>CM060436.1:34831232-39831232 GCA_030545235.1 Helianthus tuberosus
CAACCAGACGAACAACAATTGAATAAACATCAAAAAACATTACAAATTCGCTAACAGAAACAGAATGAACAGATCTGGATTTTAAAACATCATTTCATACTAAAATCAAATAAAAATCTCACTAAACCTATTTTTTAATCCTCTAAAACTCAAACCACAAAAATTTAACCTATAATAATCAACGCAAAAAAGAGAAACAACAACAGTTCAGATCTGAATGTAGAATCATATTCTATAACAGAATGTATATAAAAAAGGAGTGTGTGTGTGTGTGTGTACATATGACATCGAACACTACAATCACTACACTCACTCGATCCAAATCGATTACAGATACGAACAGACGAACAACAATCGAATAATCATCAATGAACATTACAAATTCGGTAACGGAAACAGGACAAATCAAATATGGTTAAAACAGTGACAAAATTAGGGCAAAATGGATGAAACAAACAATCAAACGACCCCTAATTCACTGTAAACCCTAACTCAGTGTAAACCCCTAATTCACTGTAAACCCTAGACATGTAAAGCAACGAGACACAACAATCAAACAAATCAAACAAACACCCCTAATTCACTGTAAACATTAATTTACAGTAGATACACCCCTGATTTACGGATAAAATACTAAAAAAAATCAAAATTAGTTAAATAGGTTGAGTAAATACCTAGTTTATACTTCGAATTCGCGTGTATACGGTTACCTATACGTAGTCGCCTTCGTATATCTCTGTATTGTGTGTGTGTGTTTGCAATTGGGGAAGAACAGAGCTGCGTAGGGGTTTTCCTGATTTAAATCAGAACCTATACGCAGCATAGAGGTCCCTACGAAGCGTATAACAAAGTCAAAAAGGTCATTTGACTTGCAAAATTACCATTTTGCCCTTCTTTTAGGTCTATATGAGGCTGGTAGCAAGGGCAAAACGGTCATTTTCTGGCCTTCAGATACGCTACGTATGGTTCTCTACGAAGCGTATATCAAGGTCTTGAGAATGACCTTTATACCCTTCTGTTCAGCCTATACGAAGCATGGATAGAAGGGTATAAAGGTCATTCTCATGACCTTTATATACGATTCGTAGAGAACCCTACGAAGCGTATCTGAAGGCCAGAAAATGACCTTTTTGCCCTTGCAACCAGCCTCGTATATCCCTAAAAAAAGGGCAAAATGGTAATTTAACATAATTATATTTTAAAACTTTGATTTGGGGGGAAAATTGTCCTCCTTTTACACACGCTGCGTATG
This sequence comes from Helianthus tuberosus, assembly GCA_030545235.1. Lineage (NCBI taxonomy): Eukaryota > Viridiplantae > Streptophyta > Magnoliopsida > Asterales > Asteraceae > Helianthus > Helianthus tuberosus. The sequence goes on from CM060436.1 coordinate 34,832,485, forward strand.
GATCAATACGCTGCGTATGGATAAATATATATTTTTGAAATAAAAGTTTAGGGACCATTTGGTCATTTTATGAAACTCATACTTCAGGGACTAATATAGTCATTATTGAAACTATTTTAACTGAATGGTTTAGCCTGGTTAACTTTCATATATAGATTTCTTCTTTAAACACTAACTCAGTTAGCATACTTAACTGAACAGTACAGGGACCATTTGAGTCAATTTTCGAAACTTCAAGGACCAAAGTGTAAATATATAAAAAATCGGTAAAAAGGGGGTCTTCTTTAAAGAACCGGCCCCTGTAAGGACCAATACGCTGCGTATTTGGTTTGTCATTTTACCTTTTTACCCTTGTGCTGATGCTATACGAAGCCAAACACAGGGGTTGTTTTGTCATTTGCTTTTCATACGCTGCGTAGGGAGCCCTACGCATCGTATACAAAGCTCCATTTTTTTTATTTTTTTTTGTGTTTTCAGGGACCAAAGTGTAAATATATCAAAAATCGGTAAAAAGGGGGTCTTCTTTAAAGAACCGGCCCTTGCAAGGATCAAACTCGTGACTTCTCGTTTAGAACCGCAATGCCTTAACCAGTTTATCCTCCTACTAGGAGCTGTTAGAATATGAAACTTAATTCCTTATATACACTAGTTAGGATTAATACGCTGCGTATGGATCAATACGCTGCATATTTGGTTTGTCATTTTACCTTTTTACCCTTGTGCTGATGCTATACGAAGCCAAACACAGGGGCTGTTTTGTCATTTGCTTTTCATAGGCTGCGTAGGGATCCCTACGCACCGTATACAAAGCTCCATTTTTTTTATTTTTTTTTGTTTTCCTTTGTTTATTTATAGAAAACAATATTATTTGATAAAATAATACAAAAATTATGAATTATAAAAATTAAATACTCGTTTCCGCTTAATGATACAAACTTTATAAATTAAAAAATTTCTACAATTTACAAAAATACAAGTTTTCGCTTAATCTTCGATAACATTTATACTCGGTTCTCTGTCTTTGTCTGAGTCTGATTTAGGATTGATTAACTCGTAGTACTGCTGTAACCGCGGTCTATACATTTCTTCCCATTGTTTCGCAGCTATTGATCGATGTGTCAACCACAATGGGGTCGCTAAAGGCATGGGGTAGTCTCCTTCCAACTTAGCATGTATGAAGTGTAACATGTACGAGCGTTATCGCTTGAGGTCGTGGATCTAGTGGGGCATCCGTTAATGGGAAGATGGTAGAGCTCCATTCGATGCTTAGCACGTGGAGGACAATATTATACCTTTGCGCTACAAGAAGCCCTACATGGGGCATTTCCATCCAGTGACTTGGATCGCACCCTTTCACTGAGTGCCATTCGATGCTATTACGTATTCGTTTAAAGTCTCCTTTGTTATATGTTTCGAATACATGCTTCCAACGCGGCTTGTTATGGTCAATCTCCAGTAGTAAATCACTTCGAATACGGTGCCATGCGTGTTCCGTAAAACCTAACCCGACAGCCACAGACCTGTACCCACAATGACCGTCTGGGGTCACATCTTGTATACGCGATATGTAAGAGTGAAACCCTGATGGAATTTGATTCTTAAACATCTTAATGCTTAACAAGTGCTCGTCCCCCTTCATTAATGGAAAACCCTGATCATCCCGCGTCTCCTTCTTTTTAGAACTCGTTAAACTGTTTCGTTGCATTTTAGGTTTTTCAGACTTCACAACCGAACCAGTTCCACGAGAGCCCTCTGACGGTACGTATGAGCTGTGTCGGGGTAATTCGTACCTATGTTTGGGGGAAGCGGTATATACGTTGCTGTCCTCGCCATAGGAGCTTTATCTCGCAGCTTCGTCTAACCTCGCTGCTTCATCTAGCCTTTCTTGTACTTTCTTTGATGTAGGCCGACCGCGAGTATTTTGCTGGACGATCGATGGTTTCTTGGTTGACGATTTTGGGGTGAAGACCACTTTTATCTTTGAAAGCAAACTCTTTTGCTGAACGGGGGACTGCGCCTCTAAATGTTGTCAGACATTATTGAGCTCTGCTACAACATCAACTTCCTCCTCTACCAGATTACACGGGCGCAAGTCAAGCTTACGCCAGAATACATCTATATCGTCGGGTTGTATCATACGCCCTGTACAGTTTGTAACAACTCGTATTTCAGAACCTATCTTTGTGTTAATGTAACGTATGTGAATCCTATGTGATTGCATGAACTTTGATGATCAATGGAATATTATGTTATTATGTTATCTGATTATGTGAATGCATGTATGTATGTAATATTGTCACGCAAAAATAATCCGATCACACAACATTTGGCCGATCGCACAAGCCTATTCGGGCTACACTTGTTGTACTCGAAACCCATAAAGGGCAGCCCATTAGGAGGGTTCGGCCCACTCCATCAACTCACACAACACCTAGGGTGTTGGTATAAATCCCACACTTTACCAAATCACACAAGTTTACAAACCCTACTCTCTTTCTCTCCTCTTGAACCCGACGGCAACAACATCCCCATCTCTCGAAGATCTTTTCTGTTTGGATCAACCTTTGTTCATCCTCTAATCCGGTTAGTGTTTAAGTGTTTTGTTGTTACTTGATTTTATGTTGATCGATGATTGTGTATTGCTATATGTTGATCAAATCCGGTTAGGGTTCCTGTTTGTAGAACCATTAATAATTAGGTTGCATGATGTTGTGATATATGTATGTTTTACATGATGATTTGGGGATGATATAAGATTGATGGTGATGTAACTGTTAATGTTGATGTTCATGTTCATGTATCCGGCTCTCATGTAGATGGTAACTAGAACCGAATATGAAGTAGTTGGCTGTGATGTGTTTGAACTCGTATGGTATGTGATGATCCTAGTGTTAGATCCGATTGAATGTTATGATAGGTTGTTTATATGAGTTGGATGTTTAATTAGGGTTCATATGAATTACACGATAATTGCTTGGTTTGATCGAGAATTTGCATGATCTAAAACTGATTGATTGTTAATTGATTGTGTGCAAATATGGAAACCATGTAACTGATTAGCATCACTTTCGGATATTAAAACAAATCACACAAGCTCTCTCGGTCTCACAAGATCAGGTCACACAAGACCTGATCTGATCGCACAAGAGCCAAACGCACAAGCTAGGTACAACCATCTATGCTCAGGGTACAGTTTAGAATTGCATGATCGCACAAGACCTTGTGGATCGCACAAGACAGTGCTGATCGCACAAGGCTTGGGCTACACACGAACACTTGGGCAGTTGGGCCTCAAAGCCCAAATCCCAGTTGCACAAGATGTATCGAATCGCACAAGTCGTCCGGATCGCACAAGACATCCGGACTGCACAAGACTCATGTTTATTTGTTTGGGCCGTTTACATACTGGACTACTTATGTTTATTGGGCCGGGTATCTTGGGCTTCAATGGGTGAATCGCACAAGGCTGTTAAACTTGTGCGAGCCCAATCTTTTGAATCGTACAAGTATGTGTATGATATGTACTAGCATGTTTACTGTGTTGCCATGATCTATACGTGTTCGTAATCTGTTAACTTATGTGTAATCATTTGTGCACTACTTGAACCTAGACCTGACTTGTATGTTAACCATGTTAGGACGTGGTTGACCACATATAGCTCAAGTAACCTTTCTGTGTATCTGCCGAGCAAACCAAGGTGAGTTCACACTCCTTCCTAGGCATGGGATTCCCAGGGGTTGGGAATGGGATTGAATAACTACTCGTACTATCATTACTATTAAACTACTTTTTACTGTCCTCAGATTGAAGGGCACGTACGTAAAACCTACGTACACTCATACTTACTATTGTCCTCGGATTGAAGGGCACGTACGTAAAACCTACGAACACGACCATAAGACCATCAACTCTATCAATTGAAGTCCCTCATTTATCGACTTAATCGCCGAGTCCTATGGCGAGCGGGTCATTAGTTAATAGCGCTATTAGGTTTAACAAACCTCACACCGTGCCAGTCGGACGGGCGTGTACTAATGGACTATGGGCAAAGGGTCAATGCTGATAGACATTGACTTAGGGCACCTCTTACATATTCGTAGCAGTCGATACGCATGGTCTAATAACACATGGAAAGCCCCCACTAATCTTCGCAAACATGTCAGGGTGACCGCGATACGAATTAATACGATACATGGTTTACAAAACGAACATACGATTTACGAAACGAGTACTATCACTAAACAACCAACTGTGAACTCGCTCAACTTTGTTGATTCGTTGCTACATGCCTTGCAGGTCGTTAGGTACTCATGGAGCTTGCACAGGGAGGTGCGGTCGTTGTGGGACATGGCAGTGTGTGGCATGCTAAAAACATTTCTTTATTTCGTATTTAATACTTGTATTGGGTTTTACAATTATGCTTCCGCTAAACACTTAACTATGCTTTGGTTTTGAACAGCTTTCGTATTGTGTGGTTAAATTTTACTTATTTTCTGTTATGTTCAATATGATTGGTGGCTTGATCCTGGTCAGTCACGCCTCCAAGCGGTGATACTCCGCAGGTGGATTTTGGGGGTGTGACAGATTGGTATCAGAGCCATTGGTTATAGTGAACTTGGTTTTAATAAGGGAAAAGTTTTTGTTAAAACCAGACTCTAACCTGTACAGTGCTCAACGATCCACAACGACTCTTCGCTCCACGTGCAAGACTCGACATTCTAGGTGATACGATTTATGTTTACACTGCCTACTTGCTAGATTACATAGAACATTGCTCGTGGTATGGTTAGCTAACGTAGTAACTATTGTTTGCAACATTGCGTGCTTACTCTCTTCTGTCATCGCACTTTCGCGAACCTCTCTCACTCATGTTTCCCTTGATATGAAGATCATGGCTGGACGCGTTAACATGACTCAAGCCCAGTTGACGGCTCTGATTAACCAACAAGTTGCTGCGGCACTTGCAGCGCTCCCAATCAGGAGGTATATCCTGCAGTCGTAACCCACTCTATGATCTTTAGATCCTACACTCCTAAGCCAACTCTTGTGTTTAACTTGTCCTATTCTCGTTTATACAACAGGCCAGCATACTCAGCCGCCTGCGTGCACATTCAAAACTTTCATGGACTGTCATCCTGGTACTTTCAGTGGCACTGAAGGGGCAGTTGGACTCCTCCACTTGTTCGAGAAGCTCGAGTCAGTCTTCGAAATGTGTGAATGCCCTGAGGCTCGCAGGGTGAAGTACGCTACCGGTACTCTCGAGGGTATATCGCTCACGTGGTGGAACGCTCAGGTCCAAATGCTGGGGTTGGTTACTACTAACGCCACCCCATGGAACAATTTTAAGGAAATGATTAAGGAAGAGTACTGCAATCATGATGACATTCACAAACTGGAAGTAGAGTTCTTCAACTTAAAGATGACGGGGTCAGAAATTGAAGCGTACACAAAAAGATCGAATGAACTAGCTATCTTATGTCCTACTATGGTGGATCCTCCCATCAAACGCATCGAACTATACCTTAAGGGCTTAGTGCCAGAGATTCAAAGTCATGTGACTTCAGCTAACCTCGCCACCATCCAGCAAGTTGTTCAATTGGCTCATTGTCTCACTGATAAGGCGGTGGAGCAGAACAGGTTACCAAAGCGTATTAGTGCTACAGCTACATCTGAAACTCCCGGCGACAACAAGCGTAAGTGGGATGGAACTTCAAGCAAAGGTTCAACTTCTGTTCAGTCTCAGTCTCAGCAGAGAAGGAGTAACGCTACAAGAACCCTGGCCAGCAATCTTCTGGTAGTCAAGGGCAGGGTGGATATCGAGGAAACCTTCCAAAGTGCAACAGATGCAACAGACACCACAGTGGTCAGTGCAACAAGGGTCGTTGCCAGAGGTTTCTCAAGATGGGTCATGAAGCTAAGGATTATAGGAGCTCACGACCTACGAATCAGAACCAAAAACAACAACCACCAGCTCCACAAGACCAGCAGCAGCAACAACGAGGCAACAGGGGATGCTTTCAGTGTGGAGCTGATGGCCACTTCAAGAGAGATTGTCCCCAGCTTAATCAGAATCAGAAAAACAACAACAATAATAACAATAAGGGGAATGGAAACAACGGGGGTAACAACGGCAATGGTGCCAGGGGTCGTGTTTTTGTGATTGGACAAGGAGAAGCAAGGAACGATCCCAATGTCGTGACGGGTAAGTTTCTACTGGACGACTTCTATGTTACTGTTTTATTTGATTCGGGTGCCGATACTAGCTATGTGTCCTTAAAAGTTAGTCAAATGCTTAAGCGTACCCCAACACTCTTGAACACCAAGCACACTGTAGAACTAGCTAATGGTAAGGGTTTAGAGGCCACACACGTAGTCAAGGGTTGTAATCTCGTTCTTGCTAATCAGACCTTCTCTATCGACCTCATTCCTATCGTTCTGGGTAGTTTCGACGTTGTCATTGGGATGGATTGGTTATCCCAACACCAAGCAGAGATTCTTTGCAACAAGAAGATTGTCCGTATTCCTCGTTCGGGTGATGAACCTCTCATGATTCGTGGCGACAAGAGTGGTGCTGTTGTGAGCATCATCTCTTTCCTTAAGGCCCAGAAGTGTTTGAGAAAAGGCCACACTGCTATTCTGGCTCTCGTTACTGATACCTCGAAGAAGGAGAAGAAGATAGAAGATTTTCCAATTGTACGTGACTTTCCTGAGGTATTACCTGGGAATTACCTGGTCTTCCGCCTCATCGTCAAGTTGAGTTTCAAATCGAGCTAGCTCCTGGAGCAGCGCCCATAGCTCGAGCACCTTATCGTTTAGCTCCATCAGAATTGGAAGAACTATCTGCGCAGTTGCATGAGCTTTTGAATAAGGGTTTTATTCGTCCTAGCTCTTCGCCATGGGGAGCTCCAGTGCTATTTGTGAAGAAGAAAGATGGTACTTTCAGAATGTGTATTGACTACCGCAAGCTCAACAAGGTGACGGTGAAGAATCGTTATCCTCTTCAACGCATTGATGACCTATTCGACCAGCTGCAAGGGTCGAGCTTTTACTCGAAGATTGATCTGAGATCGGGATATCACCAGCTGAGAGTCCGAGAAGAGGACGTCTCCAAAACAGCCTTTAGGACTCGTTATGGACACTACGATTTTTTGGTCATGCCTTTTGGACTGACAAACGCACCTGCGGTCTTCATGGACCTTATGAACAGAGTGTTCAAACCTTACTTAGACAAGTTCGTTATAGTATTCATCGACGACATCCTGATCTATTCTAAGAGTCAGGAGGAACACGAGCAACATCTACGACTTATTTTGGAACTCCTTCGAACAGAACAACTTTATGCAAAGTTCTCGAAATGCGACTTCTGGCTTCGTGAAGTCCATTTCCTAGGCCACGTGGTAAACAAGGATGGGATCCATGTTGATCCATCCAAGGTAGATTCGATCAGGAACTGGCCTGCACCTAGAACACCAACAGAAATTCGCCAATTCTTGGGTTTGGCGGGCTATTACAGAAGGTTTATCAAGGATTTCTCCAAGATTGCGCAACCTCTCACCTCACTAACTAGAAAGGTGTCACATATCGTTGGGGTGATGCACAGGAAACTGCGTTTCAACACTTAAAGGATAGGCTTTGTAGCGCTCCTATCCTCTCATTGCCTGAAGGCACAGACGATTTTGTGGTTTATTGCGACGCATCCATTCAGGGACTTGGATGTGTGCTGATGCAACGTGACAAGGTCATTTCTTATGCGTCACGTCAACTTAAGATTCACGAAAGGAACTACACTACGCATGATTTGGAGCTGGGAGCTGTTGTTTTCGCACTCAAGATATGGAGACATTACCTGTACGGTACCAGGTGCACCATTTACACCGATCACAGGAGTCTCGAGCATATCTTCAAACAGAAGGAGTTGAACATGCCTCAACGTCGATGGGTCGAGTTATTGAATGACTACGAATGCGCGATCAAGTACCATCCAGGCAAAGCCAATGTTGTGGCTGACGCCCTCAGTCGAAAGGACACTACGTCTAAGCATGTACGTGCATTACAACTTACCATTCAGTCTAGTCTTCCTACACAGATACGAGATGCTCAGGTAGAGGCATTGAAACCAGAGAACGTCAGGGCTGAAGCCCTACGAGGCTCAAGGCAACAATTAGAACAAAAGGAAGACGGTGCATACTACGTAACCGGACGCATCTGGGTTCCACTCTACGGGAACCTACGAGAACTTGTGATGGATGAAGCACACAAGTCTCGCTACTCAGTACATCCTGGTTCAGATAAGATGTACCACGAATTGAAAACTACGTATTGGTGGCCTAGCATGAAAGCTCACATAGCAACCTACGTCAGTAAATGTTTGACTTGTGCGAGAGTCAAAGTCGAATACCAGAAACCCTCAGGCCTACTTCAACAACCAGAGATACCACAATGGAAATGGGAGAAAATTTCCATGGATTTCGTTACTGGCCTACCCAGATCTCAGCGCGGAAATGACACTATTTGGGTGATCGTGGATCGACTCACAAAGTCTGCACACTTCTTGGCTATCAAGGAAACGGATAAGTTCTCCACTCTAGCAGACGTATATCTTAAGGAAGTTGTCTCGAGGCACGAGGTGCCCACCTCCATTATCTCTGATCGTGATGCATGTTTTACTTCTGAACTATGGCAAGCAATGCACAAGTCCTTTGGCTCACGTTTAGATATGAGCACAGCTTATCATCCGCAAACGGATGGGCAGTCTGAACGCACCATCCAGACCCTTGAAGACATGCTTCGTGCATGTGTTATCGATTTCGGCAACGGCTGGGAAAAACACCTCCCTTTGGTGGAGTTTTCGTATAACAACAGTTACCACACCAGCATTCGGGCCGCTCCATTTGAGGTATTATACGGGCGTAAATGCCGATCACCTCTTTGTTGGGCAGAGGTGGGGGATAGTCAGATCACTGGCCCAGAACTTGTGGTAGACACAACAGAAAGGATTGCTCAAATACGACAACGAATGGCGGCAGCTCGTGACCGTCAGAAAAGCTACGCTGATAAAGGCAGGAAACCACTCGAGTTCCAGGTAGGGGATCGAGTGCTACTTAAAGTCTCACCCTGGAAGGGTGTTGTTCGTTTTGGAAAACGAGGCAAACTTAACCCACAATATGTTGGACCATTCGACATCATAGAGAAAATAGGCAGGGTGGCCTACAAACTGAACCTACCAGCAGAACTCAGTGCAGTTCACAACGTTTTCCACGTGTCGAATCTGAAGAAGTGTCTATCAGGTGAGACCCTCATAGTTCCTTTGAAGGAGCTCACTATCGACGATCAGTTGCGATTCGTCGAGGAACCAGTAGAGATTACTGACCGAGATGTGAAGATTCTCAAGTGCACTAGGATTCCTCTTGTTCGAGTTCGTTGGAACTCCCGTCGTGGCCCAGAGTTCACCTGGGAACGCGAAGATCAAATGAAACAAAAGTATCCCCAATTATTCGCAAATAGTACAACCACTACTGAGGCTGAAGCTACTGCGGAATTTCGGGACGAAATTCCAGATCAACGGGGGGAGGATGTGATACCCCAGGAAAACCAGGAAAACCATGAAACTTAACTAGCTTCCTCAGTGAGTACGTACCAAATTTCGGGATGAAATTTCTTTCAACTTGGGGATAATGTGACAACTCGTATTTCAGAACCTATCTTTGTGTTAATGTAACGTATGTGAATCCTATGTGATTGCATGAACTTTGATGATCAATGGAATATTATGTTATTATGTTATCTGATTATGTTAATGCATGTATGTATGTAATATTGTCAGGCAAAAATAAACCGATCACACAACACTTGGCCGATCGCACAAGCCTATTCGGGCTACACTTGTTGTACTCGAAACCCATAAAGGGCAGCCCATTAGGAGGGTTCGGCCCACTCCATCAACTCGCACAACACCTAGGGTGTTGGTTATAAATCCCACACTTTACCTAATCACACAAGTTTACAAACCCTACTCTCTTTCTCTCCTCTTGAACCCGACGGCAACAACATCCCCATCTCTCGAAGATCTTTTCTGTTCGGATCAACCTTTGTTCATCCTCTAATCCGGTTAGTGTTTTTTAGTGTTTTGTTGTTACTTGATTTTATGTTGATCGATGATTGTGTATTGCTATATGTTGATCAAATCCAGTTAGAGTTCCTGTTTGTAGAACCATTAATAATTAGGTTGCATGATGTTGTGATATATGTATGTTTTACATGATGATTTGGGGATGATATAAGATTGATGGTGATGTAACTGTTAATGTTGATGTTCATGTATCCGGCTCTCATGTAGATGGTAACTAGAACTGTAACATTCCTATTTTTATATAAGAATTATAAGTTTGGTTAAATTTATTAACCACTAGTAACTAGTTTATTTTTAATATAAATATTCAACCTAAATAGTTTTAAACACTATTTTATATAGTTGGTTGAAATATTATATTGACCTGTATATGGGTGACCTTTCTAATAAAATAAAAGTATATAAAAACTCATATAATTTGACGGGTAGATTACGGGTAAGTTGAATGTTAGAAATATGAAGTACCTGGACGGGCCCAGGAACTATTTAATAATTAAAATATAAAAATACATTGTATTTTGAACCTACTACATTTTTAATAAAACTTGGTTCAAAATGTAGACAAAAATTATTCTTATTCAAATGACATATTTATTGTTTTATAAAACGTCATACCTTAGAACTTATACGCGCCAAAGAAATAAAGTAATTAAATTAATAATAATAATAATAATAATAATAATAATATAGTGATAATAAAAACCAAACTAAGGGAATCCACAAGTTGTAGAAACCTGTTTCGTGTCTCTTTACCAAAATTCGTGTCCCATTTTCTAAATATAATAATAATAATATAATAATAATAATATTTTCAAAACTTATCAATTCAAAATAGGTTGGCTACGTGTACATATGATATGAGAATTTTGATCAGTATAGATCCACATGTCCTTACAATAGTTCGTAGGCAACAAATAAGGCAATTCTGTTTCAACTATAAATAGGAAAGAAGGCAACACTTTAAACTGTTCAAATTCTTATCAATTCTTCATTCCTTTCTATTGATCTGAACCCATAAACGCATGTCAAGGCTCTGCCTGACTAAGTTCGTTGGGGTTCTGTCTCGGGACATAGGGACAAGGTTGAATGAGGGGTACTATACTTAACACGAGTGCATTATATATTTGTATGGCTCAGAAGTTATACCCAAAATTTATACCAGGAGGCTTTCTAGTTGAACCCTAATTATACAAAGTGGGTCCATTCTCTTTTCTCACTATTTTATTCCCTTTTTCCTTGTAATATAATTTTATTCAAAAAGGTCCCAAATTGATCCATAATTAAAAACACAGACCCCTGAAACCCCAATCCATATCAAAAATCAAGAAATCAAGATTTGTGGTCCTCAGGCGGGCCGCGTAAAAATTAGCAGAGGCTTACGCGGGCCGCGCCAGCAAGGCAGATCTCCGGATAAGCTTGAGGGACACATGGCATCCACCTGGCAGACCTACTGGTGACTCAGCAACCCTACGCATAGACTAGGCGGCTACGCGGGCCGCGTAAGGATCAAACAAGGGCTCACGCGGGCCGCGTGAGACCCAAATTCCAGCTATATATAGAGCAGGCTACGAGTAGTCTTCTGGTGTCGAAAGTTTCTTTCAGAAACGAAGTTATACTGTCCAAAATCGAATATTACTCTCAAATTAGCGAGGTACTACTACGATACAGGGTATTAACTCAATTGCTGCTACGATTCAATATCCGATCAATTGAAACTATCCGACCGGATGTTTAAGTGCTATCCTTTGTCATTAGTCGTGATTCCTACAGGATGTTTGAGTACCACCCGAACTCGGGGAATACTCTGTCATTCGTTGTGAATCCGATGGATGTTTAAGTGATTGCACTTTGTCATTTGTCGTGAGGGTTTTAATCTCGTGAGTTATCGTAAATGCTGTATTAGTTACTTACCGAGTTCGTGTGCACTAGGTTACAAGACTAATCAATAGGCTAAGATCTGCCTGTATAAATCTGCAATATCAAGGCTAACCAGTAGGCTAAACTCTGCTCGTATGAATCTGCATGCTTATAATGTGAGTCATTCTCTTTTTATCAAAGTGCTTTATAAATTTTTAAATATTTTCAAAGTTATAATTACAGTGATTAAGTTTATGTAATCACCAAATTACAGCCGGTATGTGGGGTATTGTGCACATTACTGCTGTTTTTATCACTTTAGGTGGGCGAGCCTAATTAGTGATATTCGTCACTATTGGGTGACAGGACTCAATAGTGATATGACCATAGTCACAGATCCGGTCGAGTGACAAATACTGTGGGTAGTTGGTTGATATCAGAAACATTGTAATCTTTCTTAATACTGTAAATTATAAGAAACGTGTCATTTTAGTAAATAGAATGAACTCACCAGTATTTCCTGCTGACAAAACCTTTTTAAAACGCGTTTCAGGTAATTACAGTAGATTGGAGTAAGAGATGGATACGGCACTGAAAGGCTTCAAGAAGTGGCTTATTTTAATTAAATCAAATTAAGAAATATTGTTTTGTGTAATTAGGTTTTTTCCTTATTAAAGCTATCTTTGTAAAACATGGGTTTATCCCATCTATTTAATAAATAAAATCCGGTGTTTTCTAAACTCTGATATTTTTGCTAACTCACGGTCTTGATGAAATTTCCGCTGCAATAATTTTCAAAATAATCACCGGTACCACTTGGCTGTTCGTGGCTCCCGATTCCGTCTAGGGTGGGTCGGGGGTCGTGACAAAAGGTGGTATCAGAGCCACTGATTTAAGCCTATAGGTGTTGTAATAAAATACCTAAGTTTAAACGAAGAGTTAGGAACTTGATATTTTATGGTAGCAATCAGGATAGTATTTAGACTTGAACTTAAGAAAAGATGCCTTAGTATAAGCTTAAAAATAAGCTAAGTACTTGTGTAAATAAAGTATGATGGATTTTGGTATGCAGTAAGAATAACGATTAGAACATTGCAGGCAATAGCACTTAATTGGTATTAATTCTTGCTTAGTCATATTACTTGGTCTAGAATAAGATATGTTACGGGAATACAAATTTCCTTGATTCTGGATGAAAGCTCTAATAAAAGAGGCACTTTTAAAATCTTGAAAAGATACTATTTATGGGAAATAGAAAATTTTCTCCGACATGACTGGGTATGGTGTAGCAGACTCTCCAGCTTGTTCGGATATACTGAGGTTACCTCTCCGGCGAGAACCAGATAAGACGGGGTATATAATATGTCAAACAAGTGACAAGATTTCCCTAAGTAGTATCATGACCTGATATCTGATTTGTTTTTGGAAATATGAATCTGTTAAATACATAGACCTTATAGAGGGTATGTATATTACATCATGTGAAATATATAATTATATAGATATGTATATCTATAAGGAATTCCAAGAAAAAATCAATTAGGAATAAAGCACAAGCATATGTGTCAATAATAAATCTAGAATCTCTTACATATATCGATATCAAACATTATTTCGTTTATCATTTACCTCGTAACTCGAGCGACAATAATAACAATGGAAACCCATTAAGTTGGGACACCATCAAAAGTATAAGAATTTCCAATGCGTTACCATAAACTATTAACGCAAGTGGAAAACATGTAAAGTTGTGCTAATGCACAAGAAAACACATGAAACTTAAATTATACGTCCATAGACGTCAAAGTATATCACACACAACTTTCAAGGCAAGACCTTTGGAAAATAGAAATTAAGCACGATGACACCAATGCTAATTCCGTCAGTAGAAGAACTACTAATAAAAAAGAAGCACTTTGCTACGCGATCCTACAAACGACATGAATCTCGCTGAGGTACGTTGTAACAAGATTTCACAACCATCGGTGCACAGTCTAATCAGAGTCATAATTATTATCACTGCAAAAGGAGTCACATACCTTTGCAAATTCCCTATTTCATTTTATTCGGCATTCCCTGGTAATATCACTTAACAACGGTTATCACACGAAATTCCAGATAAAAGTTCTTATATTTCTTTCATTGAAATTCTTAACTCGCATATAATGAGTTGACTTTTGTGTTTCTACTTCCCCTTAATAGTCATCATACCATGAGGATTTCTTTCATAATAGTGAATATTGATCTATCTCATTTCTTAAATCCACACGTTACACATGCGCTGTTTGTTACGCATGTGGTTCATTTGATTTATGAAGACCACTGGAGGGCTTCATTCCGATTTGTTATTTTATCCAAACTCAAATATCGTTTCGCTATACTTGATCTTTGCATTGTAAACCGCGTTTATTGCTAAACGATGACTCTTTGATATCGAATCGATGAATTTCTTGAAAAACTCAATTTTCTTTTGGCATACATGGTTTCTGTTGTGACCATGTCCGAACTTTCTTATTGATACATGTACTCATTTTGTTTAAACCAAGTTCAACTGCTTGAACTTGCTCACAGTACTTATTCAATTCAAAGTCCCATATGATGAATTAAAGCCATCATATTCGAAATAATTCCAACAAACACTTCAATTCTCTTAAACTATAACATGCTTGTTTGATCTTCGACTTCATTTAATCATTTCTTTGATCACGATCACCTTGTGGTAACGTTTTCACAAATTTGAAGCTTGCGCTAATTTCGTTTGCACACCTCATATACGGATTTAATTATTTATTTATTTATATTGCATCCGCTTTGTTTATCCTATAAAATCAATCTTAACACAATCGTGTGCTAAGATAATGATACACAAATTCATGTCATATTTCAGTATATCTTTTAACAATTCTTACAGCATCAATCGAGCCTTTCGTGATAATTATTGCTTTATCATCTTCAATCGAAAAACATTATATAAATTTAATTGATTATGAAAACTTACATAAGTAATTACCTAATTTATAATATAGTATTACTATATTTAAAAATTCTTGTTAAACCATTAAAGGTGAAGAATTTATATTTTTACATATAAAATTATGTTTGAGATATATTCTCATTTAAGTTTATGTTTAGTTAATATTAGTTTTATTATTTGTAATAATATATTAATAGTAGTAGTGTTAATATTATTTTTAAGTACTAGGGTTATTGTCAAGGGCAGGTATTGGATAGCATAGCCTTAGTTAGGCATGGACTGATCACCTATGCTTAAACAAGGCAGCACTAACCAATATCCAACCATGATAATGACTAGTTAATATATATAAATTAAGTCATCATACTTATTTAGTAAATTTTAATTATATGTAAAAATATTAAATATTTTACTTTGTACTGTAAGGAGAATACATATTTTCATAAAACAATACAAGAATTAGAGGGACGAATAAAATTATATAAATAATTGTCTATCACATGTTTTGTGGTAGCTATGTACCATAACGCCCTGACAAGAAAATGACCATATAAGAATAATATGGTAGTCATCAACTACGTTGGTTTAGGGGAACATTGTAATATATAAGAATAGTCCTCGTTTTCACTTATTTACAACATTTGGTTTCAAAATGAAAATAAGTAATCACATAGAATCGACCCATTAAGTGTTATATATTTACAAAATATTTTACAAATACTTTTGTACAATAAATATTTTTACACCTTTATTTACAACTTTCATTTAACTTTATAATAGTGATTTCTTTTACAAAATAATAATACTAAAATATTTTGTAATGTAATAACTTCATTGCGGTGTTTTGTAATATATATTACATAGTAAATATAAGTTATTTTACATAGTATAGTAAAATACTAAAATAATATTAATTTAAAAGTGGTGACCATTTGCATATAGTAAAAATACGTAACAAATAATATATATTACATATTACATAGAATTTATATTTGATATGTAAGATACGGTTCAGACAGGGACACAAATAATATATATTACATTTGCTTTACAAATATAATATAATGGTTGGTCATGCCAAAACAACTTTTTCTTATTATATTTCGATCTCTAGGACATAGTATGAAAAATATGGCCACTAATAGTGTACTATCACATTGTTTCACAATTAAAACAACTTGGAACTCTAAACAATGATTCACTAACTCTATTGTCTTTTCGTGTATCCTTGCAATTCACTCATTTCAACACATTGAATTTCTCATATCATAATTCAATATTTGACAAATCATTTTCATGCTTTTATTGCATTTTGAACCTGTTGATTCTAAGTCTCCCTCAGTTACCAATCAAAATAAGCTTTCTTTTAACAAAGAATTTTTATTGATTCTAAAAGTCCTTCACATTCATTTTAAATATCTATTGATCATATATCTTTTTGACTTGAACCTAGTCACTTTGGAAATTATATTATTTCATCTCATTCGGTTGTCATCAGTTTCTTGAACTAATTCAGTTGAACCATTGAATCCTACTTATGGTACAAATCGTATTCACAAAATTTGAAATTTTAATTCTGTGTCATCTACCTTAATATTGTTTTTATTGACTAAAATATGACATAAGTCTAAAAGAAATATCATAACCCAAATCTCGAGGACGAGATTTAAAACAAGGTGGGGAGGATGTAACATTCCTATTTTTATATAAGAATTATAAGTTTGGTTAAATTTATTAACCACTAGTAACTAGTAACTAGTTTATTTTTAATATAAATATTCAACCTAAATAGTTTTAAACACTATTTTATATAGTTGGTTGAAATATTATATTGACCTGTATATGGGTGACCTTTCTAATAAAATAAAAGTATATAAAAACTCATATAATTTGACGGGTAGATTACGGGTAAGTTGAATGTTAGAAATATGAAGTACCTGGACGGGCCCAGGAACTATTTAATAATTAAAATATAAAAATACATTGTATTTTGAACCTACTCCATTTTTAATAAAACTTGGTTCAAAATGTAGACAAAAATTATTCTTATTCAAATGACATATTTATTGTTTTATAAAACGTCATACTTTAGAACTTATACGCGCCAAAGAAATAAAGTAATTAAATTAATAATAATAATAATATAGCGATAATAAAAACCAAACTAAGGAAATCCACAAGTTGTAGAAACCTGTTTCGTGTCTCTTTACCAAAATTCGTGTCCCATTTTCTAAATATAATAATAATAATAATAATATAATAAAAATAATATTTTCAAAACTTATCAATTCAAAATAGGTTGGCTACGTGTACATATGATATGAGAATTTTGATTAGTATACATCCACATGTCCTTACAATAGTTCGTAGGCAACAAATAAGACAATTATGTTTCAACTATAAATAGGAAAGAAGGCAACACTTTAAACTGTTCAAATTCTTATCAATTCTTATCAACTCTCTCTCAATATCCATTTTATTTATATTATTTTCACTAATAAAAATAATAATAAAGTCATGCCCCGTTTTAAGTATTTTAACTCCCGATCACCGCTACCCTTTCCGATTGATCTAAACCCATAAACGCATGTCAAGGCTCTGCCTAACTAAGTTCATTGGAGTTCTGTCTCGGGACATAGGGACAAGGTTGAATGAGGGGTACTATACTTAACACGAGTGCATTATATATTTGTATGGCTCAGAAGTTATACCCAAAATTTATATCAGGAGACTTTCTAGTTGAACCCTGATTATACAAAGTGGATCCATTCTCTTTTCTCACTATTTTATTCCCATTTTCCTTGTAATATAATTTTATTCAAAAAGGTCCCAAATTGATCCATAAGTAAAAACCCAGACCCCTGAAACCCCAATCCATATCAAAAATCAAGAAATCAAGATTTGTGATCTTCAGGCGGGCCGCGTAAAAATAAGCCGAGGCTTACGCGGGCCGCGCCAGCAAGGCAGATCTCCGGATAAGCTTAAGGGACACGTGGCATCCACCTGGCAGACCTACTGGTGACTCAGCAACCCTACGCGTAGAATAGGCGGCTACGCGGGCCGCGTAAGGATCAAACAAGGGCTCACGCGGACCCAAATTCCAGCTATAAATAGAGCAGGCTAAGAGTAGTCTTCTGGTGTCGAAAGTTTCTTTCAGAAACGAAGTTATACTGTCCAAAATCTAATATTACTTTCAAATTAGCTAGGTACTGCTACAATACAGGGTATTAACTCAATTGCTGCTACGATTCAATATCCGATCAATTGAAACTATCCGACCGGATGTTTAAGTGCTATCCTTTGTCATTAGTCGTGATTCCTACAGGATGTTTGAGTACCACCCGAACTCGGGGAATACTCTGTCATTCGTTGTGAATCTGATGGATGTTTAAGTGATTGCACTTTGTCATTTGTCGTGAGGGTTTTAATCTCGTGAGTTATCGTAAATGCTGTATTAGTTACTTACCGAGTTCGTGTGCACTAGGTTACAAGACTAATCAATAGGCTAAGATCTGCCTGTATAAATCTGCAATATCAAGGCTAACCAGTAGGCTAAACTCTGCTCGTATGAATCTGCATGCTTATAATGTGAGTCATTCTCTTTTTATCAAAGTGCTTTATAAATTTTTAAATATTTTCAAAGTTATAATTACAGTGATTAAGTTTATGTAATCATCAAATTACAGCCGGTATGTGGGGTATTGTGCACATTACTGCTGTTTTTATCACTTTAGGTGGGCGAGCCTAATTAGTGATATTCGTCACTATTGGGTGACAGGACTCAATAGTGATATGACCATAGTCACAGATCCGGTCGAGTGACAAATACTGTGGGTAGTTGGTTGATATCAGAAACATTGTAATCTCTCTTAATACTGTAAATTATAACAAACGTATCATTTTAGTAAATAGAATGAACTCATCAGTATTTCCTGCTGAGAAAACTTTTTTAAAACGCGTTTCAGGTAATTACAGTAGATTGGAGTAAGAGATGGATACGGCACTGAAAGGCTTCAAGAAGTGGCTTATATTAATTAAATCAAATTACGAAATATTGTTTTATGTAATTAGGTTTATTCCTTATTAAAGCTACCTTTGTAAAACATGGGTTTATCCCATCTATTTAATAAATAAAATCCGGTGTTTTCTAAATCTGATATTTTTCCTAACTCACGGTCCTGATGAAATTTCCGCTGCAATATTTTTCAAAATAATCACCGGTACCACTTGGCTGTTCGTGGCTCCCGATTCCGTCCAGGGTGGGCCGGGGGTCGTGACAAGAACCGAATATGAAGTAGTCGGCTGTGATGTGTTTAAACTCGTATGGTATGTGATGATCCTAGTGTTAGACCCGATTGAATGTTATGATAGGTTGTTTGTATGAGTTGGATGTTTAATTAGGGTTCATATGAATTACACGATAATTGCTTGGTTTGATCGAGAATTTGCATGATCTAAAACTGATTGATTGTTAATTGATTGTGTGCAAATATAGAAACCATGTAACTGATTAGCATCACTTTCGGATATTAAAACAAATCGCACAAGCTCTCTCGGTCGCACAAGATCAGGTCACACAAGACCTGATCTGATCGCACAAGAGCCAAACGCACAAGCTTGGTACAACCATCTATGCTCAGGGTACTGTTTAGAATTGCATGATCGCACACGACCTTGTGGATCGCACAAGACAGTGCTGATCGCACAAGGCTTGGGCCACACACGAACACTTGGGCAGTTGGGCCTCAAAGCCCAAATCCCAGTCGCACAAGATGTATCGAATCGCACAAGTCGTCCGGATCGCACAAGACATCCGGACCGCACAAGACACATGTTTATTTGTTTGGGCCGTTTATATACTGGACTGCTTATGTTTATTGGGCCGGGTATCTTGGGCTTCAATGGGTGAATCGCACAAGGCTGTTAGACTTGTGCGAGCCCAATCTTTTGAATCGTACAAGTATGTGTATGATATGTACTAGCATGTTTACTGTGTTGCCCTGATCAATACGTGTTCGTAATCTGTTAACTTATGTGTAATCATTTGTGCACTACTTGAACCTAGACCTGACTTGTATGGTAATCATGTTAGGACGTGGTTGACCACATATAGCTCAAGTAACCTTTCTGTGTATCTGCCGAGCAAACCAAGGTGAGTTCACACTCCTTCCAAGGCATGGGATTCCCAGGGGTTGGGAATGGGATTGAATAACTACTCGTACTATCATTACTATTAAACTACTTTTTACTGTCCTCGGATTGAAGGGCACGTACGTAAAACCTACGTACACTCATACTTACTACTGTCCCCGGATTGAAGGGCACGTACGTAAAACCTACGTACACGACCATAAGACCATCAACTCTATCAATTGAAGTCCCTCATTTATCGACTTAATCGCCGAGGCCTATGGCGAGCGGGTCATTAGTTAATAGCGCTATTAGGTTTAACAAACCTCACACCGTGCCAGTCGGACGGGCGTGTACTAATTGACTATGGGCAAAGGGTCAATGCTGATAGACATTGACTTAGGGCACCTCTTACATATTCGTAGCAGTCGATACGCGTGGTCTAATAACACATGGAAAGCCCCCACTAATCTTCGCAAACATGTCAGGGTGACCGCGATACGAATTAATACGATACATGGTTTACAAAACGAACATACGATTTACGAAACGAGTACTATCACTAAACAACCAACTGTGAACTCGCTCAACTTTGTTGTTGATTCGTTGCTACATGCCTTGCAGGTCGTTAGGTACTCATGGAGCTTGCACAGGGAGGTGCGGTCGTTGTGGGACATGGCAGTGTGTGGCATGCTAAAAACATTTCTTTATTTCGTATTTAATACTTGTATTGGGTTTTACAATTATGCTTCCGCTAAACACTTAACTATGCTTTGGTTTTGAACACCTTTCGTATTGTGTGGTTAAATTTTACTTATTTTCTGTTATGTTCAATATGATTGGTGGCTTGATCCTGGTCAGTCACGCCTCCAAGCGGTGATACTCCGCAGGTGGATTTTGGGGGTGTGACACAGTTAAGTTAATACGTTGTGAGAAACAGCTAAATCGTACAAAATAACAAAAGGTTTGTGGTTTTAATATTTTTTACCTGTACGTTTGTAGTTTTCCAGCCTACAAGCACACGACAATCCACAGCTAAGCCACATATGACAACCACATGATGTGTTAAGTTTCCGCAACACCTCCAGCTTCCTCAGTAGCTCTTTTGCCAGCAAATCAAGTGCTTCATGGGAAACCTTTCCACGTAGGTTGTCCAACAGTGGGTGTCTGTGGTGGTTCATCGATTTTTCGATGCTCTCAGTGAAACTCTTTTGTATTTCATCGTACTGAGTTTCAACTATATCAATGATGCATCTTGCTATTCGCTCCAATGAACTCCCGCGCGTAATGTATCTTTTTAAATTTGTGTGCTGGCTCTCAACTCTGTTGGTGGTGCGCTGACCAAAGTTGCGACACTTATCGGTCCACGCATAAACGAACATTTCTTTATAGTCTTTGAGCCAGTTTTCGTAGACGTAATCATAGACACCTGCAAAATTAAAATAATGAAATGTAAAAGCGTGTGCAAAATATAATAGATTGGGTGAGTCGTTTGTTGAAGGAACACTTACTTTCTCGGTTGGCAACCACGAGTCGGTTATACATTTTCTCCAAGTTGTACTTGTACATGGGCTCTGAAGAAGACTCGCACAATCTCCGCCAGTACGACATAAATTTCCCCCAATCTTCTTTATCGAACCCTTTCTTGCACTGTCTAGCTATATTTTGTTGGATGTGAAAGTGGCATAGAAGCCTGGTTGCGTTCGGGAATACTTTAGAACACGCGTTAATTAGGGCAAGCTCCCTATCCGTGACTATCACACGCGGCATCATACATTCATGCAATATTGACTTGATCCGCTCAAGCACCCACACGTAGTTACCCCTTCGTTCTTTACAAATAACGGCATGTGCGATACAAAAAGACTTTTTGGTCGACGTCATACCCACAACCTGGACAAATGGCATGTTGTAGAGGTTTGTTTTGTAGGTCGCGTCGATCAACATCACGTGCGGGAATGCACGCCACATAGTGATTGAATAAGGATGAACAAAGAAAATCTTTATTACGACATCTGTTTTGGGTTCCTGTCGGGTGTCGTAAATGAATCGATGGTCATGCAGCAGGATTTCCAGTACCTGCATAGGAGTCTTTCCGTCCATTATTGTCGCTCTAATTTTTTGTACCGCATTTTGCACGTCTTTCTGAACATGCAGGCTGTCGGGGAACTGCTTTCTTAGGGTTTGAAATATGATACGTGGCTCCATCTTTTGAGCAGTTAGCTGCTCCACTAGCTTGTATTCGGCTTTAGTAAATCTTCGCACAAAAGCGTGGCCCAACAGACTCGTCGTAGGTTCGTGGTTATGGTTCGCGTCGTCCACTTTTAACTCCCACGTGTCATTCGTCACGTCCCGGATGGCGAGTAATGAAAATGGGCAACCAATTTTTTTGCTACCAGCTTTCCTAACTGTTGCTTTACTACGGTGCTCACCACTACGGTCGCACATAAGCCATACCATCCCAGTAGTACCTCCAATATTTTTTGATCGGCGGGTAACAATTACGTAACCATACTCCTTTCCCGTTTCGTGTACCCAATTCTTCAAATCAGTTAGAGACATGAAACGCTAAAAAAAGTTACGTTAATAATAATAATAATAATAATAATAATAATAATTATTATTATTATTATTATTATTATTATTATTATTATTATTATAATTATAAAAGAAATAAATATATATTTTTGAAATATAGTTTTTAATTGAAACAATTATAATTATAGTATTTTAACAATAATAACAGTAAGAGTTAATTACATAGTTAGTCCCTGTGGTTTGCACAAAATAACATACTTAGGTACTAATAGTTTAAAATCACCTTCTAGGGTATTAACTTTTCATTTTGTAACGTTTGGAGGTATTAACTTCTAAGGTAATAACATAGGTAGTCCCTCTGGTTTGCACAAAATAACATACTTAGGTACTAACAGAATGTGATTTTAAGCCTACAAATATGCTTAATACCCCCAAACGTTACAAAATGAAAAGTTAATACCCTAGATTGTTATTTTAAACTATTAGTACCTAAGTATGTTACTTTGTGCAAACCACAGGGACTAAATATGTAATTAACTATAACAATAATAATAATAATTATAATATTTTTAACAATAATAATTATAATTATAATATTTTTAAAAGTAATAATAATAATAACAATAATAATAATAACAATTATAATTATAGTATTTTAACAATAATAATAATAATTATAATTATAATATTTTTAACAATAATAATAATAATAATAAGAATTTAAATAATAATAATAATAACAATTATAATTATAGTATTTTAACAATAATAACAATAATAATAATAATTATAATTATAATATTTTTAACAATAATAATAATAATTATAATTATAATATTTTTAACAACAACAACAATGATAATAATAATAATAATAATAATAATAACAATTATAATTATAGTATTTTAACAATAATAACAATAATAATAATTATAATTATAATATGTTTAACAATAATAATAATAATAATTATAATTATAATATTTTTAACAATAATAATAATAATTATTTTAACGTGATGCCTCATTTATTTGAAAGGATTGCCCGGGGTAGATGGTTCATAAAGTGATGTGTTACGGGGCTCATAACCATATCCACCGTAGCCTCCGTATCCACCGTATCCACCTTCACCCCTAGATCTATCGTATCCACTGTATCCACCTTCACCACCGTATCCACTGTAACCACCTTCATCCCCATATCTATCGTATCCACTGTGTTGACCTTCACCCCCGTATCCACCTTCACCTACGTATCCACTGTAACATTCGTATCCACCTTCACCCCCGTATACCCCGTAACCCGGATATGATTGCTGCGTCGGGTAATATGGTTCATCAACAGGTGCATTCTCAGTACCGTATCCACTTTGTTGCACGAACTGAGATTCATACCCGTATACGTAATCCGGATACACTTGATGCGCCGGGTAATTTGGTTCATCAACAGGTGGAGTGGGAGTCTTGTTCAAGTCTGGCAACTGTGTTTTTTGATCAACAGGGACTCCAGACACAACCTCCTCCTCCTCATTGGCATCATTTGCTCCCCATGTGTCGTTAGAATAGCGATTACCGAAATAATTCTCGGTCCAAAATGATGACATTTTAACAAGATTGAGCAAAAAACAGAACAAATGATTTTGGTTTGGGGTGTAAATTGTTAGTGCAGAAGAAGATGAAAAACAGAAGAAATGTTTGAACTGCGAATAGAAGATGAAAAGAAAGCAGTGCTAAATAGACTTTTGAATTTTCTGAAATAGGCAGCGTATAGCTCTCTACTCCCCGTATTACTTTTTTCACGTGCCTGGACACCATCGTATCAGTGTCAAATCAGTCTGACATACGCTTCGTATTGATCAATACGCAACGTATAGGGTTACCTCTATACGTTGCGTATTGATCAATACGCAGTGTATGTCAGACTGATTTGACAAGGTACTAGGTTTGACTGTCTGGTCGTGTACCTACCGCTTACATACGCTGCGTAGAGGCCTCTACGCATCGTATAGGTCTAACCCTATATGCTACGTAGAGACCTATACGCAGCGTATGTAAACCCTAAGTGTGCAGATAGCCTACCAAAGTGTGCAAATAGTGAGAGCCTAACAATAAGCCCACAACAGAGCCCAATAACATGAACTATAAGCCCAACTGTATGATAAGCCCAACTGTATGAATTATACAAAATATGTTACAACATATTTTTAACACTAGAAACTCGGTCAATAACACCTGCATGCAAAAGCTTCCATCGCCATTAGAGATCACATGCATCTTACATAATCAAGTGTTTGAACAAAGTATTTGAACAAATATCAGGGAACCAAAAAACACACACGAAAGGTAACTAAAACCTTAAACCCGAACCATCTAACTTTTCTTCACAAATCTTCTCAAGACGCTCTAACATTTCCGCGGTTGGATAGTTTTTCCGGTCACCAACTTTATGTTGGGTTATTTGGTTTGTTTTACGGGTCACATGGGTCAGCACATTATCGGGTCGTATGGGCCAAGTTCGGGTCAGCAGTAAACTGGGTCTAAAGGGGCTGAAGAAGCTGGTCAATGTTGACCGAGATTGCTGGAAACAAACTGTTGGAAAATATACATTGAAGATATGTACATTGGTAATGTTTGGAAGAGTGGGTCAGTAGATTTTACCGGTTCTTTGGGAGGATCAGAATATTCGTTTTAGATGCTTCCACGTTTGTTTTGTATGGCTATAAATTAGCCTTTGTTTTGTGAATATTATAACCCTTTTCATGCAGAAGCCTTCTCCTTCATATATTCAAATTATCTTGCACTACATAATATAATTCTACGTGAGTGTACGAGTGTAGGTGAGTGTGTGAGGTGGGACCTGAACCAACATTTGGTATCAGAGCCTAGGGCTCGTATCAGGGAAGCCTCCGCCGCCGGCGGGTGTGTCGGTCGGCGTAGGGCAGTCGTAAAAGAAGGTGTTGTTTCGGAGTTGATTAACTGCAGAAGACGGAGGCGTTATGGTGTTTTCGGTAGGCTGTTGTTGTGGTAGACGTACCGGTTAAGACGACGGGGGTGACCGGTGATAAACACTTGTGTTCCGTGGCTGTTAGTGGTGATGAAAGGAGGAAGAACGGGGCTGTTCGGTTATTAGTTGCGGGTTTGAGCAACTGTTATACAACGGTGACAACAACAGAATGTTTTGCGGAAGCCTTGATCGGCTTGGTTCGTGATAAGAGGAGACCGGCGTAGTGCGTTAAAAGCGGGCATAATGGATCCGTCAAAGCAGGTGGCTTTGGATTCGTCTCGTTTGGCAAGTTGAGAAAACGGAAGAAGCGGGTGGCTTGTTTTCTTTGTCGGTGGAGAGCCTCTTGAACAAGGTTGGTTGGAAAAAGGCATGGTTAGAGGAAAAAAAATAACACGGGGTGACATTATGGCGTTGGAGTTCAATCGGGTGGCTATGGATGTGGCCGGGGTAGGTCGTTGATCCGTGATAAGTCAAGATGTGAATGAACGGTGTTCCAACGTTATGCCATGTTACATTTTACGGGCGTGGTGTTTTTTATTTGGGTTGAACCGAGACATTGGACGTGATCAAGGTGAAGATCGGGTGTCCGTTAGATGTCATAGTGGTTCGAAACCGAGGTGATTCGGTGCTGCGGTGAAGGCGTGAACAAACCGAATACGTGGGTGATTGTTGGGTTATTTGGTTTGTTTTACGGGTCACATGGGTCAGCACATTATCGGGTCGTATGGGTCAAGTTCGGGTCAGCAGTAAACTGGGTCTAAAGGGGCTGAAGAAGCTGGTCAATGTTGACCGAGATTGCTAGAAACAAACTGTTGGAAAATATACATTGAAGATATGTACGTTGGTAATGTTTGGAAGAGTGGGTCAGTTGATTTTACCGGTTCTTTGGGAGGACCAGAATATTCATTTTAGATGCTTCCACGTTTGTTTTTTATGGCTATAAATTAGCCTTTGTTTTGTGAATATTATAACCCTTTTCATGCAGAAGCTTTCTCCTTCATATATTCAAATTTTCTTTCACTACATAATATAATTCTACGTGAGTGTACGAGTGTAGGTGAGTGTCTGAGGTGGGACCTGAACCAACACTTTACCATTTCGAAAAAAAAAGCATTGTTACTCTCGCCTGATGGAAGCTTTCCTTCCTTGTTCACCTTCAAATTACGAAAATGGGTACCCTAAAAATTCAGTTAGTTTCCTCAAATGAAGATCTGGTTTCTCTTTCATCTCCTCATATGTTAGAAAATAAATCTTTTCTGGATTCTTTAAGCTTTCCTGCCAGTAACCTAACATGTGATCCCAAAAGGGTCCATACAAGCTTACTCCTTTACAAAACTTTTCAAACACTTTCTTCAATTGAATTAGTCCACATATATTCGAGCCTCAACTTGTTTGTGAAAGCCCACAAAGATATACAAGTATCTTCAGGGTTTCGACAAAGATAAACAAGCTTACATTTTGAATCCTGGATGGATTTTAGTAAAGATACATATGGTAAATGAGTGGCAAAGAGCCTTGGAGATGCTAAGGATGAAAGATGCGGGTTCTCACCATCGATGTAGAGCTCAAGCTCCAAGAAAGGTACAAGCATATGCGGGTTGTTTGATAGTAATGGGTGGTCGTTTTGGGTTTGTGGAAAATGAGTACGGTTTACTAAGGCGAACAAGAAGGCTTTTAACCAGGTGGTGCCTGATTTGGGAGTTGTAACAAGAAGTATATCAGTGTCTTGAGCCTTAATATGTTTTTGACATGTAAGAGGTCCTTGCAGTTGCCTGACAGTCTGCCAAAAACCTTGGTAATTGTATAATGTCTTTACACTACAAGAATAGGCCGCCTTTAGCGACGACGGGCATCGCCGGTATTGGTCCATTTTGTCGCCGCTATTGACTTTTAGCGGCGGCACGTCGCCGGTAAAGTGTCGCCGGTATTGATTGGCCGGTATTGGCTCCCTGTCGTCGGTAAAAGTTAGCGTCGCCGGTATTGATCTTGACCCTTTAGCGACGACATTTTTCGTCGCTAAAGGGTCGCCGGTATTACCCTTGGTCGCTAAAGGTTGTATGTCAATAGCTAAAAGTCTTTTTTTTTTAATACAGCTGCTGTATTTACAGCACCCAGCCATTTTTTTCGGCCGAACAAACAAAACCTGCCTATTTCAAACAACACAAACATACGCCACGAACATATACTAAAGGTAATATAATTAAAAACTACGTTTAAGTCGTACATTATAATCCTACAACGTTTAAATCTAAATCATACATTAAAAACAAGTCACTCATCGTTATCGTTGGTTTCATCGTCGGATTCATTATCGAATAAGTTGTCGGAATCGTAGTCTTTTGACTTTCCTTTTCCTTTTCCTTGTGAAGCAAGATAGTTGTTAAGTTGGTTCAAAAATGACGGGGTTTGGAACAAGTTGTTAACAAAATCCTACAATAATAGATAGCAAAACGTAAATTAGCATATTAATTAACGCTACCAACATATATTTAACAAGGAAACATGCGTTCGTTTGTCATTTTATAAATTGCGTAGTTTACCTCGGAAAAGGGTTCTTGCGTCCGAGCTTGCGAAGACGACAGGTTAGATGACGAGTGCGAGGACGTGTTGGAAGAAGGTTTAGGCCCCATCCCGCGGTACCATCCTCGCCGCTCACCCAATGCTTCCTGATACGGGGCAATTGGCTGACCCTCACCGCTCCATTCACTTGTGGCATGTTGTATGTTCCGCTGTATTTTACGAAGATGATTAAATATATATGTGTGTGTATATATATATATATATATATATTTGTTATAGAAAATAATACTTAAAAGAAATACTTACGTAATTTTGTTCAGCAACCGGATCAACCCAATTCCCTTGATTGTCCGTGTGGGTTTTAGCATACGTAGGTACCCAATCCATATCCTGTTTAACATTAAACTTAGATTAGACATTAAATAAACAAAAGCTTACACACACGCACACATACATAAAACATTACATTTTTATGGGCGGTGCTACCGTACGACGATGTCCCCCCACGGTATGGGAATTGTTGTTTCTGGCGTACTAGTGTGTTGGCCTTGCTTTTTTTAATATATTTTTCTTGCCGGAAACCTTCGATGGTTCTCAACCAGTTTTCATAGGGCATATCCGCGGGATGGTATGCCCTTGCACTCTCAAGATCATCGTAACCTCACTGGGCATCAAATAATTGTCTAGCTTCATACTTGCGGTCATTGTACCGCTTCATAAGCACACTCCTAATACCACCCTTCAAGTTTTTCGCCTCATAATCGCGTTCCACTTCATCAAAATTGAAATTTTCCTACAAATTAAATAAAAAGGTTAAAATATCATATATAAATTAGATTTGCATGTGCTTAAATATTTGATAAAATTTTATGCATATAACTTATTTACCCGTAAGTGGTTCATGACGGCATCCTTGTAATGTTGTTCAACACTATCCCATCCAATTTTATCAAACGGGATGCTCCGCCACATATACAAGCCGGCCTCCCTTGAAAACATGTCTCTTGATTTACCAACAGGGGTAAACGTGACCTGTCTGTCAAACGTAAGCGATACAGCCCCCCCCCGCTTTTACTAGACGCCGTAATTTCTCGTTTTTAGCTTTCCCGCTAACCTTCTTTGGGGGAACCGCTGCAATTAAAACAAAAATAATTAGTAACAACATTAATAATATATAAAATATAAGGACTACAAAATAATTTAGTAAACGACTTACCGTCTGTCTCGTGTGTGCCACGAAATCCACCAGGAGGAAGCGGTGGATCACCAGCGCCGTCACCCCCATGTCCCCAGGGGGCCACATCCGCCATCAAATAAGCGAATATCAGCATTACCGAAAACATAATCCGTATAAAGTTACAAATGTTACAGCATGTGTATCTAATAGAAATTAAGGGAAAGTACAACAAGTGTAACTCAAATTCAAATAAATATTTCAAACAAGTGTTTATCAATTACAAATCAATATAAATTACAATAACTTTTCTTTTAGTCAGACTCCACATAATCGGGATCATCCTCATCACAATCAGCCTCGACCTCATCACAATTAGTCTCGACCTCTAACACTTCATCGACAGTAACCGTTGGGGGATCAACTTCAATTGAAGGCTCACCCGCAGTAACATGAGAAGATCCAATTTGAAAGTATTGGGTCAAGTCAATGACAAGTGGACAGCCAGATGAATAGTTGTTGTCGACAACGTCATTATCTTCTAAGCCTTTGTCAACATTTTGAACCTTATTGACGCGGTCATCATCACTTAATTATCCCAAATTTTTCGATGATTAACATTTTCGACTACCCACCTATGTTTATTTTTTTGGTTTCGAGACGTTTCTTGGATGAAGAACACTTGTTTGGCTTGCGAAGCAAATATGAGTTGATCGTCTTTGTCCCATTCACGTTCAGTGATTATACTGGTGATATTATTGTCATGGTTTACACCCCTTCGAGTATCAAACCACTTGCACCGAAATAGGACATTGGAATAATTATTTGTATAACGCAACTCAATAATTTCTTCTAATTGGCCATAAAATTTCACACCGTTCTCTCCAACCACTTCCACCCCAGAGTTTTGCGTTGCGCATTTTGCATCACGTGTCTTAAACCTAACACCGTTGACTATGCAAGCAGTGTAAGTGTATGCAGTCATTTTCGCACAAAATGAAAGAGCATACAACTCCGGGTGGAATTCTGGAGAATTTTATGTTTTCATCGAATGGACCTAACAAATATAGAGTAATAATGTTTGTTATATATGTATTACCTAGCAAGTGTAGAGTAATGAGTGTTATATATGTATTATACCTTATGGAGAAACCATCCCGGAAATTTGGTTTTAAGATCATCTTGGGGATGTGTATGTTTGAATTCACTACATTGATGACAAATATAACAAATGAATGAAAAATACCAATTAACAGATTATGAAAAGTTAAAGATAGAAGCACTCACTTCATGTACTCCCTAACTTCTGCGCAGTTTTCGAGGACAAACCATTCCATCTTGCTTTTTTCGATGAATGATAGATATTTGTCCTTTGTTGTGCCAACAGGACGACATTTGGACTCAAACACCCATAACTTTCTTTTTTCAACAACGACATCATCGTTTCTATCTGGGCGATTGAACTTAGTCTGAACATCTTTAAGGTACATAGAACAAAATGTTAGAGCTTCTTCAAACACATAACGTTCAGCTATACAACCTTCAGGGCTTGCCGGGTTTTTGACATAGTTCTTTAGTTTTTTCATGTACCTTTCAAATGGATACATCCATCTAAAAGCTACTGGACCTCCCGCAATCGCTTCATCAGGTAAATGCACAAGTAAATGAACCATAATGTCAAAAAACGCAGGTGGATAGATCATCTCTAACTTGCATAAGATGGTAACAATGTCATCCTTTGCTTTCTTTATATCATCCACCGATAGTGTTCTAGAGAAAAGTTGCTTAAAGAACATACAAAGGTCTACTATTGGTGTAGATGTATCTTTAGTCAAAAGCCCTCTAACCCCAATCAGTATCAAACGTTGCATGAGGATATGACAGTCATGAGATTTCAACCCGGTAATGTTAGCATTGTTATCTGTCACCCTCTTACTGATATTAGATCCAAATCCATCAGGTAATTTAACGTTTTATATAAACTGACAAAATAGTTTTCGATCATCGGACTTGAATGAGTACTTTGGGTAGGGACTTAAGAACTTGCCACCCGATTGTTTCAGCCATTGTGTCGGCCGAATGTTTAGTTTTTCCAAGTCGGACCGCGCATTTGGTGTGTCTTTGCTCTTATCGTTCATTAGAAGAGTACCGAGCAAGCTGTCGCACACATTTTTCTCTATATGCATTACATCTAAGTTATGTTTCAGCTGCAGAGAAGACCAATACTCAAGGTCAAAAAATATGCTTCTTTTGGACCAGTTCAACTCGAAATCTGACCGGGTTATCCTCCCACCTCCAAAATCTGGATGCTTGCCTGGTAGACGATTAATTAAACGACTGAGTTGAGCTTCTATGTCAGCTGGGCTAAACTGTCTCGGAGGGTCTCGTGTCTCGGGTCTCCCGTTAAAGTCGAGACTTGTTCTCCAAGGATGGTTGGCATCTAAGAATCGGCGATGACCAACATAAGAACATTTACCAGTTACACGTATTGAAGGAGTGTCTTGGTTACAAGTTGGGCATGCCATGTAGCCTTGTCCGCTCCAACCTGATAGACTACTACGGGCTGGAAAGTCATTTATGGTCCATAACAACGCCGCCTTCATTGTGAAGTATGTGTTTGTTGCTGCGT
This sequence comes from Helianthus tuberosus, assembly GCA_030545235.1. NCBI lineage: Eukaryota > Viridiplantae > Streptophyta > Magnoliopsida > Asterales > Asteraceae > Helianthus > Helianthus tuberosus. The sequence goes on from CM060436.1 coordinate 34,864,440, forward strand.
CTTTAGTACGTACACCTGTCTGCCACAATTGCTTAAGCTCATCCACTAACGGTCTAAGGAAAACGTCCATGTCTTTCCCCGGTGATTTAGGGCCAGGAATCAACAAGGTCAACATGAATGTGGACTCTCGCATGCATAGCCAGGGAGGCAGATTATATGTGGTGAGTATAACCGGCCACGTGCTATGAGTCGAGGATCCACTACCGTTGTTAAAGGGATTAAAACCATCAGCTGCAAGCCCTAAGCGAACATTTCGTGGCTCCATCGCGAAGTTTGGGCACTTTTTATCAAAGTCTTGCCATGCAGATCCATCAACTGGATGACGCATAGTCCCATCTTCCGATCGTCCGGTACTATGCCATATCATATCTTTCGATGTGTGCCTTGAACAATACAAACGTCGTAGTCTAGGCGTCAAAGGAAAGTATCGTAACACCTTATGAGCCACCTTCGTGCCTTTTGTGTCTTTATCGACCCATCGACTCTCATTACAAACGGGACAATTTTGCGAGGACTCGTTTTCTTTCCAAAATAGAGCACAATCATTTGTGCACACATCTATCGTCTCATATGCCAAACCAATCTTCTTAAATGTCTTCTTAGCTACATAATACGAAGGGGAATTCTTGTTGCCTTCTGGCATTGACTCTCGCAACAACGAGAGGAGTCGATCTACTGCTTCATTTTGCAAATGGTACGTATCCTTTATATTCAAAAGCTTTGCTAAAAAGTTGATAGAAGAAAACTTGGTACAACCAGGATATAATTCTGTTTCAACTTCCTTTACCAGGTCTTCAAAATCATCAACAACACCGCTACTATCTCCATTCGAGTTCTCTTGGTTAAGGTATGTATCTTCTTCCATACGCTCCCCCCTAATGTCTTCAATAACGTTTACCATACCGTCTTGTGGCGCAACATCGTTTACTTCTGCAATTGGAGTCGTGTCCCTGTGATAGGCCCACTTCGTGTATTCCTTCCAAAAACTGTTAATACGCAAATGGTATTTCATTTCTGCCATAGTTTTTAAGCCGGAATTTTTACATTTGGTACACAGACATCTAACTTCATCGTGGTTTTTTATCACTCTTTCACACATCTCGATAAATGACTCGAGTCCTTGCTTGTAGTGATGTGAATGACGCGGGGAATCAATCCAACTTTTATCGATAGGCATTATGCAACTGAAAGAAAATCTAATTTAGGATTAACAAGACAAGGGTAGGCTGCTAAACCCACTTTTTGAACACTTTATCTCATATGTGAATGTGTATTACATGATTGTTTGTTTAAGAAAAATTCGGCAGCATTTCCTCTTAGCTCCCAAGTATATATGTAATGATATATATACTCGAGGAGCAAAGAGAAAATGATAACCGAATCATTCTTAAACAAAAAATCATCTAATACACATTCACATCCTAAATGAGATAAAATATTCAAAAAGCAGTCCCAAGATAAACGGGGACAACCCGAAATTAATTTCTAAATCAATTTCGGGCGGGTATTTCTAAGCTCGTTATGTTTAAAATGATTAATTCAAACACGGGCACAATTTTTTAAGCTTGTTATGTTCTTAATGATTGTTTTAAATTTTGGGCGGAACGTTATGTTTTAAATCATGATTTCAATTTCGATTGGGTGTTTTCTTAGCTCGTTATGTTTGAAATGATGAATTCAATATCAGGCACAGTTTTTTAAATATGTAATGTTCTTCATTTTGTTAGCTCCTTTTGTTTTAAATGGTGATTTCAATTTTGGCGGGTATTTTCTATGTTCGTTATGTTTTAAATGATAATTTTAATTCAAGCAGGGTATTTCCTAACTAATATATATCTTTCAAAGTTAAATATAAATGTTTTCAAACCTAAACACAAACATACTAATTATCAAACTTAAACTTTTTTTTTTCAAACCTACACATAAACATACTACCAACACACATACATACTTATAAAGACACATTTACATACGTACACATACATACCTACAAACACACATTTTGACCAAAAACACAAAATTTATACTTACTTACATACACATTTGCATATTTTATACAAACATACATAATAACATACACATTTTCACCAATTACAAACATTTACATGCACAATTGTTCATCATTTATAAACACCTACATACCAACATACACCTACATACATACATTCATAAACTTACATACACACATACATGCTTAGATACACCAAAATACACAAATCAATAGATTTTCATATACACATTTTTATTAAATACACCTACATTATACATTTGGCATACTAACATACATACATTAATTCATAGACTTACATACATACATTCATAAACTTACATACACACATACATGCTTACATATATCAAAATACACAAATCAATAGATTTTCATATACACATTTTTATTAAATACACCTACATTATACATTTGGCATACCAACATACACCTACATACATACATTAATTCATAGACTTACATATACACATACATGCTTACATACACCTAAACCAAAAATTATACAATTTCTAAATTTAAAAAAAAAAAAAAAAAAACTAACCGTATTCGAGATGGTTACATACACCTAAACCAAAAATTATACATTTACATACCTAAATCAAACATTATACAATTTCTAAACCAAAACAAAAAAAAAAACTAACCGTATTTTTCAAGTTTCAAAGAGATGAAGACCGAGGAGACGAAGTGGTGCCGGATTCGAGATGGTGGTGACCGGATTCGAGATGGTGGTGATCCGAATTTTCTTCCATAAACACAAATATACACAAAAACGAGCAAAAATTAAAGCCTATAACATGTAAATAACAAAATAGAGAAGAGATTTAACAAAAACAAAGTTAAACTAACCGATTTGGGAAAAAAAAAAACGGTTCTACGGCGGTGGTTCGCAGAGAAAAGGGGGAAAATGAAGGAGGAGGGAAGAAAATGGCGCTGTAAGCACTTTTACGTAAAGATCAATACCGGCGACGGCTTGTCGCCGCTATTACTTACTCTGTCGCCGCTACTGTTCTAACTAGGGTTAATCAGGATAAGATTTGTGTGGCTGGGGATTAAAGTGGGACACCAATCGTTAGCGGCGACATTTTGTCGCCGGTATTGATTATAAATTGTCGCCGGTATTGCTTCCTTAGTCCCCAACCATTAGATCAGATTAATGATCAACGGCTGGGGTTCGGTCTGACGCGGATCGACCAATAGCGGCGACAGCTGGCCTGTCGCCGCTAAAGGTGTCGCCGGTAAAAGTGTATAATTCTTGTAGTGTTAGAAGCCATCCACTTTCAGTAGGAAGAATGGACAGTAGGGTTATGCATTCTTGACTTGCTACATCTTCTTTCAAATATATTGGATCTGGAAGGTGGGATGTCTCCATATAGATAAGATCGGTGGTTGTTGAATTCTAACATGACCTGACTATTTAATAAGGAATTGGGTTCCATTAACTAACGAGATCTGGTTTTACAATAGGGCTATATTAGCTGTCTAGTCAGACTTCCTGAAATAGAGATGAGTTTACAAGTGATATAAAAATACATGTGTAACGATATATATTTTTTTGGAAAATTACAAAAGTGGCCATAGACCAAAACCACTATCAGATTTGGCCATCTCATGCGTCCTTGGAGCGACGCATCAAGCATGAGATACGTGTTTGGAAATCCCTTCACTAATTCGTTTGGAAGTGTACGGGATGTGTCCTTGAAGTGCACGGGATGCCTCCCAAACGCATCAAGCACTGAAAAACTTTCAGATTCGCCGGAAACTATGGAGTATGATTGTTTTCTTTTGCACTTACGTTTTCATCTTTTTGTAAAGTTGCTCCTTCTTGCAGTTGGTGAAATTAGGGTATACAGTATTGGAGAGACTCATCCTTGGAGGATGACCCTCCACGTAAGCATCACGTAGGATGAGTGTGAGGATGGAGCAAAGGGGATGAAACTAAGGAAATGGGGGATGAGCCTAATATATATATATATATATGAGTTGTATGTATATGTGTGTGTGAGGGGAGGTTTGTCCTTTTGTGAGCGTCGTCACCGTCTTATGGCCGATGATTTGGACGACGCCGGGGGTGGGGGAAATGGTGTTTGGATCGGCGACGGGCCTCGACGAGCCCAAGCCGACCCCCCACCGTCAAGCCTTATGGTTCGCTAGCAACAACAAACCAAATATGAAGTTAATGAAAGTTAATAATGAGATTTTTGAGCTCTAACTCCAAAATGATTTGAATAATTTCATCAAGATAAGTACTTTAATTTCAACTTGAAGCATGATTAATAAGGCAGATGATAACACTGAGGCATAGATATTTATTAATTTGTGGTTGTATTTCGATTTCATAGGCATAAATGGCTACGACAGAGAAGAAAAGGGATTCCGGAAATTTATCAGGTAATGATCGAATTCTCCGTATTATCTATTTATTTATTCGTTGATTGTTGTTTATATATGATGCTTGGGGCCATGATATGCTTCCTTTATGAAATTGATGTTTGTAAGGTTACTGTTTTTAAAATATGCTATGGTATCTTGTGTATATTTGAGAAAGATTGGTTTCACTTCGAGTTGTTTAAGTTTGAAATCTCGCCGGAAACTATGAAAGTTCGCTAGAGACGTATGAAATCTCGCAGGAGATGTCTGAAATAAATATGCTTCAACCTTCCAGACGCATCCTGTGTTTGATGCGTCGCTCTAAGGACGCATAAGGTAGCCAAATCTAAACATTGTTTTAGTTAATGGCCGTATTTATAATTTTCCTTATTTTTTCCCATTCCCCTCTTCAAATACAATATTATTCATTTTGAACTCAGGTTAGCTTGTTACGAATCTTTTATTACAATGAATACAAACCCATAAGTTAACAATTATATATTATATATCATTTACATAACAACATTATTAATTGTATTAAAAAACTGTTTTTTCAAACTAATTCCCACCGCTAACTTATAAAAATCCGACATATCCTCTTGATTCTGATTCTGATTCTGATTTTAATATGGAAAAATAAGTGGAAGATGCTTAATTAGAGATTCATGTATCGATCGAAACGATAGTATAATATTAGTAATTGTACAAATAACGTTAATATTATTAAAAAAATGAAAACAACACTGGCGTCTTCGAGGAATTGTAATAAATATTAAAATAATGTATTTTTTAAGTTTATTAATAAATTATGATGGGCAAATAGGATAGCTGATCTTTGTGGACTCCTTGTGAGACCAAATAAAATAACTTAGACACATTTAAGGTTAAAAGGTTCAAATGTTGGAAATCTGAGAGTTTAGATAAAACAATACATGAACAGTAGGTAGTCACATCTCGAATTGCTTCACCAACTTTCCCAGTCGCAAAAGTAACACGAGTCCACAGAGCACAGCCTTTTATCCGTAGGTCAAAAGGCTTCAACCCCAAAAAGGGTAAGTCCCCCACTGCAAGTATGTTCACTAGTCAACAGCTTCCTCTTTGAGCTTAGTCAACAGCTTCATCTTTGAGCTAAGGCTTTCCCTATAAATGTGACACTTCATTATGTATAAAAAACATTCTGCGATCAGCCCTGATTCCATTGGGATCTCTGGTCATTGTTCTTGAGTACTTGGTTCATGCAAGTCACTTTCCTTCACATTCAACACACACATTCCTTTTGCTCCTACATCTGAAGCTGAACACATTTCAGTGGAGGATCTCGAGCAAACAACAAAATCAAACTAGTGAACCTCTCTCCACGTCTTGCAAACGTGGGGGGACCCCACGACCTGCGTTAGGCAAAGTTGAACCCTTCAACCATTTTGCCTAACCAACCCAGCTACTATCCTTGGTCTAATATCTGTTGCATCAACAAGTTGGAGCCTACCGTAGGGCTACGCCACTAATTTTCTTCAAAAGACCTAGTAGTGTAGCTCCATTCTCTTGAAACTACCATGTCGGAAAGCGAATCGCCGGGAGAGGTGAACCAGGTTCCAAATACCTCCACCCCAAACACTAGCCAAGTTCATGTGGCTATACCATCGTCTTTTCTCGATCCCGGGGAGCACTCCCGAGTTTCTCACTTTCCATACTCCAACTCCATCTAGATCAGGGGTCCCTTACCCTAATGTCGGTGTCTCAAACACCCCCTCACATGTCGAACTTACCCCTGAAGGGGTCGCCAACAATTTCCTGGAGTTGAGGTCTCTTCTCAACCAATATGTGAGTAGGGAGAGAGATAAGGGGGTGAGGATTCGTTTTGACTATGTCGAACCAGAACCAACTCTATCTCCTGGACCCCCCATCCCTCCTTCTGCAAATCACAACCTTCTGCATCTAGGGATGAGGCTGGTCCCAGTAATCCTCCTCCAAATCCTAACCCATACCTGTACACAAGGCCAAATCCAACAACATTTCCTCCTTTCTCTTCCCAACCAGCTACAGTCGGTGCCCCACTAGGGCACGAGCTGACTTTGGACCAGCTCGTACAATCTCTAGTAGCAAGTCTTCCACCCTCAACAACAACTACATGGGAACAAGCTTTGTCTGTACTCCCCTTGGCACGAAGTGCCGTTATGAGCACTCCTTTGGGAGTTAGTTGCCAGTTGCACCTGGAAGCCTTCAAGGCTTAAATCTTATGCCCCAGATGATGGCCAGCTTCCCGTGGCAGCACTTTATTAATCAGGTGTTGGCCACTCAAGGGAACAATAATAACAGCAACAACATGGGTGCAAAGGTTGAGGAAGATTTGGCCAAGCCTTACAAGCCAAGTAATCTCTCGTGCTTCTCACAGCAAATAGCCGATTATGATTTTCAAACGAAGATCAAGATGCCATCCCATATAAAGACGTATGATGGGGTTAAGGATCCGGAGGATCACCTTCAGATCTTCACTGGTGCCGCCAGAATCGAGAAATGGTCAAACGTTGAATGCTATCTTATGTTTATGCAAACTCTCATTGGTTCAGCCCGGATATGGTTCAACGATCTGCCCGCCAGAAGCATTCGAAGCTTCGATGACCTAAGTAAAGGGTTTTTGGCCAATTTCTCACAACAAAGGCGATACGTCAAAGATGCTACAGTAATCTTTCAGATAAAACAAAGGGATGACGAAAGCCTTCGAGAGTTCATTGAAAGGTACAGGAAGGAAGGTCTCACATACGTAGGGGCATACGAAAAAATGAGAGTGGCTAGTTTTATGAACACCATTACATCTAAATATCTCACAAGAGATTTCAACAAATCCCTGCCCAAGACCCTGGAAGAAGCTCTCGAAAGGGCTGAAGTCCACATCAGAGGAGAGGAGGCCGTAGACATTAAAGAGCAAAGAAAAGGGGATCAAGCTGGCGGTGCAACAGCCCGACTAGAAAAAGGGGAAGCTTCCATTCCTATGACAGACGCCAAAAGGGTTCAGATCCGCGAAGGCCTGAAGGTCGGAACCCTTCCAGCAGGGAAAAAGGCATAAGCTTCATACCCCTCACCAAGACCCCTCAAGAGATTCTTGCCACAGAAGAAGTAAAGCAAAGCTTTCAACCTCCAAGACCTCTCCCCAAAAGCAAGAGTAATGAGAATTCCACTCAATTTTGTGAATTTCATGAGGAAAATGACCACCATACTAATGATTGCTTTCAATTGAAAAAGAGGATTGAAGAGGCTGTCAAGTCCGGGGAACTCGCTCACTTGGTGAAATGGGTGAGGGACAAGATGGCCGAAGGAAAGGGCAAGGAAGTTAACATGGTGGATTTTGATGGAAAGTTTCCTCACAACCGACAGAGGTTAGAAGCTTGGGAGCTTCAGTGCATTTGTTTCCTTCCAACAGAGAAGAACCCACTTTCAAACCCCCTTGTGGTTGAAGCAACCGTGGGCACCCTACAAACAAACAAAGCATACATAGACACTGGATCAGCCACTGAAATCATGTTTGAAAAGTTCTTCAACCGTTTGAGCAATGAGGAGCGTTCGAAGCTTCAACCCTTCGGAACCTCCATAAAAGGTATTGCAGACATACCCCTCAAGCCTTTAGGGCAACTAACCCTTGATATGCGTTTCAGCGAAGGCAAGATGGAAAGGGTTCAACCCCTCACTTTTGTGGTCATCAATATACCTTCAAATTATGACGTGATCATAGGAAGACCAGGGCAGTGTGCCTTCTACATGGTTGTTTCTGTCGGTCATGGCACCGTCAAATTTCCTACCGAGAGGGGGATTGCAACCATTCAATCTACTCAAGAGGCTTACATGGCTGAAGGTGAAAGCTCCAAGAATGAAGAAGACAAGCAAAGGCTGGTCATAAATCCCAAGTATCCTGAGCAAAGGATAAGGGTAAATCCAAACCTTTCACAAGAAACCCTCTCATATCTCGAAAAGCTCTTGGTACACTATAGTGATGTTTTTGCCTGGTGCCCAGAAGATATGACGGTTATCCCTCGAAGCATTGCTGAGCATGAGTTATGAATATCACCTAATGTCAAGCCTGTTGTCCAAAAGAAGCGAAGTCTAGCACCCGAAAGAAGCCTGGCTGCATGCCAAGAGGTTGAAAAGCTTGTGTCAGCCGACATTCTCCGAGAGGTCAAGTATCAATCCTGGGTTGCAAATCCAGTCATGGTCCGAAAGCCCGACAACTCTTGGAGAATGTGCATAGACTTCAAAGATTTGAACAAGGCTTGTCTCAAAGATTGTTACCCGTTACCCGAAATTGATCTCAAGGTTGACTCCCTCACTGGTTACCCTTTCAAGTGTTTCCTCGATGCTTACAAGGGTTACCATCAAATTCTCATGAAGGAAGAGGATGAAGAGAAAACCGCCTTTCACACGGACAAAGGAATCTTTTGCTACCAAAAGATGCCCTTTGGCCTAAAAAATGCGGGAGCAACCTACCAACGCCTAGTTGACAAGGCTTTTGCCAGCCAAATTGGTAGAAACACGGAAGCATATGTTGATGATTTGGTCATCAAAAGCAAAACGGAATACCAAATGTTTGATGACATCCAAGAAACCTTAAGGAACCTAAGGAAGGTCAACATGAAGCTCAACCCCCAAAAAAGTTCATTTGGGTTCGAGGAAGGAACGTTTTTGGGACACATTGTGGGAAAACAAAGTATAAAAGCCAATCCAAACAAGGTGAAAGCTGTTCTCGAAACCAAGCCACCAAGAAGCAAAAAAGAGGTAGAAAGTCTAAATGGGAAGCTTGCAGCCCTGAAGCGTTTCACCTCAAAATTGGCTGAATGGTCTTTACCTTTCTTCAAAACGCTCAATGGATGCTCTGACAAGAAGGACTTCAAATGGACTGATGAGGCTGAAGAAGCCTTCAATCAGATGAAGAAACACCTAGCTTCTCTACCTGACATTGCAGCCCCGGAAACAGGAGAATTGATCTCGGTGTAACTTTCAATTGCTGAAGAAGCAATAAGTGCGGTCCTCACCATTGAACGAGACAAAGTTCAGGTACCCATTTATTTCTTCAGCAAAACTCTAAAATTGGCAGAAATCAAATATCCTCCTTTGGAAAAACTTGCTTTAGCCCTGGTCCAAACGGCTAGGAGGCTTCGAAGGTATTTCCAAGCACACCCCATACAAGTGGTCACCGACCAACCAATAAAAAGTGTGCTTGAAAAACCGGAGAATTCAGGGTGATTAGCCAAGTGGGCTGTTGAACTCGGTGAACATAACATCACCTATGTTCCCAGAAAAGCCATCAAAGCCCAGGTTTTGACTGATTTCATCGTTGAAGTCCCAAAGCAAACAATCACTGAAGTAAACACAGCCGCCACTGAACCCTCTGACCTTGAAGCCTGGAAGCTTTTTACCGATGGGGCTTCAAGCGTTGAAGGGTCAGGGGCTGGACTCATTCTGATCAACCCAGAAGGGTTAGAATTCATGTATGCTCTTCGCTTTGATTTTCAGACCACCAATAACGAGGCTGAATATGAAGCGTTGATAGCCGGCTTGAGATTGGCTAAGGAAATGAAGGTCCAAAAGCTTGAAGTGTTCACAGACTCGTTGCTGGTATCAAGCCAAGTGAATGGCAGTTACACTGCAAAGGAGCCCAATATGAAGAGATACAAAGAAAAATCCAAAGAATTGATAACACCTTCCAAACATGTACCATTAAGCAAATTCCCTGGTCTCAAAACAAGAAGGCTGATGCCTTGAGCAAACTGGCTTCTCTCACTTTTGCCCACCTTACCAAAAAGGTATTGGTAGAGGTGTTGAATGCCCTATCAATCGATGAGTTGGAAGTTCAAGACGTAATCACTAAGAAGGCCCCAATTGGATAACTCCAATCAACAAATTACTTAAAAATGGTGAATTAACTACTGATCAAACAGAGGCTGAAAGGATTAAAATCAAGTCTAGACAGTACGTGTTGCAAGGTGAAACCCTCTACAAGAAGGGTTACCTTGCACCCTTGCTGAGATGTGTTGGTCCCGAACAAAGCCAATATTTGGTCAAAGAGGTTCATGAAGGTATATGTGGAGCTCATTTTGGAGCTAGATCGGTGGTTGCTAAACTAATGAACCTTGGGTATTTATGGCTCTCCATGCACCGAGACACCACTGAGTAACTAAGGAAGTGTGATTATTGCCAAATTCATGCACTAGTCCCGAAAAGTCCCAAGCATGATCTTGTCCCGATAACCTCAGCATGGCCATTTTATAAATGGGGGATGGACATTGTTGGCCCATTCCCACCAGCCAAAGGTGGAGTGAAGTTCTTGTTAGTAGCCATAGACTACTTCACCAAGTGGCCTGAGGTTAAACCACTCGCAAAAATCACGGGCAAGCAAGTCATTGACTTCGTTTGGGAGAACATCATTTATCGCTATGGATTGCCAGGAGTGCTTGTTACCGATAATGGAAAGCAATTCGCCGAGAAGCCTTTCAGCGTTTGGTGCAAAGAATTCAGAATAGCTCAAGTTTTCAGCTCAGTGGCATATCCACAATCAAACGGCCAGGTTGAAAGGACGAACCGAACCATAGTTGAAGGGATCAAAGCCAGATTGGGAAGATATGAAAGCAATTAGCTTGAAGAATTGCCAAGTGTTCTATGGGCCATAAGAACAACAGAAAAAACAAGCCACAAAAGAACACCTTACAGCTTGGTGTTTGGATCTGAGGCCGTGATTCCAGCTGAATTAGGAGTTGTAACACAAAGAACGGTCAACATGGATCCCAAACCAAACCAAAAAGAGACCATATTGAACTTACAAGTCTTAGAGGAAGCACGAGACCAAGCTGCAATTCAAGAGGCCAAGTACAAACAACGGATGGAAGCTTACTACAACAAAAGAGTCAAGAATGAACGTTTCAAGCCAGGAGACCTGGTTCTTAGAAACAACGAGGCTAGTAAAAAAGAGAACCAAGGAAAGCTCGGCCCAAAATGGGAAGGCCCATATACCATCCTTGAAGCACATAAGGGTGGATCCTATAAGCTAGCCGACTCAGAGGGTAAAAAGCTTACAAGACATTGGAATGGAAAGACCCCCAAGAGGTTCCATGTCTAAATCAAGAAAGATTGGTTTGTATTTCACAAGATGTATTTTAAGAGTTGTACTATGACCACCTTTTGTAAACACAATATCTCTTGAATGAATGAAGTTGTTTTATCAAATTTGTCTTTCTATCCTAAAATCAGGTTGACAACCTAGCAAAAAACTCCATGACAAGGGCCATGTAAGGAGATGAGCTCCCAGGCCACATCGCTCAATAGGTTCAAGGGTTGAATGGACCTATATAAGGGGTGAGTTCCTAAATCAATACAACTCCATGAGACTTATAACGGAAATACAAAGTTGTCTCATAGACAGGTTCGAACAGCCTACACCAAATGTTCCTTAAGCCTTAGAAAAATTAACAAAAAACAGGCTTACGAATTAAAATCAAACAAAGGAAAATGATAGGATAGGTGCTATGTCTTCTTGTTAAAAATACCAAGGCTAAGTGACTGCAGCACTGAACCCTTTAAGGTTTGAAAAATATAAAGACAACACAAACCCAACAAAGACAAAACCACAAAGAAAAGAAATAATCTAAGGAACGATGCAACAACATGAGAAAAAAGGTTACACATAACCCAAAACTCAAAAATACAAACCAAGTCATGAAACTAAAATAGTAACCAGAAGCCTCGAAGGCTTCAAGCTACATACATCCAAACGGCCAGAAGCCTTGAAGGCTTGAAGCGAACCAAGCCGCCTTAACAAAACAGGCACAAACATAAAAGACATAACACAAGGCAAATAGTAAAACTTAGTAGCATAATAAAGGAAGCCTTAAAAGACTTCCAAACATCCAAACAAAGTTAAAACAAGCCCTAACGACTTGTAAACTTAGAAATTGTTCAAATGGCCATCAAGGCCTAACCACGAGCACATAACAGGAACCTTAAGGGTTCCTGCAAAACGTAAAATTGTTCAAGTTAACATTACAAACCATAAATTGTTTTAAGGGGTGCTAAGAAAGCTACGAATATCAAGTATCAACGGAAGGCTTAGAAGCTCCATAACTGTTACCTTTAGCCTTTTTGGTCTTCTTGGACTTCTTAGCCTTCGAGCCATCACCACCATCGACTGCTGAAACCTCCAAGCTTGCATCTTTGGCAGCATCAAGCTCTCCCGAAAAGGTATCCTCGCTATCTCCTGAATAGGAACGTTTCCTTGAAAGAGAACCAAGTACTTCGGCACATACCTTCTCATTAAGACCGTCCGGTTTTAGTTCCTGCAAGACGGGGAGGGGCTTACCAAAACAAGCTGCAACCTGGCTCACAAATGGATAGGTCAACCTCTTCATCTGCTCAACTGAACCCTTGAAGACCTTAGAAGCTTCAGGACGGTACAAAGGAGATTTTTCCAAAGGATGACCAGATTCATGAAGCTTGTAACGTGCAATGAGACCTTGATATTTCCCCAAGTTGAACAATTTAGTATAAACTTCACCAAAAGCAGAATTGAACTCCTTAGAATGAAGAAGGTAGGTAACAACTTGGTAGAAACCTTGCTCAATAAGCCACTGGTCATCACTAGTGGCTTGAGCAACCGAAGCCTTCAGGCCATCTTTTTCTTCATCAAAGGCATTCTGTTGAACAGTTAAGGCCTCTCTATTGGCTTTTAGCTTCAACTGGCCAGCTTCAAAGCTCTTCTTGAGGTCGTTTACCTCAATCTCGTGCCTTTTCGTCAATTCACCCACCTTCTTGGCCCAAGCCAGCTCCTTCTCAGAAAAGCTATCAATCTCCTTCTTCATAGCAGTCATAGATGCCTTCATCTTCTCCCTCTTCTTGGAAGCTTCCTCATACTCCCGCATACCCTTAGCAAAACGGGTAACACCTTCAGCCAACAGGGCTGAAAGGTTGCAGGAACTCAGCATCATTCTTAAAATAAGATGATCAGCCTCAAACTCAGAAATAGCATTTCGAACACCGGGAGGAGCAAAATGGGCCAAGGCTTCAGGACAAACATCCAGATCTTTGAAGCTATCTCCAACTTTTACCCCCCAATTGGGAACATACACCTCTGCAGCCTCTAAACCTTCAAAGCTCTCAACACTCTTGGCAGACGAACCCTGGATGGTAGGAGTGCTACCTTTCTTAACCAACTTCTTCTTCTTGCCGAAAACAATCAACTCTTTCTCCTTACCCTTTGACACATCAACCTCAATAGCCTGCTCTGCTGATACTTCAATACCATCACTAACATCTATGAGCTCCGAACCAGATGGCTGATAAACACCTTTTAAATAACGTTTTGAGCGACGAACGGAAACTTTGGAACCCGCAGCTTTGGTAAAACCTTTGACAATTGGGACACTCACGTAGCCGGAACCCTCGAACCTATGATCGGATCCCCTAACAATCGCATCCTCACCCGGAGTAGCAGCAACATCATCAAAGGCAACGTCAGAAGTATCATCACTCTTGATAAAATCGATTGAATACATGACTGAAAAAAAACATCAAAGGTGTAAGCAAACAAGAAACAAGAATATAACAGCACAACAAGAATAAATGCATACCCTGCCCGTCTCTCAAAAGCACCGGGTCCCGATCGCGTTTTTCCCACAACTTACTAAGACCCAATAATACCAACAAATGCTCAGGAAAGGGACGAAGCCTTGAAGGGCACTCCCTAAGAGTTTCTAAAAAACGAGCATTTATATCAAAGGCAGAAGGTTCAGGTTCATTCAAAATGGCATCCGGGTGCCTCCAAACAAGTTTAAAAGGAACAATTTCCTCGGACACCCAGAAAAACCAGTCCTTCCAGACACCAAGGGAAGAAACCATAGACGAAATCAAGCAAGTGTCAACATGAGACGTCTCAAAGGTGAACCAGTCCCCATTCTTAGCCAGTCTGAAAAAACGACAGAACGATAAAAGAGTTGGGTCATACCCAGAAGCCCGGCACAGAACTTCAAAGTGTAAAACCCTAGCCATGCCATGAGGGTGAATCTGACCGAAAGATGTGCGATAATACTCCAGGATATTCAAAACAAAGTTCGAAAATGGGTGACGATGGTTAGAAAACTCGAAATGGCGACAGTATAGAGCAATGGAACTAGGGGGACACCTATCGATTGAAACGTCACAAGCCGGTGCAACCGGTTTAAACTTCGTCCCTATTCCCCATTCCATACAAAAAAAATCGACCTCCTTTTGGGTCATTTGAGAAAACGATTTTGCTAAATCCTTACGAGCACCCATGATAATAGAAAATAAGAAGAAAGTAAGCAATCGGAACTAACCTGATTCGAAAAAGGAGAAAACTTGAAGAAAAGAGAGCAAATGATGTTCTTCTGTGAAAATAGATGTAAATTAATGAATAGAAAAACAATATAATTAAGCGAATGAATTAAAACCGCCGCCTGACACAAAAGAAAACTGCCACAAGTCATATCAACTGTCTTATCAAATTCAAAAATCAAAAAGCTCAACAGTTTTCAACCCTTCAAGCTTCGAAGCCTTGAAACCTTTAAGCGATACAAATACTTGTGTAAAAGTCAGAAGTCTTTGAGCTTATCTCTCAAAAACCTCTGACTTGGGGGGACTGATGACGGGGGTAGCCCAAGACCAAATAAAATGGCTTAGACACATTAAAGCTTAAAAGGTTCAAAGGTTCAAAGGTTGGAAATCCGGGAGTTTAGATAAAACAATACGTGAACAGTAGGTAGTCACATCTCTGATTGCTTCACCAACTTTCCCAGCCGCAAAAGTAACACGAGTCCACAGAGCACAACCTTTTATCCGTAGGTCAAAAGGCTTCAACCCCTAAAAGGGTAAGTCACCCACTGCAAGTATGTTCACTAGTCAACAGCTTCCTCTTTGAGCTAAGGCTTTCCCTATAAATGTGACACTTCATTAAGTGTGAAAAACATTCTGCGATCAGCCCTGATTCCATTGGGATCTCTGGTCATTGTTCTTGAGTACTTGGTTCATGCAAGTCATTTTCCTTCACATTCAACACACACATTCCTTTTGCTCCTACATCCGAAGCTGAACACATTTCAGTGGAGGATCTCGAGCAAACAACAAAATCAAACTAGTGAACCTCTCTCCACGTATTGCAAACGTGGGGGGACCTCACGACCTGCGTTAGGCAAAGTTAAACCCTTCAACTCTTTTGTCTAACCAGCCCAGCTACTATCCTTGGTCTAATATTTGTTGCATCAACAACTACTAAAAAAAACTCCAATGAACATGAATATTTCCCTCGAGGAGTGTGCATCTTTATATTGGGTTTATGTGCGATATGTGGCACACACCTCCTATTTGTTCAGACATGTGCCATGAAGCCCGATTTGAACCATGTATCCAATCCCACATAATGGTTTAACTCGAGCAGACTATTTTAATTAGGGTAAAAAATATTAACCTTAATCTACACACTTAAAACCGTTTAACTTTTTTAATATCGAACCTCAGATATAGCTTTTCCATTTTTCAACAAAGTTTTAGTTTCGTTCTTTTAGCTCTATATTTGTGTTTTCCAAAAACAAAAGTCAGAATGCAGCTTAACATTAAAGAAATTCGACACTGATTTAGTGTCCAAGATCACACATGGAATTATTTGAACAAACATTCGAGAACAAAAACACACACACAAAAGGAAAACTAAAACTTTAAACCCGAACCATCAAACTTTTCTTCATAAATCTTCTCAAGACGTTGTGCCATTTCTGCGGTCAGATAGTTTTTCCAGTCACCAACTTGACCATTTCGAAAATATGCATTGTTACTTTCGCCGGATGGAAGCTTCCCTTCCTTGTTCACCTTCAGATTACTCAATTTATCGAAGCTACAAATATCCAAAATAGCATCAACCACCCTTTCTTCCTCGTCTTTGGACGAAAATGGGCACCCTAAAAAATCAGCTAGTTTCCTCAAATGAAGATCCGGTTGCTCTTTCATCTCTTCATACGTCAGAAAATAAATCTTCAATGGATTCTTTAAGCTTTCCTTCCAATAACCCAACACGTGATCCCAAAACGGTCCACACAAGCTTATCCCTTCACAAAACTTCTCAAAAACATCTTCAATTGAATTACTCCCCATTTCCTGGAGCTTCAACTTGTTTGTGAAAGCCCACAAAGATATAAAAGTATCTTTAGGGTTTCTACAAAGATAAACAAGCTTGCATTTTGAATCCTGGACGGATTTTGGTAATGATATATACGGTAAATGAGTGGAAAAGAGTCTTGGAGATGCGAAGGATGAAAGATCCGGAGTCTCACCATCGACATAGAGCTTAAGCTCCAAGAATGGCACGAGCGCATGTGGGCTATTTGATAGTAATGGGTGATCGCCTTCGGTTTGCTGGAAACGGGTACGGTTAACTAGGCTGAACAAGATGGCCTTTAACCAAGTGGTTCCTGATTTGGGAGTGGTAACAAGAAGAATATCGGTGTCTTGAGCTTGAAAGTGTTTTTGACATGAAATGACTCCTTGCAACTGCCTAGCATTATGCCAAAAACCTTGGTAATTGTGTAATTTCTTAGAAAGCCATCCACTTTCAGAGGGAAGAGTGGAAAGTAGGCGCATGCATTCTTGACTCACTTCTTCATCTTTCAAATATTTTGGCTCTGGAGCTGTCTCCATAGAGATAAGCTTTTTTGTATGCTTGAATCAAGTCTTCATTTAGCCTCTATATATAGAGAGAGAAATAGATAGCTATACGCGCATGGTTTAAATGAGACGAATGGGTATGGGGATCGGCACAGCCCCCCCCCCCCCCCTTTAGCTCCGTCAAACACCACCCCCCTAAGGGGCGTCCCGGCACTTCCGTCCGAATTCGGATGATGGAGACGAGGCTGGTGGTGGGCCCCTTTCATTGCTTCTCTCTCTCCTTGAATATATATTATTTTTTATTGAAGTGGGGTAGTCTCCACACCCTTGGGTAGTCACCAAAGAGACTATCCTCCTCCCGTCTCCCGTGATTACGTGGCGCCTACGTGGCGGGTAGTCCTTTGGAGACTATCCTCCCCCATACCCAATGGTCTGAGAAGGGCCAAATTTGACAATAGCTTGGTTTTTAGGAACCTCTTGATTGATTTTACGAGGTTGGTGTTTAAGGTAATCTATAAGGGTGAGAGGGGCACTCCCCTCTTAGGGGAGTCAGCTCTCTTACGCACACCCAATCAGGTTATGCCACGTCAACTACCCTCTTAAACATCCCTCACACCCCAATTTGATGGCGGCGCTCCCCTCTTAGGGGACTTTTTTTTATTTTATTTTTTGTTTTTTTTATTTGATGTAATTATGCATGTTTATAAATTAAAAAAATATTAATAAAATTAAATAAAATTTAATAAAAGACATTTCATTAAATTAAAAATAAAAATTACATTTAAACTAGAAAAATAAAAATTACATTCAAACTAGAAAAATATAAAAACAAACTACTCGTCGTCGGAACTCACTTCAAGGTGAGGTAGATCTAAACGTCCGAGATGCTCAACGAGATCGTGTTTTAGTCTCCAATGCGTTTCTTCGTCAATGAGCTCGCTATAAGCTGTATCATCGAAGACGGGTTCGACTGGAGGATCTTGAATGTGTACCGGTGCTATCGCCCTTCCGTCGTCTTTTATAATCATGTTATGTAAAATAATGCACGTATACACGATGAACCTTATCTTTTTCACCGTTTTGGAACGCATTGGACGATTTAGTATTCCCCACTTCGCCTTTAACACACCAAACGCCCGTTCCACATCTTTTCTTGCGGCCTCGTGTTGCCTCTTTAACTTTTTTTCATTCGGGATGTGAGGATATGGAAAAGACTTCACAAACACGGACCAGCTAGGGTAGATCCCATCAGTAAGATAATACCTGCGTTTGTATAAGTGGTCGTTCACCTGAAATGGACAATTTGGCGCCGTTCCGTTTCGTTGAGTAAGAAATAACGGAGATTGTTGGAGCACGTTGATGTCGTTTTGTGAACCCGCCGGGCCACAAAAAGCATGCCAAATCCACAAATCTTGAGACACCACCGCCTCTAACATAACCGTCGGGTATTGATGATCTCCTCTCATATATTGTCCACGCAATTCTGTGGGGCACATTCTCCAGACGAAGTGTGTACAATCCAGACTACCCAACATACCAGGTAGGTGATGTCTCTCCTCATGAGCCTGATACAATAGTGCAACGTCGTGGCTCGTTGGTCTACGTAAGAATTCACAGGCATACATTGTACAGACCGTCTCGCAGAAATATTCAAGGCACTCGCGAGAGGTCCTTTCAGCCATATTTAAATACTCGTCGTTTTCATCTGGTGGGTTACCGGTTGCAAGTTGTTTAATCACAGAAGTAACCTTTTGCAACGACGTGAAACTTTTCTTCATTCTCCCGTCCAAGCCCTTTTGAAACCACTCGTTATTCGCTTCCACGTCACTAACAATTTTTAGGAACAAAGACTTGGATATACGAAACCTCTGACGAAAAATATCGGCATTAAATTTTGGATTTTCTACAAAATAATCGGCCATGAGTGTTTCGTGGCCACCCTCACGATCTCGACGGACAATTTTTTTTTTTTACTAGACGATGCCGTGTCTAGTAGCTTCGCTTGTTGGATGAGATTTTGGAAGAAAATTAAACTACTATCGCTTGACGAAGAATCTTCATCGTCGGGAAAGTCGGGTAAGGGAGAAAAAAAGGGGAACTTGGAATCCATTTTGTGTTGTATTTGATAGATTTTTAGAGTGAGTTTGAGAATGAGTGTGGTAAAAAATTAGATTAAGTTGGTTATTTATATTGTTAAAATTGATTTTTTTTTAAAATGACCGTTGCCCAACGTCTCTCCTCAATCCTTGTGCTTTCATATACGGTGTCTCCCCCCCCCCCCCCGATTCCCCTCCCCGATTTGGGTCCCCGCGGTGATGGCGGCGGTGTTCCCGATCGGGGAATGGGGTAACCAATCCCCGATTTAGCATGTCTATTACATGAATTATGGATGAGCTTGGTACCGGTAATAAAAATTCTAAAAAATGGTATCGGTATAAAAAATACCGGGTACGGTACGGTTTGATACCGATACAGACCAGTATTTGAAGGTAAAACGTATCGTGTCTGTAACGAACCGATACCGAAAACGTCAAATGGCAGTACCGAAAATATTTCGTTTCGGAAAATTCGGTTTTAATCTGGTACCTGATACCATTTGCTCATCTTTACTTACGAATAGCAATTGACTTTTTTTTTTTTAAATAAGATTGAACGGAAATAAAGTAGTGAAATTATGGGAAGACCTATAAAAATTCAAAAATTATAACTCATTACAGTTTAAGAGTTATGACTTATAATAAAACATGAAATATATTCTTGCAGCCTATGTTTATCATTGTTTTATATAAAAAGCAACCCGTTAATAAAATTCAATAAACTCCATTGTCTGACCTACAAAAAGCAAGGTCATACTTTGGTGTCTTGTACCATTTAAATTTATTTTATTAAAAAGGTGCATGTAAATCATGATAGATTGATATTATATTAACACAATAACACCTGCAATTCATGTCATGTTCAAAAAAAATAAAAAAATCATGTCCAGTTTGGTTGGCAATACCCACTTTATAACCACTTACAAATGCCACTAACTCATAGTTGTATCAAACGAGTTAGAAAAATGTCTACTTAAAATATGTAAACTTGGATTAAGTTTGGATCGAGTTACAGAAGTTGTTAGGGCTCATAAGTAATAAGTAATAGACGAAAACATCTCAATGGGACGTATTATGTGACAAACCGTCAAAGGAGTATGCCACAATTTTAGCAACCCACAATCATTTTCTCCAATTGTACGAAACTTTTTTTTTCTTTTTAAACGACAACCTATCAGTCACAGTGGCGAAGCTTGACCCGAATGACCGGGGGGTCGAAAACATATATACCAAAAACTTTCTATAGAACCGGGGGGTCTAAAACGTATATACCCAAAAATTACTATACAAAAACTACATATATAACACTACTAAGCGAAAAGTTCGGGGGGTCGGGCACCCCTCCCCGCCCCTTTTATCCTTAGGAAGTTAACTGGTAGGGTGAATGTGTTTAATGAAAGTTACTTTACAGAAAAAAAAAAAAAAAAAAAAAAAGAAAGAAAACAGTACAATGATTTTAACATAAATTATGTAAATATCATTGTCTTCAAATCTATTCTAAGATATGCTCCGTTGTCAATAATTGCAACTTTTTTAGAGATTTTGATAAACCATAACTAGATAAAATACTTCCATTAATATTTCGGATCATCAGGGCAAATTACATAAGGATAGCGGGTAGACGAGCAACAAACTACGCCGTCATCCCTTTCTGAATAGAAAACCCTATTCTACTAAAAACAAAGCCTCGCCCCTGAGGGGTCGAAAAGTTGCTGTGGACAACACGCTGAACTCTAGACAAGAACCGAACTGCCTCCGGCGCCAAGGAGCCGAACTGCCTCCGAAATATATTATTTTTTAATACTTAATCTAGTAGTCATTATAATCATTTACATTATATAGTTCAAAATATATAACAAACTATTAAATAATTAGTTGGTAATTGTTGATGGATCATATTACCCTTATTAACTAATTAGGTTTCATCTTGGGTGCTTATATAAGTAGACTTATGTAGAGGTTCTAAGGTTAGACAAATAACCTAATTATTATAACATCAAACTCGCCGCTCTCTCCATAGCCGAACTCCCTATTCGGTTTCATTATCACCATCATCAGTTTGCACCTTAAGGAGGAACCAGATCACCTTGACTAAGATGTCGAACTCAATGGCTTCGTCCCTCACTGGATTCTCCACTGCACTGTCTGCTGTAACATGTATGTTTTCATGTTTTCCATTATGTAAAACAGAACTGATCAACATTTGGTATCAGAGCGTATGTTGATTAGTCAGTTCTGTTTTTCGTATCCTTCAATTCTGGGATAGAAATCTGGAAAACGGAATTTTGAAAGCCTAATATAATTGTTTTCGAGTCATATAGAACCACTCAAAACCTCAGTTTCGAGGAAAAAGAATAATTATATGCTCACTCGAAATCAAATGGATCATGCTTTATGACCGAAATCTGTTTAGAAACATTAAAAATTTCAGGTTTCTGGTTCCAGAATTATGTTTTATTTTTTAGGGTTCATCACTTGTTCTAAGAAAACTCAAAAAATTCCTTAAGTTTTGGAATGAAATCTGGATTAGTGGGTGTTTTTACTGTTTTGATCTGAATTTTATCTCTTAAAATTTTCGAAAACTGTTAAAAGATAACCAGTTATAATTTTTGAAATCCTTGATAAGTTTAGATCAACAATAAAACAGGAAAAACTATCCCACAATCCCAAAAATTTCGAGCTTTCAGTTATTTTTTACGTTAACAGCTGTTAACAGGAGTTTCGAGACCACAAGGTCTTGACTCGAAATCATAAGTGTTCTCAAATCTTTACAACTCGAGACAACGATTTCGACTCGCGACCATAAGGTTTCGACTTGAGATCACTGAGGTTTCGACTAAGGGCTTCAATCTTCACAACTCGAGACCGTGGTTGTGACTCAAGACCTCATCAAGGAGTCGAGATCTCATAAAATACAGTAGTCGAGACCATGATTACGACTCGAGACACTGAGGTTGCGACTCGAGACCTTAATGAGTCGAGACCTCATAATGTTACAAGATGAGTCGAGACATGACTCGAGATCTCACTCGACATCTCATAACTAAGTCGAGATCTCACTCGAAACCTCATTATTTTAGGCTGTTTAATGTGAACTAAATAATTGGGTTTTTGTAAATACTTAGCTAATTAATCAGAATTAGATAATGTTTTACAAAACCAAAATAGCTTTTTTTGAATGAACTTTTGATGTATCATTTCTGGCCATAGCTGATTTGATACATCTACTTATCATTCAAGTATTACGAAAGCTATGTTGAGTGTGGATTACAAACGTGAATGTCTTAATATCTGACCAAAGCTGATTTAATTCATTCATGTATAGCATACTCAACAAGTGCATAACTAAAGTGATTGTTTCATTTCTGGCCAAAGCTGATTTTTCACAACCACTTTGCACACATGCTTAAATGATTACACTTCTGGCTAAAGCCGATTTGTCTTCGTTTAAGTAGAATTTTATGTCTATTATTTTGATGTTAGTAATAGACAATATCACAGCTTCATAATATAAAATGGTCATTATTTATGCCTGCCATAGTATAATATGCCCTTAGATCACATTAGGACTTCTTCCTTAGTATCATAACTTGCTCATCTTATTTCAACTATCAGCACCCAATTGCAGGATTCCGCCTTTGACTGGTGATAACTTTGCTGCATGGAAGGATGCTCTCATGCTTACGCTTGGATTTCTTGATTTTGACTATGCTCTAAGAGAGAATAAGCTAGCGGACCTTACTCCACAAAGTACTGCTGCTAAGCAGTTGACTCATGAAAAATGGACTAGGTGTAACTGCATGTCTCACATGTTCATGAAGCAGTCCATAAGCAATGCAATCAGGGGAGCCATTCCTGATCCTGAAGATGCTAAAACCTACTTGGCTTCTATGGAGGCGCAGTTCAAGGGGACGTCTAAAGCACACGCTAGTACCCTTATCCTCAAGCTGGTGACAACTAAGTATGATGGGAGGAGCGGCCTTCGCAAGCACATCATGATGATGAATGACATGGCCAATAAGCTGAAGGGGCTGGAAATGGAAATCAGTGATGATTTCCTCGTTCATTTCATCATTACTTCGCTTCCTTCGTCCTTTGAAGCATTCAAGATCAATTACAACACTCAGAAGGACAAATGGACGATGAGTAAGCTGGTCGCTATGTGCGTACATGAGGAAGAGCGTATGAGGATGGATCGCACCACTGATGTTGCTAACTTCACCACCTCCAATTCTAAGAAGAGGAAGAACAATCATCAGAAGAAGGATCCTTCAAAAGTCCAAAGGCCAAATCCTAATGCAAGTGCACCTTCCAGCTCTAAGAACTCCTTAGGCAGAATCCACTGCAAGTTCTGTAAAAAGGCAGGACATATGCGGAAGGAATGCCCTGACATTAAGGAATGGCTGGCTAAGAAAGGTAACGTTTATTTTATGATACTTGAGTCATATAATTTAAATGTTCCTGCTAATTCTTGGTGGTTTGATTCTGGTTCTATGGTTCATGTTACCAATTCAACTCAGGGATTCCTTACAATCCGGAAGCTGGAAAGAAACCAAAGAACGCTTAAGGTTGGGGATGATCGAGAATTAGAAGTGAAGGCCATTGGAACATTACAATTATTTATGAAAACTGGTTTATATATTAAACTTTATGATACCTTATATGTTCCCGAGGTAACTCAGAACCTTGTATCAGGACCAAAGTTAGACATGGACGGTTTTATTGTTTCCCATGGTCATCGCAAACTCTCTATATTCTAAGATTCTATTCTTTATGGTACTGGTATTCTGGATGGTGGTCTTTATAGAATAGAACTAGATGATAATTTTTCCAAATCTTTGTTGTCATATAACATTAATGAATCACTCACAAAGATGAAACAGAAACGAGACTTAGAGACTTCATCCATGTTGTGGCATCAACGATTAGGCCACATCTCAAGAGAACGATTAAACCGTCTCGTAAAGAATGAAGTCTTACCTCCTCTCGATTTCTCTGATTTTGGAACATGTGTCAAATGTCTTAAAGGTAAAATGACATTAGCGAATAAGAAAGGTGCCACTAGGAGCTCTAATTTATTAGAACTCATTCACACTGACATTAGTGGTTCCTACCATATCGCTGGCATAACATGACATACTTCATTTATCACTTTTATTGATGATTATTCTCGTTACATGTACTTGTATCTTATTAAGGAGAAATCTGAATCCCTTACAACTTTTAAAGATTATAAGACTGAAGTTGAAAAACATTTAGATCGTCAGATTAAAGTTGTGAGATCAGATAGAGGCGGTGAATATTATGGAAGACATACTGATGTGGGTCAAGCTCCTGGTCAATTTTATGAGTTTTGTAAGGGCCAGGGGATAGTGAACCAATACACCATGCCTGGTACACCTCAGCAGAACGACGTCGCTTAAAGAAGGAACCGTACCCTTATGAACATGGTGCGCAGTATGTTAGCCAACACTAATTTACCATTATTCCTCTGGACTGAAGCGTTAAAAACAGCTGTTCATATACTCAATAGAGTTCCTTCTAAGTCTGTCCCTAAAACTCCTTATGAACTTTGGACAAGAAGGAAACCGAGTCTTAAATATATGAAAGTATGGGGCTGCATTGCTGAAGCAAAACTTTACAATCCTTTCCTAAGGAAACTTGACCCTAAAACAGATACCTGTTTCCTTATCGGGTGTACTGATAATTCAAAGGGTTATCGTTTCTATTTTCCTTCTCATGTCACCCGTATTGTTGAAACCAAGCGTGATGCGTTCCTGGAGGATTTCAAGGTCAGTGGGTGCAGTACCAACCCTTAAGAAGAATTGCAAGAAGTATAAGACGCCGGGGGGAGAGACTCGTCGCTCAGCATTACTCCGATTACTCCTTTTGTACCCAATGCAACTACTGTACCCGAAGCTACTGCACTAACTCCAAATTTAACTCCACAATCAGAACCCATTATACCTCATGACGAAGGCACTTCAAACACTCAAAACCAAGAAACGCTGAACCTGATAATCCACTCAGGAGGTCATCTAGGCAAAGAAGGCCTACTAATTGGGATAATTATGTTACCTACCTGACTGAAATGGATTCTGGAAAGCTCAATGATCCTATCTATTACAATGAAGCCATTAGCATTGATCAGTCTTCTGAATGGAATAAAGCAATGATTGATGAGCTTGAATCCATGAAGAAAAAATGACATATGGGATTTGGTAGAATTACCCAATGGTATCAAACCCGTAGGATGTAAATTGGTGTTCAAAACACAACTGGATCCGAATGGGAACGTTGAACGCTACAAAGCGAGATTGGTTGCAAAGGGCTACACTCAGAAAGAGGGAATTGATTATCAAGAGACGTTTTAACCTGTCTCTCGTAAAGATTCATTAAGGGTCGTCAGGGCCCTAGTAGCTCATTTTGATATAGAGTTGCATCAGATGGACGTTAAAACCGTTTTCCTAAACGGAGACTTAGACGAAGATGTTTACATGAAACAACCTAAAGGATTTAAACCTGAAGGTCGGGAGCATCTAGTCTGTAAGTTGAAGGAATCCATTTACGGGAAAAAACAAGCATCACATCAGTGGTACCTCAACTTTGATGAAGTCATGAAGAAACCGGGTTTTATGAAGAATCAAGTGGATCAATGCACCTACCTCAAGATGAGTGGGAGCAACTTTACTATACTTGTCCTTTACGTAGATGATATTCTATTGGCAAGTAATAATTTAGACATGTTGCATGAGTCGAAGCGGTTACTCTCGCATAACTTCGACATGAAGGATCTCGGAGATGCTTCTTACGTCATTGGCATCGAAATTCACCGAGATAGACACAAAGAGATCTTAGGATTGTCTCAAAAGGCTTACATAGATTGTGTCCTGACACGTTACAACATGCAACAGTGCAAACCCTTCGTCGCTCTAGTAGTTAAGGGAGATGTTTTTGGTTCATTCCAGTGTCCGACAACAGAGGTTGAGAAGGAGCAAATGAGCCAGATACCTTACGGGTCAGTAGTCGGGAGCCTGATGTATGCTCAAGTCTGTACTCGCCCAGATATCGCTTATATTGCTGGAATGCTAGGCTGTTATCAAACTAATCCTGGCCTAGATCACTGGAAAGCAGCTAAGAAGGTACTTCGATATCTGCAAGGGATGAAAGACTATAAACTGACTTATAGAAGTAGTGATCATTTAGAAGTGGTAGGCTATTCTGATTCTGACTTTGCCAAATGCAAAGATGACAAGAAATCCACTTCGGGCTATATATTTATGTTAGCAGGCGGACCTATCTCATGGAAGAGCCATAAACAACAGTTGACCACAACTTCCACAATGATGGCAGAGTACATTGCTGTTTATAACGCAACCTGTCATGGAATGTTTCTTAGAAATCAGATCACTGGACTCAAAATCGTTAATTCCATTTCTAGACCATTGAAGCTTTACTGTGATAATTCAGCTGCCGTTAGTTTCTCAAACAGTAACAGTTCGACTGGAGCTGGTTTATATCTCGATACAAAAATATTGTTCGTACGTGAACGAGTTGAGGAAAATAATCTTTGTATTGAGTATATTAGTACTAAAGATATGCTTGCGGATCCGATGACTAAAGGTCTCCCTCCTAAGGGTTACGAAGAACATGTTCGGAATCTGGGATTTAGTAAAGACCATGTTTAGCATATTGTACTGGCTTATGTTTTATGATTAATGAAATTTCCTCAGTTTGATTTTGTATGTCTCTTAGAATATGTTTAACCGGTATAATGGCATATAGACAAATAAAGTTACAAATCAAACAAAGGGCTTATGCGTATTTTGATCATAACGATTAGGTTTTAATTTAAGGCTATAGTATGACTAATGGGGTCCCTGAGTCGCGTATTGATTCAACGGCTGTATTTCTCTGCTATAGTTCTTGTTTAAGGCTAAAATGAGTGTTAACTCCTGATCAGGCTTATCTATTATTCATAGTAAATGATTACTCGGCTAAGTGGGAGAATGTAAGATTAAATATATTATGTTTTAATATTTAATCTAATACCCATTATAATCATTTACTTTATATAGATCAAAATATATAACAACCTATTAAATAATTAATTGATAATTGTTGATGGACCACATTACCTCTCGAGTTGTAAAGATTTGAGAACACTTATGATTTTGAGTCGAGACCTTCTGGTCTCGAAACTACTGTTAACAGTTGTTAACATAAAAAATAACTGAAAGCTCGAAATTTTAGGGATTGTAGGATAGTGTTTCCTGTTTTATTGTTGATCTAAACTTATCAAGGATTTCGAAAATTATAACTGGTTATCTTTTAATAGTTTTCAAAAATTTTATGAGATAAAATTCAGATCAAAACAGTAAAACACCCGCTAATCCAGATTTCATTCCAAAACTTAAGGAATTTTTCGAGTTTTCTTTAAACAAGTGATGAACCCTACAAAATAAAACATAATTCTGGAACCCGAAACCTAAAATTTTAAACGTTTCTAAACAGATTTCGGTCATAAAACATAATCCATTTGATTTCGAGTGAGCATATTGTTATTCTTTTTCCTCGAAACTGAGGTTTCGAGTGGTTCTATATGACTCGAAAACGGCTGTTAATTATATTAGGCTTTCAAATTATTCTTTTTCCTCGAAGCTACTGCACCAACTCCAAATTTAATTCCACAATCAGAACCCATTATACCTCATGACATAGGCACTTCAAACGCTCAAAACCAAAACAATGCTGAACCAGATAATCTACTCAGGAGGTCATCTAGGCAAATAAGGCTTACTAATTGGGGTGATTATGATACCTACCTGACTGAAATGGATCACGGAAAGCTCAATGATCCTATCTCTTACAATGAAGCTATTAGTAGTGATCAGTCTTCTGAATGGAATAAAGCAATGATTGATGAGCTTGAATCCATGAAGAAAAATGACGTTTGGGATTTGGTAGAATTACCCAACGGTGTCAAACCCATAGGATGTAAATGGGTGTTCAAAACAAAACTGGATCCTAATGGGAACGTTGAACGCTACAAAGCGAGATTGGTTGGAAAGGGCTACACTCAGAAATAGGGAATTGATTATCAGGAGACGTTTTCACCCGTCTCTCTTAAAGATTCATTAAGGATCGTCATGGCCCTAGTAGCTCATTTTGATTTAGAGTTGCATCAGATGGACGTTAAAACCGCTTTCCTAAAAGGAGACTTAGACGAAGATGTTTACATGAAACAACCTGAAGGCTTTAAACCTGAAGGTCAGGAGCATCTAGTCTGTAAGTTGAAGAAATCCATTTACGGGTTAAAACAAGCATCACGTCAATGGTACCTCAAGTTTGATGAAGTCATGAAGAAACAAGGTTTTATGAAGAATCAAGTGGATCAATGACCTAACTCAAGATGTGTGGGAGCAACTTTACTATACTTGTCCTTTACATAGTTGATATTCTATTAGCAAGTAATAGTTTAGACATGTTGCATGAGTCAAGACGGTTACTCTCGCATAACTTCGACATGAAGGATTTCAGAGATGCTTCTTACGTCATTGGCATCGAAATTCACTAAGATAGACACAAAGGGATCTTTGGATTGTCTCAAAAGGCTTACATAGATCGTGTCCTTACACGTTACAACATGCAACAGTGCCAACCCCCCGTCGCTCCAGTAGTTAAGAGAGATGTTTTCGGTTCATTCCTTTTTCCGACAACAGAGGTTGAGAAGGAGCAAATGAGCCAGATACCTTACGTGTCAGTAGTCGGGAGCCTTATGTATGCTCAAGTCTGTACTTGCCCAGATATCGTTTATGTTGCTGGAATGCTAGGCCGGTATCAAACTAATCCTGGCCTAGATCACTGGAAAGCAACTAAGAAGATACTTCGATATCTGCAAGGGATGAAAGACTATAAACTGACTTATAGAAGAAGTGATCATTTAGAAGTGGTAGGCTATTCTGATTCTGACTTTTCCAAATGAAAAGATGACAAGAAATCCACTTCGGGCTATATCTTTATGTTAGCAGTCGGACCTATCTCATGGAAGAGCCATAAACAACAGTTGACCACAACTTCCACAATGATGGCAGATTACATTGCTGTTTATAACGCAACCTGTCATGGAATGGTGCTTAGAAATCTGATCACTGGACTCAAAATCATTAATTCCATTTCTAGACCATTGAAGCTTTACTGTGATAACTCAGCTGCCTGGAACACCTTAGCAGAACGGCGTCGCTGAAAGAAGGAACCATACCCTTATGAACATGGTGCGCAGTATGTTAGCAAACACTAATTTACCATTATTCCTCTGGACTGAAGCGTTAAAAATAGTTGTTCATATACTCAATAGAGTTCCTTCTAAGTCTGTCCGTAAAACTCCTTATGAACTTTGGACAGGAAGGAAACCGAGTCTTAAATATATGAAAGTATGGGGCTGCATTGCTGAAGCAAAACTTTACAATCCTTTCCTAAGGAAACTTGACCCTAAAACAGATACCTGTTTCCTTATCGGGTATACTGATAATTCAAAGGGTTATCGTTTCTATTTTCCTTCTTATGTCACCCGTATTGTTGAAACCAAGCGTGCTGCGTTCCTAGAGGGTTTCAAGGTCAGTGGGAGCAGTACCAACCCTTACAAAGAATTGCAAGAAGTACAAGACGCCGGGGGGAGAGACTCGTCACTCAACATTACTCCGATTACTCCTTTTGTACCCAATGCAACTATTGTACCCGAAGCTACTGCACCAACTCCAAATTTAACTCCACAATCAGAACCCATTATACCTCATGATGAAGGCACTTCAAACACTCAAAACCAAGAAACATTGAACCTGATAATCCACTCAGGAGGTCATCTAGGAAAAGAAGGCCTACTAATTGGGATAATTATGTTACCTACCTGACTGAAATGGATCCCGTAAAGCTCAATGATCCTATCTCTTACAATGAAGCCATTAGCAGTGATCAGTCTTCTTAATGGAATAAAGCAATGATTGATGAGCTTGAATCCATGAAGAAAAATGACGTATGGGATTTGGTAGAATTACCCAACGGTGTCAAACCCGTAGGATGTAAATGGGTGTTCAAAACAAAACTGGATCCGAATGGGAACGTTGAACGCTACAAAGCGAGATTGGTTGCAAAGGGCTACACTCAGAAAGAGGGAATTGATTATCAAGAGATGTTTTCACCTGTCTCTCATAAAGATTCATTAAGGATCGTCAGGGCCTAGTAGCTCATTTTGATTTAGAGTTGCATCAGATGGACGTTAAAACCGCTTTCCTTAACGGAGACTTAGACGAAGATGTTTACATGAAACAACCTGAAGGCTTTAAACCTGAAGGTCGGGAGCATCTAGTCTTTAAGTTGAAGAAATCCTTTTACGGATTAAAACAAGCATCACGTCAGTGGTACCTCAAGTTTGATGAAGTCATGAAGAAACATGGTTTTATGAAGAATCAAGTGGATCAATGCACCTACCTCAAGATGAGTGGGAGCAACTTTACTATACTTGTCCTTTACGTAGATGATATTCTATTGGCAAGTAATAATTTAGACATGTTGCATGTGTCAAAGCGGTTAATCTCGCATAACTTCGACATGAAGGATCTCGAAGATGCTTCTTACGTCATTAGCATCAAAATTCACCGAGATAGACACAAAGGGATCTTAGGATTGTCTCAAAAGGCTTACATAGATCGTGTCCTTACACGTTACAATATGCAACAGCGCAAACCCTTTGTCGCTCTAGTAGTTAAGGGAGATGTTTTCGGTTCATTCCAGTGTCCGACAACAGAGGTTGAGAAGGAGAAAATGAGCCAGATACCTTACGGTTCAGTAGTCGGGAGCCTGATGTATGCTCAAGTCTGTACTCGCCCAGATATCGCTTATATTGCAGGAATGCTAGGCCGTTATCAAACTAATCCTGGCCTAGATCACTGGAAAGCAGCTAAGAAGGTACTTCGATATCTACAAGGGGCGAAAGACAATAAACTGACTTATAGAAGTAGTGATCATTTAGAAGTGGTAGGCTATTCTGATTTTAACTTTGCCAAATGTAAAGATGACAAGAAATCCACTTCGGGCTATATATTTATGTTAGCAGGCGGACCTATCTCATGGAAGAGTCATAAACAACAGTTGACCACAACTTCCACAATGATGGCAGAGTACATTGCTGTTTATAACGCAACCTGTCATGGAATGTTACTTAGAAATCTAATCACTGGACTCAAAATCGTTAATTCCATTTCTAGACCATTGAAGCTTTACTGTGATAATTCAGCTGCCGTTAGTTTCTCAAACAGTAACAGTTCGACTGGAGCTGGTTTATATCTCGATACAAAATATTTGTTCGTACGTGAACGAGTTGAGGAAAATAATCTTTGTATTGAGTATATTAGTACTAAAGATATGCTTGTGGATCCGATGACTAAAGGTCTCCCTCCTAAGGTTTACGAAGAACATGTTCGGAATATGGGATTTAGTAAAGACCTTGTTTAGCATATTGTACTGGCTTATGTTTTATGATTAATGAAATTTCCTCAGTTTGATTTTATATGTCTCTTAGAATATGTTTAATCGGTATAATGGCATATAGACAAATAAAGTTACAAATCAAACAAAGGGCTTATGCGTATGTTGATCATAACGATTAGGTTTTAAATTAAGGGTATAGTATGACTAATGGGGTGCCTGAGTTACATATTGATTCAATGGCTGTATTTCTCTGCTATAGTTCTTGTTTAAGGCTAAAATGAGTGTTGACTCCTGATCAGGCTTATCTAATATTCATAGTAAATGATTACTCGGCTAAGTGGGAGAATGTAAGATTAAATATATTATGTTTTAATATTTAATCTAGTAGCCATTATAATCATTTACATTATATAGATCAAAATATATAACAACCTATTAAATAATTAATTGGTAATTGTTGATGGACCATATTACCTCTCGAGTTGTAAAGATTTGAGAACACTTATGATGTCAAGTCGAGACCTTCTGGTCTCGAAACTCCTGTTAACAGTTGTTAACATAAAAAATAACCGAAAGCTCGAAATTTTAGGGATTGTGGGATAGTGTTTCCTATTTTATTGTTGATCTAAACTTATCAAGGATTTCGAAAATTATAACTGGTTATCTTTTAACAGTTTTCAAAAATTTTAAGAGAAAAAATTCAGGTCAAAACAGTAAAACACCGACTAATCCAGATTTCGTTCCAAAACTTAAGGAATTTTTCGAGATTTCTTAGAACAAGTGATGAACCCTACAAAATAAAACATAATTCAGGAACCCGAAACCTAAAACTTTTAACATTTCTAAACAGATTTTGGTCATAAAACATAATCCATTTGATTTCGAGTGAGCATATAGTTATTCTTTTTCCTCGAAACTAAGGTTTCGAGTGGTTCTATATGACTCGAAAACGGCTGTTAATTATATTAGGCATTCAAATTATTCTTTTTCCTCGAAGCTACTGCACCAACTCCAAATTTAATTCCACAATCAGAACCCATTATACCTCATGACGAAGGCACTTCAAATGCTCAAAACCAAGACAACGCTGAACCCGATAATCCACTCAGGAGGTCATCTAAGCAAAGAAGGCCTACTAATTGGGATGATTATGTTACCTACCTGACTGAAATGGATCCCGGAAAGCTCAATGATCCTATCTCTTACAATGAAGCCATTAGCAGTGATCAGTCTTCTGAATTGAATAAAGCAATGATTGATGAGCTTGAATCCATGAAGAAAAATGACGTTTGGGATTTGGTAGAATTACCCAACGGTGTCAAACCCATAGGATCTAAATGGGTGTTCAAAACAAAACTGGATCCTAATGGGAACATCGAACGCTACAAAGCGAGATTGGTTGGAAAGGCCTACACTCAGAAAGAGGGAATTGATTATCAAGAGACGTTTTCACCTGTCTCTCTTAAAGATTCATTAAGGATCGTCATGGCCCTAGTAGCTCATTTTGATTTAAAGTTGCATCAGATGGACGTTAAAACCGCTTTCCTTAAAGGAGACTTAGACGAAGATGTTTACATGAAACAACCTGAAGCCTTTAAACCTGAAGGTCAGGAGCATCTAGTATGTAAGTTGAAGAAATCCATTTACAGGTTAAAACAAGCATCACATCAATGGTACCTCAAGTTTGATGAAGTCATGAAGAAACAAGGTTTTATGAAGAATCAAGTGGATCAATGACCTAACTCAAGATGAGTGGGAGCAACTTTACTATACTTGTCCTTTACATAGATGATATTCTATTAGCAAGTAATAGTTTAGATATGTTGCATGAGTCGAGGCGGTTACTCTCGCATAACTTCGACCTGAAGGATCTCGGAGATGCTTCTTACGTCATAGGCATCGAAATTCACCGAGATAGACACAAAGGGATCTTAGGATTGTCTCGAAAGGCTTACATAGATCGTGTCCTTACACGTTACAACAAGCAACAGTGCAAACCCCCCGTCGCTCCAGTAGTTAAGAGAGATGTTTTCGGTTCATTCCAGTGTCTGACAACAGAGGTTGAGAAGGAGGAAATGAGCCAGATACCTTACACGTCAGTAGTCGGGAACCTGATGTATGCTCAAGTCTGTACTCACCCAGATATCGTTTATATTGCTGGAATGCTAGGCCGTTATCAAACTAATCCTGGCCTAGATCACTTGAAAGCAACTAAGAAGGTACTTAGATATCTGCAAGGGACGAAAGACTATAAACTGACTTATAGAAGAAGTGATCATTTAGAAGTGGTAGGCTATTCTGATTCTGACTTTGCCAAATGAAAAGATGACAAGAAATCCACTTCGGGCTGTATCTTTATGTTAGCAGGCGGACCTATCTCATGGAAGAGTCATAAACAACAGTTGACCACAACTTCCACAATGATGGCAGAGTACATTGTTGTTTATAACGCAACCTGTCATGGAATGTTGCTTACAAATATGATCAGTGGACTCAAAATCGTTAATTCCATTTCTAGAACATTGAAGCTTTACTCTGATAATTCAGCTTCCGTTAGTTTCTCGAACAGTAACAGTTCGACTGGAGCTGGTTTATATCTCGATACAAAATATATGTTCGTACGTGAACGAGATAAGGAAAATAATCTTTGTATTAAGTATATTAGTACTAAAGATATGCTTGTGGATCCGATGACTAAAGGTCTCCCTCCTAAGGTTTACGAAGAACATGTTCGGAATATGGGATTTTGTAAAGAATTTGTTTAGCATATTGTACTGGCTTATGTTTTCTGATTAATGAAATTTCCTCAGTTTGATTTTGTATGTCTCTTAGAATATGTTCAACCGGTATAATGGCATATAGACAAATAAAGTTACAAATCAAACAAAGGGCTATGCGTATGTTGATCATAACGATTATATTTAAATTAAGGCTATTGTATGACTAATGGGGTCCTGAGTTGCATATTGATTCAACGGCTGTATTTATCTGCTAAAGTTCTTGTTTAAGGCTAAAATGAGTGTTAACTCCTGATCAGGCTTATCTAATACACATAGTAAATGATTGCTCGGCTAAGTGGGAGAATGTAAGATTAAATATATTATGTGTTAATATTTAATATAGTAGCCATTATAATCATTTACATTATATAGATCAAAATATATAACAACCTATTAAATAATTAATTGGTAATTGTTGATGGACCATACTACCCTTATTAACTAATGTGGTTTCTTCTTGAATGCTTATATAAGGAGACTTATGTGGAGGTTCTAAGGTTAGACAGATAACCTAATTATCATAACATCAAACTCACCTCTCTCTCCATAGCCGAACTCCCTATTCAGTTTCATTATCACCATCATCAGTTTGCACCCTACGGAGGAACCAAATCACCTTGACTAAGATGTCGAACTCAATGGCTTCTTCCCTAACTGGATTCTCCACTACGCTGTCTGCTGTAACAGGTATGTTTTCATGTTTTCCATTATGTTTAAAACAAAACTGATCAACATGTGGTATCAGATCGTATGTTGATTAGTCAGTTCTGTTTTTTGTATCATTCATTTTTGGGAAAGAAATCTGGAAAATGGAATTTTGAAAGCCTAATATAATTAACAGCCATTTTCGATTCGTATAGAACCACTTGAAACCTCAGCTTCGAGGAAAAAGAATAATTATATGCTCACTCGAAATCAAATGGATTATGTTTTATGACCGAAATCTATTTAGAAACATTAAAATTTTCTGGTTTCGGGTTCCAGAATTATGTTTTATTTTTTAGGGTTCATCACTTGTTCTAAGAAAAGTCGAAAAATTCCTTAAGTTTTGGAATGAAATCTGGATTAGTGGGTGTTTTTACTGTTTTGATCTGAATTTTGTCTCTTAAAATTTTTGAAAACTGTTAAAAGATAACCAGGTATAATTTTCGAAATCCTTGATAAGTTTAGATCAACAATAAAACAGGAAACACAATCCCAAAATCCCTAAAATTTCGAGCTTTCAGTTATTTTTTACGTTAACAGCTGTTAACAGGAGTTTCGAGACCACAAGGTCTCGACTCGAAATCATAAGTGTTAAAAGGATAAACAGATTATGATTTTCGAAATATTCTGATAAAATTAGATCAATGTTAAAACAGGAAACTCTATCACAATTCCTAAGAATTCGAATTTTTAGTTATAATTTCATAACAACAGTTGTTAACAGGATTTTCGAGATCACTTTTAACCCCGATACCAAGATCTCAACTCGAGACCACAAAGTCTCGACTCGAAATCATAAGTGTTCTCAAATCTTTACAACTCGAGACAACGATTTCGACTCGAGACCACAAGGTTTCGACTCGAGACCACTAAGGTTTCGACTATGGGATTCAATATTCACAACTCGAGACTGTGGTTGCGACTCGAGACCTCATCAAGGAGTCAAGATCTCATAAAACGCAGTAGTCGAGACCATGATTACAACTCGAGACACTGAGGTGGCGACTCGAGACTTTAGTGAGTCGAGACCTCATAATGTTACAAGATGAGTCGAGACTTGACTCGACTCGAGATCTCACTCGAGACCTCATAACTGAGTCGAGATCTCACTCGAAACCTCATTACTTTAGGCTGTTTAATGTGAACTAAAATTTAGCTCGGGGCTCCACCCCGAACCCCATGCGGGGGCACGCTATCGCCCTCCACCCACCAACGAACTCACCACGGAGTTCGATCCGCGCTAACAGGTGGTTTTGCTATTAAATAATTGGTTTTGTAAATACTTAGTTAATTAATCAGAATCAGGTAATGTTTTACAAAACCATAATAGCTTAACTTGAATGAACTTTTGATGTATCATTTCTGGCCAAAGCTGATTTGATACATCTACTTATTGTTCAAGTATTACGAAAGCTATGTTAAGTGTGCATCACAAACGTGAAAGTCTTAATATCTGGCCAAAACTGATTTAATTCTTTCATGTATAGCATACTTAACAAGTACATAACTACAGTGATTGTTTCATTTCTGGCCAAAGCTGATTTGTCACAAACACTTTGCACACATGCTTAAATGATTAAACTTCTGGCCAAAGCTGATTTGTCTTCGTTTGAGTAGAATTTTAACTAAGTCTATTATTTTGATGTTAGTAATAGACAATATCACAGCTTCATAATTAAAATGGTCATTATTTATGCCTTGCTTAGTATAATATGCCATTAGATCACATTAGGACTTCTTCCTTAGTATAATAACTTGCTTATCTAATTTCCACTATCAGCACCCAATTGTGGGATTCCACCTTTGACTGGTGATAACTTTGCTGCATGGAAGGATGCTCTCATGCTTACGCTTGGGCTGCTGGATTTTGACTATGCTCTAAGAGAGAATAAGCCAGCGGACCTTACTCCACAAAGTACTGCTACTTAGCAGTTGACTCATGAAAAATGAACTAGGTGTAACTGCATGTCTGTAACACCCCAAAAATATAGATTTTTATTAAATACCGGTTTTAAACAAGATAAAAAAAACTAGGAAATAGATAACCTAGTTAATTACAAGTCTTGTAGTTATGTGAAACTTGATTAAAAACACCCCAAAATGAAACTTGAGAATAATGGAGGGGCCAAAAGTGTAAGATGGAAACTTAACTTAAAAAATATATATAATCAAAACACCACACACACAAGTGTGCGTGTAGGTGTGTGCGACCAGGAGGGAAAATGGGAGAGCAAACCCTAGTCTTGTTCTTCCTCACAAATCCCTCAAATTCAGCCAAGAATCAAAACGAATCTAATGCATGTTTGATGAATTGAAGCCCATAACATCATCTCTTCATAAGGTATGTTGAGAAATTGGTGTATGTTTAAGTAATAAGTTCTTGGTGAAATTATGATGCACAATTAGGATAAAATTATGCTGAAATTGGGATAAAGATAATGAAGTCTATATGATTCTAAGCAAGTTTTGATAAGCACAAGTAGATCAAATGCTATGGTTAGGTATCAAGTTGTATGCACAAGTATGAACAAATGGGTTCGATGTGTAAATCGAACTCATGAAATCTGGAAGATTAATAATGATGTTTTGAACTCATAATAATCAGAAATTTGATATAAAAAGGTTATGGTAAATATGTCTACTTGTTAAGTAGGAGTTTTGATGGTTAGAAACTTCAATAACATGAATGATATGGCTAATTATAAATTGTGCACACAAAGTGTTTGATGAAACGCCCAAATGAAATGTTGGTTCTAACAATTCACCAAGTAACATTGATGTGAAATTATGAATGAAGTATGCACAAATGTATATACTTTGAGTATGTGAATAATAGGCATAGATGATAATTGGGTTGCACATTATAGGCAACTCGGGTGAAGCTTCGGGAAGTCAAGCCGGGGAAAACGCGAAATTAAAGGAAAAGCAGTAAGGTACGTAACTTTCGGTTTAGTTACATTATGCATAAACAATAGTCTTAGAAATGCTAATGAGATTGTAGTGTCAAATGCGAGCTTGGCATGTCAAAAAAAGTGACGAAGTTCACTCGACAAACCAAACGGGTCAAAATAGCTAATTAAATATGTTGGTTGATAATATCGTTTAATTGGTCATGTTTGGAACGTAAATAAAGTGATGTAACTCACTAGACAAAGAAACGGGTTAAAATATTGGTGGTAATAAGTTTGGTAGGATAATAAATGGTGAATTCCATTAGACAACTAAACGTGTCAAATAACGGTCGAAACGGTAGTGTTCGAAGTGACTTAAACGTCACTCATTAAAATTGAGTTATAAAAGCATAAACCATGGAATGGATGTGATACGCTAAGGTTGACAAGCCCGGGAATGGGTAACTATGGTTAGAAACCAATGTTGATGAATTATGCAAGTATGTAACTTAGTTCCGTTACATCATGTTTGTATATTAAATATAGTTAGTTAACTAGAGTTAGTCTAATAGTGAAATTGGTGTAACGCCGAAATGACGAAGTTCATTAGGTATGGCATTGAGTTAAAATGTTTATTGGAATAAGTTAGTATGATGATAAAAATGGAGGTTTCCATTAGATGACCAAACGGGTCAAAACAAGGGTAAATTGGTAATATGAAAGTGACGTGAACGTCACTCTACAATTGACAAATAGGAAAGCATAAAACCAGGGAATGGTAATAACACGCTGAAGTTCACGAGCCCGGGGAAATGGGTATGTACACCTAGAAGTAAAAAAGAATGATTAACATGTTTTGCAAAACATAAGATAAATGGGTCGAATAAATGAAACAAGAAATTATTAACTATTCGTTTATAATTTAGGTTTCATATGCGGAAAGTAGGATAAATTAATGCATATTTTTATTGCGAACGCGTAGGAAAAAGAATCACCTAAAACGGACTTCTAGATATAAAGTTATGGTCGTTTAAAGTTGGTTTTGGTGAAAATATGGAGCTGGGAATATGCAGCAACAAACCTGCCAAGTTGTTGTAGAAAACGAGGTGTCGCGTCACGCAACACCCATACAGAATCACTGTCGCGTCACGCGACGTCTGTTGCGGCCCTCATAAGATAAGACGGAATCGGTCGCGGGGCGCGACCGACCTATATCTCAGAAATTTTATTTTGTTTCCATTGTTGGGCCTTAGGACTCGATTATACGTGTTTTAAAATTGTCAAAACTAACATTTAACGTGGTTTTGATATTAGGTGAAGTTGGTCTTACTCCGGATGGCGGTCAAGCATGAATCCAAGAACCGAACACAATAAATTGAAGCTTCCGCGTTAATCTAAATTTGTTATCAACAATGTTCATTTTGTAAACATTTAACTTATCGTTTTCAATGTTTAAACTAGTTGGTTAATTAACTAGAATACTTTCGTTATGTATGCTTTCAATTATGACAAAGTTTTAAGATGATGCATTTTGTTTTAAAAATGCTTACTTCTTTGTTAAAAATATTAATTAAACTAGACGGGTGTTACAATGTCTCTCATGTTCCTGAAGCAGTCCATAAGCAATGCAATTAGGGGAGCCATTCCTGATTCTGAAGATGCTAAAACCTACTTGGCTTCTGTGGAGGCGCAGTTTAAGGGGACGTCTAAAGCACACGCTAGTACCCTTATCCTCAAGCTGGTGACAACTAAGTATGATGGGAGGAGCGGCATTCGCGAGCACATCATGATGATGAATGACATGGCCAATAAGCTGAAGGGGCTGGAAATGGAAATCAGTGATGGTTTCCTCATTCATTTCATCATTACTTCGCTTCCTTCGTCCTTTGAAGCATTCAAGATCAATTACAACACTCAGGGGACAAATAGACGATGAGTGAGCTGGTCGCTATGTGCGTACAAGAGGAAGAGCGTATGAGGATGGATCGCACTACTGATGTTGCTAACTTCACCACCTCCAACTCTAGGAAAAGGAAGAACAATCATTAGAGGAAGGATGCTTCAAAAGTCCAAAGGCCCAATCCTAATACAAGTGCACCTTCCAGCTCTAAGAACTCTTTTGGAAGAATCCACTGCAAGTTCTGTAAAAAGACAGGACATATGCAAAAGGAATGCCCTGACTTTAAGGAGTGGCTGGCTAAGAAAGGTAACAATTATTTTATGATACCTGAGTCCTATAATTTAAATGTTTCTGCTAATTCTTGGTGGTTTGATTCTGGTTCTATGGTTCATGTTACCAATTCAACTCAAGGATTCCTTACAATCCGGAAGCTGGAATGAAACCAAAGAACGCTTAAGGTTGGGGATGGTCGAGAATTAGAAGTGAAGGCCATTGGAACATTACAATTATTTATGAAAACTGGTTTATGTATTAAACTTTATGATACCTTATACGTTCTTGAGGTAACTCGGAACCTTGTATCAGGACCAAAGTTAGACATGGACGATTTTATTGTTTCCCATGGTCATCACAAAATCTCTATCCTCTATGATTCTGTTCTTTATAGTATTGGTATTCAGGACGGTGGTCTCTATAGATTATAGCTAGAAGATAATTTTTCCAAATCTTTTTTGTCATATAACATTAATTAATCACTCACAAAGATGAAAGAGAAACGAGACTTAGAGACTTCATCCATGTTGTGCCATCAACGTTTAGGCCACATCTCAAGAGAACAATTAAATCGTCTCGTAAAGGATGAAGTCTTACCTCCTCTTGATTTCTCTGATTTTGGAACATGTGTCAAATGTCTTAAAGGTAAAACGACATTAGAGAATAAGAAAGGTGCCACTAGGAGCTCTAATTTATTAGAAGTCATTCACACTGACATTAGTGGTCCCTACGAAATTGCTGGCATAATAGGACATGCTTCATTTATCACTTTTATTGATGATTATTCTCGTTACATGTACTTGTATCTTATTAAGGGGAAATCTGAATCCCTTACAACTTTTAAAGATTATAAGGATGAAGTTGAAAAGCAATTAGATCGTCAGATTAAAGTTGTGAGATCAGATAGAGGCAATGAATATTATAGAAGACATACTGATGTGGGTTAAGCTCCTGGTCCATTTTATGAGTTTTGTAAGGGCCAGGGGATTGTGAACCAATACACCATGCCTGGTACACCTCAGCAGAACGGTGTCGCTGAAAGAAGGAACTATACCCTTATGAACATGGTGTGCAGTATGTTAGCCAACACTAATTTACCATTATTCCTCTGCAGTGAAGCGTTAAAAGCAGCTGTTCATATACTCAATAGAGTTCCTTCTAAGTCTGTCCCTAAAACTCCTTTTGAACTTTGGACAGGAAGGAAACCGAGTCTTAAATATATGAAAGTATGGGGTTGCATTGCTGAAGTAAAACTTTACAATCCTTTCCAAAGGAAACTTGACCCTAAAACAGTTACCTGTTTCTTTATTGGGTATCCTGATAATTCAAAGGGTTATCGTTTCTATTATCCTTTCCATGTCACCTGTATTATTGAAACCAAGCGTGCTGCGTTCCTGGAGGATTTCAATGCAACTACTGCACCTGAAGCTACTGCACCAACTCCAAATTTACCTCCACAATCAGAACCCATTATACCTCATGACGAAGGCACATCAAATGCTCAAAACCAAGACAACGCTGAACCCGATAATCCACTCAGGAGGTCATCTAGGTAAAGAAGGCCTACTAATTAGGATGATTATATTACCTACCTGATTGAAATGGATCCCGGAAAGCTAAATGATCCTATCTCTTACAATGAAGCCATTAGCAGTGATCAGTCTTCTGAATGGAATAAAACAATGATTGATGAGCTTGAATCCATGAAGAAAAATGACGTTTGGGATTTGGTAGAATTACTCAACGGTGTCAAACCCGTAGGATGTAAATGGGTGTTCAAAACAAAAATGGATCCGAATGGGAACGTTGAACGCTACAAAGCGAGGTTGGTTGCAAAGGGCTACACTCAGATAGATGGAATTGATTATCAAGAGACGTTTACACCTCTCTCTCGTAAAGATTCATTATGGATCATCATGGCCCTAGTAGCTCATTTTGATTTAGAGTTGCATCAGATGGACGTTAAAACCGCTTTCCTTAACGAAGACTTAGACGAAGATGTTTACATGAAACAACCTGAAGGCTTTAAACCTGAAGGTCAGGAGCATCTAGTCTGTAAGTTGAAGAAATCCATTTACGGGTTAAAACAGGCATCACGTCAATGGTACCTCAAGTTTGATGAAGTCACGAAGAAACAAGGTTTTATGAAGAATCAAATCGATCAATGCACATACCTCAAGATGAGTGGGAGCAACTTTACTATACCTGTCCTTTACGTAGATGATATTCTATTGGCAAGTAATAGTTTAGACATATTGCATGAGTCGAAGCGGTTACTCTCGCATAACTTCAACATGAAGGATATCGGAGATGCTTCTTACGTCATTGGCATCGAAATTCACAGAGATAGACACAAAGGGATCTTAGGATTGTCTCAAAAGGCTTACATAGATCGTGTCCTTACATGTTACAACATGCAACAGCGCAAACCCTCCGTCGCTCCAGTAGTTAAGGGAGATGTTTTCGGTTCATTCCAGTGTCCGACAACAGAGGTTGAGAAGGAGCAAATGAGCCAGATACCTTACGCGTCAGTAGTCGGGAGCCTAATGTATGCTCAAGTCTGTACTCACCCAGATATCGCTTATATTGCTGGAATGCTAGGCCGTTATAAGACTACTCCTGGCCTAGATCACTGAAAGCAGCTAGAAAGGTACTTCGATATCTGCAAGGGACGAAAGACTATAAACTGACTTATAAAAGAAGTGATTATTTAGAAGTGGTAGGCTATTCTGATTCTGACTTTTCCAAATGCAAAGATGACAAGAAATCCACTTCGGGCTATATCTTTATGTTAGCAGGCAGACCTATCTCAAGGAAGGGTCATAAACAACAGTTGACCACAACTTCCACAATGATGGCAGAGTA
Source organism: Helianthus tuberosus (assembly GCA_030545235.1). Classification (NCBI taxonomy): domain Eukaryota; kingdom Viridiplantae; phylum Streptophyta; class Magnoliopsida; order Asterales; family Asteraceae; genus Helianthus; species Helianthus tuberosus. Next base: position 34,907,462 of record CM060436.1, read on the forward strand.
CATTGCTATTTATAATGCGACAGTCATGGAATGTTGCTTAGAAATCTGATCACTGGACTCAAAATCGTCAATTCCATTTCTAGACCATTGAAGCTTTATTGTGATAACTCAGCTGCCGTTAGTTTCTCGAACAGTAACAGTTCTACTGGAGCTGGTTTATATCTCGATACAAAATATATGTCCGTACATAAACGAGTTGAGGAAAATAATCTTTGTATTGAGTATATTAGTACTAAAGATATGCTTACGGATCCGATGACTAAAGGACTCCCTCCTAAGGTTTACCAAGAACATGGTCGGAATATGGGAATTAGTAAAGACCTTGTTTAGCATATTGTACTGGCTTATGTTTTATGATTAATGAAATTTCATCAGTTTGATTTTATATGTCTCTTAGAATATGTTCAACTGGAATAATGGCATATAGACAAATAAAGTTAAAAATCAAACAAAGGGCTTATGCATATTTTGATCATAACGATTAGATTTTAAATTAAGCCCATCGTATGACTAAAGGGGGTCCTGAGTCGCATAATGATTCAACGGCTGTATTTCTCTGCTATAGTTCTTGTTTAAGGCTAAAATGAGTGTTAACTCCTAATCAGGCTTATCTAATACTCACAGTAAATGATTACTCGGCTAATAACGTGCTTGTCATGGTACACGCAAATTTAATCCCAATAACAACTATAGATAGTGGTAAAAAGGGTATCGAACTTAGGGAGTATGTGGAAAATATGTCGATTATATAGCTTGCAGAAAATAAAGATCAATGAATTGGATTGTTGTTTTAGAAAACTAAATTAATAACTAATTGCAAATCAAAATTGGTTGTTTAACAGATTAGGAGAACAATGACCACCTTAGGATTCAGTTTCTTTTAATAATTGTGTGAAATTCCAACTAGAAAGAGTTACATAGACATAACTCGTGCATAAATAATTGAAGTGATAAAAGGGAACAAAGTACTCGGATTATATAAACGCGAGGTTGTTTCCCGATGATCAATTAATCAATAACCAACCCTAACCCTTCCCGTGATATCTCGATTGCCAACGGCACCAAGAACGTACGATTGATACTAGAAATTGCACTATCAATTAACAAGCTACAAACAATTATGCATACACCATGATAATCATGCAAACACAAGTTATCATTCTAGAAATTCAGAATTAAACACACAAAAGTTCAAGAGAAACCTTCACCTAAGATGATCACCGAAAGTTTTAGCCGGACATAGCTTGGTGAATCATCATAACAATAAGTTTAATGTTCATACGAATCAAAATCACAAACCGAATGTTAGAAATTGTTTAGAACCAAGCAAGAACAGCCAAATTCGCCCCTAGTGTCTCCCAAAACCGTCCAATGATGAGATCATCCCAAAAGACACCATAAAACTGATTAAATGAAGGCAGTTACGATTCTGTCGCAGCTTCCACCGTAACTTACGGTGCCACCGTAAGTTACGGTGGACATAATATTGTTACGGTGGTTTGAGTCTGTGTTACGGTGGAGGACAAGGCACATTTCAGGGCCACCGTAAATTACGGTGGCCACCGTAATTTACGGTGGCACCCTGACTTGTATGTTTTGTTTCTCTATTCGTTCCACGCACGACCCGTTCATCTCCAAACCATCCAAAGCTGCATTTTATCCACTTTAAGCTCCCGAACCGCACCTGAAACATAAGCAACCGTAATTATCTAATTCAAGATAATTACACAATTAAATGAGGGATAAACTTGTCTTTTAACATCATAAAGGGATGTCCAATAGACCACCCGTCATATCTCCACACTTAACCGTTGCTTGTCCCAAGCAACTCATTAAATCAATTTCTCAACAAGTGATCAATGTAAACCAAGCAAAAACATGCAATCCTTTTGCTAACCCCTTTTTAACACCCAACTAATGCACCCCTCACTATGACTCTCCTCTCGGCAACAAGTAAGCACTAGCAATATGAGCTAGACACACAAAGGCTAACGGGCAGTTGCACAACTATAGGCTTGTACCTAAATCAATTCTTCTCCTAAAATGTGTTAAACATGAATGCAAATCAAAGGGACTTTCAAGGTTGTAACGTGGCTAGGTGTATAGGTAGGAAATGGAATATATATGAAGTAGCAAAACTTAACCCGGTCTTTTTATTACATAATCAAATAACCAAACAACTACTAACTTAACTAATATATACAAAACAACTACACATCACTTCTTTTTCACTTTTCATTGCTTTTTTTTTTTTTACTTTCTTTTCTGATTTTTCTGATTTTTTTTTTCAAGACAAACATAATAACTTTCAACATAACATCAATTACATACTACTAAACAATCACTAATCACTATAAGACCGGGTCAAGTTGGGTAAATTTTTAAGTAAGTAGCTAGGGGTAACAATCGATAGGCTTTTAGGCACAAAATTGGGCAACTAAATGTCCAAACCCCCGCCCCTCTTGCAACCATGCTCATATATATAACTTATGAGGTCCAACACCCCAAATCCCACACTCACACACACTAAAAACGAGGCTACCTAGATGCCCTTATCCTTTTCACATTCATGTCCAACTAAAGACTCAAATCGTATCAAGGCACAAGTTCTAATGCACCCCCACCCGTTGCCACTCTCATCAAAGACAATCATTATTTATGTACAAGTGTGGCTTCAACTCTCACCAAGAATGAAAGGGTATCAAGGGTTGCCGGTGCACCATTTAAGGTTAATCTAGGGTGTTCAAATTCTCGCAATGTTTTGCTTGACTCAAAATTTTTCAAAATCTCAAAATTTTTCAAAATCTTCAAAAATTCCCCCCATCCCCACACTTGGGATACATTGACCCCAATGTATGGTTTTAGGAGGCTTTGATCACTAAAATTCATTCAACATCAACTGAAAGCTCTTCAACTCAAACCACAAATTTCTTTTTTGGATTTTTCATTTTATATTTTTTTATGTTTTTCTTCTTTTTAAAACATGACACCACCAACTCGCACCAACCCAACATAACATCACAAACTAATACACCCCCAAACCTCCCAACCATAAACAAAAGCAAACAACTAACTACCAATATTTCAAAGCTAAAGAACACAACAAGACTAAGGAAAGAGTACATTGACCTGGTGAAGTTTGCCACAACAGATGTTGTAGATAATCCGACTTCCTATCACCACCTTCACACAAATATCCGTACATCCTCCCCACACTTGAATGTTGCCATGGCCCTGAAACATAGAAAAATAACGAAATAGCAAGATCAGTGTAAAACCCCGGGTTGCCTCCCGAGCAGCGCTAAGTTTTCAGGTCTTCAGCCAGACAAAGCCACCCCCATTTATGGTGGCTCAAAGAATCGGTTCCTGCCACTTCCATCACTACATCGTGCCATTGCGTAGAATGCATCCGTCCCATTTCGATTCGATGGGTAATCATGTACACTCCTGCTTGAACCCATATGTTTTTCTTCACGGTCCAGTGGGTGCTTTTTTCTCATTCTTTGAAACACATTTTCACTAAACCCGCTATCCTTCGCCACAACAAAATCGTAACTAAACATCTTAGTCTGAACATCAAATGACAACTTACGATTCTTTTCGGTCATAGTAATGATTCTTTCTCTACAATCGATTTGAGCATTTGCCGTATAGAGAAACGGTCGACCCAAAATCACCCTTTGTTGTGACGCCATCGTGGTAGTAGCATAATCTAAAACCAGAAAATCCACCGGGTATTCGAATTCTCCCAACCGCATCATAACATTCTTAACCATTCCCCGTGGACGCTTCCAACTCTCATCCGCCAAGCTCACCATGGTGTCTACATCTTCAAGCGGACCGAAATCGTACATGTCATATAGCTCACCCGGTAACACACTCATGCTCGCCCCATAATCCAACAATGCATGATGAATTTTTAGTTTCCCCACTCGGATAGGCACGATTGGCGCTCCATAATCTTTATCATTCTCGATTTCGGCATCTTTTTCCAAACCTGCATTCACTTGATACGAAGAAGTTAGCAATGTTTCATTAAATTTAGTACTAGGAACGGTGCTTACCACATTGATATTAACACTTTTAATGTTTTTGGGATTTATCACCGTGTCACTTGGTAACTGGCCTTTTGCTTTCTTCAATATCGCCACTTCACTTGCAAGTTGACCCATTTGGGTGGTCAAAGTCTGAATCGCTTTTTCACGGGCCTCGTCCTTTTGCATCCGAACCTCATCATGTTGATTCATTCGTTGCATTTCAACTTGCATCGCCTTCAACATATCCATTACTTCGTTTCCACCCGAAGAGCTTTGACCCGTATGATATTGCCTTTGAAATCCTTGGGTTCCTTGGAAATTCGGGTTAGCTTGATTTGAAGGGTTCCCATACCGAAAATTTGGGTGGTTCCTCAACCCGGGGTGGTAAGTGTTAGAATTCATGTTATAGTTCCTACCACCCCCTCATTGACCTTGAACCGCATGAACTTCTTCATATTGCCCTTCCACCATTCCTTGGCAATTTTCAGCCGCATGACCTATTTCATTACACAATGCACAAACATCATAAATTTGCACTACGTCAAAAATGGGCTACCGCCACACTTTCTTCAAAACCACCCTGCCACACATATGAAAAAATGTGTGGCTAAAGGTTATTGATAACATTATAAAACACCTTTAGCCACACATTTTATTATAGTGTAACCATTGTATACTAGTTCAAAACCTTTTGCCACACTTTTAGAACATAATGTGACATTCACTAGCCACGACTTGAAAAATGTGGCCGAATGTGGTCTACGGCAACATATTTTTGTTTTATGTGACCAAAAACACATATATTTGAAACCTTTAGTCACAGTTTAAGAAAAACTTGTGACATTTATTAGTCACACTAGCAACGTGTGGCTAAATGCAATCTATGACCATATTATTTATTTTCATGTGACTAATAAAACATGTATTCGTAAAATTTAGCCACAGTTTAAGAAAAAAAAAGTGACGTTTATTAGTCATACTAGAAAAGTGTGGCCAAATGTGATCTACTGCCACATATTTTGTTTCATATGACCAAAAAATATGTATTCGAAACATTTAGTCACACGTTAAGAAAAAAATAACCACACAAGAAAAGTGTGGCTAGATGTGATCTATGGCCACAATATAAGTTTGATAATGTGGCTAAAAGCTAATACATATGGCCACATATATTATACTGTGTGACCAAAGGTTAGACAATAGTCAGCCATAAAATTATAAAATTTCATATGGCATTACATAAACATTCGTCACACCAACGTTACTTTGTTTATTTTGTGTGACGAAATGATATCAAATGTCATAGAAAAAATGTGTAGCCAATGGTTAAACTTACTATATCTTTAAAAGTTTCCTCCAAAATATTTTATCTTAAAGTTTAAACTTTCCCCCAAGATATTTCAAATCTTAAAATTTCCCTCCCCTAAATTATTTAATTTTAAAACTTCCCACTCAAAAAAATATTATCACATAAAAAAAATTACATTATTTAATTTAAAAATTATCACTAAATATTTAAAAATTCAAACTTTTATTAAATCTTGTATTTTCTAAACCATATTTTTTGATTCCACGTTATCTTGTATTTTCTAAACATATTTTATGATTCCACGTTATGTTTATATACATTTTTTTTAATTTTATAGTCAACATTTTTAAAATTATGCAAAGTATACAAAGTTATAGATTTTATTTTATTATTTTAATAATTTCCTTCAAAACTTATATTTGTCATTTAGTAGACTATATTAGGCTTTAATGGATTAAAACAGATAATACTAGATCATACATGTCTTAATATACCATATTGGGCCTTAATGGATTACAATGAACAATAGTAGACAAACTTGAGTTTATCGATCATATTGGGCCTTAATGGATTACAATGGATAATAATTGGTCATACTGTCTTAACGGACCATATTGGGCCTTAAAGAATCAGAACGGACAATAGTTGTTCATATAAGTCTTAATAGACCATATTGGGTCTTAATGGATCACAATGGACAATAATAGATCAAACATGTCTTAATGGACAATATTGAGCCTTAATGGATCACAATAGACAATAGTAGATCAAACATGTCTTAATGGATTATATTGAGTCTTAATGGATCACAATGGATAAAAGTTGATCATGGACGTCTTAGTGGACCATGTTGGGCCTTACTAGATCATAATGGATAATAATAGATCATAAATGTTTTAATGGACCATATTGAGCCTTAATGGATCACAATTAATAATATTAGATCATACATGTCTTAATGGATCATATTGGACCTTAATAGTTATTATAGTTTTTAGTGGAACATTGTGGACCATATATGTATTAATAGACCGCATTGGTCATTGACGAATATCATAGCTCTTTATGGATCATTATTGGCTCGGCTGAAGGTAATTGGATAATAATTATAAATGAACTAAAATCTCGTCTCAAGTTCGCTTCAACAGCTTAGACCAGTCAAAGATCAACTTGAGTTCGGCTCGCTATTGTTTAGTAGTAGGTATACTATATATATAAAAATGAAATAACTTTTGTTTGGGTTTGTTTAGGCTTGCGAGCGTAAGAAATTTTTTTTTGTCTAAAACTCGATATCGGGCTCGTTAACTAAACGGGTAATATTTCAGGCTCGAGCTCGGGCTCATTCGCGTTTTTTAGCGATCTGATCTTGAGAAATTATTGAGTCGTTCCTCGCTGTTTACACCCTAAAGTTAATAGAAGCCTAAAAATTATAATTCCCCCTAACTATTTCATCACTTTCAACTAGGGATGGGCATTTGAAACCGGGTATATTCGATACTGTTACCTATTTTCTCTGTTTTTCGGTAAAATACTGTACATACCGGTATTTACGCATAAAACATAGGTAAATATGAGTACCGTACCGGTATATTGCGTATCATATCAATTTTCCATGTTTTTCGACACGAATACTTTCAGTACCGAATGGGTATGATGCTCATCTCTCCTTTCCTTCTGCCCTTAAAAATTATAAGGAAAAATTACAAGTTTTGTCCTTTATCTTAATACCACTTATCATGCAGTGTACTTTTTAACGAATTTTGACAAGTTTTGCCCTTTACAAGGAATTTTGTTGCACGTTTTGTCCTTTAGACTTAACTCAGTTAGATTTTCTTGTAAATCTTTTTACCCAAGGAAACTTTAGTCTTTTTATCCATTTATTTAATATTATTTAAAAGAATAAAACAAAATATTTTAGGGTTGAGTCTTGAAATAAATGGGTAAAAAGACTAAAATACCCTTGGGCGACAAGATTTAACAAAAAAAATTAACTGGGTTAAGCCTAAAGGACAAAACGTGCAACAAAATTCCTTGTAAAAGGCAAAACTTGTCAAAATTCGTTAAAAATGACACCGCCTGATAAATGGTATTAAGATAAATGACAAGCTTGTATTTTTTCCAAATTATAATTCCCGCTAACTATTTCATCACTTTCACCCTCCCGCTTCTCCCAAAATGCCTCAAACCCTAAAAATCCCACACTTTCACTGAATCACTTTGCTCGCTTCTCTCAAAATCAACCACTTTCAATTTGACGCTTCTCTCCAAATCGTTTAAAGTCATCTCAATTTCTAGGGTTTCAAGATGATTAGATTTGGTCAGCCTCACAGACGATAGTTCAATTTCAGCTGGATTCAAACCCTATCTCATGTTCGTCACAAGTTTATGTGTTTCTTCTTTTTATTTTTCTTTACTTTCCTCTTTGTATTCAAACTCATCATTCATGTTTGTGTTCGATTAGGGATTTGTTATCCTTCGTCAAACCGATCCCGCAAACAAGGTGAGTTAATCCTTTTGATGTCATCTGATGTAGAACTGAAATTCTTTGGCAAAATCATGAATAAGAACAAAAAAAAAAACCGTTTGTAATATGTGCCCTTCTGTCTTCAGTGCCTCTTCTTCTTGTGGGATATGGTTTTGGAGCTTCGTTTGTAGCCCTTTTTGCTCAGTTGGGTGGTGGAATATACATGAAAGTTGCTGATGTTGGTGCTGATCTTGTTGGAAAAGTAAAGCAGGGAATACCTGAAGATGATCCTCGGAATCCTGTTGTCATTGCTGATCTAGTATACATTTCTTTTTTTAGTTTTGTACTTTTGTTGTTCTTGCTTATTGGATGCTGATGCATAAATAAATGGTGAATGTAATACCAAACAGCTTCAGCATCAGTTTGACTTATTGATTCCGGTGCAAGTAGTAATATGGAATCACAAAAATAAGATGGGCTACTAAAACAAACATAAAAAGGGCCACTTGACTACCCCCACTCCCTTTCTCTACTTGTATAATTTTTCCACATTGACAGTAAGGTTTTGTCAATCATTTGTGACTAGTAAAATGTTGCTTAAATTTCTATAGAAAGTATTGAGGAAGTTGACTCTTTAGTAGTACTAGTTTACAGTTTATCTGCTAAGTTTGTTAATTATATATGTCAGCCCTCTATATGTTTGGGGCTGCATTTGTAAAAATAGTGATATCTTTTTTTTACTTGTTGCCACTTTTTTTAATAGCAAGAGGAGGTTTGGCAGTTTCTTTAGAGAGCCTTAAATGTATCCTGGCATGAATCTAAGTTGGCTTCTTACATATTGCCTTGAGTTGAGTAATCGACAAATCTGCGAACATTGTTTGGCTGACTGACCTAAGTCTTATATGCAAATATTTTCCTGAATTCAATCGCTTGGATCTTAACTGCAGTTTCTCATATCTTGATTATTTCATTATTTGTATATGATATATTAGTCTAGTTTGTGATAATGCGTTTGATTTAATGATTTTGTTGATTTTGGTCATACAAGGTTGGAGATAATGTTGGTGATTGTGCAGCTAGAGGAGCTGATTTGTTTGAGAGCATAGCTGCAGAGATAATCAGTGCTATGATACTTGGAGGAACCATGGCTCAGCGCTGCAAAATTGAAAGTAAATCATTTGGTTCTCTATAATCAGTTAAAGAGGACCCATATATTGATCCTTACCTATTTATTGGACTAATGTTCTTCTCTTTGAAACTTCATGTTGATGACTTGCTTCTTCTCCTGTAGCATATGTTCCATTAACAGAGTGATCAACTCTGTGCAGTTGTTTGTTAGAATTAGAATAATTAGCGTTCTATCCCCACCGACGATATTACGAGATCAAATGAATGGATGATTTGATAGTCAAACTTCAATAAAAATTTATTAGAAATCAATTTTAGAACAAAAAATATGGTCCAGATTACAAATGGAAGAAAGAGAAAGAAATAATAAAAAAAAAAGTATGTAGAGATGTATGGGGAATGCGGTGTGGGAGATTTAAAAAAATGAAAGTTAAATCTAGGAAAAGGTGAATTTTAGTTAAACTATAGGTCTAGAGATGGGGAACCTACTACGAATGCTCTTAAGGTGTTGTCTCAGCCTTGGTTCCACGCGCAACGCGCGTTCGCGAATAAACCTAGTTATTGTAATTTGTTAAATGGATTCGTTTTTGTAAAAGAAATGGTTGGTGCTGATTAGATATGCTAAGTTTCAATTTATTGCTCATTTGCTTGTGTATTGCCCTAATTTACTAATGACGAATCAATAGTGTGATTTCAAAATTTTCAATCATCTGTAGATTTATTGTGGATACAAATTAGTTTTCTCTTCATTTTTATACACAATTTGACTAGGTATAGCAAGGCTGTTTCATCTAGATTATATTTGCGGGTATTGGAAGTCTAAACTGGCCATCAGTGGCATGTTGCATTATAGTTTTGGATCCAGAATTACGGGTAACAGGAGAGCAGTTGATACTCTCATATGCCTTCTATTTGGCAGTAAGTTTTTAGTTTCTTCATGGTCTGAATATCTATATCGAAACTGAAAAACATTTGAGTTACTTTTATGACAGCAAGATTTGTTGATCAGAACCTTTATGTGGAGATTGGTATTGTCACCAAGGGTGGAAGCTATGGGTGGTCATGTTTATTTTCAACAATAAGGGTCCTCTAGCAATAACACGCACTATGGATCCAAACTTGAAGGTAAAATATAATAGTTTTTTAGTTGAGTAAATAGTGTTGGTAATAATCAGCATGCTTGCTGGATCTGTTATGTTATGGTGTTCTTTATTCACAATTCTTTTGACTGTTTATATCACTTAAAGAATGTTTTTTTATTACTGATCAAATGTCTAAAATATTCAGTAGCTTGTCACGAGAAAATCTATATCACCTCTTAGATGCTGCCTAGCTATTTTTATGTGTTAGAGATTGAAAATGCACATATTAACCCTCAACTTGATCAGCAAAAGGGGTATTAAAATTACTTCAGAAGTCACCAGCTTTGTGCCATTGCATTATAATTTTTGTTATCTTGCAGTTGAGCAATTACTCATGAATGGAAGGAGTGCTCTACTGCAAGCCTCACTTTGACCAACTCTTCATGGAGAGTGGCAACTTCAACAAAATCTTCACGTCACATATGCATTTTTTTCATTATTTTTATATTTCTTGGACGTATTTGATTATTTTTAGCTTGAATCTTTACTCTGTTTTTTTAATAGCTACAAAGGCTGCTGAGAAGTTGTCTACAATGCTGGTAACTTTTATGTCTGAGCTTGTTTACCCATAACCACAAGAAGAGCATAAAAAAGAAGCCTGATAGACAATCTCAAACATCACTGCTGGAAATAGAGAATACATATAGGTAAAGAAATATTCAAACTGAGTTGTATATCAAATAGTATTCTATTTTTAATAAGCTTATCACTTAGATATTAAATTTAGAAAATACCCTTGAGTTTGCTATGATGTTTTTTTTTAGCCAGGCTCAGGCTCGTTATAGAAAATTCTTTATACTTTTGACCCTATGGATCTGTTCACCCAAAAGGAAATAATCCAAAAGGAGAGAGTATATGGACTTGAAGAAAACAACCTAGAAATAGTTCCTAGTTTATGTGTAGTCATTTCCTTTTGCAACTTTTGTAGATAGGTTTTGTTAGAAATTTATGTCTATAGTATTTCAGTTGAAAACTTATGTATGGTTATTGGGTTAATATCATTTGGTTTTGATTTTCTAGATTTGTTGATGTTTAATGTAGTTTTAATTTTACAAAAAAAAGTAAATAAAATGGGTAATTACACGAAAATGATCACATAGAACAATAATATATATACATATGTGACCAAAGTTAAACAATAGCCACACTAAAATTTAAAATTTTATGTGGCTTTACATAAAGATTCGTCACACTATCGTGACTTTGTTCTTTTTGTGATACGAAACGATAGCAAATGTGATGGAAAAAAAATATTTGTCTCCAAATGTTAGATAATAGTCACATTTAAAATTACAAAAAAATTGTGTGTAAAAATAGTTTTTGGCCACACTTACAATAAAGTCATGTGACTATATAATGGAAACGACCACATTTAAAGTAAATTCATGTGACTATATAATAGAAACGATCACACTGATATTAAATTCATGTGACCGTTGCTACTTTTTAGTCAGACTTAAAACTACAAAAATTTGTGTGGCTATAAATAACAATTAGCGATACCATAGTCACTTTTTTTCTTGTTTGTGTGACAGGATGATAGAAAACGTCATAAGAAAAAAAATACGTGTGACCAAATGTTAGACAATAACTACACTTCAAATTACAAATTTTTGCGTGGCTATAAAAAAGTATTAGCCACACCATAGTCACTTTGTTTCTTGTTCGTGTGACAGTTAGATAGAAATCGTCATAAGAAAAAAAATATGTGTGACCAATGGTTAGACAATAGCCACACTTAAAATTACAAGATTTCATGTGGCCATAAATAACTATTAGCCACACCATAGTCACTTTGTTTTTTGTTTGTGTGTGTATATAATAGAAACAACCACACTTACAATAAGTTCATGTGACTATATAATAGAAACGACCGCACTTATAGTAATTCATATGGCCGTTGCTACTCTTTAGCTACACTTAATGGGCAAAATACTTGATTACAACAACCCTTTTTGCCACACTTTTTTTATTTGATGTGGCTAAAACAAATATTTTTGGTAATTCATGTGACTATATAGTAGTAATGATCACGCTTTAAGTAATTACATGTGGCCGTTGCTATCATTTAGCCACACTTAATAGAGGAAATGTTAGATTTTAACAAAAAATGTTGGTACCCTTTAGCCACACTTTTAAGTTCTACGGCCACTAATAATTGTATGTGGCCGTATGATACCTACGATGACTCGACCTTTGGTCACATTTGATTTGAAAAAAATATGTGTGGTGAAAGACATATAGTCACACTTTTTTTGTGTGGCTGTATCCCTATTTTGGCACAGTGTTGGTTAGTGGTTTGAACATTACCATCATCTATTGCATGCACTTGAGGTCGGGCAATGGCCGGTCGTGCTCTCCTCGATGCTTGAGCTTTTCTTTTTGATGTAATTGCCATGTTCTCCAAAAACTCCCAACCATCATTCTCGTAGTTTGTACCAAAAGTCCCACCGGTAATAGACATTAAATCACGAGCATCTTCGGCACTCAACCCCTCGTGGAAGGCATTCATTAACTCCCAAAGTTCAATCCCATGGTGAGGGCAATTTTTAATCATCATGTTAAATCGTTCAAATGCCTCATGGAACATTTCACCATGTTGTTGTTGAAAACTCCTCAACCCCTTCCTAGCATCGTTGGTCTTTTGAGCGGTGTAAAATTCGTCTAGGAAAATTTGTTGCATCTCTGCCCAAGTGTAAATAGATGCTGAAGGCAAAGTATAGAACCACTTCTTTGCCTTATCCTCCAACGAAAATTGAAACAAGACTAACTTGACATCATCTGCCGAAAAACCTTGACTCCCAAGAGTATTGCAAATTGAGTCATAGGCCTCCAAATGGAAATAAGGCTCCTCTGTTGCTAGCCCCTTATATTTCGGCAAACTTTGTAAGGAATTAGTCCTTACTTCAAAAGTTCTTCCTTGGTTGTTATGAGGAATAACCACCGGTGAAGGGTTGTGAGTAATTACCGGTCTAAAATGCGCTTCAATTCCTCTCGCATGTTCTCTAAGATGCCTTCTTGGCACCCCCAACCGAACCCTTGGTCGAATAGGACCCATTGGTCTTGGTATATGCCCTTGTGGTGCGAATGGTTGTTGAAATTGCTGTTGTTGCATCGGTTGGTGTTGAATCGGCCTTTGGAATTGTGGTTGTACATTTTGTGGTCGAACTTGTTGCAATGGTGTAGGCCGTTGCACTTGTAGCCCTTGTGGTCTTGGCCTAATATGTTGTGGTATGAGTTGTTGTTGTTGTGGCACTCCACCTACACTTGCCATCCCTTGAGATTGACCTTGCACATAACCGAACTCTCCTTGATCACCATAACCCCCATAACCATACTCGTCTTCATCATAGCCCTCAAACTCTTCGTATCCTTCCTCATATCCATCTCCCCCTATACCCGAAGTTTGCCCAAATGAAATGGTCGAGTATTGAAAACCCGACTGGTTTGATGGTCTAAATGTAGAGGTAGTATGGACAACAGTTGAACCTTGTGGTACTGTATAGGTTGAGGATGATTGCCCTGAAACTGGGAAGAAGTGAGTGAATGGTGGAATTGTAGTAGATGGGCTAAAGTAAGACTGGGTTCGACTTGAGTAGTAATCGGTTGTGTAGTGTTGGATGGTGTAGTATCATGAGGTGGAGTAGGAATTGTAGTGGTATTAGGTATGGTTGTGTTTGGTGATGGGTGTGTGGAAGTAGGTATAAATGATGAGGTCGTTTGACCCGTTATGGGTAGTACTTGTGTTTCTTCCATGATGTTTCTTGGTGTAATGGGTGATGTAGGTGAACCAATGATTCTGTTTTCTCTTAATAAAACACGATTTTGCCTTAATGTTCTTTCGATCTCCGGATCAAATGACAATGGTGACGCTTTGTGAGAGCCTCTAGTATGCATGCACCTGTAGAACCTGCACACTAAACACACCAGTGTAAACCCGAAAATAACAAAGCAAAACTAACAAACTGACACACGTTGCGCACAACTCCCCGGCAACGGCGCCAAAATTTAACGTGCTTGTCGTGGTACACGCAAATTTAATCCCAATAACAACTATAGATAGTGGTAAAAAGGGTATCGAACTCAGGGAGTATGTGGAAAATATGTCGATTATATAGCTTTGCAATTAAACTACAATTAACCTAATTTGCAGAAAATAAAGATCAATGAATTGGATTGTTGTTTTAGAAAACTAAATTAATAACTAATTGCAAATCAAAATTGGTTGTTTAACAGATTAGGAGAACAATGACCATCTTAGGATTCAGTTTCTTTTAACAATTGTGTGAAATTCCAACTAGAAAGAGTTACATAGACATAACTCGTGCATAAATAATTGAAGTGATAAAAGGGAACAAAGTACTCGGATTATATAAACGCGAGGTTGTTTCCCGATGATCAATTAATCAATAACCAACCCTAACCCTTCCCGTGATATCTCGATTGCCAACGGCACCAAGAACGTACGATTGAGACTAGAAATTGCACTATCAATTAACAAGCTACAAACAATTATGCATACACCATGATAATCAAGCAAACACAAGTTATCATTCTAGAAATTCAGAATTAAACACACAAAAGTTCAAGAGAAACCTTCACCTAAGATGATCACCGAAAGTTTTAGCCGGACATAGCTTGGTGAATCATCATAACAATAAGTTCAATGTTCATACAAATCAAAATCACAAACCGAATGTTAGAAATTGTTTAGAACCAAGCAAGAACAGCCAAATTCTCCCCTAGTGTCTCCCAAAACCGTCCAATGATGAGATCATCCCAAAAGACACCATAAAACTGATTAAATGAAGGCAGTTACGATTCTGTCGCAGCTTCCACCGTAACTTAAGGTGCCACCGTAAGTTACGGTGGACATAATATTGTTACGGTGGTTTGAGTCTGTGTTACGGTGGAGGACAATGCACATTTCAGGGCCAGCGTAAATTACGGTGGCCACCGTAATTTACGGTGGCACCCTGACTTGTATGTTTTGTTTCTTCATTCGTTCCACGCACGACCCGTTCATCTCCAAACCATCCAAAGCTGCATTTTATCCACTTTAAGCTCCCGAACCGCACCTGAAACATAAGCAACCGTAGTTATCTAATTCAAGATAATTACACAATTAAACGAGGGATAAACTTGTCTTTTAACATCATAAAGGGTTGTCCAATGGACCACCCGTCAGCTAAGTGGGAGAGTGTAAGATTAAATATATTATGTATTAATATTTAATCTTGTAGCCATTATAATTATTTACATAATAAAGATCAAAATATATAATAACCTGTTAAATAATTAGTTGGTAATTGTTGATGGACCATATTACCCTTATTAACTAATTAGGTTTCCTCTTGGGTGCTTATATAAGGAGACTTATGTAGAGGTTCTAAGGTTAGAAAGATAACCTAATTATCATAACATCATAATCGACCTCTTCTCCATAGCCGAACTCCCTTACTCGGTTTCATTATCACCATCAACAGTTTGCACACTAAGGAGGAACCAGATCATCTTTACTAAGGTGTCGAACTCAATAGCTTCTTCCCTCACTGGATTCTCCACTGCATTGTCTGCTGTAACAAGTCATTATCTACTGTAACAGGTATGTTTTCATGTTTTCTAGAGGAATAATGGTAAATTACCGTTTTCCAGAGGAATAATGGTAAATTAGTGTTGGCTAACATACTACGCACCATGTTCATAAGGGTACGAAAGCTATGTTACGTATGCATCACAAACGTGAAAGTCTTAATATCTGGCCAAAGCTGATTTAATTCTTTCATGTATAGCATACTTAACAAGTGCATAACTAAAGTGATTGTTTCATTTATGGCCAAAGCTGATTTGTCACAACCAATTTGCACACATGCTTAAATGATTACACCTCAGGCCAAAGCTGATTTCTCTTCGTTTAAGTAGAATTTTAACTAAGTCTATTATTTTGATGTTAGTAATAGACAATATCACAGCTTCATAATTAAAATGGTCATTATTTATGCCTGCCTTAGTATAATATGCCCTTAGATCACATTAAGACTTCTTCCTTAGTATCATAACTTGTTCATCTTATTTCCACTATCAGCACCCAATTGTGGGATTCCACCTTTTACTGGTGATAACTTTGCTGCATGGAAGGATGCTCTCATGCTTACGCTTGGGCTACTGGATTTTGACGATGCTCTAAGAGAGAATAAGCCAGCGGACCTTACTCCACAAAGTACTGCTACTGAGCAGTTGACACATGAAAAATGGACTAAGTGTAACCGCATGTTTCTCATGTTCATGAAGCAGTCCATAAGCAATGCAACCAGGGGAGCCATTCCTGATTCTGAAGATGCAAAAACCTACTTGGCTTCTGTGGAGGAACAGTTCAAGGGGACGTCTAAAGCACACGCTAGTACCCTTACCCTCAAGCTGGTGACAACTAAGTATAATGGGAGGAGCGGCATTCGCGAGCACATCATGATGATGAATGACATGGCCAATAAGCTGAAGGGGCTGGAAATGGAAATCAGTGATGGTTTCCTCATTCATTTCATCATTACTTTGCTTCCTTCGTCCTTTGAAGCATTCAAGATCAATTACAACACTCAGAAGGACAAATGGACGATGAGTGAGCTGGTCCCTATGTGCGTATAGCAGGAAGAGCGTATGAGGATGGATCGCACCACTGATGTTGCTAACTTCACCACCTCCAATTCTAAGAAGAGGAAGAACAATCATTAGAGGAAGGATGCTTCAAAAGTCCAAAGGCCAAATCCTAATGCATGCACCTTCCAGCTTTAAGAACTCCTTAGGAAGAATCCACCGCAAGTTCTGAAAAAAGGCAGGACATATGTAGAAGGAATGCCCTGACTTTAAGGAATGGCTGGCTAAGAAAGGTAATGATTATTTTATAATACTTGAGTCCTATAATTTAAATGTTCCTGCAAATTCTTGGTGGTTTGGTTCTGGTTCTATGGTTCATGTTACCAATTCAACTCAGGGATTCCTTACAATCCGGAAGCTGGAAAGAAACCAAACAACGCTTAAGGTTGGGGATGGTCGAGAATTAGAAGTGAAGGCCATTGGAACATTACAATTATTTATGAAAACTGGTTTATGTATTAAACTTTATGATACCTTATACGTTCCTGAGGTAACTCGGAACCTTGTATCAGGACCAATATTGTAGAAGGTGCTAGGCGCTAGACGGGCGGTGAGGTACCGCCTAGGGATTAATCGGGATTAATCGGGATTAATTGGGATTAATTGGGATTAATTGGAATGGGATTTTTATATGTATTTTTTCAAAATTATATATATATACCCAATAATTTAAAAATAATACTTCAAAATTCACATAAATACTTCAAGTTTCAGACAGTATGATTCGATTTTGACCGATTTTGACCAATTTTGACCGGCTAGGACCGATTTTGACAGATTAAAATAGTCCGCTTAAACCGATTAAGCCGATTAATTGACCGACTAGCTCAAAATTAGGCAGTAAGTGGCCGCCTAGCGCCTAGGCGCCGATTAATCGGCCGCCTAGGCCGATTTCTGCAACACTGATCAGGACCAAAGTTTGACATGGATGGTTTTATTGTTTCCCATGGTCATCACAAAATCTCTATCCTCTATGATTTTGTTCTTTATGGAATTGGTATTCTAGACGGTGGTCTCTATAGATTAGAACTAGATGATAATTTTTCCAAATCTTTGTTGTCATACAACATTAATAAATCACTCACAAAGATGAAAGATAAACGAGACTTAGAGACTTCATCCATGTTGTGCCATCAACGTTTAGGCCACATCTCAAGAGAACAATTAAATCATCTCGTAAAGGATGAAGTCTTACCTCATCTTGATTTCTCTGATTTTGGAACATGTGCCAAATGTCTTAAAGGTAAAATGACATTAGCGAATAAGAAAGGTGTCACTAGGAGCTCTAATTTATTAGAACTCATTCACACTGACATTAGTGGTCCCTACCAAATCGCTGGCATAACAGGACATACTTCATTTATCACTTTTATTGATGATTATTCTCGTTACATGTACTTGTATCTTATTAAGGAGAAATCTGAATCCCTTACAACTTTTTAAGATTATAAGGATGAAGTTGAAAAGCAATTAGATTGTCAGATTAAAGTTGTGAGATTAGATAGAGGCGATGAATATTATAGAAGACATACTGATGTGGGTCGAGCTCCTGGTCCATTTTATGAGTTTTGTTAGGGCCAGGGGATTATGAACCAATACACCATGCCTGGTACACCTCAGCAGAACAGTGTCGCTGAAAGAAGGAACTGTACCCTTAAGAACATGGTGCGCAGTATGTTAGCCAACACTAATTTACCATTATTCCTCTGCACTGAAGCGTTAAAAGCAGCTATTCATATACTCAATAGAGTTCCTTCTAAGTCTGTCCCTAAAACTCCTTATGAACTTTGGATAGGAAGGAAACCGAGTCTTAAATATATGAAAGTATGGGGCTGCATTGCTGAAGCAAAACTTTACAATCCTTTCCTAAGGAAACTTGACCCTAAAACAGTTACCTGTTTCTTTATCGGGTATCCTGATAATTCAAAGGGTTATCGTTTCTATTATCCTTCCCATGTCACCCGTATTGTTGAAACCAAGCGTGCTGCGTTCCTGGAGGATTTCAATGCAACTACTGTACCTGAAGCTACTGCACCAACTCCAAATTTACCTCCACAATCAGAACCCATTATACCTCATGACGAAGGCACATCAAACGCTCAAACCAAGACAACGCTGAACCGGATAATCCACTCAGGAGGTCATCTAGGTAAAGAAGGCCAACTAATTAGGATGATTATGTTACCTACCTGACTGAAATGGATCCCAGAAAGCTCAATTATCCTATCTATTGCAATGAAGCCATTAGCAGTGATCAGTCTTCTGAATGGAATAAAGCAATGATTGATGAGCTTGAATCCATGAAGAAAAATGACGTTTGGGATTTGGTAGAATTACCCAACGGTGTCAAACCCGTAGGATGTAAATAGGTGTTCAAAACAAAAATGGATCCGAATGGGAACTTTGAACGCTACAAAGCGAGATTGGTTGCAAAGGGCTACACTCAGAAAGAGGGAATTGATTATCAAGAGACGTTTTCACCTTTCTCTCATAAAGATTCATTAAGGATCGTCATGGCCCTAGTAGCTCATTTTGATTTAGAGTTGCATCAGATGGACGTTAAAACCGCTTTCCTTAACGGAGACTTAGACAAAGATGTTTACATGAAACATCCTGAAGGCTTTAAACCTGAAGGTCAGGAGCATCTAGTCTGTAAGTTGAAGAAATCCATTTACGGGTTAAAACAGGCATCACGTTAGTGGTACCTCAAGTTTGAGGAAGTCACGAAGAAACAAGGTTTTATGAAGAATCAAATGGATCAATGCACCTACCTCAAGATGAGTGGGAGGAACTTTACTATACTTGTCCTTTACGTAGATGATATTCTATTGGCAAGTAATAGTTTAGACATATTGCATGAGTCGAAGCGGTTACTCTCGCATAACTTCGACATGAAGGATCTCGGAGATGCTTCTTACGTCATTGGCATCGAAATTCACAGAGATAGACACAAAGGGATCTTAGGATTGTCTCAAAAGTCTTACATAGATCGTGTCCTTCCATGTTACAACATGCAACCGTGCAAACCCTCCGTCGCTCCAATAGTTAAGAGAGATGTTTTCGGTTCATTCCAGTGTCCGACAACAGAGGTTGAGAATGAGCAAATGAGCCAGATACCTTACGCGTCAGTAGTCGGGAGCCTAATGTATGCTCAAGTCTGTACTCGCCCAGATATCGCTTATATTGCTGGAATGCTAGGCCGTTATCAGACTACTCCTGGCCTAGATCACTGAAAGCAGCTAAGAAGGTACTTCGATATCTGCAAGGGACGAAAGACTATAGAAGAAGTGATCATTTAGAAGTGGTAGGCTATTCTGATTCTGACTTTTCCAAATGCAAAGATGACAAGAAATCCACTTCGGGCTATATCTTTATGTTAGCAGGCGGATCTATCTCATGGAAGAGTCATAAACAACAGTTGACCACAACTTCCACAATGATGGCAGAGTATATTGCTGTTTATAACGTAACCTGTCATGGAATGTTGCTTAGAAATCTGATCACTGGACTCAAAATCATCAATTCTATTTCTAGACCATTGAAGCTTAATTGTGATAACTCAGTTGCCGTTAGTTTCTCGAACAGTAACAGTTCTACAGGAGTTGGTTTATATCTCGATACAAAATATATGTTCGTACGTAAATGAGTTGAGGAAAATAATCATTGTATTGAGTATATTAGTACTAAAGATATGCTTGCGGATCCGATGACTAAAGGTCTCCCCCCTAAGGTTTACCAAGAACATGTTCGGAATATGGGATTTAGTAAAGACCTTGTTTAGCATATTTGTGCTGGCTTATGTTTTATGATTAATGAAATTTCATCAGTTTGATTTTGTATGTCTCTTAGAATATGTTCAACCGGTATAATGGCATATAGACAAATAAAGTTACAAATCAAACAAAGGGCTTATGCGTATTTTGATCATAACGATTAGATTTTAAATTAAGGCCATAGTATGACTAATGGGGGTCCTGAGTCGCATAATGATTCAACGGCTGTATTTCTCTGCTATAGTTCTTGTTTAAGGCTAAAATGAGTGTTAACTCCTGATCAGGCTTATCTAATACTCATAGTAATGATTACTCGGCTAAGTGGGAGAATGTAAGATTAAATATATTATGTATTAATATTTAATCTTGTAGCCATTATAATCATTTATATAATATAGATCAAAATATATAATAACCTATTAAATAATTAGTTGGTAATTGTTGATGGACCATATTACCCTTATTAACTAATTAGGTTTCCTCTTGGGTGCTTATAGAAGGAGACTTATGTAGAGGTTCTAAGGTTAGAAAGATAACCTAATTATCATAACATCATAATCGACCCTCTTCTCCATAGCCGAACTCCCTTATTCGGTTTCATTATCACCATCATCAGTTTGCACCCTAAGGAGGAACCAGATCACCTTGACTAAGATGTCGAACTCAATGGCTTCTTCCCTCACTGGATTCTCCACTGCATTGTCTGCTGTAACAGGTCATTGTGTACTGTAACAGGTATGTTTTCATGTTTTCCGGAGGAATAATGGTAAATTACCGTTTTCCAGAGGAATAATGGTAAATTACCGTTTTCTAGAGGAATAATGGTAAATTAGTGTTGGAAAACATACTACGCACCATGTTCATAAGGGTACGAAAGCTATGTTAAGTATGCATCACAAACGTGAAAGTCTTAATATCTGGCCAAAGCTGATTTAATTCTTTCATGTATAGCATACTTAACAAGTGCATAACTAAAGTGATTTTTCATTTATGGCCAAAGCTGATTTGTCACAACCACTTTGCACACATGCTTAAATGATTACACCTCAGGCCAAAGCTGATTTGTCTTCGTTTAAGTA
Organism: Helianthus tuberosus; assembly: GCA_030545235.1. Taxonomy (NCBI): domain Eukaryota; kingdom Viridiplantae; phylum Streptophyta; class Magnoliopsida; order Asterales; family Asteraceae; genus Helianthus; species Helianthus tuberosus. The sequence continues at coordinate 34,929,045 of CM060436.1, forward strand.
GAATTTTAACTAAGTCTATTATTTTGATGTTAGTAATAGACAATATCACAGCTTCATAATTAAAATGGTCATTATTTATGCCTGCCTTAGTATAATATGCCCTTAGATCACATTAAGACTTCTTCCTTAGTATCATAACTTGTTCATCTTATTTCCACTATCAGCACCCAATTGTGGGATTCCACCTTTGACTGGTGATAACTTTGCTGCATGGAAGGATGCTCTCATGCTTACGCTTGGGCTGCTGGATTTTGACTATGCTCTATGAGAGAATAAGCCAGCGGACCCTACTCCACAAAGTACTGCTACTGAGCAGTTGACACATGAAAAATGGACTAAGTGTAACCGCATGTCTCTCATGTTCATGAAGCAGTCCATAAGCAATGCAACCAGGGGAGCCATTCCTGATTCTGAAGATGCAAAAACCTACTTGGCTTCTGTGGAGGAACAGTTCAAGGGGACGTCTAAATCACACGCTAGTACCCTTACCCTCAAGCTAGTGACAACTAAGTATAATGGGAGGAGCGGCATTCGCGAGCACATCATGATGATGAATGACATGGCCAATAAGCTGAAGGGGCTGGAAATGGAAATCAGTGATGGTTTCCTCATTCATTTCATCATTACTTCGCTTCCTTCGTCCTTTGAAGCATTCAAGATCAATTACAACACTCAGAAGGACAAATGGACGATGAGTGTGCTGGTCGCTATGTGCGTATAGGAGGAAGAGCGTATGAGGATGGATCGCACCACTGATGTTGCTAACTTCACCACCTCCAATTCTAAGAAGAGGAAGAACAATCATTAGAGGAAGGATGCTTCAAAAGTCCAAAGGCCAAATCCTAATACAAGTGCACCTTCCAGCTCTTAGAACTCCTTAGGCAGAATCCACTGCAAGTTCTGAAAAAATGCAGGACATATGTAGAAGGAATGCCCTGACTTTAAGGAATGGCTGGCTAAGAAAGGTAATGATTATTTTATAATACTTGAGTCCTATAATTTAAATGTTCCTGCAAATTCTTGGTGGTTTGATTCTGGTTCTATGGTTCATGTTACCAATTCAACTCAGAGATTCCTTACAACCCGGAAGCTGGAAAGAAACCAAAGAACGCTTAAGGTTGGGGATGATCGAGAATTAGAAGTGAAGGCCATTGGAACATTACAAATATTTATGAAAACTGGTTTATGTATTAAACTTTATGATACCTTATATAAATAACCGGTATAATGGCATATAGACAAATAAAGTTACAAATCAAACAAAGGGCTTATGCGTATTTTGATCATAACGATTAGGTTTTAAATAAATGCTATAGTATGACTAATGGGGGTCCTTAGTCGCATATTGATTCAACGGTTGTATTTCTTTGCTATAGTTATTGTTTAAGGCTAAAATGAGTGTTAACTGCTGATCAGGCTTATCTAATACTCATAATAAAGATTACTCGGCTAAGTGGGAGAATGTAAGATTAAATATATTATGTTTTAATATTTAATCTAGTAGCCATTATAATCATTTACATTATATAGATCAAAATATATAACAACCTATTAAATAATTAGTTGGTAAGATGGACCATATTACCCTTATTAACTAATTAGATTTCCTCTTAGGTGCTTATATAAGGAGACTTATGTAAAGGTTCTAAGGTTAGACAGATAACCTAATTATCATAACATCAAACTCGCCTCTCTCTCCATAGCCGAACACCCTTTTTGGTTTCATTATTACCATCATCAGTTTGCACCCTAAGGAGGAACCAGATCACCTTGACTAAGATGTCGAACTCAATGGCTTCTTCCCTCACTGGATTCTCCACTCCACTGCACTTTCAAAATTTGGAACGGTGTCGCTGAAAGAAGGAACCGTACCCTTATGAACATGGTGCGCAGTATGTTAGCCAACACTAATTTACCATTATTCCTCTGGAATGAAGCGTTAAAAGCAGTTGTTCATATACTCCATAGAGTTCCTTCTAAGTTTGTCCCTAAAACTCCTTATGAACTTTGGACAGGAAGGAAACCGAGTCTTAAATATATGAAAGTATGGGGATGCATTGCTGAAGCAAAACTTTACAATCCTTTCCTAAGGAAACTTTACCCTAAAACAGTTACCTGTTTCTTTATCGGGTATCCTAATAATTTAAAGGGTTATCGTTTCTATTTTCCTTCTCATGTCACCCGTATTGTTGAAACAAAGCGTGTTGCGTTCCTAGAGGATTTCAAGGTCAGTGAGAGCAGTACCAACCCCTACAAAGAATTGCAAGAACTACAAGACGCGGGGGGGGGGGAGAGACTCGTCGCTCACCATTACTCCGATTACTCCTCTTGTACCCAATGCAAATATTGTACCCGAAGCTACTGCACCAACTCCAAATTTAACTCCACAATCGGAACCCATTATACCTCATGAAGAAGGCACTTCAAACGCTCAAAACCATGACAACGCTGAACCCGATAATCCACTCAAGAGGTCATCTAGGCAAAGAAGGCCTACTAATTGGGATGATTATGTTACCTACCCGACTGAAATGGATCCCGGAAAGCTCAATGATCATATTTCTTACAATGAACCCATTAGCAGTGATCAGTCTTCTGAATGGAATAAAGCAATGATTGATGAGCTTGAATCCATGAAGAAAAATGACGTTTGGGATTTGCTAGAATTACCCAACGGTGTCAAACCCGTAGGATGTAAATGGGTGTTCAAAATAAAACTGGATCCGAAAGGGAACGTTAAACGCTACAAAGCGAGATTGGTTGCAAAGGGCTACACTCAGAAAGAGGGAATTGATTATCAAGAGGCGTTTTCACCTGTCTCTCGTAAAGATTCATTAAGGATCGTCATGGCCATAGTAGCTCATTTTGATTTAGAGTTGCATTAGATGGACATTAAAACCGCTTTCCTTAACAAAGACTTAGACAAAGATGTTTACATGAAACAACCAGAAGGCTTTAAACCTGAAGGTCAGGAGCATCTAGTCTGTAAGTTGAAGAAATCCATTTACGGGATAAAACAAGCATCACGTCAATGGTACCTCAAGTTTGATGAAGTCATGAAGAAATAAGGTTTTATGAAGAATCGAGTGGATCAATACACCTACCTCAAGATGAGTGGGAGAAACTTTACTATACTTGTCCTTTACGTAGATGATATTCTATTGGCAAGTAATAATTTAGACATGTTGCATGAGTCGAAGCGGTTACTCTCGCATAACTTCGACATGAAGGATCTCGGAGATGCTTCTTACATCATTGGCGTCGAAATTCACCGAGATAGACACAAAGGGATCTTAGGATTGTCTCAAAAGGCTTACATAGATCGTGTCCTTACACGTTACAACATGCAACAGTGCAAACCCTCCGTCGCTCCAGTAGTTAAGGGAGATGTTTTCGGTCCAAACCAGTGTCCGACGATAGAGGTTGAGAAGGAGTAAATAAGCCAGATACCTTACGCGTCAGTAGTCGGGAGCCTGATGTATGCTCAAGTCTGTACTCGCCCAAATATCGCTTATATTGCTGGAATGCTAGGCCGTTATCAAACTAATCCTGGCCTAGATCACTGGAAAGCAGCTAAGAAGGTACTTTGATATCTGCAAGGGACGAAAGACTATAAACTGACTTATAGAAGAAGTGATCATTTAGAAGTGGTAGGCTATTCTGATTCTGACTTTGCCAAATGCAAAGATGACAAGAAATCCACTTCGGGCTATATATTTATGTTAGCAGGCGGACCTATCTCATGGAAGAGTCATAAACAACAGTTGGCCACAACTTCCACAATGATGGCAGAGTACTGACGGGTGGTCCATAGGACAACCCTTAATGATGTTAAAAGATGAGTTTATCCTACATTTAATCGAGTAATTGTCTAGAATTAGATAACTACAGTTGTTTGTGTTTCAGGTACAATTGGAGCTTAAAATGGAAGGAATACGGAGAATAAATGAAATAAATCAATTATTTCAATTGAAGAATTAAGATGATGACATGATAGGGGATGAAATTACGAGAACGTGGGCGAAAACGACGAAGAAAACAGAGTTGAAACGAGAAAGTTATGCTGAAAACAAAATTTCATGCTGAAGCCTACCGTAACTTACGGTGGAGAACGTAAGTTACGGTTGAGACTGACGGAGAAAGTCAATATTTCACACCAAGACCTCATTTAATGCTACCCTTTCACCCTAGTAATTGCATATTAAATGCTATACTTGCATTTAACACCCAAGGCATGTATGGAAGCATTTATGATGATTTTTGGTGTAAGGCATATTCGGAAAGACTTGGACAACTATAAATACTAGTAGTTTTATGTGTTGTAATCATCATAAAAATACATTAGAACACATATGGTGATATTACTTCAAGCAATATGTGGCTAAACATTTGGTGATCATCTTTGGTGGAAGGTTTGTAAGACTTTATGCTTTAATTCTCTATTTCTAGAATAACAATCTTTTTCTTTAGTAAATTCCTTGTTATGGTGTGTGATTGATTGTTAGTAAATTGTTGATTATTACTTGAAACCAATTATAAAGCATACGTTCTTGATGTTGTTAACAATCGAGATATCATGGGAATAATTAGGTTTGGGTAAAGGTTGATTGATCATCAGGTAACAACCTCACGTTCTAAGAATCTGAGTACTTAGTTCCTTTTCATCACTACAATTTATCACACATGAACTATGTCTATGTAGTTCTTTCTAGTGGAATATTACGAGAACCTATTTTTGAAAATACGAAGAATGTAAGGAAAATGCAAAGGAAACTGAAACTAACCTTGGAGGAGAGGAAAGAAATCGCAGGAAGGAACTTGATGGAAATATGTAGAAAGTGAATGAAAAAATGTAAATATAAAAGAAAATAACCTAAAATAGGGGTGATAATTGCAAACAGTAACTCCTGCAAAAACCGCCACCGTATGAACTGCCACACATCAATCAAATCGGTTGTCAGTTCTTTAAAATTCAAATATTAACTGCCTACAACCCTTTAAGCCTTCAAGCATTGAACCCTTGAAACTTTCAGGCAATAAAATACATGTACAAAAGTCAGAAGTCTTTGAGCTCATTCCCCAAAAACCTCTGACTTGGGGGGCTGATGACGGGGGTAGCCCAAGATCAAATAAAATGACTTAAGTACATACACGCTCGAAAGGTTAAATGGTTCGAAGGTTAAAAAGCTTTAAGGTGGGGAAAAGTAATACGGAAACAGTAACCAGTCACATCCCGGGATTGCTTCACCAACCCACCGGCCACAAAAGCAATGCAGGACTGCAGAGCACACGCTATTATCCAGGGGTCAAAAGGCTTCAACCCCCGAAAGGGCAAGCCCCTCACTGCAAGCAAGGTCACTAGTCAAAAGCATTCTTCTTTGGGAGATGTCTTCTCCTATATATTTGACACTTCATTTACTTCAGAGGACATTCCTAGCCAGTCCTGTTTCCTTAAATCTCTGGCCATTCACATCGAGTACTTGTTTCATGCGAGTTACTCCCTTTCACATCCACCACACACATTCTGTTTGCTCCTCCATCCGAATCTGAATACACTTCAAAGGAGGATCCTTAGCAAACAAAAAAAATAAACTAGTGAACCTCCTTCCACGTCTTGCAAACATGGGGGGACCCCACGACCTGCGTTAGGCAAAGTTAAACCCTTTAACCCTTTTGCCTAACCATTCTCGCTACTATCCTTGGTCTCTTATTTGTTGCATCAACAGTTACCAATTTATAATCCTGTCTCAAAAAAAGATTATTACATGCAAATATATCAAATGTCTGGAGTTAGCTAAATAGGAGGATCCAGAACCCAAAGGTGATCAAGAAACAAGTAAACAAATTGCGCATGATATGATTGTTAGTCAGCTGACACCATCGGACTTGCAAACAACATCAGAACCAAGTTCCCAAGTAAGTCGTACAACACCTGTGGGAACATTAATTGATCTCTATGAAAATACAACTGAGTTGCTTGATTCGTGTCAATTCACTTTGAGTGTTACCGGGCCAAGCACATTTGAAGAGGCAATTGTAAAGGAAGAGTGGACGATGGCAATGGAAAAAGAATTGCATGCCTTGGCAAAACACAATATATGGGCGATCACCAACTTACCTAGTGACAAAAACGCAATCGGGTTGAAGTGGGTTTTCAAAACCAAACTTCACTCCAATGGGCAAGTTAACAAATACAAATCTAGTCTTGTGGCAAAGGATTATGTTCAAGAACACGAGATCGACTTTGAGGATACATTTTCCATGGTGGCAAGATTTGAAATTATACAAGTTGTTTTCTCTGGCAACTCAAAAAGGTTGGTTAGTTTATCAATTTGATGTTAAATCCGCTTTTCTAAATGGTCCATTGCAGGAAGAGGTGTATGTGAAACAACCTCCCGGGTTCAAAGGACAAGAAAGTAAGGTGTGCCGACTTCACATGGCTTGATATGGCCTCAAAATAGGCCCCTCAGGCATGGTATAGTTGCATTGACATTGACATGTATTTTCAAAAGCATGGGTACGTTAGAAGTATGATACGAACAAGCTAGTCTCCTTTACTTTTATTTTTGTTTATTATCTTTTTGCATGTTTTGAGGGACCATTGTGGCCTTTTGGTATTTAATTGAATGTTTTATGTAAACTTGGAATTATGGTTTGGTTTTTAATCTAGTATCACCGCTAACATCTGATTCATTCAGAAATTAGCTTTCTCTCATTCTCTCAAGTTTTCTTCTTCTTCTGCCCTATCAAGGATATCAGATCTGTTCCGATCCCTCGTCGGAACCCTCACCACTCACCATGACGAACACATTGTCACACCCTGACCCGCAGCGGATTTGTACGGGGCAGACTGATTGCCCATAGATCATGACACTTTTTAAAGTTACAATATTTAAAGCACATCCAATTAAGTTGTCACGTACCATATAATATTCAGAAATTGTTCATACAACGTTCAAAAACAAAATATGACATAAGTTTTTCAATTTATTTTTCTAATGCCCATGCTACGTGACCTCTTTACTCGAATCATCGACCTTGATTACCTGCACCATGTTAGAAAAATATATTTTGGGTCAACAAACATGTCGGTGAGTAATTTTCTCATTTTAATGAAAACAATTTTATTTTTGAATCTTAAAAATAAATAATTTTAACATGCATTTCAATGTTAGTATGGTGACTGTCTCAAAATATTAACATAGTTGACATACACATAAACACCAAACAAGAACACACAATCAATTAACATCACAATACAAAATAAATAGTAGACTCATGACAATAGCGTGCATTAGTCTCACGCCTCGAAGAGCAAATCTAACACTGTTAGCGATACTAGGCTACAACTCATGGCCGTGGAGAACCTAGTCAACCCACGGATCCGGGCTTTTTTTTTACAATGGGAAATGGGAGGTGACACCTATTACCGGGGAAGAAAGTGAGGTGTTTTTTGTCTTTTGTTTTCATTTTTCATTTACATATTATTTATACATTAATTATTTTTTTAATTTTAAGAGAAAAGTGCCCGGATTGTCTCTGTAGTTTGCTTCGATTTCACCTTTAGTCCTTATATTTTCAAAATTACAGCTAAAGTCCCTAACTTTGGCAAATTCGTTCTCAGATAGTCCCTGAAGCGGATGGAGGATAGTTTTTGAAGTTAAGTGGGTGTTAAATGATTAGAGTACCCTTGTTATTAAAATAATATTTATAACATTAACAAATATCTAACTCATCCACCCCCACCCCACTCCTCTTCAATTCTCTGTTTTCCCTCAACCCCACCCAACTCCAACCACCTCAACCCCCATCGCTGCAACTGTTGTCAGCCACCCAACTCCAAGCTCCAAAACCACCCACCAAAACACATGTAGCGGTTAAAGATCTGTTTTCAAGACTATCTCACCGCACAAAACAATACGTTGGAGCTCTTTACAGTTGGCTATCAAAGTTCATAGTTCAAGAAGTCGAATTCTACTAAAAAAAAACCTTTTCAAACAACAAACAGGCCCCCGTTGCTCATGATTTGTCAAGATTGGTTAAACTTTATGGATAACTACCAGGCAGATCATTTATGTTGCCATGAGAAGCTTCTCACTCTTTATGGATTCAACAAAGTTCAGGTATTTTTGTCATTTCACATCCACTTAATTGAGAAAACTAACCCTCATCCACGCTAGGGACCATCCGAGAACGAATTTACCAAAGTTGGAGACTATAGCTTTAATTTTAAAAATGTAGGGACTAAAGGTGAAATCGGAGCAAACCACATAGACTACCCGGACACTTTTCTCTAATTTTAAATACTTGATAAAAGATTTTTTTAATTATCTAAATATTAATTTTCTATCTATAAATTTATCTAAATATTAATATATATTTTTTCAGGTTACTACTGCTCCAACGGCTATGTTTTCAAACGGTTACTATTCTAAGGACTTTTTTTTTCAAAGGTTATTGTTCAAATGGCTAATTTTTTTAAATGGTTACTGTTTTAACAGCTAACTTTTTCAAATGGTTACTAGGTTTGATGATCCAAATCCTCTAACATTTGAGGAGTTGAATTGGATGTATGACTACACCATGGCACAAATATGTTTTGATGGTTTACGACTTGGGGGTAATCAAACAAACTTCAACACAAACCCTCCACCCACAAACCTACGTCCTACACAAGTCGTACTCGGCTGGGATGAAAGGTACCAAACCGACCTGGGCGAGGAATATGAACCTAGTTTGTACGATGAACCATCCCTTCTATCTCCTGACTTCGGACGTTGTCCTCAAGACGCGAGGTTGAACGATTGTGATAGCGATCGTAGCGTGTCATCTTCGAAGACCGGCCTATTTGATTGGGATTTGATGTATTAGGTTTGTGAAATATTTAGACTATGGGGTATGGGGCGGGGTGGGTTAGAGAGAAACGCCCAAGTCACCACCCCGAGTGGGCTTGGGTTTGGGCGTGGCCCCTTGGGCGGGAGTTTAAGGCCGGGCGTAGGGCATGCTAGCGATTTTATGTGGCCGGCTCTTATTGACTTGTTGGCTAGGGCATAGTGGGCCATGTTTAATTTTAGATTTTTTTTATTTTAATACACCTGGCCAAGCCACGCCGGGCTAGCCACGTGTAACAACTCTCATTAAAAGTATTAATTATTATCTTAATTTGTCCATTAGGAAACCCTAATTGAGACCCCTAAGTAATTCTACATGAACCCTAAAATTTTCAGAACAATCAGAATCAGGATCAGGGCCTCTAAAACTCAGGGGGGGGGGTGTTTTCTAGTTGGTAATATCCTTACAGTTTTACGTGGAAATCGAATTTTTAAGAAACCGTCAACTCACCCAAGCTACTGAGACACAGGGCTACCCTATGCTAAAAGGGGTCCCCTCGCGCCACGCGACGGGCTGTCGTGCCACGCGGGCGCACCGTTTTCCAGATATAAATAGGGGAGTTTGGCACTTGATTTCTGGCGTGGGTTCGACGTAAAAACTCAATTCGTACACTTAGTTATACACTGTTTCGTTCAAAACAATCAAAATCCCGACATTCTACCGCGATAACAGGGTAATAACTCGATCACTGCTACGATTTAATGTCCGATCGATAGAAACCAATCCAATGGATGTTTAAGTGCTGCTCAAACTTGGGTTATACTTTGTCATTCGTCGTGAACTCGATGGATGTTTAACTATCGCACTTTGCCATTCGTTGTGAAGGTTTTGATCTCGTGAGTTGTCGTAAATGTTGCATTAAGTTACTAACCTAGTTTTCGTGTGCATTGTTATTTAAATTAAGTTACAAGGCTAATCAGTAGACTAAACTCTGCCCGTTTAAATCTGCAATGTGAGTCATTCTCTTTTTATCAAATTGCTTTACAAAACCCTAAATGTTTTCAAGGTTATAATTACAGGGATTAAGTCTTTGTAATCTTCAATTACTGCCGGTATGTGGGGTTTTGTATACATTACTTGTTTCCCGTCACCATTGGACAACGAGTTAGCCAATGGGTGATCTGACCATAGTCACAGATACAGTCGAGTGACAAATACCGATTTGGGGTAATTGGTTGATATAAACAATGTAATCACCCTTAATACTGTATATTATAACAATGTGTCGTTTTGTGCAAAATGAGTGACTCGCCGGTATTTCCCCGCTGATAAAACCTTTTTAAAACATGTTTCAGGTGATCTGCTGTGATCCAGGGAAAAGTGTCGTGTCTTATGTAATGTAGTAGGGGCTTTATGTGTTTAGTTAGGATTGTGTAATATTAGGTTTATGTAATGTCAGGTGTGTGTAATATTATAATTAGGTTTGGGTAATGTCAGGAGTGTGTTATATTGTAATGAAGTATGTGTAATATTTATATAATTTGTTTTATAAATTTTATGTATAATTTCATGTTTATAATTAGAATTCCCAGTTTTTTTAAACACACAATTTATTTTAAAGTTTTAATTAAATTAAAATAATTTAGATTTGTGGAAATCTAAGGAAATCTAAGACGTCACCATGTAATCTACGAGCATCCATATTAAAGATGTATTTAGATGTTTTTGGTGACATGGATGAGAGAGAGTGTTGAGGTGGAGGAGAGAGGTATGTATTTTGTTCTTTTACAAAAACATGAAAAAACATATATGTGAGTATGATTAGACCTTGCGTAGTGGGGCGGTATAACCCCACATAGCGCCGGAAAGCGCCCAAGAACACCGCCACGAAGGGCGCTATGAATCGAAAAAATGGGTGTGGCGCGATGTCTATAGCGGGAGAAGAAGGGCGGTATGTGTGTTTGTTTTTTTTTTGGAAAAATTACACTTTTCGTCCTTTATGTTTGTATCAGATTGCAGTAGATAGCCTTTAACTTCGATAATTACAGTCACAATCCTTTAATTGTAAAACCCATTACACCTTAGGTCCTTTAGGACTAACTTTGTTAAAATTTTTAATTAAGTCTGGTTATACAAGGGTAGTTTAGTCCTTTTACCTAATAATTTAAAATATTTAATAAAAAAATAACATTACCACCACTATCTCTTTCTCCTTCTCTGTGTATAAGTATTTAATAAAAAAAATAACATTACCCTCATTATCTCTTCCTCTCCTTCTCTGTGCAGAACACCATTACCACCACTCCGATCTCTCCCACCTCTCTCACCTTCTCTAACACTAGAACCACCAAAGACCACCACCACTTCTTCGATCTCTCTTAGTCTCTCACCTTCTCTGTGAATCGAAAGCAAACCCCCAAATCTCTTAACCCTACTTTTATTGTGTGGGGTGGCGGTTGTGTTTTCAAACGAAAACACTAGATCCGGCGTTTGACACAATGATGTTCCCAGCCAAAAACCTCAAACGTAAACCACCGGTGAGTAATTTTAAACATCGATGCTCGAAATCAGATTTTCATCGTCATTCTGTAATCATCGCCATTCATTGGATTTTAGTCAATCCATGTTTGATTTAGCGATTAACTTCATATGGGAAGAGATAAATCAAGAGATATGGGAAAAGATAGAACCATGATTTGGTTGCTGTTGACAGTGGTGATGAAGAAGCCGGTGATGGTGAAGAAGCCGACTGCAATCAAAGAAGCTATTGTGGTGGTGGCGGCAGATGAGGAAGCCGATGTTTTTTTTGGTAACAATTGATTTTGACTTGTAATTTTAGAGTATGTTGAGAAAAAAATGGTATCTGTGTTGGGGGTTTTGAGGTAGTTGTTAGGAGTGGTCAGGGGCAATTCGTCGGATGAAGATGGTTGTCGCCGGGGGATTGTATTGAGGGGGGGGGGGGAGGGGGAAGATGGTTGTCGCAGGGCAAAGGTTGGATTTGGTGGTGGTCATAGGTGGTTGTGGTGGTTATAGGCAGCTAGCTTTATAAGGGGGAAGAATCAGGGGTGAAAAGACTGGAATGCCCTCACATGATATGCACATGATTATACTTAACTAGAAATTTTAACCTGGTTAGTGTTAAAGGACGTAGAGCGTAATGAATTTTACAAATAAAGGATTGTGACTGTAATTATCGAAGTTAAAGGTTATCCACTGCAATCCAATGCAAACATAAAGGACGAAAAGTGTAATTTACCCTTTTTTTTTCCTGGTTTTCCCCTTTTGTGTGTATTTTCTGGTTTGAAGGAGAAGAAGGGGGGGCTGTTTGAAGGAGAAGAAGGGGTGATGGATTGAAGAGGGGTGGGGCGGTTTGAAGAAGGAGAAGAAGAGGGGGGGGGGCTGTTTTGTTGCAGGAAGAAGGAAGGAAGAAAGAAGAAAGAAAAAAGGGTTTTTAAAATTTGTTTTTTAATTTTATAAAGTTAGAAAATAATTATAAAAAATTTGTTTTTTAATTTTTTAGTCCAATTTTTTTAGTGGAATCGTTTTTTTTTTTATGTTACTGTCATGTTTTTTTTTTAAGTGTAATGTTTTTTTTTTAATTTTAGTGTAATGTTTTTTTTTAATTTAATGAAATGAATTTTAATTTTATAAAGTTAGAAAATAATTATAAAAAATTAGAAATTAATAATTGAGTAATGATTAGACGGGGGCTTTATGACTACGGGCTTAAAATGCATAAGGCCCCATAACGCCCCACGCTGACGTGGCGCGCCACGTGTCGCATAACGCCCACAAAGGGGCGTTATGACTACACATGACCTTAGGAGAGAGAATAGATGAAAAAGAAATTGATGTTTTTATGCATTGTGTCTAGGGCAAGAGAGAGAAACAAATTTATTGATAGGGCAAATGACATGTGTCAAATAAAAACATCCACCAAAAACACCCTTATTGTGGATGCTCTAAGGAAAATCGGAAAAAAACTGATGCATCACACAGAAGAAACTACTAAAAAAAACTAACACCCAATAGCCTAACACACCACTTGCTCCTTTTGTTTTAACATATGTTTCCATATGTATACTTTCCACCACACCGGTCTACCAATGATAGTAAACCGTCGCCCCACTCAATCAACAAAAACAAAAGAACTATTCATCAATGTTCTCTTTGAGGTGTATGAATATAATTTTTAAAATAAACTAAAATAGTATGATACTCAAATCATGATATATAATAGAACGTCGGTATACATAAATCGAATTAAATAAAAAAAAGCATTTCTACATTCTTAGATAATGTATAAAAATAGATCCTCATGTCGCAAAAACGCTAAGAGACAGCTAAATGGTGCACGAAGAGTTATTGTCTCACCACGCCCCCCAAACCACCCCATGGGCGTTTTTGTCAAGAAATTTTGTTTTGGCATTGTTTTTTTCCAAGCCATGTTCATTTTGTATTGGCCAATGATTGTGCATCCCTTTTGTGTTTGGCCAATAACAATTTTGATGGGTTTTTTTTATTTAAATTCTATCACACCTCTTTTAACATAATACCTACATCCATACTACAACCATTTTAGAAAAAACGTATCATAATGCCCCATTGCTGACTGGACTGTCACATGGCGCAAAACGCCCAAGGGTGGGGTGTCTTCCACTACGCATGGTCTTAGCAGATTCACCTCCTTCTGTCTTTCTCGGTTTCCGGCAGTTTCTCCACTGCCCTCCAGAGAAATTATTGCCCTATTAGCCGACTTCATATATATCTTCACACTTGTCATCGGTGATGATTATGACCGAATCTGAACGTGACGATCCACTCAAGTAATTTACAGGTGAGCCATTGTTTATTTATCGGCCTAGTTTCGAGATTATGACGAATAGGAGGCGCGATTAACCTTGTTGTTGTGTACTTTGTGTTTTTTTAACTATATGTGTTGGTTTTGAGATTTCATTTCAATCAGACTTGGATAATTTCTAAATCATGTAGAGATCAATTTCAGATTAAAGTATTTTGCTTACACAGGAAATCAATAATCGGATAAGATATAAAGTTTTCTTTAAGAACGAGTTTTGTAAGATTTTAAAATGTGCATTGCATATAAAGTTAGAGCGGGTGACTTCTATTTATATGTGGAACCAACACAACATTTTTGTTCGTAGTTATGTGATTAGGGGTATAACTATGCGCAGGTTTCTTGGTTCCTATAATTAAAATAGTTTTGAACAAGTTTGTACTTCACGTCTAGTTACTTGCACTTGCACCAATGTATATTGTAATTTCCGGCTGTTCTTGACGTAGCCATTACTCACGAACACTATGTTCATAATTAATATTAATGTTAGTTAGTGGTGGAGCTCTCTGCCTCATCATACATATTATATGTTGTGTATTTGTATATATTAAATGCATGTCCATAATTATATATTATGATGAAATGATTAGGTTTTATAGAGTTGACCTTTCACCAGTTGGTGGAGTTCAACGTTACAGCCTCTTTCTCCCACAAACACATATAAATCTTCCCACAAGTCAAACACAATTAGATGTCATCCTGCTTGCTTTTGTTTCCGAATTGACTGTCTTTTAGGAAAGAAAAACCGCGCAATCAAGTTCGCATAGTTCTAACCTGTGGAATCAATGTCGCGTCTAAGTTTTATACTGAGATTACCCATTAAGTAACTTGGTTTGTCTCATGAAACTTAGCTACAGTTATACATGTTCATTGTCTTTGTAGGTGCCATCTCGACTTCCAGATAGGTAGTCATGTCTGCCACACAGCTCTTGCGGATTCTCCAAACCCTTCCGGCATGTGCAGAGGATGATAATGAAATCGGGTAAAGGTTTTTTGGTTCCTTCCCAATATGTTTCCATATTTCTTGTATATCGAGCTGGGGCTCATTTAAAGCAACCTCTCTATCCTCTGGATACAGATAAGAGGTAAGTAAGGGAATTTGTTTTGTTTAGATGGTTTGGACAAGTTTTAAACATGGTTTGTAATCAAGTTTTGAAACATGTTTGGCTACTAGGAAATCCATATTTAAACTATTTGATGTAAATATTGTTTATGAGAATCCAGTACGTTTCTCAGAGTTCGTGATGAGCTGGCAAACACGTATGCCTTTTCAACAAAAACACCATACATATGCTAGTTCAGCTAGCGGATCCTCATAAACATTGTTCAAATCCTTTAGTTTAACTAACGAATCACCTAGAAGCCAAACATGATTCAAAACATGACTACAAACCCTGCTAAAAACTCCAAACCACCTAAACCTGAAAAAAAAAAAAATCTGAGGTAGGCCTGCCCTCATCCCCAAATCCTATTCTCAGATCGATATTACCGATACATTTGTTTGTTTTATTTCTTGCATATGTAATGATGTGTTATTCATCTTTCATTGTGTTATTTTACTCAAACTACACTAGTGTTATTTTATCTCAAACCAGACTATATAGATTAACTTGTATTATATGCACGGTTCTAACTCAGATTTTATTTGAATTCAACAGTGATTTCAACACCGACGAACTAGAAGCAAACACAAATACGGATTCTAGGTGTACAAATCCTTTTTTATCTAACGAAGAGGACAACCAAGTTAACTTCTGGACTAATCATCCAGAACTTGAAATTTCAACTTTTGGGAACCAATTTACCAATAATCATAAAGATGTGCCGTTTAAAAGGCCTTTAGTGTTAGCGAAAACCACTGGATTTCGCGTTGATAAGCATTCGGTAGAATGTGACTTGCCGGAGTTGATGGTTTGTTATAAAGAGAGTGATTTTCGTGTTAAGGATATTTGCATTAATGATGATGAAGGAATATCTGATGAGGAAACTATTTCAGTTCATAAGGATAATAATCATGATTCTCTATACAACTCTGGTCCTGTGAATGGAGGTGATGGCATGATTGAAGCAAATCTTGACACCGAGTTTGCAAACAATGAATGGTTGAGATCTTCAACCATGTCATGCTGTTACATGGATGATGAGTTAACAAACATTTGTGAAGAAAAGTTGAATTTAAGTACTAGTTTACAAGATGATCTATATACACATCAACTAGCTTCAAATTCCAAGAGATCATTGCAACAAGATTGGTCACAAAAACCCCTGGAATTCCCGGTGTCCTCTAACCTTTATGATGATGATATCAATCAGCATTCGCTTCAGGTGCGTACTACCTAATTGTTGCATAGTTTAGTTTAAAGATGGGGAACTAGGGTACATGTGAAATGTTTGTTCTATCCTAAATCTTCTCCAAATACTTAGTGTCTGATACTATTAGAGCATCACCAATGGGGCCTCAAGACGCCCCCTCTCCTCCATGTTGGTGTGTCGCACATCCTGCCTAAAGATCTCTCACTGTTATCCACGAACAAAACCCCCTCCCTTCATCTCACAAACTCCATTCATGTGCATTTGTCTCCACGGATGCCTTGGACCACCATTTCCTATACATAGGCTCAAAAGCGTCCCTAAAAATGAGCATTGTGGATGCTCTTACAAGTAGATTATTTCTGTAATTATCTAATATTTCTGAATAAAATGACTTAGGAAGCGTTATACTTTGTTCGGGTGACTTCCGCCTGTTCAACGTATCTGAACATTTTTTTTTATAATTGATTTTGAATTTACACATTTAACCCGTTAGAGATAAACCAAATTGACATATTCATTGGTACATGAGTTGAAACCTCCACCCCTAGTTCGGTTACTATGATGTGTTATCTTTAATAAACTATCACAATTGTTTGAATCACAGGGTTCTAAAGACAATCAAGGAAAAAGGGCTATTGTTGGATCGGTAGCCAATATACAAAAGAACATATTTGATGAAAGCAAGATAGAGGAAGGTGTCGCTTTTCATTTTGACACAAGGAAAAATAAAGAGGATAGTAATCCTTGTGGATCCACTAAACCTAAATCCACACATGAACTTACATCGGAAACAGAAAGTGTCGTTAATCAACAAGACGCCGCTTCAGATTATAAACTGCCAGTGAATAATCATGAAACAAGATATGTTGAAGGAGAGTCAAGTTTCTCCATGGCAGGTGTCATTTCAGAACTTATCTCCTCCTGCTCCAGGCCTATGCCATTGGCAGTTGGAATCTCTACCAGATCAGATAGCAGTGCAACTAGCACCAGATCGTTCGCCTTCCCCACGTAAGAACTTCACTTTACTTAGATAATAACATGTAGAGGTGACAACATGGGGTGGGTAACATGTTTGGGTTGAAAATGGCCAAATAATAATACGTGCAAGTATGGAGCGAATCAGTTTGAGTTGACCAGCTAAAAACTTTCGTCCAATATTCTTTATTTTTACTTTTTATACAAAACAGTAATTGAGTTGTGATTACAGATGTAAATAATATCTTAATTTTTAATATATATATATAGAGAGAGAGAAAGTATAATGAAATTTTTAATATATATATATATAGGGGATGGTTTAAATGAAAACCACTTTTAACGCGAAAACTCGAAAACTAACTAAAAAAAGCCTAAAAAACACACAATTTTTTTTTTCAATTTTTTTAATAAAAATCGCTGGTTTTTATATATAAAAAAAAATTTAAAAAAAAAAAAAAATTGTGTAGTGCACATGTGTAATAATACACATGTGTATTATTACACATGTGCACTACACAAAAATTATTATTATTTTTTTTTTAAAATTTTTTTTTATATAAAAAAACCTGCGAAATTTGGTTTGAAAAAAAAAATTTGTGTGTTTTTTAGGGTTTTTTTAGTTAGTTTTCGAGTGGCGTTAACTGGTGGTTTTCATTTGAACCTTCCCCTATATATATATATAGTGTTCATTATTCGAATCGGACTATAATGAAATTGAAAGTGGAATCGAACTCCGAAGTCATTTTCTGAAAATTTTTAATTGAATCAGCAACCGATTTGAATTTGGATTTTGAATTTCAAATCATATTTGACTTTGTGATTTTCTATTCGATTCGGAGTTCGATATTAAATTATGTTTATAACTTTTTTTATATTTTTATGTATACATATACGAATCAAATGAAATTTCGAATTTGAATTCAAATTGGTTTTTTTCTAATCTAATTCAAACTCAAATTTAATTCAAATTCCACTTCAAAGTTTCAAAAATCGGAAAACCTGATTCGGTTAACTCGAGTAATTCAAAACGATTTGTAAATCACCCCAACTATATTTGAGATTTTTGTTAACTCAAATCGTCCGATTTTTACATTAACTAGTCAAAATGTACCGCTAATAACATGCATACTAGTTGGTCATTTATTTTCATGCACAATACTAGTAAACATTTGTATATTGTCTTTATCTGGAGCCATGGCTTGACTTTCTCTCTACTTATTGTACCTAAAAGTGTTTTTCGCTATGCAGACTAGAAACCGAATATGCTAGCAGCCCTGTAAGAATGGGAAAAGTAGAGAGGAAAAGATTACAAAAGCAAGGAAGATGGAGGAAGGGCATTCTCTGCTGTAAATTTTGAAGTCATAATGCACAGAGTGCGAGATTTAATTTTCAGTATTGCTGGTAAATACATACCCCCATATGTCAATATTTTTTGAGGCATTTACTCCCTCTTGTGAGTTTGATTTGTGGATTGAATGGAAGTGGTAATGAGATGTGTTTCTCCTATTCTCAAGCTTCATATACACTTGGAAATCAAATGTATTTTTTTTCAGTTTCTGTTCATGGTCATGTTTCTGGATTTGACATAGTACTTTTTACATATTCGTATTTGATTTTGATGAAACAATGGTTAACCGGGTAGGGTTAACTCACTGATCTCGTCAAGAGGGTTAATCCCTTCTTTCCGAGGATCGCTGGCTGGATCGTCTGGTGGTGGGTTTCCTGCACAAGGAAACAAACCGTGACTCGTAACAAGGAGGATAGGGTGGGGGGTGCTCCTTGTTACCACTCTCCGGCGTGAGAATCAGTAATTTGCTTGGGAAGCAAAGTATGATAGTAGTAGTATTGAGAGAGTTGGAAAGTGATACCTCAAACCTGGTTTGGGGTGAGTATTTATAGCCGAGGAGTGAAGGAGGGTGGTTGAGTAGCTAGCCTGACATCGCACAGCTATTTGCAGGTGTGTCAGACCTGTCGGACACTGTGGTGATGCCACGTCCTGCTGTGGTGTCAGACTGTTGTACATACGTGGGCCAGTAGGCGACTGTTCCCAGTACCACTTGCATCGCTGCTTGCGGTCATTGATGTTGTTCCCGCATTGGTTGTTCCATCCATGATTTGCGTGGGATGCGGTGTTGTGCCGCATCGCCTGTTGAGTCACTGTTACTGTTGTTCAGATCCCTTGTCGTGACGAAAATGTTCATAGGATGCGGTGCGAGGCCGCATCTCTATGCGTAACATTAGTTTCCGTCCCTAAGGTAAGTCTTCTCATCAATGGACAGATTGGACCGCAGTGTTCGCGTGTGTCTACGCGGACACTGGAGGGTTAATTGCTGTTGGGGGCTTTTAATGAGGGTAATGGTCATTCGCGGTCGTGTTGACGCGATATTTGGGACCATACCCCTTCAAGTCCCCCCAGTCTAGTGTTCCTTCCGTATGCGAGTCGCATGTAGGAGGGATACTGGACTATGTTTGTCTAGAAGGTTAAGATTGTGCTATGCAGATGGCACCTTCTTTAAGTAGTAGGCCCTTTCTAGTGGATTGTTTCTTCCTTTGAGAAGGGTGTATGGTGAGCAAGTTCCGTCTGATGCGGAATTCTCAGTCAAGGAGTTGACGCTGTCTACCTTTTGCTGATGTCATCAGCCACCTGTTGGTGTCTCGGACCAACCTTTGAGACGGTGACTGGAGGTTTTAGCAGGGTTCGAACCAACCTTTGAGATCGTGACTGAAGATGTCTTCTTCAGTGTAGTTGGAACCTCTGCGTCAGTTGGTGCAAAGTTGTAAGTACTTTGCTCAAGCTCTATGTTCAGCAACTGGACATGTAACGATGATCCCTGCTTTGTGGGGTGTTCGTGTTCTCCAGTTAAGCTTTCTAGTAACCGCACGTCTTCTGCGGTTTATCTCTCAAGTAACCGCACGTCCTCAGAGGTGTAGCTCTCTGGTAACCGTTCGTTCTTTGCGGTTACCTCGTTGCCGAACCTCGTTTGCCATGTTTCTTTGAGGATCGTGGGGTAGTTGCGTCATTGTTGGCCGTGTTTGGTCGAACAATGTGAATCTGGACTATGGGCAGATAAACATGATCATAGGCAGGGTTGTGCCCACCATTGTTTATTCTATGCGGTCCATAGGTGGGTAACTAGTCATAGGCAGACTTGTTACCGCTGTTCTGGAGCCACTTTCCTTCACGCTTTGGTGGAAAGTAGTTTCCCTGTAAGTAGCGTTGTCGGAAGAGATCGTTTTAGATACTTGGGAAGTTGGTTGAAACTCTTCCGCATTCGTTTTGTAGCCACTTTCCTTCACGCTTAGTTGGAAAGCAGTTTTTCTTGAAATAGCTTTGCTCTTCCGCGTGGTGGCTTAGTTGTGGCTCTTCCGTAGCTACCGTTCGCATAGTTGCGGTTTGCAGTAACTACGTAAGAATGGTTGCGGTTTGCAGCAAAGAACTCGCTTCTAGAAGTCTTTTAGCCTGGATGTGGCTCTTGAAGGTTCAGGGGACAGGGTTGCTGATGTGCGGTTGCTCAGCATACTTGTCATGTTCCTTAAGGAGAAACTGTTTGCGTTCCCTCTGTGGTTGTGAACCGGAAACGAGGGTTTTGAAGCTTGAAGAAGCTTTCATGGGTGCGGTTTACCGCATCCTGAGAAGCGGTTTTCGCAGTCCAAAGAACCGTGCTGGTTCTGAGTATCTGACACACCTGTGCGGGTTGGTGTGCGTCATCTCCGCATATTCCACGTGTGCTCGTGGATATGTGCGGTTTATGACTTATACCCCTTTATATAATTTAAAGATATATATTTTTGCCTTTTTTTAGGGGTATGTAAAAAACGACATGCGGTATGGGTTATGGTGCGGTAAACCAGAGAAACCGCATGCCGCTTGTGTTTGGATAAGGTTGTCGCTTTCTGTTGCCTACGTCACGATTGCACATGTGGGTTGTTGAAGTTGGTAGGATTCTGACATGTGCTGATTTAAAAGACGTTTGCACTGACCGAGGTCATAACTGCACTGTAGCAGGGAGTGAAAAAGTCTTCTCTGTCAGGCGCGTGGGTGGCCACGCGCGCGTGATAACCGTCAGCGGAAAGGTTGCTGACCACGTGTCGCCTTGTAACTCGCCTATTTTGAACGTGTTGAGGCGGTTTACTGTATCGCATTTATTGCGATGAGTATATAAAGGGGGAACCGTTTGGTTTCTCCTCACTGTTCAAAATTTTCGAAAAAAATTCTGGTGAGAGAGAGAGCATTCCCTTCGTCTTCTCCGATCAATCTGTCTTTTATTCCGGTAATCTTTCGAGTTTTCTGAGTTTTTTCTTTAACTCGAAACTTCTATTCTACATATTTCTGATGGCTGATCCATCTAACCCACATAATGTGGAGGGTGAAAACCCTGAAGCATCTTCTCCGGTGGCCGGAGAAGAAGAAGACGATGGTGGCAGTGTTCCTGGTGGTGGTCTACCACCATTGAAGTGGTCGAGAGCTTCTTTCGACCAACTGATGGCCAGGATTGAGATGCCTCATGAGTATGGGGCTGATTATCCCCAAACTGGTGATACTGGTGCCTGTGCTCCGGCCGGTTACATCACCATGTGGGCCGAGTGCTTTACTGATGGTAACCTTCGTTTACCATTAACAGTTTTTGTTGCTCAGGTCTTGGAGCATTACACGATCCATATCTCCCAGATGAGTCCTTTTGGGATGATCCGTATTAGACATTTTGAATCAACTTTTCGTGCTCTTGGTCTGCCGGTTACCGTTGAAAACTTCCGGGGGTTTTACCAGTTGACGGTGAACACCGGTTTCTTTTCCTTTAGAGAACGGTATGGAAGCATCAAGTTGATGACCCCTCCGAAGGCTATTACGAAATGGAAGTGTAAGTTCTTCTACGTTAAAGCTGCCACAGTTGTTGTGGACATGAATATGCGGAACGTCAATGAGCCTATCCCTGCGGAGGATATTGCTATGCCTACCGCGGAGACTGCGGAGTGGTTCTCAAAGCTGAAACCCATTGAGCATAGGCAGCTGACCAACAATGAGTTGTGGGTACTGTGGATGATGTTGACCCGGCCTAAGAGGAATTTCACGCCTGTGGTGCGGGAGAAAACTGGTGGTAAGTGTTACCACTCTTTTACGGTTGCTTTATTCCCGTGTTTGTTATTAATTTGGATACGTATTATCAGAAATTGTGGAAGTGTGGAAGATATTTGATCCAACTTTTACTGGCAAAGTTGATCTTATTCCGACTGCGGATGGTAAAGGTTTTAACTTGACGATTGTCCCTCTTTTCCGCGTTGCTTCACGCGAGGTGATGACTGCACCCCTGCCGCAGGGCAAAGGTATTGCTCATAACCTTTATTGCTTTACAAGGTTTGTTGCTGATATTCTATACGCAGGTACACTTGGGAACCTTGGTAAATTTGAGTCAAAGGGTGCCCCCAAAAAACATGCGGAGAAAAAGCACGCAGATAAAGCCGTGCGGGGTCGCGGTAAGAAAAACCCTGAGTCGCATGTTGTTCCGCCTTTGGTGCCGCATGCAGCAGGTATCTCTCGTTCTCATTTCCGTAGATATACCGATTACGTGGTAGTATCTGACACCCTTGAGGGCTTGGGTGTTCCAGGTGCTGGTGCGGCCACAGGTGGAACTACTGCGGATTCCAAACCAGGTGACGAGAAGAAGAGGAAAACGGAGGAAGCTGGTGATGCTGGTGGGAGAAAGAAGCCGAAAATTCAGACCAGGCGCAAGGCCTTTGTTGGACCAAGGAAGCCTGCGGTTGCATCTGGTATGTGATGCATGACTTTAACAAGTATTTTGTGTTTATACTTGTACTTTAAAGTATTTTGTTTTGATTTCAGAACCGCAAGATGAAGGTTTCATCTTTGATGCTCCTCCTCCCCCCCCCCCCCCCCTCCGCCTGACACTGCTGCGGGTGTGGGGGTTCATAAGGTTGTTACTCCTGAAGCCTCTGTGCGGGAGGTGGACACTGGGAAGCGTCCCGCGGCTCAAATCTATGATACTGTTGATTCGGGTGATAATGTTATCACCCTAGAGGATACTGATGAGGTTGATTTGAAGTTTGGCTACACTGGAAAGCCAAAGTCTCCTGCTGCCGAGAAGGCTTCCGGTTCCGTTTCTGGTGGTGCGGGTTTTGTAGAGACTCCTATTCAGCCTGGAGAGTCTGAATTGGAGTATTATTATCGCTCCTATACAGAAGACCGGGCCATGTCTTACCACCGCCCTCCGTGGTCTGTGATGCAAGGAGATGACGTTTCCGCTGATCCCTCTGCGTGTATGGAGATTTTGGGTGGTCTGGGCACCCCATTTGAAGTCAACCGAGCCCGTGCCTTATCAAATGAAGCCCAGATTAACCAACTCTCCTCCCTGCTTGTTGGGAGTTCTGTAATGGCCAACACCATTATGGAGAACTATAAGGTGTTGACGCGCAGAGAGGAAGAGAATGTGCGGTTGCGTGCAGAGACTGAGGAGTTGGTGAAGGCTGCACGTGAGGGTGCAGAGCAGCTTGAGAGGGATAAAGCTGCGTTTGAGAAGCATAAGCAGACTGAAGAGTGGGCTGCAACTGCTGAGCTTAAACAGGTTCGTTCCCTTGCAAAACTGATGTCTGATGAGCGTAAACGTTGGAAAGAAACCCTTTCTAATGAGCGCAAGACGCTATCTGATGAGCGCAAGACTTGGAAAGATTCTTGGTGTAAACAGAATGAAACTCTCTTTCATGTTCGTCAGGAGCTTATAAATGCCAAGGCAGCAATTTCTGCGTTGGCTAAAGAGAAAGCTGAGGCCGTTGCGGCTGCCCAAGGGGCCAAGGAAGCAGAGGTTCGTCTTGCCAAGGCTCTGCAAGAGGCCAAGGAGGCGGAGGCTCGTGCTGCAAAAGCTCTTGAAGGGGCAAATGTTGATCGTACCAACTTAAGCAAAACTATCTTGGACCTTTAGGTATGAGTTTTTCCTAACTTTGAAATTGTGTCTCACAAGTTTGTTGACTCTTTTTGTATACTTCTGATTCCTTGTTTAAAAGGCTGAAGTGCGGACCAGGGGGGTCGCTATTGAGGAAATCTCTGCCCATGCTGCTGAAGCTGAAGTGCGGGCAAGAGAGGCTGAGGAGGCTAGGGATAGCCACGCTTCTTCACTTGGGTTGCTCAAGGCTGATCATGAATGGATGCGTATGCGCGGGATCGGGCATGTAAGTATCTGTTGCCTTGTTATTTTTGTTGTAGGTTTGCCTTTGATAACCATTGTATTCATGTTTCGCAGATTGTTACTGCCATTCTTGACGCACCCGAGACCGTAGCAGGTATTAACGAGATCAGGGAGCGTGCCCGGGATGCTGGTTTCAAAGCTGGCTACAACCGCTGTATTAGTCATTTGAACGTTCCAGCGCGTGGCGGGCTTACTGATGAGCGGTCCGGGTTTCATGGCGTGGACACTGAAGCGCTTCTTGCTGCTGCGGTTAAGGAGTTTAATGAAACAACCCTCACAGATCTTGAAGAACTTGAAAGGTGTCTAGAATCGGAGGATTATGTGGACCGCTTGCGAGTCTTATACGCTGATGAAGATGATGAGGAAAAACCAGATGTTGAGGGCACGGATGGTGCGGGCCCCAGTGGCACAAAGGAAGATTAGATTGGCCTGCGTGCCTTTTTTGTTTCCTTATGTAACCGTTACAAAACTTTATGTAAATTCCTTGTGCACCGCGCAGGTGCAGGAATTTTTTGAATATAAAGAATTGTTGTTTCAATTTTTACAAGTGTTTTTAGTACTTGCATGTTTGAATTTGTACGCGTTTAGTGTTACTGTGAGTAATACGAAATCTGTAATTGCCTTTTGCATATCTAGGTGATATGCAAGTATGAAGATTTTTCTCTGGTTTAGACAAACAGTATTGCCATTGCTGGCCTATTACAATAGTTGCGTGTGGTTACCATTCTGTGTGGGTATCACGAATGAAGATTTTGCTGATCTGTTTTTGTGTATACCTCAGAATGGAACACGCATTTGTAATAGAAATAAATAAATACACAATATTGCATTGACTCGTCTATTTATTTATTTGCAAATGGCCTGCGGCCCAATAGATTACATGCAGAAAACATGGCTTACATATAACAGCGTCGAAGTTGCTGTGCGTTCCATGTGTGTGCGATAGTTTCGCCTTCTAATGTTTGTAGTTTATACGCGCCTTTGCCCAGGACCTCTTGGATGAGGTACGGTCCTTCCCACTTGGGGGCAAGTTTCCCTGGGCGTTCCGCGTTGGATGCTTCGTTGTCACGAAGGACGTAGTCTCCAGGGTTGAAGGTACAAATGTGAACGCGTGCATTGTAGTACTTTTCCAACTTGGTTTTGTACTTGGCCTCGTTGATGGCGGCGTTTTCGCGCCTTTCTTCCAAGAGGTCTAAGTCAACCCTGCGTTCCTCATTGTTGTCCATCTTGTTGATGGCCAACATTCTAGGTGAGGGGAGGCCTACTTCCGCGGGGATCACCGCTTCAGTACCGTAGACCAGGCTGAAGGGGGTCTCGCCGTTGCTTGTTTTTGGGCTTGTCCTGTGAGCCCATAAAATACTTGGGAGTTCATCAACCCAGCCGCGTCTGGCTGTTCCCAACCGTGCTTTGATGCCTTCGACTAAGCTTTGATTGATACTCTCGACTTGGTCGTTCCCTTGCGGATGCGCCACTGAGGAGAATATGTGTTCAATGTTTAGCTCTTTTAGCCATTTTTGAAAGTCGTCGGCAGCGAAGTTGGTACCGTTGTCGGTGACGATGCACATTGGTAGACCGAAACGGCAGATGATATGTTCCCACACGAATTTCCTTGTTATCATAGCGGTGGTTGATGCAAGTGGCTTTGCTTCTACCCATTTTGTAAAGTAATCAACAGCTACTATGATAAATTTCACTGCTCCTGGTGCATCTGGAAATGGTCCCACCACATCGATTGCCCATTTTTGGAATGGCCATGCGGTAGTGACGGGGATCAAGTTGTTCTTGGGACGCAAGGTCTTGGGAGCATGTCGCTGACAATTGAAACACTTGCGTAAGACTTTGACTGCATCCAGGTGCATGCCCGGCCAATAGTATCCGGCGTTCATGATTTTGGCCACCACCATGCGTGGTCCTGCGTGTATGCCACATATCCCCTCGTGAATTTCGTTGATAAGGTATGTGGCATCTTGGGGGTTGACGCATCGTAGGAGTGGCCCCAGGTATGATTTATGGTATAAGATACCGTCCCTCATTTGGTAATGACACGCTTTGTGTTGCAATTTGCGTGCCTCTGCTTTGTTTTCGGGAGTAACACCTGATTGTAAGTATGCAATGAGCGGTGTCATCCAGGAAGTTGTACCGTACTGGACGACATTGACTTGGCGTAGGGGTATCGAGGGATTTTGCAGAATCTCGATGCGTACCTCTTTTGCCAGGTGTTGGAAGCTGGTGGACGCAAGTTTTGATAGTGCGTCCGCGGGTTTATTTTCACTCATGTTGATGTGGCGAATATTGAAGGAGGTAAACTTTGACTTCAGTTGCAGGGCTTGTTCGAGATAGAGGATCATGGTATCCCCCTTTGCGGCATAGTCACCGCGTATCTGCCCTGCAACTAGTAGTGAATCGACGTGTGCTTCCAGATGTTTAACGTCGAGTTTAATTGCTAGACGCAACCCTGCCAGTAGAGCCTCATACTTCGCTTCGTTATTCGTACTTTCGAAATCGAGGCGTATTGCGTAGGTTAGCTCTTGGCCATCGGGGCTGACAAGTCGCAAACCTGCGCCAGAACCATCTTCGTTGGATGCACCATCTGTAAATAATGCCCAGGTTTCTGTGGAGGATGGTTGTGATGCAGGGTTTTGTTCTTCTTCGCATTCTTGGATGCGGTTCGCTGGTATTTCAGCGACGAAGTCAGCCAAGACCTGGCCTTTGATTGCGGGGCGCGGCTTATAGTTTAGTGAAAGCGCGCCCAGCTCGATTGCCCATTTTGCTAACCTCCCAGAGATGTCGGGTTTTGATAGGATCGGGCTGATCCTATAGTTGGTTAACACTGTGATGACGTGGTTTGCAAAGTAACGTCGTAAACGTCTCGATGCGTGCACTAGTGCTAATACCAACTTTTCCATGATGGAGTACCTTGTCTCTGGGTCGTTGAGCATTTTGCTGATGTAGTAGATGGGTGTTTGGACTCCTTCCCGCTCCACTATAAGTACCGCGCCTACCGCGTTGTCCGCGGCAGACAGGTATAAGATAAGTGGCTCATCTTTTCGTGGTGCGGTTAAAGTTGGGAGTTGGATCAAACACTCTTTCATTTCCCGGAAAGCTTTTTCGGCCTCTGCGGTCCATTGGAACTGTTCCTTTTTTAGACAGCTCCGCAGGGTCTTGATGAAAGGGTAAGACTTAGCTGCATGGTTGGCTAAGAATCTATTGAGTGCGGCCAGCCTACCGGCTAGTCGTTGCATTTCCTTCATCGTAGAAGGCGATGTCATGCGCTCGATCGCCTGAACTTTTTCCGGGTTCACCTTGAATCCATCTTTGGTTACGATGAATCCAAGGAATTTGCCTTCTTCCATTCCAAACGAACATTTCCCTGGGTTGAGCTTCATGTTAACGCTTCGCAGAGTTTGGAATGTTCTTTCGATGTCGTCGAGCATGGTGTTTTCCTCCATGCTCATGACGACCAGGTCGTCCATATAGATTTCGACACTTTTGCTGATTTGACCGCGAAAGGTGTCGTTCATCAACTTTTGATAGGTTGCGCCGGCGTTGCGCAGCCCGAACGGCATTTTGGTGTAGCAGTAATTCCCGGTAGGAGTGCGGAATGCCGTTTTATCTTCATCGTCGATTGCCATTTGTACTTGGTGATAGCCTTTATAACAATCGAGGAAGCACTTCCATCGGAATGGTGCGAGGTTATCGACCTTCTCGTCGATCTCTGGAAGTGCGTAGCAATCCTTGGGGCAGGCCTTATTGAGGTCTTTGTAATCGACACACATGCGCCAGCCCCCGCTTGGTTTCTCTACCATGACTGGGTTGGACAGCCAAGTCTGGTATTTCACTTCCCGCAGGATGCCTGCGGAGAGCAGCTCTTGTACATGCTCTTCCATCGTTGCGTTCTTTGCTGATCCGAGGTGGCGTTGGCCTTGGATCACGGGCTTGATACCTGGCATGGTATTCAAGAAGTGTTGCGCAATTTCGCGTGGTACCCCTGTCATATCTTTGGGTGTCCACGCGAAAATATCTTGGTTTCTGAAGAGGAGTTGCTTCAGGCGCGCTCTGATGGTAGGTGTCAAGGCATGGCCCAACGTGACTGTTTGCTCTGGGTGTCTTGCATTAAGAACCCATTTTTCTGGTTGAGTGTTGGGGGTAGGCCTTGCTACCTTTGTCGGACGCAGTTCGTCCGTAGACATGACTTCTCTTTGGGCGTATATTATCGCAATCCCCGTTTCGGTTGGAAAACCGATGGCAGAGTGGGGGACGGATGTTATCATGTTGAAGTCGCCTTGGGACTCCCTCCCGAGAATTACGTCATACTTTGAGGTGTGAGGTAAAACCATGAAGTTCACCTCCTCCGTCCTTGTGTGCCTTCCGTTGGTGAGGCGCACAGGGAAGGTAATTTGTCCCAGGGGAAATACGGTTTCCCCTGAAAATCCGGCCAACGGATAGTCCGCTGGCTGCAGTCGATCTTTGTCTTCTTGATCGAACTGGTTGAAGCATTGCTCGTATATAATATCGGACGTACTGCCCGGATCGATGAACAATCGCTCGGTGCAGTAGTGAGCTAGGTGCCCTGTGATAACCACGGCGCGTCTATCGCGCGGTCCGCCTCGGACTTTTGGAAAGACGACTTGCTCGTCCTTCCAGTCATTGTCCGGTCTTCTCGCCGCCTTACGCGGTCTTCCTTTTCCTCCATTGATCATGTGGGTAGAGGCCACGTACATGGCCCTCTTACCCGTGGAGGTGCCCTCATTGTGGGGAGTGATGCGCTTGGTTGCTTTTTGTGCGCCTGTCAACAGGTGTTGCAGTTTCCCCTCTTTTAGGGCTCGCTCAATCTCCAGTCGGAGACTGATGCAGTTGTTCGTGGTGTGGCCCGAGTCCTTGTGATACTCGCAGTAGAGTGCGAGATCTTGATTCTTTTTGGACTTCATTGGTTGGGCCGGTCTCAGGAATTGCGCATCCGTGAGGAGAACGTCGCTTGGCAACTGGTTTATCTCAGTCCAGCTGCGGTCCCGAGACTCTTTCTTTGACGCCCGGTTTTCTCGTTGGGCGTTGATTGTAGCCCTTGCGTCGGGCTGGTTGTTCCGGGGGACATATGGCTTGGGATCGCTGCCGCGATTCCATGTGTCCCTGTTGCGCTTATTGCTGCGCTTGGATTCTTGTCGGGAAGACTGGCCTTCCGCTAGGGGTTGTGCCTTTGACATGTGCGGTCTGAGAGACCGCTGCGTTTGGGCATATGTTTTGACCTTAGCCATGACATCTTCCCATTTCTTAGGCAAGCCGTTACCGCCGGAGATATTCATAACCATTTGTTCGTCTTTGACTGCAACAATGAAATGGTTACGTGCCATCTGGTCGGCAACGTCGCCTATCTCGAGGATCTCTTTATTGTAACGGACAACGAATGCGTCAAGCGATTCGTTGTCTCTGCGCCAGATGTTCATGACGTCCATTGAATCACGTTCATGGCGTCGTTGCTGGCTAAAGTGCGCGAGGAACTTTTGTTGTAAGTCCTCGAATGAGGTCAGTGACCCTGGTGGGAGAGAATCGAACCATGCCCTGGCCAGACCTGTTAGGGTCTGTGGGAAAAAATGGCACCAGGTAGGTTCGTCCCACTTACCGTTGCACCCAGCGCCGACGAAGATGTTGTTGTGGTCATCTGGGTCGGTCGAGCCGTTGTATTTCCCAATGTTCAATGGGAATTTTGTGGTGGTGACATCGGCGTTGGCGATCTCTGGGACAAATTTAGAGTTTTCGGCCGCAGATTTCGGCCTGTAAGGTTTGCCCTGGTTGCGCTTTGCAGCGCGGAGGTACGTGTTGCGGGGTTGACTGGGAGGGACATAGTTGCGTCCGCCCGGTCTACTGTTGGTGGAATGGGACTCCCCGCGGTATGTACTGTCATCTGGATCGGTATGACCATACCCTTCACGGTGGGACTGTGGTCCCAGACGACTATGAATGTTTGTGTCGCGGCGAGTTGTAGATTGTCGCCTTCTTTCTTCGTGGGGGCCTAAACGGCTATGTACGGAGTCCCTGCGTCGGGACCCGTATGAGGAATCGTCCTCATTGAGTGTGCGGACATCACAATAAGAGGAGCCGCGGTCCTCCTGTCTGCTTCTGGAGGCTGGATGTGTGGGGGCCCTGTCGTCGTATCGTAAAACACGACCGGCAGGTGTACGCGGTATCGGGGTAGGTCCGATACCTCCTTGTTCGTCCGCACAAGCTCTGTTGTATGTTGCGGCCAGAAGGGCCGCTTGTTGGTCATACCAGGTATGAGGGTTCATGCCTGGAGGTATGACGGCAGCGTATTGTGACAGATCGTGTCCGAACGTAAGGGATGCGCCCCCTTGCGCTGACGTGCCAATGTGTTGGGCATTTGGGGCCAGGGGAATGGTTCCCGCAGGCCCTTGGTTTGCGGGGTTTAGGTTATCCCCGGTAGTGTTGTTTTGACGATCAGACATCTTTGGAAAGAAAAGGATGATTGGAAAAAAGTGCTAAGAGTAGCGGTGGGCGCCAATGATGAAACAATGGTTAACCGGGTAGGGTTAACTCACTGATCTCGTCAAGAGGGTTAATCCCTTCTTTCCGAGGATCGCTGGCTGGATCGTCTGGTGGTGGGTTTCCTGCACAAGGAAACAAACCGTGACTCGTAACAAGGAGGATGGGGTGGGGGGTGCTCCTTGTTACCACTCTCCGACGTGAGAATCAGTAATTTGCTTGGGAAGCAAAGTATGATAGTAGTAGTATTGAGAGAGTTGGAAAGTGATACCTCAAACCTGGTTTGGGGTGAGTATTTATAGCCGAGGAGTGAAGGAGGGTGGTTGAGTAGCTAGCCTGACATCGCACAGCTATTTGCAGGTGTGTCAGACCTGTCGGACACTGTGGTGATGCCACGTCCTGCTGTGGTGTCAGACTGTTGTACATACGTGGGCCAGTAGGCGACTGTTCCCAGTATCACTTACACTGTGGTGTCAAACCCACTTGCCTTGTAGGCAGGATGCGGTGCCAAGCCGCATCGCTGCTTGCGGTCATTGATGTTGTTCCCGCATTGGTTGTTCCATCCATGATTTGCGTGGGATGCGGTGTTGTGCCGCATCCCCTGTTGAGTCACTGTTACTGTTGTTCAGATCCCTTGTCGTGACGAAAATGTTCATAGGATGCGGTGCGAGGCCGCATCTCTATGCGTAACATTAGTTTCCGTCCCTAAGGTAAGTCTTCTCATCAATGGACAGATTGGACCGCAGTGTTCGCGTGTGTCTACGCGGACACTGGAGGGTTAATTGCTGTTGGGGGCTTTTAATGAGGGTAATGGTCATTCGCGGTCGTGTTGACGCGATATATGGACCATACCCCTTCAGATTTGATGAACCATTTATAAGCATTATTGTGTCAATATGCAAAATCTTGACCTACATTTCAACTTCCTTCGTATATATATTCATCTCAATTTTCACCTAAGTGTTTGGCGTGTGCATTTTTTTCTTTTTTTTTGAACGGTAGATCAACTGGATTTCCAGCTTACCCCAAAGGGCCAACATATGATGTTTAAACCCCTCACCCCAAGTTCGAATCCCTCCCAGAGGTGTTCTCTCATATTTACATAATTTTGCATTTGTTTCTTAATCATGTTGTTTTTCTCCGTCATTTTTTATGTTTCTACTTCCGTGACAAATATACAATCCTTACCGAACAACTCCCTACTTTGATATCCTATATCCTTTGTAATCTTTGTTTTTGATAAATACTTGAAAATAGATGTGCACATTTTGGGTTTTTTTCACAAACCGGTTCCGGTTTGGGTGAACAAAAGTCAAAACTGGTTAATGTTGAAACCGTTTTGGAGGTAGGGAAATACCAACCCTACAGGAACCTGGTCTGAGATGGCTACAAACCAGGTTGGGTTAGAATCTATTTGTGTACTTGTTATACATATTTAGTTGAATAAATACCATAACTTATATGATGTGTCGAAATACATGCAATAGAAATAAATATTTCTAACTACTCTAAACAATAAGAATGACAATAATGATTACTAGGGTGTGCATAAAACCGTATAATCATTTTTGTACAAAAGCGACTATCTAATAGGATTAAAGATGTAAATATATAGTTTTAAAGTCTCATAAGATTGTCAAATAGGATTAAAGATGTAAATATATAGTTTTAAAGTCTCATAAGATTGTCAAATACTTTCTAACGGCCATAACAAAATTATTTAGACCTAAAAATATATCATGAATATAATTTGTCTAAAAGTATCTATAGGAATTACATAGATTAATAAAATGTGGACTTAAAATTTTTATATATAATTTATATGAATAAAATAGATATCTAATTAAGTATGATTTAGCTTATGTAAAAAATGTCCAATTAACATTTTTATGATTTCAATATAGTTTTCAAATATTAACTACAATCTATATGATTTAAAATGTGTAAAACGATTTCTATAGAATATATATATATATATATATATATAGAGAGAGAGAGAGAGAGAAGTATAATGTACATTACGGCTTAACCTACATAACGTACGCCACAAAATTACGTAAGTGCATTTGAAAATCACGCACGTTATAATTGGAAACCTAATCACACATGGGAGCATTTTTTGTGTATTATTACGCAAACATGTACAAATCACGCACGTTAATTTGATGCCCATGCGTGATAATTGATACTTGCGTGATTACTTATCCGTGCGTGATAAGTTGATCTGATGGTCAGTATTGTCGCGTACGTGAAGTATGATAAGGGTTTTTGTATGTTAACCGCTCTTTATATATATTAGAGTAAATTACAAGTTTTGTCCTTTATTTTTGTCTCAAATTTCAGGCGCTGTCATTTAGCTTTAAAATTGATAACTTTTGTATTTAATGTTTGAAAATGTTGCACTTTATGTCCTTTAGGGCAAACTCAGTTATAATTTTCTGTTAAGTTATGCTGCACATGAGGGTAGAACGATCATTTCACCTCTTCACTTATGTTTCCCTATTTTAATACCCTGATAACACCCCAATAGTTAGGGCTCAACATCACCCACCAAAAATCTGCTCTCTCTCACCTCTCCCCCACACCCAAAACAACCGTCAACCACCACATCCCCCTGCAAGTACCGTAAAAAACACACACTTTATCTTCCCTCTTTATGAATTAACCATTACGGCCACCACAACCAGTAACACTCTTGCAACACCGTCATCAGAGCACAACACCTTCTCTGGCACTCCTACACCATCGTCAGAACACCGCAGTACCACCACTATTGCACAACTCATACAGACACACAATTCTAGGGTTTGAAGTTTAAAATCGATCACGAATCATTCCCATTGAAATCCGACTTCAAATCAGCATCAATCGGTGTGGAAAATGCCTCAAAGGCACTCAAAGAACAATAATAATCTAGCATACTACACGTACTCAAAAGGAGAGGCTCGGAAAAGACTCGATTAAACCCTCTGATACTTGCTCTTTCTGCTTGAAACCCTTCATCGATCCATTGTGTTGGCAAAAAGGTCATGTCTTTCGTAAAGAAAGCATCCTTAAGTACTTATTGTTTCTCTATTCACCGATTTGAACATGTGTGTTGATGATGGTGATGTCAGGCGGTGCAGGTGTTTGGGAGTTTTTAGTGAGAGAAAGAAATTCAAGAGAGAGAGAGAAAGGGTATGGATTTTCATAATTAACCTGGATGATATAAATGTGGAAAATGAAAATAGCAGTGAAAATACTAGATTGCCCTCATGTGTGTTGCACATGATCTAACTTAACTTAACAATAAACTGAGTTAGGGCTAAAGGACAAACCATGAATGATTTTCAAACATTAAGTACAAAAGTCATCAATTTTAAAGGTAAATGACAGCGTCTGAAATTTAAGCCAAAAATAAAGGACAAAACTTGTAATTTACTCTATATATTATTTTGAAACAATATATAAAGATTAAATTAATGTAAACTGATGTATTGCAAAATACATCTTTATTCGCGTCTAGGTTTGTTCGGTTTTAGTTAGATTTAGTGTCGTTTTAGTTTAGATTGTATTTGCTTTTGATTTATTTGTGTTTTCAGGTACTTGGAGCTGAAACGTGAAAGAAACAAGTAAAATATGATACGAGAAAGTGTCGGGTCAAGAACCGGAAGCTCGAGAGTTGAAAAGGAGCGAAAAATTCAGTTCTGGAGTTACCAGGCGGCCCGTATAAGCTTATGATTAATTCCAAGGCGGGCCGCTTGAACTATTAAGATTGTTTCCGGATTACAGATAGCGCGCGGCCCGCGTAGATGTTAGTGTAAGTGGAGGCGGGCCGCGAGGAAGCTTAAGACGCGCACAAATCGTAACAGTAATCAGATGTGAGGGTTTGGTGAGATAAAAGATGATCAACGAAGACAAGAAACCCTAGTTACGAATTTGGTGACTTGTGGAGCAATCTTGGAGCATTCTTTGAAGGAAATCGGAGATTTTAAGGCACGGGAATCATTGGTACGAGTCGAGAGTGAAGAATCGAAGAATTAATCGGGTTTTCTAATGCCTTGTTTTGTCGATTACTTTCTTGAAACTTTGTTACAATGAATTCTGTTTTAGACATCTTTGTTTTGTGTTTAATTACTGAGATGCTTGGCTAAACCTTTAAACCACCTAGACTATGATGAATGGATTGATATAAAGACTTTACCTTTTTCGTTATTTGCACGATGTTTATGGATTGATTGTGTTTAGTAAAAGGTTTGATTTAATGATTTGATGTGTATGCGTACTTTGATTCGGTTCATTATTGTTATTTGCTTCATATGATTCTTAGTGACGGTCTATATCACAACGTAGAGTCATATTAGGGTTTAGGGTTTCGGTGAGTGTCTATATCACGTTAGAAAACCTTCACTCTTTAGGGAGAATCGGCTGATAACCTCTAGAAGTAAGTGGTAATAATTTGCTAGGTCTTAGTGTTCTACTAGTCTTAATATCTGGGAAGTGAGGGGCTATTGGTAGGTCTTACCCGGCGAATTGCTTTAGATAGGCCTTGGGAAAGGTTATGTCTTGGTTTACCTGTCGGTCTTATTAGTCTATCAAGTCAAATCTATTACTTCAAACTACCCTAGATCTAGGATTGGGAAAGAATAGGTCAATATTAGGGTACTTACACAATAATTAGACAACTGGGAAGAAGTCTAACAACCGGTAGAATTAACGGCCTAGGTAGTGCCACAGGTTTCTCCTTGAGAAGGGTCGAGGGGCCTCGTTGGTTCTTAATAGGTTTAGTATCATAAGATCCCGGTTCCATAACTCGTGCATTTAACTTATTCGGTAATCTCTTAAAACAATCCAGGATTCTTGTCTAGGTGGTCTCGTCTCTCACATAAGAAAAGTTCACAGTCGTCATTCGTTTTAGTCTCGCTTAGTTTAATTTAGTAGTTTAATATAGATTTCCTTAGTTTTCAGTAACCCCCCCCCCAAAACAATTAAACATAGTTTGAGTCGTGTCTGTCGGAGTCTAGTTTACGTGATAAATAGAGTCTCGTGGTTCGATATTCGGACTTCCTAGGTTATACTACTTTGATCGGTACACTTGCCGATTGTGTGGTTTTAGGTCGAGTCTAGAATTAAAGCTTTACAGTGTCTAGTCTAGCGAGTCTAATTTAGTTAATTTTTATAGTCTGTTTAGCACACATCAAGTTTTTGGCGCCGTTGCCGGGGACTCTTGGTAATTGCGTTCATTAGCTTTGATAGATTTACTTCACAAATACGTGCTACGTGTTTACTTTGTTTTGTGTCTTTTCTTTTTATCTTGAGTCGTAGTAACTATTCTCTGCTTTTCTTGTGTTCAGGTTTTTGCTCGTAGTGGATGCCACATCTGCGATCGCACGGACCACCACCACCAGTCAAGCAACCATCATCTCACTTGGGCGAAGGCCCACAGGTTACTTCTACATCTTCATCTCATTTCCCCAAGTTCGATTCCACCCCGTTACCCACCCCACCTCCTACACCACCACCTTCGCCAAACCATTCACCTAAAACCTCACCTAAGGTTTCCCCACCCAATAGCCCTACTTCTAGTACCTCTAGTAATCCAGAGAACTTAGAACCAATGGCAAACCCTAGGCAAACCGTCCATCAGCAGGCCACTCAGGATTTCACCGGCCTTGCTTCACCCATCACCGTTCCACCCATAGTTAGCGAGCATTCATGGCAGATTCCATCGTATGCCATGCAAGCCATAACTAATAGTATCCAATTCCATGGCCGAGACGATGAGGACGCCCCGGCCCACATAAACCGTTTCTCTTGCATCCTAGCTACCTTTAACCTTCACGGTGCACCCAACGATGCCACCTACCTACAGCTTTTTCCATTCTCCTTAGCCGGCTGTGCGGCTACTTGGTTGGACTCTCAACCAACCGGTACCTTTACCACTTGGTCGGGGCTTCGTCAAGCCTTTTTGAACAAGTACTTCCCTCCCGCTAAAGCTTCACGGCTTAGAGACCAAATTCACTCCTTCCGCATGGAGCCCGACGAGCCTTACTACCTTGCTTGGGAGCGTTTCCAAAACCTAACTGCTCGTTGCTCCCAGCATGGTCTTTCTGATTGGGCTTTGTGTGAGAAATTCTATAACGGTCTTACCCAAGAGACTAGATATAGGTTCGATACTAATGCGGGGGGGGGGGGGGGGCATATGATGGGTATTCTTACAGTTGCAGAGTGTCTAGAGCGTTTTGAGGCATTTGCTCAGTCTCAGTCCCAATCAAGATCCGATCAGAGGTATCAAAGTGGTAATTCAAATAACACTACTAGTGCACCCGCCCGAGGGGTGAACCATGTCACCATGGACCCTAGTTTAGCCTCTGTTTTGGAAAACATCACTCGAGAGCTTAAGGAGATTAGAGCTAAGGTTGATAAGTGTGAGTTTTGTCGAGGTGGTCACGATACGAGTGCATGTCCTGTACTAGCTGGTAAGGAGCAATGTGATTATTTAGGAGGAGGGTTTGGTAGAGGTCAGTCTAGCGGTTTTGGGGGTAATAATCTTGGCTCGGGTTGGCGAAACAATAATAGTAACTTTAATAATAATAACAATTTTCGCTCAAATGGACCTCCTGGTTTTCAAATAGCTCAAAATCCAAATAAAGGTTTAGGTTCACTCTTCGGTGGGGGTTCAAATGGGCAGGTTAAGGATGGAGGGTCGAATACTCAGGTTCAAACAGGTCAGGGTTCAAGTTTCGATTTAGGGGGTAGCACGGAAAGAATGGAGTCCATGATGAGCCAGTTAATTGTTAGGGATCAAAACACCCAAAAGAAACTTAGTGAACATGATCTCATGCTTAAGAATCACCAATCTGTGGTCCAAGACCTTTCTAGGGTTGTAGGTGATATGTATAGGAAGATAGATGAAAGATTACCCGGTCAGTTTGCAGCTAACACCCAACCTAACCCGAATGCTCATGTAAAAGCCATTACCACTCGTAGTGGCAGAACCGTAGGAAACCCTAGTATTGAGGAGAGAGAGGTTGATGAGGATGGTGATGTGATAGATGAAGTGATAGAGATGGAGGCTCCCGGCAAAGTGCAAAAGAGGCTAGTCCCAGCAAGTACCGCACAGCCCGGTGAGTCTCAGGGTGAGAAGAAAGTTGAGAAAAAGCCCATAGACGTTAGACCTTCACCTTATGTGAATCATGCGTATGTTCCGTTTCCCTCACGCCTTAAGAATCAAAAATACTCAAGGGAATACGGGCAGTTCTTAGATATCTTCAAGCAATTGAAGATTAATCTTCCGTTTATAGAGGCACTCCAGTCCATGCCAAAATATGCAAAAATTTTGAAGGACCTTCTTAGGAATAAGGGAGTTGTCGAATGTCCCATTGCATGGAGGGTGTTCGGCCATTGTTTCAAATAAGCTTCCTGAAAAGCTTACCGATCCCGGTGTGTTCACTATTCCTTGTCTATTCGGTAGTAACACAAACACTAGAGCCTTAGCCGACTTAGGTGCTAGCATTAATTTGATGCCCTTTTCGCTTTACGAGAAGCTAGATTTAGGCGAGCTTTCACCTACCCGAATGACATTGTCCTTAGCTGATAGGTCTGTGAAACACCCGAGGGGAATAGTTGAGAATTTGCTTGTTAAGGTGGATAAGTTTGTTTTTCCGGCTGA
The DNA here is from genome assembly GCA_030545235.1 of Helianthus tuberosus. Lineage (NCBI taxonomy): Eukaryota > Viridiplantae > Streptophyta > Magnoliopsida > Asterales > Asteraceae > Helianthus > Helianthus tuberosus. Next base: position 34,967,368 of record CM060436.1, read on the forward strand.
TTTCGTTATTCTTGATATGGAAGCCGATGAAAACATACCACTAATTTTAGGACGCCCATTCTTAAACACCGCTAAAGCTCTCATAGATGTCTCTTTAGGCACCATCACACTTAGAGCGGGCGAGGAATCCGTAGTTTTTAACGTTATGGATTCGAGAGGGCCTAGTGATAAAGTGGAGGCAGTTTCGTTAGTGGGGGAGTGTGAGAATGACGAGAGAGATGAGGAGAAGGATGTGAGGGATGCGAGTTTAGAAAAGGTGACAGGATAAAAGTGTGGGGATCCACCGGATAGGAAATTGGAAGAATTAGAGGAGAGAGTGGTGAGTTTAGAATCTAGGTTAGAGACACTGAGAAAAGCTCAGTGTGGGGATAGATTTCGGTACGACGAGTTTAGATTCAAAACGCTAGATGAGGAGTTGAGAGATTTTGAGAGAGATAAGGGTGTTCGGGTTGATTTGAGCGATAAATATAGTGGTGCTACAGCCCGTGAGAGTATGTTCGGAGGTGAACTGCATCTCCATGATCCTCCGTAAGCATGTGAGAAGTTGCTACTCAAGTGTAGAGTTTGTACAGTTTGTATCTTCGTTTATTTTTCGTTATTTAGAGTAGTTAACGGTCGTTCTTGCTAGTTTTTCGGGTCTTTGGTTGTGGTTTGAGTCGTTTGCAGGAGTGTATCGCAAAAGATTTGCAGGGAATCGTGAGAAAAATAAGCTTCCAGGTACGTTTGATACTTAGAAAAAGACTTTTGGGAGTGATGGATGATTTGGAAAATATAAAAAAATTTCTAAGGCATCAAAGGGCAATTTCCACGACACATTCTGTGAAAAACGACCCTAGGCGTGACGCTAAGGGCCGTCGCGTCACGTCTAGGGTAAAGGGTTCAACTTTAATTGTTTTTTACAGCGCCGCGTAGCGCGAGGCCTTCACCTGGACCCCTCACGTAGCGCGAGGCCCTCCTAAACCGGTTTAAACTTGTTTAGACCCTTAGTTTTGTATTTTGAGTCTTTATTTTGTATATTGAGTCTAAATTAGTAGTTTGAGTCATTTTTAGAGTCGGTACTGCGTTGGGTTCTGTTTTGCTTTGATTGTGCAGGTTTGGATTGTACCACCCGTACCCAATTTCCATTCGGGTGATTTTGGACTTGCCATATTGATAAACCCAAGCAGGCTAGGCAACGATCGCGAATGGAATGCTATACGATCGTTCATGGGATTCAAGACTCGTACGGCTGGCACTGACTTTTGTCCTAACCAGCTAAGTCGTTTCCCTTTTTGTTGTTGTATATTTTTTTATTTATCTCGTTTGAAGTTTTTATTTTTAGGTAGTATTGAGTCGTATTTTCGTTCTTGCATTAGGGACAATGCAATCTCTAAGTGTGGGGATGGGATACTTGTAAATATTCGAGTCATAAGAGTCATAAATATGAAAAAAAAAATTAAAAAATTGAAAAATCCAAAAAAATTGAAAAATCAGAAAATGTCTTTCGAATAAAAAAAGAAGTTTGCAATTAAAACGGAAAATGATAGAAAAAATGAATTTTTGCTCGGGTTTGAATAATAATAATATGAGATTATAATAAACTGAGTTTGCGTCTAGTTTGGGATATGTGGATAGGCCCGGGTTTGGTTTTAAGTCCCTTTGAGCTAATATACCTTAATTTTCGGTCTACTAGTGGGTTCTCGCCTGGGAAATATGGGAAACTAAAACTGCCGATAATAGTATAAGGGGCACCGTTATAAGTTAAAACCGTTAGAGTTTGTGATCTTGCGAAAAAAAAATAGAATAAAAAGTGAGCTAGAAACTAAATGAAAGTAACACAGGTCTATGTAATCCGAGTTGGGGATAGCGACTCTACAGCCGGAATGCCTCTGGGATGTGTGAAATCGACTTGCCGAATAAAAGTACCGAAACCTAAGTAATCTGTGGTTGGGGATCGCGACTCTACAGCCGGAATACCGCTTGGTTAGGGAAAGCATCGTCTAGACTCACGAAAGAAGAAGAAAAAAAGCAAAAGGAAAAAAATAGCAAAAAAAAAAAAAGTTGATTGTAAACTCTCTTGGTTTTGATATAAGACAGTTAGAAATTGGTCCAGTGATCGTTCTTTTAGTCCTATAAGCTTGAGGTGGGAGTAGGTGGACCGTAGATTCTAGTGTGAGACCCTAGGTAGACTGACCGCACTTAAACTAAATTTACATGATAAGGGTTTAGGATTGAATTCGGGTTTAAAGGGATAAGTATATTCGCAATCGCGGCTAACGTAAATCTTGGTTTTTAATTAATTATACCTATATTTTTACCCGAGTAATTATTTGTTTCTGATTCCGTTGCATAATTCTTTTTCGAGGACGAAAAAAGAGTAAGTGTGGGGATATTTGATGTATTGCAAAATACATCTTTATTCGCGTCTAGGTTTGTTCGGTTTTGTTAGATTTAGTGTCGTTTTAGTTTAGATTGTATTTGCTTTTGATTTATTTGTGTTTTCAGGTACTTGGAGCTGAAACGTGAAAGAAACAAGTAAAATATGATACGAGAAAGTGTCGGGTCAAGAACCGGAAGCTCGAGAGTTGAAATGGAGCGAAAAATGCAGTTCTGGAGTTACCAGGCGGCCCGCATAAGCTTATGATTAATTCCAAGGCGGGCCGCTTGAACTATTAAGATTGTTTCCGGATTACAGATGGCGCGCGGCCCGCGTAGATGTTAGTGTAAGTGGAGGCGGGCCGCGAGGAAGCTTAAGACGCGCACAGATCGTAACAGTAATCAGATGTGAGGGTTTGGTGAGATAAAAGATGATCAACGAAGACAAGAAACCCTAGTTACGAATTTGGTGACTTGTGGAGCAATCTTGGAGCATTCTTTGAAGGCAATCGGAGATTTTAAGGCACGGGAATCATTGGTACGAGTCGAGAGTGAAGAATCGAAGAATTAATCGGGTTTTCTAATCCCTTGTTTTGTCGATTACTTTCTTGAAGCTTTGTTACAATGAATTCTGTTTTAGACATCTTTGTTTTGTGTTTAATTACTGAGATGCTTGGCTAAACCTTTAAACCACCTAGACTATGATGAATGGATTGATATAAAGACTTTACCTTTTTCGTTATTTGCACGATGTTTATGGATTGATTGTGTTTAGTAAAAGGTTTGATTTAATGATTTGATGTGTATGCGTACTTTGATTCGGTTCATTATTGTTATTTGCTTCATATGATTCTTAGTGACGGTCTATATCACAACGTAGAGTCATATTAGGGTTTAGGGTTTCGGTGAGTGTCTATATCACGTTAGAAAACCTTCACTCTTTAGGGAGAATCGGCCGATAACCTCTAGAAGTAAGTGGTAATAATTTGCTAGGTCTTAGTGTTCTACTAGTCTTAATATCTGGGAAGTGAGGGGCTATTGGTAGGTCTTACCCGGCGAATTGCTTTAGATAGGCCTTGGGAAAGGTTATGTCTTGGTTTACCTTTCGGTCTTATTAGTCTATCAAGTCAAATCTATTACTTCAAACTACCCTAGATCTAGGATTGGGAAAGAATAGGTCAATATTAGGGTACTTACACAATAATTAGACAACTGGGAAGAAGTCTAATAACCGATAGAATTAACGGCCTAGGTAGTGCCACAGGTTTCTCCTTGAGAAGGGTCGAGGGGCCTCGTTGGTTCTTAATAGGTTTAGTATCATAAGATCCCGGTTCCATAACTCGTGCATTTAACTTATTCGGTAATCTCTTAAAACAATCCAGGATTCTTGTCTAGGTGGTCTCGTCTCTCACATAAGAAAAGTTCACAGTCGTCATTCGTTTTAGTCCCGCTTAGTTTAATTTAGTAGTTTAATATAGATTTCCTTAGTTTTCAGTAACCCCCCCCCCCCCCAAAACAATTAAACATAGTTTGAGTCGTGTCTGTCAGAGTCTAGTTTACGTGATAAATAGAGTCTCGTGGTTCGATATTCGGACTTCCTAGGTTATACTACTTTGATCAGTACACTTGCCGATTGTGTGGTTTTAGGTCGAGTCTAGAATTAAAGCTTTATAGTGTCTAGTCTAGCGAGTCTAATTTAATTAATTTTTATAGTCTGTTTAGCACACATCATAAACAATTCTAAAAATTACCACAAGCATGTCTAAGGCTAACATAAGAATTGAGTCATCAACTAGTATGAATTACAATGTCAAAAAGTATATTAATTGGTTTAGAATTAGAAATCCTAAAATTTCCTAAATTATTATGAACCCTAGAATGTGATTCTTCAAAGTAAAATCATAACGAAAGCTATAAAATGCATAAAGTTGTAAAACTTACTTGTTTGTGTTTTAGAGCTTAAGAAAGAATGTGTTAATGTGTGAAAAGTGATGAGAATTTAATCTCTATTTATAGTAGGATTTGTAAAGAGGAATTAAATAAGTTTAATGGAGTCAAAACAATAATTAATAAAAATAGTTTAAGGGGTTTAAATTCTCTTGACTAGACTTGTTGACTAGCACTTTAAATTAAACTAAACTTCTATAAGTTTTAATAAACTTTCTAGATTTTAATAAAGTTTAACAAATAAAATCACATAGAAATCAAATGTTTTGTTGTATGGATAATAGATTGGGTTATATTGAAAACAAAAATGGATCGGGTTACAAGTATGGATAGTTGGCAGTTGTCACATTTCGAGTTAGATAACCTATTTGTAACAAATAAGGTAACATTGAATAAAGTTCATGACTTTGTTAACGGTCTTGAATGGGACATCTTACATGTGTAAATCAGAGTTTATAGATGAAGAAAGCCGGCGACTTGATCGGTTTTCAAGTCTGAATCTACAAATGCTAATAAAGCTCTGATTAAGGTTTTGGGAAAAAAAAACATGTATGATTGCGCTCTTACCTTGCACGCGAGCAAAGGGTACTTTGTGCCTGACTTTGTGTGATGCACTTGCCTGCTTTGAGCTCTACGTGAGAGACTATATGCTTAGATCTAGATTGTGCATGGTAGTAGTAGCAGTATCAGCAGTAGTAGTAGTAGTGGTAGTGGTGGTAGTAGTTTACGCTTTCCCTAAGCAAAATTGTACTTCAATTCACGTGCCACTTGAGTTTGCATGTGGGCAAGGGATTGCGCTTGGCCATGGCTTGCGCATGGTTTAGTTTGCATAAATTAGGGTTTGTGCATGGACATTGGAATGCACTGCTGACATTGTGCTTGTATGTTGACCAGATTTGACTTAGGACTTCGAGTGTCGAGATCCTTATAATTGAGATAGATTACAACATGGTTTGCTGGTGAGTATCTAGACCCTTCTTTATGTTACTTTTTAGGGCGGTGTGCATACTTTTTATGTGTTTTCAAAGCAAAGCATATGTTTAAAGAATGCTAATCTTTACTTAAGTGAAGTATGATTTTATAAAGAAAGTTATGGTAAGACTAGTAGATCTAGATGTGTCGAGACGTGATGAAGGGACTTGTCTAGGGTCTACATTCCATAACTTACAATCCTAACACGCTCATAGATTCTGAAGGTAAGATATAGTAATATGAGATGTGAAATAGTAATATGATGAAGTATTAAAGGGTTATAGTATGAAGTGTTTAATTACGAACCTAAAGGAAGTTAACAATTTTAATGGGTAATGTTTAGAATGGATTAATGTTATGGGTGCATGAATGTTAGCAACGCCTAATGGTACGAGTATGTAAAAGGACTGGGACATGCATTAGAATTAACTAACGGTATGGGTATGTGTTACGCATTGTATTAGCTATGACTAACAATATGATATGTTAGCTATGACTGACGGTGTGCTATAGGATATTAACTATGACTAGCAGTATCCTATAGGACGTTAACTACGACTAACTGTACGTTATGACACGACAGCTACCTGAATAGTAGGGGCAATGCCTTTGTGGCTTTTTAGCAATTTTTCAATTACATATAGTGTGGTGTGTATGTACTACTTATAGTAAAGTGTTGCACTTTACGCTAAAAGTGTGTATTGCATATTGTACGCTTATTTGATATATTGATGTGCCTTAATTGCTTAATGTGTTAAATATTTGCTAAGTATATAGTTCCTTAATAACTACTTTTAGTATGCATATGAGGTTGATTGGACAGGATGACAGCTAGCTCACGACAAGGCTCCCATTGGACGATTGGCATCCCATCAATGTTACAGTGTCACACCCCGAATTTCCACGTATTACCGGTGGGACGGTGGGGAGTATCGTGACGTAGTTAATATCATCATAGTCAAACAACACAATTTAAATGCACAGCGGAAGCAAAAGGTGAATCACATTACAAACCGAATAAATAGTAATATTAAAGTATTACAACCGGACTGTAAAGGATCCACATGCGGATCAAAAGATAAAAAGATCATTGTTCAACAGACTTTAACATCTAGAGCTTGCAAGACTTGATTAATGATGCCTGGAGTAGCCAGCCTATTTCGTCTAGTACCTGCACTTAGCCTTTTTGGAAAATACGTCAGTTTACACTGGTAAATACAATTAACTGACTCATTTTGAAAACATTTAAGAAAACTGATTTGAATGCACAAGGCACAAAATATCTTTTATAGCTTGGGACAATTATTTAAAAATAATCTTGTATACAGTTTTACTTATTTGTCGTCCGTCAGGGCCGGTTAGAAGAGCCGGACAAGATTAACTGACACGCCACAGGTATAATGCCCACAAGGTTGATTCCTTTAAGTGGATTACCATTTTTTACATAATGCAACTGTCAGGTGTATGCCAACATCCCGTGCTTAGGTTGTGGCCATTTCTTTGAATGATGCCAAGGATATCCGGGACATGGTCATTTAACCCCCAAAGGCCATACACCAAACAATACAGATTAAAACGAGTTATGTAAATACATTAATCACAATCCGATTTAAATGACTACACACTCGACCAAGCGGTATTATTATAATACCGTATCCCAAGCCCGTATAGGGAAAATAAGTTAAAAGTATTTACCTGAGCAAGTATATATATCTCAAACAACAAGTGAAAGTAGCTTTTACCGGGCTCCTAATCTGGAACGAAGGTTTTTAATAACCTATTAGATTCCTAACGGGTCTTAATTAAGCCTAAACTTAGACCTATTAGTTTTAAAAGAAGGATATATGGTTCAAACGCACGATTAAGCGAAGACCGGAATAGAATGCGATTTAGACCCGACAAGTTCGAAGACTTGTATAATATGGGTAAACTAAACACATTCTGGATTTTGAGACAAAAATGATAAGTTTTGACCCATTTCGGCTAATTTATGCAAACTAGTTACATAAATCGCACCGAACACGAATAATGCGTTACGGGTAACCATGTGAGTCATATACAAATTTCCTAAGTTAATATACCATAAATATGTTGTGATATTAGTAGGATACCTTCCATTATGCCCAAAATGGATTTAAATTTAAACTATGCCCCGTAGGGGCATTTTGGTCATTTTAGAGCTTATAAAAGAGTATAAACATAATTCTGAGTTTCAGGTCTGATATATTCAGTAAAAATACTTAATTTTATAAGTCATAACAGTAGGGTATGGTGTATAGGTGAAATTTACTTTTTATAACTAAACTACGCATCGTAGGGGCATTTTGGTAATTTAACATAAGCTTAAAAGGTCAAAACTGGAAATCTGAGTTTAAAACTTTTGCTTACTATTAGAATATAAAAATTTACTAAAAATATCAGTAGGTGTCAAGTCTTATATATTTAAAATAGTTTTAATACATACTATGCGGTTAAAACGCGTAAAAAAGTGATTTTAAGCGATTTCCAGGTTTTATAAGAAAACCTGATATTTTTATCATTCCAGAAGGCTAAATATACTTTATTTATTATATAAGATCAGTACAAAAAGGTTTGGTATCAAAATGATTTGTAAAACTCATTTTATAGGCTAAAAGGGCAAAACCGTCAATTACCGGATCAATGATATAATCCTAAGTTATTCTCAACCTAAAAATAAATAAAAATCTTCAAAAATCCCAAAATATTATTTTACATCAGTAGGTAAAAAGTTTAGTATCAAAAATTGGGTTTAGATGGGCTCTATGCTAATTACGCCGTTTAATTAATAAAAAGCTTTCTAATTACGCTATTGAGCATAACCTTTAATCTAGACCTCCAACTGGTTTGAAAATTTAGGGACATGTTTATAAATCAGTAATAAAGATTATTGTCCTCTCACATTTTCAAAATTCTTGTTTTAAGGTCAAAAGTGCATATTGGTCAACATGTAGGCATATAACGGAACGTGCATATGAATCGGATAACTAATGAACCAAGTTGTATAATCACAGAGGGTTATACTAACATGTAACCTGGTCCTAATAAAGCTCTAAGGCATTTCTAAAGCATGCTACATTGGGTTAGAACTGAAAGTCAAAGCAAAACTCTACTTTAGCGAGTTTCGGTTCCGAACCGAGCTTAAACTGAAAATTATCAGGTTGAACATGCTTAGACGTGTTCTTACATTAATTACCAAGTTATATGAATGATAAAACAGGTTGTATGGCTTCTACATTGTTGATTATGTGTTTATTTGAAAATTTGCTTTCTGTTGACTTTTTATCATCAAGTTTGACCTGACAATTGACCTAGTTAGCGTGGAAATCAGAGAGTGACCTTTTAAGGGTTTATTACCCATACAATTACCAAGTCAAAACTATTTTTAATTTAACTAATGACTGGACCATTAGTGATTAATCACGAAGTCAAACCTTAATTACGATAAGTTTGACTTATGGTCATTAAGCTAGTTAAAACAGAATTTAGGAAATTAAGGACACTTACAAAAGTCCTAAGCACGCTTATGGATCCTAAGGAAACTTGTTGAAGATCAGAGAAGTTCCAGAGAAGTCCTTGAAGTGAGTTCAAGTGAACAAATGAAATGGTTGCAACAACAATCCTTTATATAGGAACCCACATTGCTCAAGATCATCACACACAAGCCTATGGGAGTTCCCTGATCAACCCATGTGTCCCTATGTATGCAAAACTATTGACCATGCTCCATTATTTCGAAAACCATGCAAGTAAGGCGGTGTAACCGGCTATAACAGGCAACTTCCAATTTTTAACTGCCAGCGACAGCCTTACAGACCGTAAGCAACATCCTTTGCGGTCCGTATCCACCTCTTACAGACCGTAGGCCCAAACCGATGCGGTCCATAACCTCCTTCAACTGTGTTGCCCAGCTACAAACCTTGCGGACCATAAGCCCTAAGCCTTGCGGTCCGTATCCGCTTTCTTATATTATCTTTTTCCAGCTCCGCCACCTTACGGACCGTAAGGTGGTCCCTTTGCGGTCCATAACCGTTGACCAGAAGACAAAAATTTGAGAATCTCTAGTATTTGGCCATGCAACTTTGATATTACGAATTTATGGCCTTTAATATCAGTATGGGACCACTTGATCAGGTCTAAAATGTTATGACAACCTTGCCATGCATTAGAATTGTCTTGGATTCTTTAAAAAGAAATCATGAATGAAAATTTGTCGTATACATTCTAATAGGATCCCATCTTTGAAATTTGAATTATGCATTATCGGAAATAACCGGATTTGAGTATATCAGATGTTTATAAAATAGATTAGGGTCTTGGGATTCATAACTAGGTCGCTTAGAGGTATTAATTAACATGTCGACACTTTTAAATCCTACCATACATTTTTAACTTGATCCGGGTTATAACACGTTTGCCTCACATGACACGTGTCTATATTTTATTTGGTATGATTTTACGAGGTGTTACATCCTCACCCCCTTAAAAGAAATCTAGACCTCGAGATTTACTAAAATAAATGAGGGTACTTCTCTTTCATTATGGACTCTACCTCCCATGTATACTCGGGACCTCTGCGGGCATCCCATTTAACATTTACAATCAGTACATGCATCCTTCGAAGCTTCTTAACCTGTCGATCCTCAATCGACAAAGGTTTTTCAACAAACTTCAGGCTCTCATCTATATGCATATTCGTATGCGGTATGACTGGTGATTCATCAGCTAGACATTTCTTCAGATTGCATATATGGAATACATTATGAATACCACTGAGTTCTTCAGGCAAGTTTAACTTATAAGCCACTGTTCTGACACATTCGATGATCTCGAATGGTCCTATATATCTCGGGCTTAACTTACCTTTCTTACCAAATCGCATCACCCCTTTCCAGGGTGAGACCTTAAGTAGAACCTTGTCACCTTCCTCGAACTTTAGAGGTTTACGCCTTTTATCTACGTAGCTTTTCTGCCTATCCCTGGCAGCTTTGAGACAATCTCGTATTTGAACAATCTTATATGTCGTCTCCAGGACTATATCAGGTCCTGTTAGTTGGACATCTCCAACTTCTGCCCAACAAACGGGCGTTCTGCACTTTCTTCCATACAAAGCTTCAAAAGGTGCAGCTTGAATACTGGAATGATAGCTATTGTTGTATGAAAATTCAATTAATGGAAGATGATCATCCCAACTTCCACCCAGATCAATAACACAAGCTCGTAGCATATCTTCGAGTGTCTGAATAGTACGTTGACTTTGACCATCCGTCTGAGGATGATATGCTGTGCTGAAGTTCAATCGAGTGCCTAGGGATTGTTGAAAACTTTTCTAGAAATGTGAGGTATACCTTGTATCCCTATCAGAGAAGATAGACACTGGCACTCCGTGGAGAGATACAATCTCATCCACGTATAGCTGAGCTAACTTATCTGAGCTGTGTGTTTCCTTAATAGGTAAGAAGTGGACTGACTTAGTCAGTCTATCCACTATAACCCAAATAGTATCATTTCCTCTCTTCGTCTTTGGCAACTTGGTGATAAATCCATTGTCACCATTTCCCACTTCTAGGTGGGAAGTTCAGGTTGTTGTAGCAAACCTGACGGCTTTTGGTGTTCAGCTTTAACTTGCGCGCACGTCAAACATTTGGCTACATAAGTAGCTATAGACTTCTTCAAGCCTATCCACCAATAATTTGCCTTTAAATCCTGGTACATCTTGTCACTTCCAGGATGAACGGAATACTTAGAACTATGGGCTTCTTGGAGGATAACATCCCGTAGTCCTCCATAGATTGGAACCCATATTCATCTGTTTAATCTTAGGATTCCATCCTTGCCATAAGATAACTGCTCAGCAGTTACTCCCAACTTCTCATTTGGATAGTTAGCTTCTAATACGGCTTCCTTCTGAGCGGCTAACAATCTTTCATTCAAACTGTTTTTCATTTCAATGCTCTTGGCATTGATTCTTAAGGGTTTAACCCTTTCCTTTCTACTTAAAGCATCGGCAACCACATTTGCCTTGCCTGGATGGTATCGGATTTCACAATCATAATCATTCAGTGTCTCCATCCATCGACACTGTCTCATGTTCAGATCCTTTTGATTGAACAAGTGTTGAAGGCTCTTATGATCAGAATAGATCACACACTTGGTACCATATAGATAATGCCTCCAAAATTTTAGTGCAAACACAACGGCACCCAACTCCAAATCATGGGTGGAGTAATTCTTCTCGTGCACCTTCAACTGTCGAGAAACGTATGCAATAACTTTACCTTTCTGCATTAGCACACATCCCATGCCAGTGTGTGATGCGTCGCAGTAAACCACAAATTCTTCAATTCCTTCATGCAATGTCAACACAGGAGCATTGCTTAACTTCTGTTTAAGAATATCGAAGGATTCTTGTTACTTAGGACCCCAATCAAACTTAATATTCTTTCTAGTCAACGAAGTTAGGGGTGCTGCAATCCTTGAGAAGTTTTCAATAAAACGCTTGTAATATCCTGCCAGACCCAAGAAGCTGCGAATCTATGTGGGCGTCTTCGGCTCTTGCCAATTCATGATAGCTTTAATCTTAGCGGGATCCACCTGGATACCACGCTCACTAACCACGTGTCCAAGAAACTAGACATCACGAAGCCAAAATTCACATTTCGAAAACTTGGCATAGAGTTTCTCTTGTTGAAGCAGTGAAAGAATACAACGAAGGTGCTTCTCACGGTCAGCTTGATTCTTCGAGTAAATAAGAATATCATCGATGAAGACGATGACAAATTTATCCAAGTAGGTCTTGCATACGCGATTCATGAGATCCATGAACGCTGCTAGTGCATTAGTGAGCCCAAAAAGCATCACCAAGAACTCGTAGTGACCATGTCGAGTTCTAACTGCAGTCTTGTGCACATCTTCATCTCTAACCTTCAGTTGATGGTAGCCTGACCTTAAATCGATCTTAGAGAAGTAACTTTCCCCTTGCAATTGATCGAACAGATCGTCGATCCTGGGCAATGGATATCTATTCTTGATAGTGACTTTGTTAAGCTCGCGATAATCGATGCATAGACGCATCGATCCATCCTTCTTCTTTACAAACAGGATTGGTGATCCCCAAGGAGATGAACTAGGCCTAATAAAACCTTTTTCTAACAAATCATCTAGTTGGGTTCTCAGCTCTTTCATTTCCGTTGGTGCTAACCTGTAAGGCGCTCTTGCGACAGGCGCTGCTCCAGGGATGATGTCAATTTTGAATTCTACTTGCCTATCTGGTGGTAAACCAGGTAGTTCTTCAGGGAATACTTCTGGATATTCAGAAATGATAGGAAGGTCTTCAACCTTGGGTTTTGTTTCATCGATAGTTACTTGTACCATATAAATGACACAACCCTTCTTCAAACACTGTGACGCCTTAAGCATAGACATTTGCTTAGGCAACCCATACTGAGTGTCTCCCTGTATGGTAAGTAGCTCACCATACGGGGTCTTGATCACCACTTGTTTCTTATTACACATGATCTGGGCTTGGTTATGAGATAACCAATCCATGCCTATTACTATGTCGAAACCAGCTAATTTCAAAGGAAGTAAGGATAACTAAAAAAAGTGGTTCCTAATGGATATAAAACATCCATCTAACACAGTCGAGGCTGTCTCTAAGGTACCATCAGCCAATTCTACTTCATATTTCAAGCTTAAGGTTTTAACAGTTAAATTCAACAACTTACAAAACTTATCATCTACAAATGACTTATACGCGCCCGAATCAAATAACACTCTTGCATAAACATCATTAACAAGGAAGGTACCTGTTATCACGTTATCGTCCTGAACTGCTTCTCGTGCATCCATCCGAAAGACCCTTGCAATGGTCTTTTTGACTTCTTCAGGATTTTTGGCATATTTAGGGCAGTTTGACTTGATGTGCCCTTTCTCGTTACAGTTATAGCACGTTGCATCCTTTATCTTCTTGCACTCTATCGTCTTGTGCTCTTTGGATTTGCATAACCACATGCGAATGGTTTTGACTGAGACTTGGATTCAAGCCTGCATTTCCCAAAGTGACGTTTCTGACAAGTCTTGCACTTTGGTTTTTCATCTGTCTGCTGACCACCTTTGTGGGACCCAGACTTCTTCTGGTGGTCTGTGTTTCCCTTGTGCTTCTTCTCAGACCGTCGTGAGTTATCATCCTCACGTTTTCTCTTGCTTTCATCCGAGTTCTTAAAAGATCTCAGCCTGACCGCATCCAAAGTGAGGGATAAAGATAGATCAGCTGCCGACCTAAAAGTAGCAGGTCAGGATGCCTTTACACTGGCTTTGATCTCCGGGGCTAAACCCCCAATGAAACGAGCAATTCGCTTGGGTTCCGGTGTTACCAAATATGGAACCAGTCGAGACATGGTAATAAAGCTAGTAAGGTAAGTCTGACTGTCTAGGTTTTTCATCACCAGAGATAAGAAGTCTGACTCAATCTTTTCAACCTCATGCTGAGGGCAGTAATTCTCTTTGATGAGCGCAACAAACTGATCCCAAGACAGATTGTACAGTGGAATCTTCCCAGTAGCCTGGATTAGAGACCTCCACAAGGCTAGTGCTTCACCTTTAAACGAATGAGATACATACTTCACAACATCCCTATCAGCACAACCACTAATGTCAACTACGGTGTCCATCTCGTCTAACCACGTCATGCAGTCGTTAGCTCCTTTTTCCCCAGTGAAATATCAGGGTTTACAGGACACGAAATACTTGTAGGTACAGGACTTACCACGTGGTTCTCGTTTGAGCTCAATCTTCTGTGATGGAACACTATGCTGATTTGAGGAATGATGATCGTCATCCTTCTTTGATGGTGGCTTACTATGAGCCTCAGAGTGAGTCTTAAGTTTAGAATGGGGTACAGATGAGGCCTTGCTTTGAGTACTACTTGACTCATTTAATTGCCTATCTATGGCCTTGGTAACAGCATTATCAATTAGAGCTTGAAGTTCCGCACCAGTTACGTTGATCCTGGTGGTATCATGATTTTCTCGAGGGCGACTGTTGACTTCCTCGGACTCTGCCATGTATCTTGCTTACTACATAAGATGATGACAGTGACTTATTTAGGAGTCTATAACAGTGTTATCATTTCTAATGATTTATTAACCATGGTGTTAATAACCATATTGGTTAATTTGTTAAATATATTTATTCAGGATCTTTATCATATTAATCCCTAATTATAATTAAATAATAGCAAAAAGGCTAAGTCACAGGGACATGTTTAAATTATAAGCCAATATTTTGTAGAATCGAGGTAATAAGGCCTGAATCAAGTTCATTACATTTTCTTGACAGTGAGTCGTAGACCCCCACTGTCTTTTATCTTATATGACAATAATTATGGCTCGTAGGCCCTACATCACAAATGGATGCTTAAATAATAAGGAAGGATTTTGAATAATCCATGTAAGGAAGGATTACGAATCACTTTAGCCAGGAATGTTAACATGTTTCCAGAAGTTAACACGGATTTAAATCTTTTAGGCAGGTTTTACCATTATGGCCAGGTCTTATAATGACATGCAGGCTAGGTTATACCCTTTTAGATTCTTATTTAATATTTAAAGCAGACCTTGTAAAAGGAAAGACATATTTTAAATTTTATTCGTTTATTTATTTCATACATTTAACATTTATGCATATAATGATAAAAATGAAATTTAAATTATAATATGCCATTAATTTTAAAAGGAGTACATATTGCCCTAAACGGGACTTTAAAAGAAATAACTTGCCCACGCAGGGGCTAAACTGAAAAAGACATGCCCACGCAGGGGCCCAACAGAAACTACAAGTCCTCGCAGGGACTGGTTAAACATTAAAGAAATACAATAAACAAATAAAGGATTTAATGATCCTTTTTACTCTTCCCCTTGATTAAGCTCGCCAGACCCTTGAAAATTCATCGGTTTTGCCTACGCCCTTCCCGAACCTCCTGCTGCACCTGACTCAACCTTTGGAGAATCTCCTGATGCTGCGGTGGCGATATCACTGGCGGTTGCGGGGGCTGCTGAAACAGCAGGGGTTGAGGAGGTGGTGGTTGTTGATACCCACAAGGTGGGTACCCATAGTGTGGGTATCCAGCTTGATATGGGACTCCAAAGGGTCCTTCCGGATGAAGGGCATTATAGTTTGCCGCTACTAGGTATGGGTCAGCCTCGGCATAGTTGTAGTGGGTGTGGGCCGGCTGCTCAAATGGGTTGTACGCCACTGAACTGGCGTATGTAGGAATTGCGTTGTTATAACCCACTGGTGGCGGTGCGACCGGCGTAGACTGCACCTCAGAAACAGGGTTTGAAGACCCACCCATCTGTGGGTCTTCGTATAGTGGCGGATAATGGCTGCCACTAGATGGTTGAGGGGTGCTGATGCGGACTCCCCCTCGCACGGACATCCGTGCGGTTGATCTCCTACGCCTCGGTGGCTCCGGAGGCTGTTGCTGCACTGGTGGTGGTGGCGGTGGAGTGACCGCTACAAAACGGGAATCCTCGGAGGGATCCTGCTGTGGCCGCTGCTGCTGTGGTGAGTTGTGGTAACTGGGAGTAAACACCCAGTCGATCTGGTTAAACCTCGCCTCATAGCAGTCGGGACCGCTATAAGGTGATCCGAGAAAAGGTGACCCATCCGAAATCTCGATGGGGTGAGTAGGCGTGCCAGTTGGAGGTTGGGCAGGCTCCGGATCTTCATCCATATCCATGGAGAAGTGGTCTTCTGGTCCCAACGGGTTATAACCCATTGGTTCACTAATTAGGTTGGCCAGGTTGATCCGGCTCTGAAAATAGGGAGTTGGGTCATTGAAGGGTGAGTTATGGCTTTGCAGGGGTATGAAAGAATGGTGTGAGTTGTGGGGCTCATTTTCCGATTGAGGCCCGTAAGAATTTAAGTATGAGGGCGAGGAGTTTAGCGAGACTGAACACCTCGCGGGTTCGATATGGGTCCTCCAGTTTTCTTGAGGACTTCTGCTCAGATAATCAGATGGTGTTCACCGGTGTGATGGTCCGGCCTCATGATCATTGGGGGCGACGAGTGGCCCCTTACCTCTACCTCTTCCATGAAATCTAGGTGGCATCTTGTTGAACCTGTCAAAATAAATAAAAGAACAACAAAGAAATATGAAGGACAAAATTAAAATAAAACAATTTAGATTAGTCCTTAGTTCTTTGTCTAGACTCGGAAGTCGAGGAATGTGCACACTGTGTTGTTGAGATTAAACACAAAAGGCTAGTTTTTAATTCACTCAACGTTGGCTCTGATACCAACCTTTCACACCCCGAATTTCCACGTATTACCGGTGGGGAGTATCGTGACGTAGTTGATATCATCATAGTCAAACAACACAATTTAAATGCACAGCGGAAGCAAAAGATGAATCACATTACAAACCGAATAAATAGTAATATCAAAGTATTACAACCGGACTGTAAATGATCCACGGGCAGATCAAAAGATAAAAAGATCATTGTTCAACAAACTTTAACATCTAGAGCTTGCAAGACTTGATTAATGATGCCAGGAGTAGCCAGCCTATTTCGTCTAGTACCAGCACTTAGCCTTTTTGGAAAGTACGTCAGTTTACACTGGTAAATTCAATTAACTGACTCATTTTGAAAACATTTAAGAAAATTGATTTGAATGCACAAGGCACAAAATATCTTTTATAGCTTGGGACAATTATTTAAAAATAATCTTGTATACAGTTTTACTTATTTGTCGTCCGTCAGGGCCGGTTAGAAGAGCCGGACAAGATTAACTAACACGCCACAAGTGTAATACCCACAAGGTTGATTCCTTTAAGTGGATTACCAGTTTTTACATAATGCAACTGTCAGGTGTATGCCTACACCCCGTGCTTAGGTCGTGGCCATTTCTTTGAATGATGCCAAGGATATCCGGGACATGGTCATTTAACCCCCAAAGGCCATACACCAAACAATACAGATTAAAACGAGTTATGTAAATACATTAATCACAATCCGATTTAAATGACTACACACCCGACCAAGCGGTATTATTATAATACCGTATCCCAAGCCCGTATAGGGAAAATAAGTTAAAAATATTTACCTGAGCAAGTATATATATCTCAAACAGCTAGTGCAAGTAGCTTTTACCGGGCTCCTAATCTGGAACGAAGGTTTTTAATAACCTATTAGATTCCTAACGGGTCTTAATTAAGCCTAAACTTACACCGGTTAGTTTTAAAAGAAGATTACGGTTCAAACGCACGATTAAGCGAAGACCGGAATAGAATGCGATTTAGACCCGACAAGTTTGAAGACTTGTATAATATGTGTAAACTAATCACATTCTGGATTTTGAGACAAAAATGATAAGGTTTAACCCGTTTCGGCTAATTTATGCAAACTAGTTACATAAACCGCATCGAACGCGAATAATGCGTTACGGGTAACCAAGTGAGTCATATATCGGTTTCCTAAGTTAATATGCCATAAATATGTTGTGATATTAGTAGGATACCTTGCATTATGCCCAAAATGGATTTAAATTTAAACTATGCCCCGTAGGGGCATTTTGGTCATTTTAGAGCTTATAAAAGAGTTTAAACATAATTCTGAGTTTCAGGTCTGATATATTCAGTAAAAATACTTATTTTTATAAGTCATAACAGTAGGGTATGGTGTATAGGTGAAATTCACCTTTTATAACTAAACTATGCACCGTAGGGGCATTTTGGTAATTTCACATAAGCTTAAAAGGTCAAAACTGGAAATCTGAGTTTAAAACTTTTACTTACTGTTAGAATATAAAAATTTACAAAAAATATCAGTAGGTTTCAAGTCTTATATAGTTAAAATAGTTTTAATACATACTATGCGGTTAAAACGCGTAAAAAGGCGATTTTAAGCGATTTCCAGGTTTTATAAGAAAAGCTAATATTTTTATCATTCCAGAAGGCTAAATATACTTTATTTATTATATAAGATCAGTAGAAAAAGGTTTGGTATCAAAATGATTTGTAAAACTCATTTTATAGGCTAAAAGGGCAAAACCGTTAATTACCGGATCAATGCTATAATCCTAAGTTATGCTCTGCCTAAAAATAAATAAAAATCTTCAAAAATCCCAAAATATTATTTTACATCAGTAGGTAAAAATTTTGGTATCAAAAATTGGGTTTAGATGGGCTCTATGCTAGTTACGGCGTTTAATTAATAAAAAGCATTCTAATTACGCTAATGAGCATAACTCTTAATCTAGACCACCAACTGGTGTGAAAATTTAGGGACATGTTTATAAATCAATAATAAAGATTATTGTCCTCTCACATTTTCAAAATTCTTGTTTTAAGGTCAAAAGGGCATATTGGTCAACATTTAGGCATATAACGGAACGTGCATATGAATCGGATAACTAATGAACCAAGTTGTATAATCACAGAGGGTTATACTAACATGTAACCTGGTCCTAATAAAGCAGAAGGCATTTCTAAAGCATGCTACATGTCACACCCCGAAATATCAGAGCGTTGGCGTGACTGGACTGGTATCTTCATTGCACAGCGGAAGCAAATAATCTAAGCCTTTTAGAAAATGAACGCCACTAAGTACTCGACTCCAGATGGTTCTCCTATTCCAACCGTTCCATAACTTTGAAAAGCGACCCGAGAAAGAAACATGCGAAAAATCAACATAAAGTTGAGCGAGTTCATAGTTTGTCTGTAAAAGATTTGAAATAAATCTTTTTGAATAACTGGTTTTTGAAGTATTGTCGAGAAAACGAATTTAAAATCATTTTCTTGTCAAGTTATACAGAAACTTTGTACGAAAACATGGTATGTATCTTGTATAATTCAAGTATTTCTGTATATATCATGTATTCTTGTATAAATCACGTATTCTTGTATGTATCAAGTTTTCTTATATAAATCAAGTATTCTGTATGTATCTTGTTGTTAATGGGTTGCAAGGCCATTAACATGTGACACGACATAGGAAGTCACCAAACCATAGGCATTTTTCTATAGTCGATTCACGACTGAGTCACAAAAACACTACTTGGTTCTAGTTATCACCAAGAGTGGGGCTGCCCTGACACCCGTTAGATCTAACCTTTTGTTCTGCGGTCTAAGTATGTACACGATTAATGATGCTTATGGTACCCTATTCGTGACACTATTTCTCGTATCATTCCTCAAACGCATACTACTTGGTACTAGTTATCACCAAGGGCGCTTCTTGTTTTTGTATTCATCATATCAAGTATCAATTTTTCAGTTCTTGTATTCTTTATATCAAGTATCAATTCTCATGTGTTTGTATACTCTTGTATTTGTATTTTCTCGTAGTTTAGAAAACTAGAATTCGTGTGTAAACGCTTGTTTGAAAAACCGGTATAAAACATAAGCTTTCGTAAACCATTTGTTTTCTTTGTAACATGGTTTAGAAATATATAATTCTTGCATGCTTTGCAAAAAGTGCATGTTTTTCCACCCCGAAAACATTTATAAAAGTGTAAAAAAAATGTGGGGTTATGAACTCACCTGAATATTCCTGTGCAAAGCTAGCAAATTTACGACTTCTTGATATCGTTTCCAAGGCTCGACTTGCTAGCGTGCATTCTACAATATTCCTAACACGGAATATCTAATAAGTTTCTAAATAACACAGTAACTAACTACGTGTAATCGAGCTCTACCGAATCGTTAATCGAACGATTTGACGGTAAATTGCCAACTTAAAAGAAGCGAAGAAGTTATACTTGTTAGCTCGTTTTAAGAAGTCGTACGTTGATATAAAGGAATATTCGTATGAAAGTAATATATAATAAACTCGTATTATATATATTGCGTCTTGTGTATATTTGCCAAAGATATACGTATGTGCCGTCTAGGCGTATAAAATAAATATAACAGTTATATTTATTTTGTAAAAGAATCGTCGACTTGTATTGGAAAATAAATATATATAACTATATTTATTTATAAAAGGATTCGAGTTCGTTTGAAATAAATATAATAATAACTATATTTATTTTTGTTGTCGAAATAATTTCCGTATCGTTGTTCTCGTAAGTTGTAAGTTGTTGTCGAAAGAACTCTATATTTGTATCTCGTTTTATAAAAGTCACTCAAAAGCACATTTTGCTTTATAATAAAACTCGTTTTATTTTACGGCATTTCTCGAAAAACGGGCAGAGTTTCCTCTGTTTTTTGACGCCCCCGACAACACCAGTTGTCGTTATTTATCAAGATTCAAATAATATTCAATCAAGATTCAACTATATGTAATTTTATCAAATATATATATCAAATGTAAATTATAGTTAAATCGGTTTGAGCTCGTTATCACTATAAAATAACGAAATAATTCACGCCGTAAAATCTTTACCAAATCTTCGCGTGTCGATATGCCGAACATGCTGACCGAGTTGACCGAGTCAACTGAGTTGACTCGGGTTGACTGAGTTGACCAGGTTGACTCGCTAGGTTGATCTGAGTTGATTAATGAGTCAACCGAGTTGCACCGAGTCGACTTGTTTCGCGAACCCGAACCTCCGCTGACTCGAACCGAGCCGTTGACTGAGTTGACCGGTGACCTGAGCCGACTCGGTTTGACCGAGTTAAACCAACCCGAAATCAGAACCGTGACTCGAGAAAAACCAATCATCACTACCGTCGCCATCTGACGTGGCTCCGGTGGCACCGCTGTAAAAACATCATCACCTTTAACATCGACATCTCGACATCAATACCAGAAAAATAAAAGAAATGGGGGGGGGGGGTTTACCGGAAACTGGTCGGACCAAACGGACCACCGCCGTCGCCTCCATTGCCAGAATTCATCATCATCTTCAGCAAATCGGTGAACTGGTCGGATAAAGCCAAAGACCGCTGGATCGAGACAAGGACCACCGGTCCGAGCCGCTACCGCCGTGCCCTGCCGTCGTTTCGCCGCAGACGGCGGCGCCGTCTTCCGTTGTCACCCTCTTCTGCTCGGTCTCTCCTCGCCTCCTCTCTCTCTCTCTCTCTCTGCGCTTCTCTCTCTCTCTATGTTCCGTCGCCGTACCACCACCAGACGTGGTGGTGGTCCGTTCTATCCACCGAAGCAAGGGGGTCTGGCTGAGCTTGAGAGATGAACGAGGGAGTGGAGGTGTCTGCCTAGTGTGTGTCATCTGCTTAATTGAAATCGAGAGAGAAAGAAGGGTTTTATCCTTTGTGTGTGTGTTGTCTGTATGTGTAGAGGAGGAGAATAGGGTTCCTTCATAGAGAAGATGACTTCTCTGTGCTTTAATTTGTGTGTGTACTGTGGGTTTAATTGGGGATGAGGAGGAGAGGATCAGGCTCTACGTATAAATAGAGAGGAAAGTTTTTATTTTCTGTTGTGTATTTATTTTACATTCAGGGCATAGGTTTCATCCTTAGGGTTAAGATCTTTTATGTAGATCTTGAATATTTTTCAGAGATTTGTAGAGATTTTTTTTTTTATATATTAAGTGCAGGTTTAGGCTAGTGGGTTTTGGGCTTGGGCCCAGGGCCCACAAGCCCGTATCATGTGTAAGTGGCCCGTAGTTCCTACGAGACTTGATATCGTGACCCAAACTCCATGAGCATAAAATATTCGTGTAACATCCATATTTGTCGGCGTCATCAGTATTTCGTACGGTATTAGTCCGTTGTCGTTTGCTGTTCCGCAGATTCTACGCGAATCTTCATACGTGTACTGTATAGCCGAACAAACGTTCCTGGGCACTCCAAGGGCCTAATTAAGTTAATTAGCGTCGTAATCACTATTTATTATTGCGTTAATCACCTGTTAATCACGAAATTAAGGGCGTAAATTACCAGTTGTCACAGTCTCCCCCTGTTAATAAAATTTCGTCCTCGAAATTTAGACTACGTTAACTCCTTAGAGTTACGTTATGCGTAGAAAATATGAATAGTGCCAAAGTCAATGATCATGAAATCGAATCAAGACTTAATCGAATGATGTGAATTCAAGGACGTATCACAGATACAAATGAATTCCAGAAATGATTGCATCCAATAAATGAATTTAGATTTCAACAAGCTCAAATGTAATAGTTTGCATGAAACGCTCGATCATGATCAGCCCAAGCTGCAAGTTCTACCGACGCCACAAGGTGTCGTAGTGAATGAAACAATTCAATAATAGCGGTGATTGAACAAGTATCACCTGTGTTTTGCATCGAATGCTCAATCGTAATTATCTCAAGCTACAAGTTTATACTGACACCATAAGGTGTCGAAATCAACAAACGACTTAATGGAGTCGTAGACCAACAAATCTACTACGACTCAGAACAATGAAACGCTTGTTAAAACGAATTTGAATATGATGTTTCCAATGCATCATATGATGTCTTGAATTGAATATGTGTAATGAACAAGTTCAAACAATTGAATTTGATTTCGGCGCAAGCCGACAGTAAATACATGTATCGACAAGAAAGCTTTTGGCATGGTCACAACGAAAAACCATGTATGTAACTTGAAAAGAAAAGAATTTTCAAGAAAATGTGTTGACTTGATAACAAATAAGCCAACAATCTCAATAATGCGGGTCATTCGAATCACAAGCGAAATAATATTTGAACTTTAATGAAACGCTTTATTCGAAACAAACCGCATGCGTAACAAACGATGCATGCGTAACATATGAATTTTCAAGAAATGAAGCAAATGAATATTCGCTATAATGAAAGAAATGGTCGTGACACAATGACCATCAAGAGGAGTAGAGATACGAAAATCTACTTTGTAAATGCGAAAGTCGAAATTTCAATAAAAGAAATTTAAGGACTTTACCTGGGGTTTTATGTGACGACCAGTAGTTAGGTGACATTGCCATGGAATGTTGAACATGGCGTACTCGTCGTTAGCTGAAATAGGGGGAATACGGTGACTTGCGTCTTTTCCTTAGCATGACTCGTGTCGTTTGCAGGACCGCGTGCCAACTGCCGCTTCCTGATCGATCGCGTGTGACGTACTTCAACCTCCGTTGATGTATAGCTTAAGTCTCACGTATGCCTGTGCGCTAGCGTTTCGTTTTGCGTAGAATGTGATGCACTCCGACATCTGTTGACGTAAAATTTGGGTTCTATGTATTCTCGTGCACTAGCGTTTTGTTATGCGTAGGCTGCCTGCTCGGGAAGTTAAAACATCATAGACAATATGTATAATTGTGTGTGCTCAAATTAATATTTGCAGTTCCTACGTGATGACCTTTAATGAACTTCAACATAAGTTTCCGAAGGTCTTAAATGCATGTTTCCTAAACTCTCAGAGTTTTGTGTACTGTATGCGACTGTTTTTGTGTGCTGTGTGTAAAACACCACTTTAGCGTATGTTTGAAAACAACATTTTGACTGTTTGTTTTTTGGCAACGGTTGGAGACCATATTCGAGTACTATGCGTTCTGTATGTATTCAGGTTTTAATACTCTAAGTTCCCAAAGGAAAGGGAGGTTAGAGCCTAGGTATCTTTACAGAAACCCTATTCGCTGTAACCTATAGCTCTGATACCAATCTGTGATCAGAGCTAGGGTGACCTATGGCTGTAACCTATGGTTGTAACCTTTGGCTCTGATACCAATCTGTCACACCCCAAAATATCAGAGCGTTGGCGTGACTGGACTGGTATCTTCATTGCACAGCGGAAGCAAATAATCTAAGTCTTTTAGAAAATGAACGCCACTAAGTACTCAACTCCAGATGGTTCTCCTATTCCAACCATGCCATAACTTTGAAAAGCAACCTGAGAAAGAAACATGCGAAAAATCAACATAAAGTTGAGCGAGTTCATAGTTTGTCTGTAAAAGATTTGAAATAAATCTTTTTGAATAACCGGTTTTTGAAGTATTGTCGAGAAAACGAATTTAAAATCATTTTCTTGTCAAGTTATACAGAAACTTTGTACGAAAACATGGTATGTATCTTGTATAATTCAAGTATTTCTGTATGTATCATGTATTCTTGTATAAATCACGTATTCTTGTATGTATCAAGTTTTCTTATATAAATCAAGTATTATGTATGTATCTTGTTGTTAATGGGTTGCAAGGCCATTAACATGTGACACGACATAGGAAGTCACCAAACCATAGGCATTTTTCTATAGTCGATTCACGACTTAGACACAAAAACACTACTTGGTTCTAGTTATCACCAAGAGTGGGGCTGCCCTGACACCCGTTAGATCTAACCTTTTGTTATGCGGTCTAAGTATGTACACGATTAATGGTTCTTATGGTACCCTATTCGTGACACTATTTCTCGTATCATTCCTCAAACGCATCCTACTTGGTACTAGTTATCACCAAGGGCGCTTCTTGTTTTTGTATTCATCATATCAAGTATCAATTTTTCAGTTCTTGTATTCTTTATATCAAGTATCACATCTCATGTGTTTGTATACTCTTGTATTTGTATTTTCTCGTAGTTTAGAAAACTAGAATTCGTGTGTAAACGCTTGTTTGAAAAACCGGTATAAAACATAAGCTTTCGTAAACCATTTGTGTTCTTTGTAACATGGTTTAGAAATATATAATTCTTGTATGCTTTGCAAAAAGTTCATGTCTTTCCACCCCGAAAACATTTATAAAAGTGTAAAAAAAATGTGGGGTTATGAACTCACCTGAATATTCCTGTGCAAAGCTAGCAAATTTACGACTTCGTGATATCGTTTCCAAGGCTCGACTTGCTAGCGTGCATTCTACAATATTCCTAACACGGAATATCTAATAAGTTTCTAAATAACACAGTAACTAACTACGTGTAATCGAGCTCTACCGAATCGTTAATCGAACGATTTGACGGTAAATTGCCAACTTAAAAGAAGCGAAGAAGTTATACTTGTTAGCTCGTTTTAAGAAGTCGTACGTTGATATAAAGGAATATTCGTATGAAAGTAATATATAATAAACTCGTATTATATATATTGCGTCTTGTGTATATTTGCCAAAGATATACGTATGTGCCGTCTAGGCGTATAAAATAAATATAACAGTTATATTTATTTTGTAAAAGAATCGTCGACTTGTATTGGAAAATAAATATATATAACTATATTTATTTATAAAAGGATTCGAGTTCGTTTGAAATAAATATAATAATAACTATATTTATTTTTGTTGTCGAAATAATTTCCGTATCGTTGTTCTCGTAGGTTGTAAGTTGTTGTCGAAAGAACTCTATATTTGTATCTCGTTTTATAAAAGTCACTCAAAAGCACATTTTGCTTTATAATAAAACTCGTTTTATTTTACGGCTTTTCTCGAAAAACGGGCAGAGTTTCCTCTGTTTTTGGACGCCCCCGACAACACCAGTTGTCGTTATTTATCAAGATTCAAATAATATTCAATCAAGATTCAACTATATGTAATTTTATCAAATATATATATCAAATGTAAATTATAGTTAAATCGGTTTGAGCTCGTTATCACTATAAAATAACGAAATAATTCACGCCGTAAAATCTTTACCAAATCTTCGCGTGTCGATATGCCGAACATGCTGACCGAGTTGACCGAGTCAACTAAGTTGACTCGGGTTGACTGAGTTGACCAGGTTGACTCGCTAGGTTGATCTAAGTTGGTTAATGAGTCAACCGAGTTGCACCGAGTCGACCCGTTTCGCGAACCCGAACCTCCGCTGACTCGAACCGAGCCGTTGACTGAGTTGACCGGTGACCTGAGCCGACTCGGTTTGACCGAGTCAAACCGAGTTAAACCAACCCGAAATCAGAACCGTGACTCGAGAAAAACCAATCATCACTACCGTCGTCATCTGACGTGGCTCCGGTGGCACCGCTGTAAAATCATCATCACCTTTAACATCGACATCTCGACATCAATACCAGAAAAATAAAAGAAATGGGGGGGGGGGGGGGGGGTTTACCGGAAACTGGTCGGACCAAACGGACCACCGCCGTCGCCTCCATTGCCAGAATTCATCATCATCTTCAGCAAATCGGTGAACTGGTCGGATAAAGCTAAAGACCGCTGGATCGAGACAAGGACCACCGGTCCGAGCCGCTACCGCCGTGCCCTGCCGTCGTTTCGCCGCAGACGGCGGCGCCGTCTTCCGTCGTCACCCTCTTCTGCTCGGTCTCTCCTCGCCTCCTCTCTCTCTCTCTCTCCGCGCTTCTCTCTCTCTCTATGTTCCGTCGCCGTACCACCACCGGACGTGGTGGTGGTCCGTTCTATCCACCGAAGCAAGGGGGTCTGGCTGAGCTTGAGAGATGAATGAGGGAGTGGAGGTGTCTGCCTAGTGTGTGTCATCTGCTTAATTGAAATCGAGAGAGAAAGAAGGGTTTTATCCTTTGTGTGTGTGTTGTCTGTATGTGCAGAGGAGGAGAATAGGGTTCCTTCATAGAGAAGATGACTTCTCTGTGCTTTAATTTGTGTGTGTACTGTGGGTTTAATTGGGGATGAGGAGGAGAGGATCAGGCTCTACGTATAAATAGAGAGGAAAGTTTTTATTTTCTGTTGTGTATTTATTTTACATTCAGGGCATAGGTTTCATCCTTAGGGTTAAGATCTTTTATGTAGATCTTGAATATTTTTCAGAGATTTGTAGAGATTTTTTTTTTTATATATTAAGTGCAGGTTTAGGCTAGTGGGTTTTGGGCTTGGGCCCAGGGCCCACAAGCCCGTATCATGTGTAAGTGGCCCGTAGTTCCTACGAGACTTGATATCGTGACCCAAACTCCATGAGCATAAAATATTCGTTTAACATCCATATTTGTCGGCGTCGTCAGTATTTCGTACGGTATTAGTCCGTTGTCGTTTGCTGTTCCGCAGATTCTACGCGTATCTTCATACGTCTACTGTATAGCCGAACAAACGTTCCTGGGCACTCCAAGGGCCTAATTAAGTTAATTAGCGTCGTAATCACTATTTATTATTGCGTTAATCACCTGTTAATCGCGAAATTAAGGGCGTAAATTACCAGTTGTCACACTACATTGGGTCAGAACTGAAAGTCAAAGCAAAAGTCTACTTTTGCGACTTTCGGTTCCGAACCGAGCTTAAACTGAAAATTTTCGGGTTGAACATGCTTAGACATGTTCTTACATTAATTACCAAGTTATATGAATGATAAAACAGGTTGTATGGCTTCTACATTGTTAATTATGTGTTTATTTGAAAATTTGCTTTTTGTTGACTTTTTATTATCAAGTTTGACCCTACAATTGACCTAGTTAGCGTGGAAATCAGAGAGTGCCCTTTTAAGGGTTTATTACCCATACAATTACCAACTCAAAACTATTTTTAATTTAACTAATGACTGGACCTTTAGTGATTAATCACGAAGTCAAACCTAATTACGATAAGTTTGACTTATGGTCATTAAGCTAGTTAAAACAGAATTTAGGAAATTAAGGACACTTACAAAAGTCCTAAGCACGCTTATGGATCCTAAGGAAACTTGTTGAAGATCAGAGAAGCTCCAGATAAGTCCTTGAAGTGAGTTGAAGTGAACAAATGAAATGGTTGCAACAACAATCCTTTATATAGGAACCCACATTGCTCAAGATCATCACACACAAGCCTATGGGAGTTCCCTGATCAACCCATGTGTCCCTATGCATGCAAAACTATTGACCATGATCCAGTATTTCAAAAACCATGCAAGTAAGGCGGTGTAACCGGCTATAACAGGAAACTGCAAATTTTTAACTGCCAGCGACAGCCTTACGGACCGTAAGCAACATCCTTTGCGGTCTGTATCCACCTCTTACGGACTGTAAGCCCAAACCGATGCGGTCCGTAACCGCCTTCAACTGCATTGCCCAGCTACAAACCTTGCGGACCGTAAGCCCTAAGCCTTGCGGTCCGTATCCGCTTTCTTATATTATCTCTGTCCAGCTCCGCCACCTTACGGACCGTAAGGTGGTCCCTTTGCGGTCCGTAACCGTTGACCAGAAGACAAAAATTTGAGAATCTCTAGTATTTGGCCATGTAACTTTTATATTACGAATTTAGGGCCTTTAATATCAGTATGGGACCACTTGATCAGGTCTAAAATGTTATGACAACCTTGCCATGCATTAGAATTGTATTGGATTCTTTAAAAAGAAATCATGAATGAAAATTTGTCGTATACATTCTCATAGGATCCCATCTTTGAAATTTGAATTATGCATTATCGGAAATAACCGGATTTGAGTATATCAGATGTTTATAAAATAGATTAGGGTCTTGGGATTCATAACTAGGTCGCTCAGAGGTATTAATTAACATGTCGACACTTTTAAATCCTACCATACATTTTTAACTTGATTCGGGTTATAACACGTTTTCCTTACATGACACGTGTCTATATTTTATTGGGTATGATTTTACGAGGTGTTACATACAGCTTTCTGGTTAAAGACAATATATGGTTCACTTTTGTACTTGATTGACTGGTTACGTTTGTATTTCAGCTTCGTGTTTTAATGAAATGTTTTGTTTTAAAGACTATTTGTGGGTGAGTAAAACCAATAGTTGAGACCCATGAGTTTTGGGGAGTTTCACATTGTTTAAATATCCAAACTGGACCAAAGAACCATGTTTGGATAAAATGTGTTGTACCCATAATCATAGAATACAATACAATTTTCACATTGTTTAAATATCCAAACCGGACCAAAGAACCATGTTTGGATAAAATGTGTTGTACCCATAATCATAGAATACAATACAATACAATACCCTAGATTAAATTCTTTCTAATTGTCGGTAAAAATAAAACACTATATGAGTTTAACAATTTTTCAAAGATAAACTAAAGCTTCACATTTTTAAGGCCTTTGATTAGGTTTGGTAGAAACATACACCATGTGTAGCAATGATCCATCTGCCATTGGTTATTTAATAGAATTAAACCAACATTGATCTTTGCATACATGACTTGTTACTCCTGAATCAACAAACCACACCACATGGTTCATATCATATAAGATGCATCAAATATTATTCACATGGAAGTTTGAACATAATTATGATTGTGTTCTAAAATATGACCTTCTGGCGGTGGTTTGCGTCTTTTTACCTACTTAGACTAGCCTCATGTCTACCAAACCAACCGTATAATTGTTTTGGAAATGTTTAGGTTTGCCACATTTCCAGCAAGCCAGTTTTGAGATATCATTTCATTAAACTCGTATCCCTTAGAACGAGCACCATCCTCAACCATATTAATAGTTGATGGTCTCGCCAGGTTTACTTAGCTTCTTTACCTTCTTAACCTCTTAGAGACTCTTTGTGACACCGGTGTCACTACGACCATCAAACAAATACCAAACCAATGAAATATTGTGTTTCATACTTGTGATTTGTATAAATATGTGTATCATTTGCACATATCAGTTCTTGTTCGATTTCGAGCTTTAAATCGCTTTCTGGAAAGTTATACGCGAACTGATGCGTAAACGCAAACAGTTTAATGCAACAAACACTCTGGAACAGTGAAATAGGCTCAAAATACCTTAAATAACCTTTACATAACTTATAAATAAGTTTTGGATGGTTTGGTGTGTCGAAATCATGTTTGTTTGATCGCAGTGACTATTTGTGTCAAACTGCGAAACTACACCGATTTGTATAGTAACAAAGATTCTGGAACTTGATCATAAGTTAAACATACCCTAAATATCCTTCACATAGCTTAGAAATAGGCTTTGAGGGGTTCGGTATGCTAAAATAAACTTGTTTGATCAATAGGGACTAAAAGTGTTAAAAAGTGCATAAGTTTGCATTTTCGCTCATATCTTACGTTCTGAATATATCCGGATATCCAAAAAAAATTTTAATCATTAAAATATTTTATATTTGTGATTGGAATGCAAAAATACCATTCGTCGCTTAATTTGGATCGTTTTTGCGTTCGTTACGACTTCCGTCGTAATTAACCGAATAACGCAACCGTACGACCAAACGAACCGACATCCGAGATATTTTTTAGCATATTTTAAGTTCCCTATACTTTAACTTCATTTTAGAACCTTGAAATGGGGTTAACGGGGCTTAAACGTGTCAAAAATGCATCGAAAACCAAGTTTTGGGCTGCAGGGACTAAAACTGTCATTCTGTCAACCTATCCCTTGCGGGGCGCGTAAGCCTGCTAAGGCTATTACGCGGGGTGTGACAGACTACCAGTGCAGAAACATTGAATATGGACTTTGAGCTGGTTTTGATGGTTTTTAACCATTGATTTGGGATACCATCTGCTGGATTTTGATAGTATTACATGTCCCCTTGTATTTGAATACCATGTGCCCACATGGAGGGTCAAGATCGAAGACCCTTTTTCAAGAAATGATCCTAACGGTTTAACAAAAACTTTAAATACCCAAGCCCTTTTTCATTTCTGCTCACCCTTGATCTGATTAATGCTCTAAGTTGAAGCCTTTGCTTCATACCTGAGTGTTATAGATCAAGTTCTTCCTACTTTGGACCCTTTGTAAGCTTCTTTCATGCTTTTATTGCTTTTCGAGCGTGAAAGTCAAACATTGTTTGACTTTCTGCTTTGATCAATCTTTGGTCAACACAAAGTTCGTTTGAACTTTGCAACGTGAGCGTAATCACGATGGTTATAGTCCCGTGTGACTATACCTACTGATTACCACGTTGATTAGGCGTAGTGAAGAGTCATAGTTTCGGTCAAAATGCGTATTTATGCGTATTTTGCAACCAAACTATCATAGGGTATCAAAACACTTTGTTTTGATATCAAAACCTGTTTTCAAACTTAGTTAAACATGTTTTAACATGTTTAGCTCGTCACTTTTAGTTTAGTACTTGTGTAGAGTCGTAAGTTAAGCGGTCTAAACCACCGCTTAGACTTTCGAACTCGACCCGTTTGGTCGATCATTAGGATCCGACCAAGCATATTTGTGATCATAGTTGTATAGGGAATGACCTTCTGAGGTTATACCTTATGATCACTTAGGATTGGTTAGTTATTTGTTAAGTAGTTTATATGCCCATAGGAAATGACCAAAATGCCCTTTTGAAGCATAAATCCATATTTTGCATATGTGATCAACTTTTTGACATATAATCTGATTTAGTAACATATTTAGGCATAATTGGGCATGTAAGACTTGACATAGCACATAGTTAACCATCCGACCATAGTTTTACGCAAACGACGCGTTATAGTAGCTTATACTACCATAATGGTTCGAAACGGGTCAAAAGCACTTAGGTAGACTTCCAAATCAGAATGTTAGGTCTATTAAATCATGCTATATGAGTTCCAATACTCATTTGATTTATAGAACTTCATTCTATCATATCTCCCGATTTAGGATACGATTATTTATCATAGTGATTCCATACTAGGTGCCACTTGATTCCTTGATTTCCCAAGCTTCGTTAGGACACTTAATCAAGGATACTTGCAATCTCAAGTGAGTACATAGTCCCCTCTTTTACTGCTTTCAAATGTTTTGGGGTGAAACATATGTGTCTATTTGTTATTTTCATGATTTCAACCATATGATTATACATGCTAGTACTTACCTTTTGACGAATTGAACAATTATCTATGGTTTAAACACAAATCAAAGATTCTAAAACTAATTGTTGGATTGTACTTTCTTTATACATTCACCAAGCCGATTGGTAGTACGATATAGCGCTATAGGACTAGACACCCCATTCCTGTTGTATGGAATGTCAGAAACCAAATTTTAACCAAATAGAAATTGCCTTTGTGGTATTTCTATAGTCTCCAAGGTGTAGTTTGATACACTAAGGTTTGAATGAATACTAAATCACGTTTTCTTTTGTATATTTTGATATACTACCAAGGTACAGTTTGATGTGCTCCCAAATGTGATATTATTTACCAAAGTATACTTTTGATATACTATGTACAAAATCCAACATATATTTTAATATACTTGTTATTTACCAAAGCATAGTTGATATGCTATTTTCAAAACAAAAGCATAGTTGATATGTTATTCTCAAAACCAAAGCATAGTTTGAGATGCTATTTACAAAACCAAAGCATAGTTTGAGATGCTATTTACAAAACCAAAGCATATTTGTGATATACTACCAAATCTATTATTTCAGTAACAAAAGTATATTTTGATATACTATATGTTTAACTATTTGCAAACCAAAGTAAATTTTTGTATATACTACAAACCTTTTATCAAAACAATGCATTTTTAGAAACAAAACTTTTACAAGGATTCATGACTATTTTTGTAAAACATAAAACCATTTTCTTATGTTAACTAAAGCCATGAATCTAAATCAACAAAACCTATGTTACTTACAGGCATTTTTATGCTGACGTACCTATTTTCACATATGTTTCAGGTGCTGCTATATGATGATTTTTTATGCATGCTATACATAGGATGGACTCGTGCCTTAGCGACTTTAAAACTTGATAGCTAATATTTGTATTTATCTGATTTGTAATAAAACAATGAGTTCAATAATTCAATAAAACAAAACTATTTAATCTATGGTTGTGAAACAATGATTTTGTTACGACACTCCCCGACGTTTCCGCCACGATTTGTTGTTTTACGTGGTCGGGGTGTGACACTCTTCTATCCGAAGGTGACTGCTTAATTAATCTAACTACAATTCTTTTTTTTTTTTTTTTGGTATTTCAACGTGTGCTTAAAGTGCTTTCAACATGGGGTGACTTTTCAATTATACTAGACCAATAAACAGATATGTCCATTTGCAATTTATGTTATGTAAGATTCTCCAATGTACATAGTACTTCATTATATAGGTCCATAACAGGCATTTATTCAACCATTTTAGGCATTGAATCAAACATTTTGTAATTGTTAAAATTACTAACAAGGAACTTTTCACTAGAAGCATCTTCAGCCATGTATAACGTATGATTCAGGGGAATCCCACAGATCATTTGAAGATTCAACATTCTGATAAACACCAATTAACAAGGAGCCAAACATACCCTTTAAGATGTAACCCCAACATATGAAATCATAGTTCTTCGTCTTGGATCTCTATCATTGGTGTGTTCCAACGTTCATCATCAATTACTTCTAGGCTTCTATCATAAGCGTGCTCCAAACATACACCACCTCTGAAGTGGTAAAAAAGTGACCGCATCTGATTTTGCCAACACTTGATGTCATGCCCTCCATTTGTTTCTTTTTTCAGGAATTTGGTGGTCATGTCTCTAATAGATTCTCGACTCATCATGTTTACACATAATACTTAAATTGTTGTAGGTTTTAGGTTTTCATTTGTGACTTGTATAGCTTTTTTATTCGTGTTATATCACATTCATATTGAAGTATTTCGTTGGTATACATAATAACAGTCATGTAAGCCAGAAAGTGAATTTCCAAGAATGAGAAGTTCTTTTCCATGAGATTTCAAAGAGTGAATTTGATCAGTTAATTTAAATCATCTATAAATGGGTTTAATCATCACAATGTTACTATTGGTGGTTGTACGATTAAGGGTATAACCACAAACAGTTATAATGGATATGGAAATGCAGTGATACTTGAGAAAAAGACAAATTATTATACTATACATATCAATATTGGAAAAAAATCAAATTAAATAATGAATAAAAATGCATTAAATAAATAAATGCTCAAAAACAGAATCAAAAAATAAATAAATGCTCAAAAAATACAATCAAAACATAAACAAATACTTTAAAAAAATTATATTTATCTTTTTAGCATTGCTATATAAGTTTTATTGAAAATGGATACCGTGTTGCTTTCATACCAAACCAAACCAAACCTAACCAAAATGGACGATGAATAGTAATTTATTATCAGTTCTACGTTTTTTTATTTTTCAACGTTGTGATATAACTTTTATTGCAAACGGATATTGTGCCGCTATGTACCAAACTGAGCTGAAACGACTGAACAACATCCGTGTCGGTACCGATGCAGACATTAGTTTTATTTTTTATTTTTTTACTTTCAATAAACTGAACAAGATCGGTAACGGTAATTTTATCCATTTTTATGGCTTCATGCTTAATAATAGATACCGTGCCGCTACCCTACCAAAACCGAAGGAACAATATCAGTTTTAGTACCGGTATATATTTTATTGTTTTTGCGTTCAATGAATGTACACCCTATCATACCGAACAACATTGGTACCAGGACCTGTATTCATTTTTATTGTTTTCGGTGTTGATAAATTATCATTTATACAACGCTATCCATGATGGTGAATGAATATCGGTACCGTGACGATCTGAAGCGATCGATACCGTTCGAAAAACATCAGTGCCGGTACCGGTGTGCGCTTCTATCGTTTTTTGTCGACGTAGAACACGTGTTGATTTCTATACTTAGTGCATGCATCGTCCTGCTTCTATAACGAACCAGAGCAAGACTGATCCAGTGCTTGCAGTACCATACCGCCGCAACGCACGGTCAAATACCCTAGTCGATTTGAAAAGGTGACCCATCTGAGGAATTCTTGGTCTCTTCAATAAAGAGAAGGATTGTAGGTACGAACAGCCCAGAGAACTAGAGAAACGTCTAAACTTGTGATAGAATTAATCCCATAAAAGATAAACTGTTTCATTTGGAGAGCTCCTTTAGACAAAATTCCATCCTAAATGTCTATTGCAAACAGAGGTATAGAGATCATCTTATATACATGCCCCCATTATGGACAAAAATTATAATCAACTGAATATCTATCGGTTCAATGCGAACTAGCTGCATACATTTGGTCTCAAACCTTTATTTGGGGTAATAAGCTACCAAATGCCTCCAGTTATTTCAGTTCGGCAACCGATATACTTTCCAAATCAGATGTCTTTGTCTCCCTTACACAGAAAGGCAATACAAGCAATACTCTAGACAATGATGCAGTTGATATAGCAATCAAGAAACAAGGTGCTCTTTGAAAACAAAATATCTTCCATTTACAAAATAGTTTAAGAAACAAAGCGTGCTCTTATCTCTGAAGTAAGAATAGATCAAACTTTGGATAGTTAGAATGGCCCAAATTTTGTAATCTCAATTTCATAAAATTCCTATAACTCTTATTTAGGCTTGCAGTTTCTAAGTGCATGCTAATTAATAACTCTGTCACTACCGAAGTACGTACAAGATGTTGTTGGTTTTGGCCCCACTCCACACACACAACACACACGTATGTGAAATAAGCAGAAGAAAGAAATCACAATATTTGCAAAGAAAAGCTTTCTGTATTCGAATGAAAAGGGTACAATATTTGATAAAGCAAATGGCTTTAAATAGCCATACAAGATTACAACGTGAGGAATTAAAATAACAATAAAATAACTTAGTCTACCTAAAGAACCGGTAAACTTGGAGACCCACTCTTCTACCAACGTGCACCAATTAAATAGGTTACACCAAATACCAAGTCCACCTACTTAAACTATTAATATAATCCAAATATAAAAACCATAAAATGCTTTTCAAGCCATGCACTTGATCACGTGGACTCTTGAAACTGTTGTTTATTTCATGCAAACAATCGAACACCTCATAACCCGAGACCCGTGACCCATTGTAACCAGTGAACTAACCCGATTAATCCAACAATCACCCCCTTAATCAGTGTTTGTTCACACCACCCGTTCATGACACCCAAATCATCATCTCCTCTCGAACCATCTCGACTTCTACCGGACACCCGATCTTCACCTCGATCACATCCAAAGTCTTCTCGGTTCAACCCAAATTAAACCACCACACTTGTAACATGTCACATGGCATCACGTTGGACACACGTTCATTAACATCTTGACTCATCACGGATCGACGACCTCACCCCGGCCACATCCGAGTCACCCGATTGAACTCCAACACCATAATGTTTACAACGGTGTAGTTTCTCCACTCTCTTCTTGTCTCAACAACCCGCACCTTTTTCCGATCACCCTTGTTCAAGAGGCCACTCCACCGACAAAGAAAACAAGCCACCTGCTTATTCCGTTTTCTCACCTTGCCAAACGAACCAAATCCAAAGCCACCTGCTTTGACGGATCTTTTACGCCCGTTTATCACGCAACACGCCGGTCACCTCTTATCACGAACAAGCCAATCAAGGTACTCGCAAAAACTGTGATAAAAATAACATCACAGCCCTTTTTTTTGTTATAGCCCGTTCGATCACGACTAACAGCCACGAAAAACACCAGTGTTCATCACCGGTCACCCCCGTCGTTTTAACCGGTACGTCTACCACAACAACGGCCGACCGAAACACCTTAACACGGCCGTCTTCTGCTGTTGAACGATCCGAAAACAGCCACTTCTTTACGCCTGCCCTCCACCGACCGACACACCCGCCGGCGGCGGAGGCTTCCCCGATACGAGCCCTAGGCTCTGATACCAAATGTTGGTTTTGGCCCCACTCCACACACACAACACACACGTATGTGAAATAAGCAGAAGAAAGAAATCACAATATTTGCAAAGAAAAGCTTTCTGTATTCGAATGAAAAGGGTACAATATTTGATAAAGCAAATGGCTTTAAATAGCCATACAAGATTACAACGTGAGGAATTAAAATAACAATAAAATAACTTAGTCTACCTAAAGAACCGGTAAACTTGGAGACCCACTCTTCTACCAACATGCACCAATTAAATAGGTTACACCAAATACCAAGTCCACCTACTTAAACTATTAATATAATCCAAATATAAAAACCATAAAATGCTTTTCAAGCCATGCACTTGATCACGTGGACTCTTGAAACTGTTGTTTATTTCATGCAAACAATCGAACACCTCATAACCCGAGACCCGTGACCCATTGTAACCAGTGAACTAACCCGATTAATCCAACAGATGTTACCGAGTAGTAGCAACTTACTACCAATCTTCAATGACCAAGTTATATTACCGAGCAATAACAACTTGCTACTTATTTTCAATAACTTTGAAGAACATTCTTCGTGCAACTTTTTTTGGGTCCATGCAAATCTCACGCATTTTCAATAAAACGACATCAATATCCTCACCACGGATGTTGCCCCTTGGAACCCATGCCGAAGGGGTGCTAACCCCTTGAACAGTTCCTTAGTTCCTAAATATATAATAGTTTTGCACAAGCTTGTACTCTATTACCCAAAATAGTTTGATGAGACTAGAACCACCAACAATTAATAAAATAGAAGAAATAGTTTAACACATAGACAAACGAAAACATGAATGGAAGGAAACAGAAGTAACACAAAAACTTCATGGTGTTGGCCATTTTAATAGCTATTGAATTGTTTAAACATATTGTTCTCGATGGAGATCGATATGTGTGTTCTAATTTGATATAAAAAAAAAATAGACGGCAATCCTACCAACAAATTCGTGACAAGATAGCCCAAATGCCTCCATTGTGAATTGAAGCCTCCTCTCCATAAAAAGGGCCCCATCATACGGATTTTATGCACTACTTTCGTTTTGAAACTCTCTACTTTGTGCTTTGTGTACTCTATTTTTATTTTATTAATATTAATTAATGGTGTGCGTGTGTGTGCTTGCGTGTATGTACATATATAACCGTGAATCTTGTCTAACTCTACTAATATAAATTGCTAAGAGAACCGAGAAAAGTATATCCCCTTCAAACACACAGTACTGATATACATATTAGATATATAGCTCTGATCTGTGAGGTTATCGCCAGTCAAGGAGATCATGGTGGTTATAGTTACCATGTTGTGTTTTACTCTCTCACTTTTAACCATTAATGCTGCTTCTCTCCACATTGATCATCAGCTCCATGCTTCCCATGAATTCGGTATATGTTTAGAACACTCTCTCTCTCTCTCTCTCTCTGTATATATATATACACCCTATATAGGATCGAGATCAAGGAAAAACCACTCCGAATTGTGAGAACTTAGAGAACTCGGCTTTCCCACACGAGTTTTGCCCCTATTTTTTTCACACCCCTAGATTAAAATGTTTAGAAAGACTGCGGTAAAAAAATCAAAGTGGTGTTTTTCGGCGTCTTACAACAGCTGTAAAAAGCTGATGATATAAGCATGATCACATCACTTTTTACAGCATTTACAGCTGCCGTAAATGGAAAAAAAAACTAGTTTTTTTTTTTTGTGAAATTTGATTTTTTTAGGATTTATTGTAAAAAAAATTGAAAAAACCTTTCGTAAGGCCGAGTTCTCTAAGTTCTCACAACTCGTATAGGTTTTCATTTTACCCTAACCCTATATATATCTTGTATATGGTAATAATTCAATATTAACAATTTGTGCAGCTAGTGACCAGCTTGATCAACCTGCACTGCCAAGAAAGTTAATGTTCAGTAATAAGGTATTAGGTTCTATTCAATATGATTGAGCATCGTAAGGAGTTTAAGTACACCATAAAGTTTTAGGCTGAAGTTTGGTTTTTCTTTTATGAATCAATCAGATTTCAGGCTTTGAAGTCAAGGATTTGGTGTCCTACAATGGGCAGAATAAAGCTGCAACAGGTAGTTAATACAATCAACTGTAATACATAGACTTATGTGGTGTATGATTTGGACCCAAAAACATGTATGGAAATTAATACAATCAACTGTAATACAAAATCATCTGATTCATATTTATTTGTCTTGTGATGACACAATAAGAAAAGGAAAAATCACTATTTTTTTGGAGGCTTAAACCCTATTTGATGTAGTTAAGGCTTAGCCCGCGCTTTTGGGTGCAGCTAAAATTAAATGACTGTTTTGGCAAAAAAAAAAAAAAAAAAAAAAAAAAAAAAAAAAAAAAAAAACCTTCCTTAACCATGCATACTAATGTTTGTCTCTATTTCTACTTAATTCTGATTGTGACATATGTGTGCGTATACAGGTGAATCACACAAGGAAGAGGTAAAGGCGATGATGCATGCAGCAAAAGGGACAAGGCAGGAATGGATAGAAGGGTCCGACCTGACTCATGACTTCTTTACAATGGACTACTCACACGTGAGAAGACGACGTCCCATCCATAACAAGTCGTTTCGTCATTGATTCTCCATGAAAAAAAGGCTTCAAAATTAGAAGAAAAAAAAAACATGTAGGAATTATTGAAAATGTAGAAAACGTCATTTATTTAGTTTATAGGGGAAAGAATGTGCGGATTTTTTTGTCTGAGAGTTCTGTAATGGCCGACATAAGGGTGAGCAAAACCTTATGCTTTGTCACCAACAAAGAACCTACGTATGGTTTTTTTATGTATATACATTCTCTTTGTTTCCATTTGAATAAACAAAATGTGTTTATTACTTAGTGTGGTGTTTGACTTTTCAAGCGAAATTATATATGAAATTGAAAATATATTGTTAAATAATAGATATTTAGGTTATGAGAAACTATATTGGGTTTTAAAAATGAGAAAATTACCAAACTTAGTAATTAGATTAAAAGTTTTTTTTTTAAATAGTTAAGTTAGACTTTGGCTAAACACTTGAAAATGTTGGCTCCTAGTTGCCAGCTAATTAAGCTCTATATTTTATTGTTTATTTTGAAATATTTTTTTGTCAACTTGACTATTTTCGTAAATTTCCTTTTAAAGTTTAGAACGGGACCTGCAAGGTCAATGATTTGAATATGACTAGAAAATCGTTTGGCAATGGTCCGACCAGTTTTTAGTAATGGTTTGAAATTGTATGATTAAATAACCCCTTAATTGTCACTTAGCTTATAGCCTAGTGATTAAGAGAAATTATCTCTTGTGAGGATGTCAAGTTTCAATCCTTGGGATGTGTTAGTGAGTTGGGTTAGTTTTTTTTGGTGTTAAAGACATGTGAATGATTATTAGGCCACTAGGGGTGGTCCGTTATAAACAATCCATCACTCGTGAAACTATCACGAACACCGCCGCCACCATACTCTATCACGAGTGATAGTTATAACGCGTGGAAATTATCACGCTGTGAAAAATGGAAATTGTGAGGGAACATGAGGGTTTATTGTTGGGTGTTGTGAGTGATGACCACCGTCACTAAAAAAGGTTGTGAGTGATGAAATAATGGTTGATGACATGGCGGAACTTGATTGGATATTGTGAGTGATGGAATTTGTACCACCCCCACTCCCCTTAGAGCACTCGGGGTGGTCCGTTATACCACCCCTATCACGCG
The DNA here is from genome assembly GCA_030545235.1 of Helianthus tuberosus. NCBI lineage: Eukaryota > Viridiplantae > Streptophyta > Magnoliopsida > Asterales > Asteraceae > Helianthus > Helianthus tuberosus. The sequence goes on from CM060436.1 coordinate 35,007,773, forward strand.
TGAAACGAAAACGGAACACCGCCGCCGGTATAGCCACAACGCGTTATTTTTGTAACGCGTGGAATGTATAACGCGTTGAAATTGGACGATTTTTGAACGTTGGTATATATCCGTTGAATAACGGTAACTTTTTATAAAAAAAAAAAAAAAAAAAGAAAAAAAAACCTTTAAACCTTTATATATATCTCCATTTAAACCATTTTCTACACACAACAATTAACATAAATCCCTTTCACACAATTTTTATATCTTTCTCAAATGGAATTCCCTACGGATTCGACGTTTCCGATGTCTAGCGATAGTGATACCGAGTCGTCTTCCGACAACGAGACGCTAAAATATTTTGTGTCGGTGTATAACGAGCTTGATGCCGAGTCGTTGTAGGTCCGGCTAGGGGAGGATCTAGTCGCCTAATCCTTGTATACGAACCACTCCGGTTGTGCGGAATCCAACCGGAATAGCAAACCGAGATAGAACACGCAAATAATCAACACACAAGACTCAACGATTAACACCACTTGTATTAAACGTATGAAAGGTCCGGTTACAGCTCAATGTTTACAAATCAGTCCTGTAAACTCTCTAAGTGTGTGTGTTCTCTGTTAACTGTCATCTACGAAATGAACACAACACGCGGGTATTTATACCCAAACACAGCAGGTCTGGTCGAAGGATCAGATAGCATGATCGAAGGATCATCTATCGACCAGGAACAGCTCGAAGGATCAGCATGTACCACGAAAGATGTGATCTTTCGTGGTCCATCTCTCGAAGGTCATCTTTCGAGCTTATCATCATCGAAGGATAAGCAATCCTTCGTGACACATCCTTCGACCCAGCAGCTTACAAACATAATGTTGATTGTTTGCCCAAGTCAAACCGGAGGATGGTTGACTTGGTCAAACTTACAGACTAACAAAGACATCGTTTAGTAACAAGACAAAATACAGACAAAGTACAGACACAAGTGCACCAACAAACTCCCCCTTGGCTGTAGCTTTGTCTCGATCTTCGAGATAGTTTTGTCTTGATCTTCATTCTTGTAAGTCCTTCGTGTCTTCAAGTCTTTGACATCTCTTCACGTCTTCAATGTCGGAGGATCTTTAAAGTCTTCACGACTTGAAAGTAGAAAGTGTACCAACAAACTCCCCGTTTTATGTAGGAAGTGTGTTGACAAACTCCCCCTTAACATAAGCTCCCCCTTGAGTTATGCTCGTGAAAGTCTTTATCTTTATGAAGTAAGATCCTTGTGGTGTTGATGATGGTCAGCGGCAACTCGATCATCTTCATCATTTGAGTGCCTTCACGTCGTGTCTTCATTCCGAAGCTTGTCATCGACCATGTTCTCCTAGCCTTTAGAATCTGCACATGCAAGAGATCTAAGCGCGTAATGAGAACAACCGCCTGGAATATCATAAGCAAACGATACACATGTGACCATTGTTTTAAACAAACACCGTCCGACAGTTTGAAAGTTTAACAAATTTTATCCATTTCAATTTTAACTTTCAACGCTTGCAAATTTCGACCGTTTATGAAGATTTAGTCGTTTTCGGTTTTCGTTCAGGTTTCAGGTAACGAAGACTCGAGCTCCAACATCGTACGATCGAAAATAAGATAGAAATAAAATCTTTTTGGTATTTATAAAGTTTATATTAAAACACGCCTAAAATCTTTTTGGTATTTTTGAATATTTCAAATGTAAAGACTGAAAGCAGTAAACAAATATATACAGACATTCTTTTTGCGAGTTTCGAGGGTAAGAGAATCATATCAGTGTACGGTCATGCCAAAACGCTCTCGTTGTTCAATTAGTTAACATTAAGATAAGCATCCTATAACAATTATCGGTATTGTTGTCCACTTAAGCTCAACTTATCAGATGTAATCATGGCGAGGGGATACGTTAAGGTATGATTTATACTTACCGACCGGTGTTCATCCACATCACGACACATTCCCGTATCAAGGTATGCACGAGGGTTCATCTTACCGGTGAGTATACCGATTATCATCTGTTTGACCGTATATGATGTGAGAAACTCACTTATTTTGAATTGAAAACAAGCCCTATGTGATATAATCACTTATTGATGAGGAACTTGATTTTCGATGCATGAGGGCACAGGAGCAAGTCCGTGAACAGGTCAGTACTTTCGTACAGCAGAGAGACGAACTTGACTCCCGGAAAGAATTTGTGATATATTATCACTTATTTTGAGGGACATGTGATTGTTGATCACTTATTGAGGTCGTATGCAATATGTACACGTATGTATGGTATCATGGAAGATCTAGACTTGCGTCCCCGTTATTTTTCGGTAAAAGATACAACCATGATACCCAGATGATAAGCAGCATAAAGACCGAATATCTCAGAACCTCGGCAATCTCTCAAACGAAATTTCGGTACTAAGACCATATGCCAATGAATGGTTCCCACCCAGTCTTCAGTCGGATTAAAGTTTATATCACCCTGCACACTTTAAAATGATTGTGAGCCTACCGATACATCTTATATAGAGCTGCTTATCGCTTTTCAGTTTAAGGTTTAAAGAGGTTTAGACAGACCACTGATGTACTATCATTTTCTCTTTTGCTCGCCAGGAAACTCATTTTTGATTTTCTATTGTTTTTGTGTTTTTGAACTTTTTCAATGTTTTTGGATTTTCAAATTTTGGATTTACTCCCCCTAAAATCAATAAACTAAAACAAATTTAAAACACAAAGGTATTTACAAAAATGATTTTCCGATGTTGGTTTTACTCTTGCTTGACCTTAATGCTGTTTACCAGTAATAAATAGTCAAATCTTGATTTGTCAAAAGCTTTGGTAAAAAGGTCGGCACGTTGGTCATCGGTGTGGACGTAAGCAACATCGATTAGCCTTTTCTCAAAGCAATCACGTATGAAGTGATATTTGATTTCGATGTGCTTAGTCTTTGAATGCTGCACAGGATTTTTAGTGATCTGTAAGGCAGCAGAATTATCAACGTAAATAGGAGTAGTTAGGAATTCAAAACCGTAATCACGCATTTGTTGTTGGATCCATAGGACTTGGGAGCAACAACTTGAGGCAGCAATGTATTCAGCTTCGCATGTTGATGTAGCGACGCATGTCTGCTTCTTGCACTGCCATGTGACTAGGCGATTTCCCAAAAACTGACATCCAGCCGTTGTGGATTTGCCGTCGATTTTGCATCCGCCAAAATCAGAATCACTGAATGCGATCAAGTCAAAGTTATTATCCCTAGGGTACCACAGACCGGTGTCAGGGTAACCCTTCAAATAACGAAAAATCCTTTTTACAGCTGCAAGATGTGAGGCCTTCGGGTTGACTTGATATCTGGCAAGCAGGCACGTTGGGTACATTATATCTGGTCTTGATGCTGTGAGGTACATAAGAGATCCAATCATCGCGCGGTAGTAAGAGGGGCTAACATCTTGACCCTTCAAGTCTGGAGTAATTCCGTGATTTTGTGGCAATGGGGTACCGATGGGCGTTGCATCAGACATCTGGAACCGGCTCAAGATGTCACCAACATATTTAGTCTGATGGATGAATATCCCAGACTCTGTTTGTTGTACTTGTAGGCCCAAAAAGAAGGTCATTTCCCCCATAGCACTCATCTCGAATTTATCCTGCATTACACGCTCGAAATCCCTACACAAAACATCATTAGTAGAACCAAATATAATATCATCAACGTATACCTGTACCAGTAGAAGATCTCCATCTTGTTCTTTGATGAAAATAGTGCAGTCGATAAGACCTCTGCGAAAACCGTTCTCCAGCAGATAATTAGATAAGGTTGCGTACCAAGCTCGCGGTGCTTGATGTAGACCATATAGAGCTTTGTTGAGCAACCAAACCCGATCGGGATGGATAGGATCTTCAAAACCAGGAGGTTGTTCGACGTACACCTCTTCTTCCACCACACCATGTAAGAAAGCACTCTTCACGTCCATCTGGTATACCTTGAAACCTTTGAATGAGGCATAGGCCAGAAAGATCCGAATGGCTTCTAGACGTGCAACAGGTGCATACACTTCGTTGTAGTCGATCCCTTCAATCTGACGAAAACCTTGAACGACTAGCCTTGCTTTGTTCCGGATAACGATCCCACGGTCATCCTTTTTGCATTTAAACACCCAACGGGTACCAATCTTCTTGTATCCAGCAGGTTTCTCTACGAGTTTCCAGACACCAAGCTTCTGGAATTGTTGCAGTTCTTCCTGCATCGCTTCAACCCATGAGCTATCTTTCAAAGCATCTTTCCAAGTTCTTGGTTCTTCCTGTGAGACATAACACGCGAAAGACCAATCATTCTGTTGACCAGATTCTCGGATAGTTGCATACAAGCCTGCATTGTTGTTGTTTCGCAACATGTTTCTTGTTTGAACGCCACTTTGTACATTTCCGATGATGTTTTGTTGAGGATGGGTATTATGAATCCTTGTTTCTGGATTATCTTGAACTGGAATATTTGTACCCAGATTGTTGAGATTCAGATCAACAATCAATTCAAGGCCCGGAATTGACGAAGAGGATGATGCAGAAGTTTCAGCTGTTCGAGGGACATCCACTGGAGGAGTACCCTCTGAAGTACCATGAACTGCTGTTGGAGCTTCTTGATCTGCATCTAGAAATTCGTCATCCTCTGAAGATTCGTTCAATTCGGAAGCATCTTGAAAATCCTCATTGTCGAGAGCATTATTGTTCACTGAAGATGGTTCTTGATTTACTATAATGGGACGAACCAACGGTGAATCTGTTGCATTGTCGCTCTCGAAAAACATCCTTGCCGCAGCACTTTCTTCAACGGCTTCAACATTGATCGAATTGAAAAAGTCATCGTACTCAAACATCCAAGGTTGACCAGGATTTCTGACTGGTAAAGTGTGCCTTTGTACTCTGACTTCAGACCATTCCTCGACCCTTTTAGTCTCTAAATTCCAGACTCTTAAGTTCGGGGTGGAATACCCAAGAAAGTATCCCTCAATTGCTCTTGCCCCAAACTTTCCATTAGGATCGATAATTGTGCAAGGAGCTCCAAACGGTTCGAGATATGACAAGTCTGGTTTCCGTTTGTTGATAAGCTCAAAGCAGGTCTTGTTGTGCCTTTTGACTGTAAGGACTCGGTTCAACGTGTAGCATGCAGATGACACAGCTTCAGTCCAGAATGGAATGGGTAGCTGCGACTCTACCAACATAGTCCTAGCAGTCTCGATCAATGTGCGGTTTTTACGTTCAGCGACGCCATTCTGTTGAGGAGTATAAGCTGCACTAAATTCGTGAAGAATACCTTTTGAAGTGCAAAACTCCGCCATGGCATGATTTTTGAATTCAGTACCATTGTCGCTACGTATCCGCCTAACCTTCAAGTTGTAAAGATTCTCAATCTGAATGATCAAGTTTTTGATAATACCGAAGGTTTCACTCTTGTGTGCCATGAACGCCACCCAAGAAAATCTTGAATAATCATCAGTAATCACGAGGCAGTATTGATCATTCCTAATGCTTTTGTGCTTGACAGGACCGAACAAATCCATGTGCAAACGTTCAAGAGGAACAGCCACCGTGTTGACTTTCTTTGTCGGGTGTCGCTTCTTCGTTTGTTTTCCTTTTTGGCACGAAACACAGACGTCTTGAAGATGGAAATTTTTAAGAGGAACACCATTCACCAATTCATTTGATACCAAATGATTCATTTTGCGTAAGTGAATGTGGCCCATTCGTCTGTGCCAAGAGATTGTGTCTTTTTCTGTGGCTTTGGAAACGAAACATGTTGCTTGTGCAGACGTTGTGATAGCTTGGCTCATATCAAGGACATACAGATCATTTATCCTTGGAGCCGACAAGAGAATCCATTCTTTTGGAATTTTGAAGCCGGGTTTCAGCACATAACATCCATTAGCATCAAAGTGTACTGAGAACTGCTTGTCACAAATTTGAGAAACACTAAGAAGATTGTGATCAAGTTGTTGCACAAAGTTGATCTTGTCAAAGCTAACAACCCCGTTGGAAATCATTCCTTCACCCGTTATATATCCGCCCTTATCTCCAGCAAAAGCAACATAACCTCCTCTAATAGATTTGACGTCGTAGAGAAGCTTCATGTCGCCTGTCATGTGCCTGGATGCCCCACTATCAACAATCCAATGACTACTGATAGTTCCTCCTGGAACACCCTGCACATAAACTCAATCGATTAGTTGGAGATGGGGACCCAAGCCATTGTGGTCTTGGGTCTTCCATTTTTATCAACAACAATAACTTCGACTTTTTGATGATTTGGAAATTGTGATGGTCCCTCTGATTCAATAACCCTTTTTGGTTTCCAGGTCTGTTGAGTGTTACCAGTTTGATTGTTTGAAGTTTTTGAAAACTTTGAATTTTCTGGTTTAACTGAAACAGATGGTTTGTGAACCACATCGGTTTTAATTTCTTTTTCAAGTTTCTTGACCTGTTGGCGTTTCTGTTTCTTTTCCCTTTCTCTTATGAGTCGGGGATCTTGTTTTACAGAAACAGATCGCTTGCGGTCAGTTGGGCCACGGGGATCATCAACTATGCCTTTTTGTTTATGAAGATACGGGCAATTTCGAACAATATGCCCGATTGTTCCACATTCAAAACATGATCTTCGTTCAACAAACCCCGAAGTATCATGTGGTCGTCTTACCGATGATGAACTTTGTGATCCCGAGGTACTAGGTTTTGAACAACTTGGTTCATTCCTTTTCATCACAGTTGCTTTTTGGACAAAATCTAAATTAGATTGATTTGCAAACTTTTCAATTTTGTCCGTTCCCTTCGACTTCACAAAGTTCACATTCTTCTTCTTCTTCTGATTCGGCTTCTTTTGAGTTTGAGTCGGTGCCTTACCATTTGTTTTGGTATGGTTTTGCTGTTTTGGCACTGTTGGTAATTTCTTGTTCCCAAACTGTTTTCTAACTTCAGCCTTTGGGATAGGAGGACACTGTGTGACTGTAACATGTGGTCCTGTCTTTCCCAAAAACTTACTTGTAGAATTTTCAAAGACTTTACTGATTAAAGATTGATTAACATTTTTAATAGGAAAATCTTTGTCTGAATAGATTTTATCATCACCAACAAGAGTGTACAGCAAATCCACACTGTCCGACTCTTTCTCAGACGAGGACTCAGTTGCAATAGTCTTAGCGGGTTTTGCAGGAGGATCACACAGAATGTGATTCTCAAGAGGTATGTCCTCATCTTTTATCACCGCATCAGACTTTGCTGAATCAGTATCATCAGATTCATCATCAGAAGAATCAGTATCCTCAATCACAACCGGAGGATCCTGATTTGGTTCAGCAGTTACAAAGGTATCTGCTGACACATCTGAATCGGATGATACTTCTTTCTTGTATCCAAGTCCTGCAGCAAACTCAGTAACATCTAGAGGAACAGATGGTTCAAAGTGAGTCCTGTATTCCTCATCAGGCATGGCATCATAATTGTGTCTGACAGGTGGTGGACATTGCTTATAACCTATGCATGTGACATCCTTTTTCTCTTTCTGCACATCAATGATGTGATCCAACACATAGCTAGAACTCAAATAACTGTCTAACTTAAATCGGATCGCCTCACTTTCGGTTTTAACACAAGCCATTTCCTTTTGCATCACCTCAAGACGAGATATATACAAATTAATGTCAGTTTGTTTTCTGGAAACCATTTTAGTCAGCTCTGTTTTATCTTTCTTCAATGTTTCAATCATTGATTTATAATTCTTTTCATGGTTTTCATAAAACATATTGGCTTCAGTGCACTTTGAAATATCAACTGTCAATTTCTGATTATGAATAAATGTCACATCATATTTCTCTTGCAAAGCCTCGTGTTCGCTTTGCAATTCACACCACCTATCATTCACAGAAACATGTTTGTTTTGCAATTCAAACAAACTAGCTTGTAAAGCATCGTGTTTGCCTTGCAACTCAGACATGTTTGCTACCAACTCAGCACATCTAACATGCAAACTATCACAGTTATTACAGCTAACAGAAGTGGGTTCATCGACACATACCTGACTTGATGAACTGTCGACATTCGCCATAAAGGCTGAATGGAGAGAAGACGAAGAATAAGCAGCTTGATCCACCAAAATAGATCTTCTTTGAATTCCTGCTGCAGCTTCCTCCAAAAGCTCATCAAAATCAGCAGCATCGACTGACGCACTTGTTGTGTCATCCACTTGATCATTGCCTGAAGTTGAGGATTCTTCATCCGAGCTTCCACTATAACCGGAAGAGTCTTCATCCTCAGAAGATACATCACCATTGGTGGAAGATTCTCCACCACTGGCGTGTTTAAGATCATTAACCACTTCAGCAAAACAAGCAGTTCCATCTGGTGCATCGTTTCCCAACTGGATTGACCAATCACAACCTTCGTCTACCTGAACCACTAGTGCCTGATTGGCATTTGATGGTCCTGCCTGAGTCTGATTGTTGACAGGCACCAATGTGCGAACATTGCTCCTGTTCTGGTTCTGCTGGTTGCCTTGACCTCTGAAGGGATTCTGGTTCCCATGTTGAGATGGTCTTGTACATTCACGCTTGAAATGGCCGCGCTCACCACAGTTGAAGCATTTAACAGCTTGTTTATCGAACCCATACTTGGTGTCTTTCTTGCTTTCCAAGCTGGTTCGGCCCGTTCTTTCCATGAAATCCTTTGCTCGCCTAACAGCACTGGCAAAGGCCCACTTAATATCCATCATCTCCATCTCTTCCTTGTCTATCTGCTGATAGTCTTCTTGAGTCAGATTAATGTTGCCAATCTGACCTTCTACTAAACCACAGTATGCGCTCACCAAAGTGTTTAGCAGCTCCATGTGTTCCTTAGCTACTTCCACACTAACTTTTGAGAAGCTTGAAGTGTCGAGCCGTACTGTATTTGGCTTAGATTGCTGACTAGCAGATGATGTACTTCCATAACAAGCTTGCTGCTGTGGAGGATGAAGTGGATTCCCGTACATGTCTGTTGGTACGGCAGATTGAACAGGAGGAGGAGGAAGTGGATTCCCATACATGTCGGTTGCTCTGATAATTTGTTGGCTTTGCTGTTGTGGTGCTGGTTGAGGAACTGGATCAAGCGGATTCCCATACATATCTGTTCGTGCAGGCTTGACTGGAACTTGGATAGTATTCCCAAACATGTCTGTGGTAGACACAAACGCTGTTTGAATTGGAGCGTGTGAAGCAGGTTTTGCAGAAGTGCTCGAAGTTCCATAATACATCTCTGGATTTTGTGGCACAGCAACTCTTTTCGCCTTCAGAGTTTCTTCCTGATTCTTGTTCTCCAGAATTTGAACAAAGTCATTGAAACTTGTTGTAGCTAACGTGCCATTATACTTCATGATTTCTAAGAATGTATTCCACTGAGGTGGCAATGCATCTGCAAACTTCTTTACAATCTCTGCAGGAGTTACAACAACCTCAAAGTTTGACAATTCAGTCAGTAGATGATTAAATCTACTCGTCAAGTCTCCTAAAGACTCATTCTCCATACAGATAAAGCCATCAAACTCTTTCTTCAGCAGTTCTTTTCTCAATTGGCGTGTCGCTTCATTTCCTACGCCCCTTGTCTTCAACGCGTCCCACAACCTCTTAGTTGTCTTGTAACTGACAAACTGATGATAAATGTCTTTACTCAATGCTTGAGTAAGAATGGCATACGCCTTCTTTTCCAAGTCATAGATCTTCTTTTGATCTTCTGTGAGGTCTGCAAACGTAGCAGCAGATGATGCAGCAACCTCTATTGTTTGATCAAAATCTGTAATAAACCGCAACCACAACTCTGTATTCTGACCAAGAACGTATGTATGAAATCTATCAATCCATCCTGGATATTCATATAAATGCATCAACTTGGGAGGCCGATTTAAACTTCCCGTTTCACTCTCGCTTAAGAGAATGCTTTGAATACTTGGAGTTTGATTTGATACAAATGCCCATTGACCGGTAGACATGGCATTAGCTTGAGAAGATACTGATGCGGAAGATGACGGAGCACCAAAATACATATCCGTATTCACCATAGTACCCCATCTTGGATTCATTTTTGATCAGCCGAAAGATACCTGTCGAAAGCCTTGAAAAACACAAACTGTTAAACACAAACAGACTAATGATCGAAAGATCAACACCTGTTCGAAGGATCAACAGGGTTCGAAAGATCTCTGTTGAATTTCGAACAATGTTTTTCGAAAGATTCTCCAAACGAAGGATCCTTATCTTTCGAAAAAGTACTGTACACCGAAAGATGATTTTGAAAGATGACTTCGAAAGACTCCCCAATCGAAGGATCCTAGTCTTTCGAAAATGAACAGTAGACCGAAAGATGAATGTTTCGAAGTGATTCCTTGGTTCGAAGGATGATGATCTATCGAACCTCCTCTGATCGAAAGATGGTCTTTCGAGTTCGAAGGATATCTTTCGAACGGTTCTGACACAGTTGACAATCGGTGACAAGTTGGTGAAAAAGTTGACGGGTTGGTGAGAACTTTCGGCAGGAAGTATGTTCAGACCATATCTTCTGAACATGCAGGTTTCACCAATCAAGTAAAGTCCAATATTTTAATCAGTTTACTCTTCCCAACACACAAACACTTGGTAATTCAAAATTTTTAAGATCAAAGTGTATTTTTATCAAGAACACTATGAATATACCAAGAACACTACCCAGAAAAACACGAATTTCGGTGAACCGAAACTCTTCAAACACATAAATTTGCTAAAATGTTTAACAAAAACCAACAACTAACATGTAAACATGAAGAATAATAAGGTTTTTAACAAAACACCAAGCAGAAACAACAAGATTTTCCAGAAAATAGTGAAACTTTTAAACCCGAAAAACAGTCCAAAAACTCTCGGTTTTAACAAGGAGAAGAGCCAAGGCTCTGATACCACTTGTAGGTCCGGCTAGGGGAGGATCTAGTCGCCTAATCCTTGTATACGAACCACTCCGGTTGTGCGGAATCCAACCGGAATAGCAAACCGAGATAGAACACGCAAATAATCAACACACAAGACTCAACGATTAACACCACTTGTATTAAACGTATGAAAGGTCCGGTTACAGCTCAATGTTTACAAATCAGTCCTGTAAACTCTCTAAGTGTGTGTGTTCTCTGTTAACTGTCATCTACGAAATGAACACAACACGCGGGTATTTATACCCAAACACAGCAGGTCTGGTCGAAGGATCAGATAGCATGATCGAAGGATCATCTATCGACCAGGAACAGCTCGAAGGATCAGCATGTACCACGAAAGATGTGATCTTTCGTGGTCCATCTCTCGAAGGTCATCTTTCGAGCTTATCATCATCGAAGGATAAGCAATCCTTCGTGACACATCCTTCGACCCAGCAGCTTACAAACATAATGTTGATTGTTTGCCCAAGTCAAACCGGAGGATGGTTGACTTGGTCAAACTTACAGACTAACAAAGACATCGTTTAGTAACAAGACAAAATACAGACAAAGTACAGACACAAGTGCACCAACAGTCGTCCCGTCCAAAGAAGAAGATGGTCGACCGTGATCGTATACGTGCCAACGAAGTTTTGATGAACGATTATTTTGTGGAAAATCCGCTCTACAATGCCGAAACGTTTAGAGATCGGTTTCGTTTACCCAAAGAATTATTTTTAAAGATTGTTGGAGACATCGAAGCAAGCGAGGAATGGTTTCAAGAAGGTTACGATGCGATGGGCAAACCAAGTTTCACGCCGATACAAAAATGCACGCCCGCCATTCGCCAACTAGCGACAGGTAACCCTCCCGATCAATATGATGAATACCTAGCTATGTCGGAAAGAACTTCACGTGAATGTTTGCAATTTTTTTGCAACACGGTCATTAAGTTGTATGCTAACGAGTTTTTACGTAAACCGACGAGCCACGACATCTCACGTATTTACGCCGCACACGAGGCTATATGGCATTTTCCCGGGATGCTCGGTAGCATCGATTGTACACATATCGTGTGGAAAAATTGTCCAAGAGAGTTGCGAGGGGCGTATGTTAGGGGAGACATCAAAAGACCAACCATCATATTAGAAGCGGTGGCGTCGAATGATTTAAGGATTTGGCATTCGTATTTCGGTGTTCCAGGTTCAAACAACGACATCAATGTGTTGCACACATCGCCGTTGTTCCAAAGCGTAACGGATGGTACCGCACCTTCCTCTCCTTTCTATGTTAACGCTCGACATTACAGACGAGGCTTTTTTCTTGTGGATGGTATCTACCCGTCTTGGTCTGTTTTTGTGAGAGCTCCCTCATTTCCTGTCGAGGCTAAAGAAAAGGCGTTCAAAAAATTGCAAGAATCGGCAAGAAAAGATGTTGAGAGGACATTTGGTGTTTTAAAGGGTAGATGGGGTATACTACACCGACCGGTTCGTGCGACGAGCAAGAAATCAATACATGGCATAGTGTATGTATGTATCATATTGCACAATATGCTGATCAAAGAAGACGGACGTGCAATATCCCCTGATTGGGTGCCGGATCCTCCTATACAAGTTCAAGTTCCACAAAATATCCATCTAGAATTGCGTAATGAAGAAACTAACTTTCGGTTGAAATACGATTTAATCGAACTAGTAGGTTCTCTAGGTTTGGAGTTTCATGATTCGGACGAGGAGTAGGTTTTTTTTTAAATTGTATGTTTCTAGTATGTTAAATTGAAGTAGTATGTTTTAAATTTAATGAAATTTTTAATTTTAGTGTTTCATTGTTAATTTCTAATTTAAAATAAAAAATTAAAAAAATTAGTGAAATTTATAATTTAGTGTTTTAAAATAAAATTAAGAGAGAAATGCCCGGATAGTCCCTGTGGTTTCACCTTTTTTCAGCTATAGTCCCTATCTTTCTAAAACTACTTGAATAGTCCCTGTGGTTTACCGTTTTGTTCTCGGATAGTCCCTGGGTCTAACTTCAGTTACTTTTCTCTGTTAAGTGGGTGTTGAAATGACCAAAATACCCTTTCCTTAAAAGGCCAAACCACAGGGACTATCCGGGCGTCTTCTTCATTTTTATCTATAAAACCCCACCACCACACTTCATCTTCAACCTCCACCTCCACCCTCCACCATCACCGCCACCATCACCCTCCTCCACCCTCCCCCACCACCCTGTGAATCATAACCCGCACACCAGACAAAGCCCCTGTGCCCTCTCCTTCTTCGATGATAACCTCACACCCACACTCATCTCCGAAAGGGTCAGATTCTGCATAAACTTCCAACGAATGAACTCGCACTGCGGATAAACTCAATTCTGCGACTGAAATTACTGCAGTGATTTACATGGACTGAACAATGACGTTCCGATTTCTGCAGATTCATTCGATGCTGCAGATGATTAAACGACTGATTCTGTAGACTGATATTCAATAAAATGGACTAATTTCAAACATATAAACCAGCAAAACCAGCAAATGTACTTAAACTCTATTTCTGTTTCGAACATATAAGAACAGATGAAATTCTATGCAATGTACTGCGACTGAATCGGAAAGATATGCAATGCTAATTAGTGTGCGATCCCAGATATCGTATTAACTTCAGCGAACAAACTGCAACGATACTGATTCTGCGGACTTAACTGATTTCTATCAATGAACAACAGATCCACAGATTTGCACAATCCCAACGAACAATTCTGATTTTGTTTCTAAGCGTGTGCAGATCAGAATTCAGTTTTATGCGAAACAACCAAAGAATTAACTGTCAACAGATGAACGGATAACAAAATTGTCTAATTCTGATTTTGCACATGGACTGTTGTTTCGTTCCACACTACAAATTATAAAAACACTGATTCAAATTTTATATGTGAGCAATACAACCGAGTGGACCCTTTAAACCTTCAAACAGTCTCAACCTAATGCTGCAATCAACAAACAACCTAATGCCGGACTCATCACCTCCATCTCCGCCTCCAACCTGAACCGGCCTTCCACACATCAGCCGCTGCCCACCTCCATCCTCTTCACACTTCAACCGCTGGCCGTCTTCAACCGCCGGACTGTCAAATCGGCACCGATTTGAGGTGAAAATTATACCATTCTACTCGTATTCATGGCCTGAATAAAAGCCCTATAGTTTTTTAGTGGCATTCGTACCGATTGAACAAGAATTTCTGAAATGAAATCACATGGCGATTTCAAGGGTTTACACATGGGGGTGGTGGCTGATTACGGTGATGAAGGTGGTGGTGGCGGATGATGGTGGTTGGTGGTGGTTGTGGCAGTGGTGGCTTGGCGGTGAGAGACGGCGAGGATGATGGGTTGGTGATGGAGGTGTTGACAGGCGGTGGTGTTTTATGGTGGTGGTGGAGATGAAGGAGATGGTGGTTTAGAGAGAGAGAAAAGGGTGTGAAGGTGATGAACTGATGATGAAGAATGAATGTGGTAGGGAATTATAAATAAAAAGAGAAAAATGCCCGGATAGTCCCTGTGGTTTGGCCTTTTAAGGAAAGGGTATTTTGGTCATTTCAACACCCACTTAACAGAGAAAAGTAACTGAAGTTAGACCCAGGGACTATCCGAGAACAAAACGGTAAACCACAGGGACTATTCAAGTAGTTTTAGAAAGATAGGGACTATAGCTGAAAAAAGGTGAAACCACAGGGACTATCCGGGCATTTCTCTCTAAAATTAAAAATTTCTAATTTTAAAATGAAAATTAAAAAAATTTGGGAGTGATAGAATTTCATCACTAGTGATACCACTCCTACTACATTTCTATCACTAGTGATAGAATATTGGGTGATGACATGGCATGAGTTGATTAGTGCTTGGTAGTGATAGAATTGTATCACTAGTGACCACCCCTCCTCCCCTTAGGGTGTAAGGGGTGCATGCCCATTAAGATTAGGCAAACTTTCCCCCCTACCCGATCATGTTGTGTCATGTAATTTCTTTCTCATTTTTGCCTATTGCCCAAAAAAAACATAAGGGGTGCATGCCTAAATTGAAATTAGGCAAACTAATTTAAAAAGAAACAAAGAAAAAAGGATGATTTGTTGACAAGAACTGGGCCCCACCACTTACCCTCACCCTCACCTTTGCCGCAAGCTGCATCTTTTCCCCGAAAAGTGGACTCCCGATCGGCAAACTTATGTTGGCGGTGCCGCGGTGGACACGCTGTGCGGCATGTGGGGTTGCCGAAGGAGGTTGCCGAAGGCACCCCGCACACCCTTAATACACTAATCGGTCTTATTGGTTTAGGTTATACAAAGTCATATTAGGTCAAAGCAAGTTATTTTAGTGTTAAAAACATGTATATGAAGATTAGTACATTAATAGGTCTTTAGATGTGTTAATGAGTTGATTAGGTTATACAAAGTCATTTGGTGTTATATACATGTATACGATGAATAGTAAATATGCTAACGGCCCTTAATGGGTTACTTTATGTTAGTGGATTGGTTTAGGTCATAACAAGTTATTTAGGTGTTAAAGACACATGTGTTATCATTTATCGCAAGTACATTGGGAATGTGTTAAAGATATGTGTTGGTAATACGCTTTACGTTATAAAAAATTAATTTAGTGTTTAAGTACACTTACACATACTACATATATATACAAAATGTGTCTTAACATATGTCGTAACGTAAAAGACATTTTTAAAGTAGTACAAAAGGTTTCCAAATGTGTTCATCTTTTAAAAACCTGAAACCAACTTCACATACCATGTAGAAGATTGCAATGGAATCCGGTGATTTCATGTTATTGAGTATGCTATGAATCATTTTCGAAACATGAAACACATCGGTAACAACTATTACATGTATTTTTATATATATTAAATGACTTTGTATTTTTAGTGTATGTTTTCCAATGACAATGTACTTTTATTATGGTGTCGTCTTTTGTTATCCAGTCAAGCCAACCCGACCCGACCTGACCCAACCCAAAAAAAATAACGCCTAGATGTACAAAATACAAGCATTAAAATAACTGACACTATGTAAAAGAAATTTTGACTCCGTCAGTGCTAATGCAAACCTATATTATTTAAGCATACTCATATTTCTTCTGACACCATAAAAAATATATTTTGACTTCCTCAGTGCTCATGTAAACCTATATTATTCAGAGAAAATTACCAAAATAGCCACCTCATGAGTCCTTGGAGAGGGGCATCCCACATTTTATGCGTCTGCCATTCTTTATATTGATGCGTGTATGGATGAAGCAGCAAGTACGAAAATGGGACGCATGGGATGAGTCACGGACGTATGGGATGATGGGATGAGTCACGGACGCATGGGAAGCCTCAAACGGACGCATGGGATGATAGGGTGAGTCAAGGACGCATGGGATGAGTCACGGACGCATGGGATGAGTCACGGACGCATGGGACGCATGATGTCATTGAGACACGTGTCACTTCTACATTGGCGGACGCATGAATGAGCCCTTCAGACGCATAAACTCTCTCGTAATCAGTGATGCCCTGCTCCAAGTACGCATGAGGTGGCTATTTTGGTAAGTCAACCTTTTTCTTAGCTATTTTCGTAATTTTTTCTATTATTTAAGCATACTCATATTTCTCTTCGAATAAAAAAGGCATATGGAGACTGAAAATGTAGTTGATTTTCACCTGTAAAATTTGCATCGAGAGTATACATTTTTTCGTTTCATCCTCAAAAGAAATTCTTATCTTATCTGGAATTTGGAAATAACATATCTCATTTACATTGAAAGACATAAAAATAACATTTCATAGGTAAAAGATATAACCTTTTGATATTAAAGTATAGAGTTAAATGCTTGGTTGGTCCCTGTGGTTTTCAAAAATTGCAGACTTGGTCCCAGTGGTTTACTAATTACACGCGTGGTCCCTGTGGTTTTCAAAAATGCACTCGGTTGGTCCCTAGCCCTAACATCAGTTAAATTTCTCAGTTAAGTCCATGTTAAATAACCAAAATACCCTTGCTTATTAACTCTCTTTATAAACCCACCACAACCCGCATCATCTTCATCACCATCATCATCTTCATCCCCAACCTGCATCATCTTCATCACCACCATCTTCTTCATCACCAACCCACCCCTAGTCTCACCCTGTCACTGTCGCCGTGAGTCGCCGCCGCCGCCCCTCTTTCTCCCTCTCATCTTTCTCGTCTCGATTACTGTTTCTGCTATACAGGATGCAGATTTGTTAGTGTCTCGAACTCGATTATCGGAGTATCAATTGCAGATATGGCTATGCGAGCTCAGAGAACCAGAGGCAGAGGTTACCTGTGTTCAAGTACAGAACGTCTATTTTGTATCTGGTGGAGACTCATTCCACCACTATTATTGTTGGAGAAACTGGCAGTGGTAAAACCACTGCATCATCTTCATCCCCATCATCATCTTCATCACCAACCTCTGCATCTGTACAACATATCTCCACGTCATCATCCCTGTAAATCCTGAATCTTCCACCCTGTTCATTTCTTTTCAAATCTCATACATCACCCACTAAATCTCCAATCTCCAATCTCCATCGTTAAACATCAAATTAAACCCAAATTCATCCCCACCTGAAACGCAAAGCTCTGTTTATCATGCAATCATTACTCTGCGACAGTTGCGGCATCATCGGAAATAGCCGCCGTCCCCACCTGAAACAACCAATCTGACGGGGAAAACTTGGGGATCTAAAGGAGCTGTGATGCAATAGAACAAGGGAGACAACAAAAAAAAACTTACCGGAGTGGAACACCATCGCCGCCGCCGTGAAACATCATCATCATCATTCTCTTCTTCCCGGAGATCGGCTCCGCGGCCAGTCCCGTCGCCTCTAGCTCTCTCCGTCTGCTCTCTCTCTCCGTCTCATCGTCGTAGGCCACCACCGATTGGTGGTGGCCGGCTGTCTATTCCAAGATAACAGGGGCTGGGGGTGGTCCATGAAAGTGATGTAAGGCTTCAGGGGTGTGTATGTGTGAGAGAAAGAGGAGGACGGTGGTTATGGGGGTTCGCCGGAGGAACCAGTTGCCGGAGATCGCCGGAAATCGGGCTCCCTTGACTGGTTCGCATAGAGAGAAGCAGAGGTGAGTGTGTGGTGTGCGTGTTTGGGGTTCAAGGTCTGATGAATGAGACAGGGTTCACTACCCTTTTATAGTTAGGAAAGGGTATTTTGGTCATTTAACATGGACTTAACTGAGAAATTTAACTGATGTTAGGGCTGGGGACCAACCGAGTGCATTTTTTAAAACCACAGGGACCACGCGTGTAATTAGTAAACCACTGGGACCAAGTCTGCAATTTTTGAAAACCACAGGGACCAACCAAGCATTTAACTCTAAAGTATACAGTCAAATAGAAAACTCAAACCCCAATATTTCGATATGTGTTCTCACAAGTTACAAAAACATGCTTGGTCCAGCATAACCTCATTTTATGTAATAATGTTAAATGATTTAAATATTATAACTTCAGGTGTGTTATTTGGAATAAAGTGGCTTGTAAGTATTCGTCAATAGCAATGTGGCACAAGAGGAGGGTATATCATGTTTTCAAATTCAAATTAATTTGAATTCTTTTTTTATGAAAATGACTTGGTCTGAACATGTTTAATTTTGAATTGTACGTAATAGAAGTTATTCATGTTCCTTGATAAGTGAGTTATACCAAACTCTATGTTATGAGTTATGGTTTATTCATCATTGAAGAGCCGGTTTAACTAGCTATGATGTTTCACTTAAGCTTTAAGTGACAATCATTGTTTCTATGTTTTGTAGAGGATCTTTGACATATGCTAATTTCTCATTCAATCGTACTATTGTGTATGTGACTTATGGTCCGACGTTTTTAGAGTATAAAACGAATTAAGATTAAGGCTTTTCAAAAAATTATTATTTTGCTTATGATCTTAGTAAATCAAAAATGCATGGTTGTTCTATGCAATACTCAAGTAATACTTCTGAAGTACTTTACATGAATCATGAATGCTCACAATATTGTTTAACTTTCATGAATCAGAAAATTCACCATACGGAAATTTATTATTTGAGAGTTGAAACTGATATCTTAATTCATACTCTTGTACGCATTCTTCATTTGTATCTCATTCTTGTTGGTCCAGGTGGTCAAACATTCGAGTCAAACACACGAACATAGGGATATATGGGACAACCGGTGACTCTTTTCAGTTATATTCAAATCAAACGAGAGTACAAGAGATTATGTAACATTCGACCCTCTTTATAAAACTATTCTAACGTATTCCGAAATAAACAATCTATTCCCAAAATACAACTTAATATTACTAAAAAAACCAAACTTTGAATTTGATAGTCAAAACAAACCCTTAATTTTGCAAAGTTGCACTTTCATTTTTTATGCACCAAAATCCTATCATCAACAACCTAAATTTCAATAAAGTCATACTTTGCAGATCACTCACAATGTTTCAATAAAAAATAGGGCTTCATTGTTATCCAAACAAGTGGTACGGAGTTGAGCTCAATTAGTTCAAGAATTATCAAGAAAACTCATCATAGTAATCCAAGTTCATAGAGTAGAGTGAAAATATATGCATGTCAACTTGTTATTGCTTAAACTTAATATTGAAAAAGAAAAAGAACAAATATTGGCTACGAATCACGTGATGTTGAGCAAATAATTACCAATTCCAGAGTTGCACCTTTTTAGTACTGGAGTTAACTGCCATTTTCGTTTCTGTGGTTTGGTCACTTTGGCCATTAGAGTCCATTTTTCAAAAATGCGTCATTTTCGTCCCCCACGTTCTGGAAAGGTGCCATTTCAGTCCAAAAATCATAACCCAGTTAAGTCAGTTTGTAAATAAGGACTGATTGTTGAAATTTGTAACATAAAGGACTGATTGTGTTAATTTGAAAAATGGACTGAAATGGCAGTTAACACCACCACCACTAGCCCTGCCACCACCACCACTCCGCTGCCACCACCACCACCACCGCCACCACAGCCACCACCGCCACCACAGCCACCACCGCCACCACAGCCACTGCCACCACCACCGCCACCACCGCCGCCGCCGGAACCACCACTAACAACAATCGAGCATTATACCGATGGTGCTGCTGTACTACGTATTGGCTCGAAGAATGACGTCAGCTGACGCGAAGGCTGTGGAGGATGATGAAGGACGTGAGTATATGAAATCGAGTAAATCGAAGAGGAAGATCATGCAGAGGAGACCGGCGCAGGCGCCTGCCACGTGGCTTGAAACGATTTCGACTTTGTCTGAGACGCTTAGTCTTCTCCGGTCGTCTTCTCCGATGGATTATAGAAGTTCCGCAGATCCCCACAAACATCTAGTTCCACCCCTGCTCATTTCTGCAACTCGCCGGAGTTCGGAGTTCATCGGAGAAGACGACCGGAGAAGACGAAGACGTCCCCGTAACCCGCAAGCTTTTCGTTTCGGTATTCCGTTCTCGTTCCTTTGTTTTGCTCGTTTACTTTTCGGATTAAATACAATAAATTCTGACTTTATATTACATACAAACGTCTGAAAATATGGGTCTTGCCATGACGTTGATGGTAGTGGTTCCGGCGGCGGCGGTGGTGGCGGTGGTGGTGGTGGTGGCAGCGGAGTGGTGGTGGTGGCAGGGCTAGTGGTGGTGGTGTTAACTGCCATTTCAGTCCATTTTTCAAATTTACACAATCAGTCCTTTATGTTACAAATTTACACAATCAGTCCTTATTTACAAACGGACTTAACTGGGTTATGATTTTTGGACTGAAATGGCACCTTTCCAGAACGTGGGGGACGAAAATGGCGCATTTTTGAAAAATGGACTGAAATGACCAAAGTGACCAAACCACATGGACGAAAATGGCAGTTAACTCTTAGGACTGACTAGGATTAAACATAAAGACTTATATGGGGTACAGTAAGGCCTTAGTTATGTCTCAGGAACTTAAACTTTCCTACACTTTAGGGGGATTTGAATGTGATTATCTTTGTGTATTTAGGCCTATATTTTGTTGTATGATGTTAAACATGTTTATAATTGTAGGGTATACTCTCTCACCACTTCTTTGGTTATTGATAGTTTTCTATTTATATACTTTTTTTAATTCTGTTTGTTCGTATGATCTTTGTTTTGGAGTTAGGGGTATCTCTGAAAGCAATCTGTCGGATAGAGGTAAGGTTTAATTTGCCTACATCACACCCTTCACAAACCCTACATGTAGCTTTGCTATTTGCGCGATTTACTGGGTATGGTTGTTGTTGTAAGTTTTGTCGGGTAACTATGAAAATCCCCACGCATAGTGGCGGGCATTTTGTCGGTATCGGCTCATTACAGTACCTATAAGATAACAACATTCGGTATAGCAACCAAAAGATATATCTTTTAAAAGGATATTGACACATGTTTTACATCAATCGAAAACCATAAAAATAAATATTGTACATGGTTCAGATAATACCGATATCGAGACTAATGTTGTTTATAGTGGTGCACAAAAAACCCGGACCCGGAAAAAAAACCCGAAACCGGATATTATAAAAACCGGGTTTTCTAGACCCAAACCCGAACCCGATCCTACCCATAGGGTAGGGACCGGGTATTCATATTTGATCTAAAACCCGAACCCGGAACCGGGTTTTTTTATACGTGGTTTATACCCGAAACCCGGTTTTTATAAATACCCGGAACTGGGTTTTTTTATACCTGGTTATATAGCACTTTGACTTCTAGTCCTATCTATGTTATTTTATCTATGTTTTCAAGCATTAAGATTTTTAGTTCTTATGATTTAACAAAATTATGTATGCATTTTGATGTAATCTTGTTTAATTATTAGGTTTCTAATAATATTTGAAGTATTTGGTCATTATTCTCCTCTATTTGCTGGAAAGATCCATTGGTGTTTGTCTAATACAAAAAAATGAAAAATTGATGGAACTTGGTTAAAACATAACATAACATAGCAAATAAAATATATTGTTGTTTATGTAATCCAAAAGGATTCGAATCAGGACTATTCCTTCGATCTAGCACCATCGAATTTAAATTTAGAAATGTCATTAAAATTTCAATAGGCACCATCCACTAAAACATATAAAGAAGCATTAATACCCGGTCCGGTTTTTTTAATACCCGGTGCGGGTTTTTTCCCAACCCGATGCATACCCGAACCCTACCCGATGAATACCCGAACCGGACCCGAACCCGGAAATAGGGTATTATAATACCCGGGTTTTATAAAACCCGAACCGAACCCTACCCGAACCCGGGTATATAGGGTATACATTTTTGGTAGAAAACCCGGACCCGGACCCGACCCGGTTTTTAAAAAAACCCGATTTTGTAAAACCCGATCCTACCCGAACCCGGTTCCATACCCGGAACCGGTTTTTAAAAAAACCCGATTTGTGCACCACTAGTTGTTTAGTCGAAATTGATTCTATTCTCATCGCGGCACATTACGGAATCGGTCATTGGTTCGTCATGGTAAACAAACAAGACAAATCAACTTTTATTGGAATGTAAATATAAGCACGTCATAATAGTATATTCAGAAATTTATAAAGCATTATATTACATTATTAAAATAACGAAAATAATGAACGCCCCTCACTCTCTCTAAAAAAATAACTATACCCTGGGGCTGCTTTGATGGCTTGTAAGTTTGTGCTTTGATCTGATGTGCATTGCTATTCATAACTCGGTTTTTAGTAAAATTCATATAAATATGCAGATAAAAGTGTGTGACGTTGCAATAGCATGTTCGTAATTTTATAAAACATCCTATTATAAAAGTTAAATGAGAAAAACAAAATATGATTAAAACTAATACAATTATAATAATAAAATTATTTTTTTAAAAAGTTAAAAGTTACTTATTATTGCATCCTCTACTAAACATGGTAAATGTAGTATATTATAATATAATATAATTGTGAGTAAACTGTCATTTTGGTCCCTGTGGTTTGGCCAGTTTTGCCACTTTAGTCCAAATCTCAAACTTATTACATCCAGGGCCCTGTGGTTTGCATTTTGTTGCCATTTTAGTCCAAAATCCAAAAAACCTCCTTTTTGACTGTTGAGAGCTGCCTATTTTGTCCTTTAGTGCAGGGGTATTTTGGTCATTTATGTTTTATTTAAAGCAATTCAACAACAACAACAACAAAACCCAGAAAATCAAGAACATCTTCAAAGTTCATCATCAAAACCCAGAAAATCAAGAACATATTCAAGAAAAAACGAGGCTCAGTCAAGAACATCATCAAACATGAACATCAAAACCCAGAAAATCCACCAAATCAAGAACATCATCACAGCCTAAAAATCAAGAACATCATCACAGCCTAAAAATCAAAACCCAGAAAATCCACCAAATCAAGAACATCAAAACCCAGAAACCAGAAAATCAAGAACATCTTCAAGAAAAAACGAGGCTCAGATCTGTATCTTCAAGAACATCATCAAACATGAACATCAAAACCTAGAAAATCCACCAAATCAAGAACATCATCACAGCCTAAAAATCAAGAACATCATCACAGCCTAAAAATCAAAACCCAGAAAATCCACCAAATCAAGAACATCAAAACCCAGAAAATCCACCAAACCCAGAAAACCCAGAAAATCCACCAAATCAAGAACAAGCATAAAAATCATCACAGCCTCATGGTGAACAAGCATAACAGAACAAGTAACAACACACAATACATATACATATATAACGGAGGGTTGTTGAAGATAATAAATATAATGCCACTGCCAGAACAATAACAACAGCAACAACAATGTCACTGCCGGTTGTATCTTCATCATCACAGTCTCCGATTGTCACTTAATTTGAAGCCTTGAACAAACGAACCCCTAGAAAACCTAAAACCCCTAATTTTCAAAATCAACAACAGGATGGTGATGAAGATGGCGGTGTTGGCGAAGATGGTGTTGGCGACGGTGGTGTTGGCGACGGTGGTGTTGGCGAAGATGGTGATGAAGATGGCGGGGACGGTGATGATACAGTGGTGGGGGTGATGGTGATGAAGATGAGATTATGGGGGGACGGTGGTGTTGGCGGCGACGGTGGGGGTGGTTGTTGGGGTGGAGACGATGTTGATGATGAAGATGAGATGATGGTGATGAAGATGGAGTACTGATGAAGAAAGAGAGAACAGTGGAGAGAGAGAGAGAAATGTCTGTTGAAGATGATGATATGTTGAAGATGATGATAATCAGGGTTTTATAATATTACAAAATACCCAAAATACCCCTGAGGATAAGGACAAAACAGGAGGGTCAAAAGTGGGAAATCTGGTCAAATTTGAGTTTTGGACTAAAATGGCAACAAAATGTAAACCACAGGGCCCTGGATGTAATAAGTTTGAGATTTGGACTAAAGTGGCAAAACTGGCCAAACCACAGGGACCAAAATGGCAGTTTACTCTATAATTGTGGATATTTGTGTTGTTTAAGATCAAAACATGGTATATGTGCAGTGGCGGATCCAGCCAGTTTTTTCACTGGGTTCCTTTTTCCAAATCATACAAGGTTTACACTACAAAATAACGTTATTTTCCAAATCATACAAGGTTTACACTACAAAAAAACGTTTTTTTTTTTTTCAAATCGACTGGGTTCCTGGGAACCCGTAAAAAGGCTCTAAATCCGCCCCTGTATATGTGTAGTCTATAAAAATAAAAATAACATGATATATGTGTAGTCTATTATAATTGTGGAAATTAGTTTTATTTAAGAGTATTTGTTAAACTCATACAAAAGAGTCATCTAATTTTGCATGTTGTGTGGATTTAAGAAGCATTCATCATAACATTGATCTCGTATAAAACAAGAGTTACAATCACAAATAATCTTCCAATCGTATAAAACAAGATTTATAATCACAAATAATCTTCCAATCAAAGTAGTAAGTAACACGAAGATTCAAAGAAATTAATTCATATTAAATCAATAATGAGATGTGGGAACAAGTAATTGGGAATTGGAGAATTGTGATGGGCCGCTACTCTAGATATTAAATAAAATAAATTTGGGTTTAAACTTTCAGCCATAAAGCTCTAAAGTCCTTGCTTATATTTCAAAGTTATGGGCCAGGCTTGGGTATGTGACTTCCTTGATGTCATCAGAGAGACATTCACGTGAAATGTATAGTTAGAATTCCTATCTTCATGATTCTTAAGTCATCATGGCATTGTTTAGTATTTTCATTCAAATAATACTTTATAGTAGGGAATAGCCCAGTGATGGTGATTTAGATAGAGTTTTGGATAGGAGAGGTGTCGGGTTCAATCTTCATGGTGTGCAAGTTTAGCCATTCAAACAAATATATATAGTACTTTATACATAGCTGCTTGCGCGTTGTAACGATAACCTTTATTGTTTGCAAAATCTATTAGTGGCGAGTGTTCTTCCTAATACCTCTTCGAGATCCAACCATCAGTTTGTGGAGGTAAGAAGTACTCGTGTTGATTTTTATACTTATTTCTAGTCGAAACTTTCCCAAAATTGTTACAATCATATACATTTATAGATATAGTTACTCCATGTTGGGCTATGTTTCCCATTATCTACAATCATGCTAACATACCTAGGAAAAGTCTCTATAACTGGTGTAATTGAACTGAATTTGGTCAAATGGTATACCAGAAAATAACATCATGCCCCTTTTAACATTTGTTGTAACTCACAAACTCTATACTTTAATACTCTCATTTTAACATTTTGATTTCCAGTTGAAATTTTCTATATGGTTTTTCATTTTTGTGGTCCACGATCATTTTTTCTTGTTCTCCACCAAGTTATTATTAAAACTTGAAACATCTGCATTCTTCCTCAAGTAAAAATTATACTTGTTAAGTGTAGACAAATTAAAATATTTATTTCTAAAACTAGTTGTCACAGATTTATCTTTCATTCAACAATCCCATATCAAGCTTAGATATTAGACATGCCTCTGTTTTAGTTTTGGAATAAATTAGAATTTCATCAATGTGTAAATTTTTGAAGATTTATCCAAATAAGGTTTGCGGACTTTGTTTAATAAGTCGATGAAAGTAGTTTGAGCATTAGTCAAACCAAAAGGTATGACCATAAACTCATAATGATCATATCAAGTTCTCAAGGTTGTCTTGGGTATGTAAAACTAGGCATGACCACAGCCGAAGGCACTTGTACGTAGTTGGTCAAACAGATCGTCTATTCTTACGCGGTACTTGTATTTCTTATGAGTTTGTTTGATTCAAGTAATAGTATATACCCTCATTGATCTATCTTTTGTGTTCATACAATACATAAAGTCTTTAGCATTATTATCCGTCCACCATATGCACCATTACTTTAAGGACAATTTGAGGTTAGATGACTAATGGTCTAGCAAAAGAAATGTTTATCGTTCTTCAAGTTGCAGTCCTGATCGAGACTTATGTGACATATTCTCTAGTTATATTTTGACGACAAACCTAAGAACTGTATCATTGTTCCTTTAAATAAAAAAAATATTTATGTGAGCTCGATCGTCTTCTAAAAAAATATTTTTTTTTTAATTTAGACACTATTTAAAAGTTTTGCATTGAGTTGCTTTTCATAAGTGTTGTAACTGGAGTTCCAAAATCCTCGGATTCGTTGCTATTTTTAGTTATGTCAAATCAACGTCAGTCGCTTATTGAATAATAGCGTTAGACCATTACTGGTGCAAAGTGTTAAATGAACTCACATGCGCGTCAGTCAGCTGTCACCTCGGATTTCTACAAACGCGTATGTTATAAAGTTTTATTAGAAAAATTAAGACTAATGTAGTCTGTAATTGAATATTCATTAATGCGTCTACTGTACAGGTGATTAGTCTCAATTGGGAAGAATGAATCATGTCACACATACAGCCTTCTAAATGTTACATTGGTGATAGCTAGAGGTGCACAAAATAACCGGTTAATTAACCGTAACCGGCTATTAACCGAAACCGTAACCGGTTAATAACCGATTTAGGAATAACCGGTCCAGCCGGTTATTTAACCGTAGGTTAGTAACCGGTTACAAGTTTTTAGTATAATAACCGGTTATTAACCGGTTTTTTTAAACCGGTTTTTTAACCGGTAGACTGGTTAACCGAAAAAATAACCGAAAAATTCAAAAAAACCGGTTTTTAACCGAAAATAACCGGTTAAAGTAATTAACCGGACCAGTTAAAAAAATAACCGGTTAAAGTAATAACCGGTTAAAGCATTAACCGGTTAAAGTCAAAAAGTCAAATTAACCGGCATAACCAGTTAACCGATCCGGTTATTAAAATTAACCGGTTTGTGCACCTCTAGTGATAGCCTAACTAGGTTACTAGGGTTCATAACCTTGAATTCATAAGTTTAAACTAATCAACAATACTTGGTTGTTTTCAGTGGCGGACCCATAAATTATTTACTGGGGTGCGGATGAGGTGTTTAATCATATTTTCAAGGGGTGCGGTCGGGTTTTTGCCTAAAATATACACTGGGTTTTTTTCCAAGGGGTGCGGCCGCCCACCTTGACCAAAGGGTGGGTCCACCCCTCGTTGTTGTTGCGGATACATTAAAAGACAAAGGAAACTTAGAAGGCTTATATGTTTGAAAGTATTCAACCTCAATAACTCAGTCAAATTTTCCTATATATAGTTTTTTCTTAACTTAGTATACTTGCTCAAATAACTTGGTCAAATTTTCCTATATATAGTTTTTTTTCTTAACTAAGTATATTTGCTCAAATTAAAGACTTCCGAAAAAAACATGATTTACCATGTGCATGAAAAAAAAAATCAATAGACGATAAAAGTATAAATATGTCAAACCTAAAAATGGATAGTAGATTAAACATGGGATAATCATCAAACTAGGTATGTGGACCTCATGAATTGATTTTTACATTACTTCAGATTGCTGATCCAAAACGACCAATCAAAGGAGGATCAGAGACGACTCATTCATATGTCACACTTTCTCATGTCACTTCAATGATCAAGCTCATTTACATTAGGGATGAGCATATAAAACTTGGTATCGGTATCAGTATTAAATTTCCCATACCAATTTTTTTTCAGTACCGATTCGATACTTACTTTTGGCATTTTCGGTACGGTACTGGTTTGATACGGTACCGGTATATTAGTGGATTTCACAAACAAATACCGGTACCGGTACCCATATGTGGCGATTTCGATACTTGTAATTTTCGTTACCGATACCGAGCTCAACCATAATTCACATCCCACACTCTTATAATTCGGCTCCGCCGCAAATCTAAAAGGCAATGTCTGATTCAACAAATATACAAGAACTATTTTGATGATGTCCCCTTTAAATATGGAGAATGTAGATATACTAGTTGATGGCTTGATGCCCCGTCTGCGTTGCGGGACGATTGCTGAATAATTCTCAATCAATTAAAAAAAGACTACTATAATTTTGCTAGAAAAAAAAACAAAAACGATGATAAGACCGTAATTTTGGGCTAAGGGCAAAACTGTAATTTTTCAAGACTAATGAGCCAGTGTTAGGCAGCTCCATGACACGAAAAAATATTAAATCGAGTAAACCAATTAAAACACAAAACCTTTAAAGTTTTGCTAAAAAAAACTAAAACGATGGGAAAATCGTAATTTTTAACTGAGGGCGAAATCATAATTTTAATTCAGGGATAAATCGTAAATTAAATGGACCAATGGGGGAGTGCCAGGAAGCTGCCGGCATGACTGTAATTTTACACTGGGGGCAAAATTGTAATTTCACCAGGAAAACAAACAAAAAAGATTGGCAAAATGTAAATTTTTAAGTTGAGGGCAAAATCGTAACTTGGCTGTGAGAAAAAAAAACTAATGGCAAAACTATAAATTTATACGGGGCAAAATCGTAACTTTGAACCGAGGGCAAAATTGGAATTTTTAGCTGGGAGCAAAAGCTTAAATTTATTTTTAAGTGGGGGTAAAAACATAATTTTGAACGATGACAAAATCGTAATTTTAAGGGAAAAAACTAATGGCAAAACTGTAAATTGAAACGGGGCAAAATCGTAATTTTTAACCGGGGGCAAAATTGAAATATTTAGCTAAGAGCAAAAGCGTAAATTTATTTTTAAAGGGGGGGGGGGACATAATTTTGAACTGAATGCAATATCGTAATTTTAAAGCGGGATAAAATCGTAAATTTGTTGGGTCAACAGTGGAGTGGTACTATTCCCACTGCCGCCCATTTAGCCCAATAGAATGCAAGGACTATTGCCCCTAATGGGCTTTGTAGATATTGATGAATGATGAATGATGAATTTCAAGAATTATGAAACTTAAGATGCTATATGTAGCTACATGGCCGAACCAAACCCTCGGCCATAACAGAGATGTGACCGAGCATATGCTTACACCAGGACGAGCCCTCCACAATGAATTCTACTCCAGGACGCACATCAAAGGATGCGTCTTGGCCGAATAACGTAATCTACATGGGCAAGTATAACCTTATAAGTACGTTTTACATGAACATCCGTCCTATTTTTCTCTCTACTTTCTCTCTCTAAAGTAAATGTTTATCCTCACGCCACGCCGGAGGGTGGTTGCGGAGTGACCCTTCTATCTCTGCGACGAGCTTTACTTGTGCAAGATTATCTTGTTCACAGGTTTTCAAGATCTAATCATACCTTACCAGTCTACGGACTAGTTTTTGGATCTTCACTGTACGTTTAGAAGACTACACTATGATTTTATTAATATCTGAATCTTACTCTAGATATTTCTATAAATGTTTAGTTTTTCTTTCAAATGAAGTTGGTAGCCCCTAGTTTTAATTTTAATTTATTTATTATTACTTATAAAAAAACCTAATGAATCTTGTAAGTTAGTAAAGTACCCATGGCATTATAGCCTAGTGGTATCTTGGGGGTGGGATAAGGCTTATGTCCATTAGGTCATGGGTTCGATTCCCACAAAGGGGGTTTTCCCAGATTTATTGGGTTTCCTCCTGAATTGGTGTATAGGCATTATTGCCTAGTGGAGATGGATATGATCGGGTGGTTCTGCTGGTGGCACGATGATACTCCAGTGGTCCGTCAGTGATCCAAATTTGCCGTTCAAAAAAAAAAAAAAAAAAAAGTCGAGTGAAGGGAACTCGGGAAAGAATAATCTCAAAGCTCGTGATGTGGGCAACTACTCATCACGTGCGGCCATGTTATATCGGATCTTCCTCATAAACAAACGTCTTCACTACTTCACGTTCTCCTTTAAATTAATATTTATTTTGATTATTAAAAACATATAGTTGTTTTGAATGACTTTTTTGATATTTACTTAGGTTCTGTTTGTTTTTGCTTAAAACGTCTGTAAAGAGCTTATGTTTGCGAGCGGGCAGACATAAGCCCTTGAAGACTGTTTGTTTAAAAAAAAAAGATCTTAAAATGGCTTTTAATAGCTTAAAAGAAAAGCTATGGATAATAGCTTCACTAAACCGATCTTCACACACACCCTTCTTCTTCTTCTTCCCTGCCACCACCTCTCCGCCACCACCTCCACCTGCCACCACATCTCCGCCACCACCTCCTACCTCTCAGCCACCATCGTAGAGAGAGAGAGACCTGTGAGAGAGAGAGAGATCTGTGAGAGAGAGAGATCGGTGAGAGAGAGAGACCGTAGAGAGAGAGAGAGAGATCTGTGAGAGAGAGAGACCGTAGAGAGAGAGAGGCCGTAGAGAGAGAGGCGGTGGTGTGATGGCGGAGGTGGTGCGGTGGTGGTCGCGGAGGTGGTGCGGTGGTGGTGGTGGTGGTTGTAGAGAGAGAGAGTTTTGTGAGAGAGAGAGACCGTAGAGAGAGAGAGGTGGTGGTGTGATGGCGGAGGTGGTGCGGTGGTGGTGGTGGTTGTAGAGAGAGAGAGAGAGTTTTGTAGAGAGAGAGAGCAGAGAGAGAACTCTTGTGTGTGTGTGTGTTGTGTGTGTGAAGTTGTTTTTGAAGGAAAAAAACAAACCCTCTTCTTCTTGCAGACTGCAGACATTTGGGCCACATCTTCTTTTGCAGATGTCTGCAGATGTGGTTCGCAGACTACAGACATTTTACCTCTGAAAAAACAAACAGCACCTTACTCAACATCTAGCTTATGTGTTACAAGATGTTGCGAATGGCTTTTTCTAGGTGTTTAGTTCCATGGTATGGATTTGAACTTCGCGTGACAGGAAGGCCTCACGATTTGTGTCTTCCCGTCAAGCGATAAAGTGCTACACTACTGAAACCCTTCATTCATATCCTCTCGTTACCCGTCTAGTGGCTACAACGTTGAAAGTACTTTTGTAATTATGTATTGAGCGTAAATAACCAAGTCTACTTGTCAGGACATGATTTGACTAGAGTTGGCGGTAGGTAAAATGTTAGCTCAGTTTCTAGCTCAGGTCAAATATCACGCCAAAACAAGTATCACCAACATTCCAACAACCCTAGATTGTCACTATATCCATAGTGATAATATAACTCCTTAAAGTTCATAGTAAAAAGTGTTTTATGACATCTAAAGATACATTTAATGTATGTTGGTAAAATAAAAGGTATTATTATCCTGAGTGATTGGAATTAAAAAAAAATTGACTATTTTAATATATATCAAATGAACATGTTATCTTTTCAAGTTTTCTTAATTTCAAAAGAGATCACTTTCTTTAACAATCTAGGGCTTTTATCCGTCGCTTTAGCCATCGGACATAATCTATAGGTAGCTAGTTCAAAACTG
Organism: Helianthus tuberosus; assembly: GCA_030545235.1. NCBI lineage: Eukaryota > Viridiplantae > Streptophyta > Magnoliopsida > Asterales > Asteraceae > Helianthus > Helianthus tuberosus. The sequence continues at coordinate 35,039,503 of CM060436.1, forward strand.
GACTCTTTGTTTATTTTCTTTTAACTGTCAAAGGGGTGTTGCACTGATATTGGATCCCTTTAGTAGAGATCTTATGTTCAAATTCTTAATTTAACCCTTTAAATGTCATATGTCCAACACAAGTTATATATTACCTTATCTTATCTCTTGTGAGTTTTTCAAATAATATATTCTTAGAGTTATAAATATATATATATATATAGAGAGAGAGAGAGAGAAAGAGAGAGAGTGAAAGGCCGGTTAACGTACAAAATGGCTTAACGTGTGACGCGTACATGGTGCATTATCAACATGCGAATACTTGTAACTAACATGCGAATTTGGGTTCCAACAACAACGTGCGAAATTGTAGTTTTATTTGAACATGCGAATTGGGTTTCCATAACAACATGCGAATTGGATTTTTGTTTGAACATGCGAATTGTATTTTTTTAACGTGCGAACTTTCGTTTTTATAACAATGCGATATTCTCTTTTACGGGTTTATAACATGCGAATTTGCCGTCGCGTACACATTGTACATTAAGTTATTTTGTATGATACAGTTTATATATATAGGTTGGTTATTGTACAAATTGCCTTAACGTATATTGCATACGAGATGCAGTATCAACATGCGATTTTTTTTAACATGCGAGCTTGGTTTTTTTCAGCAACATGCGATTTTAACATGTGATATTTGGTTTTTTCAACATGCGAGATTTCCTTTTTGGGGTTATAATATGCGAACTTGCCATAGCGTACGCTTCGTACATTAAGACATTTTATACGATACAGTTTATATATATAGAGAGAGAGGGAGAGAGAGAGAGAGAGAGAGAGAGACCGGTTAACGTACAAAATGCATTAACGTACGATGCGTACGAGATACATTATCAACGTGCAAAATCCGGTAACTAACATGCGATGTTCATTTTTTTTCTCCCACATGTGATTTCATTTTTTTCCTATACATGCGCCTCTGGGTTAACTTTGAACATGCGACTTCCCTTCTTTTCTTATACACATGCGATTTCAAGGTTGTTAGCAACATGTGATTTTCATTTTTTGGTAACATAACGTGCGATTTGTTATTGCGTACACAACGTCCGTTAAGATATATTGTACGATATACTCTTTCTATATATATATATATATATGTGTTTGAAAACTATTTTATAATAGAATCTTTGATTTAAAGAAAGGACGGAGAATAATTGGTTACGTGCAAAATGGCCAAATAAGGTTATGGGTTTGGGGATTTGTCATATAAGGCCGGATATTATCATGTTATGGATAAAGCTTTGTCTCATTTCCTTGCTTCTTTCATGACTCATCATTCCATGGCGTTTATAATGTAAAAAAAGAAAAGATACTTTTAGTTACATCTTATAAATAGAATAGACTTACGTACATTTTATGTGTCTTTTTGATGTATTAAAATTTACGAAACAAGTAAAGAAGGTGGCACTTTTCGTATCTAACTTTGTTGTTTTTTTTTTCTTTTACAATTCGCATCCCTTACATTGATAGTATCAGAATTTGGTTGTGTATCCCGATGTGTTTGAACCCATAACGGACCCCGTAAAGCTTTTGCGAGTGTTCTTATGTTCTGGCATTCAGATATCTCTATTAACTCCAGTTTAAATACTCAAGAGTAAAGTTGAGTTGAGTTGAGTTATCGAAATTAAGTTGATATAAGGTATTTGGTTATACAGATTATACAGATTATAAGGTATTCTGTACCAAGTCCCTGCGTGGACTTATTTTCTATTTCTGTAGCCCCTGCGCGGGCAGTGTGTTGTTTCAAGTCCCGTTTAGGGCATCGTTGTACTAGTTTTATGATTTAATGAAGTTTATTTTTTATTTTTAAATATGTATTTTATTACATCATCATGCTATATCATTTCAAATTTAAATTGATCTGCCAAACAAATTCTTAAAGGTATGACCTAGCCAAAAATATTAATGGCTATGATGGTACAACCTGTAACATATGTGCTTGTAATCATTGTGAACAGTTCAGTTATCAATAAAACAATGTTATTTGATCCTAATGTTTGTTTGGTTATGTTTTACATTTTTCATGTTTTGACTTTTGTTCAATTTCAAACTCTACATCGCTTTCTGGAGAATTATACGCAAACTGGTGCGTAAACGTACTCAGTTTAACGCGACAAATACTCTGGAACATCAACATATACTTAACATACCTTAAATAACCTTTACATAACTTAGAAATAAGTTTTGAAGGCTTTGGTATGGCAAAAATAAACTTTTGGGTCATTCAGGGACTAAATGCGTCAAAAAGTGCACAAGTTTGCATTTTCACGCATAACTTACGTTCTGAATACATACGGACATCCAAAAAATTTATGTAGGCACTAAAATATTTTATTTTAGTGTTTGGCATAAGAAAAATCCATTCGTCACGCAATTTGGATCGTTTTTCGCGCTTATGCGCATTCCGTCGTAATTAAGCGAACATCGCGATCGTACGACCTAACGAACCAATATCCGACATATTTTTTAGCATGTTTCATATCCACAATGTTTAGGCATCATTTTAGGGCCTTAACGTTGGCTTAACGGGCTTTAAACGTGTCGGAAATGGCCTTAAACACCAACAGGGACCTAAACTGTCAATTCAGCAAAGTTTCTTCTGATCAGACAGGCCAGGCGGCCCGCGTGAGTTTAGTGAGTCCCCTTACGTGGCCCGTGTCAGCTTCCCAGATCAGATAAGATCATTTTTAACAGCAGATTACAGCTGTTAACCACTCAAAACTCACCCACACTTGCCCTTTCAGTTCATGAGGGGCCATTTTGAGTTACCACAAGGTTTCAACACGTGTATGGACAAGATCAAAGCACGTTATTTGATAAACGATCCTAACGGTTCTACCACATCTATAAATACCCACCTCCATTCTTTCCAAAAACCCACAAATCTGATCTAAAAGCTCTAAGTTGAAGCCAATACTTCATACCTGAGCTATTCGATCAAGATAAACTTGCGGGGACCCTTTGTAAGTGTTCTTTCGTTCTTTTCATTCGTTTTAGCGTTAAAGTCAAACTTTGTTTGACTCTCTGCGTTGACCAGTTTATGGTCAATGAGAAGTTCGCGGTGCAGAAGTTGCTCTAGTGTATTTTAGAAGAGGGCTCTTACGTGGTGGAACGGGGTTATGAGAGATCGCGGTGCAGAAGTTGCTCTAGCACAGACTTGGGCTGAACTTAGGGCTCTTATGATGAGGGAGTTTTGTCCTCGTCATGAACTGCGAGCATTGGAAAGAGAGTTTGATGATTTGAAACAAGATAGTGGCGAACATCGGGCGTATACTGATAGGTTTGAGGAGCTGAGTCTGCTTTGCCCAACAATGGTTACCCCACTCGACAAGGCTATCGAAAGGTACATCGATGGTCTACCTGACTCAGTACAAGACATCATTACTGGTAGTAACCCTACCACACTCCGTCAGGCGATCGAGTTAGCAGCGACAATGACTGAGTCGCAGGTTCGAAAGGGAAAGCTGCATAAAAAGGGTGACAAGGGTAAGAAGCAGGCAGCTGACAAAGAAGATAGAAAGAAAGGTCAAAACAAGAAGGGAAAGGATTCTGGTTCCTCAAGGGGGTCAAGGAAGCGTAAGACTTCCCAAAATTTTGTTGTCACTGCCCAAGCTAACCAGGCAGCTCCCAACCAACCCGCACAGCCTCCAGCGAAGAAACCTTATGCAGGAAATGCACCTTTGTGCAATAGATGCAACAGTCACCATCAGCCGCAATTTCCGTGTCGTTTCTGTACTAACTGTGGGAAGTCAGGTCATCTTGCTGGTGTTTGTCGTTTTGCTCAGAATCAGGCAGTTCAGAACCCGGCCCAACGAGTTGCTCAGCCTCCTGCTCAGCAACAGGGTCAAGCTGCACGACCACACTACCCCCCAGGTTCTTGTTACAATTGTGGGGATCTGACCCACTACCGTAATCAGTGTCCAAGATTGGTGAATGCTAATCCAAATCAGAATCAGGCTCAGGCTCGAGGTCGAGTCTTCAACATGAATGCACAAGAGGCACAAGCAGACAATGAAGTGGTGAATGGTACGTTCTTTATTAATAATCAGCCTGCGTCTGTTCTTTTTGATTCGGGTGCCGATAAGAGTTTTGTGTCATTATCTTTTAAGCCATTACTTCGCGTGTCTAGAACGAAACTAGGTAAACCTTTGACAGTAGAGGTTGCTAGTGGTGAACCCATTGTTCTTGATTCTGTTCTTCACAACTGCCAGTTGAACCTTAACGACCATATTTTTCCTATTGACCTCACACCTATGCAACTTGGAAGCTTCGACGTTATAGTGGGTATGGATTGGTTAGCCAAGCATCACGCAGAGGTAGTCTGTTTCGAGAAGATTGTTCGTGTGCCGCTTTCGACAGGGGAGATCCTATAGGTTCGTGGTGAGAAACCTACTGGTGGTCTCAAACTCATGTCTTGTTTTAAAGCTCGGAAGTATCTGCGAAAGAACTATGTGGCCTTTTTGGCACATGTTGTAGCAGATAAGGGTAAAGGTAAGTCTATTCAAGATATTCCTGTTGTTCGGGATTATTCTGAAGTATTCCCTGAAGAGTTACCTGGTCTACCTCCAACACGCCAAGTCGAGTTCCGTATTGATCTCGTACCTGGAGCAAATCCCATTGCCAGAGCTCCATATCGTCTTGCACCGTCTGAGATGCAAGAGTTGTCTAAGCAGCTTCAGGAGCTCTCTGACAAAGGTTTTATACGTCCTAGCTTTTCACCTTGGGGTGCTCCCGTTCTTTTTGTCAAGAAGAGGGATGGATCTTTTAGAATGTGTATCGATTATCGTGAGCTTAACAAGCTTACCATCAAGAATCGATATCCCCTACCTCGCATCGATGATCTCTTTGATCAGTTACAGGGCGCTTCTTATTTTTCAAAGATTGATCTGCGATCTGGATATCACCAACTTCGTGTGCATGAAGAAGATATTCCCAAGACAGCGTTCCGCACTCGTTATGGCATTATGAGTTCACAGTCATGCCATTCGGTTTGACTAATGATCCTGCTGTTTTCATGGACTTAATGAATAGGGTCTGCAAGCCTTATTTGGATCAGTTCGTCATTGTTTTTATTGATGACATCTTGATATACTCTAAGACACGAGCTGATCACGAGCAACATCTTCGTCTTACTTTGGAACTCCTAAAGAAAGAACAACTTTTCGCCAAATTCTCCAAGTGTGAATTTTGGCTTAAAGAAGTTCAATTTTTGGGGCATATTGTCAACGAACGAGGTATTCATGTAGATCCCTCCAAGATCAGTGCGATTAAGGATTGGGATACACCTACTACTCCTACTGAAGTTCGTTCTTTTCTTGGTCTAGCGGGTTATTACCGCCGCTTCATTGAGAATTTCTCGAAGATTGCAGTTCCTCTAACTGCTCTAACTCAGAAGAACAAACCCTTTGATTGGGGATTCAAACAAGAGGAAGCTTTTCAAAACTTGAAACAAAAACTTTGCGACGCGCCTGTTCTGACTTTGCCCGAGGGCAATGATGATTTCGTCGTTTATTGCGATGCATCTAAATTGGGTCTTGGCTGTGTTCTGATGCAAAGGAACAAAGTCATAGCATATGCATCGAGGCAGTTGAAGATACATGAGAAAAACTACACCACTCATGATCTTGAGTTAGGTGCAGTTGTCTTCGCTCTTAAGATCTGAAGACACTATTTGTACGGTACAAAATGTGTGGTTTTCACGGACCACAAAAGTCTTCAACATATCTTCAATTAGAAAGAACTCAACATGAGGCAACGACGTTGGGTTGAGCTCCTAAACGACTATGACTGCGAAATTCGCTACCATCCTGGTAAGGCGAATGTCGTAGCCGATGCATTGAGTCGTAAGGAACGTACTAAACTTCATTGTGTCCGTGTTCAATCTGACATTCAAGCTCGATCCGATATCCAAGGCTGTATTTCTCAGGCTCAACAATCCTGTGTTTCACAAGGTTTGATGGATAAGGAATTTCCCTATCACATAACACCTGATCTTGAACTGAAAGACAATGGATCGTATTACTTCATGGACCGTTTGTGGGTCCCAAGCCAAAATAATCTTCGTACCTTGCTTATGGATGAAGCCCATAAGTCTCGCTATTCTATTCATCCTAGCTCAGATAAGATGTATAAGGATCTTTGTATTTTGTATTTTGTATTGGTGGCCTGGAATGAAGAAAGACATTGCCTTATATGTATCAAAATGCCTTACTTGTCTTAAGGTTAAGGCTGAACATCAGCGTCCTTCTGGTTTATTGGAGCAACTAGAGATCCCAGTTTGGAAATGGGAAAACATTACTATGGATCTCATTACTAAACTTCCGCGCACAAAGAAAGGTCATGATGCCATCTGGGTAGTCGTTGATCGTCTTACTAAGTCAGCACATTTCTTGCCAATTCGTGAGGATTTTTCTGCTGACAAACTTGCTAAAATCTATGTGGATGAAATTGTAGCTCGACATGGTGTTCCTTTGAACATCATTTCTGACAGAGATGCTCGCTTCACTTCTCATTTTTGGAGAACCATGCAATATGCTATGGGGACCCAACTTAATCTGAGCACAGCTTATCATCCGCAAACGGATGGTCAATCTGAAAGAACATTCCAGACTCTGGAGGATATGCTTAGAGCTTGTGTGATCGATTTTGGTGGTAGTTGGGATTCACATCTTCCGTTGATTGAATTCTCCTACAACAACAGTTATCACTCCAGCATCAACATGGCTCCTTTCGAGGCTCTCTATGGTCGAAAATGTCGTTCACCAGTCTGCTGGAATGAGATCGGCGAGGCTCAGCTTACTGGACCTGCCCTCATTTTGGAGACAACAGATAAGGTTAAGAAAGTTCGTGATAACCTTCAGACAGCTAGAAATCGTCAAAAGAGTTACGCGGACCTAAAACGCAAGCCCTTGGATTTTCAAGTCGGTGATCGTGTATTACTTAAGGTCTCACCTTGGAAAGGTGTGATCAGATTTGGAAAGAAAGGAAAACTTGCACCTAGATACGTTGGACCATTCAAGATCGTCGAAAGAATCGGTAAGGTAGTCCAATCTCAAGAGGTGTTTAGCTAATGAGAACCTCCACATACCGCTTGACGAAATTCGTGTTGATAAAACACTGAAATTTGTTGAGAAGCCAGTGGAAATCATGGAACGTGAAGTCAAGTGGCTTAAACGCAAGAACATTCCTTTGGTCAAAGTTTGCTGGGAATCTAAACGTGGACCCGATTTTACTTGGGAACGCAAATGAAGGGAAAGTATCCGCATCATTTTCCACGAGTTTCCTCTAAATAAATTTCGGGACGAAATTTCCATAAGTAGGGGAGACTGTAACATCTGTGCTTGTAATCATTGTGAACAGTTCAGTTATCAATAAAACAATGTTATTTGATCCCAATGTTTGTTTGGTTATGTTTTACATTTTTCATGTTTTGACTTTTGTTCAATTTCAAACTCTACATCGCTTTCTGGAGAATTATACGCAAACTGGTGCGTAAACGTACTCAGTTTAACGCGACAAATACTCCGGAACATCAAAATATACTTAACATACCTTAAATAACATTTACATAACTTAGAAATAAGTTTTGAAGGCTTTGGTATGGCAAAAATAAACTTTTCGGTCATTCAGGGACTAAATGCGTCAAAAAGTGCACAAGTTTGCATTTTCACGCATAACTTACGTTCTGAATACATATGGACATCCAAAAAATTTATGTAGGCACTAAAATATTTTATTTTAGTGTTTGGAATAAGAAAAATCCATTCGTCACGCAATTTGGATCGTTTTTCGCGCTTATGCGCATTCCGTCGTAATTAAGCGAACATCGCGATCGTACGACCAAACGAACCAACATCCGGCATATTTTTGAGCATGTTTCATGTCCACAATGTTTAGGCATCATTTTAGGGCCTTAACTTTGGCTTAACGGGCTTTAAACGTGTCGGAAATTGCCTTAAACACCAACAGGGACCTAAACTGTCAATTCAACAAAGTTTCTTCTGATCAAACAGGCCAGGCGGCCCGCGTGAGTTTAGTGAGTCCCCTTACGCGGCCTATGTCAGCTTCCCAGATCTGATAAGATCAGTTTTAACAGCAGATTACAGTTGTTAACCACTCAAAACTCACCCACACTTGCCCTTTCAGTTCATGAGGGGCCATTTTGAGTTACGACAAGGTTTCAACAAGTGTATGGACAAGATCAAAGCACGTTATTCAATAAACGATCCTAACGGTTCTACCACATCTATAAATACCCACCTCCATTCTTTCCAAAACCCACAAATCTAATCTAAAAGCTCTAAGTTGAAGCCAATACCTCATACCTGAGCTATTCGATCAAGATAAACTTGCGGGGACCCTTTGTAAGTGTTCTTTCGTTCTTTTCATTCGTTTTAGCGTTAAAGTCAAACTTTGTTTGACTCTCTACGTTGACCAGTTTATGGTCAATTCGAAGTTCGTTTGAACTTCATAACGTGAGCGTAATCATGATGGTTATAGTCCTTAGTGACTATACCTACTGATTACCACGTTATCTAGACTCAGTGACGAGTCGTAGTTTCGGCCAAAATGCGTGTTATTGCGTATTTTGTAACCAAACTACTCTTAGGTATCAAAACCGTTTGTTTTGATACCAAACCTGTTTTCTAAACTTAGGTAAGCATGTTTTAACATGCTTAGCTCGTCACTTTTAGTTTAGTGCTTATGTAGGGTCGTAAGGTAAGCGATCTAAACAATCGCTTATACTTTCGAACCCGACCCGTTTGGTCGATCATTAGGATCCGACCAAAAACATTAGGTGACCATAGTATATAGGGAATAACCTTCCGAGGTTATACCTTATGGTCGCTTCGTTTAAGTAGTTGTATGATAGGTAGTTTATATGCCTTAGGTAAATTACCAAAATGCCCTTTTTACGCCAAAATTCATTTTAAGCATATGTAACATAACTTTTGGTATCTAAACTGATTTGGTAACAATATTAGACATGTTAAGGCATATTTTACTTATCATAGGGCTAGTTAGGCGTTCCGAACGCGTTTTACGCGAACGACGCGTTAAAGTAGCATAAGCTACCTAGACGGGTCGTAATGGGTCGTAAGCACTTAGGTTAGGTTTCATTTTTGTATGTGGGCTTTGTTAAACCATATTACATGAGTTCCCATACTCATTTGGTTTACGAACCCTCATTCTATCCAATCCTCTGATTATAGGTCCGGTATATTAACATAGTTACCTATATTAGGTGCCGTTTGATTCCGTGATCTCTAGCATTGCTTGGTGGTTATCTTAGGACTTCTGAGCAATCTCATGTGAGTACATAGACCCCCCTTTTACTGTTTTCCAAACATTTTGGGGTGAAACACATGTGCCTACTTGTTACTTTCGTGCCTTTCATGCTTTCATATCATATGCTTGTTATGTTCATTAGTACATTATAGTACATGATTTCATTACATTTTATGCTATGTATGTCCATTGTGTGCATACTTAGTACATCGTTTTACATTACATTTCATGCTATGTATGTCCATTGTGTGCATACTTAGTACATCGTTTTACATTACATTTCATGTTATGTATGTCCATTGTGTGCATACTTAGTACATTGTTTTACATTACATTTCGCGCTATGTATGTTCATTTGATTACATACTTAGTGCATCGTTTTCACATGCTTACATTTTTGGTATGACATTTGGTTTGTTTAAATGGGACAAAAATACATTCATTAACATTGATCACGCCATTCGTTAGTAGGTAGTGGTACCATAGGAATTGACAACTCCCGTTCCTGAACCCTAGGTTTGTTTGGGTGGAAGGAATGACCGAATTCGATAAACATAACACAGATAAACCTTTAATTTGTTTAAAGGTCTATCACCACAGTCACAAGGCTTGGATGTATGCATTTTCACAATACCGCATAGATGTTTGTATCAGTATAGCATGCATTTGTTCCACAAAACATAACCTTGACTTAAACTATGTTTAATTCAATACCCTGTTTTTGTGCATTTTACCTATGGCTTGGTTGATATATTTCACATGCCATACACGATATTTTTGGATACACATTATATGATTTACATTAAACATAAACATTTTGACATTGATATACACATTTGGTGGTTTACATTAGACATGGACATTTTGATATGGTTTACCCAATAACACTTGACAATTGATTTATACATGAACAATTTACATTGATGGTTGGTTTGGGTAAATGATTTGGGTAACGAGGCGTGTGTAATATGATACAAACATGGTGGATACGCCGCTGGTGTTGCACCTGCTGAACCTACTTAAACATGACCTTATTTCTTTTGGGCTACCGTACATTGCACTCCTTGTACCAGGCCAAGTGCCTGCACCTATTGATTCTCCTTTCATTGAGACATTTACTGCTGCATCTGCACCCGCTGATGTTGCTCCTATGAAAACCAACGTCCATTGCACCGACATGCCTACCGCTTTCTTTCAGGACATACCCGCACCCAGGGAAGGTACTCCAGGTCGGCACCCGCATAACGATTATTTTTGCTACAGCAGCATTTTCTACGACCTCACAGTCCGCGCCATCTGATACATTCACCTCTACATCGCTGGATGAACCGATTTTAATGGTTCCTACAATACACCATGCTGACTTTAGACCCTTGCCATCCCTCACATTATGGAGGCCACACATGAGATGAGTTGCTCCTGTAACATCAACTGCAGTATGAGGATATAAGTCGCAAAGTTTTGGAGCTTGAGCTGACACCACAACCTCCAACCTGTTTATTGCCAGTATACTTTGATCTCCACAATTATCAAAGACTTCTTTTGCGTTCTCAAATGCTGCCATAACGCCTTTCCCAGGTTTTTGATGCTCGTTCCTTTACTATCGAGCGGCAGATCAGTTAACTACTTTAATGTATATACAAGCTCAAGGAGGAGTTTACGCATGCTAGTAGTTACTTTTCTTTCCTCCTCCACCTCAGTCACCAGTGTAGTTGGTTTCTGGATTTATGCGGATTGCGTTACACTTGGGTAAAGACACTAATGATAAGTCGGGATTGCGGAGACTTTTGAAGACCACTTCTGACTACGTAATTTTGATACACTAATATACTTGCTGGACAAGGGTAGGGTGAACATGTGTCCCTTCTGATGTGATACATCTTGTAAGAACAAAGTGATTGTGGCCGGAGGATAACGAAAGCCCAATCATCCTTAAACATGCGACAATACTTATGACTAATAACTGATGAAAAACTCAGTCGCTATGTTCTCACTGAGCACGTTGTTGATCTACATATTTGTGCTATAACTATAATGCTACACGGTTACTTGCTACATTCCTATTTACAAGTTGTGCTATAATTATGATGATATGTGATTGATTGTTAAAACGACTGCGTATATACATATATGTAATACACCTCTGAGGTCTTATTCGTTAGGTAGAGGCTTGTGTGCTTGTGTCCTTAACAAGACCTGACCTAACCGACCTTCTTCTAGGAAGATGACGACTCAAGGGAACACCGATACCAACCACCCTCTGCCAACGACAGAGGCGGAATTTCAAGAACGCATCTTACAGGTCATCGCACAGTACGAGGCCCATCGCTCCGAGCGCAACGGAGGTACCTCAAGAAATAACCCACCCAACGGTAATGTTTAGTCCCTTAAGACACATTACAAAACGTTTGGACATTTCCACGAGTGCTTTGCTATTACCTTACGCGAATAATGTTGCTTATATCACAGGTTGCACCTACAAGCAGTTCCTGGGCTGCAAGCCCCTGAATTTTGATGGCACTGGGGGTGCCGTAGCTTTCGTACGTTGGGCTGAGAAGACGGATTATGTTTTACATGTGAGCAAATGCGCCCCAGAGCATCAGGTTACGTACGCTTCCAGACTATTTTAAGATGGGGCTCTGTCATGGTGGAAACTCCAGGTTCAGACAATGGGCGAGGCTGCTGCGTATGCTTTGACGTGGGATCAATTGAAGGAACTAATGCATAAGAAATACTGTTTAAGAACAGAAAGCCAGAAGGTGGAAACAGAGTTCTGGAACTTGAAGATAGAAGGACCAAAAATAGCTGAATACGTGGAGAAATTCCATGTTCTATCGCGTATTGTTCCCTACATGGAAGATCCAGAGTTTAAGAAGATTGAGCGTTTTATTTAGGGATTGGCACCCCAAATCATGAGCATGGTGACGACATCAAAACCTGCAACGATCACTGAAGCCATTGATCTAAGTGTGACCTTGACTGAAGAGGCAATCAGGTTGAATAAATTTCCAACTTCTGGGGAGAAGAAGGAGACTCATGTAGAGTCATCTAGAGACAACAAGAGAAAGTTCGCAAACTTCAAGCAGGGTACTCAGACGAATAGCAACAACAAGGCCAAAAAGGGAAAAGAGTACATGGGTAAACTACCTCAATGCGACAAGTGTCGGCGACATCATACCGGGCGATGTAAAAATGGAAAGTGTGACAACTTTGGCAAAGTAGGGCACAGCCGGGAAACGTGTTGGCATGAGACGAAACGTGGAAAGAAAGGTAAGGGATGTTATAACTGCGGTGATATGGGGCACTTTAGGAAAGATTGCCCAAGGGAGATTAAACAAAATCGTGGGAAGAATGTCTAACACCGGAGCTAGGGAAACACGTCAGGATCCAAACATGGCCATCGGTACGTCTCATCGTAGTCAATGTTATGCGTCTGTGCTATTTGACATCATTATTGAATTTTAGCTTCAGAATATACTTGCTTTAGCAGTACGTAAGATAGATATCCAGTACTTGATAAGAACTAGTTAAGAAGAAGTCTTGACGTGGTAACTGGAATGGACCAGCTGTCAAACAATCGAGCGGAGATTGATATCCGCATCCCGATGGCGAACGAAGGAATGATCGTGACTCATGAAGCAGGATATGCCTCTACAAATTACTAATTACTTGAAGGCACAAAAATTGTTGCGTAAAGGATGTGTTGTTTTCTTGGCTCATGTCGTGGACAAGGGAGCCGGAGAACCAAAACTCGAAGATATTCCCGTGATAGGGAAATATCCTGAAGTCTTTCCCGAAGACTTGCCAGAATTATTTCCTCAACAACAAGTCGAATTTCGCATCGATTTGATTCCGGGCGCCGCGCCTATAGTCGATGCACCTTAGCGACCTACAGCTTCGGAGATACAAGGATTGTCAGTACAATTTCAGAAGTGGATAGAGAAGGAAGGTAACAAACCAAAATTTCCGTTTTGGGTTACCCCAGTCCTGCTCGTCAAGAGAGAGGACGATGACTTTCAAATGAACATCAAACTACCAGGGGTCGAACAAGCTAGCCAACAAGAGTCAGCGACTCTTACTAAGGATTGACGAACTACTTATTGGACTAACTGCAAGGATCCAACCCGTATGTCCCGACTGATCAATGATCAGGTAGCTGTAAATTCAGGAAGAAAGTATAATGGGGAAAATTGTGGGACAATAATTTGTTTTAAACGAACGCAGGAATGGTGTTTCCTACACAATGCACAAAACGATTCTACACCAAATACTGAACTCTGAGGATCTAGGAAACGTGTACTTAGGACCATTGGGAACCCAGGTCCAAAGTCACAAAGATTGTTACTTAGGAACCACATCTGTTAACTCAAGCAGACACCATTAACCTGACATATATGCCAGTTCTGTTGACCAAACAGAGAGTACTTGAATTTCTTTTACTTTTAGCGAGTAGATGTTTGCATCTCTACTCCCCTTAATGGTAGTTGCATCACAATAATTTTCTTCGCTGAGAGCGAACACACATTGCTTCGATATCTGGTCATTTCTTCATTTTAGCAGATACTCATTATTCCTTTTCTTGGAAACTTATCTGACATACATGCGTCATTTGCTAAGCATGAGGTTTCGTCTTGAACAAACACTTCATTGAAATTCAAATATTATTTTGTTAAACCTAATTACTGATTCATGATTCGAATGACCTACATTATTGTTATTATTGGCTCTTTTGTTACCAAGTCAACACACTTTCTTGAAACTGCTTTCTTTCAAGTTACATTCATGATTTACCTTTGTGACCATGCCGAGATTCCTTTGATACATACGTTTATTTCCGGGTTACGCTAAAATCAAGTTCAATTGCTTGAACTTATTCATTTCGCACATTTAGTTAAGACGTCATATGACGTATTGAGAGCATCATATTCAAATCATTTGGCAAAGATTCTTTTGTTTCGAGTTGTAGTAGATTTGTTGGGTCTATGACTTCACTAAATCATTTATTGGTTACGACACCTTGTGGGGATCCTTTCACAAAATTGAAGCTTGCGCTTATTTGGTTACTCACTTCATACACAAATTTAATCGCTTATTTATTTGTTAACAATCCATTTTGATATTCACAATCAAAGTAGTCTCAACACAAGTTGTGTGTTAAGGCAATGGTACATAGATTCATTTCATAAGCACAATGTACCTCCCAACGATTCTTTCGTTGTCAATCGAATGCCTTACGGTACTTAATACTTTTTCATCTTCGATCAAAAACAGTGGCTCCTTGATGTTCCGTACTCAACTGAAAACTTTATGACATTGTGTAAATCAAATCTTCAGGCTTGTTTCGGTACACTTTCATTTGATTTCAAACACGATGAACTTGTTCAGTCACCGCTATTATTGAATTATGTCATTACGACACCTTGTGGCGTCATTACAAACTTGTAGCTTGTGCTAATCATGGCCAACGGTTTCACGCGAAACTACATATACTTTTGTTTGACTTGTCATTTAAACACGTCTGATGCAACTACGAATTAAGACAATAATACACCAGAGTCGCTTGTATTTCATTCGGCGTATTCTCGCAATTCAAGTATGTCAACACACTAAACCTCACCATTCATTTATTCGGAAGTTGACAGACCATCTTTATGTTACTATCACATTTGAGTTGTTGATTTTAAATTCATATAGCGGATGCTATGGTTTGTGAAAAAAAAAACCGGTTGCATATTGCGATCGATCGTCTGGGGATCTTATTAGTCAAAACTCCCCTTTTGTGGAACCTCCCCTGCTAGCTAGATTACACTAGACCATACTTCAATACGTCTTGTACCTTGGTCATCAAAGGCTAAAAGTACATACCTTTTAACCATAGGGTTCGGGTTGTTATATATTCTTGGACTCACCTAATGTGAGTAAGGTTTGATTCGGTTTAGTGATTACCTATCTCGGTATTATTTATATACATACGCGTATAACGTAACCAAAAGGAGTTAAGGTAGTACAAATTTCGAGGATGAAATTTTCTTACCGGGGGGAGAATGTGACAACTGTCAAATTTGCATGCATCCGTACAGTTAATTAATAATTAATTTGTGCTTAATGACTGTGCTTGATTACAACTCTTGATTAAACTGCTTTTTGATTTCTGTTACATACATACATATCCATCACATTTACATTGTCACTCCATTTATTACACGCAAACTTTAGTGACAAACTTGATGCACAAAGCACAGTTAGCACACTGAGCGGATAACCCAGAAAACATGCTGACAATGCCAGCACCTAGACAGGCAATGATTTTGAGGCTAGTATGAGCCAGAGACAGGACACTACACTAGTAGGGAGTGTAGGGAAGTGAGGACCATAAAACTGCGTCACTAGGTGATAGTTATAGTGCCGGGAAGTGCCTAAAACATACTTTAACTGCAAAATTCTGCACTAAATACCAAAATTCAGCATTTAACAATGCTAGTAAAGTGCAAAAAACTTGGCAAAATAGTCCTAGACACTTTCCAAAGTATTGGGAATTAAATGTGTCACTAAAAGTATTATAAAAGACACTTTCTGGATTAATTTAGCACTTTAACGGGACAACGCCCAACCGAACAACCGGACTTTACCCGGAACATAAAAATATTGTCAAACACATTGTTTCTATTTTTTCTGAGCTAGTTAGGGTCCCCGAACACCCTAACACACTATATAATTAATAACACACTTAAGACACTAATTTAACACTTGAATTCTAACTAGAACTTGTAACTAATACTTACAACCCAACCCAACCCTATACCCCCCCCCCCCTCTTGAAGACGGTTACCATGGGTGTCCCCACCCATGGATTTGTTTAATATTCTAAGAGATTATGTTGGAGAATAAGAAACACATTGCACCAAGGGTAAAGGGTGACATTGGTTTATAAAAAGGCACAAGAGATCACACATTTCTTCATCACTTACAATCAACAAACTCCACACTCTCTCTCCCTCCATAGAAGCTCGGCTGAACACCCCTCTTGTACTTCTAGGTGCTACAAGGCGTTCAACCTCAAGCAATCCAAGTGTACTTCTAGGTGCTACAAGGCGTTCAACGAAGCTTGGTGTTCTCGGAAGTTGAAGGACCTCCTCTATTCGCTATTAATCACCATATTTCTTCACCCGAACTCCCCTAGCCTTGAGCTAGTGGTAAGAACTTAGATCCGTTCATTTTACATGTTATTTAAGTGGTTAATAGATGTATTATGAAGAAAACATATGAACACCATAAGATCTTGCACTTAAAACTTGAACATAAGTTTAAACAAGATGATACATGAAGAAATGATGTTAAAATGATGTTGTTTGGTGTATGATGATTATGTGCTGATATGAAGGACTTATAATCTGCTGTAAGTATCATTGTTTATCGCTAAACATGTTAACATAATCAATCAAGCGCGCTTTAGAGTATTAAAGACTGAAAACAGAAGGCTGTTTGGTGATTACAGCCAACTTCAGTTGGCTGTAACAGGACCTTAATAAAACAAAAAATGTATTTTCTGAAGTCTAGATTTATGTATTATGAAATACGGTTCTAATGGTACTGGAATCATAATTTTTGGACTTCGTTTACTATTTTAAAGTGTCATTTTGTAACAGCAGCTCAAGCTGCATTTTTCTGCTGAAAATACGCGTTCTGTTTTCCATCATAACTTGAATTTTGTGTAGTGTTAGATCATGAAAATTGTACTATAGATGACCACCGTTGTATTTGTAATTCTCTCACTGGAATTCCGTAAATCGGACTCTCGATGAATTTTAAATAAATTATTCCATGGACTGCAGTCAGAAAAAGATAAATCTGATTTCAGTCCGGAAAATGATTTTCTATAAAATATTGGCGATGATTTGGACCCCGATATTTTTCACAATGATATTTGGATCGTATAAGACATTCGTTAAAAATTTGGGAATTTTTGGAATAAGATAACTATTTTAATAAAATACCCGAAAACAGCCCAGTTTCGTATATTAAAACTGAAAGGATATAAGTAGTATTTTGCATGTCCAAATGTCGGGTTGGTTATTGAGAACGATCTAACGTGTTATCTGTTAAAGAAAATGATATGCAATTTAGCATGGGCGCCTCGATTTACAAAGGAAACTCTGGCAAATTTTTCTAAAATTCCAATACTTAGAAAATATTTTTCTAAACAAGTGTTACTAGTATATTTTATAACTTGTGTTTCAAACATAAACTTCGCCATAAATTTTGTTACGAAATACAAAGTATCGGAGGTTGGTTTTCGCAAATAAAAATGGGTAAATATATATTTAGAATATATATTTTATATACTAAGACACTTGTGTGATTAATTGCTTGTTATTTTGTGTACTAGATATATTATTTTTAGGGTAAAAATAATATAACTTACAAAATACGCTGGAAATTACAACTCCAAATTAATACCGAATTGCAAGGAATAAAATACTGAAGTTACACACGTAATATTATGAAACCGAACAAGAAAACGTAACTTATGAAATATTCCGAGATATACCATTACACTATATTTTTTTGGTAAAAATATATATATTATGACATACGTTATTTTTGACAAATAAGTTATATATTTTCTAAGTAAGACTTGAAAATATATTGTTTTTGGAAATATATATTGGGAATATATTGGTATATTTTAATGGGAATAATGCACCGAAATAATCACGCTTCCGCAAAAGTCAGGGTGTGACAGTTGGCTACTAACCAGTCCATTCCTAACACGACATCGAATCCAGCTAAATTCATGGGTAATAGGTTTGCAGAAAATTTATGACCTGAAAGTTCTATATTTTTTTTTTTTGCAAAACCGTATCTATGTTAACAGAATTCCCGTCTGCCGTTTCTACTGTAAAAACTTGCCTAAGTTTCGTTAAAGGTAGCTTAAGAGCTTGGCAGAATGAAGTATTTATAAAACTTTGGTTTGCACCAGAGTCAAATAATACTTTCGCATAAACGTTGTGAACTAGGAACGTACCAGCTATCACGTTAGGAATCAGTTCGGCTTCCCGCGTAGTCAATTGGAAGGCTCTTGCGTTCTTCTTTGTAGCCCCTTCGGCAGGTTTGGCCTTGTTATCTGCTGGTTTGACCAATTTAGGGCATTCTGGTTTGAAATGCCCAGCTTCTCCACAGTTATAGCAGACCTTTGTTTTCTTTCTGCAACCTTGACAATAATACCGCATCATCGATTGTGCGGGGTCTCGCAGCCTTGACAATATCACGGATCTCGCTAATTAAACCCCAGATGTAGCGAGAAATAAGTACCGGCTCTGGCGAAGCCAGAGTAGGCACAATTCTGGCATACTCGAAAAACTTTGAAGTATACCCTCGGCAATCAACATCCACCATCCGGTGGCTTAGGAATTTGTTCGCAATTTTCTCTTTTTCATATTCTTGGCAGAATTTTCTTTCCACCAGGCGCTTAAACTCCTCCCAACTCAAGGCATAGGCTAGGTCGCTTCCCTTGGCTTGCAATACCGTATTCCACCATTCTAATGCTTCTTCTTTGAAAAGGTGAGAAGCGTACATGACCTTATCCTCTGCGGCACATTTACTTATTTTGATTACTGCCTTGGTTTTCTCCAACCAACGTAGTGCAGCAGTCGCCCCTTCATCGCCTGTAAATTCAGCCAGTTTACAGGCAAGGAATTCCTTGTAAGTGCAACCAGGCGTTGCAGCTTTCATTCTTTTGAGAGTTGGGGCTTGCAGTATATCATTATCATTATTATTAATGTTACCACCTCCATTTACACTATTACTGAAGTTGTCTTCATGAGTACGTTTGCTAGGAATAATTTGTTGAGGTTCAACTGGATTTCGGGTAGCAGCAAGGATTGCTGGAATAGCATTGGCTATTCCCTGAGCAACGATGTTCTCGATATCTTGCCTATTCAGAAATTCATCTTCGTGGTTTTGTTCAGATTGGTTAATCTCGTTAACTGGTTCATTACCAGCGTATTCCATCTGAATTTTTATCAATTATTAATTATCACATGCTAATATTTAGTACTACCATTCAAGTATCACTGTACAACCAGAAAAAGGGCAAACGTTGCGACTTTTATATATATATATACATGTCTATTACAAATTACACTGAAATTCAAAATATACTAGAGGTTGTGCATTCCTAATTTATTTTAGTCTAGCTAGGAATATTATGTTTAGCATGCTTTATTCTATCTTCCCTTACTAAGTTGTTTATCTAATGGGCAAAGTTTCTTTAAAGTTTCTGGCTTATAGATGATATGGGGGCTAGTACTGGGTCAGGGTGTTGAGATCTAATTTCATTGGTTGGTCCGGTTTTGGCAGTTTAACTTAACTAATAGTTAACATTTACTGCTGTAGTGGCTAACATATAGAGATTTGCCCATTGTTCATCTAATTTATTTTCCCATGGTGGGTTATTATCTATTTCCTGGGTTTCCTTATTAATCATCACTCCTTTTGGTTGTGACTTCTTTATTTTCTCTTGACTTTTGCTAATAATCCAACTTCTTTTCTTAATGGTAAGTGGTTTCACAAACTGTGCCTTACGAACAAATTTTCCTTCCTCAGTATCTGCTGAGTATCTTGAGGAAAATGATTGAAATGAGGTTCCCTTATCTTTTGATGAACTATCTAATTGATGATAGATGTCCGAATTTCTTTGCTTACCCATACTGTAAACTAATAAATAGTCAAATAACACAAAAACACATAATCACAGAATGACAATTAGAAAAATTAAGTATTTCTAAATACTTAATTGGCTTAAATCAGTGGCTCTGATACCACCATTTTCTGTCACGGCCCCCGGCCCGGTTTGACCCGGTCCAGGAGCCGCGGGACAGAAATCCCGTGGTATTTAATTTGGCAGCAAAATAATTAACAGGATCGTTTAAAACTTGAAAATGCCCAATTATTTTATTTCATAATTAGGGATAAACCCTATAATTTACAATAAAGGTGATTTCACTGGGAAATCCCTATTTGACAAAAACATGTTTCTTTATTTAATCGAGCCACTTCGTCAAGTGTGTAGTGCTACACGGCACTTTTCCTGGATCACAGCAGATCACCTTAAACATGTTTTAAAAAGGTTTTATCAGCAGGGAAATACTGGCGAGTCACTCATTTTGCACAAACCACACATTGTTATAATATACAGTATTAAGGGCGATTACATTGTTTATATATCAACCAATTACCCAACGGTATTTGTCACTCGACTCGTTTCTGTGACTATGGTCATATCACTCATTGGCTAACTCGTTGTCCAACAGTGACGGTTATCAAGTATTGTATACAAAACCCCACATACTGGCAGTAATTGAAGATTACAAAGACTTAATCCCTGTAAGTATAACTTTGAAAACATTTAAGGTTTTGTAAAGCAATTTGATAAAAAGAGAATGACTCACATTGCAGATTTAAACGGGCAGAGTTTAGCCTACTGATAAGCCTGTTAACCTAATTCAAATAACAATGCACATGAAAACTAGGTTAGTAATTTTAATCCAACTTTTACGACAACTCACGAGATCAAAACCTTCACAATGAATGACCAAGTGCAATACTTAAACATCCATCAAATTCACGACGAATGACAAAGCATAACCCGAGTTTGGGCAGCACTTAAACATACATCGGATTGGTTTCTATCGATCGGACATTAAATCGTAGCAGTGATCGAGTTATTACCCTGTTATCGAGGCAGAATTTCGTGATTGTGTGTGTTTTTGGAGTAAACAGACAATATCTCGGTGTAGAAAATGAATTTTAACGTCGAACCAACGCCAAAATTCAAGTGCCAAACTCCTCTATTTATACTGGAAAAACGGCGCGCCCGCGTGTCACGAGAGGCTCTCGCGTGGTGCGAGAGGTCACTTTTAGAATAGGGTAGCCACGTGTCTCAGTAGCTTGGGTGAGTCGACCGTTCGTTAAAATTCGATTCCTATAAAAAACTGTTTGGATAATACTGACTAGGAAATACCCCCCTGAGTTTTAGGGGCCCTGATCCTGATTCCGATTGTTCTGAAAATTTTAGGGGTCATGCAGTATCACTTGGGGGTCTCAATTAGGGTTTCTTATTGGGTAAAATATAATAAGAAATAATAGTTTTGGTGAGAGTTGTTACAGAAATGACCAAAATGCCCTTTCGGGGCATAGTTTGGTCATAAATAGTAAATTTCACATATGTATGATATCTTACTGATGTAATGTCATAAATTAAATATTTTTACTGATTTCAAAAGACCAGAACTTCAGTTTATTATAAAATCTCTTTTATAAGCATTAAAATTACCAAAATGCCCTTATGGGACTTAAATTGATTTAAATTACTTTTTGGGCATATATGTTAACATCCTACTGATGTATTAACATATTTTAAGCATAATAACATTTGAGACCTGTATATAATTCATTTGGTCACCCGTTACGTGTTTACGCGTTCGGATCAGTTTATGTGACTAGTTTGCGTAAAATAGCCGACACGAGTTTAACCTTATCATTAAATTCTCAAATTCCAGAATGTGTTTAGTTTACCCATATTATACAAGTATCCAAGCTTGTCGGGTCTAAACCACATTCTATTCCGGTCTCCGCTTAATCTAGCATTCAGAACCATAAGGTTTCTTTCTAGCTAGCCGGTCTAAGTCTTTGACTTAATTAAAGACCCGTTAGCATCCTAATAGGTTATTAAACCTTCTATACAGATTAGTATCATCCAGTAGAAGGTACCATCATAAAGATTTAGGATTTTACGGCTGAGTTACTTTTCACGTTTAGCTCGGGTAAATACTTTTAACTTATTTTCCCTTATATAGGCTTGGGATATGGTATTATAATAATACCACTTGGTCGGGTATGAAGTCATTTAATCGGATTGTGATTAATAAATTTACATAACCCGTTTTAATATGTCTTGTTTGATAACATAAACATCGGGGGTTAAATCGACCGTGTCCTGGATATCCTCGGCTCATTTCATTTGAAAATGGCCACGACCTATGCACGGGGTGTAGGCATACACCTGACAGATGCAAATGCTAAAGTATAAACCCACATGTTGGGGATAACTCCTTTATGGGTTCTATAAGTGGTGAGTCGGTTAATCATGACCGGCTTCCAACCGGCCCCAATTGTAAGACAAACATGTAAATCTGTATACAAGATTATCTTTATATAATTGTCCCAAGTTATAAATGATTAGTGCCTTGTGAACTTAAATCAATTTTCATAAATGTTTTCAAAAGAGTCAGTTAATTGTATTTACCAGTGTAAACTGGCGTATTTTCTAAAGACTAATTGACAGGTACCTCTCGTAAATAGGCTGGAGCTATTAGGTGTCGTATAAGAGGATCTTGCAAATCCCTAGATACCTGAAGTCTGTTAGTTGTTTTCTTGTACTTTACTTATGATCCGCCTATTGATCTTATTACAATCCAGTCTGTATATTTTTTTATTCGGACACTCAGACATTATGGTTTGTAATAGTTTATTCACCAAGCCTTCCGCTGTGCTATTATATTGTGTATATTGACAATGATGATATCAACTGCGTCACAATACTCCCCGCCGGGCCCACCGGTAATATGTGGAAATATCGGGGTGTGACAACGGGTCATACACATGTAGCGATGAGCTATTAACTTATCAAATATGACAAGTTAAATGTGTTATACGTGTCATAATTAGATTAAGTGGGTTGAGCCAATTAGACATGTTTTTAATTGTGGCATTACGGAGTCGACTCGTTAATAACACGAACACATTTATAACGCAGAACACTAACCTGTGTGAAATACCTTAAAACTCGAGGATCTCGTCTATTAGATTTACTATTTAGCAAATAGTTCTTATAACTGATAGACTAGATCATTCGCAGCAGAAATTCATACAGTCCTAACATTCAAGTCAAATACAACCATAGTCAGTCTCTCGCTGATTAAACTTCCACAGATGCCATTACCATCACCCGAAGCTCTCAACTATCCAAACTTTATCATCATGTCCATACTATAGATAATAATAAAATATGTAGGGCAAAGTATTCTAAAAACGGTCAAAACTCTAAAAATTGAAGAAATGATTTTAAGCCATTGGATCAAACCAATCTAGGGACATGATAGACGCGGTGGCGTATTTATAAATATATGGATTATCCAAAAAAAAACGAGGATGATCATTAAGGGTAAAAGAGTCATTTGACAATAGAAGAAGACAAAACACCAGAAAACTATTAAAACCGCCAAAAACATTAATAAACATAAATGTTATTTCCAAAAACATAAATGCTGAAGGTTCTAAAACGCAAGAGATGTCAGAATTATTTTGCACTTATAGTTTGATTCCCGCCAAAAGTAATTAAAAACACTGCTAAAAAATCATTATATAAGAACAACTCATACAACAATCCATAATCATACTTAACGCATATAGTATAGGAAAATGACATACAATAAATACCCACTTTAACAAACAGTAATGGCAAACATTGTTTCGTGGATGTTCAAAGCATCAGTCAGCAGATTCGTAATCATATTTGATGACAGAAGAAGAGTAATGATCAGGACCATAAATGCCAAAATGAACATGGATGAAGATGCTCAAAGAGGAATACTCGGTGTTGAGGTTCCTCTTAATAACTTATGTGAAGAAACACAAACCGTCATAAAAACATTAAGAAGAAAATTTCTAGAAAATGTTGAAGATCATTTTGTTGAAAAAACTATCGCAAGTAGGCATTATAATGAGGAAATGGAAATAGTGACGGCTGTGGAAATTCCCTTGAGCATCAGGATCAACATCACATATAATCACGGCTCATTGAAAAATTAGTAATACAGTTTCGGGCATCATCTTTACGTCATCTATTATGAATATATTGTTTTGGGAATTCCCTTATGTCCATGCTTTTCAAAACATAAAAGATGTGTCTGCATAAAAACTAAACTGCTCAAAACGTCTGCAGGAACAATAACTGGTACAATCAAGTTTCCGGAACATAACCTATAATACAAAAACATAAAGTAAGCACGCCATTATTGAAAGTGAGATAAACACCATAAACTTAAAACACCATTAGGTAAAAAAAATAATGCAAACCACATAACTATTAGTATAAGTGATAACAAAAACGTCATTTACCTCAAATAACGATGAATAAAGAGTTTTCTCACGAAGTCAGAGTTTTCTTATGATCTTCTCTATACACACACATCCACTATATTATAATACATACAGTGAGGATAAAAATACAATTTTACACAATTTTAAAAGTTTAAGTAATACAATTATATAAAACATATGGTATATGCTTTTAAACATATTGTTGACTTTTAAACCAATTACCCAAAAATTTTAACTGGCTATAACTTTTTACACATTAATATTTAAAAATATATACTATAAAAACGAGCATTTTTTTAGTTTGAGTATGATATTATAGTTTATTAAAATTCCAAAAAATAATACCTTACGTGATTACCAACGTTCGTATTCTCACCATCGTTCAGGTACCCCTCTAATATATATATATATAGGGGAATATTCAAATGAAAACTACTAGTTATTGTGAAAACTCGAAAACTAATTAAAAAAGCCAAAAAAACATAACAAATTTTTTTTTGCATACTATTTTTCGTCATTTTTTTATATATAAAAATTTCAATTTTTTTTTTTGTAGTGCACACTACACATGTATATTATTACACATGTGTATTACAATTTTTTTTTTTTGAAATTTTTTTTATATATATAAAAACCTGTGATTTTTATAAAAAAAAATGGTGTTTTTTAGGATTTTTTTAGTTAGTTTTCGAGTTTTCACAATAAAAGTGGTTTTCATTTGAACCATCCCCTATATATATATATATATATATATATATATATATATAGGGAGCCGCTAGAATGAGAACCACCACGAGTTATGAGAACCACGAGAACCGCGCCTCGCGGGTGGCCGTCGGCGACGAAATTTTTTTTACACCTAGATCCGTATATTTTAGTGGGGGGTTTAAATTTTCGGTTCAAACGGCGCGCCCGGGGGGGTAGTTTTTTACGCCCAAAGTTTGGTAAAAAAAAAAGAAAAATTAAAAAAATTAAAAAAACCCAAACTTTGGGCGTAAAAAACTACCCCCTCGGGCGCGCCGTTTGAACCGAAAATTTAAACCCCCCACTAAAATATACGGATCTAGGTGTAAAAAAAATTTCGTCGCCGACGGCCACCCGCGGGGCGCGGTTCTCGTGGTTCTCATAACTCGTGGTGGTTCTCATTCTAGCGATCCCCTATATATATATATATATATATAGAGAGAGAGAGAGAGAGAGAGAGAGAGAGGAAGGTGACGTACATTACCAAATCGTTGGCAGTGATGTGGAGCAGAGGACGAAGATGGTTCAATTGAGGGAGTAGATGGTTCAACTGAGGGAGATTAGGTTTTGGAGAGATTGAACAATTGGCCCGCTTAATATTGGGGAGAAATTAAAGATAGTCGCTGAAAAAAGTATTTTTCCGGTTACACTTTTACCTAATATTGCTACTCCTAAGACGGTTGCAAAACAAGTGCGCTCAAAGCGGTCACAACTCCCACCAAACTTTTTATTTTTTATTTATTTATCATCATATTGTCACCGAAAACAAACAGTCACAAAATTTGTTACCGTTTTGTGACCTCGTCATATAATTTGCTACCAATAAGATTTTGGTGAGAAAACGGTCAATAATTTTGAGACCATTTTTTTTCCGTGGTAAATTCTGGTGACAATTGCCCAGTTTTCTAGTAGTGTTGGATGTAAACCTTAGGCGGTAGCCTCTATGTAGCCGCCAGTTTTTGTTGGTTTGATAATGGTGGTTATTCGGCTTCACTATTTGGGTTGCATCGATGCTATGACTTTAAATTATTGTTGTCTAAGCCGATGTGAAATCCGTTCGATGATGGTGGTTGTTCTTGAGCCCTAATTGTTTTGGCCATTTTGTTCTTTTCGTGTCGAATAATTGTTGCCGAGCCATTGATGATTGCGCTGAATCGTCTGAGGTCTTTTTTGGTTGCCAAGTCGATGAGGATGATGGAAAATCATCTGAGATCAACAAAGTTGTGGTGATGATGGGCAAGTCTCACCTGAACCTAATTATTCTGAAACATTTTCTCTTCTCATTTTTATTTTTGATTTTGCTTTGGTTTGATTTTGATTGTGTTGGATAAAAAAATAAGAAGAGACTGTTTTTAAATGAAAATTATGAAGATGAGACTGAACAGTATAAGAAAGTTTATTTTGTGAGCTTTGATTTGGACCACAGTTTTGTTGCATCTTGCACCTTTTTCTCGATACCCTTGACTATGTTATTCGGGTTCAGAACTGATTTTAAAAGGTCGATGATGGTGGGCGTACGCTCAATTGAGATCTGATTCGGTTATTTATGATTTTTTTGGTTGGATCCGTTGTCGATGGCAGTGAATGATGGTAGTCTTTTCTCAGCGTCGGTGATGTTTTAGTCTTTCTCAGCCTGGCGAGTTCATTTTGGTAACATTATGTTACTGTTGTTTTTTGTTGATGGTTGTCAATGATGGAAGTTGCTTTTGGTTGTTTTTTTTTTTTTTGTGTTTCATCAATGAGATGTGTTCATGTTAGATCTGATTATGGTATTTATGCTTCTTTGGGTTAGATTCATGGTTTATAGTACTCGATGATAGTAGTTGTGTGAATATTTTATTGTTGGTAATCTTATAGAGTTAACCACAAACTCTCATGAATTTGAGGTGTTTTGGAGCTTTAATAGTTTCAAGTAAACTCGTTAGGTTATAATCAATACTGAAAGGGTTTTGGCAAGGTACAAATGCATGTCATAAGCATTACTTAACTACTATCGCTCTCGATACACGCACTTTTTTTTTCACGTCCATGCTTAGTCGTTGCAGGGACGGACCTGTAGTACAAATAAGCTAGGCTTGGGCTTAGTGCCTCCAAAAAAATAGGCCTCCCACTGAAAAGAAAATTAACATGCTAACTAGTAATTGGTGCAAACTTGTTGTTTTAGATTTGTTTCAATGCTTATCAAACAAACCATTTTCTGTTATAATTGTGTTAGATTTTTGTTTGATACTAAATATAGATAGAGAAATATCATTATACTATATAAACAATTGACGTAGCTCTTAGGAACAATTCAGGTTCCCCAGTTTTACACACCTACATCTGCCGATCACTATCTTTGTTTGCCGCCAGTCCTCCACAGTTACATTGAAAATTACAGTTTATCCCTTTGTTACGCCAGAAATCACCATTGTTATGGTACAAGAACCAGGTTGTAACACCTCGCAAAATCACGACCAATATAATGAAGACACGTGTCATGAACTTTAAACGTGTATTAAATTGGTCTGGAGGGACTAAAATTGTCAAACAATGTAAATATGTAAGTAAAAGGATCCAAAGTGTCAACATGCCATTCTTGTGCCTCTGATTGACCTCACACGACGTTCGTATTCTTTAATGAATAATTTGTCGAACATTGAAAGTCGTTTTTGTTTAAATTAAGGATCTTACGAAACATAGGGGTTAAAAGTATCAACATGTTAAAAGTTACCTCTGAGTGACCTTTTAACGATCCCAAAAACATTGTAATAATTGTATATTTTTGCTCCCAAGAATAATTGATAGTAATTTTGTGGAGTTTCGATGAAAACAAGATTTTTCGGGTGATCTTACAACTAACCGGGAGCTTAACGGAGTAAAAATGTGACCCAAGACCCTTAATAGTTAACTATGGAGGTCCTAAGTGCAATAAATGAAAGTTAAATAAACTTAAAATGGACCAGGGACTGAAATTGCAAAGTTTGGAAATTGTTTACCGGATTTCCCCATTTTCGTGGCCCGCGTAGACTTCTTATAAGTCTTACGCGGCCCGCGTAAGAGTGCCAGATACAGAAAACCTACACAGCTGTAGGTTCAGTCAGTTCCACCGCCTTTGCATGCTTGTTTTCGATGCCAGTGACTGAGCAAATGGTTTTTCATGCACTAGGGACACATGGGAACATCTGGTAGCAACACAGGGAGGGACATATGGATTGATCTTGGAGATTCAAAATTCCTATATAAGGCCTTGTTTTGTTCTTGTTATCATTTAAACGTAAACAATTGTTTATTTATTAATTTTATTCAATATTTCAACCTTTTCTTAGTATTTGGCAATTATTAAATTACAATCTCTTGAAGCCGTAGAGTATACACATGGTAGCTTTAGGTTTTTGTTTTTTTAATTTTATTTTTATAATTAACTTTTAACCTATTTTTATATAACTTTAAAATATTATATGTTACAAAATTATGAGTATATGTTTATTCTAATCTACCTTCAATATAAGTTTTATTTAAAATTTTGTTGTGAATTACACAGGTTTGAAAACTAGGTTATAAAGTTGGGTATTACACGGGTTTAAGGATAAAAAATTTATAATTTAATAATATATGCACAAATTTACGTAACTAAACATACAACTTTAGGGGTAAGTCATGGAACTTTATTTCTGGTCGTGACCTCTTCTAAATGTTAATAAATAATGAGTACAATTTGATAAAAAAATCACTCTGATATTATGGTTTTTCTATGTGAGAAAAATAAAATATACTTATAAAAAGTAACAATAACATGTAAAAGTTATGTATAACATAAATATAATTAAAATCAAATTATAACAAAGCCAAGCAATGTAAAAAATGTAGCAGCACCAAGCAAACGTGGATCCGCAGTGGCTTAGCAACTCCACAATAGATAGGAGAGTAAGATAAGGTCATGGTTGTTTTATAATTGATGATTTATTAAAAATGATTATACATATTTATAAGAAATGTTTTGTGAGCTACAATTTATAGAAACATGCCTAATAATTTGGAAAGATAAGTAAAATCCTGTGGTTAAGAAAATTGGTTTGAAAATTATTAATTGAAATGACTTTAGTCATGTTTAAATATGATATGGTTATCATATGTTTATGATATTTGATTAGAAAAAATAAATATAACATGTATCACAACCATATATATGAGCAAATTGCTAAAAAAAAGTTGTGCATAAGTTATTAAGTTATATAATTTTTATCTTTAAACCCGTGTAACACCCGGGTCTATAACCTAGTAAATATATTATAAAAATACTAAATAATATATATTATGTTACACATCGAAAAATATAATAATAAAAATATACACATAATTATACATAAACATATAATAATTCATATATAATAAAAAAAGTTGAGTTGAGTTAACTATAAGCTTAAAAATTACTCATGATGCAAACTCAAGTCTTATTAACATAAGGTTTGAAAAAATAAAACTCAAAATATCTCTCTATAAAAGAAATATATTGGTATTTTGTTAGGAAGAAAAGGTATTATAGAATCTATACTTTTATTAAGCATGCAAGTGATGTTGGTTCCTTTGTGGCCGGCATGAATAATGACCACAGGCTAAGTTTTCTCTTATTATATTGTATGTATAAACAAAACAAAGTTACTTTCAAACTAAATATTATATTACTCTTTTGCCATTAACTATAAGTAATATTATTATTTTTCAATTGAACCGGTCTTGTAAGCTCACACGAGTGTGAGCCTGATGCCGAGCTGCACTTGGTGTGTGCCACTTGGAGCACTAGTTGGTTCAGTCACCCAATAATCTAGATGATGTCTATTTTGGCATTTGATTAGTCAAATAGTTTATTAAAATGATCAAGTATTATTTAAATAATCTGTTTATTATTTAAATACTTAACTAAAAAAAGATAGTTTCTTTACAAAAGTTTAAAGAAAACCGTTTATTATCGTATGATTGTATCTAAACACCGAAATTTAATGACACTGATAAAAAATTCCTGTGTATGTCATTTCTTACTTTATTTGTTATCGTATGATACAATGAACTTTCTTTGAACATTGAGGTACTTTACTTGTCTCATTGGTGATGCAATTTTATAGCATAACATCATGTTATAGGCAATGGCGAAGCTTAACCCGAATGATGGGGGTTCGAAAACGTATATACCAAAAAATTTCTATACAAAAACTACATATATAACATTACTGACCAAAAAATTCGGGGGGTCGGACGCCCCTCCCCGCCCCTTCTATACTTCGCCACTGGTTATAGGTGGTGTAAGAATTAAGAGGGATGGATGGATTCTTTAAGTGAAAACTTGGATTCAAAGGTAGAGATCATACATACTTTTTACTTATCGCAAATTAGAATGGATCACCAATCTATAAAGCTTACAACTGTTTGATCATTTGAGTCGGGCATGCTTTCTCTCTTGCTAAATAATCTTGATTACAATGTATTCTAAGTGTTTTGTGTTTTTATGTTCGCAAAAGGTAAGTCAAAGTGACAAAATAATGATCTTTAAATAAATCCAAGAGAAAATTACAAAAACTTCGTAACGACCACTGTGGTCGAATCATGCACCAAACGCGGTGGGCCTGGTATATTTTTTTTTCACTAGAATTCAATGTATTATTAACTCCTACTTTAAACATTAGGCAAAAATCCAAAAGAGATAAAATTTAGTAGGTTTCGATGTAGAAGAGAGGAAGTGACCAAAGCCCAAATTTCTTCCTTAGGGTGAGGGTATGGTTCACTCATTCTAGGGTGTTTGAGTGATTCTCTAACCAATAATATTATGTCCGATTACAATATCTTGGATGCTTTTTTTGAATCTGGGAAACTCAGCAAGGGATGTGGATCGGCTTTCATCGCACTTATTCCTAAGATTAAAGATCCATTAGGGTTGAGTGATTATCGCCCTATCAGTCTGGTTGGAGTTATCAATAAAGTGGTGTCCAAGGTCCTCGCCAACAGGTTGAAACCGGTTCTCAATGAGGTTATTTCAAACTCCCAATCGGCTTTTATCGGGGGAAGATTTATTTTAGACGGGCCTTTAATTATTAATGAGTTGTATTCTTGGGCCAATAAATCCAAGAAACGGGTTTTCTTTCTTAAAATCGACTTCGAGAAAGCTTACGACAACGTGAACTGGGGCTTTATTTTGAGCATCCTACAACAGATGGGCTTTGGAGAGAAATGGCGTGGCTGGATTTCGGGTATTCTTGCTTCGGCCAGGGCGTCCGTCTTGGTTAACGGTTCGCCCACTTTCGAATTCGGTTGTAGCAAAGGTATGAGACAGGGAGATCCGATCTCCCCGTTTCTTTTTGTTGTGGTTATGGAGGCTTTGTCTTGCTTATTCAATATGGCTCGGGAGGCTGATGTGTTTCAAGGCATAAATTTTCCAGACTTCGATGCTCATGTCTCTCACTTATTCTTTGCCGACGACGCGATCATTTTGGGGGAATGGAACAAAGATAATATCGCTAATGTCATTAGGATCCTCCGGTGTTTTCATGTGTGTTCGGGGCTCAAAATCAATCTTAACAAATCTAGTATTTTCGGTGTTGGAGTATCGAATGAGGAGGTCGAGGAGATGGCTAACTGGATTGGTTGTAAGGCCGACTCTTTTCCTTTTAAGTATTTAGGTTTAACGGTCGGTGCCAACATGAATCGTATAAACAATTGGAGGCCTATTTATGATGTTTTTGAGAAGCGTCTTTCCCTTTGGAAGGCCGCTTTGTTATCCATTGGAGGCAGGGTGGCTCTTATTCGGTCGGTCCTCGAAAGTTTGCCACTGTATTTCATGTCTCTCTATAAGGCTCCGATCAAGGTCATTAAAGATCTGGAAAGCATTATAAAAAAATTTTTGTGGGGCGGCTCAGATAACGTTAGGAAAACCCATTGGGTAGCGTGGGAAAGGGTCTCATTACCAAAGAAAGCGGGTGGCTTGGGGCTGAACAAATTATTGGACGTCAATTTGGCCTTATTAAGTAAATGGGGATGGAGATTTAAAAATGAACCCGAGAGTCTATGGGCTATCATCGTCTCCGCTATTCACTCGGGCCGCTCAGATTGGTCATTCCTCCCTTGCAATAAATTTGCCAGAGGTGTTTGGGTCAATATTTGTAACACTTTGAACAAACCTTTCGTGGACAATAAGTCGATCCGCAGTTTGTTCAAAGGGGAGGTGGCTTCGGGGTCCGATGTTTTCTTTTGGTTAGACCCCTGGATGTCCGAGTCCTCGTTCAAAGAGTTGTTCCCAGGTCTGTTCCGGCTGGAAATTATAAAAAACTGTTCGGTTAAAGACCGCTTGGCCGATGGTGGGTTTTGGCTTTGGAGACATGAGCCGGACACGGCTTCGGAGACTCAAGAGCTGCAAACTTTGACGGGTATGTTATCTTCGTTCATTCTTAAGGATGGTAGAGACAAATGGAGATGGTTGGGTGATTCTACGGGAATCTTTTCGGTCAAATCAGCCAAGGAAGTTCTCGCCCGTGGTAGGCTAGTCCCGAACGACTTCGTTTACAAATGGTGCAAATGGGTTCCGGCAAAGTGTAATATTTTCGCTTGGAGGTTACTTTTGAATCGTATTCCTACTTCGGACGCCTTACTTTCCAGGGGAATTGTTAATCAGGTTAGAGCCTGCCCTTTGTGCGACGATGACGACGAATCCGTGTGTCACCTCTTCACTTCTTGTCGATTCGCGGACATGATCTGGCACAAAATCAGCAGATGGTGCGGTATCCCAACGATCTTCGCTTTTTCTGTTAAAGACCTGGTGGAATTACATGTTTTCAGCAGATTAAGAAGCTTGGAAAGGACGGTCCTTCAAGGCATTGTTGTCGTAGCTAGTTGGTGCATTTGGTTGGCTAGAAATAAAGTGGTTTTTTCAGGCTCCCGGGCTAATGTGGAGGACGTGTTTAGCGAGATTAGAACTATGGGTTTTTTCTGGTTCAAACATAGGTCACGTTTCCAGTCTATTGATTGGAGTGATTGGTGTAAATTTGTAATTATGTAACTTTTGTTCTGTTTGTTTTGTTGCCGGCCCGGTTTTCGGGTTTGGTGGTCTGTCAATGAAAGTTTATTTTCAAAAAAAAAAAACCAATAATATTATGTCATGTCAAGTCCCCATTCTACTCTCTATTTTGCACTCAATCACTAGGTATGGTTCAATCACTCTAGGGTGTTTGAGTTATATATTTTTTATTTTCAAGAAATTAATTATTGTTCACCCTTCTCATCAATCAATTCGGTGACTATTCACCGAAAAAAGGTGTCACCGCTCCCCGAAATTTGATCACCGATTGAGCGGAAATGGTTCACCGCTCGATGAATGGGATCCCCGAATGGGGTCACCGAAGCTAGACCAACCTCCCTTACGCTCAAGAAAATATTTGAATTAAAGTTATTAAAGTAAATTATACGGATGGTTAATCTCGTAAATCGAACTTTTCTTAAAAATTGATGAATATTAAAAATATCTATAAAACATATATAAATGTGAAAGTGAAATTTAAACTCTTTTGTTGTAGGCCAGTAAACGAACCAAATGTTCATGAACTTGTTCAGCGGAAAGTTCGTTTATGTTCGTTTAAATAATATTAAATATATAAATAGTTATATTTATATAAATATTAGGTTTCTAACTACTTATATAAACATAACTTAAATACATAAATAGTTATATTTATATAAATACTAGGTTATCACCCGGGTAGACACCCGGGTAGGAAAATTTAAATTACATTAATCAAAAGAAATTCTGAAGAGATGATTAGATGAACCCATTACAACAAAGGGGGAAACAACAAACCCCACACTAATGTCGCAGGAAAAAAGCACAACTCAACTAACAAAATTACACCATCTCCATAAGAAAAGCAGCTCTTTGACCTTGTCTACCAGCTGGTGTAATGAAGTCGCCATGCCGTTTAACATTTTTTTGTTCTTGGCCATCCAAGCTCTCCACATTGCCGCAAACATCACTGTTGTCAACACCTTCTTGCGACTCGACTCGTTCGACTGGCCGTTGCGACGGGACGTTGATCGATTTAACCCAATAGCACTCAGTGTTTGCAAATTTAAAAAGAAAAAAAAATAAAGATAAACTTTCTTAATTTCTAATCATTGTCTAAACGGGTTCATTAAAGAACAAATTTACATCTAAAAAAATATAATGACATCAACCTTTTCAACTTTGATAAACAATTTTGACATTCAAAATTTACAAAACCTCCTTACCAATCTTTTTTGTAATGGATATCGTTATCACAATTCAATGCTTCGTATTTGAAAATCATATAATTTAATATGATAATGATTTTCAAAATTGAAAATTTGATAACGATATTGAAATAGATAAACTTTTCAAAAGTTCATAAACATGAGAAGTCGAATGTTAGAGTTTTTCTAACTTGATTATCAAAGTTTCCTTTTAAAAATAATTAATTTCAAGATATTCAATACGAAATTCATTAAAATATAAGTTTCATCTAACAAACAAAATCGTGTTAAACATCTAAATTTAAAAATTATTTTTGAAATTCAAATTTTCTTAAGATATTAAAGAAAATATATAAAAGTAATAAATATTCAATGTCAATCTTTCAATTTTGATAAAGAATTTCTGAATTTAAACTTTCCGAATCAATAATCAACTTGCATCCAATTTTAATCAAGGAAGAATTACCTGATTGGTTACAAATGATTTGATAAAAGATGGACATGTTAACAAACCTGCAAACAGGAACATACAAACTTTCAATTTTGATAAATAATTTCGGAATTTAAACTTTTCAAATCAATAATCAAACTTGTGTCTGATTCTAATCAAGGAAGAATTACCATATTGGTTACGAAGAATTTAATAGCCTATGGACATGTTAACAAACCTGCAAACACGAACATATAAAAACAATACACATCAGATGTGAATTTAATCAAAAGAATTAAGTGAACAACTATATAAAAGTTATGTATTTGTGATTATAGGGTGAATTTGTGATCTTATAAAAGAAATTGTCGTACTCCATTCTGTAAAAGTAATGTTGTTTGAACCGCCGAGCTATACTTTTTGTGGAAAACCTTATCATTGCGAGCGTTCCAGATTCTCCACAAAACCAGCAGAAATATGGCGTAAATCATCCTCTTCTTTTTATAATCCACACCCAAACTGGTACAGTGACCCAGCATTTGAGCAACGTTGATGAAATTGCTCGGAGCCGGGACGTCCAACCAGGCACTAACAGCCCACCACACGGACCTGGCCAAATCACAGTTGACAAGAAGGTGTTCCGAAGTTTCAGGCAATTTAATCATGTAAAAATTCATTTAACTTATGGTTTTAAAAACACAAGACAATCAACAATCAAGTATGCAATTTGACCATGAAACATTTTATTTTAGTGGATCCCATTTAGTGGCGGTTGTGCATATTGATTACTCACAAAAAATAAAAATAAAAAATCAGATTCATAGCATGGTAAATCATGAACAAAACGTAAATTATATGATCTAAATGGATAGCCAAAGCTCCAATTCACACTAAACCTTCAAACAAAAAGCTAAAACTTGAATTCTAATGTGATAATTTCACCTAAGCCTTTTAAATCAATATGAAAATTTCACACTGAACAATAGCTAGCAGAATTGTCAGAATCTTCAAAATTAATAGCACTAATTCTGGAACCAATTAACCTCATAACATGTAGCATTTGAAGATATGCTTAATTAAAAAGAAAACATTCACCTCATAAACCTCGTTAATGAACATGCAAAAGTTTGTAGTCTCTGGATCATTGCCACTCAAGTCAGGGTGACATGATTTCATGCAATTATAATAGGCTTTCTTGATTTACTCTGGAGTTGCATCTAGAAGCTGATTAGAGAGATGGAACACTAATTATTATTATTGCTGAGATAAAATTAATGAATTCATGGGAAATTAGTCACCTTATCTGTTTATACATTATGTACTCATATATCAGACATAATTTCTCCGTATGAGATAGGAAAGAGAGTCAACATCTGTCGTGGTCAACGAAAATATTTTCTTCAGCTGGTCTCTTTTTTCATAATCTATATATTTACAGTGTCTTAACTTCTACTTTGTAAAGTTCTTTTCAATCGAAGTTGAGAATTTTAAAGACTAAAAGAGGGTATTGTTACCAAATATGGATCATATCCTTCAACACTTAAAATTGATGATTAAGGCATCCTTCTAAATATAGTTATAGGTTACTTGATTTCTGCAGAGAAAAGTGTTCCACCTTGAATATTATCGACCACTTGATTTTTAAATATAGTATAATTTTGTGCGTATATTTACCCGCTTCCATGTGGTTTGGGGCAAATTTCACTTTGCCTCCCTAATTTAAACACTTTTGGTTTTGACAACCCATACTGTCTTTTCGTTACATAATGTTTACCGGTCGTCAAGTTTTGTTAGTTTGACATTTTGACTGTGGGTGAAAAGACCAAACTACCCTTTTCTTCTTGCAATATGCACCCCTGTACTTTCGTTATCAAACTAACAGAACTTGACGGCACTCACGGCAGGGATGCAAGTTGCAACGAAAATGAAGTATAAAAATGACTTTAAAAGAACCTTGCAAGTAGGACAGAACTGAGAACAATTTCTAGTCCAATTAGCTGAGTTGATTAGATCAGTTGTCACCAAAGGACCCTGCATAGCATTTATTTGTATGGTCACACGTTGTGAATCCATTCTACAAAAAGACCCAACCAAAAGTTATAAGGATAGTCTTTTTAACTTTGGAACAATTATAGTGCATCCTATAAATAATTATAAAAGACATAGCCATAACTTGCCCATTTGATGTAGATGATGTATGATTCACACATACAGGTCATATTTATATACATAAAGACTTCATAGAACAGAACCTTTGATTTCATATTAAGTAGCAAGTGAAGCTATGGAAGACATTCTAAATAAAGACTGTTACAATCATTATTATTTCCTAATCCCAATATAATGAAGATGAATTGTCCACATAGATCGAATCATAAAGAACTATGACCGGACTTGGATATTCAGTGGTGAGCGGCTCACCCATCTTCATGAGCAAGGTTGTTTTCTAACAGTAGAAAGTAAATCTTTATTAGCTAAAAATAAACAAATTTTCAGATCTAAAAGTTCAAATCTAACAATAACCTAAGTGATCCAAAAAAACACACTCCTAGATCTACAAGATTACATCCATATAAGCCTGATAATTAACCAAAAACTAATAATATACAGATTTAGTTGCTAGTATATAAAACCGACTAACCGATGCTGGTGAATATGTCCTTGTTTTCTTCATCTTCCTTGTTTAACACTTAAAGAACATGGATCCTTAAGAAGTTGAATCTTTCCCAGCTAAAAATCCCCAGCATCTGATACATGAATCTGATTAACGTCGGTTAGGCACTCACCCGGTGATTCAATTCACTGAGAGATTATGATCCCAAATATAACCATTGATGAATATAGTACATTTTCTAGACCCATCACCCACCATGTCCACTTATCAAGGACAATAATAGTACATGCCCTAACCTGCTTAAAAACCCAAAAAATTAAATTATACGGTGATTCAAACATAAGTCTTTTATAATAATTACATACCCACTGCCTGAATGAATAAACTAATAGTTTCCAATGTGGATAATTCTCCCATCACAAATAGCCATAGAATCAGCAAAAAGGGAGACCACAACCCACATGCCACACTAAGTTGAATGCACATACACATAAAATGATCTTGAATAGAGGTTCCGCTTGAGAGGCCCACCGCTCCTGAACTCATTGTTGAGTGTAATTTGCTAAAGTCCAACTGGAGGCTCATGTGATATCCACCCGTGTACCATGAGATCTTTGTTCTCAGATGTATACTGATACTTATCATCCACCTACACAAGAACAAACCCCAGTAATTGAAGCTCTTAAAATTTTATAGAAAAAATTTGCTGAAAGCCAATTGGAACTCAGAAATTAATAACCAATCTCTTTCTTTCGAATAACAATCTATATTTTCCTGATTGTATGACATATATTTTACATTAAAATTAAGAATTCAGTCTGATACAAAGTACAAACATCTAGCAATTTCACTATTTTATAGCCATAACCTAATTTCTAAAATTATTCTCTATTAAATCAAATAACCAAGCAGTTCATAATTATGTTCTTCAAATCAATTCTTACCAAATCAGATCAACAAATCAAATTCTATTATTCCAACCCAAAGTCCATAACCCTACCTTTACAAAAAAAACACATTTTCTGATGTCTAATCCAAAATTTTGATAATTTGGAACCTAAACTAACAATAAACAACATATCCACCAATTAACACAAACAAATCAAACGTCTTAACAAAAAAAACGCATACAAACCAGAAAGCTTCGAATGAAGCTGTAGAAACTTGATCCATGAATTGCTTCAACCCTTTTAATCTCTTTTTGTTTTGGAGCCACCACAGAATCTTCTTGACTATCACTACTTTTCCTATCAGCAGCCGCTTGTAAAGTGACATGATCTCCCCACTCACCTGTTCTGTAAATGCCAGAATTCAGTAACAAAAACACGTATATGTATATTCATATATAACAAAAATTTTATAAAATAACAATACTGCATTAGTCAGATAAATTTTGTTTGCAGTCACGACCCATAAGAAGTATCCTACTTAGAAATTTTCTTGTAATACTTCTTGTACTTCATTGGAACATAGCCTTCATACAGAGAACGACACTCCTTCAGCTGTAAAATCAAAACATGAGACATCATTAGCATACATTAATACATTATAATACACATGACTTAGCTTTCGCAAAGCATGACGGAAGCGGCACTTGCAGCGGCCAAATCCAACTCCCTCACCTGTCGTCGACTTCATTACCATCGCCTCCTTGATTAGCCACCATCTGTCACATATCACCGCCGACTGACCGAAAGGGATGGCCACCATCACCTGCCATTTGTCACATGCATCTCTATCTATCTGTAGTTAGTTTGTAAAGATATCAAATTCTTTAAGTATAACAATAATAATAATGCAATTAGTGCCATCCTCATCTACTTAGTGTTAAATATTATTCAAACTAAAATAAAGACTATGTATTTCTTTTAACCTGGATTCAAATTAAAATAAAGACCATGCATCTCTACCACACTTTTCAGTCAAATGGTGTGATTATTAGCCTAAATACACCAAAAACATTGTGTGGACATTTTTTTTACCAAAAAAGAGAGATTATTGAAAGCAATTTAATTTCTCACTTACTCATTGATCAAATGGTTGTGTTTATCCATGATCTAAAACATAGCAATCACAAAACAAAAATAAACAAAAGAAAAGAATATAGAACACCAAATCTAATCAAAAGTAGGGAAATCGATTACTTACCTTCTTCGAATTAGAGTTTGAAGTTTCATATTCACAAATATCTAAAATCCCCAATTCCTTATTTGTATTAGGTTTTATCTACAAAACAAATCCCCAAACCAATTGGTGAGTTAGAGACCTTGAAACTTGTATCGGTGATGGAAACATAAACTTACTAATCTTTGATTCTGGATATCTTGATAGCAGTTGTAGAAAAATGTGGAGAGGATGATTCTGAACAAAAATGGCGTGAATAGGGATTAGTGTTTCAAGCAAGTGATGTACCATTTAGGAAGATAAGAAAATTAGAAAAAAAGGTGGTGAAGAAAAAAGGATTACATGTGTATAAGATTGATTGAATCTTTAAAGACGAAAGACAGCTCATCAAGATCCAAGTTTCATGGTACATCTAAACAAAATAAGTATGAAGATATAACAAATGAAATTCAATCAGAATCAAAATCAACAGCTTAACGAACAAATTTAACCTAATTATGTAAAGAAAATGCAAATCAAACCAAAATAACATACCTCTCAAACAAAGCTCTTTCCATTTTGTTCGAATCATCAGAACCTTAACTTAGGGTTTAAGTCGGTTGTCTCCACCACCAAAAATAAGAAGATAATCCAAGTTTGTGGAGGCGATTAAGCGATGATAAAGATTTAGGTTTTAGACAAAATGAGACGTAGGAAGAAGAGGCGGGGCTAGGGTTTTGAAAGGGGGATAGAGAGAAAAGAGTTCTGTCGTTCTTGAATGAAAAGAAAATTTTAGAAACAATATATATCCGGGTCAACATCCGGATCCTGTGTCTACCCATATCAAGAAAAAAAGACCTGAAATTTTGGAGCCAAAACCAATTTCTAGATTGCCTAAGGTGATGCCACATCATTTTGCAAGCCCCCGTATCATGCCACATAAGCCCTTATTTATCATGTTTATTATATATAATAGATTAGATTTTTTAACTACTTATAAAAACATAACTAATTAGTAATTGAGTTTTCTAGTAATAGAAATGAAATTTAAAATTTTTTCTTAGATCGTAATTGGTTACTTACTTAATATTTATATAAAAAAACTACTAAGTTTTAGTATCTATGAGCCCTAATTTAGATGTGTTTTCGGATGAACTGAAATTAATATATTAGACTTGTTTGTTTGTGTTCACTAATGTTAAATTGTGTTTGTTTATATATGTACAATTACGTTCATTTGTGTTCGTTTATGTTTGTTTAATAAATGTTAATTTATGTTTGTTTAATAAATGTTAATTTATGTTTGTTTATGTCTATTCAAATATGTTCAGTTATTATTATTATTTTTTTGTTTATGTTTATTTGTGTTCGTTTATGTTCGTGAACTATTCGTTTAGGCTTTAAACGAACGAACATAAACGAACACGAACATGTCTGATTTCTTAATGAACGAACACGAACAAAAAAATTGTGTTCGATTATATGTTCGTGTTCAGTTAAAGTTAAATAAACGAAAACGAACATGCCAGTGTTCGTTTTCGTTCGATTCGTTTATAGGCTATTTGTTGGGAACATTTCACCATCCATCATGTCTAGTTTATTTAGAACCGTTTTGTATGTTTTGGTCCAAAACAACGATTTTCTCGCTTTAATCCCTAACTTTCATAAAGTTGGCATGATTATTTACATTGTGTCATATGCAAAGCAAGACCTATAAAATGATAAATCTATTTACATTCCTTATTTATTTATTTATTTTTTATATATATTTGTATATAAAAGATATACATTTTATTTCTACACTTTTTGTTTGTATATAAGTGATCAAATACAAATAGTTTTTGACGTGCAAAACATACAAATACCTAGAGTCTTTATGCTTGAACTGTAATAATTATTATTACGCTACAATTTCAAAGTAGCGCAATATTAATTACTCTAATGCAAACAAAATGAATCTAGTTATCACTACGATTCACACGTTAACCTTTATTTGTACCAGATCTTTTCTTGTATATGTATTATAATTGATGAAATGTTCAAAATAACGAGGAAATCGAATTTTAATAATCCCAAACCTATTAGCCGGGAATAATCCTAACTCAAAAAATGTTTATAGACGGTTTAATTTTGAACATTTTTTCCTTCAGCGATCCCATATTAACTGAAAGTTAACACAATTAATTTTTTATGAAGTGGACTACTTACGTAGCAAATATATCAAAGTTTTGATGACACAGACTGGTTATATGGCAATTTTTTGATGACGTGGACTACTTATGTGGCGGTCCACGTCAAGTAAAAACTAACGGGTTAACTTTCAATTAATATACAAATAACTAGAGTAATTATGCTTGAACTGCAATAACTGTTATTACGCTACAATTTTAAAGTAGCATAATACTAATTACTCTAATGCAAACAAAATTACTTTGGTTATCTGTACGATTCACACGTTCACCTTTATTTGTACCCGGTCTCTTCATGCATAGGTATTATGGTTGATGAAATGTTCAAAACCTCTTGGCCGTTAATAATCTTAAATTAAAAATGTTTCCAGATGGTCTTAACTTTGACTATATTTTCTTTCAGCGATCTTATACAAACTGAAAGTTAACACAATTAATTTTTGATGAAGTGGACTATTTATATAGCAAATAAGTCTATGTTTTGTTAACATAGACTGCTTATGTGGTAACTTTTCTGATGACGTGGACTACTTATATGACGGTTCATGTCATCTAAAAACTAATGGATTAACTTTCAAGTAGTATATAATAACTGTAGAAAAATATGATCAAATTTGGGATTGTTTTCTTGAGTTAGGATTAATCTTAGGCAACAGATCAAAGTTTGAGATTATTAAAAATTAGTTTTTTATTTTATTTTGAGATTATTAACTTAGTTTTTTTTTTTTACATTTTATTCATAAGACTAATGGGTATGGGGGTCGGCTAGCCCCGGCCCGGTCCGGCGTCGAGCCCCCACACCACCCCTCTCCGGCCAAAACGTCTCCACAGAGCCGGCGGCGCCGGTCCCCTTTCTTCTCTCTCTCTCATCTTGGTCT
Source organism: Helianthus tuberosus (assembly GCA_030545235.1). NCBI lineage: Eukaryota > Viridiplantae > Streptophyta > Magnoliopsida > Asterales > Asteraceae > Helianthus > Helianthus tuberosus. Next base: position 35,082,181 of record CM060436.1, read on the forward strand.
CTCCTCTCTCTCTATCTCTCTCTAAAGCCGGGCCTCATCCTCCATCCCTCTAGGTTCATCCCATCCAAGCCACTCCTACGTGGCGCCTACGTGGCGGCTCAACCCATCCGAGCCCATCCTCTCCATACCCTTTAGTCTAAATAAATACCATTTATTTTGGTTGTTTTATTTGTAGGGCACCGAACCTATAAAAAGACCCAAAATTAAAGTGCACATAAAAATCCCATGCCTCTGACATCTGCCACGTCACCAGTCAAGCATCTACTTACACGTACCCTACACCAATCCAACGGTCCAGATCACATCGCATCACTCCAATCAACGGTCGATTGACCATCTTCCAGACACTTCGAAAGCCATAAGTTCTCAATATAACCAGGGTTAGTTATCTAACCATGCACATAACGCGTTCTTTACTGCAGATTAACCGCAGTTAAAAATGATTTTATTCACATATACATACAATACACCCCCACCAAAGACAAAGACAGAGCTAGAGAGAGAAAGTGAGCTTTTCTAGAGAGAGAGAGCGAGCCAAAAAGTGCACAATTGATACGAGGAAGACGAACGAACAGAAATTAGGTTTTGTGATTCTGAATTTGTGATTTTTAGTTTGAAATTTGGTGAAGAAATTGTTCGATTTGGTGTGGTGAATCTGTTTTTCGGATATTTTGTTCGTGTTGTTTCTCCGATCTGCATTGTGTGATTTGATAGTCGGTTTACGGATCTGGTAAGTTTTCCGGTTTAATTTGTTGTTCGTCGATAGCGATTCGTGTTATTGTTAATTAGGTTTTGAATTGTTTGATTATTGATTCGATTAAACGACTCGTTTGAGTTTTGGCTCGATTGTTTGGTTTTGAATCTGTTTGGCGCTGTGATTAAGTTGTACGGATTGATTTGTGAAATTTAATGGCGTATTATGTGTTGATTATCAGATGAAAATGTTAATCGTTTGTACTCTCTCGTACTGGATCTCTGAGAGTAAGATTTGTGAATGCGTTTGATTGTTGATTTGATTTAACGATTCGTTTGATTGTATGATAAACTTGTACGGATTGATTTATGAAATCTAATGGCGTATTATGTGTGTGTTATGTGTTAATTATCAAATGAAAATGTTAATCGTTTGTACTTTTTGGTACTGGATCTCTGAGAGTATAAATTGTAAAATGATTTTGATTATTGATTCGATTTAACGATTCGTTTAAGTTTTAATACTGGATCTCTGAGAGTATAAATTGTAAAATGATTTTGATTATTGATTCGATTTAAGGATTCGTTTAAGTTTTAAGTTTAAGTTTTAAATTTGTTTGATTGTATGATAAACTTGTACGGATTGATTTATGAAATCTAATGTCGTATTTTGTGTGTGTTTTTTCGTTAATTATTAGATGAGAATGCTAATCCTTTGTACTCTCTGGCATTGGCATTGGATCTCTGAGAGTTCGATATATATTCTCTCATATTTTGTTCATAAATATGGTTGATTTTGATCTTAATAGTGTAAATTACTGATGTTTTATAAGATCCTAAGTTTAACTTTATGTTAGAATCTATACATTTAGACTTTTGATCATATCCAGAAGAAGATGAAGCATCTGTTTGCTCATATGATTGTTAAGTGTTTGATGAAATGTTTTGAAAAGTTTGATACGGGTAGCTGATTGTTATGTATGCTTATCATGTTTTTGGAACAGATTAGTCATAAAGAGACTGATTTGGATCAATCGGATGGCTCTCTTGATGTAGTGATAGTGTAATACCAACCACACTACTTTCTCCTCTGCCTCCACGTATCATCTAGTGTTCTAGACGCACGATCTGTCTGTGTCAAGATTAGTTTGAAGCGTGTTTTGTGATTCATGGTCGTTTTTTGACCATATTTTGAGTGGACTGTGAGAAGATATTGGGTTTGATTGTCATTGGGTGAAGAGGATACAATCCATCATCCCCTGCCGCCTCCCTTTGTTAATGTCAAGTAACCTAGACAGCCCAATCAAAACTCAAATGGCTGTAGCGGTTTTCAACAGTCCCTTAGGGAGGGAATACCATGCGAACGATGGGATGGAAGTGGCGAAACCATCAGGCAGGAGACGCGTTTTTGTTCAAACTGAATCTGGTTGCGTATTGGGGATGGAGTTAGATCGAAGCGACAATGCTCACACAGTTAAAAGGAGGTTACAGGTTGCACTTAACGTCCCGGTTGAAGAAAGTTCTCTGACTTTTGGAGATACGGTTCTGAAAAACGACCTGAGTGCCGTTCGTAACGATTCTCCTCTTCTTTTAACACGAAACCTCATGCACAGAAGCTCTTCAACTCCTTGTCTTTCTCCAACCGGTAGGGATATACAGCATAGAGATTGGAGCGGTCCTATTGAAATCTTGGGGCATTCTAATAGCTTCAAGAAAACTAAACTGCTTGTTAAGGAGATTGTGAAAGCGATGAAGATTGGTGTTGACCCGATCCCGGTTCAGAGTGGACTTGGAGGTGCGTATTATTTTAGAAACAGTAGAGGTGAGAGTGTTGCAATAGTGAAACCAACAGATGAAGAGCCATTCGCACCGAATAACCCTAAAGGGTTTGTCGGTAGAGCTTTAGGTCAACCAGGGCTGAAACGGTCTGTTCGGGTTGGTGAAACCGGTTACAGAGAGGTTGCTGCATACCTCCTTGACTATGGTCACTTTGCCAATGTGCCACCCACCGCACTGGTCAAAATTACGCACTCTATTTTTAATATTAACGATAACGTAAGCGGGAACAACAACAAATCAATGAAGATGAAGAAACATTTTAGCAAGCTTGCTTCTCTTCAGCAGTTCATTGCTCACGACTTCGATGCTAGTGATCATGGAACCTCAAGTTTCCCCGTCTCTATTGTTCATCGTATTGGTATATTAGATATAAGAATTTTCAACACGGATAGGCATGCGGGTAATCTGCTTGTTAAAAGGATCAGTGACGATGGGGCTGATAGGTTTAGTCAAGTGGAACTCATACCCATCGATCATGGTCTCTGCTTACCTGAGAATTTAGAGGACCCGTATTTCGAATGGATCCATTGGCCTCAAGCGTCGATCCCGTTCACTGAAGAAGAACTCAAATACATTCAAGATCTTAATCCGTATCGCGATGTAGACATGCTGAAAACCGAGCTTCCGATGATCAGGGAGGCTTCTCTCCGTGTGTTGATTCTCTGCACAATTTTCCTGAAAGAAGCGGCTTCTTACGGGCTTACACTTGCTGAAATCGGGGAGATGATGAGTCGGGAATTTCGTCGTGGTGAAGAAGAACCCAGTGAGCTTGAGTTGATATGCATGGATGCAAGAAGGCTAGTTGCTGAGATGGAAAGTGATAGAGGGGTGTTCGTATCATCATCTCCTAAATCCAAAGGACATGAAGATTCGTTCCTGTTCGAAATGGACGGTTGTGATGATTCTGGTTTTGACTTCATGGGTGACTTTACGTGCCCGACTCCTCCTTCCCACTTTGGATTTGGGCGAAACCCGCTTTCCAAACTTCAAGAAACCATTGAAGAAGAGGACGAAGAAGAAGAAGATGGTGCTGCATTTGATGCACCGGGAAAGTCCGGTTTGGTGTCAAACCCGTCAATGTTGCCGAAGAACAACTCGTTTACGGCTCATAACCTGAAGAGTCTGAAGACAAAGACTGAAAACAATGGGTATGGATATGGGTACAGAAATGGGAAGGAGAACGGGAACATAGGAGTGAATTCATCATCTGGTCATAGGAGTGCAAATGAGCAGCTTCCCGCTAGTGCTAGTTTCGTGAAGTTTGCAGACATGAACGAAGACGAATGGTGTGTTTTTCTAGAGAAGTTTCAAGAGCTCGTGTACCCGGCTTTTGCAAACCGCAAGTCGGTAAGTGTAGGGCAGAAGCAGCTACAGAGGCTGGGTACTTCTTGCCAGTTTTGAAAGAGAGTCTGCAGCAGGTATAACCGATATAGTTCAAGAGTATGAGTATGAGTATGAGTTATGGGTTATGAGTATGAGGTTCAATAAGGGGTATGTTTGTAAATATTGGTGAAGAGCAGGTTGAGTGGAGATCTGGTTTAGTTGTTAAAAGAGTTCTTATATATTTATCTAATTACGGACTTGTTTAATGAATAATTTGTAGTATGAAAAATCAAAAAAAGAAATTAAAAAAAATATTGTAAATATAGCTATTATTTAAATAGTTTACGACTGTCTGGGTGAATGATAATTCTCATCTTACATGTTTTTTGTATTTTTATGCAATTGAGTATGAACCGCAAATGGTTTGAGAGTTATATGGTTTGGTTCATGGCTCAACGGTTTGAAAGTGTTTTAACCTTTGCTACACATACTTTCTGTTCTTGTAATAGCTAATCACTATATTTTAAGCGAACTATACGTATGAATCATTTTGTCGATTTTAATGTTTTAAGCAAACTAATAACTGAAAAAAAATATAAAATTGAGGATAAACTGAACTGTTCATAAAGGTCTGGCTGGTGGCTGAACTAAGCAACCCAACAATTTGACTTGTTTTTTAAAAACTATAGTTAATGGTATGACATAAACTTTACTTGACCGAACAACGAAAATGACATTTTACTCGAATCAAATTATGTCAGGTCTCATTTAAAGTGACGACACACAATCCGACTGTTGGCGATGGCATGGATTAAGTCGTAAGATAATGCATGTGAACGTCGCCAAAGTTGTATCTAATCTAGAACTACCGAAAGCTAAACGAAAACCTAACCTAATGGATTGTCGGATTTCGTTATTGTAGAAACTCAAAAGGTTTGGTTTTATATAGAAATACAAACCGAAAGAACCAATATGCCCCAAATTGGTATAAATTTATTTATGTACTTGATAAAATATATTATTTTGAAAGTCTGTCATCAAAGAGACGCTTACATTTAATGTGTAAGCTATAACCATAACCCATACTATATGAAAATTGAAAGAATTGGTTTCATATATCTCAACATAACGTATGGACGGTTGTGATGATTTTGTTTTTCAATTTTTATAAGTGGGTCACATTGATGATAAATCATATGATATGGCTCCCACAACAGATTTGGAGCAATGAAGTTTTTACCTTTATTGCAAATATTTAGGGAGAAACCCTGACTTTTGACCATTAAAATCTTTTTGATGTTGACATCTTGTGATTTTTGATGAAAGACTTTACTTTTTATACCAATATTCAAAGTATCTCTTAGTTGACATCTTGTGATTTTTGATGAAAGAGTTTATCTTTTAGGGTGTCCGGTGTTGGTGCGTCAAAGGGTTCGACAAAGGCTTTTGTCGTGTGGTAAACACCGTCGCCGACTCTTTGCCGATGCGGTTTGGTTGATCACGCGGCGTTTGAATGCCGATGCGGGGAGATGTGTTCAAACGGCTATAATGCCGTTGGGATTAATAAAAAAAAAATTCCTTTTTTACCTCTATAAATTACACAAATTCATTTCCATTTTCACCAAACAAACTCAACATCCATTTTCACTACATTTCACTCTCATTCTTTCAAATCTTTTCAAAAAAATGGAGGGCTCAAACAAAGGTGAAGGCAAGAAAAAAATGGTAGGGTCCGGTTCGAAGGCGAGGGCTCAAGATAAACGTGGTGGTTCGGGTGGTTCTAGTGTGCCGTTTCATCCCCACCTTGGATTTGCGAATCAAACCCAACCTCCATTTTATTTTAACCAACCCATGCATCAAACTTTCGGTTATGATACCCAACCCATCCAAAATTGGATGCAGCACGGTCTGACGATGGTTCGACCCGGTTATTATGATTACTCCCTAGACGCCCAAAATGCTTTTTACCCGTTTTCTTTTCAAACCCCAAGCTCACAATCACCGAGACCTTTTCAAACCCCAAGCTCACAATCACCGAGAGACATACAAGATGACTCCGATGAAGAGTTCGTGCCGGATACCCAAGAACAACATTTTGATGAGGATGAAGATGTTGCGGTTGAAAAAAATCCCGTGAACGAAAATGAAGCCGCACCGGAAAAAAAAGGAAAAGCGAAACGGGAAAGTTGGACGCCTAAACAATAAACTAAACGAGAGGCGTTGCGACAAGGTCTCGGTGAGCAACGAGAGGCGTTGTGACAAACAATGTACGACAAGGACTTGGAGACGTTTAATAGGCCTACCGACAATGTTCACCCTGCGATGTTGGAAATCACACTCGCTAGAAAACGTGAGATCGCAAAAAAATATGGATGACCTTGTGATTTTTAGTTTTTTTAAACTTAGATTTTATTTAAAACTAGTGTTTTTCAATGACGCGCGTTGCGTGAAAGACATTGGTGTTTTCGACCGACATCATTCTTCAAACGATTCGAGATAAACGATGCGTAACCAGCCATATCCGGCATCGTGGAGTGTATTAAAAAGGGATCAATTGGACGATTGGATGCTGGGCTAGGTGTTTCTTGGAATGCCCACGGATTGTTCGGGTCAAAACCACGATTATGAGGATTCATTTTTTGTATTGTGGTTGGATGATAATTTTTTTTAAAAATAAGATAGAGATGATTATAGAAGAGGTGGAGTAGTTGTGGTAAAAAAATGAATAGAAGTGTGAGTATTTATAGTTAATATTTTTTTTAAACACATAGCCGTTGGCCAACGGCTAGCCCAAACGGCTACTTGGGTGTTTGTACCCAACCCACGCCCAAGGGGCCACGCCGAAACCCAAGCCCATCCGGGGTGGTGACTTGGGCGTTTGTACCCAATCCACCGTATTGTGATTGGATGAGATTTTTTTTTTTAAATTAGATAGAGATGATTATAGAAGAGGTGGAGTAGTTGTGGTAAAAAAAACTGAATAGAAGTGTGAGTATTTATAGTGAATATTTTTTTTAACACATAGCCGTTGGCCAACGGCTAGCCCAAACGGCTACTTGTCTTGGCCAATGAGATCCCGTCATGTCATCTTGATAGCCCCGTCCAACGCCCGGGCTGAAACCCCGGCCCAAGGGGCCACGCCGAAACCCAAACCCACCCGAGGTGGTGACTTGGGCGTTTGTACCCAACCCACGCCACAATCCCTGGCCAATGAGATCCCGTCATGTCATCTTGATAGCCCCGTCCAACGCCCGGGCTGAAACCCCCGCCCAAGGGGCCACGCCGAAACCCAAGCCCACCCGGGGTGGTGACTTGGGCGTTTGTACCCAACCCACGCCACAACCCCTGGCCAATGAGATCTTGTCATGTCATCTTGATAGCCCCGTCCAACGCCCGGGCTGAAACCCCCGCCCAAGGGGCCACGCCGAAACCCAAGCCCACCCGGGGTGGTGACTTGGGCGTTTGTACCCAACCCACGCCACAACCCCCGCCCCCGGGCTGAAACCCCTGCCCAAGGGGCCACGCCGAAACCCAAGCCCACCCGGGGTGGTGACTTGGGCGTTTGTACCCAACCCATGCCACAACCCCGTCCCATACCCCATAGTCTAATATACCTAAATTCACTGTATGCCCAATGTTTTCCTAAGTTGATCAGGTATTAAAAATTACTAAGATGCCCTCAGTCACTTTTCATTACCTTTGCCTATTATCATATAGTAATGTAATGCTTTGTTTTTATTTATAATACTTTGATGTTTTTTCCATTTTATCTTAAATTAAAGAAAAAAAACAGAAAATAAAAAAAAAATTTACCATTTCAGCAAGTGTCTAAACCATTCCCAACACTTTTCAACAAAGTTTAAACACTTTTCACTGATTGACATGGCGCACTCTGATTGGTTATTTTTTTGGTTTGCCACTCTAAGGTGTTTAACCACTCCTTACATCCTTATACCAATATCTCTTAAACATCACGTCATGTGATATGGTAATTTTTTTCTTTGTATGTTGTACATTTATGATACTCGAGTAACACCATGTAAAGAAAGAGTAGTAGGGGAACTTTAAAGTTAAAACCCTTTAAGTCTTTAACATGAGTTAAATAGAGATTGTTTATGTGATTATCACACCGTGTGTAATTCTTGATGCTAAGTTTGCATTATTGTTCGATTCTTTGGTTAATCTTGAAGGTGAAAACCGGTAAAAAAAATTCTCACTCGTATCTCGAAAACATGATGAAATGTACATTTGATAATTATGACTCACTCATTTACTAGTTGAGTTGGGTATAAAATGATAACTTTTTTATTTGGGTCTGCTAAAATTATACCACGAGTCAGTTTGGGTCTAATTAAATTGTACAACAAACTAGTTTGTGCCTATTCAAGTTATATGTGTAAACCTTTTTGTCACTCTTATAGACCTTGCTAACTAAAAATGGGTTAAAATAGGTAAACAACACCCACCACCACCACCTCGTCTCCCACAACCACCCCATCGCAAGCTCAACCTATCTTCGCCACCCTTGCCTCCTTCTCCACTGTCGCAGCCAAGACCATCATCGTCACCGCCCCTCTTCCGTTGCCCCTCTGCCACCTCTACAGCTATCACCTCCACCATAACCGCCACCACCCCTCTCCTACGGTCACCGTGTTACCACCACAAATATAGCGGCTGGACGCATTTTCTTTTCAAATATGACTGATTTCAAAGTTGGCCACTCTTGGTTAAAACCTGCTTTGATCCAAACGAAATTGACACTTTTTAATATTAGTGAAACCGATGATAATAATTCTCTTTGTGACGGGGGAGCGGGTCCGTTGACCTCATGTCGACCAAAATTTTCGTTAATAACTTAGATCACTCACATCCCTTCCACCAAACATATGTGAGTGTATTTTTTTATATTATAAAAAGTGGTTGTAACTGTTTGTGAGAGGAGGAGATAAAAAAATGTTACCGATTGTATATTTGAGAGGACACTGTTTACCCTCTATAAGTTTTATAATAAATTTTGAAGATGGTTGTGAGTGGATGGAAGAAAAAGATAATGAGTATTATTTAATAGAATAAAATAAAATTTGAAAGTGATTATAGTGATTTTTAGTATAATTTTATGATAAAATGGTGATACGGATGTGAATGCTCTCATATGGTGTATTATTTCCAAACTATAAATTAGAAACATGTTTTTGCTTTACATATTTGTGACATGCATTTGGAGCTTTTCAAGAAAGTTTTTGCATTTTTCACTTTCAATCTAATTGTTTTTATCTTTTTGGAATAATAGATTTTAATAATCCGAACTATTAGTCGTTGGCCGACAACGGTACCAACTTTAAAAATAACCAAGGGTGGTCCCTCCTTTTCACATATTGTAAACCAGTGGACCTTTACTAATATAATCTTAGTTTCTTTTTGTTCCCTTTTCCTTTTCTGTTAGTGAATGTCCATTGGTTTACAATATGTGAAAAGTTGGGACCATCACTGGTTATTTTTAAAGTTGAGACCGTTGCCGGCCAACGGCTAATAGTTTGGATTATTAAAATTTATTATTCCTTTATATTTTAACCCCTTTGGCTTTTAAAAATTTAACCCAAAGCTTTTCAACTTTTCAATTTAACCCCAATACTTTTTTATTTTCAACTTTGGTCTCCCCATACTTTGCATCTTTCGCAGGTTTTCGTTTTACGTTTCATTCTAAATTTTGCGAGTCAACACGCAGCAACATGCATGTGGGATTTAACGTTTTTCGCCTGTTTTTTCCCGTTTGATAGGTGATCGGAGTGTCACGCTCCGATCAAAGATAATATTTATAAGTCCGAATTACCCTTAACAAATAGTTAGTGGTAGTAAGAGGTCGAACCACGAAGAGTATGTGGTTTGCGAATGGATTTGATTGATTTTAAAGGTGTGTCACAATTATGAAGCTTACTAGATTGTTTTTATGATTTTTGTTTGTTTAGAAAGATGTTGAAATGAACTAACAAGTTTGATTTGATTTGATTAATTGACTACTAGAACGTGAATGATTACAAGAAAACTTTAATTAACGATTATAAAATAGTGAATTAGAACAAGGTTCACACCCGGTTCAACAAATGCAAGTCCTAGGGTTACTACACATTTTAACTTGGTTTAATCAAATTAGTTCATTAACGGGGTGAGAATCACAAAGCTTAGGTGCCAATCGCTATCAACGTTATAGACAACGGACCACGATGCACTTCGTTACTTTGGACTCGTAAATCCTATCAAGAGACAAGGCATAAATACGCATATTCATTTTACAAAGTCAAATTTAATCATTCATTCGACAATTCACAAATTCAATACAAACGTATGACAATTGTCTAAAGATTCAAATGCAATTCAACTTGTCACAAACCAAATATCAAACACATAATAAAACCCAAAATCTTACAAAAGTCTACACCAGGGTGAAGCCTCCAAGAAATTAGCCGCTCATGATCGAAAGGACTTGATCACCAGATGTTGAGAACTTGAAAGTGAACATCTTGAATCTTGTAATTGGTTGAAGGATGATGATTAGGGTTTGAATGAAGTGATGGTGATGAATGGATTGATGGATGGATGAACTAGGGTTTGAAGACGAAGATGATGATGAATTGGATGGTTGATTCGGTTGAGGGATGAATTGGATTCATTAGAGATGAAGTGGTGATAGGTTTTTGGCTCCAAGATGCTTCCCAAGTTCAAAAACAAAGTGTAACTCCTAAAAATGGATCAAAACAAGCTTTAAAACTCGTCACCAACCAAGAAATCAACAAAAATCCCGTCAGGCATCAGGAAGTGGCGTCGCTGACGCCCCTAGTGGTGTAGGCGACGCCTCACAGATAGTGGGTTTTTCTGTTTTCGTGTTTCTCGCTTCCGATTGACCCGTTTCGCGTCCCGGTGGTCCGTTTTTCGTCCCGATAGTGCGTAAAGCTCCCGAAAAGCTCCTTAAACTTCATCAAACCTACAAAACACAATTTTAATTAAAAGTAGGCTATTCAGAATTAAAACCCATGTACAAACATCAAGTTACACCAATAGGAACACCAGTTTTCGACCACGTATCAATAGGCAAGTCGCAACGCGTCTATTTTTCTCCGTTTGACAAGTTCGTCGCAACGCGCGTATCCTAGATCGACTCCGTTATTTTTTTCTACGTTTTACGTTTTTGTCTAATTGTTTCGCATTAACACTCCACAACGGGCGTGCGTGGTTCAACGATTTTACGTATGTTTTTTGTTTGGTGTTATGTTTTACTTTTTTATTTAATTTATTTTTACAAGCTCTTCTGATGTTGGTGTTCGCTGGCAGTGGTTTGGCATTAGTGCTACTTGGCACAATTTTATGAACGTATTTAACTTATTAAGTTTGTTACTAATAATTTGTTTCGAGTTTACTGTTATACTTCATTTACTTAAGAAAAACAATCTTTTTAACGTGTATATTTTTATGTACGTACCAGTATAAATTCGATTTGCTCTATGTATCAACATAAACTTTTCTGGAAACGAGTCACGTCAAATATAATAAGTTTTTGTTTAAAAAAACATTTTTACGTGCATATTTTTATGTACGTTTCGATATATATTTGAGTTGGTGTATGTTTCGACCTAAACTTTTTTAGGAAATGAGTCAGGTGATGTTTTGTAAATTTTGTTTCGAACCGAGTGGAATCAAATTGTGGTTTCTTTTTTCCATTTTTTCAAAAGCTCTCATTCATCTCTTTTGATTATACGTGTCAGCTTTTCCATTATACCCGTTACATTTTCTATGTATGACTCGGGTCACATATGATACGTTATGATTGTACGGTATAAATTTTATTTACTTTATGTTTGATCCAATTGCAATGCTTATGTAGGTTACATTGAGTTCAATCAGATACGTCGAAACATGTGTTTTCTTATGGTTAACGCATCACATAACGTTTGGACTAATCCATTCGATGTTTGCGATGTACCGCGCCACAACGCGCACGGGTGTTATTGCTAGTTTCCTTGAAAACCTAACCTTTAAATTGGTACCACTAGATATGCGTAAAAACCTAACCTTCAAATTGGTACCACTAAAAAGCCGTTCAAAAAAGATATGAGTAAAAACCTTCACTAAATACTTTTTCGTCAAGAAGCAACGACCGCAAGCGGCGGAAGACAACGAGACATAGCCAAGAAAAGAGAAAAAAAACTGAATTTAAAAAAAAGGCATGTAGCATCTATTTATTGTTCAAATGATACCTTGTGGGTGTTAAAAGTATATAATATTTTATTATTTGTTTTTTCCTCAATGTGTTCTTTTACGGTACTTCGTAGAGTCGTGGAGACACCCTTCTTTTTCAAAACCAGTACACCGGGAATAGTGAGTGACAAGGCGGAATAAATATTGTAACACAACGATCAATAGCGAAAACATTGGGACATCACTTGGTAGATTGTTCTGTTAGGATCTGAGTTTGACTTGATTGTGTTGTTTTAATAAGATGGTAATGGAAGAAGATAAAACAGAGAAATAATTTGCAGCGGAATGAATGTAAAACTTTATAACACAATCAAGGAAAGATTTAGCTTTCATCATAGAATGCTTTCATTAGTCAAAAGATTGAAAATACAATATTTAGACCTATGCATGCATGAACACTAACTCCCCCTCAGCCTGAGCTCACAATGTTAGTTCGTACAAGATGTGTGTGTGCAAAGAGCTGATAGAACAGTACAGACACTTTCTATTTATAGTACAATCCTAAACACTGTGGCATCTTTGCTGACGTCACCTATACAGTGACATCTAACCTCCTAACAACCTCTAAACACTGATGCATTACAGACACTGTTACATTAAGACACTGATTAGCTAAACACTGATGAAGCTATCCGTTGATAATGCTCAAACACTGATGAGGCTGAGCAGTGCTTTCCACTAAGGTTGATCAGGCCTTTGATTCCGGTAGTACTTTAACTTCAGCAGCACTTTGACATCAGCAGTTGATTGGTCTTCAACAGTCTTTGCAGCAAACAGAGCTTTGCTATAACAGTCTTTACACAAACAGTCTTTAGGGATCATAAGTTAAGTGCCACTGCCATTGGAGGGAATTAGTCTTCAAACACTATTATTGGTAATCATCTGTTGAGAACCAATTTTGGCTTTGAATCATCTGTTCTTCAAGGAAGGAATGCATGAGCCGACAATCTCCCGTAGAATAGATGATGCCAAAACACTTCTTTATTTGATCTTTATTCTCACATCAGCCTTTCTCGAATTTGCCCTTTGAACTGGAGCTCAAAATCCAAGGAATCAATATCATCTTCATCCCTTTGTAGTTGAAGGTTCATTAGATCTTGGAGGTCATCTGCATTCAGACCTAAGGCAGCCTCCCTTGACAGCTTTTCAACTCTACCATCAGAGCTGAGCAGTGCCAATACGTGGGTATCTTTTTCAGATTTCCATTTTAGTATTTTTGGGTCTGATGTGTTTCTTTGGAGAAGTTTTATTTGTGATGAGTTGGGGGATTGTGGTCTGCTTGCCAACTTTTTGAAAGTTTCAGTCACTTGAGCTTGGAGTTGTATGGAAGCATCATCCAATCCAAATTACAACTGAAATCTGATAACCTCTTTTCTGAATTCAGCATCCCTCTTTTCATCTTCCTCACCAATCAGTTGTTATTTTTTTCTTTGGTTCAAGACACTGATGCATACATCTGATGATGAGAATAGCTTTTTAGAAGAATGGGTCTACTGAGGTCTATCAGTGGTTTCATCATCATAAACTGGCTTCTTGGGAAGTGTAGGATCAGTCTTTCTAAGCTCTTCTAACCTTTTATAGGTTTGATCAACATCCTGCTTAGACCATCTTGTAATGGATCTAGCAGTCCCATAATTAGCTGCTACAAGTTCTGCTCTCTTTCTTTTATATTTCAAGGTCTCATCCACATCATCTTTCTTGTGTTTGTTCTAGTTGGGTGCAAATTTCTTCATTTTTGGAACCTTGTTCATCATTTCAATTCTATTTACCTCTTCTTTGAGATCTTCAAGAGACTAGTCTTTGAAATGAGACCTGTAGGCTTTATATGGCTTGTCTCTCATGATGATAACAAGATAATCAATCCTTAGCTCCCTTTGAAGACCAGCATTGGGTGGCAGTTCTGACATAGATTTACTCAGGTCTCTAGCAAAGTCTTCCAACTTCCTGACCTTACTAAGCTCATGTTGATAAGTGCCCTGTGTCACTTTTTCCTTTACACACAAACTTGGCTATCAAATCAGCTTGTTTAGCTTTCATTTTTAAATATTCATCAATGTTCTGAGATTGCTAAATCCTTGTAGTCATGGGAAAGTTCTTTTGGATGGATCATACTCTTTATAAAATTGAATCATTTCATTCTGAACTGCAAGCAGTTCCAGAGGATACTTAACTGCCAGTGGAATGTTTTTTGAGGTGGGAACAGTGGATGGGTGGTTGATTGGGTTGGTTTGTGAAGGTGATGAAGGTGGAATGAAAGGAGTAGATGATATAGGGATTCGTGTTGGTATTTCTTTATCTTCTTCATGCACCATGAATTTTCTTTTTCTTGTATAGACAGACTTTGGAGGAGGAGTTTTTGAAGGAGAATGTGCTATGGGTGTAAGGGTTGATTGTGAGGGGAATCTTTGAGGTGTTGGTGGTTTTGTTTATGGTGGAGGATCAAAGTGGGTGGAATCAGTGGTTTGACTAACAACTGTTGAAACCACTGGTATCTCAACTGTGTTAGTGCATACGTCTGTTGACTTCGTCTTGTATCGAGTCATGGATTACTATTGTTAGAATAGGGCACGTTGTACGAGAAAATTATAGAGTTTTGGGTGGATTGAAGTTAATTTCGTTTGAATGTGTCATGTGCAAGTTCAAACGAAATTACAGCTCCTATATATACCCTCCATACGAAATCATTTGTAACCTTCTTGTTTCCGACGCCGAGGTGCTGTCGAAGTGTCTACGTGCTGTAATTTGTTCAGAGATTAATAAACGAGAAAGTTAATAGTGAATACAAGCTAAACAAAGATAGAATCAATGAATTCCGCCTCTGATTTTGTCTGAGTACTCTTCTGATCGACTCGTTAGGTCGTTTCACGATCCTACATGTGGTATCAGAGCTCAAGAGGAAGAGTTCTTACCGTTTAGCTCGTTTTCACTGGAAAATTCTGATTTCTACACCTTCTTTTCAAAATTAATCAAGTTTTCATGGTTAAAATGGACTGATTTTCACATATAACGTGCGAAACATAGTTTTAACAAACCCTTGAAAGAATCAGACCTAAAATCGGGTTAGAACTTGATCAATTTTGCCAAAATTTGGACCGAATTGATGACATCATACTGATTTCGTTTGAATTGACTTGCTGATTCCGTTTGAAAGTCATACATATTCAGCAATTTCGTTTGAGAGAATAGGTGTTTCAAACGAAATTAGGTATATTGTTTGAAGGTTGTGATTTCGTTTGAGAAAGGTATTCTGTTTGAAAGGGGATCTAGTTTGAACTTGGTATTTCGTTTGAACAGGTTGTTTTTTGAAATATGACGAAAATGTTTGATGAACAAGAAAATGATTATCTTGAAAGGTTAAACAATTGGCATCGAGGGTTTATAGATGATAGTTATAGAAATGTGAAGAAGATTGGATGGGAGAAAAGGTTTAAATACTTTTTGTGTCTAAAAATGAAAAATTGGATGATCTAGCAAACCGATATACAGTCTTAATTGAACATTTGAAAGAACATGAGATAAGACTGTCAGATACTGAAAAAGTATCAAAGTTTGCAGATGCTTTACCTGCTGAATGGGATAATATACTGAAAAGTATAAAACTTGATTCTGGTTTTTCAAAATTTCATCTAAAAGGTTTCATCAGCAAACTTAAAATTCATGAGTATGAAATTTATGAGAAAAAGAGTGAATTGATGAATAAAATACGAGGAAAGATTGATAAAATGAATTTGGATGTGATTGATGAAATGAACAAAAGACTTGATGTATGTCTTAGTGCAAAAAATGTTTTGACACATGATAACAAGAGGGGTTGTTATATTGACGAGAATGCGAATCCTCTTGATTTCGTTAAATTTTTTTTGTGCAGGAACATACAAAATAGAGAAAAAGAAATTTCAAAGAAAGAAGAATCTGTGAAGCCTGTAGCCGTGTAACACCCCGAAAACGGGTTTGGTAATTAAACCCCGTTAATACTAAAGACGGGGAAAGTACCGTTAGTGGTAAAAGTAAACTGGCAAATATTAGGAATTTATTTAATAATCCTAATATTTATTTGAAGTGAATAAAAAGCTTTTAAGAAATAAAGTGATAGAAGGCCCGAGTTAACGGGACCCGAAATAAACTTAGTCATAAATATTCTCGAACCCGCAAAGTTAACTAGGAATATTAAACCTAGTTAATAAGTGGGGAATATTGTTAGAAATAAGTAGGTTGTGCCCTACTTAATTAACTAACCAAATTAGAGGGGCCAATATTGTTAAAATTGAAACTTAAGTTACTAATTCTAATAAAAAAAAAGAAACCAAACACCCCATTTTGGGGATGCCTGATCGAACAAAGAACCAGGGGGCGACCTGGGTTTCTTCAAGCCCTAAGATTCTCACAAAACTCACAAATTGGAGCCTCTAATCCAGTCTAAATCGAATTTCAAGCACAAATTCGTGATCACCTCACTGAAGGGATCATAAGGTGTTGGGATTGAACCCTATCAGAGGAACAGATAATTAAAGCTAAAACTGGATCAGAGCAGTGGATCCAAGAATAAGCAGACGTTTACAGATAGTTAATGCAAATCTCTCCCCTTGAAAGTGGCTTTGTATCTACTGACCTCCTATCTACTGATCTTACCAAGTGCTGATCCACAACTGCTGCCTTGCATCTACTGCCAAATGTTAAAGACTGATGGAAGACCAAAGCTCTGCTGACTCAATCTTCTGCCTTGAGTCAAGTACTGCTGATCCGGACAAGCACTGCTGGATTCACAGCAGTGGAAGGATGCAGCAGCTGTTTTAGTGTCTTTCATGTAATAGATTGTAATAGCAGTAGTTACTACATCAGTGTTTGTATAGATCAGAGGTTAGAGTTTGTTAGGAGGTTAGATGTCACTTTCATGGTGACGTCAGCTAAGATGCTCAGTGGTTTGCAAGTGCCTATAAATAGTTCAGTACTTTGTACTGTTCTATTAGCTCTTTCACCACATCGTCTTCTTTGCACGAACAAACTACTGAGCTCTGGCTGAGGGGGAGTTTGCATTCTTACATCAATCATTGTAATCGTTGTTGAAACAAATTCAATCATTCGGTTCATTGTGTAAAGATGTTTGATTAAAAGTATTACTCCTGTTTGATTGTATGCAAAGTTTGTTTTCATCTTAATTCCGCTGCACAACTCTTTCATTTCCATCTTAATTTCAAACGAAAATACAATCAAAAAGAAACTCAGATCCAACAATTGGTATCAGAGCTTGGACAGTCAAATTTGATTTAACAATCATTTTGACGTAAATAGTTCAGCTCATAACAGTTGATACTGATCGTTTGTTCGTCCGTTGAAAAACAGAGCAAGGATTAATCACCATTAAAGTTGATTTCTCAGTGTCTGTAAAACAACAAGAATGACGTCACAATCTCAAGATGATAAAAACAACATTGGCTCACTTTTTAAACCACCTATGCTAAAGAGAAATGAGTACAACATCTGGCAGAGGAGGATGGGTCACATCCTCGCTCAACAAAGCACAGGTTGTTGGAGGTCTGTCATTTATGGTCCCCATGTTCCTTCAGTGCCAAGCGCTGAAGATGCTAAAAAGTTCGTTCCAAAACCAATTGAAAATTATACCGAAACCGACTTTCAAAAGATCGAACTAGATGCTAAAGCTTTTAGCATCATAGCATCAGCGCTGCCCAATGAGATATATGCTGGACTGTTACACTGTAACAGTGCCAAAGAATTATGGGACACACTTAAGGAACAATTTGGTGGAACTGAAGAAGTCATAGAAAGCAATAGGGAAATCCTGAACCAACAGTATGAAACATTTTGCTACATTAAAGGTGAATCACTAACGCAACAATTTGAGCGTTTTAGTTGTCTCATCAGTGAACTGAGGCTTGTTAACACCACTTTTACAAACTCAACTCAAAATAGCAGGTTCCTCAGGTCACTGCCAGAAAAATGGGACACTATAGCTTTTGTCACCCGAAATTCATCTGAATTCAAGGATCTGACCTTAACCCAACTCCATGGTCGACTCCTGACCTTTGAAAGGGAGTTGAACCAGAAAAGGAGGTTACAAGAGTCAGGAAAAGTTACCGATGATTACACTTTCGGTAATACTGCTCTTCTGGGTCAAGAAGAATCTGGGAGCAGTGGTAAGGATCAGGGTTATGATCACTTCATTGAC
The DNA here is from genome assembly GCA_030545235.1 of Helianthus tuberosus. Taxonomy (NCBI): domain Eukaryota; kingdom Viridiplantae; phylum Streptophyta; class Magnoliopsida; order Asterales; family Asteraceae; genus Helianthus; species Helianthus tuberosus. The sequence goes on from CM060436.1 coordinate 35,100,470, forward strand.
ATAACTGCTGGTGCAAATTTTAACAACCCTGATCCTTACTCTGCAAGTTATGCATTCACTGCTAACTAAAACCAGATGTCAGACAATTTAAGCTTTGAACTCAATGATTTACAACATTTTGATCCCACTGATTTAGAGGAAATGGACATCCTGCACCAACTGGCCTTGCTAAGTGTTAGAACTAGCAAGTTCTACAAAAGAACAGGGAGAAAATTCCCAGGTTTGCATGGGAATCTAAGGGTTGGGTTGGATAAATCGAAAATCAAGTGCTATAAGTGTAATAGGTTGGGACATTTCGCTAGGGAATGTAGGAGTCAAACCACTGGTCCCATAATTACTCATCCTAGCTCAAATCCTCGACCTCAAAACCAAAACACTGTGCACTATGCCCAATAAGCCCCAGCAGCACAAGTGAACACTGCTCACTATGCTGCTGCCCCTGTGCCAGTACATTATGTCCAAACTACTGTTCCACAAATCCAATATGTTCAAACCCCTGCTCCACAGGTACAAGTGCAACCTGTTGCACCTCAAACCACTGCTCCAGCAGCAGCACAACCAGATCAACAAAGTTTTTTCACTCAAGGGTTTGTTGACTGGAGCAGTATGCCTGATGATCTTTGTGATGAAAATTTTGCACTCTATGCTTCTAATGATTCTTCACATGATGAGTTTTGTTTGATGGCACTAGAGTCAATACAGGAGGGGGTTGAAGCTGAGGAGGAACATCAGTGGTTTGAAACAGTGGAAGAGGTGATTGAAGCAGTGGTTACTGCAGTGGCTGATGAAATACTGTTGGGAGAAAGTTCAGGTACCCTGATTGAACCAATGACAGATCCATGGTCCATAGAGGACAAAGAAGAAGAGAAAGAAGAAAAGGCTGGTGAAAAGAAGGTAAAAGCTGATGATGATGAAGATCATCAATGTGATTGTGCAATGATGGCAGCTGCCAAGGTATCTCCTCAAGTTCTTGAAAAACTGTGTTCTGACAATTGCATAATTGCTTTTGCTAACATCAAAGAGGTGAATGAAAACCTTCGGGATAAAATCTTGTCTGATGAGGTCAAATTTGAAAGGTCTTTAAAAGAACTTAAAAACAAATTGACTCAAAAGGAAAAAGAAATCAGCTGTCTAAAAGAAGAGCAAAGCATCACCAAAACCCAACTTTAAACTATGTTAGAAAAATACCAAAGTTGCAAAAAGGAGTTGGAATCCACCCAGATTACTTGTGAAAGATGGGTGGAATCCTGCAGAGGATATGAGGTGATGCTTGCTAAACAGATTGAAAGTAATGTGAAATTTGGGGTTGGGTATAGAAAATATGATGATGAACACATTGCTTGTGAAAAATCTGTTCAAAACACTGATGTAACCACTGAGTTCATCCCCACAAACAAGAATGGCCAAGAAGTGAAAATCACTGACAAACTTGGTAACAAAATCACACTTGGCAGAACAAGGAGTTCCTCAACTTTTGAAGAACTTGAAAAATATAAGTTTAAACCTACCTGGTCTGACGAGTGTGATATTCTTGAAAATTTCAAACCAATGGACTTTACATCAACTGATGGTGTTAAAGCTCCAAAAGCTAAAGTCATACCTCTCAAGGACATCCCAGCAGTGGTTAAAACCTCTGCTGCAAAGGAGTCTGAAAAGAGAAAGAAGAGAGAAAAAATTGACAACTTGTTTTGTGAATTCTGTGAAAAAAAGAATCACCTAACAAAAGACTGTTTCCACTTGAAAGCTTATGATTTAAACAAGACAAGTGTCATTGTTTCAGCAGAAAGTTGCATTGTCTGTGGTAAAACAAACCACAAAACTCAAGCATGTGTGTACCTCAAAAACTTTGATGTGAAAAAGAACGAGTACATGGCTAAAACATCCTTGAGTCCATCATCATCATCCTCATCATCTGTCAAGTTCACCAAGAAACAACCACTGTTTGTGCCAGTTCAAACAGCTGTTACAAAACAGCTGAACCAAACATCTGTCAAAAGAGATGTTTAGGTTACTGATGCACCCCCTGCCAATCAGTTCAGAAAAGGCAGAGAAAAACAGTCTTACCAAAGGATTCCACACGTTTATGAGGCCTACAAAAGGCCCTCTAAACCCAAAGTGAACAGGCATCCTTTTGGCTATCAGCAGATGATTGGTCAGGACCCACAACAGTGGTTAAAGAAGAACTGTCCTAAAATAGTTCAAACCCCTGACCTAACAACTGCCCATCATTCTGCATCCATCCCAGACACTGTTGAGACCCCATCCAAATCCTTGTTGGCTTTGGAGACCTTAATGAACTAATCCTTTTACTTCATGTGCAGGGAGCTTCTGCATGCTTTGATAGCCTTTGGTATGTAGATAGTGGAGGCTCCAGGCACATGACAGGATGTAAAGCCCTCCTCAAAGACTTTAAAATCCATGGTGGGGGTGATATATCCTTTGGGAATAATAGTAAAGGAAAAGTTCTGGGGTCGGGTACAGTGGAGTCTGGAAAAGTAAAATTTGAAAATGTCAATCTAATAGACAATCTAAAATTCAACCTTCTGGGTGTGTCCCAAATGAGTGACAAGGGTTTTGGGTCATTCTTCCCAAAAGATTGTTGTAGGATTGTTGGACCAGAAATGGTCAAAAAGATTGAAGCAATAATCAAAACTGGTCAAACTAAACTTGTTGCTCAAAGAAGTGGCAATGTTTATGTTGTTGACATGTCAAAAGAGTGTCCCAGAGCTGATGCCTGTCTGTTCTCAGCTGCCTCTAACAAAGAGACAGAACTTTGGCACAGAAGGCTGGGACACACAAATCTTAAGACAATCATAGAAATTTCAAAAAATGGTTTGGTGAGAGGCCTACCACAAAAATTGTTTTCATGCCCTGAACATTGCATTTCCTGTTTAAAAGGAAAACAACATAAAAGTTCTTACAAGTCCATTGAAGAGTCCAAAACAACCCAGTGTTTGCAAATGCTACACATGGATTTGTTTGGCCCAGTTCAAGTCATGAGCCTCAAAAAGAAAAGATATTGTTTGGTTATTGTTGATGACTTTTCTAGGTTCACATGGACTTTCTTTTTGCACTCAAAAGATGAAACTGCAGGCATTTTGCAAGACTTTGTAACACAGGTTGAAAAGCAATTTGACCTTCCAGTGAAAAGCTTCAGGAGTGACAATGGCACAGAATTCAAAAATAGGGAGTTGGATGCCTTCTGTGTGAAGAAAGGGATTGTAAGGCAGTACAGCATCCCAAGAACACCAGAGCAGAATGGGGTAGTGGAAAGGAAGAACAGAACTCTGATTGAGGCTGCCAGAACCATGCTTGCAGATTCAGGTTTGCCATTAACTTTCTGGGCAGAGGCAGTAAACACTGCTTGTTATGTTCAGAACAGAGTTTTAATAAACCCCAGGCACAAAAAGACTGCCTATGAAATTCTGTATAAAATTAAACCACTGATCTCATATTTCAAAGTGTTTGGCTGCCCATGCTTTATTTTGAACATAAAAGATTCCATTTCAAAATTTGCAGCCAAAATTGATTGTGGTTATCATCTGGGATACTCATCCACTGCCAAGGCCTATAAAGTGTTCAATACACGGACCAAGGCAGTGGAGGAGACTTTGAATGTTAAGTTCAATGAACTCTCATCAATGAAAATCCCAGCAAACCCTGCAGATCTGTTTGATCTTGAAAAATTCACTTTTGAAAATACTGCTGTGAAGACTAACAGTGCAGGTCCATCAGAGGATACAACACCAGACTATGGGTATGAAATCATCATCCCTCAAAGGTCTGCCACAAAGGGAAAAGCACCAGCTGTTCAAAACAGTTGTCAAAGCTCAACCACTGCTATCTCAACAGTTGTTGACCAAAGTAGCCCATCAACCACTGCTTCCACATCCTCAAACACTGCTGACAAAAGTCCTCAAACAGTGGATAAAAGTCAGCAGTTGTCCACTTCATTACCTCCTAAACCACCACCTTTTGAAGCCACTGCTGGATCATCAAAGTCCCCATCAGTGGTTAGCTCCGATGATACACATTTGCAGCCTTCACCAACCAATGCCATCATACCATACCAAGGAGATTTAATCTTCTTGAGATCTCATCCACCTGATCAAATCATTGGCAACATAAATGAAGGGGTGCTCACAAGAAGCCAAACCCAAAACATTTGTCTTTTTGCTAGTTTTCTATCACTCCATCAGCCAGTCAAGTACCAAGAGGCACTGAAAGACAACAGCTGGGTAGAAGCCATGCAAGAGGAGCTCCAACAGTTTAAAAGACAACAAGTATGGGAACTTGTACCACTGCCAGAAGAGGTTAGTCCCATTGGCACAAAGTGGGTCTTCAAGAACAAAACTGATGAAAGGGGTATTGTTGTCAAGAATAAAGCCAGGCTTGTGGTTCAAGGTTACAGACAGGAAGAGGGGATTGATTATGGTGAAACATTTGCCCCTGTTGCAAGATTGGAAGCCATTAGACTGTTCCTGGCCTTTGCTGTCAACCACAATATGAAGGTGTCTCAAATGGATATCAAAAGTGCTTTCCTCTATGGTACAATTCAAGAAGAGGTGTATGTTTGTCAACCTCCAGGTTTTGAGGATCCATTTTATCCAGATCATGTCTACAGGCTAAACAAAGCCTTGTATGGCTTGAAACAAGCACCAAGGGCCTGGTATGAAACTCTTTCCAACTTCCTACTCTCAAATGGTTTCAAAAGAGGTACCATTGATAAAACACTGTTTTTAAAATGGAGAGGGAAGGATTTAATGATTGTCCAGATTTATGTGGATGACATTATTTTTGGAAGCACATGTAATTCAATGTGTGAAGAGTTTAGAGAACTCATGACAGCTGAGTTTGAAATGAGTGCTATGGGTGAGCTGCAATGCTTTCTTGGTCTCCAAGTACAGCAATTGCAAAATGGAACTTTCATTCATCAAAGCAAATATGCTAAAGAACTTTTAACCAAATTTGATATGAATGATTGTAAACCATGCAGCACACCCATGGCAACAAATAAGCTGGTCATGTCTGATGAAAAGGATGAGCTGATTGACCAAACACTTTATAGAAGCATGATTGGGTCTTTATTGTACCTAACTGCATCTAGACCAGACATCATGTTTGCAACATGTGTCTGTGCAAGAAGTCAATCAGCTCCCAGAAAATCAAATCTCATTGCTGTAAAAAGGATCTTCAGATACATAAAAGGTGCTCCCACACTTGGTATCTGGTATCCAGCTAATGGGAACATCAAGCTTTCAGGTTTCTCAGACAGTGACTTTGCTGGATGTCACACCACAAGGAAGTCCACATCAGGAAGGTGCCAGTTTCTAGGTGATTGCTTAGTTTCATGGCAAAGCAAAAAGCAAGCAGCTGTTTCAACATCCACTGCTGAAGCTGAATACATTGCTGCTGCAAGTTGTACAGCCCAACTCCTGTGGCTTCAAAATCAGTTGCTGGATTTTGGTATAACTGCCTTAAAGACACCACTCATGTTGGACAGTCAGGCAGCAGAAAATATCATCAAAAATCCAGTTTCCCATTCAACCACCAAACACATCGACATCAGACATCACTTTGTGAGGGATTGCTATGAAAAAGGTTTGATTTCTCTGCATCATGTCCCAACTAAAGATCAGCTAGCTGATGTGCTCACAAAGGCACTTGATACAGCCACTTTTGAAAGCTTGGTCTCTAGAATTGGGATGCTGAACATGGAATAACAAGCAACATCTTGTTTTTCTATGTATAAAAGCAACAAAATGTTTTCAGAAAATCAAAACTCCATCCTTAAAAATAGCTAAAAATGAAAAAATTTCATTAAAAGTCCTTAAAAGTCTGCCATTAACCACTGATTGTTCAAAAGTCTGCTCTACTTCAAAAGTCTGTCCACTGCTGAAAGTCAACCCCTGCTCTCTCATTATTTTGATAAACTCTGTTGTTCAAAAGCAGTGTCTTATCCACTGATATGCTATCCACTGATAGTAAAAATCATCCACTGCTTTCATACCACTGCCTTCATCAGTCACTTTCACAAAAGTACTGTCCTTCACTTTCATCAGAGGTTGTCACGTGGACAGTACATATTAGTCAGACCTTTTGTAACGGCTGCCACCTCAGCATTCACTTTCTTCCCTATAAAATCCCCCACTCACCATCAAAACAGGGTTTTACTGTCGAATTGAATTCTTAAAAATTCTCTTCTCAAAGCAGTTTTTCATCTCATTTCTTCACAAATTTCTTCGATCAATCATCCTCAAAATGACAAAATCAAAGAAATCTTCAAAACCCTCATCCAAATCATCATCGAAAACAGCCTCTCAAAAGGCAATCTCCACTGAGATTCCACATAAACCATCTCACAATCTCCTGGGTCTTCTCACAAAACCAGGAACCACCAATATTTTCGATTCCACCATTGATCTCATGGCAAAATCAAAGTACAAAACTTTGTTTACTGCCGATGCACCAATCTATTTGGCGACCCAAAGGGAGTTCTGGAAAAATGCAACCCTTGACAAACAAGGAGACATTGCAACCACCATAAACTCTTCAATAAAGGGTAAAGCTGTCCAAATCACGCCACAATCCATTTCAGAGGTCTTTCAACTCGGTGATCAGGAAGGTAAAATTTCTTTCACTAAAAACGAGTTACAAACTGACTTCATTGAGAGAGGGTATGAAGCCACAATGATGAAGAAAATTACCTTAGAAAAAGGTTATTTTCCTTCTGCAACCAGATTTTTATTTCATACCCTCCTATTATGTGTTTCAAACAAAACCACTTCTTTCAATGAAATTCCTTTAAAAATTCAAAATCTGGGATATGCAATTCTTCAAGGCGAAAATTTTAACTATTCTCGGGAAATTTTTAAGGATTTGGTTAATAATGTTGAAACAAAATCATTCTTACTGTTTCCAAGGTTTTTAAGTTACTATTTTACAAAGAAATTCAGTAAGGATGATTTAGCTTTAATAAACCAAGGTGATTCTATTCAAATAAACAGTTTAACAACTGAAACTTTTTCAAGAATGTTAGCACCTTGCAAAACACAAGCAGAGGTGCCTGAGCAGATTTTAGCAGTTACAACTGCTCTTCAGGTATCTGCTGCTGAGCCCACTGCTCAAGGTGATCAAAGCAGCAGCACAACTGCTTTGAAACCCACACCTACTATCTCCAAAAAGCCAAAAAGAAAAACTCAAAAACCCACAAAACCCATCAAAACGGCATCTCTGGAGGATGAGATACCAGAGCTTCTGCCAGTGACAACACAAAAGTCACAAGAAACCACTGCTGCTACTTCCTCACAGCAGTTGGTACAAATATCTCAACCCATAACCACAACTCCTCCTGATTCTTCACAAAAAGAACAGGTTGTACAAATAGGGTCTCCACATCATGATGCTCTAGAAACACTCGTTTCTATCATCCACAGCTCAATACCCGGGGCAACTCCACTTTCTACACCATCCTTCACATCCACAATTCCCTCACCAATAAAACCACTGTTGGATGCAATTGATTTGAACCAGGCATTATCCAGTCCTTCTCAATCACCTACTAATGAGAATATACCTCAACAACTGACTGGGTCTGATGTATCAATCTTTGCTAACCCACCAACACAACCTGAGGAGGTTACACCCCTTGAGTTACAAGTAACTCTTGGTGGTAATCCAAGTGAAGCAGCCACTACAAGTGTTACACCCACTGGGTTATATTTGGACAGTGGTTACATTAATAAGACTTCCTTGGAGGCAATTCCTTTTATAGCACCTCTGCCAACCACCAGTGGATTTCTTTATCCTACTGGCAACTTCAAAAGGTTGTCAAGTGTTGAAGGAAGAAGACCCCAGTACCAAGAAAAAGGGGCATCAGTGGTTAATGTTTGGAGTATACTCCCTATATCTACCACTGATAAAACCACTGCTAGTGGGAAATCAGATGATCCCATTAACTTGGGTGATGGTTTAAAGTACCAGAAATTGACGGATCGCATTGAAAAACTTGATAACTCTGTTGCAGAACTCAAAGATATGCTACAACAGGTGTTACAAGTTCAGAAGGTACAATCAACTGCTGTTCCACCTCAAGCACTTGCTCCACAAAGGGCACCTGCTACAAATGAGCTCTGGAAGTTATTTCAATCTTTTCTCCAACAACAAGCACAATTAGCAGATCAGCAACATGAAAAACATGTACAACAACTGAGAAATGCAATGGAGTCAAGGTTCAAGAACACTAAGGCTGACTTAAAGGCTCTCAAAACTCAGATCTTGCACACCACTGGCACTGCTCCTCCACAAGTACGCTACATTTATCAACTTCCAGAAGATAATGCCAAAAAGGGGGAGAAAATGAAGGAGTGGAAACAGAAGGGTATAGAGGATGGTCTCTATCTTGAACCAGAAAATTCAAACATGACCAAAAAGATTCCTTTGCCAGATGGCAGCAAGAAAATTGATGTGACAACAAATGCACTAGCAGAAGCAGCTGCAAGTGTGAAAAGAGATAGAGAGGCCAAAAGGAAAGCCAGGGTGGACAGAATGGATCATCCAGATCAGGGTACTTCTGGGTCAAGGGATCATGAAAATCCTGTTGAGGAAAAGAAGAGGCCTACTAGAAAAGTAAGGCAACCCAAATCCATTCCTATCAGACGTTCAAAGTCTGCTAAAAAACCACCATACAAAACAACTGATGCAACAGGAGTTACAAAAACTACTGCTTGCCAAACAGTTGTTCCATCAACACACACCACTTCAACACACACAACATCCACTGCTTTATCATCATCACCACCAAAAACAACACCTGCTGACATACAGCAGAAGATAGCAGATGTTATAACATCTGTTGTAATGACAACAGTGGTTGAAACACCAGTTGTTTCAACAACTGTTAGTCAATCACAATCCACTGCCACTACATCTACCACCACTGTTCCATTCAAAACATCATCAGTCTCTCCTAAACTAAAAAGGAGAAGGCTAATTTTAAAAGATGATGACACACCTCCATCACCAACATCTTCAAAATCCCTATCACTTGTCACTATTCCTAAACCCATACCTTTCTCTTCAGCTCAAATTGTAAAACCAGTACCTCCTGCTGGTGTCTCATTTCCTCTGGAACTCATTGCAGTCAGAGAAGAAATCAAATCATTTTATTATGAAGATGACCCAGCCAAAAGGATTTTGCCATCAATTGCAAATTATCCCAGGCCTAACAACATTGAAGAATACTTGAAGCTCAAAGCCAAACAAGCAGAGGATATTGCAATCAAAAACAGAAAAGGGAAATCTGATAGAGAATTTCCACAAAACTATCAGTTTTTACTCTCACAGGTCAATGCTATGGAGCGTTTTGCTAAAAATGTATGTCAGAAAATTTCAGAAAGGGCAGATGAGTCCTTAAGAAAAGACTACATTGAAAACATCATGACCTACAAGAAATACAAGGGGAGAAACACATGTACAAGAACTGGACCATTCCTGAGCTTGAAAAAGAAGCAGCCAGGATTCAAGACATGATCAAAAATAAGGTCAAGCAGACTCCTCCTGAAAAATTCAAACAATTTGAAGCTGAGAAGATGTTAGAGCTGAGGAGAATGAAAGAGGAGCTGATTATAGCTGATTATGGGTCAAAGAACTCTGTGACAAAGTGGGGAGAAGATAGAGTCAGGGCAACCTATAAAAGATTAGAGGAACTTAGAAAGAAAGATCCAAGAGTTCCACAAAAGCCTGACTATTCCAAAGCAGCGGTTTCAAAAAGACCACCAAAGCTGCAAGTCAAAAGAACCACTGCTCCAGCTGGTGCTGCCATCTACAAAAGAAGGAGCAAAAACCAGTTTAGCATGGAAACAATTCAAGATCTTTTAGCCGGAGATGCCATTGTAAAAGCTGGCACAGAAGTAATGATAAAAGAAGATCTTGAATTGGAACAATCTGCAAATGCTGCTCAGCCAGCTATGAACAGGCCAGCCTCACCAAATACTTCTGCAAATAAACATCTCCCAAGAAACCCACCAGGCTCAAAAATACAAAAGTGGGAAACTGACAAACAGACCTGCGTATTGACTTTGTTCAGGTCTGGTGGAGTAGTGGAGAAAATATCAAGGGAACAAGCTCTTGGCCTGAGTCTTGAAGATTTGCAGGATCTCCTTGATCTTCCACTTAGCAGGGATGATGAAGATACAGACGCCCTAGACTTTGAATTACAATTTAAAGGTCAGATAAGGGAGCTGTTGATGAGGCAATAAAGATTTCCACAAATAATGAAGAGTTTTGGCATTATCTGTTCCAGGGGGAGATTGTTGGGATTGAACCCTATCAGAGGAACAGATAATTAAAGCCAAAACTGGATCAGAGCAGTGGATCCAAGAATAAGCAGACGTTTACAGATAGTTAATGCAAATCTCTCCCCTTGAAAGTGGCTTTGTATCTACTGACCTCCTATCTACTGATCTTACCAAGTGCTGATCCACAACTGCTGCCTTGCATCTACTGCCAAATGTTAAAGACTGATGGAAGACCAAAGCTCTGCTGACTCAATCTTCTGCCTTGAGTCAAGTACTGCTGATCCGGACAAGCACTGCTGGATTCACAGCAGTGGAAGGATGCAGCAGCTGTTTTAGTGTCTTTCATGTAATAGATTGTAATAGCAGTAGTTACTACATCAGTGTTTGTATAGATCAGAGGTTAGAGTTTGTTAGGAGGTTAGATGTCACTTTCATGGTGACGTCAGCTAAGATGCTCAGTGGTTTGCAAGTGCCTATAAATAGTTCAGTACTTTGTACTGTTCTATTAGCTCTTTCACCACATCGTCTTCTTTGTACGAACAAACTACTGAGCTCTGGCTGAGGGGGAGTTTGCATTCTTACATCAATCATTGTAATCGTTGTTGAAACAAATTCAATCATTCGGTTCATTGTGTAAAGATGTTTGATTAAAAGTATTACTCCTGTTTGATTGTATGCAAAGTTTGTTTTCATCTTAATTCCGCTGCACAACTCTTTCATTTCCATCTTAATTTCAAACGAAAATACAATCAAAAAGAAACTCAGATCCAACATAAGGTATGCAAAATCCTAGTATTTTGATTCATCTCAAGTTCTAGGTTAATTATGAAAAACTGAAATTGAGCTTGATTGTGTCATGCATGAGGGAAATTAGAAGGGATATGGTGTCTAGAGATGAACCCTAGGTGAAATCTTGTTAAAAGATTTCATGTTAATTATAGAGTTCATAATCACCATTGTAGGTGATTAATGAACATGAAGAAAACTTGATAAACCCTAGAATTTATGATCTTGCTCTAGCATAATCTGAATTTAAGAGTAAATTTCAGAAATATGGATGTTAAGACTTGTGTAGAATTGTCTAATCGAAGTTAATTTAGAGGATAATTACAAGTCATAAACTAGGCTTTGATGATATAAAAATCTGACCCGCTAGGTGTTTGATGAAACGCCTAAGTGAGGATTAAAATGCTAGAAGTTGGGTAAAAACGCAGATTTGGTTATTATAAATAATTATGCGTTAAAGCTTATAAAAAGGGGTTCTAAATACTAGGTTGATTTAAACTTAGTTGTGTAAACCATGTGATTGAAAGTAGTTGACTTTGAAAAGTTAAGTTAGCTAATGATGAAGTCGAATAGTAGTTTCGACATAGAATCCGTAAGATGAAATAGTCATAATATTGATGACTAATCTAACCGTCTCACGAATCATGATGATAGTTTGACTCTTCACAAGCTAGATGAAGACTTTGGCAAGGAACGGGTCAAACGGTCCGTGTATGGGAAAAAGAGCATAACCGGATGCAAGGTAAGCGACACTTACATCCTTTTTGTAGAATATGCATTATTTGTAAACTACAACTGCAATTAGTGTAATATCCGAATTAAGGGTTCCGACGCTATTAACATGAGTCGGAACAAACATAAATGATGAAATTTATGTGTTATGGTGAAAAGAGGCGAAACGGTAATTTAGTCATGTAATGACTAATAACTAAGGAGTTTTCGTTAAGATCATTTTAGAATGTAACTAATAACAAGAAGATGAGTAAAAATGGAAATTTAGTCAAGTATCGACTAAAGTAAATCGTAGTTAAAAAGGAGCACTCGTAGCATAAACCGAATGGGTAAAAATACAAGAAAGACTTTAAGAGAAAAAGGGGTCTAGTGGCAAAAAAATCCGAAATGGGTCGGATGAACAAATTGGTAATTAATAACCATGTTTTGCTACTCACGAAAATACTTGGTCTTATAGTCCAAACGGGTCGAATGGTGGTGATAACACCATTTGATAATATCGACTAATGTGGTTGTCAAGTCTTATGTTAACAGGACCGATTAGCAAATCGGATAATTGCGTCACCATTGATGGTGTGATAATGAAAACGAGGTATAAATCGGGTCTACTAGTGATCCGGGCCAGGTACGCATAATTATGTTGTAGTTAAAAGTGCTATTTTGGTCAAATAATTTGAGAGAGAGTCCTTCGTCATAAAAGGACTAAAATCGACCAAAACGCCCTTGTAGGCTAAATGGGACAAACAACCCTTAAAGGTTGTTTGGAAACAAGTTTTATGATTAAGTAAATACTTAGATTAAGTATAGAGGTTGAAAGAGGTATTATATTAGTCAAACGGTACTATTTGAGTTTTTGCCGTAAAATAATGATTCGAGAAGTAAAATTTGGTTTATATAGATCACCACATCAAACCGCCATAAACACAATTGTGGTGGGAGATTATAGGATAAGAAATGTGGTGATGAAATGCTAGAAACAATCGAGAGCGATTTTAGGCTCGAAAATGCTTAAATACCCTTAACGGGTCAAAATAAGCATACGAGCGAAAACGGGTTTAAATTGTGAAATAAACTTGTGATTAGAACCTAAAATGGCAGTTAATAACAATTTGAGAAGTGTAGGTGATGTAGGAATCAAACAAATATGTTCGTTTGATAAAATGCATAAACGGGTCAAAATTTGGTAAAAGGGCGATAAGCCGAAGACTTAAAAGTCTGAAAATTTATTATGAAGGTTGTTGGATTTTAACTCCATAAGATGGAGAATTAAATTACGGACGCGTAGGAAAAAGAATCGGGTAAAACGGATCAATAACGAAGAAGTTATGGTCGTTTCTGTGAAATCAGATCGTGTAGGGAATATGCAGCAACATTCTGCTGAAAAGGGGGCCTAGCGTCACGCGACGCCCCCAAACCCGGAAAAATGTTTTTTTTTGTCCTATTTAACCCCTGTACTTGTTTGAACTTCATATTTAACCCCTGTACTTGTTTGAACTTCATATTTAACCCCTGTACTTGTTTGAACTTCATATTTGACTATCAAAACTAACTTTTAAGTTGGTTTTGATCATAGGTGATTGCCATGAGTGCCCGGATGAAGATCAAGCGATGAGCAAGAACCGAACACGATCACGAAATAAGCTTCCGCACTATGTATCGTTATTATGTTAAATGACGAATGTCGTTTCATTGTTTCCTTTAAGTGACGAACTTAAATACATTATGTTCTAAACTTTTAAATTGTAAAAAGGTTTTAGTAAACCCGTTTTTCCGAAGGATATGTAATCATTAATTACATGATTGTTTTCGTAAATAATACGCTAAACCTTGATTTATAAGAACGAGTGTTACAAGTTGGTATCAGAGCCTTGGTTTAAGAGATTCAAGTATGGTGAGGAAAACCGTGCTTGGACTTAAACCTTATGCTCTTAATAAAGATTGGTGTTCGGTTCGAGGCTTGATCGCAAATCCGGTAAGTACATGTATGTTAATAGTTTAGCATGCTAAAGTGTTGTAAACAACACATAGGGCTATCGTGTGATACACGTTACCCCAATTAAAATGATTGATATAGTTGACGAAAAATACGCGCGTTGACGCGTATAGTAGAAAAAGCCTTGTATTATAATACGGGCGATTATTGAAGTTGACGTTACTAACTTTTGTGAATGTTTTAATTGAAGGACACTTGCGTTTGAAGACGACGAGAGTCAAACGAATTGTGGATATGATGATGGAACGCTCCGAAGTATGACAAGAGGAGCATGTTCACCGAGGACTAAATCGCGTAACGACCGCGAACAAGGTTAATGGCAAGGAACGCCCGTCGGGGCAAACATTACCAGGTGCACATTTTAAATAATCGCACAAATAGTAACATGCAACAAATAAGTAGAAATTAAAAGTTGCATATGTAGATTAAAAACTTGGAAAAACCCGAATAGAAAATGTATTCGGGATATTGTTTCCAAGAGAAACAAATAGAGGCGTTAGTTACATAGGGCGTGATGTGAAAACTATAAAAAGATCATGTGTGTCATGTGTTAATCGCTTACTCTGGCCAAGTAAGTAGTGGCATATGATACCATGAACTTCTTATGGCGGACACGTTTACATCTGATGTAGTAAGGACGGGGTGAATGGGACTAACTCAAAAGTACTCAAATGAATCAGATAAGCAAGATATTTGATAATAATGTAAACGCACAGCCGGGGACGGAAGCGTATTACATCAGGATAATGAGCCCGAGTGAAGGGACAAAGAAGCATGAAAAATGATTTAGACAAGTATTGGGAGGGAGTGTACTTACACTCGAACCCAGAAAACGCAAGCATGAAAAATGATTTAGACAAGTATTGGGAGGGAGTGTACTTACACTCGAACCCAGAAAACGCAAGCATGAAAAATGATTTTGACAAGTATTGGGAGGGAGTGTACTTACACTCGAACCCAGAAAACGCAAGCATGAAAAATGATTTAGACAAGTATTGGGAGGGAGTGTACTTACACTCGAACCCAGAAAACGCAAGCATGTAAAATGATTTAGACAAGCATTGGGAGGGAGTGTACTTAAACTCGAACCCGGAAAATGCAAATATGTCCCTTAACGGGTCGTTTTTGTAAAACGTCAAACTTAAAGACAAAGTCGGAATATAAAAATGAAACGAGGTCTTAATGCATACCGGGAGGGTTGAAATAATAACGACTTCGGTAAAACACCCGGTTGATGGGTAAGAATTAAACACAAGCGTAAACCAAGAGACGTGAACGCGGGTTGAAAAATCAAAGGACTTGGATTACGAGATATGACTGTAAAATCTCGTATATAGAACTTGTGAGTAAATATGTTCAACTATTCGAAGTCGAATGGGTTGAATAAAGAATAAAGTTGATTGTTTATAAGTGATGGATTTCACGTTAATAGGTCAAACATGTTGAATACAAAATAACGCCGAATGGCACAAATGAGCGCTAGCCAGATAAAGGTAGCGTTAAATGGAAGAGAATAATGAGCCCGGTAATGGGATATAACCAAATAAGAATAAATTATGGACTGTCAATATCCTGGTATGGATAATTAACAAAAGTTAAAGAGAAGATCCTAAAACTAAAACTTCGGTTTTAGTAGGAAATAATGTTTTTACAAACATAAATTCTGATAGGAATTTAAATAGTAAGCATGAAAGATACAAGTCTTGACACTGATAGGCGCAAGACGATATATTCGAAAAGTGATATTTTCGAAAATGAAATTTTGATATAAATTAAACATGGTGTAACACAATCACGGTCAAGAAATGTAATGTGAAGTAGAATCACATTATAACCAAGCAAGCGGTAAAAAGTAACTGGACTAATAAGTCTAATTAGTGAGACCCGTCAAGGACATTTAAATAAATTTGGTTTGCTTGTAAGCGGTAGGTTCGGTATGACTGAACCGAATAAATAAATTTGAAGACAAAAGAAATTGCTGCTAAAAGTGAAAGATTTCATTAAAGACCTTTAAACGGGTCAAAATAACGGATTCATAAAGAATTCGATAGTATATGAAAGCGATGGATATCGCTAAGTTAACCAAACTAGCGGAGATAACGAGATTACGTTATTTCGAAGTTACACTATGTCGTATGAGATATGTAGACAATTAGTAACCAAAAAGATGTTACCGTACTTTTCGGGTAATACTAACGATTGGTTAAAAAGTATAAGTAATGTTTAAAATATTTCTCGGACAGAATACATTGAGTTTAAACTCAATGAATTATGTAAGAAAAGGTTTCGAGGACGAAACCTCTTTAAGGGGGGTAGACTTGTAATACCCCGAAAACGGGTTTGGTAATTAAACCCCGTTAATACTAAAGACGGGGAAAGTACCGTTAGTGGTAAAAGTAAACTGGCAAATATTAGGAATTTATTTAATAATCCTACTATTTATTTGAAGTGAATAAAAAGCTTTTAAGAAATAAAGTGATAGAAGGCCCGAGTTAACGGGACCCGAAATAAACTTAGTCATAAATATTCTCGAACCCGCAAAGTTAACTAGGAATATTAAACCTAGTTAATAAGTGGGGAATATTGTTAGAAATAGGTAGGTTGTGCCCTACTTAATTAACTAACCAAATTAGAGGGGCCAATATTGTTAAAATTGAAACTTAAGTTACTAATTCTAATAAAAAAAAGAAACCAAACACCCCATTTTGGGGATGCCTGATCGAACAAAGAACCAGGGGGCGACCTGGGTTTCTTCAAGCCTTAAGATTCTCACAAAACTCACAAATTGGAGCCTCTAATCCAGTCTAAATCGAATTTCAAGCACAAATTCGTGATCACCTCACTGAAGGGATCATAAGGTATGCAAAATCCTAGTATTTTGATTCATCTCAAGTTCTAGGTTAATTATGAAAAACTGAAATTGAGCTTGATTGTGTCATGCATGAGGGAAATTAGAAGGGATATGGTGTCTAGAGATGAACCCTAGGTGAAATCTTGTTAAAAGATTTCATGTTAATTATAGAGTTCATAATCACCATTGTAGGTGATTAATGAACTTGAAGAAAACTTGATAAACCCTAGAATTTATGATCTTGCTCTAGCATAATCTGAATTTAAGAGTAAATTTCAGAAATATGGATGTTAAGACTTGTGTAGAATTGTCTAATCGAAGTTAATTTAGAGGATAATTACAAGTCATAAACTAGGTTTTGATGATATAAAAATCTGACCCGCTGGGTGTTTGATGAAATGCCTAAGTGAGGATTAAAATGCTAGAAGTTGGGTAAAAACGCAGATTTGATTATTATAAATAATTATGCGTTAAAGCTTATAAAAAGGGGTTCTAAATACTAGGTTGATTTAAACTTAGTTGTGTAAACCATGTGATTGAAAGTAGTTGACTTTGATAAGTTAAGTTAGCTAATGATGAAGTCGAATAGTAGTTTGTACATAGAATCCGTAAGATGAAATAGTCATAATATTGATGACTAATCTAACCGTCTCACGAATCATGATGATAGTTTGACTCTTGACAAGCTAGATGAAGACTTTGGCAAGGAACGGGTCAAACGGTTCGTGTATGGGAAAAAGAGCATAAACGGATGCAAGGTAAGCGACGCTTACATCCTTTTTGTAGAATATGCATTATTTGTAAACTACAACTGCAATTAGTGTAATATCCGAATTAAGGGTTCCGACGCTATTAACATGAGTCGGAACAAACATAAATGATGAAATTTATGTGTTATGGTGAAAAGAGGCGAGACGGTAATTTAGTCATGTAATGACTAATAACTAAGGAGTTTTCGTTAAGATCATTTTAGAATGTAACTAATAACAAGAAGATGAGTAAAAATGGAAATTTAGTCAAGTATCGACTAAAGTAAATCGTAGTTAAAAAGGAGCACTCGTAGCATAAACCGAATGGGTAAAAATACAAGAAAGACTTTAAGAGAAAAAGGGGTCTAGTGGCAAAAAAATCCGAAATGGGTCGGATGAACAAATTGGTAATTAATAACCATGTTTTGCTACTCACGAAAATACTTGGTCTTATAGTCCAAACGGGTCGAATGGTGGTGATAACACCATTTGATAATATCGACTAATGTGGTTGTCAAGTCTTATGTTAACAGGACCGATTAGCAAATCGGATAATTGCGTCACCATTGATGGTGTGATAATGAAAACGAGGTATAAATCGGGTCTACTAGTGATCCGGGCCAGGTACGCATAATTATGTTGTAGTTAAAAGTGCTATTTTGGTCAAATAATTTGAGAGAGAGTCCTTCGTCATAAAAGGACTAAAATCGACCAAACGCCCTTGTAGGCTAAATGGGACAAACAACCCTTAAAGGTTGTTTGGAAACAAGTTTTATGATTAAGTAAATACTTAGATTAAGTATAGAGGTTGAAAGAGGTATTATATTAGTCAAACGGTACTATTTGAGTTTTTGCCGTAAAATAATGATTCGAGAAGTAAAATTTGGTTTATATAGATCACCACATCAAACCGCCATAAACACAATTGTGGTGGGAGATTATAGGATAAGAAATGTGGTGATGAAATGCTAGAAACAATCGAGAGCGATTTTAGGCTCGAAAATGCTTAAATACCCTTAACGGGTCAAAATAAGCATACGAGCGAAAACGGGTTTAAATTGTGAAATAAACTTGTGATTAGAACCTAAAATGGTAGTTAATAACAATTTGAGAAGTGTAGGTGATGTAGGAATCAAACAAATATGTTCGTTTGATAAAATGCATAAACGGGTCAAAATTTGGTAAAAGGGCGATAAGCCGAAGACTTAAAAGTCTGAAAATTTATTATGAAGGTTGTTGGATTTTAACTCCATAAGATGGAGAATTAAATTACGGACGCGTAGGAAAAAGAATCGGGTAAAACGGATCAATAACGAAGAAGTTATGGCCGTTTCCGTGAAATCAGATCGTGCAGGGAATATGCAGCAACATTCTGCTGAAAAGGGGGCCTAGCGTCACGCGACGCCCCCAAACCCGGAAAAATGTTATTTTTTGTCCTATTTAACCCCTGTACTTGTTTGAACTTCATATTTAACCCCTGTACTTGTTTGAACTTCATATTTAACCCCTGTACTTGTTTGAACTTCATATTTGACTATCAAAACTAACTTTTAAGTTGGTTTTGATCATAGGTGATTGCCATGAGTGCCCGGATGAAGATCAAGCGATGAGCAAGAACCGAACACGATCACGAAATAAGCTTCCGCACTATGTATCGTTATTATGTTAAATGACGAATGTTGTTTCATTGTTTCCTTTAAGTGACGAACTTAAATACATTATGTTCTAAACTTTTAAATTGTAAAAAAGGTTTTAGTAAACCCGTTTTTCCGAAGGATATGTAATCATTAATTACATGATTGTTTTCGTAAATAATACGCTAAACCTTGATTTATAAGAACGGGTGTTACAAGTTGGTATCAGAGCCTTGGTTTAAGAGATTCAAGTATGGTGAGGAAAACCGTGCTTGGACTTAAACCTTATGCTCTTAATAAAGATTGGTGTTCGGTTCGAGGCTTGATCGCAAATCCGGTAAGTACATGTATGTTAATAGTTTAGCATGCTAAAGTGTTGTAAACAACACATAGGGCTATTGTAGGTCCCTCTCGAGGATGAGATAAACCTTTTCCTTGTTATATCAAACACACTAGCGAGTGCGGAATCCAAGCTAGCATGCAACCTCTCGAGGATGAGATAAACCTTTTCCTTGTTATATCAAACACACTAGCGAGTGCGGAATCCAAGCTAGCATGCAACCGAGAATTTATACGAGAACAAGCACAAACACAAACACACAAGATTCACCGATTAACACCACATGTATTAATACGAATGAAGGGTCCGGTTACAAGCTCAATGTTTACAGAAGTGTTCTATAAACTCTCAAAGTTCTCTCGTGTGTGTGCTATCTCTCCAAGTGTTCTCCGACTGAACACAACACACTACATGGGTATTTATACCCGACACAGCTAACATGCTCGAAGGATAAGGAAATCTGGTCGAAGGATCATCTATCGACCAGAAATCTACCGAAAGATCCATACATACCTCGAAGGATGATATCCTTCGAGGTCCATCTGAATCTATCGAATGTTTATCTTTCGAGGTCATCGAAGGATACAAACCATCCTTCGATGACATCCTTCGACACAAGCATGTTACCCACAATGTGCTAACTGTTTGGCCAAGTCTAACCAGGAGGATGGTTGACTTGGTCAAACTTACATCAACCTTACATTAAAGACATCGTTTTGTATCATGACTAAATACAGACAAAGTACAGACACAAGTGCACCAACAAACTCCCCCTTGGCTGTAGCTTTGTCTTGATCTTCGTGTCTTCAAGTCTTCAAGGCCGAGTCGAACCGAGCCGAGTCGCGTCCACACAAAGTGCATCAACAGCTATCGTGTGATACACGTTACCCCAATTAAAATGATTGATATAGTTGACGAAAAATACGCGCGTTGACGCGTATAGTAGAAAAAGCCTTGTATTATAATACGGGCGATTATTGAAGTTGACGTTACTAACTTTTGTGAATGTTTTAATTGAAGGACACTTGCGTTTGAAGACGACGAGAGTCAAACGAATTGTGGATATGATGATGGAACGCTCCGAAGTATGACAAGAGGAGCATGTTCACCGAGGACTAAATCGCGTAACGACCGCGAACAAGGTTAATGGCAAGGAACGCCCGTCGGGGAAAACATTACCAGGTGCACATTTTAAATAATCGCACAAATAGTAACATGCAACAAATAAGTAGAAATTAAAAGTTGCATATGTAGATTAAAAACTTGGAAAAACCCGAATAGAAAATGTATTCGGGATATTGTTTCCAAGAGAAACAAATAGAGGCGTTACTTACATAGGGCGTGATGTGAAAACTATAAAAAGATCATGTGTGTCATGTGTTAATCGCTTACTCTGGCCAAGTAAGTAGTGGCATATGATACCATGAACTTCTTAAGGCGGACACGTTTACATCCGATGTAGTAAGGACGGGGTGAATGGGACTAACTTAAAAGTACTCAAATGAATCAGATAAGCAAGATATTTGATAATAATGTAAACGCACAGCCGGGGACGGAAGCGTATTACATCAGGATAATGAGCCCGAGTGAAGGGACAAAGAAGCATGAAAAATGATTTAGACAAGTATTGGGAGGGAGTGTACTTACACTCGAACCCAGAAAACGCAAGCATGAAAAATGATTTAGACAAGTATTGGGAGGGAGTGTACTTACACTCGAACCCAGAAAACGCAAGCATGAAAAATGATTTAGACAAGTATTGGGAGGGAGTGTACTTACACTCGAACCCAGAAAACGCAAGCATGAAAAATGATTTAGACAAGTATTGAGAAATTGAAATCTGAAAATGTCAAACTGTTAAGTGATTTGGACAGTTTGATATTGGAAAACAAAATTTTGAAAGAAAAAGAAAAAGAATTTGAAAATAAAATGAAAATGTTTGAAAATGGAAAAATAAAAATTGAAAAAGATTTTCAAAGTCAAATGAAGATATTAGAAGATGAAAAATCTGTTATTTTTTAAAATAATCTTGAAAAACAGATTGAAATAAATTCTCATCCTCAGAAAATCATTCTGCTTGAAAATAAAGCTGAAATTGCTCGGAATAAAATTGATGAGCTTGAGAATAAATTGAAAGGTTTTGAGACTTCGTCATCAGTACCAGATTATATCTGTCCAAAACCAATCAATTCTGCTCCAATAAGTGACAATGTCACAAATTTTGACAAAGTCAAAATTGAAGATTGTGATGAGAAATCTGATGATGAAGTTGAAAAAAGAAAAATATTCTTGAAATTAAATGAAATGTTTCAAGAAACTATTTTACATTCTACTGAGAAAGGTGAATGCTCATCGCAAAAACCTGTAAAGAAGAATGTGGAACAAAAACAAATGGATAAAAAGCCAAAAAATCTTCAAAAAGAAACTAGAAGAAAAATCTTTTTGGATTTTATAAAGTTTAAATTAAAACACACCTAAAATCTTTTTGGAATTTTCATTTTTCAAATGTAAAGATGGAAAGCAATAAATAAATATATACCAAGATACATAAACAGGAAACATTAAATAAATATTTACAGACATTCTTTTTGCGAGTTTCGAGGGTAAGAGAATCATATCAGTGTACGGTCATGTCAAAACGCTCTTGTTGTTCAGTTAGATAACATTAAGATAAGCATCCTATAACGATTATCGGTATTGTTGTCCACTTAAGCTCGGCTTATCATTTGTAATCATGGCGAGGGGATACGTTTAGGTATAATTTATACTTACCGACCGGTGTTCATCCACTCACGACACATTCCCGTATCAAGGTATGCACGAGAGTTCATCTTACCGGTGAGTATACCGATTATCATCTGTTTGACCGTATATGATGTGAGATTCTCACTTATTTTGATTTGAAAACAAGCCCTGTGTGATAGAATCACTTATTGATGAGGAACTTGATTTTCGATGCATGAGGGCACAGGAGCAAGTCCGTGAACAGGTCAGTACTTTCGTACAGCAGAGAGACGAACTTGACTCCCGGATGAATGTGATAAATTATCACTTATTTGTTTGGACATGTGATTGTTGATCACTTATTGAGGTCGTATGCAGTATGTACACGTATGTATAGTATCATGGAAGATCTAGACTTGCGTCCCCGTTATTTTTCGGTAAAAGATACAACCATGATACCCAGATGATAAGCAGCATAAAGACCGAATATCTCAGAACCTCGGCAATCTCTCAAACGAAATTTCGGTACTAAGACCATATGCCAATGAATGGTTCCCACCCAGTCTTCAGTCAATTTAAGTTTATATCACCCTGCACACTTTAAAATGATTGTGAGCCTACCGATACATCTTATATAGAGCTGCTTATCGTTTTTCATTTAAGGTTTAAAGAGGTTTGGACAGACCACTGATGTACTATCATTTTCTCTTTTGCTCGCCAGGAAACTCATTTTTGTTTTTCTATTGTTTTTGTGTTTTTGAAATTTTTCGATGTTTTTGGATTTTAAATTTTGGATTTACTCCCCCTAAAAACAATAAACTAAGACAAATTTAAAGAACACAAAGGTATTTACAAAAATGTTTTTCCGATGTTGGTTAACTCATGATTTACCTCAATGCCGTTTACCAAAATTAAGTTGTAATCAGAAATGATTTAGCGAATTTTGGAAAAATCAGTTGGCATGTCGGTAAGCGGTGCGGACCATGACAACATTGTCTGGCCAAAGAGTGCTGAACGAGATAATAATTCACAAAGCAGCTTAAATATCGACAAGTATAGGAGAGATTAGAAATTTAAAACCGTATCCTGCAACTGCATCGTGCATTGCAAGGAATCTGAGAGCTCTCCCAAACTGGATATCCACCCGGTGTGGATTTCAAAGTCGATTCTTTGTAGCTACTTAGAAATCTCTTGACAGCAACAAGATCAGAAACCTTTGGGTCCGGCTGGTCGTCCACATTGCACCAGCGAAGGTCTTTGTCTTTCTCTTTCAGAAGTAGTGTGCGGTTGTTCAACCCATGTCAAGGCGTCCGCACACCTGGTTGGTTTGTTCAACAAACACATTTTCTTCAATCACACCACAAAGAAATGTCCACTGCACGTTCATCTTGTAGATTGTGAACTTCAGACGTGCTGCAGGTGCATACATTTCATTTGAATCTATCCCGGGGACCCGATCAAAGCCTTGAACATTCACATTTTGAAATGATTTTCATTTTGTCGAAGCTTTTCAATCTCTTTCAACAGACATTTCTGTTTCCCTTTTCTCTTCCTCTCCATCAAAGGCAGCAATTTCTTCTGTTGCCTATTTTGTGCAAGGATGCTCCACTATCAACAATCTTACGACTATCGAAAGTTCCTCCTGGAATATCCTACACGCTTACTCAAAAATTAGTTGGAGAGGGGGACCCAAGCCTTTGTGGACTTGGGTCGTCCTTGATCATCAAGAAAAGTGATTTCAATCACTTGATGATTAGGAAAAAGAACCTGTGGTGCTCCCCCTGACTGAATTACCTGTTTTTGTTTCCAAGCTGTTTGTTCTTTACCAGTATTTGCATTAATTGTTTTAGCATTTACTGGTTTTACAGTTTTAGGTTTTGCTTGAACAGGTTTTTCTTCTTTGACCTCTGATTTTAAGGCCTTCTCAATTACCTTTTGATTCTTTTGTTTTAACTTCTTTTCCCTTTCTTTCAAGACCCGTGGATCCTGTTTCGGGGAAAATGATCGTTTTTGGTAATTGGTTTCTTGGGGAGCACTTGTTTTTGCCTTCAACTTTTGCAGGTATGGGCAATATCTTACAATATGCCCAATTGTGCCACACTCAAAGCACATTCTCCGCTCTACAAACCTCGGAGAAACATGTTGATGAACAGGCGAAGAACCAGACCATGAACTTTGTGATCCAGACGTGCTTGGACCTAAATCACATCCGTTGGTGTGTTGGGTGTAATTATTCTGTTCATTTCGTTTTAAAATTCTAACTTGTTTTATAAAATCAAGGTTAGATTTATCCTGAAATGTTTCAAGTTTGTCTGAACCCGTGGATCCAACAAAGTTCATTTTCGGTTCTCGTTTCTTAACAGGAGCTCTTTTGTTTTGCACCCATTGTTGTTGAACCTTAGGTGCTTGAACATTCTTGTTCTGAGCCTTCTTTCCCTGTCCCTTACCCTTTCCGGAGTTGACTTGTTGTTTTCGCTCAACTGGTGGTTTTTGTTTTCCGTATTGTTTTCTAATTTGGTCACACGGAATTGGATCACATTGAGTGACGGTAAATTTGCCACTTTTGTTTCCCAAAAACTTGTCAGTACATCCTTCAAAAATTTGCTCAATTAAATCTTGATTTACATTTTTAATTGGAAAATCTTTGTTAGAATAAATTTTGTCATCTCCTTTGAGCGTGTACAACAAGTTATTCTCTTCACTTGTAGAAACAAGCGACTCCATTGCTTTTGACATTTCAGTCTTACTCGGTTTCACTGGTGGATCACACAGGATGTGATTCTCGATTGGAATATCTGGTGTAACCGAGTTAGACTGTTGTTTCACAATTTCTTCAGATTCATCATCCGAAGAATCAGCATCCTCAACGATGGGAGGACTCTGTTCCTTAACACATGATGAATCTGTCACAGTTTCAGATTCAGATTCTGATTGACCCAAGGATGATGTACCAGTTGTGAACCCGAGGCCTGCTGCAAAGTCATCTAGACCGAGTGGCACAGTAGGTTCAAAACGGGGCATATCCTCGTCATCAGGCGATTTGGAGTAATTGTGATTCATTGGGGGAGGACATGATTTGAATCCAATACACGGTTTATCCCCCTTTTTCTTTCTCTCTTGAACATCAATGATGTGATCCAATACAAAGCGGGAATTGGAATAGCTTTCCAGTTTCTGCTTAATTGTCTCACATTCACATCGAGCTGTTGCTAACTCTACCATTTGCTTTTCAATTGTGTCAATAAGATTATTGTTAGCATGTTGTTTTCGCAAAACAGCCTTTTGCAATTCTGAAACATCATGTTTTAGTGACGCAATTGTTGCTTTAAATTCCTTTTCATTTCTGGTTAAAAATACGTTAGCTTCAGCTGCTTTAGACAGATCTACAACCAATTCTTGATGGTGTTTGCATGTGATATCATATTTCTCTTGCAAAGCCTCGTGTTTGCTTTGCAATTCACAACACTCATCATTCCTTGAAACATGTTTGTCTTGCAAGTCAAACAAACTAGCTTGTAAGGCATCATGTTTGCCTTGCAACTCAGACATGTTTGCCTCTAAATCAGCATTTTTAACACGCAAACTATCACAGTTATCACAACTAACTACAGTGGGTTCATCGACACATACCTGACCTGATGAACTGTCGACATTAGCCATAAAGACTGAATGGAGAGAAAACGAAGAATAAGCAGCTTGATCCACCAAATTAGATCTTCTTTCAGTTCCTGCTGCAGCTTCTTCCAAAAGTTCATCAATATCTGCATCGATTGACGCACTAGATGTCTCATCCACATGATCATTTCCTGAAGTGGAGGATTCTTCATCTGAGCTTCCACTATAACCAGAACTGTCTTCATCTTCAGAAGATGCAACACCATTGGTGGAAGATTCTCCACCACTGGCGTGCTTTAAATCCTTTACAACTTCAGCAAAACATGCTGTTCCACCATTTCCTCCTTCTCCAAGCTGAAGCGACCAATCACAACCCTCATCTATTTGAACCACCAGCCCCCGGTTGGCATTTGATGGTCCTGCTTGACTTTGGTTGTTGACAGGAATCATCGTACGAACATTGTTCCTGTTCTGGTTCTGCTGGTTGCCTTGATTTCTGAAGGGATTTTGGTTTCCATGCTGAGCTGGTCTTGTGCATTCCCTTTTGAAATGACCCCGTTCACCACAGTTAAAGCACGTTACAGCTTGCTTGTCGAACCCATACTTGGTATCTTTCTTGCTTTCCAAGTTGGTTCTCCCCGTCCTTTCCATAAACTCCTTTGCTCTTCGAATTGCACTAGCAAGAGCCCATTTGATATCCATCATTTCAAACTCTTCTTTATCCACTTGCTGATAATCTTCATTGGTTAGATTGACATTCCCAATCTGACCTGCAATCAATCCACTATAAGCACTAACCAAGGTATTCAACATCTCCATATGCTCCTTGGCTACTTCGACACTGACTTTGGAAAAGTTGGAAGTGTCTAATCTGACTGTGTTAGGATTGGAAGTGGCTTGAAAGTTTGAAGAGCTTCCATAAAACCCTTGCTGTTGCGGTTGTTGCTGCTGAGCTGTCGGTTGCACATTTGGTCTTGAAAACATCGTGTAGGCTGAAGGATCAAACTGATCTGTTGTTGAAGGTCCGGTGTTAGAAACGAAAGCTGTTTGAAGCTTTGCGTGTTGAGAAGCTGGTCTTTCTCCACTGATACCTCCTGCAATCCCAAAGTACATTTCTGGATTTTGAGGAGTTTGTGTTCTTTTTGCCTTCAGCTTTTCTTCTACATCCTTATTCTCCAATCTTTGAATTAATTCATAAACAGTGATTGTTTCTAAAACACCGTTTTCTTTGAGAATTTCAAGATAACTGCTCCACTTTGCTGGTAAGCTATCAGCGAATCTCTTCACCAATTCTTGTGGAGTGGCAGTGACTTTAAAAGCAAACATCTCGCTCAACAAGTGATGGAACCTTGTAGATAACTCTCCCAAAGTCTCATTCTCCAAACACGTAAATCCTTCAAACTCTTTCTTCAGTAATTCTTGCTTGATCTTTCTAGATTGAGCATTTCCTTCACAACGTAACGTGAGCATATCCCACAAGCTTTTAGTAGTCGTGCAGTAAACAAACTGGTGGTAAATGTCTTTGTGAAGAGCTTGTGTGAGAATCATGAATGCCTTCTTTTCTAACTCAAACTTCTTTTTATCTTCTTCAGACAAAGTGCTGTAAGTTTGTGGATTAGATCCTGCAACTTCCAACTCATTTTCAAAGGCTGTGAAGAAGCACATCCATAGATCTTGACCTTGTCCCTGAACATAAGTTCTCAGCCTTTCTTTCCACCATCCCCAATCATTGATGTGATTTAACTTTGGCGGTTTTGTGCTTGTACCAGTTTCACTGTCATTCTGCATCATAGATTGAATGCTGTTGCTTTGATTTGTGACCAAAGCCCATTGATTTGCAGTTATCATTGCAGCTTGAGGTGGGACAATAGCTCGCATCCATGCATTTTTGTCGAAGTCTGATGTAGATTGCGTAGATTGCATAGCTGATGATTGTGGAGTCGAAGTTATTTGAGTCCATGCAGTTGGATCCCACTGACTGTTTGTTCCCATTTTATGACAATTAATATATTAAGTGAAAATTGATTTAAAAATGAAAACAAGTTTTCTATTTAAAAAAAATTTAATTTTCACAAACTATGTTAATTTCAAATGATAAAAGCCAGCCGAAAGATCCTTGATCGAAAGACCTGAAAAACACAAACTGTTAAACTTAAACAAACAAGGATCGAAAGATCAACACCTGTTCGAAGGATCAACAGTGTTCGAAAGATCACTGTTGAGTGTCGAACAATGTTTTTCGAAAGATTCTCCAAACGAAGGATCCTTATCCTTCGAAAATGTACTGTAGACCGAAAGATGAACACGAAAGATGACTTCGAAAGACTCCCCAGTCGAAGGATCCTAGTCTTTCGAAAATGAGCAGAAGACCGAAAGATGTATGTTTCGAAAATATTCCTTGGAACGAAAGATAAGTCTCACACTTCGAAGGATGCTCGAATGATGACTATCTGTCGAACCTCCTTTGGTCGAAAGATGATCTTTCGACTTCGAAGGATATCTTTCGATCGGTTCTGACACAGTTGACAACGGGTGACAGGTTGGTGAAAAGTTGATGGGTTGGTGAGAACTTTCGGCAGAAAGTATGTTCAGACCATATCTTTCAGGTCTGAACATGCAGGTTTTCACCAAAACAGGTAAGGTCCGAATATTTTAATCAGTTTACAACTCCCAACACACAAACACTTTGAAATTTAAACTTTTTAAGATCAAAAGTGTAAAATACCAAGAACACTTAAGATATCGGTTGAAGATAAGAAGAACAAACCCAGAAATATGAATATTTCTGCAAACCGACAACACTCCGAAACCCGATTTTAACAAGTTTTTCAGAAAATATAAACTTTAAAAACCCGAAAAACAGCAAGAACACCTCGGTTTTAACAAGGAGAAGAGCCAAAGCTCTGATACCACTTGTAGGTCCCTCTCGAGGATGAGATAAGCCTTTTCCTTGTTATATCAAACACACTAGCGAGTGCGGAATCCAAGCTAGCATGCAACCGAGAATTTATACGAGAACAAGCACAAACACAAACACACAAGATTCACCGATTAACACCACATGTATTAATACGAATGAAGGGTCCGGTTACAAGCTCAATGTTTACAGAAGTGTTCTATAAACTCTCAAAGTTCTCTCGTGTGTGTGCTATCTCTCCAAGTGTTCTCCGACTGAACACAACACACTACATGGGTATTTATACCCGACACAGCTAACATGCTCGAAGGATAAGGAAATCTGGTCGAAGGATCATCTATCGACCAGAAATCTACCGAAAGATCCATACATACCTCGAAGGATGATATCCTTCGAGGTCCATCTGAATCTATCGAATGTTTATCTTTCGAGGTCATCGAAGGATACAAACCATCCTTCGATGACATCCTTCGACACAAGCATGTTACCCACAATGTGCTAACTGTTTGGCCAAGTCTAACCAGGAGGATGGTTGACTTGGTCAAACTTACATCAACCTTACATTAAAGACATCGTTTTGTATCATGACTAAATACAGACAAAGTACAGACACAAGTGCACCAACAAACTCCCCCTTGGCTATAGCTTTGTCTTGATCTTCGTGTCTTCAAGTCTTCAAGGCCGAGTCGAACCGAGCCGAGTCGCGTCCACACAAAGTGCATCAACAGCTATCGTGTGATACACGTTACCCCAATTAAAATGATTGATATAGTTGACGAAAAATACGCGCGTTGACGCGTATAGTAGAAAAAGCCTTGTATTATAATACGGGCGATTATTGAAGTTGACGTTACTAACTTTTGTGAATGTTTTAATTGAAGGACACTTGCGTTTGAAGACGACGAGAGTCAAACGAATTGTGGATATGATGATGGAACGCTCCGAAGTATGACAAGAGGAGCATGTTCACCGAGGACTAAATCGCGTAACGACCGCGAACAAGGTTAATGGCAAGGAACGCCCGTCGGGGAAAACATTACCAGGTGCACATTTTAAATAATCGCACAAATAGTAACATGCAACAAATAAGTAGAAATTAAAAGTTGCATATGTAGATTAAAAACTTGGAAAAACCCGAATAGAAAATGTATTCGGGATATTGTTTCCAAGAGAAACAAATAGAGGCGTTACTTACATAGGGCGTGATGTGAAAACTATAAAAAGATCATGTGTGTCATGTGTTAATCGCTTACTCTGGCCAAGTAAGTAGTGGCATATGATACCATGAACTTCTTAAGGCGGACACGTTTACATCCGATGTAGTAAGGACGGGGTGAATGGGACTAACTTAAAAGTACTCAAATGAATCAGATAAGCAAGATATTTGATAATAATGTAAACGCACAGCCGGGGACGGAAGCGTATTACATCAGGATAATGAGCCCGAGTGAAGGGACAAAGAAGCATGAAAAATGATTTAGACAAGTATTGGGAGGGAGTGTACTTACACTCGAACCCAGAAAACGCAAGCATGAAAAATGATTTAGACAAGTATTGGGAGGGAGTGTACTTACACTCGAACCCAGAAAACGCAAGCATGAAAAATGATTTAGACAAGTATTGGGAGGGAGTGTACTTACACTCGAACCCAGAAAACGCAAGCATGAAAAATGATTTAGACAAGTATTGAGAAATTGAAATCTGAAAATGTCAAACTGTTAAGTGATTTGGACAGTTTGATATTGGAAAACAAAATTTTGAAAGAAAAAGAAAAAGAATTTGAAAATAAAATGAAAATGTTTGAAAATGGAAAAATAAAAATTGAAAAAGATTTTCAAAGTCAAATGAAGATATTAGAAGATGAAAAATCTGTTATTTTTTAAAATAATCTTGAAAAACAGATTGAAATAAATTCTCATCCTCAGAAAATCATTCTGCTTGAAAATAAAGCTGAAATTGCTCGGAATAAAATTGATGAGCTTGAGAATAAATTGAAAGGTTTTGAGACTTCGTCATCAGTACCAGATTATATCTGTCCAAAACCAATCAATTCTGCTCCAATAAGTGACAATGTCACAAATTTTGACAAAGTCAAAATTGAAGATTGTGATGAGAAATCTGATGATGAAGTTGAAAAAAGAAAAATATTCTTGAAATTAAATGAAATGTTTCAAGAAACTATTTTACATTCTACTGAGAAAGGTGAATGCTCATCGCAAAAACCTGTAAAGAAGAATGTGGAACAAAAACAAATGGATAAAAAGCCAAAAAATCTTCAAAAAGAAAATAAAAGATCATCAGTTCAATCATCCAATCGAGATAAAAAAACCACAAAAATTGGAAAATCAAAACTCAAAAACTGTTGGTAATAGGTGGTGCAGGTTTAACCACAGTGCTCAAAGGATAAATCCAGCAAACAAGAGGAAAAATGATTATCACCAAGCCAAACAGTGCTATGATCTGAATGTTTGGACTGAAAGTGGTGATTGGTACGATAACAGAGTGTGTTACACTTGTGGTGTGAGAGGACACATTGCTGTTAACTGCCAAAGTCGGAGGTTTGAGACGAGAAGATGCTTTGAATGCCATATCAAAGGACATATTGCCAGAGATTGCCCAATGAGATCAAATGAAAGATCGAGGGCTGAATCTCAGAAAAAGGCAAAGAAATCAGTCAAAGTCGAAGAAAAACCCAAAGAACAGAAAGTTCAAGAAAAGAAAGTAAAGCTTTCACAGGGGCAGAAAGACAGACTGAGGAAAAAGAGGAAGAAAGCAAGAGAATATCTCGAAAAGATTTTGTCCTCGGATACAACTGGTAAAACAGATAAAAGTTCTGATAAATCGTCTTGCTCGCCAAAGAATGACAAATCAAGCAAAACGAATTCATCAGATACAAATCTGAGGACAGAGGAGAGAGTAAAGAAAGAGAAAGTTGGTGGTGATGAATTTGTTTCTTTGGAAACAAAGGAGCCACGTGTTGGCAATGAATCTGACTCATCAAAGTCAGATAAGCCAAGTTCAGGCAATGAATCTGGTCTGGTAAAGCCAGAAGAGCCGTGTGTTGAGGTAAAAGTTGAGAATTCTGGTCTAACAATGGATGATGAAAATTTTCCACCATTGTTGAACAAGAATTCAAAATCACCCAAGGACTGTCAGGCTTGGGTGAATCTGTTTAAATGAAAAACCTGACTTGCCGGAGCTCCCAGGTTGGTAAGTGTGGAGCAGGTATCGGCACATTTCTTGAGAAATTCACGAAAGTAATTTCGACTTAAAAGTGTTAATCAGGGAGATTAAGTTGTACTTGATTTTCTACCAGTGATGTTTGCGGATTGATCTTAAAAATGTTAGTTTTTTTACAAGTGGTTGAAGAAAACAAGGTGATGAATGATTCCCATGTTTGAAAAATGACTCACAAAACTTATTTTCCGGAAAAACCATTTTGATTAAAACAACTTAAGTGTTTTCAAATCACTTTGGGAAAATGTTTTGTTGTCAGGGGGAGTTCTGATTGTTTAAGCCAAGTGAATGGAGAATTGAAGTAATTCTCATCATGTTGTCACCTTTCCTTGTACAGGTTATTTTCAAAGTTTCCCAAAAAATCAAAATTGATACATATTTGGATTTTAGGGGGAGTAAAATTTTTTAAAAAAAATTAGAAAATTTGAAAAATTCCAAAAACATTGAAAAATTGCAAATATGAGTTTTGTTGTAAAAAGAGGAAATGATAGTAGATCAGTTAGACTGTCACAACATGCTAAAGAAATGTAAAGTCTAAAGTGATAAACGGTCTCACTAAAGATGTGATGGTAGGCTCAACTAGACTAGTAGATTTGCGATAACGATACAAACATAAATGAAAAAGCCTAGTTCTAGTGAGAAACATGATTGAAAGCATAGTACTTAGTTTTGTCCTTCTTGATTGTGTGCCTACTCGGTAATCGCTGATTGTCAAAAGACATAAAACTGGTTAAGTCTGTGAACTTTCACAACTTTGCTGAAAAATCACTGTGATTGTGCATTTTATTTTGCGAATATTTAAACTTGTTTTATTTCTTTATTTTGTTTAAGCATTGGACATCCTCTGCGTTTACGTGAGTATCGAACTGGATGTTATTGCCTAAACGTTCTGCTTTATTTTCTTTGGTGTTTCGTTTAAGCTTTGGATCACCTCTGCGTATACGGGAGTATCGATCTGGTGGTTAAAGCCTAAACAACTTCAACTTGTTTTATTTTTCTTATTTTGTTTAAACATTGGACTTTCTCTGCGTATACGGAAGTATCGACCTGATTGTTAATGTTTAAACATTCTGCTTTGTTTTTTGCACAAATCACAGTTGATAAAAGTTTAAAGGCATTACTTGAGTTAGTGTATTGCATGATGAGGGGATATGCTGAGATCGTGGGGTTCATAAGAGCTTATTGCAAAATTAATATATCTTAACGTATCGGTAAGCATTTCGAAAGTTTTTAGATTGAGTTTAAGTGGACAACAATATCGTCAATCTACGTGAATCGTTTAGAACTGAAAATGTTAAAAGCTTAACGGTGCTAGTGATTGGTCACATAAACTGATATGATCCTCTTACACAAACTCACAAAAATAGTGTCTGTAAATATTTTATTTCTGCTTTGCATTTCATATCCAAAATTCCAAAAAGATTTTAGTGTGTTTTAGCATAAATTTTTGAAAAATACAAAAAGATTTTCGACAACTGATGTTGAAGAGCTGATTTTCAAAATTTCAAGTGCTAAATATGATGAACAGGTTTGGGAGTGTATGTTTAAAAGAAGAAATTTGTTTGTCGAAAGAAAGTTTGGTTAGTTAATGAAGGTCATTAATTTGAACTTGATGTAACTACTATAAAGCTTATATGTTTGTGAGAAATTGTGTGCAGGAAATGATAAAAAAGCGAAGTTTCAATTCCTGATGATCAAATTCCAGGTTTTGATACTTTGTTACTGATAAAGAATTCCAGACTGCAATCCCAGCTAAGTGAGAGGGGGAGTCTGAAGACAAGAAAAAGGTTACAGATCCTGATACTATGGAAAGCCAAGAGAAGTTTTGGAAGCCCAGAGACTGATAAAGACTGAAGTTGCAAAGACTCGATACTTCAGACTCGTCAACATCCGAGGGGGAGTCTGTTAGTGCATACGTCTGTTGACTTCATATTGTATCGAGTCGTGGATTACTATTGTTAGAATAGGGCACGTTGTACGAGAAAATTATAGAGTTTTGGGTGGATTGAAGTTAATTTCGTTTGAATGTGTCATGTGCAAGTTCAAACGAAATCAACATATGTAATTTCATTTGAACTGCACTTGGTCACCTTCAAACGAAATTACAGCTCCTATATACACCCTCCATACGAAATCATTTGTAACCTTCTTGTTTCCGACGCCGAGGTGCTGTCGAAGTGTCTACGTGCTGTAATTTGTTCAGAGATTAATAAACGAGAGAGTTAATAGTGAATACAAGCTAAACAAAGATAGAATCAATGAATTCCACCTCTGATTTTGTCTGAGTACTCTTCTGATCGACTAATTAGGTCGTTTCACGATCCTACAAACAGTTGTTGTCTTAACATCTGTTGATGCTTTTGGTGCATCAACATCCGTTGCTATGGATGATGGTGGTGGTGAGGGATTTGCTTTCTGCTTTTTGTAAGGTGGTTTTTGTGGTGAAGGTTTAGGTTTAAGTTTAGATGTATCAGTGTTTGGCTTTTTGGGATCAGCAGTGGTTGGCTTAGATGGTGATTTTGGTTTAGGGAATGTGGCAATAGGAGGTTTGTTGTGTTCGTAAGATTTTCTTCTGGTTGAGGTTCCAATGTTTAGCACTTTGCTTTCTTTCTTTACCTTTTTCTGAAACTCCTGCCTCCGAACATCTTGTCTACTTTCTTTTGTATCCTTTCTCTTCTACTTTGCTTCAATCTCTTTATCTGTTTGTTTGTTAAGGGTTTCATCAATTCCCTTTTTCTTACCAGTGTCAGATTTTCCAGAAGTCTTTTTAGCAAGCTCTGGATTTTATTTTGGCTGATTCCTTGGTGTAGGTTTGCCAAAATTTTTCATTGAGTCTTTCTCCCCCTTTTTGGCATCATCTTCATCATTTTTTTCAAAGATTGGTGCAGGGGTAGTGCCAGTTATCTTTGCAAGGGATTCTTTGATTCCCCTGATATCAGCCTGTGTGTCTTTATACCTTGCATCAACCATAAGTCTGATCAACTCCATGTGTGAGTTGTGGTTGATTTCAGCCAAATTCCATTGAGCTGCAAGAATGTGTTGTAGTGAGTTCCAAAGCTCTTGGGATAACTGCTGAGGAGAGGGTTGACTTTTGGAAGCATCCACCGACTGCTTCATTAGGTCTTTCATTTCGCCAACAGTTGTTACAATGTTGGACATCCTCTCCGTCAAATCCTTGTAACTTAACTCATCACCTAACTTAATAAGATCATCTGAATTCACACTAGAGGTGGTTGTATTTGCTTTTGAAACAGGAGGAGTCTCTAAGTTTTCATTAGCAAATGCACCTTGTTCTTGGTTCTGGGGACTTCCTTCTGCATCAGTGGATACCTTAGAAAGAACACTAGTGGTTAATTGAACACACCAGTGGTTACCTTGGTAGACACAGCAGTGGTTGCCTTCAAGGGAGTCTGACTGATGAAACTACTGTCCAGATGTAGATAAGTGGATCCAACATCTGTAGTAGCTGCTCCACTTGAACTACCAACAAGAATTTCAGGAAATTCAAGTGGTGTATCCTCCTCAGCTGTTTGTGGGTTAGCCAATTGAATAGGTTCAGACACAACCAATGTTGAAGTTATACTCTCAGTAATGTGTTGGTGAGAGGGGCTGTTTTGTGTTTAAATTTCAATGACCTCAAATAGAGGTATAATGGTTGGTGGAATAGGAGATGAAGTGAGTGGTGTTGAAAGAGACATTGCCCTGGGAGAGGGGCTGTTAATCATACTCTCAAGTGAGGGTAATGATTCATATGGTGGTGTCCCTATGCTTACAACATGTTCCTTTTGTGAGAAAACATGAGGAGTTAAGGTTTCAGGTTGAGATCTTTCCATTTGTTGTGAGGAAGTAGCAACAGTGGTTTCTAGTAACATTTGTGTTGTCATAGAGTTAACCTCTAGGATCTCATCTTCTAGAGGACCCTTATTTATGGGTTTGGTAGGCTTTTTGGTTTTTGTCTTGGTCTTTTTGGGTTTGGATGGTGGAGGTTTCACAGCAGTGGTTGTGGTGCTGTGTTCACCATGAGCAGTGGGCTCAGCAACAGAGGTTTGAGGAGCAGATGTGGACTCATCTAAAGTTTGCTCAGACCCCTTTGCTTGTGTTTTATAAACTTTTGAGTTTTTTGCCATTAGGTGAGTAAATGTTTTAGAAGAGAGACTGTTTATTTTGAAAGGTGTTCCTTGCTCAAAGGCTTTTTCAGGAACTTTCTTTTGCAAACAGTAGCTCAAAAACCTTGGGAATAACAGAAATGTAGAATTTTTTCCCATCTTTAATGTTTTTCACATTATTGACCAAATCAGTAAACAGTGCTTGGGTGTAGTTAAAATCTGATTTTGACATAATTGCATAACCCAAGTACTGAATTTTTAATGGTATTTCATGGAAAGCATTTGTTTTGTTTGAAAGACAAGTGAGCAGGGTATGGAACAAAAATTTCATTGGTGGTGGAAAATTTCCTTTAAACATTGTTGCTTTTGTTAATTGTCCATCATACCCACGTTCAATCAAATCCAATTGATACTCACTTTTTGGAAAAGAAGTTTTACCTTGAAGATCATTCATCTGAAATACCTCTGAAATGGTAGCAGGGGTTATTGCAACCAAGACACCTCCTACTTTTGAGGTAATTCCCCATGGCTTTTTATCTTGTTCGTAAACTTCAGCGTTTGCCCATAAATCACGTAAGGTGTCTTGATAAATGGGTGCATCACACGTGAGTAAATTTTTGTATTTTAAGGAAGACAAGGTGTCGATTATTGAGTGGAACTCTGTATTTTGTCTGTTTTCTCAAACGTACAGAGGTAGTTGTGGAGGTGTTTGCTGATAAGAGCCATAATCGAAAGTAGAAAATTGCGAATGGTTGAAAGAGAATGATGAAGAAGATGATAACCGCTTTGTAGAATTTTTGAATTCGATACGACAGTGAAAGCTCTGTTTGGGAGTTAATCAGGGTTTTATAAATGGGAAAAAGTGAATGCTGATGTGGCAGCGATTTCAAAGATCTGACGGTTAACATCTGCCCACATGGCAACCACTGATTAAAAAGTTGATGACAGTTGTTTGGAAACCACTGTTGGGCAACAACAGTGGTTGGGAACATTGTATGAAATGCCAAGGACTGATTTTTTATCTATCAGTAGTTGAAACCAACAGTGTTTGGTCAATAGTGGTCAATAAAGGAATGGATAAACAGAGGTTGTCTTTCAGTAGTGGGTGAATTTTCAACCATCAGAGGTTTAAAACAAGGAGTGGATATGGAGAGACTTTTAAGGATTTATGAAAAATTTTCATTTTAACTACTTTTAAGGATGAAATTTTGATTTTCTGAAAACATTTTAATGCTTTTTATTCATGGAAAACCAAGTTTTACTTGTTAGTCCATGTTAAGCATGCCAATTCTAGAGATCAAGCTTTCAAAGGTGAATGTGTCTAATGCTTTTGTTAGCACATCTGCCAGCTGATCTTTAGTTGGAACATGATGCAGAGAAATCAAACCTTTTTCATAGCAACCCCTCACAAAGTGACGTCTGATATCAATGTGTTTGGTGGTTGAATGGGATACTGGATTTTTGATGATATTTTCAGTTGCTTGACTATCCTACATGAGAGGAGTCTTTAGAGCAGTTATACCAAAATCCAGTAACTGATTTTGAAGTCACAACAGTTGGGCTGTACAACTTGCAGCAGCAATGTATTCTGCCTCAGCAGTGGATGTGGAAACAACTACTTGCGTTTTGTTTTGCCAAGACACTAAGCAATTGCCTAGGAATTGACATCCCCCTGATGTAGACTTCCTGGTGGAGTTGCATCCAGCAAAATCACTGTCTGAAAAAACTGAAAGCTTAACATTCCCATTAGCAGGATTCCAAATACTAAGTGTGGGAGAACCTTTTATGTATCTGAATATCCTTTTCACAATAATGAGATTAGACTTCCTAGGTGCTGACTGGGATCTGGCACAAACACATGTTGCAAACATGATGTCTGGCCTTGATGAAGTTAGGTACACTAAAGACCCAATCATGCTTCTATATAAGGTCTGATCAACCAAGTCATCTTTTTCATCAGACATGACAAGCTTTGTGGTTGCCATGAGTGTACTACATGGTTTGCAATCATTTATCTCAATTTTGTTTAAAAGTTCTTTTACATATTTGATTTGATGAATGAAAGTACTATTTTGCAATTGCTTAACTTGGAGACCAAGAAAACATTGGAGTTCACCCATTGCACTCATTTCAAACTCTGCTGTCATGAGTTGTCTGAACTCTTCACACATGCCATTACATGTGCTTCCAAAGATGATGACATCAACATAAATTTGGACAATCATCAATTCTTTTCCTCTCCATTTTAAAAATAGTGTTTTATCAATTTTACCTCTTGTAAAGCCTATAGAGATGAGAAAAGTGGAAATAGTTTCATACCAGGCCCTTGGTGCTTGTTTCAAGCCATACAAATCTTTATTGAGCTTTTAGACATGATCAGGATAAAAAGGATCTTCAAAACCAGGAGGTTGGCAAACATATACCTCTTCTTGAATTTTTCCATAAAGGAAAGCACACTTGATATCAATTTGATACAACTTGATGTTGTGGTTGACAGCAAAGGCTAAGAACAATCTGATGGCTTCAAGTCTTGCTACAGGAGCAAATGTCTCATCATAATCTATGACTTCTTCTTGTCTATAATCTTGAACCACAAGCCTGGCTTTGTTGTTGACAA
Source organism: Helianthus tuberosus (assembly GCA_030545235.1). Classification (NCBI taxonomy): domain Eukaryota; kingdom Viridiplantae; phylum Streptophyta; class Magnoliopsida; order Asterales; family Asteraceae; genus Helianthus; species Helianthus tuberosus. The sequence goes on from CM060436.1 coordinate 35,139,069, forward strand.
CAATGCCCCTTTCAGCTGTTTTGTTCTTGAAGACTCACTTTGTGCCAATTGGACTTACATCCTTTAGCAGTGGTACAAGTTCCCATACTTGTTGTCTTTTGAACTGTTGGAGCTCTTCTTGCATGGATTCTACCCAACTATTGTCTTTCAGTGCCTCTTGGTACTTGACAGGTTGACGGAGGGATAGAAAGCCTGCAAAAAGACAAATGTTTTGGGATTGACTTCTTGTGAGAATGCCTTCATTGATGTTTCCAATCACTTGATCAGGTGGATGAGATTTAAGGAATATTAGATCCCCCTTATATGGAACAATAACATTGAGAGGTGAGGGCTGCAGATGTGAGTCATCTGAGTTAACATCTGTTGGTGACTTTGATGAACTAACATCTGTTTAAATTGGAGGTGGAGGAATGGGAGGAATGGGTGTGGAACAATGTTGATTTTTATCCACTGTTGATGGATTTTTATCAACAGAGGTTGGAGATGATGTGGTGGCAGATGTTTGAGAGCTGTTTTGATCAACAACTGTTGATGCAATAGTGGATAAGCTTTGACAGCTATTTTGAACATCTGCTGCTCTTGTTGTGGTAGTGACTTTGTATTGTGGAATCACAATGTCACATCCATAGTCTTGTGAGACAGATTGTGGGGTACCTGCAGGGTTAGTCTTGACAGTTACATTTTCAAATGTAAATTTATCTAGGTAAAACAATTCAACAGGGTTTGATGGGATTTTCAGTGATGAAAGTTCATTGAACTTTACATTCAAAGTCTCTTCCACACACCTAGTTCTTGTGTTAAAAACTTTGTAGGCTTTGGCAGTGGTTGAGTATCCCAGATGGTAACCACAATCTACTTTGGCTGCAAATTTTGAAATTGAATCTTTTAAGTTTAGGATAAAACATGGGCATCCAAAGATTTTGAAGTATGAGATCAGTGGTTTGATTTTGAACAGAGTTTTATAGGCAGTCTTTTGATGCCTGGGGTTGATCAAAACTCTGTTCTGCACATAACAAGCAGTGTTTACAGCCTCTGCCCAAAAGGTTAAGGGTAAACCTGAGTCTGCAAGCATTTTTCTGGCAGCTTCAATCAAAGTTCTATTTTTCCTTTCAACCACCCCATTTTGTTCTGGTGTTCTTGGGATGCTGTACTGCCTTATAATCCCTTTTGCCACACGAAACTCATCCAACTCCTTGTTTCTAAACTCTGTTCCATTATCACTTCTAAAGATTTTACTGGCAAGTCAAATTGCTTTTCAACATGTTTAACAAAGTCTTCCAAGATACCTGCAGTCTCATCTTTAGAGTGTAAAAAGTAAGTCCATGTAAACCGAGAAAAATCATCTACAATAACTAAACAATATCTTTTCTTTTTCAAACTCATGATTTTTGCTGGCCAAATAAATCCATGTGCAACATTTGCAAACACTTGGTTGTTTTGGACTCTTCAATGGACTTGTATGAGCTTTTATGTTGTTTACCTTTTAGACAGGAAACAAAATGCTCAGAACAAGTAAAAAGTTTTTGTAGGAGACCTCTTACAAGGCATTGTTTTGAGAGTGTAGTGATAGTCTTAAGATTTGTGTGCCCAAGTCTCATGTGCCATAATTCTTTCTCTTTGTTAGAGGCAACTGAGAACAGACAAGCATCAGCCATTGTGTTGTCTTTTGACATATCAACTACATACACATTGCCACTCCTTTGAGCAACAAGCTGTGTTTTACCCCCGTCTATGATTTCTTCAATCTCTTTCACCATTTCTAGCCTAACAATCTTACAGTTCTCTTTAGTGAAGAATGACCCATAGCCTTTGTTACTCATTTGTGAAACACTAAGGAGGTTAAACTTCAGATTGTCAATAAGATTGACATTCTCAAACTTGAGCTTCCCAGCCTGAACTGTCCCTGACCTCAACACATTTCCTTTTGAATTGTTACCAAAGGATATATCACCCCCTACATGTTTTTTGAAATCTTTGAGTAGGACTCTACATCTTGTCATGTGCCTGGAGCCTCCACTATCTACATACCATAAACTATCTAAGCATGTAGAAGCTCCTTGCACATCAAGTAAACAATTAGTTCAGGTGGGTCTCCAAAACCAATAAGGCTTTGGATGTGGTCACAGATAGGTCTGCCTCAAGTCCAGGAGCATAAACAGTTGTTAGGTCAGGGTTTTGAATAGATTTTTGAGCATTTTTCTGTAACCACTGTTGTGGACCATCTCCTGTCAGATGTTGAAAACCAAAAAGATGCTGTTGGGATTGATCCCTATCAGAGGAACAGATAATTAAAGCCAAAACTGGATCAGAGCAGTGGATCAAGAATAAGCAGACGATTCAGTTGGTTCATGCAAATCTCTCCCCTTGAAAGTGGTTTCATATCTGCTGACCTCCTATCTGCTGATCTTACTAAGTGTTGACCTACAACTGCTGCTTTGCATCTACTGATCAATGTCAACGACTGATGGAAGACCAAAGCTCTGCTGACTCAATCTACTGCCTTGAGTCAAGTACTGCTGATCCGGATAAGCACTGCTGGGTTCATAGCAGTGGAAGGATGCAGCAGGTGTTTAAGTGTCTTTTATGTAATGATTTGTAATAGCAGTAGTTAGTACATCAGTGTTTGTATTGATCAGAGGTTAGAGTTTGTTAGGAGGTTAGATGTCACTTTCATGGTGACGTCAGCTAAGATGCTCAGTGGTTTGCAAGTGTCTATAAATAGTTCAGTACTTTGTACTGTTCTATTAGCTCTTTCACCACATCGTCTTCTTTGCACGAACAAACTACTGAGCTCTGGCTGAGGGGGAGTTTGCATTCATTCATCAATCATTGTAATCGTTGTTGAAACAAATTCAATCTTTCGATTCATTGTGTAAAGATGTTTGATTAAAGTATTACTCTCGTTTGATTGTATGCAAAGTTTGTTTCCATCTTAATTCCGCTGCACAACTCTTTCATTTCCATCTTAATCTCAAACGAAAAATACAATAAAAAAGAAACTCAGATCCAACAATTGGTATCAGAGCTCGGACAGTCAAATTTGATTTAACAATCATTTTGACGTAAATAGTTCAGCTCATAACAGTTGATACTGATCGTTTGTTCGTCCGTTGAAAAACAGAGCAAGGATTAATCACCATTAAAGTTGATTTCTCAGTGTCTGTAAAACAACAAGAATGACGTCACAATCTCAGGATGATAAAAACAACATCGGCTCACTTTTTAAACCACCTATGCTAAAAAGAAATGAGTACAACATCTGGCAGAGGAGGATGGGTCACATCCTCGCTCAACAAAGCACAGGTTGTTGGAGGTCTGTCATTTATGGTCCCCATGTTCCTTCAGTGCCAAGCGCTGAAGATGCTAAAAAGTTCGTTCCAAAACCAGTTGAAAATTATACCGAAACCGACTTTCAAAAGATCGAACTAGATGCTAAAGCTTTTAGCATCATAGCATCAGCGCTGCCTAATGAGATATATGCTGGACTGTTACACTGTAACAGTGCCAAAGAGTTATGGGATGCACTTAAGGAACAGTTTGGGGGAACTGAAGAAGTCATAGAAAACAATAGGGAAATCCTGAACCAACAGTATGAAACATTTTGCTACGTTAAAGGCGAATCACTAACGCAACAATTTGAGCGTTTCAGTTGTCTCATCAGTGAACTGAGGCTTGTTAACACCACTTTTACAAACTCAACTCAAAATAGCAGGTTCCTCAGGTCACTGCCAGAAAAATGGGACACCATAGCTTTTGTCTCCCGAAATTCACCTGAATTCAAGGATCTGACCTTGACCCAACTCCACGGTCGACTCCTGACCTATGAAAGGGAGTTGAACCAGAAAAGGAGGTTACAAGAGTCAGGAAAAGTTACCGATGATTACACCTTCGGTAATACTGCTCTTCTGGGTCAAGAAGAATCTGGGAGCAGTGGTAAGGATCAGGGTTTTGATCACTTCATTGACATAACTGCTGGTGCAAATTTTAACAACCCTGATCCTCACTCTGCTAGTTATGCATTCACTGCAAACGAAACCCAGATGTCAGACAATTTAAGTTTTGAACTAAATGATTTGCAACATTTTGATCCCACTGATTTAGAGGAAATGGACATCCTGCACCAACTGGCTTTGCTAAGTGTTAGAACTAGCAAGTTCTACAAAAGAACAGGGCGAAATTTCCCAGGTTTGCATGGGAATCTAAGGGTTGGGTTGGATAAATCGAAAATCAAGTGCTACAAGTGTAATAGGTTGGGACATTTCGCTAGGGAATGTAGGAGTCAAACTACTGGTCCCATAATTACTCATCCTAGCTCAAATCCTAGACCTCAAAACCAAAGCACTGTGCACTATGCCCAATATGCCCCAGCAGCTCAAGTGAACACTGCTCACTATGCTGCTGCCCCTGTGCCAGTACATTATGTCCAAACTACTGTTCCACAAATCCAATATGTTCAAACCCCTGCTCCACAGGTACAAGTGCAACCTGTTGCACCTCAAACCACTGCTCCAGCAGCAGCACAACCAGATCAACAAAGTTTTTTCACTCAAGGGTTTGTTGACTGGAGCAGTATGCCTGAAGACCTTAATGATGAGAATTTTGCACTCTATGCTTCTAATGATTCTTCTCATGATGAGTTTTGTTTGATGGCATTAGAGTCAATACAGGAGGGAGTTGAAACTGAGGAGGAACAGCAGAGCTTTGAAACAGTGGAAGAGGTGACTGAAGCAGTGGTTACTGCTGTGGCTGGTGAAATACTGTTGGGAGAAAGTTCAGGTACCCTGATTGAACCAATGACAGATCCATGGTCCATAGAGGACAAAGAAGAAGAGAAAGAAGAAAAAGCTAGTGAAAAGAAGGTAAAAGCTGATGATGATGAAGATCATCAATGTGATTGTGCAATGATGGTAGCTGCCAAGGTATCTCCACAAGTTCTTGAAAAACTGTGTTCTGACAATTGCATAATTGCTTTTGCAAACATTAAAGAGGTGAATGAAAACCTTCGGGATAAAATCTTGTCTGATGAGGTCAAATTTGAAAGGTCTTTAAAAGAACTTAAAAACAAATTGACTGAAAAGGAAAAAGAAATCAGCTGTCAAAAAGAAGAGCAAAGCATCACCAAAACCCAACTTCAAACTATGGTAGAAAAATACCAAAGTTGCAAAAAGGAGTTGGAATCCACCCAGATTACTTGTGAAAGATGGGTGGAATTCTGCAGAGGATATGAGGTGATGCTTGCTAAACAGATTGAAAGTAATGTGAAATTTGGGGTTGGGTATAGAAAATATGATGATGAACACATTGCTTGTGAAAAATCTGTTCAAAACACTGATGTAACCACTGAGTTCATCCCCACAAACAAGAATGGCCAAGAAGTGAAAATCACTGACAAACTTGGTAACAAAATCACACTTGGCAGAACAAGGAGTTCCTCAACTTTTGAAGAACTTGAAAAATATCAGTTTAAACCTACCTGGTCTGACGAGTGTGATATTCTTGAAAATTTCAAGCCAATGGACTTTACATCAACTGATGGTGTTAAAGCTCCAAAAGCTAAAGTCATACCTCTCAAGGACATCCCAGCAGTGGTTAAAACCTCTGTTGCAAAGGAGTCTGAAAAGAGAAAGAAGAAAGATAAAATTGACAACTTGTTTTGTGAATTCTGTGAGAAAAGGAATCATCTAACAAAAGATTGTTTCCACTTGAAAGCTTATTATTTAAACAAGACAAGTGTCATTGTTTCAGCAGAAAGCTGCATTGTTTGTGGTAAAACAAACCACAAAACTCAAGCATGTGTGTACCTCAAAAACTTTGATGTGAAAAAGAATGAGTACATGGCTAAAACATCCTTGAGTCCATCATCCTCATCATCTGTCAAGTTCACCAAGAAACAACCACTGTTCGTGCCAGTTCAAACAGCTGTTACAAAACAGCTGAACCAAACATCTGTCAAAAGGGATGTTCAGGTTACTGATGCACCCCCTGCCAATCAGTTCAGAAAAGGCAAGGAAAAACAGTCTTACCAAAGGATTCCACACGTTTATGAGGCCTACAAAAGGCCCTCTAAACCCAAAGTGAACAGGCATCCTTTTGGTTACCAGCAGATGATTGGTCAGGACCCACAACAGTGGTTAGAGAAACACTGTCCTAAAACAGTTCAAACCCCTGACCTAACCACTGTCCATCATTCTGCATCCATCCCAGACACTGTTGAGACCCCATCCAAAGCCCTGCTGGCTTTGGAGACCTTAATGAACTAATCCTTTTACTTCATGTGCAGGGAGCTTCTGCATGCTTTGATAGTCTTTGGTATGTAGATAATGGAGGCTCCAGGCACATGACAGGATGTAAAGCCCTCCTCAAAGACTTTAAAATCCATGGAGGGGGTGATATATCCTTTGGGAATAATAGTAAAGGAAAAGTTCATGGGTCTTGTACAGTGCAGTCTGGAAAAGTAAAATTTGAAAATGTCAATCTAATAGACAATCTAAAATTCAACCTTCTGAGTGTGTCCCAAATGAGTGACAAGGGATTTGGGTCATTTTTCACAAAAGATTGTTGTAGGATTGTTGGACCAGAAATGGTCAAAAAGATTGAAGCAATAATCAACTCTGGTCAAACTAAACTTGTTGCTCAAAGAAGTGGCAATGTTTATGTTGTTGACATGTCAAAAGAGTGTCCCAGAGCTGATGCTTGTCTGTTCTCAGCTGCCTCTAACAAAGAGATAGAACTTTGGCACAGAAGGCTGGGACACACAAATCTTAAGACAATCACAGAAATTTCAAAAAATGGTTTGGTGAGAGGCCTACCACAAAAATTGTTTTCATGTCCTGAACATTGCATTTCCTGTTTAAAAGGAAAACAACATAAAAGTTCTTTCAAGTCCATTGAAGAGTCCAAAACAACCCAGTGTTTGCAAATGCTACACATGGATTTGTTTGGCCCAGTTCAAGTCATGAGCCTCAAAAAGAAAAGATATTGTTTGGTTATTGTTGATGACTTTTCTAGGTTTACATGGACTTTCTTTTTGCACTCAAAAGATGAAACTGCAGGCATTTTGCAAGACTTTGTAATACAGGTTGAAAAGCAATTTGACCTTCCAGTGAAAAGCTTCAGGAGTGACAATGGCACAGAATTCAAAAATAGGGAGTTGGATGCCTTCTATGTGAAGAAAGGGATTGTAAGGCAGTACAGCATCCCAAGAACACCAGAGCAGAATGGGGTAGTGGAAAGGAAGAACAGAACTCTGATTGAGGCTGCCAGAACCATGCTTGCAGATTCAGGTTTGCCATTAACTTTCTGGGCAGAGGCAGTAAACACTGCTTGCTATGTTCAGAACAGAGTTTTAATAAACCCCAGGCACAAAAAGACTGCCTATGAAATTCTGTATAAAATTAAACCACTGATCTCATATTTCAAAGTGTTTGGCTGCCCATGCTTTATTTTGAACTTAAAAGATTCCATTTCAAAATTTGCAGCCAAAATTGATTGTGGTTATCATCTGGGATACTCAACCACTGCCAAGGCCTACAAAGTGTTCACTACACGGACCAAGGCAGTGGAAGAGACTTTGAATGTTAAGTTCAATGAACTCTCATCAATGAAAATCCCAGCAAACCCTGCAGATCTGTTTGATCTTGAAAAATTCACTTTTGAAAATACTGCTGTCAAGACTAACAGTGCAGGTCCATCAGAGGATACAACACCAGACTATGGGTATGAAATCATCATTCCTCAAAGGTCTGCCACAAAGGGAAAAGCACCAGCTGTTCAAAACAGTTGTCAAAGCTCAACCACTGCTACCTCAACAGTTGTTGACCAAAGTAGCCCATCAACCACTGCTTCCACATCCTCAAACACTGCTGACAAAAGTCCTCAAACAGTGAATACAAGTCAGCAGTTGTCCACATCATTACCTCCTATACCACCACCTTTTGAAGCCACTGCTGGATCATCAAAGTCCCCAGCAGTGGTTAGCTCAGATGATACACATTTGCAGCCTTCACAAACCAATGCCATCATACCATACCAAGGAGATTTAATCTTCTTGAGATCTCATCCACCTGATCAAATCATTGGCAACATAAATGAAGGGGTGCTCACAAGAAGCCAAACCCAAAACATTTGTCTTTTTGCTGGTTTTCTATCACTCCATCAGCCAGTCAAGTACCAAGAGGCACTGAAAGACAACAGCTGGGTAGAAGCCATGCAAGAGGAGCTCCAACAGTTTAAAAGACAACAAGTATGGGAGCTTGTACCACTGCCAGAAGAGGTTAGTCCCATTGGCACAAAGTGGGTCTTCAAGAACAAAACTGATGAAAGGGGTATTGTTGTCAAGAATAAAGCCAGGCTTGTGGTTCAAGGTTACAGACAGGAAGAGGGGATTGGTTATGATGAAACATTTACCCCTGTTGCAAGATTGGAAGCCATTAGACTATTCCTGGCCTTTGCTGTCAACCACAATATGAAGGTGTTTCAAATGGATATCAAAAGTGCTTTCCTCTATGGTACAATTCAAGAAGAGGTGTATGTTTGTCAACCTCCAGGTTTTGAGGATCCATTTTATCCAGATCATGTCTACAGGCTAAACAAAGCCTTGTATGGCTTGAAACAAGCACCAAGGGCCTGGTATGAAACTCTTTCCAACTTCCTACTCTCAAATGGTTTCAAAAGAGGTACCATTGATAAAACACTATTTTTAAAATGGAGAGGGAAGGATTTAATGATTGTCCAGATTTATGTGGATGACATTATTTTTGGAAGCACATGTAACTCAATGTGTGAAGAGTTTAGAGAACTCATGACAACTGAGTTTGAAATGAGTGCTATGGGTGAGCTGCAATGCTTTCTTGGTCTTCAAGTACAACAATTGCAAAATGGAACTTTCATTCATCAAAGTAAATATGCTAAAGAACTTTTAACCAAATTTGATATGAATGATTGTAAACCATGCAGCACACCCATGGCAACTAATAAGTTGGTCATGTCTGATGAAAAGGATGAGCTGATTGACCAAACACTTTATAGAAGCATGATTGGGTCTTTATTGTACCTAACTGCATCTAGACCAGACATCATGTTTGCAACATGTGTCTGTGCAAGAAGTCAATCAGCTCCCAGAAAATCAAATCTCATTGCTGTAAAAAGGATCTTCAGATACATAAAAGGTGCTCCCACACTTGGTATCTGGTATCCAGCTAATGGGAACATCAAGCTTTCAGGTTTCTCAGACAGTGACTTTGCTGGATGTCACACCACAAGGAAGTCCACATCAGGAGGGTGCCAGTTTCTAGGTGATTGCTTAGTTTCATGGCAAAGCAAAAAGCAAGCAGTTGTTTCAACATCCACTGCTGAAGCTGAATACATTGCTGCTGCAAGCTGTACAGCCCAACTCCTGTGGCTTCAAAATCAGTTGCTGGATTTTGGTATCACTGCCTTAAAGACACCACTCATGTTGGACAGTCAGGCAGCAGAAAATATCATCAAAAATCCAGTTTCGCATTCAACCACCAAACACATCGACATCAGACATCACTTTGTGAGGGATTGCTATGAAAAAGGTTTGATTTCTCTGCATCATGTCCCAACTAACGACCAGCTGGCAGATGTGCTCACAAAAGCACTTGATACAGCCACTTTTGAAAGTTTGGTCTCTAGGATTGGGATGTTGAACATGGAATAACAAGCAACATCTTGTTTTTCTATGAATAAAAGCAACAAAATGTTTTCAGAAAATCAAAATTCCATCCTTAAAAATAGCTAAAAGTGAAAATTTTCATTAAAATCCTTAAAAGTCTGCCATTAACCACTGATTGTTCAAAAGTCTGCTTCTTTCAAAAGTCTGTCCACTGCTGAAAGTCAACCCCTGCTCTCTCATTACTTTGATAAACTCTGTTGTTTAAAAGCAGTGTCTTATCCACTGATATGCTATCCACTGATAGTGAAAATCATCCACTGCTTTCATACCACTGCCTTCATCTGTCCCTATCCCACAAGTACTGTCCTTCACTTTCAACAGGGGTTGTCACGTGGACAGTACATATTGGTCAGACTTTTTGTAACGGCTGCCACCTCAGCATTCACTTTCTTCTCTATAAAATCCCCCACTCACCACCAAAACAGGGTTTTACTGTCGAATTGAATTCTTAAAAATTCTCTTCTCAAAGCAGTTTTTCATCTCATTTCTTCACAAATTTCTTCGATCAATCATCTTCAAAATGACAAAATCAAAGAAATCTGCAAAACCCTCATCCAAATCATCATCGAAAACAGACTCTCAAAAGGCAATCTCCACTGAAATTCCACATAAACCATCTCACAATCTCCTGGGTCTTCTCACAAAACCAGGAACCACCAAAGTTTTTGATTCCATCATTGATCTCATGGCAAAATCAAAGTACAAAACTATGATCACTGCCGATGCACCAATCTATTTGGCAACCCAAAGAGAGTTCTGGAAAAATGCAACCCTTGAAAAACAAGGAGACACTGCAACTACCATAAACTCTTCTATAAAGGGTAAAGCTGTCCAAATCACGCCACAATCCATTTCAGAGGTCTTTCAACTCGGTGATCAGGAAGGTAAAATTTCTTTCACTAAAAACGAGTTACAAACTGACTTCATTGAGAGAGGGTATGAAGCCACAATGATGAAGAAAATTACCTTAGAAAAAGGTTATTTTCCGTCTGCAACCAGATTTTTATTTCATACCCTCCTACTATGTGTTTCAAACAAAACCACTTCTTTCAATGAAATCCCTTTAAAGATTCAAAATCTGGGATATGCAATTCTTCAAGAAGAAAAGTTCAACTATTCTCGGGAAATTTTTAAAGATTTGGTTAATAATGTTGAAACAAAATCATTCTTACTGTTTCCAAGGTTTTTAAGTTACTATTTTGAAAAGAAATTCAGTAAGGATGATTTAGCTATAATAAACCAAGGTGATTCTACTCAAATAAACAGTTTAACAACTGAAACTTTTTCAAGAATGTTAGCACCTTGCAAAACACAAGCAGAGGTGCCTGAGCAGATTTTAGCAGTTACAACTGCTCCTCAGGTATCTGCTGCTGAGCCCACTGCTCAAGGTGATCAAAGCAGCAGCACAACTGCTTTGAAACCCACACCTACTATCTCCAAAAAGCCAAAAAGAAAAACTCAAAAACCCACAAAACCCATCAAAAAGGCAACTCTAGAGGATGAGATACCAGAGCTCCTGCCAGTGACAACACAAATGTCACAAGAAACCACTGCTGCTACTTACTCACAGCAGTTGGTACAAATATCTCAACCCATAACCACAACTCCTCCTGCTTCTTCACAAAAAGAACAGGTTGTACAAATAGGGTCTCCACATCATGATGCTCTGGAAACACTCGTTTCTATCATCCACAGTCCAATGCCCGGGACACATCCTTTTTCTACACCAATCATCACATCCACAATTCCCTCACCAATAAAACCACTGTTGGATGCAATTGATTTGAACCAGGCATTAACTAGTCCTTCTCAATCACCTACTAATGAGAATATACCTCAACAACTGACTGGGTCTGATGTATCAATCTTTGCTAACCCACCAACACAACCTGAGGAGGTTACACCCCTTGAGTTACAAGTAACTCTTGGTGGTAATCCAAGTGAAGCAGCCACTACAAGTGTTACACTCACTGGGTTACATTTGGACAGTGGTTACATTAATAAGACTTCCTTGGAGGCAATTCCTTTTATAGCACCTCTGCCAACCACCAGTGGATTTATTTATCCTACTGGCAACATCAAAAGGTTGTCAAGTGTTGAAGGAAGAAGACCCCAGTACCAAGAAAAATGGGCATCAGTGGTTAATGTTTGGAGTATACTCCCTACATCTACCACTGATAAAACCACTACTAGTGGGAAATCAGATGATCCCATTAACTTGGGTGATGGTTTAAAGTACCAGAAATTGACGAATCGTATTGCAAAGCTTGATAACTCTGTTGCAGAACTCAAAGATATGCTACAACAGGTGTTACAAGTTCAGAAGGTACAATCAACTGCTGTTCCACCTCAAGCTCCTGCTCCACAAAGGGCACCTGCTACAAATGAGCTCTGGAATTTATTTCAATCTTTTCTCCAACAACAAGCACAATTAGCAGATCAGCAACATGAAAAACATGTACAACAGTTGAGAAATGCAATGGAGTCAAGATTCAAGAACACTCAGGCTGATTTAAAGGCTCTCAAAACTCAGATCTTGCACACCACTGGCAATGCTCCTCCAAAAGTCCACTACATTTATCAAATCCCTGAAGATAATGCCAAAAAGGGGGAGAAAATGAAGGAGTGGAAAAAGAAGGGTATAGAGGATGGTCTCTATCTTGAACCAGAAAATTCAAACATGACCAAGAAGATCCCTTTGCCAGATGGCAGCAAGAAAATTGATGTGACAACAAATGCACTAGCAGAAGCAGTTGCAAGTGTAAAAAGGGATAGAGAGGCCAAAAGGAAAGCCAGGGTGGACAGAATGGATCATCCAGATCAGGGTACTTCTGGGTTAAAGGATCATGAAAATCCTGTTGAGGAAAAGAAGAAGCCTACTAGAAAAGTGAGGCAACCCAAATCCATTTCAACAAGACATTCAAAGTCTGCTAAAAAACCATCATACAAAACAGCTGATGCAATAGGAGTTACAAAAACTACTGCTTGCCAAACAGTTGTTTCATCAACACACACCACTTCAACACACACAACATCCACTGCTTTACCATCATCACCACCAAAAACAACACCTGCTGACATACAGCAGAAGACAGCAGATGTTATAACATCTGTTGTAATGACAACAGTGGTTGAAACACCAGTTGTTTCAACAGCTGTTAGTCAATCACAATCCACTGCCACTACATCTACCACCACTGTTCCATCCAAAACATCACCAGTCCCTCCTACAAAAAGGAGAAGACTAATTCTCAAAGATGATGACAATTCACCACCACCAACATCTTCAAAATCCTTGTCACTTGTCACTATTCCAAAACCCATACCTCTCTCTTCAGCTCAAATTATACAATCACTACCTCCTGCTGGTGTCTCATTTCCTCTGGAACTCATTGCAGTCAGAGAAGAAATCAAATCTTTTTATTATGAAGATGACCCAGCCAAAAGGAGTTTGCCATCAATTGCAGGATATCCCAGGCCTAACAATATTGAAGAATACTTGAAACTTAAGGCCAAACAAGCAGAGGATATTGCAATAAAAAACAGAAGAGGGAAATCTGATAGAGAATTTCAACAAAACTATCAGTTCTTACTCTCACAGGTCAATGCTATGGAGCGATTTGCTAAAAATGCATGTCAGAAAATTTCAGAAAGGGCAGATGAGTCCTTGAGAAAAGACTACATTGAAAACATCATGACCTACAAGAAATACAAGGGGGAGAAACACATGTACAAGAACTGGACCATTCCTGAGCTTGAAAAAGAAGCAGCCAGGATTCAATACATGATCAAAAATAAGGTCAAGCAGACTCCTCCTGAAAAATTCAAACAATTTGAAGCTGAGAAGATGTTAGAGTTGAGAAGAATGAAAGAGGAGCTGATTGCAGCTGATTATGGGTCAAAGAACTCTGTGACAAAGTGGGGAGAAGATAGAGTCAGGGCCACCTACAAAAGGTTGGAGGAACTAAGAAAGAAAGACCCAAATGTTCCACAAAAGCCTGACTACTCCAAAGCAGAGGTCTCAAAAAGACCACCAAAGCTGCAAATCAAAAGAACCACTGCTCCAGCTGGTGCTGCCATCTACAAAAGAAGGAGCAAAAACCAGTTTAGCATGGAAACAATTCAAGATCTATTAGCTGGAAATGCTATTGTAAAAGCAGGCACGGAAGTAATGATAAAAGAAGATCTTGAATTGGAACAATCTGCAAGTGCTGCTCAGCCAGCTATGAACAGGCGAGCCTCTCCAAATACTTCTGCAAATAAACATCTCCCAAGAAACCCACCAGGCTCAAAAATACAAAAGTGGGAAACTGACAAACAGACCTGCGTATTGACTTTGCTCAGGCCTGGTGGAGAAGTGGAGAAAATATCAAGGGAACAAGCTCTTGGCCTGAGTCTTGAAGATTTGCAGGATCTCCTTGATCTTCCACTTAGCAGGGATGATGAAGATACAGATGCCCTAGACTTTGAATTACAATTTAAAGGTCAGATAAGGGAGCTGTTGATGAGGCAATAAAGAATTCCACAAATAATGAAGAGTTTTGGCATTATCTGTTCCAGGGGGAGATTGTTGGGATTGATCCCTACCAGAGGAACAGATAATTAAAGCCAAAACTGGATTAGAGCAGTGGATCCAGAATAAGCAGACGATTCAGTTGGTTCATGCAAATCTCTCCCCTTGAAAGTGGTTTCATATCTGCTGACCTCCTATCTGCTGATCTTACTAAGTGCTAACCTACAACTGCTGCTTTGCATCTACTGACCAATGTCAAAGACTGATGGAAGACCAAAGCTCTGCTGACTCAATCTACTGCCTTGAGTCAAGTACTGCTGATCCGGACAAGCACTGCTGGGTTCATAGCAGTGGAAGGATGCAGCAGCTGTTTAAGTGTCTTTTATGTAATGATTTGTAATAGCAGTAGTTAGTACATCAGTGTTTGTATTGATCAGAGGTTAGAGTTTGTTAGGAGGTTAGATGTCACTTTCATGGTGACGTCAGCTAAGATGCTCAGTGGTTTGCAAGTGCCTATAAATAGTTCAGTACTTTGTACTGTTCTATTAGCTCTTTCACCACATCGTCTTCTTTGCACGAACAAACTACTGAGCTCTGGCTGAGGGGGAGTTTGCATTCATTCATCAATCATTGTAATCGTTGTTGAAACAAATTCAATCTTTCGATTCATTGTGTAAAGATGTTTGATTAAAGTATTACTCTCGTTTGATTGTATGCAAAGTTTGTTTCCATCTTAATTCCGCTGCACAACTCTTTCATTTCCATCTTAATCTCAAACGAAAAATACAATAAAAAAGAAACTCAGATCCAACAGATGCATATTCACTTTGGGCTTAGAGGGCCTTTTGTAGGCTTCATAAGCATGTGGGACCTTTTGGTATGATGGTTGACCATGTCCTCTTGGGAACTGGTTTTATGGTGGTGCATATGTCATTTGTACCTCTTTGGGAGCAGAGGTTTTGTTCAACTATTTTGTAATAGCTGTTTGGACATGCACAAAAGTCTGTTTGTTCTTGATGGAAGGTTTTTGTGGACTCTCCAGTGTTTTTGATGTGTACTCTTTTCTTTTAACCTCAAAAGTACACACACTCTTGAGTAAGATGGTTGATTTTTCCACAAATTGTGCACTTAGGTGCAGGCTCAATGATACTTGTTTTGTTGATACCATATGCTTTTAAAAGAAAACAGTCTTTTGTAGCATGGTTCCTTTTCTCACAAAAATCACAAAACAGGTTTTTAATCTTTTCTCTTCTCTTCCTCTTTTCAACTTCCTTTTCAACAGAGTTTTTAACCTCTATTGGGATATCTTTTAGAGGAATGACTTTAGCCTTGGGTGCTTTGACAACCTCAATTGTGGAAAAATCCATTGGCTTAAAGTTTTCAAGGATGTCACATTCATCAGACCAGGTGGGTTTGAATTGATATTTTTCTATCTCTTCAAAGGTTGATGACCCTTCTGGTTTTTCTAAAATGATTTTGTTTCCATTTTTATATGTGACTTTTATCTCTTGACCAGCCATGTTTGTGGGGATTACTTTAACTAAGCCAAAATCAATTTTAGCAGTGTTTTCAGTTTGGTCATGTTTTCTAAAGCCAATGCCAAACTTTACATTGATCTTAATCTGCTTTTCCAACCTCAGTTCATAACCTTTACAAGACTCCACCCATTTTTCAGAAGTGATTTGGGTGGATTCAAGCTCCTTTTTGCAAACTTGGTAATTTTCTACCATAGTTTGGAGTTGGTCTTTGGTTATGCTGTGTTCATGTTTCAGACTGCTGATTTCATTTTCTTTTTCATACAATTTGTTTTTCAACTCTTTAAAGTTTTCTAAAATTGTACTTCATCTTTAAAAATCTTGTCTCTAAGGTTTTCATTCACCTCTTTTATGTTTGCAAAAGCAATAATGCATTTATCTGAACATAAATTTTCAAGGTCTGAGGTGATACCTTAGCAGCAGCCATCATGGCACAGTCACATTCATCTTCACACACTCTAGCATCCCATGGATCAACAAGTGGTTCCAACATCTGTTCACCAACAACAGCAGTAACCACTACTTCAGCAATTTCATCCACTTCTTCAGATCTGGACTCCACTTCCTTAGATTCTTGCCCTTCTGGTATTGACTCTAATGCCATGAAACAAAATTTATCAAGAGAAACATCAGGATTAGCAATTAGAGCAAAATTTTCATCATTTAAATCCTCAGGCAAGCTGCTCCAATCAACAAAGCCTTGTGTAAAGAAACTCTGTTGACTGACATATGTTGGAGCAGATGTTTGTGCAGCTTGTTGTGGTGCAGGTTGCACTTGAACCTGAGATACAGGGGCTTGCACATATTGAATCTGTGGAACAATGGTTTGAACATATTGCACTGGAACAGTGTTTACAAGATGTGCAAAATGGGCAGTGTTTTGCATATAAGGAGCATGGGTATATTGGGAATAGTGCACAGTGCTTTTAGTGGTTTGAGGTCTTAGACTAGGGTGAGTGATGATTGGACCATTGTTTTGACTCCTACATTCCCTAGCAAAATGAACAATCCTATTACACTTGTAGCACTTGATTTTTTACTTATCCGACCCTACCTTCAAATTCCCATGCAATCCTAGAAACTTTCTACCAGTCCTTTTATAAAACTTGCTGGTTCTTACACTTAACAAGGCTAATTGATGCAAAATGTCCATCTCTTCCAGATCAGTGGGATCAAAATGTTGAAGGTCATTGAGTTCAAAGGATAAGTTATCAGAGATCCGGTTTTCCCCATTAGATGTGAAAGCATAATTGGGTGAGTAAGGCTCAGAGTTGAAGGCTCCAACTACAGTTATGTTAATATAATGATCATAACTCTGGTCCTTGCTACCACCAGATGACTCTTCTTGACCCAAAAGTTTCGTGTTACCAAAAGAGTAATCATCAGCAACTTTTCCAGATGGCTCCACCTGCAGTTATGTCAATATAATGATCATAACTCTGGTCCACATGAACACCTAAACTATTCTGTCGTTCTTCCTTTCTTTCATTTTCAGTTTCAATCCACACAAGAACTCCCAACTCTTCCGTCGATCTTCATTATCAACCCTAAAAATTCAATAACAAGAGATATAAAACTCAATCGCAAGGTGTTTGACAAAATGTTTCAAAGGCATATATCACAAACTAATATAAAAACCCAGTTTCTGACTTTCTGCAACCATGACCCCCTATTTTCTCGTAAAATCAAGATTCATTGATCACCTGATCTACACTATTAACCCTAAAAGTTCAATAACAACAAAAATATAACACGAACACAAGGTGTTCAACAAAATGCCTCAAAGACAAAAATTACAAAACTACTAAAAAATCTCACTTTCTTCAACCATGAGACCCCCATTTACGTAAAATCAAGATTCATTAACAATCTGTAAATGTCAGAGTATAGAAATCAACACGTAGAATTACCTCAATTTCAAAACTAGGGGTTTGAGCGATCCGGTATTTATCGATTCTTCGGTGGTTTGGTTGACAGATCTGAGAATCGCGTCCTTCAGCTTCCCAACCTCCGTTTGAAAATCGAACATTAGATTTTCTCTAGTCGCCTCGATCTCATCGTCGTCGAAAACCGTATTCACCGACACACCTCCACCGCCTCCGGAATACTCCGCCGATCGTCTCCATCTGTTCATCTGTATCACATACGCTGTTGATACAGAGATGAATTGAGGGGTGTTCCTTTGATTATTCGGACAGTGATCAAAATATGCGATTTCTTGTCAGAATGTTGTTCATCAAAGAGTTTATCATAAGTAGGATTGATCCAAAGGAAGAAAATGTGTTGCAGTTTTGAGTTTTTCATTCTTTTTGTTCCGTGGTTTTCTTCGTTGAAAGAAATGGTTGTGAGACAATATAGGTTTAATGGTGAGGGTTACAAAGGGGGAATAGAAAGTGTTTAGAGTGAAATTACCATTTTATTCTCATGTGCATTGCACATGACAGTTTTTAACTGAGATTTCTAACCAGGTTTGGCCCAAAAGACAAAACGTGTAATATTTTGAAAGGTTAAGGACACCGCCTGTAAACTTTTGGCTAAAAGGACAGCCTGCAATTTGATGTAAACATAAAGGACAAAACTTGTAATTTACTCAAAAATATAATTTGATGATTTTTTGCCAAATGGGTGTGCCCTATTGTATTGGTTCATATTCGGTCATCCGCGATGGGAAAGGGCGGACGTCTCTATGTTGTTCATGCCCTCGTAATCGTCATTCCCTCTCTTTCCTGTCACATTCTTCACTTGGGAGAGCCCATGAAAAAGGATTTTTACACGTCTCTAATCTCTTTCACGTCGTCCTCGCCCCCAATTATGTTTCTTCGACACATTGTAACAAGTGTCTCCACGAACTTCTGCAATGTAGATGGTGTTACATTTGTTCCAGCCAAGCCAAGCCAAGCCAAGCCAAGCCAAGCCAAGCCAAGCCACAACAGTCGGTCCCTCCTTAATCCTCTTCCAATTTAAACCCCCAAATCCACTGCCTAATAAAACAACCGTGGTTTATTTTGGGTTTTGGGCTGCTACATTTTTACTGGGCTGCAAGTTGCAATTAGTTTAACTAAGCCCACTTTAGTTATTTAAATAAAGCCCACTTTAATTGTAACCCGTCTTGAATCTTGATGATCTCCAAAATCCAAATTAATTGAAGCCATTTTGTATTGACTAATTATTCCCCAAATTAAACACAACCATAGACTACATACAAATACTTTCATATATGTACTCAAACTAGGATTCAAACACATATACGTACACAAACATTACTAATTAAACCATTAACCACATAAATCAAACACAATAACATGCATAAATACATTAATTTACTTATACCGGTAATCGTATACACTCAACAAAACACACGTCAGTGAAAAAATTGTGTAACCCAAAAATAAAATAAACATATTAAACTATGGTCACTTTGTTCCAAGCAATGTAGCATATAACAATATTGGGTGTTTATCGAGTCGGTTTTCGGGTTATTCAAATAAAGTTTTTCGGATTTGACATTTTTGAAACCGGATATGATTCGAATCGATTTGAATATGGAAGTTCAATTTCAAGTTCATTCCAATATACTCAAATTATGACAATAAAATAAAAAAAGAAATAATATATTGTTGAAATCTAAGGGTTGTTCTTCAATATAACAATAAATTCAATTATCAGAAGGGATTTTCTAATGGCACACCAGACCAGCTATTGGCACACTTTGACAATTTAATACGCATCGTATAGGCCTATACGATGTGTATATATATAACTCTACTTCTCTCGCTCTATACACATCTCTCTCAATTTCTTCACCGCCAGCATCAACAACCGCCAGCATCAACCATCCCCGCCCACCACCCCCTACCTGCCACCATCCAAATTTGACACAACCATCACCGCCCACTACCACCCCACATGCCACCATCCAACAAAACACAATAAATCAAACCATCGCCCCACCATCAATCATCCAACACACGAAAACCCCCTTTGCGATTTTAAACAATCCTGTCACCATCTACCACCAACAACCACCATTAACCACCCATTCTCCACCACCTTCTGCAACCACCAACCCTCCACCACCTTCCACCAATAACCAACACCATCCACCACTATAGCCCCCATCACCACCAGACCACGACCATAACCCCCCTTTTACTTTCGAACAATCCCGCCACCATTAACCCCCCACCATTTCTACAACCACCCACTATCCACCATTGTAGCCCCATCAATCACCCTACAACTAGTAGCGAACCAACCACCACCCTTGTCACATCCCAACCGACGACAGAAACATCAGCGCGAGACGAAAACGAGATTGCAAGAGACATCACAACCACTATTGTAACAATAATTTAATAAGTAACTTTTCATTTCATTTAAAAAATATTATAGTACAATACATGGAAGCAAATTACAACAAATTGAAATCTAACAACTTAACAACAATAGAAGTAAACTAGGTGTGTTTCTAACCATCCTACTAGATTCTTTCAACGCATCATTATCACAAGCCTACAATATATATTAAAGTAACATGTCAATATAAAAATGCATTGGTGAGCATACAAGTTTAGCGTACTAGCATACGTATAAAAAGAATTTAATGAGATCCACATGGCAAAAACGTATACTAAGGCATAAACATAACATGAACTAGCATGCATCATATACGTGTCAACCTAAAGATTCCACTTGCGTAATCTTGTCGTCGCAACGACAAGACCATTTATGTGATTGTATTACTTAACAAAGAACCATCAACGGGTGGTGTGCTACTCCTATTGACACAACCCCCGACCCTACCCTGGGTGGGAGCCGTGAGCAGATACAACAGTGGTACAGGTGTTTATTAATATTTTCGCAGCGGGAATTTATTAGGACTTTTTCATTTCATAAACTGTGGGATGAAACCCATATTTACATAAAGGATTTTCACGGGGATAAACTCTTGATTACAAAACAAGTTTTATTCAGGTTTACATAGCCACTTATTTAAGCTTGAGTGCCTCATAGCACTTTTTCTTCTCTCACAGTAAATCACCTGAAACGCGTTTTAAAAATATTTGACCAACGAAAAATACTAGTGAGTTCATTCAAGTCTTGTAAAAGACACTATATTGTAATTACAGCATTAAGAGTTTTTACATTTGTTTATATCTTACTATTAACCAAAAGTATTTGTCACTAGGCAGTTCCTGTGACTATGGTCATATCACTGTTGGTCATTCTCCCAACTAGTAAAGTTTATCAAGTAGTGTATACAAACCCCCATATAATGGTAATAATTTCTCGGTAAGAATACAAAGACTTAATCATTGTAAATACGACTAGAAAACATTTAGGGTTTTGAAAGCATTTGATAAAGAAAGTATGACTCCCAATGTTGCGAGAAAAGAGAATGACTTACTGTGCAGATATAGGGTTTTAGTAATAGCCTTCTGGTTTAAGTCTTGGATTCCTAATTAAGCACCCAATGCAACACGTATTAGTGTATTAACCCAATTCAACTTTAACGATAATCACGAGATCAAAACCACAATGCAAATGACAAAGTATAGCCTTATTCAGGCATCACTTAAACATCCGTTAATTTGGTTTCAGATCAATCAGACAAGGTACAGTACCAGTGATCCGACTTAGCATGCTGATTACAGAGCAGAGTTTTAGAGCTTCGGGTATGTAGCAGTATAACGAGAGAAAGAAAAGAGATTTGAGCAAGTCTGAAATGCTCAATTCACGTTCAATTATAGCTATGGAACCACCTCGTCGGGTCGCGCGACCTGTTTTTTGGTTCACCTTCCCGTAGCGCGAAGGGGGTGGCTAGGGCATAGGTGGCATGAGTCACCACGTAGGCATGCCACGTGGCTGCCATGTGTTAGCTGCTGGTCAAAGAGCCGCCGTGTCACGCGACCATATTCTAAGATCACCGTTGCGTAGCGCGACTTGACCCAACTGGGTTTTCTTTGTTTATCATGCCGGTTTCCGTTGTACGTGTTCGGGGGTCTGGATTATGATCCGTTATGGTTCTTATCCGAGGGTTGTTATAACTATAGCGCTATACATGTTAAGGTAGACTTGTACGGAGTTAATGACAAAGTATAGTGCAAGTATGGCTTCTAGCATGCCTGTATTCCAATAGTATAAACGTATAAATCATGTATATTGGATTCGTATGTATGAATATGTGTTTGCATATGTGTATTTGTGTGAGTTTTAATATGGTAATATATATTGCACCCAAAAGTGTGAAAACGAAAAGAGGGTCATGTATACTCACGGTTTCGCAAGCTTCCAAAGAATACGTGAGTGAGAGTCTTGAGTGTGAGGAGAACGCCGAGTTAACCTTCAAGAGGAAATGGAGGGGTGTGAGTTTCGGTAGACTATGGTTTTAGGATTATGATTATAAATATGGAATGATGATTAATACGAATATACACGAAAAGTTATCTTTATGTGTGTTTCATGGGCACTAATTCGCCCAATGGAAGTCCAAGTATGAGGAACCTTTATCTAAAGATAATAATACCATAATAGATCACTTTTAACCATGGGTTTGGTTAAAATGATGATTTGGTTTAGAGTTCATGTATTATAGTTAGTCTGGTATTATTAAGGAGCCATAAGAATGGTCATAGAAGGAGGTAGGATGATGAACATCCATTAAACCTCGTTGTTTGATTCACCAAAGCAAAAATTCATCAACAAAGTTGATGAATTCGGTTGGTCATGAATAATAATAATAATAATAATAATAATAACAACAACAAGAACATAAATAAGAACTAGGTTGGTCAAGTGAGGTGATAGAACTAGTTTGAAAAGTCAAGGCTTCCATTGTTCATACCTAGCTCAAAACAAGTCTTTCAATATTGAAAGTTGAAAGCTTGGTTGAGCTTCAACACTTTTGAAGTCACTTGGGACTTTAGGGCAGAACTTTTTGGAAGTTTTAAGCCTCATTTCTTGCGGAAATCAACCAGAGCACAAACACACAACTATGAATTTAGTTGGGAGCAAGGTGGGTGTAAGATTCCATCAAGTTTTAAACAAGATAAAAAAGAAATAAAAAGATGAAACAAAGCAGAATTTTAAGGCTACTTTGGACCTCAAATGTGGTGAGACTCCACCTTAGTTTGCCATGGCAAACTTGTGGAAACCTTCCTAAAGGTTATCCAAGTAGTTTAGAAGAAGAAAAGAAGAAGAAAAGTGAGTTAGAAACTCACTAGAGCACTCGAAAATTTCTGCCCACTATTGGACTGTTCTTGGAGAATTTGGAAAAGATTTGGAGGATTAGAGAGTGATTAGAGGGAGTGTAAAGTGTTTAGGTGGTGTGGAGAAGACATATTTATAGTGGGGTTATTAGGGTTTGGTTATTAATGATGTTGGTTGGGAGTTGGTGGTTGAAAAGTGGGTGTAAAGGCTGAAAATCGCGGGTTTCTAAGGCAATTTTGCCAGCTCTGACGATCTGGCACGATCATGTCGGTCATGAGCATGATCATGCGGGTCATGAATTTTACCGAGTGGTCATGAGCACTAACGTGTGGGTCATGAGCACTAACGTGTGGGTCATGAGCATGATCATCCGGGTCATATGCATGATCATGCTTCCCAGCAGAATTTTCCCAAATTTGCAGTTTGACCCTGAGAGTTTGATAATTTCATTATTTTATGCTAGGAACTCATAATTAAGCATACTTTCATGTATTTAGTGCGTATGAGTTTGCATATAAGTATGGTGATAGAGTAAAATGTGTATAATTGAATATCTAATGATTGTATATGATTTGGTTTCTCACATAAGCATGTAATTGGTGGTGTATAGCGTATAAAACAAGTATGATTGTAACATGTATATGTATAAAAATACATTTCTATTATGATCGAAGTCTCAGATTACAATCGGTTAAAAGGAATACGAATTACAAGTTTCCAAAAATAGAATGCGAATACAAGACATTCTAAAAACAGAAATACGAAAATACGAGGCATTACAACCCTCCACCAACAATCGCCACCAACCACCATCGTTGGTTAGAGATAGAGAGGATAGGCGAGAGAGAGGGGTAGGAGAGAGGAGATGAAATTGAGAGATATGCAATACACTCATTTATATATATGATTTTTCATTATGTTATACAACAGTCCCTAGATATTAAATATTTGCACAATAGTTCTTGTAATGGTGAAAAGACAAATATGCCCTCACATGCAAGTCACATGATTAAATTTAACAGAAAAATTTAACTGGGCTAGAGCTAAAGAATATAATGTGTATAAGTTTGAAACATTAAGTACAAAACTTATCAATTTTAAAGACAAAAGATACCGCCTAAAATTAGATATGAAGATAAAAGGACAAAACTTGTAATTCACTCATGAATCAATTGTGTTATTTGACAAGCATTAGGTATTTGCTATATTCAACACACACATCTATAATAAACAAAAAAAATGTATTTTTCTATAAAATTTGAATTTGAATAAGGCAATAAGAATCCAATTCAAATACTAAAAGCTGGAAAACATATTTGTTATTTAAATTCGGTTTAAGCTTTGGTTTTTTCGGTTCCAATCTAAACAATGAGCACCCTAGAACGACATCAGAAGTTGGAAAAAAAAGAGGGTGGAAAAAAGGTGAATTGTTCTTGATACCAACCGAACACCAACGATAATGGTATCAGCAGTTGTTTTCAATAATTTCGTTTTGGAGTACCGATCGACCATAATTGTTGCGATACTCGGTATCGAAAGTAGCCACTATACAGTTCGATACTAGTTCGATAGTGTTATACACAATAGTCCACTTAACAAAACTAACTTACAGTTGATATAAAAGAAAAATAAAGTTCCATAGAAAGTGATATAGATATCATTTTTGTAATATATAAGAACAATTTTGTTATTGGCTCATAACATTTATATTATGAAGTTACTAAACTCTAATAATAGACACCTGGACACAATAAACAACATGAACCTTCTATACTTATTAAAAATAACAATATGGCCCCTATACTTTCTTATTTGCCACTTCCTATCCTTTCATTTTTGGCTGAAACTTGACAGCTCCTTAACAAGCCTCTCCAAATCCACTGATGAGCTTCCACCTTCCTTTACTGCTTCAATTGCCTTGTTTTTCATTTCTTTTGCTTTCAACTTCTCAACTTTATCCCCACTCATTGACTCAGCAATTGTGTGAGCCAACCGGGCCGAGTCAGGTACGGTATTTGGCCCTTCACAAACCCGCACCGCCACACCATGCTCCTCAACCAACAACCTAGCATTAACATACTGGTCAGCTTCCATGGGCCAAGCTAATATCATCACTCCAGCTAAAATCGCTTCCAAAACCGAGTTCCACCCACAATGACTCACAAACCCACCCACAGCCCGATGATTTAGTATCGCCTCTTGTGGAGCCCAACCCTTTATTACAACTCCTCTACCTGACCTGACCCGGCCCGAACCAAACCACCTTGTTCCGGTTTCACCACCAAAACATAACTAACCCCACTATCTTCAAGCCCAATTACCAAAGCCTCCAATTGGTCACTTGTAAGAAACTTTTGACTCCCAAAGCACACATACACCACACTCCCATCACCTTTCCCATCAAGCCATCCAACCACATCAAAATTCGAACCCGCTACCGACCGCTCACGTGTCATAGGATCCGACCCGCCAATTAAACTAACCGGCCCGACCCCAAAAACCCTCCCATGACCCAAAAACTTCCTTACATACTCCATATACTCACTCTCCAATGCATCAAATGTATTCACAACCCATCCCCAACTCGACTTATTGGCGATATGACCATCGATAAGCGCCTTCCATTCCGGGTCGGATTCCTTACCGATCCGAATCAATGAGGGAAGATGTTCCCATGCAAAACTAGGCGAATTCGGCAATTCACGAAAAACTGTCGTGTCCTGTGATCGAACCAACGAGATATTCCGACAGCAGTAATCAAGAAGCAGTGGTAAGAACGCCCTGGTTGAAAAGAAACATATCCTGGGGATCCCCAGCTGGTCCGCTAAGTGTTGGGACCAGCCGAGGAAGAAGTCAGAGATCATAGCAACAGGCGGGTTAAGATGGGCGTTAAACCACTGGATGAGTGGGTCTTCTAATCTGGCCAGTGAGGTAGTGATGGGGATGTTACCATGGTTACCAATATCTTTAACATTTTCTACACCTGGGGGTAGGGTGGGGTGGGGTGGGAAGGGGAGGACCAAGGGTTGGATGTTGGTTGAAGAAGAGAGAAGTGGGCTCAAGATGGGGAGGTTTTTGGGTGTGACCAAGATGGTTATGGTTAGACCGTTGGTGGCTAGGTGGTGGGTTAGGTCTAGGAGGGCAAGCATGTGACCTTGGGCTGGATATGGGAATACTAGTATGTGTGAACCCATGGTGTGTTTGTGTGTGTGACAGAGTGGGAGGGGGGGTAAGAAGATATTTAATGGTTGGAATAAATGGAAAAACTTTGATTTTTTCTTTTTTCAATGGCAAAAGTCATGTCTACTCAACTTTACAAATGATACTGGTCTAAGGGTTTGGTGAAATTTCACCTTTAGTCCCCAACTTTTCAAAATTACACTCTTAGTCCTTGTGGTTCAACACGTTGTTACTCGGATAGTCCCCAAATCGGATGGAGGTTAGTTTTTGTTAACTGGGTGTGAAATGACAAGGACTATCCGAGTAACAACTTGTCAAACCATATGGACTATCCGAGTAACAACTTGTCAAACCACATGGACTATCCAAGTAACCTTCATCAGCTTTAGGGACTATCCGAGTAACAACTTGTCAAACCACAGGGACTAAGAGTATAATTCTAAAAAGTTGGGGACTAAAGATGAAATTTCACCAAACCACAGGAACTATCCGTGCATTTTACTCTAACTTGTAATAAGAATATTACAAGAGACATTATTGTTTTTTTATGATTGATTTGACACCACTAGCTTTATAAAAGAAAATGATCCTATTCGCATTAATAAATATATTTTTTACTAAAGAAATAAATTATATAACGTTTTATATAATAAGAAAATGTATAGTTTAAAAACTAAGCTCAACTAGGTTTATTATGGTCGCCGCGTTGCGGCGTACTTCTTTTGTGATTTAGTCTGTGTTTATATGTATTTTGAAATCACTGCGAGAGCCTTGCTCATGGAATCACTGACAAAAATTAAAAAAATGTAAAAAAAAAACACTAAAAGAAAACCTGAAGAAAATCAACCAAAAAAGTTATATGGTAATGATGTTCGTATGAAACTCATGGTCAGATATGAGCCAATGGTATTGGGTATCGGTACCGAATTTCCCGAAATATATTAAGTAACAATTCGGTACCGACTTTTGGCGTTCATGGTACCGGTTCGCCACCGGTTTTACCTTCATAAACCGGTACCGTAACCAGCATTTTTGGTACAAGTACCGATTCGGATTCGGTATCGGTTGGCACCGTGCTCATCCCTACCCCTGAAACTAAAATAAATAAATCATTAAAAGTTAAAGAAAACCAACAAAAAGTTGTGCGATAGCGTTATTGTTCGTACAATCGTACGGTACTCGTGATTAACGATGAAACAACGATACCATGTAGCATTAAAACACTATTCATTAACTTTGTTTATATAGGTAATAGGTAATAGTTAATATAATAGATATAAAAAAAATGTAAAGAGTGGGACTTGAACCCATCCCCTTTGCAAACTAAAACACCACACAAACCACTTTACCAAACATACAAATAGATCATATTAAAGAAACAAAAAATATATAAACAATAACATCAAAGGATGGAACTCACTATAAAGAAGTCAACAAAGACAACCATCCAATAAGGAAAAGTTACTATTCATCATGATGTGACAACTACTATTCATAAGCTTGGTTTATTAATATATAGGATAATTATTTGATTTAGTCTAAATATACAATGGACTTTAAATCACTAAGCTCAATTATCTTATTTGGATATGATGATGCATTAATTTGGCACCATTTACGATCACATCAAAGGTAATATTAAAAACTTTTATGTTCAATGAATTCAATCATATGTTTTCACCATGATTTTTTTTCCCTTCTTTAGTTGCGACTATGATATACACAGATTACTAATACAATTTCAAATTCGCATGTGTTTGCAATAACAGCGGAAACTATGAATTTCAATTAGCGTCTATGATAATGATATACGGAGATATATAGATACAAAGAGCATATATGTACGTAGTATGTGATTGTATCGCAAAGTGTAGAGATAGAAAAACAACTAGAAACCGCTTTGATGCGCCTTTGCGTAGAGAAAATACTGTGTATGTTTGTGTGTGTTTTAAGAGAGATGAAGAAGGAAGATGTGATTTCTTAGTTCTATGATTTCATGGATTGTTGGTGTTTTTAGTATTTTGCGTAGATGAGCCATCAAGAGATCATCATTGTTTGAGAAATAAGGGTGAAAAGGTACAAATTTTTTGATACTTTATATTTATTTTTAATTTTACGTAGTGGGTTTTGTTAGGGGTGTTCATCAAATATCGAATTTCCGGATTATTTGAATCGATTTTTTCGAAATTTTTTTATTTTTGTTTGAATTTGAATTCGATTAAGAATCAGCCAATTCGATTCGAATTCGAATAAACTCGAATAAATTCGTTTCGATTCAAATTCAGTTAAAATAAGTAATAAATATTTTTAAGTTATGGGCTTGGTAATGGAGTATTTTAAATTTAGAGATTATAAAGTATCAGAAACTGTCGGTTGGTGTTCGTTTATTTTATTCATTTTGGGTTTGGAGCTGCTACTACTGGGCTGCCAGTTGCATCTAGTTTAACTAAGCCCACTTTAGTCATTTTATTTAAGCCCACTATAATTGTAACCCGTCTTGAATCTCAAAAATCCAAATTAACTTAACTGAAGCCATTTTTGTATTTGATTGATTGTCCCATAGTCGCCGAACCAGATATATTTTACTGTAGATCAGGTATGCCTAGTTCTTAATTTTGCTAGTATGTTTTTAGAAAAGTTTTAAAATAGGGAAAATTACCAATCTAGCCGGTTGACCATGTGGTTTACAAGAATAGCCATTTGACCAGGCATAAAAATGCCCTTTCACGCTTCCCCAGCCAAGTGAACTCCCATTTTTATGCACCTTCAACCAGCCACTAACAAGCGGACACGTGTCTAGCCAAGCCGTTTCATGCCCATGCCGCTACACCGTAGCCGAGCCGTTTCAGACCCAAGCCGAGCCGCTTGGCCCTGGAACTAAGCCGCTTCGCCGAATCTCTGATTTTATGCCGCTTTGTGGTACTGCCAAGCCAAGCCGCTTCATGGCAAGCCGAGCCCGTTCTCCCCGATCCCGAGCCGCTACACCTGGCACTAAGCCGCTTCACATGCTACTTACCCCCAAGCCGCTTCATGGCAAGCCAAGCCCGTTCGCCCCGATCCCGAGCCGCTACACCCTGGCACTAAGCCGCTTCACATGCTACTTACCCCCAAGCCGCTTCATGGCCAAGCCGAGCCCCTTCGCCCCGATCCCGTGCCGCTACAACCTGGAAGTAAGCCGTTTCAGCAGGCCACCTGCCCCCAAGCACATGTGTTTTTTTTATATAATTTCGTAACTATATATATAACATCTGAACTTTGCACACATGTGTTTTTTGTCTTCTCGTTTTATTTGTTTGAAAACATACTTTGGTCACGTTACGTTTAGTACTCATGGGTGTTAAGTTTGTGATATACACCGGGGGAAACTGGGAGGTTGTTAACGGGAACATCGAGTATGTTGCCGGTCACGATTGTATTACTAGACGTGGTTTAGAAGTTGAAACCAATTTTTCCTACATCACTTTTTTAAGTTATATTAGCAAAATGTGTGATATTCAAAATATTACACGGATATCCTACCGGATGTCTTCGTTTACAGATCCGATCGATATAATGAATGATAATGATGTTGTTTTTTTATTTAATTTGGCTCAGAGTAAACCTTTTGAATTATTTCAATTATATGTCATTCAAGAACCCGGTGTTGAATCTTCTGATTTTGCATCTTTAAACAATTTCAAAGTTCCTGATTTAAATTTATCTCTTGATGAAAGTGATAAAAAAATTTATGAAAACAGTACCCAATCATACTTACCCAGTAATAGCCAAGGCATATCTTCTATTGTGTTCGAGCCAGGCTACATTTTTAATAGCAAAGAAGAAATGAAACTTGAATTGGGTAAAAAATGTTTGTTAGAACGATTTGAGTTTAAAGTTGACAGATCGTCTAAAACACGGTACGAAGTGTCATGTTTTGTTGATGGTTGTGAGTGGCGTTTTAGGGCATACGGCTTTGCCCGTGACAGTGCATTTTACGTTAAATATTTCAACGATAAACACACATGTTCAAAGACGCTCACACACCCACATTTTCGTCAGGCAAACCCCCAAGTTGTGGGTCATTATTTAGTGCCTCAATTAAAGGACGGTGGTCGAATTTATCGCGGAAACGAGATAAAGTCCGATTTTAAACAAAAATTAGGAATTGATATTAGTTACATGCAAGCATGGCGTGGAAAATGTCATGCTTTAGAACTCTTACAAGGTACAAGCAGAGATTCTTTTGCCGAACTCCCAATTTATTGTTACAATTTGGAGCGGGCGAATCCGGGAACAGTGACTCACATTTGGATTGACGACGAGAGTCGGTACCCCATATATTTTATATTTAATAATTATTTTTATATTTTTTGTTCTATTTTATTAACATAGTAAATTAATAAAGAAAACAATTTATATTTATAGTTATATATAATTAATCCTATGACTTGGAGTATAAATACAACACACGAAAAAACTACTTTCTCTCATATATGTGTTGGAAGAAATGTCTAATAAAAACAGTGATGATGTATACAGCTCTCAACCCGTTAAAAAATCATCAAGTTGGATTCTTAGAAAATGGAGGGCACCAAAAAACACGAGTGAAAGTTCGTCCTCTGAATTTTCAAATCCACAAAATGCTGAAGACAACCAGTTTGTAGAGAACCGTGAAAGCTTACACCTGCACAGAACAGGTAGATGGGCAATTCCAGACGACGAAGCTGAGAATTGGTCGAAAGATGTTGTCACATTTTACAATAATGGAGACGCTCCGTTCTGCTACTCTGCTGTTTTCTTAAGATCAATTGAGCTAGACCAAAATTTTTGGGGCGCCCTGTTGGGATATCGTAGTAACGGCTACCTAACGGCTACAGTAAATTTTGTTTATATCTTTCTACAATATGTCGTATTTTGATTCAAGTAAATTATTTTTGGTGTTAACATATTTACCAATTAATAAATGATACTTGTACAGCATATTGAAGGATGGGTTGGAAGACTAATGGCTTGGAGGAATAGAGAACTTCAAAGGAATACAATGCTAAACTTGCGTTGGACTATTCTACCGCCACAATTTTATGAGAATTTATTAGACTCCGTTACTAAAAACGTGGCTATGTATGCTAATGGTAAATTAAACCCATTTCCTTCTTTCATCGACGTTGATTACGTTTTTTTCCCACTCCCGTTGGAAAATAGGGAATGGCTGCTGCTTCGACTTGAGTTGGTAACTCAAGAATTAGTTATATACGCATGTGAAGACTTATGTGTTGGTGAAAAGTACAGAAATGTCATTCACCCACGGTTGACAAAGATCGCCGTTTATTTAGGAGCTTTGTTGGTGCATTTGCGGTATTGGAAAAAGACGGGCAAACCGGAAAAATGCATGACTTTCGAGCTTAATGAAGAATACATGGTGTCTAACAGGTCACTCTCAGGAAATGAGGGAGTCTATCTGTGTATGCTTATGGAGCATCTAGTAACAGACAAACCAATTAATCGATCCGGTGACACAATTCAAATTTTTTTAGCATACAGACGTTTCATGGCCGATAAACTGTATTTCTGGCGATGTTTACCACGTCCAAATGTTGTTTAGTGATATTTATTTCAAGTGTTTAATTATTTATATGGAATTATGATGACTTCATTTATACTTTCATAAAATAACATAAAATGCCGTTCTTATATAAACCCCCCAACATCCACACACACCTTTACACCTTCAAAATAAACATAACTCACTATGAACACCAACATGGGTGTAGGTAACCAAGATACTAACGAACCAGTGGTATCCGCACCCCGTCGGCGATCCACTCGACGTCGGCCGAACCCTCCACCTTCGAACCAGATACTTCCCGCACCTGGGAGATTAACACGACGTCGTCTGAACCAAGAAACTACAAACCCACCACCTTCAATTACCTCAGCTGCAAACCAACCGCTAAAAAACGAAACCATTGTTTATGAATATTACCAGCAAGAACATCCAGACGATTTAACAGTTCAAGATTTGAACTTGGCATACGATTTAGCAATGAGCACACTTCAAATTGCATCGCCAAACACTAATCAACCTAACCAGATGTTGGAGCAAGGAAGACCGGAAGGCTATGAAATGGACCCGGGAGAGGAATACGCAGAATGGTGGGGGGAGGAGGACACTCGATGCCCAACACCGGAGAGCCCACGTCGTACATGTTGGTACTCGCCAAGATCTGACGGTCGTGACAGTGATCGTTCGGTCTCGCCGCCCCCATTCTTCTTGGGTGATTGGCCTTAGGAATAATCTATTTTTATTTTTAGTCGTACGTTTACATAAATGCCTGTCCGTTTATTTGCTATTGTATCTTAATAAATAAAGTCTTGCCTTATTTAGTCTTCAAAATATAAAATTTAAAATTTATCATATATAAAGTCTTCAAAATATAAAATTTATCATATATAAAGTCTTCAAAAACCAATTGGTGTAGCGGCTCGGCTTCACCTTGAAACGGCTCGGCTACCTTGTGTAGCGGCTTGGCTAGCTTGTGGGGCAGGGGCGCGAAGCGGCTCGGCTTGGGCCTGAAACGGCTCGGCTAGCTGGTGTAGCGGCATAAAGCCTCTTCAGGTTCAAGGGACACGTGTCCGCTTGGTACTGGCTGGTTGAAGGTGCATAAAAATGGGAGTTCACTTGGCTGGGGAAGCGTGAAAGGGCATTTTTATGCCTGGTCAAATGGCTATTCTTGTAAACCACATGGTCAACCGGCTAGATTGGTAATTTTCCCTTTAAAATATATATATTATATGTTTTCGAAAAAACAAGAAAGTTAATGATAATAAATTATAGTGATGAATTATATATTATAAATTAGTAACACATCTAGGCATTATTACTTGTTTATACTTCTGCTTATGAAGTTGGTAAGTGCTTTATGACAAAACTAGTTTCATAGTGACTCACCTGTTTACACACTTGTGTCTTTCAAATTTTGCGACATTGGGATTCTTTTACAAATAGCCATCATAAGTTGTTTTCACTTTGCAGGTAGGCATCTCATTGCTCTCTCTCTCACTCTTGCTTTCTCTATCTACTCTCTTGACTCTCTCATAGCCATTCTCTCTATCTCTCTCTCATACTTTCTTTCTCTGCTCTTTTGCAAGCTTCGGTGCTTGCTGCCAGCGGTGGAGGCGCTGAGTAATAAATTTGATTTGAATAATATTCAACTCTCTTGACTCTCTCATGGCCAGTAATATATGTTACATTCTTTTTGACAATTTAAGTTTTATCATGGTATTTGGGCTTTTGATTTCTGCTGGAAGTGGAAGAGGAAAGGTTAGTGAAGTTG
Source organism: Helianthus tuberosus (assembly GCA_030545235.1). Lineage (NCBI taxonomy): Eukaryota > Viridiplantae > Streptophyta > Magnoliopsida > Asterales > Asteraceae > Helianthus > Helianthus tuberosus. The sequence continues at coordinate 35,172,516 of CM060436.1, forward strand.
TTTATTAAAGAGTTTAAAATGGTTGTGAAATGGAGTTTTTTTTTGCAGAAATAGGGGGTTTGAACCCCAAAGAGTGCAGTTTCAATTGGCGAGTTTTTTTGCAGTTTTTTTAGGTGGGATTCAAGATTATAAGTGATATTAGGTGGGATTCAAGATTAGGTGGTTTCAATTGGCGAGTTTTTGAACCCCCAAAGAGTGCAGTTTCAAGTGGCGAGTTTTGAACCCCCAAAGAGTGCAGTTTCAATTGGCAAGTTTTTTTAGGTGGGATTCAAAATTATAAGTGATATTAGGTAGTTAGCAGTTTCAATTGGCGAACTTCTTGAAGATTTCTACCAAAAGCTGCTGACTCTTACAACATTATGCAAAATGGCTGAACTTCGTTGTTTGTAACACCAAGCTTCTTAAACCTCACTGTTGGTAAATGCAAACTTATTTAAACTTCGCTGATTTAAACACCATTCTTTAGAAATCCACTGTTTTTAATTGTAAAGTTAAAGAAGTCCGCTGATTATAAGAAATATGTTTAAGAAGTCCACTGTTTTTAATTGCAAACGTAAAGAACTCCGCTGATTTGAACAAAGGAGTTAAATAAGTTCCCCGGTTATAAACTGCTATGTAGAAGAAATTCATCATTTATTTAAAATATGTTGTTTTGGCTGCAATTGAGGTGTTAATGGTATGTTCGTTACAAAACCTGTTCGGGGTTGGAGTTTTCAGATATCAAAATTAAAGTAATGTAGCCTGGAAGATTATTCCGGACTTGTTTCAATATGATGTTTTTCTCAGTTTTAAAGTTTGTATACCTATTGAGAAAACCGTGTGTGGAGGATAACGATCATTCTTTTCTACCACCTTCTCACGTATGGTGTACGATAATAATGACTCAACTGCTGTTGTGGTTCCTTCTACTGCTGCTACGGAGTCTTCTTGAAAATTCAACTGTTGCGGTTGAGTCTTCGCATGACGTTTTTCTAAGCTTTAAAGGAAAGTGTAGCTTGTGGTGATGGTACGTGGCGGAGAACTATCATTCTCTGCCCCGTTTTCGGTAGGTGATAAGGATTGCAACACATTTGAAGTCGCATTTTACCGCATGAGACTTGGAGGTGAAAATGTGTTGATTAGATCCTATAGTAATGTTGTGTAATGTTGTTGGATGAGCCGGGTTTTTGTTCAGCCTTCCCTCTCACGCGTAACCAGTCTTTTGAAAATCACCAAACATCACCGGAGCTGCAGAATCGTCACCGAAGGGGCGAACAACCCGTTCCATATCACTTTACGGGTCCAAGAGCCCGAGCCCTTCTCGGTGACGCCCTTCCAACTGCAAACAACTTTGATATCCGAAGAAACGGAATAAAGAAGAAATCATTGAAGAAAAGGAAAGTTCCGTCTTTCGTAGATCCTATAGTAATGTTGTGTAATATTATTGAATTAGTTAATATTAAAAATTTGTTAAATTTGGTGTTTGTAACATCTTGAATTGTTGAATTAGTTAATAAAAATGTTTGTTAGATTAGGTGTTTGTAATATTTTGAGTTGTTGAATTAGTTAGTAAAATTGTTTGTTAAAATTTTCAAAAATAATATTTATTGTTGGTAGAATTTTCAAAAATAATATTTACATATTTTTCAACCCTCATGATGGTGGGCTCCACCAAATGTCTTAACCTATTTAGGATTACGGTTAAAAAAAACAAAACAGGATTGCCAACTTGAAAACAGGATTACGATTACAAAAAAATAGGATTACGATTACAAAAAAAAGGATTACAGTATCTATAAAAACCAATTTAACAACAATGTACAACAAAATTATGATTACAAAAAAAGATTACAATATAGTTAGTTGGATGGTGGTTGATGATTAAAGATGTTCAAATCCAAATCTTGGCCCCAGTCCAAGGGAGTGGCAGATACATTTGAGTACTGGGCACGATGATCTTCCAGACTTTGATTTGGTGGAAAATAATTGTAGTTAGTCTGGCTATCTGGAAAAAAAGGTCAACATTTGTGATGCGGGGGTTGTATACACCAGCTGATTATTTTGGGTTCCGACTAGCTCATTGTTGCTTGGGTGTTGGACTTTAGCAGTATATATTTGGTGTCAATATCCACAGTATTAACGTCCCCACCGATAAGGTCGGATATTCTATTAATGGCCCAAAAGTCTGAATGGTCAACATCATAAATTTGATTAACACCAAAATTACTGCTGCCAGCCATATTGTCTAGCCCGAGCATTCCCCATTGATCATCATTTTGATTTTCATTCACAAATGATGGACCCCCTTGTTCCATGTTCATGCCCCAATTTGAACTGCCAGTCTCGTCAACGTTTGAACCTCCTTGCTGACATTGTCGTCGCCTGTGTAACCTTTGCGGGCGAGGATAAGACGTTAGGTCCATAAGGTTGGTTGTCAGATGACTCGGATATCGTGAGTATCCTTATTGCCATGACATTTCCGTAGCCCGATAAGCGGCAGCTTGGGTGAACTCCAGATCATCAGGCCGTTGTATTACCCCCATTGCGTCCGTCTAAATAAAAATAAATGCTTAGTCTACAACAATTAATTTAAGACTTTCTTACGTGAAATATATATATATATATACCAGCATTTGGGCACGAGCGACATCATCTTGAAAACCACGCATGGGAACTGCTGGACACCTTGGATCTGTCAGATAAAGTATTGTATGGCGCATGAACCACGACATATAATCGTCTCCGACTGGATAAGAGGTGATTGTTTTTCCCTCCACAATAGTTTCATGACGATGGTACCAAGCATAAAGATACACATCGTGTCGTATTGTCCAATCCCACCCAGTTTTCCCAATCCGTATTGATTTATGCAGGCTGGCAAGCTCTTCAACGATGTCCAAATAAACTACACGAAAAAAACAAATACAGAAAAATACATGTATTACTCTTGAAGTCGCGTACCATCCCCTCGTGAACAGACTGAAGTTGAGATCAATAAGATCTAAGACAGTGTGTGGGAGCGTCAACATGATTAAGGGTCCCCTTCCAACTACAAAAATAATAAGTCCAAAATTTTACTATTAAATATTTAATTTACCTAGTATTTTAAAGTCGTAGTACTAAAACGGTTTTATTAATTAGCTTAGAACATGCCGAGCAGCTAACGGGGCGTTGTAATTAAACCGTTGGTAGGGCTCGGGTGCGACACAAAGAATGTAATGCTCCGTTTTTTCGTAACTTACCTGAATTAGAAAGCTTGTTTTGTAATTCTATTTTTGGAAACCTTGCTTCGCTTATAATCATATTTCGTTTTATAACTTTGCAAACTAAGACTTCAATCATAATAACATTCCTATTTTGTACAAATTATACCTTTACCTATGCATGTTATACCTATACGTCTTGATTCGTTATACATTGATACCTATTTCGTGATTCTTGTAAAACGCGTAATAAATTGCAACTACATATCATACGTACGCAACTTATACGTTTTCACTCACGTTTACACATCATTGGACATTCACAATTTCTTAATCATGAGTTATGTACTTATATTATACTAAATTATATGTTTTGTATACTTAAAACTACTTTATAATATGCCTTACACATTAAATCATATCAAATATAAACATGAGGGACTTAAAATGCCAAAATGAAACTTTGTTCCCGGAATCCAGCCTGTCGCGTCGTGCGAGGGGGAGACATGTTTGTCGTCGCGTGCCGTGACCCCCAAAATCCACAGAAACTCGTTACCAGCTCGTGGATTGGCCGAAATTGTGTTTCTTTGGTGTGTTTTCTTCCTCAGTTACTCACATAACTCACCCTAAACATCCACTATAAAACCCACCTCATTCCCACTCACTTATCACTTTACAAACACATCAAATCCTCTCTAATACACTCTCTAAATTGCATCAATTTCTCAGATTCTGATCAAAAAGTTCAAGGCATTTTAAGTGAGTTCTAGCTCACTTTTACTTCACTTTTCTACTTGTTTCTTTCATCTTAACACTTGGAACACCTCTAGGAGTGTTTCCATAGGTTTTCCATGGAAAACCAAGATGGAACATCACCATATTTGAGGTGTAAAGGGTAAGAAACTTTCTGCTTTGATAAAAACTTTTGTAAACTTTCTTTAAACTTGAGTTTTCTTCAAACAAACCTATGTTCTTATGCTCCCAATCAAGTCTATGATTAGTGAGCCAAACTACGGTTGTTTCATACAAATTCGAAGGTGTTTATTCACTCCAAACTTTCTTTTTTGTAAGGATTTTTAACCCACAAGTGTTGTATCCTTCCAAGCTTATTCTTGAAACAAGACTTGTGTTTGGTTGTGTGTGATTATTTGGAAGCCTTGGCTATCCTACCTTCAATCCACCACCTCACTTGATGATTTGTCCCTTGAGTAGTATGTATGTTGCATTTCTTTTTCATTTAATTTCATTCATGACCATCCTTGTTGTCCTTGTGACAACTTGTGCATTGGTGAATCTTACGAAAGAGGTTTTAAAGGAAGGTTATCCTCCTACCTCCATGCATGACTTCTATGATACTCTATGTCTATGATATACGTTTGGACTTATACTTATACTATATACTATATAAAATATATAAAACATATAAAATATATATAATAACCGAACCCTTGATGATAATCAAATGATTGTTCGTCATGGTACTAAATTACATCATCTAAGTACTTAACTTCTCGTTACGATTCTAATGGGTATCTTCACCCATGAAATCATTCTAACCCCTATGGGTTTTATAGTGTCAAAAACGAGTATTACGTCTAGACGATTACTTTCTCATATACATACTTTTATGTACTCTAAATCCATAATATAAACATTCCTTAAACTCCAAATCCGATCACATTCATTCTCCTAACCTCCTTAACTCATCAATACTTAGATAATCAGAAGACTTAGCAATTTTGTGAGTACACTTGACCCCTTTTGTTTTTAAAACACTTTGTGTGCAACATGTTTTACTTGTTGAAATGCACGATTCACACAAACATGCTTTATTCACTCAATTCGTTATACATGCTTTGTTATGCTTAGGTTCATGCTAGAATTCATACTACTTGTTATCTCGCCTTAACAATTATAGCGCTATAGGAGTAGCACACCACCCGAAAGGGTTTTGTTAAGTTATATTCTTTTTAGTCTCGATACTTCGGTATTGAGGGACACATATTATTCATACTTAGTCTTGTCACTTTTGTGGCGAGGGACACATATAATTCTTATGGACACTTGGGTTTGACTTTTAGTTATGCATGCTAGTTTGACCTTGTATACCAAATTGCTATGTTGGATTGAGAAATACTTTATATACTTATGTCACGTGTCTAAAACTATTGTACTCGCCAATACATTGTATTGAACTATGCTTTTTAAAACATGTTGCAGGCTTAATGATGATGTTGATGATGCATGGAACATAGTAGGATGCCTAGATACTCATTTTTAATTTTGTATACTTATCGTAATGTAATTCTTTCATTCAAGTTGTTGTATCTGATTTCAATATTTGTAATTGACTCTTTAGAAATGAAATGAAATTCAATATATAAATACTTATCGCAAATATTAGTGTTATGAAGCCCCGAGCAATCTATTTCATCTCACTCCGATGTTTCCGCCATCGGTTGGGGTGTGACAGCGAATCCTCTCCCAGGCCCACACTTGTAAAATTGATATTGGCCCGGTAACGCTTACAGCATCGGGTGCTGTAGCGTTACAGAGGTTTCTGTATAGACAACTTAAAACAACACTGCCCTAGCTAATATTAGCACACGAACTTAAATTGTCTAAGTATTGTAAATATGTAGATTAATCCAGTTGTTCGAATTATCTGGAAAAACTGTACAACCTATTAGATAAAAAGTTATTAAACATGCACGTATAATGCACTGATCGTCCATTGCGTCAACTTCAGAAAAAGTAGACTTAATTCAGCGAGAATACGGACAGAGCTAACTCGTTTACCGCTGAGCTGATTTTCCGCTGGCCTCAACCCAAGCTGGCGTTTACACGTGTCCGCTGCCTTAGAAAATGTAACGGCGTTATCCGCCCACACACCGGCACCCCCTTAATTGGTATGCCCCACAAGACGTTAACGTCTTGTAACGTGACAGTTGTTTCTCCCACTGGGAGATGAAACGTGTAGGTTTCAGGCCTCCACCCCTCAACCAACGCCGTTATTAACGAGTGGTCTATATAACGGTACCCACTATCCAACACCCCACCAAATCCTACTACACGTATGTAACCTTCTACACATGGTCCTATAGGATTTTGCTTTACAAACTTCCAAAACGAACGAGCAGAACGCTTGATGCTTATGGGTGACCGAAAATTTTCTGGGTGATTATAAACCTCTAATGCACGGTGTTCCTTGTGCAAAAAGAAAACCTCGAGAGGACCAAGATTCAATTCATAACTCATTTTAAAGGTTGAGAATTTCTTGTGTTTGCTTACAATAAGGTGAATGGTTTTAGTCTGCAAAATACAATTACAATTGAGAAGACATTACTCTGCCAAACACTATTTTACTATTTTTTTGGCATTCAAGACACACAAATCAATTTGAAACTTTCAAGGTTGCATGTAAATGAAAAAGGTTGCATCACCTTCTAGTCAAGAATCACGTGAATACACACATCTTCTGCAATTTCAATAAGGAATCACATGGTGTAATCATCGAAGTTCTTTAACTTATTGGTTGTAATCTGCGGAGTTCTTTAAGTTTTCAATTAAAAACAGCGGACTTATTAAACATATTTCTTATAATCAGCGGACTTCTTTAACTTTGCGATTAAAAACAATGGATTTCTAAAGATTGGTATTTAAATCAGCGAAGTTCAAAGAAGTTTGCATTTACAAACAGCGATGTTCAAGAAGCTTGATGTTTCAAACAACGAAGTTCAGCCATTTTGCAGAATGTTGTAAGAGGCAGCAGCCTCTGGCAGAAATCTTCAAGAAGTTCGCTAATTGAAACTGCTAACTACCTAATATCACTTATAATCTTGAATCCCACCTAAAAGCACTCTTTGGTGGTTCAAACCCCCTATTTATGCAAAAAACTCTGTGAAGTGCTAATAAAAATATTATATTTTATTTTTTTTACATTATAATATAGACTGTGATTTTATATATTCTAATAGACTCCCAACATGTTAATCAGTTCAAGGTATCAACCCAAAAGAAAATATGAGAATATGGGTCAAAAAGCTCTTTAGATGGAATGCCCTTATTATTGTTTTTGACTTTTTGGCTTTTGTTTAGTGAAACTTGAAAGATCATGAAGAAAAACTTGAACCAATGTGACCAACATTAGATGGTTGTACAATAAGCTTGGGTACTTGTTCATACAGATGCAAGTAGGAGGAGAAGCACATGGATTTGGCAAAGTTGACTACTACATAGTCAGCAATTGCAATAGATTTTAACGAAGAAGAAAGATCAAGTGATGAAATATTATATTTTTTGTTTGGAATTTTAATTTGATTCCCATTTTTATTGTGGTTTCATCATTTGCAATTGTACGAATTAAATAATTAAGCATTTGATGAATCTTTTTTTAATAGTCTTGGTAAATTTGTTCTTAAATTTAGTTTTTTTTTCGTTTTGTATTTTATTATTCTTACTGCATAGATAGGTTGCCCTGCATAGATCATTAGTGCACAAGTTTTGTTTGACGGAGTACAAGTTACAAGTTAGACAACTTGGTTGAATAAAACAATAATTGAAGAACACAAGGTTAAAACAGTAAGTTAGAGCTAGTTTTACGTCTTTTAAATGGTTGCATATGAAGACAATATTCATTTATTTATAGACAACCTGGTTGAATAAAACAATAACTGAAGAACACAAGGTTAAAACAGTAAGTTAGACCTGGTTTTACTTCTTTTAAATGACTGCATATGAAGACAATATTCATTTATTTAACTTGCAAGAAAGTGGGTCACCCGGTTGTGTGTGGATCTAGCTCATGTATTATGTTAAGTTGTTAACTAAACCATGCTGTTAGGATCTAAGTTTCTTATGATTGTGTTTTTGTTTGAGAATTAAGAAGATGATTAAGTAATTCCAGTGGAATTAAAATGGAAACAAACTTTCACACACAATCAAATAGAAGAATTTCTTTCAACACACATGTTTAACTTTGAACCGAATGATTAGATTTATTTCAATCTTCAATTACAAATGCATGCATGTATGACAATCTCCCCCTCAGCCTGAGCTCACAGAGTTTGTTCGTACAGGATGACAAGTGATGAAAGAGCTAATAGAACAGTACAAGGTACTGTTCTATTTATAGGCACGAGCAAACCACTGTGGCATCTTTACTGACGTCACCATGAAAGTGACATCTAACCTCCTAACAACCTACAACCACTGATCTATTACAAACATTATTTCCTAACTACTGATTACAATACATTACAAGAAAGGAAACTAAACTACTGCTTCTCCTTCCACTGTTGTGACTCCAGCAGTACTTTATATCTTCAACAGTGCTTGACCCATATCAGTAGATTGTGCATCAGTGTTTAGCCTTCAATCAGTCTTTAGTCTTGATTAGTTGTTGAAGACCAGCAGTTGTTGTAGACGGTCAGTGGATGGAGGTCATCAGTTGTTAGGGCCACTTCCAAGGGGAAAGATTTAACACAAACATCTGCTTATTCTGGATCCACTGATCTGATCCAGTTTTGGCTTTAATCAACTGTTCCTTTGGTAGGGTTCAATCCCAACAATTTCCCCCTGGAACAGATGATGCCAAAACCCTTCATTATTGTGGATCTTTATTGCCTCACCAATAATTCCCTGACTTCCCCTTTGAATTGTAATTCAAAGTCCAAGGAATCTGTGTCATCCTCATCCCTGCACAATGTAAGATCAAGGAGATCTTGCAGATCTTCAACACCCAGGCCCAGTGCTTGTTCCCTTGATATTTTCTTCACCTCACCACTGGATTTGATCAGAGTCAATACGTGGGTCTGTTTGTCAGATTTCCACTTTAGTATTTTTGAATCCAGTGGGTTTCTTGGGAGAGTTTTTATTGAAGATGAGTTTGGAGATTGTGGCCTGGTTATAACACTTTGAGCAACAGTGTTTGTATCTTGTGTCAGTTCATGATTATTTGCAATCATTTGCTGTAGGACCATTTTTAAAATGTAATCCCCTGCTGCTACATCTTCTGTTGTTTCTGCGTCCATCTGCTTTTGTTTCCTTCTTTGATAAAGGATGGCAGCAGGTGGAGCAGTAGATCTCCTGATCTGTAGCTTTTGTGGTTTAGTTGGAACCACTGCTTCAGGGTAAACAAGATTTTGGGGAACACTTGGATCCCTTTTTCTCAACTCTTCTAAACTTTTGTATGTGGCCAAAACTTTATCTTTTTTCCACCTAGTAACCTGATTCCTTGACCCATAATCAGCAGCAATGAGCTCTTCTTTCATTCTCTTCAGTTGTAAAGCCTTTTCAGGTACATTTTTCTTGTACTTTGACCAAACAAGAGGAGTGTGTTTTATTTTTTCTTTGTTTATCTTTTCAATTCTTTCTAACTCCTCTTTGAGCTCACCAAGGGTCCATTCTTTGTATTGAGCTTTATCTGCCTTGTATTTCTTGAATGCCATGATGTGAGCAAGGTAATCTTTTCTCAGGCTTTCATCATCTCTTTCTGATAGTTTCTGACAAAGATCTTTTGCAAACCTCTCCAAAGTACTGACTTGAGTTAACAAGTATTGATAGTATCTTTGGATCTCCTTGTCAGATTTTCCCTATGAATTTCTTTTAGAGATATCCTCTGCTTGTTGAGCCTTTAACTTCAAATATTCTTCAATATTGTTAGGCCTAGGATATCCTTGAAGAGATGGCAAACTCCTTTTAGCAGGGCCATCCTCAGAGTAGAAGGATTTGATCTCCTCTCTAACTGCTGGAAGGTCTAATGGATATTGGACACCTGTAGGAGTAATGGCAGTGTTTGGATTAAAGGCTTGTGCTGAAGAGAGTGGAACAGGGTTTGTAATGGTAATAAGGGTCAGTGGTTTTGAAGATGTTGGAGGTGGTGAAGAGTCATCATCAAGTATTATCCTTCTCCTTTTTGGTTTAGGAGAGGTTGGTGGTGTTTTGGTGGGTTGAGTGGTGGTGATTTGAGTGGTAGATGGTTGACTAACAGCTGTTAAAACAACTGGTGTTTCAACCACTGTTGTCATTACAACAGATGATGTATCACCTGATGTCTTTTGCTTTTTGGCAGGTGGTGTTGGTGGTAATGATAATGTTTTTGGTGGTGATGTGATTTTTGGTAAGGCAGTGTATTGAGTGTGTGTTGAAGTGGTGGTGGTGGTTGTTGGATTAACATCTGTTGAAACCACTGAAGTACCAACAGCAGTTGATACTACAAGTGTTTTAACATTTGATGGTTTGGTTGTTTGATGTGAGGAGCTTTTAGGAGGTTTGGGAGTGTGTTTTGTGGTTCTGGAAGGTGTAGATTTGGGTTGCCACACTTTTCTAGTGGGCTGTTTTCTTTTTGGCTTAGGACTTTCTTCATCCATGGGCTCAGAAATACCCTGCTCTTCCATCTCCATATAAACTTTCTTCTCCTGTTCAAACCTTGATTTACCCTTTGCCTCCCTATCCTTTTTCACCCTAGCTTTTTCATCAGCAATGGCATTTAAGGTCACATCAACCTTTTTGGAACCATCTGGTTTAGGGATGTCTGCAAGCATACTAGATTTATCTGGTGCAATGTACAGACCATCTTCATATCCCCTTTTCGTTAACTGCTTCATTTTCTCCCCCTTTTTAGCATCAGCTGGTGGAGGATTATCAACAAAAATTATAGGAGGAGGATCAGAACCAGTGGTTTTCAGCAAGTAGGCCTTGATTGCCTTTATGTCTGCTTGTGTATCCATGAACCTAGCTTCCATCATATTTCTGATCTTTTGAACTTGTATTTCATCTTGCTGATCAGTATATGCTATTTGTTGGTGAAGCAGAGGTTGAAATAGACTCCAAAGCTCAGTGGGAGTAGGAGCAGATGATGGAGCAGATGTTGCAGCTGGTGCAGCAGTGGGTGTTGCCTTTTTTGCTTGTAACAATTGTTGCAGCATTGACTTAATATCTGCAACAGATGTGTCCAATTTGTCAACCCTCTCCGTCAATTCCTTGTACATTAAACCATCACCCAAGTTAATGGGATCATCTAATTTCCCACTGGCAGTGGCTGTATCAGCAGTTGACTTAGAGAAAGAGTTCCAAAAGTCATCCACTGATGCCCCTTTTTCTTGGTACTGGGGACTTATTTCTTCTGTAGGGGTAACCAGTTTTAGTGAACCAGTGAATGCTAGAAACACCCTGGTTCCCAATGAAGAAATTCCCTTCAAGGGAGTCTCACTTATGAAACTGTTGTCCAAGTGTAAACCAGTGGCTTCAACACTTGTAGTAGCTGCTCCACTTGAACTACTGACATGAAGTACTTGTACTTCCTGCAGTGTAACCTCCTCAACTATTGGTGGGCTAGCAGAGATTGAAACACCAGACTCAGTCACTTTCTGTGGCATAATCTCATTAACAGGTGATTGAGATGAATTGATTTGTATCTGGGCCAGATCAACTGCATCCAATAGGGGTAATATGGTTGGTGGAATTTGTGCAGTGAGGATAGGGGTGGAAAGAGAATTTTCCCCGGGCAGTGGGCTGTGGATGATGGAATCAAGTGATTCCAGAGCATCATAATTTGGTGTCCCTTTTCTTACAACCTGTTCTTTTTTAGAAGAAGCAGGAAGAGTTTGAGGCTCAGGTTGAGATCTTTCTTCCAACTACTGTGAGGAAGTAGCAGCAGTGGTTATTGGTGACTTTTATGTAGGGGTGTAAACAAGCCCAGAGGCTCGAGAGCTACTCGTGATCGGCTCGGTTAAAAGCTCGAACGAGCCGAGCCTTAACGAGCCCGAGCCCGAGCTCGAGCTTGAAGTAGAGCTCATTTTGTTATCGAGCCCGAGCTCAAGCCTGAAATTCAAAGCTTGTTTAGGCTCGCGAGCCTAAACGAGCCCATACAAAATTTAATTTTTTATATATGTTAAATTAATAATGACGATAACATTGATAAGCCGAGCTAGAGCCGAGCTTTGGCTCGTTTTAGCGATGTTGAAGTGAGCTCGAGCCAAGTTTTAGCTCGTTTAAGGTTGTTCTCAAATTAGTTCGAGCTCGAGCTCAAAGAAGTAGGCTCGAACCGAGCCGAGCTCGAGCTCGAGCTTCATAAAAACCTAACGAGCCGAGCTCAAGCCTGGTCGAGCTCGGGCTCGGCCCGGCTCGTTTACACCCCTACTTTTGTGTTGTCACTGGCAGTTGCTTTGGGATCTCATCTTCCAGAGTTGTCTTTTTAGTGGGTTTGGGGGGGCTTTTGAGACTTTTTCTGTTTGGGCTTTTTAGTGGGTTTAGGTGTGGGTTTCACAGCAGTTTTTTTGCTGCTGTGATCACCTTGAGCAGTGGGCTCAACAGTAGGTGCCTGAGGAGCAGTGGTTACTGCTAAAGTCTGCTTAGGAACCTCTGCTTGTGTTTTGGAAGGTTTTGACAGCCTTGTAAATGTTTTAGAAGTTAGGCTGTTTATTTGACAAGGTTCTCCTTGGATAAGCACATGAGCATTATCCTTTGAAAATAGTAACTTAAAATCCTTGGAAATAACAAAAATGGTTTTTTATTAACATTTTTAACAAGATCATTGAAGATCTCCTGGGAATAGTTATAATTTTCTTTGTGCAATATAGCATAACCCAGGTATTGGATCTTCAATGGAATTTCATTGAAAGCAGTGGTTTTATTTGACACACACATGAGGAGGGTATGAAACAAAACCTTGTTGCAGGAGGAAAACTGCCTTTTTGTAAGATGTCCTTTTTCATTTCCTCTTCATACCCTCTCTCAAGAAAGTCTGTTTGATACTCTGTTTTAGGAAAAGATGTTTTACCTTGAAGATCATCGAGTTCAAATACCTCTGAAATTGTTTGAGGTGTTATTGTGACTGGAACACCCTTTATCGAAGAATTAATGGCTAAGGGCTTTTTATCTTTAGATTCAAGTTTAGCATTTTTCCAAAATTCTTGCTGGGTTGCCAGGTAGACTGTAGCATCATAAGTCAACAAAGTTTTGTACTTTGAGGACGAAATGGCGTCTATTATGGAGTCGAAGGTGGTGGTGTGACTTGGTTTTGTAAGTAGACCCAAGTAATTGTGAGGAGCTTTGAATGGAAGAGCCATGGTGAATTGAGTATGATTGCGAGAGGAAGAAGAAGATGAAGGGGTGAATGGTTTTGAGAGAAATGGATGGTAACTGCTTTGAGAAAGAAATTTTGAATTCGATTCGACAGTAAAAACCCTGTTTGAGGGTTTTGAACAGGGTTATATAGGGGAAAAAGTGTATGCTGACATGGCAGCGGTTACAAAAGATCTGACCGCTATGTACTGTCCACGTGCCAACCTCTGATGAAAATGGAAGACAGTTGCTTTAGGAAACCACTGATGGAGCAAGATCAGTGGTTGCAACGGTTATAATGAAAACAGTGGGTGATTTTAACTATCAGTGGATAGCCCATCAATGGATAAAAACACTGATGTTTAATCAATAGTGATTACCAAGGAAATGAAAGAACAAAGATTGACTTTCAGCTGTGGACAGCTTTTAACAGAATAGATGTTTGAACCAAAAACAGTGGTTATGGCAGACTTTTAAGGATTAATGAAAATTTCATTTTTAACTATTTTTAAGGATGGATTTTTGATTTTCTGAAAACATTTTAATGCTTTTATTCATAGAAAAACAGGATTTTTCCTGTTATTCCATGTTCAACATGCCAATCCTAGAGATCAAGCTTTCAAAGGTAGATGTGTCTAATGCTTTTGTTAGCACATCTGCCAGCTGATCCTTAGTTGGAACATGATGCAGATAAATCAAACCTTTTTCATAGCAATCCCTCACAAAGTGATGTCTGATATCAATGTGCTTGGTGGTTGAATGAGAAACTGGATTTTTGATGATATTTTCTGCTGCCTGACTGTCCAACATGAGTGGTGTCTTTAGGGCAGTGATACCAAAATCCAGCAACTGATTTTGAAGCCATAACAGTTGGGCTGTACAGCTTGCAGCAGCTATATACTCTGCCTCAGCAGTGGATGCTGAAACAACTGCTTGCTTTTTGCTTTTTGCCAAGACACTAAGCAACTGCCTAGGAATTGGCACCCTCCTGAAGTGGACTTCCTTGTTTTATTGCATCCAGCAAAGTCACTATCTGAGAAACCTGAAAGCTTGATATTTCCATTAGCTGGATACCAGATACCAAGTGTGAGAGCACCTTTGAGGTATCTGAATATCATTTTTACAACAATAAGGTCAGACTTTCCGGGGGCTGATTGGGATCTTGCACAAACACATGTTGCAAACATGATGTCTGGCCTAGATGCAGTTAGGTACAATAAAGACCCAATCATGCTTCTATAAAGAGTTTGATCAACCAAATCATCCTTTTCATCACACATGACTATTTTTGTGGTTGCAATGGGTGTACTGCATGGTTTACAATCATCCATCTCATATTTCTTTAAAAGTTCTTTGGCATATTTTCCTTGATGGATGAAAGTACCATTTTGCAGTTGCCTTACTTGGAGAGCAAGAAAGCTCTGGAGTTCACCCATTGCACTCATCTCAAACTCAGCTGTCATGAGTTGTCTGAACTCTTCACACATTTTAGTACATGTGCTTCCAAAAATGATATCATCCACATAAATCTGGACAATCATCAAGTCTTTCCCTCTCCATTTTAAAAACAGTGTTTTGTCTATTTTACCTCTTGTGAAACCAATGGAAAGAAGAAAGGTGGAGAGAGTTTCATACGAGGCTCTTGGTGCTTGTTTCAAGCCATACAAAGCTTTATTTAGCTTGTACACATGATTTGGATTAAATGGATCCTCAAAGCCTGGAGGTTGACAAACATATACCTCTTCTTGAATCTTACCATAGAGGAATGCACATTTGATATCCATTTGAAACACCTTTATGTTGTGGTTGACAGCAAAGGCCAGGAACAGTCTAATAGCTTCCAATCTTGCTATAGGGGCAAAAGTTTCATCATAATCAATGCCCTCTTCCTGTCTGAAACCTTGAACCACTAGCCTTGCTTTATTCTTGACAACAATGCCCCTTTCATCAGTTTTGTTTTTGAAGACCCACTTTATGCCAATAGGACTTACACCCTCTGGCAGTGGTACAAGCTCCCATACTTGTTGTCTTCTGAACTGTTGGAGCTCCTCTTGCATGGCCTCTACCCAACTGTTGTCTTTCAGTGCCTCTTGGTACTTGACTGGCTGATGGAGTGATAGAAAACTAGCAAAAAGACAGATGTTTTGGGATTGACTTCTTATGAGCACCCCTTCACTGATCTTGCCAATGATTTGGTCTGGTGGATGAGACTTCAAGAATATTAGATCTCCTTTGTATGGAATAATGGCATTAAATGGTGAGGGCTGCAGATGTGAATCATCTGAGCTAACCACTGTTGGTGACTTTAATGATCCAGCAGTGGCTTCAAATGGAGGTGGAGGAATAGGAGGTAGTGGTGTTGACACATGTTGACTTTTATCCACTGTTTGAGGACTTTTATCAATAGTGTTTGATGATGTGGAAGCAGGTGTTAATGGGCTACTTTGGTCAACAACTGTTGAGGTAGTAGTGGTTGAGCTTTGACAGCTGTTTTGAACATCTGCTGCTTTACCATTTGATGCAGACTTTTGTTGTGGAATGATGACTCCATATCCATAGTCTGATGGAGGATTTTGTGATGGACCTGAACTGTTAGTCTTGACAGAAACATTTTCAAATGTAAATTTATCAAGATCAAACAATTCTGCAGGGTTTGAAGGGATTTTCATTGAAGAAAGTTCATTGAACTTCACATTCAAAGTCTCTTCCACTGTTTTGGTCCTTGTGTTAAACACTTTGTAGGCCTTAGTAGTGGTTGAGTATCCCAAATGATATCCACTGTCTACTTTGGGTGTAAATTTTGAAATTGAGTCTTTTAAATTTAACATAAAGCATGGGCAGCCAAATACTTTAAAGTATGAGATCAGTGGTTTGATTTTATATAGCAGTTCATATGCAGTCTTTTGATGCCTGGGTTGATTAAAACTCTGTTATGGACATAGCAAGCAGTGTTTACTGCCTCTGCCCAGAAAGTTAATGGCAAACCTGAATCAGCAAGCATGGTTCTAGCAGCCTCAATCAAAGTCATGTTCTTTCTCTCAATAACCCCATTTTGTTCTGGTGTCCTTGGAATGTTGTACTGCCTTACAATTCCTTTTGACACACAAAACTTATCCAACTCCCTATTTATGAACTCTGTGCCATTGTCACTCCTGAAGACTTATACTGGCAAGTCAAACTGCTTTTCAACCTGTTTAACAAAGTCTTGCAAAATGCCTGCAGTCTCATCTTTGGAATGTAAGAAATAAGTCCATGTAAACCTAGAAAAGTCATCTACAATCACCAAACAATATCTTTTCTTTTTAAGACTCATGACTTTTACTGGGCCAAACAGATCCATGTGCAGCATTTGCAAACACTTGGTTGTTTTGGACTCTTCAATGGACTTAAATGAGCTTTTATGTTGTTTTCCTTTTAAGAAGGAAACACAATGCTCAGGACAGGTGAACAGTTTTTGAGGAAGACCTCTTACTAACCCCTGTTTGACAAAGCAGTGATTGTCTTGAGATTTGTGTGCCCCAATCTCCTGTGCCAAAGTTATGTCTCTTTGTTAGAGGCAGCTGAGAACAGACAGGCATCAGTCCTGGGGCTCTCTTTTGACAAACCAACCACATAAACATTGTCACTCCTTTGAGCAACAAGTTGAGTTTTTCCAGTTTTTATTATTTCTTCAATCTTTTTAACCATTTCTGGTCCAACAATCCTTAGTGAAGAATGAGCCATAGCCCTTATCACTCATTTATGAGACACTAAGGAGGTTGAATTTTAGATTGTCTATTAGATTAACATGTTCAAACTAAACATTACCAGACTGTACTGTACCAGACCCCATAACCTTCCCTTTACTATTATTACCAAAGGATATATCACCCCCTCCATGAGTTTTGAAATATTTGAGTAGGGCTCTACATCCAGCCATGTGCCTGGAGCCTCCACTATCTACATACCAAAGACTATCTAAGCATGCAGAAGTTCCCTGCACATCAAGTAAAAGGTTAGTTCATTCTCCAAAGCCAATAAGGCTTTGGATGGGGTCTCAACAGTGTCTGTGTTAAGTTCAGGTGGATGGACAGTGGTTAGCTCAGGGGTTTGGACAATTTTGGAACTGTTTTTCTCTAACCACTGTTGGGGGTCTTGCCCTATCAGATGTGGGTACCCAAAGGGATGCCTGTTCACTCTTGGTTTAGAAGGCTTTTTGTACACCTCATAAACATGTGGGACCCTTGGGTATGGTGGTTGACCTTTACCTCTTCGGTATTGGTTAGCAGGGGGTGCATCAGTCACCTGAACTTCTCTTTTGACAGAGGTTTGGTTCAGCTGTTTTGTAACAACTGTTTGAACTGGCACAAAGAGTAGTTGTTGTTTGACTTATGATTTTGATGAACTCATGGGTGTTTTTGACATGTACTCTTCCTTTTTGACCTCAAAGGATTTCAAGTACATACACTGCTGAGTAGAATGGTTGGTTTTACCACAGATGGTGCAGCTCTGTGAAGGTACAACAGTACTTGTTTTGTTAAGATCATAGGCTTTTAAATGAAAACAATCCTTGGTCAGGTGATTTTTCTTTTCACAAAACAGGTTTTTAATCTTTTCTCTTTTCTTCCTCTTTTCAGACTCCTTTGCAACAGAGTTTTGAACATTGTTGGGATGTCCTTAAGAGGAATGACCTTTGCATTTGGAGCTTTTACACCATCTATAGTTGTGAAGTCCATGGGTTTGAAGTTTTCAAGGATGTCACACTCATCAGACCATATGGGTTTAAATTGGTATTTCTCAATTTCCTCAAAAGTTGAGGACCCCACAGATCTTTCCAAAGTGATTTTGTTACCAAGTTTATCAGTGATTTTAATTTCTTGGCCATCCTTGTTTTTGGGTATGATTTCAACAGAACCAGCCTGACTTGCAGCAGTGTTTTCAACTTGGTCATTTTTTCTAAACCATATGCCAAATTTTATATTGCTTTCAAGTTGTTTTTCAAGCATAATTTCATAACCTTTGCAGGATTTCACCCATTTTCACAAGTGATTTGGGTGGCTTCCAACTCCTTTTTGCAACTTTGATATTTTTCTATCATTGTTTGGAGTTGGTCCTTGGTTATGCTTTGCTCTTGTTTGAGACTGCAGATTTCATTATCCTTTTCAGCCAATTTGATTTTTAGTTCTTTTAAAGACTTTTCAAATTGAACTTCATCATTTAACACTCTATCCCTAAGGTTTTCATTCACCTCTTTAATGTTAGCCAATGCTATGATGCTGATGCATTGGTCTGAACAAAGGTTTTTAAGAACCTGAGATGATACCTTAGCTGCAGCCATCATGGCACAATCACAAACATGCTCTTTCTCATCTGCTACCTTCTCTTCCTTTTCACCATGTTTCTTTTCTTCGTCTTCAGACCAGGGGTCAACAGTGGTTCCAACAGGGGTTCTGAACTTACTCCCAACAGTATTTCACCAGCAACAACAGTAACCACTGCTTCAGCAATTTCATCCACTGTTTCAGCATTTGACTGTCCTTCTTCAGTTTCCAGCCCTTCTGGTATTGACTCTAATGCCATAAAACAAAATTCATCATTAGAAGCATCATTAGTAGCATAGAGTGCAAAACTTTCGTCACCTAGCTCTTCAGGTAAGCTGCTCCAGTTAACAAAGCCTTGGGTGAAAAAGCTTTGCTGATCTGGTTGAACCACCGCTGGTGTAGCTTATTGAGGTGCAACTGGTTGCACTTGAACCTGAGGGACAGGAGCTTGGACATACTGAATTTGTGGGATAGTGGTTTGGACATACTGCACAGGAACAGGGGTTCCAGGGTTTGCATAATGAGCAGTGTTTACATGGACAACAGGGGTATAATCGGTATATTGCATAGTGCTTTGGTTATTTTGTGGTCTTGGACTAGGGTGAGTGATGATTGGTCTAGTTGTTTGACTCCAACATTCCCTAGCAAAATGACCTAACATGATGCACTTGTAACATTTAATTTTTGACTTATCCAACCCTACTTTTAGATTCCCATGCAACCCTGGGAATTTTCTCCCTGTCCTTTTGTAAAATTTGCTGGTTCTAACACTCAGCAATGCCAATTGATGTAAAGTGTCCATTTCTTCTAAGTCAGTTGGATCAAAATGCTGAAGGTCATTGAGTTCAAAGCATAGATTGTCAGAGATCTGGCTTTCTCCATTTGCTGTGAAAGCATAACTGGATGAGTGAGGATCAGAGTTGAAGTTTCCACCAGCAGTTATGTCAATAAAATGATCATAACTCTGATACCAATTGTTAGGATCTGAGTTTCTTATGATTGTGTTTTTGTTTGAGAATTAAGAAGATGATTAAGTAATTGCAGCGGAATTAAAATGGAAACAAACTTTCACACACAATCAAACAGAAGAATTGCTTTCAACACACATGTTTAACTTTGAACTGAATGATTAAATTTATTTCAATCTTCAATTACAAATGTATGCATGTATTACAATCTCCCCCTTAGCCTAAGCTCACAGAGTTTGTTCGTAGAGGATGACAAGTGATGAAAGAGCTAATAGAACAGTACATGGTACTATTCTATTTATAGGCACGAGCAAACCACTGTGGCATCTTTGCTGACGTCACCATGAAAGGGGACATCTAACCTCCTAACAACCTACAACCACTAATCTATTACAAACACTGTTTCCTATCTACTGATTACAATACATTACAAGAAAGGAAACTAAACTACTGCTTCTCCTTCCACTGTTGTGACTCCAGTAGTACTTTATATCTTCAGCAGTGCTTGACCCATATCAGTAGATTGAGCATCAGTGTTTAGCCTTCAATCAGTCTTTAGTCTTGATCAGTTGTTGAAGACCAGCAGTTGTTGTAGACGGTCAGTGGATGGAGGTCATCAGTTGTTAGGGCCACTTCCAAGGGGAAAGATTTAACACAAACATCTACTTATTCTGGATCCACTGATCTGATCCAGTTTTGGCTTTAAACAACTGTTCCTTTGGTAGGGCTCAGTCCCAACACATGCCAACTGTGTGGATCTGGCTCATGTATGATGTCAAGTTGTTACGTACGATATTGATGTTGTAATAACCCCATCGTGACGTTGTAAGAACCCTGTCGCCACATTGCGGCAGGTGCTAATTCTAGTTATAAATCAAATAGCATAATTAATAAATTTATGCATTTATCAAGAAAATGATTTAAAGCTACAAATATAATAAAAACTAAATCCTATTAACTTTAAGAGTTAAATGTCATTTTAGACCCTGTGATTTGGGTCATTTTGCAAATTTAGTCCAAAGGTTTCATTTTCCGCCTGTGGGTCCAAAAAAGTTTCACCGTTGCCATTTTTGTCCACTGTGTTAACTTCATCCATTATTTATGTTAACGAGAAGGGAAATCTGGTGATTTTATAAGACCAAACTGCCCTTCTAGTTAATAGAATTACATATAAAATGACCGAATTGCCCTTCTCGTTAATAGAAAAAATGGATGAAGTTAACCCAGTGGACTAAAATGACGACGATCAAACCTTTTTGGACCCACAGGCGAAAAATGAAACCTTTGGACTAAACTGGCAAAATGACCCAAACCATAGGGACTAAAATGACATTTAACTCTAACTTTAATAAATAATACAAAACATAGTTTATAAAGCCAACTAGGCTTACAAATTATGAACAATCAAAAGCAAATCCAATGTGAGGCTTTCTTAATTTTCCTATTAAGAACAGTTAAACTGATCAATCAATAACGTTAACCAATCAGCGCCTCTACACGATGTGGCTCTTCTCTTTTTGCCATCTTTATCTTAATCGTTGTCATAGCCGCACAACATTAGATACTTAATAATGGCAATGAGCTTTAAACTGGATCGAAATACCCGATAACCAAACAAAGATTACAACGGTTCTCTACGAGATACCGACAGTAGCGGGCCCAGAAATTTCTTCCCGAGAGTGCAGAATATTTTTTAAGATTTTAGGTCTTTAGCTATATAAAAAATCGATTCATAGCAAGTCGGATCGGGTCGGGTCGGGTCATGTAAGACAAAAGAACATCAAATGAAAATTTATATAATCATCAAAAACACGTCAAACGTCATTACAAACGGATTTAAAATTGTGCCATACAGGTTTTCATTTTTTTTGAAATTTATCCAAAACATCATCTAGAGATACTAAACACTCCATAAGTTCATTACATTCTTACTTATGGTTCATATCACATATAAATCGCCACATAATTTCATAAAACACTAAACAAAATAAACAATCATGTTCAACCATAGTCCATAATTTTCAATTTTATTGTCAAACATTAGTATTAAATGTTGATTACTTGTAACTAATCGTTTAAACAAACAAAGCTATAAACAAAACAATAAACTCATTTAACAACAAGTCTAGAACAACCAAAAAAAATATCAAAAAAACATAAAAGATCAAACCCTTATACATCTTTATTTTCTTCTAATCATCACATAAAACAACAAAAAAAATCAATAAGAAACCAGAGTGGGAGTTGGCTATAAAGCCTAAGTTTCCGACAAAGTGTAGGAAGTAATAATGAGGTGACATGTGGCATGGAGGGGTTTTAACTAAAAGGCACTTGTGTAATATAACATTTATTTTATTTTTGGAACTTATATTTCATTAACTAACTGTTCAGGAGATTATGGAAACTGTATTTCTCCATGATTTCTGAATTGTGGTTACGAATTCCATATACACGTAAATATCAATCAACTGCACATACGTTTTACACAATCTTCATCAAGTTCTTCATCGCAAATCATTTTTACGTGAGAAAAAGTGATGGCTTCAAACGCAATTGTTGATTGCGGAGATGGTAAATACAGTTCTTTCTCTGTTTATTATTATCAGTTGTGTGTATCGATCCTTAATTTTTTGTTGGAATCACCAGCATGTTCTTGATGTTGTGTTTTAACACATAGGATGTTAAACTCAATTTTTTATGGATCCCATCGTATAAATGATGTTTGTATAGTGTAACTTAGTATTTTTTAGATGTTGGTTGTTGTGTTACAACTTTTCATTTTGTATTTTAGTTTAACGTTTACTAGTTATCATGTTTTATCATGTAGGTGTTACAAAATTGTGTTTGAGATGTGTTTTAGAAAGTTCATAATAGTTATCATGATCAGTATGATCAGCTATCAAGATCAACATGGGGTATAGTAACTGAATATAGGTATCACGTGTGTTTAATATGTTTTTTTTTTAATTTTGCATGTTGAACAACACGTTTTTTGTTGTGTTTTATTACGATGTGTTTTATGCTCATTGTTTTAAGATAATACAATGGGTTGTAATGTTTGGTGAACGTGTTAGTGTTTTAATATCTTTTTGTAGGAGATCAGTTGTGTTTAAGTGTTTAAAAAACAACTTTGTGTTTTATGTCAGTTTATGTTTTATTTCTTTTTAGATCAAAGGTCATTGTTTTAAGATAATACAATGGGTTGTAATGTTGGGGAACATGTTTATGTTTTATTATCTTTTTGCATGAGATCAGTGTGTTTAAGTGTTTAAAAAACAGCTTTGTGTTTTATGTCAGTTTATGTTATATTCTTTTTTTAGATCCAATGTGTTTTAAGCTTCACTATTTTTTTATAGATTAGTTTTTTGTGTGTGGTAAACCTTTAGCCTACGTTAATGATGTGTATATATTTTTGTCGTGTTTGTAGATGTTCCCAATTACCAACCACGGGGCGTGGAACATGTTTCTCCCAATTCGGGAACAAAGACATATATTCTAACTTCATATTCTTCGCTGATTCCAGCAGAGGGCATGTTATTTGACACAGTTGACGTTGCGTATAACTTTTACAAAGCTTATGCAGATGCTGGAGCTTGGACAGTTAGTAAGGCCACACAACATGAAAATCATGGTATTATAATAAATAAGTATTTTGTGTATTCAAAAAAGGGCCATAAAGTGGTTCGACCGGTGGATACTTTAGTCGTAGAGCCTTCTGACAGGTGGGTACGTAGGGTACCATCCAAAAGGACTGGGTGCCAAGCGATGATCAGAATAAAGCTGAATGATGCTAAGAAGTATGAGCTATATCATTTCATAGGGGCGCACAACCATGATTTCGTGCACGAAGAAGATTTACACTTACTCAAGGAAACCGAGGGGTTAATCGTGCGCACGAAGATATGATAAATAAGATGTCAAAGCTTAACATTGGTCATGTTCGAGCATTTAATATTATGTAGGAGGTGTGTGGCGGGTTCGATTAATTTGGTGCGACCAAAGTTGATTTCAACAATTTCAAAAAGAATTAAATTTGTTCATCGGAGAGTTTGATGCTGAAATGTTTGTCAAGCGACTAACCAGGAAAAAAGAGTTTTAACCAATTTTTTCTTGCAAATATCAAACGACGGACGAAGGTGTGTATTTTCTGGGCTAACGAGGACATGATGAGGAATTTTTATATGTTTGGAGACGTTGTATCATTTGATGCTACATACAAGCGGAATAAGTAACGACGTGATTCATACTTCTAGATGCATTGTGTTTTATCACTTTAGTGTTATAAATCTATCTGAATTGTTGTGCTATGTTTTTTTATTGTACCATGTTTTTACTTGTAGGTATAACATGATGTTTGTCCCTTTTACTGGGATTGATAATCAGAATAGGAATGCCACACTTGGTGCTGCCATTCTTGGTTCTGAAACGGCTGAGACGTATAGTTGGTTACTTAAGGTGTTTAAGGACACATATGGGTACGCGCCCCGCGTAATCGTCACTGACCAAAAGCCTGTGATGATAAGGGCTACTGCAGATGTTTGGCCTGAGTCGAGGCACCGGTTATGTATGTGGCACATAATGAATAAACTTACTACAAAGGTCTGTTTTTTTATGTGAGTTTTTTTAGATGTGTTTCTTGTGGTATTTAATTTTTTTACCCTACATGGAATTTGTTGCACAGGTTAGGGCTACCCTATGTTCAAATACCGATTTCAGGAAAAGATTGTTTGCAGTTGTTTGGACTGATTCTTTATTGCCTGAAGCGTTTGAGACTGAATGGGCAGCTATCTTAAATGATTTTAGTTTAACTGACCATGAATGGTTGACATATATATACGGGCTCCGAGAATCATGGATTCCAGCTTATTATCGTGAAGAAGAAATGTTCTGACTTATGCGGACCTCATCTGGATCCAAAAGCGAGAATCACTTCTTTGGAAATATTAGTAATCCAAAGTGCACTTTGGTTGAATTTCTTAGCCACTTCGATACAGCTATCGAAGCCTAAAGACACGAGCATCGAAAAAACGATCATGACACTCGGTATACCAAGCCTGACCTGTGGAATAATTTTGTTCTTGAGAGGCAAGTAGCTCAGATATTCACTAGAACTATATTTTTTGATGTTCAACTTGAGATTCAACATGCAATTCATCGTTGTACTAGTGTCAGATTAGATCATATTGGTGATTTCACTAAGTTTTTATTAAGGATCTCGATCAGCCATGCTCTACGTTCTCCGAGGTGATATTGTGCTTTTTGTTTATTTTTTATATATTTTTACGATATGTTCTTTTAAGTAGCTCACTGGATTATACACTGTGTTTTTTGATTTGCAATGTCACAGGTTATGATACGCGAGGAGGATGTCACTGTTAAATGTAACTGCAACAGGTTTGAGCAGTTTGGATTGTTGTGCAGTCACATTTTTTTGTGTGTTAAGAGTTGTTGATGTAAGGGAGTTTCCTGTCACACCCCAACCGATGACGGAAACATCGGGGCGCGGCACTGAGTGAAACAGATTGTCAAGAGAAATTCCATAACAACTAAATTACCGGATAGTTTATATTATGTCCCATACCATAACCCATCAAGTAACCAATTATTACAGACATAGGTATCTCAAAACAAAACATGTTCCGACAACTCAGATTCAAATAAATAAATAAATTTTCTTTGTTTCTAGACTCTCCTACTCGTTTCCAAGAAAGCAACATCCTAGCATCTCAAACACCTCTCACATACGTTAAAATAAAGTCAATGCACATAGTGTAAAGGTGAGCATACAAGTTTAATAGTATAATAGAGTTCGAAATTGTTTACGCATAACCAGCATGTAACATGTAGCAAAGTGAAAGCTAGTAGGTTATCGACAATGAAATATGCACAGACATGTCTGCGAGTTGTAGAATGCGCAACACATATCACCACTGTGACACGTGAAGTAAGAACCTTAACAACCCCTGTCCATGACAGGTGCTGAGTCCAAACTATAGTACTATCGTTGCTAAGGCGTCAGGCAACAATCACTATGTAAACATAACATACAAGCATTCATCGAGTAACACGTATAACATGCAATAACGGTTAGCGTACAAAAGTGTTTGCGTTGTGTGATCGATATGATTTGAATAAGTAACGTATGTAACACCCAAAAGTGCGTAAAGCAAAAAGGGATCGAGTATACTCACAGATCGTGCTTAACAAGTAAACACTCTCTTGGATTGAAGGGAGCGCTAAGAGATTAGCCTGAACAGTTAACGATAGCATAAGCATAAGCGAAGAACGGCGCGTAAAATAGTGCGATGTGTACCAAGTGTCAAACGGTAATCTGATCGAATGGCAATCCGATTGGATGGTCATTTGATCGGATGTCAATCCGTTCGGATGGTCATTCGATCGGATGGCCATTCGGTCAGATTGACATTTATTTGGTAAGGATGTGTTTGTGTATGATGGCTTTGAAGTTTTCGTTGTAGCATTTTGAAAACAGAGAAGTATCTCTACCTTTCAGGTCGATTGATCGAACGGTCGTTCGATCGGATGGCGATCCGTTCGGCGAGACATTTCTCAGAGAACAAGTTCACAGCAGGATTGTCACTCGATCGGATGGTCTATCGATCGGATAGCAATCCGTTAGAACTGACTATGCATTGAACATGTTGAAAATTATTAAAGAAAGTTAGAAAAGTATCTTCCAATACTTTTATCTTTGAAAATGTTTAGATCTATGCGAAAACATTGTTTATTCATGTGAAAATCTTTCAAATCTGAGTTGTTCTTGGTGGAATGAGGCCAAGACTTGAAGTTCATAAGAACTCCATGATGAAATCACCCTAGAACACCTCAAATCCGTTGATTTCTCGGTTAAAAGTTAAGATTCAAAGGTGAAAAAGATGAAGAAGTGTGTGTAGATCATAGAAATACAAGATTTGAATTGAAAACTTACAAGAATCGTTAGAAATCGAGAGAAAGAAGGTCTGGAACGCTGCTGGTCGAATGAGGGAGATGTCACATCACAAGTGATGTGACCGGGGGTATTTATAGGTTGCCAAAAAGGGAAAGTGCACAAGTGTCGGATAGGATGGCTCCGATCGGATGACACTCCGATCAGATGGCACTCCGATCGGATGGCAATCCGATCGGATGGCCATTAGATCGAGTGGTCACTCGATCGAGTGGCTTCGACGAGTTGGTTTTCGACGTTTCATTTCGCGGGTTGAGCGTTGCAGTGCGTTTAAGTGAGTTTCGATTGGGCGATGCGATAGCTCTATGATCACACAAATACTATATCTAACATACAATCATCATAAATAACTTGCGTTTAGCGTTTGTGATTAGGCTGCGATTGCGATAGAGCTGCGATTGTGTTTCGATTAATCACCACAAACATAAAGTAAACATGCACAAGTAACACATAAATAGCACACACACGTAAAACAATATCCAGAACGTATAATTCGAGTGGTGAATGCGATAAGCGATAATGCGATAAAACATGCGATAAAACCTCGATTATTCACAGATACTCCACATAATACAACTAAAGCGATTAAAATACAGATTCTATTACAAGTCAAGGTGTACAATCCATAGTTAAGAAAAGAGTGACAGATCGCAATTAGCAATCTTTTCTTCCTTTGACTTTGACTTGTACTTTGACTTTCGGAACACGGGGTGTTACAGCCTCCCCTAGTTAAGGGAATTTCATCCTGACATTAGGCTTTAGCCGTAACAAACAACTGCGGGTACTTCGCCTTCATGTCGTTTTTGATTTCCCAGGTGAACTCTGCGCCGCGTTTGCCTTCCCAGCGAACTTTCATAATGGGAATGCGTGAGCGCCTGAGCTTCTTGGTTTCTCTGTCCATGATCTCGACAGGCTTCTCCACGAAGTGTAATGTTTCGTCCACTTGTAGATCCTCCAGTGGAACTTGTAAATCCTGCTCGGCCAGACACTTTCTGAGGTTCGAAACGTGGAAAGTCGGGTGGACGTTACTAAGTTCCTCCGGTAGTTCGAGTCTGAAGGCCACCTTGTCAATCCTTTCCAAAATCTTAATGGGTCCAACATATCGAGGCGCGAGCTTTCCTTTCTTGCCGAATCTGATCACACCCTTCCTAGGTGATACCTTTAGGAGTACGTGATCGCCAACGTCAAATTCAAGGGGCTTGCGTCGTCTATCGGCATAACTTTTCTGTCGACTCTGAGCTTTCAGCAGATTGTCTCGAATTTGGAGGATTTTGTCAGTCGTTTCTTGCAACAGCTCAAGACCGGTTATTTATGAGTATCCGATCTCGTGCCATACAATAGGCGATCGACATCTTCTTCCGTATAATGCCTTAAATGGTGCCATTTGGATGCTAGAATGATAACTGTTATTGTACGAGAATTCGACTAAAGGTAAGTATGCGTCCCAATTACCACCAAAATCTATGACACACGA
Source organism: Helianthus tuberosus (assembly GCA_030545235.1). Lineage (NCBI taxonomy): Eukaryota > Viridiplantae > Streptophyta > Magnoliopsida > Asterales > Asteraceae > Helianthus > Helianthus tuberosus. The sequence goes on from CM060436.1 coordinate 35,200,472, forward strand.
GCGAAGCATGTCTTCAAGGGTACGAATCGTTCTTTCAGTCTGACCGTCAGTTTGGGGATTGAATGCGGTACTTAGATCAAGAGTAGTACCGAGAGCAGATTGAAACGTTTCCCATAGATGCGAGGTAAACTGACCATCGCGGTCAGAGATGATGTCGCGAGGCGTCCCATGTCGATAAATGATCTCGTCGGTGTAGATTCGGACTAATTTTTCCACCTAATAGTCTTCTCGTATCGGCATAAAATGAGCAGATTTGGTCAACGATAACCCAGATGCCGTTGTGACTTGATGGTGTGCGCGGAAGTTTCGTTATGAAATCCATAGCTGTACTCTCCCATTTCCACATAGGGATCTCGGGTTGGACGAATAAGCCAGAGGTTCTTTGATGCTCGGCCTTAACTTTCGAGCAAGTCAGGCACTTCGAAACATAGAGACCGATATCTTTCTTCATGCCCGGCCACCAGTACTTGTAGCGAAAGTCCTGGTACATTTTATCGGCACCAGGATGAATGGAATATCGAGACTTGTGGGCTTCATCCATCAGGATCTGTTGTAGGTAGGTACGCTTGGGAATCCAAATTCGGTCTAGATAATGGAATATCCCATTCGATTTATTCACTAACTGGGTTCCATCGTTTAGAATCCTTTCCTTCTTCAAAGTACGTTTAGTAAAACAAGCATGCTGGGCTTCGTGGACAAGAGCTTCGAGATTATGTTGGGTTTGGATATTACGAACGCTATACAAATAGCTTCGTCTGCTGAGGGCGTCGGCAACGACATTTGCTTTGCCAGGATGATAACGAATCTCACAGTCGTAATCGTTGAGAAGTTCAACCCATCAGCGTTGGCGCATATTCAGTTCCTTTTGGTTCAGGATGTGTTGTAGGCTCTTATGATCTGTGAAGATCGTACACTTGGTACCATACAGGTAGTGTCGCCAAATCTTCAACGCAAAAACAACAGTACCAGGCACGAGATCGTGGGTTGTGTAGTTCTTCTCGTGGATCTTGAGCTGACGAGATGCGTAAGCGATAACCTTGTCTCGCTGCATGAGAACACAACCAAGACCAAGTTTCGAGGCATCGTAGTAGACAACGAAATTGTCATTTCCGTCGGGTAAAGCGAGAACGGAAGCATTGCAGAGCATATGCTTGAGAGTTTGAAAGGCAGTCTCTTGTTCAGTTCCCCAAACAAAAGGCTTGTCTTTATGCGTGAGGGAGGTAAGCGGCACGACGATTTTAGAGAATCCTTCGATAAATTGGCGGAATTAGCCCGCTAGTCCGAGGAAAGAACGGACTTCAGACGGGTTGTTGGGTGTAACCCAACTCTTAACAGCTTTGATCTTCGCGGGGTCGACGTGAATACCTTGACTATTGACAATGTGACCGAGGAATTGAACCTCCTCCAGCCAAAATTCACACTTGAAGAACTTGGCGTAGAGTCGATTCCCTTGGAGTAGTTTGAGAAGCAAACGTAGATGTTGCGCGTGTTCGGCTTTCGACTTGGAATAGATCAGGATATCATCGATGAACACTATGACGAAGCGGTCGAGGAAAGGTTTACACACGCGATTCATCAGATCCATGAAAACTGCAGGTACGTTGGTTAAACCAACGGGCATAACAACGAACTCATAGTGGCCATAACGAGTGCGAAAAGCGGTTTTGGGTATATCCTCTTCTTGAATGTGTGACTGGTGATATCCTGAGCGTAGCTCGATCTTGGAGAAACACGTAGCACCTTGCAGCTGATCAAACAAATCATCGATTCGAGGCAGGGGATAGCGATTCTTGATTGTCAGCTTGTTCAACTCCCTATAGTCGATGCACATCCGGAACGACCCGCCCTTCTTTTTGACGAAAAGAACTGGTGCGCCCCAAGGAGAAGTGCTAGGGAGAATGAAGCCTTTGTCAAGTAATTCCTGGAGTTGACTCGAGAGTTCACGCATTTCGGACGGAGCGAGTCGATAAGGATCTCTAGCAACAGGATTTGCTCCAGGAATGAGGTCGATACGAAAGTCGATATCATGACTCGGAGGTAAACCAGGTAGCTCATCAGGGAAGACAAGAGGAAAATCACGAACTACAAGCACCTTTTCTATTTCCTTCTCCGCTACAACGATGTTAGCCAAGAAAGCTCTGTATTCCTTGCGGAGATACTTGCTCGCTTGGGTACATGACATAAGTTTGAGATCTTTCAAAGAAGTTTCGCCATACACACAAAGTTGATCACCATTAGCGAGCGAGAATCGAATCATCTTATCGAAACAAATAACTTCAGCATGGTTTTCATGAAGAAAGTCCATGCCTACTATGACGTCAAAACTACCGAGCTGCATCGGAATAAGATCGATAGGAAAGACGTGATTGTTAAGTTCGAGAGTACAATCATGAAGAACAGAATTGACAGCGACGGTTCTTCCGGTGGCAACTTCAACATCGAACGTCGAGGAGAGATGGGTGCGCTTACGATTAAGGAGCTTTTCAAATTCAAACGATGCAAAATAGTTATCGGCTTCGGTATCAAACAAACACGAAGCATATATACCATTCACAAGGAACGTACCATTAACCACATTGTTGTCTGCTTGAGCCTGGCAGGCGTTGATGTTGAAAGCACGTCCGCGGGCTGTTGGCTGCTGCTGCTACTGTTGTTGGGGCTGCTGCTGTTGTGGCTCTTGCTTCACTACTTGATTGGGGCACATGTTTGCGAAGTGGTTGGGATCACCACACACAAAGCGAGCTCTAGCGTGGATCGCGGGTGCCGGAGCCGCTTGTTGGCCTTGAGGAGCAGGAAGTAGGGCTTGTTGACCAGGAGCTAGACCTTGAGCTGGAGCTGGAGCTTGACGTGGACCAGTACGGCAGTTGGCGGGGAAGTGGCCATACATATTGCAGTGCACACAGTATCTGCAAGTGGTTCCCCCTGGGTGGTGGTAAGTGCAAGTAGGGCAAGCCGAGTGAGGACCAGTGTATGCACGCTTAGTTGGCAGTGCATAGGTGACCGGTGCCGCTACTTGGCGGTGTTGGGGTTACGGTTGAGCAGGTACAGCTTGAAGTGGAGCGGCAGCTGTGACAGCGCTGTTTTTGCTACTGTTGTTGTTATTCTTCCTCTTGCGACAGGATGACTTTGAAGACTGCGGTGGCGGTCTCAGTGGTGGGAGCAGTGGTGACTTGGTGCAGATTCTTGGAGGCCTTATCAAAGTAACCAGACTTGACTCGCTTGTCGTTGATCTCAGCAGCGAGCAGGTAGGTTTCCTCAATAGTTGTCATCTTTAAAGCTTGAATGAAATCAACCACGCAATCCGGAAGAGCACGGATATACTTCTTGATGGTGATTTCGGGCGTAGTCACTTGGCCTGGACAGATTATGCTTAGCTGCTTAAAGCGAGCAGTTAAACCAGCATTGTCGCCATCCTTTTTGTTTGATATGCCAGAACTCGTCCTCCAACTTTTGGCACTCGTGGGGAGGGCAGAACTCTTGCATCATGCTGTCCTTCAACTCATCCAACGTCAGCCCGTAAGCTGCATCATTTCCGCGCTTGTTTCTCTCAGACGTCCACCAATCTAGAGCTCGAGATTGGAAGACGCCGGTGGCGTTAAGAGTGCGTAGATTATCAGGACAACCACTTTGGCGCAGGGTGACTTCGATTGAATCAAACCATTGAAACATGGTCGTAGGTCCATCTTCCCCGGTAAATTCTTTTGGGCCGCAGGTTTGAACTGCTTGAAGCTAAAAGTGGCTTTAGGCGAATCAGTCCGGGACTCTTCAGAAGACTTGCTACCGTTTTCATTCAGCTCACTAACGATCTGGGGGATAACTTTCGCTATCTGCTTAGCGACCAAAGAAGCGATACGCTTGTCTTCATGATTGCGGCGAGCAGATCGGGAGTGAAATGATCCAAATGACGACATTGTCTGCAACAGACATCGCCATAGGACTCAGACACTGTATAATCGAATCTCTCCTCATAACATACTTAATACTAAAGCTTAGGAACACGATCAAGCATATAAACACATATTCACGTAGGCACATAATCACAGAAGCACACCAAGCACAGGAAACACTTAACCATAGAAGCATATAGGCACATCGTAACCACGAGGACAACTATATTTTGCACGTATTCACCTACATCTGTCATACATAATCACCTATCATTCACGGTCCGTGAGTTCAAGAATAGCGATTGTGATTAGCGAGTACACAGCGAGTAGCATAGTGAGTAGTATAGCATAAGCGAGTAACATAGCATGCGATCATCCACACGTAGTAGCGATTTGTTAGCGATTTGAGATAGATGTGCAATGCGAGTCGTGTATGTCAATCCAAGCGAGGAGCGGAAAACGAAAAGCGTAGAAATCACCAAAAATTGAAACACATAAAATTTCACATAAAAGCGACAAATATCAATGTCTGCATTTGCGGGCTCAGAATCGAAAAAAACATAAAATCAGCGATTGCGAGCTTGAAAAAGAGATTGTCTACGGCTTGATAGACGTTGACTACCCAAAGTGATTCGACTATTCACAAGGACTTTTAGTGCACACTTTGGCCTTCTGGACTGTGCTCTCGCCTCAATCAGGGCGACCAGCATGCATGCTTCCAGTTACAGTATGACTTCAAGTCGTTGGAGTCCGTCGAGACTTTGGTAAGAGTTTTGTAAAAACCAAAATAGAGAATGGAACAAGCCGTCAAGGTCCGGGTTTCACCCCTGACTTAACAACTTCGTTCCTGTTTTGATGAGATAGAGGGGAAAATATGCGTTAAAGTACGGATTTCACTCCTGATTCAATGCAAATTCTCCTGTTTGTAGATAAAAATACGGGTCGAACAAGCGATTCAGTCGAGAGTTGCGGTTTTCACACCTAATCTCGACCTAATCACTTGTTCATTTTCAAAAATAGTGTGTAGTGATAATGTAGTGTTCAGCGAGTGCGAGCGAGAATAGCGAGTAAGCTCGTATAAAACCCCTAAAGGGTATGCACAAGTTGGTCTGTTGGTACTTAGACTATAGACTAGGTCGTTTCTAAGATATCAACCCGGACTAGGTCAAGCCTTGCCTAATTCCCTATAGTTATGGCTCTGATAATAATCTGTCACACCCCAACCGATGACGGAAACATCGGGGCGCGACACTGAGCGAAACAGATTGTCAAGAGAAATTCCAAAACAACTAAATTACCAGATAGTTAATATTAGACAAAATTGCAAAAAACAACCTTTATGTTTGCCTCAAACTGCACTTTATACCTTTCACTATGAAATCGGTAAAAACCAACCTTTATGTTCATGTTTTATTACACCCTATAACCTTTAGCACTAACCACGTCAAAAACTTCACTTAAATGAACTCACATGCTTTGCACATGAGGGCATTTAAGTATTTTACTTTTAAATTAAAACAATAATTATTTTATAAATAAAAACCCACTTCTTCATCATCATCAGAAACCATCGCTGCCACCACTGCATCCCCACCCTCACCCACCACCGTTGTAAACCATACAATGTTGCCACCCTCTGCTGTCTCTCTCTACTCTATAGCTCAACCGACACCACCACAGAGACAAGGTACCGCTGCTCTTCTAGTCGGCTCGGGACTGACCCGCACGAGAAGAAAGAATCATAGTTGTAACTAAAATCAGCAAGCAAGAAGCATACAATTAACGCAATTGTAGCAATTAATGTTTGTAAAAAGAATGAAATTGATTGGGGAACTGAAGAAACCATCTTTTTAAAGGTTTGATTCCTCTGTTTTTTCTACCTTTTTCATTAAATACATTGTTTTCTTTTGATCATTTTGTTGTGTTTATTTTTTTGACTTTGCAGTGTTCATTTATGCTCAATTTGTTGTGAATTGTGATTGTTATTGATGGATCACCCAAGAAATTCTGCTGCTTTTGGTGCATCGTTCACTGCATCCTCCAATGTTGACAAAACTAACTCCAACTTGTTGGACAAACAAAAAACTGCAATATATTTAATTATAACTTATAAGTCATCCAACCAATTCAAGATGGGATACCAGTGTGAAGAAGAATTTAAGCTCCATGAAAACTTCATTCAGACATCCAAAGGTAATATTTTTTTCAATTCAATTGTTTTTATTCCAAATTGGTGATTGTTCATGTGTTCTGTTTCAAATTTGGATCAATTCAATTTGGTTTTTGATTTTTAAAAGTGGTTTTAGGATAAATTAAAGAGGTGGGTCAGTTAAATCTTATCAGAAACGGGTGTTTTGAAATGCCTGAGAAAACAAGCACCAATACTAGCACTACCACTTGCAGAACCGTGATGAAGATGGTGGTTTCTAAACATGGTGGAGATGCAGTGGTGGCGGCGGTGGTTTGTGAACATGGTGGTGGTGGAGTTTTTATGCAGGTTAATGGGTTATAGTGATGAAGAAGTGGGTTTTTTATTAATAAAATAAATATTGTTTTAATGTAAACGTAAAAGACTTAAATACCCTCATGTGCTAGGCATGTGAGTCCATTTAACTGAATTTTTTGACGTGGTTAGTGCTAAAGGTTATAGGGTGTAATAAAACATGAACATAAAGGTTGGTTTTTGCCGATTTCATAGTGAAAGGTATAAAGTGCAGTTTGAGGCAAACATAAAGGTTGTTTTCTGCAATTTTGTCTTAATATTATGTCCCATACCATAACCCATCAAGTAACCAATTATTACAGACATAGGTATCTCAAAACAAAACATGTTCCAACAACTCAGATTCAAATAAATAAATTTTCTTTGTTTCTAGACTCTCCTACTCGTTTCCATGAAAGCAAGCAACAGCCTAGCATCTTAAACACATGTCACATACGTTAAAATAAAGTCAATACACATAGTGTAAAGGTGAGCATACAAGTTTAATAGTATAATAGAGTTCGAAATTGTTTACGTATAACCAACATGTAACATGTAGCAAAGTGAAAGCTAGTAGGTTATCGACAATGAAATATGCACAGACATGACTGCGAGTTGTAGAATGCGCAACATATATCACCACTGTGACACGTGAACTAAGAACCTTAACAACCCCTGTCCATGACAGGTGCTGAGTCCAAACTATAGTACTATCGTTGCTAAGGCGTCAGGCAACAATCACTGTGTAAACATAACATACAAGCATTCATCGAGTAACACGTATAACATGCAGTAACAGTTAGCGCACAAAAGTGTTTGCGTTGTGTGATCGATGTGATTTGAATAAGTAACGTATGTAACACCCAAAAGTGCGTAAAGCAAAAAGGGATCGAATATACTCACAGATCGTGCTTAACAAGTAAACACTCTCTTGGATTGAAGGGAGCGCTGAGAGATTAGCCTGAACAGTTAACGATAGCATAAGCATAAGCGAAGAACGGCGCGTAAAACGGTGCGAAGGGTACCAAGTGTCGAACGGTAATCCGATTGGATGGCCATTCGGTCGGATTGGCATTCATTTGGTAAGGATGTGTTTGTGTATGATGGCTTTGAAGTTTTCGTTGTAGCATTTTGAAAATAGAGAAGTATCTCTACCTTTCAAGTCGATCGATCGAACGGTCGTTCGATCGGATGGTCTATCGATCGGATAGCAATCCATTAGAACTGATTATGCATTGAACATGTTGAAAATTGTTTAAGTGTTGAGGTCCAAGTGCAATCCGATCTGATTACAGTTCAATCGGATGGCAATCCGATTGGACGGCAATCCGTCCCAACGAATCTGATCGTCTTTGAACTTGATTGTTTTGAAAGTTTGTGATTTGTTCAAGACGATTTGACAACATATTAAACAACAGAAACTCCACCAAGACCCAAGTCACCCGATCAAACAGGAATCACCCAAACTCGACCAGTTAACTGGTTCGTGACGGTTTGTTCATGTTTAATCCGAAATCGGTTCTTTTTTATAGAAACCAGATCGCAGACCAACACTTTACTAGGAATAAGTAGAAGATCAGAACGAGCTCTGGTTCTATTAGTTTTGAGTGCATTGAGTGTAAAAGAGTTGAGAGAAAGTTAGAAAAGTATCTTCCAATCCTTTTATGTAACACCCTTAAATTTTTCACTTGAATTTAATAATATTACATACCATTTTATATAAAAGATGTCTAAAGTTACGACATAGTTTCCATAAGTGAGATTCAAAAGTATCAAGCCCTTAGTCAACTAGAGACTAATTGACACATTCAAAAGTTTCAAAGCAAATTGTTTACAATCTATAAACATTGTCTATTAAAAGTTGAGATATTGTGGAAGCATTCAAAATGAGTGTTCGGTTCTTCGACATTAACTTGATCGCCATCCGGATAGTTACCAAATTACCTAAGGTCAAAACCACCCAAAATATTAGTTTTGACAACAATTCGTATAGTACAAACAAGTCCTAGCATCAAAATATAAGAAAAACAAACATTTTTCAGAAGTTACCCTGCCGCGTGTCGCGGCAGGTTTCGTTAAATATGTCGCGTGGCGCGGCGGCCCCCGCGTGTCGCGGAGTGTCTCGGTGATCCTGTCGCGTGGCGCGGCAGGAACGGTTTTCCAGCAGCTCATGTTTATTGAGCTGCATTTTCTGCCAGCTCCGGAAAACTCAGTTTTCAACTTCAAATGTGCATATCTTTTGACTCGTAAGTCCGTTTTAGGTGCTTCTTTTTCCTATACGTCTGTAAATTCATTACCGGCGTGCCTACTACGATTATCATACCGGAAATTTTATTTACGGACCGAAAGACCATATGTCATTATGTAATTATTCGACCCATTCTATCCTTACTCATTTTACTACCATTTAACTAATAAACCTATGGCGCCTTATGCCCAACATCCGGGGCTTATTATCACCCGCATTTCTTACCAATTTCATGGTTTAATGCCTTTGTGATTATTATCGCCATTATCGACTACTAGAACGTTTAAAACTACATTTTTCACAACTAATAGACCCGTTGGCTCACCTTGTGGAACCATCCACTTATGATGACTACCAATTGGTTCGCTGACCATACTAAGTCTATTAATTCACATTCCAACGATGATCAATATAAATTCAACGCAGATTTCAATTCAACAATAAGATTTACTAAACTTATCAACAACTCGCTTAATGTAACCAATCAAGTTACGTACCTTCAAAGTATGCCCTTCAAACGTGGTTCGCCACCCGCTTGTCCGCTTGACGCTCCTGCGCCCGTTCCTATAGAGTTAATTTATTATATGTTTAGAACTCTCTTTAAATTATAATTCGCATAATGCACCAAACATCATGATTATGCGTTTAAACTTGGAATTTCAGTTTTAAGCCTTCATAGAGGCATTTCAACAAACACTTCATGGGTAGATTTTTGCATGATTAAACATCAACTCTCTAGTTTATCATTTAGCCCTAATTTCACATCATTCAACCTTTTTACATGATTGATAACTTCTAATTTTTCTGAAATCACTTCAAAATTGCCAAATTACACTAGATCAACAATCTATTTCCTAGTGTTCATCAATATACACATAACCCACTAATCACCTACAATGGTGATCATAGTTTCCACTAAAATTCCACATGATTTCAGCTTGTGTTTGTCTAGGGTTTGTCCTTAGACACTATAGTTGTTCCTAAATCATCATAACATACACATGCAACCATAATTTCAGATTATCCCAATTTCATGAGAATTTCTAGTTAAGAGTTTTCATCAAATTTTACATACCTTGTAATCCTCTTGTGATGAGGATCAATAATCTATGCTTGATTTTCGTTTTGGACCAGATTTGCACCTCCAATTTAAGAGTTTAAGTAAGTTTCTAGGGTTTGAGAGTGGGGTGTCGCCCCCTGCTTGCCCTGATCGACCAGACCCCCAAAATGGGGTGTTTGGTTTTGCTTTTATTTGTTTAATTAAAATCAAGTTTCAATTTTTAACAACTTAAACCCCTCCACTTTGATCAACATGTGATTTGGTTGCTTTTTAATCCTACTATAAGTTATTTCTAGAATATTAACTAACTAGGTTAAAATTCCTAGTTAGTAAATTCTCATTTATTTATACTTTATATTTCTAATATAAAGTTTTATATTTTCGGGGTGTTACAAGTCCACCCCCCTTAAAAGGGTTTCGTCCCCGAAACCAAAGTACGTACCAAATAATGTAGGGTGGAGACGTCGCATCTCCTCTTCGGAGTCCCACATAGTGTCCGAACCTTTCCTATGCTCCCATTTGACCTTGACTTGATTAATCACCTTGTTCCTCAAACTTTTCTCTTTACGATCTAAAATCGCAATTGGTTTTACTGCATAGTTGAGGCTGTTATCCACCTCGATATCATCGTAGTGGATACGAGCAGTTTCGTCGGCCAAACATTTTCGGAGATGTGACACGTGGAATGTGCTATGAATCCCACTCAACTCCTCGGGTAATTCGAGACGATAAGCAACTTTACCAACCCGTTCAGTGATCCTGAATGGCCCAATAAATCTCGGGCTTAGTTTCCCCATTTTTCTAAATCTAATAATGCCCTTCCATGGGGAAACTTTTAGCATAACCATGTCGCCAACTTGAAATTCAATTGGCCTATTCCTTTTATCCGCATACGCCTTTTGCCTGTCTTGAGCCGCTTTCAAGTGTGCCCGAACCATGTCGATTTTCTCATTCGTAGTTTGGATTATATCAGTAGGTGCTAGCCCTCGTGGGCCCACTTCTCCCCAACATACCGGAGTTCGACATTTTCTGGCATATAACAGTTTATACGGAGCCATCTTAATGCTCGCGTGATAGCTATTGTTATATGAAAATTCGACCAAGGGTAGATAGACATCCCAACTACCCCCGAAGTCAATAATGCAAGCCCGCAACATATCTCCCAACGTTTGTATTATTCTTTCACTCTGCCCATCCGTTTGTGGATGGTAGGCAATGCTAATGAACAATTTAGTTCCCATTTTTTCTTGAAATTCACGCCAAAAATTCGAAGTAAACCGAGTATCTCTGTCTGACACAATGGATATCGGTACCCCATGCCGTGCTATGATTTCATTGGTGTACACCTCCGATATCTTTTCAGATGTATAAGTCTCACGGATTGGAATGAAGTGAGCGCTTTTCGTCAGTCTATCTACCATTGCCCATATAGCATCAAACCCGCGGTTAGTTTTGGGCAATTTGGTCAACAAATCCATGGTGATTTGTTCCCATTTCCAAACCGGAATTTCCAACGGTTGAAGTCTACCGTATGGTTTTTGGTGCTCCGCCTTGACTTGTAAACATGTCAAGCATTTTTCTACGTTCTTCACCACATCTCTTTTCATCCCGGGCCACCAATAGTTTTGTTTTAAATCATTGTACATTTTGGTCACTCCCGGATGAATTGAATATCGGGATTTATGAGCTTCATCAAGTAGAAGCGCCTTCACTCCACATGTATTTGGAACCCATATCCTCCCGAACCGAGTCTTCAACCCGTTATTCCCATCCGTCAAATCTTTCAACTGACCGATTATTCTTTCCTTCTTCCAATTCTCCTCTTTTACTGCTTCTAATTGCGCCTCTCGAATACGTTCAAGTATACCCGAGGTGACCACTAGCTGCATCGACCTTACTCGTATTGGAACATAGTCCGCTTTTCTACTCAGAGCATCCGCTACCACATTTGTCTTCCCGGGGTGGTAATGAATTTCACGGTCGAAATCTTTCACCATTTCTAACCATAGCCTTTGTCACATATTTAACTCCTTCTGATCGAAGAAGTATTTTAAGCTCTTGTGATCGGTGAATATGGTGCACTTTACCCCATATAGGTAGTGCCTCCATATTTTTAAGGCAAATACCACCGCAGCCAACTCAAGATCGTGCGTGGGATATTTCTTCTCGTGTATCTTCAATTGTGTCCAGGCATAAGCTATAACTTTGCCCCGTTGCATCAAAACGCATCCGAGCCCCGATAGTGAAGCATCCGAATAAACCACCATATCTTCGACTCCGTCCGGCAATGTCAGTACCGGAGCTTGGGTTAACTTTTCCTTTAGCGTTTGAAACGCTGTTTCTTGATCGACACCCCAAATGAACTTTTCTTTCTTTTGGGTTAGCTTTGTTAGCGGTGATGCAATCTTGGAGAAATCTTGAATGAATCTCCTATAGTATCCCGCAAGCCCCAAAAAGCTTGTAATTTCCGAAGGGTTCTTCGGGGGATTCCATTTTGACACAGCCTCGATCTTGGACGGATCCACCAATACTCCGTCGGCACTTATGACGTGGCCAAGAAATTGTACCTCTCGTAACCAAAAGGCACACTTAGAGAATTTCGCATACAACCTTTCTCGTCTAAGTGTCTCTAACACTTCTTGTAAGTGGTGTGCGTGTTCAGCTTCACTTTTCGAATACACCAAAATATCATCGATAAACACGATGACCGACTTACCCAACATTGGCTTGCAAACCCGGTTCATGAGGTCCATGAAAGCCGCGGGTGCATTTGTTAGCCCAAATGAGAGTTTAAGTAAGTTTCTAGGGTTTGAGAGTGGGGTGTCGCCCCCTGCTTGCTCTGATCGACCAGACCCCCAAAATGGGGTGTTTGCTTTTGCTTTTATTTGTTTAATTAAAATCAAGTTTCAATTTTTAACAACTTAAACCCCTCCACTTTGATCAACATGTGATTTGGTTGCTTTTTAATCCTACTATAAGTTATTTCTAGAATATTAACTAACTAGGTTAAAATTCCTAGTTAGTAAATTCTCATTTATTTATACTTTATATTTCTAATATAAAGTTTTATATTTTCGGGGTGTTACATTTTATCTTTGAAAATGTTTAGATCTATGCGAAAACATTGTTTATTCATGTGGAAATCTTTCAGATCTGAGCTGTTCTTGGTGGAATGAGGCCAAGATTTGAAGTTCATAAGAACTCCATGATGACATCACCCTAGAACACCTCAAATTTGTTGATTTCTCGGTTAAAAGTTAAGATTCAAAGGTGAAAAAGATGAAGAAGTGTGTGTAGATCATAGAAGTACAAGATTTGAGATGAAAACTTACAAGAATCCCGAGAAATCGAGAGGAAGAAGGTCTGGAATGCTGATGGTCGAATAAGGGAACTGTCACATCACTAGTGATGTGACAGGGGGTATTTATAGGTTTCCAAAAAGGGAAGTGCACAAGTGTCGCACTGATCAGATGACACTCCGATCGGATGGCCATCTGATCGGATGGCCATTCGATTGAGTGGTCACTCGATCGAGTGGCTCCGACGAGTTGGTTTTCAGCGTTTCGTTTCGCGGGTTGAGCGTTGCGGTGCGTTTATGTGAGTTTCGATTGGGCGATGCGATAGCTCTATGATCACACAAATACTATATCTAACATACAATCATCATAAATAACCTGCGTTTAGCGTTTGCGATTAGGCTGCGATTGCGATAGAGTTACGATTGCGTTTCGATTAATCACCACAAACATAAAGTAAACATGCACAAGTAACACATAAATAGCAGATACACGTAAAAAAATATCCAGAACATATAATTCGAGTGGCGAATGCGATTGCGATGTGATAAGCGATAATGCGATAAAACATGCGATAAAACCTCGATTATTCACAGATACTCCACATAATACAACTAAAGCGATTAAAATACAGATTCGATTACAAGTCAAGGTGTACAATCCATAGTTAAGCAAAGAGTGACAGATCGCAATTAGCAATCTTTTCTTCCTTTGACTTTGACTTTGACTTGTACTTTGACTTTCGAAACACGGGGTGTTACATTTCCGAAAAAATATATATTGAGGAGATGGACGCATGAAGCTGTTCCAAATAGTTCCCCGGGGTCCATTCTTACTGATAGGGGTGATCCAGATCGTAGCGAGGAGGTCAACTATTGTGCTCGTGAGATTAGTCATGCAACTGAGTATGTTGTGAATAAATTGGTTTCAAACTTTGATCAGCTGTGTACTTTTCGTAAACACATCAAGTAGTTTATGTCAGTCGCTGATGAGGCTCAGATCAATGCACCTCCCAAGACACGACGTAATCAATTTGCTGAACTGCTGGGGTTTGCTCCTGTGAACACGGTGTCACACCCCCAAAATCCACCCGCGGAGTACCACCGCTTGGAGGCGCGACATGACCAGGATCAAGCCACCAATCATATTGAACATATAAGTAAAAGTAAATGTAAACCATCACAATACAATTGGTGTTAAATCAAAATCATAGCATAGGTAGCGGAAGCATAGTTATGAACATCCAACACAAGTGTTTAGTTTAAAAAGTCATAAAGTTTTCATCAAAACATCCACAATCCATGCCCACAACGACCGCGCCTCCCGTGCAAGCTCCATTAGTACCTAAGGTCCTGCAAGGCATGTAACAGAGAGTCAACAACTAGTTGAGCGAGTTCACAGTTGGTTATTTAGTTATAATGTTCGTATCGTAAATCGTATGTTTGTTTAGTAATCATGTATCGTATGTAATAGCATCGCGGCCCTCTAGGCATGTTTGCGAAGTTTAGTGGGGGTTTCCCATATGTTCTCTAGACTAGGTATATTTGTATCGTGGCCCTCCAGGCATGTTTGCGAAGATTAAAGTATAGTTCGCGGCCATTCCAGGCATGTTTGCGAAGATTAAAGTATAGTTCGCGGCCATTCCAGGCATGTTTGCGAAGATTGTTCTAGTATCGCGGCCGATCCTGGCATGTGTGCGAAGAGAAGTATATGTATCACTAGTCTAGTAGTATCTACCATTGACCTTCCTCTCCCGAGGCCTATGGTATGTAATTCCGATAACTCTTAAGCATAAATAATCAATCAACCCATTCCCAACCCCGGGAATCCCATGCCTTGGTAGAAGTGTGAACTCACCTTGTTTGCTCGGTATGCTAAGTTAAGTGCTCACAATTAAGCAGTCAAGTCCTATAGTGCACGTATGTTCAGTCAGTACATATTTGTAAGATTTTTGCATGAAATCACTATCACAGAAATATCACAGATTGTGTCTAGCAATTTGCATTCTTGTATCATGTAACCAGTTACTCATGTTCAAACCATTTATGTTACACATAAAAGTCTTTTGTAGTTTATTCTATTATAAATATCCAATAATTCACTTAACAGAATTAACATCCAACAGAACTAACAAACTAACTGGGTTTAGAAGTAAATCAACTTAACAGAACTAATAAACTTAACAAAGTTACCATACTAACTGAATTAATAAACTGAGTAATTAAACCAACTAGGTTATTTACTTAACGGAGTTACCCACTTAACAGGGTTAACTTAACTAACACAGTTAACAAGTTAACAGTAAACAAGTAAACAAAGTCGCCAATATGGAAAAATCCCCCCTTATGGCCGAAAACACCCTTAGCCGAAATCCCTATTGTTGCCGAAATCCCTCATTGGGCCGAAATCCAACTTGGGCCGAAATCAACATGTGGGCCGAAATCACTTTATGTGATTTCGTCCAGTTTATTATTGTGGGGGGGGGGTGTTTTCGTGAGCATGTGTGTGACGAAATCACTAGGGTGCCGAAATCCCTTAGTGATTTCGTTGGTTTCCTCATCATCTTCAACAACACTTATAGTAACAAAAAAAAAACCCAGCAACTAATAATCGATTAACAGTTACATGATTAATCATTTACAAGTCCTTAATCAATCATTGATATGTAATATAATTTGCCAACATCATGCGATACCAGGATCCCCATTTATGCAGTTTATCATTCATTAACAAACACCCACTGTTGATCAAAACATCAAATATACAGACAGTTCATAGATAATAATTATCTAACAAACACACAATGATCAATCACATAATCACATATATACATACAACATGATTAAACATCTAATAATTATACGATATGCAACTAAAATAACTGAATCATGAAATCACTAACCAAGGATTTAAACAGAGGTTTTTGGCTTCAAATGAGGAATTCTCTTTGTGGGTTTCAAAGGTAGAGAGAGAAACAATGTGATTAGATAAGGTTTGGTAAGTAAGAAACTTCTCCGAGAAGATTTGTTTATAAAATGATTATATAAAATATCTCAATACTGGGCCAAGGCCCATCTCTGATTTCGTTGATCATCAGTGGACGAAAACACTTAAGGTGTTTTCACCACTTGGGTGATTTCATGGGTACTTGTTTTCAGTAAGAGTTCCATTTTTATTTAACATGTTAATTAATACAAAACCTTATTAACATACACTCACATATAATAAATATTATGGATCCCAAGTATAAAATATCAATCGAAATACGATATAACGTATCACAAAGGTAAGCGTTGTGAAACAACGAGTCGTGTAAACAAACAACATAAACAATAAAAAAAATTAACGTGCACTAAATGCGAAGATAGAAATCTTGGAAACTCGAGTTGTCACACACGGCGACTATTCGTGTTCCAGTTGGTACCAGGTTCAAGGGATGTAGTTCTCATAAACGTATGAAATCTCAAAAGGAGCGAGCTATAAGCCAGGCTGGAAGTAAACGATGGAGATGTTCAACGTGTAAAAAATTTGGTCATAAAAATCGCACTTGTGGAAAATACAACGTGGTCATGCATGAGGCAGGCACTTCGGGGAATGCTGAAGGTGATGAGGCTACAATTGTTGAAGGTGATGGCCCTGGTTCAAACGCTGGGAATGATGCGTTTTACACATCGGGAATGGATGCAGATGTGGATGACGAAGACATGTCAGAGTAGTTGCCTGTTTTAAAAAAATGAACATTCAGTTTTGTTTTTTAATTTTTCCCGTGTGGTGGATTGGATTTTATTGTGGATTTTTCACTGGATTGGTTTAAACATTTTTTAGGTTCTTGTTTTTCCTGTTTTTGTTGTGTTCAGTGTTAACTTTGGATATTGAACTGCTCTGTGTGTTTTAGTTACTGTATTCTTTGTATGGGTTTGGGGGTTGTATGATGTTGTACTGTGTTTTACTCATCACACACGCTATAATACCCCCCCTTTTTATGTAAATGTGTATACACTTAACTTGGTTTCCACTTTACAACATTCAGAGTGTGTTTTAAGTTATTTTACAGCTTACAAATACCATTTGCTAGCTAAGTTGGCATACAATTCACTTTTACAGCATTCAGACAGTGTCTTAACTTGATTTACAGTTTACAAAAACTATGTATTAGCTAGGTTGGTTTCTAGTTACAGCTATCAGATTTTGTTTGGTTTCCAGTTCACATTATATCATAATGTGTTTTAGATGTGTTTTAAGTTGGTATACAGTTTACAAATTCCATGTAACAAGAAATTGTGTCTTAAGTTGGTATCCACTTTAGAAACATGTATAACTGACATGCTTATGTTTATCTTAACCTTTTTGAGTCGTCATTGTGTGCAACATATTTTTTTTCTTTAGAGTTATAAAGTGATGTTTTTATCACATATTTTGGTGGATGCAAACAAACTAACCATATCGCCATAAAATTTACGATGTTAAATAGATACAAACTTTTAGATAACATGTTTATCGCCATAAAATTCACATGTCATCTAACCTTTTAGCAGATATGTTAACTAAAAGATACCTATATCGCCATAAAATTCAAAAAACATCACCAACAAAATGTTAAGCCATAAAATTCAAAAATCACAACCAACGAAATGTTAATATTATTTTTGTAAGACACCCCATGTTACGCCAGTTGTCCAATATTGAAGGTTGGCGCTTTGAGCCTCCTTTTTTGGTCGTTCATTAACTTCTTATAACGTGCAACGTCAGCTTCAACAAATGCTTTGAATGTGTTTGCTTCACTTAGAAGCATTTTCGTAACATATTTATTCCTTAGATCATCAAATTCGTTGAGCTGTTTGTACGAAATCTCACCTGCATCTGTACACTCATTCGACAATCTGCATTCCCAACTTTTCCTAGTCGCGCCTTTGTATGTTTTCATATGGCGCATCACAAAGACGCCACAGTCTATTTTATTATGGTTTGTACTCCAAGGCATCTCCAATCTGACGGGCACCACTTGTTTTATCTTCTAGCCTCTTGGGTGTGTAACATTCTCCAAATAAGTCGAGAAAGCATCCCTCTGCATGATAAACATTTATTAGATTGTGTTTTAAGTTGTTGTCCACTTTACAGCTAGCATGCATTAGCCAGATTGTGTTTTAAGATTTGTTTACTTTTCCCAGATATCAGACTGTGTTTCCAATTGTGTTTCAAGTTATTTACAGAGAATATAAGCTATCATGCAGTATCAATTCAGATTGTGTTTTAAGTTGTTGTCCACTTCACAACTAGCATGCATTAGCCAGATTGTGTTGTAAGATTTGTTTCCTTTTCCCAGATATCAGAATATGTTCCCAATTGTGTTTTAAGTTATTTATAGAGAACATAAGCTACAATGCAGTATCAATTATGTGTTATCATATACATTTGTTTTTTCACACATGGTCGTGTCCTAAGTGCATTTTTTATAGTTTATAGAAAAATAGCGTACCAATTTTTCTAGCCATCTATTGTATTTCCTTTCAGACGTCACATCCGATGCACTATTGTCCCATACCTTGATTTTATTGTCCCTCAAATTGAAACACACACACACTAGTAATGATCCTCATGCAAAACTGGTACAAACACGAGCGTTATGATTCCTATGTTCTTCACATCAGTAAATTACAACACAGACTCCATGTTTTCAGTGAATGTTGTTGCCCTTATTTCCTCAGTTGACTTGTAATCTTTTTCATTCTGCATTTAAAGTACTTATGAGAAAGAATATTACAAATCTAATAAACTTTCATTATGAATAATGTCATTACGTTTATACTTACCAACATATTAACTTAATAGAATATGCGTGAGATGCTGCCTTTTTGTCTGAACCTTTCTTCATAGTTCAGCAATTCTGCCCATGCGCTTATTACGGCTATATGTACGGTGATTCCGGGCAACAATGATTCCAGCGGAGACCTCATCACCGGCACACCTTTGGCAATCTTAAACACAATATCCCTAATATTAAAAGTATGTGTTGAAAAGATTAGATTTGTTTAAATATGCTAAAGAAAAATTCTATTCTTTTTAACATCATACTGTATGAGCTAAACTAAAACATGGAGTATGATGTTAAAATCAACTGTGTTTGTGACAACATAATCTATGATCATCCAGTTAAAAGTCAACTGTGTTATAATGATCATACTTTCTAATCAATCAGTTAGAAGCTTTGTGTTTTAACATCTTTTTATATGCTTGGAATATAAAGGACAATATTACATACCACATTGAATCCCAGGCTGAAAACATATACGCGCTGACCGATACCTCCGCGCTATCAAGCTTTTTCCTATGTTCGACTGCTCTATTCATACATGGAGACCTCAGAGCCTCGGTCAATTCCGTTTGTCTTTGCGGCCTGATTTGCCGCTTCCCAAGGTCTAGTTTGTGTATAACCCGCCCCCTTTTAATTGAAAATTCATATTCCTCTGCCGTTTTTTGTGAGACCGGCGTGACATCGAGTGGTTGTCTTTCGATAACTTTAACCAACTGAGTTTGCGGTGTGTCTTTCCTTTCAATGGTCTGCATGACCTCTTCGACAAATGTGAATGTCCATTGCGGCAACTGTGACATTTCCCCATTCTCGTTATTTTTCTTATTTTTCGGTGTTTTATCCTCAGGAGTATGTGGTTGTCAACTTGTCGTGTCTATGGACACAACTTTCTTCCGCATGTCCTTCCACAGTGTATGTTTTTCTTTTATCTTTTCATTTTCAGATACAACATAAACCCATTCACAAAAGTGTCGTTTATCCTCTTCACACACTCTTCAAACTGATTAAAAAACACTTCCAACATACCTGCATGCACCTGTATTAGATGATTTCACACAACAGATTAGCATCAAGCAAGAACAACAGAATTGTGTTTTTGGAATAACATATTTTTTTTACTTATGTTTGTATAACGGTTACAAAAGTACCTATTCACTTTGGCTCGCAGGTGGCGTTGACCCATATTGAGATACCATTGGTATCCTAATCTCTCCATCAACCCCTATGTGAATGCCAGGCTCATTTTGCGTTTGTCCGTACTCATTGGACTCAACGTAGTATTTCTCGATGTCGTCTAGATGGTATTCAGCAGCAGTTGTTTCACCATCTATGTCCATATCTTCTTCAATCTCAATAGTTTTTTTTTTTTGAGATTTCCAGGAATCTCATCGACAAAATCAGGAGTGGTTGATCCCCTTGGTTTATGAAAATTGCAGATTTGGTCCCAAGGGTTTACGAATTACAGATTTAGTCCTAGTGGTTGCAGTTTTTGCACTCGGGTGGTCCTTATCAATAACCTCTATTAAATTTTCAAGTTAAATCTTTGTTAAATGACTAAATTGCCCCTAAACAATTATAAAAATTAAAAAACAAAAAAAAGTGGGCTTACCCTTCATCTTCTTCCTCCCCCCTTCTCTATATAACCCACAACCACTACCTCGACCTTCAACCCACCGCCACCTCCACCGTCAACCCACTATCTCCACCGTCACCTTCAACCCACCACCACCTCCACCCAACCACCACAAATTAAAACCCTAGCAGAAAGAGTGTAACAAATTGATAAAAGCAACATGGCCTAAATGCTAGAATACCTAAAGAAGACGAAATAGATTACATAACTTAGAAGGCGGATGGTGGCGTACAAAATCATAACAAATTGATAAAAGCAACATGGCCACAACGTTAACTCACTCTCTTTCATCTCTCTCTCTTTCTCTCTCTCTCTCTAAAATTCATATGAAGATGAACTAACATCAGCAAAATTTTACAGTCAATGATGTCTTCACCTCCACATATCTCTGAAATACTCATCAGGTGTGTGTGTGTAATTTTTGTAACAATAGATTGTTGGTATTTTGTCATGTAATTGTGAGAACATAATTATTGTGTATTGTATTGCGTGTGTGTTGATGAAAGTGTTATGAGTTTGTGGAATAATTCAATTTGCTACCGGAATAATTGTGGATTATGCAATTTGTGATCCCGTGTGTTTATTTAATAATGAAGATCTCTCTGTAAAAGTTTCTAGGGCTCCAAATTGATAGTTAGACTGTGGTTTTGTTAGTGCCATTTGGACATAAAAAGATTGAGGTTTATTTTGTTGAGTTTGGAAGATAAAAGGATGTATATTATCTGAGTTCACTTGTGTATTTGTGTCTCTGTTCTTTTATTAGAAGAGATATTGTTTTTGTTTAGAGGTTAAAGGATGTAATGGGTTGAAGGTGACGGTAGAGGTGGTGGTGGTGGGTTGACAGTGGAGGTGGTGGTGGTTGTGGGTTATAGAGGGGGGGGGGGGAGAAGGTGAGAGGTGTGCCATTTTTTTGTTTTTTTTTGTTTTTGTAGTTGTTCACGGGTAATTTAGTCATTTCATGGAGACTTAAATGGAAAGTTTAACAGAGGTTATTGATAAAAACCAACAGAGTGTAAAAATTGCAACTACTGGGACTAACTCTGTAATTAGTGAACCCTTGGGACCAACTCTGTTTTCGCAAACCACAGGGAGCAACCAGGAATTTAACTCTTAAATATATGTCAAATAATATAAATTTACTAATATTTATTGCAAAATACATGAAAATGATATTTATTCTTTAATATGATAGGCATAAAATTATGTTTTATTTTTTCAAGTCAAACTCGGCCCGAGTTGACCTACTAGATCCAATTCTGACTAAGGTTGACATTGTTTGATCGATACCGAGTAATTAGGCGGAGTTGAAAACAGTCGCCTCGACACCCTACCTTGTAGAGACTACTGATCGGAGTGTCGTGCCTCGGTTAAAAATAAAATTTATAAGCCCAAATTACCCTTAACAATGCGTTAGTGGTAGTAAGGGGTCGAACTACGAAGAGTTTGTGGTTTGCGTATGGATGTGATTGATTTTAGATTTTGTCACTTTAATTATGAAGCTTGCTATTAACTCGATTGATTTGTTTGGTTGAAAAGGAGTCGGGTTAACCGACGAATTTGCTTTAACTAATTAACTACGAAGAAATTTGAACAATGGAACAAAAACTTGATTAACAAATAAATGAGAACAAGGTTCACACCCGGTTCAACAATTGCAAAGCCTAGGGTTACTAAATGTTTTAACTCAGTTTAGATGAATTAGTTCATTAACGGTTTCAAGATCACGAGGCTTAGGTGCCAATTGCTATCGACGTTCAAGACGGACCGCAATGCACTTCGTTATCTCTGACAATTAAATCCTAACACAAGACAAGGCATAAATACGCATATTCATTTCACAAAGTCGAATTTCATAACTCATTCGACAATTTGTAAATTCAATACAAACGTAAGACAATTATCCAATGTTTCAAATGCAATTCAAATTGTCACAAACCAAGTATCAAACAAATAGCATATCCTAAACCTTACAAAAGTCTACACCGCAATGAAACCCACAAGAATTAGCAGCTCATGGTAGGATGAACGTGATCAATGGATGATTGGAACTTGAACATCAACATCTTGAAACATTGAAGTGGTGAAATTGCTGATTAGGGTTTTGGGATGAATGGTGGTGATGAGTGGATTAAAGTATGGATGGTGATTAGGGTTGTGGAATGAAGATCGATGATTGATTCGGTTGAAGATGGATGAGATTGATGGATGGGGGATGATGTGTGTTGGTTTCTAGGCTCCAAGAACTGATTTCAAACTCAAATTAATGTGTCACTCTCGAAAAATGGTCAAAAATTGAGTTATAAGTCGCCCAGATCAACAAACAAACGAAATTCTGTGTCGGACACAGGGGAGGGCGTCGCCGACGACTGGTGCTTTGTTCACTTTTCTGTGGACATTGAAACCTACTGTCTACGCATATCTGGCTGATGGGGTTAGCCACGGGGCATCGCCGACGACCCACAAGGGCGTCGCCGACGACCTCTCTAACTCCTATTTTCTGTTTTGTCCGTTTCTCGTTCCCGGTTGACCCGTTTTCCATCCCGATGCTCCGTATAGCTCCCGAATAGCTCCTTAAACTCCGTTAGACCTGTAAAACACAATTCCAATCAAAAGTAGCCTATTCGAAACTAAAAGTTCTGTAAAAACACACACTTATGCATAAAGAAACACCGGTTTTCTACCACGCATCACATCCCCACATTTGTATTTTGCTTGCCCTCAAGAAAATCTGTTTTTCACTTTAACGTGGGTCGAACAAAAAACACACATCCCATTCTCGAGACATAACTGAAGGTCTAATGTCATACCCGATTCATAATTCATACAATTTTTGAAATTTTTAGCCATAAAGTGATTTTGAAATTTTTAGCCGTAAAGTGATTAATTACATAAAAATAGTTATCCAAGATTAACCCGCCCTTAAAAGTCACAAATCATACCCATCCCTCACAATGTTCTCTCCACTCGGTTTAAAAATTGGCTAATCGATGATGCATTAGCACTTTTGATGTAATCACTCAAACTGATTAGAACACGTACCCGCATAGGCTTGCAACTCAATCGTTCTCCACCACCGAACATAAATACTAAGCACAAGTAAAAGGTCTTTAAAAGGGTTGTAACGGGGATAGGCTAAAGGTATGGAGTAAGGTATTTTGAAAGTGGCTAAGGTGATAAAAACTCGATTTTTATCACAAAACAACTACTATAGACAAGACTAACTACGAATCAACAAACTACAAGGCAAAGCATTCGCCTTTTATTCAACGCTACCACACATCTTTTTGTGCTTTCTCAATAATTTTCTTTTCTTTTTCATGACGTTTCCTGCATTTTCGTTTTTTTATGTAAGACAAATCTTTACAAATAAATTGATCCTAAAATCGAATTTTTATCACATGGGTTAAAATAAATCGCTCAATGGTCAAAGGCTAAGTGGGTTGGTCAAACGAAAGGTTTAGGCTCAAAGTTGGCGACTAGGGGATTAATTTCGGGTAAGGAGATATATAAATGGTAAAAAAGGAAAAGGTTTACCTAATGCCTTAATCATTCTTGTGCTTGTATTCGGTCTATGGTCTCAAACGCATCAAAAGTTGCAAGTTCTACAATACGCGACTAAAAGTCCACTCAAACAAAGAATTATATATCTATGATATATAAAAGTGGCTTCAAGATCTCACGTATAAGGGGTATGGTATGTGATATGCACAAAATGCAAGTTTCTTAAGCGGATTATTCCCAAATAACCACCCGCTAAATACCCGTCATGTTATTAGTTCGACCATGACAAAAGACCACATGGGTTGTGCCATCCCACATTGACTTAATTACTTGTGCTTTTTAGATTGCTTCAGACAAAGACATTGTTGAAAAAAAATTGAAATTTTTCCCTCATCCCCACACTTAAGGTCAACATTGTCCTCAATGTGTAGTGTTTAAATGAAAGTGTCAAAACCGAAAAAAAAATTTCCCTATCCCCACACTTGAGGTCAACATTGTCCTCAATGTGTAGGAATGGAGCCTTTAAAACGCACAAGGGATGTGACACGACCAAACTCCCAACATTTCACCCCGTTCAATAATATACAAATTACATTCCACTTATTAACTAACTAATAATCAAAGAAAAGGAAACGAATTCACCTGGCTTTGTCTTGTTCCTCGTGTGCTCTTCACTCTTTGATAAAAATGGTCGTCTCACAAACAAAGTGTACCTACAAATCTGAATCCTTGTGTAGAAGCATGCTTCTCACAACCATCAAAATTTGTTAGCTACCCGTTCTACTATTTTTATAAAAGATTTACCAAGCCATTCGTTACTTCAATTTGAATTTTGTGGAAAAAATAATTTACAACAAAAACAAACTTAACTCACTTTTGTAGGAATCATGATTGCATTTAGCATATGCAACAAGCCCTTTTAAACCTCCCGATAGCTCAGGATGACGAGTGGGTCTCGTGAGGGTTATATAGGGAACACACCCACAATGTTCATTTAACTACTAAACAAGACAAAGTACAAAATGGGAATGTACAACAAGACAAACTAGACTACGGAGATTGTTGGTGCACTAAATGTCTGCTGATTACGTCATAATCAAGTCTTGTGTCTAGATAGGTTGAATGAACACACAATAGGGTTTAAATTAGGGTTTTATATGTTTAAACTTGTAGATTTCGCTTGAAAGGGTTTATGTGTGTTTCAAGCTAAATCAACAACAGAAGATTTAGCTTGAAATGGTTCAAGCGAAATCAACAACAGAAGATTTAGCTTGAAATGGTTCAAGCGAAATCAACAGGGTTATATATAGGTGAAGTGTGTGTCATTTGTAGAGGACTTGGTCATTGTGTGTGAGACGAAGTGCTGTCGGATTTGTATCAGATTACATTGTAAAAGCACGTAAATCAATCAGAAAAGAAAGATTAAAAGGAAACTAGCTGTTATGACTTTGTTTACGTTGATTCCGCCTTCGTACTCAAAGATGAACTGCTTTAACTGACGTTTCAAGGTCGTAGAACGGTCCAACAAGTGGTATCAGAGCTCAGGACGAGGAGTTCATACCATAGCAGCTTGATATTACCGGATTCTCTTCTTTCTACTCATTTCTTTTATACTTTTCTGATCTGAACGAGTTCCAACGGTCGAAATGGTCTGATTTTCGAGTATATTGTGTAAAACATAGTATTATCAAACCCTAGAAAGAATCAGGTTAAATTTCGGACTAAAAATGATAAAAACAATCTAAAAACCAGATTTTGCTTGAAAGAGTTCGAAGTTTAAGAACAATTTCGCTTGAAAATCAAAGGATTTCGCTTGAACGGTTCAAGCGAAATTGATTGGCTGGATTTCGCTTGAATCATTGAACTTGTATTAGGGGATTTCGCTTGACAAGTTCAAGCGAAATAGACTTCTTAGATTTCGCTTGAAAATAGTTTGGATCAGATTTCGCTTGAGTGTAATTTGTGATTTCGCTTGAAAGTCCAAAGTGAAATAGGAGATTTCGCTTCAATAGTTCAATTTCGCTTGAACTTGCTGATTTTTAAAACCTAAAATTTTCTAAGTGTTGGCTGATTTTGCAGGAACATTCACGATGGATGATATTTTCATGAACCCGTTTAGCGACATGTACGCGTTTGCTGGAAATTCGGGAGACGATACATCTTCAAGCAATAACAATGAGAACTCATCAAACGCCAAGAAGAAATTATCGGATGCTTTAGAAGTTGAAAGTGCTTTCGGAACTTACAACAAACCACCGAAATTGATGGCTATCGAGGAGTATAGTCGGTGGGCAAAGAAATTCGAAGATTGGTTGAGGGCTTTTGCATTTCTGAGCTGGAAGAGTCTCAAAAATGGATATGATAATGGAGGCAAAGAGGGTGAAACTTTATCAATATCTGATGAAATAGAGTCGTTTGTTGCTGAGCAGAAATGTGTGGCATTATTGTTTCAATCCGTGCGTGAAGATATAATTTCTTTGATTGATTACTCTAGTGCTAAAGATCTTTGGGCAAAATTAGAAAAGAAATGTATAGGTAGTGAAGAAATCAAGAAAAACAAAAAGAAACTACTTAGGAAAGAGTTTGATATGTTTGGATGTTTAAAGAATGAATCAGTATCAAAAATGATTGAGAGGTTTGGGCATCTAAAGCTGGAATTGGATAGACATGGAATTAAATATTCTGATGATGAGCAAGTAGACAAGTTATT
The DNA here is from genome assembly GCA_030545235.1 of Helianthus tuberosus. Lineage (NCBI taxonomy): Eukaryota > Viridiplantae > Streptophyta > Magnoliopsida > Asterales > Asteraceae > Helianthus > Helianthus tuberosus. The sequence continues at coordinate 35,227,098 of CM060436.1, forward strand.
TGATTCGTTGCCAGACGAGATGGAGTGGAGATATTATGCACTGATGTTGAAGAACACTATTGTTCCTGAGAAGTTGAAACCAGATTTGGTGATTGAGAAACTTGAAAGTCACGAGTTGGAATTAAAGAAGACGTACAAAGTCAATCATTCATCGTATCAACAGAATTTGGATTTATATTATCCTAAGAGCATGATGCCAAAAGCAACTTCACCAAAAACTGTGTTTTCTGTTGAGAATGTATCCACTGTAAGCAAAGAAAGTCAAAGCAGTGGAAATCACAGTGGTTATCACAGTGGATCTTCATCATCTGCAAGTCATTCTGATGCAAAGAATCGTTTTCAATGCAACATTGCAATAGACTTGAAAAATGCTCAGAATTTTGATGAGGAGTCGGCTAAACAACAGATGATCTTCCTAGCATCGGTGTTAGAATCTTATGAAGGGTTAGTAGCTGGGAAGATAGGCAACACCAATCTGGCGAAAGAAGATTATGATCAGATTGATCCTGAGGAAATGGAGCTGATTGATATTCGTTGGGCAATGGCGAGTGCTGTTCGTCGAGCACAACGTTTCATGGAAATTACAGGTAGGAAGACAATTGGTGGTGCATCTACCAAGCTGGGGTTCGATAAGTCCAAGGTGACGTGCTTCAAATGTAAGCAGAAAGGTCACTTCAAGCAAGAATGCAGAAATGCATATGCTGATGAGTCGGAGAATCCTTTCAGAGATGATTACTACAAGAAGGCAATTTATCACCAGAATAAATATGAACCACCTAGATTGAAGCAGGTTGAAGATAACAAAGAAAAATCTAGAGCTCTTGCTGTGATTCACGATGATGAAGGTTTCGATTGGAGCGAACTGCTACCGGAGGAAGATGCGATTGGTTACGCTTTTATGGCAAAGAATGAACCAGTTCCGTGGAAAGACAATAGAACTGAAGAACAGAAGTATAACTACAGAAGGTTGTTGGCCACAAACAGAATGATCAGAATATCTGGTATTTTTTCGGAAGCAAAGAGAGCAAATAGATGGGATCTAGACAGAGAGTGTTATCTTGATCCATATGGAAACATTGCTATTGATCACAACACTCTTGATGTAGAGGCTATAATCAAAGAGTTAAAAGATGATGATGATTATTGGCAGAATAAATGGTGGGGAACTGGAGATGAGAAAGAAGAGAAAGAGAAGAAAGAAAAAGAAGAGAAAGAGATAGAGAACACAAAGAAGGTTGATACCGGGATCATTGACACGACGCAGGAGTTGAATGCTGAAAATCTCGGAAAAATGGCTGACAAAGTGCTAGCTGCTAAAGCACTTGAGGTAGACTCTAACTCCAAGTCTGAGTCAAAAAGCCAGGTCAGTTCAAATTTGTCAACAAATGTGTCAGGTAAGAAAGTTGATGGGGATGTTGATTGCAAAAATTGCATCAAAGAATGCAAATTTTGTAACACAGTCACGTATCTCAACGGTAAGAAGGTTGATGATCTGACAGCAAAAGTCAGAAATGTTGAGAATCAAATTCTTGATCGTGACAAGATGGTTAAAGCTTCAACTGAACGGATAAAAGAATTAACTAACAAAATTGAAAATGATAAAACTGATCATGAGAGGATTAGACAAGAAAATGAAAAGTTAGTTCTTGAAAACCGTCAAATCACTGAAAAATTTGAGAAGCTTAAAAGCACAATGAAAGATTGTGATGATCGAAATGGTAAAACTTTTAAAGAAAATGAACATTTAAAAGCAGTGCTTAGAGTAAAAGAAGAATCAATCAACCAACAACTGGATGAAATCGCTAAATTGAAACTTAAAGTTCAAGAAGCTGTAATCGAAAACGAGCGAATCCAGTTGAAGCTTAACAGTTACAACTCCGCAAGTTTTGTTTTGCAACACATTATTCCCAAACCCATTGGGAAAGACAAAGCGGGCGAAGATGTGTATTGTGATGGAACCGGGGTGGGTTTTCATCAAGTTCCACCACCTGTTCTTGATAATTACACGAAAAAGCAATCTGGGTTGGTTGAAATTGAGGAAGAAAGTGAAGTTAAACTTCCAGAGAACATTGATGTCACGTTCACATCTTCCAATGACGATAGTGTCCAAAATGATATTGTAAAAGGTGTTGTTGAAAATGTGCTAAAATTGGATAGTGACACTACTGAGGAAGATGGGTGTTTCTTGGACAAGTACATTCAGAAATCAAAATCCAAAAACAACTTAAGTGATGAACCGGGTCTTGTGATGTACAAGATGGCTGGATCTGATAAGTTGTATTCGGATTCTGAGTTTCCCATTGAGAATGTTAATGTGAAAAAGCTGACAAATGTGTTCAAATTGATTGAAGTTGAGTTGTCAGAAGTGAACAGTTTGAGTCAAACAAAAAGGCAAATGAATTTTGAGAAAGATAAAGCTTATTACAAAAAGTCTGTTGTTCCACCACGGTTTTATAATAACAATCGAAACAATTGGTCGGGTGGTTATCGGGGTGGTAATAGTTATCAAAAGAAGAGTTTTCAAAACAAAAGATTTGCAGAAAAGAAGGTGTTTGTGAACAGTTCAAGTTCACTTTCTGATGAGGAAAATGAAATTTTTTCAAAATCAAATAAAGAGTTCTTTGAGAAGAGGGTCTCACAACCTCAGTCTGAAGGCACAAGTCGAGTTGTTGATACTCGTACATGTTTTAGATGTAACAAAGTTGGTCACATTGCAAGAAATTGCACCAACTCCAAGCCTAAGACTGACGTTGTTGACAGACAAAAGAAGAAAGTTGACGTGAAGGGTAAAGCACCAATCGTTGTTGAGAAAAAGAGTGTGAAAAATAACAACATCAAAGTGAAAAATGAACCTGTAAAGAAAATGGTAACTAAAAACGACAAGTTTTATAAACAGGTTGCTTTATCTCAACAAGTTTGGAAACCAAAAACAGAGATGAAAATTTCAACTTCTGAAGTGAAAAAGGCTGAAGAATCAATTTCGGTTGATTATGATGCAAATTTTCCACCTCTTAAGGCTGAAAAATTCAAAATTCAAATTGCGAGAGTCAAGGTTACACCTAAGGCTGATGAGGCCTGGGTGGACACCATGTTCATCTAAGCAGTTTTAATTGCCGGAGCTTCCTTGATCGCGAAGCATGAATCGGCATCTTTATTGAAGTTGGTTAAGTCAAAGTTTGTTTTTGTGCAGGATCTTCCACAACTTGAATCCAGATGGATCATGGATAGTGGAGCTTCAAGACATATGACAGGGAAGACTGCGTTGCTGTATGATGTGAAAAACATTAATGGTGGTTATGTTGGATTTGCTGGTCATGAAGGTGGTCGAATTGTTGGTGAAGGAACGTTATCCAACGGGATTGTGACGTTTGAAAGAGTTAACTACATCACTGAGCTGGAGAACAATCTGCTTAGTATCTCGCAGATTTGTGACAATATGTATACTACTCACTTCGCTGATAAAGAATGTTTGATTTTGAAACCTGGATTTGTTATCCCTGAAGAATGGATTATCATGCGGGCACCTAGAGTGAATGATTTATATGTGTTAGATATGAGTGTAGCAACTACAACAACTGGTCAAGCACATTGTTTTGTATCTAAAGCAACTGAGAAAGAATCAAAGTTGTGGCACCGAAAGATGGGGCATATTCATTTAAGGAAGATGAATCACTTGGTGCACAATGATTTGGTTATGGGAGTTCATGTCAAAGGTTTTCATCTGGAAGGGAAGTGCATTAGTTGTGTCAAAGGCAAGCAAAAGAAAAAGTCTCACCCTACAAAACAAGTCAATTCAGTTTTGTGTCCTCTGGAAAGACTTCACATGGATTTGTTTGGTCCGGTGAATGTCAAAAGTATTACAGGAGATTACTATTGTTTGGTCGTTACTGATGATTATTCCAGATTTTCGTGGGTTTCTTTCTTGAAGACGAAAGATGAAACATTTGACAGTTTGATGGGGTTTTTCAGGAAGATTGAGAATCTGTACCAAAGGCGTATCAAGAGAATTCGAAGTGATAATGGTACTGAATTCAAGAACAGTAAGATGGAAGAATTTTGTGATGAAAGAGGTATTTTGCATGAGTTTAGTGCTCTGTATACTCCGCAGCAGAATGGAGTCGCAGAACGTAAAAACTGGACACTAATCGAGACAGCTAGAACTATGCTCGCAGATTCAAAGTTACCGATAAATTTTTGGGCTGAAGCTGTTTCTGCCGCATGCTATACGCTCAACAGGGTTCTCACTGTCAAGAAGTTCAATAAAACATGTTTTGAGCTGATCAATAATCGTAAACCAAATCTGAAGTATCTTGAACCGTTTGGGTCTCCCTGTACTGTTCTCGATTTTCAAGGCAAATTTGGTGAAAAAGGCTTAGAAGGAATATTTGTGGGTTATGCAAGTCCGTTGAAATGAGTATTCATTCCAATTTGGAAAACGATTATTGAGGCATATAATGTTGGATGTCAAGGTTATACTATGCTGATCGGAGTGTCGCGCTCCGGTCAAAGATAATATTTATAAGCCCAAATTACCCTTAACAATGTGTTAGTGGTAGTAAGGGGTCGAACCACGAAGAGTATGTGGTTTGTGTGTGGATTCGAATGAATTAAAACAATTGTCACAATTATGAAGCTTGCCAGATATTTTTGTATTTTTTTGTTTAGTAGAAAGATGTGAATTTAAACTAAGTGAATTGATTAGACTGATTAACAACTAATGATTAACGATTGCAAGAAATTTGGATACTAGAACAATAATAATAAAAAGGAATCACACCCGGTTTCGGTAATTGTTAACCTAGGATTTCTACAAGTTTTAGTTTCAACTCAAATGCATTCGATTAACGGATTTAGTGTACCGTGACTTAGGTGCTACTAACTATCAACGCCCCGAAGAACGGACAAAAAGACACTTTGTAATCAACACAAGTAAATCCTAACAACGACAACGTACAATTACATATCACCGTTTCGCAAAGTCATAGCTTTTAACATCGCTCGACAATTCACGAATTCGTAACAAATGTAATACTATTGTCAAAAGTTTCAAAAACCAAATACAAATTGTCACTAAGATGAAACAAGAACAAATTGAAACCCTAAAATTAACAACTACCTACACCGGGGTGAAACCGAGATGATTAGCCGCTCATGGTTGAAGAAGCTTGATCACCGGATGATTGGAATGCGAAGGAAGTCATCTTGAAGCTTGAAAAGTGTATGAATGGTGAATGATGAAGGTTTGGTGAAAGATGATAGTGGTAGAAGGATTAGGGTTTGTGGAATGATTTATTGTGTAGATGGTGATGATTCTTGATGATGATTTCGGGTTGTAAAGATGAAGGTAGATGGAATGGTGGGTCAATTGTGGCTCCAAGAACAACTTTCAAACTCCCAATGTTGTGTAACTGTCGAAATTGGTTGGTGAGGAAATCTTTAAACTCGTTACATCCCCCAATCAAACAAAAATCGCGATGCATACATAGAGATGCCGTCGCCGACGGTGGATGTGTCCGTCGGCGACGGTGCGTAGTTTGTCTTCTGATGCCGACGGTCTAACGCGCTGTCTACGGTCACATCAGGCGACGTCACTTTGCACATACCGTCGGCGACGGCCCTTATGGGCGTCGGCGACGGTGCCCGGAATCTCATATTTCTGTTTTTCGCGTTCCGTGCTCCCGGTTGATCCGTTTCGCGTTCCGGTGGTTCCTTTTTCACTCCGGTGACTCGTAAAGCTCCCGAAAAGCTCCTTAAACTCTGTTAGACCTGCAAAACACATATCTAATCAAAAGTAGACCATTCGAAACTAAAACTTGTGTAAAACATCAAATTAAGCAATTACAAGCACCGGTTTTCGACTACGTATCACATCCCCACACTTGTCTTTTGCTTGCCCTCAAGCAAATCTGTTTTTCACTTTCACGTGGGTCGAACAACGAATACATTCCCCATTCCCGAGACAAAGGTTAAGGTCCAATGTCATACTAAAGTTCAAACTCTTTACAATTTTCAATATATTTAACGGTAATGTGATTTTAAGTACACAAATGGTTACCCAAGATTAACCCGCCTGTAAAACCAACAATTCATGCATGTCCCTCACACTGTTCTCTCCACTCGGCTTATAAATTGGCTAATATTTATAATGTATTAGCACTTCAAAGACTATTCACTCAAAACCGATTAGAACACATACCCGCATAAGCTTGCAACTCAATCATTCTCCACCATTGATCACAAACACTAAGCACAAGTCATAAGGTCTTTATGAGGGTTGTAACGGGGCTAGGCTAAGGGTAGGAATTAGGATATTTTAAAGTGGCTAAGGCGATGAAAATTCGATTTTTATTACAAAAGATTATTCTAACAAACTAACTATAAACACCAAATATGAGGCAACAACATTCGCCTTTTATTCAACAACTACTAACACTTCTTTTTGTGTTTTTCTTCAACGATTTTCAATTCTTTTTCATGACATTTTCTGATTTTTTTTTTAACATATATGCAAACAAACAAGAACAACTATACAAAAACGACTCCTATAATCGAATTTCCATCACACGGGTTTAAAAGAAAAGGTTTAACGGTTATGGGCTATAGGGTGGTCAAACGAAAGGTTTAGGCTCAAAATGGGCGACTAGGAGATTTGTTAGGGTAGGGATAGATAAATGGTTTTAGGAGAAAAGGTTTACCTAATGCCTTAATCATTCCTGTGCTTGTATTTGGTCTATAGTCTCAAACGTATCAAAAGATGCAAGTTCTACAATACATGACTAATGGTCCACTCAAACAAAGAAACATCAACATGTAATTCCATGATGTGAAAGTAGCTCAAAACCTCACGTATATAAAAGGTATGATATGTGACATGCATAAAAGACTAGTTTCTTAGGCGGATTATTCCCAAATAACCACCCGCTAAATACCCGTCATGCTATTAATTCGAACTTGACCATGACAATAGACCAAATGGGTTGTGACATCCCTCGTTGACTTAGTTACTTGTGCTTTTAAGATCGCTTTTAACAAGAAATTTTTGAAATTTTTTTTGAAATTTTCCCCCATCCCCACACTTGAGGTGAACATTGTCCTCAATGTGTAGTATTTAAATGAACGGGTCAAAATCTAAAAATTTTTACTACTCCCCCATCCCCACACTTGAGATACATATTGCCCTCAATGTGTAAGAACTAGAGTATTAAACGCACAAGGGATGTGACACGGCTAATTTCCCCAAAATTTCACCCCGGAAAAATAATATACAAAATACACTCCACTTATTTGCTAATCTAAAGATCAAAAGTAAAAAGAAACGTATGCACCTGGCTTGTGAGCTCATTCTTCGTATGCTCCTCTCCTCTTCATGAAAGCGGTTGTCCCACGAACCAATTGTACCTACAAATCTTAACCCTTGTGTAGAAGCATGCTTCTCACAACCACTAAAATTTGTTAGTTACCTAGTTCTACCACTTTTATGAAAATATTACCAAGCTATACATTATTTCACTTTGATTTAGGTGGAAAATAAATTACAACAACAACAAACCTAACTCACTTTCGTAGGAATCACGGTTGCATTTAGCTTATGCAACAAGCCCTTTTAAACCCCCCAATAGCTTGGGAGGACGAGAGGTCTCGTGAGGGTTATATAGGGAACACACCCACAAAGTTCATTTAACTAGGCGAGAATTTAAATAACAAAATGAAAATAACGAAAATAAAAATAATATACAACAACAACAACAAAAGACATACCATACCTCTACCGCTGATATCGCTCGTTTGGATCCACTGGCGGGTTGGGCTGGTATTGATAACCAGTGAGGGACTCGAACATCTCCCTATAGTTATCTAGCGGGCTTGACTCTTGTTGGGATCCTTGGGGTGGCGGTTGGTACGGCATCGGAACAAAACTCGAGCCAACGGCTTCGGGCCAATGAGGGGTTGGATCGGATGGCCCTTGCGGATGAGGAAGGTTGGAGTAATCGGTCCAACCCGAATGTTCAACAAATGGGAGACCGGCTTGATAATCTCTTTGATGGCGTTCTTGATCATGGAGCACCTTGAAGTTATTAATCGCCATTTGGTTAGAAAAAGCCAACGCTCCCCATCGGCGTTGGTCCAACTCTCTTTGTGCAGCTTGGTTCCTAGCCGCCTCTTCTTCCCATGCCTGTCTATGGGCCCTTTCTTCCTCTTGCAACTGTATCATGCGTTCCATTTGTGATTGTTGTAACGCATGTTGCAGCTGTTGTTCCTCCAACTGCTTTTCCACCCTCTCGCGGAAAGATGCTTGAAAACCCCATTGTTGCTGCGAATACGCCCCTTGCGCCTCTTCCCATTGGTTCCTACTAGCATGGTACTCTCTTGCTTCACCAATACCCGCCGACACATTGTCGTAGATCGCTTGATCTCCATGGTTCCACAACCGATACGACGGTATTTGCCTTTGATTCACAAAATCTGCCACATTGGCAGAGATTTCCCTATGCTTCCTCCTATACCTTTGCCTCGGTCCCCGCGGACCGGAAGGATCAACTTCCTCCTCAACATCGGGCATCTCCTCATCGACCTCTTCTTCATCACCTTCTTCATCACTCCCTTTGTCATTAAACCGATAACTATCCCCTTGCTCATCTTCGACCGTATGCAAATACCCAAAAGCTTTCACAGTTATTTTCCAATGTCGCCTTATGGAGGCGAAGTTGAATTGATCAATTGGCTTAGACACCCACAGTGAGTCTTGAGGTAATGCATTCTGTTGGAGAATCATGGCGCTAATCAACCTTGCATACGGAATCATCTTTCGTTTATACGATTCCCGTGTATCCCATGTGTTGATCATAACAATTTGACGCCACGAGAGCTTGGGCGTCCCATATAATAATGCATGCACAACCCGACAGTCGGGGGCCTTCACCTTTCCACGGTCTCCGAACCGTACCATAATGTTCTCTAACGAGATACCTTGGAGTATCTTTCCCATCAAAGACAAATCACTTCTCGACTCTCCCGCACCCCAGAACCTAGTAGGGTGTCCTCTAGAAGCCTCACTGGGTCAGCATCGTTTTTCTTGTTGTCCAAAAACTGATCATACCCATAATATTCATACGCGTCGACCCCAAGTGAGTCAAACCTCGCTATAGCGTTCATATGTTCGAAAGACATGACCATTTGATTTTTCCCAATGTTACCAATCAACTTCCACCTATGAGCCGGTCTATCAGAATGTTCAAAACGAAGGGTGGATAACCACTCACAAACTGCCCCCAAGTATACCCGAGTAGTGATATCCTCACACCAGTCAATCACCCGTTCCCAGCCAAGTTTCTCAAACCTTTTCACTATACCAATCTTCCTAAACTCTTCAACATCTACCGTACGTTCACAAACTGTCCTTTCGGGTACGGATTTTGAAACACCCGTAACCATTTTCATCTTCCACATTTTGGCTTCTAACCTCTTATTATTGTAACGAGAAAGAGCCTTTGTTTTCTCATCCTTACATGCCAAACCCGATCTACTATTTTTTTCTTCTTCCCAATCCCAATCCTGTCGAATAAGCTGCCCATCACCCTCTACTACATTACTTAGTTGTTCCCATTGCCTTTGATATATCCCGGAGCCCGAACCGGCTCCCGAAGATGAACCTTGACCGGAGGTCTTTGCTTTCTTACTTCCTCGGAACATGGCTACAATCACAAGACAAAGACAACAACAATTAGTACACTCTAAACCTTCAACAATCTCAAACTTTGAACATAGTATGTAATGTTGCACTTCAATCAAATTTTAGATGTAGAATCGCCTTTTTAAACTTCCAAAGTTGCACATCTTATCATCTATATCGATTAAACATGTTTATTCCAAAAATTTCGCAAAATTTCATGTTTTCAACAATATTCAACATCACAACTATGTTCAATCATGCACAAATCTAGTGTAATCACATCACCAAGACTAAAGCATGCTCAAATCCCACCCAAATCAAGCAAACATTCTTAAGTTTATGCTAAAACATCCTACATTATGATAAACAACCTACTCTTAAACAATATGCTTAAAATTTCGGAAGAAATCAACAATGTATATAATAATCATGCATAAATTTTATGAAATTTCATACCTTTTGATGTTTAGATGACAAGAAGAACTAAGAATAAGTGCAAAACAAGAAACTTGGATGAACACTCTTCAAACCCTAAAACTCACGTCCAGAAATCGTGCAAACGAACAAGATTTGATGGAAACCGTTATGGGGGTTTTGTTCCTCTTGAAAAACTACACAAGTTAGGTTCAAGAATCGACTGATTTGGTGTAGAATTGAAGGAGTTATGAGAAGAGAAGATCTAGGGTTCTTGGTGACTTAGTGAAGAAGATGGGTTGCAAGAGAGGAAGTTAGAACATATGGATCTGCTAAATGAAATTATGTGGGCATGTGATAGGGTTTTCAAGACTTTTGTATGGTTAAAACCATGTTTGGAACGAGTTTTACAAGTGTCAAAGAGGTTTGGGTTCGAATCTTGGCTTAAACAAAAATCAGCGTCGGCTGATGATGCAGGCACCGTCGGCGACGGGCATACATGCCGTCGGCGACGGACTCCGGAAATAGTCAAAGTGGCGACGGCCTAACACGCTGCCTACGGACAAAATTGGGCGACGGAGTAGTTCTGAGGGCCGTAGGCGACGCCTGGGGTCACCGTCGGCGACGGTGCCCCTAAAATCAGTTTTCTATTTTTTTTTTTTTTTTTTTTTGAAAATATGAGAAAAATTATGGACTTTTAATAAAAGAGCTATGTACATACAAAAATCCTAAAAATTATTAAAAATCTTTTTGTGATTTTTTATAAGTTAAATTTTTTAACACGCAATAACCGTCAACGACCCTACCACCCCCCAAAAATTCGTGTATTGTCCTCAATGCACATAACAAAGCCTAAAAACATACCTTGTGTCTTCATGACCCGTTCGGAATGTCCGGACTTCACACAATCAAGAGAGATTAGTATGGAACGAAAACGATTAACATAAACACACACAAACAAATAAATAATTGTACATAACTTTACACAAAATGTTACCGGTCCTTGTTAGTCGACCTCGTAAATTGGTGTGCTTACAACAAAGCTCACCACTTCCTTGTTTTCGTCTACCTTCTCGTTACCATCAAGAAACGGTTTTAGGCGATGACCATTTACCGTTTGTCGTATCCCATCCTTCGGGTCCTCGATGGTAACATCACCCAATTGTCCGACCCGGGTGATCACATAGGGTCCCATCCATTTGCTCCGGAGCTTTCCGGGAAAGAACTTTAGCTTCGAATTGTAAAGCCACACCTTTTGGCCAACCTCGAACTCTTTCTTTCTCAACTTGGCATCATGCGCTTTCTTCATTCCATCCTTGTAGTTGGACGCGCATTCATATGCCATTTCCCTTAGCTCCTCCAACTCACATAGCTTGAGTTTCCTTTCCTTACCTGCATCGTCATATTGAACATTAACTTCTTTAATAGCCCATAACGATTTGTGTACAAGTTCCACCGGTAAATGACAATTTTTGCCATAAACCAACCGGTAAGGTGTAGTGCCAATAGGCGTCTTATGTGCCGTACGGTAGGCCCATAAGGCATCGTTCAATTTAATTGACCAATCCTTACGGTCCGCCCGCACGGTCTTTTGCAAAATCTCTTTGATTTGCCTATTTGACACCTCAACTTGCCCGCTTGTTTGCGGGTGATAGGGGGTAGCAATCCTATGGTCAACACCAAACCGTTTAAGAAGTTTCCCAAACCGAAAATTTTTAAAATGAGATCCTCCATCACTTATGATGACCCGAGGAATCCCAAACCTTGAGAAAATATCGGTTTGAACAAAATTACATACTACGGAGTGGTCGTTCGTCTTGGTGGCTATTGCTTCGACCCACTTTGACACATAGTCAACGGCCACCAAGATATACAAATTGCCATAGGAATTGGGGAATGGGCCCATGAAATCAATTCCCCACACGTCAAAGATGTCGACTACAAGGATTGGTTGCATGGGCATCTCATCCCTTTTTGAAATACCCCCTAGTTTTTGACACTCTATGCAATTTTTGGCAAACTCATTTGCATCTTTGAAGATAGTAGGCCAAAAAAGACCACTATTTAACACTTTATGACCCGTTTTGTGACCACTAAAGTGACCACCACATGCAAATGAGTGTAGATGCTGCAACACGCTTGGAATCTCTTCGTCATCAATGCATCTCCTTATAACTTGATCCGCACACTCCTTCCACAAATGCGGTTCTTCCAACCGATAGTACTTGATTTGGGACATGAAGTGTTGCCTTTTCCGTCTATCCCAATGTGCCGGCATATCACCTGTAACAAGATAATTGACAATGTTAGCATACCATGGCAATTTATCTAATTTCATTATGTGCTCATCTGGGAAAGACTCATTGATCTCTACAGTTGTAGGATCCTCTTCAACTATCAACCGGGACAAATGGTCCGCCACAACATTTTCGGTACCCTTTTTGTCCCGTATCTCCAAATCGAATTCTTGGAGCAACAACACCCATCGGATTAACCTCGGTTTTGCATCTTTCTTCTCCATGAGGTACCTAACTGCAGTGTGATCAGAATAAATAATCACTTTACTACCCCATATATATGCCCGAAATTTATCCAATGCATATACCACCGCAAGTAGCTCTTTTTCGGTAGTGGTATAATTTAATTGTGCATCCGAAAGAGTCTTACTCGCGTAGTATATGGCAACGGGTTTCTTATCGACCCGTTGTCCCAACACGGCCCCCACCGCATAATCACTCGCATCGCACATAATTTCAAAAGGAAAAGACCAATTTGGCGATTGCAAGATTGGAGCCTCAACCAACTTCTCTTTCAATTTGTTAAAAGCATTTTGGCAATTTTCATTAAAATCAAACGGTTGATCTTTTAACAACAAGTTACATAAAGGCTTGGTTATGTCACTAAAACCCTTAATAAACCGCCGGTAAAAACCCGCATGACCTAGAAATGACCTAACACCTTTAACGGTCGTGGGATATGGTAAAGTAGATATGACTTGTACCTTTGCACGATCAACCTCTATCCCACGACTTGACACCACGTGTCCCAACACTATTCCCTCTTGAACCATAAAATGGCTCTTTTCCCAACTTAAGACCAAACTAGTTTCGACACACCTTCTTAACACTTTATCTAGTTGATCCAAACAAGCCTCAAAAGATGACCCAAAAATTGAGAAATCATCCATGAAGATTTCCAAAGACTTCCCCACCATATCTGAAAAGATACTCATCATACACCTTTGGAAGGTGGCGGGGGCGTTACATAATCCAAACGGCATTCGCCTAAATGCGAAAGTGCCATAGGGACAAGTAAACGTGGTCTTTGCTTGGTCTTCCGGATGGATGGCAATTTGGTTATAACCAGAACAGCCATCTAAGAAACAGTAAAATTTTTGTCCCGACAATTTCTCAACTATTTGATCAATGAACGGTAAAGGGAAATGATCTTTGGAAGTTGCGGTATTCAACTTCCTATAGTCAATACAAATTCGCCACCCGGTTACCGGCCGAGTGGCTACCTCTTCACCTGCGTCATTTTTGACGACTTGTATGCCCGCTTTCTTGGGAACCGTCTGTGTCGGGCTCACCCATTGGCTATCCGAGATCGGGTAAATGATACCCGCATCTAGCCATTTCAGCACTTCTTTCTTCACTACTTCCCGCATGTTCGGATTTAATCTCCGTTGTGCATCTCGAACGGGAGTCACATTCTCTTCCGTGATGATTTTGTGCATCACCACCGAGGGACTAATACCCTTCAAATCAGCAATGGTCCATCCAATCGCCGCCCGATTAGTGACCAAAACATCCATCAATTTATCCTCTTGTTCCACGGTTAAATTTAATGCAATGATAACCGGGAGCGTGTTGCCTTCACCAACATAAGCATACTTGAGATGCTTAGGCAACACCTTCAATTCAACCTCCGGAGGCTCTACTAATGACGGCTTCAACTTGGTGTCGATGCTCTCCGGTAAACTCTCAACTTGGTGCGTCCATGTCGGTTTTCCCTCTCTAACCGCAAGCACCTCCAAATTTCTCACTTCCTCGTCTATGCTCTTATCCATCTCCACCTGTGACCTGTCAAACATATAACAATCCTCCATTGTGTTTTCCCCATCAACGACTGTGTCGCAAAGAGGTATACACGTGTCAACGACGTCCGCCATATAGCATTCATCATCAACTGGAGGGTTCATAAGTCCGGAAAAAACATGCAACCTCAACCTTCGGTTTCCAAATGTCATGTCAACCGTTCCCGTTTTGCAATCAATTTGAGAATTCGCGGTTGCTAAGAACGGTCGACCCAAAATCACCGTAGGTTGTTTGGTTGGGTCCTTGGCCACATAATCAAGCACTAAAAAGTCCACCGGATAGTAAAAATCCTCGATTTTCACTATCACATCCGAAACAACTCCACGGGGTAGTTTGGGTGTTAAATCGGCTAACACCACGGTGGTGTTTGATGATTGAAGTGGACCAAACTCGTATTGGTCATACAAACTACCCGGTAGAATGCTCACGCTAGCACCAAGATCTAGAAGTGCCCGGTTGATTTTAAAATCGCCTACTTGAATTGAAATGATAGGTGCACCCGGATCTTGGAGCTTAGGTGGAAGTGCACCCGAGAGAATCGAACTCACATTTTCGGTTAAATCTAACTTTTTTGGAAATTTGTGAGTGCGTTTTTGGGTACACAAATCTTTCAAGTACTTAGCATACGACGGTACTTGTTTGATTGCATCCAAAAGAGGTAAATTTATTTTTACTTGTTTAAAAATTTCCAACAACTCTTCTTGTTGTGGACCTCTTTTGTTTACAATTTTCTTTATGGGTCCCTTCAATGCTTCGGGATAAGGGGCGGTATTAGCCTCCACACCCTTTTCCTTAGCCTTGGGGACGGGGATGGTCATAACGGGAGTATCATTGTTCTTTTTCAAGTCATTTTTATTTTGACCCGTTTGACCATTCTCATTCTCATCCTCACTAGCATCTTCCACCACCCCTTCAACAAACTGGGGTGATGGTGTTTTGACACCATTATCAACGACTCGACCACTACGTAAAGTAATTTTATTAATTGGTACCTCACGTGTGTTCCTTGAGTTTGACCCTTGATGCTTAGGGTTCACCGCGGTGTCACTTGGGAGTCTTCCCGTGCTTCCTCTCATTTGAGCCATTTCTTCCGCGAGTTGGCCCACTTGCTTTGCCAATGCCTCATGTGCTTTATCCCGAATCTCGTTTGTCTTCTTTATCTCCTTGATATCATGGTGAGATTCTTTTATATTGTTTTGAGATTCCTTTTGCATATTCAACAAAGCATCCATTTTGGCACCCAAATCATCGCCACCGGTTTGATTGTTCGACCCGCTTCCATTACCGCCTTGGTTGTTGTAATTCCTTTGGTACCCACCTTGGTAATTATTGTCCCTACCTTGGTACCCTTGGTTGTAATTTCGTTGATAACCTCCTTGGTTACCACCTTGACGGTTTTGATATGATGATCCGCTTTGACCTCCTTGGTTACCCGATTGAAAATTCGGGTTCATTTGATTTGAAGCATTACCATATCGGAAGTTAGGGTGATTTCTCAAACCCGGATGATAAGTGTTGGAGTTCATGTCATATTGCTTCCTATCTCCATACACTTGGTTGACTTCCTCCGTGTAGTCACTCGGCCCCGTTGAACATTGTTCCACTCTATGTCCAATATCACCGCAACCTTCACACACCTCAAATTGAACCGCATTTACCTCTTTCTTCTTCATACGAGCCATTTCCCGCTCTAGAGTGGAAATCCGATCTTTAGAGTCAAGATCGGGAAGTGATCGGGAAACGGGGTGTTTTTTAGCTCTATCGGCCGATTCTTTCTCTTTTGACCGCTTACTCATCCGCTCTAAAAACTCCCAATCATCATCTTCGTGATTGCTCAAAAGAGTCCCGTTACTTGTCGACTCGAGACGATTCCATGTTGTGTCATCTAAACCCCGTACAAAACATTTAACCAACTCCCACTTCTCAATTTGATGATGAGGGCATCTTCGCATCATTTCTCTAAATCTTGTAAAGGCCTCATGTAACGGTTCGCCCGATAATTGGCGAAAAGACCTAATTTCGTCACGAGCGTCATCGGTCTTCGCCATTGAGTAGTATTCATCAAGGAACGTTTGTTGCATTTCTCCCCAAGTGCGAATACTATTTGCGGGATGTGTGAGGAACCATTGTTTTGCCTTATCCTTCAGTGAAAATTGGAATAGTCGAAGTTTGACCTCATCTAAAGCAAAGTTGTGACCCCCGATAGTGCTGCAAACCGAAGAAAATTCCGTCAAATGTGTATACGGTTCGTCGTTAGATCTTCCATTAAAATGAGGAAGTATGTTGATGTAATGTGGTTTACAATCAAACATCCTCCTCTCGCAAACGATTGGCGAGTCGTTCTCGGTGACAACCGGCCTAAAACGATCATTCACTCCCCGTGGAGGTCGTTGATGACGATGTGGACCGTTAACTTCTTGATCGACCGGTCTTCTATTATCCCGTCTTTCACCTCTTCGATCATCTCGTCTATCCTCTCTTCTATTATCCCTTGGGTTACCACCTCCCACGAAACGAGGAATCCGGTTAGGGTTTGCATTGTTGTTGTTATTATAAAACCCATCATTCCGGTTCCGTTGGTCATTGTTTCGTGGTTGACGGTTGTTCCCATAACCATCATTTCTTCCACCTCCGTAACCGTATTCATCGTTCCCAACGTAATTGGCATTTTGATAGCCAAATTCCTCATCATCATATCTTCTTGCATTGTAGACGTTTCCCCTATTCACATAGCCCCAATCTTCATCATCGTTAGCCCTATCATCATAATATCCCCCGTCATCCGAATTTTCCGTATGAACACTCACATGTTCCGGCGATTGATAACCGGGAACACTATAAGGCTCATCATCGGGGATTGCATTCCTCAAGTCGTCGATGTTGAAGAATGGGTCTTCATTTGCGGGATTGCCGCGATCAGGATTTCCCCGTCGGTCGGAATTGACATTCCGGTCATCTAGGTTAATGGGTAGGGAGTTGTGTCTATGAAGATTTTGTTGTTGAGGTGTTCTTTGATTGTTGTTGGGATTTTGGTTTTGGAAAGGTGGTGTAGGTGGTCCATTGTTGTTGTTACCACCCGGTTGCTCTTGAGGCATGGGTTGAACATTTTGAGCGGGATAAAAGGTTCCTCGGGATTGGAATTGGTTTTGGTTGAGGTTTGGGTGATTGGAGTTTTGGTTTGCCATTGAACCAGTTTCAATGGATGGTGTATGTTGTGGTGTTTGGTTGGTTTTATTAGAAGCAAGTGTTGCTTCTAACCGGCTTGCTAGGTTTCTTCTCGCAACTCGTTCGATTTCCGGTTCGTAGACTAAAGGTGAAGTCCTCCCGGAGTTCCGCGTATGCATGCACTACCAGTAATCTGCACAAGTAACACACCCCGCGTAACAAGGAAAAAGACAAGTACAAAAAGAAAGCTAAACAATTTAAACAGATAATCACACAAATTCAAACAATCATCCAAACACAAAGCGCACGCACTCCCCGGCAACGGCGCCAAAATTTGATCGGAGTGTCGCGCTCCGGTCAAAGATAATATTTATAAGCCCAAATTACCCTTAACAATGTGTTAGTGGTAGTAAGGGGTCGAACCACGAAGAGTATGTGGTTTGTGTGTGGATTCGAATGAATTAAAACAATTGTCACAATTATGAAGCTTGCCAGATATTTTTGTATTTTTTTGTTTAGTAGAAAGATGTGAATTTAAACTAAGTGAATTGATTAGACTGATTAACAACTAATGATTAACGATAGCAAGAAATTTGGATACTAGAACAATAATAATAAAAAGGAATCACACCCGGTTTCGGTAATTGTTAACCTAGGATTTCTACAAGTTTTAGTTTCAACTCAAATGCATTCGATTAACGGATTTAGTGTACCGTGACTTAGGTGCTACTAACTATCAACGCCCCGAAGAACGGACAAAAAGACACTTTGTAATCAACACAAGTAAATCCTAACAACGACAACGTACAATTACATATCACCGTTTCGCAAAGTCATAGCTTTTAACATCGCTCGACAATTCACGAATTCGTAACAAATGTAATACTATTGTCAAAAGTTTCAAAAACCAAATACAAATTGTCACTAAGATGAAACAAGAACAAATTGAAACCCTAAAATTAACAACTACCTACACCGGGGTGAAACCGAGATGATTAGCCGCTCATGGTTGAAGAAGCTTGATCACCGGATGATTGGAATGCGAAGGAAGTCATCTTGAAGCTTGAAAAGTGTATGAATGGTGAATGATGAAGGTTTGGTGAAAGATGATAGTGGTAGAAGGATTAGGGTTTGTGGAATGATTTATTGTGTAGATGGTGATGATTCTTGATGATGATTTCGGGTTGTAAAGATGAAGGTAGATGGAATGGTGGGTCAATTGTGGCTCCAAGAACAACTTTCAAACTCCCAATGTTGTGTAACTGTCGAAATTGGTTGGTGAGGAAATCTTTAAACTCGTTACATCCCCCAATCAAACAAAAATCGCGATGCATACATAGAGATGCCGTCGCCGACGGTGGATGTGTCCGTCGGCGACGGTGCGTAGTTTGTCTTCTGATGCCGACGGTCTAACGCGCTGTCTACGGTCACATCAGGCGACGTCACTTTGCACATACCGTCGGCGACGGCCCTTATGGGCGTCGGCGACGGTGCCCGGAATCTCATCTTTCTGTTTTTCGCGTTCCGTGCTCCCGGTTGATCCGTTTCGCGTTCCGGTGGTTCCTTTTTCACTCCGGTGACTCGTAAAGCTCCCGAAAAGCTCCTTAAACTCTGTTAGACATGCAAAACACATATCTAATCAAAAGTAGACCATTCGAAACTAAAACTTGTGTAAAAACATCAAATTAAGCAATTACAAGCACCGGTTTTCGACTACGTATCATATGCCACCACAGAATCCTGGAGATTCATGGCGTTATCATTATGACAGACTGTGGGATTCATTTGACATGAGAGAAGAATCAGAGGAAGAAGAGGATTTCTTTGATGAGTTGGATATTTTGCGTGAGTATGAGTCACAGCAGCGATTTCCAGCTGAGTATTCGAGGCGACCACGGGAAACTTTGAATGATGATGAAGCAGGTCCGAGTAATGCTGGTGAACATGATGATGTCCAACAGAATGAAGTTGCTCAGGATAATCAGTCGGTTCAGAATGATAATCTAGAAACTGAAAACATGCCGGTTTTTTATCATGGAGATTCAGATTCTGAGGGGGAGCAAATTCAGATTCCAAGTCAAACATACCAAGTCAGTGAACAAGATGCAGAACAGAATGTTACTAATCTGGAGGGAAATGTAGATGTTCCAAGTGAAGTGATGCCACGAACTTTTTCATATCATCCAGAGGAGTTGATCATAGGAGAATTACAAGCTGGAGTTCGCACTCGAAATCAGATTGATAAAGGACTTACAAGTTTTTATACAAAAGTTGCTCCTTTGCAAACTGAATTCTCATTGAGTTGTTTTATCTCGCAGGTTGAGCCAAGAACTTACAAAGAGGCACTTACTGAAGATTCTTGGGTCAATGCAATGCAGGAGGAACTTAGTCAATTCGAGAAATTAGGAGTGTGGAAGTTAGTTGATTTGCCGGATGGTCAGAGAAAGATTAACACCAAGTGGGTGTTCAAGTGCAAGAGGGACGATAGAGGAGTTGTTGTAAGGAACAAAGCTCGACTCGTTGTTCAGGGATTTAGTCAACAGGAGGGGATTGATTTTACCGAAGTCTATGCTCCTGTAGCACGACTAGAGGCAATCAGAATTTTCCTAGCATTTGCGTCTTGGAAGAACTTTAAAGTTTATCTGTTGGATGTTAAATCGGCGTTTCTTTATAGGAAGGTTAAAGAGGAGGTATATGCCGGTCAGCCACCGGGCTTCACTGATCCAATCCACAAAAACAAGGTCTACTTATTGGACAAAGCGCTGTATGGTTTACACCAGGCCCCGAGTGTCACACCCCAACCGATGGCGGAAACATCGGGATGAGACGAAGTGTGTATAGATTGCTAGAGACTTCATAACACTATGTGACAATATTTAATTAAATTCAAATTTCATTGCAAGTGCTAAATTGTCATACAATATTCAAACAAAATACAACATTGTTCCAATGATAACATAACATTAAAAGATAAATAGATTAAAGGTGTGTATCTAGTCCACCCTAAACTTGTTTCATCATTTATCCATACTTCAATAATCAACCTGCAACATGTATTAAAATAGAGCTTCAATGCAAAAGCAATGAGCGAGTATACAAGTTTGTTTACATAGCATAATAGAATAAAAAGGCTCAAATCCAACATGATTCATAATATGTGATTTACTAGTATGCAATTTTGGCGTACACTATGATCAAACCCAAGTATAAACGCATAGAATAACCAAATCCCAATAGTTTAGCGGGATGGCAAATGATGACTTAACAATACCCAATAGAATAGCGGGTGGGGCGTAAATCCTATAGCATATGCATAGTACTATAATTGTTAAGGTAGGCTAGCAAAGTTAATGATCATATACGTTCCAAATAGTTTAAATAGAGCATACAAGATTCATAAGTAAAGCACATTAGTTTCATGTTTGTACAAGGATTGAGTATGTTTAGTTTCTAGTTTCAAAGATTGTTTTCATAATATACATGTTGCATCCCAAAATAAAAGGGGAAAAAGGGATCGAGTATACTCACGGTCCACAAGCTTTTCGACTTAAATCCCGCGAGTGAGTTGGTGGATGTATTAAGTTGGAGCACCTAGTCCTTCTACACAAGGAAACATAGGTGTGTGAGTTTGGCGTTAACGGAAGATTATGAATTTGGAGTTTTAACATAACATAAAGTAGAATAAAATATGATACGAAAATAATCGTCTTTAACTTAGTAACCCTTGTATGACACTATGTAACCAATGTGGTTTAGAATGTTTTCATGGGTAATATGCCCATTAGAATCATACTTGGTGTTCTAGGTCTTAGATGATATTCTACTACTTTAACATATAAACACAAGTTCATTATTAAAGGTTCGAATGAATATATATATAGTTTCTAGGTTATATATTACATATTATTTAGTCAAAGATTTCATGTAGGAGGTAGAAGATTAAGATCTTCATTTAGGCACCTCAAAGTGTCATAGAATTCATACATGAGGTAGGAAGAACAAGCTCCCATTTAGGTACCTCGAGTTATTTATTAACATATATGTCATGTAGGAGGTAGGAAGGTGAACCTTCCATTTGGGAACCTCATGGATATGTACAAGAAATAATACAACTAATCTAAACAAAACATCAAGTGATGTGTGGACTTGTTATGTTGGTTAGCCTATGCCATCCAAGTAGTCACACTATCTTCAAGTTCAAGACTTGGCATCACTTGCAAGCTATTAGCTTGGTTAAAACAGAAAGTTTAGAGTGTTTAGACACTCCTATTAAGTGTAAATCAATCTTGGTTTAACTTCATTAGTCATATTATGGACTAGAAGCATGAGAACACAAGTTTGCTTTGTAGTTTAAGAAAGTTGAAATAAAACGGAAAGTTCTTGGACCATTTCAGGGCAATTCCAGGTCTGATTTCTCCAAGGAGAAGTCAAGGAATCAAACCCCATGGTTATACAAACAAGTAGGAAGAAGAATCAAGTGATTTGGTTGAGAAATGAGCAAGTTATACCCTTTTTAGTGTGAGGGTAAGAATTTGTCCGAAAATGGAGCTTTGCAAGAGTTAGAGAGTGTAATTGTGAGGTTTAGAGAGTGATGAAAGTGGTCAAGTGCTTGGGGAACATATGGTATATATAGGGAAGGTTTAGGTTAGGTTTTGGTGGGATAATTAATACTAGTAGTTGGCTATTAAATAAATAAAATAACCAAGTTGTTGATGTCTTGGACTTTACGGCCGAAGGCTATTTAATAGCCACCCATATCATCCATCTTTTAATTTGTTACATAAAGTTGATGCCTATTAGTAGAGTATTATTTATAATATTACAAATCATGGAAAGTTGTTTACTAAAGAAAACTTAAAGGGGCCACATGGAAAGTTGAAAAAGGTATATCAACGTTAGTTGATGTTCACCAAAGTTATTATTATTATTATTATTATAATTATTATTATTATCATATTATTATTGTTATCATATTATTATTATTATTATTTACCCATGTATTTAATAGTTAACAAGTATGTATAAATTATGAGTACTAGTATGTCGGGTTTCCGTTGTGCGTATGCATTCGAGATCGGTAATGTATAACCCAAGTATTGTGACATGTAAAAGCATGTATAAAAATAGAATTTCATTATTAGTTTAACAAGTATCAAGTGTTGGTAAATAAAGAATCAAGAATCCATGAATAATATTTCGTTCAAATGAGGAATTGATTAACAGTTGCACATAAGTTCAATATGAATACACAAAATAGCTTCGTTTTCATTATGATCAATAGTCTTGAATTACAAATGAAACGAAAGTAGTTTACAAAGAGAGTACAAGGTTTCCAAAAATAGAAATACGAACAAAACTTTCTATAAATGGAAAGTACAAAAGAGCCGGGCGTTACACCGAGAGCCTGGTACGAGACTTTGTCTCAACACCTACTAGCCAATAAGTTCATTCGTGGAAATGTGGATGCCACTCTCTTCACTAAAGAAGTCGATGGTCATCTTCTGATAGTTCAGATTTATGTGGACGATATAATCTTTGGGTCGACAAATGAAAATCTATGCAAAGATTTTGAATCAGTGATGAAGCAAAAGTTTGAAATGTCATCAATGGGGGAGATGAAATTCTTTCTGGGTTTACAAGTTGAACAACTTCCTGAGGGAATTTTCATTCATCAGTCAAAGTATGTTCATGATATTCTAGAGAAATTTGGGATGTCAAGTTCTACTCCAGCTGCTACCCCACTTGCAACAAATCATGGGATTCACCCCGATCTCACCGGAGACAGGGCTGATGAAACGTTTTACCGTTCCATGATAGGTTCTTTAATGTACCTAACTGCTTCACGTCCTGATATAATGTGCCCAACGTGCCTCGCAGCAAGATTTCAATCTAACCCGAGAGTATCGCATATGATCATTGTGAAGAGGATATTGGGCTACCTGAAAGGAACTCCTTCATTGGGGTTGTGGTATCCTAGGAAAGGTGACTTTACGCTCGAAGGGTATTCCGATTCGGATTTCGGATGCTGCAAAGTTAATTCAAAATCAACAACTGCAGGATGCCAGTTCTTTGGTCCTAGATTGGTTACCTGGCAGTGTAAGAAACAAACGTCTGTGGCGTTATCTACATGTGAAGCGGAGTATGTTTCTGCTAGCAGTTGCTGCTCTCAGATTTTGTGGATACAGCAACAGATGCGCGACTACGGTTTGCAGTTTCTTAACACACCTCTTTTTGTTGATAATGAGGCCGCTATAAATATAACAAAGAATCCAGTACATCACGCTAAAACTAAACACATAGAAATTCGTCATCACTTTATTCGTGATTGTTTTGAGAAAAAGTTGATACGAATTGAGAAAATCCACACTGACGAACAGAAAGCTGATTTACATACCAAAGATTTTGATAAAAATCGGTTTAAATATTTGTTAAAACTGAATGGTATGAAGACGAGAAACAATCTGCAATGGTTTGTCGAATTTTTACTTGTTTTGGTATATAGGGGGAGTAGATAGATGTATATAGTTTATATTTTCAGAAAATACAAAAACAATAAAAAATGCAAAAATACAAAAACATGATAAAATCTGAAAAAGAGCTTGTGTATATAGGGAAAATGATAGTACATCGGCTAGACGATTACAGTATGCTAAAGATTTGTAAAGTATAAATGAGTTAAACAGTCTCACTAATGATGTGTCGATAGGTTTTCACCCATTTAGTAGATTTATTCGGGATATAAACCTAATTTCAAACTTGTGAAATTCGTGGGGAACATTACTTGAATATATAGGTAACCCCTGAAATCTCGTTTGAAAGGTCTCATAATCTGATATACTAGGTCTTTATACTCAATGATGTCTGGGGTATTATTCCGGGACTTCTGCTGAATGGTAGTTCTGACCTAGTCCTTGGCTAATACTTTCTGCAATGCTTGAAACATAGCATTAAACCCTCAGCATGCCGATGAAATAATAAAATTGATAGTCGCTGCTGTTGTAAGCAAAAAGATCCTCTAAAGGGGAGATACCGTAAAGTCGAAGCTGATATCTCTCTGCGTATACGGAAGTATCGACCTGAGATCCCTCGGCCCTCGCATACCTAATTTATATACATATATCATTGTAGTATACTCACCTGTAAGATTGATTATTGGGATTCTGGATACGGGAGTATATTCAAGAGGTGGGACACATGAATGAGCTAAGTTCATAATTCATCTAATTCATATCCTGAGTAAATTGAAATTTGTGTGGGAATTTAAGATGGATCAGTATATCGACAATCGAGGTGAATTGTTTAAATCTGAGTATGAAATGAAGCTTAACGGTACTTGTAATTTATCTGAAAAGCTGATATGATTCCCTGACACGCTTGCCAAAATTATGTTTGTAAATAGTTTATTTTGTTTACTTTCTGCAATTTAAGTTTTTCTGTATTTCATTTCTTAGTTTAGATCACTTTGATAAAATCCAAAAAGATTTTATTTCTGCTTTATTTTCTGACAAACCAAAGTGGAGAGTTGATTGTTGGATTCTTAGATGTTTAAAGCAGATGCAGGAGATTCTGGACTGAAGAATGAGGAGAGCTTATCTTTGATGAAGTTTGAATTGTTTGAAAAGTCAAAAACAAGTTCATTAATTTGATACTTGTTATTTTCAGAAAATGTTTGAAATTTTTGTTTTAAAATCAGTATTGTTTCGTCAAAAGATCAACCAAGGTCATTAATTTGGACTTGGTAGATTAATCAAGTGATCAGGGTCATTAACTTGGACCTGAATACTTGAGTGAATTGTTAAAACTGATTGAGTTTGTGAGTTATTGTTGAAAAGATAGAATTGTAATGTTTGTTGGTTGAGTAACAGGTTTGGACTTCATTATTCCCAACGGAAGCTAATTGTCAAAGCTTGAACCAGATATTTCAGATTCTAGCATATCGAGAGGGGGAGTCTGTGAAAGGGGGAGTCTGGATCAACGGTCAAAGGGAAGATTGAAGTTTAAAGTTTGAAGATAAAGATTGAAGAGAATTTTTACAATGTTTGAAGAATGATAAAGACAAAGACTTGAAGCGAAAGACTTCATCAACATCCAAGGGGGAGTCTGTTGGTGCACTAAATGTCTGCTGATTACGTCATAATCAAGTCTTGTGTCTAGATAGGTTGAATGAACACACAATAGGGTTTAAATTAGGGTTTTATATGTTTAAACTTGTAGATTTCGCTTAAAAGGGTTTATGTGTGTTTCAAGCTAAATCAACAACAGAAGATTTAGCTTGAAATGGTTCAAGCGAAATCAACAACAGAAGATTTAGCTTGAAATGGTTCAAGCGAAATCAACAGGGTTATATATAGGTGAAGTGTGTGTTATTTGTAGAGGACTTGGTCATTGTGTGTGAGACGAAGTGCTGTCGGATTTGTATCAGATTACATTGTAAAAGCACGTAAATCAATCAGAAAAGAAAGATTAAAAGGAAACTAGCTGTTATGATTTTGTTTACGTTGATTCCGCCTTCGTACTCAAAGATGAACTGCTTTAACTGACGTTTCAAGGTCGTAGAACGGTCCAACAGAGATAAACTAAAAAGAACTATAAAAAGTATACAACAACAATTAACTTACCACCTCATGGTGGTCGATTGGCGTGCCTGTCGCCCACGAACTCTTCCAAATCACCCAACGGTGATTCATACCATCTATTCCCGAATGGGCCAAATCTCCTCAATTCTTCCTCCTCCTTCTTCTCTTGAGGTGATTTCTTCATCTTCCTCTTTTTAACCGGTTTGTTCTTCAATTCCCCAAACCTACCAACCATAGCACATACCTTTTTGTTTGGATTCATGTCCTTCTTAGGACACTTATCCTCACCAAGTGGGTTAGTAAATTTGGGAAAAACATTTAAAATTAGTTCTCGGTCCCCAAATTTCATGCTTACCATTCCGGTTGCACAATTTATTATGGCATTTGCAGTTGCCATGAATGGTCTACCCAGTATGACTGTCGGTTGTGTATCTTCAACATGTCCAACATAGTCTACTACCGAAAAGTCAAATGGGTAGTAGCAATCATCAACCTTCACTATCACATCTTCCACCATCCCCCTTGGATGCGTGGGAGTCTGATCGGCCAACACCACGAGGGTGTCAAATTTTTTCAAAGGATCAAAATAATATTGGCCGTACAGACTCCCGGGCAATATGCTCACATAAGCTCCAAGATCTAGGAGCGCCCTCTTAATTTTGAATGTACCAATTTGGATTGGAATAAGAGGATCTCCCAGATCTTGAGCTTTTTGGGGGAGGGCACTCGATAAAATGGCACTAATGTGTGAGATTAAGTCAAATTGTTTCGGTAGCTTATTGTGCCGTTTCTTGGTGCTCAATTCTTTCAAACACTCTACATGAGCTGGGACTTTTTTAATGTCATCAAGTAACGACAAATTAACTTTTGCTTGTTTAAATTTTTCCCACTCTCATCCTTTGGTGAGCTCCGTTTTTCAAACCTTGATGCATTAACCGGGTTAAGTAAAGCCAAAGGATAGGGGATGGCATTAAACTCCACACCCATATCCTTGGCCTTATCATGAAGTTGACTTAAACAATTTTAACAAAAAGAGTTTTTATTTACTTTTTCAATTTTAATTTGTGAAATCGTTTCTTGCTCATTTTCACTTCCCGACTCATCACTTACATTTACCACTACACCATCAACAAATTGTGGTGGTGGAATGCTTTCAACACTACAAACCTCGTCATTTGAAAGAAGACTTACCGCGCTAATGTGCACATTGCTCGCGCTTGAACTTTGATGCTTCGGGTTCACCGTAGTGTCGCTTGGGAGTCTTCCTCCACTTCCTTCTCATTTAGGCCATTTCTTCCGCAAGTTGACCCACTTACTTTGCCAACGCTTCATGCGACTTGTCCCTCATCTCATTAACTCTATTCATTTCCTTGATGTCGCTACTAGATTCCTTCACCACATTCTATAGCACATCTCTCTTGGCACCCAAATCATCACTACCGCCTTGATTGTTCACCGACCCGTTACCATTACCGTCACCACCTTGATTGTAACCTCTTTGGTAACCCCCTAGGTTACCGCCTTGTTGGTTTTGGTAAGAAGACCCACCTTGATTCCCCGATTGGAAATTCGGGTTCATTTGGTTAGAGGCATTACCATATCTAGAGTTAGGATGGTTCCTCAACCAGGGGTGGTAAGTGTTGGAGTTAATATCATACTTCTTCCGGTTTCCATACACTTTATTCACATCCGCGGTGGATCGGGTCATGTTTACTTGGCAATTTTCTGTCCGGTGACCGATGTCACCACATTCTTCACACACGGCATATTGTACGCACCCACCTATTTCTTCCTCATACGAGCCAACTCCCGTTCTAATGTTTCAACCGATCCTTAGAAATAGCATCGTGATCGGGACAATATGCTTTTTGGTTCGGTCCTGTTGGTGCATTTGTCTGTTGACTTCGTCTTGTATCAAGTCTTGTAATAGAAATGATAGATCTAGGTCACGGAGTACGAAGAAACTGGGAAATAGGCTGAAAAAGTCATTTCACACGAAATAGTCGTTTTGTGCGAAATAGTCGTTTCGTGTGAAATACCCTCTCCTATATATAGGTGTTGTGCCATTTCATTTGTAACCTTGTGATTTTGGAGCCGAGGTGCTGCCAAATTGTCTCCAGCCATTGTAACGTTGTGTAATCAATACAAGAGACTGTTAAAGTGTATAACAAGCTGAACGAAGACTAAATCAATGAATTCCGCCTCTGATTTAGTCTAAGAACTCTTCTGAACAACTCATTAGGTCGACAAAATGATCCTACAGGTCCGCCATAGCAACCGCTTTGGAATTCTTGCTCAACCTTTCAAAAAACGCCCAATCATCTTCTTCATGATTGTTCAATAAAGTACCGTTGCTTGCAGATAGAAGGTACTTATGATCATCCGAATCCAAACCCCGCACAAAACACTTCAATAATTCCCACCTAGGAATTTGATGGTGAGGGAACTTCCGTACTAACTCCTTGAAACGCATAAGGGCTTCATGTAGCAAATCCCCCAATAATTGTCGAAACAACCGAATGTCATCCCGTGCATCATCGTTCTTTGCTATTGAGTAATACTTGTCGAGAAACACTTGTTGCATTTCGGACCAAGTGCGAATACTATTCACCGGAAGTGTGAGGAAGCATTGTTTAGCTTTATCCTTCAATAAGAACTTGAATAACCTCAACTTCACTTCTTCTATCTCAAAGTCAAGCCCCCTATCGTGCCACATATAGCGGAAAAATCCGCCAAGTGGGTAGGATATTGATGTAATTGGGCTTGCATTCAAATGACCTCACTCCTCGGGGTGGAGGAACAATGGGTGAGTCATTTTTTATGACCACCGGTCTAAATCGACCATTCACACCCCTTGGAGCTTGTTGCGGATGACGGCGTGGACGATTAACCTCTTGATCCCCCGGTCTTCGATTACCTCTTCGATCACCTCCTCTATCACCACCTTGGTTACCACCACCCACGAATTGGGGAATCCGGTTACAGTTAGCATAATTATTGTTGTTATAATAATCGTCATCCCGATTCCTTTGGTTGTTGTTTTGTGGTTGGTGGTTGTTACCGTACCCGTCGTTTCGACCATATTCATAGCCCCCGTTTCCCACACAATTGGCATTTTGATAGCCAAAGTATGCATTGTCAAACCCCCAAGAATTTTGAAAATTCCACACATTATCATTTTCCCAAACTTCATCTTCAACCCACTCGTTGTAATTTCCCCCGTCGTCCGAGTATTCCGAGTGAATACTCACATGTTTCGGCGATTGATAATCGGGAATACTAAATGGTTCATCATCGTGGATAGCATTCCTCAAATCATCGAGATTGAGGAATTGATCTTCATTCACGGGATTGCCGCGATTTTGGTTAACTCCACGGTTGGGGTTAACGTTTTGGTTGTTGATGTTGGGTGGTAATGGGTTTTGTCTATTCGGGTTTTGATGTGGAGGTGTGGGTGTACGTTGGTTGTTATGAGTTTGACCACGGTTTTGGAATGGTGGTGTTGGTGGTCTCGAGTTGTTACCAACGCCTGGTTGGTCATCTTGAAGGTTTTGGTTGGATCGAAGGTTTCCACGGTATTGGAATTGATGTTGGTTGTTGGGTTGGTTTGAATTTTGAGGATCCATTGAACTAGGTTCAACGGATTGTGTAAATGGTGGATGGGTGTTGAGTGGGTCGGAAGCAAGAGTTGCTTCCAACCGGTTGGCTAAATTTCTTCTAACTACCAGCTCAATCTCCGGTTCGAACACTGACGGTGAGGTCCTCCCGGAATTTCTCATATGCATGCACTTCCTGTAACCTACACACGTAACACACCCGTAACAAGAAAATGGAAAAGGTAGCAAAAAGAAACAAACACCTTAAACAGATAATCACGAAAATCAACTGTATCCAAACACAAAGTGCACGAACTCCCCGGCAACGGCGCCAAAATTTGATCGGAGTGTCGCGCCCCAGTCAAAGATAAAATTTATAAGCCCAAATTACCCTTAACAATGCGTTAGTGGTAGTAAGAGGTCGAACCACGGAGAGTTTGTGGTTTGTGTATGGATGTGATTGATTTTAGATGTTGTCACTTTAATTATGAAGCTTGCTATTAACTCGATTAATTTGTTTAGTTGAAAAGGAGTCGGGTTAACCGATGAATTTGCTTTAACTAATTAACTACAAAGAACTTTAAACAATGGAACAAAAACTTGATTAACGATTTTAAACAATAAATGAGAACAAGGTTCACACCCGGTTCAACAATTGCAAAGCCTAGGGTTACTAAATGTTTTAACTCGGTTTAGATGAATTAGTTCACTAACGGTTTTAAGATCACGAGGTTTAGGTGCCAATTGCTATCGACATTCAAGACGGACCGTAATGCACTTCATTACCTCGGATAATTAAATCCTAACACAAGACAAGGCATAAATACGCATATTCATTTTGCAAAGTCAAATTTCATAACTCATTCGACAATTTGTAAATTCAATACAAACGTAAGACAATTATCTAATGTTTCAAATGCAATTTAAATTGTCAGAAACCAAGTATCAAACAAATAGTAAACCCTAAACCTTACAAAAGTCTACACCTGGGTGAAACCCGCAAGAATTAGCCTCTTATGATAGGATGAACGCGATCAACGGATGATTGGAACTTGAACATCAACATCTTGAAGCTTTGAAGTGGTGAAAATGGTGATTAGGGAATTGGGATGAATGGTGGTGATGAGTGGATTGAAGTATGGATGATGTTACACCCCAACCGATGACGGAAACATCGAAGTGAGACGAATGAGATTGCTTAAAGACTTCATAACATTATGTGACAATAATTTAATTCAAAAAGTATTTCATTAATACCAATAGATTGTCAAGTACAACAAAAGAAATACAAGTACAACATCGAAAAGACAAAAATACAACAAGTTCAACATAGTAAAATATTCAAATCTAGTATTTCAAGTGCGTTTCTAAGTCGTTCCTACTAGATTCGTCACGAGCATCATCATCAATGTCACACCCTGGCTTTGCGGAAGCGTGGTTAATGTTGGTGTGACTTCTTAATACCATAGCTTAATCATAACAAAGCTATATGAATTAAAAACCATGCAAGTCATCCATTAAGTTTTGAAAATCAAACACATTACCATTGTTTTAACCAACAACCATAACCTTGTTCAACAACCTTACAAATTAAAACATAACATAAACGTGGTTTAAGGACTGTGTCTTGTCCAGGAAAGAGACACATCCCCTAAACCCTGATGACTCCATGACAAGTGCAGCGGAAAACGTTCCATACCGTGCCAGATCCGTTTAATTTCCTGAAATACATGTGAGTTGAAAAATCAACAATAATGTTGAGCGAGTTCATGTGTAAGTGAGTATGTAAAATACTTGTGAGTATAAAAATAGTTGTGGTATGTAGCAGTGTAAGAGGACTTGTGATCACCAATGGTTTGCAAGGCCACTGACATATGTGAAGTGCAAATAGGGAGACTCAAACCTAGCAGATTTCGCCACGGCAAAGTATGTGGACAAAGTCACCCCACGGTCCGTTTCTAGTTTGGCCGGGGGCTGGGCTCGCTACACCCAGATAGATCTACCGCTCCTGTCCCTCGGTCCCTCCATGAGGACTAATGGCCCCATGTTGTTCCTATCCACTCACATGATCGTATAACACCTCCTTACGTTAAACATACCGTTGTAAAGTACTCGTAAATCATAGTAACATGTATTTCACCCCCGCGGTTAAGTAAACTGAAAACAGTTAGAGAAAAGGGGGACATGAACTCATAGTGAATGCGCGTCTCTACCGAGTGTCTCCGAATCGTAAAGCTGTGCGACGACCTACAAGTGCTAATTCTATTAGACGGACGGCCGTGCCTTAGCTTCATGGTTTATGTTCGCGGGAAATAGTTAGACAACTATTTCGTGTTACATTTTGTAAATACTCGGTAGTTAATCTCCTTCCCAAGGATGGGGGATTCAATACATGTGCTTACAAATTTCATCATTAAGTCTCACTTAATCTTTATATATTTCCAACTCCAAAGTATAAGTATTTATCCAAAATACGTTGTTAAATTACGCGTTCATAAATATTTCCGTAATTGTGTAAGTTACGTTTTAACTTACGAGTGGTAATGTGATTACCGGTGTAACTTATATATTTATGGTGAATGCGTTTGTATTATTTTGGAGTCGTTATCATTCGTAAACATTATTTTTACTCTAAAAATAATATTTATGTATTTCACAAAATAATCATAAACAGTGTGTGAAAATATATATTTATCACGCTAATATTTTGTGAAAATCCCACCTCCGAATATTTAGTAATAAAGTCTTGGCGAAATTTATGTTTCGAAAATATGTCAAAAATGATTCTAACACTTGTAATGCAAACAAGTTTAAGTGTTAGGTTTTTAGAAAATTTCGCCAGAGTTTCCTCTGTAACTGGAGGTGGCCACGCTTTTAAGCGTATCATTTTCTTTTAATAATCAAATCAACAATTGTTCCCAACAATTTCAAACAACCTTTCAACATGTTAACTAGTCAAATATGGACATAATCGTAAAAATACACAAACTTGTGGTTTGTCTAACAATAAGTAGTAAATCTCTTTACTTTTGGTGGATCTTGTGTGTAAATAATCCGTTTTAGTGAAAACCCCGTTTCTAGAGAATACTTATTCTTACAACTTCTTAGTCACATATGACAAAACTAGTTTCTTGTCGGATCTTTTTATTTCACAAGTGTTTACACACTTGTGGTTTGTAAAATCATGTTTATTAGTACAAGGTCTATCCTTTAGAAAACACGATTCTTTTAAAGTGTGGTCCTTCAAAAATACCACTTGCAGATACGTAGATCCGCTAGTTTTAAACACCATTTTACATGTTAAATCACTTTTACACAAGTAAAATATTTTTACACAAGTTTATGCTTTAAATGTGGTAGAGTTTCACCTTTAACCCTTGTATTTAGTCAAAAACGAGCTTATGTGAAGATACATGATCTTACAAAGTCGGGTTAAACGGAGATCCGAGCTACCACATCATAGATCGGGTCTAGATAAACACAAATCTCAAATACTACGACTTTTACACAAGTTACAAGCTATTAACCACCACTTTAGTGTTTTTGCAAGACTTTAAAGCTTCAAAATGTATGTTTACGATGTTTATCCGACAATATTCCTTTTAACCACTTTAGTTATGTTCAAGAACGAGTTTTAAACAATATACCTCTAGCTCAAGGCTAGGGAAGAATCTTGACGAAAAGTGGGTGGATAAAAGCTAACGAAAGAGGTCCTTCGTGTTCCGCTTGCTCTGAGGCTCCTAATACGCGACCTTTAACTCTTGTATGATGATGGAAATGCAAGAACAAGAACCGAAAATATGGTGAGGGTGGGTGGGGGTCTCGGCCGAAAGCTCTAGAGAGCAAGAGAGAGTGTTGTGAGTTGGTGTTGTTTAGTGATAAAGCTCATGTGTTTAAATGTTATTTTATAGGCAAACTTTAGGGTATTAACCAATGGAAAATGTGTATGCTAGATATTTGGCAAGGAGATTAAAATATTAATCAAGTACCAAGGGGGTGTCCCCCATGAGGACCGAAATCGTAAGGGGGGGGGGGGTTATTTGGTTAGGTTGTGACTAATCACTAAGTATTAGTTAAATCAAACTAAGTTAGATTAAGTGTTTAACCCCGTTACTTGTATGTTATGAGTTATGACGGGTGTTAGGGTAATCAGAGACCCTAACTGGCTCAGAAAAATATAAATAGTGAAAATAGTAATATTTTCATGTTTCGGGTAAAGTCCGGGTGTCCGGTTGGATAGTAATCCGTTAAAGCGTTAATAAAGCTTTAAAGTGTCGTTATTGTTATTTTTAGTGACACAATTTGTTTTCCCGACACTTTAGAAAGTGTCTAGTGTTATTTTCTCATTTTCTGGCACTTTACTAGTCAGCTAGAAGCTGGATTAATTATTAAAGTGCTGTGTTTGGTACTTAAAGTACGTTTTTGGCACATCCGAATCAGTGTATCTTATCCCTAGAGACGCGGTACCACAACCCTTATATCCCTACACTCACTACCAGTGTAGCCAAAATATATGAGGCTCTTAACAGGCCTTAGAGGCAGTGTCTGCCTGATGCTGGTTATATCAGCATGTTCGCCGTGTATCCGTTTAGTGCTACTGTGCTTTTTGTGCATCATGTTTGTCACTAGGGTCCAGTATGTAATTAATGTAGTGACAGCAAATAAAGTATGATGCAAGTAAGTGCATGTATCAGTATGCAGGTAGCAGTTTATCAGCTAGTTCAAACAAGCACAGTAATCAAGTAGTAATTAATCATTAATTAAGTTGTACGGATACCTGTTTTAGTGCGGGTTGTCACATTCTCCCCCCGTTAAATAAATTTCGTCCCGAAATTTAAGTTCTGCTTGTAGATGCAGAGTTCTTAGGAAATAAGTGGGGGTATTTCTCTTTCATCCGGTCCTCACGCTCCCAGGTGTATTCAGGACCATGTCTGGCATTCCAACGTACTTTGACGAGTTTGACACTGCTCCGGCGGGTCTTGTTAACTTTCCAATCTGTGACCTCAACAGGTTCTTCAACGAAGTGGAGCGTGTCGTCAATATGAATCTCGTCGATGGGAATGGCAACGTCAACTTGAGTTGGACTTTTCTTTAGATTGGATACATGAAATGTATCGTGAACGCCATTTAGTTCAGCGGGTAGGTCCAACTTGTATGCTACCGTCCCAATTCTTTCTAGAATTCTAAAGGGACCAATGTAGCGTGGATTTAACTTTCCACGCTTTCCAAAGCGCGCCACCCCTTTCCAGGGTGATACCTTCAGTAAAACCAGTTCTCCAACTTGAAAATCCACATGTTTTCGGTTTGGATCCGCATAGGCCTTTTGTCTGTGGCGAGCTGCTTCGATGCGTTTAAGAATTTGCGCGATCTTGTCTGTCGTCTCTTGGACGATCTCGGGACCAGCAAGCTGCCTATCACCCGCGTCAGACCAACATAGTGGTGATCGGCACTTGCGTCCGTATAGGGCCTCAAATGGCGCGACACCAATACTGGTGTGGTAGCTGTTGTTGTATGAAAATTCGACCAAAGGTAAGTGTTTATCCCAGCTACCGCCCAAATCCATAGCACATGCTCTCAGCATGTCTTCCAAAGTCTGTATCGTTCGCTCGCTCTGGCCGTCAGTTTGCGGATGGAACGCAGTGCTCAGATTCAACTATGAGCCAAAGGCTTCTTGGAAGGATTGCCATATCCTTGACACAAACCTTCCGTCTCTATCAGAGATGATCGAGAGAGGCACTCCGTGACGTGCGACGATCTCTCTCATGTAAATTTCCGCAAGTTTGCTCGTGCTATCTTTCTCTTTGATTGGCAGAAAGTGTGCGGATTTTGTTAGGCGGTCAACTATCACCCAAATCATATCATGGCCTCTTGGCGTTCTTGGCAATTTCGTAACAAAATCCATTGAGATTTATTCCCATTTCCACTTGGGAATCTCAGGTTGTTGCAGCAGCCCCGAGGGCTTCTGGTATTCTGCCTTAACCTTCGCGCAAGTTAAACATTTGCTCACGTAGACAGCAACGTCGCCTTTCATCCTAGGCCACCAATAGTAATCCTTGAGATCTTGATACATCTTATCCGATCCAGGGTGGATAGAGTACCGTGACTTGTGCGCTTCGTTGAAAATAACTTCCCTTAATCCACCAAACAGAGGAACCCAAATCCTTTTCTCAAAACATAACGTTCCTTCCTCGTTTGGTACCAAAAGCTTCTCTATTCCATGGAGATATTCTTCCTCAAGGTTTCCCTCCTTGATAGCTTCCTTTTGTGCAGCACGAATGCGCGAGGGAAGGTCGGTTCGTATGATCATTTCCAAAGCTCTAACCCTTATGGGCTTGATTCTTTCTTTACGACTTAGGGCATCGGCGACTACATTCGCCTTCCCTGGGTGATACTTTATCTCGCAGTCGTAGTCGTTCAATAATTCAACCCATCGTCTTTGCCTCATATTCAACTCCTTCTGGTTGAATATGTGCTGTAGGCTTTTGTGATCCGTGAAGATTGTGCACTTCGTACCATACAGGTAGTGTCTCCAGATCTTTAAAGCGAAAACCACTGCGCCAAGCTCTAAATCGTGTGTGGTATAATTCTTTTCGTGCACTTTCAGTTGGCGTGATGCGTAAGCAATGACCTTTTGGCGTTGCATCAACACACAACCCAATCCTTGACGCGATGCGTCGCAGTATACCACAAAGTCATCAGTGCCTTCTGGTAGAGCTAAGATTGGCGCGTTACAAAGCTTATCCTTCAATATTTGAAACGCTTCATCCTGTTTGATTCCCCAATCAAACGTCTTGTCCTTCTGCGTGAGGAGCGTCAAAGGTTGAGCGATTTTCGAGAAATCCTCGATGAACCTTCGATAGTAGCCAGCCAAACCCAAGAATTGTCGAATCTCGGTTGGCGTTGTAGGCGTTTCCCAATTCTTGATTGCCTCGATCTTTGTGGGATCAACATGAATTCCATCCCCATTAACCACATGTCCGAGAAACTGGACTTCGCGTAGCCAAAACTCGCACTTGGAGAATTTGGCGTACAGCTGTTCCTTCCTTAGCAGCTCCAATATGGTTCTAAGATGTTGTTCGTGTTCAGCCTTCGTCTTTGAGTAAATCAAGATGTCATCGATGAATACAATCACGAACTTGTCCAGGTATGGCTTGCAAACCCTATTCATTAGATCCATGAATACCGCAGGCGCGTTTGTCAAACCAAATGGCATAACGAGGAACTCGTAGTGTCCATAACGAGTTCGGAAGGCTGTTTTCGGGATACTTTCCTCCTGTATCCTTAGTTGATGGTATCCAGATCGAAGATCGATCTTAGAGTAACAGCTTGAACCTTGAAGTTGATCGAACAGATCATCGATTCTTGGCAGAGGATACCTGTTCTTGATCGTCAGCTTGTTCAATTCTCTGTAGTCAATACACATGCGGAAACTTCCGTCTTTCTTCTTGACGAACAAGACCGGAGCTCCCCAAGGCGAGAAGCTTGGTCGGATAAAACCCTTGTCTAACAACTCTTGAAGTTGTGTCGACAATTCCTGCATCTCAGACGGCGCAAGTCTGTAAGGTGCCTTAGCTACAGGCGCTGCGCCTGGAACTAAGTCAATGTGAAACTCCACTTGCCTCTGAGGTGGCAGTCCGGGTAAGTCTTCTGGGAAGACTTCGGGATACTCCCTTACGACAGGGATGTCTTCGATCCTTGGCTCGGCAGCCTTCTTGTCCACGATGTGCGCCAGAAAAGCAACACATCCTTTCTGTAAACACTTCCTTGCTTTCAAGCAGCTGATAATCCGCAACGGCGTCTCACGCTTCTCTCCATGAACAACAATGGTCTCACCATCCTCGGTTGGAATACGAACAACCTTTTCGTGGCAAACTATCTCAGCTTTATTGCCCGATAACCAATCCATCCCTACTACCACGTCGAAACTTCCCAATTGGACTGGTAGTAGATCCAAAGCAAACTCACGTTCTCCTAATTCAATCACACAGCCTCTGATAACATCATTGGCTTCTACCAACTTTCCATTAGCCAATTCGATTGCGTAGGGAATGTCTAACTTATTAGCGGCTAGCCCAAGTATATTCTTAAATTCTAGTGATACGAAGCTATAGTCGGCACCAGTATCAAACAGAACAGATGCATAGCATTGATTTACAGGGAACGTACCAGTGACAACGTTGGGATCCTGGCGTGCTTCCCGTGCACCGATCTGGAACACCCTTCCACGGGCTTGGTTCAATCCCGGGCAATCCTTCTTGAAGTGCCCAACGTCACCGCAATGAAAACATCCTAATCTTTTTCCACTTCCCGCACCATCCCCAACTGGCGGGTTGTCTTGATTGGCAGTTCCGGCTTGATTTGCATTGTAGCCTCGATTATTCCCTTGTGGGCGATTTCCCAAACCACCACGATTACCGTTTCTATTCATATATCCTCCCTGGCCTCCCCGGCCCGCACTAGCCCAACATGATTCCTTTGAGTGGCCCGGTTTTCCACAAGATTCACAAACTCTTACGTTGCAATGGCCAGTATGGTGGCGTTGGCAGTTGTTGCATTTGGGCTGGGTGCCCTGGTACCCTTTTCCTCTCTTGGTACTGCCAGCTGATTTTCCTTTCTTTACTGCCATACTGACGCCTTGTTTGAAGTTTGAAAACTTCCTTTTGTTATCTCCTGAGGACTCAACGTGAGTCTCTGTCTTCTTTGCCTTGACTTCATCAAACTTGTTTAGACGAATCGCCTCCTCGGTGAGAGCCACGCTCAAATCAATGGCTTCCGTGATAGTCGCTGGTTTGGAGGAGGTTACCATGCTTATTATTTGGGGAGCCAAACCCCAAATGAAGCGCTCGATTCGCTTGTATTCTGGCGTAACCATGTAAGGAACCACTTGAGATAAGTCGTGAAACCTCTGGACGTATTCTGCAACCTTCGGTCCATCCATCTTTAGGTGCCAAAATTCAGTCTCCAACCTTTGAATTTCTGCGCGGGAACAGTACTTCTTGTGCATAAGCTCTTTCAGCTCTGCCCAGGTCAGTGCGTAGGCGGCAGCTTCGCCTAACGTCTGGACTTGTAAGTTCCACCAAGATAGGGCTCCGTCTAGAAACAGCCCTGAGATGTAAGTGACCTGCTGGTCGAGCGCACATTTGCTCATGCGGATGGTGGAATCAGTCTTCTCGGCCCAACGAGTAAAAGCGATAGCGCCTCCGGTGCCATCGAAGTTGGTGGGCTTGCAGTCTAAGAACTGCTTGTATGTTCACCCTGCACATTCATTGCAACATGTGATAGATATTAGCTTTCTTGCTAAGGAAATCCGTTTAGGTCATGGTATGTCTTAATGACTTAAATATTACCATGTGGTGGATTATTGTTGCCCTGGTTAATACTTCCGCTCGTTCCGGGCTGAGATGCTGCATACTGTGCTATGGCAGCGGAAATGATTTGTTGTAGTTCTGCCTCGTTAGTGGGCATGTTTGGTTCGCGTCTTGGCGGCATCTTCTAAAAGATGGTTTAAGTTGGTTAGGCCATAGTAAGGCTCCGTTGTTATAATACGTAAATCAGTTCGTAATATAGTGTACGTATATAACGGTAGTAATAGTATAATCACATAACATCTCATGTTATCACACATCACAAATAT
This sequence comes from Helianthus tuberosus, assembly GCA_030545235.1. NCBI lineage: Eukaryota > Viridiplantae > Streptophyta > Magnoliopsida > Asterales > Asteraceae > Helianthus > Helianthus tuberosus. Next base: position 35,266,250 of record CM060436.1, read on the forward strand.
CAATCACACAACATCCCATGTCATAAAGTATAAACAAGTAATCAAGCGAATCCAAATATGGTGAGAAAACTGCGATTGCCATATAAATGAGACCACATCGTAAGTGTATACATACAATCATCAATCACTAGGGGCTACATAACCCCCGTCAAAAGCTACATCAGTATCAATACAACATCAAGTACATAACAAAAGTCAAGTCATAACGTAGTCTCCCCAAAATGCTGTGCAGTCAAAAAGCAATCGCCGCCTTCTCACTTCGCCTACCCAAGTGGCACCGATGAGCTCTAAGCAGATGGTGGTGGAGGAGGAGGAAAATGGGTATAAAACAAACGGCGCAACTGTAACCAGTCCGCCACCATCGCCTGCTGTGTGCGAATAATGGAAGCAATCTGCTGCTCCAAGGTAGTAAGACGAACAGCATAGTCAGGGGGTAAAGGTCGAAACGGCTGTAACGGAGAGGGTGCCCGGCCATGGCACTGACATGGCTGCAGCTGGGCTCTCTCCAACTCCTGTAGTCGCTGCTCATGCGACTCATGCTGGTATACAAACGACATCAACACATCCTCAATGGTGTGTCCTACGTGGAACCTGTGGTATGGATCAGTGGGTGGCATAGGGGAAAATGGTGCCCTCAGTAGTGGCTCACGCGCGGGATCAAAGGGTGCCACACCAAAAGGAGCTGTAGTGGGTGGAACAAAAGGAATCTGAGGCGTGAAAGGCATGGGCATCGGTACATGCCCATCAGGGTGAGCTGAAGAACCCTCTCCAGGCCCTGCTGGAGGTATAAACATAGGAACCTGAAATGAAAAGTCAATATGTGGTGCAACAGGAATCTGTGGAGGGAATGGGGGAACGTCCTCGTCTGCCGGTATCCAGCCATGCTGTGCAGACTCATCCGGTGGATCCATATGGGCTGCAAACTGAGCCTGCTCGGGCTCTGGTAAAACAGGATCAAGTAAAGGAGCTACAACAGGGTGAACGGGTGCCAAGTGCTCGAAAGGGGGGTCAACTGGTACAGCAACAATGGGTAAAGGACCAATGGGATCAACAGGAACATCTATGTGGTGATCATCAGCAATGGGCTCAAAAGGTACATCAGCATGCGCAGGGTCATGCTCTGGTAAAGGATCAAGAGCGGCTGCCTGCTCAGGAGCAACGGCAGGCTCAAAGTCATCAAACGCCATCTCAAACTCAAAATCTGGGTCAATAGGATCAAATAGGTCAACAGGGTCTGCCGGATCCTCCATAAACTGGTCCATGGGAACAAACTCTAAGTCGCGATCTGGGTCGAACCCTGGGGGAAACATAGGATCGGAATCCCCCTCATCATCATGGTCAAAAGCGAAACTGGGGATAGGGGCGACAGAAGATGCATGATCAGGATCTGATCCATAAGAGAAGTGTTGCGCACTCTGGACATGTGTGGGTACAGAAGCCACAGACTCAAAGGAGTCCGCGACTGGGGAATGTGCAGGTGACTCCGCAGCCGGAGCATCTGCGATCAGTAAGGGAGCAACAGCAGGTAGGGCCTCGCCCTGAGCATCCTCCAAAGGCTCCTCCTCAAACATATCGACGTCGTCCTCCTCGTCGTCGATGGGTAAAACAGGGTATGATGCAAGGGGTACTGGAGCAGGGATCACAACGAGTGGTAGATCCCCGGCTGGAAGATCAACTGGGGGCTCATCAACGCCGTCGGGTAAGGCGAATGGCTGAAAGTCATCATCATCCGTGCTGGTGAAGTCTGACGTATAAACCTCGTGCTCCGATGACTCAATGTCGTCTGAAACGATAGGCCTAGGGCCTGTGGTGCCTGAACCACCAGTGTCTGCAGAATCCATGTGTCTGTAACATATACACAAACATGCACAAATAGTCAATCATAAATCAAGTAATCACATAAGTCGTCAAGTAAGATATCACATAATTCTCCTAGTCCCACTAGCCAATACTCCTAGTCCCACTAGCCAACACTCCTAGTCCCACTAGCCAACACTCCTAGTCCCACTAGCCAACACTTCTAGTCCCACTAGCCAACTCTTCTAGTCCCACTAGCCAACACTTCTAGTCCCAATAGCCAACACTTCTAGTCCCACTAGCCAACACTTCTAGTCCCACTAGCCAACACTTCTAGTCCCACTAGCCAACACTTCTAGTCCCACTAGCCTCCTACCTCAGCCTCCCAGACTGAGCCTAGAATAACGAATAAAATGTGCTCAACATTTTTTTGTAAAAAGTTGTGGATCTGGACTTAAGTGGTATGCAGAAAAATGTTTTCGTGAGAGCCCTAGTGATCATAGTCTAGACTCGAGAAAGAATCCTAGTTCGCTATGATCAGAGCTCTGATACCAAGCTGTCACACCCTGGCTTTGCGGAAGCGTGGTTAATGTTGGTGTGACTTCTTAATACCATAGCTTAATCATAACAAAGCTATATGAATTAAAAACCATGCAAGTCATCCATTAAGTTTTGAAAATCAAACACATTACCATTGTTTTAACCAACAACCATAACCTTGTTCAACAACCTTACAAATTAAAACATAACATAAACGTGGTTTAAGGACTGTGTCTTGTCCAGGAAAGAGACACATCCCCTAAACCCTGATGACTCCATGACAAGTGCAGCGGAAAACGTTCCATACCGTGCCAGATCCGTTTAATTTCCTGAAATACATGTGAGTTGAAAAATCAACAATAATGTTGAGCGAGTTCATGTGTAAGTGAGTATGTAAAATACTTGTGAGTATAAAAATAGTTGTGGTATGTAGCAGTGTAAGAGGACTTGTGATCACCAATGGTTTGCAAGGCCACTGACATATGTGAAGTGCAAATAGGGAGACTCAAACCTAGCAGATTTCGCCACGGCAAAGTATGTGGACAAAGTCACCCCACGGTCCGTTTCTAGTTTGGCCGGGGGCTGGGCTCGCTACACCCAGATAGATCTACCGCTCCTGTCCCTCGGTCCCTCCATGAGGACTAATGGCCCCATGTTGTTCCTATCCACTCACATGATCGTATAACACCTCCTTACGTTAAACATACCGTTGTAAAGTACTCGTAAATCATAGTAACATGTATTTCACCCCCGCGGTTAAGTAAACTGAAAACAGTTAGAGAAAAGGGGGACATGAACTCACAGTGAATGCGCGTCTCTACCGAGTGTCTCCGAATCGTAAAGCTGTGCGACGACCTACAAGTGCTAATTCTATTAGACGGACGGCCGTGCCTTAGCTTCATGGTTTATGTTCGCGGGAAATAGTTAGACAACTATTTCGTGTTACATTTTGTAAATACTCGGTAGTTAATCTCCTTCCCAAGGATGGGGGATTCAATACATGTGCTTACAAATTTCATCATTAAGTCTCACTTAATCTTTATATATTTCCAACTCCAAAGTATAAGTATTTATCCAAAATACGTTGTTAAATTACGCGTTCATAAATATTTCCGTAATTGTGTAAGTTACGTTTTAACTTACGAGTGGTAATGTGATTACCGGTGTAACTTATATATTTATGGTGAATGCGTTTGTATTATTTTGGAGTCGTTATCATTCGTAAACATTATTTTTACTCTAAAAATAATATTTATGTATTTCACAAAATAATCATAAACAGTGTGTGAAAATATATATTTATCACGCTAATATTTTGTGAAAATCCCACCTCCGAATATTTAGTAATAAAGTCTTGGCGAAATTTATGTTTCGAAAATATGTCAAAAATGATTCTAACACTTGTAATGCAAACAAGTTTAAGTGTTAGGTTTTTAGAAAATTTCGCCAGAGTTTCCTCTGTAACTGGAGGTGGCCACGCTTTTAAGCGTATCATTTTCTTTTAATAATCAAATCAACAATTGTTCCCAACAATTTCAAACAACCTTTCAACATGTTAACTAGTCAAATATGGACATAATCGTAAAAATACACAAACTTGTGGTTTGTCTAACAATAAGTAGTAAATCTCTTTACTTTTGGTGGATCTTGTGTGTAAATAATCCGTTTTAGTGAAAACCCCGTTTCTAGAGAATACTTATTCTTACAACTTCTTAGTCACATATGACAAAACTAGTTTCTTGTCGGATCTTTTTATTTCACAAGTGTTTACACACTTGTGGTTTGTAAAATCATGTTTATTAGTACAAGGTCTATCCTTTAGAAAACACGATTCTTTTAAAGTGTGGTCCTTCAAAAATACCACTTGCAGATACGTAGATCCGCTAGTTTTAAACACCATTTTACATGTTAAATCACTTTTACACAAGTAAAATATTTTTACACAAGTTTATGCTTTAAATGTGGTAGAGTTTCACCTTTAACCCTTGTATTTAGTCAAAAACGAGCTTATGTGAAGATACATGATCTTACAAAGTCGGGTTAAATGGAGATCCGAGCTACCACATCATAGATCGGGTCTAGATAAACACAAATCTCAAATACTACGACTTTTACACAAGTTACAAGCTATTAACCACCACTTTAGTGTTTTTGCAAGACTTTAAAGCTTCAAAATGTATGTTTACGATGTTTATCCGACAATATTCCTTTTAACCACTTTAGTTATGTTCAAGAACGAGTTTTAAACAATATACCTCTAGCTCAAGGCTAGGGAAGAATCTTGACGAAAAGTGGGTGGATAAAAGCTAACGAAAGAGGTCCTTCGTGTTCCGCTTGCTCCGAGGCTCCTAATACGCGACCTTTAACTCTTGTATGATGATGGAAATGCAAGAACAAGAACCGAAAATATGGTGAGGGTGGGTGGGGGTCTCGGCCGAAAGCTCTAGAGAGCAAGAGAGAGTGTTGTGAGTTGGTGTTGTTTAGTGATAAAGCTCATGTGTTTAAATGTTATTTTATAGGCAAACTTTAGGGTATTAACCAATGGAAAATGTGTATGCTAGATATTTGGCAAGGAGATTAAAATATTAATCAAGTACCAAGGGGGTGTCCCCCATGAGGACCGAAATCGTAAGGGGGGGGGGGTTATTTGGTTAGGTTGTGACTAATCACTAAGTATTAGTTAAATCAAACTAAGTTAGATTAAGTGTTTAACCCCGTTACTTGTATGTTATGAGTTATGACGGGTGTTAGGGTAATCAGAGACCCTAACTGGCTCAGAAAAATATAAATAGTGAAAATAGTAATATTTTCATGTTTCGGGTAAAGTCCGGGTGTCCGGTTGGATAGTAATCCGTTAAAGCGTTAATAAAGCTTTAAAGTGTCGTTATTGTTATTTTTAGTGACACGATTTGTTTTCCCGACACTTTAGAAAGTGTCTAGTGTTATTTTCTCATTTTCTGGCACTTTACTAGTCAGCTAGAAGCTGGATTAATTATTAAAGTGCTGTGTTTGGTACTTAAAGTACGTTTTTGGCACATCCGAATCAGTGTATCTTATCCCTAGAGACGCGGTACCACAACCCTTATATCCCTACACTCACTACCAGTGTAGCCAAAATATATGAGGCTCTTAACAGGCCTTAGAGGCAGTGTCTGCCTGATGCTGGTTATATCAGCATGTTCGCCGTGTATCCGTTTAGTGCTACTGTGCTTTTTGTGCATCATGTTTGTCACTAGGGTCCAGTATGTAATTAATGTAGTGACAGCAAATAAAGTATGATGCAAGTAAGTGCATGTATCAGTATGCAGGTAGCAGTTTATCAGCTAGTTCAAACAAGCACAGTAATCAAGTAGTAATTAATCATTAATTAAGTTGTACGGATACCTGGTTTAGTGCGGGTTGTCACAATCAACGTGTAACATGTTATGAATATGGTTCAACGCAAAAGCATTGGCGAGTACACAAGTTTTTTAAATACATAGCATAAGTATAAAATAATTACTCGAATCTAACATGGCAATTTTGTATACAAGGTTATACTAGCATGCAATACTAAGAGTCAAACCTGAGTGTCCACGAGAATTATGTGCATCACTCGCCACTAAAGTGAACGAGACCGTGTATGTATAATAAGCTTAACAATACCCCGACGGGCGGCGTGCTACTCCTATAGCACTATATATGTTAAGATGGGCTAGCTAAGTTAATGACAAGTAGCATGTATGTATTCTAGCATGTAAACTATGCATAACAAATAACATGTATAGCGGATTGAGCGAATAAAGTATGTTTGTGTGTATTTGTGTAATTTGATAAATTAACATGTTACAACCCAAAAGTTCGTTAAAGCGAAAAGGGTCAAGTGTACTCACGGTTTTGCAAGCTCCAAACTTGTTAATCCCGTGAAGAGTTGTTTGATGAGGATGGAACACCGAGTCACCCTACAAGGGTAAACGAAGGTGCGTAAGTTTATGGATTAGGAATGGAAGATTCGGACTTGGAATTTTAAAGTAGTAAAAGTGTGTATATGAAAGTAATATCTAAATCTAAGATCGCATTTATGACACTATAGTAAGTGGTTTCAGGGTCCCAAATTGCCCATTAGAATCACAACAAGTATCTTAGAATTTTAGATATATTAGCCTAAGTTTATGACGAACAATCATGGCTTGATTATCATCACAAACTCAGCCATGTTTTATATAATTATATGTATGTTTATAAGGTAATAATATAACCTAAATCTATGTCCAATAAAAGAATATAATGTATTATCATGTATTGTCAAGCATGGAGGTTAGAACCTCATTATATGATTCACCACTATACAAACCACCATGAAGATGGTTCGGAGGGTCATGAATAACAAGAAAATAATTTTATTCTAACAAGGCTCAAGTGACCAAGTACACTATAACCCAAGGTGTGGCAACACGACATGGAAAGGTAATCCTGAGTGTCAGAGGCTAGACGGGGCTAAGGTACTTTGGTTTAGTAAGTCACAAGAGTGTTTATAAACAAGGTTCAATGAAGGAGTGGAACTTAGTTTGGAAAGCCCAAGCTTCCATTTGTTCACACTTCATAAGTCACAAGTTCATCATATAGAAGATGATGACTTGTGCGTTTTTCATCATTGATTTACCATGTATGAACAAAATTTAAATGAGTATTTGAACTCATAACTTTGATGGTAATCACCTCAACTCAAACCCACAACCATAGACTCGATTGTGAGCTTGGTAGGCATGAGAATCCACAAAGTTATTAGCAAAATATAAGCATACAAGAACATAAGAACAAAACAGAAAGTTTTGTGGCACTTTGGACCTCAAATATGGTGAGGTTTCACCTTAGATTACCCAAGTAATCTTGTGAAAACCTTCCTAGAGGTTATCCAAGTGCTAAGATAGAAGAAATGAGTAGAAAAATGTATTATAAGTGAGCTAGAACTCACTTAGATGTGTTTGAACTTTCTGATTAACTTCTGAGAATTTGATGATATTTTGAGAGTGTTTTTGGGAGGATTAAAGTGTTTTTAAAGTGGTAAAAGAGTGTTTTTGAGGGTTTAGGGTTTGAGTTAGGTGAGTAATTAATGAAATTAGGTGAGAAAACACAACTAACAGACACATTTCGGACCAATACAAGAGCTGATTACATTTTTTTACAGATTCGAGCCTCTGGCAGGCCGCGACGAGATAGGGGGTGGCGGTCGCGGGGCGCGATGGCCATTGGCTGTGTATTTTGTTTGCTTTCTTGACAGTTATAGTCCCTCTTGTTTTATATATGGTATGTTTCAAGGTGTCTTAAGTATAATATGCATATTATAAGGTGATTTATGTAATCTAAACATATAAACAAGTGTGTGTTAATCATAACTAAGTATTTGCAAGTGTCCAAAGGACGTATAAGCGTATGCGAAGTATATGAGTCATGTATATACGATATGTATTTGTAAGTTTATCACAAGTTTACAAGATTCACAAATAAGACATCAAATGTATAATGAATTGAAACGTATAAGTATATGGAATAAGTAAAGTATAATTTGTAAGAAATAGTGAATTTTATTACGAGCAAAGTCTCAGATTTACAACGAACAACGAAATACGAATACAAGAGGAACAAGTTTCCCAAAAATAGAAATACAAGACAAACTTTCTAATTAAGGAAAGTTACGAAAAGCAGGGCGTTACAGATGGTGATTAGGGTTGTGGAATGAAGATCGATGATTGATTCGGTTGAAGATGGATGAGATTGATGGAGTGGGGATGATGTGTGTTGGTTTCTTGGCTCCAAGAACTTATTTCAAACTCAAATTAATGTGTCACTCCCGAAAAAATGGTCAAAAATTGAGTTATAAGTCGCCCAAATCAGCAAACAAACCAAATTCCTCGTCGGACACCAGGTGAGGGCGTCGCCGGCGGCTGGTGCTTTGTTCACTTTTCTGTCGACGTTTAAACCTGCTGTCTACGCATTTCTGGCCGACGGGGTTAGCCACGGGGCGTCGCCGACGACCTCTCCAACTCCTATTTTCTGTTTTGTCCGTTTCTCGTTCCCGTTTGACCCGTTTTACATCCCGATGCTCCGTATAACTCCCGAATAGCTCCTTAAAACTCCGTTAGACCTGTAAAACACAATTCTAATCAAAAGTAGCCTATTCGAAACTAGAAGTTATGTAAAAACACACACTTAAGCATAAAGAAACACCGATTTTCTACCACGCATCAACTACTCGGGGAGTACTCGCATTGGAAACCTTATTTTACAACCATGGTTACAGATAAGTAGGGTGAGTTTAAAGCTTTAATTAAAATAATAGGGGAAATGAAAAAATTGTCCCTAACTAAAAGAGGTAAATGGATAGTGTTAATTTAGTTGGACTAAAATGAAAATGTTAAAAATTGTTTGGACCATACAGACCATAAATGAAACATTTAGACTAAAGTGACAAAATTGACCAACCCTATAGACAAAAATCACATTTTACACCAAAAATAATTATATAATAAGAAGTCATCTAGCAAGTTTTTTTGTTGGTCTTCATTTTGTTCAAAGCAGTGTACGGGATGGAGCTCCTCACCTACAACAACCATGACATCACAAAAATCTAGATAAAATGACGCATCAGATAATCACTAAAATACTAACAATAAGAAATCAACTACCATCTTCTATCGTCGTCTTAATTTTTTTAAAACCAATGTACATGATGGAGGTCCTCACCTACAACAACTAGGACACCATAGCGTCCACAACAAAACGAAATGAGGATGGCGTTTCACATGACTCATGAAGGTCGATGACGTTTTCATATGAATCGTGAAGGATGTCGTTTTCATGACTCTGGTTATTATATGGGAGTAGGGTGCTTTTTTAATTTTCTTTTTGATATTTTGATGTAGAAAGATTCTCTTATTCTGACTATATGATTACACTAAAAATATTATATTTTCTCTCTTTTTTTAATTAAATATTTTTTTTATACTTTTATCATTATCTCTCTCCTCCACTCACAACCACTTTTTAAAAATATTAAAAATTATAGTGAGAAACAGTATCTCCTCCAAATCTACTATAAATAATAAGACCATGGGGTATGGGGGTCGTCCCCTCCCCGTCCCGGTCCGTCCCCCACGTCGCACACCGCCCCCTAGGGGTCGTCGCGGCACTCCCGACCTCTCCAAGACGTTGGAGACGAGGCAAACAAGTGGGCCCCCTTCAATTAATGCCGTTGACAACGGCTAGTTTAAAAAAAAATTATTTTAAAAACTATAAATACTCATTCATTTAACCGTTTTCTTAATTATCAGACTTGATCGAACACATTTGGAATCTCGGAGAAAACAACGAGTAGTTTTTTATTTATTTGTGTTGTATTTTTTTAAATGTAACTTTAGGTTTTTTTTTAAATGTAACTTTAGGTTTTTTTTTAATGTAACTTTAGTTTTTTTAATGTAGCTTTAGGATTTTATTTAAATGTAATTTTTTTTATTTTTATTTACTTTGTTTTAATTATTTAACTAAATCAAAAATAAAAAAATAAAAAAAAGGGAGAACTATCCTCCAAACCCTTGCATAGTCCCCAAAGGGATGGTCCTCCACCCTTAGTGAGGTGGTGCCTATGTAGCGGATAGTCTCTTTAATGACTAACCAAACCACACCTTATGATCTAATTTTTTTCTTCTTTTTCTCTATCTCCCACTCACAACTATTTACATACTCTAAAAACTATAAATGTTACACTCACACCAAGTATTCATTGTGAATGCTATCCGTAGCAATTTTTTTAATAGTAGGATTATTAAGTTCAAATAATAGATATTGATGATTAAAATTTTCTTAATTTATATTGCCTAGGTATTTTTTTTTAATATAGATTACCGTCTAGCTTTTTGCTAGATTTGCTATGAATATATAAGAGCATTAACAATAGGATGTATGTTGATGTTTTTAAGGAGAGAGAAATGTGAGGTGTATGAGAGAGGGGGTGAGGTGGAGGAGAGAAAGTGTGATGCTGTATGTAGGAAAAGCATGTATTTGAGTAAAGAGAAAGGTGTTGTGAGAGGAAAAGAGGAGAGAGGAGAGAGTGTTGTTTCAGATGATAATATGAGGCAAGAGAGAGAATGTGTGATTGGTGAGGCAATGCCACTTTGACACAATAAAAATATCAAAAAACACCCCTTGTTGAGGATACTAAATATACTGTCTTTTGCCGTTAAATAAAAATATTGGTTTTTTCAATGCATTGACCAAAATTAACTCTTTTTAGAAGATCATTATCCTACGTAAACATTTACCAAGTTAGGGGAATAGTGCTAGGCACCTGCCTGGCACTCCCCCATTGGACCAACACGTTAAATATTTTATATCCATTTTAAAATTACGTTTTAGCCCCCAGCTCAAAATAAAATTACGTTTTTTATCCTCATCTCAAAATTACGATGTTGCCCTTAATTCAAAATTACGACTTTGCCTGGCACTTTCCCATTGGACCAACCAGTTTATTATTTTATATCCATTCTAAAATCACGTTTTTGTCTCTTTTTAAAATTACGGTTTTCTCCCCAGCTCAAAATAAAATTACGCTTTTGTCCCCAGCCCAAAATTACGATTTTTCCCACCATTCAAAATAAAATTGTGATTTCGCCCTCATTTCAAAATTACATTTTTTCCCCAGTTAAAAATAAAATTATGTTTTTGCCCCTAACTCAAAATTACGATTTTGCCCTCGGTTCAAAATAAAATTGTGCTTTTGCCTCCAGCTTAAAATTACGCTTGCACCCTTAGTTCAAATTTATATTACTTTGTTACCCCAACTTCAAAATTACGAATTTGCCCCTGTGAAAATTTACAATTTTGCCCCCGGTTTAAATTTACAGTACTGCCGTTACTTTAGCTTTTGGCAAATTACGATTTTACCTCAGTCAAAAAATACAACTTTCCCTCAGTTAAAAATTAAAATATTGCCATTGTTTTAGTTTTTTTTTATCAAAACTATAAAAGTGTTTTGTTTTAATTGGTTGACTCGATTTAATTGTTTTTCATGTCAATAAGCTAACTAACACTCGCTCATTATTCGGCCATCGCCCCACAACGCGGGCGGGGCATCAACTAGTTGATAACATTATTGGTTTTCTTTATTGCATTGACCAATATGAATGATGATATTTATTGCATTGACCAATATAACTATAAGTGATGAGATTAATTGGTTTTCTTTAATACATTGACCAAAGTGAACCCTTTTTTATAAGACCACGATTTTTTTTATTAACAAGAAAGAAAAATAAACACACCATAATGACCAAAATGCCCTGTTAAAACTTGTTTTTGTGTTGATCTAGAAGCTTAATCAATTTCGTTTACTAACTAGGTTTTTTTCAACTCAAGAACATTGTGAAGAGGTTCAATGAATAAAAAGAGATGAAATGTTCAAAATCACCCCTAGTGTAACTAAGATGGGATTTTTGGGCTGATTTCGAGTACCGTACCATACCATACCATACCGGTATGGACCGAACACGTACAATAACATTTTTTTTCCAACAGTTTCCATTTCAGTATTGTTCGGTGGTGTACCGACATACCATGACCGGTATGACACTCGGTATAGAGATTAGCTAATATACAATTCGGCACCGGTTCGATCCATTACCCGTACAAATCTCATCCCTAGTATTAAACACACTAGTCCGCTTAACAAAGCTAACTTTACAGTTAAAACGGAAGAAAAAGTGTTCCATAGGAAGTGATATAGATATTATTTTTGTAATACAAAAAGAACAATTTTGTTATTAACTCATAAATTAGTAATAGACATCTGAACTTGGAGGTTATGTAACAACAGGAAACATGAACCTTCTAAACTTATTAAAAATGACAATATGGCCCCTATACTTTCTTATTTGCCACTTCCTATCTTTTCACTTTTGGCTGAAACTTGACAACTCCTTAACCAGCCTCTCCAAATCCAGTGATGAGCTCCCACCTTCTTTTACTGCTTCAATTGCCTTGTTTTTCATTTCTTTTGCTTTTAACTTCTCAACCTTTTCCCCACTCATTGACTCCGCAATCGTGTGAGCCAACTGGGCCGAGTCAGGCACAGTATTCGGGCCTTCACAAACCCGCACAGCCACGCCATGGCCCTCAACCAACAACCTAGCATTAACATACTGGTCAGCCTCCATGGGCCAAGCTAGTATCATCACTCCAGCTAAAATCGCTTCCAAAACCGAGTTCCACCCACAATGACTCACAAACCCGCCCACAGCCCGATGACTCAGTATCGCCACTTGTGGAGCCCAACCCTTTATCACAACTCCTCTACCCGACCCGGCCCGAACCAAACCACCTTGTTCCGGTTTCACCACCAGAACATAACTAACACCACTATCTTCAAGCCCAATTACCAAAGCCTCCAATTGGTCACTTGTAAGAAACTTTTGACTCCCAAAACACACATATACTACACTCCCATCACCTTTCCCATCAAGCCATCTAACCACATCAAAATCCGAACCCGAAACCCAAACCGACCGTCCACGTGTCATAGGATCAGACCCGCCAAGTAAATTAACCGGCCCGACTCCAAAAACCCGCCCGTGACACAAAAACTTCTTCAAAAACTCCATGTACTCCCCCTCCAATGCATCAAAGGTATTCACAACCCATCCCCAACTCGACTCATTCGCGAGATGACCATCGACAACCGACTTCCATTCCGGATCGGATTCCTTACGGGCCCGAATCAATGTGGGTAGATGTTCCCATACAAAACTAGGCGAATTCGGCAATTCGGTTAAAACTGTCGTGTCATGTGGTCGAACCAAAGACAGATTCCTGCAGCAGTAATCAAGAACCGACGTTAAGAACGCACCGGATGAGAAGAAACATATCCTGGGGATCCCCAGCTGGTCCGCTAAGTGTTGGGACCAGCCGAGGAAGAAGTCAGAGACCATAGCAACAGGTGGGTTAAGATGGGCGTTAAACCACTGGATGAGTGGGTCTTCTAATCTGGCTAGTGAATTAACGATGGGGATGTTACCATGGTTACCGATATCTTTAACATTTTCTACACCAGGGGGGAGGGTGGGGTGGGGTGGGAAGGGGAGGACTAAGGGTTGGATGTTGGGTGAAGAAGAGAGAAGTGGGCTCAAGATGGGGAGGTTTTTGGGTGTGACCAGGATGGTTATGGTTAGACCGTTGGTGGCTAGGTGGTGGGTTAGGTCTAGGAGAGGGAGCATGTGACCTTGAGCAGGAAATGGGAACACCAGTATGTGTGAACCCATGGTTGGTTCTACTGGAGAAATCTGGAGAAGGAGAAGGAGGTTGGACAAGAAGAGGCTGGACAAGAAGATATAGGGTTGGAAATTGGACTAAATGAAAAAACGTCTTACTTTTTTTTTTATTATTTTTTTCAATGGCACAAATAACGTCTGAAACATCTCTGACTTTTTTTATTATTATTTTTTTCAATGGCACAAATAACGTCTGATGAGCTTTAACTTTATATGTCTTCCACCTCGTTGCTGCCCAATCATGTGATTTCCAAAAGCGCTAAAACACATTTTTCATGTTTGAATTTGAAACATGTAATTTTTTTTTGTTTTAGTGATAATCAGTTATAAACAGGTAGAAATACCCGTGATATGTAGTGGTGTTTGGATTGGTAAAATTAGGCATTTGGCATAACAACCGAAAATGGTTAAGAGGATATCGACAATGGTGGAGTCATATTGGGGTGATTAGGTTTACCCGACACCAATGTATTCTCGGATCATATATAACGTCTAATAGGAAAATTACAAGTGATACCATTGGTTTTATAAAAAAAGTTGATCCCATTAACCTGAAAAAATATATACTTTTTTTACTAAAGAAACATATTATATAAATGTTTTACATAATAAAAAAAATCATTTTTTTTTCAAATCCAAATTAGCTTACTATATTATATAAATATATAAAATAGTTTTTTCTTTTTTATTTTACAAATTTTTCATTCCGATCAACACGACAAATTACATAAGAATAGCAGGTAGACGGGCAACAAACTGCGCCGCCATCCCCTTCTGAATGGAAAACCCTAATCTACTAAAAACAAAGCCTCGCCCCTGAGGGGTCGAAAAGTTGATGTGGACCACACGCTGAACTCTAGCCAAGAACCGAACCGCCTCCGGCGCCAAGGAGCTGAACGTGTCAAACGCAAGGGGGACAAAGGCATGCTGATTATCCTCACAAGCTTTCGCGTGCTTTTCCACTTTTTTAGACTCTGCTTTCAATACCGCTTGCCCCGCCACAAACCCATTTTCCCGAAACCCGGCTAGGGGGGATACACCTGTGAGATCGACACAAGCATGTTTCCCGCCCTCCCAACCAAAAACTAGCACGTCAGCCGGGCGTAGGGTGGACCTCCCTTCCGTCGGGTCTGTAAGAAAATCAACCGGTGTGGGGGTCGGTTTGGGCTCGGCCTGCCCTGTCGCCGCCCCCAACACCCCCCCCCCCCCCCTCGTCATCCTATCCGTCTCCCTCTGGATGATTGAGACGCCCACAAGAAGACAAAAAATATAAACGTTAGAATGTGGGACCGTTGCAAAAAAAAAACAAATAATTTAAATTCAAAAAATAAAACCAACGGCTATTTATTCAAAAAACCTCAAAAACCAATAAAATTTTTATATAAATCCAACCCAAATGCCCCATTTTTACCCACTTTATGTAATATTTGGTTTATAATATTATGTAATGTTTGGTTTTTAATATTTATGATTTTATTTTTACATCTTATTTAATAAATGTTAAAAGGTAGATAAATTTAAAAAAAAACGGTGGGGTAGGCTTATCCTCCATTTCCAGTGTTTCTACCTTGGAGGGGCATCCTCCAAGGACTATAAAGTAGAGCCTACGTGACGAATCATCCTCCAAAGGATGACCCTCTACCATACCGCATAGCCTTAGAGACTCTTGTCAAATTTTTAAGTTTAACTCAATAATTAATTGCAAAATTTAAAAGCTTAATTAATAGAGAGGGGGAGGGGATAAGAAAATTTTTCCAGCCATCCAGGCCTGGAAAAATGAAAAGAAATATGATATCTAATTAACTTTAACTGCAATCGTCACTTTGTGTGGTGGTTAAGGGGTTTTCTCATAAAGGTTTTCTTCTGAGGAGTTCTTAAGTTCGAATTCTACTAAGTGCAATCTGCTGGGCCGGTCTAAGCCTTTTGAAGACCCTAAGCGAAGTCGAAAATTGAGGCCATATTACTTTGCTTACCTTTCTAAATGACCTTCTTATCTTTTGATTATGAATTAAAATGATATATCGTATAACAATTATAGAAGGATCATAAATCAAAAAGGCAAGTACCAACCTATTTGAAAAATGATGTCGCTTTTGGAAATTTACAATTGAAATTCGAAGAGACGAGTACAAACCTTTTATAGAGTCGGAAGTCAGGTAAATTATAAAAAGATTTGGAAGAGAAAAAATAGATTTAGTTTAAAGAAAAGCCTTTATACATCTAATGTAAGGGGATGTTTGTTTAGCTCTTAATGAGACTATTAATGTTCAGACCTCTTACAAGCTCAGTACTTAATGGTTCAGACTGTTTGTTTCATGAGCAGATGTCTGAATGGTTCAGACATTTGCCTCTGAATGGTTAAGCATTATACTGAGTTTGAATGGTTAAGGCATCGCCTCTGAATGGTTAAGCATTATACTGAGTTTGAATTGTTAAGGCATCTAATCTGAATTGGTCAGACATTTACCTCTGAATGGTTAAGCATTATACTAGCTCTTAATGGTTTAGACGTCTTACTGGTTCAGCACTTAATGATTCAGACCTCTTACTGGTTCAAAACTTAACAATTCAGAAGTTGCCAAACATCCCCTAAATTAATGAAGCAACCTGTTTTAGAGTTGGAAGCAAATAGGGATGGGCATGGTATCTGTTCGGTACCGAAAAACGGGAAAAGTGGGCACCGGTACTGGTACCAAATACACCGGTTCGGTACCGGTACCAGTACCGTACCGGTATTTACCGGTGTTTTATCCGTAAATACCGGTACAAAAAAAGGGAAAAGTGTGGTACCGGTACCGAATATACCCGGTACGGTTCGGTACTGGTATCCGGTACCTAATGCTCATCCCTAGAAGCAACATCGTTTTTAATTTTAAAAGAAATACTATCGGGTCTAGTTTTTAAAATTTTTAAAAGAAATTCTAAATAGGCTTAAGGTAAATTCAAGAAAGTAACAATAAAAAAAACATATAACTGTCCAAAAGTTTCGAACTCAGAGTCTTCAAGGTGAAAATATAGAGGAGTTGCTAGCCAACCACAAGAGCATCATGTACAGAAGTAGTTATCCTCATATCCAAACTATATAATGCATACTTAAACAAATGGATGCAATAAAATTTTGGAGGCTCAAAGCGGTTGCCTAGATTTAACATGAAGATGGGCCGGCCCTGGCAATCTGTACATAATTAGAGTAAGCACCAAGAGAGTTAGCTGGTGTCTTCATAGCCAGCGGCACTAGCCGTTAAAAAAATAACTTTTAACTGCTTTAACATCGTTAGTGCCCGATTAACAGGAACACATGTACACGTTTAAAACACGTAATTTATTTTTGCATATAATAATAACTAATCATTAAAGATATCAAGTTATAACACCTTAATTGTTAGTTGGATCGGTCGGTCTTGAATGATGGATCGAATGACTAAAGAGAGTGGCATTAAATAAGAAGATAGGAAAGTTGGGTATTGCTAGAGAGTTGGTGGGTGTTGCTACAAATTTCATCTTTTAGTGATATTAAATTAAACTTGACTTTCGAGTATAAATAAAGTTTACCTCAACCATAACTAGACCGAGAACATGGTTTACCGGTTCAATAAGTATGAGCCGTTTTGCTTTGGGTTCGTTTTTTTTTTTTTTTTCTTTTGAGTAGTTTTGGTTGAATCCATAACTTGGGTTTAGGTTTGCACCAGAGTTTGTTTGTGTAAAATAATAGGTTAAGTGATGACCAGTGTATCGTTTGGATCACTTGCGTCATTTAATCGTTTCATGTCTAGACTTCCACTCACACAACTTTCGTTGAGACTTGAGTTTGTTCCTCTGTTCTAGAGTCGCTCATCATGGTTCCTTTGTCTCGTCATGTCTTAAGTGTTAATTTTTGGCTTTTGGGCTTCTGGTACACCAGTAAAACCTCCTCAACTTGATAGTTCAATTCAACTTAATATAATTTGTTGGCAATCTATAATCTATTTCTATTATATATAATAAATGAAAGTTATTTGGGTCACGTGTCAACACCAGAGAGCCCCTAAATGCCATTTTTCCCGCCCAACAGTGCCATCTCCTTTTCCTTATATAACCTCTCTTCTCACTTCTGATCTTTCTTTACAAACGCCTAGGGTTCTTTCTCTCTGTATATTCAGGCGATTCAAATTCAAATTTCACAAACCTTAATCTTCTTCCAGACGCCACCATAAAATCATCTTTTGTTCATCGATTACTTCATCAAAAGGTTTGTTCTTCTTTTTTTTAGTTGAAATAGTTTCATGATTTCCTGTTATTTATACTAATCATTTGTCTTTTGTGTCTTTTCATGTAACCATTGTTAGGGTTTCGTTCGAGAGTTAGATCAAGAGATGTGTCGCCGGCTAATGGTTCTCCATAATCATGGTATGTGTTTTTGTTTTTGATTTTTACTTAAGTTTTGTTATCTGAGTTGTTACTAAATGATTATTTTCAATGATCTGTTGCAGATGATAATGATGATGATTGTTCTACTGTCCTTTCCAGTATCATTGTTCCAACATCGTTTAAGGTATGTGTTTTTTGCTACTCCGATTTCCAAATTTTGAGTTTTTAATTATCAAGTGATATACTCTAATTGTCGCTTTATATTTCAGTCTAATCACATTTGTTTGAAATTCATACAATATGTTGCGTGTTATTATAGGTTTGTAATCAAAGAAGTTTAAAGTTTAATTAAACACAAAGAAAGATTATTAAATTTACAGTTAAAATAATTTGTTCTTATGAGTAAATGATGATTATAATTGACTTGTGCAGCAGATGATGATGACTTGTCCAAGAAAGGATCTGCTACTGTTGTAGTATACTAGAGCAATGGTCTTTCCTGCCTTTTTTGTATTAAAAGAAGCATAAAGTTTGGTTTAAACCACAGTTCTTTATAAACAAAGTTAAGGATTAAGTATATGAGGACATGGCTCTTCTTCACCAGCTGAAGAAGTGTTTTCATGTACTGCATCTTGGTCTGTTCACTAGAGATCAGCTTTCTATAAATCCTAATGTTAATGCATTGAGTCCTTCCATGGAGTTCATGTCGATTGTTGGAGATATACAATGATTGACTTTATGTACCTAGAGTTTGATTAACCAAAAGAAAACGACTGTTTAGTATCAGCAGTGGTTCGGCATCTACAACGGATTTGAATTTAGTATTTAATTATCAGTGGTTCTTATGTAACTTTAGTATTTAATTATCAGTGTTTCTTATGAGGTGTTTATATGTAACAATATTTATCACAACTCGTTATTTGTTTGATCTGTATTATAAATACAACAGTTGTTTGATTTTTATACTATTAAATAAAAATGTAGTACACTTGGATGTTAAATAAGTTCCTCATTATGATTATTTGGATATAATGTTTTTGAAATTCGTCTTTTTTTTACAAAGAGATGTTTATGGGCAAACCTCTATTTATCGTCAAACATTTGTTTAACAGGAAATATGTTTTTATGTTCAAACATCTGTTTAAGGTCAAATATCTGTTTATCTCCAAACAACTGATATTGAAGGTGAAATATTTGTTTAAGGTCAAAGATATTTAAAATAGTAAAAAATGATAGTTTTCATTAATCCTTAAAAGTCTGTTGGAACCACTGTTTTGGTTGTCTCTCAGATTGTTAAAGTCTGTTGGAACCACTGTTTTGGTTCAAACTTCTGATTGTTAAATGTTATCCACTGCTGAGAGACAACCTCCGTTTCTTTATGCTGAGAGACAACCTTCGTTTCCACTGATCGGAAGTTATAGCCACTGGTCACTTTTACATTTTTTACATCCACTGATTTGGACCATCAGCGGTTTCCCTAAAAAATAGTAACTGCTCACATTTTTATTATTGATGTTGTTAATTAGTAATAGATTGAAATTATTAAATGAAAACTAGAATTGCAATCAAATTACCATTTTACCTGATCTTTACATTCCAATGACATAAGAGTTCCACCAAAATTATTTTCATGATAAAATTTAAAGTTAAATTAAAAAATAAAAAATAATCTTGATGACTATTTGTTCCAAATCAAATCAGTAATTAATGCTGATTTCTTGAGCTTTGAACATTTGATTAAGCAAATTTTGAATTTCAAATTGACGGTTATTATATCTTGATTAAAGTTTAAATAAAATTTAAAAAAGTCATGATGACATTTGTTTTCAAATCAAGTCAGTAGTTATTGATAATATAAGTAATTTTGAAATTCAAAATATTCAAAATGGTAATTTAAAATTTCCGTTCTCTCTTTTTTCCCCCTATTTTGCATATCATTTCTAATATTTAATTACTTTAATAAAGCAGCATATAAGAATATACACTACTTACGTTTGAAATTAAATCTGAAATTTATGACGTACAACAGTGGATAACTACAACAGTGGTTCAGCATCAACTTTAGTTTTTCTATTGTTTATGTTAGCAATGTTTATATGTAACAGTGTTTTCCGCATCAATGTTGTAAAGACTGATAGGTTGTTAGATGTCATCACCTCAGTGTTTTATATGTGACCATTTTTATGGCATCAGTGTTTATATTTAATATATATTTAACAGTGTTTAGGACTGTTGTTTATACGTAACTCTATTTATCACATCAATTCAGTGGTTTGATCTGTACTATTAATTGAACAGTTATTTCATCTTTATACTAATAAAATTCATATACACTTTGATTAATAGTAAGCTCCTCATCTTGATTGTTTGGGTATAGTATTACAATCAAATTATGAAATGAAAACTAGAATTACAATCAACTTACCATTGTACCTAATCTTTACATTCCAATTACCTACAAGAGTTCCACCAACATTATTTTCATGATAAAATTTAAATTTAAAATAAAAAATAAAAAATATTCTTGATGACTATTTGTTTCAAATCAAATCAGTAATTAATGCTGATTTCTTGAGCTTTGGACATTTGATTAAGCAAATTTTGAATTTCAAATTGACGGTTATTATATCTTGATTAAAGTTAAAATAGAATTTAAAAAACTCATTATGGCATTTGCTTTCAAATCAAGTCAGTAGTTACTGATAATGTCAGTAATTTTGAAATTTAAAATTTGCAAAATGGTAATTTAAAATTTTGGTTCTCTCTCTCTTTTTTTTCTACTTTGCATGTCCTTTCTAATATTTAAGAGTTAATTACTTTGCATACCTTTGAATTTAAATCTGAAATTTATGACGTCCAACAACAGTGTCAAACTACAATAGTGGTTCAGCATCAACGTTTGTTTATTTGTTTATGTTAACACGTTTGTTTATTTGTTTATGTTAACAGTGTTTATATGCTACAGGAGTTCCGCGTCAATTTTTTATAGACTGTTAGGTTGTTAGATGTCATCACCTTAGTATTTTATATGTAACCATTTTTATGGCATCAGTGTTTATATGTAACAGTGTTTCGGAACAGTTGTTTTTACTATGTAACAATGTTTTGGAACAGTCCTCACTCTAGTGGTTTGATCTGTACTATTAATTGAACAGTTGTTTCATGTTTATACTAATAACATTCCTATACACTTTGATGTAACAGTATTTATCACATCATTTCAAATTGATGGTTATTATTTCTTAATTAAATTTAAAATAAAATATAGAAAAGTCATTATGACAATTGCTTTGAAATCAAGTCTGTAATTTTGAAATTTTGAAATGATAAATATACAAAATGGTAATTTAAAATTGACGTTCTTTCTATTTTTTTTTTCTATTTTGCATATCATTTCTAATATTTTATTATTTTAATAAAGCAGCATATAGGGATATACACTCCCTACCTTTGAAATTACATTTGCCACTGCATTCAGTTAAAAAATTTATTGGATAATCGGTAACCTTGAATTCCAACCTTGATATTTTTTTAAGAACATCCATGCTTATTGTATTATTAGCATATTACGTTTAGCAATACTTATTATTTACAAGATTCTTTTTTTTTTTATGTACAGTCTTCAAATGGAGGTTGCAAAGGTTACCATGCTTAACGATCTTAATACATTCTTAAACAACTATTCGATTAGAGTTAAGATTGTTAGCATTTCGAAGAAGATGATGAATGATAACAAAAATGAAATATATCGTCTTGATATGATCTTCATGGATGAGATGGTACTGTATATAGTTGTCTTATCATTTTTTTGGACATATGAATATCCAAATGAATATAACACCTTTTTTATTTAATCGGATGTTTCATATTCTTAGGGAACTATGATACAAGCCAGCTGTTTGCATAAAATGCTTGGAAAATTTAAAGATTTCCTTCAGTTGGATGAATGTCTTCTTATCACCAAACCTTCTCTTGCTACTAATAAGTCCTCTGCTAAGTATACCAAGAGAAATGACAAAATATCACTTTATTTCTATACTTCTGTTGAGAAATGCTTTGACTGGTCTGGACCGAAATACCGTTTTAATTTCGTTAACCTCAAGGATGTTGTTAAAAATAAAATTGAAGTAAATACAGTTATTGGTATGTAAATCACTACATGATATATATCTATTGTTTTGTCTTGTTGTTTTTTTTTTATTGTTATCACTTTTTAATGCTGTTTTCTTTTAACAATATATTTTTGTTTATAGATTGGATTGGTTATGTGGATGTATGTTTCAATCTAGAGGATACGTCAAAGAAGGATGGGAGCAAGGGCAAGAGACTTAATCTTAGACTTGAAGATCTTGAGTGCATTCTTTTTATTAAGTTGTTGCATTTTGACGTTTAAACCATTATAAGGTTGCTTGATGTTATTATGTTTTATGTTAATATTTATAGAGGCCAAAAGTGTCCGGTTACTTTGTGGGATGGTTTTTCTATTGACATGTTTGCTTACATGAATGATAAGAAAAGAGAGAAATATGTTGTTATCCTTTGTCATTTTGGTATGGTCAACCTTTACAAAGGTACAATTTAAACTTAATTAGTTTAATTTTTTTTATCTTTAGTAATTTAAACGTTGTATTTATTTATACATTTTAAATTTGACAGTATTTATATTGATCTACTCAAGTTTTTATTTTTAAATTCAGGCAAGCGTGGAGTTGCAAATGGGTTTGAGCTGAGCAGACTTTTTATTGACACTGACATTGAAGAGATTTCCTCTTTTAGGAAGAGGTATAGTTAGTAATATGCATATAAACATTGAATATTATTATTTTATAGTTACATTTAATTTTTACGTTTTAATTTGATCGCATGAATCTGTTTAGGTATGTAGAGAAAATTTCAACTTCATCTTCATCAAATGAGCATGTTGGTTCAAATGTTATCTCAAGTGTTGAAGATGAGTTTCTTAGTAACCCTGATTTCATGCTTATTGGTTTCCTTGGAACGATATCAACGGTGTGTATTTTCTTATAAGTACTCTACATGCTGAGTTTTTTATACTCTTTTCTAAGTTTTATTTTTTTTGTTTGATATTGATAGACAAAGAAGGTTTTGATTCTTGCCACAATCACAGCTATATGCACTGATAAACTTTGGTATTACAATGGTTGTAACCACTGTAAGTCAGGTGTGGAGGAAAGATTTGTAACGAAAGAAAATGCGGATGGTTCATTTGATGTTGATCATGCAAAATCGTTGGTTTGTACAAATGATAAATGTGGAGGAGTCGACATCTATTCTATTCCGCGGTTTGAGATTACAGTTTTTTATTTCCTTATACTAAATACTAATATGAACGGTTCATATTAGTAATACTAATGTTTTCATTTGTTTTTAACTTTGATAGGTTCAAGATACCTATTAGGGTGCAAGACTCTTCCGGTACTGTGTCTTTGACACTGTTTGATTTCAAAGCTTACAAGATTCTTAACAAATCTGCAAAAGAGTTACTTACAATCCAAGATCAGGTAACAAATACATGCATTCAGTTGTTTGGCCATGTAGTTAATATAACTTAAAATTAATTTTTATAAAATTCTATGTTCTCAATTATGGAATCATTCTTCTTATTGTAATTTATATTAATTTTGATAAAATCATAGGTTGTTAATTCTGGAGACATACCGAACCCATATCCTGAGATCTTTGACACATTGATTGGAAAGAGGTATGCTTTCATCATAAGTGTTAAAGACTATAACATTGAGCATCAGGTTGAAAACTATGGTATTTCAATGGCCACTAACGATGATGAGATCCTTGCTGCGCTTTCCGCCAAATTCACTCTTAACCAGGTTTAAATCTTCATTATGTGAATCTTTTAATTTTATAGTTATATCTTTTTGAAATAGATTTATACCATTGTGTGTATTTTATGTTATTGTGTATTATGTACTTAAAGCATGAGCAGTCCGAATCGTTGGATGTTCCAGATTCCTGCAGTTTGTCTACTCCTGTTGACCTTATGAAGGTAATATGAGAATTTGTTTATTTGTACTAAATTTTTTGAAACGTTAGTACTTACTGTCTTTTTATATCAGGATGAGATGTCATGCTGTGGTGACAATGTTACCCCTTTATCCCAACCACTGGTAGGCACTAAGAATCCCTCTTCAGATGAAACAAAACGTAAAATTCTTGAAGTGTTCGATGTGGATGATGCATTAGGTTGCTCCTCGACAAAGCGCCGCATCAGTGATGAACTGTGTCAGGATGAAGATGCTGGTGTTTTGACGCTTTTGATTCCAAAGATTGAAAAATAGTTTTTTCAGTATTTTCAGATACATTTACGTGTTGATTTCATATGCTGTTGCCATGTTGAACTTATGGTTTTCGTTTTGTTGCTTTTGGGTGTTTGGTGGGTTATGTTTTGGACTCATTGTGTGGTTTTGAATTCCTGAAAACTTATCTGCTTATTATACTGTTATGTTCTAATATTATAATGACTATGATCTTTCTTTGCATATTATTATCTATATTGTTAAATAAATATTGAGATTTCAAAGATTCACGTTCATCTTCTACGGCAGCTAATTCATCTTAACGAAATTTACATAGTAAGTGAAATTATAACTTCTTAACTCATGTATCAGTTGTTAAGTAGCATCACTTAATCCTTAACTCATGTATCAGTTGTTAAGTAGCATCACTTAATCCTTAATCACGATTCTCTATCCACTGACTACTACATCAGCAATTGTTAACCATTAGTAGTTCACTATCAGTTGTTAAGTACCCTTAGTGTTTTAATCACTAGCAGTGCTTACAAGTTTTTCATCAGCTGTTTCACTTAACAGTAGTTTCACATAACAGTAGTTTCGCTTAACAGTAGTTTCACTTAACAGTATTTTGCTTTATTCATTTTAAATTCATGTTAAATTCATTATTACAATTAAAGCCAACATAAATGCACACTTGCATTATGTTAAACATACATAACGGACACAAAACGTCATACCTAGAAACATAGAAGGATATCCAACTTGGTAGACTTGACAAAACTTACAGACTCGAAAACAAAAGATTGTAACATACAACGAGTTTTCAAATTTCTTTATAATGAAAACTCAAGGAGTGAATGGTGCACTTCGGAATGTAGCTGATAACCCCCTTTTTGGTGTAGCTCTTCGATTTTCCTTGAAATTCCCAAGCTTGGTATTTTCATATCTGCCACTGGGGTTATATTCATTCATATGCACCAAACAGCTTATGTTTTAGCAATTGATCGTTCTGATCAATCACTTCCTTATATGAATCGCACTAACTTCTAGGAGGTTGTCAAGTATTCTCGCCAATGTTTTCGTAGTTGGTGTTTTGTGTATCTTTACATCCGCAGCCATTCTGTACAATAAAAATATCCATAGTAAGACGGCTGATACAGTACTTTCATAATGCATATAAGTATACATATATGATGAACCCAAGATGAGGAACCCAAAACTCAGTTGATCTGAAATGAAGAAAACACATTCAAATGACCAAATACGATGAACCCAAAACATATAGTCTTTAACCAACTTTATATGAGAATCAAAACAACAACCATACCCAAATTTCAACATGAACAGCAGAGACTTAAGAAACTCAGATTTCAACATTAACAACAGATACTTAAGAAACCTGTCCCTGTTTTAATCGATTGTATATTTTAAACATTTCAAACAAACTATAACACAAAAACAATCTTAGATTAACGCCAAAAACCAAAAAAGCAGTATTAATAAACAGATAAAACCAAAAACATCACAAACAAACCTTTATAATAACCAAAACCCAAACCTCTGTTTTGATACCCGAGCCAAAAACCCACAATAATCAAACAATATTTTCCACAATAATCAAACAATATTTTCACACAAAAGCTGTTACTTTCATACAGTGGTGAAAATGAGATATCATCAAACATCAACTTACATAGGGTTACACAAGCATCTAACAAGAACAGAGGGTAAACCATAGTGTCGATCATGTTTTAGGTATGTGATTTTACCTTGGATTGTTATAACAACAAATGGTTGGTGAGGAGATTCAATGAAGATGAAGATGATGATTGGTGTTCGGAGTAGAGATTTTCAGATATTTTTGAGAAGTGTGATCGGTCTTTAGGGTAATTAAAGGATATTTCACAATTGTCAAACAGTCAACATAGGGAAGTGTGAGGGAGGGACTCAAAATGTTATGAATTTATAAGATCAAGGGCTGAAAAAACCAAAAAATGAATTTAGGGGATCAAGGTGATGTTTCACACATATCACAGGGACGCAAATTGCATTTTTCATTAAAAATAAATATTACTTTTTTTCAACATATTTTATAAGTTTTGCGGTGATATCAGCAGATGTTAACCACTGCTCTTCCTTAACACTTGATCCTTAATCCCTACTTCTGTATCTACTGTTTACTGCAGCAGTGGTTGTTAAAAATCTGTAGTTCACTATTATTGGTTAAGTACCATCAGTGTTTTAATCACTAGTTGTACTTAAAAGTTTTCCATCAGCTGTTTGACTTAACTGTAGTTTGCATTATTAATTCTAAATTCATGGCTTCAAATTACTTTTCTTGGTAAACGAGTTATAGAAGCTCAAGTTATATCTGGTAGGAACTTTGGCACGAGAGTTTTTATTCTAAGGATTAATATGATCCCGTTTGACAAAAAAATACCTTTTCAATTTCAACAAAGACAATTTCCTTTATCAGTTTGTTTTGCTATGACAATTAACAAGTGTCAAGGACAAACGTTATCAAAGGTTGGTCTTTATTTGAAAGATCCTGTCTTCACTCATGGTCAGTTGTATGTTGCATTATCAAGGGTCAAGACCAGAGAAGATGTTAAAATACTAATATTCGACGCTGTTGGAAAACCAACAAATAAGTAATGTTGTTTACAAAGAAGTTTTTACTAGGTTGTAATCATTGTGAGCAATGTTAAAACCCTGTTTCACCGAAGTCAAGCTACTTATATTAAAAGCTAATTATAATAGATAAAACACTGTTTGAGGAATGTTAAAACGCTGTTTGACCAAAGTCAAACTACTTTTGTTAAAAGCACAACCGTCAGTATTTCTTCATCATCATTACACATCAAACATCTATCATCTCTTTTTTCAAAAATCACTTCTCCCCAGTCATTTTCTAGGGTTTCAATTTTCTTTTCCTCCATCTTCTACACTTCAATCACCTGAGGTTTGATTATTTTTTCTTCAGCAACTGGTATGTACATTCCTATTGATGAACTTTATATTGTTTAATCTATGTTAATTTAAATCCTATCTTGCTACTAATACGATTTTAAATGTTTATTGCTATACATTCAATAAGGGTTTACTTATGTGTTTGAATTATCTGTTGAGAACATGTTAAAATAATTATTATTTGTAGAAAATTTTTAACTCATACTCTGTTTCTATTAGAAAACCCATCAAGACAATTGCTTTCAAATCAGATCAGCAAACTACTGCCCATAGCCAAGAAAGTATAACTTAGCAGATATTTCCTTTGGCAAACATATACCATAGCAGTGGTTTTGAAATTGCCGGTAATTTCAAATTCAAAATGCCTTGGGATATATACTTTGCAATTAATGCACGTTAAGCAATCACTTCTCTCTTATGCTAAAGGCGTCTTATAGGTAAATGAATAGGTTAATTGTAATTATAATAACGTGTTTAATTTTATATTTTTCCCGTGTAAATGCATTAAAAGCCTAATAAGTGTCGCATGATATTCTTTCGTCTGACAATGTATTTAGTCATAGCCTTCTTCATTGGGTATATAAAATAGATTTGGCAGAGGTTTTGATCATTACCATTTTCATCTATATACTCAATCATCTTCAAAAATTTTGTTGACGACATTTTCACAAGGCTCTTTGCAGGATGGAAAAATTTGGGTTTCAAGTGATTGTTGACGAGATTTTCACAAGGCTTTCTGCAGAAGATATTTGTCGTTTCAAGTGTCTTTCCAAGAATTTTTATAGGGAATTGTCAAGTCATGCATTTCAGATGATGCATGCTCTCCGAAGTGGAGATTCAGTACAAAAGAAACTATTATCCTTTAAAGACACGTCAATTGTCATTGACAACGTAGTTGGTGTTAAGTTGGATGTTGTTAGTAGTAAAACGTTAAGTTTTCCTAACAATGTCCACTCTAGCTTCTTACGTATTCTATCTTCATTTAATGGGTTGTTGTTAGTTTCGAATGAAGGGATTTGCTGTCAGTTGATTCTTTGGAATCCAACTATCAGGCAGTATAAGGTTTTGTGTGATGACTACTTTAATTATAATCATCATCGAAACTCTGATACCGGTGGAATTTATTTTGATCAGTTCAATGATCTCAAAGTGCTGAACATCAGATGTTACCATAATGTAACTGCTGCTCGTGTTTACTCACGACGTCGTGAGTCATGGACAACAATAAATTTCAGTATCGTAAACAATTATAGTTCAAGTCGTTATTCATGGTCTACTGGAGTTTATGCTGATAAAACCATATATTTTATGGTTTCAAATTATTGGTATCCACTAGGTGAGAGGAACATCGTTTGTTTTGATGTTGTTAGTGAGACTTTCAGAATGCTTCACTTTCCTGAGAGTATTGTAGTCAATCCTTGCCAAGGGCATTTTTTGACCATTGCAAAGAGATTGCATTTGATTGTCATTGGAAAGTCTTCTGAGCTAACTGCTGATTTGCTCAGATATGAAGAAGAAGGCTGGAAGAAGATGTTTGTTTTCAATAATCCTCGTGTAGTTGGTTACGTAGATGCACGCCGAAGTACTAATATAATTGAAGACAACAAGTGGTTGATAACAAGCATCTGGGGGGATATGATTGAAGTTGATCTCACCAACGAACTTCTGAAATACCTCCAACATGTTGACAACTACAATGGTCCGAAAGGAGCTTTACTTATTGAAACTACTGTTTCACCAATAGATTAGGAATTAGAATCCTGTATTTTATTCAATGCTATTATCTGTTTTGACAATTGTATCTTTTATATAATTAGTTGTGTTAAAATTATTAATAATGTTTGTTATTAAAATTAAGTAAATGAATATCGATGTTTGAGAGTGTAAATTCTTGTAATATTGGCAAAGGTCGGTTTAAATGATCAAAGCTTTGTTATTGAGAACAGGTGTTTCAAAATTAAACAGTTGTTGATACATCTGTTGAATTGGGTCAACAGATGGATGAACATTTCAAATCACCGTATAACACTTGTACTTTTTATAAATATTTAGGTTTGAGAGTGTAAAAGCTTGTAATATTGGCAAATGTATGTTTAAATGATCAAAGCTTTGTTATTGGGAACAGATGTTTGAAAATAAAACAGTGGTTGATAAATCTGTTGACTTTGGTCAACAGATTGATGTCCACAGATGTTTGGAACTACTGTTCAGAAAACTGTGGTCGAAACCGCTGTTTGGTTAAAATAGTGGTTTAAAACCACTGTTGGGTTAAAACTGTTTGGTCTTTTAAGGCTTAAACTGTTTTGCCTTAAACAGATGTTAACAAGTTAAACATCTGTTAAGGCTTAAACAGATGTTTGGCCTTTTGTATCAGATGTTTCGACTTAAACAGTTGTTTGATCTTAAACACATGTTTGACCTTAAACAGATGTTTTGCCTTAAACATATGTTCTTATTCTATATCAGATATTTGGACTTAAACA
Source organism: Helianthus tuberosus (assembly GCA_030545235.1). Taxonomy (NCBI): domain Eukaryota; kingdom Viridiplantae; phylum Streptophyta; class Magnoliopsida; order Asterales; family Asteraceae; genus Helianthus; species Helianthus tuberosus. The sequence goes on from CM060436.1 coordinate 35,295,959, forward strand.
GATGTTTGACCTTCAACAGATGTTTGCCCATAAACAGATGTTTGGCCTTAAACCAAACATCTGTTTAAGCTCAACATCTGTTTGACTATTTGTCAATATCTTATTGACTTTTGGTTAACATCTGTTTCAAATTTGGTCAACATCTTATTTTGTAAAAGAGGTACAAAAACAAAGATTTTTTTGAAAATCCCAAATCACCCTATCATGTAAGTGCATTGATGTAAAAGTGGAAATTTAATTATTCATATGGTCCTGTTGTGGTTTTGTTTGTCCTCTAATATGAGTTCATGATCTAATCCGGTGATTTGAAGTCGTTGTTGAATCGAATGAGATGGTTGATGTAATGCGGTCGTATTAATAACAAATAGTAATTAATTAATCTAAATAACTTTCCCGAGCCCGGGAAGCAATCCCGGGTAAAAACCTAGTGTATATTAAAACAAAACATTTTGGTGCCACTTGGCATTTGCTTAAACCATTAGTTGCCACGTGGCAATGTGATATTCCTTCCCAGTTGATTTTGAGCGGCAATTTGTTTTGGCTTCTAAAACAAGCTTTTCCTCTGTATCATTCAAAAACCCTAACTATCATACGGTGATTCTCTGACGATTTCATACATCTTTGATTGTCTCAAACAGAAAAACTCTCATCCAGGTATCTTTATTATCTTCAACGTGCTTTCAGATCTTGAAGATCCATCCAATTCCTATGATAAATGGACGCTGGTTCATCAATTTGAACAGGTAATGTTGTTACCTATCATTATTTCATGACATTATATCTGATAATATAGTTGCTGGTAATATGTATATATTTGATCGAAATTAAACTAATCGTAGAGCTAAACTTATCAACAATCGTCTCCAACACATTTGTAGAGAAATGGCAGAACTGTTGTGCTCTGACGACAACCACTACCGGCGTGAACCACCCTTTTCTACAGATCGGGATTATTCGTTCCATTCTTCTGATGATGTATGTTTAAATCTGTCGTTGCTGCTCACGGATCCACTCAAGATCACATTTAAGGTTCGATTTCCTAGAAGCTTTAATGCTGGTATATGTAATCATCTACACCCAGTGATTTCTTCATACCGATTTCTAGGGCAGATGATTATTAGGCCCAATCATATAGACGATTCACTTCTAATCTTTCTTAGTTCACCAATCTTTCTCATTACAAATAATCAATTTCAATTTATGATTATTAGTCTTGATTTTAAGTTGAATTTGTCGATTCAATTTAGGGGTTTCAGAGTATACCATTGTTTCTAATTAATAATTTTTTGCCTATTTCTACACATTAGTTTTTTATTTTTATTTTTATTTTTTTCTTCCTTCCAGATTGAGTTTGAATGAGTTTTCTTTGGCAGACATTTTGTCGAACACCTTCCATGCAAGCCCAAATTCAGTTTTTTCTCTTATCTGGTTTTTAAATCAACTATTAATAATGTAGGGATGAAGGAGGATAAGGTTATAGTAGATATAAATAGTTATGATGGAGATAATGAGGAGGAAGAAGGGGAACTTAAGAAGGTGCGATTGATTTGGATGTGGAGGTTGTTGTAAACAAGAAGGGGTAGGGGTGATGTTGAGGTTTTGATTAGTGTGATTCGGATCAGGTTAGAGGGTATAACAATTATTGAGGTTAATAAGTATGTTGAATGATAACTAATTTGATTACTGAGATTTTTGATGGTTGGTTTAGCGAGTTGATGTTTTAATTATAGATTGTTTGATGGGGTATGTTCCGTGCTTGAGGATATGTTGGATAGTTTGTCGACTTTGCTTTCGGAAAATTGTGTTGAATATACATGATTTGGTTCAGTTGTCATTTGCGGCTATCGAGTTAGTTAATTCAAGATTTTGAATTGGATTTATGTTCTTATTTTTTATGAGTAAATTATCATATTTCAATTTTTGTTGTATATATACATACTGTTGATATCTTTACAAATTAATTGCAGATGCGAAGGATGTGAAATATTGGAAAATCTTTGATTTGCCGAGTTCACTTGAAGATTATGTTCATAGGATTGGTTGAACTGAGGTTCAAAATCAGCAGCACTACAAGCTGGGAACACTTATGCTGATATGATATTAATGTTTTATTTGTTTTTTTGGCAGCCTTTGGTTATAACTCTTCACATGTATCAGATTGATCATCACGTTTCGCAGGTAAACACATTTCTAGTAGTGTGTATATAATGCTATGCCATTTTACTATTAGTTCACTTTTATAGTCTTTTATTTATCACTGACTTACTATTAGTTCACTATATTGCCATTTTGTTAAATTAGCAATTAGAAAGTTTTTGTTCTAAGATAATTAGGTGTTTACATTTGCTTTCATCATGCCAGTCGTTATTGAGAGGCCGACATTTGCATAACTAATTAGCGTTCGAGGTACTGTTATAATTCTTATCCAACATTTTTAAACAAGGGTTTCAACAGGATTTATGCACTCATTTAACCGTTTTCTTTTTTTGGTTAAATAATTTAACTCGGCCCATTTGACCCCTTAGTGAATAAACATAACCTGTTTTTTTAATGGGTTAAATTAGGTAGATTTTAAATTAAAGAAAGGAAATCACCAACCAGACTAGCCGGTATGCATCATACCACGGGAAAATTCAATGACATTAACATCTTTGATCTTTTTTGTCCTTAGATCTTGGTATAATCTTAATTAGTATTTTTTTCTATTTCGTTTTCTAACTTCATGATGATCTTTTGTACGTTGTTTTTTGATTGGTTACATTTACTTCTTTTTTTTTTTGGGGGGGGGGGGGGTTGATGTGTGTGGCCTTCGGCAGCAGTCGACTTGCTGTTGTATGCATATTAGCGATGTTATTATTTGGCGCAGCCCTGGTATCATCGGTGAAACCTTGCTGGAGCAAGATACAATGTTAGATCCAGTAAGAGCTCTAATAGGACAAACAAGAGTATTTGAGGTTCGTTTCAGCAGCCCCTTATATGCAATGTCGACATGGTTCGTTATCAACGACGTTCTTGACTCAACAGTGCATAAGGTTTGTTATCTACCAACAATTGCTTCTAGATCAGAGGTTACAACAATTTGATTAAATAGATGTGCTTCCATTTAAAATAGGATTGGAAAGTCATCTTCTACCAAATTATAGTTCAAGTTGCTGGCCATTTTGGGGGTTACTAGAAAAGTCAATAAATGTGTAGATGTGATCAAATTTGTGAAACATGAACTTGAATTTTGATTTTTTATACTGCTTCTTTTTTTCTTTGATTTTTATGATTTTGACCATTTGATTTTTTTCTTTCAAATCACCCGTTTTGACCCGAACTTATTTTGACTAGAACCCGTTTTGACCCGACCCTGTTTCGGTCCGAACCCATTTTGACTGAAACCTAACTGAACATGTTTTTAAGAAGCTCATGCTGGTGTTTGCTATAGCGAGGAGCTGAAGTTTTCAAGGGACCTTGGCTACACTGTGCTCCCACTCTCTCGCTACCTCTATGAGAGGGTAAAGCCTATTCAAGAACTTTTTTAGCTCTCTATATTCAAGCAGGTTAGAAGCTAAGAAAGATGGAAACAAAGCTTTATTTTGTATGTACAAGATACTGATGAATTCGCTATTTCAAGGGCCAAGATGTAACTTTTATTTTATAAAAATAATAAATTTATGCTATTTGAGTTATCTGTTGTGTTTTAAACCTGCCTTAGATTGCTTTTTGGCATGAAGTTTTTATTTAATTCATTACAATGGTACTTATAGTTGTGGGCTAAATTGGGTCAAGTTAAAAGAAATAAGCCAAAAAGGGAATAACCCTAAATATCTTTTATTCAAAGATTTATATTGATATTGTAATCATGATCTTTACATTATAAAAAAGTGTTTTGCAGGCTAACCAACCCATTACACGTTACTTAACTTGCTCGATTATATTTCTTTAATTCTTGGTTGCATATTTCTTGGTTTGCTTCAGGTATAGACGACTTATTATTATCATTCAACAAACGCCATTTTATACATTGTTTACTTGCATAACTAACTAGCGTTCGAGGTACTGTTATAATTCTTATCCAACATTTTTAATCAAGGGTTTCAACAGGATTTATGCACTCCTTTAACTGTTTTCTGTTTTTGGTTATAAATAATTTAACTCGGCCCATTTGACCCCTTGGTGATTAAACATAACCTATTTTTTTTAATGGGTCAAATTAGGTAGATTTGAAATTAAACAAAGGAAATCGCCAACCAGACTAGCACGTATGCGTCATACCACAGGAAAATTCATTGACATTTACCTCTTTGATCTTTTCTGTCCTTAGATCTTGGTAAATTTATTTGACATCTTCATAGCAACTTCTAAATCGCTAAGCTGGAACTAATCATGAACTACAACCACCATTATGAGCATCTCATTTGGCAGAGGTTCCCAGATTTATTTAGGTTTACCCAATACAACTCTGCCTGGATCAGTGACAACCGAGTATTTATGGACATAGGGAGTATAGTTTGAAGGTAAGTACACGTATATGCGTAATTGATACTAAATGAACTTACTTAATATCTTTCTTTCTTTTTATAATAAATTTATAGAGAAATCCTTACAAATGCTTCTCTTATGACTTGCCAATACCGACAGGCTGAGAAGAACGAGCGTCAATATATGTTACCGGTTCTTTTATAGGCATAATATAAGTTAATTTTATTTTTTACAAAATGGGGATAAAAAAGACTTTAATAATCTAAGTGGCGTGTTAGAAAATAAAATAAAACTTTAGTCACATTATTTCATGTTAGACGATACAAGTGTTTTAATCATGTAATGTACTCTTTTAACCTTATTGGGTTTGTAACGGTTAGGGTCGTGTATTTTCTGTTTGGGACCTGTTTCAAAACTCAGTCGTGAAGCCTAAGTTTGGAAAGGTCTAGAACAAAAATGATGATCTATATGGGCTTCAATGTCAGTAGATATTATATGTTTGAGTTAAGCCACCCGCGAAGCTCGCGGGATCTTAGGCTAGTAGATCAAATATAAATAAACTTAACGTATTAAACATACAAATTGAAGGAAAAGTAAAAAAGATAAGGTGGCATTTTTGTAATTACCACCAACTATCAAAGTTACTATACAAATGTGAAATCAACCAAAAATGCCTAAAAAACACAATTTTTTTTAATATTTTTTTATAAAAAATCGCTACATTTTGTTACAAAGAAAAAAAATTGTTTTTTTTTGCTACTAAAAGTAGCGATTTTTTTATAAAAAATAATAATAAAAAAAAATTTGTGTGTTTTTTTTATTTTTTTAGGTTTTTTTGGGGGTTTATTTTTTAGCATTTTAGCTTGGGTGGGGGGGGGGTTAGGATTTTGGGGAGTGGGGGAGGGGGGTTTAGGTTTTTTTTTTTGGGGGGGGGGGGGGTTAGGTTTTTTTTGGGGGGGGGGGGGGGGATGTAAGGCTATAAACGAACCGAACGAACATGAACAAGGCCTTGTTCGTGTTCGTTAAGGAAATAAATGTGTTCACGAACGGTTCATGAACACTTACCGAACGAGATTTTATGTTCGTGTTTGTTCATTAAGGAAATGAGCGTGTTCGTGAACGGTTCACGAACACAAACGAACACAAACGAACACAAATAAATTTGGCGAACTCGACGAAGGATAAAGATAGATGGCCCAGAGAGTAGCACTCGAACTTGAATCCCTTATTGTGGAACGGAGGTCGATCGTTTTCGTGGATGTAAATAATGAGAAATGAAAGGGAAATGATGCATAAACAAGGTGAAAATGAGTTTCCTAGTTTAATTGTTAGGGAAATAAAATAAATAAAAGTTTAATTATATAAAAAGTACAAATAAAATACAAGAAAGTACAAAGATCTTCAATTAAAATACAAACATACGAACATAAATGATCGCAAATCCACGAATGTTCACGAACACGTTACCGAACACCTTACCGAACGTTCACGAACACAATCGAACGAACGAGACCTCTGTTCATGTTCGTTCATTTAACTAATCGAACGAAATTTCTTGTTCATGTTCGTTCGTTATTAAACGAACGAACATAAACGAACTTCCCGCCGAACGGTTCACAAACTGTTCGCTGAACGTTCGGTTCGTTTACAACCCTATTATTATGTTAAGATTATTTGTACAAGAACTTTCCCCATAATTTGTTATGTTTACTTGATTATGGAGTTATACTTTCAGATCTTTAACATTTACTAGATTTCCAGGACTTGTACTCATTATTGTATTGATTAATATTTCAAATATATGTGTTCATTCTCATCTACTTAGATAGTTGGAATGGTCTTGAAATTTTTGTTATATGTTAGGTAGTTCTACCTCTCAGACTTTAGATATAGATGGATAGTTGAAATACCATTATATATCTATACTATATTATAATGTATTTCAGAAGGATATCAACCAAATTTAAGTAATTACAATGTTTTATGCGTATGGTACAACAAGTTAATGAAGTTAGTAAGCGAGTAAGATGGTCTTTCTACATGCATAAATAAAAAAAAACAAAGAATTTGATTAAATGAAAATTTAACATGTAAACTTAATATGAAAATTAATCAAATAGAATGCATTTAATCGGAGTGTTAATATTGAGGGCCATCAATGACTTAAGGTCAGTGACTTAAGAAACTAATTGTTTAAATCCTTTAATTTTATTTTGGAACCACAATTAAATCCATTAATTGAATAGAATACATTTAGGTGCTGTTTGTTTTTTCAGAGGTAAAACGTCTGCAGTCTGCGGACCACATCTGCAGACATCTGCAGCTGAAGAGGTGGACCAAACCTCTACAGTCTGCAAGAAAAAAACTGTTTGTTTTTAACTTAACAAAACAAAGATCTGCTGAAAATTCCGAACAATTCTCATAGTTTAACATGAACATACATCATATGAACATACAGACATCTTCTCAACAATACAACAGATCAATTTTTCAATCAATCATAACAAAACTCTCAAAAACAAGAACCTAATCAAGCAATTCAACAATCAAATCCACAAAACATAATCAAACACTAACCTGAGACCACATCAGCGGCCTCAATTGAATGTCAATCATATGATTCACTAATCAATCACTCAATCACTAACCTGAAACCCTAGCTTTCGACAAATCACTTCTGTTGAGCAGCAACAGCAGGAGTACCAAGCAAACTCGCTTGTTGAAGCTCGAGCTCGTTATACTGAGCCTCACGGTCCATCTCAATGATCAACGAAACCACAAGGATCAAAAACGTCGTCTCCGGTTGATTTCCTCGCCGTCATGATCGATCGGTTCAAGGGTTAGGGTTTTGATTCGATCGGTTCAAGGGTGGAGGTGATGGAGATGTGGTGGTGGCGGAGGAAGTGGAGGTGGTGTCGGCTGGGAGGAAGATGCTAGGGTTTTGAGAAGTCTTGTTTTGAAAGAGCAGAAGAAGAAGAAGGAGATGAGAAGAGGTGAGTCCACATCTTCTTGGAGTAGAGGTCTAGAAGACCTTTTTTAATGAAATCACTTTCAAAATACAAACACCTTGCGGACTCATACGTCTGTGCGTGGGGCACACATAAGAGGTCCAGAAGTATTTTTCACAAAGAAAAAACACCCCCTTAGTTGCAAATGATCATTTTTTTGTTAACCGTTCAACACCACCCATGCGTTCTTCAATTCATAACTGATAACCAATTAATGAAAATTAATTGTTTTATTGTGAAAACTTATTGCCATCATTGAGTCTTCTTCAAATTCATTCCTCATATGTCGTTTCGAAGCCACCAAAACAAATCTCATGTAGAACATATATCATCTCTTTGTTCCATTGATAAACTTGACAACCACCGTCGCCCATAAGGGTATTCACCTCTACAAACGGCAACAACGATCTCCTTGTTCCATTGAAACATTTTCTTTCTTTTATTAATAGGATAGAGATATGTGCTAGGGTATCATATGTTTGCACTTTCAAATTGCCAACAGATGTTCTCTGCAGACAGTGGTGAATGGGTCAATTTTGCAGATCATCCAAAGCATTATCTGCTTTGGACTTGGAGGTCTCAACAACTGCATCAGCTCTTTGGGATTGGTCATTTGTTACATGAAGTTTTTGTACCATCTCTAACAGCTGCTTCTAACCTTCTGCAAGTGCTTTAATACTTGGTCAAAAGCTGGCTGACCATTCCTAATGAGATGATTGTACCTATGAGGGTGTCTGTTTACTCTTGGCTTTTGAGACATTTGCATAGGTTCTTCATACCTATAGGGTACCCTGTTGCATGGTGGTTGCCCATAGCTTCTTGGAAGTGTGTGTGGAGCAACAGATACTTGACCATCCCTTTGTGCAGCGTATTGGTTCAAGTTTTGTGCGACAGATGATTGACAAGACTCAACTCTTTTGGGAAATGATGGTTGATCCTTGTTGACAGGGCCATCATCCTTTTTGAAACTCATTTTCTTTCTTGCCTTATTTTGTTGACATCATAAGGTTTAAGAAAAGAGCATTGTTGGGTCAAACAATTGATTTTTTCACAGATGGTGCACCCAAGGGTAGACTCACAAATGTTGTTTCCGCTGTTTGCATCATAAGCTCTCAACTTGAAACAATCTTTTGTCAAATGATTTTTCTTTCCACAAAAATCACACAACATATCTAGAGTCTTAATTTTCTTGGTACTCTTATCTTTCTTTTTAGCAACAGATGTTTTAACATCTGTTTTAGAGTTGGTAACAGAAACAATTATTATCTTGGGTGGCTTCAAACCATCTAGGTTGGTGAAATCAATAGGTTTGAAATTTTCAAGAGCATCACACTCATCTGACCAAGTAGATTTAAATTCAAACTTTTGTTTTCAGATTGAATGGAACTTTGTGACTTATCAAGAGTTATTTTCTTGCCATTTTGAAGATGTTAGTTTAGTAATAAGCAAAAGATAAATAAGCTATTAGTAAATAAAATACCATGAAGTTACACCTAGAAAGTATGCAAGTTAACCGTTTTGAGTATGGATAATAACGTACAGAAAGGATTTGCAACAGAGAGCCTCAACAACAGCTCTTAACTCACACTTTTTTTTCTAGTCAATCACATTTCAAGTTTCCGCACAGTTGATCCAGCAAAAAATAGAATCTAGTCTTCGTAAGTCTATAATACCAATATTACACTTTCTTTAAATACTTTTTTTTCTATAGGTTGTGTTATAAGGAAGCCGAATTTCCTAGGAAGCGAAGTGTTAGGAAAAAGAACATGGAATAAAGGAGAAAAATGAGGATTGAAGGGGACGTGTAAGCATGAAGGAGGATACTAAGATCAATCTTGGTGGACCATTATCCTGCTCATCACCCAAGAAAAGATGGCTCAAACCTCGAGGACTAAAACAACATTTTACACCAAACATAATTATATACTAAGACCATTGGGTATGGGGGAGGATAGTCTCCAAAGGACTACCCGCCACGTAGGCGCCACGTAATCACGGGAGGAGGATAGTCTCTTTGGGGACTACCCAAGGGTATGGGGACTAGCCAAGACTACCCCACCATTAATAATATATTAATATATATATATATAAAGTATGAGAGAGAAGTCAATGGGGGCCCACCAACTTTGCACCGTCTTCACCGTCGGAAATCCGACGTCTTTGCCGCGACTGCCCCATAGGGGGTGGTGTTGGACGGTCCTAATGGGTGGGGACGGGCCTAAGACGCAGCCCATACCCATTCGCCTAAGAAATCTACCAATTTTTTTGTTGGTCTTATTTTGTTCAAAGCAATGTTTGGGATGGAGTGCCTCGCCTACAACAACCGTGACATCACAAACATCTAGATTAAATGATGCATGAGATAACCACTATAATTGATTTTATTTATGTAGACCATATAAACAATATCATTTCACTAAAATAATAACAATAAGAAATCAACTACCAATTTCTATCACCGTGTTAATTTTTTCAAAATCGATGTACGGACTACGGGATGGAGGTCCTCACCTACAACTCATTTCACTAAAATTATAACAACTAGAATTGAGACCCGTCGCAATGCGGCGGGGATTCTTTAGTTATAACTAAGTCGACCTAGGACCCGCACGTTATGTTAAACCTGTCAAACGGGAAAAAAATAGACTATGTAAAAACGTTCACCCATACACGCACGTTGCGTCGTGTTAACTCGCAAAATTTAGAACGAAACGTAAAAACGTTAAACTAAAGACACACGTTGTGATGTGTTAAGTCACAAAATTTAGAACCAAGCATTAAGCGGAAAATTTGCGGAAAATGAAAACTATAAAGGATCAAAGTTGAAAGTAAAAAAAGTTGTGAGGATAGATTGCACAAAGATAAAAAGTTTTGAGTTAAAAGTAAAAAAAAAAACAAATAGTTTTGGGCTAAAAGTAATTTATGAAATATTTTTTGGTGAAAAGCAAAAAAAAACAATTTTTTGTTGAAAACCCCTAAAGCCAAGGTTACGACAACCATATATATAACCATTTTTTCTTTGGAAAACCCCCAAAGCACACCCCGCGTTACGGCGGGAAGTAAAACGGTGTCAATTAATACTAATGTCACACAACCGTGATCGACCACCAACACTGACTCGACCTAGGATCTGCGTGTTGCGACGAACCTGTCAAACATGAAAAAATTGAAGTAGAAACGTTGAACCACACATGCACGTTGTGCCGTGTTAACTTGCAAAATTTGAAACAAAACATAAAAAAGTTGAACCACACTCATACGTTGCGTCGTATTAACTCGAAAAATTTAGAACTATACGTAACGAAACGTAAAAACGTTAAACCAAAGACGGAAAATATAATTGACAAAAGTTATGAAGTTAAATTGCAAATAATGAGAAGTTTTGAGTTAAAGTTAAAAAACAAATTTTGTAGGGTTAAAATGGCAAAAGGCAAAAACATTTGGGTTAAAACAAAAAAAAAACAAGTTTTTTTTTTAGAAATTCCCAAAGCACAAGTTACAAGTCTTTATGCATGATAAAGTTACTTATTATTTATATAGGGAATAATAAGAAATCAACTACCATTTTCTATCATCGTCTTAAATTTTTTTTTAAACCAATGTACAAGATGGAGGTCCTCATCTACAACAACTAGGACACCACAAGCGTCCACAACAAAACAAAATGAGGATGGCGTTTCACATGACTCATGAAGGACGATGATATTTTCATACAAATCATGAAGGATGTCGCTTTCATGACTCTAGTCGTCATATATGATCCTTGAATACAATGTATATTCATGTTTTTTTAAAAGGGATTAAGCGCGCGCGTGTGTATATATATATAGGGTTAGGTTCATTAGTGAACAACCCGATTGATTGTGAACACTAGTGAACTAATCATAGCCCTTGATTATCAATACACATGTGTAAATCAATGGCTAGGATTTGATGATGAAAATACACCGGTGTATTTTACGATTTAATGATGAAAATCAATTGTCAGAATTTATTGACTCGGTTCATAAATACATTAGTGTTCACTCTAGAACCTCACCCTATATATATATATATATATATAGGGGACCGTTAAAATGAAAACCACCCCCAGTTGTAAGAACCACGGGAACCACTTTCTAACCATTAGATCTTTAGGATGGACGGATGAGATTAAAAGTAATAAAAACTATTATAAATTTTTTTTGTCTTATTATGTTTTTAATATTTTATTGTTAAAGGGCATTTAAGTAAATTTGTTTTTTTTTTGTCTTTTTATATATATTATTTTTTATTGCCTTTTTTGTCCTATTGTATTAATTATTTTTTATTAAAAAATATATTTTTTTGTTAAAGAAATTTTTAAAATCAGATTTTTTGATAATTATTTTCAAAATTTGTTTAAAAAAACGTTTTTAACGAACCGTTTTTAACGCGCCGTTTTGCGCCCTGTTTTTACGCTCCATTTTTAACGCGCCGTTTTTTCACGCCGTTTTTACGCAAGGCTTTTTCAGGCGTCGTTTTTTCACGCCGTTTTTTCACACCGTTTTTTTAACGTCGTCTTTAAGCCGTTTTAAACGTTGTTTTTACGCCTTTTTTTTAACGTCGTTTTTACGCCGTTTTTTCACGCCGTTTTTTACTTCGTTTTTACGCCGTTTTTTAATGTCGTTTTTTCCACGTTTTTTTAACGGCGTTTTTACGCTCCATTTTTAACGCGCTGTTTTTTTACGCCGTTTTTTCACGTCATTTTTACGTTATAAAATTTACGTTTTACGTTAAAAAAATTACGTTTTACGCTCGGTTTTTTCAAGCGGCATTTTTTTACGTTAAACTTTTTACGTTTTTACTTTTTACGTTATACCTAAAACTTTTTACGTTTTACGTTTTACATTTTACGTTTTTTTAACGTCGTAAAACTTTTTGCGTTTTACGTTTTACGTAAAACTTTTTACGTTTTACGTAAAACTTTTTACGTTTTACGATTTACGTAAAACTTTTTACGTTTTACGTAAAACTTTTTACGTTTTACGTTAAAAAGTTTACGGTTTAACATTTTTTTTACAAAAAGTTTTTGACGCAACACGAACGCACCCAGAAAACGCAAACTCGGTAGGTGTCTCAGATAGATTGTTATCGTCATCGACAAGGGAAAAAAATATAAAAAACCAACAACATCAAAACAAAGTGTATCTCGAAAAAAACGGGGTTTGGCTCAGATTTTCCGATAATAAAAAAGGCTGCAAAGTGGGGTTGTAGGTTCAAAAACCTACCCTCCGCCGTCCTTGCCGCGCCATCGTCATCAAAATCTACGTTTTTTTTTTTGCATCATCGCCACCCAATCGATCGTATCAAAACCCACGTATTCAAAGAACACAAATCAAAACCCCCAACATATCAAAAAACCATCAGATATAACACATCAAACCCACATAGTTTACTGTTCAAAATCACCATAGAATCAAGAAACACAGATCAAACACCCACCATTTTTCATGGAGAGAGAAACACATATTAACTGCCAAAAAATCAAAACCCTATCATCAAAGATTCAAAAAAGCACCAGCAAGACATTCAAAAAGCTTCAGCAAAACATCAAAGATACAAACATTAAAAAATCATTCAAACATTAAAAAATCCTACCATTTAATTCCATAAAGCCAAAATTCCTACCATTTGACTTATTAATTAACTCATAAAGAAGACCGGCAGCCACCCCAACAATCATATTATTAACCCAACAATTTCAGTTGCAGAAGATCATCAATTCAAAAATGGGTATTTGTGTGGGAAAACAATCCAATGTTGCCCATACTCATCATCACCGTATCACTGCCGGTCATTCATCAAACATCACCATCCTTCTCAGCTCCGGTCATCTTCTCCGATGGCCATCGTTCACCGCCGACGACCGTTGTTCTCATACCAACCTTCTCAGCTCCGGCGACCACCATCAACCTGTTCTACCACCTCCGCCTCCACACCACCGTCTTCCACCGCCTTCGCCACCGCCGTTAACCCCACCGCATCACCCCCCACCGCTGCTGTTTCTTTGTTGTGGGTGTTTGATGAAGAAAAACTTGACATCAGATGGTATTAATCACCACCGATCAAAATATTGTTCTTGATTTGGGTGGGTATGAGAGAAGAGAGAGGTTTTGATTTTAGAGAGAGAATGATAGGTTTTGAATATTAGAGAGAGAAGGTGTCTGGTGGTATTAATGAAGAGAGATAATGAGGGATTAGACATTTGGGGAAAAAGACCAAAACACCCTTTTAGTTGGCATAATCTGATTGGTTGAGAGTGGTTCTCGCGGTTCTTACAACTGGAGGTGGTTTCTATTTTAGCGGCTCCCTATATATATATATATATATATATATATATATATATATATATACTAGGTTATCACCCGGGTAGGAAATTTTAAATTACATTATTCATAAGTGTGTCGATAAAAGTAATGCAAATCAAATGACATTACATAAAATGGTAACACAGTTTTCTTTAGAAGCCGTGTACAAAAACATCAAGGAAAAGACAAATATCGGTTATGTAAACTTAGGAATTAAACATCTTTGTTACCACTTGGACTAAAGGAATGTGAATCCCTATTGACCATCTTTTGACACAAGTAAGGTAGTTTGAACATTAGACACCTGAAATAATATCATAATATGTAATATTTTACTAAAATTACTCTTCTTTTATAACTAATAAAAACATTCAAGTTTCAGAATTGTTTCAAAAATTTTAAAATTAACTGATCTAAATAAATGTATAGATTAAGCCAAACATTACACGTAATGTAAACATAAGGTAGTGTTGTTAACATCCGATTATCCGAAAATGTACTTTTGATGTGTGAAACCTCCTTATCGTACATACCCCATGTGATTCATTACAGCTTTGTCCAGTCGACTATAAGTAGCAAGAACATTTACAAAATTAACATATCTAGAACATTACCTCTCTTTAAGCAAATCCTTGTAAAAAACACATTTATTTAAAAACATGAAACGGCAAACATATCCAGGTCTTCAATATATCCTCGACATCCCAATGTTCATAGACCGAATAATATAAAGCTTCAGGAGGCCCCAACAGCTTCAAAGCCTACACATTACACCAAAATTAAATCTAAATCAACAATCAATTTACCAACCGGACAAAACAAAAGAAATTATGAAGGATTCTGAAACACCTCTATTCAGTTTTCCAAAGAAAGAACAATGCAAAGAAAGAATACCTTAAGCTTCTTTCCAAGGTTTCTTCACCATCAGATATTAAGATATTATGACAATGTTACCCATAATCCAAGTTATTATTGTAATAGCATACGAATCATATTTAATACATCAATTAATTATAATATATAACTCAGGTCTTGCAATTACATGACTACTTTCCAGTTCCACCATGTATCTCTGAATCACGTTTCCACTTTAATTCAGGTCTACATGTTTCAAATTCTTCTCTACTTATGAGAGGCCCACCTCCCCTTCATGCCCATTCCCAACTCTGCAAGATCCCCGTTGTAACATTTTTTTGTTATAATTAATTGCTCCAGTTATGTCACAATAATAAAAATAAATAATTACTTAATCATAGACTAAAATGCAAGATGAAACAACTATGAATACCTTAGTTGGAATAAAAGGAGGCATCATGAGCCCTCCTGGTGCGCAAAATTGATCTTGGAGAAACATGCTTCCAAAAGGAACATCCATGGGCCCAATCCCGTAACCACCCATATATGGCATGCCACTGCTATATGGGCCCATAAATGGATCCATATGTGCCAATAAGAATTGTAAGGATTAGGACCTTGAGGCATCTAGTTCATAGGCACAAAATCATGTGAGGCCCTCTACTGCAACTCTGCTGCTGCAAGAATAAGAAAAGAAAAATGTAGGCCATTTACAATTATTTATGGTGGATCATTATATAAACATTCTTATTAGGCATGTTTAATTTAAAAATGACACTTGAAACACAATACAATAATCCAAACTCTTACCACTTGTAGGCATATTGTTAACTTTCTTCTTTTTCTTCTTTTTTTGCTGACAAGAAAAAAAAAATGAAAACATAAGCCGGAAATTATACCTATTTATCATTTACAAAACATGGCAGGTTGACTACAACCCTATGATGCTGGTTCCATCATACTATTTGACTTTGCTTCAAAGACATGATGGGCTTTATACTTCCATCAAACCTCTGTAATCACACACTCAATTAAACCTGGTTTCACAATCCTGTAAGGCCCTCCACTGCACCTGACTAAACCCCAATCATAGAAACCCTATGAGGCCTCTCTTCCCAAACAATCAAAGCTACAAAATATTACGAAGGTAAACCACTCAATTGTAAGTCCTCCATATAAAATCTAAAATCTGGAAAAACAATTCAAGAACCATAACTATTTTTTTTTTCCAATTTGCCATACCTATTGTTCGGACCAATGTTGTAGTTTAAAAATCTAACCAGTTTGGGGAAGTTCTCTCTTAATATATTACTGTACATCATAAATATAATAGCCATGGATGACTGAACATTTCAAAATAAAATAAATCTATCAACCTAGTGAAAACTCAAATCTAGAGTTCAGTTATCACAGCCTCTTTGACATTCAAAGATTGATATACTGTTACCTCTTAAAGAAGTGAATAAAAATCATCAACCGAAATTGCTGCTGTGGGATGCCATGCTAGTCGCCTAGTATGTACAAAAAAAATGCTAACATGAATAAAAAAATTATAACTTAGAAAACGAATATTCTTCCAATAAAAGTTATATTTGAAATACTTATCAAATGTCGTGTTAGATACCTAGTATAATACATATGTGCACAAAAAATGACATATGAACCGTGACATCAATTATTTTAGAAAAATAAACAGCAAAATAGGGGATGGGTGTATCAAAATAGTTTATTTTTGTGTGGGTTGAATGGAAGCGGGTTGACCCGAATCCTCTTACTCCAACAAAAGATCTTTCATTTTGATCCATTACCCAACGGTAACAATTTCAACAAAAATCAATGCTAATTAGGTTTAAATTAAAATCAGTTTGTTTGAAATCAAACTGCAACAATTAGCGATCATTGGAACCGTAGTAACAGTTGCTAATGACCAGAAACTTACCCAATAAAGGAAAGATTATGTTGATTTAACTTCTTCAACATTCATTATCGCCGACGACCAGCTTCCGTGCCTCCGTCTCTCGTCGTTCTTCCTCGGACAATTGCCCCTGCATATTCCAGAAACAAAAATCAACAAAAAAAAAACAAATCAATGAAAAGCATAAGAGCGTCATTATAACCGGATGGTGCGGTGCGCGTGTTACTGCGCATGGCCTTTTTGTATAGTTTTTTATGCACCAGCAATATCTCCACAATTGCAAATATAGATTTGAAACAGATGTTCATGTTGGTTTAGGGCCTAAGCGACTTTGAAGAGTTTGTCTGGTCCATCTATAAAAAAATATTTATGGAATTGAAGACTTTGAAGAGTTTGTCTGGTCCATCTTTAAATCATCATCCAACAGACAAACATTGAAATTATGGAATGAGATTCCAGCAATTCAATTATGGACTCAGTGACTATACGCAACCCAGTTGACCAGACTCAACATAGTATTCTCTGCCATTCGGTTTGACACCTCCTCCGAACCGGATTGGAATCCCAAATACTTAGATTAAACTGTAACGAAATACCTAGTGCAATGAGTAATGCAAGCAACAAAGCAAAACAACTACAGTAGACACCGGTGACTTGTCAACTTCCGATAGCCTCAATTGGAGATGATAACATCAGAACCCTAAAAACTCCAAATGCCAAAAACGCATGAAAGACATCAGAACCGATTTGTCACAAAGGTACAAATCATATATAGACATTATAAATCATCAAATACATGTATAAAATCCAAAACTTAACGGTACCTTAGAGGCAGACTTCTTGGATGATTAAAGCATTTTGAAGAATCAAACAGAGAAGTAATCGGTCTAGGATCTTCAAGTATCAACAAAAAATCGATTTAGGGTTTGTAAATCGAAAAAAAATTACAGCAAAATTCTAAACGTCATTGAAAAAAAATGTAAAAGTTGAATAAACATACCGAGAATTAGAAATTGGTAGCAAGAATCAATGAATAACACCATATTAGGTTGATTGTTGATGCGATTCTTGGTGGTCGTGTTCCTTGCCAAATGGAGTGAACGGCCAGAACAATGAGATAAAAATTAGGGTTTCTCGGTAGAGCGCCTAATTTTGTGGATTATATAGGATCCGAACTAATTTGATCGGGTAGCTAAAAACGGGATCCGCGAGCAAGAAAATGATCCATCTTATTTTCCCGCCAAAAGCCCATCTAAGATGCTCTAAGGTAATGACACCTCAGCCCAAATATTTTCATTTATTATATATAATAGATATATATATATATATATAGAAAGTGTGTTTTTCCTAGAAAGTGTAGGAAGCGATCTGGGCCATCAGATGAGTGTGTTTAATTGTTGAGACCATTTTGGTGGCATTTTGGTAATATACGTGTCTTTAAAATAGGCTAATTTAATTGATTGGGGGTAAATGTGTCATATTAATTTTTTTTAAATAAGGAAATAACTACCAATCATAAAACCAGCTCCAAAAATGTCACAATTTTTTTCTCTCTCTCTAATCTCTCACATTTGAAAACACCAAATCATATAAAAAAAAACGATAAATCAGATCTAGATGTGTTCATAGTAGTGTGTTTTAGCAATAAAACACAATGTGACGAACTAGTGACTGACTGCTAAAACACAACATCAAGAATGCCAACTGATAAAACACAACGTGAACCAGTAACTGATAAAACACAACATCAAGAATGCCAAAATCATATCAACCAGTAACTGATAAAACACATTGTGATGAAACCAGTAACTGATAAAACACAACATCAAGAATGCCAAAATCACATCAACCAGTAACTGATAAAACACATTGTGATGAAACAGTAGATAAAATACAAAAGAACATGCCATTCATGAATCATAACGGGTATAACACATTGTGATGAAACCGGTAATTGATAAAACACAACATCAAGAATGCCAAAAATCATATCAACCAGTAACTGATAAAACACATTGTGATGAAATGGTAACTGAAACTAGTAATTGCTAAAACACATTGTGATGAAACCAGTAACTGATAAAACACAACATCAAGAATGCCAAAATCACATCAACTGGTAAATGATAGAACACATTGTGATGAAACAGTAACTGAAACCAGTAACTGATAAAACACATTGTGATGAAACCAGTAACTGATAAAACACAACGTGAACCAGTAACTGATAAAACACAACATCAAGAATGCCAAAATCATATCAACCAGTAACTAATAAAACACACTGTGATGAAACAGTAACTGAAACCAGTAACTGCTAAAACACATTGTGATGAACCCAGTAACTGATAAAACATAACGTGAAGAAATTGTTAATGATTTGAACTTCGTAATTTAAAGTAATTGCCCTTTTGAAATCGTAATGATTTGAAATTGTCAAAGAGATATACGTTTCCATAAATATCCAGATAGTTAGTTTAGGATATATAATATTTCAAAATTAAATTAATAATCAAACTACCATCATGCTCTTTTGAGTAAAAAAACTAAAAGTCATATGTCACCTCCCTATTACTTCCTAGACTTTCTAGAAAACTTAGGCTTTTTAGCCAACTCCTACTCTCTCTCTCTCTCTCTCTCTATATATATATATATATAGGCTAAAGATAAATAGAAAACCACTTTTATTGAGAAAACCCGGGAAACTCTAAGCTCCCGACTTTTTTTTTTTGAAAAAATTACCACACGTAATATACATGTTTTTAAGAGTTTTGGACAAAAGAAATCGAAAAAGCGCCGAAGGATTATTATTTTTTTAAAATAAACAAATTTCAGCAACTTTGTTGTGTAACACGTGTTAGGCAAAAAATGCTGAAACTTGTTTATTTTTTTAAAAAAAATCCCTTCGGCGCTTTTTTGTTTTTTTTTTGGCCCAAAACTCTTAAAAACATGTATATTACATATGTTATTTTTTTCAAAAAAAAAATGTCGGGAGTTTTGAGTTTCCCGGGGTTTCTCAATAAAAGTGGTTTTCTATATCTATTACTATATATAATATATATAAGAGAGAGAATGTAAAATGTTGAAAACTTTAAGAGTTTTTTAACTTTAGTGCATATATCATTGATGATGCAACAATTAAATAATAAATTACACTATTGATTTACCTGAGTGCCCTAAATGTTCAATTAGATTTTCTTTGGAGAAGTCAGGCATACACCAAAGAGGAAATGGCGCTGAGCATTCAAATTTTGAATTTCAGCAGGCCTTTTCCCCCAATATTTAGCTTTTGAATTCCACTAGCGCTCCCCTCACCATCATTCTCCTCACCTGCGGTCTTCCACTGTCGCTCCCTTCGTCGCGGACCCAAACACGCCATAGATCTGGTAAACTAGGGTTTGGTAAGTGGAGATTCCAGCGATTTAGGGTTTAAACAAGCTTTGTCTGGAAACTTGGTAAGGACCGATACCTGTAGAATCGTTTCCTTTTTCTGATTTCATGAATTTTTTGCTTCAATATTGTGATTTGTGATGTTTGACAGTGGAGCCTGTAAACTTTTCCTCTTTTCACCTACAGAGGACAATCGTTTGCTGTGCTTTTTGATTTTCACAAAAAGTGATTTGCTATATATGTGTAGAACAAATCACAAAGTTTATAGAGGGTCTTTAAGGTTTATCGGTAACTAAGCATTTGAAACCACCCAAGAAATTGTTGTTCTTTAGTTCTGGATTGTAGATCTGTCATCCTTGCTTATACATAAACACATAAGGGTTTTTCTCTGTTTTTGAGTTCTTTGCCCTAACTTTACAAATATAATCAACCTTATGGTCAGAAACTAACATCTACTTGTGTTCACATGAAATTGGAGTATCTTCCCCTACAAATTTCAGGTTCATATAATGTTTATTTAGTATATACTTACATAGTTATACATGTAGCTATAAGCTGAGCGACATAGCTGTGGATTGTGTATACATGTAACTATGGGCTAAATGGCATAGTTCGAACCACTTATATATGGGTTGTTCAATTTTAACTTTTAAATTTGTTTGAATGTTGTAAAAACTGGTTTAGCCATGTACGGTGGGCTGTTGGAGTTTCTTTCATGATTAAACTTGCTCTTATATAAAGTGATTTTGTACATCAAGTTTGCTGATTATTAAAAACCACTTGTTTACACTTAATTAACAGGTACCAAGACAGAAGTGGAAGAAGCCAAGCCCCCATGTATGTTTCATCTCAAATGGCTAAAGTAATTTTTTTTTTTTTACCAAAAAGGAAATGGGGTCAAATGGGTTGAAGGTGCCTATAGTCTATTTTTAATGTAGTCAATCATCTAATATATTTCCATTTGAACATTTCAATTATGATTTCAGTGAATGGGTCAAGATTACCATTTTTAGTGAACGGGTGAAAATTATCATTTTAGAACACGGGCACAACTTGTCACTTTTACTAAATGGGGCAACCTTCTCATTTTTAGTAAATGGGTAAAAATCATCATTTTTAATTTTAGTTATTAGTATCTTTCATGGGTAATTAACGGTTGAAAGAAACGAAACGAAACAACCAAACTTCAACTCTACAATACCGGACCCGTGAACCAAGTAAAATGATAAAAGACAGAAGTGTCCAAACAAACTTGACCTGAATGCACCTGCAATCGAATCTCAGGAACCACCATTGAAGTAGTATTTTGCCGGTGAGGCCGATACGATACTTCTGGTCTATACCGTGGTTCACTGAACACAGCCGAAGGTTTAGCCCAAAAGGGCATTCTTGGCTTCTGTTTATCCTACTGATGGGTGGTTAGTCTTTTTGGATAGTTGGTCAAAACGGTTTTTTTTTCTACATGCTAAATGTGCGTTACCATTTTCATAATACACTTTAGGGGAATTTTGGCCCATGTCATTTTTAGTCAACATTTTTTACCCTTTTGGTATGTTGCACATAAGATAAAACATCATTTGAACTGTCAGCTAGGACCCTAGAAATAAAGTAATTAAGGAGATTTTGATCAATTCATTTGAATGCACATTAGTTGACATTTGAAGACTTTCAACCTGCATGTGTGATAGCTAATTTTTTCCTTGTTTGGACCCGTTTACATTCCACATTGAAAGTGAATACAAAAGGCATCGGCATGTTTTAATATACATGGTCGGTCGTGTTAGTTCGAGAGTTAAACGATGATGATCGGTGGCTGTTGTGGAAGTTTCATCAACAATTTCGGGTCACAGTCAATGTAGTCAAACTGCTCAACTATGTCAACAGTCTTGGGTCAGCATTTGAGTCAAGTCAACTGGGTCAACACGAGTAGGTTACAACAAGATTATGGGAATGTATAAAAGCACACTTAAATTATTTAAAGTTATGTATCTATTTTTGGTTTAGGTTTCATCTGAAAAATCACCATTTCAAATCCCTTCCTTTTCCATTAATTATGACTAATGCAAAGCAATATTTATCTGTTCAATGTTTCTACTTATATATCTTAATCAATGTCGACAATTATACGCTTTCAACAATTTACTTTTCATTTTTATTAGAATAAAAAAAACATATAAATTCATGATCATCAAAACACAAATACACTCATGTACCAATCTTGATTTAACTTTATGAAAAAACTGTTCCAGTATATAAGAATACTTTATATATAAAAGCATTAATAGTTTTGAGAACTATTTACAAAATTTACGGTATGTAAAAATTGTAAAGTTTTCTATATCCGTAGTATATTAAGATTAAAAGTTTTAGATCAAGTTATTTATTTGTATAGAAGAACCACCGAACTTTCATTATGCTATCCAATATATATCTCAAGAGCTCAGATAAGGTTTTAGCCGGATTGTGCGTTCACAAGTCAAACCCAACAAGAATCCCTAAATTTTACACAAACCTACAACGTCAAGGATCCTAAAAACGTGTCATACATATTATCCCAAACACCATGTATGTATCTGAGTAGACAAGAACACAGTCCGTGCAACTGTTGATTTAATTTTTTTCATTTTAATACCTTAAAATCATAAATTTTCCGTCATTAGTGGAGTTATAAACTTTGTTTTTTTGTACTTTCTAAATAGTGTATTTATCTTCTCATAAAAATAGGTTTTATAACCATTATAATATAATGATGTTTATTCAATAGAAAGAATAACAGTTAATAGTAGAACTGGGTAGTAAAGTTGGGCTATGTTAGTATGTAAAAAGCACCGGGTAGTTGACAAGAGTAGTTCTATTTTTGAATTACTATGTTTATGACTAAGACCATCCGTAGTGGTTGTCCAAAGGGGCTTTTTTTGTGCTCAATCACGCCCAATCTCGCCGACCAGCCACTACGCATGGGCGTGTTTGGCCTTTTTTTTGTTATGGCGTGTTATAAATCACACTCGTGGGGGAATTTCTTGGCCAATCACATTTGAGCTTCCATTTTTTGGTCAATAAGATTTTTTAAATGTTTTTTTTATTTTATTTTATTACAAACATAATGCCCCACAATCTCCACATCTCCACTAAACTCCTTTTGTAAAAATGCTCAATAATGTCCCATTGCTGAATGGGCTGCCACATGGCGCAAAACGCCCTAGGGTGGAGCATTATTCACCCCAATGACTATGCACGGTCTAATGTATTTTTATTTGTGTGTTTATTATTACTTAAATGAGATATGTAAATCATAGATAGACTACAACGATGCTATGAATCAAAAAAATAACAGACGTACTATACAACACATTGCTAAAGAATTGATAAACTAATAGAAAATGATTACTGCGTTGTAAATTGTCGCTTCCGCCGCATCGCGCGGGTGCCCTACTAGTATATATATATATATATATATATATAGGATAGGGATCATGAGTGAACAACATCCTTGTTTGTGAACTGTGTGAACTGATCTAGACCCTTGATTTTTATGATCTTGAGATTTAAATTAGTGGCATGATGGTAATTATTTGGTTAATTTTTTCTATTTAATTAAATACAAAAGGGTATATGTGTAATTACACAATCAAAAGAATTCAAATAGGAAACCTAAATTAATTGTTTCCATTATATTAAGACCATGGGGTATGGTGGGGCGGGGGTTGGGGCGTGGGTTGGGCATTGGTTGACACGTGGAATGAGGTGGCAGACATGGGTAAACCCACATTGATCACTGTATGGTGGGGCGTGGGTTTGGTGGGCTTGTGGGCTGACCGGCTGGGCTGACCCGCTGGGCAGACCCAATAAACACAAATTTAAGTTTTTAATATTTTTAAATAAAGATCATTACAAGAAAAGAAAATTACAAAAAAAAAACAAATTCCTAATTTTTATATTTTTTTTATCTCTTCTCTCAACGCCAAGACTATTTCTAACTCGTCACCCTGTAGGTGATCAATCGGCTGGGATAGAATCTTCAAATCATCACGTCTTTGTTTCAGGGCATCTCTAGCAGAATCTCTAGCTTCTTTGCTCCTTCGTATTTCGGCCCTTTGTTGTTGGAATACGTTGAATGTATCCATCTTGCATGAAATGTCATCCAACTGGTCCTTCGTATTTCGGCCCTTCGGTGTTTGGGAAGTTAATAAATACACGATTCCCGATATACGATGCATAACCCGCCATGTCGGGCATATGAGAGTGTATGAAAAATGGACAAGCTACTGGACGATTGGGTGGTGGGCTAGGATTATTTTCTTGGAATCCATACAGGTTGCTCGGGTCAAAAGGACGGTTGTAAGGATGCATTTTTTTCGTTTTGTAGAAGGAGAATTGAAGATGTATAGAAGATGTGGTTGAATGTGGTAAAAAAATGGAAGTAAAATGTGAGTTTATAGTGAAAAAATGGAATATTTTTTTTTTATAATATAGCCGTTGGCCAACGGCTAGCCCAACGGCTCTTTTCTTTTGGCCATTCACAAACCGCCATGTCACCTTGCTCCCCCGCCCCACGCCCGGCTTGAAACCCAAGCCCCAAGGGGCCACGCCCCAACCCAAGCCCACCCGAGGTGGTGCCTTGGTCGTTTTACCCCAACCCACGCCCAAACCCCCGCCCCATACCCCACGGCCTAAAATCTCATAAATTCAAATCCATTATTGCTTCTCTCTCCTGCTTGATTTCTCTCTTCCCTTCTCGATACAAACAACACCACGACAACCACCACCGATTGATTTATTACCTCCGATCGATAACCATATCATGCTCGATATCTTCTACATCCGATCGACAACCATTCTAGAACGATGATGATGATGATGGTAGACGATGCAGTCGCCGGAGATGACAATGATGGTGGAAGTGGTTCCTATTCATGATTAGTGTTCTCTGGTGAGTGAATCGAGTGTGTAATTTCTTGTTCATCTCAGATTCGTTATGTTTGATGTTATAAATCCGAAAACTATGACGGAACTGTTGGTGAGATGAAGAAGGTATGACGGAGACGACCGGAGATGATGATCGGAGACGATGACCGGAGTGGATGAAGGTTAAGATGCTGAATATGTTAGGGTTTAGTTTCGTGTTCAGGTCGGTGTACACATGTGTACTATGTTTATGCAAATGGTTTACACCTGTTTATAGTAGCAGTTATGTGTTTCAGGTCGGTGTACACATGTGTATTCTGCTTATGCAAATGGGTATTAACTGTGTATACACCTGTGTAAATTGGGTGTACACCTGGTTATATGTTTGTACATAGGTCTATTAAATTTAAATACACAGGTGTACTTCGGGATTCATGCTTCAGTTTACGTAATCGAATTTTAGATACACATGTGTACTTCGAAATCTGGGTTTTTTATCGACGAAGAACTGCTGGATTTAAAAAAAAATCTGGGCTTTTTTAAATGGTGATTATGATATACATCTTGTTTAAATTTAAAAGATATTTTGATTTTGAATAATCAAAAAAAAAAAAACAAATAGGAAAGTGTAACTACCATTAATTAATTAAAATAAATAATTAATAACAACTTAATGTATAATTACCATCCTATCCTTTTTAACAAAAAAGATGATCAAGGGCTATGACCAGTTCACACAGTTCACTCTTGGGAGGTTGTTCACTCTAGAACCCTACCTTATATATATATATATATATATATATATATATGGCAACATAAATAAGCATGATATGAATCTAAAATATACCTGAATTTATTGATTGAAAATCTTGATTACAATTGATTTCCTTACAATCGGGAAGAGCAACTATAATTTGAAAATCTAAGGATTTTGAACATAGAGAAGTTGATAATACAAGTTTTGGGTTTGAGGGTTTTTTCATACACAAGAGAAGATATAAGAAAATGTGTGTTTTTCTTCATTGATCTTCTTACCTTTTATAGATGGAGAAAAGGGTCTTCATTATTGATTCTTGAGAAATTCTTCCGTATGAGATTGCCTTTGTTGAAAATTGTCTCCAAAGTTGATTGTTTTCTTGTTGAATTATTTGCACCACCTTTTGAAAATAGGAAAAGTTGATTGTCTCTTTGTTGAATTATTTGCATCACTTTTGAAGATAAGAAAAGTTGATTGTCCACTAGTAGAATTATTGGCAACATCTTTCACCATCTTTTGTCGGCCAAAGAACAATGATTATATATATATATATATATATTTACATCAAATCATATGGGTCTTGAGAATCTTGAAAACTTCAGTCCCCGGAGATGAATGTTTAGAAGGGGTTGGAAACTGTCGAATTTCATTGACTATTTTTAATATTTCTTCTGGAGAATTGCAGTCTTGAAATCTTTGAATATATTCTTGGTCTTTAATGCTGGTTTTGATTTCTCGAACCGGAGACTTTAAACTTTTTCATATTGAATGGTTAATTCTTTATAATACTTGGTAACTGCTTGAGAATTGGCTTTTGTAATGACAAACTTATTCCACCATTTGCATCTATATTGTCTAAAGAGCAATGGAGGAGAAAGTTCTGTAGGGCTTTCTTCTTGAAAATTGTACGTCCATAAACAGATCCATGGGATTCTGAATACACTCATAAACTGTAAAGTATATTAAAAAATTGGTGTTCCTTCATGTTGAAAATACTCGACAAATCTTGAAAATGCTTCTGAAATCTCTTTGGGAAAAGCTTCTGGAATAATTCCCATATATTTAAACCATTTAACAAACCATCTTGGATAAATATTTGAAAAATCTTCGTCAAATTGGAAAAACCAGGAATGGTCAAAGTTTCTTAGAAAGAATGTATATTCCCATGTATCTTGATAATCATAATAGTCGTATTGAGGATAGGCGCTGAAGTTTTAAAGGGTTTTTGGATTATAGGGCTTAGAATTCCAGTCTTCTAAAGATAGAACCTTTAAAATTTTTACTTGACTATAAGCAATATTAGTAGGATCTCCATTATTAAAATTGTGTCGAATAACTGCTGATTCTGAATCTACTAAAATTGCTTGATAATATTCTCGGGACTTGTATTCTCCTTTGAAAAAATGACATCCTTTTGGATAGATGAAGTCGATTAGAGATAAAAAGGTTTTGTTAACCTTCTCAACTTCCAGAGGTTCTAGAATTTTGATAATCTTTTTATTTGGGTTAATAATATAAGGAATAGTGGTTGGAAAAGAGGTTGAAGAGGAGGTCTGTTTAGAAAGTCTTGTGAAAGAAGGAGATTGGCTAATGAGTTTTGATTCTAAATTCTGAATAATGGATGAAAATGGAGGTCTTGGTCTAGGTCCTGGGGTTAAAGGGGCGAATCTGTTTTGAATATTAGGTAATAAGGGAAATTGTTGCAAATGGGTTGGTCTTGATGGAGAACCTGGAGAACTTGATAATTGGGATTTTGAGAATTGTTGTTTTGAAAATACAATCTTTTTTTTGTAGAATCGTAGTTGCTCATATTCCCTGTAAAAATTCTCTTGATAAAAAATCTGGTAAAGAATTATTTTCTCCTTTTATAAATTCTATTTGAAAATCGAAATTGCTTAATAATGCTTGCCATTTTGCAAAAACTTGTTTTGAAATCAAAATTTTTATGTCTTTTTCTAAAATATATTTTGCAGATAAACAATCGATTCTTAATAAAAATGGTTTCATAAATAAATCATCTTCAAACTTTTTTATACATAAAACTATACTTAAAATTTCTTTTTTAATTGTAGAATAATTCTTTTGAGTATCATTCCATGCACCTGAAGAAAACCTGACTAAACTTTCTTTATTATTTAATTTCTGTTTTAGTATCCCTCCGAATCCAAAGTCACTTGCATCAGTTTCTACAATTAATTCTGCATTAGGATGGGGAATATGTAAACATGGTAAACATTTTATTTAATCTTTGATATATTTTACTATATCTGTATGTTCTTGAGTCCATGGTTTTGGATTCTTTTTTAACCTGTCATATAAAGGTTTACATATGATTTCTAAGTCTTTGAAAAAGTCATGAATATAATTTAAACATCCTAAAAATCTTTGCAATTGCTTTTTATCTTTGATTTCATTTGGAAATTTATTTGAGAATTCTAAATCTGTTAATAGGTTTTATTGTTCCTTGAATAATATTGTGTCCTAAAAATCTTATTTCTATTTAAAATAGACTCATTTTAGAAAGTGAAACTACTAATCCATTTTTATGAATAATATTGTAGAAAATGTTTAAATGTTTAAAATGTTGATCTAAGGAATTTGAAAATATTAATACGTCGTCAATGTAAACAATGACATAATTTCCTAAAGGTAAAATAATATCGTTCATTATATTTTGAAATTCTGAATGAGCATTTTTTAATCCAAAAGGCATTACATTCCATTCGTAATGTCCAAATGGCACATTGAATCCAGTTTTGTATTTGTCTTCTTCAGCAATTTGAATTTGCCAAAATCCAGATTTCATATCAAACTTAGAAAATATTTTCGAATCATAAATCTTTTTTAATAACTCTATTTTATTGGGTATAGGGTATCTAATCCATTCTAGAACTTTATTTAGTGGTTTATAATTTATAACTAATCTAGGAGCTCCTCTTTCTATTTCTGCACTATTTTGAACATAGAAGGCAGAGCAAGACCAAGGGGATTTAGATGGTCTAATTAATTTTTTATCTAATAATTTTTGTATTTCCTTTTTACAATAGCCTTCTAATTCTTGAGATATATGTATAGCTTTAGACTTTGTTGGAATATTTTTCTCATTAAAATCTTTAATATAAGGTAATCTTACTGTATGTTGTTTTCTTTCCCAAAAAGCATTTGGAATATTTGCACAGACATTAGCTTTAAATTTGTTCTCAGTTTCTTGTATCCTTTTTATAATTGTTTTATCTTGTAATTTATTTTTTATTCTAATATGATCAATTTCTTCAATTAAAAATTCCTTTTGTTTCTCTTTTAAACTTAAAATATTTATTTGTTTCGACATAATTGGATGAGCAAATTCAAAGCAAATCTTTTTATTTAAGACCTTTATACTTATTCCTTTCTCTTCAACTGTGAAATGATATAATTGAGTTATAAATGGGAGTCCTAATATAATTTGAGATGTTAAATCCTTTACTAGAACTAATTGAGTTTTATAACAATAGTTTTCTTTGCAAATATGTACATTTGATAATTTATATTCAATATTTAATGGGTTTCCATTGGCTCCAGATAATCTATATGTAGTTTTCTCATAGTACTTTGTAGGTATTAAACCCTCTTGAATACAATTCATATTAGCACCACTATCAATTATGGCTACTAATGTTAATCGAAATTCATTATTGATTATAATATTTAATTTAGTATACCATTTTTGAGAAGTTAATCCTTTTAAATGATTTATTTTTCCTATATCTTCAGTATCGTTTTTACTATTATTCTTATTTTCTTCTTTTTCTTCATTTTTTCCTTTTTCTAATTCTTTAATTTGTGCTTTTATTTCTCGGATTTCTTCTTTTATATTTTTTAATTCTATTTGTAAATCAATTATTGTAACATGATTTTCTTTTATTTGTTTTGTTTGAAATCTTTGACATATTTCATTGAAATTATACACTTTTGCTTCTTTTTCTATTGGCAATTTATACTTTTCTTTTAATTGTTTTAAATATACTTGTTTTACTTCTTTATCTTCAATTTTTTCTAATAATTCGAATAAGTCTTTATTATCTGCTGTTAGAGAATTTATTGTACCATCGATTTCACAAATACAAGGACCCATACATTCACATAAATTTTCTTCTGAACTACTTTCTGAATTAGATTCTTCAATATTGTTTAAATCATTATCACTATAGTCTGAAATACTGTTTTCACTTGAATTGTCATAAATAAGTATTTTATTTATCTGTTCTTTTAATTCATCAGACATGTTTAGCTCATTTATCTTTCTCTTAGTATAACAATCCTTTGAATAATGTCCTTGTCTTCCACATTTATTGCAAATGACAATATCTTGTTTACCTTTTTTTCTTTTGAAAATCAGTCTTATCTTTATAGTATTCTTGTTTATTTTTAATATATGGTTTTCTTTGATAATTCTTCCTGATAAATTGTTTAGGAATTTTCTTTTTAGATTTAGAAGGAGTTTTAAATGGTTCAAATCCATATTGTTGACAAAAACTTCCTAATTCCTTATGGCCTTGAATACCATCCTTTTTTATTTTTTCTTTTAATTTTAAATCACTACATATTTTAATCCTTCTTGATTTATATAATTTATTATTTGACCATAGGATAAGTCTCTATAAGGAATACTATTATTAAAGACTTTTTTAATTTTTTCTCTTATTCTTTCTGCTAATAATTTTGGTAACCCGGCTATAAATCTTTCTTTCCAATAGGCTTCTTTGCAATCTTCTCTAGTCATAACTTTTGAAAGGAAAGCATCTTTATACCATCTAAAATCTTGTAATTTTCTACATGTCAAATTTAATAATATTAATGAATTTCTTTCTTGATAATCTGTTGGATTTCCAATAAAATGTTGGATTATAGCAAATACTAGAGTATTAATTATATCATGTATTTCAGTTGGTGTTTGAACATTATTTTCTGCTTTAATAATCATTTTTTTAGCATTTTGAATTGTATGTTTTTCTTCTTCTGTAAGATACTTATCCCACCAGCCTTTTAAAATTCCAGCAAAACCAGAAACTATCATAGTAAGAATTTGAGTCTCATTATTTCCATTTGCTTTATATGCATTGGCTGCCATTATCATTTCTTGCATTAAATTAAGAATTTGATGTTCTGTTTGACCTTCTATACTCCATTCGTATAGAGAATTTCCATCATATTTGGCTTGAACTAAAGTATGTCGTTCTTCAAATTGTAAATCAGGTGGAGTAGGTCTAGGGTAGTAATTTCTTGTTTCAGGTCTAGTAGTATAGGTATTATTTTTTGAAAAATGATAATTTCCTCTTTTAATCTTATTTATAGAATCTTCTATCTGAAAATCATTAAATTGTTCTTCTATATTTTGAATTTCTTGATCTGAAATAACATTTATATTTAGTTTTGAAAGTTTTGAGGAAATATCTTGTAACATATCTTGTTGTTTGTTTAGACGTATTGGGATATCTATACTATATGGTTTAAATATTGGATTTTAAATAGTTTTAGTTATTATTTTAGTATTTGAAGTACTAGGTTGATCTATATTTTTATTATTATTAGTTTCTATCCTTTCTAATTGTTCTCCTATGGTATTTAATTTTTCATTAGTGTAATTATTTTGAAAAATAATTGCCTTTACGTTTTTGTCTATATCTTTCTTAATGTTTGCTAAAGGCTTTGCAATATATTCTTTATTTTCAGTTTTTATTTTTATATCCGAATGTGGAGGGTGTATACTAGTAATATTTTCATTTTTATCTATAATTGTATAGGTTTTGGTTATAGTATTACTAACAGATATATTTTCAAAAAATGGATACTCAATTTTATTTTCTATACAGTTAAGAGAAAACCAGGAGAAAAATGAAATATTTTCATCATTTTCACACATATATAATTGCCAATCAATCTCATGTAAAAATCTTTCATCTTCATTAAATGTAGAAAATACCATATTAAATTTTTATTATTATCATTGAACATTTCATCTTTTAAATATTTTTACATTTCTTTATCCACAATTAACAGGTTGTGCTTGAAATCTTTTCTATAAGTTTTACTCTATAATTATTGTCTTCTCTTAATTTTCTTTCTAAAAATAATATATAGTTAGAAGACTGAAGATATGGTTTAGACGTATAGTTAGAGTAATGATAAGGGTCGGATGGAAGCATGTTGCATGGATTTTTATATTCTTCTAATCTCTCTCTTAAATATTTTATTCTTCTATTGCAAAGTTTCAAAAACCAAATATTATTATTTCTTCGAGCTTGAACTTTTGAATCACTCATTGTATATCTTCATAATTTTCCATATCAGACTTAGTTGGGACATAAGTATTATTATCACTATCATTTTCTTCATATAGTGGTCTTGCAATAGTATTTGAAAAATCAACACCTTTTATTTTCATTGATAAACTTCTTCTAAATAGACTTTCATCTAAAGTATTTATAGAAGTACTTGCTCCTATAGAATGCCTTGGTAAAACATTACTAAAAGAAATATCTATTGAACCATCAGAATGTTCTACTACGCTAGATGTTTGATTGTCTATCTCTATAGGTTTTGGCGGGTTTATATCTTGTAAATTCCATGTTAATGATTGAGTTATTTCATTCCATTTTAATTTTTTAGGTGTTCTTATTTTTGTATGCATAGTATTAGCTTCAAAAATAATAGTTTCATCTTTTGGGGATACTAATTTTGTTTTAGGTTCTATAGTGGTAGTCATAGTCTTATAATATATTCTATATATAACTACTGCAGCATTAGGTTTTTCTTTAAATTCTAAGTTTTTAGTTTTAATTGTTAATGTTAAAGTATCTAAAATATGTGGATCAAATAAACCAATTGAAAAGTTTGGGTAGCAATTAAAGTAAATAGGACCATTTGAAATATTAGACTCAGCCATAGCTAGCAAAGAATTATTAAAGTTTGTATGTCTTGCATCTCTTAGAATTAGTAAAACAGGAGCATCAATTCCTAATCTGAACATAGGTTTAATTGCAACTTGAACTAGTCCTATGTGTAGAAATTTATATAATTTTCTATGTCTTTTAATAGCTTCTACTGATAATAATTGCATGTGTTGATACTCTTTATTAATAGGTATGGTTTGTTCATGAGTTTTTATATAATAATCTTGTAAAAAATCAAAAGTACCAATTTTGTAAATAGTTTTAATATCTTGTTTTGGTATACTCCAATTTAAAAGATTATTTTCAATTTGAGAAATATTAACTTCAACATAATTCATATGTAAAGAGTTCATGTTTAAGTCTTCTTCATCATTATCATTAGTATTTGAGCTATAATCTCATTTAGAAAAGAATTTTGATAACTGATTCATTATAATTATTAGTTTTTAAAATTTTAAAGTAGAGCTTATACTGAGGGAACACCCCCATATTGTCGTGGTCCGGCTGCCCATTCTTATTCTTTTGGGCATAATGCTAATCCAACCGACAATCGACAGGGCTTACCAACACAGTTCTACCCCCCTTTAAAAATTCAGGACTAACAATCATAATAAATTAGTTATTAAAATAGTTTCTAAACAGAGATCAATAGGGACCAAATTATATATTGTGTTTTAATTATATGGACTGATTTGAAAATTGTAGGGGTAATAGTGTCTTTGTATATGTTTGGTAACCTCTCCTAAATTCTAGTGATTCACTCATAAATTCTAGCGATTCAAATTTAACTGCTAAATTCTAGCGATCCTAAATTCTAAAAATACAGAAATATGTAACTGCTACAAAAAATGTATAACACTATACATCAATCATATAACACTATACATCCATCATATAACACTATATAACACCATATAACACTATGTAACACCATATAACACTATGTAATATAACACCATATAACACTATTTAACACTATATAACAATATATAACACTATACATCCATCATAGACATGCTACCAGAAAAATATAACACTATGCATACATCATATAACACTATATAAACCAAAGAACACTATATAACACCATGTAACACTATATAAAGATATATAACACTATACAATTCTGAATGGTGGTTGCACTACATAATTAATAATTGATGGTGTTAGATAGTGTTTTTTGGTGGTTGCACTACAAAATTATATAACACTACATAATTATATAACACCTAAAACCATTATATAACACCATGCAACACTATATAACACTATATAAAAATATATAACACTATACAGTTCTGAATGGTGGTTGCACTACAGAATTATATAACACTGCAGAATTAATAACTTGTCAATGAGATGACACAAATTCGTAGATTAATTCTTAAATTCGAATTCCTATAATAAAGGGTGGCAGTTATTTTGGGCAGTTATCTTTTAGTCAATTAATTGAAAGAAATAGAAAATTACTAATTCATCCTTTTGAATTAATTTAGATATAGGACACTTGTCATTACCACATTATTTCTCACCATTCTCACAATATTAGATTAATGTAGAGGATCCTCTACATATATATATATAGGATTCTTTTAGTAGCACTTTTGAATAGTAGGATTAGTAAGTTCAAATAATAGATATTGATGATTAAAATTTCTTAATTTATATTGCCTATGTATTTTTTTAATATAAATTACCGTCTAGGATAATGAGGTAGTGGTGGAGTGCTTAGGGAAATAATTAGTGTTCCTTTTGACCTAGGTTCTATTCCTACTCTCCTCATTATTTCTGCGGCATCCAGGTGAAGAGCGAATACGGGTGGCACCGGTTCGAGTTGGATGGGAGGCGAGGTTTTACCGATTATTCCACTGTCGTGCCTTCGTGCGGGTGGAGGTCGGGTTTTCGCGCATCTGGGGAGAGCCAAGGGGCTGGCTGTAACGCCTGCGTCCCTAGACTTTTAGTTTTTGTCAATTTTAGTCCCTAATCTATGTGACACTTGACACTTTGATGCTTGTGATGCTTGAATCTAGATTCTTGATTCTTAATACTATGACACTGATTCTTGATGTTTAACACTATGAGGCTTGATTCTTATGGACTATGATTCTTAATACTATGACTCTTGAAACTTAATGCTAAGATTCTATGATTCTTGATACTTGATACTTGGAAGCTATGACTCTTGATACTTGGAATCTAGATTCTTGACTCTTTGGTGCTTGACTCTTGAGACTCGTGAAACTTGAGACTTGGTGGAATGAGAGACTGGAGTCTTGTCACTGGTGGAAACTATGAAACTTGGAAACTTTTTTGTTAATAATGTACTCTAGTTATGTGATACTATTACCCAATAATACGCAATGCAACGTTTAATCTAACTCCCAAAATGAATCAGAGACGGTGAAGCGGAAATGATGGGATTGACCGAATGGCAATCCGATCGGATGACCATCCGATCAGATGACCAACCAATCGGATGGCCATTCGATCGAACCACCTCGATCCAGGCGCACGCACTCCTCTTTTCTTCCATTTCTTGGCGATTTCGGTACGTTTTACACTAGATTCATGTACATATTTGATCACTACACTATTCTCTACAAGATTCTCCTTTGAAATCTCACTTTTCACCATGAAATCCTGAAGATTCGAGCTCTTGAGGGTGACGTCATCATGGTGGTTTGTACAAACCGTAGTGTGAGGTCATTCCTGCTGAGATCTAGCTCAGATCTAAGGAATTTCATATGTTTTACACCGAATCTCAACTAAATCTAGACTTTTTAACTAAAACTTATGTTATCCTCATCTTTTCTTAACTTTTTACTTAAAAATGGTGGAATCCGGATCTGAACGAGCTGAAGACTTGATGATTAGTCTTAAGTTGGCTTGGAAATGGATTGTTGCCAGAGAAGATGACCGGAGTACGGATTTCGACATAAGCACCGCCAAGAACAGACGACTGGACAGACTGGGGTGATTCCCATCCGATCAGGACGGCTGTACATTGGTGTGTGTTTACCATTGTCTCAATACGTACCGTGTCGTCACCGTCGAAGCAAAAACTTAGAAACTTTACAAGGTTGTGAACGAGACAAGGATAACCCAATCGAATGGCAATCCGATCGGATAGCCATCCGATCGAACTACCATCCGATCAGGTGACACCTGCCTCGTAACCTTAAACATTTTAGGAACTTTGAATCTTGATCGTCGAAATGACAATCCGATCGGATAACCATCCGATTGAACTGCCATCCGATCAAAGTGATAATGCACCAATCTTTCAACACTTAGAAACTTTCTCAGAAACTTGGTAACAATTTGGAATCTTGACACTTGGTTCGAATAACCATTCGACCGAATGGTCATCCGAACTCCGATCGGATGGCAATCCGTCCCTCACTCACAACAGTCACCTCAATCGAATGGCAATCCGATCGGATAGCCATCCGATCGAACTGCCATCCGATCCAGTGACTGATCCGACACTTTGCGCAATCTCATTAATTTGTCCGACACTTATCTGTTGTAATCTAATCAGGCTAGATCTAAAGAGCTCCCTTTGACCCGATAACAGTTAATCTGTTAAGCAATCACTGTGAGTATACTCGATCCCTTTTTGTTTTGAACTTCGGGATGCAATATGTATTCTATTAAACTATGATACTTGAAACTTTTGGAATCTAAACTCTATCCTAGGTGTATGTGAAACTTGTGATTCTTGATTCTTGATTCTTTATAATATGTGAACGTTTAATCCAGAGTGTGTAGTTCCGCCTTAACAATAGTAGCGCTATAGGAGATGCACCTCCCCATTTGTAACACCGCGTGTTTCGAAAGTCAAAGTCAAGATTGAAGTCAAAGGGAGACAAGATTGCTAATTGCGATCTGTGACTCCTTGCTCAATTCCTGTTTTGATTACTTTGACTTGTAGATAGACTTTTTATGCTTTTACGTTAGTTGTATTATGTGGAGTATTTGTTAATAATTGAGGTTTAATCGCTATTTATCGATATTTATCGCATGTCTTATCGCGTTATCGCTTACCGCAATCGCACCCGCAACTCGAATTACGCGTTCTGGTTATTGTTCTTATGTGTGTGTGCCCTTTATGTGTTACTTGTGACAACCAGTGATTTACGGCTCTTAATTACATGATTAACAAGTGATTAACGCGATAATAAATAGTGTTTACAACGCATATTAACTTAATTAGGCATTGGGAGTGCCTAGGAACGCCTATCCGACTTTACAGTGCGCGAACGGTGGTTTACAGAGAAACCTGTGAAACGTTAAACGGCAACGGATTGAAACCGAACAGAATACTGACAACGCCGATAAATATTTATATTTTACGATATATTTTAGCTTCGTAATTAAATTTTAGTGACTACAGTCGAAACCGGATCGAAAAAACGAATTAAAGCAACAACAACACGGTTTTACGCGATTTTCACCATAATTGACGAACGGACACGACAACCGGCTCTGGCATACATGTTACGGGATTTCGGCTATATAAACATACGTCATTAAATTTTACGGAGCACGAGTGTGCTAACGGGTCTCGTAGGAATTACGGGCCACTAAACACGGGGATTGGCCTTGTGGGCCTTGGGCCCAAGCCCAAAACCCACAAAACCCAAGTCTGCTTAGAAATAAGAACATATAGTTCTCTTATTCTCATTTCCACACAAACAATCAGACAAACACTCACACCCACACACCCGAACTCCCTCTCACTCTCTGGCGACATAACCGGCGGAGCCGGCCGGTGCACGGCGGCGCCGCCGTCGGTGGCGGAGCTCCGGCAGCCCTTTCTCCGGCCACACACACCCCCTTTTTTCACCCTCTGTTCTCCTCCGATCTACACCCCACCCCCTTTTTTGATTCTAAAACGGACCACCACCACCACTAACCGGTGGTGGTGCGGCGGTGCGACACAGAGAGAGACGGAGAGAGAGACTGAGAGGCGAGAGAGAGAGAGAACCGGCAGTCGAAGACTCGGACGGCCGGTCGGTTCGTTTATCCGGTGGTTAGCAGGTTTATCAGGCGGGTTTTAGACGAAGGTGGTGACGATGATGTTGATGATGAAGGCTGAGGTTAAAGGCGATGGTGGTGAGAGGCGGTGGCACCTCGGACCGATGGTCCCTGTTTCGAACCGACGGTTCCTATTTCGGTTCGTCGGGTTTCACGTCACGGGCCCGGGTCACGGTTCGGGTAGGATTCAGTCGAAGCGGGGGTTTGCTTCGGGTTCCGCGACTCAGTCGGGTTCGAGTCAACTCAGTCACGTTTCGGGTCAACAGCAGGTCAGCCGGTCAAGGATCAACAACGGGTCGAACGGTGCGGTTCGGATCGGTTTATGAAGCGTTTCGGTTGACTCGGTCAAACCGAGTCAACTCAGCGAGTCAACTCGGTCAATACGTTCGGCGACTCGACACGAAGATTTGGTAAAGGATTTAGCGCGGATATTATTTACGTTAGTTATTCCCTATTTTTATTACGTGATAACGAGCTCGAACCTGTTGAGTATATTTTTCGTTTGATATATTTAACAAAACTGTTTAGGTTGACTACTGAATCTTGATTGAATTTTGTTAAAATAACGACAACCTGTGTTGTCGGGGGCGTCCAAAAACAGAGGAAACTCTGCCCGTTTTTCGAGAAAACCCGTAAAACGAAAACACGTTTTTATTCACACGACCTACATAAAACAAAACGCGGATGCATATTTTGTCAACGACACTTTAAAATTTACAAATGTGTCAATCACGCTAAGTATTTTACAAAATAAATATAATAATTTTTATATTTATTTTCAAACGTTTAACGACTCGAATTCTCTTATAAAAACAAAAAGAATAGTTTTTATACTTACTTCGGACATTATTTACGACATTAAAAATAGTTATTATATTTATTCTAAACTTCGAAAAATTCGACGAATTCTTTTCTAAAGGTAAACATAGTTTATGTACTTATTTCAAACAATAAACAACATGGTTTCGTTTTACAAGATGAATGTAATTTATATATTTCGAACATCAAACAAAACGACGATTCTTTTATAAACTTAAATATAGTTTATATGTTATTTCGAATATCAACGACACAAATTCATTCTATGAAAATAAATATAGTTTTTTTATTTGTTTCAAATACCGTACCACACGAATTCGCTTATACAAATACATATAGTTATGTATTTATTTTCCGACATGAACAAGTCGAATTCGTTTATAAAAATAAATATAGTTTATATATTTATTTCGAACTTCCAACGACAATTCTTTTATAAAATAAATATAACTTTTCATATTTATTTTATACGCCTAAACGACATATACGGATATTTTGACAAAGATCATACGAAACGCGATATATAATACGAGTTTGTCATATATTATTTTTGTACAAATATTCTTTTATACACGTACGACTTCTCGGGACGACAAGCGATCTTAACGATATATTTATATATTTTTATATAAATATTTATTTTTAAACCTCTCGAGAATCAAGTCTTTTCAAGACTTATTGATTATTATCGACAATAAATGATACTTATCAGATATGACTTAATCAATTCCGATAAGTTAACCACTTACCGTTGAATCGTCCGGTTAACGATTCGGTAGAGCTCGGTGACACGTAGACTAGTTACCGCTTTTATTTAGAAACTTATAAGACATTCCGTGTTAGGAATATTGTTGAATGCACGCTAGCGAGTCTCGTCTTAGAAACGACATCACAAAGTCATATTAAGCTAGCTTTGCACATGGACAATTCAGGTGAGTTCATACTTTTTACAGTTTTACATTCTTGTAAATGTTTTCGGGGTGGAAAGACATGCACGTTTTGCAAGAACATACAAAGTTTTCGAATGAATGAAAACTCATATTTCTAAATCATGTTACGAACGGATTTCAAGGAACTCAAATGGTTTACGAATGGGTTATACGAAATATACCGGTTTTTACAAAACAAATACGTATTTACGAAATGGGAATGATTTTCATGAATAGGGGAAGTTAGCCTTAGTGGCTGGGGAGGTTCAGCCTTAGTGGCTGGGGAGGTTCAGCCTTAGTGGCTGGGGTAAAATACATGTTACTATTATTAAGGACATTTTTATACATGGTATGGTTAGCTTAAGGAGGGTTTGGATGTTCAGATCATGTGAGTGGTGGGTACAACACTTAAAGCCATTAATCCTCGTTGTTAGGACCGAGGGACACAAGAGTGATATATCTATTTGGGTGTAGCGAGCCCACACCCATGAGGCCATGGGCGGCCCATAGTGGTGACTGTGTCTTACAGCCGAGGCCCGGTACAAATTTGCTAGGTTTGAGTTTTCCTGCATCATTTCACCCATACCAGTGGCCTTGCAACCCATTGGTGATCTCTTTTTCCTTAATTGCTACATGCCAGGGACATTTATACATCGGGACGTACTTTATATATATTGGGACGTACTTTATACATTGGGACGCACTTAAACGTTTTATTTTCACAAACATACACATGAACTCGCTCAACTTTTTGTTGATTTTTCAAACTACATGTATTTACAAAGGTTTATACATACCAGGGACTTACATACTTACAGAAATTCTTGATTTTATACAAATTAATACCATGTATTATACAAATTTAAGGCATAGGACTATGCAGGCATGGAGTCAAAGTCAGGGTGGGCATTGACGGTTATACGAACATTACAAATACGAGAGTTTACAAATACATGGTTTTACGAACATATTTCGTTACAAATGCAAAGTTTCCATATAACTTGGCAAGAAAATGATTTTAAATTCGTTTTCTCAACAATACTTCAAAAACCGGTTATTCAAAAAGATTTATTTCAAATCTTTTACAAACAAACTATGAACTCGCTCAACTTTATGTTGACTTTTTCGCATGTTTCTTTCACAGGTTACTTTTCAAAGTTATGGCACGGTTGGAATAGGAGGACCCTGTGGAGTCGAGTACTTAGTGGGCGTTCGCATTCTAGAAGTCTTGGTTTATTTTGCTTCCGCTGTGCAATGAAGATACCAGTCCAGTCACGCCAGCTCTGATAATTTCGGGGTGTGACAGATTGGTATCAGAGCTATAGGTTACAGCGAATAAGGTTTTCTGTAGGAATACCTAGGCTCTAACCTCACTTTTCTCTGGGACTTTGACTATTAAGACGTTGAATACATACAGAACGCCTAGTACTCGAATATAGTCTCCAACCATTGCCGAAAAATAAACAGTCAAAATTTTGTTTTCAAACATATGCTAAAGTTGTGTTTTACACACGGTGCATAAAACAATTACATACAGTACACAAAACTCTGAGAGCTTAGGAAACATGCATATGAAACCTTTGGAAACTTATGTTGAAGTTCATTAAAGGTCATCACGTAGGAACCGGGATTATTAACTCAGGCACACACTATTATTCATATTGCCTATGATATTTTTACTTCCCGAGCAGGCACCCTACGCATAACGAAACGCTTGTGCACGAGAATACATGAAACTCAAATTTTACGTCAACGGATGTCGAAGTACATCACATTCTACGCGGAACGTAACGCTAGTGCACAGGTATACGTGAAACTTAAGACTATACATCAACGGAGGTTGAAGCACGTCACATACGACTACCGAGGCGAGGCCTTTGAAAAGAAACGATGGCGCAATTCAACGACGACGCTACATTCCTGTCAGCAAGAGAACTATCGATCAGGAAGCGGCGGTTTGGCACGCGGTCCTGCAAATGACACGAGTCATGCTAAGGAGAAGACGCATGCCTTCGTATTCCCCCTATCTTATTAACGACGAATATGCTATGTTTGACATTCCATGGTAATGTCACCTAACAACCGGACATCACATGCAATCCCAGGTAAAGTCCTCAAATTTCTTTTATTGAAATTTCGAATTTCACATTTACTGAGTAGATTTTCACATCTCTACTCCTCTTAATGGTCATTGTATCACGATCGTTTCTTTCATTATAGCGAATACTTATTGCTTCATTTCTTGAAAATTTATATGTTACGCATGCATCGTTTATTGCGCATGTGGTTTCGTTTCGAATAAGCGTTTCATTAAAGTTCAAATATTAACCTAATTATTGATTTGTGATTCGAATGACTTGCATTATTGTGATTGTTGGCTCCTTTGTTATCAAGTCAACTCATTTTCTTGAAATTCATTCTCTTTTCAAGATACATACATGGTTTTTCATTGTGACCGTGCCGAAAGATTCTTGTCGATACATGTATTTATTGTCGGCTTGCGCCGAAACCAAGTTCGATTGTTTGAACTTCTTCATTACACATATTCAATTCAAGATACCATATGATGTATTGAAGACATCATATTCAAATTCGTTTTAACAAGAGTTTCAATTGTTCTGAGTCGAAGTAGACATGTTTGGTCTATGACTCCATTAAGTCGTTTGTTGATTTCGACACCTCGTGGAGGTATTCTCACTTATTTGAAGCTTGCGCTAAACTCGTTACATATCTCATGCACGGATTTGACTATTTATTTATTGATTTAGATTAAATCCGCTTTGATTTATCACATTAAAACGTCTTAACACAATCATGTGATAAGACAAGGGTTCACAAAATTCATTTCATATTCCGGTGTACCTCCTAACGGTCCTTTCAACATTGATCGAATGTTTTGCGATATTCATTGCTTCTTCGTCTTCGATCGAAAACATTATTTCTTTGATGTTCAAATTTCAATTGATAATCCTATGATGTTAGAAACAAATTTTCATATTTACTTCATTGTGCTTTCAATTGACTGCAAAACACAGGTGATACTTGTTCGATCACCCCTATTATTGAATTGTTTCATTCATTGCGACACCTTGTGGTGTCGGTATAACTTGCAGCTTGTGCTGATCACGATCGAGCGTTTCATGCAAACTAGTACATTTGAGATTGTTGATTCTAAGTTCATCCAGTGGATGTTATTGCTTCTAGAATTCATTTACTTATTGTGAACGTTCATATGGAATTCGATTGGTCGAAGTTCCTGTTCATTGTTGGGTCCCTGTTGACTTAGTCACACTAGTGACTGTATCTGTACGACTTGTTTCCTTTGACATCGATTTGCTTAAACACATTTATTGTAAACCATTGGGTTCCTATTGTTGAGGAATGTCATTAAATTCACATGATTCGAATAAGTCTTGTTTCGATTACGCGGTCATTCACTTTGTTATTATTCGGACTTACCTGGGAACAACACAATTCTGAGGAGATAACATAGTCTAAATTTCGAGGATGAAATTTCTGTAACAGGGGGAGAATGTGACAACCGGTGATTTACGGCTCTTAATTACGTGATTAACAAGTGATTAACGCGATAATAAATAGTGTTTACAACGCAAATTAACTTAATTAGGCATTGGAAGTGCCTAGGAACGCCTATCCGACTTTACAGTGCGCGAACGGTGGTTTATAGAGAAACCTGTGAAACGTTAAACGACAACGGATTGAAACCGAACAAAATACTGACAACGCTGACAAATATTAAATTTTTACGATATATTTTAGCTTCGTAATTAAATTTTAGTGACTACAGTCGAAACCGGATCGAAAACGAATTAAAGCGACAACAACACGGTTTTACGCGATTTTCACCGTCATTGACGAACGGACACGACAACCGGCTACTGGCAAACATGTTACGGGATTTCGGCTATATAAACATACGTCATTAAATTTTACGGAGCACGAGTGTGCTAACGGGTCTCGTAGGAATTACGGGCCACTAAACACGGGGATTGGCCTTGTGGGCCTTGGGCCCAAGCCCAAAACCCACAAAACCCAAGTCTGCTTAGAAATAAGAACATATAGTTCTCTTATTCTCATTTCCACACAAACAATCAGACAAACACTCACACCCACACACTCGAACTCCCTCTCACTCTCCGGCGACATAACCGGCGGAGCCGGCCGGTGCACGGCGGCGCCGCCGTCGGTGGCGGAGCTCCGGCAGCCCTTTCTCCGGCCACACATGTAACGACTCTCATCAAAAGTCATAATTATTAAAATAATTTGACCAATAGGAAACCCTAATTGAGACACCCAAGTGATTCTGCGCAAACCCTAAAATTTTCAGAAATTTCAGAATCAGGATTAGGGCCCCTAAAACTCAGGGGGGGGGGGGGGGGGTTAAACCCTATTGACGATTATCCACTTAAAACGTAGGCAGAAAGGAATTTTCAGAAATCGTCGACTCAGCTGAGCTAGTCCCACACGTGGCAACCCTATGCCTAAAAATAGTTCTTACGCGGGCCGCCTCAAGTTAGCTTAATTCTCACGCGGGCCGCCTAAGGGACAAAATTCACCTATAAATACAGGAGCTTGAGACTTGATTCTGGGAGTTGAAACGACGAAGAAATTCCAATTCTACACGGAGTTATGCTCTGTATACTCCAATTAACACACACGATTCACTAATCGACGCCGCAATCAGGGTATTAGCACAATCGCTGCTACGATTCATTTTCCGACGATCAATATATCCAATGAATGTTTAAGTGCCGCCCACATTAGGGTTATACTTTATCGTTCGTCATTAATTTGACGGATCATCGTTAATTCGATGGATGAAGTATTGTACTTTATCGTTCGTCATTAATTTGACGGATCATCGTTAAATCGATGGATGAAGTATTGCACTTTGTCGTTCGTTGTGAGAATTTGATCTCGTGAGTTATCGTAATTGCTGGATTGATTACTAACCCAGTTTTGTGTGCCTGTTATTAAATTTAGGAAAAGGCTAAATCAGTAGGCCAAACTCTGCCTGTATAAATCTGCAATGTGAGTCATTCTCCTTTTCTCACAGTTTGTGAGTCATTCTCCTTTTCTCACAGTTTGTGAGTCATTCTCCTTTTCTCACAGTTTGTGAGTCATTCTCTTTTTATCAACTGTTTTACAATACCTCAAATTATTTTCAAGGTTATAATTACAGGGACTAAGTCGTGGATATCTTGAATTACTGGTTAGTGGGGTATTGTGCACATTACTAATTTTCTTCCAATTAGGTTCATTGACCTACTCGGGATAATCACTGTTAGGTTTATTGACCTACAGGGATAATCGTCACAATTTAGGTTCATTGATCTAAATAGTGGTATGACCATCGTCACCATTGTGACATGTCACCATTGTGACAAAGAGCCAGATAAAGATAAGATAGAAGCCATTGTAATCGCTCTTATGCTGTAATTTATAACTATGCATCATTATGCAAA
The DNA here is from genome assembly GCA_030545235.1 of Helianthus tuberosus. Lineage (NCBI taxonomy): Eukaryota > Viridiplantae > Streptophyta > Magnoliopsida > Asterales > Asteraceae > Helianthus > Helianthus tuberosus. The sequence continues at coordinate 35,340,791 of CM060436.1, forward strand.
ATAGAATGATTCACTCAGTATTTCCCGCTGACAAAAGCTTTTTCAAACATGTTTCAGGTGACCTGTTATGATCTAGAAAAAGTGCCATATAGCACTACAAGCTCAAGGAAGTGGCTCAGTATAAAATAAAGAAACATGTTTTGTAAAATAAAAGATTTCTTTGTGAAATCAAATTATTGTAAATTACCGGGTTTTATCCCGCGTTGTGAAATAAAATAATCGGGAAATATTTACATTTTAAAAGATCCTGATGAAAACTTCCGCTGTCAAACTCAATTAATTAAATACCGCAGTATTTCTGTCCCACGGCTTCTGAAACGGGTCAAACCGGGTCGGGGGCCGTGATAGAAAAAGGTGGTATCAGAGCCACTTATCGAGCCACTTATTTAAGCCAATTAAGTATTTAGAAAATACTTAATTTTTATTGATTACTATTTTGTGATTATATGTTTTAATTATTTGACTAATTTTGAACAGTGTGGGCAGATTTTTTAGCTACTGTAGTAGTAAATATAAATCTTTAAATAATTTGACTCAAAGTTTTAGCACTTTTATTATCTAAAGTCTATAAACCTTATTCAGTAAATAAATTTACAAATAAAACCTAGTATGTTTCATATTCGGTTGTTTCATAGTTACCCAATATGAAATAATATTTAAAAGTTTTCTATGAAATTTGATATAATTTTTAAATTTAGTAATTGTGTGTATCTTGCATAAACAGCATGAGTGATCTGTCGGAAGCCCTTCAGAATTTAAATCTCTATCCAGTAAGAATAGAAGTTTCCAGAGATTTCAATAGGTATATTCCAGACATAGAAGAACCTATAGAATTCAACGCTTTACCTCTTGAGAAACTTAAACCTAAGAAAATGGAAATTGGGGAAAGTTCTAGGCAAATTGAGGGATTACCATCTCAAGAAGAACTAGATTTTATAATGGCAACCGATGATACTATTAAGCCTGTTAATGAAAATAATTTTATAAACTTAGAACCCGCTATTCCAAACCCTTCGAACCACTGGAATATAGACGAATGGTTGAATAATGAAATACTGTTACAAAACCATCCCTATAGGCTTTTTCCTAAGTACAATCCAGAACCTTTACCAAATTTACCAATGAGTAACAAGAATATGGCTGAATTCCGTCATTTTGACGAAATGGATGCTGGGAATAGGATCCAAGAGATTTTGGGACAGATCTCCTGGAAATACGATGAAAAGAAACGCCGTTACTAGAACATCACCTGACAAAGGATATGGGAATTATGAAACTATGGTTATGTAATAGTAATAGTAAAATCAGTATGTGTAGAATAAATAAAACATGTGTATATAGAAGCATGATATAAGGAAATTTTAGAAAAGTTACAATTTTGTTTGTATATTCGTTTATGTGATTATGTGCGATTAAATTATAACATTGGATTATTTCCTTTATACTAATTATGTATCTATAAATTAGATATCAGATGGAAAACGCTAATAATGAACCAGTTAATGAAGTTAATCAATCTGAGCAACAACCGGGGAATCAATATGTAACTAGGCAAGATATAGAAAATATCATTGCTCAAGGGATAGCCAACGCTATTCCAGGAATAGTTGCTCAAGGGATAGCCAATGCTATTCCAGCAATCATTGCTGCTGTTAAAAATCCAATTGAACCGCAACAAGTTGTTCCTAGTAAACGCATTTCTGAAGATAATTTCAGTAATAGCGTAAATGGAGGCGGTAATCATGTTAATCATGATAATGAACCACGGCAAGCTCCGCTCCCTAAGAAAAGGAAAGTTGCAACACCTGGTTGCACTTACAAAGAAATTCTTGCTTGTAAACCCACTGAGTTTGCAGGCAATGAAGGAGCGACTGCGACACTGCGTTGGTTAGAGAAAACCGAGGCAGTAATTGCCATAAGTAAATGTGCTCAGGATGATCAGGTTATGTATGTATCAAACCTTTTCAAAGAAGTGGCATTAGAATGGTGGAACACAGTGTTACAGGCAAAAGGAAGAAGGATGACGTATGCTATGGACTGGGAAGAATTTAAGAGTCTTGTAGAAAGAAAATTCTGTCCCGAATATGAAAAAGATCAAATGCAAATAAGTTTCTAACCCACCGGATGGTGGATGTAGATTGTCGAGGGTATACTATGACATTCTTCGAATATGCTCGAGTGGTACCAACCCTGGCTTCGCCAGAGCCGGTACTTATTTCTCGTTATATTTGGGGATTGATTTCCGAAATCCGTAATATCGTCAAAGCTGCGAAACCTCATACGATTGATGATGCAGTAGAATTAGCCAATACTCTGACTGATGAATTAGTACGGACAAGAGAAGAAAACAGAAGGAAGGAAGTAGCCCAAAAGATTACCCAAGAATTCCATCCAAGTAACCATAGCAATTTCAAGAGAAGAGGAAATGGGCAATCTACCACTATTCCATTTTGCAATTCTTGCAAAAGGAAGCATTTTGGAAGATGCAAAGGATATTGCAATTTTTGCAAAATTCCGGGGCATCAAGAAGAAGACTGCAGGAGGAAGAAATTTTCAGTCTGCTACAACAGTGGAGAAGCTGGACATCTTAGGCCAGAATGTCCAAAACTGAACAAACCATCTGACAATAAAGCCAAACCTGCAGAAGGAGCAAAAAGGAATGTAAGAGCCTTCCAACTGACTGCTAAGGAAGCAGAGCTCATTCCAGATGTGATAGCCGGTACGTTATTAGATCACAATGTTTACACAAAAGTATTATTTAACTCTGATGCAAACACTGGAGAAGTAATAATGATTACAGGAAATAAGCCATGAAAAATCATAAAGATCATATTAGTAATAAAGGTTGCTAATTATGAACGAAAGCAAGGAATAGTATACATGATTTCAATAATCATTAATACTAAAGATAAAGAATTTAAGGAAATTTCTGTAGTTTCAGAATACTCAGATGTATTTCCAAGAAGAGTTACCAGGATTACCACCAGATAGGGAGATAGAATTTAGAATTCCTTTAAATCCAGGAACTATACCGATAAGCCAAAGCACCTTATCGGTTAACACAGTGTTGTTTAAAAGGATGATTCGATGAAAATGTGTATTGATTATAGGGAATTGAATAAAGGTTACAATTAAGAATCAATACCCATTATCTAGGATTGATGATCTATTCGATCAACTTCAAAGAGATAGATATTTTTCTAAGATCAACTTACATTTCGGATATTATCAATTGAAAGTACAAGAAGAAGAAGACATATCTAAAACTATTTTCAGAACTAGGTATGGTCATTACGAATTTACAGTCATGCCCTTCAGGTTAAAGAATGCACCTTCAGCATTCATGGACATGATGAATAGGATCTGTAAACTATATTTGGATAAATTTGTAATTGTCTTCATAGACGATATACTTATTTATTCCAAAAAGTCAGGAAGAACATTATCAGCACTTGCATGTATTGTTAAGAAAAGAGAAGCTTTACGTCAAAATTCTCGAAGTATGAATTTTGGTTGCCAGAAGTGGAATTTCTAGGTCATATGGTGAATCACGAAGGTATTCACATAGATCATGCTAGGATAGCAGTAATTACCAAATGGAAAGTTCCGCAATCCGCAATGGAACATTAGGAGTTTTGCCGGATATTATATATGGGTTATTAAGGATTTTTCCAAGATAGTTATACCATTAACTAAGCCAATTTGTGAAACAGTTAAATTTGAATGGGGATTTAAACAAGAAGAAGTCTTTAGAAATTAACCAATGCTCCAATTTTAGTCTACCAGAAGGAACATAAAATTTTAAAGCATATGGTAATGTTTCAAAACTAGGATTTGGATATATGCTTATGCAACGCAAGAAGGTAATTGCGTATGCTTCAAGACAGTTGAAAAAGCACGAAGAAAACTTTACCACTCATAATTTAGAATTAGGAGCCATAAATTTTGCCTTAAAATTTGAAGGCATTATCTGTATGGAAGCAAGTTTACTATCTATACGGATTATAAGAATTTAAGTTATATAGATTTGGGCAAAAGAGTTAAATATGAGGCAAAGGAGATAGGATGAAAATCCTAAGTGATTATGACTATGATATTTAGTATCACAAAGAAAAGGATGAAGATGACAAGAGATCGTCAGAAAAGTATACAGATAAATAGATAAAAGTCGTTGGAGTTCGAGTTGGAGACAAAATACTATTGGAAGTATCTCCTTCGAAAGGAGTTATTAGATTCGGAAAGAAAAGAAAGTTAAGTCCAAGTTACGTAGGACCATTTTTAGTAATCCAATGTATAGGACCAGTTGCTTATAGTTTACAACTACCAGGAAGAGTTAGCTGGAATACATGATATATTTCATATATCCAATCTCAAGAGATGCCTATTAAACGAATCTTTGGTAGTACCTTTTCAAGATATAAAGGTAAACAAATAGTGTGAGTTTAAGTAAAGTGGGATTCAAAGATAGGACCCTAATATACTTGGGAATTGGAATCCAAAATGAAGAGAAAATATCCTCAATTATTCCGGTAAATCTCGAGGACGAGATTTTTATTAAGGTGGGGAGAATGTAACGACTCTCATCAAAAGTCATAATTATTAAAATAATTTGACCAATAGGAAACCCTAATTGAGACACCCAAGTGATTCTGCGCAAACCCTAAAATTTTCAGAAATTTCAGAATCAGGATTAGGGCCCCTAAAACTCAGGGGGGGGGGGGGGGTTAAACCCTATTGACGATTATCCACTTAAAACGTAGGCAGCAAGGAATTTTCAGAAATCGTCGACTCAGCTGAGCTAGTCCCACACGTGGCAACCCTATGCCTAAAAATAGTTCTTACGCGGGCCGCCTCAAGTTAGCTTAATTCTCACGCGGGCCGCCTAAGGGACAAAATTCACCTATAAATACAGGAGCTTGGGACTTGATTCTGGGAGTTGAAACGACGAAGAAATTCCAATTCTACACGGAGTTATGCTCTGTATACTCCAATTAACACACACGATTCACTAATCGACGCCGCAATCAGGGTATTAGCACAATCGCTGCTACGATTCATTTTCCGACGATCAATATATCCAATGAATGTTTAAGTGCCGCCCACATTAGGGTTATACTTTATCGTTCGTCATTAATTTGACGGATCATCGTTAATTCGATGGATGAAGTATTGTACTTTATCGTTCGTCATTAATTTGACGGATCATCGTTAAATCGATGGATGAAGTATTGCACTTTGTCGTTCGTTGTGAGAATTTGATCTCGTGAGTTATCGTAATTGCTGGATTGATTACTAACCCAGTTTTGTGTGCCTGTTATTAAATTTAGGAAAAGGCTAAATCAGTAGGCCAAACTCTGCCCGTATAAATCTGCAATGTGAGTCATTCTCCTTTTCTCACAGTTTGTGAGTCATTCTCCTTTTCTCACAGTTTGTGAGTCATTCTCTTTTTATCAACTGTTTTACAATACCTCAAATTATTTTCAAGGTTATAATTACAGGGACTAAGTCGTGGATATCTTGAATTACTGGTTAGTGGGGTATTGTGCACATTACTAATTTTCTTCCAATTAGGTTCATTGACCTACTCGGGATAATCACTGTTAGGTTTATTGACCTACAGGGATAATCGTCACAATTTAGGTTCATTGATCTAAATAGTGGTATGACCATCGTCACCATTGTGACATGTCACCATTGTGACATAGAGCCAGATAAAGATAAGATAGAAGCCATTGTAATCGCTCTTATGCTGTAATTTATAACTATACATCATTATGCAAAATAGAATGATTCACTCAATATTTCCCGCTGACAAAAGCTTTTTCAAACATGTTTCAGGTGACCTGTTATGATCTAGAAAAAGTGCCATATAGCACTACAAGCTCAAGGAAGTGGCTCAGTATAAAATAAAGAAACATGTTTTGTAAAATAAAAGATTTCTTTGTGAAATCAAATTATTGTAAATTACCGGGTTTTATCCCGCGTTGTGAAATAAAATAATCGGGAAATATTTACATTTTAAAAGATCCTGATGAAAACTTCCGCTGTCAAACTCAATTAATTAAATACCGCAGTATTTCTGTCCCGCGGCTTCTGAAACGGGTCAAACCGGGTCGGGGGCCGTGACAACACACACCCCCTTTTTTTCACCCTCTGTTCTCCTCCGATCTACACCCCCACCCCCTTTTTTGATTCTGAAACGGACCACCACCACCACTAACCGGTGGTGGTGCGGCGGTGCGATACAGAGAGAGACGGAGAGAGAGACTGAGAGGCGAGAGAGAGAGAGAGAGAACCGGTGGTCGAAGACTCGGACCGCCGGTCGGTTCGTTTATCCGGTGGTCAGCAGGTTTATCCGGCGGGTTTTAGACGAAGGTGGTGACGATGATGTTGATGATGAAGGCTGAGGTTGAAGGCGATGGTGGTGAAAGGCGGTGGCACCTCGGACCGATGGTCCCTGTTTCGGACCGACGGTTCCTGTTTTGGTCCGTCGGGTTTCACGTCACGGGCCCGGGTCACGGTTCGGGTAGGATTCAGTCGAAGCGGGGGTTTGTTTCGGGTTCCGGGACTTAGTTGGGTTCGAGTCAACTCAGTCACGTTTCGGGTCAACAGCAGGTCAGCCGGTCAACGATCAACAACGGGTCGAACGGTACGGTTCGGGTCGGGTCGGTTTATGAAGCGTTTCGGTTGACTCAGTCAAACCGAGTCAATTCAGTCAACTCAGCGAGTCAACTCGGTCAACACAGTTGACCTGGTCAACTCGGTCAATACGTTCGGCGACTCGACACGAAGATTTGGTAAAGGATTTAGCGCGAATATTATTTACGTTAGTTATTCCCTATTTTTAATACGTGATAACGAGCTCAACCCGGTTGACTATATTTTACGTTTGATATATTTAACAAAACTGTTTAGGTTGACTGCTGAATCTTGATTGAATTTTGTTAAAATAACGACAACCTGTGTTGTCGGGGGCGTCCAAAAACAGAGGAAACTCTGCCCGTTTTTGGAGAAAACCCGTAAAACGAAAACACGTTTCTATTCACACGACCTACATAAAACAAAACGCGGATGCATATTTTGTCAACGACACTTTAAAATTTACAAATGTGTCAATCACGCTAAGTATTTTACAAAATAAATATAATAATTTTTATATTTATTTTCAAACGTTTAACGACTCGAATTCTCTTATAAAAACAAAAAGAATAGTTTTTATACTTACTTCGGACATTATTTACGACATTAAAAATAGTTTTTATATTTATTCTAAACTTCGAAAAATTCAACGAATTCTTTTCTAAAGGTAAACATAGTTTATGTACTTATTTCAAACAACAAACAACATGGTTTCATTTTACAAGATGAATGTAATTTATATATTTCGAACATCAAACAAAACTACGATTCTTTTATAAACTAAAATATAGTTTATATGTTATTTCGAATATCAACGACACAAATTCATTCTATGAAAATAAATATAGTTTTTTTTATTTGTTTCAAATACCGTACCACACGAATTCGCTTATACAAATACATATAGTTATGTATTTATTTTCAGATATGAACAAGTCGAATTCGTTTATAAAATAAATATAGTATATATATTTATTTCGAACTTCCAACGACGATTCTTTTATAAAATAAATATAACTTTTCATATTTATTTTATACGCCTAAACGACATATACGGATATTTTGACAAAGATCATACGAAACGCGATATATAATACGAGTTTGTCATATATTATTTTCGTACAAATATTCTTTTATACACGTACGACTTCTCGGGACGACAAGCGATCTTAACGATATATTTATATATTTTTATATAAATATTTCTTTTTAAACCTCCCGAGAATCAAGTCTTTTCAAGACTTATTGATTATTATCGACAATAAATGATACTTATCAGATATGACTTAATCAATTCCGATAAGTTAACCACTTACCGTTGAATCGTCCGGCTAACGATTCGGTAGAGCTCGGTGACACGTAGACTAGTTACCGCTTTTATTTAGAAACTTATAAGATATCCCGTGTTGGGAATATTGTAGAATGCACGCTAGCGAGTCTCGTCTTGGAAACGACATCACAAAGTCATATTAAGCTAGCTTTGCACATGGACAATTCAGGTGAGTTCATAACCCCACTTTTTACGGTTTTACATTCTTGTAAATGTTTTCGGGGTGGAAAGACATGCACGTTTTGCAAGAACATACAAAGTTTTCGAATGAATGAAAACTCATATTTCTAAATCATGTTACGAAAGGATTTCAAGGAACTCAAATGGTTTACGAATGGGTTATACTAAATATACCGGTTTTTACAAAACAAATACGTATTTACGAAATGGGAATGATTTTCATGAATAGGGGAAGTTAGCCTTAGTGGCTGGGGAGGTTCAGCCTTAGTGGCTGGGGTAAAATACATGTTACTATTATTAAGGACATTTTTATACATGGTATGGTTAGCTTAAAGAGGGTTTGGACGTTCAGATCATGAGAGTGGTGGGTACAACACTTAAAGCCATTAATCCTCGTTGTTAGGACCGAGGGACACAAGAGTGATAGATCTATTTGGGTGTAGCGAGCCCACACACAAGAGTGATAGATCTATTAGGACCGAGGGACACAAGAGTGATAGATCTATTTGGGACGTACTTTATATATATTGGGACGTACTTTATACATTGGGACGCACTTAAACGGTTTATTTTCACAAACATACATATGAACTCGCTCAACTTTTTGTTGATTTTTCAAACTACATGTATTTACAAAGGTTTATACATACCAGGGACGTACATACTTACAGAAATTCTTGATTTTATACAAATTAAATACCATGTTTTATACAAATTTAAGGCATAGGATTATGCGGGCATGGAGTCAAAGTCAGGGTGGGCATTGACGGTTATACGAACATTACAAATACGAGAGTTTACAAATACATGGTTTTACGAACATAATTTGTTACAAATGCAAAGTTTCCATATAACTTGGCAAGAAAATGATTTTAAATTCGTTTTCTCAACAATACTTCAAAAACAGGTTATTCAAAAAGATTTATTTCAAATCTTTTACAAACAAACTATGAACTCGCTCAACTTTATGTTGACTTTTTCGCATGTTTCTTTCTCAGGTTACTTTTCAAAGTTATGGCACGGTTGGAATAGGAGGACCATGTGGAGTCGAGTACTTAGTGGGCATTCGCATTCTAGAAGTCTTGGTTTATTTTTCTTCCGCTGTGCAATGAAGATACCAGTCCAGTCACGCCAGCTCTGAAAGTTTCGGGGAGTGACATTACTTGTGCGTGTTATTTATGCTTTATGAAGTGGTGGTTAATCGAAATGCAATCGCAACTCAATCGCAAACACTAAACGAACGCTAAATAAGGATGATTGTATGTTGATATAGTAGTTGGGATTAAAAGTAATTTGAATAGGAAACTCTATCGCATCGCTACGCTCAACACTTGAATCGAAACTGCAAAACTCATCGCACCGAGCACTCGAACCGAGTGGCCAGCCGACCGAGGTGCCACCCGATCGTAGTGCCACTCGATCGAGCTGCCACCCGACCTAGGTGCCACCCGACCAAGTTGCCACTCGATCGAGCTGCCACCCGGACGGGCTGCCACTTGATCGACCAGCCACTTTCTCTCCTTTCCATTTATGGAAACCATATAAATACCCCATATGTCAACATCACTTGATGTTGACAGCCCTCTTCCTCTCCACTCGCTCCAGCCGCTAATTCTTCAGATTTCTAGCGATTCTTGTAAGTTTTCCACCTAAATCTTGTACTTTCTTGATCTACACGCACTCCTACACCTTTCTATCTTTTGAATCTTAACTTTTAACTATGAAATCACTAGATTTGAGGTGTTCTAGGATGATGTCATCATGGTGTTCTTATGAACTTCATGTTTTGGCTTCAATCCACCAAGAACAACTTAGATCTGAACGATTTCCACATGAATAAACGAAGATCTTTCACAGATCTGAACATAATCATGGTGAAAGGGATTGAAAGATGGTTTTTCCAACTTTCTTTCAACTCTTTTACACTCAATGCACTCAAAACCGATAGAATCGGAGCTTGTTCTAACCTTCTACTCTTTCTTGTGGATGTCGGTTCAAGATCCGGACTCTATCCAAGAGATTACCGATTTCGGGTTAAATATGAAACACCGTCTCGAACAGTTAACTGGTCGGACTAGGGTTGTCACACCCCGAAACATCAGAGCATTGGCGTGACTGGACTGGTATCTTCATTGCACAGCAGAAGCAAATAAGCTAAGTCTTTTAGAAAATGAACGCCACTAAGTACTCGACTCTTCATGGTTCTCCTATTCCAACCGTGCCTTGTATTAGAAATGCAACCTGAGAAAGAAACATGCGAAAAATCAACATAACGTTGAGCGAGTTCATAGTTTGTTTGTAAAAGATTTGAAATAAATCTTTTTTTTGAATAACCGGTTTTTGAAGTATTGTTGAGAAAACGAATTTAAAATCATTTTCTTGTCAAGTTATACAGAAACTTTGTATGAAAACATGGTATGTATCTTGTATAGTTCAAGTATTTCTACATGTATCATGTATTCTTGTATAAATCACGTATTCTTGTATGTATCATGTTTTCTTGTATAAATCACGTATTCTTGTATGTATCATGTTTTCTTTTTGTTAATGGGTTGCAAGGCCATTAACATGTGACACGACATAGGAAGTCACCAAACCATAGGCATTTTTCTATAGTCGATTCACGACTGAGACACAAAAACACTACTTGGTTCTAGTTGTCACCAAGAGTGGGGCTGCCCTGACACCCGTTAGATCTAACCTTTTGTTCTGCGGTCTAAGTATGTACACGATTAATGGTGCTTATGGTACCCTATTCGTGACACTATTTCTCGTATCATTCCTCAAATGCATCATACTTGGTACTAGTTATCACCAAGAGTGCTTCTTGTTTATGTATTCATCATATCAAGTATCAATTTTTCAGTTCTTGTATTCTTTATGTTAAGTATCAATTCTCATGTGTTTGTATACTCTTGTATTTGTATTTTCTCGTAGTTTAGAAAACTAGAATTCGTGTGTAAACGCTTGTTTGAAAAACCGGTATAAAACATAAGCTTTTCGTAAACCATTTGTGTCAGTTAAAACTTGCTTGTAAAATGGTTTAGAAATATGTAATTCTTGTATGCTTTGCAAAAAGTGCATGTCTTTCCACCCCGAAAACATTTAGAAAAATGTAAAACCGTAAAAGGTGGGGTTATGAACTCACCTGAATATTCCTGTGCAAAGCTAGCTAATTACGACTTTGCGATGTCGTTTCCAAGACGTGACTCGCTATCGTGCATTCTACAATATTCCTAACACGGAATATCTAATAAGTTTCTAAATAACGCAGTAACTAACTACGTGTAATCGAGCTCTACCGAATCGTTGACCGAACGATATGACGGTAAATTGTCAACTTAAAAGAAGCGAAGAAGTTATACTTGTTAGCTCGTTTTAAGAAGTCGTATGTTGAAATAAAGGAATATTCGTATGAAAGTAATATATAATAAACTCGTATTATATATATCGCGTCTTGTGTATATTTGCCAAAAATATACGTATATGTCGTTTCGGCGTTTGTAATAAATATAAAAAGTTATATTTATTTTATAAAAGATTCCGCGTGTTTGAAATAAATATACAACTATATTTATTTTATACAACAAAGTCGTGTTGTTTGATATTCGAAATAAATATATAAGCTATATTTATTTTAAAAAGGATACGAGCTAACGACGTTCGAAATAAATATAACATTATATTTATTTGTAAAAGCGTTTGGAAATTTCAAGGTTTGAAATATTATAAACTTGAATTCCATTATGTGTCGTTTTTTTTTTTGAAACTATAATACGTGTCGTGTTTACGGATTTTTCTCGAAAAACGGGCAGAGTTTCCTCTGTTTTTGAACGGCCCTGACAACTAAAGTGTCGTTAGTTTTTTTAAAGATTCAACAATAATCAAACAATATATCAAATTCGTCAACATTTAATAAAAATGTAAACTATAATCATGTCGGTTCGAGCTCGTTTGTCACGTACGATAAAATTCATATAAATAACAAATATTTAACGCGTCATTAATTTACCAAGTCTTCATGACGGGATGTTGACCGAGTCGACTCTCTGGGTTGACTCGGTTTGACCGAGTCGGCCGCACTACTTCGGAATCTGTCCCGTAACCCGAGACCCGAACCGAAATCTGAACCACGCTGCTAACTACTGTTGACCCGAGTTGACTCGGTCGACTCGTTTGGCTGATTTGACTCGAATCGTCTGACCCGAAACACAACCCGAACCGCTCTTGAATCTGGACCCGAAATTTGAGCATAACATCATCATCATCAATATAAAAAATCATCAGAAATCAAAACGAAACCGTCATCTTCAGCAAGTCTTTAGAAAAGAACAAAATCAAGGAACGGGGAGGGTTCTTACCGGTGAACTAGTTGGACAAATACGAAGACCATCGGGTAATAGATTTGACCACCGGATAACAGAACCGACCGGCGGTCCGAGACTCCGACCGCCGGTTCTCCATCTCTCTCGGTCTCTCTCTCTCTCTCGTCCTTCTCTGTTGCGCCGCTGCACCACCACCGGTTTGGGGTGGTGGCGGTCCATTTCTTTCCTGCTTGAACAACCCGACGCCACCACCATCGGACGCCGCACCTACTGTTGGTGGCTGGCCGGTCTTGCAAAGAGAATGAGGGGTGAACAAGAGGGTTGGGGTGAGATGTGCGGTTGCCGGTTTACCGGCACCGGCCGGCGATTTCACCGGAGAGGGAAGGCAGGTGGGTGTTTGGCTTTGGATTTATGTGAGGAGCTTGACTTCTCTGTGTTTTTTTTTATGTAATAGAGAGAGAGAGAGGGTATTTTATTTGAGTGTGTATTTGGTTTGTGTTTGTCTGGATGCATAATCGAAGAGAGAGAGAGGGGAAATGAGATGGTGAGCAGTGTTAATGTCTCATGTGTGTGTATACTTGCAGACAAAGAGAGTCCTTTATATAGAGATTTGAGGGTTAAGGGCTCTTGTGTGTATTTATTTTACATTCAGGTCTCATCCTTTATCTTTAGGGTTAAAATCTCTTGTAGAGATTAATATAGATTTAGTTGATTTTGTAAATCTTGCACAATCTAGTCAAAAGATTTATAGAGATTTTGTGCAGATTTTTAGATTCTTATAGAGACCTTACTAGATCTAGTATATTATGTGTAGGTTTAGACTTGGGCTTGGGCCCAGGGCCTACAAGCCCATCTCATGTGTAGGTGGCCCGTAATTCCTACGAGACCCGATATCGCAACGCAAGCTCCATAAGCATAAAATATTCGTGTAACATCCATATTTGTCGGCGTTGTCAGTATTTCGTACGGTATCAGTCCGTTGTCGCGTCATATTTAGCCGATTTCCCATAAATCACCACACGCGCACTGTATAGCTGAACAAACGTTTCTGGGCACTCCAAGGGCCTGTTTAAGTTAATTAGCATCATAAGCACTATTTATTATCGTGTTAATCGCCTGTTAATCGCGTAATTATGAGCCGTAAATTACCGGTTGTCACAAGGGTGATTCCTGTCCGATCGGGCCACTAAGTCTTGACGAGGTTTCTGTTGTTTACCACGTTATCAAACAGTCTCGAGAAAACGAAAAACTACCAAAACAACCAAGGAAGAAGACGACCAGGTCATCTGGGACGGATTGCCGTCCTATCGGATTGCCACCCGACCGAATTTCAAACTCTATCATATCTATTAAACTTGTATGCTCACCTTTACACTATGTGTATTGACTTTTACTTTAACGTATGTGGCAGGTGCTTAAGATGTTTATATGCTTGGCTTGCTGTGAAATCGAGGCTAGGAAAGGTCTAGAAAAAAATAAACGAATTGTCTGTATTTGAAATTTGAGTTGTCAGAACAGAACAATTTGACTAGATCTTGTCTGTAATAATTATGATACTTTTTATGTCATGGTATGGGACATGATGCTTTAAATAATTGGTAATCATAGTTGTTATGGAAACTTCTGGACAATCTATTTCGCTTAGTGCCACGCCCCGATGTTTCCGCCATCGGTTGGGGTGTGACAGATTGGTATCAGAGCCATAACTATAGGGAATTAGGCAAGACTCGACCTAGTCCGGGTCGATGTCTTAGAAACGACCTAGTCTATAGTTAGGCACCAACAGACTGACTTGTGCACACCCTGTAGGGGTTATGTACGAGCTTACTTGCTATTTCTCGCTATTCTCGCCCATGCTACACCATCACTGCACTCTAGTTTTTGAACGAGTAATTAGGTCGAGATTAGGTGTGAAAACCGCAAACTCTCGACTAAATTGTTTGTTCGACCCACATTTTTATCTACAAACAGGAGAATCTGCGCCGAATCTGGAGTGAAATCCATACTTTGACTCATAATTTCTCCTTATTTTATCAAAAACAGGAACGTAGTCGTTAAGTCAGGGGTGAAACCCGAACCTCGACGACTTGTTCCGATCTCTATTTTGTTTTACAAAACTCTCACCAAAGCCTCGACGTACTCCAACGACTTGAAGTCACACTGTAACTGGAAGGATGCGTGCCATTCGCCCAGATTCGAGGCGAGAGCAAAGTCCCGAAAGCCAAGTGTGTACCAAAAGTTCTTGTGAATAGTCGAACCACTTTGGTTAGTCGATGTCTAAATAGCCGCAGACAATCTATTCTCGATTTTTATGTGTTTCGATTCTAAGTTCGCTACTTCCGACTCTGATATTTCGACATTTTATGTGTTTTTTTATGTGGTTTATGCTTATTTGTTAGCGTTTTGAGGTACTGCTGGTTTCGATCTAACGCCTTTTTGCTTCCGCTAAACACACAACACACTGCACAACCGCTGACGAATCGTTGCTACTTATTGATGATCGCTATGCTAAACGCTGTGTACTTGCCATCGCTATTCTCGAATGCCCGTGGATTTTGAATGATAGGTTTCTGTATTCTGATTACCCCTATATGCCCTTATGTGCCCCTACGTGCTCCTATGTGCCCTACGTGAATTTGTGCTTATGTGATTCCGTGATTATGTGCCTATATGACTGTATGTTTATATGCTTGTCCGTGTTCTTGAGCTTTAGTAGTACTAGGCATGTGAGGTGAGAATCAATTAAACAGTGATTGAATCCTATGGCAATGCTTGTTGCAGACGATGTCGTCCACTGGATCACTTCACTCTCGTGCTATGAAACGAAAGCAAGCTGACAAGCGACTCGCCTCTCTCGTCGCTACTCAGATCGCTAAAGTACTTCCTCGGATTGTTAATGAACTGAACAAGAACGCTAGCAAATCGTCTGAAGAGTCTCGAACAGATGCACCGAAGACTGCTTTTAGTTTCATGCAGTTCAAATCTTGTGGTCCAAAGGAATTTACTGGCGAAGATGGCCCTACGGCTATGTTTCAATGGTTTGATTCCATCGAAGTCACTCTGCGCCAGAGTGGATGTCCTGAAAATCTCCGTACTCTGAATGCTACCGGCGTCTTCCAGTCCCGCGCACTAGACTGGTGGACGGCCGAGAGGAACAAACGCGGAAATGACGAAGCCTATGAGCTGACGTGGGAAGAGCTGAAGGCCATTATGATGGATGAATTCTGCCCTCCCCATGAATGCCAAAAGCTGGAGGACGAATTCTGGCATATCAAGCAGAAAGATGGAGAGAACGCAGCTCTGACTGTTCGCGTTAAGCAGCTCAGTATCATCTGTCCTGATCAAGTGAAGACGCCGGAGATGATGATCAAGAAGTACATTCGAGCTCTGCCAGACTGTGTTGCAGATTTTTGCATGCTTCAAAGCCAGCAACAATCGAAGAAACTTACTTGCTTGCCACTGAAATCAACGACAAGCGAGTCAAAGCTGGATTTTGGGATAAGGCTGCCAAGAACCTGCACCAAGCTACCGCCGCACCAACCGCCGAAACCGCCACGACTCAGTCATCGAAGTCCTCTCGTTGCAAGAGGAAGAACAACAACAGCAGCTCCAGCAACAAGAACTGTGCTGTCACTACTACTGCTACTCCACTTCAAGTCGTACCGGCTCAACAGCAATCTCAGCACCGATCAGCTACAGCACCAGTTACCTATGCACCGCCTACAAAGCGTGCATACACTGGCCCTCAGCCTGCCTGCCCGACATGTACTTATCATCATCCGGTGGGTATCACCTGCAGATTTTGCGTGCATTGCAACATGTACGACCACTTTACTGCCAATTGCCGTACTGGTCCTTGACAAGCACCAGCTCAAGCTACTGCTCATCAAGCTCTACTTCCAGCTCCTCAAGGCCAACAAGCGGCTCAGGCACCTGCGATCAACGCCAGAGTCTGCTTCGCGTGTGGTGATCCCAACCACTTCGCGAACATGTGCCCGAACAGGGTTGTGAAACAAGAGCCCCAGCAGCAGCAGTCTCAGCTGCAGCAACAGCCTCAACAACAAAAGCAACAAGCCGCCCGTGCCCGAACATTCAATATCAATGCGCGCCAAGACCAGGCTGACAACAATGTGGCCAATGGTACGTTCCTTGTGAATGGTATTTATGCTTCGTGTTTGTTTGATACTGGAGCCGATAACTGTTTTGTGTCGTTCGAATTCGAGAAGCTCCTTAATCGTAAGCGCTCCCATATCCCCTCGACGTTCGATGTCGAAGTTGCCACCGGAAGAACTGTCGCTGTTAATTCTATTCTTCGTGATTGTACTCTTGAGCTCAACAATCACGTCTTCCCGATTGACCTTATTCCGATGCAACTCAGAAGTTTTGACATCATAGTAGGCACGGACTTTCTTCACAAAAACCATGCTGAAGTTGTGTGCTTCGATAAGATGATTCGATTCTCGCTCGCGAATGGTGATTTATTGTGTGTTTATGGTGAAACTGCTTCGAAAGGTCTTAAGCTTATGTCATGTGTCCAAGCTAGCAAGTATCTCCGCAAGGAATACAGAGCTTTCTTGGCTAACATTGTAGTAGCGGAGAAGGAAAAGAAAGGAAAGACAGAAGTGAAAGATGTTCATGTGGTTCGAGAATTTCCTAATGTGTTTCCTGATGATCTTCCTGGATTACCGCCAAGTCGCGATATCGACTTTTGTATCGACCTCATTCCTGGAGCAAACCCCATTGCTAGAGCTCCTTATCGACTCGCTCCGTCCGAAATGTGTGAACTCTCGAGTCAGCTCCAGGAATTGCTTGATAAAGGCTTCATTCGCCCGAGCACCTCTCCATGTGGTGCACCAGTCCTTTTTGTCAAAAAGAAAGATGGGTCGTTCAGGATGTGCATCGACTATCGGGAATTGAATAAGTTGACAATCAAGAATCGTTATCCCCTGCCTCACATCGATGATTTGTTTGACCAGCTACAAGGTGCTACATGTTTCTCGAAGATCGACCTACGCTCAGGCTATCACCAACTACGCATCCAAGAGGAGGATATACCCAAAACCGCTTTTCGCACTCGATACGACCATTATGAGTTTGTTGTTATGCCTTTTGGTCTAACCAACGCACTCGCGGTTTTCATGGATCTGATGAATCGGGTGTGTAAACCATTTCTTGACCGCTTCGCCATCGTGTTCATCGATGATATCCTGATCTATTCAAAATCGAAAACCGAACACGCGCAACAGCTACGTTTAGTTCTCGAGCTACTCCAAGGGAATCGACTCTATGCCAAGTTCTCTAAGTGCGAATTTTGGCTGGAGGAGGTTCAATTCCTCGGTCACATTGTCAATAGTCAAGGTATTTACGTCGATCCCGCGAAGATTTTATCAGTTAAGAGTTGGGTTACGCCGAAGAACCCGTCTGAAGTCCGTTCTTTTCTCGGACTAGCGGGCTATTATCGTCGATTTATCGAAGGGTTCTCAAAAATCGTTGTGCCGTTTACCGCTCTCACGCATAAAGACAAGCCTTTTGTTTGGGGAACCGAACAAGAGTCTGCTTTCCAAACCCTCAAGCACATGCTTTGCAATGCTCCTGTCCTCACTTTACCCGACAGAAATGACGACTTTATTGTCTATTGCGATGCCTCAAACCTTGGCCTTGGTTATGTTCTCATGCAACAAGACAGGGTTATCGCTTACGCATCTCGTCAGCTCAAGATCCACGAGAAGAACTATACAACCCATGACCTCGAGCTAGGCGCAGTTGTTTTTGTGTTAAAGATTTGACGACACTACCTGTATGGTACCAAGTGTACGATCTTCACCGATCATAGGAGCCAACAACATATCTTTAACCAGAAGGAACTTAATATGCGTCAACGCCGATAGGTAGAACTTCTCAACGATTACGACTGTGAGATCCGTTATCACCAAGGCAAAGCAAATGTCGTTGCCGACGCCCTCAGCAGACGGAGCTATCTGCTCAGCATTCGTAATATCCAAGCCCAATACGATCTTGAAACCCTCATCCGCGAAGCCCATCATGCTTGTTTTAATGAGCACATTTTGAAGAAGGAAATGATCTATCACGATGGAGTCCAGCTTGTGAATAAGTCGACTGAGATATCCCACTTTCTGGACCGAATTTGGATCCCTAAGCGGACCAATTTACGATAGATTTTGATGGACGAAGCCCACAAGTCTCGGTATTCTATTCATCCCGGTGCCGATAAAATGTACCAGGACCTTCGCTACAAGTACTGGTGGCCGGGCATGAAGAGAGATATCGCCCTCTACGTTGGGAAGTGCCTAACTTGCTCGAAGGTCAAGGCTGAACACCAAAGACCCTCTGGCTTACTCGAACAACCCCCGATCCCTGTGTGGAAGTGGGAGAGTATAGCTATGGATTTCGTAACAAAACTTCCACGCACGCCATCAGGTCACGACAGCATCTGGGTAGTCGTCGACCGTTTGACCAAATCTGCTCACTTTTTGCCAATACGGGAAGACTACAAGGTAGAAAGATTAGCCCGAATCTACACCGATGAGATCATTTGTCGACATGGGACGCCTCGCGACATCATCTCTGACAGTGATGCTCGGTTTACCTCCCGTTTATGGGAACCGTTTCAAACAGCTCTCGGTACTACGGTTAATCTAAGTACCGCATTCTACCCTCAAACCGACGGTCAGACTGAGAGAATGATTCGTACCCTTGAAGACATGCTCCGTTCGTGTGTCATAGATTTCGGTGGTAATTGGGACACTTACCTGCCGTTAGTCGAATTCTCGTATAATAACAGTTATTATTCCAGCATTCAAATGGCACCGTTTGAGGCTTTATACGGAAGAAAATGTCGATAGCCAATTGTATAGCACGAGATTGGGCACTCGCAATTAACCGGTCCTGAGCTATTGCAAGAAACGACTGACAAAGTTCTCCAAATTCGAGACAATCTGCTGAAAGCTCATAGTCGTTAGAAAAGTTACGCCGATAGACGACGCAAGCCCCTTGAATTTGACGTTGGCGACTACGTACTCTTAAAGGTATCACCTTGGAAGGGTGTGGTCAGATTCGACAAGAAAGGGAAAATAGCGCCTCGATATGATGGACCTTTTAAGATTCTGGAAAGGATCGGAAAAGTCGCCTACAGACTCGAACTACCGGAGGAACTTAGTAACGTCCACCCGACTTTCCATGTGTCGAACCTCCGAAAGTGCCTGGCTGAGCATGATTTAATTGTACCTCTAGAAGATCTTCAAGTAAACGAAACACTAAACTTCATGGAGAAGCCTGTCGAGATCATGGACCGCGAAACCAAGCAGCTCAGATGCTCGCGCATTCCCATTGTGAAGGTTCGATGGGAAGGCAAACGAGGCGCAGAGTTGACTTGGGAACTCGAAAGCGACATGAAGGCGAAGTACCCGTAGTTGTTTGTTACGGCTTCGGCCTAATTTCGGGACGAAATTCCCTCAACTAGGGGAGGCTGTAACACCCCGTGTTTCGAAAGTCAAAGTCAAAGTCAAGATTGAAGTCAAAAGGAGACAAGATTGCTAATTGCGATATGTCACTCCTTGTTCAATTCCTGTTTTGACTACTTTGAATTGTAGATAGACTTTTTATGCTTTTACGTTAGTTGTATTATGTGGAGTATTTGTTAATAATTGAGGTTTAATCGCTATTTATCGCATGTCTTATCGGGTTATCGCTTACCGCAATCGCACCCGCAACTCGAATTACACGTTCTGGTTATTGTTCTTATGTGTGTGTGCCCTTTATGTGTTACTTGTGCGTGTTATTTATGCTTTATGAAGTGGTGATTAATCGAAACGCAATCGCAACTCAATCGCAAATGCTAAACGAACGCTAAATAAGGATGATTGTATGTTGATATAGTAGTTGGGATTAAAAGTAATTTGAATAGGAAACTCTCCTTTCCATTTATGGAAACCATATAAATACCCCATTTGTCAACATCACTTGATGTTGACAGCCCTCTTCCCCTCCACTCCCTCCAGCCGCTAATTCTCCAGATTTCTCACGATTCTTGAAAGTTTTCCACCTAAATCTTGTACTTTCTTGATCTACACGCACTCCTACACCTTTCTATCTTTTGAATCTTAACTTTTAACCGTGAAATCACTAGATTTGAGGTGTTCTAGGATGATTTCATCATGGTGTTCTTATGAACTTCATGTTTTGGCTTCAATCCACCAAGAACAACTTAGATCTGAACAATTTCCACATGAATAAACGAAGATCTTTCACAGATCTGAACATAATCATGGTGAAAGGGATTGAAAGATGGTTTTTCCAACTTTCTTTCAACTCTTTTACACTCAATGCACTCAAAACCGATAGAATCGGAGCTTGTTCTAACCTTCTAATCTTTCTTGTGGATGTGTCGGTTCAAGATCCGGACTCTATCCAAGAGATTACCGATTTCGGGTTAAACATGAAACACCATCTCGAACAGTTAACTGGTCGGACTAGGGTGATTCCTGTCCCATCGGGCCACTAAGTCTTGATGAGGTTTATGTTGTTTACCACGTTATCAAACAGTCTCGAGAAAACGACAAACTACCAAAACAACCAAGGAAGAAGACGACTAGGTCATCTGGGACGGATTGCCGTCCGATCGGATTGCCACCCGACCGGACTGCCACCCAACCGGATTGCACCTTGGGTCCCACACTTAATCTTTATTTCAACATTTGAGGTTTTGAACATTGAACGGATTACCGTCCGATCGGATTGCCACCCGATCGGATTGCCACTCGACCATGTGATGTTTTGACTTCAACACTTAAACAATTTTTCAACATGTTCAATCCGAACGGATTGCCACCCGATCGGATCGTCATCCGATCGAGTGACCGTCCTGCTGTGAACTTGTTCTCAACCTGAGAAGCCTCGTCAATCGTATTGTTGTCCGATCGAACAGCTGTTCGACCGACCGACCTGAAAGGTAGAGATACTTCTCTGTTTTCAAAATGCTACAACGAAAACTTCAAAAGACAAACCATCATACACAAACACATCCATCCCAAACGAGATGACAATCCGATTGAGTGGCCACCCGAACGGGCGACCACCCGAACGGATTGTCATCCGATCGACCGGTCACCCGATCGGATAGCCACCCGATCGGATTGCCGTCCGATCCACTGACACGTTGTTTAATTTTACACGCCGCTTATCTTTTATGCTATCGTTCTGATCAGGCTAACCTTGCTCTATAGCGCTCCCTTCAATCCATCATTCGCTGTGAGTATACTCGAACCCTTTTTGCTTTACGCACTTTTGGGTGTTACATACGTTACTTATTCTAAATCACATCGAACACACTACGCTATACTTTAACGCTAACCGTTACCGCATGTTATACATGACTTAATGAATGCTTGTTTGTCATGTTTACACATGGAATATTGTCTACCTGCCTTAGCAACGATAGTACTATAGTTTGGACTCAGCACCTATTCACTTAGGGGTTGTTAAGGACAATTTGTTACATGGCTCACAGTGGTGAGTGTGTATTACGAACTGCCTTGGGCAGTCAACCCGCAGTCATTGGTATCGATAGGTTCATGTCGATAACTAACGTGCTTCATTTCACACTGTGTACGTGCTGGTTATACGTAAACGAATTTCGAACTCTATTATATCTATTAAACTTGTATGCTCACCTTTACACTATGTGTATTGACTTTTACTTTAACGTATGTGGCAGGTGCTTAAGATGTTTATATACTTGGCTTGCTGTGAAATCGAGGCTAGGAAAGGTCTAGAAACAAATAAACGAATTTTCTGTATTTGAAATCTGAGTTGTCAGAACAGAACAATTTGACTAGATCTTGTCTGTAATAATTATGTTACTTTTTATGTCATGGTATGGGACATGATGCTTTAAATAATTGGTAATCATAGTTGTTATGGAAACTTTTGGACAATCTGTTTCGCTCAGTGCCACGCCCCGATGTTTCCGCCATCGGTTGGGGTGTGACACCATTATTCTCGGGGGTATTGTTTGGAGGATTCTAGGTTTCCTTGATTCTTGGGAAAACACTAAAGCATCGGGACACTTGGGCTATCACTTGGTCTGCGAACACTAGCATGGCTGAAACTATTTTGTTATCATTTACATTATGGATACGAGTCTTTTTGAATCTATTATGCTATATACTCAAACTTGTATACTCGTCGATACATTTTTGTACTGATTCTATTTTAATACATGTTGCAGGATGACAGGATGCTAGGATTCGTGAATCAAGCTAGGGTAAAGCTTAGAAACTACACTTAGCTAAATCTAGAATTTTTTTGAGACTATGTTGATGTTTGGATAATATGTGATCGTGGTTTGATGTTATTTAGACAAATTTTTGCATGAATAAATCTAATTACTATTGAAACCTTTAGTGTTATTGAAACCTTTAGTGTTATGGAAACTCATGAGCAATCTGAACGCTTAGTGTCGCACCCCTTATGTTTCCGCTATCGGTTGGGGTGTGACACTGGCGGTCGAGTAGTCGACCTTGGCCACAACGCCCGGTGTCACGGTGGTTGACACATCGTTCCTTTCCGTTTAAAAGATAATAATTACCGTCTAGCTTTTTGCTAGATTTGCTATGAATATATAATATACCGTCTTTTGCCGTTAAATAAAAACTAGTAAATAGACCCGCGCGCGTTGCGGCGCGGGTATATTGCAAATATCGAATGAGTTCGCGCAAGTGTTATGTAGATAAAGGGCTTATGATAGCTTTAAAAAATAGAAAACACACGAAACGCAGAGTAACTCAAATTTATACCATCGAATGAAAATATATTATATTTAACGAAACTCGGTATGCTATGTAAAAAAACGTATTATAATTAACTGAAAAATCTGACCAAATTTAATGACAACAAAATTGAAACCACATGGACTCAGATTCAAAAGGTTTAAATTTTAGACTAAGATGATCAAATCTTTGAAACCATTTTGGCAGTTTACTAATTTTTTTAAATAACTTAAACTATATTACGTAGTCATTAAATTATCATGTCTAGATCTGCTTTATTTTTTTTATCTGTCATTGAAATATAGTATATTAATAATTAATATTAATAATTTGTATCAATTAAAATAGTATATTAATAATTAATAATTTGTATCAATTAAAAAATAACAGAAAAAACAATGTACTTATTTGTATCAATTAAAAAATAACAGAAAAAACAATGTACTTGTTTGAGTTATCCACAGATTAACCAAAACTATCCATTTAAGAAAACCACTACCTTACCCGTTAAACCATTTCTTATAATATACCAAACCCACTCACACAAATATACCAAATCCATTGTGAATGCTCTTACCGTTACAACCACCACCCACAAAACCAAAACCATAGATAAACCGCCTTTGTGTACCGTATGCTTTTTTACATGTACCCCGATGCGGATCAAGACCTTTTAGGTCGCCGACGACCTGGTTGAGCGGCAACGCCGATTGCATTTTACTACCAGCCACCACCATAAAACCGCCACCACAACACAACTGCCTCTCTCCCTCTCTTTTTCTCTCTCGGTCACCGTTGTGTTCAGCCTCTGTAGTCACTGCCGGAAGTTTGGTAGTTGCAGTGGTGCTGATGATAAGATAATAACCTTGTGCTTGTACACGAAGGTTTCTTACCAACGGTTGAGGTAGACGGGCGTCCACCTGCAAATCAACATCCGACGGGCATAATTTATGTCTCTCGCCCTCTCTAAAGACCTAAAACTCGTCTTTCTCTCTCTAAAAAAATCATACGCAAGGCCGTAGTTTCTGTACAGATCCGACAACTGACCGAGATCTTCTTGAAAGGGTTTAGTTGAGATGATTTTCCGATGGTCGAGCTTTTGTAATGAAGGATAAATCTGTAATTTCAGCGTAAAAGGGGAGGGTCGGTGGCGTAAAAGCCACCGACTTTGTCCTTTAAGATTATACTAGTAATAATGCCCACGCACGTTGCGTCGTGGGTTCATCGCAAACATCGAATGAATTAGTTCAAGTGTTATGTGATGTGTTAACCGCATGAAAACGCGCATTGCGATTGGATTAAAACGTAAAGTAAACCGAATTTATGCCGTACTATTATAATGTAGTATATGTGACCCGACACATACATAGAAAACATCATGGGTATAAAGGAAAAACAAACACGTGTAATCAATATGGATTAATTAGAGTTTTTTAAAAAAAGAAGGAAAAGAAGAAATCACAATCTGACTTCACTCGGTTGAGAACAAAATTTACGAAACGTACATAAAATAAGCATAAAAACGTATTATATTTTACCTGACTCGTTTTACAAAAATATTTACGTTGAAATGTAGACCAACTCGAATTTATATTGTCACGTACATAATAATATGCACGTAAAATGTTTTATTTAACGAAAACGTATTATATTTGACCTGACTTGATTCCTGTTAAAATGTTTACGTCGAAACGTAGACCAACTCGAATTTATATTGAAACGTATATAAAAATAGTCGTTTAGCGGGCTGTAAAATGGAGTAATAGCGTAGGGGTTAAAACTACATTTTTCAAAAGTTAAGGATTTGTATGATCGATGGGAAAACAAAAGGGTCCATTTTTGTAAAAGCTTAAAAAGTAGGGACGCGGGTACATCGCAAACGTCGAACGAATTAGTCCAAACGTTATACGAAGTGTTAATCATATGAAAACACACGTTTCGACGTATCCGATTGAACTCAATGTAACCTATAGTTGGATTACGATTGGATCAAAACGTAAACTACATCGTGTTTATACAGTACAATCATAATGTATTATATGCAACCTGACTAACCCGAATTTATACTATAAAGTCAAAGCGTATTATATGCTACCCGATTCGTATGTAGGAAACATACAAAATAAAGCACGAAAGCGTATACCAAATTTACGCCGAAACATAAAAATTCAAAGTTTAAAAGTTGAAGGGTCAGTATAAAGCATATGGGCAAAAAAATTAATTACCAAAGTATGGACCAAAAATGTAAGTTACAAAAGTAGAAGGTCAAAAGAAAAATTCTATATGGCAAAAATGTAAATTATAAAAGTATAGGTTAAAAATAAAAATTTTCAAAGTCAAAGGGTGAAAGTGGAAAATTATCGAAAATTAAGGGATGATAGTGGAAAAAATCCACCGTCATTCTACTTTAAGATGTATAGAAATATAATATTGGTTTCTTTAATACATTGAACAAAATGAACTCTATTTAGCAGATCATTGATGACATTATTGGTTCTCTTTATTGCATTGACTAAAATGAAATATTTTCTATAACTATTATTTATCAAATGTCACGTGTTAGAGATTGACACCACTCTTTCTTAATCTTACAACTTCGGTCCCTCAACAGATTTTAAAGTTGGCTATTAGACATATTTCCATTTACTGGCTTTTCACTTTTGGCTTCATTTGTAAGCATTTAGAGAGAGAAAGGAAGGCTAACTTGCCGGGGCCTCTTTTCGGTGGTGTAAACATCGCCTGAAACCTCCATCACCATGGCCCTCTGTTTCCTACGCTGGCGTAAGTGATTGTGTCCAGCGGCGGCGCCGCCGCTCACCAACAACTGATTCCGTTCGAAACCCCAACATTATCATCCTCATGCGATGTGATTTGCGGAAAGATGAAGATGGCGACGGTGGCGGTTTTGTGGTGGTGGCATTATTGCTGGTGGTTGTAGAGAGGCTTACTAGGATGGTATGTTGCTTTTCAACAAAAGCCAAGAAAACCATGGGTTTGCCTTATTGTCTGTAGGTTTTCTTTGAAGAAAACAGATATAGCACGTGACCTGTTGTACAAAACTTGAATTTTTAATAGGTTTAAAATTAACCGGCTACTTCAACTATTAATTGTATAAATAATTACAATATAACGTAAATGAAAAGGTTAAACAACATATAAGTATAATAAATATTAATCAATTACGTATTGTAATTACTTTATCAAATTTACGAAACAAGGAAATATAACCAAGACACATCGATGTAGGTCTTTGCTAAATAACAAGTTTTCTAATAGTAATAAAAAAATGGTAACAAACAAATTAGCAAGAGCATAGTAGGTCATGTTGTATTATGTATTTTCATTTACTTATTTTTTGAGAAAAATGTTAGATTAATTAATAGCATGTTAATGAAATTTATGATATGAACCAATAACTTATAACTTTTAACAATACGCCAGTATAAATTCCATTGTTGAGTTCAATAATAATTGATTAATACCAACGTGACTTAATTGTTTACTAAAGTTTAAAATATGTTTTATAAAATCCTGTCTTTACTGTTTTAACGAGTTTCTTTTTATCAGCGTCACGATGGAGCCTACCGCCACAACGCACGATCATAACACTTAAATTTTCGCTAAAATTTGTACTTAAAATTGGAAAGGTCATGTATGATTTATTTATTTATTTATCATGACAACTTCATTTTTTAGGTTATATATTTCAATTGCTATATCGAGTGAGTGTCAGTATTAAACCGATATCATAATGAACCGAATCGCTACCGACCGAACTTCCGCCGCAACACGGCGAGGGAATCCACTAGTTTATGTAAAAATCATGATGACATTAGTTGGTTTTCTTTAATACATTGACCAAAATGAACTTTTTTTGTAAGACCATGATAGTGGTTTTCAGTTTGATGTATAGATGTATATATTTTAATCGATTTTCTTTTATTAACAAGAAAGAAAAGTAAATAGGGTCCATAATGACCAAAATGCTCTCTTGTTACTCGTCTTTGTTTTGATCTAGAAGCTTAATCAATTTTGTTTACTAACTATTTGATTTTTTTTCATCTAAAGAATTGAAGAACATTGTGAAGAGGTTAAATAAAAAAAAGATGAGAAGAAACATATCTTGGGGACTCCCAGCTAGTCCGCTAAGCGTTGGGACCAGCCGAGGAAGAAGTCAGAGACCATTGCAACAGGCGGGTTAAGATTGGCGTTAAACCACTGGATGAGTGGGTCTTCTAATCTGGCCAGTGAGTTAATAATGGGGGGTTCCCATGGTTACCGATATCTTTAACATTTTCTACACCAGGGGGAGGGTGGGGTGGTGTGGGAAGGGAAGGGGAGGACTAAGGGTTGGATGTTGGTGAAGAAGAGAGAAGTGGGATCAAGATGGGGAGGTTTTTGGTTGTGACCAGGATGGTTATGGTTAGACTGTTGGTGGCTAGGTGGTGGGCTAGGTCTATTAAGGTCGTCGGAAAACTTCTTTTTGGCCGGAAAATTCAACTTTTTAGCCGGAAAACTCAAAGTTTTCATCCCAAACTTATTTGTAACCATAGATCGGACCTTTAGGAACCTTTTTCCGGCCGAAAACATTTTTCCGGCGACCAGAGACTAACGGCTTTAGGGTTCTGTTAGTTAGGGTCCACATGCTAGAGTATAGTGCGTTATCTCTTAAGGTTGTGAAGAATCGGAATGCTACATCTTCCGTTCACATGCTAGAGTATTTTAGTCTAAAGCATGCTAGACTAATACTTGTTAATTTATATGCTCGGCGGAGATTAAATTAACTTTAAACATTCAAAATATGTGATGACATAAGAACGAATTTTGTGCTAAAACAAAACTATATATATAACTTCTTTTTAGTCCAAAGGGATAACTTGAGAAGACCGAATAAATGGATCATTTATAACGATTCCATCCGGTCTCATATGTGAAGAACTCATATAACTCAGAACCTCTTATTAGCAATATTAATCCGAGTAGAGTAATATAATTGGACGACTGCATTGATAAAAAGATATGGATAATTTTATCCTATCATGTGGGTCTTAAAAGTCATCAAGAGTAATATTACTCAAACTTAATTAAAATGCAAGCAATGTGGGGGGGGGGGGAGAAGCCATTTAAGAAACAAACCCTTTAGGGTATGTAGAAATGGTAGTTGAGAAGTTTTCTCAAACCTGAAATGAAAGGGAGAACCTTTCATCACCCATTTTGGATCTTATCCAATTACACTTAAATGTGGGGGGTGACTTTCATTTGAATGTGGGAGGTTTGACAATAAGGATTTTAGCAATCCAAATAAATATTGCAAACACATGACCATGTGGAGTACACAATGGTTATATGGAGTCAATCGAGTTGATTGGACTCGAATGCCAATTGGTTAGATTCAAAATCTAGTAAGATGTCAATCTAGGTTTATCGGTGTCTTGCAGAGTCCTTGACTGAGTTGTCGGGCGATCCTTTGGCAGACTCGTTAGAAGAGTCGGTAGTAGTTTCGTCAGAGGAATTGTTAGCAGATCCGTCAGATGAATCTTCAGCTGATTCATCAGGAGAATCGTCAGCTGATTCATCAGGAGAATCGTCAGCGGTTTCGTCAAAAGAATCGTTGACAGGATCGCCTGAGGAGTTAATGGCGATTGCTTGATGAGCTTGCTTGATATGATTCCTTGAGAAGAACCCTTCCATGAGTCGTTTGTTGTTGATTTCTGCGGCTAAGCGGTAGGTTTCTTCGACGGTAGCAGGTCTTGCAGCTTCGACAAAATCACCCACGCACTCAGGCAAGCCGCGAATGTACTTCGAAATGGCTTTTTCTGAAGTGTCGATTTGACTTGGGCAGATTATGCTAAGCTGCTTGAACCTTGCGGTGTAGCCAGCATTGTCACCTTTGTTTTGCTTGATTTCCCAAAATTCGTTTTCTAGCTTCTGGATTTCGTGAGGAGGACAATATTCTTTCTTCATGAGCTCCTTCAGCTCATCCCAAGAAAGAGCGTAGGCTGCTGAGATTCCAAGTTTGTTACGTTCGGCGGTCCACCAGTCGAGTGCTCGAGATTGAAATACTCCGGTAGCGCAAGTAGTACGGAAACTATCGGGACACCCGCTTTGACGAAGGGTAACTTCGATAGAATCGAACCACTGAAGTAGTTGAGTCACACCTCCTTCACCCGTGAGTTCCATCGGGTCACAGGTTTTGAAGTGTTTGTAAAGAAAAGCAGATTGCGACGCTCCTGTCTTGGAGTCTTCCGAGGCTCGAGAGTTGCTGAGAGAGTGCACGTGAGCGGCAATTTGAGGAATAAGCTTAACCACTTCCTTAGTCACAAGTGATGCAATCCTCTTATCGGCGCTTCGTCTGGCTTTTCTCCTAGCTACTCATCTCGAGGTAGAGTTGTTGGAAGGCATCTAGACAGGAAGAGACTTGGAATGAGATTCGATCATAATGATTTTTGAGTTTTGCGATGCGATTTGACCGCGTTCAAAACTTGATGCGATAGTATATTAGTATGCGAATCACATAGGAGCCACATAGGAAACACGAAATTCCTAAGTTCTCACACAATGACTTGTTTGTTTATACGTATATATATATATATATATATATATAATTGTAATTTGTAATCATACACATACAGGTCGATTTAGAATAAGCGAGGACGCATTGTGGTGAAAAAGCGAGAGCGAAGGCGATAGAGTATGCATTAGTTTTGTTGCGAACATTCGGGTTTCGTTTTAGATTGCGATGGCTGTGCGAGTTGTGTGTTTTGTAAAACAGGGAGTGAAAATCGTTAAATCGAGAAATCGATAAAGCGTAAAGTTTCAAATCGTAAATAAGTTCTAACCATTGGTAAGATCGGCGGTTCGTATGATAGAATGCCTTGGGTGTTTAGGCGTCGACTACCCAAGGTAACCCAACTATATTTAACAAGTTCGTGCGCGCGCGTTGACCTAGAAGACTCCATGCTTCCACTGGGATGCAGCTCATGGCATTCGTCTTCCTAGTCATCACGTGGCTCGAGTTATCATGATAGTCGAGTCCTTGGTGAGAGCTTCTGAAAACCAATTTAGAGAGTGGAATGGCTTATTAAGGTACGGGTTTCACCCCTGACTTAACAGCTTCGTTCCTAATTGTGGTTATGCTCTTCGAATAAATTCGTGAGTTCCACTAGATTTCGAAATGGAGACTTTCATCGAGGTGTGGATGTCACTCCTAACTTGATGAAAGGTTCTCGTGCTAGAAAAATGCGCTGAGTGAGCAATCTTATCGAGAGTTCTTGGTTTTCACACCTGATCTCGACTGGATCGCTCGGTTTCGTTATGCGAGTATTTTCGAAAACATATGTATTGTGTCGGCCCTTAGGAAAGGCTAAGTAGTATTTCGGCCTTAGGAAAGGCTTCTTCGTGTGAAGTTGTAGTACGTGGTGTTCACACAAAGTTGTAGCTTTTAGTAATTTCGATCGGGAGTATCAAGTAGGCCCGATACAAACCCTACTGGATTCGTACGAGTCGGCCTGTTGGTACTTAGGTCGATACAAACCCTACTGGAGTATCAAGTAGGCCCGATACAAACCCTACTAGGTCAATTTCTAAGACGTCGACCCGGACTAGGTCGAGTCTGGCCTAATTCCCTATAGTTATGGCTCTGATACCAATCTGTCACACCCCAACCGATGGGGGAATCATCGGGGCGCGGCACTAGGCGAATCAGATTGCTCAAGAGAATCCATAACAACTATATTGCGATAATATTTAATACATTCGTTATCCCATACTAACAAATAATACAATCACATAAGTTATCACAGATTTCTTGTCCTCTCGAACAATACAAATCCGACAACCTAGATTTTAGTTGAGTTTCTAGACTTCCTAGCTTGATTCGATATAGCCTGCGATCTAACCTGCAACATACGTTAAAATATTTGTCAATACAAAAGTATTGGCGAGTATACAGGTTTGATATGTATAGCGTAATAGATAAAAAGTGCAGCGAATTTCCATATGCATAAACGTAACTCACGACATATATACTCACAAAGCTGATACTACCAACTAAGTCCTCGATGCTCGAATATGCGATGGCAAACTAGACCCCGTCGTCGCGAGTATAAACCCTAGCACATATGCAACTAGCATCACATATATCTATGTATAACAGTTATTCGCAAGTGATAATTCGATTTATTGAATAATTCGTTTGATAAGTTCGATTTGCTAGAAACGTATGTTACACCCAAAATAAGATTAAAAAGGGTTCAAGTATACTCACAGTGCGTATTTAGCGAGAATGCAACTTGATTGGGTCGGTTACAGGTATGTCTGCGTTAAATCATTGAAGGATATAGTAAACGATGCACGGTTAAGCGAGATTGGCGTCGAAAAGTTAGTTGTCCGGTCGGATGGTGCTTATCCGTTCGGATGGGCTCATCCGATCGGATGACCATATGGATCGGATGGGCTGGTCCGGTCGGATGGCAGTGGTCCAATCGGATGGCCTCCTGTCCGATCGGATGGCCTGCTGTCCGATCGGACGGCAGCCTGCCCGATCGGTTGGGATGCTGTCCGATCGGCTAGGCTGGTGTCCGATCGGCTGGCAGCCTGTCCGATCGACTGGGCTGCTGTCAGATCGACTGGCAGCCTGTCCGATTGACTGGGCTGCTGTCCGATCGGCTGGCAGCCTATCCAGCTGATATTCGGCTAATTTTGACGGTTTTTCAGCGGTTTTGATCGAGACGGTGTTCCTTCAGGCTAAACAACCGAAATTTCCATCAAGTTTGACCCGTTCTAACGGCCGGGAACCACCCCGTTCCATCAGATCTGGTCGTTCTTGATGGCTCTTCTCAAGTTTAACCCGAAATCACACACACCATGGCTAGGCAAATCGGGTGAAATTACTTAGATCTGAGCTGTTTATGAGGTCACATTTTGAAGTTCATGTGAACTTAGGGTGACATCATCTTCAAGGCACCTCAAATCCTTAAGAATCACACCACTTCTTGATTAGAAAAACATAGATTTAGACTTGGTTTATGTAAAAACGTATGGAAATCACTCAGATCTGAGATGTTCTTGCATAGGATGACATTACCCTTGAAGTTCATAAGAACTTCATGGTGACATCACCCTAGAATGCCCAATATCCGGAGATTCCACGGTTAAAAGTGGAGATTTAAAAGGTAGAAGGGTGTAGAATTAGTTATAGATCAAGGAAGTACAAGATTTGAGTTAAATACCTACGAGAATCGCGAGAAATCGAGTGATAAAGGGGCTGGAACTTTTGGTCGAGCACCAACAGTGACCACAAGTGTGTTTGGGGTGAATGAGGGGTATTTATAGGCAAGGAGGAAGGAAAGGAGGGAAGGTTGGCCTGGATCGGATGGCCCGTTCGATCGGCCGGCTTGTCCGTCCGATCGGCTGGCACTCCCGTCCGATCGGTTGGACTGGTCCTGTCCGATCGGTTGGACTGGTCCTGTCCGATCGGTTGGACTGGTCCTGTCCGATCGATTGGGCATGTCTGTCCATCCGGATGACCACTCTGGCGCGGTGGATTTCTCCGTTTTTTATCGTTTCGATAGTTTTTGAACTACGCGCTTTTCATAGTTAATTTATATTATTATATATATGTATATATATATCACTAGGGGTCGTATTTACGTATCCATAATTCAAAGTTTCGATTTAACAATCGGTTTCCGTTTCGAGTGTGCGGTTATTAGCGACGTTCCACGACCATCAAGGAGGGTAGTATAGGTCCATTCTTGATGTCATCGTGAACGTTATTGCGTTTTGTGCCACAAGGACTGTCGGGGTACCATTCACTCGTATTGTCATCATCGTCACGACGACTGGAGCTATAGCACTCACCCGAGGGTCTTTGTTAGCGTTAATTATCTGCGCTTCGACACATCACGGCCACCGAGGAGGGTAGAATAAGTCCTCACTCAATGTCATCGTGAGTGTTAGTGTTTGTGATGCGATGTAGCTATAACATATTGCGAAAATATGCGATTATCCTTCGAATAGCGATGTATGCGATATAGTTACATTATGATCCGAATCTCTAGTGCTAGGAGTAACGAGTATAACGAGTAGTAACAACGCACAAAAGTGCGGGTTGTTACAGCGAGTGCCACCTTCGGCAGTACACATACTGTTCCGGTTGTTGTACCCTGGGAGACAGAACCGTCTGAGAGGAGGCGTGGAATCTGTTTTAAGGGAAGTATGTTGAACACGTGCCTCAACCAAAACCGTCAATAATTTTGCTTATCTTGCAGCGAGGTTTCGATCTCGTAGGTGTGGTTGAAGTTTTCCAAATATGTGGACTTGAATCAAGATTGGTATAATTAAATTGTATTTTTACATTTGTTTATTTAGTTTATATAACCGGTATTGTACTAGTAGAATTTTCCACAAATAACGAGGTCTCGTTATTATTTATTTTATTAATATTTTTAATAAAAAGTGAACCTAGTTCCTACATATAGCACTATAGGATTAACACACCACCCATTAGTCTTGGGGTATTGTTAAGTAAAACATGTTACCCTCCCATTAGCCTTGGGGAAAGGTAAATTTGCGTTGTAAACTTTGGTTTGAACATATAGCTTACACCGTTTCAGCATATTAGTAACTTGTATTATGTTATTCATGTTGGATATGAGCACATTTAAACATTTTATTCTATTTATGCTATGTATCAAACTTGTATACTCGCCAACATTATTTTTGATCATATTTTAATATATGTTGCAGGTTGATAGTCAAGATGATGAAGAACCCAAGTTTGGATGGACTTAGATACTCATTTTAATAATAAACAATATTGTTGAAATTTGTCTTTATTTGGAACAATGTATTTGATTTAGTCATTTATTAAATTTGATTTAAATTATATTTTCACAATAGTGTTCTGATGCTTTGAGCGATTTGTTCGTCTCATCCCGATGTTTCCGCTATTGGTTGGGGTGTGACATTCAGTACAATCCTTCCGTCTTCAACATTTGTCCCTGGAAACCTAACTTGCCGGGGCCTCTTTCCGGTGGTGTAAACATCGCCTGAAACCTCCATCACCATGGCCCTCTGTTTCCTATGCAGGAGTAAGTGATCGTTTCCAGTGGCGGCGGCGCCGCTCACGAACAACTGATTCTGTTAGAAACCCCAACCATTATCTTCCTCATGCGATGTGATTTGAAGAAAGATGAAAATGGAGACGGTGGCGATTTTGTGGTGGTGGCATTATTGATGGTGGTTGTAGAGAGACTTACTAGGATGGTTTGCTGCTTTTCAACAAAAGCCAAGAAAACCATGGGTTTGTATTATTGTCTGTAGGTTTTCTTTGAAGAATACAGATATAGCCCGTGACCTGTTGTACAAAACTTGAATTTTTAATATGTTTAAAATTAACCGGCTACTTCAACTATTAATTGTATAAATAATTACAATATAACGTAAATAAAAAGGTTAAACAACAGATAAGTATAATAAATATTAATCAATTACGTATTGTAATTACTTTATCAAATTTACGAAACAAGGAAATATAACCAAGACACGTCGATGTGGGCCTTTGCTAAATAACAAGTTTTCTAATAGTAATAAAAAAAATTGGTAACAAACAAGTTAGCAACAACATAGTAGGTCATGTTAGTATTATGTATTTTCGTTTACTTATTTTTTGAGAAAAAGGTTAGATTAATTAATAGCATGTTAACGAAACTTATGATATGAACCCAGGGCCGGCCCATGGGCCAGTAAAGCCAAGCTAGGGCTTTGAGAACTAATTGGGTTGGCCCCAAACATGAACGTGGTATAAAAAAAGGTTAGATGGAACTGAAACGGTGATGACTATTGGCATGCGTGGATTTAGGTGATGCAATTGAAGCGACGATTTTGCCATTTTTCCGACAGTTCTCTGTTTACAAATACTTTTAATGGAACCCACAAAAATTGGTTGGAAGGTTAGGACCAAAGAATTTAGATTATGAATAGAGGTAACGATTCATTGATTTTTTATTGTTGCATTTTAATTGTGTTAGACGTTTTACGCATAAACATAACTAATCTTTGTATGAGAGTGAACAAATATGTAGTTTTGAATTTGAAAACTGTTCAAAAAGAGGGAATGCAATAATTTTTATGAGACTAAAGCAAAATGGCATAGTTTATATGGTGATTTCTTCTGTTTACCATGTATTTTTGTTGTGATTTATGGTATTTAATGTGAATGTTTCATGTTAGTTAAGGTATTTAGAGAGAACATAATGAAGGAGAAATAGAAATAACCCTAGCAAAATGTAAGGTTTTTTTATAGAGTGGTTAAGCAACCTCCAGTAAAAAAAAAGTTGCAGCGGATCTTTGGTGTCAAAAGATTAGTTGATGATTGAATTATGTTCTAGTTTCAAAAATTTGAATATAGGTTTAAGAGTAAAATGCTTCTATATTTGAGTTTTTGTGAGTGTTACTTTGAAAAAACTTGAAGAAAGTGGCATTGCCATATGTTTTGTTATTTGACGACAATGAAATTCGTAAAGGCCCCAAATTTTTAGGTCGCTTTAAGCCTCTAAAATGGTCGAGCCGGCCCTGTATGAACCGATAACTTATAACTTTTAACAATACATCAGTATATAACTATAAATTCTATTGTTGAGTTCAATAATAATAATTTAATACCAACGTGACTTAATTGTTTACTAAAGTTTAAAATATGTTTTATAAAATTCCGTGTTTACTGTTTTAACGAGTTTCTTTTTTATCAGCGTCATGATGGAGCCTACTGCCACAACGCACGATCAATAACACTAAAAGTTTCGCTAAAATTTGTACTTAAAATTGAAAAGGTCATGTATGATTTATTTATTTATCATGACAACTTCATTTTTTTGGGTTATATATTTCAATTGCTATACTGAGTGAGTGTCAGTATTAAACCGATATCATAATGAACCGAATCGCTACCGACTGAACTTTCTCCGCAACGCGGCGAGGGAATCCACTAGTTTATATAAAATCATGATGATATTAGGTGGTTTTTTTTAATACATTGACCAAAATGAACTTTTTTTTTTGTAAGACCATGATGTTTGATGTATAGATGTATATATTTTAATTGATTTTCTTTTATTAACAAGAAAGAAAAATAAATAGGGTCCATAACGACCAAAATGCCCTCTTGTTACTCGTCTTTGTTTTGATCTAGAAGCTTAATCAATTTTGTTTACAAACTATTTGATTTTTTTTTTCATCTCAAGAATTGAAGAACATCGTGAAGAGGTCAAATAAAAAAAGATGAGAAGAAACATATCTTGGGGACCCCCAGCTAGTCTGCTAAGTGTTGGGACCAGCCGAGGAAGAAGCCAGAGACCATTGCAACAGGCGGGTTAGGATCGGCGTTGGGCAGTGACTTAATGATGGGGGGTTCCCATGGTTACCGATATCTTTAACATTTTCGACACCAGGGGGAGGGTGGGGTGGGAAGGGGAGGACTAAGGGTTGGATGTTGGTGAAGAAGAGAGAAGTGGGCTCAAAATGGGGAGGTTTTGGGTGTGACCAGGATGGTTATGGTTAGATAGTTGGTGGCTAGGTGGTGGGTTAGGTCTATTAAGGTCGTCAGAAAACTTCTTTTATCCCGGAAAACTCAACTTTTTATCCGGAAAACTCAAAGTTTTCGTCCAAAACTTGTTTGTAACCATAGATCGGACCTTTAGGAGCTTTTTCCGCCCGAAAACGTTTTTCCGGTGATCAGAGACTAACGAAGTTAGGGTTCTTTTAGTTATGGTCAATTGAAGGCCATGATAAGAAAATATGGGACCCTCAGTAATAATTTTTAAAGTTGGGACCGTTGCCGGTCGAAAGACAATAGTTGAAATTATTGAAATCCATGTCCATATATGTCTTCCACCTCGTTGTTGCCCAATTATGTGATTTTCAAAAGGGCAAAAAACAGATTTTCATGTTTGAAACATGTAATTTGTTTTTTGTTTTTTATGATAATTAATTATGAACCAGTAAAAATATGAAGGTTAGGTAGTGGTGTTCGGTTGGTAAAATTTCGGTTTGATAAGGCACGAATACTTGACATGGTAATTGAAAATGCTCATGATCATGAGGATATCGACAGTGGTGGAGCCATATTACGGTTATTAGGTTCGTCCGTCACCAATGTGTTTCGGGTATCATATATAACGTGTAAAAGGATAATTACTAGCAAGACCATTGTTTTTTTTAGGATTTACAACATTAGTTTTATAAAAAAAAAAAAATCTGATCCTACATGCATGAAAAAAATATATTATTTTTACTAAAAAACAAACTATAAAAACAATTTACATAATAAAAATGTATAGTTTGAAAGTTAAGCTCGATTACTTGATTCAATGTGCCAATGTGGTATTGGTCCATTGGTAGAGACAAAACCTTTAAACTCCTAAGTTTGAGAGAGAAATTGAATTCTCGTCTCACACACAACATGAATTAAAATAAATTTGCTGTTTAAAAATAATTACTTGATTCAACATTTGGTTTAGTTCTGTTCTAAACATAATGGAAAACATGAAAACATAACTGTCACCGCAGACAGTGCAGAGGAGAATCCAGTGATGATGGTGATGATTAGACCGATAAGGGAGTCGGTTATGGAGAGAGAGGCGAGATTATGATGTTATGATTATTAGGTTATGTCTAAGTGTGTAACTGAGTAACCCTTTAACCTCTACATAATTTTCCTTAACGCCATCTCGCGCGTTGCGGCGAGATGCTGATTTATGTTTATCGTTTTGTACCTTTGAACACTTTTTTATCAAATTAATTGAACCAAATCTTTTTGCAACATATTACGTTTAAATTTGTATTTGGGAAAAACGAACCTGTGATAAACTCATTTATAAGAGAGAAGGTGATATATAAGAATTATCAACTTACTGTGAATATATATAAGAATCCTCAAATTAAAATATTTATTAGACAAAAGGTGATTTATAAGAATCATGTGTGTATATTTTGGTGTCGGTCTCTTCTCATCGAAGAGACGCGCCACTTGCCATTCTGTACGTCGTATCAATATGAACTGTGTTGATTCGCATATGGCATTAATCCAAATTTTGTATTTTGTTGCTTGGGTACTAATACCAATTGTTTATATGTTTTGGTTTATATATAAGTTACTTGATTTTGGTAGCGTAATCCCTTACATTTGTACATATAAAGCTATGTTAGTTCAAATTTGAAAAGGCATGCACCTCTTACAAATCAAACAAACTATACGCATCTTTCACACAACTTCTATGTTCTATCATACACCAATAATATAAACAAATTCTCTGTTAAATATGGCATTTGAAGTGTATAAAAGATGATGAGGATTCTTATATATCTTCACAGTAAGTAAGTTGATGATTCTTATATATCTACAAAATTGCCTTATAAATATGAATTTAATGATTCTTATATATAACTCTTGTCAGCTGTTGTGACGACTCTGACAAACGTGGTCAGGTTAGTTGTGTTCGACCCGACCTACATCGACCGGATCCATCTAATAGGGGTGATTAGAAAAATATTGATATCCCCCAAGTCCGCCACATCATCTTTTGATAACCATTAACCGCTTCAACCGACACCAATGTGCCAGATCCTTTAACCCCAAATCCTGTTGCCGTTGGTCTCATTTCAATCTCCAATCGTAAATCGAATCCAATCCGCATCATCTTTTTCCAAGATTGAATCGTGAAAAATCGATAGAATTG
Source organism: Helianthus tuberosus (assembly GCA_030545235.1). Lineage (NCBI taxonomy): Eukaryota > Viridiplantae > Streptophyta > Magnoliopsida > Asterales > Asteraceae > Helianthus > Helianthus tuberosus. Next base: position 35,379,789 of record CM060436.1, read on the forward strand.
ATTCCACGTCATCTTTTTTCTATATTGAATCACGATTTGTCAAATCCCCCATCATCTTTTTCGTGTGTGATTTATGGCTAGTGCGAAAATATAAAAAAATATGGATATATTATAATCAAACACATGTTAAGGAGAATTTAGGGTACCAAACCCTAAATTCAACTATCAATCGCACACAGAAGCAAAATCCAAACCATAACATATATAAAGACTCCTATAAAACATCAAAATCAACACAGATCTCAAGGATCGTACATAATTGCTACAAAACATCTCGATATTATACATATTCATCGAAACACAAACTAAATTACATAAATATTAACACAAAAACCAAAATGGTGATTGATGATGGAAGGGATGGAGAGCGATTCAAATGGGAGAATGTTTACTTTATGAGAATTCAGAGTTATGCAAAAAGGAGATTCATGTGGTTGTTCTTTGCATTTATTCTCGTTTTTGCTCTGAAACGTTGTTTAGATCATTTGGAATTTTGGATTGATTTGATTTATTTAATGAAACGGTGCTATAACATCGAAATGGTGGCAGTTGAATTTTTTTATTTCTACTGAAACGGTGCGTACATCGAAATGGTGGCAGTTGAATTGTTTTATTTCTATTGAAACGGTGCGTTAACATCGAAAGGGTAGCAGTTGATTTTTGTATTGTTATCTAATATAATAGGTTTTAATGAAAGGGTGTGAGAAAAATAATCTAAAGGGTGTGACTTTTAAATTAACAGGACATAATTTAAGTTGGTAAATGTATAAGGGTATAATATGGTCTATCAACAATTACCAGCTAATTATTTAATAGGTTGTTATATATTTTGATCTATATAATGTAAATGATTATAATGGCTACTAGATTAAATATTAAGACATAATATATTTAATCTTACATTCTCCCACTTAGCCGAGTAATCATTTACTATGAGTATTAGATAAGCCTGATCAGGAGTTAACACTCAATTTAGCCTTAAACAAGTACTATAGCAGAGAAATACAGCCGTTGAATCATTATGCGACTCAGGACCCCCATTAGTCATACTATAGCCTTAATTTAAAACCTAATCGTCATGATCAAAATACGCCTAAGCCCTTTGTTTGATTTGTAACTTTATTTGTCTATATGCCATTATACCGGTTGAACATATTCTAAGAGACATACAAAATCAAACTGAGGAAATTTCATTAATCATAAAACATAAGCTAGTACAATATGCTAAACAAGGTCTTTACTAAATCCCATATTCCGAACATGTTCTTCGTAAACCTTAGGAGGGAGACCTTTAGTCATCGGATCCGCAAGCATATCTTTAGTACTAATATACTCGATACAAAGATTATTTTCCTCAACTCGTTCACGTATGAACAAATATTTTGTATCGAGATATAAACCAGCTCCAGTCGAACTATTACTGTTCGAGAAACTAACGGCAGCTGAGTTATCACAATAAAGCTTCAATGGTCTAGAAATGGAATTAACGATTTTGAGTCCAGTGATCAGATTTCTAAGCAACATTCCATGACAGGTTGCGTTATAAACAACAATGTACTCTGCCATCATTGTGGAAGTTGTGGTCAACTGTTGTTTATGACTCTTCCAAGAGATAGGGTCGCCTGCTAACATAAAGATATAGGCCAAAGTGGATTTCTTGTCATCTTTGCATTTGGCAAAGTCAGAATCAGAATAGCCCACCACTTCTAAATGATCACTTCTTCTATAAGTCAGTTTATAGTCTTTCGTCCCTTGTAGATATCGAAGCACCTTCTTAGTTGCTTTCCAATGATCTAGGCCAGGATTAGTCTGATAACGGCCTAGTATTCCAGCAATATAAGCGATATCTAGGCGAGTACAGACTTGAGCATACATCAGGCTCCCGACTACTGACGCGTAAGGTATCTGGCTCATTTGCTCCTTCTCAACCTCTGTTGTCGGACACTGAAATGAACCGAAAACATCTCCCATGACTACTGGAGCGACGGAGGGTTTGCACTGTTGCATGTTATAACGTGTAAGAACACGATTTATGTAAGCCTTCTAGGACAATCCTAAGATCCCTTTGTGTCTATCTCGGTGAATTTTGATGCCAATGACGTAAGAAGCATCTCCGAGATCCTTATGTGAGAGTAACCGCTTCGACTCATGCAATATGTCTAAACTATTACTTGCCAATAGAATATCATCTATGTAAAGGACAAGTATAGTAAAGTTGCTCCCACTCATCTTGAGGTAGGTGCATTGATCCACTTGATTCTTCATAAAACCTTGTTTCTTCATGACTTCATCAAACTTGAGGTACCACTGACGTGATGCTTGTTTTAACCCGTAAATGGATTTCTTCAACTTACATACTAGATGCTCCTGACCTTCAGGTTTAAAGCCTTCAGGTTGTTTCATGTAAACATCTTCGTCCAAGTCTCCGTTAAGGAAAGCTGTTTTAACGTCCATCTGATGTAACTCTAAATCAAAATGAGCTACTAGGGCCATGACGATCCTTAATGAATCTTTACGAGAGACAGGTGAAAACGTCTCTTGATAATCAATTCCCTCTTTCTGAGTGTAGCCTTTTGCAACCAATCTCGCTTTGTAGCGTTCAACATTCCCATTCGGATCTAGTTTTGTTTTGAACACACATTTACATCCTACGGGTTTGACTCTGTTGGGTAATTCTACCAAATCCCAAACGTCATTTTTCTTCATGGATTCAAGCACATCAATCATTGCTTTATTCCATTCAGAAGACTGATCACTGCTAATGGCTTCATTATAAGAGATAGGATCATTTAGCTTTCCGGGATCCATTTCAGTCAGGTAGGTAACATAATCATCCCAATTAGTAGGCCTTCTCTGCCTAGATGACCTCCTGAGTGGATTATCGGGTTCAGCGTTGTCTTGGTTTTGAGCGTTTGATGTGCCTTCGTCATGAGGTATAATGGGTTCTGATTGTAGAGGTAAATTTGGAGTTGGTGCAGTAGCTTCGGGTACAGTAGTTGCATTGGGTACAAGAGGATTAATCGGAGTAATGGTAAGCGACGAGTCTCTCCCCCCGCGTCTTGTACTTCTTGCAATTCTTCGTAAGGGTTGGTACTGCTCCCACTGACCTTGAAATCCTCCAGGAACACAGCACGCTTGGTTTCAACAATACGGGTGACATGAGAAGTACAATAGAAACGGTAACCCTTTGAGTTATCAGGATACCCGATAAAGAAACAGGTAAATGTTTTAGGGTCAAGTTTCCCTAGGAAAGGATTGTAAAGTTTTGCTTCAGCAATGCAGCCCCATACTTTCATATATTTAAGACTCGGGTTCCTTCCTGTCCAAAGTTCATAAGGAGTTTTAGGGACAGACTTAGAAGGAACTCTATTGAGTATATGAACAGCTGCTTTTAACGCTTCAGCCCAGAGAAATAATGGTAAATTAGTGTTGGCTAACATACTGCGCACCATGTTCATAAGGGTACAGTATCTTCTTTCAGCGACACCATTCTGCTGAGGTGTACCAGGCATGGTATATTGGTTCACAATACCCTGGCCCTTACAAAACTCATAAAATGGACCAGGAGCTTGACCCACATCAGTATGTCTTCCGTAATATTCACCGCCTCTATCTGATTTCACAACTTTAATCTGACGATCTAATTGCTTTTCAACTTCAGCCTTATAATCTTTAAAAGTTGTAAGAGATTCAGACTTTTCCTTAATTAGATACAAGTACATGTAACGAGAATAATCATCAATAAAAGTGATAAATGAAGTATGTCCTGTTATACCAACGATTTGGTAGGGACCACTAATGTCAGTATGAATGAGTTCTAATAAATTAGAGCTCCTAGTGGCACCTTTGTTATTCGATAATGTCATTTTACCTTAAGACATTTGACACATGTTCCAAAATAAGAGAAATCGAGAGGAGATAAGACTTCATCCTTTACAAGATGATTTAATCGTTCTTTTGAGATGTGGCCTAAACGTTGATGCCAAAACATGGACGAAGTCTCTAAGTCTTGTTTCTCTTTCATCTTTGTGAGTGATTCATTAATGTTATATAACAACAAAGATTTGAAAAAATTATCATCTAGTTCTAATCTATAGAGACCACCATCCAGAATACCAGTACCATAAAGAACAAAATCATAGAGGATAGAAAGTTTGCAATGACCATGGGAAACAATAAAACCGTCCATGTCTAACTTTGGTCCTGATACAAGGTTCCGAGTTACCTCAGGAACATATAAGGTATCATAAAGTTTAATACATAAACCAGTTTTCATAAATAATTGTAATGTTCTAATGGCCTTCACTTCTAATTCTCGATCATCCCCAACCTTAAGCGTTCTTTGGTTTCTTTCCAGCTTCCGGATTGTAAGGAATCCCTGAGTTGAATTGGTAACATGAACCATAGAACCAGAATCAAACCACCAAGAATTAGCAGGAACACTTAAATTATAGGACTCAAGTATCATAAAATAATCGTTACCTTTCTTAGCAAGCCACTCCTTAAAGTCAGGGCATTCCTTCTGCATATGACCTGCCTTTTTACAGAACTTGCAGTGGATTCTGCCTAAGGAGTTCTTAGAGCTGGAAGGTGCACTTGTATTAGGATTGGGCCTTTGGACTTTTGAAGCATCCTTCCTCTGATGATTGTTCTTCCTCTTTTTAGAGTTGGAGGTGGTGAAGTTAGCAACATCAGTAGTGCGATCCATCCTCATACGCTCTTCCTCCTGTACGCACATAGCGACCAGCTCACTCATTGTCCATTTGTCCTTCTGAGTGTTGTAATTGATCTTGAATGCTTCAAAGGACGAAGGAAGCGAAGTAATGATGAAATGAACGAGAAAACCATCACTGATTTCCATTTCCAGCCCCTTCAGCTTATTGGCCATGTCATTCATCATCATGATGTGCTCGCGAATCCCGCTCCTCCCATCATACTTAGTCGTCACCAGCTTGAGAATAAGGGTACTAGCGTGTGCTTTAGACGTCCCCTTGAACTGCGCCTCCACAGAAGCCAAGTAGGTTTTAGCATCTTCAGAATTAGGAATGGCTCCCCTGATTGCATTGCTTATGGATTGCTTCATGAACATGAGAGACATGCGGTTACACCTAGTCCATTTTTCATGAGTTAACTGCTCAGCACCAGTGCTTTAAGGAGTAAGGTCCGCTGGCTTATTTTCTCTTAGAGCATAGTCAAAGTCCAGTAATCCAAGCGTAAGCATGAGAGCATCCTTCCATGCAGCAAAGTTATCACCAGTCAAAGGTGGAATCCCGCAATTGGGCGCTGATAGTGGAAATAAGATGAGCAAGTTATGATACTAGGGAAGAAGTCCTAATGTGATATAAGGGCACGTTAAACTAAGGCGGGCATAAATAATGACCATTTTACGTTATGAAGCTGTGATATTGTCTATTACTAACATCAAAATAATAGACTTGGTAAAATTCTACTTAAATGAAAACAAATCAGCTTTGGCCAGAAGTGTAATCATTTAAGCATGTGTGCAAAGTGTTTGTGACAAATCAGCTTTGGCCAGAAATTGAAACAATCACTTTAGCTATGCACTCGTTAAGTATGCCATCTATGAAGGAATTAAATCAGCTTTGGCCAGATATTAAGACATTCATGTTTATGATGCAAACTTAACATAGCTTTCGTAATACTTGAACGATAAATAGATGTATCAAATCAGCTTTGGCCAGAAATGATACATCAGAAGCTCATTCAAGTTAAGCTATTTCGGTTTTGTAAAAACATTATCTGATTCCGATTAATTAACTAAGCATTTACAAAACCATTTATTTAATAGCAAACCACCTGTTAGCGAGGATCGAACTCCGGGGTGAGTTCGCTGGGGGTGCAGGGGGACAGCATGCCCCCGAGCTAAATCTTAGTTCACATTAAACAGCCTAAAATAATGAGGTTTCGAGTGAGATCTCGACTCCGTTATGAGATCTCGAGTGAGATCTCGAGTCAAGTCTCGACTCATCATTATGAGGTCTTGACTCATTAAGGTCTCGAGTCGCAACCTCAGTGTCTCGAGTCGCAATCATGGTCTCAACTGCTGTGAATTATGAGATCTCGACTCCTTATGAGGTCTCGAGTCGCAACCATGGTCTCGAGTTGTGAAGATTGAAGCCCTTAGCCGAAACCTTAGTGGTCCCGAGTCAAGACCTTATGGTCTCGAGTCGAAATCGTTGTCTCGAGTTGTGAATATTTGAGAACATTTATGATTTCGAGTCGAGATCTCGTGGTCTCGAGTCGAGATCTTGGTCTCGACTTATTGAAAGGGACCTCGAAACTTCCTGTTAACAACTGTTAATGTGATAATAACTGAAAACTCGAAATTTAAGGGATTGTGTGATAGTGTTTCCTGTTTTATTGTTGATCTAAATTTATCAAGGATTTCGAAAATTATAACTGTATATCTTTTAACAGTTTTCGAATAAACTTAAAAGATAAAATTGGATCAAACAGGAAAAATAACACCCATCAATCCTAATTACATTCCAAAACATAAAGGAATTTTTGAATTTTCCTAAGAACATGTGATGAACCCTAAAAAAATAAAACATAATTCTGGAACCCGAAACCTGAATTTTAAGGCTTTTCTAAACAGATTTCGGACATAAACATAACCCAGTTGATTCCGAGTGAACATATAATTAACCTTTTTCTGCAACAGTGATCTCGAGTCGTCATTTATGACTCGAAACTGGCTGTTGGTTTTATTAAGTTATCAAAAATTCCGTTTTCTAGATTTCTATCCCAGAATTGATGGATACGAAAACAGAACTGACTAATCAACATATGCTCTGATACCACATGTTGGTTCAGTTCTGTTCTAAACATAATGGAAAACATGAAAACATACCTGTCACCGCAGACAGTGCAGAGGAGAATCCAGTGATGGAAGAAGCCACAGAGTTCGACATCTTTGTCAAGGTGATCTGATTCCTCCTTAGGGTGCCGCCTAATGATGGTGATGATTAGACCGATAAGGGAGTCGGTTATGGAGAGAGAGGCGAGATTATGATGTTATGATTATTAGGTTATGTCTAAGTGTGTAACTGAGTAACCCTTTAACCTTTACATAATTCTCCTTATATAAGCACCCAAGAGGAAACCTAATTAGTTAATAAGGGTAATATGGTCCATCAACAATTACCAACTAATTATTTAATAGGTTGTTATATATTTTGATCTATATAATGTAAATGATTATAATGGCTACTAGATTAAATATTAAGACATAATATATTTAATCTTACATCAATATAATATTTAGTGGACTTTAAATCAATTCAAAGACTCATGTCTAGTTTTTATGTTTTTAATTAAATAATCAATTAGAAATTTTAAAGTCGTAATTAATAAAGATTGGGAGCAGGGGATAAGAAGATACTTCCAGGGTTGGGATAAATGAAAAATGATTATCAAACTTTAACTTTTGTGATCATATGGGTCCATGTTTGCTTTCACATTGTTAACGCCTGATTACGTGATTACCAGAAACACATGTACACGTTTAAAACACGTAATATCTTTTTACATCTATAGGGTGTAGTATAAAACCTCTAGAGACTTTATCACGTCACGTAAATTTTGAGATAAAAATGACCCCCTTTTAACAATGATGGTGTGGGATAAAGCCCCACTAGCGCCCCCCTTTAACAATTATGTTGACCAAATGCCTTGATCCACCCAAAATTCATCCGTTAACGTGCTGGCAGGGCTTCGATAGCGCCCCCTGTTTAACGGTGGTGGTGTGGTTGATGGCGCCCCGGGACGCTATAATGGGTGACATGACGGGGTGTCGCGATGCCACACCCTGTGGCCTAATTAATTACTAGTTAAAGTTTTCAAATTATAACACCTTAATGATGGATCGAATGACTAAACAGTGATATTTTTAATATCTAAATTGAACTAACTATTGAGTACAAATAAAGTTTATCTTAACCAGACTAGGAACCCGGTACACCGGTAATCAGTTGTGGGTCCATGAATATTTTTCATGGGGTCGGAAATTCTAGAGGTAAGATTAAATATATTATGTAACAATATTTAATCTATAGCCATCATAATCATTTACATAATATAGATCAAAATATATAATAACCTATTATTTAAATTAGTTGGTAATTGTTGATGGACCATATTACCCTTAGTAACTAATTAGGTTTCCTCCTGGGTGCTTATATAAGGAGAATGATATGGAGGTTAAAGGGTTACTCAGTTACACACCCCATAAGCATAACATCAAATTCGACCTCCTCTCCTAACCGATACCATTTTCGGTTTTCTAAGTCCCCATCATCAGTTAGCACCCTAAGGAGGAACCGGATCACTCTGACAATCATGTCAAACTCGATGTCATCTTCTCTGACTGGATTCTCCACAGGACTATCTGCTGTGACAGGTATGATTTCATGTTTTCTTTCATGTTTGAACAGAACCGAACCAACATGTGGTATCAGAGCATATGTTGATTAGTCGGTTCTGTTTTATATCGGAAAATCTGGAAAAAGAATCGAAAAATTCATATCAGATTACGTTTTTGCCATCCGAAATCCTCATTACGGATGATTTCGGATGATCACGGATGTAAATTTCATCATTACGGATCATCAGTGATCATTACGGACGATTTTGGATCTAAGTTTCATGATTACGGATCAAAGTTTCATCATTACGGACGATTTCGGATCAAAGTTTCATCATTACGGATCATTTTTTATCATTACGGATGATTTCGGATCTGGAGCTTCATCATTACGGATCATCTTTGATCATTACGGATGATTTCGGATCATTACTGGTGCATTTCGGATGGATGTTGATCATTACGGATCATCTTTCATCATAAGTTATTGATTTCGGACTAAACATCACCATTACGGATCATTTCGGATAAGCATCACCATTTCGGATCAACTTCGGACTAAAAATCATCCGAAATGCATCCGAAATGATTCGACTTATGCGTTTTGGACACATCCGAAAGGATTCGAAATCAGCCATTACGGACTGTCCGAAATGGATTCGAAATCAGTCATTTTCACCGCGGAGTTCGATCCGCGCTAACGGGTGGTTTGCTATTAAATAAATGGTTTTGTAATTTACTTAGTTAATTTAATCAGAATCAGATAATGTTTTGCAAAACCAGAATAGCTTAACTTGAATGAGCTATTGATATATCATTTCTGGCTAAAGCTGACTTGATACATCTACTTATCGTTCAAGTATTACGAAAGCTATGTTGTGTGTGCATCATAAGCATGAATGTCTTAATTTCTGGCCAAAGCTGATTTAATTCATTCATAGATGGCATACTCAACAAGTGCATAACTAAAGTGATTGTTTCAATTTCTGGCCAAAGCTGATTTGTTACAACCACTTTGCACATATGCTTAAATGATTACACTTCTGGCCAAAGCTGTTTTGTCTTCGTTTAAGTAGAATTTTAGCTAAGTCTATTATTTTGATGTTAGTAATAGAAAATATCACAGCTTCATAATGTAAAATGGTCATTATTTATGCCTGCCTTAGTTTAACGTGCCCTTAGATTACATTAGGACTTCTTCATTTGTATCATAACTTGCTCATCTTATTTCCACTATTAGCACCAAATTGCGGAATTCCACCTTTAACTGGTGATAACTTTGCTGCATGGAAGGATGCCCTCATGCTTACACTTGGAGTGCTGGACTTTGATTATGCTCTAAGAGAGGATAAGCCAGCGGACCTTACTCCACAGAGTACTGCTCCTCAGCAGTTACTTCATGATAAGTGGACTAGAAGTAACCGCATGTCTCTCATGTTCATGAAGCAGTCCATTAATCACTCTATCAGAGGAGCTATTCCTGATTCTGACGATGCTAAAACCTACTTGGCTTCTGTGGAGGCTCAGTTCAAGGGGACGTCTAAAGCACACGCTAGTACTCTTACTCTCAAGCTGGTGACAACTAAGTATGATGGGAGGAGCGGCATTCGCGAGCACATCATGATGATGAACGACATGGCCAATAAGCTGAAGGGGCTGGAAATGGAGATCAGTGATGGTTTCCTTGTTCATTTCATCATTACTTCGCTTCCTTCATCCTTTGAAGCATTCAAGATCAATTACAACACTCAGAAGGACAAATGGACGATGAGTGAGCTGGTCGCTATGTGCGTACAGGAGGAGGAGCGTATGAGGATGGATCGCCATACTGATGTTGCCAACTTCACTACCTCCAACTCTAAGAAGAGGAAGAACAATTATCAGAGGAAGGATGCTTCTAAAGTCCAAAGTCCTAATCCTAATCCTAATACAAGTGCACCTTCCAGCTCTAAGAACTCCTTAGGCAGTATCCGCTGCAAGTTCTGTAAGAAGACAGGACATATGCAGAAGGAATGCCCTGACTTTAAGGAGTGGCTGGCTAAGAAAGGTAACGATTATTTTATGATACTTGAGTCCTATAATTTAAGTGTTCCTGCTAATTCTTGGTGGTTTGATTCTGGTTCTATGGTTCATGTTACCAATTCTACTCAGGGATTCCTTTCAATCCGGAAGCTGGAAAGAAACCAAAGAACGCTTAAGGTTGGGGATGATCGAGAATTAGAAGTGAAGGCCATTGGAACATTACAATTAGTTATGAAAACTGGTTTATGTATTAAACTTTATGATACCTTATATGTTCCTGAGGTAACTCGGAACCTTGTATCAGGACCAAAGTTAGACATGGACGGTTTTATTGTTTCCCATGGTCATCGCAAACTCTCTATCCTCTATGATTCTGTTTTTTATGGTACTGGTGTTCTGGATGGTGGTCTCTATAGATTAGAACTAGAAGATGACTTTTCCAAATCTTTGTTGTCATATAACATTAATGAATCACTCACAAAGATGAAAGAGAAACGAGACTTAGAAACTTCATCCATGTTGTGGCATCAGCGTTTAGGCCACATCTCAAGAGAACGATTAAATCGTCTCGTAAAGGATGAAGTCTTACCTCCTCTCGATTTCTCTGATTTTGGAACATGTGTCAAATGTCTTAAAGGTAAGATGACATTGGCGAATAAGAAAGGTGCCACTAGGAGCTCTAATTTATTAGAACTCATTCACACTGACATCAGTGGTCCCTACCAAATCGCTGGCATAACAGGACATACTTCATTTATCACTTTCATTGATGATTATTCTCGTTACATGTACTTGTATCTTATTAAGGAGAAATCTGAATCTCTAACAACTTTTAAAGATTATAAGGCTGAAGTTGAAAAGCAATTAGATCGTCAGATTAAAGTTGTGAGATTAGATAGAGGCGGTGAATATTATGGAAGACATACTGATGTGGGTCAAGCTCATGGTCCATTTTATGAGTTTTGTAAAGGCCAGGGGATTGTGAACCAATACACCATGCCTGGTACACCTCAGCAGAATGGTGTCACTGAAAGAAGAAATCGTACCCTTATGAACATGGTGCGCAGTATGTTAGCCAACACTAATTTACCATTATTCCTGTGGACTGAAGCGTTAAAAGCAGCTGTTCATATACTCAATAGAGTTCCTTCTAAGTCTGTCCCTAAAACTCCTTATGAACTTTGGACAGGAAGGAAACCGAGTCTTAAATATATGAAAGTATGGGGCTGCATTGCTGAAGCAAAACTTTACAATCCTTTCCTAAGGAAACTTGACCCTAAAACAGTTACCTGTTTCTTTATCGGGAATCCTGAGAACTCTAAGGGTTATCGTTTCTATTGTCCTTCCCATGTCACCCGTATTGTTGAAACCAAGCGTGCCGCGTTCCTGGAGGATTTCAAGGTCAGTGGGAGCAGTACCAACCCTTACGAAGAATTGCAAGAAGTACAAGACGCGGAGGGGAGAGACTCGTCGCTTACCATTACTCCGATTACTCCATCAAATCCAAATTTACCTGAAGCAACTACTGTACCTGAAGCTACTACATCAATGTACCCAATGCAACTACTGTACCTGAAGCTACTGCATCAAATCCAAATTTACCTCTACAATCAGAACCAATTATACCTCATGACGAAGGCACATCAAACGCTCAAAACCAAGACAACGCTGAACCCGATAATCCACTCAGGAGGTCATCTAGGCAAAGAAGGCCTACTAATTGGGATGATTATGTTACCTACCTGACTGAAATGGATGCTGGAAAGCTCAATGATCCTATCTCTTACAATGAAGCCATTAGTAGTAACCAGTCTTCTGAATGGAATAAAGCAATGATTGATGAGCTTGAATCCATGAAGAAAAATGACGTTTGGGATTTGGTAGAATTACCCAACGGAGCCAAACCCGTAGGATGTAAATGGGTATTCAAAACAAAACTGGATCCGAATGGGAACGTTGAACGCTACAAAGCGAGATTGGTTGCAAAGGGCTACACTCAGAAAGAGGGAATTGATTATCAAGAGACGTTTTCACCTGTCTCTCGTAAAGATTCATTAAGGATCGTCATGGCCCTAGTAGCTCATTTTGATTTGGAGTTACATCAGATGGACGTTAAAACCGCTTTCCTTAATGGAGATTTGGACGAAGATGTTTACATGAAGCAGCCTGAAGGCTTTAAACCTGAAGGTGAGGAGCATCTAGTCTGTAAGTTGAAGAAATCCATTTACGGGTTAAAACAAGCATCACGTCAGTGGTACCTCAAGTTTGATGAAGTCATGAAGAAGCAAGGTTTTATGAAGAATCAAGTGGATCAATGCACCTACCTCAAGATGAGTGGGAGCAACTTTACTATACTTGTCCTTTACGTAGATGATATTCTATTGGCAAGTAATAGTTTAGACATGTTGCATGAGTCGAAGCGGTTACTCTCGCATAACTTCGATATGAAGGATCTCGGAGAGGCTTCTTACGTCATTGGCATCGAAATTCACCGAGATAGACACAAAGGGATCTTAGGATTGTCCCAAAGGGCCTACATAGATCGTGTCCTTACGCGTTACAACATGCAACAGTGCAAACCCTCAGTCGCTCCAGTAGTTAAGGGAGATGTTTTCGGTTCATTCCAGTGTCCGACAACAGAGGTTGAGAAGGAGCAAATGAGCCAGATACCTTACGCGTCAGTAGTCGGGAGCTTGATGTATGCTCAAGTCTATACTCGCCCAGATATCACTTATATTGCTGGAATGCTAGGCCGTTATCAGACTAATCCTGGCCTAGATCACTGGAAAGCAGCTAAGAAGGTACTTCGATATCTGCAAGGGACAAAAGACTATAAACTGACTTATAGAAGAAGTGATCATTTAGAAGTGGTGGGCTATTCTGATTCTGACTTTGCAAAATGCAAAGATGACAAGAAATCCACTTCGGGCTATATCTTTATGTTAGCAGGCGGCCCTATCTCATGGAAGAGTCATAAACAACAGTTGACCACAACTTCCACAATGATGGCAGAGTACATTGTTGTTTATAACGCAACCTGTCATGGAATGTTGCTTAGAAATCTGATCACTGGACAAAAAATCGTAAATTCCATTTCTAGACCATTGAAGCTTTATTGTGATAATTCAGCTGCCGTTAGTTTCTCGAACAGTAACAGTTCGACTGGAGCTGGTTTATATCTCGATACAAAATATCTGTTCGTACGTGAACGAGTTGAGGAAAATAATCTTTGTATCGAGTATATTAGTACTAAGGATATGCTTGCGGATCCGATGACTAAAGGTCTCCCTCCTAAGGTTTATGAAGAACATGTTCGTAATATGTGATTTTGTAAATACCTTATTTAAGCATATTGTACTAGCTTATGTTTTATGTTAATGAAATTTCCTCAGTTTGATTTTGTATGTCTCTTAGAATATGTTCAACCGGTATAATGGCATATTGACAAATAAAGTTACAAATCAAACAAAGGGCTTACGCGTATTTTGATCATAACGATTAGGTTTTAAATTAAGGCTATAGTATGATTAATGGGGGGTCCTGAGTCGCATAATGATTCAACGGCTGTATTTCTCTGCTATAGTACTTGTTTAAGGCTAAAATGAGTGTTAACTCCTGATCAGGCTTATCTAATACTCATAGTAAATGATTACTCGGCTAAGTGAGAGAATGTAAGATTAAATATATTATGTAACAATATTTAATCTATAGCCATCATAATCATTTACATAATATAGATCAAAATATATAATAACCTATTATTTAAATTAGTTGGTAATTGTTGATGGACCATATTACCCTTAGTAACTAATTAGGTTTCCTCCTGGGTGCTTATATAAGGAGAATGATATGGAGGTTAAAGGGTTACTCAGTTACACACCCCATAAGCATAACATCAAATTCGACCTCCTCTCCTAACCGATACCCTTTTCGGTTTTCTAAGTCCCCATCATCAGTTAGCACCCTAAGGAGGAACCGGATCACTCTGACAATCATGTCAAACTCGATGTCATCTTCTCTGACTGGATTCTCCACAGGACTATCTGCTGTGACAGGTATGATTTCATGTTTTCTTTCATGTTTGAACAGAACCGAACCAACATGGTGGTCTATCGCTAAATATTTATTTTTCCGGTCCGATTCGATAGAGTTCGCGTAGGGCTGCAAACGAACCGAACGAAAACGAACAAGAACAAGACCTTGTTCGTGCTTGTTTGTTAAGAAATATATTCACGAACTGTTCATGAACACTTAACGAACGAGATTTTATGTTTGTGTTTGTTTGTTAAGGAAATGAGCCTGTTCATATTCGTTTGTGTTTGTTTGATAATTTTAGGCAACAAACAAAAACAAACGTTGGTGAACGCAAACTAATGTTCATGGACACATATGGAAACAAACGAACACAAAACGTTCATAAACAAAATAAATAATGCACTCACACTTATTAAATATTTTAAAGTCGGAATTTTGAAGAATTTAAATAAAATATAAAAACTAAAAGCACTAATGAACTATCAAACACAAACGAACATGTTACCGAACGTTCACGAACATAAACGAACGAACACGGCATTTGTTTATGTTTGTTTATTTAACTAAACGAACAAAACTTCTTGTTTGTCTTCGTTTGTTTAATAAACAAACAAACAAACACAAACGAACTTCCCGCCGAACGGTTCACGAACGGTTCACGAACTGTTCGCCGAACGTTTGGTTCGTTTGCAGCCCAAGAGTTCGGGTCAAATAATATAAGGATACAATCAGATTAAAGTTTAAATTCATTAGAAAAGTACGTTAATAGTCATTAAAATGCATAATAGAAATGCAAAACAATGGAAGATACTTAAAAGAGTAAACTGCCATTTTGGTCCCTATGGTTTTGGCACTTTTGCCATTTTAGTCCAAATCTCAAACTTTTTAAATCTGGGTCCCCGTGGTTTCATTTTTGTTGCCATTTTGGTCCAAAACTCAAATCAGGTCAGATTTCTTAAAAAAACCTGCTATTTTGTCCTTTTCTGAAGGGCATTTTGGTCATTTTGCCACCCCCACCCCCATCCCTCTCTCATTTTCTTCTTTCACCCTCTGCATTCTTCATTCATCTCTTCTGCATTCTTCACTTTCCTCCGCCAAATCAAACAACAACATCAATTTATATAAATCTGTTAACCAAATCTGCACAAAAGTCTTGAACCGATCAAGTCTGCACCCTTCACTTTCCTCTGCCACCATACCCTGCGAAGACGATGGAAGCTCAACAGAATCCATGCTCAAACTCATAAGATTCTCTTGATGACACAGAATCAACACTGCTGAAACTACCAACATCTTGATTTTTGACGAATTGATGAGGATTCGTGTTGCCTTGTTGTTCACTGGTCAACCCTCTTTGGTACATATAATCAGGCTGCAACTGAAGCCACCATTTTGAGTCGGATTCAAGGTTCGAATAGAAAGATTTCTCATCTGGAAGGGGGAAACTGTCATTCAAATCTGTAAAGTTAACCGGTTTCGTCTCAATTTTAGAAATTACAGACGAAACTGAAGCTAATTTTGGCGCCTTTTTCGCATCTTCTTGGATGAAATATCGATTCGCAGTCCGTTGCCAAACCGCCCTTACATCTCCTCCGCCATCATCGTCCTCCTCGCCGCCGCCATCTACTTCCTCTGTTTAGGTTTTGTTTTGTTTCATCTAGGGTTTCAGTTTTTAGGGTTTTTTATTTTGGCAGGTAGTTTTGTTAATTGATGCTGTCAGAGTGTTTGTGCTTACAATTTTTATGTTGTTTTGAAGTTAATTTGGTTCTAGAGACTGATTTTTTGTGTAAATTGATGTTGTTGTTTGATTTGGTTAACAGGTTAGATGTTTTTATGTTGTTTGATTGAAGATGATGGTGATTTCTGTTGTTGAAGACGATGATGATTATGTCGATGATGGTGACTTCTGTTGTTGAAGACGATGAACGAGATGGTTGCAGGTTGAACGGAGGTGATAAAGATGATCGGGGATAAAGATCGGTGGTCATAAAGATGACCGGGAACAAGTTGCAGGTTGATGATGGTGAAACAGAGATGAATATGATGAAGATTTTAACAATGGAGGTGGTGATGATCTGCAGATAGAGATAGAAGAGAGAGAGACAAGGTTTTTTTTAAATGACCATTTTGCTCCTTCAGAAAAGAACAAAATAGTAGGGTTGTTTTTAATAAATCTGACCTGATTTTAGTTTTGGATCAAAATGGCAACAAAAACGAAACCACAGGGACTCAGATTTAAAAAGTTTGAGATTTGGACTAAAATGACAAAAGTGCCCAAACCACAGGGACCAAAATGGCAGTTTACTCTACTTAAAACCAAAAATATCGAAACCAGCTATAGGGACCAAATGAATTGTAGTAATGGAACATATTGAAAACCGAAATTATCAATACCGACTATAGGACCAAATAAGTTTGTAGCTAGTATGGACTGTTGATCGGGTCGTTTAGATCGCTATCTACCGACCCTAGGTATGTCAATAATAAAAATAAATTGGAGAGAATTACAAAAGCTGACTTTTCCGCATGCCTTATACATCTAGCGTAAGTTATAACAATTTCACACATACAACCAAGACTTACACGGAAACACCATCATATAAACATTTAGTCGCTATTTTCGTTTACATGGACAACAATACAACAAAGTGATAAACATACTACGTGAATCTTATCCAGTTATCCGATATCCACTTTACAATTACAACACGTGTTAGAAAGGTTCGTTAGACACTAAAGGTCATGATATGTGACTATAACAACTCCTACTTGTGTAGACACACACATATAAATTCTTTAATGCTTAGACTACATGGTGCGGTGGACAAAGGGCAAAGGGGCAAATGACGCCACATTGGCAGTGGGAACTTTGCCCTTCAAAACACCTAAACCATGGGATGGTGGGCAAGGGGCAAAGGGCATGTTTTTTTAACTAATTTTTTTTATTGCAATTCTTTGAAAACCACACATGGCCTCACGCCCATGAATATTCTGTCGCCCCAAGGAGCAATACCGCCCAAACTCCTTTATGGGGTGGTGTTTAGGGCGTGGAGTGACTTGCCATCCCTCTCTACGCCATCACACCGTCCAATCTTAACATGAAATCGTGCAAGTGTGTAACATGTATTTTTGTCCTATCATCGCATCTTGATATTATATACAAGGAAAAAGTAATTCGTATAGTATATAAATTTATAGCATTTTCATGCTTTTTTTTTCTAATTTGGATGAAACTTTTTTCCCGGTTTTAGTGCATTATTGAATTTTATAATTACAGGGTTCCACTTCCACACCTCATATCTAAATTAAATCTTCTCATTTTTTTAAACACTGCTCATTTTATGCTCTTCATCATCTGCATTTGTTGGAATAGTCAAGATCATTGTTTGTTCCATATTCTTCCTTTCTTTTGCAAAATTATGTATGAATCTCTTCGTATGCCACCGTTAAGCCTCAATATTTTTTATATGCGTTAATGGTGTGATGACATGGACGGTGTCAAAATTTTAAGAAGGTCGATGTCAAAATTTCATAAACGTAGCTGTCAAAATTTCATGAAAATGCTCGGGGAAAACTCGAATACATGCTAAGATAATAAAAGTTCATTGGAGGGGGGGGGGGGGGGGGGGGGGGTGGACCTTGTCATCCGCAAGTACGAACACCCCTGCACCGGTTCGGTAAGTATGGACCGTTCTTGCTTTGGGCTGGTTGGTTTTTTTGAGTAGTTGTGGTTCAAAAAAAAAACTGGACCGCTATTCTGATTAAAGCTGGACCGAGTTCGAGTCTTTGGATGTGTGGGGCATGTAAGAAAAGTAGGCACTCATAATCCAAAGTTGGGGGATAGGAGTTCACAAATGATATACACCGGGTCTAAGCCTGATAGTATGTCTCACAGGCTTTATGATCCACATAAAAGAAGGCTTCACTTGGCAAGAGAAAGGGACATATTTTTTTTTAAGAAACAAAGAAGTAGGACTGATCAGAACCGAGAAGGTTGTGTCACAACAACGAAGTATAGTGACTTTGTTTTGTTGAGAAATCTTGGTGAAGATATCCACGAAGAAAGTGGAACACATGTTCATAATTCTATGCAGAATGAAGACACTGAGATTGACAATTCTCCTATTGGTATTGTTGATCTGTCACCAACCTGGAACACTCCACATCAATCACACTATCCTTAATCAAATGTAGCTGATAATACGGAAACTAGTTCAACAAATGGAGCTCCAGGTATGAATTCAGAATACTCAATGTCTAGATATGATGATACTCCTGTTCAAGGTTTCAGGACCTTGGAAGATATATGTGAGCATACAGAGGAGATACAAGGCATAGATGAGTTATTATTCTCTTCAGAAGAACCCTCATGTTAAAATGAAGCTGCAGGAAATAAGGAGTTGGAGGCAAATAGTCATTAAAATGCATAACAGAAATGCAAATGAATAGAAGATATTGAAAACCGAAGATATCGAAACTGACTATGGGACCAAATGAATTGTAGTAACGGAACATATTGTAAACCGAAATTATCAAAACCGGCGATAGGACCAAATAAGTTTGAAGCTGGTATGGATTGTTGATCGGATTGGTTTAGATCGCTATTTACCAACCCCTAGACATGTCAATAATAAAAATCAATGGAGAGAATCACGAGAGCAGACCTTTTTCGCATGACTTATACATCTAGCGTAAGTTATAACAATTTAACACGGACAACCGAGATCTACACGAAAACACTGTCACATAAACATTTAGTCACTATTGTCATTCACATGGACAATATTACAATAAATGATAAACATACAACGTGAATCTTATCCGATATCCACTTAACAATTAGAACAAGTTAGAAACGTTCGTTAAACGCCAAAGGTCTATGTGACTCTTACTACTCCTACTTGCGTAGATACACAAGTATAAATTCTTTAATGCTTATGTTGAATGAATTCAAAGCACGTGTTTTTTAGTCTGGAACGTGGGTTTAAAGAAGTGAAGTTATGGAGCTGAAGTCGTGAGTCATTAAGTTTTTTATTTAGTCTTTATTTATTGTTTACGTGGTCATGTTCTGCCTAATAAGTAGGAAGTCAGTTTTTTATTTCAGTTATTATGTTCCCTATTTAAACTCTTGTTTTGGTATTGAATTAAATTACCGAGTCTTCAAAGTTATCTGTGAGGTTTTTGTGTGATTGTGATAAAGCCTGATTAAACCAACATCTGGTATCAGAGCCAGGTTCAAGATTCATTGTCATCATGGCCGGTGCTTCATCTGATTCAACTCAACAACCTGTCACTCCTGTCTTCAAGGGTGAAGGCTATGAGTTCTGGAGCATTCGCATGAAGACACTTCTTCGATCAAAAGATCTCTGGGAGTTTGTGAGTCAGGGTTTTTCTGCTGAAGACGACGATCAGAATAAGTTGAAGAAAAACAGGAAGGAAGATGCGAGAGCACTGGCTCTCATCCAGCAGGGGGTTCATGACAGTGTGTTTTCTCGAATTGCTGCTGCAACAACCGCAAAACAGGCCTGGACTCTTCTTCAAACGGAGTTTCAGGGAGATTCAAAGGTTCTCACTGTGAAGTTACAAGGGTTGCGTAGAGAATTTGAAACACTGCAGATGAAAGACAACGAGGCAATTTCTGATTTTCTGTCTAGGGTTATGCAGATCGTGAACAACAAACGTGCTTATGGTGAGGAAGTAACTGATCAAGTGATAGTTGAAAAGGTGCTGCGAAGTCTGCCATCCAAATGGGACCATGTCGTTACAGCAATTGAAGAATCAAAGGACCTGGCAACTCTTTCTTTTGATCAACTCATGGGGTCGTTGCAATCCCATGAGGCTAGGGTTAACAGGTCCAATGATGTTGTTAAAGAGGAACAAGCGTTTCCGGCTGAGGTCGAGGAAACGCATATGCCAATCCGGGGTAGAGGAAGAGGAACCTTTCGAGGCCGTGGACGTGGACGTGGACGTGGCAGATCGTTCGGTAGAGGCAGAAGTAGTATTCAATGCTACAATTGTAACCGTTATGGGCATGTGAAGGCTGATTGCTGGGCTGAGCCGCAGGCTCATGCAGTTATGAATAATGAAAGTGTGGAGGAAGAAGAGAATCAGCTCTTCATGGTCATGAAAGATGATGAGAGTTTGGATGAAGGGGATAGCAAAGTCTTGATGGCTGAAGGATGAGGTAGAAGCCAAGTAAGCAAAGTGTGGTATCTAGACAGTGGGTGTTCCAATCATATGACTGGGCAACAGGAGTTGTTTCAGAGATTAGATGAAACAAAGAAGGTTTCAGTTAAGATGGGCAATGGGAAAAGCATTCAAGTGGAAGGAGAAGGGAGTGTTAAACTTGAGGTGTCACCTGGGGTTACCAAATCTTTGTCTGATGTTCAATTCGCTCCTGCCCTAGGGTATAACTTGTTAAGTGTTGGTCATATGATGAGGGCAGGTTACAGGCTTGTGTTTGATGGAGATGCATGTACTGTTACAAACAAAAGAACAGGTGAACGGATGTGTAAAGTTATGATGAGTGCTAATAATGTTTTTCCTTTCAATGTCACTCAACCCCATGCAACTTCCTTGGCTGCAATCATACCAGATGACCCGTCTCTTTGGCACCAAAGATATGGTCATCTGAATGAGAACAGCCTTCGAACACTGAGTGACAAGGATCTTGTAGCAGGGCTGCCTCGCATCAGGTCTCTTGCATTATGTGAAGGATGTATTTATGGGAAACAAGTTAGGCGATCTTTTCCAACTCATGCATGGAGATCAAGTCAGCCGCTCCAACTCATCCATGCAGACTTGTGTGGGCCAATGCCTACTCCATCACTTGGAGGTAACCGCTACTTTTTTATGCTAATTGACGATTATACTCGCATGAGCTGGGTGTATTTCATAAAAAAGAAATCCGAAAGTTTTGAAAAATTTAAGTTTTTTAAGGCAAGGGTTGAAAGGGAATCTGGGAAATTACTTACAACTCTCCGCACCGATCGGGGAGGGGAATTTTGTTCTAGTGAATTTAATGTCTTCTGTGAACAACAAGGTATACATCGTGAACTCACTGCACCTTACACCCCGGAGCAAAACGGGGTTGCCGAAAGGAAGAATAGGACTATTGTTGAGATGGCTCGCTGTATGTTGAAAGCAAAGGGTCTGAGTAATCAGTTCTGGGGAGAAGCCGTAGCTACAGCTGTGTATTTACTCAATCTATCTCCTACTAAGGCAGTTGAAGGCAAGGTACCATTCGAAGCATGGCATGGCTACAAGCCGTCCGTAAGCCATTTGCGGGTGTTTGGATGTGTCGTGTACGGACTAAAACCATCTCAGCAAAGGAAGAAACTTGACACAAAATCCAACAAGTGCATTTTTGTTGGCTATTGTGCTCACTCTAAAGCGTATAGATTGTATAATCCAGAGAAGAACATCATCACAACATGCCGAGATGTGGTGTTTGATGAACACGCAACTTGGAATAGTGATGTTCCTAACAGTGAGCAATCTGTTGTCCTTCAAGATGGTGATAACCATGAATAGGAACCAGTTAACAATGGCTTAGAAGCTGCTGAAAATCAGCAGAATTCAACTCACAATTCCAATGGCAGTTCTAGTGAAGAAATTGGGTCAAGTAGTTCAGAAGAAGGTTCGCCTAAGATGCGATCTATTGCTGATCTTTATGATTGTACTTCTCCAATACTTGATGATGTTGAAACCTGTCAGCTTGCATTATCGCTGGTTGAACCAGAGTCATTTACAGAAGCAGTTAAGTATACTGAATGGTTAAATGCAATGAAAGAAGAACTGATGGCATTGGAGCGACACCATACCTGGTCTCTCACAAAACTTCCAAGTGATAAAAACGTGATTGGTCTTAAATGGGTGTATAGGACCAAAGTGGGGCCTGATGGAAAGATAAACCGGTATAAGGCAAGACTCGTTGCCAAGGGGTATACTCAAGAGCATGGAATCGACTTTGAAGAAACGTTTTCTCCAGTCGCCCGGTTCGAAACAATCAGGTTAGTGTTCTCTTTAGCTGCACAACAGGGGTGGAAATTGCACCAATTTGATGTCAAGTCAGCTTTTTGGAATGGGCCTCTTCATGAAGACGTTTATGTATATCAACCTCCTGGTTTTGAGATTCAGGGAGAAGAAGACAAAGTTTTTAAACTGCATAAAGCCTTGTACGGGCTGAAGCAAGCCCCTAGGGCTTGGTACAGTAGGATTGATGCATACTTTCAAGACTCAAGGTAATGATCTTATAATTATCTGTCTGTATGTTGACGATATAGTTTTTACAAGTTCATCTCTGGAGTTAATAAGTGAATTCAAGGCAAAGATGATCAACGAGTTTGAGATGACTGATGTGGGGGAGTTACAATACTTTCTTGGTTTAGAAGTTGAGAAGAAAAAAGATGGACTGTTTATATGTCAAAAGAAGTATGCAAAAAGTTTGCTTGAAAAGTTTGGAATGAGCCAGTGCAGAAGGGTTCCGACTCCAATGAACGTAAATGACAAGTTTCGAGTTGAAGATGGCAGCAAGCTGGTGAATGAAAAACAATTTAGAAGTCTTGTGGGTGGGCTCATTTATCTCACCCACACTAGACCTGATATCTTGTTTTCTGTGAGTCTCATTTCTCGGTTCATGCATAAGCCAACAACAATTCATCTTGGTGCAGCAAAAAGAATTTTGAGGTATATTGCTGGTACTGTTGGTCATGGTCTCTGGTATGGAAGAACTGAAACTGTTAACCTTGAAGGTTTTACTGATAGCGACTGGGAAAGCTCATATGAAGACCGAAAGAGTGTATCAGCCTACATGTTTTCAATTGGGTCAAGTGCAATCTCCTGGAGCTCGAAGAAACAGCCTGTCGTAGCCTTGTCTACATGTGAAGCTGAATATATTGCTGCTAATTCAGCTGCTTGTCAAGGAGTGTGGTTAAGAAAGCTTTTATTGGAGTTGGGATACGATCAGAAGGGACCTACTGTAATATGGTGTGAAAGTAAGTCAGCGATTTTCTTAACAAAAAATCAGGGTTATCACAGTCGGAGTAAGCATATTGACATAAGGTTTCACTACATCAGGAACCTTGTTAAAGACGAGCAAGTGGGGCTTAGATTCTGCACTAGTGAAGAACAGGTTGCTGACATGTTTACCAAGGCTTTGGGAAAGGAACAGTTTAGCTACTTGAGGGCTAGACTTGGAGTTGTGGAGCTTTGAATCCAGGGAGGGTGTTGAATGAATTCAAAGCACGTGTTTTTTAGTCTGGAACGTGGGTTTAAAAAAGTGAAGTTATGGAGCTGAAGTCGTGAGTCATTAAGTTTTTTATTTAGTCTTTATTTATTGTTTACGTGGTCATGTTCTGCCTAGTAAGTAGGAAGTCAGTTTTTTATTTCAGTTATTATGTTCCCTATTTAAACTCTTGTTTTGGTATTGAATTAAATTATCGAGTCTTCAAAGTTATCTATGAGGTTTTTGTGTGATTGTGATAAAGCCTGATTAAACCAACAGCTTAGACTACATAGTGCGGTGGGCAAGAGCAAAGGGGCAAAGTTCACCACATATACGCCACCTTGGCATTGAGGGATTTGCCCTCTAAAACACCTAAACCATGGGGTGGTGGGCAAAGGTAAAGGGCATGTTTTTATTGTAATTGTTTGAAAACCACCAAAGTCAAAGCCCAAGTCAACAATCGCACATGCCCCATGCCCATGGATATTCTGCCGCCCCAGGGGCAACACCGCCCAATTTCCTTCACGGGGTGGTGTTTGGGGCGTGGAGGGGTTTGCAACACCGCCCAATTTCCTTCACGGGGTGGTGTTTAGGGCGTGGAGGGGTTTGCCCTCCCTCTCCATGCCATCACTACGTCCAACCTTAACAGGATATTGTGCAAGTGTGTAACATATGTGTTTGTTCTTTCATCGCATGTTAATATGATATACAAGAAAAAGTAATAAGCAAAGAAAATAAAAAAAATATAGCATTTTCATGCTTTTTTAATTTTCGGATGAAAACTTTTTCAAAATTCTAGTGCCTTATTGAATTAGGCCCTCACTATTTGCACACCTTGGCAGGGTATCTACACACTTAGGGTTTACATACGCTGCGTAGAGGTCAATACGCAGCGTATGTAAGGGGCAGGTACACGACCAGACAGTCAAACCTAGTACCATGTCAAATCAGTCTGACATACGCTGCGTATTGACCAATACGCAGCGTATACTGGTAAACCTATACGCTGCGTATTGACCAATACGCAGCGCAGCGTATATGTCAGACTGATTTGACACTGATACTATGTTGTCTAGGCACGTGAATAAAGTAATACGGGGAGTAGAGAGCTATACGCTGCGTATTTAAGTAAATTTGAAATTCTATTTATCCATGCATCTCTGTTCACTTCGAGTTCATCTCCTCTGCTTTCTTTTTCATCTTCTTCTTCAGTAAACAATTTACACACCAAACCAAAATCATCTGTACTGTTTTTTGTTCAATCTTGTTAAAATGTCATCATTTTGGAACGAGAATTGTTTCGATAATCGCTATTCTAACGACACATGGGGAGCAAATGATGCCAATGAGGAGGAGGAGGTTGTGTCTGGAGTCCCTGTTGATAAAAAAACACAGTTGCCAGACTTGAACAAGACTCCCACTCCACCTGTTGATGAACCAAATTACCTGGCGCATCAAGTGTATCCGGATTACGGATACGAGTAAGAATCTTCGTACATGCAACAAAGTGGATATGGTGCTGAGAATGCACCTGTTGATGAACCATATTACCCGACGCAGCAATCGTATCCGGGTTATGGGGTATACGGGGGTGAAGGTGGATACGGATGTTACAGTGGATACGGGGGTGAAGGTGGATACAGGGGTGAAGGTGGATACAGTGGATACGGGGGTGAAGATGGATACAGTGGATACGATAGATATGGGGGTGAAGGTGGTTACAGTGGATACGGTGGTGAAGGTGGATACAGTGGATACGATAGATCTGGGGGTGAAGGTGGATACGGAGGCTACGGTGGATACGAAGAACATGGTGGATATGGTTATGAGCCCCGTAACACATCACTTTATGAACCATCTACCCCAGGCAATCCGTTTCAAATAAACGAGGTATAACATTAAAAGAATTATTATTATTGTTAAAAATATTATAATTATTATTATTATTGTTGTTAAAAATATTATAATTATAATTATTATTATTATTATTGTTAAAAATATTATAATTATAATTATTATTGTTAAAATACTATAATTATAATTGTTATTATTATTATTATTATTATTGTTATTATTATTATTATTGTTAAAAATATTATAATTATAATTATTATTATTATTGTTATTATTGTTAAAATACTATAATTATAATTGTTATTATTATTATTGTTATTATTATTATTAATGTTATTATTATTATTATTATTATTGTTGTTGTTGTTAAAAATATTATAATTATAATAATTATTATTATTATTGTTAAAAATATTATAATTATAATTATTATTATTATTGTTATTATTGTTAAAATACTATAATTATAATTGTTGTTGTTATTATTATTATTATTATTATTATTATTCACGTAACTATTTTTTAGCGTTTCATGTCTCTAACTGATTTGAAGAATTGGGTACAAGAAACGGGAAAGGAGTATGGTTACGTAATTGTTACCCGCCGATCAAAAAATATTGGCAGTACTACTGTTTTGGTCAAAAATCAAGCAATGATAATGCAACCAAACTTTCTGTTGTGAGGTATGATGCTTGAATCAATGAACAACACTAAGGATCACTAAAAAATGAAATGAATAAGTGACAGAAAGATTTATACGAGGAAAAAGCCCTTGATCAATGAATGATCTTCGGTATAAAAAACCTCGGGTGATGGAAACTACCGATCACCAACTCAGATTAAACAAGAAATGTATTACAACTTCGGATGATAGCGAGCTAATTACAAGGATCACTATAGTGTAATGTGCAAAAAAGTGTGTAATCGCCAAGTGATTTGTCAAGAGCTGGTGAGAGCAGTTGCGAGTGTGTGTGTTAAGCTAAAAATAGCCAAGTGTTCTCTATTTAGCTCGCTATCCCTTTTAAAAATGGAAAATATCTAAGCTAACAAACATTCCGCATTTGGTGCAAGAACTCCACGACCTCCATAACGTCCATTTCAGCCATGCACGTGCGGAATAAATATGGAATATGCTCCAGGAATATCGCCAAGACCAAGTCCAAGCTCGTACTCCTGCAAAACAACATCATATTCAAAGCAGACAATCGTTAGTATAAGGATCCTTACGATGATCCATGATCCTGATCCTGCAATACTTCTGAGGATCACTAATTCAAACAGAAGTGAGGATCACTGATCATTGGAAAATCCTCCCCTAACATTTGCCCCCAAAATATAAGGAGTAATAATGTAGATAACGAGTTATATTTTATGTTCTTATCCGCAACGAATCAACGGATAACTAGTCGTTGTAGTCGGACTAGCCGTTACCATCCTGAGGTCACTGAAGTGACTACCCTGCAAGATCATCATTATAAATTGAAGTTAGAGATAAGGGTTAGAGAGCATTTAAATTCGTGCGTTTCCTCTTTAAATCCTCATTCGAAGACTTGATCAGGTATTTCTCTTTCCTTTCTCTCTTCATCTTCTCACCCTGTTTCTCTTCTTCACCACCGTCATAATCGAGATGATGCTAAGATCCTCACCAGCTAAGGATCACAAGAAGGACAACCCCTTGAAAAGCCAAGGGATCATAAAAGATTCTGCAAAAGAACGATGCTGCTTCACTGATCCACAAATAGACAGAATCCGCCATTGTTTTTCGGCAAACACAGATTTCAAACCATTTGATCCCACCGTTCTAAGTGACTACGTTTCTGAAACCTGGGTAGCTTTTCCGGTCACACCATTCATAATAGGATACTCATATCCTTTTCCAGATTTCACCCAATCCTTCTTCTCTCTCACCGGCATCTCCTACATTCAAGCGATGCCAATGATCTGGAGGGTCTTATATACCCTTGAAAGGATCATTGAACATGAAGGAATTGATCTGGGAATGTCGGAGTTTGCAGAGATGTATGACCTCGTTAGCCATGGATCTCACCGATATCTACTCAAACATAAACCTGGTGAAGAACATTCCATTTTCAAAGCCACTAAGAATGACACCAACTGGAAACGGCGATTCTTCTTTGTCAGAAGGGATTCCATCCCTGATGGAAAGGATCTGCCTAGAAAATGGACCACCCATGGTAGGATAGAGGATCCTGAAAAGGATCACGGTATAACCTTGTCTTTGCTGAGGATCACTAACATCCTTCTGTTTCTATTTCGCAGCTATTACTGTCGCACACCTCATCACAACACCTGCAACAAAGGCAGTGTTGTAAGAATCGCTAGGCGCTAGTCGGGCGGTGGGGTACCGACTAGAGATTAATCGGGATTAATAGGGATTAATCAGAATTAATCGGATTGAGATTTTTATATGTAATTTTTAGTTACATATATGTATACGCATTTTTATATGTATTTTTTTAAAGTAGACATGTTTTAACCCCTCATTAACCCATTTTTTAAAGTAATTGGAAGGAATTTATATGGTTTGGTCAAAATTTAGCCGGCATCTAGCCAAAATTTAGCCAGAATAGGACCGACATTGACTGTCTAGCTATTAATCGGCCATTAGTCGGTGAACCTCCGATTAGTGATTAATCGGCGACTAATCGGAGACTAGTCGGGATTTTTACAACCATGAACAAAGGAAAGGCTTGCCGCTTTCCGGAGACTTGATCCTGCAAGAAGATCATTTAAAACAAACACCCAGGATTCTCAAGAAGTATCCTCAGGTTCTGTCACTATGTCGAGTAAGTATCCATGTTTATATGTAATTAAATGCTTAAATTGAAATGAAATAAGGATACTTATCTGTTTTGGATGTGTAGGCGCTGGAAAATCTTCAAGATCTGCCTCCAAATTCAGTGTCACTGACCTTGACACTGTCCGATCCTCAAAGAAGAAGCTTGCTGCCAGCCCAGCTGTCACGATCCCCAAGGCAACCACTTCAAAGGGAAGAGGTGGAAAGAAAAGGAAGACCTCTGAAGCTGACAATCTAGAAGGCTTGCCTCTGATCCGCCATCAGTTCCTCGAGTACTTTGCTGAGGTAAGGATCACTGACTTAGCTTAATTATCCTGCCCACTTGAGTATCACGTGATCCTGAGCTTTGCATTGTCTTCTTTGCAGAAATTTGCTGAAATCGAGGACTATGTTGGGAACGTCGAAGAGATTGAGGGGAAATACTCTGACCTCCAAAAAGTGGCGGTGCTCAAGGATCACAAGATTGACTCCCTCGAAAAGGACCTCAATGATGCCAAAACTCAGGCGGTTGCAGCTTAGATCAATGCTGACTATGAGAAGCACGAGATCATGGAGGATACTAAAGTCTCCGCTGCCATTGCTGTTAGGGGTGGATTTCTAAATGACTCGTGATCCTTAATTATTATCCTCTTTAGTGATCCTTACTTCTGTGACAGATAGTGATCCTCAGAAGAGTTTCAGGATCAGGATTATGGATCATCTTAAGGATCCTCATACTAACAATTGTTCACTTGTGTTTTGAATTGTTTTGTTTTGCAGAAGTAACAAGTCGGACCAAGTCTTGGCGACATTCCTGGAGAATATTCCCAAACTATCCCGCACGTGTTTGGCCAAATATGTACGTTGTGGAGAACGTGGGAGCTTGGCACGAAAGTCGGATAGTTAGTTTAGGTAGTTATTTCTATTTTAAAGGGGTAACGAGCTAGTAAGAAAAAACACATAGTCATTTCTGAGCTACACACACTCATATACTCGCACACTTGAAGCTCTCCACGAACATACATTCGTTTTCACTCACATTTACACATTTCACAATAGTGATCCTTGTACCTAGCTCGTTACTATCCGAAGTTGTAAACATTTAATCATTTATTTGAGCTTGGTGATCGGTAGTTTCCATCACCCGGGGTTTTTTGTGCCGGAGATCAACACTTGATCAAGGGCTTTTTCCCCGTATAAATCCTTGTGTTGTTTGTGCAATTTACATTGAAGTGATCCTCATCGCTGTTACACATTTTAAGCATCATTCCCCGTAACAAAGAGTTTGGTTGCATTATCCTCGTCTGATTTTTGACCAAAACAGTTTGGCGCCCACCGTGGGGCAATTGGTGCTTCGTCCTTAGAAAAATACGCATTTCTGTGCTTATTTCGGTTCACTACAACCAAGCAGATGGCTTCCTCGGCGAAGAACGCCTCAAACTTGATGCCCTCATTCACTTCTTCACAAGGCGTCCCTCCCTTACCTCCGCCACCTTCTAGATCCCAGAAGAATACTGAGAATGCCGCGAAGAAACCAACTCCCATTTTCTCAAAACCACCTACTTCTTCTGTTTCAACTAATCCTACTACTAATGATCTCTATGCCTTGATTTTGCAGATGAGGAATCATGCACAAGAGCAGGATAAGACCAACGAAAGGATCCTCCGGGAGATTGACGAAATTAAGAAACAGAAGAAAACGGCAGAGGATCGCTCCCCACTGATGCCCAGATCTTTGAATTTTGATACTCCGGTGATTACTTCTCAGCCATCAGTGGTTCCAGACATTCAATATGTGGGTGGACCAAAAGGAGTGCACTACGGAACAACAACAATGACCCAGGCATCAGGTTCATATTTCCAGCCAGCGGGATCCTATCCTCAGCATATGGGATCCCTCACGAGTTCAGGAGGATATTCAGGAATGCAGCAGTTTCAAGGATCCTCCTTCGTTCCAGGATCATCCCAGGTTCAAGGATCCTCCTTCGTTCCAGGATCATCCCAGGTTCAAGGATCCTCCTTCGTTCCAGGATCATCCCAGGTTCAAGGATCCTCCTTCGTTCCAGGATCATCCCAGGTTCAAGGATCCTCCTTCGTTCCAGGATCATCCCAGGTTCAAGGATCCTCCTTCGTTCCAGGATCATCCTAGATTCAAGGATCCTCCTTTGTTCCAGGATCGTCCCAGTTTCAGGGATCCTTCCAGATGCCAGGTTCCTTGAGGAGTTAGCAAACAGGAAGTTCAGATGTCCATCAGGGAGATTTTATTCCAATGCAGACCAATGCTTCTACTGGTCCCTCGATCATTCCAGAGCCCCAACAATATGGATTAACATCCATTCTTCCTAACTTGAATCCAATGGGAGGTAACACTTTTAACAATTCTTATACTACTAACCATGGTCTTATGCAGGATCCAGGTATCAATCATGCCATGGCCAGAGAATTGCAAAAGCTAAAGGATATGATATCAAGTGTCCCGGGAGTAGTCAAACCTATCCCAGAGATTGCAGATGGGAGCCATAAGATATCTCGTTTTGCACCACCAATCTGTGATGCTGAGATACCCAAGAGGTTCCATGTGCCTACAATGAAACTGTATGATGGCTCAACGGATCCTGAAGAACACATAGCACAATACAGGGAGAGGATGGAGATCAATCCAATCCCAGAAAGGTTAAAGGAAGCATGCCTGTGCAAAGGATTCGGATCCACTCTTACTGGATCAGCTCTCAAATGGCTGCTAAGTCTTCCTCCCTATTCTATTACCTCATTTGCTAACCTAGTTAACTTGTTTAATAATCAGTTTTCTTGTAGTAGGAAATTTGAACGATTAACTAGTGATTTGTATAGGATAACCCAGGGTCATAATGAATCATTAAGGGATTACATTACCAAATTCAGTAAAGAATCCTTAGACATTCCCAACTTAGATATAGCCACGGCTGTTGAGGCCTTTAAAATGGGATTACTTAGGGATTCGTCTTTCTATGATGATCTTGTTATGACACCGTGCAGGAACTTAGATGAGGTAAGAACCCGAGCACTTAGGTTCATTCGACTAGAAGATGACAAGAGGATCCAGGAGAGGTTAGCAGGATCCTCAAAACAGGATAAGCAAGGATCCTCATTCAGGAACAACAAGTTCAGATCCTACAACAGATCTGATAACCAGAACGTGCACTCTATTGATCAAGAACAGGATGATGAAGATTATCCTCCAATTTCTGAATATTGTTTTAGCGTTGATAACAATGAGCTAATCCTTGCGATGCAGAGTCTAGGTGATAAAGCTAGATGGCCTAGAAAAAATGATAGGCCAGCTGCAACTAAGGATAAATCAAAATGGTGTGCATACCATGAAGATTTTGGGCACCTCACAGAAGAATGCATTGCACTACGAAAGGAAATTGGATACTTGTTGAGCAAGGGGCATCTAAAAGAATTGTTGGGAAGAAAGAAGTCAAGGACTCAGGATCCTGAAAGGATCCCTGAGAAGGCTCCAGCCCCTCCAGCGGATGCACAAGTGATAAACTTCATTTCTGGAGGATCAGACATTTGCGGCACATCCTTCTCAGCAGCTAAAAGGCATGCAAAGGAAACTAAAATGGATAACGGAGAAAGACCTGTTCGAACATCAAGTGTCTCGGAAGGGAAAGTCATAACCTTTGATGAAGAGGATCGTGTTGATATCCAGGATCCTCATCACGATGGTTTAGTTATTACTCTTTTCATATCTAACCATTTTGTCCGCAGGATCCTTATAGACGGAGGAAGTTCAGTGAACATTATCCAGCTTGATGTCCTAAAGAATATGGGTATTCCTGAATCAGAGATCATACCAAGATCCTATGTGCTCGTGGGGTTTAGTGGTGAAACTAAGAATACCCTGGGGGACATTAAACTCCCAATATACATTGAAGGCCTACACTCTTATAAAAAATTTTGTGTTATTGACTGTTTATCTTGTTGTAATATTATCCTTGGCAGGCCATGGATACACGATATGAAAGCAGTCCCATCCACTTACCATCAATGTGTGAAGCTCCCTAGTCCTTGGGGAATAGTGAAGATTGATAGTGATCAGCAGGAGGCTTAGAATTGCTATACTTCATCGATGAAACCAGCTTCAAAATCCAGGGAGCAATAGCAATCAAAGTATCCTCCAAGGGATGTCTTGGAGGCGAGTGAACAGGATGTGGTAGAAATCCTCATGGATCCTGATGATCCTGAATCCTGAATCCAAAATCTATATCGGATCAGGGATCCTTGGCGAAATGAAAGAAGACCTCGTATCCTTCCTCAAAAGGAGAAAGACTACCTTTGCATGGAAACACGGAGATATGACTGGTATATCAAAAGATGTTATCACTCACAAACTCGGCATCGACAGATCCTTCAGACCAATCCATCGAAGGAGAAGGAAGTTTGCACCGGAAAGGAATGCCATTATCCAGGAAGAGGTAGAAAAATTGCTCCGGGCAGGTATGATTAGAGAGGTCAAGTATCCAAGATGGTTGGCCAATGTGGTTGTTGTTCAAAAGAAAAACGGAAAGTGGAGGGTATGTGTCGATTTTACCGATTTAAATAAGGCATGTCCCAAGGATCCTTTCCCTTTACCCCACATTGACTCCATGGTGGATGCAACCGCGGGTCATGAACTGTTAACTTTTATGGATGCTTCATCGGGATTTCAACAAATCCAAATGGAACCATCCGACCAAGAGGATACAGCCTTCATGACTCCAACTGGTATATACTGCTATATTGCTATGCCGTTCGGATTAAGAAATGCAGGTGCAACATACCAAAGGCTGGTGAATATGATGTTCAAGGATCAGATTGGACAAACTATGGAGGTTTATATAGATGATATGGTGGTAAAATCCTTAAAAGCTGAGGATCACCTAAGAGACTTGGAGGAAGCATTCGATATCCTTGACAAATATAACATGAAACTTAATCCTTCAAAATGTCACTTTGGTGTTAAAGCAGGTAAATTCTTAGGGTATATGGTGACAAAGAGAGGCATTGAAGCTAGCCCGGAACAAATCAAAGCAATAGTGAACATCAAATCTCCGGTCAATGCTAAGGATGTTCAAAGGCTAACAGGCAGGATAGCAGCCTTGAACAGATTTATATCCAAATCCTCCGAGAAGTGTAAAGAATTCTATGATATCATAAGGAAGAACAAGAAATTTGAGTGGACTGAGAAGCATGAAAATGCTTTAAAAGCCCTCAAAGATTACCTATCCTCAGCCCCAGCTTTGATGAAACCAGAAAAAGGCGATGTGCTATCCTTGTATCTTGCAGTATCCTCAAAAGCAGTAAGTGCGGTCCTTGTTTTGGATCATCAAGGTACACAACATCCTGTCTATTATGTAAGTAAAAGTTTACTTGATGCCGAATCCAGGTATTCACACCTTGAAAAGCTTATTCTTGCATTAATTATGGCATCCACTAAGTTAAGACATTATTTTGAAACTCATGTTATAATTGTTAAAACTAATTTTCTAATTAAGAATGTCCTCAGGAAACCAGAGATGTCAGGAAGGGTGGCTAAGTGGGCAGTAAAACTAAGTGCATATGATATAAGATATGAGCCTAGGACAGCCATCAAATCCCAAGCATTAGCTGACTTTGTGGCTGATTTCAGTAGTGATTTACAAGAAGAAGCTGAGTTGGAAGTCCAACAACTAGAAGAGACCAAGGATCCTTGGATACTTTTTACTGATGGATCCTCAAATGTCAAAGGCACAGGGCTGGGAATACTACTAAAATCGCCACAGGGGGACATAATACCCCACTCTATAGCTTGTGAGTTCCAAACCACTAACAATGAGGCTGAATATGAAGCCTTAATTGCTGGTTTGCAAATTGCAAAGCATATGGGGATCAGGTATCTTGAGGTACATGTAGATTCATTGTTAATTACAAACCACTTTAATGGATCCTATGCTGTTAAAGGTGAAAAGCTAACCAAATATTTGGAGATAGTCAAGAATTTGGCACTCTCTTTTGTTTCCTTTAGTTTGTCACAGGTACCAAGGGAAGAAAATTCAGAAGCTGGTGCATTGGCTAATTTAGGATCATCCTTGAAGATCCCGGAGGATATCAAGATCCCTATTATCCATATCCTGAATCCGGCTATTGAGGATCATGTGGCTATGGAGATAGGAAATGATTCTGCAGTGATCCCTAGTGAGGATACTCGATCCCATTCAGGATCAAGATCATGGATCTCACCAATTATGAGATACTTACAACATGGAGAGATTCCTACAGGAGAAAACCCTAGGGCTTTCAAATCTAAGGTATCTCAATTCTCAATTATAAATAGTATGTTGTATAGACGATCTCTTGCAGGACCATACTTGAGATGCATTGAGGATCCTGAAGTCCAAGAAGTTTTAAAAGACTTCCATGAAGGAGATTGTGGAAACCACACTGGGGGCAGGGCATTATTCTCAAGGATCCTGAGGACAGGATACTACTGGCCAACCATGAAGAGAGATGCTGTGGAGTATGCTAAGAGATGTGATCCTTGTCAGAGACACAGCAATATCCTTCATCAACCAGCTGAATTATTGCATCCTATATCCTCCTCTTGGCCATTTATGAGATGGGGTATGGATATAGTTGGAAAGCTCCCTAAGGCACCTGGTGGAAAAGTATTCATGCTAGCTATGACTGATTACTTCTCCAAGTGGATAGAAGCTGAAGCTTTTGCCCAAGTCAGAGAAAAGGAAGTTATATCCTTCATTAAAAGAAATATTATCACTAGATTTGGAATTCCTTCTGAGATTATATGTGATAATGGTTCCCAATTTATTGGGGGCAGAACCACTAACTTTTGTGACAGCTGGGGGATTAAGATGATAACATCAACACCAGTCCACCCACAAGCTAATGGTCAGGCAGAATCATCCAACAAGATCATCATCAACAATTTGAAGAAGAAGCTTGGATCCAAGAAAGGGAAATGGGCAGAAGAACTACCCTATGTGCTTTGGGCTGATAGGACAAACCCCAAGAATGCTACTGGTCAAACACCATTCTCTTTGGTGTTTGGGGCAGAATCAGTGATCCCAACAGAAATGG
The DNA here is from genome assembly GCA_030545235.1 of Helianthus tuberosus. Taxonomy (NCBI): domain Eukaryota; kingdom Viridiplantae; phylum Streptophyta; class Magnoliopsida; order Asterales; family Asteraceae; genus Helianthus; species Helianthus tuberosus. The sequence goes on from CM060436.1 coordinate 35,415,207, forward strand.
TGGTTCCAACTGCAAGAACAAGTACCCGTGATCCTGAGGAGAATGATGAGAACTTGGCTCAAGACCTGGATACTATTGAAGAAATCAGGGATATGGCTAGGATAAGGATGGCCAGTTATCAGCAAAGAATGGCTGGTGCTTACAACAAAAATGTCAGGATCAGGAGGTTTCAAGTTGGAGATATGGTATTAAGGAAAGCATTTCAGAATACCACCAATCCTGCTGATGGAAAATTGGCTCCAAAATGGGAAGGCCCTTATTTGATTGAAGCTGAAGCAGGAAAGGGGGCATATAGATTGCTAACCATGGAAGGTGATTTGCTACCAAGAACTTGGAATGCTGTCCACTTAAAGAAATATTTCATGTGAGCAGGATCCTCTTGGCATAAATGATCCTCACGATAGGGATATCCTTAAAGGATCCTCAAAGTATCTGTGATCCTTACTTAGGTAATATCCTAAACTTGAACTATTTCATTTCATTATTTTCTCATATAGGGATAAGGATCATGTATCCTTTATCCATCTCTCACGTGAGTTCAAGTTTTGAAAGTTCAGGTATCCTTAGCATAACGTTGGTTATCCACAGAAGCAATCCGTCCTTTGGGTTTAACCCCAGTTATTCGGGCTTGACCCCAGTTCCGCCTGTAGCGCACGATGATCCTGGTATAGTTCAAGGCATTGGGACCAGTACTCGTTTTAGGGGCTGATAATTCCATTGTACTGGCTATGCTTAGGATCCTACGTATAATGGTAGACGTACCATACATCCGTTCTTAAGGTTTCTAACGTTTTCACGTTAGCTAAGGTTTCTAACGTTTTCACGTTAGCTAAGGTTTTGGCATTTTCATGCCACTAAGTTTGGATAGTCGCCAGTTAGGGCCATACTCCAGTTTACATACGATCCTTGGGCTTGTCCCCAGTTATCCTTGGGCTTGTCCCCAGTTATCCTTGGGCTTATCCCCAGTTGCTAACTCTTTTCTTATATTGGCTTAGTCCCAAGTGATGCTCTATTTCAGGTTCTTGAAGATAGGCAACTAGGGATCCTTGATCCTTACTTTATTCTAAGGGTTATCTTATAGTTATCCTTATTAAGGTTAGGATCCTAACTTGGATCCTCAGGTATGATCCTTAACTATTTTTAATTCTATTCACTATTTATTTGAATAACCCTTATACTTGACAACTGAACTTGTGATTCTTAAACCATATCACTTTTTAGAACTTATCGGTTATGGGATATGTGATCCTTGATCATATCCTAAACTTTCTGGATATCTTTTCTATTTTTTCAAGGCTTGATAAGTATAAACAGAATGAACATTACAACAGTTGGAAAGTAAGATATTAAGAAGTATAACAACACGAGATAAGCGACAAAAGGTTAAGTTTTTATTTATAAACAAAAGACTAACCCTTAAAAGGTTGTCAAAATTACCTACCCGAGCTTCTACCAGCAAAACGTGGCCCGACCGCTGGGGTAGGTAAAGGGTGTCCATAATAATAAGTTCAAGAGTAGTGCAGGAATATAAAGGCGGCAGGATCACAATGGCTTCATCCCCCAAACAGAGGATCCCTCCACCATATGCAATCCTGCCTATTGTCCTAAGGATCATACAAGATCCTTAATCCTAAAACCTATTGTTCAAAGTACAAACCATTAAATTGTTCAACACCACAACCACAAAAAGCTAATACCAAATTTAAAAAATTGGGCTCCGGCTACGTCTAGAAATGTCCATCATTGCCCAATCAGGCAGCATAAACCTTTGCTGCATCACCACCTCCGACTCCACTTGCTTCACCAGCTTCATCCTTGCTTCCAGCCTCAATTGTCAGGATCTCTTCAGCCTCCTCTTCATCACCCAATTCAGCCAGCCTCGCTTTCCATTCTTCAATTTCCCAGCCGCTTTTGTCGAAGGCAGGATCCTGAGCTTCCAAGGCCATTTGCAGCTTGGTTTTGTACATTGCTATGGCGGCAGAAACTTTAGCATCATCTGTGATCTCCTGCCTTTCATAGTCAAAATTAACCAGCACCTTGGCCATCTCTTGTTTGGTATCCTGGAGTTCCTTCCGAAGATCAGCAAGTGCAAGATCCTTGAGCACGGCAACCTGCTGGAGGTCGGCAATCTTCTTATCCTGATCCTCAACGTGGCCGACATAATCCTCGATCTCAGCGAATTTCTGTAAAGAGGATAAAGGATAAGGTCAGAATTAAGTGATCCTCAGATCAGTAGGATATATCAGCAGGATATATCAGCAAGATATGTCAACAGAATATATGAGCAAAGACAGTGATCCTCACCTCATTAAAGTACTCAAGGAATTGATGACGGATTAGAGGCAGACCCTGCAAATCCTCAGCATCGGAGGCCTTTCTCCTTTTGATTCCCTTTCCTTTGAGGGGTGCCTTGGGGATTGAGGCCGTCGGGCTGGCATGAACTTTTCTTTTGGAGGATTTGACAGTGGTGAGATCGGTGACACTGAACCTTGAAGCAGCTTTGGCAGATTTTCCAGCACCTACACAACCAAAACAAGATAAGTATCTTTTCATAATTCATATTTCAATATTTATTTAAATTTTAAACAAGGATACTTACTTGACATGGTGACAGAGCCTGAGGATACCTCCTGAGAGTCTTGGGTTATTGTCTTAAAAGTTCTAGTTTCAGGATCAAGGTTCCAGAAAGCAGTAAGCCTTTCCCTGGTTGCGGATGTTGTGATGAGATGCGAAACAGAGATAGCTGCATGACACAAGACAAAAGGTGTCAGTAATCCTTATAAAAACCAGACTACCTGGTGATCCTTCTCAGGATCCTCCGGCCTACCATTCGTGGACCATGTTTTTGGTAGATCCTCTCCGTTTAGAATGGAATTCCTTCTGACAAAGAAGAAGCGACGTTTCCAATCTTTGTCGTTCTTAGTGACTTTGAGAAGAGGATGTTCTGCACCGGGTTTTCGCTTGAACAAGTAACGGTGGGAACCAAAGGTAGTAAGATCATACAGTTCTGCCAATTCCGACATTCCTAAATCAACGCCTTCCTGCTCGATGATCCTCTCTAGGGTATATAAAACCCTCCAAATCATCGGCATGGCTTGGATGTAAGATATGCCAGTCAGGGAAAAGAAGGATTGTGTGAATTCTGGGAAAGGATAGGTATACCCTATAGTAAATGGAGTAGCTGGAAAGGCAACCCATGTTTCAGAAACATAGTCGCTAAGAACAGTGGGATCAAAGGGTTTGAAGAAGGCACTCGCCGGAAAACAGTGACGGATTTTATCTACTTGTGCATCGTTAAAACAACACCTTTCATTCGTTGAGTCCTTGATGATTTTTTGACTCTTTAAAGGACTATCCTTCTTGTGATCCTTGCCCGGTGAGCTTCAGAGCATCATTCTCAAAGCGATGGTGTTAAAGAAAGAAAAACAGAGTAAGAGAGGAAGAAAGAGGAGAAAGAGATACCTGATTGATCTTCGACTGAGAATTTAAAGGGAGTTTCTTTCGAATTTGAATGCATAATGATCCTATCTATATCTCTATTTATAATTATGATTCTGTAGGATTGTCACTTCTGTGACGTAATGATCGCAACGGCTAGTTCTATATTAACGGCTATATATCCGTTAGTTAGTTACGGATGAGATCAAGAAAATATAACTCACATATTTACAATTTAACTCCTTATATTTTGGGGGCAATTGTTAGGGGTGGATTTCTAAATGACTCGTGATCCTTAATTATTATCCTCTTTAGTGATCCTTACTTCTGTGACAGATAGTGATCCTCAGAAGAGTTTCAGGATCAGGATTATGGATCATCTTAAGGATCCTCATACTAACAATTGTTCACTTGTGTTTTGAATTGTTTTGCAGAAGTAACAAGTCGGACCAAGTCTTGGCGACATTCCTGGAGAATATTCCCAAACTATCCCGAACGTGTTTGGCCAAATATGTACGTTGTGGAGAACGTGGGAGCTTGGCACGAAAGTCGGATAGTTAGTTTAGGTAGTTATTTCTATTTTAAAGGGGTAACGAGCTAGTAAGAAAAAAACACTTAGTCATTTCTGAGCTACACACACTCATATACTCGCACACTTGAAGCTCTCGACGAACATACATTCGTTTTCACTCACATTTACACATTTCACAATAGTGATCCTTGTACCTAGCTCGTTACTATCCGAAGTTGTAAACATTTAATCATTTATTTGAGCTTGGTGATCGGTAGTTTCCATCACCCGGGGTTTTTTGTGCCGGAGATCAACTCTTGATCAAGGGTTTTTTCCCCATATAAATCCTTGTGTTGTTTGTGCAATTTACATTGAAGTGATCCTCATCGCTGTTACACATTTTAAGCATCATTCCCTGTAACAAAGAGTTTGGTTGCATTATCCTCGTCTGATTTTTGACCAAAACAATTGCCATGTACAAGACCAAGTTGGAGATGGCCCAAGAAGCTCAGGATCCTAATTTTGACAGGAGCAACTGGGACATGGAGGGCTGGAAGGCTAGGCTGGCTGAGTTGGAGGACGAAGAAGAGGCTGATGAGGTTCTGGCAATTGTGGCTGGTGGCAGTGGCAAGGATCAGGGTGGAGAAGCAGGTGGAGCTGGTGAAGGTGATGCAGCGAAGGTGTAAGCTGCATGAATGGGCGATGATGGACACTTCTAGACATAGCCAGAGCCCATTTTTTAAGTTTGGTTGTTTGGTTATGATGTTTTTGTTGAACAATGATGGGTTGTAATAACTTTAGACAATAGTTTCTAGGGTGAAGGATCATGGATCCTTGAACAATAGGCAGGATAATGGGTGGTAGATGGATCCTCTGTTTGGGGGATGAAGCCACTCGTTATCCTTCCTCCTTTTATTTCCTGCACTACAAAGACCCGTAAACAATGGACACCCTTTGCCAACCCATGTGGACGGGCCACGTTTTGCTGGTAGAAACGTGGGTTGGCAATTTTGACAACCTTAAAGGGTTTAACGTTTTGTGAATAAAATAACTCTAACTTTTTGGCTATCTCCCGTGTTGCTATCCTTGTTAGTACTTTACTTTTCAATTGTTGTGATATACATTTTGTCTAAACTTATCAAGTAAAGAAAAAACTTAATAAATATCCTCAAAAAGTTTAGAATATGATCAAGGATCACATATCCTATAGTCGACAAGTTCCGAAAAGTAGTATATTTTAAGGATCATAAGTTCAGTTGTCAAAGGATAGGGGTTACTCAAATGAATAATGAATAAAATCAAAATAGTTAAGGATCATACCTGAGAATCCAAGTTAGGATCCTAACCTTTAACACTTATAATCAGGATAACCCAAAAGACAAACCTTAGTAGAAGGTAAGGATCAAGGATCCTTGGTCGTTTGTCTCCAAAAACCTGAAATAGGATACAACTTGGGACTAAGCCAATATAAGATAAGAGTTAGTAACTGGGGACAAGCCCAACAATTCTGGGGACAAGCCCAATATACTGGGGACAAGCCCAAAGGATAACTGGGGACAAGCCCAAAGGATAACTGGGGATAAGCCCAAAGGATAACTGGGGACAAGCCCAAAGGATCGTATGTAAACTGGAGTATGGCCCTCACTGGAGACTATCCAAACTTAGTGACATGAAAATCCAAAACCTTAGCTAACGTGAAAACGTTAGAAACCTTAGGAACGGATGTATGGTACGTCTACCATTATACGCAGGATCCTGAATATAGCCAGTACAATGAAATTGTCAGCCCCTAAAGCCAGTACTGCTCCCATTGCCATGAACTATACCAGGATCATCGTGCGCTACTGGCGAAACTGGGGACAAGCCCAAACTGGGGTCAAGCCCAAATAACTGGGGTCAAGCCCAAATAACTGGATACTTTTGTGGATACTTAATCCTTAGATAAGGATACCTGAACCTTCAAAACTCAGAATCAAGTGAAAGGAGGATAAAGGATGCAGGATCCTTATCCTTATATAAGAGAATAAAAGAATGAAATAGTTTGAGATTAGAATGTTACCAAAATGAGGATCATCTGTTCTGTAAGGATCCTTCAAGGATACTTGTCATGTAAGGATCATGGATCCTTGTCACATGAAATATTTCTTCAAATGGACAGCATTCCAAGCTCTTGGTAGCAAATCACCTTCCATTGTTAGCAATCGATATGCCCCCTTTCCTGCTTCAGCTTCAATCAAATAAGGGCCTTCCCATTTTGGTGCCAACTTTCCATCAGCAGGATTGGTGGTATTCTGAAATGCTTTCCTTAATACCATATCACCAACTTGGAATTTCCTGATCCTGACATTTTTGTTGTAGGCTCCAGCCATCCTTTGTTGATAACTAGCCATCCTTATCCTTGCCAAATCCCTGATTTCTTCTAGAGTATCCAAGTCTTGAACCAAGTTTTCAGTATTTTCTTCAGGATCACGAATGCTTGTTCTTGCAGTTGGAACCACCATCTCTGTAGGGATCACTGATTCTGCCCCAAATACCAAAGAAAATGGAGTTTGGCCAGTAGCATTCTTGGGAGTTGTCCTATCGGCCCAAAGCACATAAGGTAGTTCTTCTGCCCATTTTCCTTTCTTGGATCCAAGCTTCTTCTTCAAATTGTTGATGATGATCTTGTTGGATGATTCTGCCTGACCATTAGCTTATGGGTGGACTGGTGTTGATGTTATCATCTTAATCCCCCAGCTGTCACAAAAGTTAGTAGTTCTATTCCCAATAAATTGGGATCCATTATCACAAACAATTTCAGAAGGGATACCAAATCTAGTAATAATGTTTCTTTTAATAAAGGATATAACTTCCTTTTCTCTGACTTGAGCAAAGGCTTCAGCCTCTATCCACTTGGAGAAGTAATCAGTCATAGCAAGCATGAATACTTTTCTGTTAGGGGAGGATTTTCTAACAATTAGTGATCCTTACACGTTATCCTAATTAGTGATCCTTACTTCTGTGACAGGTGGTGATCCTCAGAAGAGCTTCAGGATCAGGATCATGGATCACTTTAAGGATCCTCGTACTAACGATTTTTTATTTATGTTTTGTACTATCTCGCAGGTATAACCAGCTTGACCAAGTCTTGGCGACATTCCTGGAGAATATTCCCAAACTATTCTGCACGTGCTTGGCCAAAAATGGACGTTATGGAGAACGTGGGGGCTTGGCACAAAAGTCGGATAGTTAGTTTGGTAGTTTAATTTCTATTTTAAAAGGGGTAACGAGCTAGTAGAAAAACACTTAGCCATTTTGACAGCTACACACACTCATATACTCGCACACTTGAAGCTCTCAACGAACATACATTCGTTTTCACTCACATTTACACATTTCACGATAGTGATCCTTGTACCTAGCTCGTTACTATCCGGAGTTGTAAACATTCATTTATTTGAGCTTGGTGATCGGTAGTTTCCATCACCCGGGGTTTTTTGTGCCGGAGATCAACTGTTGGTCAAGGGCTTTTTCCCCGTATAAATCCTTGTGTCATTTCAGCAATTTACATTGAAGTGTTCCTTGTTATTGTTCTACATTGTTAGCATCATACCCCGTAACATAGAGTTTGGTTGCAATATCCTCAATAGATTTTTTGACCAAAACAGTTTGGCGCCCACCGTGGGGCGATTGGTGCTTCATCCTTCGAAAAATTTGCATTTCTGTGCTTATTTCAGTTCACTACGATCACGCAAATGGCTTCCTCAGCGAAGAATGCTTCAAACTTGATGCCCGCATTCACTTCTTCACAAGGCGTTCCCCCTTTGCCTCCACCACCTTCTGGATCCCAGAAGAATGCTGAGAATGCTGCGAAGAAACCAACTCCCATTTTCTCAAAACCTCCAACTTCTTCTGCTTCTTACACTCCCACTACTAGTGATATGTTTACTTTAATTTTGCAGATGAAGGATCAGATACGGCAACAGGATAAGACCAATGAGAGGATTCTCAAAGAAATCGGAGATCTCAAGAAACAAAAGACAACGGCAGAGGATCATTCCCCACTGGTGCCGAAATCCTTGAATTTTGATACTCCGGTGATTACTTCTCAGCCATCAATGGTTCCAGACGTTCAATATGTGGGTGGACCGAAAGGAGTGCACTACGGAACAACAACAATGACCCAGGCATCAGGTTCATATTTCCAGCTAGCGGGACCCTATCCTCAGCATATGGGATCCCTCACGAGCTCAGGAGGATATTCAGGAATGCACCAAGTTCAAGGATCCTCCTTCGTTCCAGGATCATCCCAGGTTCAAGGATCCTCCTTTGTTCCAGGATCATCCCAGGTTCAAGGATCCTCCTTTGTTCCAGGATCATCCCAGGTTCAAGGATCCTCCTTTGTTCCAGGATCATCCCAGGTTCAAGGATCCTCCTTTGTTCCAGGATCATCCCAGGTTCAAGGATCCTCCTTCGTTCCGGAATCGTCCCAGTTTCAGGGATCCTTCCAGATGCCAGGATCCGTGAGGAGTTTGCAAACAGGAAGTTCAGATGTCCATCAGGGAGATTTTATTCCAATGCAGACCAATGCTTCTACTGGTCCCTCGATCATTCCAGAGCCTCAACAATATGGATTAACATCCATTCTTCCTAACTTGAATCCAATGGGAGGTAACACTTTTAACAATTCTTATACTACTAACTGTTAGGGGAGGATTTTCTAACAATTAGTGATCCTTATTCGTTATCCTAACTAGTGATCCTTACTTCTGTGACAGGTGGTGATCCTCAGAAGAGCTTCAGGATCAGGATCATGGATCACTTTAAGGATCCTCGTACTGAAGATTGTTTGTTTATATTACCTCGCAGGTATAACAAGCTTGACCAAGTCTTGGCGACATTCCTGGAGAATATTCCCAAGCTATTCTGCATGTGCTTGGCCAAAAATGGACGTTGTGGAGAACGTGGGGGCTTGGCACAAAAGTCGGATAGTTAGTTTGGTAGTTGAATTTCTATTTTAAAGGAGTAACGAGCTAGTAAGAAAAAAAACTTAGTCATTTCTGAGCTACACACACTCATATACTCGCACACTTGAAGCTCTCGACGAACATACATTCGTTTTCACTCACCTTTACACATTTCACGATAGTGATTCTTGTACCTAGCTCGTTACTATCCGAAGTTGTAAACATTTATTCATTTATTTGAGCTTGGTGATCGGTAGTTTCCATCACCCGGGGTTTTTTGTGCCGGAGATCAACTCTTGATCAAGGGCTTTTTCCCCGTATAAATCCTTGTGTTGTTTGTGCAATTTACATTGAAGTGATCCTCATCGCTGTTACACATTTTAAGCATCATTCCCCGTAACAAAGAGTTTGGTTGCATTATCCTCGTCTGATTTTTGACCAAAACAGTTTGGCGCCCACCGTGGGGCAATTGGTGCTTCGTCCTTAGAAAAATACGCATTTCTGTGCTCATTTCGGTTCACTACAACCAAGCAAATGGCTTCCTCAGCAAAGAACGCCTCAAACTTGATGCCCTCATTCACTTCTTCACAAGGCGTCCCTCCTTTACCTCCCGCCACCTTCTGGATCCCAGAAGAATACTGAGAATGCCGCGAAGTGTAAAGAATAGCAGCCTTGAACAGATTTATATCCAAATCCTCCGAGAAGTGTAAAGAATTCTATGATATCCTAAGGAAGAACAAGAAATTTGAGTGGACTTAGAAGCATGAAAATGCTTTAAGAGCCCTCAAAGATTACCTATCCTCAGCCCCAGCTTTGATGAAACCAGAAAAAGGCGATGTGCTATCCTTGTATCTTCCAGTATCCTCAAAAGCAATAAGTGCGGTCCTTGTTAAGGATCATCAAGGTACACAACATCCTGTCTATTATGTAAGTAAAAGTTTACTTGATGCCGAATCCAGGTATTCACACCTTGAAAAGCTTATTCTTGCATTAATTATGGCATCCACTAAGTTAAGACATTATTTTGAAACTCATGTTATCATTGTTAAAACTAATTTTCCAATTAAGAATGTCCTCAGGAAACCAGAGATGTCAGGAAGGATGGCTAAGTGGGCAGTAAAACTAAGTGCATATGATATAAGATATGAGCCTAGGACAGCCATCAAATCCCAAGCATTAGCTGCCTTTGTGGCTGATTTCAGTAGTGATTTACAAGAAGAAGCTGAGTTGGAAGTCCAACAACTAGAAGAGACCAAGGATCCTTGGATACTCTATACTGATGGATCCTCAAATGTCAAAGGCACAGGGCTGGGAATACTACTAAAATCGCCACAGGGGGACATAATACCCCACTCTATAGCTTGTGAGTTCCAAACCACTAACAATGAGGCTGAATATGAAGCCTTAATTGCTGGTTTGCAAATTGCTAAGCATATGGGGATCAGGTATCTTGAGGTGCACGTAGATTCTTTGTTAATTACAAACCACTTTAATGGATTCTATGCTGTTAAAGGTGAAAAGCTAACCAAATATTTGGAGATAGTCAAAAATTTGGCACTCTCTTTGGTTTCCTTTAGTTTGTCACAGGTACCAAGGGAAGAAAATACAGAAGCTGATGCATTGGCCAATTTAGGATCATCCTTGAAGATCCCGGAGGATATCAAGATTCCTATTATATATATCCTGACCCCGGCTATCAAGGATCATGTGGCTATGGAGATAGGGAATGATTCTGCAATTATCCCTAGTGCGGATACTCAATCCCATTCAGGATGAGGATCATGGATCTCACCAATTATGAGATACTTACAACATGGAGAGATTCCTACAGGAGAAAACCCTAGGGCTTTCAAAATTAAGGTATCTATATTCACAATTTTAAATAATATGTTGTATAGACGAGCTCTTGCAGGACCATACTTGAGATGCATTGAGGATCCTGAAATCCAAGAAGTTTTAAAAGACTTCCATGAAGGAGATTGTGGAAACCACACTGGGGGCAGGGCATTATTCTCAAGGATCCTGAGGACAGGATACTACTGGCCAACCATGAAGAGAGATGCTGTGGAGTATGCTAAGAGATGTGATCCTTGTCAGAGACACAACAATATCCTTCATCAACCAGCTGAATTATTGCATCCTATATCCTCCTCTTGGCCATTTATGAGATGGGGTATGGATATAGTTGGAAAGCTCCCTAAGGCACCCGGTGGAAAAGTATTCATGCTAGCTATGACTGATTACTTCTCCAAGTGGATAGAAGCTGAAGCTTTTGCCCAAGTCAGAGAAAAGGAAGTTATATCCTTCATTAAAAGAAATATTATCACTAGATTTAGAATTCCTTCTGAGATTATATGTGATAATGGTTCCCAATTTATTGGGGGCAGAACCACTAACTTTTGTGACAGCTGGGGGATTAAGATAATAACATCAACACCATTCCACCCACAAGCTAATGGTCAGGCAGAATCATCCAACAAGATCATCATCAACAATTTGAAGAAGAAGCTTGGATCCAAGAAAGGGAAATGGGCAGAAGAACTACCCTATGTGCTTTGGGCTGATAGGACAACCCTCAAGAATGCTACTGGTCAAACACCATTCTCTTTGGTGTTTGGGGCAGAATCAGTAATCCCAACAGAAATGGTGGTTCCAACTGCAAGAACAAGTACCCGTGATCCTGAGAAGAATGATGAGAACTTGGCTCAAGACCTGGATACTATTGAAGAAATCAGGGATATGGCTAGGATAAGGATGGCCAGTTATCAATAAAGAATGACTGGTGCTTACAACAAAAATGTCAGGATCAGGAGGTTTCAAGTTGGAGATATGGTATTAAGGAAAGCATTTCAGAATACCACCAATCCTGCTGATGGAAAATTGGCTCCAAAATGGGAAGGCCCTTATTTGATTGAAGCTGAAGCAGGAAAGGGGGCATATAGATTGCTAACCATGGAAGGTGATTTGCTACCAAGAGCTTGGAATGCCGTCCACTTAAAGAAATATTTCATGTGAGCAGGATCCTCTTGGCATAAATGATCCTCACGATAGGGATATCCTTAAAGGATCCTCAAAGTATCGGTGATCCTTACTTAGGTAATATCCTAAACTTGAACTATTTCATTTCATTATTTTCTCATCTAGGGATAAGGATCATGTATCCTTTATCCATCTCTCACGTGAGTTCAAGTTTTGAAAGTTCAGGTATCCTTAGCATAACGTTGGTTATCCACAGAAGCAATCCGTCCTTTGGGTTTAACCCCAGTTATTCGGGCTTGTCCACAGTTCCGCCTGTAGCGCACGATGATCCTGGTATAGTTCAAGGCATTGGGACCAGTACTCGTTTTAGGGGCTGATAATTCCATTGTACTGGCTATGCTTAGGATCCTACGTATAATGGTAGACGTACCTTACATCCGTTCCTAAGGTTTCTAACGTTTTCACGTTAGCTAAGGTTTCTAACGTTTTCACGTTAGCTAAGGTTTTGGCATTTTCATGCCACTAAGTTTGGATAGTCGCCAGTTAGGGCCATACTCCAGTTTACATACGATCCTTGGGCTTGTCCCCAGTTATCCTTGGGCTTGTCCCCAGTTATCCTTGGGCTTGTCCCCAGTTATCCTTGGGCTTGTCCCCAGTTGCTAATTCTTATCTTATATTGGCTTAGTCCCAAGTGATGCTCTATTTCAGGTTCTTGAAGATAGGCAACTAGGGATCCTTGATCCTTACTTTATTCTAAGGTTTATCTTATAGATATCCTTATTAAGGTTAGGATCCTAACTTGGATCCTCAGGTATGATCCTTAACTATTTTTAATTCTATTCATTATTTATTTGAATAACCCTTATACTTGACAACTGAACTTATGATTCTTAAACCATGTCACTTTTTAGAACTTATCGATTATGGGATATGTGATCCTTGATCATATCCTAAACTTTCTGGATATCTTTTCTAATTTTTCAAGGCTTGATAAGTATAAACAGAATGAACATTACAACAGTTGGAAAGTAAGATATTAAAAAGTATAACAACACGAGATAAGCGACAAAAGGTTAAGTTTTTATTTATAAACAAAAGACTAACCCTTAAAAGGTTGTCAAAATTACCTACCCGAGCTTCTACCAGCAAAACGTGGCCCGTCCGCTGGGGTAGGTAAAGGGTGTCCATGATAATAAGTTTAAGAGTAGTGCAGGAATATAAAGGCGGCAGGATCACAATGGCTTCATCCCCCAAACAGAGGATCCCTCCACCATATGCAATCCTGCCTATTGTCCTAAGGATCATACAAGATCCTTAATCCTAAAACCTATTGTTCAAAGTACAAACCATTAAATTGTTCAACACCACAACCACAAAAAGCTAATACCAAATTTAAAAAATTGGGCTCCGGCTACGTCTAGAAATGTCCATCATTGCCCAATCAAGCAGCCTAAACCTTTGCTGCATCACCACCTCCGGCTCCACTTGCTTCACCAGCTTCATCCTTGCTTCCAGCCTCAATTGTCAGGATCTCTTCAGCCTCCTCTTCATCACCCAATTCAGCCAGCCTCGCTTTCCATTCTTCAATTTCCCAGCAGCTTTTGTCGAAGGTAGGATCCTGAGCTTCCAAGGCCATTTGCAGCTTGGTTTTGTACATTGCTATGGCGGCAGAAACTTTAGCATCATCTGTGATCTCCTGCCTTTCATAGTCAAAATTAACCAGCACCTTAGCCATCTTCTGTTTGGTATCCTGGAGTTCCTTCTGAAGATCAGCAAGTGCAAGATCCTTGAGCACAGCAACCTGCTGGAGGTCGGCAATCTTCTTATCCTGATCCTCAACGTGGCCGACATAATCCTCGATCTCAGAGAATTTCTGTAAAGAGGATAAAGGATAAGGTCAGAATTAAGTGATCCTCAGATCAGCAGGATATATCAGCAGGATATATCAGCAGGATATGTCAATAGAATATATGAGCAAAGACAGTGATCCTCACCTCATTAAAGTACTCAAGGAATTGATGACGGATTAGAGGCAGACCCTGCAAATCCTCAGCATCGGAGGCCTTTCTCCTCTTGATTCCCTTTCCTTTGAGGGGTGCCTTGGGGATTGAGGCTGTCGGGCTGGCAGGAACCTTTCTTTTGGAGGATTTGACAGTGGTGAGATCGGTGACACTGAACCTTGAAGCAGCTTTGGCAGATTTTCCAGCACCTACACAACCAAAACAAGATAAGTATCTTTTCTTAATTCATATTTCACTATTTATTTAAATTTTAAACAAGGATACTTACTTGACATGGTGACAGAGCCTGAGGATACCTCCTGAGAGTCTTGGGTTATTGTCTTAAAAGTTCTAGTTTCAGGATCAAGGTTCCAGAAAGCAGCAAGCCTTTCCCTGGTTGCGGATGTTGTGATGAGATGCGAAACAGAGATAGCTGCATGACACAAGACAAAAGGGGTTAGTAATCCTATCACATGAAGGAGACTACCTGGTGATCCTTCTCATGATCCTCCGGCCTACCATTGGTGGACCATGTTTTTGGTAGATCCTCTCCGTTTAGAATGGAATTCCTTCTGACAAAGAAGAAGCGACGTTTCCAATCTTTGTCGTTCTTAGTGACTTTGAGAAGGGGATGTTCTGTACCGGGTTTTCGCTTGAACAAATAACGGTGGGAACCAAAGGTAGTAAGATCATACAGTTCTGCCAATTCCGACATTCCTAAATCAACGCCTTCCTGCTCGATGATCCTCTCTAGGGTATATAAAACCCTCCAAATCATCGGCATGGCTTGGATGTAAGATATGCCGGTCAGGGAAAAGAAGGATTGTGTGAATTATGGGAAAGGATAGGTGTACCCTATAGTAAATGGAGTAGCTGGAAAGGTAACCCATGTTTCAGAAACATAGTTGTTAGGGGAGGATTTTCTAACAATTAGTGATCCTTATTCGTTATCCTAACTAGTGATCCTTACTTCTGTGACAGGTGGTGATCCTCAGAAGAGCTTCAGGATCAGGATCATGGATCACTTTAAGGATCCTCGTACTAACGATTGTTTACTTATGTATTGTACTATCTCGCAGGTATAACGAGCTTGACCAAGTCTTGGCGACATTCCTGGAGAATATTCCTAAACTATTCTGCACGTGCTTGACCAAAAATAGACGTTCTGGAGAACGTGGAGGCTTGGCACGAAAGTCGGATAGTTAGTTTAGGTGGTTATTTCTATTTTAAAAAGGGAGTAACGAGCTAGTAGAACACACTTAGTCATTTTTGCAGTTACACACACTCGTACAAACAGTCATACAAGCTCTCGTTCAAACACCAAGCAATTACATACACTTTTTACACATTCCACCGTAGTGAGCCTTGTACCTAGCTCGTTACTATCTGAAGTTGTAAACATTCATTCATTTATTTGAGTTTGGTGATCGGTAGTTTCCATCACCCGGGGTTTTTTGTGCCGGAGATCAACTCTTGATCAAGGGCTTTTTCCCCGTATAAATCCTTGTGTTGTTTGTGCAATTTACATTGAAGTTATCTTCATCGCTGTTACACATTTTGAGCATCATTCCCCGTAACAAAGAGTTTGGTTGCATTATCCTCGTATGATTTTTGACCAAAACAGTTTGGCGCCCACCGTGGGGCAATTGGTGCTTCGTCCTTAAGAAAATACGCATTTCTGTGCTTAATTCGGTTCACTACAACCAAGCAGATGGCTTCCTCATCGAAGAATGCTTCAAACTTGATGCCCTCATTCACTTCTTCACAAGGCGTTCCTCCTTTGCCTCCACCACCTTCTGAATCCCAGAAGAATACTGAGAATGCTGCGAAGAAACCGACTCCCATTTTCTCAAAACCACCTACTTCTTCTGTTTCAAGTAATCCTACTACTAATGATCTCTATGCCTTGATTTTGCAGATGAGGAATCATGCACAAGAGCAGGATAAAACCAACGAAAGGATCCTCCGGGAGATTGACGAAATTAAGAAACAGAAGAAAACGGCAGAGGATCGCTCCCCACTGATACCCAGATCTTTGAATTTTGATACTCCGGTGATTACTTCTCAGCCATCAGTGGCTCCAGACATTCAATATGTGGGTGGACCAAAAGGAGTGCACTACGGAACAACAACAATGACCCAGGCATCAGGTTCACTTTTCCAGCCAGCGGGATCCTATCCTCAGCATATGGGATCCCTCACAATTTCAGGAGTGCAGCAGTTTCAAGGATCCTCCTTCGTTCCAGGATCATCCCAGGTTCAAGGATCCTCCTTCGTTCCAGGATCATCCCAGGTTCAAGGATCCTCCTTCGCTCCAGATCATCCCAGGTTCAAGGATCCTCCTTCGTTCCAGGATCATCCCAGGTTCAAGGATCCTCCTTCACTCCAGGATCATCCCAGGTTCAAGGATCCTCCTTCGTTCCAGGATCATCCCAGGTTCAAGGATCCTCCTTCATTCCAGGATCATCCCAGGTTCAAGGATCCTTCTTCGTTCCAGGATCGTCCCAGTTTCAGGGATCCTTCCAGATGCCAGGATCCTTGAGGAGCTTGCAAACAGGAAGCTCAGATGTCCATCAGGGAGTTTTATTCCAATGCAGACCAACGCTTCTACTGGTCCCTCGATCATTCCAGAACCCCAACAATATGGATTAACATCCACTCTCCCTAACTTGAATCCAATGGGAGGTAACACTTTTAACAATTCTTATACTACTAACCAAGGTCTTATGCAGGATCCAGGTATCAATCATGCCATGGCCAGAGAATTGCAAAAGCTAAAGGATATGATATCAAGTGTCCCGGGAGTAGTCAAACCTATCCCAGAGATTGCAGATGGGAGCCATAAGATATCTCATTTTGCACCACCAATCTGTGATGCTGAGATACCCAAGAGGTTCCATGTGCCTACAATGAAGCTGTATGATGGCTCAACAGATCCTGAAGAACACATAGCACAATACAGGGAGAGGATGGAGATCAATCCAATCCCAGAAAGGTTAAAGGAAGCATGCCTGTGCAAAGGATTCGGATCCACTCTTACTGGATCAGCTCTCAAATGGCTGCTAAGTCTTCCTCCCTATTCTATTACCTCATTTGCTAACCTAGTTAACTTGTTTAATAATCAGTTTTCTTGTAGTAGAAAATTTGAACGATTAACTAGTGATTTATATAGGATAACCCAGGGTCATAATGAATCATTAAGGGATTACATTACCAAATTCAGTAAAGAATCCTTAGACATTCCTAACTTAGATATAGCCACGGCTGTTGAGGCCTTCAAAATGGGGTTGCTTAGGGATTCGTTATTTTATGATGATCTTGTTATGACACCATGCAGGAACCTAGATGAGGTAAGAACCCGGGCCCTTAGGTACATTCGGCTAGAGGATGACAAGAGGATCCAGGAGAGGATAACAGGATCCTCAAAGCAGGATAAGCAAGGATCCTCATTCAGGAACAACAAGTTCAGATCCTACAACAGATCTGATAACCAGAACGTGCACTCTATTGATCAAGAAGAGGATGACGAAGATTATCCTCCAATTTCTGAATATTGCTTTAGTGTTGATAACAATGAACTAATCCTTGCTATGCAGAACCTAGGTGATAAAGCTAGAGGCCGAGAAAGAATGATAGGCCGGCTGCAACTAAGGATAAATCAAAGTGGTGTGCATATCATGAAGATTTTGGGCACCTCACAGAAGAATGCGTTGCATTAAGAAAGGAAATTGGATACTTGTTGAGCAAAGGGCATCTAAAAGAGTTGTTGGGAAGAAAAAAGTCAAGGACTCAGGATCCTGAAAGGATCCCTGAGAAGGCTCCAGCTCCTCCAGCAGATGCACAAGTGATAAACTTTATTTCTGGAGGATCCGACATTTGTGGCACATCCTTCTCAGCAGCTAAAAGGCATGCGAAGGAAGCTAAGATGGATAATGGAGAAAGACCAGTTCGAACATCAAGTGTCTCCGAAGGAAAAGTCATAACCTTTGATGAAGAGGATCGTGTTGATATCCAGGATCCTCATCACGATGGTTTAGTTATTACTCTTTTCATATCTAACCATTTTGTCCGCAGGATCCTAATAGACGGAGGAAGTTCAGTGAACATTATCCAGCTTGATGTTCTAAAGAAGATGGGTATCCCTGAATCAGAGATCATACCAAGATCCTCCGTGCTCGTGGGATTTAGTGGCGAAACTAAGAACACCCTGGGGGACATTAAACTCCCAATATATATTGAAGGCTTACACTCTTATCAAAAATTTTGTGTTATTGACTGTTTATCTTGTTGTAATGTTATCCTTGGCTGGCCCTGGATACACGATATGAAAGCAGTCCCGTCTACTTACCATCAATGTGTGAAGCTCCCTAGTCCTTGGGGAATAGTAAAGATTGATAGTGATCGGCAGGAGGCTAAGAATTGCTATACTTCATCGATGAAACCAGCCTCGAAGTCAAGGGAGCAATAGCAATCAAGGTATCCTCCAAGGAATGTCTTGGAGGCCAGAGAGCAGGATGTGGTAGAAATCCTCATGGATCCCGATGATCCTGAATCCAAAATCTATATCGGATCAGGGATCCTTGGCGAAATGAAAGAAGACCTCGTATCCTTCCTCAAAAGGAGAAAGACTACCTTTGCATGGAAACACGAAGACATGACTGGTATATCCAAAGATGTTATCACCCATAAACTCGGCATCGACAGATCCTTCAGACCAATCCATCAAAGGAGAAGGAAGTTTGCACCGGAAAGGAATGCCATTATCCAGGAAGAGGTAGAAAAATTGCTCCGGGCAGGTATGATTAGAGAGGTCAAGTATCCAAGATGGTTGGCCAATGTGGTTGTTGTCCAAAAGAAAAACGGAAAGTGGAGGGTATGTGTCGATTTTACCGATTTAAATAAGGCATGTCCCAAGGATCCTTTCCCTTTACCCCACATTGACTCCATGGTGGATGCAACTGCGGGTCATGAACTGTTAACTTTTATGGATGCTTCATCTGGATTTCAACAAATCCAAATGGAACCATCCGACCAAGAGGATACAGCCTTCATGACTCCAACTGGTATATATTGCTATATTGCTATGCCGTTCGGATTGAGAAATGCAGGTGCAACGTACCAAAGGCTGGTGAATATGATGTTCAAGGATCAGATCGGACAAACTATGGAGGTTTACATAGATGATATGGTGGTAAAATCCATAAGAGCTGAGGATCACCTAAAGGATTTGGAGGAAGCATTTGATATCCTTGACAAATATAATATGAAGCTTAATCCTTCAAAATGTCATTTTGGTGTTAAAGCAGGTAAATTCTTAGGATACATGGTGACTAAGAGAGGCATTGAAGCTAGCCCGGAACAAATCAAAGCAATAGTGAACATCAAATCTCCGGCCAATGCTAAGGATGTTCAAAGGCTAACAGGCAGGATAGCAGCTTTGAACAGATTTATATCCAAATCCTCGGAGAAGTGCAAAGAATTCTATGATATCCTAAGGAAGAACAAGAAATTTGAGTGGACCGAGAAGCATGAAAATGCTTTGAGAGCCCTCAAAGATTACTTATCCTCAGCCCCATCCTTGATGAAACCAGAAAAAGGCGATGTGTTATCCTTGTATCTTGCAGTATCCTCAAAAGCAGTAAGTGCGGTCCTTGTTAAGGATCATCAAGGTACACAACATCCTGTCTATTATGTAAGTAAAAGTTTACTTGATGCCGAATCCAGGTATTCACACCTTGAAAAACTTATTCTTGCATTAATAATGGCATCTACCAAGTTAAGACATTATTTTGAAACTCATGTTATCATTGTTAAAACTAATTTTCCAATTAAGAATGTCCTCAGGAAACCATAGATGTCAGGAAGGATGGCTAAGTGGGCAGTGAAATTGAGTGCATATGATATAAGATATGAGCCTAGGACAGCCATCAAATCCCAAGCATTAGCTGACTTTGTGGCTGATTTCAGTAGTGATTTACAAGAAGAAGCTGAGCTAGAAGTCTAGCAGCTAGAAGAGACCAAGGAACCTTGGATACTTTATACTGATGGATCCTCAAATGTCAAAGGCACAGGGCTTGGAATACTACTAAAATCGCCACAGGGGGACATAATACCCCATTCTATAGCTTGTGAATTCCAAACCACTAACAATGAGGCTGAATATGAAGCCCTAATTGCTGGTTTACAAATTGCAAAGCACATGGGGATCAGGTATCTTGAGGTACACGTAGATTCTTTGTTGATTACAAACCACTTTAATGGATCATATTCTGTTAAAGGTGAAAAGCTAACCAAGTATTTAGAGATAGTCAAAAGTTTGGCACTCTCTTTTGTTTCCTTTAGTTTGTCACAGGTACCAAGGGAAGAAAATACAGAAGCTGATGCATTGGCTAACTTAGGATCATCCTTGAAGATCCCGGAGGATATCAAGATTCCTATTATCCATATCCTGACCCCGGCTATCGAGGATCACGAGGCTATGGAGATAGGAAATGATTCTGCAATTATCCCTTGTGAGGGTACTCAATCCCATTCAGGATCAGGATCATGGATCTCACCAATTATGAGATACTTACAACATGGAGAGATTCCTACAGGAGAAAACCCTAGGGCTTTCAAATCTAAGGTATCTCAATTCACAATTATGAATAATATGTTGTATAAACGATCTCATGCAGGACCATACTTGAGATGCATTGAGGATCCTGAAGTTCAAGAAGTTTTAAAAGACTTCCATGAAGGAGATTGTGGAAACCACACTGGGGGCAGGGCATTATTCTCAAGGATCCTGAGGACAGGATACTACTGGCCAACCATGAAGAATGATGCTGTGGAGTATGCCAGAAGATGTGATCCTTGCCAGAGACACAGCAATATCCTTCATCAACCAGCTGAATTATTGCATCCTATATCCTCCTCTTGGCCATTTATGAGATGGGGTATGGATATAGTTGGCAAGCTCCCTAAGGCACCTGGTGGAAAAGTATTCATGCTAGCTATGACTGATTACTTCTCCAAGTGGATAGAGGCTGAAGCTTTTGCCCAAATTAGAGAAAAGGAAGTTATATCCTTCATTAAAAGAAATATTATAACTAGATTTGGAATTCCTTCTGAGATTATATGTGATAATGGTTCCCAATTTATTGGGGGCAGAACCACTAACTTTTGTGACAGCTGGGGGATTAAGATGATAACATCAACACCAGTCCACCCACAAGCTAATGGTCAGGCAGAATCATCCAACAAGATCATCATCAACAATTTGACGAAGAAGCTTGGATCCAAGAAAGGGAAATGGGCAGAAGAACTACCCTATGTGCTCTGGGCTGACATGACAACCCCTAAGAATGCTACTGGTCAAACACCATTCTCTTTGGTGTTTGGGGCAGAATCGGTGATCCCAACAGAAATGGTGGTTCCAACTGCTAGAACAAGTACTCGTGATCCTGAGGAAAATAATGAAAACTTGGCTCAAGACCTGGATACTATTGAAGAAATCAGGGATATGGCTAGAATAAGGATGGCCAGTTATCAGCAAAGAATGGCTGGTGCTTACAACAAAAATGTCAGGATCAGGAGGTTTCAAGTTGGAGATATGGTGTTAAGGAAAGCATTTCAGAATACCACCAATCCTGCTGATGGAAAATTGGCTCCAAAATGGGAAGGCCCTTATTTGATTGAAGCTGAAGCAGGGAAGGGGGCATATAGATTGCTAACCATGGAAGGTGATTTGCTACCAAGAGCTTGGAATGCTGTCCACTTGAAGAAATATTTCATGTAAGCAGGATCCTTATGGCATAGGTGATCCTCACGATAGGGATATCCTTAAAGGATCCTCAAAGTATCGGTGAACCTTACTCAGGTAATATCCTAATCTTGAACTATTTCATTTCTTTATTTTCTCATATAAGGATAAGGATCATGTATCCTTTATCCATCTCTCACGTGAGTTCAAGTTTTGAAAGTTCAGGTATCTTTAGCACAACGTTGGTTATCCACAGAAGCAATCCGTCTTTTGGATTTAACCCCAGTTATTTGGGCTTGTCCCCAGATTCCGCCTGTAGCGCACGATGATCCTGGTGTAGTTCAAGGCTTTGGGACCAGTACTCGTTCTAGGGGCTGATAATTCCATTGTTCTGGCTATGCTTAGGATCCTACGTATAATGGTAGACGTACCATACATCCGTTCATAAGGTTTCTAACGTTTTCACGTTAGCTAAGGTTTCTAACGTTTTCACGTTAGCTAAGGTTTTGGCATCTTCATGTCACTAAGTTTGGATAGTCGCCAGTTAGGGCCATACTCCAGTTTACACACGATCCTTGGGCTTGTCCCCAGTTTTCCTTGGGCTTGTCCCCAGTTATCCTTGGGCTTGTCCCCTGTTATCCTTGGGCTTGTCCCCAGTTGCTAATTCTTTTCTTATATTGGCTTAGTCCCAAGTTATGCTCTATTTCAGGTCCTTGAAGATAGGCAGCTAGGGATCCTTGATCCTTATTTCACTCTAAGGTTTATCTTATAGTTATCCTTATTATGGTTAGGATTCTAACTTGGATCCTCAGGTATGATCCTTAACTCTTTTGATTTTATTCATTATTCTTTTAAATAACCCTTATACTTGACAACTGAACTTGTATTTCTTAAATCATATCACTTTTTAAAACCTATCGGTTATGGGATATGTGATCCTTGTTCATATCCTAAACTTTTTGGATATCTTTTCTAATTTTTCAAGGCTTGATAAGTATAAACAGAATGAACATTACAACAGTTGGAAAGTAACATATTAAAAAGGATGACAACACATGATAAGCGACAAAAGGTTAAGTTTTTATTTATTAACATAAGGCTAACCCTTTAAAGGTTGTCAAAATTACCTACCCGAGCATCTACCAGCAAAACGTGGCCCGTCCGCTGGGGTAGGTAAAGGGTGTCCATGATAATGAGTTCAAAGGTAGTGCAGGAATATAAAGGCGGCAGGATCGCAATGGCTTCATCCCCCAAACAGAGGATCCCTCCACCAATTGCAATCCTGCCTATTGTCCAAAGGATCATACATGATCCTTAAACCTAAGAACTATTGTTTAGAGTTATTACAGACCCACCATTGTTCAAAAACATCAACAATCAAAAAACTACCAAACCATAAAAAATGGGCTCCGGCCACGTCTAGAAATTTCCATCATCGCCCATTTTTGCAGCTCACACCTTCGCTGCATCATCATCACCACCAGCCGCTGCATCCTCAGCTTTATCCTTCAACCCGCTGCCACTAGCCTCAATTGCCAGAATCTCCTCAGCCTCCTCTTCATCACCCAATTCAGCCAGCCTTGCCTTCCATTCTTCAATTTCCCAGCTACTTTTGTCAAAGGCAGGATCCTGAGCTTCCAAGGCCATTTGAAGCTTGGTTTTGTACATTGCTATGGCGGCAGAAACTTTAGCATCATCTGTGATCTCCTGCCTTTCATAGTCAAAGTTAACCAGCACCTTAGCCATCCTATGCTTGGTATCCTGGAGTTCCTTCTGAAGATCAGCAAGTGCAAGATCCTTGAGCACAGCAACCTGCTGGAGGTCGGCAATCTTCTTATCTTGATCCTCAACATGGCCGACGTAATCCTCGATCTCAGCAAATTTCTGCAAAAGAAAAGGATAAAGCAGTTCAAGAGCCAGTGATCCTTAGATCAGCAGGATATACAAGCAGAGACAGTAATCCTTACATCATTGAAGTACTCGAGGAACTGGTGGCGAATTAAGGGCAGACCCTGCAAATCCTCAGCCTCGGAAGTCTTTCTCTTCTTGATTCCCTTCCCTTTGAGGGGTGCCTTGGGGATTGAGGCTGTCGGGCTAATAGGGACCTTTCTTTTGGAGGATTTGACAGTGGTGAGATCGGTGACACTGAACCTTGAAGCAGCTTTGGCAGATTTTCCAGCACCTACACAACCAAAACAAGATAAGTATCTTTTCTTAATATACATTTAACTATTTATTTAAATTTTAAACAAGGATACTTACTTGACATTGTGACAGAGCCTGAGGATACCTCCTGTGAGTCTTGGGTTATTGTCTTAAAAGTTCTAGTTTCAGGGTCGAGTCCCCAGAAAGCAGCAAGTCTTTCCCTGGTTGCGGGTGTTGTGATGAGATGTGAAACAGAGATGGCTGCATGACACAAGACAAAGAAGGGGTTAGTGATCATATTACAAAAACATGACCATCTGGTGATCCTTCCCAGGATCCTCCGGCCTACCATGGGTGGACCATGTTCTTGGTAAGTGTTCTCCATCTGAAATGGTATCCCTTCTTACAAAGAAGAAGCGACGCTTCCAATCCTTGTCGTTTTTGGTGACTTTGAGAAGAGGATGATCTGCACGGGGTTTTCGTTTGAACAAATAACGGTGGGAACCGAAGGTAGTAAGATCATACAACTCCGCCAGTTCTAACATTCCTAAATCAAGACCTTCCTGCTCGATGATCCTCTCTAGGGTGTATAAAACCCTCCAAATCATCGGCATGGCTTGAATGTAAGATATGCCAGTAAGGGAAAAGAAGGATTGTGTGAACTCCGGGAAAGGATAGGTGTACCCTATAGCAAATGGAGAGACTGGAAAGGCAACCCATGTATCAGAAACGTAGTCGCTCAGAACAGTTGGATCGAAGGGTTTGAAAAAGACATTCGCCGGAAAACGGTGACGGATGTTATCTACTTGTGCGTCGTTAAAGCAACACCTCTCGTTCACTGAGTCTTTGATGATCTTTTGACTCTTCAAAGGGCTATCCTTTTTGTGATCCTTGGCCGGTGAACTTCGGAGCAACATTTTCGAAGTGACGGAGATAAAGATAGAGAAACAGAGTAAGAAGGAAGGAAGAGGAGAAAGAATTACCTGGTTGTTCGTCGACTGAGAATTTAAAGGGAGTCTCTTTCGAATTTGAATGCATAATGATCCTATCTATATCTCTATTTATAATTATGATTCTGCAGGATTGTCACTTCCGTGACATCATCATCGCAACGGCTAGTTCTATTTTAACGGCTATATATCCGTTAGTTTGTTACGGATAAGATCAAGAAAACATAACTCGCTAATTTTACAATTTCACTCCTTATATTTTGGGGGCAATTGTTAGGGGAGGATTTTCTAACAATTAGTGATCCTTATTCGTTATCCTAACTAGTGATCCTTACTTCTGTGACAGGTGGTGATCCTCAGAAGAGCTTCAGGATCAGGATCATGGATCACTTTAAGGATCCTCGTACTAACGATTGTTTACTTATGTATTGTACTATCTCGCAGGTATAACGAGCTTGACCAAGTCTTGGCGACATTCCTGGAGAATATTCCTAAACTATTCTGCACGTGCTTGACCAAAAATAGACGTTGTGGAGAACGTGGAGGCTTGGCACGAAAATCAGATAGTTAGTTTAGGTGGTTATTTCTATTTTAAAAAGGGAGTAACGAGCTAGTAGAACACACTTAGTCATTTTTGCAGTTACACACACTCGTACAAATAGTCATACAAGCTCTCGTTCAAACACCAAGCAATTACATACACTTTTTACACATTCCACCGTAGTGATCCTTGTACCTAGCTCGTTACTATCCGAAGTTGTAAACATTCATTCATTTATTTGAGTTTGGTGATCGGTAGTTTCCATCACCCGGGGTTTTTTGTGCCGGAGATCAACTCTTGATCAAGGGCTTTTTCCCCGTATAAATCCTTGTGTTGTTTGTGCAATTTACATTGAAGTGATCTTCATCGCTGTTACACATTTTGAGCATCATTCCCCGTAACAAAGAGTTTGGTTGCATTATCCTCGTATGATTTTTGACCAAAACAATAGTCGCTAAGAACAGTGGGATCAAAGGGTTTGAAGAAGGCACTCGCCGGAAAACAGTGACGGATTTTATCTACTTGTGCATCGTTAAAACAACACCTTTCATTCGCTGAGTCCTTGATGATTTTTTGACTCTTCAAAGGGCTATCCTTCTTGTGATCCTTGCCCGGTGAACTTCGGAGCATCATTCTCAAAGCGATGGTGTTAAAGAAAGAAAAACAGAGTAAGAAAGGTAGAAAGAGAAGAAAGAGATACCTGATTGATCGACGACTGAGAATATAAAGGGAGTTTCTTTCGAATTTGAATGCATAATGATCCTATCTATATCTTTATTTATAATTATGATTCTGCAGGATTGTCACTTCTGTGACGTCATGATCGCAACGGCTAGTTCTATATTAACGGCTATATATCCGTTAGTTAGTTGCGGATAAGATCAAGAAAACATAACTCGCTAATTTTACAAATTACTCCTTATATTTTGGGGGCAATTGTTAGGGGAGGATTTTCTAACAATTAGTGATCCTTATTCGTTATCCTAACTAGTGATCCTTACTTCTGTGACAGGTGGTGATCCTCAGAAGAGCTTCAGGATCAGGATCATGGATCACTTTAAGGATCCTCGTACTGACGATTGTTTGTTTATATTACCTCGCAGGTATAACAAGCTTGACCAAGTCTTGGCGACATTCCTGGAGAATATTCCCAAGCTATTCTGCACGTGCTTGGCCAAAAATGGACGTTGTGGAGAACGTGGGGGCTTGGCACAAAAGTCGGATAGTTAGTTTGGTAGTTGAATTTCTATTTTAAAGGAGTAACGAGCTAGTAAGAAAAAACACTTAGTCATTTCTGAGCTACACACACTCATATACTCGCACACTTGAAGCTCTCGACGAACATACATTCGTTTTCACTCACATTTACACATTTCACGATAGTGATTCTTGTACCTAGCTCGTTACTATCTGAAGTTGTAAACATTTATTCATTTATTTGAGCTTGGTGATCGGTAGTTTCCATCACCCGGGGTTTTTTGTGCCGGAGATCAACGCTTGATCAAGGGCTTTTTCCCCGTATAAATCCTTGTGTTGTTTGTGCAATTTACATTGAAGTGATCCTCATCGCGGTTACACATTTTAAGCATCATTCCCCGTAACAAAGAGTTTGGTTGCATTATCCTCGTCTGATTTTTGACCAAAACACTAACCATGGTCTTATGCAGGATCCAGGTATCAATCATGCCATGGCCAGAGAATTGCAAAAGCTAAAGGATATGATATCAAGTGTTCCGGGAGTAGTCAAACCTATCCCAGAGATTGCAGATGGGAGCCATAAGATATCTCGTTTTGCACCACCAATCTGTGATGCTGAGATACCCAAGAGGTTCCATGTGCCTACAATGAAACTGTATGATGGTTCGACGGATCCTGAAGAACACATAGCACAATACAGGGAGAGGATGGAGATCAATCCAATCCCAGAAAGGTTAAAGGAAGCATGCCTGTGCAAAGGATTCGGATCCACTCTTACTGGATCAGCTCTCAAATGGCTGCTAAGTCTTCCTCCCTATTCTATTACCTCATTTGCTAATCTAGTTAATCTATTTAATAATCAGTTTTCTTGTAGTAGGAAACTTAAACGATTAACTAGTGATCTGTATAGGATAACCTAGGGTCATAATGAATCATTAAGGGATTACATTACCAAATTCAGTAAAGAATCCTTAGACATTCCCAACTTAGATATAGCCACGGCTGTTGAGGCCTTTAAAATGGGATTGCTTAGGGATTCGTCTTTCTATGATGATCTTGTTATGACACCATGCAGGAACTTAGATGAGGTAAGAACCCGAGCACTTAGGTTCATTCGACTAGAAGATGACAAGAGGATGCAGGAGAGGTTAGCAGGATCCTCAAAGCAGGATAAGCAAGGATCCTCATTCAGGAACAACAAGTTCAGATCCTACAACAGATCTGATAATCAGAACGTGCATTCAATTGATCAAGAAGAGGATGATGAGGATTATCCTCCAATCTCTGAATATTGTTTTAGTGTTGATAACAATGAACTAATCCTTGCGATGCAGAGTCTAGGTGAAAAAGCTAGATGGCCCAGAAAAAATGATAGGCCAGCTGCAACTAAGGACAAATCAAAGTGGTGTGCATACCATGAAGATTTTGGGCATCTCACAGAAGAATGCATTGCACTAAGAATGGAGATTGGATACTTGTTGAGCAAGGGGCATCTAAAAGAGTTGTTGGGAAGAAAAAAGTCAAGGACTCAGGATCCTGAAAGGATCCCTGAGAAGGCTCCAGCCCCTCCAGCAGATGCACAAGTGATAAACTTTATTTCTGGAGGATCAGACATTTGCGGCACATCCTTCTCAGCAGCTAAAAGGCATGCAAAGGAAACTAAAATGGATAATGGAGAAAGACCTGTTCGAACATCAAGTGTCACCGAAGGAAAAGTCATAACCTTCGATGAGGATGATCGAGTTGATATCCAGGATCCTCATCACGATGGTTTAGTTATTACCCTTTTCATTTCTAACCATTTTGTCCGCAGGATCCTTATAGACGGAGGAAGCTCAGTGAACATTATCCAGCTTGATGTTCTGAAGAAGATGGGAATCCCTGAATCAGATATCATACCAAGATCCTCCGTGCTTGTGGGATTTAGTGGCGAAACTAAGAACACCCTGGGGGACATTAAACTCCCAATATATATTGAAGGCTTACACTCTTATCAAAAATTTTGTGTTATTGACTGTTTATCTTGTTGTAATGTTATCCTTGGCAGGCCCTGGATACACGATATGAAAGCAGTCCCATCTACATACCATCAATGTGTGAAGCTCCCTAGTCCTTGGGGAATAGTGAAGACTGATAGTGATCAGCAGGAGGCTAAGAATTGCTACACTTCATCGATGAAACCAGCCTCGAAGTCAAGGGAGCAATAGCAATCAAAGTATCCTCCAAGGGATGTCTTGGAGGCAAGAGAGCAGGATGTGATAGAAATCCTCATGGATCCTGATGATCCTGAATCCAAAATCTATATCGGATCAGGGATCCTTGGCGAAATGAAAGAAGACCTCGTATCCTTCCTCAAAAGGAGAAAGACTACCTTTGCATGGAAACACGAAGACATGACTGGTATATCCAAAGATGTAATCACTCACAAACTCGGGATAGACAGATCCTTCAAACCAATCCATCAAAGGAGAAGAAAGTTTGCACCGGAAAGGAATGCCATTATCCAGGAGGAGGTAGAGAAGTTGCTCCGGACAGGTATGATTAGAGAGGTCAAATATCCAAGATGGTTGGCCAATGTGGTTGTTGTTCAAAAGAAAAACGGAAAGTGGAGGGTATGTGTCGATTTTACCGATTTAAATAAGGCATGTCCCAAGGATCCTTTCCCATTACCCCACATTGACTCCATGGTGGATGCAACTGCGGGTCATGAACTGTTAACTTTTATGGATGCTTCATCTGGATTCCAACAAATCCAAATGGAACCATCTGACCAAGAGGATACAGCCTTCATGACTCCAACTGGTATATACTGCTATATTGCTATGCCGTTCGGATTAAGAAATGCAGGTGCAACATATCAAAGGCTGGTGAATATGATGTTCAAGGATCAGATTGGACAAACTATGGAGGTTTACATAGATGATATGGTGGTAAAATCCTTGAAAGCTGAGGATCACTTAAGAGACTTGGAGGAAGCATTCGATATCCTTGACAAATATAACATGAAGCTTAATCCTTCAAAATGTCACTTTGGTGTTAAAGCAGGTAAATTCTTAGGATATATGGTGACAAAGAGAGGCATTGAAGCTAGCCCGGAACAAATCAAAGCAATAGTGAACATCAAATCTCCGGCCAATGCTAAGGATGT
Organism: Helianthus tuberosus; assembly: GCA_030545235.1. Taxonomy (NCBI): domain Eukaryota; kingdom Viridiplantae; phylum Streptophyta; class Magnoliopsida; order Asterales; family Asteraceae; genus Helianthus; species Helianthus tuberosus. The sequence continues at coordinate 35,444,806 of CM060436.1, forward strand.
TCAAAGGCTAACAGGCAGGATAGCAGCTTTGAACAGATTTATATCCAAATCCTCAGAGAAGTGCAAAGAATTCTATGATATCCTAAGGAAGAACAAGAAATTTGAGTGGACGGAGAAGCATGAAAATGCTTTAAGAACCCTCAAAGATTACCTATCCTCGGCCCCGGCTTTGATGAAACCAGAAAAAGGCGATGTGTTATCCTTGTATCTTGCAGTATCCTCAAAAGCAGTAAGTGCGGTCCTTGTTAAGGATCATCAAGGTACACAACATCCTGTCTATTATGTAAGTAAAAGTTTACTTGATGCCGAATCCAGGTACTCACACCTTGAAAAGCTTATCCTTGCATTAATTATGGCATCTACTAAGTTAAGACATTATTTTGAAACTCATGTTATCATTGTTAAAACTAATTTTCCAATTAAGAATGTCCTCAGGAAACCAGAGATGTCAGGAAGGATGGCTAAGTGGGCAGTGAAGCTAAGTGCATATGATATAAGATATGAGCCTAGGACAGCCATCAAATCCCAAGCATTAGCTGACTTTGTGGCTGATTTCAGTAGTGATTTACAAGAAGAAGCTGAGTTAGAAGTCCAGCAGCTAGAAGAGACCAAGGATCCTTGGATACTCTATACTGATGGATCCTCAAATGTCAAAGGCACAGGGCTTGGAATACTACTAAAATCGCCACAGGGGGACATAATACCCCACTCTATAGCTTGTGAGTTCTAAACCACTAACAATGAGGCTGAATATGAAGCCTTAATTGCTGGTTTGCAAATTGCTAAGCATATGGGAATCAGGTATCTTGAGGTACATGTAGATTCTTTGTTAATTACAAACCACTTTAATGGATCCTATGCTGTTAAAGGTGAAAAGCTAACCAAATATTTGGAGATAGTCAAAAGTTTGGCACTCTCTTTTGTTTCCTTTAGTTTGATACAGGTACCAAGGGAAGAAAATACAGAGGCTGATGCATTGGCTAACTTAGGATCATCCTTGAAGATCCCGGAGGATATCAAGATCCCTATTATCCATATCCTGACCCCGGCTATCGAGGATCACCAGACTATGGAGATAGGGAATGATTCTGCAATTATCCCTAGTGAGGATACTCAATCCCATCAGGACCAGGATCATGGATCTCACCAATTATAGGATATTTACAACATGGAGAGATTCCTACAGGAGAAAACCCTAGGGCTTTTAAATCTAAGGTATCTCAATTCACAATTTTAAATAATATGTTGTATAGACGATCTCTTGCAGGACCATACTTGAGATGCATTGAGGATCCTGAAATCCAAGAAGTTTTGAAAGACTTCCACGAAGGGGATTGTGGAAACCACACTGGGGGCAGAGCATTATTCTCAAGGATCCTGAGGACAGGATACTACTGGCCAACCATGAAGAGAGATGCTGTGGAGTATGCTAAGAGATGTGATCCTTGTCAGAGACACAACAATATCCTTCATCAACCAGCTGAATTATTGCATCCTATATCCTCCTCTTGGCCATTTATGAGATGGGGGATGGATATAGTTGGAAAGCTCCCTAAGGCACCTGGTGGAAAAGTATTCATGCTAGCTATGACTGATTACTTCTCCAAGTGGATAGAGGCTGAAGCTTTTGCCCAAGTCAGAGAAAAGGAAGTTATATCCTTCATTAAAAGAAATATTATAACTAGATTTGGAATTCCTTCTGAGATTATATGTGATAATGGTTCCCAATTTATTGGGGGCAGAACCACTAACTTTTGTGACAGCTGGGGGATTAAGATGATAACATCAACACCAGTCCACCCACAAGCTAATGGTCAGGCAGAATCATCCAACAAGATCATCATCAACAATTTGAAGAAAAAGCTTGGATCCAAGAAAGGGAAATGGGCAGAAGAACTACCCTATGTGCTTTGGGCTGATAGGACAACCCCCAAGAATGCTACTGGTCAAACGCCATTCTCTTTGGTATTTGGGGCAGAATCAGTGATCCCAACAGAAATGGTGGTTCCAACTGCAAGAACAAGTACCCGTGATCCTGAGGAGAATGACGAGAACTTGGCTCAAGACCTGGATACTATTGAAGAAATCAGGGATATGGCTAGGATAAGGATGGACAGTTATCAGCAAAGAATGGCTGGTGCTTACAACAAAAATGTCAGGATCAGGAGGTTTCAAGTCGGAGATATGGTATTAAGGAAAGCATTCCAAAATACCACCAATCCTGCTGATGGAAAATTGGCTCCAAAATGGGAAGGCCCTTATTTGATTGAAGCTGAAGCAGGAAAGGGGGCATATAGATTGCTAACCCTGGAAGGTGATTTGCTTCCAAGAGCTTGGAATGCTGTCCACTTGAAGAAATATTTCATGTGAGCAGGATCCTCATGGCATAAATGATCCTCACGATAGGGATATCCTTAAAGGATCCTCAAAATACTGGTGATCCTTACTTAGGTATCCTTAGCATAACATTGGTTATCCGCTGAAGCAATCCGTTCCTTGGGTATAGCCCCAGTTATTTGGGCTTGACCCCAGTTCCGCCTGTAGCGCACGATGATCCTGGAATAGTTCAAGGCATTGGGACCAGTACTCATTTTAGGGGCTGATAATTCCATTGTACTGGCTATGCTTAGGATCCTACGTATAATGGTAGACATACCATACATCCGTTCCTAAGGTTTCTAACGTTTTCACGTTAGCTAAGGTTTCTAACGTTTTCACGTTAGCTAAGGCTTTGGCATTTTCATGTCACTAAGTTTGGATAGTCGCCGGTTAGGGCCATACTCCAGTTTACATACGATCCTTGGGCTTGTCCCCAGTTATCCTTGGGCTTGTCCCTAGTTATCCTTGGGCTTGTCCCTAGTTATCCTTGGGCTTGTCCCCAGTTGCTAACTCTTTTCTTATATTGGCTTAGTCCCAAGTTATGCTCTATTTCAGGTTCTTGAAGATAGGCAACTAGGGATCCTTGATCCTTACTTTATTCTAAGGTTTATTTTACAGTTATCCTTATTATGGTTAGGATCCTAACTTGGACCCTCAGGTATGATCCTTAACTGTCTTTTATTCTATTCATTATTTATTTGAATAACCCTCAAAGTTTGACAACTAAACTTGTGATCCTTATAATATATCGCTTTGTAAAATTCTTTAACTAAAGGATATCTGATCATGGATCATATCCTAAATATTTTCAGTCTGGCTTGTTCAAAATTGTTTATTCAATAAGTGTGTATCAAAACAAAGGAAAATCAAAGAAACATAAGGATAACAACACAAGTTAAGCGACAAAAGGTTAAGTTTTTATTTATAAACAAAAGACTAACCCTTAAAAGGTTGTCAAAATTACCTACCCGAGCTTCTACCAGCAAAACGTGGCCCGTCCGCTTGGGTAGGTAAAGGGTGTCCATGATAATAAGTTCAAAAGTAGTGCAGGAATATAAAGGCGGCAGGATCACAATGGCTTCATCCCCCAAACAGAGGATCCCTCCACCAATTGCAATCCTGCCTATTGTCTAAAGGATCATACATGATCCTTAATCCTAAAACCTATTGTTCGAAGTACAACCCATCATTGTTCAGCAAAAAACATCATAACCAAAACAAACTATCAAACTTAAAGAATGGGCTCCGGCTACGTCTAGAAATGTCCTTCATCGCCCATCCATGCAGCCTATGCCTTCGCTGCATCCTCTTCCTCTCCAGCTGCGGTATCCTTCATCAGATCCTTTCCACTGCCACTTGCCTCAATCGCCAAGACCTCAGTAGCCTCCTCCTCATCATCCTCTAGATCAGCCAACCTTGCCTTCCAGCCCTCAACATCCCAGCTGCTTTTGTCAAAACTAGGATCTTGAGCTTCCTGGGCCATCTTCAATTTTGTCTGATACATCGTGATGGCGGCAGAGACCTTAGCATTTTCTATGAGATCATGCTTCTCATAATCAAGGTCAAACAGAAGCTTAGCCATCTTGGTCTTAGCATCTTGGAGTTCCTTCTGAAGATCAGCAATCGCAAGGTCCTTGAGCACGGCAACCTGTTGGAGGTCAGCGATCTTCTTGTCCTGCTCCTCAACATTCCCCACGTAATCCTCAATCTCAGCAAATTTCTGCAAAGAAAAGGATAAAGCAGTTCAAGATCAGGTGATCCTTATACGGGTAGGATACCTAGGCAGAGTTGGTGATCCTTACATCGTTGAAGTATTCGATGAACTGGTGACGGATCAGTGGTAGGCCCTGAAGATCCTCAGCATCAGAAGTTTTCCTCTTCTTGACACCCTTTCCTTTAGCGGGTGCCTTTGGAATGGAGATGCTAGGACTGGTGGTGGATCTCTTCTTCCTGGATCGTACGACATCAAGGTCAGCCGTATTGAACTGGGATACAGGCTTGGCAGATTTTCCGGCACCTACACATTCATCGCAAGATAAGTATCCTTATCCTATTTCAATTTACTTATTTATTTTAATATTCAAACTATGTAAAAGATAGGATACTTACTTGACATGGTAATGGAACCTGAGGATACTTCTTGTGAATCTTGGGTCTCTACCTTGAATGTCCTTGTTTCAGGATCAAGCTTCCAAAAAGCAGCAAGCCTATCCTTGGTTTCAGGTGATGTGATGATGTGTGAGACAGAAATAGCTGCATAACACAAGACAAAAAAGGGGTCAGTAATCCTTATACAAAAACAAGACTACCTGGTGATCCTTCTCAGGATCCTCCGGCCTACCATGGGTGGACCATGTCCTTGGTAAATGCTTTCCGTCGGGAATGGTATCCCTCCTGACAAAGAAGAAGCGATGTTTTCAATTTGTGTCATTCTTAGTAACTTTAAGAAGAGGGTGTTCTCCGCCGGGTTTTCGTTTGAACAAATAACGATGGGATCCGAAGGTGGTAAGATCATACAATTGTGTCAGCTCTGATATGCCTAAATCAATGCCCTCCTGCTCGATGATCCTCTCCAGGGTATACAAAACCCTCCAAATCATCGGCATGGCTTGGATGTAAGATATGCCGGTCAGGGAAAAGAAGGATTGTGTGAATTCTGGGAAAGGATAGCTGTACCCTATAGTAAATGGAGTAGCTGGAAAGGCAACCCATGTTTCAGAAACACAGTCGCTAAGAACAGTGGGATCAAAGGGTTTGAAGAAGGCACTCGCCGGAAAACAACGACGAATCTTGTCTATCTGAGCATCATTAAAGTAACACCTTTCATTTGTGGAGTCTTTGATGATCTTTTGACTCTTCAAGGGACTATCCTTCTGGTGATCCTTGGCGGGGGAGGACCGGAGCATCATTCTCAAAGTGTTTGTGATAAAGAAAGAAAAACAGAGTAAGAGAGGGAGAAAGAAGAGAAAGAGATACCTGATTGATCTTCGACTGAGAATATAAAGGGAGTTTCTTTCGAATTTGAATGCATATTGATCCTATCTATATCTCTATTTATAATTATGATTCTGCAGGATTGTCACTTCCGTGACGTCATGATCGCAACGGCTAGTTCTATTTTAACGGCTATATATCCGTTAGTTAGTTGCGGATAAGATCAAAGAAAATATAACTCGCTAATTTTACAAATTACTCCTTATATTTTGGGGGCAATTGTTAGGGGAGGATTTTCTAACAATTAGTGATCCTTACACGTTATCCTAATTAGTGATCCTTACTTCTGTGACAGGTGGTGATCCTCAGAAGAGCTTCAGGATCATGGATCACTTTAAGGATCCTCGTACTGACGATTGTTTATTTATGTTTTGTACTATCTCGCAGGTATAACCAGCTTGACCAAGTCTTGGCGACATTCCTGGAGAATATTCCCAAACTATTCTGGACGTGCTTGGCCAAAAATGGACGTTATGGAGAACGTGGGGGCTTGGCACAAAAGTCGGATAGTTAGTTTGGTAGTTTAATTTCTATTTTAAAAGGGGTAACGGGCTAGTAGAAAAACACTTAGCCATTTTGACAGCTACACACACTCATATACTCGCACACTTGAAGCTCTCGACGAACATACATTCGTTTTCACACACATTTACACATTTCACGATAGTGATCCTTGTACCTAGCTCGTTACTATCCGGAGTTGTAAACATTCATTCATTTATTTGAGCTTGGTGATCGGTAGTTTCCATCACCCCCGTTTTTTGTGCCGGAGATCAACTGTTGGTCAAGGGCTTTTTCCCCGTATAAATCCTTGTGTCATTTCAGCAATTTACATTGAAGTGTTCCTTGTTATTGTTCTACATTGTTAGCATCATACCCCGTAACATAGAGTTTGGTTGCAATATCCTCAACAGATTTTTTGACCAAAACATTTTCCACCAGGTGCTTTAGGAAGCTTACCCACTATATCCATTCCCCATCTCATAAATGGCCAAGAAGAGGATATAGGATGCAAAAGTTCTGCTGGTTGGTGAAGGATATTACTGTGTCTCTGAAAAGGATCACACTTCTTGGCATACTCCACAACATCCTTCTTCATAGTGGGCCAATAGTATCCTGTCCTCAGGATCCTTGAGAATAATGCCCTACCCCCAGTGTGGTTTCCACAATCTCCTTCATGGAAATCCTTTAGGACTTCTTGGATTTCAGGATTCTCAATGCATCTTAGATATGGTCCTGCAAGAGATCGTTTATACACCATATTATTCAATATTGTAAATTGAGATACCTTAATTTTGAAAGCCATAGGGTTTTCTCCTGTAGGAATCTCTCCATGTTGTATGTATCTCATGATTGGGAGGATCCATGATACTGAATGAGATTGAGTATCATCACTAGGGATGATTGCAGAATCCTCTCCTATCTCCATAGCTACATGATCCTCGATAGCAGGGGTCAGGATATGGATAATAGGAATCCTTATATCCTCCGGGATCTTCAAGGATGATCCTAGATTAGCTAATGCATCAGCCTCTGCATTCTCTTCCCTTGGCACCTGTGTCAAACTAAAGAAAACAAAAGAGAGTGCCAATTCTTTGACTATCTCTAAATATTTGATTAGATTTTCACCTTTAACAGCATAGGATCCATTAAAGTGATTAGTGATTAATAATGAATCTACATGTACCTCAAGATACCTGATCCTCATATGCTTAGCAATTTGCAAACCAGCTACCAAGGCTTCATACTCAGCCTCATTGTTGGTAGTTTGAAATTCACAAGCTATGGAGTGGGGTATTATGTCCCCCTGTGGCGATTTTAGTAGTATTCCCAGCCCTATTCCTTTTACATTGGAGGCTCCATCAGTGAATAGTATCCAAGGATCCTTAGTTTCTTCAAGCTGTTGGACTTCTAACTCAGCCTCCTTTTGCAAATCACTACTAAAATCTGCCACAAAGTCAGCTAAGGCTTGGGATTTGATGGCAGTCCTTGGTTCATATCTTATATCATATGCACTAAGCTTCACTGCCCACTTAGCCATCCTTCCTGACATTTCAGGTTTCCTGAGAACATTCTTAATTGGAAAATTAGTCTTAACAATAATGGCATGAGTCTCAAAATAATGTCTTAATTTAGTAGATGCCATTATTAATGCAAGGATAAGTTTCTCTAAGTGTGAATACCTGGATTCAGCATCAAGTAAACTCTTACTTACATAATAAACAAGATGTTGTGTACCTTGGTGATCCTTAACAAGGACCGCACTTACTGCTTTTGAGGATACTGCTAGGTATAAGGATAATACATCCCCCTTTTCTGGTTTCATCAAGGCAGGGGCTGAGGATAGGTAATCCTTAAGAGCTTTGAGGGCACTTTCATGCTTCTCAGTCCATTCAAATTTCTTGTTCTTCCTCAGGATGTCATAGAATTCCTTGCACTTTTCTGAGGATTTGGATATGAACCTGTTCAAGGCTGCGATCCTGCCTGTCAATCTTTGCACATCCTTAGCATTGGCAGGAGATTTGATATTCACAATAGCCTTGATTTGCTCTGGACTTGCTTCAATGCCCCTCGTTGTCACCATATAGCCTAAGAATTTACCTGCCTTAACACCAAAATGACACTTGGAAGGTGTTTTGGTAAAAAATCAGACGAGGATAATGCAACCAAACTCTTTGTTACGGGGAATGATGCTTAAAATGTGTAACAGCGATGAGGATCACTTCAATGTAAATTGCACAAACAACACAAGGATTTATACGGGGAAAAAGCCCTTGATCAAGAGTTGATCTCCGGCACAAAAAACCCCGGGTGATGGAAACTACCGATCACCAAGCTCAAATAAATGAATAAATGTTTACAACTTCGGATAGTAACGGGCTAGGTACAAGAATCACTATCGTGAAATGTGTAAATGTGAGTGAAAACGAATGTATGTTCGTCGAGAGCTTCAAGTGTGCGAGTATATGAGTGTGTGTAGCTCAGAAATGACTAAGTGTTTTTTCTTACTAGCTCGTTACTCCTTTAAAATAGAAATTCAACTACCAAACTAACTATCCGACTTTTGTGCCAAGCCCCCACGTTCTCCACAACGTCCATTTTTGGCCAAGCACGTGCAGAATAGCTTGGGAATATTCTCCAGGAATGTCGCCAAGACTTGGTCAAGCTTGTTATACCTGCGAGGTAATATAAACAAATAATCGTCAGTACGAGGATCCTTAAAGTGATCCATGATCCTGATCCTGAAGCTCTTCTGGGGATCACCACCTGTCACAGAAGTAAGGATCACTAGTTAGGATAACGAATAAGGATCACTAATTGTTAGAAAATCCTCCCCTAACAGAAGGATTTAGTTTCATATTAAATTTATCAAGGATATTGAATGCTTCCTCCAAGTCTTTAAGGTGATCCTCAGCTTTCTTGGACTTAACCACCATGTCATCAATATAGACTTCCATAGAGTGTCCAATTTGTTCCTTGAACATCATATTGACTAGCCTTTGATAAGTAGCACCTGCATTCCTTAGTCCAAATGGCATAGCAATATAACAATATATACCAGTTGGGGTCATAAAGGCTGTATCCTCTTGATCAGATGGTTCCATCTGAATTTGTTGAAATCCAGATGAAGCATCCATAAAAGTCAACAACTCATGACCCGCGGTAGCATCCACCATGGAGTCAATGTGGGGTAACGGGAAAGGATCCTTGGGACATGCCTTGTTTAAATCAGTAAAATCGACACATACCCTCCACTTTCCATTTTTCTTTTAAACAACAACCACATTGGCTAACCATCTTGGATACTTAACCTCTCTTATCATACCTGCCCGAAGTAGTTTATCTACCTCTTCCTGGATAATGGCATTCCTCTCGGGTGCAAACTTCCTCCTCTTTTGATGAATTGGCTTGAATGACCTGTTAATGCCAAGTTTATGAGTAATTATATCTTTAGATATACCTGTCATATCCTCATGTTTCCAGGTAAAGGTAGTTTTTCTTCTTTTAAGGAAGGATATTAGCTCTTGTTCAATGTCGCTAAGGATCCCTGATCCTATGAAGATCTTGGATTCAGAATCATCAGGATCCATGAGGATTTCTTTCAAATCCTGTTCTCTTGCCTCCAAGATATCTCTTGAAGGACACTTTAATTACTATTGCTCCCTTGGTCTTGAGGCTGGCTTCATTGATGATGTATAACAATTCTTAGCCTCTTGTTGATCACTCTCAATTTTTACCACTCCCCATGGACTTGGAAGCTTTACACACTGATGATAGGTGGATGGGACTGCCTTCATATCATGTATCCATGGCCTGCCAAGGATAACATTACAACAAGATAAGCAATCTATAACACAAAATTTCTGATAAGAATGGAGTCCTTCAATATAAATAGGGAGTTTGATGTCCCCCAATGTGTTTTTGGTTTCCCCACTAAATCCCACAAGGACTGAGGATCTTGTGACAATATCAGACTCCGGGATATTCATTTTCTTGAGGACATCAAGCTGAATGATGTTCACAGAGCTTCCTCCATCGATTAGGATCCTGCGAACAAAGTGGTTAGAAATAAACAATGTAATTACAAGACCATCATGATGAGGATCCTGGACATCAACACGATCATCCTCATCAAAAGTTATGATCTTATCCTTGGTGACGGTGGAGGTCCGGATGGGTATGTCCCCATTATCCATCTTGGTTTCCTTAGCATGTCTTTTGGCTGCTGAAAAGGAAGTACCACAAATGTCTGATCCACCGGATATGAAGTTTATAACTTGTGCATCTGCTGGAGGAGCATGAGCCCTTTCTGGGATCCTTTCAGGATCCTGGATCCTTGACTTCTTCTGTCCCAAAAGTTCCTTCAAATGCCCCTTGCTCAACAAGTAACCAATTTCCTTTCTTAGTGCAATACACTCTTCAGTGAGATGCCCAAAATCCTTATGATATGCACACCACTTGGACTTATCCTTTGTAGCAGCTGGTTTATCACTTTTTCTCGGCCATCTAGCTTTCTCACCTAGATTCTGCATTGCAAGGATTAGTTCATTGTTATCAACAGAAAAACAGTATTCAGAAATAGGAGGATAATCCTCAGCATCCTCTTCTTGTTCCACCGCATGCACGTTCTGGTTATCAGACTTGTTGTAGGACTTGGATTTGTTGTTCCTGAAGTAGGATCCTTGTTTCTCCTGTTTTGAGGATCCTGTCAATCTATCCTGGATCCTTGTGTTATCCTCTAGGCGGATGAACCTAAGGGTTGTGGTTCTTACTTCATAAAGATTCCTGCAAGGTGTCATAACAAGATCATCATAGAATAATGAATCCCTAAGCAATCCCATTTTAAAGGCTTCTACAGCCGTAGCAATATCCAAATTAGGAATATCTAAGGATTCTTTACTAAACTTAGTGATATAATCTCTAAGTGATTCATTTTGACCTTGTGTTACCCTATATAGATCACTAGTTAATCGTTCAAATTTTCTACTACAAGAGAATTGACTATTAAACAAATTAACTAGATTATCAAATGAAGTAATAGAGTAAGGGGGAAGACTTAGCAGCCATTTAAGAGCAGATCCCGTGAGTGTGGATCCAAATCCCTTGCATAGACATGCTTCCTTTAACCTCTCAGGAATTGGATTGATCTCCATCCTCTCCCTATACTGAGCTACATGCTCTTCTGGATCTGTTGAACCATCATACAGCTTCATAGATGGTATCTGGAACCTTTTGGGTATCTCAGCATCACATAAGGGTGGTGCAAAACGAGATATCCTATGGCTACCATCTGCAATTTCAGGAATGAGTTTAACCACTCCTGGTACACTGGATATCATATCCTTAAGTTTCTGTAACTCCCTAGCCATAGCTTGATTGATACATGTATCCTGCATTGAGCCATGGTTAGTGTTATATAAATTATTAAAAGTGTTACCTCCCGGAGGATTCATGTTTGGAATTGCGGATGTGAATCCATATTGACGGGATTCTGGTATGATCGAAGGACCAGATGAAGTGATGGTCTGCATTGGTATGAAGACTCCTTGATGAACATCGGTGCTCGGAGGTTGCATACTTCTTAAGAATCCCTGATCCTGAAAGATGTTGGATCCTTGAAGCTGAGATGATCCTTGAACCTGAAAGGATCCTTGGGGCATAGAGGATCCTAGAAACTAGGAGGATCCTGGAATCATAGAGGATCCTTGAAGCTGGAAGGATCCTTGAGCCATGGAGGATCCTTGACCCTGGGAGGATCCTGGAGCCGTAGAGGATCCTTGAACCTGGGAGGATCCTTGACCCTGGGAGGATCCTTGAACTGCATGCATTCCCAAATATCCTCCTGACGTGAAGTATCCTTGATGCTGAAAAGAGGATCCCGATGGTTGAGAGGAGGATCCTTGAGGCTGGAAGTGAGAGCCAAATGCCTGACTCATAGTTGTTGTTCCATAACGCCTTTCTTATGGACCACTTTGATACTGGATGCCTGGATCTGCCAATTGTAAGGTAGTTACAACCGGAGTGTCAAAATTCAAGGACCTTGGCATCAGAGGAGAGCGATCCTCCACTGATTTCTTCTGTTTCTTGATATCACCAATCTCCTGGAGGATCCTTTCATTGGTTTTGTCCTGCTCTTGCATGCGATCTCTCATCTGCAAAATCAGAGTAAAAAGGTCATTAGTGGTAGGATTAGAGGAAACATAAGAAGTTGGTGGTTTTGTGAAAATGGGGGTTTGTCTCTTCGCGACATTCTCAGCATTCTTCTGGGATCCAGAAGGTGGTGGAGGCAAAGGTGGAACGCCTTGTGAAGAACTAATTGCCGGCATAGAACTTGATGTATTCTTTGTTGAGGAAGCCATCTGCTTGGTTGTAATGAACCGAAATGACCACAAAAGTATGAATCTTCTTAGGAATGAAGCACCAATTGCCCCACGGTGGGCGCCAAACTGTTTTGGTCAAAAATCAAGCAATGATAATGCAACCAAACTTTCTGTTGTGGGGTATGATGCTTGAATCAATGAACAACACTAAGGATCACTCAGAAATGAAATGAATAAGTGACACAAAGATTTATACGAGGAAAAAGCCCTTGATCAATGAATGATCTCCGGCATAAAAAACCTCGGGTGATGGAAACTACCGATCACCAACTCAGATTAAACAAGAAATGTATTACAACTTCGGATGATAGCGAGCTAATTACAAGGATCACTATAGTGTAATGTGCAAAAAAGTGTGTAATCGCCAAGTGATTTGTCAAGAGCTGGTGAGAGCAGTTGCGAGTGTGTGTGTTAAGCTAAAAATAGCCAAGTGTTCTCTATTTAGCTCGCTATCCCTTTTAAAAATGGAAAATATCTAAGCTAACAAACATTCCGCATTTGGTGCAAGAACTCCACGACCTCCATAACGTCCATTTCAGCCATGCACGTACGGAATAAATATGGAATATGCTCCAGGAATATCGCCAAGACCAAGTCCAAGCTCGTACTCCTGCAAAACAACATCATATTCAAAGCAGGAAATCGTTAGTATAAGGATCCTTACGATGATCCATGATCCTGATCCTACAATACTTATGAGGATCACTAATTCAAACAGAAGTGAGGATCACTGATCATTGGAAAATCCCCCCCTAACAACTACTGGGATGGTATGGCTTGTGTGCGATCGTAGTGGTGAGCACCGTAGTAAAGCAACAGTTAGGAAAGCTGGTAGCAAAAAAATCGGTTGCCCATTTTCATTACTCGCCATCCGGGACGTGACGAATGACACGTGGGAGTTAAAAATGGACTGTGCGAACCATCACCACGAACCTACGACGAGTCTGTTGGGCGACGCTTTTGTGTGAAGATTTACTAAAGCCGAATACAAGCTAGTGGAGCAGCTAACTGCTCAAAACATGGAGCCACGTATCATATTTCAAACCCTAAGAAAGCAGTTCCCCAACAGCCTGCATGTTCAGAAAGATGTGCAAAATGCGGTACAAAAAATTAGAGCGACAATAATGGACGGAAAGACTCCTATGCAGGCACTGTAAAGCCTGATGCATGACCACCGATTCATTTACGACACCCGACAGGAACCCAAAATAGATGTCGTAACAGAGATTTTCTTTGTTCATCCTTATTCAATCACTATGTGGCGTGCATTCCCGCACGTGATGTTGATCGACGGGACCTACAAAACAAACCTCTACAACATGCCATTTGTCCAGGTTGTGGGTATGACGTCGACCAACAAGTCTTTTTGTATCGCACATGCCGTTATTTGTAAAGAACGAAGGGGTAACTACGTGTGGGTGCTTGAGCGGATCAAGTCAATATTACATGAATGTATGATGCCGCGTGTGATAGTCACGGATAGGGAGCTTGCCCTAATTAACGCGTGTTCTAAAGTATTCCTGAACGCAACCAGGCTTCTATGCTACTTTCACATCCAACAAAATATAGCTAAAAAGTGCAAGAAAGGGTTCAATAAAGAAGATTGGGGGAAATTTATGTCGTACTGGCGGAGATTGTGCGAATCTTCTTCAGAGCCCATGTACAAGTACAACTTGGAGAAAATGTATAACCGACTCGTGGTTGCCAACCGAGAAAGTAAGTGTTCCTTCAACAAACGACTCACCCAATCTATTATATTTTACACACGCTTTTACATTTCATTATTTTATTTTTGCAGGTGTCTATGATTACGTCTACGAAAACTGGCCCAAAGACTATAAAGAAATGTTCGTTTATGCGTGGACCGATAAGTGTCGCAACTTTGGTCAGCGCACCACCAACAGAGTTGAGAGCCAGCACGCAAATTTAAAAAAATACGTTACGCGCGGGAGTTCATTGGAGCGAATAGCAAGATGCGTCATTGATATAGTTGAAACTCAGTACGATGAAATACAAAAAAGTTTCACTGAGAGCATCGAAAAAACGATGAACCACCACAGACACCGACTGTTGGACAACCTACGTGGAAAGGTTTCCCATGAAGCACTTGATTTGCTGGCAAAAGAGCTACTGAGGAAGATGGAGGTGTTGCGGAAACTTAACGCATCATGTGGTTGCCATATGTGGCTTAGCTGTGGATTGCCGTGTGCTTGTAGGCTGGAAAACTACAAACATACAGGTAAAAAATATTAAAACTACAAACCTTTTGTTATTTTGTACGATTTAGCTGTTTCTCACACCGTATTAACTTAACTGTGCAGGGCGTATGATACAACTCGACGACATAGATGTATTCTGGCGTAAGCTTGACTTGCTCCCGTGTAAACTGGTAGACGAGGAGGTCGAAGTCGAACGGTAAGGCGCGTAGGTCCCTAACGAGCGTCGAAACTAAGTTCGTCGTTTTATATTTTAACGACGAACTTATTTCGACGCTCGTTAGGGACCTACGCGACTTACGGTTCGACATTGACTAAATAATAAAAAAATATAATTTAACGACGATAAAGAAATGTTTTGACGCTCGTAAGGCGCGTACGGGCCTAACGAGCGTCGAAACTAAGTTCGTCGTTAAAAAATATTTTTTTTATTATTTAGTCGAAGTCGAACTGTAAGGCGCGTAGGTCTCTAACGAGCGTCGAAACTAAGATCGTCGTTAAAATATAAAACTTCGATCTTAGTTTCGACGCTCGTTAGGGATCTACGCGCCTTACGGTTCGACTTCGACTAAATAATAAAAAAAATATATATTTTAACGACGAACTTAGTTTCGACGCTCGTTAGGCCCGTACGCGCCTTACGGACTCGACTAAATAATATTTTTTTTTATTATTTAGTCGACATCGTCCGTAAGGCGCGTACGGGCCTAACGAGCGTCGAAACAAAGTTCGTCGTTAAAATATATATATTTTTTTATTATTTAGTCGAAGTCGAACCGTAAGGCGCGTAGGTCTCTAACGAGCGTCGAAACTAAGTTCGTCGTTTTATATTTTAACGACGAACTTATTTCAACGCTCGTTAGGGACCTACGCGCCTTACGGACGACGTAGACTAAATAATAAAAAAAATATAATTTAACGACGATCTTAGTTTTGACGCTCGTAAGGTGCGTCGAAACTAAGTTCGTTGTTAAAATTTTTTTTGTTTATTATTTAGTCGAAGTTGAACTGTAAGGCGCGTAGGTCCCTAACGAGTGTCGACAGAAAACTGTTTTTTTTAAATAGAAAATATTTTTTTAAACTTAAATTGTTTTTTTTTAACAGAAAACTACTTTTTTAAACAGAATTTTTTTTAACAGATTTTTTTTAAACAGAATTTTTTTTAATTATTTAGTCGAAGTCGAACCATAAGGCGCGTAGGTCTCTAGCAAGCGTCGAAACTAAAATCGTCGTTAAAATATAAAACGACGAACTTAGTTTCGACGCTCGTTAGGGACCTACGCGCCTTACGGTTCGACTTCGACTAAATAATAAAAATATATATATTTTAACGACGAACTTAGTTTCGACGCTCATTAGGCCCGTACGCTCCTTACGGACGACGTCAACTAACGCGTACGGGCCTAACGAGCGTCGAAACTAAGTTCGTCGATAAAATATTTTTTTTTTATTATTTAGTCGAAGTCGAATCGTAAGGCGCGTAGGTCCCTAACGAGCGTCGAAACTAAGTTTGTCGTTTTATATTTTAACGACGATCTTAGTTTCGATGCTCGTTAGTGACCTACGCGCCTTACGGACGACGTAGACTACATAATAAAAAAATATAATTTAACGACAATCTTAGTTTTGACGCTCGTAAAGCACGTACGGGCCTAACGAGCGTCGAAACTAAGTTCGTCGTTAATTTTTTTTATTATTTAGTCGATGTCGAACCGTAAGGCGCGTAGGTCCCTAACGAGCGTCGACAGAACACTGTTTTTTTTTAAATAGAAAATATTTTTTTTATACCTAAATTGCTTTTTTAAATAGAATTTTTTTAATAGACTTTTTTTAAACAAATTTATTTTTTTAAACATAATTTTTTTTAATTATTTAGTCGAAGTCGAAACGTAAGGCGCGTAGGTCCCTAACGAGCGTCGAAACTAAGATCGTTGTTAAAATATAAAACTTCGATCTTAGTTTCGACGCTCGTTAGGGACCTACGCGACTTACGGTTTGACATGGACTAAATAATAAAAAAATATAATTTAACGACGATAAATAAATGTTTTGACGCTCGTAAGGCGCGTACGGGCCTAACGAGCGTCGAAACTAAGTTCGTCGTTAAAAAATATTTTTTTTATTATTTAGTCGAAGTCGAACTGTAAGGCGCGTAGGTCTCTAACGAGCGTCGAAACTAAGATCGTCGTTAAAATATAAAACTTCGATCTTAGTTTCGACGCTCGTTAGGGATCTACGCGCCTTACGGTTCGACTTCGACTAAATAATAAAAAAAATATATATTTTAACGACGAACTTAGTTTCGACGCTCGTTAGGCCCGTACGCGCCTTACGGACTCGACTAAATAATATTTTTTTTTATTATTTAGTCGACATCGTCCGTAAGGCGCGTACGGGCCTAACGAGCGTCGAAACAAAGTTCGTCGTTAAAATATATATATTTTTTTATTATTTAGTCGAAGTCGAACCGTAAGGCGCGTAGGTCTCTAACGAGCGTCGAAACTAAGTTCGTCGTTTTATATTTTAACGACGAACTTATTTCAACGCTCGTTAGGGACCTACGCGCCTTACGGACGACGTAGACTAAATAATAAAAAAAATATAATTTAACGACGATCTTAGTTTTGACGCTCGTAAGGTGCGTCGAAACTAAGTTCGTTGTTAAAAAATTTTTTGTTTATTATTTAGTCGAAGTTGAACTGTAAGGCGCGTAGGTCCCTAACGAGTGTCGACAGAAAACTGTTTTTTTTAAATAGAAAATATTTTTTTAAACTTAAATTGTTTTTTTTTAACAGAAAACTACTTTTTTAAACAGAATTTTTTTTAACAGATTTTTTTTAAACAGAATTTTTTTTAATTATTTAGTCGAAGTCGAACCATAAGGCGCGTAGGTCTCTAGCAAGCGTCGAAACTAAAATCGTCGTTAAAATATAAAACGACGAACTTAGTTTCGACGCTCGTTAGGGACCTACGCGCCTTACGGTTCGACTTCGACTAAATAATAAAAATATATATATTTTAACGACGAACTTAGTTTCGACGCTCATTAGGCCCGTACGCTCCTTACGGACGACGTCAACTAACGCGTACGGGCCTAACGAGCGTCGAAACTAAGTTCGTCGATAAAATATTTTTTTTTATTATTTAGTCGAAGTCGAATCGTAAGGCGCGTAGGTCCCTAACGAGCGTCGAAACTAAGTTTGTCGTTTTATATTTTAACGACGATCTTAGTTTCGATGCTCGTTAGTGACCTACGCGCCTTACGGACGACGTAGACTACATAATAAAAAAAATATAATTTAACGACAATCTTAGTTTTGACGCTCGTAAAGCACGTACGGGCCTAACGAGCGTCGAAACTAAGTTCGTCGTTAATTTTTTTTATTATTTAGTCGATGTCGAACCGTAAGGCGCGTAGGTCCCTAACGAGCGTCGACAGAACACTGTTTTTTTTTTAAATAGAAAATATTTTTTTTATACCTAAATTGCTTTTTTAAATAGAATTTTTTTAATAGACTTTTTTTAAACAAATTTATTTTTTTAAACATAATTTTTTTTAATTATTTAGTCGAAGTCGAAACGTAAGGCGCGTAGGTCCCTAACGAGCGTCGAAACTAAGATCGTTGTTAAAATATAAAACTTCGATCTTAGTTTCGACGCTCGTTAGGGACCTACGCGACTTACGGTTTGACATGGACTAAATAATAAAAAAAATATAATTTAACGACGATAAATAAATGTTTTGACGCTCGTAAGGCGCGTACGGGCCAGAAGGATGCTGATTGGCTAAATATGATATACAAGAAAAAGTAATAAGCAAAGAAAATAAAAAAATATAGCATTTTCATGCTTTTTTAATTTTCTAAATTGGATGAAAACTTTTTCAAAATTCTAGTGCCTTATTGAATTATATTTATAGGATTCCACACCTCATAACTCAAAGTACTGCATGCTCTACATTTGCATATGTTGGAATCGTCCAGATCATTGTTTGTTCCGTATTCTTCCTTTCTTTTGCAAAATTATGTATGAATCTCTTCATATGCCATCGTCAAGCCACATTTTTTTATATGCGTTAATGGTGGTGATGACAGGGATGGTGTCAAAATTTATTGAATGTTGATGTGAAAATTACATAAAGGTTGATGTCAGGGGCGGAACCATAGTGAAATGAGCCGTAGCACAGGCTACGGCTCAACCCCGTATTCGTAGTGCTTTTTTCCGATTTTATATAAAGGATACCCTTAAAAAAATACGAGGATACCTCTAATCAAAAAATTGGATACTTGATATTACTAAAATCCCATTTTTTATAAGCTCAAACATTTTCAACCCGAAATCTTGTAGAATAATTATGCCCGAATGATAAAATAAGCCCAAATTAACAATAATAAAATTGAAAGGAGTCCTTAAATATAATTAATAAAGTTATCCCAAGACGCATAACGATATTATAGTTGAATAAGTGATCTTGCTCGTCTTATGGTGGAAACCAGAACACATAGTTCATGTCCTTTGGTTTATCAGGTAGTGAAGCTAACTTTGGTTTTACCGGTTGCAACCGCAACCGTTGAAATATATATATATTTTTTCTAAATTGAAGCATATCAAGACGGATTTACGCAATCGAATGTGCCTGAAATATTTGAACAATGCTATGGTTTGTGCGGTCAAAAAATAAACTTTTGTTAAAGTAAAAGACGACGATGTTATGGAACGATTTCAAGCTATGAAAAAGAAAGAGGACACATACATTAGATATTTATTTGTTTTACTTTATTTATTATTGTTTTTTTTTTATAATTGCCCGGTAAATTTTTTTTCGGGATACCCCTAAATTAATGGGCTAGTTCCGCCACTGGTTGATGTCAAAATTTCATCAAGGTGCTCGGGGAAAATTCGAATACATGTTAAAAAAATTAAAAGTTGAGGGGGGGGGGGGGGGGGGAGGGGGTTGTCACCCGCAAGTAGGTGTAGGAACACCGTTGCACCGGTTCGGTAAGTATGAACCGTTTTTGCTTTGGTTTGGTTGGTTTTTTTGAGAAGTTGTGGTTCAATCAATAACCTAGGTTTAGGGTTAGACCGGGTTTGGGTTTGTTCTTATAACATAATAGGTTAAGTGATGACCGATGTGTCGTTTAGTTTATTCCATGTCCAGACTTTCACTCACGGTTGAGTTTGTTCCTCTGATCTATAGTCGCTCGTCGCAGTTCCTTTGTCGAGTCATTTCTTTGTGGAAAATTTTGGCTTTTGGGCATCCGGTACACCATTAAAGCCTCCTCGACTTGATAGTTCAGTTCAACTTAACATAATGTGTCATGATTACTAGCTTATGTAGTTATACTTTTGAGACTTTTAACATGCAATAGATTTTACAGAATTGTAATCATTCTTGGATGCTCCTATGTCAATAAATATTTGAATATATGTGTTGACTCTCATTCAGTTAGATAGTTGGATTGTCACCAAAGGGCTTTGGCGTGTTGGATAAAACTTTACTTTTCCATGTGACGAGGGTTTAAATCCCATTGCTGACAAAAATTAAAGCGTTCAAAAAAAGATAGTTGGATTGCCGTTTTAATTTTTAAGTAGACCGGCTGCCTCACAAACTTTAAATATAGGTGGAGACTTGGAATGCCATTGTAGGTGTATAAAAAGTTTGAACTTATTCTTTTTCAATTGTTGATTAATTACACGAACATCCTTTACATGTATAGTTTGTCTCAGGGTTTCATCCTATAGTTTGACGGATGCTTAATTTGGACATTAAAAGAAGTCTCGTAACCGCGCACATGAGGACAATTTCGTCATTTACCCTATATTTAGAAAACCAAAAATCCAAACAAAATAATAAAAGCACGTAATATGGTTACTAGTGGGGATGCCCGCGCGTTGCTGCGGGTATTTATGTTTGGAAGTAAAAATTGGTCTTGTTTTTTATAAGAATGGAAACAATCTAAAAGTTTGTTATGTAAACTCTTATTAGTGAAAATGCTATAAGAATATGCTAAAATCTGAGCTTGTAAGTCCATTCATAATGCATTATCCTGCTACATCATGTCAGATCAGTTTTTCAAAATTATCCGCGGCCACTTAACCTAGCTCGTACAATTGTTCCTATACTTTTAAAAAGCCCGTCAACTCCCATCGTGTTTATCCAGTAATCAGATTCCACATAAGGGTCTTGACTGAAGTTGAAATGCCAGTACCGGTCTTCATTGCGAAATGTGTGTTGGTACACCTGCAAGTTACAGCAAAGAAGTTAACTTTGACTTTCTTAGGTCAAACAGAGAAAAAGTCAACTCCATTTGTTTATGAATTTTCAAGAAAATTCCAAGAACACCTCTATCATCAAAATGAACTTATTAGCATAATACAGGTGGGAAAATATTTTTGCGAGGAACTACTAACAAAATCTACATCAATTTGAACTTTTGGAAGAAACATGTTTGACCTCAATGTCAAACTGTGACTGATGTACCTGTAGATCATGAGCGTACGCTCTGGTTACGAGATCAGTAGGTGTTTGAAGGTGGCCGTCTTTTACAGGAACAATGATGTCTTTCCATGGACCAATCCCGACAACATTATATTCTTTGATATAGTTAAAATAAGGATCTGAAGTGATCTCTTCAAACGTCTGCATACAACTAATCATGATCAGATAATCAGCTGTAATAAAATGGGAAAAGCAAATGCTTTTGATTTACCTGATTCGTGTCTTGGGTTCTATAGTCCACATCATAGATTAGGAAGATCTTTGGTAGATCTGTTTGGTTATGCATATGAAAAAGTGACGATGGGGCGAATGACTGAATGAAACAAGGTTGTTTTAGGCATTCCTTTGATAAATATGAACCTTTATACCCGTGTTTCGTAAGGATTTCCACAAAAACATCTTCAAATTTCGTTCCTTTCAGCCTTTTCACCGATGCATTCCACACCGCAGTCTCGTCTTCCCCACACCTCTTGTGAATCTCCATCCTAATGGATAACGAAAAACGTGTATCCAATTGTTATGGGGACGGGTATGAGACTGAATTACCAAAACCCGACCCACTATCATCCATAATTATTACCTTGTATCCGTAGGTAGAATGGGAACAACCATCTTGTGGGGCCACTCAAGCATATCTTTAACTGTTGTTTTTACAGTATCCTGCACACATCAAGTAAACCTATGATGATGCCTAAACAATTCAGACAAACTTAGTTACAAAACAACGTTAATCACATCATAAAGAAACTTACATCTATCATGTCAGAAAGTCCAGGAATGGCTGTTAAACTTCCACTAACACCTTTTAATGTATAATCGAATTTTGGCTCTGGCTGATAATTTATAGCTGATTATTTTTTAAATCAAATATATTCTTATGCATGGATGTTAAGAAAACTGGTGGGATTCATAGGGTGTACCTCAGAAAGTAACGCAACAACAACCGCGGAGATGCAAGGAATTTCCTCACAGAGTTGGAAAATAACGCGAATAACTGTAAAAACTTGTAGATCCTTCAGCTGTAAACAGTACAAAACATACAATTTTCTTTCAGCAATTAGGGGTGTTAAATCGTTTGTGTTCAGGGGTTGGCAAGTTAAACCAGATAAGAACATGAAAATATTATCCTAAAACGTTAATCCAAACATGACACGAGTATTCGCGAGAAGACATGAACAATATCCCTTTAACCTAAAAAAAGTTTTATTTTTGTTTGCATATATGTACTTACAAATATTCCGCAAAAATAAAGTAGGGCATAAATAACTAAACTACCTTAATACCTTATGCTTATTTCTTTTTATCTTTAACGTTTTTTTATAAAAAAAATACCCAATCAGTTTAAATAATTACATAAAACATTCGTAAAAATAAATATTTCAACCCACAAACCATCCGATCAACCCAAACACAACTAATTTAACTAAACCGAAACCCACAAATTTCATGTTAGGTTCGTGTTATGTCATAAATTCACACCCCAATCAACAATATGATTCATAAACATACCCACCTGAATAGGTAACTTAGCAACAACAGCTTCAACATCCAAAACAATATTCGGGTCACCGCCCCAACAAAGATCTATGTCCATTGATATTTGACCTTTTATAAGACTGTGGACATGAATACCTGCACATTTTAAGTAATCATATGAATTGTAGTTAGTAATAGTGATGTATGCTGGACATATATTCAGGCTGCGCAATAATATGGTACCCTCAATCTTTGGTGCTACAGTTCCAAGAGAGAGTTTATCAAACTTCAATGATGTAATTCCAGTTGGACGATAGTTTTCCAACAACGGCTCAACCGATTCCTTAATTATAATACGAGCTGCCTAGGGATGGGCTGTTTTTCCCAAATACCCGTACTCGTACCCGTACCGTACCCGTACCCGTACCTATACCCGTACCGATTTTAGGTATTTGGTACATGTATCGGTACCCAGTTTTATTGATTTTGGTATTCGGTACTTTCGGTATTGGTACGGGTACGGGTACGGGTAAAAACGGGTACTGGTACCGAATTCTATGTATACCTTTAAAAGTTTTTTTTGTATTATGTTTTATTTCATATTATAGTATTTATAGTGCACTCGTATTGATTTTACCTATATGGTACCCGTATCGTATTGGTACTCGTACCAATTTTACCTATTTGGTACTCGTACTATATTGGTACTCATGTCAATTTTACCTATTTAGTACTCGTACAAGTGCTCAAAAAGTAAATAAAAACAAAATGGTACCAAGCGGGTACTGTACCGAAAATACCCGTACCAGTACCCGTACTCGTACCCGTACCGTACCTATATATTTGGTACGGTATTTGGTACCTAGTTTTGTTCAAATTCGGTACCGGTATTTTCGGTACTGGTACGGGTATAGGTACGGGTACTATACCAATCCCATCCCTAGCAGCTGCCTGTATGTACAAAAAATTTTAAGAAAAAAAAATAAGATTTGTCCAGGAATGCAGTAAAGCTAAGAGCCCAAAGTAAAGTACTTACTTCTTCAACATATGAAACAAGATGTAAACATAAAACCATAACAAATTCTTAAAATTTATGTTGAACAACTTTCACTATGAAACCAATAACAAAAAACAGTAACATCTTTAAATTCTTGAAACCCTAAGAGTCAAAGGTCAAAGCTTTATTACCTTTACATGACATGATAACCAACCCTCCCAGAACTAAAAATGGGTATACCAACAAAGAAGAGCCACATAATTCTTGTTCTTAATCTCCTCAGAATCATCATCACTACCCAAGCCCTAAACCCATGTAAACCCATAGGTAATCAGGGAAGAATAAAAAAACAAAAAAAAATCAAAAGAAGAAAAAACAAACAATATGTAACTTAAATTAACAACAAAAACCAAAAATTAAGCATAAAACAAAGAACACAACCTATGCAAAAGTCGGATGGGGCAAAATTGGAGTAAACAAATACCTTTTCCGCTGACTCATGTTTAACCATCAACAAAGCACGATGAGCACCTGCAGTGAAGAACAAAATTATAAGAATTGGATAGCCGATTATAAACAAATCGGTTTTGAAACTCTCCACATTCAATTGGGGATTGTTAAGGGTCAGGCAAATTGAATGGAGACTGGATTGGATTAGAACATGAAGACCGATTGTATAACAAGTTGAATCGTTGTACCCTGCTAACAATTAATACTCCTCCGTCTTTCGATTTCTCTCCTTGTCCTCTTTGTCTCTACACTTTCAATTTTGGCATTCAATCAGG
Source organism: Helianthus tuberosus (assembly GCA_030545235.1). NCBI lineage: Eukaryota > Viridiplantae > Streptophyta > Magnoliopsida > Asterales > Asteraceae > Helianthus > Helianthus tuberosus. The sequence continues at coordinate 35,469,033 of CM060436.1, forward strand.
AATTAAAAGCCGCAAATCGAAAAGGGCAGTGAGGGGACTCTTCGATTTTGTCAATTGAGAGTGGACGGTTTCAGTTTAGGAATCCGACTGAATATGCAATTGGTGAAGAGGGTGATGGTAGTTCAGGGGTTGCGACACTGGATAGTTGCATTCAATGAGGGTAAAGATTCAATTGATGAGGGGTGAGTGTGGGCATCTGTTGTAGTCGATGAAGGGAGAGCTGGGTAATTACTAAAATGACCCTAACGTGTCTTAAATCTTTGGATAATGTGCAAGTTTACCCCCTCTAAAACAGCTTGTACTCTCTTGTACGTAATGCTATAAAATTTATACGTGTGTAAAATGACCAAAAGGGTAGAAAACCCAGTTTCTTTAATATAGCAGTATAGATAATTAAATAGCATACACCACACATCCTTGAAGAGTATCATAAACAATTTTTTTTTGGTTGGACGACAATAAAACACAACCCACCCGCCGATCATCATCCTCATAAACCAACGTCCCCATTGTTGTCTCTTAACCAACACAACCCACCCGCCGATCATCATCCTCATTAATCACTATGTTTCTATAGATTATATCCAGGTTTGGGTTTACCAATGCATTCAAAGTATTTTTTGCTCCAATTAATCTTACGGTTTATGAGTAGTTGATGGAATTCAAGAATTCATTAATCTATTTCTTATTTCAGTTTTCTAATTTAAAAACTAAAATTAAAAAAAAAAAACCCCTCAATGCGGGCCCACCCCAATCCATTTGAAGGCCTTGAATTAACCATCTGTGTTGACAAGCATCCCTACCTCATCTGTGAAAAAATACACTCATCTGTGAAAAAATACACCACTACAATGGATATATTGGAAGGACGCTACCTAGTGTTTGCGAGCATCCTATATGAACATTGAAGGCGCTCTTGGAGAACATCCTTTAGCACGGATAGAGCCCTCCTCTATGTCCTCGGTTGGCCCTAACATTCTTAAACCGCACCAAAGACATCTACTTTACTTGCTACGGTCATCCTTAAAGTTCCATTACCATTGCAGCATTGCTATCCAAATTGGACATTTCGGAAAGAAATCCGTCGCAAATAATTTCTTCACTGGGGATAGCTCATTAGTAAGTTTCTTTTAAGGGAAAATAGACGAAAATCATTTTATTGATATTTCGAACTTATTCCGTCACATTGATATTTCGAACTTATTCCGTCACAAAATCATATATTCTATAGTTTGTAACTTCACTTCCCACACAATGTTCAAATGAAAAAAAAAAAAAAAAAAAAAGAACCGTCCTTTATAATGGTTTAAAAACCCTCCTTAACTCAATCACACCAAAATTTTAGTATGCATTGAATTGTTATCTCAAGATATAAAAACGCTTATTGAAGAAATAAATATTGAGTAAATAACTAAATAATTAGAGTAAATTACACAGATTGTCCTTTAATTACACCCTAAATTGCACTATCTGCCCTTTCCCTTTAATTTGTGCATTCCATGTCCTTTAAATAATAAATTTGCACACTCCTTGTCCTTTTCTCCAAACCCCATCCAACAACCCAGTTAAATGCACCCATGTGCCTCTCACATGGGTAAAATTGTAAATAACCTTCTACCTACCCTTAAAAACCCCAGGAGTCTTCTTCCTCCCCAAATAAATTAGGGTTTCGATTTCTTCATCAGACTATAAACACTTCCTCACATAAGGATTGCATGCAAACCGAGTCAAATCGAGTTGAACCAAACATTGACCCGCCAAACCTGAACTTGAACCTGCACCGAACAAACCGTGACCCAAGCCTCGAACTTGTGACTGAATCTGGTTCATAACACCCGACCCCGTACAGAATAAAACCTTACCGGAGATAATCACCATCATGTCGTCATCGGTAAACCATCCGAGGGGTGTGGTGTTCGGGTGGGTTGCTGAAAGCCACCACCGTCGTGAGCCAGAGTCGCCGATGGTTGATGTGTCTGCTGGAGATATTACAGAGGGAGAGAGAGAGGGGAACCGCACCTGTTCACCGGCCGCTGACCCAAGCCTCGAACTTGTGACTGAATCTGGTTCATAACACCCGACCCAGTACAGAATAAAACCTTACCGGAGATAATCACCATCATGTCGTCATCGGTAAACCATCGGAGGGTTGTGGTGTTCGGGTGAGTTGCTGAAAGCCACCACCGCCGTGAGCCAGAGTCGCCGATGGTTGATGTGTCTGCCGGAGATATTACAGAGGGAGAGAGAGAGAGAGAGGGGAACCGCACCGGTTCACCGGCCGCCGATCGGAGGAACGCGGGTTGAGGGTGGAGCCGAGGGGTGTTGCAGGTGATTTATAAGTGTTTATGTTGTTTGCAAGTGAGATCGAGATAGTGAGAGAGTAAAGATGTGAGTTCAGTAGTTGTGATTTAGGGTTTCATTAGGAAGATAAAGATAGAGGAGGAAGTTTTGTGTATAGTCAGAGTTCTTCGGGGCAGCTTTGGTATTAAGGGGTAGGTGGAAGGTTATTTACAATTTTACCCATCATGTGAGAGGCACATGGGTGCATTTAACTGGGTTATTGGATGGGGTTTGGAGAAAAGGACAAGGAGTGTGCAAATTTGTTATTTAAAGGACATGGAATGCACAAATTAAAGGGAAGGGGCAGGGAGTGCAATTTAGGGTGTAATTAAAGGACAATCTGTGTAATTTACTCAAATAATTACGTTTGATATCCTTCCATAAATATACCTTAATGACTAATGTATGCGTTTTATTTTGATAAATTAACACAGTTATTTTGCACAATCATTCTGCTTATAAATAGTATTCCTACAAAAGCTCTTGGTGTGATAAGTGATAACACAGTAAGAAACTAAGATGTCGATCAAAATACTGGCTTTCTTAACCATTTTTTTGGTTTCTTCATCAGGTAAATCTCTTCATCCATTTCTTATACAATTTTTGTTTTGTTTTTTAGAACGTTTAATACACATGTTTTAATACTATTCATAATTCTACATCAATATACTAAAATTTGTAACTTTGTTTAAATGTATTAAAAATATTGAATATCAAGTTACTTAAGATAATTGATTCTTTTTAATTGAGTTTTCTAACTTTGAAGTTGAATTCAAATAAACATTTTAACCAAATTTAAAAGTGGAATTAAGTTCGGCTTAATTTGATTCGAGTTGATAAAAAATATAATTCAACTTAAAAAGTCCGTATTATTTAAATTATTCCGCCGGACCGCCCATGACCTGACCTGACCTGAATAGCAACCAACCCGAAAATTTTAACGTTTTGCTTTTAAAAAGTGTCAAAACCAAAAAAGGGACCCCGGTGGAAAATGTTCTGCTAATTATTGCACAAATAACCACTGGCTCTAGCCCAGTGGCCAGCAACAATGAAGGGGAGAGCTTGGGGACTGAAAGGTCACCGGTTCGAACCTGAGGAGCGACCGAGTTTTCGAGTAACCGCTGCTTGAGCCTTCGGCTGGGCAAACCCACACCTATACGGATGTGGGGTGGTGAAGTTTCTCGGGGGACGCCAAGCCACACTCGCCAAGCGTGGGCCCGGTTAAGACAACATAGTCTTGGCTGAGTGGGGTGGTGGTCTGCTACCGATTTATCGGTAGTAGCGGCCTCGCCGTTTGTTGTGAAAGTCGCCGTCCAAAAAAAAAAATTATTGCACAAATATATATATTTTTAAGAATGCTATTTAAGTGCACAAATATATAAATCTAATTGTATTGAATATTATATATTTTTTGCAGCTTGGCCATTTTCAACTCCAAAATACCAAAGAAGGTCTTTGCAGTCATCTGCATGTATCCCACCTCATGATAATTATTGTACGAAGCTTTGCAAAACCAAAGATGCCTTCTGTGCTGACGAAAAGACATGTATTTGCCATCCTGGACCACAGTTCCAACCCCCTTCAAGCCCACCAACATATAATGACCAGTTCCAACCTCCTTCAAGCCCACCAACATATAGTGAGCAGTTGTTTGAATGTGAAACTGAAGTTTGCAAGATTGCTTGTGAACCCAAAGATGGTTTTTGTGAAAATGGCATATGCAAATGCAGTGAATAAGTAAATAACAATTGTCCACGTCATCTTAAATGTGTTTTGTGATTACCAATTGCGAAAACATCATAAAAGACTATATGTGTGGCTGAAAATAACAAATTGGTTAACTTATGTGAAAGTTTCCAAAATGATATTATTTACTTTACACGTAGAGTTATTTTTTGTACACAGTAGTATTTGAAGCCCGGATCTTCTCAAGAATCATACTCGGGACACAAATCACACTGATCACATCTCTTCTCCATGATAACAAAATCAAACAACAATTTAATTTAGCAATTGAGATACAAAGAAACTAACAACCGTAAACTTTGAATTGATGGAACTGTGTTACAAAAGTTGAAGTTCTTTTTTTTTTTTTTTTTTTTTGAACGGCAAATTTGGATCACCGACATAATACTAGAGCATTATCGTGCCACCATCCCCAAATTGTTTTAAATACTTATGAGTCGTTGCGTGTGAATGGGGACGAACTACCGATTCAAAATCGGTTTTGGTAACCATCGACATTCAGAAGCCCATGCAACGTAATCATTAACATAACCCAAATGGACTCCTAACATACAACCCACTAAACGTGTTTGTGGCCTAAGGCCCATACAATACGGGTTAGGATATAATAGGAAGTTTATTTGGCTAAGAAGACTAGGAAGTAATATTGACCATCCATTTAATTAATTAAGGACTAAGATTAAATGAGGGAAATTGAAGGGAAGAAAAGAGGCGCATGAGTTTGTTTAGGGGCATTATAGTCAATCCAAGGCAATAGTTTCTCTATCCTCCAATTTCCCCCCATTTTTTAAACGTTAATAACTCTTTCATACGACATTATTTTTTTTATAAAAATTGCACCAAAAAAACGAGCGTTTTTTATCTTTAAAATGAGTATACTATTGCTATATTTTCGATTTTTTTTTCTAAAACCCAGTTACGTAAAACGCAATGGAAAAGACCCAGTTGCGTAAAACGCAATGAAAAAAAAGTTAAAAAAATGACTTTTTCTAAAACGCAATAGCCTAAAAACACAAAAAAAAATTGTATTTTCTAAAACGCAATAGACTGAAACACACATAAAAATGTGTTTTACCTAAAACGCAATGCACAAAAAACACAAAGAAATGTCTTATTTCTAAAACACAATGGCCAGAAAACACTTAAAAATGTCTTTTTTCTAAAACGCAATGGACTGAAAAAGCATATAAATGTGTTTTTACCTAAAACGCAATGACTAAAATCACTTCAAAAATGTGTTTATCTAAAACGCAATAGCAAAAAAAAAAAAACACATAAAAATGTCTTATTTCTAAAACGCAATGGCCTGAAAACACAAAAGAAAGTGTATTTTCTAAAACGCAATGGACTGAAAACACATAAAAATGTGTTTACCTAAAACGCAATGAATTAAAAACACTTCAAAAATGTGTTTTTCTAAAACGCAGTGGCCAGAAAACACATAAAACTCTATTATTTCTAAAACGCAATGGACAGAAAACACATAAAACTCTCTTATTTCTAAAACGCAATGGACACAAGCTGACCTGTCTGTGAATTTGTCTGAACCAGAGATTAGCAAATCAAAAACTGTCTACGAATTACTATCTTCGAAATGAGGCAATTTCTAGAAAATTAAATTTTCTGATGCATTTTTATTAAAGCAATTCAACCCCAGCCAGGGGCTCTGTCCCTTGGACCCCGCCAGGGGCTGCCGCCCCTTGGACCCTGCTACCAGGGGCGCTGCCCCCGAACCTCCGGCAAGATCGTAAAACGCAATGACTCAATTCAAAAACCCAGATCATAAAAATGCAATTCAAAAAATTCTTACATAGATCGAAGGCGATTTCTTAAGATTTCTTCACCGATTGACGAAATTTGAATGTTAGAAACACTTATCAGCGATTGAATCGAACGAATCGAGTGAAATCACAGAGAAAAAACGAGATTTTATATGAAATTCAACTGGGTTTCTTCAAAAAAAGCTGAAGAACACGTTGATCGAGTGTTTAAATCATTGATTGGTGATGGAAATCGCACTATAATGTTGTGATTATTAAGATAGAAAGTGAAGAAATGGTTGAAGATAGTGGGTTTTGAAAATGGTGGGTTTTGAAGTTACTGGGGAGAAGAAGGAAGAAGAAATGATGTGATTGACTAAAATACCCTTCCTCTTTATTTTAAATTTTGACACATGTCATAATCCTATTGCTTCCTATACTTTCTAGCCAAAATAAATTTTCTATTTGATCCTTACCCCATACAATAAAACATAAAACATATTTATCCTGTCCCAATAAATAAACAAAGCCCACCAAACCCGGTTTGAGTGCTTTTAACGATTTCATCGTGTTTGTGCCCTACGGCCCAATACAATTAACAGATAAAACATATTTATCATGTCCCAATAACTTTAGACGATAAATAAACAAAGACCACCAAACCCACTTAAACGATTTCCTTGTGTTTGTGCCCTACGACCCAATACAATCTATGTCTTAGTGTATAATAAAACAAACTAATAGGAGTATAATAAAAAAAACTAATGGGAGGACACATGTCATTCATTGAATCTATCTATTTTTTATAGATAATTAATATCAATTAAATGATAATTATAAAATTAATTTAATATAAATTTAAACAATTGATAATCTAATATTTTAAAATATTTATTAGATTTCAAAATTATTTATTTTAAAACTAACAAAAGATGTACGCTAAATATAAATTAATATAATGTAAATGATTTATTTTTTTATTAAACTAAGTAGGTAAGGGTAGAACCTATTTCAAACAAAAATATTAATCAATGATTATTGGTTCTATACTTTTATTTTCGTGTTCAACTCTCAACTCAAATACGGTAATCACTATATTTACGTGACATTTATAAGAACTGTCACCACAATCACCCCAGCCATCGTATATCGAGTATATCTGTTAGTTTTTTTTTAAAGATACAACATTTTTTATTATTTCATATATAAAATTACATTTATTCAACCCATAGTAATAAACGAGATTTTTAAATATATATTGTTTTATTATTTGACATATAAAATTACATTTATTAAACCCGTGTAATAAACGAGATTTTTAAAGATATATATATTTTTATATTATTTGGTATATAAAATTACATTTATTCAACCCGTGTAATACATGGGGTTCTAACCTAGTAAAACAATAGAGTAATTTCATATATACCCATACAAAATTATAAATATTATATATGCGCTTACAATCATAATAGTTGAAATATCATATATACCCAATTTATTAATAAGAAATTTAATAAATGACAATTTTACCATTATTTTTTCCAAAACATTGAAATCTCATATATGACCTTTTAACTTCAAATATTATATTTACTCATTTCTAGCATAACTTATTTAGCTTAAACATTATATATGGAGTATACTATTATTTATGAGTAAAAATAAAAATGGGTAAAAATAAATTTAAGTTAAAAATGTGTTATACAAAAATATGAAGTTAAAAGATCAGCATATATGAAAACTTCGAAGTTAAAAAAAGGGTAAAATGATTATTTATTAGATCATTTTTAATAAAATTGAGTATATTTGATATTTTAACTTGTTTCTAAGGGCATATATAATATTTTCAGTTTTAATTGAGTACATATATTTTTTTTTTTAATTTATAAGAGAATATATGAAATTAGGTTAGAACCTTGTATGTTACATGGGTTGAATATATGTAATTTTATATACGAAATAATAAAAAAAATAAATATTTTAAAACCTCAATTATTACACTGGTTGAATACATGTAATTGTATATATTAAATAATAAAAAGTGATATCTTTAAGAACCACGTATATTGTACGGGTTAAATAAATGTAAATTTATATACTAAACAATAAAAGTTATATCTTAAAAAACCCAGTGTATTACACGAGTTGAATAAATGTGATTTTATATACTAACTACTAAAAAAAGTTATATATTTTAAAAACCCTGTGTATTATACGGGTTGAATAAATCTAATTGTATATACCAAATAGTCAAAAAATTATATCTTTAAAAACCCCGTGTATTACACGGGTTTGAATAAATGTAATTTTGTATGATAAATAATAAAAAAAAATATAACTTTAACCCCCCCCCCCCCCGCGTGTATTACACGGTTGAATAAATCTTATTTTATATACTGTAATAAAAAACACTAATGTATATACTCGATGCGGGATGATAGGGTGATTGCGAAGATAGTTCTTAAAAATAAGATACGTTATTCAAGAAGCATTGAGTGATAAAAAGTTGGTACCAATTCCGATAATTTGATTTAGAAATTGTGTAATAAAATCGATTTAATATTGTTTTCTAATAATGAAAATATAAATAAAACAACAGCCATTAATTTGAGTAATAAAATGTTGGTTTCAATTACAACAATTTGATTTATGAAATACTAGGTTAGAACCCTGTGTAATACACGAGTTGAATAAATGTAATTTTATATACCAAATAATAAAAAATATATCTTTAAAAACCTCGTTTATTACACGGGTTGAATAAATGTAATTTTATATACCAACTAATAACACAAAATATCTTTAAAAATCTCGTTTATTACATGGGTTGAATAAATGTAATTTTATATGTTAAATAATAAAAAAAAGTTATATCTTTAAGAACCCCGTGTATTGTATGGGTCGAACACATGTAATTTTGTATATCAATCAATAAAAAGTTATATCTTGTTATATCTTTATAAACCCTGTATATTATACGGATTGAATAAATCTAATTTTATATACCACATAATAAACAAGTTATATTTTAAAAAAACCGAGTTTATTACATGAGTTGCATAAATGTAATTTTGTATAGTAAATAATAAAAATATTATATCTTTAAAAAATCTCGTTTATTACACGGGTTGAACGAATCTAATAAAAAAATTATATCTTTAAAAAACTAACGGATATACTCGATATGTGATGTATGGGATGATTGCGTTGATGGTTCTTGTAAATGTCACGTAAACATAGTGAATACCGTATTTAAGTTGAGAGTTGAACACGGAAATAAAAGTATAGAACCAATAAACATTGATTAATGTTTTTGTTTACCCCTTATAAACATTTTTTTAAATAGGTTCTACCCTTAACTACTTTAGTTTAATAAAATAAACAAATCATTTACGTTGTATTAATTTATATTTAGTGTACGTCTTTTGTTAATTTCAGGAGAAATAATTTTGAAATCTAATAAATATTTCAAAGTATTATGTTATCTCCTACACGAATTGTTTAAATTTATATTAAATTAAATTTTATAATTATATTTTAATTAATACTAATTATCTATAATTAAATAGGATAAAGAGAAAAAAAACTAAAAAAATGACTTCAATGAATGACATGTGTCCCCTCATTGGTTTATTTTATTATATGGTACTAGCGGTAAGACCCGTGTGCAAACACAGGTCGTTTCTTAGAAAACCATGCATACCAGATTTTATTAACTTTAGATCCAAGACAATTCTTGCAATAAGAATGAGAATTATATGGTACTTGTAATTCAAATAAAGTTAAAACCAATTTTTGCAAATAAAGTTGACCAATTCCATTGATGATTGCTTAAAGTCAAACCACTGTTTTCAAAAAGTCTGTTTAACCAAAGTCAAGCCACTGTTTGGAAAACTATGATTCTTAGTGGTTCAAAAGTCTGTTTGACCAATGTCAAACCACTGTTTGCAAAAAAAGCAACCACTTTTTGTCCACAAAATAGTATTTTAAGCTAACAGTGGTTTCAAACATTTGTTTTCATCCATCTGTTGACCAAAGTCAACAGATACATCAACCACTGTATCAACAAATGTATCAACAACAATGGTTTTCAACAGATGCATCAACCATTGTATCAAGTGATTTGGAGAATGAAACGGAATTGCAGCAGCACGTGGCGGTGGTTTATCCACCCGATTACCGGCCAGAACTGAACATTGGTTAATAAACATTATTCACTTGTTACAAAAGTTTAAAAATATGGGAAACTCAACAGAAATTTGAAACATAACAATAAAAACGAAAAAAGAGCATCTTGGTATTAACAAAAGAAGTAAACATGTTTTTTTAATATCCTGACACTAAACAACACTTAAGCATACCGTGACCAATTAGAAGTAATTTCATTTTCATCCCATGTGAAATCAAACATCTTTCCACAGTTAACGTAAGTTTTTATATTACATAATAGCCGAATAGTACCAAATCTTGGCTATTCAGTGTTAAAAGAATTACATATACCAACTTACACAGCACATCCTGCTTCGAGACACTACAAAACTAAGCAAATAATCCGAAACTATATAAAGGATAATCACTAATCAGTAGTACTTAAGCATTTAGCAATGAAAAGTCAACTTTCTGCCCACTTTCGGATAACTGTAGTTATCAACATGTTGGAGGTATTTCAAAATTTCATTGCTCAAATCAACTTCAACCATATCTCCCCAACTTCAACTTAAACCTTAAATACTCAAAGTTTACAGTATAAAAAATACAAAAATATACAATTTATTAATCTTTTGTAAACAAAAAAACATTTGCATTCAAGTATGTTCCTTCTTCAAAAAACAATATTTTAACCCAACAGTCGTTTCAATCACCTTCAACCTCCACAAAACACTATTTTAACCCAACAGTGGTTTTATACCACCGTTTTAACCAAACAGCAGTTTCAATCACAGTTTTCTCCACAACACTTTGCTTTATCCCAACAGTGATTCCAAACATCTGTTTTCATCCATCTATTGACCAAAGTCAACAGATGTATCAACCACTTTTTTTTTATTTTTAAACATCTGTTCACAATAACAGAGCTTTGATCATTTAAACAGACCTTTGCCAATATTACAAGCTTTTACACTCTCAAACCTAAATATTCATTTAGTTAATTTAAACAACAAACATGGTTAATAATTTTAACACAACTAATTATATAAAATATGAAAGTGTCAAACAGAGGTAACTATATAATAAACAAACTTCAAAACAGCACACAACATTCAATAATACAACATAATAATTTCTAATCAATGGGCGAAACAGTAGTCTCGATAAATAAAGCTCCTTTCGGATCACTGTAGTTGTCAACATGTTGGAGGTATTTCAAAACTTCATTGCTCAAATCAACTTCAACCATATCTCCCCAACTTCAACTTTAACCTTAAATACTTAAACTTTAGAGTATAAAAAATACAAAAAATATACAATTTATTAATCTTTTGTCAACAAAATAACATTTACATTCAAGCATGTTGCTTCTCCAAAAAACAATATTTTAACCCAACAGTCGTTTCAATCCCCTTTAACCTCCACAAAACACTATTTTAACCCAACAATGGTTTTAAACCACCGTTTTAACCAAACAACAGTTTCAACCACAGTTTTATCCACAACACTCTGCTTTATCCCAACAGTAGTTCCAAACATCTGTTTTCATCCATCATCTGTTGACCAAAGTCAACAGATGTATCAACCACTGTTTTATTTTCAAACATCTGTTCACAATAACAGAGCTTTGAACATTTAAACAGACCTTTGCCAATATTACAAGCTTTTACACTCTCAAACCTAAATATTCATTTAGTTAATTTAAATAACAAACATGGTTAATAATTTTAACACAACTAATTATATAAAAACTACAAGTGTCAAACAGAGGTAACTATATAATAAACAAAGTTCAAAACAACAAGCATCATTCAGTAAAATACAACATTCAAAATACAGCAAACAGCAAACAATAGTCTCGATAAATAAAGCTCTTTTTTTACCATTGTAGTTGTCAACATGTTGGAGGTATTTCAGAACTTCGTTGCTCAGATCAACTTCAACCATATCCCCCCAGATGCTTGTTATCAGCCAGTTGTTGTTTTCAATTCTATTTGTCCTTCGGCGCCTATCTACATAATCAACTATACGAGGATTATTGAAAGCAAACACCTTCATCCACCTCCTTCGTCATATCTGAGCAAATCAACAGTTAGCTCAGCAGACTTTCCAATAACAATCAAATGCAGCCTCTTTGCGATGGTCAAAAAATGCCCTTGGCAAGGATTGACTACGACACTCTCTGGAAAACGAAGCATTCTGAAAGTCTCAGAAAGAACATCAAAAGCAACGATGTTCCTCTCACCTAGTGGATACCAATAATTTGAAACCATGAAATATATTGTTTTATCAGCATAAACTTCTGTAGACCATGAATAACCACTTGAACCATAATTATTTACGCTACCGAAATGTATTGTTCTCCATGACTCACGACGTCGTGAGTAAACACGAGCAGTAGCTACATTACGGTAACATCAGATGTTCAGCACTTTCAGATCATTGAATTGGTTAAAATAAATTCCACCAGTATCAGAGTTTCGATCATGATTGTAATTTAAGTAGTTGTCAGACAAAACCTTATAGCGGCTGGTAGTTGGATTCCAAAGAATCAACTCACAGCAAATCCCTTCATTGCAAACTAACAACAATCCATTAAATGACGATAGAATACGTAAGAAGGTAGGGTGGACATTGTTAGGAAAACTTAAGGTTTTGCTTCTAACAACATCCAAATTACCAGCAACTGCGTCGTCAACGACAATTGACGTGTCTTTAAAGGAGAGTAGTTTCTTTTGTACTGAATCTCTACTTCGGAGAGCATGCATCATCTCAAATCCATGATTTGACATATAAAAATTCTTGGAAAGAAATTTCAAGCGACCAATATCTTCTGAAGAGAGCCTTGTGAAAATTTCGCCAACAATCACTTGAAACCCAATGTTTTCCATTTTGCAGTGAACCAATGCGTCTTTGAAAGCCAAAGAAATTGTAATGATATTGATAAACAAAAAACTTTTGACGATGATTGAGTAGATGGATGAAAACGGTAATGATGAAAACCTCTGCCCAATATATTTTATATACCCAGTGAAGGCGGTTATGACTAAATACATCGTCAGACGAAAGAATATGATGCGACATTCGTTAGGCTTTTAATGCAAAACATTTGAAAAGTGTGTTTCCATGGGAAAAGTATAAAATTAAACACGTTATTATAATTACAATTAACCTCTTCATTTACCATAAGATGCCTTTACCATAAGACAGAAGTGAGTGAGTGACATGCATTAATTGCAAAGTACATATCCCCAGGCATTTGAATTTGAAATTACCGGCAATTTCAAAACATTTGCTAAGATATATGTTTACCAAAGGAAACATCTGCTAAGTTATACTTTCTTGGAGAAGGGCAGTGGTTTGCCCTCTTGAATGTGGGCCAGACCTTTGACATTTAAATATAGGGCAGTGGTTTGAAATTAAATGTATTTTAAGTCAGATAAAAAATCTCAGATAAAAAATCTCTTTATTTGCAATCATCATTTAGTCATAACTCAGATAAAAAATCTATAATGTTAAAGACCAGCAATACTCTACATAGTAAACAAATGCTTCTGCAACTCCAGCAGACAAAGATATTGCGAACATCTGTTAGGCAACAACAGATAATGCCAACAGTTGCAAGTCAAACAGCCGTTAGATTAGCAGAAGATCACCACTAAACAAATGTTCTCTTTGGGCAGACTTTACCTTTGACAGAGAGTTAAAGTAACAGATGCATCAGTATATACAATTGAGAGGAGGAAATTCTTCGAAAAGCTCTATTAAGCAACAACAAATGTTGGCAACTGTAGCAAGTCAAACAGCCGTTAGATCAGCAGATGATGATTTAGAGCAGATGTTCTCTTTTTCCAAACTTTAACTTTGACAGATCTATACACTAATAGATATTGATTTAACATCAACATAATCTAATTAAACTCAGAGACAATTTCACTTCTACATCAAAAGTACCGATCTGCAATAATCAGATGATATTAAAAATTACATAATAATACTTATACACCTTAAAATTAGTAAAAATAAAATGCTCCACAAACATTAATAGGATTAAAATTTAATTATGAAGATTAAAAGATCAACAATTACATCGAGTACTGTACAACGAAACTTTAAAATCTAACAACAACACTAAGAAATTTAGGAATCTAACAGCAAAAATTTAGTGCTTTTAGCTTCAACTCCATCGAGTACCGAACTTCTCAATGTATATCTTCGACAATTGCCATGAACTCCACGGAAGTACTGAATGCATCACCATCAGGTTTCTGGAAACCTGGTCTCTCGTGAACAAACCAAGATGCAGTACATGAAAATACTTTTTCAGCTGTGGAAGAGTAGCCCTATCCTAATATACTTAATCCTCAACTTCCTTCAAAAAGAGCTGCTTTAAACCAAACTTTATGTTGCTTTTAATACAAGAAAGGCAGGAAAGAACAAATCTCTAGTAAAATAAAATCTCATCTTATAGCAGTAGCAGATCCTTTCTTGCGTTTAGTAGGAACTACTGTGGGTTCTACATCACCATCATCTGCCCAAGTCAATTGTAATCATCATTTAGTCATAAGCCTAAATTATTTTAAATGTACATTTAATAATCTTTCTTTGTGTTTAATTAACTTTATGCTTCTTTTAATACAAACCTAAAATAACCCGCAGATGATTGTATGAATTTCAAACAACTGTGATTAGACAGAACTATAAAGCGAGAATTAGAGTATATCACTTCAAAAATAAAAATTCAAAATTAGAGTAGCAAAAAAAAAAAACATACTTTAAACGATGTTGGAAACAACCGTAGAACAATCATCATCATCATCTGCTCAGATCATTCACTATCATCATTTAGTCATAACTCAGATAAAAAAACTTTAGTAAAAATCAAAAACCAAAACAAACATAATCATATATATCACATGATTACCATCATCAAGGCAAACCACATATCCCCAAAATTTGTTCTGAAAGTGGGTCAGAGAGAGCTTCCGTTTTCTCTTATCCTTTATGAACAAATGTTGAGTATTGAGAAGAAGGGATTTGAGGGAGAGATACATTAGAAACGTGGTTTGAAAATACAAAAGCAGAGAGCACGATAATGTAAATATGAAGAGTGAAATGAGAATATAAATCAGTTTAATAAGAAGATGATTGACAGAAGTGAGTGACATGCATTAATTGCAAATTACATATCCCAATGCATTTTGAATTTGAAATTACCCGTAATTTCAAAACAACTGCTAAGGTATACGTTTGCCAAATGAACCATCTGTTAAAATTAAACTTTCTTGTAGATGGGCAGTGGTTTGCCCTTTTGAATGTGGACCAGACCTTTAACATTTGAATACACGGCAGTGCTTTGAAATTAAATGTATTTTAAGGTGATTTATATATTCCGGTTTATGATGCAGTAATTACATAAGAAAAGCCTTGTTGGACAGCCTCTCTGGCTGACACATCAGTTTTTCTTATGTTATTGGGATTTCTCCTTTTATAGAAAGTAAAGATAGATGTAATAAAATTGATACAATAATTTTTTTAATAATGAAAATAAAAATAAATAAATAATTTATTAATACAAAATTTGATTTTCATGATAAATAATTTGTTTTAGTTAAAAATATATAAAATTAACAATTTAAATTTAAGAATAATATTTAATAAGAAAAATAGAAGGACTTTATTCGATATTAGTTATTGCAAATTGATAATATATAAATATGGATTAGCCTAATAATTTATTGTTTAAAAAATATAACATAAGTTCAGCAGTCGACTAATATATTTTATTAGGCATGATGCATGATTATATATGAAAAGTATGAAAGATATTAATCATCTTATATTCTCATTGGATTCGTAGATTTTTTTTAAGATATGCCATATAATAGTTAAATTATATAAATAAGAATAAAGAATCGCTATTTTTAAGTTTGGAAATAAGATAAGTTCAAAAATATTTATTTGAGAGATATTTATCTTTTTTTTTTTTGAAGGTGAACTTCATTAACAAACGCGAAAACCACCAACTCTCCAAGGAGGAGAGAAGAGGCCGCAAACTACAATAACATTACGTTACTCCAACCTTTCCAATCCTTAACAAAATCTTTATGCCTATTCGAAAACCAAAGAAAACCGAACGCTTTAACCTCGGCCACAACCTCCACCACATTGCTCCTCCTATGATTAAAGACAACGTCATTTCTAGCCCGCCAAATACGCCAACAACACACCATAACCATACCTCTTATAATATCTTTACGCGTAGCCGATAAACCATCCATCTTGTGCATATTACCCAAGTCGCTCACACTGAAGCTGAAGTAGTTTGGAATACCAAGCCATCGTAGAACTCCATTCCACACACTAGCTGCGAATGCACAACCTGTAAATACATGGTCCACCTCGTCGTCACCGTCCCCACAAAAAACACAACGACTGTCGTCTATTAAAATGTTCCGTTTCAATAGCGCTACCTTAGTGGGGAGGCGCTTCATCAATAAACGCCACATAAAGATATTGCAATTGATAGGAACCCATTTACACCAATCAAAATAAACCTGATTAACAACTGGACGCGAAGAAGCAATCCAATTTCTAACAACCGCAACCGAGAAGGAGCCACTCGGATGACCTCCCCACTTCCATAAATCTGCACCTTGTTTAAAACGGACCTGCTGCAAAAGGGACAGCAGCGTCAGTAGCTGCTGAACCTCCTCTGGAATCGATGGGTGCTTCTTCCAGGACCACATATTAACTAGAGTATCCCCTACCTTCATCAGCCTCTCGCAAACCGCACAATGCTTATTAACTTCCAACTTAAAAAGTGCAGGGAAACCCTCCTTCAATATACCAAAAAGGGCCCAATCGTCCACCCAAAACCTAGAACACTCCCTATTACCCACTTCACATTTTATTAATCGAATGAACGATGAACCGTTAACCTTTAACTTATAACCTTCTTTGACAATATTAATCCAACCACTAGAATAGGAGCCATTAATCGGAAACATATCCCATTTTCGTTTTGAGTAATGAATAGCGTCAATGATACCCTTCCTCATGGACTTCTTTTCAGAAACGTATCTTCATAACCACTTAGAAATTAGCGCTCGATTACAATAAAAAAGACGAGACACCCAAACCGCCTTTATCTTTAGTATTTGCTACTGTCTCCCATGCCACCCAATGAAGCTTTCTCACATCACCATTCCCCCCACCCCCCACCCCCATAGAAATCTCTTCATCAACGCTTCCAAAACTTCAATTACTTTCAAGGGCGCTTTATACATAGAGAAATAGTAGGTAGGCAAGGCTTGAAGGACCGACTTGATTAACACAAGTCTCCCTCCTATAGAAAAAGTATTCGCCTTCCATTTAGATAATCAGCTTATAATCGTATCCACTACCGGCTGCCAATTAGCCACCCTATTCATATTAGCGCTAACAATAACCCCAAGGTACTTAAAAAGGAATCGATGCCGCCTTAAATCCCATGGACTCTGAGATCCTTTTAACAACACTCCATTCGACACCTACTCCCATCAAGGACGTCTTATTAAGGTTAATTTTAAGGCCCGAGCATAGGTAGATTCTCAATATCCTTTTTAAATTAATAAAATTAGAATAAGACCAACCACCGAGAATCATAACATCATCCGCGAACAACAGATGAGATAACCTCAAGTCGCCATTCAGAAGACGAATGCTATCAAAAGCCCCAATATACTCCGCCTTTCTCAACATAGCAGAGAGAGCCTCCATAACAATAAGAAGAAGGAACAGCAATAGAGGGTCACATTGTCTAATACCTTTTGAACATCCAAATTCGAAAGTAGGAGAACCATTAACAAGAATAGACGCTCTAGAGGAAGCCAACACCCCCTGACCCACGTACACCTATAAGTGTAATTGGGTGATAATCTCCTAAGGTCGAGGGATCCTTGACCTTAGGAACAAGGTCGAGAGATATTTATCATATCTTACGTATATTTTTTTTTAAGATAAATCATATAACATTTAAATTATATAATTAAAAAAATAATATCTATAAGTAAGTAGAAAAAAAGAACGGAAAAACAAAAATATAAATCGATTCAAGGGTGGAGATATAATAGGAAGTTTATTTGGCTAGGAAGGCTAGGAAGTGATCTTGACCGTCCATTTACTTAATCAAGGGCTAAGATTAAATCAGGGAAATTGAAAGTAAAAAAAGAGGCGCGTGACTTTTTTCAGGGGCAATCTAGTCAATCCAAGCCAATAGTTTCTCTCTCCTCCAATTCCCCCCATTTTTTAAACGTTAATAACTCTTTCATACGACATTATTTTTTTATAAAAATTGCACTAAAAAAACGAGCGTTTTTTTATCTTTAAAACAAGTATACTATTGCTATATTTTGAAAAAAAAAATTTAAAACCCAGTTGCGTAAAACGCAATAGAAAAACCACCAGTTACGTAAAACGCAATGAAAAAAAAACCTAAAAAATGACATTTTTCTAAAACGCAATGCACAAAAAACACAAAGAAATGACTTTTTTGTAAAACGTAATGGCCAGAAAACACATAAAAATGTGTTTTACCTAAAACGCAATGCACAAAAAACACAAAGAAATGACTTATTTGTAAAACGCAATGGCCAGAATACACTTAAAATGTCTGTTTTCTAAAACGCAATGGACTGAATACACATAAAAAAGTGTTTTACCTAAAACGCAATGCACCAAAAACACAAAGAAATGTCTTATATGTAAAACGCAATGGCCAGAAAACACTTAAAAATGACTCATTCTAAAACGCAATGGACTGAAAACACCTAAAAAATGTGTTTTACCTAAAACACAATGACTAAAAACACTTAAAAATGTGTTTTTTTCTAAAACGCAATAGCTGTCTGTCACTGTGAACTGTCTGTCACTGTGAACTGTCTTATTTCTAAAACGCAATGGACACATAAAACTGTCTGTCACTGTGAACTGTCTGAATTGTCTACGAATTACTGTCTTCGAAATGAGCCAATTTATGGAAATTTAATTTTTCTGATGCGTTTTTAATAAAGCAATTTAATCGAAAAAAAAATTTTCACAGCTCAACCCCAGCCAGGGGCTCTGCCCCTTGGACCCCGCCAGGGGCTGCTGCCCCTGGGACCCCGCTACCGGGGGCTGCCGCCCCCGGACCCCCGTAAAGATCGTAAAACGCAATGACTAAATCAAAAACCCAGATCATGAAAATGAAATTAAAGAATTTCTTACATGGATCGAAGCCGATTTCTTCATCAATTGACGAAATTTGAATGATAGAAACACTTATCAACGCTCGAATCGAACAAATCGAGTGATTATCTCCAAAATCACCGGAAAAAACGAGATTTTTTTATGAAATTAAACTGGGTTTTCTTCAAAAAAAGCTGAAGAACACGTTGATCGGGTTCTGAATCATTGATTTGTGATGAAAATCACACTATAATGTAGTGATTATTGAGATAGAAAGTGAAGAAATAGTTGAAGATGGTGGATTTTGAAAATGATGAGTTTTTGAATTTACTGGGTTTTGAAAAAGGAAGAAGAAGGAGTTGGATTGACTAAAATACCCTTTCTCTTTATTTTAAAATTTGCCACATGTTATAATCCTATGGCTTCCTATCCTTCCTAGAGAAAATTAACTTCCTATTTGATCTTTACCCATCGATTCAATGAATGTATAGTATAGATTTACTTTATTGTATAGTATAAGATCTAGATTAATCCTAAAACATAAAACATATTTATCATGTTCTAGTAACTAAAGGCAATAAATAAACAAAGCCCACCAAACCCGGTTTGAGTGATTAAACGATTTCATCTTAATAACTAACCATGCAACGTGTCACTGCTCGATAGGTGAGGAGCACATGGATCATTGACATTGTTGTATGTGACCTGCCGTCACTAGATAAATGAAACTTAACTTTATTAGACAATTTTTTATTATAAACTATGTTTTACAATTTTATATATTGTCAGGCTAAAATTGTAAAATGAAAATAATTTGCTTTTTCCACTCATCACCTCGATCCAAATTCTTTAAGAAGCAACATGGTGACAGACCCGACCTGCTAAACTAGATAACGCTCATGTGAGCTAGTCAGGAGAGGATCTTAGTTGGGGCCGAGAGGGCCTTGTAATTTTAGCGAAACTTTCTGAAAATTTTATATGTATTCAATTGATTCCTCGGTTTTGTGACAGTAAATCTGCGACTAGGTTGCGACTGCATTATTAAAACGTTCTTGCCTTTCCATTTATATCTACTAATAAATTAATAATTTCCAGACTTTAAAATTTAAATATCCATCTAAAATTTAAAAAAAATCTTATTTAAGCAATCATTCTAATTAAAGTGCCTGTAAATAAAACATTAACTAGACCTTCATTAGCCAATGAGGTAGTGGTGGAGTGGTTGAAGAAAGATTTGTTGTTTCTTATGACCCAGGTTCGACTCTCACTCTCCCCATTATTTCCCCATTATTTTCTGCGGCATCCAGGTGAATGGCGAATACGGGTGGCACCGGTTCGTCCTGGATGTGAGGCGAGGTTTTACCGATTATTCTACTGTCGTGCCTTCAGGCGGGTGGAGATCGGGTTTCCGCGCATGTGGGAGAGCCAAAGGGCTGGCAGCAGTCGAGTAGTCGACCTTGGCCACAGCGCCCGGTGTCACGGTGGTTGGCACGTCGTTCCTTGTCGTTCAATAAAAAAACTAGACCTTCATTAAGCAGTCACAAGTTTTATGACACCGCTATTATAATTTAACTTTGACTAATTATTTTTAATCATTTTTTAGTAGTTTGTGACACATACTAGCCTCTCGCAAAATTTGCTACCGGATCTTGATCCATCGCTAGTTTTTGGACCATTTTCAGTTTCATTGCATATAGTCGGTTTCTGTTTTTTATTATGGCAAGTTATATAGTAATATCTGGCGAAGGGCTAGCAAAAAAGGAGCAGGTTTTGTAACCAACTCGTCAAGCAAACGTTAATTTTCCTAATTCTATTCACTATCCACAAGAAAGAGAAACTAAGAACAGATTCAAACATGCTTGCTTTCTCGACGGCACTTACGGGCAAACACTTTGTCATTACGTGACCTCCAAATAACCCACCAAGTTGTAAGAATAATACCATGCACCAAAAGCAAGTCCACCCCGACCCCATATAAGTTAAATTTGTGAAGATTTAATTGGAGACCTAAAGCAAGATAAAATGGTTCAGCATGCATACGAATTAGAATATGATGCTACATTGAGACCATTCTGCTAAAGAAATGGCGTCATCCACATAGAATAAATGGGAGATAGTAACTTTTTCTTTTCCCACTAGAGCTGGATCAAACAAACCCGAACCAATAATGCCTTGAAAAGAAACGTGAAGCCCCTTAAGCGCTAAAATGAATAGAAAATTATGGTGATAAAGGAACTCCTTGACTCTAACCCCTCCCCAAATCAAATTTCTGAATAGGACTACCAAAATATACTTGTTAGTTAGCATTCCAATTCCATCTTGGACCCACTTAATTTCATAAACGTAGGGGCTTTTGATTCATTGAAACTTTTTATGAAACAAAATATCATAAAGTAACTAAATTTGAAAAAAACAAAACTAGAAGATGTATGTTGAGCTATAACTTTTGATGCATTTGGTCAAGAAGAAAATCTTATTTGATCGGTAACTTTGTTAAGAAAAGTTAGAATGTGCGGTGGTGGTGTGGTGAAGGTTGCGAAAAAGTTTAAAATGGAGGTTTTTGGTAGCTATGAGCCATTAAAGTCGTGAACCGTAACCATATACTCAAAACCCTTTTTTATTTATTTGTTTAACCAAACTCGAAAATTTAACAAAAGGGTTAGGTTAACCACAAAGTTTTAGATGAGTTCTTCGGTTTGTTTTTTAATCTCTCTTTCCTTTTATGACTAAGCAAAACGTAAACTTGTTACACTTTCATATTGATTTGCTTTATATTATTAGCTAATAATTTTTTTTTTGAATTACCGTCTTATTTAACAAAAAAAAAAACTTGTAGGGTTTGATGTGTGTGAGTGATGCTATCAAATAAAGCTAACAAGCACAGGAAAGTTTTCACTAA
This sequence comes from Helianthus tuberosus, assembly GCA_030545235.1. Taxonomy (NCBI): domain Eukaryota; kingdom Viridiplantae; phylum Streptophyta; class Magnoliopsida; order Asterales; family Asteraceae; genus Helianthus; species Helianthus tuberosus. The sequence goes on from CM060436.1 coordinate 35,491,137, forward strand.
AAATGTTTCAACGAAAAGTTCAAAGTCAACGAGATGTACACAATGATGTTTCGTTTAACACTGTTGAACTGAGAGAGAAGTCTGGATCAGCGAAATGTTCATGATAGCAAGTTGATTAAGGTAGCACAAGGAAGAAGATTTCGTTGACAACTATTCAAGAGAAAGATTACGTAAGCGAATTGTTGCTGAAGATTTAAATAGAATTGGTGAATTGTTAGGGGGTTAATTGTAAATATAAAGAAACTCAATATTAACATTTTGATTTTTTTACCGGTGAGTACTTTTCCAACATAAAAAATGGATTTTGAGGAGTTTGAAGTAGCATCCATTAGCATTCATCAGTTGGAAGTAATGGAAAATTGGAAGCAACTTGCACGTCACACCTATAAGCACTTCAAGAGAAAGACGAAAATCGTTGCATCACATAATGTTTTACTCAAAGTTGTCTGTCTTTTTTAATATAGATATTACAATATCTCGAGTTGTTGGCCAACTTGACCAACCAATGTTGATTTTAAAGCCTATACGTATGGTTATTTTGTGAAAAAACATTTGTCGTTTGGATTGTTTAGGTTTAATGTTATGTATATGTGGAAAAACAATATTGATATTGGAGTTATAGTAACTTATCGAATGCTTTGTCCTATGTTATCCAATGTGCTATTTGGGAAGCTGAAAATAGTAGAAAAATGAAAATAAAAAAAACTGGTTTCTTGACTTTCGTGGCGACATTTTTCGTCGCTAAAGTCATAAAGTCGCTACTAAACATAATTAATTATTAGCGACGACATCATGTTGATAATAGCGACGGGGCAATAGCGGCAACTTTTAGTGACGGCATGTCGTCGCTAATACTTTTAGCGGCCATTTTGGGCATTATCCATTTCTTGTAGTGTAATCCTGTTGGTCCCTTTGTTTCACTCTTGATTTATTTTTTCCAGACTTTATTATTTTTACATTTTTACTTTTATTTATGTTTTATTTACGTTTAGTGTTTTAGTTTTAGATTTTTTTATTAAAGTTATATTAATTTAAAATCCTATACGTTATGTTTGACTAAGGTAGCGTTACGTTTTCATTTACAATTAATTTGTAAGGTAGCGTTATGTTTCCATTTACAATTAATTTAAAATCAGTTCGTCCCGCTATTTAATTTAAATTTATATTTATGGTTTTCACTCGATGTAAAACATGTGTCAATACTCTTTTCCGAATATTTTTACGCACTACTACAATATGAAGCATTAGACGGTGTTCAAGAATTTTTTAGACGGTGTTATAATAATAACCCCGTCTTAAAATCAATTCCTCACATGGCCGTTGTGTCAATCCAATTAAAATATTCATCAAAATTCCATATAACCCCTTCTTATGCTTAAACCCCGTCTTAAAATCAATTCTTTACCCTTTAGACGGTGTTCCCTTTAAACACCGTCTTATGTGTTATATATGCACCCTTTGGATGGTGTTTTTGAACACCGTCTTATATACCCAAGATTTCCCCCTGCCTTAACCCTAAACCTTCACTTTCTCCCCCCAAATTCACTCTTTCTCTCCCAAAATTCCCTTCCTTCTCTACCTCCACCACGCCGCCACACCACACCGCAAACCACCGGAGCACCGCCATCTCCATATGCCTCAATCTCCGACGCGACTCCGAAACCGGTACGTACATTCCGACTTACTTTGTAATTTTAGTGGATTTGTTGGTAATTGTAGCAGACTTACTCCGAAACCGGTACTTTGTAATTTTACGTACATTCCGACTTAGTTTGTTTTTGTTTTCTTGTTCTCTTGCAGTTGTTTTGATTAGACTCCTATGTATTTTATAGATATCCACTTTTGTACAGAACGCATTCAACAAGTTGTTTTGAAATTGTGCATAACCAATATATGTAGATTAGCATGTAAATAGTCATAAGGGAGAACACTAGTAGGATTTTAGTATTTAGCTTAAGTGTCTTTCATGATCTGAATAGTAGGAAGGGTTATGCTGTCTTTTAACTGTTCCATATCTGATAGTATTTGGCTTATGAATTGTTGCACATCAAAGTACACACTATTTATTAGCTTAAGTGTCTTTCAGTGCGTGAAAAAGTTGGTTTCGGCTTCAATTTATTAGATGCAGAAAACTATGACATCAGAATTGAGGGTGAGCTTTCTTTTTGTTTTTTATCTTCTTTTCTTTTTTGCTATTAACATGTACATGCATATGAGATTTATATTGCTGCTTGCAGGAAGAAAATTCTGTATGTCACAGTGTAAGGCACTATGTAATATTCGGGATAAATTAGATACTGTTGAGGCCGATGTTCAAGATGTACTCAGCTTTCTTGAACAATCAGATGTATTTTCCAAACTAATTGATTCATTTAAGGTGATGTTACTTCAAGTTTGGTTAAATGCAAATTCCCGTTTAATCTTAGCTGACAAAGTCGATGATACAGTGTTATTGAGGTGAATATATGATTACAGTCTTTTGTCTTGCTATATGTACATGTAATTGAGGATTATACATGTGTTAATTTTCTGACATTCTTTGTTTCTTCGTACGTTTCCTTTTACTTCCTAAAAGTGCAGCCACATTAATTTCCACATTAATGTCCCCAAAGAAATTCCGACGGAAATGCGTGCTTCACTCTTCGCGAAAATGCTAGGCACGACTCTCATTTTCCGTTTTCTATGTAAATGGAAAATTACATAGGACAGTTTTACTAATGCTCGTTTCAAAAACTATAGGCTACTGGAATCGACTGTCTTACCGTTGTGGAGAACTTCGAGCAGAAGGACTTCAGCTTTGTGCTGATGTGGCATTTTCAATTTTAATGTCTTGCTATAGACTCGCGTGTCAGGTAGTGATTTAATTACTTTTAGCCATGGAAGTGACATTTTTTGTAATTTATGTGGTACTTATTAGAAAAAAATATATATAGGCTCCATTTCCACTTGCTGTTGTTTTGGGCAATGTAAGGGAGAACAAAGAATCTCAGTTGTTGTTTCTGAAGCATGCTGTTTCATCACCACCTGAAGTATTCACATTTGCACATTGCAAAAAAAAAAAAAAAAAAAAACTGGTATGAATACGATGAATACGATCTATGGGTCTTACGAATTACGCCCATTGGATCTAATCATCAATACATACAAATTTCAGGAATGTGCCGATCATGAGTTTCAAGCTGACCATGCTAGTCAACCGTGGTTATGCCTTGACTTACTCGAGGTGTTATGTCAGTTAGCTGAAAAAGGCCATACAACTTCGGTTTGGTCAATGATGGAGTTTCCGCTTAAGCACTGCCCTGAAGTGCTTTTACTTGGGACGGCCTATGTTATTGTAATGTTTCCGGTTTCCACACTCTTGATAAACTAATTCAGTTTTATTTTATATAGTTCTTTTGGTTAATGATCTTAGTCAAATATGCAGACACCATACAATCTCCTCCCGCATGAAGTTGCTAAATCAGTTCTACCTATGCTACTTGAAGATTCTTCCAAGAGTGGAATATTACTCCGTGTGTGGGGGGTCAATCCTTTGTTATTATCAAGAGCGTTAAATCATATCCTCGTTTTGGATCTAGAAAACATGAACAAAGTTGTGGACTTGTTTCAGGAGTTAGAGGTCAGATATTCGCTATTGTCTTCGCAGTTATTATGTGTTGGTATATTATGTATATATTTCAAATTCTCTGTGTCACAGATCCTATCATCTATACTGGATCTGGTACCCATGCATATGGGAATCAAACTGGCCTCTCTTGCTTCTAGAAAAGAATTCGTAGATTTGGTGGAGTGGTTAGGCACCAATTTAAGTGCACATGAAGATGATTTTTATGAGGTAAATGACAATTATGGAGCTTCCATACTTCAATGGACCGTGTATGATTGTGAAGCTCACTAATGTTAAATTGTTACCATCTCAGGAGTGCCTTCGATTCCTAAAGGAGGTCGAAGATAACGCCGGTGATATATGGAATATTTACAAGGAGACAGCACCTGCATTTACAAAGGTTTACCATATCAACATGGTTGCTTTACCATTTAGTTTAAATTACGTTTTATCATATCCGTGCAATGGTGAAAATAATAACTTGTTTTTTAGGCCCTTCAACGACAAACCGACGTGCTCGCATCCAAGGAACTTTCCAAGAAGGTTCGGATGTTTATTTTTTTTTAAAACTTAGAAGGTTCGGATGTATATAACATGTAAATATATAACATGTAAATATATAACATGTAAATATATACATAGCTTTATTGCCGATGTTATTACCGATTTTTCTCTTTGCTTTTAGATTTAGTCTATAATATTTGTAGTTACTCTTTCTATCTACTTTTATTTTAGATGTGGCACGACACGAGAGAGGCTACGGATAATGAAATAGATGTTTTGTTGATGATGTTGATGCCGAAGTTTTTTAGCGAGTTAGGTATTTCGTTAGATTAACGTATGTAGTTTATTTATACAATTTAACGTAGTTTGTTATGTATTCACAAATGATTGTAATTTGACGGGTTTATTTCCGAATTGGATGTCTACGGGTTTATTTTAGATTTAAATATTTATTGTTTTGGTTTGATTTGAAAATGTTCCATTGGTGTATGTGTATAAGCTTGTGTATTTCCTGGAAAACCTTTTATATGTTTTTTTCCCAGCAAATGTATTTATGGAAAACCTTTACTTTTCCAGCAGTTTATAAGACGGTGTTCACTAAGTTTAAGCCGGTGTTCGAACTCTGAACACCGTCTAATAAGACATGAAGTTTAAGCCGGTGTTCAAACTCTGAACACCGTCTAATAAGACATAAAGTTTAAGCTGGTGTTCAGACTGAACACCGTCTAAAAAGACATGATTTTAAACCAGTGTGGTTTAAGACGGTGTTGAAAACCCCGTCTTAAAACCCATATCACCCCGTCTTAAGCTCTATTTTGTAGTAGTGACGGTTGCTATACTAAACCAAAATATATACTGACCGAAACCCACAGCGTAGCACAAGTAATCTTACTAGTTACATTATATTACATGTATTACATTTGCACACTTTGTTAATAGTAGATCACTATGGTTGGTTGTTTTATTTTAAGTTCTTTTATTGGTTGCTTTATTTTCAGGTTTTTTAATTTATAGTTTACCCCTTATACAATTAATAATATACACTTTTAATGCATTTTGTTTGTATTTTTAATTTAATTTCATTCCTTGTACTATTAATAATATATGCTTTTAACCTATTTGATTTTCTTTAATAACTTGCGTTTGATAACTTAAAAAAAGGGATTCAACAGTGTCTAATTTTGTCCTCAACATTCCATTAAAAGTTTTATTGAAAATGAGGTTGTATTCAAAATATAGTACTTTTTGGTAGCTTAGGCTATACGGGTGCCGATAACAGGACGTACCGAACTGATTCCAACTGGACACTATGGGTATATCGGTATTATCGGAACCGGAATATGTTTTTTATTGGTTTACGATCGATGTAAAATACGTATAGATATCATTTTGGGCACAACATGACTTTATTTTTGGATTTGTTTTTTTTTTTTGTTGCAATAACGAGTGTCGATACCGTAACAAAATAAACCGATACTGGCCTAATTTCCGTCGTGTAAGATGGGAGAATCCCACTAGTTTACTACATTTGTAACTATATGGAGAAAGAAATGTCAAAACATATAATATAAGCATTATCTGAGTTCATAATAACTTTATCTTTTCTTCAAATAAAATAGAAATGATGATAAGCTTGATTTTTTTTTAATTAATCATGAAAAACTCATCAAAAAGTAACGAAAAGCAAGACATTACAATGCACAAAGAAAAACAGGACAAACGTCAAAACTAAAACAATGAGCACCATATATGATATAACTTAGAAACCCAATCTCAAAACAACACCAACACACTAAGACAAACCATCCTAAACAAGACAACTCAAACACTATTCTATCTATGGATATAAAATACTTAGTTTTATTATCCAAAAATAGGTGGTGACGCAACTTGTTACCCGTTTACATTATATTTTGATGTAATTTTCAAGTTTTTAAATGTAAATCCATTGAACCTCGATTTGAAAAAGAAATAAATCTAAAAGATCCAACTTTAGACGGTGATAATAAGGGTTGCATTTCCTATATAGATTCTATTTCTAATCCACCAACCATTTGGAAAATATATTTACCTATACTTTATTTTCTAGTTATATCGATCATCAATAAAAAAAAATGTCTTCCCTTACTTATATAAAATTCAATAATAAAAATTACTGAATCTACTAATCATTTAAAGTGGCAGAATAAAGTTATAACTCTTGTATCGTATGATGTAAAATATTTATGATATATAGACGATATACACGCTCAATTCAGAACATATAACAATTCAAATCACTCTAATTTCAAGTCTTATTTACCTTGATATTAATCTAAAAATCAAATAAAAACACGTCAAAATAATAATAGAAATACAAATTTAATCACTAAGATTTATTTTTTGGGCTCCTCATGATCGATTCACAAGTTTTCTTTATACAAATTCAATATTGAGTGGAATAATCCTTTTCTAATAGCCACATAATTTTATCCACAATCAACAAATGATCTTATTCTTTGATAGAGATAGTAACTCAAAATAAACCTAGTGGCTCAAAAAACATACTTTAGGAGGTTCCAAGTGCCATATTTGACATAAGCCAATGCAGTTGATAGTGGGATGAAAAAAGCTTGAAGTTGACAACTTGTAGGTAATATATTTAATCCAATTTGGAATTAGGTTAAAAGAACAATTAATATTTAATTGAGCACTTCCACAGTCCCGGTATTTTTACATTGGTAATGTCACTTTACCATTGGTTGTTTTGATTCACAAGTCTTAGCTTGTGGCTCTAATTTACTAGAAAGATTTACATAATCTTTCTCATTTGTTGAAGGTTTCACTTCACCCATATATGTTCATCATATAATACTTTAAGTATTAGATGTTATTTTTATATTTGTTGAAATGTAGATAAAAATTACCTTACCCATGATAGAGATTATTGTAATAGTTATATGATAACGCAATAAAGGATAAATAATAGAATGAGAGTATATAAAAGAATGTTGAAGACGGCATCATTTTTTGGTTACAAAGAATCTAACCATTTTACTACATGAAATAGAAATTAATGTGTTTTGTACTCTCATTTCTAACGAAAGAAACAGTCGGTGAACACTTAGTTAAGAATTTGTACCATGGGAACATACCAACGGATTTTGTAAACCTTCTGATGGACAAATCATAACCAAAGATTATTTTTATTTTTCTAAGAAAATTAAAGTGAAGTTCCGATTTAATTTCATGGTTCATGAACAATGGTCATACACTCATACGGACGATCAAATATTGCAAACGGATTTCATTTGACACAGTCACAGATCCTTTTCTTTAAAAATGGAAGTCACTACTTGCAATGGATTTCCATATGTTAATATAACTAGTATTTAACCCACACTTCGCGATGGTGTCGTAATTCTCGTTTAATGTTAATATAACGGGAATTAAATCATAAACATAAGAGGAGAAAAAAAAAAGGAAAGACATCTAGAAGTATGTGGAAAAGAAATAACAAAGCAAATGAAAAAAAAAAAAACAGAAAGTTGGAGGAAAAAGATTTATTGTTAAATGAACTTGACATAATAATGTTACTAATGAAAATGGACTAATAAATAATTACTACGGTTCACAATTCACTTTGTTATTGTATAGATTAATAAGGATATGGCTGGCCCATGGCTTTGTAGCCTAGTGGCATCTTGGTGGTGGGATAAGGCTTTGGGACCAATAGGTCCTGGGTTCGATTCCTACAAGGGGGGTTTTCCCATATTTATTGGGTTTCCTCCTGAATTGGTGTGGCATTATACCTAGTGGAGATGGATATGATCGGGTGGTTCCTCTGGTGGCACGATGATACTCCAGTGGTCCGTCAGTGATCCAAATTTGCCGTTCAAAAAAAAAAAATAAGGATATGGCTGGTTATGGTTTAGGACGTTCCTCGGCTTCAAGCTACTTGGTATCTGCTAAGATCAACAACACCGTTAGTCTCATCACAGGAGGGGATTTCATGCGATCAGACTCCGACGTGAGAATCTGGGGATAGTTCTTTAAGAGGAGATAAAATTATAAAGAAAGAGTATTTAAATTTTAAAGTTAAAGAGTTGAGAGAGAATGGAATGTTATCTCAGCTTTATTAGACACCCTTTTATAGGCGGGTAATACTTATCTATTCAAGGTTAACTTGTGTATATGACCTTGCCCTTTTTGTGAAAATACCAAGTTTGTATCTAGCCACGGAGGCGTGTGAGAAGTGGGTCTGGGTACCTACGTCATCACCATATTTAATTATTTTACATGACTTAAAGACATATTTTTGTCGATAAATTACTAACCCATTGTTAGTTAGAACTGACTAGTTGTGAAATTCATACAATCCAATGGTGGAAGTCTGGGTTGTGACTAAGAACACATTTGCACACCCAATTTGTACCTGGTTTTAAGAGGCATGTAAACATGGCTACAACAATAGGTGTTATGATTGGTGATGGCACCAGAAAAGCATATAAAACCTAATATATGTTAGGGTCTAACACACATAAACACGAACACAAAGGCAAAATAACTGTTGATGCAACAAATATAAGACCAACGGTGGTAGCTGGGCTGGTTAGGCAAAAGGGTTGAAGGGTTCAACTTTGCCTAACGCAGGTCGTGGGGTCCCCCCACGTTTGCAAGACATGGAAGGAGGTTCACTAGTTAGTTTTGGTTATTTGCTAAAGATCCTTCTCTGAAGTATATCCAGATTCGGATGTGTGAGCAAATAGAATGTGTGTGGTGGATGTGAAAAGGAGTGACTCGCATGTAAGCAAGTACTCAATGTGAATGACCAGAGATTAGAGAATCAGAGCTGGCCAGGAGATGTTTTCTGAAGTAAATGAAGTGTCAATTTATAGGAGGAGACATCTCCCGAAGTAGAATACATTTGACTAGTGATCCTGTTTGCAGCGAGGGGCTTACCCGTTTGGGGGTTAAAGCCTTTTGACCCCTGGATAATAGCGTGTGTTTTGCAGACCTGCTTTGCTTTTGCGGCTGTGGGTTGGTGAAGCAATCACTGGATGTGACTGGCTACTGTTTCCGTATTGCTTTTTCCTTCCTCACAGCTTTTTAACCATTGAACTTTTTAACCCTTTGGGCATTTACGTATTTAGTCATTTTACTTAGTCTTAGGCTACCCCCGTCATCAGCCCCCCAAGTCAGAGGTTTTTGGGAAATGAGCTCAAAGACTTCTGACTTTTATACTTGTATTTTCTTGCCTAAAGGCTGTAAGGGTTCGATGCTTGAAGGTTTGAAGGGTTGTAGGCAGTTATCATTTGAATTTTAAATAACTGACAATTGATTTGATTGATGTATGGCAGTTGATAGGGTGGCGGTTTTGCAGTAGTTACTGTTTGCCATTATTACCCCTATTGTAGGTTATTTTATATTTACTTATCTCATTTATTTACACATTTTCTTTTTGAAGAACATAACTTGCTCTTTTATTTCTCTCAAGTTTCCCCCTTTTCATTCAAAATCAGGTCAGTTCCATATCTTTAATTTTCTCTTTAATTGTTCATAGTCATGGGTGCTCGGAAGGATATGGCAAAATCCTTCTCTCGACTGACCCAAGAGGAAGTCGATTTATTCTGTATGGAATGGGGTATAGGAACAAAGTATAAACCGGTTGCACCGGCTTGTGATAAATCTGTTAATGACTGTCCCTCCGGTATGATCGCCCTGTATTGTCGTCATTTTGAGTTTTCCAATCTTCGCTATCCGTTTTCAAACTTTGCGTTGAATATTTTGGAGTATTACCGGGTATCTTTTGGTCAGGTTCACCCCTTAGGTATGGCTAGGGTTATGCATTTTGAGATTTTGTGTCGGGCTTGTGGGTATGATCCGACTCTGTTAGCATTCCGTCGCTTTTTTCGGCTTGCTAAAAATGGTGATTGGTTCACCTTTGAAACCAGTCAAGTTGATACTTGTCTAATTTCGTCCATGGTTTCTACTCTTGGGGTTTGGATAGATCGGTTTTTCTGGGTGTCGGAGGAAATTGTTCCTTTCAAACTTGTTTGGAGACACCCGGATGCTGTTCTGAACGAGCCGAAGCCCTCTGATTCTGAGATAAACACTCGTTTTTTAGAAATCCTTAGGGAGTGTCCTTCGAGGCTTCGTCCTTTCCCTGAGCATTTGTTGGTGTTGTTGGGTATAAGTAAGGTGTGGGAAAATGCTAACCGGGACCCGGTGCTTATTAGAGATGGGAAGGGTATGCCTTTATTCCTTTCTTGCTTTTTTGTCCCTTTTTCTTTAAATTGCTTATGTCTTTTTGTTTTTGCAGTTATGTCTGCCTTGGATTTTATTAAGAGCGATGACACCTCTGACGTTGTTTTTGATGATGTTGCTGCTACCCCTGGTGAGAATGCGGTTGTTAAGGGTGCCGATTATAGGTTTGAGGGTTCTGGTTATGTCAACGTTCCGAATGTCAAAGGCTTCACCAAGGTTACTGCGTCCAAAGGTTCTACTCGTCGTTCTCAACGCCATCTGAAGGTTGTGGATCAGCCCTCTGGCTCAGAGCCCATTGATGTTAGTGATGATATTGAGGCATCAGAGGATCAAGCTGTGGATGTTGGTAAAGGCAAGGAAAAGGAGTTGATTGTTTCAAGTAAGAAAAAGAAATTGGTTAAGAAGGGTGCCATTCCTGCTATTCAAGGCTCGTCAGCCAAAAGTGTTGAAAGCTTCGAGGGTTCAGAGGACATTTACGTGCCTAATTGGGGGGTTGAGGTTGGTGACAATTTTAAGGACCCTACTGTGTGCGCTGAAGCCTTGGCTCATTTTGCTCCTCCCGGTGTTCGAGATTCCATATCTGAGATGGAGGGTGATCATCTTATCTCTAGGATGATGCTTAGTTCGTGCAACCTTTCTGCCCTTTTGGCTGAAGGTGTCACCCGCTTTGCTAAAGGGATGCGGGAATATGAGGAGACCTCCAAGAAGAAGGAGAAAATGAAGGCTTCAATTGCTGCCATGAAGAAGGAAATCGAGAGCTTTTCTGAGAAGGAGTTGGCTTGGAACAAGAAGATTGAGGAGTTAACTAAAAGGCACGATATTGAAATGGGTGACTTCAAAAAGAGCTTTGAAGCCAGCCTGTTGAAACTGAAAGCTGATCGGGAGACCTTGGCTGTGCAGAAGAAGGCTTTTGCTAAAGAGAAGGATGGTTTGAAGGCTTTGGTTTCACAGGCTACTGCAGATAACCAATGGCTCATTGAGCAGGGTTTTCACCAAGTGGTTACTTATCTGTTGCATTCCAAAGAGTTTAACTCTGCTCTTGGTGATGTTTATACTAAGCTACTCAACCTGGGAAAACATCAAGGTCTTATTGCAGGTTACAAGCTTCACGAGTCTGGCAACCCTTTGGAGAAATCTCCTTTGTACCGTCCCGAGGCTTCTGACGTCTTTAAGAGTTCCGTGGAGCAAATGGAGAGGTTATCATACCCGTATGTAAGTCAAGTTGCCTCTTGTTATGGTAAACCTCTCTCTGCTTTACAGGAACTGAAGCCGGATGGTTTGAATGAAAAGTTATGCGCTGAACTGCTTGGCTCCCCTTCGAGGAAACGTTCCTTTTCGGGAGATAGTGAGGATACTTTTCCTGGGGAGGCCGATGCTCCGAAGGATGCCAGTTTGGAAGTTTCAGCTGTTGATGATCAAGGTCCGAAGGCCAAGAAGGTTAAGAAGACTAAGAAGGCCAAGGGTAGCATTTCTGGGGCTACTAAGTCTTCTGTTGATGCCTAAAATTCGTAGCTTTCTTAGCACTTTGTTAAAACAATTCCTGGTTTGTAACCCCTGAACAATATTAGGTTTTCAGGGACCCTTAAGGTTCCTTTTGGTTGTGTTGAAGGCCTTTATGTTTGGAAGTTACTAGGACTTGCCTTAACTTATGTTTGGAAGTCTTTTAGGACTTTCTTTGTTATGGTATGATGTTTAATTATTTTCTTGTGTGTTATGTTTTTACACTTGTACCTATTTTGTTGAGGTAGTTTGTTTGGCTTTAACCTTTCAAGCCTTTTGGCTGTCTGCTAGTAAGTTGAAGCCTTTGACGTTTCGGGTTGCTACCCTGGTGGCTTGAAGCCTTGAAGGCTTTTGACTTGGTTTGTATCTTTGTGATTTTTGTCCAAGTGATTTTGTTCTTTTAGATTTTCTTTGTCTTTTTATAACTTTGTCTTTGTCGAGTTTGTGCTGCCCTTATGTTTGTTATACCTAAAAGGGTTCAGTGCTGCAGACACTTAGCCTTGGTATTTTTAACAAGAAGATATAGCACCTATCCTTTTTATCATTTCTTTGCTTTTCACTTGATTTTATAAGCCTGTTTGTGGATAATGTTTTTAAGGCTTGGAGAACATTTGGTGTAGGCTGTTCACACCCGTCTATGAGACAATTTTATTTTTTCTTAACAAATCTCATGGAGTTGTATTGATCTAGGAACTCACCCCTTATATAGGCTCATTCAACCCTTGAACCTATTGAGCGATGTGGCCTGGGAGCTCATCCCCTTACATGGCCCTTGCCATGGAGTTTTTTGCTAGGTTCTCAACCTGATCTTAGGATAGAAAGACAAGTTTGATAAAACAACTTCATTCATTCAAGCAATACTTGCTTTTTACAAAAGGTATTCATAGTGTTGTTTGAGATAAATTTTGATACAAACCAAACTTTCCTGTCTAAACATGGAACCTTTTCAGGGTTTTGCCATTCCAATGCCTTGGAAGCCTTTTGCCTTCTGGATCTGCTAGCTTGTAGGATCCACCCTTGTGTGCTTCGAGGATGGTGTATGGGCCTTCCCATTTCGGGCCAAGCTTTCCTTGATTTTCCTTCTTGCTAGCCGCATTGTTTCTGAGGACCAGATCCCCTGGCTTGAATCGTTCATTCTTGACTTTCTTGTTGTAGTAGGCTTCCATTTGTTGCTTGTATTTGGCTTCTTGGATTGCAGCTTGATCTCGTGCTTCCTCTAGGAGTTGTAAATTCAACATGGTCTCTTTTTGGTTTTTTTCGGGATCCATGTTGACGATTCGTTGGGTTACAACTCCTATCTCAGCGGGGATCATAGCCTCGGATCCAAATACCAAGCTATAAGGTGTTTTCTTGTGGCTTGTTTTTTCGGTTGTTCTAATTGCCCATAGGACACTAGGCAATTCTTCAAGCCAGTTGCTTTCGTATCTTCCCAATCTTGTCTTGATGCCTTCCACTATACTTCTATTCGTCCTTTCAACTTGACCATTTGATTGCGGATAAGCCACTGAGCTAAAGACCTACTCGATTTTGTACTCCTTGCACCAAACGCCGAAAGGCTTCTCAGCAAATTGCCTTCCATTATCAGTGACAAGTACTCCCGGCAATCCATAACGGCAAATGATGTTCTCCTAAACAAAATCGATGACCTGTTTTCCCGTAATCTTAGCAAGTGGTTTGACCTCGGGCCACTTGGTGAAGTAGTCTATTGCCACTAGCAAGAATTTTACTCCTCCTTTGCTTGGGGGGAATGGACCAACAATGTCCATCCCCCATTTATGGAATGGCCATGCCGAGGTTATTGGGACTAAATCATGCTTGGGACTTTTTGGGATTGGTGCATGAATCTGGAAGCATCACATTTCTTCAATTCTTCAGCTGTATCGCAATGCATTGAGGGCCAGAAATATCCGAGGTTCATGAGCTTTGCAACCACCGACCTAGCTCCAAAGTGGGCTCCGCATACACCTTCATGAATTTATTTGATCAAATACTTACTTTGCTCGGGACCGACACATCTTAGCAAGGGAGCAAGGTAACCCTTTTTGTAAAGGGTTTCTCCTTGTAGTATGTATTGCCTTGCCTTGATTTCAACCCTTTTAGCTTCCACCTGATCATTGGGTAATTCACCATTTTTAAGGAACTTTTTTATGGGAGTCATCCAGTTTGGATCTTCTTCGGTAACTACATCTTGAACTTCCAATTCATCGATTGATGGAGCCTTCAACACTTCTACCAGCACTTTCTTGGTAAGGTGGGCAAAGGTGAGAGATGCGAGCTTACTTAAGGCATCAGCCTTTTTGTTTTGAGATCTAGGGATCTGTTTGATGTTGCAAGCTTGGAAGGTACTCATCAGTTCCTTGGATTTTTCTCTGTATTTTTTCATGTTGGATTCTTTAGCTATGTAGCTATCATTCACTTGGCTTGAGACCAGCAACGAATCTGTGAATACTTCGAGCTTTTCAACCTTCATCTCTTTAGCCAGCCTTAGGCTAGCTATTAGTGCCTCGTATTCAGCCTCGTTATTGGTGGTCTGGAAATCAAAACGGAGAGCATATGTGAATTCCAGTCCTTTTGGGTTGATCAAAATTAGCCCAGCCCCTGACCCTTCAACGCTTGAAGCCCCGTCGGTAAAAAGCTTCCAGGCTTCAGGGTTGGAAGGTTCAGTGGTGGTAGCATTTACTTTAGTGATCGCCTGGTTTGGGACTTCCACAATGAAGTCAGCCAAGACTTAGGCCTTGATGGCTTTTCTTGGGAGATAGGTGATGTTATGTTCACCCAGTTCTATGGCCCATTTGGCTAATCGCCCCGAGTTTTCAGGCTTTTCAAGCACGCTCTTAATAGGTTGGTCGGTGACCACTTGTATGGGGTGTGCTTGGAAATACCTTCGAAGCCTTCTAGCTGTTTGAACTAGGGCTAGGGCAAGTTTTTCAAGGGGAGGGTATTTCGTTTCAGCTAATTTTAAAGTTTTGCTGGAAAAATAAACGGGTACCTGGGCCTTGTCTCGCTCAATGGTGAGGACTGCACTGATGGCCTCGTCGGCTATTGAGATGTACACCGATATTAACTCCCCAGTTTTTGGTGCCTCAATATCTGGTAGGGAAGCTAGATGTTGCTTCATCTGGTTGAAAGCTTCTTCAGTCCATTTGAAATCCTTCTTGTCTGAGCAGTTCTTGAGCGTTTTGTAGAAGGGCAGAGATCTTTCGGCCAACTTTGAGGTAAAACGCTTCAAGGCTGCAAGCTTCCCGTTTAAGCTTTCAACCTCCTTCTTGGTTTTTGGTGGTTTGGTTTCGAGGACGGCTTTCACTTTGTTAGGGTTGGCTCTGATGCTTTGTTTTCCAACAATGTGACCCAAGAATTTTCCCTCCTCGAATCCAAATGAGCATTTTTCTGGATTAAGCTTCATGTTAACCTTTCTGAGGTTCGTGAAAGCTTCTTGAATATCGTCGAGCATTTGATATTCCGTCTTGCTTTTAATTACCAAGTCGTCGACATATGCCTCCATGTTTTTGCCAATTTGGCTTTCGAAGGCTTTGTCAACGAGCCGTTGATAGGTTGCTCCGACATTTTTGAGGCCGAAAGGCATCTTTTGATAACAAAAGATCCCGTTGTCCGTGTGAAAGGCTGTTTTTTCCTCATCCTCTTTCTTCATGAGGATTTGGTGATAACCTTTGTATGCATCAAGAAAGCATTTGAACGAGTAACCTGTGAGGGAGTCAACCTTGAGATCAATTTTCGGTAGTGGATAGCAATCCTTAGGACAAGCCTTGTTAAGATCCTTGAAGTCTATGCACATCCTCCAAGAGTTGTCAGGTTTCTTGACCATAACCGGGTTTGCAACCCATGATTGGTACTTGACTTCTCGGAGAATACCGGCCGACACAAGCTTTTCAACCTCTTGGCAGGCTGCCAGACTTCTCTCGGGTGCCAGGCTTCTTTTCTTTTGGACCACAGGCTTGACATCCGGTGGTATTCTTAACTCATGCTCGACAATGTTCCAAGGGATCCCGGTCATATCTTCTGGACACCAAGCGAATACATCGCTGTAATGTGTTAGCAACATTTCAAGGTACGAAAGGGTCTCTTGAGAAAGGTTTGGATTGACCCTTATTCGTTGTTCAGGGTACTTAGGGTTTATGACCAACCTTTGCCTGTCTTCTTCACTGTTTGAGTTTTCACCTTCAACCATGTAAGCTTCCTGAGAGGGTTGAAGGGTTGCTATGCCCCTCTCGGTAGGAAATTTGACTGTGCCATGGCCAACAGACACGGCCATGTAAAATGCACACTGTCCTGGTCTTCCGATGATCACGTCATAGCTTGAAGGGATGTTGATAACCACAAAGGTGAGTGGTTGGGTTCTTTCTTTTAAACCTTCGCTGAAACGAACATTAAGTGTCAGTTGCCCTAAAGGCTTGAGGGGTATCTCGGCGATACCTTTTATAGAGGTTCCAGAGGGTTGAAGCCTTGAACGTTCTTCATTACTCAAACGGTTGAAGAATTTCTCGAACATGATCTCAGTGGCTGCCCCAGTATCTATGTATGCCCTGCATGTTTGCAGCGTCCCCACAGCAGCTTCTACCACAAGAGGGCTAGAGAGAGGGTCTTTCTTCGTTGGGGGGAAGCAGACACACTGAAGCTCCCAAGCTTCCAACCGCTGTCTTTTATGAGGAACCCTTCCATCGAAATCCACCATATTGACTTCCTTACCCTTTCCTTCAGCCATTTTGTCCCGGACCCCCTTTACCAAATGAGCGAGTTCTCTGGACTTAACAGCTTCTTCAATTCTTTTCTTGAGTTGGAAACAATCGTTGGTGTGGTGACCTTTTTCTTCATGAAACTCACAGTATTGTGTGGAGTTCTCATTTTTCCTGCTTTTGGGGAGAGGCCTAGGAGGCCGAAAGTTTTGTTTAACTTCTTCTGTTGCAAGGATTTCTTGAGGGGTCTTTGTGAGGGGTGTGAAACTTATGCCTTTTTCCCTGCTTGAAGGGTTCCAGCCTTCAGACCTTCGAGGGTCTGAACCCTTTGACCGCCTGTCATAGGAGTTGAAGTTCCCCCTTTTTCTAGCTGGGCTATTGCTTCGCCAGCCGGATCCTCTTTTTCTTTGTTCTTTAATGTCTACTGCCTCCTCTCCCCGGATGTGAGCTTCAGCCCTTTCGAGAGCCTCTTCTAGGGTCTTGGGCAGGGATTTGTTGAAATCTCTTGTGAGATATTTAGAGGTGATGGCATTCATGAAACCAGCCACTCTCATTTTCTCGTCTGCCCCTACATAATTCAGACCTTCCTTCTTGTATCGTTCAATGAACGCACGAAGACTTTCATCATCACGTTGTTTTATCTGGAAGATCACTGTTGCGTCTTTGACATATCGCCTTTGTTTGGAGAAATTGGCCAGAAAACCCTTGCTAAGGTCGTCAAAGCTTCGAACGCTTTGAGCAGGTAGGTCGTTGAACCAGATTCTGGCGGATCCCACAAGAGTTTGCATGAACATTAGGCAACATTCAGCGTTTGACCATTTATCTATCCGGGCTGCACCGGTGAAGATCTGAAGATGGTCCTCAGGATCTTCAGTCCCATCATACGTCCTGATGTGGGACGGCATCTTAATCTTTGATTGGAAATCATAATCGGCTATCTGCCTTGAAAAACATGAAAGGTTACTTGGCTTGTATGGTTTAGCCAAGTTTTCTTCAGCCCTTGCATCCACATTATTGCCATTGCCGTTATTTCCCTGAGTGGCTAGCACTTGATTAATGAAGTGTTGCCACGGGAAGTTGGCCATCATCTGGGTCATCATATTGGGCATGAGGTTGAAGCCTTGAAGGCTTCCTGGGGCAACTGAGCAGTTTATTCCAAGGGGAGTGCTCATGACAGCACTTCGTGCCAAAGGGAGCACGGATAGAGCTTGCTCCCAAGTGGTTGTTGTAGATGCTGGCAAGCTTATTACTGGGGACTGCAGGAGCTGGTCAAGGGTTAGCTCGTGACCCAAAGGAGCACCACTAGTGATCGGTTGGGAGGAGAAGATAGGATGCACCGTGGGATTTGTCATTGTGGACAGATAAGGGTGAGGATTTGAAGGATTACTGGGACCAGCCTCATTTCTAGTTGTAAAAGGAAAGGGAGGTGGTCCATGAGACAACGTTGGTTCAAGTTCGTCATAGTCTAAACGAATCCTCACTCTTTTTTCTCTTTCTTTACTCACATGTTGGTTGAGAAGGGACCTCAACTCAAGGAAATTGTTGGCAACCCCTTCAGGGGTAAGTTCAACACGCACCGGGGTGTCAGAGACACCAACATTGGGAGATGGAACCCCGGATCTGGACGGAGTTGGTGTGTTGAAGGTGAGGAACTCGGGTGTGCTCCCCGGAGTTGAGAAAGAAGTTGGTATAGCCACGTGAGCTTGGCTGCTACCCGGAGTAGAAGTGTTTGGAACCTGATTTACTTCTCCCGGGGATCCACTTTCAGACATGGTGATTTTAAGTGAAAAGAGCTACACTACTAGGTCTTTTTGAGAAGAAATAGCGGCGTAGCCCCACGGTGGGCGCCAACTTGTTGATACAACAAATATAAGACCAACGGTGGTAGCTGGGCTGGTTAGGCAAAAGGGTTGAAAGGTTCAACTTTGCCTAACGCAGGTCGTGGGGTCCCCCCACGTTTGCAAGACATGGAAGGAGGTTCACTAGTTAGTTTTGGTTATTTGCTAAAGATCCTTCTCTGAAGTATATCCAGATTCGGATGTGTGAGCAAATAGAATGTGTGTGGTGGATGTGAAAAGGAGTGACTCGCATGTAAGCAAGTACTCAATGTGAATGACCAGAGATTAGAGAATCAGAGCTGGCCAGGAGATGTTTTCTGAAGTAAATGAAGTGTCAATTTATAGGAGGAGACATCTCCCGAAGTAGAATACATTTGACTAGTGATCCTGTTTGCAGCGAGGGGCTTACCCGTTTGGGGGTTAAAGCCTTTTGACCCCTGGATAATAGCGTGTGTTTTGCAGACCTGCTTTGCTTTTGCGGCTGTGGGTTGGTGAAGCAATCCCTGGATGTGACTGGCTACTGTTTCCGTATTGCTTTTTCCTTCCTCACAGCTTTTTAACCATTGAACCTTTTAACCCTTTGGGCATTTACGTATTTAGTCATTTTACTTAGTCTTGGGCTACCCCCGTCATCAATAACGAATACAAAAATTTACGTGGTTTGGTTTAAGCTGACCTACGTCAACGAGTGGTAACAAGGATATTCTTTATTGAGTTGTTAATTTGGATTTCAAGTACCCTTACAGGTTCCATATGGCTAATGAAAACAATATCCTTAATATGCTTCCACATATATACCCCGCTCGAAAGTTCTACCCTACTCCAATATGGGACAATATCTTTTTTTCATTTTCATAGCTTTTGACATTTAAAACACACAACTTTGAGGATCATATATATAATTTGGATATAATGTGAACTGGGGTAAGTTGTGAGAACTTCGTTCATTTTTTTTAAACATGTAGTAATAGTATATTGTGAAAATTAAAAAAAAAATATTTGTATGCTTCAAATGACATAAGTGTAAAAAACATTGGTTAAAAGAAGTATAATTTTTAATCGTATGAGTGTTTTGTTTAAATATATGTAACATTTATTTATATGTTTTTTAATATTTTTTTAGATTTCCGTAAATATTAATAAAATAACTAAAAAAATTAATAAACGAAGTTATGAAGTTTACAACTCATCATCATCATAGTTCTCAAATTATCTATCCCATATCCCGGACCCGACAGTTTGAACATGAAATTCATTAAAAAATTCTGGTACCTTTTCGAAAAGGACTTCAAGGACATTATGGATGATTTTTTCGAAAAAGGTAAGTTCAATATCGGCAGTAGCTCCTCTTTTATCACGTTGGTCCCAAAAATAAAAGATTCCGGTGACGCTCAACAATTATCGTCTTATAAACCTCATAGGTATAATAAGTAAGGTCGTTTCAAAAGTTTTAGCTTCTCGGCTCAAAAGGGTGATCGGTTCAGTAATCTCCGACTCCCAATCCGCTTTTATTAAAGGTACTTACATCTTAGATGGGCCTCTCTTGATAAACGAAATTACTAATTGGGGCAACGACTTAATAAGAAGGCATTTTTTTTGAAGATCGATGTCGAAAAGGCGTTTGACAACGTGAATTTGAATTTTTTGATGTCTATCATGGAACAAATGGGGTTTCCAGTCAGGTGACGAACTTGGATCAAAGGTGTTCTTGAATCAGCGAGATCTTCCGTTCTCGTCAACGGCTCTCCTACCTTTGAGTTTCAATGCTCAAAGGGTCTGCGCCAAGGGGATCCCATGATCTCCCCATTCCTTTTCATTATGGTTATGGATGGAAGCGTTGACATGTATGCTCGAGAAAGCTAGAAGCGATGGGGTTATAACAGGTATCCAACTGCCTAACAACGGGCCTTGTGTTTCTCATCTCCTTTATGCGGATGACGCGATCATCATTGGGGAATGGTCTAGAACCAATATCGAAAATGTCATCGTATTCTTCGTGTTTTCACATTTGTTCGGGGCTTAGAATCAACATCATGAAGTCTAATATTTTCTCAATTGGAGTTAGCACGGGTGATCTGAAAGACACGGTTGCGTCCATGGGATGTCAAGTTGACAGCTTCCCCTTTAAATACCTTGGGCTTATGGTTGGAGCGAATATGAACCGGGTTGCTAATTGGAAACCGGTTTATCATGTCACACCCCAACCAATGGCGGAATCATCGGAGTGGGACTTGTTCAAGATTGTAAGAGACTTCATAACACTATGGTGACAATATTTAATTCAAGCGATTTCATTTCATAAATAAATTGTCAAAACATTACAAGAAAATCAAATAACAACATTGTTCAACATAACATTAACAAAATTGATACAACACTTTAAACCTAAACGTCTAAGTGAATATCTAGGCATCTTTGCTATCCATTTTCATGGTATCATCAATCATCAACCTGTAACATGTTTAAAATACAATTCAATGCAAAAGCAAAGGCGAGTATACAAGTTTAAGAATAAGTATAAGTATAAAAGTTTAAAACGAATCCACATGACAACTTAGTTTATACAAGATCAACCTAACATGGCATGCAATATTTCTAGCCAGTCCTCTGTTTACGCAACAATGATATAATTCAACATGACCACAAGTCTACGGGCGATGCGTTACTCCTATAGCGCTATACATGTCGAATGGAGGCTCGTGAAAGCTAATGACTAAAACATATCACATAAGTATGGTCCACGTAAGCATCAAGTATCATAACATTGTATTCATGTATGAGGATTATTTTCGTGCATTGCATAAAGAATAAGTTTAAGTGTAGTTTAATAGTTAAACATGTTACACCCCAAAAAGTGGTAAACATAAAAAAAGGGTTGCGAGTATACTCACAAAATTTGCATATGCTTTCCGATTATCCAATGTGACGAAGTTGATGAGGTTAGAAGGTTGAATATGTTCGTGTAGGGATTTAGGAAGTTAAAACACAAGAATATAGGTATTCGAAAGTAATCATCCTTTAACACCAAGTACTTGTTCTTGACACTATGAAACCTCAAGGGTTAATGTTTTCATGAGTAATGTACTCATTAGAATCGTAACAAGTCTTATGTCTTAGATGATGTTATTCTAATATCTTGACGAATGAACACAAGTCCACCATCAAGGGTTCGAATATTATATATATGTATAAGTATTATATGTATTATTTAGTCCATTATTCAAGCATGAGGTAGAAGATAAATCTTCATTTAGGTACCTCTATTGTGTCATAGAATTCATGTAGGAGGTAGGAAGAACAAGCTTCCATTTAGGTACCTCTTATGGTTCACCACTACACTTGATGTAAAAACATAAAAGGAGGGTCATGAACTAATATCAATACAAGAATAAGAAACAACTATACTAAGAGAAATCATCAAGTAATGTGGGGATTCTATGTTGGACAACCCAAGTAGGTCCATAATCACACCTTCATCAAGCTTGAAGCTTGAACATGACTTGTGGGTTAAAAACCCTTAATAAAACAGAAAGTATTTGAGGATTAACCTCTGATTTTGAATATCTCAACCTTGTTTTTAAGCCTAACTAACCAGAGAAGTGGTTATAAGCATAAGGACATAGGTTTGAGATGAGTTAGACTCAAGTTGAACAAGTTTAGTAAAGATTTAGATGAAATCAGAAATGAACAGTGAACTTTGGATCCTTTTTGCTGGAATTCTAGGGACGTATTTACTGTGAAAAACCCATGGAATCGAAGCTAAGGTCAATACAAGCACATCAGAAAAAGAATGGACTAAATCGGACAAGAAATGAAGAAGTTATGCTCATTTTCGTGAAGCTTGAACAATCTGCTCGAACTTGAGATAATCAGCTGATTAAAGAGTGTTTTTGAGTGAATTGGAGGTGTTTGTAAAGTGATTTGAGTGGGGGAAGTGTTGTATATATTGGGAGGGATTAGGGTTAGTGTTAAGGGGGTATTAAATGCATGTAGGTGGGAGTTAGAACAACACAAAAAAAGACCAAATTGGCTACCCATGCTGGGCTGCGGACTGATCAGCCGCACATATGTGCTGGCCAAAGTCAGCT
The DNA here is from genome assembly GCA_030545235.1 of Helianthus tuberosus. NCBI lineage: Eukaryota > Viridiplantae > Streptophyta > Magnoliopsida > Asterales > Asteraceae > Helianthus > Helianthus tuberosus. Next base: position 35,513,611 of record CM060436.1, read on the forward strand.
GGTACTTTTATTTATTGTCCACCTTTCTTTGTCCCTAATGCTTTGAAATGTGACATATTATAAGTATATTAATTAATATGTGAAGCATAAACAAGAAACAGCCAATGAATTTGCCAATATCAGCCGCAAGTTATTGGAACAACTTATTCTTTTGTTTTTTTTTCTTTGTGTGATGCAACTTAGGATGTGTAAAATATCTATTTAGTTATGTTATATTAATATTATACATAACTATCCATTTAAATCATAAGGTGAGTGGAAGATTGTAATTGAAATAAACATTTAAGTTTAGCAATCTCGATAGCTGCCGTTGGTGGCTTCCTTTATTATATATATATATTGTTTTTTTTAACAATCTAAAACATGTATATATGTAGCACATATTATGTGTAGTGTTTATTAAATCATGAAACAAGTCAAAGATGCAAGAGAAAGGGGTTTTAATCAATTGAATAAAACGTTTAAAGATGGTTGTGCGTATGCATTCGAGATTGATAACGTATAACCCGAGTATTGCAACACGTATAAGCATTTATAAAACAAAATAGTATTTCATATAAAAGATTCATTTCATTACGATCAAAGTCTTGGATTTACAATGGCTTGAAACGAAAAGACGATTACAAGAATACAAGGATTCTAAAAATAGAAATACGAACAAGACTTTCTAATTATGGGAAGTACGAAAAAGTAGGGCGTTATAGTCTCCCCTCCTTTAGGAAATTTCGTCTTTAAATTTATTAAGAGTAAGACTTGAAAGAGTTTCGGCAAAAGGTGATTATTAAGAATTGAGAATCAAAAATTTTGAAACGTAAAAAGTATGAAATTTTGAAGAATGACAAGATAGGTTTGCAAAGGAGTTCGTTTGTCTAAAATGATTTGAGGTACCAAACATAGCTGAAAACGTGTAGGTGCGTATATAGGTAAAGTGAGTCTAAACAAGTTTGGATAACTTAAATTGGAGATGTATTAAAAATGTGACGTATATAGAAGGAAGATTTTTTTTTGTACCAAACGGTTTGTATTTTGTTGGAAAGTTGGGTAGTTTACAGGGGAAGTTTTAAGGATAGTATAAAAATCACACTTTCATAAAAAAATTGTTTATTGAGAGGAACGAAAAGGTTTGGTACTATTAAAATAAAGTGATAACGGTCAACTGCGTATGTTAGTATAAGAATAAGAAGATAGTTTTTGTTTTTGGTTTTTTTTAAGGTAATGAGATAAGTTAGGATCCGAATGTTTAAATAAGCGTGATTGTGAACTAGGTCCATATGAAAGAAAAGGATAATGGAGGATAACATGAGTATGGAAGTGGACGATTGATTTTTAATGAATGCAAGTATATGAATGATATAAGTGCCGGATAGACGGAAGTAGTGCGTTAATGATGAAGTCTCGTCGTGGATAATCGGATATAATGCGTTTGTGAGTTGTTTAAAGTTTGAATTAGGTCCAAAAGGTCTGCAAAACACTGAATTTCTCATGGCACATCTTACGAAAGTTTGGTGACATGATGAAAACACTTATATATAGGAAGTACCAGCGGCGTATCCACCTTGTTTTGACCATGTCACATCCATTTCGTTATTCGTGTCATGTTACGTTCCGTGTCTTACCATACACAATAGCACACTCTATGATTCTCATGCGCCTATCACTATAATCCCGTGTGCACCCGCGATTATATTGACCGTCGCATGATCCCCATAGCTTGTACTAGTTGGGTATGAATTAAGGTATACATAAATTCGAAAATAAGAATGAGTACGTATAAGAATGTAGTATATAAGCAAGTCCATGCTTAAGTATGTATGGGACCCACGTAAGCGAATCCCTCGGATTACGCTCGTGTACGGGTACGAATGTATGAATCATGAGTATGAATGTATGCATGCGTATGAATATCAATAATAGTGCAAGTATGAATAAGTATGTAAGTATGAACATAAATCGTATGAGTATGAACATGAAAATGTGTATAAGTATAAATGTAAGTAGGTATAAATAACGACATTCGTGTGTATGAAATAAATTGAATACAACGAATTTGAGCGTATAAAATGATCAAGAAGTTGTGGGTATGTAAAAGCGAGTGATACGTGAAGTTATCGTGTGATATTGACTAAAAGGTGTACGATGGTATGCATGTTTAGTTGTTTGAGTAAAACGTTGAGTTTATCGAATCAACATAGGTTGAGTTCGTATTGGAATGTAGAATTTAGTTTGTGAATGTAAAAGAATATAAAGTTCTTATTGGTTATGCGTAACGTATTTTGTAAATAACATAAATGCTACTTTTGTTTAAAAGAGTTTACGTATGTTAAAGATTGTCGATAAATAAAACGTTTTAAGACATGCTTAAGAATATCGTGTATAGATTGTAGAATAAGAAGTACATTTGATAAAACGATGTATTTCGAAATCGGTATAAGTCGGTATTTTGAATAATGATAAACGAGTTAGGTATAAAACATGATCGGGTTTGCATAACAAAATATTTTGAAAGAAAGTTTTGGTAACGATCACCTAGGTAAGGGAATCACCCTTAACTCGTTGGTGAGGTCGTTTTAAGGAAAAAGGGAGTGGGGTTAATCGTCAAGGTAAGGAAATCACTCATATCTCGATGATATGTCTCATTTTGTTGCTACAAGGAATATGAATTTTAAATCATATGAAATCATGCATATGTATAAACGTATGAAAGGATTTAGTATGTTGTGTGTGTAAGGAAAATATCGAAAGTAAATTTGAATTTGAAAGGTTGCATCGTATAAGATAAATAATAGAAACACATGTTTGATTAAAATTTGGATGGTTCCAAAACGGAACTTTGACTAACCAAAGTGGTCGAAAAGTCTTTCGAATTTGAGGAGCATGCTTTGGCCTAATAGGTGGAATACTCTCGCTGACAAGTCGGTTAACGGTATTTACCCTTCCGGTTACTACATGTCCCAAATCAATTGAAATTTCGAGACTTGGCGGGATTTATAAAAAATCAAGGAATGGAACTAGTCGACAAGGTGCGGGTTTCACCCCTAACTTGGCGATTTCGTCTCCTAAGTGTGGTTGGTACTCGTCGGGTCAAAATTTAATTTCAACACTTTGACGAGGGTCCACTGGAATTTTAAATGTAAATTCTCCATCAAGGTGGGAATTTCACTCCTAACTTGATGTTGAATTTCATGTAAAAAAAAGTAGATGGATTGAGAGTTGTTCACCAAATCGTGGGTTTCACGCCTATTTTGGTGAAGTCGTCTCGTTGGTGTATTAAGAGTGGTTTCGATTTTTTTTTTGTATAAACGAGTAAAAAGATGTATGTTCAAATTAATAATAAGTATAAGCACGTAAAGCATCTCAAGAAAATAACACGTAAAACACATTTCAAGTATAGTACATAATGAATGGAATAATACAACAAGTTCTAACAAATAATAAAGCAAGTATTAACACAATAGTGACATATATGTTTAAAAGACCAAAAGAGAATAAATAAGAGCAAATAAAGTATCATGCAAGTGGTTCAAGCAATACATATGAATAAAGCTCTAGAACTATAGACTAGGTAAAAAAAAGCATGGCAATTTTTCCTAATTCCCTATAGTTATGGCTCTGATACCAATTTGTCAAACCCCAACCAATGACAGAATCATCGGAGTGGGACTTGTTCAAGATTGTAAGAGACTTCATAACACTATGGTAACAATATTTAATTCAACCGATTTCATTTCATAAATAAATTGTCAAAACATTACAAGAAAATCAAATAACAACATTGTTCAACATAACATTAACAAAATTGATACAACACTTTAAACCTAAACGTCTAAATGAGTATCTAGGCATCTTTGCTGTCCATTTTCATGGTATTATCAATCATCAACCTGTAACATGTTTAAAATACAATTCAATGCAAAAGCAAAGGCGAGTATACAAGTTTAAGAATAAGTATAAGTATAAAAGTTTAAAACGAATCCACATGGCAACTTAGTTTATACAAGATCAACCTAACATGGCATGCAATATTTCTAGCCAATCCTCTGTTTACGCAACAATAATATAATTCAACATAACCACAAGTCCACGGGCGGTGCGTTACTCCTATAGTGCTATACATGTCAAATGGAGGCTCGTGAAAGCTAATGATTAAAACATATCACATAAGTATGCTCCACGTAAGCATCAAGTATCATAACATTGTATTCATGTATAAGGATTGTTTTCGTGCATTGCATAAAGAATAAGTTTAAGTGTAGTTTAATAGTTAAACATGTTACACCCCAAAAAGTGGTAAACATAAAAAAAGGGTTGCGAGTATACTCACAAAATTTGCATATGCTTTCCGATTATCCAATGTGACGAAGTTGATGAGGTTAGAAGGTTGAATATGTTCGTGTAGGGATTTAGGAAGTTAAAACACAAGAATATAGGTATTCGAAAGTAATCATCCTTTAACACCAAGTACTTGTTCTTGACACTATGAAACCTCAAGGGTTAATGTTTTCATGAGTAATGTACTCATTAGAATCGTAACAAGTCTTATGTCTTAGATGATGTTATTCTAATATCTTGACGAATGAACACAAGTCCACCATCAAGGGTTCGAATAGTATATATATGTATAAGTATTATATGTATTATTTAGCCCATTATTCAAGCATGAGGTAGAAGATAAATCTTCATTTAGGTACCTCTATTGTGTCATAGAATTCATGTAGGAGGTAGGAAGAACAAGCTTCCATTTAGGTACCTCTTATGGTTCACAACTACACTTGATGTAAAAACATAAAATGAGGGTCATGAACTAATATCAATACAAGAATAAGAAACAACTATACTAAGAGAAATCATCAAGTAATGTGGGGATTCTATGTTGGACAACCCAAGTTGGTCCATAATCACACCTTCATCAAGCTTGAAGCTTGAACATGACTTGTGGGTTAAAAACCCTAAATAAAACAGAAAGTATTTAAGGATTAACCTCTGATTTTGAATGTCTCAACCTTGTTTTTAAGCCTAACTAACCAGAGAAGTGGTTATAAGCACAAGGACATAGGTTTGAGATGAGTTAGACTCAAGTTGAACAAGTTTAGTAAAGATTTAGATGAAATCAGAAATGAACAGTGAACTTTGGAGCCTTTTTTCCGGAGTTCTAGGGACGTATTTACTGTGAAAAACCCATGGAATCGAAGCTAAGGTCAATCCAAAGACATAGGAAAAAGAATGGACTAAATCGGACAAGAAATGAAGAAGTTATGCTCATTTTCGTGAAGCTTGAACAATCTGCTCGAACTTGAGATAATTAGCTGATTAAAGAGTGTTTTTGAGTGAATTGGAGGTGTTTGTAAAGTGATATGAGTGGGGGAAGTGTTGTATATATAGGGAGGGATTAGGGTTAGTGTTAAGGGGGTATTAAATGCATGTAGGTGGGAGTTAGAACAACACAAAAAAAAGACCAAATTGGCTACCCATGCTGGGCTGCGGACTGATCAGCCGCACATATGTGCTGGCCAAATTCAGCTGGTACATTTTATTTATTTTCCACCTTTCTTTGTCCCTAATGCTTTGAAATGTGACATATTATAAGTATATTAATTAATATGTGAAGCATAAACAAGAAACAGCCAATGAATTTGCCAATATCAACCGCAAGTTATTGGAACAACTTACTCTTTTGTTTTTTTTTCTTTGTGTGATGCAACTTAGGATGTGTAAAATATCTATTTAGTTATGTTATATTAATATTATACATAACTATCCATTTAAATCATAAAGTGAGTGGAAGATTGTAATTGAAATAAACATTTAAGTTTGGCAATCTCGATAGCTGCCGTTGGCGGCTTCCTTTATTATATATATATTGCTTTTTTTTTTTAAACAATCTAAAACATGTATATATGTAGCACATATTATGTGTAGTGTTTATTAAATCATGAAACAAGTCAAAGATGCAAGAGAAAGGGGTTTTAATCAAGGGTTAATGGATTTAAACACCCCCAACTATGGCCATTTGGCTGATGGCACTCTCAACTTTCACTTTGGCTCAGACCACTCCCAACTTAACACATCGATTGTCATGGCACCCCTCGTTAAATATTCACTAACCAGGTTACTAAAATTAGCCTATGTGGCAATTTAATCTGATTTGGCATTCATACGTGTCAAGTATACTCTGATAAGGATAATCCCTCATTCGTGAAGTTTATAATCCCCAAAACACAGTATCACTTCACTCAAACCAAGATAAAAACATATCAGAAGCTCTCAAGTTCATCAATGGCGATCAAACCCTAATCGATCAGAGGTACGTTTTCTCTCAATATATTGGTATTGTCCACTGATTGCACTGATGGAGGTTATCTATGTGATGCTATAGTATGGTGGAACATTGGATTTTAGTTTTGATCAACCTCAATATATTGGAGGTGAATCAAAGTTGATACGTATGGATGTTGATCACATTGCATACTTTGAGTTGTTAGAGTATGCAATGGATTCTGGGTGTTATGAAAGTAGGGATTTTTACATATATGGATTAAATGCTGATACTAGTGAATTCAAGTTTTTTGGGGATGATAATGATGTTATGGATATTGCATTAAAGGCTCTAACATGGTCTGAACCATTCATGGAGGTCTTTATTCAAGTCGCTCCAATTACCCATGAACAGGAAGTCCAATTCATGTCCCAGCCCAGTAAACCCAAAGCCCAATCTTATTCACCAATCACCACCCAGTAAACCACAAGCCCAATCCAGTTCCCAACCCATTAAACGAAGAGGCCGGCCCAAAAAACTTGTAACCCAGTCCAAAAAGAAAGTAGTCCATTTCAGTAGAGTGAGTAGGGCATCTGACAAAAGTGGTAACCCTCCTGTACTTGAAGTCCCTAGAATGGTTCAGACAAGCTTGATTTTTCAAAACAGGCTGCATATAGGTCATAACACATTATACACATGTTAGAGGACATAAGGATTCAGGTCATGAGTAGCTGGTTACTAAAAGAACAGAAATGAGTGCCAGGGGTGTTGTTATATGCCCTAAAATCCAAGACAAGCTTGATTTTTCAAAACAGACTGCATATAGATGTGAGGTGTATCCCTCATCATACCATGTGTTTCAAGTCAGGGATTTTGATGATGTTTCAGTTGATCTAGATAATAGAACATGCACATGTAGGAAATGGGATTTTTCAAAACAGGCTGCTATATGTGCAGACCCATTAGAGGTATGTTTCTTGTTATATCATGACCTTTGACATTTGTTGGTCAAAATACAGTTTGGATATGTTGACTAATCTGGTAATATCAATACATGTGCAGATATATACATTCAAGGAGTAGGATTTTGCATTAAATTTCATCAAAAGTGTACAATTACAACAAGAACACAGTTCATACTACCTAAACATATACAACACTATGCTAAGGTTAACACATATTGCTTGTTCCATTTCGACTCTGTTTCAGATATCTTTGCTTTCAACCACCTATTCTCTTCTACTAAGACCATGTTTTCATATTTCAGGTCTTCTGAACTGAACCTGCACTGGGATGCTTGCTGGTTGAACATTTTGTCGACATCTTCTTTCCATAAGAAGAACTTGCAGTCTGATCTCTGCAAAAGCCAACAACACCTCAGTTAATCAATCAATTCAATTCAAGAAAAATACTTGGAGTTAAGGTGGAACATACCGGCCAATGAGAGCATCCATAGAATTGTTGACCTTGCCGCACACTTTTCCGTCCAACAACTCGAACAACTGCTACAACATCATGATGGCAGTACACATTACCCTCCAAATCAACCTTAAACAATTTAGGGTTTCTGGATACTATGGATGAAGACGTAGAAGAGGAGCTCATTTTGATTCAAGATTAGGGCTTGTTCTTCACGGAAATCGACCGGATCGTATGTTGATGATGGATTTGCTCCAAGGTGCGTCTGATTTGCTCAATGAGTTAGGATTAGGGTTTACAGAATGAGTTTGTTAGGGATTGGGGCTTTTAAAGAAGGTGAATGAGTATACTTGACACGTATGAAATGCCACATCAGATTAAATTGCCACATAGGCTAATTTTAGTAACCTGGTTAGTGAATATTTAACGAGGGGGTGCCATGACAATCGATGTGTTAAGTTGGGAGTGGTCTGAGCCAAAGTGAAAGTTGAGAGTGCCATCGGCCAAATGACCATAGTTGGGGGTGTTTAAATCGATTAACCCTTTAATCAATTGGATAAAACGTTTAAAGATGGTTGTGCGTATGCATTCGAGATTGATAACGTATAACCCGAGTATTGCAACACGTATAAGCATTTATAAAAGAAAATAGTATTTCATATAAAAGATTCATTTCATTACGATCAAAGTCTCGGACTTACAATGGCTTGAAACGAAAAGACGATTACAAGAATACAAGAATTCTAAAAATAGAAATACGAACAAGACTTTCTAATTATGGGAAGTACGAAAAAGCAGGGCGTTACATATCATATCTTTGACGCTAGGCTCGCCAAATGGAAAGCAAATCTTCTTTCGATCGGGGGAAGAATTACCCTCATCAAATCGGTTCTTGAAAGCTTGCCTATATACTATTTCTCCCTCTACAACGCCCTGGTTCAAGTCATAAAGGATCTTGAAGAAAAAATCAGAAACTTCCTTTGGGGTGGAGACGGTTCTGTTAAAAAGCTTCATTGGGTAGCTTGGGACCGGGTGTCGCTTCCCATTAACTGTGGTGGTCTCGGGTTAAGTAAATTAAAAAATATCAAAACCTCTTTGTTGGCAAAATGGGGTTGGAGGTTCCTGTCAGATAATTCCAAGCTCTGGGTGAAGGCTATTAATGCTCTGCATCATACAAGGAACGGCTGGGATTTTATTCCGGCAAAAAAATCAAGTGGCGGAGTTTGGTGCAAGTTCGCTCAATCGTTGTCTAAAACCACCGTCGATGGGATTCCGCTAAGGAATTTTTTTAAAGCCTCGGTCGGCAACGGAAAAAAAAACGTCGTTTTGGTTGGATCCATGGATATGCAACACCCAGCTAAAAGATAGATTCCCAGACCTTTTTAGATTGGAAGCTGAGAAAGGGTGTTACATCTGTGACCGTGTGAATCCTCATGGCAGTAATCAGAGATTCCAATGGCAGTGGAAGAGTCCCTTAATATCGGAATCGGCTATCAACAATCTGATCAGCCTATGCGAGCTTCTGATGCCTTTCCAGCTGAACCAATTCAGCTATACTTGGACCTGGATAGGTGCTGAGAACAAAGTTTTCTGTGTGAAGGGGGTGAAGAAGCTTCTCGATAAAAACAGAACCCACAACCAATTTACTATGTGTCTGATTGGTGCAATTGGTTACCTAGTAAGTGCAACGTCTTTATCTGGAGGGCCGAATTGGGTAAAATTGCGACTACGGTTGCTTTGAAGTATCGAAATATAGGGGTGGATGACACGTTATGCGGCTTGTGTAGAAGTAGTGATGAGACAGTGGATCACCTCTTCACCTCTTGCTACTACGCCTCCATGATCTGGTCCTATATCAGCAGTTGGTGTAAAATACAAAACCTGTTTGCATTCACATTTAGAGACCTGCTCGACGTTCATACTCATGTTGGTTTGAAAGGGATGAAAAAAGATGTGCTTATGGGGCTTATTCGCGTTGGCTGCTGGGCCATTTGGCATGCTAGAAACGAGCAAAAGTTTAACAACATTCCGGTAAAGGTGGATAGCATCATTAACAAAATTAGATCGATAGGATTTTTATGGTTCTCGGCTAGGCATAAAGGGGGATCCATCTCTTGGGATGATTGGTGTAAGTTTGTAAATTTGTAATGTTGTAATGTCGGTCTTTGGTCGCCTCGGTTTGAGGCGGCTTGTGTTTTAATGAAGTTTACCTTTAAACCAATACACACACACACACACAAAGGGTATATGTGTAATTTCAATCTTAAATTGATTGCATAAATCTCTCACAAATCAAGTAATCAATTATCCTCTTAAATTGATTGCATAAATCTCTCACAAATCAAATCAAGGATTAGGAAAGATGTAACTTAATTCAATTATTAAAATAAATATTTGTTTAAATGCGATGTACACATGTGTATTCTGATTTTGGCCTCTTTTTAATGCGATGTACACATGTGTATATCGTCTGTTTTTGTGATATCTCAGAATTTTTTTTGTACTGAATGTTGATGTACACCTGTGAATTACTGTACACATATGTACGATGCTGAGTACACATGTGTACTGTTCTATTTATATCCAAGTACACATGTGTATACCGTTGAAATATGAAGGTTACGTGGATCTTAAAAATCAAAATTTGAATTCTGGTGATGAAATCTGAAATAAAAATTAAAATTGAAATCTGGTGATTTGTTGTTTGTTTTGATAATTATCTTATTAATAAATAAACATAATGTGGATAATGAATTTAAATTAGGAAAGATGTAACTTAATTCAATTATTAAAATAATGATTTAAATCTAATTTTTTATATAATTACAATCCTATCCTTAACAACTAAAAAAAAAATCAAGGGTCCATATCTGTTCACGCAGTTCACTCTTGGAAGGTTGTTCACGCTGGAACCCTACCCTATATATATATATATATATATTTGTATTAATTGCGAAGCTCTCATCAAAGACTCAAAGAGAACTCATACAAAAAAATAATTAATAATTAGTTGTACAACACAAATATTAATATGTAATATGAAGAGTCATATTTTCACTAATTTTTAACGATCTTCTACGTAAATAGAAATTGATTAACCACACAAAATTCGGGAGATAAAAAGCTCGATGGTTTGAATCTTGCATAGAATAGGTAGTTGATAATTAACTTTGAACCTTTTTCTATTGGTGGTTAACGAAAAGCCAAATTATGTGATATGAAATTATGGAAATAGAGAAAAGAATTTACTGAAAAAATTACATGAATTTCGGTGGTTACATAAGAGAATTGCTTAGTATGGAGAGGCTCATCCCCATGAGGATGCGTCGCCAAGTAGGCGTCAAATCACCATCCCATGGAGGATGAGCCTCCTTGTTTTTTAGGGGGTGGAGAAATGGGGCTACCCCACCTAATTATTTTATAATTTTCTAACTTTTTTTTTTGTTAACTTAATAAAAACTTCATAAAAGTTAAAAAATACAACATAAAACAACATAAATAAATTCATTTCATAACATAAAAATAAAATTACATTTCCTAAAAATTAAAACTACTAATCCTAGAAACGGTAAACATAAAAACGAAAAAAAATAACGATACGATTAAAAAAGTCCTCCGCTCACAACCTACTGAAGGATATCCGTGGTATAAATTTTTTTTTATTTTATTTCATGAACCCGGTTCATAATATTTATGTGTTTATTTCGTTACAAGGATTAGTCAAAACACTTTTGACAAATAAAAATACATGTATATATATGTTAGAGTAAATTGCAATTTTACCCCCTGAGGTTAGGGGTGATTGGCACTTTTACCCCCCTAACGAAATAATTGCAATTTTACCCCGGCTTCAGTTTTGTTGACTAATCTGTTGACTTGGTGGTGAAATGACTATTTTACCCCCTGTGTTTTGTTTACTTTGTAATATTACCCCCTGCCACCATTGCCACCGCCATTCACCACCACAACCACCACTGCCACCTCCAGGCTCTAGCCACCACCCTCAACCACCACTGCCACCGCCATTCACCACCACAACCACCACTGCCACCACTGCCACCACCATTCACCACCGCAACCACCACTTAAACCATGCAACACCTCAGGCTATTCCCTCACTTCTCCGATCAAATCTCCGGCAACCTCATCCCACTCCGACCATTTCGAAGGCGGTTCACTCTGTTGCTCGACGTTTGAATCCATTAATTGTTTTTAGTGATAAAGGTGATGATGATTCATGCTAATTGTTTTCAGCAATATAGATACTTGAACAAATGCACTGAATGATTGAATGAACTGATGAATTATGATATAAATGTTTATATTGAAGAACCAAAATAATCAACAATCAAACAACAGTTACCTGAAACAGAGTGTGTAGGAGTTTGGGGGAAATCAAACACAAAATGATCGAAAATGAGTTACCTGAAACAGAGTATGTTCTTGGAATGTGCAGACTGAGGTATGACATAAACTTTCTGAAATTGGGCCATATCTGCTTTCATTATGACAATTGCTATGCAATCTGCACCCAAATTGCACATTTCTTGAAAGTTTATTAATCATTAACCATGTGAACTGGAAGTAGTTTTCAAAAAAATGCAATTTAAAAATAATATGATCAGATTAAAAGAACATCACAATTTCAAAGTACACAAATTTCACTAGTAAGAATGAACAAAACATGATAGCAATTCACTAGTAAGAATGAACAAAACATGATAACAATTCAATTCTCCTCCAAAAAATGCAATTTAAAAATCCATTCTGTGTTATGTTTAACATAACAAAATTGAAAGTATGATTGAATTTTACAATCATATTATTAGTTTCTGGAAAACAAAACAAGTGTAAATTATGTTTACACAATTATCCCATACAAAAATTGTATGCTGAATCTGGTTTCAGCCATGTAAACACTTCAAATTCCATAATATAATCAAATCCCACTTTTGGTTACATACTGATGAAGATGTAGATGTAGCCAATTCGGAGAAGATGTCGTAAGTTACTTACTGATGAAGATGTAGCCAATTCGGAGAAGATGACCGGAGTTGCCTGTCAACCGTCACAACAGCTCCATCTCCGTCTCCGGTCATCCACTCCGGCGACCATTGAACCACCTCTGTCTCCTTCCGGATGGTTGTGGTGGTGGTTGTGTGGCGGCGGAAGTTGCGGTGGTTGTGGTGGTGAATGGCGGTGGCAGTGGTGGTGATTATTGTGGTGGCAGTGGTGGTGAAGTTGCGGTGGTTGTGATGGTGAACCTCCTCTGTCTCCTTCAGAGATATTGAAGAAGAAGAACCACTAATGTTCATATATATATATATATAATAACAATAATAATAAAAATAATAATATAATAATAAATATAGGGTAAGATTACCAAAATACCCTCCCAAGTCAACAGATTAGTCAACAAAACTGAAGCCGGGGGGTAAGGTTGCAACATAACAGCAAACAGTGGGGGGTAAAATTGCAATTATTTCGTTAGGGGGGGTAAAAGTGCCAATCACCCCTAACCTCAGGGGGTAAAATTGCAATTTACTCTATATGTTATTAAAAATAAACTTTAACTAGTTAAAACTATATATACATTTTTAAGCAACGGAAGCGTATGTAACAAAATTAACATGAACACTTTTATACCAAGGAATACCTGTAATGGAACAAGGTCACCAACATGCACACACGAAATAGAACATCAACCATAGGGGGTTTAGATATACCTTCGGTTAGTGAATAACTGGTTGAGACACCGAGGTTCAACGAACGAGTGCTAGTTACACGAACGAGAGATACGCGAATGGGTCGAGTAGCGGCGGAGGTGGCCGGGGTCTGGCGGCGGCGGCAGCCGGCGGTCCGGGCCGGCGATCTCTTGGCTGGTTCGGGTCTTGGTCGGTTTTTGGGGTTATGGGTGTAGAGAGAGTTTTGTTAAATTCTTCTAACTCTTGCAACAATCTCTTCCCCTAAATGCAAGACCAAAGTCCCATTATATAGATCATGAAAGTCCATGCATTCTCGCCAAGTGTCAAACATGCAAAATTGCATGTGCTTTGATTGGTCACAATTTAGGTGCATGACAAGTGTTGGAGAGAGACTTTGCATGAATTTTCATTGGCCGAAATCTAGGTGCTCGCCAAGTGGCGATGTAAGAGTATTCTTGTCCCACCCGATTTACGAACTCGTCTCTTAGTTCAATACCCGCGTATCGTTCGTAATTACCAGTTAAATTAGTTAAGTGGATTTTAGTTCGTTGACCACGTTGTAACTCTTACGGGTCAAGACCCGGTCGGCAGCGTTGACTTATTGAACCGGACACAAATATCCAACAGCTCCCACTTGGACGGTCTCTGATAAGATCTCAACGCAGACAGCCAGCGGTGCTCTAGCTATACATAGCTGCCCCCAACAGGTCATGACACTTTAAAGTCACTAACCAATGTATCTTCCTTTTAGCAACGGCTTGCTACTTGAAGACATTAGACTTATGGCAATCGTTGTCATCTATCCCTTCTGTAAAAGACATCAATTGAACAATGAGACATGGATCAGATTCAATCTCATATGGCGTTCAATCATTATCGTTCTCGTTCAAGAATCAAAGTGGTCCAATCAAACACACAGTCAGTTTGGGTAAGGCCTTACACTTTGCCAGTTTGAATCAACGAGGGCGCCCAGATGTCTAACTGTTACATATAATGTAAGAGTACAGAATCCCATTTTGACTACATACAACTCCCACTGAACTTCAGAACCACTCCCAACCAATGCCTTTATGACTGGCAGTTACGCGACAGCGGTTGACACTGATCAAAGAATAGTCTTTAGTAAACGAAAGTTCTAGTATGTATCTCAGGTCAGAGGATACTAAATGAGTATGCCTAAATCAAAACATCTTATGACTAAGATCCATGAAGATGATTTGATGCGAGTTACATCCAGCGTCATTCATAATGAAGCCTGTGAATTTGGAAGTCAATTCCTTGAGTCCAAAATCAGAGTAGTCTTAATTCAGAGTCGTTCCCACGAGTCTGATCGACTACGGATAATTTAGAATACAAGATTCATGGATTAAACGTATCAAAATCGAACACAGTTGTAGGATTCAAGAATTGCATTTAACTAGTAAATCAAAATGAATACAGGAATACAACTGTTTGTTATTCGTACATCCAAATACTAAATCAAAACATTTCACTAGCTAATCTAAGCCCAATAGCGTCCATATGATGGTCATGTTTCTCTTGAGTCATTGGCTTAGTAAATGGGTCAGCTAAGTTTTGATCTGTGTCAATTTTGCTTATAACGATGTCTCCACGTTCCACAATCTCACGTATGTAGTGAAACTTTCTCAAAATGTGCTTGGCTTTGTGATGTGATCTAGGCTCCTTGGCTTGAGAAATAGCACCTGTATTATCACAAAATATCTGGATGGGTTTCATGATGCTTGGAACCACATCGAGATCAGTTATGAACTTCTTCATCCAAGCAGCTTCCTTTGCGGCATCCGATGCGACAATGTACTCGGATTCCGTGGTGGAATCAGCTACAACACTTTGCTTGGAGCTTTTCCATGAGACAGCTCCTCCGTTGAGAGTGAACACGAAACCCGTTTGTGAGCGAGAGGTATCTCGATCAGTTTGAAAACTAGCATCAGTGTAACATTTTACAGTGAGCTCCTCATTGACTCCTCCAAATATCAAGAACATATCTCTTCTCCTTCTCAAGTACTTAAGGATGTTCTTCACTGCAGTCTAGTGGGCAATCCCAGGGCTCTGCTGGTAACGGCTGGTCATGCTCAAAGCATACGAGACGTCTGGTCGAGTACATACCATAGCATACATGATAGAACCAATCGCTGAAGCATATGGAACTGCTTCCATTTGTTTTATCTCTCGGTCCTCAGAGGGAGATTGCGATTTGTCCAAGACGGTTCCTTTAGTCATTGGAACACCTCCTTTCTTGGAGTTTTCCATTTTGAATCGTCTCATTACTTGATCTATGTATGTGCTCTGAGTTAGCCCAAGAAGTCTCTTAGATCTATTCCTATAGATCTTGATTCCTAGAATGTAAGCAGATTCTCCATGATCCTTCATAGCGAAGCAAGATCCCAACCAATGTTTAACTTCCTTAAGCAAGGGGATGTTGTTTCCAATGATCAATATATCATCTACATACAATATGAGAAATGATATAGCACTCCCACTAGCCTTTCTGTAAACACAAGGTTCATCTTCGTTCTTGACAAAACCAAACTCTTTGACTTTCTGGTCAAAACGAAGATTCCAGCTCCGAGATGCTTGCTTGAGTCCATAAAAGGACTTGTTTAGCTTACATACCCTATTAGGATATTTTGGATCGATAAAACCGTCAGGTTGAACCATATAAACATCTTCGGAAAAATGTCCATTAAGAAAAGCGGTTTTAACATCCATTTGCCAAATTTCATAATCATAGAACGCAACTATGGCAAGTAATATCCTGATCGATTTGATCATAGCAACGGGCGAGAAAGTTTCATCATAGTCAATACCTTGAGTTTGAGTGAAACCTTTCGCTACTAGCCGTGCTTTATAGGTTTGTATGTTTCCATGCATGTCGGTTTTTCTCTTAAAAACCCATTTGCTCCCTACTGCCCGAGATTCAGGGGTAGCTCAACCAAGTCCCAGACTTGATTGTCACGCATGGATTGCATCTCGGCTTCCATGGCCTCTAGCCATTTCGCAGAATCTGAATTAGAAATAGCAAATTTGTAACTCGTAGGCTCGTTATCAGACTCGGCTACTGTCAAGACTTCAGAACCCTCAACATGCCAAAGGTATCTATCAGGTTCTTTACGAGTCCTGATGCTCCTGCGAAGGCTTGTGTTCGGGTCTGATTCGGTATCAATAATTTGTTGTGGTTCAGACGTTCCGACCTCGTCAACGGTTGTTTGTAGTCCTTGAACTTCTTCAAGATCTACTAAGTTGCTTCCAGTTCCTCGACTAAGAAGTTCATCTTCGAGGAACCTTTTAGCATTTGATGGAGATCGTATTTGCATCAGGATGGTAGAAGTAATAACCGCATTGGTTATAGTATCCGACGAAAACAACCTTTTCGCCTCGAGGGTCGAGCTTGTCATCAGAATCACTTGTAATGTAAGCATCACACCCCCATACTTTTAGGTAACTCAAATTCGGCTTATGTCCATGCCATATCTCATATGGAGTTTTGTTTACCTTTTTGGTCGGCGCTAGATTTACGAGTCGAGCAGCAGTCATAAGAGCAAAACCCCAAAAGGAGTGAGGTAAATTTGTTCTACACATCATCGATCGAATCATATTTAGTAGGGTTCGATTTCTCCTTTCACACACGCCATTAAGTTGGGGTGTGCCTGGTGGAGTGGGTTGTGAAACTATTCCACGTTCCTTTAGATGATCAAGAAATTCCAAGCTGAGGTATTCACCGCCTCAATCTGAGCGAAACATTTTAATCTTTCTATTAAGTTGGTTTTCAACTTCGTTCTGAAACTCTTTGAACTTTTCAAAGGTTTCATGCTTATGCTTCATGAGATAGACATAAGCATATCGACTATAGTCGTCGATGAACGTAACAAAGTATCTCTCGTGATTCCTAGTCATGGTTTTAAAAGGACCACACACATCTGAGTGTATGAGTCCTAGTAGATCACTAGCTCGTTCACCAACATGAGTGAAGGGATCCTTAGTGAGTTTGCCAGCTAAGCAAGACTCGCAATCATCAAATGAGTCCGTTCCGGTGGATTCAAGAATACCCTCAGATTGGAGCCATTTTACGCGTGCCTTGCTTATATGGCCAAGTCTACAATGCCATAGGAATGAATCACTAGCACCACTTTTCTGACATTTAGAAAGGTGATATATGTTACTGTTAGGCTGAACATTAATTTCATAGATACCGTTTCGAGGTTTAGCCTCAAAATAGTAAATACCATTTAGGTAAGCAGAAATAGCAATACCATTAAAAACATATCTAAATCCTTGTTCATAAAGCAACGAAACTGAAATGATGTTCCTGGTTAAACCAGGTGCATAAAGACAATTGTTCAAAATAACAATAAGACCAGAAGGACATGTAAGATTAAATGTGCCAGTTGCCAGAATTGGGACTCTTTTCCATCGCCAACAATGAGCTCCATGTCTCCCGGCTTCAGTTTCTTCCACTTCTCAGGCTCCTGCAAGACATTAATGATGTGGAAACCACACCCGGTATCAAATACCCATGTGTTGCTTGAAACAGTGAAAAGTTCGATAACATATATTAGAATACCTGAAGAAGTGCCTTCTCCATTAGCCTTCTTCATTTGGAGCTTGGCAAGATACTCGGGGCAGTTACGTTTCCAGTGCCCCATCTTGTTACACTCATAGCATTTCCGCTCTTCTGGAGGAGGGACTTTCACAGCTTGCTTGCTCTTTGTTGGTGGTAGGTTTGGCAGCAACAGGAGCCTTTCCTTTGCCTTTGCTGTTATAACTCTTCTTCTTTGTTTTGGGCTTTTTCACACCACCAGATCGAACCATTAACACTTGGCTTACTTTGTTGGAAATGTTCATCTCTGCCGTTTTGAGCATCCCATGTAGCTCTGGCACTGTCTTTACCCAGTCATTCATGTTAAAGTTCATAACAAATTGATCACAGTGACTGGAAAGAGAGTTGGGAATGAAGTCAACAGCCATCTCATCTTGGAGAGGATAACCAAGTTTGTTTAACTGGTCGATGTAGCCTTTCATCTTGAGGACATGAGCACTAACTGAGGAACCATCTTGCATTCTACAGCTTATGAGCTATTTCATGGTGTTATAGCGTTCCTGACGAGCTTGTTTCTGAAACTTGCCCTTGAGTTGTTCAATCATGTCGAAGGCATTCATGTCTTCCATATTCTTCTGAAGATCTGGAGACATGGTGGCTTGCATGAGGCAAACAACTTCCATGGCATCTTCTTTATGTTTGTCGAAAGCCTTCTTCGCAACCACAGTGTTGTTCTCGGGTGCGGTTGGGATC
This sequence comes from Helianthus tuberosus, assembly GCA_030545235.1. NCBI lineage: Eukaryota > Viridiplantae > Streptophyta > Magnoliopsida > Asterales > Asteraceae > Helianthus > Helianthus tuberosus. Next base: position 35,532,299 of record CM060436.1, read on the forward strand.
GGGGTTTCCAAAACATAAAGCCTTTTTGCCATCTTGAGAAGGATTCTCAAGTTGCGGTGCCACTCAAGAAAATTGGTGTTATTCAGTTTGTCTTTCTCAAGTATGGACTTGAGAGCAAAAGAGGAGTTGTTTTCAGATGACATCTGTTAAGCAAAAAATTATTTAATTAGTATTTTTAATGTATTTCCTTATTTAGTGAGGTGAGATGATAAGGAGCGAGAATCCGGTTAAAAGCTCTTTCTAAAGGCAGCTGGGGCATGCAATCATTAGCAAGAGGTTCAAATGGACTGACAACGATTGTCAATTGTGAGAAAAGCACAACTCCTGGGGTTTATGAGGCTGCGAAGACAATCTTTTGTCCTTGCATTGATACGTTTGACCTCATCTATGCCACTTTTGTTCTCGAGACGGCTGGGGCACGCAACACGAGAAGAAAAGTAATAGTCGTCCTAAAACGGTCACTTGTGGAAGAGTCGGACGTGTCGACGGAATCCTTACACTTTGGAAGGATAAAATAGACACCAAGTGTCGTGCTGTGGCTCCAACACTGATGGTTCGCATTATGCCCCAAGTGTTACTAGTAGTAGGATGGCATAGACCATTGATTTTAATTTTTACCAAATAGGGTCGTTATAGTCGGTTTTAACTTAAGTATTAAATTTGCGACATAACCAAAAAGACCCTTTCACCTCTCGGGACAATTAGTTTTAGATAACATATAAAACTAAGTTTTGTCACGACTTGGAATAACCAATTTAAAGTTAATAGTGAATACTATTAAGTTTATGAGTTTTAAAGATGTGAGAAAAAAACATGTTATAAAACTCTAGTGGTTATAAAAAAAATGTGCAAGTTGCAAGAACTTGCTTTTTCTCGATTTCATTTAAAAAAACTTTTAAGAATGCGTTTTGGTATTAAGTTGAAGTGTGACAACATTTATCAAAAGGCAACCATAATAGGAAAAATGAATATGTAAATCATATGGGCATGATTATGATCTTGCTAGAGCCAAGTAGCAAGATCAAAGGGGTCACGGTCACAAAACACAAAACAACCACAAGGATGGACTTGAGTGCATCTTGATGTCTTGAGCGATTCCCACTAACTCCAAGACTCCTCTTGGCATTCGGTTTTGCTTCGGGTTTGCTTCGGGTCTTCGAATCAACAATATTTAACAAGTAAATATAACAAAGACAAAGAACCTTATCTATTACAACTTTGAACCACAAAGCGTGCCAAAACCATAAACTAATCTATTACAACTTTGAGCCGCAAAACGGGCCAAAACTATGAACAAAACCAAATATAAACACAATCACAAGGTCGGGTCCGATTTACATATTCAACATAACCAAAAGCATGTTTGGGCAATTTTTGGTCAACAAAATACTAACAACTAAAATATATATAGCCCAAAGATAAAAATAAATCAAAAACTTTAGACTTTTAAAGTTTGTGATTTATTATTCCGGTAAAATAAGACCGGTTTCGGTTTGCATGTGGTGAGCATCGGCTCTGATACCACTGAAGGATATCCGTGGTATAATTTTTTTTATTTTATTTCATGAACCCGGTTCATAATATTTATGTGTTAATTTCGTTACAAGGATTAGTCAAAACACTTTTGACAAATAAAAATACATGTATATATATGTCATTCAAAATAAACTTTAACTAGTTAAAACTATATATACATTTTTAAGCAACGGAAGCGTATGTAACAAAATTAACATGAACACTTTTATACCAAGGAATACCCGTAATGGAACAAGGTCACCAACATGCAAACACGAAATAGAACATCAACCATAGGGGGTTTAGATATACCTTCGGTTAGTGAATAACCGGTTGAGACGCCGAGGTTCAACGAACGAGTGCTAGTTACACGAACGAGAGATACGTGAATGGGTCGAGTAGCGGCGGAGGTGGCCGGGGTCTGGCGGCGGCGGCAGCCGGCGGTCCGGGCCAGCGATCTCTTGGCCGGTTCGGGTCTTGGTCGGTTTTTGGGGTTATGGGTGTAGAGAGAGTTTTGTTAAATTCTTCTAACTCTTGCAACAATCTCTTCCCCTAAATGCAAGACCAAAGTCCCATTATATAGATCATGAAGGTCCATGCATTCTCACCAAGTGTCAAACATGCAAAATTGCATGTGCTTTGATTGGTCACAATTTAGGTGCATGACAAGTGTTGGAGAGAGACTTTGCATGAATTTTCATTGGCCGAAATCTAGGTGCTCGCCAAGTGGCGCGATGTAAGAGTATTCTTGTCCCACCCGATTTACGAACCCGTCTCTTAGTTCAATACCCGCGTATCGTTCGTAATTACTAGTCAAATTAGTTAAGTGGATTTTAGTTCGTTGACCACGGTGTAACTCTTACGGGTCAAGACCCGGTCGGCAGCGTTGACTTATTGAACCGGACACAAATATCCAACACCTACGACGTCCATTTTTTCTTAACCTCCTCTTTCATCATCCGATAAACCTCGCGTTCATCCTCCGGAACCGAGTCTAGATCCAACCTCATAATCCTAAAATCCTCCGCTCGAGCATAGTCGGTCGGCTTCCATTTTGGTTCTTTCTTTAAAACGTTCCATGCTCGGAGGTGCGGGAAAGGGGCCGAATTTTTTGAATCCCATTTAGCCATCACAAGGTTAAGAATGTTCTCGTCGTTACTCCCACTAGGAGGATTAACGTAAACTTGGTTATAATACCCGCAAAATTAATTGACGGTCTTGTTCATTTTCCGCCACTTGCCCGATACGGGATCGATATCACGCATCGGGCCTTGCCCCATAAGCTCGTTAAATCTATCTGTTGTCGCCTTCCAAAAACTAGTACCCGTTTGATTGTTCCCTAAATTTAAAAAAAAAATGTATTAGTCAACGTCAAAAATAAATCTTTTTAAATTTAAATTAAAAAAAATAAACTTTGGTTCATACCGACAATCGGGCAAGTTGAGGACTTAACAAACGCAATTGCTAGCGCCTCCTCCTCTACTTTTGTCCACTGTCTCGGCTTTGCTCTCGAACCGTTTTTTTATTGCGGTGTCGGGTTCGGTTTCAACCTCCTTCCCCTTCCCCGTGTTTTTTTGCGCTTGAGTTCTTTAGGTGGCGATTCGGTGACGACTTCTTCATCATCATCGTCAAGTTGAACCGGGGGGTTGCGGTTGGGAAGTTGGCGGTTGCGATTGGAATTGTTCAAGTTGAACCGAGTTGCGTTGCATGAATTGTTGGAGTGCTTGGCATTGTTGCATTTGTTAAACTTGGGACATTTGTGAGAAGGCGTTGGGTGATTGTTGGAAACCCGAAAACGTAAATTGTGGAGACACCCACGAAGGATCCATAGTCGGAGTGTAAGCGGGACTCGAAAAAAAGTTAGGTTGGTTCGGGTTGGGATTGTTCGGGTTGGGATTGTTCGGGTTGGGGTTGTTTGGGTTGAATGGATTCATGATTGTATAAAAAAAGGGAGTGTTTTTTTTATAAAAATGGATGATAATGGAAGAAGAATGGGAGAAGAATGAGAGAAAATGGTATAAAAATAGATGAACGGAGGGGTATCTATTTAAAGTTAATTTTTTTAAATAAATATAGCCGTTACCAATGGCTAAATGTTTGAAATGAGGACCGTCACAATCGTCGTTTGGGAGCCGGTTTTCACGTAATGGGGCGAGGGGGCGGTGTGGGGGACCGGCGCCGGGCCTAAGCCGGCCCCCATACCGCTTGGTCTTAGTTTTACAAATAGTCTTCAAAACCACCTAGAAGTACGTACAGTCAGGTTCTATAAAAAAATTATCATGTGCCTGTGTAAAAGTCAATTTCTATTATAATTACAACTAGTGAGATTTTCCCACGCTTCACGGCGAGAATTTAGTCGGTATCAGCTCGGTTCATTAAGAAACCTGCATTCGCTATAGTAATTGAAAAGGAAAACATTACATCAATCAAAAAACAATAAAAACAAATATCGATACCGGTATCGATATTGTTCAGTTAATATTGGTTCAGTTCGTTTGCATTCTATGTTTATTTTATTCAACATTGCGATATATTTTTCTTTGAAAATAGATACCATGTCGCTATCGTATCAAAGCAAATCAAACCGAATGAACAACATCTGTGTCGAAACCCGAATTTGTTTTTATTGTTTTTTTCTTTCGATAAACTAATAACATATCGCTACCATACCATACTGAACTGAACACAACAATATCGCCGGTATGCAGTCATTTTTATCATAAAAAATATATGTTTAAAGTCAATTAAAGTAATAAGAAAATAATAAAATAATAAAAACTTAGAAAAAAATAATATTAAAATCTATGTTTATTTTATTTCAACATTGCGATATATTTATTTTCAAAACAGATACACTGGTTCTATCGTAACAAACCGCATCAAAATCAATTGAACATCTGTATCGGTAACCATAATTATTTTTATTGTTTCTGCTTTCGATAAACTGATAACGTATCGATAATATATTGTACCGAATTGAAAAACATCGAACAGATATGCAATCATTTTTATGTAATAAAAAATATACGTTTAAATTGAACTAAAGTATGAAGAAAATATTAAAATAATGAAATCCTAGAAAAAAAACAATTTTAAGTAAATTTTAAATTACTGTTCATCACCGTTGTACCGAATTGAAAAACATCGAACAGATATGCAATCATTTTTATGTAATAAAAAATATACGTTTAAATTGAACTAAAGTATGAAGAAAATATTAAAATAATGAAATCCTAGAAAAAAAACAATTTTAAGTAAATTTTAAATTACTGTTCATCACCGCTTACTAATAATATGTATAAATAATGTCCAGCATTTGCTAACTAAAAAGAATCCAAAGTGTCTCGTATATATGAAAATATATACATATCCAGTTAGCCCATAGGAGGGTTAATATCCCATTGAATCGACAATAAAGCTACCGACTTTGTTATAGGTTATATATGACTAAAAACTAGTGGTTGTAATTAATTGTCAAAGGCAATATGGGTTCACTATAAAACTACATAACTAACTCATTGTTCTCTTACCTTCTCAGCCTTGATCATCTACAAAGACCAAGAGCATTCTCATCCAAACCATCAAAATATGTGAGGGGTAGTTTTTATATTATAAAGGGTATAAAAAATGGCTGTGAGTGGAGGAGAGAGAAAATGTTACTGTTCATCTGTATATTTGGGGGGACACTGTTCACCCAGTATAATTTTTTTAATATATATTGAAAGTGGTTGCGAGTGAAGGAGAGAGAAAAATGTAATGATAATATTATTTAATTGAAAATGAGAGAGAAAAAATATTTGTTTTTAGTGAAAATATATTGATATTGGAGTTGTTTTTTAGTGGAATGTATGTATAATTTGATGGATTGGATGAGAATGCTCTAAATAACCTCCGTTTATAAGTAATTTTTCCACTTTCAAATATCACAATCATGACTCCACAAAGATCACAAGTTGGATACTCTACTCCTGAAGAGCATTCATCGCTTTTCTCCGACAACTTCTACATCCAAGATCCCATATCTGTGCTCCATATGACCAATTTCTTAACCAACATGCCTCACTACTACTCTTCAAACCCTTCATCGCATAGCAACAACTCAACTTTAGATGAATCCGACAGGCAACAAACCAACATCATTTGTGATCGTAAACGAAGAAGATTGGTATCGAATAGAGAGTCTGCTAGGAGATCAAGAATAAGGAAACAAAAGCTAGTTGAAGAGCTTTTGTCCCAACTGGTTAGTCTTAGAACTGATAACCAGACTCTCATGGAGCAGTTGAATCACTTAGTAGAGAGCCATGAAAAGGTAGTTGATGAAAACACACGGTTAAAGGAAGAGGCCACCGATATTATACATAAGCTAGATGAAATTCTGCTTGCGAACACCTCAATAGATATGCAATGCTTCGTTGAGTTGAGTTGATTTGAATTGCCTGTTGCCTATATAATTCAACTGTAAAATAGTTTAAATAAACATGTAATAATGTAAGTAAATATATCATTTTCTTGTCTGAATAATGATAAATGATCGACTTTTTCTAACCCAAAAATCGCTTCAATGGATTGTAACATTTGCTGAAATTTCAAAAGCATGCTTTTAACAACATAACAACAAACATACGTATAGCAAGCTAGGGGAAAGTTCTTGTACAAATAATCTTAACATACTAAACATACAAATTGAAGGAAAACTCAAAAAGACAAGGTGACATTTTTGTAATTATCAATAACTATCAAAGTTACTCTACAAATATACCTAAAAAACCTAAAAAAAACCTAACCCCCCCCCCCCCCCCCAACCCAAGCTAAAATGCTAAAAACTAAACCCCCAAAAAACCTAAAAAAATCTATAAAAAAAAAAAAACACAAAAATTGTATTTATTTTTTTTTAACATTTTTTATTAAAAAATCGCTACTTTTAGTAGCAGCAAATTTTTTTTTTTTTTTTTTTGCTAACAAATTGTAGCGATTTTTTTATAAAAAATATTAAAAAAAATTGTGTTTTTTAGGTATTTTTGGTTAAGTTCACATTTGTATAGTAACTTTGATAGTTGGTGGTAATTACAAAAATGTCACCTTGTCTTTTTGAGTTTTCCTTCAATTTTTATGTTTAGTATGTTAAGATTATTTGTATTTGATCTTTCGCCTAGCAAGCTATTGGTAAGATTTGGAGAGGGTAGGATGTGGCCAAACCTTTCCTCTATCCGGGAAGATAGAGAGGTTGCTCCCGATAAAAACCACCCTCCAATTATAAACATGTGTTTAACAACATAAGCTTGATATTTATGGGTATATATGACATGCTACCATGACCGCATGAGGTTTGATAATACAACGTTGTACTCAATAAGTGTTAAAGAGTAAGATCTAACGTGTATTAACCATATAGAACATAGTTAGGAAAAAATGTTGGGGATGACAGGTTGTAGTCAACAAGGACACATATACTGGTGGTGATGTTTCAATGTGCATAGTTTAGGTGTATCGCAAACACCCAAATTTTTAACAATATGACCGGGAAAATTTATCTCGTCAATAAGTTTATTGATACTGTCGCTAACTCTAAGGGCGAGTAGCAACACAAATTGAAGTGGAAGCCAATTTTACTGTATATTGTAGGAGGAAGAAACACTTGGTTCTCACTGCACGGGAGGATCTAACCTCTTTTTGTGGGTTCGCAATTCACATGTACTCATTTGTTTTGAAAATAATTAGTGAGAACCTTGTATGATTTGGAAAAAATAGTGAGAATTAGTGAAAAACTATTAAAATGAACCCAAAATCCTGAATCCGCCACTAGTTCACAGAGAACTAAATATTTAGAAGCATTTCGTTCCTTATCCCGTTCAATAAGCTTTCAACAGTTAAACTACATTAGCTAGTAACCATACAAAAAATTTACAATCTATATAAGGATGCATAATGTTTTTTTTAGTAAAGTACAATTTTAGCCCATGGGGAATTTACACACAATCACATGTTCAATCCTCATTTGAAAAGAACGAACACTCCGCTCCCTGTGGTTGTCGATTGCTCGCAATCAAGTCCCTCGCGCTAACGGTCGTTTGTTGAACGTTGGCATTGCTATTAAAAGTCTAAAATGCCCCTTAGGAATTGAAATTTCAACTCAAATTTGTGTTGTCTTCTTTATAAAGTCTACAACTCATAACCCACCAGCATCCTCAAATCAAGTTACCCCGATCTCTGCAACACACAACCCACCATCATCTTGAACACTATCAATCGGTGTTCAAGTGGATTCCTCAGTAGCTACTAACCTGCGATTTATCCGGTTTGTAAGTGCAATTGGTTATATATAAATCTCAATTACTGATGATTCAATTTCTACTTTATTTAATAGACAGGTTTCAAACATTATTAGTTATACAGTGTGATTACCATCTTCTCAATGAGGAAAATACAAAGAAACTAAAAGGGAAGAGGCAAACTCTACACAGTAAGGGGGTGGTTATAATCATTTATTGGGGCCATAAGAAATTGCAGTCTTCATTACACTACTAGAAAATATGAAAGTTCTTACACCAGTTTTCCTAGGAAATGCCACATAAAACAGGCTTTTTTATGCATTTATGACCAACACCTGATGTAGGAAAACAGCTCGTAGGAAACCTGTTTTCAACACATTTCCTACGCAACTTCCTACACATTTTCTACGAAACTATTACGTCGCAAATTGCTATGAATCTCCAACAATATATTTAATTATTATCTTTTAGGATTTATTTTTTGGCTACACATTTCTGACCAAAAAAAAAAAAAAACAAAAAAATTAACAAATTTTAATACAACATTATTTGTGACGCACTTCCTACAAATAAATCAGAAGTATTGTTACAAATTTCCTAGGAAACTGAGTATTTTTTGTGACCCACTTCCTACAAATAAATTAGAAGTGTTGTTACAAATTTCCGAGGAAACTGAGTATTTTTTGTGATCCATTTTCTACAAATAATTTAGAAGTGTTATTATAAATTTCCGAGGAAACTGAGTATTTTTTGTGATCCATTTCCAACAAATAAATAAGAATTGTTGTTACAAATTTCCTACGAAAACTGAGTATTTTTGTGACGGTTTTTCGACGAAACTGGAGTATGTTTTGTGACAAATTTCTGACAAAATAAAGAAAAAAGGTCTACTATTTTGATCGTTTTCCGACAAAAGCTATATATGTTGTGATACATTTCCAACCACCTAATTTATTAAATAAAAAAACTGCAAAAAAAATAATTAATATTGCTGCATTTTTCTGGCGAAAAATTCCAGAAATAATCTGTAATACCAAAAACCTGTTTTACAAAATTCACCAAAGTTACAATGACATAAATTCAAAAATCATGCGTCACAACGCAAGATCCAATACGTTTAAACCATAAGCTAATACAATTCAACGTAATTCCAAAAAGATATAAAAAACTACAACTAACTAGAGGGAGCACGCCAATTTATCGTAAATTCTTGAAGTTGTTTTTGAAGTTCTTCCCTTGCTTCCTTTCTTCGTCAAGACGAGTTGCAAGTAGATTCTTTTCTTCTTCAAGACGAGATGCAAGTAGATTCCTTTCTTCTTCAACCCGAGCTTCAAGATCAACCATTCGGGTTCGCATAACTTGAGCCTAAAAAGTTGTTCAATCACACGTGCCCGTAAATTTGTAACATCCTTAAGAACAAGGGAACCGGAAGCAATCCTTGCATCTTCACCAATTTTAATATTCCCAATTCCCCCCAAGGTTACACCCTGTAAAAAACAATATTTACGCTCACAAGTGTATAGTTGAGATGGCTAACTTTACTGACCATGCAGATTAATTGATTAAATTAGCTATAAACTGAACTTACCTGCATTAGTGAAACTCTATCCCCAATAACGGCAGTTTCTCCAATAACCAAGCCCGTTCCATGATCCAATAATATCCCCTCCCCGATTTTGGCAGCTGTGAACACAAAAGAGAAACAGTTATTGGTAAAATCCAATAAAAATATAGTATTTATGTTAGGAAATCATTTTTGAAACAATATCTGGATGTATATCGACTCTAAATACCTAGACAGAAGTAGAAGTTTGTAAATAAAAAGCAACTTGCATTATATAAATTACAAAAATGTACCGTAAATAAGATAAATTGACCACATTTACACAAATGTTACCTCGCTAACTCGACTTTGTAGTGCAAGAGCCAACACCTTGCGTCCTTGGTTCCACAATGCATGTGCTACTCGATGTGTTTGTAAAGAATGGTAACCATACAAAAGTATTATGAACTCAATAACTGCCATTTAATTTAGCAGTTCACGTCAAAGAAAGTTCTAGAAGCCAATGACGAAGAAAAACAATTTGGTAACAATTTTCATGAAAGTAAATAAATCGATACAAATCTATAGAAATATACATATACATAAAAGAAGTTATATTCTAATTGAAATACCTTTAGGTATAAAAGAGCCTAGCAATAAGACAAGCATGAAGGATCTCTTTCTTTAATGCCCGTGGAAGAACGTTAATTGAACAATAAAATCGTTATTCTACAAAAGCAACAACTAACCGAATATGAGCCAGCGCCTCAGGGGGTGTTTTGGTACATATGCCTCTATTTATTGAGGTGGCAGATTCTGAAAGAAGCGGGGCGATATACAGAGGAGGTAAAAATTAGCGGGAGTTTTTTTTCCTTGTAAGTATAAATAACGACGTACAGAGTTTTTAGGATTTTTTGTAGTGGCGGCTCAATTTTTACTTTGGAATTAAACATTGGTTCATGTCTTCTTCCATTCTTCCTCTAATCATAAGTTTCTTCCTCTCCTATAATTACTTTCGAGTTTATGTTCAATCGGTTTATAGTCATCCAGATGCAAGTAAATTGTTTGTGTTCAAAATCTCTTTAATCACTTCTAAGTTCTATATGTTTTAAATTGTTTCGATTCACATAAATTACCTTTCAGTGTGCTAGTTTGCTGTGTGATTAGTTACCTATTCCTATTGGTTGATTCTTTGTTGTTTAATTTTTTACAAGTAAATGATAATATGATGTCTTTTCTATGAGATTGTGTCTATGACATTTAGATTTTTATATGGGATCAAGAGTTTTGAAAGATAATAATTCCTAAATACTTTTCGCTCTAAATCTGTAGCAACATACAATATCAAATTGCCACAAATAATAATAATAATAATAATAATAAAGTCAGGACATGGTGACCACGGGTGCAAACAAGCCGAGCCGAGCTAAGCCCGAGCCGAGCTGAGCCCGAGCTCGACCAGGCTCGAGCACGATTAACTTATGAGAGCTCGGGCTTGAGCTCGGCTCTATTCGAGCTTTGTTTTCAAAGCTCGAGCTCGGCTCGTTTGTATTTTCTCAAGCTCGGCTCGGGCTCGGCTCATTTATTATCTATTAATTAGTATATTAAATAAAAATAATATAAATAGTAGACTTTTTATGCTCGCGAGCTCGATAAGTGAAGCTCGGGCTCAGGCTCGTTTACTAAATAAGCTTATTTTTAGGTTCGAGGCCGGCTTGTAAACAAGTTTAAATAAGCTCGGCTCGTGTACACTAAGACTCGATAAGGCTCGACGAGCCTAACGAGCTTCACATGTGAGGCTCGGGCTCAGGCTCGATAAACAAACGAGCTTTGTTTTAATAAACAATTTTTTCTTCATGAAACTACAAAACCAATCAATATTTGCCTACAATTAAATTAAAAAATGGACATCACAACAGCTTAGGCAATGTTAAAGCAACAGGTCTGTTCTATATACCTTATCAAAATTTGAAGCAACAAGCTATAATTAATGGGAATTCAACACAAACAAAATAAATGAACAAACGAGTACCTGATGTTTTGGCCAGAAGACAAACGATAGACCAAGGTCTGTGCTCTGAGTAGGGAGGCACTGGTACATGTCGAGATGCGAGCCGCTGGTACAAGTGCTAGAGTTCCAAATCGTGAAAATGATACTTTTGTAAATAATCGAAGCAAACAAGCAATAATTAGTGTGTAATCGAAGCAAATAAAGACTATGAACAACCGTATACCTGATATTTTGGACAACAACAAACAAGTGATGGTCGAGTGTGTCAAGGGGCGAGCGTCACAACTAGGATTCCAACAAACAAATGGTGGTGGAGAGAAACAAATGACAATAGATGGTTGACGGTGGACGGTGGTCTGAGACAGGAGTATCCTAGCTTTGCAAAATGTGAAGTGTAGTGTGAGATGGGAGGCACTGGAATAGCCCTAATTTTGGGGGGAAGAGTAATTGGGTGAAATATGAAAATGTTAAGCGGGAATTGGGTTGGGGGAAGAATAATTGGGTGAAAATGTTAAGCTAGAACTATTTTCTATAATTAAATTATACAAAATTAAATAAATTTAAATTATACAAAATTAAATAAATTACTAATTTAGTAATTTGATGAAAGATAACTTTAGAGTTAAATGCTTGGTTGGTTCCTGTGGTTTACGAAAATTGCAGACTTGGTCCCAGTGGTTCACTAATTACAGAGTTGGTCCTAATAGTTGTACTTTTTGCACTCGGGTGGTCCTTATCACTAACCATTGTTAAATTTCTCAGTTAAGTTGATGTTAAATGACCAAATTACCCTTAACAATTAAAAAATAAAAGTAAAAATAAAAAACAAAAGGAGATGGACTCACCATCGTCTTCTTCACCCCCTCCCCTCCTCTCTCTCTCTCTCTCTCTAAAACACCTGTAACCATCGTCAGCTATCATTCCACCACAACCCCACCTCCGAAGACCACTGTGAAGCACCGCGAACACCCACCTCCACTGTCTCCCCTCCACCACCACTGAACACCCACCTCCACCATCTCCCCTCCACCACCTCCACCGGAGCTCTGTCTCTCTAATCTCCGACCAGTCACCATCTCCCTTATCTCCTATGTTTCGGTTCTCTACCAATTATTATTATACACAAATCTATCCAATCACACCCCTCAATCAGATCCCTCAACATCTGGGGTTTCTAAATCACCGATTTTTTTCATATTCGTTACAAGATCGTTAATATTAATCATTTCGATGTGAATAATCACAAGAAACAACAATCAGTTGATGATCGAGATGTCGATGATCGGTACAAATCAACTGAAGATTCATCATCGGTGCAAGAGGATGTTACGGATGTGGTTTATGGAGATTCATCGGCACCGCGGAACGGTAATGGAATCGAACTTGCGGATCGTTTGACCGATTTGTTCGTTGGAGACAGAGATTGAGATTACGATTTGTTGATTCATGGAACGTTATGCAGTGGCTACATTCGTTTGATATGCAGGTGGTGGGTGGTGGTTTAAGGAGATGGTTGTTGTGACAAAGATGGTGATGGTGAATTGAGCCCTTGGGGAAACGGTCGTTGCAGATGTTGATGCACAGTACCACTTGTTTGGGGGAGATGGTGGAGGTTGGCTAAAGGGTGTGGTGGGGAAGAAGGGTGGGCCCACTTATTTTTAATTGTTTTTTTTAATTTTTAGTCTTAAGGGTATTATAGTCATTTAACATCAACTTAACTGAGAAATTTAACAAAGGTTAGTGATAAAGACCACCCGAGTGCAAAAAGTACAACTAGTAGGACCAACTCTGTAATTAGTGAACCACTGGGACCAAGTTTGCAATTTTTGCAAACCACAAGGACCAACCAAGCATTTAACTCATAAGTTTATAAAAACTAATAAGTTTATAAATAATAAAATAATACTTATATAATATATATAAAGAAAAAATATAGGTATAAAAAAACTTTAGTTGATCATTATTTAAGCTATATCTATACTATGTTCAACCACGAATAAAGTGTAAATAAGTCAACTCAGTCGCGAGCTACTTAGATTTAATTGAAAAAAAAACTAACAACGAGTCGATCTTAAACGAACTCGATCCAGAACTTCATTTAACAAGATCGAGCCAGCTCGTGAGCCTAAACAAACATAGTATTTATATGATTTTTATATATTATATAGTAATAATTATTAGGGTAAATTACTTTTTGAGTCCCTGTGTTTTAGGGGTTTTAACCACTTGAGTCCAAAATCAAAATGTTTAACACCCTGAGTCCCTATAGCCACTTTTCTTAACCATTTGAGTCTAATTTTCTAACATTGTTAGAATTATTTTGTTAAAATTTGTTAAATGACCAAATTACCCCTATAATTAAAAATAAATAAAAAACTAATGTATTTTTAGTTTTCTCTCTCTCTCTAACAGCAAACACCTCCACATCAACTGCTTATTTAGTGGTACCAGCTGCTGCTGTGGGTGCTGCGGGTTATGGATACATGTGGTGGAAGGTTTAGTTGTTTTCCTTGTTCTTTGTAGTTATCATAGTAGCTCAGATAAAAGGGTGTTTTGGTCATTTTAAAAAAGTTAACTGAGAAAATCTAACTGAATTAGTAATTTGGACTCAAATGGTTAAGAAAAGTTGCTATAGGGACTCAGGGCGTTAAACATTTTGATTTTGGATTCAAGTGGTTAAAACCCACAAAACACAAGGACTCAAAAAGTAATTTACTCTAATTATTATTTATAAAATTAAGATTAAAAAATAACTAACATATATATATATATGATACAAGGTTTTATTTTTGTTGAACAACAAAGGTTAATTACTCCCCATCTCAAGGATTGAACCTGTGTTAGGCCGTGTTGGTTTTTATTATGACTTTTGTTGATTATGACAGTAGTAAATAAATCATAAAGTAGTCTCTTGTTACCCGGACAGACTATATTGTCTTAATCAGGCCCAATCTGACTTCAAAGTTTAGTTTAGGCGTTCCCCCAGAAAACCATTTCGTCGGCTGCCACTTGACAGTCGTTGTGCCACCACAAGAGCAGAACTCTTTAGCTTAACACACGGTGTGACAAAAACCCGGTTGGCTCCACTGAAGAATCCGCATATCGTTAACCGCAAACTGTGAACATAGTATATATAAATATATATATATATATATGTATATATATATATATATAGATACAAACATGCCTATACGTACACATACACCAACATACACAAATACATACATACATACATACACACACACACATAGGTATACATATAGATGATATACATATATTCATATATATATATATAAACATACACAAACACATATAAATACATACACATGCATATACGCACACACCCATACATACATACATACATACATACATACATACATACATACATACATACCAAGATACCAACATACACAAATACATACATACATACACACACAAATAGGTAAACATATAGATGATATATATATATATATATAAGCATACACGAACACATATAAATACATACACATGCATATACGCACACACCCATACATACATACATACATACATACATACATACATACATACATACATACATACATACATACATACATACATCCATACATACATACATACATACATACATACATACATACATACATACATACATACATACATACATACATACATACATACATACATACATACATACATACATACATACACACATACACACATACACACATACACACATACACACATACACACATACACACATACACACATACACACATACACACATACACACATGTAACACCCCGTGTTTTCGAGAAGTCAAAGTCAAGGTCAAAGTCAACGACCGATTTCGCGCAACCGACTAATTATATATTTCTTTTATTTTAGCTATTATGTGGAGTAAGTGTCTATAATTACAATAAATCGACATATGTTAATCGCTATTCAATCGACCCACGACTGTGAATTATAGGAAGTAACAATGCGATAAAAGCTAACTAATCCAATCAACATCGAATCAAATCTCAACTCGAAATAGGCATTTGGAATATTGTTATACGTGTGTGTGTGCCTTACGTGTTACCTGCGCATGTTTAATTTTGTATGTTGTTGAAATCAATCGAAACTCGAAATGCAATCGAACTCGAATCACAATCGAACCATGATAATTAGTGGAGAAGGGATAGTGCGAGATATGAGTGGTTGGGATGAAAAGTAATTTGACTAGGAAACCCTATCGTATCGAACCGCTTGCAACCGAAATCGAAATATCAAAAATCGTCGCACCGAACACTCGAAACGTGCAGCTGATCGATCAGGCTACCAGCCGATCGGACTGCTGTCCGATCAGACAGGCTGTCCGATCGAGCTGCCTGGCCGATCGGCCAGCACTTTCCTCATTTGGCATCCTATAAACACCCCTGTCATTGTTATCCTTTCCACTTTTGGAAACCTCTGTCCGACCAGCACGCTTAGCTCATCCTTTTCTCAGATTCCTCTCGATTCCGGTAAGATTTCGTCCTAAATCTTGTACTTTCTTGATATACACGCACTCCTACACCTTTCTATCTTTCAAATCTTAACTTTTACGCATCGCTTATTATTATGCTATCAAACTATTCAGGCTAACCCTACTCGCTAAGCGCTCCCTTCAATCCATCAACCGCTGTGAGTATGCTCGATCCCTTTTTGCTTTATGCACTTTTGGGTGTTACATACGTTACAACTATTCAAATCACATCAAACACACTACTCAATACTATTTGAATGCTAACCGTTAATGCATGTTATACGTGGCTTATGAATGCTTGTTTGTTATGTTTACACATGGAATGCTGTCTACCTGCCTTAGCAATGATAGTACTATAGTTTGGACTCAGCACCCGTTCGCATGGGGGTTGTTAAGGATAGTTACTTGCATGGATTACGGTGGTAATCATGTATTGCGAACTGCCTCGGGCAGTCAACCCGCAGTCATTGGTATCGATAGATCTATGTCGATAACTAACGTGCTTCATTTCACTATGTGTACGTGCTGGTTATGTGTAAACGAATTCGAACTTTATATGCTACTATCAAACTTGTATGCTCAACTGTACATTTTATGTATTGACTTTATTTTAACGTATGTGACAGGTGCTTAGGACGCACATCTGGTAGGAAATTGAAGCTAGAATAAAGCTTTAGAGCCCAACAAATAGTTGTTTGTAGTAATTAAATCAATGGTCTCTAGAAGCAGATAAACAATTGCTCTATTTAAATCTGAGTTGTCAGAACAGAATTACTTGCCTAGATTTTATCTGTAATAATTTGTTTATTGTTTGAGACATGGTATGGGACATGTTATTTAAATTGAATGGTAATGATAATTGTTATGGAAACTTCTGGACAATCTGTTTCGCTCAGTGCCATGCCCCGATGATTCCGCCATCGGTTGGGGTGTGACAGATTGGTATCAGAGCCATAACTATAGAGAATTAGGCAAGACACGATCTTGTCCGGGTCGATGTCTTAGATACCTAGTCTATAGTTAGGAACCAACAGACCAACTTGAGTACATCCAGTAGGGATTAAGTACGAGCTTATCTCTCACTACTCTCGCTTATGCTACACTATCACTGCACTCGAATTTTCAGCTATGAATGGGCAATAAAGTCGAGAATAGGTGTGAAAACAGCAAACTCTCGACTAAAGTTGCTTGAACAACCCGCATTTTATCTACAAACGGGGAGAATTCTGCCAAATCAGGAGTGAAATCCATATTTTGATGAATAATCTCCTCTATTTTATTAAAACAGGGACAAAGTTGTTAAGCTAGGGGTGAAACCCTAACCTTGACTACTTGTTCCGCTCATTTTACAAAGCTCTCACCAAAGTTTCGACGGACTCCAACGACCTGAAGTCGCAATATGACTAACGGGATGTGTGCCAAACGCCCAAGAATCGAGGCGAAAGTATAATCCTGAAGGTCAAATGTGCACACCAGGTCCTTGTGAATAGTCAAACCACTTTGGGTAGTCGAAGTCTACTAGCCGCAGACGATCTATATCTCGAATTTTATGTGTTCGATTCTAAGCCCGCAACTGCCGGCTCTGATGTTTCGTCAATTTTATGTGCTTATATATGTGTTTACCTGTTTATGTGTTTAAATTTTGGAGATTTACTCGATTTTTGCTTTCACTTCGATCGAAGGCACGGCTCGCACTGCATTTCTATCTCGATATGCTGCCAAATCGCTAAATTATGGACGACCTTATGCTACGCTTATACTACACGACTCGATATATCAAATGCGAACGCTATATTCGAACGCTCGCGAACTATGAATGATAGGTTTCTGTATTCTGACTGCCTCTTATGACTACATGGTTAGGTGCTTATGTGACTCTGTGCTCTATATGCTTACGTGGCTGTGTTAATCTGTGCTTATGTGAATCTGTGACTGATTGATTATGTGTTTATGCGCCTACATAATTGTATGTGTTCCTGAGCTTTAGTAAGTAGTAGACGTGTGGGGTGAGATTCGAATACAATGTGTTAAGTCCTGTGATGATGTCTGTTGCAGACAATGTCATCTGGATCCCGTCATCCCTTACTTTCTCGTCAAGAAAAGAGAGACAAACGCCTTGCTGCCATCATCGCTAAAAGTGTAGCAAAGGCCGTGAGTGATGCTTACGAGAATGTCAGCAAATCATCTGAGGAATCAAGGACCGAAGCTCCTAAAGCCACCACCAAGACCTTCAATTTCAAACAATTCAAGTCGTGTGGGCCAAAAGAATTCACTGGCGAGGGAGGTCCTACCGCACTATTCCAATGGTTTGATTCCATTGAGGTCACTCTACGACAGAGTGGTTGCCCCGATGACCTCCGAACTCTGAATGCTACCGGCGTTTTCTAGTCCCGTGCACTAGACTGGTGGATGGCCGAGAGGAACAAGCGAGGGAACGATGCAGCCTACGGCCTGTCATGGGACGAGCTCAAGGAAGTCATGCTGGAAGAATTCTGCCCTCCTCATGAACCTTAGAAGATAGAGGATGAATTTTGGCACATACAACAAAAGGATGGTGAAAATGCTGCGCCCACTGCTCGATTCAAACAGCTCAGCATCATTTGTCCTGATCAGGTCAAGACTCCAGACATGGCAATCAAGAAGTATATCCGTGCCCTTCCTGACTGTGTTGCTGATTTCGTTCAAGCGGCTAGGACTACGACGATCGAAGAAACTTATCTACTGGCTGCTGAAATCAATGACAAGCGGGTCAAGGCCGGTGTCTGGGATAAAACTTCAAAGCACCTTCATCAAGCTACCACCGCCGCACCAACTGCTGAAACCACCACCTCATCGAGCAACAAGAGGAAGAACAAGAGAAAGAACAACTCCAGCAACAAGAACTGTGCGATCACTGCTGCACCGATTCAAGCTGTACCAACCCAACAGCGTCAAGTAGCGGCGCCTGTGGCAAATTCACCGCCTGCAAAGCGTGCATACACTGGGCCACACCCGCTCTGCCCTACTTGTACCCACCACCACCCGACTGCCATTGCTTGCCATTTTTGTGCTCATTGCAATATGTATGGCCATTTTACTACCAACTGCCGTGCTCGACAAGCTCATGCTCATCAAGCTTTACTCACCGCCCCTCAGGGTCAACAAGCTCCTGCTCATCAAGCTTTACTCACCGCCCCTCAGGGTCAACAAGCTCCTCCGGCACCCGCGGTCAACGCCAGAGCCTGCTTCGCATGTGGCGATCCTAATCACTTCGCCAACATGTGCCCGAACAGGGTTGTAAAACAAGAGCCTCAGCAGTAGCAGCAACAACAGGCCGCACGCGCCAGAACTTTCAACATCAACGTGCGTCAAGCCCAAGCCGACAACAACGTAGTTAATGGTACGTTCCTTGTGAATGGTATTTATGCTTCGTGTTTATTTGATACTGGAGCCGATAATTGCTTTGTGTCATTCGAATTCGAGAAGCTCCTTAGTCATAAACACTCCCAACTCTCCTCAACGTTCGATGTTGAAGTCGCTACCGGAAGAACTGTCGCTGTTAATTCTGTACTTCGTGATTGTACTCTTGAGCTCAACAATCACATCTTCCCAATCGACCTTATTCCGATGCAACTCGGAAGTTTTGACGTCATAGTAGGCATGGACTTTCTTCGCGAAAACCATGTTGAAGTTGTGTGCTTCGACAAGATGACCCGATTCTCACTGACGAATGGTGATCTACTGTGTGTTTACGCAAGGAATACTGTCACGGCCCCCGACCCGGTTTGACCCGTTTCAGGAGCCGCGGGACAGAAATCCCGTGGTATTTAATTAACAGCGGAAGTTTCTTCAGGATCTTTTTAAAAACTGAAATATTTCCCGATTATTTTATTTCACAACTCGGGATAAAACCCGGTAATTTACAATCTTGAGATTTCACGAAGAAATCTTTTATTTTACAAAACATGTTTCTTTATTTTATACTGAGCCACTTCCTTAAGCTTGTAGTGCTTCGCGGCACTTTTCCTGGATCATAACAGATCACCTGAAACATGTTTGAAAAAGGTTTTGTCAGCGGGAAATACTGAGTGAATCATTCATTTTGCTAAAATGACACATTTGTTATAATTTACAGTATTAAGAGCAATTACAATGTTTCAGATATCAACCAACTACCCTCGGTATTTGTCACTCGACTCGTTTCTGTGACTATGGTCATATCACCCATTGGCTAACTCGTTGTCCAATGGTGAAGATTATCAAGTACTGTATACAAAACCCCACATACCGGCTGTAATATGGTGATTACAAAGACTTAATCCCTGTAATTATAACTTTGGAAATAAACATGCTTTTGTAAATAGATTTGATAAAAAGAGAATGACACAGATTGCAGATTTAATTTGAGCAGAGCCTAGCCTACTGATTAGCCTTTTAACCTAAATTTAATAACAGGCACACAATTCGGTTAGTAACTTAATACAGCATTTACGATAACTCACGAGATCAAACCCTCACAACGAATGACAAAGTGCGATGCTTAAACATCCATCGAATTAACGACTAATGACAAAGCATCACCCTAATGTGGGCAGCACTTAAACATCCATTGGATATATTGATCGATCGGACAATGAATCGTAATAGCGATCGAGTTATTACCCTGATTGCGGCGGCGATTAGTGAATCGTGTGTATTTTTAGAAGTGTTTCTGCTATAACTCAGTCTACGAAACGAATTTCTTCGTCGTTCAAGTGCCAAAATGCGATTGCCAATGTCTTCTATTTATAGTGAATTTTTGACCTGGCTTACGGACCGTAAGACTCAACCCTTACGGTCCGTAAGGGACACCTAATGACCATAGGTTTGCCACGTGTGGGACTAGGCCTGATGAGTTGACAGAATTCGAAATTGAAATTTTGACAACGTTTTATTTAGATAATCGTGACTAGGTTTTACCCCCCCTGAGTTTTAGGGGCCCTGATCCTGATTCCGATTGTCCTGAAAATTTTAGGGTTTGTGCAGAATCACTTGGGTGTCTCAATTAGGGTTTCCTATTGGACAAATTAATTTAATAACTATGACTTTTGATGAGAGTTGTTACATTCTCCCCACCTTAATAAAAATCTCGTCCTCGAGATTTACTGGAATAATTGAGGATACTTTCGCTTCATTTCTGATTCCAGCTCCCAAGTGTATTAAGGTCCTCTCCTTGAATCCCACTTTACTTTCACTAGCACTAGTCGTTTGTGCTTGAGAAACTTCACTTTTCTGTCTTCTATCTGAAGAGGTTTTTCAACAAATTTTAACTTTTCGTTTACCTCTATATCTTGGAGAGGTACTACCAGAGATTCGTCTGCTAGACATTTCTTGAGATTGGATACATGAAATACATCATGTACTCCAGCTAATTCTTCTGGTAATTGTAAACGATAAGCAACTGGTCCTATACGTTGGATCACTAGAAATGGTCCTACGTACCTTGGACTTAGCTTTCCTTTCTTACCGAATCTAACAACTCCTTTCCAAGGGGAAACTTTCAACAGTACTCTGTCTCCAACTTGGAATTCTAACGGCTTACATCTATTGTTTGCATAACTCTTCTGGCGATCTCGAGCCGTCTTCAGCCTTTCCTTGATTTGAGTAATCTTATCAGTAGTTTCTTGCACTATCTCGGGACCTGACAATTGACTTTCTCCTATTTCTTCCCAACAAACTGGAGTTCTGCACTTTCTTCCATACAGTGCTTCGAATGGGGCAGTTTCGATACTTGAATGATAACTATTGTTATAGGAGAATTCAATTAATGGTAAGTGATCATCCTAATTCCTACCAAAATCTATTACACATGCTCTAAGCATGTCTTCTAGAGTTTGGATCGTTCTTTCACTTTGCCCGTCTGTCTGAGGATGATATGCAGTGCTTAGATTTAGTCGAGTTCCCATAGCTTCTTGAAAACTTTTCCAGAAATGAGAAGTAAACCGACTATCTCTATCTGATATAATGGAGAGTGGAACTCCATGTAAAGATACGACTTTATCTACATACAACTTTGCCAGTCTTTCCATGCTAAAGGTTTCTTTCATAGGTAAAAAGTGAGCAGATTTGGTTAATCGATCCACAATTACCCAAATCGCGTCATTACCTTTTCTAGTTTTTGGTAACTTAGAAACAAAATCCATTGTTATAAGTTCCCATTTCCATACTGGCATCTCTAATTGTTGTAGTAGACCTGAAGGTTTCTGATGTTCTGCCTTGACTTGTGAACAAGTAAGACACTTAGAAACATATCGAGCTATATCCTTCTTCATGCCTATCCACCAGAAATTATTTCTTAAATCTTGGTACATCTTATTGTTTCCTGGGTGTATGGTATACCTAGACTTATGGGCTTCTTCTAAAATCTTATTTCTTAATTCTCCCTGCTTAGGTACCCAAATCCTTTTCTTATGGAATCTCCAAATTCCATCATATCCTTGTTCTAATTCTTTTATTCGTCCTTTCATTCCTTCAGCAGCATCCTCTATTGCTGTTTCTTGAACATTTTTCAATTGTTCCATTAAATCTAATTGTAGATTTAACCTAAGAGCACGAACTCGTCGTTGTTTTTCATGATACTTACGACTTAAGGCATCTGCAACTACATTTGCCTTTCCTTCATGATATTGAATATCACAGTCGTAGTCACTTATGATTTCCATCAATCTCCTTTGCCTCATATTTAACTCTTTTTGCCCAAATATATATCTTAAACTTTTATGATCTGTATAGATAGTAAACTTACTTCCGTACAGATAATGTCTCCAAATTTTCAGGGCAAATATTACGGCTCCTAATTCTAAATAATGAGTCGTATAGTTTTCTTCATGCTTTTTCAATTGTCTTGAGGCATACGCAATTACCTTCTTGCGTTGCATAAGCACACATCCAAATCCTAGTTTTGAAGCATCACTATATACTTCAAAATCTTCAGTTCCTTCTGGTAAGGCTAAGATTGGAGCATTGGTTAATTTATGTTTCAAGATCCTAAAAGCTTCTTCTTGTTTAGGTCCCCAATCAAACTTAACTGCTTTACAGGTTAACTTAGTTAATGGTACAGCTATCTTGGAAAAATCCTTAATAAACCGTCTATAATAGCCAGCTAAACCTATAAAACTTCTAATTTCCATTGCAGTTTGTGGAACCTTCCAATTGGTAATTGCCTCTATCTTAGCAGGATCTACATGAATACCTTCGTGATTTACCATGTGTCCTAAGAATTGCACTTCTTGCAACCAAAATTCACACTTCGAGAATTTGGCGTATAGTTTTTCTTTTCTTAACAAAGTTAAGAGTGCATGCAAGTGCTGACAATGTTCGTCCTGACTTTTTGAATAAATAAGTATATCATCTATGAAGACAATTACAAATTTATCCAAATACGGTTTACAGATCCTATTCATCATGTCCATGAATGCTGCAGGTGCATTCGTTAATCCAAAGGGCATGACTGTAAACTCGTAATGACCATACCTAGTTCTGAAAGCAGTTTTAGGTATGTCTTCTTCTTGTACCTTCAATTGATGATATCCGGAGCGTAAATCAATTTTAGAAAAATACCTAACTCCTTGAAGTTGATCGAAAAGATCATCAATCCTATGTAATGGGTATTGATTCTTAATTGTAACCTTATTAAATTCTCTATAATCGATACACATTCTCATCGAACCATCCTTTTTCTTAACAAACAACACTGGTACTCCCCACGGGGATGAACTAGGTTGTATGAAACCTTTACTTAGTAATTCATCTAATTGCTTTTTCAGTTCTAACATTTCTGTGGGAGCTAACCGATAAGGTGCCTTGGCTATCGGTATAGTTCCTGGAATTAAATGAATTCTAAATTCTACTTCCCTATCTGGTGGTAACCCTGGTAATTCTTCTGGGAATACATCTGGGTATTCTGAGACTACTGGTATTTCCTTAAGATCTTTACCCTTAGTGCTAATGATTACCGAAATCATATATTACTATTCCTTGCTTTCGTTCATAACTAGAAACTTTCATTACTGATATGAACTTCATGGGTTTACGTGGTTTATCCCCTGTAATCAAAATTACTTCTCTAGTAGGTGCTTGAATTTCTATGGAATTCTTATCACAAAGAATTCGAGCATGGTTGGCTACTAACCAATCCATTCCTAACACAACATCGAATTCAGCTAATTTCATAGGTAACAGATTTGCAGCAAATTTATGACCTGAAAGTCCTATTTCTATATTTTGCAAAATCTTATCTATTTTAACTGAATTCCCATCAGCTGTTTCGACTGTAAAAATCTGCCTAATGTTGGTTAAGGGTATATTAAGAGCTTGGCAGAATGAAGTATTGATAAAACTTTGGTTCGTACCAGAGTCAAATAATACTTTGGCGTAAATGTTATGAACTAGAAACGTACCAGCTATCACATCTGGAATCATCTCGGCTTCCTGAGTAGTTAACTGAAAGGCTCGGACATTCTTCTTAGTAGCTCCGTCGGCTGTCTTGGCTTTATTGTCTGCTGATTTGATTAATTTAGGACATTCTGGTCTAAAATGTCCCTTTTCTCCACAGTTATAGCAGATCGTTGTTTTCTTTTTGCTGTCTTCTTCACGATGTCCTACCATTTTGCAAAAATTGCAGGTTACATTACATCTTCCATAATGTTTTCTTTTGCAATTCTTGCAGAATGGCAGAGTTGAGGATTTTCCCGTTCCTCTTCTCTTGAAGTTGCTATTATTACCCGTACGAAAACCTTGGGTAATTTTCTGAGCTAATTCCTTCTTCCTGTTTTCATCTTGCGTGCGTACCAGTTCGTCAGTTAGGGTATTGGCTAATTCCACAGCATCGTCAATCGTACGAGGTCTCGCAGCTTTAACGATGTTACGGATTTCACTAATCAGTCCCCAAATATAGCAAGAAATGAGTACCGGTTCTGGCGAAGCCAGTGTTGGTACCACTCTAGCATATTCAAAGAATGTCGAAGTATAACCGCGACAATCTACACCCATCATTCTATGGTTTAAAAACTTATTTTCCATTTGGTCTTTTTCATATTCGGGACAGAATTTTCTTTCTACAAGACTCTTAAATTCTTCCCATTTCATGGCATAAGCCCTATTTCTTCCTTTAGCCTGTAGCACCGTGTTCCACCATTCTAGCGCCCCTTCTTTGAAAAGATTTGACGCGTACATGACCTGATCATCCTGAACACATTTACTTATGGTAATTACTGCCTCAGTTTTCTCTAACCAACGCAGTGCCGCAGTCGCTCCTTCATTGCCTGCAAACTCAGTGGGTTTACAAGCAAGAAATTCTTTATAAGTGCAACCAGGTGTTGCAGCTTTCATTTTCTTAGGGAGCGGAGCTTGCCGTGGTTCATTATCATGATTAATATGATCATTGCCTCCGTTTACCCTATTACTGAAGTTATCTTCAGAATTACGTTTGCTAGGAACGATTTGTTGCGGTTCTATTGGATTTTTAACAGCAGCAACGATTGCTGGAATAGCATTGGCTATCCCTTGAGCAACGATATTTTCTATATCCTGCCTAGTCATATATTGATCCCCCTGTTGTTGCTCAGATTGATTAACCTCATTAACTGGTTCATTATTAGCGTTTTCCATCTGATAATTAATATATATAATTTATTAGTATTAAATAAATAACAATTACCCAAAACAAATGTACAGAATTCATAACACCAATATGGCCAAAACTATCGATTTCTCGATTTCCATTTATATTTAACAGTATGCATCAATACACAACATTATCTTACAAAGTTTTATTTGTAGTTATTTTACAGACTGGTTTTATTTATTACTATTACACCACTACAGTTCCATAAACCCCCTATCTTTTGTCAGTTGGTATTCTACTAATGGAGTTTCCTCTCATCGTATTTCCAGGAGATCTGTCCCCCAATCTCTTGGATCCTATTCCCAGCATCCATTAGTTCTTTACCGGAATGGCGGAGTTCAGCCATATTCTCGTTACTCATTGGTGGATTTGGTAAAGGTTCTGGATTGTACTGAGGAAAAAGCTTATAGGGATTGTTTTGTAACTGTATTTCATTGATCAACCATTCGTCTATTTGCGAGTGGATTGAAGGGTTTGGAATAGCTGGTTCTAAATTCATTGATAGCTGTGTTTCAAGAGAGTGAATAAAAACATTTTCATTAATAGGCTTAATAGTATTATAGCTTGACAATATAAAATCTAGTTCTTCCTGAGATGGTAACCCCTCAATTTGCCTAGAGCTTTCCCCAATCTCCATTTTCTTAGGCTTGGGTTTTTCGAGAGGTAAAGCGTTGAATTCTATAGGTTTTTCTATGTCTGGTATATACCTATTGAAATCTCTGGAAACCTCTATTCTTACCGGATAGAGATTTAAATTCTGAAGGGCGTCAGGCAAGTTACTCATGCTGTTATGCAAAATACACACCATTACTAATTATAATAAAATTTTTATAGAAAACCTTTAAATATTATTCCAGACTGTGTAACTACAAATAACTGAAAATTAAAACATATTAAGGTTTACTTATTTATTTACTGGGTAAGGTTTCTAGACTGTAGGTAATTCGGGTGCTAAAACTTTGAGTCAGATTATTTTAAAGATTTGTATTTACTGCTACAGTGGCTAGCATATAAAGATCTGCTCATACTGTACACAATTAGTCAGATAATAAAACACATAATCACAAAATAGTAATTAATAAAAATTAAGTATTTTCTAAATACTTAATTGGCTTAAATCAGTGGCTCTGATACCACCTTTTTCTGTCACGGCCCCCGACCCGGTTTGACCCGTTTCAGGAGCCGCGGGACAGAAATCCCGTGGTATTTAATTAACAGCGGAAGTTTCTTCAGGATCTTTTTAAAAACTGAAATATTTCCCGATTATTTTATTTCACAACTCGGGATAAAACCCGGTAATTTACAATCTTGAGATTTCACGAAGAAATCTTTTATTTTACAAAACATGTTTCTTTATTTTATACGGAGCCACTTCCTTAAGCTTGTAGTGCTTCGTGGTACTTTTCCTGGATCATAACAGATCACCTGAAACATGTTTGAAAAAGGTTTTGTCAGCGGGAAATACTGAGTGAATCATTCATTTTGCTAAAACGACACATTTGTTATAATTTACAGTATTAAGAGTAATTACAATGTTTCAGATATCAACCAACTACCCTCGGTATTTGTCACTCGACTCGTTTCTGTGACTATGGTCATATCACCCATTGGCTAACTCGTTGTCCAATGGTGAAGATTATCAAGTAATGTATACAAAACCCCACATACCGGTTGTAATATGGTGATTACAAAGACTTAATCCCTGTAATTATAACTTTGGAAATAAACATGCTTTTGTAAATAGATTTGATAAAAAGAGAATGACTCACATTGCAGATTTAATTTGAGCAGAGCCTAGCCTTCTGATTAGCCTTTTAACCTAAATTTAATAACAGGCACACAATTCGGTTAGTAACTTAATACAGCATTTACGATAACTCACGAGATCAAACCCTCACAACGAATGACAAAGTGCGATGCTTAAACATCCATCGAATTAACGACTAATGACAAAGCATCACCCTAATGTGGGCAGCACTTAAACATCCATTGGATATATTGATCGATCGGACAATGAATCGTAATAGCGATCGAGTTATTACCCTGATTGCGGCAGCGATTAGTGAATCGTGTGTGTTTTTAGAAGTGTTTCTGCTATAACTCAGTCTACGAAACGAATTTCTTCGTCGTTCAAGTGCCAAAATGCGATTGCCAATGTCTGCTATTTATAGTGAATTTTTGACCTGGCTTACGGACCGTAAGACTCAACCCTTACGGTCCGTAAGGGACACCTAATGACCATAGGTTTGCCACGTGTGGGACTAGTCCTGATGAGTTGACAGAATTCGAAATTGAAATTTTGACAACGTTTTATTTAGATAATCGTCACTAGGGTTTACCCGCCCCCCCCTTGAGTTTTAGGGGCCCTGATCCTGATTCCGATTGTTCTGAAAATTTTAGGGTTTGTGCAGAATCACTTGAGTGTCTCAATTAGGGTTTCCTATTGGACAAATTAATTTAATAACTATGACTTTTGATGAGAGTTGTTACAAATACAGGGCTTTCTTGGTTAACATTGTAGTAGCGGAGAAGGAAAAGAAAGAGAAGAAGGAAGTGAAAGATGTTCCTGTGGTTCGAGAATTCCCTAATGTTTTTCCAGAGGATCTTCCTGGACTACCGCCAAGTCGTGATATCCACTTTCGTATCGACCTCGTTCCTGGAGCCAACCCTATTGCCAAAGCTCCCTACCGACTCGCGTCGTCCGAAATGCGTGAACTTTCAAACCAACTCCAGGAATTACTAGAGAAAGGCTTCATTCGCCCGAGCACCTCTCCTTGGGGCGCGCCGGTCCTTTTCGTCAAAAAGAAGGATGGGTCGTTCAGGTTGTAGATCGACTATCGGGAATTGAATAAGTTAACTATCAAGAACCGCCATCCTCTACCTCGCATTGATGATTTGTTTGACCAACTGCAAGGTGCTACGTGTTTCTCGAAGATCGATCTACGTTCAGGCTATCACCAGCTGCGTATTCAAGAAGAGGATCTACCTAAAACCGCTTTTCGCACTCGCTACGACCACTACGAGTTCGTTGTTATGCCCTTTGGTTTAACCAATGCACCTGCGGTTTTCATGGATCTGATGAATCGCGTGTGTAAACCATATCTCGACCGTTTTGTCATCGTATTCATCGACGATGTCTTGATCTATTCCAAATCGAAAACCGAACACACGCAACATCTACGTTTGGTTCTCGAGCTACTCTAGGGGAATCAACTCTACGCCAAGTTCTCCAAGTGTGAATTTGTCACACCCCGATTTCCACGTGTCACCGGTGGGCCCGGTGGGGGGAGTATCGTGACGTGGTTGGCAATGTAATAGTCAAGCAACACAATAATCAATATGCACAGCGGAAGCAAATTTAAAAGATATAATACAACCGAATTTAATATTGTAATATCAAATGTCACAATATTCGGAAGTTTATCCACAGATGGATCGAAAATAAAATAGTATTAATAGTTCAACAGACTTCAGGCATCTTAAGCTTGCGATACTTCTAGTGATGCTAAGGAGAAATCCCAGCCAATTACGCTTAGTACCTGCATTTAACCTTTTTGGGAAAATACGTCAGTTTACACTGGTAAATACAATCAACTGACTCATTTTGGAAAATGATTGAAAATTGGTTTGTATGCACGTGGCATAAACATTTTATTTAACTTGCGAGAATTATTTAATATTATAATCTTGTGAACGAATTACATGTTCCTTGTGCGTTCAGTAGCCCGGATCTTGTCCGGGTTAAAGATCAATAGGCACACCACAATATACTTTTGTGCACTGACGGGTGTACGCCTACACCCCGCGCTTAAGTCGTGGCCATTTCGTAAAATGATGCCAAGGATATCCGGGACATGGTCATTAACCCCCCAAAGGCTTTAAGTAACAAGACTGTTTAAACGAGCCGATCAAATTATTCAATTAACCACCCAACGATGGAAGATTTGATGCCCGATCAAGCGGTATACTATATACCGTAACCCAAGCCCGTATAGGGAAAATAAGTTAAAAGTATTTACCTGAGCAATGTATAAATCACAATAAGCAAATTGCAAGTAGCTTTTACTGGTTCTCCTAATCTGGAACGAAGGTTTATAATAACCTATTAGAATCCTAACGGGTCTTTAGTTAAGCTTAAGCTTAGACCGGTTAGTTTCAAAGATACGGTTCGTACGCACGATTAAGCGAAGACCGGATAGAATGTGATTTAGACCCGACAAGTTTAGAGACTTATTTAATATGGGTCCTTCATGCACATTCTGGATTTTGAGATAAAACCGATAAGGCTTGACCCGCTTCGGCTAATTTATGTAAACTTGTTACATAAACCGAACCGAACGCGTAATAAGCGTAACGGGTAATAATGAGAGTCATTTATAGGTTTCCTAAGTTAATATGCTCCATATATGTTGTGACATCAGTAAGATATCATTTATCATGCCCGAAATGAATTTAAACACAAACTATGCCCCGTAGGGGTAGTTTTGTCATTTTAAAGGTTGTAAAAGAGTTTAGGTGTTAACCTGAGTTACAGGCCTGATGTAATCAGCAAATATACTCAATTTTCTAAGTTATATCAGTAGGTTAAAGTATATATGTGAAATTTATCAATTTTAACCAAACTATACCCCGTAGGGGTATTTTGGTAATTTCACATAAGCCGAAAAGCTCAAAACTGAAGTCTGAGTTTAACATCCTTTGCTTACTGTTAAAATATTATAATTTGCCTCAAATATCAGTAGGTATCAACCCTTGTATGTTTAATATGGTTATAGCACATACTATGCGTTAAAAACGCTTAATAAGCCGATTAGAAGCCATTTCCGGGTTTGATACTTAAAGCTGATATTTTTATTATTCCAGAAGGCTTAAAATAATTTATTTATCATATGTGATCAGTAGCAAAAGGTTTGGAGTTAATTAGATATGTAAAACTCATTTTATGGCCCGTAAGGGCAAAACCGACAATTACCGGATTAAGCCTACGACTACTAGTTATGCTCAGCCTAAAATTAATTAAAAATATTTAAAAATCCCAAAATAATATATTACATTAGTGGGTAAAGATTTTGGTATCAAAAAGTAGGCTTAACTAGGCTATACGCTAATTACGCCGTTTTATTAACATAAAGCTTTCATTTTACGCTAACGAGCATACCTCTTAATCTACACCTCAAACTGATGTCAAATTTTGTATGCAAGTTTATATATCAGTAATTAAGGTTTCTACTCTTTTACATTTTCAAAAATCACGTTTTAGGGTGAAAAGGGCATAATGGTCAACATATGAGCAATTAACGGAATCATGCGAATTAATTGGATAACTAATGATCCGAGGTGTATAATCACAGAGGGTTATACTAGCATGTAACCTGTTCCAAATAAAGCTCTAAGGAATTTCTAAAACATGCCATAACGGGTCAGAACTGAAAGTCAAAGTATAAGTCAAACTATGCGACTTTCGGTTCCGAACCGGGTCTAAACAGGAAATTGTCGGGTTGAACATGTTTAGACATGTTCTTACACTCATTACCAAGTTATATTAATGATCAAACAGGTTGTATAAGTTCTACATTGCTAATTATGCATAAAATGAAATTTAAGTATCCTGTTGACTTTTTCTTAGCAAGTTTGACCCGACTTTTGACCTGGTTAGAGTGGGAATCAGGGAAACCTTTTGAGGTTTTATTACCCACACAATTACCAACTTATAACTACTTTTGATTCGACTAATCACTGGACCATTAGTGATTAATCTTAAAGTCAACCGTTAACTACGACGGTTTGACTTTTAAGCTAAAACTAAGCTAAAACTCAATTAAGAAAGGTTAGACATACTTACTGAAGTCCTATGATTGATTTGTGACAACTTGAGTCTGCTCCTAAGCTCCAAAAATCGATCAGAAAGCTTGATGGAAGGTGTGAAGAATGATTTGAAGTCTTGTGGCCTTTTATAGTGAATTTCTCACCATAGATTGTTGACACCAAGGTCTAACACTGACCACAACCCTTCAACATGTGTCCCTAAGTGCCTAGGACTGTTTAGGGGTCGCCCACCATGTTAAAATATATGTTTTTGGTCGATTCTGCACGTTTACGGGAGGCTGCCTGCCTTTTCTGATACTGGGCGACTGACGCGGCCCGCATAAGATTTCCTTAATCTTAACGCGGCCCGCCTCAGCCTTGTTATCAGATTTTAATTTTTCTATTTTCCACATACATGTCCCTTGGCCTTTCGAAAGGGCAACTAAGCTTAATTCTTGCAATTTGACCCCTTTATATTTACCCACAAGGGCTTTAGGACTTATACCCACTTTGCCAAGTCCCTGGACACTTCCGGTTAACCCGAAAAGTCATAACTTTCAACGTTAACGCTTTAACCCCTCGCACACGAATTTGATCATAACTTTCTCATACGATAACGAAACTTTATGAAATTTATATCGCGCATTCTATTGAGCATAATTATCAGTTACAAAGCTTCGGGTTTGTCAAAAGGTCACTCAGAGGTATAACTTAAACATGTTGACACATTTAACCCCTGTAGTTTGTAATCTCTCACTTTTAGCTTCGCATGATCCATGATTTATTCGTTTGATGCTATAAACATCATGTAGGGTTATTGTACAATATTTTTATTCACTGTTGACATTTAGAACCCGTATATTCACATACTTTCCATGACTGTCAACTTTAGTCCTTCTATAATATTCTTTCACACGTTCAAACATATGACACGCGTCTACACATTATAGGACGTGAATTTTTGAGGCGTTACATCCTCACCCCCTTAGAATAAATCTCGACCTGAGATTTACTGGAATAAATAAGGGTACTTTTCTTTCATTGTGGATTCAACTTCCCACGTGTATTCGGGACCTCTACGGGCATCCCATTTGACCTTTACAATAGGCACATGCTTCCTTCGAAGCTTCTTAACCTGTCGATCCTCAATCGACAATGGTTTTTCCACAAACTTTAAGCTCTCATCTATATGCACATCTGTATGTGGTATAACCAGTGATTCAT
Organism: Helianthus tuberosus; assembly: GCA_030545235.1. Classification (NCBI taxonomy): domain Eukaryota; kingdom Viridiplantae; phylum Streptophyta; class Magnoliopsida; order Asterales; family Asteraceae; genus Helianthus; species Helianthus tuberosus. The sequence goes on from CM060436.1 coordinate 35,564,813, forward strand.
CAGCGAAGCACTTCTTCAGATTGCAGATGTGGAACACATTGTGAATTCCACTGAGCTCTTCTGGTAAGTTTAACTTATAGGCAACTGACCCGACACGTTCGATAACCTCGAAAGGTCCTATGTATCTCGGGCTTAGCTTGGGCAGCCTTAAGTAACACTTTATCACCTACATCGAAGTGAAAAGCTTTACGCTTTGGATCTGCGTAACTCTTCTGCCTATCTCGGGCAGCTTTGAGACGGTCGCGAATCTGGACAATCTTGTCCGTCGTTTCGAACACTATCTCTGGTCCTGATAATTGGACGTCTCCAACTTCCGCCCAACAAACTGGCGTTCTACAATTTCTACCATACAAGGCCTCAAAAGGCGCAGCCTTTATGCTGGTGTGGTAGCTATTGTTGTAGGAGAACTCAATTAGTGGTAGGTGCTTATCCTAACTACCACCCAAATCGATCACACATGCACGTAGCATGTCTTCCAACGTTTGAATAGTACGCTCACTCTGACCGTCTGTCTGAGGATGGTAAGCTGTACTGAAATTCAAACGTGTGCCCAAAGATTGTTGGAAACTCTTCCAAAAATTTGACGTGTATCTAGTATCTCGGTCAGAGATAATAGACACAGGTATGCCATGTAAGGCTACAATCTTATCCACGTATAACTGGGCTAACATGTCGGAGCTATAAGTCTCCTTGATGGGTAAGAAATGTGCTGACTTAGTCAGTCTATCAACTATAACCCATATTGTATCATTTCATTTCCTTGTCTTAGGTAACTTGGTGATAAAATCCATGGTTACCATTTCCCACTTCCACGTAGGAAGTTCAGGCTGTTGTAGCAAACCTGACGGCTTTTGATGCTCGGCTTTGACTTGCGCACATGTCAAGCATTTAGCTACATGGGTGGCTACAGACTTTTTCAAGCCTATCCACCAATAATTTGCCCTTAGATCCTGGTACATCTTATCAGCTCCAGGATGAACGGAGTATTTGGAACTATGGGCTTCCTGGAGGATGACATCTCGAAGTCCTCCATAAATTGGAACCCATATGCGTCCATTTAATCTTAGAATTCCGTCCTTGCTAAGAGTTAACTGCTCCTCAGTTACCCCTAGCTTTTCATTAGGATAGTTAGCTTCCAACACAGCTTCCTTCTGTGCAGCTAACAACCTTTCAGTCAAACTGTTCTTTATCTCCATGCGCTTGGCATTGATTCGGATGGGTTTCACCCTCTCCTTTCGACTCAAGGCATCGGCGACTACATTCGCCTTGCTGGGATGGTATCTGATTTCACAATCGTAATCATTTAAAGTTTCCATCCAACGGCGTTGCCTCATGTTTAATTCCTTCTGATTAAACAGATGTTGAAGGCTCTTGTGATCGGAATAGATCACACACTTGATCCCATATAGATAATGCCTCCACAGTTTTAGTGCGAATACAATGGAACCCAACTCCAAGTCGTGAGTGGTGTAATTCTTTTCATTCACCTTTAACTGTCTTGAAGCATAGGCAATAACCTTGCCTTTCTGCATAAGCACACACCCCATGCCAGTGTGCGATGCATCGCAGTAAACCACGAACTCTTCTATTCCATCTGGTAATGTCAGTACTGGGGCGTTGCTCAACTTTTGCTTCAGAATATCAAAGGACTCTTGCTGCTTAGGGCCCCAAATGAACTTTACTTTCTTCTTAGTCAAGGAAGTTAGGGGTGCAGCAATCCTTGAAAAATTTTCGATGAAACGCCTGTAATATCCTGCCAATCCCAGGAAGCTACGAATCTATGTAGGCGTCTTTGGTTCTTGCCAGATCATAACTGCTTCAACCTTAGTGGGATCCACTTGGATACCACGCTCATTAACCACGTGTCCAAGAAATTGGACTTCTCGAAGCCAAAATTCACACTTAGAGAATTTGGCATAAAGTTTCTCCTGATGTAGAAGTTTGAGAATACATCGAAGGTGTTTCTCATGGTCAGCTTGGTTCTTAGAATAAATGAGAATTTCGTCGATGAAAACGATGACGAATTTATCTAAGTACGGCTTGCAAACGCGATTCATGAGATCCATGAACGCGGCCGGTGCATTAGTGAGCCCAAAAGGCATCACTAGGAACTCGTAATGACCATAACGAGTCCTAAATGCTGTTTTGTGCACGTCTTCATCTCTAACCTTCAGTTGATGGTAGCCTGACCTTAAATCAATCTTCGAAAAATAACTTGCTCCTTGCAATTGATCGAACAAATCGTCGATCCTTGGTAATGGGTATCTATTTTTGATCGTGACCTTATTAAGCTCACGATAATCGATGCACAGACGCATCGATCCGTCCTTCTTCTTGATAAACAGGACAGGTGCTCCCCAAGGAGACGAACTAGGTTTAATGAAACCTTTGGCCAGCAATTCATCCAGTTGCGTCCTTAATTCCTTCATTTCCGTGGGCGCTAACCTATAAGGTGCTCTAGCAACCGGTGCTACTCCGGGGATGATATCAATCCTGAACTCCACTTGCCTATCTGGTGGCAAACCAGGTAGTTCTTCCGGAAAAACTTCTGGGTATTCAGAAATGACAGGGATGTCTTCTATCTTCGGTTTAGGCTCATCAATAATCACCTGTGCCATGTAGATGACACACCCCTTCTTTAAACACTTGGAAGCCTTGAGCATAGTCACTTGCTCAGGCAATCCATACTGGGTATCTCCCCGAATGGTAAGTGATTCACCAGACAGAGTCTTTATCACCACTTGCTTTTTGTTGCAGACGATTTGGGCCTGGTTGTGAGATAACCAGTCCATACCCAAGACTATGTCAAAACCAGCCAATTTAAAGGGAAGTAGGGATAGAGGAAAAGAGTGGTTCTTAATGGACATAACACATCCCTCTAACACAGTTGAGACGGTTTCTATGGTGCCATCCGCTAACTCCACCTCATAATTCACATTTAAGGTTTTGACAGGTAATTTCAGCAATTTGCAAAATTTATGATCTACAACCGAGTTATCAGCGCCTGAATCAAATAGTACTCTTGCATAGACATCATTTACAAGGAAAGTACCTGTAATAACGTTGTCGTCTAGAATCGCTTCCTTAGCGTCCATTCTGAAGACTCTAGCATTAGTCTTCTTGGCCTCTTCAGGCTTCTTGGTGTACTTAGGGCAGTTGGTTTTAATGTGCCCCTTTTCATTGCAACGGTAGCACGTTGCGTCTTTCATCTTCTTGCAATCCAAGGTTTTGTGATCCGTGGACTTGCATATTCCACATGCATAGGTTTTTGACTGAGTCTGTGAGTTCGACTCGAGTCTGCACTTTCCATAGTGCTGTTTCTTGCAAATTTTGCATTTGGGCTTCTCACCAGAGTGATGCCCATCTTTCCTTGACTCCGATCCTTTCTTGTTGTCACCGTTCCCACGGTGTTTCTAGTTCGATCTCCGTGAACCATCATCTTCACGTTTTCTCTTCTCAGCCTCCTTATTCCTCAGCGATCTTTGCCTGACCGCATCCAAAGTGAGGGACAAGATATGTCAGCCACAGATCTAAAAGTAGTTGGCCGAGAAGCCTTCACGCTTGCCTTGATTTCCGGGGCTAAACCACCGATAAAATGAGCTATTCTTTTTGGCTCCGGGGTTACCAGATATGGAACCAACCGGGACATCGTGTTGAAGCTCGTTAGGTAAGCTTGACAGTCAAGGCTTGTCATCACCAATGATAGAAAATCAGATTCTATCTTCTCCACCTCATGCTGAGGGCAGTAATTTTCCCTGATAAGGGCATCGAATTGATCCCACGAGATGTTGTACAATGGGATTTTCCCGGTGGCTTGAATCAGTGATCTCCACCAAGCTAAAGCTTCACCCTTGAAAGACTGCGACACAAACTTGACTATATCCCTCTCAGCGTATCCGCTGATATCCACAACTGTGTCCATCTCGTCCAGCCACGTCATACAGTCGATGGCTCCTTTCTCCCCAGTGAAATCTCGGGGTTTGAAGGAAACAAAATATTTATATGAGCAACCCTTGTCACGGGGTCCTTGATTTAGTACAACCTGTTGAGATGGAGCACTGTGGTGGTTCGAGGAGTGCCGATCATCATCTTTCTTCGGTTCGTCCTTCTTGGACGGTGGCTTTGAAGGCTATGTAGATAGGGTCCTACTACGAGTCCCACTATACTCTTCGTACTGCCTTTCCAATGCCTTTGTAACTGCGTCGTCGACCAACGCTTTTAAATTCCGCACCCGTTAAATTAATCCGGGCGTTATCAATGTTCTCCACTGGATGACTATTTATCTCGTCTGAGTTAGCCATTTTAATTGAACTGTTACATAAAACAAGGACAATAGTTTATTTGGGAGTTTATTATGGAATTGCCCCTTAGGGTAATTCATTAACCATGGTAAACAGATATCATATTTGGTTAATTTACTAATCGTATACAATTAGGATTTCAATTATAATTTATCCTAATTATAAAACAATAACAGTTATATATTAGCACATAAGGCTTAGTCACATGGACAGTTTAAATCATAAGCTATGATTTCAGAGAATCAAGGCTTTTAAGGTATACTGGCTCAACAGGCCTAGTCACAAGGACATTTTAAATTATAAGTTATGATTTCAGAGAATCAAGGCTTTTTAAGGTATACTGGCACAATAGGCCTAGTCACAAGGACGTTTATAAATTATAAGCTATGATTTCAGAGAATCAAAGCATGAAGGTTTGAACCTAGTTCGTTACCTTTATCTGACAGGGAGTCATCGCTACCACTGTCTTTTGGCTCATATGGAAATGAGCAGGGCCCGTAGGCACTATATTACCACGTATGGTAAAAATATGATCATCTTAATTGATGATTTAACCCATGATTCGGAGATCATTTAGTTGGGTTTTGAATCTTTGAAAAGATCCTTATATAATAATGACGTGTGTGATTTTAAATGAATCACGTCTGCCAGGAGTGTTAACATGTTTACAGATGTTAACCGGGATTTGAATCTTTTAAACAGGTCTTACCATTATGGCCAGGTCTTTATAATGACACTCAGGCTAGGTTTCACTCTTAAGATTCTTATTCAATATTTAAATAGGCAGATTATTATTAAAAGGAATGATTTTGATTTATTTATTTCATATACAATATTTATGCATATAATAGCAAGATGAAATTTATAAACATAACATTCCATTAATTTTCAAAAGATTACATGTTGCCCTAAATGGGACTTTTCAACAAACAACTTACCCACGCAGGGGTTTAAACAAGTACTTACCCACGCAGGGGCTTAATAACACAAATACCCACGCAGGGACTTACACAAATAACATACCCTCGTAGGGGTTTACAGAAAGATAGACCCTTGCAGGGGTCAAAACAAACAAGCATACCCACGCAGGGGTTTATACAGCAAGACTGGCCCACGCAGGGGCTCAATAACAAATGGAAGGATTTAGTGGTCCTTCTTGCTCTTCCCTTTAATCAGGCTCGTTAATCGTTGGAAGAACGTTTGTCGCTCCCTTCGTTCCCTGTGAAACTCTCGCTCTACATGGTCCAACCTTTGCAAAATTTCTTCTCGCTCTGGTGGAGAGAACCTTGGTGGTTGCGATTGTTGCCTGATAATAGGTCTTGGAGGAATTTGGTACCCATGTGTTGGGTACCCTACTCCCCATGGATCTCCGTAGGGTCCTTGGGTGTTGTAGTTCACCGCTACCATGTAGGGGTCGGCCTCTGCGTAACCATAATTGTGGTGAGTCGGCGGTTCAAACGGGTTATACGCCATGGAACCCGTATATGCTGGAATTGGGTTATCAAAACCCATCGGCGGTGGCTGTGGTACAGCTGGGTTAGAGGGTCCACCCATTTGTGAGTCCTCCTGATGTGGCAGATAGTGGCTGCCACTGGATTGACGAGGAGAGCTGAAATGAAAGTCTCCTGCTCGCGCAGACATACGCGCTCCGGATCTCCTACGCCTTGGCGGTTGTGGAGGTGCCGGTTGAACTGGTGGCGGTGGAGGTGGTGGCGTGACTGCCACAAATCTCGAATCCACAGAGGGATCCTGTTGCTGCTGCTGCTGCTGAGGCGGTGAATGGCGAGGAGGTGTATAGTACCATTCGTGCCTGGTAAACATAGCTTGAAAGCTATCTGGACCAACATAGGGTGATCCGTGGAAAGAAGATCCGTCAGAGATCTCTATCGGGTGGTTTGGTGTACCACTGGCAGCTTCGACGGGGTCCGTATCCTCGTCCATATCGTCCGCGTGATCTCCCGAGAAATGATCCTCCGGCCCCAATGGGTTAAAACCCACTGGTTCTGCTATGTAGTTTTCCGGGTTAAACCGGCCCCTAAAAACTGGTGTATGGTCACCAAAAGAATTATGCGATAAAGATCGCTGCAACGGTATGTAGGAAGGTTACGGGTTGTTGGGCTCGTACTCCGGTTGTGGCCCATAAGGGTTATGGACAGGAGGTGTGGAGCTGTGCAAGACTGACCGTCTAGCCGGCTCGAATAGGTTCCTCTGGTTCTGCCGGGGATCGTCACTCTCTGTGGTTGAAGGAGTTCGCACATTCGATGGTCTTGCCTCGTTGTCATTGGGGGCGGTGATTGGCCCCTTTCCGCGTCCTCTTCTCCTGAAGAATCTTGGCGGCATTTTGTTAATCCTGTCAATACAACATGAGATAACGACAAGAATATATATAAATTAAAGGACAAAACAAAAACCAAACGAGGTAGAATTCGTCCTATGTTATTTGTCTAGACTCGAAAGTTTAGATATGTGCAATTGTGTGGCTGAGATTAAACACAAAAGGCTAGTGTTTAATTCACTCAGTGTTGGCTCTGATACCAACCTGTCACACCCCGATTTTCACGTGTCACCGGTGGGGGAGTATCGTGACGTGGTTGGCAACGTAATAGTCAAACAACACAATAATCAATATGCACAGCGGAAGCAAATTTAAAAGATATAATACAACCGAATTTAATATTGTAATATCAAATGTCACAATATTCGGAAGTTTATCCACAGATGGATCGAAAATAAAATAGTATTAATAGTTCAACAGACTTCAGGCATCTTAAGCTTGCGAGACTTCTAGTGATGCTAAGGAGAAATCCCAGCCAATTACGCTTAGTACCTGCATTTAACCTTTTTTGGGAAAATACGTCAGTTTACACTGGTAAATACAATCAACTGACTCATTTTGGAAAATGATTGAAAATTGGTTTGGATGCACGTGGCATAAACATTTTATTTAACTTGGGAGAATTATTTAATATTATAATCTTGTGAACGAATTACATGTTCCTTGTGCGTTCAGTAGCCCGGATCTTGTCCGGGTTAAAGATCAATAGGCACACCACAATATACTTTTGTGCACTGACGGGTGTACGCCTACACCCCGCGCTTAAGTCGTGGCCATTTCGTAAAATGATGCCAAGGATATCCGGGACATGGTCATTAACCCCCCAAAGGCTTTAAGTAACAAGACTGTTTAAACGAGCCGATCAAATTATTCAATTAACCACCCAACGATGGAAGATTTGATGCCCGATCAAGCGGTATACTATATACCGTAACCCAAGCCCGTATAGGGAAAATAAGTTAAAAGTATTTACCTGAGCAATGTATAAATCACAATAAGCAAATTGCAAGTAGCTTTTACTGGTTCTCCTAATCTGGAACGAAGGTTTATAATAACCTATTAGAATCCTAACGGGTCTTTAGTTAAGGTTAAGCTTAGACCGGTTAGTTTCAAATATACGGTTCGTACGCACGATTAAGCGAAGACCGGATAGAATGTGATTTAGACCCGACAAGTTCAGAGACTTGTTTAATATGGGTCCTTCATGCACATTCTGGATTTTGAGATAAAACCGATAAGGTTTGACCCGTTTCGGCTAATTTATGTAAACTTGTTACATAAACCGAACCGAACGCGTAATAAGCGTAACGGGTAATAATGAGAGCCATTTACAGGTTTTGCTAAGTTAATATGCTCCATATATGTTGTGACATCAGTAAGATATCATTTATCATGCCCGAAATGAATTTAAACACAAACTATTCCCCGTAGGGGTAGTTTGGTCATTTTAAAGGTTGTAAAAGAGTTTAGGTGTTAACCTGAGTTACAGGCCTGATGTAATCAGCAAATATACACAATTTGCTAAGTTATATCAGTAGGTTAAAGTATATATGTGAAATTTATCAATTTTAACCAAACTATGCCCCGTAGGGGTATTTTGGTAATTTCACATAAGCCGAAAAGCTCAAAACTGAAGTCTGAGTTTAACATCCTTTGCTTACTGTTAAAATATTATAATTTGCCTCAAATATCAGTAGGTATCAACCCTTGTATGTTTAATATGGTTATAGCACATACTATGCGTTAAAAACGCTTAATAAGGCGATTAGAAGCCATTTCCGGGTTTGATACTTAAAGCTGATATTTTTATTATTCCAGAAGGCTTAAAATAATTTATTTATCATATGTGATCAGTAGCAAAAGGTTTGGAGTTAATTAGATATGTAAAACTCATTTTATGGCCCGTAAGGGCAAAACCGACAATTACCGGATTAAGCCTACGACTACTAGTTATGCTCAGCCTAAAATTAATTAAAAATCTTTAAAAATCCCAAAATAATATATTACATCAGTGGGTAAAGATTTTGGTATCAAAAAGTAGGCTTAACTAGGCTATACGCTAATTACGCCGTTTTATTAACATAAAGCTTTCATTTTACGCTAACGAGCATAACTCTTAATCTACACCTCAAACTGATGTCAAATTTTGTATGCAAGTTTATATATCAGTAATTAAGGTTTCTACTCTTTTATATTTTCAAAAATCACGTTTTAAGGTGAAAAGGGCATAATGGTCAACATATGAGCAATTAACGGAATCATGCGAATTAATTGGATAACTAATGATCCGAGGTGTATAATCACAGAGGGTTATACTAGCATGTAACCTGGTCCAAATAAAGCTCTAAAGCATTTCTAAAACATGCCATAACGGGTCAGAACTGAAAGTCAAAGTATAAGTCAAACTATGCGACTTTCGATTCCGAACCGGGTCTAAACAGGAAATTGTCGGGTTGAACATGTTTAGACATGTTCTTACACTCATTACCAAGTTATATTAATGATCAAACAGGTTGTATATGTTCTACATTGCTAATTATGCATAAATTGAAATTTAAGTATTCTGTTGACTTTTTCTTAGCAAGTTTGACCCGACTTTTGACCTGGTTAGAGTGGGAATCAGGGGGAACCCTTTTGAGGTTTTATTACCCACATAATTACCAACTTATAACTACTTTTGATTCGACTAATCACTGGACCATTAGTGATTAATCTTAAAGTCAACCGTTAATTACGACGGTTTGACTTTTAAGCTAAAACTAAGCTAAAACTCAATTAAGAAAGGTTAGGCATACTTACTGAAGTCCTATGCTTGATTAGTGACCACTTGAGTCTGCTCCTAAGCTCCAGAAATCGATCAGAAAGCTTTAAGGAAGGTGTGAAGAATGAGTTGAAGTCTTGTGGCCTTTTATAGTGAATTTCTCACTATAGATTGTTGACACCAAGGTCTAACACTGACCACAACCCTTCAACATGTGTCCCTAAGTGCCTAGGACTGTTTAGGGGTCGCCCACCATGTTAAAATATCTGTTTTTGGTCGATTCTGCACGTTTACGGGAGGCTGCCTGCCTTTTCTGATACTGGGCGACTGACGCGGCCCGCATAAGATTTCCTTAATCTTAACGCGGCCCGCCTCAGCCTTGTTATCAGATTTTAATTTTTCTATTTTCCACATACATGTCCCTTGGCCTTTCGAAAGGGCAACTAAGCCTAATTCTTGCAATTTGACCCCTTTATATTTACCCACAAGGGCTTTAGGACTTATACCCACTTTGCCAAGTCCCTGGACACTTCCGGTTAACCCGAAAAGTCATAACTTTCAACGTTAACGCTTTAACCCCTCGCACACGAATTTGATCATAACTTTCTCATACGATAACGAAACTTTATGAAATTTATATCACGCATTCTAGTGAGCATAATTATCAGTTATAAAGCTTCGGGTTTGTCAAAAGGTCACTCAGAGGTATAACTTAAACATGTTGACACATTTAACCCCTGTAGTTTGTAATCTCTCACTTTTAGCTTCGCATGATCCATGATTTATTCGTTTGATGCTATAAACATCATGTAGGGTTATTGTACAACATTTTTATTCACTGTTGACATTTAGAACCCGTATATTCACATACTTTCCATGACTGTCAACTTTAGTCCTTCTATAATATTCTTTCACACGTTCAAACATATGACACGTGTCTACACATTATAGGACGTGAATTTTCGAGGTGTTACAGAATTCTGGTTGGAGGAGGTTCAGTTTCTGGGTCACATTGTTAATAGTCAAGGTATTCACGTCGACCCTGCGAAGATCGAAGCCGTTAAGAGTTGGATTACACCTAAGAACCCATCTGAAGTCCGTTCTTTTCTCGGACTAGCGGGCTATTATCGAGGATTTATCTAGGGGTTCTCAAAGATCGTTGTGCCGCTTAGCGCTCTCACGTATAAAGACAAACCTTTTGTTTGGGGAACCAAACAGGAGTCTGCGTTCCAAACCCTGAAACACATGCTTTGCAATGCTCCCGTTCTCACATTACCCGACGAAAACAATGATTTCATTGTCTATTGTGATGCTTCCAACCTTGGTCTTGGTTGTGTCCTTATGCAGCGGGACAAGGTTATAGCTTACGTATCTCGTCAGCTCAAAATCCACGAGAAGAACCATACAACCCATGACCTCGAGCTAGGCGCAGTTGTTTTTGCGTTAAAGATTTGGCGACACTACCAGTACGGTACCAAGTGTACGATCTTCACCGATCATAGGAAGCTACAACATATCTTTAATCAGAAGTAACTTAATATGCGTCAATGCCAATGAGTAGAACTTCTCAACGATTATGACTGTGAGATTCGTTATCACCCATGCAAAGCAAATGTTGTTGCCGATGCACTCAGCAGACGGAGCTATCTGCTTAGCACTCGTAATGTTCAAGCCCAGTACGATCTCGAAACCCTCATTCGCGAAGCTCATCATGCATGTTTTAATGAACGCACTCTGAAGAAGGAAAGAATCTATAACGATGGAAACCAGCTTGTGAGCAAATCGAATGGGATATTCCACTTTCTGGACCGAATCTGGATTCCCAAACGGACCAATTTACGACAGATCTTGATGTACGAAGCCCACAAATCCCGGTATTCTATTCATCCCGGTGCCAACAAAATGTACCAGGATCTTCGCTACAAGTACTGGTGGCCCGGCATGAAAAGGGATATTGCCCTCTACGTTGGAAAATGCCTGACATGTGCAAGACTCAAGGCTGAACATCAAAGACCCTCTGGCTTACTCGAGCAACCCCCGATCCCCATGTGGAAGTGGGAGAGTATAGCTATGGACTTTATAACAAAGCTACTACCACACACGTCATCAGGTCACGACAACATTTGGGTTGTGGTTGACCGATTGACTATAACAACTCACTTTTTGCCAATACGGGAAGACTATAAGGTAGAACGATTAGCCCGAATCTACACCGACGAGATCATTTGTAATCATGGGATGCCTCGTGATATCATCTCTGATCGTGACGCTCAGTTTACCTCGCGATTGTGGGAAACATTTCAAATGGCACTCGGTACATCGCTAAATCTAAGTACCGCTTTCCACCCTCAAACCGACAGTCAGACTGAAAGAATGATTCGTACTCTTGAAGACATGCTCCGTTCATGTGTCATAGACTTCGGTGGTAATTGGGATAAATACATGCCGTTAGTCGAATTCTCGTACAACAATAGCTATCATTCCAGCATTCAAATGGCACCATTCGAGGCTTTATACGGAAGAAGATGTCGATCGCCTATTGTATGGCACGAGATGGGGCATTCGCAATTAACCGGTCCTGAGCTAATACAAGAAACGACAGACAAGATTTTCCAAATTCGAGACAACCTGATAAAAGCTCGGAATCGTCAGAAAAGTTATGCCGATAGACGACGCAAGCCCCTTGAATTTGACCTTGGTGACTACGTACTCCTAAAGGTATCACCTTGGAAGGGTGTGGTCCGCTTCGGCAAGAAAGGAAAGCTCGCGCCTCGATATGTTGGAGCTTTTAAGATTCTGGAAAGGATCGGAAAAGTCGCCTACAGACTAAAACTACCAGAGGAACTTAGTAACGTCCACCCGACTTTCAACGTTTCGAACATCCGAAAGTGTCTGGCTGAGCATGATCTAATTGTACCTCTTGATGACCTGCAAATGAACGAAACATTACACTTCGTGGAAAAGCCTATCGAAATCATGGACCGCCAAACCAAGCAACTCAGACGCTCTCGCATTCCTATTGTGAAAGTCCGATGGGAAGGCAAACGGGGCGCAGAGTTCACTTGGGAACTCGAAGGAGACATGAAGGCGAAGTACCCGCAGTTATTTAAAGAGAAAGTCTAGAAAGAGAAAGTTCTCCAATGTAATTCACTGTGTTGTACAACTTCCAGCCTAATTTCTAGACGAAATTCCCTAAACAAGGGGAGGCTGTAACACCCCGTGTTTTCGAGAAGTCAAAGTCAACGGCCGATTTCGCGCAACCGACTAATTATAGATTTCTTTTATTTTAGCTATTATGTGGAGTAAGTGTCTATAATTACAATAAATCGACATATGTTAATCGCTATTCAATCGACCCACAACTGTGAATTATAGGAAGTAACAATGCGATAAAGCTAACTAATCCAATCTACAACGAATCAAATCTCAACTCGAAATACGCATTTGGAATTGTAACGCTCCACATTTTCGTACTTTCTTATTTTAGCAAGTCAAGTTGTACTTCCCGTTTTTAGACACTTGTACTCTCGTTGTAGTCTATTTTGTTTCAATTTGTAATCCGAGACTATTGATCATAATGAAAACGAGGTTATTTTTAATCATGTTCGTGTATTCATGTTAGTCTGATGTGCAACTGATAATCAAATTCACGTTTGAACGAAATATTATTCAAGATTCTTGATCCTTTATTATACTTTGACATTCAATACTCGTTAAACTAATTAAAGCTTGTAAAGTAATGAAATTCGAGAGCTTCGCAAAATAGATCGTTTATTCTTAATCAAATTCGTTATAAAAATGGTTTATTTATTTTATTTATTTAATTAATTAAATTAATTAATTTTACAATTTAAAAGTTTTATTCTAGTTATTTTTTTTATAAAAAAATTATCTAGTTAGTTAGTATACAATAACTAAGTTAAACTAGCTAATTAGTTAACTTTTCAAGTTAGAGGGTGTTACGTTTAAATATATGTAGTAGATGGCGAGTTTCTCAAATAATAAATATGTTAAATTAGAATGCGGTTTCAAAACCCACACACAAGCACCTGTTAGTTATTGTTTAAATATATCAAATTGTAGGACTAAAATAATATAATATATAGGTTTTAATGATACTAAATTAACATGTTCAATTGGTCCATATAGTTAAACTTATACGAATATTTAACAGTTAAAAACAAATGTAAAACTATATAAAAAAAACAAGATTTGCCACCACCAACCGATTGACACCAAACAACCAGCCGAGAAACAGCAACAACTTTCCTTTTGATCGACTTCCTGATTTTCCGAGATTGATTAACATTTCCGCGTGTCCTTTTTGAACCCCATCATGAACAAGCCATGATTTACGAGACGAGCGAACCTTATAAATACCGACATCCTCACATCCTCTCGACACACCCACACCCCTAACAACCACCCAGAAATCCTATACGACACCCTCACACCTCCATACTCGTTTTGAATATTTTGTAACAACGCCGGAGACCGAGAAGACGATCGGAGCCGTACGGGGATCGACGGAAGTGCTTCCTTATCATTTCGGTATTCGTCATCACGTTTACCACGTCTCTGTCTACTCTCAGTCGAACCCGCAACTCACCGGAGTTCAAGCTCTCGCCGGAAATCGGAGTTGCCGTAACCAAGTTCGCCGGAGTTTCGACCCGTTACATTCGGTATACCGTTGTACTCTATCTTGTTCTTCGTTTAAATTATTATGTCATTCAAAACCAACCTGAACCAAGAAAGGAAGCCATGGGCATTTATTTTTCATGCATCATCGATCACTGTTGTTTTCTTTTTGAGGGAGTTTAAGTAGAGTACATATAATAATATTGATAATCCAAAATTAACACAAACACTGATTGTAGATCAGTGGCGTGGGTGGTTGTGTAACAAGCTAAGGATCGTGAGTTCGATCCGGTTTTCCACAAACTCGCTGCCTTCCTTTTTTCTAAAAACCATTTGACTTAAATGTTGTTTATTTCATTTAAAAACAAAATTTCTTTATTTCATATATATGTATAATCGATAATCATAAATATTTGATTCATTATATGTTTAATTAACTTTTTTTTTTACTAATACTTTTAAATGTAAACTATAAAATCTAATGATATGGGATTTATACAAAATCTCTTTTATAATACAAATATGCCAAAAAGATTAGTTAAAGTCTAACCTATAAACCTCCAATAATAGGATTATCTACTTAATCAATAAATATTAGGGTTTTACTTAACCTATAAATAATAATGAGATCGTTATGTGAAATTTTAATTATCTAGGACAATTGCTTGTTCGTTCTCTTGGAATTCTCAATCTTTACTCGTGCGTTTTTATAAGAAATCGCAACGCAATCACTGTGAGTATACTCGATCCCATTTTTATTTTTAACACTTTTGGGTGCAACATGTGTTCTACACAAAAACACGTAACGCTTGAAACTTGTTATATGTACACTCTATCCATTTTTAAACATGACACAATTTGATGCTTGTTAATCTCGTATGTTATGTAAACTTTTCGTGTCTATATGCTCATTAACCTGGCTAAACTTGTGAAACTTGTGAGACTTGTGAAACTTGTGAGACTTGTTAGACTTCTTGTACTCATTAAACTCCTATGCTACAGGAGTACGCACCGCCCTTGAGTGAGTCTTGGGGTGTTTGCGTTGGAAACTTGGGTTTGACATATAGTGACACCGTTTCAGCATATTAGTAACTTGTATTATGTTGTTCATGTTGGATATGAGTACTTAAACTTTTTATTCTACTTTATGCTATGTATCAAACTTGTATACTCGCCAACATTTTTGTTGATGTTATTTTAATACATGTTGCAGGTTGATAGACAAGATGATGAAGAAGCAAGTTAGGGCGGACTAGAAACTCACCTAGAAAATAATCTATGTTTGAAATTTGAAATATTGTTTTGATCATGTTTGAACAATGTATGACATTTTAGCATTTATGAAATTGAATTTAAATCATATTGTCACAATAGTGTTATGATGCTTTTGAGCGATTTGTTCGTCTCATCCCGATGTTTCCGCCATCGGTTGGGGTGTGACAGATTGGTATCAGAGCCATAACTATAGGGAATTAGGTAGAATTGCTTTACTTTTACCTAGTCTATAGTTTAGGTGCTTTATCCTTAATGTGCTGTTTAAGATTATCTTCCCTTCTATCTTCTTTGCTTCCCTCTACTTTCTTTGGACTTTTAATATACATGCCCTTCCTAAGGCTAACACAAAACACACTTGGAGGCTTTGAAGTGTAACACCTCGGAAATTCATGTCCAATAAAATAAAGACACGTGTCATGTTATGCAAACGTGTTATAAATACGGATCCAGATAAAGATGTACGGTAGGATTTAAAAACGTCGACATGTTAATTTATACCTCTGAGCGACCTATTAATAAATCCCTAACCAGGATATATTTTATCAACATCTGAATTATAGGTATAAATCTGGCCATTCAAAATAATGAATTTATTTTATAACTATAGACATGGATCCTATGCAAATTCTTGGTGTTTCCGTCAATTTAAACTTCCCACAAAGTGCCAAAGTGTGTAAGTGCATGCCTAGACATGCAATGGCTGAAAACATGGTCCCTATTCTGATTAAAGTGCATGAGATTCGGAGATGTAAGTGTTGCATGGTCAAAGCCTGAATACGGACCTGGTGAAGGCTTGCGCACCTCAACATCCGGAACGTTGCGGTGCGCAAGGCTGCTTACGGACCTCAACACCCAGAACGTTGAGGTGGGTAAGGTTCCTGAATAAAAACAAAGTTTTGTCCTCTGGTGACTGCTTACGGACCTCAACATCCAGAGCGCTGCAGTGCGCAAGACTGCTTACGCACCTCAACACCCAGAATGTTGCGGTGCGTAAGGCATACAGCTGGGCGATTTCAGGACAGATGCCTGTTAAAACGGTTACACCGCCTCTTTTAGGTGGTATTTGAAATTCAGGGGCTCTCTAGGTGGTTTTTAGCATCCTAGGTCCACCTGGGATGATCTTATAAGGGACTTGAAGTTGTAGCAATTTTGCTCTTTCATTTGCAACTTACTTTCTGGAGCTCTCTGGTCAGCAAGCAACCTTCCTAGTGATCACTAATCATAATTAGGACTCTTGTAAGTATACTTAACCTTTCTAAATTAGTTTTAGCTTAGTTAATTAGCTAAAAGTCAAACCGTCGTAATTAAGGTTTGACTTCGTGATTAATTAATATGTGCTCAGTCTAATCACGAAATAAAAGCACCTATAAGTAGGTGATTATGTGGGTAATAACCTGTTAAAAGGGTACTTCCAGATTCCCACTCTAACTATGTTAATTGTCGAGTCAAAGCTTACTTTAAAAAGTCAACAGAATGTTTAATTTCAAATTAAAGCATAATTAGCAATGTAGGATACTTGCAACCCGTTTGATTATTAATATAACTTGGTAATTAATGTAAGAACATGTCCCAACATGTTCAACTCGACAATTTTCAGTTTAGGCTCGGTTTGGACCCGAAAGTCGCATAGTTTGACCTCTGCTTTGACTTTCAGTTCTGACCCGTTTAAGCATTGTTTAGAAATGCCTTAGAGCCTTAGTTGGACCAGGTTTCATACTAGTGTAACTGATGTGTGTGAAGTGTTATATATATTAGGTGTATATTTTAAGCCCCTTTAACACTTATTTTTAGCCAAGTTTTAAATTTATAAAACACGATATTTTACTAACACTAAACACACATATGGGCAAGTGCACCCATCGTGAGCGTAGTATAGTGTTGGCAAGATACCGAGGTCGTCCAAGGACACAAGAGCTTTTAGTACCGGTTTATCCTCAACGTCTAATCAAAATAAAAAGTTTAGAAAAATGTTTTAAACTAAGAAAAATAAAAACTAACTAAAATGCTGAAAATAAAAAAAAAGAAAAAAAAGATAGACAAGATGAATCACTTGGTTCTGACTCGTATCTAGTATAACCTTTGATTATTTCCACACTTTTGCACATAATTAAGAGATTATCTTAGTTATTGTAGTAGGCCCCTCTTTTGATGGTGACGTTACCCTCACCCCAGTAGTTTGAGTCAGCAAGGATACAATCCTAAAGGGGTGGATTATTGGAAGATAATTAATTAAGTTATTAATGAAAATTATGGTAGGCCCCGCTTTTGGCGGTGACGTTACCCTCGACTAAGTAGTCTGAGTCAGCAGGGATACAGTCCTAAATAGCCGGGTTATAGTATTAATAGTAGTTAAGTTATGAGGGGATCAAAGAGTTTGGACCCCCGCCATCCAATACCGTGAAGCATTGAAGGAGGTCCTACTAAATTTGACCCAGGTCCATTGCAGGACCTCTAAACGCTGAACAATGGCAAGACCTTTACCAAACCGTTCCCTTAACCCCCGACCAGGTAGCCAACATACCTCCATATAGACCGTGGAGATATGAATGGTGAAAATCTTTTATTTTATATAGACAGTAAAATAATGCCAAGACACCACGGACAAACGATAAGGAAAGATCACCTTCAACATAAGCAACTAGTTATTAAAGTCATTAATACAAAACCAAATAAAAAGTGCAAAAGATTAGAAATAAAAAGTATTATACTAGACACTTTGTCTTCACCAAGTGATGTAAGAGACTTAGGCAAACATGGCCTTGATTGTCAAGAACTCTTACGATCAATCTTGGATCCCGAGACGACTCACACACTCTACGATGGACAATGGATGATGGTGGTGGATGATGGTGTTATGGTGGTGGTGGGTGGTGGATGAAGTGTGAGAGAGGTGGTGTGCCAAGGGATGAGTTAAAATGAAACCAAGCACTCCTATTTATAGGCTGAACAGAAGGCTGGGCACGGCCCCGTGTCCGCTGGACACGCCCCCGTGCCTGTCTGACATTCTCTCTCTTCATTAATTGTAATTCGCAATTACAATTAATGCGCCTGCTGTACTTTCGCCACGCCCCCGTGTTCACTGGGCACGGCCCGTGGTGGGCAATAGAAGCTTCTATAGGTTTGTCTTTTCTGCTGCTTCTTGGGCACGGCCCCGTGCTGGCTGAGCACGGGGCGTGTTCAGTCTTCTGTCTTCTCTATTTTGCTTGGGAAGATGCCGTTGAGGGGTCGGGCAGTCCACTTAAGTTCCTTTTCTTGTATTTATGTTAGATTTAGCTGTCTTTTTGCTTCTTTTGTGAATTTGAGCTCATTTAATCCTGAAAATACAAAAGGAAGACAAAAACACTATTTTTCCAACATTATTACTTAAAAAGGGTTAGTTTTATGCCTTATTTGATGTAATTTATATGTTGCATTTTACACACATCAAATACCCCCACACTTGAACTTTTGCTTGTCCTCAAGCAAAACTCTTTAATATGTGGCTTACACTCCCAAATGGAATAGGTAGAAGAGAAGGTTTTGGGCTTGTCGTAGAGTGTCGGGATTTCCAAGATTCTTTATGTAGTTTTATTTTTATTTATTTACAATCCTATTTGTCATGATTTATTTAAAACTTTTCATAAGAGAAATTACTTAATTGGGCATAACATGCCTTTTTTTAAAATTCCATTTATATACAAGTTCACATACCTCACGGGAGAAATCACTCACACTCGGCCGAAGGTGTATTTTTAGTGAATCACTCGAGAGCGGCATGGAACTTACTCCTACCATAGGCTTGCCAAGCAATCAATCCTCCTCCTTTTTAACTTTTATAACTTTGTAAATATCAAGAGGACTTTGTGGGTGAAGGGTTAGGCTTGGGTTAAAGGTAGGTGGTTGGGTTAGTGGTTAGTGGTTAGTAGAAAAAGGGTGAAAAAGCGTAACAAGTGTCGGTTTTCGGGGGATTTTCTATTTTTGTAACTTTTTATTCTGATGAAGCTTTTATTCAAACAAAGTTATTTTTGATGAACTTGTTTGTTTATTTTCTTTTGCTTCATCATCAACACAATTTTTTTTCAATCATACGAAAAACCGAACTTGTTACTAAAACAAAGGGTTAAAAATGAAAAAAGGGGTTTGGTGGGTAAAAGGGCTGTTTGGGTTATGAAATGAAAAGGTTTAGGCTCAAAGGGGCTAACTACGGGGATTTTTGGGTAGGTGGTAAAAAAAAATAATAAATAAATGGTGTAGAAGAAAAAAAGTTAGTCCTAATGCCTCTATCATTTACTTACTCGGGTTTAAATTGGTAAGGACCGGGAATGTATCGTCGTGGCAAGTTCTAGAGTCGTAAGAACCAAGCGGCTATTCACACAAGAAACGAAAAATGAGCATTTAGTTTAAAGATATATATTTGTATGCTCAATAAAGGCTCAAAACTCACTTTTGTGGGAATGGGTTTTTATGTGATCAAGTATATATAATCAAATTTTAACTAAGTTTGTCATGCCTTTTCATAATTTTCTTATGTTGGTTCTTTTTATCACGACGCTATCGTTTGTAAATTTGTAAAAATATAACCTTTTTAGAACTTGAAATTCCCGAATTAAACCTAGACAAGTAAAAAAAAATGAAAAATTTTTGAAAAAATTTGGGGTGATTAGCGGTTCCAATAGAGTTTTGTGTAAGGCTTGTATTTAGGACTTGCAAGATTCAAGGTTTTAGCATCCCCCCCACACTTAAATTACACATTGTCCTCAATGTGTCCCAAAAATAAGTTTTTTGGATTGATTAAAATGTGTAAAAGTGGGTTAAAAACAAGATTTTATGGTACTGGGTAGCTGAACACGGGGTGGTGTTGGCTGAGCACGACCCAGTGTCCAGACTGCCAGTACCAAAATTCAACAGAAGGCTGGGCACGGGGGCGTGTTCAGTGAGCACGGCCCCGTGTCCAGGTACCTGAACTGGGCATTTTCTACAAAACCTTGGGCACGGGGCGTGTTGGGGTGAGCACGGCCCCGTGCTGAACTTGCTGTAATGAAGAAAAATCGTCGGGAGGCTCTGTTTTTGTGTATGGGGTGTTGGTTCAAGCTTCCCTTAGTATCCTTCACCATCCCGAGTGTGTTTTTTTCCTGAAAATTAAAACTAAACTAGAAAATATAAAAGTTAATCTAAATTAAACTAAGGATAGTTCCGCGGAATGCCTCTGTGGTGCGCCACGTTTATAAGGGTCCTTGGCTAGACCCACCTTATCGGGTGGTTCTGGCTCATCTTCAATTAGGGGGTCGTTATTGCCGAATGGATATTTCATTGACCGCTCAAGATCGACACTTCTTTTAAATGCCCCTAATTGAAGAGGTAGATTTTTGAACTTCCGGTTTTTCATAGCTTCGTGAGTTTTTACAAATGGTCGTCCCAACACTAGAGGAGCGTCATCAAGAATGACAAAGTCGGTCGGGATTACCATTTGATTCGTTTGAACCAATACATCTTCAACTACACCGATTGATTTTATTACTTTCCGATTGGATAGAAAAATGGGTATTTGAAGTGGAGAAAAATCACTAATACTTAATTTTTCGAAAATGTAGTTAGGCATTATGTTAACACAAAGATCTTTATCGATTGTGACATTACTAATAAACGAATTTTGAAAGAAACATGGAACCGGTGTAATGTTAATTTCAAATGGGTCTTCTTTTATTAGTGAAGTTTGATCATTAGTTAACTTAACACTTACCGTTTCGTCAATTTTAGTGTTAGTGCTTAACTCTTTTAAAAACTTAGCATGAGGGGGTACTAAACAATGATTTTCAAAAGAAGGTGACAAGAGATTATTTTTTTCAAAATTAGACTCTTCTTGAATTTTAACGTTGTTGGGCTCACCTTTTTCGTTGTTTAACTCATGTGTCGGTTTTTCGCTTATTTGTTCTTCCATTTTTACACTCTCGGTTATCTCTTCCTTTTTTAACTCTTCTCTTGCGCGGGACTCCTCTTCCCTTGCGCGAGCTTCTTTTATACATCGATCGATAACTCTAATGTGTTCTAATATCCTATCGGTCACTTCGGTTATAGAAAAAGAATCGGTATTTTCTAAGCTTGAATCCGGTTGTTCGATCCTTTGCTCCTCATAATACCCATATGAAGTAGATGGTTCACACCATTGTTCTTCATTGTAAGTATATGATGGATAAGGGTCGTAATTTTGTTCTTCGTAATACTCATATGAGGTGGGTTGTTCACGCCATGGTTCCTCATAATAAGCATACGAAGGTAGTGGCTCATATCTTGGTTCCTCAAAGTATGAGTAAGAAGGCTCATACCTTGGTTCATCAAAATATGAGTATGAGGGAGGAGGTTCATACCTTTGGTCTTCATAGGATGTGTATGAAGTAGATGGCTCGTACCTGGGCTCCTCATAGTAGGTGTATGAATTGGATGGTTGATATGAGTGATTATTTTGAGCCGAGCGTGTGTTACGACATTTAGTGCAATAATTACCCCTATAATCATCCTCCTCATAGGTGTAGTTGTAACCTCCTGAGTATTGATCCATAAGAATCACTCAGCAGACCACAACCGAGTCTCAAGATCAGAAAACAAAAATAAAAACGGAAACAAAGGCTGGAAACTGCCCCGTGTTCAGTGGACACGGCCCCGTGTTCAGGATCTGTATCTGGGCATTTTAATTAAATTTACTGATTTCGTTGAGCACGGGGCGTGTTCAGTGAGCACGGCCCGTGTTCAAGCTTCCGTTACTGGGTGTTTTTATGAAAATGTGCAGCACGGCCCCGTGTTCAGTGAACACGGCCCCGTGTACAGGCTACTGTAAAATGCAAATCTAAACTAAAATGCAGAAAAATGTGCGCGCGTTAAAAAGGTTTTGAAAAACTGATTAGGCCGTCGATTTTAAGCTTTCTTAAAATCCTTGTGTCCCCGGCAACGGCGCCAAAAACTTGATGCGTGTGAAGTGTTATATATATTAGGTGTATATTTTAAGCCCCTTTAACACTTATTTTTAGCCAAGTTTTAAATTTATAAAACACGATATTTTACTAACACTAAACACACATATGGGCAAGTGCACCCATCGTGAGCGTAGTATAGTGTTGGCAAGATACCGAGGTCGTCCAAGGACACAAGAGCTTTTAGTACCGGTTTATCCTCAACGTCTAATCAAAATAAAAAGTTTAGAAAAATGTTTTAAACTAAGAAAAATAAAAACTAACTAAAATGCTGAAAATAAAAAAAAAAGAAAAAAAAGATAGACAAGATGAATCACTTGGTTCCGACTCGTATCTAGTATAACCTTTGATTATTTCCGCACTTTTGCACATAATTAAGAGATTATCTTAGTTATTGTAGTAGGCCCCTCTTTTGAAGGTGACGTTACCCTCACCCCAGTAGTTTGAGTCAGCAAGGATACAATCCTAAGGGGGTGGATTATTGGAAGATAATTAATTAAGTTATTAATGCAAATTATGGTAGGCCCCGCTTTTGGCGGTGACGTTACCCTCGACTAAGTAGTCTGAGTCAGCAGGGATACAGTCCTAAATAGTCGGGTTATAGTATTAATAGTAGTTAACTTATGAGGGGATCAAAGAGTTTGGACCCCCGCCATCCAATACCGTGAAGCATTGAAGGAGGTCCTACTAAATTTGACCCAGGTCCATTGCAGGACCTCTAAACGCTGAACAATGGCAAGACCTTTACCAAACCGTTCCCTTAACCCCCTACCAGGTAGCCAACATACCTCCATATAGACGGTGGAGATATGAATGGTGAAAATCTTTTATTTTATATAGACAGTAAAATAATGCCAAGACACCACGGACAAACGATAAGGAAAGATCACCTTCAACATAAGCAACTAGTTATTAAAGTCATTAATACAAAACCAAATAAAAAGTGCAAAAGATTAGAAATAAAAAGTATTATACTAGACACTTTGTCTTCACCAAGTGATGTAAGAGACTTAGGCAAACATGTCCTTGATTGTCAAGAACTCTTACGATCAATCTTGGATCCCGAGACGACTCACACACTCTACGATGGACAATGGATGATGGTCGTGGATGATGGTGTTATGGTGGTGGTGGGTGGTGGATGAAGTGTGAGAGAGGTGGTGTGCCAAGGGATGAGTTGAAATGAAACCAAGCACTCCTATTTATAGGCTGAACAGAAGGCTGGGCATGGCCCCGTGTCCGCTGGACACGCCCCCGTGCCTGTCTGACATTCTCTCTCTTCATTAATTGTAATTCGCAATTACAATTAATGCGCCTGCTGTACTTTCGCCACGCCCCCGTGTTCACTGGGCACGGCCCGTGGTGGGCAATAGAAGCTTCTATAGGTTTGTCTTTTCTGCTGCTTCTTGGGCACGGCCCCGTGCTGGCTGAGCACGGGGCGTGTTCAATCTTCTGTCTTCTCTATTTTGCTTGGGAAGATGCCGTTGAGGGGTCGGGCAGTCCACTTAAGTTCCTTTTCTTGTATTTATGTTAGATTTAGCTGTCGTTTTGCTTCTTTTGTGAATTTGAGCTCATTTAATCTTGAAAATACAAAAGGAAGACAAAAACACTCTTTTTCCAACATTAGTACTTAAAAATGGTTAGTTTTATGCCTTATTTGATGTAATTTATATGTTGCATTTTACACACATCAGTAACCCCCTGAGGTCACACAACTTGGTTCATTAGTTATCCGATTCATATGCATGTTTCCATTAAACGCTTAATTGTTGACTATTATGCCCTTTTGACAATAAAACGTGATTTTTGAAAATGTAAAAGAGTAGAAAACTTAGTTACTAATTTATAAACTTGCACCTAAAATTTGACACCAGTTTGAGGTCTAGATTAAAAGATATGCTTATTAGCGTAAATTGAAAGATTTGTGTTAATTAAACGGCATGATTAGCGTATAGCCTATCTAAACCCACTTTTTGATATCAAACTTTTTACCCACTGATGTAATATAATATTTTGGGATTTTTAAAATTTTTATTTAATTTTTGGCTGAGCATAACATAGGTCTCTAAGTTTAATTCGGTTAATGCCGGGTTTGCCCTTTTTAGCCATAAAATGAGTTTTACAAATCCTTTTGACCTCAAACCTTTTTCTACTGATTTTATTTGATAAATAAAATATTTTGAGCTTCCTGGAATTATAAAAATATCAGCTTTCCTTTGAAAACCCGGAAATGGCTCCAAATCGCCTTTTTAAGCGTTTTTAACGCATGGTATGTACTAAAACAATATCAAACATATAAGGTTGATACCTACTGATATTTTTAGTATATTTTTATAAAATAACAGTAAGTAAAAGTTTATAAACTCAGGTTTCCAGTTTTGGCCTTTTAAGCCTAAGTGAAATTACCAAAATACCCCTAAGGTGCATAGTTTGGTTTTAAATGATAAATTTCACATATAGGTTATACCCTACTGTTATAACTTATTAAATTAAGTGTATTTACTGTATAAATCATACCTGTAACTCAGATTACTAATTAAACTCTTTTATAATCTTTTAAATGACCAAAATGCCCTTATGAGGCATAAATTGTGTTTAAATCCGTTTTGGGCATAATAGAAGATACCTTACTGATATCACAACATGTTTAAGGCATATTAACTCAGGAAACTTGCATATGACTCTTATGGTTACCCGTGACGCCCTTTTCGCGTTCGGTTCGGTTTATGTAACTAGTTTGCATAAATTGACCGAAACGGGTCAAACCTTATCATTTTTGTCTCAAAATCCAGAATGTATTTAGTATACCCATATTATACAAGTATTCAAACTTGTCGGGTCTAAATCACATTCTATCCGGTCTTCACTTAATCGTGCGTTTGAACCGTATCGTCCTTAAAAGCTAACCGGTCTAAGCTTAGGCTTAAATAAAGACCCGTTAGAAATCTAATAGGTTATTATAAACCTTTGTTCCAGAATAGAAGAACCAGTAAAAGCTACCTTTACTCGCTAATTGTGATTTATACTTACAAAGGTAAATACTTTTAACTTATTTTCCCTATACGGGCTTGGGGTACGGTATATAAAATACCGCTTGGTCCGGCATTGAATCTTTAATCGAATAGAGGTTAAATCATTGATATGCTATGTTTTGAAATGTTTTGTTTGCTTAAAGCCTTTGGGGGGTTAATGACCATGTCCCGGATATCCTTGGCATCATCTTACGAGATGGCCACGACCTAAGCACGGGGTGTAGGCGTACACCCGTCAGTGCCTAACCAAATAATGTGGTGTGTTTATTAATCTTTAACCCGGTCTACGGATCGGGCTACTGAACGCATAATTAACATGTAATTCACTTACAAGATTATATTCATATAATTATCCCAAGTTATAAAATGTTTTGTGCCATGTGCATTCAAATCAATTTTCAAACCTTTTCAAAATGAGTCAGTTAAATTGTATTTACCAGTGTAAACTGACGTATTTTCCAAAAGGTTAAGTGCATGTACTACTCGTACTAGGCTGGCTGTCTTCTAGCGTCCGCAATAAGTCTCGCAAGCTTGGATGTCAATAAAACTGTTGAACAATATCTTCTTTTATTTTGATCCGCCTGTGGATTCGTTTCAACTATTCGTGATATTTAATATTACATTTTATTAAAGTTGAAATGAATCTATTTTTTCTTCCGCTGTGCATTTATATAATTGTGTTGTTTGACTTATGATGATATCAACTACGTCACGATACTCCCCACCGGGCCCACCGGTGACACGTGGAATTTAGGGGTGTGACAGGTTGGTATCAGAGCCAACGCTGAGTGAATTAAACACGAGCCTTTTTGTGTTTAATCTCAGTTACACAATTGCACATTCCTAAATTTTCGAGTCTAGACAAAGAACTTGGGAATTATCCCAATTTGTTTTATTTCTAACTTTGTCTTATATATATTTCTTGTTGTATCACTTGTTTGTTTTTGAAAGGTTGACAAAATGCCGCCGCGGATGAGAGGAAGAGGAAAGGGAAAAGGGCCACTTGCCGCCCCAAATGACCATGAAGCCGGACCTTCGCACCGGCGAACACCTTCAGATCCCCACAACCCAGGTCCTCAAGATCTCTGGAGGACTATTGTTGAACCAGCTAGGCGCTCAGTTTCACTGAGTACCTCTCCTTCTATTCCACACTCTTTTGGGCCTCATTCTCAAAATGAGCCCCACAACTCTCACTAATCCTACATACCTCTTCAAGGACATAACTCACCCTTCGACCACCTATCACCAGTATTCCAGGGCTAGTTCAACCCTGCCGATTACCTTGGAGAACCAGTGGGTTTTAACCCACTTGGACCCGAAGATCACTTTTCCGATGGCAACATAATGGATATAGATGAGGATACCGATCCTTCAATGCCACCATCCGGAACTCCTATCCACCCCATTGTAATTTCAGATGGGTCACCGTTTGTGGGATCACCTTACAATGGTCCCGACAGTTATGAAGAGAGATTCAGACTGTGTGATTGGGCGTTTACTCCCAGTCACCACAGCTCTCCCCTGCACTACCAGCAGCAGCCACAGCAGCAGCAGAATCCTTCCGAGGATTCCCGACTTGTCGCGGTCACTCCGCCGCCACCACCACCTCAGCTTCAACCTCCCTCGCCCCCGAGGCGAAGGAGGACGATCGTGCGCATATCCGCGCGAGGGGGAGTGCGCATCAGCACCCTTCCACTTTCAAGTGGCAGCCAATACTCGCCAGTTCACGAAGAACCAGAGATGGGAGAATCCTCACACCCCGTCTCAGAAGTAAATTCTGCGCCAGTCGCGCCACAACCACCACTGGGTTTTGGAGACCCAATCCCTACTTACACTGGTGCGGCGGCGTACAATCCCTTTGAGCAGCCGATCCACACAAATTACAACTTTGTAGAGGATCCCTACAGGGTAGCTGCGAACTCTCTCCAGCCGGAAGGTCCCTATGGAGGTCCCTGGACTACGGGACACCCGACCTATGGATACCCATCATATGGGTATCAGCAACCGCCGCCTCCTCGACCTCCGCATTATCAGCAACCACCGCAGACACCGGTGATGTCACCGCCACAATTTCAAGAAATCCTTCAAGGGATAAATGAGGTGCGACAAGAGGTGCGGCATGAATTGCGGGAAGAACGTAGGCATAACCGAGGGATGTTCAAGAAAATGGTGGATTTGATCAAGGGAAAAAGCAAGAAGGATCACTAAATCCTTTGTTTGTTTGTTTATTTTAGTACTGTAATCATGTCCCTGCGAGGACATTTATTTCTGTACTCTGCCCCTGCGTGGGCATATTTTCCTTTCTGTTCTGCCCCTGCGTGGGCATGTTATTTGTGTAAAAGTCCCGTTTAGGGCAGTTTGTACTTGTTTAAATTTTGTTTGGAATGGTTAATTCAAGTTTTTCATTTAAATTATGTGCATGAATATAATATATAAATAAATGGAAAATAGCATTTATTATTTACCATTTTAATAAAATAATAAGAATCTTGAAAGGTAAAACCTAGCTTTTTATGTTATCATAAAATTTAGCCAATATGGTAAAACCTGTTTTAAAAAGATTCAAATCCATATTAACATCTGCAAATATGTTAATATTCTCGACTAATGTGATCCGCAAAATCACACATGTCACCCTTTTTTTAAATTATTCAAATTCCTTATTATTATTTAAACATCTGATTGTGATGTAATGTCTGCGGGCTATAACTAATGTCATATAAAACAAAAGGCAGCCGTAGTTTATAGACTCCCTGCCAAGAAAAGGATTAATTTTTATTTATTCAAACTTTAATCCTATAAGATCTAAATTTATAATTTAGAATTGTCCACGTGACCAGGCCTATTGTGCCAATATTTTATTTCATTCTGGGATAGGGTTGCTAATAAAAAGTCCCGAATGAAATTACTTATAAATTAACTAGTATAACTCTTTAATTACCATGGTTAATTATCAAGATGACAGACATATTATATTCCTTAATTGTCCGCATGCTTCCCAAAACCTTAACCCAGCAAACAATGTTAGAGCCTGTTTCAAGTGTGGGGATACTACGCATCTTCGTCCCCAATGCCCTCAACTAAACCAAGGACAACAACAACAAGCCCCTCAAGGACAATGAAGTCATTGATGGTACGCTTTTTCGTTAACAACTTTATTACCTCTACACTCGCGTAAGGCTTTGTATTTGCTAAATTTGAATCTATGTTAAAATGTACTCGCCCGAAACTTCCCGAGTCATTCCCAGTCAAATTTCTATTGACACGTCCCTCACCATTAATTTTATTTCCCATTATTGTTTCCTCGCGCTCAACGTCCATGTTTCTCGATCAACCATCACTTTTACTCTTCGTTCAGTCCTTCCTCTTAGATTTCGAGGAAGAAATCTCCTAAAGTAGGGGAGACTGTAACGCTCCACATTTTCGTACTTTCTTATTTTAGCAAGTCAAGTTGTACTTCCCGTTTTAGACACTTGTACTCTCGTTGTAGTCTATTTTGTTTCAATTTGTAATCCGAGACTATTGATCATAATGAAAACGAGGTTATTTTTAATCATGTTCGTGTATTCATGTTAGTCTGATGTGCAACTGATAATCAAATTCACGTTTGAACGAAATATTATTCAAGATTCTTGATCCTTTATTATACTTTGACATTCAATACTCGTTAAACTAATTAAAGCTTGTAAAGTAATGAAATTCGAGAGCTTCGCAAAATAGATCGTTATTCTTAATCAAATTCGTTATAAAAATGGTT
This sequence comes from Helianthus tuberosus, assembly GCA_030545235.1. Classification (NCBI taxonomy): domain Eukaryota; kingdom Viridiplantae; phylum Streptophyta; class Magnoliopsida; order Asterales; family Asteraceae; genus Helianthus; species Helianthus tuberosus. Next base: position 35,593,856 of record CM060436.1, read on the forward strand.
TATTTATTTTATTTATTTAATTAATTAAATTAATTAATTTTACAATTTAAAAGTTTTATTCTAGTTATTTTTTTATAAAAAAATTATCTAGTTAGTTAGTATACATTAACCAAGTTAAACTAGCTAATTAGTTAACTCTTCAAGTTAGAGGGTGTTACTTTTAAATATATGTAGTAGATGGCGAGTTTCTCAAATAATAAATATGTTAAATTAGAATGCGGTTTCAAACCCCACACACAAGCACCTGTTAGTTATTGTTTAAATATATCAAATTGTAGGACTAAAATAATATAATATATAGGTTTTAATGATACTAAATTAACATGTTCAATTGGTCCATATAGTTAAACTTATACGAATATTTAACAGTTAAAAACAAATGTAAAACTATATAAAAAAAACAAGATTTGCCGCCACCAACCGATTGACACCAAACAACCAGCCGAGAAACAGCAACAACTTTCCTTTTGATCGACTTCCTGATTTTCCGAGATTGATTAACATTTCCGCGTGTCCTTTTTGAACCCCATCATGAACAAGCCATGATTTACGAGACGAGCGAACCTTATAAATACCGACATCCTCACATCCTCTCGACACACCCACACCCCTAACAACCACCCAGAAATCCTATACGACACCCTCACACCTCCATACTCGTTTTGAATATTTTGTAACAACGCCGGAGACCGAGAAGACGATCGGAGCCGTACGGGGATCGACGGAAGTGCTTCCTTATCATTTCGGTATTCGTCATCACGTTTACCACGTCTCTGTCTACTCTCAGTCGAACCCGCAACTCACCGGAGTTCAAGCTCTCGCCGGAAATCGGAGTTGCCGTAACCAAGTTCGCCGGAGTTTCGACCCGTTACATTCGGTATACCGTTGTACTCTATCTTGTTCTTCGTTTAAATTATTATGTCATTCAAAACCAACCTGAACCAAGAAAGGAAGCCATGGGCATTTATTTTTCATGCATCATCGATCACTGTTGTTTTCTTTTTGAGGGAGTTTAAGTAGAGTACATATAATAATATTGATAATCCAAAATTAACACAAACACTGATTGTAGATCAGTGGCGTGGGTGGTTGTGTAACAAGCTAAGGATCGTGAGTTCGATCCGGTTCTCCCACAAACTCGCTGCCTTCCTTTTTCTAAAAACCATTTGACTTAAATGTTGTTTATTTCATTTAAAAACAAAATTTCTTTATTTCATATATATGTATAATCGATAATCATAAATATTTGATTCATTATATGTTTAATTAACTTTTTTTTTTTACTAATACTTTTAAATGTAAACTATAAAATCTAATGATATGGGATTTATACAAAATCTCTTTTATAATACAAATATGCCAAAAAGATTAGTTAAAGTCTAACCTATAAACCTCCAATAATAGGATTATCTACTTAATCAATAAATATTAGGGTTTTACTTAACCTATAAATAATAATGAGATCGTTATGTGAAATTTTAATTATCTAGGACAATTGTTTGTTCGTTCTCTTGGAATTCTCCATCTTTACTCGTGCGTTTTTATAAGAAATCGCAACGCAATCACTGTGAGTATACTCGATCCCATTTTTATTTTTAACACTTTTGGGTGCAACATGTGTTCTACACAAAAACACGTAACGCTTGAAACTTGTTATATGCACACTCTATCCATTTTTAAACATGACACAATTTGATGCTTGTTAATCTCGTATGTTATGTAAACTTTTCGTGTCTATATGCTCATTAACCTGGCTAAACTTGTGAAACTTGTGAGACTTGTTAGACTTCTTGTACTCATTAAACTCCTATGCTACAGGAGTACGCACCGCCCTTGAGTGAGTCTTGGGGTGTTTGCGTTGGAAACTTGGGTTTGACATATAGTGACACCGTTTCAGCATATTAGTAACTTGTATTATGTTGTTCATGTTGGATATGAGTACTTAAACTTTTTATTCTACTTTATGCTATGTATCAAACTTGTATACTCGCCAACATTTTTGTTGATGTTATTTTAATACATGTTGCAGGTTGATAGACAAGATGATGAAGAAGCAAGTTAGGGCGGACTAGAAACTCACCTAGAAAATAATCTATGTTTGAAATTTGAAATATTGTTTTGATCATGTTTGAACAATGTATGACATTTTAGCATTTATGAAATTGAATTTAAATCATATTGTCACAATAGTGTTATGATGCTTTTGAGCGATTTGTTCGTCTTATCCCGATGTTTCCGCCATCGGTTGGGGTGTGACAGGAATATTGTTATACGTGTGTGTGTGCCTTACGTGTTACCTGCGCATGTTTAATTTTGTATGTTGTGGAAATCAATCGAAACTCGAAATGTAATCGAACTCGAATCACAATCGAACCATGATAATTAGTGGAGAAGGGATAGTGTGAGATATGAGTGGTTGGGATTAAAAGTAATTTAACTAGGAAACCCTATAATATCGAACCGCTCGCAACCGAAATCGAAATATAAAAAATCGTCGCACCGAACACTCGAAACGTGCAGCTGATCGATCTGGCTACCAGCCGATTGGACTGCTGTCCGATCGGACAGGCTGTCCGATCGAGCTGCCTGGCCGATCGGCCAGCACTTTCCTCATTTGGCATCCTATAAATACCCCTGTCATTATCATCCTTTCCACTTTTGGAAACATCTGTCCGACCAGCACGCTTAGCTCATCCTTTTCTCAGATTCCTCTCGATTCCGGTAAGAGTTCGTCCTAAATATTGTACTTTCTTGATCTACACGCACTCCTACACCTTTCTATCTTTCAAATCTTAACTTTTAACCGTGAAACCATCAAAATTCAAGTGTTCTAGGATGATGTCATCATGGGTTCTTGAAGAACTTCATGTTTTGGCCTCAATCCACCAAGAATAACTTGGATCTAGCCGATTTCCACATAAACAAACAAAGATCTTTCATAGATCTAAAACATATACACGGTGAAAAGGATTGAAAGATGGATTTTCCAACTTTCTTTCAACTCTTTTTCACTCAATGCCTTCAAACCGATAGAAACGGAGCCTGTGCCGGCTTACAAATCACTCCGGTGGTTGCATAGCTCAAGATCCGGATTCTATCCACGAGGTTAACCGATTTCGGCTTAAACGTTAAACTCCGTTCCGAACAGTCCACCGGCCGGATTTGGGTGATTCATGTCCGACCAGGGGAACTAAGTAAGGACGAGGGATCTATGGTTCGACTCGTTGTCAAAATACCTCGATAAAACAACAAACAATCAGAACAACCAAGTGTTAGACGAATAGGCTGATCAGGTCAGGATGCTAACCGATCGGATTGCTGTCTGAACGGACAGCCAGCTGATCGGACAGTCAGCCGATCGACTGGCCAGCCGATCGGTTAACACATGGTCCCACACTTAATCAATTTATTTTGAAGACTAGTATTGAACGAACTGCTGTTCGATTGGACTACTGTCCGATCAAATTACTCTTCGGATCATGAGATACTATACTTCAACACTTAATCGATTTTTCAACATGTTCGATGCACTAGGAGTGCCACCCGATCGAACAGCCGTCCGATCAGGTGACACTCTGCTGAGAACTTGTCTTGCTAAAAATACCTAACCGATCGGGTTGCCGGCCAATCGAACAGCCGTTCGATCGACCGACCTGAAGGGTAAAGATACTTCAATGTTTTCAAATGCTACAACGAAAACTTTAAAAGTCAAACCATCATACACAAACACATCCTTCTCAAAGGAAGAAACAATCCACTCGAACAGCCATCCGATCGGCCTACCGACCGACCGGACAGCGGTCCAAGCGGACTGTCAACCGAATGGTCAGCCGTCCGATCGAACTTCCGTCTGACCGACCAGCTGTCCGACTCTCCAACACTTGTTTTCCGTTTTATGCGTCGCTTATTATTATGTTATCAAACTATTCAGGTTAACCCTACTCGCTAAGCACTCCCTTCAATCCATCAACCGCTATGAGTATACTCGATCCATTTTTGCTTTATGCACTTTTGGGTGTTACATACGTTACAACTATTCAAATCACATCAAACACACTACTCAATACTATTTGAACGCTAACCGTTAATGCATGTTATACGTGGCTTATGAATGCTTGTTTGTTATGTTTACACATGGAATGCTGTCTACCTGCCTTAGCAACGATAGTACTATAGTTTGGACTCAGCACCCGTTCGCACGGGGGTTGTTAAGGACAATTACTTGCATGGATTACAGTGGTAATCATGTATTGCGAACTGCCTCGGGCAGTCAACCCGCAGTCATTGGTATCGATGGATCTATGTCGATAACTAACATGCTTCATTTCACTATGTGTACGTGCTGGTTATGCGTAAACGAATTCGAACTTTATATGCTACTATCAAACTTGTATGCTCACCTTTACATTTTATGTATTGACTTTATTTTAACGTATGTGACAGGTGCTTAGGATGCACATCTGGTAGGAAATTGAAGCTAGAATAAAGCTTTAGAGCCCAACAAATAGTTGTCTGTAGTAATTGAATCAAGGGTCTCTAGAAGCAGATAAACAATTGCTCTATTTAAATCTGAGTTGTCGGAACAGAATTACTTGCCTAGATTTTATTTGTAATAATTTGTTTATTGTTTGAGACATGGTATGGGACATGCTATTTAAATTGAATGGTAATGATAATTGTTATGGAAACTTCTGGACAATTTGTTTCGCTCAATGCCATGCCCCGATGATTCCGCCATCGGTTGGGGTGTGACAACACATACACACACACACACACACACACACACACACACACACACACACACACACACACACATACACACATACACACATACATACAAACATACATACATACATACATACATACATACTACATACATACACACATACACACATACACACATACACACATACATACATACATACCCATATAGATACAAACGTGCATATACGTACACATACATACATACCGACATACACAAATACATATATATAGATACTCACGTTATACTCATATGCATACGTCCACATAGTTACATACATTTAATATTTAAAATACGAATAATTATATAGGTTGTTTCTTACACATTTGTGACAAATCCTTAAATGTCATAGGAAATGTGTCACAACTTGCAATGGATTTAAGCATTTTGTCATAAATCCGTAGGCAATTGTATTGATACATGGATTGTTTCCTACGCCTTTGTGACAATTTGCAATGGATTTAAGTATTTTTTTCATAAATGCGTAGAAAATTGTATTGATACAAGGATATTTATCGGAAATGTGTCACAAGTTGTGACGCAATCCCGACGGATGGTTTATGAATCTATATTTTGTCATAAATCCGTAGGAAATTGTATTGATACATGGATTGTTTCCTACGCCTTTATGACAATTTGCATTGGATTTAAGAATTTTGTCATAAATGCGTAGGAAATTGTATTGATACAAGAATATTTGTCAGAAATGTGTCACAAGTTGTGACGCAATCCCGACGGATGGTTTATTTTAATTAATAAATAAATATTTTTTAGAATTGTGTAGGAAATGCTATCATTTTTCCTTATTTATTTTGCATATATTAATATTTATTCGGTAAACAATTATAATTAACCTTTTGTAGATTATTTGTGACAGATTTGTGACGCAACTGTCAATTAAATAGGTTTTTTTTTATTTTTTTCGGAAACTTGTCACTTGTTGTGACGGAATTCCGACTGATGGTTTAAGTTAATTAAAAAATAAATATTTCGTCATAAATGTGTAGGAAACGATATTATTTCTGACAGATTTGTAGGAAACGATATTATTTTCCCTTATTTATTTGTCTTATATAAATATTTATTCGGTAAAGAATAATAATTAACCTTTTGTAGATTATTTCTGACAGATTTGTGACGCAACTGTCAATTAATTAGGGGTTTCTTGTTTTTCGTCATGGATGCATCGAAAATTTGTAACAAAATCATGAATTTTTTTTTTGTAGGAAATTCGTCATAAAGGTGTTGTAATCAGTGACAAAAAAAATTGTGTAGGAAATTTCTGTAGGAAATTGTCTCCTTTTTTAGTAGTGATATACTTAGGATTCCATAAAAATGTCACACATACACATAAGTCTTACTTTAACGTCATTTTCATTACCGACTGTTAAAACGGGTTATGCTGGTATTTCTTGAACCCATTCATCTATTCTTGTCCCATTCATCTATTCTTGTCAAGAAGTTCCAACTGGAATGCGTTGATACCATATGGTTTTAAAGAATGTCATGTGTACTACAAGAATCATTCTCCCACATTTATCTTTTACACTAATTTTTTTTTAAATATTAATTTTTAATTCGTACAATATGAGAATATACATGTTAAATTTACTGTTTGATCCTAAGTTTATTAAACTCCACAATATGAGAAATGTGCATCCGTTATATATTTGGTTAATTTATTACTAAAAAGCCACAACTAAAAACTAACATTTAAGAAAAATATATCCCCTTTAAATGAACATACTTTCTAAACCATTATATATATATTGTTGATAAAGGATCATGAATAGTAATTTTATTTTATAATAATATATAGCTTTTTATTATTCATTTATTTATTATATTATAATAGTTTATTATTATTATATGTAATTTTAATAACATATTTTTTATTTTTTTCTTTTCTAAAACCATATATTTCTTGTATCATTTTTTAATAATTCTTTTTTAGAACCTATATTAATTTATCGGTTAATTTGATACTTTTTTAATAACTTATGTTTATAACTTTTTATAAAAACTTAAGTACGTAGTTGTGCTTGATTTTTACTTGACATTCTGTTATAAGTTTTGTTAAAAAATGAAGTTGTACTCAAAATAAAGTTGTTGATAAAGGATCATGAATAGTAATTTTATTTTTATAATAATATATAGCTTTTTATTATTCATTTATTTAATATATTATAATAGTTTATTATTATATGTAATTTTAATAACATATTTTTTTTATTTTTTCTTTTCTAAAAACATATATTTTTTTTATCAATTTTTAATATGAGTAAATTACAAGTTTTGTCCTTTATGTTTGTCCTAAATTTCAGGCGTTGTTCTTTACCTTTAAAATTGATGAGTTTTGTCCTTAATGTTTCCAAATCGTGCACGTTATGTCCTTTAGGGCAAACCCAGTTAATTTTTTTTTGTTAAATCTGATCATGTGCAAGGCACATGAGGGCATTCTTGTCATTTGACATTTTTAGGGGCTAGTTTGTAAATAACTTTTATTAAAAGGCCATGTTGTATAACTTAAAAACAAAACATTATATAAACAAACTCTCTCTCTCTCTCTCTCAAACAACAGAAGATGCAGGTGGTTGAGGTGGGTTAGGTGCGGTGGTGAAGGCACGGCGGTGGTGAAGGCGTACGGCGGTGGTGGTGGGTTAGGTACAGGGTGGGTGAAGGTGCGGCGGGTTAGGTACGGCGGTGGTGGTGGGTTAGGTGCGGTGGTGAAGGCACGACGGTGACGGTGACTGTGACATCACCGTCGCTCTGTTCCTCCCTCTTCTCCGGCGACATCACAGTTGCTCTGCTCCTCCGTCTTCTCCGGCGACATCACATACCGAAGGTCTTCAATTCAACGGTAAATCGCTCTAATTCTGCCCAAATTTCTTTGATCTATCAGCGGTTGTGGATGGGGTGGCCGGTGGTGAGTTTATGGTGGTGGTTGCTGAATTGGGTTAGGGTTTCAGTGGGGGTGGTGGGTTTAATGGTGTTTGTTGCAGGTTGGGGTTAGGGTTTCAGTGGGGGTGGTGATGGTGGAGACGGTGGTGGTAGTGTGGTAGAAAGAAAGTAGTTGTGGTGGCGGTGGGTGAAGGTGGTAGTGGTGGTGGTGTGTTGATGGAGGTGGTGGGTGGTGGGAGGTGGCGGCAGGTGAGAGAGAAAAGGCAGAGGATTGGAGGGGGTTTTGACAAGGGTGTTTGGTGGAGGGTGGTGGTGACGGTGACAGTGGAGGGTGGTGGAGATGGTGGTGAAGGCCTGACGGGTTGTGGTATATATATATATATATACACACACTTATAATAATAATAATAATAATAAAACTAAAATTATTTTGTTTTATTTTTTAATAATACTAAGTAAACAGTGTAAAAAGATTAAAATACCCCTAGGTGACTAGATTTAACAAAAAAAATTATATGGGTTTGCCCTAAAGGACATAACGTGCACGATTTGGAAACATTAAGGACAAAACTCATCAATTTTAGAGGTAAAGGACAGCGCCTGAAATTTGGAACAAACGTAAAGGACAAAACTTGTAATTTACTCTTTCAATAATTCTTTTTTAGAACATATATTAATTTATCAGTTAATTTGATACTTTTTTAATAACTTATGTTTATAACTTTTTATAAAAACTTAAGTACGTAGTTGTGTTTAATTTTTCCTTTACATTCTGTTATAAGTTTTGTTAAAAAAACAAAGTTGTACTCAAAATAAAGTATTTATTTGATATTATAAAACGATACGATGATGAATTGAAGCGTTCTAATGGTTTGACTTTCTAAACATCATGCTTTATTTTCAAATCACGTTTGTTTTACATTATTATTTGCTCGATTTCGCCGCAACGCGCGACGTTAAAAAAAATCTATTTATTATTATTAGTTGTGGTTGTAGTTTTAGAAAGTTACAACACTACCCTAAATATATAATTGTTTTTACAAACTAGCTAGTACCAAATAAATAAGACATTATAATATTAAGAGTTATGATAAATAGGAAGTTGACTCCAATTTATATCTCAAATTATCATTACTGAAAAATTGCTTCAAAACTCAAGTCATTGTGAATATCATCAAATTTATCGTAAATGTATGCATTCTACTTGGTTTGAGGTATATAACTCTATATCTTTATACCCGATAAATGAAAATCATAGGGGACACATGATACATTTTTAGTCATTCTTAATTTTTGTTATTTTGCCTAAACCGTATACGTATGTAACTTGTGTATCTTTACCCGATTTCCTTTTCAATATTATATTTAATATATTCCTTATTTTGTTTTCAGCAACCTCTCAGTTTATTATTAATTTACCATTTTTTATAACAAATTTTATTTCACCTTTATTTTGTTTCTATTTTCCTAAAGTATGTATTTAAGAGTTGCGATTCTCATTTTTCTCGTTTGCCTTTTATGTCTCACATATTAAAATTTGCTAAAGTAAAACCAAGTGTTACTAATTCAAGTCATTTAATACACAGATTGTTGATTAGTTTTAAATGTATGAAATAGAAAACATGCAAAAGTGTACCAGGTAAGTCTCAGTAACCGTAACAGGGATAGTTATAGACGACGTGATTGCCTGCTTGATTTTGTTCCTATTTAGGTTGTATATTGTTGATGGGAATTAGGAGTTCTTAAGGTGATGAACCCGTTGGTTTTGGAGAGAGACAGAGGGGACGAATCATGTGATGTTATGTGTAGAGTCTAACCCTTTAACCTCTTTAATTATCTTCTTAAAGACACCCAAAAGTTGAAGGCCAATGATACGTAATAGCTGGCATGCACATGCTCCAAAATTGGATTCCTCTTTTCGGGAATCTCTTACAAGTAAGTGTAATTGTTTTTCCATCGCTTGCCCCTTTTGTGAGATGGTCGATGAGGTGGATTCTCAGTACTAGAAAACTGCTACTACTTCTACGTCAATATCCGTAGGAAATCCATGGGTATAGGAATTCTATTCGTGGATAATTCTTTTCTGACACAATTCCTACAGATTTTCCTACCCATTTCCCACACAAATGTTTCGTTGAAATTCTCCTACTCATTTCTAACCGAATTCATTTTCTTTACTTTCCCACGCATTTCCCACAGAATATTTGTTCTTTAAAAATTATTGTTTAAATCAGTTATAATTATTTTTATTATATAAATTTTATATATTTTATTTTTCTTACACATTTCCCACGAAATTAATTTTTTATTCCTACACAATTTTAACCGAATATATTCGTTTTTCCTACACAATTCCTACAAAATTAATTTTTTTCCTACACAATTCCAATGGAATGTATTCTTTTTTCCTACACAATAGCTACACAATTATTTTTTTATTATTTTCTCCTACATAATTCCAACGGAATGTGGCGACCCTGTTTAATCTTTTTCCTACACATTTCCTACAAATGCATTTAAAAAAATAATACAAAATACCTTTTTTTCCTACTAAAAAAGCGTAATGATAAATATGATTCGAAACATAAATTCAACAAAAACAAATTACATAAATTGGAGTACGTTTAAATTACAAAATCATCGTTAGTAAACATAATGATCTAATGATCTTGAACAAATAACATAAATTTTGAGCTCGTTTTTTGAGCTCGTTTAAATCACAAAAGCACCATCGCTTAAACATAAAGATCCGGGATAATTAAAAAACTGCCACTAATCACTAACGGGAGGCGGAATTTTTTTTTTATAAACTCTTCAAACTGTCTAGCCTCATTTCTTCATTTTCTTTCATTTCTTTTTTTCCATATTTGTTGCGCTCTTTGCTCCAAATCTTGTCGAGTATCCCCTTCATTTGCAAGTTCATTTTCCATTTCAGCTCACATTTTTTCAACCTAAATTGTTAAAACGGGTCGTTTGTTCTCCAGCTCTCTGACTTTTTTAGTCATTTTTTGGTGTTTCAACCCTAAAAAAAATGTGTAAGGCTAGACTACGTGCCAAGTACAACATAAACCACATGTATAGAGCAATAAAATATATATAAAAACTAGAATTTTTACCCGCCGCATATTGTGGCGGCAGAAACGTGCGAAAAACTTAAGTAATTCAATTGCAATTTCCTTTATTATAAAATGACAACTAAAAATAAAATGCCGTAGACTCATAAATGTGTCAACGAAATACCCACGGGCTCGGTACAATAGGTTCAGAACTTGCGATGCCCACCCACGAATGAAAAAGTCCCTTCCCTTTACTCACGGTTCGAACCCATTTTCATCGAACAATTTCCCTATTCCTTTTGTTCTACTTCCACCTTTCACTACAAAAAAAAAAAAAAAAAAAAAAAACACAGGTTTAGAAAGCCTTACACAATTAACACCATATATTTTTTTAAATAATAAAACTTTATATTTTTAATATCTTTAATTTTATTTATTATATTGGATTCCTACGTATTTCCTACTAATTGTTAAAATGTAAACAATTCCGTCAGAAATTTCCGACACTTTTCCTACGCACACCGATTCCTACTAATTTTCGACTAATGGTTAAAATGAAAAAAAATTTGTCGGAAATCCGTCGCAAAATTCCGACACTTTTCCTACGCATACCAATTTGTCGTTTTTTTGACGTTTTTGTATTTTGTCACAAAACTAAGACCCTTTTTTGTTCCTAGGAATTCCGTGGGAAAAGTGTTGGCATTTTCATTCGTAAGAAATACGTAGGAAATTTTGGTAGGAATTGTTGAAGTTTTCTAGTAGTGTCTGTGGCTGTAACTTATTGGCCGCAATTAGGAATTGCACTTACAATGGCCTTTTTGTCCTCACCTCCACTTAACAGGTCGGATCTTTTCCCCTTGTTATAGATGTTAATTCTATGCCTAAATGATGTACCAAGTTTAGGCGAGCCTTGATCTACATGGTTATTTAGTTGATTTGGAAAGCGAGAAACACTTTAGCCTTTAGAAAATATTAAAAAAAAAACTTGGTCTTAAGAAAGGATACTCACTTACCTTTGGAGATGGCATATAAGATCAAACTTTCTTGTTTAACTAGATTAAAAAGAAGGCTGAGAAAGTAGTTTGACTTGGTTAGACTGGTGTTGTGCTTCGGTTTTTCTGTTTCATTTTGCGAGCGTCTTGCAAGTTTTTTTGTTTGTGTTATTGTCGTTGTTCTAAAATCATACTCTCCTTAGCCTTATTGCAACTTAAATAGTTAGATCTGTTTTAGAAACATATTTTTGACATAAACATGAAGGATTAGGATCAAATACAAAGGATCCTAATCGTAAGAAGTGTAAGAATGATTTATAGAGTGACAAGTGTCCAATAACCTAAAAAAACCCAGTAAAAAAAAAACCTTAAACATCCACCACCACCAAAAACCCCCACCCCCAACCCCCCCCCTCCCCCCCCCCCCACATCACCCACCCCAAATTTTTTTTTTTTTTTTTTTTTTTTTGCCGAGGGTGTGGGGGTGGGGTTTAGTTTTTTTTTAGGTTTTTGGGGGGTGGGTGGGGGGGGGGGGGGGAGGGGGTAGGTTTTTTGGGGGTTTTTTTGGTGAGGTATAGTTTTTTTTTTTTTTTGCGGGGGGGGGGGGGGGGGGGGGGGGGGGTTAGGTTTTTGGGTGGTGGTGGGTGTTTAGGTTTTTGGTGGTGATGTAGTGGGTTTAGTTTTAGGTTATTGTACACTTGTCATTCTATAAATCCTTCTTACACTTCTTACAATTAGAAGTCTTTATAGAATAACTTGACCCTAAAGATGAATATACAGAAACATCTTTGCATAAAAATGTATATATGCTCAGAATTTCGTGTTTCCCGTGGGAATCAACGTACTAAAAAAGTTAATGTTCACATATATAATGCTTTTGTATATTCCAAACACGCAATAGAGATTAATTTCTTTTTAAATATGATTCTAAGTTCTCACTTATCTTTACTTGAAAAATAAGCTCAAAGTATGTCTCATATTATATGCTGCTTTGTGTTAAGATATCAAATTATTATATATTATAAAATATTATTTAAATAACGCCATGTAATCTTATCTTATTAACTAGTAGGCAAGTGGTATCTAGTAGAATTCTTAAACCTTCTTGATGCCTAAACTGATCCACTTTACTTCAATGTTAATGGATTTTTATTTACAATGCAAATGCCTTTAAATTTTAATCACACGCATCATTTGTATCTTAACTTTATTTAAATATAAAAATATAAATATAAATCTAAACTGATCGATGCATAATTCATAGAGGTATTCAGGCGTTTACAAGTTACAAACCTTACAAAAGCGATGATCGAATCTTATTCACGGCTCATGACCACACAAGTGACCAGAATATTAATATGTTAAATAAGCATAAATCTAGCTCGAATTTTGTTTTAGTTGGATCATATATGTTACATATAAGGGTTTTTAACAAATAAACAACCCATCAAATATATAAAAAAGTTAAACTGACCCATTATTGCTCACAAAATATAGATAATAACTAGCAAACTAAAAGAAGTGTTTTTGATGGGCAGTTTAATTAAGCAGATTAAAGGATCCACTGGAAGTAGAAGATTCAGTGGTGCTAGAAGGAAGCACCACTTTCTGATCATGATCACCATGATCCTCTTGATGATCACTGAAATTACTATAAGTGGTAGCAATTTGTGCTTCAGTAAGCAACTGTTTTAGCTCTAGGGTTTCTTTCTTGAGCCTATCATTTTCTTGAACAACCTGTTCATGGATTTCCGAGAAGTGGTTAAGCTTGTTGATGAGCCCATGATGCTCGTTCCTGAGCCTGAGTAACTGTGTGCAGAGTTCATCAAGCTGCTTTTGTTTCCTCATCCTGGACCGCCGAGCTGACTCGCGGTTGGATATCATCCTCCTTTGCTTCCGCTCGTTGATGATGCTCATGTGGTTCTCTTCGGCTTCATCGGAAGTACTTGAGTTGTTGCAGCTTATGGAAGATGATTGATGAGTAAAATCCAGAATAGGTATTTGATGATGATGATGATGATGATGGTGGTTGTTGTAATAAGGTATGTTTGTTAGAGAGTGTAGAGTGGATGGGATGTTTTGGAATGAAGTGAAGGTGGATAGATCTTCAAATTGAGTGTAATATTTTGCCATGTGTGTGTGTTTGTATTTGAATGGTGATGTTTATGTTTATGTTATGGGGTGGGGTGGGGTGTGGGGAGACAATGGATGAGGAATGGAGGGATTTTATAGGAGAAGAGAAAGACTTTGGATGGATGGATGGATGGATGGTGATATATACTGGGTATGATGTATGCATCTTGTGATTTGGGGATGTTATGTTGAGACAATAGGATCCAGGTTTGTATATGGATTTAATATGATTTCATTTATTAACATATACTAATACTATATACACCAAATAAAACAAATGTATATATGATCTAGTTAATAAACTATTTAGCGAATGAACACATATCAGTAGGTTGAGTAAGTTTGAATATTTATGGTTGGGTGAGATGGAACATTAGAATTATACAAAAAAGATTATATTAAAGTATATTTATTTATTTTTCATGAATTTAAGTAAAGTAATAATAGATAATTGGGATGACAACTTAAGTAGAAGGGGATTCTATTCGCACACCGGGGAATTTATCCTCATATTTTGACAATTCAATATGGATGGATCGTATAGGCATATACGATCTGTATTGGATAAAGTTAAGACATGACAGACTGACAGGTGCAGATGATGTCTGGTGGCTGGCTTATACGGATCGTATAGGGCTATACGATCCATATTAAGACCCTGATTTTTTGAGGTTCGAATTTTGGTGTGTTGTGTTTGGTTTTTGGTGTTTTGGGTTTGGTTATTGGTGTTTATTGTTGGTTATTTTTGTTTTAGTGAGTTTTAAAATCGTTATTATTTTTTTATTGTTACGTATCGTATTATGGCGTATCGTGGTGTATCATATCACATTTTTAACTAAATAATATATTGATAAGGATCCTCTAAAGACATGGATAGGCAAATGGAGACAATCGCGGTCGAACGTCCATCCATGCATTTATTCTCCATACACCCTTGTCTATTTTTCATTCACACCCTAATCTACCAATATTAGCTAAAGTAATGTGTGATACCCAATAGATTTATTTCTCTCTCCTTGAATTTCTAAGTTATATCTTAATCATGTTTAACTTATTTAACTTGAACATATCAAATATTAATATACTAGTTTAGTTTCCCGTGTGACACACGGGTATAACAAATAATATTTATATAAGTTTCAAGCTATAACTAAATAAGATAACATATTAATGTAAATAAGTGAGAAATCTATACAATATATTAGAATTCACAAAACATATAAAAAAATTCATGAATCTCTAAATATCTCCTTACATACAACATTGAATATTTTATTTGTAATATTGTCGTCTCTATAAGCATTGTCAGTAGTACAAACTGCAAGATAATAAAAATGGTTAGAGTGCTAGACACAAAAAAGTTCAAAAACACGTTAATAGTATACATATGTAAGGTAATATATATCATACCATTTACAATGTCATATAAATGAGTTATTTCATTATAACAGTCATCACCTACATAAGAATTAGCCATTTTTATAGGTTTGTTATTTCATGTGTGTTTTATATTTTAATAAAAATAAATCATGGATAATAAAAAACTTGCATTACTATTAATGTGAAATATTTCGTTTTAAATGTTTTTTTCTTATAATATTTATCATGGATAAAACATAAATATGTAAATAATTTAAATACATGTAAACAAAAAAATATTTTTTCATTCGCATGAATGGTAAATAGGAATCAAGCTAACAAATCATCTATGTTTGGATTAAATTCATATGTTTAAACTATTATTTCTAGTTTTTTCTATATATTCGTAACATAAAATTATTTTTATCATTTTTATTTGGATTTGCAAAATAATATTTAGATTAGATTAAATTCATATTTATTTGGATTTGCAAAATAATATTTAGATTAGATGAAATTCATATGTTTAAACTATTATTTCCCGTTTTTGCTATTTATTCGTAACATAAATTATTATTTTTTTATAATTTTTATTTGAATTTAATTTGAAAAATAATATTTAGATTAACCAAACTTCATTGTGTTTAATTGAGTGTGGTCTATATCTTCATGTGATGCATTGTGTCATATCTTTGAAAAATATAATTATGTAAGTACGATAACAATTTTTAATTTTAAATTCTGTCATACCGTTGGAAAATTTAATTATCTAAGTATGACAACAATTTTTGAATTTTAAATCTAAAAGGTTTCTTGAAACCGTGAATTATGTATTATAAGATTTAATATTGAATAATTGTTTCTCTTAAGAAATTTAAAGGATTTCATTCAAAGTAAGATAAAATTTAATATTTAATTCATATAAGATAAATATGAAATTGAGTCTAATAATTTAAATTAAATAATAATAATTTATAATTAAATAATATTAGATGTTCTAGAATAAAGAAAAGTGTCATTTTATTGGTTTCTTTTATTATATAGTAAGATTTGAACGACAATATCTTAATCATATTTAACTTATTTTCTAAGTTATATCTTAATCAGATTTATTTCTCTCTCCTTGAATTTCTAAGTTGTATCTTAATAATCATATTTAACTTATTTATGATATCTTTGAGCTCGTCGCGTCGTGCGACCGGATTCAGGTTAAACCTTCACGTAGTGCGATGGGCTAGGCTAGGGCACAGGTGGCATGAGTCACCACATAGGCATGCCACGTGGTGCCATGTGCCCACTGGTGGTCAAAGATACGTCTCGTCGCACAACCGCATAATTTTACCACCGTCGCGTAGCGCGACGTAGCCTAAATCAGAGTGTCTTCGTTTTTCGTGTTGGTTTCCATTGTACGTGTTTGAAGTTCCGATTATGATTCGTTATGGGCCTTATCTGAGGGTTGTTATATTCTCCCCACTTTGTTTTAAAACTCGTTCTCGAGATTCATTGGAATAAGTGGGGGTACTTTCGCTTCATTTCTGATTCTAGTTCCCATGTATATTCTGATCCTCTTTTCGAATCTCATTTACTTTGAACATAACTAATCTCTTATACTTGAGATTCTTAATCTACCTATCTTCGATTTATAGAGGCTTTTCAACAAATTTTAGTTTTTCATTTACCTCTATATCTTGAAGAGGTACCATTAAAGATTCATCAGCTAAACATTTCTTTAGATTACATACATGAAATACATCATGTACACCAGCTGTCACACCCCGATATTTCCACGTTTGACCGGTGGGCCCGGTGGGGGAGTATCGTGACGTATTTTCCCAAAAAGATTAAATGCAGGTACTAATCGTAATAGGTTGGATTGCTCCTTAGCATCAAAAGAGTCTCGCAAGCTTAAGATGCCTAACGTCTGTTGAACTACTGTTTCCTATTTATTTTGAAAATTCTGTGGTCAAAGTTTTGCGACTTTTGGTTCCGAACCGGGTCTAAACAGAAAATTGTCGGGTTGAACATGTTTAGACATGGTCTTACACTAATTACCAAGTTATATTAATGATAAAATAGTTTACATGCCTTCTACATTGCTAATTACATGTTAATTTGAAATTAAGCATTCTGTTGACTTTTTACTAACAAGTTTGACCAGACATTTGAACTAGTTAGAGTGGGAATCAGAGGGTGCCCTTTTAAGGGTTTATTGCCCACATAATTACTAACTTATAACTACTTTCAATTCGACTAATCACTGGATCATTAGTGATTAATCGTGAAGTCAACCGTTAATTACAACGGTTTGACTTTTAAGCTTAAACTAAGTAAAAACTCAACTAAGAAAGGTTAAGCATACTTACTGAAGTCCTATGCTTGATTAGTGATCACTTGAGTCTGCTTTGGAGCTCCAGAAATGATCAGAAATGCTGAAGGAAGGTGTGATCAAAATGGTTGTACAAGAGGCCTTTATATAGTGTTCAAAATCTCATAGATTGTTGACACCCAAGCCTATCAATGATCCCAGATGATCCACATATGTCCCTAAGGGTCTAGGGGTTGCTTAGGGGTCGCCCATGAAGTGAAACAACTGATTAAAGTCGGTTATAGCGCAAATACAGGCTGCTGTCTGATGTTTCTATATCTGGGCGGGCCAGGCGGCCCGCGTAAGATGTTGTTAGGGGCTACGCGGCCCGCTTGGGCTTCGTATTCAGATTCCACATTTTCTGGTTTTCGCATATTTGTCTCTTGGCTTTTCGAATGGTCAACTAACTTATTTCTTGCACTTTGAACCCTCCCAATTTACCTATAAGGGCTTCAAGACTTATACCCACTTTGCCAAGTCCTTGGTCACTTCTGGTTAACCCAAAAAGTCATAATTTTCAACGTTAACGCTTTAACCCCTCGCATACGAATTTGATCATAACTTTCTCATACGATAACGAAACTTTATGAAATTTTTATCGTGCATTCTAGTGAGCATAATTAATTGTTACAAAGCTTCGGGTTTGCTAAAAGGTCACTCAGAGGTATAACTTAAACATGTTGACACATTTAACCCCTGTAGTTTGTAATCTCTCACTTTTAGCTTCGTATGATCCATGATTTATTCGTTTGATGGTATAAACATCATGTAGGGTTATTGTAAAGTATATTTATTCACTGTTGACATTTTGAACTCGTATATTCACATACTTTCCATGTTTGTCAACTTTAGTCCCTCAAGAACATTCTTTCACACGTTCAAACTTATGACACGTGTCAATACATTATAGGACGTGAATTTTCGAGGTGTTACATCCTCACCCCCTTAAAAGAAATCTCGACCTTGAGATTTACTGAAACAAATAGGGGTACTTTTCTTTCATTGTGGACTCAACCTCCCACGTGTATTCGGGACCTCTACGGGCATCCCATTTTACCTTTACAATAGGCACATGCTTCCTTCGAAGCTTCTTGGCCTGTCGATCCTCGATCGACACAGGTTTTTCAACAAATTTCAAGCTCTCTTCTATGTGCACATCTGTATGTGGTATGACCAGTGATTCATCAGCGAAACACTTCTTCAGATTGCAGATGTGGAATACATTATGAATACCACTAAGCTCTTCAGGTAAGTTTAACTTATAGGCAACTGATCCGACTCGTTCGATAACCTCGAAAGGTCCTATGTATCTCGGTCTTAGCTTGCCTTTCTTACCAAATCGCATCACTCCCTTCCAGGGTGATACTTTAAGCAACACTTTTTCACCTATTTCAAATTTCATAGGTTTACGCTTTAGATCTGCGTAGCTTTTCTGCCTATCCTTGGCAGCTTTCAGTCGGTCACGAATCTGGACAATCTTGTCCGTCATTTCAAAGACTATTTCCGGACCTGACAGCTGGACATCTCCAACTTCTGCCCAACAAACGGCCGTTCTACACTTTCTACCGTATAAAGCCTCGAAAGGCGCAGCCTTGATGCTGGTATGGTAGCTATTGTTGTACGAGAACTCGATTAATGGTAGGTGGTTATCCCAATTACCACCTAAATCGATCACACATGCCCGAAGCATGTCCTCTAACATTTGGATTGTACGCTCACTCTGTCCGTCTGTCTGAGGGTGGTAGGCCGTACTAAAATTTAAACGCGTGCCCAGAGATTATTGGAAACTTTTCCAAAAATGCGACGTGTATCTGGTATCTCTGTCTGATATAATAGCCACAGGTACACCATGTAAAGCTACAATCTTATCTACGTATAATTGGGCTAACATGTCGGAGCAATAGGTCTCCTTTATGGGTAGGAAATGTGCTGACTTAGTCAGTCTATCCACGATCACCCATATAGTATCATTTCCTTTCCTTGTTTTAGGTAACTTAGTGATAAAATCCCTAGTTACCATTTCCCACTTCCATGTGGGAAGTTCAGGCTGTTGTAGTAAACCTGACGGTTTCTGATGTTTAGCTTTGACTTGCGCACATGTCAAGCATTTAGCTACATAGGCGGCTACAGACTTCTTCAAGCCTATCCACCAATAGTTTACCTTCAGATCCTGGTACATCTTATCAGCTCCAGGATGAACGGAATATTTAGAGCTGTGGGCTTCCTGGAGGATCACATCTCAAAGTCCTCCATAAACTGGAACCCATATTCTTCCATTTAACCTCAGGATTTTGTCCTTGCCCTGAGATAATTGCTCTTCAGTGACTCCTAGCTTTTCGTTAGGATAGTTAGCTTCCAGCACAACTTCCTTCTGTGCAGCTAACAACCTTTCATTCAAACTGTTCTTTATTTCAATGCTCTTGGCATTGATTCGGATGGGTTTCACCCTTTCCTTCTGCTTAAGGCATCAGCAACCACGTTTGCTTTGCCTGGATGGTATCTGATCTCACAATCATAATCATTCAACGTCTCCATCCATCGGCGCTGCCTCATGTTTAAATCCTTTTGGTTAAACAGGTGCTGGAGGCTCTTGTGATCAAAATAGATCACACACTTGATACCATACAAATAATGCCTCCACAGTTTTAGTGCGAATTCAACGGCACCCAACTCCAAGTCATGGGTGGTGTAATTCTTTTCATGCACCTTTAACTGTCGTGATGCATAGGCAATAACTTTGCCTTTCTGCATAAGCACACACCTCATGCCAGTGTGCGAGGCATCGCAGTAAACCACAAAATCTTCTATTCCATCTGGCAATGTCAATATAGGAGCGTTGCTCAACTTTTGCTTTAGGATATCAAAGGATTCTTGATGCTTAGGGCCCCAAACGAACTTAACCTTCTTCCTAGTCAAGGAGGTTAGGCGTGCAGCAATCCTTGAAATTTTTTCAATAAAACGCCTGTAATATCCTGCCAAGCCTAGGAAGCTACGAATCTCTGTAGGCGTCTTTGGCTCTTGCCAGTTCATGACAGCTTCAACCTTAGCGGGATCCACTTGGATTCCACGTTCGCTAACCACATGTCCAAGAAATTGGACTTCTCGAAGCCAAAATTCACATTTAGAGAATTTGGCATAGAGCTTCTCCTGCTGAAGTAATGAAAGAATACATCGAAGATGCTTCTCGTGATCAGCCTTGTTCTTCGAATAGATGAGGATGTCGTCTATGAAGACGATGACAAATTTTTCCAAGTAGGGCTTGCAGACGCGATTCATGAGATCCATGAATGCGGCAGGTGCATTTGTGAGCCCAAAAGGCATCACTAGGAACTCGTAATGACCATAACGAGTCCTAAATGCAGTCTTGTGTACATCTTCATCTTTAACCTTCAATTGATGATAGCCTGACCTCAGATCGATCTTAGAGAAGTAGCTTGCCCCTTGTAGCTGATCGAACAGATCGTCGATTCTGGGCAATGGGTACCTATTCTTGATCGTGACCTTATTAAGCTCACGGTAATCGATGCACAGACGCATCGATCCATCCTTCTTCTTGACAAACAAGATCGGCGCTCCCTAAGGAGACGAACTAGGTCTAATGAAATCTTTGGCCATCAATTCATCCAGTTGCGTTCTCAATTCCTTCATCTCCGTTGGTGCCAACCTATAAGGTGCTCTAGCAACTGGTGCTGCCCCAGGGATGATGTCAATTCTGAATTCGACTTGTCTATCTGGTGGTAAACCAGGTAGTTCTTCAGGAAAAACATCAGGGTATTCAGAAATGACGGGGATATCTTCCATCTTCGGTTTCGGTTCATCAATAATCACTTGTGCCATGTAGATGACACAACCCTTGTTTAAGCACTTAGAGGCCTTGAGCATAGTCACTTGCTCAGGCAGTCCATACTGGGTATCTCCCCGAATGGTAAGTGATTCACCAGACGGAGTCTTAATCACCACTTGCTTTTTGTTGCAGACAATTTGGGCATGGTTATGAGATAACCAGTCCATACCCAAGACTATGTCAAAACTGGCTAACTTAAAGGGAAGTAGGGACAAAGGAAAAGAGTGGTTCTTAATGGATATAGCACATCCATCTAATACAGTTGAGACGGTTTCTATGGTGCCATCTGCTAACTCCACCTCGTAATCCACACTTAAGGTTTTGACAGGTAAATTCAACAATTTGCAAAACTTATTATCTACGAAAGACTTATCAGCGCCTGAATCAAAAAGTACTCTTGCATAGACATCATTTACAAGGAAAGTACCTGTAATCACGTTGTCGTCCTGGACGGCTTCCTTTGCATCCATCCTGAAGACCCTAGCATTGGTCTTCTTTCCTTCGTCGTCTTTCTTTGCATATTTTGGGCAGTTGGTCTTAATGTGCCCCTTTTCATTGCAACGGTAGCACGTTGCGTCTTTTAGCTTCTTGTAATCCAAGGTCTTGTGTTCCTTGGACTTGCATATTCCACATGCAAATGTTTTCGACTGAGTCTGCGAGTTCGATTCAAACCGGCACTTCCCGAAGTGCTATTTCTTGCAGACTTTGCACTTGGGCTTATCACCAGACTGATGCCCATCCTTCCTAGACTCAGACCCTTTTCTGTGGTCATTGCTTCCTCGATGCTTCTTGTTTGACCTTCGTGAAGTGTCATCTTCATGTTTCCTCTTCTCGGCATACGAGTTCCTCAGCGATCTCTGTCGGACTGCGTCCAGAGTGAGGGACAAGGATATGTCAGTTACCGATCTGAAAGTAGTCGGCCGAGATGCCTTCACACTTGCCTTTATTTCTAGGGCTAAACCCCCGATGAAGCGAGCTATTCTTTTTGGTTCCGGGGTCACCAGATACGGAACCAATCGGGACATTGTGTTGAAGCTCGTGAGGTAAGCTTGGCAGTCAAGGTTCTTCATAACCAACGATAGAAAATCAGACTCTATCTTCTCCACCTCATGCTGAGGGCAGTAGTTTTCCCTGATAAGGCAACAAATTGCACCCATGTCATGTTGTACAATGGGATCTTCCCGGTGGCTTGAATCAACGATCTCTACCAGGCTAAGGCCTCACCCTTAAATGATTGCGACACAAACTTGACCACATCCCTCTCAGCGCATCCGCTGATATCCACAACTGTATCCATCTCATCTAACCACGTCATACAATCTACAGCTCCTTTCTCCCTAGTGAAATCCCTGGGTTTACATGAGACAAAATATTTGTAGGAGCAACCCTTGTCACGGGGTCCTTGATTTAGCATTATCTTCTGAGATGGGTCACTATGATGATTTGAGGAGTGACGATCGCCATCTCCTTTCTTGGGTTCATCCTTCTTGGAGGGTGGCTTTGAATGCGGTGTAGATAGGGTCCTACTTCGAGTCCCACTATATTCTTCATACTGCCGCTCTAAGGCCTTTGTAACAGCGTCGTCTACTAACGCTTTCAGTTCAGCACCCGTTAAATTAATTCGGGCGTTATCATTGTTCTCCCTTGGGTGACTATTAATTTCATCCGAGTCAGCCATTTTAATTTGAACTGTTGCATAAGACAATGACACTAGTTTACTAGGGAGTTTATCATAGAATTGTCTTTTATGGCAATTCATTAACCATGGTGTACATAGACCATATTTGGTTAATTTATAATTCACATTTATTTAGGATTTTTATTACAATTTATCCTAATTATAAAAACAATAACAGTTTTGTTAGTGGCACAAAAGGCCTAGTCACAAGGACATTTATAAATTATAAGCTATGATTTCAGAGAATCGAAGCTTTTAAGGCTTGAACATAGTTCGTTACCTTTTTTCGGACAGGGAATCATAGCTACCACTGTCTTTTGGCTCATGTAGAAATGAGCAAAGCCCGTAGGCACTATATTACCAATGTATGGTCAAAATATGATCATCTTAATTGATGATTTAAACCCATGATTCAGAGATCATTTAGTTGGGTTAGGAATCTTTTAAAGAATCCTTATATAAGAATGACGTGTGTGATTTTAATGAATCACGTCTGCCAGGAGTGTTAACATATTTTCAGATGTTAACTGGGATCTGAATCTTTTAAACAGGTCTTACCATCTTGGCCAGGTCTTTACAATGACACTCTGGCTAGGTTTCACTCTTAAGATTCTTATTCAATATTTAATAGGCAGATTATTATTAAAAGGAATGATTTTGATTTATTTATTTCATGTAATATTTTTATGCATATAATAGCAAAATGAAATTTATAAACATAACATTCCATTAATTATTAAAAGATTACATACTGCCCTAAACGGGTCTTTCAACATAACACTTACCCACGCAGGGGTCATACTGAAATACTAGTCCATGCAGGGACTTAAATAAACAACATACCCTCGTAGGGGTTAACAGAAAGATAGGCCCACGCAGGGGCTCAAAAGACAACCATACCCACGCAGGGGTCAAAACAGCAAGACAGGCCCACGTAGGGGCTCAACTGATACAAGGAAATTACAATCAATAATTGAAGGATTCAATGGTCCTTCTTGCTCTTCCCTTTTATTAAACTTGTCAGTCCCTGGAAGAAAGTTTGTCGCTCCCTGCGATCTCGGTGAAAGTCTCGCTCGACCTGGTCCAACCTCTGAAGAATTTCTTCCCATTCTGGGGGAGAAAACCGTGGCGGCTGCGATTGTGTCCGAATTATAGGTCTAGCAGGTATCTGGTACCCATGAGTTGGGTACCCTGCTCCCCAAGGAGCTCCATACGGTCCTTCCGGGTTAAAGGCGTTGTAATTGGCCGCTACCAAGTATGGGTCGGCTTCAGCGTAAATATAGTTGGTGTAAGCCGGCGGCTCAAACGGGTTGTACGCCATAGAACCAGTGTAGGCAGGATTCGGGTTATCAAAACCCATCGGTGGTGGTTGTGGCGCTACTGGGTTTGAAGGCCCACCCATCTGAGGGTCTTCCTGTAGTGGCGGATAATGACTGCCACTTGAGTGTCGAGGAGAGCTGAAGTGAAAATCTCCTCCACGCGCGGACATTCGCGCGCCAGTCCTCCTACGCCTCGGCGGTTCTAGAGGTGCTTGATTGACTGGTGGCGGAGGAGGCGGTGGCGTGACTGCCACGAAACGTGAATCCCCAGAGGGATCCTCCTGCTGCTGCTGGTGGTGAGGCGACGAATGGTGCGAGGGTGTAAAATACCACTCGAACTGGTTAAACCGTGCCTGGTAACTGTCTGGACCACGGTAGGGTGATCCATGAAAAGACGAACCACCTGAGACCTTGATAGGATGGTTCGGAGTTCCGGTTGCGGGCTCGACTGGATCGGTGTCCTCGTCCATGTCCTCTGCATGATCGCCGGAGTAATGATCTTCTGGCCCCAATGGGTTAAAACCCACTGGTTCTTGTATGTAATTTTCCGGGTTAAACCGGCCCCTAAAAACAGGTGTAGGGGGGACCAGTAAAAGGTAAGTCTTCAATCTTGTCGGGTCTAAATCACATTCTATTTCGGTCTTCGCCTAATCGTGCGTATGAACCGTAAAATTAACCGGTCTAAGCTCAAGCTTAACTAAAGACTGTTAGGATTCTAATAGATTATTATAAACCTTCGTTCCAGAATAGGAGGACTAGTAAAAGCTACTTGCATTTGTGGTTTGTGAATTATACTTGCAAAAGTAAATACTTTTAACTTATTTTCCCTATACGGGCTTGGGGTACGGTATATAAAATACCGCTTGGTCGGGCATTAAATCTTCCATCGTTTGGTGGCTAATTGATATTTGATCGGCCCGTTTAAATTTTTTTGTTTGCTTAAAGCCTTTGGGAGGTTAATGACCATGTCCCGGATATCCTTGGCATCATTTTACGAAATGGCCACGACCTAAGCGCGGGGTGTAGGCGTACACCCGTCAGTGCCAAATAAATAATGTGGTGTGTCTATTGATCTTTAACCCGGCACGACCGGGGCTACTGAACGCATAAGGAACATGTAATTCTTTTACGAGATTATATATTAAATAATTATCCCAAGTTATAAAAAGTTTGTGCCACATGCATTCAAATCAATTTTATTAAACTTTTCAAATGAGTCGGTTGAATGTATTTACCAGTGTAAACTGACGTATTTTCCCAAAAAGATTAAATGCAGGTACTAATCGTAATAGGCTGGATTGCTCCTTAGCATCAAAAGAGTCTCGCAAGCTTAAGATGCCTAACGTCTGTTGAACTACTGTTTCCTATTTATTTTGATCCTTCTGTGGATAAACTTTCGACTATTGTGATACTTGATATTACAATATTTTATTCGGTTGAACTATATTTTTCAATTGCTTCCGCTGTGCATTTTAAATATTGTGTTGTTTGACTATTATGTTGCCAACCACGTCACGATACTCCCCCACCGGGCCCACCGGTCAAGCGTGTAAATATCAGGGTGTGACACCAGCCATTTCTTCGGGTACCTGTCTGTAGCTGATAAGATACTGGACCAATTCGCTTGATAACCTTAAATGGTCCAACATATCTTCGACTTAATTTTCCTTTCTTGCCAAATCGAACTACTCCTTTACGTGGAGAAACATTTAATAGCACTTTGTTTCCAACTTGAAATTCTAATGGTTTACGTTTATTATCTGCATAACTCTTTTGACGATCTTGTGCTGTTTTCTATCTTTCCTTGACTTGAATTATCTTATTAGTTGTTTCTTGTACAATCTCAGAACCTGATAATTGTTTTCCCCTATTTCTGCCAAACATACTGGAGTTCGGCACTTTCGTCTATAAAGTGCTTCAAATGGAGCAGCATTAATGCTTTTATGATAAATGTTGTTATAAGAGAATTCGATTAATGGCAAGCGATCGTCCCAATTTCCTCCAAAATCTATTACACATGCCCTTAGCATGTCTTCCAATGTTTGGATTGTCCTTTCACTTTGTCTATCTGTTTGAGGGTGATAAGTTATACTTAAATTTGGTTGTGTTCCCATGGCTTTTTGGAAACTTTTCTGAAAATGAGAAGTGAAACGACTATCTCTATCAAACACGATGGATAATAGAATTCTATGAAATGAAACTATTTCATCTACATGTAGCTTAG
This sequence comes from Helianthus tuberosus, assembly GCA_030545235.1. NCBI lineage: Eukaryota > Viridiplantae > Streptophyta > Magnoliopsida > Asterales > Asteraceae > Helianthus > Helianthus tuberosus. The sequence continues at coordinate 35,620,489 of CM060436.1, forward strand.
CTAATCTTTCCATACTAAAGGTTTCCTTCATTGGTAGAAAATGGCCTGACTTAGTTAGTCGATCCACAATCACCCAGATTGTGTCGTTACCTTTTCTTGTTTTGGGTAATTTAGTAACAAAATCCATTGTTATCAATTCTCATTTCCATACTAGCATTTCTAATTGCTGAAGTAAACCTGAAGGTTTCTGATGTTCAGCTTTAACTTGTGAACAAGTTAGACACTGAGAAACATAACTAGCTATATCCTTTTTCATTCCTGTCCACCAAAAACTCTTCCTCGGATCTTGATACATCTTGTCACTACCAGGATGCATCGTATACTTAGACTTATGAGCTTCCTCAAGAATTCTTTCTCTTAGGTTTCCTTGGATAGGTTCCAAACTTCTTTTCTTATGGAATCTCTAAATTCCATCCGTACTTTTTTTCTAATTCTTTCCGTATTCCTTTTAATCCTTCAACATCATCCTTGATTGCTGTTTCCTGAGTACTCTTTAATTATTCCATTAAATCTACTTGCAGATTTAATCTGAGAGCACGTACCCGTTTCGGCTTCTCATGATACTTACGACTTAAAGCATCAGCTACCACATTAGCTTTACCTTCGTGATATTAAATATCACAATCGTAGTCACTTAAAATTTCCATCCATCGTCTTTGTCTCATGTTCAACTCTTTTTGCCCAAAAATATATCTTAAGCTTTTATGATCTGTAAAGATTGTAAACTTACTACCATACAAATAATGTCTCCAAATTTTAAGGGCAAAAATTATCGCTCCTAATTCTAAGCCATGAGTTGTATAGTTTTCTTCGTGATTCTTTAGTTGGCTAGATGCGTAAGCAATCACTTTCTCACGTTGCATCAAAACACATCCTAATCCTAATCTAGAGGCATCACAAACGACTACAAAATCATTAGTTCCTTCTTGTAACGCAAGTATCGGTGCATTCGTTAACCTTTGCTTCAAGGTTGTAAAAACTTCTTCCTGTTTGGGTCCCCATTCAAACTTAACCGACTTACACGTTAACTTGGTTAATGGAACGGCTATCTTTGAAAAATCTTGGAGAAAGCATCGATAGTATCCTCCTACTCCTAGGAAACTTCTGTAGGTGATTTAGGGACTTTCCATCTAGTAATTACCTCTATCTTTATGGGATCCACAGGAATTCCTTCATGATTAATCAAATGTCCTAAAAATTGCACTTCTTACAACTAGAATTCACAGTTAGAAAATTTAGCATAAAGCTTTTCTTTTCTCAACAGTGTTAAAAGTACATGTAGATGCTTAGTGTGATCTTCCTCGCTCTTGGAATAAATAAGTATATCGTCTATGAAAAAATTACAAATTTATACAGATACGGTTTACATATCCTATTCATCATGTCGATGAATGCTGCCGGAGCGTTTGTTAAGCCCAATGGCATAACTGTAAACTCGTAATGACCATACCTTGTTCTGAAAACAGTTTTAGGAATGTCATATTCCTGTACTTTCAGTTGATGATACCCTGAGCATAAATCAATCTTAGAAAAATATCGAGCTCCTTGAAGTTGATCAAATAGATCATCAATGCTAGGTAATGGGTATCGATTTTTAATTGTGACATTATTCAATTCCCTATGATCAATACACATACGCATTGATCCATCCTTTTTCTTAACAAACAACACAGGTGCTCCCCATGGGGATGAGCTTGGTTGTATGTAACCTTTTTCTAGTAATTCATCTAATTGCTTCTTCAATTCTAACATATCCGTTGGTGCTAATCGTTAAGGTGCTTTAGCAATTGGTGGAGTTCCAGGTATCAGATGAATTATGAATTCTACTTCTCGGTCATGTGGTAGTCCAGGTAGATCTTCTGGGAAAACGTCGGGGTATTCCGATATTATCGGAATTTCCTTTAGTTCCTTGCCTCTAGTTTTAATGGTCACCGAGACCATATACATTATACCTTGCTTCCATGCACAACTCGCAGCTTTCATCACATTGATGAATTTTGTTGACTTGGTTGGCTTATCTCCTCGGATCATGATCATTCTCCTGTTGGCGTACGAAACACAACAGAATTTTGATCACATAGGATTCGAGCATGATTGACCACTAACCAATCCATTCCTAGTACTAAATCGAATCCAGCTAGATTCATCGGTAGCAGATTTGACGTAAACTTATGTCCTAATAATTCTATCTTCCCTCTTTGAAGTATTTCACATATCTTGGTGGTGTTTCCTTCTGTCGTTTCTACCGTACAAGCTTGCCTAAGCTTAGTTAACGGTTGATTAAGCGTTTGACAGAATGAAATATTTATAAAACTTTAATTTACACTAGAGTCAAATAATACTTTAGCATATCATTTTGCAATACATTTTATTTTTAAGTAACAACAAAATGTTTAATTTCTAATAAAATAACGAGTGAAAAAAAAAACTATTTGATAACTTATCTGTAGAGTGTTGTTGAGTATTAAAGTCGGATAAACTTTAGAAAATTGATATGAATGGAATGGAATGGAATGGAATGGAATGATTTAAAATAATGTGTAACTAATAGTTCTTTTTTGTTTCAAATATACAACTAAAATTATAATTCATGTATAATGGCTTATTTATTTTAGGCCTTTCAGTTTAGGAACAGATGGAGTCATTAACATATTAAATGTGTCTTAGAAGAACTTATTATATAACGTTGATGAGACGAAGGGCACTTAACGTCGATAAAAAGTATGGTCCACACATTAGTTTTAAATTTTATATTTCAGATGGCTGGGTGACATCATCTGGCAGCTAACTTTTATAGAAAAAAAGATAATAATGTATGACTTTTTATGTAAAGTTCTAAGCCTTAAGTTCATGATCTTCGGTGCTATTATCTTTTTGCTAGGCTTATGTTAAGTTTTTGTAAGAGAAGGCTTACTCAATTTAAAATATATATACACGTACGTTCAACTCAATGGCATTCATTAATTAATTGTAATCCCTCTACAACAATCAAGAAGCTAACTGAAAGCTATTTGCACCTAACCACCTAAAGTTATGCATTAATATCCATATCTTAATTTATCCTATATGGTATAATATTGTTCATCTGATTCATTTGATTATGCTATATGTTAGTCTCGGTGTAATCCTCAAACACGTTCAAGTCCTTCTGATCCTAGTCCTATTACTAGTTACAGTCTCAAATACAATCTTTTACCAAGTAATTGACTGAAGAAATAATTAACATATACGGATGCTAACCATATGGCACATGTACAAAATGGTAAGGAAAAAGTGATATATCATTGAATATTGGAAACATTCTAGGATAGTCTTGTGGAATTATAATGGATAGGGCAACTCATATCGGGGTAAAACGGATAATATTGTGGTACGAAAAACAAGATGTTACAAATGGTATCAGAGATACTCGTGTGTCGTTTGGGATGGTGGGGCAAATTTCATCGAGAACGGTGAATTCTCATGGGTGTTCCAGGAGGACAGCTTAGGCCAATCTCACATCCTTGATTGGGCAAACCGATGAGTCTGCCGGAGCAACAAAAAAAATTTCTGTGAGTTCCAGATGTTACATCTGTATTAAAGTTAAATACGCTAAAGTTAAATACGCTAAAGTGCGACTAACCTAAAATGGACAATATTGGTGCTTAGAGAAGCCAAATGTTACATCTGTATTAAAGTTAAATACGCTAAAGTGCGACTAACCTAAAACATGTTTAATTTAGGCTATATCAAACCTAAACTTTAAACTTGACTTGTGCCGATGAATAAGACTACATCTGAATTATTTCTTTGTTAAAAATACAATGAAAAAAAAATCACGATGAACGTAGTCTGTAAAAAAGAGTGAAAACTAAGTGAAATAATCATTTGCACATAAAAAGTGGAGATCTTAGCATAAGAATAACGGTGGTCATCACTCGTCACACCCAATCACCATGTGCCACTTCATTCCATCATATATCATTCTATCACACTTGCAATGGTAATCGCATTCCATAACTCACTTTTTTGTTTTTTTAATTTTTTAATTAAAATAAAATACATAAGACAAATAAAGTAAAAAACTAACATTTTTAAAATGCATTAAATTATAAAATATATATAACCAACAAGAAAAACAAATACTCATACTTATAACCTAAAATAAAAAAACTACTCTTCGTGGAATCGGGCAAATGGATATCTAAACCACCAACGTGTTCCGTTAGATCAAATCATAGTCGAAAATGTGTGTCTTCGTTTCGCAACTCTAATTGAATATTCTCACTAACTGGTACATGTGTCGGAGGGTCCATAATGTAGTATGATGATATTGCGTGTCTCTCATCTTTTACGATTATATTGTGCAATATGATACACGCATACACTATGCTCCTAAATGTTTGTGGTCTAATTATATGCACCGGTCGATCAATTATACACCATTTAGCTTTCAAAACACCAAACGCTCGCTCAACGTCTTTTCTCGCCGATTCTTATAACTTCTTGAACAATTTTTCTTTGGGTTCAGTCGGAAACGAATACGCCTTCACAAAAACAGACCACGTCGGGTAAATACCATCAACAAGATAGAAGTCACATCTATAATTTCTCCGGTTGACCGCAAACGGACACAACGGTGATTGATGTATGTAACACCCCGAAAACGGGTTTGGTAATCAAACCACGTTAATACTACAGGACGGGTAAAATACAGTTAGTGGTAAAACTTACCCGGTAAATTTTAGGATTTAAATAAATAAATCTAATATTTATTAAAAGGATGAGAAATACTTCGAGAAAGCAAAATATATAAAAGGCCCGAGATTTAACGGGACTTAAAATAAAACGGGTTGTGAACAAGATAAAGTAACTAGGAAATAAATAACCTAGTACAAGTCTTGTAATTAAATGAAAGAACAAAATGTCAAGTTATAAACCAAACTAAAGTTGAGGGGCCTAAAGGGTGTAAATTGAAACTAATACTATCAAAACAAAAATTAAAACTCAAAACCCACTTAGGGGCGTGGGTGGAGGTCGAACCAGGCAAGGGGAAGGCGACCAGGGTTCTTCAAAACCCAAGCTTCCACAAATCTCATAAATTGAGGGTTCAAATCTGATCAAAAACGAAATCCGAGCTAAGATTAATGATCCCCATTGCAAGGAGATCATAAGGTATGTAAAATTTGACAAAAACCCTCTACTTGAAATTCTTATGAATTTAGAGAACTTGAAATCTGATGATGCATGTGTGATTTGTAGATGAATTAGGAACATTAAAACGTCTAGGAGCAAACCCTAGACAAGTACATGTTGAAATTATGCTAAATTCTAGTGAAATCCATGGTCACCATTGTAGGTGATTAGTGGGTTATGTAGAACTTGATAAACACTAGGAAATTTGGGGTTTATTCTAGTGTAAATTGACATATGTAAAGTTATTTCAGAATTTTAAAGGCAAATATTTGTGTTAGATAGTTTGATTGATGAAAATTCGGGTTATATGACAAGTTGTGAGCTTGTTAATGAATTATTTAAAATTCTGCCCTTAAGGTGTTTGTATAAATGCCTCAAAGAAGACTTAAACCTGAAATTTAAAGTTAAAACGCATAATTAGGATGATATGGCAAATTGTGCGTTAAGACTTATAAAAAGGGTTCTAAACGGATTGTGAATTGAACTCTTTAGGAGAGGAATCCGGATCGTCAAGTGAAAAAGCCGGTGGAAATACGCGTTTGAAAAGGATGCTTAAAAGGTACGTAACCACGATTTCGTTACGTTATGCTTGATTTCGTATTTACGCTAGTAGACTTTAAATTAGCATAATACATGATATTAGCATTCAGTTGAAGTGACGAAGATCACTAGGTAAATAAACAGGTCAAAAGGTGAAATTATCACCCTTGACAATATTGACTAATGGTTTGTCGAGTTACATGTTTATAGGAATAAATATCAAATGGATACGCACATCGTTATTGTTTAGCGGCTACAAAGGCAAGGTATTGAAACGGGTCTGTATATTGATCCGAGTCCTGTATGTATAATGATTCAACTCATCATGTAGAACTTGAGATTCTATAAGAGTTAGACAAGGTTAAAATATAGTTATTCGGTTTTTTTAGGTAAACTGAATAAATTGATTTATGGTTATGATGTTTTAAAAGCACATGGGTTTATAAATAAGATTATAGTTAAAGGGTCGGATTTTGGGTCAAACAAGTATCTAAAAGTTCCTTTGTAGTAAAGAAAGGATGAAAATTGACCAAATTGCCCTTGTAAGCTAATTCGAACAAACGACCCTTGCTGTCACACCCTGGCTTTTGCGTAAGCGTGGATTATTTTGGTGTGACTTCTTAATACCATAGCAACTATCATAACAATGCTATATGATAAAAATACAAGACATTCATCCATTCATTAAGTTTTAAAATACCATAACATCAGTATTTGGAAAAGTCGATACTTAAAATAGTTTACAAAACATACTTGTCTAAAACGTGTTCATAAGACACAACAAAAGACTTTTAATAAAACTAGATTTAAGACATGCAACCCGTCCAGGTAAGGGTTACACCCCCTAAACCTACTGCCCTGGATGACATCTTATTCAACGCAGCTTGACTTATGCATACTTCGCCAGATCCGCTAATTCCCTGAAATACATGTAGTTTGAAAAATCAACATAAAGTTGAGCGAGTTCATGTGTAAGTGAGTATGTATAAACCTTTGTAATATGTCGGTATGTATGAAAATCCCTGGTATGTAGCATTTAAGGAAAAAGAGATCACCATTGGGTTGCAAAGCCAATGATATGTGTGAAGTGATGCAGGAAGACTCAAACCTAGCAAATTTGTGCGTCGGGCACATAGTCACCTCATGGTCCACTCGGCGGACTCAGGAGTGTGGGGCTCGCTACACCCAAATAGATCTATCACTCATGTCCCTCAGTCCTACAACGAGGATTAATGGCCCCAAGTACCACATATCCACTCACATGATCTAAGTAGTAAACTCTCCTTAAGCTAACCATACCATGTATATAAAAGTCTGTAATAATTGTCGCATGTATTTCACCCCCGAAGTATAAAACTGAAAACAGTAAAGAGAAAAGGGGGAACATGAACTCACTATATTGCGTCTTCAGTATGTGTAACCCAAGTCTCCTCAGCCAACACGACTACCTACAGTGTACTAACGTCTATCAGACGAACGGGTCGTGCCTTGTCTTAGTATTTGGGTTACGTTTCTGGTATTATTCCAAGTTGTAATAATTATATTTAGTTTTGGAATAATTGTTTATGCAGTGTTTCTGTATATCTTGCCACGTAATGGCGCTGTATTTCGGTGTATTGTTCTAAATAAAAATATGTTAATATATTCCCAATATATACTTCCAAAACCATATATTTCAAGTCTCACTTAAATATATATAAATAAACCTTGTTTTGTTTAATCATGTATTGTTCCAGAAAATATAGATTTTTCTCAAAAATTATATTTCTTCTAAATATATTAGGAAAAAATATTTTTATCTCCCACTTGGAAAATATATTTAACTCATTTGTCCAAAAATAACGTATTTCCAAAATATATGTATTTTTCCCAAAAATAATATATTTTTATTTCTACAGTTTCCAAAATAATATTTTACCAAAATATACGTATAAGACTATTTTCCCGAAATATTACATAAGTCACGTTTTAGCGTTTCGTATTGCTTTAACACATGCGTAACTTAAATATTTATTTCATGAGAGTTTTGGGTATTATTTTGGAGTCGTAAATTTATGGAATACATGGGTTATATTATTTCATCTAAAAATAATATAACTAGTTCACAAAATAACAATCAATCACACAAGCGTTTTAGTATAAAATATATATTCTACATATATATATTTATCAAACTTTATTTACGAAAATCAACCTCCGGCACTTAGTATTTTGTAATAAAAATCATGGCGAAGTTTTATTTTGAAAATAAAGATAGAAATACATTTGTAAACACTTATTAGAAAAATATTTTCTAAGAGTTGAGTTTTTAGAAAAATTTCGCCAGAGTTTCCTTTGTAAACGGAGGCGTCCACGATTACTAGCGTATCATTTTCTTTTGTAAAAATCATTCAAACAATTTACCAATCAACAATATAAATTTTTTTATCACCAACTTTGACAATAATAAACATGAACCATAAACTTGTGAACTTGAAAGTTTGTAATAATATGTAGTAAATTACTAGCATATTTAGTAGGTCTTGTTATCTTTAAACATATAATTAGTTTCTTAAAAACTTTATTTTTAAAGAATGTGTATTTTCACAACTTCTAGTCATATTTTCCAAAAATATTTCTTTGTGGAATTTTCTTGTTACACAAGTGTTCATACACTTGTTTACTTCTAAAAATGATTTTAGTTCATACAAGATCCGGGTTTTAACAAACTAGTATTTGTCACTTGGTTCTTCCGAAAACCCACTCATAGATCTTTAGATCTACAAGTTTATAACTTTATTTTTCAAGAAAAACTTATATTTATTCAAGTTTAAAGTTCATGTATGGATGGTTTCATCATCTTTCATAACTTTAACCTTTACATCTCACTAGTTCATGTTCTTAAACATGATCTAGCAAGCCTTAGATGATGAACAATCTTACTTCCACTAACAAACATCATCCAACAATCATAACAACACAAGATCAACATGATTTCAACATCATTTAACCATACATCTTCTCTTTATCCACTCTTTATCCTTTATGTTTCAAGATTAGTTTATGTTCTTTAGTGTTTTCTTAATATTTCACCATTCAATCATCTATTAACCACTAAAAATAAGAACAAGATGAAGTTTTTAAGCACTTACTACTAGCACAAGGCTAGGGGAGAAACAAGGCGTAAAAGCGGTGGATAAAAGAAAACAAAAGTGGTCCTTGAGCTTCCGAACACACCGAGCTTACTTGTATGATCACCTTCACCTTTGGATGCCCTTGGAATGATTGAAGAAGTTTGAAAAATAGTGGTGGTGTGTGTGCTTGTGTTCGGCCGAAGGTAGGGGAAGGAGGAAAGAAATGGAGTTTGTTGATGGTGAATGATGAAAGATAATGGTTAACTAGTGGGTTTTTTTGAATTCCTATAACCTTTGGTTCACATGTTTCCTAATCTAATAGCATCCAGCATTTAAATAATGAAAAGAATTCATGGGGGAAAGTCCCCATGTAACCGTCAAAGGGGGGGGGGTATCTTGTTGGATTTCAATTGTTGGTTATAAGTCTAGTTAGAAATCTAGTTAGGATTAAAGGGTTAAAGTTTGTGTGTTAAGGTGTGTTGTTATTTATAAAGTGTGTTAGGGTGTTCGGGGACCCTAACTAGCTCAGAAAAATAAAAACAATGTGTTTGGCAATATTTTTATGCTCCGGGTAAAGTTTGGTTGTTCGGTTGGGTGTTGTTCCGTTAAAGTGCTAAATTAATCCATAAGGTGTCTTTTATAATACTTTTTGTGACACGTTTAATTCCCAACACTTTAGAAAGTATCTAGGACTATTTGCCAAGTTTTTGCACTTTACTAGCATTATTAAATGCTGAATTTTGGTTATTTAGTGCAGAATTCTGCATTTAATGTATGTTTTAGGCACTTCCGGACACTATAACTATCACCTAGTGACGCAGTTTTATGATCCTCACTACCCTACACTTCCTACTAGTGTAGTATTCTATTCCTGGCTCATACTGGCCTCAAAAACAAAGTCTGTTTAGGTGCTGGCATTGTCAGCATGTCTCTGGGTTATCCGCTCACCGTGCTAACTGTGCTTTGTGCATCAAGTTTGTCACTAAAGTTTGTGTGTAATAAATGGAGTGACAGTTTGAAGGTGATGCATGTGTATGTAGGTAACAGAAATCAGAAAGCAGTATAATCAACAGTTATAATTAAGCACAGTCATTAAGCATAGATTAAATATTAATTAAGTGTACGGATGCATGCAAATTTGACATTTGTCACATTCTCCCCCCGTTAAGAAAATTTCGTCCTCGAGATTTGTACTACCTTAACTCCTTATGGTTACGTCACACACGTATATATATATATATGAATAATACTGAGGTAGATAATCACCAACCCGAGTCAAACCTTACTCACATCAGGTGAGTCCAAGAATATATGACAACCCGAATCCTATGGTTAAAAGGCGTGTGCTTTCAGCGTTTTATGTCAAAGGTACAAGATGTACTTGACGTATAGTCTAGTGTAATCCAGCTAGCAGGGGGGGTTCCACAAAAGAGAGGTTTTGACTAATAAGATTCTTAAACGATCGATCGTAATATGCGAACAAGTTTTCACGAATCCTAGTATCCGTTATATGAATTCAAAATCAACAACTCAAAAAAATAGTAAAATGATCCGTCAACTCCCGAGTAGATGAATGGTAAGATTTAGTGTGTTGAAAATTTTAAATTGCGAGATTACGCCGAGTGAATACAAACGAATCTGGTGTATCCTTGCTTTGATTTGTAGTTGCATCAGAAATGTTTAAATGACAAGTCAACAAAAGTATATGTAGTTTTGCGTGAAACGGTTCCATGGTTAGCACAAGCTATAATTTTGTAATGACGCCACAGGGCGTCGCAATGACATAATTCAATAATAGTGGTGACTGAACAAGTTCATCGTGTTTTGAATCAAACGAAAGTGTACCGAAACAAGCCTGAAGATTTGATTTACACAATGTTACAAAGTTTTTAGTTGAATACGGAACATCAAAGAGTCACTGTTTTTTATCGAAGGATGAAAAAGTATTAAGTACCGTAAGGCATTCGATTGTTAACGAAAGGATCGTTAGGAGGTACATTGTGCCTATGAAATGAGTATATGTACCATTGTCTTAACACGCAACTGTGTTGAGACTGCTTTGATTGCGATAAACAAAACGGACTTCAGAGCAAGTAAATAAATAAACAATTAATTCTGTGAATGAGGTGCGTAACCAACTTAGCGCAAGCTTCAATTTTATGGAAGTATCACCGCAAGGTATCGAAACAAATCAAATGATTTAATGCAGTCGTAGACCAACCGAACCTGCTATGACTTGAAATGAAAGAATCTTTGCAAAAATATTTGAATATGATGCTCCCAATACATCATATGACGTCTGAAACTGAATATGCGAAGTGGATGAGTTCCAGCAATCGAACTTAATTTCAATGTAGCCCTGCAATAAACGTATCTATCAACAAAGGGAATCTCGGCAAGGCAACAAAATAAACCATGAATGTAATTTGTAATAAAAGAAGTTTCAAGAGAGTGTGTTGACTTGATAGCAAAAGAGCCAACAATTTCAATAATGTAGGTCATTCGAATCACAACCCAGTAATTAGATTTAGTAACGTAATATTTGAACTTTAATGAAGCGTTTATTCGAAATGAAACCGCATGCGTAGCAAAAGGTGCATGGATTATATATAAGTTTTCAAGTAATGAAGTGGTGTATAACTGCTAAAATGGAGAAGTGACCAAGCCTACAAAGCAAACGTGTGTTCGCTCTTAGCGAAGAGAATCAACGTGATGCAACTATTTTGAGGGGAGTAGAGATGCAAACATCTACTTGCTAGAAGCAAAAGTGAAGATTTCAACGAAAGAAAATGACAAGTTTGTCAGGTTAATGATGGTTGATTGAGTTGACAGATATGGTTCCTTAGTAAAAACCCTTACGAGTTTGGACCTGGGTTCCCAAAGGTCCTAAATATATGTTTTCTAAATCCCCCAGATTTCGTATCCCATGTAGAACTGGTTTGTGCATTGTGTAGGAAGCACTATTTTTGTGTACGTCTAAGAACAAGTCATTGTCCCACAATTTTTCCCCGGTATACTTTCTTCTCGAACTCACTGCTAACGATGCTCGATCGTCGACCAGTCGTGTAATAGTAGTGGTGTCCTCACAGTCAGTTATGTACGAAGTTCGTTAATCCTTAGCAAGAGTCACTGACTCTCGTGGTTTAGCTCGTTCGGCTCCTGGTAGTTGATGCTCGTTTGAAAAATCATCGTCCTTCTTCTTGACGAGCAGAATTGGGGTTACCCAAAAGGGAATTTTGGTCTGTTATATTCCTTATCTATCAACTTCTGAAGCTTCACTGTCAATCCTTGCATCTCCGAAAGTGTAAGTCGTTAAGGGGTATTGACTATAGGCGCGACGCCTGGATTCAATCTGATGCGAAATTCGACTTGTCGTTGAGGAGGTAATTCTGGCAAGTCCTTGGGAAAGACTTCAGGGTATTTCCCTATCACGGGAATACCTTCGAGTTTTAGTTCTTCGGCTCCCGTGTCCCCGACATGAGCCAGAAAACAACACATCCTTTCCGCAACCACTTTCGTGCCTTCAAGCAATTCGTGATCTATAGAGGTGTATCCTGCTTCGTGAGTTACGATCGTTCCTTCATTCGCTATCGGGGTGCAGATATCAATCTTCGCTCGATTGCTTGGCAACTAATCCACCCCAATTACCTCGTCGAAGCTTCCCCACTCAACTGGCAGTAGATCTAGCGTAATCTTACGCTTTCCGGGTTCTATCCTGCCGATTCCAATCACTTCGTTGGCTTCCACTAGCTTCCCGTTAGCTAGTACTATCGTGTGCGGATTATCTAATTTACTTGTTACTAGGCCAAGTATACTCTCAAACTCTAGAGATGCGAAGCTAAAATTTGCAACAGTATCTAGCAGCACAGATGCATAACGTTGAGTAATAAGGGACGTACCGATATCCAAACTCGGATTCCTGGCGTGCTCCCCTAGCTCTGCTACTGAGCTTTTATCCTTGTGCCTGATTCTCCTTAGGACAGTATTTTCTGAAATGCTTCTTGCTCCCACAGTTAAGACAAACTTCAGCACGTTTTTGTTTGTCACTCGTCCTGCCTTCGTCGTTGTCGTTGTTTCCTCCGTGATTCTTGCTATCATCTTGACCTTTATTTCCACTTTCAATACCTTGTCTACAAGTCTCCTTGGGATGCCCCCTCTTACCACAGTTATCACATTTTCCATATTTACATCGCCCGACATGATAACGTAGATAATTGTCGCACTTAGGTAGGATACCCTTGTAGTCTTTTCCCTTTTTGGCCTTCTTCTTATTACTCGCCCGAGTAATCATTTTGAAATTTGCGAATTTTCTTTTGTTATCTCCAGATGACTCTACTGGAGTCTCCTCTTTCTCTTCCACACTGGAAAATTTTCCTTGTCTAATTGCTTCTTCAGTGAGTGCCACGCTTGTGTTGATAGCCTCGGTGATCGTTGAAGGTTTAGATGTCGATACCAGGCTTAGAATCTGAGGTGCTAGTCCCCCAATGAAACGTTCGATCTTCCTAGATCCTGGTTCCACCAAACGCGAAGCAACTTGTGATAATTCGCCAAATCTCTGCACATATTCAGCTATATTTGGACCTTCCATTTTCAAGTTCCACAATTCAGCTTCCAACTTCTGGACTTCCGCCCTAGAGCAATATCTTTGGCGTATTAGTTCCTTCAGTTCATCCCACGTCAGAGCATACGCAGTAGTCTCGCCCATTGCCTGAACCTGAAAGTTCCACCAGGACAGAGCCCCATCTATTAATAGCCCAGCTACGTACGCGACCTGTGTTCTGGGGCACATTTGCTCAACCGTAAGACAGAATCTGTTTTCTCAACCCAGCGCATGAAGGCTAAGGCACCCCCGTGCCGTCGAATCCTTGAGGTTTGTGTTTTAAGAACTGCTCGTAAGTACAGCCCTTGCTGTGTTCGGAGCGAAGGGCTTCGAGCTGTGCAATGGCTTGCGTGATGCGTTCTTGTAGTCGTGCCGTTGATGTGGGCGGAGGGTTGTTGGCATTGACGTTCCCTTGTATCGACATCTTCTGAGAAGAAGATTGGTTAAGTCAGGTCTCATTTGCTCAGTGAGTGCATTTAGTTGTTTAGTGGTCATAAGTACATACACGTATTAGGTTATCATACCAACCAATCAAGCAATAGTATAATCGTAGTATAACCAAGTAATTTGGTAATTATGTTTAATGAGAGTATTGCAAGTAAGCACGTAGCATTATAATTTTAGTACGCACATAAAGGTCGATAATCGTGCTTAACGAAGACATAGCGACTGAGCTTTCGTCGGTTATTGGCCACAAAGTATTGTCGCGTGTTTAATGATAATTGGCTCCCATTGTTTACCGGCCACAATTGCTTTGTCTTACAAAATGTATCACATAAACAGGGACACAGGGTCACCCTACCCTTGCCCAAAATATATTAGTGTAACAAAATTACGTAGTCAGATGTGGTCCTCAAAAGTCTCCACCGTCCTGGCTTATCATTAGTGTTTTTATCCAAATGCAATCCGCATAATCCAGAAACCAACTATGATGGTGACTGAGGTGGAGGAGGAAGGAAAGCACACTGCTAGCATGCGTGAACTCCTCCTCGATTTTGTATATACGTCGAAGTCATTGACTGTTCTGCCGCTCGACAATAAAGAAACGAGCATCAAGACCTAGGAGAGGTGTGATAGAAGCAGGTGAGAGCGTCGAAAGGGATCTTTGATGAAAATGAGGGGGGGAAAGTATGCTGACAATAGGCAATGTGGAGGACGTGGTGTCAGTTCAAGTTCCAAAACTCTGTGGCTTATATCCTTAAACTATAGCTGATGTTACAGGAGCACTCATCCTGTGTGTAGCCTCCATAATGTGAGGGATGGCAAGGGTCTAAAATCAGTTTAGTGTATTATAGGAACCATCGAAATGGCTTATCCAGCGTTGTAGAGGTGAATGTAGCAAACGGTGCGGCCTGTAGAAAATGCTGCTGTAGCAAATGAGATCGTTACGCAGGTGCTGACCTGGAGTACCTTCCCATGCTGCGGATGTGTCTTGAAAGAAGGCGATAGGCATGTTGGCGCAATGGACGTCGGTCTTTATAGGAGCAACATCAACGGGTGCAGGTGCAGCAGAAATGTCTCAATGAAAGGAGAATCAATAGGTGCAGGTACTGGGTCTGGTACAAGGAGTGCAATGCATGGTAGACCAAAAAGAAACAGGATCGTGATCACGTAAAGGTGTGGGTTCAGCAGGTGCAACATCGAGCTGACCCAAAAGGTGCAGAAGCTAGCTCAAGAGCAGGCCCTGGGTCGTGTAACGGTGTGGTGCCTCGAGCAGGTGATAAAGTCGCAGCCATGTCATCGTCGTCTGCGTCAGTAGTAGAAAGCTGTAATCCAGCTGTTTGTAAGGTTGCAGATGTCACAGACTCAAAAGAGTCTGAATGCATGCTAGAATCAGAGGATAGCTTGCTAGTAGGGGTCTTAAGAAGTGAAATTAGTAACAGTGTTCTTGTATAATTTTCTATCATCATGGGCGTTAGCAGGAGGACCATCAATAAACATGTCAACGTCATCATAAATTTTTTGTCGAGTAGCCAACCTTCAGTAGAAATGTCCACAGGAGGCGCATCATCGAGGATCGGAGCCATGGTGTGCCCATCTTCGGGATGACCAGTGATAGAGTGATCATGGATTGAAACAAGAGTGACAGAAAGATTCTTGTCAGAGAAATCATCAGCGAGGATAAAGTATCACCAAAATCTGGTAGCGCGGATTGTGGAAGTCGTCCTCGTCCTTAGTCAGCATATCAGGATCACGCTCAGCGTCTGACGTAAATGTCTCTGGCGCAGATGTAGTCTCATTATCTGTGGCGGTGGTCGTAGTGTTATCAATGTCTGATATCTCGTTCTCTAAATAGAGTGACATGTGTGCCGGTGCATAGCATGTATATCCATAGTAATTGCTAACAATTAGTGAATGCAAACAACTACCACATATGCACGTTTATCAATAATTAGCAGCTAAGCATGTATATGGTATTAATGAAAGCATGTAGTCATCCTAGTCTTCCCAGACTATCCCACCCAGTCTCTCAGACTGAACTTCCCAGTCTCTCAGACTAACTCCCTGGTCTCTAAGACTAACTCCCTGGCCTCTAAGACCAACTCCCTAGTTTCTAAGACTAATTCCCTGACGTCTAAGACCAACTCCCTGGCATCTAAGACCAATCCTCCCAGTCTCTAAGACTAAATCCCTGGCCTCTAAGACCAACCTCCCAGTCTCTAAGACTAAATCCCTGGCCTCTAAGACCAACCTCCCAGTCTTTAAGACTAATCCTCCCTCAGCCTCTAAGACTGATCCTCCCTCAGTCTCTAAGACTGATCCTCCCTCAGTCTCTAAGACTGAATTATAAATATAAATTTGGAAATGTGTATTCGTGCCTTTTATTTGTAAAAATGTTTGTCCCCTGGATCTGGACGTTTTGTGTATGCAATGTAAAAAAAATGTTTAAAAACGTTTTCGTGAGAGCCCTGATGATCATAGTCTAGACTCGAGAAAGAATCCTAGTTCGCTATGAACCTGGCTCTGATACCAAGCTGTCACACCCTGGCTTTTGCGGAAGCGTGGATTATTTTAGTGTGACTTCTTAATACCATAGCAACAATCATAACAATGCTATATAATAAAAATACAAGACATTCATCCATTCATTAAGTTTTAAAATACCACAACATCAGTATTTGGAAAAGTCGATACTTAAAATAGTTTACAAAACATACTTGTCTAAAACGTGTTCATAAGACACAACAAAAGACTTTTAATATAACGAGATTTAAGACATGCAACCCGTCCAGGTAAGGGTTACACCTCCTAAACCTACTGCCCTGGATGACATCTTATTCAACGCAGCTTGACTTATGCATACTTCGCCAGATCTGCTAATTCCCTGAAATACATGTAGTTTGAAAAATCAACATAAAGTTGAGCGAGTTCATGTGTAAGTGAGTATGTATAAACCTTTGTAATATGTCGGTATGTATGAAAATCCCTAGTATGTAGCATTTAAGGAAAAAGAGATCACCATTGGGTTGCAAAGCCAATGATATGTGTGAAGTGATGCAAGAAGACTCAAACCTAGCAAATTTGTGCGTCAGGCACATAGTCACCTCATGGTCCACTCGGCGGACTCAGGAGTGTGGGGCTCGCTACACCCAAATAGATCTATCACTCATGTCCCTCGGTCCTACAACGAGCATTAATGGCCCCAAGTACCACCTACCCACTCACATAATCTAAGTAGTAAACCCTCCTTAAGCTAACCATACCATGTATATAAAAGTCTGTAATAATTGTCGCATGTATTTCACCCCCGAAGTATAAAACTGAAAACAGTAAAGAGAAAAGGGGGAACATGAACTCACTATATTGCGTCTTCAGTATGTGTAACCCAAGTCTCCTCAGCCAACACGACTACCTACAGTGTACTAACGTCTATCAGACGAACCGGTCGTGCCTTGTCTTAGTATTTGGGTTACGTTTCTGGTATTATTCCAAGTTGTAATAATTATATTTAGTTTTGGAATAATTGTTTATGCAGTGTTTCTGTATATCTTGCCACGTAATGGCGTTGTATTTCGGTGTATTGTTCTAAATAAAAATATGTTAATATATTCCCAATATATACTTCCAAAACCATATATTTCAAGTCTCACTTAAATATATATAAATAAACCTTATTTTGTTTAATCATGTATTGTTCCAGAAAATATAGATTTTTCTCAAAAATTATATATCTTCTAAATATACTAGGAAAATATATTTTTATCTCCCACTTGGAAAATATATTCAACTCATTTGTCCAAAAATAACGTATTTCCAAAATATATGTATTTTTCCCAAAAATAATATATTTTTATTTCTACAGTTTCCAAAATAATATTTTACCAAAATATACGTATAAGACTATTTTCCCGAAATATTACATAAGTCACGTTTTAGCGTTTCGTATTGCTTTAACACATGCGTAATTAAATATTTATTTCATGAGAGTTTTGGGTATTATTTTGGAGTCGTAAATTTATGGAATACATGGGTTATATTATTTCATCTAAAAATAATATAACTTGTTCACAAAATAACAATCAATCACACAAGCGTTTTAGTATAAAATATATATTCTACATATATATTTATCAAACTTTATTTACGAAAATCAACCTCCGGCACTTTGTATTTTGTAACAAAAATCATGGCGAAGTTTTATTTTGAAAATAAAGTTAGAAATACATTTGTAAACACTTATTAGAAAAATATTTTCTAAGTGTTGAGTTTTTAGAAAAATTTCGCCAGAGTTTCCTTTGTAAACGGAGGCGTCCACGCTTACTAGCGTACCATTTTCTTTTGTAAAAATCATTCAAACAATTTACCAATCAACAATATAAAATTTTTTATCACCAACTTTGACAATAATAAACATGAACCATAAACTTGTGAACTTGAAAGTTTGTAATAATATGTAGTAAATTACTAGCATATTTAGTAGGTCTTGTTATCTTTAAACATATATTAGTTTCTTAAAAACGTTATTTTTAAAGAATGTGTATTTTCACAACTTCTAGTCATATTTTCCAAAAATATTTCTTTGTGGAATTTTCTTGTTACACAAGTGTTCATACACTTGTTTACTTCTAAAAATGATTTTAGTTCATACAAGATCCGGGTTTTAACAAACTAGTATTTGTCACTTGGTTCTTCCGAAAACCCACTCATAGATCTTTAGATCTACAAGTTTATAACTTTATTTTTCAAGAAAAACTTATATTTATTCAAGTTTAAAGTTCATGTATGGATGGTTTCATCATCTTTCATAACTTTAACCTTTACATCTCACTAGTTCATGTTCTTAAACATGATCTAGCAAGCCTTAGATGATGAACCATCTTACTTCCACTAACAAACATCATCCAACAATCATAACAACACAAAATCAACATGATTTCAACATCATTTAACCATACATCTTCTCTTTATCCACTCTTTATCCTTTATGTTTCAAGATTAGTTTATGTTCTTTAGTGTTTTCTTAATATTTCACCATTCAATCATCTATTAACCACTAAAAATAAGAACAAGATGAAGTTTTTAAGCACTTACTACTAGCACAAGGCTAGGGGAGAAACAAGGCGTAAAAGCGGTGGATAAAAGAAAACAAAAGTGGTCCTTGAGCTTCCGAACACACCGAGCTTACTTGTATGATCACCTTCACCTATGGATGCCCTTGGAATGATTGAAGAAGTTTGAAAAATAGTGGTGGTGTGTGTGCTTGTGTTCGGCCGAAGGTAGGGGAAGGAAGAAAGAAATGGAGTTTGTTGATGGTGAATGATGAAAGATAATGGTTAACTAGTGGGTTTTATAGAATTCTTATAACCTTTGGTTCACATGTTTCCTAATCTAATAGCATCCACCATTTAAATAATGAAAAGAATTCATGGCGGAAAGTCCCCATGTAACCGTCAAAGGGGGGGTGGTATCTTGTTGGATTTTAATTGTTGGTTACAAGTCTAGTTAGAAATCTAGTTAGGATTAAAGGATTAAAGTTTGTGTGTTAAGGTGTGTTGTTATTTATAAAGTGTGTTAGGGTGTTCGGGGACCCTAACTAGCTCAGAAAAATAAAAACAATGTGTTTGGCAATATTTTTGTGTTCCGGGTAAAGTCCGGTTGTTCGGTTGGGTGTTGTTCCGTTAAAGTGCTAAATTAATCCATAAGGTGTCTTTTATAATACTTTTTGTGACACATTTAATTCCGAACACTTTGGAAAGTATCTAGGACTATTTGCCAAGTTTTTGCACTTTACTAGCATTATTAAATGCTGAATTTTGGTTATTTAGTGTAGAATTCTGCATTTAATGTATGTTTTAGGCACTTTCGGACACTATAACTATCACCTAGTGACGCAGTTTTATGATCCTCACTACCCTACACTTCCTACTAGTGTAGTATTCTATTCCTGGCTCATACTGGCCTAAAAAACAAAGTCTGTTTAGGTGCTGGCATTGTCAGCATGTCTCTGGGTTATCCGCTCACCGTGCTAACTGTGCTTTGTGCATCAAGTTTGTCACTAAAGTTTGTGTGTAATAAATGGAGTGACAGTTTGAAGGTGATGCATGTGTATGTAGGTAACAGAAATCAGAAAGCAGTATAATCAACAGTTGTAATTAAGCACAGTCATTAAGCATAGATTAAAAATTAATTAAGTGTACGGATGCATGCAAATTTGACAGTTGTCACATTCTCCCCCCGTTAAGAAAATTTCGTCCTCGAAATTTGTACTACCTTAACTCCTTATGGTTACGTCACACACGTATATATATATATATATATATATATATGAATAATACTGAGGTAGATAATCACCAACCCGAGTCAAACCTTACTCACATCAGGTGAGTCCAAGAATATATGACAACCCGAATCCTATGGTTAAAAGGCGTGTGCTTTCAGCGTTTTATGTCAAAGGTACAAGACGTACTTGACGTATAGTCTAGTGTAATCCAGCTAGCAGGGGGGGTTCCACAAAAGAGAGGTTTTGACTAATAAGATTCTCAAACGATCGATCGTAATATGCAAACAAGTTTTCACGAATCCTAGTATCCGTTATATGAATTCAAAATCAACAACTAAAAAAAAATAGTAAAATGATCCGTCAACTCCCGAGTAGATGAATGGTAAGATTTAGTGTGTTGAAAATTTTGAATTGCGAGATTACGCCGAGTGAATACAAACGAATCTGGTGTATCCTTGCTTTGATTTGTAGTTGCATCAGAAATGTTTAAATGACAAGTCAACAAAAGTATATGTAGTTTTGCGTGAAAATTTTGACCATGGTTAGCACAAGCTATAAGTTTGTAATGACGCCACAGGGCGTCGCAATGACATAATTCAATAATAGTGGTGACTGAACAAGTTCATCGTGTTTTGAATCAAACGAAAGTGTACCAAAACAAGCCTGAAGATTTGATTTACACAATGTTACAAAGTTTTTAGTTGAATACGGAACATCAAAGAGTCACTGTTTTTTATCGAAGGATGAAAAAGTATTAAGTACCGTAAGGCATTCGATTGTTAACGAAAGGATCGCTAGGAGGTACATTGTGCTTATGAAATGAATATATGTACCATTGTCTTAACACGCAACTGTGTTGAGACTGCTTTGATTGCGATAAACAAAACGGACTTCAGAGCAAGTAAATAAATAAACAATTAATTCCGTGAATGAGGTGCGTAACCAACTTAGCGCAAGCTTCAATTTTATAGAAGTATCACCGTAAGGTATCGAAACAAATCAAACGATTTAGTGGAGTCGTAGACCAACAGAACGTGCTGTGACTTGAAATGAAAGAATCTTTGCAAAAATATTTGAATATGATGCTCCCAATACATCATATGACATCTGAAACTGAATATACGAAGTGGATGAGTTCCAGCAATCGAACTTAATTTCAATGTAGCCCGACAATAAACGTATCTATCAACAAAGGGAATCTCGGCAAGGCAACAAAAGAAACCATGAATTTAATTTGTAATAAAAGAAGTTTCAAGAGAGTGTGTTGACTTGATAGCAAAAGAGCCAACAATTTCAATAATGTAGGTCATTCGAATCACAACCCAGTAATTAGATTTAGTAACGTAATATTTGAACTTTAATGAAGTGTTTATTCGAAATGAAACCGCATGCGTAGCAAAAGGTGCATGGATTATATATAAGTTTTCAAGTAATGAAGTGGTGTATAACTGCTAAAATGGAGAACTTGAGATTCTATAAGAGTTAGACAACGTTAAAATATAGTTATTCGGTTTTTTTTAGGTAAACTAAATAAATTGAGTTATGGTTATAGTGTTTTAGAAGCACATGGGTTTATAAATAAGATTATAGTTAAAGGGTCGGATTTTGGGTCAAACAAGTATCTAAAAGTTCCTTTGTAGTAAAGAAAGGATGAAAATTGACCAAATTACCCTTGTAAGCTAATTCGAACAAACGACCCTTGCAAAAGGTTCGGAAACGATAGTGAAAGATGTAAATTCTTGGGTCGAATGACTTTATATGAGTCTTTGCCGTAAAAAGATAATCCGAGGGGTAAAATTTGGAACATATAGATATCCACATTAAATCCAACACACGTATAGTTGTGGTGGAAGATTACTGGATAAGAAATGTAGGAATAAGATGCTAGAAATGTATGAAAGCTAGTTCAAGTTCTAAAGTGCTTAAATACCCTTAACGGGTCAAAATAAGCATACAAGCGAAAACGTATTTAAATTGTGGGAGAAACCTAGGATTAGAACCTAACATGGTAGATAACATTAATTTGAAGAGGTGCATGTGAAATAAGGATTAAATAAATATGGTTGTTTGATAAAATGCATAAACGGGTTAAAATTCGGTAAAACGGCAAGAAGTCGGAGGCTTAGAAGTCTCAAAATTTATTATGTAGGATGTTGGATTTTAACTCCATTTGATGGAGGATCAAATTAAAATCATGTAGGAAGAAACGGGAGATCAAACGGATATGCGGATTGAAAGATACGAAAGTTTTCGTGTCAAAACGGCAAAATTGGAAGGGGCTGATACAGGGGCCACCGTAACTTACGGTGCCCACCGTAAGTTACGGTGGGGCTGAAATCTTTACGCCAGGTGCCTACTGAGTTATGGTGGGAGCATTTTAAATTAGGGGCCACCATAACTTACGGTGCCCACCGTAAGTTACGGTGGAGGCCAGATTCGAGTCTTTGTTTCTGGGATCAAGGGATTAATATTGGGATTTCCTGATTTTTCTTTAATTCGATTTTTCGACTCCATTTTCCTTGTGATACCAGTTATTTAATTATCAAAACTAACTTTTAAGTTGGTTTTGAACATAGGTGAATGTCGAGAGCCCGGATGAAGATCAAGCGTCGAGCAAGAACCGAACACGCATTAAATGAAGCTTCCGCAAGTTGTTTCGTCGTTATTCTAAAACGATGAATTAAATTACACTATGTTGTTTTGCTTTCAAAGTTTAGAAAAGTTTTAATAAACCCGTATTTGAGCATGAATGTTTAAATATAAATACTCAGTAATTCGTGATTATTTACGGGAATCGATAAATAAATTTATGGTTGTTACAAGTTGGTATCAGAGCCCTGGTTTAAGAGATTCAAGTATGGTGGGGAAAACTATGCTTGGACTTAAACCTTACGCTCTTGATAAAGATTAGTGTTCGGTTCGAGGCTTGATCGCAAATCCGGTAAGTACATGTATGTTAATGGTTAGCGTGTTAAGGTGTTGTAAACAACACATAGGGTTATCGTGTAATACACGTTACCCCAATTAAATGATTGAAGTAGTTGACGAAATTTCATGCGTTGACGCGTATAGTAGAAAAAGCCTTGTATTATAATACGGGCAATTATTGAAGTTGACATTACTAACTCTTGTTAATGTTGTAATTTAAGGACCCTCGCGTCTGAAGATGACATGAGATGAATGAATTGCGGATATGATAATGGAACGTTCTGAGGTATGACAAGAAGAGCGTACTCATCAAGGACCTAAATCGCGTAACAATCGCAAATAAGTAATGGCAAGGAAAGCCCGTTAGGGCAAACATTTATCAAGTGCGCATTTTAAATGATTACGTGAATAGTAATATGCAACAAATACGTAGAGATTTAAAGTTGCATATGTAGATTAAAAACTTGGAAAAAAAACGAATAGAAAACCTATCCGGGATATTGTTTCCAAGAAAAACAAATAGAGGCATTACTTACATGGGGTGTAATGTGAAAATTATAAAAAGGTCATGTATATCAGGTGTTGAACGTTTACTCTGGCCAAGTAAGTAGTGAACACGTGGTACCATGAACTTCTTATGATGGACACATTTATGTCCGATGTAGTAAGGGTGGGGTGAATGGGACTAACTTAAATAGTACCCAAATGAATCAAATAAGTAAGACGTTTGATAGTAAACGTAAACGTAAGTCAGATGACGGAAGCGTATTACGTAAGAATAACAAGCCCGAGAGAAGGGACAAAGATCAAGTAAAAAGAAAATACAGACCGATCAATAGGAATGCTAAGGCATAGGGATAAAAGTTTGACTGTCACAAGTGATCAAATTCGCATGGACAAGTCAAACGAATTCAATAAAAGATAAAGGACTTGATTGAATAAAAGCGATGGATCTCGCTAAGACGACCAAATAAATTAAAATAACGTCTAAAACCATATAAGAATGATTATTTGAAAATGACCTTGGTAAAGATACCCGATTGATGGGTAGGACTTTGAAAGCATGCGTAAACCAAGAGACGGGTACGCGAAATAGAAAGTCAAAGGACTCGGATTAAGAGTCATGACTAAAAGACGATGAGAATTTGCAAACAGAAATTTTGATAACTATGTTCAACTAATCTAAAGTTGAACGGGTTGAATAAAGAATGAAGTGTGACGTTCGTGAGTAATGAAATCTCACACGAATAAATCAAACGAGATAAATAAAATATAAAAGCTCGGTAGTGCAAGTAAGCGCAAATCGAATAATGGAAGCATGAAATAATAAAGAACCCGGGTAACGGGTCGTAGAGAAGTATAATTATGAACCGGGGAAACGGTGAGCGTAGAACAAACCGACGTGTAAATGACGTAAAGAGTCATAAAGTCGGAAGATTAGTCCAAGAGTAAATGAACGAAGCTTTAGACTACGGTCAAGGCCAACTAAAGTTCAAAAACGAAAATAAACAATTCCAAACATAATAAAAGATGCTTTGAAGCTATATATGTATATATACATTTGAATATAGACATGGATAAAAGACGATCTACGGGATCATCCTAACCTACGGGATCATAAATAGTGTTAAAGTCTACGGGACCAAAAAGACCTTCGGGTCAAAAATAGAAAGAAACGAATTGTAAAGGTCTCACCTTAGAAAGGATAAAAAGGTGAAAATCTGAATAAATAGCCTACGAGGCTAAGGGAAAGAACCTACGGGTCATAGGGGTTAAGCTTGGGAAATTGTTATAATTTCCCGCTTTAAATAATAACAAAAATGACTAGATTCTCGGAAGTAACATTCCTAGAAGCGGGAGAACGATGTACGACAAAGAGGAAACGTAAACTAAGAATTTAGTTTTTAGTCAAAAGTAACGTTTTAACAAAACATAAGAGGTATGGGGTGACTTAGAGAATTTTAAACACACAAAAGGCCGGTGATGGCAAATAGCATACCCGGGTAACGTGGTATGAAGTAACTGGTGACTAACAAGTCTAACCGCCAAAATGAATAAACAATAAAGATAATGGATACAAGCAAAAAAGTAACGGTCTGCGAGGCCTTACACACGAAAGACTTACATGTCAATATAAATGGAAATGTTAGATCGAAAGGAATGAATGAATGCCTTGAAAAACGAAACTAAGTACGTTTAATTCAAATTAAAGGAACTATGTAAACAAGGTTTCGGGGACAAAACCTCTTTAAGCGAGGTAGACTTGTAACACCCCGAAAACGGGTTTGGTAATCAAACCACGTTAATACTACAGGACGGGTAAAATACAGTTAGTGGTAAAACTTACCCGGTAAATTTTAGGATTTAAATAAATAAATCTAATATTTATTAAAAGGATGAGAAATACTTCGAGAAAGCAAAGTATATAAAAGGCCCGAGATTTAACGGGACTTAAAATAAAACGGGTTGTGAACAAGATAAAGTAACTAGGAAATAAATAACCTAGTACAAGTCTTGTAATTAAATGAAAGAACAAAATATCAAGTTATAAACCAAACTAAAGTTGAGGGGCCTAAAGGGTGTAAATTGAAACTAATACTATCAAAACAAAAATTAAAACTCAAAACCCACTTAGGGGCGTGGGTGGAGGTCGAACCAGGCAAGGGGAAGGCGACCAGGGTTCTTCAAAACCCAAGCTTCCACAAATCTCATAAATTGAGGGTTCAAATCTGATCAAAAACGAAATCCGAGCTAAGATTAATGATCCCCGTTGCAAGGAGATCCTAAGGTATGTAAAATTTGACAAAAACCCTCTACTTGAAATTCTTATGAATTTAGAGAACTTGAAATCTGATGATGCATGTGTGATTTGTAGATGAATTAGGAACATTAAAACGTCTAGGAGCAAACCCTAGACAAGTACATGTTGAAATTATGCTAAATTCTAGTGAAATCCATGGTCACCATTGTAGGTGATTAGTGGGTTATGTAGAACTTGATAAACACTAGGAAATTTGGGGTTTATTCTAGTGTAAATTGACATATGTAAAGTTATTTCAGAATTTTAAAGGCAAATATTTGTGTTAGATAGTTTGATTGATGAAAATTCGGGTTATATAACAAGTTGTGAGCTTGTTAATGAATTATTTAAAATTCTGCACTTAAGGTGTTTGTATAAATGCCTCAAAGAAGACTTAAACCTGAAATTTAAAGTTAAAACGCATAATTAGGATGATATGGCAAATTGTGCATTAAGACTTATAAAAAGGGTTCTAAACGGATTGTGAATTGAACTCTTTAGGAGAGGAATCCGGATCGTCAAGTGAACAAGCCGGTGGAAATACACGTTTGAAAAGGATGCTTAAAAGGTACGTAACCACGATTTCATTACGTTATGCTTGATTTCGTATTTACGCTAGTAGACTTTAAATTAGCATAATACATGATATTTGCATTTAGTTGAAGTGACGAAGATCACTAGGTAAATAAACGGGTCAAAAGGTGAAATTATCACCCTTGACAATATTGACTAATGGTTTGTCGAGTTACATGTTTATAGGAATAAATATCAAATGGATACGCACATCGCTATTGTTTAGCGGCTACTAAGGCAAGCTATTGAAACGGGTCAATATATTGATCCGAGTCCGGTATGTATAATGATTCAACTCATCATGTAGAACTTGAGATTCTATAAGAGTTAGACAAGGTTAAAATATAGTTATTCGGTTTTTTTTTTTAGGTAAACTGAATAAATTGAGTTATGGTTATGGTGTTTTAGAAGCACAAGGGTTTATAAATAAAATTATAGTTAAAGGGTCGGATTTTGGGTCAAACAAGTATCTAAAAGTTCCTTTGTAGTAAAGAAAGGATGAAAATTGACCAAATTGCCCTTGTAAGCTTATTCGAACAAACGACCCTTGCAAAAGGTTCGGAAACAAGTTTTATGATTAAATAAATGCTTAGAATAAGAAAAGATAGTGAAAGATGTAAATTCTTGGTTCGAATGACTTTATATGAGTCTTTGTCGTAAAAAGATAATCCGAGGGGTAAAATTTGGAACATATAGATATCCACATTAAATCCAACACACATATAGTTGTGGTGGAAGATTACTTGATAAGAAATGTAGGAATAAGATGCTAGAAATGTATGAAAGCTAGTTCAAGTTCTAAAGTGCTTAAATACCCTTAACGGGTCAAAATAAGCATACAAGCGAAAACGTATTTAAATTGTGGGAGAAACCTGGGATTAGAACCTAACATGGTAGATAACATTAATTTGAAGAGGTGCATGTGAAATAAGGATTAAATAAATATGGTTGTTTGATAAAATGCATAAACGCGTTAAAATTCGGTAAAACGATAAGAAGTCGGAGGCTTAGAAGTCTCAAAATTTATTATGTAGGATATTGGATTTTAACTCCATTTGATGGAGGATCAAATTACAATCATGTAGGAAGAAACGAGAGATCAAACGGATATGCGGATTGAAAGATACGAAAGTTTTCGTGTAAAAAAACGGCAAAATTGGAAGGGGCTGATACAGGGGCCACCGTAAGTTACGGTGGGGCTGAAATCTTTACGCCAGGTGCCTACTGAGTTACGATGGGAGCATTTTAAATTAGGGGCCACCGTAACTTACGGTGCCCACCGTAAGTTACGGTGGAGGCCAGATTCGAGTCTTTGTTTCTGGGATCAAGGGATTAATATTGGGATTTCCTGATTTTTCTTTAATTCGATTATTCGACTCCATTTTCCTTGTGATACCAGTTATTTAATTATCAAAACTAACTTTTAAGTTGGTTTTGAACATAGGTGAATGTCGAGAGCCCGGATGAAGATCAAGCGTCGAGCAAGAACCGAACACGCGTTAAATGAAGCTTCCGCAAGTTGTTTCGTCGTTATTCTAAAACGATGAATTAAATTACACTATGTTGTTTTGCTTTCAAAGTTTAGAAAAGTTTTAATAAACCCGTATTTGAGCATGAATGTTTAAATATAAATACTCAGTAATTCGTGATTATTTACGGGAATCGATAAATAAATTTATGGTTGTTACAAGTTGGTATCAGAGCCCTGGTTTAAGAGATTCAAGTATGGTGGGGAAAACTATGCTTGGACTTAAACCTTACGCTCTTGATAAAGATTAGTGTTCGGTTCGAGGCTTGATCGCAAATCCGGTAAGTACATGTATGTTAATGGTTAGCGTGTTAAGGTGTTGTAAACAACACATAGGGTTATCGTGTAATACACGTTACCCCAATTAAATGATTGAAGTAGTTGACGAAATTTCGTGCGTTGACGCGTATAGTAGAAAAAGCCTTGTATTATAATACGGGCAATTATTGAAGTTGACATTACTAACTCTTGTTAATGTTTTAATTTAAGGACCCTCACGTCTGAAGATGACATGAGATGAATGAATTGCGGATATGATAATGGAACGTTCTGAGGTATGACAAGAAGAGCGTACTCATCAAGGACCTAAATCGCGTAACAATCGCAAACAAGTAATGGCAAGGAAAGCCCGTTAGGGCAAGCATTTATCAGGTGCGCATTTTAAATGATTACGTGAATAGTAATATGCAACAAATACGTAGAGATTTAAAGTTGCATGTGTAGATTAAAAACTTGGAAAAAAAACCGAATAGAAAACCTATCCGGGATATTGTTTCCAAGAAGTAGTGAACACGTGGTACCATGAACTTCTTATGATGGACACATTTATGTCCGATGTAGTAAGGGTGGGGTGAATGGGACTAACTTAAATAGTACCCAAATGAATCAAATAAGTAAGACGTTTTATAGTAAACGTAAACGTAAGTCGGATGAAGGAAGCGTATTACGTAAGAATAACAAGCCCGAGAGAAGGGACAAAGATCAAGTAAAAAGAAAATACAGACCGATCAATAGGATTGCTAAGGCATAGGGATAAAAGTTTGACTGTCACAAGTGATCAAATTCGCATGGACAAGTTAAACGAATTCAATAAAAGATAAAGTACTTGATTGAATAAAAGCGATGGATCTCGCTAAGACGACCAAATAAATTAAAATAACGTCTAAAACCATATAAGAATGATTATTTGAAAATGACCTTGGTAAAGATACCCGATTGATGGGTAGGACTTTGAAAGCATGCGTAAACCAAGAGACGGGTACGCGAAATAGAAAGTCAAAGGACTCGGATTAGAGTCATGACTAAAAGACGATGAGAATTTGCAAACAGAAATTTTGATAACTATGTTCAACTAATCTAAAGTTGAACGGGTTGAATAAAGAATGAAGTGTGACGTTCGTGAGTAATGAAATCTCACACGAATAAATCAAAAAAAGCTTGGTAGTGCAAGTAAGCGCAAATCGAATAATGGAAGCATGAAATAATAAAGAACCCGGGTAACGGGTCGTGGAGAAGTATAATTATGAACCGGGGAAACGGTGAGCGTAGAACAAACCGACGTGTAAATGACGTAAAGAGTCATAAAGTCGGAAGATTAGTCCAAGAGTAAATGAACAAAGCTTTAGACTACGGTCAAGGCCAACTAAAGTTCAAAAACGAAAATAAACAATTCCAAACATAATAAAAGATGCTTTGAAGCTATATATGTATATATACATTTGAATATAGACATGGATAAAAGACGATCTACGGGATCATCCTTACCTACGGGATCATAAATAGTGTTAAAGTCTACGGGACCAAAAAGACCTTCGGGTCACAAATAGAAAGAAACGAATTGTAAAGGTCTCACCTTAGAAAGGATAAAAAGGTGAAAATCTGAATAAATGGCCTACGAGGCTAAGGGAAAGAACCTACGGGTCATAGGGGTTAAGCTTGGGAAATTGTTATAATTTCCCGCATTAAATAATAACAAAAAGGACTAGATTCTCGGAAGTAACATTCCTAGAAGCGGGAGAACGATGTACGACAAAGAGGAAACGTAAACTAAGAATTTAGTTTTTAGTCAAAAGTAACGTTTTAACAAAACATAAGAGGTATGGGGTGACTTAGAGAATTTTAAACACACATAAGGCCGGTGATGGCAAATAGCATACCCGGGTAACGTGGTATGAAGTAACCGGTGACTAACAAGTCTAACCGCCAAAATGAATAAACAATAAAGATAATGGATACAAGCAAAAAAGTAACGGCCTGCGAGGCCTTACAGACGAAAGACTTACATGTCAATATAAATGGAAATGTTAGATCGAAAGGAATGAATGAATGCCTTGAAAAACGAAACTAAGTACGTTTAATTCAAATTAAAGGAACTATGTAAACAAAGTTTCGGGGACGAAACCTCTTTAAGGGGGGTAGACTTGTAACACCCCGAAAACGGGTTTGGTAATCAAACCACGTTAATACTACAGGACGGGTAAAATACAGTTAGTGGTAAAACTTACCCGGTAAATTTTAGGATTTAAATAAATAAATCTAATATTTATTAAAAGGATGAGAAATACTTCGAGAAAGCAAAGTATATAAAAGGCCCGAGATTTAACGGGACTTAAAATAAAACGGGTTGCGAACAAGATAAAGTAACTAGGAAATAAATAACCTAGTACTAGTCTTGTAATTAAATGAAAGAACAAAATATCAAATTATAAACCAAACTAAAGTTGAGGGGCCTAAAGGGTGTAAATTGAAACTAATACTATCAAAACAAAAATTAAAACTCAAAACCCACTTAACGGCGTGGGTGGAGGTCGAACCAGGCAAGGGGAAGGCGACCAGGGTTCTTCAAAACGGAAGCTTCCACAAATCTCAAAACCCACTTAGGGGCGTGGGTGGAGGTCGAACATAGGTGAATGTCGAGAGCCCGGATGAAGATCAAGCGTCGAGCAAGAACCGAACACGCGTTAAATGAAGCTTCCGCAAGTTGTTTCGTCGTTATTCTAAAACGATGAATTAAATTACACTATGTTGTTTTGCTTTCAAAGTTTAGAAAAGTTTTAATAAACCCGTATTTGAGCATGAATGTTTAAATATAAATACTCAGTAATTCGTGATTATTTACGGGAATCGATAAATAAATTTATGGTTGTTACAATGTAGAACATCAATTTCGTTGTTTGAACTAGGAGCATCAAAGTACGCATGCCAAATCCGTAAATCATTTGACGCCACCGCTTTGAGCATGACCGTCGGTTTTTTTTGTGGTCACCTCTCAAATACTATCCTCGGAAACCAGCCGGGCAACTTCTCCAAACTGTGTGCGTACAGTCGATGCTACCATGCGTCCCTAGAAAGTGCCATATAGCTTCATGTTCGGCGTACAAACGTTATATGCCGTATCTAGTCGGCTTTTGTAAAAATTATTTAGTGTATAACTTAATAACAACATTGCAAAGAAATTGTAGAGATTCACTAGAAGTCCCAGAAGACATAGCTAAACATTCATCATATTTTTCAGGAATGTTACCGGTTGCAAGTTGACGAACTGCGAATGTGCATTTTTGTATCTCCGTAAAACTCTTTTTTCCCCTAGCTTCCTGTAAAAGGACTTTTCTACCTTAGTCAAAAAGTTATTTTGAAAAGTTGTTTTCTTTTATCCAAACATTATTTTGACTTATTCGCTTTTTAAAAAAACCAATAAGTCAATAAATTGACTTAAAAAACTTAGCTAAACATGCCCTGAATTTTAGGCTTGCTATGCCTATGTTTTGTTCCTATTATAGGATATTTGCAATATTGGTGTCTATAAGTAATATTTATAGACGTAAATAACCCTGTTATTTTACCTCTTTTGGGTTGAACTATTATTACCCTATATATTAATAATCAGATGGAATGAATAGTATTTTTAAAATATTTAATATAATAAACCATTAGATGCAGTTTTTTTATAGTTTTATTATTTTTATATTATAAAATTGTTATTTTCTTTACTTTTTAAGTTTGATAAGTTTGGTGTTAACCAGTACTCGTATCGAAAATACCGATTCGTTATCGGTACATGAAGGTAAAAACCAGCACCAGCCTGGTACATAAAACGCCAAAAGTCGGTACCGGATTGAGTTTGATAGTCTTTTAGTTCGAGAAGTTTGGTACTGCTACCCAGTACCATTTGCTCATCCCTGATCACAGGTACCGTACGAACAACAACGGTATCGTACAACTTTTTTTTTAGTTTCAGGGGTAGGGATGCGCTCGGTGCCAACTGATACCCCTATTACGGTATCGGTATATGAAGGTAAAAACCGGTAGCGAACCGGTACCAGGAATGCCAAACGTCAGTACCGAACTGGTACTTAGGATCTTTCGGTTCAGGAAATTCGATACCCGTACCCATTTCTATTTGCTCATCTCTGACTACGGGTTTCTACCGAACAACATCATTACCATACAATTTTTTTAGTTGATTTTCTTTCGGTTATTTTTTAGTGTTTTTTCCTATATTTTCTTTTTATTCTTGTCAGATAAACACAGACTAAATAACAAAATAAGTTCGCCGCAACGCGGCGACAGTTTTTATAACTAGTTACTTTTATAATTGTAATTTTCACACTTTCTTTCTCCCATAAAAAAATACAGATGTATTAGAACTCTTTTAAAGGTTATTTTGATATCAGTCATATCACCAATGTGTAAATATTTTAGTTTTACAAATATTGATATTCTTTTAGTTTTTATGTAAAAATATTCATATTTTCGTTTTTGCTTAATTGACAAAGGTTATTTTCCAAATCACCAATATTGATATTCTTTTAGTTTTTATGTAAAAGTATTCATATTTTTGTTTTTGCAATTGTTGTCAAAAGAAATTTCATAGATGTATTAATAAGTTCTTTCATGGTCTTGAAAGAGAAGAGTGGATTAATAATATTAGACAATATGTCCTATATTTCACGTGAGAAGGAACACTAATTCGTTGTTAGTTAAAAAGGGGCGGCAAATGTTTTTATTGGTGAAAAAGGTAGCAGCCAACCAGTGGATGTCATGACATCCACTAAGTCTTTTATTATTATTTTTTGTTTCATTCTAATATATATATGTATATATATATATATAGTTGAAAGTAAAGCTTAACATTAAAATGGTGTGTGGTGGAGTTGTTGAATTATGCTAAAACTTGGGAACGGAAAAGTTTTATCTTTTTTTTTGCTGAAAATATTTTTAATATCCATCAACTTTACCCAGTTTCTTTTAACTCAGTTTACGCTACTACTTGACTTTAATAAAGTTACTCTATAGTTCCTAAAGTTTGTAAATGTTTTCTTCCTTTGGCGTGTTATTTTTTATCTATATCTCCATGTTATTTTATAGAAATCGCATGATGAATATTATGTACAAGTAACCCAAACAAAAGCGTAAATATATCAAATTGAGAAATATTCGGTTTAGCACCCGCAACGCGAGCGGAGCATTCCGCTTGGATAGTATATAAAACAAAATATATGATTAACATTTAACAGAAAAGAAAAGTATGAAAACTAGTATTGAGGAAAAGACAAAAAAAAATATACCATTTTATATATATATATATATATATATATATATAGAGAGAGAGAGAGAGAGAGAGAAATCGCATGATGAATATTATGTACAAGTAACCCAAACAAAAGCGTAAATATATCAAATTGAGAAATATTCGGTTTAGCACCCGCAACGCGAGCGGAGCATTCCGCTTGGATAGTATATAAAACAAAATATATGATTAACATTTAACAGAAAATAAAAGTGTGAAAACTAGTATTGAGGAAAAGACAAAAAAAAATATACCATTATATATATATATATATTTTTGACGACTGATGATGAATAGTAACTAATTTTTATAATAATATATAACTTTTTATTATTTAATATACTATAATAGTTTATTATAATATTTACTTTTAATGACACATCTTTAATTTTTTTTTTCCTTTTTTAAAAACATATATTTTCTTTTTCAATTTTTAGTAATTGTTTTTCTTCTTTTTTAGAACATATATTAATTTATCGATTAATTTAATACTTCTTTAATAGTTTACGTTTACAACTTTTTCTAAAAACTTAATTACGTAGTTGTACTTATTTTTTCTCTGACATTCTGTTATAAGTTTTGTTAAAAACGAAGTTGTACTAAAAATAAAGTATTTATCTAGTATCATAAAATGGTACAATGATAAATTAAATCTTTCTAATGGTTTGGTTTTCTAAACAACATTCTTTATTTTCAAATCGTGTTTGTTTTACATTATCATTTACTCGGTTTCGCCGCAACGTGCGACTTAAAAAACTAGTTTTTATTAAAACGAGTAAATGATAAAACATTAAAATTATTAATATTACTTTCCATTTGTATACAGTAAACTAAAAAGTATTTATTTCACCATTATAAGTTATGTTTCAAAAGTTTAAGCCACACATGATATTTTTTTTCTTTGAACGGCAAATTTGGATCATTGACGGACCATTGGAGTAACATCTTGCCACTAAGAGCATTTAACGCTCCGATACCATGTTAACAAACATGGATCTGTACAAAGAACTGTAAAAGACTAAAAATACCCAAATCAAACTTTATAGAAACCCCAAAGAAACATATCTGAAAGTTTACAATCAACAACTTCAACCAAAGTCTAACACTCAGACTCTTACAAGATTATCAACTTGATAATCAGACAACGAAGAACGGATTACTCACTAGATACACACACAGATTCAAGATGAATTTGTGTCAACAATGAAGCCCTAATCGCCTGGGAGAAGAGAGAGAAAACAAGTTGAGTGAATGAATGAATAGAACTCAGTAACTATCCTTTTATAATGCCCCTGTCAAACCCTTAGGTCCATCTACCTTTATGTTATGAAAGGCCCATGTCTTCTAACTGTCGTACAAGCCTAGCAGTCCAGTCTTCTTTATGTCCAAGTACAGTGCCTTAATTTATAAAACAACTTAAAACCATGTTAGAAACAAATATTAGAAACAATACTAATTAAAACATAACAAACAATGGAATTGATGCTTATGTTAGGTTATATTTTTAACACCCCCTCCCCCTCCCCTTCAATTCCATTATTTACACGGATTAAAAAATGTAATTCTTCACATAAAAATTTATGAACTTTTCCCAAACCACCTTCGGTAAACAAATCTGCCAATTGATTTTGTGATTTAACACCAACACATTTTATAATTCCTTAAGAAATAAGATCTCTTAAGAAATATAAATCTAACTCAAAATGTTTGGTTCGATCGTGGAAGATCGGATTCGCTGCAACAGAAATTGCAGCGAAATTATCACATATCAAACTAATAGGAACTTGCATAAAAATGCCCAATTCGCTTAACAAATTTTTAACCAAATAACTTCACATGCTGCTGCACACATAAACCTATATTCAACTTCAACTGAAGATCTAGACACATTAGGTTGTTTTTTACTTTTCCAAGAAACCATATTAGATTTAAGAAAAATACAAAAACCAGTAACAGATTTCCTGGTATTAAGGCATTTAACCCAATTTGAATCAGCATAAGCAACAATATTTAAAGACTGCCCTTTACTAAACAAAACACCTTGTCCAAGAGTAGACTTTAAGTATCTTAACACATTAAATGCAATTTTAACATGACCTACTTTGGGGCTGTGCATAGATTAACTTAAGTAATGTACAACATATGAAATATCTGGCCTTGAATGGACAAGATAAATCAGTTTTCCTACTAGTTTTTGATAACCAGTTATATCATCCAAAGAACTAGAATTACTATTTAGCAAAGAACTCAAAACATGATTATGATCTATAGGAGTGGTTGAAGGTTTACACCCTATCATACCATATTCAGCTAACAGGTCTATACAATCTTTTCTTTGAGGCAAACAAAAACATTTATCAGTCTTAACAACTTCAATACCCAAAAAATATTGTAACTCTCCTAAATCTTTAATCACGAACTTATCTTTCAAACTTTGCTTAACACGTTCAATTTCAGCCACAGAATTACCAGTTATAATGATATCATCCACAAAACAAGCAGAATAACAATCACATTGTCACAACTCTTAATAAACAACGATGTATCACATTTACTTCGCACAAAGTTACATTCAAGCAACACACTAACCAACTTAGCATTCCACATTCTTAGAGCCTGTTTCAGATCATACAAGGACTTCCTAAGTTTACACACTTTAGTTTTATCACCTGACCCATAACCCTCTGGTAAACGCATATAAACAACTTCATTTAACTCACCATATAAAAATGCATTATTAACAGCTAGTTGGAACATCTTCCAACTATTTTCAACAGCCAAAGAAACAATACACCTAACAGTTACTAATTATAACAATTGGTGAAAACGTTTCTTCATAATCCACAACCTCTTTTTGGATAAACCCTTTAGCTACCAACCTTGCTATGTACCGTTCTATTTCCCCTGTGGGCTTATATTTTATTTTAAAAATCCATTTACAACCCACCACACTTCTATTATCAGGCCTATCTACAACATCACAAGTCGGGTTTCTATGCAACACTTCTATTTCTTCATTCATTGCATGAACCCAATTAGGATCCTCTTTGGCCTGATTAAAGTGTTATGGTTTAAAACTTCTATCAAGAGTAGAAGCAAACATTTATAACTAGTTGACAAGTTTGAAAAAATTACAACTTTCTCAATGCCATACTTAACTTTCCCTTCTACCACAACATCATTAAACTTTTGGAAACACAGAAAGTCTATCAGTTTTCCTAGAAGCAATTTGACTAGTTTGACTGACAGACTCAACATTGTCACCCTCAGGACCAAAAGTGTTTTCATTAACAGTATAACAACTATCCCAAAACCATTAAAATACTCCTATATGTCCTAAAATATACCCCGCATACGAAAAACGGACCTAATATACCTTTAAATTATTAAAAATCAAATAAAAACAAAAATATATGTCGCTCACGGGGCGCGACAGATTTCTCTGAGCTCGTCGCGGCCGCGACCAAGTGACACCAGGCCAGACCACATTGCACCACATGTCCTGTACGTGTTGGGTCTAGTGGGTTGAGTCGACTAAGCTAGGGCCTGCCCTAGTTCTCTCGCGGGTCGCGAGAGCTATAGAAGAGGTCGTAGCAGGCCGCAAGCCGCCATAATTCCAGCCTATATATGGAAGGGTCGAGCTCAGTCTTCAGTCATTCAATTCTTTTCTTTCTAAATGCCCCTATAATAGAAATAGTGTTGCTTGATATTATACCCCTAAAAAGCGAAGCTCTACCTCGTTGTAAGTATTATAACCCCCGTTACGTATTAATTACTCTGCCTGATTGATCTAGAGCTCCGTAACGCATGTCAAGGCTCTGTCTGACTCAGTCGTTGGAGTTCTGTCTCGGGGGTATAGCTAATGTAAATTGGGTTATCTTACTAACACGTGTGCATTGTTTAATTTTAATAGATTATTACCAGAAAGTCACCAGAAAGCAGTAGTATTACCTAAAATAGCAAAGTGAGTACATCTTATTTTTGTAAACTGTTTTCACAAAACCTCAATTGTTTTAAAGTATAATTAACAGTGATTGAGTCTATGTATTCTACAATTACTGTCGGTATGTTGGGGTTTTGTATACATTACTTGTTACTACACTGTGAGTAGTAGCATGACCACAAATCAGGATTGACAGTACCGTGGGTGGTAATTGGGTAGTTATAAACATTGTAATCGCTCTCAATACTGTAAAGATATAAAATCCTGTTTTGATTAAACTGGGATGCACTCGCCAGTATTTCTTGCTGATAAAACTTTTTAAAACGCGTTTCAGGTAACAAAATGTGAAAGCCAAATAGAAACAACTGGAGAGCACTGCAGGCTTGGAAAAGTGGCTATAAAAGTTACCTAAACAAGAAAGAAGTTTTATTTCAATAAATTAGGGTTTATCCGTATAAACATATTAAAATGGAAACTTGGGTTTTTCCCATGTATTTATTATTTATAAAAAGGGTGGTGTTTTAACTCTGATAAACTATTTCCTAACCACGGTCCTGATATAAATTTCCGCTGCCAAATTAATAAACACCGATACCACTAATATGGATCTCGCGACCGCCCGCTCCCGGGGTAGGGGTCGGGGGTTGCGACAGAGAGTGGTATCAGAGCTACAGCCACTGGTTTAAGCCACTGGTTTATCTCGCATGATTTTAAAACATTTTTGTAAATATATCTACCTAATACACCTACTTCATGATTTCAAAAGTATTATATATAAGGTTTCAAAAACGTTAAACACATTTTTCTTAAAAGAACCCATGCATAGTTTTCAAAAATATTTTCCTCATACATTGACTTAACCTTCAAATTCTGCTTCATATGTCGCCTTGACATATCTAGCATCTCAACTTCATAAGCATTTTTATTTCATGTTTTGACTTAAGCACATCCAGTGCAAGGTTTCAAACATCTTCAACTTCTAAAAATCCATATGGGATCTTTTTATCTTCACATTTAGATCCTTGTGGATGATTATCATTCAAATCAGAATCCTTAATTGGATTCCTTTTGTACCTAAATTCGAACATTTCGGTTCCTTATAATCGAAATCGAATTTTTCTTTTAAAAATCTTTCTATATTTATAGTTAGATTCTTGATAATGTTTAAAGTACCAAATGAAATCCAAGGAATGGATTCCTAGTGTGCTTTAAATACATGTGCTCTGTTAGCAGAACAAACTTCTAGTTAAACAATTTTGTGGTTATGTGACTATGTGTTTATTCATCTTATGTTTTCTTTTATGCATTTTGTGTTTTTATACTCCGGATATTCGTTATCCAAATCCTCGCAGGATCTTTCATATCTCCATATGAGGGATTCGTAGCAGGATAGTCAAAAGGTACTACCTTAAATCCTTAATGGGCTTCTATGTAATAGTTAAGACCCTTGGATTATATAGTACCACTCCATGATTCATAAGAGACCCTTTTAGTGGTCTAGTAAAAAAGATTGATTCACAATTTAGTTAAAGAACGACATCTAGTGATGTAGCTGAACAGACTCCTTGATAGTCTATTTAGATCATTTATTGATTTAATTAAAAGGACTCTATGGCGGTCTATTCACACTCATCACAAGATTGTTCATTTGGTTTTACCCTACACATTATAAAATAGACTGTGTGAACTGTGCAAGGAATTGTCTAATTATGGACGCGTACATAATTATGAAATTTAGTGCACAGAAACCCAGTAAGATTTATTATGTGTAAGAACCGATAGCGACAACAAAAACAAAATGAGAACGATGTAATGGAGGTACGGTGGACGCACCAATGGCGCTTCATATACTTGTATATAAGTGTCCCTCTTACATTGCAAGCATAATGTTATTAAGGTTACTAGAAGTTCAGAACCCTAACCAATGTCGTTCGATCTTTGCAACTTCATGTTTTCAAGCTCTCACAAGTTTCCTCTGATTAAATTTCGGGACGAAATTTCCTAAAGTAGGGGAGACTGTGACACCTGGGTCACTGCGACCATCAAACAAATACCAAACCAATGAAATATTGTATTTCATACTTGGGATTTGTATAAATATGTGTATCATTTGCACATATCAATTTTTGTTCAATTCCAAACTCTAAATCTCTTTCTGGAAGGTTATACGCGCACCGATGCGTAAATATAACCAGTTTAATGCAAAAAACACTCTGGAATAGTGACATAAGCTTAACATACCTTAAATAACCTTTACATAACTTAGAAATAAGTTTTGGAAGGTGTGGTATGCCGAAATCAAGTTAATTCGCTTACAGGGACTAAATTTGACAAACTGCGAAAGTATGCCAATTTGAACTGTAACAGACATTCCGGAACATGACCATTAGTTAAACATACCATAAATATCCTTTACATAGCTTAGAAATAGGCTTTGAGGGGTTCGGTATGCTAAAATAAACTTTTGGGTCATTCAGGGACTAAAAGCGTCAAAAAGTGCATAAGTTTGCACTTTCGCGCATAACTTACGTTCTGAATACATCCGGACATCCAAAAATTTATCTAAGCACTAAAATATTTTATTTTAGTGTTTGGCATAAGAAAAATCCATTCGTCGCGTCATTTGGATTGTTTTTCGCGCTTATGCGCATTCCGTCGTAATTAAGCGAACATCGCGACCGTACGACCCAACGAACCGACATCCAAGATATTTTTGAGCACATTTTAAGTTCCCTATACTTTAACTTCATTTTAGAGCTTTGAAATGGGGTTAACGGGCCTTAAACGCGTCGGAAATGGCCTTAAAACACAACAGGGACTAAAACTGCCAATCTGCCAAACTTGTAGGCTTGCGCACCGCAAGACTCACCCTTACGGTGCGCAAGAGGTCTGCAGAACATCAGAATGTTCCAAACAGGCTGTTAACAGCTGTTTACCACTCCTAATCCCTTGCACATGGTATTTCTCAATACTAGGGGTTCACATGGTATTGTAAAACCACTATCTTGAGGTGTATGGCCAAGATCAAAGCACGGTTTCCAAGAAGCGATCCTAACGGTTCGAGTAACACTATAAATACCCAACCCCCCTTCCATTCAAAACCCACCAAATCTGATCTAAATGCTCTAAGTTGAGGCCTTTGCTTCATACCTGAGCTATTCGATCACGATTTGCTTGCGGGGACCCTTTGTAACTATGTTTGACTTTCGGCGTTGACCAGTCAATGGTAAACGCGAAGTTCGTTTGAACTTCATAACGTGATCGTAATCACGATGGTTATAGTCCCTAGTGGCTATACCTACGGATTACCAAGTTATCTAGCCTCAGTGACGAGTCGTAGTTTGGGTCAAAATACGCCTTTACGCGTATTTTGTAACCAAACTACTCTAGGATATCAAAACTGTTTGTTTTGATATCAAAACCTATTTTCTAAACATGTTCTAGCATGTTTAGCTCGTCTCTTTTTAGTTTAGTGCTTATATAGGGTCGTAAGGTAAGCGATCTAAACAATCGCTTATACTTTCGAACCCGACCCATTTGGTCGATCTTTAGGATCCGACCAAACACATTAGGTGACCATAGTGTATAGGGAATAACCTTCCGAGGTTATACCTAATGGTCACATCGTTTAAGTAGTTGTATGATAGGTAGTTTATATGCCTTAGGTAAATTACCAAAATACCCCTTTGATGCCAAAATTCATTTTAAACATATGTAACATAACTTTTGACATATAAACTGATTTGATAACAATATTAGACATGTAGAGGCATATTTTACTTATCATAGGACTAGTTAGGCGTTCCGAACGCGTTTCACGCGAACGACGCGTTAAAGTAGCATAAGCTACCTAAACGGGTCGTAATGGGTCGTAAGCACTTAGGTTAGGTTTCATTTAGTATGTAGGCTTTGTTAAACCATGTTACACGAGTCTCTATACTCGTTTGGTTTACCAACCCTCATTCTATCCGATCCTCCGATCTAGGTCCGGTTTATTAACATAGTTACCTATATTAGGTGCCGTTTGATATCCGCGATCTCTAGCATTGTTTGGTTGTTCCTCAAGGACTACTAAGCAATCTCAAGTGAGTACATAGACCCCTCTTTTACTGTTTTCCAAACATTTTGGGGTGGAACACATGTGCCTACTTGTTACTTTCATGCTTTCCTGTTTTCACATCATATACTTGCTATGTTCATTAGTACATTTATAGTACATGATTTCATTGTGTTCGTACTTAGTACATTATTTTACATTACATTTTATGCTATGTATGCCCATTGTGTGCGTACTTAGTACATTATTTTACATTACACTTTATGCTATGTATGCCCATTGTGTGTGTACTTAGTACATTATTTTACATTACATTCTATGCTATGTATGCCCATTGTGTGCATACTTAGTACATTTATTATTCATCACATGCTTACATTTTGATATGATATTTGGTTTGTTTTGATGGATCAATATACATTCATTAACACCGATCACGTCGTTCGTTAGTAGGTAGTGGTACCATAGTAATTGACAACTCCCGTTCCGGACATCCTAGGTAGGTTTGGATGAAAGGAATGACCGAATTCGATTATCATAACTTAGATAAACCTTTAATTTGTTTAAGGGTTTATCGCCTCAGTCTCAAGGCTTGGATGTATGCATTCTCACAATACCGCATAGATGTCTGTATCAGTACAGCATGCATTTCCACAAAACATAACTTTGATTTAAACCAAGTTTTACTTCAATACTTTGTTTTGTGCGTTTCACCTATGGTTTAGTTGATGCATTTCACTAGCCATACATATCATTTTGGTTACACATTACATGATTTACATTTGACACATAAACATTTTTGACATTTGTTATACATTACATGATTTACATCTTGACATAAACATTTTGACATATTATTCAATACATTTGGCAATTGGTTTAAACATAGACATCTTACATTGTTGGTTTGGTTTGAGTAAGTGATTTAAGTAACGAGGCGTGTGTAATATGATACAAGCATGGTGGATACGCCGCTGGTACTTCCTATATATAAGTGATTGTATGGTATCACATATCATAGCGTTATTTGAATCATTTCAATTTGGACATATAACATTTTATACAAATAACATACTTTTCACAATACATTGTTTTACAAACAATTTAATTTATACAAACTCATTTCACATGGTTATTCACTTAACCATGTATTATTCTTTTATATATATATATATATATATCATTTGGTTTATTTATCACTTTTCAAATGATTTACAAGTCAAAGCAAATTACAAGGTTCATGACTAAACATTTTCTTAAACATAAGTCATGAATTCTATTTTCACAAAACCTATGTATCTCACAGGCATTTTTATGCTGACGTACCTATTTTCACATGTGTTTCAGGATATGATGCATAGGA
This sequence comes from Helianthus tuberosus, assembly GCA_030545235.1. Lineage (NCBI taxonomy): Eukaryota > Viridiplantae > Streptophyta > Magnoliopsida > Asterales > Asteraceae > Helianthus > Helianthus tuberosus. The sequence goes on from CM060436.1 coordinate 35,663,399, forward strand.
TTTATCAAGATACACTTAGGCGGACTTGGGCCTTAGCGACAATAAAAGATGCAAGACTAGTTATTTATGTTATGTTTCTTTGATTGTCAAGACATTGTAACTCTTTTATTCAATAAAACAATATTTTAAATTTCCATGTGTTATGAAACAATGATTCTGTTACAACACTCCCCGACGTTTTCCGCCTCGTTTTGTTGTTCTACGTGGTCGGGGTGTGACAGAAAAGTTGGTATCAGAGCTCATGGTTATAGGGAATTAGGTTATTAGTAATACTTTGACCTAGTCTATAACCTTCCTAGGACCCTAACGCGAGTTTACTTGCGTTTAGTCATAAAACAATACTGTCACCTATCCTTAGGCGACAACCACAACAAGAACACAAATTTCAAAACCACTTTGAAAAGCAATCATCTGTTCTAGGATGATTGATTACTAGGTTTTGAACCCTGAGTTATAAGGTTTTGAACCCTCTGTTAGAAGGTTTTGAACCCCTTTGAATTTTCAAAATCTCGTCAAAAGTTTGGGTCTTATAATGTGAACACGTGCAAACTGGAAGAGTGAATGCCTGTATCCTGAGTTTTCTGTCTAAGGCTAGAGTGTTCGTACAAATCCGCAGTATCGGACCAGTCACTCTTACCTGGGAACTCTTGGGGTGAGTGTTCACTTATAGGCGAGCATGTCTTCAGTGATACATTAATATGATCCGCTTACTTTGATTTGTCACCATCTCATTTGTTTACCTTAGGTAACAAACAAATGATCGCAATTTTCATGTGTTACCATTCTGTTTTGATTGTCCAATAACCTTTCACTTGTTTCTTCCTATGTCTTTCATTTCCTTCTAGAATGTCTCTTCCTCTCAGCAATGGTCAAATATCCGAGCAAACTGCCAAATTCGCTCAGCGAATAGGCGAAGTTGCCCTGAAGACTATTGAATTAGGCATTGCCATGTCTCTTCTCAACAATGAAGCCACTCAAGAATCACCGAAGGAAGCAGAAGTCAAGCCTGCACCAAAATCAAGGAAGCGTAAGGCTTCAAGGAAACCCGCAGCGGTTGCACCAAAACAGGCAGGACCTAGTCAGATGACAGCATCACCAGCCAAGAAGTGGTACAAAGGAACTGCTCCCTTATGCAAACGATGCAACCGTCATCATTCGAACCCCTTACCCTGCTTCAAATGTACCTACTGTGGACGGTGGGGACATCTGATTAACAAATGCCGCTTTGCCATCCAAAACAAAGCTGCTATCAACCTTGCTGCTACCCAACTAGTTGACAAGTTTGAAAAAATTACAACTTTCTCAATGCCATACTTAACTTTCCCTTCTACCACAACATCATTAAACTTTTGGAAACACAGAAAGTCTATCAGTTTTCCTAGAAGCAATTTGACTAGTTTGACTGACAGACTCAACATTGTCACCCTCAGGACCAAAAGTGTTTTCATTAACAGTATAACAACTATCCCAAAACCATTAAAATACTCCTATATGTCCTAAAATATACCCCGCATACGAAAAACGGACCTAATATACCTTTAAATTATAAAAAATCAAATAAAAACAAAAATATATGTCGCTCACGGGGCGCGACAGATTTCTCTGAGCTCGTCGCGGCCGCGACCAAGTGACACCAGGCCAGACCACATTGCACCACATGTCCTGTACGTGTTGGGTCTAGTGGGTTGAGTCGACTAAGCTAGGGCCTGCCCTAGTTCTCTCGCGGGTCGCGAGAGCTATAGAAGAGGTCGTAGCAGGCCGCAAGCCGCCATAATTCCAGCCTATATATGGAAGGGTCGAGCTCAGTCTTCAGTCATTCAATTCTTTTCTTTCTAAATGCCCCTATAATAGAAATAGTGTTGCTTGATATTATACCCCTAAAAAGCGAAGCTCTACCTCGTTGTAAGTATTATAACCCCCGTTACGTATTAATTACTCTGCCTGATTGATCTAGAGCTCCGTAACGCATGTCAAGGCTCTGTCTGACTCAGTCGTTGGAGTTCTGTCTCGGGGGTATAGCTAATGTAAATTGGGTTATCTTACTAACACGTGTGCATTGTTTAATTTTAATAGATTATTACCAGAAAGTCACCAGAAAGCAGTAGTATTACCTAAAATAGCAAAGTGAGTACATCTTATTTTTGTAAACTGTTTTCACAAAACCTCAATTGTTTTAAAGTATAATTAACAGTGATTGAGTCTATGTATTCTACAATTACTGTCGGTATGTTGGGGTTTTGTATACATTACTTGTTACTACACTGTGAGTAGTAGCATGACCACAAATCAGGATTGACAGTACCGTGGGTGGTAATTGGGTAGTTATAAACATTGTAATCGCTCTCAATACTGTAAAGATATAAAATCCTGTTTTGATTAAACTGGGATGCACTCGCCAGTATTTCTTGCTGATAAAACTTTTTAAAACGCGTTTCAGGTAACAAAATGTGAAAGCCAAATAGAAACAACTGGAGAGCACTGCAGGCTTGGAAAAGTGGCTATAAAAGTTACCTAAACAAGAAAGAAGTTTTATTTCAATAAATTAGGGTTTATCCGTATAAACATATTAAAATGGAAACTTGGGTTTTTCCCATGTATTTATTATTTATAAAAAGGGTGGTGTTTTAACTCTGATAAACTATTTCCTAACCACGGTCCTGATATAAATTTCCGCTGCCAAATTAATAAACACCGATACCACTAATATGGATCTCGCGACCGCCCGCTCCCGGGGTAGGGGTCGGGGGTTGCGACAGAGAGTGGTATCAGAGCTACAGCCACTGGTTTAAGCCACTGGTTTATCTCGCATGATTTTAAAACATTTTTGTAAATATATCTACCTAATACACCTACTTCATGATTTCAAAAGTATTATATATAAGGTTTCAAAAACGTTAAACACATTTTTCTTAAAAGAACCCATGCATAGTTTTCAAAAATATTTTCCTCATACATTGACTTAACCTTCAAATTCTGCTTCATATGTCGCCTTGACATATCTAGCATCTCAACTTCATAAGCATTTTTATTTCATGTTTTGACTTAAGCACATCCAGTGCAAGGTTTCAAACATCTTCAACTTCTAAAAATCCATATGGGATCTTTTTATCTTCACATTTAGATCCTTGTGGATGATTATCATTCAAATCAGAATCCTTAATTGGATTCCTTTTGTACCTAAATTCGAACATTTCGGTTCCTTATAATCGAAATCGAATTTTTCTTTTAAAAATCTTTCTATATTTATAGTTAGATTCTTGATAATGTTTAAAGTACCAAATGAAATCCAAGGAATGGATTCCTAGTGTGCTTTAAATACATGTGCTCTGTTAGCAGAACAAACTTCTAGTTAAACAATTTTGTGGTTATGTGACTATGTGTTTATTCATCTTATGTTTTCTTTTATGCATTTTGTGTTTTTATACTCCGGATATTCGTTATCCAAATCCTCGCAGGATCTTTCATATCTCCATATGAGGGATTCGTAGCAGGATAGTCAAAAGGTACTACCTTAAATCCTTAATGGGCTTCTATGTAATAGTTAAGACCCTTGGATTATATAGTACCACTCCATGATTCATAAGAGACCCTTTTAGTGGTCTAGTAAAAAAGATTGATTCACAATTTAGTTAAAGAACGACATCTAGTGATGTAGCTGAACAGACTCCTTGATAGTCTATTTAGATCATTTATTGATTTAATTAAAAGGACTCTATGGCGGTCTATTCACACTCATCACAAGATTGTTCATTTGGTTTTACCCTACACATTATAAAATAGACTGTGTGAACTGTGCAAGGAATTGTCTAATTATGGACGCGTACATAATTATGAAATTTAGTGCACAGAAACCCAGTAAGATTTATTATGTGTAAGAACCGATAGCGACAACAAAAACAAAATGAGAACGATGTAATGGAGGTACGGTGGACGCACCAATGGCGCTTCATATACTTGTATATAAGTGTCCCTCTTACATTGCAAGCATAATGTTATTAAGGTTACTAGAAGTTCAGAACCCTAACCAATGTCGTTCGATCTTTGCAACTTCATGTTTTCAAGCTCTCACAAGTTTCCTCTGATTAAATTTCGGGACGAAATTTCCTAAAGTAGGGGAGACTGTGACACCTGGGTCACTGCGACCATCAAACAAATACCAAACCAATGAAATATTGTATTTCATACTTGGGATTTGTATAAATATGTGTATCATTTGCACATATCAATTTTTGTTCAATTCCAAACTCTAAATCTCTTTCTGGAAGGTTATACGCGCACCGATGCGTAAATATAACCAGTTTAATGCAAAAAACACTCTGGAATAGTGACATAAGCTTAACATACCTTAAATAACCTTTACATAACTTAGAAATAAGTTTTGGAAGGTGTGGTATGCCGAAATCAAGTTAATTCGCTTACAGGGACTAAATTTGACAAACTGCGAAAGTATGCCAATTTGAACTGTAACAGACATTCCGGAACATGAACATTAGTTAAACATACCATAAATATCCTTTACATAGCTTAGAAATAGGCTTTGAGGGGTTCGGTATGCTAAAATAAACTTTTGGGTCATTCAGGGACTAAAAGCGTCAAAAAGTGCATAAGTTTGCACTTTCGCGCATAACTTACGTTCTGAATACATCCGGACATCCAAAAATTTATCTAAGCACTAAAATATTTTATTTTAGTGTTTGGCATAAGAAAAATCCATTCGTCGCGTCATTTGGATTGTTTTTCGCGCTTATGCGCATTCCGTCGTAATTAAGCGAACATCGCGACCGTACGACCCAACGAACCGACATCCAAGATATTTTTGAGCACATTTTAAGTTCCCTATACTTTAACTTCATTTTAGAGCTTTGAAATGGGGTTAACGGGCCTTAAACGCGTCGGAAATGGCCTTAAAACACAACAGGGACTAAAACTGCCAATCTGCCAAACTTGTAGGCTTGCGCACCGCAAGACTCACCCTTACGGTGCGCAAGAGGTCTGCAGAACATCAGAATGTTCCAAACAGGCTGTTAACAGCTGTTTACCACTCCTAATCCCTTGCACATGGTATTTCTCAATACTAGGGGTTCACATGGTATTGTAAAACCACTATCTTGAGGTGTATGGCCAAGATCAAAGCACGGTTTCCAAGAAGCGATCCTAACGGTTTGAGTAACACTATAAATACCCAACCCCCCTTCCATTCAAAACCCACCAAATCTGATCTAAATGCTCTAAGTTGAGGCCTTTGCTTCATACCTGAGCTATTCGATCACGATTTGCTTGCGGGGACCCTTTGTAACTATGTTTGACTTTCGGCGTTGACCAGTCAATGGTAAACGCGAAGTTCGTTTGAACTTCATAACGTGATCGTAATCACGATGGTTATAGTCCCTAGTGGCTATACCTACGGATTACCAAGTTATCTAGCCTCAGTGACGAGTCGTAGTTTGGGTCAAAATACGCCTTTACGCGTATTTTGTAACCAAACTACTCTAGGATATCAAAACTGTTTGTTTTGATATCAAAACCTATTTTCTAAACATGTTCTAGCATGTTTAGCTCGTCTCTTTTTAGTTTAGTGCTTATATAGGGTCGTAAGGTAAGCGATCTAAACAATCGCTTATACTTTCGAACCCGACCCATTTGGTCGATCTTTAGGATCCGACCAAACACATTAGGTGACCATAGTGTATAGGGAATAACCTTCCGAGGTTATACCTAATGGTCACATCGTTTAAGTAGTTGTATGATAGGTAGTTTATATGCCTTAGGTAAATTACCAAAATACCCCTTTGATGCCAAAATTCATTTTAAACATATGTAACATAACTTTTGACATATAAACTGATTTGATAACAATATTAGACATGTAGAGGCATATTTTACTTATCATAGGACTAGTTAGGCGTTCCGAACGCGTTTCACGCGAACGACGCGTTAAAGTAGCATAAGCTACCTAAACGGGTCGTAATGGGTCGTAAGCACTTAGGTTAGGTTTCATTTAGTATGTAGGCTTTGTTAAACCATGTTACACGAGTCTCTATACTCGTTTGGTTTACCAACCCTCATTCTATCCGATCCTCCGATCTAGGTCCGGTTTATTAACATAGTTACCTATATTAGGTGCCGTTTGATATCCGCGATCTCTAGCATTGTTTGGTTGTTCCTCAAGGACTACTAAGCAATCTCAAGTGAGTACATAGACCCCTCTTTTACTGTTTTCCAAACATTTTGGGGTGGAACACATGTGCCTACTTGTTACTTTCATGCTTTCCTGTTTTCACATCATATACTTGCTATGTTCATTAGTACATTTATAGTACATGATTTCATTGTGTTCGTACTTAGTACATTATTTTACATTACATTTTATGCTATGTATGCCCATTGTGTGCGTACTTAGTACATTATTTTACATTACACTTTATGCTATGTATGCCCATTGTGTGTGTACTTAGTACATTATTTTACATTACATTCTATGCTATGTATGCCCATTGTGTGCATACTTAGTACATTTATTATTCATCACATGCTTACATTTTGATATGATATTTGGTTTGTTTTGATGGATCAATATACATTCATTAACACCGATCACGTCGTTCGTTAGTAGGTAGTGGTACCATAGTAATTGACAACTCCCGTTCCGGACATCCTAGGTAGGTTTGGATGAAAGGAATGACCGAATTCGATTATCATAACTTAGATAAACCTTTAATTTGTTTAAGGGTTTATCGCCTCAGTCTCAAGGCTTGGATGTATGCATTCTCACAATACCGCATAGATGTCTGTATCAGTACAGCATGCATTTCCACAAAACATAACTTTGATTTAAACCAAGTTTTACTTCAATACTTTGTTTTGTGCGTTTCACCTATGGTTTAGTTGATGCATTTCACTAGCCATACATATCATTTTGGTTACACATTACATGATTTACATTTGACACATAAACATTTTTGACATTTGTTATACATTACATGATTTACATCTTGACATAAACATTTTGACATATTATTCAATACATTTGGCAATTGGTTTAAACATAGACATCTTACATTGTTGGTTTGGTTTGAGTAAGTGATTTAAGTAACGAGGCGTGTGTAATATGATACAAGCATGGTGGATACGCCGCTGGTACTTCCTATATATAAGTGATTGTATGGTATCACATATCATAGCGTTATTTGAATCATTTCAATTTGGACATATAACATTTTATACAAATAACATACTTTTCACAATACATTGTTTTACAAACAATTTAATTTATACAAACTCATTTCACATGGTTATTCACTTAACCATGTATTATTCTTTTATATATATATATATATATATATCATTTGGTTTATTTATCACTTTTCAAATGATTTACAAGTCAAAGCAAATTACAAGGTTCATGACTAAACATTTTCTTAAACATAAGTCATGAATTCTATTTTCACAAAACCTATGTATCTCACAGGCATTTTTATGCTGACGTACCTATTTTCACATGTGTTTCAGGATATGATGCATAGGATTTATCAAGATACACTTAGGCGGACTTGGGCCTTAGCGACAATAAAAGATGCAAGACTAGTTATTTATGTTATGTTTCTTTGATTGTCAAGACATTGTAACTCTTTTATTCAATAAAACAATATTTTAAATTTCCATGTGTTATGAAACAATGATTCTGTTACAACACTCCCCGACGTTTTCCGCCTCGTTTTGTTGTTCTACGTGGTCGGGGTGTGACAGAAAAGTTGGTATCAGAGCTCATGGTTATAGGGAATTAGGTTATTAGTAATACTTTGACCTAGTCTATAACCTTCCTAGGACCCTAACGCGAGTTTACTTGCGTTTAGTCATAAAACAATACTGTCACCTATCCTTAGGCGACAACCACAACAAGAACACAAATTTCAAAACCACTTTGAAAAGCAATCATCTGTTCTAGGATGATTGATTACTAGGTTTTGAACCCTGAGTTATAAGGTTTTGAACCCTCTGTTAGAAGGTTTTGAACCCCTTTGAATTTTCAAAATCTCGTCAAAAGTTTGGGTCTTATAATGTGAACACGTGCAAACTGGAAGAGTGAATGCCTGTATCCTGAGTTTTCTGTCTAAGGCTAGAGTGTTCGTACAAATCCGCAGTATCGGACCAGTCACTCTTACCTGGGAACTCTTGGGGTGAGTGTTCACTTATAGGCGAGCATGTCTTCAGTGATACATTAATATGATCCGCTTACTTTGATTTGTCACCATCTCATTTGTTTACCTTAGGTAACAAACAAATGATCGCAATTTTCATGTGTTACCATTCTGTTTTGATTGTCCAATAACCTTTCACTTGTTTCTTCCTATGTCTTTCATTTCCTTCTAGAATGTCTCTTCCTCTCAGCAATGGTCAAATATCCGAGCAAACTGCCAAATTCGCTCAGCGAATAGGCGAAGTTTCCCTGAAGACTATTGAATTAGGCATTGCCATGTCTCTTCTCAACAATGAAGCCACTCAAGAATCACCGAAGGAAGCAGAAGTCAAGCCTGCACCAAAATCAAGGAAGCGTAAGGCTTCAAGGAAACCCGCAGCGGTTGCACCAAAACAGGCAGGACCTAGTCAGATGACAGCATCACCAGCCAAGAAGTGGTACAAAGGAACTGCTCCCTTATGCAAACGATGCAACCGTCATCATTCGAACCCCTTACCCTGCTTCAAATGTACCTACTGTGGACGGTGGGGACATCTGATTAACAAATGCCGCTTTGCCATCCAAAACAAAGCTGCTATCAACCTTGCTGCTACCCAACTCCAAGTCAACCCTACTCAAGCTCGTTTTCTGTCTGATACTTGCTACAACTGTGGCGAGACGAGCCATTTCAGGAACAACTGGCCGAAGATTGTCAGTGCAAATCCAACCCTTGGATGAGCATTCGGCTGAACAAAGGATGTTGTTGTCTTATGCCTTTGTTTCTTTTGTTTTCGTGTATTGTGAAACAATATGTCTCGTTCATAAATAAAAGTTGTTGTTCGCAATTCTGATATACAAGTATAATTACATGTGTTTATGGCATTTCCCTATAATACCTACATTAAGAAACTATGTTCCTTACAAACTACTTTTGTGAATTTCCTATTTTTGTGTTTACTCATGATTCCCACGAAAAATTTTAAGTACTCGTTTCATTCCAGGAGACGAAGTACAAGAAATAAAGGGAAATTTTGAGTAATCGTGCTTTTTGCACATCTATGCCATTAAATCCTTGGTTAGATAACTAAGGATATTTTCAATCTCATACCCATTATGTTCCGACTTTTTTTTCAACATGCATAACATAAGTTTTCCAAAACAACCTCCATGATTTCAAAAACATCGTCTACGTTTCAAAAATAACCTTCATGACTTCAAAATGTTATTAATACAGTATATATCAAATGCATGACTTCAAAAGCATCATTCATGTTTTCAAAAAAAACCTTATACATAATTTCAAAATTTATCTCGCATGATTTTAAAACATTTTTGTAAATATATCTACCTAATACACCTACTTCATGATTTCAAAAGTATTATATATAAGGTTTCAAAAACGTTAAACACATTTTTCTTAAAAGAACCCCATGCATAGTTTTCAAAAATATTTTCCTCATACATTGACTTAACCTTCAAATTCTGCTTCATATGTCGCCTTGACATATCTAGCATCTCAACTTCATAAGCATTTTTATTTCATGTTTTGACTTAAGCACATCCAGTGCAAGGTTTCAAACATCTTCAACTTCTAAAAATCCATGTGGGATCATTTTATCTTCACATTTAGATCCTTGTGGATGATTATCATTCAAATCAGAATCCTTAATTGGATTCCTTTTGTACCTAAATTCGAACATTTCGGTTCCTTATAATCGAAATCGAATTTTTCTTTTAAAAATCTTTCTATATTTATAGTTAGATTCTTGATAGTGTTTAAAGTACCAAATGAAATCCAAGGAATGGATTCCTAGTGTGCTTTAAATACATGTGCTCTGTTAGCAGAACAAACTTCTAGTTAAACAATTTTGTGGTATGTGACTATGTGTTTATTCATCTTATGTTTTCTTTTATGCATTTTGTCTTTTTATACTCTGGATATTCGTTATCCAAATCCTCGCAGGATCTTTCATATCTCCATATGAGGGATTCGTAGTAGGATAGTCAAAAGGTACTATCTTAAATCCTTAATGGGCTTCTATATAATAGTTAAGACCCTTGGATTATATAGTACCACTCCATGATTCATAAGAGACCCTTTTAGTGGTCTAGTCAAAAAGATTGATTCACAATTTAGTTAAAGAACGACATCTAGTGATGTAGCTGAACAGACTCCTTGATAGTCTATTTAGATCATTTATTGATTTAATTAAAAGGACTCTACGGCGGTCTAGTCACACTTATCACAGGATTGTTCATTTGGTTTTACCCTACACATTATAAAATAGACTGTGTGAACTGTGCAAGGAATTGTCTAATTATGGAAGCGTACATAATTATGAAATTTAGTGCACAGAAACCCAGTAAGATTTATTATGTGTAAGAACCGATAGCGACAACAATAACAAAATGAGAACGATGTAATGGAGGTACGGTGGACGCACCAATGGCGCTTCATATACTTGTATATAAGTGTCCCTCTTACATTGCAAGCATAATGTTATTAAGGTTACTAGAAGTTCAGAACCCTAACCAATGTTGTTCGATCTTTGCAACTTCATGTTTTCAAGCTCTCACAAGTTTCCTCTGATTAAATTTCGGGACGAAATTTCCTAAAGTAGGGGAGACTGTGACACCTGGGTCACTGCGACCATCAAACAAATTCAAACCAATGAAATATTGTATTTCATACTTGGGATTTGTATAAATATGTGTGTCATTTGCACATATCATTTTTTGTTCAATTCCAAACTCTAAATCGCTTTCTGGAAGGTTATACGCGCACCGATGCGTAAATATAACCAGTTTAATGCAAAAAACACTCTGGAATAGTGACATAAGCTTAACATACCTTAAATAACCTTTACATAACTTAGAAATAAGTTTTGGAAGGTTTGGTATGCCGAAATCAAGTTAATTCGCTTACAGGGACTAAATTTGACAAACTGCGAAAGTATGCCAATTTGAACTCTAACAGACATTCCGGAACATGACCATAAGTTAAACATACCATAAATATCCTTTACATAGCTTAGAAATAGGCTTTGAGGGGTTCGGTATGCTAAAATAAACTTTTGGGTCATTCAGGGACTAAAAGCGTCAAAAAGTGCATAAGTTTGCACTTTCGCGCATAACTTACGTTCTGAATACATCCGGACATCCAAAAATTTATGTAAGCACTAAAATATTTTATTTTAGTGTTTGGCATAAGAAAAATCCATTCGTCGCGTCATTTGGATCGTTTTTCGCGCTTATGCGCATTCCGTCGTAATTAAGCGAACATCGCGACCGTACGACCCAACGAACCGACATCCAAGATATTTTTGAGCACATTTTAAGTTCCCTATACTTTAACTTCATTTTAGAGATTTGAAATGGGGTTAACGGGCCTTAAACGCGTCGGAAATGGCCTTAAAACACAACAGGGACTAAAACTGCCAATCTGCCAAACTTGTAGGCTTGCGCACCGCAAGACTCACCCTTACGGTGCGCAAGAGGTCTGCAGAACATCAGAATGTTCCCAACAGGCTGTTAACAGCTGTTTACCACTCCTAATCCCTTGCACATGGTATTTCTCAATACTAGGGGTTCACATGGTATTGTAAAACCACTATCTTGAGGTGTATGGCCAAGATCAAAGCACGGTTTCCAAGAAGCGATCCTAACGGTTCGAGTAACACTATAAATACCCAACCCCCCTTCCATTCAAAAACCCACCAAATCTGATCTAAATGCTCTAAGTTGAGGCCTTTGCTTCATACCTGAGCTATTCGATCACGATTTGCTTGCGGGGACCCTTTGTAAGTGTTCCTTCGTTCTTTTCTTGCTTTTCGAGTCCGAAAGTCAAACTATGTTTGACTTTCAGCGTTGACCAGTCAATGGTCAACGCGAAGTTCGTTTGAACTTCATAACGTGATCGTAATCACGATGGTTATAGTCTCTAGTGGCTATACCTACTGATTACCACGTTATCTAGACTCAGTGACGAGTCGTAGTTTGGGTCAAAATACGCCTTTACGCGTATTTTGTAACCAAACTACTCTAGGATATCAAAACCATTTGTTTTGATATCAAAACCTATTTTCTAAACATGTTCTAGCATGTTTAGCTCGTCGCTTTTTAGTTTATTGCTTATATAGGGTCGTAAGGTAAGCGATCTAAACAATCGCTTATACTTTCGAACCCGACCCGTTTGGTTGATCTTTAGGATCCGACCAAACACATTAGGTGACCATAGTGTATAGGGAATAACCTTCCGAGGTTATACCTAATGGTCACATCGTTTAAGTAGTTGTATGATAGGTAGTTTATATGCCTTAGGTAAATTACCAAAATACCCCTTTGATGCCAAAATTCATTTTAAACATATGTAACATAACTTTTGACATATAAACTGATTTGATAACAATATTAGACATGTAGAGGCATATTTTAATTATCATAGGACTAGTTAGGCGTTCCGAACGCGTTTCACGCGAACGACGCGTTAAAGTAGCATAAGCTACCTAAACGGGTCGTAATGGGTCGTAAGCACTTAGGTTAGGTTTCATTTAGTATGTAGGCTTTGTTAAACCATATTACACGAGTCTCTATACTCGTTTGGTTTACGAACCCTCATTCTATCTGATCCTCCGATCTAGGTCCAGTTTATTAACATAGTTACCTATATTAGGTGCCGTTTGATATCCGCGATCTCTAGCATTGTTTGGTTGTTACTCAAGGACTACTAAGCAATCTCAAGTGAGTACATAGACCCCCCTTTTACTGTTTTCCAAACATTTTGGGGTGGAACACATGTGCCTACTTGTTACTTTCATGCTTTCCTGTTTTCACATCATATACTTGCTATGTTCATTAGTACATTTATAGTACATGATTTCATTGTGTTTTATGCTATGTATGCCCATTGTGTTCGTACTTAGTACATTATTTTACATTACATTTTATGCTATGTATGCCCATTGTGTGCGTACTTAGTACATTATTTTACATTACACTTTATGCTATGTATGCCCATTGTGTGCGTACTTAGTACATTATTTTACATTACATTCTATGCTATGTATGCCCATTGTGTGCATACTTAGTACATTTATTATTCATCACATGCTTACATTTTGATATGATATTTGGTTTGTTTTGATGGATCAATATACATTCATTAACACCGATCACGCCGTTCGTTAGTAGGTAGTGGTACCATAGGAATTGACAACTCCCGTTCCGGACATCCTAGGTAGGTTTGGATGAAAGGAATGACCGAATTCGATTCTCATAACTTAGATAAACCTTTAATTTGTTTAAGGGTTTATCGCCTCAGTCTCAAGGCTTGGATGTATGCATTCTCACAATACCGCATAGATGTCTGTATCAGTACAGCATGCATTTCCACAAAACATAACTTTGATTTAAACCAAGTTTTACTTCAATACTTTGTTTTGTGCGTTTCACTTATGGTTTAGTTGATGCATGTCACTAGCCATACATATCATTTTGGTTACACATTACATGATTTACATTTGACACATAAACATTTTTGACATTTGTTATACATTACATGATTTACATCTTGACATAAACATTTTGACATATTATTCAATACATTTGGCAATTGATTTAAACATAGACATCTTACGTTGTTGGTTTGGTTTGAGTAAGTGATTTAAGGAACGAGGCGTGTGTAATATGATACAAGCATGGTGGATACGCCGCTGGTACTTCCTATATATAAGTGATTGTATTGTATTACATATCGTAGCGTTATTTGAATCATTTCAATTTGGACATATAACATTTTATACAAATAACATACTTTTCACAATACATTGTTTTACAAACAACTTAATTTATACAAACTCATTTCACATGGTTATTCACTTAACCATGTATTATTCTTTTATACATATATATATATATCATTTGGTTTATTTATCACTTTTCAAATGATTTACAAGACAAATCAAATTACAAGGTTCATGACTAAACATTTTCTTAAACATAAGTCATGAATTCTATTTTCACAAAACCTATATATCTCACAGGCATTTTTATGCTGACGTACCTATTTTCACATGTGTTTCAGGATATGATGCATAGGATTTATCAAGATACACTTAGGCGGACTTGGGCCTTAGCGACAATAAAAGATGCAAGACTAGTTATTTATGTTATGTTTCTTTGATTGTCAAGACATTGTAACTCTTTTATTCAATAAAAGAATATTTTAAATTTCCATGTGTTATGAAACAATGATTCTGTTACAACACTCCCCGACGTTTTCCGTCACGTTTTGTTGTTCTACGTGGTCGGGGTGTGACAAAACACAAGAAGTAGTTAATAGACGGTTGGAAAACTTTCATATACTAGCCACCACTTCAGCAGATCCAAACCTTGATCAGATAATTGCACCACAACCATTGCCACTATTCCCAACCCAACCAATGGAGATAGAACTTAACCAAGGAAACCAATTTCTCATGCCAGCATTTGACCCTAACGAGATACCTAGAATCCCAGCACCTAATCATTTAGCATATGATCCATGGGAAGATGACCATAGGGAATATCAGGAACTCTATCCACAGGGAGAACCGATACCAAACCCCATAGCACAGTATACCAACTTTAATCCTTTAGATCCGTATTGGAATGCCGATCAGTATGTCCAGAAATTATTAAACAACCCGTACCCATATGGAGAGCCTATACCTCAATTCCCTGACCCAATAGCTGCACCACTACTATCCATGAGTGAGGAGAATGTGCAGGAACTCTGCACATTTGGTGAGAAATTAGTAGAAGAAGGAGAGAGAATACGACAAATAGGAGAAAAGCTCGTGTGGAAATACGACGAGCGAGAAATGCAGTTTTGGATGAACAACCCCTAGTAGTAATATATATATATATATATATATATATATATGAAAAGAGTAAAAGTCGCAATGTTCGACGTTTTTGATCAATTTGTTTGCCTGATTGTTTACATTTAAATCTTATTCTGTGATATTAATACCTGATAAATGTTTATAATCCAGGTGGACAACGAAGTAAATCAAGAAAACCATAATAATGATAATAATGGAAACCAAATAGATAACAGTGTCATCCAATATATAGTAGCACAAGGAATCATAGACGCTATGCCATATATTATCAAGACTGTTAAAGAAGCAAAAAATAATAAAACCTTAAGTGGAAGTAAACGACCACCTACTGAACCCAGTCATAGCGTAAATAATGGACTGCTAATACAATTACCTATTCCAAAAAGAAGAAGAACCATGTCATATGGTTGTTCTTACAAAAAATTCTGGTCTTGCAAACCAATAGAATTCTCTGGCAATGAAGGAGCTATTGCAGCTCTACGCTGGATATAAAAGACAGAGGCAGTCTTTAAATAAGCAAATTTGCAGAAGAAGATAAGATTATGTTTGCTTCTAATCTTTTTAAGAATGCAGCCTTAGAATGGTGCAATACTATGGAGTCTAGAGGAAGTGATAAAATTTATAATATGGAATGGACTGACTTGAAGAACATAGTTGAAAGGAAATTTTGTCCTCCTCATGAAAAAGAACAAATCGCTAATAAGTTCTTAAATCTTAAAATTACTGGAATAGACTGTAAGGTTTACACTACCATATTCTTCGAATATGCTAGAATAGTGCCAACCCTAGCCTCACCAGAACCAGTATTAATCTCCCATTACATCTGGGGATTAATTAGCGAAATCAGACACGTAGTCAAGGCAGCTAGACCACAAACAATAGAAGAAGTCGTAGAACTAGCCAATACCTTGACTGATGAATTGGTACGTACACAAGAAGAAAACTAGAGAAAGAACCTAGCCCAGAAACTTACCCAAAAATTTTGTTCTGGAAATACCTACCGTGGAAAAGTACAGGTTCTACTTCTGTACCTTACTGTAAGTACTGCAAGAAGAAGCATTCAGGAAGATGTTCAATATACTACAACTTCTGCAAAATGTCTGGACACAAGGAAGAAGACTGCAGGAAGAAACCCAGCAATAAGCTATGCTTCAACTGTGGAGAAACTGGAGATATTAAGCCGAACTGTTCGAAACTAGCTCTAGCAACAAACAACAAAACTACTAAGAATGCCAGAGCATTTGTTCTGACAACCGAAGAAGCCAAGATGTAACGCCCCAAAATCTGAATGTTAATATTTGTCGTGTGTTCTTATGTGACACGTCATGAAATAAATAACTAGGCTATTTAACCTAGTTAAGGGGATGGTCAAAAGTATTAAATGATGAAGGTAGTGTTAGTTATGTTTTAAAGGCAAACCCGAGGGGCTAAAGTGGAACAAATGAAAGTTCAGTTCACTAATTAAAAGATCAACACACACACACAAACACACATACGTGTGTGTTCGTGAAGCTTCAGGAGCTCTCAAGAGCTCCAAACCCTAACTCACTTAGATCACCAAATTGAAGGGTGAATCGAGGCTCAAATTCAAGAAGGAACACGGATTAATGATCACCTTTACGAGGGGATCATAAGGTATGTCTTAAATCTAAGATTGGTGATCATGTGTAAAGTGGATTATGAACTAATCCATGAGTTTAAGTGGAATTGAGCATGAGTATGTGTTATAATCATCATATAGAACATGGATTATGAATGGTTTGTGCTAATTTGATGTCTAGATGATAAACCCATTAGTTATGGTGATAAAGATGACTTGGCTCATCACCTATATCCAATTCTTGTAGAAAGATTGATGTATTTTGTGAGTATGATGAGTTGTTGTTAGAGGAATTGAATGAAATGTGGTGTTGATATGTTTGATGCTTATGTGTGAGTGATAGGTGTTGATTAGGAGAAGGATTTGATGAGTTATGTATGAGTTTAGAAGATTATGCATGAAATAGTTGTACGTTATGTTTAGAAGATGGTACACACACAAAATCTGTGATTAAATGTATATAGTGTCGTCCGTATAGTCGATTGTGATGTTGCGAGTATATGATGATAAGTCGATAGTTAAGATGGTTAATAGTTGACTTTCGAAAGTCAACTAAGTATAAGAAACATGATTTGACTCGTTCACGTAAATGTAGGTTGATGGGGAGTCGTATGGTATATGTTATAGCAATCCGCGTTAAATGTAATGACATGATGAGTTACATGAGTTTAAACGTATACGGATATGATTATATGAATTATGTTTGCTAGAAATGATTAATGAAAGTTAAGTGTGAAATATGCGATTGATATGATTGTTATTATGTAAGAATGCATATGCTAATAAGAGCATGATTTTGATGAAAAGAGAGTATAGGAATCATGTCAAGACGGACTCAAGCATGAAAGGCTAACGGGTCAAGAAAAGGAGAGGAATCGGATACGAGCACGGACGCATAAGGTAAGTGATTTCTGTAAATCACTTCTTAGTTCGATTAAGTAATAAAGTGTTTTAATTAATTAAACATGATGTTTGAGGTCAAATATGTGTTGAAGTCTTCCGTCGTAAATGATGGGATTAAAGTTGACCAAAATGCCCTTGATGGGTATTTTGCGGCAAACGATCTTAAAAGTAGCTTAGAAACAAGTTATTCGATTAGTTTAATGTTTTGGACAAGTATGGAAGTGGGAATTTTGGTTTGGTTAGTCGTAGACTAATTAATGCGCGAATACCCTTAACGGGTCAAAAATAAGCATATGAACGATAAGGTGTTAAGAGGATGCAAGACATCCAAGAATTTAGTAATTTATGATAGACGACACTGATACTATTATGTTTATAAGGGGTTATGGTAAAATGAACAAGTTATGTTGATGTATGCATGAACGGGTCAAAATGGTAAAAGGGTAATAAGCCGAAGAGTCAAAAGTCTGAAATTTTGTTAAGTCGGATGTTGGATTTTAGTTCCATTAGATGGAGAATTAAATTACGGACGTGTAGGAAAAAGAATCGGGTAAAACGGATAAAAAATGAGAGAGTTATGCTTGTTTCCGTAAAACCGGATCGTGCTGAAAATATGCAGCAACCAGCTGCAATGTTCTGTCGATTTAGGGGGGTCGCGTAGCGCGACGGCCCGTCGCGTCGCGCGACGGGTCATGTTTCTCCGAAAACTGTTTTCGTGCCTCGTTTTGCCTTGGGAACTCGCTTAAACGCGTTTTAAGTTACGTACGACTAGTTTAACTTAGGATTTTATGAATTTAAGTGTATGTAAGCATGTATGTATCTACGTGGGTATGTTTATAAGTATGCGATCAAGAATAAGCGGATATACGATGGGTGTATGAGAGTAGGCATGTATGAGTTTGGTATGATGCACGTAGAGTGGTAGGTATTTAAATATGTATAATGTCATGAGTGTACGTAATGATGTTGGTGTGTGTACATGTAGATACGTATTTAATGATGTAGATGTGTGTATATGTAAGTACGCACGTAAATTGGTTGTATGTGTGTGAGTATGTATGCAAGCAGTTATGTATGCATGTGTGTACGTATGTATATATATGGAGGTAATATGTATGAAGTTTAGGTATGTATGCAAGTCTTTCTGTAATTATTAAGTGTTTACTCTGTTTATATGTGTACCTGGAGTTATAAGTGAAATGCAGGAATAACAAAGAAGTCTCATCACAGATGGTATGACAGGATGGAAAAGCTAGGATGTAAAGAGTTAACGAAACGAGAAGTAAACGTGAAAACCTTGTGGGTTTATAATGCGTACTAATGTTGTGAATTTTATGTGGTGAACGCAGGTAGTACCAGTTTTGAGGATAACCAAGGATTGGAGATCGAAGATCGAGTCACAAGATAGATTGTACGGGAGTGTTGAGTACGTATTGGGGTGAAGCTAGGTTATGGCTTCTTATTGAAATAAGTATAATAAAATGTATCTGTTGTGCAAGAATAAATCTTAAAAATGAATTTATGTGCGTCAAGGTGTTTGTAACGAAAGAAATTTTTATGGTACGATTTTTCCGCTGCGACTTTAGTCAGTTACGAATTAGGGTCTTACAAGTTGGTATCAGAGCCCTGGTTTGAGGGAATCAAGTACGAGAAGGTAAGTATTTGAACTCAAACTTGTGTGCTCTTGAGATAAGAAACCCGTACAATCTAAGACTCGATCAAGATCCAAAGGTAAAATCTAAGGTAAGTATGTACTTATGTATACGTATAAAGAAACTGACGGTTTTGTATGTGCGAGGTAAGCATAAGTGTATGAAGAGGATGATCTATGAATGCAGTCTAGGATGAATACTAAGGCAGGCAAAGAGGTAATAAGACAAACAGGCAAATGAGCCCAGGTACGTAAATTTAATATGTGGGTGTAAGTAATGGTAAAACTCATAAAGGGAAGGAAAAATTTTAAATGAAGGCTAATGATAGTATAGTAATGGAGTACTGAAAGTGATACACGCGCTGAAACCTAAGTCTACAGACATAAGGTGACAATTACATGAAGGCACGAAACTACTATGTGGATTGTGTACCTGGCCAGTACACGAGAAACGTATGACGTTCGTGAGAACATGATAATTGTTACAGGTATGTCCGGTAGAATTGGGTAGCGGGCGGGCGTGTGGGTGAAATGGGAAGTAAGACTCTCGGGAAATTGAGAGTACTATGTAAGAATGGAAAACATGCCTGATAAGAATGAAGAATGTTGAATCTGTGATTAAGTGCGGATCAACAAGATATGGATGATATGTTTGAATCCGTGAGTCGGATTCAGGAAATGAAAGGTATGAATGCAATGTTTGAATCCGTGCGACGGATTCAAGGATGAAAGGCATGGATGGTATGTTTGAATCCGTGAGACGGATTCAAAGATGAAAGGCATGGATGGTATGTTTGAATCCGTGAGACGGATTCAAGGATGAAAGGCATGGATGTTATGTTTGAATCCGTGAGACGGATTCAAGGATGAAAGGCATGGATGATATATTTGAATCCGTGAGACGGGTTCAAGGATGAAAAGCATGAATGATGCATCTGAATCTGTGAGACGGATTTAAAAATATAAAAAGATAAAATTAATCCGCCTAAGAAGATGTCGACAGTTTGACCATGATTGAGTCGAACGGGTCATAGAAATAGGTATAAAGTAAAAGGTGATAGTATAATAGACGAAGTTTTGAATAAGTTATGTGATAGATGTGTTAGAAATTGACTCTTAGAAGTCAGAATGATGACGGGCTGTGACCCGGACAATAACTTGAGTACGGGCGGGAATGGTAAGCTTAGTAAGAAATATTGAAACGATGTGATAAGATCTTTGTAAGTAAGCATGAATGGAAGGAAGTACGAGCGTGTACTTCAGTTGGCGAAATGATTAATAGAATGAAAGGATTGCATGTAAGAAATGGAATGTGTGGTATGTTATAGCAGGTACGTAGGAAATTGGAAAAGAGTCATAGGTGGGTAATCACCTAGTGTAATGAATGTTTGAATGATGTATGCTAACCGCCGATGTTGTTAATGATAATGTTAGAACTATTGATGTGATGAAACCAATCGTATTGGTGAAAGGATGTGCATGAGCGGGAGCTCATTACACGGATGTATGAAACCTGGCCTGTACGGCTAGTACTCGAGGAGAAGATAATCGATCTGGGTTACGGATCGTTGGTTTGTGAAATGAAAAAGAGGTTAGTAAAATGTTTAACTCATGTTGGATAGATATGAACTAGTATGACACATTTATATATGAAAAATTAGTAATGCATGAAGTGAAAGTAATAGTAATGTAAAACGAACGAAATGATTTAAAGGTAACGTAAAGGTATGCAAGGTATAAGTAACTGTAGAAGAATGTAGAATAAGGTTAACATTAAAGTTAAAGTACGTATATATGACTATGAAATGGTAGTTTTGTGCGGTAACAAAACAAGAACTAAATGTTAAATAATATATGTATAGAATGAAATCTTAAGAGATAAGATGAATCTGGTAGATCCGTTATGAACAGATCATATGAATGGATGTATGATTACAGATTGAGGAAGTATGTGTATTGACCCGTTGTTGACAGGTTAAGGAAATGAAAATGATATGCGAAAGTATGATAAGGAAGGTATGGAATGGTTATGAAGAAGTCAATTATATGAATAGTTTATGAATTGAGAATGTATAGCTACTCATTACTATGATGTATTAGTTAAAGTTAAACATATCTGAGTATATACAATTTCGATGCAAGATCGTATAGTTGATAAAAACATTATGAATGTGAAATAAACCAATGAGAATGTTAGTAATGGGATGTTGGAACGGTTGCAAGTAAGTAAGAAGGTATATGATGCATATGATATACGAGTGTTAGAATGATGAATGAACAATTAGCTATGAAGGCTGTTAGGAATTAGCGTTATTAGTGAAAGCGACACTAATAAGAACTCCGGAGCGGGTTCTTTAAGAAAGAAGATAGTCGTTGTGATGGGCTAGCCATAGAGAAGAATTAATTAGTGTTAAATAAGAGGTAATAAAGGTTTTGGGGACGAAACCTCATTTAAGGGTGGTAGACTTGTAACGCCCCAAAATCTGAATGTTAATATTTGTCGTGTGTTCTTATGTGACACGTCATGAAATAAATAACTAGGCTATTTAACCTAGTTAAGGGGATGGTCAAAAGTATTAAATGATGAAGGTAGTGTTAGTTATGTTTTAAAGGCAAACCCGAGGGGCTAAAGTGGAACAAATGAAAGTTCATTTCACTAATTAAAAGATCAACACACACACACAAACACACATACGTGTGTGTTCGTGAAGCTTCATGAGCTCTCAAGAGCTCCAAACCCTAACTCACTTAGATCACCAAATTGAAGGGTGAATCGAGGCTCAAATTCAAGAAGGAACACGGATTAATGATCACCTTTACGAGGGGATCATAAGGTATGTCTTAAATCTAAGATTGGTGATCATGTGTAAAGTGGATTATGAACTAATCCATGAGTTTAAGTGGAATTGAGCATGAGTATGTGTTATAATCATCATATAGAACATGGATTATGAATGGTTTGTGCTAATTTGATGTCTAGATGATAAACCCATTAGTTATGGTGATAAATATGACTTGGCTCATCACCTATGTCCAATTCTTGTAGAAAGATTGATGTATTTTGTGAGCAGATGAGTTGTTGTTAGAGGAATTGAATGAAATGTGGTGTTGATATGTTTGATGCTTATGTGTGAGTGATAGGTGTTGATTAGGAGAAGGATTTGATGAGTTATGTATGAGTTTAGAAGATTATGCATGAAATAGTTGTACGTTATGTTTAGAAGATGGTACACACACCAAATATGTGATTAAATGTATATAGTGTCGTCCGTATTGTCGATTGTGATGTTGCGAGTATATGATGATAAGTCGATAGTTAAGTATGGTTAATAGTTGACTTTCGAAAGTCAACTAAGTATAAGAAACATGATTTGACTCGTTCACGTAAATGTAGGTTGATGGGGAGTCGTATGGTATATGTTATAGCAATCCGCGTTAAATGTAATGACATGATGAGTTACATGAGTTTAAACGTATACGGATATGATTATATGAATTATGTTTGCTAGAAATGATTAATGAAAGTTAAGTGTTAAATATGCGATTGATATGATTGTTATTATGTATGAATGCATATGCTAATAAGAGCATGATTTTGATGAAAAGAGAGTATAGGAATCATGTCAAGACGGACTCAAGCATGAAAGGCTAACGGGTCAAGAAAAGGAGAGGAATCGGATACGAGCACGGACGCATAAGGTAAGTGATTTCTGTAAATCACTTCTTAGTTCGATTAAGTAATAAAGTGTTTTAATTAATTAAACATGATGTTTGAGGTCAAATATGTGTTGAAGTCTTCCGTCGTAAATGATGGGATTAAAGTTGACCAAAATGCCCTTGATGGGACAAGTATGGAAGTGGGAATTTTGGTTTGGTTAGTCGTAGACCAATTAATGCGCGAATACCCTTAATGGGTCAAAAATAAGCATATGAACGATAAGGTGTTAAGAGGATGCAAGACATCCAATAATTTAGTAATTTATGATAGACGACACTGATACTATTATGTTTATAAGGGGTTATGGTAAAATGAACAAGTTATGTTGATGTATGCATGAACAGGTCAAAATGGTAAAAGGGTAATAAGCCGAAGAGTCAAAAGTCTGAAATTTTGTTAAGTCGGATGTTGGATTTTAGTTCCATTAGATGGAGAATTAAATTACGGACGTGTAGGAAAAAGAATCGGGTAAAACGGATCAAAAATGAGAGAGTTATGCTTGTTTCCGTAAAACCGGATCGTGCTGAAAATATGCAGCAACCAGCTGCAATGTTCTGTCGATTTAGGGGGGTCGCGTAGCGCGACGGCCCGTCGCGTCGCGCGACGGGTCATGTTTCTCCGAAAACTGTTTTCGTGCCTCGTTTTGCCTTGGGAACTCGCTTAAACGCGTTTTAAGTTACGTACGACTAGTTTAACTTACGATTTTATGAATTTAAGTGTATGTAAGCATGTATGTATCTACGTGGGTATGTTTATAAGTATGCGATCAAGAATAAGCGGATATACGATGGGTGTATGAGAGTAGGCATGTATGAGTTTGGTATGATGCACGTAGAGTGGTAGGTATTTAAATATGTATAATGTCATAAGTGTACGTAATGATGTTGGTGTGTGTACATGTAGATACGTATTTAATGATGTAGATGTGTGTATATGTAAGTACGCACGTAAATTGGTTGTATGTGTGTGAGTATGTATGCAAGCAGTTATGTATGCATGTGTGTACGTATGTATATATATGGAGGTAATATGTATGAAGTTTAGGTATGTATGCAAGTCTTTCGGTATTATTAAGTGTTTACTCTGTTTATACGTGTACCTGGAGTTATAAGTGAAATGCAGGAATAACAAAGAAGTCTCATCACAGATGGTATGACAGGATGGAAAAGCTAGGATGTAAAGAGTTAACGAAACGAGAAGTAAACGTGAAAACCTTGTGGGTTTATAATGCGTACTAATGTTGTGAATTTTATGTGGTGAACGCAGGTAGTACCAGTTTTGAGGATAACCAAGGATTGGAGATCGAAGATCGAGTCACAAGATAGATTGTACGGGAGTGTTGAGTACGTATTGGGGTGAAGCTAGGTTATGGCTTCTTATTGAAATAAGTATAATAAAATGTATCTGTTGTGCAAGAATAAATCTTAAAAATGAATTTATGTGCGTCAAGGTGTTTGTAACGAAAGAAATTTTTATGGTACGATTTTTCCGCTGCGACTTTAGTCAGTTACGAATTAGGGTCTTACACAAGATGATTTCGGATGTGATTGCCGGTACGTTTTTAGTTAATGATATTTTTGATAAAGTATTATTTGACTCTGGTGCAAACCAAAGTTTTATTAATACTTCGTTCTGCAAATTTCTCAATCAACCATTAACTAAACTTCCACAAGAATATCTGGTAGAAACGGCAAATGGAGAATCTTTTAAGATTTCTAAAATCTTGCAGGGAGCAAGAATATAAATTTAAACCATAAATTTATTGCTAACCTTTATCCAATGAATCTGGCTGGAAATGGATTGGTTAGTAGCCAACCATGCCAGCATTCTATGTGATCAAAAGTCAGTGCAAAGTAAGTTCACCAAAGGGTGAAAAGATCACAATTAAAGGAGATAAGCCAACTAGGTCCACAAAATTCATCTCTGTGATGAAAACAACAAGCTATGCAAGGAAAGGATCATTAGTGTATATGATTTCCATAATCATTAACACTAAAGGAAAAGAATTGAAAGATATTCCCGTAGTATATAAATTCTCAGATATTTTTCCAGAAGAATTACCTGGACTACCGCCAGATAGAGAGGTTGAATTCAGAATTCACCTAATACCACGGACAACACCAATTGCCAAGGCACCTTACCATTTAGCATCAGCAGAGATGCAGGAACTGAAGAAACACTTGGATGAACTTCTGGAAAAAGGTTTCATACTGCCTAGTTCATCACCATGGGGAGCACCAATCTTGTTTGTCAAGAAGAAGGACGGAGCAATGCGTATGTGCATTGACTACCGAGAATTGAACAAGGTTACGATTAAGAATCGGTACCCACTACAGAGAATTGATGATCTGTTCGATCAACTTCAATGAGCTCGATTCTTTTCTAAGATCGATTTACGCTCAGGATATCATCAACTGAAAGTACAGGAAGATGACATTCCTAAAACTGCTTTCAAAACAAGGTATGGTCATTATAAATTTACAGTCATGCCATTTGGTTTAACCAATGCCCCAGCCGCATTTATAGACATGATGAACAGAATATGTAAACCATATCTGGATAAATTCATAATTGTCTTTATAGATGACATTCTTATTTACTCTAAGAGTAAAGAAGATCATGCAGAGCATTTGTATATACTTTTAAATTTGATGAGAAAAGAAAAGCTTTATGCTAAATTTTCAAAATGGGAACTTTGGTTAAAGGAAGTGCAATTCCTTGGACATCTAGTTAATCATGAAGGAATTCATGTAGATCCCACAAAAATCGAGGTGATTACTAAGTGGAAAGTCCCTGAATCACCGACGGAGGTGAGAATTTTTCTTGGACTAGCAGGTTATTATAGACGTTTCATTCAAGATTTTTCTAGAATAACTATTCCCTTAACGAAACTGACCTGCGAATCAATTAAGTTTGATTGGGGACCAAAACAGTAAGAAGCTTTTAGGATTCTAAACCAAAAGTTAACCAACACACCCATACTAGCGTTACCAGAAGGAACTGAAGACTTGATAGTCTATTGTGACGCTTCTAAGTGAGGATATGGATGTGTGTTAATGCAACGTCAAAAGGTTATAGCCTATGCCTCTATTCAACTTAAGAATCATGAAGAGAATTATACAACCCATGATCTAGAATTAGGAGCCATATTTTTTGCCCGTAAAATTTGGAGACACTATATTTATGATAGCATGTTTACTATTTTCACCGATCATAAGAGTCTAAGATATGTTTTCGGGCAAAAAGAGTTAAATATGAGACAGAGACGCTGGATGGAAATTCTCAGTGATTATGATTGCGATATCCAGTATCATGCAAGAAAAGCTAATGTAGTAGCTGATGCTTTAAGTCAAAAGTATCATGAAAAGTCAAGACGAGTACGTTCTCTCAAATTAAATCTGCAGATAGATTTAAATGAGCAAATTAGAAAAATACAGGAATCAGTAATCAAGGGCGATACTGAAAAATTAAATGGAATGATTAAGGAATTAGAACAAGTAATAGATGGAATTTGGAGATTTCATAAGAAAAGAATCTGGATACCCAAACAAGGAAACCTACGCCACCGAATTTTAGAAGAAGCCCATAAGTCTAAGTATACGATACATCCTGGTAATGATAAAATGTATCAAGACTTAAGAAAGAATTTCTGGTGGATAGGAATGAAAAAGGATATAGCAGTCTATGTTGCTAAGTGTCTAACCTATTCACAAGTTAAAGCTGAACATCAGAAACTCTCAGGTTTATTGCAACAACTAGAAATGCCTATATGGAAATAGGAATTGATAACAATGGACTTTGTTACTAAATTACCCAAGACACGAAAAGGTAATGATGCAATCTGGGTGATTGTAGACAGATTAACCAAATCTGCTCATTTCTTACCGATGAAGGAAACTTTCAGTATGGAACAATTAGCCAAGTTATATGTAAATGAATTTATCTATTGTTTCTGATAGAGATAACCATTTTACTTCTCATTTTTGGACTAGTTTCCATAAAGCAATGGGAACTAAGTTAAAACTAAGCACAACTTATCATCCTCAAACAGACGGACAAAGCGAAAGGACAATTCAAACAATGGAAGATATGCTTAGAGCTTGGGTAATTGATTTCGGAGGAAATTGGGACGATCATTTACCATTAATAAATTTTTCCAACAATAACAACTATCATACCAGTATTAATGTTGCACCATTTGAAGCACTTTACGGACGAAAGTGCCGAACTCCAGTCTGTTGGGTAGAAATTGGAGAAAAACAACTGTCTAGACCAGAGATAGTACAAGAAACAACAGACAAGATTATTCAAGTCAAGGAAAAACTAAAAGCAGCATGAGATCGTCAAAAGAGTTATGCTGATAACAGGCGAAAACCGTTGGAATTTCAAGTAGGAGATAAAGTATTATTAAAAGTTTCTCCATGGAAAGGAGTGGTCAGATTTGTCAAGAGGGGAAAGCTAAGCCCCAGATATGTTGGACCTTTTGAGATTATTTAAAGAATAGGACCTGTAGCTTACCAGCTACAACTGCCAGAGGAAATGGCAGGAATACATGATGTATTTCATGTATGTAATCTCAAGAAATGTTTAGCAGATGAATCATTAATGGTACCTCTTAAGGACATAGAGGTAAATGAGACGCTTAAGTTTGTAGAGAAACCACTTCAAATTGAAGATAGAAAGATCAAGAATCTCAAACACAAGAGACTAGTTCTAGTCAAAGTAAAATGGGATTCCAAGAGGGGACCAGAGTACACTTGGGAGCTCGAGTCGGAGATGCAAAGGAAATATCTAAATCTATTCCAGTAGACCTCGAGGACGAGATCTAAAACAAGTTGGGGAGGATATAACAACTCTCCCTAAACCATTAAAATACTCCTATACGTCCTAAAATATACCCCGTATACGAAAAACGGACCTAAGATACCTTTATATTATTAAAAATCAAATAAAAACAAAAATATATGTCGCTCGCGGGGCACGACAGATTTCTCTGAGCTCATCGCGGGCCGCGACCAAGTGACACCAGGCCGGACCACATTACGCCACGTGTCCTGTACGTGTTGGGTCTAGTGGGTTGAGTTGACTAAGCTAGGGCCTACCATAGTTCTCTCAAGGGCCACAGGAGATATAGAAGCGGCCGTCACAGGCCGCGAGCCGCCATAATTCCAGCCTATATAAGGAGGGGTCGAGCTCAGTCTTCAGTTGTTCAATTATTTTCTTTCTAAATGCCCCTATAATAACAATAGTGTTGCTCGATATTATACCCCTAAAAAGCGAAGCTCTGCCTCGTTGTAAGTATTATAACCCCCGTTACGTATTAGTTACTCTGCCCGATTGATCTAGAGCTCCGTAACGCATGTCAAGGCTCTGCCTGACTCAGTCATTGGAGTTCTGTCTCGGGGGTATAGCTAATGTAAATTGGGTTATCTTACTAACACGTGTGCATTGTTTAATTTTAATAGATTATAACCAGGAAGTCACTAAAAAGCAGTAGTATTACCTAAAATAGCAAAGTGAGTACATCTTATTTTTGGAAACTGTTTTCACAAAACCTCAATTGTTTTAAAGTATAATTAATAGTGATTAAGTCTATGTATTCTACAATTACTATTGGTATGTTGGGGTTTTGTATACATTACTTGTTACTACACTATGAGTAGTAGCATGACCACAAGTCAGGATTGACAGTACCGTGGGTGGTAATTGGGTAGATATAAACATTGTAATCGCTCTAAATATTGTAAAGATATAAAATCCTGTTTTGATTAAACTAGGATGCACTCGCCAGTATTTCTTGCTGATAAAACTTTTTAAAACGCGTTTCAGGTAAGAAAGCGTGAAAGCCAAATAGAAGCCAGCTGGAGAGCACTGAAGGCTTGGAAAAGTGGCTATAAAAGTTACCTAAACAAAAAAGAAGTTTTATTTCAATAAATTAGGGTTTATCCATATAAACATATTATAATGGAAACTTGGGTTTTTCCCATGTATTTATTATTTATAAAAAGTGTGGTGTTTTAACTCTGATAAACTATTTCCTAACTACGGTCCTGATGTAAATTTCCGCTGCCAAATTAATAAACACCGATACCACTAATCTGGATCTCGCGGCCGCCCGCTTCCGGGGTAGGGGTCAGGGTTGCGACAAACAGTAGTCCCAGGCTCTGCCCCATCAGGTGTTCTTTGTTCGTCATTGAATTGCTGAGACTCAGACAATTCAACTGTTTCAGTTTGAACACCTGAATGCTAAGACCTTTGTGTTCCTGTTTCATTCTCACCTGTACCCTTTCCTTCATCGTCGGGATCCTCCATTGTAAATTAAAAAACAATTAAAAGGGAAAAAACTTTCATAAAAAATTTACATTTCTTAAGAAGATTATAGCTCTACTGTCAAGACTGTATTTTCGTACAAACTAAAATTTTTTTTAATGCTTTTATCTTTATTAGTATCAAACACTTCTAAAACATTTTTTTTTCTTTAAAAGTGAAAAAACTTTCATAAAACTTCACATCTCTTGAGAAGATTATAGTTCTACTATCGAGACTGTACCGCTTATAACCTTTCTTTTTAAAAGAGTAGCCAATGAAAACACATTTTTCAGCCCTATTGTTCAGTTTATTAGGTTCATTCAGATCAGTACAAAAACACAGACAACCAAATACTTTCAAGTGATCAAGAAGGGTTTAAAGTGAAAAACTAATTCATAAGATGTTTTCCCATTAAGCACGGAAGATAGAGTCCTATTTATCAATAAGAAGCAGTTAGCACGCAGTTTGCCCAAAACCTAACAGGCACATTACTTTGAAAAAGTAAAGCCCTAGCAACATTTAACAAATGTTTATGCTTCCTTTCAACAATACCAGATTGTTGAGGGGTATAGGCACAAGAAGTTTTATGAATTATTTATTTGGATTTGCAAAAAAATATGACATTTGATTGTTAACAAATTCTAACTCATTATCACTTCTGAAACACTTTACCCTTTTAGTAAACTGAGTTTCCAACAATGTTAACAAAATCTTTAACATTTTCAAAAACTTCATTTTTATGTTTCATTAGACAAATCCAAACAACTCTAGAATAATCATCAACTAATGTTAAAAAATATTTGAACCCTTCCCTACTAAAGACCCTATAAGTGCCCCATACATCCAAATGAACTGATTCCTCCAAACATGAACTCTTATGATTACTTAATGGAAAGGGTTCTCTATGCTGTTTAGCCTTGTGAAACACATCACAAGGTCTATGCTCAGCATTAGTTTTCATTTTAAAATCACGGTTAACATGTTTTATCACAATATCAGAAGGGTGTCCTAGTTTGGCATGCCACAGATTATACAAATCTACATGATTACAACACACCTTACTTGTCACAACAGACTTGCCACACACATATAAACCATCTACTTGACTACCAGTCACCAGGACTTTCTTGGATAACAAGTCTTGGATGTAACATTTTTGTTCATCAAAACCAATAAACAACTTATTATCTTTTGCAAGTTTATGTACATATATCAAGTTAACATAGTATCTAGGAACAATAAACACATCATGTAACACAACCCCATTAGCAAGTTTTAGATTCCCAATTTTAGTTACCAATGCACTAGTGCCATTAGGATGTTTAACTTGTATATTCAAATTAGTTACATCAACAAAACCAGACAAATCTTTTTCACTATTGACCATGTTTTGATTTGCTCCTGAATCAATTAACCAACATGTACCTTCTTTATTGCCTATATTATTAGCAAAACAATACACTAGTTTTATGAACACATTAGAACAAAACACACTACCTACAACGTTACTTTGAGGAGTGTCACTTGTTCTATCACCTAATAAATTTAACAACTTATTTAGTTGATCAACAGTTAATGAGGTTATACGAACACTAGTATCATCAGTACTACAACTATGATTCACACTTGCCTTCTTGCCTTGGTTGCCTCTTGGTTTCATCCAAGAGGGATACCCAATGATTTCAAACACTTATCAATAGTATGTCTAGTTTTCTTACAATTTGAACACTTTAAACTTGATTAGAACTTTTGTTAATCCCTTTACTCGAATCAAACTGATTTGACTTAGACACAAACCCTACAACTTGATTCTTTTTAACACATGCACTACTATAGTTTCTGTGAGATTCCTCTCTAGAAACTATAGAGAATGCTTCTTTTACAGTAGGCAATGTTTCTTTTGTTAAAAGATTGGTTCTAACACTCTGATACTCACTATCTAAACCCATTTAAAATTGCATTAACTTTATCATTTGATTAAATGTATTGAAATCCTTTGCATCATTACAAGAGCAAGTAGGCAATTATAGAATCTGATCCAATTGCTTCCACGTCACATTCAACTTGTGATAATACTCAGAGACACATGTACCATTTTGGGTAAACGAATTAATCTTTTGATATAGATTGAACACAACTGAACCATCTACTTTATCATATGTCTCTTTTAATTCAAGCCATACATCAGAAGCTAATTTAGAAAACACTTGACCCATATATAACTCATCACTGATAGAATTCAAGATCCATGTTAACACTACTGAGTTACATCTGTCGCACTGTCTAGCAAGTATGTCATTTCTAGTAGATTTTAAACAAGTTTTGTCTGTAAACCCTAACTTATTTTTTACTTGCAAAGCCAACATCATAGCATTGGACCAAAGAGTAAAATTTTCTGTTCCTTTTAGTTTAACTGAAACTATAGTGAGAGTGCTAGAGTCAGACGGGTGCAAATAAAGGGGATCACTAGCATCCAATTTACTAACTAAGGTCTCTTCTGGAGGATCAGAAGGACCAGGACCACCACCAGTAGTAACAACAGGACCATCTACCATGACTATTTATTTACAACTGAACATGTCATAATCAAAACACAGAAGCACAGTAAACAACCGTCAATCATAGAGTAGCAAGTGACTAAACAACCAAGACAGAGGAATAGATCAGTGGTTCATCACTCTAAAAGGTGCCACCGCAATTCATATCACGGTTGTCATCTACTACTCATCAAATGTAGACAAGAATGAACAGAAAACAAACAGATACTCAAACAAGACAACAAATCAAGTAACAATGCAACAACTAGCACCAAAGGACTCGACCACACCGGTCTGACTAATCCGGCAACAACAATGCCTAGACTCAACAACAAGTATGAAATGCAATGAAAACTATGATCAAGAATGGAATGAACTCACCCAGGGGTACGTATAACTCAAGGTGAACAGTTCTTGAAACCTTCACTTAGAATTTCAAGACTCAGTCAGAATACAACCGTCCACTCCAAGCAACTAATCTTGAAACCTTCACTTAGGGTTTCAAGAATCAATCAGAAAATAGTCGTCCAATCCAAGAAAAACAAACCCTAGAGTATGGGTATATCACCAGAGACCGTACAATCCCTAAAACCAACAACCAAGTAATATCAGCAAACAACACGAGTCCCAAGAACACCAATCAAATAAGATCTGTAATCAGCAGATACACTTACTACCAAGACTAACAGATCTCGTCAAGAACCCTCAGATCCGAACGGATTTGCACACAATACACAGCGGAATGACAAAAGAAAACCCTAGACCAAATCGATAACCCCAAGAGCATTTAACGCTCTGATACCATGTCAATAAACATGGATCTGTACAAAGAACTGTAAAAGACTGTAAATACCCAAACCAAACTTTATAGAAACCCTAAAGAAATATATCTGACAGTTTACAATCAACAACTTCAACCAACGTCTAACACTCAGACTCTCACAAGATTATCAACTTGATAATCAGACAACAAAGAACGGATTACTCACTAGACACACACACAGATTCAAGATGAATCTTTGTTAACAATGAAACCCTAATCGCCTGAGAGAAGAGAGAGAAAATATGTTGAGTGAATGAATGAATTGAACTCAGTAACTATCCTTTTATAATGCCTCTCTCAAACCCTAAGGTCCATTTGCCTTTATGTAATGCAAGGCCCATGTCTTCTAACTGTCGTATAAGCCCAGCAGTCTAGTCCTCTTTATGTGAAGCCCAGTGCCTCAATTTAATAAACAAATTAAAACCATATTAGAAACAATACTAACTAAAACATAACAAACAACGGAATTGATGCTTATGTTATGTTATATTTTTAACAAAAACTTACAAAAATGAGTACGGCAATACAAAGTGTCGCATCCGGTACATCGTGCGGGCACCCTGCTAGTGTATGTGTGTGTATATATGATCACATAAAAAAGTTATTTAACTATAAACCCATAATGCATAAACCATATTTATCAGCAAACTTTGAAAGGTCTAAGATTGTGGACTTCCATAAGTAACATTTCTTTTGCTTCTAGACTTTTAAAAGCATTGAACATATGCGTAGAACCTACAACGTTGGTGAGCTTGCTTCATAAAGTATTATTTAAAGCAATATTGTTTAATCCATTCTAAGCAAAACATGTCACATAATTAATAGTGGTGGCATTCGTCAAATTTAAAATCAAGTGATTGGGGACAAGTGGTAAGTGCCCCATATATGTCCAAAACATGAAGGAAAAGAAAGAAAGAGAACTCCTAAGAATGAACGACTTTTGGGATTAGACAACTCTTAATGGGTTGGTGTTGCCCTTTGGCTTAGTGCCTCTTTGGGTCACCTTAACGTGTTTAAAAAAAGTAGAAAGTGCATATAGTTTTCGAGGTCAAGTGACCCTGTACATTTTTTTATATATCCACTATATAATCAAAACTTGAATAACTGTAGTTTTGATATTGATCGAGTTTACTTCGTTTGCTATAGCATGTGCCACTATTGTAACGAACCGATGCCGAACTAATTACTGTCACATCACGAGAGAGAATGCGGAAAAATTGATGCTCGCTGCGAAGCGCGGCTTACCTTTAACCCTAGGTAAACATAAATAAACAAACCCATATCTAAATGAGTCTATATTAATTAACAAAGACCACGTCTAAATAAGCCTACATGAAACCTTAATTAAGCCGAATTTGCCATCTTAAAGCCCACATCTAGAGGCCTAAAAGTCTATTAGCAAAAAAAAAAAAAAACAATTACATATTTACCATTTAGATACCACTTCAATTGCATATTTACCCAACCTTATATTTTTATTGCATATTTCCGCTTCATAATTGATTTTTTCAATATGACGATACTGCCCTTTTCAAATATACACAAGATTGTTAATTTTGATATCTATTTCATTTGGTTAAGTTATTCTATAAAGACTGCTAATTGTAAGAAGGATTTATAGAGTGACACGTGTCCAATAACCTAAAACCTAAACCCACTACATCACCACCCAAAACCTAAATACCCACCCCCACCCAAAAATCTAAACCCCCCCACCCAAAAAAAAAAAAAAAACCCCCAAAAAACCTAACTCACACCCCAAAAACCTAAACACCCCCCCCCCCCCCCCCCCCCCTCTTCTCAAAAAAAAAAAAAAACTTAAAAAAAATCCTAAACACTCATCACCACCCAAAAACCTAAACCCTCCCCCCCCACACCACCTCTCGAAAAAAATAGAATTAGAGAGTGATAATCAAAATTGCGAGAAAATGGAATATGGGTTTTAATTAAAGGAGGATTTAAGTTGTGGGTTTTTGAAACTAGAGATAGAGATCACACCATTAGGTAGAATTTTGAGGATGACTAACATATTTATATATTCTCTATGGTGCTAACCAAAATGAAATATGGATTAAATTCATTATTCTTAATTTGTTTTTGATACCTGTGTTAATACAAAATTGTGATTTCACAAGATGGTTGATTTAAGATGGGAGATGATAACTAGGAAACACAGAAAGAAAAAAAAAAACTAAGTAGCGAAATCAAATGTAACAAAAAAAATTGTGAAAAAAGGCACAAAAACCAGTAAAAATGGGTAAAATACTAGGGGTGTGAATTTCTAACACGTCTTGAAAACACGATACGAACCAAACACGAATTTTTTGGGTTTGGGTTTGCCCTAAATGGGTTTGGGTCAGTTTCAGGTCGAACCCGCGAACCCGTTTAGCTTAGCAAGTCAGGTTCAAGTCAAACCCGTCAGGTTCGCGGGTTGACACGTTTAATTTATAAAAATAAAAAATAGGGGGTGGATTATGTGAATGTATATATAGTTTAGGGTATTAGGTTAAATAAAGTTTTTTTTTAATGTGAGCAAATTCATTTGTTATTCAGGGTGGGTAACTTTGAACTTAATAACGTGGGATTATGATCAAATACAAAGGTTTCTAATTGTAAGAAGGGTATAAAGGCTTCTAATAAAAGTCACTACAAAAAAAAAAAAAAAACCTTAAACATCCACCATCACCCAAAAACCTAAACTCCCACCCTTCCCCCATCACCCATCCAAAAAAAAAAAAAAATTTGCCAAGGGGGTGGGGGTGGGGGCGAGGGTTTAGTTTTTTTTAGGTTTTTTTTTTTGGGAGGGGGGTGGGGTGGTTAGGATTTTTGGTTGGGGGTGGGTGGGTGGGTGGGTGGGGTGGGGGGTTAGGTTTTGAGGGGGGGTTAAGTTTTTTGAGGGTTTTCTGGTGAGGTATGGTTTTTTTTTTTTTTTTGCCAGGGGGGTGGGGGTTAGGTTTTTGGGTGGTAGTGGGGTGGAGTGGGGGTGAGTGTTTAGGTTTTAGGTGGTGATGTAGTTTTTTTTTTTTTTTTTTTTTTTTTTTGCCCGGGGGGGGGGGGGGGGGGGGTAGGTTTTTGGGTGGTGCTGGGGTGGAGGTGGGTGTTTATGTTTTGGGTGGTGATGTAGTGAGTTTAATTTTAGGTTATTGGACACTCGTCACTCTATAAATCCTTCTTACACGTCTTACAATTAGGAGTCTTTGTATAATAACTTTACCCTAATAATGTGATTTGCAGGTTTGGTTAATTCGAAGCAAGAAACGAACCATCAAAGTCTTTGGGCACCAATTTCTTTTCTTTTCTTTTTTTTTAATAATTGTTTTATTGAAATTTCCTTTTTAGACAACTTATTTAAAAAGAATTATCGGAATATGTGTTTTGTGGTAATTTATAATATTTAGTGTTATTATACTTTAAGTATGGTTTTAGAACTTTAGAGTAAATTACATAAAAATAATCAAATGTTTGGGTCAAACGGGTTAGGTTCAGGTTAACCCGTAAAAATTCGAGTCGTGTTCAGGTTCGTGTGTTTGACACATTTTTTGGGTTCAGGTTCGTGTAAATTTTTTGGTTCAGGCCGAATTGAACCCGTCAACCTGCGAACCCGACCAGTTTAGCACCCCTAGTAAATACACACTTTTTAAGTTTTAGTAGAATTAAGGGTAATTGGTCATTATACAATACATTTTACTAAAATAAATCAAAATTGGTAGATTTGCAATTTTATTAGTTAAGAAAGAGGATATATACAATTTTATTTTTTGAGTTAGGTAAATATGTAATTAAGAAGCTTTATGATTGGAAATATGCAATTCACTTAAACGAAAAAAAATCCCAAACCGACCCTTTCCCAACCCTATAGATCGGAGATCGCAACTATGTACATTGATGGTTGAAAGCATATAAAAGGTTTGTAATTACATTGATCATTAGAAATAAAATAGTTGATAACTTAAATGATCTATTTACTTTTGTATGCTTGATTTTTTTTTTTTTTTTTTGAATGGCAATGCGGAACCTTTATCAAAGCCAAAAAAGCCCATAGCAAGATGCTATGATAGCCATATACAGTACATCAAAGTTTAGCAAAAGCAAAAAACAAAAACTTACAGTAGCAATGGACAATTGATTTAACTACACTATGAAAAATATATCCAGCTCTCCCAAGAATTTAGTTGTACCTTTGATTTATACTTCATCCATTGATAAGATTCTTCTTTTATTTCTTCAATCATTTTATAAATTTTGCCATTTTTTCCTTGGAATATTCTCTCGTTCTGTTTTTTTCCATATAATCCACATCGTAAGCAGAAAAATAGCGTGCACTGTCTTCTTTCCTTTCCTCGGCCAGCTTTGATCCTCGAGTGCATTAAAAATTTCCCCTAGCGTCTTCTGTTGTGTGATTGTTGGTGATTTGAGGTAGAAACAAAACATCTTTTATTAAGGTTGGTGTATCCTTTATTGAAGTTAACATTTGTTTTAGAGGTTGCAACAACAAATGTTAAGAGATGTTCTTTTTTCCACGAAGTACATAAAGCCAATTTAATGTAATTTGATTAACTAGTGATGATTATATAAACAAACGATTGTTGTATTGTTAAATTGGAAAAGAGTTTCTTAGGAATGTTTATATTCAATCAAGAAAACCCGTTGAGAAAATTAACTATAATGATATTGTATGTTTATTAGGCCTTTGGGTATACTTTAACCTCACTTAACTCCATCTAAATGACACATCAACTTTTTTTTCTCATTTCACTTTGTCCCACTCTAAGGAAATGGTTTAACATGTTAACACATAACTCATTTAATGCACTTTAACATTGTGTTTTGTCTAAAAAAGAAAATAATAATTAATTCAATCTATTAACATTGGGTTAACATGTTAACACATAACCCATTTAATGCACTTTAACACAAGGAGGGACTGGTTTGCAATGTTAGTTAACATGCCATGTCATTGTTAACACTGTAGATGTTAGAGTACACCCCATGGCCTTATGTACTTTGTAATGACTAGAAGGGTGTCCGTGTGATACGACGGAAAACAAAAACATTGTCAGGGTGTGCATTGTTTGGTTGGTTCGGTTATCATCTTCAACCGAAACCGAAGTCATCGGTTAGTCATCTTCAACCGAAATCGAAGTCATCGGTTAGTCTATTTTATTAATCAATCGGTTTTCGGTTAATTAGTTCGGTTTATCGATTAGATTGACGTTTTTGGTTTGATTTGTTTAATTTCGGTGAATAGCCAAAACCAAACTTTGGCTAAAACTTTTGATTAAAAATACATGAAACTGAGGTATAAATACATGAAATGGATATGTAAATACATGAAATGGAAGTACAAATACATAGAATGATGGTATAAAAGATAGAAAATGTATGAAAATATAAAAGGTCCTAATATTAACACATGGAAAAAACTTATTTTCACATGGTGTATACGGGCCGTATAATGTTATACAGCCCGTATAGAATTTAAAAAACTAACAAAGTCTGTTCCCGTATAGAATTTAAAAAACTAACAAAGTCTGTAATGCAATGATTCCTCTCAATTGAATAGACAGACACTTACTTCATAGGACTCACTTGAATCGTCTCGGAAGTACTGAACAACCGAAATAAAATCTTGGAAAATTGCATCAACTCTCCTATATCAACATACTCTTCTCCGGACGGTTGATCAGCCTGTACCGAAGAAACCAAATTCGCAACAAACCAACAGCTTTATTTTGAGTTGTCGGGAAAACTTTTCCTCAAGGGAGGGTGAGTAATATGAGTCTGAGTCCATTGTGGTTCGTGAATGTTTTGAATCATCAACGAAGACGTGTCGGGTTCTTTTGCTAGTGGTCGGGCTTCCAATGCTCACGCAGGGTGATAAACAACGCTGATATGAACACAAACCAACTGCTTTATTTCGTAAGAAACTTTTCATGAACTGAACCTTCATTTGTGTACGCAAATTCACCACTGGTTTCTACAGCACAAGCACATACACATGGAGAATGTTCTCGAAATTGAAGGAAAAGGAAAATTGGTTGCTCATGTTTTCAGTATTCGGATTTTGTTGGTTTGTTTCCAGCTAGGGTTTAGAATGGTTGAAGGTATATTTGTTTCCCAAGTCTCTCTATAGATATGACTGAGAGTGAGGGTTACTCTGTTATATATATCAACAAATCTTTGAACATCATTCACCTCTTTCAACCTACCAAAACACCTTAAACCCCTTCTTTTCTTCTCAAAACCAACCCGTTGGTATTTAACTATGATGGGTTTAGTTAGATACCAACTCATATTTTTTGATCTTCATATTCTTGGTTTAATACCAATTAATCTTTATTGATCTTCATATTCTTGGTTCAATACCATGTGAAAAAAGATTCTTGCCAGCAGACTTTTGTTGGTTTGTTTCCAGGTAGGGCTTAGAATGTTTGAAGGAATGTCGGTTTTTCAGTATTCGGATTTTTTTGGTTCAATACCAACTCATCTTTAGTAGTGTTTATTTGAGAACCTGATTCAGATACGCAACGGTTCTCCAATTCCAGATCAGTAAGCAAATACACAACGGTTCTCCAATTCCAGATCACTAATGTAAGGAGAAGCGTTGAGATAACGGACATCCATCAAGCTCAAAAAGAAAACTTGTGTTTCCCATAGACACAACGGTTCAATACCAACTCATCTTTATAGGAGAGTATGTTGATATAGGAGAGGAGATGCAATTTTCCAACTGCTCGAAATCCCTTTCGTTTCTTGGATTTCCCTTCGGTTGAGATCGAGAAGGATGATGTGAATGATAAAAGCTGTTCCTGTAAGTCCTGTAAACCGGATCTTTCAATGATATCAAACCTAATCTTGTGAGAGTGCGGAAACCAATCACAAGATGACTTAAGATAAACTGAAAACGAGAAACAACAAGAACACCAAAATCACTTTTAACTCACACACGTTTCAATTACTTTAACAAGCAAAAACGTCTGGTATGAGTACACAACCAAAATCGCCTCCCTCTCTAGCTCTCTAGAATTTCTGTAACAATGGAGGTTCCCAGAGTTTCAAACCTAAAAACAAGTTAGAAACTTGTTTATATACTAACTCAAGCCCACTTCCCTACATGGGCTCCCTTGGGCCTGCTTGGCCCACATGGCCTAAAGCTTGGCCCAAGAGACCTATAAAGGTCCAAAACCTAATATCAACTAACCTAGTAAAGCCCAGTTCGTACCCATAGCCCGTTGTGTTAATTTGATGCGTCAGTCTCACACTTTAGGGCCTAACAATCTCCCCCTAGACTGATGCCATCAAATTGTCTTCATAACATGAAATCAACAACGTCTTCAATGAAGTCTATGGTTGTCGCTATGCTGCAGATGTTGTGGAAGTTCTTGACTTCTGAACTCTCAGCACTGGGGTCTCTTTTCTTCAGCTCTTGTGGTTAGCTTCATATCAGGATCACGATCAGCATTTGCTTGAGACATCTTTGTCAAAAAGAATGTGAGAGGAGGATTCTCAACAGCTCTTTTCTTCTTCAGTCTTTTTCTTTCAAGCAGGTTCATGGTACTTCTTCAAATGCACTATCACT
The DNA here is from genome assembly GCA_030545235.1 of Helianthus tuberosus. Taxonomy (NCBI): domain Eukaryota; kingdom Viridiplantae; phylum Streptophyta; class Magnoliopsida; order Asterales; family Asteraceae; genus Helianthus; species Helianthus tuberosus. Next base: position 35,703,579 of record CM060436.1, read on the forward strand.
GTCAGACGACAATTCGTATCCGATTCTTCTGACTCAGGTACATCTTGTTGTTGAGCTTCTTCAGCAACTAACAGCATCTTAGTCTGCATCAACCCCTGTTCTTGATTGAAACCAAGTTCTGCACATGCTCACAAACTCATAAGCAAACATTTCTTATGCAACAGGGAAAGTAGCATATGTACACTAGGTACATCCAAGTACTTGTACTCAGATTTCACAATTTAAATTCTTTCAACTTTTGATGATCAGTCAAATCTTCAAGAACGGTTACATTTTTTTATTTTAAGAAAAACAAATAAACACTCTATTTTTGGATTTTTGGTTTTATAGAAAAGCAAGACACTATTTTTGTATTTTTGAATTTTTCCATATTTTTTTTATTTTTTAATATTAAGAACTAGAAACAAATAAAAACTCAAAATATAAACAACTACCATAATATACAATTACAATTGCAATGGGATCAAAATTCGTTCTCAGGCAGACTAAGGAACACTTTTCAGTACGAGCCTAATCAAACTGGTCTATGCGAATGCCAATATGTTTGTCCACTTAAACTTTAACGCTCAACTTTCAATTTTTCAACTTCGTGATATGCTTAAGGTAGTATTATACTATTATACCCGTGTGTCCCATTCCAAGGCATACCCCCGCGATCAAGGTAAGCACAACGATTCATCGTAGCAGGTGAGTATACTGATGTCATCCTTTTTGATTTACAACGTTAAAACATTGGTGACAGGTCAGTACTTTCGTACAGCAGAGCGACCAATGATTTTGTCCAACGAGGAAGAGGCAAATACCATTTTGGTACGAATTTGGCTCTTTGAGCATTGGGAATTTTCTCATTTTGAGATTTTGATTCCTTAGGGTTTTTGTCCTCTTTGGGATCTTTTAAGATATCCTGACTGTGTCTAGGTCTGCATATAATCTGGATGCAACAGAAGGACAGCCAAGATATCCCCAGATGATTCAACAATATAAAGACCTGAAACCTCAGATGTTGGCTATCAATCAACGCAAGATTTAAGACCATAAAATCATACGCCGTTGGTATGTTACCCACATGGTACATAGTTCGTTATGTTTATATCACTTAGTATCTTTTATCATTTTAAGCGTCAAGCCTATCAACATATCGCAGTAGATCCTAGTATTTTCAGCTATGGCACCTTACATGTGTTAGTCAAACCCTTTAATACGAACATTTATTTCACTTCCCATATCATGCAATTTATCTTTTTGGCTTTTTCATTTTTTTGTATTTTCTCATTTTCTCATTTTCTCCCCTTAAAACAATGCATATATATGTTTATGTATTTTTCCGAGTTTTCTCCTCCTAAACTCTATATCTATCTATATGTTCCTCTCCCCCTAAATTTGTGCATAAATCTTGTATTTTTGCGCAAATTTACCATTTACTAGAGAAAGGACACTTTATATACAAAGTAATGAACCAAGAAAGAGAAAAAATATTTTTGCTTAACCGTTCCGTCATTAGATTGAAGACTAATCAAATTCAAATCAAAGTACTGAATTTAAGCGGTACCTTTTGCTGATCATTATCTTACTTCTGTTATCTCCTCCAAAGGAAACATATCATCTGTAAAAAAAATTGAACTTTTTGCAACAGTGAAATGTTACCCGTTTTTATCTCTGGAACAACCGCTATCAACATTCCAGAGATTGTCAATAGCTCCTCCTTAGTTGTTCCTGAAAAGTAAGGAGATTAGTAAGACATGGGTACCTAGGCCATCGTGGTCCTGGGATTTCCTGAAGCATCAAAATAAGACACTTCCTTTAAACATAAGTCCCCTTTAGTTTCAAGGATTGGAAACATTGCTGCTATGAACAGCTTCTAATGGCTCTGATACCACTTGTAAGTCCCGTAAACCGGATCTTTCAATGATATCAAACCTAATCTTGTGAGAGTGCGGAAACCAATCACGAGATGACTCAAGATAAACTGAAAACGAGAAACAACAAGAACACCAAAATCACTTTTAACTCACACACGTTTCAATTACTTTAACAAGCAAAAACGTCTGGTATGAGTACACAACCAAAATCGCCTCCCTCTGTAACAATAGAGGTTCCCAGAGTTTCAAACCTAAAAACAAGTTAGAAACTTGTTTATGTACTAACTCAAGCCCACTTCCCTACATGGGCTCCCCTTGGGCCTGCTTGGCCCACATGGCCTAAAGCTTGGCCCAAGAGACCTATAAAGGTCCAAAACCTAATATCAACTAACCCAGTAAAGCCCAGTTCGTACCCATAGCCCGTTGTGTTAATTTGATGCGTCAGTCTCACACTTTAGGGCCTAACAGTTCCAACATACTTTTGTCAGTTTATTTAATTATATACCGGCCGTATAAACTTATACGACCCGTATACACCATGTGAAAAAAATTTACCAGATCGTATACAATGTATACGATGATTGTATACGGGTCATATAATAGTATACGACCCGTATCCTTAGGGTAAAAAATGGTAAAAAAATATTATATTTAGGATGTGGTTTATTTTCTTTAATATATTAGAACGATCCTTGTTTTGTCTAGTTGTGTTTGTTTGAGAACCTGATTCATATTTAAACAATGCACGACATGTCTTCCTGAATCTGAAAGTTAATTATGTTTAAGAAACAAATCTGTAAAAATACAACTGATTACTCGGTCGAATAATGGCCAATAAGAAAAAAATCTGTAAAAATACAACTGATTACTCGCCATTCTCTTGCACCTTTTACAGACATGCACCTTCAACTATGTTGGTTCGGTTTAGTTTTTTTCCGACTGTTTTAGTTATGATTCAATAAATAATATCTGATTGAGAAGCACTAAAACGGTTGCGGTTGTCCAATTCCAGCTCAGTAATGTAAGGAGAAGCGTTGAGATAACGAACATCAATCAAGCTCAATTCTTCCAACTTTCAAAATTCAAATCAAACTAACACGAAGTATCTCGAAGGTATCTTATTCATATATTACAAATTAATCATTGAAGGAAAAGGAGAACTAGAATATCGATATGGTTGGTGTAAAAGCTCACATTTTACTACATTGACTATGTGTTATAACTGCGAGAAGTAGATGCATTCGGGAATTAAACGTGGAATCTGTAATGATGTTTGGGAATTAAATGCATGTACGTGACAAAACAAGGATCGTTCTAATAGATTAAAGAATTAAATGCATGCACCTGTCAGGCTGCCATGTCTTTTGACAAATCATCTGCTTCCTGAATCTGAATCTGAAAGTTAACTAGACCCCTCAAGTTGTCATTCATAACAACTAAGCGTCTGGAGAAGAGTATGTTGATATAGGAGAGTTGATGCAATTTTCCAAGCATTCATAGCCACCCTTTCCGTAGTCAAAGACGGTTGCGGTTTGCACATTCAATCTTCATTGCTTCATTAAAATTAACAAGGCGGTATCAGTTGCATATTTTAGAAAGACCTTTAAGCACGGATCCTACTGCTGCATTTGGAACAAGAAGTCCAACAATCCGTTCATTATCTGTTGTTGTCTAAACAATATGAATGCACGCAACGAATTTGACAACTGGTCAAATCACACACTATAAATGTAAACTTATCGTTATTGTAGTTTGGAAAGATAACCGAATAGAGATCTGAATCAGGCGTGCATTGTTTAAATCTGAATCAGGTTCTCAAACAAACACTACTAAAGATGATCTGAATTAGGTTGTTAATTTTAATGAAGAAATGAAGATTGAATATACAAACCGCATTCGTTTTGTATACGGAAACGGTGTCTATGGGAAATACAAACCCGACACGTCTTCTGTGATGATTCGAAACATTCTGAATAACTAGTAGAAGAACCCGACACGTCTTCTGCTAGTTACTCTTTTCTTCGATTTCAACAAATCTTTCAAGACCATTCACCTCTTTCAACCTACCAAAACACCGTAAACCCCTTCTTTTCTTCCCAAAACCAACCCGCAACGAATTTGACAACTGTTTAATATCTTTAATCTATTAGAACGATCCTTGTTTTGTCACGTACATGCGTTTAATTCTTAAACATCAGCAACCATTTTTCCTTTTCCTTCAATTTCGAAAACATTCTCCCTAACATGAGAAACGAAAGAGATTTCGACCAGTTCGTCTATGACATGATAAATAAAGATCCTGACACATGTAACATCTAGTTATATTCCTACATCTATATCTTTTGTCATGACAAACTATGTGACATGTGTCTGGTCCGGTGGTCCTGGTACTACAGCTGCATTTTGAACAAGAACTCCAACAATCCGTTCATTATATGTTGTTGTCTCAACAAATATGACTGCACGGATTGTTTGTGACAACTGTCAAATTTGCATGCATCCGTACAATTAATTAGACAATAATTAATGAATAATGACTGTGCTGATTTACAATTTGTGACTTGAATTATTTTCTGATCAAACATACATGTGCATCATATATTACAAGTGACACAACATTATTGCATGCAAACGTTATTGACTCAAATGATGCACGAAACACAGTTAGCACAGTTATCCGACAAATCAGAAAAATGCTGATAAAGTTCAGTAGATATACAGACATTGTATTGAGACTCAGAATGAGCCAGAAACCAAGTATGACACTAGTATAGTGTGCAGGAAAGTAAGGGTCATAAAACTGCCTTCCTAGAGATAGTTTAAGTGACGAAAAGTGCCTAGAACTCAATCAAAGTGCTGAATTCAGCATAATTCAGCAAAATTCAGCTATTTAACACTCTTATATCATGCAGAAAAATGATTAACTAGCCTATAATACTTTCCTAAGTGTCGGGAATTAAAAGTGTCACAAAAGGGTACATAAAGAACACCATACGGTATAATTTAGCACTTTAACGAACCGGTATCTAACCGAACAACCGGACAATACCCGAAGCATCAAAATTATACTAGAAGCATTGTTTTAATGCTTTTGAGCTAGTTATGATCCCCGAACACCCTAACACACTATATAACACATAATACACATAACACCTAACTAATACACTTAAGTTCTTACTAGATTGCTTAACTTACCATTACAACCCAACCCTATACCCCCCATGGTGGATGGTCACCAAGGGTGGCCCCACCCTTGATTTTTCTTAATTCCATTTGATCTTATTAGATATGTTATTAGATTTTGCCTTGTACTTTACATGACATAAAATCTATGGAGTTCTTGATACATTGGATAATAGATTATATAAACCATGAGTATAACCCTTCATCCTCATTCATCACCAACACCAAAGCCCTTTTCCTTCCTCCCACAACTTACGACCAAGACACCCCACACCTACATCATCTTCATCTTCCATTCTCCATTAAATCTATACATATACAAGGGTGTAAGAAGGTATATTAGGAAGCTTGGAACTTTCGGAAGTCGAAGGACCTTCACCGATTGCTTTTATCCACCTATTTTCTACCCTTGAGTTATCCCTAGCCTTGAGCTAGTGGTAAGATCTTCTACTCTTCATTTTTCATCTATTTCTACTGGTTAAAGAATGCTACATGTTGAAAATCATGAAGAACACTAAGAAACTTAAAGATGAAACATGAACATAAGCATAAAACTATAAGAAACCTTAAAGAAATCATGTTGTTTAGTGTTGTTTTGCTTCTTGGTTGTTGAATGATTGTGTTTATGATGTAAGACATCATATGAAACCTACTAGATTGTGATTAAACACATGATCTAGTAAGTTAAGGTGATGATCTTGTGAAAGACCAAGATGATCATACTTTGTGAATACATGAACTTGAATAATAAATTTTTTTTTTCGTATGTGATGATGATTTAAACATAATACAAGTCTTGTAAGAGGATGATTTCTAAGGTAGTCTTCTTAAGAAACTAAGTTAAGTAACAAGATTTATATAAACTTGATTCTTACATAAACCAAACTTGTTTTTAATGGTTAAACAAGTGTAGAAACACTTGTGTAACAAAAAGATTACACAAAGAAGCATTTTTAGAAAATGTGCTTGGAAGTTGTAAACACCCAACTTCTTTAAAAATGAAGTTTTTGAATAAGTAAATATGTTTTAGAGGGTAACTAAACCTACTAAACCCTCTACCAAGTTACTACAAGTTTTTTTTTTTTTTTATGAAAGTTCAAGTTCATGTTGTTATGTAAATAGATTGTTTTGGCACTTGGTAAGTGTAGGTAAAATTGTTGATTGTTGAGATGATTTAAAAAAAAAGAAAAGAAAAGAAAATGATAAGCTTTGATAGCATGGACACCTCCATTTTTAGGGGAAACTATGGCAAAATTTTCTAAAAATATAAACACTTAGAAAAATATATTCAAACAAGTATTTATAAGTATATTTTAACCATGGATTTTCTACATAAACTTTGCCATAATTTTTGTAACAAAAATACAAATATTGGAGGTTGGTTTTTGTAAATAAAAATAACTAAATATGTATTTGAAAGGTATATATTTAGAAGACACATGTGTGTGATTATTTGAATACTTTGTATATTAGTTATATTATTTAGGATTTGAAATAATATAACTTAACATATACCAAGAAATTACAATCCAAAATATTACCAAAAATCCCAAGGAATAAATACACAAGTTACACCCAAAATATTGAGAAACCGAACAAGGAATGTAACTTACAAAATATTCCGGAAAATACATTTAAAAGTATATTTTTGGTGAATAATATTTTGGACACAAGAAATGAAAATATGATTTTTCCAAATTATTACAAAGTCATATCATATTTTTTATAAGAAGAAAATATATTATTTTTGGGAAGTAAAAATATATTTTCATGGAATTTTTGGAAGATATATGATTTTTGGGAAAATATATATTTTCTCGGATAAACTCGTAATACATTACTTTTGGATAAAATAAGTTTATAAATATTTTCTAAGTGATACTTGAAAATATATTGTTTTGGAACTACAAATATTTTTGCCAAAAGAAAAATTAGGAATAATTTTTCTAAGGAATAGTTCTTGAAATATATATTTTGGAAATATATATTGGATACCCATTGAAGACAATACACGCCGGAATACGACGCCAATACATGGCAAGTTATACAAATACAAATATACACATCCTTGGGAAAGATATACCTGTTTAAATACTTGAGAAGTATGATTACAAAAATATTGTTTAGCGATTATTCCAAAATTAAATATAATTTAAAGTTAAGATAATTATTATTTTAACAAATAATTATATATTTGGAATAACATTGATGACACTTTGAAAACGTAACTCAAATGCACTAATCAATACTAAGACAAGGCACGACCCGCTCGTCTAACGGACCATAGTACGCATGTAGGTAGTCGTGCGTTCTAGAGGAAGCTTTGAGTTACATCGGATACAAGGAACGCAAGACTGTGAGTTCATGTCCCCCTTTTCTTTAAACTGTTTTGTTTATTAACATCGGGGGTGAAATACATGTTTCAAATAATTACGAAATGCTTACAGACAAATACATTTGGTATGGTTAGCTAAGGAAAGTACAGTAGATCATGTGAATGGGTAGGCGCATACTTAAGGCCATTAATCCTCGTAGTGGGACCGAGGGACAGGAGTAATAGATCTATTTGGGTTTAGCGAGCCCCATCCATGAGTCTGCCGAATGGGCCATGAGGTGACTATGTCTTACAGCCGGAAGCCCGGTACAAAGTCTGCTAGGTTTGAGTCTTCCTGCACCATGTCACGTATATTAATGTATTAGCTACACATTAATTGATCTGTTTCCTTGTTGCTTTCATACCGGATTTCAATTACATACAAACATACTTACAAAGGTTTCAAAGGTTTATACATACACACAAACGAATACATGAACTCGCTCAACTTTTGTTGATGTTTTCAAACTACATGTATTTCAGGGAACTAGTAAGTGGATTTGGCGGGCGTTGGAAGTTTTATGCTGCGATAGGAATAAAGATGTCATCCATGGTGTTTGGGTTTGGTTATTGTGTCTTATTCCTGGACGAGACACGTCTTCCAAATCTTGGTTTTTTTTATATCTTTTGACGAGCTCTTAACGAACTCATAAACACTTTGTATGGTTGTAAAAACTTGAATTTGAAGCCTACGTTTTAAAACAATGTTGTTATGTTATAAACTTATTTAATGGATGACAAATCTATGGTTTTATCATATAGTTGTTGTTATGATTGAATGCAATGATATTAAGAAAGCACTCCATAATCACTCTTCCAATACTTCACCGATGGGCGAGCCATTCCGATGGTTCCTACCGTACACTATGCTGATTTCAGACCCTCTACCATCCTTCACATTATGGAGGCTATACACAGAATGAGTTGCTCATATCACATCAGCTACAGTTTAAGGATATGAGCCGCAGAGTTTTGGAGCTTGAACTGACACCACGTCCTCCACCCTGTCTATTGCTAGTATACTCTGCTCCTCCACATTCATCACTTTCTCCTTTTGCACTCTCACCTGTTGCTATTACACCTTTCCCAGGTTTTGATGCTCTCCTCTTTACTATCGAGCAACAAATCAGTTAATTACTTCGACATATATACAAGCTCGAGGAGGAGTTCGCGCATGTTAGCGGTCTGCTTTTCTTTCCCTCTCCACCTCAGTTAACAGTATAGTTGGCGTTTGGCTTTTATGCAGATTGCATTACTTTCAAGTAAAGACCCTATTAATGAGCCAAGATCGTGGAGACCTTTGAAAACCACTTCTAACTACGTGACTTTGATACACTGATATACTTATGGGACAAGGGTAGGGTGACCCTGTGTCCCTTTCGATGTAATACAGTTTGTAAGACAATGTAATTGGGGTCGGAGAATAATGAGAGCCCAATCATCATTAACATGCGACAATACTTTATGGCCAATAACCAATGAAAGCTCAGTCGCTATATCTTCGTTAAGCACATTGTTGATATGCATGTGTGTGCTATAATTATAATGCTACGTGCCTACTTGCTATAATTCCCAAATTACTTGGTTATGCTATGATTATGCTATTTCTTGATTGGTTGATATTAAAATCTAATATGTGTAAGTACATATGACCTCTAAACAACTATATGCACTCCCTGAACAAATAAGACCTGACCTAACCGATCTTCTTCTTAGAAGATGATACAAGGGAACGTCGATACCAACAACCCTCTGCCGACGACAGCGGCAGAACTACAAGAGCGCGTCTCACAGGCCATTGCACAGCACGAGGCCCTTCGCTCCGAACGCGGCAGAGGTACCCCAGGAAATAACTCACCCAACGGCTGCACCTACAAGCAGTTCTTGAGCTACAAACCTCGAGACTTCGACGGCACTGGGGGTGCCATAGCTTTTGTGCGTTGGGTTGAGAAGGCGGATTATGTTTTACGATTAAGTAAATGCGCCCCATAACATCAGGTCACGTACATAGCTGGACTATTTCTAGATGGGGCTCTGTCATGGTGGAACCTTCAGGTTCAGACAATGGGCGAGACTACTGCGTTTGCTTTGACGTGGGACGAACTGAAAGAACTGATGCGTAAAAGATATTGCTCTAGGGCAGAAGTCTAGAAGTTGGAGACTGAACTGTTGAACTTGAAAATGGAAGGTCCAAAGATAACTGAGTATGTGCAGAGATTTCACGATTTATCACAAGTTGCTTCGCGTTTGGTGGAACCAGAATCTAGGAAGATCGAACGCTTCATTGGGGGATTGGCACCTCAGATTCTAAGCCTGGTGACAACATCTAAACCTCCAACAATCACCGATGCTATCGACATAAGCGTGGCGCTCACTGAAGAAGCGGTTAGACTAGGAAAATTTTCCACTTCGGAAGAGAAAAAGGAGACACCTGTAGAGCCATCTGGAGATAACAAGAGAAAATTTGCAAAATTCAAGAAGGGTACTCGGGCGAATAGCAAGAACAGGGCTTAAAAGGGGAAAGAGTACATTGGTATCCTACCTAAGTGTGACAATTGTCAACGTTATCATATCTGGCGATGCAGATATGGAAAATGTGAAAACTGTGGCAAAGTGGGGCATGTCAAGGAGACTTGTAGGCAAGGTACTGAACGTGGAAATGGAAACCAAGACGGTAGTAGGAATCACAGAGGAAACAACGACAACGAAAACTATCAAGGCAGGATGAGTGACAAACAAAACGTGCTCAAGGTTGTCTTAACTGTGGGAGCAAAAAGCATTTCAGAAAATACTGCCCTAAGAAGAATCAGGCACAAGGATGAAAGCTCAATAGCGAAGCTAGGGAAACACGCCAGAATCCAAACAAGGTTATCCATACGTTCCATATTAAGTCAACGTTATGCATCTGTGCTGCTAGATACTGTTGCCAATTTTAGCTTCGCATCTCTAGAGTTTGAGACTATACTTGGTTAGTAGCAAGTAAGTAAGATAACCCGTACTCGATAGAACTAGTTAAAGGGAAATTTCGACGTGGAAATTGGAATGGATTGGTTGTCAAGCAATCGAGCGGAGATTGTTATCCGCATCCTGAAGACGAACGACGAAGCGACCATGGTTCATAAAGCAGGATACGCCCCTACGGATTATCCGTTGTTGAAGACACAGAAGTTTTCGCGCAAAGGATGTGTTGCCTTCTTGGCTCATGACGTGGACAAAAGAGCCGAAGAACCTAAGTTCGAAGATATCCCTGTGATAAAGGAACACCCTGAAGTCTTCCCTGAAGACTTGCCAAAATTATCTCTTCAATGACAAGTCGGATTTCGCATCGATTTGATTCCAGGCGCCGCGCCTGCAGTCAATGCACCTTAGCGACTTACACCTTCGGAGATGCAAGGATTGTCAGTGTAGCTTCAGTAGTTGATAGAGAAGGAAGTTAACAGACCAATTTTCCCGTTTTGGGTAACCCCAGTTCTGCTCGTCAAGAAGAAGGATGATGATTTTCAAATGAGCATCAACTACCAAGAGCCGAACGAGCTAACCAACAAGAGTCGGTAACTCTTGCTGGGATTAACGAATTGTTTAACTAACTGTGAGGATCCAACTACTATTTCACGATTGATCGATGATCGAGTGTCATTAGCTGTGAATCCAGGAAGAAAGTATACCGGGGAAATTGTGGGACAATAACTTGTTTTAAACGTACACAAAAATGGTGTTTCCTACACGATGCACAAAACAGATTTACACAGAATACGAGACTTTGAGAATCTAGAAAACATGTACTTAGGACCTTTGGGAACCCAGGTCCAAACTCGTAAAGGTTGCTTAGGAACCACACCTGTTAACTCAAGCAAACCCCATTATCCTGACATATATGCTATTTCAGTTAACCAAACAGAAAGTACTCAAACTTCTTTTGTTGAAATCTCCACATTTGCTTCTAGCGAGTAGATGTTTGCATCTCTACTCCCCTTAATGGTAGTTGCATCACGTTAATTTCCTACGCTGAGAGCGAACACACATTTGCTTCGATACTTGGTCATTTCGTCATTTTAGCAATTACTCATTGTTTCATTACTTGGAAACTTATATGTTACACATGCACCATTTGCTACGCATGTGGTTTCGTTTTGAATAAACGCCTCATTGAAGTTCAAATATTATTTGCTAAAGCTGATTATTTATTTATGATTCAAATAACCTACAGTATTGTAATTGTTGGCTCCTTTGTTAATAAGTCAACACACTTTCTTGAGACTTCTTTTCTTTCAAGTTACATTCATGGTTTATCTTTGTAACCATGCTGAGATTCCCTTGTTGATACATACGTTTATTGTCGGGTTACGCTGAAACCAAGATCAATTGCTTGAACTTATCCACTTCGCTTATTCAATTTAAGACGCCATATGATGTATTGGGAGCATCATATTCAAATATTTTTGCAAAGGTTCTTTTGTTTCGAGTCGTAGTAGACTTGAGTGGTCTACGACTCCACTAAATCGTTTATTGGTTTCGATACCTTGCGGTGATACTTTCACAGAATTGAAGCTTGCGCTAATTTGGTTACGCACCTCATACACAGACTTAATTGTCCATTTATTTGTTCTAAATCCGTTCTGTTTATCACAATTAAAGCGGTCTCAACACAATTGTGTGTTAAGACAATGGTACCTAGAATCATTTCATATCACGGTGTACCTCCTAACGATTCTTTCGTTGTAAATTGAATACCTTGCAGTGTTTATTGTTTACCATCTTCAATCAGAAACGGTAGTTCTTTGGTGTCCTATATTCAACTGAAAGGCCCTATGATGTCGTTGAATCAAATTTTCAGGCGTGCTTCAGTACACTTTCATTGTTTTCAAACACGGTGAACTTGTTCGGTCACCGCTACTATGGAAATATGTTAATTACGACACCTTGTGGTGTCATTACAAATTTGTAGCCTGTGCTAATCATGGACAACCGTTTCACACAAAACTACACATACTCTTGATTGACTTGTCATTTAAACATTCCTAATGCAACTACGAATTAAGACAATGATACGCCAGATTCGCTTGTGTTCCATTAGGTGTATTTTCGCAATTCAAGAATGTCAACACACTATTTTATCCATGTATTTGTTCGAAAGTTGACAGATCATTTTCATATTACTATCACAAGCAAGTTGTTGATTTTGAGTTCATATAGCGGATGCTATGGTTTGTAAAAACTCGTTGGCATATCGTGACCGATTGTTTGAGAATCCATTGGTCAAAACTCCTTTGTTACACCCCTGTTAACCGAGTTACACTAGATTATACATCTATACCTCTCGTGTCCTTTGACATCAAATGCTAGAATACATACCTTCTAACCATTGGGTTCTTGTTGTGGAAATACATTCTTGGATACACCTGATATGAATAAGATTTGATTCGGTTTTATGGTTATCTACCTCAGTATTATTCATATACATACACGCATAATGTAACCTTAAGGAGTTAAGGTAGTACAAATTTCGAGGACGAAATTTTCTTAACAGGGGGGGAATGTGACAACTGTCAAATTTGCATGCATCCGTACAATTAATTAGACAATAATTAATGAATAATGACTGTGCTGATTTACAATTTGTTACTTGAATTGTTTTCTGATCAAACATACATGTGCATCATATATTGCAAGTGACACAACATTATTGCATGCAAACGTTATTGACTCAAATGATGCACGAAACACAGTTAGCACAGTTATCCGACAAATCAGAAAAATGCTGATAAAGTTCAGTAGATATACAGACATTGTATTGAGACTCAGAATGAGCCAGAAACCAAGTATGACACTAGTATAGTGTGCAGGAAAGTAAGGGTCATAAAACTGCCTTCCTAGAGATAGTTTAAGTGACGAAAAGTGCCTAGAACTCAATCAAAGTGCTGAATTCAGCATAATTCAGCAAAATTCAGCTATTTAACACTCTTATATCATGCAGAAAAATGATTAACTAGCCTAGAATACTTTCGTAAGTGTCGGGAATTAAAAGTGTCACAAAAGGGTACATAAAGAACACTATACGGTATAATTTAGCACTTTAACGAACCGGTATCTAACCGAACAACCGGACACTACCCGAAGCATCAAAATTATACTAGAAGCATTGTTTTAATGCTTCTGAGCTAGTTATGATCCCCGAACACCCTAGCACACTATATAACACATAATACACATAACACCTAACTAATACACTTAAGTTCTTACTAGATTGCTTAACTTACCATTACAACCCAACCCTATACCACCCCCCCCCCCCATGGTGGATGGTCACCAAGGGTGGCCCCACCCTTGATTTTTCTTGATTCCATTTGATCTTATTAGATATGTTATTAGATTTTGCCTTGTACTTTACGTGACATAAAATCTATGGAGTTCTTGATACATTGGATAATAGATTATATAAACCATGAGTATAACCCTTCATCCTCATTCATCACCAACACTAAAGCCCTTCTCCTTCCTCCCACAACTTACGGCCAAGACACCCCACACCTACATCATCTTCATCTTCCATTCTCCATTAAATCTATACATATACAAGGGTGTAAGAAGGTATATTAGGAAGCTTGGAGCTTTCGGAAGTTGAAGGACCTTCACCGATTGCTTTTATCCACCTATTTTCTACCCTTGAGTCATCCCTAGCCTTGAGCTAGTAGTAAGATCTTCTACTCTTCATTTTTCATCTATTTCTAGTGGTTAAAGAATGCTACATGTTGAAAATCATGAAGAACACTAAGAAACTTGAAGATGAAACTTGAACATAAGCTTAAAACTATAAGAAACCTTAAAGAAATCATGTTGTTTAGTGTTGTTTTGCTTCTTGATTGTTGAATGATTGTGTTTATAATGTAAGACATCATATGAAACCTACTAAATTGTGATTAAACACATGATCTAGTAAGTTAAGGTGATGATCTTGTGAAAGACCAAGATGATCATACTTTGTGAATACATGAACTTGAATAATAGAATTTGTTTTCATATGTGATGATGATTTAAACATAATACAAGTCTTGTAAGAGGATGATTTCCAAGGTAGTCTTCTTAAGAAACTAAGTTAAGTAACAAGATTTTTTATAAACTTGATTCTTACATAAATCAAACTTGTTTTTAATGGTTAAACAAGTGTAGAAACACTTGTGTAACAAAAAGATTACACAAAGAAGCATTTTTAGAAAATGTGCTTGGAAGTTGTAAACACCCAACTTCTTTAAAAATGAAGTTTTTGAAGAAGTAAATATGTTTTAGAGGGTAACTAAACCTACTAAACCCTCTACCAAGTTACTACAAGTTTTTTTTTTTTTTTTTTTTTTTTTTTTTATGAAAGTTCAAGTTCATGTTGTTATGTAAATAGATTGTTTTGGCACTTGGTAAGTGTAGGTTAAATTGTTGATTGTTGTGATGATTTAAAAAAAAAGAAAAGAAAATGATATGCTTTGATAGCATGGACACCTCTATTTTTAGAGAAAACTATGGCAAAATTTTCTAAAAATATAAACACTTAGAAAAATATTTTCAAACAAGTATTTATAAGTGTATTTTAACCATGGATTTTCTACATAAACTTTGCCATAATTTTTGTAACAAAAATACAAATATTGGAGGTTGGTTTTTGTAAATAAAAATAACTAAATATGTATTTGAAAGGTATATATTTAGAAGACACATGTGTGTGATTATTTGAATACTTTGTGTATTAGTTATATTATTTTAGGATTTGAAATAATATAACTTAACATATACCAAGAAATTACAATCCAAAATATTACCAAAAATCCCAAGGAATAAATACACAAGTTACACCCAAAATATTGAGAAACCGAACAAGGAATGTAACTTACAAAATATTCCGGAAAATACATTTAAAAGTATATTTTTGGTGAATAATATTTTGGACACAAGAAATGAAAATATGATTTTTCCAAATTATTACAAAGTCATATCATGTTTTTGAGAAGTAGAAAATATATTATTTTTGGGAAGTAAAAATATATTTTCTTGGAATTTTTGGAAGATATATGATTTTTGGAAAAAAAATATATTTTCTCGGATAAACTTGTAATACATTACTTTCGAATAAAATAAGTTTATAAATATTTTCTAAGTGAGACTTGCAAATATATTGTTTTGGAACTACAAATATTTTTGCCAAAAGAAAAATTAGGAATAATTTTTCTAAGGAATACTTCTTGAAATATATATTTTGGAAATATATATTGGATACCCATTGAAGACAATACACGTCGGAATACGACGCCAATACATGGAAAGTTATACAAATACAAATATACCCATCATTGGGAAGGATATACCTGTTTAAATAGTTGAGAAGTATGATTACAAAAATATTGTTTAGCGATTATTAATATAATTTAAAGTTAAGATATTTATTATTTTAACAAATAATTATATATTTGGAATAACATTGATGACATTTTGAAAACGTAACTCAAAGGCACTAATCAATACTAAGACAAGGCACGACCCGCTCGTCTAACGGACCGTAGTACGCATGTAGGTAGTCGTGCGTTCTAGAGGAAGCTTTGAGTTACATCGGATACAAGGAACGCAAGACTGTGAGTTCATGTCCCCCTTTTCTTTAAACTGTTTTGTTTATTAACTTCGGGGGTGAAATACATGTTTCAAATAATTACGAAATGCTTACAGACAAATACATTTGGTATGGTTAGCTAAGGAAAGTACAGTAGATCATGTGAATGGGTAGGCGCATACTTAAGGCCATTAATCCTCGTAGTGGGACCGAGGGACAGGAGTAATAGATCTATTTGGGTTTAGCGAGCCCCATCCATGAGTCCGCCGAATGGGCCATGAGGTGACTATGTCTTACAGCCGGAAGCCCGGTACAAAGTCTGCTAGGTTTGAGTCTTCCTGCACCATGTCACGTATATTAATGTTTTAACTACACATTAATTGATATGTTTCGTTGTTGCTTTCATACCGGATTTCAATTACATACAAACATATTTACAAAGGTTTCAAAGGTTTATACATACACACAAACGAATACATGAACTCGCTCAACTTTTGTTGATGTTTTCAAACTACATGTATTTCAGGGAACTAGTAAGTGGATCTGGCGGGCGTTGGAAGTTTTATGCTGCGATAGGAATAAAGATGTCATCCTTGGTCTTTGGGTTTGGTTAGTGTGTCTTATTCCTGGACGAGACACGTCTTCCAAATCTTGGTTTTTTTATATCTTTTGACGAGCTCTTAACGAACTCATAAACACTTTGTATGGTTGTAAAAACTTGAATTTGAAGCCTACGTTTTAAAACAATGTTGTTATGTTATAAACTTATTTAATGGATGACAAATCTATGGTTTTATCATATAGTTGTTGTTATGATTGAATGCAATGATATTAAGAAAGTCACACCATAATCACTCTTCCGCAAAAGTCAAGGTGTGACATTGTTGGACTTCTTGTTCCAATGCTCACACAGGGTGATAAACAATGCTGATACAAACACATACCAACTGATTCAGATTTAAACAATGCACTCCTCAACTGAGATAACGGACATCCATCAAGCTCAAAAAGAAAACTTGTGTTTCCCATAGTCACAAACGATTGCGGTTTGTATTTCGCATAGCCACCGTTTCCGTAGTAAAAAACGGTTGCGGTTTGAACATTCAATCTTCAATACTTTATTAAAATACCACTAGTAGAAGAACCCGACACGTCTTCATGTTACGGAGAATGTTCTCGAAATTGAAGGAAAAGGAAAAGATTTGTTGAAATCGAAGAAAAGAGTAAAAAAGATGAATTGAGGCGTGCATTTGGAACAAGAAGTCCAACAATCCGTTTATTATCTGTTATTGTCTAAACAATATGAATGCACAGAACGAATTTGACAAGTATGACAGCTTGTTAAAAGTAGAATTCACCTCCAATCATTTCCTGGTCTAATCACACAATATAAAGTTTAAAGTTGTCGTGTGTTGTAGTTTGGAAAGATGATCGAATAGAGATCTGAATAACAAACGGTGGAGAACTTGTTTGTGTCGGGTTCTTCTGCTAGTTATTCGGAATGTTTCGGATCATCATAGAAGACGTGTCGGGTTCTTCTGCTAGTGGTTTCTGTAACCAATCCATAATCACCCTTGGTGGTTTCTGTACCCATCCCCGCCGATAACTAGCAGAATCGATAAATAACCAACACGAAGATCTCTACAATCGCTAACGTTTCCATGAACGGACTAATCGGTAATGTTACTCTACTTGTGCTCCGATTTAAGCGGCGTGTTCCGATCAACGTTTATCGACATTGTTAAAGGTGATGAACAGTTTAGAAACCCTAGAATGATTGTGTTTTTGCTGGAAAAAAAACGTGATACTTGAAAAACATCCTTATATACGGCCCGTATACAGTTATACGGCCCGTATACATTTGGTAACATCAAAAACCTCACAAAATAAATCCATTGAGCCGTATACGTTTTACAAATCGTATACACATGTATACGGCTCGTATAACTATATATGGGTTGTATATAGTAAAATCAAAAAAACATTCCCTGCGCATTTTCCTATTCAAAAACATTCTATACGGGCCGTATAACTGTATACGGCCCGTATACAATAGGGGGTGTGAAAATAAGATATAGGGTATGTGAGAATAAGGGGGGCCAATATAAATGGGTTAATTCGGTTAGTTTTGGTTAAGCGAGAGTAAAAAAAAACCGATAACCGGTTTTAATTAATTCGAGTTTTGGTTAATCGGTATTAAGTTAATTTAGTTTTTGGTTGACTACGGTTTTCGGTTAACGATTCAGTTATTGCTCACTCTTAGACACTGTTAATCACATAATATACAAACTTTTTAAATTAACAAAACTATAACAATACTACACTCAAATTAAAAAGAATTAAATTACTCGTTTTTATGGTGTGATTTAAAAAAAAATTAACCAACAAAAAAGTTATGACTCTTAAAAAATCGTGAGGGCAATTAGTTTTTTTATAAGGGGATAAAAGGTAATTGCTAACTTATTATCTATAAATTTGTTAAAGATGAGGGAATTAAAGTGTAATTGAGATGAGGGGATGAAAAAGTAATTACTAATTAGTGTTTAAAAGACTAATTTACTCTCATTTTATTTTGTACATCTATACTATCTATAATAAGAGAAGTTGAGCTGATGTAAAATTGCCTTTGTGTCAACTCCTGAGCTATGCCAAGTGTCAATGCTGATGTCATAATTCCGATTTACAATTTTCAATTTACAAATAACTATAAATCTGATTTTTATTTTTATTAGAATTAATAGTTGTTTTTTTGAGGCGGGACAATTTAAAATTCAAAATTTAAACAACTGACCCAAATAAAAAGCTCTCTCTAAAATTCAAAATTCACTTTTCAGAAATCAATCCATTTCTCTCTCAACTCTCTCTCTCTCTAAAATTGAAAATCTGGGCTCCGATTAATCCTATCTCTCTCATCCAGATCTTTAGTGCACAAGAAATCCGGTGACGGTGTTGATGAACACGTTTAACTCTTTCTTATTTCATTTCATTCAAATCCCCTCACTCTCTCTTTCTCTCAATTCCAGAAGACGGTACAGTTGTTCCGAAGGTAATGGTTGTGGTTCCGCCGATGACGTTAATGGATAGTAATAACTTCCGGCAATCGGTGCTTCCGATGTTCCTGTACTCATCTTCATCCGATGACGAAATCGTTGAATATAAAGTAAGTTTTGGTTTTAAATTGATTTGAGTTTCTGTTGATTGGGTTTCTAATTTAGGTTTTGTGTTTCTATTGATTGGATTTCTAGCTCCAGTTGTGTTGCAGACCAATCAACGGTAGATTCAGCAGCAGCAGCTGTTGATGCAGCAATATGAAGATTGAATTTGTGAGGTTCAGTTAATAATCGACTGATTGAAATTAAATTATTTATTGTATTCACGATTGTTAAACCGAAATGATTGAATTTGTGAGTTTCAGGAATATGAAGATTGAGTTTGTGAGGTTCAACAGCAGCAGTTGTTGATGTAGGTGATTTTTGCAAAGGTTTGCGCGTTGAAATTAAATTATTTATTGTATTCACAATTGTTAAACCGATTGTGCTTTATGTTTATGATTTGAACTTGTGATAATTTGTGCCTAATAATCGACTGATTGAACGGATTGTGATTTTTAATTAAGTTTATTAATGTGAACCAAAACTTTTGATAACTTGTGCCTAAATTCAGTAATATGAGCTGTCGTGGAAACCTTCTCAAGTGGATTTGATAACTTGTGCCTAAATTCAGGTGGATTTGATAACTTGTGCTTTATGTTTATCTGAGACATGATCCGATATTTGATTACTTTTGGAACTTACAACTCCTGAGCTATGCCAAGTGTCAATGCTGATGTCATAATTCCGATTTACAATAAGTTACCTTAGGAACTTACATTGACAATAAATTGTTGTTGTTTTTCCCCTAAAAATTGTTGTTTTTTCCACTTATTTTAAGCACACAAGCAGTACATGAACTTCAATTCAATGCATTGAAATTTGATGATTATTTATTAACAAATTTTATATTTTTTACTCGAGTTGTTCATAAACATTTAATTATTTTAACTGCTATATAGTTATCAAATCATAGTCATTCAATTGAAATGAACATTTGGTTTCATTTTCCCCATTCAATAAGCCGAGTTGAGAACCGAAATCTTTGACAAGCTTTTGCTATTTTTCTTGATGTTTTCTTCCTTTTGGATTCTGGCATGTGTGCAGCAAATATGGATGGACATATGTGAAAATGAAGCAGCCAAATCCAATATGTTAATGGAATTAGAAAGAGAGTGAGTCGAAGTATATAGAAGAAAGGTTGATGAGGCTTCAACTGTTGTGTTTGTAAAGCATTGAAGCCCAAGAGCGTGAAAAATGGTTGCGGTAAAGAAAGGCCAAACCGAGCGAGAACTTGCTAAGACCATCATGCTTCTAGAGGAGATTATTCACAAGTATTGTAATTTACATTTTCATTAATTATTTGTGGTGAGATTGTTATTATATCAATGACTTGCAGAAATTCTTTTCTGAAAGCTTTGTGGATCATCAAAAACCACAAGCCGAGCTTGACGGTAAGGCATGTGCGGCTGTTCGACAAAACGGTCTTATGGCACTTTATGATACACTGTTTAGCCAGGTAAAATCCATACTACATGATTATATTTACAGAGTTGATTCTTGAATTTAGTTTGTTTTGTTTTGTTTTGTTTTGTTTTGTGATTGTTTGTTGGTATGTGGTTTATGTTTAGGTTGATCAGTGGTTTATAATCGGACCGTGAGGTATTATTTCCTTTTCATTTTCACTACACTGATTTAGCGTTACCTGATGTTGATGAGGCTTTGTTTTGTTACCTGATTATTTTCTTTTTTATGATAGAACATTGTTGTAAGGTTGATTATTTTGTTTTGTTTTTGTAACAATCAGGCTCATTGTTTTTTTGGTAGGTGTTATGGATTTGATAGTTGTATTGTTTCAGTTTCAAGTTTGTTAATCTGTTTCATGTTTCAAGTTCGATTTTAGGTTTTGGGTGGTTTTTGTTTTTCTGTTTTTTAAAATACAAATATCTTTATTGATGTAAGGTAATATGCTTTTGTACACTGTGTTCAATCTTGATTTTAGGTCAATATCGATTCATCCATGATCCATCCATTGTTGTTGTTTTTTCCCAAAATGTTGTTTTTTCCCACTTATTTTGAACAAAGATTGTTAATCTGTTTCATATTACTGTGAAATGAATGTTGTTTACTTTAGAAAGTCAAGTAGAAGTGTTCTTTCATTGGTGATGTCTCCATTAGAGGTCGTATTCTTGCTGGTAGTTGCCACAGTGTGAAAATGGTTAGGACCAATATTGTTCGTCGGGATTACCTCCATTATGTGAAGAAGTATCAGCGGTTAGATTCAGAGAGTCAAAACCCTTTGCTGCAATTTACCAGTGTTCTTATCCATAATTAATCCAATTTGCAAGATTTATGTGTTGTATGAAGTTATGATAAGCGCCATTTATGTGTTGTATGCAGTTATGAGAAGCACAATGTTCATGAGTAAAAGAAGGTGACCATGTCACTGTTGGATCTGTGCAGGCCTCCACTGATTGTTTTTCGATCCGATTATCGGGTAAGTTCTTCATACTCTACTTAATTTCTGGATACTTAAAACAAAAATATCTACTTTCTACTGTGTTTGCTATCTGGATTTTTGTAACACCCTTATTATTATTTAAATATTTTCGTATAATTTACGAAGATAAACGAGTAATTAGAATTTCAAATACATTGAAATTACGGGTTTCATTAAACTTTCTTACAGAATTAAAACTATACAACATAACATGTGTGAGTTCGTCATTTAACAAAACAACGATACATAGTGCGGAAGCTTATTTCTTGATCGTGTTCGGTTTTTCGTTGTGCTTGATCGTCCTCCGGTGCTAAAATTATACCTGAAACTCATAAAACATGAGTCGGATTAGTCATACGTAGTTTAAAACGTGCGTAAACGAGTCCGGGAAGCGAAACTGATTAAAATAAATTTTTTCGCTAAAACAGTGCCCTTTCGCGCCACGCGCCGGCACCAGGTTGCTCCCTCGCGTGGCGCGAGGGAGACCGTTTTCCAGCAGCTCTGCTGCATTTTTCAGCAATACCAGTTTTTACGGAAGCGGCCATAACTTCTTCGTTATTGATCCGTTTTACGCGATTCTTTTTCCTACGCGTCCGTAATTTAATTCTCCATCATATGAAGTTAAAAACCAACTTCCAACATAATAATTTTTGAGACTTCTAAGCCTTCGACTCGTTACCTTTTTACCGAATTTTAACCCGTTTATGCATTTTATCAAACAAACGTATTTGTTTGATCCTTATATCACATACACTTCTTCAAATTAATGTTATCTACCATTTTAGGTTCTAATCACAGGTTTATTACACAACTTAAACCCATTTTCGCTTATATGCTTATTTTGACCCGTTAAGGGTATTTAAGCACTTTAAAGCTTGAAATCGCTTTCATTCATTTCTAGCATCTTATTCCTACATTTCTTATCAAGTAATCTTCAACTACAACTCTATGTGTGTTGGATTTAATGTGGATATCTATGTGTTACGAGTTTTACCCTTCGGATTATTATTTTACGGCAAGACTCAAATAGAGCCATTTGACTAACGTATTACATCTTTCAGCTTCTATACTTATTCTAAGTATTTACCTAGTCATAAAACTCATTTCCAAACAACCTTTAAAGGTTGTTTGTTTGAATTAGCTAACAAGGGCGTTTTGGTCCTTTTTAGTCTTTCAATTACGACGAGGTCTTTTGAGAGCATGTTTGACCCATAATTCTTCTTTTGAGTTATGATCTTGTTCGAAAAGTCATTATGCTTTTCAAAACGCCACGACCCTCTTTTAAAACATTCGGTTTACCCATTTAAGTAACCCATTGTCTATCTAAGACTTCATTTAATGCTCATTCAACCTTACGTTCTAAATGGATAATTACTCTATTACACATACCTGGCTCGGGTCAATGTATTGACCTGTTTTAATGCCTTGCTATAATAATCGCTAAGTAATAGCGATGCAAATATCATTTCGACATTTATTCCTGAAATCAATAACTCGACAAGAATCATTAGTCGCTATTATCAAAAGGTGGTATCTCCACCCTTTGACCCGTTTGGTCTAAATGACCGATTATCTTTGCGAGATGTTATTTAGTACCATCTCATCTACAAGACTCGCTTCGGTTTATACCGTATAGTATTTTTACTTATAAATCATTTATTGATTCTTTTGACCCATTATAACTTACGCTATAAGGTGTCTTTCACGAGTAACGGTTATTATCAACAAGTGACCAAAATACCGTTTTTCCCTTATTATTTGCAATGGTTTACCTTATAAGGTAACCATTTAAAACTCATTACCATTTAGTCATTGCATGACTAATTAATCGTTTTAGCTCCTTTTAACCATTATACATGGTTTATTACCCTTGTCTTTTGTTCCGAACCGCACATGACGTGTCGGAACATCATAATTCAAACATGACTTTCTATGATTCATAACCTATAAAACAAATAGGTATTAAATAAAAGGTGTAAGTTTTGACTTACCTCGCATCCTAAATACGCTTTCCTTCATACTTGACTCGTTTGACCCGCTTCCTTCCCAAGCTTCCATCTAGCTTGTCAAGCGTCAAACTATTATCATAATCCGTAAGACGATTAGATTAGTCATCATTACTTATGACTATTTCATTTTACGGATTTCATGCCGAAACTACTAATCGAATTCATCATTGGTTAGTTTGACTTTTAGAAGTCAACTACCTTTAATCATACCGTAGGCATAATTAAGTTAAATCATCGTTATGATTAGAATCCGTTTTAACCCATATTTCACGCAATTAGTCAAACTAGCCAATTACGCATGTCTCTCATAAAATCTTCACTTCAATATTCATTCGGGCATTTTAACAAACATCTTGTAGGCGCGATTTTGTAAACATATTTTATCTAATTATGGTCATCATTTTAACCAAGTTTTAGTATCAAAATCATGCCTCTATGTCTAGTGTACATGAACTACACCTAGAACTAGCATCACTACTTCAATGTTCATCCATTTAACACCTTAATTCAAGTGTTCATCATATTTCTACAAAAACCCATTTATCACATAAATGGATGGTTATGAACTTCATATCTATGAACACTAATTCAACAAATTATTGACTAGGGTTTGTTCCTAGACATGATTTCATCCTAATTTCATCCAAACTTCAATCATGCAAGCCAAATTTTCGATTTCATATGTTCACCAAGAATTCAAGATGGAACTAAATAATGAAATTTGGCATACCTTATGATCCCTTCATCGAGGTGATCACGAATTCGTGCTTGGATTTCGATTTGGGTTGGATTTACCCCTTCAATTTGCTGATTTTATGCTTGTTAGGGTTTGAGCTTGAGAGCTCTTCTTGACTCCTGTGTTTTGTACGACCAGAACACACACAAAGGTGTATGTTTTGGTGTTTTTAATTTAATTAATAAAAACTCATTTTCTCACTTTAACCATTTTAGTCCCTCAACTTTACCCAGGTTTATAAAGGTTACTACATCAAGTTCCTCATTATTTTTAAAACACTAGACTAACTAGGTTGACATTCCTAGTTATTTAGTGAGTTCCGGGAGTTATAACCCGTTTTATTTTAAGTCCCGTTAACTCGGGCTCTTATAAACTTAATTCCTTAAAACTTTGATTCGTTTGTATTTAATATTAGGATTTCTTATTTAAATCCAAATATTTACCGGGTTATTTTTACTACTAACGGTACGTTACCCGTCTTTTAGTATTAACGGAGTTTGATTACCAAACCCGTTTTCGGGGTGTTACAATTTTTAATTTCGTCTTGTACTATAAAGTGATTGGAGGTTTAGGGTTTTAGTTCGCTGTTTAACAATCGAGGAAAATGGGTTTGATATCATACCTGCTTTAGAGTTTTACTTGTATCGTTTAAAACAAAACCCAAAAAAAATTGTCATAATTCCGATTTACAATTTACAATTTATGAGGCTTTGGGCTGAGGTAAATCTGCCTATGTGCCAATTCCTAAGCAATGCCACATGTCAATGATGATGTCATAATTCCGATTTACAATTTACAATTTACAAATAATCTATAAACCCAAAAAAAATTGTTTTCGAGTGAAGAATCTATAACAAAACAAAAATTCAGCATTTAAAACAAAACCCAAAAACATTTGTGAGCCTAAAACAATACCTAAAATTATAATGAAACAGAAGTAAAAATAAAATGTCATAAAAAAAATTAATACGATTAAAGTATAAAATATTAAACAAAGTAACAATTACATATAAAAAAGAAAACTAATCAGACACTTAAAATCTAATAGCAAGAATCAAGAAACTTTAACTTCAACTCCATGGATGACTGAACTTCTCGATGTATGTCATTGATCTTTCTCATGAAGTCCAGGTCCCTGTCTCCACACTCTATATTACTCGCAAGACACAGGTCACGAACGGAAGTAGTCGGCATCGCCCTCAGGTCTCTCGAAACTTGGTCTCTTGTCAGCAGACCAAGTTGCAGTCCGTTAAAACATCTCTTCAACTCTTGAAGAGTACACCTATCAGCAAAAACTTGCTCTTCGATTTGTTTAATAAAGCGTTGCTTGAAATCCTCAGATTGTGCAGAAGTATGTGACTCCATTTTAATGTATTTATAATAACTAAAGCAAAACAATAACAGTTGTTCTTCTATTTCACTGAATGAATCTGGGTATGATGAAACAAAATTTGAATTTGCAATGGTATTATATAGGATATGTAACAGCCCAAAGGTCAGATTTAAATGCAACCATTAAATAAAAATTTATATTTAAAAACCTGATACATTTAATGATTTAATAATAAAAAACGTGTATATGGCCAACATGTCTCTTCATTTACCTTATCAAACATTTTAATGTAAAACCTTTGAAAAATCAGTATTAATGGCAAACCAAGTAAAATTAAATATCTAGAAAACCAAAGAACAAAATTTAAACTTTCAAAAAAAGTTGATCTTTATTAGCAGACGTCTCTTTGTTTACCCTATCAAATATTTCAAACACTATAAAGGATCATGATTAGTCTACTTGAAAACATCAAGACTTCATTTTTAAAAAACCCTCATCATAAAATAAAACGTCCAAAACCACTCACAGTCTTTCTAAATGGCAACCAAAACCTTCTACCACTGGTCGGATACCACCGATCTTAAAATTGAATTTTCAAGATGGTCACTCCATGAACAGAGAAAAGTTGAAGAACTCAAAAAAAAGGTTGCGTTGGTAAGTGATAAATATTATAAGCAGACGTGGAGTTCAATTGCATTGCTGGATGAAGTTGTCTCTTCTCCTCCATCAGAGTTTAAAGAAAAAGCAGAAGAGTTTATCACACATCTGCTGAAACAGGATCAGAAGACCTGTGATATGCTAGCTGATCTGCAAATTAAAACAAAAAACAAAATTGCATTCAAGAAGGCGAGAGAAATAGATATCCTAGGAAGTGTTAATTGTAAAGTTTAATTTTTAATATTTTTGAAACTCAGAATTTTGTAATACTATTTAATATCGAATGAAGAAGTTTTTATTGAAAACCCCAGAATTTTGTAAACTCAGAATTTTGTAATGTTTATGGCAGTCAGGTACAAATCCGAAATTTTCATCGAATTATAATCACCGTAACTTTTCATGATTCTGAAAACTTTCATTCCACTACTATGGATATTATTTGTGATCTTCATGCTTCTGAATGTTAACGGTATGTCGTTACTACTACTACCCATGTCAAACCTGCTCAATATAATTTTCACAACATTTCACCATTAATTCCTTTTCAATTTAAGAAATTATTGATTTAATAATTTAAATTAATTTTTCCCATTAGATAGAAATTAGAATGGTTGTATAGTAGCTGTAGTTAGGGGTGTGTATTGGTCAATTCTGGGCTTAAGCTGAACAAAGTCGAAATTTTGGTTTCAAGAAACTGATCGGTTTTGGTTTTATGTATGAGTTCTGTTTAGTCATGGGTCAGCTTTTGATTTTACATTTGCTTTCAAGAAACTGATCGGTTTTGGTTTTATGTAGTTTACCAAGTTGTTGATTTTACATGGGTCAGCTTTTGGTTTTATGTATGAGTTCTGTTTAGTCATGATGATGATATTTGTTTAATCAGAAAAATATTGGCACAGTTGATCAATCACAACTAATAAAGGTGTTTGGGGTTTTCATTATTCGAAACTTTCTTTTATAATAAAGGTAATTTGTATTACAGATTAATCACAACTAAGAACTTCATGACGCCTGTCAAAAGACATTTAGAGGATAACCAGAAGGCTTCACCTTTGGTAAGTGGTGTGATGAACTCGATTAAAACAGGTTTGGATGAAATGAGTCTTTTTTAAAATGGGTCTTTTTCAAAATCGGTTTAATTTACTCAATTAAAAATTAAAACTATTCATAAATTTTATGCTTGCATTTTCTTTTTTATTTCAATATACTTTTCTATTACTACTATGAGTGTTCGGATCTTATTAGGTTGTTAGTGTTGATTATGTGTCAGATATGTGGAGTGAGCTTTGCCACCAAATATCTGGAAAAAGCCAGAATCATAACTTAAGGTTTGAATTATGTCCAACCTTATGGATATACAATGGGTTTGGATCATAAATTAAGTTTATTATAAGCTTGAAGTGCACATCAACGTGACTACGCAGACATTATGGGACTCTTTGTTCCTGTCTTCAATTGGTAATACTATCCTATGTTTTCTTTCATTATTTATTTTTACTGTTTGTTCTTTGTAATAACATTTACAAAATTGTTGTGTTATCAGATGTAGGTCCTTCCAAAATAAAAGAGTGGAACTTTTTGTGGGTATGTGATGAATTTTTTTATGTGATTCTTGGGGGTTATGATGATTAAAGAATTTTTTTTTCTAGACTTCTTTGCCACTTTCCCATCCCTTTGAAGTTTACCATTTTTTGTGGGGTGTTGATGTATGAAGTGGGTTTTGGTTTGAATTACTTGTAGATCAATATATGGGACAATAGAAGTTCAGCATGGCCTGTAGCAAACCCATTTTTGACTTGTGCTTCAGTCACTGCCTCTGGGATCTCAAGTAATTTTGTTCTTGACCCCTTTCTTTATGCTAAGGTAATTTTTTTATTATTTTTCTTGATTTGCTCTGTTTGGTTTCTGAAGTTTAATCGGTTTCATCTTTTTTGGTTGGTTTTGGTTGTCGTGATGATTTTTGTTTTGTTGTAGATGATGTTTATAGATTCAATGACACGTGTAAATCTGGATGATGTTTATAGATACAATGTTGTTTGTTTGTTTTTCATTCAGTTTACTTTTTTCTTAAACATGTTTTGATGATAATAGCAATTTGCTGATTACGATGCCGGTTACTTTGATAAGCAGCATACTGGTGTACACATGTGGAAGCTGCGGTGCAACACTTCAAGGTTGGTAGCATATAACTAACTATTTGTGTTTTGTTTATTTTTTTTGGAATATTTTGTTTGCTTTTATGTTTTAAGATTTTAATGTGTTAATACAGCGAAGGAGCGGAATAACAGTACAATTGACACCATATCACACAGGCTGGACAACAATTCTTCAGGAAAAACTGGTTAGTGCATTCAGAAGTTAATAATGTAAATTGTAAATCGCTATTAAGATGTTTGTGAGTTGGTTCTTTGTTGTTAGTTGATGTTGAGATTCTTGAATTAGTGAAAATCCGGTGCCATATAATTAAGCACAGGTTATATTTCAATTTATCGATTTTGTTTTTCATGCAGGGATATAATCTGCTTTTTAGTATTTGATTTGGCCGATAACCCATGTTCAAGGATTCTTTATGTTTCAGACTATACGAAGATTGCCTCTTGGTTATCATAAGGTTAAATTTTAAATTAATATGGTCTCATTTGTTAATAAGCTTATAATACTATCATTGTTTTGTAGGTGTATTATTATTCATGTTCGTTAAGAAGTTACATACTTTTTTTTAACATTGTTTTATAGGTGTGTTATTATTCATGTTCAAGATAAACTCTTTCGTGTTCATGTGAGCAAGAAGAGAGGAAGACACAAAGGATGGGTTAAAACGGTTCAGATGATACAGGTTCACGTAATAAGAAGAAACTCTCTGTTGCGAAAGTGGTTATCTTGAACATGAGTAATAACACACCTGTCTTCTACCTCCATTGCAAGTAAGGTTCTTTGAATCATTTTGGCTCTTTTCTTAAGTCTTTTGAGGGAGTTTACACCCTTTCATTATGTAAGGCAATTCAGTATGTATGTATTTGACACATGAAACGTTGATTGCAGGCATTGCGGTTTTCGACAACAACTTGCGATAACAAATCCGAGGCGTTTGGAATCATCAAAGTTTTGATCAAGTGAATGAGACTCTGTTGAGAGTGTGAGGGTTTCTTATAATAACCTCCCTTTTACCCTTTGATCTTCTGATCATTTATGAGTTGATCATTTTCTTATATTGTGTTTTGATCAAGTGAATGAGGTTCTGTTTGCTTTACTTTTTTTCCTGCTTTTAATTGTTTGAAAGTAGGATCATGTGATTATATAATGTAACATCCAGGTAAAAAAGACAAAAACTTTTATAAAGATATGTAACTAAACACAAACAATTTAAATGATGTATTATAATCTATTTTTTAATATTTGATTTCGATGGTTATTAAACTTACCCGTGTGTTAAACTTACCCATGTCCCTGTTGTTTGTGTGAAACATCAACCTGAGCCCCTAAATTCTTTTCTTGCTTTTTTGTTAAGCAATTATTGATTTAATAATTTAAATTAATTGTTTTTAAATAAATGCAATCTAATAATTAACTCTTTTTAAATAAATACAATCTAATAATTAAATGTATACTATATATAACAAATTATTAAAGCGTAAATTGTATATTAAATGTAAACTTTTAATACATACAATAGATAGACAAAACGTCATACCAACTTCGTAGACTTGACGGAACTTACAGACTCGATAACAAAAGACCGTAACATACAATACAGAGACAAAACGTCATACCGCCACGATAACAAAAGACCGTAACATACAATACAGAGACAAAACGCCATACCACCACGACCAATTGTGGATCTTTACTGACGGGTGCACTTCGGAATGTAGCAGATATGAACGAATATAACCCCAGTGTAGCTAATTACATATCTGCCACTGGGGTTATATTCATTCATACGAATGAATATAACCCCAGTGTAGCTCTTCGATTTTCCTTGAAATTCCAGAGCTCGCTAATTACATATCTGCCACTGGGGTTGTATTCATTCATATGTAATTGATCCTTTTGATCAATCAGTTCCGAATGTGCACCGCACCATATTCTAGAAGGTTGTCAAGTGTTCTCGCCTTCGTAGTTGGTCTTTTGCGTATCTTTACATCCGCAGCCATTCTGTACAACATTTTCACAAAAGACATCACAAACAAACCTGAACAAAGCAAAACAAATCAACCCTCTGTTTTTTCAAAGCAAAACAAACAAAACAAACAAACATAACAAAGCAGAACAAAAACAAAACAAACAAAGAGAACAAAACAGAACAAAAACATCACAAACAAACCTGAAAAACTGAAACCAAAATACTCCAAATCAATCCATTCACAAAAAACTGATTATCATCATCATCATGCGGCATTCAGATTATCATTATCAAAAACTGAAACCAAAATACCCAAATCAACCCTCTGTTTTTCACAAAAAACTGATTATCAACATCATCATCATGCGGCATTCAGATATCATTATCAAAAACTGAAACCAAAATACCCAAATCAACCCTTTGTTTTTTAACAAAAAATTGATTATCATCATCATCAACCCTCTGTTTTTTCACAAAAACATTCACAAAAAAAACTGATTATCATCATTATCATTCGGCATTTAGATTATCATTATCAAAAACTAAAACCAAAATACCCAAATCAACCCTCTGTTTCTTCACAAAAACATTCACAAAAAACTGATTATCATCATCATCATGCGGCATTCAGATTATCATTATCAATAACTGAAACCAAAATACCCAAATCAACCATCTGTTTTTTCACAAAAAACATTCACAAATAACTTATTATCATCATCATCATCATCATGCGGCATTCAGATTATCATTATCAAAAACTGAAACCAAAATACCGAAATCAATCCTCTGTTTTTTCACAAAAACATCATAAATATAAAAAACATATATAGATAAAATGATGATCCAAACCTCTGTTTTGAAGATGAAGATGGATGAAGATGATGAAGACGGATGAAGATGATGAAGATGGATGAAGATGATGATGGTCGGTGTAAAACAGAAAAAGTAAGGTTCACAAGATTTGAAGATGGATGAAGACGATGAAGATGGATGAAGAGGATGAAGATGAAGATGGATGAAGATGATGATGATCGGTGTTGAGAGTTGAGAGAGAGATTTGGAGATTTTTTGAGAAGTGTGATGATGATGATGATGATCGATGGATTTGAGATATTTAATCAGGATTTTAATTAAAGAGTTATTTAACTTATCAATCTTTTAATATTTGATTTATAATCACTTTTTTTTTTAAATAAACCTTTTGTTATTTATTAAGAAATTTTATAAATGAATCTCTTTTCTTTTTTTAATAAGGGAACTGAGTTATTTACAGTTGTAGTACATTAAATATTTCATTTTTCAATTCAGTTGGTATATTAATAATGGCCTTTTAAACTCTAACCCATTATTAATGTTAATAGGATCAAACATATGAGCTTTATTAAATCGTTCAATAACATTAGGTTATTTAAATTAGGTCATCTTTTTATTATTAAACAACATAAAATTAGGCCATGCTTTCATTTTAGACAACATATTATCAATTAGTTAGGTTATTTCTATATCAAACCTTAGCTAATAATTTTTTCGTAACACAGTAATAAAATTTTTATGTTCTAACACATATTGGCTTTAACATTGTTTTATAATGATATGTAACTAAATACAAACAATTTAAATGATGTATTATAATCTATTTCGATGGTTGTTAACCGTGTGGTTACACGGGTCCTACACCTAGTTATGCATTAAAGCAAAAAAAAATTTAACTTTTGAATATCTTTAATAAATGTATGAATTTTAGATTTGTATGTTTTAATGACATTGTATTTTTATTATGTATTTTAGAATTATTTTCTTATGGTGTGACCCAAACCAAAACTTATAAAATAGAGTAAAAAATATATAATCATCGAATACTAGTGACTTCGATTTTTTTTCCTAGGCATGTCATTATAAACTTATGAACTTATAACATGTTTAAAATAAATTTATAGTAAATAGAAAAAAGATTAAATTATAAAAAAGTCATTTATGTTGATATGAGATTGCAAACTATATCCTTTATTTTTAAAAAGTATAAAAAATGTACTCGATCTTTACAAACTATAGCCTTTCTCCACCACCGCGAGCCTAGCCAACTACCACCACCTAACCAACCATTTTCCAACCCCTATAATTCAGCCATTTCATACTAAACCTAGGTGTTTGGTGTTTAAATTTTGATGAATTAGTAGCATTTGGGTTTCATTTAATTTGTGTGCTTATCATATCTTGATAGTGTGTGATCAGCTACAATATGTTGTTTCATTAAAAACAGCTGCAGGTCGTTCAATTATCGGCTTAACAAGATGATGCTTTGCTTCATTTTTTTAAACCAACTTTCACCTCCTCTCCAAGGTATCCATCCATCCATCTTCGCAATTGCTTTAATTACTCCATCAAAGTTTCGACAATCTATGCTTACCATGTTTCACACCTGTACGCCAATTAACTGTTAGCTGTACTTAATCAAGGCCAATTATATGTCAAGAACCCACTTTTGCTTCACTCATTTCGTCGAACAGTTGGTGGGGTTTCAGAAACTTGACAATATTTAGGCACTATGGGTCATCAACATCACATTTATCATCTGTACGATGTGTCATATCAGAAAGCAAACCCAAATTCGAACCATAATAGATTAATGGATCTCTTTCTAAAAATGCAACGAACCATGAAGTTAGGAAGATTAGCAAATCAGCTGCAGGATTCAGAGCACGGGGGCTGTTTCCTCGTCCAGTGAGTTATTTTAAACAATTATTATGTGTTCATTAGGGTGAAGGGAGTGGTGCGGTGAACAAAGCGGCAAACCGGTTTGCCGATCGGCAACACCGGCGCCGTCCCATTTAACCGCGCGGCAAACATGTGAATTCGGCTAAGCATCACCGATCGACAAAAGGTGAAGGGTTGTTGACCGTTGGAACTCTAACGGCTATAATGCCGTTCAAAATAAAAAAAAAATTAAATTTTCAACTTTTACCCTATATATTCAAAACAAACCCCTTTTAATCCTATTTTATAGTACAAAATCACCCCAAATCAAACCAAAAAATACAAAACACTAACCCAAGTATTGTCACGCAAAATGTCCGATGATTTCCCGTTGTGGTTTCCACCCGATAGTAGCGACGAGTCGTCCGATGGTAGCATTCTTTTTTTCCAAAATCTACTCGAAGAAGCCGAACTACAAGACACCGGTACATCAAACCAAAGGAGATACATTGAACATCAGCGGGAGGTTGGGCACGAGACCCTCATGGCGGATTATTTTGTCGAAGACCCGAAATACAACGACGCAATTTTTCGCCAAAGGTTCCGTATGTCGAAACGGTTGTTTTTAAATATTGTGACCGCCGTGGAAGCGAATGACGCATACTTTCAAGAGGCCTACGATGCGCGAGGTCGGAGGAGCTTTACGCCGCTGCAAAAGGTTACATCAGCTATTAAACAGCTCGCAATCGGTAACCCTCCAGACGAAGGAGACGAGTACTTGCATATGGCCGCAAGAACTTCCCGCGAGTGCCTAGAATATTTTTGCGAAACGGTTTGCAGAATATATGGTTCGGAGTTCTTACGTAGGCCGACAAGCCACGACATGTCACTGTTATACGACGCACATGAAGAACAACATCACCTTCCAGGTATGTTCGGTAGCCTTGATTGCACCCATTTCGTCTGGCGAATGTGTCCCACCGAGCTTCGAGGGCAGTATATGAGAGGAGATCACCGATACCCGACTGTTATGCTCGAAGCAGTGGCGTCTCAAGATTTATGGATTTGGCATGCTTTTTGCGGTCCACCGGGTTCGCAGAACGATATCAATGTGCTAGGACAATCGCCGTTATTCTTAACGGAACGAAACGGAACCGCGCCAAAATGTCCATTTTACGTCAACAACCATTATTACAAACGTGGTTATTTGCTCGTGGATGGAATTTACCCAAAATGGTCCGTGTTTGTGAAATCGATCCCATACCCTCAAGAAGTAGACGAAAAGATGTTCAAAAGGCAACACGAGGCGGCAAGAAAAGACGTCGAAAGGGCTTTTGGGGTTTTGAAGTCAAAATGGGGTGTCTTGAATCGGCCGATGCGAGCAAAGACGGTTAAAAAAATTAGGAATGTTGTGTACACGTGTATTATTTTACACAACATGATTTTAAAAGACGACGGAAACGCGATTGCACCGGTACACATTCGGGATCCTCCGGTCGAGCCCGCGTTTGATGATAGGGTGTTGGGCGAGCTAATGGATGAAGATACGCATTGGAGACTTAAACACGATCTCACGGTTCATCTCACAAGTCAAGATTTGCCCCACCTGTTGGTTGATTTTGACGAAGAGTAGTGTAATTTTTAATTTTTTTAGGGGTTGCGTTGTTTTTTAATTTTTAGGGGTTGATTCTGATGAAGGGGTTGCGTCGAAAGGGTTTTTTTTTTTTTAAAGGAGACAATGGTGTTGGAGATACACAGCCACTCCCAACAGACGGTAAATGACGAAATTCTGATGCACAAAAACATGTCAAGTAGAAGAGACGCGCGCTTCAGACAGTTTTTTCTTTGAAAAAATCGCTCCTCAGTTGCACCTCATTTACATATCGCACTATATGTAGTAAAAAGTGTGGATCCTTGCCTCAAGTTGCACTTTTTTTTTAAACAAAGGATACCGTTTGTAACTTGTTAACGATCGGATAGTAAAACTTACTAACCACAGTTTAGGATTAAAAATTCTGTATGAGGCCCCAAAATCTTGAGCACACTTTTAGCAAGTCTACTAAAACCGACTACTTTTAGTTAACCATCTCTCTAAAACGTAAAGCTGATACTCATGGAGAATATTTTATATCACATCTAATGGTCCTTAATGTGTATGCTCGTCTTCTTTTATAATATAAATTAATTAATACATTTTAACAATAAAATTTACATGAAAAATTAAACCTCATATTATAAGAAAAATCACAAAAATAGACAAGATTGACCAAATAGAAGTTAGTTTAAGAACCGAAAAGAGCCCATAGCGGTCTTAGTCGAATAAGGGGCTGTTTGTTTACCTTGAATGAGGCTCTTAATGGTTTAGACTTCTTTTACTGGTGCAGTATTTAATGGTTCAGACTGTTTGTTTCACGAGCAAATATCTGAATGGTTCAGACATTTGCCTCTAAGACCATGCGTAGTGGTAAGGGTGAATAATGCCCCCACCCTTGGGCGTTTTCCACCATGTGGCAGTACAGTCAACAAGGGGCATTATTGGCGTTTTTTCTAAACTGGGTGTAGTGGGGATGTGGGTATTATGTTAAAAGGGTGTAGAGAATTAAATAAAAATAAAAAACCCAACAAAAAAAACTATTGGCCAAGAAAAAGGAAGATTAAATGTGATTGGTACTTCAAATTTGGACATAGTGTTATTTAAAAAACGCCTAGGGGGAATTTTTTATCAATAACGCCCAATAATGCCCAGGGGGTGGAGAGGGGGCGTGTTTAGGCGTGATTGAGGGAAAATTTTGAAAAAATCACGCCCACTACGCATGGTCTAAATGGTTAAGATTTACACATAGTCTGAATGGTTAAGACCTCTAATCTGAATTGATCAGACATTTGCCTCTGAACGGTTAAGCATTATACAGGCTCTTAATGGTTCACACCTCTTACTGGTTCAACATTTAACCATTCAGATGTTGCCAAACAAACTCTATGTACTAGCGGTCTTAGGCGACTAAGCTGACTTGATACCTTCAGATTGGTTCAGACTCTTTGAAAAAAGCTAAAGAAGTGTGTATTTTAAAAATAGCTGGGGTAAAAAAATTGTGTAATTCGGTAACTTTTCCCATAAATAACCTTCATAAATTACCATAGTCATCTTATCCTCGCCTTCCATAAATTGAGTTAAAAATAAGAAAGCGCAAAAGAGAGTAACACATTTTTCCAGAGCAAAATCAGTTGCATCCAGAAAAACACACGCTAATAATCTTGTAACCTACGCATTAAGATCTGTACATCATTTCCATTTTCTCAATTTCACATCTGGAAAAGAGGGTAAACTCGGTAGACGTAACCATACGATTGGACCACCGCTTAAAAACATAGAAGATATCGTTCACCCTTCTTCCATCTGTTTATATAGCAACGATGTTACTTAAATGATTGTTTGAAGTAAATTAGCGACGAAAAGACGACGACGAGGATGGTGTTGGGAGTGAGTATACAGCTGTTGCTGGATTTAACAGTTGCTGGTTTTTCGCTGATGATTGGGTTTGGGATTTTCGCTTTGACCGCTGTGGTTCTCTGCTCTGCGGCTTTCTTTCACAACGCTAAAGCCCACTCTTCATGAATTTCGTCACTGGTATGTCACTTGTTATTTCTTAAGTTCAATTGATTGATGGTTTATGTTGGTTTGGGATAGATTTTTTTTTTTTTGGGGGGGGGGGGGGGGGGGGGGGGGGGGGGGGGGGAACCGATACCAAAACTAGTTCGGGTTTAAAAGGGGTTGAAGAGGCAGCTTGTAACAAACGTTGTTATGCAATTTTATTTATATTAATATAAAATACATGGGACTCCAAAATATATATGTAAATTACTTTTTGGAGTCCCTAAGTTTGAGTGTTTTTAATTACAAAATCAAAAAGTTTAACGCACTGAGTCCTTAAGCGTTCATTTTATAACGTTTTGAGTCCTTATGTTTTAGTGGTTTTAACCACTTGAGTCCAAAATCAAAAGTGAAGTGTTAAAAAGTCGGACGCAAAATGTTATAATTAAGTGGTTAGGGACTCAGAGCGTTAAACTTTTTTATTTTGGACAGAGACTCAAAATGTAATTTAAATACTATAAATTATCAACTTATTTATGCATAAGGTTGTAAATTATGTTTGGGGAGTTTTTCAAAAAAAAAAAATTGATTTTTTACTTTTAATCCAAGAAAATGAATTATTTTTAACTCAAAACTATTTGAGTTATTACTTTTAACCCAAACCTTTCATTTTGTCAGTTTAACCTCATAATTTTATTTACTTTCAACTATGGTTTCCAATGCTTTTCATATTTCGCAAATTTTTCGTTTTACGATTCGTTCTAAATTTTGCGAGTTAACACGGCGCAACGTACGTGTGTGGTTCAACGTCTTTACGTTCCGTTTTACGTTTCGTTCTAAGTTTTGCGAGTTAATACGATGCAATGTACGTGTGTAGTTCAACGTTTTTACGTCGTCTATTCTTTTTCCTGTTTGACAAGTTCGTCATAACGTGCGGGTCTTAGATAAACTTAGTTATTATTTTCTATGTTTTACGTTTCGTTCTAATTTTTTCGGCGCAAATTCAGTGTTGGTGGTCGCTCGCGGTGGTATGACATTGATCCTATTAGACACGTTTTACATCCCCCAGCAACACGGGGTGCTTAATACTAGTTTACTCTAATTATAATTTTATTTTGTTTGGAACCAACCGAAACCCGGAGGTTGTAATTGGTTTGACAATCTATACTTTGAAACTGGTCCAACATGAACCGAAGTTTTCCCATCTAAAACCGGTTTTGTTTTGACCATGTTTGACCCAACCCGAACCGGTTTTGGAAATAACCCGGTTTGTGCACTCTAGAGGTACGAGAAAGAAAACCTGTTCGCTAACCAGAGCCAGTTTGTAACCTGGAACCGGAAGTGATATTGAAACTGGTGTGAAACCGACCTGAAACGGCATATTGTAATTGGTTTGAGATCCTATACTTCAAAAACTGGCCACACCCGAACCAAATCGATTAAAACCCTATTTTGGAACCTAACCTATAATTTGCAACCTCAAAGGTCGGTTTCAAGTAAAACCAGTTTTGACCATTCATGCCGCAAACCGAACCTGTTTGGGATGATAACCCGGTTTGTGCAACTCTACAGATCCTGAATTTGTTTGATTGGTTTTGTGGGTGTTTTGTTTGCTCTTTAAATTATCATCCATTCTTAAAGAATACATTGCATTATTGTTTTTCATATTTGGTGTTACAGGGAACAAAAATCAAAGGATGAAGGTTTGCTTTAAGAATAAACTCCATGAGATGTATTAGCAACTGCCCTATCCTACTGTGTATCTTGTAAATTTTGATGTGGTTAGAATATATGTAGCATCACTGTATTACTTGTTTTAAATCTAATAAAGGGTAAAAAAATCCGCGTGTTAAATGTAGTTTATTTGGTGGGTAAAAAATTGTTGTCGCATCTGGAATGTTGGTTCGCCGACCTTCATGGACGCTGACATGGAAGAGAGGAGGGATGCAGAGGTGGAAGAAAGAGGGAGACCTTTCGGTCCTTGGCCATGGACCGACCATCACGTTTGGATTACATGTTTGGGTTAAACCGGGCGGCATTGAAAGGGTTTTAAAGGGGATCATCGATACGATTCAGGTTAAAACGGGCCCTGTCAAAATAATTGAGTTGAAATGGATCATTTTAGAAAAAAAAATTAAATGATGAAAAATAATAATTATAACAGCTATAATAATTATACGATACAACATATAACTAGTGGATCTCTAGACTGCATTTTACTAAACCAAAAGTGCATCTTTATGTCTTATCTTTAACTCAACTCAAAGAGATTACTTCTTTTTAACATCAATTCTACATTTTATTTTGTACATTATGCATTAAAACAAAAAAAGTTTTTAACTTTTAAATATCTTAAATAAATGTACGAATTTTATATTTGTATTTAAGACATTGTATTTTTATTATGTATTTTAGAATTATTTTCTTATTCTGTGACCCAAACCAAAACTTATAAAATAGAGTAAAAAAAATATATAATCATCGAATACTAGTGACTTCGAATTTTTTTTCCTAGGCATGTCATTATAAACTTATGAACTTATAACAAGCTTAAAATAAATTTATAGTAAATAGAAAAAAGATTAAATTATGATATGAGATTGCAAACTATATTCTTTATTTTTAAAAAGTATAAAAACGTACTCGATGTTTGCAAACCCTTACACGTTATGTCCTTTAGCCCAAGTCAGTTACTTTTCATGGTAAAATCTGACCAATCGATGTTTGCAAACCCTTACACGTTATGTCCTTTAGCCCAAGTCAGTTAGTTTTCATGGTAAAATCTGACCAAATAGACCCCAAATGAGAGTATTTTGGTCATTTTATCCTAAATACTAAATTAAATAAACATAAAAAAAATTCATCCACCCCACCTAACATTTATATATCTAAGACACACACTCTCTCTCTCTCTCTCTCTCTATATATATATATATATATAGGGTAAGGTTATTGTAAAAAAGACCAAAAGTGTGAGAAATGTAATAAAGAATCTCAGCCATTAGATCTAAATTAATTGAAAAGGGTAAACAAGTAATTTTATCATTAATTCAATTAATTAAAAACTTCCCATAACCGCCACCTTAATTATAGGAAATATATAACACCATTCAGCAAGTATAAAACACCATTAAGTATGTATATAACACCATTCAGCAAGTATATAACACCATTCAGCATTCAGCAAATATATAACACCATTCAGTAAGTATATAACACCATTCAGTAAGTATATAACACCATTCAGCAAGTATATAACACCATTCAGCAAGTATATAACACCATTCAGCAAGTATATAACATCATTCAGCAAGTATATAACACCATTCAGCATTCAGTAAGTATATAACACCATTCAGCAAGTATATAACACCATTCAGTGAGTATATAAACCATTCAGCAAGTATATAACACCATTCAGCAAGTATATAACACCATTCAGTAAGTATATAAACCATTCAGCAAGTATATAACACCATTCAGCAACTATATAACACCATTCATTGACTAAACATCTGATCGAAACATATTTTTTTCTCCATATAAGTATACAATATGGTACTCATATTAAAGATTAAAAAACGCTCGTTATTATGGTGTAATTTTTTTTTAAAAAAAGTTACGTATAAAAAGTTATTGACGTTTAAAAAAGACGGGGGGAAGTTACATGTGCATTACCTAATTTCTAGTGGGTTTAAAAGACTATATTGCCCCTAGATATTTCAAATGAGTCTAAATTAATGAAAATATTTTACAATTTGGTCCCTATTGATCTCAACCATTAAATCAAAAGATCTAATGGCTGAGATTCTTTCTTACCCTTCTCACACTTTAGGCCTTTTTACAGGATTCTCTCTCTCTCTCTCTCTCTCTCTCTATATATATATATATATATATAGGGCAAGGATAAATCGAAAACCCAATTGAGTTGAGAAAACCTAGAAAACTCTAACATCTACCATTGTTTAATTCATCAACGATTGTGATCATTTTGGTTGTGAGGCTGATGTTACTTTTGCTTTAATAATTAGGGAAAGTACTTGTAAGGGTATTTTTGGCATGCATGTAAAATTTTGGTGTCTTGAAATAAATGTAAGTGTATGTATGGTGATATCCATCAAGATAAAAAAAAAAAAAAAGACTATGGTCTCAACTGTACCACCCCACTCATTATCCCTACATAACCCCCCTGTAACCCTACCCTACATAAAATGTTTAAAAGTGATGATATTGTTTTTATTTTCTTTCTTTTTTCTGATGTCGCTTTTGTTCATAAGTTGTTACAAAACCGTTTTTAGTGTTGTTTTTTAAAAGGTTGTAACAAATGTTCTATTAGAGAAAATGTTACTTTCTAAAACGTACATATTTTAAAAATTGTGTAGTGAAAAAGTACATTCAAAGGGGAAAAATGTAAACAAAAAAGCTTTGTTTTGGGGGTAAAAATATGCTTTTTCTTGACAAATTTACGAGCTTTGTTTTCTGTATAATTTGGGGTTTCATCTAGGGTTTTTGGTTGTTATTTTCATACACATTTGAGTTTTTTTCTTTTAAAAAAAGTGGTTTATGTACTTTATGTGATGTTCATAAACAGTGTTGGAAGGCAGTGTACGTTCCCTGTTTTTTGGTTTGTATGTTCACAAAAAGTGGTTTTATATTTTTTAAAGCTGTTGCAAAAATTGTTCTATTGGGAAGAAAAGATTACATTTATGTTTGACAATTAATTTGAAATAAAACAACATTCATATTTTTTTTTTGTTCTTTTGGTTATTTTATAAGTTGAACTCCTTTTTCACAAACAAAAGCGGGTATCTAAAAAATAGGAAATAAAATAAAAAAGAAACTAATTGGTATGTAACATTAAATTGTTAGATGGTTTGTTACATTTATGTTTGATAATTTATTTTGTAACAGTGTTGGAAGGCAGTGAATCGGACACACCAGCAAAGGATTTGAAAGAAAAGAAAAAAGTATTTTTGTAACTTAAGTATTTTGGTTTTTAGGGAACAAGTGTGTTGTATGCGTTGTTAGGTTATATAATAATGTTGCACCTTAACATTTGTGGGGGCAAAATTTTGTAACTAAAGTATTTTCTTCATAAAGTTGTTTTACGATACTTTTTTAAATTTATCCGTGTTTGGGCCACCGGTGTTATATATAACAAATAAATGTAAAAGCATTAGGTGAAAAACTGGATATACACATTGAATAAGGTTACATTATATGTTACTTTATATGTACCATCTTATTAAGGTTATATTCTACAAATGAGCAATAAATATTACATTATATGTAACATTTTACAAAAAAAAACATAAAATGTAACCAATGAGGAAAAAATGTTACTTTATATGTACCATCTTATTAAGGTTACATTCTATAAAATGAGCAATCAGTATTACATTATATGTAACATTTTACAAAAAAAAGTACAAAAAATAGTATTACATTTTCTGTATAATTTCAAAAAATGTAAACACCCAGTAAACAAGAAAAATGCTTGTTTTTTTACCATTTAAAGGATATCCACATACATAAGAGTGTAACGCGTTTTCTTTTCTTTCTCCTCCAACACAAAGTGTTATATTACATCACATTGTTACAAAAGTCGTCTTCCTACAAAAAGATGTGACATGTTGGTACGTACACTACAAAAAAGATGTTACATATATTATACATATATATGAAGTTACACCACATGTAAACATACATTTTCTGTATAATTTCAAAAAATGTAAACACCCAGTAAACAAAAAAAATGAGCAATAACTATTACATTATGTGTAACATTTTACAAAAAAAAAAGAAGTACAAA
Source organism: Helianthus tuberosus (assembly GCA_030545235.1). Lineage (NCBI taxonomy): Eukaryota > Viridiplantae > Streptophyta > Magnoliopsida > Asterales > Asteraceae > Helianthus > Helianthus tuberosus. The sequence continues at coordinate 35,746,130 of CM060436.1, forward strand.
AAATAACATTACGTTTTCTGTACAATTTCAAAAAATGTAAACACATAGTAAACAAGAAAAAATGCTTGTTTTTTACCATTTAAAGGATATCCACATACATAAAAGAGTAACGCGTTTTCTTTTCTTTCTCCTACGACACAAAGTGTTATATTACATCACATTGTTACAAAAGTCGTCTTCCTACAAAAAGATGTTACACGTTGGTACGTACACTACAAAAAAAGATGTTACATATATTATACATATATTCATGGTTGACTGATCCAGGGTATCATTTTTACGCTTAATCTGTGGTTTTGAATATTTAGTACACCTTATGTACTGGTGAGTAACAAACCTCTTCCATCTCTTGGTTTGGCCCTTACGAATAGAAAACCCACAATACACGGCATACTCCTTGTACATACTAAACACATCCTTCCACGTTTCGTATACACAACCAACAATAGGCCTTAAACCAGTAGGAACATTAGGACACCACATTCTAGTGCCATTGGGTGTGTGGTGAACATAAAATTTCTCGTCCGCCTGAATGCCTACATAAAAAAATAGTTATAACGAGGCTGGGCTTGCATATGTATATCCAAAAAAACGTTTTTTGACCTACATGTACGTTTGTTTATGCGATCATAAAATTCAAACTTTAAAAAAGGTCACAAGTCTTTTACAAAACATTGCATTCTTACTAAATTTTGACACGAAACCTAACATGCTGGTGCATTTTTTAAATGAGACAAAAAAAGTGTAACCTCGAAAATTTTTACCTTCCAAAAAATATAAAAACTTATTTCATAAAAAAACTTTTTGAGACAGAGTAAAAAAAATGGTATTGTTAATACAAGTTTAACATATTTAGCTACAATGAACCCTAATATGCTAGTGCATTTTTTAAATATGGCCAAAAAGTGTAACCTCAAATATATTTACCTTCCAAAAAATATAAAAACTTATTTCATAAAAAAACTTTTTTGTGTCAGAATACAAAAAATGGTTTTGTAAATGCAAGTGTAACCTCACATATTTTTACCTTCTAAAAAGTATAAAAACTTATTTCATAAAAAAAATGGGCTAGAATAAAAAAATGATATTGTTAATACAAGTTTAACACGTTTGCTACCAAACAAACCACAACATTATATGTGGGTTTTTTTCCCCTCTACCACCAAAAAAAATAGAAAAAAACACATTCTAATAACAAACTACAAGCATTATAACTGGGGTGTCACAATACCTAAAAAAAAGTGTACATTTCATAAAACTGAAAAAAAATGTATGACTCACCTGGAAACTTTGTAGAAATAGGTTCCAGATCTTCAACAACTCTGCTCTCAACCAATGTATCTTCATCTTCATTAAATTCAAAATCAGGTAAAAGATTATGTGGAACAACATTTAAAGGTGAACCCGTTAAAGAAGCTTCCAGATCTTCATTGAATGCCGCCGTACCACCGGCAACACTCCGTGGTGGTTGGTTATTCAAGTCAACCATGTTTAATGCAATTTTTTGTGAATGGTGTTTCTGGTTGTTCACTCTCATCCACTCTCTGTTTGGAGAAAAATCAGATGTGAAACAAACCCACAATAGTTATGTTACATATATAAAATAAACAAAAAGTTGTCATAGTACAAAGTACACTTCACATTAAATGTGGGAGAGGAGAAACAAGCAAAACAGGCACTGTCTCTCTCTCTGATACATATTCAGTCAACATTAAGGAAAAAGACAAAATTGCCCTTCTATCATCTTATACTAACATGTGACGTGGCTCATTCCTGGCCACTTATAAGGGTTTCCTAGGTTTTCTTAACTGGGGTGGGGTTTCACATTATAATTAGCATATATATATATAGGATAGGGTTCTAGAGTGAACAAGGGTTAAGTTGTGAACAAAGTGAACAAATCCTAGCCATTGGTTTTTTAGATCTTGAGATTAGATTGTAATATAATTTATTATTTAATTATTAAAATAAAATACGTATAATTAAACAGGAGGGATATTTTTGTCAAATTATAACCTTTTTAACTATGGCAACCAGAAACGAATTGTTATGATTTGATTCTCTGAGATACCTTTCTCCCGTAATCATAGCTAACTATCAAGGTCTAACTAAATATCCTAGAAGCTTCCTACTAATCAGAAGATATCTCTTTCAAAAACCCCAAATCCGGCGATTATAACAATGTCGATGGAGAAGAAATCCGGCGAAGGTAGAGAAGCTAAGGTTGACGACGGTAAGTTTATACTTCACTGCACTGATTATTGATGTACATTAGTGTTAATTTCGGTTTTTTTATATAATCGAAAAGTTAGGGTTTGTTCAATCGGTTCGTTTGGAATCAATATGGTGTTGTGAACAAAGGCCAAGGCCGTATTCATGATGATACTCTGTTTTTTCTGATTATTGATGTACAATGGTTAATTTGTGAACAAAACGATACTCTGTATTCATGATGATACTCTGTTTTTTCTGATTATTGATGTACAATGGTTAATTTGTGAACAAAATGAATAGATTATATAATCAAAGTCCAAGGCCGTATTCATGATGATACTCTGTTTTTTCTGATTATTTTCGTCGCATTGTTATGCACTCGTTTTTTGTTAGGTGGTTTAACCTCAGTTATGTACACTGGTGTATATCGTTCACAATAGTTATTGTTACACAGTGTGTACACATATGTACAGTAGTGTTCTAAAGTAATGCACTTGTTTTTGTTTGGGGTTTAATCTATGTGGTGTACACTGGTGTATATCGTTCACATAAGTTATTGTTACACAATCTGTAGGTATATGTACAATAGTGTTCTAGAGTTATGCACTTGTTTTTGTTTGGTGGTTTAACCTCAGTGATGTACACTAATGAATATCGTTCACAATAGTTATTATTACAATGCGTGTACACATATGTACATTAGTGTTGTATATGGTTTTTTTTAAGAAAAAATGTGTGTACTGAGTATGTTACACAAATGTATGATGCATATAATCTATATTTATGTATATACAAAATTGTGTGTACTGAGTAGTGCTCTGCTGATGGTGTTCAATAAGGATGAGTCACTTATGATGTTGACAGATTTTAGGGTAATTGTTTTCTCAATTCTGGAGCAGAATGGTTCGAACTTCTTCAGGAAGACGACGCCATTTGAAGTGGTAAGTATGAATTTAAGTTGTAAACGCATTTATGTTTTACAGTTGGTAACGTGGTTGATTGTGATTTTGAACGCAGAAATATATTTTCACCAAATATTTGAAATCAATTAGTCATCCGAAAAGTGGGGAATTTGAAGGGGTAATACCGAAAAGGTTGGAAATAGAATGGGTGACAATTGCAATAGTGTTGATTTTGTGGTGTTCGCCATGCGACGCATGGAGACTTGGTTTGGATAAAGAGAATTAAAATGGGATAGTGGGTTTCCGCTTGCGCACACACCAAAAAAAGCATGTCTGACCAGGTTAAGGGAAAAGTATGTTGTGAAGATTGTGTGTTCCCATGCTAATATGCTCCGCAATGAAGTAATGGCTGAAGCGGTTGTATACAACGTGGCGAACAAAATTGATGTTTAAAATGTTCAATGCAGACTATGTTTTTATTTGTATTTTTTTTATTTTTCCGATATGTGCATACATGAAGTGGTTGGGATGTTTTTTTGTTACTGATGAAAACTGGATATTAAGCTGGTTGGTTTTAATTTTATTCTGATTATGGCTATGTATTTTGGGACACAATGTACATTGTCAAAGAAATGCACATTGTATGGCTTAATTAATATGCTTTAACAAAATATACAATGTAGTATGAGTTGACAAACGTTAATGTATGAGTATACACAAATGTAAAGGTGTGTGTCCACAGATGTATTAATGATAAATACACAGGTGTATGTGTGGGAATTTATGAATGCATAACTGCTTAAACAGTGGTGTTTACTAGTTAAAGCCTTCAGTATAAATTTTTCAAATGCTATGAATAAAACAAACAGTTGTTTTGTAACTGATTTGTGATAATAAAAGTGTTGATGAACGTAAATAGTTTATTATGGACATTTAAAGGTGTTTGTTCAAATGTAAGATGCGGTCAAACAATTTAGCGAGGCATTAAGTAACATTATGAATACAGCAAACGAAAGAGGTAATCAAACTAATATGCAAAACATTTTAAAACAGTCTCCAATGTAACTGTTATAAAGATTAAAAAAGAAAAAAAGAAATATGATCTTGTGTGTTTTCGACGCATCTTCTAAATTTCGCTACCGTTAAAAAATATATATATTCTATCTTTATGTCTTCTTCATTTTGTTCTTCCCCGTCGTCTTCGTCTAACTTCACAGCATACTTTTTCCTTAGACGTGTCAAACACGCCTTTTCGCCAAAGCTTTCATAAGGAAGTACATTTAGACCTATAGCAGGCCCTGTTAGGAATACGATTTTCCTGCACATTATCCATAAAATTAAATTACCGTACAGTCTAAGTACATTTACACCGTATAACAACATAATGTACACCAGCGTATAGACTACAAATACACAAATGTATACTATAAGTGTACACTTGTGCACTGCTTACTGAAGATATTTACAATACTACAAGTCTTAACTTTGCAGCATGACTTTTAGTTTTGTTGGTTTGAATTACGGAACGAAAACCAATATTTGAAAAATCTTGAACCAAGAAAGGGTTTTTTTTTGTTTTTTCGGTTTGAAGTCATCATTATCAATACTTTTACCTACAAATTCACAAAATTTAAGCTAAAACCATAACCTGTTTAAAAATTAAAAGCTACAATGCAAATCTCACCTATCTTCTCCACAATATCATCTGTTTCTCTGATGCCATTTGTAACGATTAGTGTGACCGGGATACCTTGAATCATCACATTGGCTTCCACGACATCCCGTGTTGTTCCAGCAATGTCTGTAACTATTGCTCTTTCACTCTGTAAGCTAAATTATAAATATCATAAGTGAAAACATAAACTATTGTTTTCTAATGCACGATTAAGTTCCCTAGAGTATGCTTATTGTAAAAAAAATGATATATCTAATTGCATATAATCCTTCTAAAATAATTGGTGTAAGTAAAATAGGAGTAACATTTTTCGTTCAAAAAAATGTATCCTTATAAATTTAATATATCATATCTATCCTTTCGAATAGTAACAACAGCTTATTTACTCATTCTGTAGTAAATAAAACAATATCAATTACTGATAACAATGTCTTTCACTTGATAAATACGAAAACACCATTATTTATTCAAGATATCGGGTGGTAACAACTGCTTTTATTGTATTTACTACGAAATGGGCAATATGATATTGTTAAGTGTCTTCATAGAGTAAACATGACATTATAAAATTCCGAAGAATATATGTGCGAAAAGAATAATATTTTCACCCCGAACTAAATGTGTTTGATTTGAACATACCTTACTCCATGAGTTCAGCAGACTAGACTTCCCAACATTTGGGCGACCAATAATGGCGATCTGTAATTATCAGACTTTTATTGTCAAAATACAAGACATTCACAACCAAAGAAACTTCATCAACATTTACACCGTATAACAACATAATGTACACCAGTGTATAATCGAATGAACCCAAAAAACAGAGTATACATATGTGTATAACCGAATGAACCCAAAAACAGAGTATACATATGTGTTTGAACCCGAATATAAACTCATCCCCTTAACAAAATCAGAACAAATTCAACTACCATACTAACAATTATTTTTTATTAATCGGATGAACCCAAACATATACACATCACCTTCACAATATCAGAGGAAATCAACCACAAATCCACGAATTAAATGTACATCCAGCAACGAAAAAGATCTTTAACCCAGACTTCTTGTTAAGTCATATGAACCCTAAAATAAAGAACAAAATTGAAACAACACAACCACACAACCCATCAATCAAATGAAATCAAACAGCTTTAATCAACCTTATTGTACAAATAATTATTTTATATGAACATTCATCCAAAACCCTAGTTTTTAAATGCACAAAAAAGGGAATAAATCTTGAACTATACACAATCGGATGAAACAGACAATTACAAATACCGAAATACACTTGAAATTCGTACCTTTATATGTTTTGAAGATGTAATCTCGGAATTATGGTGGCTGGGAAACAGGGGCTCGTCGGCGGTGAAAGACGATGGTGTAGAGAGAGAACGAGATTATATGTTTTGAAGATGTAATCACTGAACAGGGGCTCGACGGCGATGTTTTGAAGATGTAATCGCTGAATTATGGTGGCTGGGAAACAGAGGCTCGACGGCGGTGATGAAGATGATGATGTAGAGAGAGAACAAGATTACCTTTTTATTTTGATTTGAACTTTTCTAATAACTAATATTTGGTATAGAAAGGAATAAGGAATTAATGAAAAGTAAAGATAAAATTACAATCATATCCTTTTAATCAAAAAAACAAATGGATGGCTGAGATTAGTTCACAAGGTTCACAACCAAGGATGTTGTTCACTCATGATCCTCATCCTATATATACAGGACAAAGATTCGTTAGGAACCACCTCTTATTGCGAGAACCGCGAGAACCAATGTGAACACAACAAAAAATGCCAAAAAATAGCTAAAAATCACAAAAAAAAATTAATATTTTTTATAACAAAATCGCTACTTTTCGTAGCAAAAAAAAAATTAAAAATTTTTTTGGCTACTAAAAGTAGCGATTTTAACATAAAAAATATTAAAAAAAAAAAAATTTTAGATTTTTTTTAGGTTTTTTGGGGGTTTAGTTTTTAGCATTTTAGCTTTGGGGGGGGGGGGGGGTTAGGTTTTTTGGGGGTGGGGGAGGGGGGTTTAGGTTTTTGGGGTGGGGTGGGGGGGGGGATTAGGTTTTTTTTTAGGTTTTTTGGGGGTTTTAGTTTTTAGCATTTAGCTTGGGGGGGGGGGGGGGGGGAGGTTAGGTTTTTTTTTTTGGGGGGGGGGGGTGGGGGGGGTTTAGGTTTTGGGGGGGGGGGTGGGGGTTAAGTTTTTTTTAGGTTTTTTTTAGATATTTTAGGTTGTGTTCACATTGGTTCTCGCGGTTCTCGCAATAAAGGTGGTTCTCGCATGAACCTTACCCTATATATATATATAGTGTGAGGTTCATTAGGGAACATTAAAAAATGGGGAACAGTGAGGAACCGACTCAAACGAACTCCGATTGGACTCATTCCAGCGGCGTTGGAACTGGCTTGTCCAACCCTAACTAGGATCTCTTAACCCTAAACCCTAAACCATAAATCATAACCCCTAAACCCTAAATATATTAGGGTTTGGCTTTTAGGGTTTAGCTTTAGGGTTTAGCTTTATGGTTTAGGGTTTAGCTTTAGGGTTTAGCTTTTAGGGTTTATAGTTGAGATTTTACGGTTTAGCTTAGGTTTTAGCCTTATTTTTTAGCTTTAGGGTTTAGAGTTTAGGAGTTAGGATTTAGGGTTTAGGGTTAAGAGATCCTAGTTACGGTTCGACGAGCCGATTTCAACGCCGCTGGAATGAGTCCCATCGGAGTTCGTTTGAGTCGGTTCTCCGCTGTTCCCCACTTTTTTAGTGTTCTCCAATGAACATTCCCCTATATATATATAGGGTAAGGTTATTGTAAAAAGGGTTAAAAGTGTGATAGGTGTGAAAAATATTATGGAGATGACATGTGTCCTAAATCTAAATTAATTCAAAAGGGTAAACAAGTAATTTTTATCATTGATTCAATTAATTCAAAACCTTCCATAACCGCCACCTTATTTATAGGAACATGATTTTTTTAAAAGATCTCTAAAAAAACACTACGAATAACACTGCAACCACCATTCAGCACATATATAACACCATTCAATAATTATATAACACCATTCAATAAGTATATAACACCATTCAATAAGTATATAACACCATTTTAAAGATCTCTATAAAAAACACTACGAATAACACTGCAAACCACCATTCAGCACATATATAACACCATTCAATAAGTATATAACACCATTCAATAAGTATATAACACCATTTTAAAGATCTCTATAAAAAACACAATGAATAACACTGCAAACCACCATTCAACACACATATAACTAATAACACCATTCAATAAGTATATAACACCATTTTAAAGATCTCTATAAAAAACACTATGAATAACACTACAAACCACCATTCAGCACATATATAACACCATTCAATAAGTATATAACACCATTCAATAAGTATATAACACCATTCAATAATTATATAACACCATTCAATAAGTATATAACACTATTAAAGACACTGTAGTATCGATGATGATGATGATGAAGGAATGATGAATCCGCTGTATCGATGATGATGATGATGATTCGAGCTGTAAACTGACGATGATGATGATTCGAGATGGATTGATGATGATTCGAGATCTTTGATCTGGAAAAGAAGGAGGATTCGAATACAAAGATCTGGAAGAAGAAAGGTTTAAATTAATCGCTACAGTCGTCGGAGAAGCTGTTAATCGAACTGATTGTTGAAGTTTGAAGCATATTCATTGATTCGATCGTTGTTGAAGTTGTTATTCGAACAGGTTGTTGAAATTTTAAGTGTTAGGGTTTTAATTGATGCAACAGATCGTTATTTGAAGTTGTTGTTCGAAAAAATATGGAAGAAGAAAGAGGATTCGAAATTCTAGGGATTTGATTTACAGTTTCCTATTTTCAAGTGGATATAAAAGATTCTATTACCCTTACAATTTTCAAATCAGTCCAAAAAATAAAAGAAATTTTACAATTTGTTCCCTATTGATCTCAACCATTAGATGAAAGATCTAATGGCTGAGATTCTTTCTTACCCTTCTCACACTTTTGGTCTTTTTTACAGGAACCTCAATATATATATATATATATATATATATGTATGTATGTAGAAACGAGATCAGGAGAAAACGCCCTAAAGTGTGAGAACGGTGAGAACGCATCCTGATGGAACACATGGCGCGGGATATAATCAGGGTAGGAGGGGCTTTTTTGTCTTTTTAATCTTCTTTTTCCCAATTCGTGTGTCACAATGCTGCTTCATTATTGGCGTCTAAGATTATTTTGGCGTTAATTAGATTCAATAACTACATGTCTTTTTACTATTTTTTTGGATCTGTCTTGTTGAATTAATTGTTTTTTGGCGTTATGGCGTTCCCAGGTGAATTAATCCCATATATGTTAGAAAGGTAAATTTTTGGCGTCCGTGGCGTTGTTAATAATGCATTATCATTCATTAATATTTCATAAGATTACAATAAGACGAAATCAAAACAAACTAATAGTCTTATGTGTATGGGATTACATTAGAGATTTACTCATCGCTTTGTTCATCACTTTCTTCAGATTCATCATCATCATATTTTGCATTGGCGTATAACGCCATCATCTCGTATCTTCTTTGCTGCAGCATATACTTAAATATCATTACAACCTTGGATCTTGCATCGTTCAAAGGTGCTAAATCACAGAGTTGTTCAAGAAGATGTAGCGTCTCTGTCTTCAACATTTCCTCCATCGACAATGAATATTTCACCCCGTGTCGACAAGTCACTCTAACTGTTCCTGCTTCTTCATGCACCACCCAACTACTAACTGTTGGTAGAGGAGTATCGTCAATATCATCATCATCTTCTGCTGGAAATTTTCTCTCCAATCTTCTTATTACCTTTCGAGTTCTTTCACAATCGTTGGCCATTGGAACCCCAAGGGCCAGAATATCCCTCTGAACCCCTTCATCCATACTAAGTATGGCCTTTATTGTCTTGACCTTCACCCTTCTGCTATCAGAGAACTTTAGGATGAAACGTCTCTCCGACCTCTCAAACCTCCACGCAATAACCTTAGCCATTTTTTAAGTTGTATGGCGTTTTGGACAATGTTTGGCGTTTTAGATAATGTGTGGAGTGTTAAGTTGTATTTACCTCTTCTACTTTTATAATGACTTTTTTTGCCGCCATGTAGGATGCAGTCTTATAAAGTGACAGGTAATTATGGCGTTTTGAAAAGATAAATAAATTCAATTTCCCATTGAGTGGCTTTTAATATAATAAATTTTTTTTGAACGGCTAATTTCTTTAATCCCCTGTCGTCTGTGGGACCCGAACCCAAGACCTTCCCCTTTCTAACTGTTGGTGCATATTTCGTACGTCTGCCACTGTGCGAATAACTAGATAGAGCGTGGGTTGAATATTGTATAGAATAGGAGAAAGTTGGACAGGTTTTGATATTATAAAGGTGCATCCGGATCGGATGGCAATCCGATCGGATGACCATCCGATTGGATGACACCAAGTTGTGAGATGTCTATAAATAGGGACCTTGGGGTTCCAGTTGGAAAAGCTTTTGGTTCCCAGAGGGGAAATGCTGTCCAACTGGTCTCGCGGCGCTGTAAATGTTGTATAATCAATAGAGACCAGATTATAAGTGACTGCTCGGTGCCGTATCTATCTTCTACTCGTTTCTTTTCGTTTTTGTCGTTAATAAACGCACCGAACACGTCGTTTCGGGACCGAAGCTCCGTCGAACTCACCGGATCCTGGAATCAGCAGTGGTATCAGAGCTATGGTACCGATTTAATCGATCTAACAGTCGGTTAAATCACCCAAAGCTCATCAATTTTGGGTTAAACGGGAGTTTTGACGTTAAACAGAGAAAATCATCAAAATAACGGCCAATTCATGGATGGATTTTGGAATTGAAGACATCAATATGTTCGGAATTGGATCGCGAACAATCCAGTGAAGTTTCATCATCAAATTCATAGTAATAAAGATTCTGGATCGAAAAAACGTGATTTGGAGTGTTCTTGAGATGTTAGAAGATTTCCAATCGGACGACAATCCGATCGGATGACAATCCGATCGAACGACCATCCGATCCACATCACTATCTTATTTGAAGGATTATTGAAGATGCTTTCAATCGGATGACAACCCGATCGGACGGCAATCCGATCGGGCGGCACTCCGATCCATGGCACTATGGGATGTTGGGAAGATCAAGTTGTTTTCAATCGAATGACAATCCGATCGGGTGGCAATCCGATCGGATGACCACCCGATTCACAGACACTTGTTAGTTTCCTTGGCAACCCGATCGGGTGGCAATCCGATCGGGTGACAATTCGTTCCATCATATCACTTTGTCCTTCAATCGAGTGCCACTCCGATCGGGCGGCAATCCGATCGGGTGACCATCCAATTCTGGACATTCGACCAAATCAAATGCCTAAAAAAAGGCATTTTTTGATCGCAACGACGAGGAGAGTCTCCAGAAAAAATTTGGTGATTGTCAATTTTTTGAGTTTTTATCAACCAAGCTAGGTTGTTCGAGGACACCGTTGGGAACCTCAATGTACATATTTGATGATGCGATCATAGATTGTGGAAATTAGTGGGTTAGTCATGATACTGGTGTAGAAAGTTCATCTTTCAGGGTATATGACTATTTATGGGCCAAAACGTAAAATCCGCATAGATGAAAAACTGACATTTGTGGCGAATATGGTGATATTCTGGGTTGGTCAGGTTTTTTCGGAGAAGAGAATTGAAAACTGAATTCAGTTTGAGGGGGAATTCAGTGATAAGAGGCGTCAGAATTTGCAAAAATGAGGGGGAATCAAAATTTCAATGTCGTATGTTGAAATTCTGGCATTTTTGAAATTCGTGACACTGCAACAGTATTCAGGTAGTTTCGACTTCAGAATGTCAGGGGTAATGTGAATCTGATCGTGAGTGAAGACTTCTGAGATCAAGATGATCCAAGGTGTTGATATCTGATCAAGCATCGGATATCTGAGAGTGATCGTGGATGATAGCTTCTGAGATCTAGATTATCCGAGGAGATGAATCTGATTGTGGACGAATGCTTCGGAGAACGGATTACATTGCCAGATGATATGTTTTCCGATGAAGATTTGCTGATTGTGGAGAATACAGTTTACACGGATCTATCATTCTTACGGTGCGTTAACGTGGGTCACGGTAAACGGGATATCAGATCTTCAGGGGGAATTACGAATTTGAAGTTAACCAGTGGGGTATTTGAAGTTTCTATCATATGCCGGTTGAGTTTTTGTACATTCTTAGATCGCGCAGGCAGAATGCGTAAGATCGTGGCGCTTTCAAGTCATATCAAAAACTAAACTCGGATGCGGGTAAAGTTGAAACAGAGGATGCTGCATTGATTAGTTTCAAGTTGGTGATTGTTCGTGAAGGTTGCAGTTTAGCAAATCAGAGGAGAGTCATAAACTGTACAAAAGACCTGAAGATTCATTCCAGGGGGAATTCGTGCTTTATACTATGACAAAAGCAAACCCGAATCATCAATCGAGGGGGAACTTGTATTGTAAGATCAAGATGCCTGAATGAAGTTGCAGAAAAGTTGAAGAGTGCAGAATATTCAAACACAGCTCAAGGCTCTCAGATTGTTAACGACGATTCGCCAGTGACATCCGAGGGGGAATCTGTTGGTGCATATTTCGTACGTCTGCCACTGTGCGAATAGCTAGATAGAGCGTGTGTTGAATATTGTATAGAATAGGAGAAAGTTGGACAGGTTTTGATATTGTAAAGGTGCATCCGGATCGGATGGCAATCCGATCGGATGGCAATCCGATCGGATGACCATCCGATTGGATGACACCATGTTGTGAGATGTCTATAAATAGGGACCTTGGGGTTCTAGTTGGAAAAGCTTTTGGTTCCCGGAGGGGAAATGCTGTCCAACGGGTCTCACGACGCTGTAAATGTTGTATAATCAATAGAGACCAGATTATAAGTGACTGCTCGGTGTCGTGTCTATCTTCTACTCGTTTCTTTTCGTTTTTGTCGTTAATAAACGCATCGAACACGTCGTTTCGGGACCGAAGCTCCGTCGAACTCACCGGATCCTGGAATCAGCACCAACCTAGGTGTTTTAAAGGTTTTGCCTTTGCCAATGGACCAACACCCCATTGGTTTTTAATATAATAAATGTTAGTAATAAAGTTTCCGTCGCTTCAGTTTACTGTTTGTAGTTAGTGTTTGTTCAGCTTCTTCTGTTTATAGTTGTAACACGTCCCATCTTTTTGAGATTTTGGCATTTTGTATTTTTAATGGTGGTTAGATAAAGATGGCACTTTGTTCTATTCTCTTGCACATTGTTTTATACTTTTTTTTTTGAGTTTTTAATAATACTTGTCCAAAATAATTTTATTATAGTTTGGGAGTTTATTGCATGATGGCGTTTCACAAACATTTGTCCGTGTGGCGTTTTATTATATTTTTTAGAGAATTAATGTATTTTTTTCTTAGCTGAAAATTACATAACAAACAATATAAAAAGAAAATTAAAAAAATAGAAGCAATTTATCTTCCAAATCTTCACTGTCATCAGTCTCTTTCTTCTTTTGAAACTACAAGAACTGTCACAAATAAATGGCGTTTTGGTTTTGGTGTGGTTTTTTGTTGTTCGTGTGTTGAAGTGGGTTTGTGGATGTTGGAGACATAGATCGACGCCGTGTGGGTGGATGTTATTTGTCCGTCATCTTCATTATCATTATGGAGTCCAAAATAGCATTTACACTGGGGTCGGTCTCTTCTCCTCATCCAAACCTTCTTCAAGATCAAAGAAGAAATGACATATGACTGTCATTAGTCTCTTTTTCTTGAAATTTGTCCATCTCATGCAGCAAAATCTTACTCCCATCACCTAACAAACCATTCAGTGAAACTTCATGCAGAACAATACTGAGTATCCAAGAAACGATGTTTGCCATCGTTGATTTTTCTAACTTTTTGGCGTTTTACAGGGAGTGGTATTTAGGAACCATTGTGTTTGTTTTTTTGGTGTGCTCAACGGAAGGTGCTGAGACCTTTCTCTTTATAGGATGTTTTTGGCGCGTAGTTTAGGCGGGATATTATTATAACAATAAATGCAATTAATAAAGTATCCGGTTTTGCTCAGCTTTATCTGTTAAGTCTGTAACACGTCCCATCTTTCAAGCTTGGCGTTTATATTTTATGGCGTTTTTGTAGGCCAAGACCTTAACTAAAACACAGAAAAAACTACGCAGTAATAAAATTGGCGTTTTGTATTTACTTGGCGTTTTATATTTAATGAAGTTTTATGTAAAAGGATGTTTACCTTTTTTACCCTTAATGAAGCACGTTCAAGTAATAAAATTGATGTTATTTATGATAACGCCACCGTGCCAATCTAGTCCATAGATTGTTTTGAGCTGACGATCCATAAGCGTTCTCACACTTTTCACCATTTTCCCTAAATCATGACCACATATATATATATATATATATATATATCTAAAGACACTCACACTCTGTTTCTCCTCCACCACCACTAGGGCTGGCAATTTTAGACACGTACACAAATACATGACACGAACCTACACGAAGTTAACAGGTATCGTGTATTGTAAGCGTAGTATCCGGTGACTGAAGATTATCGATTCCAATACAGAACTGATAGCAACAGTTAAGGGGGAGTCTGTAAGTGCAGCTCTTGTCGGATAACTGTGCTTTATCAGTTCTAGTCAAAGTCCAAAGTCAAGAGAAGTCAAGATACAGTGTATTCAGACATATATGTTAAAAGCCTAACATATTCAGACAGTATTATGTGTTATGTTGTCCGAATGTGTGGACATAATATGGTCAGGACTTAGGGTTTACCCCAGCCTATATATATGGATGTATAGGTTAGAATTGAGCATCAATCCATCACATTCATTCATCTTACTGAGAATGGATCTGGGTGATCAGCTTTGTGCAACCTCTTACAAACCCTAGCTATTCCTCAATAGTGTGTGCATATTTCTAGAGAGACAGTGACTATGTGTTAGTGAGAGAAAGCTCAGTTTAGATCTTTGTGATCTAAACCAGCTTGTAGATGATGTATACTCTTTCGGTTTGTAATCTGTGATGACTGATTCGTTAATAAAGAGATTCATCTTCTACATCTTTGTATCTTGTTTTGTTTATGAGTGTTCTTCATGTCTTGAATCAAGTGCAATGTTGACGTTCATCATCGATCCGATGCTTTCACAGTGGTATCAGAGCATGGTTACCGATTCAGAATAGTCTAACCACCTTCCGAATCACTATCGCTCTTGATTTGATGTTTGTTTCCGCCAAACATCATGGAGACGTGAAGATTATGCAGAAAAATTGAAGATTTTGAAGATGTTCGTCGTCTGAGAAGTTTTCTTCTTTTCCAAGTTGCTTTAGATCCGTGTTTTGATCCAAAAAAGGTATTGTGCGTACTTAATTTTGTGTTAGAAGTATTGGATGTCCATATTTGTTATTCTGAGGACTTGTGTGAAGTCACACTTGTCAGTACTTATTCATAAGTCCGCATTTGTGGATTAAACACCCCTGTCTGCACTTGTATTTCCTTTGTCTGCACTTGCATCAGAAAATTATGTCCGCACTTGTGAAATACATAGCTTGTACGCACTTAAGCTTTAACATTTGTCAGAATTTGTGAGATATTATTTAGTCAGTACTTGTGAAATACTCTAGTCCGCACTTATGAGTGTTTCTAAGAGTCCGAACTTAGAACATATCATTCAGTCCGCACATAAACTTCTAAGACCTTGTCCGCACTTGTGGACATTTGTTTCATCTGGTCCGAACTTGTTTCATCAAACACATGTCAGAACTTGTTGAAGCTGTCCGCACTTAGCTTCTACGACTTCTGTCCGCACTTATATATAATCTTGTCCGCATATAACTCTTAATTTCATCATCAGAACTTGTGATTTATTCACTTGTCAGACCTTGTGAATTTATCTTTCATCAGAACTTGTGAACTTAAAAGTTATTAGAATTTATGGACTTAAAGGTTATCAGAACTTGTGGACTTAAAAGTTATCAGAACTTGTGAGTCTTTATAATTCATCCGCACTTAGTTCATTCAGTATTGTCAGCATTTGTATTCTAAGTTCGAACATTGAAACAATGTGCGCACTTATTCAGTCCATCCGCATCTGTAAGTTTAACATTTGTCAGCACTTATGAGTTTGTAACCTGTCCGCACATAATTGATTTAGTATCATTTGTCCATTAGTCCATACTTAACTAATTATTCCATCAGAACTTATTCGTTGATTGCTTGTGGGCATTTAAAAGAAAAAGTGTCCGCATTTACTTGTGAGACTAGGTGTCCGCATTGACTTATGAGATAAGGTGTCCGCATTTATTTATGAGACAAGGTGTCCGCATTTGGTTAATTCAAAATTTGTCCACACTTATCTTCAAACATCTTGTCCGCATTTGTTGTGGATATCATCATGTCAGCACTTAATCCATCACTTTTGTCCGAATTTAAACTTGTGTTTCGACTTGTAAAGTCCGAAGTTATGGGTTATACTCGGAATCTTCAAGTTATATTCTGTTTCTAGATTCTCGGTGCATGGCTTTGGTCCGTTCTATAGTTTTCGGACAATGTGGGACTTTATCGGGTATGTGAAGTGATACGAAGGTGACGTGGATTGGACGTTGACTGTTTACGAAGATATTGGGGAGTAAAAATTCCTATTTTCTTCGTAAATCTAAAGCTTGTGCGTAAAAAGACTCGTGTGTGATGGAGATTTGTCAAGTATGTTCATGTTTTCAATCAAGTATGGACGTGATGAAGTTGGATTCTCGGTTGACGACTAGTTAAAGATTCAGCTTTATTAGTTGCTGTTTAGAGTAGAGAAGATTGGTTTCTTGTTCTCTCTTCCAAGATGATTGCCATCGGGAATTCAGTGGATTCGTGAAAATAGGAGATTGATTCATGAAGATTCATGACAAGATGAGATCATACATGAAGGGTTGCAGATTTTGATAAAAGATGGTAGATATACATTTACAAGTTCAGTTTGTTATTAACTTATTGAACTGACTTCATGTCTTTGCGGAAGTTGAAGTGTTCATCGTTCGCTGCTCCGATTAGGTTTGAAGATTATGGTTTCGAGCGATATTCTTACATTTGGTTGTTGGCTGGTTTGCGTTAACTTGATTCGGGAGTAGTTTGAGGGGGATGATCTACAGTATTTGATGTTGGATGCTTCAGGTTTCACAAAGCGGCCATTTAAGTGATCATCAGCAAGTCTTTAATTAGAAGGGTTGAAGATCGTCGTGCTCTGCTGGAAAGATCAAGTCTCAACCATAGTAGAAAGCAGGCATGATATCATCAGTCAAGGGTGAGTCTACTTAACGCAGTATCCGGTGACTGAAGATTATCGATGCCAATACAGAACTGATAGCAACAGTTAAGGGGGAGTCTGTAGGTGCAGCTCTCTTCGGATAACTATGCTTTATCATTTCTAGTCAAAGTCCAAAGTCCAAAGTCAAGAGAAGTCAAGATAGAGTGTATTCGGACATATATGTTAAAAGCCTAACATTTTCAGACAATATTATATGTTATGTTGTCCGAATGTGTGGACATGATATGGTCAGGACTTAGGGTTTGCCCCAGCCTATATATATGGGTGTATAGGTTAGAATTGGGCATCAATCCATCACATTCATTCATCTTTGTGAGAATGGATCTGGGTGATCAGCTTTGTGCAACCTCTCACAAACCCTAGCTATTCCTCAATAGTGTGTGCACATTTCTAGAGAGACAGTGACTATGTGTTAGTGAGAGAAAGTTCGGTTTAGATCTTTGTGATCTAAACCAGCTTGTAGATGATTTATACTCTTTCGGTTTATAATATGTGATGACTGATTCGTTAATAAAGAGATCCATCTTCTACATCATTGTATCTTGTTTTGTTTATGATTGTTCTTCATGTCTTGAATCAAGTGCAATGTTGATGTTAGTCATCGATCCGGTGCTTTCACATGTATGGTCTTAACAAGTAACAAGTACTAAACAGGTAGACACGAAAATACCTGTTATTTTCGTGTCTAAACAGGTAAAATACCTGTTTAGAACCTGTTAATACATGTTAACAATTTTAATATAATAAAAAATATAACGTAGTGGGACCATGTGATTTGAAAACCTGATCTTATCACTTATCTTTCAAGTTTCCCTAACTTTTCCCATTCCCAATCTAATGGACGTATTAAAAAAACCCTAATTCTTCTCCTTCTCCAGCCCCACTCCCAGCGACACCACCCCAACCACCGGCCATCGAGAAGAAAGACCTATTTGAATTTTGAATTAAATATTTTAGAAGAAAGACCCATGTGAACTTTACATTGTTTTAAATGAATGTTATGAATTATTTAAACCTTTTGTGATTTGTCATTTATGGTTTTTGTTTCAAACTTGTTACGGATTATGCGTTTATGCATTATTTAAGCCTATTGTGAACCATATATTAAATACATGTTATGCCAACTGTCAACCCAACCAACATGTCCCAATATACACAAACTCTTTAATAAATTTTATTATATTATACTCTTATACAATTATCAACTTTGGTCATACCTTTTCGTTTAAAGTAACGTCGTTTAGAAAATTATATATTTTATTTTACATACAAAAAGTAACTTGGAAGAAGGGTTTTTCAATATATATCACACTTCTTCAAAATGTGATAACCCTTCAACTACTATTAAATGTATCACACCCCTTACAAAAAGTCACATCTTTTGAATATATCACACCCCTTTAAAAAGTCACAACCCTTCAAATTATTTTTAGATATATCACATCTCTTACAAAAAAAGTCAACACCCTTCATACATGTATATGAAAAGTCAGAACGCTTCAAACTACTTTTAAATATTCACACCCCTTACATGAAATATCATAACTTTTAAATGTATCGTACCTCTTCAAAAAGTCATAACCTTTCAGACTACTTTTAAAGATATCACACTCTTTACAAAAAGTCACAACTTTTTAAATATATCACCCATTTTCAAAAAGTGACAAACCTTTAAACTACTTTTTAACTATATCACACCCATACAAAAATTCATAACTTTAAATATATAACACCCTTAGACCGTGGGGTATGGTGGGGCGGGGATTTGGGGCATGGGTTGACACGTGGCTTGGGGGGCTTCGCTGGGCTGACCCACATTGAAGACGGTATGGTGGGGCGGGGGTTTGGGGCGTGGCGTGGGTGGGCTTCGCTGGGCTGACCCAGTTTGAATATTTGAATATTTTTTAAAACAACAAATTTAATTTTTTTAATATTTTTAAATAAAGAAAATTATATAAAAAAATTCCTAACGCTTATATTTGTTCTTTATCTCTTCTCTCATCTCCAAGATTAGTTGCAACTCGTCACCCTCTAGGTGATCAATGGGCTGGGATAAAAATTTCAAATCATCTCGTTTTTGTTTCAGGGCATCTCTAGCTTCTTTGCTCTTTCGAAGTTCGGCCCTTTGTTGTTGGAATACGTTGAATGTATCTAACTTGCATGCAATGTCATCCAACTGATCGCTGTATATTCCCCTACGCGAGCCCGAACTCCGAACTGAAGGCGATGCCGTACCCGATCTTGATTTTTGAGCGCGCCTTTTTGCGGCATCTCTTCCATATTCAGGCCGGTTTGGCGAATCATCCAAAAGGTCCTCAAACTCTTGATCTCGTGCATCAGATTGGGCTTGGGACGAGGCCCTTGACCTTTTGGAAGACATGTTCGTTTCGCTACCACTGGGGATATTCGCCCACTTTGGATGGAACTTACAAATCTCCCAACAATGCATGAAACGGAAGTCGCTCCCCACATTGGTTTTGAATGTAACCAATGCATTTGTCACAATGTCGGCTTCGGTTTCACCACTTTTTGGGTTTTGCTTTGCTTTATTTAAAAAACCACTAAATTTTGTAAGTTGGCCGCTTATCTCGCTCCACTTCGAGGATAAGCTATCGTTTTCACGATAAGCCTCCCTTCCCATTTCTTCATCGAATGCTTTACTAACCGCCTCCCACAAATGGGTTCGATGTTGAGAATTTTCTATTTTAATCAAAACAAAATTTAATATATTACAAAGTTATAAAAAAATAACCATTAATATTAAAATAAGGGCTACAAAATATTTAAGAATACCTAAAGTTGGATGTAGAGATTGTTGAAACCAAGCCCTCGCCAATGCAAGTTCTTCATTAACGACCAATTTTTGTTGTTTTCGTTTGACGGTTTCAAGTGCTTTCTCCGCCTCGGTTTTTTTTCTTATGACTTCTCTTTTTGGGAACTATTGAGGCAGAAGGACCATCGTTGGGTGGTTGAGTTTCGGGGACGGTTTCGTTTGGGAAAGGTTGATGGAGGTTGGTGAAAGGTTGATGGACGTTTGTTGAAATGGGCTAGGTATAGAATCGTCGGTGTGTGGGAAGTTAGTAAACACACGAGTCCCGATATACGATGCATAACTCGCCATATCGAGCATATGGGAGTGTATTAAAAATGGACGAGGCATTGGCCGACTGGGTGGTGGGCTAGGATTATTTTCTTGGAATGCAAACGGGTTGTTCGGGTCATAACCACGATTATGAGGATGCATTTTCGGTTTTGTAGAATGAGAATAGAGATGAGTTTAGAAGATGTGGAGTGTATTGTGGTTGAATGTGGTAAAAAATGGAAGAAAAATGTGAGTTTTATAGTGAAAAAATAATTTTTTTAACATAGCCGTTGGCCAACGGCTAATTTGGTTTGGACATTGAGACCCCGTCAAGTCACCTTGCTAGACCCGCCCCACGCCCGGCTTCAAACTTCCGCCCCTTGAGCCACGCCCCAACCCAAGCCCACCCGTGGTGGTGGCTTGGACGTTTTCAGCCAACCCACGCCCCAACCCAAACCCCATACCCCATAGTCTTAGCGTCAAGTCTTACCAAATCGGTTTCCCTCTAATTCTTTCCCCTCTTTTTTTCTTTTATGAAATATCTTTCTTAATGCATATTAAATGACGCATCAAATTGTCCACACCGGTTCCTCTCTGATCCCTTCCCTACCTTTTTCATTTTCAGTTCTCTTTTATTAAAGAGTTAATTACTATTTTCGGCCCTGTGGTTTGGCAAAAATCACCATTCCAGTCCATTAGTTTAAAAATTGTTATTTCAGTCCCTATGGTTTCTATTTCATAACAATTTCAGTCCAGTTGGCTAACACCGTTTGTTTTTTATTGTTAAGTAGGTCATGTGCTTGTCACGTGCAGGGCAAATTGGTCATTTCCAATTCATCAAAGGCCCCTGTTATATATTAACCCCCCCAATACGCTATCAACCTTAGAACCCTAGTTCCCAAATTAATCTCCAAACAACGAATCCAGAGATTTGCACTGAGATCGATTGAGCATGAAGAATTTTCAATCGGTTATCTGTACATGTGGAGCGAGCACTGAGATTTGCACATCATGGACAGATTCAAACCCAGGCAGGCGATTTCAATGTTTTACAAGAATTGTAAGTGTTTGAAAAGTGTAATGTTGAACTTTTTACCCTTGAATCTGAAGTTATAACTTGTTGCAGCAACCCAATTATGGTTTTGTTTGCTGGGTTGACCCTCCAATGTGTCGCAGATCTACAATGATCATACCAGGGCTGCTGAGATCGATTAACAACCATGAAGCTATTGCAAGAAGAAATGTAATCAAACTTCGAAGGCTTAAAGTTATAATTGTTGCTAGTTGGATTTTTTTTGTGTTGTATGTTATAGCTAAATGAACGTACTAGCTTGTTGATATCAGCTTGACTTTTGTAATGCTTCTATCTATGTTGTAACTTGTAATGAATGCACTTTTGTTTAATGAAATTGGTGCTTTAGATTATGAGCAATGAGCAAATGCAAGCAAGTATTATAATGACTTCACCAAATGAGAAAGTGTTATACTGTCTAAACTACATGCAAGTGTCAATTGACCAAAAGTAAAGTGCACAATTTTGACCATTTGTATAACTGCACATTTTGTTCAAATGGGTCAAAGTGCACATTTCGACCAAATGTCAACTGCACATTTTGTTCAAATGGGTCAAACTGCACATTTTTCTTCAAATGGCTCAAAGTGCACATTTCGACCAACTGCATAAACCAACTGCACATTTTGTTCAAATGGGTCAAAAAATACAGCAAACTAAATCTGCACAAACATTAAACTGGACCATATTTCGACCAAAAATACCAACTGCACATTTTAAACTGGACAAACATTAAACTGGACCATTTTACTAACATACCCAAACATTCAAAAGATAGCTAAAGTAGTTCAAACATCCATTGTTTAGAGACATTCAAAAGACTACTAAAGTACTTCAAATTACAATACCAAAATACATAAAGTAGTTCAAAAGATGATAGCAACAGCAAATCAAGGCTGTGGTTGTGGCACTTAACCATGCAGCTCCCCTGATGTCACAACCTCCTTACAGGACCTTTGGTTGTGACCCTTGGCCTTGCACTTTGCACAAGTAACAGTGTTTCCCTTCCTGCTCATTTTACCTTCTTTCACTGGGACAGTTTCCTCCTCATTAGCACTTTTCTTTCTCTTCTTGGATGGCCTCCCAATCTGTGTGTGATGCTTAGGAGGTAAGAGAGTTGTTGGGACTTGTGAAGGTGTCCAAAGATTCACCCCATTGATTGGGTTAATTGTATGCTTATAAACCTTCTTCCAAGTGTCCATCCAGTAAACTTTTGAAACCCAAGTCTCTGGAAGGCCTGGTTGCATGCCATACTGAGCCATTGTCCAATTGACTGCCACCGCATGCTTACATGGCATGCCTATCAACTCCCACCTCTGCAAGAACATTCCCACTTATCCACATCAACTACACACTTATCTCTACCACCTCTCTCTCTGACTTGGTATTTGCTGGTCCCATTCCACATAACTGAGTAATTTGAAGCTTCATTTTTTATCTCTTCCAACAAGATGCTAGCTTTGGGGGTCAAGTGACCTTCTGCCTTTGCAATCTGCTTTAGCACCACTACAATTCTCTTCATACAATACTCCATCATGTATTCTAGACAAGTTATAATTGGCTTGTCCCTTCCACCAACTAGTTGTCTATTGAACACCTCACAAAGGTTGTTCAATAGCACATCACTGGTTGCTATTCCTGCAAAGGTATCTGTTAGCATGTTGAAATATAAACAAAAATAACTGAAAGATTAATACCAATCAAACCACTGAAGAATGCTCTGGACCAATGTTTTGGGGGGATTTGTTTCAACCAATCATGTAATGCAGGATCTGTATCCCTAACCAGTCTCATGTTTTTCTCAAACTCTGGAATAGTTGTTGAGGCAGCACATTCCCAAAGCAACCAATCATGTAATGCAGGATCTGTATCCCTAACCAGTCTCATGTTTTTCTCAAACTCTGGAATAGTTGTTGAGGCAGCACATTCCCAAAGCAGATTCTTATACAATGCTCCCTTCC
This sequence comes from Helianthus tuberosus, assembly GCA_030545235.1. Classification (NCBI taxonomy): domain Eukaryota; kingdom Viridiplantae; phylum Streptophyta; class Magnoliopsida; order Asterales; family Asteraceae; genus Helianthus; species Helianthus tuberosus. The sequence continues at coordinate 35,769,473 of CM060436.1, forward strand.
ACTTAGCCTTCATATTCTCATGGATGTGTCTCAAGCAGAATCTGTGTTCAGCCCTAGGGTATACTTTCTTTAATGCAGGTATAATTCCCTGGACATATCACATAACAAACAACAAGATGCAATATGATAAGAAACTGTGCACAAATTAACATTCCTAGTTTGAAGGCAACTATGAACATTATTAAATGGAACAGTTGGATTCAGAGAGATTTCATTCTGGATTTCTTTGGCTAGATAAGAAACTGTGCACAAATTAACATTCCTAGTTTGAAGGCAACTATGAACATTATTAAATGTTTTCACCACCCAACTACATTCTTTATTGTGGTTGGAAACATGCAAAATAAAAGGACAAGTGGGGACAGGTTTCTTTTTCCTGGGAATCTTTTTCTTCTCCTGGGACCCACCTTGTTTTTTCTTCCCATGAGCCTTTGAACCACTGCCCCTTGACTCCCCATCCTTTGAGCCTTTGCCCTTTGACTCCCCAGCCTTTGAACCACTACCTTTTGACCCTTCAGCCTTTGAACTACTGCCTATTGACCCCTTAGTTTTTGAACAACTGTCCTTGGACACACTAAAACTTGACTCTGCTATACTGCTTGGATTTAAACCACCACATACTACACGAAACCTGGCTTTATCATTCCTAACAATTTCAAGCTGCCTTTTACTATCGACTGCAAGCTTCTTCACAAGTGTCTTAAACTCATCTCTACTTGAAAACTGTTGTCCAACATAAAATGGTTCCATAACAGAATCTCTGGATAGCCTGTTCTTCTTCCTTAACTTTTTCAAAGCCCTGTCTAAAGGTGGATGTTTATCCTCATCACTTAGACTGTCAAAGTCATCAAGTTCAAATTCACTCTCATCTTCACTAAGGTTGTCAACTGGTTCCTCCAACACATCATTGTCAACTGCAGCTCTGAAGTCTTCCATGTCAACTTTAACTTCATCAACCATATTTCCTAAGTCTACTATGAAATCAGAGTCATCAGAATCATTCTGGTCATCTTCAGAATTATCATGATCATCTTCAGCATGTTGATCATCTTCCTCTAAAGTGTTATGCTCTTCAACATAATTTTGTCTTGTAGCTGTAACCTCTTCCATGTCAACTTCTGGCTCTTCAATGATATTATTCTTGTCTATGAATTCAGAATCTTCTGAATTAGAAGGATCAGCAGTTGTTTCTTCATTAACTTGAGTTACCAGACTAAGCTGGGTGACTTGACTAAACTGACTTTCAATTACCCAATGACCAGGAGACCAACTAGCTTCTATAATTTCTTGTGTGTTTCTTCTAGTACCACTAACTACTGCTTCATTTTCATTATTTCTCTCATTCACAACATCACCACTATCTACTGTCTTTTGACCATGTTCTACATATATTTCAATCACCTTATGGTCCTCAACATACTTAAGTATACCCTCTATATCATCATCATTTGTTAAACCAACTAAACCATCATCAAGATCCTGCTCAGGTAACTTATAATAGACAAACAGTACATCATCATCATCATAACCTAGGGTCCCTAACATACAATTCACCTGATTGAACCCAAACTCGAATGCGTCCACCATGTCAAAATAGCTCACCTGACCATTGGAATAGCTTCTGCCGGGTGGTTTTGTAAAAACACCCCTGTGATTGAACTTCATGGTAAACGTTCCTGGATGACCCCCTATTTAATAGTCAACAAAATACAAAATTGGGGTCACTCTCTTTTGTTTAACAACAATGTCGACAAAAATCATGCAATATACCCAATAAAACAAGCATTCAAAAATTTACTCAAAATTTAACTAAGTTTATAACTTACTATATTCTGATTCTGGGTCAAAACCATCTCCTGGTAAGCGTTCCCACCAAAGATACATTGCATTTGTTACGAAACCCGTTGTGGATGATGTTATTGAATCGTTGATTGGAATGGAGTAAACGAAAGGGTTTCTTTCAAAGGGTTTGAGAAAGGGTTTCTTTCAAAGGGTTTGAGAAAGGGTTTTTTAGGGTTCAGGGTTGATAGCGTATTGGGGGGGTTAATATATAACAGGGGCCTTTGATGAATTGGAAATGACCAATTTGCCCTGCACGTGACAAGCACATGACCTACTTAACAGTAAAAAAACAAACGGTGTTAGCCAACTGGACTGAAATTGTTATGAAATAGAAACCATAGGGACTGAAATAGCAATTTTTAAACTAATGGACTGAAATGGTGATTTTTGCCAAACCACAGGGACGAAAATAGTAATTAACTCTTTATTAAATTACAAATCTCTTTTATCATTATCAAACAACAACGGACGTGATCGATATCAAAATTTTAGTCTTCAAATTTTGATTATTCTTTTAAAGCAACTAACATTTACATGATCAAATTGAAATCACGATACACGCATTAATACTTCTACTTTTATATCTTGCAATGTGATTTTCATATTGATATAGATTTCAATTGAACAATTTTATGTTTTAGCATGTGTTAAATTGATATTTGACCTGTTTCGAATTTCCTTTTTCGCAGATGTATATTCTTAGATGGATGATGATGATGGTGGATTGCATAGGATATTGTGCACTGGAAATTTTAACAAGAATTGATTAACGAAATTAAACTGGGCAATAAAGTTGGAATGCGTGTTAAATTGAACTAGGATTGTGACCCGTCGCAATGCGGCGTGGATTCTTTAGTTATAACTAAGTCAATCTAGGACCCGCATGTTATGTTAAACCTGTCAAACATGGAAAAAATCGACGATGTAAAAACGTTCACCACACACGCACGTTGCGTCGTGTTAACTCGCAAAATTTAGAACGAAACTTAAAAACGTTCAACCAAAGACGCACGCTGCGATGTGTTAAGTCACAAAATTTAGAACCAAGCATAAAGCGAAAAATTTGCGGAAAATGAAAACTATAAAGGACCAAAGTTGAAAGTAAAAAAAGTTATGAGGATAGATTGCAAAAGATAAAAAGTTTTGGGTTAAAAGTAAAAAAACAAATAGTTTTGGGTTAAAAGTAATTTATGAAATACTTTTGGGTGAAAAGCAAAAAAAAAAATCAACTTTTTTGGAAAACCCCCAAAGCCAACGTTACGACAACCATATGCATAACCATTTTTTCTTTGAAAAACCCCTAAAGAACACCCCGCGTTGCGCCGGGGCGTAAAACGGTGTCAAATAGTACCAATGTCACACAACCGTCATCGACCACCAACACTGACTCGACCTAGAATATGCGTGTTGCGACGAACCTGTCAAACATGGAAAAATAGAGGTAAAAACATTGAACCACACATGCATGTTGCGTCGTATTAACTCGAAAAGTTTAGAACTATACGTAAAACGAAAATTTGCGAAAGATGAAAAGTATAAGTGACAAAAGTTGTGAAGTTAAATTGCAAATAATGAAAAGTTTTGGGTTAAAGTTAAAAAATTAAATTATGTAGGGTTAAAATTGCAAAAGGTAAAAACCTTTAGGTTAAAAGTAAGATATCAACTTTTTTTTGAAAAATGCCCAAAGCACAATGTACAACTCATGATGCATATATAACTTGTTAATTTATATATGGAATAATATTGTTCGGCCGTTAGTTACGAACTTCATCTGGGAAATTAATTACATTCATTTATAAGTTTAACTAGGTTATCACCCGGGATTGCTTCCCGGGCTCGAGAAAATTACTTGTATTAAAAACTACTTATGATTAATACATAATTATACGTTTACAACCCATGTAATAACAACAAAGTGTTTTCCCATCATAAGTCGTAACAATCAAGTTCTTCCGACCAACATGATTGTGATACATTGGCAAAGCTCAAACATGTTTTGGCCTCTTTTTTTTAAACGTAAACTTCATTAAACAACACCGAACCCGAAAACCGGGACGGCAAAAACAAAACAAAACGACTACATATTCACAAATTTACACCAATCCTTCCAATCTAACTTGCCATTCTTGGCCCTTATGTTTGAACCAAAAGAAACTGACCACCCTAACTTCGCTAAAGACCTCGTCAACACTACTCCTCTTACCATTGAATCTTTGATTATTTCTGGCCTTCCACAAAACCCAACAAGCCGAGATCACAATGCCATGTAAAACCTTTCTTTCCGCGGACGACCTGACACCCAACTTGTGGATTTCGATCAAGTCTCTAAAAGAGAAGACGAAAAAATTCGAGATCCGGCACCAAAAGCTGATCTTTTCCCATAAACCCAGAGCCAGCGGACACGCGGTAAAAAGGTGATCAACAGAGTCGAAACCAGCATTACAAAAACTACACAAATCGTCTATCACCACCACACCCCTCTTTGAAAGCGCTTCGACCGTCGGGATCTTATCCATATCCGCTCGCCACGCAAGGATGTTACATTTTTGGGGAACCCACTTACACCAATCCATGACGTAACGGTTGCTAAAATTTTTCATGGAATCGATATGTTTTTTAACGGCAGCCGTCGAGAAACCCTCAGAGCCGATACCCAGCCAACTCCACCTGTCTGGATTATTAGACAACCTGATCGAACCCAAAGCCGAACTTAAAAGTTGCCATTCAACCCTTTCCTCATCAGAATCTGGATCATGCTTCCATAACCATAGGCCATCGCCTTCAAGCCGATACCGCACACTACACGATTTAACCACCTCCAAATGAAAAAGAGAAGGGAACTTACCTTTCAACGGGACATCAACCGGAAGGTTTTCCTAAAACAAAAATAAGGAAACAAAATGACCAAAATTTTTAGTAGGTTAGTAGGTAAGTTACAACAAATGAAATATTGTTTGAATTAAAGAACTTTAACATACATGACTTCTATTAGAATCTTGGCCTCTTTAGTTCACAAAAACATAAGATCACAATCATACAATTAACATATCAACATGTGACATCAACCGGACGGTTTTCCTAAAACAAAAATAAGGAAACAAAATGACCAAAATTTTTAGCAGGTTAGTAGGTAAGTTACAACAAATGAAATATTGTTTGAATTAAAGAACTTTAACATACATGACTTCTATTAGAATCTTGTAATATATGAACTTTCACAGTCAAAACGAAATGTCCCCCTATACTTCTGTTGGGATTGAACCCTACCAGAGGAACAGATAATGTAAAGCCAAAACCAGGTCACAACAGTGGATTCACAATAAGCAGTAGTTTACACTAAGCTTTCCCCTTGATAGTGGTTATCTAACAGCTGATGAACCTTAAGTACTGCTCAGAAGAACAACTGATGAACCAAACACTGATGAAATCCTAAAGACTGCTGAAGACAAACACTGACGCTCTATCTACTGCTGTCTCTTAAGTACTACTGAAGACACAAACACTGCCCATTCAAGGACTGATCACCTTTGAAGAAAGCACTGATGTGGATGTTGAGCATCAGTGCTTAGGCTACAACAGTGGAACGTTGAATCAGTAGTTTGCTCATGTTTTGTATTTTATTTACAATCAGTTGTTAGACATCAGTAGTTTGTATAAGGACATCAGATACAGGTTGTTAGGCTGTTAGACGTCGCTTTCATGGTGATGTCAGCTTTGATTCCTCAGTGGTTTGGTTTGCCTATAAATGGAGCAGTACACTGTACTGTTACATTGATTTTGACTGAGCGAGTTTTCCTCCTCATGTCTAATCCTTTCATCTTGTGCAATCAACCTTGGGGCATCAGGCTAAGGGGGAGTTTAGTTTGTAAGCTTTCACTGTAATCTTTTGCTTTGATTTGTAATCTTTTGACTCTATGAGAAGCAAATGTTTATCAAACTATTTTCTCCTTTGATTGTGTTTACAAAGTTTGTTTTCATTTCCGCTGCACTTAACATGTCATTCAATTTACACAAACAAGCACAATCATGTGAGCCTCCGAATGTCATTCAAATTAGTTTAGCACCGAATGTCATGCTACGTTCTCAATAAAACAAATCTTCATCATATTACTTGATAAATTAGCCGGAGGAAAAAAATTGACTTTTAAGGTTAAAACAATTTGTAAATCAATATGAATTTTATCAAACTTCTAATGAATCCTTTATGCTAGTAGAGATATATGTTGTAGCAAATTTTGCATTATCAACGTCAAATATATAATCAAGTTTGCAATTCAAATAGATCTAATTAAGTCAAGACTACCGAAACACTTTTATTAGTTTACGTTATAAGAAAAAAACGTCGATGGGTAAAGATTAACGGATATCTAACGGGCTTGAGACTGGGTATAAAATACGGTGTTATAATTGGGTATGGCACTTGGACTAGTAATGGTAATTCAATACCCAATCCTTTGCACTAAAAGTGCTTATAATAATATAGATGATGATGAGGAAAATGCAATTGCATAGAATTTGACATGGGTGTTCAAACAAAAATAAATGATCATTATTTGGCTGTGATGCTCCAAAGACTAGTGTTACTTAGAATGTCCAACTTAAGGTGAATTAAGGATGGTGAGGTGAGATAGGTGACAAATAGTGTTAAGATGGAAGAAAAGATGCCATCATTAGTTAAAAATGTTACAATTGAAATAGGTTTGAGCCGAAGTTAGCTGAGTTTAGAAGTTCAGGGAGTAGAAAGGTAAAAGTATCAATTCATTTGTAATAAGGGTTAGTTCTATAATAGCTCATTCTAGTGGTACCAAGTTGTAAAGTAGTTTGACTCAGTTAGCTAGGGCTATATGTAATCGATTGCAAGAATGAATGAGATAACTAAGAAATGACGAGTTTCTCTATCTAAAATTGTTAGCTATCCGTGGTATCAGAGCTAACGGTTTTTATTGGAGGCTCATGTCACTTAACGACGGCGGAATAATCTACGGAGAAGTTCATAACAAAATTCAAATCCGACGACATGGCGAACACACGAGTTCAAGAAATTGATCGAACACTTAAAGAACATGAAACATCGTTGTTTCATCTAGAAGCAATTGTTGAAAAGAATACGAATGATCTAGCAACATTGAAGACACAAATGACGGAAATACTCCAAACCTGCAACAATTGAACAACGGACGTGAAGGTACAAGCGGTGGAAGTCGAAATTCGGAATATTGTGAAGGAGAGTTGTTATACAATCGTAGCAGCAATCAAGTGAAATACGGGACTTTCCCAAACTTAGCGGGGAAAACCTAAATGGTTGGTTATGTAGAATTGAGCATTTCTTCTATGTGGATGAAACTCTAGAAAGAGAGATTGAAGGTTTGATTTGCAATTATTCATTTAGACGGTGTTACTTTACAATGGCATCAGTCACTTGTGAAATCTATAGGTGGTTCTATAGTAGGATATCAATGGTACGAGTATGGGAGGTTTTTTCGGCCAAATTTCAAGTCACTTTGACTCATGATGCCATGGGAGTCTTAGCTACCATCAAACAGTCTGGAACACTCAAAGAATTGTGTGAAACATTTGATATATGGCTAAACAAGGTGTCAATTTGTGGTGAATATGCCATCAGTTTGTTCTTAGGGTAATTGATGTGCGTGAAGTGTGTTATGGTTTTAATGTTTATTTTAAGCCCTTTTACACTTTTTTTAGCCAAGTTTTAAATTTATAAAACACGATATTTACTAACACTAAACACACATATGGGCAAGTGCACCCATCGTGAGCGTAGTATAGTGTTGGTAAGATACCGAGGTCGTCCAAGGACACAAGAGCTTTTAGTACTGGTTTATCCTCAACGTCTAATCAAATCAAAAAGTTAGAAAAAGGTTTTTAAACTAGAAAATAAAAACTAACTAAAATGCTGAAAATAAAATAAAAGTAAAAACAGATAGACAAGATGAATCACTTGGTTCTGACTCGTGTTTAGTGTAACCTTTGATTATTTCTACACTTTTTAAGAGATTATCTTAGTTATTGTAGTAGGCCCCTCTTTTGAAGGTGATGTTACGCTTAACCCAGTAGTTTGAGTCAGCAAGGATACAATCCTAAAGGGTTGGATTATTGAAAGATAATTAATTAAGTTATTAATGCATATTATGGTAGGCCCCTCTTTTGAAGGTGACGTTACCCTCGGCTAAGTAGTCTGAGTCAGCAAGGATACAGTCCTAAATAGCCGGGTTATAGTATTAATAGTAGCTTAACTTATGAGGGGATCAAAGAGTTTGGACCCCCGCCATCCAATACCGTTAAGTATTGAAGGAGGTCCTACTAAATTTGACCCAGGTCCTTTGCAGGATCTATACACTGAACAATGGCAAGACTCTTACCAAACCGTTCCCTTAACCCCCCGACCAGGTAGCCAACATACCTCCATATAGACCGTGGAGATATGAATGGTGAAAATCTTTTATTTTATATAAACAGTAAAATAATGCCAAGACACCACGGACAAATGATAAGGAAGAATCACCTTCAACGTAAGAAACTAGTTATTAAAGTCATTAATACATAACCAAGTAAAAAGTGCGAAAAGATTAAAAATAAAAGGTATTACACTAGACACTTTGTCTTCACCAAGTGATGTAAGAGACTTAGGCAAACATGGCCTTGATTGTCAAGAACTCTTACGATCAATCTTGGATCCCGAGAAAACTCACACACTCTATGATGGACAATGGATGATGGTGGTGGATGATGGTGTTATGGTGGTGGTGGGTGGTGGATGAAGTGTGAGAGAGGTGGTGTGCCAAGGGATGCCTTTGAAGTGAACCAAGCACCCCTATTTATAGCCTGTAAAGAAGCCTGGACACGGCCCCGTGTCCACCCTTTTCTCTTTCTTCATTAATACAATTTGTCTGCATTAGCTCCACACGCCCCCGGTCCGTTGGGCACGGCCCCGTATGCAGAAGCGTATCTGTACTATCAAGATTTGCTCAGATTCTGCGAATCTTTGCGTTGACCACGGCCTCGTGTCCGCTGGACACGCCCCCGTGTTGGGAAATAGAAGCTTCTACAGGTTTGTCTTTTGTGCCAAGGCTGACCATCCTGGACACGGCCCCGTGCTCGCTGAGCACGACCCTGTGCTGGGCTGGGCACACCCCGTGCTGAGCTGGGTACAGCCACATGCTCAGCTGGGCACAGCCCCATGCTCAGCTTTCTTCTTGTTTTTGCTTTGGGAGTTGTTGTCGAGGGGTCGGGCATGCCACGTTTCTTCCTTTTCTTTGTATTTATGTTGGTTTTGGCTGTATATTTGTTCCTTTTGTTCGTTTAAGCTCATTTGACCCTGTAAATTCAAAAGGAAGACAAAAATACACTTTTTCCAACATTAGTACTAAAAAAAGGTTAGTTTTATGCCTTATTTGATGTAATTTATATGTTGCATTTTACACACATCAAATACCCCCACACTTGAATCTTTGCTTGTCCTCAAGCAAAACTCTTTATTATGTGGCTTACACACCCAAATGGAATGGTGACTTTTGAACTCGTTTTTTATCAATTTGAATCTTTACTAAAAAAACTTATTTGATTGAATTGACTTGTTCAATCTCAACGATTGAACATAAATAGGGTATTATGAGTTCGAGCAAGCCGCTATGTCTGTTCCATAAAAAAGTTTTTTATTCTTAATTAATTGTTTTCGATTCACCGGATCTTACCTCTTTCGAAAAAAGTCAATATAAAAGCTCTGTAAGAAAAGAAGCCTCACAATATTTTTTTTATACATGCCAAAGTGATGGAAAACAAAGAATATCTTTTACATATCCTCCGAGTTTGTCACTGATCGAGCGCTCTTGTGCCGAAGATGAACGAGGCTAAGCGATCTGCCGAAGCTGTGGGATGTAAAAATACATCGATAGGGGAGCGTTCCGCCTTAGAGTGAAGCACCCGCGCGAGCGGTAGAAGAGAAGGTTTGGGCTTGTCTTGAGTGTCGGGAATCCAAGATCTTTATTGGGTTTTATTTTTATATTATTTACAATCCTATTCGTTATGATTTATTTAGAACGTTACATAAGAGAAATTACTTATTTGGGCATAACATGCCTCTTTAAAATTTTATTTATATACAAGTTCACATACCTCACGGGGAACCACTCAACACTCGGCCGAAGATGTATTTTAGTGAATCACTCGAAAGCGGCATGGAACTTACTCCTACCATAGGCTTGCCAAGCAATCAATCCTCCTCATTTTTAACTATATACCTTTGTAAATATCAAGAGGACTTTTGGGTGAAGGGTTAGGCTAGGGTTAAAGGTAGGTGGTTGGGTTAATGGTTAGTAGAAAAGGGCGAAAAGCGTAAAAAGCATCGGTTTTCATAAGACTTTTTATTTTTGCAATTTTTATTTTGATTTTGATGAAGTCATTATTCAAACAAAGTTATTTTTGATGAACTTGTTTGTTTAATTCTTTTTTTGCTTCATCATCAACATTTTTTTTGAAAGTCATAAGAAAAACCGAGCTTGTTACTAAAACAAAGGGTTTAAAAATAAAAAGGTTTTGGTAGGTGAAAGGGTGTTTGTTTTGGGTTATGAAATGAAAAAGGTTTAGGCTCAAAGGGGTTAACTAGGGGGATTTTTTTTGGTAGGTGGTAAAAAAAAGAAAAAAAATAATGGTGTAGAAATGAAAAATGGGTTAGTCCTAATACCTCCATCATTTACTTACTCGGGTTTAAGTTGGTAAGGACCGGGAATGTATCGTCGTGGCAAGTTCTAGATTCGTAAGAACCAAGCGGCTATTCACACAAGAAACGAAAAATGAGCATTTAGTTTAAAGATATGTATTTGTATGCTCAATAAAGGCTCAAAACTCACTTTTGTGGGAATGGGTTTTTATGTGATCAAGTATATATAATCAAATTTTAACTAAGCTTGTCATGCCGTTTCATAATTTTCTTATGTTGGTTCTTTTTATCACGACGCTATCGGTTGTAAATTTGTAAAAATATAACCTTTTTAAAATTTGAAATTCCCAAGTTAACCCTAGACAAGTAAAAAAAATGAGATTAGCGGTTCCAATAGAGTTTTGTGTAAGGCTTGTTTTTAGGACTTGCAAGATTCAAGGTTTTAGCACCCCCTACACTTAAATTACACATTGTCCTCAACGTGTCCCAAAAATAAGTTTTTCGGTTGATTAAAATGTGTAAAAGTGGGTTAAAAACAAGATTTTATGGTACTGGGTAGCTGAACACGGGGTGGTGTTGGCTGAGCACGACCCCGTGGTCAGACTGCCAGTATCAAATTTAAACAGAAGGCTGGGCACGGGGGCGTGTTCAGTGAGCACGGCCCCGTGTCCAGTTACCTGAACTTGGCATTTTCTGCAGAACCTCGGGCACGGGGGCGTGATGGGTTGAGCACGGCCCCGTGCTGAACTTGCTGTAATGAAGAAAAATCATTGGGAGGCTCTGTTTTTTTGCATGGGGTGTGGGTTCAAGTTTCCCTTAGTAACCTCCATCATCCCGAGTGTGTTTTATTCCTAAAAATTAAAACTAAACTAGAAAACGTAAAAGTTAATCTAAACTAAAACTACGGATAGTTCCGCGGAATGCCTCCGTGGTGCGCCACGTTTATAAGGGTCCTTGGCTAGACCCACCTTATCAGGTGGTTTTGGCTCATCTTCAATTAGGGGGTCGTCATTGCCGAATGGATATTTCATTGATCGCTCAAGGTCGACACTTTTTTTGAATGCCCCTAATTGAATAGGTAGATTGTTGCGCTTCTGGTTTTTCAAAGCTTCGTGGGTTTTTACAAATGGTCGTCCCAACACTAGAGGAGCGTCATCGAGGATGACAAAGTCGGTTGTGATTACCATTTGATTTGTTTGAATCAAGACATCCTCAACTACACCGATTGATTTTATTACTTTCCGATTAGATAGAAAATGGGTATTTGAAGTGGAGAAAAATCACTAATACTTAATTTTTCGAAAATGTAGTTGGGCATTATGTTAACGCAAAGATCTTTATCAATCGTGACATTACTAATAAATGAATTTTGAAAAAAAATGGAACCGGTGTAATGTTAATTTCAAATGGATCTTCTTTTATTAGCGAGGTTTGATCATTAGTTAACTTAACGCTTACCGTTTCGTCAATTTTAGTGTTAGTGTTTAACTCTTTTAAAAACTTAGCATGAGTGGGTACTAAACAATGATTTTCAAAAGAAGGTGACATGAGATTAATTTCTTCAATATTAGACTCTTCTTGAATTTTAATGTTGTCGGACTCACCTTTTTCGTTGTTTAACTCATGTGTCGGTTTTTCACTTATTTGTTCTTCCATTTTTACATCTTCAACTATCTCTTCTTTATTACAAGTTAATTCTTCTCTTGCGCCGGGACTCATCTTCCCTTGCTGTAACACCTCGTAATTTCATGTCCAATAATGTATTGACACGTGTCATAAGCTTTGAACGTGTGTGAGAACACTCTAGAGGGACTAAAGTTGACAAACAAGGAAAGTATGTGTATATAAGGGTTCCAATTGTCAACAATGGATAAATATATCTTTGCAATAACCCTACATGATGTTTATACCCTTAAACGAATGAATCATGGATCATACGAAGCTAATTGTGAAAGAAAGTGAGAGATTACAAACTACAAGGGTTAAATGTGTCAACATGTTTAAAGTATACCTCTGAGTGACCTTTTAGCAAACCCGAAGCTTTGTAACGATTAATTATGCTCACTAGAATGCATGATAAAAATTTCACCAAGTTTCGTTATCGTATGAGAAAGTTATGGTAAAACTCGTATACGAGGGGTTAAAAGCGTCAACGTTGAAATATTATAACCTTTCGGGTGATCAAAAGTTAATCAAGGACTTAATAAACTTGGTATAAGTCTTGAAGTCCTTAGAAATCAATTAAGATGGCTCAAAGTGCAAAACAAGAAGTTAAAACAACTTTTATATGGACCAAGGACCAAAACAGCAATTTTGGAAAGTTGAAATCCGGTCAGAAGGGGCGTCGCGCGACGCGTAGGGTCCTTAGGGGACCTACACGTGACGCGAGGGGTCATCTAATGCAAAAACTCTTGACAGGTGCTTGTTCAGCCCTTATAACCGACTTTGATGCCTTGTTTCCAATACCATGTGCTGCACAATAGGGTTTTTAGGCTCTAGGGACACTTGGGATGCATCAAAGATCACTTGTAGACTTGTTTGGCACAATCTTGAGCAATTAAACTCACTATATAAAGACCTACATTGGTTCAATTTTGATCATTCATGCCAAGCACAACTCCTGAGGATTTCTGGAGCTCAAGGCCATTCCCTAAGCATCATTAGTCGTGCATTGGACCTTGGTAAGTATCCTTAACCTTCCTTAATCGTGTTTTACTTAGTTTATAGCTTAAAAGTCAAACCGTCGTAATTAAGGATTGACTTAACGATTAATCAATAATGGCACTACGTGAAAAAAAGGCTATGGCCACACTTTTGGCAAAACCGCCATGTCACACATTTGAAAAAATGTGTGGCTAAAGGTCATTCATCACATTCTAAAACACATTTAGCCACACATTTTATTATTAATGTGACCATTTATACTAGTTCAGAACATTTAGCCACACTTTTAGAAAATTATTAGCCATAACTCGAAATGTGTGGCCAAATGTGATTTATGGCAACATATTTTTGTTTCATGTGACCAAAAACATATTTATTTGACACTTTTAGCCACACTTTAAAAAAAAACCATGGCATATATTAGCCACACTAGCAAAGTGTGGCCAATTGTTATCTATCATCACAATATTTGTATTCATGTGACCAATAACATATGAATTCAAAACCTTTAGCCACACATTAAGAAAAAAAATGTGACATTTATTAGCCACACTAAAAAAGTGTGTCAAATGTGAGCTACGGCTACAATATATTGTTTCATGTGACTAAAAACATAAGTATTCAAAACCTTTAGCCACGCGTTAAGAAAAAAACAGCCACACTATAAAAGTATGACCAAATGTGACCTAGGATCAAATTATATATTTACTAATATGACTAAAATCTAATACATATGGTTATGTATATTATTTTCTGTGACTAAAGGTTATACAATATCTACACTTAAAATTAAAAAAAAAATCATATGCCTTTACATAAACATTCATCACATCATTGTCACTTTTTTTTTTATTTTCGTGTGACGAAATACTATCATATGTCATGAAAAAAATGTGTGACTAAATGTTAAAGTTACTATATATTAAAAAATCTCCCAAAAAATATTTCATTCTAAAACTTTCCACCAAAATATTTATCCTAGAATTTAAATTTTCCCTCAAAATATTTCATTTAAAACTTCCCACCAACATATTTCATCCTAAAACTTTCCACAAAAATATTAGACCATTGGGTATGGGGGAGGATAGTCTCCAAAGGACTACCCGCCACGTAGGCGCCACGTAATCACGGGAGGAGGATAGTCTCTTTGGGGACTACCCAAGGGTGTGAGGACTATCCAAGACTACCCCACCATTAATAATATATTAATATATATATATATAAAGGATGAGAGAGAACAAAGATGGGGGACCCACCAGCTACCCCGTCTCCGGCGTCACTTATCCGACGGAAGTGCCGAGGACGGCCCCAAGGGGGCGGTGTGGGACTGGCCTAAGGGGGGGAGACGGGCCTTTTAAAACTGCCCCATACCGAAAGGCCTTACATTCTAAAAGTTAAACTTACCCCCAAAATAACTTCCTCCCAAAAATATTTCATTTTAAAACTTCCCACCAAAATATTTCATTCAAAACTTCCCTCTCAATTAATATTCTCATTTGAAAAATTATATTAGTCAATATTATAAAATAAAAAAAATTCTTACTACATATTTAAAAATTTATGCTATTACTAATGTTATATATTCTAACCATATGTGTTTTCTTCTAAATAATATGTAAGAGTATGCATATTAGTTACGTTTATATACGTTTTTAATGTATGCAAAATTAGTACTGCTACCAAATTTATTAGTACCGAATTATTTTCGATACCCACTTTTTGACGTTTTTGGTACGGTACCAATATTATACCGAGTTTAATTTTTAAATACCGGTAACGTAGAGTATCGTACCGAACATTTTCGGTACCGGTACCTGTACCTATATTTGACGATTTTCGGTAGTGGTATTTTCGTACCGGTACCGAGCTCATCCCTAATCATATATGTATTAATAGACCATATTGGGGCTTAATGGATCACAATGGCCAATAGTGGGTCATATATGTGTGTTAATGGACCATATTGGACCTTAATGGATCATAATGGAGAATAGTAGTCAAACATGTCTTAATGGACCATGGGCCTAAATGGATCACAATGGCCAATAGTGGATCATACATGTCTTAATGGACCATATTGGGCCTTAGTGGATCACAAGGAACAATAATGGATCGTACATGTCTTAATAGACCGTATTGGGCCTAAATGGATCACAAAGACAAATAATGGATCATATATGTGTTAATCGACCATAATGCACAATAGTAGATTGTATAAGTCTTAATGGATAATATTGGGCCTTAATGGATCACGATAAACAGTAGTAGATCATATATGTGTTAATGGACCATATTGGGCCTAAATAGTTCACAATGGCCAAATAGTGGATAGTATATGTCTTAATGGATCAAAGTGGACAATAGTTGATCATACATGTTTTAATGGAACATATTAGGCCTTAATGGAGCATGATGGTTAATAGTAGATCATACATGTTTTAATGGACCATATTGGCCCTTAATGGATCACAATGGACAATATTAGATCATACATATCTCAATGGACAATGTTGAGCCTGAATGGATCATAGTGCACAATAGTATATCATACTTATTTTAATGGACCATATTGGCATTTAATGGATCACAATGGACAATAGTAGATCATACATGTCTTAATGGACCATGTTGGGCCTTAATGGATAATAAAGGACAATGGTAGATCATAAATGTCTTAATAGACCATATTGGTACTTAATGGATCACAATGGGCAATAGGAGATCACATATGTCATAATGAACCATGTTAAGCCTTAATGGATCACAATGGACAATGGTAGATTATACATGTCTAAGTGGACCTTATTGGGCCATAATGGATCACAACGGACAATAGTAGATCATACATGTATCAGTGGACCATATTGGGCCTTAATGGATCTTTATGGACACTAATTGATCTTACATGTCTTAATGGATCTTAATGGACAATAGTTCAATCCTAAATGATTTCCTCTTAAAATGTGATAACCGGTAATTAACGCCTCTTAATTACACGATTAACAAACATTTAAGGCAATAATGGATAGTGTTTAAGGCACGAATTAACATGATTAGGCTATTGGAATGCCTAGGAACGCTTATTTGACGTTACAGTGCGCGTATGATGATTTTTGGAAAAACTGCGTAACGATAAACGATAACGAACTGATGCCGTACAAAATACTATCAACGCCGAAAAATACGAATTTTATACGCATGATTTAAACATATGGATTTTGTTTTGCGAAATTTTCACGCTTTCGAATGTCACAAAAAGTATACGTGAACGAAAACGCGACTGCAGAAACGCACCGACAACGAAACGGAAGCATCAGATGCGCGTATTAACTTAAAAACTGAAATATTATGATATACTTAGATTCGTTTTTAAATTTTAATATCCGCAGACGAAAACGGATTTAGAACCGACAACCGGAACAGTTTACGCGTTTTAACGCAATTGACAAAGAACGCTTCAGAATATTGATTTCGGATGTAATTTCGAGTGTCTAGACTTTAAAATTTCATTCTACGACATTTTACGGCACTCGGGTGTGAAAACGGGCTTGGAAACGTTAACGGACTACATAAAAACACAAAGATACGGGATAATGGGCCTTGGACCCAAACCCACTCATTAACCTAGCTAAAAAAGGCACTATCCTGATTAGTTTTCATTTTTGAAAACCCTAGAGGATAACACACACTCCATTCTCTAATCTCTGCTCTCTTTCTCCGATGAGCATTCATGACGACCCGAGCCGGTGCCGGTCGACTTACCGGCTGCCGTTTCTCCTCCGGTCGGTCAACATCCACACCCCCCTAAACCACCTCCTCCCTCTTCACCTTTAACCACCCCGCAGCACCCCCTGATTCCTTTCTTCTCCGACGAACACTCATGGAAGAACCAGCCTCTCACTGCCGGCCATGTTACTCCGGTGACTAATCCTCTCGTTACGGCTCCCCACCCGAAGTAGAAACAACCGCCACCACCCTTCGATGGTGGCACACGGCGGCGGTACACGAAGAGTTAGAGAGAGAGAGAAAGAGACGGAAGATCGAGGGCAGCGCCGCCGCTCACAGCAGCGGCAGAGGAGGCGGTGGTGGTGAGTTTTGACGTCGAGTTTCGGCAGCGATGGAGCACGGCGGCAGAAGGGTTATCCCGGTAAGAAGAGAATCAATTTCTTGTGAAAAACCTAATTTCTTCGTTGGATCTGATTATCATGTCATCATCATCACCGATGTAGAAAACATTTGTTCTGGCATAAAAACACACAGACAGACACATAGTGATTGAGGGATGAGGCCACGGTTTGGGAGCCCAGGGGTCATTAGCGGCCTTATGTTGAGGATTTTACAGTGTTTATTTGCTTCTGCTTCTATTGCTACTATGGCTTTTTCTACTGGTTTTTCTAGCGCCACTTCTTTCTGGTAAATTGCACACTTTATTCTTCTTAATTTAATATTGTTGATGATATTATTTTGTTTTGATTAGTAGAATATGTTGTTATTTTAGTGTTTTTGGTTAAGCTGGTAACTATTGAAAATCTATTAAATTGCCCACATGTAGGTTAATTTCTGGATTGTTTTTTATGTTTCACAAAGAGATAGTAATTCTTGCTTGGTTTAAAGAGCCGCCGCGCCTAAGAGGAAAATGCATTAAGCGCGCCTTATAATGTCTTGGTTGGAAATAAGGTTGTACCTAGAAGCACGTCTCGGCTTTTGTAACCAAAACGCCTCGGAGTGCCTACCGCTAGGATTCTTGTTTATCTTAATCAAACCGGCATGTTGAGTTGTTGCTATTTTGTATCCTTGACATGTAATGCAAGTAGCCTTGGGTAAAACTATATACGGGTATGTGCTAGGCCATTTGCTAGAATATACTTGCCAACTAAGAAGTATGAAGGTGCTCTATACTGTAAGAAAGCTGTCAGATATTACTAACGCAAATCTTCTTGGTTAGAACCTATAAGTTTTATAGACTAAATCCATATTGAATATAATTTTTATGGTGTTACGAGGGGTTAGTTTCTTATACCTTTATGGCATTCCCCTTTTCTAACAACTTATGTTATTGAGGAACAAATACCATTTGATATATTGATATGTGGGAACATGGGAATTGCGTTCGAAATTTAACTTATCATTTTCTTTTAGAATTTTGCGTTCTTGTTTTCATTTCATTTTAAACCAATGTCACGTACACAAATCATGTATGTACACTATATCTAATAAACTAAATATTGAGTCGATATCATTTAGCTTGTTCTAACTCTTTTTTTGTATGTATGATAATAGCTTTCTAATTTCAGCTATGGGACTACAAGTTTTATGGAGTTTTGGGCTTGCATGTCTTGATATTCATGCTCTAAGAGTAAAGAAAGATCTGCAGAGTCCAACCTTATTAAGCCTTGTTGTCGTCGGTGACTGGGTATGCGCTTACACATATTTTACACATATTTTGTCATGTGTTCAAACATCCACCTGTAATAATTATAATTATTATATTTTTCACATTGATTTGACAACCCATCTTAAACTCGTACATTTGTACATCTAATTTTTATTAAAATTAAATATTTTTGATGAATAAAATTTGTAATTTCTGTAATGTATCATCATTTTTAATATTTAATATAATTTAAGGATGTCTTACTATCAAATATAGAAATTGAATATCATGACATTTAAAATTAATTAAAACCTTATCTAATAAGGAATTGTTAATAAACGTATAATAATAAGAATCCAATAAATAAAAAATCATCAAAGCATATGTTGCTAGAAATCAATCAATCAACCAACAAAACAAATTATGTTGCCCGGTATCATAAATCTAATCTAAAAACTAACAGTTGTAGGATTTTAAAGTAGTTAAGGATTTTATTATAAGTTAAATCGGGACATTGGTGACCTGATCCAAACAGACCAGTATTTTTTATTTACTCGAACATTAGAATACCTAAACATGATTACACGAGTAAAAAAACTTCTTGGACTACTATAACCTGCAATAGCCAAATCATAATCAGAAGTCCTAACTGCCTTTCACAAAAATTACATTAAAGCCGAAGACCCTAATCAGACTTGTAGATTTATGTGCAAGTTGCTTCAAAATTTGTCTGATTTTAAAGATCACATAGTCTTCTGGGGTTTTTTCAGGTGACTGCTATTCTAGCACTTGTATCTGCATCCTCGTCCGCTGGAGTGATGGTTCTGTATGCAAGAGACGCGGATATATGAAAGTTAGACCCTAAACTTTCGTGTCATTTGTTCCAGATTTCTATAGCTTTCGCTTTCTTTGCATGGACCTAATCGACCTGCATGCAGAAACATGTATTGATGCTTTTCTCGTTACTATTGTATATATTAATATTGTCTTTTTGGAATAACTTATGTCTTATGATGAAGCGCGCAACTTTGTTTTGTGAAGGAGTTTTGATTGGCCAAGACTAAATGGCCAGCTAATGGCCAAAATGAAAACATGAAGAGTTTTTCAAGGAATGAGAGAAGACTACAAGTGCTTCCAGGAGTGATATATGTTGAGACAAAAAGTGCTGTTGTTGCAAGCTCTGCTAGGATATGTTGAGACAAAAAGTGCTGTTGTTGCAAGTGCTGCTAGAGTTATAGGATTGATGCAAGTTTATGTATTTAGTATTCAAATTGACATCTTATGTATGGATTTTGGTTTACCACTGTTAATATTATTAATTTTGTTTTTTTAGGTTTGTTCATCTTTGCTATTGTTTTAATTCTACGAGAAATTGAAAATAAAATTGCTAATTACACGAAAATGGCCACATACTACAACAATATATGTGACTATAAAATAGAAACGACCACACAGTAAAATTTAAACTCGTGTGACTGTTGATACCATTTTGTCACACTTAATGGGCCATTTTCTTAATTACAACAATCTTTTTCACATTTTTTTAAAATTCATGTGGCTAAAACAAACTTTTTAGTGACTATATAATAGAAATAGACACACTTATGGTAAACTCATGTGACTATACAATAGAAACATCCACACTTAAAATAAATTCATGTGGCCATCGATAGCATTTAGTCACACTTAGTGGACCATTTTGTTAGTTACAACAACCTTTTTGTCACAGTTTTTTAAAATTTATGTGGCTAAAACAAACTTTTTAGTGACTATATAATAGAAACGCCCACACTTACAATTAATTCATGTGGCTATATAATACAGAAGGCCACACTTACAAAAAAATCATGTGACCATTGATACCATTTAGCCACACTTAATGGACCATTTGCTTGATTACAACAACCTTTTTTGTCACAGTTTTTTAAAATTAATGTGGCTAAAACAAACTTATTGGTGACTGTATAATAGAAATGGCCACACTTATAGCAAATTCATGTGGTTGTCGCTACCCGTTTAGCCACACTTATTTGACAAAATGATTGATTTCAACAAGACCTTTTAGCCACACCTTTAAGTTGCTATGGCCACACATAAGTGAATGTGGCCGTATGATGCCTACGATGACTCGACCTTTGGTCACACTTGAGCTGGAAAAAAAAAGTGTGGCGAAAGGCGTATGGTCACACTTTTTTTATGTGGCCGTAAGCCATTTTTGACGTAGTGTGGTCCAGTGATTAGTCGAATTGAAAGTAGTTATAAGTTGGTAATTATGTGGGCATTAAACCCTTAAAAGGGCACCCTCTGATTCCCGCTCTAACTAGATCTTTTGTCGGGTCAAAGTTTGTTATAAAAAGTCAACGGAAACCTAATTTTCAAATTAACACATAATTAGCAATGTAGAAGACGTGTAACCTATTTTATCACTCATATAACTTGATAATTAGTATAAGAACTGGTCTAAGCTTGTTTGATCCGACAATTTTCTGTTTAGGCTCGGTTCAGAACCAAAAGTCGCAAAACATTGAATTTTGTTTTGAATTCAGTTCTGACCCTATTTAGATGGGTTTAGAATGCCTTAGAGC
The DNA here is from genome assembly GCA_030545235.1 of Helianthus tuberosus. Classification (NCBI taxonomy): domain Eukaryota; kingdom Viridiplantae; phylum Streptophyta; class Magnoliopsida; order Asterales; family Asteraceae; genus Helianthus; species Helianthus tuberosus. The sequence goes on from CM060436.1 coordinate 35,790,615, forward strand.
TTCATTAGGACCGGGTTATGTGATAGTATAACCCTCTGTGATTGGCTCGTTGATTGTCCGATTCATTTACACGTTTCCGTAAATTGCTAAATGTTGACCATAATGCCCTTTTGACCATAAAATGAGATTTTTGGAAATGTGAGAGGACAATAATCTTTGTTACTGATTTATAAACATGTCTCTAAAATTTCACATCAGTTGGAGGTCTAGAATAGGAGTTATGCTTAATAGCGTAATTAGAAAGCTTTTTATTAATTAAACGGCATAATTAGCGTAAAGCCTATCTAAACCCAATTTTGACACCAAATCTTATACTCGCTGATATAATATAATATTTTGGGATTTTTGAAGATTTTTAATTATTTTTAAACTGATCATAACCTAAGGTTATTACCTTGATTCGGTAATTACCGATTATACCCTTTTCGTTCATAAAATGTGTTTTACACGACATCTTGGTACCAAATCTTTTTCTACTGATTTTATATGATAAATAAAGTATTTTGAACTTTATAACTGATCAGAAAACTCAGATTTCCGATTATGACCCGGAAATCGCTTAAAAAGGCTTTTTACGCGTATTAAACGCCTAGTATGGATTTAAAACCATTTTGTCATATACGACTTATCACCAACTGATATAACCTATTAAATTAAGTTGTTTTACTGATTATTTCAGACCCGAATCTCAGAATTATAATTAATCTCTTTTATAATCTTTTAAATGACCAAAATACCCCTACGGGGCTTAATTTGAGATTAAACTCGTTTTGGGCATAATGGAAGGTATCCTACTGATATCACAACATATTTAAATCATATTAACTTAGGAAACCTGTTTGTGACTCATTTGATTAACCGTAACGCATTATTTGCGTTCGGTGCGGTTTATGTAACTAGTTTGCATAAATTAGCCGAAACGGGTAAAACATTATCGTTTATGTCTCAAAATCCAGAATGTGTTTAATTTACCCATATTAAACAAGAATACAAGCTTGTCGGGTCAAAACCACACTCTAAACCGGTCTTCGCTTTATCATGCGTTTAAACCGTACATTCCTTTCGAAACTAACCGGTCTAAGTCAAGGCTTAATTAAAGACCCGTTAGGAATCTAATAGGTTATTAAAAACCTTTGTTCCAGATTTAGGAGCCCAGTAAAAGTATCTGTACCTGCTGAATTGATATACGGCTGGGATTGAATTTATATTTAGCCCAGGTAAATACTTTTAACTTATTTTCCCTATACGGGCTTGGGGTACTGTATATAAAATACCGTTTGGTCGGGCATTGAATTGTTAATCGTATGAAGGTTAATTCATTGAGATGACCCGTTTAAACTGTTTTGTTTGCTTAAAGCCTTTGGGGGGTTAATGACCATGTCCCGGATATCCTTGGCATCATTTTACGAAATGGCCATGACCTAAGCACGGGGTGTAGGCGTACACCTGACAGATGCATATGTAAAAACGGGTATCCCACTTAAAGGATTCAACCTTGTGGGCATTATACCTATGGTGTATCTTTTAATCTTTAACCCGACACGAACCGGGCAACTGAACGCATAACTGTAACACCTCAAAAATTTATGTCCAATAATGTATTGACACGTGTCGTAAGCTCTAAACGTGTAAAAGATCACCTATGAAGGACTAAAGTTGACAAACAGAGAAAGTATGTGAATATAAGGGTTCGTAGTGTCAACAATGGATAAATATACTTTACAATAACCCTACACGATGTTTGTACCCTTAAACGAATAAATCATGGATCATACGAAGCTAAGTGTGGAAGAAAGTGAGAGATTACAAACTACAGGGGTTAAATGTGTCAACATGTTTAAAGTACACCTCTGAGTGACCTTTTAGCAAACCCGAAGCTTTGTAACGATTAATTATACTCACTAGAATATGTGTTAAAAATTTCACAAAGTTTCGTTATCATATGAGAAAGTTACGACAATATTCATGTACGAGAGGTTAAAAGCATCAACGTTGGAATTTATGACTTCTCAGGTGATAACAGAGTTAACCAAGGACTTAACAAAGTTTGTATAAGTCTTAAGGTCCTTAAAAATCAAGTTAAAGGGCTGAAAATGCAAAATTGGAAGTTAAAACCACGCATACAAGGACCAGGGACCAAAACAACAAAATTTGAAAGTTGAAATTCGGTCACAAGGGGCGTCGTGTCACGCGTAGGCTCCTTAAGGAGACCTACGCGTCACGCGAGGGGTCATCTGATGCAGAAAACCTTGACAGGTGCATGTTCAGCTATGTAACCGCCTTTAGGACCTATAAACTGATACCAGGGGCTGCACAAACGGATTTACATGCAGTAGGGGCACTTGTAAACATCTGGTTGCAACCATAGACTTGCTTGGCATCATCCTAAGCATTTAAATTCACTATATAAGGGGAAGCATTGTTGCAACACTTTGCTCATTCATTTGCAAAGCTTCACCACTTTACTTCTGGAGCTCTCTGGTCAGCAACCAGGTTCTCTTAGGCTTCCTAGTCGTGCTTAGGACTCTTGTAAGTGCCCTTAACCCTTCTTATTTAAGTTTAGCTTAGTTAATTAGCTTAAAGTCAAACCGTCATAATTAGAGTTTGACTTCGTAATTAATCATAACGTGTTCAGTCAAATCTCGAATTGAAAGTACCTATGAGTTGGTAATTATGTGGGCATTAAACCCTTAAAGGGGCACCCTCTGATTCCCATTCTAACTAGGTCAATTGTCGGGTCAAAGTTAATCTTAAAAACTCAACAGAAAGCTTACTTTCTAATTAATGCATAATTAGCAATGTAGGAGCCATGAAACCTGTTTTATCATTAATATAACTTGGTAATTAACGTAAGAACATGTCTAAACATGTTCAATCCGGCAATTTTCGGTTTAGGCTCGGTTCGGAACCGAAAGTCGCATAATTTGACTTTTGCTTTGACTTTTAGTTCTGACCCATTTGAGCATTGTTTAGAAATGCCTTAGAGCTTTATTTGGACCAGGTTTCATATTAGAATAACCCTCTGTGATTATACAACTTGTTTCAATAGTTATTCGATTCATATGCATGTTTCCGTTAAATGCTTAAATGTTGACTATTATGCCCTTGTGACTATAAAACGTGATTTTTGAAAAAGTAAAAGAGTAGAAACCTTAGTTACTGATTTATAAACTTACACCTAAAATTTGATATCAGTTTGAGGTCTAGAATAGGAATTATGCTCATTAGCGTAAATAAGAAGCTTTTATTAATTAAACGGCGTAATTATCATATAGCCTATCTAAACCCGATTTTTAATACCAAACTTTTTACCCACTGATATAAAATAAAATTTTGGGATTTTTAAAGATTTTTATTTAATTTTAGGCTGAGCATAACATAGGTCTCTAAGCTTGATTCGCTTATTGCCGATTTCGCCCTTTTGAGCCATAAAATGAGTTTTACAAACTATTTTGATACCAAACCTTTTTCTACTGATCTAATATGTTAAATAAAATATTTTGAGCCTTCTGGAATAATAAAAATATCAGCTTTCCTTTAAAAAACCCAGAAATAGCTCAAAATCGTCTTTTTACGCATTTTAAACGCATAGTATGTATTAAAACTATTTTAAACATACAAGGTTTGATGCCTACTGATATTTTAAGTAGATTATTATATTTTAACAGTAAACAAAAGTTTTAAACTCAGATTTCCAGTTTTGACCTTTTAAGCCTATGTGAAATTACCAAAATACCCCTAAGGTGCATAGTTTGGTTTTAAGTGATAAATTTCACATATATGTAATACCCTACTGTTATAACTTATTAAATTAAGTATTTTTTTTACTGATTATATCAGATCTGTAACTCAGATTATTATTTAAACTCTTTTATAACCTTTAAAATGACCAAAATGCCCCTACGGGGCATAGTTTGAGTTTAAATTCGTTTTGGGCATAATAGAAGATATCTTACTGATGTCACAACATATTTAAGGCATATTAACTTAGAAAACCTGTATATGACTCATTTGGTTACCCGTTACGCATCTTACGCGTTCGGTTCGGTTTATGTAACTAGTTGGCATAAATTGACCGAAACGGGTCAAACCTTATCATCTTTGTCTCAAAATCCAGAATGTGATTAGTTTACCTATATTATACAAGTCTTCAAACTTGTCGGGTCTAAATCACATACTATCCCGGTCTTCGCTTAATCATGCGTTTGAACCATATCTTCCTTTAAAACTAACTGGTCTAAGTTTAGGCTTAATTAAAGACCCATTAGGAATCTAATAGGTTATTATAAACCTTTGTTCCAGAATAGGAGACCCGGTAAAAGCTACCCGCACTTGCTAATTTTGATTATTACTTTCAAAGGTAAATACTTTTAACTTATTTTCCCTATACGGGCTTGGGGTACGGTATATAAAATACCGCTTGGTCGGGCATTGCATCTTTAATTGTATAAAGGTTAAATCATTGAAATGTCCCGTTTGAAAATGTTATGTTTGATTAAAGCCTTCGGGGGGTTAATGACCATGTCCCGGATATCCTTGGCATCATTTTACGAAATGGCCACGACCTAAGCACGGGGTGTAGGCGTACACCCGTCAGTGCATAAATAAATAATGTGGTGTGTCTATTAATCTTTAACCCGGTCTACGGATCGGGCTACTGAACGTATAACAAACATGTAATTCTTTTACGAGTTTAAATATAAATAATTATCCAAAGTTATAAAAATTTTGTGCCACGTGCATTCAAATCAATTTTCTAAACCTTTTCAAAATGAGTCAGTTAATTGTATTTACCAGTGTAAACTGACGTATTTTCTCAAAAAGATTAAGTTCAGGTACTAAGCGTAATAGGCTGGCCTCTCCTTAGCATCATTACGAGTCTCGCAAGCTTGGATGCAATTAAGTCTGATGAACTATGTTTCTTTTCTTTTGATCCGCCTGTGGATCTGTTTCAACTCTTTTGTGATACTTTGATATTACAATTTTATTCGATTGAAATAATATCTATCTTTTGCTTCCGCTGTGCATTTAAATATTGTGTTGTTTGACTGTGATGATATCAACTACATCACGATACTCCCCACCGGGCCCACCGGTAATACGTGGAAATATCGGGGTGTGACAGGTTGGTATCAGAGCCAACACTGAGTGAATTAAACACTAGCCTTTTGTGTTTAATCTCAGTTACACAATTGCACATTCCTAAATTTTCGAGTCTAGACAAAGAACTTAGGAATAATCCCAATTGGTCTTTATTTCTAACCTTATCTTTTATATTTCCTTGTTGTTATATTGTTTGTTTTGACAGGATCTGCTACAATGCCGCCAAGATTTTGTGGTAGGGGAAGAGGCAAGAGGCCATTCACCGCCCCTAATGATCATGAAGCCGGGCCATCTCACCGGCGAACACCATCCGACTCCCAAGACAGAGGTCCTCAGGAACACGGGAGGACCCATACTGAACCAGCAAGGCGCTCAGTTTCGCTGAGTTCCTCCCCCTCATACCTACACTCCTTTGGGCCTCATTCTGAAAATGAGCCCCATAACTCCCACCAATCTTACATTCCTCTATAGGGCACAACTCACCTTTTGATGACCCAACACCCTTTTTCCAGAGCCGGTTCAACCCAGCCAATTACCTTCGAGAACCAGTGGGTTTTAACCCACTAGGACCCGAAGACCATTTCCCGGGCGGTCATGCAATGGATATTGACGAGGACACCGATCCAGTTGAGCCACCGTCCGGAACCCCTAACCATCCCATCGAAATTTAGGATGGGTCACCTTTCGTGGGATCACCTTATAATGGTCCCGATAGTTATGAGGAAAGGTTCCGCCAGATCGACTGGTTGTTTACTCCTAGTTACCACAACTCTCCACAGCAGCAGCAACAGCAGGATCCCTCCGAGGATTCTCGTTTTGTAGCGGTCACTCTGCCGCCACCACCACCTCAGCAGCAGCCTCCGAAGCCACCAAGGCGAAGGAGATCAAACACACGGATGTCCGTGCGAGGAGGAGTGCGTATTAGCACCCCTCAGCCCTCGAGTGGCAGCCGCTACTCGCCACTCCATGAAGAACCGCAGACAGGTGGATCTTCAAACCCCGTCTCAGAGGTAAACTCTGCGCCTGTCATGCCACCGCCATTGGGTTTTGGCGACCCTATACCTACATACACCGGTGCGGCGGCATATAATCCCTTTGAGCAACCGATCCATACCAACTACAATTATGCTGAGGCTGATCCGTACCTGGTAGCTGCGAACTACAACGCTCTCCATCCGGAAGGACCCTTTGGAGCCCCCTACCAAACCAGATATTCATCTTATGGGTACCCACCTTATGGGTATCATCAGCCGCCACCTCCAAAACCTCCGCATTATCAGCAACCCCCGCAACAGCCAGCGATGTCGCCACCGCAACATCAAGAGATTCTTCAAAGGATTAATGAGGTGCGGCAGGAAGTGCGGGAAGACCGTCGGCAAAACCGTGGAATGTTCAAGAGTCTGGCAAACTTGATTAAAGGAAAAAGCAAGAAGGACCATTAAATCCTTCATTTATTTGTTTGTTTGTTTGTTTAGTGTTGTAATCATGTCCCTGCGTGGACATTTGTTTCCGTATTCCGCCCCTACGTGGGCATGTCTTTCTGTTAACCCCTGCATGGGTATGTTTTTCTGTTTAAGCCCCTGCGTGGGCATGTTATTTCAGTGAAAGTCCCGTTTAGGGCAGATCTGTACTGTTTTTTTTGTAGTGGAATGGTTGAATTTAAATTTTCATTTTTATGCATAAATTTATAATATGTGAAATAAATGAAAATATAACATTCCTTTTATGAGACCTACCTTTATAATAAAATAAAAATCTAAAAAGGGACAAAACCTAGCCACGTGTCATTATAAGACAGGGCCAAGATGGTAAATCCTCAAAATTAGATTCAGGTCCTTATTAACATCTGAATTTAAAAATTGTTTTGCGTTAAATATTAAATATTAAAGAATCTTAAAGGTAAAACCTAGCCACATGTCATTCTAAATATGGCCAAGACGGTAAAACCTGTTCAAAAGGTTCAAATCCCTGTTGACATCTGAAAACATGTTAACACTCCTGACAAATTGCGATACGACAAAATCGCATAAGTCATCCTTGCATTGGATTCTTCCAATATCTTTATTATATTACACATCCATTAGGGATATAGTGCCTACGGGCTATACTCGTTGTCATATAAGACAAAAGACAGTCGTGGTCTTCGACCCCCTGTTATGAAGAGGTAATAAATTATAATTAATACCTCAATACCCCGATCCTATGAAATCATGATTTAAAACTGTCCATAGGACTAGGCTTTTCTTTTGCCATTAATATACTTTAATTATAACTAAGGATTATTATAATGAAAATCCTGAATATATATATATATATATATATATATATATATATGTACCTAACAAATTAATCAAAATGGTTCTTAAACACCATGATTAATAAATCGTCTAGAATGATAAAACTGCTATAGACATCTGAATAAATTAGAATTATTATTTTATGTAGCAATTAAACTACATGGCGGGGTCAGACGAGGTCAACAGTCACCCCAGGGATAATCATGACACCTCTAGAGTCAATGTAGCAGGAGCAGAATTACAGGCATTGATAGACAATGTTGTTACAAGAGCCTTGGATAGGCAATTCAATGAATCCAGTGGTACCCATGTAAGGACCCAGTCTGTGCCACACTCTAAACCACCCTCTAGAACACACACCGCTCATAAAAGTGATTCTCATCACTCAACAAACCAGAGGAGTATCCCATCAAAGAGAATTGTGTTAAATCAAGAACCACATGCTAAAGGTTGCACCTATAAATACTTTGTCTCCTGCAAACCCCGAGATTTCACTAGGGAAAAAGGAGCAGTTGATTGTATATCATGGTTAGATGAAATGGACACTGTGGTGGATATCAGTGGTTGCGCTGATAAGGATGTGGTAAAGTTTGTATCTCAGTCATTCAAAGGCGAGGCACTAGCGTGGTGGAGGTCTTTGATTCAAGCCACTGGAGAGATCCCATTGTACAGTCTGACATGGGATCAATTTGTCACTCTCATTAAGGAAAACTACTGCCCTCGGCACGAGGTTGAAAAGATTGAAGCTGATTTCTTGTCTTTGGTTATGAAGAACCTGGATTGTCAAGCCTACCTCACGAGCTTCAACACTATGTCAAGGTTGGTTCCTTATCTGGTGACACCGGAACCTAAGAGGATAGCTCGTTTTATTGGGGGTTTAGCCCCAGAAATCAAGGCCAGTGTGAAGGCCTCCAGACCAGCTACTTTTAGGTCTGCAGCTGATATTTCATTGTCTCTCACTCTGGACGCGGTCTGGCAAAGATCGCTCAGAAACACCGATGCTGAGAAAAGAAAGCATGAAAATGACAACTCGCGAAGGTCAGACAAAAAGCATAAGGGAAACAATGACCACAAAAAGGGGTCTGGAAATAAGAAGGATGGTCATCAGTCGGGCGATAAGCCTAAGTGTAAAACTTGTAAGAAGCACCATTTCGGGAGGTGCAGACTCGATTCAAAATCCCAGTCGCAGCCAAGGCCTTGTGGGATTTGTAAATCCTCTGAGCACAAGACATTGGACTGTAAGAAAATCAAGGATGCGACGTGCTATAGTTGCAATGAAAAAGGGCACATCAGGTCCAATTGCCTAAAACTTGCAAAGAAGGCTGAAGATGGAAAGAAGACCAATGCTAGGGTCTTCCAGATGAACGCACAGGAGGCGATCCAGAATGATAATGTCATAACAGGTACCTTCCTTATTAATGATGTTTATGCAAGGGTGTTATTTGATTCTGGAGCAGATAAGTCATTTGTTGACAATAAGTTTTGTAAGTTGTTAAACCTACCTGTTAGAACCCTAAGCATAAAATATGAGGTGGAATTAGCCGATGGCACCATAGAAACCGCATCAACCGTGTTGGATGGATGTTTCATATTCATTAGGAACCACTCTTTTCCTTTGTACTTACTTCCTTTGAAGTTAGCTGGTTTCGACATAGTATTAGGCATGGATTGGCTATCCCATAACCAAACTCAGATCGTTTGCAACAAGAAGCAAGTGATAATCAAGACTTCATCTGGTGAGTCACTTACCGTTCAGGGAGATACCCAGTATGGACTGCCTGAGCAAGTGTCTATGCTCAAGGCATCTAGGTGTTTGAAGAAGGGTTGTGTCATTTACATGGCACAAGTAATTATTGATGAGCCGAAGCCTAAGATTTAAGATATCCCCGTCATTTCTGAATATCCTGAAGTATTCCCCGAAGAACTACCCGGTTTGCCACCAGATATGCAAGTAGAATTCAGAATCGACATTATTCCAGGAGCAGCACCTGTTGCAAGGGCGCCTTATAGGTTGGCACCAACAGAGATGAAAGAGTTAAGGACTTAGTTAGATGAATTATTGGCAAAAGGTTTCATTAGACCTAGCTCGTCTCCATGGGGAGCACCAATCTTGTTTGTAAAGAAGAAGGATGGGTCGATGCGTCTATGCATCGATTATCGCGAGCTTAATAAGGTCACTATCAAGAATAGGTATCCATTGCCCAGGATCGACGATCTGTTCGATCAACTTCAAGGGGCGAGTTACTTCTCTAAGATTGACTTGAGATCAGGCTATCATCAACTGAAGGTTAAAGATGAAGATGTACATAAGACTGCATTTAGAACTCGTTATGGTCATTACGAGTTCCTAGTGATGCCTTTTGGGCTCACTAATGCACCGGCAGTGTTCATGGATCTCATGAATCGCGTCTGCAAGCCATATTTGGATAAATTTGTCATCGTGTTCATCGATGATATTCTTATTTACTCAAAGACTCAAGCTGACCATGAGAAACATCTTCGTTGTATTCTCAAACTTCTACATCATGAGCAGCTCTACGCCAAGTTTTCAAAGTGTGAATTCTGGCTTCGCGAAGTCCAATTTCTTGGACATGTTGTTAGTGAGCATGGTATCCAAGTAGATCCCGCTAAGGTTGAAGCTGTCATGAACTGGCAAGAGCCAAAGACGCCTACTGAGATTCGTAGCTTTCTAGGTTTAGCAGGATATTATAGGCGATTTATTGAAAACTTCTCAAGGATTGCTGCACCCCTAACTTCATTAACACCTAAGAATATTAAATTTGACTGGGGTCCTAAGTAACGGGAATCCTTTGACATCCTTAAGCAGAAATTGAGCAATGCACCTGTATTGACGTTGCCTGATGGAATTGATGAATTTGTAGTATATTGTGATGCGTCGCACACAGGTATGGGATGTGTGCTTATGCAGAAAGGCAAGGTTATTGCCTATGCTTCACGCCAATTAAAGGTGCACGAGAAGAATTACACCACCCTTGACTTGGAGTTGGGTGCCGTTGTATTTGCGTTAAAACTTTGGAGGCACTATTTGTATGGAACTAAGTGTGTGATCTATTCTGATCACAAGAGCCTTCAACATCTGTTCAATCAGAAGGAATTGAACATGAGGCAGCGACGTTGGATGGAAACCTTGAATGATTATGACTGTGAGATAAGATACCATCCAGGCAAGGAAAATGTGGTTGCCGATGCCTGGAGTAGAAAGGAACGAGTGAAGCCTATAAGAATCAATGCCAAGAGCATTTAATTCAATAATAGTTTGAATGAAAGGTTGTTAGCTGCACAAAAGGAAGCTGTATTGGAAGCTAACTATCCTAGTGAAAAGCTAGGAGTAACTGAGGAACAGTTATCTTATGGCAAGGACGGAATCTTGAGACTAAATGGAAGAATATGGGTTCCAGTGTATGGAGGACTTCAGGATGTCATCCTCCAGGAAGCCCATAGTTCTAAATACTCTGTTCATCCTGGAGCTGATAAGATGTACCAGGATCTAAAGGCAAATTTTTGGTGGATAGGCTTAAAGAAGTCTATAGCCACTTATGTGGCCAAGTGTCTGACATGTGCTCAAGTTAAAGCCGAACATCAGAAGCCGTCAGGATTACTACAACAACCTGAACTTCCCACCTGGAAGTGGGAAATGGTGACAATGGATTTTATCACCAAGTTACCCAAGACAAAGAAAGGGAATGATACTATTTGGGTGATAGTAGATAGACTGACTAAGTCAGCACATTTCCTACCCATTAAGGAAACTTATAGCTCCGACATGTTAGCCCAACTGTACGTAGATAAGATTGTATCTCTGCATGGTGTTCCAGTGTCAATTATCTCTGATAGAGATACCAGATACACATCACATTTTTGGAAAAGTTCCCAACAGTCTTTGGGCACGCGCTTAAATTTTAATACGGCTTACCATCCTCAGACGGACGGGCAGAGTGAGCGTACCATTCAAACTTTGGAAGACATGCTTCGTGCATGTGTGATTGACTTAGGTGGTAGTTGGGATAACCACCTGCCATTGATCGAGTTCTCCTATAACAATAGCTACCATACAAGCATTCAGGCTGCGCCTTTTGAGGCATTATATGGTAGAAAATGCAGAACACCCGTTTGTTGGGCAGAAGTTGGAGATGTCCAACTAACAGGACCTGATATAGTCCTGGAGACGACAGGTAAGATTGTTCAGATAAGAGATCGTCTCAAAGCTGCCAGAGATAGGCAGAAAAGCTACGTAGACTTAAGACGTAAACCTCAAAAAATTTGAGGTTGGTGATAAAGTGTTGCTTAAGGTATCACCCTGGAAGTGAGTGATGCGATTTGGTAAGAAAGGTAAGTTAAGCCCAAGGTATATAGGACCATTCGAGGTCATCGAATGTGTAGGATCAGTGGCTTATAAGTTAAACTTTCCTGAAGAGCTCAGTGGTATTCACAATGTATTCCACATCTGCAATCTGAAGAAATGTCTAGCTGATGAATCGCTAGTCATGTCACATAAGGATGTACACATAGATGAGAGCTTAAAGTTTGTTGAAAGACCTTTGTCGATTGAGGATCAACAGGTAAAGAAGCTTCGGAGGAAGCATGTACCAATTGTAAAGGTCAAATGGGATGCCCGTAGAGGTCCTGAGTATACGTGGGAGGTAGAATCCACTATGAAAGAAAAGTACCCTCATTTTTTTCAATAAATCTCGAGGTCAAGATTTCTTTTAAGGGGGTGAGGATGTAACACCTCGAAAATTTATGTCCAATAATGTATTGACACGTGTCGTAAGCTCTAAACGTGTAAAAGATCACCTATGAAGGACTAAAGTTGACAAACAGAGAAAGTATGTGAATATAAGGGTTCGTAGTGTCAACAATGGATAAATATACTTTACAATAACGCTACACGATGTTTGTACCCTTAAACGAATAAATCATGGATCATACAAAGCTAAGTGTGGAAGAAAGTGAGAGATTACAAACTACAGGGGTTAAATGTGTCAACATGTTTAAAGTACACCTCTGAGTGACCTATTAGCAAACATGAAGCTTTGTAACGATTAATTATACTCACTAGAATATGTGGTAAAAATTTCACAAATTTTCGTTATCGTATGAGAAAGTTACGACAATATTCGTGTACGAGAGGTTAAAAGCATCAACGTTGGAATTTATGACTTCTCGGGTGATAACAGAGTTAACCAAGGACTTAACAAAGTTTGTATAAGTCTTAAGGTCCTTAAAAATCAAGTTAGAGGGCTGAAAATGCAAAATTGGAAGTTAAAACCACGCATACAAGGACCAGGGACCAAAACAGCAAAATTTGAAAGTTGAAATTCGGTCACAAGGGGCGTCGCGTCACGCGTAGGCTCCTTAAGGAGACCTACGCGTAACGCGAGGGGTCATCTGATGCAGAAAACCTTGACAGGTGCATGTTCAGCTGTGTAACCGCCTTTAGGACCTATAAACTGATACCAGGGGCTGCACAAACGGATTTACATGCAGTAGGGGCACCTGTAAACATCTGGTTGCAACCATAGACTTGCTTGGCATCATCCTAAGCATTTAAATTCACTATATAAGAGCAAGCACTGTTGCAATACTTTGCTCATTCATTTGCAAAGCTTCACCACTTTACTTCTGGAGCTCTCTGGTCAGCAACCAGGTTCTCTTAGGCATCCTAGTCGTGCTTAGGACTCTTGTAAGTGTCCTTAACCCTTCTTATTTAAGTTTAGCTTAGTTAATTAGCTTAAAGTCAAACCGTCGTAATTAGAGTTTGACTTCGTAATTAATCATAATGTGTTCAGTCAAATCTCAAATTGAAAGTACATATGATTTGGTAATTATGTGGGCATTAAACCCTTAAAGGGGCACCCTCTGATTCCTACTCTAACTAGGTCAATTGTCGGGTCAAAGTTAATCTTAAAAAGTCAACAGAAAGCTTATTTTCTAATTAATGCATAATTAGCAATGTAGGGGCCATGCAACCTGTTTTATCATTAATATAACTTGGTATTTAATGTAAGAACATGTCTAAACATGTTCAACCTGACAATTTTCGGTTTAGGCTCGGTTCGGAACCGAAAGTCGCATAATTTGACTTTTGCTTTGACTTTCAGTTCTGACCCATTTGAGCATTGTTTAGAAATGCCTTAGAGCTTTATTTGGACCAGGTTTCATATTAGTATAACCCTCTGTGATTATACAACTTGATTCAATAGTTATTCGATTCATATGCATGTTTCCGTTAAATGCTTAAATGTTGACTATTATGCCCTTTTGACTATAAAACGTGATTTTTGAAAAATTAAAAGAGTAGAAACCTTAGTTAGTGATTTATAAACTTACACCTAAAATTGGATAACAGTTTAAGGTCTAGAATAGGAATTATGCTCATTAGCGTAAATAAGAAGCTTTTATTAATTAAACGGCGTAATTAGCATATAGCCTATCTAAACCCGATTTTTAATACCAAAATTTTTACCCAATGATATAAAATAATATTTTCGGATTTTTAAATATTTTTATTTAATTTTAGGCTGAGCATAACATAGGTCTCTAAGCTTGATTCGGTTATTGCCGATTTCGCCCTTTTTAGCCATAAAATGAGTTTTACAAACTATTTTGATACCAAACCTTTTTCTACTGATCTAATATGTTAAATAAAATATTTTGAGCCTTCTGGAATAATAAAAATATCAGCTTTCCTTTAAAAAACCCGGAAATAGCTCAAAATCGCCTTTTTACGTATTTTAAACGCATAGTATGTATTAAAACTATTTTAAACATATAAGGTTTGATGCCTACTGATATTTTAAGTAAATTATTATATTTTAACAGTAAACAAAAGTTTTAAACTCAGATTTCCAGTTTTGACCTTTTAAGCCTATGTGAAATTACCAAAATACCCCTAAGGTGCATAGTTTGGTTTTAAGTGATAAATTTCACATATATGTAATACCCTACTGTTATAACTTATTAAATTAAGTGTTTTTTTACTGATTATATCAGACCTGTAACTCAGATTATTATTTAAACTCTTTTATAACCTTTAAAATGACCAAAATGCCCCTACGGGGCATAGTTTGAATTTAAATTCGTTTTGGGCATAATAGAAGATATCTTAATGATGTCACAACATATTTAAGACATATTAACTTAGGAAACCTGTATATGACTCATTTGGTTACCCGTTACGCATCTTACGCGTTCGGTTCGGTTTATGTAACTAGTTGGCATAAATTGACCGAAACGGGTCAAACCTTATCATCTTTGTCTCAAAATCCAGAATGTGATTAGTTTACCTATATTATACAAGTCTTCAAACTTGTCGGGTCTAAATCACATTCTATCCCGGTCTTCGCTTAATCATGCGTTTGAACCATATCTTCCTTTAAAACTAACCGGTCTAAGTTTAGGCTTAATTAAAGACCTGTTAGGAATCTAATAGGTTATTATAAACCTTTGTTCCAGAATAGGAGACCCGGTAAAAGCTACCCGCACTTGCTAATTGTGATTATTACTTGCAAAGGTAAATACTTTTAACTTATTTTCCCTATACGGGCTTGGGGTACGGTATATCAAATACCGCTTGGTCGGGCGTTGCATCTTTAATTGTATAAAGGTTAAATTATTGAAATGTCCCGTTTGAAAATGTTATGTTTGATTAAAGCCTTTGGGGGGTTAATGACCATGTCCCGGATATCCTTGGCATCATTTTACGAAATGGCCACGACCTAAGCACGGGGTGTAGGCGTACACCCGTCAGTGCATAAATAAATAATGTGGTGTGTCTATTAATCTTTAACCCGGTCTACGGATCGGGCTTCTGAACATATAACAAACATGTAATTCTTTTACGAGTTTAAATATAAATAATTATCCCAAGTTATAAAACGTTTTGTGCCACGTGCATTCAAATCAATTTTCTAAACCTTTTCAAAATGAGTCAGTTAATTGTATTTACCAGTGTAAACTGACGTATTTTCCCAAAAAGATTAAGTCCAGGTACTAAGCGTAATAGGCTGGCCTCTCCTTAGCATCATTACGAGTCTCGCAAGCTTAGATGCAATTAAGTCTGATGAACTATGTTTCTTTTCTTTTGATCCGCCTGTGGATCTGTTTCAACTCTTTTGTGATACTTTGATATTACAATTTTATTCGGTTGAAATAATATATATCTTTTGCTTCCGCTGTGCATTTAAATATTGTGTTGTTTGACTGTGATGATATCAACTACGTCACGATACTCCCCACCGGGCCCACCGGTAATACGTGGAAATATCGGGGTCTGACAATAACAAACATGTAATTCTTTTACAAGTATTATATACAAATAATTATCCCAGGTTATAAAATATTTTGTGCCATGTGCATTCAAATCAATTTTCTAAGACACTTTCAAAATGAGTCAGTTAATTGTATTTACCAGTGTAAACTGACGTATTTTTCCAAAAAGGCTAAGTGCAGGTACTATACGTAATAGGCTGGCTACTCCAGGCATCAATAATCAAGTCTCGCAAGCTCTAGAAGTTAAAGTCTGTTGAACAGTTTTCCTTTTTATTTCGATCCGCCTGTGGATCCTTTACTGTCCGTTGTAATACTTGGATATTACTTTATATCAGATTGTAATATATTTATCGTTTGCTTCCGCTGTGCATTT
The DNA here is from genome assembly GCA_030545235.1 of Helianthus tuberosus. NCBI lineage: Eukaryota > Viridiplantae > Streptophyta > Magnoliopsida > Asterales > Asteraceae > Helianthus > Helianthus tuberosus. The sequence goes on from CM060436.1 coordinate 35,806,680, forward strand.
ATATATATTGTGTTGTTGACTATGATGATATCAACTACGTCACAATACTCCCCACCGGGCCCACCGGTAATACGTGGAAATATCGGGGTGTGACAGGTTGGTATCAGAGCCAACATTGAGTGAGTTAAACACTAGCCTTTTGTGTTTAATCTCAATGACACAGTAGCACATTCCTTAACTTCCGAGTCTAGACTTGAACTAGGAATGATCTCATCCCTGTTATATGTATGCATTGTTTTCAATACTTTTGTATCTCCGGATCGTGTCGCCGAGCAAAGCTGCCATTGGTGGGGGCTCTCCAAATCCGAAGTTTAAGAATGTAAAGCTTCGTACTACAACTCAAATAGGCGCACGACCTGTATGGAGGAATGACCTTTTGAACCCATTAATCATATTTTAAATTCTTTACCCAAGACTTTGGAAACTTCAAATGAGAAGCCAACATCGGAGGAGTTCGTACTTGCTTTCCTTAAAGGTCATATTCCAAAGATAATACCTATGAAACCAAGGGACTCATATTTCTTACCTCCAAGTCTTGGAATCACAGACTTGGAATATACCTATTCTGATCTATTTCATGATCCATATTATTGATTACCCTTTTAAATCCTTGGATTCCACCCTTGCAAAGATTCCAAAATAGAAGATTTGGATTGCTCACCAAAACCTTCGGTATTCATACCTCACGCAGAGAACCAAGGAGAAAAAAAATTCTGGAAATAAAGTAAAGAAGAAACTCTTTCGTTGCTTTCATTTCTTTATTAGTCCATATAAGGACGTGCTTATCCTTCAGTCCCTTCGTGGACAACATTATTTCTTTTCAAGTCCCGTTTAGGGCAATTATGTACCCTTTTAAAAATCATTGGAGTGTTCTATCTAAATTTCATTCTTATCATTGTATATGAATATAATATATGAAATAAATTAAAATAACATTCCTTTTATAAGATCTACCATTATAATAAAATGGCAAAATCTAAAAAGGACAAGACCTATCCACGTGTCATATTAAGACCGGGCCAAGATGGTAATTCCATAATTAAATTCAGATTCATATTAACATCTCAAATTAGGATTGCTCTGCGTTAAATATTAAAAAGAATCTTAAGGGTAAAAACCTAGCCTAAATGTCATTACTGACATGGCCAAGATGGTAAAACCTATTCAAAAGATTCAAATCCTTGTTAACACCTAAGAACGTATTAGCATTCTTGACAAAAGCGATTCGAGAAAATCACAATAGTCATCCATATATTGGGAATTTTTAAATTTCCTAATTTGCCTTATGATCTAGAAATCATGGCTATTATCATCCTATAAGATGATCATATTATAAACATCCGTTAGTGATGAAGTGCCTACGGGCTAAACTTGTTGTCCGATAAGACAACGATAGTGGGGGTCTTTGACCCCTGTCTAAAGATGTTGGAATACGTCCAGGCATAATAGTCGGTAGGATCCATACGATCTCGACTAATAGCATCTGAAAAGGTGATCATACCATAAACATCCCTTAGAAGGGAAATGCCTACGGGCTATAATTAACGTCCTCTGAGACTAAAGACAGTCGTAGCCTACAACTCCCTGTCAAGAAAAGGTAATGAACTTTGATTCAAACCTTAATGCCTCGATTTCATAAAATCTGGGCTTATAAATTAAACTTGTCTATGTGACTAGGCCATTTGTGCTATTCTTAACTTATAATTTAGGATTATAATGAAAATCCTGAATAAAATAAATATCATTCCTTTCCTGCCTGTATTCATATTAAGAGAGAATCTTAAAAAGGTATAACCTAGCTTGAATGTCATTAAAGACTTGGCTACGATGGTAGAACCTATTTAAAAGATTCCAATCCTTGTTAACATTTAAAAACATGTTAACACTTCTGACAATAGGTGATGCGATAAAAATCACACTTGTCATCCTTATATTAGGAATTTTCCAAACCCCTTATTTTTTTAGCGTAAATGATCAAGAGGAATCATGGCTAATGAACGTCGAACATGATGAACACATCAAAACATCCACTGGGATGTATACCTACGGGCAAAGATGTATACATGAAAAGATAGTATTATTTCCTAACTTCTTGTCAAGACAATGAATTATGAAATTTTCCGATCCAAAGGAATCATCGATTATGTTTTAAAATTTCCCTAGTGACAAGGCATCTGTGCCATCAGAAAGTCCTTTGGAACAAGCCCTTGTGCTGTATAAAATGTCGGTACGACATTGACAGTCGTGACTTATGTCCCCTGTCTAATAAATATGAAGGATTATATTCCGTTTAAACGCCAAAGATGGTTATTTAAAAACCTAGGCAAGACATAATCAAATAAACTTAATACTATCTATTGGCCTATATGGTTTATTTGCACCATGGCTATTTAATCATCAAACTCGACGATTCCCTATAATTAAGCAAATTATCGCTTTATGGTTTGTAGCCTTCAAAGATTCACCATGGTTGACTCCTCTGAAGCTCACAATCATCCAGTTGATCAGAATGACGATGCAAGACTGAATTTAACGGGCACCGAGTTACAGGCTATGATAGATACAGCCGTAAACAAAGTTGTGGACCAAGTATTAAAGGGTCGTAAGCGAAAGTGAGATAATACCTCAAATAAGGGTTACAAAAAGGGGTAAGACCGGTTCAAACTATAACCAGTCCAAGCCAAAGGAGGCAAAACCCAAATGTAAAGCCTGCGGGAAGAAGCACTTTGGAAAATGTTCCTATGAACAGTCCAGGGGAAAATGTCATCTGTAAAGAGATGGATCACAAGACCCATGAATGCAAGGACTTGAAAGACGTCACATGCTATGGTTATGGCGAGAAGAGGCACATAAAGAACCGCTGCCCAAAGAAGGCAACAAAAGGGAAATGCACTTTAGAGTCACAAGCTAGGCCTTGTGGGATCTGTAATAAAGAAGGGCACAAAGCTTTGGAGTGCCAAGACATAAAGGACGAAACCTACTATGGTTGTAAGGAAATAGGGCACATCAAGCTTAATTGCCCAAATATAACCAAGAAGCCTGGAGAGGCTAAGAAGACCAAAGCTGGAAGCTCTCAAAAGAATACTCAAAAGGCCGTTCAGGATAAAAATGTCACAACATGTACTTTCCTTATCAGTGACGTTCATACTAGAGTATTATTTGAGTCAGGATCAGATAAGTCTTTCGTAGACAATAGATTTTGCAAACTATTAAATCTGTCTGTTAAAACTCTAAGTGTTGAGTATGAAGTGGAATTGGCCGATAGTACCACAGAGACTGCTTCAGCAATATTAGATGGATGTTTTATATCCATTAGGAATTACCCTTTTCCATTGTCCTTGTTTTCGTTAAAATTGAAGGACTTGATATAGTAATAAGAAGGGATTGGTCGTCTTGTGACCAAGCCCATATTGTGGGTAATAAAGAAGCAAGTAGTTATCAAAACTCCTTATGGTAAGCCTTTGACAATTCAAGGAGACATATGGTATGGATTGCCTATGTACTTGCTGAATTTGGTATTTGATACCAAAGCTTAGAGTATGGAAAACTCAGAAAAGACAGACAACAGTCGCGATGCTAGAAAGGCGACAAATGTTAATGGTACATCAAATGTGAACCTCAATGTTAATGGAGTTAATCTCCAAAACAGTAATTAACACAGCTGTCAGAAAGGCTATGAGATAAGTCATAAAGAGGTTCAAGAAGCTGAACGCGGTTTGCTTTAAAACGCATATCGCTGCTCATGAGAAGAGCTATACTCGTACTTCAAATGCGAAGAATAACCCAAACAAAATCATATGTGGCCAGGAGCCCATTCCTTTTAGGATGTACTTAAAAACTACTTCGTCTCTTGGAAGTCAAGAGACTTCAATAGTAAAAAGGGGCCATCGATTACAGGAAATTGTTGGATGAAGAAGAAACCATTACGTATATCAGTGGTTGTGCTGGAAAGCACACGGTGAGGTGTGCATCACAGTCATTCGATGGCAATACCCTTAACTAGTGAGGACATTAATGAAGTCCACAAGAAAGATCCTCTCATACGATATGGTACGGACCAAGTTTTAAGGACCTTACTAGAATGACCTATTATCCGCATCACGAAAGGGAAAAAGATGGAATAAGAATTTTCTGACTCTCACCATAGAAGTTCTAGACTGTCGACAGTATGTCGCAAATATTAATTCATTGGCTGAGATAGTGCCCCATTCAATTTACCCCAAATCTAAGCTTAATGAAATTAATTATTGGTGGTTAGCATCGGAAATAAGAGGGCACATTAAGGTTTCAAAGTTTGCTTATTATAAATCCATTATGGATCTACCTCAGCTACTCACGTTTTATAGATTAAGAAATAACCAGTCAAAGCTGAGACTGCCCTAAAGTTGTCAAAGATTTTGTCAGCTAAGTTTAAAAGGATTAAGAATGTAGGCGCTTAACCCTCCTGATGAATGATTAGAGGCAGTTCACATTAATAATACCAGATAAACCCTCTTATTGTGATTTTATTGCTAAGAGTTACGTTTGGGTTCTGGTGCTGCTAAGTCTCTCATAAGATCATAAGCTTAGCAAACTTTTAGAAATTTTCCCATAAGAACCCCAGATATTAGGTGTAAGATAAAACTTACAGGCGAAATCATAAGAACCATTTCTTCTGTTTCAGTCAGAAACCTTCAGTCGTAGAATTTAGAAGTATCCTCTCTCTAGAGGAAGTGCGTCAGCATACATAGTTGATATCTCTTTGATCTCTATCAATTGCGAATACCAGACGGTATGATAAAAGCGCCATATGAGGATTGGTGTATCTTAATATGTTCCATAGATTGCTTCCATGCCTGATCAGTATGAAGGTTTAATGCATGGGACCACAAAGATACCCCGATGGTCATACGGTACTAAAATCAACTAAGAGTATTCAAAGAAGATATCCAGAATGGAATTGTTCAAGTAAATGTTCCCGATTAAGAAATTCATGGACTTATAACGTGAATGTGTCACTTATTTGACACAAGCAATGATGGATGAACTGGAGCTTGAGATATGGAAAAATCTCTGTAACCTCCTTGTATTTTGATTTTCTTCTCCTAAGATTACCCTGTTTACCCCTGAGAGGCAGGTAGAGTTAAGAAGTATACCCCATTTAAGGCTGTATTATTATGAAGCCTCCAAGACAGCTAGTACCATCATTGGAAGAATCGAAACCCTGATTAAGTAAGTTTTAAAATATGAGGATTCATATAGCCTAACTCAATATTCTGAGAATTCGGTATAGTTAATTAAGAAAGACGGTTCATTTTGCTTATGCATTGATTACCGCAACCCTAATTAGGCAACAATTAAGAATTGCCATCAGCTGCCCAGGATCTGCGATTTGTTCGACTAACGGCAAGGATTAGCAATTCCTTAAGATTAGTTTTAAGCAGTGGTTGGAGTAACCATCTCACCTTAAAATAAGCTCTTCTATAATAGTTGTTATACAAGGATCAAGGCTGCTTCTTTGGAGCCTTGTATAGATGAAATGTTAAACATTATAGTTGGACAAAAGATTGGTAAGTCCAATTATCAGAATCTGAAAGTTGCATTGGAAACAACGAATAAGATCATACAAATCCGTAATCATCTGAAGGTTGCCAGTGTTCGGCAGAAAATCAAGAATTAATGAAAGTAGCAACCCTCCTAAGTTTTTATTAAGGAATAAGGTTCAACAAAGTATCACCCTGGAAGGGAGTGATGCGATTTGGTAAGAAAGGCAAGTTAAGCCCAAGATACATAGGACCATTCGAGATCATCGAATGTGTCGGATCAGTTGCTTATAAGTTAAACTTACCTGAAGAGCTCAGTGGTATTCACAATGTCTTCCACATCTGAAATCTGAAGAAGTGTCTGGCAGATGAATCGCTAGTTATACCACATACAGATGTGCACATAGATAAGAGCTTGAAATTTGTGGAAAAACCTTTGTCGATCGAGGATCGACATTTTAAGAAGCTTCGAAGGAAGCATGTGCCAATTATAAAGGTTAAATGGGATGCCCGAAGAGGTCCCGAGTACACGTGGGAGGTAGAGTCCATAATGAAAGAAAAGTACCCTCATTTATTTCAGGAAATCTCGAGGTTGAGATTTCTTTTAAGGGGGTGAGGATGTAACACCTCGTAATTTCATGTCCAATAATGTATTGACACGTGTCATAAGCTTTGAACGTGTGTGAGAACACTCTAGAGGGACTAAAGTTGACTGATGCGTGTGAAGTGTTATATATATTAGGTGTATATTTTAAGCCCCTTTAACACTTATTTTTAGCCAAGTTTTAAATTTATAAAACACGATATTTTACTAACACTAAACACACATATGGGCAAGTGCACCCATCGTGAGCGTAGTATAGTGTTGGTAAGATACCGAGGTCGTCCAAGGACACAAGAGCTTTTAATACCGGTTTATCCTCAACGTCTAATCAGATCAAAAAGTTTAGAAAAAATGTTTTAAACTAAGAAAAATAAAAACTAACTAAAATGCTGAAAATAAAAATAAAAAGAAAAACAGATAGACAAGATGAATCACTTGGTTCCGACTCATATCTAGTGTAACCTTTGATTATTTCCGCACTTTTGCACTATTTTAAGAGATTAACTTAGTTATTGTAGTAGGCCCCTCTTTTGAAGGTGACGTTACCCTCACCCCAGTAGTTTGAGTCAGCAAGGATACAATCCTAAAAGGGTGGATTATTGGAATATAATTAATTAAGATATTAATGCAAATTATGGTAGGCCCCTCTTTTGGAGGTGACGTTACCCTCGACTAAGTAGTCTGAGTCAGCAGGGATACAGTCCTAAATAGCCGGGTTATAGTATTAATAGTAGTTAACTTATGAGGGGATCAAAGAGTTTGGACCCCCGCCATCCAATACCGTTAAGTATTGAAGGAGGTCCTACTAAATTTGACCCAGATCCATTGCAGGACCTCTAAACGCTGAACAATGGCAAGACCTTTACCAAACCGTTCCCTTAACCCCCGACTAGGTAGCCAATATACCTCCATATAGACCGTGGAGATATGAATGGTGAAAATCTTTTATTTTATATAGACAGTAAAATAATGCCAAGACACCACGGACAAACGATAAGGAAAGATCACCTTCAACATAAGAAACTAGTTATTAAAGTCATTAATACAAAACCAAGTAAAAAGTGCAAAAGATTAGAAATAAAAAGTATTACACTAGACACTTTGTCTTCACCAAGTGATGTAAGAGACTTAGGCAAACATGGCCTTGATTGTCAAGAACTCTTACGATCAATCTTGGATCCCGAGACGACTCACACACTCTATGATGGACAATGGATGATGGTGGTGGATGATGGTGTTATGGTGGTGGTGGGTGGTGGGTGAAGTGTGAGAGAGGTGGTGTGCCAAGGGATGGTTTGAGCTTGAGCCAAGCACTTCTATTTATAGGCTGAACAGAAGCTCGGGCACGGCCCCGTGTCCAGTGGGCACGGCCCCGTGTCCACATCCTTCTCTTTCTTCATTTAATGCAGGTTTGTCTTTTTAGTTGACCACGCCCCCGTGTCCGCTGAGCACGACCCCGTGGTGCAGAAGAATCTTTGTACTATGCAGATTTGCTGGATTGTGCGAATCTTATAGTTGACCACGGCCCCGTGTCCGCTGGGCACGGCCCCGTGGTGGGTAATAGAAGCTTCTACCACTTTGTCTTTTCTGCTGACACTTGGGCACGCCCCTGTGCTGGCTGAGCACGGGGCGTGTTCAGGCTTCTGATCTCTTGTTTTGCTTGGGAAGATGCTGTCGTGGGGTCGGGCATGTCACGTCTTATCCCTTTTCTTGTATTTATGTTAGATTTTGATGTCTTTTTTCTTCTTTTGTTAATTTGAGCTCATGTAATCCTGAAAATACAAAAGGAAGACAAAAGCACACTTTTTCCAACATTAGTACTAAAAAAGGGTTAGTTTTATGCCTCATTTGATGAAATTTATATGTTGCATTTTTAACACATCAAATACCCCCACACTTGAATCTTTGCTTGTCCTCAAGCAAAACTCTTTAATATGTGGCTATTACACTCCCGAATGGAATGGGTAGAGAAGAAGGTTTTTGGGCTTGTCGTAGAGTGTCGGGATTTCCAAGATTCTTTATTTAATTTTATTTTTTTTATTTACAATCCTATTCGTCATGATTTATTTAAAACTTTTCATAAGATAAATTACTTATTAGGGCATAACATGCCTCTTTAAAATTCTATTTATATACAAGTTCACATACCTCACGGGGATCACTCAACACTCGGCCGAAAATGTATTTTTGTGGATCACTCGAGAGCGGCATGGAACTTACTCCTACCATAGGCTTGCCAAGCAATCAATCCTCCTCCTTTTTAACTTATATACCTTTGTAAATATCAAGAGGACTTTGTGGGTGAAGGGTTAGGCTTGGGTTAAAGGTAGGTGGTTGGGTTGGTGGTTAGTGGTTAGTAGAAAAAAAGAAAAAAATGGCGAAAAGCGTAACAAGTGTCGGTTTTCGTAAAACTTTCTATTTTTGTAACTTTTATTTTGATGAAGCTATTTATTCAAACAAAGTTATTTTTGATGAACTTGTTTGTTTATTTTCTTTTGCTTCATCATCAACACAATTTTTTTTTTTTGAAAAGTCATACGAAAAATCGAACTTGTTACTAAAACAAAGGGGTAAAAATGAAAAAGGTTTTGGTGGGTAAAAAGGGTGTTTGGTTTGGGTTATGAAATGAAAAGGTTTAGGCTCAAAGGGGCTAACTAGGGGGATTTTGGGTAGGTGGTAAAAAAAAAAAAGAAAAATAATGGTGTAGAAATAAAAAGGGTTAGTCCTAATGCCTCCATCATTTACTTACTCGGGTTTAAGTTGGTAAGGACCGGGAATGTATCGTCATGGCAAGTTCTAGAGTCGTAAGAACCAAGCGGCTATTCACACAAGAAACGAAAAATGAGCATTTAGTTCTAATGATATGTAATTGTATGCTCAATAAAGGCTCAAAACTCACTTTTGTGGGAATGGGTTTTTATGTGATCAAGTATATATAATCAAATTTTAACTAAGCTTGTCATGCCTTTTCATAATTTTCTTATGTTGGTTCTTTTTATCACGACGCTATCGGTTGTAAATTCGTAAAAATATAACCTTTTTGAGAACTTGAATTTCCCGAGTTAAACCTAGACAAGAAAAAAAAATGAGTGATTAGCGATTCCAATAGAGTTTTGTGTAAGGCTTGTATTTAGGACTTGTAAGATTCAAGGTTTTAGCATCTCCCTCACACTTAAATTACACATTGTCCTCAATGTGTCCCAAAAATAAGTTTTTAGGTTGATTGAATGTGTGAAAGGTGTGAAAAAGCAAAAAAAATTGTGTTACTGGGCGCTGAACACGGCCCCGTGTTGTCCGGGCACGGCCCCGTGTTCAAGTGCCAGTAACAAAATTAAAACAAGAGAAACAGAAGTCTGGACACGGGGGCGTGTTGGGTGAACACGGCCCGTGTCCAGTTACCTGAATTGGGTCTTTTTCTGCAGACTGTGCAGCACGGGGCCGTGTTGGGTGGACACGGCCCGTGCCGAGCTTACTGTAAACGAAGAAATTTGTTGGACGGTTCTGTTTTCCTGCATGGAGTGCTGGTTCAAGTTTCCCTTGCATCCTTTGCCATCTCAAGTGTGTTTTATTCCTGAAAATTAAAACTAACTAGAAAACAAGAAAATTAATCTAAACTAAACTAAGGATAGTTCCGCGGAATGCCTCCGTGGTGCGCCACGTTTATAAGGGTCCTTGGCTAGACCCAAAGCCTGGTCACATGTTACCCAAGTGGGATGTATTGCATCCTATGTTACACCGTCGGAGAGCGTCATCCAAGCTTGAGTCTATGACCTTCATGTAGTTGACCGGGTCTTCTTCCTCTATTTCCTTTCCACATTCAAACTTCATTTCCTCGTCCCCAAACTTCAATGTTAACGTTCCGTCATTCATATCCACCACTGCTTGGGCGGTGGCTAGAAATGGCCTCCCGAGGATGAGAGGGACATCGGTGTCTTCTTCCATGTCTAGGATGACAAAGTTGGTTGGAAAAACGAAGTTGTCAACCTTGACCAGTAGATTTTCAGCGACACCTTGTGGAAATTTGACGGACCTGTCGGTGAGTTGTATGCTCATCTTTGTAGGGCTTGTTGTTCCTAGGCCGAGTCGTTTGAACATTGACGTGGGCATGAGGTTAATGCTAGCCCCAAGATCGGCTAATGCATTACGAACGGGGGACTTCCCAATCGAGCAAGGAATTGTGAAGCTCCCGGGATCGATTTTCTTTTGTGGAAGTTTGTTGAGTACTAAAGCGGAGCATTCTTCGCCTAAGTTAACTAATTGCAATGATTCAATTTTCCTTTTGTGAGTGAGGAAATCCCTCATGAATTTTGCATATTTAGGCATTTGGGTTAGAACCTCAATAAAAGGGATATTGACATGCAATTGTTTTAGTAAACTTTTGAACTTTGCGAATTGCTCATCGGTCTTTTGGCGATTTAACCTACCGGGGTACGGAATTGGAGGAGTCTTGGTGGGCTCTTGATTTTGTGAAGAGGCCTTTTCTGGTTGAGGTGTAGGTGAGGTCGTGCTTTGGCGTTGGCTTCCTTCAACTGGTGGTAATGGGGCATCCTCGGGACCCACGGTTTGCTTTCTCAATGTGATGAGGTGTACTTGCGCCTTTGGGTTGGTTTCGGTATTACTTGGTAACGCGCCTTGTGGTCTCTCGGAGAAATTTTGAGCTAGTTGATTTAATTGTTTTTCAACGTTTTGAATGCTAGCTTGTTGATTTCTAAAATTCGATTCCAATTGTTGAAATCAATCCGAGTTTTTCTTTTCGGTGTCGGAGATGAGGCGAGATATGGTATCTTCAAGCCTTTCTCTTCCACCTTGTTGTTGAGAGAAATTTTGTGGTTGTTGAAAATTAGTTCGTTGGTTTTGTTGGTTACTACTATTGTCGGGATCTCTCCAACCAAGATTTGGGTGGTTACGCCATCCTTGGTTGTAGGTACCCGTTGGAGGACCCGACGGCCTAGGTCTATTATCAATGTAGTTTACCGTTTCTGCTTGTTCATCTAATTCTTTCATACAACTTCAATTTTCATGTGACCCACCACACCCTTCACAAGCCATAACCGAGCCTGTTTTTGTCATTTCTAGCCTTTTGATTTTCGAAGAGAGGGCCTCGATTTGGGCTTGTAAAGAGGTGATTTCATCAACCTTATGGGCGCCCGGGGCAATAGATTTATTACCTCAGGGAGTGTGCCACTGAAAATTGGTTTGAGCAATTTCCTCAATTTGATTATATATTTCATTTGGGCGACGATTACCTAAAAGTCCCCCGGAGCTTGAATCAAGTGTTTGTCTTGTGTGTGGCAACAACCCATTGTAGAAAGTGGATACTTGTTGCCACACCGCTAGACCGTGATGAGGACACTTTCTTAGAAGCTCCTTGAACCTTTCCCAAGTTTCATATAAGGATTCCCCATCCTCTTGTGAGTATGTATTAATTTCAGTCATTAGTTTAGCCGTTTTAGCAGGAGGGAAATACTTATATAGAAACTTTTGGGCTAGTTCATCCCAGGTGTTTACCGAGCCAACTGGGAGGGTGTTAAGCCAAGCCTTAGCTCGGTCTTTTAGTGAAAATGGAAACATCCTAAGGAGAATGGCGTCGTTTGATGCTCCATTGATCCGAAAAGTATCACATATTTCCAAGAAATTAGTAATATGTAGATGGGGATCCTCGTCCGCAAGCCCATGGAAGGTTGCGGAGTTTTGGAGCATTTGTATCAAATGCGGCCGAAGTTCGAAGTTGTTGGCTTCGACATTCGGTGCATTGATAGCGGCGCCGAGATTGCCTACGGTGGGCCGTAGGTAATCCATGAGGGTACGTTGGTCAGCCATTGGAAGTGGGTCCCCCGAAACTTTCTCTTGATTTTTAGATTTAAGTCTTTTTCTGAGAAAGCGTTCGGGTTCTTCTAGAGGTTCTTTTATGTCCCTACTAGAACTGGAGCTCATGCACTGCATAGGAGGTTCAAATGTGGCGCCTGGGTTCCAAGTCCTGCAATAAAAACAGAAAAGAACGTTGGTCAGAATGTTTACCACGGCCCCGTGCTCGGTGAACACGGCCCGTGGTCAGAGATACAGTGATTGTTTTCTGGATCCCTGTTACTGGGAGTTTGACACGGCCCCGTGTTGCCCGACATGACCCCGTGTTCAGCTCTCTGTAACTCAGAAAATAAAAACTGCCAGTGATGATGCTGGGCACGGCCCGTGTCCGACCAGGCACGGCCCGTGCTGAGCTCTGCAGAAACAGAAAAACTAAAAAAAATCCTAAAAAAATGAAAAATAAGAAAAACGATTAGGCCGTTGATTCCTAACTTTCTTAAAATCCTTGTGTCCCCGGCAGCGGCGCCAAAAACTTGATGCGTGTGAAGTGTTATATATATTAGGTGTATATTTTAAGCCCCTTTAACACTTATTTTTAGCCAAGTTTTAAATTTATAAAACACGATATTTTACTAACACTAAACACACATATGGGCAAGTGCACCCATAGTGAGCGTAGTATAGTGTTGGTAAGATACCGAGGTCGTCCAAGGACACAAGAGCTTTTAATACCGGTTTATCCTCAACGTCTAATCAAATCAAAAAGTTTAGAAAAAATGTTTTAAACTAAGAAAAATAAAAACTAACTAAAATGCTGAAAATAAAAATAAAAAGAAAAACAGATAGACAAGATGAATCACTTGGTTCCGACTCATATCTAGTGTAACCTTTGATTATTTCCGCACTTTTGCACTATTTTAAGAGATTATCTTAGTTATTGTAGTAGGCCCCTCTTTTGAAGGTGACGTTACCCTCACCCCAGTAGTTTGAGTCAGCAAGGATACAATCCTAAAATGGTGGATTATTGGAAGATAATTAATTAAGTTATCAATGCAAATTATGGTAGGCCCCTCTTTTGGAGGTGACGTTACCCTCGACTAAGTAGTCTGAGTCAGCAGGGATACAGTCCTAAATAGCCGGGTTATAGTATTAATAGTAGTTAACTTATGAGGGGATCAAAGAGTTTGGACCCCCGCCATCCAATACCGTTAAGTATTGAAGGAGGTCCTACTAAATTTGACCCAGGTCCATTGCAGGACCTCTAAACGCTGAACAATGGCAAGACCTTTACCAAACCGTTCCCTTAACCCCTGACCAGGTAGCCAACATACCTCCATATAGACCGTGGAGATATGAATGGTGAAAATCTTTTATTTTATATAGACAGTAAAATAATGCCAAGACACCACGGACAAACGATAAGGAAAGATCACCTTCAACATAAGAAACTAGTTATTAAAGTCATTAATACAAAACCAAGTAAAAAGTGCAAAAGATTAGAAATAAAAAGTATTACACTAGACACTTTGTCTTCACCAAGTGATGTAAGAGACTTAGGCAAACATGGCCTTGATTGTCAAGAACTCTTACGATCAATCTTGGATCCCGAGACGACTCACACACTCTACGATGGACAATGGATGATGGTGGTGGATGATGGTGTTATGGTGGTGGTGGGTGGTGGGTGAAGTGTGAGAGAGGTGGTGTGCCAAGGGATGGTTTGAGCTTGAGCCAAGCACTTCTATTTATAGGCTGAACAGAAGCTCGGGCACGGCCCCGTGTCCAGTGGGCACGGCCCCGTGTCCACATCCTTCTCTTTCTTCATTTAATGCAGTTTTGTCTTTTTAGTTGACCACGCCCCCGTGTCCGCTGAGCACGACCCCGTGGTGCAGAATAATCTTTGTACTATGCAGATTTGCTGGATTGTGCGAATCTTATAGTTGACCACGGCCCCGTGTCCGCTGGGCACGACCCCCGTGGTGGGTAATAGAAGCTTCTACCACTTTGTCTTTTCTGCTGACACTTGGGCACGCCCCCGTGCTGGCTGAGCACGGGGTGTGTTCAGGCTTCTGATCTCTTGTTTTGCTTGGGAAGATGCTGTCGTGGGGTCGGGCATGTCACGTCTTGTCCCTTTTCTTGTATTTATGTTAGATTTTGATGTCTTTTTGCTTCTTTTGTTAATTTGAGCTCATTTAATCCTGAAAATACAAAAGGAAGACAAAAGCACACTTTTTCCAACATTAGTACTAAAAAAGGGTTAGTTTTATGCCTCATTTGATGAAATTTATATGTTGCATTTTTAACACATCATTGACAAACAAGGAAAGTATGTGTATATAAGGGTTCCAATTGTCAACAATGGATAAATATATCTTTACAATAACCCTACATGATGTTTATACCCTTAAACGAATGAATCATGGATCATACGAAGCTAATTGTGAAAGAAAGTGAGAGATTACAAACTACAAGGGTTAAATGTGTCAACATGTCTAAAGTATACCTCTGAGTGACCTTTTAGCAAACCCGAAGCTTTGTAACGATTAATTATGCTCACTAGAATGCATGAAAAAAATTTCACCAATTTTCGTTATCGTATGAGAAAGTTTTGGTAAAACTCTTATACGAGGGGTTAAAAGCGTCAACGTTGAAATATTATAACCTTTCGGGTGATCAAAAGTTAATCAAGGACTTAATAAACTTGGTATAAGTCTTGAAGTCCTTAGAAATCAATTAAGATGGCTCAAAGTGCAAAACAAGAAGTTAAAACAACTTTTATATGGACCAAGGACCAAAATAACAATTTTGGAAAGTTGAAATCCGGTCAGAAGGGGCGTCGCGCGACGGGTAGGGTCCTTAGGGGACCTACGCGTGACGCGAGGGGTCATCTGATGCAGAAACTCTTAACAGGTGCTTGTTCAGTCCTTGTAACCGACTTTGATGCCTTGTTTCCAATACCATGTGCTGCACAATAGGGTTTTTAGGCTCAAGGGACACTTGGGATGCATCAAAGATCACTTGTAGACTTGTTTGGCACAATCATGAGCAATTAAACTCACTATATAAAGACCCACATTGGTTCAATTTTGATCATTCATGCCAAACACAACTCCTGAGGATTTCTAGAGCTCAAGGCCATTCCCTAAGCATCATAAGTCGTGCATTGGACCTTGGTAAGTATCCTTAACCTTCCTTAATCGTGTTTTACTTAGTTTATAGCTTAAAAGTCAAACCGTCGTAATTAAGGATTGACTTAATGATTAATCAATAATGGTCCAGTGATTAGTCTAATTGAAAGTAGTTATAAGTTGATAATTATGTGGGCATTAAACCCTTAAAAGGGCACCCTCTGATTCCCGCTCTAACTAGATCATTTGTCGGGTCAAAGTTTGTTATAAAAAGTCAACGGAAACTTAATTTTCGAATTAACACATAATTAGCAATGTAGAAGACGTGTAACCTATTTTATCACTCATATTACTTGATAATTAGTATAAGAACTGGTCTAAGCTTGTTTGATCCGACAATTTTCTGTTTAGGCTCGGTTCGGAACCAAAAGTCGCAAAACTTTGACTTTTGTTTTGACTTCAGTTCTGACCCGATTTAGATGGGTTTAGAATGCCTTCGAGCTTCATTAGGACCGGGTTATGTGATAGTATAACCCTTTGTGATTGGCTCGTTGATTGTCCGATTCATTTACACGTTTCCGTAAATTGCTAAATGTTGACCATAATGCCCTTTTGACCATAAAACGAGATTTTTGGAAATGTGAGAGGACAATAATCTTTGTTACTGATTTATAAACATGTCCTTAAAATTTCACATCAGTTGGAGGTCTAGATTAGGAGTTATGCTTAATAGCGTAATTAGAAATTTTTTTATTAATTAAACGGCATAATTAGCGTAAAGCCTATCTAAACCCAATTTTGACACCAAATCTTTTACTCACTGATATAATATAATATTTTGGGATTTTTGAAGATTTTTAATTATTTTTAAACTGATCATAACCTAAGGTTATTACCTTGATTCGGTAATTACCGATTATACCCTTTTCGTTCATAAAATGAGTTTTACACGACATCTTGATACCAAATCTTTTGCTACTAATTTTATATGATAAATAAAGTATTTTGAACTTTATAACTGATCAGAAAACTCAGATTTCCGATTATGACCCGGAAATCGCTTAAAAAGGCTTTTTACGCGTATTAAACGCCTAGTATGGATTTAAAACCATTTTGTCATATACGACTTATCACCAACTGATATAACCTATTAAATTAAGTTGTTTTACTGATTATTTCAGACCCGAATCTCAGAATTATAATTAATCTCTTTTATAATCTTTTAAATGACCAAAATACCCCTACGGGGCTTAATTTGAGATTAAACTCGTTTTGGGCATAATGGAAGGTATCCTACTGATATCACAACATATTTAAATCATATTAACTTAGGAAACCTGTTTGTGACTCATTTGATTACCTGTAACGCATTATGTGCGTTCGGTGCGGTTTATGTAACTAGTTTGCATAAATTAGCCGAAACGGGTAAAACATTATCGTTTATGTCTCAAAATCCAGAATGTGTTTTAGTTACCCATATTAAACAAGCATACAAGCTTGTCGGGTCAAAACAACATTCTAAACCGGTCTTCGCTTTATCATGCGTTTAAACCGTTCCTTTCGAAAACTAACCGGTCTAAGTCTAGGCTTAATTAAAGACCCGTTAGGAATCTAATAGGTTATTAAAAACCTTCGTTCCAGATTTAGGAGCCCAGTAAAAGCTATATGTACTTGCTGAATTGATATACGGATGGGATTGAATTTATATTTAGCCCAGGTAAATACTTTTAACTTATTTTCCCTATACGGGCTTGGGGTACGGTATATAAAATACCGCTTGGTCGGGCATTGAATTGTTAATCGTATGAAGGTTAATTCATTGAGATGACCCGTTTAAATTGTTTTGTTTGCTTAAAGCCTTTGGGGGGTTAATGACCATGTCCCGGATATCCTTGGCATCATTTTACGAAATGGCCATGACCTAAGCACGGGGTGTAGGCGTACACCTGACAGATGCATATGTAAAAACTGGTATCCCACTTAAAGGATTCAACCTTGTGGGCATTATACCTGTGGTGTGTCTTTTAATCTTTAACCCGACATGAACCGGGCAACTGAACGCATAACAAACATGTAATTCTTTTACAAGTCTTATATACAAATAATTATCCTAGGTTATAAAATATTTTGTGCCATGTGCATTCAAATCAATTTTCCAAGACACTTTCAAAATGAGTCAGATAATTGTATTTACCAGTGTAAACTGACGTATTTTCCAAAAAGGCTAAGTGCAGGTACTATACGTAATAGGCTGGCTACTCCAGGCATCAATAATCAAGTCTCGCATGCTCTAGATGTTAAAGTCTGTTGAACAGTTTTCCTTTTTTATTTCGATCCGCCTGTGGATCCTTTACTGTCCGTTGTAATACTTGGATATTACTTTATATCAGATTGTAATATATTTATCGTTTGCTTCCGCTGTGCATTTATATATATTGTGTTGTTGACTATGATGATATCAACTACGTCACAATACTCCCCACCGGGCCCACCGGTAATACGTGGAAATATCGGGGTGTGACACTTGCGCGAGATTCTTTTATGTAGCGTTCGATAGTTTTAAGGTGTTCTAATATCCTATCGGTCACTTCGGTGATAGAGTAAGGATCGGGATTTTCAAAGCTTGAATCCGGTTGTTCGATCCTATGTTCCTCATAATACTCATATGAAGTAGATGGTTCGCACCATTGTTCTTCATTGTAAGTATATGATGGATAAGGGTAGTAATTTTGTTCTTCATAATACTCATATGAGGTGGGTTGTTCACGCCATGGTTCCTCATAATAAGTATACGAAGGTGGTGGCTCATATCTTGGTTCCTCAAAGTATGAGTATGAAGGCTCATACCTTGGTTCATCAAAATACGAGTATGAGGGAGGAGGTTCATACCTTTGGTCTTCATAGGATGTGTATGAAGTTGATGGCTCGCCTGGGCTCCTCATAGTAGGTGTATGAATTGGATGGTTGATAAGAGTTACAATATTGAACCGGGTGCGGGTCACCATAATTAGTGCAATAATTATTCCTATAATCATCCTCCTCATAGGTGTAGTTGTAACCTCCTGACTATTGATCCATAAGAATCACTCAGCAGACCACAACCAAGTCTCGAGACCAGAAAACAAAAAAAAAATGAAAACAGAGGCTGGACACGGCCCCGTGTTCAGTGGACACGGCCCCGTGTACAGAATCTGTACCTGGGCGTTTTAATTAAAGTTACTGATTTTTTTTTAGCACGGGGCGTGTTCAGTGAGCATGGACCCGTGTTCAGGCTACTGTATCTGGGTGTTTTATGAAAAATGTTGAGCACGGCCCCGTGTTCAGTGAGCACGACCCGTGTTCAACCTACTGTAAATGCAAAACTAAACTAAAATGCAGAAAAATGTGCGCGCGTTTTGAAAAAGTTTTGAAAAACTGATTAGGCCGTCGATTTTAAGCTTTCTTAAAATCCTTGTGTCCCCGGCAACAGCGCCAAAAACTGATGTGCGTTAAGTGTGTTATGGTTTTAATGTTTATTTTAAGCCCTTTTACACTCTTTTAGCCAAGTTTTAAATTTATAAAACACGATATTTACTAACACTAAACACACATATGGGCAAGTGCACCCATCGTGAGCGTAGTATAGTGTTGGTAAGATACCGAGGTCGTCCAAGGACACAAGAGCTTTAGTACCGGTTTATCCTCAACGTCTAATCAAATCAAAAAGTTAGAAAAAGGTTTTTAAACTAGAAAATAAAAACTAACTAAAATGCTGAAAATAAAATAAAAGTAAAAACAGATAGACAAGATGAATCACTTGGTTCCGACTCGTGTTTAGTGTAACCTTTGATTATTTCCGCACTTTTGCACTTTTTAAGAGATTATCTTAGTTATTGTAGTAAGCCACTCTTTTGAAGGTGACGTTACCCTCAACCCAGTAGTTTGAGTCAGCAAGGATACAATCCTAAAGGGTCGGATTATTGAAAGATAATTAATTAAGTTATTAATGTATATTATGGTAGGCCCCTCTTTTGAAGGTGACGTTACCCTCGGCTAAGTAGTCTGAGTCAGCAGGGATACAGTCCTAAATAGCCGGGTTATAGTATTAATAGTAGCTTAACTGATGAGGGGATCAAAGAGTTTGGAACCCCGCCATCCAATACCATTAAGTATTGAAGGAGGTCCTACTAAATTTGACCCAGGTCCTTTGCAGGATCTATACACTGAACAATGGCAAGACACTTACCAAACCGTTCCCTTAACCCTCGACCAGGTAGCCAACATACCTCCATATAGACCGTGGAGATATGAATGGTGAAAATCTTTTATTTTATATAGACAGTAAAATAATGCCAAGACACCACGGACAAACGATAAGGAAGAATCACCTTCAACGTAAGAAACTAGTTATTAAAGTCATTAATACATAACCAAGTAAAAAGTGCGAAAAAATTAAAAATAAAAAGTATTACACTAGACACTTTGTCTTCACCAAGTGATGTAAGAGACTTAGGCAAACATGGCCTTGATTGTCAAGAACTCTTACGATCAATCTTGGATCCCGAGATTACTCACACACTCTATGATAGACAATGGATGATGGTGGTGGATGATGGTGTTATGGTGGTGGTGGGTGGTGGATGAAGTGTGAGAGAGGTGGTGTGCCAAGGGATGCCTTTGAAGTGAACCAAGCACCCCCATTTATAGCCTGTACAGAAGCCTGGACACGGCCCCGTGTCCGCTGGACACGGCCCCGTGTCCACCCTTTTCTCTTTCTTCATTAATACAATTTGTCTGCATTAGCTCCACACGCCCCCGTGTCCGCTGGGCACGGTCCCGTGTGTAGAAGCGTATCTGTACTATCAAGATTTGCTCAGATTCTGCGAATCTTTGCGTTGACCACGGCCCCGTGTCCACTGGACACGCCCTCGTGTTGGGAAATAGAAGCTTCTACAAGTTTGTCTTTTGTGCCAGGGCTGAGCATCCTGGACACGGCCCCGTGCTCGCTGAGCACGGCCCTGTGCTGAGCTGGGCACGCCCCGTGCTGAGCTGGGCACAGCCCCATGCTCAGCTGGGCACAGCCCCATGCTCAGCTTTCTTCTTGTTTTTGCTTTGGGAGTTGTTGTCGAGGGGTCGGGCATGCCACGTTTCTTCCTTTTCTTTGTATTTATGTTGGTTTTGGCTGTATATTTGTTCCTTTTGTTCGTTTAAGCTCATTTGACCCTGTAAATTCAAAAGGAAGACAAAAACACACTTTTTCCAACATTAGTACTAAAAAGGGTTAGTTTTATGCCTTATTTGATGTAATTTATATGTTGCATTTTACACACATCACTAATCACACCTGGAATAGGTGGTCCGGTATACTTCTTGACCTAAAGATTTGCTGAAGCCTATTTATTAGCTATAACACAAGATGATGCTAATAAGATTATTCAAGATAGCAAGAATTATAGATATCTTGGACGCGTAGTTATTAAGTTCAGGGAAACCAATCATAGAAGTTTTAATACATACAATTGTTCCAGCTACCCAAACATCTATTGGCACTACAAAAGTGACAACAGATGTTACAATCATACTACCACCTCCACCACCAACACAAAAGTCTCCTAAAGGACTCCTCATTCACAAAAGAAAACCATCCACAAAGCTTCCACAACCACCATAAACAACACCAACACCTCAAACCAGATCCAGGAGAACAAAATTCATTGTCTAAGATTATGATAAAGAAACTCCTGATGCATCACCTATCAAAACCACAACCACCACAACACTAACCATTACATCTCCACCAACAAAACTACCTATCACCATACTTAACCCACTAGAGTTAGAACATGTATCAAAAGAAATACAATCTTTTTACTCTACAACTAACACCAGCCAACTTACCTTCCCATCCATCAAAAGATATTCAAAGCCTTCTAATGTCAAAGAATAACCTGAATTAAAGATCAAATAGGGTGAAAAACTAGTTGCAGTTAAAAGCATGGAAAAAGTGATAAGGAGGCACATAAAATTTTATCCGAAGAATTCACAAAAGTGAATAGATTGGAAGATTTTGCCAAAGATGTCAGTCAAAAGGCTTCACAAGGACCAGTAAACAACCCTGAGCTCAGAAAAGCACTAAGGCAAGATTACTTGGATTTCATCATGAAGAATAAACCTTACATAGCTACAAGAGCTTAATTCACTAGTTGGACTACAAAAGCCCTTTTAGATGAAACTGCAAGGATTGAGAGGATAAAACTCAATCTAGACATTAAACCCACTCATCTCAATTAGAGAGCAGGGAAAAACCTGTTGGCCAAAAGGCCATTGAATTCAGAAAGAATGAGGATATGGTGGCAACCAAATTTGGCACGATGTAATCTATGGCCAGGTGGGATGAGCCTACAATCAAAGAGAGCTACACGAAACTTAAAGAATTAAGAGCTAAAGATCCTTCAGTCCCAAGAAGGCCAAATTATGAAGACTTGAATGTACCTATCAGATTTCTGGTTGATGCTTCAGAACTTCCCACTACAAAGAATGTCTCCTAAGCTATTAGAAGCTATATCAAAAGGCAAAAGGAGATGTTTGCAGAAGATCTACAGAAATATGAAGATGAGATAAGGAATGAAAGTATCAAAAATGAGCTTATGTATGGGCATCAAGATGCAAAACCAGAAGAACTGCTTGGGCAAATCTTGGGAAAATAATTTCCCTCACCTCATCCAATAAAATATGTCCTAATAAATCCATCTAGCTTAAAAATTATAAAGTAGTCATCCAACAGGATAAGTCATGAATTGCCTATAGTCAGGGCTAAAGGAGAAGTGAAAAAGACTTCAATGAATAATGTCTCAAGCCTGAAAATTAAAGATCTACAAGACCTTCTAGCTCTTCCACTTGAAAGGGATTCAGATGACCCTCTCTGAAAGATTTGAAAAGCAATTTAAAGCTCAAATTAGAGAGAAGTTGATGAGGAATAAAGATTGATCTAATAAACATATGTTTTGGTATCATCTGTTCTAGGGGGAGATTGTTGGACCTACAAAAGAACACATGATATTTAAAATGCAAAACATGAAAAAGTGATCAAGAAATAAACAGAAGATTGAACCAGTCTCCTCCCAAAGATAGTGAATTTTGAACACCTAGATCAGAGCATCTGTTGAAGACTTGCTATCCACTGTTTGAAGCCTTAGAACTGTTGTTTATGAGGAAGCAACGTCTGTTAATGGCCACAGCTCTATTGAAGGCAAAGGTCTGCTCATGAAGACCAAACATATGTTGTGGCCAAACAGATGTATGGAACAAAGCAACAGAGGATTGCAAAACAAATGTTTCTTAACGTGACAGTATTAGCTTATTAACAATATTTAGCTTAGTTAGATTAGATGCTTGATTCCCACATATGTGTGTAACATCTGTGGAATCTTTTATGTTAGAAAAGTTAGATGTCGCTATCAGGGTGATGTCAGACAATCACAAATAGACCTTTTATACTTAGTATAAATAGATCTCACCTTTTAGAGATTTATCTATCACACACATCACCTTTTCTTTTGTACAAACAAATTTGTATGTGATCAGACTGGGAGAGTTTGTAGAGTCAATCATTCTGTAAAACTTGTAATTTTTTGATTCAATGATAAACAAATGTTGATGATAATTCCTTGCTTGTGATTATTTTATCTTTTATACAACAAAAAATTGTCTGTTGTTACTTGTTTAAT
Source organism: Helianthus tuberosus (assembly GCA_030545235.1). NCBI lineage: Eukaryota > Viridiplantae > Streptophyta > Magnoliopsida > Asterales > Asteraceae > Helianthus > Helianthus tuberosus. The sequence goes on from CM060436.1 coordinate 35,829,445, forward strand.
CACAAGCCTTGTAAACTCAGATCTTAACACATGTTTTGTTAACTTAAAATTTGGTTTGAATTTTGTATAAATTGTTTTAATTTAAGAATTTTACTATTTTATTGCATTTTTGTTGTTTATTAACACATAAATCACTTTCAAGTGATTTGGATTATCAAACTGATGTGTTGAAAAACACACACATTTATCTTATGTAAATTGTATATTTTTTTTATAGTTTTAGAGCCATTTTTATTAATTTTTAGCTTTTATTTGTTAAGATTGTGTATTTGTAGGTCAGATGCGGAAAATGATTAATACCGAGCTTAAAATGAATATTTTTACTAGACCCGAAACGAGTGAGGTTAACAAGTTTTGTATATAAATGTAGTATAATTCAATTTGAATGTGGAATTATTGTGTTTTGTGTGATAATGTTTACGATGCAAACTAAAAGAATTTAAGTTACAAATTACTTATTTTAGTTTTTTGTTCTCTTTATGGCACATGTTACAAGGAGTCATGTGGCTAGGTTTACAATGACAATAATGCCAATTATGAAATTCTATTATAATATTCTATTAGGGGTGTTCATCGAATCGAATATCGAATTTTTGAATTATTCGAAACGAATTATTCGAATAATTTTTATTTTCCCTTGAATTCGTATTCGATTCAAATTCGATTAAATCATACCGAATTCGATTCGAATTCGTATTCGAATAAAAAACCCAATTCGTATTCGATTAAAAATTCGAATTCGAATCGAATTCGAATAAATTGGATTTAATTCAGATTCTTTAAAAACATGTAAAAAACTATCAAAATGAAACATAAATTTTAAAGCAACCATAAAACACGATATCACATTAAAAAGTTCCAAATAAAGCACCATAAGTCTAAAATTCAAAACGAGAAGTCGTGAATCCACTCCACATTACAAGTTAATATTTTTAGGGTTATAAATCTATTGATAGATTTGTTACTTAGGTTTTAGTTATGGGCCATGTAGTGGGTTTGGTAATGGGTAATTTTAATACTTGGAAAAAATTTGAAAATAATTAATAGTATAGCTTAATAAAAGTTATATATGCATTATATATAAAAATAATAAATAAAAATGTATAATGTTTATTCGAATTTCGAATCGAATCGAATTTGAAATTATAAATTCGTATTCGATTCGTATTCGCTTTACTTGACACGAATTGAATCGAATTCGAATACGAATTCTTTTAATCGAAACGAATTCTTGATAATCGAATCGAATTTAAACGAATTTCAAATTTTTTGAATTCGAAACGAATTCTGAACACCCCTACATTATATGCCATCGCATCAAAGAACAATTGTTTTGAAGCTGTACACACATCGCATATGATAGAGATTCCTAGAGTGGATCAAACTTCAAAGATAAATAACCCTTAGAGGGGGTTATAAGCTCCAAAAAATTTAGAGACGAAAGACAAGAGTTTTCTGTAATTTTTCTTCTTCTTTCATTTACTAAATGAAGGGGTATAAATACAATCATGCAAGCAACACTAAAAGAAACGTGGGTTGTTGGTTACTACTAAACATGTAAACTAAAATGTTAAGACCACTCTAGATCAACTAGATAACTACGTGGGAGAACATGCGGAACATGGGAACAAACGTGCAAAGAACAAATATTAAACGTGGGTTGCTTTACACAATTGACGGCAACTCGGATCGTATAAGCATATCTTTACTAAATTTGTGGAATTGGGCCGTGAGCACACGCTATTTGGGTGGTCCATCACAAATTGCTAAAAGTTCATTTTGTAGAAAACTAGATGTTGCCCCGCCCGCGTTGCGGGGCGATAGCCGAATAATTTTTAACCAATTAAAAAAGCAGTACCATAGTTTTGCCAGAAAGAAAAAGTAAAAAGATTGTTAGGCAGCTCCTTGACACGATTTTTAGCTGGGGGCAAAGTCATATTTTTATTTTTACATGGGGGAAAATCAAAATTTTTCCCGATGGTAGAATCCTAATTTTTAGCTAGGGGAAAATCATATTTTTATTTTTCACTGGGGGGCAAAAAAACGTAATTTTGAATTGAGGGTGATATCGTAATTTTGAACCGAGGGGAAAATCGTAAATTTTAGCTGGGGGCAAAAGCATAATTTTATTTTGAACTGGGGGCAAAGACGTAATTTTAAACTGGGGGAAATCCGTAATTTTAAAGTGGATATAAAATAATAAACTGGTGTAAAATCGTAATTTTGAGCCGGGGAAAAACAAAATTTTATTTTGAACTGGGGCGAAAACGTAATTTTGGCTAAGGGTAAAAGTGTAATTTTTTTACCGAGGGCGAAATCGTATTTTCGGTTTAGCTGGGTGTAAAGTCATATTTTTATTATGAATTTGGGAAAATCATAATTTTGAACCGAGGGTAAAATGGTAATTTTGAGGTAGGGGAAAACCATATTTTTATTTTTAGCTGGGGGCAAAAAAGTAATTTTAAACTGAGGGTGAAATCGTAATTTTGAACCGAGAGAAAAATCGTAATTTTGAGCTGAGGGCAAAAGCATAATTTTATTTTGAACTGGGGCGAAGACGTAATTTTAAACTGGGGGGAAAACCGTAATTTTAAAGCGGGTATAAAATAAAAAGCTGAGGGTAAAATCGTAATTTTTGAACCGATGGCAAAATTATAATATTGAGCCGCTGGCAAAAAGGTTATTATATTTTTTAGTTGAGAGGAAAGCGTAATTTTAAACTGGTGGCAAAACCGTAATTTTAAAGTGGATATAAAATAATAAAATGGTTGGTGCAATAAAGGAGAGGCGGCCGTCCATTTCGACCAATGGCAGGGAAACACTATTCCCTGCCATGGTCTTTGTATATGTAAGATAACTAGTTTTTGCCCCGCCCGCGTTGCGGGGCAATAAGCCGAATATTTCTCTCTAATAACATGTGTGTGTGTTTCGGTTACTTGTACATACTACTCATAACACGATCTCAAAAAAAAAAAAAATTACATCGAATCAAACAATTAAAAAAAACACTACCATACTTTTACTAAAAAAACTAAAACGATGGAAATACTATAATTTTAAACCGAGAATAAAATTGTAATTTTTCAGGACAAATGAGCATGTACCAGGCATGCCTGGACGAATAAAAATTACACATATGCCCGTCCACGTTGCGAGGCGTTAAATCAAATATTTCTTAGTTTCATAACATGTATGCATGTATTTATGTTACTTGTACATACTACTTATAACACGATCTGAAAAAATACATTGAGACAACCAATTAAACGAAAACATTACCATAATTTTGCTAAAAAAATTAAAACAATAACAGGTCTGTAATTTTGAGCTGGGGTAAAATACTAATTTATCAGGACCAATGAGCGAGTGTTAGACAACTGCTTGACACAATAAAAGTTACATTGAGTCAACCAAGCAAAATAAAACAGTACTATAGTTTTGCAAAAAAAAAAAAAAGTAAAACGATGGCAAGATCATAATTTTTAACTGGGGGAGAAATCGTAGTTTTTTGAAATGGGAGCAAAATCATAATTTTGAACAGAGGGCGAAATCGTAAAAATATTTTGAACTGGGGGCGAAATCATAATTTTAAACTGAGGGCAAAATCATAATTTTGAGGTATGGGGAAAAACATACTTTTATTTTGAACTGTGGGCAAGAACGTAAATTTGAGCGGAGGGCAAAATCGTAATTTTGAGGTAGGGGCAAAAACGTATTTTTATTTTGAAGGGGGGGGGCAAAAATGTAATTTTAGACGGAGGGCGAAACCGTAAATTTAAAATGGGAATAGAATTAGAAATAGGTTTTTGAAGTGAGGGCAAAATCGTAATTTTTGAGCCAGGGGCAAAAATATAATTTTATTTTGAAATAGGGGCGAAAACGTAATTTTAAACAAAGGACGAAACCGTAATTTTAAGTTAGCAATAAAATAAAATTAAAAATGGGCTGGTCCAATAGGGATGTGCCAGGCAAGCTGTCTGTCACTATTCCCTCAACTTCAAAATGTATATGTAGGGAATATAAAAAAAGTTAACCAACAAAAAGAGTTTTTTTTTTTTTTTTTTTCAAAATACACAGGGGCTAAACACCTATTAGCAAAGTTAAAAGTTTAAAAGGAGAATACAAAAAGCAACGATCAATCACTAAAAATTATAAAAGTAGAGGGAGTAAACATGCACACTCATAAAGTTAAAGTAGAGGGACTAAACACACATACAAACAAAGCTAACCAATAAGAGAAACTTTTTAAAAACTATAGGGGCTAAACACACATATTAGCGAAGATGAAGGTTTAAAAATAGAATAGAAAAGTAACAACCAATGAGGGGGTGCCAGGCAGCTGCCTGACACTATTCCCCTCATTGTGTTTTGTAGTTATAGGTAATGGTTTAGGATTCCAATTAAATGCCCTATAGACTTAATTACGTAGGATATATATCAAATACATGGGGAGGAACCTCCAGTACGTGAAATCGTGGAAAAGAAAAAGAAGCAAGCTAGCAACCTGGTGAACTATTTATATTTTTTTACGATGAACCATGATCTTGTTTTTGTTTCATGTTTGATTATGAGAGACTAAAACTTTTAAAGCCACTTAGGTTTGGATAATTTATTGATGCGTGTTTGATATTTATTTTGACTATTTGATTTTGACAATGTATTGAAGTAAATTAGTTATAAGTTGTTGCTAGAATTGATTGTGTATGTTACTATTTTGCTGAATTTATTGATTTGGTTGATGAGTTTGATGTTTTTGATAGGAATAAGTCACCACTAGTTGTGTTAAACTCGCTTTTAGGTTATTTATTCGTGATTCTTAATCTAATTGTTTGAACTTGGTAACAATTCATAACATAAAATCAATTTAAAATAAACTAGACATTAGTGTGCAGCCATCTTCTTTGATTCGAGAGATAATTAGAAGTTGCAGGGTAATTCTGTGCATTGTATGGTAGTTTTGAGCACCCGATAACTCGGGGTTCGTCTGCTTATTCGTGTGTCAATCAGTCCTAGGATTTTGGTGTATCATCTTATAGCTTTCTTCACATCTAAAGGGTTGGTTAAGGGTAGTCTGTGCAATCTAATAGTTGTGGGATTTAGGACCTTTAATTAGGCTTGTTTCCTCATAGCACTCCACGCATTTTGGTTGTGTTCATTGAGCGGTTTTTAGGTTCTTGAGTTAGTGGGTCACTTTCCTTGTTACCTAATTGCTACCATATCTATTCTTTTTCACAAGGGAGTAGTCAAACTGAAACCCAAGTCATTTGTCAGATAGTTGTCTTCACGTGTCATTAGTCATCCCTACCTAAGTGGTTTGTTCATCTCTCCTTGTTGAGTTAACAGTTCTTAGTTGCCTTCGTGTTCGTTAGGTTCGTTAGATAGTTAATTTAGTTAGAACATTAGTTATTTAATTCTAAAATAAAAACAAAATTCTTAAAATCAATTTAAGGCTAGAAGGTGATTAGGGTTCATTATTGCTAGCCTAGAGTCCATGGTTCGATACTCGGTCTTGCTAGTCGTACTACTTTTACATCTGGTTCACTTACCGTTATGTGTAGTTAGTGAGTTCTACTTTTAAAACTTGTTCATACAAAATTAATTGCCAAAATCACACATCACAAACAAACTCACAATCTACAAGTTTGGTCTTTCTCTATAAGATTCTCTATCTCTCTAGAAACCCTTGGAAAAACCAACACCTAAGACTATGGGGTATGAGGCGGGGGTTGGGTCGCGGGTTGGCTGAAAACGACCAAGCCACCACCCTGGGTGGGCTTGGGTTTGGGCGTGGCCCAAGGGGCGAGAGTTTAAAGCCGGGCGTGGGGCGGGCTAGCGATCCTATGTGGCCGGCTCCTATTCGCTTGTTAGCTAGGTCATAGCGGGGGGCATTTAAATTTCAAATTCTAACCGTTTGGCCAAGCCAAGCGGTTCACCACCCAACAGTCAACATCACTATATATATAACCCCAACCCCACCGGCTACCCCAACCCAAACACACTTGTTAGCTGTCCACCGCTACCCCAACCCAAACACACTTGATCGAACCCGTTACCCACACACACTTGATCGATGGCCTCTTGGACACACGAGGAAGAGCTAGCTCTTGTCACGAGCGTCGTTGACGCAAAGAAGGGCCGCCAACCCGGTGAGACACGTTATTGGCCGGAAGCTTTTGCTAGCTACCGGCATAACGTGGGAAACGACCGGCACAATTTAGACGCGTGCCAACACAAATGGCGCGAGCTACGACCGAAGCTCGATCGTTTCAAAGCCTACTACGACAGCGTCCCGGCCGGTGAGATAAGCCATGAAGACCGGGTGGCGGTGGCGAACATCGAGTTCCGGGGCAAGGAGCGCAAGCCGTTCGACAAGCTTGCCCTTTTCGAAATCTATCTAACGCTCTAGGTTTGTTTTTTATTTTGTAATCCTTTTTAGGCTTTTTTTTATTTTGTAATTTTTTTTTTTGTAGAATTTTGTAATAATGTTTAGGAAATTTTAATGAAATTGTAGGTTTTTTTTTAAATGTTGTGTGTATTTTTTTTATTTTAGATTTTTATTTTTATTTTTATACACATAGCCATGCCACGCCGGGCTAGCCACGCCCCGCCATACATCACGGACACGTCACTCGGCAGCGGGGGGCTCGAACTCCACGTGTCAACTCATGCCCCGAACCCCCACCTCACCATACCCCACGCTCTAAATCTTCTTTCATTTAGATATTTATATGTTTAGGCCCAAGGCCTTAGGCCCCTAATGGGTTAACTCACCATTTGGTTATAAATTGAAGCCCAAAGCATATTTACAAGGTAATTACATAAAAAACCAAAAAGTTAAATATCTAGCTAGCTTTTACAAAATGTGTATCAACAGAAGCAACCAGTAGGGTCATACTCGCTGAAAGTCGTAATCCATTGACAGTTGGTGTACGAAGAACAAGTTCTAACCAATGCGTATACTCACGTCTCATGCGACTCGACCATTAGAAACAACCAAAAAAGCACTGATCTATGGGCTCGTATCCATAAATGTTTTTGTAAAGAAATCGGTGCTACGCCTCGAACCCTCGAACACTTAAAGTCACATTGGCACATCCAAACTCCAGTAAACAAGTTTACCGGTATGTTCAAGGAATGGTAATCAGATTAAGAAAAGCGATTGGTCGGATGATCTAGTTATGAATCAAACCACATGTTCAATATTGTAAAAAACGTGCCAAAATGACATGAACCGCCACCCATCCGGCCAAAGGGGACTAAGACATCCACTTCGCCACTGCTTCCATCGACTATACCATGTCCGCTTTCCACACGAACACAGTTGGCGTCGATCCTCGACGCTGATGAAACTCCGTAATCGATTGCTGATTTTGGGGTTAGTCTGGAGGAAGAATATGAAGACCTTGTTTCATCCAACTGGCCACAAAAAAAAAAGGCAAAGGCGGCAAAAGCAAAGAAAAAATAAAAACCGAAGGCGACACTGAAACTGGACGATGAACCCAAGATGATGATGATGATGTCAATATATATGGATAAATGAGTGGAAACTATGGACATGTTCAAAGGTCAACTGAAAAAAAAAAAACTATATATTTAATGGACTCGCACATGTATTTAGATCGTATGCAAACGCATTTGGAGTTATAAGAGCATTCACATCCAATCCATCAAATTATACATACATTCCACTAAAAAACAACTCCTATATCAATATATTTTCACTAAAAACAAATACTTTTTCTCTCTCCTTTCAATTAAATAATATTATCATTACATTTTTCTCTCACTTCCACTCACAACCACCTTCAAAATATATTAAAAAATTATAACGGGTGAACAGTGTCCCCCCAAATATACAGATGAACAGTAACATTTTCTCTCTCCTCTACTCACAACCACTTTTTATACCCTTTATAATATAAAAACCCATCCTCACATAATTTGATGGTTAGGATGTGAATGCTCTAAGAGACGATAAAAATACAACATAATTTGTCTTATTTAATTTTTGGTTAAGTATGTTTTATTATTTAATTTAAATATATATATATATATATATATATATGAAATATAAAATATAAATTATTATAAGGCTATAAGGTGTGGTTGGAGTCCCATGGGCTTTATCAAGTCCACCTAAGCTCCACCTAGGATCCAACTCAGCTATGGAGCCCTCTTTAATTTGCATGGTGTGGATGGAGCCCCATATTAAAGAAAATAAAAAAAAAATTTCATTGGTGCAAAACAAGTGGGTCCCACCTATAGAGCCCCTTCCAGCCCGTTACCATGGTGGCGAGCATTGTATAGCGCCCCGGCATAGCGCCGGGGGTGTGGAGGATGGCGGGGGGTGGGGCGCTATAGTGTGCCAGCTGGGTTGGGTGGCGCCCCCACACCCTCCAGCCTAAAAGTGATTTGATTTATATTAAATTAATTGTGAAAGTAGGTAATAATGTCGAGTGTGAGGTGAAGGTTTCTAGTAGGGATGGGATGTTTTACCTAAAATACCGGTATTGTATCGATACCGTGCCGACCAATCATAAACGGTACCGGTATTGATACCGGTATTTTTCGAATTTTGACATGGGTAAATAACGGTACCGATACCGGTATTTTTTGGTTGAAACCGATATTAGTACCGAATTTTAATAAGGAACTCCAAGTGTTTATTTTTATTTTTACTATATTTATCCTTCAATATAATCCAGAATCTGCCATACATTTTAGGTCGGAATACGAAAAAGTTTTATGGGTTCTCTTAGACTGAGTGTAGTGGGGCAACCTGTTGAGTGGGCGTCTTGCGACACGTGGCGCCACGTCACATAAGAGGATTCTGACCAAAAAAGGGGTAGTGGGGCAACCTTGCTGGGTGGGGCGTCTTGCGACACGTGGCACCCATTTATTTTGTCTTTTTTTATGTAAAAGATATAAAAAAAATCCTATTTTTTATAAAAGTCTTTTTTTTACTTCAACCAAAATAAAAAAATACATCAACTAAAAAAAAAAATTACTTCAACCAAAATAAAAAAATACATCAACTAAAAAAAAAAATTACTTCAACCAAAATAAAAAAAATACATCAACTAAAAAAAAAAATTACTTCAACCAAAATAAAAAAATTACTTCAACAAAGGTTATATTTTTCTCGAATTTCTTGCTTCATTTGCTCGGCTAAAGCGAGCTCGGCTCCAGTAAGGTTTGTCGTGTCGGATGTTAATATTTGCAAATCAAGTGCTTTTTGACGACTTTCTTTCAGCTTTAGCTTTCGGTCCCCGTGTTCTTTTTTTAAGTTGATCCGTTGTTGGCTCGTTTGCAACAACCCGTCTAACTTATTGGTCACTTTTTCGAACGTTTCGGTGTAGTCGATTCGTGCACCGCTAGAAGACGTTTGAGCGGCTTTTTTGGCCCTATCTCGGCCAACCGGTCGTTGTGGTGGTTGATACGGTTCGGCCTCTTCATGTGGCTCTTCGTTGTCTTCCTCAATGTCGTTGAGATTTATTTGGCACCGAGCGTCCGAACCGGTACTTTGTTGGTCGTTTGAGGATGAGGTTTTTGACCGCTTAGCCGACGGTTGGCCACGAGTTTTAAATGGATCGAAGGCGATGACTGTGTTAAATTTCGAACTCCTTCTTAAAATTAACCAAATAGCAAGATAAGGAAACGCCTTATTGTGTTCGCCTCGGTATTCATTTTGGGCGTTTGCTTGGAGCATCGCATCGTCGGAACCACTTTGGCGCACACGCGAGTTACTTAGGCGAGTGTATATTTGGTTGAAACTTTGAATCAAAGGACGCATTTTACGCCACTTCGCGCCGACACCATCGGCATCACGGTATCCATCTTCTTGACCTTCCAACTTGAGGAAAAGGTTGTAAATACGAGACCAATATGTTTTTTCCTTTTGATAGTTACTACACTTCGGGTCTTCGGTTATTTCTAGCCAAGCCTTGGACAAGCTCATTTCCTCGTTGGAAGTCCATGGTATCGGTTTGGTTTTCAAGCGTTCTTCACTCGTTGTTTTCCTCTTGTGCGAACGTTTCTTTTTTTGACCGACATCGAACTGGGTCTCCGGAACTTCTTCGTCACCTAAATCAACCACTAGATGGAATACAAACAAAGTTAAAAAAAAAATAATAAACATATTCTTTACAAAAAAAATATCTAAAAAATTTATACCATTTTGTTGGCTCGATCCTCCAACGTTTTGAAAACCACCGGGTTGTTGTGTGTTCCAAGTGGTGAACCCCATATGTTGCGGTATGGGCGTATTGTTGTAGTATACTTGCGGTGTAGGGCTAGCAACGTGCATATTATTGAAATAGGCGTAAAAAGCGGGGTTATTTAAAACGTTTGGGTCCGTCAGATCGGGTTGTGGATTGAAAGATTGTGTATTTTGGTTGAAAGGAGGGTTGTTGTAGGGATACATTTTGATGAGTTGATAGAAGATTGGTATAAATTTTGATGAGTTTGAGAGAAAATTGGTATAAATTTTGATGAGTTTGAGAGAAAATTGTGGTAAAAATGTGTTTGATATGGGTATTTTATAAAGGTAGGATTATTAAAAAAAAAAAAAAAATAAGCTTAGCCAACATAACCGTTGGCAACGGCTATATTGGAAATCAAACATTTGAAATGGGCGACGAGAAGGAGACGGGCAAGAGGGGGTCGCCCCCCAAGTCGCCCCCGGGGGCGGTGTTCCAGGCGACTTGGGGCGACTTGGGGTGGGGAGTCGCCCCACTACACTTAGTCTTACAGTCTTGGACTAATAGAAACGAAATGAAATGAAAAAGTAAAAAAAGGGTGATATTTTTGTAATTATTTACTCGTAAAGTAATTATCAAAATTACCATACAAATGAACTTATAGGGTAATTTTGATCATGTAAGGTAATTTTGTAAAATATGCCTGTAGGTAATTATCAAAATTATTCTACAAGTGTATCAAAATTACTTTACTAGTTTATCAAACAACATACAATTCAAAATTACCCTATAAGATTATTTGTAGAGTAATTATGATACTCTACAAAATTACCCTACAAATATCAAAATTACCCTACAAGATCATTTTACAAAATTACCCTACAATATCATTTGTAGGGTAATTTTAATAATTACTCTACGAGTAAATAATTACGAAAATGTCACCGCGTTGTTTCAGTGAAACCTTCAATTCGTACGTTTTGTACGTTAAAGGTCTGTGTATTTGATCTTTTGCCCTAATGTATAATATAACCTAAGCATTATACCCTTATACAATTAGCAACTTGGGTTATGTCCCATTTGTTTAAAAGTCACACCCTTTAATTCATTTTACTCACACCCTTTCATTATTTTATACATATACATAACTACAAAAAGCAACTTAAGACACAGTGATTAACTTAAAAGACACAATGTTTTATATAAAGGGTTGCCAATGGTTAACTTGAAAGACACAATGTTTTATATACAGGGTTACCACCGTTCCACTTGGTTTTAATGATCAACATCACGATAAAATTCAAAATAATCGTATATCTGATCACTTACAAGGATTAATCCTATTCAAAATAATTGTATATTCGATCACTTACAAGGATTAATCCAATAAAAAAACTTTGTTAACTGTTGAATATTTTTTTTAAAAGGTGTACTTCAATAACAAAAAACCGACCCAAACCAGGCCGGCCGAGCAACAGAACAAAGACTACATATTCACAGCTTTACACCAACTCTCCCAAGAACAAGCCTTATGTTTCGACCTAGACGAATACCACAAAAAACCTAACACCTTAATGTCGTTGAAGATATTTACAACCTTGTCAGGAATCGAATCAAAAACCATAGCGTTCCTCGCCTTCCAAATGCACCAAACCCCAATCAAAATCAGCCCTTGCACAGTGACCCTCATACTGTCCGGAATACCGAAACCATTATGGAGCTCGAGAAGATCCCGGAACGAGAAGGCAAAAAAGCTGGGAATTTTGCACCAAGTTGATAACTGCTGCCAAACAGAAATAGCAACCCAACAGCTAGTGAAAAGGTGCTCGGCAGATTCCTCACCAAACTCGCCCAGAGGACATAGCACGGAATCGATGCCGATGTTCCTAGAGTGAAGGACAGATCGCGACGGGAATCCGTTCCTGCTCGCATCGCCAAGCAAAGATGTTAACCTTGAGGGGAACCCACCTGCACCACTCCATAATAAAACCACCGCTCGGAACGGACCTGGAAGCGATAAAATTACGGACACCTTTAACCGAGAAAACCCCACTTTCTTCACCGATCCAAAGCCACTTGTCTTCAGCCGACGAAAAACAAACCTCGGACAGAAGAGCACAGAGTTGATGAACGTCTTGAGAAAGGACATCCGGAACCTGGGACTTCCATTCCCACTGAAGAACCGGATCTGGTCCGGAACCGATAACCCGATCTTGAACTGTACATTTTTTATTAGTTTCAAGCTTGAAGAGATCAGGATACTTACATTTGAGAGGGACATTAATGATCCATGGTCGAGCCAAAAGGCGATGTCACCTTTGCCTACAACAGCTTTAAAACAATTCCGAATTGTCGAGCCGTCCACCACCGTCTTAGATAAAACCTTAACAATGTTACTCCATGGCCCGTTGAAAGATTTTTTGAAGTGGAAGCATTCCCACCCCAACCTACTAGAATGTAGAGACACAATAATCTTACGCCACAGACTAGTATGTTCGGTTATGTATCTCCACCCCCATTTGGAGAGAAGAGCCACATTTATGTCCTGTAATTTACTAAGACCGAGACCTCCCATAGATTTAGGCAACGAGGCCCGCTCCCAAGCTACCCAATGCAATTTCCTTTCTTCTGTCGAGTCACCCCACAAGAACCTTCTTATCATCTTTTCCAAATCGACAATCACCTTTTTCGGAGCTTTATATATCGAGAAGTAGTACAAAGGAAGACTTTCGAGGACCGATTTAATAAGAGTAACGCGACCACCAATGGAGAGAAACCGAGATTTCCAAACCGCGAGGCGACTTTGGAACACTTCGTAAACCGGATGCCAGTTGTTGATGCGGTTCATGTTAGCCTCGACCAACACACCCAGATATTTAAACGGAGTAGAGTCCGGCTTGCACCCAACCTCAGCCGCCACGTTATTTACCTCTTGCCAACCCACACCAATGCCGTAGAGGTTAGACTTGTCTATGTTAATTTTTAAACCAGAGCTGATGTGGAAACAACGAAGGACTCTCAGCATATTTCTGATTTCCTCATAAGACCACTCACCGATAATTATGGCATCATCCGCGTAAAGAAGGTGAGTGAGCATCGGACCGCCGCAAGGAGCAGAAATCCCTTTCAGTATCCCAGCTTCATTGGCTTTAGAAATCAAATGCGAGAGCGCCTCCATATCCAATAAGAATAAGAAGGGGGATAGAGGATCCCCCTGCCTCAAGCCCTTCTCGCAGCAGAACTGGAAGGTGGGAGAGCCGTTGACAAGAACGGAAGACCTAGCCGAGCGAAGGATACCTTGAACCCATGTACGCCACCGAGGGGGGAAACCCATATGAAGGAGAATACAATCCACAAAATTCCAGTTAACATTATCGAAGGCCTTTTGGAAATTGATTTTGAATAGAGCCCCTTTCTGCTTCTTATTTTTGACCCAGGTAATAACCTCATTTATAATTAAAGGCCCATCTAAAATAAACTTGCCTTCTATAAAGCCGACTGAGAATCAGAAATCACACTGCCTATCAACTTTTGCATTCTGTTGGTCATCACCTTCGAAACAACTTTACTGAGAACACCAACCAGATTTATGGGTCTGTAGTTATTAAGAGACACCGGATCCTTAATTTTAGGCACCAACGTGATGAAAGACGAGGAGCAATCACGACTCAAACGACCTTCCTCATGGAACCAGTCGAAAATCCTTATAAAATCGTCCTCAAATATGATTGGGCCACTTAGAAATATTATATTGCCACACATCATTTTGTTAATTAGGCGCATTTTCATGAAACCCCTTTTTTAATGAAATAAACGGCAGTGTCGGTGAGCAGTAAGTAAAATATCATTTTAATTCCCGGTTTTGCTACATCAAATACGTCGCAAAACTAATTGTATGTGTATAGCGGTTATTGAATGAATCGGCTACCAACAGGGTGTAACCGCTTAAAGGCTTCATAATAAATAAATGATTCGTTTCATGTGTGATCGTTCAATGACGTTCGACATTGAAATAATATTGATAAATGAGTAGATGTAAAACTGATTATTCATTTACCTTACGGTGGAAAACAATAGCGATCATTGAAACCGAACCTTCAGTTTTATTCATTGTAGCTGATTTCCTAAAGGTGGAGGTATCCACACATCCCCCAAAAGTATTTACACATCCCCTAACCCTAAATGACCCTCATTGCCCAATACGCCTCAAACTGGCCCCACCCATACGCCCCTCATTGCCTAATACGTTTGAAAATGGTCCCTACCATCTAATTAATGCCAATCATTGGGTGTCAGCCAATGATTACCAATGATTGGGGTGTAAGGAAGTTTATTTTGATAGGGTATTTGTATGGGGAAGTTAGAAATAAAGCGAGGCTTGAAAATAAGGAGGTTAGAATCGAGGAGATCATTAACGAAGTAAAGGCGCTCGGTTTTTTATGGTTTAAAAATAGGAGTAAATGTAAAGATATCGAGTGGGGTGATTGGTGTAAATTTGTAATTATGTAGGCTTGGTTGTGTTGCTTTGGCCTCTCGTTTTTTAGGGTGTCGTTTTTGTTCTAATGAAGTTCTCCTTTCAAAAAAAAAAAAAATTTGTATGGGGAAGTTGTGAAAATATTAATATAAGAAAATTAATTTTTTTTTACAAAATGTTGTTATAAAAAATTGTGTTAGTATTATAAAAACTTCATTTATGAAATGAATTGTGTATATTATAAAATGCCAATTTTTTATAAGTATTATTAAATGTCAATTTTTTTTTATAAAATGAATTGTATATATTATAACAAAGTTTTTTATTTATGAATTATTATTATGTGTTTAATTGTCAAAATTTTTAACTGTCAAATTTTTATTAAACCACTTTTATTTAATATTACTAAATGAGTATTATTACGTCTTTAATTGTCAAACTTTTAAATGTCAATTTTTTTTATAAAACGAATTGTATATATCATAACATAGTTTTTTATTTATGAATTATTATTATGTGTTTAATTGTCAAATTTTTTAACTGTCAAATTTTTGTTAAACGACTTTTATTTAATATTACTAAATGAGTATTATTACGTCTTTAATTGTCAAACTTTTAAATGTCAATTTTTTTTTATAAAACGAGTTGTATATATTATAACATAGTTTTTTATTTATGAATTATTATTATGTGTTTAATTGTCAAAATTTTTAACTGTCAAATTTTTATTAAACGACTTTTATTTAATATTACTAAACGAGTATTATTACGTCTTTAATTGTCAAACTTTTAAATGTCAAATTTTATTAAATGGGTATATTATAACTTTTTATTAAATGTCAACTTTTTTATTTATCAATTATTATTATGTGTTTAATTGTTTCCATAATGCAACGTGTATGTTAAAAAATGTCAACTTCTGAAAGTCTTTAATTGTTTTTCAATTGTCGTTTATTAACCATAACACAACAAGAAACGTAATTCAAAATGTAATTAAACATCGTTTTATATTAATACACAAAACATGTAACTTTGATACAGAATGTAACGACTAAACCCTAAATCGCTAATTGTTACATATTTTTGAATTCCTATAAAGGAAAACGATGGGTGCAGCATACACAATACAAAGACAGCACGGCTGTCTTGAAATTGCGTACCGAACCCTACCTTCCAACGGGATTCTGCTTCACATCTACCACACTGAAATGGCACAAGGGATCAGGAGGTTGGAGCAGTGGAGTCGGCATTTCGTTTATCAACCACCGTCCAGTCTTCCGCCTCCTATCAAGATGGTGAGCGAAGTGGCATTCCCGTTGGTGGAATGCTCATGAAAACACTAATGAACTCCTCTCTTGGAAGGACATGTCACGGGGCAAACTGCGTTGGCTAGCGTCACTGGGAACTGACGAGTCAACAGGCTACTCCGATAACACGTAATCCTAGATCGGCGTTCTAGTGCATGAATCTGAAATACGAACGTAGTTTCTCCATAAGGATTACGCTACCACCACCGTCAAAACACCGACTTTTGATATCCTATTAATAAAAAATACAATTTAGCATTAGAGTCGGCATTCGAAAATATATTGTAAAAAAAAAAACAAAACAAAACACCACCACAGCCGACCCACCACCGCCACCACCACAACCGACCCACCACCACCACAACCACAGCCGACACACCACCACCACCACAGCCGACCCCCCACCATCACCACCACCACCACAGCCGACCCACCACCACCACCAACACCACAGCCGACCCACCACCACCACCACCAACATAGCCGACCCGCCACCACCACCACCCCAGCCGACCCACCCCCACCACCCCAGTCGACCCACCACCACCACTACCACCATAGCCTACCTACCACCACCACCACCACCACAGCCGACCCACCACCACCACCACCACCAACACAGCCGACCCACCAGCACCACCACCACCAACACAGCCGACCCACCACCACCACCCCAGCCGACCCACCCCCACGACCACCACCACCATAACCACAACCCCAACACCACCACCACCACCACAACCACAGCCACAACCCCAACCCCAACACCACCACAAACCGCCAAAATAAAACCACAAAAAAACAAGGGTAAACAAACCTTGAATATTCCGACCGTATAGACCGATACGAGAGCGAAAACTATACGAGAGACACGTGTGGTCCCCTTCCGGATTGTCATCATGTGGTCCAGAACTCGTCCAAAAAATAACTTTTGGATATGTATTTGGATATGTACTTGTTCTCGGTTAAACTATAAAAAGAAGGTGAAACTGAACTTCAATGAGACCCGTATGGGTCGATGAGAGTCATATGCAAGTGGGGTGTCATAAACGTCCTGTCAACTTTTCAGAAAAGGTAGGTGGATATGGGTCTCATCGGGATATACGAGGCATATGGGCTGAAAAGTTGTCAGCCTCCGTACCCACCATACGCGCGTATGGGCCTATGAGCGGCATATTGGTTTGCTTTTTTTTTAAAGCTTGTATATGTTGGATGCAAATGTCGGGTATTTTTGTCATCCTTACTTGCCACAGAAATATACACCATCTTCACAATCACAAATTCACAATGGTTGTTTGCAAATGTGGTAAGACGGCTGCACTAAGAACATCTTGGACTGAAGCTAATCCTGGACGTCAATTTTACACTTGTCACAGTATGGTATGTTTTTAATGTATTTTTTTCATTAACCCTTGTATATTAGTGAGTTTTTTTCGTGTCAGCGTTCTAAGTTCAACTTCTTTGTGTGGGTCGATCCTCCCATGTGTCGTCGGGCATGTGTGGTCATCAAAGAACTGATGGATATGAAGGTTGTGCTTCAAAACGAAGTCAAGTATTTGAGAGAGGAGGTTCGAATTTATAAATTGCAAGAAGCGGAATTTGAAGATATTCATTCAAGGGTTGTTCGTAAGAGGGAACGTTGGTTGATAATCAGTTGGATTTTTTTTGTGTTGTTTGTCTTGTTATTTTTTATTGTTAGTATGTAAGTTTATGCAAGACATGTAATCGAATATTAGTTATAAATGTCGTTTTTTATATATATTAAGTTTTAAAAAAAATGTAATCTAATATTATGTTGTTTGTCTTGTTATTTTTCATTGTTATTATATATACTAAGTTTTAAAAAAAAATGTTGTTTTTTATAATAAGTCGACTAAGCATAAGTAACAAAACGAACAAACAAACATTCATCAAGTTACAAATGTTTAAACATACCAAAATAAACAAAAAGAAATAAATATTTGTTCATACATGCCCACAAATGTATAACAAAATAAAGTTCACCCAACAAATACAAATACTAATCCTCCATGTCCTCATCGGTGTCGTCAGAATCATCCCCACCACCTGTCTGCGTCCCGGACAGACCTGCCTCCATGTCGAAACCCGGATACACTCGTGGATGTGGCGGGGGTCGAACCGGCAACCCCGCCTGGGTACGTCTCTCGGCCTCACTAGCCATCACCCACTCCATCAAATCCTCCATCCGTTCCATCCGCCTGTCCATCCGCTGAAACTGCTATGTCCAGCTCGCTATCATACCATCCTGACCCGCCACCAGCCTCTCAAGGAGACGTTGGGTGGACTGAGGCAGCCGCAATGCATGATAAACGCGTTGTGGAATCTGTGGCGGCTCCGGCGGATGCCCCTGGTCAACCTGAGGCTCCATGTCTCCATCCATAACAGGCACGTCAGCAACATGCGGCATCTCCACCTCCCCAGCCTCGAGCAGTGCCTGGTGGACTATCGGTTGGGTTCAAAAATCTGTTGGTGATCGTCAACAAACCGATGCCCGAGATCCGGAAAGTTCACCGCAATCTTCATCCCTCTCATCGTCCTAAGATCTAAGGGCTCGTGTGGTGCTGGGGCCGGCATATCCTCAAGGAATGGGTAATACAGACCGCAATGCTGGGCAATACGCGTGATAAACGCCCCTCCAATCAAACGGCTACGCCTCTGCCGTTTGCCGTACGAGGCGAAATACTCTGCCAGACAGCGATGGAGGGCGCACGGTGTGCCCGTATATAAGCAGTACCGAAAGAACAGATCCACCTTCGTGACCCACTCGTTGCTTTTGCCACGCACAGAGATCGACGTGGCAATGCAGCGGTGTATGTAGCGAACGAGTGGGTCAGGAATCGCAGAAACTCGGGCCTTCTTACCGAAGGGTCCAGGACATAGAGTGGGCCACCAAGCAAACAACTGATCATCAGGCATAGCCCAAATCGCGGTGGTATAGATGTCCTGAACCAACTCATCATCGGTATAGAACCCGGTGGCAACTGCAAACTGACGCAGCGACCAATTTTGTCGCTGCCCGAACAAACAGAAAGATACCTCGGGAGGCGGTGCTTCCACGTTCGGATCGTCCATATCCAAATTGGGCCGGTCAGCCGGCCGTGGAAGAAACACGAATGTGGACAGAAACTCCACCATCATGGTCCTATAAGACGGCCCAGCCGCCACCGAAAACATGCGATCCCACGGGGAATTCTCCCTGATCAAACCCCGGGCTCTCTGCTCCTCCCCGACCTCCCGTAAAGCCTCCCATTACAACGACATCTGCCGACCCACCTTCATTTGTCGCAACCTGTTAAAATGTTTATACTCCCTAGAATTGTTCGGGTAGTCCATATAGGGAATACCCAAACAATCACCCCCGGCCATCTCATCGAATCCAGGCACCTGTCCCGCACCAAACTCCTCCTCGTCTGACGACATATCTGCAAAAATTAATATATAATACGTGTCATAGTATAAACTTTTTACAATTTTTATAAACTTGTAATAATTTTAGTAACGAATTGTATAGCCGACCCACCACCACCACATCCGACCCACCTTAACGAAATTAACGCCTAAATAATCGACAAAGTTTCTAACAAATTAAAATCTAAATAATCGACAAACAATACCAAATAACACCCGAATAATCAACACTTCACGCCAAATAAGACATAACTAAATAACTAATCGTTTATTTTATTTGTAACACATTATTCTTCAATAAAACTTTCGAGTTAATTTTTTTTATAACTTACATTTAATTTTTACAGAAATATTAAATAAATTTAGAAAACAAAATAATTTCTATAAAAACTTTTTACAATTTTAATGTTTAAATTTAAGATTTGTACTAAATAAAGTTTAAAAAAGTGAAGGACCAGAAGGACTATTATTATCAAGTTGAAAAATATTAGACACCACATTGTCAAGTCCTTAAAACTTTCAAAACTGCTTTACCGGCGAGATTCCGGCGGTATTCCGGCAGGTTTCCAGCAACCCCGAAACCGCTAATCGGATTCGTTTTCATCTATTTCTTTTGCGTCAACCTTTATCTACATCCTAAACTAATCTATAACCCAAACCATATCCCCCGTCGCTTATCCGGTCACCATCCCCAACTATTCCAGTGACAGTCCCCAACTATTCCGGTGACACCTTTATCACCATCCCCAACTATTTCGGTGACAGCCCCAACTATTCCGGTGACAGTCCCCAACTTATCCGGTCAACCTTTACCACCCACCACCGACCAAAATTAAAAAAAAACACAAATAGACAAAGGAAAGATGAAATAATGCACTACCCTTTTATGAAAATATGGACCGTATAGGTTGATACGTTCGGATCGAGCTATACGAGAGAGAGAGTGTGTGTTCTTTTGGTGTTTTAGTGTGTGGGGTTAATAACTTTTAGATCTATTCTCTATTTGGTGAAACTAGAAAAGTAGTTTTTGAATCAATGAGGGGCGTATAGGGCAATAAGGGGCGGATAGATTTTTTTCTTTTTTATT
Organism: Helianthus tuberosus; assembly: GCA_030545235.1. Classification (NCBI taxonomy): domain Eukaryota; kingdom Viridiplantae; phylum Streptophyta; class Magnoliopsida; order Asterales; family Asteraceae; genus Helianthus; species Helianthus tuberosus. The sequence goes on from CM060436.1 coordinate 35,849,941, forward strand.
ATCTGGAATTAAGCATAAGAAAATTAATAATCGGAATTATTAATGAGTGAGACACTTATCCCAGTGGAAGGGACGGGTGCATTTAAAGGAAAGGTCACGAGTTCGATCCGGGTTTAGGGCGGGTTTTTTGCATTTTTTGGGTTTTTTTTCTTTTTTAATCTAAATTAAATCAGAAAATTTATTAAATTAATTATAACAAAAAATTTATTAAATTAATTATAACAGAAAAATTTATTAAATTAATTAAAACCGAAAAATTTATTAAATTAATTATAAAAAAATTATTAAATTAATAATAACAGAAAAATTTATTAAATTAATTATAACAGAAAAATTTATTAAATTAATTAAAATCGAAAAATTTATTAAATTAAATAAAACAGAAAATTTATTAAATTAATAATAACAAAAAAATTTATTAAATTAATTATAACAGAAAATTAATAATAACATTAATAATAATAAATAATAATAATAATAATAATAATAATAAATAATAACAACAATAAATAATAACAATAACAATAATAATAATAATAAATAATAATAACAATAAATAATAATAATAATAACAACAATAATAACAACAATAATAATATATAATAATAAATAATAATAATAATAATAATAATAAATGATAATAAATAATAATAATAAATAATAATAGCAATAATAAATAATAACAATAACAATAATAATAATAATAATAACAACAATAATAACAATAATAATAATAAACAATAATAATAATAAATAATAATAATAATAACAACAATAAATAATAATAATAACAATAATAATAAATAATAATAATAATAATAATAACAATAATAAATAATAATAATAATAATAATAATAACAAATAATAACAATAACAATAATAATAATAAATAATAATAAAAACAATAAATAATAATAAAAACAATAAATAATAAGAATAACAATAATAAATAATAATAACAATAAATAATAATAATAACAACAATAATAATAACAATAATAAATAATAATAATAATAATAATAATAATAATAAATAATAATAATAATAACAACAATAAATAATTTCACGAAAAAGAATTTGTTAAGTTGGCAAATGTGTTAGTAGATGTATCGTATTACACAGGGTAGGGCGTTAGTAGATAGTAATAGAACTTCACGAAAAAGAATTTATTAACTTGGCAAAGGTGTAACATCCGTGAAATATAGTGTATGCAACAATTTTTTTATAAAAAAAAATATTAATTAGGGTGTTTTATAACATAAAAACCCTTAATTACCACACAAAATTTTTTTAAAAATTAATTGCATATGAGTCGTATAGGGCAATGAGACCCATATACAACTCCTATAAGGTGCTCATTGACCAATAAGCCTCCCCTGGTGGACACCTTATGAGTGTCTCATTGACCAATAAGCCTCCCCTGGTTAAACTATTCCACCTTTGATAAAAGTGAAAACCACCAGGGGAGGCTTATTGGTCAATAAGACACTCATAAGGTGTCCACCAGGGGAGACTTATTGGTCAATGAGCACCTTATAGGAGTTGTAAATGGGTCTCATTGCCCTATACGACTCATATGCAATTAATTTAAAAAAAAATTGTGTGGTAATTAAGGGGTTTTATGTTATAAAACACCCTAATTAATATTTTTTTTATAAAAAAATTGTTGCATACACTATATTTCACGGATGTTATACCTTTGCCAAGTTAACAAATTCTTTTTCGTGAAGTTCTATTACTATCTACTAACGCCCTACCCTGTGTAATACGATACACGTATATTGTCACCCATTCCATAGCTTTTATACGTCGGTGAGGTATTTCAAAATCTATTTCGTACCGACATCGAGCAATCATCCCGTTAACTTACCAATGATGAAATAGACACGTTCGACATAAGCGATCGATAAAATGGAATGGTTCGGGTAAACCTCCGGACCATCGAACAAACGGGAAGTAAGTTTGACAAACATCATTGCTTAAATACGTTTTGGTCCGACGTATCGTATAATAATAATAATAATAATAATAATAATAGTAATAATAATAATAAAGCATATGCACATATTGAGTTGCTCATTGACCAATAATAATAATAATAATAATAAATAATAATAATAATAATAATAATAAAACATATGTACATTTAAAAATAAACGATGTTATATCTAGTCCCGGCAAACGGGTCGGGCCGGGGGTCGGGTAGGGTCTTTGACCCATGACGTTATTTTATGAAATGAATTGTGTGTATTATAAAATGTCAAATTTTTTATTTATCAATTATTATTATGTCTTTATTTATTTTTCACTTGTCATTTATTAACCATAATGCAATAAATACACGAAACATCGTTTTATATTAATACACAAAACATGTCATTACATAACCCTACAAAAAGTAACTTGGGGTGCCTTAGGGTAACTCAAAAGTTGTGTCTCTTTACATCACACCTTTAAGTAATACACTTGCCTTAATAAACACATAACCTAAACCAACATGTCCCAATATACACACCCCTTGAATAATACATTACTTAGGGTAACTCAAAAGTTGTGTCTCTTTACATCACACCCTTAACTAATACCCTTGCCTTAATAAATACATAACCCAAACCAACATATCCTAATATACACACCTCTTGAATAATACATTTGAATTAGTTAACACTTTTAATCTAAAAATAATTCTACTCCATCGCATCGTTTCGTTGAAGGCACCCTTTTAACAATCGGCAAAAAAGGCGTTTCCAAAAAAAGCACTATTTATGAAACCAACAATTTGGCTTCATAAAACGACTCACCGTTTACATGCAGCATCTCACATCCTCTCCCATTAACGGTCATAAATAACTGGCATCGATACCCCTCCGAACAGGCAACCGCCGTGCACCATTCCGTCAAAAAACCGACGCGACCAAACCATTTTTCCATCTTCTTAATCTTAAGTCTTAATGGCGGTTACTACAAATTATCTGATTCGGTGGATACGCAGAGTTAATCCTCAAACTTAATCAGTGGCAATCCTAAACAAAAACACACACCTTTTATACTAAAACTCAATCGGTGGTGGGATGCCCGGTAATGAAACGACAGAAACAGTCAGACACCATCGTGAATTTACGTTTAACAACCAAACAGACGTGTCCCTCCGACCACCATTTCTTCCGTCGTTTACCACCTTTTCACATCCTATATAACCCTCACCCTCTATCGGTAATAAATTATATTCAAACACAAAGTTGATCAACAAATACTATCCTTCCTCGCCGGGAAAAAGCGTGTACCCACCACCGCCGATACTACCACCATGGGTATTGTTTGTTGTTTGGGTGGCGGCGATGGGGATGCCATTGGTGATAGCGGCGACAGAGAGAGACTTTGGTTTTAGAGAGAGATGGAGAAAGGCTCTCTCCAATGTATGAACAACCGTTTTACATTAAAGTTCATCATCCCGCATTCCGTATTCATTTAATCGGATCATATCGTATCGTTATCCATTAAAGTTCATCAACCCTTTTTTTCTTACGGTCCAATTATGTTAGTTTGTGGTAGTTTTTGGTTCATTGTAGAAAAGATGGCCGTTCGGAATCATGAATAATTTGATGAAGTTATGGTTATAGAATTCATAGTATATTGAAATTTGGATCCGATTCGCATAATTTGTTAATTGTAACGGTAACTGTATGTGTTGTTACGGTTATTCGGAATCATGTGTGGTCTATGAAAAGTACATGATCGGATATAAATTTGGTATATATTTCGTTTAGTGTTTGATAATTCTAATTATTGTTATCTGAATCGAAGTCGCACACTCCTAAACACGTAATTTGCAATTAGGTTTTTTAATTTATACTATAAGTGTGCTTTCTACTGATAATTCTAATCATTGTGTTAATTGTTCGTATTATAGATTAATAGATTTGATGATTGATTCAAATTAGCTTCGATCGTTTTTTTACGATCATATTTGTTTTAAGTCTTTAGGTTTCATGTTTTATTAATTTAATCGACATGCATTTGGCCAAATACAATCAATTTCGTAAAGTGATTTTTATAACAGAATTATTAATGATCATTATGTGTAACTTTAATAGTTTTAAAAAATACAACATGATCTATAATTAGTATGTGTCCTTCGGAAAATAGTGGAAAATTAGAAGCATTTACTCTGTTTTGTAGAATGCGAATTGGATATCTTTTCATACTTGGATGTTTTTTTTTTTGGCTTTTTAACTTCATCCTTTATATTGATTTACAATTGGATCTCATTTAAGAAAATTGGATTTGCGTTTTAATTTGCATACAGATGCGTAATTTCTTGGTTGATTATGGTTTTTAAGTGTAACAGTGACGAGTTAATGCATATGTCTTTCATCGATTTGTACTAAACCATGCCTAAACATGAAGACGGATATGATGAAATATGCATCTTCCAACATCCCGCAGCAACGCGCGGGTTAGCGTCTAACTCGTTTTAATACAAAATGTAACGACTAAACCCTAAACCCTAAATCGCTAACTGTTATATTCTTAAATTCTTGGAAACTGTATCGGTTATTCAGATCTCTATTCGGTCACCATATTGTTGCTATCAAGTTTAAGGATGCGTTCCACGGTAAACGTGCTTTCCGCTTCCCCATTACCACATGAAGAACCTCCGACCTGATCTGGCGCTCCCTCGTTGTTGCGGAGGAATTCTCAGTAACCGGTTCCACAGCATGAAGAACCAATCCATACAGAAGGAGTTCTCCCTCGAGGTTGCTGACGCAGAAGCATTGTCGTTGGTGGAGGTTCCAGGACATTCCAGTTCACCCTCACAGTCACCGGTAAATATCTACTTCCACCCTCACAGATTGTGGGTGCAGAAGCATTGTCGTTGGTGGACGTTCCGGTGCATGAATCTGGAATACGAACGCAGTTAAGCGTTTGAATTTGAAATATGAACGCAGTGTACTTCTCCATAAGGATTACGCTACCACCACCATCAAAACACCGACTTTCGATATCCTGTTAATAAAACATACAATTATAGCATTAGACCCGACATCCGAAAATATATTGTTAAAAATAATAAATATAATAATAAAAATAATATATGCACATTTAAAAAAACGATGATATAAGTCTAGACCCGACAAACGTGTCGGGCCGGGGGTCGGGTAGGGTTACGCCACCACCACCACCACAGCCACCACCACACCCGTCTAACCACCACCACAACCACCACCACCACCACCACCACAACCACCACCACCACCACAGCCACCACCACACCTGCCTAACCACCACCACAACAACCACCACCACCACCACCACAGCCGTCAATCCCCACCACCACAACCACCACCACCACAGCCGTCAATCCCCACCACCACAACCACCACCACAGCCACCACCACAGCCACCACCAATCACCACCGCCGTCATTCCCCACCACAGTCAATCCCCCACCGCCGTCAATCCCTACCGCCGTCAATCCCTACCGCCACCAATCCCCCATCGCCGTCAATCCCCCACCACCGTCAAACCCAACACCATCACAAACGACGGAAATAAAACCAAAAAATAAAAAAGGTTGAAGATTAAGCAATAAAATTTGGAATACAAACTAACCTTCATCATGTGGTCCAGAGTTTGTCTTGTGAAAATCGTGTGGTCCAGAGCGTTTGTGTGTGTGTTCTTGGTGTTTTAGTGTGTGAGTTTTCAAATTTTAGATCTATTTTACCCCTTTATTGAAGTTGGGAAAGTGTTTGTGTTCAATGAGAGCCGTATGGTTCAATGAGCGGCGTATAGGAGTTGTACTTTTCTTTTTGAATTTTGAATCTATGAAACTTAGTATAAGAGAGATAGTAATCGGGATAATCAATGGGTGAGACACTTGCCACAGTGGAAGGGACGGGTGCATTTAACTGGGAGGTCATGAGTTCGAGCCGCGTTTAAACTGGTTTATGGCCGGTTTTTTTGCATTTTTGACATTTTTTATTATTCATTTATTTATATTAAAATTAATTCCTTTTATTAAAAAAAACAATAACAGATTTTATTTTTAGTTTGAGTCAACAATTTTAAATCCCTTTAAAAACAATAGTTTTTTTTTTATTTTGTACTCCTTTCTTTTATATGAAGCACATTAATTAAAAAAAAATTATAAAAAATTGTTGCGTACACTATATTTGACGGATGTTACAATATATTTAAATTATATTAAAGAGAAACCTTAATAAATTCGTTGCGTACACTATGTTTCACGGATGCTACACCTAATACAAGTCAATAACTTCTTTTTGTCGAGTTCTATTACTACGTAGTAACGCCCTACCCTGTGCAATACGAGACATGTAACAACTCTCACAAAAAGATCCTAATTATTAAATTAATTGACCAATAGGAAACCCTAATTGAGACACCCAAGTGATTCCGCACAAACCCTACAATTTTCAGAACAATCGGAATCAGGATCAGGGCCCCTAAAACTCAGGGGGGGTAAACCCTAGTTGATGAATATCTCAATTTGCGTGGAGAAGAAGCTGAATTTTTAAAAACCGTCGACTCATCAAGGCCTGAAACACACGTGGCAATCACATAGCAATTTTGATACCCATACGATGCGTAGCACTTTTTAGCATACGATGCGCAGGGGTTCCCTACGATGCGCAGGGCCTAAAGTGCTACGATGCGTATGGATGACCAAACTTCACCTATAAATAGCAGACATTGGCAATTGCTTTCTGGACTATTTACGACGAAAGAATTCCCACTTTTACTCCGAGTTTACTGCTGTACACTCCAATTAACCCACACAATCACTAAATTGAAGCTGCAATCAGGGTATTAGTACAATCGCTGCTACGATTCATTGTCCGATCGATCAATATATTCAATGAATGTTTAAGTGCCGCCCACATTAGGGTTATACTTAATCGTTCGTCATTAATTTGACGGATCGTCGTTAATTCGATAGATTAAGTATTATGCTTTATCGTTCGTCATTAATTTGACGGATTGTCGTTAATTCGATAGATAAAGTGTTGCACTTTGTCGTTCGTTGGGAGTATTAGATCTCGTGAGTTATCGTAAATGCTGGATTGATTACTAATTCCAAATTATGTGCTTATTATTGAAATCAGGATAAAAGGCTAAATCAGTAGGCTAAACTCTGCTCAAATTAAATCTGCAATGTGAGTTATTCTTCTTTTTATGAGGCAAATTCTTTTTATAAACTGTTTTACAATACCTCAAAATATTTTCCAGTTATAATTACAGGGACTAAGTCGTGGATATCTTAAATTACTGGTTAGTGGGGTATTGTGCACAATTACTGAATTACTCCCAGTTTGGTTCATTGACCTACTCGGGATAATCACTGTTGGGTTCATTGACCTACAGTGATAATCATCACTATTTAGGTTCATTGATCTAAATAGTGGTATGACCATCGTCACCATTGTGACTTGTCACCATTGTGACAGAAAGCCAGATAAGAATAAGATAGAAGCCATTATAATCGCTCTTATGCTGTAATTGATAACTATGCATCATTATGCAAAATAGAATAATTCACTCAGTATTTCCCGCTGACAAAACCTTTTTCAAACGTGTTTCAGGTGATCACATATGATCCAGGAAAAGTGCCGTGAAGCACTACAGGCTTACGAAAGTGGCTCAGTATAAAAATAAAGAAACATGTTTTGTAAAAATAAATGATGATTTCATGAAATCTCAATATTGTAAATTACCGGGTTTTATCCCGCGTTGTGAAATAAAATAATCGGGAATAAATTGCAGTATTTAATAGATCCTGGTAAAGATTTCCGCTGTAAACTTACATAAAATAAATACCACGGGAATTTCTGTCCCGCGGCTCATGAAACGGGTCAAACCGGGTCGTGGGCCGTGACAGAAATAAGGTGGTATCAGAGCTATTAACCAAACTATTAATCGAGCCACTTATCGAGCCACTGATTTAAGCCAATTAAGTATTTAGAAAATACTTAATTTTTAATAATCACTATTTTGTGATTATATGTTTCATTATTTGATTAATTGTGTACAGTAAAGGTAGATTTTTATATATTGTAATATTTATTGCCCTATCATCGTTAATCGAAAAACAGTATAAATTTACTTGATTATATATGGAATTACCTAATTTACAAATATAGTATTACTATATTTGAAGTATACTTTTATTTAAAAGTATTGTTTAGTCAATTTTTTTTTTTTTTATTAATAATTTTATTATTAATATTAAGATGATTTTTAAATACTAGGGTTATTATCAAAGGCAGATATTGGATAACCTAACCTTAGTTAGGCATGGACTGATCACCTATGCTTAAACAAGGCAGCACTAACCAATATTCACCATGATAATGACCAGTTAATACATCTAAATTAAGTCATCATACTTATTTCATATATAGATTTTTATATATATGTTAATTACTGTAAATAGTAAATATAAATCTTTAAATATTCTGATTTAAAATTTAGTATTTTATTATCTACAATCAAGAAAATAAATAAATTACAAATAAAACCTAGTATGTTTTAATTGTTTTGATAATATATTTAACAAGTTGTGCTATAAAATTTTAGTATGATTTAATAATTATGTGTATTTTGTTAAAATAGCATGAGATAATCTTTACAACAAATAAAATATTAGAAAAGTACAATCTTGTTTATATATTCGTTTATGTGATTATGTGCAATTTATTTGTAACATTGGATTATTACTTTTATCCTAATTATTTATCTATAAATTAGATAGCAAATGGAAAACGCTAATAGCGAACCAGTTAATGAGATTAATCAACCTGAACAACAACCTGGGGATCAATATGTGACTAGGCAAGATATAGAAAATATCATTGCTCAAGAGATAGCCAACACTATTCCAGAAATAGTTGCTCAAGGGATAGCCAATGCTATTCCAGCAATCATTGCTGCTATTAAAAATCCAATCGAACCACAACAAATCATTCCTAGTAAACGCATTTCTGAAGATAATTTCAGTAATAGCGTAAACGGAGGCAATGATCATGTTAACCATGATGATGAACTAAGGCAAGCTCTGCTCCCTAAGAAAAGAAAAGCTGCAACACCTGGTTGCACTTACAAAGAGTTTCTTGCTTGTAAACCCACTGAGTTTGCAGGCAATGAAGGAGCGACTGCGTCACTGCGTTGGTTAGAGAAAACCGAAGCAGTAATTGCCATAAGTAAATGTGCTCATGATGATCAGGTCATGTACGCATCAAACCTTTTCAAAGAAGTAGCGCTAGAATGGTGGAATACGGTGTTACAAGCAAAAGGAAGAAGGATGGCGTATGCTATGGATTGGGAAGAATTTAAGAACATTGTAGAAAGAAAATTCTGTCCTGAATATGAAAAAGATCAAATGGCAAATAAGTTTCTAAACCACCGGATGGTGGATGTGGATTGTCGAGGGTATACTACGATATTCTTCGAATATGCTAGAGTAGTACCAACCCTGGCTTCGCCAGAACCGGTACTTATTTCTCGATACATTTGGGGATTAATTGGTGAGATCCGTAATATCGTCAAGGCTGCGAAACCTCGCACGATTGATGATGCGGTAGAATTAGCCAATACTTTGACTGACGAATTAGTACGGACAAAAGAAGAAAATAGAAGAAAGGAAGTAGCCCAGAAGATTACCCAAGAATTTCGTCAGAGTAACCATAACAATTACAAAAGAGGAGGAACTGAGCAAAATTCCACTAGTCCATTTTGCAATCTTTGCAAAAGGAAGCACTTTGGACGATGCAAAGGATATTGCAATTTTTGCAAAATTCCAGGGCATCAAGAAGAGGACTGCAGGAAGAAGAAATTTTCAGTTTGCTATAACTGTGGAGAAGCTGGACATCTTAGGCCAAATTGTCAAAAACTGAACCAACCATTTGACAATAAACCCAAACCTGCAGAAGGAGTAAAAAGGAATGTAAGAGCCTTCCAGCTGACTGCTCAAGAAGCCGAGCTCATTCCAGATGTGATCGCCGGTACGTTCTTAGTTCACAACGTTTTACATAAAAGTATTATTTAACTCTGGTACAAACCAAAGTTTTATAAATACTTTATTCTGCCAAACTCTTAACTTACCATTAACAAGTATTAGATAAATTTCTACAATAGAATCGGCAGATGGGAATTTAGATAAAATAAATAAAGGATACTACAAATAAATTAGCATATAAAGAATAGATTGGTTAGTAACCAACCATGCTCTTATCCTTTATAATAAGAATTCCACACAGATTCAGGCAATCAACCATTGGAGAAGTAATTATAATTACAGGAGATAAACCATGTAAACCTATAAAGTTCATATCAGTAATGGAAATTGCTAATTATGAACGAAAGCAAAGGAATAGTATATATATGATTTTAGTAATCATTAATACTAAAGATACAGAAGTTAAGGAAATTTCTGTAAATTCAAAATAACCAGATGTATTCCAGAAAAGTTACCAGGATTACCATCAGATAGGAAAGGTAGAATTAAGAATTTATCTAATTTCATTAACTATACCGATAGCCAAGGTATCTTATCGGTTAGCACAGTATTACTGATTAAGAAAAAGGATGATTCAATGAATGTGTATTGATTATAAGGAATTGAATAAAGGATACAATTAAGAATCAATACCCATTCTAAGATCGATTCACATTTAGTATATCAGCAATTGAAAAGAAAAAGACATTTCTAAGACTGTTTTCAGAACTAGGTATGATCATTTTAAGTTTACAATCATGCCCTTCGGATTAACGAATGCTCCTACAGCATTCATGAACATGATGAATAGGATATGTAAACTGTATTTGGATAAATTTGTAATTGTTTTATAAACAAGATACTTATTTATTCCAAAAGTCGGGAAGAACATTATCAAAACCAACAGGTACTCTTAACTTTGTTAAGAAAAGGAGAAACTTACGCCAAAATCTCGAAGTGAGAATTTGGGTTACCAAAAGTGAAATTTCTAGGTCATAAGGTAAATCATGAAAATATTCACGTAAATTCTGCCAAGATAATAGTAATTACCAAATAGAAAATTTCCGCAATCCGCAATAGAAAGTAGGAGTTTTGTAAGTCACATATTTTAGACAGATGACTTAGGGATTATTCCAAAATAGCTGTAAAGCCATTTAAGTTTGAATGAGGATCTAAACAAGAAGAAGTTTTAGGATCTTAAAGCACAAATTAACCAAATACTCCAATCTTAGTCTTACCAGAAGGAACATAATATTTTAAAGTATACAAGTAGACTTTAAAACTAAGAGTTTGAAAGTATGTTAATGCAACGCAAAAAGGTAATTGCGTATGCCTCAAGGTAATTGGAAAAGTATGAATTTAGAGTCATAAATGTTGCCTTAAGATATGAAGATATTATCTGTATGGAAGTAAGGATACTATCTATACAGATTATAAGAAGTCAAGATATATAATTAGGCAATTAAAAACATGGGGTAAAGGAGATGGATGAAAACCCTAAATGACTACGATTGTGATAATTCAGTATCACGAAGGAAACGCTGAAAACGGCAAGAGATAATCATAAGGATTATGCAGATAATAGATAAAAGCCGTTGGAGTTCGAGTTGGAAACAAAATACTCTTAAAAGTATCTCCTTGGAAAGAAGTTGTTAGATTCAGTAAGAAAGGAAAGCTAAGACCAAAATAGGTAGGATCATTTCCAGTAATTCAACATATTGAATCAGTTACTTATCATTTACAAATACCAGGAAGGTTAGTTGGAATACATGATATATTTCATATAGACATGTTTATCAGATAATTCTTTGGTAGTACCTTTCCAAGATATAAGGTAAACAAAAAGTGTTCGTTTAATCAAAGTAGGATTCAAAGACAGGATCCTAATATACTTGAGAACTGGAATTCAAAAGGAAGAGAATATATTCTCAATTATTCCAGTAAATCTCGAGGACGAGATTTTTATTAAGGTGGGGAGAATGTAACAACTCTCACAAAAAGATCCTAATTATTAAATTAATTGACCAATAGGAAACCCTAATTGAGACACCCAAGTGATTCCGCACAAACCCTACAATTTTCAGAACAATCGGAATCAGGATCAGGGCCCCTAAAACTCAGGGGGGGTAAACCCTAGTTGATGAATATCTCAATTTGCGTGGAGAAGAAGCTGAATTTTTAAAAACCGTCGACTCATCAAGGCCTGAAACACACGTGGCAATCACATAGCAATTTTGATACCCATACGATGCGTAGCACTTTTTAGCATACGATGCGCAGGGGTTCCCTACGATGCGCAGGGCCTAAAGTGCTACGATGCGTATGGATGACCAAACTTCACCTATAAATAGCAGACATTGGCAATTGCTTTCTGGACTATTTACGACGAAAGAATTCCCACTTTTACTCCGAGTTTACTGCTATACACTCCAATTAACCCACACAATCACTAAATTGAAGCTGCAATCAGGGTATTAGTACAATCGCTGCTACGATTCATTGTCCGATCGATCAATATATTCAATGAATGTTTAAGTGCCGCCCACATTAGGGTTATACTTAATCGTTCGTCATTAATTTGATGGATCGTCGTTAATTCGATAGATTAAGTATTATGCTTTATCGTTCGTCATTAATTTGACGGATTGTCGTTAATTCGATAGATAAAGTGTTGCACTTTGTCGTTCGTTGGGAGTATTAGATCTCGTGAGTTATCGTAAATGCTGGATTGATTACTAATTCCAAATTATGTGCTTATTATTGAAATCAGGATAAAAGGCTAAATCAGTAGGCTAAACTCTGCTCAAATTAAATCTGCAATGTGAGTTATTCTTCTTTTTATGAGGCAAATTCTTTTTATAAACTGTTTTACAATACCTCAAAATATTTTCCAGTTATAATTACAGGGACTAAGTCGTGGATATCTTAAATTACTGGTTAGTGGGGTATTGTGCACAATTACTGAATTACTCCCAGTTTGGTTCATTGACCTACTCGGGATAATCACTGTTGGGTTCATTGACCTACAGTGATAATCATCACTATTTAGGTTCATTGATCTAAATAGTGGTATGACCATCGTCACCATTGTGACTTGTCACCATTGTGACAGAAAGCCAGATAAGAATAAGATAGAAGCCATTATAATCGCTCTTATGCTGTAATTGATAACTATGCATCATTATGCAAAATAGAATAATTCACTCAGTATTTCCCGCTGACAAAACCTTTTTCAAACGTGTTTCAGGTGATCACATATGATCCAGGAAAAGTGCCGTGAAGCACTACAGGCTTACGAAAGTGGCTCAGTATAAAAATAAAGAAACATGTTTTGTAAAAATAAATGATGATTTCATGAAATCTCAATATTGTAAATTACCGGGTTTTATCCCGCGTTGTGAAATAAAATAATCGGGAATAAATTGCAGTATTTAATAGATCCTGGTAAAGATTTCCGCTGTAAACTTACATAAAATAAATACCACGGGAATTTCTGTCCCGCGGCTCATGAAACGGGTCAAACCGGGTCGTGGGCCGTGACAAGACATATACATTGTCTCCCATTCCATAGCTTCCATACTTCGGTATATATTCCAAAGTCCATTTGGTACTGGCATCGGGCTATCATCCGCTAACTTAACCATGATGAAATGGCCATCTTCGACATAAGCAATCGTTAAATTGGAATGGTTCGGGTAAACCTGCGGTCCATCGAACATCGGGAAGTAAGTTTGACAAACACCGTTGCTTAAATGTTGAACAATCACCCCAAATTTTTGAGCCACCAACAACCCTGTGTAGGGCAACACCATCCAGCATGCCATAGGTGCAGGTTCAACATTTAACCAATTTATCGATCGATACACATTTTCGTAACATCCCTTGTCCAATGATTCGAGTATATGCCCCCAACGCTTTTTGTTAATGAACATCTCTGATGTGCACATAATGCAACATATAAAGTACATCAAATGTGGCATAAAACTAACCCTTTTTTAGTACTAATGTTGGAAAAGTGTGTTTTTGTCTTCCTTTTGTATTTTCAGGATTAAATGAGCTCAAATGAACAAAAGAAGCAAAAAGGCAGCTAAATTTAACATAAATACAAGAAAAGGAACAAACGTCGCATACCCGACCCCCCGACAGCATCTTCCCAAGCAAAAACAAGAGAACAGAAGGCTGAACACGCCCCGTGCTCAGCGAGCACGGGGGCGTGCCCAAGTGTCTGCAGAAAAGACAAAGTTTTAGAAGCTTCTATCACCCACCACAGGGGCGTGCCCAGCGGACACGGGGCCGTGGTCAACTCTAAGATTCGCAGAATCTGAGGAAATCTTGATAGTACAGATATGCTTCTGCACACGGGGTCATGCCCAGCGGACACGGGGGCGTGGTTAACTAATGCAGACAAACTGCAATTAATGAAGAAAGAGAAGGAGGATGGACACGGGGCCGTGCCCAATGGACACGGGTCCGTGCCCGAGCTGCTGTTCAGGCTATAAATAGGGGTGCTTGGCTCATTTGCAAACCATCCCTTGGCACACCACCTCTCTCACACTTCACCCACACTCCACCACCACCACCACCACAACACCATCATCCACCACCATCATCCATCATAGAGTGTGTGAGTAGTCTCGGGATCCAAGATTGATCGTAAGAGCTCTTGACAATCAAAGGCCATGTTTGCCTAAGTCTCTTACATCACTTGGTGAAGACAAGTGTCTAGTGTAATACTTTTTATTTTTAATCTTTTCGCACTTTTCATTTGGTTATGTATTAATGACTTTAATAACTAGTTTCTTATGTTGAAGGTGATTCTTCCTTATCATTTGTCCGTGGTGTCTTGGCATTATTTTACTGTCTATATAAAATAAAAGATTTTCACCATTCATATCTCCACGGTCTATATGGAGATATGTTGGCTACCTGGTCGGGGGTTAAGGGAATGGTTTGGTAAGAGTCTTGCCTTGTTAAGTGTATAGATCCTGCAAGGACCTGGGTCAAATTTAGTAGGACCTCCTTTAATACCCACCGGTATTGGATGGTGAGGGTCCAAACTCTTTGATCCCCTCATATGTAAGCTACTATTAAAACTTTAACCCAGCTACTTAGGACTGTATCCCTACTGACTCAGACTACTTAGCCGAGGGTAACGTCACCTTCAAAAGAGGGGCCTACCACATTATGCATTAATAACTTAATTAATTATCTTTCAATAATCCAACCCTTTAGGATTGTATCCTTGCTGACTCAAACTACTGGGTTGAGGGTAACGTCACCTTCAAAAGAGGGGCCTACTATAATAACTAAGATAATCTCTTAAAAAGTGCAAAAGTGCGGAAATAATCAAAGGTTACACTACACACGAGTCGGATCCAAGTGATTCATCTTGTCTATCTATTTTTACTTTTATTTTATTTTTCAGCATTTATTTAATTTTATTTTTCTAGTTTAAAAACCTTTTTCTAAACTTTTGATTTGATTAGACGTTGAGGATAAACCGGTATTAAAAGCTCTTGTGTCCTTGGACGACCTCGGTATCTTACCAACACTATACTACGCTCACGATGGGTGCACTTGCCCATATGTGTGTTTAGTGTTAGTAAATATCGTGTTTTATAAATTTAAAACTTGGCAAAAAAGTGTTAAAGGGCTTAAAATATACATTAAAAACTATACGACACTTCACACGCATCAATCTCGTCGAGTAGCTCTTGGCGGATCCACTTCCACTGTTTCTGGTCATACCCCAAACCCATAGCTATGTATCGAAACCCACAATTACCGTCCGGCTGGGCATCTTTGATATGTGTTATGTATCTTCGATAGCTAGATGGAAGCCAATCCTTAAAACCCTCGATCATGTTTTTGTACCTATAATTGGCAAAAAAAATAAAAAACTAAAAAATATTAAAAAATAAAAAATTGAAAAAGAATTCTAAATATATGTATGTATATACGTATGTACCTGTGCCCGGTCAACAGTGGAAAGTCTTTATCTATAATCGGAAGTGTATTTTTTTCTTCTTTGCTTTTCTTTGAACGACTACGTCGCACATTTGGCTTTTGAGTGTAGTCATTCCTTTGCGATTCGGGTTGTTTATCTTTACGTCTCGCAAGGTCTTCATTCTTTTGTTGTTTTGCTTTCGTAGTTGGGTGGCCCCGGGTATCTTGTTGTACCTCAAGCGGTTGATGGTCAGTCATACTTGGATTCAACACCGCTTTCATCTTCGACAACATACTTTTTAACACTAGAGGGGGCTGCGTCTGTAGTTGCTGTGTGAGTTTATCCATTTCCGCCTGAATATTACACTCGTCTTGATTAAGTTTTTCTGTCGAAAAATCAAGTTTTGTCCAGAATTTGTCTATCGCGGCAAATGGAATTTTGCAACCTGTTTTTCAGGAATTATTGTTAAAACATGAAGTATAATAATGATTATATTCTATGGATCGAAGCATATGTTATAGTTCTTATGTTACCTGTATTTTCCCACCACTCCATCTGACAAGCACATGGCAACCCACAACCCGTAGAAAGCTGGTGGCCACAAGTTCCCCCTCCTGCCCTCAACGCATGTAGCTTCTACCTCTCGACAACCAATAACTCTAAGACTTTTTGGGAAACATTACCGGTAGGTTGTCAAAAAATGGAAATCTGTGGTCCCCCATTTGCACGGACCTGCTCTCCTGAAAACTAAGTTTTATTTGTATCTTTTGTGACTCTACAACTTTGCCAACAAGACACACAAGTCTATGGAGCGAGTTGTTTGGCCCTTTAATGTATCTCTTAAACTTAGAATGCTGGCTTTCAACTCTGTTGGTTGTATGTTGACCAAAATTGGGGACTGTGTTAGTCCAAGCTGAAACGAACTTTTCTTTATAATCTTTCAGCCACACATCAGACAAATAATCCAGAACATCTGAAAAAAAAGTTGAATACAATGATTTGTAATGTTTGTATGTATATATGTATGGATGAATGTATGTAAACTAATATAATATGTATCTAATCGTTCGTCGTTAACCAGTCGCGTGAAAAGCCGCTGAAAGTTATAATTGTATAGCGTCGGAGTGGGAGAACTACACAATCGAGACCAAGAAAGCTTGAATATTTTCCAGTCTTCATCCGTAAATTTTGCCCGACAGTGTTTTAGAATTGTCAGAAAGGAAAGTCAAACCTTGGAGGAAATTAGGGATCACCACATCCTTAACAAAAATATGGGATTATCAACTTCAATGTTACAGCCAATTAACAAACATGACAGCCGGATCCTTTGTTCTATTTCCTTTTGAATTTCAATTGTAAACAATATATATTGTCTGGTGTGTTCTTTGTAATTTATTGAAGCAAAATACAAAAATACCTTTGTCTCTGATTACCAATCTCCAACATGGTATCAGAGCAGTGTTTCTGATTCTTGAAAACACTTTGCTCATCATCTACAACCTATACCACCAGGGAAAAAAAAATCCAAAACCCAAAATCAAACTCCCAAAAAAAAACCTGCTCATCATCAAATCTGTTTAACAGCTTCACAAACTTCCGACATCCACAATCGATCAATCAAAATCAAATCACCCTAGCTTTCAATTTAAATTCTCAAACCCCCCTACAAACTGCTATTCAATCGGATTCCGACCTGAACTCCAACTTATCACCGACTCTTCTCCTTGTTCTATCTCCTACAAGCCGCTCCTCAATCTGATTCCGAATCTTCCAACCAATCTTCTTCCCAATCGGAATAGCTTGGCAATCTGATTCCGCCGCCACTCGAAACCCTAGTCGCATCACAGGCTCAAGATCCAGCCGCCACCACCGTCGCTTGTCACCAAAATAAAAAAAAACCCTAGCCGCACCACAGGCGCGGTATTAGTGCCCAAGAAATTACCGTTGCTGCTATAAGCCCATCTCGAAGAAGAAGAAGAAGAAGAAAAGTAAGACTCCTCTGTCAGTTGGAACTTGTGTCTACTCTGTGTTAGTTGGAAAGGCATAAACCAAAGCAAAACTAGTGGTGTACATTTGTTTATTTGTAAGATAAACAAAGGAAAAGGTGGGGAGTAGATGTAGAAATAGAGAAAAGAAAAAGGAAAATTGGAAAGGCAAATACAGTACAAAACTGTCATGGAAAAAATGATAAATCTTGGATTTTCGATTGTGGGGCTACCGACACCATGATATACGAATTTTCTGATTTGGTGTCAACATCCCTACCGCGGAAAACTCATATTCAAACAGCAAACGGAGAGGTTATGCATGTAAAAGGGGGTGGAACAATTGAAATATCCCCAATGTTAAAACTCTCAAATTGCCTTTATGTTCCATCCTTGTCACACAAACTACTGTCAATTAGTCATGTGACAAAAGAATTAAATTGTACTGTTATAATGCACCCTATCTTTTGTATCTTACAGGATATCAGGACGGGAGTGATTATTGGGCGTGGCACTGAAAAACAAGGGCTATACTATGTGGATGAAGTGACTCAGCAAGGAATTGCTACGCTGGCACATGGAACCATTAATCGAGAAGCTTGGCTTTGGCATAGAAGACTGGGGCATCCGTCCACAGGGTATTTTAATATCTTATTCCCAAAACTTTCAAGTAAACTGTTACCATGTGAGACATGTGCTTTGGCTAAAAGCCATCGACATACTTTCAAACCCAGTAACACCATAGTTGATTCACCTTTTTCATTAGTCCATGCCGATGTATGGGGGCCGCCTAAAGTAATTGGAGGCCAAAACTTTCGTTATTTCTTACTATTTGTCGATGATTGCTCTCGTATGACATGGGTCTATTTCTTGAAACATAAATCTGAGGTGTTTGACAAGTTCAAATTTTTTTATGTCATGGTTCAAACACAATTTAAACGAAACATTCAAATTCTTCGATCAGACAATGGGGGGGAATTTGTTAACACTGACATGGAACAACTATGTCAAACAAAAGGGATAATCCACCAGACCTCTTGTTCTCATACACCCAAGCAAAATGGTGTTGTTGAGAAGAAGAATCGTATCCTTCTAGAAATGACTCGAGCATTTCTAATTGAATCCCATGTTCCTAAATCTTTTTGGCCTGAAGCTGTTGCCACGGCTAATTATGTCATCAATCGCCTCCCAACAAAAGCACTAGGACTAAAAACCCCTTTACAAGCCATGTCTAAATTTGTGAAACTTCCCTTACCTCTTACCCTTGAACCTTGAATCTTTGGGTGCTCAGTATTTGTTCACATACCCAAAAAGGACCGAAGTAAATTAGATCCATGTGCCGAGAAGTGTGTTTTTTTAGGCTATGGAGTAAACTAATATGGGTACCGGTGTTATAATCCTCAGAAACGTCATGTGTGCACCACCATGAATTGTGACTTCCTAGAAACAGAATATTTTTATAAACCCCAACACAATGGTCAGGGGGAGAAGGAATATGAGGACGCATTGAGTTAGCTGAAATGGTTTCCTTCATCAGAAATGACGGAAGGAGTTTATTGTAGTACCGAAGACGAGTCACTTCATCACACATCAAGTAGTACTCCTCTAAGTGTCACTCCAAATCCTTCCATCCTGACTCCTGAGGTAGGTAATTCTCAAACTCATGAGATAAATCAAAATATTATTGCTCCTAACCATGGTGAACAGGAAGTTATACTAGAACAGACTGAACAACATGACACAAGCCAACAAGAAACAAGAGAAACTGATTCTGTTCAAGAAACACCCAGGGATTCTGCTCCAGAAACACCCAGGGAAAATGAGCCAGAGGATACGACAGAAAAGTATGAGCTGCCACCAAGAACAAACAGAGGAGTCCCTCCAAAGAGATATTCCCCAGAAAAAGAAGCACGGAGATCCAAGTATTCTATGGCAAATATAGCAACAGGAAACCTTTCTGAAGAAGCTAAAGCATTTGTCTCGTCTCTATACTCCAAACAAATTCCGACCACTGTAAAAGAGGCCCTGGCATCAGAGGATTGGAGAAATGCTATGAAAACAGAGATGGAGGCATTAGACAAAAATGATACCTGGGAAAAATGTGTTCTTCCTCAACAGAAGAAACCAGTGGGGTGTCGATGGGTGTTCTCGATCAAACATAAATCTGATGGCACTGTTGAAAGGTATAAGGCTCGGTTAGTAGCCAAGGGCTACACTCAGACATACGGGATCGACTACTCAGAGACATTCTCTCCAGTTGCCAAAATTGACACGATTAGAGTTCTCTTCTCCATAGCTGCAAACAAAGGCTGGCCTCTTCACCAGTTTGATGTGAAGAATGCATTTCTTCATGGGGAACTGGAAGAAGAAGTCTACATGGAGGCACCACCAGGGTTTACTGAGGGATTTAAGGAAAGAGAAGTTTGTCGATTGAAGAAATCCCTTTATGGATTGAAACAGTCTCCTCGTGCCTGGTTTGGAAGATTCACAATGGCAATGAAGAGATATGGTTACAAACAGAGTAATTCAAATCACACTCTGTTTCTTAAACATGAAAATGGTCGTGTGACTTGCTTGATTATATAGGTTGACGACATGATTATTATAGGAGATGATAAAGAAGAAATAGAGCGACTATGAAAAAAATTATTTGCAGAGTTCGAAATGAAAGACTTGGGAAGATTAAAATACTTCCTTGGGATCAAAGTCCTGAGGTCCAAGAGTGGTATTTTTATTTGTCAGAAAAGATATGTTCTTGACTTACTAGCAGAGATAGGGATGATTGACTGCAAACCAGTAGACACACCAATGATGGTGAATCATGGGCTTCGGATCGAAGAAGGGGCAGAACTGACAGACAAAGGGAGATACCAGCGGTTGGTGGGAAAATTAATATATTTGTCTCATACTCGGCCAGATATAGCTTATGCGGTCGGAGTTGTTAGCCAGTTCATGCATCAACCGCAAGCTACACACTGGGAGGCCGTGTTAAGAATTGTAAGGTACCTTAAAGGGACTGTCGGACATGGAGTTCTCTTTAGACCTAACGGGCACTTAGAGATCACTGGTTATACGGATGCTGATTGGGCAGGAGATAAAGGGGACCGAAGATCCACCTCCGGATACTTTACGTTTGTAGGAGGAAATTTGGTCACCTGGAGAAGTAAAAAACAAAAGGTAGTATCATTATCTAGTGCAGAAGCAGAGTTTCGAGGAGTGGCACGAGGTTTAGCAGAAATCTTATGGATACGAAAGCTCATAACCGAAATAGGATTCCCACCAACTCAAACAAGCAAGATAATGTGTGACAATAAAGCTGCTATTCAGATATTAGAGAATCCAGTCCAACACGACCGGACGAAACATGTGGAAGTAGATAGACATTTCATTAAAGAAAAACTGGAAGCCGGGATTGTGGAACTTCCATTTGTTCAGTCAAAAGATCAGTTAGCCGATATTCTCACAAAAGCTGTTAATGGAAGAATGTTCAGTAACCGCTTAGATAAGTTGTGCATCGGAGATCCCACTACTCAACTTGAGGGGGAGTGTCAGAAAGGAAAGTCAAACCTTGGAGGAAATTAGGGATCACCACATCCTTAACAAAAATATGGGATTATCAACTTCAATGTTACAACCAATTAACAAACATGACAGCCAGATCCTTTGTTCTATTTCCTTTTGAATTTCAATTGTAAACAATATATATTGTCTGGTGTGTTCTTTGTAATTTATTGAAACAAAATACAAAAAGACCTTTGTCTCTGATTACCAATCTCCAACAAGAATATTCTGTGAGATGTGCCACCTACATAGCAATTTGGAAGCTTTTAGAAATACTTTATCACAAGCATTCATCAAAGCTTAATCCCTATCTGTTACAATTACACATGGCTCCATGCAATCTACCAACAATTCTTTGAGCTTCCCCAGGACCCATAAGAAGTTATCTTTTTTTTATTTAGAGACAAACGCATGAGCCACACAAAAAGACTTGTGTGTCGATGTCACACCCACAACTTGAATAAACAGAAGCTTATACTCATTCGTCTTGTAGGTAGCATCAATCATTAACACATGTGGGAATGCACGCCACATGTTGTACGAGTCCGGATGAACGAAAAAAACCTCCTTGACCGTGTTTGTGGAGGGATTCACTCTGGTGAAATAAACGCACCTTTCTTCTTGCAACATGCTTTCCAATATCTGCATTGGAGTTCGACCGCCGTACATTTTGAGTTTAATCTTTTTAATAATGGTTTGTACGTCTTGTAGAATGCACACGCTATGTGGGTACTGTTTTCTTATGGTTAAATGTATATTTGTAGGCTCCATGTTTTGCAGATAAAGTCTCTCCACCAGTGATTCTTCGTCCGGGGTCAGCTTTCTAGCAAACGCGTGGCCCTCGAGAAATTCAGCAGGCTCATGGTTGTGAATGTTTTTCTTCTCCACAAGGCCCAATTACCACTACTTGAGTCTAGTTTCCCTATCAGACTAAAAGGACATCCAACCTTTTTGCTACCGGAACGCCGAACTGATGCTTTACTTTTGGGTTTGCCGCCACGATCGCATTGCAACCATATCTTCACTGTCCTTGCTGACGCACCTTCGCCTTTTGTTATCGTTCGTTGGGTCACAATGACGTGACCTTTCGCAACTTCTCTTTTGTATACCCAATTCTTCAATTCTTCAAGTGACCCAAATACCTCAAAAAAAAGGTTCATTAGAAATCCATATAAATGAAATTAATATATTAATTTGTTGAAAAAACAATAAAAAATCTCGGGTTCAACATCGGGTTCGGGTTAATATGTATGACACATTTTTGGGTTTGTATGAAATTTCGTGTCATACATTTTCTATTTTTAATCAGAACATATATAATATTTCACCAAAATGATAACGAAATCGGGTTAATATGTATGACACAATTTTCGGGTCGGGTTCGGGTTAAGGTCGGGACGGGTCAAACATTTTCTAGATTTCTCTTACCTAATAAAAATTATATATAACTATAATATTTCACCAAAATGATAACGAAATCGGGTTAATATGTATGACACAATTTTCGGGTCGGGTTCGGGTTAAGGTCGGGACAGGTCAAACATTTTCTAGATTTCTCCTACCTAATAAAAATTATATATAATGAATAACACGTATACAAAATCATTTTTTTCACTCTAAAATTATATCAACATTATATAACACGAATAACACGTAATTGACGGTTATGTCATACCTTTTTTTTGTTTTTTTCTCGTCATTAGCACCTTCCTCGTTAGCACGTTCCTCGTTAGCACGTTCGTCATCGTGAACACCTTCCTCGTTAGCAGGTTCTTCGTCGTCAACACCCTCCTCAAAGTGCATTACACCTTCCTTGATTTCGTTATCATTTTCCTCAAAGTCCTTAGCACATTCATCGACTTCGTTATCATTTTCCTCAAAGTCGTTAGCACCTTCTTCGACTTCGTTATCATTTTCCTCATACTCCTTAGCACCTTCCTCATACTCTAACTTGTGTTGGTTTTCCGTATACGAATGGTAAGTCCCGTATTCGTATCGCGGATAACTTTGGGCAATGTAAGATGATTCCCCCTCATCTACAAACACCTGGTTCAAGTCAGGTAACACGGGTCGCACACCCCCGTCATCACAACGAGGCACGGACACAACCTCCTCCTCACCTCGATCAATGCCGGATAACCAAACGCTTTCGGATACGTACGACTGGTTCGAATCTTCGCGAAAAAAATTACCAATGTCCTAAAACGACATCTTTATGCTTCACGGTCTCAACCAACGTTTTTATTTAAGAAATTTCATCAATTCATCGGAATTTTGTGAGTTTGAAAAATTTTGAAAGCCATAAATTTCATCAATTCATCGGAATTTTGTGAGTTTGAAAAATTTTGAAAGCCATAAATCCCGTATGTTTGGGTAAATAAACTTTTTTGGTCGATAAGGGTCGTATAGGTCGATAAGGGTTATATGGGTCACTTTCACGGTTTTTCAGACTGAACTCCTTTCATGTCAGTAATTATACCTTAAATTCATCAAAAGTCGTGCCGATAAGCCTCTCATTGCTCAATGAGTGGCGTATAGGGTTTAATGCTCCACCTACCACAACCTTATACGCCTCTCATAGAGCAATGGGAGGCTTATCAAAACCCATTTTCTGGCACATTAATTGCTTTCAGACTATATACTCCTCTTATTGCCCTATATGCCACCTCTGGGGGAAATGTGTACTTAAAAAGTAGGGATGTATCAATACCCTCACCCTTTACTGAAACATCATGTGGGCTCAATAATAATTTTTTTTTGTTTTGTATGCAAAATATAATTTACTAAAGAACTAAAGAATTTTATATTCAACAATCCGCCGAAAGGCGTAGGTAAGGTCAACTCCTTATTATTAGTTATCAAAGAACTCCTTGTTAATTATCATTTATGTTTGCAAAAGCCTTTAATAGATTATGTTTGCAAAAAGCCTTTAGCTGTGCTTTGCTTTTTGTATTCGGTATATACTATGTAGTGCTTTCGTTTGCCATTTTGCAGTCAATCTTGAATGATTCTAGAAAAATTATTAATTAGTTTAATATAATAAATAATCTTACATATCTTTATCAATCTAGTTACTTCATAACTTGGGTGATGTTATTTATATATATCAGTGCTTTTGTAGGTGATTTATATATAACTTGGGTTGGACATGGTATTTTTTAGGTAATACAATGGAAAACACAAAAGCGGTAAAAATGCGCTAAATTACCGGAAAACAGGTACCGATACCATACCAGTGCCGAATGGATATGTTAGTACGGTATTCGGTATCCACTTTTCCCCAATTTCGATATCAGTACCGATACAGTATCGGTATGACACCGATCTCATCCCTAGTTTGTAGAGATTTATTCTTATAGAAAAGTGATGTTTTTTGAAGAAAATTTGGAATATGATTTTATGCTAAGGTTGCATCACGAAATTCCATTGATGTAGATGCTCTAATGTGCACTCACTAAATGTTAAAATATATGTATATAAATACAAATTTTGACTTTAAAATAAATGTATATCATAATATGTGCTCTCACTAGATGTTAAAATATATCATCATCACATTAAATCTCACTAATAGCAAAACAAAGATATATACAGCCTTAACTCTACTTCATAGGAATAGAGAGATGTTAAAATATATATAAATGAAATTTGACTTTACAACTAAAGGGTTCATTAAGTCCTTTAGAGGTTTTGTGGTCTGGTTAAGACTCATTGGCTAGAAAACTTGGTCAATAAGATGGTTGAGTTCTTCTTTTAGCCTAAAGCGGTTAGCTTTAAGACCATTAAACTGAACACGTTCAGCTGTCCTATTTCTAGGTGATCTCTTAAGAGACTGTTCTAATTGGTTAATTAGACTTTGAAACATGGTTAATTCTTGATTAACCCGACGGATTTCTTTTTTAAGGAAATCTTGGTGTATACTCATTGTATATCTGGTTTTTGTAAGTACAATTTACAAATATAGAATATAAAATTCATTAATTTAAATGAATCTTTTTGAATTAATCGAACGATTAAAAGAAAAAGATGCATATTGTTTTCTTTTCTTTTTAGTCGAATAAAAAGAAAAAGACGCATATTATGCATAGTATTTTGAATATAATATTCTAAAGATTTCTTTGAAAATAATCTTTCATTATTAAAATTATTAATCGATTTAAAATAATTGATTGATAACTTATATTTCAATTTATTGAATATAAAATTCATAACTTGAAATTCAATTTAATGAATTCAATCGATTGAATTCTAAGAATTCAATTTATTGAATATAAAATTCATATTAGAATTATTAATCGATTTAAAACAATCGATAGATAATTTGAATATGAAATTATTAGCCTTCAAATGTAGACTAATATAAACAATTTTGAAATTGTTTAATTGTGGAATCAATCCTTTGAATTTACAAAATTCATTATTTTTTATAGTCATTTTTTGACTAAATTTTTTAGATTGAAAAATCATTTGTTTCGATAGTTGTTTATCGATTTATTTTTATGTTTGTTTATAAACATCATTTTTTATTTAATCAAAATCTTAGTTTTTGTGTTGAGATAAATTCTTTTTAAGATTTTAAGGAGAGATATGAAATATCAATTTTGAAGTAGTTTAACAGTTTGAAATAAAATCTATACCTTTTTCTTCTTGTATTTTCTTCTTGAAAGTTTCTATTTCTTCTGTAAGGGACCAATCCAACCCTTAATTTCCCTAACGGCCTCCTGCCTAAGCGGTACTTCAACGGGCTTCAGGACTCCAGGTTTTACAGAATACAAACTTTCATGATAAAAGATAAAAGATAGAGGTTTACAAAGGAGTTTTTATTTCATAACTGTTCTCCCGAAGGAGAACTTCTTGATATTTACATAACCCCCTTAAAGGAGTTTCTACTCCATACTAAAACACATAACTAGAAAATGAAAAATTTGATCATACGAATGATCAAAGAAAAGTTGAAAAGGAAAGGTGGTTGAGAGAATTTGAATTCTCAAGTAGGTAAGGGATTTGGGATGTCAGCCAGGGATATCTAAAACTAAAGAATTCATCTTCTTTATATAGCAGAAGCGAATTTTACAAAAGACCATTATTGCCCTTCATTAATCGTCATGGATGACGTTTTTAATCGACATACCCATGTGTTGGGTCTAGTTCTCGATTGTCTTCTTCTGAAAAGTAGCTGTCTTTTTCAGTTGAGTTTTTGTTTTCTTCTGAAGAAGATGCTTTGCAGAATTCGCACTGATGGTTCTCATATGTGCGTTGCAACTTTTGACAAAGTTGTTCTTTAGTGGCGGGGCCTGCTTCTACTTTATTGAAGATGATGCGTTGCTCCATCCTTTCTAAAGCTTCTTTTTCATGTAGTGGTAAAGGAGTTCCACTATAGCTAGTAATTATGCAGTTAGTGCTGCAATAATTAACTTTGTCAAAGCTTCCTGCTTTAATTTTTTGTCGGTTTTCTAGGATTTGTAAAAATCATTTAGTCCTGATATGTAACCATTTTTCATAGTCTTCATATTCTTCTTTCATTACTCTTGAAGGATTGACCGTTCTTGCTTTGGTTATGCCAATTTCTAAGTGATGGTAACCTGGAAGGGTTGTTCCTTGGTACCAGTCAGGGAGTGTAGAAGTACACTTGATGAAGATGTTAGCATCTCTTGCAGTAGCAATTTTCTTTCGAAAATTCTTGATGGCTTTCTTCATTCCTTCAGATAAATTACTTATTTCAAGTAAATTAGGAGAAGGGTAGATGAACTTTGCTAATCCAGCAGAAAATGCTAGAGAAACTAGTTCTGGGCTTGCACCTGGACAAAAGATAATAAGTGTTTTGGTTGCCCTGTCTTCTGTGTAAATATGTTCGAACTCGAAATCGTCTTGGTTTATGGCTCTAGCCTTTGACCAAATTGTTCTGAATTCGTCTAAAGAAATAATATCTTTTTCTTCTTTCTCTTCATTTATTGTTGGTTTTGAGAAAGTGTTGTTTCTGAATTCAATGACTCTTTCTTTTTTCTTGGACCTCAATGGTTCAGGAATAATTGTTACCTTTAAAGGTATTTCTTTCTTCCCGAGGTTTGCTGAATATCGGGTAGCTTCTTGTTAGGCTTGCGATAACGACCCAAATTTTTTGAATGGATAATCAGTTTTATCAACGTAATTTTTGACTATACCCCAATCTTCATATATTCCTATGTGGTCACCATCGAAAATAACATAAAATCTTGAATTATGCTTTTCTGGTATTTGTGTGACTTGGGAGTAACTTGGTCTGAGAGAGACCCTTTCAGTTTTTGGCAAACTGTCAGCCATCAACGGATTTGATGTGCCTTTACCAGAGCCGTTTGCTTCTGGGCTAGATGAAGATTTTAGTTCTTCATTTACTCTATTTTTGCTTTTTTTCCAAAGCAACAGGAGTGAACAGATTTGTTTTCATGGCTACAGAGCCGTTTGCATCTGAGCTGCTGGAAGAAGATGAACCTTCTCTTTCCACATTTTTTCGTAAATGGACAACCTCCGAAAATGTAGACCCAGGGGTCAATCGGATGTTAGCCTTCTTTGAATGAAGGTCTCGCCTGGCTTGTGAGGCCTCTGGCATGCTTTTTCCCAAAGCATCAGGGATCAACGGATTTGTTGAGTCTTTACCAGTCGCCGTTTGCGCTGGACTAGATTCTGTTTTTAGCTTTTCAGCATCCTGGACAGAATTTCCAATTAAGATCATGGTCGTGTAGACACTGATCTGATCTCTGATGGATCTTAATTCTATTTCTAGATTTTTTCCTTGAGACGTAGAACTTTAAGATCTTCTTCCATACTGGAAGTTTTTTATAAAGACAATTTCTTTAGGCGTAAAGCCCTTAAATCTTTCATCGGCGTAAAGCCCTTAAATCTTTCATCCCCCTTTCTTTTTTAAAGGTTTTTTGAAATGAAGGTGACGATTTTGGATGAAGGAAAAACTTTCTATTTATAGGAGCAAGGATGACAATGATATCATTGCTTGCGATTTCTGAAAAATTCGAGTCAAGCTATCAGTTAACACATTTTTGCCCCCCTTAAGATGTTCATTGTTGAATGAATATCTTGAAAACCATGTCTGTCTTTTGACAAGACGACCCAGTTTATTATTTCCAAAAATATCTTTGTTTTCTGAAAATAAATAATTTTTTAATAAACAAATTTCAAAAATTCGTTTTGTTTATCTTTACCCCCCAACTAAAAGAGTGGTTGGACTTCATTCTGAGTCTTCTGATGAAGAATCAGATAATATTTCTAATGCATATAGTTGTGTATAACCATCAAAAATATTTTCAGAAGGAAAATATCCCTCATTTTCGGCTTCTAAGATAATCTTTATCTTTTCCGGAAATTTTTGTCTGTTGGGACATTCGTTGGCATAATGTCCTTCTTCGGAACATATCCAGCAACGACATTTTTTCTTACCTTGAGGACAGACCTTAGGTTTTTCTTTAGAAAAATATTTTCCCGGTGAAAATTTTCTTTTCTTGGTTTTCCAAAAACGTTTTTTAGTTTTTGTTTTGTATTTATTTTTATATTTCTTTTTGAAATAACTTTTATCTTTTGTTGGTTCACAGCCAAAAGATAATTGTGGTAACTCAGCGAGTCTTTTACAACAGTTTTCATTAAAACGTTTTAACTGTTTTTGTTTATTAGAAAGATCACAATAAGATGCAATTTCTTCTTTAACAATTCTTGTAGCAAACCCAAGAGAATGCATTGTAAATTGATTTTTTTCCTTATTCCATCGTTCTTTCGCCTTTTCTCCGACGATGGGAATTTTCATTAGGTAAGCATCAATCCAAGAATGGAATTCACCTGTGCCTAATTTATATAAATTTGTCTCATAAAGACAAGTGAAATCGTCTAAAAGACATATGTCACAAAGCTGTGCCTTAGCAAGATTTTGTCTTGCTTTTTCCAATATTTTTTGATTTTCTCGGTCTTTATCTATAATGAGGTCGAGACCTAAAAACATCATGTATATTGCATTTATGATTTGATCAAAAAGATCCTCACCATGTAAATTTTCATCCCAAGTTGTTCCTTTGATGAAATTTTGTATAATTCCTGCAGACTTATGTTCTAATAATAATAACAAAGTCTTAGCATGAGAGAATTCTACTGAATTAGTCTGAATGATTAGACTGATCTCAGTGTTCCATTTATCAATTACCTTTTTTCTTTTGTCGAGGTTGAAGATACAATCAATTTTAATAGTATTAATAGTAGTTGCACTACCATTGTCCGAATGCATTATCATGGCCTTTTGGATCAACTTCAAATGACCAATAAAGGTCAAATGAAAAACTTTTTAAGAAAAGACAATGGTAGTGCAACTATTATTAATACTATTAAAATTGATTGTATATTCAACCTCGACAAAAGAAAAAAGGTAATTGATAAATGGAACACTGAGATCAGTCTAATCATTCAGACTAATTCAGTAGAATTCTCTCATGCTAAGGCTTTGTTATTATTATTAGAACATAAGTCTGCAGGAATTATACAAAATTTCATCAAAGGAACAACTTGGGATGAAAATTTACATGGTGAGGATCTTTTTGATCAAATCATAAATGCAATATACATGATGTTTTTAGGTCTCGACCTCATTATAGATAAAGACCGAGAAAATCAAAAAATATTGGAAAAAGCAAGACAAAATCTTGCTAAGGCACAGCTTTGTGACATATGTCTTTTAGACGATTTCACTTGTCTTTATGAGACAAATTTATATAAATTAGGCACAGGTGAATTCCATTCTTGGATTGATGCTTACCTAATGAAAATTCCCATCGTCGGAGAAAAGGCGAAAGAACGATGGAATAAGGAAAAAATCAATTTACAATGCATTCTCTTGGGTTTGCTACAAGAATTGTTAAAGAAGAAATTGCATCTTATTGTGATCTTTTTAATAAACAAAAACAGTTAAAACGTTTTAATGAAAACTGTTGTAAAAGACTCGCTGAGTTACCACAATTATCTTTTGGCTGTGAACCAACAAAAGATAAAAGTTATTTCAAAAAGAAATATAAAAATAAATACAAAACAAAAACTAAAAAACGTTTTTGGAAAACCAAGAAAAGAAAATTTTCACCGGGAAAATATTTTTCTAAAGAAAAACCTAAGGTCTGTCCTCAAGGTAAGAAAAAATGTCGTTGCTGGATATGTTCCGAAGAAGGACATTATGCCAACGAATGTCCCAACAGACAAAAATTTCCGGAAAAGATAAAGATTATCTTAGAAGCCGAAAATGAGGGATATTTTCCTTCTGAAAATATTTTTGATGGCTATACACAACTATATGCATTAGAAATATTATCCGATTCTTCAACAGAAGACTCAGAATGAAGTCCAACCACTCTTTTAGTTGTGGAGGGGGGTAAAGATAAACAAAACGAATTTTTGAAATTTGAATTTTTGAAATTTGTTTATTCAAAAATTATTTATTTTCATAAAACAAAGATATTTTTGGAAATAATAAACAGGGTCGTCTTGTCAAAAGACAGACACGGTTTTCAAGATATTCATTCAACAATGAACATCTTAAGGGGGCCAAAAATGTGTTAACTGATAGATTGACTCGAATTTTTCAGAAATCGCAAGCAATGATATCATTGTCATCCTTGCTCCTATAAATAGAAAGTTTTTCCTTTAACCAAAATCATCACCTTCATTTCAAAAAACCTTTAAAAAAGAAAGGGGGATGAAAGATTTAAGGGCTTTACGCCGATGAAAGATTTAAGGGCTTTACGCCTAAAGAAATTGTCTTTATAAAAAACTTCCAGTATGGAAGAAGATCTTAAAGCTCTACGTCTCAAGGAAAAAATTCTAGAAATAGAATTAAGATCCATCAGAGATCAGATCAGTGTCTACACGACCATGATCTTAACTGGAAATTATGTCCAGGATGCTGAAAAGCTAAAAACAGAATCTAGTCCAGCGCAAACGGCGACTGGTAAAGACTCAACAAATCCGTTGATCCCTGAAGCTTTGGGAAAAAGCATGCCAGAGGCCTCACAAGCCAGGCGAGACCTTCATTCAAAGAAGGCTAACATCCGATTGACCCCTGGGTCTACATTTTCGGAGGTTGTCCATTTACGAAAAATGGAAAGAGAAGGTTCATCTTCTTCCAGCAGCTCAGATGCAAACGGCTCTGTAGCCAAGAAAACAAATCCGTTCACTCCTGTTGCTTTGGAAAAAAGCAAAAATAGAGTAAATGAAGAACTAAAATCTTCATATAGCCCAGAAGCAAACGGCTCTGGTAAAGGCACATCAAATCCGTTGATGGCTGACAGTTTGCCAAAAACTGAAAGGGTCTCTCTCAGACCAAGTTACTCCCAAGTCACACAAATACCAGAAAAGCATAATTCAAGATTTTATGTTATTTTCGATGGTGACCACAGAGGAATATATGAAGATTGGGGTATAGTCAAAAATTACGTTGATAAAACTGACTATCCATTCAAAAAATTTGGGTCGTTATCGCAAGCCCAACAAGAAGCTACCCGATATTCAGCAAACCTCGGGAAGAAAGAAATACCTTTAAAGGTAGCAATTATTCATGAACGATTGAGGTCCAAGAAAAAAGAAAGAGTCATTGAATTCAGAAACAACACTTTCTCAAAACCAACAATAAATGAAGAAAAAGAAGAAAAAGATATTATTTCTTTAGACGAATTCAGAACAATTTGGTCAAAGGCTAGAGCCATAAACCAAGACGATTTCGAGTTCGAACATATTTACACAGAAGACAGGGCTACCAAAAGACTTATTATCTTTTGTCCAGGTGCAAGCCCAGAACTAGTTTCTCTAGCATTTTCTGCTGGATTAGCAAAGTTCATCTACCCTTCTCCTAATTTACTTGAAATAAGTAATTTATCTGAAGGAATGAAGAAAGCCATCAAGAATTTTCAAAAGAAAATTGCTGCTGCAAGAGATGCTAACATCTTCATCAAGTGTACTTCTACACTCCCTGACTGGTACCAAGGAACAACCCTTCCAGGTTACCATCACTTAGAAATTGGCATAGCCAAAGCAAGAACGGTCAATCCTTCAAGAGTAATGAAAGAATAATATGAAGACTATGAAAAATGGTTACATATCAGGACTAAAGGATTTTTACAAATCCTAGAAAACCTACAAAAAATTAAAGCATGAAACTTTAACAAAGTTAATTATTGCAGCACTAACTGCATAATTACTAGCTATAGTGGAACTCCTTTACCACTACATGAAAAAGAATCTTTAGAAAAGATGGAGCAACGTATCATCTTCAATAAAGTAGAAGCAGGCCACGCCACTAAAGAACAACTTTGTCAAAAGTTGCAACGCACATATGAGAACCATCAAGAAGAATATACAAGAAGAAAAATGTATAGATTTTATTTCAAACTGTTAAACTACTTCAAAATTGATATTTCATATATCTCCTTAAAATCTTAAAAAGAATTTATTTCAACACAAAAACTAAGATTTTGATTAAATAAAAAATGATGTTTATAAACAAACATAAAAATAAATCGATAAACAACTATCGAAACAAATGATTTTTCAATCTAAAAAATTTAGTCAAAAAATGACTATAAAAAATAATGAATTTTGTAAATTCAAAGGATTGACTCCACAATTAAACAATTTCAAAATTGTTTATATTAGTCTACATTTGAAGGCTAATAATTTCATATTCAAATTATCTATCGATTGTTTTAAATCGATTAATAATTCTAATATGAATTTTATATTCAATAAATTGAATTCTAAGAATTCAATCAATTGAATTCATTAAATTGAATTTCAAGTTATGAATTTTATATTCAATAAATTGAAATATAAGTTATCAATCGATTATTTTAAATCGATTAATAATTTTAATAATCAAAGATTATTTTTAAAGAAATCTTTAGAATATTATATTCAAAATACTATGCATACTATGCATCTTTTTTCTTTTTATTCGACTAAAAAGAAAAGAAAACACTATGCATCTTTTTCTTTTAATCGTTCGATTAATTCAAAAAGATTCATTTAAATTAATGAATTTTATATTCTATATTTGTAAATTGCACTTACAAAAACCAGATATACAATGAGTATACACCAAGATTTCCTTAAAAAAGAAATCCGTCGGGTTAATCAAGAATTAACCATGTTTCAAAGTCTAATTAACCAATTAGAACAGTCTCTTAAGAGATCACTTAGAAATAGGACAGCTGAACGTGTTCAGTTTAATGGTCTCAAAGCTAACCGCTTTAGGCTAAAAGAAGAACTCAACCGTCTTATTGACCAAGTTTTCTAGCCAATGAGTCTTAACCAGACCACAAAACCTCTAAAGGACTTAATGAACCCTTTAGTTAAATTTATTAATAATTATGAAGTACCTCCGCACACTTTACATGTATATCATAATATGTGATCTCACTAGATGTTAAAATATATATAAATCTTTACCCAAAAAAAAATATATATATATATAAATGAAATTTGACTTTAAAATAATGATATATAAACAAGTTTTGACGTTAAAAATAAGTGTATATCATAATTCCTGAAAATAAAGTTAATAATATTCATGAATTCTGATGACGGAATCTTTTCTAATATAAATATGAACAATTCTATCATATTGTTGCACTTGCATTTGAAGAGTATTCTTCAAACAAAATGGTGGATACAAATCTGTTGATCTTTGTTCTCTTACCAATACTCACTCTTGTTCTAATCATCTTTAAAACAAGAACCAAACCAAACCTACCTCCAGGCCCTTTGTCACTTCCTGTCCTTGGTCATCTCCACTTGCTGAAACAACAACCCTTCCATGAAACCCTACTTAACCTCTCTCACAAGTTTGGTCCCATAATGCTGCTCAGGTTCGGTGTCCGAAGGGCGGTAATCGTCACATCTCCGTCATTAGTAGAAGAATGCTTCACCAAAACAAACGACATCGTGTTAGCCAATCGCCCTTTAACGCATTCTCTTAAACACTTCAGTTATAACTACACAACCATGGGTGCCGCCCCTTATGGTGACCTTTGGCGTGCTCTACGTCGAGTGGCTGCCTCCGAGCTCTTATCGACTGCCCGCCTTGATGCCACCACCCATTTGCGTGAACATGAGGTCAAACTTATGTGTAGACAAATTATCAACCAATCTTCGCGGCAAGTGAACTTGAAGTCTTGGTTTAAAGAGCTTTTGTTTAACATAACAACCATGGCGATTATGGGGAAGAGGTACTATGGAGATTATACTAATGTTGGTGATTTAAAACAAGTGTTAGCGTTTAAGGACATGATAGAGGAGATGTTCAAGCTAATACATACGCCAAATGTTGTAGATCTTCTGCCTGTTTTAGGGTGGTTTGGTTTTGGGGGTGTTGAGAAGAAGATAATTGGCTTGATGGATAGAGTAGATAGGTTTTTTCAAGAGATTATAGAAGAACATCGTCGTATAGGGAGGTGTGAGTCAGGGATTATGGTGGATAAATTACTCGCTTTACAGCAAAAAGAACCTGAGCTCTATACCGATGAAATCATTAAAGGCTTTATACTGGTAAAACTATATTTCTTTCACTTCTATCATATTTTAGTCAATGAGTTTCACTTTTTCCTCTAAATTTCAAGTTCGTTTCTTTCATGGCCGTAAAAGATACGAGCTCTGAAAGCATAATTTACGTTTTTTTTTAATTCATGTGATATTTTTAATTGTTTGTTGAAAAAAAAAAAATTAGCTTACAACTTATATCAGGGTAAAAAGGAAAGATTTATTTTAAATTAGTGAAAGTGTCATTTAGCTAATATTTGATCACATAACTTGATTTTGCTATGAATCAAACCTTTCTCCGTAGGTTCCTATTTATTATAACCTCTTTGTTGGTTTTCATATATCTTACAGTATAGATACATCAAATAATTAAGATAAAAGTTTTTAGAAACACCTAAATTTGAATGTATTAGTTTCAAAACCCATAGCCTACATTAAGAACTATCATTTTTTTAATTAAATTATGAAATAAAATACGAATGAGTGAAATAACAGAAATAGAAAAAATAATCTTGGGGTTTAGGGAGTTGTGACACGTGATGCAGCAAGATATATATATATAACATAATATTTTGAAAAGTAATATATTGTCTTGAAAATTTAATCTAAAAGTTTTCCTTTAAAATTTGATGTTTGTAAAACTATATTTAGTCAATAACTTTCTGGTTCTTCTAGAGTAGAGGTTGTGTGTTTGAGTCTCGCCTGAAACAATATTTCTTATTGGTTAAGCTAGGAGTTTTACCATAGTGGTTCTTCAGAATGTGAGTGTCCTCTAGAATGGTGGCGGGTCAAACCATCAGCGACGTCTGTGTTCTCGGATGTGATTGGCCTTTTGCCATTGGTTTATCCGGATGACCAGACTTTTATCCATCGTTAAAAAATTAAAACTATATTTATTTTCAGTTTTGTTATATTTTTTGTAAGGGAAAATTACGAAAATGTGGCTTGACCAAGTGAGTTTACAAAAATGGCACCCTCCTGCGTCCTTGGAAGGATCAATCAGCCTCGGAAGCGTCCGCATGTCTCCTTGAAGCGTCCGTCTTTCACGTTGAAGCGTCCGTTTCTTTTAAAGCGACACGTGTCCGTTTTCTTTTCAAGCGACACGCGTCCGTTTTCTTTTCAAGCGTCCGTTTTCTTTTCAAGCGTCCGCGTTCTTTTCCGAAGGTGTCCGCCGCTTCCGAGGATTGCCGCCGCTTCCGAGGCTTGCCGACGCTTCCGAGGCTTGACCAGACGTTTCCGAGGCTTGAACAGACGCTTCCGAGGAATGGCCAGACGCTTCCGAGGAATAGCCGACGTTTCCCAATGCTTGACCGACGCTTCCCGAAGCTTACAAAAAAAAAATGGAAACTCAAACGGCCGTTTTAACTGTTTACCGTTGCATGCACACGTTTTTACCCCCCCCCCCCCCTATATAAACTCGTTCGATTTTCACTTATCAAAACACCCGCCGTTTTTAATTTAATTTTGCAAACAAAAAACAACCATTTTACTATAAACCCGACGCCGTCAACGACCCGACAATGGCCAACTCATGGACTGACGTTGAGGATATTGCTCTCTGCGAAGCATGGGAGCAAGCCATGATTGATCCTCCACGTCGAGGACACGGTGGGCTATGGCTCCGTGTTCAACAGAATTTCGCCCAGTTACGTGGTCCGGACCACAACCGGACCGTTGACGCACTATCCTCCAGGTTCCGCGTCGTGCGGTTAGAATGTGAGAGATTTGATCGCTATTTCAAGAAGGTCGAGGCGGAAATGCCGGACCTTGGGGAGGACGATCAGAAGGAGGTGGCCCTCATCAACTACCGACATGAAGAGAGACATGATTTCAAACATGTCTCGGAGTGGGAGGCTATTAGGATATGGTTCTAGATAATTTTATATTTATTATATTATGTGTTGTTTGGTTTTTATTTTTATTTTTATTATGTTAACCTTTGATGTTTAATATAAATTTTTTGACTAAAAAATAACATGTTTTTACGTTTGAAAAATAACTCCGTTAACATACATGTTAACCGGATCCCGTGTTAGAAAATGTTTATAAGTTATAAAAAAAATTGAAAGTTATAAAAAAAAATTTGGAACAAATATACAAAACTGCGTCGAACGCTGACGCTTCCGAAGCTTCACCGACGCGCTAGCACTGAGGCAGACGCTTCAACATCGGACACGTGTCGCGTGAAAATAAACGGACGCTTCAAGGAGACATGCGGACGCTTCCGAGACTGATTGATCCTTCCAAGGACGCAGGAGGGTGCCATTTTTGTAAACTCACTTGGTCAAGCCACATTTTCGTAATTTTCCCTTTTTGTAATTAGTAATTAGTCAATGAGCAATGAAAGACAAAGTCAACTAAGGGTATGTTTGGCAAAAGTAGCTGGTGGCTGGAAGTTGTTCGCTGGTGGATAGAAGCTGGTAGCTAGTAGTTGTAGCTTTTTTAAATATATTTGGTGTTTGACAGAGTAGTTGGAGTTTTTAATAAAATGTATAGAATGACCAAAATGAACATAACTAAAAATTTAAAAAGTTAGTGCATTAAAAAGTTCATTATCTTTAGAGGTTAAATTAGTCATTTTTCCTAAAAGTTTGTTGCTCCTTCTGAACGCTACTAGTAGGAGCGTTCAACCAAAAGTTTCAAGCTTCTAACCTAAAAGATTCAAGATCTTTCAACCAAAAAGGTTTTTTATTGAGTAGGAACTCTTTCTTAAAAGATTAAGGGTATGTTTGGCATAAAGTTTTTAAGAGCTTTTTGGAGCTTCTAGCTTTAAGCTCTAATGTTTTCATATAATTCTTTACTTTTTAATAGCATCTAGTTTATGTTTTTGAATAACAAGGAAGACTGTTAACAACTTTATGCCTTAAAACTCGCAGCAAATGTTAGTTGCCGGTACAGAAACGCCATACTTAACACTTGAATGGTCCATGTCGTTGTTGCTCAACAATCCAAAAGCAATGGAAACAGTCAAGAACGAGATCAAAAATCATGTTGGTTTTGAGTGCTTGGTACAAGAAAGCGATTTGGGTAAACTAAGTTATCTTCAAATGTCATAAATGAGAGTCTACGTTTGTACCCAACTCTTCCCTTACTACTTTCACGTGAAGCTTCTAATGATATCACAATTGGTGGCTACTTGGTTCCCCGTGGAACAATGTTGATGGTTAATGCATGGGCCATTCAGAGGGATCCCGAACTTTGGGATGAACACGATAAGTTTATTCCCGAAAGATTTGACAGAAGGGTTGACGATAAATACAAAATACTTGCGTTTAGTGTAGGTAGGCGTGGATGTCCCGGAACTAATTTAGGGTATCGTGTCCTTGGGTTGACACTGGGAACTTTAATTCAAGCATTTGAATGGGAGGGGTTAGGAATTGAGGAGGTCGATATGTCTGCTTTTCATGGCCTGTCTATGGCAAAATTGAAACCGCTACAAGCCGTTTGCAAACCGTGTTCAAACATCACACATATTCTTTAAGGTTTGAGTTTACATGGAAAACTCAGTGTAATGTTTTAATCGTTGTTACATGATGTGGTCTATTTTGCTTTTTATGTATTTACTTTTAGTTACAAAATAATTCAGTTGGGATCATGTTTGAAGTTATATTCTTTCATCAAAATCTTGCAATTTAGTTTCAATAACAAAATATTGGATCAGATTTCTGCACGACCCCTCGTCAGAACGTCGTCCTAGAATGTTTGCGGGGCCCCCACGCCCAAGATTTTCTATCGGTCATCCCCATCGAGGGCTTAGGCCAAAAGATGTCAGCCGTTGAATACCGTGCTATCTTAAAATATCGGCTCATGATTCCTATGTTCCCTGATGATGAGCAATGCCCGATTTGCCGGAAAGCTTGCTTAGACCAATTTGGGGAGCATGCTCTGCATTGTAAAGAACTGCCAGGTTTTAAGTATAGGCACGACTGGGTGCGGGATGTCTTGGGGGACATCCTCAAACGGGCGGGGATCTCGGTGAAGAAAGAAGCCCCCGTAAACTTTTTGACAGATCCGAGGGAAGGAAGATCCACATTGCGCCCCGCTGACGTTTTAGTTTTCGGGTGGGATGCAGGTAAACACGCTTGTGTGGATCTTACCGGGGTTTCCCCCCTTGTAGGCTTACGGGATACAGGTTTTGTCCCTGGTCAGGCGATTGCAAGGGCGGCAGCGAAAGAAAATGGACAAACATGCAAAAGCCTGCGAGGATAATCAACATTCCTTTATCCCTTTTGCCTTTGATACCTTTGGCTCGCTAGCCCCAGAAGCCATCAGATTTCTTGAACGGGTCCAACGGGTTGTTCACAACAACATTTCGTCTCCTAGAGATCGGGGTTTCGTTTTTACTAGGTTAGGTTTCGCTATTCAAAAGGGGGTAGCGGCGCAGCTTGTTGCCCGCTTACCGGCTATGTTGGTGTAATTGTCCTTTTTATATTATATATATAATCAGTTTTGGTTGTATAACAAAATATATATCAAGTTTTCTAAAATAAAGATGAGTTGTTTCATAAACCAAGTACCACTCCTTTGTTAAGTCCTATTTTTCATTGGGATTTTAGTGTAAATCGACATTTCCTGAACAACCTTGATCATGACACGTGTCCCGAAACTATCTTGGTGATAACTTGTTAAAAGTTGATGGGTTAATGTTTCCAATGAATTAAAGATAAAACTTGAGTGATTGAAAATGTCATTCTAAGATTGTATGTCTTACGAATCATAAACAAACACTTGTTTCAACTATAGCTTCGGAGTCGACTTTCAATACCGGAAGACGAGTAGGAGATTCATATAGATAGGGTTGTTCATTTTTATTCAAAACCCGACCCGAATTTAAAGCCACCCGAATTAGCAAATACCCGAAAAATCTGAACCCGAGAAGCCCAAACCAGACTAACCCGAACTTTAAATTGTTCGGTTATCAGGTCACCTTTTCCTGGAAAAAAACTCGAACCCGATCCGAAAAACCCGAAACACGAAACCCGAAAGAAAACCTGAACATTTATTGTTTTTTTCTAATAGTAGTGTTTAGATTTGGAGTCTTTAATAGATAGAACACTAAGTTTTGAGACTTTTAAATATTATAATAGCATATGGTCAACTAATCTTGAACGAACTTTGATGATATTTTTAAAATAGCAATATGAATATTGATGATATTAAAAAAAAACACTTATTTTCATTTTACAACTAAACCCGAAAACCGAATAAACCGACCCGAACCTGAATAACCCAAACCTGACTAACCCGAATTTTAAAATAGGTTGGTTATCCGGTCAATTTTTTTCAAAGAAAACCTGAACAACCCGACCCGAAAAACCTGAAACCCGAAGAAAAAACTCGATGAACACCCCTACATATAGAAGCCATTATTCTTGAGGCATTAATATGTAATCGAGACAAAGGAAAGAAAAGAAATCAATGAAACAAAGGATCAAGAGAAATTTGTTATATTTGATTCTATTTTTACTATACGTTACTTTTTCAGTATTCCGTTTGTTATCTGTTGTAGGTCTTTTTGAATAACTAATTGTTGGTTTTTTTTTTATTTAGATGGTTTTTAAAATTTTGTGTTTATGATGAATAAATGAAGATTGAAGACACAGGTTGATTTATTCAACTATTGATTGTATACCATGTTTCATTGTCGAAATTGGAACTTATTACTGTTTGTTTGAATTATTCAAGTTTGTATAATGTTGCATGATGCTTTGGTGGTTCAATTTAATACGTGATGTTTAATGTTTGATAGGAGTATTCGAGTATGGTTAATGTTGCATGATGCATCATGCTTTAATGGTCAATTATGTATTTTTTTACTGTTCAATGTTTATTTACTTATTTATTGTTCATTTTAATGCGTTATTACTGTTCAATTTGCGTTGCATGTTACTCTTTATTTCCAGTTTCTTTGTTTGGATTAATTCAATTTAATCAAGGGAAATTGGCCTATAATAATCTCATCTACACCTTATTGGCCATTAATAATCTCATCTCAGAATATTCCTCCCACCAGTCCCACCTTTCACTTATTTTTCCTACAATGGTCCCTCGTTAAAAAAACTTAACGGAGTTAAGCTTTTTTACAAATTACAAACATATTTTTTAAAGCTTTTGATTAGAACGATAATACGAGTCCATTGATGTAAAACTTACTTCGAAATGGTGCTCCAAGTGACTTGATTTTGGTTAATTGGAAATTTAAACACTCGAATTGAAGCATCGTTTTCATCGTTTGGAGCACCGTTTCGAGGCAACTTTTACATCAATGGACCCGTATCGTCGTTCTAATCAAAAGCCCTAACACTACAAGAATAAAGATTAATAGTGGCGACGTTAATAGCGGCGACATCCAATATGCCGCCGCTATTGGTCCAATCCGCACCCGGTGTCCCATGTTAAACCCTAGCCACACGATTCTTATCGTCATCCAACGGCTGGGGTTTGCCCATATTAATAGCGGCGACATATGTAACCAATAGCGGCGACATCTTGTCGCCCCTATTGGCCTGACGAATAAAGCAGAATCAGCGCCATTTCTTCCCTCCACCTACTTTCCCCCAAATCTTTTCACCTCCCTCTCTCCGGTTAGCGAAAAATTCGACGTAATCTCTCCAAAATCGGCATAATCGGTTAGTTTTATGTTGATTTTTTTGTTTATTTTGTTATATAGGTTGTTAATTTCTTGGTTCTTGGTGAATGTAGTTTCTCCACCGGCACCACCTTGTCTCCACGGCCACCACCGGCACCACCTCGTCTCCTCGGCCACCACCGTCACCACCTCTTCTCCTCGTGCAAAATAAGGTTAGTTTATGTTTATATTAGCTTTTAAATATGTTTTTTTAGGGGAAAAAGTTGATCTTGTTGTTTTTCTCAACATTGTTTGTGTAAATCTGTTTATATCTGTTTATACATGATTTTTTTTTTTTTAATCTGTTTGGGGATGAAAGCATTAGCTGTAGTTGGGAAAAGAAGAAATGTTTGATAAAAAAAAATTAGGGTTGCAGGTGTGATGAAACGAAGAAGATGATATTGATATGTGTAGTATGTTTTTTTTAAGAAATAAATGTGTTATTTTGTAATTGACAAATGTCTCGTAAACAATGATAGGTAAAGTCAAAGGATATTAATTTTGAAGTCCCACAGTCTTGAGTAGATAAATGACCCGAAAAGCATATTAATGTTTTATAAAGTCATTAATTTTAAAAATATAAAAGAAAGTTTGGGCTACCATTATGTTTGTTGGTTTTAATGAATAATATTGCAACTGTAAATTTTATTTGGGCTAGTAATGTTTGAATAACAACTCGTGTGCTTCCAATATGATTAAAAAAAGAATTCATAAGTTATGATGTTCAAAATATATTTTTTTAATAATGGTTTCTTGAAAACACTAGACTAGTGAGTTCCTTGAAAACTTGTTCTTCGTGTAATCATTCAAAGATACTCAATTATTATTATAAAATATTAAATTAGAACGATTTTTTATGAGAAACAAACCATCTTACTTTATATAATAAACTTATATAAAAAATACTGATTTTTTAAAATTACATTGTATTAAAGGTTCACTAAACTCTTTAAAATTACATTGTATTAAAGGTTTACCAAACTCGTCGCGTAAATAACCTTGCCCAACATATTCAAGAAACAAACCAAACTCGAATATACAACCGACGCACAAGTGACAAGCATGAGCTTAAAAGATTAGTTTAGAGAATTTATTTAACATAAAATTTGTTGATAATGGTCAAGGTTTGTCACTAAAATATTTTTTATATGTTATACTTGTATATCGCATTCGAATAACATCGTATATGTTAAAACAAGAAACCATATTTTGAAAACTTGTTAGATGAGTCATTGTCAACTATTGCTTTTATGCCAACTTTACACTCATTGTATTATTAAAATTCATTATACCATACCCTTTTATTCCATGCTTGCAAGCATAATAATTTGATCTATCCCTACTTCCTATTCGGTTCTTACACAACCGAATCCTATCCATGGTTAGTTCAAGATCCTAAGTCTTCAAAACCCATCACTACAAGAAAGTAGACCAATAGCGGCGGCGACAAATGTCGCCGCTAATAGTCCCAAATGTCGCCGCTAAAGGTAATAGCGGCGACAAATAACCCTTTAGCGGCCAAGCTTTAGCGGCGACTCAATAGCGGCGACATGTCGCCGCTGTTACCTTTAGCGGCGACATTTGGGACTATTAGAGGCGACATTTGTCCTTTTCCATCACCTTCATTGATCCTTTTCCTTTCTATTATTTAAAAACAAATAATAATAATAATACTAATAATAATACTAATAATAATAATAATATCCTTTGAATATAACCACACTTAAATCAGAAACAAAACTTCATGTCAAGTAATGATGAACTAGCTTTTACCCATTGACCCGCATGATATTTGCTCTATTCTTTTCGAAAATTCATACCTAAACCATAATGAGCTTAGAAATACCCGCCTGAAATTGATTTAGAAATTAATTTCAGGTTGTCCCCGTTTAATTTGGGACTGCTTTTTGAATACTTTATCTCATTTAGGATGTGAATGTGTATTACATGATTGTTTGTTTAAGAAGGA
This sequence comes from Helianthus tuberosus, assembly GCA_030545235.1. Classification (NCBI taxonomy): domain Eukaryota; kingdom Viridiplantae; phylum Streptophyta; class Magnoliopsida; order Asterales; family Asteraceae; genus Helianthus; species Helianthus tuberosus. The sequence continues at coordinate 35,893,593 of CM060436.1, forward strand.
TTCGGTTATCATTTTCTCTTTGCTCCTCGGGTATATATATTCTTACATATATACTTGGGAGCTAAGAGGAAATGCTGCCGAATTTTTCTTAAACAAACAACCATGTAATACACATTCATATATGAGATAAAGTGTTCAAAAAGTGGGTTTAGCAGCCTACCCTTGTCTTGCAAACCCTAAATTAAATTATCTTTTAGTTGCATAATGCCTATCGATAAAAGCTGGATTGATTCCCCACTTCAATCAGCTCACTACCAGCAAGGACTCAGGTCTTTTATCGCGATGTGTGAAAGAGTGCTCCCCAACCATAATGAAGTTAGATGTCCGTGTTCCAAATGTAAATGTTCCGGCTTAACAACTATCACAAAAATGAAACTCCATTTGGGGCGTATGGTTTTTTGGAAAGATTACATAAAGTGGGACTATCACGGCGAAAAATCTCGGCCTGCAGTTGTATAAGTAGATAATGTTGTGCCACAGTAGGGTATGGAAAACGTTATTGAAGACATTAGGGGGGAGCGTATGGAAGAAGATACAGACCGTAACCTTGAGATGTCGGGTGGAGAATCTAACGGTGTTGATGACGATTTTGAAGACATAATAAAGGATGTTGAATCTGAATTATATCCTGGTTGTACTAAGTTTTCTTCCCTTGACTTCTTAGCAAAGCTTATGAATCTAAAGGAGACGTCCCATTGGACTAATACTTCATTTGATCGTCTACTAAAGTTGTTGCAAGAATCAATGCCAATAGGCAACAAGATTCCCCCTACGCATTATGTAGTTAAGAAGAAATTTAAGAAGATTGGTTTGGATTATGAGATGATAGACGCGTGCGTAAATGATTGTGCTCTCTTCTGGAAAGATCACGAGTCGTTGCAAAATTGTCTCGTTTGTAATGAGAGTCGTTGGGTCGATAAAGACACAAAAGGCACGAAGGTAGCTCGCAAGGTGTTACGATACTTTCCTTTGACGCCTAGACTTCGGTGTTTGTATTGTTCAAGGCACACGGCAAAAGATATGATATGGCATAGTACCGGACGTTCAGAAGATGGGACCATGCGGCATCCAGTTGATGGATCTTCATGGCAAGACTTTGATAGGAAGTACCCAAACTTCGCGATGGAGCACGAAATGTTCGCTTGGGGCTTGCAGCTGACGGTTTAAATCCGTTTAACGGTAACGGACCCTCGACTCATAGCTCATGTCCGGTTATACTCACCACATACAATTTGCCTCCATGGCTATGCATGCGGGAGTCCACATTCATGTTGACCTTGTTGATTCCTAGCCCTAAATCACCTGGGAAAGACATGGATATTTACCTTAGACCGTTAGTGGATGAGCTTAAACATTTGTGGCACTCAGGTGTACGTACTAAAGACGCAACAACAAACGAATTCTTCACAATGAAGGCGGCGTTGTTATGGACCATAAACGACTTTCCAGCCCGTAGTAGTCTATCAGGTTGGAGCGGACAGGGCTACATGGCATGCCCGACTTGCAACGAAGACACTCCTTCAATGCGTGTAACTGGTAAATGTGTGTATGTTGGTCATCGCCGGTTCTTAGATGCCAACCATCCATGGAGAACAAGTCTCGACTTTAACAGGAGACCCGAGACACGAGGCCCTCCGAGACAGTTTAGCCTGCTGACATAGAAGCTCAACACGGTCGTCTACTTCATCGTCTACCAGGAAAGCATCCATCTTTTGGAGGTGGGAGAATAAACCGAGCAGATTTCGAGCTGAACTGGACCAAACGAAGCATATTTTTCGAACTTGAGTATTGGTCTTCTTTGCAGCTGAAGCACAGCTTAGATGTAATGCATATCGAGAAAAATGTGTGCGGCAGCTTGCTTGGTACTCTCTTAATGAATGAGAAGACCAAAGACACACCAAACGCACGAAACGACTTGCAAAAACTAAATATCCGGCCGACACAGTGGTTGAAACAATCGGGTAGCAAGTTCTTAAGTCCCCACCCAAAGTACTCATTCAAGTCCGATGATCGAAAGCTTTTCTGTGAATTTATAAAAAATGTTAAACTACCAGATGGGTTTGGATCTAATATCAGCAAGAGGGTGACAGATAACAATTCTAACATTACTAGGTTGAAATCTCATGACTGTCATATTCTCATGCAACGTTTGATACCGATTGGGGTTAGAGGGCTTTTGACAAAAGATACATCTACACCAATGGTAGACCTTTGTATGTTTTTTAAGAAACTTTGTTCCAGAACACTATTGGTTGAAGATATGAGGAAAGCAAAGGATGGCATTCTTACCATCCTATGCAAGTTAGAGATGATTTATCCTCCGGCATTTTTTGACATTATGGTTCATTTACTTGTGCATTTACCTCAACCGCCGAATGAGGCTGCCGTGTTTCAAAACGTTTTGGGTGATCGACGAGGATGGTTCCAGGGGCTCGGGCCTAAACCTTTGAATACGCCATCGAACCCGTTTAGTGCGCAACCTCAAACCGCACAACCCTTTTCGGAGGTAAACTATACAATTTGACTTCAAAAATATAGTAAACCAACTATATGTTTTTAGACTCTTTCGTAATTAAACCATGTTTCCATATACACAAACCATGTTTACACATAAAAGAAGACACCCATAAAGACTCACTAGCAATATTACCAGTTTTTTCAACAACTATTACTTGTTATTTAAATACCTAACAAAACTAGGAAATTTTACTCAAAACTATATTATAAGATGTTTAATATAATCCAGTTTTTTAATAGATTCTTGTACACTTAAGTTTACATCTTTTTAAGTAACATAGTATATTTAATGTTTTATATTAAGCCCACCAAATGTTTTGTCATAGTTTATAAAATTAACTAACCATAAATGATAGTGTATATATCATAGTTGTGATAGCTAATAACAAATGATCGCGTTTCACATCCAGTTAATCTTCGGTCGGATTTATAAAAAGTGATCTTATATATTCCACATCCTATTGAGCTTCATTCTAGCCTAGTTGAAACTTGCAACTCTTCTTTTTGCTAATAATATTGGGTTTGATATGTGTTAATGTAGGAATACGTTTCGACTTTGTTCTAAAGTCCGGCATTCGTAAACCAACTTGAATCCTTTCTTGCGGCGAGGGGAAAGCAAGTCGCACCCGACGATGAGTATGACGATGACGACCTAACTTGAATCATTTCTTGCGGCGAGGGGAAAGTAATTAGTATTATTGTGCGGATATTTTAGAATGTTATTTTTCGGATATTTTAGGATGTTATTGTACGAAAATGTTTGATGCGATTTTAGTATGTAAAGTATTATGTTTTCTTAGTTTGTTTGTGTTGCGTAAAACTTGAAAATTGGCAGGTTTGATATAACGGGAAATATTGCAAATGCAGCAAAAAATTAAAAAAAAATTGACTTTTAGCGGCGACATATGTCGCCGCTATTAATTGAACTTATTAGCGAAGACCTTTTAGCGAAAACATATGTCGCCGCTAAAAGTCTTAATCATTAGCGGCGACACATGCCTTTAGCGGCGACATGTCGCCGCTATTACCTTTAGCGGCAACATTTGTCGCCCCTATTGGTCGACTTTCTTGTAGTGTAAAAAATCTGTTTATAATTTAGAAAAAAGCTTAACTCCGTTAGGTTTTTTTAACGGGGGACCATTGTAGGAAAAATAGGTAAAATGTGGGACTGGTGGAGGGAATATTCTGAGGTGGGATTATTAATGGCCAATAAGATCTAGGTGGTATTATTACATGCCAATTCCCCTTTAATCAATTGCAAGAAATTATGGACATATTATTTTGTGTGGTACGAAACCGTATCAACACTAATGTAATTAAATATATTTTTTTTAGTATTATTGTATGTATTATTTTATAATTTAATTTTATTGTTATATTATTTTATTATTTTATTATTATAATTACTTTTAAGAATAATTTATTTTTCTCATGTAACTATTAAAATAAAGTTTTACAAACCAGCTGAAGTTTTTCAATATAAACTAGAAGATTGATCCGCGTGTTGCACCGTGGCTAACGAAATTGATATGTTGTTGATCAGATTCACATTTACAATGTGTTAAAAATGTTTTTGTCGGTTAAATCTGTATTACTATCTTATACAAATAAGTAATTCACCAAATAATCTCAATACAATTAGTGGTATCATAATTACTACGTTACATGTGTTGCGTTGCGTTGCGGCGGGGCGTAAAACCGTGACAAATAGCACCAATGCCACACTATAACCAACGACCATCAACATTGAAGTTGCGGCGTCTTAACGTGGAAAAATTAGACCGACATATAAAAATAGAAAATAATAACTAACTCAATTTAGGACTCACATATTGTGACGAACTTATTAAACGAGAAAAAAATAGACGGCGTAAACACACTAAACCACACACGTACGTTGCCCCATGTTAACTCGCAAAATTTAGAACGAAACGTATAACAAAACGTAAAATCGTGAACCACACACACATTATACCGTGTTAAGTCACAAAATTTATATCTAAACGTAAAACAAAAAAAATTGCAAAATATGAAAAACATAGGGGATCAAAATTGAAAGTAAAAAGGTTGTGAGGTTAAATTGGAAAAACTAAAAACTTTTGGGTTAAAACTACAAAATCAAGTAGTTTTGGGTTTAAAGTGAAACATCAATTTTTTTTTTTTTTGAAAAACCCCATGGGGTACAACACCTCAATACCTCAAGTTGTAAATTTATATTATGTAAATTTATACACACTAAGCATCATGTACAAAACAACTATGCACAAAAAACTCATTACGCATTATATACAAACCCACTATGCACAAACATCTTTCAAATTAATAGTATATAAATTTTACTAAAAACTAAGTTGCTAATAGCAATGTAAAAGTGATCAATGCATAAACATATTATTTTATTATATATTTTGTTTTTCTCTTATAACTTTTAATATACGACGTTTTATAACATATTATGTACATTGTTATGACGTACTTATTTTTATTCATATCTACATATACTATTTACTAAAACTTATTTTCGAATGTTAATGTACGAATGATGGAAGTACAAACTTATAATTTATTATATGATTACTTTTATTTATTCGGATATACTTTTATTCAAAACCGAAGTCCGGACATATTTTATTTTTCTCCTATAACTTTTAAAACACATTTTTTTGTGTAAAGTTTTGAGCACGTCGTTTCGACGTGCTTATTTTTATCTACTATGGATGTTAATTTTACTTAAAACCATTTTGAGATAAATTGGTGTTGGTATCGTTGTTATCGAAATTGGTATTGGTAGTTATCTTTAAGGTTTTAAATTCTCTTCTGGTTGCTATAGCAAGACCCGGTATGGTAACGAACTAAACTGATGCAACCGAATTCATGCGTGCATAGCGCAGAGTAGTTCCACTAGTTTGTTTACTTATAAACCGAATGTTTGTTTACATATCTAGCCCAAGAAATCCAGCCCAACAGATTCCAACTGGCCTCTCCTAACCGTCAGATGCGCTAAAAACCGAACCAGCCCATTAATATTCGATCCTGTTCTTGATCCTCAAATTCTTGAAAAATTGGTCTCGGCAAGTCCGGACCGGTTTTCACCCGTCTCCAAGTTATTTACAATATGCATACAATTTTAATAGAGTCCCACTTACACTGTATTTCATAAACTATTTATTTTGTGATATACTGCAAATACATATAATAGTATATTATACAGTATAATAAGTATTATTCTTGAAAATTTTAAATATATATACTAATAAATTGAATAAATAACATCCTTTTATAAACATCGTCTAAGTTAATCATTTTAACATTAACCTACATATACATTTCCCCTAAGGGGAATAGTTCTGTTAAATGATTGGCCAAAAGTGGCGGCAACCAACAGGCTTTTTCTTTTCTTTTCTTTTCTTTTCTTTTAAGTTAGCATATAATAGTTAAAATTACGACTTTTCCCCCAGTTCAAAATAAAATTTTCGTTTTGTCTCAAGCTTAAAATTAAGATTTTTCCATAAGTTAAAAATTACGATTTTGCCCCCAGTTCAAAATAAAATTATGGTTTTGCCCTCAGTTATGGTCCTGTCAAATTACGATTTTATCCCTAGTTTAAAATTACGATTTCGCCTCAGTTCAAAATAAAATTTCGGTTTTGCCCGTAGCTTAAAATTACGATTTTGCCCTCAGTTATAAATTACGATTTTGCCCCCGATTCAAAATAAAATTATGGTTTCGCCCTCAGTTCGAAATATGATTTTGCCTCCATTTCAAAATTACGATTTTACCCCAGTTCAAAATTGCAATCTTACCATCGGTTTTTTGGACAAAACTATGGTAGTGTTTTATTTTACTTGATTGACTCATTGTAGTTTTTATTCGTGCCAAACAGCTGCCTAGAACTCGCTATTTGTCCTAACAAGTTATTGTTTGGCCCCCAGCTCTAAATTACATGCTTGCCATCGTTTAGTTATTTTTTGACAAAACTATGGTACTGTTTTGGTTTAATTGGTTCACTCGATGTATCTTTTTTTTGTGATCGTGTTATAAGTAGCATGTATAAGTGACCGAAATAAAGGCGTATATGTTATTAAACTAAGAAATATTCGGTTTAGCGCCCCGCAACGCGGGCAACGCATAACACTAGTGAAAATACAAATATCAATAAAAGATGGTGCTAAATGCACCCATTTTCTTTATTTGTTACTAAATACACCTCTAGTTTTACGTTAATACAATTCAAACATTTTGGTTTTTATAATCTTTTTTAAATGTTTTTAATCAAAAAAAAATTATCATCTTTAAGTGTTTTTTTCTTGTTTTTCTAAATAACTTTTTTACTAAACTTTATTTTAGTTTTTTTAGAAAGTGTTTCTTTAAAAGTATATAGAGAAAGTTTTTAGCATTTTTAAATCACTTTTTATATCATTTGTTAATAAATAAAAATGGTTAATTAACGTGTCTTGATTACTCAATTTGAAAATGAACGTGTTCATGATTGTTCATGTTCGTTAATTGACATTCTAAATTAATAATTTACTAACATATATTGACAAAGTTGATTCAGGAGAGGAGATAGTTCTATGGTGCTTGTTTTTTGCGGATGATACTATGTTAGTGGCGGAGAGTAAACAAAGTCTGAAGGTAAGGCTAGAGGAGTGGAGTACAACTCTGGAGGGTAAAGTGTAACACCCCGAAAACGGGTTTGGCAATCAAACTACGTTAATATTGAAAGTCAGGTAAAGTACCGTTGATGGTAAAAGTTAACCTGTAAACAAAAATAACTAGGAATAAAATGACCTAGTTAGTGACATGTATATAGAAAATAAAATAATGAGTAGTAGTGGCCTTATCTAATGCTTAAACTAAACATGAGGGACCAAAGTTGTGAAAAGGGAAACTCATGTTTTATAAACAAAAATTTAAAACACTACATACACATATAATGTGTGTACAGATCGATCATCAGGAGGTGAAAAAGGGTTGTAACCCTAGTTCATCGAAAATCAACAAATTGAAGGATGAATTGGGGCGTAAACTCAAAAAGGAACATGAATTAACGATCACCCAAGCTAGGGGATCATAAGGTATGTAGAATTTTGATGTTTGTTGAAGTTGAGAAAATTGATGAACATCATAAGTTGCGATCTATACATGAATCCCAGAGTTTATGGCTGGATTAGAGATGTATACTTGCTTAGGAACAAAACACTAAGTGAAAATTATACATATATTGCTATGATTTGAATGTTTAGATGATTTACCACACTTAGATAAGTGGGTTTTAATATTATGATTAAATTGATGAAATAATTATGTCTAGAATCATCATACATGATAGTGATAAGATGAGGCTTGAATAAATTATAAATTCGGGTATATGTTCATACATGCCGTAGAGTGGGTTTTGTATGATATGAAGGAATAAATGTCATATTCATGCTAAATGATGTTTGAGATCATCATGTGTTATGAATGTTTAAGATGTTTGGATAAACTTGATGTTTAGGTGAATTCTATATATATACGATGCAATGAATTGTTTCATATTGATAAAACAATCCCAAATCCTTGTATGATATTAATAGTTTAGCATACAACGATTGATGTTGTGTTAATTCAATGATTTACGGTTACATAAACTTGGTTGAGAAAGTAGTTAAAACCATGGTTGTAAAACAAGGTTTCCAAGGCTGAGTACTCCCCGAGTAGTCGCTACAAGGTAGGTTGCCGAGACGACTTTCTTTGACTCCGCCTAATTACTCGGAATCGGTCAAACGCGGTCAACCTAGGCCAAAATCATATCTAGTAAGTCAACTCAGGCCGAGTTTGACTTAAAAAATAATAAAACATAATTTATATGCCTATCATATTCAAGAATAAATATAATTATCACATATTTTGTTATAGATATTACTAAATTTATGTTATTTGACATATATTTAATCTCTAAAAACTAATTTCTTTATAGTTTAACATGTCCGAGTACTCCCCGAGTACTCTCCGCCTAGGCCAAGTACTCTCAACTCCCCGGTCGACCGACTAGGGAGCGCCTAGCGACTTTTACAACCATGGTTAAAACGGTAGCGTAAGAATAATGCCTATCGGATATTTGACAAATTGCTTAAATAAGTTGTTGAGTTTCATAATGTAATTACTTACGCTAATAGGCAGTTGACCAAAAATGAGATCAAATGGTAATTTTAATATAAAGTCCGTAAGGTGAGATAGTCTTAATAATGATGACTAATCTAACCATCTTGCGAATGATAAAAGGTAGTTTGACGCTTGAAAAACTAGGTGGAAGCTTGGGAAAAATCGGGTCAAACGGAGCTAAAAAGCGTGGAAAACATAATCGGATTTCGAGGTAAGTAAAGCTTACACTTTTCTATTAAAACACCTACTAGATGTGGTTGTTATGAATAAGGTAAATCGGTAAATTAATTTTGATGATCCGACGCGAAACGATAAGGGTCAGAATAAGTAAAAAGGGTAAAACGGTAATTCGATCATGTGTCGACCGAATAAACAAAGAGTTTTGGGAAAGATATATCATGTGGTAAACCATAATGAGTAAAAGAATAATATGGTAATCTGGCTACGAGTCAAAAGAATTAAGAAATGATTTGTAAGCAATATGATAGTACGTGTAAGACTCGTTTCACATTTAATGACTTTAAATATAAATACGTATTTTTATGTATAAAATACGACCCTTCAAAAATTTTGATGAGTTAATACTCATACACAATTTAGTTGTTCAAGATACATCATTCTTACTAGTAGAAAACATAAAAGTGTTTACATGTTTTTGTCATACAACTTAAACAAAATGACAATATTCATGGAAGCTTCAAATTTCGTGTAACACCCTAACCTGAACAGGCTGACGTGTCACTCATACAGATATCAAAACTAAAACGAATCCAGAACGTTGAAAACAAAAGATCCTAAATACATTTTCATTACATTACCGAAATAAAAATAAATCTTTATCTTCAAGACACTCTTCACTTATTCCCCACGTTTCCCAAATTACCTTTCAAACAAATAGGACAAACACAAGAAAGAAACTACGGCTGAGCCAAAAAGTTGCTCAGTAACGGAGAAATCAATACTACATATAAAGACGAGTAAATGAGAACGAAACACCGCATACGGAAGCTGAACTGAGACTAACATTGAAACCACATTTGAAACTTTGAAAATATATATTTAATAAAAAAAGTAATTTAGATAACCCAAGTTTTGAAAACATAGTCATTTAATACTTATAAAATTTTGTAAACCAATACCGGAAACAAATCAGTTTTAAAGACAATAAGCTGAGACGGACACCAGAACAAATGCTGAAACATATACTGGTGGTGCCGTAACGAGTTGCAGTACTGTTGTACGCGGCAACGAGTGTTGGTTGTGCGGAGGCTTGTTGCAAATCAGAGGCTTCAGATGACGGAGTTTACGGTGACGAATGGACGTGCGACGATCGTGGCTAATGAAATTGAGGTTTCGTGGGCAATGAAGGAATCCGAATTGGTATAAAACTTTTTATGATCAAAGAGTTATCCCAAAAAAATATCGGTGGGTTTCATATTGTGACCAACGACTTACACAAAATTTGAAACTGGTGATAACAAACCCCAAAGATCGGATATTTTGTTTAAAGGAATTCATAAACTTTGTTTTTCTTTTGAAAATATAGGATAAACTTGAACAGGAGAACGACATGCACAGTAATTGAAGAAACATTATCATGTATAAGTTTATTTTATTTTAGAGTTAATTGCCAAAATCGTCCCTGAGGTTTGGGCAGATTTGCCATTTTCGTCTAAAATGACACTTTTGTACCAAATTGCCTCCAACGTTTGTAACTTTTTGCCATTTTCATCCAAGCCCCTAACTTAGTTTATATTTTCTATTAAGTTGAGGATATTTGGATGAAACTGACAAATATAAAACCACAGGGACGATTTTGGCAATTTACTCAAACTCTTTTATTTTTTTTTATTTAATTAATTTTGTTACATATATAATAAAAAAGAATATACATGCAATTTTTATATGAAAAAAATAATAGCTTTGTCACATAATTTTTATAAATTTTCATCCAACCACTAACTAAGTTAATTTTTCTATTAAGGCGAAGGATGTTTATAAACTAAGACAGAAATCAATTTTTAATTTTTTATATAAATCAGTTTTATAAAAATAAAATCTACTTAAACCTCTAAATTTTATAAAACTAAAATGCTGGTGACCTTATTGAAAAATGTCAAATAAAAAAATCTTATCATATGTACCAAGTTTGTAATTTATCTTTTTCTCTTTTAAATTCGCTCCTAAGAAAAAACAGAAGCCAGTGCCCCTACCTATCAAACAACGTATCGTTACTAAACCTTAAAATTACCCACCAAATTGTAATTATAATGCTATGAACCAAAAGTTTCTTTACTCAAGCCACTCAGAATAAGTATTAGTTAGTTACCCTCATAATCTTAATTAAATAAATATTTTATTTCTACCAATAGATTTCCTAGGTGCTCAACACATTTAAAAAATATGTAACGTTTTACAATTTTTTTCTATCTCTACAACTGATAAATACTAAAAGTTGTAATCGATTGTTATGTGTTGCACACCAATGACGTTTTCTCTTTATAAAACTGATTTATATAAAGAAGCTGTAAATTAATTTCTGTCTTAATTTATAAAATTTAAAACATCCTTCACCTTAACAGAAAAAATAAACTGAGTTAGTGATTTGGATGAAAATTTATAAAAAATTATGTGACAAAACTATTATTTTTTTTTTCCTAAAAACTCCATGTATATTCTTTTTTATTATATATGTAACAAAAATGATGTATTATAATCTATTTTGTAGTATTTGATTTCGATGGTTATTAAACCTACCCGTGTGCTCACACGGGTCCTACAACTAGTAATTAAATAAAAGAAATTAAAAAGGGTTTGAGTAAATTGCCAAAATCATCCCTGTGGTTTTATATTTGCCAGTTTCATTCAAATATCCTCAACTTAACAGAAAAATAAACTAAGTTAGTGGTTTGGATGAAAATGGCAAAAAGTTACAAACGTTGGGGGCAATTTGGTATAAAAGTGTCATTTTAGACGAAAATGGCAAACGTGCCCAAACCTCATGGACGATTTTTGCAATTAACTCTTTATTTTATGTAATATATTCTTTTTCCTTTAGAGAGTGGGACCAAAGCATGCACATGTCCATGCATGTATTTTTTTTAACCTTAAAATTTATTTTACGAACAAAAAAATTTATTGTTATTATTTTTAGAATATTACAATTCCACCCTTCTAAAAAAAATATCGTCCTCGAATTTCCTATGCATAAATGACACACATATATCAATATAACGGATACATAACAAACATAATAGATTCTGATACAAAATATGGTACTTTATTAATACTGAACTTTTAAGGTGACAAGTAAACGAGGACTAAATCGGATTGAAATTCATATGAGATCCGACAAAGATATCAAACATATGAAACATAAGAGTACTAAGACTTAAGTAGATTCGGTTAGACATCAATCTGCATAACAAGAATCTAAAAGCACACATATGTACCTATAATTCACGATTACGTTCATGACCGTAATTGTCAATTATCTTACAACCGTGCCCTAATTGTCCTCCCACCATGTATCTCAATGACTTGTTCAAATTGTAAGGAAAGGAATACTAATGATAAAGGAGACATGGTCAATTATTATAATTTTAAGACATAACGAAAAGATAACAAACGTAGAAGTGCTTATCTTGATAAAACATAAAACTGATATGGAACAGGAGAAAAGACCAAACCAAAACAAAATAAAACAAATACTGATACAGACACTTAAAACATGTGACGATAGATATAAACCAAACACAACATCTAAATCTACATCGAAACTAAAACTGACACTTAGACAAATTTCGATACAAAAACGATGCGGATACTACATCAAAGAGGTACAGCAGATACTAAAACAAATTCAGATACTGAACATGATCATAAGCAGATTTAGTAGAGATTGACAAAAGGAATGCCTCGAGCAGATAGACCCAAGACAACAAACCGACGAGTATGAAAATTGTTCAGAAGTTAAAATCCTAACCCAACTTCTACCCATAACCTCACAGGTTTAGTTTTTAATGTTTAAGTTTTCTACAGAAAAGAGCCTTTGCTCTGATACCATAATTGTAACACCCCAACCTGAACAGGATGACGTGTCACTCATACAAATATCAAAACTAAAACCAATCCATAATGTTAAAAAACAAAAGATCCTAATTACATTTTCATTACATTACCGAAATAAAAATACATCTTTATCTTCAAGACACTCTTCACTTATTCCCCACGTTTCCCAAATTACCTGTCAAACAAATAAGACAAACACAAGAAAGAAACTACGGCTGAGCCAAAAAGTTGCTCAGTAACGGAGAAATTAATAGTACATATAAAGACGGGTAAATGAGAATGAAACACCGCATACGGAAGCTAAACTGAGACTAACATTAAAACCACATTTGAAACTTTGAAAATATATATTTAATAAAAAAAAGTAATTTAGATAACCCAAGTTTTGAAAACAGAGTCATTTAATACTTATAAAATTTTGTAAACCAATACCAGAAACAAATCAGTTTTAAAGACAATAAACTGAGACGGACACCGGAACAAATGCTGAATCAAATACTGGCGAGATACTGAGACAAAACCGATATAGATACTGAGTCGAAAGAACTATGACTAAAACCAAATAGAACTAAATACTGAACATAACGACATGCATACAGAAAGAAACATCAAATGGTACTAACACTAAACAAATCTAAATTTTGGCACTGAAATAGATACTTTTATAACTTGAATCCAAAACCTTTAACTGAACAGATAACAGATACTGAACATAATCTGATGCATATAAACATATCAAAATATCATAACAGAAATAAGACATATGTGACAACATATAACAGTAAAACAACTCACGTAATATAGAAGCACCCACGAGCCTAAACAGAGGCATACATGCTATAGTTCATGCGCCGAGATGGTGCGTGTAGGCGTACATTCCATCTCAACAGGAGTCAAGAGTCAGAGCTAAGATCGATCTATTCGCCTCTAGGGGCCATGTACTACACAAGCACAAACTAGAAACGCTGTGAACTTTAGTTACGCACCGTCACGATGAGTGCCATCCCGTTGACGCCCCAACAACAAGTCTTAACTTATAATTGCTCGGGTGACAGAGTACAAAGTTATATCGGAAATTATACTATGATGTAAAAGAAACATAATCCGTACCAACAAGTGACGAAAAAAAAAAATACTACGATGTAAAAGAAACGGAATATGTACCTTGATTTGCAAGCGCAGCAAAAACCCACAAATCAAACTGTCCTTAAAAATAATAGGCAAACCTAAATTCGTATCTTTAAGATTAGTCTTATTATAATCTATTTATATTAAAAGACTTCGTCAACTTTTCCGGCGATCACAAACGTACCCGTACTAATATATAAAATATACTAATACATATAGTAAAAACATTATTATTGTGTTAGTTTTTATTTTAATAACTAGTCAAAAAAATTATTTAGTTAACATGAATATTAGTGAACTCAACCTTCCATACCCACTCACGAACACACAGTGGCTAACACATCACTTTTGCTCATGCACAGTAGTCACACTTCCATGCTCACATTCACATTCTATACTTACACATTATCATATGATTCATATCACAGAGAACAGACACATATATACACACTACACACGCATACAATAATACAGAATGCACACATGCACATACATAAACTTTACACACACAACACAAGATAACCCACATACATTCATATAAACACACATATCACACACTTACATATCTACCTTAACACACATATAATAACCCACCTACGGAACCCTCTCACTCTCATCGTATCTCGCCGGCAAACAATCTACACAAACCCCAAACCCTCGATCGCCGGAAATAACCCACCCTTAATCCAAAAAGCAAGTCTTTAGCTAAAACATATTAACAAGGGTGATTTGTTTGACTACCTCTTAGATCGAAACAACTAGCACCATGGTACCGGAAGACGTAGGTGACTCAAGTGGTCCGCACGGTGGTTCAAAGTGGCGGCGGTAGTGGTTGGTGACGCCGACAAAGATTGCGGCGGTGGCGACTACGGTGGTTGTACGACGGCAATATTCACCGAGGTAGTGACGCTTCACGACTGCTTCGACGAGTATAATCAAAGCGTGGCGATGGTTACAGTGGTGTATGGCTGGAGTGCAGTGGTGATGATAGCTGATTCGCGGCGGCCGATGGTGGTGTCGTAATGGGTGGCAGTACTGCTGTACGCGGCAGCGAGTGTTGGTTGTGCGGAGGCTTGTTGCAAATCGGAGGCTTCAGATGACGGAATTTACGGTGACGAACGGACGTGCGACGGTCGTGGCTAATGAAATTGAGGTTTCGTGGGCAATGAAGGAATCCGAATTGGTATAAAACTGTTTACGATCGAAGAGTTATCCCAAAAAATATTTGTGGGTTTCATATTGTGACCATCGACTTACACAAAATTTGAAATTGGTGATAACAAACCCCAAAGATCGGACAGTTTTTTTAAAGGAATTCATAAACTTTGTTTTTCTTTTGAAAATATAGGATAAACTTGAACAGAAGAACGAGATGCACAGTAATTGAAGAAACATTATCATGTATAAGTTTATTTTATTTTATATAATATATTCTTCGCATGCACATGTCCATGCATGTATTTTTTTAACCTTAAAATTTATTTTACGAACAAAAAAGATTTATTGTTATTATTTTTAGAATATTACATATCGTGTTCGGTTCATAACTTATGCATGATCGCCATCCGGATTGTCACCTACATCACCTAATATCAAAACCAACAAATAAGTTAGTTTTGATGAACAAATAATCAGTTTAAACACATCCCAATTTCAAAAACGAACAAAATAACAAAAAAATTCAACTCTACAGTCTGTTACGGGGCGCGACAGACTTAATGCATTCTTTCGCGGGCCGCCAGAAGCTCTGGCTGGGCGCGACGGATTTAAGTGACTTCGTCGCAGGGCGCGACAGACCCATTTTCACAGAATGTTCACAGCTTTTTGTGCTGAAAATGCCCAGCTCCAACTTTCAATCGAAATCTATCCTAAAATCGCCCTAAATTTTGTTTCGTAAGTCCGTTTTACTTGATTCTTTTTCCTGCAAGTCCGTAATAAAAATACGGATCCATTTATCCTATTTACTCGCATCGAAACCTGGTTTATGAACGAATAGTTCATAAATCCATATTTCGATTATTCAACCCGTTTATTATATAGCATATTTTACATCGTTCAATCTTGTTGGTTTCTACATTTAATTACCCATCCCGGGCTTGTCAAACATTAGCATTTTCGCCCCCATTACTTGGTTTGCGTACACGTTTACATTTACCGGTTTATTTTGAAATTTTCCAAACACTTAGCCAACCTTATCCTCATACCTTAATTTGACCCGCTTAGCGATTTTTATGCATTTAAGCATCAAAATCGCTCCTTTCTTTTCGCACTATGCATTACCATATTAAGATAGCTACTTATATTCCACCACAAATATTTTTGTGGTGGATTATCATAATAAACCCATTACCCCAAAATTTACTCTTCGACTAGTCATTTTTTTCAAATGACCATTTTTAGGCATTCGACCCACAAATGTTTTTGCATAAAACTTTTATATGTATCTAAGGATTGCAAAAATCAATATACAAGTTCCTAATCAACCTCTAAGGATCATTTATCCGGTTCACCCATCAAGGGCTTTTTGGTCAACTTTTAGTTCCTTCATTTTACTACGAAGGACTCACTAATTATTTGACCAAAACTCACTCTTAACTATAAACCTATTTATGCATACCTGGCTCGGGTCATAGAATTGACCCGTTTAAGTACCTTTTTGTTTTTAAACTTTCTAGCTTAAAGCAACGCAAGCCATAAGGTATTTCCTGTGATCACAAAACTCAACAAACGGTCATCAATTATTATTGTCAAATGATTTTACCAATGTCATTTGACCCGCTTAGTCCGAACGACCACTTTCCATTATGAAATGATATCTAGTTACCATCTCGCCCTTTTACCCATTTCGGTTTTCTCCTTTAACTCTTTTTACTTAAAAACTGTTTCTTGTTTTGTTTGACCTGTTATGACTTTCGCCATATGGTATCTATTTGAATCTCTTTTCCCATCCATCCACTCATGTCCGGATTACCATTTTACCACTTTTACCCGTCACGGTTTACACCATAACGTAATGTATCAAAATTTCTTATTTATTCATCACCACATAACTAATTTACCCTTTTACCCTTTTTACCATATTTCATGGTTTCTAACTATTTCTCACTTGTTCCGACTCGCATTATATCGTGTCAGAACATCATATATCTATTACTTAATAAAATTCATATAAAATACTTGCAAATAAGTATTTCGTAAATAATATAAAGGGGCGTAAGCTTTACTTACCTCGCATCCAAATTACGCTTTTCTTTTCCTTCTTAATTCGTTTGACCCGCTTCCTTCCCCAAGCTTCCACCTAGCTTGTTACGCATAAACTATCATCGTCGTTTACAAGGAGGTTAGTAAAATCATAATTTAATACGATTATTCCACCTTATGCATTTTATATCCAAAATTATCATTCATCGTATTCTAGGTCAGTTTGACTTTTTAAAAGTCAAATGCCCATTAATATATGAAATGCATAATCAAATCCATCAACTAGTTTAGGCATTCCTTAATTATCCGGTAGGCGTTATCTCTTGGCCACCGTTTTAACAAATGTTCTAACCAAATTTATTATATTACCAACACTCTAACTAGTTCAAGCGATTATCATGACTAGTTTATTCATTCATTTTTTGCAAGAACTAAGGGTTTTCCTTTATAAGTGAGACCCGTTTCATCATACGATTTAGCATTCATCCGAACCCTTAATAGAATCAAGTTCTTCATATGATCTAGTGTATAACACGATTTCATTCATCTATTTACATGAAAAAAATTACTAATTTCATCACAATATTCAAGACCCATTTCGAATCATGTATGGTTAAGTTCTCAAACTTGAAATTTGCTTAAGTACCTTGCCTTTACTATCAAATATGATAATTCTAATCACTAGTTAGCCACTAACATCATCATATTACAAAAACCCACTTAGTTCATGCTTGATTTGTTGACTAATCACTAGTTTATGGCACAAATTCAAAAAGTTTGCACCTAGGGTTTTGTTTCTAGACTTAAGCTCACATCAATTTCACTAAAACATTCAATTTTCATACAAGAATTTCATTCATGCATGATTATCAAAATTTCAAAACATCACCAAATCATAAATTTCGACATACCATACGATCCCCTTGACTTGGTGATCGTTTATATATATTCAAATCCGAATTTGGCCTTCAATTGATCCTTCAATTTGAAGATTTGGTTGAGTTAGGGTTTCACCCTTTTCTTGCCTCCTGTTGATCGATCCAAAACACTGTGTGTGTGTGTGTGTGTATGTTTTGTTTTAAGTTTTCTTTTAATAAATAACTTCCAAGTTTTTCCCACTTTGGCCCCTCAAGTTTTTGTTAATTGATAAGTAGGCTGTAACCTACTTATTTTAAACAATACCTTGTCTTGTTATCTAGGTTAAACATTCCTAGTTAACTTAGTGAGTTCGGGGAGATTATAACCCGTTTTATTTAAGTCTCGTTAACTCGGGCTTCTTGTAATCTTTAAAGATTTTATTCATATTAGATATGTATATATATATATATATATATATTGTTAGGTTTGGTTTATTTACTTTAATTCTAATATTTACCGGGTTTACCTTTACCACTAACGGTATTTTACCCGTTTATTTTTTGTTAATTTAATATAATTAACAAACCCGTTTTTGGGGTGTTACAGTACGGTGTAAACCGGAACGGGTTACATGGTTGAGATGGTAAATAAATACCATCTCAGGAGGATAAAATGGTCAATTGGACTAAACAGACCATTTGACATTAATGACTAATGGTTGTTGTTGAGTTTTATGCTTACATGAACGAATAGCGCGTGAGACGCCGTTGTTATTAATTAGCAACTTATATGATGAGGTATTAGAAGGGGTCATTGCTATGACTCGGTTCAGGTATGTGATATGGGATTAACTCTCATTGAGAACATAAGGTTCGGCGTGAGTTAATCGAGTCGTGGGTGGTTTCGGATTACCCGAAGTGAGGTATATCTCGCGAATTGAAATTTTGATATTATGTTCTTATAGACATAATGTAATTAAAATGGGATACGGGTTAAAAGAGTAGTCTTGGTCGAAACAAGTTGTAAAATGTCTTTAGTTATCAAAAGACTAAAGTTAACTAAAATGCCCTCGGATGATAAACCGGGCAAACGACCCATAAGAGCTGTTTGAATATGATTTTTTATAATTGGTAGGATTCTAATGGTAGGATACAATGGGAGTCTTAACCATTTTGACTTAAAAATGCATAATGGGTCTTTTTCGCAA
This sequence comes from Helianthus tuberosus, assembly GCA_030545235.1. Lineage (NCBI taxonomy): Eukaryota > Viridiplantae > Streptophyta > Magnoliopsida > Asterales > Asteraceae > Helianthus > Helianthus tuberosus. The sequence continues at coordinate 35,912,722 of CM060436.1, forward strand.
ACGTGTCAAACCCATGGATATAATAGGAACATAACGAGATTTCTTATCATAATTTATCACAATTGACGTTGTGATAATAGATGAACAAAGATCATTAAGTGGGAATAAGAGATATGATGGGTCGTAGATAAATTAAGCTTAAGGTGCTTAAACCTCATAACGGGTCAAAATAAAATATGCATAAACCGGGTAATGGTTGTGTAATTAGTGAAAATTGTTAACGTAGGAAGGGACGGGAGGTAAAACGAATAAGAATTGTGAAAGATATGAGTAATTGAGTAAAATAAGGCATTGTTGGGCACAATGCAGACCCAGCAACGAACATTCTGTGAAAAAGGGGCTGTCGCGCCTCGCGACGGGCAAATTTAATTGCCGTCGCACCCCGCCAGAGCTTTCGCGCCCTGTGAAGGCTCAACTAAAAACCGATCGCGGCCCGCGAGTGCCCTTACAACTGGCAAAAATTGTTATTTTGCTTGTTTTGTCTTGTGAACTCGTTTAGACACGTTTTAAACGCCATATAACTAACGCATTTCATGATTTATGAGATGTAGGTATACTATGAAGCACCGGATGATGATCAAGCTCAACAAAGAACCGAACACGATCAAAGTGCAAGCTTTCGCATTTCGTTTCATCGTTATGAAGTTAAATGACGATATTATACTTGAAATGTTTTATATTTTAAGATGTTTTATTTAAACTCGTATTTCAAATGTATGTGTATTTGTTTATACACATTTATAAGAAAAACTTATATGAAAATTTGATAAGTAAAATACGGGTCTTACATAAAGGTTTAAGGATAAGCCGCGTTAAGACTAAGTATTTTTACTGTGATTTCAGCGGCACAGGCGATGACCCGGACACTCAGTTCACCATTGAGGACAAGTGGTTCCTGAGGTAACTAAATTCAAGTACCTAGGATCGTTTTATACAAATGATGGGGAGATAGATAGTGACATAGCCTATCGCATTCAGGCTGGATGGTGTAGGTGGATAGCAGCTTCAGGGGTATTGTGCGATAAGAGATTCCCAGCTAAATTAAAAGGGAATTATAGTGTTGCAGTTAGACCTGCTATGTGATACGGAACAGATTGTTGGGCCATCAAGAAGACATAAGTGCAAAAGCTAGACGTAGTAGAGACAAGGATGCTAATATAGATGTGTGGGCACACTAGGATTGATAGGATAAGAAATAAGGTTTTTAGGGAAAGATTGGGAGTGGCTAATATCTCAGATAAGGTAAGGTAAGGGATGAGAGGTTGAGATGGTTTGGGCATCTAAGGAGGAGAAAAGCGACATCTATGGTTATAACAATAGAAACTCTCCTTGTGGAGGGGAAACTGAGTAGAGGCAGGCCAAAATTAACTTGGGAACAACGAATTAGAAAGGATTTGTTAGACTTCCACCTCTCTTAGGACATGGTCAAGGATAGGAGTTCGTAGAGATATAGGATTAAGGTTAAGGACTTGTAGAGGGGCTCTCTTGTCCTAGGAATTTAGCTTTAGTAGTTTCTTTCGGGATGAATTTTTAAATCACATATGTTTTTTTTTGCGTAGCTGCTTGCAGATGTATGCTTTTATGACTATTATATCCTTATATGTCTTTGGAGCCGGGGGTCTCAAAAGAAGTAGCCTCTCTATCCCTAGGATAGAGGTAAGGTGTCTCTACATCTCATCCTTCCTAGACCCTACCAATAGCTTTTTAGTTATAGGTGGGATAAACTGGATAAGGTTGTTGTTATATATTTCAACTTTGTAATTATATTATTAAACATAATCGAACATAAATAAACAAACGTAAAGAAAATTCACTAACGTAACATTTGTTCATGTTTATTCATTTAACTAAATAAGCAAAAAATTTTGTTCACTTATTAAATAAATAAATGAATGTAAACAAACTTCCTTTCAAATGCTTCACTGAAATGTTTGTGAACAAGTTTTTATCTTTTAAATGTGCAAAAAAAAATTGTTTTTCTCTATTTTTTAAATCGTTTTTATTTTTACATAAAGTATTTTTGAACCTTAAAAAACATGTTTCTAGAGGGTATCGTATTGTTGATGCTCTTAAAAGTTCTATATGCCCGTTACGACGATTCACGATGAGTACATAGCAGATGACAACCTAGCACATAGACGTACAACCAAATTTTGAAGTGATTAACGAAAATGAGTAACACATACTAATCTTTATTCCTGATTTAGGGTTTATTTTAAGTATAAAAGCATCTCCAACGTACTAAACCAAACCAAGTCCAAAATTCCAAACCTCACTTTCAAACCTATGTGCCTTGTAGGGGATGATGAGGCAGGGCGTGTCCGGACGCATGGGTGGGGACCACACACATACATTGCTTTTTAATATAGTTTTTAGATATAAGTGGAGTGTAAGGTGGAGCGTTGGATTGGTTTAGTGTGGAGGTAAAAACTAGTTTTATAAGGTATAGGTCTAGAATCATGAGGAATGTTTTCCTCTATTGCTTTCAATTTTTTGGTCGAGTTCAATTTTTTCGGGTATTCTCTATTTCAAGTTCAGATGGCTTCGGATTCGGGTCAGGTTTCAGGTTTTGAATAAAATGGACAACCCTAGAGACAACTAGGGTTTATTGTTTGTGTATGACCCAACAATAATGGTAGAGAACCTAGGTTGGGTCATGTCAGATTAAAAATAAAAGACTGAATTCCATTACTAAATAATTACTAAATAAGTTAGCTTACAATTTGTAGACATTATAAGGAAACTCTAGTAAACTTAATTGATCTATTGGCTCATTACTAAAACGCACATTCCCATACATATTAATGGATTATTCTTATATTTAACTCCTTATTTTGTGAACTTTTATGATAAGAGTAATACTAGTAGTAGTCAAAAGTAATGAGATTATTGGAATTTAATAATCTAAACGTTTATCTTTGGCCCATATTAATCTCATCTAAGAAAATGTGTAAAGACAGTCTTAGTTTTGAATGTATTATCCTCCAACAATCCTCAATTTACGAGCCTAGTTATATTTTGATGACATGGCATGTCACGCCAACAAAAAAATTAAAGTTTTGACACATAAGCATGTCACATCATCAAAAAATAAAGTTTTTTTCCACATAAGCATGACACGTCATAGGTGATAAAGTACTAGAAAGTGACAAGTATGGAAAAAAAGATTTTCATTTATTAGTATAGGAAGATTATTTCAAACCACAAAAAAACTACGCAAATAATTCATACAGTAAACTTCCGTTTTGCTCCCTGTGGTTTGGTCGTTTTAACACTTTTGCCCCAAACCTTTCAAAATAGCCATTTTACTCCCTGATGTTTTGATTTTGTCTCCAGTTTGCTCCAAGACTCTAACTCAGTTAAAACATTCAGTTGAAAGTAAGTATATTTCTGTAATTTTATATATGAGTATTTAATTACCTATTACTAATTATTAATTCCTAAAAGAGTTTACTAATAAAAATAAAAAAGATAAAATCATTGCTATTTATTGATATATGTACAGACACATATCAAACATCACCTAATTTATCATCATCAGCTCTCACCTTCAAACATCACCCACAACCACTATTAGCACCACCATTACCGCCACCATCATCCGCCACCATATATAATCCGCCGCCGTCACCACCACCACAACTTTCTCTCTCTCACTTACCACCACCATAATCCGTCGCCGCCAATATAAAACGCCGCTGCGACCATTACCGCCACCATCAACGTCTCTGTCTCTCTACATCAAACACCACCACCACCAGGGCTGACCCAAGCCCATGTATTTTGAGGCTTGTGTAACAAATCTCACCAAAACTATTATTTATTATTATATTTAGTTCAATAGGAAACCCTAATTAAGACACCCAAGTGATTCTACACAAACCCTAAAATTTTCAGAATTTTCACAATCAGGATCAGGGCCCCTAAAACTCAGGGGGGTAAAAACCTAGTTACGATTATCTACATAAAACGCTGTCAAATTCGAAATTTACGATTTCATCAAGTCAGCAAGGCTAGTCAAGGACGTGGCTACCCTATGGAAAACAGGTGTCCCTTACGCACCGTAAGGGATGAGGCTTACGGTGCGTAAGCTGGGTCAAAATTTAACTATAAATAGCAGGCATTGGCAATCGAATTTTGGCACTTGAACGACGTAGAAATTCCAATTCTACACTGAGATATCGTAGAAACACACACGGATCACTAATCGTCGCCGCAAAACAGGGTAATAACTCGATCGCTATTACGATTCAATGTCCGATCGATTAAACTATCCAATGGATGTTTAAGTGCTGCCCACATTAGGGTTATGCTTTGTCATTCGTCGTTAATTCGATGGATGTTTAAGTATCGCACTTTGTCATTTGTTGTGAGGGTTGATCTCGTGAGTTATCGTAAATGCTGTATTGATTACTAACCCAGTTTTGTGTGCATTGTTATTTAAATTAGGTTAACAAGGCTAATCAGTAGACTAGATTCTGTCCGTGTTAAATCTGCAATGTGAGTCATTCTCTTTTTATCAAATTTGTTTATAAAAGCATGTTTATTTTCAAAGTTATAATTACGGGGATTAAGTCTTTGTAATCACCAAGTTACAGCCTGTATGTGGGGTTTTGTATACATTACTTGATAATCTTCACCATTGGGGCAGCCAAGGGGTGATATGACCATAGTCACAGACACCATTGGACGAATGGGCCAATGGGTCGAGTGATAAAATACCGTGGGTAGTTGGTTTGATATCAGAAACATTGTAATCGCTCTTAATACTGTAAATTATAACAAACAGGTCATTTTAATAAATATAATGATTCACCAGTATTTCCCACTGACAAAACCTTTTTCAAACATGTTTCAGGTGATCTGTTATGATTCAGGAAAAGTGCTGTGGAGCACTGCAAGCTTAAGAAAGTGGCTCATTATAAAACAAAGAAATATGTTTTGTAACTTAAAGATTTCTCCGTGAAATCATATGATTGTAAATTACTGGGGTTTTATCCCGAGATTGCGAAATAAAATAATCGGGAAAATTTTAGCTTTAAAAAGATCCTGATGATAAACTTCCGCTGTTAAACTCAATTAAATAAATACCACGGGTTTTTCTGTCCCGCGGCTCCTGAAACGGGTCAAACCGGGTCGGGGGCCGTGACAGAAGAAGGTGGTATCAGAGCCACTGAGTTAAGCTAATTAAGTATTTAGAAATACTTAATTTTTTTCCTGATTACTATTATGTGATTATGTGTGTTATTAACTGACTATTTGTTAGTTACAGTATGGGTAAGCAAAAGCTTTCAAACATCTCTTAAATTAGATAGGTCATCAAATGAGAAGGGAAGTTCATCCCCAACTCCTGAAGAAGGAATATTTGTTCGAAAAGCCCAATACGAGGAACCCCTTTCTCCTGATAAAAGAAGTTTGATTATTAGAAAAAGTCAGGAGAAATTAAAGAAATTTCGAGAAAAGAAAGTTAAAAAGGAAACCCAGGAATTAATTTGTAAATCACCATGGGAAGACAATTTAGATGAAAAATGGGCGGATCTTTATATGCTAGCCGCTGTAGTAGTAAATGCTAATCCTTAGAATACCATGACTCCGTATTAGCAACTTACAAGCCAGAAATATTATCTAGTAAATAATAAAATTACAATAAAATTTAGTATGTTTAAATTGTCAATTTTCCTTTGTATTAAATTAGTCACAGAATATGCAATAATATTTGAGGTTTATCTGTAAAATTTGTTATAAAATTTAATTTATTATTTTTACATATATGTTAAACAGCATGAATGAGTTATCTGGAGCCCTAGAGAATCTCAACCTTTACCCTGTAAACATAGAAGTTTCATGTTGGATCTGAGTTTCTTTTTTATTGTATTTTCGTTTGAAATTAAGATGGAAATGAAAGAGTTGTGCAGCGGAAATAATATGAAAACAAACTTTGCATACAATCAAACGAGAGTATTGCTTTGATCAAGACATTTTCAACAAGGAATCGAATGATTGAATTAACTTTCAACAACGATTACAAGTAATGCTTGAATACAAACTCCCCCTCAGCCAGAGCTCAGCGTTTGTTCGTGCAAAGAAGACGGTATTGCAAGAGCTAATAGAACAGTACAAAGTACTGAACTATTTATAGGCACTTACAAACCACTGAGCATCTTAGCTGACGTCACCATGAAAGTGACATCTAAGCTCTTAACAAACTCTAACATCTGATCTATACAAACACTGATGTACTAAACTACTGCTATTACATTACATTACATAAAAGACACTTTAATCAGCTGCTGCATCCTTCCACTGCTGTGAACCAGCAGTGCTTGTCCGGATCAGCAGTACTTGACTCAAGGCAGTAGATTGAATCAGCAGAGCTTTGGTCTTCCATCAGTCTTTGACTTTGGGCAGTAGATGCAAGGCAGTAGTTGTAGGTCAGAACTTAGTAAGATCAGCAGATAGGAGGTCAGCAGATGTGAAACCACTTTCAAGGGGAGAGATTTGTATGTAAACATCTGCTTATTCTGGATCCACTGCTCTGATCCAGTTTTGGCTTTAATTATTTGTTCCTCTGATAGGGTTCAATCCCAACAATCTCCCCCTGAAACAGATAATGCCAAAACTCTTCATTATTTGTGGAATTCTTTATTGCCTCATCAACAGTTCCCTTATCTGACCTTTAAATTGTAATTCAAAGTCTAGGGCATCTGTATCTTCATCATCCCTGCTAAGTGGAAGATCAAGGAGATCCTGCAAATCTTCAAGACTCAGGCCAAGAGCTTGTTCCCTTGATATTTTCTCCACTTCTCCACCAGACCTGAGCAAAGTCAATACGCAGGTCTGTTTGTCAGTTTCCCACTTTTGTATTTTTGAGCCTGGTGGGTTTCTTGGGAGATGTTTATTTGCAGAAGTATTTGGTGAGGCTGGCCTATTCATGACTGGCTGAGCAGTACTTGCAGTTTGATCCAAACCAAGAGTTTCTATGATCATTTTCTTTATACCCTCTTTTCCAAGGTCTTCACCTTCCATTAACTCTTTGATGGTTTCAGCAATCAGCTGTTTCTGTGGCCTTCTTTTGTAGATGGCAGCACCAGCTGTAGCTGTGGATCTCCTGATTTGCAGCTTTGATGGTCTTTTTGAAACCGCTGCTTCAGGTTAGTCAGGCTTTTGAGGAACTGTGGGATCTTTCTTTCTTAGTTGTTCCAACTTTTTGTAAGTAGCCCTGACCACATCTTCTTTCCATCTAGCAATTTGTCTTTTGTTTCCATAATCAGCTGCTACCAGTTCCTCTTTCATTCTCTTCAGCTCTTCCTGTTTGTCAGGTACATTCTTTCTAAATTTTGCCCAATCAGGAGGAGTATGAGTGACTTTCCTTTTTATCATGTCTTGAATTCTTGCTGCTTCATTTTCAAGTTCAGGAATAGTCCACTCTTTGTACATGTATCTCTCTCCTTTGTACTTCTTGTGAGCCATGATGCTTTCAATGTAGTCTTTCTTCAGAGTTTCAGCTGCTCTTTCAGAAATTTGTTGACTGACATTTTTTGCAAATTGCTCTAGGGATCTGACTTGTGTGAGCAAATATTGACTTTTCTGTGCAATTTCTTTATCAGATTTCCCTTGTGTGTTTTTCTTTGAGATATCCTCTGCTTGCTTGGCCTTGATTTCCAAATATTCATCAACATTTTTAGGCCAGGGATATCCTTTTATTGATGGCAAACTCCTTTTGGCAGGGTCATCCTCAAAGTAAAACGATTTTATTTCTTCTCTAACAGCTGCTAATTCAAGAGGAAATTGAACACCTGCAGGAGGTAAGGGCTTGTACATTTTAACTGAGGAGAGAGGAACAGGTTTTGGAATTATGACAAGTGCTAAAGATTTTGAAGATGTTTGTGGTGGTGAAGTGTCATCATCTTTGAGAATTAGCCTTCTCCTCTTTGTTTGACGAGGGGCTGATGATGTTTTGGATGGAACAGTGGTGGTAGATGTAGTGGCAGTGGATTGTGATTGACTAACAGCTGTTGAAACAACTGGTGTTTCAACCACTGTTGTCATTACAACAGATGTTATAACATCTGCTGTCTTCTGCTGTATGTCAGCAGGTGTTGTTTTTTGTGGTGATGATGATAAAGCAGTGGATTTGATGTGTGTTGAAGTGGTGTGTGTTGACGTGGGATCAGATGTTGAAACCACTGAAGTACCAACAGATGTTGATACAACAGGAGTTACAACAACTGTTTTAGGTGGTGGCTTTGGAGCAGACTTTGAACGTCTGGTTGGAGTGGATTTGGGTTGCCTTACTTTTCTAGTAGGCTTCTTCTTTTCATCAACAGGATTTTCATGATCCTTTGAACCAGAAGTACCCTGATCTGGATGATCCACCTTGGCTTTCCTTTTGGCCTCTCTATCCTTTTTAACACTTGCAACTGCATCTGCCAGTGCATTGGTGGTCACATCAACTTTCTTACTACCATCTGGCAAAGGGATATTTTTGGTCATGTTTTCTTTCTCTGGTTCAATGTACAGACCGTTATCTATACCCTTCTTCTTCCACTCCTTAAGTTTCTCCCCCTTTTTGGCATTATCTTCAGGGAGTTGATCAATGAATAGGACAGTTGGTGGAGCAGTGCCAGTGGTGTGCAGGATCTGAGTTTTGAGAGCCTTTAGATCAGCCTGAGTGTTCTTGAACCTTGACTCCATTGCATTTCTCAGCTGTTGGACATGTTTTTCATGTTGCTGATCTGCTAATTGTGCTTGTTGATGGAGAAAAGATTGAAATAAATTCCAGAGCTCATTTGTAGCAGGTGCCCTTTGTGGAGCAGGTGCTTGAGGTGGAATAGCAGTTGATTGTACCTTTTGTACCTGTAACACCTGTTGCAGCATATCTTTGAGTTCTGCAACAGAGTTATCATGCTTGTTAATACGATCCGTCAATTTCTGGTACTTTAAACCATCACCCAAGTGAATGGGATCATCTGATTTCCCACTAGCAGTGGTTTTATCAGTGGTGGATGTAGGGAGTGTACTCCAAACATTAACCACTGATGCCCCTTTTTCTTGGTACTGGGGTCTTCTTCCTTCAACACTTGACAACCTTTTGATGTTGCCAGTAGGATAAATAAATCCACTGGTGGTTGGCAGAGGTGCTATGTAAGGAATTGCCTCCAAGGAAGTCTTATTAATGTAACCACTGTCCAACTGTAAACCTGTAGGTTCAACAGTTGTAGTGGCTGCTTCACTTGGATTACCACCAAGAGTTACTTGTAACTCATGGGGTGTAACCTCCTCAGGTTGTGTTGGTGGGTTAGCAAAGATTGATACATCAGACCCAGTCAGTTGTTGAGGTATATTCTCAATAACAGGTGATTGAGAAGGACTGGTTAATGCCTGGTTCAAATCAATTGCATCCAACAGCGGTTTGATTGGTGAGGGAATTGTGGATGTGATGATTGGTGTAGAAGGAGGATGTGTCCCGGGCATTGGACTGTGGATGATGGAATCAAGTGATTCCAGAGCATCATGATGTGGAGACCCTATTTGTACAACCTATTCTTTTTGTGAAGAAGCAGGAGGAGTTTCGGTTATGGGTTGAGATATTTGTACCAACTGCTGTGAGGAAGAAGCAGCAGTGGTTTCTTGTGACTTTTGTGTTGTCACAGGCACTTGCTCTGGTATCTCATCCTCCAGAGTTGCCTTTTTAATTGGTTTGGGGGGTTTTTGAGTTTTTCTTTTTGTTGGCTTTTTGGTGATTGTAGGTGTGGGTTTCAAAACAGTTGGTCTGCTGCTTTGATCACCTTGAGCAGTGGGCTCAGCAGCAAATACCTGAGGAGCAGTTGTAACTGCTAAAATCTGCTCAGGCACCTCTGCTTGTGTTTTGCAAGGTGCTAACATTCTTGAAAAAGTTTCAGGTGTTAAACTGTTTATTTGAGTAGAATCACCTTGGTTTATTGCAGCTAAATCATCCTTACTGAATTTCTTTTCAAAATAATAACTTAAAAACCTTGGAAACAGTAAGAATGATTTTGTTTCAACATTATTAACCAAATCTTTAAAAATTTCCCGAGAATAGTTAAAATTTTCTCCTTGAAGAATTGCATATCCCAGACTTTGAATCTTTAAAGAGATTTCATTGAAAGAAGTGGTTTTGTTTGAAACACATAGTAGGAGGGTATGAAATAAAAATCTGGTTGCAGAAGGAAAATAACCTTTTTGTAAGGTAAGTTTCTTCATCATTGTGGCTTCATACCCTCTCTCAATGAAGTCAGTTTGTAACTCGTTTTTAGTGAAAGAAATTTTACCTTCCTGATCACCGAGTTGAAAGACCTCTGAAATGGATTGTGGCGTGATTTGGACAGCTTTACCCTTTATAGAAGAGTGTATGGTGGTAGCAATGTCTCCTTGTTTTTCAAGGGTTGCATTTTTCCAGAACTCTCTTTGGGTCGCCAAATAGATTGGTGCATCAGCAGTGAACAAAGTTTTGTACTTTGATTTTGCCATGATGTCAATGATGGAATCGAAAACTTAGGTGGTTCCTGGTTTTGTGAGAAGACCCAGGAGATTGTGAGTTGGTTTATGTGGGATTTCAGTGGTGATTGCCTTTTGAGAGGCTGTTTTTGATGATGATTTCGATTTTGTCATTTTGAAGATGAATGATCGAAGAAATTTGTGAAAGATGAGATGAAAAACTGCTTTGAGAAGAGAATTTTTAAGAATTCAATTCGACAGTAAAACCCTGTTTTGGTAGTGAATGGGGAATTTTATAGGGAAGAAAGTGAATGCTGACGTGGCAGCCGTTACAAAAGGTCTGACCAATATGTACTGCCCACGTGACAACCCCTGGTGAAAGTGAAGGACAGTACTTTTATGAAAGTGACTGATGAAGGCAGTGGTAGTAGAGCAGTGGATGATTTTCACTATCAGTGGATAGTATATCAGTGGATAAGACACTGCTTTTGAACAACAGAGTTTATCAAATGGAATGAGAGAACAGGGGTTGACTTTCAGCAGTGGACAGACTTTTGAAGTAAAGCAGACTTTTGAACAAGCAGTGGTTAATGGCAGACTTTTAAGGATTTAAATGAAAATTTCATTTTTTAGCTATTTTTAAGGATGGAATTTTGATTTTCTGAAAACATTTTGTTGCTTTTATTCATAGAAAAACAAGATGTTGCTTGTTATTCCATGTTCAGCATCCCAAACTTAGAGACCAAGCTTTCAAAAGTGGCTGTATCAAGTGCTTTTGTGAGCACATCTGCCAACTGGTCTTTAGTTGGGACATGATGCAGAGAAATCAAACCTTTTTCATAGCAATCCCTCACAAAGTGATGTCTGATGTCGATGTGTTTGGTGGTTGAATGGGAAACTAGATTTTTGATGATATTTTCTGCTGCCTGGCTGTCCAACATGAGTGGTGTCTTTAAGGCAGTGATACCAAAATCCAGCAACTGATTTTGAAGCCACAGGAGTTGGGCTGTACAGCTTGCAGCAGCAATGTATTCAGCTTCAGCAGTGGATGTTGAAACAGCTGCTTGCTTTTTGCTTTGCCAGGAAACTAAGCAATCACCTAGAAACTGGCACCCTCCTGATGTGGACTTCCTTGTGGTGTTACATCCAGCAAAGTCACTGTCTGAGAAACCTGAAAGCTTGATATTCCCATTAGCTGGATACCAGATACCAAGTGTGGGAGCACCTTTTATGTATCTAAAGATCCTTTTTACAGCAGTGAGATTTGATTTTCTGGGAGCTGATTGACTTCTTGCACAAACACATGTTGCAAACATGATGTCTGGTCTAGATGCAGTTAGGTACAATAAGGACCCAATCATGCTTCTATAAAGTGTTTAGTCAATCAGCTCATCTTTTTCATCAGACATGACCAGCTTATTTGTTGCCATGGGTGTGCTGCATGGTTTACAATCATTCATATCAAATTTGGTTAAAAGTTCTTTAGCATATTTGCTTTGATGAATGAAGGTTCCATTTTGCATTTGCTGAACTTGGAGACCAAGAAAGCATTGCAGCTCACCCATTGCACTCATTTCAAACTTAGCTGTCATGAGTTCTCTAAACTCTTCACACATTGAGTTACATGTGCTTCCAAAAATAATGTCATCCACATAAATCTGGACAATCATTAAATCCTTCCCTCTCCATTTTAAAAACAATGTTTTATCAATGGTACCTCTTTTGAAACCATTTGAGAGTAGGAAGTTGGAAAGAGTTTCATACCAGGCCCTTGGTGCTTGTTTCAAGCCATACAAGGCTTTGTTTAGCCTGTAGACATGATCTGGATAAAATGGATCCTCAAAACCTGGAGGTTGACAAACATACACCTCTTCTTGAATTGTACCATAGAGGAAAGCACTTTTGATATCCATTTGAAACACCTTCATATTGTGGTTGACAGCAAAGGCCAGAAACAATCTAATAGCTTCCAATCTTGCAACAGGGGCAAATGTTTCATCATAATCAATCCCCTCTTCCTGTCTGTAACCTTGAACCACAAGCCTGGCTTTATTCTTGACAACAATACCCCTTTCATCAGTTTTGTTCTTGAAGACCCACTTTGTGCCAATGGGACTAACCTCTTCTGGCAGTGGTACAAGCTCCCATACTTGTTATCTTTTAAACTGTTGGAGCTCTTCTTGCATGGCTTCTACCCAACTGTTGTCTTTCAGTGCCTCTTGGTACTTGACTGGCTGATGGAGTGATAGAAAACCAGCAAAAAGACAAATGTTTTGGGTTTGGCTTCTTGTGAGCACCCCTTCATTTATGGTGCCAATGATTTGATCAGGTGGATGAGATCTCAAGAAGATTAAATCTCCTTGGTATGGTATGATGGCGTTTGTTGGTGAAGGCTGCAAATGTGTATCATCTGAGCTAACCACTGCTGGGGACTTTGATGATCCAGTAGTGGCTTCAAAAGGTGGTGGAATAGGAGGTAATGAAGTGGACAACTGCTGACTTTTATCCACTGTTTGAGGACTTTTGTCAGTAGTGTTTGAGGATGTGGAAGCAGTGGTTGATGGGCTACTTTGGTCAACAACTGTTGAGGTAGCAGTGGTTGAGCTTTGACAACTGTTTTGAACAGCTGATGCTTTTCCCTTTGTGGCAGACTTTTGAGGGATGATGATTTCATACCCATAGTCTGGTGTTGTATCCTCTGATGAACCTGCACTGTTAGTCTTGACAGCAGTATTTTCAAAAGTGAATTTTTCAAGATCAAACAGATCTGCAGGGTTTGCTGGGATTTTCATTGATGAAAGTTCATTGAACTTTACATTCAAAGTCTCCTCCACTGCCTTGGTCCGTGTATTGAACACTTTGTAGGCCTTGGCAGTGGTTGAGTATCCCAGATGATAACCACAATCAATTTTGGCTGCAAATTTTGAAATGGAATCTTTTAAGTTCAAAATAAAGCATGGGCAGCCAAACACCTTGAAGTATGAGATCAGTGGTTTAATTTTATACAGAATTTCATAGGCAGTCTTTTTGTGCCTGGGGTTTATTAAAACTCTGTTCTGAACATAGCAAGCAGTGTTTACTGCCTCTGCCAAGAAAGTTAATGGCAAACCTGAATCTGCAAGCATGGTTCTGGCAGCCTCAATCAAAGTTCTGTTCTTCCTTTCTACTACCCCATTTTGCTCTGGTGTTCTAGGGATGCTGTACTGCCTTACAATCCCTTTCTTCACACAGAAGGCATCCAACTCCCTATTTTTGAATTCTGTGCCATTGTCACTCCTGAAGCTTTTCACTGGAAGGTCAAATTGCTTTTCAACCTGTGTTACAAAGTCTTGCAAAATGCCTGCAGTCTCATCTTTTGAGTGTAAAAAGAAAGTCCATGTAAACCTAGAAAAGTCATCAACAATAACCAAACAATATCTTTTCTTTTTGAGGCTCATGACTTGAACTGAGCCAAACAAATCCATGTGTAGCATTTGCAAACACTGGGTTGTTTTGGACTCTTCAATGGACTTGTAAGAACTTTTATGCTGTTTTCCTTTTAAACAGGAAATGCAATGTTCAGGGCATGAAAACAATTTTTGTGGTAGGCCTCTCACCAAACCATTTTTTGAAATTTCAGTGATTGTCTTAAGATTTGTGTGCCCCAGCCTTCTGTGCCAAAGTTCTGTCTCTTTGTTAGAGGCAGCTGAGAACAGACAAGCATCAGCTCTGGGACACTCTTTTGACATGTCAACAACATAAACATTGCCACTTCTTTGAGCAACAAGTTTAGTTTGACCAGTTTTGATTATTGCTTCAATCTTTTTGACCATTTCTGGTCCAACAATCCTACAACAGTCTTTTGTGAAGAATGACCCAAATCCCTTGTCACTCATTTGGGACACACTCAGAAGGTTGAATTTTAGATTGTCTATTAGATTGACATTTTCAAATTTTACTTTTCCAGACTCCACTGTACTAGACCCCAGAACCTTCCCTTTACTATTATTCCCAAAGGATATATCACCCCCTCCATGGATTTTAAAGTCTTTGAGGAGGGCTTTACATCCTGTCATGTGCCTGGAGCCTCCACTATCTACATACCAAAGACTATCAAAGCATGCAGAAGCTCCCTGTACATGAAGTAAAAGGATTAGTTCATTAGGGTCTCCAAAGCCAACAAGGCTTTGGATGGGGTCTCAACAGTGTCTTGGATGGATGCAGAATGATGGACAGTGGTTAGATCAGGGGTTTGGACTGTTTTAGGACAGTGTTTTTCTAACCACTGTTGTGGGTCTTGACCAATCATCTGCTGGTAACCAAAAGGATGCCTATTCACTTTAGGTTTAGAGGGCCTTTTGTAGGTCTCATAAACGTGTGGAATCCTTTGGTAAGACTGTTTTTCCTTGCCTTTTCTGAACTGATTGGCAGGGGGTGCATCAGTAACCTGAACATCTCTTTTGACAGATGTTTGGTTCAGCTGTTTTGTTTGAACTGGCACGAACAGTGGTTGTTTCTTGGTGAATTTGACAGATGTTGATGATGATGATGGACTCAAGGATGTTTTAGCAATGTACTCATTCTTTTTCACATCAAAGTTTTTGAGATACACACATGCTTGAGTTTTGTGGTTTGTTTTACCACAAACAATGCAGCTTTCAGCTGGGACAATGACACTTGTTCTGTTTAAATCATAAGCTTTTAAGTGGAAACAATCTTTTGTTAGATGATTCCTTTTCTCACAGAATTCACAAAACAAGTTATCATTTTTTTCTTTTTTCTTTCTCTTTTCAGACTCCTTTGCAGCAGAGGTTTTAACCACTGCTGGGATGTCCTTGAGAGGTATGACTTTAGCTTTTGGAGCTTTAGCACCATCAGTTGATGTAAAGTCCATTGGCTTGAAATTTTCAAGAATATCACACTCATCAGACCATTTTGGTTTAAACTGATGATCTTCAAGCTCCTTGAAAGTGGAGGACCCCATTGGTCTGGTAAGTGTGATTTTGTTACCAAGTTTGTCAGTGATTTTCACTTCTTGGCCATTCTTGTTTGTGGGGATGAGCTCAGTAGCTTCATCAGTGGTTTGAACAGATTTTTCAAAAGCAATATGTTCATCATCATATTTTCTATAACCAACCCCAAATTTCACATTGCTTTCAATCTGTTTAGCAAGCATCACCTCATATCCTCTGCAGGATTCTACCCATCTTTCACAAGTAATCTGGGTGGACTCCAACTCCTTTTTGCAAACTTGGTATTTTTCTACCATAGTTTGAAGTTGGGTTTTGGTTATGCTTTGCTCTTCTTTTAGACAGCTGATCTCTTTTTCCTTTTCGGTCAATTTGTTTTTAAGTTCTTTTAAAGACTTTTCAAATTTAACCTCATCAGTCAAGATTTTATCCCGAAGGTTTTCATTCACCTCTTTGATGTTAGCAAAAGCAATTATGCAATTGTCAGAACACAGTTTTTCAAGAACTTGAGGAGATACCTTGGCAGCTGCCATCATAGCACAATCACATTGATGATCTTCTTCATCATCAGCTTTCACCTTCTTTTCACCAGCCTTTACTTCTTTCTCTTCTTCTTTGTCCTCTTTGGACCATGGATCTGTCAATGGTTTAATCAGGGTACCTGAACTTTCTCCCAACAGTAGTTCACCAGCTACAGCAGTAACCACTGCTTCAGTCACCTCATCCACTGTTTCAAAGCTCAGCTGTTCCTCCTCAGTTTCAACCCCCTCCTGTATTGACTCTAATGCCATCAAACAAAATTCATCATGAGAAGAATCATTAGAAGCATAGAGTGCAAAATTTTCATCACTAAGGTCTTCAGGCATACTGCTCCAGTCAACAAACCCTTGAGTGAAAAAACTTTGTTGATCTGGTTGTACTGCTGCTGGAGCAGTGGTTTGAGGTGCAACTGGTTGCACTTGTACCTGTGGAGCAGGGGTTTGAACATATTGGATTTGTGGAACAGTAGTTTGGACATAGTGTACTGGCACAGGGGCAGCAGCATAATGAGCAGTGTTCACTTGAGCTGCTGGGGCATACTTGGCATAGTGCACAGTGGTTTGGTTTTGAGGTCTAGGATTTGAGCTAGGATGAGTAATTATGGGACCAGTAGTTTGACTCCTACATTCCCTAGCAAAATGTCCCAACCTATTACACTTGTAGCACTTGCTTTTTGATTTATCCAACCCAACCCTTAGATTCCCATGCAAACCTGGGAATTTTCGCCCTGTTCTTTTGTAAAATTTGCTAGTTCTAACACTTAGCAAAGCCAGTTGGTGCAGGATGTCCATTTCCTCTAAGTCAGTGGGATCAAAATGTTGCAAATCATTTAGTTCAAAGCATAAATTGTCTGACATCTGGTTTTCGTTTGCAGTGAATGCATAGCTAGCAGAGTGAGGATCAGGGTTGTTAAAATTTGCACCAGCAGTTATGTTAATGAAGTGATCATAACCCTAATCCTTACCACTGCTCCCAGATTCTTCTTGACACAGAAGAGCAGTATTACCGAAAGTGTAATCATCAGTAACTTTTCCTGACTCTTGTAACCTCCTTTTCTGGTTCAACTCCCTTTCGTAGGTGAGGAGTCGACCGTGGAGTTGGGTCAAGGTCAGATCCTTGAACTCAGGTGAGTTTCGGGTGACAAAAGCTATGGTGTCCCATTTTTCTGGCAGTGACCTGAGAAACCTGCTATTTTGAGTTAAGTTTGTAAAAGTGGTGTTAACAAGCCTCAGTTCACTGATGAGACAACTGAAACGCTCAAATTGTTGCGTTAGTGATTCACCTTTAACGTAACAAAATGTTTCATACTGTTGGTTCAGGATTTCCCTATTGTTTTCTATGACTTCTTCGGTTCCCCCAAACTGTTCCTTAAGTGCGTCCCATAACTCTTTGGCACTGTTACAGTGTAACAGTCCAGCATATATCTCATTGGGCAGCGCTGATGCTATGATGCTAAACGCTTTAGCATCTAGTTCGATCTTTTGAAAGTCGGTTTCGGTATAATTTTCAACTGGTTTTGGAACGAACTTTTTAGCATCTTCAGCGCTTGGCACTGAAGGAACATGGGGACCAAAGGTGACAGACCTCCAACAACCTGTGCTTTGTTGAGCGAGGATGTGACCCATCCTCCTCTGCCTGATGTTGTACTCATTTCTTTTTAGAATAGGTGGTTTAAAAAGCGAGCCGATGTTGTTTTTATCATCCTGAGATTGTGACGTCATTCTTGTTGTTTTACAGACACTGAGAAATCAACTTTAATGGTGATTAATCCTTGCTCTGTTTTTCAACGGACGAACAAACGATCAGTATCAACTGTTATGAGCCGAATTATTTATGTCAAAATGATTGTTAAACCAAATTTGACTGTCCAGGCTCTGATACCAATTGTTGGATCTAAGTTTCTTTTTTATTGTATTTTCGTTTGAAATTAAGATGGAAATGAAAGAGTTGTGCAGCGGAAATAATATGAAAACAAACTTTGCATACAATCAAACGAGAGTATTGCTTTGATCAAGACATTTTCAACAAGGAATCGAATGATTGAATTAACTTTCAACAACGATTACAAGTAATGCTTGAATACAAACTCCCCCTCAGCCAGAGCTCTGCGTTTGTTCGTGCAAAGAAGACGGTATTGCAAGAGCTAATAGAACAGTACAAAGTACTGAACTATTTATAGGCACTTACAAACCACTGAGCATCTTAGCTGACGTCACCATGAAAGTGACATCTAACCTCCTAACAAACTCTAACCTCTGATCTATACAAACACTGATGTACTAAACTACTGCTATTACATTACATTACATAAAAGACACTTTAATCAGCTGCTGCATCCTTCCACTGCTGTGAACCAGCAGTGCTTGTCCGGATCAGCAGTACTTGACTCAAGGCAGTAGATTGAATCAGCAGAGCTTTGGTCTTCCATCAGTCTTTGACTTTGGGCAGTAGATGCAAGGCAGCAGTTGTAGGTCAGCACTTAGTAAGATCAGCAGATAGGAGGTCAGCAGATGTGAAACCACTTTCAAGGGGAGAGATTTGTATGTAAACATCTGCTTATTCTGGATCCACTGCTCTGATCCAGTTTTGGCTTTAATTATCTGTTCCTCTGATAGGGTTCAATCCCAACATTTCTAAAGAATTTACTGGGTACTTTCCTGATGTGGAACAACCTATAGAATTCAATGCTCCACCTCTGGAAAAGCCAAAACCTAAGAAAAGAAAGAGATTCGTATGGGGGAGGCGTGTTCATAAGAGAAAGCCAGCTAAGAGACTTCCTAAAATAAATAATCCCTTAGAAAAAGGGAAAAGAATTGAAACCGGGGAAGATTCTAGGCAAATGGGAATACAGTTTGATGAATATTCTAAGCAAATAGAAATGGAGGTTGGAAAAGGTTCTAGACAAACCCAAATGGAAATTGGAGAAAACTCTAAACAAACTCAGGAAATGACATTTCAGGAGGAAATAGATTTTATATTGACAAGCTGTGATACTATTAAGCCTGTCAATGAAAATGTTTTTACTCATCCTATTGAAACCCACATTCCAATGAACTTAGAACCAGCAATCCCAGAACCAATAATCCACACTCAACCTTTAGGAATGAATGAGTGGTGGACTAATGATTGGCAATTCCAAAACCTAATCAACAGTCCATATTCCTTTCTTCCTCAGCTCGATCCAGAACCTCTACCAAATCCACCGATGAGTAATGAGAATATGGCTGAACTCCGCCATTTTGGCGAAGAGCTGATGGATGCTGGGAATAGGATCCGCGAGATAGGAGGACAAATTTCATGGAAATATGATGAGAGGGAACATCGTTATTAAAGATGCAAGTTGATGAGGGAGAAGTGGATGGTTAATCTGTGTTTGTATAATAATAGTAATATTAAAATCAGTATGTGTAAAATAAACAATAAAACGGTTGTAAGATAAAAATATATATGGGAGCATAATATAATTTAGAAATTTATAGTGTTGATTATTATTTACACGATTATGTGTGATTAGTTGTTATATTTGGTTATTTCTTATACTAATTATTTGCCTATAAATTAATTATCAGATGGCAAACATTGGTAATGAACCAGTAAATGAAGTAAATCAATCTGAGCAAAATCAGGAAGAACAATTGTTAAATAGGCAAGATATAGAGGATATCGTTGCATAAGGAATAGCCAATGCTATTCCAGCAATCGTTGCTGCTGTCCAGAAACCTGTTAAACCTCAATCAATCATTCCTAGTAAACGTACACAAGGCGACAACTTTAGTAATAGTATAAACGGAGGCGGTAATCATGTTAATAACAATAATGATCTGCAAGCCCCAATTTTCAAGAAAATGAAAGCTGCAACACCTGGTTGCACTTACAAAGAATTCCTTGCCTGTAAACCAGCTGAGTTTGCAGGTAACGAAGGGGCTATTGCAGCTCTGCGTTGGTTAGAGAAAACTGAGGCAGTGATTACCATAAGTAAGTGTGCTGAGGAAGATCAGGTTATGTATGCATTAAATCTTTTTAAAGAAGGGGCGCTAGAATGGTGGAATACAGTGTTACAAGCTAAAAGAAGGATCGAGGCATATGCCATGAAATGGGAAGAATTTAAGAATCTTGTAGAAAGAAAATTTTGTCCCGAGTATGAAAAAGATCAAATGGAAAATAAGTTCCTAAACCATCGGATGGTGAATGTGGACTGTCGAGGATATACTTCGACATTCTTTGAATATGCTAGAGTGGTACCAACGCTGGCTTCACCAGAACCGGTACTTATTTCCTGATATGTTTGGGGACTGATTAGCGAAATCCGTAACATCGTTAAGGCTGCGAGACCGCGCACTATTGACGATGCTGTGGAATTAGCTAATACCCTCACTGACGAACTGGTACGCACAAGAGATGAAAATAGGAAGAAGGAACTGGCTCAGAAAATTACCCAAGGATTTCGTGTGGGTAATAATAGTAACTTCAAGAAAAGAGGAACAGGGCAATCCTCAAGTCCGCCTTTCTACAGGAATTGCAAAAGGAAACATTATGGAAGATGTAATGTAACCTGCAACTTTTGCAAAACTGTAGGACATCGTGAAGAAAGCTGCAGAAAGAAAACCATAATCTGCTTTAACTGTGGAAAAGCGGGGCATTTTAAAACAGAATGTCCTAAATTGGCCAAACCAGCAGCCAACAAAACCAAGGCGACCGACGGAGTTACTAAGAAGAATGTCAGAGCATTCTAGCTGACCACCCAAGAAGCAGAACTCATTCCAGATGTGATAGCTGGTACGTTCCTAGTTCACAACGTTTACGCAAAAGTATTATTTGACTCTGGTGCAAACAAAAGTTTTATAAATACTTTATTCTGTCAAGCTCTTAAGTTACCTTTAACCAACATTAGGCAGATTTTTACAGTCGAAACCGCAGATGGGAATTCCATTAGAATAGATCAGGTTTTGCAAAAAGTAGAAATAGAACTTTCAGGTCATAAATTTTCTGCAAATCTGTTACCTATGAAATTAGCTGAATTCGATGTTGTATTAGGAATGGATTGGTTAGTAGCCAACCATGCTCGAATTCTTTGTGATAAGAATTCTATAGAAATTCAAGCACCCACCGGAGAAGTAATCATGATTACAGGGGATAAACCACATAAACCCATGAAGTTCATATCAGTAATGAAAGTTGCTAGTTATGAACGAAAGCAAGGCATAGTATATATGATTTCAGTAATCATTAGTACTAAGGGAAAAGAACTTAAGGAAATTCCTGTAGTCTCAGAATACTCAGATATATTCCCAGAAGAGTTACCAGGATTACCACCAGATAGGGAAGTAGAATTTAGGATTCATCTAATTCTTGGAACTACACCGATAGCTAAGGCACCTTATCTATTAGCTCCTACCGAAATGTTAGAACTGAAAAAGCAATTAGATGAATTACTAAACAAAGGATTCATACAACCTAGCTCATCCCCTTGGGGAGCGCCAGTATTGTTTGTAAAAAAGAAGGACGGTTCGATGAGAATGTGTATCGATTATAGAGAATTGAATAAGGTTACAATTAAGAATCGATACCCATTACCTAGGATTGATGATCTCTTTGATCAACTTCAAGGAGCTAGATATTTTTCTAAGATTGACTTACGTTCTGGATATCATCAATTGAAAGTACAAGAGGAAGACATACCTAAAACTGCTTTCAGGACTAGGTATGGTCATTACGAGTTTACAGTCATGCCCTTTGGGTTAACGAATGCTCCTGCCGCATTCATGGACATGATGAATAGAATCTGTAAACCGTATTTGGATAAATTTGTAATTGTCTTCATTGACGATATACTTATTTATTCCAAAAGTCAGGACGAACACTGTCAACATCTGCATGCACTCTTAACTTTGTTAAGAAAAGAAAAGTTGTATGCCAAATTCTTGAAGTGTGAATTTTGGTTGCAAGAAGTGCAATTCCTAGGACATATGGTAAATCACGAAGGTATTCATGTAGATCATGCTAAGATAGAGGCGATTACCAATTGGAAGGTTCCACAAACAGCAATGGAAATTAGAAGTTTTATAGGTTTAGCTGGATATTATAGACGGTTTATTAAGGATTTTTCCAAGATAGCTGTACCATTAACTAAGCTAACCTGTAAAGCAGTTAAGTTTGAATGGGGACCTAAACAAGAAGAAGCCTTTAGAATCTTGAAGCAGAAATTAACAAATGCTCCAATCCTAGCTTTGCCAGAAGGAACTGACAATTTTGAAGTTTACTATGATGCTTCAAAACTAGGATTTGGATGTGTGCTAATGCAACGCAAAAAGGTAATTGCATATGCTTCAAGGCAATTGAAAAAGCACGAAGAAAATTATACGACTCATGATTTAGAATTAGGAGCCGTAATTTTTGCCCTTAAGATTTGGAGACATTATCTGTATGGAAGTAAGTTTACTGTCTATACAGATCATAAAAGTTTAAGATATATATTTGGGCAAAAAGAGTTAAATATGAGGCAAAGAAGGTGGATGGAAATCCTAAGTGATTACGACTGTGATATTCAATATCATGAAGGAAAGGCAAATGTAGTTGCAGATGCTTTAAGTCGTAAATATCATGAGAAACAAAGAAGGGTTCGTGCTCTTAGGTTAAATCTACAGTTAGATTTAATGGAACAATTGAGGAATATTCAAGAAACAGCAATCAAGGACGATGCTGAAGGAATGAAAGGACGAATAAAAGAATTAGAACAAGGAGCTGATGGAATTTGGAGATTCCATAAGAAAAGGATTTGGGTACCGAAGCAGGGAGAATTAAGAAATAAGATTTTAGAAGAAGCTCATAAATCTAGGTATACCATACATCCTGGAAACAATAAGATGTACCAAGATTTAAGAAATAATTTCTGGTGGATAGGCATGAAAAAGGATATAGCTAGATATGTTTCTAAGAGTCTTACTTGTTCACAAGTTAAGGCAGAACACCAGAAACCTTCAGGTCTACTACAACAATTAGAAATGCCAGTATGGAAATGGGAACTCATAACAATGGATTTTGTTACTAAGTTGCCCAAAACCAGAAAAGGTAATGATGCGATTTGGGTAATTGTGGATCGATTAACCAAATCAGCTCACTTTCTACCTATGAAAGAAACCTTTAGCATGGAAAGATTGGCAAAGTTGTATGTAGATGAAGTCGTATCTTTACATGGAGTTCCACTCTCCATTGTATCAGATAGAGATAGTCGTTTCACTTCTCACTTCTGGACGAGTTTCCAGCAAGCAATGGGGACTCGACTAAATCTAAGTACCGCATATCATCCACAAACAGACGGACAAAGTGAAAGGACAATCCAAACTCTAGAAGACATGCTTCGAGAATGTGTGATAGATTTTGGTGGAAACTTGGATGATCACTTACCTTTAATTGAATTCTCCTATAACAATAGTTATCATTCAAGTATTGAAACTGCCCCATTTGAAGCACTGTATGGAAGGAAGTGTAGAACTCCAGTTTGTTGGGCAGAAATAGGAGAAAGTCAATTATCAGGTCCTGAGATTGTGCAAGAGACGACTGATAAGATCACACAAATCAAGGAAAGACTGAAGACGACTCGAGATCGTCAAAAGAGTTATGCCGATAATCGATGCAAGCCACTGGAATTTCAAGTCGGAGATAAAGTACTTTTGAAAGTTTCTCCTTGGAAAGGAGTAGTTCGATTCGGTAAGAAAGGAAAGCTAAGTCCAAGATACGTAGGACCATTTCCCGTGATCCAACGTATAGGACCAGTTGCTTATCATTTACAACTACCAGAGGAGTTAGTTGGAGTACATGATGTATTTCATGTATCCAACCTCAAGAAATGCTTATCAGACGACTCATTGGTAGTACCTCTCCAAGATATAGAGGTAAACGAAAAGTTAAAATTTGTAGAAAAACCTCTTCAGATAGAAGACAGAAAAGTAAAGTTTCTCAAGCACAAGCGACTAGTTTTAGTCAAAGTCAAGTGGGATTCAAAGAGAGGATCTGAATACACTTGGGAGTTGGAATCAGAAATGAAGCGAAAGTATCCTCACTTATTCCAGTAAATCTCGAGGACGAGATTTTTATTAAGGAGGGGAGAATGTAACAACTCTCACCAAAACTATTATTTATTATTATATTTAGTTCAATAGGAAACCCTAATTAAGACACCCAAGTGATTCTACATAAACCCTAAAATTTTCAGAATTTTCAGAATCAGGATCAGGATCAGGGCCCCTAAAACTCAGGGGGGGGGGGTAAAAACCTAGTTACGATTATCTACATAAAACGCTGTCAAATTCGAAATTTACGATTTCATCAAGTCAGCAAGGCTAGTCAAGGACGTGGCTACCCTATGGAAAACAGGTGTCCTTTACGCACCGTAAGGGATGAGGCTTACGATGCGTAAGCTGGGTCAAAATTTAACTATAAATAGCAGGCATTGGCAATCGAATTTGCAGTAATTGTTTTCTGGATTCCCAGTTACTGGGAGTTTGGACACGACCCCGTGTTGCACCGACACGGCCTCGTGTTCAGCTCTCTGTAACTCAGAAAATAAAAACTGCCAGTAATGATGTTGGGCACGGCCCGTGTCTGACCGGGCACGGCCCGTGCTGAGCTCTGCAGAAGCTGAAAAACTAAGAAAATCCTAAAAAATTAAAAAGAAAAATAAAAAAAATGATTAGGCCGTTGATTCCTAACTTTCTTAAAATCCTTGTGTCCCCGGCAACGGCGCCAAAAACTTGATGCGTGCGAAGTGTCGTATATTTTAGGTGTATATTTTAAGCCCTTTTTAACACTTATTTTAGCCAAGTTTTAAATTTATAAAACACGATATTTCACTAACACTAAACACACATATGGGCAAGTGCACCCATCGTTGAGTGTAGTATAGCGTTGGTAAGATACCGAGGTCGTCCAAGGACACAAGAGCTTTTAATACCGGTTTATCCTCAACGTCTAACCAAAATAAAAAGTTTAGAAAAAATGTTTTAAACTAAGAAAATTAAAAACTAACTAAAATGCTGAAAATAAAAATAAAAGAAAAACAGATAGACAAGATGAATCACTTGGTTCCGACTCGTATCTAGTATAACCTTTGATTATTTCCGCACTTTTGCACATGATTAAGAGATTATCTTAGTTATTGTAGTAGGCCCCTCTTTTGAAGGTGACGTTACCCTCACCCCAGTAGTTTGAGTCAGCAGGGATACAATCCTAAAAGGGTGGATTATTGGAAGATAATGAATTAAGTTATTAATGCAGTATTATGGTAGGCCCCGCTTTTGGCGGTGACGTTACCCTCGGCTAAGTAGTCTGAGTCAGCAGGGATACAGTCCTAAATAGCCGGGTTATAGTATTAATAGTAGTTAACTTATGAGGGGGTCAAAGAGTTTGGACCCCCGCCATCCAATACCGTGAAGTATTGAAGGAGGTCCTACTAAATTTGACCCAGGTCCATTGCAGGACCTCTAAACGCTGAACAATGGCAAGACCTTTACCAAACCGTTCCCTTAACCCCCTACCAGGTAGCCAACATATCTCCATATAGACCGTGGAGATATGAATGGTGAAAATCCTTTATTTTATATAGACAGTAAAATAATGCCAAGACACCACGGACAAACGATAAGGAAAGATCACCTTCAACATAAGTAACTAGTTATTAAAGTCATTAATACAAAACCAAATAAAAAGTGCAAAAGATTAGAAAAAAAAAAGTATTATACTAGACACTTTGTCTTCACCAAGTGATGTAAGAGACTTAGGCAAACATGGCCTTGATTGTCAAGAACTCTTACGATCAATCTTGGATCCCGAGACGACTCACACACTCTACGATGGACAATGGATGATGGTGGTGGATGATGGTGTTGTGATGGTGGTGGGTGGTGGATGAAGTGTGAGAGAGGTGGTGTGCCAAGGGATGAGATGAAATGAATCCAAGCACTCCTATTTATAGGCTGAACAGAGAGCTGGACACGGCCCCGTGTCCGCTGGGCACGGCCCCGTGTCCGCTGGGCACGGCCCCGTGTCCGTCTGACACTCTCTCTCCTCATTAATTGTAATTCGCAATTACAATAAATGCGCCTGCTGTACTTTCGACACGGCCCCGTGTCCGCTGAGCACGGCCCCATGATGGGCAATAGAAGCTTCTATGGATTTGTCTTTTCTGCTGCTTCTTGGGCACGGCCCCGTGCTGGCTGAGCACGGGGCGTGTTCAGCCTTCTGTCTTCTCCTTTTTGCTTTGGAAGGTGCCGTTGAGGGGTCGGGCAGTCCACTAATGTTCCTTTCCTTGTATTTATGTTGGATTTAGCTGTCTTTTTGCTTCTTTTGTGTTTTTGAGCTCATTTAATCCTGAAAATACAAAAGGAAGACAAAAACACTATTTTTCCAATATTAGTACTTAAAAAGGGTTAGTTTTATGCCTCATTTGATGTAATTTATATGTTGCATTTTATACACATCAAATACCCCCACACTTGAACTTTTGCTTGTCCTCAAGCAAAACTCTTTAATATGTGGCTTACACTCCCAAATGGAATAGGTAGAAGAGAAGGTTTTGGGCTTGTCGTAGAGTGTCGGGATTTCCAAGATCTTTTTGGGGTTTTATTTTTATTTATTTACACTCCTATTCGTAATGATTTATTTAGAACTTTTCATAAAAGAAATTACTTATTTGGGCATAACATGCCTTTTTAAAATTCTATTTATATACAAGTTCACATACCTCACGGGGAAATCACTCACACTCGGCCGAAGGTGTATTTTTAGTGAATCACTCGAGAGCGGCATGGAACTTATTCCTACCATAGGCTTGCCAAGAAATCAATCCTCCTCCTTTTTAACTTTTATACCTTTGTAAATATCAAGAGGACTTTGTGGGTTAAGGGTTAGGCTAGGGTTAAAGGTAGGTGGTTGGGTTAGTGGTTAGTAGAAAAAGGGCTAAAAGCGTAACAAGTGTCGGTTTTCGTATATATATATATATATTTTTTTTAGATGAAGCTTTTATTCAAACAAGTTATTTTTTATTAACTTGTTTGTTTATTTTCTTTTTGCTTCATCAATTTTTTTTTTTTTACGAAGAACCGAACTTGTTACTAAAATAAAGGGTTAAAAATGAAAAAGGTTTTGGTGGGTAAAACGGGTTTTTGTTTGGGTGATGAAACGAAAAGGTTTAGGCTCAAAGGGGCTAACTAGGGGGATTTTTGGGTAGGTGGTAAAAGAAAAAGAAAAATAATGGTGTAGAAATAAAAAGGGTTAGTCCTAATGCCTCCATCATTTACTTACTCGGGTTTAAGTTGATAAGGACCGGGAATGCATTGTCATGGCAAGTTCTAGAGTTGTAAGAACCAAGCGGCTATTCACACAAGAAACGAAAAATGAGCATTTAGTCAAATGATATGTAGTTGTGTGCTCAATAAAGGCTCAAAACTCACTTTTGTGGGAATGGGTTTTTATGTGATCAAGTATATATAATCAAATTTTAAATAAGTTTGCTATGCCTTTTCATAATTTTCTTATGTTGGTTCTTTTTATCACTACGCTATCGGTTGTAAATTTGTAAAAATATAACCTTTTTGAGAACTTGAATTTCCCGAGTTAAACCTAGACAAGTAAAAAAAAATGAAATTTTTGAAAAAATTTGGGGTGATTAGCGGTTCCAATAGAGTTTTGTGTAAGGCTTGTATTTAGGACTTGCAAAATTCAAGGTTTTAGCATCCCCCCCACACTTAAATTACACATTGTCCTCAATGTGTCCCAAAAATAAATTTTTAGGTTGATTAGATGTGTAAAATAGTGTTTAAAAAGCAAAAATCTGTGTTACTGGGCACTGAACACGGCCCCGTGTTATCCGGGCACGGCCCCGTGTTCAAGTGCCAGTAACAGAAATAAATTAAAAGAAACAGAAGCCTGGACACGGGGGCGTGTTGGGTGAACACGGCCCGTGTCCAGTTACCTGAACTGGGCGTTTTACTGCAGGTGGTTCAGCACGGGGCCGTGTTGGTTGGACACGGCCCGTGTTGAACCTTCTGGAATGGTGAGAAATGTCGGGTTGCCTTGTTCTTTGTGCATGGGTTCATTTTTCTCGTTCCCCTTTTCATCCTTTACCACCATGAGTGTGTTTTATTCCTGAAAATTAAAACTAACTAGAAAACATAAAAAAAATTAATCTAAGCTAAACTAAGGATAGTTCCGCGGAATGCCTCCGTGGTGCGCCACGTTTATAAGGGTCCTTGGCTAGACCCAAAGCCGGTCATATGTCACCCAAGTGGGATGTATTGCATCCCATGTTACACCGTCGGAGAGCATCATCCAAGCTTGAGTCTATGACCTGCATGTAGTTGACCGGGTCTTCGTCCTCAATTCTTTTTCCATATTCAAACTTCACTTCCTTATCCCCAAACTTCAATGTTAACGTTCCGTCGTTCATGTCCACCACCGCTTGGGCGGTGGCTAGAAATGGCCTCCCGAGGATGAGAGGGACATCGATGTCTTCTTCCATGTCTAGGATGACAAAGTCGGCTGGGAAAACGAATTTGTCAACTTTTACCAACAAATTCTCAGCGACACCTTGTGGAAATTTGACGGATCTGTCGGCGAGTTGTATGCTCATCTTTGTAGGGCTCGTTGTTCCTAGGCCGAGTCGTTTGAACATTGATGTGGGCATGAGGTTAATGCTAGCCCCAAGGTCGGCTAATGCATTACGAACGGGAGATTCCCAATCGAGCAAGGAATTGTGAAACTCCCGGGATCGATCTTCTTTTGTGGAAGTTTGTTGAGCACTAAAGCGGAGCATTCTTCGCCTAAGTTAACTAATTGCAATGATTCAATTTTCCTTTTGTTTGTGAGGAAGTCCCTCATAAATTTTGTGTATTTAGGCATTTGGGTTAGGACCTCGATAAAAGGAATATTAACATGCAATTGTTTTAGTAAATTTTCAAATTTAGCGAATTGCTCGTCGGTCTTTTGACGATTTAACCTACCGGGGTACGGAATTGGAGGAGTCTTGGTGGGCTCTTGAGTTGGTAGAGAAGCTTTTTCTGGCGCAGAAGGAGTCACAGGCTGGCTGGAATGGCTTCTTTCATTTGGTGGCAATGGAGCATCCTCGGGACCCACGGTTCGATTTCTTAATGTGATGAGATGTACTTGTGCCTTCGGGTTGGTTTCGGTATTACTAGGTAACGCGCCTTGTGGTCTCTCGGAGAAATTTTGAGCTAGTTGATTTAATTGTTTTTCAACGTTTTGAATGCTAGCTTGTTGATTTCTAAAATTCGATTCCAATTGTTGAAATCGATCCGAGTTTTTCTTTTCAGTGTCAGAGATGAGGCGAGATACAGTATCTTCGAGCCTTTCTCTTCCACTTTGTTGTTGGGAAAAGTTTTGCGGTTGTTGAAAATTAGTTCGTTGGTTTTGTTGGTTACTACTATTGCCGGGATCTCTCCAACCAAGATTTGGGTGGTTACGCCATCCTTGGTTGTAGGTACCCGTTGGAGGACCCGACGGCCTAGGTCTGTTATCCATGTAGTTTACCGTTTCAGTTTGTTCATCTAATTCTTTCATACAACTCCAATTTTCATGTGACCCACCACACCCTTCACAAGCCATAACCGAGGCCGTTTTTGTCATTTCTAGCCTTTTGATTTTTGAAGAGAGGGCCTCGATTTGGGCTTGTAAAGAAGTGCTTTCATCAACCTTATGGGCGCCCGGGGCAATAGATTTATTACCTCGGGGAGTGTGCCATTGAAAATTGGTTTGAGCAATTTCCTCAATTTGGTTATATATTTCGTTTGGGCGACGATTACCTAAGAGTCCCCCGGAGCTTGAATCAAGTGTTTGTCTTGTGTGTGGAAACAACCCATTGTAGAAAGTGGATACTTGTTGCCACACCGCTAGACCGTGATGAGGACACTTTCTTAGAAGCTCCTTGAACCTTTCCCAAGTTTCATATAAGGATTCCCCATCCTCTTGTGAGTATGTATTAATTTCAGTCATTAATTTAGCCGTTTTAGCGGGAGGGAAATACTTATATAGAAACTTTTGGGCAAGTTCATCCCAAGTGTTTACCGATCCAACTGGGAGGGTGTTAAGCCAAGCCTAAGCTCGGTCTTTTAGTGAAAATGGAAACATTCGAAGGCGGATGGCGTCATTTGATGCTCCATTGATCCGAAAAGTATCACATATTTCTAAGAAGTTAGTAATATGTAGATGGGGATCCTCGTCCGCAAGCCCGTGGAAGGTTGCGGAGTTTTGGAGCATTTGTATCAGATGCGGCCGAAGTTCGAAGTTGTTGGCCTCGACATTTGGTGCATTGATAGCGGCGCCGAGATTGCTTACGGTAGGCCGTAGGTAATCCATGAGGGTACGTTGGTCCGCCATTGGAATTTGGTCCCCCGAAGCTTTCTCTTGATTTTTAGCTTTAAGTCTTTTTCTGAGAAAGCGTTCGGGTTCTTCTAAGGGTTCTTTTATGTCTCTACTAGAACTGGAGCTCATGCACTACGTAGGAGGGTCAAATGTGGCACCTGGGTTCCAAGTCCTGCAATAAAAACAGAAAAGAACGTTGGTCAGAAAGTTCGCCACGGCCCCGTGCTCAGTGAACACGGCCCGTGGTCAGAGATACAGTAATTGTTTTCTGGATTCCCAGTTACTGGGAGTTTGGACACGACCCCGTGTTGCACCGACACGGCCCCGTGTTCAGCTCTCTGTAACTCAGAAAATAAAAACTGCCAGTAATGATGTTGGGCACGGCCCGTGTCTGACCGGGCACGGCCCGTGCTGAGCTCTGCAGAAGCTGAAAAACTAAGAAAATCCTAAAAAATTAAAAAGAAAAATAAAAAAAATGATTAGGCCGTTGATTCCTAACTTTCTTAAAATCCTTGTGTCCCCGGCAACGGCGCCAAAAACTTGATGCGTGCGAAGTGTCGTATATTTTAGGTGTATATTTTAAGCCCTTTTTAACACTTATTTTAGCCAAGTTTTAAATTTATAAAACACGATATTTCACTAACACTAAACACACATATGGGCAAGTGCACCCATCGTTGAGTGTAGTATAGCGTTGGTAAGATACCGAGGTCGTCCAAGGACACAAGAGCTTTTAGTACCGGTTTATCCTCAACGTCTAACCAAAATAAAAAGTTTAGAAAAAATGTTTTAAACTAAGAAAATTAAAAACTAACTAAAATGCTGAAAATAAAAATAAAAGAAAAACAGATAGACAAGATGAATCACTTGGTTCCGACTCGTATCTAGTATAACCTTTGATTATTTCCGCACTTTTGCACATAATTAAGAGATTATCTTAGTTATTGTAGTAGGCCCCTCTTTTGAAGGTGACGTTACCCTCACCCCAGTAGTTTGAGTCAGCAGGGATACAATCCTAAAAGGGTGGATTATTGGAAGATAATGAATTAAGTTATTAATGCAGTATTATGGTAGGCTCCGCTTTTGGCGGTGACGTTACCCTCGGCTAAGTAGTCTGAGTCAGCAGGGATACAGTCCTAAATAGCCGGGTTATAGTATTAATAGTAGTTAACTTATGAGGGGGTCAAAGAGTTTGGACCCCCGCCATCCAATACCGTGAAGTATTGAAGGAGGTCCTACTAAATTTGACCCAGGTCCATTGCAGGACCTCTAAACGCTGAACAATGGCAAGACCTTTACCAAACCGTTCCCTTAACCCCCTACCAGGTAGCCAACATATCTCCATATAGACCGTGGAGATATGAATGGTGAAAATCCTTTATTTTATATAGACAGTAAAATAATGCCAAGACACCACGGACAAACGATAAGGAAAGATCACCTTCAACATAAGTAACTAGTTATTAAAGTCATTAATACAAAACCAAATAAAAAGTGCAAAAGATTAGAAATAAAAAGTATTATACTAGACACTTTGTCTTCACCAAGTGATGTAAGAGACTTAGGCAAACATGGCCTTGATTGTCAAGAACTCTTACGATCAATCTTGGATCCCGAGACGACTCACACACTCTACGATGGACAATGGATGATGGTGGTGGATGATGGTGTTGTGATGGTGGTGGGTGGTGGATGAAGTGTGAGAGAGGTGGTGTGCCAAGGGATGAGATGAAATGAATCCAAGCACTCCTATTTATAGGCTGAACAGAGAGCTGGACACGGCCCCGAGTCCGCTGGGCACGGCCCCGTGTCCGTCTGACACTCTCTCTCCTCATTAATTGTAATTCGCAATTACAATAAATGCGCCTGCTGTACTTTCGACACGGCCCCGTGATGGGCAATAGAAGCTTCTATGGATTTGTCTTTTCTGCTGCTTCTTGGGCACGGCCCCGTGCTGGCTGAGCACGGGGCGTGTTCAGCCTTCTGTCTTCTCCTTTTTGCTTTGGAAGGTGCCGTTGAGGGGTCGGGCAGTCCACTAATGTTCCTTTCCTTGTATTTATGTTGGATTTAGCTGTCTTTTTGCTTCTTTTGTGTTTTTGAGCTCATTTAATCCTGAAAATACAAAAGGAAGACAAAAACACTCTTTTTCCAATATTAGTACTTAAAAAGGGTTAGTTTTATGCCTCATTTGATGTAATTTATATGTTGCATTTTATACACATCAATTACTAACCCAGTTTTGTGTGCATTGTTATTTAAATTAGGTTAACAAGGCTAATCAGTAGACTAGATTCTGTCCGTGTTAAATCTGCAATGTGAGTCATTCTCTTTTTATCAAATTTGTTTATAAAAGCATGTTTATATTCAAAGTTATAATTACGGGGATTAAGTCTTTGTAATCACCAAGTTACAGCCGGTATGTGGGGTTTTGTATTCATTACTTGATAATCTTCACCATTGGGGCAGCCAAGGGGTGATATGACCATAGTCACAGACACCATTGGACAAATGGGCCAATGGGTCGAGTGATAAAATACCGTGGGTAGTTGGTTTGATATCAGAAACATTGTAATCGCTCTTAATACTGTAAATTATAACAAACAGGTCATTTTAATAAATAGAATGATTCACCAGTATTTCCCGCTGACAAAACCTTTTTCAAACATGTTTCAGGTGATAGTTGTGATTCAGGAAAAGTGTTGTGGAGCACTGCAAGCTTAAGAAAGTGGCTCATTATAAAACAAAGAAATATGTTTTGTAACTTAAAGATTTCTCCGTGAAATCATATGATTGTAAATTACCAGGGTTTTATCCCGAGATTGCGAAATAAAATAATCGGGAAAATTTTAGGTTTAAAAAGATCCTGATGATAAACTTCCGCTGTTAAACTCAATTAAATAAATACCATGGGTTTTTCTGTCCCGCGGCTCCAAAAACGGGTCAAACCAGGTCGGGGGCCGTGACAGCTTGGGCCTTAGGCCACCAAATCTATCGGGGCTCAAGATTTAAAAAAAATTATATATTATATGGGTATGAGTCTTGTCATTAAAAGGTTGTAGCCCAGTTGGCGCGCATGTCATCTGTGTACCTTAAGGGGGCGGGTTCGAATCTCGTTTAGGCCAATCAACCGTCTTTTATTCTTTTTGGATAAGAAAAAAATAGGCAAGAAAGGCCCCAATTTTGAAACTTTCTTTAGGCCTCTAAAATGGTTAAGCCGGCCCTGACCACCACTCTCTTTCTTAACGTCTCTACGGTCGCCTGAGGTTTCAGATATAGCCGCCGCTGCAAATCGGGTTATACTTCTTTTTCAAAGTATCGATCCTGTTCTTACACCGGACATCCGTTCTGGGTACCTTCGACAGGTCACGGTTAGCGTTAACAGCGTCAGCCACATCCTTCCAATCTTTTTGACGGAGGTTACCACGGCTGAGTTGGAGATAACGGTCGCCCCATGACTCGATCAACGTCTCGGTTTCCGATTCACTCCAACAGTCTTCTCTTCCTCCGCCGTGGTGGCGAGAAGTATGGTGGTTGTTAGTCATTGATCTGACGTGGACGGTGGTTTAGGGTTAGGGGAGTGGAGGAAAAAGCATCGGGGAATGTGAAAAGTGAGGGGTAGATGGGATGACGGTTGTTCATCTGACCGGAGATTTAACGGTCAACAGTTATTGGGAGGGTTGAGAGAGAAGAGAGAATGCAGAGAGGAGAGAGAGAAGAGATGATGGTTTTGTTATTTTTTATTATTATTAAGTATAATATAATCTTTTATTTGTAGTTCTACTAAAATACCCTTAGTTTTATATTTGAAGTTACCAAAATACACTTTTAGTTAATAAATAATTTGGATGGAGTTAGAGGCGGGGAGTGAAATCATTAAAGGCTTCATAGATCAGGGAGTAAACTCGTTATTTTTAAAGGTTTTGGGCAAAACCATTAAAGTGACCAAATCACATGGAGCAAAACGGAAGTTTACTCTAATTAATATTTTAAAACATCACTACTTTGGGTTATTAGATTTTAATAATCATAACTTTTATCTATTGATCATTATTAATCTTAATTAAGGAAATGTTTAAAGACAACCTTA
This sequence comes from Helianthus tuberosus, assembly GCA_030545235.1. NCBI lineage: Eukaryota > Viridiplantae > Streptophyta > Magnoliopsida > Asterales > Asteraceae > Helianthus > Helianthus tuberosus. The sequence continues at coordinate 35,947,129 of CM060436.1, forward strand.
ACCTTGAAAATATTTTCCTCCATCGATCCCAAACTAACTGATTGTTAAAACTGTAGTTTTTTTTTATTTTAAACTAAAATATTAGATAAAAATAAATATTTAGATAAGGATAAACATTTGTTTTCATTATGATCATATTAAATAATAATAATAATAATAATAAGAGTTAATTACATAGTTAGTCCCTGTGGTTTGCACCAAATAACATATTTAGGTACTAATAGTTTAAAATTACCTTCTAGGGTATTAACTTTTCATTTTCTAATGTTTGGAGGTATTACCTTCTAGGGTATTAACATAGTTAGTCCCTGTGGTTTGCACAAAATAACATACTTAGGTACTAATAGAATGTGATTTTAAACCTACAAATAACATTAATACCTCCAAACGTTACAAAATGAAATGTTAATACCATATAATGTGATTTTAAACTATTAGTACCTAAGTATGTTACTTTGTGCAAATCATAGGGACTAACTATGTAATTATCTCTAATAATAATAATAATAATAATAATAATCTAACTTATAATAAAAGACTCCAAATAATGTCACATGGCATTCTCTCCTTCAAACTCATAAATTTTATTTATATTTGTTTATAAATTTCTTTTAATATTAATATTAATTAATAACCAATATATAGATATCACTTATTTTTATCTTTATCTAAAATTAATAAATAACTTCTATTTTGCAATTTAGACCCTTTGTTTTTTACTTTTAACCCAAAGTTTTTCATCTTTTGTAATTTAATCCCAAATCTTTTTTATTTTCAATTTTGGTCCACCATACTTTTCATCTTACCAAAGTTTTTCGTTTCGTTCTAAATTTTGTGAGTTAATGCACCATAACGTGCATGTGGGGTTCAACATTTTTTCATATATTTTTTTTGGGCAATTGGATTTTAACACCTCAAACTTTGAAGAATTGGCCGATAACACCCGCAACTAACACTTTGATCTGTGACACCCCAAACTTTTAATTTTGTTTGTCATTTCACCACTCAGTTAAAAAATGAGTAACTGAGTTAGTCTTCCATCCTAGCTGGCATCTTACGTGGACTATTTTTGACAATATTAAAAAAAAAACCAATAACAAATCCTAAATTCTAATTTCATCATTTTGAAGATCTGGGACTATGTTCATATCAGTTTCATCATTTTAATAGCAAGAACATCTTCAAACATTCAAGATGTTCATATCATTACATTCTAAGTTCATCTGCAAGTTCATGAACAAAATCCAGCATACAAATTCAATATCATCTTCATCCCAAAACTAATTTCTATATAATCTGCAAAAGGCAACTTTCAAATTATATATCATTTTCGAAATCCATCACCACCGCCACCCTTTTTCCTCTTCAAAATCCACCACCACCGCCACCCTCTTTCCTCTTCAAAACCCACCACCACCGCCCTCATCAAGGTGTCTGTATATGTACAGAAACCTTCATATAGAACCAGCCACCACCACCACAACCCCCTCTCTACATCTCTCTCTAAACCCCTCTCCACCACCACCAAGAACCGACACCTTCAACCATCAAGAACCACCATTGTCTCTGTTGATGCATGAATGTCTAAAGCCTAAGTCTTAGTCTTAGTCAAGCTTGTATAGGGTCTAAGGATCAGGAATGTTAATTATGTATGGTATAGGGGGTTGTTTGTAGATTTTGTATTGTAATGTTTTGATTCCGCTCCTAATGACATTTTGTCATTTGGAGCGAAATCACAACAAGGTGATTCCGCCCGAAATGACAAGATGTCATTAGGAGCGGAAGCAGCCCCCCTATATATAGCTGTGTTAGTTTCTCATTTTGCACCAATCCTTCAAGTTGTAACCGAACTACTGCCGGATTTTTCTGTGATCAATTAATGAGAAACTGTGTTTAAAGTGATATTCTGTCTATTTCTACTCCATTCTCTTTGATTCAAACTGTTTGTGTGTTTCCGCCGCATAAACAGTGGTATTTTGACTCTGATTGACTCACTAGATCGTCAATATCGATCCTACAATTGGTATCAGAGCCAGTTATGAGCTAAAATACCTGAATCAAAGCCTTTTTACTACATTTTTTGGATTTCTGGACATTGCCACGGGCAAAATGGACTGAATTTTTGACATATTGTGTAAAATTGACAATTAACAAACCCTTGAGAGTATCAGCTTAAAATTCTGTTTAAAATTGGTAAAAAATGGCTCGAAACCTGATTCCGCTCGAATCAGCATTTGGTTGATTCCGCTCGTATTCTGAGCGAAATCAGGTTCTTCACCTGAAAAAGTCTAATTCTGCTCGAACATTTGGAGTGAAATCAGTGGTTTAGATTGTTTCTGTGATTCCGCTCGAGGGAATCTTCTGATTCCGCTCCTGAGATCGCTAATCTTCTGATTCCGCTCCTAAGAATCACTAAACTTGTGATTCCGCTCCAAAGATCTCCAAGGTTGTGATTCCGCTCCAAAGTTTCACACTGATTTCGCTAGTAGTGTTAAACTGTGATTTCGCTCGTACTTTAAAATTCTGATTTCGCTCAAAAAACATTTTCAGCATTAAAAATCATGGTTTGAGGGTTAAAGTCCATTTCGTTCGTGATATTTCGTCCGAAGTTCAGTTTGTGTAGAACGTGTTTTCAGTAAAGTCACCTGTTTTCAAAAGTTAAACAGTTTTCGGTAATCAAATCCATAAAATGGAAAACCAAGATTTCTGCAACTTCTTCGCTGTCAGTGGTATGGCAGCAGGACAAACCTCGGGTAGTCTTATGCAAAACGTCAACATGGAGAATGAATTGGGAACAATGCAAAAGCCTCCCAAGCTTATGAACATAGATGAATACTCGGGATGGTCAGGCAGATTTAAGAACTGGGTCCAGGCTAACCACTTTGAGTGCTGGATGAAGATAGAAGTGAAGTATGTTCCACCGGTTGATGGGAGAGGTCATGCAAAGGTTATTGGAAGTCTGATAGAGTCAGAACAGAATGATTTCAAAGCCGAGAAAAAGATGATTAGTATCCTTCAGCAGGCTATCAAAGAGGATATTTTAATGTTATTACAACATGAAGACAATGCTCAATCTATTTGGAATGCATTGAAATTGAAGTTTCAAGGTAGTGTGTCAATGATCAAGAATAAGAAGGCTTTATTAAAGAAGGAGTTTGATATTTTTACCGGCATGAAGGGTGAAACAACAAAGCAACTGATCGATAGATATTGCCATTTAGTACTTGAGATGAAGAGATTAGAAATTGTAAAGAACGATGAAGAATTGATTGATAAGTTGTCTGATGCATTACCATATGAAGAGTGGGGCACGTATCTGATGATGTTGAAAAACAATTCAGATTTTGGGAATCTGAATCTTAGTGGATTCATAGAAAAGATTGAAGCTCAAGAGTTGGAGTTGCTAAAAATTAAAAAGATGAACTCAATGAATGTTCAACAAGATGTATCTTTATACTACAGAGGCAGTACTCCAGTTACAACAAATCAGAGCCCAAAGATACAAACTGGTTTCAGTGCTGACACATCATCAAGTGCTTCATCAAATACTCCACAAACAAACAAGCCTTCACCATTTGCCAGCTACGAGCCAAACGTCAAAGCTAATGAACAGATTTCACCTCAAAGCTCATCTAATTCAAACAATGAGGCGTATGTTTCTGGGATTCAATGCAACATCGCAGTAAATATCAAGAATGGGAATGAATTCACTGAATCAGCTGCGAAACAGCATATTGCATTGTTGGCTTCCGTGTTAGAGTCGTATGAGTCTCTGGTAGCGGGTAAGATCGGGAATCCGGACATGACCAAAGAAGATTACGATCAGATTGACCCGGAGGAGCTTGAGTTAATAGATATTAAATGGGGCATGGCTAGTCTTGTGAGGAGAGTACAGTGCTTTATGGAAATCACTGGCAGAAACAACCTTTCTGGACCTGATCAGAAGCTAGGTTTCGACAAGTCTAAAGTAACCTTCTTCAAGTGCAAAGAGAGAGGCCACTTCAAAAGGGAATGTCCAAATAGAGAAGTGAATAATCATCCAAACCCGTTCACGAATGATTATTATAGACAGGCAATTTATCACTGACCAAATCAGCAACCTGTAGTTCAAAGACCACAAATCGAGAACAAACCAGAGAAAGCTCTCATTGTGAACCAGGATGACGAGAAAGTTGCTGAGGGATTCAGCTGGGATTAATATATATCCCTGGAAGTGATGGACAGGCTATGATGGCTGAGATAGTTGAAGTGACCAAAAGTGTTGTTGAATCTGAAGTGGTTGTTGAAGATGTTTCTATGGATAATGTGGCTGACATTGAGGAGTTAGACGCAGAAGTTCATAACTATCAATCTAAGCAGGAGGTATTAGTCAGTTCTTTGAGATCTATCATGCCTCCTAAAATTTTTGAATCTTTTGCAGGTTTCTTTGAAGAACCGACGACTGGATTGTGTCCAAGATATGAGGAGAAGAAAGAGTCTGTCGAGGAGATGATTGATGTCACAAAGGAAATGACCGAAGATACTTTGAAAGAAATTGCTGACAAGGCTCTCATGGCGAAACTGAAAGAGGTAGACACAGAACTTGTGAAACCCGAGTCTGTCGGTACCGAGTCAGTTCAAAAGGAGTCGGATAAGGAGTCGGAAATTGAGGAGACCAAATCTGAGAAAGTGTCTGAGTCAGGTTCCAAAGATGTCGGTAAACAAGAAGTGAAAACTGCTCATGAAGCAGAGATTGTTGAGAAAGTGGATTCAATGTCTGAAACCCCATGCCAAAAGTGTTTACAACCGTGCATGGAGTGTCTTGAAAAAGACACTAAGTTTCAGGAATTGAAACAACATGCTGACATGTTAAAATTTGATCTAGGACAAGTCAAAGAAGCATATGATACACTAGCCAGAGTTAAAATGATTAAAAAAGAAAGTGTCGAAAATGATAAAGCCACAAAACTAGCAAAAGCAACACTTTTTGATAAACAAGTGGAAGTTAATTTTCATATTGACACAATCGCATCATTAAAGAAAGAATTGGAATTGACTAAAATTGAAAATGAGCGAATCGATAAGAAATTAATGAGCTATGTTGCATCGTCCTATGTTCTTGAACAAATTGTTCCACAACTGTCCAATGCTGCACCAGTCTTTAACAGTGTTCCACCCCCAATGTGGAATCATTATACTCAAAAGTATCCAGATGGGGTGGAAGCTGCATTGAACCTCAAGTTGAAAACAATTGAGGATGAATTGCCAGAGAGCATTGATGTTACATTCTCTGCATCTGATACTAACAACGAGTCACAGGTCATCAAGACAGTTGTCGATCAAGTGTTAGATGAAGAGAGTGATAACTCTGAGGTTGAAGTTATGAAATCTCATTCTGAGAAATCTGTTACTGATTTTGAAGACGAGGGTAACCTTTTAGATCGTTTCATACCGAAATCAGACAAGAGTACGAATGATCATCTGATTATGGTGGTTTACACTATGATTGGAACGGACAAGCTTTATTCTGATTTCGAGTATCCGCTTCAGAACGTTAAGATTGAAAATGTTGAGAAAATTTTCAAACTGGTTGAAATTGACATTGCTGAAGTAAATAACAAAGAATTCTTTTCGAAATCAAAAAAGTCGTTTGTTATGTCACGTTCTAACAATCCGGGAAAGAAAGAATGGGAAGGAAATGGTAACAAGAAAAATGGTACCAACTTTAAAAACAAAGGAATTGGTTTTGAAAAAAAGATGGCTAAGAAGGTTGTCAAGCCAAAAGATAAAATGAATAATATCTTTGTTGTTGGACCAAGTGTGGATGATGAGAAGGAATACATTTTTAGCCAAAAAGCCGTTGACGATTTCAATGCAGCGAAGAAACTGAAAGAAGAGTTGTTCAAATCAACTTTTGTCGAGTACGACAAAAGAGTTTGTTATTGCTGCAATGAAATCGGACACATGGAAAAACAATGCAAGAAAGTTTTTGAGAAACCTGTCGTAAAACCTGTTGTTCAAAAACCTCGACCTAAGTCACCAGTTGACAAAAAGGGTAAAAAACAAATGGTTTCATCAATCCGCATCTTGAAGAGAGGTGAATCGTTGAAGCCGGAAGAAAAGCCGAAATCGACATGCGAGATTGGCGAATCTTCAAAGTCTCAAAAGACTTCAAAGATTTATCCGAAAACGAAAATTTTTGAAAATCAGTCATGGGTTGTGAAATCAAATTCAACTGTCGAGGAGAAAAAGATGGAAAACATTTTGAAAAATGAAACAAAGGTTTTGAAAGATGATGTTGTAGAGTTTGAATTTGAGCTTGATAAGTTTCTTGCAGAGTTTCCCCCGATCAAAAATGAAGTAAAATCAAAAGTAAAAACTGATGTTCCGAATGTCACGTTTAATTTTCCAAATACTGATGAGAAATGTGATATAGTTTTTGGTAGTGTTCCACAAGTTAAGAAGTCATGGGCTTCATTGTTTTGAGTGATTTGCTATAATGTTTGCAGGGGCTGCCCAGGTCTATAATTTCAAAATGGATAATGGACAGCGGAGCCTCAAGACATATGACGGGGATGCTAGCACTACTTTACGACGTAAAATCAATCAACGGAGGTTACGTGGGTTTTGCAGGAAACCAGGGTGGCAGGATTGTGGGCCAAGGAACCCTGACAAATGGGGTCATTTCGTTTGAGAAAGTGAATTACATCATAGAATTGGAAAATAACTTGCTTAGTGTTTCTCAAATCTGTGATAAATCGTTTACTGTACATTTCACGAAAAACGAATGTCTGGTTTTAAAACCTGGGTTTAAAATCCCTGATGATATGGTGTTGTTGCGCGCCCCACGGGAAAATGACTTGTATATTCTTGATATGAGTGTCGCAACGCCAACAAATCATCAAAAACAGTGTTTTGTGTCAAAAACAAAAGCAACAGAAAAGGAGTCTATTATGTGGCATCGAAAGATGGGCCACATTCATGTTAGAAAAATGAATTTTTTGGTGCATAATGATTTAGTAGAAGGTGTGAATTTAAAGAATTTTCATTTGTCTGATGATTGTGTAGCTTGTAAGAAGGGAAAGCAGACCCGGAAGTCACACCCACAGAAGTTGCTAAACTCGATCAGGGTACCGCTTGAGAGACTCCACATGGATCTCTTCGGGCCGGTCAATGTAAAAAGCATCAGTGGTGATTTGTACTGCTTGGTAGTCACTGATGATTATACAAGATTTTCATGGGTTGTGTGCTTGGAAAGAAAAGATCAGACGTTTGAGTCGCTGATGGTTCTGTTCAAAAAGATGGAGACGCTGTATAAGCTGCCTATCCGAAGAATACGTAGTGATAACGGAACGGAATTCAAGAACAACAAAATGCTCGAGTTTTGCAATGAAAAAGGGATTCTTCATGAATTCAGCGCGCCATATACTCCACAACAAAACGGCGTTGCTGAAAGAAAGAATCGCACCCTAATAGAAACTGCTCGAACAATGTTAGCCGATTCCAAGTTACCGATTTTCTTCTGGAGTGAAGCAGTAGCTGCAGCTTGTTACACTTTGAACCGTGTGCTCACCATCAAGAAGTATAAGAAAACAAGTTTTGAGTTGCTACACCGTTACAAGCCAAATCTAGAGTTTCTGGAGCCATTTGGGTCTCCGTGTACGTTTATTGATGAAAATGGTAAATTCGGTGCTAAGTCAAATGATGGTTTCTTTGTAGGTTACGCAAGCCCATTGAAGAGGGTGTTCGTACCTTGCCTGGGAAAAGTAATACAAGTTCTGCATGTAGATTGTCAGAAGCACACTGCATCACCACAACTTCCCGGACAAAGATTCTTGTTCGATTATGATAAACTCTGGGAGTCATTTCATCTTCCGAACGAGCCAACTATTGAAGAGCTTATTATGCTATACCAACAACAACAATCTAGTTCTCAAGATCAAGTGCCAAGGCCTTTGGTAGTTTCACAACCTGAAGTGGATACAAGCATTCCTACAGGTGGCACAAACGATCACGAAGCCGGTCCTAGTGGAACAGCTCACGAACCACCAGAGGAACCAGCTCCAACGTTTGACAACTCTGACGACTCAGAAGAGGAATCCGCTCCTACTTTTGACGAGGAACCAAACGTTACTACGACGGAAGCTGAGGATCACACCGGTGATCTAGACTTAACGAGCTTGCAATCGGAAGTTGATGTGCCTGACACCGTCATGCATCGAACCTTGTCTTATCATCCTTTAGAGCAAATCATCGGTGACCTGCAAAGTGGTGTTAAAACAAAAGATCAAATCAACCGAGCACTTACATATTTTTATTCATCTGTTGCTCCTTTACAAGAGGAATTTTCACTGAAATGTTTTATCTCGCAGATCGAACCCAGAACATATAAAGAAGCGTTGACTGAAGATAGCTGGGTGAATGCTATGCAGGAGGAGCTGCAACAATTTGAGAAGTTGGGAGTGTGGATACTAGTAGACCTCCCTGAGAATCAAAAGTTGATTAAAACAAAGTGGGTTTTCAAATGTAAGAGAGACGATAGAGGAGTCGTGGTTCGGAACAAAGCATGATTAGTGGTACAAGGCTTTAGTCAGCAAGAAGGCATCGACTATGATGAGGTTTACGTGCCTGTTGCTCATCTTGAAGCTATTCGGATCTTTCTGGCGTTTGCGTCATTGAAAAATTTCAAAGTGTACCAGCTGGATGTTAAATCTGCCTTCCTGTACGGAAAGATTAAAGAAGAGGTGTATGTGGGACAACCACCGGGGTTCACTGATCCACAACACAAGAACAAGGTCTATCTGCTGGATAAGGCGCTCTACGGTTTACACCAGGCCCCGAGAGCCTGGTATGAGACGCTTTCCCAACATTTGCTGGCCAACGGGTTCACCAGAGGGACAGTTGATAGAACATTGTTTACAAAGGAAGTTGCAGGTCATCTCCTAATTGTACAAATCTACGTTGATGATATCATTTTTGGTTTGACCAACGACGAGTTATGCAAAGAATTTGAGAATGTTATGAAGAAGAAATTCGAAATGAGTTCGATGGGGAGATGAAGTTCTTCCTCGGGCTGCAGGTGGAGCAAATGCCCGATGGAATCTTTATTCACCAAACAAAATACGTGAATGATGTGCTTGAAAAGTTTGATATGGCTCAATGCAGTCCAGCAGCAACCCCCCTTGCACAGAATCATGGTATTTGTCCTGACGAGAGTGGCGTCAAGGTGGAGGAGACATTGTACCGGTCAATCATCGGATCCTTAATGTATCTCACTGCTTCCCGACCGGACATCATGTACCCGACATGTCTTTGCGCCAGATATCAGTCGAATCCGAAGCAGTCACACCTGACGATTGTAAAAAGGATATTACGGTACTTGAAAGGCTGCCCAAGCATCGACTTGTGGTATCCTCGCTCGGGTGACTTTTCTCTAACAGGTTTCGCTGATTCTGACTTTGGAAGCTGCAAGCAGAATGCTAGGTCCACCACTGCTGGGTGTCAGTTCTTCTGAACTCGACTTGTTACCTGGCAGTGCAAGAAACAAACCTCTGTGGCGCTTTCTACTTGTGAGGCTGAATATGTTTCAGCCTCCAGCTGTTGTTCTCAGATTCTTTGGATCCAGCAGCAAATGCGCGATTTTGGTTTGCAATTCTTGGATACACCAATATTTGTGGACAATGAAGCAACCATAAACATAACTAAAAACCCGGTTCACCATTCTAAAACAAAACATATAGAGATCCGTCATCACTTCATCCGTGATTGTCACGAGAAGAAGTTGATACGTATTGAACATATACACACCGATGATCAGAAGGCTGATTTCTATACCAAACCGTTTGATAAAAAGAGATTTTATTATCTTTTAAAATTAAATGGGATGAAAAATCTAAATTCTGGGAGGGTTGAAGAATGTGAAGCCGAGGAGGGTGGCGATCTGATGTGAACTACGTCATGTTGTCAACTTTGTTTGTACAGTTTGTTTTCTGCTTTTCGATAAAAACAAAAACACAAAAATATGTTTTTCTTTTTAGGGGGAGAAAGTTTGCAGAAAAATACAAAAACATGATAAAATTACAAAAACCAAAAACATTTGAAAAAGTAAAAATGAGTTTGTGTAAAAAGGGGAAATGATAGTACATCAGCTAGACAGACTCAGTACGCTAAAAAATGTAATGTTTAAATTGCATTAAGCAGTCTTGCTGATGATGTGCCGATAGGTTTTTACAAAATTAATAGGTCTGTTTGGGATATAAACATAAAAATTACTTGCTTTTACGTGGGGAACATCTCCAGGATATATGGGTAACCCCCGAAATCTTGTTTGAAAGGTCCCTCTTTCTGAGATACTAGGTCTTTATACTTAGTGATATCTGGGGTATTATCCCGGGACTTCTGCTGTATGGAAATACTGACCTAGTCCCCGGATAATACTTTACGCATTGCTTTACTTGTAAAGCCTCCCCTCAGCATAAAAAATGATTAAACATTGCAAAATGCCAAATCATGTGCTGTTGTAAAGAAGATCCCCAAATGGGACCCACCGAAAAGTCGAAGCCGTCATCTCTCTGCATATACGGAAGTATCGACCTGAGCTCTCACGGCCCTCGCATTTTACCCCATTACAGATATCATCTAGGTATACTCACCTGTAAGACTGAATATTGGGATCTGGATACGAGAGTATATACTGAGGTGGGACACATGTAGAGGTTTAAGTCTTAAAACATTAATTCCGTATCCCGAATAGATTGAAAGTTCTGTGAAACTTTAAGAGGATCAGTATATCGGCAATCTACGCGAATTGTTTAAGGCTTGGTATGAAATAGAAGCTTAACGGTGCTTGTGTCTTGTCATATGCTGATATGATCGCCTAACACGCTCGAAAAAAAAAGATTGTGTGTACATATTTCTGCTTATTTTGTTTCTATAAATCAAAAAGATTTTATTTTCTTCATTATTTTCGACAACGGACGTTAGGGAACTGATGATCAAAGTCTTGTGCAGATCATGTCTGTTTTCATGAGGTTTGGGTAAGCAGGAGATTCTGGAAAGTGACTGGTACATGTTTGATAGTTTGAAAAAATGTTTGAAAGTTCATAAAGTTTAACAGTTCATTAATTTGAATTGTTTTCAGTTTCAAAAAGTCAGCATACTTCATAATCTGGTCAACCAAGGTCATTAAGTTGGACTTGGTAGGCTAAACAGTTGACCAAGGTCATTAACTTGGACTTGGTTAACTGGGTGTGTCGGTAAACAATCTGAAAAAGTTAAAAAGTTATAAATTTTGAAAAATTGAAACTGATTTCGCTCAAAAACACATTGTTCACATTTAAATGGCTGATTCCGCTCTTAGTCACTTCATAGGTGATTCCGCTCGTAATGCTTCGAAGGTCATTTCAAGCGAAATCAGACTGGCTATAAATAGCTGTCTGATTCCGCTCCTAATCACTTTTCTGATTTCGCCCCTAAGTTTCTGTCACCGGGGATAAGAGCGAAATCCCCAAATCATCAATTTTCAAGACGAATTGCTGCCCGATTTTTGTTTGATTGTTGTTATTAGTTGGTTTGCTCAACTATTAACATGGGAAAGGTAAGAAATCGTTCGAATTTTACGCAAATCCATCTGATTTTTGTTTGTCGGTGCTGTTCATGTTTCAAAATTTAGATTTAGGGTTTGTTTGTTGTATAAAATGAACATAAATCTTGTTAGTGTTGTCGAAATGGTATATAGATCATGTGTGTGAGTTTGATTGAACCAGATCTAGGGTTTGTTCATGATTGAACTGTAGCAGATATTTTGAACTTAGATCTAGGTTATTTGTGATGGTTTTAAAGTATAAAAAAACACAACCCTTTGCTCGGAATCCACTGATAAACAAAACAAAATGTTTAATTTCATCATCTGATGTGTTTAAAAGTTTTGGGTATTGATTCTGCTCCTAAGTGCATAAGATTTGATTTCGCCCCTAACTGCATTAAGATTTAATTCCGCTCCTAAATGCACTGAGATCTGATTTCGTCTCTGAGTGATATGTCTGATTCCGCTCTATATGACACTTTGTCATTTGGAGCGAAATCAAAAACTTGTTGATTCCGCTCAGTATGTTATTATATCATGAGATTTCACTTGAAAGTTGTTTGATGCTGAAATTTTTCTAAGTGTTGATTTAGTTTGTGTTATTTTGTTGTACAGGGTTCGAATGTCATTTTTGATCCACTTCACAACAGCTGTTGTGATTTTGATGTGCAAAAGAATTCAGAGTTGGAAAAATTCAGCAGTATTCTGGAATTCATGAGTCGAGTACCTATTCAGAAAGCTCTTACAGATCAACGTCCAGTATACAAATCACACATTAAACGATTCTGGGAGCATGCAAAATACGATGAAACAAACAAAGTGATAAACTCAGTTGTGAAGCTACAAAATGAAAAGAAAATAATTGTTGTTAGTGAGGCACTGGTTCATGAAGTTTTGAACTTTCCTGATGAAGAAAACTCGCCAACAAGGTTTTCGGAAAGAATGGTAAAGGGGTGTATGCTCAGGATGGGATATGTTGGTGCACTAAATGTTGGAAATTACTTGAAATCAAAGTTTCAGAAACATTACAAGTTTATTATTCATTGTGTATTAATGTCACTTAGTCACTGCAAAGGAGGGTACGATACCATGCGTGATTACCAGATGAACATGGTCACTGCATTGGTTTTGAACAAGAAATATAACTTCTCGCATATTGTTTTTCACTATATGGTCGAGAATATCACAACAAAGAGTAAGACTTGGATGTATCCAAGATTTGTGCAGATGCTGATCGATCATGCATATCCAGAGATTGAACGTGATTTGAAGAATGATTTGTTAGTTCAGTCACACATGAGCAACGATTCTCTCAAGCAGCTTGCAAGATATCATGCAAACCATCCTGAACCGAAGAAAGTAGCTGAATTTTTTGGATTCATAAAGGATGCAAATTATGTTGATCCAGATCCAGTAAATCACCAAAAATGGAGGAACGAAGAAGAGATGAAAGAGGCTGCATATGCTGATGAGCTAAAAGTTCTTGTTGATTTCAAAAATACACGTAATGACTGGTATGTCAAAGAACCAAGGAAGAGAAGCAAAAAGGCTACTCCTAAAGCACAGGAGGGTGAGGGTTCATCGTCATAACCTAAAAAGAGTCAAAAGAAAGTTGCATAGACTTTACTGATTGATGAGCCTGAGGTTGAAGAACCGGTTGTGAATGTTGAAGAAAATCAGGATGTTGATATTGATGATGTGATGATAAACATTGATGATTTAGAGTCAGATCAAGCAGCTAACATAGAAGTTGAGAAAGAGAAAGTAATTGATGATGTAGAAGGTGATGATGTTGATAAGAGTTCTACAAGTTCTTCAAGTTCTTCTGAAGATGAGATAGATGAAACAGAACGTTTGAAAAGAATTCAAGAAGAGACTGCTAAAGAGAAATTGTTGAGGAAGAGAAAGAGGCAGGAAAAGGAGGATGCTCCATATGTCCCATCACCACAACATGTTTCTGGATCTCAATCGTCTCCTTCGGATAGTAGAAAGAAAGCAGGAGCAAAGAAAAAGATTGTGTCTCCGAAGATAAAGAAAGTTACTCCAAAGATCACAAAGCCAAAGATTGTTCTGAAGAAGAAATCATCCAAAGAACTAAGTAAACCATTAACACCAACACCTGAACCTACACCACATCAATCACCAATACAATCTCCACCACATCAAACATCACCACCACATCAAACACCTCCACGACAATCAACACCACCTAGACAAACATCACCATTCCATCTTACACCACCTCATGAACAACAGTTTCTTACATCTCAAGAAATCTTCAAAACACCACCACTCACTCAAATTCAACTAACTCTTGGTTCTTGTAGTCACAAGGGTCTTCCTATTCCTCCAGATAATCTTGAAGATATTGGAGATTTTGGTTTTGCGAATGATGAACAGGTGAAAAGTTAGAGAAGAAAATGGATGATGTTTTGAATGAAAGCAAAATAGTTGCAGCTGAAAGCAAGAGAGTAGCTGATCATGAAAAGATTCTTGAAATGCGTGTAAAAAGATTAGAATCTGACAACAAGGCATTACTGAAGAAGATGGATACAGATCAGACATAGATTGATTTCTTGAAAGTAAAAGTGGCTGAATTAGAAGAGGAAAAGAAACGCAAAGATCAACAAAATGAATATTTCAAGCAGAAGAATAAAGAATTGGAAGCAATCAAGGCTCGAAATGAACATGAAAATTATATGTTGAGAAAAGTATTAGAAAGTGTGGTTGGTATGTCTCTAGAGCAGAAATTTGATGAAGTTGTACGGGAGGAGGTCAGAGCTCAGAAACAGGAAGAGATAGATACTCAAATGAAAGAAAAAGGCAAAGGTTTAGAAGGCACTTCTGAAGAAAGAGCAATTGTTCTTGCAAATGTTCCTGAACCAGTTTATGAGAAGCCTGTTCCTATTTCTTCTGCTCCTGTTGTTTTTTATGATGAAGTGTTATTAGAACATGCTCTTAACGTTGATGATGAGGATGATGATAATGATGATGAAGATGATGATGATGATGATGATGCAGAAGATGATGATAAAGATGATGACGATGAGAAAGTATTTTCTGCAAGTAGTATAAGTGATGATGACAATGATGATGATCAAGGTGCAACAGGGATTCCAGTTACTGAAACGTCTAAAGAACAAACTGTGGATGATCTGATGAATGATGCAGTGAATGAAGAGACAGAGGATGTAACTGGAGAGGGGGAGACTGTTGGTGATCAAAATGTTGAAGCTGTTGAAAAGTTGATCTTGCATATCGAACCTGAAGTTGAAGAGGGGGAGATCAGACATACATATACGTTGGATGACATTAAAGAGTTGACGCGTACTGATGATCCTAATTTCAAATTTGATTTTGAAGAGGAGTTGAATGCGTTTGACGTGAATCAAGAGGTTGAATATCAGTAAAAGTATGTAGAAGATGCAGATCTTTATGATCGTGTTGAAGTAGAAGACTACACAGATGAAGATAATGTTAATGTTGATACTTCAGAATTTCCAACTCTGATGGAGTTATTTACTGAAGAGAATAGAGATGAATTGAGGCGTAAAGTTGATGAAATGCTCAAAGACAAAAACTTTGATGGCACAACAAAAGATCCTCTAAAAGAAGAACGTAAGAAATGGTTCAGACAGAGCAATGAAAGAAAGTTCAAGAGGCCATTGAAGTATTACAAGATAGATAGTAAAGTTTCTCTTGGAGATATCATTAGCTGGGGATTCTTACCCCAAGTGAATGCGTATGCAATTCGAAGAGAGTCTGGGGTTCACTACTTTGAACTTTTATATGATATTATGTCATTACCCTGGTGGGATGTAGAACAACTTGCTCAAGTCAGAACGTTGACCTATCCAGTGAGAAAGAATGATATACGAATGTGGGGTTTGATGAAGTTTGAATCTCTGAAGAACTTTAGGATTTGGAAGCCGCACTACCCTAAGAAGGTGAAAAGGGTAGATCCAGCTACTGGGATTGAAGAAACGATCTTACATGTAAAGAAGCCGAAAGTGATGAAGAATGTTCCAGTACCAAAGATGGAGCAAGAGTTTTACAAAGGTTTTATGGGATGGGTGTACAGTTATGTGTCGACTGAAGCTATCATTACATATCGAGCTGGAAGTGAGATAAGAAATATCTTCATATATGATCATCTATGGCTGATGAATTGCTCTGCAAAGGATATTGAATGTCTATTCTTTAACAAGATCTGGTTTAAGCCTGAAGATAGAGAACAAGCCATGCAGTTTCAACGTGTAGTATCTGTTTGTTTTCAGAAAGGTATAAATTCTGAAAATAAATGGAATTCCAAATGGCGAAAGATTGAGGAAGAGGAAAGATTAAAAGCTGAGAAAGCTCGGAAGGAGCAAGAAGAGAAAGACAAGATTATGAGGTACACGTTAAATCAGAGAATGGCTGCTGAGGAAAAGAAGAAAGTTGATGAGAATGAGAAGCTTAGGAAGTTACTGTTAAAGAAGCCTAAGCCAAGAGAAGAAAAGTTCAAGTCCCTGTGAAGACCAAGACTGAAGACTCCGGCTGTATCCAAGGGGGAGTTTGTTGATGCATGAATGTCTAAAGCCTACATCTTAGTCTTAGTCAAGCTTGTATAGGGTCTAGGGATCAGCAATGTTAATTATGTATGGTATAGGGGGTTGTTTGTAGATTTTGTGTTGTAATGTTTTGATTCCGCTCCTAATGACATTTTGTCATTTGGAGCGAAATCACAACAAGGTGATTCCGCCCGAAATGACAAGATGTCATTAGGAGCGGAATCAACCCCCCTATATATAGCTGTGTTAGTTTCTCATTTTGCACCGATCCTTCAAGTTGTAACCGAACTGCTGCCGGATTTTTCTGTGATCAATTAATGAGAAACTGTGTTTAAAGTGATATTCTGTCAATTTCTACTCCATTCTCTTTGATTCAAACTGTTTGTGTGTTTCCGCTGCATAAATAGTGGTATTTTGACTCTGATTGACTCACTAGATCGTCAATATCGATCCTACAGTCTCCACCAACCGCCACCGCCCCTTTCTCTACATCTCTCTCTACCCCTCTATGTAACAACTCTCATTAAAAGTCCTATTTATTTTATTATTTTATCCAATAGGAAACCCTAATTGAGACACCCAAGTGATTCTGCACAAACCCTAAAATTTTTAGAACAATCAGAATCAGGATCAGGGCCCCTAAAACTCAGGGGGGGGGGTAACCCTAGTTAACGATTATCTACATAAAACGCTGTCAAATTTGAAATTTACGAAACTACTGACTCAGCAAGCCTACACCCACACGAGGCTACCCTATAACCTATTTTCGACCCTTACGGACCGTAACGTTATGAGGCTTACGGTCCGTAAGCTAAGCAAAATTCGTGTATAAATAGAGGGCCTAGGGACTTGAATTCAGGAGTTAAAACGACGTAAATTCTCGCTACATGCAATGAGTTACGTTCTGTTTACTATCACAACACACACGGATCACTAATCGCCGCCGCAATACAAGGTAATAACTCGATCGCTGCTATGATTCAATGTCCGATCGATTAAACTATCCAATGGATGTTTAAGTGCTGCCCACATTAGGGTTTATGCTTTGTCATTCGTTGTTAATTCAATGGATGTTTAAGCATCGCACTTTGTCATTCGTTGTGAAGGTTTTAATCTCGTGAGTTATCGTAAATGCTGTATCAAGTTACTAACCGAATTGTGTGCCTGTTATTAAATTTAGGTTAAAAAGGCTAATCAGTAGGCTAGGCTCTGCTCAAATTAAATCTGCAATGTGATTCATTCTCTTTTTATCAAATTACTTTACAAAACCCTATTTATTTCAAAGTTATAATTACAGGGATTAAGTCTTGTTATCTGTAATTACTGCCAGTATGTGGGGGGGGTGTGCACATAGCTACTAATTATTTATCACTTGTGGGTGAAAGGACCCAGCAAGTGATATGTCCACAGTCACAAGTCCGGTCAAGTGACAACTGGGTCAGTTAATTCAAAAGATAGAAACATTGTAATCGCTTTTAATACTGTAAATTATAACAAACAGGTCGTTTTAGTAAAAATGAATGATTCACTCAGTATTTCCCGCTAACAAAACCTTTTTCAATCATATTTCAGGTGATCTGTTGTGATCCAGGAAAAGTGCCGCGAAGCACTACAAGCTTAAGGAAGTGGCTCCGTATAAAATAAAGAAATATGTTTTGTAAAATAAAAGATTTCTTCGTGAAATCTTAAGATTGTAAATTACCGGGTTTTATCCCGAGTTGTGAAATAAAATAATCGGGAAATATTACAGTTTTAAAAAGATCCTGAAGAAACTTCCGCTGTTAATTAAATACCACGGGATTTCTGTTCCGCGGCTCCTGAAACGGGTCAAACCGGGTCGGGGGCCGTGACAGAAATAAGGTGGTATCAGAGCCACTGATTTAAGCCTATTAAGTATTTAGAAAATACTTAATTTATTCTACTTGTCATTTTGTGATTATGTGAATACTTATTAAATATTTGTGTACAGTATGGGTAAACAAAAGCTGTCAAACATCTATCTTAAATTAGATAGGTTATCAAACGAGAAGGGAAGTTCATCCTCAAATCAGTCTGTAATTCCCAAAGAAGGAATATTTGTGTGAAAGGCACAATATGAGGAACCACTTTCTCCTAGTAAAAGAAGTCTGATTATTAGGAAAAGTAAAGAGAAAATAAAGAAATTCCGAGAAAAGAAGATTAAACAGGAAACTCAGGAATTAACCAATAAAACACCTTGGGAGGACAAGTTAGATGAGAAATGGGCAGATCTTTATATGCTAGCTACTGTAGCAGTTAATGCAAATCTTTAAATAATTTTTACCCAAGTATTAGCACCTTTATCAACTACAGTCCAGAAACTTTATTCCAGTAAATTAATAAGTTACAATAAACCTTAGTATGTTTATTTTTTATTTTTTTAGTTGTTTTGTAGTAACCAGTATGAAATAATATTTAAAAAGTTTTTCTATAAAATTTTGTTATAATTTTTAATTATGTATTTTGCTAAACAGCATGAGTGACTTGTCTGACGCCCTTCAGAACTTAAATCTCTATCCGGTAAAAATAGAGGTTTCCAGATATTTCAATAGGTATATACCTGACATAGAAGAACCTATTGAATTCAATGCTCCACTTCCAGAGAAACCCAAGCCCAAGAAAAGGAGGAGATTTGTAGGATGGAGACGTGTGCGTAGGAGGAAACCCGTCCCTAGAAAGATTCCCAAAATTGAAAATCCTTTAGATAAAGGGAATGAAATTGAAGCCGGGGAAGAGTCTAGGCAGATGGGATTACAGTTTGATGAATATTCTAAGCAAATAGAAATGGAGGTTGGAGGAAGTTCTCAGGTAGAAGTTGGAGAAAGTTCTAAACAAACTCAGGAAATGACATTGCAGGAAGAGCTAGATTTTATATTAGCAAGCTGTGATACTATTCAGCCTGTCAATACAAATGTTTTTACTCGTCCTATTGAAACTCAACTCCCTATAAACTTAGAACCAGCAATCCCAGAACCTATAGTCCATACCCAACCTTTAGGAATGGACGAATGGTGGACGAATGACTGGCAATTCCAAAACCTGCTCAACAGTCCTAATTCCTTTCTTCCTCAGTTCGACCCGGAACCATTACCAAATCCACCCATGAGTAACGAGAATTTAGCAGAACTTCGCCATTTTGGCGAAGAGTTAATGGATGCGGGAAATAGAATCCGGGAGATAGGGGGACAAATTGCATGGAAGTATGATGAAAGGGAGCTTCGTTTTTAGGAAAACAAATGACGAAAGATAGTAGGTTTATGAAACTGTTGTTGTGTAATAGTAATAATAAAATCAGTATGTGTAAAATAAATAATAAAACGGTTGTATATAGAAGCATGATATAATCTATAAAACAAATGAAATTTTAGAAAATTTACAATTTTGTTTGTATATTCGTTTTCGTGATTATGTGCAATTAATTGTAAAATTGGATTATTTCTTTTATACTAATTATTTATCTATAAATTAATTATCAGAGGGCAAACATTGGTAATGAACCAGTAAATGAAGTAAATCAATCTGAGCAAATTCAGGAAGAACAATTGTTAAATAGACAAGATATAGAGGATATCGTTGCACAAGGAATAGCCAATGCTATTCCAGCAATCGTTGCTGCTGTTCAAAAACCTGTTAAAACTCAATCAATCATTCCTAGTAAACGTACTCAAGGCGACAACTTTAGTAATAGTATAAACGGAGGCGGAAATTATGTTAATAACAATAATGATCTGCAAGCCCCAATTTTCAAGAAAATGAAAGCTGCAACACCTGGTTGCACTTACAAAGAATTCATTGCCTGTAAACCAACTGAGTTTGCAAGTGACGAAGGGGCTATTGCAGCACTACGTTGGTTAGAGAAAACTGAGGCAGTAATCACTATAAGTAAATGTGCTGAGGAAGATCAAGTTATGTATGCGTCAAATCTTTTTAAAGAAGGGGCGTTAGAATGGTGGAACACAGTATTACAAGCTAAAAGAAGGTTGATGGCGTATGCTATGAACTGGGAAGAATTTAAGAGTTTTGTAGAAAGAAAATTCTGTCCTGAATATGAAAAAGATCAAATGGTAAATAAGTTCTTAAACCATAGAATGATGGGTGTAGATTGTCGCGGTTATACTTCGACATTCTTTGAATATGCTAGAGTGGTACCAACACTGGCTTCGCCAGAACCGGTACTCATTTCTCGCTATATTTGGGGATTGATTGGTGAAATCCGCAATATCGTTAAAGCTGCGAGACCTCGCACTATTGACGATGCAGTGGAATTAGCCAACACCCTAACTGATGAACTGGTACGCACAAGAGATGATAATAAGAAAAAGGAACTGGCTCAGAAAATTACCCAAGGATTTCGTATGGGTAATAATAACAGCTTCAAGAAAAGAGGAACATGGCAATCTTCAACTTTGCTGTTTTGTCAAAACTGCAAAAAGAAACATTTTGGAAGATGCAAGGTATATTGCAATTTTTGCAAAACTGTAGGACATCGTGAAGAAAATTGCAGGAAGAAATCCATAATTTGTTACAATTGTGGAGAAGCAGGACATTTCAAAACAGAATGTCCTAAAGTGGTCAAACCAGCAGACAACAAAGCCAAGACGGTCGACGGAGCCACTAAAAAGAATGTCAGAGCATTCCAGCTGACCACTCAAGAAGCAGAACTTATTCCAGATGTGATAGCTGGTACGTTCCTAGTTCACAACGTATATGCAAAAGTATTGTTTGACTCTGGTGCAAACCAAAGTTTTACAAATACTTTATTCTGTCAAGCTCTTAAGTTACCTTTAACCAACAATAGGCAGATTTTTACAGTCGAAACCACAGATGGGAATTCAGTTAAAATAGATCAGGTTTTGCAAAAAGTAGAAATAGAATTTTCAGGTCATAAATTTTCTGCAAATCTGTTACCTATGAAATTAGCTGAATTCGATGTTGTGTTAGGAATGGATTGGTTAATAGCCAACCAAGCTCGAATCCTTTGTGATAAAAATTCTGTAGAAATTCAGGCACCTACTGGAGAAATAATCACGATTACAGGAGATAAGCCACGTAAACCCATGAAGTTCATATCAGTAATGAAAGTTGCTAGTTATGAACGAAAGCAAGGAATAGTATATATGATTTCAGTAATCATTAGTACTAAGGGCAAAGAACTTAAGGAAATTCCTGTAGTCTCAGAATACCCAGATGTATTCCCAGAAGAATTACCAGGATTACCTCCAGATAAGGAGGTAGAATTTAGGATTCATCTAATTCCCAAAACTATACCGATAGCCAAGGCACCTTATCGGTTAGCACCCACAGAAATGTTAGAACTGAAAACGCAATTAGATGAATTACTAATTAAAGGATTCATACAACCTAGCTCATCCCCTTGGGGAGCGCCAGTGTTGTTTGTAAAGAAGAAGGATGGTTCGATGAGAATGTGTATTGATTATAGAGAACTGAATAAGGTCACAATTAAGAATCGATACCCATTACCTAGAATTGATGATCTTTTTTATCAACTTCAAGGAGCTAGATATTTTTCTAAGATCGATTTACGCTCCGGATATCATCAATTGAAGGTACAAGAAGAAGACATACCTAAGACTGCTTTCAGAACTAGGTATGGTCATTACGAGTTTACAGTCATGCCCTTTGGATTAACGAATGCACCCGCAGCATTCATGGACATGATGAATAGAATATGTAAACCATATTTGGATAAATTTGTAATTGTCTTCATAGACGATATACTTATTTATTCCAAAAGTCAGACAGAACATTGTGAGCATTTGCATGCACTCATAACTTTGTTAAGAAAAGAAAAGTTGTACGCCAAATTCTCGAAATGTGAATTTTGGTTGCAAGAAGTGCAATTCTTAGGACACATGGTGAATCACGAAGGTATTCCTGTAGATCCTGCTAAGATCGAGGCAATTACCAATTGGAAGGTTCCACAATCCGCAATGGAAATTAGAAGTTTTATAGGTTTAGCTGGATATTATAGACGGTTTATTAAGGATTTTTCCAAGATAGCTGTATCATTAACTAAGCTAACTTGTAAAGCCGTTAAGTTTGAATGGGGACCTAAACAAGAAGAAGCCTTTAGAATCTTAAAACAGAAATTAACAAATGCTCCAATCTTAGCCTTACCAGAAGGAACTGAAAATTTTGAAGTATTTTGTGATGCTTCAAAACTAGGATTAGGATGTGTGCTTATGCAACGCAAGAAGGTAATTGCGTATGCTTCAAGGCAATTGAAAAAGCACGAAGAAAATTATACGACTCATGACTTAGAGTTAGGAGCCGTAATTTTTGCCCTTAAGAATTGGAGACATTATCTTTACGGAAGTAAATTTACTGTCTATACAGACCACAAAAGTTTAAAATATATTTTTGGGCAAAAAGAGTTAAACATGAGACAAAGAAGATGGATGGAAATCTTAAGTGATTACGATTGTGATATTCAGTATCACGAAGGAAAGGCAAATGTAGTTGCAGATGCCTTAAGTCGTAAGTACCATGAGAAACAACGACGGGTTCGTGCTCTCAGAATAAATCTACAGTTAGATTTAATGGAACAACTGAAGCATTTTCAAGTAACAGCAATAGAGGATGTTGCTGAAGGAATGAAAGGACGAATAAAAGAATTAGAACAGGGAGATGATGGAATTTGGAGATTCCATAAGAAAAGAATTTGGGTGCCAAAGCAGGGAGAATTAAGAAATAAGATTTTAGAGGAAGCTCATAAATCTAGGTATACCATACACCCTGGAAACAATAAAATGTACCAAGATTTAAGAAATAATTTCTGGTGGATAGGCATGAAGAAGGATATAGCTAGATATGTTTCTAAGTGTCTTACTTGTTCACAAGTTAAGGCAGAACATCAGAAACCTTCAGGTTTACTACAACAACTAGAAATGCCTGTATGGAAATGGGAACTCATAACAATGGATTTTGTTACTAAGTTACCCAAAACCAGAAAAGGTAATGACGCGATTTGGGTAATTGTGGATCGATTAACCAAATCTGCTCACTTTCTACCAATGAAAAAACCTTTAGCATGGAAAGATTGGCAAAGTTGTATGTAGATGAAGTCGTATCTCTACATGGAGTTCCACTCTCCATTGTATCAGATAGAGATAGTCGGTTCACTTCTCATTTTTGGAAAAGTTTCCAAGAAGCTATGGGAACTCGACTAAATTTAAGCACTGCATATCATCCTCAAACAGACGGACAAAGTGAAAGGACAATCCAAACTCTAGAAGACATGCTCCGAGCATGTGTAATAGATTTTGGTGGAAACCGGGATGATCACTTATCTTTAATTGAATTCTCCTATAACAATAGTTATCATTCAAGTATTGAAACTGCCCCATTTGAAGCACTATATGGAAGAAAGTGCAGAACTCCAGTTTGTTGGGAAGAAATAGGAGAAAGTCAATTGTCAGGTCCTGAAATAGTGCAAGAGACGACTGACAAAATTACACAAATCAAGGAAAGGCTGAAGACGGCTAGAGATCGCCAGAAGAGTTATGCAGACAATAGATGTAAGCCGTTAGAATTTCAAATTGGAGACAGAGTACTGTTGAAAGTTTCTCCTTGGAAAGGAGTGGTTAGATTTGGTAAGAAAGGAAATCTAAGTCCAAGATACATAGGACCATTTCCAGTGATTCAACGTATATGACCAGTTGCTTATCGTTTACAACTACCAAAAGAGTTAGCTGGAGTACATGATGTATTTCATGTATCCAATTTCAAGAAATGTCTATCAGACGAATCTTTGGTAATACCTCTCCAAGATATAGAGGTAAACGAAAAGCTAAAATTTGTTGAGAAACCTCTTCAGATAGAAGACAGAAAAGTGAAGTTTCTCAAGCACAAATGACTAGTGCTAGTTAAAGTAAAATGAGATTCAAAGAGAGGAGCTGAATACACTTGGGAACTGGAATCAGAAATGAAGCGAAAGTATCATTAATTATTCCAGTAAATCTCGAGGACGAGATTTTTATTAAGGTGGGGAGAATGTAACAACTCTCATTAAAAGTCCTATTTATTTTATTATTTTATCCAATAGAAAACCCTAATTGAGACACCCAAGTGATTCTGCACAAACCCTAAAATTTTTAGAACAATCAGAATCAGGATCAGGGCCCCTAAAACTCAGGGGGGGGGGTAACCCTAGTTAACGATTATCTACATAAAACGCTGTCAAATTTGAAATTTACGAAACTACTGACTCAGCAAGCCTACACCCACACGAGGCTACCCTATAACCTATTTTCGACCCTTACGGACCGTAACGTTATGAGGCTTACGGTCCGTAAGCTAAGCAAAATTCGTGTATAAATAGAGGGCCTTGGGACTTGAATTCAGGAGTTAAAACGACGTAAATTCTCGCTACATGCACTGAGTTACGTTCTGTTTACTATCACAACACACACGGATCACTAATCGCCGCCGCAATACAGGGTAATAACTCGATCGCTGCTACGATTCAATGTCCGATCGATTAAACTATCCAATGGATGTTTAAGTGCTGCCCACATTAGGGTTTATGCTTTGTCATTTGTTGTTAATTCAATGGATGTTTAAGTATCGCACTTTGTCATTCGTTGTGAAGGTTTTAATCTCGTGAGTTATCGTAAATGCTGTATTAAGTTACTAACCGAATTGTGTGCCTGTTATTAAATTTAGGTTAAAAAGGCTAATCAGTAGGCTAGGCTCTGCTCAAATTAAATCTGCAATGTGAGTCATTCTCTTTTTATCAAATTACTTTACAAAACCCTATTTATTTCAAAGTTATAATTACAGGGATTAAGTCTTGTTATCTGAAATTACTGCCAGTATGTGGGGGGATGTGCACATAGCTACTAATTATTTATCACTTGTGGGTGAAAGGACCCAGCAAGTGATATGTCCATAGTCACAAGTTCGGTCAAGTGACAACTGGGTCAGTTAATTCAAAAGATAGAAACATTGTAATCGCTCTTAATACTGTAAATTATAACAAACAGGTCATTTTAGTAAAAATGAATGATTCACTCGGTATTTCCCGCTGACAAAACCTTTTTCAAACATATTTCAGGTGATCTGTTGTGATCCAGGAAAAGTGCCGCGAAACACTACAAGCTTAAGGAAGTGGCTCCGTATAAAATAAAGAAATATGTTTTGTAAAATAAAAGATTTCTTCGTGAAATCTTAAGATTGTAAATTACCGGGTTTTATCCCGAGTTGTGAAATAAAATAATCGGGAAATATTACAGTTTTAAAAAGATCCTGAAGAAACTTCCGCTGTTAATTAAATACCACGGGATTTCTGTTCCGCGGCTCCTGAAACGGGTCAAACCGGGTCGGGGGCCGTGACACTCTACACCACCACCGTCAACCATCAAAAACCACTCCACCAACTACCACCGCCCACCACTGCCCCACCTTCCGCCATCGAAATAGACCCACTAATCACCATCATCTCCGGCGAACAACAACAAAACACGAAACCCTAAATCACGAAATGAGCAGTGGGTTTTTTTTTTCTTATTTGCAGACCTGTTTGAAGGCTTGAATCGGAGGTTAATTTAGGTTTTATTTGTGAGGCTGTAAATCGGTGGTTGTGGGTTTGGAGGGTGGTGGCGGGAGGTGGTTGTTGGTGAACCGATGAAGATGATGATGATTCGAGGGTGGTGGCTGTAAATCGGTGGTTGTGTGTAATGATAAACCGATGAAGATGATGATGATTCGATTTTGTATGGTGAACCGTTGAAGATGATGATGAACCGTTGAAGATGAAGATGATGATGATGATTTGATTTTGGGGTGAAGATGAAGAACGATGAAGATGATGATGATGATTTGATTTTTTATATTGAGCAGGGTTTTTGATTTGGGAGATTACCTATACATATTGTTATATATATATATAAGTGGCCACCTCATACCTCATAATGACACCTCATCTTGCCATTTGCTTCTTATAACATGTGTTTGTCACGTCATGGGTGCCATGTAGGATTAATGATGCCAGCTAGGATGGAAGACTAACTCAGTTACTCATTTTTTAACTGAGTGGTGAAATGACAAACAAAATTAAAAGTTTGGGGTGTCACAGATCAAAGTGTTAGTTGCGGGTGTTATCGTCTAATTCTTCAAAGTTTGAGGTGTTAAAATCCAATTGCCCATTTTTTTTGTTTGACTGGTCCGTAGCGTCACATCTATTTTTCTGCGTTTGACAAGTTCGTCCAACAAGCGGGTCCTGGATGGACTTAGTTATTTTTTGCTACGTTTTACGCTTCGGTTTAATTTCTCAGCAACGAGCGTGCGTGATTCAAAGATTTTACGTCTGCTTTTCGCTCGACGTTATTTTTTTCCCGTTTTTATTTATTTTGTTTTTACAACCTTTTCTGGTGTTGGTGGTTGCTGATAATGGTATAGTATTGCCACTACTTGACACAGTTTTATGACAACTGTTGCAACGCAGGGGCTTAATACTAGTAATAATAATAATTCTAAACAAAAAAAAAATTAGATATGAATAAAACCGTTTATTTTTATTACTATGATCATATTAAATAATAAAAATAATAATAATAATAATAATAACTTTAAACAAAAAAATAGACAATAAAAATATAAACGTTTATTTTTATTATGATTATATAAAATAATAATAATAATTTTAAGCAAAAAATTAGTTAAAATACATATTTAACAAAGTAAAATGTTATAATAAGTAAATAGTACATTAAAGTTTATTTTTAAAAGATAAATCTATAATAAGTAAATAGTAAATCAATGTTCATTTTTAAAGACAAATATTGATGACTGTTTGTAATAACATATGGCATTATATTTTATTAAATGCATGCAATATACGAGTTTATTTAAAAATATATCTTTTTATTTTTTATTATATAAAATTATATTTATACAACCCGTGTAATACACGGGATTTTAACGTAGTTTGGTCCATAAAAACATTCGAACCTAAAATCAAACAAATCACCTAAATAAAAATTTAGTTTCACCCAAACTTTGATTATTCCAATTACAAAACCCATATTTATTCTATCAGTTTTCAAAGGTACTCAAATAACACACAAACTTACATCTTAGTAACTTATAACTAAAAGACATGAATTTATAATTTTTTTCAGAAATAAAATAAGTTCAAACCTACCCTAAATATAATTTTCAATCTAATCGTTTTAATTGTAGAGGGTGCAATTAAGATAAAAGGTATGATCCAGTTTCATCGTTTTATTGCAATTTGTCCTTTATTAAAAATAACGTCACGTCAACACAATATTATAGCCTCTCCTTCAAAAGGATATCTTGTGAATTGTTAATGTTAATGTACGACACTTCGATATATAGGAATCAGGATGACAAGTGTTAGATTCATAGTGGTTTTCCTGTTCTAATCCAATTAACAAAACATTTTTAAATAAAAATTATAGAAACCAATACTAAATGCTAGCCATATAAACAATAAGTTATAACTACAGTTTATTTATCACTACAATTTCCATACCTATCAAATTACGAAATAATTGTTTACTTCACTTTGGTTTTATATTGAATCTTTCTTTACTTTCTATAAAAGAAGAAATCCAAATGACATAAGAAAAACTGATGTGTCAGCTCGAGAGACTGTTCAATAATGTTTTTCTTATGTCATCAACGCTGAGGTGGCAGCCATAGAGGAGTCATAGTGACATCATAAAACTTAATATTAAAACACTTTAAATTCAAAACTCTGGCCCACAATCAGCTTTTCAAAGTTCGGCCCACATACAAAAGGGCAAAGCTCTGTCATTAGCTTTTCTTCTTCAAACATCTGCCCATCATTCAAAACTCAAACCTCTGACCAATTCAAATTATATACGTATAAAAAGTTATTTTTAATTTCTCTAAGCTTATCAACTCTCACTTTCTGTCTCTCAAATCCAACCGTGTACTCCATCACAGACGTTGCAGAGTCTCCGGCCGCCGCCATGAACTCCGACAACAGGTAAGTAATTACTTCCATCATCCTTATTAGATATCTGTAGTTTGTTCAATATTTCGGCTTCTGAAATCTATATATACACACACATCGCCAGATTAACAATATATACACACACATCGCCAGTTTAACATCTTCTCTGTCTCTGGTTCACGATTCTCTGAAAACCAAACACCAAAACCCTAACCACCGCGTGCTCGTCGAAGAACGCAACGATTCTGTCCAGATGGATGCAATAAGAAAGCAGCTAGATGTACTAATGGGAGCCAATCGTAACGGAGACGTAACAAAAGTCAATCGGAAGTACTACGATCGTGACGTCTGTCGTCTCTTCTTAGTTGGCCTTTGTCCGCACAAACTCTTTCAACTCACTGTAAGTGATACAAAACCCTAATTAATGGTTTGTTTTAGTGTATTAGGTGATTTGTTGTAGTTTCGATATGATCGAGTCTTATATGTGAATCTATACTGAGTTGATAGATGATAAATCATCTTGAATCAGTTTAATGGTTAAAGTTTGCTAAAAATAAAAAAACACACACAACTTATTATTCATAGCACTTTATTCATATCAGAATTGGTGATTTGTTGTAGTCTCGATATGATCGAGTCTTGTATCTGAATCTCTCATCTTCTCTAATTACCTACACCATCCCAACCTTCTAGCAGGTATGCTTTCATCTCTATATCTCTAAACAAGTCTGTACAACCTCTCGAGTCTTCATCAGTTTAAAGGAGAAAATAAATGGTTTGTTTTAGTGTATTAGGTGATTTGTTGTAGTTTCGATATGATCGACTCTTATATGTGAATCTGTATTGAGTTGATAGATGATAAATCATCTTGAATCAGTTTTTTCATGTGTAGATCTTAGTTGCAGGTTGAATCATTAAAATTGAATTTTTGTTCCTGTCTAACAGTTTCAGTCGAATTTTGGTGATTATCTGTTTGTTTCGAGTGAACTTCTGATCATATCAGACAGTTTTTTCATTGATTTCGTATCAGTTTAATGGTTAAAGTTTGCTAAAATTAAAAAAACACACAACATATTATTCATAGCACTTTATTCATATCAGAATTGGTGATTTGTTGTAGTTTCGATATGACCGAGTCTTATATCTGAATCTCTCATCTTCTCTAATCAGCTACACCATCCCAACCTTCTAGCAGGTATGCTTTCATCTCTATATCTCTAAACAAGTCTGTACAACCACTCGAGTCTTCATCAGTTTAAAGAAGGAGAAAATAAATGGTTTGTTTTAGTGTATTAGGTGATTTGTTGTAGTTTCGATATGATCGACTCTTATATGTGAATCTGTATTGAGTTGATAGATGATAAATCATCTTGAATCAGTTTTTTCATATGTGTAGATCTTAGTTGCAGGTTGAATCATTAAAATTGAATTTTTGTTCCTGTCTAACAGTTTCAGTCGAATTTTGGTGATTATCTGTTTGTTTCGAGTGAACTTCTGATCATATCAGACAGTTTTTTCATTGATTTCGTATCAGTTTAATGGTTAAAGTTTGCTAAAATTAAAAAAACACACAACATATTATTCATAGCACTTTATTCATATCAGAATTGGTGATTTGTTGTAGTTTCGATATGACCGAGTCTTATATCTGAATCTCTCATCTTCTCTAATCAGCTACACCATCCCAACCTTCTAGCAGGTATGCTTTCATCTCTATATCTCTAAACAAGTCTGTACAACCACTCGAGTCTTCATCAGTTTAAAGAAGGAGAAAATAAATGGTTTGTTTTAGTGTATTAGGTGATTTGTTGTAGTTTCGATATGATCGACTCTTATATGTGAATCTGTATTGAGTTGATAGATGATAAATCATCTTGAATCAGTTTTTTCATATGTGTAGATCTTAGTTGCAGGTTGAATCATTAAAATTGAATTTTTGTTCCTGTCTAACAGTTTCAGTCGAATTTTGGTGATTATCTGTTTGTTTCGAGTGAACTTCTGATCATATCAGACAGTTTTTTCATTGATTTCGTATCAGTTTAATGGTTAAAGTTTGCTAAAATTAAAAAAACACACAACATATTATTCATAGCACTTTATTCATATCAGAATTGGTGATTTGTTGTAGTTTCGATATGACCGAGTCTTATATCTGAATCTCTCATCTTCTCTAATCAGCTACACCATCCCAACCTTCTAGCAGGTATGCTTTCATCTCTATATCTCTAAACAAGTCTGTACAACCACTCGAGTCTTCATCAGTTTAAAGAAGGAGAAAATAAATGGTTTGTTTTAGTGTATTAGGTGATTTGTTGTAGTTTCGATATGATCGACTCTTATATGTGAATCTGTATTGAGTTGATAGATGATAAATCATCTTGAATCAGTTTTTTCATATGTGTAGATCTTAGTTGCAGGTTGAATCATTAAAATTGAATTTTTGTTCCTGTCTAACAGTTTCAGTCGAATTTTGGTGATTATCTGTTTGTTTCGAGTGAACTTCTGATCATATCAGACAGTTTTTTCATTGATTTCGTATCAGTTTAATGGTTAAAGTTTGCTAAAATTAAAAAAACACACAACATATTATTCATAGCACTTTATTCATATCAGAATTGGTGATTTGTTGTAGTTTCGATATGACCGAGTCTTATATCTGAATCTCTCATCTTCTCTAATCAGCTACACCATCCCAACCTTCTAGCAGGTATGCTTTCATCTCTATATCTCTAAACAAGTCTGTACAACCACTCGAGTCTTCATCAGTTTAAAGAAGGAGAAAATAAATGGTTTGTTTTAGTGTATTAGGTGATTTGTTGTAGTTTCGATATGATCGACTCTTATATGTGAATCTGTATTGAGTTGATAGATGATAAATCATCTTGAATCAGTTTTTTCATATGTGTAGATCTTAGTTGCAGGTTGAATCATTAAAATTGAATTTTTGTTCCTGTCTAACAGTTTCAGTCGAATTTTGGTGATTATCTGTTTGTTTCGAGTGAACTTCTGATCATATCAGACAGTTTTTTCATTGATTTCGTATCAGTTTAATGGTTAAAGTTTGCTAAAATTAAAAAAACACACAACATATTATTCATAGCACTTTATTCATATCAGAATTGGTGATTTGTTGTAGTTTCGATATGACCGAGTCTTATATCTGAATCTCTCATCTTCTCTAATCAGCTACACCATCCCAACCTTCTAGCAGGTATGCTTTCATCTCTATATCTCTAAACAAGTCTGTACAACCACTCGAGTCTTCATCAGTTTAAAGAAGGAGAAAATAAATGGTTTGTTTTAGTGTATTAGGTGATTTGTTGTAGTGTCGATATGATCGACTCTGATATGTGAATCTGTATTGAGTTGATAGATGATAAATCATCTTGAATCAATTTTTCATATGTGTAGATCTTAGTTGCAGGTTGGATCATTCAAAATGAATTTTTGTTCGTGTCTAACTGTTTTGGTCGAATTTTGGTGATTATCTGTTTGTTTCGAGTGAACTTCTGATCATATCAGACATTTTTTTCATTGATTTCATATCAGTTTAATGGTTAAAATTTGCTAAAAAAAATACACAACATATTATTGATAGCACTTTATTCATATCAGAATTGGTGATTTGTTGTAGTTTCGATATGATCGAGTCTTATATCCGAATCTCCCATCTTCTCTAATCAGCTACACCATCCCAACCTTCTAGCAGGTATGCTTTCATCTCTATATCTCTAAACATGTCTGTACAACCTCTCAAGTCTTCATCAGTTTAAAGAAGGAGAAAATAAATGGTTTGTTTTAGTGTATTAGGTGATTTATTGTAGTTTCGATATGACCGATTCTTATATGTGAATCTGTATTGAGTTTATAGATGATAAATCATCTTGAATTTGTTTTTTCATATGTATAGATCTTAGTTGCAGGTTGAATCATTCAAAGTCTGAATTTTATGTGTGTATCGCTTGAATCTGAATCGACTGAGATTGAAATTGTTTGCAAATTACTTGAAAAAGAGTGACGTGATTTCAGAACTGAATAAAAATTGTAGTGCTGAGCTGAAATTATTTGATTTAGATCTGTTCAAAATCTTGATTATGTTTTAGAATCAGAAGTGTATACTGTTGTGATGTTTGAAGAATAATCGAAGAAGATAAGAAGCTGGTCAGCGATGTTGACAGGTAACCATATCATCCCGTTTCATCTTTCTTTTATATATAAACATGCAATGACTTTGAAAAAACTGTTGATCTGTTGTATGATTATATGAAGAGATCTTCTATCACGATTCAAGACACAACGCAACCATAGTGGTCCGCTGCAGTTCGGTCGAATTTGAAGATTATGGTGTTTGGTTTGATGATAGTGGTTGAGTTCACGTTTATGGCAGTGGAACTCGATATCGATTACGAGTTTAAAGCGGCGAGGTTTTTTGATTTTACGATAACGGAGATGAACGATGAAACTTCTAAAGCGGAGATGTGGTTTGAGTCGGTTTGGAAGCTATCGGCCTTCGCGAAAGTTGTTAAATGTGTTTTATGTTGATAATTTTTTATTGAGTAGTTGTTTTAGGTTTTTGACGATGTTTTTTTATCGAGAGTGCGATGGGGGGTGTTGAGTTTTGGATTGTAAATACAGATGTTCAAGTGCAGTCAGATTTACTGCCGTTTTTGTTCCAGTGTAGTTAGAGTCCACAAAGAAGACCATAGAGAGGTACATACCACATTTAACGCTCATTTACTACAAGAATCATGTAAAAACCTTCACATGTTTACAAAAGATATAGGTTTAACCCATTTAGCAAGAAAATGAGCGACTAACCATTCACTTTTTGCTATTGCAGTTTCGGTGTTGGTTTTTAGCAGCAGCCTCAGCTATGGCTGCGAATTCGCTAGCCGTAGACTTAGGCTTGGCAAAAAGCCCAGATGAAGCGGCTAAAACACGGTTTACGGAAGCACGAATGGAGATGTATCATCAGTTGGAAATAAATATCATATGTGAGTATATAAAACTGGAAGAAATTAGGAACCAACACTATTTTAAGTTGACAGATGAGTGTCAATTTAAGTTGGATTTTGAACAATTCTGTTCAACTTTCGATGAAAAGTTGATGATCATTGAAACTGTTTTAAGTTGGATGGACCTTCAGTTTCATTACAATATGTGCAGCTTTTGTACTTGCTTTGTCCCTGAAAGGAGATGTTTTGTAGTTCTCTTCAGACGATTCATCGAAACGGTTTTATACGTAAGAGTTAATGATTATATCCACATCTAGATACACAAAATTTCCACTCATTGTTATTTGTTGACATGTAGGGTATATAGAAGAAATAGACAGCATGAATCAAGTTTCGGTGTTGGTTTGAAACCACTGTTGGGATAAAACCACTGTTTTTAAAACCTCTGCTATCCACTGTTAAAACCACTGTTGTTATTTGAAACTACTGTTGTTATTTGTTGACATGCAGGGTTATTTGTTGCATGCTGTGACAGTTTCCTTAGGAAACCTCTGTTTTTTATACCACTGTTTTTAAAACCTCTGCTATGTTTGTACATTGTTACACCAGTTGACCCCGTGTTCATCTGTTGTCGATGTTTGATCAAGCACGAATGAAGGTACGTGCATCTGTAACATTATCGTTGTAACTGTGTGAATTGTTGTTAACTTAAACACGTGCCCCGAGAATGTCATATGATTTTTATACCAGAATGTCTCATATCTGTTGTATGTGTCGTTGGTGCAGAATGGAAAATGATACAGGGAAGTTAAGCAACATGATGAGATCATTTACATCCACGATCCGTATCATGATCCGCCTAAGAGACATACGAGTTTGATGATACAGGGAAGTTTATTGGGGTTTTGTCATAGTTAATGGAAACAGTTTGATGATACTTGGCGTTTCAAGAAACTCATCTAAAAGACAGACGAGAGGCTGTGAACGAATTGAAGAACATTGGAGATCCTCAGCAGAAAGGTTTGGTGACCGGGTTGCATTGGTCGACCCGTATCATGATCCACCTACAAATATGACTTACAAACAGGTCTTCACTTTTATTTATGAGACAATTTTTTTATTTTTATAACTACATAAATCTGAACCTTCACTTTTGATTATAAAATTTGTAGGTGGAACAGGACATTGTAAATTTCGCTGAAGATTTAAGAGTGATTGGAATCAAGCCATGTGAAAAGCTAGCACTTTTTGCTGACAATTCTTGTCGGTGGCTTATTGCTGATCAAGGTGGATTGCATTCCGATAATAATCGATCCTTAATAGTAAACTTAACATCTGCAGTGCTTTTTTATTATAACTGATCCATATTTAATGCATGATTATTTCTGTTTGTTCCCTGTATCATAACCTTGAAATTATAAACTACATGTATGGTTTAATAAAATTTGTTATGCATGGTTTTCTAAAAACCACCCGTGTTTGCACACGGGTCGTACTACTAGTACATATAATAAAATAAACCAATAAATGGACACTTGTCATTATTCTAGACCATCCTTAATTGTAGATAAGTATTATTTAATTTAAATTATTAAATATTAAAAAAATTAATATAAATCTTATCAACTTCATCCTTAATTGTAGATAATTATTATTTAATTTAAATAATTAAATATTAATTAAATTAATATAAATCTTATCAACTCTAAATCATTGGCATAAACTTAACTTAAAATAGTAAAATTTTATCTAAACTAAAACTTCAAATCATAAATTCTTATCGAAACTAAAAATCATTGTTTCACTTAACAGTAGATAAACATGCATTATTATTTATTGTTAATGTTATTAACTATGAGAAATTATATTAAAAAACTTATTAATCAAACCAAAAATTTAAAATAGTATTAACCTAATTTAAAAAATAATAAAAAATCTATTTTGATTTAGAAATATCTTTTTTAACAATAGATAAACCCGTGTAATACATAGGGTTTTTAAATATATAATATTTTTTATTATTTGCTATATAAAAATAAATTTATTCAACCCTTATAATACACGGAGTTGTTTTTTAAATATAATTTTTTTATTATTTAGCATATAAAATTACATTTCTTCCACCCGTGAATACATATGGTTTTTTTTAATATATTTTTTTTTATTTTTTGGTATATAAAATTACATTTATTCAACCCGCACAATACACGAGGTTTTAAAAATATAATTTTTTAATTATTTAATGTATAAAATTATATTTACTCAACACGTGTAATAAATGAGGTTTATAAAAATATATTGATTTTTATTTAGTATATAAATTTACATTTATTAAACCCGTGTAATACTCAGGGTTCTAACCTAGTTTAGTTTATATGCTAATTAATACTATTGTAAATATGAATAATAAATAAAATATATTCATCATTCTGTAAACATTATTGATGTGATATCAACGAATTGCATTGTCTATAAATTACTCGCTCTATTTAAGTTTGGATGTTCAATATCTAACTGAATTGTGTAGTTGACTTCGATCAATTGCAGTTTTTTTCTAGATCAGATTGGTTAGAACTGAAAACAGTTTTTTGATTTTGAACTTAATGGTATCAAGTCTTGCGTTATGCTAAAGAGAAGAGTTGCCAAATGGAAAAAGAAAATTAACACATGATGTTAACGTGGTTTTTTTAAGCATGGTGTCAGAATTATCTTTTTTTTTTCACGTAATGTCAGCGACTACAAGTGTGGGGGTGGAAGGCGGCGGCCGACCCTTCAAACTTTTCGCTCAGTAGTGGAGAGCATGTAGTTTTCGTATAGAATTTTTTTGGTATATACGTTTTTGACCCCCCGGTTTTGTAGAAATTTTTAGTATATACGTTTTCCACCCTCCAGTCGAAAATCTCAAGCTTTGCCACTAAGCGTATAACACCCAGCCATTAGCCATCTGCCATCACCACCACCACCACCCGCCATCATCAGCCACCACCACTCCCAGCCACTACCACCACCCACCGCATTTTTCCACCACTGCGTTCCCACTAGAGGTGTACTAAAAAACCGGTTTTAGAACCGAAACCGGGGAAAAAACCGAAACCGGTTTTTTTTACCTGTTTTTTTTATAACCGAACCGGTTTTATAACCGAACCGCCGGTTATAGACCGGTTAGGATTCTCGGTATGAAAAACCGGTTAATAACCGAAACCGGTTTTAAAAACAAACCGGTTAAACCGGTTTTTTTTTTTTTTGCAAAAACCGGTTAAAAACCGATCCCAACCGGTTACACCGGTTATTGTTTTGGACTTGAAAAACCGGTTATTAAAAAAACCGGTTTTCATTTAGGATGAAAAAAACCGGTTCGGTTAATAACCGAAACCGGTTTTTGAAAAAAACCGATTTGTACACCTCTAGTTCCCACCACCTTCGGCCGTCACACACCTCCACCCTTCGTGTCTACCCCAAAATTTTTATAAAAAATTATTTGAATGTTTAAATGTTTTAAATGATTAGTCAGTTATAAATAAGCAATGAAAGTTTAAAAGTTAGAAAATATACATGAATGATAACTTAAACAACCTTGAGGGGTTAAACTTGTAAATATGTCAATAACTTAATAAAAAACAAAAAACCCAGTAAAGTGGGTGTGTGTGGGTCGCGAACAAGAATCAGGAAGGAGAGGAAAACCCTTCTCCTTCATAATAACTCAAGAAATTCATAAATTAAAGGTGTTGTTGATCCAAAAATCGAATGCATGAAGCTAATTCTTCGCTAATCTAAGCATATTGAACATAAGGTAAGTTGAATGTTGTAGTTGATGCATCTTCATGAACTAGGGTTTAATCTATTCGTGAAATTGAAAAAATTGAACTTGTATATGAATTAGAATCATCATTAGAAGATGTTTTATTCTTGAATTCGTTTGTATTGAAGGTTTGAATTAAAACCCACTTAATCTAGTAGTATGGTGATCTTGTAGTTCCATAAATTGAGTAATTGTGTTGGATGAAGGTATGAGTACTAAGATAATTGATGAATTACTATGTTGTAGAATGATTGAGTTAGGTGATTTTGATTGATAAGAGTTGTGAAGACTACTAGAGAAATTATGCATAAAGCACTTGTACTTAATGCTAAAATTGTTATACGCACACCAAGTGTTCGATTAAATGCTTGAATAGTTGATTCATGTAACTTTAAGTGAATTTGGATGTCTTACTTTGTCTGTAAAAATATGGAGATGATATTTGTGAAAAAAGTGTGTGTGGAATGCGAATTTTATATGAATGTGAAAGCTATGTAAATAAATGACATGATCTAAGTAAGAATGGAAACATGTGTAGGAATCAAGGAAGAAGGAGGAAGCTCCGGTTCACAACAAAAATCTCAAGAACGAGGTAAGTTTCTTTACTTACAAGCTTATGTAATGTTAGTAGTTGTATAATTAATGTTACAAATCCATGATTATTGCTAGTCTTATAATCCATTAGTTTCCAGTTGAATTATAGAAGGTATGTTCCAAATTGAATGTGTAGTCAAGAATAAGGTTCCATATAGATTCGTATTGAACGGATCAATTGGGATTTGAATGAGAATGTTCATGATTTGATTTATGATGATGGTCCGTTATGAACGGGTTGATTAGTATGAAATAAGAATGTAAAAGGATGATAGATTGCCAAACCGTATCTAAACGGGTCAACCGCTTAAAAGAAAGATAAGAGGAGGGTCTTAATATATGTTGACCCATTCGTTGGAGTTTACGTATTGATGATGATGTATGTAAAAGAATGGACATTAGAAAGTTGAATCTTATTGTTGGTAGAATTTAACATTTTAATATGTAAACTTATTGACAAGGTGCTATTGCCTCACTCGGATTGAACACACCACATCACCCATATATGCGCTTCCGGTTAATGACGCTTACTTGAAAAGGGTCAAAATGGTTTTTGTAATGTAATGTTAAACTTAAGTTTTGGATGTATGTAGTAGCTTGGATATTTCCCTTTAAAACTTATTTTGGGCGGTTTTGTAAAAATCATTGTAATGAACTTTCGTATGGTTGTATCTTTCGTATCTTTAAAAGATGTCTTTGCGCTACATTTTGAATGAAAATTTGTTTAAAACAGGGAATCGTTTATTTTACGAACGGGTCATGCCCAAATTTTCTTTACATAGCCAAAAAGTTATATGTCATTTTGTATTCTTTTGGGATGTTGAAATAGTGGGCGTTTCAAGTTGGTATCAGAGCCTAGGTTTGAGGGATTCAAGTACTAAGCCCTTGAACACAAACCGAAAGCTTGTGCAAGTGTGTGTTCGTTCCGAAGCGCTATGCAAGTAAGTAAATTGTAAAGTTTGTCTAAAATTATAGTTAGAGATGAAAAGGGGAATTATAGGCTATTTGTTTGTAAACCGAGTTTTAAGGTAAACAACTATGATAAACAAGTCCGCATTTAAATTACGATTCTGTAGGAAAAAGAACCGGGTAAAACGGATTTGTAAATCTAAAGTTATGCACATTTTTGTGCATAATAAGTTAGTGAAAATGAGCTGGGAATCAGCAGCACAGCATAACAATCTTTCTGTCGAATTGGATCTGTGGCGCCCCGCGACGGAGGAGACTTCATACGTCGCGCTGCGCCACGGGTTGTGGCGCCCCGCTACCGCCTGGAAGGTAATTCCTCGCGGCCCGTGAGGGTTTCAAATGCTAGCAAAAAAATTTTAAATTGTTTGTTTTGAATACGGGACTTGTTATAACCAATTTCTAAGGCCCCGTAATCAATGTTAAGGTCATTTTTGGGACTATGAATAATGAGGAAACTATATATGAAGGGAGAAAAGGTAAATCGTTATGATCATGGATTATGATCTAAGCGATACAACATGATCGTCAATGACGAAAATGTATGAAGTATGAATTGTAAATGGAATGTAGTATGATAATACGAGTTTAAATATGATGAATGTTTTATGTAGATGTAACACCTCGTAAAATCGTGTCCAATGATGTGCTGACACGTGTAATGAACCCTAATAAAGTCAAACGTTGACTATGAGGGACTATTTTATCAAAATCGAAAACTTTGAATGTGGAAGGACTGAAAGTGTCAACATGCCTAAACTAGGCCTCTGAGTGACCTTATACGATGTCCGTATTCTCAAATGAGTCACTTGTTGGACGAGAGGAGCCGTCTGCTTAACTATGTGGAAGTTTGCGCAACGAAGGGTTAAAAGTGTCAACATGTTAATTCTTACCTCTGAGTGACCTTTTAACAAACCGAGAGCTTCATAATGATTGATTATATTATCGGGAATGCCTAATATTGGCCATTCAAAGCTTTTATGCCAATAAGTGAAGTTACGCGCAAGTTTGCGAGTTAGAGGGGTTAAAAGCGTCAACATGTTTAATTATACCTCTGAATGACCTTTTAACGAACCCGAAGCATTATGATGTACAATCATACTCTCGACAATGCTTAATATGGGCTACATAGGGCTTCGATGCTATTAAATAATAATACACGCAAGTTTTCGCGTTAAGAGGACTAAAAGCGTCATAAACTGCGTAAGTTTACATTTACGTGCATATCTTACGTTCTGACCACATCTGGACATCCAAAATTTTTGTACACACTAAAATATTTTTATTTTAGTGTTCGGCATGCAAAAATTACCATTCGTCGCTTAATTTGGATCGTTTTCGCGTCCGTTCGAGTTTCGTCGTAATTCGACGAATAATGTGACCGTACGGCCAAACGAACCAACATCCGGGACTTTTCCGAGCATATTTTGAAAGTTATGCTGAACTGCAGGGACCAGGCAGGCCGCGTAAGGATGCCCAGTTCCAGAAAATCGTTTTTCAGCAACATATTGTTAATTCAGGGGCTGTTCTTGTTAGTTCTTTGTGTGTTAACCAAGTTAACACCTCTCCAAGGATTTAAACCTGCACCAAACACATGTATGGCCATGATCTCTTGCTTGGTGGCCAAATAAACACTTGTCTTAATCCTACAAATTTCCAAAAACTATATATAGGACATGAGTCCATCCATTTTCATTGCTCATTTCATTCTAAGCTACTCTTCTCTCAAACCTGGAGCTCCTGATCTGAATTGGGAATTTATTCTTAGTAGAAAAGATAGCTAGGACCTTTTGTAAGTGTCTTAGCCCTCTCTATAGTTCAGTTTTATGTTTTAAAAACCGAAAAGTCAAGTTATCGTAAATTAGCTTTGACTTTCGGTTTAATCATAAATGGTCCAGCCACTGACCAAAACGAAAGTGGTTATGGAACCATATTAGGATAGGTGGTTAACCCTTAAAAG
Source organism: Helianthus tuberosus (assembly GCA_030545235.1). Taxonomy (NCBI): domain Eukaryota; kingdom Viridiplantae; phylum Streptophyta; class Magnoliopsida; order Asterales; family Asteraceae; genus Helianthus; species Helianthus tuberosus. The sequence continues at coordinate 35,987,499 of CM060436.1, forward strand.
GGTACCTCATAATTATTTCGTTTGACTAGTTAATTGTCGGGTCAAACTAGTTAGTCAAAAAGTCAAACTGGATAGAAAGTTTAAAAATGATTTAAATAAATAAAACAGATGTTCTAAATTATATTTTAACATTCTAATGACTTAGTAATTAATATTAGAACATGTCTAACCAGTCCTAACCCGGCAATTATCAGTCTAAGGTCAGTTTATAACCGAAAGTAGCAAAAGCTTGACTTTTGCTTTGACTTTCAGTTCTGACCCGTTTAAGCTTGATTCTTCCATGTTTTAAGCCTCCATTATGACCGTATCATATAGTAGTATAACCCCCTGAAGTTATATAGCTTGGTTCTTAGTAGTTTGAATTATATGCACATGTCCGCTATTATGCTTATAAATGCCCATTCCGCCCTTTTTACATATAAATGAGAATTTTGAAAATGTGAGAGGACAAAAACCTATGTTACTGATATATAAGTATGTCCCGAAAATTTCACATCAGTTCTTGGTCTCAAACAGGAGTTATGCTCGATATCGTAAATAGAAGCTTTTTATTAATTAAATTGCGATATCTTGCATAAGGCATGTTTAAACTTGGATTTTGAGCCAAAACTCATTACCTACTATTAAGATATTATTTTTAAGGATTTTTGGAATTTTTGATCAGATTATAATATGATCGTATTATGGAGTTTCTATGTAATTCGGTAAATGACGATAATACCCTTTTCATGCATAAAAATGAGATTAACAAATGATTTAATGCCAAATATTTTCCTACTGATTTTATATATTAAATAAATTATTTTGAGCATTCAAAACTGATCCAAATCTCAGGTTTCCATAAAACACCTTAATTATCGTCAATTAGCGATTTTTACGATATTTAGGTGCATAGTTTGGTTTTAAAACCATAATTAACACCTAAGACTTGTTACCTACAGAATTTTTAAAAAAATTTCAATATCATTACAGTAGGTATAAGTCATGAACTCAAACTTCCAAAAATGTCCTTAAAAGCATATGTGAAATGACCAAAATGCCCCTACGGGACTTAATTTGGTTTAAAATACTTTTTGGGCATATATGTTAACATCCTACTGATGTATTAACATATTCTAAGCATAATAACATATGGGACTTGTATATGGTTCACTTGGTTGCCTGTTACGCATTTACGCGTTCGGATCGGTTTACGTAACTAGTTTACGTAAGTTTGCCGAAACGGGTTTAACCTTATCGTTTTTACTTCAAAATCCAGAATGTACTTAGTTTACCCATATTATACAAGTCTTCGTACTTGTTGGGTCTAAATTACTTTCTATTCCGGTCATCTCTTAATCTAGCGTATCGTACCGTTTTAGATACTTTAAGCTTGCCGGTCTAAGTCTACGACTTAAATAAGACCGTTAGCATTCTGAATTGGTTATATATTACCATCACTCTAGACTAGAGCCACCCGATAAAAGCTACCTGCATTTAGATACATTGGATACGACTGAGTTATTATGCTGTGAATCAAATATAGCTCAGGTAAATACTTTAAACTTATTTTTCCTTATACGGGCTTGGGATACGGTATATTTATACCGCTTGGTCGGGTATGAGATTATTTAATCGGATTGTCATTTAATAAATCTGCATAACCCGTTTTAATCTGTTTTGTTTGATAACATAAACATTGGGGGTTAACGACCGTGTCCTGGATATCCTCGGCTCATTTAAGTTATTAATGGGCACGACCTATGCACGGGGTGTAGGCATACACCTGACAGATGCAAATGCTAAATATTAAATATTCCACAAGTTGGGGATAACTCCTCTGTGGGTTTTTTAAGTGGTGAGTCGGTTAATCAGGACTGGCTTCCAAACCGGCCCCATATGTATGACAAACATGTAAAACTGTATACAAGATTTTATTAAAGATTGTCCCAAGTTATAAATGGTTTGTGCCTTGTGCACTTAAATCAATTTTCATAAACTCTTTTAAATGAGTCGGTTAATTGTATTTACCAGTGAAAACTGACGTATTTTCCAAAGAATAAGTGGCAGGTACTACTCGTAATAAGCTGGGGGATTGCTCGGTGTCGAAATAGAGGATCTTGCAAATCCTTAAAGATGCCTTAAAGTCTGCTAAACTTCATTTTATACATTCTGTAAAGATCCACCTGTGGATTTCATATTACAGGCTCGTCTATAATAAATACTTTGATATTTTCAGACATTTGAGTTTGTAATAATATTTTATATTACAAGACTTCCGCTGTGCTATTCTGTGTGTGTTAGACCATGATGATATCAACTACGTCACGATACTCCCCACCGGGCCCACCGGTAATATGTGGAAATATCGGGGTGTGACAGGTTGGTATCAGAGCCAACGTTTAAACACTAATTCTTAGTGTTTAATCTCAAATGACACAGTAGCACATTCCTTAGACCTTTTGAGTGTAGACTTAACATAGGAATACTCTCATCCCTACTAAGTAAACATTGTTTTTGATTTTTTGTATTTTGAATATGTCGCCAAGCAAAGAAGCTGTTGATGGAAATTCTCCTTATCCGAAGCCAAGGAATGCCAAGCTTCGTAAAACGGCTAGAATAAGCGTGCGACCGATTTGGAGGAGAGACCTTCATGAGTTCATTCCAAAAACCAAATCTATTGGATAGCAATCAGACTTCGGAGTCCATACCGTAGGTCCCTGAGGCTCAAATTTTAAAGTCTGTGCCAGTGGAGTCCATACCATGTGGTCCCTGAGACTCCCGTTTTGAAAATAATGCTAGTGAACGCTGATGATCCTTATTTCTTACCTCCAAGTTTTGGAATCCCAGACTTGGATTATATCAGTCAAAACCCAATCCATGATCCATATCATTCCTTAACCATTGAATCCTTGAATTCTACTTCTATAACGGATCCTGATTGGAATACTTACCTTATTCACTGAGGTCTTCAGTGTCCCTACCGTATATGGTAAACAAAGAAGAGAAACAGTCGAAATAGAGCAAGGAAGATGTTTGAGAATCCTTCTTTCATAATATTCTTTGTCTTTTAAGTCCTTATAAGGACCTATCTTTTCTAATTAGTCCCTGTGTGGACATACCTTTCGACTTAAGACCCTATATATGCATTTGCTATTTGGTCCTTTCATGGACATTATACTTCAATATAGTCCCTTGTCGACATTATATTCCAATAAAGTCCCTCGGTGGACATACTATTTCAATATAGTCCTTTCATGGACGTCTGATTTTATTAAAATTCCTTTTGTGGATACACTATTTTAAAATAGTCCTCCCGTGGACTTGATATTTCAATATAGTCCTCTCATGGACATTATATTTCTTCATAGTCCTTTCGTGGGCATAGTATTTCATAAAAAGTCTTTTCGTAGACATATTATTTTATCAAAGTCCCCTGGCGGACATAAAAATTCATTACCGTCCTTTCAAGGACATATTATTTCATCATAGTCCCTTCATGGACATGTTGATTCATCGAAGTCCCTTTTATGGACAAATTATTACATTTAGATCCCTTGTGGACATGATGTTTTATTATAAGTCCTTTTAAGGACATATTCTTTTTTCAATAAGTCCCAATGAGGACGTGTCTTTCGACATAAAGTCCCTACGAGGACAATTGTTATTAACGTCCCTTCGTGGACATGTTATATCATAAAGGTCCCTATGCGGACATATCTTATAGTCCCTTTACAGACTTATATTTTCTTTTAGTCCCTGCGCGGACTAAAGCTGCTTTAAGTCCCTGTGAGGACATCTGTACAGCAAAGCCCATTTGTGCGCACGCTGTACCAATATAGTCCTTTTATGGACGTGTTATTTCATTAAAATCCCTTTGGGGATACGTTATTTCGAAATAGTCCCTTTGAGGACATGATATTTCATTATAACCCCAATATGGACTTATAATATTTATAGTCCTTATACGGACTTATATTTTTCCTCTTAGTCCTCTGTGGACAAATATATTACTAAAAGTCCTGATTAAGGCACTATTGTAAATTCCTAATAATCTAGGAAAGTTTTGAAAATTTTATGTAGGTATTCATTTCGTCCTTTATCCAACGATAGTTCCAAATTTTACTCGAACTTTATCGATCAGCTGAAAATTTCAAAAGATCCTCTTAATGGTATAACCTAGCCTATATGTCTATGAACATGGCTATGATGGTAAAACCCTCTTAAGATAATTAATCTTTGTTAACATCTGAGAACATGTTAACACTCCTGGCAGTGTGGCGTGAGAAACCACATCAGCCGTCAAAGTATTGGATTACATCCAAGCCTTAAAGCCTATATGATCAAAGTAGATCATGGTAAGTATCATCAATGTGATGATCATACCATAAACATCCATTAGTGGTGAAGTGCCTACGGGCTATACTTGTTGTCTAATAAAGACAATGACAGTTGTAGTCTACGACTCCCTGTCTAAAAATGTTGGACTATGTCCAAACATAATAGTCTATATGATCAATGCGATCATGAATAATATCATCAATACGATGATCATGTTATTTAACATCCTTTAGTGATGTTTTGCCTACGGGCTATAATATATTGTCCATTTGAGACATTGACATTGTGATCTTTATGATTCCTTATCTAAGGTGGTGAGCTATGCTCAAGCCAAATAGTCAATATGATTAATGTAATCATGACTTATATCATCTAATATGATGAACCTATTATAAACATCCATTAGTGATGTTTCGCCTACGGGCCATATTATATTGTCCCTTTGTTGCACAAACATTGTGATCTCTACGATCCCCTAATTAAGGTAGTGAGTTGTGCTCAAGCCTAATAGTCTATATGATCAATGCGATCATGACTAAAATCGCCAGTACGATGATAAAAATTTAACATCCTTAATGATGTTTTGCCTGAGGGCTATATTATATTGTCCATTTGAGACAACGCAATTGTAATCTTTTTTGATTCTTTGCCCAAGGGGGTGAGCTATGCTCAAATCCCATAGTCTATATAATCATGCGATCCTGACTAGTATCATCAGTATGATGATCATAATATTAACATTCCTAGGTGATGAAATGCCTACGGGCTATACTTTACTCTATTGTCGATAAGATAAAGATAGTGGTGATCTTTATGATCCCCTATTCAAAATGGTAGGATTATACCCAAACCTAATAGTCAATATGATCAGCGTGATCATGACTAATATCATTAGATACGATGATTATATATAAACATCCATTAGTGACGTTAATTGGTTTACCTTTCTGCCAAATGAATCGTCTTTCAAGACGATGACAGTTGTAGTCTATGACTCCCTGTCCAAAGGTGAAGAACTATGTTCAAGCCTTAAAGCTCCTGATCTAATAAGATTGCGGCCTTTGAATTGATGTCCTTGTGACAAACCCACAAGTTATATTTCAAGTCATCCATGACAAGCCTCCGTGCTATAATTTCTCGTCCGTGACAAGTTAACATACTAAATGTTAACATCCCTGGTGACAGGCCTTTTGTGCCATATTTGATAAATGTCCTTCGTGACAGGTCTTAGTGCCATATCCTATAACGTCCTAGAGACAAGGCCATTTGTGCCGTATCTGAATGTCATTGCGACAAGGCCTTCGTGCCATATGATTACTTATGTCCTTCATGACTGGGCATTATGCCATACCTTTCTACGTCCCTCGCGACGGGCCTCTGTGCCATAGGTATATATATATATATATATTAAAAGTCATGTAAGGCTAGCCTTTGAGCTATTCATAATCGTCCTTGTGACAAAGACAGTTGTGACATTATGATCCCCTGTCAAATAGGTAATGGACTCGCTCCAAACCTTAATTGCCATTGATGGTCCTTTTGTGACCTAGGCTAAATATAATGGATATACATTCAAATAAAATTCATTAGGAATGTTCGGAACATAATAGCCTATACGGTTCATGGATGTCGTGGCTAATCTATGTCAGGTCATCAGGATGATGACTAATAATTGTTAAATTTGGTGATTAGTACCAAGTTTCGAGTATGGAAAACTCGGATGAGATAGACAACCGTCGCAATACTTTTAATGCGACAAAAGTTAATAATGCTACAAACGTAAACCTCAATATTAATGGAGTTAATCTCCAAGATGTGGTTGACGCAGTAGTTGGAAAGGCCATGGAAAAGGTCATGAAACAATTCAAAGAGCCGAATGCTTCTCGCTCTAAATTTCATTCAAAACCACGTTCAATTGCTCATGAAAAGTGCTTTGTTCACACTTCAAATATGAAGGATAAACCAAATGAGGAGGATAACTCCCAGAAATTTAAGAAAAAAAGCAAGTACGGGCTTAATAAGAACCAACAAAAGTTTAGTAAGAAGCCTGTATGTAAGAATTGCTATAAAAGACACTGGGGACAGTGTCGAATAGAACAAAGACCAAAGCAGTGTGGCATCTTCAAAGGAACTGGTCATCAGTCCCATGAATGTAGGGACATAAAGAATGCAGTCTGTTACGGTTGTGGTGAGCAAGGCCACATCAGAACTAGATGCCATAAAGCTGCCAAAGAAGGTGCAGCTAAGGCTGGAAATGCTAAGAAAGGAAACGCCTGAACTCACCTGATGAATGCCAAGAGGCAAAACATGATGTCATCAAATACATTCCTTATCATTTACCAATGATAATTTCCGCTAAGTGTCCTGTTTTTAATACAGGCAATAATAAGTCTTCATAAACCATAAGCTTAGCAAACTTTTATATTATCCACAAGGTAGAACCTACCAATGAAACCTCAGAGATTGTTTCTTCTTTTTTCGGCAATGATCTCTCTGAAAAATCTAAGAGTACTCTTTCTTCGAATAGAGTACGACAATATATGTTATTTTTATTTTCCTCATTGATTTTATCAACCGCGAGTGCCAACTATGTTTGATAAAAGCGCCATATGAGGATTGGCGTAACCTAGTGTGTCCCATAGATTGCTTCCATGCCTGGTCAGTATGGAGGTTTAATGCATGGAACCACTAAGATATACCAATGGTCATATAGTACTAAAGTCAACTAGTGGTATTCAAAGAAGATATCCATAATAGAAATGCCTAAGTAGGCGTCTCTACTTAAGGCATTCGTGCACTCGTAAAGCAGATGTGTCAATTGCATGGCACAAGCAACGTTAAGTGGACCAAGGTCGAAGATTGGAACTACCCCTATCATAGTTGGATAATTTGATTTCTTCTCAGTAGAACTACCTTGTTTTACCTCTTGAGAGGCGAGATGGAATTAGGATTTACATCCTATTAAGAGCTGTATCTATTACAGAAGCTCTATATTGGTTAGCATCAACGGAAATGGAAGAACTAAGAACTAACCAAATAAATTTTTGGAGAAAGGCTTGTACAGCCTAGCTCATCATCTTAGGAGCTCCAATTGTTGTTAATAAAGGAAAGCACGATGCAATGTGCTTGTGCATTGATCATTGCAACCTAACCAGGAAACGATTAAGAATCGTTATTAGCTGCCCAGGATCGTCGATTTGTTCGACTAACTATGAGGGTAGATGATTCCTAAAGATTGATTCGGGTAGTCGTTGGAATGACTATCTTACCTTAATTAAGTTCTCCTATAACCAATAGCATCATATAAGCATCAAGGCTACTCCATTAGAGACATTGTATGAGAGAATGTGATAACACCCGTTTGTCGGGCAGGAGTTGGGAAATCCCAATTATCAGAATCAGAGACTGTCCTAAAGGACGACGAATAAGATAATGTGAATCCGTAACCGTATGAAAGCTGCCAGTGATCGGCAGAAGAGCAATGCGAACAAGAGGCGCAAATCTCTTAAAGTTCCAAGTAGGGAACAAGACTCTATTAAAATATCAACATGGAAGGGTATGATACGTTTCAGTATAAAGGACAAGTCGAGTCCTAGATATTTAGGACCATTCGAGATCATCGAATGTGCCGGAATCATAGCTTTAAGCTAAACTTGCCTAAGGAGCTTAGGGGAATTCACAATGTGTTCCACATCTTTAACTTAAAGATATGTCTAGCCGATAAATCGCTAGCAATGTCTTATAAAGACATATAGATTAATAAAAGCCTGAGGTTTATTGAAGGACCTATATCGATCAAGGATCGACAGGTTAAGAAGCTCCGAAGAGAAACATGTACCTATTGAATAGGTTAATTGGGATACCCGTAGAGGTCCCCAATATACTGCGGAAGTTAAGCCCATTATACGACAGAAAGTACTTCCATCTTTTTGAGCAAATCTAGGGGTCGAGATTTCTTTTAAGGGGGTGAGGATGTAACACCTCGTAAAATCGTGTCCAATGATGTGCTGACTCGTGTAATGAACCCTAATAAAGTCAAACGTTGACTATGAGGGACTGTTTTGTCAAAATCGAAAACTTTGAATGTGGAAGGACTGAAAGTGTCAACATTCCTAAACTAGGCCTCTGAGTGACCTTATACGATGTCCGTATTCTCAAATGAGCCACTTGTTGGACGAGAGGAGTCGTTTGCGTAACTATGTGGAAGTTTGCGCAACGAATGGTTAAAAATGTCAACATGTTAATTCTTACCTCTGAGTGACCTTTTAACAAACTGAGAGCTTCATAATGATTGATTATATTCTCGGGAATGCCTATATTGGCCATTCAAAGCTTTTATGCCAATAAGTGAAGTTACGCGCAAGTTTGCGAGTTAGAGGGGTTAAAAGCGTCAACATGTTTAATTATACCTCTGAGTGACCTTTTAACGAACCCGAAGCATTATGATCTACAATCATACTCTCGACAATGCATAATATGGGCTACATAGGGCTTTGATGCAATTAAATAATAATACGCGCAAGTTTTCGCGTTAAGAGGACTAAAAGCGTCATAAACTGTGTAAGTTTACATTTACGTGCATATCTTACGTTCTGACCACATATGGACATCCAAAATTTTTGTACACACTAAAATATTTTTATTTTAGTGTTCGGCATGCAAAAATTACCATTCGTCGCTTAATTTGGATCGTTTTCGCGTCCGTTCGAGTTTCGTCGTAATTCGACGAATAACGTGACCATACGGCCAAACGAACCAACATCCGGGACTTTTCCGAGCATATTTTGAGTCCTCTGTACTTTGGCCACCTAGTAGAGCCTTGAAAATGGCTTAACGGGTGTTAAAAGTGCCAAAAATGGGCTTATATATGTGCAGGGACCTAAGCTGTAAATATTGAAAGTTATGCTGAACTGCAGGGACCAGGCGGGCCGCGTAAGGCCTGTCCCTCATCTTACGTGGCCCGCGTAAGGATGCCCAGTTCTAGAAAATCGTTTTTCAGCAACAGATTGTTAATTCAGGGGTTGTTCTTGTAAGTTCTTTGTGTGTTAACCAAGTTAACACCTCTCCAAGGCTTTGAACCTGCACCAAACACATGTATGGCCATGATCTCTTGCTTGGTGGCCAAATAAACACTTGTCTTAATCCTACAAATTTCCGAAAACTATATATAGGACATGAGTCCATCCATTTTCATTGCTCATTTCATTCTAAGCTACTCTTCTCTCAAACCTGGAGCTCCTGATCTGAATTGGGAATTTATTCTTAGTAGAAAGGATAGCTAGGACCTTTTGTAAGTGTCTTAGCCCTCTCTATAGTTCAGTTTTATGTTTTAAAAACCGAAAAGTCAAGTTATCGTAAATTAGCTTTGACTTTCGGTTTAATCATAAATGGTCCAGCCACTAACCAAAACGAAAGTGGTTATGGAACCATATTAGGATAGGTGGTTAACCCTTAAAAGGGCACCTCATAATTATTTCGTTTGACTAGTTAATTGTCGGGTCAAACTGGACAGAAAGTTTAAAAATGATTTAAATAAATAAAACAGAGGTTCTAAATTATATTTTAACATTCTAATGACTTAGTAATTAATATTAGAACATGTCTAATCAGTCCTAACCTAGCAATTATCAGTCTAAGGTCAGTTTATAACCGAAAGTAGCAAAAGCTTGACTTTTGCTTTGACTTTCAGTTCTAACCCGTTTAAGCTTGATTCTTCCATGTTTTAAGCTTCCATTAGGACCGTATCATATAGTAGTATAACCCCCTGATGTTATATTGCTTGGTTCTTAGTAGTTTGAATTATATGCACATGTCCGCTATTATGCTTATAAATGCCCATTCCGCCCTTTTTACATATAAATGAGAATTTTGAAAATGTGAGAGGACCAAAACCTTTGTTACTGATATATAAGTATGTCCCGAAAATTTCACATCAGTTCTTGGTCTCAAACAGGAGTTATGCTCGATATCGTAAATAGAAGCTTTTTATTAATTAAATTGCGATATCCTGCATAAGGCATGTTTAAACTTGGATTTTGACCCAAAACTCATTACCTACTATTAAGATATTATTTTTAAGGATTTTTGGAATTTTTGATCAGATTATAATCTGATCGTATTAGGGAGTTTCTATGTAATTCGGTAAATGACGATAAAACCCTTTTCATGCATAAAAATGAGATTAACAAATGATTTGAATGCCAAATCTTTTCATACTGATTTTATGTATTAAATAAATTATTTTGAGTATTCAAAACTGATCCAAATCTCAGGTTTCCATAAAACACCTTAATTATCGTCAATTAGCGATTTTTACGCTATTTAGGTGCATAGTATGGTTTTAAAACCATAATTAACACCTAAGACTTGTTACCTACTGAATTTTTAAACAAATTTCAATATCATTACAGTAGGTATTAGTCATGAACTCAAACTTCCAAAAATGTCCTTAAAAGCATATGTGAAATGACCAAAATGCCCATACGGGACTTAATTTGGTTTAAAATACTTTTTGGGCATATATGTTAACATCCTACTGATGTATTAACATATTCTAAGCATAATAACATATGGGACTTGTATATGGTTCACTTGGTTTCCCGTTAAGCATTTACGTGTTCGGATCGGTTTACGTAACTAGTTTACGTAAGTTTGTCGAAACGGGTTTAACCTTATCGTTTTTACTTCAAAATCCAGAATGTACTTAGTTTCCCATATTATACAAGTCTTCATACTTGTTGGGTCTAAATTACATTCTATTCCGGTCATCTCTTAATCTAGCGTATCGTACCGTTTTAGATACTTTAAGCTAGCCGGTCTAAGTCTACGACTTAAATAAGACCGTTAGCATTCTGAATTGGTTATATATTACATCACTCCAGACTAGAGCCACCCGGTAAAAGCTACATGCATTTAGATAGATGGGATACGACTGAGTTATTATACCGTGAATCATGTATTAGCTCAGGTAAATACTTTTAACTTATTTTCCCTTATACGGGCTTGGGATACGGGATATTTATACCGCTTGGTCGGGTATGAGATTATTTAATCGGATTGTGATTTAATAAATCTGCATAACCCGTTTTAATCTGTTTTGTTTGATAACATAAACATTGGGGGTTAACAACCGTGTCCTGGATATATCCTCGGCTCATTTAAGTTATTAATGGCCACGACCTATGCACGGGGTGTAGGCATACACCTGACAGATGCAAATGCTAAATATTAAATTACCCACAAGTTGGGGATAACTCCTCTGTGGGTTTTATAAGTGGTGAGTCGGTTAATCATGACCGGCTTCCAAACCGGCCCCATATATATGACAAACATGTAAAACTGTATACAAGATTTTATTAAAGATTGTCCCAAGTTATAAATGGTTTGTGCCTTGTGCACTTAAATCAACTTTCATAAACTCTTTTAAATGAGTCGGTTAATTGTATTTACCAGTGAAAACTGACGTATTTTCCAAAGACTAAGTGGCAGGTACTACTCGTAATAGGCTGGGGGATTGCTCGGTGTCGAAATAGAGGATCTTGCAAATCCTTAAAGATGCCTTAAATTCTGCTAAACTTTATTTTATACATTCTGTAAAGATCCACCTGTGGATTTGATATTACAGGCTCGTCTATAATAAATACTTTGATATTTTCAGACATTTGAGTTTGTAATAATATTTTATATTCCAAGACTTCCGCTGTGCTATTCTGTGTGTGTTTGACCATGATGATATCAACTACGTCACGATACTCCCCACCGGGCCCACCGGTAATATGTGGAAATATCGGGGTGTGACAGTAGATGACGGACACAGGGAATGAAAACGATGATGATGTAACACGTCAAGAAGCGTTCGATAATAAGGTTTTGGGAGCAGCAGAAAGAGTTATACAAGCCAACCTTCCCCGATTAGCCCAAGAAGTCGAAAGTCGTGTTTTGGGGATTGTTGATTCTATGATGACTAGTAAGATTGAAGAATTAAAGGAAATGGTTGAAGGGTCTAAAGGTAAAAGTAAGGAACGAAGGTGTACATACAAGGATTTTATGGCGTACAATCCCTCTTCATACAATGGGGAGGTTGATCCGATAAAGTGTCAAAGGTGGATAGCAAATATCGAAGTTGTGTTTATATGTAGCCAATGCGAGAAAGAAGATCAAGTAATGTTTGCTACGGGTCAGCTTCAACAACAAGCTAAGGATTGGTGGGATACGCAAAGTAAGGAGTTAGGTGAAGAGAAACTCCAAACATTAACTTGGCAAGAATTGAAGGAGTCATTCCTGAAGTATCATTGCCCGCAGTCGGCAATTGATAGAATACTAGAGGAATTCTTGCGTCTTCGCCAACAGGATGAATCTATTGATGAAATCACCAACACCTTCTTTGATAAGCTAAAGTTTTGTGAAGACTTTGTCAAGTCTGAAAGAATGAAGATAAATCAGTATCACGACATGTTGAAGGCTGAATATAGGGAATTCATCACTCCCTCGAAGTGCGAAACTTTGAATGAACTTATCAATTGGGCTCGGGATAGAGAGATAGAGTTGAAGCGACAAGTAGGAAGGGGGAGAAAATAGCAGCTGAAAAGCACACAACTATGAGTCTGTCCAAGAAACCTAAGAAACATGACAATAGAAACAAAGGAGGATCTAAAAGAAGTATTCCTCCATGCAAAACTTGTGGGAAGCTTCATACCGGAGAATGTCTATTGGGTAAAAAGGGATGCTACAACTGTGGTCAGGAAGGGCATCCTTACTATAAGTGCCCCAGTCCCATGAGGACGTGTTTCAATTGCTTTACTCCTGGTCACGTCAAAGCCGAATGTCTGAAGCTTAAACAAAAGGGGCAAAAAGATGGAAATAAGGGTGAAAATCAGAAGGCTCGGGGAAGGATGTTTCAAATTACCACTGAGGAAGCTAAGGTTCTACCGAATGATGTATCAGGTATCTTCTTAGTCAACCTAATACCCGTGAATGTGTTATTCGATTCCAGTGCTAGTAGATCTTTTGTGTCAGATGACTTATGTGCCATCCCTCCTTTAGAAAAGAACGAATGTCTATACCCTTAGAAGTAGAGGTGGCGGATAGAAAAAGTTATTTGTTTTATGTGAAATTTGTAAAAACTGTAAGATCACCATAGAGAATGAAGACTTCGAAATAGATCTTATTCCTATGGTTTTGAGGGAATTTAAAGTAGTAGTGGGAATGGATTGGTTATCCCGCTATCATGCGGAAATACGATGCGAGGCGAAAGTTATTAATGTATTATCACCTAATGGGGATCGAGTAAGTATTCATGGGGAAAGAAAATTAGAGACAAAATTGTGCACGATTGTCGAGGCGGCTAAGTATGCAAGAAATGAGGGTAAGGTATTTTTGGCCTACGTAGTAGACACAAGACAAAAGACGCCTAAAATTGGAGAAGTTAAAGTTATGAACGAGTATCCAGATGTGTTTCCGGATGAATTACCGGGATTACCACCCGAGTGAGAGGTGGAATTCCGAATTGAACTAAACCCGAGCGCCAAACCAGTGGCCAAAGCTCCCTATAGATTACCACCTGCTGAAATGCGAGAGCTAATGACACAGATACAAGAATTGCTTGATAAGGGCTTCATACGCCCGAGTGTGTCACCCTGGGGAGCCCCGGTACTTTTTGTGAAAAAGAAAGATGGTTCGATGCGCATGTGCATCGACTATCGAGAATTGGATAAGTTGACAGTGAAAAATAGATATCCCCTACCTCGAATAGATGATCTTTTCGATCAATTGCAAGGGGCGAGATGGTTTTCAAAAATTGATCTGCGCTCGGGATATCACCAACTACGGGTACGAGAGGAAGATGTTGCGAAAACCGCGTTTAGAACCCGATATGGACATTACGAGTTTTTAGTAATGTCATTCGGGCTAACTAGTGTGTCGGCCGCATTCATGGATCTTATGAATAGAGCATGCCGACCCATGTTGGATAAGTCTGTAATAGTATTTATAGACGATATCCTGGTTTACTCCCGTAATAGAGCCGGACATGCTAATCATTTGCGTGAAGTATTAGAAACTCTTTGGAGGGAAAAGCTTTACGCAAAGTTTTTAAAATGTGACTTCTGTCTTAGAGAAGTGCAATTTCTCGGCCATGTCATCAATAAGGATGGTGTCCTGGTAGACCCAACTAAAGTGGAGGCCGTTATGAACTGGGTTCCTCCAAAGAACCCGAGTGAAGTAAGAATTTTTCTGGGTTTGGCTGGGTATTATCGAAGGTTCATACAGGATTTTTCCAGAATAGCATTACCCTTGACCAAATTGACAAAGAAGAATGAGAAATTTGTATGGGGGCCTGAGTAAGAGAAAGCATTCCAAACGTTAAAGAGTAGGCTGTCTAACGCACCAGTTTTAACCTTACCCGAAGGATCAGAAGACTTGGTTGTATACACCGATGCTTCACATCAGGGGTTGGGAGCTGTTCTAATGCAACGGGGTAAGGTGGTAGCCTATGCCTCAAGGCAGCTTAAACCACACAAAAGCAACTACCCAACACACGATCTAGAATTGGCTGCAGTAGTATTCACGTTGAAACTGTGGCGACATTATCTATACGGAACGAAATGCACGATATATTCAGATCATAAAAGTCTCAAGTATTTCTTCGAACAAAAAGACTTGAATATGAGACAACGAAGGTGGTTGGAACTAATTAAGGATTATGATTGTGAAATCCTTTATCACCCTGGGAAGGCCAATATTGTAGCAGATGCATTAAGCCGGAAGGAATACCCACCACCCATACAAGTTAAATCAATGAGAATGACAGTCACTCCTAAACTTTTAGAGTTGATCAAAGAGGCCCAAACAAAGTCCCTAAATGCTAATGATCCGATGAATGAAAGAACGAAAGGCTTAGTTGATGAATTAAAAATGAATGATGACGGTATCATGACCAGGTATGGTTGAATCTAGGTACCTTGGTTATGTGAAGTAAAATCGCTGTTACTTGAGGAGGCCCACAAATCTCGTTATGTGGTACACCCCGGAGCAACAAAAATGTATCAAGATTTAAAGAAAGGATATTGGTGGCTCGGAATGAAACGTGACATTGTTAAATACGTGGCTAAGTGCTTGACATGTTCCCAAGTGAAGGCGGAGCACCAAAAGCCGTATGGTAAATTACAACCCTTAGAAGTACCAGTTTGGAAATGGGAAGACATAACCATGGATCTCGTTACAAAACTTCTTAAAACAAAACGAGGGCACGATGCTATTTGGGTTATAGTCGACCGACTCACTAAAAGTGCTTACTTTTTGCCCATACGAGAAACTATTTCATCTGAAAGGTTGGCGGAGATTTATACGAATGAAATAATAGCTCGTCACGGAGTACCCGTGTCTATTGTGTCGGATCGTGACACAAGATTCACGTCTCAGTTTTGGCGTAGATTTCATGAAGATGTGGGCAAAAACTTGTGATTGAGTACCGCGTACCATCCACAAACGGATGGACAGTCAGAAAGAACTATACAAACGTTAGTAGATATGTTGAGGGCTTGTGTCATAGATTTTGGGGGAAACTGGGACGACCATTTGCCGTTGGTAGAGTTCGCGTATAATAACAGTTATCAGAGTAGTATTAAAATGGCGCCATATGAAATGTTGTACAGAAGAAAGTCTAGAACCCCTGTGTATTGGGGATAAATCGGACAGCAAGAACTCGCTCCTAAAGATGTTGTGGAGATAACGAATGAAAAGATTGATCTAGTGCAGGCTCGTTTGAAGGCAGCGCAAGACCGACAAAAGTCTTACGCGGACAAAAGAAGGCGCCCTATTGAATTTTAAGAAGGGGATTGAGTGTTCCTAAAGGTCTCGCCATGGAAGGGTATAATACGGTTCCATAAACGGGGGAAGTTGGGCCCTCGGTACATTGGGCCGTTTAAAATTTTAGCTCGCGTTGGAAAAGTGGCATACCAGTTAGAGTTGCCTCCGGCTTTAGATGGAATTCATAATACATTCCACGTGTCACAATTAAGAAAATGTCTTGCGGATGATACGGCTTACGTGCCCCTTGATGATATCGAATTGGATGAGAAAATGAATTACGTTGAAAGACCGGTGGCCATCAGGGATTTCAAAATAACGCATATTCGAAACAAGGCCATTCAGCAAGTTCTAGTGCAATGGCAACATCGGAAAGGATCAGATCTAACATGGAAATCAGAGGATGAAATGCGAAAGCACTACCCGTCTTTATTTGGTACGTATTAAGGTTTCGGGGACGAAACCTCTTTTAAGGGTGGTAGACTTGTAACACCCAAATTTTTTTATAAAATATTATTTGAATGTTTAAATGTTTTAAATGATTAGTTAGTTATAAATAAGTAATTAAAGTTTAAAAGTTATAAAATATACATGAATGATAACTTAAACAACCTTGAGGGGTTAAACTTGTAAATATATCAATAACTTAATAAAAAACTAAAAACCCAGTAAAGTGGGTGTGTGTGGGTCGCGAACAAGAAGCAGGAAGGAGAGGAAACCCCTTCTCCTTCATAATAACTCAAGAAATTCAGAAATTAAAGGTGTTGTTGATCCAAAAATCGAATACATGAAGCTAATTCTTCGCTAATCTAAGCATATTGAACATAAGGTAAGTTGAATATTGTAGTTTGATGCATCTTCATGAACTAGGTTTAATCAGTTCGTGAAATTGAAGAAATTGAACTTGTATATGAATTAGAATCATCATTAGAAGATGTTTTATGCTTGAATTCGTTTGTATTGAAGGTTTGAATTAAAACCCACTTAATCTAGTAGTATGGTGATCTTGTAGTTCCATAAATTGAGTAATTGTGTTGGATGAAGGTATGAGTACTAAGATAATTGATGAATTACTATGTCATAGAATGATTGAGTTATGTGATTTTGATTGATAAGAGTTGTGAAGACTACTAGAGAAATTATGCATAAAGCACTTGTACTTAGTGCTAAAATTGTTATACGCACACCAAGTGTTCGATTAAATGCTTGAATAGTTGATTCATGTAACTTTGAGTAAATTAGGATGTCCTACTGTGTGTGTAAAAATATGGAGATGATATTTGTGAAAAAGTGTGTGTGGAATGCGAATTTTATATGAATGTGAAAGCTATGTAAATAAATGACATGATATAAGTTAGAATGGAAACATGTGTAGGAATCAAGGAAGAAGGAGGAAGCTCCGGTTCGCAACAAAAATCTCAAGAACGAGGTAAGTTTCTTTACTTAGAAGCTTATGTAATGTTAGTAGTTGTATAATTAATGTTACAAATCCATGATTATTGCTAGTCTTATAATCCATTAGTTTCTAGTTGAATTATAGAGTGTATGTTCCAAATTGAATGTGTAGTCAAGAATAAGGTTCCATATAGATTCGTATTGAACGGATCAATTGGGATTTGAATGAGAATGTTCATGATTTGGTTTATGATGATGGTCCGTTATGAACGGGTTGATTAGTATGAAATAAGAATGTAAAAGGATGATAGATTGTCGAACCGTATCTAAACGGGTCGACCGCTTAAAAGAAAGATAAAAAGGAGGGTCTTAATAAATGTTGACCCATTCATTGGAGTTTACGTATTGATGATGATGTATGTAAAAGAATGGACATTAGAAAGTTGAATGTTATTGTTGGTAGAATTTAACATTTTAATATGTAAACTTATTGACAAGTTTCTTTGTTGCAATAATAGGTAAATCTCAAGCTTAGGTGCTATTGCCTCGCTCGGATCGAACACACCACATCACCCATATATGCGCTTCCGGTTAATGTCGCTTACTTGAAAAGGGTCAAAATGGTTTTTGTAATGTAATGTTAAACTTAAGTTTTCGATGTATGTAGTAGCTTGGATATTTCCCCTTAAAACTTATTTTGGGCGGTTTCGTCAAAATACTTATAATGAACTTTCATATGGTTGTATCTTTCGTATCTTTAAAAGATGTCTTTGAGCTACATTTTGAATGAAAATTTGTTTAAAACAGGGAATCGTTTATTTTACGAACGGGTCATGCCCAAATTTTATTTACATAGCCAAAAAGTTATATGTCATTTTTTATTCTTTTCGGATGTTGAAATAGTGGGCGTTTCACCATGTCGCCACCCTCACCAGAGTTCCTGTTTGTCTTGCCCGAAAAACGTGAAATACCACCACCACCATTGTGTCCTTGCTAGAAAATCACAGTGGTGGTGGTGGTGGTATTTCGCAATTTTCCAAAAAGGTTATGGGTTTTGAGGGTGGCTGATGGCAATGGCGATGGCGATGGCGGTTGCTGATGGTGATTGTGGTGGAGGTGAGGTGGAGGTGGGATGGTTGATGGTGGTGGTGGTGGGTGGCTGATGGTGGTGGAGCTGTGGTGGTGATGAGAGTGGCACGTCACCAAAAGAAAAAAAAATAACTAAGTTATACCTCAGTTAGAAAAGGTCGTGGAGAGATCATAAGTTAAAAGATAGGACCGTCAGTAAATATTTCTATAGTTAGGACTCTTACCTGCCAATGACTAGCTAATACTTGGGATTATTAAAATGCAGTATTTGTTTTAGGTAACTATCACTTAATTTGGGATTGATGACATCATTTTACTTTAGACAATCATGTTAAAGGTTATGACTAATGATTGTTTAATTAGGTTTTACTTTGTTTGGAGTTTTTTTGGGTTGAATTTATTCAAAGATACTATTTTAAATGTTATTGAAGGTTTTGTCAGGTTTTGTCTTTTGTAATTTGTAAGTTATGATAAATGAAAATAGCAGGCAAAAGCCAACAAAGTTGGCAAGTCATTTGTGGGGACTAATAAGCATTGTTGTCATCTTACAAAAAAAAAAGTTAAATGTAACATTATTTATGACTTTTCTTAAAAGATTATCCTTCCAAATTCCTTCACTAAATTCTTTGAGTGGACTTTTCATACTAAATTCCATCTGGAAATCAAAGAAACAAGAGAATCAATATGTAAGGATTTGCAAGTAAATGACTAGTTGTGCAAGGTGTCTTGATTAACAGTTTCCTTTGATCCTAAATGTGTTCATTTCTCTTGTAGCCAAAATGCATAATATGATGAAATCATAAATCTGAAGTAACTGAAACAACAAAAGTATGTGCATGGATTGATCAACCCTTATATCAGGCTCCTTAAATCTTCAAAAAAGAAAAAAAAGAGAGAGATAAATCACAAACAAATCAAACTTCAAACAAACTAACTAGTTAAGTCTTCTTTGCCTTAGCATCAATTCTTGTCTTGTGTTCTTCTTTTACTGCTCTTTGCCTTCTGTCATACAACTTTTTTTCCTCTTGCTTTTGATTCAATGCATGTTTGGATTCACGGCGCAACCCGCTTCGTTTTTTGGAGATTCCACGCTGACGACTCGGAGCAGAAGATGCATCCGATACCATCGAATCATCACTATCTTCATTGTGATGCATTTTATAATAACCACCATGAGTGTTGTCATCATGATCATAAACATGAACATGATCATGTTGATGATGATTGGTTGTTTCATCATGCATGGAAGAAACAATGTACATGGTCCAACCTGATTCACTACTGCTACACTCATCAGCAACTCCAAGGTATTTGGAGAACTCCATTTGAGTAAACAAGAAAATATATATTTTGCTTAAAGAGTTTATAGCTCTTGAAATGTGAAATAACCAGAAAATACACAAAGAAGCATGATAATAAATTGTGCAACTTTAGAGGTGAGTGGCAAGTGGGGAAGGAACCCCACAGTGCATTTGAGAAAAAAAGCACCAAGTCACATGATCATAAATGGCTAAAAATGAAGAGGATGCCTGCATTATTTTGATTTTTTTTCTGTAATGTCATCAACAGGGCTTCCTTTTCATGTGAGTTTGTACTGGCTATCCACCTGTATTTTGTCGTTTTCTAATTGGCCCAAAATTGCTTCCACTCTTTTTCTATCTGTTGTCTCTTTGCTCATAAAGTAGGCTTATGTCTTTGGTTTTTGTGGGGGCTAGGATTAATTATGCACATGGAAATAAGTTAACTAGAGACACACATTTTATTCTTAACCATTTTTTATTGATTATGATAAATGGGTGGTTATGACCATCTGTTTTAGCCTTTAATGAACCATGTCATACTTGATAATTAGTGAAAAAGAATGACCAACTTTTTGAACACAAAGTTTAGTGAAAGTGCAAGTGCATTCAAGAACATTTCCTCTTTGTTACATTATATATAATGATTCAGAAGAAGGTTATAACTACTTTTGGTTTTCATAACACCCGATTTTGAATTTTATCAAAGTATTAGAGAGAATATACTAGTTAGGGTTTTTTGTTATATTACCATAGTTAGAAGATATAGTTTAAATAGATTTACTTTGTAATTATGTTTATTGTATTCTTATAAATAGTTAATCAATAATACGCACTACGTTAAAGTATTTTCATTATTCTATATGGTATAAAGCCTTAGGGTTTTTGTCTCCTTCTCTTCTCTCCCTTTACAGCTATCTCCTCCGGTTTTGCCGTGGGATGTTAGTTGGTCATCGCCCTCGTCACCCCTCACCTCTCTTGTGTGACGACTTTATTTCTCTTCTCTCCCTTACGTCTTGCCCGTGGACATTTGTACACATATATAGGTAGGTTTCATTTATTCTATCATGTCGCCACAGTAGTAGCTCCTACAACTGCAGTAGTAACTCCTGTCACCATGCCGCCGATGTGCCTTAGTTGTGGCTCCTGCCTCCGCAGGCGTAGCTCATATTAGCATCACCCTGATGCCTGCCGCGCCTCTTGCCGCCACTACTATGACCTTAGATTTGACCTACATATTTCGTGTTTTCCGCTCTAATCTGGGCATTCGATTTCCTCTGCTTCAACTGTGGGGAAATATTAGAGAGAATAGAGTAGTTAGGGTTTATTGTTGTATCATTGTCATAGATAGAAGATATAATTTGATTATGTTTTGTGTTCATTATATTGTACCCCTATAAATATTCTATCAATCAAAAGCACTAACTTACGCAGTTTTCATTATTCTATAGAAAGTATTGTGTATCATCGTTCTATAATTTTGCATTAACGCGCATCATCGTACTCCAATTTTCTTATATGGGGTTCAATGTAATTAGTTGCTTAATTAACTTATCCTGTTACAATTACTTTCTAAAACCATCAAACCTATGTTTATATTTAAAGGCCCCAACCAAAAATTTTTATGACATAGAGTGGTCTTTGTCACACTGTCATAAAAGTGAAGAGCTCCAGTGATGACATAGTTAAAGTCATCAGCATTATTAGTGCAAGTACTTAAGCAGCAAAAGAGAAATTGTGGCTTTGCTATAAACAAGACAGAAGACAGTTCTTGATATGTTTATATAATTTTATATATTTATTTAACACCTGAGACTTTTTCAAAGTCTATCTCTTAGAGCATTCACATTCTATCCATCAAAATATGTGAGGGGGAGTTTTTATATTATAAAGGGTATAAAAAGTGGTTGTGAGTGGAGGAGAGAGAAAATGTTACTGTTCATCTGTATATTTGGGGGGACACTGTTCACCCAGTATAATTTTTTTAATATATATTGAAAGTGGTTGTGAGTGAAGGAGAGAGAAAAATGTGATGATAATATTATTTAATTGAAAATGAGAGAGAAAAAGTATTTGTTTTTAGTTGAAATATATTGATATAAGAGTTGTTTTTTAGTGGAATGTATGTATAATTTGATGGTTTGGATGTGAATGCTCTTAGTTGCCAGATGAATGAAAACTCAGCTTTAGAAGCCTGGAAATGCAATGGGGCCCATTCAAGAGGTAAGGCATATGGTTATTAATAGCTTTGCTGATTCACTTCTCAATTACTCATATATATCTAGTGGACACCTTATACTTCTGTCTTGACATGAACAAAGGTCACACTTTTTTAATAATGGAGAAAAAACCAAACTGTATTTGGCTTTGTTATCATCAATCCTTTGCTTCACTGTCCTCATAAAGCATGGTTTATGTTAGTTTTCTTACTCTACTGACAGTGGCGAAGCTTGAGATTTCGGAAGTCACCGGACCTAAAATTACAGTACATAAAAAAATTATAAAACCGGTGGGGTCGAAAACGTATATACCTAAAAAGTTCTATATGAAACACTACTACAAAATGGAGTATAAGACGGTGTTGAATATTTATTTTAGACGGGGTTAAAGCAATAACACCGTCTTAAAATCAATACCTATATGATCAATTTGCTGCTTTGATTAAAATATTTAAAAAAATTCAAAAGAACCCCGTCTAATGCTTAAACACCGTCTTATACTAACTTATGCAACCTTTAGACGGTGTTGTCTTTGAACACCGTCTTATAAACATCATACACTTTGATTAAAATATTTAAGAAAATTCAAAACAACCCCGTCTAATGCTTAAACACCATCTGTTTGTATCAAAACCAGTTTCCCGATGAAGTAAGTAAAATATACTTGTTTATCAATTTATTACTTAACTGTTTATTTTTTTAAAAACTTAGAAGGTTTAGATGTATATAACATGTAAATATATACATAGCTTTATTGCCGATGTTATTACCGATTTTTCTCTTTGCCTTTAGATTTAGTCTATAATATTTGTAATAACTCTTTCTATCTACTTTTATTTTAGATGTGGCACGACACGAGAGAGGCTACGGATAATGAAATAGATGTTTTGTTGATGACGTTGATGCCAAAGTTTTTTAGCGAGTTAGGTATTTCGTTAGATTAGCGTATATAGTTTATTTATACAATTTAACGTAGTTTGTTATGTATTCACAAATGATTGTAATCAGACGGGTTTATTTCCAAATTGAATGTCTACGGGTTTATTTTAGATTTAAATATGTATTGTTTTGGTTTGATTTGAAAATGTTCCATTGGTGTATGTGTATAAGCTTGTGTATTTCCTGGAAAACCTTTTATATGTTTTTTTTCCCAACAAATGTATTTATGGAAAACCTTTACTTTTCCAGCAGTTTATAAGACGGTGTTCACTAAGTTTAAGCCGGTGTTCAAACTCTGAACACCGTCTAATAAGACATGAAGTTTAAGCCGGTGTTCAAACTCTGAACACCGTGTAATAAGACATGAATTTTAAGCCGGTGTTCAAACTGAACACCGTCTAAAAAGACATGATTTTAAAAAAGTGTGGTTTAAGACGGTGTTGAAAACACCGTCTTAAAGCCCATATCACCCCGTCTTAAGCTCTATTTTGTAGTAGTGAAAACTACATACCGGACACTACTGAGCGAAAAGTCCCCCCCCCCCCCCCCCCGGCCCCCTACTATGCTACGCCCATGTATACTGAGTTGACTCACAAAGTCATTGCATTGGGTTTAACTAACTCACTAAGACGTATGGTATCGCTCAAACTCCTACCCTTTATACCGCACAAATTACAATTTACTCCTGACATTCGACTTGTTTAAAGTAGATGGATTCTAAATGGACATGTAAACCGATATATCCAGTCTGTTTGGACCCGATAAACAAGCAGCCTAAGCATCTTATCTTGTTATAACCAGACAATGGAGGGGCCTATATATCTTATTGGTGATTTGATCATTTGGACTCTTGCTAATTTTCGCCTTTTAGAC
Source organism: Helianthus tuberosus (assembly GCA_030545235.1). NCBI lineage: Eukaryota > Viridiplantae > Streptophyta > Magnoliopsida > Asterales > Asteraceae > Helianthus > Helianthus tuberosus. Next base: position 36,011,437 of record CM060436.1, read on the forward strand.
TCGGTTAAAAAGGGCATTGCTTTCTAGATTGGTTTGTTGTGTGAACAACTTGTTAGTTTGTTGGTTTTCTTTTGTCCATTATTTATATTTTGCCTTTTGTGAGTGACAAATAGTAGTGGTTTGAATCAATATTTGGTTGGAACTTGTGGAATTAATGTGCATAATATGGATGCATGTGTGGGTGGGACAGGAGATCATTCCCGTATCTATCTTACACCGTGTTTTTTTCTACCCAATTTGAATATTCTTGAAAATGAACTTCAAATTATATGATAGAATAGACAACTATAGGTTATAAACTCATTAGGAACAAGTAAGAAACTAATAATGCAAGTTTATTAGTAGTTAATATATGTGTGTATCTTTTAGAAAATTAGATTACAACTCTTGTCATGTTTATAGTGACTCGATGTTGACTAGAGTGCGTCACATTTTTTTTTTTTTTTTTTGCATATTTTACGTGATCAAAAACTTTATGTATCTTATGAGGGATGCTTTATGTGACATGTTAAATGTTTGAAGATTGCATCTCATTTTGTGTTGAAGCGCTTTGATTTTACTATATATTAATTAAGGAGCGTCGTGCAAAGAAATAGCTTGTCACTCTCCCTTGATAAGGCTAAGGTAGAATGAAACCAGTAACCCATAACAATAAGTGGAAGAAAATGACCCTCTGAGGGTGTCACATGGAACCTTTAAGGACGACCCCGTGACAAGTAGGATTAGAGCAAACCTGACAATCGGGTAGTTAACTTGTTCACTTATCCCAAAAGTTCTTAATTTGATGACTAGACAATGGTGGCGAGAGGATGATCATAATCGATGCCCATTCGGTGGTTTGTGAGCTATGTGACTAAGATTAGTAGCGGCGGTGTATGAGAGGACTCACAGCAACTCGGGAGTCGGGTGAATATACTTCAAGAAGGCGGTGATATTAGAGAACATGGATCTTTTTCTTCCGGAGTGTCAAGAGGACACGAAGTCGTGGGAAAATTTGCATGCTCGGCTCATCCCAGTTGCAAGAATCCATAGGTGGAAGACTAGCAGATCATGATAAGTTCGTGTGTGTCAACACCGTAAGATCGGCAGGTCTATCAGAGCTGCAAGTCCAATGGGTTGGTGGAAGCTGGAAATTTCCATAAGTGTATAGGTTCATATAACTAGTCCATGTGCAATATGTTAGTGGCACACTTAAACTGTTGGGGGTCTGACGTTGTGCGATGTGTACGTAAAAAGTGTTATATTTTTAGTCGTTTTATACACTGGTTCAAGTTTTAGTCTTTATAAAAACACGATAAAATGCTATCACACTACACTTCATGTTGGGCAAGTGCACTCATCGTTGGCGTAATATAGTGATGGTAAGATACTGAGATTGTCCAATGATACAACGAATTTTAGTACCGAGTCTACATTAGTGTCTAATCAAATCAAAAGTAAAGGGTTAAAAATGGCTCAAACTACAATGAAGAGATAAATTAAAAGATAGTAATCAGTGATAAGAAAAATGGGGTGTTTAGGATATACTCATCTCTTTGTTGCTTTGTTAACTTACCCTTACCATAGGGTAACAAGGGCTCGATTGTCAGATGAGGAACTGCGTGTCTTAATGCATAAAGTTGTGTAGTTCTTTGTTAGGGACCCTATGTAACACCCCGAAAACGGGTTTCGTAATTAACCCACGTTAATACTAAAAGACGGGCAAAGTACCATTAGTGGTAAAAGTAACCCGGTGAATATTATGATTTTAAATAAATAAACCTAATATTAAATAAAAGTAGTATAAAGGCTTTTGAGGAAATAAAGTTTATAGAAGGCCCGACCTAACGGGACTTAAAATAAGCTTAGTCATAAATATTCCCAAACCCGCTAAGTTAACTAGGAATATTAAATCTAGTTAATAAGTGGGGATTTTGTTGAAAATAATTAGGTTGTCGCCTACTTAAATGACGAACCAAACACGAGGGGGCAAAGCGGGATAACTTGAAAAGTTATTTATTAATAACTAAACAAAACACACACACACATAAGTGTGTGTTCTGGATCGAGCTCAGGAAAGCTCCCAAGGAGCCAAACCCTAACATCTAACATAATCATCAAATTGAAGGATCAAATGAAGCCCAAATTCACAACCGAGCGTGAATTAACGATCACCCGAACAAGAGGATCGTAAGGTATGTAAAAATCTTGATGATTAGTGAAGTTGTGAAATATGGATAATCATCCTAATCATGAATTAGGCATGGATTAGAGAAGGTATGGCTAGATTAGTGATGTATACTTGCTTAGGAACAAAACCATAAGTGAAAATCATACATGACATGCTATGTATTGAATGATTTGATGATTTACTACACTTAATCAAGTGGGTTTTAAACATATGATTAAAAAGATGATATAATTGTGATTAGAATCATCATGCATGATAATAATCGATAAATACTTGAACAAATGATGTGTTTAAGGATATGATTATACCTACTATAAAAAGGGTTTTGTATGATATGATAAAATTGGGTGATTGTTCATGATTAGTGATGTTTAATATCATCAAGAATTAATTTGGTAACTTATAGTTACAAGAGCTTGCTAAATACGTGATTAAAACGGTAACATAAGAATGATGTTTACCGGATAATTGGCCAAATAATTAAAACTAGTAGTTAAGCTACTTCGTATAGTTAATTATGTCAACAGTCAGTTGACTTTTAAAAGTCAAACTGATCAATGATATGGTCAAATGGTAATTTCGACATAAAAGTCGTAGGATGGAATAGTCATGAATGATTAGGACTAAGTTAACCATCTTATGAATTATGATGATAGTTTGACGCTGACAAGCTAAGGGGAAGCTTGGGAAGGAAGCGGGTCAAACTAATCGGGAGTAAAGGAAAATGCATAAACAGGATGCAAGGTAAGTATATCTTACACTAGTCATATATTTATAATATTCTTTCGTCATATTAGTTACGAAAAAGAAAAATACCTAATTGAGATATGATGTTCCGACGTGTGGTCGTACGGAACAAGATAATCAAATATGACAAGAAAACATAGTGATGGCTAAAAATGAGTTAAACCGGTAATTCGATCATATTATGACGAATGAAGCATGTACTTTTAATGGTTATCATATAAGTTAAATCATAATAACCATTAAGGGCAAAATGGTAATTTTGACAATTTGACAATGGTAATTGGTCATTTAGACCAAACGGGTCAAATGGTGAAATTATCACCCTTTGACAATATCGACTAATGGGTTGTCAAGTTGCATGATGTTAGGAAATAAATAGCACATGGATGCTTACATCGCTATCACTTAGTAGCCATTAAGGAAAGGTATTGAAACGGGTCAATATATTGATCCGAGCCAGGTATGTATAATAATACAACTCATCATGTAGAATTTGGAGTTTTATAACAGTTAGACAAGGTTAAAATAAGATATCCGGTTATCTTTTAGGTAAAGCGAATAAATTGAGTTATGATTATGGTGTTTTAGAAACATATTGGTTTCTAAACAAGAATATGGTTAAAAGGTCGGACTTTGGGGTTCAAACAAGCACTAATAGTCCTTCGTCGTAAAAGAATGACTAAAATTGACTAAAACGCCCTTGTTGGCTAATTCGAATAAACAACCTTTAAAGGTAGTTTTGAAACAAGTTTTATGATCAAATAAATAATTGGAATAAGTGTAATAAGCGAAAGATGTAAACTTTCGGTCAAATTACTCTATATGAGACTTTGTCGTAAATTAGCAATCAGACAAGAAAAACTCGGATTATATAGATCACCTCATTAAGTCCACCACAATTATAGTTGTGGTGGAAGATTACTTGATTAGAATGTTGTAAATAACGCTAGAAATGAATGAAAGCGATTTTAAGCTTTAAAGTGCTTAAATACTTTAATGGGTCAAAATAAGCAATTGAACATAAACGGGTTCTGACTAAGTAAGAAACCCATAATTTATGATTTATTTGATAGGAAATATTGAAATTATGATTCTCATGAGTTTATAGATCAAGTAAACATGTTTGTTTGATAAAATCGCGAACGGGTCAAAATTTGGTAAAAATGTAATAAGCCGAAGACTTAAAAGTCTTAAATTTTGTTAATCCGGATGTTGGATTTTGACTCCATATGATGAAGGGTCAAATTACAATCATGTAGGAAGAAACGGTGGGTCAAACGGATAAGCGGATTGAAAGATACGAAAGTTTTCGTGTCAATAAACGGCAAAATGGAAAGCTGGAATGCAGGGGCCACCGTAACTTACGGTTCCACCATAAGTTACGGTGGAGCTGAAGGCTTTACGGCAGCCCCCTACTGATTTACGGTAGGGGCAGGTCACACCAGGGCCACCGTAACTTACGGTGCCACCGTAAGTTACAGTGGAGGCCAGTTGGAAATTCATGTTTTGAGATCAAGAGTTTAACGTTGGGATTCTTTTTCCTTCCATTATCATTATCGGATTTGTTTAGACATATTTTAATCCCCGTATGACTAAAGCATTTCATGTTTATGAAATGTAGGTACATTTTGGTTGCCGGAAGACGATCAAGCTCATCGAAGAACCGAACACGATAAAGAAACATGCTTCCGCACTTTGCCTCGTCATAAATTTTTAAATTACGAATCTGATCATGTTATGTCAAATAACTAATGATTTGTAAAAATTTTAATAAACCCGTATTTCTAATGTATATGCAATCTTAAATACATGATTGTTTACGTTAAATCTTGAATTATAAGTACGGGTGTTACAAGTTGGTATCAGAGCCTTGGTTTAAGAGATTCAAGTATGGTGGGAAAACTATGTTTGGACTTAAACCTTATGCTCTTAATAAAGATTGGTGTTCGGTTCGTGGCTTGATCGCAAATCCGGTAAGTACATGTATGTTAATGGTTTAGCATGCTAAAGTGTTGTAAACAACACATAGGGCTACCGTGTGTTACACGTTACCCCAATTGAAATGATTGATATAGTTGACGAAAATACGTGCATTGACGTGTATAGTAGAAAAAGCCTTATATTAGAATACCGTCGATTGTTGAAGTAGATGTTACTAACTTTTGTGAATGTTTTAATTGAAGGACACTCGCGTTTGAAGACGACGAGAGTCAAATGAATTGTGGATATGATGATGGAATGGTCCGAGATATGACAAGAAGAGCATGCTCATTAAGGACCTAAATCGCGTAATGGTCGCGAACAAGGCTAATGGCAAGAAAAGCCCGTTAGGGCAAGCATTTACCAGGTGCACGTTTAAATTATTGCATGAATATAAACATGCAACCAATACGTAGAAATTGAAAGTTGCATATGTAGATTAAAACTTGGAAAAACCCGAATAGAAAATGTATTCGGGATATTGTTTCCAAGAGAAACAAATAGAGACGTTACTTACATAGGGCGTGATGTGAAAACTATAAAAAGGTCATGTGTGTCATGTGTTAATCGCTTACTCTGGCCAAGTAAGTAGTGGCATATGATACCATGAACTTCTTATGGCGGACACGTTTACATCCGATGTAGTAAGGGCGGGGTGAATGGGACTAATTAAAAAGTACCCAAATGAATCAGATAAGCAAAATATTTGATAATAATGTAAACGCACAACCGAGTGACGGAAGCGTATTACATTAGGATAATGAGCCCGAGTGAAGGGACAAAGAAACATGTAAAATGATTTAGACAAGTATTGGGAGGGAGTATACTTACACTCGAACCCAGAAAACGCAAGCATGTAAAATGATTTAGACAAGTATTGGGAGGGAGTGTACTTACACTCGAACCCAGAAAACGCAAGCATGTAAAATGATTTAGACAAGTATTGGGAGGGAGTGTACTTACACTCGAACCCAGAAAACGCAAGCATGTAAAATGATTTAGACAAGTATTGGGAGGGAGTGTACTTACACTCGAACCCAGAAAACGCAAACATGTAAAATGATTTAGACAAGTATTGGGAGGGAGTGTACTTACACTCGAACCCGGAAAATGCAAATATGTCTCTTAACGGGTCGTTTTTCTAAAACGTCAAACTTAAGGACAAAGTAGGAATATAAAAAGCGAAACGAAGTCATAATGCATACCGTAAGGGTTGCAATAATAACGACTTCGGTAAAACACCTGGTTGGGGGGTAAGGATTGAAACACATGCGTAGACCGAGAAACGGGAACTCGGATGGAAAGTTAAAAGACTTGGGTTTTGAGTCATGACTAAAAGATGACAAGATAAAGTAAATAGAAGTTTTGATAAATCATGTTCAACTATTTTAAAGTTGAACGGGTCGAACAAATATTGAAGTTTGACATTCATAAGTGACGAATTTTCACACGAATAAGTTAAACGGGTCAGATAAAACGTAACATTGGAAGGGATAATGAGCCCGGTAATGGGACGAGATTGAATACAAATATGGGCGCAAACCAAATAAAGGAAAGTGCGAGTTATTAATGAACCCATGTAATGGGTCGGAAATTAAATATGAATTGATTGCAGACGCGAATCACAGTCGGAGTGAACAAAATTTTGATGCGAAAACAAATGATTTTCGAACATAAAAGGGACGATCTACGGGATCAATATAACCTTCGGGTTATAAACAATGTAATGGTCTACGGGACTAAACTGACCCACGGGTCCAGGATAAAAAGGAAAAGGATCATAAAGGCAAACGCCCTAAAGTGGTGAAAGCCTAAAGAAATAGCCTACGAGGCTAAGCGAAGGAACCTACGGGTTACTTAGACAAGTGAGGGAACCAGTAGAGAATCCCCGCATAAAACTAAGACTATAAAGGAATAAATTATGGACTGTCAATATCCTGGTATGGATAATTGACAAAAGTTAAGAGAAGATCCTAAACTAAGACTTCGGTTTTAGTAAGAAATAACGTTTTTACAAATATAAATTCTGATAGGAATTTGAATAGTAAGCATGAAAGATTCAAGTCTTGACATTTATAGGCGCAAGATGATATTTTCGAAAAGTGATATTTTCAAAAACGAAATTTTGATGCAAATTAAACATGACGTGACACGATCACGGTCAAGAAATGCAAGGTGAAGTGGAATCACATTATAACCAAGCGAGCGGTAAAAAAAAAGCAACTGGACTAATAAGTCTAGTTAGTGAGATCGGTTAAGGTCATTTAAGTAAGTTGGTTGCTTGTAAGTGGTGGATTCGGTATAACTAAACCGAATAAATGAATTTGAAAACAAAAGAAATTGTTGCTAAAGGTGAAAGATTTCACTAAAGACCTTTAAACGGGTCAAAGTAACGGATTCATAAGGAAATTCGATAGTATATGAAAGCGATGGATATCGCTAAGTTAACTAAACTAGTGGGAATAACGAGATTACGTTATTTCGAAGTTACACTATGTCGTATGAGATATGTAGACAATTAGTAACTAAAAAGATGATACCGTACTTTTCGGGTAATACTAACGATTGGTTAAAAAGTATAAGTAATGTTTAAAAGATTTCTCGGCTCAAATACATTGAGTTTAAACTCAATGATTTATGTAAGAGAAGGTTTCGAGGACGAAACCTCTTTAAAGGGGGTAGACTTGTAACACCCCGAAAACGGGTTTGGAAATTAACCCACGTTAATACTAAAAGACGGGCAAAGTACCATTAGTGGTAAAAGTAACCCGGTGAATATTAGGATTTTAAATAAATAAACCTAATATTAAATAAAAGTAGTATAAAAGCTTTTGAGGAAATAAAGTTTATAGAAGGCCCGACCTAACATGACTTAAAATAAGCTTAGTCATAAATATTCCCAAACCCGCTAAGTTAACTAGGAATATTAAACCTAGTTAATAAGTGGGGATATTGTTGAAAATAATTAGGTTGTCGCCTACTTAAATGACGAACCAAACACGAGGGGGCAAAGCGGGATAACTTGAAAAGTTATTTATTAATAACTAAACAAAACACACACACATATAAGTGTGTGTTCTGGATCGAGCTCAGGAAAGCTCCCAAGGAGCCAAACCCTAACATCTAACATAATCATCAAATTGAAGGATCAAATGAAGCCCAAATTCACAACCGAGCGTGAATTAACGATCACCCGAACAAGAGGATCGTAAGGTATGTAAAAATCCTGATGATTAGTGAAGTTGTGAAATATGGATAATCATCCTAATCATGAATTAGGCATGGATTAGAGAAGGTATGGCTAGATTAGTGATGTATACTTGCTTAGGAACAAAACCATAAGTGAAAATCATACATAACATGCTATGTATTGAATGATTTGATGATTTACTACACTTAATCAACTGGGTTTTAAACATATGATGAAAAAGATGATATAATTGTGATTAGAATCATCATGCATGATAATAATCGATAAATACTTGAACAAATGATGTGTTTAAGGATATGATTATACCTACTATAAAAAGGGTTTTGTATGATATGATAAAATTGGGTGATTGTTCATGATTAATGATGTTTAATATCATCAAGAATTAATTTGGTAACTTATAGTTACAAGAGCTTGCTAAATACGTGATTAAAACGGTAACATAAGAATGATGTTTACCGGATAATTGGCCAAATAATTAAAACTAGTAGTTAAGCTACTTCGTATAGTTAATTATGTCAACAGTCAGTTGACTTTTAAAAGTCAAACTGATCAATGATATGGTCGAATGGTAATTTCGACATAAAAGTCGTAGGATGGAATAGTCATGAATGATTAGGACTAAGTTAACCATCTTATGAATTATGATGATAGTTTGACGCTGACAAGCTAAGGGGAAGCTTGGGAAGGAAGCGGGTCAAACTAATCGGGAGTAAAGGAAAATGCATAAACAGGATGCAAGGTAAGTATATCTTACACTAGTCATATATTTATAATATTCTTTCGTCATATTAGTTACGAAAAAGAAAAATACCTAATTGAGATATGATGTTCCGACGTGTGGTCGTACGGAACAAGATAATCAAATATGACAAGAAAACATAGTGATGGCTAAAAATGAGTTAAACCGGTAATTCGATCATATTATGACGAATGAAGCATGCACTTTTAATGGTTATCATATAAGTTAAATCATAATAACCATTAAGGACAAAATGGTAATTTTGACAATTTGACAATGGTAATTGGTCATTTAGACCAAACGGGTCAAAAGGTGAAATTATCACCCTTTGACAATATCGACTAATGGGTTGTCAAGTTGCATGATGTTAGGAAATAAATAGCACATGGATGCTTACATCGCTATCACTTAGTAGCCATTAAGGAAAGGTATTGAAACGGGTCAATATATTGATCCGAGCCAGGTATGTATAATAATACAACTCATCATGTAGAATTTGGAGTTTTATAACAGTTAGACAAGGTTAAAATAAGATATTCGGTTATCTTTTAGGTAAAGCGAATAAATTGAGTTATGATTATGGTGTTTTAGAAACATATTGGTTTCTAAACAAGAATATGGTTAAAAGGTCGGACTTTGGGGTTCAAACAAGCACTAATAGTCCTTCGTCGTAAAAGAATGACTAAAATTGACTAAAACGCCCTTGTTGGCTAATTCGAATAAACAACCTTTAAAGGTAGTTTTGAAACGAGTTTTATGATCAAATAAATAATTGGAATAAGTGTAATAAGCGAAAGATGTAAACTTTCGGTCAAATGACTCTATATGAGTCTTTGTCGTAAATTAGCAATCAGACGAGAAAAACTCGGATTATATAGATCACCTCATTAAGTCCACCACAATTATAGTTGTGGTGGAAGATTACTTGATTAGAATGTTGTAAATAACGCTAGAAATGAATGAAAGTGATTTTAAGCTTTAAAGTGCTTAAATACTTTAATGGGTCAAAATAAGCACTTGAACATAAACGGGTTCTGACTAAGTAAGAAACCCATAATTTATGATTTATTTGATAGGAAATATTGAAATTATGATTCTCATGAGTTTATAGATCAAGTAAACATGTTTGTTTGATAAAATCGCGAACGGGTCAAAATTTGGTAAAAATGTAATAAGCTGAAGACTTAAAAGTCTTAAATTTTGTTAATCCGGAAGTTGGATTTTGACTCCATATGATGAAGGGTCAAATTACAATCATGTAGGAAGAAACGGTGGGTCAAACGGATAAGCGGATTGAAAGATACGAAAGTTTTCGTGTCAATAAACGGCAAAATGGAAAGCTGGAATGCAGGGGCCACCGTAACTTACGGTTCCACCGTAAGTTACGGTGGAGCTGAAGGCTTTACGGCAGCCCCCTACTGATTTACGGTAGGGGCAGGACACACCAGGGCCACCGTAACTTACGGTGCCACCGTAAGTTACGGTGGAGGCCAGTTGGAAATTCATGTTTTGAGATCAAGAGTTTAACGTTGGGATTCTTTTTCCTTCCATTATCATTACCGGATTTGTTTAGACATATTTTAATCCCCGTATGACTAAAGCATTTCATGTTTATGAAATGTATGTACATTTTGGTTGCCGGAAGACGATCAAGCTCATCGAAGAACCGAACACGATAAAGAAACATGCTTCCGCACTTTGCCTCGTCATAAATTTTTAAATGACGAATTTGATCACGTTATGTCAAATAACTAATGATTTGTAAAAATTTTAATAAACCCGTATTTCTAATGTATATGCAATCTTAAATACATGATTGTTTACGTTAAATCTTGAATTATAAGTACGGGTGTTACACCCTAGCACACTCGGCCATATCGCTTTGAATCGGCAGGGAAACGCCACTCAAGGTCGGATCAAGCCATAACGGTACCGCCCAATCAGCAAGAAAAGTATATACCACTATGATTTAGTATTAGTTAATTGGCTAGTTAAAGGGTTTAAGTTATTTGTGACTATGGTTCCCTTGGTGAGTCGTGAATTCCCCTAAGGTAGTTACTTTTATAAAAACCAAGTCATTTGCACTATGATCATATCGCCACGCATCAGCAATAACTTACCAACCTGAAGCCCCATTCCAAAACCTTTAACCTCCTTTCGAAGCATCAACATGTTTTGACTCTAGACATAGAAAACATGAACTACCCAAGTTAATGGCGGTGCAAGATTAGTGGTAGATTTTAAGGGTTAAGCTGAAAGACTAATGACCCAAGTTAATGGTGACACTACTATTTCACTCACTTTCAGTAAAATCCTAATTAGCTAAAGTCATTAACACACACAGCTTATTCACCCATGGTATGCTTTAGTTAACTCCCCGTCAAGGGGTAAGTTTCCCCCAAACACCCTCAAGAAATCTAGTCAAGAATGGCCATGAAACTAGTTTTCACCAAACTTGAAAAGATTATATTAATCATCAAAGCTTGGTTACATTAATGATTCTTGTGTTTTTCTTAATGATTACAATGACTAGAGATAGTGGGCAGAAGAGAAGTGTGTTGTGGAGAAAAAAGAAGAATTGAGCAATTGAAAATGATGGATTTATCCCTCTATTTATAGGCCGTTGGGGGAGCCAGACACGGGGTGTATCTGGGAAGTTGACCTATTGTAGCCAATCTAGCGAGACACAACCTGTATCTGCCAGTCACGGTCGTGGTCAACTCTTGTGCATCCCTTGATGTTGAATCAGTTCTGTTTATACATGAGGGAAAACATGTAATAACATACCTTTGATTGCATCAGTAGAGAATCCAGACAGAGACACAGCCACGATGTTCGACATAATTGTCAGTTCACTACTAGAAAAATTAAAATTTCTGACACCATTTTCCGTAGGAAATGCGTCATAACTCGCGATTTTCTACGAATTTGTGAGGAAATGCGTATGTAGGAAAACCACTCGTAGGAAACTGGTTTCTTACGCATTTTCTACGCATTTTCCTACCCATTTTTGACAGAAAAGGGCTGTCACAAATTGCTACACATTTTCTACGCATTTTCCTACCCATTTAACAGAAGTTAATTTTTAATTTTTGCTACACAATTGTCACGAAATTTAATTTTCTATGAATTTGTGACGAAATGCATATGTAGTTAAACCACTCGTAGGAAACTGGTTTCTTACGCATTTTCTACGCATTTTCCTACCCATTTGTGACAGAAAAGGCCTGTCACAAATTGCTACACATTTTCTACGCATTTTCCTACCCATTTAACGGAAGTTAATTTTTTATTTTTGCTACACAATTATCACGAAATTTAATGTTTTTTCTAGTTTTATTCTATTTATAAAACATCCGAGAGATCGGATACAAAAGCAAATAAAACTAAAAACTATAAAAATTCAATAACATTAATCATAAATTTATACAAATTTACAAACAAATCTGAATCGCATTCCCAAATCGAAATGGAAGTTAAGCAGTTCATGATACATCAGATCTTCGGTCATCAAAATAAATCAAAATATCAAAATAAATCGAAATGGAGGTGCTGCGTTTTGTCAGAATTAACTTCAAGAATTCGTACATCACTCAAATGGAAGTTAAGCAGTTCATGATACATCAGATCTTCGGTCATCAAAATAAATCAATAATAAACGAACTAATTAAACAATTTGACCACAAATATCAACACCACTTCCTCCCTCCGGTCCTTCCCGGAAACACAACGCCGTCGGCCGTCCCTAACAATCGGAGACTTCCGTGAATTGAACCTTCTTCCACCTCATTCCCGGAAACGCAACGCCGTCGGCCGTCACTAATCTATAATGGACAACCGTTATAACCGGACCTCTGAGAGCAAGGGTTCTGATCTGATAACTCTAGATATAACATACCCAGCGGAAGATATAGAATCGTTGACAACAATCGATCAGAGCTCTAGATCTAGGCTTAGAATAACATGAAATCAACAATGAAATCCCCACAAACACTTGAAGACCATCAATATAATGATCTGTCAACTCTCACAGAAGATCGAAGATCGATTGGCAGGGGTTTTGCGTAAAGTTGAACTGAAGATAAGATGGAGAAGTTTTGAGGAGATGGAGAAGATAAGATGCAGGGGTTTGGGATATTTGCGTAAAGTTGAATGGTGGTATTTTGATATTTGTGGGTTCAAAGATTTTGTGTTTCTAGAGGTATTTTTAAACCGTTGGATTGAAAATTAGGTGAGCAATGGACCGTAGGATGATGATCCGTGTGAAGTTTAACTAAAGCTTTTGATTGGCCCAATTATGTGTAAAACATTATGCCTCCATTATCCTTTTCATAGGTTAGAAAATTGAAATCTATTACTTGTATTATTATTAACTAGTTAATTAATGAAAAAATATTATTACTATTATTAATATGGTGGCACATAAATTTGTTTTTATAAATCACATTAAAAGTGTAATTATATCAATTACTTGTATTATTATTAACTAGTTAATTAATGAAAAAATATTATTATTATTATTATTATATCAATTTGTTTTTATAAATCACATTAAAAGTGCAATTATATCAAATTTTTTTAAATCTCTCTAAGTCTAGAGTACAACTACTCAATGCATCAACATGTTGATAATTTATAATGTATAAATATGTTTCGTTATTCTTTTTATTTACAACTATCAAATAAGATTTAATTATTAATTCCAAAACATACTTACAAAAATTAAATGTATTATAGTTATATAATAATTAGGGCTGCATACGAACCAAACGTTCGGCGAACAGTTTATAAAAAAACATGAACAGAGGTAACGTTCGCCTTAAACACTATTTATTATCGTTCTAATGCTTGTTTTGCGAGAAATTAAGAGCCGTAAATTACCGATTGTCACAGCATTTTGATTGGCTCACGTTTTTATATTTGAAAGTGATTTATTTACCACATGCCTCCATCACGTGTTGATATTGACCAGGTTAACAATACATATGTATAACACGGGTATACACAGATTGACCCGCGTTAAATCTGACCTGAACCGAACCGTGACCCGAGCCGAAACAAAACCGGAACCATCATGAAGCTAATGTCATCTATTTTAACCAAACCTGAATCGATCTGGAAGTATCCGAACCACCAACATTACCAACAACAGCAAATCGTCTTCACATTCAAAACCAAACCGTTAAAGTAGCCGGGAAAAACGTCCAAGGAACGGTTCCTACACAATAAATTTTCCGTCACAAATGCGTAGCTAGTTGCTACACATTTCCTACACAACATGGTAATAAATTTTCCATCACAAATGCGTAGCAAGTTGCTACACATTTCCTACATAATAAATTTTCCGTCACAAATGCGTAGCTAGTTGCTACACATTTCCTACACAATATGGTAATAAATTTTCCATCACAAATGCGTAGCAAGTTGCTACACATTTCCTACACAATAAATTTTCCATCACAAATGCGTAACAAGTTGCTATGCATTTTTGACACAACAATTAATATTTAAATGAATTTAACATATAAATCTAATTCCAACAAATAAATAATGGTTCCGTCAGAAATGCGTAGCAAGTTGCTACGCATTTCCGACACAATACTTAGAATTAGTATATTTGTCACTATTGTGTCACAAATTGCCCAAAAAAATAAAGGTCTTTTTTCCATAGGAAATGCGTAGTAAATGTGTCAGAATTTGCGACGCATTTTTTTGCGTAGGAAATTTCCGTAGCAAAATGACCACTTTTCTAGTAGTGGTTTGATCTGGTTCCTCCTTAGGGTGTAAAGTGATGATGGTGATGAAACCGAAATTAGGGTTAGTTTCGGTTGAGAGAGAGAGGACGAAAATTGATGTTATGTGTTTAGGTTATGTGTCTAACCTTTTACCTCTCTAATAATCTCCTTATATATACACCCAAGAGGAAACCCAATTAGTTAATAAGGGTAATATGGTCCATCAACAATTACCAACTAATTATTAATAGGTTATTAATATATTTTGATCTATATTATATAAATGATAATGATGGCTACTAGATTAAATATAAATAAATAAATATTTAATCTTACATTCTCCCACTTAGCCGAATAATCATTTATCATGAGTATTAGGTTAGTCTGATCAGAAGTTAATACTCATTTTAGCCTTAAACAAGTACTATAGCAGAGAAATACAGCCGTTGAATCATTATGCGACTCAGGACCCCCATTAGTCATACTATAGCCTTAATTTAAAACCTAACAGTTATGATCAAAATATGTAAGCCCTTTAACGTTTGATTTGTATTTATAGTTGTCTATATGTCATTACACCGGCAGAACATATGTAAGAGACATACAAAATCAAACTGATGAGGAAAATTAATTAATAGTCAGTCATTCATAGTACGATATGCAGTTGTACATGGTTATCAATTAAAACCCGTCTCTTTTATGTGCACTCTTAATAAGACTTATGGGTAATAGACCTTCAATTATAGGATCCTTAAGCATATCATGAATGTATTCGATACAAATATTTAGTTTCCTCAATTCGTTCATAAACGAATAATTAATTGCGTATCGAAATTTAATGCAGCACCTCTCGAACTGTTACTGTTCAAGGAGACATGGTAGCTGACTTTATCACAACAAGTCTTCAATATATTAATTATATGGAGTTAATAAACTCATGAGTCCACTGATAAATTTCCAACAACTTTTAGTGACTATATTATGTCGTTATAACTTAGGTTGTTGATATCAGTCTATTATGACTCCTCCATGAGATAGATTTTGTCTGTTGACATAAAGATATACCCGAAATTACATTTTTTTGTCATCTTTGAATATTACAAAGTTAGAGTAATAAACCGGTTTGAGTTCTCACTTCTTCTTTAAATCATAGCCTCTCGTTTCTTTTAAAGATATTGTAATACTCTATTAGATGCTTCACATTAATCTAGACATATCTAGTGTGTTGCAATGTGAGTAATATCTAAACGAGTATAGACTTAAACTTACATAAGGCTTCTAATTAATGAAGCGTAAGAAATAATCTCATTTATCCTATTATCCTCTAAAGGAGAGCAGTAATGTTTGTTACATATGTAAGGACCAATTTAATGTTAAACTTATGGAACGGAAGTAATGTTCCATTTGGTCTATCTCAACATGTTATGATATCTATTATGTAAGAGATATCTCTGAGATTTATTATATCAAAGTTTGTGTTAAGAATGCTTTGACTTATGTAACATCTACTTGTCAAAAGAATATCATCTATATAGACAAGTTTATCTTAGTTGCTCCCACTCATCTTGAGGTAGGTACATTATTCCACTTGGTTGTTGATGAAAATAATTGCGTTAAGATTTCATCACATTATAATGTTTGCATTAAACCATACATGGATTTTATTTGCTTATAGACAAACTGTTCTTTAACCTTAAGTTTAGAACTTTCAGGTTGTTTTATGAACATGTAAATATGTCAGCCAGTTGTTAGGGAAAAACTGTTTTAATGTTCATCTAATGTAGCTCAAAACTATTATACGCTACTAGAACAGTGATGATCCTAAAAGAAATCTTTTGTTAGATATGTAATAAAGATTCTTTAATAATTTATCTCTTCCTGAGTACAACCTTTGACAATCAATCATGCTTCTTTGTGTCTTAACGTTTATATCAGGATTTGGTTTAGTTATGAACACTCTTAGGTTATTCAATCAAATCCCAAACGTTATGCGAACACATAAAATCAGTTTTACTAGAAAACAGTTTTATTCTATTTAGAAGATTGATTGACACTAATGGCTAAATTAGAAGAGATAGGATCAGTAAACTTTTCCAAAATTCATTTCAACTTCAATTAGGGAGGTTATGTAATCATCAAAGTTAGTAGGCTTTTAAACCTAGATGACCTCCTGAGTTGATTATTGGGTTAGTTAGAAGTTTCAGTTTTATGGATTAGCTCTTGATTATGTTGCTATCATTTTCAGGATTCTAAGTTTGTAAGAGTTGGTGCAGTATGGTGTACAAGAGGTGTAATTGGAGTTAAATTTAGAGTGAAAATTTAATGACACTCTTCCCCCCGCCTCGTGTATTCCTTGCAAGTCATGATAAGGACTTTGACTGCTCCCACTGACCTTAGAAAATTTTAGGAACTCAGCATGCTTAGGGTCAATATTTAACGACCAAACAAATTCTTATAGATAAAACATATTAATGAACATATTAATGACGTTAGTCATTGTAGTTTCTCTTGTTGAGGATTATGTTAGTTTAGATAAGAAATCTAAGTGTGCCCACAATTAAGCAACAATGAGACTTTTGTAAAAGTAGCTTTAGATTTTAAGGAGACAGGTTATGATAGAACAGTGTCAAGATGGAGCAGTGTCTTGTACAAGAGGTGTAAATTGAAGTAATATAAAGTTTTCACTCCCCCACCTCTTGCAACTATTGCAAGTTATTATTAACACACTTAATGCTCCCACTGATCTTTTAATATCTCTAGAATGCTACAAGAGAAGTTTCAATTAGTTATGTGACGTGGGAACCTATCATATATATATGTTAGACTTTACTTGATTTCTTTAATGTCCAGATGTCACAAAAACTTAGGGACATATTTAATAGAAATCATGTTAAGCACATATATGAGTAGATTTCTTATAAGACCGTGGGCCATATATGACAAAATTTAGTTACAAGTAGATAGTCTTTAAATAAATAAATTATGTCTGAATATTCCATTTTGGAATAAGTTCCACGAATGTCAATGAATGACTTATGATGGACCCATACTTATTCCTTAAGCCAAGTAATATTTAGGGCTATAACGTCATGATTTAAAATCACTTAGAATGAGATTAGATAAGAAATCATCCTCATTAACCATGTCATGATTTCTCATGAATTTTGGTTATGATGGATGAAATTTGTAAGTCTCATTTTCCTTTTGTCAAATTCTCATTTTCATGATGACAAAAGTTGTGAAAATGTGAGGTATCATCTAGTTTTATCTTAATAATGTTTCAATCCAGATATTTAGAACAAATAAAATGAGAGTTTAAGGTAAGTGTGACTTTATGTTGACTATGCAAACTTCACAACCTTCATAACATTGCTTAATTATGATACTATATTCTGATTAATACTCAGAATATATGGACGGTATCGAAAAAACGTTGTTAGAAGACTGCTTATTATTGTTCTTATAGCCTTAACATTTAATTTTGTCACTAATTCTCATGTTAGTTATTTGTTAACTTCTGGTAAGGAAACGTTTAAAACTAGAGTCAACTAATCATGTATTAATAGGAATATTATAATTAGTAGACTTAAATATCTTTAATAAGTGACTATCTAATTAATTCATCCAACTGTTCCTTAGAATAATGGATAGTCTCGTTGCTTATGTCTAGTCTAATGACATAATGATGCAGTGAGATTTTCCCTTGAAGAACCTTAGAGGTGGAATTAACAGTTGTAATTTGTCTATGGACCTGAGAACAATCCTCTTTTAAGGTTTAAGTGGTTGTAAGGTGAGTAACAACTTATTTTCCAGCTTCAAACATTTATTTCTTTGTACATATGTTGCTTATCAACACACTCATTATACTTTGGTATGTTTGAGTGTTATAGTTGATTTATAAGGCATCAAATTGTACAAGTGAAAGTCTTAATATGTAATGTACTGGAAAATGTACTTATTTCCATGCGTAAGCCCTTAACTTTATGGGTCATGGTTTTGTACATTATAATGTATTCACATATACCACTTAACTTTATAGTTTAGAATTATAAAAGAAGGCATGCATCTTAGGAGTTCTAGTGATTATCCCATATATAAGAGATTAGCCTTAGGAAAGACTTAATTTGAAATAACTTTAGTGATAGCATTATGTTAAGAGAGTTCTTGATTATCATAAGAGACATCATGTTCGATTTGTCCTAATCATCATGCTCTAATTTTCTTCTTTATAATCTTTATCAGAAGAGAGCAATAGGATTATCGTGTCTTAAGAAATAATCAAGGATTTAATTTATGAGCTAATTCTAATAGAAACTTTAAATAAAGCAAACATTTTAGGTTTAGGAATTAAAGTGGATGAGATATATGTAGAAGTAAATTACAGTGAGTAAAAATTATGGGTACTAAAAATAAGACAGACGAAATGATCATAAAATTAATTAAGGATCATTAATATAAGGATCATTATGTGAAGAGATTGTGATATGTCTATTACTAACATCAAAATAATAGACTTAGTAAAATTCTACTTAAACAAAGACAAATCAGCTTTGGCCAGAAGTGTAATCATTTAAGTATGTGTGCAAAGTAATCGTGACAAATCAGCTTTGGCCAGAAATGAGACAATCACTTTAGTTATGCACTTGTCAAGCATGCTAAACATAAATGAATTAAATCAGCTTTGGCCAGAATTAAGACATTTCACGTTTGTAATGCATACTTAACATAGCTTTTTATAATACTTGAACAATAAATAGATGTATTAAATCAGCTTTGGCCAGAATTAATATATCAGAAACTCATTCAAGTTAAGCTAGTTTGGTTTTGTAAAACATTATTTGATCCTTATTAATTAATTAAGTATAAACAAAACCAAGTATTTAATAGCAAACCACCTGTTAGCGCGGTGAGTTCGCTGGGGGGTGCGGGGGGCAGCGCGCCCCCGCCCGGGGTTCGATTAATAATGAGATTTCGAATCTTATGCGATCAGTAATGCCTTGTGCGATTAATAAGGACTTGTGCGATCAGTTAGGACTTGTGCGATCAGTGAGGCCCAATAACTTGTGCGATCAGTAAAGCCCAATAATTTGTGCGATCAGTGAGGCCCAAAACTTGTTCGATTAGTCAGGCCCAAGTTTTGTGCGATCAGCACTATCTTGTGCGATCCACAGGTCTTGTGCGATCCATAAGTCTTGTGCGATTTCCCTTGTGCGATCAGTCTTGTGCGATCACGTCCACCTTTTTTTTTGTGTGTGTGACCTGATCTTGTGCGACTGTTATAGGGAAAACTTGTGCGATTTTGATGATGATTTCGAAATCTCTCTTTAATAGCTGTTATTTGTGATAATTAACTAAAACCCGAAATTTGAGGGATTTTGGGATATTATTTCCTAATTTATTTATGATCTAAACTTATCAAGTATTTTCGAAAATAATAACTAAAATCCATTAACAGTTTTTCGAAAATTATAATAGATAAAATTTAGATCAAACATTTGAAAACATCCACTAATCCAAATTATATTCCAAATCTTATGGAATTTTCGAGTTTTCTAAGAACATAACGATGAACCCTAAAAATAAGAACATAATTCTGGAAATCCTAAACCTGAATTTTAATGGTTTTGTAATGGATTTCGTGACAATAAGTTTAATCCTTTATAATTTCGAGTCGATTAATCAAACATATTATCCGAAAACATGGATTTCGGCTCATGAAACTCGAAAACAGCCGAGACTTTTTTAAGGCTTTAAAAAATTCGTTTTCCAGATTTTTGATCCCAGAATAATGGATACAAAACCAGAACTGATTTATCAACATATGCTCTGATACCACATGTTGATCAGTTCTGATTTAAGCATAATGGAAAACATGTAATAACATACCTTTGATTGCATCAGTAGAGAATCCAGACAGAGACACAGCCACGATGTTCGACATAATTGTCAGTTTGATCTGGTTCCTCCTTAGGGTGTAAAGTGATGATGGTGATGAAACCGAAATTAGGGTTAGTTTCGGTTGAGAGAGAGAGGACGAAAATTGATGTTATGTGTTTAGGTTATGTGTCTAACCTTTTACCTCTCTAATAATCTCCTTATATATACACCCAAGAGGAAACCCAATTAGTTAATAAGGGTAATATGGTCCATCAACAATTACCAACTAATTATTAATAGGTTATTAATATATTTTGATCTATATTATATAAATGATAATGATGGCTACTAGATTAAATATAAATAAATAAATATTTAATCTTACACTTATATCTTCCAAATATTCCAGAAGTCACTTTTTTCGTCTTGTGCCGAGAAACGGGGCGTGTCTGGACTTTTCTTGTCTGGGCTTCACTCAGTGGTCTTCTCTTCTGGAAGTGCTGGTAGTCTATGGTTTTGATGCATAGGGCATGTATGGCGAGACATGGGCCGTGTCTGGACAACTTTTCTTTATTTCTCCAGATTTTCGCCTGGTTTTCCTTCCTTTGTTCAACTTGGTTTTGTTTTGTCTTGAAAATAAAAAATAAAAAATAAACCAAAATAAGTCTATTTTAAATGTCTTTAATAAAACTTAGTAAAAATTAGGTGTAAGTTGATATAAAAACATGTGCATTTTTGCTTATCTCAGGGTCCCTCTTTGCCAAAATAAAATCAGTATTTTAGGGTGTTGCTACAAATTTATAGCTATGCATGAGGACATGCATGTTTTTTGTGGTGGAAGAATGTGGGGGTCAAATGTTTTGATCATTGCATCTACGCATACGTAATCTTTTTGGTTTTTACTCTCAACTTATGTGTTCTCTTATGAGAGAGCCTCAAAGATTTAAGGAAAGGCAGGCAACAGAAATGGGTTATACTACTAACGCACTACTAGTCGAGAGATGTAGCCACTTCCCTAATGAGTCTACAACAAGATTAAACTAATGATCCATAATTCCATATTAATAAGCAGGATGGAATGCATGGCTCTCAATCAACCGACGACACCACATATACTCTTTAAATATGACCCTGTGATGACCTTCACGCAAAGGTCAAGTCAGAGTCACTATTTTCAGAAGTTCCTAAATGAAGTTTAGTAGTATAGGGAGAATATAAAAATGGGTGTTTAAGACAGGGAGTCAAATATGAGCGATTATTATTGCAAGTTGCGAGTATAGGAACACGGACTCCACTTTACTTAAAAGAAGGGTAAGGTACCATCACCAAAGGAAGGATCATGTTCAAATTGGTTGTTAACGTCAAGAGGATATATGGGTTGTTAGAAGTCGCAAAAAGTCATTAGGCACTCCCTAGTCAAGGTTGAGAGTACTCGGCCTAGGTGGAGAGTACTCGGGCCTCGGCAACCTACCTTGTAACAATTACTCGGGAAGTACTCGACCTCGGAGACCTTTTTTACAACAGTGCATTTAGCTAATAAGCCAAATTAAAGCTAATATTCTAAGATTACGATGTGGACGAGATTCGATACAAGAGGAAATACATGTTTTGGTGGTGGTAGAATGTGAAATGCCAAAATTTTGAGGATCACATGTACTCATTTGTCTAGTTACGCTTTGGGTTTATGATCTACTCTTGTGTTCCCATTCGGTGAGAGCCTCCATGATTATGGAAAGTTGTGCAAAGAAAGTGTTTGCACTTCCAGTGTACCAACGGTTGGGAGTTGTTGCCACTCGATCTTCTTTAGAGCTTCGGCTCCGAATGATCTATTCCTCCGGGGCTCATGCTCTAAAGTCTAAACTTATTGAGCTCCAAGTCTTGATAAGCACTTATATACATAATGACACAATTCTAATACCAAACTACTCTATGAAGCACAAGTGTCTCACGAATACCAAACGACAAAAATGCAATGTTGCGGACAGAAGGTGTCTCACTGTCGATAGTTGCACCGCTAAATATGTGGTGCGCCTGATTCATGGGCAGAGACTCTAAGCCAATGGCATGCCCCTACAACACACCATGTGGATTAATGGTCCAAACTAGATTTGAGCACAAATATTCATCATATAAAATCTACTATAAATTATCGGCTTACTCTATCACTCTCATATACAAATGCATGCTTTAATGATAGAGACTGGCATGGTTAGATGAAATCTCCTAACAATGTTCCAAATATTTTTATAGGGTGTTTCAACTAGGGGTGTTCAAAAAACTCATGGCTCGCAGCTCGCTCGAAACTCCTCGATAAAAGTTCGAAAAGAGCTCGGCTCGAAATTGGCTCGGTTGTAAACGAGCCAGCTCGGCTCGGTTTGTAAATGAGACGAGCTCGAGCTTGGCCTGGCTCGCGAGCTCGTGAGCCAGCTCGATAAGGTTTACATCCTTTATTTTTTTTTTGTCCCACATTGCTCAGAAGACAAAAACTAAGAGAGTATCTCCCCTATAAAAGAAGGTAAAGAAAATGTACAAAGTGAGTTAACTATTTATATACTTATATATTTAGCCATTTGGTTAATTATAATTGCAATTATGTCACTTAGTCTATGAAAAGATTCATTTTTAGGGCTTTTTAAGTAGTAAATTTTGCGTTTCTTTATTAGTTCGAGCTAGATCGAGCCGAGCTAGCTCGAATTTTAATCGAGTCGAGCTCGAGCCTCAAATCTCAGTTCGATTTAAAATTCGAGCTCGAGCCGGATCGAGCTTGGCTTGACTCGGCTCGTTTACAGCCCTAGTTTCAACCATCTTTGTGTAATTGTGATAAGCATAGTCCATGTTGTGTAAAAAGAAAAGAGAACAAACTTTTAAATAAGAGTTAATTACATAGTTAGTCCCTGTGGTTTGCACAAAATAACAACATTAGGTACTAATAGTTTAAAATCACATTCTAGGGTATTAACTTTTCATTTTGTAACGTTTGAGGGTATTAACTTTTCATTTTGTAACGTTTGAGGGTATTAATTTTTCATTTTGTAACGTCTGAAGGTACTAATAAAATGTGATTTTAAGCCTTTAAACAGTGCTAATACCCTCAAACGTTACAAAATGAAAAGTTAATACCCTAGAATGTGATTCTAAACTATTAGTACCTAAGGTTGTTATTTTTTGCAAACCACAGGGACTAACTATGTAATTAACTCTTTAAATAAAGACCATGTTAAATAACTTTAAAATAAAGGGTATATATGAAATTAATTCCTAAAGTAAAATTCATTCTTACTAGTACATCATTATAATTTGTAAAAAATAATTACACAAATCTAGAAAAACTCTTAATCAACATTAGTTCTTACCATTATAACTAGACAATTTTGTAATTTAAAAACGTGCTATCTGTATTTATTTTGTTCTGTCCTTTTTTGATTACGACCTCACTGCAATCTTGCCACCACGCAAATATTGTCCTGCTTGTAAGCTTCTCAACCACTAAAATCAATTTCTAAAGGTTTATTTAATGCAATATTTTAATATTACATACCGTATTAATTCTTTTTTTTTTTTCTGTTTTAGTTAAAATAAAATAAATCTCACAGTTTTATATAACACCTTGAGACATACTTTTCTTGCGGATTGGCAATGGGTCCTCATCAACTACATAGCAACCATCCAACAAAATTAAAATGGAAAAATTCTAAAGTAAAACTATTAACTATCTACAAAATATTGGGAAAAAAATTAACACCTTTTGTTAAATTCTAAGGTAAAACTATCTGCACAATATGAAAACACTAAAATTTATGTAGCATTGATAATCATACTAGGTTTTTATAACAAAAAAAATTATCATCTTTTATTATGATATTACAATTACATTTTTAATACCTAGGTATGTACATGCTATAAAAGATACATATACTTTTAAAGTGGTTAGACAACCGTAGTGGTAACACCATATAACTCTCTTTATGGGGGTTATGTAACAAACGGTAAAAAAATGAAATGTAAGTTTATAGAGGTTATATAACATGTGTGTGTAGTGGGAGGATTATGTAGATAGTGGAGGGTTCAAATGAGAAGAAATTTTTTGTAACAATAAAAAAAAATTCAACCAATAAGAATCCTTCATTTTAGGTCATTTACTTTTTGTATTTAATATTAATGTAAGGGTATACTAGTAAACTTAGATAAATCATTAATTGGTAGTCTTCCTTTTTAATAGATAACTACATTAAATTTATAACTTATTTTCAGAAAAAATATATATTTTTCAAATAAGAAAAGAAAATTAATTTAAAGTGTAGGATGAATTACGAGGTGTGTATGATAAATTCAATATGTGTAGGATAAATTTCAGAACGTGTGTAGGATAAATTTTGATGTGTGTAAGCAAAAATTTTAGTGTGTGGATGATGATAGTCTTTATGACTAATTTTGTCAAAAAATAATAATAAATGAGATGAGAGAAAAACTATTTAATGTTTTATAATTGTACATTTTGTTCTTTTTCTTCTCAAATTCTTAAATGAACATTCCCCTACGTAGATATGGGTTCACCTTGTTATAATTTTCGCAAGGGATTCGGGTTCAAATGGTATAGTGCCCCTCGGGGAGGTGTGGGGAGGCGCCATACGACGCTATGGTGGCCTCCGGGTTATATCACCTCCGATTATGGAGGGTCTAATACGACTCCAAAAAAAATCAAATTGAAAGTTATTAATTATATCATGAAGACCGAGTAAATAATCAATCAAATACAACACTCTAAATAAAAAAATACATGGAAACTAAACCATTCAACTAAATTTCTGAATCATACAAAAACGTCCTAACTAAAGTTACATAAACCATTCAACTAAAATTCTAAATCATGCAAAACGTTCTAACTAAAGTTACAAAATGAAACATCAAATACCCAAACTATCCGAGCATAATAAATATCTAAACATGAACATAAAAGTGTTCATAGCTTTAACTAGGAGTGAGCAAATTAACCACCATAACCGATAACCGAACCGTAACCGACATAACCAAACCACTAATAACCGATAACCAATATAACCAACGGTTATGGTTATGAAACTTTGTATAACCGTTCAATCGGTTATGGTTATGGTTATGAATCTTTGGTTAACCGAATATAACCGAAACCGAACCGAAGTTGTGATGTTAACTTTAATTAATAGATTTGTGTTTTACAAAACCATATAGAGGGTTTTTACTAAGATAAAAGTATGTTAGTAACAAAATGATCTTGATATAGATGTCATTTATTTTGATAAAGAACTATGGTGTTATGGCCATAATTGTTTTTGTTTGAGAATTACCTTATTAAAAAGAACTCTAAATCGGTAGTTTAACCAAAAAGTAGTCTTTGTTATCTTATAAAATATGCTCAAGCTAAGTTCAAATCGTGCACAACCATATTTATTTCAAACCTTGCTTGGTTACTTAACCGAAATTAACCAAAATCGAACCATAACCGACTTCATAACCGATTAACCATAACCGAAGTTTGGTTATGGTTATGGTTACCAAAACTCCATAACTGAACTAGCGGTTATGGTTATAGATAATAGTAAAATCCGACCTAAACCGACCCATGCACACCCCTAGCTTTAACTTGATGGTTGGATGTTTCAAGACTCAAGTTTTAACAGTGATTCAAAGCTCGTCATCGTATCAAGCATGCGTCGTTGTTTTTCACCAAATCTTCAATGACTCCTTTCAACTATTTTATATCTACTTTTTCTTTCACCAACTCATTGAAGACTCCATTCAACCTTTCATTATCTTCTTTTTCTTGCACCATTACCAATTCCTCGATGATTTGTTCAACTTTTGTATCTACAAATAACACATATCTGCTTAAATCGATTTAGGGTTTGTAAATCGAAATAAAAAAACTACAAAATTATAAACAACATTGAAAAGAAAATTGTAAAAGTTGAAGAAACATCGAGAATTAGAAATTGATAGCAAGAATTAAAGAATAACACCATATTAGGTTGATTGTTGATGCGATTCTTGGTGGTTAGGAGGTCTTGTTCCTTGCGAAATGGAGTGAACGGCCAGGAGATAAAAAATTAGGGTTTCTAAGGGAACTGAAAAAAGTTGAGCATGTAATTTTGTGGATTAAATAGGATCCGAATAACAACGTATACGGGTCGGGGTAGCTAATCGCTTCACTAAAGAAAAAAAAAACAGAAAATTTTCCCTCCTAAACCACATCTAGGAAGCTCTAATAACATGCCACATCAGCCCAAATATTTTCATTTATCTATACTATATTATAATGTATGAGGGAGAGGTATTTTAAGATACCCAAAAAATAAGAATTTTTCCCCCTTTTATGTATAAAAAGACACCTAAAACGAGGGTAGTTTAGTCTTTTAAACATTATTTATTTTTTAGCCCCTAAACTTATTACACTTAAATCCCAGAAGTTTTATCAAAATTATAGATAATTAGTTACAATTCACCTCTCTATAACAAACTTATAATTTTTTTACGTATTCTTGACATATCTTATAAACTATACTGTTTAAAAAAATCCAAAGATAGCATGACGACCTACACATTTTTGTCGACGTTTTGCTAGTTGTCTTGTACAATATCGACGCACAGATTAAAAGGTACAAGTCGATAATGATTTAATATACAAGTAATTAATACTTGAAATCTAATGCGCCTAATCTACAAAGATGGGCACCATCTATGCAAACAAAAACAAAAAGAATTAAAAGTATCGTAACATAAAATGAAGATATTATGTGTCACATTTTATTTTATTAAAGATATGTTTTATAAACACTTAAAACTAACCACAACAAACTTCCTAAATAAAGGGGTGGTAAATATAAAATTAAACCCTAATGCACTTCTATAGTTACTATTATAAATACATAGCATGACACCCCTATATCTATTTCTAAACAAAGTTAAAAAATGGATCCAGTTCTGAATTCAATTGTTGCGAAAAACCAAGCATGCGAGATTGAAAATTCTAAGGTCAGTTCTGTTATATCGCAACACTGAATAATTATTTTCTTTTATTTACTTTTATGTGAATGTTAACTTATTTGATTTTTCAGATTCAGTTGCATGATAAACATGTCAATTTAAACAACCCAGTTAAGGTATTGATTTTGCTGGTTTTTAAGTATTATTTATGCGTATATCTTTCATATTAACCTGTTTGTTATGTTATTATATGTGTGTTTTATTGTAGGATGATGGTCCTAAAAGTGTTGATATTATTTTTTATGGTGCAATGTTTAATCCATATAAGTCTAATCTTCAACATGAATTTAGTGAAGAGATAATATTAAGGTTTATTTAATCTTTTTTAACTTTTGAATTCAATTTTTGTCATTTTTAAGGATAAGAAGTTTGAGGCTCAAATGAAGAGATTCAAGAGACTCTCTGAATGAAAATGGAGTGAGGTTATTAATTTAGACGATTCTGAGGACAATGACAAAGAAGAGGAATTTTCAAGCACAAACAAGAAAACCCGATTAAAAATACCTCAAGTGTCAATTCAGAAGCGAAACAGATTTCATGCAGTCTAATATGAAATCTATCAAGTGTTTTTATGTTTTTTTTTTCAGTTGTTATGTTTGATCTAGACGTATGAATAAAGTTTATTTTATATTTAAACTTTATTTTTTGTGTTAATATAATGCATTTATTGACCATATAAATAAAGTTCGAAATAAAGTTAGTATCCTAAATTTACAAGTCAACTGAATTTATATAAGTTAATATCCTAAAGTTGCAATAAATAGATATTGCAGTTAGATATAGTCAAGCTGAAATTATAAAATATTGCAGTTATTATTCGATATTAATCTAATAACTTGTATTTCTTAATTAACAAATAATAAAGTAATAAACTTTAAAGCTAAACTAAAAAACTGAACTTACTATGATATAGAGTTAATAAAGATTTAAACTCTTAACATCCTATTTTTTTATAAAAACTGTTTTTAAAATTTTATAAAAATATGAATTTTTTATATACATAAAAATGAAATTTAACAATTAAAGTTAAAGGTGTAAAACGTACTTACGAGTCAACCACTATTTTTTATTTTTATAAAAACAAAGATTTTAAACTAAAAGTTTATTGGATGAGTACCATGTGGATATTTAAAAAAAGTTATGAACTTTAAAGAATAAAATTATAAACTTTATCATTTGAACAACAAAATAAACTTATTTTACAACTATAACAACTTATCTTTTATTTTTTGTTATTTGATTATTATTTTTATTAAAAAAATGAAACTTTACATGTGTAAAACAATTTTTTTTACTTTATTTATAAACAAAACATTTTGTTTTTATAAAAAATGATTATTTTATAAATATTTTTTGTAACAAGTAATATAAATAAAATACTCCAGAAATTTACAATCTTTACTAGATAAATATTAATTGTGTTGCAAATTTTTAGGAATTATAAGTTCAACTATATTGTTATAGATAATATTAGTCAGTTTTAAAAGAATTCTTTACCAACTTGACTAGATACATATTAGATTGTGTTGCATATTTTTAGGGATTATAAGTTAAAAGTAGACTCATATAGATAAGGTTAGTTAGGAACTGAAAATCTGAACTTAGTATGATATAAAGTTATTAAAGATATAAACTCTTAACATCCTATTTTTTATAAAAACAGTTCTTGAAACTTTATAAAAATATAAATTTTTATATCTGTAAAAAAACGAAATTTAACAATTTAAGTTAAAGGTCTAAAACGTACTTACGAGTCAAATACTATTTTTTATTTTTATAAAAATGAAAATTTTAAACTTAAAGTTTATTGGATGAGTATTATGTGGATATTTAAAGCCAATGAGGAGGTGGTGGTGGTGTGGTAAGGGAGAGACTTGGTGTTCTAAGGGACCCAAGTTCGATTCATGCTCTCCCCATTATTTTCTGCGGCATCTGCTGATGACGGGAAACTAGGCGAATAGGTGGAGATCGCTAGTTCAATCCTTGAACTGAGCGGGTTTTTCTTCACCGTATTGTCGTGCCTTCGGGCGAGTGTTCATGGGCTTCAGCCCTAGGTGAGGGTTTTCCCTGGTTCGGAGGCGAGTGTATTCCGATGTGGTGAATTTCGCCAGTAACCTATTTGGAGGATTCGTTGGCCGTTAAAAAAAACTATGTGGATATTTAAAAAAAAAGTTATGAACTTTAAAGAATAAAATTATACTTTATAATTTAACCAATAAAATAAACATACTTTACAATTATAATAACTTATCTTATCTTTTATTTTTTGTCTTTTGATTATTAATTTTTATAAAAAAAACAATATTTTTTGTCTTTTGATTATTAATTTTTATAAAAAAAAATAAAATTTTACATATGTGAACACTTATGACATATATCTACCACAATAACATTATCCTAAATATTATACGAATAAGAAAACTACCAGAAACGAGTCCTGCAATGCAAAGTGTAACCACGACGCATCGCGTGGGCACCCTACTAGTTATATATATATATATAAGATGATATTGCATGTTATGTTCTTTAATTTCAAAAATTACATGCGATGTCATTTGTTTGCAAATTTCACATACGTATTGCCCTTTACACGACCTTCCATCCATTTTCAACGTTAAATCCGACATGTACCCCTCACGTGACAAGGCATTTATGTCATTTTAACTCTTACGATTACTCAAACCTACTCCTCGCTTTATCACCACTTAAGATATGACTAGCTTCATATTAAATGACATCATAAATATTGAAATAGAAAAATAACTGGGGTCAGGATGGTCGCAAGTATAGAGACTGATCTCTTATCGCTAAAACCACAATTAGGGGCATCACTTGGTGTCAGGTTGGTGGGTTGGTAGGTTGCAGGTTGACGGGTTGGTTACGGAATCCAAAGCCGGCTCATATTTTTATTCCTGTTAAAGGTTTAACCCTAGTCCGGTTATACATAAATAGGGGTTAACCCGAACATAACCCTTTTAACTCAAATTTAAACTTTTTATCCAAATTCAATATAATTACTGATATTTTTTTCATATTAATAAACAACAATTTCATTTTTATCAAAAAAAAAAAAACTAATTAAAACTACAAGGATATTATCTTATTTAATCTTTTAAAGATAGATATTTACGCTTAAATGAATTGATTTATTACTAGAGTTATAAATTTTTTTTATCTTAACCCAAAAAAATGTGTGGAAAACTTTGAAAAGGAAAAAATAAAAGTTGTGATGATAAAGTTAAATGAATTGATTTATTACCAGATCGAGTTATAATTTTTTTTATCTTAACCCAAAAAAATGTATGGAAAACTTTGAAAAGGAAAAAATAGAAGTTGTGATGATAAAGTAATTGAAAAGTTTTGGTAATATACTAATAAAACAATTCCTCTATGGTAAATCAAAAAGTTACTGAAGTCATTTTTGGACAGACAATTTTTTTGGAAAAAAAAAAATCTAAACAGGTTAATGGTCAGCCCGTTTTCTAAATGCGTCAACCAAACACAACCTGCCTATTAAACAAGTTAACTTGAAATTCTGATTATGTTTATGTGTGTCGGGAATTGCCACTCATGTCAACAATATGACTTTGGTCGCAAAACGGATTAGCAATAAAGATTTTTGTGACTGTGTATATCGGTCGCAAAAGGATTTTAGCAACCGAATTAGGGTGACAAATACTATTTTGTAAGGTTGGAGAACTCGCTAGTCGGCCGGTGAGGTGGAAACTAGTGACTACTAGGGATTACTCGAGATTAATCGGGATTAATCGGATCGGGTTTTTTATATGTAATTTTTAGTTTTATATATACATATACACATTTTTATAATTAAATATTTTAAGTAACTAGATTTTAACTCTTACTCAACTCTTTTTTTTAAGTATAAAGGATTAGCTGTTGAAATTCACATGGTTTGGTTGGAAACTGACCGGAATTTAGAGGTTTTGGTCGGAATATACAGGTTTTTTGTCAGAATCGCCGATTTTTGGCTGGCTGACTAGGTCAGACTAGGCCCGACTAGGACCGACTAGCGATTAATGGACTGATTAACGGAAAATTACTCAGTTACTGGCCGACTAACGATTAATCGCCGCCTAGTCGTGATATTTACAACACTGCTATTTTGTGATTATTTACCCTTCTAGTCAAATCATGTTCTATTTTTGTTAGGGGGAAGGGCCACATCGTCACTCTCTCCATCCGCTACTTTAAACTATTTAATTTAGCGGGTGTTTGGGATTGAGTTTGGAAATGATTTGTCAATAAGTCATTTGGAAAAGCTCCAAATCCTGACTTTTGAAAATAATGTAGGAACTAGGTTCACTTTTTATAAAATATAATTACAAAATATATAATAACGAGACTCTCGTTCTTCGTATAAAATATCATAGTACAATACCGGTTGCAATACCTAAATAAAAAGAATATAAAATATAATTTTATATACCAATCTTGATTCAAGCCGCATCTCTGGTGGGTTCTTCACGCGCATTTGATAGCATCCTAGACTCGAGTATTCATCATCTGGAGTCTTGAAAAATACTCCTTGACTGCAACAAAGAGCACACTAAAACGTTGACGATTTTGGTTAAGGCACGTGTTCAACACGCTTCCCTTAAAACAGATTCCGCGCCTCTACTAAAGACGACGCGTCTGTCTCCCAAGGTACAACAGCCGAAGCAGTATGTACTGCCGGAGATGGCCACGCGCCCGAGGTTACACCGGATAAAATTATAGTGTTAGAACTTATGGAAAATAATGATATGAAGATAATGAAATTGAATAGAGACAACATATCTCTCTAAGTACCCAACACATGGGTCTTCAAGTATCTCCAAGAACTCTTCTAATTTTTTTTCTCTAAAGTTCCACTTTCAATTCTTTACTTGTAATTAGCTTCATCAAGTTAGGCATATAACCTACTTTGCATACAAGAGATATGGGGTAGAGAAGAGTCTCATTTTATTAGAGATTTTATTAGAGACATAAACTCTAATAAAAACTAATAAATTGACATAAAACTCCACTTAAGAGTTTATCACCCATACGAAGAGTCTAGTAAATAATTATAATTTTACTAAATTATAATTTCACTAAATTAATATCCATTCACACCATTTAAATTTCCAACAATCCCTCACATGAATGGAGATCGTTCTAAACACATAAAATTTTCAATGGAACCTCGACAGTTGAGTTTTGCATACGATAGGTAGGTGTTACCCTTTGAACCTTCGGTCATGAAATGCACTTAGCCCACTAGCTCTGAGTAGATCTCGATGTCTTTGAACTCGTCTGCCGTTTGTGTAGACGACAATACACATCACACAAGACTCTCCCTAGCGGGGTCATCTCCTCATAGTCGTGTCCAATAATGGTCATGGAACACTTTCCTGGTTCTGCGAGAGCTCTAGGAATTGTGCCCTCAATTCCATTCGAAGCGACCCCACTTCTCTCTAACATAGGTGATTCTCTTTAGATCATTAAAAGCATTGTGGTTATCGTGATTTATCCAAATCATTTACCACATATTATGCTTAGCCTCACTCTTTGTCACTGAATATCAAAGGAATAGACTAGGACGTATTTAAACACTCTTTTATACTTTGGGGGAATGTATAACCATATATACATATCATTTATGCCCCCACAGTGACCACCTTTAGGCATATGAGTTAGTTGTCCTATTGAACTTAGATCATGGGATCTCCAGTCAACTAAGTTAGGTGTCCTTCATATGCCCTTTTTCCATGGGCTTCAGTCTCATTCCACAACTTGATCTCTAATAAACCCTCAGGTTGTTGGATCCATAACATTAACAAATAACTTTGCGTATTTGAGATCAGTTGTCATGATGTGTTCTTAACTCGTAAGTTAATTTTGACTATTGTCAACTTCTAAGACTATAACCTCAGTGGCCATCTGAATCTGGTTATAATATATGTCTTTGTAAGATACGCTTATCATTTAAGGCAAACACATCTCCATTATGCACTACGACCTTTGTGTCCTCCACATAGTCGTGTGTTTGCAATGTTAGATTGGATTACAAAATCCTTATTGCCAAACTTTTATGATACAAATGCAAGACACCCCCACATTTAAGTGTTATAGGATATCATCTAGATGGGGTAATGAAAACCATTTCTACATACCCTATAGGGTTGTTTCTAAATGAATCCTCCCCCATATTTCTTGCCATTTAATCAACATTCCTGTAACACCACTTATGGCGACATTTATACACATATGATTGAACAAGATCAACCTCATTGTATCAGTGAATTCAACACATTGCATTAGCTTACATAAGCTTCCAAGCTGACCAAAGCAACACATGCCATTGTCATAAGTTTGTCACCAACTTAGAATAATTCTAATTTAACATCTAGAATAAGCTTAGACAATGAGTTCTCCTCATTAGCTTTTCGAACAAACTCTTAAAAAGTTACATGCCTTTTCCTTATAATGAATGAAATTTCTCCCTCAACTTTGTCTATACACAAGTTCTTTTTGTGTTCATACACATTTGAATGTTTAGAGTTAATTAGTCTCCGTCAAGACCCATAATTAACCAAGTACTAGTCTAGCATGCTTTAGACTACAATACTTTAGCATGTGAACAGAAGATGCATCATTCTGATTCTTCACAACCCTAAGGATATCATAATATCACTTTGCAACATTCATCCCTTGCTAAGATAAAATAATGAGACTTATTCATAATCCTAAAACATCAATATTTAGGAAGGTCTCACAAATTATTGTATATAGCACATAGCTAAATTTCATCATTCATTTAAGGAACATAACTTGTTTACCTTTGATCTCCAACAATCTACCATTGACTCATAAGTACTTAAACATAAGCCTTAATCCAAGTCACTTGGTGAACACATTCATCACCAACAAGATGAATGTTTCTCGTCTACAATCACTATTATGTGTGAGATAGAGTCAACTAGATTGACACTCAACAACATGGCATTCATAATTTTTCCATAAGTGATTTGCACACATCTATTGTTATTCATTAGGAGATATGTATATTTAGGATGCTCTCCCAAATGAAGGTAAAATCTCCATATAGATCTGACAATAATCAAGTGGTAGACGCATCTACTTATAAATCTCGCAAGATTTATTAAAGGTATACAATAACATATAGTACTTTTACTTTCATATGTTAGAATTCACACTTATGAATTTCCAATGACTTCTAATGAAATATGTCGACATGAATGTCGTTAGTGTATTTCATCTCAATACACTCACTACGTTCTTTCATTTAGGGGTGAGCATTTTTCATTACCCGACCCGATAAAAACCCGACCCGATAACCGAACTTCCCTTAAAATGCTACCCGAAATAATACCCTAAACAAATCATGGGTTTCGGTTCTTATTTCAATCGGGTATTTTTTTCAACGGGTAATAAACCGACCCGGTTATAAAGAATTTCAATTATTTTGGTTCATGCTTTCAGCTGATGATGCTGCATAATGTTTGCTACACCTATGAGTACACGTGCAAGTCTCTGCCACCTCATAAGCTACCAATAAAGATTTCAATCACTCTCTCTATCTCAAAACTTGTTTTAATCTCTGGTCCTCTTTCTCTAAAAACGATGCCGCCAATGATGGTGGTAGAGAACAGTGATGGCAGAGCAGATGGTACGTCCCGGCGAAGCTCAGATCAATGGATCAGACATTGCATGTCCTGATCTTTCTGATTTCACTCAATCCGGTGATGGTAATGATGTTTGAAGACCGACAAGAGAGTTAGTAAACAACCGCGGCGGCCATGGCTCCGGCAACGGCGGCAGACGATCTGAAGATGATTCTGGCATCGTTTCATCTATTTTATCCTTTATGTTTGTTTCGTTTATTTTGTTTAGTTCAATTGGATGTTTGTATACGAACATGATGTGGTGATGTGCAACAATCCTAACGTGAATAACTCCGGCAACGTTCACCAAATTATCAGCCAGACAGTGATTAATTCGTAAGAAATATCAATGTTTCTCAGTTTCTGTGTTAACAATTACAATAGCCGAAGACCAGTAGTTATTATTAGGTTATCAAACTCCCATCTTTAATGAGCCATAGACCATATTTCTTTGTTATTTCGGTCCAGTAGGTTTATATCGGGTTTTATGTGTTCCGGAACCGGAACCGACCCGAACCCGAATCTAGGAGATTATTAGAACCGAACAATTAACCTTCATGCTATATCTCGGGTCGGGTTCGGTCATTTATCGGGTCGTGTAACGCCCCGCGTTTTCATACTTTCTATATTTAGAAACCATCGTTTGTAAAAACTTTTTTTGGAAACTTCGTAGTCTTGTAATCGTTCTTTCATTAAAAAGCGACGTAAAATCCAAGACTTGGATCATGAATAAAACTCGTATTTTGTTAATTACATAATATACGTACTTTATATATGCTCGTATGTTCGAAACGGTGAATCAATTGATACTTATTCGTTATTCTTGGGAACTATGCGCGAAACTTGTAATTAATCTAAACTTATGCCTAAAACGTGTTTTGAACGAGAACGATACTTGATTTCGAAGTTTGTATGCTTAATTATACTTAGTCTATACTCCTCGTACTTGGATTTATCTTAAAATATGCTTTTGTGGCAAGAATGGTCCTTAAAAGCCCTAAAATCATCAAATACACAACTCTAGGGGCCAAATTGTAACTTTTGGAAACTTATGCCCGGATTAGAAGGCCCGGGCGGCCCGCTTCAACTTGCCTGATATCTCAGGCGGGCCGCCTGAGGGTGCCCAGATCAGAAAAACATTTTCAGCTGCTGATGTACGCGATTATGGCACGAAATCCCATCTTCTAACCCTCCCCAATCACCATTTAGCCACCTCTAATCACCTCCAATCACCTCTAAACTCTTCCACTATAAATATACACCCTCTCCAAGCATTTTTACACTTTCACAACTCTCTACAACTCACAATTCACTCTCAAATCAGTTGCAAATCTGCATTTTCGGATAGATTCATACACCTTTACTAAAGTGAGCATAACTTGCTCATTTCTTAACGAAATCACTCGATTCTTCTTCCTACTTGCTTGGATAATCATGGGCTTCGATTCCTTGACTTCTCCTTGGAGAAATCAGACCTGGAAATGCCTTGAAATGATCCAAAAACTTTCTGTTTTGTTTTATGTTCTTCAAAAACTTGTTTAAACTTATCCAACTTGTGTCTAACACATCTCATACCTATGTCCCAATGCTTACAACCTCTTTTATGGTTGGTTAGGCTTAAAAACAAGGTTGAGACACTTGAAATCAGAGGATTAAACCTCAAATACTTTCTGTTTTGATAGGGTATTTAGCCCACAAATCATGTCAAGCTTAGATCTTGATAAATGAGTGATTATGGAACAACTTGGGTTGTCCTACATACAATCCTCACATGATTTGATGATTTCTTATAGATTAGATTGTTTATATTAATATACTAATCCTAGTTCGTGACCCTCATTGGTTGTTTTTACATCAAGTGAAGCGGTGAACATTCAAAGGGTTCCTAAACGGAAGCTTGTTCTTCCTACCCCATACATGACATCTATGATAACTCGAGGTGCCTAAATGAAGATCCTAATCTTCTACCTCCTACTTGAACTATTGGACTACATAATATGTAATACTTAATCTAGATATATATATATACGCGCATTCGAACCTTTGATGTTGAACTTGTGTTTATATGTTAAAGTAGTAGAACATCATCTAAGACCTAAACCTTGTTGTGATTCTTATGGGTGTTCAACTCATGAAAACATTATCATAACCCTTGTGGTTACCAAGTGTCATACAAGTGTTAGGTGTTGAAGATGATTATTTTCACATGTTATTCTCATATCTTATTTTTATGTTGTTTTAAATACCGAATCTTGTCTCTATGCATACTTGAACTTTAACCCTTACACATTCAATCTTTTAACCTCATCAACTCGTCAATAATTGGATAATTGGAAAGCATATGCCAACTTTGTAAGTATACTCGTATTTCCCCCTTTTTACTTTTACCACTTTTGGGGGTAACATGTTTACTTATCCACAACTTACACATGAACATTTTGCTCAAACACATGAACATTCCTATAACATGCTTGTATACGTGATTGCTTGATACTTTAAACTTGGGTGAAACTTTATGTGTTGAACTTATCATTAACTTCGTACGAGCCTAACCGTGACATATGTAGCGCTATAGGATTGACGACCCGCCGCCCGTAACTTGTGGTTATGTCATGAGCATCTTGCGTCTCTTTTGGTTTGATATGTTAGACACATGCCATATTTAAATGTTTATCTTGAATCACATGCTTGCCATGAGGAATTGTTCGAAACTTATCTTTTGCTATGTATGTACCAAACTTGTATACTCGCCTTTGCTTTTGCATTGAACTTTATTTTAAACATGTTACAGGTTGAGGATGATGATGCCATGAAATGAAGTAGCGTTGATACCTAGATACACATATAGACGTTTAGGTCAAATACATTGTATACATGTCATATTTGTTGTCGTATTGTTTTTCTTGTACTTAACATGTTGTATTTCAAATTTCATGTATTGTAACATTTATTTATGAAAGAAGTCAATTTATCTTTAATTCTATTGTGACAATTAGCGTTATGTGTGATAAGCAATCTTTCTTCGTCTCACTCCGATGTGTCCGCCATCGGTTGGGGTGTGACAGGTCGGGACTCGGTTTTTTTCGGTTCGACCCTAAATATGCTCACCCCTACTTTCATTACTCACTCATGATGTGGTTATACATTTGATGTTTCGTCTTTGACTTTTAGTCAATGTAACAACTTTCAAGTTGTTTATGTCCAAGTATTTTCATATACTATCCGTTTAAAACCATATTCTTTCAAACAATGTATAACCGACGTTATAATTATTTTCCACAAAAATAATTTCTATGTCACAACCATTAGTGATTTATTTCTTTGTAAAAAATTGCATGTGTTATCCGAAGATATTGAACACAAAACAATAAAATACATTGGAAACTAAATCATAAGTTCCAATCACTTTTGAAATTTAAACGGAAGCATAGACAATATGTAGACATCAAATAGCAAAGTGTTTTTATCTTCAACACTTATAATCTGACCGAAATCTTTTTAACAATATCGTCCCATGGCATGTCTTGAGGTACTCCCTCAATAAGACTCCATGCACTTGTAAGTACAAATTCCCCATTTCATCTTGAAACTTTAAACTTGGACAATTATGCTCAAAACAATACCAAGTTGTTACAAATACTACATTTAAGTAGTAAACTTGAACAATTAAATTTGTTCACAACAACACCAAGTTGTTTTTCACCAAATAACATTTTTTAACACGCATGTTGGAAAAAAAATGTTATAAAAACACATTATAGAATCGAACGTTTACATAAAACGTTTTCCAAAGATATAGTTTATAAAATAAACCGTTTCTCATCATTTTTAATGCACACATAGGCAATTAAATGTTTACATAAAACATTTCTGTTCATTATGAACAATCTCTAACCTCGTATTCGTGATACACATTTTCTAACACACATGTTAGAAAACTTTAAGTCATTTTATATAAATAAAACATGACCAAATTAAAACATCAAATGTCATCATTAAAACTCTACTCAAGAGTTTCACCATATGAAGAATAAAGAGTCTCAATAATTATAGACTTAAACTCTAATAAAACTCATCAAATGTCATCATTAAAACTCTACTCAAGAGTTTCATCATATGAAGAATTAAGAGTCTCAATAATTATAGACTTAAACTCTAATAAAATTCATCAAATGTCGTCATTAAAACTCTACTCAAGAATTTCACCATATGAAGAGTTAAGAGTCTTAATAATTATAGACTTAAACTCTAATAAAACTCATCAAATGTCATCATGACTCTACTCAAGAGTTTCACCATATGAAAAGTTTAATTAGTAATTAAAATTTCACTCAAATGGATTTAGAAATCCCAAATTAAAGTTGGTGATAAATCCCACACAACTACACCATTACTTTATGGTGATTTAATTCTTGAAGCCAATCAAATATCAACTTCAATGTATGACCTTTTATTTCTAAATCATACAAAGCATTAAAATCAATGCTACAACAAATTACTTATATAAAATGTTTACATAAAACATTTCAAAGCATTTGTATTTTAACCATTTTTAACAATCATGTTAAAATGAAAGAAATTCTAACGCGCACGTTAGAAATATTAACATTTCCACAAAATGTCAATTCGACTTGCTAAAACACATATATGGTTCAAATAAATAAGTCATTTCTAATACACACGTTAGAAACTAAACAATTAAAAAAATTGCTTCCAAACTAACGCTTTTCATGAACGTTTCTAACACACATGTTAGAAGACAAATGATTACAAAAATCATTATAAGACTTATTTGTTCATATCAATCCATGGGTGGATGAAGAGTCTACTTTAAATAGAGACTTAATTAGAGATATAAAACTCTAATCAAGTAACATAAAACTCTTATTTAAAGATATAAAAAACTCTACTTAGGAGAGTTTAACGTTTACAAAAAACGTATGGTTTACACCAATAAATCCGGTCTAACACACATGTTACAGAACTTAAGGTTTACAAAAAACGTATGGTTTACACTAATAAACCCGATCTAACAAAAAAGTTAGAAAAATTAACGATTCCCAAAATCGTTTAAAAAACCAAACGGTTGAACCAAAACCATTCGTTTTGTACCACGGTATAGGATTTAAGATTGTATCTCAATCTCAAGAAATCCAAACACAACAAGTTGTACTACATACATATTTCCCAAAAGAAAATATTTATAAGATCATAATCTTTAAAATATTTTTTATTATAAATCCTTTTGTGAACCCAAAATCCTTATAAATAAGGTTTTAAGATTGTAGCAACAATCTCATGAAATATGTTTTAAGTTTGTAGGAACTAGGTTCACTTTTTATAAAATATAATTACAAAATATATAATAACGAAACTCTCGTTCTTTGTAAAAAATATCATAGTACAATACCGGTTGCAATAACTAAATAAAAAGAATATAAAATATAATTTTATATACCAATCTTGATTCAAGCCGCATCTCTGGCGGGTTCTTCACGCGCATTTGATAGCATCATAGACTCGAGTATTCATCATCTGGAGTCTTGAAAAATACTCCTTGACTGCAACAAAGAGCACACTAAAACGTTGACGATTTTGGTTGAGGCACGTGTTCAACATGCTTCCCTTAAAACAGATTCCGCGCCTCTACTAAAGACAATGCATCTGTCTCCCAGGGTGCAACAGCCGAAGCAGTATATACTGCCAGAGATGGCCGCGCGGCCTAGGTTACACCGGATAAAATTATAGTGTTAGAACTTATGGAAAATAATGATATGAAGATATTGAAATTGAATAGAGAGAACATATCTCTCTAAGTACCCAACACATGGGTCTTTAAGTATCTCAAAGAACTCTTCTAATTTTTTTTTCTCTAAAGTTCCACTTTCAATTCTCTACTTGTAATTAGTTACATCAAGTTAGGCATATAACCTACTTTGCATACAAGAGATATAGGGTAGAGAAGAGTCTTACTTTATTAGAGATTTTATTAGAGATACAAATTTTAATAAAAACTAATAAATTGACATAAAACTCCACTTAAGAGTTTATCACCCATATGAAGAGCCTAGTAAATAATAATAATTTTACTAAATTATAATTTCACTAAATTAATATCCATTCACACCATCTAAATTTCCAACAAATAATTTATTGACTTATGAGCTTTTTGAAAAAGTCAACAAGCCATTTCCAAACTCAATCCCAGACACCCTCTTAGTTGCACCATTACCCTAAACTACCCTCCCCTCTTTTTATAAGAAATAAATTAAATTGGAAGCATTTATTCTGTTATGAACTGTGTAGACTCTCGTAGGCCCAACCTTGTGGCCCGTTTAATAAGCCCAACGAGACAAGCTAGATATAACATTGGGGGTTTTAGATTACGGGATTATGAAAAGAATGTTTAAGCAAATTGGTGTTCTTCTCTCATCTCAGATTCTATTCTAATCTCTCATCTCCATTCTATCAGTTCTTATTTTTCCTTGTAAAGTCTTTTCTTGCAATTGAATGTTAATGAACTTGATTAGATTGTTATTAATTTGAATTCCCCTTATCAATTGCTCTATGAATTGAGAAGTATTCACTTCTATTCTAATCTCTCATCAGCCATCAATTGCTTATATGTTTTTCTGGCAGCGTTATTATATATGCATAAAATAATTTAAAAGCCTCTGGACTCTAGTGTTGAAATGGACATTCAAACCAAGAGGATGGAATTGCTTTCGGCTAAGCCCACTTTCCAGCTAGTGATTTTGGGTCTGCTAAAAAATTAGATACACCTTCGTTCGGCCCTGGTTTCAACAGTCCAAGATTATTTTGGGCTTGGTTCCTCACATTTTAAGCCTAAAATTTAATGGTAAAACTTAATGGTTTTTACCTTTAGATTTAATGGTATACTTAATGGTGGGTCAAGTTATTCTACAAAAGGCTTCTAATTGTAAGAAGAATTTATAGAGTGACAAGTGTCCAATAACCTAAAATTAAACCAACTACATCACCACCCAAAACCTAAACACCCACCCCCACCCCCCCCCCCCCCCAAAAAAAAAAAAAAAAACTATACCTCACCAAAAAAACCTAACCCCCCACCCCCCCTCCGCGGCAAAGAAAAACAAAAAAAAACTATACCTCACCAAAAAAACCTCCAAAAACCTAACCCCACCCCCCAAAAACCTAAAAAAAAAAAAAACTAACCCCCCCCCCCCCCTAGGCAAAAAAAAAAAAAAAATTGGGTGGGTGAGGGGGGGGGGGTTAGGTTTTTGGTGGTGGTGGATGTTTAAGTTTTTTTTTTTTTTTTTGTAGTTGGTTTTTTTAGGTTATTGGACACTTGTCACTTTATAAATCATTCTTACACTTCTTACAATTAAGATCCTATATATTTTATCCTAATCCTATTTTAAGTGCTACAAGTGTTGCAATTTGTTTATAGATTTGAGGGTAACACAAATGGAAAAAATGAGAAAAGACATAATCAAGCGAATGGCCAATCTACATAGTATATGATATGATGGATGTCAGAGACGCAAAGTCTAAATAGAAAGACCACAATGTAAGGATACAACGATAATTGGAGGACCAAGAGATAATGAGTGGTTAATAAGTGATTTTTGGTTAAAAAGAGAGAACAAATACTTATTTAAGTGTGAAATGATAAAGAAAGTAAATCATAACTTATATGTAAAATGTTATACATCATACAATTGCCAATTATCACTCTTTCCAAACAAAAATACAACATCACATTATGGGGTGTTTGGGGTTCCTTCTATTTCAACTTATTGACTTATTTGAGGCAAAAAGTACTTTTCAAAGTGTTTGGAATTCCTTTGTGTGTGAGTGAATAAGTCAATAAGTCAGGAAATCCTGACTTATTACTTCTCAAATAAGTTGAAAAGTCATTTTCAAAAGGAAAGCCAAACATGCACTATTAATGATACAAACATGCGAGACCATGTGAATCAGGGCCGATTTTAAAGAAGGGACAAGGTGGATTACCACCCAGGGTTTACTCTCCCTGAAAGCCCAAAATGTTAAAAATATTTTTTTATGGAAACCAATTGGAAACAACAATCCGACCTCTAATTATTATTGTTATTATTATTATCGTTATTGTTGTTAGAAGAAGAAGAAAAAGAAGGATTTCGAGTGGAGGATAAAACATAGAATTTCTATTTTCCACTAAGAATTTTATTTCTAGTAAAATACCATTTTAGACTTTAGTGCTTGAAATATATGCTATATCCTAATGTAGCATCTAGTCCTGCAAGAATTTTTAACACCTTATTAGTCTTATAGAATTGGTTCCTTAGCATCTAGTCCTTCAAGAATTCACCTTATTAGTCTTATAGAATTGGTTCTTATTAAAAACAATTTTTTTTATTAAATGATTAAAATATAGAAATTGGTCAAAGCTCTCTCACTTAAGACATGGAGAGACAGGTCTTTAAAATTAATTTTTATGGAATTTGACTTTTCAATCACATGCTGTTACGTAGTTATATAATATATCTTTTAATTAAATAAAAACTACAATCAATTTTAAAAACCTATTTTTTAAACTTATTAGCTTTTGATTTAGTTTTGGTCCATTAAACAATTATATATCCTAACAAATGCAAAGGCCATGTACAGTAAATTATAATTAATTAAACATAAAGTATAATATGAAATATATTACTTATAAGTGTTAAAAGGAAAAGGTTTTAAAAATGTTTTTTATTGTGGCTTTTATTTTACTATTTCAAAGGAAAATGTTTTAGAATTTTTTTTATTGTGGCTTTTATTTTACTATTTTAAAATAAATCTTTTTATGATAATTTTCATACTAAAATTACTTTAAACATGTTATATTTTTTTCTTATAACTAGTAATATATTTTAATAAAATTCTAAATATGTCATTATGATATACTTAAAATTGAGTTGTGGATAATAATTTACAAGTGCTCAAAACACATGCCCAACGTTATGTTGCAATTTAGTTTTTTTTTTAAGTGACGAATTTACATTCTTTGTTATTTTAGCAAAATAATATAATGTTTTATAAATTTCGAATATTTGTTACGGCATGCTTATTTTTATCCGGGATAAGATAAAATTATTTGAACATATCAAATATAGTTATTTTTTTTTCTTTCCTTGAAAACTAAAGCAATACGAATCAAATAACATTGGTACCGGTACCATATGCATTTTTAATGATTTTTT
Source organism: Helianthus tuberosus (assembly GCA_030545235.1). Lineage (NCBI taxonomy): Eukaryota > Viridiplantae > Streptophyta > Magnoliopsida > Asterales > Asteraceae > Helianthus > Helianthus tuberosus. The sequence goes on from CM060436.1 coordinate 36,055,795, forward strand.
AATGTGCCAAACAACATAGTTACCGGTACTTTATAGAAACGAACTAAACAGATACGGACTGAAAGCCCGCAGCGAAGCGCAGGAATTCCACTAGTTAAATACATTTACTTAACTAAACTCGTTATCCCAATATTATTGTTTTAGATTACACTTTTATACCCAATTAAATAAACGGGTGAATGACGGAAACAAAAAAGAGAGCGACAACCGGGTTTATATTTTTTAGGAGTCTATTTCTCATACTCACCCATTACCAGAATTTTTAATGATTATCAGGGACGACCCTAATGTGACTCATTGTACTCGAATAAGGAAAGTGTGTGTCTACTATCATACGAGCATATGAAAAGGAAGCAGATGCACCAGTTAATCTAAAAGTATAAACCATTAAGTGGATTAGGATCAGTGGCGGACCCAGAAATTATTTGTTGGGAGTGCGGATCAGGTATTGAATCATATTTTCAAGGGGTGCGGTCGGGTTTTTTGCCTAAAATATACACTAAACTTTTTTTACAAGGGGTGCGGCCGCCCACCCTGGACAAAGGGTAGGTCCACCCATGATTAGGATCAAATACAAAGGATCTTAATTGTAAGAAGTGTATGAAGTATTTATAAAGTGACAAGTGTCCAATAACCTAAAAAAACTCACTACACAAAAAAAAACGTTAAACATCCACCACCACCAAAAATCTAACCCCCCCCCCCCCCCCCCCTCAAATCACCCACCCAAAAAAAAAAAAAATTTTTGCCAAGGGGTGGGTTTTAGTTTTTTTTAGGTTTTTTTTTTTTTTTTTTTTTTGGGGGGGGGGGGGGGGGGGGGGGGTTAGGTCGCTAGTCATTCATTGTGACATTTGGCTTGTCATTATTAGACGGACAATTATGAGGTTATAGTGTAGGGATTTATCTTGTAATTTGGTGGTATATATAAACCACCTTATGTAACCCAACCTCACACAACAATCAATACAAACGATAATCAACACCAAGAGTATCCATCCGTGCTTACTAACATTGGTGAACCAATAAAAGAGAAAGATCTTCTAGTCTTGTATGTGATATCTAGCTTGTGTGAAGAATGTAATGGTCTTAACACAATTGTTCTTGCTCGTTCAACGAGTTATTTGGTCTACTCGCGGATCATGACTACATGGTTACAATTTTAAGGCATATCATGGTAATGACTTCCTTCATGTTGGTCTTCATGTCCTTCACACTGGTTCCTCAAAATTTCACTCCTTACACAAATATTTTAATTTTTCTGACATTCTTCATGCCCATGAAATTAAAAAGAATATTCTATCTTTACAAAAAAAAAAAATTGTCTTGGTAACAATGTTTTCTTTGAACTTCATTCCTTTTCTTTGTTGTAAAGGACGAGTCTACATGCACTACCCTCCTTAGGGTGAATGGTGTGCGGGTTGGGGAATGGCCAATGAAGCCTAGTCCAGTCCGGGAACACCCCCCGCCCCCGGGACCCGGTGTCTTTTTTTTACCCCGGTGAATGGGGACTTGGCTCTGATTATCGGTGAGAAGTGTTTCTTGCTTTTTCTTTTTTTTTCTTTTTTCATTTATAAATTATATAAATATTATTTTTTTTAATTTTAAATATTTGATAATAAATAATTTTTTTATTATTTAATTGTTATTTATTATTCTCAAATGGTTACTGTTTCAATGACTATTTTTTTCAAAGGGTTACTGTTCCAACATCTATTTTTTTCAAACGGTGACTGTTCCAAAGGCTCTTTTCCAACAGTTAGTTTCAAATGGTTATTTTTCTGGTCCTTGTAAATACAACATTTCGTTTTACACCCCACATTTGCACATCTCACTTTACAAATCACTACAACTACCAAACTAATATGAATAAGCTATGGGTGGTGGTTATAATACAAGTAGCGCAGCCATGTTAGACCCAAAATCACGTTTGACAAAAGTCGCAGCGGAATTTCGTACCATAAAAATTTCTTTAGTCACAAACACTTTGACACACTTAATCTCATTTTTAGGGTTGATTCTTTCTCAATAAATACATTTATTATACTCATTTACAATAAGAAATCATAAACTGGCTTCACTCAATTACGTACTCGACCCTCCCGTACAATCTATCTTGTGACTCGGTCCTCGATCTCCAATCCTTGGATATCCTCCTGACTGGTACTACCTGCATTCACCATATATAATTCATAACATTAGTACGCATTAGAAACATACAAAGTTTATTCTCGTTACTTCTCGTTTCGTTATACTCTTTACATCCCAGCTTTTCCATCCTGTTTTACCATCTGTGGTGAGACTTCCTTGCCATTCCTGCATCACACTTATAACTCCGGGTACATGAACAAACATCGTAAACACTTAATCATACCAAAAGACTTACATACATACCCTACTTCATACATATTATCTATATACATATACATACGTACACACATGCATACATACCTGCCTACATACATACTCACCCACATACATGCCAATCTACATGGATACTTACATATACACACATCTACGTCATTATATACATACCTATATGTACACATACCAACATCATTAAGTACTCACCTGACATTATACATATTTACCTACATACAACCCTACGTGCATCATACCAAACTCATACATGCCTACTCTCATACATACCATCACATATCCGCTTATTCTTGCTCGCATACTTATAAACATACTCACGGAGGTACATACATGCTTTCATACATTTCTACATACGTGTATGGAGATATACAAACATGCATACATACCTATCTACATGTGCGTTTACCCTAATGGTCATAAAACATAAGTTAAATTAGTCATACGCAACTTAAAACGCGTTTAAACGAGTTCCCAAGCCAAAACGAAGCCTGAAAACAATTTTCGGAGAATCATCACCCGTCGCGTCGCGCGACCCCCCGTCGCGTCGCGCGACCCCCCGTCGCGTGGCGCGACGCCCCCAAAATGACAGAATGTTGCTGCTGTTTTGCTGCAGATTTCCAGCACGTCCGCGTTTCACGGAAACGGTCATAACTTCTTCGTTATTGGTCCGTTTTACCCGATTCTTTTTCCTACGCATCCGTAATTTAATTCCCCATCTTATGGTGTTAAGATCCGACATCCGGATTAACACAATTCCAGACTTTTAAGTCTTCGGCTTACTACCCTTTTTACCAATAATTGACCCGTTCATAATTCTATCGCATAACTTGTTTATTTGACCTTAACTTCATATAAACTGATAATTTCAAGATCATTTGTCCTAAAAGATTCAGTCCCGGATGCCTTACATCTTATTCAACCCGTTTGCGCTTAAAAGCTTATTTTGACCCGCTAAGGGTAATTGCGCATTAAGACGTTTCTAACTTACAAAACCATACTCCTCACTTTCATACTTGACCGAAACATTACACTAATCGAATAACTTATTTCTAAACTACCTTTACGATCGTTTACCCCAAAATACCCATCAAGGGCATTTTGGTCAACTTTAATCCCATCAATTACGACGAAAGTCTTTAACACATATTTGACCTCAAACATCATGTTTAATTAATTACAACACTTTACTACTTACTTGAACTAAGAAGTGATTACGGAAATCACTTACCTTATGCGTCCGTGCTCGTATCCGATCCTTTGCCACCTCTTGACCCGTTAGCCTTTCACGCTTGAACCCGTCTTGACATGATTCCTATACTTTCATGTCACCCATCACATTCTCGTTAGTATACACAATTGTACACGTTAACGATCATATCAACCACATATTTCACATTTGATTCATGTAATTCATCATATAATCACTGATAACTCATATCAACATAACGTGTACCATACGACTTCCTACAATCCTACCTTTACGACAACGAGTCAAATCATGTTACTTATACTTAGTTGACTTTCAGAAGTCAACTATTAACCATATTTAACTATCGACTTATCATCATATACTCGTAACATCATAATTGACCATACGGACAACACTATATACATTTCATCATACACTTGATGTGAGTACTACCTTTTAAGCATAACGTACAACTATTTCATGCACAAATATTCTAAACTCATTCCTAACCCATCAAATCCTACTACTAATCATCATATATCATTTCAAATGAACATTAAACATAACATCATCATATTCCTCCTAATTCATCTAACAATAATTCATCATACCCACGTAATACATCAATCTTTCAACAAGACTTGAACATAGAAGGTGATTCTAAACATCATCTTCACCCTAACTAACGGGTCTCACTTCTAATCATCAAATTAACCCAAACCGTACGTAACCCGTGTTCTATACGATGATTCTAACCCCTGTACATGATCAATTTCATACTAGCTCACGGATTTGAACATAACCCACTTCACACATGATCACAAATCTTAGATTTAAGACATACCTTACGATCCTCTCGTGAAGGTGATCATTAATCCGTGTTCCTTCTTGAATTTGAGCCTCGATTCACCCTTCGATTTGGTGATTTAGTTGAGTTAGGGTTTTGGAGCTCTTGGAGCTCCTGATCGATCTAGAACACACACGAATGTGTGTTTGTGTGTGTTGTTATTTTCTTTTAATAACACAACTTTCATTCTATACCATCTAGCCCCTCATGTTTATCATTTAACATACTTGGCACAACTTTCATCATTCTTTAACTAGGTAAAATAGCCTAATTATTTATTTCAGGTTATATTAAATAAGAACCTTTTACGAATATTAACATTCGGATTTTGGGGCGTTACAAGCCAGAACGTCAAACCTCATGCGATCGTCTCGTCGACGTTTGAACCCTCAATCCGCTCTGTCAAACCGTCTACTTACAATAGTCTATGTAAATGCACTTTGGGTGATAAGTACAGGCTCTTATCAAGTCTAAGGATCTTTTATGTATTTGTTAAAACTTGAAATATGTCTGAATTTTGTAAGTATGATCAGGTCCGAGTTTACTTGTAATCACTATAGTCCGAGTTTAGGTATGTTCCTTGAGTCCGAGTTTGCTGATGATGTATGTAATTCGGACATAAGGTTTAACCTTTGTCCGAGTTTATTGTATTTAGTGGAGTCCAGACTTGTGATTGGTGTATCACAATCGAGTTTTCTATGTAATGGGCTTTGGGCCTTTGTATCCGGACATATGTGTCCGGATCTGGTCTTGTATATATTCTATTAGTGGAAATGTCAAGATAACAGTTTTCTTTGTGGAAAGACGTGCAGCAAGAAAAACCTTAATCATTACTGTGTGTGACGTCATTTGTATTCGTCTGAGAATACTCTGTGTATTCTCAGATCATTCTCATTCTTCCTGCTTCTTAATCCATTATTCTATCGTGGTGATTGCTAGGTGGATTCCGCACACCTAGTGATTATGTTGATTGAGTTAGACCCTTGGTGTAGGTGACCTTACAGTCTACCCACCATTAGCAGCAATATACCCACCACCGATAGCAGTCTACCCACAACCGACAACAATTTACCCACCTCCTACAACAAGGCCAAAAAGATCACCTCGTAAATCTTCATCTTTTTTAACCATTCACCTCCACATGATGGTGATTGGAATGGTATCACAGATGAGGAAGTGAACTTGGTGTATGACTACACCATGGCACAACTCCAATTTAATCGTCTGCGACTAGGGGAGTGTCAAACAATCTTCAATACAAACCCTCCACCCACAAACCTTTCACCTACAAACCTCCATCCAACACAAGTCGTACTGAAGGGTACGAAATCAACCTAGGTGAGGAATACTTATCACCAGTATATGATAAACCATAACCTTCATCTCCTCACTATAGATGTTGTCGTCAAGAGGCGAGGTCGGACGGTCGCGGTAGCGATCGTAACGTGTCATCTCCAAAGTCCAACCTAGATGAATGGGATGAGATGTATTAAGGCTTTTATGTGTTTAATTAGGACTAATTTTTTTTAATTTTAGCCTTTCATAATAATTTTAATTTGGTTTGTGTAATAATTTTCATTGGGTTTGTGTAATATTATAATGAGGTTTTTGGATTTTTTATGTTATTTGTTTTATCTATTTATGTGTTTAATTGGAATTCCTTTGTTTTAGAGTTTAAATTAAATTAAAATAATTTGGTTTTGGAGACATATGGGACAACACGGCGCAATTTGGGGAAAACTGGAAAAAGCTGATGTGGCGCTGACTGTCCCATGGGGAAAATTGGGACGACACCCTCCACCCTTACGGGAGCCAATGAATATGATTATGGACTCTACTCTTTCCATCTCCCATAACTCCATAACTTCAACTAGCTTGCTTTCTCTGCTATGCTGGCATCTTCCCTCGTTTGGCATATAAAGGTTGGTTATCCACATCACCAAATTACAAGAAAAGGCCCTACACTATAATCTAATAACATTTGGTCTAATTTGTTCTTGCGTGAAATACTAGATTTTTTTAGAGATAGGTAGCAGCAAGGTTATCACACAAGAAAGTAGGAACAGAGGTTATGTCTGTCCCAAGTTCTTTTAGTAAAACTTTTAAGCATGTGAGTTCAGCCATTGTGTTTTCTAGAGCTTTGTATTCTGATCTTGTAGAGGACCGAGAGAAACTGACTTCTATTCTCATGTGATCTAGGATATGAGGTTGAAACCCATATATATGGTGAATCCCCCTGTGGATCGACGGTCATTTGAGAAATTAGTCCAGTCAACATCCGAGAAGGCACGCAGGGTGGAAGAAACATATTAATGAGCATTAGTAAAGGCTTGTAGATGAGAGCTAGAGTCATGACAAATCAGCAACCCATAATTAAGTATGCCTTTTAGATAGTGAAGGATACGTTTTGCAGCGGACCAGTGTAGTGTTTTTACGAGGGAGCATGCATGTATTGGCACGCCTTGTTAAGAACAAAAGTGATGTCCAGTCTGGACAATGTTACCTATTGAAGTGCCGCAACTAATTGACGATATTTTATTGGGTCTGTTAACAACAAACCGTCCCCGAGAAATAATGGTTTTGGCGTGCTCATCGGAGATAGGGCAGGCTTGCAGTCAGTGGATGTAGTACAATGCAGAAATTAGGATGTACTTCTTTTGAAAAAAAAGGGTATTCTTTCCTTGAGGAACCTGTTCAATTCTGAAAACATAGTCAAGAGCACCTAGGTCCTTAACAGCAAATGCTTGGTTGAGTAGCTGAATAACACAATCGATTGTGGTAGGGTCATTTTCAGTAACGATTATATCATCAACATAAACTAATATGTAGAGAAGGGTTTTTCCAACTTTGTATGTGAAAAGGAAGGATCTGTGTTGAAGCCTTGAAAACCTAGTTTGTAAAGAGCATGTGATAGACGATGAAACCAGACACGTTGGGCTTGTTTGAGATAGTAAAGCAATTTTTGCAAAAAAACATGCATGGTTTAGGTGTTTGGATCAACAAAGCCTTGTGGCTGTCTAATGTAAACTGTCTCTGTAAGATTCCTATGAAGAAAGGCATTTAAAATGTCAAGTTGACTAAGTGGCCACTTTTTGTAACAGCAAGATAAAGAACCACTTGAATAGTTGTAGACTTAACACATGAGTAAATGTCTCATTAAAACCAATGTCAGATTGCTGGCGAAACCCTTTAGCAATAGTTTAGACATGTATCTTATGACAACACCATGTTGATCTCTCTTAATCATGTATACCCATTTACAGTCAATAACACTAGTTTTAGGAATAAGTGGAACAAGAGTCCATGTACCATTTTTACAAGAGTTGTAAATTCGTCAGCCATGGCTTGATACCACTCTAGATGTTAGTTAGCAAAGGTAAAGTGATGTAGCATGTGATACGATAACGAGGACTGATCACGTTGATTCTGCGAATACTTGTGATAACCTTCCCCAAACTGAACCCAAAAGGCAGAGAATATGAAGTGAAAATGATTATTGCTAAAATTTATGAATGATCATCCAAATTACATCTCAAGAACATAAATAAGAACCGAAATTCAAAACGGGCCATAAAAAGTCCATGGGCCAAACACAAGCCCAAAAACAAAATGCATAAAACATGGAAAAAACTTAAAAAGGCCCATAACTCCCACTACAATGCGTTTTTTGGACCGCAACTTGGACAACGCCCTTCTGGGGCCTTGCCATGACGTGCTCCTCTTTTCAAGCTTCGATTTGACTAGTCAAACACCTAAACGGAGACTCATAGCCAAAGTTATGCTCATTTTTTGTAAATCACCCTTGGTAGCTTGATCATGGGCCTCCAGAAATGCCATGGCTTGATCTTCTACACTTGGGCCTGCATCATAAAGGAGGTGCGTTTGACATGATGCGAGGAAGCTATCGTTACATGATTAGCGGCAAAGTTGTAAGGAAAACGAGGTTTTGGATGCGACTGAAGGCTATGAGGATGTTGATGAGGTGGTAGTGGAGGACGAGATTGAGGAGAAGAATAATGAGAAGGAGAATGTGAGGAGTTGGGGATGTAGTAGGTGTGATGGGTTAGGTAGGTGTGGTTGGAGTTGTGGGAGGTGTACGTTGTGGAATAGAAATGTCATCAGGAAAAGGAGTAAAGTCCAAGAAAGATGAATAAGTATTGGAGGAAGTAGTTTGAGGAGTAGACTATGGAGAATTTTGAAAAGCAAAGATGTGTTCAAAAAATCCATCATGTGAAGCAATATAGATGTGGTCTGTTATGGGATGAAGATATTTATACCCATGATGTTAAGGATTTTATCCAAGGAAGAAACAAGAAGTGGAATGAAAATCCGTTTTGTGAGAATTTTATGGTCAAAGGTATGGAAAGCATTGACAACCAAAGATACAAAGAAAATAGTGGTCAGGGAGTTTGTGAAAAAAGGTGTTCCAATGGGGATATGTTGTGGAAAGTACGAGATGGCGTGTGAGATAAGATAGAAATAGTGTATAAAGCAAAGTGCCATAAACATTTTGGAACATAAAATTGTGCGGGGAGGGTAAAACTAGTTTCAACGACATGACAATGACGACGTTTGACAAAGTCATTTTGTTCACTTATATATGGACATGATAAATGGTCAATGATGCCTAGAGATGTAAAAAAATTGGCTAAGAAGTGAAACTTGCCATTGGTGTGTGCTAGTGGTACATATAAAATATATCAAATACACATTTAAATTTATAAAATGAAAAAAAACAAAATTCAAACTACACGCAAAACTAGACAAGAACCAAGTATCGATCCTGAGGACATAATGGCTCCTAATAATCAATCGCCTATCAATATCTAACCAATATAAAAGGAATGGTTTGTAAGGGATTCAAATGGAGAACTAGAAGAGTCTAGCGAATTTAGATGGAGAAAACAACCACCTTGGTGTTGAATCCTCTTGATTGGAATGAAAACCAGAAATTAATATACGCAGTTATGTGAAATGCTAGAAAGATTAGAGCCATACCAAGATAATAACGGAAATTCAGATATTTATGTTATAAACACACACAGACAATCCAGGTTAAAGTAGCAAGTTTATGTTACGATCACTTATGATTTCGGGTTTAGGTTGGGTTCGAGACTAAACAATGAACATTGTGACTTACGAACTAATCAAGATCAACCATTTAGAAAACTCTAACCAATTTCCAGATCCTTTCCATATGGAGCTCACACACTTAACCAATTTTGTTACCAAGTTGTCTATTAATGGTAAAGGTTTCAAACTTTAGATTAATGTTACCAAGTCTAAGTGATCCTTTAAACAAATGCACATCTCTAACGCTGGAGGAGTGATTCTTGTTCTTTGTATTAGGGGTGTGCATGGGTCGATTTTGTTTGTTTTTACCATCAACCATAACCGAAATTTGGTTACGGTTAATCGGTTATGGTTATTTCTGTTATTAACCAATAACTTCAACTAAAACTAATTTTCCGCTAAAGTTCAAAACTTTTAAGCCAATAGGTGTACAAAATAAAAAAATGAAACCAACCATGTTGGACTTTGCTTTGGCTTTTTATAAGACTACACTTTTCAGTTAAATAACCAATGTGGGATTCCTTTTAATAAGATATTTCTCAACAAAAGAACTCACTTAAGTCTTTGATTAGAAGTACAATTCTTTATAAAAAAAATGACAAATACATCAAGATCATTTTGTTACAAACATACTTTTATCTTAGTAAAAAATAACCTCTACATGGTTAGTATTAAACGAAAATCTATTACATAAACTTAAAATTATAAGTTCGGTTCGGTTTCGATTATATCAGTTAACCAGAGCTTCATAACCATAACCACTCGGTCAGTTAAACAAATTTCATAACCATATCCATTGGTTATGTCGGCTATTGGTTATAATCGGTTCGGTTATGTCGGTAATGGTTCGGTTATCAGTTATGGTGGTTAATTTGCTCGCCCATACTTTGTATCAATAAAACCATACCACTAAGAGAAAATGCAGATTCCAAAAGCTACCCTAGAATCTTGGATGGTTTAGTAAATCATGGGCCATAGTGGATAGGATCGAAAACTGGGATTCCTTTTCTTTCCACCAAACCAGTATATCAAATTACTCATTCTTTGGCAATAATACAATTAACAAAATATGTTCCTTTATACATCCCGAGCTTGTTGCTTAGGGTGCTACCCATTTGTCATTTATCCGTCTCATTTCTCACAATATTGAATAAACTAGGCTTCGGCTTCTTACTTGAGCTACCTCCACTTGATCTCAAGTGGGGTGTGTGTGTATCTTATTAAATAAATGTCATACATTGCTTGAAGACTAAAAGAGCATTTTGTTTTGTGTTGGTTAGTTGCGTACAAACATATTTCATCGATTATAGTATTAACCCCGTACTCCCGGAGTATGTAAGCACGGGTTCAAAGTCGTGACACAAGTAAAAGCAGGTGGAAGTTCGTAAAAATATTTTTTAACTTTTTCCTTCGTGGGTGTTATCATTTCTTTAAACAAACCATTTCTATATTCGTACTCTCTTATTTTGGCAGCCATTAAATATAATTCGTTCATTACTTCCGAACTCATGGGATAATAAACTGTTGATAATCTTGTATTTGAGTTTTCGAATACCTCAAGAAAATGGGTAAGATATTCAATACATTCATATTCATAACTCCCACATAAATAGATGAAACTGTATCTTTGCAAACGCGTAACATGTGTCTAAAAGTGTATTTAAAATTATCAACAATATCAATGGATAAAATGACCTGCACAACCAAATTAATAGTACTAGTAATCGCATCTCAACATAACATATAAATTCACATGATTTATATTTAGTCAATAGTCTGTAAATATTATTCTGACTGTTCACCACGATTCAGGAACAGACTCGTGTGTGATTCAGTAATCCTCTGAATTACCGTTACGTGAGTGTTTGTGCAACATCCAACAAACTTAATTACCCTAATCAAGTGAAATGCATGACTGAATGTTTGAGATAACGGAGTTTGCGTTAACAGTGTTAACCTGAAAATGATGAGTGTCACATTTCATCATTTGTCACGTATTAGGATCTACCCAATGAGCTTTGATGTAAAGGTGCGATTATGGTAAACCATGTGGAGTCGACCAAAAATTGGCAATTCAGTTCACATCATTTTGTAAGTATAGAATAAATAAAATTAAAATATTGCATATAATATATATGTGTGTGTGGGCACTCGGGGGAAGGGGGGCAAAAGTGAAAGTGCACTAATTTTTAGAGGTGAGCAAAAGGAAAAACCCGACCCTACCCGACCATTACCCGACCCGACCCAAGAACCGATCAAACACAAAATACAGAACCGATTCACTACCCTAAATATAGGGTCGGTTCCGGTCCATAGGTCCAAGTCGGGTTTCACCATGAAAAGAAACGAGAACCGACCCGACCTGACCCGATTTTATATGAAAAATTGGAACCGATCTAAATATCTAGGTACTTGGGTTCGGGCCGGGTTGGGTATATTTTCGGTTCGGTTCTCAGTTATTTTCGGTCCGGACCTAAACTTGCTCACCCCTACTAATTTTAACGTTATTTTACTAATTTCATGAAAATAACGTTGAAAGGGGGGATGGTTAATCATGCATCATATGGTGGCATTGATAGCCGAAAGACAAGGGAGTACATGCACTAATCGGCCTTGGTCTTAATTGTTGAGTGTTAAGTGCCTTATGTCCAAGGCTTGATGCAAAACTACTATCAAGCCGGGGGTCTCACTTGAAGCAGCCTCTCTATTCCTAACGGGTAGAGGTAAGGCTGTCTACATCTTACCCTCCTCGGACCCTACCTTAGTTTTGCTATTGGTGGGATTTTACTGAATATGATGATGATGATGCTTGTTTCCACAATTTCATACAATAGCGTCTTAGAGTAGTATAACTTACGTCTTTGTAATGAGGTTGGAGCGTATCTTGAATCATCTTTTTCAAGCGAGGGTTGCCGAAGTGGTTGAAGTGGTTGAACGACAAACCTTCTTAAATCACGAACTTCATCGTTCGATCTTAAACCATGTTAAAGTTGTAAATAAAAATTCCACCTTAAATTTCCAGTAATGTTTAACCATTTTGCCACGTATTTTCTTTCAATGTTTGGAAATATTTGGTCATATGAATTTTCAAAGTCGAGTTTGAGTTTGGTTGGAAAAAACCTCCACACATTTTGCAACAATCATTTTGAGTGTCACTCAACATTAGACATAAATCGAAACAAATAAGTGATGAAATCGAAATGAAGTTTATAAATCAAAATTGTTTAATCAAAACAAATAAACATAAAGATTTGATTAACCAAATGATTAGAACAAAATCTAAATCCAAAAGTAGGTAAGAACATGTTAAACACAATTATCAACACAAACCATAGGACTAGAGATGATCACTGGTGATTTAGCCTCACATATTTGGTGATTAATCTTGACTCTTCATGTTTTTTGGAGTGATTTCGGGTTTGTAGTGATGAATTGAAGCTTCCTAATCACACTATAGCGTCCTAAGTCATCATTCAGCCCCTAGGGCCGACTCCGATCGAAATCTAGGGTTTCCAGTCGTCATGGTGGCTTAAACAGGAAACTAGGGCTTTTACACATCTGGGTCGGTACATACTGCGTCGTTTTAAGGGGTACGACCCGTAATCACTTCGCTGCCCAAAAATAGCTTGCTAAACACATTGGTCAATTGTGGAGGGTACGACTTATACCTTTTTAAGTTGGTATGACCCGTATCGTGGTCATTTTGGATACAGCTCGCTCAAACACATTCACATATTATGGCTCCTACAACTCATTATCTACCGAGAAAAATGCCCGGATAGTCCCTGTGGTTTCACCTTTTTCAGCTATAGTCCCTATCTTTCTAAAACTACTTGAATAGTCCCCAAGTTTTCAAGATTTGTTCTCGGATAGTCCCTGGCTCTAACTTCAGTTTGTTTTCTCTGTTAAGTGACCCCATGTGCATATCACGTGAGGGGTATTTTGGTCAGTTGATTTGTTTCTTTTCTCCTGCCTATTAAATAAGACCCTTTTTCCCACAAACCTAACCACCAACAGCATCGATTCCATCATCCTCATGGTTCTCTGCAATTGTGGCCAAGATGCAATCATAGTTACGTCATGGACTGATCTCAACCCTGGTCGCCGATTCTACTCTTGTCCAACCATGGTAATGTATACTTTTACCGATTTTAATAGTCTAGGGCTTAAAAAGTTTGATCCTTTCTTCTTTCTCTGAAGAATCCCAACTGTGGAAGATTCATAGGGTGGGTAGACCCACCAATGTGCAGTCGTGCAGTGGCAATTATTCCTGGGCTTTTAAGACACAGAAACCAAGTTGATGCCGAGTTAGCCAAGATGCGGGAAAAGAATCGGCTGAAGAACAAGATCATTACGGGTCTTTTGATACTTTTAGGGTTTGTGTTTTGGATGTATGTTAAGGGTTAAATGTATTGGATATTGTAATGTTTTTAATGTGAATGATGTTGTAATGTCTTCAATGCAATGGATATTCCCAATGTTTTTTGAAAATCTGATGCATATACATAGCATTCAATGAGTAGGTTGTATGAATTTGGTTGTTTGGAAGTAATTATGTCTTAAATGTGGTTGGTGAAATATGGATAGCATTCAATGAGTAGGTTGATTCAATGAGCAGGTTGTTTGAATGTGGTTGTTTGGAAATAATTAGGTATTGTGCAAAATGTATCGTGCGAAATGTGTCGTTTAAATCCATTGTGCATGACCTGTTGCAACAAATGAACATGTATAACTTGTCCAAAGTGCATCACCTGTTGCAACAAATGAACACAATAACCTGTCCAAACATAAGTGTCCAACATTCGGACCAGATTTAACATTCGACAAACATGAAACTAAAACACAAAATAGTAAACCACAAACTTTTAACTACTGACCATTAAACATCCAACCATACACAATATCCTACATTAATATCATCAACATAACAAGTCCAAAATATGATGATAATTGTCATAGTATTTTAATAAGCTAAATAGACACAAAAGACTGCATGATTGTTTTAAGACAACCCAAAAACCATAACCCGATAACCCGAAGAACCATAACCCTTAAACACTTGGACCTGCCTGACCAGCCTCAGTAGCTTGATTACCATCTTTCTTCTTCGTTCCTTTCCTCCCTTTCTTCGGCCCGGCAACTTTTTTGGTCCTTCCACAAGTTCTTTGGTTGTGGCCCTTTTCACCACACTTCTGGCACTTCACCGACTTCCATTTTCTTGTGAATTTGCCACCAACCACAGCCTCCTCGTTATCAGCTTCAGTAGCCCTGTTTCTCTTGTTTCTTGCTTGTGAGGCCCTTTCAACTTCATCCTGCAACTCCACAGTATCCTTCTTTTCTTCTTAGGTCTGCCGATAGGTCTGTGGTGCAGAGGTAGGGTTAGGTTGGTTGGAACCTGTGATTTTGGCCACAATTCTCTGCCATTAATGGGACCAATGGTATGACTGTAAACCCTCTTCCATGTTTCAAGATAATAACATTCATTAACCCATGATTCCGGGGGTCCAACCTCTTGGCCATTCATTGCCATGTCCCAATTGACAGCCACAGCATGCCTACAAGGGATTCCTGAAACTTCCCATTCTCTACAAGTGCAAACCCTATCCACAACATCCACAACATATTGTTTATGTGTTGCAGCACCATCCACTGTAACCTTACCACTGACTTGATACTTTGTCCCACCACTCCACTTAACATTATAATTTGCAGCTAATTTCTTTGTGTTTTCAAAAATCTTTGCAACTCTAGGAGTAAGTGGACCATTTGTCTGCCGAATCTTCCTGAGAACATTCACAATCCTCTGCATTAAATACTCTCTGACAAACTCCAAAGCAGAAATTATAGGCTTGTCTCGACCATTGACTGTCCTTGCATTCAAGACTTCACACATGTTGTTCAGCACCACATCAGATTGTGCCCTACCTGTATATCAAATTGCCAAACTCAATGATCAATCTTGGAAACAACAATAAACATCAATAAACAGCAGTAAACAACAGTTATAACTTTTGGTATGAACACAACAGTTTTGATATGCATATACCTGTAAAATGAGACCTGCTCCAGTGAATGGGTGGAATACTTGCCAACCAGTTATAAGCTTCAATGTTGTACAACCTCAACTCCTCCATTTTTGCTTCAAAATCTGGAACTGTATAAGCTTTGGATGCATTTTGAAGACACTCCTTGAAGGCATCTCCTCTCCATTGAAGTTTCATGTTCTGCCATATATGCCTTGCACAAAATCTATGCTCAGCTGCTGGAAATACCTGAGCTATGGCTGGTATTATTCCCTGTTTCATCACATTTCAAACATTAATCATAGAGTCTTTTAATCATACAAAAACAGACTTAGGATAATTGCTGAATGTAATACCATACCTTTTTCCTGTCAGAAATGAAGGTGAAATTTGCATTATCTGGAAGATCCAAGTCATCTTTAATACACTGTAGGAACCAGATCCAGCAGTCTTTGTTCTCAGCCTCAACAATTCCATAAGCTAAAGGATAAATGCCATTTTTGGGATCTAAACCAACTGCAGTTAGCATCTGCCCAGGGTAGGGGCCTTTCATAAATGCCCCATCTAATCCCAACAGTTCCCTCCTACACTCTTTAAACCCTTCTTAGCCTCTACACCACCTACATTAGCCTCTACACCACCTACTGGAAAATCAGTTGAGAAATTTGCATTGTCAAAATCATAGCTAAAACTGTTAGTGAACGATGCATTCTCCACAACTACATTAGCCTCTACACCACCTACATTAGCCTCTACACCACCTACATTAGCCTCTACACCACCTACATTACCTGCATTACCCTCTGCATTACCTGCATTATCAGCAGCCTCTAAACCATCTACATCAGTTACATCTTTCCATTGAAGTAAGAGATTTTTTGATACCCTAAGTTTCTTTCTTCTAAGCCTTTGAATGGTATTAACAGCACCCCCCTCATTTTCTAATTCTTGAATAACTACCTTCAACGCTTGTGTAGGACTAAAGTAATTTTTAACGTTGGTTTCACCATGTTCTATAAACACCTTAATAACTTTGTTTTTTGCAACATATTTGGCCAAAAGCCTAACATCACCATCATTACCTGATGTGTTCAAAATGTAACATATAAATTTCATCAAATGAGGCATAAAACTAACCCTTTTTTAGTACTAATGTTGGAAAAAGTGTGCTTTTGTCTTCCTTTTGTATTTTCAGGATTAAATGAGCTCAAATTAACAAAAGAAGAAAAAAGACATCAAAATCTAACATAAATACAAGAAAAGGAACAAGACGTGGCATGCCCGACCCCACAACAGCATCTTCCCAAGCAAAACAAGAGATCAGAAGCCTGAACACGCCCCGTGCTCAGCCAGCACGGGGGCGTGCCCAAGTGTCAGCAGAAAAGACAAAGTGGTAGAAGCTTCTATTGCCCACCACGGGGCCGTGCTCAGCGGACACGGGGCCGTGGTCAACTATAAGATTCGCACAATCCAGCAAATCTGCATAGTACAAAGATTCTTCTGCATCACGGGGTCGTGCTCAGCGGACACGGGGGCGTGGTCAACTAAAAAGACAAAACTGCATTAAATGAAGAAAGAGAAGGATGTGGACACGGGGCCGTGCCCGAGCTTCTGTTCAGCCTATAAATAGGAGTGCTTGGCTCAAGCTCAAACCATCCCTTGGCACACCACCTCTCTCACACTTCACCCACCACCCACCACCACCATAACACCATCATCCACCACCATCATCCATTGTCCATCGTAGAGTGTGTGAGTCGTCTCGGGATCCAAGATTGATCGTAAGAGTTCTTGACAATCAAGGCCATGTTTGCCTAAGTCTCTTACATCACTTGGTGAAGACAAAGTGTCTAGTGTAATACTTTTTATTTCTAATCTTTTGCACTTTTTATTTGGTTTTGTATTAATGACTTTAATAACTAGTTGCTTATGTTGAAGGTGATCTTTCCTTATCGTTTGTCCGTGGTGTCTTAGCATTATTTTACTGTCTATATAAAATAAAAGATTTTCACCATTCATATCTCCACGGTTTATATGGAGGTATGTTGGCTACCTGGTCGGGGGTTAAGGGAATGGTTTGGTAAAGGTCTTGCCATTGTTCAGCGTTTAGAGGTCCTGCAATGGACCTGGGTCAAATTTAGTAGGACCTCCTTCAATACTTCACGGTATTGGATGGCGGGGGTCCAAACTCTTTGATCCCCTCATAAGTTAACTACTATTAATACTATAACCCGGCTATTTAGGACTGTATCCCTGCTGACTCAGACTACTTAGTCGAGGGTAACATCACCTCCAAAAGAGGGGCCTACCATAATTTGCATTAATAACTTAATTAATTATCTTCCAATAATCTACCCCTTTAGGATTGTATCCTTGCTGACTCAAACTACTGGGGTGAGGGTAATGTCACCTTCAAAAGAGGGGCCTACTACAATAACTAAGATAATCTCTTAATTATGTGCAAAAGTGCGGAAATAATCAAATGTTACACTAGATACGAGTCGGAACCAAGTGATTCATCTTGTCTATCTGTTTTTTTTTCTTTTTATTTTATTTTTCAGCATTTAGTTAGTTTTTATTTTTCTTAGTTAAAAACATTTTTCTAGACTTTTTATTTTGATTAGACGTTGAGGATAAACCGGTACTAAAAGCTCTTGTGTCCTTGGACGACCTCGGTATCTTGCCAACATTATACTACGCTCACGATGGGTGCACTTGCCCATATGTGTGTTTAGTGTTAGTAAAATATCGTGTTTTATAAATTTAAAACTTGGCTAAAATAAGTGTTAAAGGGGCTTAAAATATACACCTAATATATA
Organism: Helianthus tuberosus; assembly: GCA_030545235.1. Taxonomy (NCBI): domain Eukaryota; kingdom Viridiplantae; phylum Streptophyta; class Magnoliopsida; order Asterales; family Asteraceae; genus Helianthus; species Helianthus tuberosus. The sequence continues at coordinate 36,074,122 of CM060436.1, forward strand.
TAACACTTCACACGCATCATTACCTAAAGGACATAATCCAACATCTAAATCAGGAATCTTAAAATGGTAATACAACTTCACATCAGGAACATATAGTTGAAGATCTCTCACCATCCAATCGATTTCATGCACTGAAAATTCCTCAATGTTGCAGTAGTCAACAAAAACAGCTTTACCAAAAGCATATTTTCTTCCTGGTGACGGAGTAAACACACCACCATAAAGAAGTTTTATGCTGAAAAAGTTCTCAAAACCATCTGCACATACATTAAACTCACATTAGGGTAAAAAATTAGGGTTTTAACATTTTATTTGTCTATATTGCATGTTGTTGAACCTGTACCATTCTTGCACAATGAAGCTAGGGTTTTAACGATACATACCGTAAACACTCTCTGGTACAAACTGCTTCACATACTCAGAATTGGACCGGAAATTCCACCGACGGTTGTTGTTTGGATGTTGAGGATCGTCGTCCTTCATTTTTGTGGGAAGATTCTGATGATCAATCGATCAGATTTAGGGTTTAGATTGTGTGAAGAGATTAGGGGAAGATGATGAGCCGGATTCGCCTTAGGGAGGGAGGGAAAACAACTGACAATTAGGGAGTAGGGGTGCAGGCATACTTTTAAATGCTAGAAACAAATAAACTGACCAAAATACCCCTCACGTGATATGCACATGGGGTCACTTAACAGAGAAAACAAACTGAAGTTAGAGCCAGGGACTATCCGAGAACAAATCTTGAAAACTGGGGGACTATTCAAGTAGTTTTAGAAAGATAGGGACTATAGCTGAAAAAAGGTGAAACCACAGGGACTATCCGGGCATTTTTCTTTTATCTACCCTAAGATATGCATATTTGAAGTTTGAACTCTTTTCTATCAACCCTTATTTTTCTTGCTTTTACCATTTGTAAGTTTTAGTAAACACATTTCAAACTAAAAACCACTAAGAATCATCAATTAAACACTTTATATCGTCAACTTTAAACCATATATGAATTTTGCGTATGTAGTACATTTTTTCGGTTTTGGATGTTGTGATCAAACCAATACATTCACTACCTATTTATACTATAGCATACGGGGGTCGTGGTGATTTTTGGGTGAAGAAAACGGTAAAAAAATGGCTAGAAAGTTGGTAATGGTACGAATCGGCGTAGTTTTTTGGATCAATTCCAAACCAGCTTAGATCTTAAACAATTTGTGTCGGTTTCTGGTTCTGTGCTGAAGAAGGGAACCAGGTCCAGACTGGCAGATTAGATGTGTTCGAGACCGGTTTGAGGGGTGCGCGGTTTGGAACTGAAACCAATTTGAGTCATGAACCATTTTTTTGTGCACCAGTAGCTGCATCACATGGGTTTCGTCCACTATTCATTATTAAGTTATATAGTAGGTTATAAGTTATGACATGTTGATAAAATTATGCCTCTTTAACATAACTTCTTTGCAAAGATTATATAGAGTGAGTTGCTTTTTGTCCTTTATCTTTATACCTAATTTTAGGCGGTATCCTTTGTCTTTAAAATTGATAAGTTTTGTACTTAATGTTTTAAAATCTTGCACGTTATGTCCTTTAGTGTAAGACCCTACTCATAATACATATATAGATTTTATGTTTAACACTAGTGTTTTTACCAAAACATCCAAAAAGTTTAGATAATAAACTAACAAGTTACTAGTAGCTTGTCTTGACTAAACACAATCCCAATCATTAGAATTTTAACAAAAAGTGGAAGACATTTAATCGTTTAAGAGTGTTCGTCCCTTCAGGACTTGACCTTCATCATCTGTCACTTGACATGATTTTACCTATCATACAATATTATCTTCAATCAATTAGTAAATAGAACGATTGAACGTAAGAACTGAAACAGCACAACAAAATTAAATAAAATAAACAGTTTTTTAAAACAGACCTTGTCGCGCCACACCACGCGACAGGACATACTTTCTCCTTCGCGTGGTGCGAAGAAGCTCATTTCGAGCAGGTTTGCCAGAGATGGGTGATTTCCCAACCACGACCAATTTCGTCATTTTTCGCTCAAAACTCATCCAAATCACTTCAGGCCCATTTTAATCTTTATACCTTAACATATATATAATGCCCAATCCATTACCCGGATTCATAATTCGTATGTTTTATGCTCTCGTTACCCGGTTTGCGTTTATATTTGTTTGACTCGTTATGACTTATGAGGCTTAAACACTAAGGTTTAAACGTCCATATTCTTTTCATGGGATTATTCCCTTCCAATTACCACCCATTACCCGGGCTTATTATCATTATATTTCACGCTCCTGTTACCCGGTTTGCGTTCACGCTTCCATTACCCGGTTTGCGCTTATGATTTATTTGACCCATTTATGGTGTTTAAGCACATAAGCTTAAACCATCCACATTCTCTTCGTGGAATCATTTCCCTTTAATTACGAACCACTACCCGGGTTCGTTATTCTTGTGTTTCATGCTCCCATTACTCGGTTTGCAGTGGCGAAGCTTGAGATTTCCGATATCTAATAAAATTATAAAACCGGGGGCTCGAAAACGTATATACCTAAAAAATTCCATACGAAAACTACATACCGGACACCACTGAGCAAAAGTTCGGGTGTCAGTTTGCGTTCACGCTCCCGTTACCCGGTTTGCGTATGAGTTTGTTTGACACGTTTGGTTTGCTCTTGTGAACACAATCACTTAAGAGCAACCACTTCCACTTATAAACACTTTCACAACCATTATTTTGAATCATGCGCATTATCTAACTAATATAATTAACGAATCATATAGCCTTGTACCTTAAAGCTTTCCTTTGAGTCTAGTGTCTCCTTTGGCTTGATCACCCAGATTATCCCTCGAGTTGCCTATAACGTACAACCCGACTAATTACCAATACGCTATTAAGATAACCATTTTCATCATACTTGCTAACAATCCATCCAAGGGATTTATTTTATAAATCTTTGCTATCAAATATAGCATTTTAGTTTCATTTAGGCATATTGTAAACACCTTGTAGGCATGAATTTTATGCTACTTCTATTAACTCAAGTAGACCTCATTAGACCCTGTATTCATAACTCATCAAGTCATTATGTTCAATTTAACTAAATTAGCATCTGGATTTCAGTTTATCACACTTCAAATGCATAATTTAACCATCATAATTTATGTATTCCATACTTTTACTAATTTAATACCTTAAATATATGCTAAAAGCTTCATAATTTCATTTAAGGGTTTAGCCCTAGGCATACATATCAAAATCTTTAGGTTATGCTATCAATAACTTGTTCAAGAACTTAATCATTCAAGTTCATCTACATATCAATCATCACCCAAAATGAAAACTACAACATACCTTATGTTTATCACGTGTGGGAGATTGATAATTTTAGTTGATACACGAATTTGAAACCCAATTAACCTTCCAATTTGTTGATTTTGGTTTTGTGAAGGGTTTCCCCTTTCTTTCTCTCCTCTAGGTCGACACACACACACAAACACATACACACACAGTGTGTGTTGTGTTGTGTTTTAATTTCATTTTTTAAAACATAAGTTTCCTTTTTGTCAGCTTTGGTCCCCCCCCCCCCCCCCCCCATGTTTAGTTTTTATTATAAAAGGACTACCATCCGTAGTTTTATTAACCATTAACATGCCACTGTAACATCCGTGAAAAACGGGTCTTAGAAAATCCAACTCGTTTTATAAATTGGATCCGAACCGTATTAAATAAAATGGAATTTTTATTGATTATTTGATATTTATTATTATTTCTTGTATTAATTTAATTAATTTATAATATTTCGATCAATAAAAACACTTTAGGATTATTTTTTATCATTCATACTATATTTATAAATCCATTTAATTACATGCATCCAATTTCTGAATTTTCAGTTATCATATAAATATATCGTATTAAGTAATTTAATATTTTTATATAAAATTTAACAATAGGAAAAATAGTGATATATTCAAACGTATATAAAAGTATAATACTATAAGATTTTTTTTTTGTTTTAAAGTGGATCTAAATATACAATTAAGCTTGTGGTTATTGGAATTTATATTATCAATTATGATACACAAATTATTAACTTGTGTTTAATTGAAATTCAAATCGTTGGGTTATGATGTGTGTGTATATATATATGTAAGGGGGTCAAATGAGAAGAAAATTATAGAAAGAAGAAAAAGAAGAAATGACATATTGGTAAAAAAATTAATTCATTTATAACACATCTCATTAATTTTTCTCTCTTTAGTTAATTAGTAAACTAATCATTAATTATCATACATATAATCTATAAGATCTACACATATCAAAATTTTCCTACATATACCCTACACATTATAGAATTTTATCATACACACATCGAAATTTATCCTACACACCTCGAAATATATCCTACACACCTCGTAATTTATCCTACATACATTATAATTTATTCTACACTTTTAATTAAGTTGTTTTTTAATTTGAAAAAATATATATATTTTTTGAAAAGGAGTCACAAATTTAATTTACTTAGTTATTAAAGAGGAAGAATACGGATTAATGATCTATGTACGTTTACCAATATACCCTTAAAATAAAAATAAATACAAGTATTAAATGAAGTAAAATGAAGCATAAGAAATTGTTTGGCTAGAGGGTATGATGATGGTCCTCCAAGGGAGGATGATCCGCCACGTAGGCGCCACGTCATAGTTCTCCCAAGGATGGTTCATCCCACAAAAGTAGAGGGTATGGAGGATGGTCCTAGATGATCCTACCCCACCACTTTTATGTTTTTTTATTTTTTTAATCTTCTATTTTTTTTTAACATTTAACAAATAAACTAACAAAATATTTAATCTTCTAAATGTAAATAATTGTAAACTTTCATATATTCAAATAGATAAAAACAAATAATTTTCTTTTTTTTTTCTCTCTTTTTTATGATTCATCTGACATGATAGCTAATAGTTGTATGCACCACAACAATATAATAATAAATCTAATAAATCTTTTGTATTTTATTTAAAGAAAAAAAACCTTTTTCACTTGACAAACACCTACAACCCCAATTACCCTCTTTCTCCTTCATCTCCTCCCATCAATAGCACAGCCAGCCATGGTCGCCGCTTATCCCACCACCGCCTGTAACCACACCACCGCCACCACACCACCGTCGCAACAACCACCACAGTCGTTCACCAGGTTTCCAGCATTTTTTTCTCCATTTATCTAGCTTCTCTCTCTAAAAACCCTATTTTTTCCCGGCGAATTTGTGGTGGTGGTGGTTGTAGTTCCTGGCGGTGGTGGGTTGTTGTTAATTTTTTTTTATTAACGGTCGAAATCATCAAAGGGCCCACCATTTTTGGACCATCGCCAACGTCTTGAGCAGGACGTAGAGGACGGGGACGGGGGGTGGGATGGTTCGACGGCGTCGCCGTTCCTCGACGGGGCTGGGGACGAACTCCATACCCTATAGCCTTTGTAAGAAGAACAAAGAAGAAGTTTCAACCAATAAGAATGCTTTATTTTACTTCATTTAATATTTGTATTTAATTTTATTTAAGTGTATATTGGTAAACTTACATAGATCATTAATCCGTATTCTTCCTCTTTAATAACTAAGTAAATTATACTTGTAACTACTTTTCAAAAAATATATTTTTTTTTCAAATTAAAAAAACAACTTAATTAAAAGTGTAGAATAAATTACAATGTGTGTAGGATAAATTTCGAGGTGTGTAGGATAAAAATCTATAATGTGTAGGGTATATGTAGGAAAATTTTGATGTGTAAGGTTTGTAGATTATTTGTAGGATAATTAATGATCAGTTGACTAATTAATTAATGAGATAAGTTATAAATGAAGTATTATGTCTTTCTTCTTTCAATAATTTTCTTCTTATTTGATTCTTCCCCTATGTGTGTATAACTAATAACTAATATATTAACTACAGAAAACTTTGTAGATGACATTTAATTAAATAATATGAACTTCTTTGGTGAAACAGATTTTTTATTTATTTGACTTTGAAAATTCTAAAACACTGAATGTGAAGTTTTATTCATCTCATCTATACTATATTATAATACATGAGGGAATGATTCCCAAAAGTTAAGAACTTCTTCCCCCATTATTTATAAATAAACCCTTAGAATGAGGGTAAAGTGGTCTTTTAAACCATAATTATTTTTTAGTCCCTCAATCTATTACATTTAAGTCCTTGACATTTAACATAATTATGGGTAATTAGTTACACTTCCCCCCCTCTTTAATTCTTTAATGTATTCCTGCGATATCTTACAACCCGTAATGTTTTAAAAAAATCCGAAGGTACCATGACGATCGGCACATTTTTTTAAACGTTTCGATAGTTGTCTTTTTTAGTTTCGCCGTGTGTTCATAAAGTACAAATAGCCGATGCGTAAATGTACAATTGATTAAAGCCAACATTTGTTTTTTACCCAAGCCAGCTTTGACCATTACCTAGCTACCGTGCATTAACATTTGTTTTTTACCCAAGTTTTTTGTTTTGAACGGCATTAATAAACTAAAATATTCCCGAATTTTACTTGTACAGAGTCAGTTTGTTGTGGCATGTTTAATATAGTATAGATAAAACTCACAACAAACTTCCTATTAAACATGCCACAACAAACTAAACAGGATATGTGCATCTTATTCTAAAAACTTAAAACTCACAACAAACTTCCTAAATAAATGGATGACCAATCTAAAACTAAACCCTAATGGACTACTATAAATACATAGCAAACACTCACAATTCTACATTTCTATTGCTAAACAGATTTAAAATATGGAGCCAATTCTGAATTCACTTGATGCGAAAAAACAAGCATGCGATATTGAAAAATCTAATGTTGGTTCTATGATAAGTTTTGTTATATCGCAATAATGAATAATTGTTTTCTTTTATTTACTTTTATGTGAATACTAACTTATTTGATTTTTCAGATTCAACACACCAATTTAAACACCCCAATTGTCGAATAAGTTTTTGTTAGTTTTTAAGTAATATTTTCGCTTATAATCTTTCATATTAACAAGTTCGTTATGTTATTATTTGGTGTTTTATTGTAGGATGATGGTGATAATAGTGTTGAAATTATTTCTTATGGTGCAATGTTCAGTCCATACAAGTCTAATCTTCAACGTCAATTTAGTAAAGAGGTAATTTTAAAATTTATTTAATCTTTTTTAAATTTTTTTATTCAATATTTGTTTTTTTTTATAAAATTTATTTAATCATTTTTTAACTTTTTTATTAAATTTTTGTTTTTTAAGGATCGGAAGTATGAGAATCAAAAGAAAAGATCTAAGAGACTCTCTGAATGGAAATGGGTCGAGGTTATAAATTTAGATGATTCTGAGGACGATGAGAAAGAAGATGAATTAGATGATACTGCTGATTCGAGCACAAACAAGAAAAACGGATCAAAAAAGAAGAGAAATTAGATGAAATATATCAAGTGTTTTTATGTTTTTTTTTTTCATTTTTAGTTGTTTTTGTTTGATCTAGACTATCCCATGAATAATAAAGTTTATTTTATATTTGAAGTTTATGTTTTGTGTTATTTTATTGCACTTATAATTTACATCTCGATTGAACTAATATACTTTTGTCATTTGTTTAGTATTTTTTATTAACAAACAAATCTTTACATGTTTAAAACAGTTTTTAGTATTTTTTTTTATTAACAAACGAATCTTTACATGTTTAAAACAGTTTTTCTATACTTTATTTATTATTAATTTTTATAACAAAACAAAACTTTGATATTTAGTAGATAGAAGATAAACTATGTTCCAAAATTTTAGGAATTATTTAATACTAATTTACGATATTAGTAGATAGATAGTAAACTATATCCCAAAATTTTAGGAATTATTTAATACTAATTTACGATATTTATTTAATACTAATTTACGATATTAGTAGATAGATAGTAAACTATATCCCAAAATTTTAGGAATTATTTAATACTAATTTACGTTATTTAATAGATAACTAGTAAACTATGTCCCAAAATTTTAGGAATTATAAGTCAACTAATTAGGTCCTCCAAGTTAATTATATGGGATGAGGCATCGATGGCGAAACGTCAGGCGATAGAGGCAGTTGATCGAACATTGCAAGACGTTATAGGTGTTAGGCTCCCATGTGTAACACTTATGACATATATCCACCACAATAATGTTATCATGTACAAATAAGAAAACTACCAGCAACGAGTGCCGCAATCCAAAGTATCGCCCCCCCCCCCCCCCCCGCATCACGCGGGCACCCTACTAGTTAATTATTAATTGATATGAATTTTTATGGAAAAACAGGACCATATTAGAAATACAAAACGGATTCCTTTTAATTGTCTTTAAAGATAGTAAAAAGTTTTAATGAGATATGACCTAGTCCAAATTTACCTATCTTTTGAAAACATAAATACGACCCCCACTTATTGTTTTTTTATACTAATGAAAGCTCATTCACGTATTTTATGTTGCCATTAATGGCCTTGAATCCGAACGGTTATATGGACTATCTATGAACCAAACCATACTCTACTCTTCCGCATGAGAAACCCTCACACAACCCTCTCTATCTATCTCTAAAAAAAATTGGCAATCACAATACTCACTATCAATTTCACAAAACTCTATATAATTCAAGAATTCAGAAAGCTAGAGATTTGGAACTTCCTTCTTCGAATCTAATCTCAATTCAAGTCCGCTTTTAGGTAATTATTAAGCCTAATCTTATTTTTCTATCATCTACAAAAGTACTCTATCAAATTCAGTTGATAGAAGGAAATTGTTGTTCAATTATATTCCATGAACTCTATGGTTCATAAGTAATTGGGGATTTTTATATTTTCTAAAATTAAACCAATTAATTTGTTCCATAATGATTCTAGACTTATTTTAGGATGTAATTTTTAGTAGTAAACATACTGTTCATGTTTGCCTATTTTTCAAGGATTTATTTTGTGATAATCTAGATACTTATTCTTATATTTTTGTTGGATTAATCAGACTAGAAATTCTTGTTAATGAAACTAGATTAGTAGAAGTATGAAATTTCAGAATATGAATTGTGAAATTATTGGATATAATTTTTATTAATTTAAATATAGTTTATTATCTTAAATTGTATTTTTATGCAAACTATATAATATGCTAGAAATCTATATTGTATTAATCTAAAATTTGTGTCATCGGTTGTAAACAATTTAGACATGTTATTTTAACCATAGGTTTAATCAATTTAGTTAATCAATCAATCATACCCAATATAATCCCACTCGTAGCACCCAATCATAAGATTCAAATAAAACATAAAATGGCAAATAGCTACACTAAACACAACAAGATAACATAGGGTACCAATTTTTTTTTTTAAACTAACATACAAGAAATAGGTGAGAACGCATAAAAGAAAATAATTACACAATATATAGACACCTTAAACTAATTAGTTAAGATAAATTATTTAGACATAAGTATATTCAGTGAAGAATATAACACCATTCAGTAAAGAACATAACATCATTCATCACATATATAACACCATTCAATAATCATTACACCTCTGTAAAGAATATAACACCATTCAGTAAAGAATATAACACCATTCAACACGTATATAACATCATTCAGTAAAGAATATAACACCATTCAATAAAGAATATAACAACAATCAGTAAAGAATATAACACAATTCACCACATATATAACACCATTCAATAAAGAATATAACACCATTCAGCACATATATAACACCATTCAATAATCATTAAACCTCCGTATCATCTTCTCCACTTCCGGCACCACCACTGCCGCTCCGCCGCTGCTGTCGTGTAGAGAGAGAGATCATCTGGTCGTGCGGTGTAGAGAGAGAGATCGCCGCTGCCGCACCACCACTGCCGATCCGGCACCCACCACCGCCGCACCACCACCGTCGATCCGTCACCACCACCGCCGCTCCACCGCAATGTAGAGAGATAGATCGAAATTGTAGAGAGAGAGAGCTATGATCGTGCGATTGGAGAGAGAGATCGAAATTGTAGGGATTTTGATTACAGTTTCCTATTTTGAATGGATATAAAGACTTTATTACCCCTATAATTTTCAATTCAGTCCAAAAAAATAAAACAAATTTTACAATTTGGTCCCTATTAATCTAAACCATTAGATCAAAGATCTAATGGTGTAGATTCTTTCTTATCCTTCTCACACTTTTGGTCTTTTTTACAGGAACCTTTACCTATATATATATATATAGAGAGAGAGAGAGAGAGAGAGAGAAAGAGTGTATGTAAAATACAATTGGCCTTAACGTACGAGCGTACGCGATGGGTATTCTGCATGTTATAGGGGTCCGGGTTTAGTGAATCCGCATGTTTATAAGTGTCCGGGTTTGTGAGTTTTAGGAATTCTGCATGTTTATAGATGTCCGGGTTTATGAGTTTAGGAATTCTGCATGTTTACAGGTGTCTGGGTTTGTGAGTTTTAGGAATTTTGCATGTTTATATATGTCCAGGTTTGTGAGTTTAGGAATTCCGCATGTTACAGGTTGTCCGGGTTTAGTGAATCCGCATGTTATAGGTTGTCCGGGTTTATGAAGCCGCATGTTTTAGGTTGTCCGGGTTTGTGAAGCTGCATGTTATATTTTCCCGGCGTATGCATCATACGTTAAGGCCAATTGTACAATAACCGACCTATATATATATTTTAACAAATGTAATATATTTTATTATATCGAACTTGAAGATGTTATATATTTGTTTTTAGAGTAATATATATATATATATATATTATCTTTTTAGTCGATATCGTACAACTTCGTCATATTTTTTACTATTATATATAAATACGAATTTTATTATTTGTACTTATATATTTTAGTCGTTTAAATCGTTTTATCATTTAAACAAGAAAATTCCCAAATCGTCTAAACCTAGAAATGATCATCTCATCGTATTCGTTTATTCATTCGATTCATTATTCATACTTGTTTTCATATATATGTTGTTAGGATTACTTTTGGAATATTATTCCCCAAAATGCTACAACTTATCTTAAGTTGTATTTAGACGCTTTGCAACTCGTGAGTAATTCTATCATTTTCCCCCTTATAATCAAAGTTTTTAGGGTGTATCGTGTTACAAATAATCGTGTTTTATTCATTTTACTATTAGCATGCAAACTTCAGTGTGTTACTATATGGATGTATACTTATGTTTTATTTTAGTTGATTATGTGATGTTAGTCTATTGTATTCTAGCATGTCATTGTGGATCCACGACTGATTAGGGTCCCCACGATCATGGGTTGTAGCCTAGTATCGCCACAAGTATTTGATTTGCTCTTCGGGGCTTGGGTCTAATATACGCTACAGTTGTTGAGTCGTATTTTCGTTTGTTTCGCTTATTCACTTGTTTGTGTATTATTGTTGGTATAGTTGGTTTCGTTGCTTGTGTTGTGGATGTAATGTGATCTTTATATTTATCTTTGAAAAGCATGTTAAATGTTTTCTTAAAAAGTTATATAAAATTCATTTTTATAAAGACAAGGATCACTCACTTTGTTGACCCAAAAATTATTTTCTAACATGATACAGGAAATCAAGTATGAGGATTGGAAGATGAAGACATATAGGACGGGCTTTAGAAAAATGAATTGGAATGTATCTTATGTTGCATCTTTTGAACATTGTATGAATTATTTGGGAAATTCTTGTTATATGACAATTTAATTTGGATGTTTTAAATATTTAAACTTATAATAGTGTCATAAGCTATGGACAATCATCATGCCCCGTACCAATCCGCTGCGGGTTTGGGTGTGACAGATTGGTATCAGAGCCAATGACTATAGAGAATTAGGTTTAGGTTATTAGACCCTTAGACTTATTCTATAGTTGATTAGGTGCCTTAGGCACCTTATGTGCTTAATTGTTTATTTGTCTTAGCTTATAGGTATTTAAATCACACATGGTTTTAATTTTCTAATGTTACACACATGTACATGTGAGCACCTTTAGTTGCTATATGCTAGATGTTATGTGTCTTGCATGTTACTAAATGACTCATCATTAATATATGATTTATTTAAATGTCACACATGCACACACCTTATATTATATATGAATGTTAAATATTTTTATATGATGTCCTTCCTATTTTTATCTATCTAAAGTCTTGAATCAATTTATTTTCTTTTAACGCATTTCAATTATTTTTGGTTTGATTTTATTTCGTTTTTGAGTTTCGAATTTCAATTGAGATCTTATTCTCGTCAAAGTGAGTTCATATGATGGACATGTAACTGGAAAGGTTAAGTACCGGTAGTTGGGACGTCATGTCTAGACAGGCATTTGTATACATCCAATTAATGGACCAGTTTGCCTACTTGGGGACTAATGATGAGAGTACCAATACCTATTAGGCCAAAGCATGTCATACCAAGCGTCACGTGAACTAACAACACTTCGACATGTCAAACGTGTCTATGTTAATTCGTGGATGCTATCCGAACACATCACTTTACAGCACCCCAACTTGAGTCATTTATTAATTCACGCTTTTCTTTGGGTTAAGTTGTACGTCAACGGGTAAACATATGCGGACCATGTGAAAGCTCGGTAATTGCGGTTACACACGTAATTACGAAAGTGCGCACAGAAGTCAGACTAAACCCTACGATGTGCCAACCTTATGAGTTTTCAATATATTATGATGAAATATTATTTTATCATAAGTTTAATAATTTTTCTCGTATTCCATGTGGCGATTACATCGTTTCGTGTTTTTACCACCGGAATACGTCTTAAAATATTTCACCAGATTATAATGATTTCCGTACAAATCACCCTATTTTTCTCTATTTCGTCAATGGGATAGACTTTTGCTACCCATTGATGCTCTATGATATTTTCATGTAATATGTATTATTGAATTATGGGATTTTCCCTAAGTTCCATGATTTCACAAATCCATGAACTCCAATCATCTGTCTATCTATTCTCGTTATGGGCCATACACCTTTTACTTAACTTTCTCTCTCGCAAATGCCATCTTATCGTCATCGTCGTTGTTACCCAAGAATCTCTAACCACCGAATGACAACTTTAATAGCTGAACAAATGGCCACCGTTATTCCTAGCATCGTCATTCAAGTTCAACAGGCGCTCAACGCCAACGCCTCCACGAGCTGAAGCTGAATCTTCCTCACACGACAACAAACAGAGGAGTGAAATCAACCAAACTATGTCATACCAGTTATACCGCTAAACCAGGTTTCCCCCAGTCCTTCACCCGACAGAAAACCTTAGGTGGTTGTTGGTGGTGGTTGGAGGTTGTAACACCCTAACACGTTTTAACCAAAAAGATGCAGCAGATATAGGAACCATAAAATTTCATTCTTTATAAATGATTTTGACATACTCGGAGGTCCATATATAAAATGATATATGTTTTCTCTAAAAGAAACATTCATCTATAATTATCGTATCAATTACAATACAAATGACAACTATGTGATCATCTTTTTCGTACAATCCTTGCTCTTTAGCTCGATCTACAACCGCTTGTCCTCGGCGGTAATAGATAAAATCAGTGAAATCCTGTGACAACCATATACAACAACCCGTTATTAAATGGTGACGATCAAACCTAGAATATCGTATAAACCAAAATGTCCATAGCACATTCTAACTACATAAGTTACTTCAAATCGATTATCCTTCCAACATTCAATCGTTTCATTACTATGTAAACTCTTCGAAAGACCGATGTTCATGAACCTGCACTTCCAGACATACTCAATAATAATATGGTTAGCAAACCCATAATCTCAACATATTCAAGCACTACATCTTCATAAAAAGGACGCCAACCATTTGTATGAATCCATTTAACTACAACACAAATTTACGCCTTTTGTATAATTATGTACGTACATATATCTTCTATACATATCACACATACTAGTTCATACGACATAAACCTGCTACGACTCCAATTATTCATACCTATATACAATCTCGTTCACTTAAATGTATTTAACACACTTCCCTATTCATGCATATGATCATCCGATAATAGACTAACTTATAAACGAGTTCCATCCTTTCACACATATAACACATTCTTATATGCAAGTTTTAATCACACACATATATCTGACCCCCACCATAAGCTTCGATGTCCACCGTAGCTTACTGTGGCATTAAAAAAACTACGGTGACAATAAACTGTCCTACGGTGAAGAAAATGCCATCAACACCTACCGTAGCTTACGGCTATGGTAGAGCCCAGTATCACTTAGAAGATTTTCCTTATTTGCAGCTATTATGACCTGTTTCGAATATTTTTCGATTAAGATGGTCCCGGTGCGTCCAAACACGACTTTAGCTAATATCTTATCTGGTGTTACTCCTTTCCAAACCTTCCCCTAACGTTACCAAATCCCCATACTCTTCGTCTTAAAACCTTGTCTAAAAGTTATGACCCGTTTACCCCTATATTGAGGTTTTACCGGTTTACCATCATACCAACCATTTCAACAAATCTTACCTTAGAATTTCTCATTTATTTGTATGTTCCACCGTGATTTCAAATATTCAAATATATATATGAATATATACATAAATACGAAGTGATTGTGAAAATCACTTACCTTAGCCGTCCGTATTCGCGCCCGCTTCCTTACCTCATCTTGACCCATTTGCCTTCTATGCTTGAGTCCATGCTAATGAGATTCCATCCTTCCATACCATCATATCCATAACATCATTAGTATTCATGTTTATCCATATCAACATTCATTTCTAACTCTCAGTTACATTGACTTCCGTTAGTCAATCATTCGCTAACATGCATAAAACACGAATTGACCATTACATTATTTCACATCCACGAAATTTAATTCCTCACTATACGTAATATATCATTAGCCTAACACATGACACACAATTATTCCTAAACCTTACAGTAGCATTCATAAGTCAAACCATACCATTCACATATTCATTGACTTTTCAGAAAGTCAACGATCAAGCATACGAATTTCCATCTCAAGAACATACGTCCATATTGATGTAGTGGACCATACTAACGACATCCTAAGCATTATGTAATCATATTCTAGGACACGTACAACCATATAATTACTTGTCTACGTACACACACATATATGCAATCCATTCCATTCATGCTAGTATTTCTATTACTCTACAACTAACACTATAACCCATATTAGCTAAACCAATATCATTCCAATATTACTCCTTTCTACAAATCTTATATGCTTCACATTTAGTGTACATTTAATTCATAATTTCAAGAGTAAATTGCACAAAATGTCCTTTAAGTTTCACCAATCTTGCTGGTTTTAGCCTTAATCTTTAAAAGTTGCCAAAACCAGCCTTTAAGATTAATTTTGTTGCAGGTTTCATCCTTTATCACTAACCCGGTTACTAATCCATGTTAAATGGCCTCACATGCATAGCATGTGAGGGTAAAACTGTCGTTTCATGGCTTGTGATGTTATTAAAACCCTAATAAAATCCCAGAACATCAACAACCTCATCTGAATTTGGTCTTCAATCAGTAATCCCATCCCATCTCATCATAACACAAATGCAGTAGTCAATTACTCAATTGCTTCACCCATCTCACAAACAACCTTCATCAATAATTTCCCAATCTCTCTCTCCACTTTCTTCATCTTCAACCTCCAAAACCACCATAGCTTCGACCCTCCAATACTCCCTCATCAATCCTTCACGTCAATTTCATGTTTTTGAAGCTTCAAATCTGAACCTATTTGCCGTTTCCGTTACAAACTTTTCGCCGCTCAGGAATTTTTAGGAGTTGTGCTGCCATTGCAGTCAATCAGAGCTTTTAACTTCAGGTTGCTGTTGTTTTTTAAACAATTTCTATGTTATGGATGGTTCTGGAGGATTCTAGAGGCTTTTGACGTATGATTTTGGTTTGAATTTGGTTGCGATGTGGAAATTGCGAGTATGTGTTTGAGTTTTTGTGTTTTTTGTTGAATTTGTTAGTGAATTGAGTCAATGGGAGTTTGTTTTTACGGAATTTGTTACGGTTTTGTGGTTTTGTAGAACTAAATGTGTGAAGTGGAGTGTAATTGGCTTTCTATGCACAAAAGTTATGCAATTTGGTTAGTTTTTGCTCAATTTTTTATGTTAAAACTCTGTTTGTCTTCTAAAATTGCAATTTTGTAGAACTCTGCTCCCTATTGTTCATAATTTATTTTTATATAAAAAAAGAGTGAAGTGGAGCATAATTTGGTTTTCTATCCATAAAACAAATTTTGCAATTCTGTTAGTGTTTGCTCATTTTTTGGTGTTAAAACCCTGTTTTTTTACTTAAAAAATTGTAAACTGACAGGACTTTGTTTTCTTTTGTTCATAATTTTTGAAGAAATTTGTGAAATGGACCGGAAATTGGCTTTCTATGAATGGAAACTTATGTTATGCAATTATGTTAGTGTTTGCTTAATTTTTGTTTTTCACTTTCTTTTATTCTTTCAAAAATTGTAATTTCATACACCTATGTCCTCTATTGTTCATTATTTTTTTAAAAATGTGTGAAATAGAGCATAATTTGGCTTTCTATGCATTAAGAGACGGTTTTACTCTCACATGTTATGTATGTGAGGCCATTTAACATGGATTAGTAACTGGGTTAGTGATAAAGGATGAAACCTACAACAAAATTAATCTTAAAGGCTGGTTTTGGCAACTTTTAAAAATTAAGGCTGAAACCAGCAAGATTGGTGAAACTTAAAGGACGTTTTGTGCAATTTACTCTAATTTCAATTAAGAAATTAGTCAAATATATGGTGAACATCATCCCATTCCAACATAGAGTACAGTCTTCTAATGCACATTTTTACAAAATCATATAACCAACCAAAAATCAATCATGTATTCCATCAAAAATACATTTCTTATGTTCAATTACCACTATATACATGACATCCTCATATTATACATTTTCATCCATTACTTGTATCCGATCTCATCTAGTAATCTCACCTAGGCGTGGTGTGCGTACACCATTTAATTCACAATGTTCAACTAATTCATACATAATCTTCCAAGTTCTTACTTTCAATCATCAACACAACTAAACATCAAACTAACTTCATACCATATTCAACCTAACTTGCAAGAGTTCATCATATTCAACATAATACATCAAGAATTACACAAATATTGAACATGGATGATTCACTCACTTCATCTTCCTCACTGCTACAAGTGGGTTTCACCCCCGAACATCAAATTAATCAAAATCATGCATAACACATGTTCTACATGGCGATTCTAACACATGATCATGCTTAATTTCATACCAATTTACGGATTTGATCATAACCCATTTCTAAAAAGATCATCAAACGAGAATCTACAACTTACCAAGTGATTTATAGGGCTAGATGATCAAGAATTCAAGTACATGCATGAATTTTAGCTTGAATCCATCTTCAATTTAGATTTAAAGGACTGAATTGAGGGTTTTCTTCTTCTCCTCCTTGTGGGTGTCGACACACCTCCAACAGACACACATAATACTACTGACTTTTCCATTTATTAGAAACTTCAACCTCTTTTCCCACTTTTAGTCCTCCTTGTTTGCTATTTGGTCACATTTGACACTAAGTTTTATTCCCCACTTGCTTGACTAACTATTTAACTAATTTAAATACCTTGATTATTTCATTTCATACTATTACATAAGTAAACATACTAGTGAATAAAAATTCAAATTTTGGGGCGTTACAGAGGTGATTGTTGGAGGCTGTAAAGAGGGGTATCGAGAAAGAGATAGAGCTAGAGTGAGAGACTGGATTTTCTTAATATGTATATATATATACACATATATTATATTATATCATATATATTATATACATTTTATCATTTTTAAATTTATTTTCATTTTATTTGTTAAAATATTTTTAAATGAATAGGTAAAAAGACTAAACTATCCTTGGGCGATATGATTTAACGAAAAATCTAATTGGGCTAGGCTAAAGGATATAACGTGCAGGATTTTAAAACATTAAGTACAAAACTCATCAATTTTAAAGATAAAGAACACCGCCTAAAATTGGATATAAATATAACGACAAAATTTGCCATTCGTTTGTACATTAGGTTATAAGTTATTACATGTTGACAAAATTATACATCTTTAATATAACTTCTTTGCAAATATTATGAAAGTCATAACTCCACATTAATTCTTTCTTGAGTAAATTACAATTTTGGCCCCTGTGGTTGTTCAATTTTAACCTTGTCAGCCCAAAAAAGAATCTTTTTAACATTTGAGACCCCAACGTCATATTTTCTAACCCTTTTGGCCCCTATCACTAACCCCATCCATCTACTTGGTTAAAAAGTAATCATGTGCCCTTCACATGAGGGGTATTTATGTCAATTCACCTGTTACAACAATAAATAGCCTATTTGAAATCCATTTAATCAAAACCATACAATCTTGTTTTTTTAACAGGTGATATGGTACACAAACACAACTAGATAACTAGCCATCTATACATTCACACCATCTCTTCCATGAAGTAACCATGATAATGCATAACACCCCTTCTCTTTTCTTTCTGACCTGCAACTTCGAGGCAAAGAAAAGTGTTGAATCAGTTCTGTTTTAAGCATGAGGGAAAACATGAAAACATACATGTCACCGCAGACAGTGCTGTGGAGAATCCAGTTAGGGAAGAAGCCATGGAGTTCGACATCCTTGTCAAGGTGATCTGGTTCCTCCTTAAGGTGCTGACTGATGATGGTGATTATGAAACCGACAAGGGAGATCGGCTATGGAGAGGGAGGTCGAATATGATGTTATGCTAATTAGGTTATCTGTCTAAGTGTGTAACCTTTTAACCTCTACATAAGAGTCCTTATATAAGCACCCAGAAAGAAACCTAATTAGTTAATAAGGGTAATATGGTCCATCAACAATTACCAACTAATTATTTAATAGGTTATTATATATTTTGATCTATGTAAATGATTATAATGGCTACTAGATTAAATATTAAACATAATATATTTAATCTTACATTCTCTCACTTAGCCGAGTAATCATTTCCTATGAGTATTAGATAAGCCTGATCAGGAGTTAACACTCATTTTAGCATTAAACAAGTACTATAGCAGAGAAATACAGCCTTTGAATCATTATGCGACTCAGGACCCCCATTAGTCATACGATAGCCTTAATTTAAAACCTAATCGTCATGATCAAAATACGCATAAGCCCTTTGTTTGATTTGTAACTTTATTTGTCTATATGCCATTATACCGGTTGAACATATTCTAAGAGACATACAAAATCAAACTGAGGAAATTTCATTAATCATAAAACATAAGCTAGTACAATATGCTTAAATAAGGTCTTTACTAAATCCCATATTCCGAACATGTTTTTCGTAAACCTTAGGAGGGAGACCTTTAGTCATCAGATCTGCAAGCATATCTTTAGTACTGATATACTCGATACAAAGATTATTTTCCTCAACTCGTTCACGTATGAACAAATATTTTGTATCAAGATATAAACCAGCTCCAGTCAAACTGTTACTGTTCGAGAAACTAACGGCAGCTGAGTTATCACAGTAAAGCTTCAATGGTCTAGAAATGGAATTAACGATTTTGAGTCCAGTGATCAGATTTCTAAGCAACATTCCATGATAGGTTGCGTTATAAATAGCAATGTACTCTGCCATCATTGTGGAAGTTGTGGTCAACTGTTGTTTATGACTCTTCCATGAAATAGGTCCGCCTGCTAACATAAAAATATAGCCCGAAGTGGATTTCTTGTCATCTTTGCACTTGGCAAAGTCAGAATCAGAATAGCCTACCACTTCTAAATAATCACTTCTTCTATAAGTCAGTTTATAGTCTTTCGTCCCCTGCAGATATTGAAGTACCTTCTTAGCTGCTTTCCAGTGATCTAAGCCAGGATTAGTCTGATAACGGCCTAGCATTCCAGCAATATAAGAGATATCTGGGCGAGTACAGACTTGAGCATACATCAAGCTCCCGACTACTGACGTGTAAGGTATCTGGCTCATTTTCTCCTTCTCAACCTCTGTTGTCGGACATTGGAATGAACCGAAAACATCTCCCTTAACTACTGGAGCGACGGAGGGTTTGCATTGTTGCATGTTGTAACGTGTGAGGACACGATCTATGTAAGCCTTTTGAGACAATCCTAAGATCCCTTTGTGTCTATCTCGGTGAATTTCGATGCCAATGACGTAAGAAGCATCTCCAAGATCCTTCATGTCGAAGTTATGCGAGAGTAACCACTTCGACTCATGCAACATGTCTAAACTATTACTTGCCAATAGAATATCATCTACGTAAAGAACAAGTATAGTAAAGTTGCTCCCACTCATCTTGAGGTAGGTGCATTGATCCACTTGATTCTTCATAAAACCTTGTTTCTTCATGACTTCATCAAACTTGAGGTACCACTGACGTGATGCTTGTTTTAACCCGTAAATGGATTTCTTCAACTTACAGACTAGATGCTACTGACCTTCAGGTTTAAAGCCTTCAGGTTGTTTCATGTAAACATCTTCGTCTAAGTCTCCATTAAGGAAAGCGGTTTTAACGTCCATCTGATGCAACTCTAAATCAAAATGAGCTACTAGGGCCATGACGATCCTTAATGAATCTTTACGAGAGACATGTGAAAACGTATCTTGATAATCAATTCCCTCTTTCTGAGTGTAGCCCTTTGCAACCAATCTCGCTTTGTAGCGTTCAACGTTCCCATTCGGATCCAGTTTTGTTTTGAACACCCATTTACATCCTACGGGTTTGACACCGTTGGGTAATTCTACTAAATCCCAAACGTCATTTTTATTCATGGATTCAAGCTCATCAATCATTGCTTTATTCCATTCAGAAGACTGATCACTACTAATGGCTTCATTATAAGAGATAGGATCATTGAGCTTTCCGGGATCCATTTCAGTCAGGTAGGTAACATAATCATCCCAATTAGTAGGCCTTCTGGTCCTAGATGACCTCCTGAGTAGATTATCGGGTTCAGCGTTGTCTTGGTTTTGAGCGTTTGATGTGCCTTCGTCATGAGGTATAATGGGTTCTGATTGTAGAGGTAAATTTGGAGTTGGTGCAGTAGCTTCAGGTACAGTAGTTGCATTGGGTACAAGAGGAGTAATCGGAGTAATGGTAAGCGACGAGTCTCCCCCCCCCCCCGCGTCTTGTACTTTTGCAATTTTTCGTAAGGGTTGGTACTACTCCCACTGACCTTGAAATCCTCCAGGAACGCAGCACGCTTGGTTTCAACAATACGGGTGACATGAGAAGGACAACAGAAACGATAACCCTTTGAGTTATCAGGATACCCGATAAAGAAACAGGTAACTGTTTTAGGGTCAAGTTTCCTTAGGAAAGGATTGTAAAGTTTTGCTTCAGCAATGCAGCCCCATACTTTCATATATTTAAGACTCGGTTTCCTTCCTGTCCAAAGTTCATAAGGAGTTTTAGGGACAGACTTAGAAGGAACTCTATTGAGTATATGAACAACTGCTTTTAACGCTACAGTCCAGAGGAATAATGGTAAATTAGTGTTGGCTAACATACTGCGCACCATGTTCATAAGGGTACGGTTTCTTCTTTCAGCGACACTGTTTTGCTGAGGTGTACCAGGCATGGTGTATTGGTTCACAATCCCCTGGCCCTTACAAAACTCATAAAATGGACCAGGAGGTTGACCCACATCAGTATGTCTTCCATAATATTCACCGCCTCTATCTGATCTTACAACTTTAATCTGACGATCTAATTGTTTTTCAACTTCAGCCATATAATCTTTAAAAGTTGTAAGAGATTCAGACTTTTCCTTAATAAGATACAAGTACATGTAGCAAGAATAATCATCAATGAAAGTGATAAATGAAGTATGTCCTGTAATGCCAGCGATTTGGTAGGGACCACTAATGTCAGTGTGAATGAGTTATAATAAATTAGAGCTCCTAGTGGCACCTTTCTTATTCGCTAATGTCATTTTACCTTTAAGACATTTGACACATGTTCCAAAATCAGAGAAATCGAGAGGAGGTAAGACTTCATCCTTTACGAGACGATTTAATTGTTTTCTTGAGATGTGGCCTAAATGTTGATGCCTCAACATGGATGAAGTTTCTAAGTCTCGTTTCTCTTTCATCTTTGTGAGTGATTCATTAATGTTATATGACAACAAAGATTTGGAAAAATTATCATCTAGTTCTAATCTATAGAGACCACCATCCAGAATACCAGTACGATAAAGAACAGAATCATAGAGAATAGAGAGTTTGCGATGACCATGGGAAACAATAAAACCGTCCATGTCTAACTTTGGTCCTGATACAAGGTTCCGAGTTACCTCAGGAACATATAAGGTATCATAAAGTTTAATACATAAACCAGTTTTCATAAATAATTGTAATGTTCCAATGGCCTTCACTTCTAATTCTCGATCATCCCCAACCTTAAGCGTTCTTTGGTTTCTTTCCAGGTTCCGGATTCTAAGGAATCCCTGAGTTGAATTGGTAACATGAACCATAGAACCAGAATCAAACCACCAAGAATTAGAAGGAACATTTAAATTATAGGACTCAAGTATCATAAAATAATCGTTACCTTTCTTAGCCAGCCACTCCTTAAAATCAGGGCATTCCTTCTGCATATGTCCTGTCTTTTTACAGAACTTGCAGTGGATTCTGCCTAAGGAGTTCTTAGAGCTGGAAGATGCACTTGCATTAGGATTTGGCCTTTGGACTTTTGAAGCATCCTTCCTCTGATGATTGTTCTTCCTGTTCTTAGAGTTGGAGGTGGTGAAGTTAGCAACATCAGTAGTGCGATCCATCCTCATACGCTCTTCCTCCTGTACGCACATAGCGACCAGCTCACTCATCGTCCATTTATCCTTCTAAGTGTTGTAATTGATCTTGAATGCTTCAAAGGACGAAGGAAGCGAAGTAATGATGAAATGAACGAGGAAACCATCACTGATTTCCATTTACAGCCCCTTCAGCTTATTGGCCATGTCATTCATCATCATGATGTGCTCGCGAATGCCGCTCCTCCCATCATACTTAGTTGTCACCAGCTTGAGGATAAGGGTACTAGCGTGTGCTTTAGACGTCCCCTTGAATTGCGCCTCCACAGAAGCCAAGTAGGTTTTAGCATCTTCAGAATCAGGAATAGCTCCTTTGATTGCATTGCTGATGGACTGCTTCATAAACATGAGAGACATGCGGTTACACCTAGTCCACTTTTCATGAGTCAACTGCTCAGCAGCAGTACTTTGAGTAGTAAGGCCCGCTGGCTTATTCTCTCTTAAAGCATAGTTAAAATCAAGCAAACCAAGTGTAAGCATGAGAGCATCCTTCCATGCAGCAAAGTTATCACAAGTCAAAGGTGGAATCCCGCAATTGGGTGCTGATAGTGGAAATAAGATGAGCAAGTTATGATACTAAGAAAGAAGTTCTAATGTGATCTAGGGCACGTAATACTAAGGCATGCATAAATAATGACCATTTCAATTATGAAGCTGTGATATTGTCTATTACTAACATCAAAATAATATACTTAGTTAAAATTCTACTTAAACGAAGACAAATCAGCTTTGGCCAGAAGTGTAATCATTTAAGCATGTGTGCAAAAATGATTGTAACAAATCAACTTTGGCCAGAAATTGAGACAATCACTTTAGTTATGCACTTGTTAAGTATGCTATACATGAAAGAATTAAATCAGCTTTGGCCAGATATTAAGACATTCATGTTCGTAATGCACACTTAACATAGCTTTCGTAATACTTGAACGATAAGTAGATGTATCAAATCAGCTTTGGCCAGAAATGATACATCAGAAGCTCATTCAAGTTAAGCTATTTTGGTTTTATAAAACATTATCTGATTATGATTATTTAACTAAGTATTTACAAAACCAATCATTTAATAGCAAACCACCTGTTAACTGCTTAATAAAGTGATGGGATTTCGGATAAGTCTTGGCACTTTATGAACACTCATGATTTCGGATGAATCATGTCTTGGATTCATCCGAGATGAATGATGCTTAGTCCAAAATGATCCGTGATGGTCCGAAATGATCAGGCAGATGTTGATCCGTGATGGACGCTTAGGGGCTGTTTGTTTACCTCTTAATGAGTCTCTTAATGGTTCAGACATCTTACTAATTCAGCACTTAATGGTTCAGACTGTTTGTTTCACGAGCAGATGTCTGAATGGTTCAGACATTTGCCTCTGAATGGTTAAGATTTATACAAAGTCTGAATGGTTAAGACCTCTAATCTGAATTGGTCAGACATTTGCCTCTGAACGGTTAAGCATTATACAGGCTCTTAATGGTTTAGACATGTTACTGGTTCAACACTTAATGGTTCAGATCTCTTACTGGTTCAGCACTTAACCATTCAAATGTTGCCAAACAACCCCTTAGTCCGAAATGATTAGTCCGAAATGATTCGTGATGGACGCTTAGTCCGAAATGATCCATGATGATCCGAAATGATCATCCGAAATGTGTTCCACAAGCTACAAAATCCTTAATTTAGGTAGTTAATAATTGATAAGATTGAAATCCGAAATCTTAGGGATTATGGGATTAAGTTTCCTGTTTAGATATTAATTATATTTATCTGTTTATTTCGAAAATTATATCCATTAATAATAATAACATATTTCGAAAATTGTTAAGTAGGTAAAATAGATCAAAACAGAAACAAACACCCTATAATCCGAATTCATTCTAAAACTAAGGGAATTTTCGAATTTTCTCATGAACATGTGATGAACCCTAAAATAAAATATTCAAACATTCATCCGAAATCTGGAAATTTTTTACACATTTAAACATATTTTTGAACATTCCGATTTCGGAACAGTAATAAAGAATGAGCACATGATCCGAGACGGATCCGGAATGGAATCTTGGGTGACAAAACCGAATTTTATTAGGGTTTTCAATTCTGTTTTCCAGTTTTATTCCAGATTTATGGATACAAAACATAAGTGACTAATCAACATATGCTCTGATACCACATGTTGAATCAATTCTGTTTTAAGCATGAGGGAAAACATGAAAACATACCTGTCACCGCAGACAGTGTTGTGGAGAATCCAGTTAGGGAAGAAGCCATGGAGTTCGACATCCTTGTCAAGGTGATCTGGTTCCTCCTTAGGGTGCTGACTGATGATGGTGATTATGAAACCGACAAGGGAGATCGGCTATGGAGAGGGAGGTCGAATATGATATTATGCTAATTAGGTTATCTGTCTAAGTGTGTAATCTTTTAACCTCTACATAAGTCTCCTTATATAAGCACCCAGGAGGAAACCTAATTAGTTAATAAGAGTAATATGGTCCATCAACAATTACCAACTAATTATTTAATAGGTTATTATATATTTTGATCTATGTAAATGATTATAATGACTACTAGATTAAATATTAAACGTAATATATTTAATCTTAGAGAAAGCACCTCCTTTAATCTCAAACAATTATGCGACCTTTTAAATGAGTTTAGCAAATTATAAACCATTGAAATGTCTATCATTGACCAAGAAAAAATAACCAGATGTAGTACATCAAATCATTTAGCAATTCATGAAGCCTATAACAAGAAATTACCAACCACCACCACCACCACTGCCGCCGCCACCCCCACCACCATCAACGACAACTTATAGATCTAAGGTTTTCAGAACTTCGCGATTTATGGTTTCACCAAATCCAACAACAGCGGCGACTGTGGGATGCGATTAAGGTTCCGGCAAAACTCTAGTAAGCCTTAACTCGTGTGTATGCCCGTTTTGGTATAGAACGACATACTCAGAAGGCTTGAAACGTGATCGGTGGTGTTGGGTTGCGAGTCAAAAACACTTACTACGAACTGATGATTATGAAAGTCTGATGAAGGTAGAGGTGGTGGCGGCTGAGTGGTGGTGGTGTGTTTAGGGGTTTAGAGGATCTTCGAATGAAAAGATAAAGATGAGATTATGCAAATGAGTTTTTTTTTTATTAAGGAATTTATAAGTGGATGATGAATTGACATAAATGACCCTCATGTGAGGGGCATATGATCACTTTTTAATCAAGTAAATGGATGGAGTTAGTGATGAGGGTCAAAATGGTTAAAAAATATAACGTTAGGGTCTCAAATGTTAAAATATTCTTTTTCAGTCTGATAGGGTTAAAGTGAAACAACCATGGGCTAAAATCGTAATTTATTTCTTCTTTCTTTATACAAAAGATATTTCATATTTTCATCATGTGAAGATCTTTTATCCCGGTCTTCTAGCCGGTTCAAAATTTGATCTTTTAACTTTTATACACCTTTCATAAAATATTCATTACGCCGTTGCTTCCTTTGCTTCAAAGGGTTTATACATATAATAATATTTTATATATACTCCTCCTCCGCCAAGACCTGTCTGCAAACTGCAAATCCTGCAATTTTTCTGATTCCCATCAACAAAATCCCAAAAAAATTCATAACCCTTTTCACCAATCACACAACAAACTTCACAAATATCACCAATTGCATTAGATTTACACATAACATGTGTTAAACATAACTGTTTGGTGACTTCATTTGCACGCTTTTATACTTTCTTGGAGTTCAAACTGCTGTGTGAAGCTCCAGGGTCACTCTGGTGTTCCCCCTTTTGATCAGTTCTTGCTGCACCAAAAGGGTACCCCTCCTCATTGGTAATCTTGTTGTTTTGATGATAAAGTTTGTTGCTTTTTGTTTTGTAGGGTTTTAAGATTGAATAAAAGTGTTTGAAATGTTTGTTTTGATGTGGGTTTTGTTTCTTTTTTTATGTTTTGATTGAATCTTGGATCTTTTGGTGTGTGATTTATGTTTATTTTCATGTTTGGGATTTTTGATTTAAAGAATTTGTTTGTACTTTGTAGAGATGATATGGGCATTTTAATTTGCAGTTATTGTAGGGAAAGTTTACATATTTAGTTGTTATTTCTTTCTAAAAATGGAAAAAAAGATATCAATTTTGAGATTTTAAACTTGTAAAGCAGTAACCATTTTGGTATATGATGTTAAAGCTATTGAATGATGAAAGAATGAGTCTATTTTGGTTTTTAAGTTTAGTGAAATTAATATTTTTGAATTTTGACTATTATTTGTATGATTTGACTGTAAATGCCTTATAATTTCAGCTATGACTTTTTGATGGTATTTTGTTTGTAAATGCCTTATAATTTCAGCTATGACTTTTTGATGGTATTTTGTTTAATGTGACTCAAACCTTATGTTTACATAATTATATGCTAGGTAGATATAACAAATTGATTGAATTTTTTGGTAAGTTAGGTGGTTGACTGATCTAATTTATTGACCATAAATACTCGTATATTCGGGTAGATTCTATATCAATTTATCGGTGTTGTTCTTCGTGTACAGGAAGCAAACGCAGACTTAATGACTCAAGAAATCACTATCGGCGATTTGGCGTCAAGAAAGCAAGGTTTGTTGAAAGATCAAGTGCGTTTAGTTAAGAGAAAGGATTGTGAACGTTATGAGATTGCGAGAATTCAAGATAATCTATCGTTTGAGAAGGGTTTCTTTGTCGTAATCCGTGCGTGTCAGTTATTAACTCAAAAAAATGAAGGGATCGTTTTGGTTGGATTAGCCGGTCCTTCTGGTGCCGGGAAGACCTCGTTTTCCGAGAAAATACTCAACTTTATGCCAAATGTTGCGGTCATTTCGATGGATAATTATAATGATGGTAGCCGAGTGATCGATGATAACTTTGATGGTAAGATTTTGTAATATCATCGTATAGTGAATTCGGTTATGTTAATGCATCTATTGTCTTTTTGTAACAGACCCTCGGTTGACCGACTATGACACGCTACTAAAAAACATAAATGATTTGAAAGAGGGGAAATCGGTTGAAGTTCCGATATATGATTTCAAGTCTAGTTCTCGTACCGGTTACAGGTTTGTCTAACTATATTTTTACAGCCTATCATAGTTGTTAATAGCGCAAATAGCGAGCACTATACCATTGGTTTTAAAAAGCGAGAGGCGCACAAAAGCGACGAGGTCTAAAACCGAGGCGCAAAGCGCAAAAGCGGTGGGCTTTTCGTACCAAGGCGCAAAGTGATTATATAACTTTATATATATATATATATATATATATATATATATCCCATAGGTTTTTAGCATCCCTTATTCATAATATAGCTATAAATAAGGTTTTTATATGATTTTACCTATAAGTACCAGCCAAAAAACCTATTGTGCAGCTAAAAACAGTATAAAAACACCCTATGTACATGAGGTGCGCGCCTCAGGCCTGGAAAACTCAAAATTTGCGCTTTTTTGGGGCTTTTTGTAAAAAGCGCGCCTCGGGCTACCTAAGGCGCCAAGGCGCGCCTCAGGCGCGCTTTTTAAAACTCAAGCTATAGCGAATAGCGTAGCGAAGCGCTCATTCAACACTATCTGATTTTGGCGCCTCTATAGAGAGTAGTAAATAGCGGGATTTCAGGTTTTTTTGTTTACTTTTATTTTGTTTTAATATAAATAGCGATAAATATACGTTTACAATAGCTGGATTTTAGGGTTTTTGTTAAATATACGTATAGAAACACCATATTTGTATATAATATACATATAAAAAATTTCTTCTAGTGTATCGCTAAACATAAAATAGCCCTTGCTATTTCGTTGCTACCGCTACGTCGCGTATGGGTTGCTTGTCTGTTACATACCAAACGAGAGAACTCAACCCAAACGACTAGTCTGGTGGGTGAGAGAACTCATTTGGTATATAAACCCCACATCAATTGCCCATACAACCGATGTGGGACAAGTCCCATACCTTGCAATGGCATTAGTCCATAACATTGTCATCGTCCGCTATTCGCTATTAACAACTATGCAGCCTCATTATGCAAATATTGTAAATAAAACAGTTACGGGACATCATTAGCTATTGATATATGTAACTATGAGCTTATGTGTGATAACAGGACACTTGAAGTACCGGGCTCCCGTATTGTGATAATCGAGGGAATCTATGCGTTAAGTGAGAAGTTGCGTCCGCTATTGGATCTTCGAGTATCTGTTACGGGTGGTGTTCATTTTGATCTGGTAAAACGGGTTTTGAGGGACATACAACGTGTTGGACAGGAGCCTGAAGAAATTATCTACCAGATATCTGAAACGGTTTGTTCTTGCTCATATATGTGTACATTCGATAGTTGATGCTAGAGATTTTATCATTTTAGTTGCTATCTTTATGCAGGTTTATCCAATGTACAAAGCGTATATAGAACCTGACCTCAAGACAGCGCATATAAGAATCGTAAACAAGTTTAACCCCTTCACGGGATTCCAGAGTCCAACTTATATTCTAAAGGTTTCAACTTTTTTCTACTAAAATCAAACACGAAATATTTTTTTGATGTTCGGGTTCTCAAAGTTTTCTTGATACATTTTCAGTCATCAAGAAACCTAACTGTGGATCAAGTGAAGTCCGTCATGTCAGATGAACATACACAAACTTTGGAGGAGACTTACGATATATATCTTCTGCCACCTGGCGAAGATCCGGAAACGTGCCAATCGTATTTGAGGATGCGCAATAGAGAAGGAAGATACAGTCTCATGTTTGAGGTTTTCTTTCGAATCTTTTCATCATTGGTGGCGTTTTTGACCCGTTCACCTGAAATGGGTTGATTTTTGTTGTATTTATCTTCTAATGGGTCAGGTGGGTAAATGAAAAAAAAAACTTAGCAATATATGAAGTAAGTCGAATGGGTTGAACGGGTCAAATGTGTTTAACGTTACCCAAATTGTATTCAAATTCTTGCATCCTCCTAAATCGTTTTATTTTGAGTAAAGTACACAGATGGTCCATGTGGTTTACAAAAATTTTGGATTTGGTCCCTAGCTTTCCAAAAGTACACAGATGGTCCTGTGGTTTGCACTTTGTAACACATTTAGTCCCCAATTTTTTCCAAAAGTACATGGATGGTCGCTGTGGTTTGCACTTTGTAGCATATTTAGTCCCTAACTTGAACATGCTAAAACCTTTAAATGTGTTGCCTGGGGACTAAATGTGTTACAAAGTGCAAACCACACCATTGGTGTACTTTTGGAAAACTTGGGACCAAATCTAAAATTTTGGTAAACCACAGGGACCATCCATGTACTTTACTCTTTTATTTTCATAAATATAGGTTTTATAATCATATTTACTAACTTTTATTTATTGGTTATCCGAAAATGACAAAATAATGTTGGCAGACCAATCCGGTTTGACCCATTAGCCAACTTTTGACTTTTTATCATTGACTTTTATCTGTACTTCTCATTGTACTTGCTAGGAATGGGTAACCGATTCCCCATTTGTAATATCTCCGAGGATAACTTTTGAAGTTAGCGTGCGGCTTCTCGGTGGTCTAATGGCCTTGGGTTACACAATAGCTTCTATCTTGAAAAGAAGTAGCCATGTATTTTCTGATGACCGCGTGTGCGTGAAAATAGACTGGCTAGAACAAATTAGTCGACATTATGTTCAGGTACCCAAAAAACTTTTCTCCGTTGATTTAATATTTTAGTATAAAATTTATTCATGGTGTTTTTCATTTACATTTCGGATTAAAGGTGCAAGGGAGAGACCGCGTAAGCGTAAGATGCGTTGCGGAGCAGTTGGGTTTGGAAGGTTCGTATGTCCCGCGCACGTATGTTGAGTTAATGCAACTTGAAAAGCTAGTAAACGAGGTCATGGTATGATAACTAATACACTAATAAATTTAAAAATTTAATTATTATTTTGATGCCGTATAGTCATAAACAAGAGTTTCTGTAGGTACTCCCGGATGAATTAAAAACAAAGCTAAGCATAGACGATGAAATGTTGTCGAGTCCTAAAGAAACGTTTTCCCTCGCTGCAACACGAAACAACTTCTTGAAGAGGTACTATATATTTTGTACTAGGTTAGAATCTCGTGTATTACACAGGTAGAATAAATGTAATGTCATAAAAAGTTATATTATCTTTAAACAAAAAAAAACCTGTATTGCACGTTTTGAATAAACACATGTATTACACGAGTTGAATAAAATATAAGAAAGAATAATAATTTGTTATGTAGTGTAGTGTGTGTATCTATATATATATAGATAGAGAGAGAGAGAGACAGATAATATTTAAAAACAAACCCTTTTAATATCATTATTTAATATGAAAGAGGCGGGAAAACAAATTTTGGTGGCCTAGAATTGTGACAAGTCTCCCCTTAGGGTTTTCATTTATTATATAGTATAGGGTAAAGTACAAAGTTGGTACCCGTGGTTTACAAAAAAATTGGATTTGGTCCCTAGTTTTCCAAAAGTACACAGATGGTCCCTATGGTTTGCACTTTGTAACCCATTTAGTCCCCAACTTTTTCCAAAAGTACATGGATGGTCTTTGTGGTTTGCACTTCGTAACGTATTTAGTCCCTAACTTGGACATGCTAAAACCTTTAAATTTGTTGCATGGGGACAAAATGTGTTACAAGGTGCAACCCATAGGGACCATCAGTGTACTTTTGGAAAGCTAGGGTCCAAATCTAAAGTTTTGGTAAACGATAGGGACCATCTATGGTATAGATATAGATGTGTGTGCGCGCGCATTCTAGTTGAAACTTACAATAGTTTGGTATCTAAATGTTTCTGATATGCTTGTTGTGCAGTCGAATGTCGCATTCATATTCAACCGCAAGGGATAGTAATCTGGCCTCCAATCCTAGATACGCAATCAACAGTCCGAGGTTTGATGACAAGACGACAGAGTCAACAGACGCGATCCAGGTAATCCAATGTTTTTCTGTCCGCTTTAATCAGTTACAAGGGGTATTTCACTAGTAGTTGAATATGTAGCAAGACTTTTAAAAGTCAAAGTGTTTGACTATGGTGTTGTATCATCTTCTCAGGGAGCAATCAGCCACCTCTCTGAACAGATTTTTACGTTAAATGATCGAATGGATGAATTCACGTCTCGTATTGACGCTCAAAGTTCACAATTTCAAAGAACATTTTCGGGGAACCAACAAAACGTGTCATCCAATGATTTAACCTCACAATTCACCTCAAATTTGACTAATGGTTCATCAAACGGGTCGAAAGTGCACCATTCAACTTCATCCACTCAGTTAGCAAAGGATTCTCCCCTCATTGAAGAGGTATGTGATAATTTCACTTGCATTTTTGTTTTGTCTAATCGTTTTTATTTAGAGGTCAATTTCAACCCGTTTGCTCGAAAATAGTTTTGAGTTATATAATAATTTCCAAAGGTTAAATGGCTCCCTATTTAAAAACTTTGTCAAAATATGAAATAGATTTATTTAAATGTCAAAAAATATCATCATACTTTTGTATGTGGTGTGTTTGGTGGTCACAACTTTTTTCTACCTATTTTCGTAATTAAAGCGTATGAATGCGTAAAAAATAATAACTAGATACAGTGGTTTTCGTGGTCCGGTTCAGCCAGTTTTGACGAAAATTATAGGCCGAATCAGCCAGGTTGGCGGTTTGAACTATTTTATTTCTCAAAGTCATTACTTTGTTTTAAAAATAAATAAAATAATAATGATGATTGATGATTATAATACGACAACAACCGTACCCAGTAAATCCCATTTATAGCAAAGCTATTGGTAGGGTCTGGGGATTATAATACATACACATTACTACATATTCGAAAAAATAAAAATATACACACGAATAATAAAGGTTAAACGACCGGTTCAGTTTGCACAACCGCTTCCGAGCTAAATTGTTAAAACCGCCAAACTGTCAAAACTGAACTGTTTGGATCTCAACCAGGCCGATTTGCTTCGGTTGAGGTGGTTCGGTCGGTTCAAATGGTCTATGAAGTTCCATAACTACCAGATAGGGACTAAAAAGTACTTTAATTGCCAAATGGAGTCTATCGAAAAACTTATAGTTACCAAAACGGGTCACCTCTTGCTATTTTATGATATTTACCCTTAAACTAAGTATATAGTTCTTGTTATCATTTCTAATACATTAGTTATTTGTATAGTCGAAACATTTGAACAAAAAAGTGTTAGCAGGTCAACCCAACACAACCTAGCCTGTTTTGGCTTGTGTGAAAAAGGGTTTAGGCCCGCTAGTGTTGGCGGGTCAACCCACATTTACCCTTCTGACCTGAGCGCGTTTTGACCAGTGACTGAACCTACCCTCATACGTTGCCATTTTAGTATAGTATCCCAGTAATACTAGAATCCTACTTAATCAATCATATTAATTTATTCCGTATTTTTTACAAAAAACAGATAACTGGAATTGCCCAAAGCCAAAGGAAAATCATGCATCAGTTAGACAGCATCAGCAAGCATCTTTATGATGAAATCGGAGAAAGAACACGTCAAGAACGAAGAATCAAGAAAAACAATGGACCCAAAGTTGACCCGGTTGCGGTTTCCATAATATTAGCAGTGGCCATTGGTGGTCTTGGAGTCTTCTTGTTTAAGGGGGTTGCACCCAGAAATTGAATTTTGTTTTCTTATTTTATCTAACAGCAAAACAAATATTTCTTTCTAGTTTCCGGCAGTTAACACCTTTCAATCGAGAAGATAAACAGTTTATGTGGTTCGTTTGAGTTTTATTAAAGAAGGGTGTGGTTGTTTTATGTCCATTTCATTGTTTTTCGATACGTTCTGCTGATTATAAGATCCTATCCGGGCTCGATTTAGACGTTAAAATCAGTTGTGTTTGGAAGCATAATGTTATATTGCTAGCTACTATGGTTTAATTTAATTACTGTTTTTAGAGCTATGTACTTTAATGGTTTTTTAGACATTAAAATCAGTTGTGTTTGGAAGCATAATGTTATATTGTTAGCTATTATGGTTTTATTTAATTACTGTTTTTAGGGTGAGAGGGGCCCTCCTCTCTTAGGGGAGTCCACTCTCTTACACACGGCCAATCAGCACGCGTCACGTCAATTCCCCTCTTAACTCCCCTCACACCCTCAATTTGATGGCGGCACTCCACTCGCACAATTATTTTTTTATAAAAAAGAAGGAAAAAATATGATTGGTGGAAAAAGGGTGGACCCACATTAACAACTAATCACCCCCTCTCTCTCTCTCTCTCTCAAGCGGTGAACACACACCGATCCCATTCATCGAATTCGGTCCCCGCGTTGATGGCGGCGATGTTCCCGCTCGGGGACTTGGGTCACCGCATGGGGTCACCGAGAGTGCCCCGTATACCCTTAGAGCTATGTACAAGTAAATTAAAACATTAGAGAAATAAAGTCTTAAATTGATATAACTAGTGTTTTCGATGTAGCGCGTTGCGCTAGAGGCGTTTGTGTTTTCCTTAAAATGCTGCAACCTCCAATCCCAACCCACATTTTCCTTCAATTCAATTTAAATTAAATTATCCGTACCTATTAACTATGACACCCATCATGTACTTTCCTACCTATGCTTTTCTTTCCATCATTCATTTTTTTATTTGGCCAGCCAAAAGAACCACTTTATTACCACAGGAAACAACCACCCAGCCTTAGCAAGCTGCTAAGGAGAGCAGTACACCAAAACAACGAAAGACAGAGCCAAACAGTAGGAAAAAAAGAAACCCATGTGTATTAGCCAAAGCGCACTTTGGTGAAATTGCTCCAATTCTCTTGGTTCAGACCCAAAACTTGACTTCAACTCTTCGCCCACCTATACGCTTCTCCTTTAATCTCCTCTACCACCTGTACGCTTAGCCTTTGACCTCCTCTACCACCCGTACGCTTCGCCTTTAATCTCCATCAGTTCTCTTGATTCCATCATTCCTTTCCCCACTAATACTATGTTTACCAATCCAAATTAACATGTAATTTTTAAAAATAATAACACATGAATAAACATTTTGAGTATATATTTGTCAGGCTCTTAATACATGTCCATAAAATTCAATATTTTGAACAATGTCTATATTTGAATTTATTTTTTTATCCCAGTTTTGACCATTTTGTCTTCTTATCTACCTACAATAAAACTGCAGCAATAACACAACATGATATAGGAATTTTTTTATCTTTACAATATAGATTTCTGGTAAGATCAAAAGCTAAAAAAGAGTAAAAGTGAAAACTTCACAGTATATGATAACAAAACTGCAGCAATAGACCATATAGTATCCAAATTTAGCAATTAAATCATATAAACCCTCAACAAACCACCTCAAAAAACTTATAATACCTGTGCCTCAATTCGATATGCCAGTTGCTCTGGCATATAGGTTTTCATGAACCCTAATCTTTGATGTCCCAAAAGTCAATGTCATAGCCTAACGCAACAATAAATAGGCCCACAGTCAACAAAATAGCAAGCTTAATTTAAAAAATATATAAAAATCTCAATAAAAAAGAAGAGATCTAGGAATTTTGTGTACCTTATTCCAGCTATAATCAATCTCCACCACAACCTACCACTTTGTTTAAACGAAGGGTGCTTCATAAACGCCCTTTCTACAACCAACGAACAACCAGGACCTATAAAAATCAAATCCGTTATCGCTTCTTTTTATACACTAATTAACCACTCAAGCGAACAAACAAATTAAGTGGCTAATTGTTATCTCTGTTCATATGATCAGTGGTTTGAGAGTTCGTCACTTTCTTCATCTGTGGAGATTGGTAGTGTGCACCTGAAAGATTGATCAAGTTGACTTTTATTGAACAATGGAAATAAACCTTGTCCTACAAATCAATTCAAAAGCAAAGATTATTGGTTCAACAAAAAAAATGGGTTCAGTCTAACCAAACCTGGGATCAAACTACCTGACCAGCCTGAGACCCACCCACCCGATATTTATCCAGTTCAGTCCTAAGCCATCTGGTCCAGTTTCGACCCGACGCACAATTGCCCACCCCTAGTTAAATATTAATTTCATAATTGATGTAAATATTTGTTACTTTAATTAATGAGCATAAATATTAAGTTATTAATTAACGTATATGTAAAATATGCAAGATTGTTAATCTGATTTGGTGTTGCATGAATATAGGGCTATCACTGAAAACATATAACAGCTATGTTCTTGGCTGTTAGATTATACTGTAGTTTTGTTCTGGAATATGACACGTAGCTTGATTTGGCTACAACATTGTTGGTCATCTTCATGGTTCTGTTCAAGCTCAAATCAAATTATCCTTTTTCTCCATCACTTGTTGAATGCCTCTTGATAACCTTGTATGAGTGCATCTCTATAAGAGGCCCGGGTCATGTAAAGCCGTTGCAAAGCTTGCCTGAGTGTCTCATTCAGCCGCTAGCAGCCATCGTTGACATCATCAATCCAGATAAAGTTATGGTTTTGAATTTACATTTCTACAAGTAATAAATTAACATTTTTAATACATAATTTACCTTGATCCTTGAATGTTGAAAACTCTGTTTCTCCACTGGTACTCATAAAGATCGACACCAAAAAAATAAATATATACAATGAATTAGTTGCAGGAAAGGGATTTGGTTGGAATGGTAAAATACAAACAAAATGCAACCATAAAGACCATAGAACTTACCTGTGTCGCAGGAAGAGCATCGAAACCCTAGCTTCTGGCAGGAATATAGAAGAACCCTAATTCAGCCATGATTGCGGTCAATGTTCACCGCCAACCCTAACTCAGCCACAATGGTTGCATAAATCGAAATCCGACCGAAGATCGGTGACCGCTGTGAGGAAACCGGCCCTTCTTTTTCTCCTGCTAGTCTCTCTTAATCTCAATAAATTTGTAGCTTAACCAAGCTTCGATTTCCAGAACAGTTATCTTTCTCTCCTGCTAGTCTCTCTTAATCTGAATTAAGAAGCAGATGGGATGAGATGAGGTGTTGAATGGCGAGAACGTGTGCTCACACCAGAAAAAAGAAACACCTGTGGTGATACCCTAACCGCCGTCACCATCGGTTTCTGCCTGAAACGGAAACCGAAACCCTAGCCAACACTTGAGTGCGACTGTTGACCACCGCTGCGGTGACCGCAAACCCCGGTACCACCGTCGTTTTCCGCAAGTTGCTTCGGTTCACTCTGATTTTATGGTTTTTCTCCCTGCAATGTTAAAATGAGATGTGATGAAGATGAATTGATAATGTACGGTGGCAAGGAAAAGGAGGTGACACGTGTTTGTTTTGATGATGCTGTTAAATTCCTTCTTTACCCTTTATCACTCACTGTTCATTAACTTTTCTTTTTATCATATATATATAGATAGATTGACTTTATTTTCCTTACTTTAGTCATGTCTTGTATAATTGACTTTTTTAACTGTCAAACCTTAAATTGATATGTGACCAAATATTTTTTATTCCTTAAAACATCCTAAATTTTATATATATACCAGTAACTAAACAAAATCATTATTATCATTTTTTGATTATATTACAACTTTACCATTTCAAATATAACATTTGTTTGATCCCTTTTATTAGGTTTCAAATAGCCACTATTTTAGGTAGTGTTTGGTATGCAAGAATGAGAGGCAGAATGAAATGGATCATTACGAGGGAATGAAGAAAAGAGTGTTTGGTTGGTCAATGGAATAGAATCACTCATTCCATAAGGCATTTCATCCACCCTCATGTTTTTTTTCATCACATCCCCTCTTGCACCATTCATCACCAACACCACAACCCACCACTGATGCCAACATCGCCTCCACCCCAACCCCTCACCGCCTCCGCCGCCACCCCTAAACCCACCGCCGCCAGCCACCCGCCACCGTTATCACCCACCGCCGCCAACGTCACTCGCAGCCGCCACCCACCACCACCGTCGATGCCACCACCACCGCCATAACCAACCACCGCCGCCACCTCTGCCGCCACCAACCACTACCGACGGCCGCTACCTCCCACACCCGGGTCACTGCCATCACCCACCACCGCCACCTATAACCACCCACAATCACTACCATTGACCACCACCACTCACCGCTAATTTTATTCCTTCGTTTTTCTTGCCCGCCAAACAATACCCAATAATAATTTATTTCATTCCCACATGATAACCAAACAAGACATGGAATGGTAATGATCCATTCCATTACCTCGTCAATTTCATTTCCTCGTTCATTCCATTACCCATACGAAACAAATTCATATATATATATATATATATTAATTCAACACATAACTGAGAAACAGTATTTTAACACTAACGGCGTCATCTTATCAACTTGTAAACCCTAATACCCAAATCAGACTTTCCTCTTCACCACATTGACACCTTCCTGAACCAACCTCCATCTCCATCACCACGTCGACCACCACCTTCCTGAACCAACCTCCATCTTCATCTCCATCACCACATCGACCACCGCTCTCCATCATCGTCCTCAACCCCAAACGCCGTCGCACCCCGCCACCCACTCCGTCGCACACATCCGCCTCCATCTCCATCACCACTTCCCCGTCGCTGGTTCCGACCACCACGGCCTCACCCGTCTTCTCCAACCACACCGGAACCACCACGCACCACCGTTCGCCCTCACCTTCGCCTCCGCTCTCCGACATCAGGGAAGCTTCAGGAAGATTAAGCTTCTTGATGAAACACTGGTTAACGCTATGGTTAATCAGCGGGGTTACTTCTTCCGTGGGTTCAATCTCTTTTCCTACTCGTAAGACGACTGTCTCCTGCAAAACAGCAAACCGTCAGTCTCGTTAAGAGGGGAATATGGGGGTTTCCCTCTTAACCAGGCTCCGGCGTGAGAATAAGTACTGTTCCGAGGAAGGATAATTAGTGTGTGTTAAGTGTGAGAATAGTGAGAGCTAGATCCTCAACCTGGATGGTGAAGGGTCCTATTTATAGCCGGATGGTGAAAGAGGGAGGAGCAACGATGCCAGCTGTAGATGCGTGCCAGCTGTCCGACCAAGGGGGATATCCCTTTGGTCTCCTCTGCTGCGGTCAGTGTAGTGGTACACGTGGCGCGTCTTTACTTGTCGAATGTGGAAACATCGTACTGAATATGTCTGGCTGCTCCCTGACCTGTTGCAGGTCTACTTGGCGCTTGATGATTGGTGACACGTGTTGTCCTTTATGTCGCATGGAGTATCTTTGGTGTCACCTGGATATTTTCCAGAAGCTTCTGGAAGCCTCTGGATGGTACGGCTGATGTCAACGCCATGTAGGATGGAGAAAGTGGTATGGTCCTTGCCATGTTGGCAAGGAATTGGGACCATACCTCTTCAAGTCCCCCCAGTCCAGTGTGCCTTCTAGGTGAGTTGATCGTCTAGGAGGGATTCTGGACTTATGAAGGTAGTGTTTGGTTTTTGACTCCTTGCGGGAGTGAGTCAAATGGACGCGTGACGCATGGGGCATGGGTTTTGACTCTTTGCGGAAGTGAGCCAAATGGACGCATGACGCGTGCCGCATGGGTTTTGACTCCTTGCGGAAGTGAGCCAAATGGACGCATGACGCATCGCGCATGGGTTCTGGCTCCTTGCGGAGGTGAGCCAAATGGACGCATGACGCATGCCGCATGGGTTTTGGCTTCTTGCGGAGGTGAGCCAAATGGACGCATGCCGCATGCCGCACGGGTTTTGGCTTTATGACTGTTGTCTTTAGGAAGAAGCTTTATTGTCTTCGTGAGGGGTGACTGACGTGACAGCCTGGTGTCAGTTGAACAGGCGCCTTTTCAGTCACGTCAGTTACTTTACGTCATAGTGGCAGGCGGTTGGTGCATACTTTTCCGAAAAAAGATGATGGCGTTTTCTCTCTCCTCTGACGTGTCTCGCCTTGATTGGGTCTTTTCCTGTACCCCTGGCGGTTCGCTGTCCATCGCATTAAATGCGATGGGTATAAATTCCAAGGCGGTCTCCTCCCAACTCCACTTTTCAAAATTTGAATCCCGGATTTCTCTCAACTTCCTTCGTTTTCTCTTTATTCCCCGGAGTTCATCTATGTTCTAGTTCCTTTTTTCACCATGTCTACGTCAAATCCTTCTTTGAAGAAAAAGAGAAACAAGGGTAGAACTCCTCCTGGCCCAGATCAGGCGGTTATTGGTTGGAAAGAAGAAGAGTTTCAGAATCTGGTAAGGGAGATGGGTTTTCTCCCTGATTGGGGTGTTCAATATCCTATTGCCGGTTCCACTGCCATGGATGCTCCTCCCGGGTACATGACTCTGTACGCTGCTTTCTTCCGGGAGGGTAACCTTAGACTTCCGATGACTCGGTTTACTGCTGACGTTTTAAGAGGTTATGGTCTCCATATATCTCAAATCAATGCCCTCGGGCTCCCCCGTATCACCCATTTTGAGTTCATTTGTATGGCCAACCGGTTAGATCCAACGTTTGAGATGTTCAACGTCTTTTATACTGTTACGTATACAAATGGGTTTTACTCCTTCAGTGCTCGTACCGGTGTGACGCCTGTTTGTTCTGTGCCATTGAAGGGTATACATGACTGGAAGCAGAAGTTTTTCTTTATTCGCCGGGGGGTTGTTCCTGTGGATATGCATTACAGATCTGTGGGTGAGGGTATCCCAAAGGTTGATGTGGTTGCAGACTTTGCTAATCAGGAATGGTATAAGAGGTTGACCCGGAAGGCTACTCCGATACTTCAGCTTGAGGAGATGGCGCTGGTTGGTGCTGGGATGAGTATGAAGTGGGTTCCTAAAAATCCACTGGGTGTTCCAGTTTATGGTCATAGTGGCAAGTGTACGTTTGTTCCATATCTCCCTTTCGTTTTCCTTTTGGTTTTATTATTTTTGTACTGTGCTTCATTTCTTCCTTTTTGCAGTAGGGTTCACATTGATGAATGTTCTGGATCCCGATGCCCCGGGTGCAATGGTTGAAGCAATACCCAAGACTGATAAAGGACCTTGGTTGGATCAGATCCGCCATCGGTTTCTGCA
Organism: Helianthus tuberosus; assembly: GCA_030545235.1. Classification (NCBI taxonomy): domain Eukaryota; kingdom Viridiplantae; phylum Streptophyta; class Magnoliopsida; order Asterales; family Asteraceae; genus Helianthus; species Helianthus tuberosus. The sequence goes on from CM060436.1 coordinate 36,115,137, forward strand.
CCCGAGTGACGGGAGTTTCACTGCTTATGTGAACACTGTGTTAGGTGAGGAGATTGAAAATGAGGGTGGTTCGTTTGATTCTGCTCGAGAAGAAGTTATCGTTCTCTCGAGCGATGGTTCTGGCAGATCGTTGGGAGACCTAACGTCTCCTTCCGCGCGTGCAGGTCCGGTGCAAGGGGCTGTGCAGGAGCCGGTGAATGAGCCCCTGGAGGAAGATGTGGAGATTCCGGTCGAGGTTGTTAATTCGTTGGAGACGAGAAGGAAGTCGAAAGCTGACAAGGCTGAGGAGAAAGGGAAGAAGGCTGAAGGAACCTCCTCTAAGACTCCTCGTAAGCGACTTCACACTGCTCATATCCTTGATTATGTTGTCGTCTCTGACACGTTGCCTGGTTTAGGAGTTGGAGAGAAACACCCTGAATCGGACCCTGAGGACCGTGCCACTCTGACCGAGATTATGCAGAAGAAGATGTTCGATGATAGGAAACGGAAGCTTGACGAGCAGGCTGCTGCTGCGCTTGCCGCGAAGAAGATTAAACTTCAGAAAGAGAATCCTCCTGCCCCCTCGGAATCAGACATTGATATGGGCATTTTTGCTGAGAAGCCTAGTGACTTGCTGCAGAAAATCTATGAGGCTTCTGGTATTCGCTTTAATTTTTCTCAGTGTCTCATACGTTTTCATTTGTTAGTCTTTTCCTTTGAATATGCTCTGCTCGTTTTGGAGCAGGTACCAAAACAGCCCAAAGTGGGCACACGATTGATATTTCTAAGATTACCCCTCCTGCATCTCCTCCGTCGAGGACATTTGGGTTGACTCCCCCTCGTGACACTCCTGACGGGCAGGAAAAAGCTGCGGCTGTTGAGCAGGTTGCGGAAGGTGGTGGTGACGCAGGTGGTGGTGCAGGTGGTGATCGTGGTAAGAACATTGAGGTAGAGGTGAGCGAAACTACTCCCCATCAAACTGTGTATACCAAACGTCCCCCAGGTGATGGTGGTGGTGCAACCTCGGGTGCTGTCCGCAGCCCTCAGTTTGGAAAATTTCATGCTGACTCCTTTGAGACCACGAATCCAGCTTGTGACGAACTTCCCTACATCCCCAATTGGAACTTGACCCAAGGTTCTAGGATGGACAACCCTGAAAATTGTCATGAGTTCTACTCGTTGTCTCTCCCCCCGGCTGAAAGGATGTTTCAGAGGAAACGCCGCCGGTTTGCACTGTTGGATGATCATGTTCAGGCCGGGGTTAATTTTTTCTCCACCACTCAGGAGATTGTTCGTGAGTGGAAACAGATGGGGGAGGATACAATGGGGTTTGAAAATGATAAGAGACTGTTTGCGGAAGAGAAGGAGAAATTTAATGCTGAGAAAAAAGGGTTAGAATGGAGGGTTGCCGATGCGGAGGAAAAGCTTGCCCAGGAAAAACAAGTAAATGCTGATAAGCAGAAAAACTGGGAGGCTGCATGTGAGCGCACCAATGTGGAGCTTAGGTTACAACGTGACACGATCACACGTTTGTCTGGTGAAAGGAAGGATATTGCTGATGAGGCTAATCAGGCGCGCATGGCGTTTGAGAAGAAAGAGACAGAGTATGTTGAACGCATCGCTAAGCTGGAAGTTCTGGCGAGGCAATGCGAGACTTCTGAGCGTCTTCTTCAGGAGAAGACTGCTGAGTGCCAAGCCGCTGAACTCCTTGCTGAGGAGATGTCTGCTGATTGTAAATGGTTACTTTCACGCGCGGTGCCTCTGGTAACTCCTTATATTGTGCTTTTTGTTACTTTCATGAATCGTTCCTTACTTGTGTGTTTGTTGTAGATTGCTGATCGTATTGTTAAGTCGCATGAACTGGCCAACTACATGTTTGAATTGGGGCAAGCGGGCTATAGTAGCGGACGTAAGGATGGCTATATCGAGGGCAGAGCTGCTGCTGCTAATAAGGAGAAGGAGCATCGCTTTGAGCTATGGAAAGAGGACTGTGGTGCGGCTTACGCCGAAAAAAGACAAGAGTTTTCCTCTTTGGAGTTTGCTGTGGTTAAGGCTGCGAACAAATTGGCCCGGAGATCGGACGGTGTCGCGTTGTTAAAGAAGGCGCTCGGCGACGATGTTGGTGCGGCTGGGGGTACTGGCCCCAGTCACCCAGAGTAGGGGTTCCGGCCTGTGCGCCGTGTACGACCTTAGGTGGTCTTGTATTTGACGATTCGACAAAACACTTTTAACTTCCTCGTTATGCTTGTGGGTATATGGCTGTTTGTTGACATGTGTTATACTGACAATTGTCTTGTTTTTATGCGAATTTGTTATCGTCATAATATGTGCATGTGTAATTGCTTTGATTCAGGTATCACGAATGAATAGTGGCGCTGACAGGTTGTGTTGTGTTTATTACAACGTTTTATTCTGTCGTTTTTGTGCGCAGGTGGCTCGTGAATACGAAGTGATCGAGTGACAGGTTATTGTGTGTACCCGGCTGTTCTCAGCCTTGGGGGTGTTTACAATGTTTGTTTGTCCTGTGTTCGATGTTTTTGTGTCTATGTGGGCACGAAGTATGTGATTGGCGTTTGTTAGGCTTTAGTTGTGTCTCTGACCCGGCTGTGCACGTTCTTGTGACAGGCCTTGGAGGTCTACAACGTTTCCTAATGGTCGAGCCATTGATGTTTTCGTGTATGCCCAAAGTAATACATGCAGTTGTGACAAAGAAATTCGCATAAAAAAGATAGCCAAACACTTCTTGTATTATAAATGTGTTGGCAACTTGGCCATTACGATTACAAGAACTTCATTCATAAGTAGCACCTTCTCAGTTGTTGAGCGTTCCATGTGCGGGGAACCTCTTTGTTGTCGATGGTGCGTAGTTTGTAGGCCCCCTTTCCGAGCACGGTGTCGATGACGTACGGACCTTCCCATTTGGGAGCCAACTTCCCGGGTTTCTCTGCATTTGAGGCTTCGTTGTCTCTGAGGACATATTCTCCCGGGTTGAAGGTGCATACTCGGACTTTGGAGTTGTAATATTTTTCCAGCTTTGTTTTGTACTTTGCTTCGTTGATTGCCGCCATTTCTCTCCGTTCTTCTAGGAGGTCGAGGTCGAGTCTCCTTTCTTCTTCATTGTTGATCATATTCATGGAGAGCATTCTGGGTGACGGCAATCCTATCTCTGCTGGTATTACAGCCTCCGACCCATAAACCAAGCTGAACGGTGTTTCTCCGTTGCTAGTTTTGGGCATCGTCCTGTGGGCCCATAAGATGCTTGGCAGTTCGTCTACCCAACCTCTTCTCTTTTCTCCCAGCCTTGCCTTAATTCCGTCGACTATGCTCTTGTTGACGGCTTCGACTTGACCGTTCCCCTGCGGGTGCGCGACCGAGGAGAAGGTATGTTCGATGTGTAATTCCTTGAGCCACTGTTGAAGGTTGTCTTCGGCAAAGTTGGTTCCATTATCGGTGATTATCTTGAGGGGTAAACCAAAACGACATATTATTTGTTCCCAAATGAACTTTTTGACAACGGTAGCTGTGGTCGACGCGAGGGCCTTTGCCTCTACCCATTTGGTGAAATAGTCGACTACGACTATTATAAACTTGACAGCTCCTGGGGCTTCGGGAAAAGGGCCGACCATGTCTATTCCCCATTGTTGAAAGGGCCATGCGGTAGTGACCGGTACCAACTCATTCTTTGGGCGCATCGTTTTTGGTGCATGCCTTTGGCATCCGCTGCACTTCCTCAACTCCTTGACCGCGTCCAAATGCATTCCGGGCCAATAGTATCCCGCATTCATGACTTTTGCTACCACCATCCTTGGGCCTGCATGTATACCACAGATTCCTTCGTGTACTTCCCTGATCAGATAGCGTGCGTCTTCGGGGTCAACACATCTTAACAAAGGCCCGAGGTAGGATTTTCTATACAAGATCCCATCAGCCATCTGGTAATGTTCGGATTTGTATTGGACTTTCCTTGCTTCTGCCTTGTTCTCTGGGAGTACTCCGGATTGGAGGTATGTGATTATCGGAGTCATCCAAGACGTCGTCCCTAGCTGAACGACGCTTACTTCTCGAAGTGGTACGGAGGGGTTGCTCAAAACTTCTATTCGTACATCCTTTGCTAGGTGTTGGAAGCTTGTAGAGGCGAGTTTACTTAGCGCGTCAGCTGGCTTGTTCTCGCTTCTGTTTATGTGATGTACCTTGTAGGAATAGAAGGTTTGCAGCAGTGTCTTCGCTTGGCTTAGGTAAAGTGCCATCGTATCTCCCCTGGCTTCGTATTCTCCGTTGATTTGGCCTGCCACCAACATGGAGTCTACGTGTGCTTCGATGTGTCGTACGCCCATTTTGATTGCCAATCTTAGCCCAGCAAGGAAGGCTTCGTATTCGGCTTCGTTGTTTGTGCTTTTAAAATCCAGGCGTATGGCATAGGTGAACTCGTGTTTGTCGGGGCTTACCAGCCGGAGACCAGCGCCTGCGCCATCCTCGTTGGACGCACCATCTGTGTACAGCAGCCATGGTTCTTCCACTTGTTGTTTCTCGGCCTTTTCCATTGCCTTGCATTCTCGATCTTTGTCGTCTGGTACCTCGGTCATGAAATCTGCGAGCACTTGACCCTTGATCGCTGGTCTTGGTCTGAACACTACGTTAAGACCCCCGAGCTCTATCGCCCACTTCGCCAGTCTCCCTGAAATCTCCGGTCTTGCGAGTACGTTGCCAATGTTGTAGTTAGTTAACACGTGAATGACGTGATTGGCGAAGTACCTACGCAGCCGTCTTGATGCATGAATTAGTGCGAGCGCTAGTTTTTCCATGATTGCGTACCGGGTTTCTGGATCGGTTAGAGTTCGTGACACATAATAAACCGGCGTCTGGACGCCTTGTCGATCGACAAGCAACACAGCTCCCACTGCCTTGTCGGAGGCGGACAAGTATAGCACCAAAGGTTCACCCTTGACTGGTGCAGTTAGGGTTGGCAGCTTGATGAGGCAGTCTTTCATCTCGCGGAAAGCGCTTTCAGCTTCCGGAGTCCACTGAAATTGGCTCTTCTTCATGCAGTTTCGGAGGGTTTTTATGAACGGAAATGATTTTGCCGCGTGATTGGCTAGGAAACGGTTGAGTGCTGCCAACCGTCCTGCCAATTTTTGCATCTCCTTGATCGTTGACGGTGACGGCATGCGTTCTATTGCTTGTATCTTGTCGGGGTTCACCTTGAAACCATCTTTCGTAACAATGAAACCCAGGAATTTCCCCTCCTCCATGCCAAAGGAGCATTTCGCCGGGTTTAACTTGATGCTGACTCCGCGCAGAGTGTCGAACGTCTTTTGGATGTTCAGCAACATTGTACTTTCCTCCTTGCTCATGATAACTAGATCATCCATATACACTTCTATGTACTTGCCGATGGCGTCGTGGAAAGTTTCGTTCATGAGCCTTTGGTAAGTCGCGCCCGCATTTTTAAGACCAAAAGGCATTTTGGTGTAGCAGTAGAGCCCCGTTGGTGTGTGGAACGCGGTCTTGTCTTCATCTTGCACGGCCATTTGTACCTGGTGGTACCCTTTGTAGCAATCAAGGAAACATTTCCATCGGAATGTGGCAAGTGAATCGATCTTTTCGTCGATGTCTGGTAAGGCGTAACAGTCGCGCGGACACGCCTTATTCAGATCTTTGTAATCGACGCACATTCTCCAGCTGCCATTGTTCTTCTGGACCATCACTGGGCTTGCCACCCATGTTTGATACCGGACCTCTCTGATGATCCCCGCGTTTAACAGCTCTATCACTTGCTCTTTCATGGCATCATGCTTTATGTCTCCCAAGTGGCGCTTACCGTGTACCACCGGTTTGGCTTCTTCCGATACGTTTAAGCAGTGTTCAGCAATGTGCCGTGGAACGCCCACCATGTCTGCTGGCGTCCAGGCAAAGACATCCATGTTGTGGAACAACAGTTTTTTTAGCGCCGCGCGCGTTAGATCGGACATTGCGGGTCCCAGGGTTACTGTCTGTTCCGGGTATGCGCTGTTTAGCACCCACTTTTCTGCCTCTTGGCGTGCTTCTGGTTTCCTTGTCTTTGCAGGCCGTAGCTCATCTGTCGCTAATACTTCTTTGTTTGCATAGATGATGGCTACTCCCGTTTCTGTTGGAAATCCCACTGCGGAATGTGGGCCAGAGCAGATCATGCTGAAATCACCTTGGGATTCTCTTCCCAGTAGAATATCGTGTCTTGAATGTGCCGGCAGCACCATGAAAGTGACTTCTTCTGTTCTTGAGTTTCTTCCATCCGAGAGCAACACTGGGAACGATATTTGTCCTAGAGGAAAAACGGCTTCGTTGCAGAAACCAGTGAGCGGGTAATCAACTGGTTCTAAGCGCGCTTTATCCTCTTGATCGAACTGATTAAAGCATTGTTCATATATGATATCCGCAGTGCTCCCCGGATCGATGAAGATGTAGTCTGTTTGATAATGCCCAATGACGCCTGAAATGACTATGGGCCTTCTTTCTCGTGGGCCTCCTCTTACAACTGGGAAAACAACTTGTTTCTCGCGCCATGAGTCATCCTGCGCGCGCTTGTTGTAATTTCTCCTCGGCCTTCGTGGACCTCCCTGAACCATGTGGGTTTCTAATTTCCGGAGTTTTTTGTTGTCCGGCCCCTCTTCTCTTCGTTGAATCTGACGGTAATCACGCCTGCCACCCTTGACCAGGTGAGTTAATTTTCCGTCTCTTAAAGCTCTTTCGATTTCCTGTTTGAGGCTGAAACAATCGTCGGTTAAGTGGCCGGTGTCCTTGTGGAAGTCACAGAAAAGATTCGGGTCTTGGCCCCTCTTGTTGCGCATTTGTAGTGGTGGCTTGAACTGGTGGTTCTCGGTTGCCAAGACTTCTGAAGGGGTTTTCGTTAGGAGTGTCCACTGTTTCTCTCTGTTTTCTCTTTTCACCTCTTTCTGGTGTGCGATTTGGTTGATCGTGTGGCGCGCATCCTCTTTTACCGGGCTTCGTTCCCGGTGACCGGACGCCTTCCAAGGTTGGCTCCTGCCTTTCTTGCTGTGCCGGTCGTTATGGTTGTAGCTGCGTTGACGGTGATCGTCACCGGTCAACTGTCTATCCGACTGTGCAATAGTTTTGGCTGCCTCAATGAAGGTGTCCCAGTCTTTGGGTCCTCCGTCTCTACCCTTTATACGCTTGATTAAATCATCGCACTTGACTGCCCGCATGAAGTGTGCGCGCATCATCTTCTCGCCGCAGTCGCCAATCTCTAAACATTCTTTGTTGTACCGAGTAATGAAATCTTCTACGCTTTCGTGGTCTCTGCGCCATATGTTCAAACAGTCGGCTGGATCCCTGGTGTGTCGTCGTTATTGTTAGAAGTGTGCCAGGAACTTCTCTCTGAAATCGATCCAGGATTTGATTTTGCCTGCCGGTAGGCTGTCAAACCAGATGCGCGCCGCGCCTACGAAGGTTTGAGCAAAGAGGTGACACCAGGTTGGTAAGTTCCATCCGCCCGTTGCTCCCGCACCGTTAAATACTTGGAGATGATCGTCTGGGTCTGTCAACCCGTTGTATTTGCCCACGTTGTGTGGTAATTTTGTTTTGTCTATGGCAGTCGTGGCGATCTCTCGGATGAACTTTGAATTCTCAGCCATGTCGTCTGGACGATAGCTTAGAGTGAAATCATGTTCTGCTTTTGGGTCATAACCCGCACGCTTGCGAGGTTTGTATGCTTCATGCTCTGGTGGTAGCCTGCTGAACACTGTGCGCGTCTCCTCATCGTTCTCAAATTCGTCGTTTATGTTGCGCGGACCTAAACGGCTTTGTATCGGCTTCTTCGGTTGGTTGGAATACTGCACATAGTTGCTTTCTGTTTCACCGTAAGTATCGCGCGTGTCATGCGCGCTTGGCCTTCTAACATGCTGTGGAGGTAGTGACTCCGGACGCAGGTTGTATGCATTGGTCTGTTGAGGCACGGTGGCGCTCAAAGGCCTTTGCGGTGGAGTGACGAATGCTGACTGGTGAGCTTGTGCTTGGAGCAAAGCTTGCTGCGCACTGAGTTGCTGGTAGACAAGGTTTATGGACGCCACTTGCTCGGCATACCAGGAAGCCAGAGTTTTTCCTTCGGGTAGCCCTAGTAGTGCAGAGAAGTTCATTTGTGCTTGTTCCGATGGAGCTGATGGGCCAGCTCCATGGTTCTGAGGTTGCACTGGTGGTGTCTGTTGGACTACCTCTGACGGAGGTTGGAACGCTGCTCCGTTTGTGGTCTGGGTGATGATTCGGGATGGAGTTTGGAAAACAGCACCAGGTGCGTTCTGAGCGGCGACCCTGGATGTACTCCCGAAAATGCTGGGAAACTCCATGTTTGGTGGCCCTTCTTGGATAGCTTCGTTCCTTGGACCTCGCTGGACGTGTATGTTGTCCGAAACGAGTTCGAAGGAAGAAACGTCTCCATCGACTTGGTGGGAAGGGTTGTTTTCAGCCATTTTGACGAGTTTTTCGAAAGGAAAAAGAGATGAGAGTGGTTTTGCTAAAAGCGGATGGCGCCAATGATGAAACACTGGTTAACGTTATGGTTAATCAGCGGGGTTACTTCTTCCGTGGGTTCAATCTCTTTTCCTACTCGTAAGACGACTGTCTCCTGCAAAACAGCAAACCGTCAGTCTCGTTAAGAGGGGAATATGGGGGTTTCCCTCTTAACCAGGCTCCGGCGTGAGAATAAGTACTGTTCCGAGGAAGGATAATCAGTGTGTGTTAAGTGTGAGAATAGTGAGAGCTAGATCCTCAACCTGGATGGTGAAGGGTCCTATTTATAGCCGGATGGTGAAAGAGGGAGGAGCAACGATGCCAGCTGTAGATGCGTGCCAGCTGTCCGACCAAGGGGGATATCCCTTTGGTCTCCTCTGCTGCGGTCAGTGTAGTGGTACACGTGGCGCGTCTTTACTTGTCGAATGTGGAAACATCGTACTGAATATGTCTGGCTGCTCCCTGACCTGTTGCAGGTCTACTTGGCGCTTGATGATTGGTGACACGTGTTGTCCTTTATGTCGCATGGAGTATCTTTGGTGTCACCTGGATATTTTCCAGAAGCTTCTGGAAGCCTCTGGATGGTACGGCTGATGTCAACGCCATGTAGGATGGAGAAAGTGGTATGGTCCTTGCCATGTTGGCAAGGAATTGGGACCATACCTCTTCACTTCTGGAAGATGCAAAGTCAGCAAACATTAGAAAATGTTTTCTTTTAGCGGTAAGGTCTTAACTCTCTACCGATTGATTATTATTATTGTGATTTTGTTTTCGATTAGTGTGTGATAAGTTCTGCTTGATAGTTTTACCAGCATTGTTCTTTTTGTCAATTGTGGTTATTGGTTAATATATAATCTAATTTTCTCAAATTCGATGTTGAAGAAACTTGAATTTGTTGCAGTTGTGTGGAATTGACTGTAAAGATTTATTAATTTTTGATTGAGTTTTATCTGTTTTTTTAATTGAATGAATGTAGAAAGAAAAAGAAAGTAAAGTTCAGTTACTGGAATTCTTGGGTGGTTGTTAGTGCATTGAAATAGTAGAAATAACTGAATAGAAGATTAGAGCTAGGACCCTTAGTCTTGAGTCAGCTTCCTTTAAATTTTTTCAGATTCTTGCTTGTGTACCAGACGAAAAATCGTAGGTGTGTTTTGGGTTTGACTTTATATCTTTACCCTTTTACTTTTTTAAGATGTTAAATTTCTTTTGGTTGCTTTTTCTTTGTTCTACTGTGATGTTGAAGAATCGAACTAAGTGTGGAAGCTCATGGCTTCTAGATTGTTTTGACATATGATCGTTTAGGTATGATCATGTGATCACATATTTATGAAGTTTTTAGAATGATGTCATCGGTAGAACCTAAACCCTGATTGAATCCCACTTAGATGCGCCAATGCTTTTATGCAAGTGATCAACAACTCAGTATTTGTTGTGCCTGAACATAAGCGATGTTTGGAAAAGTTTGCATCTTGGTATCTAAAAAGATGAACACCATGGTATTCAGATTGGGGGCTTGTAGTAGACACTTGCTGGTGGATTAGCAGTATGTTCAAGAAGCTTACCAATTAGGAACCAGAAAAGAGTATAAGTACATTTCTCTGTCTGATATATGGATGTGAGTACCGATTATGCGACTATTGATTAGGTTGTGGTGCTTGTCTTTGCAATAGTTAGCTTCACAGTAAACACGTATAAAAGCCTTGACCAATATTAACTCTCACCCAATAGCATTGCAACTACACACATGCTACTTGAACTTAGACAGTAGAGATGTCTTTTAAGGTACACATTACTACAGTAGAGATGTCTTTTAAGGTACACAAGCTTAAAAATGGGCTTTCTTTAGTTTGTAGTTAGGTTGGTGTTTATTTTTTAATTCTAATTGTGAGTGCACTTTCTAGGGTCAAATTTCTCTACTTGTAAAACTTTAACAAAGCTATCATACGGTCCCTAGACTTTCGTCGTCACATGTTTTAAATATGCTTGATCTATCGCGCAACGACCCGCTGTGGGGGAACAACTAGTTTAGATTAGCTAAAACTCTATCCATTTCTTATTTTAGTTTTTACTGCTATTGTATAAGTTGGGGTAAAAAGTTGCTAGAGATCACTGTAAAAGAAGTCATGATTCGCGGAAAACGAATTGCTAAAAGCACAGTAAAAACCACTAAAACTACCATTATTTTGATATTTCGAAAATATGGTATTTTTCAGAAAATAAACCTCAGTCGGGGATCTGTCCCTTGGACCTTACTCCCAGGGGGGCTACCCCTGGACCCCCGCCAAGTGGGCGTTGCCCCTTTGGAACCCCCGTAGAATACGGGCTCCGCTCGTACATTTCGAATTATAATAACACAAACAAGCGTGCACTCCCCGCACCTCCCTAACTTGCTTGAAGTGTATTATTATTCGCTTTGATCACCAAGTCCATCCTGATTACACTAAAATATCTAACAAAATCAGTGAAAACCTTGTATGATTTGGAAAAAGTTGGTAAGAATTAATGAGAACCAAAAATATATATATATATATATATATGCAAAAAAATTTCTGGATCCGTCACTTGTCATTGACCAAAGTCACTCTTCATCGACCTTAGTTTTACAGTTAAAAAATATCTATGGTAGCCAATGAGGTAGTGGTAAAGTGGTTGGGGGAAAAACTGGGTGTTTTTTGTGACCCAGGTTCGACTCCCACTCTCCCCATTATTTTCTGCGGCATCTAGGTGAAGGGCGAATATGGGTGGCGCCGGTTCGTCTTGGATGGGAGGTGAGGTTTTACCGATTATTCCACTGTCGTGCATTCGGACGGGTGGAGGTAGGGTTTCCCTGCATCTGGGAGAGCCAAGGGGTTGGCGGCGGTCAAGTAGTTGACCTTAGCCATAACGTCCGGTGTCACGGTGGTTGACACGTCGTTCATTGCCATTCAAAAATAATATATATATATATATATATATAGGGTAGGGATCCTAAGAGAAGTCCACCCTATTTGAGAAACTTGAGAAGCAATCTGGACCACACATTTTCCCTAAGCAAAAAAAAGGTGAAAAAAATGCAAATTTTTTTTTTTGAAAAATCGCAGCTTTTTCTTTAAGGATTAAAAAAAAAAAATTTAAAATTTTTTTTTTTGGATTTATACATATGTGTATATTGTTAATCTTTTAACTATACATATATGTATATTGTCAATTATACATATATGTATATACATGTTTAAAATTGAAAAAATGTGTATATTGTTAATCTTAAACCATAAACACTAAAGCTAAACCTTAATGCTAAACCCTAAACTCTAAACCCTAAAGCTAAACCCTAATGCTAAACCCTAAAGATAAACCCTAATTCTAAACCCTAATGCTAAACCCAAAAGCTAAAACTAAACACTAAAGTTAAACCCTTAATGCTAAACCTTAATACAAACCCTAAAGATAAAGCTAAACCCAAAAGCTAAACCCTAATGCTAAACCCAAAAGCTAAACCCTAATGCTAAACCCTAAATACTATTGTTAAACCCTAATGCTAAACCCTAATGTTAAACCCTAAAGCTAAACCCTAAACCATAAAGCTAAACCCTAAACCCTAATACTAATCCCTAAAGCTAAACCCTAATGCTAAACCCAAAAGCTAAAACTAAACACTAAAGCTAAACCCTTAATGCTAAACCCTAAAGATAAAGCTAAACCCAAAAGTTAAAGCTAAATCCAAAAGCTAAACCCTAATGCTAAACTCAAAAGCTAAACCCTAATGCTAAACCCTAATGTTAAACCCTAAAGCTAAACCCTAAACCATAAAGCTAAACCCTAAACCCTAATGTTAAACCCTAAATACTAATGCTAAACCCTAAATAACACTTATTTTTCAATTTTAAACATGTATATACATATATGTATAATTGGCAATATACATATATGTATAGTTAAAAGATTAACAATATACACATGTGTATAAATCCAAAAAAAAAAAAATTAAAAAAAAATTAATTCTTAAAGAAAAAGCTGCGATTTTTCCAAAAAAAAATTTTTTTTTTGCATTTTTTCACCTTTTTTTTGCATTTTTTTGCTTAGGGGAAATGTGTGGTCCAGAATGCTTCTCAAGTTTCTCATTTAGCCTACTACTTCTCACATGATCCTTATCCTATATATATATATATCCATGGTATTAATTTATTGTTCAGAACATACCGCTAGAAATAATGGTTGCAAATTGCAATAAAGCCCGTAATGAATGCGTGAGTAGAGACCAAAATAACCTCTATTTCATAACAACTGGGTTTAAAGAAGTTCCCGCGTTGCGGCGAATTTCTTTTGTTATTTAGTATGTGTTTATATGTGTTTTGAAATCACCACGAGCGTGTTGTGAACAGAACTGCTGACAAGAATAAAAAGAAAATGTAGAAAAAAACACTAAAAGATAGCCGAAAGAAAATCAACTAAAAAAGTTGCATGGTAACGATGTTGTTCGTATGAAACCCGTGGTCAGAGATGAACAAATTGTTCTGGATACCGATACCAAATTTGCCGAACCGAAAGATCTTAAGTACCGATTCGGTACCGACTTTTGGCGTTCCTGGTACCGATTCACTACCGTTTTTTACCTTCATATATCGGTACCATAACCGGTATTTCCGTTATCAATGCCGATTCTGTCTCGGTTGGCACCGAGCTCATCCCCACCCCTGAAACTAAAAAAAGAAAAAAATTTAAAATTTGAAGAAAATCAACAAAAAAAAGTTGTACGATACCGTTGTTCGTACGGTAACCGTGATCAGGGATGAGCAAATGGTACTGGATAGCAGCACTGAATTTCCCGAACCGAAAGATTTCTAATATCAATTCGGCACCAACTTTTGGCGTTTTCTGTATTAGTGCCGGTTTTTACCTTCATGTACTGATACCGAACAGGACCGTACCGGTATTTTCGATACCAGTACTGGTTCGATACAGTTGCACCAAGCTTATCCCAACCTCTAATATTAAAAAAAAGGATTAAAGTTAAAAAGTAAAGAAAATAACTATTATTATAATATTAAAATAATAAAAGTATTAAAAAAACTATATATTATTATAATATTAAAATCACTATTCATTTCAATTCCCGTGTTGCAGGGTGGGGGCGTAAAACCGTGTTACCAGCGTTGCGGGGCCGAGGGGCGTAAAACCGTGCTAAGTAGCAACCGAACCACGACCAAAACCGGAAAAAATGTAAAACAAAAATATGATTTTTTTTAGCATCAAGTGACTCACGTGGAACGAAAAAATAACTAAAGAACCAAATGTGACCACAAACACTGTGCTTAGTAACAACCGAATGACGACCAAATTCAGGAAAAAGCGTAAAACCAAAATTAATAAAAAAAATTAAGCTTGTTTAACTTTTTTATGACAAAATTATAAAAATAAGAAATAAACTTATAAAACAAAAATGAAAAAAAAATACCTATAGTTAAAAAAACATAAAAAAACAAAACATAAAAGACAAAATATGTTACTATTCATCATAATGTGATGAATTAATACATATATATGAATATATAGTAATTCGTTTATTAATATATAGTAATATATAGTAATTATTATTTAACCCATTAAATTCATCATTTCCTAATGTTTTAAATAGTCACGTCACATAATCTTTTAGCTACTTTGTCATATATTAGGTCATCTAAGGTGGATGGGCACCCTCGGGTATCCCATTCTGGTATTGTGGGTATTACGGTAAGAGAATTGGTGATGAGTCCCCGTTGAAAGATGAAGAGAGAGAGAGAGAGGTTGGAAGACGGCGTAGGGGGTGGGTTCACGAAAACACCGACGTCTGTGGATGTGGGTTTCGACGAATTCAAATAGGGTTGGTGTGTTGTCGACCGGGGATTTTGTGATTACCGGGTTCCGGTGGGTTACACCCAACCTATCCTTGTACAAATGAACAAAAATTAAATTGTCGCATAAAAAGCAACCAAATTCGGTTCCATCGAAAATAAACTGCTAATTTTGTAACCGCTCATCTAAAAAACAAAGAAAAAGATAAAAGCTAAATGTTGTTTGTAAAAACAAAAGGCGTAAAGAAAATGTATTATTTACTATATTGAATAGCGGTCGTAAAACAGTCATAAATGTCCTTTATCTTCTAAATTAGTAACTTAAAACAATGATTTAGCTACTTCTTATACCGGACCGATGAAATCAATCCATCATCACTCCGGTTTCACAAGGCGGTTTTTTTAAAATCTCCTTTTGTTAGCCTGAGTTTTTAATAGCGAATCAACCGGTTAAAATAATGATTCAACTATCGATCAGTTTTTCAAAACATTTTAAACATATTTCTAACTACAAACTCTATATACCTATAGTTCTTGGGTTTTCTATTCAGAAATGGATGGCGGCGCAGTTTGTTGCCCGTCTACCTGCTATTCTTATGTAATTTGCCCTGATGATTGGAATGAATCGCTTGTTGAACCAAAAAAAATAAAAAATTATTTTGGAATTAACAAAAACTTAATGTGCACATGAGCAATCCAAAGCATGTTTTCTTCATTAACTGCTAAATATCCTCTTCTGTAGTCTAGCGGTATTAAGTTGTATAGTTTAGCGGTATTAAGTTGTATAGAAAATATGTTCATCTCCTAATGATTCCATGATCTAGAAGAAAAATGATAAATGTTTCATGCCATTATCATTTATCACAATTCCCCACGAAACAAAAATGATTAATATATAATTTATTGTATTCAACCACTTCCCAACATTTATTGATTATATAAACCACAAACCTAGTACCAAAACAGACGATCTGATCGAACACATACATACTTCTCAATCATTTTAGGACATTCCAAATGAAGAAGGTTCTCGTCGCGATGTGCTTTCTACTACTTGTTTGTGTATCGACATCCGGGTTTTCAAGGTATCCATCGAAGCCGAAGGATATCGATATCCCGATTCCCCCAAGCGGGCCTTCGCCACGCGGCTACCCATGCGGAGCCACTGCTGATTGTCAAGAGAAGTGTCCATGTGTAGTCAATGAACAACATTGTACAAATAATCGTTGTTATTGTCGTGACGAGATTTGCTAGTTATGTGATCAAAGATGCAAAAGAATGTATTAAACCGTTAATAAAGTCTATATACTATATTTTATTTGAAAATTTTTATTAACCTGTCCGATCAATTAAAGAATGTCATTGGTAATTTTCTAGCTCTTAGGCGATGTGTAGTTATGCGACAAGTGGCGAAATACGTAAGAGAGGGGCGTTATGGGCTTTATATCACAAGAGGGTGTAGTAGTAAGAGAGTTATATAACCCCTTTAATTATACATACATATGTATGTATATATATGTGTGTGAGTGGGGGGAAACATCCTGGAGAAGATGACGCCGCGAAGATCATCACGGGAGAAGGATTTGCCCACCCCATAGCGCCTGCCGTAGTGGTGTTGGCGGCGCTATGGGGGTGTCATGGTTGGATTTGGCGTGAAGTCGCGCCCCATTACACATGATCTTATTTATCAAACAAAAAAGTAAATCTATCTCCCTTATCTAATAAAGGAGAGTAGACGATGACATCACAAAGATGACGTGAAAACCATTTATGTTATCCAACAATGTCTTTCTTATGTCATTTTTACATCATCAATTTTATATCTTCAGTTAACAAAATTATATATCCTTTTTTCCAAATATCAAAATGTATATTCCTCAATTATCATAAATACCCGGGTGTTTCAAATTTGAAAAGAGTATAGGGAAGTGTATTTAGCATTTAATGCTTGCAGTGTTCATCATTTTTGTGACAACCCGAGATTTCAAGGTCTTTCCTCTACGCATCACTTGTTTCACAATCTTGTTTTCACAAGTCGTTTTACGTTGTATCATGTGCATTATATATGAATGATTGAAGTATTGTTATGTTTGGGTGTTACATGAAAACTTAGGAGTTGTTTAATGTTTAGTCATAACAATGTTCATGTTTAACTTTGGGTTGTGCAACACACTTGAGTCACGAAGAACCCAAGTCGACGAAGAACTAGGGTTCTTCGTCACAACCACTCCTTGACGAAGGAGGGTTCTTCATCACAACCAATCCTTGGCGAATGAGGGTTCTTCGCCAAAAAGGTCTTTCGCCGAGATGGCTCTCGGCCCAGGTCCATGCGTGGCCCAAAATGGGCCCGGCTGATATTTATTTGCATAACCTTTCATAATCTGCAAAACTTAAAACAAACATCAAACCCTAAACACTCCTCACCTCCCTTGCAAACTCGACGGCTGTCTCCGATCATTCGAAGCCTCAGTGTCTCGATCGAACCAACCTACTCGGTATCTTGGTTAGTGTTTTATCCATGTTAGTTTGTCGTGATCTGGATGTGATGATTGTTATGATTACACGTGATGACTTAGGGTTTCATACTAGTAGAGTTAGTAATGGGAACTTGTGTTCATGAATCTGTAATAAGTCTTTGGCAATGTTTGTTAACATGTTGTTGTTGGCTAATGAATTTGATAATCTAATTTGCACGAGAATGAGGATGTTAGCGACTGGATTAGAATTCTAATTATATAAGATTAGACTTGTGTTAATCATGATAATGTGTTACAATACTAGTGTTAGTGATGAACAACAATTAGGGTTTGTTGAATTTGTAAAATAACTGTTGTTTGATCCGATAATCATGCCAAAGATTTGTTAACTGTTGTTACGAGTTTAAGGGAATTTCAACCGTCTGTTGAGGGCAATGAAGAAAGACGCCCCCACGAAGAACACGGATCGACGAAGAACCTGGTTCTTCGTTGACTGGATTTTGACGAACCACTAGGGTTCTTCTTCACATGAATTCTCGACGAAGAATAGTTCTTCGCCATTAGGGTCTTTCGCCATGAAGGCATCCCACGAAGAACTGGTTCTTCGTGAGGATGCTGTAAAAGGGCAAATGGACAGAACAGTTAAACAGTTTATGATGTATATGATGATGGATACTTGTGTTTATCAAATTCTATTTGTTGCATGATAATAATGCTGACTAGGAATGAGAAATCTGATTTGATTTGTGTGAGTAGCAAACTCACCTGTTAAGTGTTGTTATGTGACATGCACATGGGATGTGAACTTGTATGAGAATTGAATACTTGCTACGTGTTGTACAGTAATCTTTGTGATGAATGCAATCTGTGAAAAATACGTGACTTAATTGATTATGAAACTGATTATATTGGTAACCACGGTAGGGTTTGGTTGACCAACTTGGAACGGGTAACTTAACATACCGAGCAAAACTAAGGTGCGTTCATTTCACTTGAGCATGCGTCCCGGTGGGTGGGACAATCAAATGGGTATTCCTGAGAGGAATAAGTCTTTTCTGAGTAAAACTGGGATGTTAGATAATACACTTATTTCCTATCACGTTAAGTCCTATCTTATACCGAATTAGTTACATGAGAGGTAACGTGGTATTAGTTGATAGCGCTATTAGGCTTGGCAACCTCACACCGTACCTGAGAGGACGGGCGTGAACTAATGACCTTAATCACGACCAATGCTTAGATAGGGGGCATTGGGGATGGGCAAAACAATCTGGAGCCATCTTGTACGGTAC
The DNA here is from genome assembly GCA_030545235.1 of Helianthus tuberosus. Classification (NCBI taxonomy): domain Eukaryota; kingdom Viridiplantae; phylum Streptophyta; class Magnoliopsida; order Asterales; family Asteraceae; genus Helianthus; species Helianthus tuberosus. Next base: position 36,133,197 of record CM060436.1, read on the forward strand.
TCGAGTTATTATCAACATTATTAATAAACTGAACTAAACACTTGGCAATTAACGTTTTCGTAAAACTATGAACTCACCGGCGTTGTCTGATACACTTGTTGCATGCTCGCAGGTCGTTAGATTCTATGGACGAGGAACCTGCTGTCTGGGATTGCTGGAGTAGTCATGGGTCGAGTCTTTGAGAACACATGGCAATGCATTTGGTTTTCATTTATTTGGTTTTGAAACATTGAATGATGACTTATCTTATGCTTCCGCTGAACATGTTAAACTTGGATTATGTTTATGAATGTTTTATCATAATGAATGGAAACTTTTTTTAATATCTTGATATTAGTTCAATGTGATTGGTGGCTAGATCCTGGTACGTCACACGCCTAGCGGGGTTTTCACATGTGGTATTTTGGGGGTGTGACAATTTCATCTATCCATGCCTGTACGTTCTCACCTCCTTTTACAACCCTAAACTCTTTTCATTTTCTCTCACACTAATCTCTGCAACTCTTCTCTTCTAAAATCCTAAAATGCTTTCAACTTTCAGAACCATGTTAATCCAACGTGAGAACAACAATCTGAGTTTTGTTGATGATTTACATGTGGAACATGAAGGCGCGAATCATCCGAAAATGGAATCAAAGTTTTAAGATGGACCTGATCTTGATCGATGAGAAGGTAATGTGTATGTGTGTTTTCCGTTAGTGTATAACATGATTTTGAGGATGTATATGTCTAATTTCATATTTCTACGGTTTCTAGGTTTGTATCTTAAAAACCCAGATTGTTCAGATATTCTTTAGGTTTGTACCCTAGGCTTTTGAAGATGTATATGTCTGATTTTTTGTTTCGATGAGAATTGGTAGGTTTGTATCCTAAAAAAAATACTTTGTTCAAATGTTCTTCAGGGTGTTCAGATTCTAACTAGTATTAAGAGTCATTTATCCCTGTTTTTGATGGCTAACTTCAAGAGGATGATGTTGTTATTCTCTCTAAATTTGGTGTCGGTGAAAACAAGGACCAATACAAAGTTGTAGCACATGATTACAAAATCAACTTTTATCGATGTACAACGGTTAGACGTGTTGATGGTTGGCAAAGTGTTGAATACGGTTTCAACTTCATTCCTTATAAAGATATTCTTCAAGGAGAAGCAACAAAATTTTTGACTGTTGTTACTGTATATTTTTTTTACTTCTCAACTTAACTATATCAAATTTTGAATTTTTACTTTCTGTTTTGTATATAGTGTTATAGATATTGCTGGTACTGTGATTTGGTGTGGAGCTCTTGACATTTTTGGACGACCTCCTAAAGAAACTAAAAGGATTAATTTCGATATTCAAGACTTGGAGTAACGATTCATTTAGATATCTATACTTATAAAATACTTGAACTTGTATTATTACTCAGTATTACAAATGAATGTTTGTATTTAATGTAGAATGATTATAATAAATGAGATCAAGAATTACTTCTCAAGTGAATATATTAGTTAATGTGTCCCTCATTTGGTGCTATAATAAATGGTCATAAATTACTTTTGAGTTGAACATAAATTCATTCTGTTGGATCTGAGTTTGGTTTTGATTGTATTTTCTATTTGAATTAAAATGGAAATGGATGAGTTGTGCAGCGGAATTAATATGGAAACAAACTTTGTATACAATCAAACGAGAGTATTGCTTTGATCAAGACATTTTCAACAAGAAACCGAATGATTGAATTTAATTTCAACAACGATTACAAGATAATGCTTGAATACAAACTCCCCCTCAGCCAGAGCTCAGCGTTTGTTCGTGCAGGAAAACAAGTTTGCAAAGAGCTAATAGAACAGTACAGAGCACTGTTCTATTTATAGGCACTAACAAAGCACTGAGCATCTAAGCTGACGTCACCATGAAAGTGACATCTAACCTCCTAACAAACTCTAACCTCTGATCTATACAAACACTGCTATACTAACTACTGCTATTACATTTTATTACATAAAAGACACTTAAACAGCTGCTGCATCCTTCCACTGCTGTGAACCCAGCAGTGCTTGTCCGGATCAGCAGTACTTGACTCAAGACAGTAGATTGAGCAGCAGAGCTTTTAGTCTTCTATCAGTCTTTACAAGAGCAGCAGATTTGACGGTCAGTGGCTTGTACGATCAGTAGATAGGAGGTCAGCAGATGTTGAAACCACTTTCAAGGGGAGAGACTTGTATGTAACATCTGCTTATTCTGGATCCACTGCTCTGACCCAGTTTTGTCTTTAATTATCTGTTCCTCTGGTAGGGTTCAATCCCAACAATCTCCCACTGGAACAGATAATGCCAAAACTCTTCATTATTGTGGAATTCTTTATTGCCTCATCAGCAGTTCCCTTATCTGACCTTTAAACTGCAGTTCAAAGTCTAGGGCATCTGTATCATCATCATCCCTGCTAAGTGGAAGATCAAGGAGATCCTGCAAATCTTCAAGACTCAGGCCAAGAGCTTGTTCCCTTGATATTTTCTTCACTTCTCCACCAAACCTGAGCAAAGTCAATACGCAGGTCTGTTTGTCAGTTTCCCACTTTAGTATTTTTGAGTCTGGTGGGTTTCTTGGGAGATGTTTATTTGCAGATGTATTTGGTGAGGCTGGCCTATTCATGACTGTCTGAGCAGCACTTGCAGATTGTTCCAATTCAAGATCTTCTTTTATCATTAATTTCATGCCTGCTTTTACAATAGCATCTCCAGCTTTTAGATCTTGAATTGTTTCAGTACTCGACTGGTTTTTGCTCCTTCTTTTGTAGATGGCAGCACCAGCTGGAGCAGTGGTTCTTTTAGCTTGCAGCTTTGGTGTTCTTTTTGAAACCTCTGCTTTAGAATAGTCAGGCTTTTGTGGAACTTTTGGATCTTTCTTTCTAAGTTCCTCTAACTTCTTGTAGGTAGCCCTGACCCTATCTTCTCCCCACTTTGACACAGAATTCTTTGACCCATAATCAGCTGCTATCAGCTCCTCTTTCATTCTCTTCAACCTTAATGCCTTCTCAGCTTCAAATTGTTTGAATTTTTCAGGGGGAGTCTGCTTGACCTTATTTTTGATCATTTCTTGAATCCTGGCTGCTTCTTTTTCAAGCTCAGAAATGGTCCAGTTTTTGTACATGTATTTCTCCCCCTTGTATTTCTTGTAGGTCATGATATTCTCAATGTAGTCTTTTCTCAAGGACTCATCTGCCCTTTCAGAGATTTGCTGACATACATTTTTGGCAAATTGCTCCATTGCTCTGACCTGTGTGAGTAGAAATTGATAGTTTTGTTGAAATTCCCTATCAGATTTCCCTTGTTTATTTTTTATAGCAATATCCCCTGCCTGCTTGGCCTTGAGTTTCAAGTATTCTTCAATATTGTGAGGCCTGGGATATCCTTCAACTGATGACAAACTCCTTTTAGCTGGGTCATCCTCATAATAAAAGGATTTGATTTCTTCCCTAACTGCAATGAGTTCTAGAGGAAATGAAACACCAGCAGGAGGTAGTGATTTTATAATTTGAGCTGAAGAGAGAGGTATGGGTTTTGGAATAGTGACAAGTGACAGGGATTTTGAAGATGTTGGTGGTGGTGAAGGTGAATCATCATCTGATATGTAAATCCTTCTCCTTTTTGTTTTAGAAGAGGCAGATGATGTTTTGGGTGGATCAGTGGTGGTAGATTGTATGGCAGTGGTTTGTGTTAGACTAACAGCTGTTGAAACAACTGGTATCTTTACAACAGATGTTATAACACCTGTTGTCTTCTGCTTTTGGTCAGCAGGTGAAAGTGGTGATGAGATTGTTTTTGGTGGTGACAGTGGTGGTGGTAAAGTAGTAGTTGTGGTGTGTGTTGAAGTGGTGTGTGTTGAAGTGAGAACAGATGTTGAAACAACTGTGGTACCAACAGTAGTTGATACAACAGGAGTTACAACAGCTGTTTGGGTGGAGGTTTGATGCTGATGGCTTTTGGATGGTGGTTTTGGAGGCTTTGGAAATCTGGATGGGATGGACTTAGGTTTCCTTTTTGTCTTCGGATTTTTAGTCTCCTTTGATCCAGAATAACCTTGCTCATACAGTTCCATGAAAGCTCTTTTCTCCTCATTCCATCTTGAGATATCCTTTGCCATTCTATCTCTTTTAACACTTGCTACTCCTTCATCAAGTGCTTCTTGAGTAGCATCAACCTTTTTACTACCATCTGGCAATGGATTTTTTCTGGTCATAGCATCCTTCTCAGGTTCAATGTACAGACCATCATCTATTCCTTTTTTCTTCCACTCCTGAACTTTCCCCCCCCCCCCCTTTTGGCATTATCTTCTGGGAGTTGATCAATGAAAAGTACTGTTGGAGGAGCAGTGCCAGTGGTTTCCAATAAATGGGCCTTGATTGCCTTAATATCTGCTTGAGTGTTCTTGTACCTAGACTCCATAATGTTTCTCAGCTTTTGGACATGAAGTTCATGTTGCTGATCAGCCATTTCTTTCTGTTGTTGGAGAAAAGGTTGGAAAAGGTTCCAGAGCTCATTTGTAGCAAAAGCTTGTGGTGGAGCAGGTGCTTGAGATGGAACAACAGTGGATTGCATCGTTTGTGTTTTCAACACCTGTTGTAGCATATTTTTAAGATCTGCAACAGATGTATCCAACTTTTCAATTCGTTCCGTCAAATCCTGATATTTTAAATCATCACCCAATTTAATGGGATCATCTGATTTCCCACTATCAGTGGTTTTATCAGTGGTTGAGGTAGGGAGTGTACTCCAAACACTAACCACTGATGCCCCTTTTTCTTGGTACTGGGGTCTTCTTCCTTCAACACTTGACAACCTTTTGATGTTGCCAGTAGGATAAATAAATCCACTGGTGGTTGGCAGAGGTGCTATGTAAGGAATTGCCTCCAAGGAAGTCTTATTAATGTAACCACTGTCCAACTGTAAACCAGTGGGTTCAACAGTTGTAGTGGCTGCTTCACTAGGTGTCACACCTCGACCACGTAGAACATACAAAACGTGGTGGAAATGTCGGGGAGTGTTGTAACAGAATTAATCGTTTCAAATCCATGGCAATTAAAGTTTCGTTTTATTAATCAAACATGAGAGTTTACATTGTTTAAACAAGAAACAAAGAGTACATAACATAAATTAACTAGTTTTTGTCTCGTTTTAAGTCACTAAGGCACAGGTTCGCCTAAGTATGTCTTGATAAGTCCTATACATCATCACCTGAAAACACATGTGAAAATAGGTACGTCAGCATAAAAATGCCTGTGAGATACATAGGTTTTGTGAAAATAGGATTCATGACTTATGTTTGAGAAAAATGTTTAGTCATGAACCTTGTAATTTGCTTTGTCTTGTAAATCATTTGAAAAACAATGAGTTCAGATGATATGTATAAATAAGTGAATAATGTATGGTTAAATGAATAACCATGTAAGATGAGTTTGTATAAGATAAGTTGTTTGTAAATCAATGTTTTGTGAAAAGTATGTTATTTGTATAAAATGTTCTATGTCTCAAACTGAAATGATTCAAATAACGCTACGATATGTAATACCATACAAACACTTATATATAGGAAGTACCAGCGGCATATCCACCATGCTTGTATCATATTACACACGCCTCGTTACTTAATCACTTACTCAAACCAAACTACCAAAGTAAAATGTTCATGTCTAATGTAAATCATGTAATATGTATCCAAAATGTAAGCATGTGATGAATAACAAATGTACTAAGTATGCAACAAATAGACATACGTAGCATGTGACCTGTACTAAGTATGCAACAATAGACATACGTAGCATGTGACCTGTACTAAGTATGCAACAATAGACATACGTAGCATGAAATGTAATGTAAAACGATGTACTAAGTAATGCACACAATGGGCACACCTAGCATGAAATGTAATGTAAAACGATGTACTAAGTAATGCACACAATGGGCACACCTAGCAGGAAATGTAATGAAATCATGTACTATAATGTACTAACGAACATAACATGTATATGATGTGAAAACAGGAAAGCTTGAAAGTAACAAGTAGGCACATGTGTTCCACCCCAAAATGTTTGGAAAACAGTAAAAGAGGGGTCTATGTACTCACTTGAGAATGCTCAGTAGTCCTTGAGTGACAACCAAACAATGCTAGAGATCACAGATATCAAACGGCACCTAATATAGGTAACTATGTTAATAAACCGGACCTAAATCGGAAGATCGGGTAGCATGAGGGTTCGTAAACCAAACGAGTAGGGGAACTCGTGTAATATGGTTTAACAAAGTCTACATACTAATTGAAACTTAACCTAAGTGCTTACGATCCATTACGACCCGTTTAGGTAGCTTATGCTACTTTAACGCGTCGTTCGCGTGAAACGCGTTCGGACCGCCTAACTAGCCTTATGACAAGTGTTATATGCCTAAACATGTTATATAATCAGTTATGTGACAAAAGTTTAGGTTACATATGCTTAATTACCAATTATACATGAAAAGGGTATTCTGGTAATTTACCTAAGGCATATAAACTACCTATCATACAACTACTTAACGAAGCGACCATAAGGTATAACCTCGGAAGGTTATTCCCTACCTACTATGGTCACCTAATGTATTTGGTCGGATCCTAATGATCGACTAAATGGGTCGGGTTCGAAGGTATAAGCGATTTATCAGATCGCTTACCCTACGACCCTAGACAACGTGGTAATCAGTAGGCATAGTCCCAAGGGACTATAACCAACGTGATTACACTCACGTTGCGAAGTTCAAACGAACTTCGCATTGACCATAAACTGGTCAATGTAGAAAGTCAAACAAAGTTTGACTTTCAGACTCGAAAAGACTCGAAAAGCAATAAAAGAACGAAAGAATACTTACGAAGGGTCCCCGAATGCTAATCTAGATCGAAATAATTCAGGTATGAAACAATGGTTTCAACTTAGAGTCTTTAAGATCAGATTCTAGTGATTTTGAAGCAAATGGGGGGTGGGGTATTTATAGTTTTCGGTCCACCGTTAAGATCGTTTCATGGAAACCGTGCTCGTATCTTGTGCGTACCCTTGTTGGAAACTCATGGTAGCTAAAAATGGTCCTTATCAGCTGAATAGGCAAGTGGGAAGTGTGTGGGTGTGGTTAAAACAGCTGGAACTTGCTGACTGTTCGATCTAATCTGTTCTGGGAGGCTGAGGCGGCCCGCTTCAGGATACACCAAAACTAATGCGGGCCGCATGGGGGTTCTGATCAGAAAATAAGTTTCAAAAATGACAGTTTCAGCCCCTGCACGTGTTTAAGGCCATTTCCGACACTTCTAAGGCCCGTAAAACCAACTTTAAGGCCCTAAAATGATGCCTAAACATTGTGGACATGAAACATGTTCAAAAATATGTCGGATGTTGGTTCGTTTGGCCGTACGAACGCGATGTTCGCTTAATTACGACGGAATGCGCATAAGCGCGAAAAACGATCCAAATGACGTGACGAATGGATTTTTCTTATGCCAAACACTAAAATAAAATATTTTAGTGCTTACATAAATTTTTTGGATGTCCGGATGTATTCAGAACGTAAGTTATGCGCGAAAGTGCAAACTTGTGCACTTTTTGACACTTTTAGTCCCTGAATGACACAAAAGTTTATTTTAGCACACCGAACCCCTCAAAGCCTATTTCTAAGCTATGTAAAGGATATTTAAGGTGTGTTTAACTTATGGTCATGTTCCGGAATGTCTGTTACAGTTCAAATTGGCATACTTTCGTAGTTTGTCAAATTTAGTCCTTGTAAGCGATTTAACTTGATTTCGGCATACCAAACCTTCCAAAACTTATTTCTAAGTTATGTAAAGGTTATTTTAGGTATGTTAATCCTATTTCACTATTCCAGAGTGTTCGTTGCATTAAACTGGTTATATCTACGCATTAGTGCGCGTATAACCTTCCAGAAAGCGATTTAGAGCTTGAAATCGAACAAGAGTTGATATGTGCAAAAGCTACACATATTTATACAAGTCCAAAGTATGAAATACAATATTTCATTGGTTTGGCATTTGTTTGATGGTTGAAGTGACACAGGTGTTACAGTCTCCCCTACTTTAGGAAATTTCGTCCCGAAATTTAGTTTTAGAGGAAACTTGTGGAGACCGCTGTGACGGTTTCGCCTTCAGACAAATCCATTGAACCCTTAAGTAAAACTCTGGGCCATGTTAGGTTTCTTAGCAAAGATGTCAACCCTCAAAGTGAAGTCCTTGTAGTAACAAAACATGGAGTTTTGAACTATAGACAGGAGAACATTTCCCGTGAAGAATTATCATAGGAAACTTGTGTGTGCTTGAAATCAGAATTGGGGAGTATAAGAATATATGACATTGGTCAAAGTCCAAGACTTCTCCCGTATCATTACTCTTGTCACTGTAGGTCTTAACACATGACAAAACTTCCCGTGGTTTCTTTGCACTGAATTCCATAATTATGTAGGCCTCCATAATTACGTACTTCCTTGCACAGTCCGCACAGTTCATTTCATAATGCGTATGGGAAAAACAACGAATAATCCTGTGGTGATTTAACTTGACTGCAAAAGAGTCTCTTTAACTAGGTCACCACAGGATTAGATCAACGAACAATCTCTTGAACTAGACCACCCGAGGGCCTATTTAACTACATAAACACATAATATATTTAACTAGATTGTCGAACCAATCTATTTAACTTAGATCGACGTAGGATCTCTTTAACTAGACCGCCAGAGGGCCTATTTAACTATATCAACGCATGATGTCTTTAACTAGATTGTCGAACCAATCTATTTAACTTAGATCGACGTAGGATCTCTTTAACTATATCAACACATGATATATTTAACTAGATTGTCGAACCAATCTATTTAACTTAACTACCCAAGAGGAATATTTAACTACATCGACGTAGGACGTCTTTAACTAGATTGTCGAACCAATCTCTTCAACTATATCAACACATGTTGTCCTTGAACTTTGGAATAGTACTTTATAATCCAAGGGACTTAACTACAACGTAGGAGTCCATTAAGGATTTAAGATAGTACCTTTTTGAATATCCTACTACGAATCCCTCATATGAAGATAAGAAAGATTCTATGAGGATTTGGATAACGAATATCCAGTGTATACGAAAACACAAAATGCATAAACACATAGTCACATAACCACAAAATTGTTTATCTAGATCTTTAATTTGTAAGTTTTGTTTTGTTAATTACGTAAATGCATTTAAAGCACACTAGGAATCCATTTCATGGATTTCATTTGGTACTTTAAACCTTAGCAAGAATCTAACTATGAAGATAGAAAGATCTTCCAAAAATTCGATTTCGTTTTCAAGAAAACGCAATATTCGAATTAGGGTACAATAATTTTAGAATATACAAAAATACCCTTAGGTACCTTATTAAGAATTTATAGTGGTACTTTGGGTATTCGTACAGAGTTGCAACTTGCGCCTTGTACTTCGTTTCCTTGGAAGAAACGGGTACTTAGGATTTTCCGTGGAAAACGCAAAAGATAATAAAATGGAAGAAATTACGGGGTAGTCTGTTCTTCAAGGAATACGGTTCCTTGATTGTCGGTATTGAAGAGGATACGTTGTTTATACAAGCCATCACATTTGTACATTCAATGTAAATAAAAGGATTTATTTATAAACAACAACAACTGTTTCATGGACCTTGACTACAAAAGAAAATAATACATAAGGCTTGATTATTTCTAAACAACATTGTCTTCTAGTTGGTCCGATGCTCATCCTTGCGCTGGATTCGCATTAGCAATCCTTGGGCAATTTCTTCGGAAATGGCCCATCTTGCCACAGTTAAAGCAAGGACCTCGTGGAAGACGAGCTTGAGTAGGATTTACTTGAGGTTGGTTTGGACCACCTTGGTTTGGGGTAAATCGACAAGCATTTGCCAGGTGACCGAGTCGCCCACATGATGCATATAAACGACACTGTAGGTGAGCTAAATGGTGTGCATTACATTTGTCGCATATCGGTGCAGTACCGGCATAAGGTTTCTTTGCAGGAGGTTGAGTTGGTTGGTTGCGGGTGTTTTGGTTGGGTTGAGCAGCAATTGCACAATTCTGCGAAGCCTTACGCTTCTTAGACTTCTCAGGGGATCCAGTCTGTTCATCCATGGTCTTTGATTCCTCGATTGGCTTCTTGTCACCCTTTCGAAAAAGTTTATGCTTTCTGATCTGAGATTCAGTCAAGGTTGCAGATAGCTCAATGGCATGCCTAACCGTAGTGGGGTTACTACCAGTAACAATATCCTGAACTGAGTCAGGGAGACCATCAATGTATTTCTCGGTCGCCTTATCCAAAGGCGTAACCATGGTAGGGCACAACAGGCTCAGCTCCTCATATCGATCAGTGTATGCTCGATGTTCACCGCTGTCTTGTTTAAGATCATCGAATTCCCTTTCCAATGCCCTGATCTCGTGACGAGGACAGAATTCCTTCATCATCAGTGCTCGAAGTTCTTCCCAAGTTTGGGCCAGTGCCACTTCGGCACCCCTATCTCTCACCACACCGTTCCACCACGTCAAAGCTCGTTTCTCAAAGACACTAGATGCGAAATCTACCTTTCGCTCGTTTGGACATTGGACATGCCTGAAGGTGCTCTCTAAACTCTCGAACCATTGTAGAAGTGCAGTCGCTCCTTGAGTCCCGGAAAACTTTGATGGCTTAGCCGAGTTGAACGTCTTGAAGTTGCAGAGGGCATTATTGTTGTTGATAGCTTGGTTACATTGGGCAACGATGGTCGGGATTGCAGCAGTTATTTGCTGTGTAATGACAGCTGCCAGATCGTCAATAGATACCGGATTTTCGCGTCGTGGAGGCATTCTAAAAGAGAAGAACATGAAAGGAAACGAGTGAGAGAATTAGACAAAAAGAATGCGATGAAACAATTCTGATGAAAGCAAGGATAGTGGTCATTTGTTCGTTACTACAAAACAAACAAACGACACACAGTGAATAATCAAAGTAAATGGGTCAAAAAATAATGTATCGCGAAGACATGCTCGCCTATAAGTGAACGCTCATCCCAAGAATTCCCAGGTAAGCACAACTGGTCTCGCGTCTGATGAGATGTATACGAAGTGCTTGCCTAGACAGAAAACCCAGAATACAGGCATTCACCCTTCCAGTTTGCACGTGTTCACATTATTAAAAACCCAAAACCATGACGAGATTTTGAAAACTCAAAGGGGTTCAAAACCATATAACAGAGGGTTCAAAACCTTACAATAGAGGGTTCAAAACCTAGTAATTAATCATCCTAGAACGGATGATTAGTTTTCGAAGCGGTCTTGAAATTTATGTTCTTGTTGTGGTCGTCGCCTAAGGATAGGTGACGGTATTGTTTTATGACTAAACGCAAGTAAACTCGCGTTAGAGTCCTAGAAAGGTTATAGACAAGGTCAAAGCATTACTAATAACCTAATTCCCTATAACCATTGGCTCTGATACCATCTTTTCTGTCACACCCCGACCACGTAGAACATACAAAACGTGGCGGAAACGTCGGGGAGTGTTGTAACAGAATTAATCGTTTCAAATCCATGGAAATTAAAGTTTCGTTTTATTAATCAAACATGAGAGTTTACATTGTTTAAACAAGAAACAAAGAGTACATAACATAAATTAACTAGTTTTTGTCTCGTTTTAAGTCACTAAGGCACAGGTTCGCCTAAGTATGTCTTGATAAGTCCTATACATCATCACCTGAAAACACATGTGAAAATAGGTACGTCAGCATAAAAATGCCTGTGAGATATATAGGTTTTGTGAAAATAGGATTCATGACTTATGTTTGAGAAAAATGTTTAGTCATGAACCTTGTAATTTGCTTTGTCTTGTAAATCATTTGAAAAACAATGAGTTCAGATGATATGTATAAATAAGTGAATAATGTATGGTTAAATGAATAACCATGTAAGATGAGTTTGTATAAGATAAGTTGTTTGTAAATCAATGTTTTGTGAAAAGTATGTTATTTGTATAAAATGTTCTATGTCTCAAACTGAAATGATTCAAATAACGCTACGATATGTAATACCATACAAACACTTATATATAGGAAGTACCAGCGGCGTATCCACCATGCTTGTATCATATTACACACGCCTCGTTACTTAATCACTTACTCAAACCAAACTACCAAAGTAAAATGTTCATGTCTAATGTAAATCATGTAATATGTATCCAAAATGTAAGCATGTGATGAATAACAAATGTACTAAGTATGCAACAAATAGACATACGTAGCATGTGACCTGTACTAAGTATGCAACAATAGACATACGTAGCATGTGACCTGTACTAAGTATGCAACAATAGACATACGTAGCATGAAATGTAATGTAAAACGATGTCTAAGTAATGCACACAATGGGCACACCTAGCATGAAATGTAATGTAAAACGATGTACTAAGTAATGCACACAATTGGCACACCTAGCATGAAATGTAATGAAATCATGTACTATAATGTACTAACGAACATAGCATGTATATGATGTGAAAACAGGAAAGCTTGAAAGTAACAAGTAGGCACATGTGTTCCACCCCAAAATGTTTGGAAAACAGTAAAAGAGGGGTCTATGTACTCACTTGAGAATGCTCAGTAGTCCTTGAGTGACAACCAAACAATGCTAGAGATCACGGATATCAAACGGCACCTAATATAGGTAACTATGTTAATAAACCGGACCTAAATCGGAAGATCGGGTAGCATGAGGGTTCGTAAACCAAACGAGTAGGGGAACTCGTGTAATATGGTTTAACAAAGTCTACATACTAATTGAAACTTAACCTAAGTGCTTACGATCCATTACGACCCGTTTAGGTAGCTTATGCTACTTTAACGCGTCGTTCGCGTGAAACGCGTTCGGACCGCCTAACTAGCCTTATGACAAGTGTTATATGCCTAAACATGTTATATAATCAGTTATGTGACAAAAGTTTAGGTTACATATGCTTAATTACCAATTATACATGAAAAGGGTATTCTGGTAATTTACCTAAGGCATATAAACTACCTATCATACAACTACTTAACGAAGCGACCATAAGGTATAACCTCGGAAGGTTATTCCCTACCTACTATGGTCACCTAATGTATTTGGTCGGATCCTAATGATCGACTAAATGGGTCGGGTTCGAAGGTATAAGCGATTTATCAGATCGCTTACCCTACGACCCTAGACAACGTGGTAATCAGTAGGCATAGTCCTAAGGGACTATAACCAACGTGATTACACTCACGTTGCGAAGTTCAAACGAACTTCGCATTGACCATAAACTGGTCAATGTAGACTCGAAAAGACTCGAAAAGCAATAATAGAACGAAAGAATACTTACGAAGGGTCCCCGAATGCTAATCTAGATCGAAATAACTCAGGTATGAAACAATGGTTTCAACTTAGAGTCTTTAAGATCAGATTCTAGTGATTTTGAAGCAAATGGGGGGTGGGGTATTTATAGTTTTCGGTCCACCGTTAAGATCGTTTCATGGAAACCGTGCTCGTATCTTGTGCGTACCCTTGTTGGAAACTCATGGTAGCTAAAAATGGTCCTTATCAGCTGAATAGGCAAGTGGGAAGTGTGTGGGTGTGGTTAAAACAGCTGGAACTTGCTGACTGTTCGATCTAATCTGTTCTGGGAGGCTGAGGCGGCCCGCTTCAGGATACACCAAAACTAATGCGGGCCGCATGGGGGTTCTGATCAGAAAATAAGTTTCAAAAATGACAGTTTCAGCCCCTGCATGTGTTTAAGGCCATTTCCGACACTTCTAAGGCCCGTAAAGCCAACTTTAAGGCCCTAAAATGATGCCTAAACATTGTGGACATGAAACATGTTCAAAAATATGTCGGATGTTGGTTCGTTTGGCCGTACGAACGCGATGTTCGCTTAATTACGACGGAATGCGCATAAGCGCGAAAAACGATCCAAATGACGTGACGAATGAATTTTTCTTATGCCAAACACTAAAATAAAATATTTTAGTGCTTACATAAATTTTTTGGATGTCCGGATGTATTCAGAACGTAAGTTATGCGCGAAAGTGCAAACTTGTGCACTTTTTGACACTTTTAGTCCCTGAATGACACAAAAGTTTATTTTAGCACACCGAACCCCTCAAAGCCTATTTCTAAGCTATGTAAAGGATATTTAAGGTGTGTTTAACTTATGGTCATGTTCCGGAATGTCTGTTACAGTTCAAATTGGCATACTTTCGCAGTTTGTCAAATTTAGTCCCTGTAAGCGATTTAACTTGATTTCGGCATACCAAACCTTCCAAAACTTATTTCTAAGTTATGTAAAGGTTATTTTAGGTATGTTAAGCCTATTTCACTATTCCAGAGTGTTCGTTGCATTAAACTGGTTATATCTACGCATTAGTGCGCGTATAACCTTCCAGAAAGCGATTTAGAGCTTGAAATCGAACAAGAGTTTATATGTGCAAAAGCTACACATATTTATACAAGTCCAAAGTATGAAATACAATATTTCATTGGTTTGGCATTTTTTGATGGTTGAAGTGACACAGGTGTTACATTCTCCCCTACTTTAGGAAATTTCGTCCCGAAATTTAGTTTTAGTGGAAACTTGTGGAGACAGCTGTGACGGTTTCGCCTTCAGACAAATCCATTGAACCCTTAAGTAAAACTCTGGGCCATGTTAGGTTTCTTAGAAAAGATGTCAACCCTCAAAGTGAAGTCCTTGTAGTAACAAAACATGGAGTTTTGAACTATAGACAGGAGAACATTTCCCGTGAAGAATTATCATAGGAAACTTGTGTGTGCTTGAAATCAGAATTGGGGAGTACAAGAATATATGACATTGGTCAAAGTCCAAGACTTCTCCCGTATCATTACTCTTGTCACTGTAGGTCTTAACACATGACAAAACTTCCCGTGGTTTCTTTGCACTGAATTCCATAATTATGTAGGCCTCCATAATTACGTACTTCCTTGCACAGTCCGCACAGTTCATTTCATAATGCGTATGGGAAAAACAACGAATAATCCTGTGGTGATTTAACTTGACTGCAAAAGAGTCTCTTTAACTAGGTCACCACAGGATTAGATCAACGAACAATCTCTTGAACTAGACCACCCGAGGGCCTATTTAACTACATAAACACATAATATATTTAACTTGATTGTCGAACCAATCTATTTAACTTAGATCGACGTAGGATCTCTTTAACTAGACCGCCAGAGGGCCTATTTAACTATGTCAACGCATGATATCTTTAACTAGATTGTCGAACCAATCTATTTAACTTAGATCGACGTAGGATCTCTTTAACTATATCAACACATGATATATTTAACTAGATTGTCGAACCAATCTATTTAACTTAACTACCCAAGAGGAATATTTAACTACATCGACGTAGGACGTCTTTAACTAGATTGTCGAACCAATCTCTTCAACTATATCAACACATGTTGTCCTTGAACTTTGGAATAGTACTTTATAATCCAAGGGACTTAACTACAACGTAGGAGTCCATTAAGGATTTAAGATAGTACCTTTTTGAATATCCTACTACGAATCCCTCATATGAAGATAAGTAAGATTCTATGAGGATTTGGATAACGAATATCCAGTGTATACGAAAACACAAAATGCATAAACACATAGTCACATAACCACAAAATTGTTTATCTAGATCTTTAATTTGTAAGTTTTGTTTTGTTAATTACGTAAATGCATTTAAAGCACACTAGGAATCCATTTCATGGATTTCATTTGGTACTTTAAACCTTAGCAAGAATCTAACTATGAAGATAGAAAGATCTTCCCAAAATTCGATTTCGTTTTCAAGAAAACGCAATATTCGAATTAGGGTACAATAATTTTAGAATATACAAAAATACCCTTAGGTACCTTATTAAGAATTTATAGTGGTACTTTGGGTATTCGTACAGAGTTCCAACTTGCGCCTTGTACTTCGTTTCCTTGGAAGAAACGGGTATTTAGGATTTTCCGTGGAAAACGCAAGAGATAATAAAATGGAAGAAATTACGGGGTAGTTTGTTCTTCAAGGAATACGGTTCCTTGATTGTCGGTATTGAAGAGGATACGTTGTTTATACAAGCCATCACATTTGTACATTGCAATGTAAATAAAAGGATTTATTTATAAACAACAACAACTGTTTCATGGACCTTGACTACAAAAGAAAATAATACATAAGGCTTGATTATTTCTAAACAACATTGTCTTCTAGTTGGTCCGATGCTCATCCTTGCGCTGGATTCGCATTAGCAATCCTTGGGCAATTTCTTCGGAAATGGCCCATCTCGCCACAGTTAAAGCAAGGACCTCGTGGAAGACGAGCTTGAGTAGGATTTACTTGAGGTTGGTTTGGACCACCTTGGTTTGGGGTAAATCGACAAGCATTTGCCAGGTGACCGAGTCGCCCACATTATGCACATAAACGACACTGTAGGTGAGCTAAATGGTGTGCATTACATTTGTCGCATATCGGTGCAGTACCGGCATAAGGTTTCTTTGCAGGAGGTTGAGTTGGTTGGTTGCGGGTGTTTTGGTTGGGTTGAGCAGCAATTGCACAATTCTGCGAAGCCTTACGCTTCTTAGACTTCTCAGGGGATCCAGTTTGTTCATCCATGGTCTTTGATTCCTCGATTGGCTTCTTGTCACCCTTTCGAAAAAGTTTATGCTTTCTGATCTGAGATTCAGTCAAGGTTGCAGATAGGTCAATGGCCTGCCTAACCGTAGTGGGGTTACTACCAGTAACAATATCCTGAACTGAGTCAGGGAGACCATCAAAGTATTTCTCGATCGCCTTATCCAAAGGCGTAACCATGGTAGGGCACAACAGGCTCAGCTCCTCATATCGATCAGTGTATGCTCGATGTTCACCGCTGTCTTGTTTAAGATCATCAAATTCCCTTTCCAATGCCCTGATCTCGTGACGAGGACAGAATTCCATCATCATCAGTGCTCGAAGTTCTTCCCAAGTTTGGGCCAATGCCACTTCGGCACCCCTATCTCTCACCACACCGTTCCACCACGTCAAAGCTCGTTTCTCAAAGACACTAGATGCGAAATCTACCTTTCGCTCGTTTGGACTTTGGACATGCCTGAAGGTGCTCTCTAAACTCTCGAACCATTGTAGAAGTGCAGTCGCTCCTTGAGTCCCGGAAAACTTTGATGGCTTAGCTGAGTTGAACGTCTTGAAGTTGCAGAGGGCATTATTGTTGTTGATAGCTTGGTGACATTGGGCAACGATGGTCGGGATTGCAGCAGTTATTTGCTATGTAATGACAGCTGCCAGATCGTCAATAGATACCGGATTTTCACGTCGTGGAGGCATTCTAAAAGAGAAGAACATGAAAGGAAACGAGTGAGAGAATTAGACGAAAAGAATGCGATGAAACAATTCTGATGAAAGCAAGGATAGTGGTCATTTGTTCGTTACTACAAAACAAACAAACGACACACAGTGAATAATCAAAGTAAATGGGTCAAAAAATAATGTATCGCGAAGACATGCTCGCCTATAAGTGAACGCTCATCCCAAGAATTACCAGGTAAGCACAACTGGTCTCGCGTTTGATGAGATGTATACGAAGTGCTTGCCTAGACAGAAAACCCAGAATACAGGCATTCACCCTTCCAGTTTGCACGTGTTCACATTATTAAAAACCCAAAACCTTGACGAGATTTTGAAAACTCAAAGGGGTTCAAAACCATATAACAGAGGGTTCAAAACCTTACAATAGAGGGTTCAAAACCTAGTAATTAATCATCCTAGAACAGATGATTAGTTTTCGAAGCGGTCTTGAAATTTATGTTCTTGTTGTGGTCGTCGCCTAAGGATAGGTGACGGTATTGTTTTATGACTAAACGCAAGTAAACTCGCGTTAGGGTCCTAGAAAGGTTATAGACTAGGTCAAAGCATTACTAATAACCTAATTCCCTATAACCATTGGCTCTGATACCATCTTTTCTGCACACCCCGACCACGTAGAACATACAAAACATGGCGGAAACGTCGGGGAGTGTTGTAACAGAATTAATCGTTTCAAATCCATGGCAATTAAAGTTTCATTTTATTAATCAAACATGAGAGTTTACATTGTTTAAACAAGAAACAAAGAGTACATAACATAAATTAACTAGTTTTTGTCTCGTTTTAAGTCACTAAGGCACAGGTTCGCCTAAGTATGTCTTGATAAGTCCTATACATCATCACCTGAAAACACATGTGAAAATAGGTACGTCAGCATAAAAATGCCTGTGAGATACATAGGTTTTGTGAAAATAGGATTCATGACTTATGTTTGAGAAAAATGTTTAGTCATGAACCTTGTAATTTGCTTTGTCTTGTAAATCATTTGAAAAACAATGAGTTCAGATGATATGTATAAATAAGTGAATAATGTATGGTTAAATGAATAACCATGTAAGATGAGTTTGTATAAGATAAGTTGTTTGTAAATCAATGTTTTGTGAAAAGTATGTTATTTGTATAAAATGTTCTATGTCTCAAACTGAAATGATTCAAATAACGCTACGATATGTAATACCATACAAACACTTATATATAGGAAGTACCAGCGGAGTATCCACCATGCTTGTATCATATTACACACGCCTCGTTACTTAATCACTTACTCAAACCAAACTACCAAAGTAAAATGTTCATGTCTAATGTAAATCATGTAATATGTATCCAAAATGTAAGCATGTGATGAATAACAAATGTACTAAGTATGCAACAAATAGACATACGTAGCATGTGACCTGTACTAAGTATGCAACAATAGACATACGTAGCATGTGACCTGTACTAAGTATGCAACAATAGACATACGTAGCATGAAATGTAATGTAAAACGATGTACTAAGTAATGCACACAATGGGCACACCTAGCATGAAATGTAATGTAAAACGATGTACTAAGTAATGCACACAATGGACACACCTAGCATGAAATGTAATGAAATCATGTACTATAATGTACTAACGAACATAGCATGTATATGATGTGAAAACAGGAAAGCTTGAAAGTAACAAGTAGGCACATGTGTTCCACCCCAAAATGTTTGGAAAACAGTAAAAGAGGGGTCTATGTACTCACTTGAGAATGCTCAGTAGTCCTTGAGTGACAACCAAACAATGCTAGAGATCACGGATATCAAACGGCACCTAATATAGGTAACTATGTTAATAAACCGGACCTAAATCGGAAGATCGGGTAGCATGAGGGTTCGTAAACCAAACGAGTAGTGGAACTCGTGTAATATGGTTTAACAAAGTCTACATACTAATTGAAACTTAACCTAAGTGCTTACGATCCATTACGACCCGTTTAGGTAGCTTATGCTACTTTAACGCGTCGTTCGCGTGAAACGCGTTCGGACCGCCTAACTAGCCTTATGACAAGTGTTATATGCCTAAACATGTTATATAATCAGTTATGTGACAAAAGTTTAGGTTACATATGCTTAATTACCAATTATACATGAAAAGGGTATTCTGGTAATTTACCTAAGGCATATAAACTACCTATCATACAACTACTTAACGAAGCGACCATAAGGTATAACCTCGGAAGGTTATTCCCTACCTACTATGGTCACCTAATGTATTTGGTCGGATCCTAATGATCGACTAAATGGGTCGGGTTCGAAGGTATAATCGATTTATCAGATCGCTTACCCTACGACCCTAGACAACGTGGTAATCAGTAGGCATAGTCCCAAGGGACTATAACCAACGTGATTACACTCACGTTGCGAAGTTCAAACGAACTTCGCATTGACCATAAACTGGTCAATGTAGAAAGTCAAACAAAATTTGACTTTCAGACTCGAAAAGACTCGAAAAGCAATAAAAGAACGAAAGAATACTTACGAAGGGTCCCCGAATGCTAATCTAGATCGAAATAACTCAGGTATGAAACAATGGTTTCAACTTAGAGTCTTTAAGATCAGATTCTAGTGATTTTGAAGCAAATGGGGGGTGGGGTATTTATAGTTTTCGGTCCACCGTTAAGATCGTTTCATGGAAACCGTGCTCGTATCTTGTGCGTACCCTTGTTGGAAACTCATGGTAGCTAAAAATGGTCCTTATCAGCTGAATAGGCAAGTGGGAAGTGTGTGGGTGTGGTTAAAACAGCTGGAACTTGCTGACTGTTCGATCTAATCTGTTCTGGGAGGCTGAGGCGGCCCGCTTCAGGATACACCAAAACTAATGCGGGCCGCATGGGGGTTCTGATCAGAAAATAAGTTTAAAAAATGACAGTTTCAGCCCCTGCACGTGTTTAAGGCCATTTCCGACACTTCTAAGGCCCGTAAAGCCAACTTTAAGGCCCTAAAATGATGCCTAAACATTGTGGACATGAAACATGTTCAAAAATATGTCGGATGTTGGTTCGTTTGGCCGTACGAACGCGATGTTCGCTTAATTACGACGGAATGCGCATAAGCGCGAAAAACGATCCAAATGACGTGACGAATGGATTTTTCTTATGCCAAACACTAAAATAAAATATTTTAGTGCTTACATAAATTTTTTGGATGTCCGGATGTATTCAGAACGTAAGTTATGCGCGAAAGTGCAAACTTGTGCACTTTTTGACACTTTTAGTCCCTGAATGACACAAAAGTTTATTTTAGCACACTGAACCCCTCAAAGCCTATTTCTAAGCTATGTAAAGGATATTTAAGGTGTGTTTAACTTATGGTCATGTTCCGGAATGTCTGTTACAGTTCAAATTGGCATACTTTCGCAGTTTGTCAAATTTAGTCCCTGTAAGCGATTTAACTTGATTTCGGCATACCAAACCTTCCAAAACTTATTTCTAAGTTATGTAAAGGTTATTTTAGGTATGTTAAGCCTATTTCACTATTCCGGAGTGTTCGTTGCATTAAACTGGTTATATCTACGCATTAGTGCGCGTATAACCTTCCAGAAAGCGATTTAGAGCTTGAAATCGAACAAGAGTTGATATGTGCAAAAGCTACACATATTTATACAAGTCCAAAGTATGAAATACAATATTTCATTGGGTTGGCATTTGTTTGATGGTTGAAGTGACACAGGTGTTACACTAGGATTACCACCAAGAGTTACTTGTAACTCAAGGGGTGTAACCTCCTCAGGTTGTGTTGGTGGGTTAGCAAGGATTGATACATCAGACCCAGTCAGTTGTTGAGGTATATTCTCATTAATAGGTGATTGAGAAGGACTGGTGAGTGCCTGGTTCAAATCAATTGCATCCAACAGCAGTTTAGTTGGTGTGGGAATTGTGGATGTGATGTTTGGTGAAGAAAGAGGATTTTCTCCGGGAATTGAGCTATGGATGATGGAAACGAGTGTTTCCAGAGCATCATGATGTGGTGTCCCAATGTGTACAACCTGATCTTTTTGTGAAGAAGCAGGAGGGGTTTCGGCTATGGGTTGAGATATTTGTACCAACTGCTGTGAGGAAGTAGCAGCAGTGGTTTCTTGTGACTTTTGTGCTGTCACAGGCCGTAGCTCTGGTATCTCATCCTCCAGAGTTGCCGTTTTGATGGGTTTGGGGGGTTTTTGTGTTTTTCTTTTTGTTGGCTTTTTGGGGATTTTAGGTGTGGGTTTCAAAACAGTTGTTCTGCTGCTTTGATCACCTTGAGCAGTGGGCTCAGCAGCAGATACCTGAGGAGCAGTTATAACTGCTAAAATCTGCTCAGGCATCTCTGCTTGTGTTTTGCAAGGTGTTGACATCCTTGTAAAAGTTTCAGCAGTTAAGCAATTTATTTCAATGGAGTCACCTTGGTTTATTGTAGAAAGATCATCCTTACTGAATTTCTTTTCAAAGTAGTAACTTAAAAACCTTGGAAACAGTAGGAATGATTTTGTTTCAACATTATTAACCAAATCATTAAAGATTTCCCGAGAATAATTAAAATTTTCTTCTTGAAGAATAGCATATCCCAGATTTTGAATCTTTAATGGTATTTCATGAAAAGACGTGGTTTTATTTGAAACACACATTAGGAGGGTATGGAATAAAAATCTTGTTGCAGAGGGAAAGAAACATTTTTGTAAGGTAGCTTTCTTCATCATTGTGTCTGCATACCCTCTCTCAATGAAGTCAATTTTCAACTCGTTTTTAGGGAAAGAAATTTTACCTTGTTGATCCTCGAGTTGAAAGACCTCTGAAATTGACTGTGATGTGATTTGGACATTTTTACCCTTTAGAGAAGAGTTGATGGCAGTTACAGTTTCTCATTGTGTTTCAAGGGTTGCATTCTTCCAAAACTCTCTTTGGGTTGCCAAATAAATTGGTGCATTTGCTGTTAGCAAAGTTTTGTACTTTGATTTAGGCATGGTGTTGATGATGGAGTCGAAGGCCTCTGTGGTGCTGGGTTTTGTGAGAAGACCCAGAAGATTGTGAGATGGTTTGTGTGGGATTTCAATGGTAGTGGCCTTTTGAGAGACCGCTTTCGACGAAGATTTTGAAGTGGGTTTTGTGGATGGCTTCGATTTTGTCATTTTGAAGATGATGATCGAAGAAATTTGTGGAGAAATGAGATGAAAAACTACTTTGAGAAGAGAATTTTTTTTTTTTTTTGAGAATTCAATTCGACAGTAAAACCCTGTTTTTGGTATGAAGTGGGGGTTTTATAGAAGAAAAAGTGAAGGCTGACGTGGCAGCGGTTACAAAAGTACTGACCACTATGTACTGCCCACATGCCAATCTCTGAAGAAATGAAGGACAGTACTTTTATGAAAGTTACTGATGAAGGCAGTGGTTTAAACGGTAAAATGGAAGCAGTTGATGATATTTCACTATCAGTGGATAGTATATCAGTGGATAAGACTCTGCTTTTGAACAACAGAGGTTATCAAGGAAATGAGAGAGCAGAGGATGGCTTTGAGCAGTGGACAGACTTTGAAGCAGAGCAGACATTTGAACAAACAGTGGTTATGGCAGACTTTTAAGGATTTTAATGAAAACTTCATTTTTAGCTATTTTTAAGGATGGATTTTTGATTTTCTGAAAACATTTTAATGCTTTTATTCATAGAAAACAAGATTTTGCTTGTTATTCCATGTTTAGCATGCCAATCCTAGAGACCAAGCTTTCAAAAGTGGTTGTATCAAGTGCTTTTGTGAGCACATCTGCCAGCTGGTCTTTAGTTGGGACATGATGCAGAGAAATCAAACCTTTTTCATAGCAATCCCTCACAAAGTGATGTCTGATGTCGATGTGCTTGGTGGTTGAATGGGAAACCGGATTTTTGATGATATTTTCTGCTGCCTGGCTATCCAACATGAGTGGAGTCTTTAAGGCAGTGATACCAAAATACAGCAACTGATTTTGAAGCCACAGGAGTTGGGCTGTACAGCTTGCAGCAGCAATGTATTCAGCTTCAGCAGTGGATGTTGAAACAGCTCCTTGCTTTTTGCTTTGCCAAGAAACTAAGCAATCACCTAGAAACTGGCACCCTCCTGATGTGGACTTCCTTGTAGTGTTACATCCAGCAAAGTCACTGTCTAAAAAACCTGAAAGCTTGATATTCCCATTAGCTGGATACCAGATACCAAGTATGGGAGCACCTTTTATGTATCTGAATATCCTTTTTACAGCAATGAGATTTGATTTTCTGGGAGCTGATTGACTTCTTGCACAAACACATGTTGCAAACATGATGTCTGGTCTAGATGCAGTTAGGTACAATAAAGACCCGATCATGCTTCTATATAGAGTTTGGTCAATCAGCTCATCCTTCTCATCAGACATGACAAGCTTATTTGTTGCCATGGGTGTGCTGCATTACAATCATTCATATCAAATTTTGTCAAAAGTTCTTTAGCATATTTGCTTTGATGAATGAAGGTTCCATTTTGCATTTGCTGAACTTGGAGACCAAGAAAGCATTGCAGCTCACCCATTGCACTCATTTCAGACTCAGGTGTCATGAGTTCTCTGAACTCTTCACACATTGTGTTACATGTGCTTCAAAAAATAATGTCATCCACATAAATCTGGACAATCATTAAATCCTTCCCTCTCCATTTTAGAAACAGTGTTTTATCAATGGTACCTCTTTTGAAACCATTTGAGAGTAGAAAGTTGGAAAGAGTTTCATACCAGGCCCTTGGTGCTTGTTTCAGGCCATACAAGGCTTTGTTTAGCCTGTAGACATGATCAGGATAAAATGGATCCTCAAAACCTGGAGGTTGACAAACATACACCTCTTCTTGAATTGTACCATAGAGGAAAGCACTTTTGATATCCATTTGAAACACCATCATGTTGTGGTTGACAGCAAAGGCCAGGAACAGTCTAATGGCTTCCAATCTTGCAACAGGGGCGAATGTTTCATCATAATCAATCCCCTCTTCCTGTCTGTAACCTTGAACCACAAGCCTGGCTTTATTCTTGACAACAATGCCCCTTTCATCAGTTTTGTTCTTGAAGACCCACTTTGTGCCAATGGGACTAACCTCTTCTGGCAGTGGAACAAGCTCCCATACTTGTTGTCTTTTGAACTGTTGGAGCTCCTCTTGCATGGCTTCTACCCAGCTGTTGTCTTTCAGTGCCTCTTGGTACTTGACTGGCTGATGGAGTGATAGAAAACCAGCAAAAAGACAAATGTTTTGGGTTTGGCTTCTTGTGAGCACCCCTTCATTGATGTTGCCAATGATTTGATCAGGTGGATGAGATCTCAAGTAGATTAAATCTCCTTGGTATGGGATGATGGCATTTGTTGGTGAAGGCTGCAAATGTGTATCATCTGAGCTAACCACTGCTGGGGACTTTGATGATCCAGCAGTGGCTTCAAAAGGTGGTGGAATAGGAGGTAATGAAGTGGACACCTGCTGACTTTTATCCACAGTTTGGGGACTTTTGTCAGCAGTGTTTGAGGATGCGGAAGCAGTGGTTGATGGGCTACTTTGGTCAACAACTGTTGAGGTAGCAGTGGTTGAGCTTTGACAACTGTTTTGAACAGCTGATGCTTTTCCCTTTGTGGCAGACCTTTGAGGGATGATGATTTCATACCCATAGTCTGGTGTTGTATCCTCGGATGGACCTGCACTGTTAGTCTTGACAGCAGTATTTTCAAAAGTGAATTTTTCAAGATCAAACAGATCTGTAGGATTTGCTGGGATTTTCATTGATGAAAGTTCATTGAACTTTACATTCAATGTTTCCTCCACTGCCTTGGTCCGTGTATTGAACACTTTATAGGCCTTGGCAGTGGTTGAGTATCCCAGATGATAACCACAATCAATTTTGGTTGCAAATTTTGAAATGGAATCTTTTAGGTTCAAAATAAAGCATGGGCAGCCAAACACCTTGAAGTAAGAGATCAGTGGTCTGATTTTATACAGAATTTCATAAGTAGTCTTTTTGTGCCTGGGGTTTATTAAAACTCTGTTCTGGACATAGCAAGCAGTGTTTACTGCCTCTGCCCAGAAAGTTAATGGCAAACCTAAATCTGCAAGCATAGTTCTGGCAGCCTCAATCAAAGTTCTGTTCTTTCTTTCAACAACCCCATTTTGCTCTGGTGTTCTAGGGATGTTGTACTGCCTTACAATCCCTTTCTTCACACAGAAGGCATCCAACTCCTTATTTTTAAATTCTGTGCCATTGTCACTCCTGAAGCTTTTCACTGGAAGGTCAATTTGCTTTTCAACCTGTGTCACAAAGTCTTGCAAAATGCCTGCAGTCTCATCTTTTGAGTGTAAAAAGAAAGTCCATGTAAACCTAGAAAAGTCATCAACAATAACCAAACAATATCTTTTCTTCTTGAGGCTCATGACTTGAACTGGGCCAAACAAATCCATGTGTAGCATTTGCAAACACTGGGTTGTTTTGGACTCTTCAATGGACTTATAAGAACTTTTATGCTGTTTTCCTTTTAAACAGGAAATGCAATGTTCAGGACATGAAAACAATTTTTGTGGTAGGCCTTTCACCAAACCATTTTTTTGAAATTTCAGTGATTGTCTTAAGATTTGTGTGCCCCAGCCTTCTGTGCCAAAGTTCTGTCTCTTTGTTAGAGGCAGCTGAGAACAGACAGGCATCAGCTCTGGGACACTCTTTTGACATATCAACAACATAAACATTGCCACTTCTTTGAGCAACAAGTTTAGTTTGACCAGTTTTGATTATTGCTTCAATCTTCTTGACCATTTCTGGTCCAACAATCCTACAACAATCTTTTGTGAAGAATGACCCAAACCCTTTGTCACTCATTGGTGATACACTCAGAAGGTTGAATTTTAGATTGTCTATCAGATTGACATTTTCAAATTTTACATTTCCAGACTGCACTGTACCAGACCCCAGAACTTTCCCTTTACTATTATTCCCAAAGGATATATCACCCCCTCCATGGATTTTAAAGTCTTTGAGGAGGGCTTTACATCCTGTCATGTGCCTGGAGCCTCCACTATCTACATACCAAAGACTATCAAAGCATGCAGAAGCTCCCTGCACATGAAGTAAAAGGATTAGTTCATTAGGGTCTCCAAAGCCAACAGGGCTTTGGATGGGGTCTCAACAGTGTCTGGGATGGATGCAGATTGATGGACAGTGGTTAGGTCAGGGGTTTGGATAGTTTTAGTACTGTTTCTTGCTAACCACTGTTGGGGGTCTTGACCAATCACCTGTTGGTAACCAAAAGGATGCCTATTCACTTTAGGTTTAGAGGGCCTTTTGTAGGCCTCATAAACGTGTGGAATCCTTTGGTAGGACTGTTTTTCCTTGCCTTTTCTGAACTGATTGGCAGGGGGTGCATCAGTAACCTGAACATCTCTTTTGACAGATGTTTGGTTCAGCTGTTTTGTGACAGCTGTTTGAACTGGCACAAACAGTGGTTGTTTCTTGGTGAATTTGACAGATGATGCTGATGAACTCAAGGATGTTTTAGCAATGTACTCATTCTTTTTCACATCAAAGTTTTTGAGATACACACATGCTTGAGTTTTGTGGTTTGTTTTACCACACACAATGCAGCTTTCGGCTGAAACAATGACACTTGTTCTGTTCAAATCATAAGCTTTTAAGTGGAAACAGTCTTTTGTTAGATGATTCCTTTTCTCACAGAATTCACAAAACAAGTTATCAATTTTTTCTTTCTTCTTTCTCTTTTCGGACTCCTTTGCAGCAGAGGTTTTAACCTCTGTTGGGATGTCCTTGAGAGGAATGACTTTAGCCTTTGGAGCTTTAACACCATCAGTTGATGTAAAGTCCATTGGCTTGAAATTTTCAAGAATATCACACTCATCAGACCATTTTGGTTTAAACTGATAATCTTCAAGTTCCTCAAAAGTAGAGGATCCCATTGGTCTGTCAAGTGTGATTTTGTTACCAAGTTTGTCAGTGATTTTCACTTCTTGGCCATTCTTGTTTGTGGGTATGAACTCAATGGTTACATCAGTGGTTTGAACAGATTTTCCAAAAGCAGTGTTTTCATCATCATGTTTTCTATAACCAACCCCAAATTTCACATTGCTTTTTATCTGTTTTTCAAGCATAACCTCATACCCTTTGCATGATTCCACCCATCTTTCACAGGTGATTTGGGTGGACTCCAACTCCTTTTTGCAAACTTGGTATTTTTCTACCATAGTTTGGAGTTGAGTTTTGGTTATGCTTTGATCTTCTTTCAGACTGCTGATCTCTTTTTCTTTTTCAGTCAATTTGTTTTTAAGTTCTTTTAAAGACTTTTCAAATTTGACTTCATCAGTTAAAATTTTATTCCGAAGGTTTTCATTTACCTCTTTGATGTTAGCAAAAGCAATAATGAAATTGTCAGAACACAGTTTTTCAAGAACTTGAGGTGATACCTTGGCAGCAGCCATCATTGCACAATCACATTGATGATTTTCTTCATCATCAGCTCTTTCTTCTTTCTCACCTGCTTTCTCAATTTTCTCTTCTTCTTTGTCCTCTTTGGACCATGGGTCTGTCAATGGTTCAATCAGGGTTTCTGAATTTTCTCCCAGCAGCAATTCACCAGCAACTGCATTAACAACTGCTTCAGTCACTTCATCCACTGTTTCATCACTTAGCTGTTCACTTTCGGTTTCAATTCCCTCTGGTATTGACTCTAATGCCATCAAACAAAATTCATCATTAGAAGGTTCATTAGAAGCATAGAGTGCAAAATTTTCATCACTAAGCTCATCAGGCATGCTGCTCCAGTCAACAAAGCCTTGAGTGAAAAAACTTTGCTGATCTGGTTGTACCACTGCTGGAGCAGCAGTTTGAGGTGCAGCAGTTTGCACCTGTGCCTGGGGGACAGGGGTTTGCACGTACTGAATTTGGGGAACAGTAGTTTGGACATAGTGCACTGGCACAGGGGCAGCAGCATAATGTGCAGCATTAACATGAGCTGTAGGGGTATATTGGGCATAGTGCACAGTGCCTTGATTTTGAGGTCTAGGATTTGAGCTAGGATGAGTGATTATAGGACCAGTAGATTGACTCCTACATTCCCTAGCGAAATGTCCCAACCTATTACACTTGTAACACATGATTTTCGATTTATCCAACCCAACCCTTAGATTCCCATGTAAACCTGGGAATTTTCGCCCTGTTCTTTTGTAGAATTTGCTAGTTCTAACACTAAGCAAAGCCAATTGGTGCAGGATGTCCATTTCCTCTAAGTCAGTGGGATCAAAATGTTGTAAATCATTGAGTTCAAAACACAGATTATCTGACATCTGGTTTTCAGTGTTTGCAGTGAAAGTATAGTTTGCAGAGTGAGAGTCAGGGTTGGTAAAGTTACCACCAGCTGTTATATCAATGAAATGATCATAACCCTATTCCTTACTACTGCCACCAGATTCTTCCTGACCCAGAAGAGCTGTGCTACCGAATGAGTAATCATCAGTGGCTTTTCCAGACTCTTGCAACTTCTTTTTCTGGTTCAACTCCCTTTCATAAGTCAGGAGTCTACCATGAAGTTGGGTCAGGGTCAGATCTTTGAACTCAACAGAGTTTCTAGTCACAAATGCAATTGTGTCCCATTTATTAGGTAGCGACCTAAGAAACCTGCTATTTTGGGTTGATTTTGGAAATTCAACCTTAACAAGCCTTAACTCACTGATGAGACAACTGGACCGTTCAAATTGTTGGGTCAATGATTCACCCTTAATGTGACAGAAGGTTTCATACTGCTGATTCAGAATTTCCCTATTGTTTTCAATAACTTCTTCGGTACCCCCAAACTGTTCCTTCAAAGCATCCCATAGCTCTTTGGCGCTGTTACAATGTAACAGTCCAGCATAGATCTCATTTGGTAATGCAGATGCTATGATGCTAAATGCTTTGGCATCCAGTTCGAATTTTTGAAAATCAGTTTCAGTATAGTTTTCATAAGGTTTTGGTACGAACTTCTTTGGATCCTCGGCACTTGGCACTGTAGGAACATGGGGACCAAAAACAACAGACCTCCAACATCCAGTGTTCTGTTGAGCAAGGATGTGACCCATCCTTCGCTCCCAGATGTTGTATTCGTTTCTTTTAAGCATGGGTGGTTTAAAAAGCGAGCCAATGTTATTCTTATCATCTTGAGATTGTGACGTCATCCTGGTTGTTTTACAGACACTGATTAATCAACTTTAATGGTGATTAAACCTTGCTCTGTTTTTCAACACAAACGAACAAACTATCGATATCAATGATTTTGAGCTGAACTATTTATGTCAAAATGATTGTTAAATCAAATTTGACTGTCCATGCTCTGATACCAATTGTTGGATCTGAGTTTGGTTTTGATTGTATTTTCTATTTGAATTAAAATGGAAATGGATGAGTTGTGCAGCGGAATTAATATGGAAACAAACTTTGTATACAATCAAACGAGAGTATTGCTTTGATCAAGACATTTTCAACAAGAAACTGAATGATTGAATTTAATTTCAACAACGATTACAAGATAATGCTTGAATACAAACTCCCCCTCAGCCAGAGCTCAGCGTTTGTTCGTGCAGGAAAACAAGTTTGCAAAGAGCTAATAGAACAGTACAGAGCACTGTTCTATTTATAGGCACTAACAAAGCACTGAGCATCTAAGCTGACGTCACCATGAAAGTGACATCTAACCTCCTAACAAACTCTAACCTCTGATCTATACAAACACTGCTATACTAACTACTGCTATTACATTTTATTACATAAAAGACACTTAAACAGCTGTTGCATCCTTCCACTGCTGTGAACCCAGCAGTGCTTGTCCGGATCAGCAGTACTTGACTCAAGACAGTAGATTGAGCAGCAGAGCTTTTAGTCTTCTATCAGTCTTTACAAGAGCAGCAGATTTGACGGTCAGTGGCTTGTACGATCGGTAGATAGGAGGTCAGCAGATGTTGAAACCACTTTCAAGGGGAGAGACTTGTGTGAAACATATGCTTATTCTGGATCCACTGCTCTGACCCAGTTTTGGCTTTAATTATCTGTTCCTCTGGTAGGGTTCAATCCCAACACATTCAATCTTCATCTGATTTCACAATTTGTTTTTGTATTTACATACTCACATCTATTGTTGTGATCTGATTGTTTAAGTTAAATATGTGTTAGTTTGTTTTTTGTACGAAGGATACACACATTTATTGTTTTCATGTAGGGGTATGTTTTGCGATGTACTATGTGGAATGATTATGCTCTACAGTTTAACGACTTCATTTCTAAAAACACTTCTAATGAGCATGTGATGGTTGTTATCCAGCATGCAAATGTTAAGGAATGGAAGGGTAATTTATATTACTTTCTGCAAATTATAACTATACACTATAGAGTACATATTAAACACTTAAACCACTTCATTTCTGCCAATATAATAACAGTGACTAAATATTTGTATATTTTTGCATTTAGACCAATTTATAGTTCAAAGTTTTGCAACTCGACTGTTTCTAAATCAAGAAATCGATGAAGTTAATCAGCTAAGGAGGAGATACATTTTCAATATAATATGTACTCTATTTATATTTGAAATTATATAGTTTGTTTGAGCTAATTTGTATACTAATACTAATCCTTTGTGTCATTAACAAGGACAAGCATGTGGTTCTACTTCTCAAACAATACTTTCGTCTCAGACTGTTTACCCATTGCATCAAGAATTCATAATAGATAGCGACATAGAAAAGGTTTCACTACTTAGTTTTTATATAGTTTGGCTATTTGTTGACTTTATCACATCATTTTTGACAAAAGTAAGAGATCACGGACATATTGTTTTTACAGGAAATGTCTTGTGTTGTAGTTACCACAATAAAGATTGTGCAAGAAGGCTATGATTGGTTTTTTGTTGCGTTTCGTAAGTGTTTCAAGAAGGTGATAACTAAAACCGAATATTTACAGAATGTTGAAAATGTTTCTGAAAAAATTCTGAAAATGCCTGCCACTGCTTTGCTTTGTCCCAAATGCGAGTGCGAATGTACATCCATCACCACAAAGTAAGCAAAGATGATTATATAAAATGTTGTTATTTATATAAAAATGCAGTTTAAGATCCACATTTCATGATTATTTACATGTTATTTATATAAATACATTTTAATATCGACATTTCAATGTAATTTTTCAGATGGCTTGGAAATGATGTCGCGGTGGAGAGTTGTGAAACAATGGTTGCAGCCTTGCAGGTGGGAGGGAGAATAGTGTTGGGAATTACATTGTTTCTCATTACAACTCTAGAAAAATAAAAAAAAAAGGCCTTCATATCAATCAAATCATCTCCCTATAACAAGCCTCGGATATAAGAGTAAGAAATATATTATCAGAATAAGTGATCATGTTAGGGTTAAACATATGAATTGAATGTGTTGTAGTTGAGTTTGTAATAAATGTCCTCTCCCTCTCCCTGAGAGGGAATATTTACACTTATGTCTATCAATGTTGTTCATTGTGTCCCCCCATGACCTACTGGTCCTAAAACCTTATTCCACCCCAAAGATGCCACTAGGCTATAAAGTCATCGGCAGTTGTTTAATTACTTACTTAGTAGATTGTTGTTTAAAGCTTTTATCTCGTGCTATTGGCCAACAACCGAGTTGGTGAACGAGGTCGTCAAATGCATGTTAGTACAATTAGTATTCATTATTTTCTGTCAATCTTTGGCCTTTGGTCGACTTGCTCGGTTCCAACTGTTGTCTAAGCTAGACGTGGAACCATTGAAGGTGTCACCCCTTCATTATGTTTTGCATTTTAAATCTGGTGGTCAACAATTTGTTGTGATTTCATGTAAGTTTATAACTACATACAATAAACATGGATACATAGGTATATAAATAAAATAAGAGTTAAATGCCATTTTAGTCCCTGTGGTTTGGGTCATTTTGCCAGTTTAGTCCAAAGGTTTCATTTTTAACCTGTGGGTCCAAAAAGGTTTCACTGTTTCCATTTTAGTCCACTGGGTTAACTTCATCCATTATTTCTGTTAACGAGAAGGGCTGTTCGGTCATTTTGCATGCCCGAATTGCCTTTCTAGTTAACAGAATTACATATAAAATGACCGAATTGCCCTTCTGGTTAACAGAAAAAATGGATAAAGTTAATCAAGTGGACTAAAATGGCAACAGTGAAACCTTTTTGGACCCACAGGTTAAAAATGAAACCTTTGGACTAAACTGACAAAATGACCCAAACCACAGGGACTAAAATGGCATTTAACTCATAAAATAATTAACCAGCAGTCAAGTAACAAAAGTTATATTTCACTGTAGCATCAAATAACCCTTTGCCTTGAACCAAAATTGAAAGTTAAAAAACATACATTATTAATCCTGCAAAAGGTTTATTCATAATCAGATAAACTGACTATGTCCTTTTCATATATCCATCTAAATCTATCGGTCCATGTTGTTCCATATTTCCAACTTTTAATCCTGACCATCTAAAAACTACATCACCCTAAACTTCTATCATTCCATAACCTTGCAAATGGTTGTTTCCCCCCACTCTCCTGCAGTCCACGTGGCAAGTTCATCCATCCTAACTGAGCTTCATTGCCACTCATGTAGTTAAAACCAGACCCTCTAGCGACACGTGACGGAACCGATTCACGTCCGGCCTCCGCATAGTTTTCAGACTGAATATATTGACCTGAACGCAACCCGTTACACTCGGATAACACACTATATAGGCTCTCATCAACCACATGACCGCCACTTCCAATGTCATGGTTTGGAACTACACCACCTGACCACCCGTCTCGTGCCACCTCATCATCGGAAAACCAGTTTTGGCTTAACCGGTGATGAGACGGTGCTGACATTGGCAGGTTGACAATACCAGTCCCGGGCCAACCCTGAATGTGGTCCAGTGGCGACAGGTGTTCGGGTGGTTCTTCCCTTGGAATCGGAAACCGACCCACTCCATCTGCATATACATTTTGTTGAATGTTTAATCTTGGATCTAACGGTAATGGCAAACTTAAGTTTCTGGAAAACTGACTGGTTCCCAAATAATGGGAATGCAATAGTAATTCGTTACGGTCTTGACTAGCATAAGGATTAAAGAAAGAATCTCCACTGTCGGATCGTCTGTTGAGAAAACTTGATTGACTAACGGAAGGGTAATCTTGGCTTACGGATGTAGGTTGATGGTAGTACACGTTTGGTAGGGGAGCTAGCGGCCATATTTCAGTGGCGGCAGAGGGCGGAGGAAACTGTTCACCAACGGAAGTATCTGCGTGATTTATGCTTTCGGGATAATCAACTAGACTAGAAGGGAAAGCATCTGATTCTGTTATAACGTCATTGTTGGTATTGATGGGTATGGGAGAGAAGTTTTGGTGTTGACCAGAATCTTGACTAGACTTGTTTGTTGTGTCGTGATTTTCTGCATTACGATCCGCTTCTGACCGAAATACTGAAATATCATTTTGTTCCACGTTCTCCTGGATATCACAATATAAACTCAGCATTCAACAGACAGTAACATTTAACACGTAGAAACTACAGCCGCTTAAAGTTTTTCATTTATATAAATAGAGGGTGACAATATTGGCCCGCTTACGTTTGAATGAATGATTAAAGTGTGAACTTTTACGACTTGATGAAAAGGTCCTTTCTATAAAATTTATAGAAGTTACAAAATCAGGGAACTTTAAGTTATAAAAGTTAAAGGGATTTACCCGTACGGCCATACCTATAAGTTGTCACAACTCATTTGAGTCGCCCAACTTTCAATTCAACCAACCCTGTTTTGATCCGTTACCCAACTCATTTGAGTCGCCCAGCTTGCCACCCTTATAATAAAGAAATTTGGATGGTGATTAGATATCAACAAACCTCTAATGTGATTAAAATTGCGTCATTTGTTTCTTCACCGTCGTGTTGCTCTTCGCTCGATTGCTCTATCTCTTCATCCTGACCATCAACTATAGACTCATCATCCTGATTATCATACAAATTCAAAACAGACTCGTCATTTGACTTTGACTTCCATTTATCTTCCATTTCTTTCCTCAAAGACACTGTCAACTGCCACTTGGCAGATCGCCAACTTTTCCAGTTCTCAAAGCCAGCAGGGAGGTCTTTCTTTGCCAAATCCAACCTGTTTTCAAAACAGAAAAATTAAAAACAAAAACTAACCTTAATACTTTTTAACAAGATTAAATATGATGCATGTAGTCTGTAAGGCAGAACACAATAACAAACCAGTGATCATGCAACTTCTGTCTCTCTTCTTCCTCAAACAGTTCATATGGTTGAACACAAAAACCGTCGAGATTTCCTAAAACAAGATTAAGAGACCGTGGTTGGATGCTGGTGTTAGACTGTTTCATACTGCTTTTAACTCGTTCGTGCTGCCCCTTGCTAACCTAACAATTTAATGAGAAATTATAACTAAATTTAATGTACTAAAAAAATAACAAGTCATTTGTTTACGTATGATTCGAAACAAAATAAACACCTTGATATATGACATATATTTGGCACCATCACCACACTCTATATTCAGCTTCCGTAATTTATCTCCTTTTTTAGGTCTTTTCTCCAAATCAGTTCTGGAAACACTGACAAGAAAAAATTAAATAGATTATATTTGTGGGTATTTAGCAGAAGTTAATAAACAAACTAAACTAAGCAAGTGTGGGATTACCTCGCTAATGCTTCTCCATTGCTAGCTGATAGATCTGGGCTGTTATTATTGCATGATTTATCATCAGCATCCCATGAACAAGAACCAGATGTTACACACAAATCATGTTGTGGACCGTTTTGTAAGCCAATCTCATGTGACGACCCACTTTTATGAAAATCCCTTTTAGGCCTGTTCAGGATATGATCAATAATGAAACAAAACAAACATACAGATGATGATGATGATGAAAAGATTCTAAAAAAATTGAAAGAAGTAAAAAAATAATAATTAACCTTGGAACTTTTTGCATAAAATTATCGGGATTCATGCATATTGTCCATCTTTCCTTCCACAATTGCAGACTCCCTATCATTCTACCAAACAACAAAGAAAATGACTAAACCTTAAACGGTAAGAATCGTAAAAAAATATATTTTACAATATAAGAAGGCATACTTTGTATGGTATTCCTGCAATTCTGAATAATATGCTACTTTATTAGCCTTGTTACGCTGTTCTTGACGAAGAATGGCATCAGGATGATAATCACCCGAGCATATAGAAGCACCCCTACACAGAAATATTACAAACAATTCACCAACTAGAAACTTTAACCTAAGAAAGCTAACCCGTTAGTTACAGTTTCCAAATCATGTCAATAAATCCCACTATTAAAGTTGGCATAGAAAACAATATATATTAAACAAAATTAAAAGTCGACCCATGAGGCCATGATTGTTGCTTGATGCATGATTAACCATAGTTGTCAATAGCGAGCGTAGCGTTCACTATAGCACGCTACGTAGCGTATAGGTCTAGGCTCGCTATTAGGGTTGTAGCGATAATAGCGGCCATTTTTTTAATAAAAATAGCAATTAAATATAGCTATAAAATAGCTGGATTTTAGGTTTTTGTTAAATATACATGTATAATAGCATATATAGCAGGGTATTTTGATATAATATACATATAATTTTTTTTCTAGTGTATCGCTATTCACTATGTAGCATATAGGTACCTTATTGCTATTTGTCGCTATTCGCCATTAACAACTATGTGATTAACCAAATTGGTTTTCACTGTATTGTTTATGTTCTCTTAACTTAGTCATGTGCTTCACACATGACTAACAATGAAGGATATAATTGTCTTTTCACAGTTATTACTAAGCTTCTATTAGTTCGCTACTAAAATTAAGAGCTTGAATTTACCATTTTTTAAATGGATTTCCAAAATATAAATTATTCCCAGCTAACAATTCATGAACAACTGCATGTGGCTCGCTCCCTTCAGGAAGAAACTGCGTAAGAAACTCTCTTTCTTGAACCGACAATTGAGTTTGCCATACCTACAACATGCTCCAAAAACAATACATTCAGGATGGGTCCATTCGACCCATGTACTTATAAACCGGTCAATTCAGGTAGCACGTAAGAAAAAAGTAGCTTAAAAATAGTGAGTCAAAAGGGTCGAAAGGCGCCAAATGTGTAGTTTTACTGCAATAAACCTAGTAAAATTTGTATGTTTAAAAACTATATCATAATTGAAATCACATAACTTATTCTAAACCATACACCAACTATTTAAGAAGTTAAAATGTTGAGTAAAGTACACGGATAGTCCCTGTGGTTCTCCAAAATTTTGGATTTGGTCCCTAGCTTTCTAAAAGTACACGGATCGTCCCTGTGGTTTGCACTTTGTAATACATTTTGTCTTCAGCCAACAATTTAAAGGTTCCAAGAGGTCCAAGCTATGGACTAAATGCGTTACAAAGTGCAAACCACAGGGACTATCTATTGACTTTTGGCAAAAGTTGAGGACTAAATGCGTTACAAGGTGCAAACCACCGGGACCATCCATGTACTTTTGAAACGCTAGAGACCAAATCCAAAATTTTGGAAAACCATAGGGACTATCCATGTACTTTACTCTAAAATGTTAAAAACAAAAACTGTTTCAGGTCAACCCAACCCGGGTCAAACCACTTTGACCCCTCATCCAACCGCCCGTTTGGCAAACTTTACTTGTGTGGTCAACCTTACCTCATAAGATAGCAAACCGGTCAAGTTATTGAGTTCAAATAATTCAGGAGGAGCTGCAAAGACATCACCGAGAACATTTTGGTAATGCGCGACGAAAGGAAGAAACGGAGTCAACTCTCTTTGTGCAATGCTTATCTTCTCCTTCTTAGGAACAACACGTTCCTTCTTGTCATCCCACTCGAGACAAATACGTGATTTTGTATTTAAATCATAATGAGGATGTTTTTTCTTTTTCACTTTTTGTATCTCCCAAGATGTGTGACAAATGCCATTGCTTACTTTAGAACTCTTATTCAGCTTATTTGCCGCCATTTAAATATACAGTTTCAAAGAAAGGAGTGCAAACTTATGGAAAGTTGGTTCCATGAGCACACTGACAAACAAAAAAACAATTTTCAGAATCAAACAATTCGTACATACAAGTAGTCATTCTCACAGAACAGGATTAAATTAGAAAAATGATAACATTTAATGGAGTTTCTTGAATGTAAATGAACTTGTGACACCATATACTTGAAGACATCTCTTTCTTCAAAGAGCCTAAGATCCCAAGCAGGATGAAAGTCACTCAAATAGAGCTGTAAACGTACCGAACCAAACGAAGCCTTGTTCGTGTTAGTTCGTTTAGCATTGAGCTTGTTCACAAACACCAACTAAACGAATTTCATGTTCGTTCTATAAGGAAATGATATTTTCCATGTTTGTTCATTAACTTTCGAAATGAACACATGCTAGTTTGAAAATTTAAAACAAAATTGGAAACAACCATCCAAAAGATAAATCAAGTTTAAGTACTTAGACATAATTATTCCTAAAATACCTGACATATTACATCACCATAATTATCCAAAAAAATGTTTAGAATATCCAAATGAGCTTAACAAACGAACATAAACAACTGCACATGAACGAACGTTCACAAACACAATTGGCCAAACACGGCCTTTGTTCGTGTTAGTTCATTTAACTAACCAAACGAAATTCCTTGTTCATGTTCGTTCATTTATTAAACAAACAAACGTAAATGAACTTCCCACCGAACGCTTCACAAACTGGTCGCCGAGAGTTCGGTTTGTTTACAGCCCTACACTTAAAGCTTTACCTCCAAACATAAACAACTGCAGTTTGAACCAGGTCATCTACTTATTTGAACCTTGTATTCATATCTCTGCAAAAGTCTAACTATCGACCTTAAAATGCCAATGTATCACAAAATCACACAACTAAAGAGCAATAAGCACCTTATTTTCACAATGAGCGCAAAAGAGATTTAATTGACCGCATATATATATACATATATAGCTCAATAGCTCATACGAGCATGGAGTAAATGTAAACTACAAATAGCTTAACTTCCCTTTTATGTCAAACAAAAAATGCAACTTAAACCCCTCTAACAAGTCATCATCATACTCAATAAATCCCACCAATAGCAAAGTTAAGGTAGGGTCTGAGGAGGGTAAGATGTAGACGGCCTTACCTCTACCCCGTAGGAATAGAGAGGCTGCTTCCAGTGAGAGCCCCCGGCTCCACAGACATAAGGCACATATCACTCAACAATCGGGACAAAGGCCGATTAGTGCATGTACCCTTTTGTCTTTCGGCTATCAACGCCACCACATGATGCATGATTAACCGTCCGCCGCTTTTAACGTTATTTTCACGAAATTAGTAAAATAACTTTAAAATTAGTGCAATTTCATTTTTGACCCCCGAGGGCCCTCTAACAAGTAAAAGCCCCAAATCCCCAATCACCCCTTCACTTCTTATTGCTATAAGAAAAAAGATTCATCGTCGAAAACTATCACTAAAAGTAAACACAACCTAAAACACCTTGTTCATTCTCTTACCAAATAAATGTCTACAATAAGCATTCATAAAATAACTTCTAAACCAAGTATCCACCAGTCTTTAGCAACAAACAAAATAAACACTATAAACAATTCACACAATCCAGTAACACAAATGTGATAAAACTAAATAAGAAGCAATTTACCTAACAATCCACATCATAAACCTTTAACCTCATTGCAGAACACAATCAAACACGAATTTAATTGCAGAAACGAAACCCTAGAAACAGAGATTGACGAAGAATAAGAGTAAAAAGGGAAGTGAATTAGTGGATTGTAAGAGGTGAGACGACGAATTAAGGCGTAAATAGGATTGAAGAATGGGGGATAAGATGATGAATGAATTGAAGTGATGAAGATGAAGATGAAGAGAGTAGTTGGTTGGTGTTGTTATCCGGTTCGTGTATGGGGGGAGGCAGAGGAGCGACACATGTATGACTGATTGTAGAGAAGAGACACCAACAACCTCAAAACTATAAAAATACTTTAATATTGTTATACAAACATCTTTTCATTCAAAGATTAACCTATTACAAATCAAATATTTTATGTTTTTTTTTAATATTTAGGTGTATATCAATATCTTTAAATCAAATTTCATTCTTCTCCTTTGCTTAAATCATAGAATTAAGTTACTTTATTTGACAAAAATGAAGGCTATTAACAGAGGCCGAAAATTACTTTATTTGACAAAAGAACTAGAAAAGAAAATTGGTGATTTGGATCTTCTCATGGAATCAAGGCTATTAACAGAGGCCGAAAAAAAGGAGTGGGTGGATAGTAGAAAAAAGTTGGAAGAATTAAAGATAGCGGCGACAAGCGAGATCAAACAAAAGGCGCGAGTAAAATGGGCGGTGGAGGGTGATGAAAACACAAAATTTTTTCATGGCATCGCGAATTATAATAATATCAATAAACGCATGAACGGGATTATGATGAATGGAGAATGGTGCTCGGACTTGACAAAAATGAAAGAGGAAGCTCGAAAATTTTTTGCTTTTAAATTCCGAGAACCTTTGAGAAATCGTCCGCATTTTGTGTGTCACAACATAAAAAAACTTTCGGAAGAAGAAAAGGAGATGCTGGTAGCTTCTTTCACGTTAACGGAAATCAAGGAGGCGGTGTGGGAATGTGGGAGCGATAAATCCCCCGGCCCGGATGGCTTTAATTTTTGCTTCATAAAACGATTTTGGGAATTTCTAAAGGA
This sequence comes from Helianthus tuberosus, assembly GCA_030545235.1. Lineage (NCBI taxonomy): Eukaryota > Viridiplantae > Streptophyta > Magnoliopsida > Asterales > Asteraceae > Helianthus > Helianthus tuberosus. The sequence continues at coordinate 36,173,413 of CM060436.1, forward strand.
TGATTTTAGTAAAATTCTGCAAGAGTTTTATGAGTACGGCATAATTAGTCGCGGATGTGGATCGTCTTTTCTCGCTTTAATTCCAAAAGGTACGGACCCCTTATTTCTTAACGATTACCGACCAATTAGCTTGATCGGTTGCATCTCAAAAGTCATTTCTAAGGTTATGGCAAATAGAATAAAAAAGGTGATGGATACTTTAATTTCTGATGTGCAATCGGGTTTTTTATCTAACCGAAACATATTGGATGGCCCTTTAATGCTAAATGAAATCATATCCTGGGTGAAGAAAACGAAAGCAATATCTTTTATTTTTAAAATAGATATTGAAAAGGCGTATGACTCAATAAGTTGGGAATTCATTGACAAAGTAATGACTCAAATGGAATTCCCGGGACGATGGAGGAAATGGGTTTGGGGTATGTTGGAATCTTCTAGGGCGTCGGTGCTAATTAATGGGTCACCAACACTAGAGTTTCAATGCTATAGGGGAGTTCGCCAAGGGGATCCGCTATCGCCTTTTATCTTCATATTAGCGATGGAGGCTTTGTCGTGCTTCATGTTTAAGGCGATCTCGGGGGGTCTCATCAAGGGTATAGAACTCCCAAACGGGGGTCCTGTCATGTCTCACCTAATGTACGCGGACGACGTGGTATTTATGGGGGAATGGAGCGAAAACACAATTATGAACCTTGTGAGGATTATGCGGGGTTTTTACTTAATTTCGGGGCTGAAAATAAGCCATAAAAAATCACATCTTTTTGGCATCGGTGTCGATCCCTCAACGGTTCAAGTGATGGCGAATAATATTCACTGCAAAGTCGGCTCGTTTCCATGTAAGTACCTTGGCCTTTTGGTGGGTGCCAACATGAATCAAGCTCGACATTGGAGTGGAGTGATTGATATACTCAAGTCTAGACTCTCTAAATGGAAGGCGTCCACACTCTCAATCGGAGGTAGAATAACTTTATTAAAGTCCGTCTTGGATAGTTTACCACTGTATTTCTTTTCGTTGTATAAAGCTCCAATCGGAGTTTTGGATAAATTGGAAGTAATTAGAAGGCGGTTCTTTTGGGGTGGGGATGAAAGTAAAAATAAAACCAATTGGGTATGTTGGGAGCGTGTGATCGGGCCTCGTGAAAAGGGTGGAACTGGTATCGGGTCTCTTCGGGACATGAACCTAAGCCTCCTTGTCAAGTGGTGGTGGAGGTTTAAAACGGAAGACGGAAGTCTATGGAAAAGGGTGATCTCGGCTATACATTATCAACCTAGCACTTGGTCGTTTCTTCCGGTCAAGGCTGGACTTTCAGGTCCTTGGAATGCAATTTTCAAAATTGGGAATGAATTAAGCAATAGGAACATGCTGGTCAAGAAGCATATTAAAGGTATCATCGGAGACGGGAATTCTATTCGCTTTTGGGTCGATAATTGGGTAGCCGATGGGCCACTAATGGACCGTTTCCCAGCTCTATTTGCTTTAGAAGCCGAAAAAGGTGTCACTGTGGCTAATAGATTCACATCCTTAGGCTGGTTAGGTGAATGGAGAAGGAATCCGGCTACTGGATCGGAAATCAGCGAGTTACTAGCTCTTAGTGATGAGCTAATGGATATGACGCTGAACGGAGGCCCAGATAAATGGGTGTGGGAGGCTGATCCATCAGGTTTATTCACGGTCCAGTCGTGCAAAAGAATACTAAACGCCTACACTGTACCGTATTTTCCGTTTAATTGGTGCAATTGGGTTCCAAAGAAAATAAATGTGTTTGGTTGGCGAGCTGAACAAGAGCGGTTGCCAACATTGGTGGCTTTACATAAAAGAAAGATTCTCCATGGCTCAACAACATGCCGTTTGTGTGGGGAGTGCGATGAAACGGCAGCTCACCTTTTCACTTCCTGCTATATTGCTGCCTTGATATGGTGCAAAATAGGGGAGTGGTGTAATATCCCACCGATCTTCGCGTTCACTTTTAAAGATCTCTTAATCATACACAAAAACTCGAACACGAGCAGGCCGAAACAAAAGGCGATTTATGCAGTAATTTTGATAGCATGTTGGGTGATTTGGAGAAGCCGGAATGCATTAATCTTCTCAGGTAAACGGGTCGAACCGGATCGGCTTTTGGGAGAGATTAAATCCACGGCTTATTTGTGGATAAAACACCGAGCGAAGAACTTGAAGGTGGAATGGGAACAATGGTGCTCTTTTAATTTTTAAAATGTAATTTTTTATAATTAGCTGGACGACTTGACAGTTTTGGTGATGTATTTTTGTATGTTTCCAGTAGCCTGCTGGAACATATACAGTTGGGGTGATTGTTTTGAATGAAATTTGCCTTCCAAAAAAAAAGTTACTTTATTTGAATCTAACCTAATTAATCTTTTTTCGTTAGATAACTCATACAATTTGTATTTTATATGTTACTTTATTTGAATAGTTCATTTGCCACCCCCTCTCTCTCCCATTGGCACTACCACCCACCATTACCACATGTCACTTGACCACCCACCACTAAAAACCTACCACCACTATCAAATTGTTGCCACCGCCATCAGACACAACAACCATTGTCTCCCACTTACCACCACCACGGCGCCACCATCCCCCGAACTAGGGCTGGCAATTTTAGATACGGACAAGAAAACACAACACGAAACGACATGATCTTAACAGGTTCATGTTTAACCCTTAACATGTTTCGTGTGTCTTAAACAGGTGGACATGATAAGACCTGATAGTTTTCGTGTCGTGTTCATGTTTACCTATTTCGTGTTCGTGTCTTATCGTGTTATTGTCATAACGGGTGATGTTCGTGTCTTAGCAGGTTATCTTTGTGCCTTAACAGGCCGTGTCTGACACGATATGATAGCCCCAAACTCCACACACCACCCTTCTAGGGCAAGTTCGTGTCTTAACAGGTCGTGTTCGTGTCTTAACAGGTCGTGTTCGTATCTTAACAGTTCACGCTCGTGTCTTTTTTTTTTTTGAACGGCAAGGAACGACGTGCCAACCACCGTGACACCAGGCGCTGTGACCAAGGTCGACTACTCGACCGCCGCCAGCCCCTTGGCTCTCCCAGATGCGCGGAAACCCGACCTCCACCCGCCCGAAGGCACAACAGTGGAATAATCAGTAAAACCTCGCCTCCCATCCAAGACGAACCGGCGCCACCCGTATTCGCCCTTCACCTGGATGTCGCAGAAAATAATGGGGAGAGTGGGAGTCGAACCTGGGTCACAAGGAACACCAAGTCTTTCCCTAACCACTCCACCACTACCTCATTGACATGCTCGTGTCTTGTCTTAACAGGCCATGCTCGTGTCTTAACGAGTCGTATGATACGCTTGTAAATTTTTTCGTGTCTTAACATGTCGTGTCCGTGTAACATGTTTATTATCTGGTTCGTGTTCGTGTTTAGAAAAACTGACACGATAAGATTTCCTGTCGTGTTCGTGTCTTAACAGGTCGTGTCTGACACCATATGTCAGCCCTACCCCACACCACCACCCACCCCACACCATTGTCCATCGCACACCCTCCACCTTCATCGTTGCAACCACCCATCACCACAATTCCCGTCAACTTCTACCACCACAACCACCACCGTACCTTCGCCACTAAGAACCCTAGCCACACCACTACCATACCCCTCCCACATGACCGAACTGTCATTCAATTCACCCTCCCATATGTCATCACCACCACACCCAACCACTATTTTTGTCGTACACCATAGCCCTAACCTGACCTTCACTGTAACCTGATTCCACCGTCGTCACCATCGTTCAACCCTACACCTCCGACCACAGCCCCTAACCTAGATCTGTTCACCACCAAGTTAATTACAAAAATAATAGTAACAAAACAGAAAAACATATGTAATTTTAATAATATTTTATCTCAAAATATCGTTTTATAGTTTATAAATATTTATTACTAAAAATACATGTTTCTAACATAACATATAAATCTTTAGTAAAACACTAAAGCCCCACCCCCAAGGAAGAATTTGTCATCTTTGCTTTGTGTGTCCCGGATAATTTATGCATCACAAAAATAAAAAAAAGACATTCTTATGTCATGTGTTGCTATTATATCACCAACCTTATGGAATGTGTGGTGTCATAATCACCTCCTTTATATCTCTACCTGACCACTTAGTTAGGGTTATTGGTGTTTATCGAATAATAAATTTTCGAATTACTAGAATCGAATGTTTCGATTTTTTTTACCTTAATTCGTACTCGCTTCGATTCAATTGGTATTTGAAACTCAAATTCGAACCGAATTCGAATAAACTCAATTTACTTCAAATTCACTCTAAATAATAACTTATTTTACTTTCATTTATTAAAACTACTACAAACTAATTATATTCTTAACATAAAACATAATAATCTGCAAAATTAATTAATTATCAATATGTTAAAACACAAAAATTTAAAAGATAGGTTGGTTACTAGTAGCTATTTAAGTTATGTAAAAATTTAGAAATAAGTAGTATGAGTTATCTGTCAATTGGTTTGGTAATGTTATGAATAATAAACTTATCACTGACGGATGTAGTTCATACTTTTGCCATTAGAAGTTATATGTGTGTGTATATATGTTTGTGTGTGTGTATACACATATATTAAAAAATTATATTTAAATTGAATTCGAATTTTGAATCGAATAGAAAATGTAAGACCCATATACGTTTTTGACAAAAAGTCGCAGCGGAAATTCATACCATAAAATTTCTTTCATTATAAACGGTTTGACTTACTAGAAAGTTCATTTTAAAATAACTCTTTCAAATAAAATCATCAATCAACTTATTTAATAAATAAAAACATAACTTATATCTGCTATATTACATACACCAACGTTCCCGTACAATCTATCTTGTGACTCGGTCTTCGATCTCTACTCTTCGATTATCCTTCGTGACTCGTGCAACCCGCACTCACCACATACGTTCATAACATTAGCTCACATTATAAATATAAACATGGATTCATCCTCGTATACTTTTCGTTTCGTTGTCTTTTTACATATAAGCATTCCATCTAAGTATCAAACCCCTGGTGAGACTTCAATATTGTACCTACATTACTCTTCATTCTCAAGGTACACTATTATAATATCATTACTCAAGCATATCGAAACCTTGCGTACATACATACGTACATGCATACTTACACACCTACATACCTACTTACGTACATACATACTCGCGTACGTTCATACATACCTACTTACATACATATAAACATATATGCATACATACTTACATACATACATACATATCTACATATGTGCATGCATTCATACTCATAACACGTAAGTTAGATTAATCATACGTAACTTAAAACGCATTTAAACGAGTCCCCAAGACAAAACTGGTCAAGCAAACAACTTTCGCCGAAATATGCCCCCGTCGCGTCGCGCGACGGCCACCTGGCCCAGCTGTCACGTGGCGCGACCCCCCTAAATGTCCAGAATGTTGCAGCTGGTTGCTGCATATTCCCAGCATAACCAAATTTTACGAAAACGAGCATATCTTGCTCATTTTTAATCCGATTCACACGATTCTTTTTCTTACGTGATCGTAATTTAATTCTCTATCACATGGAGTTAAAATCCGATATTCGGACTACAAAAATTTAAGACTTTTAGGCCTTCGGCTTATTACCTTTTTACAAAGTTTTGACCCATCCATACATTTATTAACGTAACATGTTTGTTTGACCTTAATTTCATATGAACCTTATAATTTCAATGCCATCTATCATATAAGATTAAATTCTCAGATGTCTTGCATCCTCTTAACCCATTTTCGCTCAAAAGCTTATTTTGACCCGTTATTGGTATTTGCTCATTAAATAGTCTATGACTTACAAAAACCATACTCTTCACTTTCATACTTGACCAAAACATTACACTAATCGAATAGCTTGTTTCCAAACGACTTTTAAGGTCGTTTGCCCGATATACCTATCAAGGGTGTTTTTGTCAACTTTGTTCCATCATTTACAACAGAGGACTTCATTGCATATTTAACCAATCCTACTACTTAACTACAATTCTAATCGCACATACCTTGCTCGGATCAATGCTATGACCCGTTTTAATACTTCATCCACCAAATTGCTAGATGATAGCAACACAATCCTTTCGCTATTCATTCTGTAAATTCGCAATACTTGATAAACAATTCATTAGTCGATATTACCAAATGGTGATATCTTCACCATTTGACCCATTAAATCTAATTGTCCATTTTATCCTTGTGGGATGTTAATTAGTCATTATTCCCTCCATGTAACTTATCCCTTCGTTAACTCATAACGAAAATTACCATATTACCCTTTTTACCCTTTTTAACCATAAAACTTAGTCTCTTATCATGACTACATGTTCCGACCCGTATCAAAACTTGTCGGAACATCATACTTCACATATTCACTTACCATGTTTGTAATCTATTCAACGAGTAGATATTCTATAAAAAAGGGAGTAAGCTTTACTTACATTGCATCCGAGTACGCTTCCCGTGCGCATAAGTTCCATTTGACCCGCTTCTTTCCCAAGCTTCCACGCCTCTTATCAAGCATCAAACTATCATATATCATTCTCAAGATAGTTAGCTTATTCATCATTCATCACGACCCTTTCATCACACGGGTCTTATATTGAAATCATCATTCGACCTCATAACATGCTAATCTATCAAATCTTAACTGATTTCTTCAAACATTCACACACATATATGATTTCAAACATTATTAACATAAGCAACTCATCATTTTCATCATGTTATACAAAACCCACTTCATCACTACTTTGCTAATCACTTACAAATGATCTAATCTTAATTACCTCATAATTTCATCATACATTTGACGTGTGTACTACCTCCTAAGCATAGTGTACAACTAATTCATGCATATTCTTCTAACCTCATCCATAATTCATCAAATTCCTCCTTCTAATCAACATGAATCATTCATACATAAACATCAAACATACTAGTATCACATTTCTTTCAATTCCTCTAACAAGAATCTATCATACATATCAAAATACATCAATATTAAGCAAGAATTGGACATGGGTGATCATTCAAGTCGTCATCATCACCATAACCAACGGGTTTCACCTATAAACATCAAATTAACCCAAACCATGCATAATCCATGTTCCAAATGATGATTCTAACACATACTCATACTCAATTTCATACAAATTCGTGATTTACAACATAACCCACTTCGTGCATAATCACCAATCTAACTTTTAAGACATACCTTGCGATCCCCTTGTGAAGGTGGTCATTAATCCATGCTCAGTTATGAATTTAAGCTTCATTTAACCTTTCAATGTGATGATTTCTTGATTAGGGTTCTTGAGCTCTCATGGAGCTCCTGGCTCCTTCCAGAACACACGTACGTGTGTGTGTCTGTGTGTGTATTTCATATATAAATTCAACTTTTGTTTTACCCCACTTTAGCCCCTCAAGTTTGCCACTAAATTATACTTGGCACAACTTTCATCCTTTAATTGTTTCTACTATATTCTTAACTAGGTTAAATAGCCTAGTTATTTATTTCTTGATGTACCATATCAGAACATTTGCCGAATATAAACATTCGGGTTTTGGGGTGTTACAGAAAATCATAAATTTGTATTTGATTACTGGACTCAAATACGTATCAAGTCGAATTCGAAACTTATTAAACAATTTTGAACCTTATTAAACAAATTCGAATCGAGTCGAATTTCGAATTTTTAGAATTCAAATCGAATTCTAAACACTCCGATCCTAGTTAGAGCTATAAACATTCTACTTCAGGTCATTTAAAAAAAACCATTGTTAATGATAAGTATGTTTATTATTATTACTAGATTATAACCCCGTGTATTACACGGATTGCATAAATATAATTTTATATATTAAGTAATAAAAAAGTTATATCTTAAAAAAACATGTGTATTATACGAGTTGAATAGATATAATGTAACCGGTTAATACGTACAGTCATCAAGGTATGTATTTAAAAAATAAATTTTGATATGCAATTTACCTATTATATCTTTTTTTATTTACTATTATGTTCGAAACATGTGTATTACACGGGGTTAAACAAAAGAAATATTAGATGGTTATTAGTAAACGGTAAATATAAAAGAAATAGTTGAGAAAATAAATATAAATAAATAAGAGAGAAGCATGAAGATTATGATTATTAATTTTCTATTTCTCTCTTCTATTAAATAATAATTTAACTAAATTTAATAATAAAAACAAAATTTTATATACTTATCCTAATTATGGTCCTGGAAGGCACGGTGTGAACCCGATCGTTGCAACGGGATAAAAGAATGATGCGAATCATGAGGCTCCTCATTTTGATGTGGCCCGAACGAATGGTGGTAGGACGGTGAGGAACTGAGTGAGACTGAACGTCTCGCAGGCTCTAAATAGGTTCTCCAGTCTTCGTGAGGACTAGAGCTGAATGTTGCTGATGGTGTACGCCGGTGAGATGGTCCGGCTTCATGGTCGTTTCTTGCCAAAACTAGAGCCTTTCCTCTTCCACCTCGGCCCCTAACTCTTGGCGGCATTTTGTCTTTGATCCTGTCAAAACAAAGAAAACAACAAAAGACAAAAACCAATTAAGATTAGGATTAATCCTAAGTCCTTTGCCTAGACTCGGAAGTCAAGGAATGTGCAACTATGTCGTTGAGATTAAACACAAAAGGCTAGTGTTTAATTCACTCAACATTGGCTCTGATACCAACCTGTCACACCCCGATATTTCCACGTATTACCGGTGGGCCCGGTGGGGAGTATCGTGACGTAGTTGATATCATCATAGATAAGTGATCACAGTTTAATGCACAACGGAAGTCTAATATTACAAACCGAATTGAAAGTATATTAAAATATTATACAAACGGTTGATAAGTGGATCCACAGGCGGATCTAAAACATAAAGTAAATATTGTTCCACAGACTTAAAGTATTAAGAGCTTGCAAGACTCTTTAACTAATACTCAGGAGATTCCAACCCATTTCATGTAGTACCTGCACTTAATCTTTTTGAAAAATAAGTCAGTTTACACTAGTAAATACAATTAACTGACTCTTTTGAAAACATTTAAGAAAATTGATTTAAATGCACAAGGCATAAATATTCTTTTATAACTTGGGACAATTTTTTAAAATAATCTTGTATACAGATTTATATGTTTGTCGTCCGTTCAGGGCCCGGTTAGAAGAGTCGAGACAAGATTAATAGACACACCACAAGTATAGGCCCACAAGAAGTTTCCTCGTGAGTGAGATACCATTTTTACATACGCAACTGTCAGGTGTATGCCTACACCCCGTGCTTAAGCCGTGGCCATTTCAAATGAATGAGCCGAGGATATCCAGGACACGGTCATTAACCCCCCAAAGGCTTTGTATCAAACAAAACATATTAAAACGGGTTATCTCAATGATTTGACCACTAATCGATAAAATATTCAATACCCGACCAAGCGGTAATAATTTACCGTATCCCAAGCCCGTATAGGGAAAGAATGGTAGGGGTCGGTAGGTGGCATAACAGATGGTGACGTCCAAAGAAACGGCTCACTGGCTGGATCAAAAGGTGCCACATGAAATGGAGAAACAGGGGGAAAAGTAGCAGACGGTGGTATAGCAGGGATAGATACCGGTACATGTCCAAAAGGGTGAGCCGAAGAACCCTCTCCAGGTCGCGCTGGAGGTGTAAACCGAGGAAATGAAAAGGATGTATCAACGTGATGGGTGTCAGTGATCTGAGGGGGAATAGGTGGAACCTCATCATCTGTAGGAATCCACCCACACTGGGCGTGCTCATCTCGTGGGTCAATCTGTGCCTCAAAAAGTGCACGATCAAACTGAACTGGCATAGGATCATGGTGAGGTGCAACCAGAGGGTCAACTGGTGCATCAGCAATAAGTGGGGGATCAACGTGATCAGCAGCAATAACATGGTCACCCTCTAGTAATGGTGCATCAGCAGGGTGATCATCAATGGGTGGGTCAGCAATGACAGGCTCAATAGGCATGCCAGCATGAGCAGGGTCATGCTCAAGCACTGGGTCAGGAGCAGGGTCTAGTGGCTGCTCAGGATCATCAAAGGCCATCTCAAAATCAAACTCAGGGTCGATGGGATCAACTGGGTCAACTGGGTCGACCGGATCCTCCATAGGCTGATCCATGGGTATAAACTCTATATCCTCATCTGGGTCGAATCCTGGGGAAAAGACAGGATCGGAATCCTCCACATCATCGTGGTCGAAAGCAAAACTAGGAATAGGGGTAACAGAGGATGCCTGGTCGGGATCTGATCCATGTGAGAAGTGCTGCGCACTCTGGGTGTGTGAAGGTGCGGAGGCCACAGACTCGGAAGAGTCTGGGACCGGAGAGTGAGCAGGTGACTCCTCGGCGGGAGCATCTGCGATCATCAAGAGATCACCAGCAGCAAGAAGGGCCTCGCCCTGAACATCCTCCTCTAAGGGCTCATCATCATACAGATCGACGTCGTCATCATCGTCGGCGTCGAGAAGCAAATCGTAAGCAGGATATGAAGCAAGTGGTATGGGAGCAGGGATCTCCACTAACGGTAGGTCCCCGGCCAAAGGGCCATCAGCGAGCTCATCAGCACTATCAGGTAAAGCAAAGGGCTGAAAGTCGTCCTCGTCTGTGCTGGTAACGTCAGATGTGTGGACCTCGTGCTCTGAAGACTCTAGGTCATCTGATACTATAGGTCTAGGTCCTGTGGTGTCTGAGTCACCTGTGCCAGAGGTGTCCATGGTGTCTGTAACATATACACAAACATGCACAAACAGTCAATCATACAATCAATTAATCACATAAGTCACCAAGTAAGCATTCAAATAATTCTCCTAGTCCCACTAGCCTCCCAGTCTCCTAGACTGATACTCCTAGTCCCACTAGCCAATTCTCCTAGTCCCACTAGCCAATTCTCCTAGTCCCACTAGCCATCTACCTCGATCTCCCAGACCGAGCCTCGGCCTCCAAGACCGAGCCTCAGCCTCCAAGACTGAGCCTATAAATAATAAATAAAAGGTGCTAAACATTTGTTTGTAAAAACGTTTTGGATCTGGACTTAAGTGGTATGCAGTAAAAATGTTTTCGTGAGAGCCCTAGTGATCATAGTCTAGACTCGAGAAAGAATCCTAGTTCGCTATGATCAGAGCTCTGATACCAAGCTGTCACACCCTGGCTTTGCGGAAGCGTGGTTAATTTGGTGTGACTTCTTAATACCATAGCTTAACCATAACAAAGCTATATGAAATAAAACCATGCAAGATCATCCATTCGATTAAGTTTTAAAAACCAAATACAATAACATTGTCTTAACGGAAACACATCCTAACGACATTGTTCAACAAACACAAACATCAACATAACATAAACACAGTTTAAGGACTGTGACTTGTCCAGGAAAGAGTCACATTCCCCAAACCCGGATGACCTCGTAACTAGTGCAGCGGGAAAACGTGTCATACCGCGCCAGATCCTTTAATTCCCTGAAATACATGTAAGTTGAAAAATCAACAATAATGTTGAGCGAGTTCATGTGTAGTGAGTATGTAAAACACTTGTAAGTATAAAAATCCCTGGTATGTAGCAAATAAGGAAAAAGAGATCACCAATGGTTTGCAAGGCCATTGATATGTGTGAAGTGCAAGTAGGAAGACTCAAACCTAGCAGATTTCGCGTTGGGTACAAAGTCACCCCGAGGTCCGTTCTGGTTGGGCCTGGGGCTGGGCTCGCTACACCCAGATAGATCTACCGCTTACGTCCCTCGGTCCTACAATGAGGATTAATGGCCTCCAGTTTCCGCCTACCCACTCACATGATCTAAGTAGTAACCCTCCTTACGCTAACCATACCATGTAAAAAGTATTCGTAATCATAGTAACATGTATTTCACCCCCGCAGTTTAGAAAACTGAAAACAGTTAAGAGAAAAGGGGGGCATGAACTCACAGTGGTGCGTCTCTACCAAGTATACCTCCAAATCAAGCAGCTGTGTGACGACCTACACGTACTAACTCTATTAGACGGACGGCCGTGCCTTAGCTTTAAGGTTTAAGTTTTTGGGAAATAGTTAGACAACTATTTCGTGTTTATATTCCGTATATACTTGGTAATCATTTTCCTTCCCAAGGATGGGGGATTTAATACATGTGTATTCGTATAATTTCGAAATATATTATTAAGTCTCACTTAAAATATATTTTATTTCTAACTCCAAAATATAAATATTCTTCTCAAAAATATTATATTTTCTATTACATAAGTTTTCCCAAAATAATACCTTGACAAAAATACGTGTTAAGTCATATTTTCTTAAAATGCGTAAGTTACGTTTTAATGATCGAGTGGTAATAATAATTACCGGTGTAACTTATATATTTATCATAGAGACGTTCGTATTATTTTGGATCCATTATCATTCGTTAGTATTATTTTTACCCTAAAAATAATACTAGTATTTTTACAAAATAATCATAAACACATATCAAGTGACTTTATGAAAAATATATACTAAATATATATTTACCAAGTTTTATTTTGTGAAATCCCACCTCCGATGTTTTGTAAATAAAGTCGTGGCGAAATCTATAATTTGAAAACAAGTCGAAAAGTATTTCTAACACTTATAGTGAAAATAATTCTAAGTGTTAGGTTTTTAGAAAAATTTCGCCAGAGTTTCCTCTGTAACTGGGCGTGGCCACGCTTTCAAGCGTATCATTTTCTTATATAAATCAAATCAACCATTTTTCAAAACAATATTCAACACATTAAACTAGTTAATAAACGTGTACATCGCATAAATTACATGAACTTGCGTTTTATCCAAGAACATAAAGTAAATTCCATTACTTTTAGTGGATCTTTATATAAATCAATCCGGTTTTGTAAAAACCCCGTTTTTAAAGAAATTCCATCTTTACAACTTCTCGTCATCTTTTTCAAAAATAGTTATTTTGTCGAAAGTGTGTGCTACACAAGTGTTTACACACTTGTGTGTTCTAAAAATCATTCGTGTTAGTGTAAGATCCGTCTTTAGAAAACATGATTTCTTTGATACTTGGTTCTTTGAAAATACTGCTTGTAGATACGTAGATCTACTAGTTTTAAACACTATTTCACAAGCAAAATCGCTTTTACACAAGTTCATGATTCGTGTGTGGTAGAGTTTCATCCTTTAACCCTTGTTACTTCCAAAACAACCTTATGTCATGATCCAAGGTCATGACCAATCCGGGTTAAATGACGATCCGAGCTACCACAACATAGATCGGGTCCAAACAATCACACAAATCAATTACTACAAGATTTACACAACATATGAGCTTTTAACCATCACTTTTAGTGTTTTTAGTAGGCTTTTATGCTTCAACTTGTATGTTTGCGACTTTTAACCGTTACAAATCATATTAACCACTTCAAAATAGTTCGAGAGTGTGATTCAAGCAACTTACTACTAGCTCGAGGCTAGGGAAGAATCTAAGCGCAAAATGAGTGGATAAAAGCAATGTAGTGAGGTCCTTCGCCTTCCGATTGCACCAAGGTTCCTTATACGCGATCCTTATCACTTGTATGCACTTGGAATGTGATGATCAAAACTCAAAAATATGGATGGATGGTAGAGGGGTGTTCGGCCGAGAGCTCTTAGAGAGAGAGAGAGAGTTGTTTTGGGGGTGTTAAGTGGTGAATGATATGTTAGGCTAATCCTTGATCTTATAGTCATTCCATAAGTGTATTACCCAACGGATTTCATGCTCTCTAGATACTAAACATGAAGATTAAAATAATAATTTGGAGGACAAAGTATGTCCCCCCTCTTGGGGACGGTTGGTTAAGGGGGGGGGGGTATCTAGTTCAAATCCAACCAATTAGTTAAGCATTAGTTAAGTTAAGTGGTGGTTAACTTGGTTACTAGTGTGTCATGCAATATTGCGGGTGTTAGGGTTTTCAGGGACCCTAACTGGCTCAGAAAAAGAAAAACAATGTTAATGACAAAATTTTTATGTTTCGGATATAATCCGGTTGCTTTGTTGGATAGAGATCCGTTAAAGCGTTAAACAAGCTTTAAAGTGTCGTTATAATTATTTTTAGTGACACAACTTATTCCTCCAAAGTGTCAGGAATATTTTTCTTCATGTTTTGGCACTTTATTAGGTAGCTTAATGCTGAATTATTATGTAAAGTGCTGAATTCTTGTGCTTAGAGCACGTTTTAGGCACATCCAGTCATTGTAACTTATTCCTAGAGACGCAGTTCTACAACCCTTGTATCCCTACACTCACCACTTGTGTAGTAAAATTTTTCTGGCTCATACAGGCCTTAGAGGCAGTGTCTGCCTGATGCTGGCTTTATCAGCAGGTTCAATAGGTTATCCGTTTATAGTGCTACTGTGCTTTTTGTGCATCATGTTTGTCACTAAGGTTCAGCATGTAAATAATGTAGTGACGGTAAGTAAAGTATGATGCAGGTATATGCATGTATCAGAAATCAAGTAGCAGTTCATCAGTAATTTCAAACAAGCACAGTAATTAAGCAGTAATTAATTATTAATTAAGTCGTACGGATACCTGGTTTAGTGAGGGTTGTCACGTTCTCCCCCCGTTAGAAAAATTTCGTCCCGAAATTTTAAGTTCTGCTTGTAGATGCAGGGTTCTTAGGAAATAGGTGGGGGTACTTCTCTTTCATCCGGTCCTCACGCTCCCAGGTGTATTCAGGACCATGTCTAGCATTCCAACGAACTTTGACGAGCTTGACACTGCTCCGGCGGGTCTTATTTACTTTCCAATCCGTAACCTCCACCGGTTCTTCAACGAAATGGAGCGTGTCGTCAACATGAATCTCGTCGATGGGAATGGCAATGGTATCTTGAGTTGGACTTTTCTTTAGGTTGGATACATGAAATGTATCGTGAACTGAATGGAGTTCAGCAGGTAAGTCCAGCTTGTATGCTACCAGTCCTATTCTTTCCAAAATTCTGAAAGGACCAATGTAGCGCGGATTTAACTTCCCACGCTTTCCGAAGCGTGCCACACCCTTCCAGGGTGAAACTTTCAATAAAACCATTTCTCCAACTTGGAATTCCAAGTGTTTCCGGTTTGGATCTGCATAGGCCTTCTGTCTGTGGCGAGCTGCTTCGATGCGTTTTCGGATCTGCGCAATCTTGTCTGTCGTCTCTTGGACGATTTCGGGACCAGCAAGCTGCCTATCACCTGCGTCAGCCCAGCATAGGGGTGATCGACACTTGCGTCCGTAAAGAGCTTCGAATGGCGCGGCACCAATACTGGTGTGGTAGCTGTTGTTGTATGAAAATTCGACCAAAGGCAAATGCTTGTCCCAGCTACCGCCCAAATCCATAACACACGCTCTCAGCATGTCTTCCAAAGTCTGTATCGTTCGCTCGCTTTGACCGTCAGTCTGTGGATGAAACGCAGTGCTCAGATTTAATTGTGAGCCAAAAGCTTCTTGGAAGGATTGCCAAATCCTTGACACAAATCTTCCGTCTCTATCAGAGATGATTGAGAGAGGCACTCCATGACGTGCGACGATCTCTCTCATGTAAATTTCAGCCAATTTGCTAGTGTTATCCTTCTCTTTGATTGGCAGAAAGTGTGCTGACTTTGTTAGGCGGTCAACTATCACCCAGATAGTGTCATGACCTCTTGGCGTTCTTGGCAACTTTGTAATAAAATCCATTGAGATTTGTTCCCATTTCCACTTGGGAATCTCAGGTTGTTGCAGAAGTCCTGAAGGCTTCTGATATTCGGATTTAACCTTAGCACACGTTAGACATTTGCTCACATAAACAGCAACATTGCCTTTCATCCTAGGCCACCAATAGTAATCCTTGAGGTCTTGGTACATCTTATCCGCTCCTGGATGGATAGAGTACCGTGATTTGTGAGCTTCATCGAAAATAACCTTCCTTAAACCTCCAAACAAAGGAACCCAAATCCTTTTCTCAAAACATAACGTTCCTTCCTCGTTTGGTACCAGTAGCTTCTCCATCCCACGGAGATATTCTTCTTCAAGGTTTCCTTCCTTGAGAGCTTCTTTCTGCGCGGCACGAATGCGCAAGGAAAGATCGGTTCGGATAATCATTTCTAAAGCCCAAACCCTTATGGGCTTGATCCTCTCCTTTCGACTTAGGGCATCGGCGACCACATTCGCCTTCCCTGGATGATACTTTATCTCGCAGTCGTAATCGTTTAACAACTCAACCCATCGTCTTTGCCTCATATTCAGCTCCTTCTGGTTGAATATGTGTTGTAGGCTCTTATGATCTGTAAAAATTGTACACTTTGTACCAAAAAGGTAGTGTCTCCAGATCTTTAATGCAAATACCACTGCGCCAAGTTCCAAATCATGTGTGGTATAGTTCTTTTCGTGCACTTTCAATTGACGTGATGCGTAGGCAATAACCTTTTGGCGTTGCATCAACACACAGCCCAATCCTTGACGCGAGGCGTCACAGTATACCACAAAATCATCTGTACCTTCCGGTAGTGCTAAGATTGGCGCATTGCAGAGCTTATCCTTCAACAGCTGAAACGCTTCTTCCTGTTTGATTCCCCAATCAAACTTCTTATCTTTCTGGGTGAGGAGCGTCAATGGTTGAGCGATCTTTGAAAAATCCTCAATGAATCTTCGATAATAGCCAGCCAAACCCAAGAATTGTCGAATCTCGGTTGGCGTCCTTGGCGTTTCCCAATTCTTGATCGCTTCGATCTTTGTGGGATCAAAATGGATTCCATTTCCATTAACCACATGTCCAAGAAATTGGACTTCACGTAGCCAAAATTCGCACTTAGAGAATTTGGCGTACAGCTGTTCTTTCTTCAGCAGTTCCAAAATAGCTCTTAGATGCTGTTCGTGTTCAGCCTTTGTCTTTGAATAAATCAAGATATCATCGATGAACACTATCACGAACTTGTCCAAGTACGGCTTGCAAACTCTATTCATCAAATCCATAAAAACCGCAGGTGCGTTTGTCAAACCAAACGGCATAACAAGGAACTCGTAGTGTCCATAACGAGTTCTGAAGGCTGTCTTCGGGATACTCTCCTCTTGTATCCTTAACTGATGGTATCCAGATCGCAAGTCGATCTTGGAGTAAAAGCTTGAACCTTGCAGTTGGTCAAACAGAGCATCAATCCTTGGCAGAGGGTATCTATTCTTGATCGTCAGCTTGTTCAGCTCCCGGTAGTCGATGCACATACGAAAACTACCGTCCTTCTTCTTGACAAACAGGACCGGAGCTCCCCAAGGCGAGAAGCTTGGCCGGATAAATCCCTTGTCTAACAACTCTTGAAGTTGTGTTGACAGTTCCTACATCTCAGACGGAGCAAGTCTATAAGGTGCCTTAGCCACAGGCGCGGCGCCTGGAACTAAATCGATGTGAAACTCTACTTGTCTCTGAGGTGGCAGTCCAGGTAAGTCCTCTGGGAAGACTTCTGGATATTCCCTCACGACAGGGATGTCTTCTATTCTTGGCTCAGCAGCCTTCTTATTCACAATGTGTGCCAGGAAGGCAACACATCCCTTCTGCAAACACTTTCGCGCTTTCAGGCAGCTGATAATTCTTAACGGCGTATCACGCTTCTCACCATGAACCACAATTGTTTCGCCATCTTCGGTTGGGATACGAACGACCTTTTCGTGACAAACTATCTCAGCCTTGTTGCCTGATAACCAATCCATTCCTACCACCACGTCGAAGCTTCCCAACTGGACTGGTAGTAGATCCAAAGTAAACTCACGTTATAATACGTACGCTTTATTATGATAGTAATAGTACATAACATCTCATGTTATAATCATATCAATCACACAACATCCCATGTTATAAAACATAAATAATCAATCAAAACATCACATATGATGAGAATACTGCGATTGCCTTATATTGAGACCACATAGTAAGCGTACAAGTACATCACAGTGTCATACAACATCAGTCGACTAAGGGCTACATCACCCTAGTCCAAAAACTATATCAAATCAGTGTCAATACATCCCAAATACATCAACAAAAGTCAGAATCATAATGTAGTCTCCAAAAATGTTGTGCAGACAAAAGCAATCGCCGTCTTCTCACCAGCGTCTACCCATACGGTACTGAAGAGCTCTACACAGATGGTGGTGGAGGAGGGGGAAAGTGAGTGTAGAACAAACGACGCAACTGGAGCCAGTCCTCCTCCATGGCTCTTTGGGTACGCAACCAAGAAGCAACCTGCTGCTCTAGGGCAAAAAGGCGTGCAGCATAGTCTGGTGGTAAAGGTCGAGAAGGCTGCAAAGGAGAGTGGGTCTGACCCTGGCACCGACACGGCGGCGGCTGGGCTCTCTCAAGCTCCTGAATGCGCTGCGTGTGTGCCTCGTGCTGGGCGACAAAAGACATCAAAACGTCCTCAATAGTATACCCCATATGGAAAGAATGGTAGGGGTCGGTAGGTGGCATAACAGATGGTGACGTCCAAAGAAACGGCTCACTGGCTGGATCAAAAGGTGCCACATGAAATGGAGAAACAGGGGGAAAAGTAGCAGACGGTGGTATAGCAGGGATAGATACCGGTACATGTCCAAAAGGGTGAGCCGAAGAACCCTCTCCAGGTCGCGCTGGAGGTGTAAACCGAGGAAATGAAAAGGATGTATCAACGTGATGGGTGTCAGTGATCTGAGGGGGAATAGGTGGAACCTCATCATCTGTAGGAATCCACCCACACTGGGCGTGCTCATCTCGTGGGTCAATCTGTGCCTCAAAAAGTGCACGATCAAACTGAACTGGCATAGGATCATGGTGAGGTGCAACCAGAGGGTCAACTGGTGCATCAGCAATAAGTGGGGGATCAACGTGATCAACAGCAATAACATGGTCACCCTCTAGTAATGGTGCATCAGCAGGGTGATCATCAATGGGTGGGTCAGCAATGACAGGCTCAATAGGCATGCCAGCATGAGCAGGGTCATGCTCAAGCACTGGGTCAGGAGCAGGGTCTAGTGGCTGCTCAGGATCATCAAAGGCCATCTCAAAATCAAACTCAGGGTCGATGGGATCAACTGGGTCAACTGGGTCGACCGGATCCTCCATAGGCTGATCCATGGGTATAAACTCTATATCCTCATCTGGGTCGAATCCTGGGGAAAAGACAGGATCGGAATCCTCCACATCATCGTGGTCGAAAGCAAAACTAGGAATAGGGGTAACAGAGGATGCCTGGTCGGGATCTGATCCATGTGAGAAGTGCTGCGCACTCTGGGTGTGTGAAGGTGCGGAGGCCACAGACTCGGAAGAGTCTGGGACCGGAGAGTGAGCAGGTGACTCCTCGGCGGGAGCATCTGCGATCATCAAGAGATCACCAGCAGCAAGAAGGGCCTCGCCCTGAACATCCTCCTCTAAGGGCTCATCATCATACAGATCGACGTCGTCATCATCGTCGGCGTCGAGAAGCAAATCGTAAGCAGGATATGAAGCAAGTGGTATGGGAGCAGGGATCTCCACTAACGGTAGGTCCCCGGCCAAAGGGCCATCAGCGAGCTCATCAGCACTATCAGGTAAAGCAAAGGGCTGAAAGTCGTCCTCGTCTGTGCTGGTAACGTCAGATGTGTGGACCTCGTGCTCTGAAGACTCTAGGTCATCTGATACTATAGGTCTAGGTCCTGTGGTGTCTGAGTCACCTGTGCCAGAGGTGTCCATGGTGTCTGTAACATATACACAAACATGCACAAACAGTCAATCATACAATCAATTAATCACATAAGTCACCAAGTAAGCATTCAAATAATTCTCCTAGTCCCACTAGCCTCCCAGTCTCCTAGACTGATACTCCTAGTCCCACTAGCCAATTCTCCTAGTCCCACTAGCCAATTCTCCTAGTCCCACTAGCCATCTACCTCGATCTCCCAGACCGAGCCTCGGCCTCCAAGACCGAGCCTCAGCCTCCAAGACTGAGCCTATAAATAATAAATAAAAGGTGCTAAACATTTGTTTGTAAAAACGTTTTGGATCTGGACTTAAGTGGTATGCAGTAAAAATGTTTTCGTGAGAGCCCTAGTGATCATAGTCTAGACTCGAGAAAGAATCCTAGTTCGCTATGATCAGAGCTCTGATACCAAGCTGTCACACCCTGGCTTTGCGGAAGCGTGGTTAATTTGGTGTGACTTCTTAATACCATAGCTTAACCATAACAAAGCTATATGAAATAAAACCATGCAAGATCATCCATTCGATTAAGTTTTAAAAACCAAATACAATAACATTGTCTTAACGGAAACACATCCTAACGACATTGTTCAACAAACACAAACATCAACATAACATAAACACAGTTTAAGGACTGTGACTTGTCCAGGAAAGAGTCACATTCCCCAAACCCGGATGACCTCGTAACTAGTGCAGCGGGAAAACGTGTCATACCGCGCCAGATCCTTTAATTCCCTGAAATACATGTAAGTTGAAAAATCAACAATAATGTTGAGCGAGTTCATGTGTAGTGAGTATGTAAAACACTTGTAAGTATAAAAATCCCTGGTATGTAGCAAATAAGGAAAAAGAGATCACCAATGGTTTGCAAGGCCATTGATATGTGTGAAGTGCAAGTAGGAAGACTCAAACCTAGCAGATTTCGCGTTGGGTACAAAGTCACCCCGAGGTCCGTTCTGGTTGGGCCTGGGGCTGGGCTCGCTACACCCAGATAGATCTACCGCTTACGTCCCTCGGTCCTACAATGAGGATTAATGGCCTCCAGTTTCCGCCTACCCACTCACATGATCTAAGTAGTAACCCTCCTTACGCTAACCATACCATGTAAAAAGTATTCGTAATCATAGTAACATGTATTTCACCCCCGCAGTTTAGAAAACTGAAAACAGTTAAGAGAAAAGGGGGACATGAACTCACAGTGGTGCGTCTCTACCAAGTATACCTCCAAATCAAGCAGCTGTGTGACGACCTACACGTACTAACTCTATTAGACGGACGGCCGTGCCTTAGCTTTAAGGTTTAAGTTTTTGGGAAATAGTTAGACAACTATTTCGTGTTTATATTCCGTATATACTTGGTAATCATTTTCCTTCCCAAGGATGGGGGATTTAATACATGTGTATTCGTATAATTTCGAAATATATTATTAAGTCTCACTTAAAATATATTTTATTTCTAACTCCAAAATATAAATATTCTTCTCAAAAATATTATATTTTCTATTACATAAGTTTTCCCAAAATAATACCTTGACAAAAATACGTGTTAAGTCATATTTTCTTAAAATGCGTAAGTTACGTTTTAATGATCGAGTGGTAATAATAATTACCGGTGTAACTTATATATTTATCATAGAGACGTTCGTATTATTTTGGATCCATTATCATTCGTTAGTATTATTTTTACCCTAAAAATAATACTAGTATTTTTACAAAATAATCATAAACACATATCAAGTGACTTTATGAAAAATATATACTAAATATATATTTACCAAGTTTTATTTTGTGAAATCCCACCTCCGATGTTTTGTAAATAAAGTCGTGGCGAAATCTATAATTTGAAAACAAGTCGAAAAGTATTTCTAACACTTATAGTGAAAATAATTCTAAGTGTTAGGTTTTTAGAAAAATTTCGCCAGAGTTTCCTCTGTAACTGGGCGTGGCCACGCTTTCAAGCGTATCATTTTCTTATATAAATCAAATCAACCATTTTTCAAAACAATATTCAACACATTAAACTAGTTAATAAACGTGTACATCGCATAAATTACATGAACTTGCGTTTTATCCAAGAACATAAAGTAAATTCCATTACTTTTAGTGGATCTTTATATAAATCAATCCGGTTTTGTAAAAACCCCGTTTTTAAAGAAATTCCATCTTTACAACTTCTCGTCATCTTTTTCAAAAATAGTTATTTTGTCGAAAGTGTGTGCTACACAAGTGTTTACACACTTGTGTGTTCTAAAAATCATTCGTGTTAGTGTAAGATCCGTCTTTAGAAAACATGATTTCTTTGATACTTGGTTCTTTGAAAATACTGCTTGTAGATACGTAGATCTACTAGTTTTAAACACTATTTCACAAGCAAAATCGCTTTTACACAAGTTCATGATTCGTGTGTGGTAGAGTTTCATCCTTTAACCCTTGTTACTTCCAAAACAACCTTATGTCATGATCCAAGGTCATGACCAATCCGGGTTAAATGACGATCCGAGCTACCACAACATAGATCGGGTCCAAACAATCACACAAATCAATTACTACAAGATTTACACAACATATGAGCTTTTAACCATCACTTTTAGTGTTTTTAGTAGGCTTTTATGCTTCAACTTGTATGTTTGCGACTTTTAACCGTTACAAATCATATTAACCACTTCAAAATAGTTCGAGAGTGTGATTCAAGCAACTTACTACTAGCTCGAGGCTAGGGAAGAATCTAAGCGCAAAATGAGTGGATAAAAGCAATGTAGTGAGGTCCTTCGCCTTCCGATTGCACCAAGGTTCCTTATACGCGATCCTTATCACTTGTATGCACTTGGAATGTGATGATCAAAACTCAAAAATATGGATGGATGGTAGAGGGGTGTTCGGCCGAGAGCTCTTAGAGAGAGAGAGAGAGTTGTTTTGGGGGTGTTAAGTGGTGAATGATATGTTAGGCTAATCCTTGATCTTATAGTCATTCCATAAGTGTATTACCCAACGGATTTCATGCTCTCTAGATACTAAACATGAAGATTAAAATAATAATTTGGAGGACAAAGTATGTCCCCCCTCTTGGGGACGGTTGGTTAAGGGGGGGGGGGGGGGTATCTAGTTCAAATCCAACCAATTAGTTAAGCATTAGTTAAGTTAAGTGGTGGTTAACTTGGTTACTAGTGTGTCATGCAATATTGCGGGTGTTAGGGTTTTCAGGGACCCTAACTGGCTCAGAAAAAGAAAAACAATGTTAATGACAAAATTTTTATGTTTCGGATATAATCCGGTTGCTTTGTTGGATAGAGATCCGTTAAAGCGTTAAACAAGCTTTAAAGTGTCGTTATAATTATTTTTAGTGACACAACTTATTCCTCCAAAGTGTCAGGAATATTTTTCTTCATGTTTTGGCACTTTATTAGGTAGCTTAATGCTGAATTATTATGTAAAGTGCTTAATTCTTGTGCTTAGAGCACGTTTTAGGCACATCCAGTCATTGTAACTTATTCCTAGAGACGCAGTTCTACAACCCTTGTATCCCTACACTCACCACTTGTGTAGTAAAATTTTTCTGGCTCATACAGGCCTTAGAGGCAGTGTCTGCCTGATGCTGGCTTTATCAGCAGGTTCAATAGGTTATCCGTTTATAGTGCTACTGTGCTTTTTGTGCATCATGTTTGTCACTAAGGTTCAGCATGTAAATAATGTAGTGACGGTAAGTAAAGTATGATGCAGGTATATGCATGTATCAGAAATCAAGTAGCAGTTCATCAGTAATTTCAAACAAGCACAGTAATTAAGCAGTAATTAATTATTAATTAAGTCGTACGGATACCTGGTTTAGTGAGGGTTGTCACAATATCAGTAGGCTATCTTCCATTATGCCCAAATGAATTTAAAACCAATTTAAGCCCCGTAAGGGTATTTTGGTCATTTTAGAGTTGATCAAAGAGGTTAAACAACAATCTGAGGTTCTGGTCTAAATTATACAGTAAAAATATTAATTTTATCAAGTTACATCAGTATGACATCATACATTTGTGAGGTTTATCTTTTAGGGCCAAACTATGCACCGTAGGGGCATTTTGGTCATTTCACATATGCTTTTAAGGTCAAATTTGGAAATCTGAGTTCAAGAATTATACTTACTGTTAAAGTATAAAGATTTATTTTTAAAATCAGTAGGTAACAAGTCTTAGGCGTTAAATATGGTTTTAAACCATACTATGCGCCTAATTAGCGTAAAAGTCGGTAATTGACGGTATTCAAGATGTTTATAAAATTCTGAAGTTTTGATCAGTTTCTAAAGCTTAAAATATTTTATTTAACATATGATATCAGTAGGAAAAAGGCTTGGTATTCAAATCATATGTTAAACTCATTTTATTAACAAAAGGGCATTACCGTCATTTACCGAATATATGCTAGAACTCTATGTTATGGTCAATATAAAATTTGAAAAAATTTTCCAAAAATCCGTAAATATTATATTATAACAGTGGGTAGCAAGTTTGGTGTCAAAAATTGGGTTTAAATATGATTTATGCCGAAAATGCTATTTAATTAACAAAAAGTTTTTGTTTTACGATATCTTGCATAACTTCTATTTTAGACCATAAACTGATGTCAAATTTTTAGGAAATATTTATATATCAGTAATGAAGGTTTTTGTCCTCTCACATTTTCAAAAATCTCGTTTTTATATCAAAAGGGCATAATGGTCCATTTTTAAGCATTTAACGGGAACATACAAATGATTCAGATTTCTATGAAACCATATAGTATAATCTCATAGGGTTATACTAACATGTAATGTGGTCCCAAAGGAACCCTAAGGCATAACTAAACTAAGCTAATTCAGGTCAGAACTAAAAGTCAAAGCAAAAGTCTACTTTTGCGACTTTCGGTTGCGAACCGAGCCTAATACTCAGAATTGTCGGGTTGAACATGCCTAAACATGTTCTTATATTATTTACCAAGTTATTTAAGTGATAAAATGTATTTTCGAGCTTCTACATTATCAATTATGTTTTATTTTGCAAAAACTGACTCGTTTGACTTTCTGTTAAGTAGTTTGACCCGACAATTGACTGAGATAACGTGATAATTAGGAGGTGCCCTTTAAGGGTTTAACACCTACATAATTACCAACACATAGCCACCTTCAATTCGAATAATGGTTGGACCGTTAGTGATTAATCACAAGGTCAAAGCAGAATTACGATATCATTGACTTTCGGTCATTACACTAATGAAAACTTAATTACAGAAGCTAAGAACACTTACAAGAGTCCTTAGCATGAAAAATTAGACTAAGAGAGCTTCCTTCCAAGTCAGAATGCTCCAGAGAAGGAGTTTGAAAGCCTTAGAGCTTGAGAGTTTGAAAATTTTTGAAGTGCAAAACATGGCCCTTTATATAGTGAAGGAGGTGATATAGGATCAATGCAGGTGTCCCCCAAGTGAAATCTGATGCATACAGGTGTCTAGAGATTTTATAATACCGTCAAATAGTCCCTAGTATCGAGTTCTTGTGAGTGCATCGCTGTTTTGGAGAAGAAAGGTGCAGAACCTGCACCTGTGCATGTTTTCTGATCAGGTCACGCCGTCGCGTCGCGCGATGACAGAGGGATGGAGGTGTGGCGCAACGCCACCATGAGGATTACCAGCCAAACCAGTTTCAAACTTGACAGTTTCACCCCCTGGACCTTTTAAAACGTAATAACTTTCATTTCAAGCACATTTAACCCATAAAACTTATATTTTGATGATCTATAAGGTATAACCAAACATCGTTAGGTCCGGTTTCGTTAAACGATAACCGAAAACACAAGTTTTGCCTCGTTGATGCTTTTAACCCTTTATTTACGAAAGTTAACGTATTTATCTCAAACGTATCGAAACCTTGTGAAATTTTCGTCACTTATTCTTGGGAGTTTAATTAATCGTTACAAAGTCTTGGGTTCGTTAAAAGGTCACTCAGAGGTAGCAATTTAACATGTTGACACATTTAACCCTCGCGTCTTGTAAACTTTCACTTTCTTTCACAAACGCCTTCATACGTTTCATAATTCATTTGTTTAAGAATATAAACATCGTATAAGGTTGTTAAAAGGCAAAATTTTCAAATGACGATACTTTGGATCCTTCCACACACATACTTTCTTCGTTTGTCAACTTTAGTCCCTCGTAATCAATTCATTACACGTTTCTAGTCCATGACACGTGTCTTTATTATATTGGACATGATTTTGCGAGGTGTTACAATATTAATATTAATTTAAAGTTGAAAAAAAATCTTTATTTTTGATCTAAATTAGATTTAGTAAATTTATGTTTATTATTTAATAAAAGAGAGAAATTAGAAAATAAGGTGAGAAACAATAATTTAACTAATTTTAATTGAATAATACAAACAAAAATTTATATACTTATCCTAATTGTGATTCTACGAATAAATTGAAAAAAAATCTATCTTCTATGGAGAAGAAGTAGATACAATGAATAAATCCTTATTTTTATCTAAATTAGAGTTAGTTAAATTATTTTTTAATATTATCATTATTTAATAGAAAAGAGAAATTGAAAAATAAGGTGATAAAACACCGGAGAATGACACGTGTCAAAAAAGATTTTTGTTTATTAGTATAAAGATTATTGTTATTATTATTAATACTACTACATGGTAGTAGATTATGTGCTAGGTCGAAAATTCATTTTTGATCCGAACCTTAAAGAAACTAAGCATACGGTCTTAACTATTTGCACAACTTTCACACCTTTAGTTATTAGAGTGGACAAATATTAAAAGTTGTGTTGGGTTTTTTTAAACAATATTTTTACCTAACTGATTTATAAAAAAAAAAAAACCACCCTGAAAAATCCAAAACAACCATCACCACCACAAATCCTCCAACACCATCCTTTACCCACTTATGTGAAAACTGAAGAGATATGATCATAAAAGGTTATACATAAGCAAATTCACCTAGTTTATGAAGATGTAGAAAACTCGTTCGCAAAATAATGTAACACACCTTAATTAAACTAACAATACAAACATGAAATTACAACACATAAGAGAAAATATTGCAGTTTTACAATTTGAAAGAAATGGAAAACCAATAATGTAACAAAAAGAAAGTTGATGGTTAAAGATCTGTGTTCTACACTAGTCCCTTAAAATATGGTGAGAGTTTCCATTTAGAGAACCATCTCTCTCAAAACTACGACTGGCGAAACATTGTATAGTGTTAGGGAAGAATATTAGTGCCTGAAAACGCTCCTAAAACTAATGGTAAGAACAAACTTCGATTGCACAAAATAGATATGTGTGTTTTGTTGTGAATTGTGGTGTGAGGGTTTTCTTAAGCATCTACAACTAATGTAGCACCCTAGTTTATATTGAAAGTATTCATATTACATGTTGATAAGTAACTTATAATGGTTGGATATAGTTTTATTAGTTATTAATTTGGTTGCTTTACTTTTTGTTAAGATATTTTAACTTTAGAGTAGAATTGTCAACTTTGGATGCTTGGAGGACTATGCTGTTAGAATGAAGATCTCCAAGGGCTAGAGTTGATATTGCTGGAGCTAGAGTCGATATGTGGGATTTTGTATACTGATGTGTGTAAAATGCAACATATAAATTACATCAAATGAGGCATAAAACTAACCCTTTTTAAGTACTAATGTTGGAAAAAGAGTGTTTTTGTCTTCCTTTTGTATTTTCAGGATTAAATGAGCTCAAATTCACAAAAGAAGCAAAAAGACAGCTAAATCCAATATAAATACAAGAAAAGGAACATAAGTGGACTGCCCGACCCCTCAACGGCATCTTCCCAAGCAAAATAGAGAAGGCAGAAGACTGAACACGCCCCGTGCTCAGCCAGCACGGGGCCGTGCCCAAGAAGCAGCAGAAAAGACAAACCTATAGAAGCTTCTATTGCCCACCACGGGGCCGTGTCCAGTGAACACGGGGGCGTGGCGAAAGTACAGCAGGCGCATTAATTGTAATTGCGAATTACAATTAATGAAGAGAGAGAGTGTCAGACAGGCACGGGGGCGTGTCCAGCGGACACGGGGCCGTGCCCAGCCTTCTGTTCAGCCTATAAATAGGAGTGCTTGGTTTCATTTCAACTCATCCCCTTGGCACACCACCTCTCTCACACTTCATCCACCACCCATCACCATCACAACACCATCATCCACCACCATCATCCATTGTCCATCGTAGAGTGTGTGAGTCGTCTCGGGATCCAAGATTGATCGTAAGAGTTCTTGACAATCAAGGCCATGTTTGCCTAAGTCTCTTACATCACTTGGTGAAGACAAAGTGTCTAGTATAATACTTTTTATTTCTAATCTTTTGCACTTTTTATTTGGTTTTGTATTAATGACTTTAATAACTAGTTACTTATGTTGAAGGTGATCTTTCCTTATCGTTTGTCCGTGGTGTCTTGGCATTATTTTACTGTCTATATAAAATAAAAGATTTTCACCATTCATATCTCCACGGTCTATATGGAGGTATGTTGGCTACCTGGTCGGGGGTTAAGGGAACGGTTTGGTAAAGGTCTTGCCATTGTTCAGCGTTTAGAGGTCCTGCAATGGACCTGGGTCAAATTTAGTAGGACATCCTTCAATGCTTCACGGTATTGGATGGCGGGGGTCCAAACTCTTTGATCCCTCATAAGTTAACTACTATTAATACTATAACCCGGCTATTTAGGACTGTATCCCTGCTGACTCAGACTACTTAGTCGAGGGTAACGTCACCTCCAAAAGAGGGGCCTACCATAATTTGCATTAATAACTTAATTAATTATCTTCCAATAATCCACCCTTTTAGGATTGTATCCTTGCTGAGTCAAACTACTGGGGTGAGGGTAACGTCACCTTCAAAAGAGGGGCCTACTACAATAACTAAGATAATCTCTTAAATATGTGCAAAAGTGCGGAAATAATCAAAGGTTATACTAGATACGAGTCGGAACCAAGTGATTCATCTTGTCTATCTGTTTTTCTTTTTATTTTTATTTTCAGCATTTTAGTTAGTTTTTATTTTTTTTCTTAGTTTAAAACATTTTTCTAAACTTTTTATTTTGATTAGAAGTTGAGGATAAACCGGTACTAAATGCTCTTGTGTCCTTGGACGACCTCGGTATCTTGCCAACACTATACTACGCTCACGATGGGTGCACTTGCCCATATGTGTGTTTAGTGTTAGTAAAATATCGTGTTTTATAAATTTAAAACTTGGCTAAATAAGTGTTAAAGGGGCTTAAAATATACACCTAATATATATAACACTCGATTACGCATCATATACATTACTTGATAAGCTTTGCTATTTGGACAACGAGTTAGCCAAATAGTGACATGACCACAGTCACAGGTCTTGCCGAGTGACAAATACCATTAAAGTGGTCTCTTTGCTATTGGACATCGAGATAGCCGATAATAATATTGTGAGATATAAACAAATGTAAAAACTCATAATGATGTAAATTATAACAATGTGTTTTTATACAAATGAATAAATTCAGGAGTATTTCCTGCTGATAAAATGTTTTTAAACGCGTTTCAGATTATTACAGTAGATCTGAATAAGAGTTGTGATACGGCTAGGGCTGTTCAAATTGCTCGACGCTCGAGACTCGTCCGATGCTCGATCGAAAAATGTTCGGAATTTGCTCGTTCGATTACGCTCGATTGAAAAAGGCGCTCGGTTCGGATCGGTTCGGTTTGAAACGAACCGAGCATGAGCAAAGGTCCGCTCAGTTCGGTTCGACTCGGTTGGCTCGAATTATTTTCTATATATATATATATATCATATATGTATGTATGTGGAGGGTTCAAATGAGAAGAATTTTTTTGTAAGAAGAGAAAAGAGGAAGTTTCAACCAATAAAAATGTTTCATTTCACTTCATTTAATATTTGCATTTAATTTTAATATAAGGGTATATTGGTAAACTTACAAAAATCATTAATTTGTATTCTTCCACTTTAATAACTAACTAAATCAAATTTGTAACTCCTTTTCAAAATATATACTTTTTCCAAATTAAAAAAAACAACTTAATTTCAAGTGTAGAATAAATTACTAGTTGTGTAGAATAAATTACGAGTTGTGTAGGATATATTTCGAGGTGTGTAGGATAAATTTCGACCGTGTAGGATAAAATTTTATAATGTGTAGGTAAATATAGGAAAAATTGATATGTGTAGGTTTTGTAGATTATATGTAGGATAATTAATGATTTGTTTGACTAATTAATTAAAGAGTTAAAAATTAATGACATGAGTTATAAATGAAATAGTATTTTACTAATATGCCCTTTCTTCTTTTTCTTCTCACATTAAATTTCTTCTCAAATGAACCTTCCTCATGTATGTATTATTTAATAACTAGATGCGCATAGTAACAATGTTTGGTCCAAGATCCAACTAGAGCCCATTTAATTATAGAATTGAAGGCTGATACGAATAGTCCATTGTCTAATAATACAGAGTAATTGAGTCAAAAGGTCAAAATACCGAAATGTGAAACGTCGATCGATACTCGAGTGTCAACTCGCCATTCAATTCAGAAGTACATAACCTTAATTAAAACCCTGCATAAACCATCATTATTCAAATTCTTTGTCGCCAAGACGCCAACTCCCTATGGTTTTGCTTCAATCGGTTCATTCGATTTCAAACTTCTCATAGAACAATGGTCTGCTTCAATCGATCAAGATTTATCTTTCCGCTCAGATGATCTCAGTAAAACCAGTTGAGTTTTTTTTTCTATTCCTTGTTATTTCGTAAATTTATACGTGTGTTCTAATTGGACGAAACTTAGGGACGAAAACTGCACTTTACTCTAAAAACTAACAACTCCATCGTCATTTTTCTATTTGTTATGTGACACTCGATACTCGCTCGACGTTCGTTCGAAAAATACTCGGATCGAAACGCGCTCGTTCGACTTTGGCTCGGTTGAAAAAACGCTCGGTTCGGTTCGGTTCGGTTTGTAAACGAACCGAGCACGAGCAAAGGTCCGATCAGTTCGGTTCGGCTCGTGAACAGCCCTAGATACGGCACCGAAAAGCTTAAAGAAGTGACTTATTTTATCAGTTAAATTAAGAAACGTTATTTTATGTATTTGGGTTCATTCCCTATTAAAGCTACATTTGTAAAACATGGGCTTTATCCCCATCTGTTTAATAAATAAAATCCGGTGTTTCAAAACTCTGGTATTTTTCCTAACTCACGGTCCTGATGAAAATTTCCGCTGCAATATTTTCGAAATAACTACCGATACCACTTGACTGTTCACGACTCCTATCCAGAGTGTGGTTAGGGGTTGTGACAGTATGCATCAGAATCGTAACGGTGAAATTCAACCCCTAACAATAGTCACTTGAAAAGACAATTTTTTTAGATCACTTAACCCTATTAAATAAAAATTAATTTAATTATTGGTTATTTAAAGTGTTTTTTTAATGACATACTGCATTTTTCAGATACATGCGAGTGCTTTTGACCCAACCTCTAGATAAGAAATAGGAGCCTATGGTCCTAGCTTTTGAATGAATCACTTGTAAATTTGAGCCTATAAACCTTGCGAGTGGTCCTCAGCCAACCTCTTGATGGAAGCCTCTTAATCCATTGCCAATGTGGGGCTAGCTCACTTGATAGAGACTTTTGTCTCTTGTCACAGGTTGGCACGCATAAGAACACTAAAAATCATCACCATGTCAGTTGCCCTTGCCCTGCCAACATACGAAATACCTCATCTTCAAACGAAGAGGACAAATTTGTCATGGCTGCATACAATTAGACTTGATAAGATAACGTGATTGTAGAAATTGTATCTTGTATAGCATGAATGAGATTACAAGAGGTATAAATAGATTACATATTTACATAAACAACCCTCTAATATAAACTAATCATATATTTGTCTAATATCCCCCCGCAAGCTAAGGCCGAGTTTCAACCTGTAGCTTGGACCTTAAAAGTAAAAACCATTGTGAAGGTAAAGCCTTGGTAAAGATATCAGCAATCTGATCCTATGTAGAGATAAATCAAACTCCTAGTTTCCGTTGGGCCACCTTTTCTCGAACAAAGTGAAAGTCAATCTCAACATGTTTTGTTCTAGCATGGAAGACCGGATTTGCAGATAAATAAGTAGCTCCCAAGTTATCACACCACAATGTAGGAGTAGTTGTAACAGGAAAACATAATTCGCGTAAAAGCGCCTCAATCCAAGTTAACTCAGCAACAGTGTCTGCTATGGCTTTGTACTCTGATTTTGTAGATGATCGAGAGACGGTCTTCTGTTTACGTGTAGCCCAAGAGATAAGATTTTACCCAAATAGATGGCATATCCCCTCGTGGAGCGACGGTCATCCTGGCTACCAGCCCAATCAGCATCGGAGAAGGCATGAAAAGATGAAGCAGAATCATGGCGTATTAAAAGACCAAGATCAATTGTGCCCTGGAGGTACCATAATATTCGTTTAAATGCTGACCAATGATTTACTGTAAGAGAATGCATAAATTGGCAGACTTTGTTGACTGCAAATGCAAGATCCGGTCGCGACAATGTAACATACTGCAGTGCCCCAACCATTTGTCGATATTGAACCGGGTTATCATAAGGGGAACTATCACCAAGTGTAAGATTAGCAGATGAGGTCATGGGAGACGGGACTGGCTGCGTTAGAGAGTCCTGCGCGACGAAGCAAGTCCAAAATATATTTTTTCTGAGACAATAGAATGTCTTTGTTGCGATGTACAATCTCAATGCCCAGAAAATAAGACAAATTCCCTAGATCTTGAAGAGCAAAGGAGGTGCTTAAGCGACGAACCACATTGTCAATAACAACTGAATTATTGCCTGTGAGAATAATGTCATCCACATAAACCAACATGTATAATAAAATGTTGCCCGAGGAGTATATAAACAAAGATGGATCAGTTTTGGATCCTCGAAAACCAATATCGCATAGAGTTGTAGAGAGCCGATGAAACCACGCCCGGGGTGCCTGTTTAAATCCATAAAGGGACTTGTGAAGCAGACATACGTGATCAGGTTTCTATGGGTCAACAAATCCGGGCAGGTGTTGAAAATAAACAGTCTCTTTGAGATCCCCATGTAAAAATGCATTTTGTACATCCAACTGTCATAAAGACCATCCTCTTATAACAGCAATGGACAAAACAGTACGAATTGTAATGGCCTTGACAACTGGGCTAAACGTATCATGATAATCTATACCCGGTTCCTGACAAAAACCCTTAGCAACCAAACGCGCCTTGTAACGCGTGACAGTCCCTGTTTGATCCTGTTTCGTTTTATACACCCATTTGCAATCCACAATATTAGTATTAGGACTATGCGGAACTAAAGACCATGTGCCATTTCTAACCAGAGCTGAGTATTCATCAGCCATAGCTTTCCGGCAGTGGGGATCTTTGTTGGAAACATCGAAAGAGATGGGTTCGGTAGAAGGAGTGTATGTATGATGAGCTAAGGGAGTGTATCAGTCAGGTTTCTTTGTGTTTGGGCGGAGATTTGGTGGACGTATGCGAGGAGGCGGTGGTGGTGGAGGTGGAGGTGTAGGAATGGGCGAGGATGGTTGGGTCGTGGGTGAAGACGGGGAATTGTGGGACGAAGGTGATGTAGAGGCTGATGAAGATGTTTGGGCGGAAGGGTCATCAGCGACTGATAAGGAGGCTGGTGAGGATTATTGGGCCGAAGGTACGTTGGAGGCTGGTGAGGATGGTTGGGCCGGATGGGGTGTTTGATTCGGTGAGGAAGAGTGGTGAGTGGAAGGCATCACATTTGGGATAGGATAGGAGGAATAGTAAGGAGGTGTGGGTTTGTGGTTCGGTGGGGGGAAGGTGGGTGATGGCTGAAATGGAAAAACATGTTCATGAAATCGAACATGACGAGCAACATACAAGCGGTCTGTTTGGGGATCAAAGCACCTGTAGCCATGATATAAGGTGCTATAGCCGAGGAACACACACGAGATGGAGCGGAAATCCAGTTTGTGAGAATTATATGCTCGAAGATGTGGGTAGCACCGACACCCGAATACCCGAAGAAAAGAATAATCTGGTTTACGGTTAAAGAGATGTTCAAAGGGAGAAATATGTGAGTTGGAACGAGAAGGCATCAGATTAATTAAATAAACTGCGGTGCCAAAGGCAGAGTCCCAAAATTTTTGTGGAACGTGAGATTGGGCAAGTAAAGTGAGTCCTGTTTCAACAACATGACGGTGACGCCGCTCA
This sequence comes from Helianthus tuberosus, assembly GCA_030545235.1. Classification (NCBI taxonomy): domain Eukaryota; kingdom Viridiplantae; phylum Streptophyta; class Magnoliopsida; order Asterales; family Asteraceae; genus Helianthus; species Helianthus tuberosus. Next base: position 36,207,459 of record CM060436.1, read on the forward strand.
ACGACACCATTTTGTTCGCTTGTGTGTGGACATGGGAGTCGATGTATGATGCCACGTTCTAAAAAGAAGGGAGATAGTTTGCGAAACTCGCCTCCCCAATCTGTCTAGACTGATTTAAGTTTTGTTTTAAATTGTCGTTCGGCCTTTGTTTTGAACTGTTTAAAGGTAGCAAACACGTCAGATTTAAGTTTTAACGGGAAAAACCACATGAATTTGGAATAATGATACACATATAACAGAAAATAATTGTGACCATCATAGGAAGAAATAGATGCATATGCTCTGATACCAAATTAGACTTGATAAGAGAACGTGATTGTAGAAATTGTATCTTGTATATTATGAATGAGATTACAAGAGGTATAAATAGATTACATGTTTACATAAACAACCCTCTACTATAAACTAATCATATATTTGTCTAATACATACCCACCGACTGCGATTAGAATGGAAATTCAATCACAACCCCTTATATGACTATTAATCCCATGGTGATTAAATTACATGTCAATTAAAAACTTGAAAACATATACAAGAATAAGTTGTACAACACGCTTTAATAATTATACTATTGGCCATAGTAACGTGAAACCTTATCAATGATAGGGATGAGCTCGGTACCAACTAGGGATGAGCAAATGGTACCGGTACCAAACCGGTACCGAATTTACCGAATTGGATACATTTTCGGTACCGACTTTTGACATTTTCGGTACCGGTTCGGTACCGGTTTTTACATTAAAATACCGGTAACGTACCGGTATCGAACCGAATCGTACCGTACCAAGTTTATTCGGTACTGATACTGGTACCCACTTTTAGTGATTTTCGATACCGGTACTTTCGGTACCGAATAGGTATCATGCTCATCCCTAGTTAGCACCATCATTTTGACCTATCTCAATGCTCTTGCAAGCAATGATATCATTGCCTTCCCATACCATACCATGATCAAACTTCTTTTACCATATACAACTAGTTATCCTATCTGCCGCGCGTTGAGGCGGCGTCGAAACATATAGTAACTCGAATTTATACAGTCGAGTGAACACGTATTTTGTTTGACCCGGCTTGTTTTCAAACAAAATTTACACAAAAACGTAGAATAACTGAAAACGTATATAAAAACACGAAAACTTATTATATTTGAGTCGACTCATATCCGAAAATATTAAGTCAAAACATAAACTAACTTAAAATTATATCAACACATACATAATAGGTAATCGACAAAATAACTAAATGTGAAACGTGTGAAATAATTACATTTTTTTACAGTGTGATATAATTACATGAAACAATTACATTTTCTTTTAACTGTGTGATATACTTACATTAATTAATTGGATGATTATCTTTCACATTATTTAAATTATAGCATCTTACGAATGTATTATTTTTGTGTAATAATATAATATAAACTTTGCATGATAAATCACAAAATGATTGAGACATTATTTGGTTAGGAAGATATGTTGATATTGGCGTGATATCTACGGAATTATAACAGCAAAATAATGTTGTTTTAGGAAAATGAAAACGTTAAATTCTAATACAACTTATATCAATAGCAAATTTTCAACCATTATTAGTTTCAAATCAGTGGCGGACCCAGGAATTTCTTTCATGGGGGGCGGAAATTTTTGGGGTCGTTTGTTCATCGTAATATAATTTTTTTTTGGTACGGTCCGGTTCGGTTTGGGTCAGAACGGGTCGGGTCATATAAAAATGATAATCAAACTAAATTTTATATAATAAAAAGAGTATGTCAAACATTATTACAAATGCTGAAATGCATAATGAAAATCTAATTTATCTAAAATAGTTTCTATATGGGTTTTAACTTTTTGAAATCTAGCTATAACCAATGTTCTATGCTAGGTTGTCGTCTTCCTCTAGGCTCCATCCAGTGGCGGACCCATAAATTATTTACTGGGGGTGCGGATGAGTGACTCAAGCATATTTTCAAGGGGTGTGGTCGGGTTTTTTGCCTAAAATATACACTAATTTTTTTTTCAAGGGGTGCGCCCGTCCACCTTGGGCATAACCTAGGTCCGCCCATGGCTCCATCTTCTTTCAATCTATCTATAACTATATTAAACCATAATCGGCTGAAAAACAAACCATCATAAATTATGTATCTCATCTGCTCTCTTTCACACAAATATAAAACAAGGGTGTTACTTTATACACCCTGTAGTTACTTTTTACACCCTTCTCCTCTCACATACTTACAGGTGGGGCCCGCGTGAGACCGGCAGTTTTCCTCTCACAAGGGGGGGGGGGGTATAATCAGTAGGGAGGGGGTGTGTATAGAATCAGCCTAAAACAACACACTACACTATTAGTTACCCTTAAAATATCTATTATATCATCAATTATATATATAAATTTGTAAAATCCACACATGTAGATTGTAATAAATTACATTGCGTAAATATGTGCAAAATCAACTATAGGAAATACTAACATTATCAAATGTTTATAACTAACAAAATATATTTTAATAAAGTAATTATAAATAATCAATAAATCTTGATCTTTACAAACTAAAGAATAGTAACACTAAATAAAATATGATATAGTTATTTGTAGACAACACAATTTATTTAAAACAAATATTTGAGTATTACTTCAATAAGTAATAAGATAAAATAAGGTGGAAGATTAACATAATTAAGTGTAAATTGAATAATTAGCAAAAATACTTAAGAGAAAAAGTTTAACCTAATGCATTGTGAATTAAAATGAGATACTTTGTCTCTGAATTAAAATGAGATACTTTGAGTCAGGTTTTTTCTATATTTAAATAAATTGATTTATTGATATTACCTAGATATACATTTCCAAGATAAAGGAATAGTGTCAGCTTGCCTGGCCCTTCCCTTTGTATCAAACCTAATTTTAATTTAATTTTATTCCCAGTTTAAAATTACGCTTTCGTCCTTCGTATAAAATTGCGTTTTATCCCCCAGCTCAAAATAAAATTATAATTTTGCCCCTAGCTAAAATTACCTTTTCGCCCCCAACTCAAAATAAAATTATAATTTTGCCCTTAGCTCAAAATTACGCTTTTGCCGTCGATTCAAAAACTCATTTTTTATTTTGTTCCTAGCTTAAAATTACGGTTTCGCCCTCCGTTTAAAATTACGTTTTTGCCCCCAGTTCAAAATAAAATGTTGTTTTTCCCTCTAGCTCAAAATTACGATTCTGCTCTCAGCTCAAAATTACGTTTTTGCCTCCAGTTCAAAATAAAATTATGTTTTCCCCCTAACTCAAAATTATTAGCTGCATGTCACTTCCCTATTGGACCAATTCATTTTTTATTTAGTTTTATTCCCAGTTTAAAATTACGCTTTCGTCCTTCGTTTAAAATTACGTTTTTGCCCCCAGCTCAAAATAAAATTATAATTTTGCCCTAGCTCAAAATACGTTTTTGCCCTCAGTTCAAAAACTCTTATTTAATTTTGTTCCCAGTTTAAAATTACGGTTTCGCCCTCCGTTTAAAATTACGTTTTTGCCCCCAGTTAAAAATAAAATGTTGTTTTTTCCTCTAGCTCAAAATTATGATTCTGCCATCAACTCAAAATTACGTTTTTGCCCACAGTTCAAAATAAAATTATGTTTTCCCCCTAGCTCAAAATTATGATTTTGCTCTCAGTTTAAAATCATGATTTCGCTTCCTGTTCAAAATATAATTCCGATTTTGCCCTCTGTACAGACATACATGTTATTAGAGAGAAATATTCGGCTTATTGCCCCGCAACGCGAGCGGGAAAAAACTAGTTATAATAACAATCTCTAGTACAAAATAGGACTAGTACAAAATAGACTTACTGTGCTCACTTAATTATATTAATAAAAGCCACGTACTCCATCTTCTTCATTGAGTCACTTCTGTTTTCAACGATAGGTAACAGGTGCCGGAAAAACAAAATAAGATTTTATTTTCACTTGTTTCTTTGTATAGATCCGATGAGTTTTTGGGGTGCGAAACCAAAATTTCACGGGGGCGCTCGGGATTTTACTGTACCTATAAAAACTAAAAATAAAAAATTCAAGGGGTGCGCCCGCCCACCCACAACCCAATATAGGTCCGCCCCTGTAATTCAAATTGAGTAAATTACAAAAATCGTCCTTTATGTATGTATTGGATTGCAAAGTACGTCCTTTATCTTTAAGGTTGACGAAAATCATACTTTATGTATGCAAAACCTAACATACTATGTCCTTTACCCCAAACTCAGTTAAATTTTAATGTTAAATTAGGGTATATTGGTAATTTCACTAATTTATTTATAATATCTCTAATAAATAAAACAAAAAATAATTTTAAAAAGTTGAAAACATAAAAAGAGAATGAATCAGCCCCACTCATTAACCTAATCCTCTTCATCTCTCTCTAACTTGCTGTTCCCATTTCCCACCACCACCCAGCCACCACCATCACTCAACCACCACAACTGCCACCATGCAGCCTCTGCCCACCCCAAACAACGACCGTTGCGATTTCAACCCCCCTCTCACTCTCTACCTCCTTCCCTTCCTCCCTCTACCTGATTACCACCGCCACAACCAGCCCCCACCTTGCCATTGACGGACTCGGCAACAATTGCTGAAGACGGCCCAAAGTTGCTAAAGACGACCACTGCCACAACCAGAACGACTCTCTGGCGAGGTTCAGAGTGACATCGGCCAGTAGCATCTAGGGTTTCAAGTGACGTCGGCCGATAGCGTATAGGGTTTCAGATTTGCACAGTCTCGTAACAGATCAACAACGTTGTTACCGGAGATTGGCGGTGAACGGCGGTTGTATATCGTCGGAAGGAAGGAACGATTTTGCCGTAGCCTTTAAAGAAGATGACATATTCTTCCATGAGTGAGATTTGGTGAGAGTGTCATGTAGCAGAAGAAAAGAGAAGAGATATAAAGAGTGGTGCAAGGGTGGCGGTGTGGGTGGTGGCAGGTGGCCGGAGATGGTGGTTGCGATTGTTACGGCGATGGTTGAGGTGATAGCGGCCACTAATGACCTTCACTGTTGGGGTTGGAGAGTCTTGTAAATTGTTTGGGTTTATGAAGACTAAATCGAAGGAGTTCTCATCGTCGGTGATGTCGAAGTCACCGGCGGTAGTGGGCCGCAGACATCATTTAGAGAGAGAGAGTTAAAAGAGAGAGAGAATGAGAGTTATAATGGAGAGGATATAATTTATGCTTTTTTATATTTTTAAATTTTTTTTGTTTTGTTTATTAGAGATATTTTAAATAAATTAGTAAAATTACCAATATACCCTAGTTTAACATTAAAATTTAACTGAGTTTGGGGTAAAGGACATAGCATGTTAGGTTTTGCATACATAAAGTGTGATTTTCGTCAACCTTAAAGATAAAGGACACACTTTGCAATCCAATACATACATAAAGGACGATTTTTGTAATTTACTCAATTCTCAAATTTACCCACACGATTTAACCCATTGTTTTTTACTTTTGGTGTTTTCCCTAACTCAATTTATGTCTTTTTCTCACACACACAATCGGTGGTTGAAGTCGAACAACCACCTGTCACACCCCGATATTTCCACGTTTTACCGGTGGGCCCGGTGAGGAGTATCGTGACGTAGTTGATATCATCATAGTCAAACAACACAATTTAAATGCACAGCGGAAGCAAAAGATAAATATATTACAATCTGAATATAAAGTAATATCCAGTATTACAACGGAAAGTAAAGGATCCACTGGCGGATCTTAAAACATAAACATTGTTCAACAGACTTTAGACGCCTAGAACTTGCAAGATTCCTTATTAACGCCCTGAGCTTCCAGCCAATTACGTTCAGTACCTGTCACTTAACCTTTTTGGAAAATACGTCAGTTTACACTGGTAAATACAATTAACCGACTCATTTGAAAAGGTTTATTAAAAATTGATTTGAATGCACAAGGCACAACATATCTTTTATAACTTGGGACAATTATATATAAAAATCTTGTATACAGATTTACATGTTCGTTGTACGTTCAGGGCCCGATGTAGAAAACGAGTCAAGATTAACAGACACGCCACAAGTATAAGCCCACAAGAGAGTGAGATATCGTTTCCCTTTAAGCAACTTTCAGTGTATGCCTACACCCCGTGCTTAAGACGTGGCCATTTTATAAGAAAATGATGTCAAGGATATCCGGGACATGGTCATTAACCCCTAAAGGCTTTTATTTCAAACAATACAGATTAAAGCGGGTTACCTCAATAATTTAATCAAAATTCGACTAAACATTCAATACCCGACCAAGCGGTATTATTATAATACCGTATCCCAAGCCCGTATAGGGAAAATAAGTTAAAAGTATTTACCTGAGCTAGCAATGCAATTTATACTCAGCCGAATATTCAAATCAGCAAGCACAAGTACTTCTACTGGGGCTCATAATCTGGAACGAAGGTTTTTAATAACCTATTAGAATCCTAACGGGTCTTTAATTAAGCCTTGACTTAGACCGTTTAGTTTTTCAAAAGGAAGATACGGTTCAATCGCGTGATAAAGCGAAGACCGGATTAGAATGTGGTTTTGACCCGACAAGCTTGTATGCTTGTTTAATATGGGTAACTTAAACACATTCTTGATTTTGAGACAAAAGTGATATGGTTTGACCCGTTTCGGCTAATATATGCAAACTAGTTACATAAGCCGATCCGAACGCGGAAATTGCGTAACGAGTAACCAAATGAATCATATGCAAGTTTCCTAAGTTAATATGCTTTAAACATGTTGTGATATCAGTAAGATACCTTTCATTATGCCCAAAACGAGTTTAATCTTAATTTAAGCCCCGTAGGGGTATTTTGGTCATTTTAAATGTTATAAAGGAGTTTAAATGAAGTTCTGAGATTCGGGTCCGAATACATCAGTAAAATAACTTATTTTAATAGGTCATATCAGTTGATAATAAGTCTTATGTGACAAAATGGTTTTAAACCCAAACTATGCGTTTAATACGCTTTAAAAGCCATTTTAAGCGATTTCCGGGTTATACAGGAAATCTGAGTTTTCTGATCAGGTTATAAAGTTCAAAATACTTTATTTATTATATAAAATCAGTAGCAATTGGATTGGTGTCAAAATACTATGTAAAACTCATTTAATGACCGAAAAGGGTATATTCGGTATTTACCGAATTAATGCCATAACCTTAGGTTATGAGCAGGTTAAAAATAATTAAAAATCTTTAAAAATCCCAAAATATTATATTACACCAGTGGGTAAAAGGTTTGGTGTCAAAAATTGGGTTTTGGTTGCCTTTATGCTAATTACGCCTTTTAATTACTAAAAGGCGTTATTATTACGCTAATGAGCATAACCCCTAATCTAGACCTCCAACTGATGTAAAATTTTAGGGACATGTTTATAATTCAGTAACAAAGGTTATTGTCTTTTCACATATCTAAAATTCTCGTTTTATGGTCACAAGGGCATATTGGTCAACATTTAAGCAATTAACGGAAACATGTAAACGAATCGGATAATCAATGAACCAACCACAGAGGGTTATGCTAACATGTAGCCTGGTCCTAAGGAAGCTCTAAGGCATTTCCAAATCATACTAAATCGGGTCAGAACGGAAGTCAAAGCAAAAGTCAAAGTTTTGCGACTTTCGGTTCCGAACCGGGTCTAAACAGAAAATTGTCGGATCAAACAAGCTTAGACTAGTTCTTATACTTATTAACAAGTTATATGAGTGATAAAATAGGTTACATGCCTTTTACATTGTTAATTAGGCGTTGATTCGCAAATTAAGGTTCTGTTGACTTTTTCTAATCAACTTTGACCCGACATTTGATCTAGTTAGAGTGGGAATCAGAGGGAGCCCTTTTAAGGGTTTAATGCCCACATAATTACCAACTTATAACTACCTTCAATTCGACTAATCACTGGACCATTAATGATTAATCGCTAAGTCAAACGGTAATTAAGACGGTTTGACTTTTAAGCTAAAACTAAGTAAAAACTCAACTAAGAAAGGTTAAGCATACTTACTGAAGTCCTATGCACGATTAGAGATGCGTAGGGTCTGCTCTTGAACTCCCAAAAGCTCCAGAAATGCAAAAGGAATGAGTGAACACAATGTTGCAACACAAGGCCCTTTTATAGTGCTTTAATCTCATTAGATTGTTGACAACTAAGGCTACAACTGATCATGGATCACCCACAAGTGTCCCTAAGTGCCTAGGAATGTTTAGGGGTCGCCCATGGATGAGAAAATATCTTCTTAAGTTGGTTCCAAGGCTGAACAGCCAACTTTTATGTTTTTCTGCATCTGGGGGTCTGACGCGGCCCGCGTAAGATCTTAACATGTCTTACGCGGCCCGCCTAAGACCTGTTTTCAGGTTAAAAGTTTTCCAACTTTTGCATCTTGGCTCTTGGTCTTTCGAAAGGTCAACCTACCTTTATTCTTTGCATTTCGAGCCCCTCAACTTGACTTATAAGGGCTTCAAGTCTTATACCCACTTTGTTAAGCCCTTGGTTAACTTGGTTATCACCCGAAAAGTCATAACTTTCAACGTTTACGCTTTAACCCCTCGCATACGAATTTGATCATAACTTTCTCATACGATAAGGAAACTTTATGAAATTTCTATCATGTATTCTAGTAAGCATAATTTACCGTTACAAATCTTCGGGTTTACTAAAAGGTCACTCAGAGGTATACTTTAAACATGTTGACATATTTAACCCCTGTAGTTTGTAATCTCTCACTTTCTTTCATTTTTAGCTTCGTATGATCCATGATTTATTCGTTTGAAGGTATGAGCATCATGTAGGGTTACTGTAAAGTATATTTATCCCTTGTTGACATTTTGAACCCTTATATTCACATACTTTCCATGTTTGTCAACTTTAGTCCTTTTAAAGTATTCTTTCACACGTTCAAGCTTATGACACGTGTCAATACATTATAGGGCGTGAATTTTCGAGGTGTTACATCCTCACCCCCTTAAAAGAAATCTCGACCTCGAGATTTGTTACAATGCTGGAAGTACTTTTTATCGCATAATGGACTTAACTTCTATAACATATCTGGAGTCTTTCCAAGCTCTCAAAGTGACCCCTATATTAGGTACATGTATCCTTTTGGGGCTTCTTAACCTGTCGATCCTCAATCAATACAGGATGCTCATCACATCATAATTCTGCATATCATTATGTGATAGTGTTTCATGACTTATTGGCGACACACATCCTTCAGTCACTAGTGTGCAATGTATTGCGAGCTTCGCCAAGCTCCCTAAATAGGTTTTAGCTTATAAGCTACTTGATCTTTATATATTCGATTTCCTTCGAATGATTCTATATATTCAGAGCTTAACTAGCCTGATAATTTAACAAATTTGGCACACCCTTCCTGGGTGATATCTTTTGTTGAACCTTATCCTTAACAAGAATTTAGGAGGTTTGCTATTTTCATTAATCCTTGATTTTCTGCCGAATACTGGCATCTTACAGATGATTATGTATTTGCGTGATCTTATTTGTTGTTTCTAATGCAACTTTTAGATCCTGATAATTGGACTTACCAATCTATTGTCCTATCAATAGGCGTTTAACATTCCATTTATACAAGGTTTTCAAAGGAGCCACCTTGATACTTATATACAACTATTATAGAAAAGCTTATCTTAAGGTGAGATGGTTATCCCAACCATTGCTTAAAACTATTCTTAAGGAATAGCTAATCCTTATAGCTAGTTGAATAACTCGACGATCCTGGGTAGTTGATGGCGATTCTTAATCATTGTCTAAATAGGGTTGCGGTAATGAATGCATAAGCAAAATGAACCGTCTTTCTTATTTAGCAATATCAAACTCTCAGAATATTAAGTTAGGCTATATGAATCTCTTATCTTAAAATTTACTAAATTAGGGTTTCGATTATTCCATAATCAATCATGGAGTTCTACAACACTCTAACCCAAAGTGGGATGTTAATCTTAACTCTACTTGCCTCAGGGTAGTTTTTGCAGAAGGTAATCAAGACACACGGAGATTACAGAGATTTTTCCAAATCTCGGCTCCAGTTCATTTATCCTTGCCTGTGTCAGATAAGTGGCATATTTATGTTACGAGTCCACAGATTTAATCAGAGACACTTACTTGGACAATTCCATTCTGGATATCTTCTTTGAATACTATTAGTTGACTTTAGTACCATATGATCATTGGGATATCTTTGTGGTTCCATGCATTAAACCTCCATACTGCTCAGGCCTGGAAGCAATCTATAGAACTTATTAAGATACATCAATTTTCATACGGCGGTTTTGTCATACCATTTGGTATTCGTAATCAATAGGGATTAAGGAGATATCAATTACATGCGAATGTCCTTTATCTATAGAGAGGGTACATTAGAATTTTATGACTTAGAGATTTCTGACAGGAACGGAAGAAATGGTTCCTATTATTTTTGCTTTCACTTAATAACTATGGTTCTTAGGAAAGATTTTAAAAGTTTGCTGTACTTATAGTTTATGAAAGATTTAGAGTAAGTAGCATTCGGCTCTTTGAACCTTTTTCACGATCCCTTCACAGCTTTTCCAACAGCTGCCTCATATCATAGTTTGAAGAACATCCTTGGACCTTCTAAGGTTTACAATTGTAGTATCATTAGCATGCGTCGCATCATCAATGGCGTGATTGACTGATGTCTTATCCGAGTTCGTCATACTCAAGATTTGGTTCCTATTACTAAATGAATCAATTTCTTGGTTGCGATCCGACAACTGCTATTCCTCATCCTCATGGCCTTATATACTAACCCTGGTTTCATTAAACCATACAGGCCAATATAGCATTAACATTCTTAATGAACGTTATTTAATATATATCAATTATACTTAGCCTAGGTCACAAAAGACCATTAATGGCATTTAAAGTTTGGTCCTAATCCATCATCTTTTTCGACAGGGAATCAAAATGTCACATCTGTCTTTATTATAGTGATGAATTTGGATAGCTTAAAAGCTTGCCATAAGGAGATCAGAAAAGAGTGATTCCTAATAGATATAAAATATCAATCTAAGATTTGTTGGAGCATTTTCTATAGTGTCATCGGCCAATTTCTACCTCGCATTAAATGACCGGAGTCCTAATCAGGCGGAGACTACAGTTCTCAACATTTATCGTTCATTATAGAATCATATGTGCCAGCATCAAATAAATTTTTGCATAAACTGTTTGACAAGGAAAGGTACGTGCTATGTAATTATCATTCTGCACCATCTCCTGGGCGTTCATCATGCGTTTGTTTTTTTAGCCTCTTCGGGTTTCTTCTAATTCCTAGGGCAGTTGGTCTTGATATGCCCCTTCTCGTGGCAACCATAACAGGTTGCATCTTTCAACTTCTTGCAATCCAGGGTTTTATGTTCCTTAGACTTGAAAATTCCACACGGTAGAGGCTGAGATTCAAATCTGCATTTCCCGAGGTGGTATTTCCTACAGGTTTCGCACCTGGTCTTCTCACCCGACTGCTGGTTGTCTCTCTTAAACCCGGAACTCTTCTTATCCTCAGAGTTCCTCTTCCTATCGGAGCGATGAGAATTCTCATCCTCCCTTTTTCGCTTTCCATCTTCAGAGGCTTTGGCAGCCTTGTTTCTGACTACATCGAGTGTAAGAGACAGCGACAGATCGGCCGCTGATCTGAATGTAGTAGGTCTTGAAGCCTTAACACTGGCTTTGATTTCTGGGGCTAAACCCCCAATGAAGCGAGCAATTCTCTTGGGTTCTGGTGTTACTAGGTAAGGAACCAGTCTGGACAGGGTATTGAAACTGGTGAGGTAAGCTTGACAATCTAAGTTTGTCATAACCAATGATAAGAAATCTGACTCAATCCTCTCAACCTCGTGTTGAGGGCAATAGTTCTCCATGATGAGAGCAACAAACTGTTCCCATGACATGTTGTAAAGTGGGATCTTCCCAGCAGCTTGAATGAGAGCCTTCCACCATGCTAGTGCCTCTCCCTTGAACGATTGGGATACATACTTCACAACATCCCTCTCAGCACAACCGCTGATATCGACAACGGTGTCCATTTCATCCAACCAGGTCATACAATCGATTGCCCCTTTCTCCCCAGTGAAATCCTGGGGTTTGCAGGAAACAAAGTATTTATAGGTACAGGGCTTGGTACGTGGTTCATTACCGAATACTATCCTCTTGTATGGAACACTGTGTTGAATAGATGAATGTCGATCATCATCCTTCTTTGACTTATCTTTCTTTGAGGGTGGCTTGCTATGAGCCTCAGAATGAATCTTGGGGACAGACTTAGAGTGGGGTACAGATGAGGCTTTACTATGAGTCCCACTATACTCCCTAAATTGCTCCTCTACAGCTTTAGATACAGCTGTATCAATCAGTGTACGAAGTTCTTCTCTGGTTATATTAATCTTATCATCATCGCGGTTTTCCAGAGGATGACTGTTTATTTCGTCAGAGTCAGCCATGTAGGTAGTTTTAATTGCTACAAAAAGAAAATAAGGGCAAGGTTTATTTAGAAGCCCATACAGTACTATCGTTCTTGACGATTTATTAACCATGGTTTTTAATAACTATTTTGGTTAATTTGTTAAGCATGAATATATTCAGGATCTTTATTACAATCCCTAATTATAATTTAATAATGGCACAAAAAGACCTAGTCACGTAGACAAGTTTAATTTATAAGCCATGATTTCAGAGAATCGAGGCATTAAGGTTTGAATCAAAGTTCATTACCTTTTCTTGACAGGGAGTCGTAGGCTACCACTGTCTTTAGTCTCAGAGGACATTAACTATAGCTCGTAGGCACTTCCCTTCTGTCACACCCCGATATTTCCACGTTTGACCGGTGGGCCCGGTGGGGAGTATCGTGACGTGGTTGGCAACGTTACAGTCAAACAACACAATATTAAAATGCACAGCGGAAGCAAATGAAAGATATATTTCAATCAAATATAATATTGTAATATCAAGTATCACAACAGTCGAAAGTTTATCCACAGGTGGATTAAGAATAAAATGGAAACAGTAGTTCAACAGACTTTAGGCATCTTAAGCTTGCGAGACTCTTTATTGATGCTAGGAGTAGCCAGCCTAGTTCGCGTAGTACCTGCACTTAATCTTTTTGGGAAAATACGTCAGTTTACACTGGTAAATACAATCAACTGACTCATTTTAAAAATGATTAAAAATTTATTTGGATGCACGTGACATAAACATTTTATAACTTGGGATAATTATTTAAATATATAAACTTGTAAAAGGATTACATGTTCCTCATGCGTTCAGTAGCCCGGTTCGTGCCGGGTTAAAGATCAATAGACACACCACATTATTTATTTATGCACTGACGGGTGTACGCCTACACCCCGCGCTTAGGTCGTGGCCTGTAGGATCACCGAATCAGAGGCGGAATTCATTGATTCGGTCTTCGTTTAGCTTGGATTCACTATTAAATGTCTCGTATATTGATTTCTGAACGTTTACAGGACTGGAGACACCTCGACAGCACCTCGGCGTCGGAATCTAGAACGTTACAAATGAAGTCGTTTGAAGGCTATTTATAGGGAAGACCCTTCCGTTTGAAAGTGACATGATTATTTCAAACGGAACCCTTCAAACGTGACACCTCAAATGGTCAAGCATATTCAAACGGTCAACCTTAAAATAATCTATACAAACGGATTATCTAATTTTACTTTCAATCCGTAACACTCTTCTTTGTCTTCATGTGTAATAACTTCCCATGATGCAATAGATGATGTCACTATTGTGATGTCATCTTTAAACATGATGACATCATGCTTGATCAGCTTTGCAATGAACCCGAGACTCGATATAAGACGAAGACGACAGATGAATGCACCAACAGACTCCCCCTCAGATGTTGACGAGTCTTAAGTGTCGAGTCTATGCATCTTCAGTCTTTATATGTCTCTTTTCTTTCTTCGCATATACCAGGATCTTCTCTTTGGCTCTAACCTCGTCAGACTCCCCCTCTCATCATGATGGGATCGCTGTCTGGAATTAGCTATCACCTTGAGATCAATCCCTGGCTTTATCTCTGTTTAAGCTCATTTCCTGCACAAATTTTCTCACCACCACATAAGTTTTTACTTAAAACAATAAGAAAAACTTACTGGAAATAGTTACACCAAGTTCAAATTAATGACCTTGATTAACTAATCTAACTTTCTTTTTCAAAATAAATTTCACAATTCAGCACACACACTCCCAAACCTGTTCATCATGTTCAGCACTTGAAATTTTGAAAATCAGCTCTTCAACATCAGTTGTCGAAAATCTTTTTGAATTTTTCAAAAATTATGCTAAAACACACTAAAATCTTTTTGTATTTTTGAATATAACAAAGAAATGCATTAAAGAAATATTTACAAACAATATTTTTGTGAGTTTGCGTAAGAAGATCATATCAGTTTTTGTGACCAATCACTAGCACCGTTAAGCTTTAAACATTTTAAGCTCTAAACGATTCACGTTGATTGACGATATTGTTGTCCACTTAAACTCAATCTAAAAACTTTCAATTTGCTTAGCGATACTTTAAGGTATATTAAGATAGCACTAAGTTCTTATGGACCCCACGATCTCAGCATATCCCCTCATCATGCAATACACTGACTCAAGTAATGCCTTTAAACTTTATCAACTGTGAATTGTGCGAAAACAAAGCAGAATGTTTAAACATTAACAATCAGGTCGATACTTCCGTATACGCAGAGAAAGTCCAATGTTTAAACAAAATAAGAAAAATAAAAACAAGTTGAAATTGTTTAGGCTTTAACCACCAGGTCGATACTCCCGTATACGCAGAGGAGGTCCAAAGCTTAAACGAAACACCAAAGAAAATAAAGCAGAACGTTTAGGCAACAACATCCAGGTCGATACTCACGTATACGCAGAGGATGTCCGATGCTTAAACAAAATAAAGAAATAAAACAAGTTTAAATCTTTGCAAAATGAAATGCACAATCACAGCAACTTTTCAGCAAAGTTATGAAAGTTCACAAACTTAACCAGTTTTATGTCTTTCGACAATCAGCGATTACTGAGTTGGCACACAATCAAGAAGGACAAAACTAAGTACTATGCTTTTGACCATGTTTCCCACTAGAACTAGGCTTTTTCATTTAAGTTTGTATCGTTATCGTAAATCTACTAGTCTAGCTGAGCCTATCGTCACATCTTGAGTGAGATCGTTTATCACATTATATCTTTCCATTTCTTTAGCATGCTGTGACAGTCTAACTGATCTACTATCATTTCCTCTTTTATGCAACAAAACTCATTTTTTCATTTTTCAATGTTTTTTGACATTTTAAATTTTCTAATTTTTTAAAAATTTTTACTCCCCTAAAATCAAAATATGTCTCAATTTTGATTTTCTGGGAAAATTTGAAAACAAGCTGTACAAGAAAACATGACAACATGATGAGAATCACTTCAATTCTCCATTCACTTGGCTTGAACAATCAGAACTCCCCCTCACAACAAAACTATTTTCCCATTATGATTTCAAAACACTTAAGTTTGTTTTAATCAAAATGGTTTTTCCGGAAAATAAGTTTTGTGTGTCTTTTCACAAACATGGGATCTCATCACCTTGTTCTCTTTAACCATTTGTAGAAACTAACATTTTTAAGACCAAACCACAAACATCACTTGTAGAAAATCAAGTACAACTTAATGTCCCTGATTTACCACTTGTAAGTCGAAATATCACATTCGTGAATTTCTCAAGAAATGTGCCGATTCATGTTCCACGCTTACCAACCTGGGAACTCCGGCAAGTCAGGTTTTTCTATTTAAACAGATTCACCCAAGCCTGACGGTCCTTGGGTGATTTTGAATTCTTGTTCAACAATGGTGGAAAATTTTCATCATCCATTGTTAGACCAGAATTCTCAACTTTTACCTCAACTACCGGCTCTTCTGGTTTTGACGAACCAGAATCATTGCCTGCACATGGCTTGTCTGACTTCGACATGTCAGATTCATCGCCTGAAGGTGGCTTGTCTGACTTTGACACGTCAGATTCATCGCCGACCATTTTCTTCTTCTTCTTTTCTTCTTTCGTCCTCAGATTTGTATCTAATGAATTCGTCTTGCTTGACTTTGCAATCGAGAGAGGCGATTTATCAGAACTCTTATTTGATCCAACCGGTGAACCCGAGGACAAAATCTTTTCCAGATACTCTCTGGCCTTCTTTCTCTTCTTCCTCAGTCTGTCTTTTTGCCCCTGTGAAAGCTTCACTTTCGTTTCTTGAACTTTAGGTTCTTGAACCTTCTGTTCTTTGGGCTTGACAGAGACTGGTTTTTTCACCTGCTTCTGAGATTCAACCCTCGATCTTCTCATTGATCTCATTGAGCAATCTCTAGCAATGTGGCCAATGATGTTGCAATTAAAACATCTCCTTGAATCAAACCTCCAACTCTGGCAGTTAACAGCAATGTGTCCTTGATAACCGCATCGGTAACACACTCTGTTATCGTACCAATCACCATTTTCAGTCCAAACATTCAAATCATAGCACTGTTTGGCTTGGTGATATCCATCTCTCCTCTTGTATGCTGGATTTGACTTTTGAGCACTGTGGTCCAACCTGCACCACTTATTACCAACAATTTTTGAGTTTTCAATTTTTACTTTTTGTAATTTTTCATTACGATTGGATGATCGATCTGATGAGCTTTTATTATCTTTTTGAACATTTTTCTCATTTTTAATTTTTTGTTTCTGTTCCACTTTCTTCTTCAAAGGTTTTTGCTTAGAGCATTCTCCCTTTTCAGTCGATTTCAGAACAGTTTCTTGAAATTTTTCTTTTAATTTCAAAAACAATTTTTGTTTTTCAATTTTATTTTTTTCATCATCAGATTTTTCATCGCAATCTTCAACTTTGACATTGTCAAAGTTTGTGACATCGTCACTTATTGGAACGGAATTGATCGGTTTTGGACAAGGAAAATTCAAACTATCTGATGAAGTCACAAAACCTTTCAATTTCCTTTCAAGTTCATCAATCTTGTTTCTTGAATTCTCAGCTTCGTTTTCAAGCTGAGAGATTCTTTCAAGATGAAACTTGATTGATTTTTCATTCTCATTCTTCATGTTTTCAAGAACAGACTTTTCATTTTCCAAAACATTTATCTGTTCTTGAAATTTTGTCTCATTTGCTTTCAGATTTTTGTTCTCAAGCTTTATCCAGAAATCTTCATTTTCTGAATTCGACTCCTTTTCTTCTAACTCTTTGATTTTCTTTCGAGCACATTCACATTCTTTTTCAAGTTTGATAATTTTCTGAAGATGGGAATTTATCATTTTTTGCTTTTCGATGTTGTTTTTGCTAAACACATCTCTTCCATCTTCAAGAATTTTTATTTGATTTTGAAAATCTTTTTCAATTCTTGATTTTTCATTTTCAAAACTTTTCTCTTTCTCTTTCAACATCTTGTTTTCAAATGCCAAACTGTTCAAATCACTTAACAGTTTGTCATTTTCTGATTTCACCCTCCCACAATTTTCTTTCAAAATAAGAATCTGCTTATCATCAGCTTGCTTTTCATTGTTCAACTTCTTGATCTCCAATGCCAAACTTTCCACATCTTTCACAAGTTTGCCATTGTCAGTTTCAAGTTTATCACATTTAGAACACACTGATTCAGAACTTGAGGATTCAATCTTCACAGATTCTTCATTCTCTGACATTTCCTTTGTCTCTATCTTGTATGTTCCTGCACAAACAATTTTCACAAAATCAAGAGGATTTAAATTTGTATTAATATAACACCCCCTTTTAAAGTCATACTTCATGTTCTGTTTTGCAGCGAAACACATACATATTCTCCTATCAATTTCAGTAATTACATCCAAATTGATTTTATCTAGATTTCCCAAATTCAATTTATCTAGATTCTCTTTGATTTTATTCATCAATATTTTCTTCTTATCAGAATTTTCAAAACTATGCTTTTGAAGTTTATTGATGAAATCAGATGGATGTAATTTTGAAAATTTAGGCTCTTGTTTTAATATCTTTAAAACATCATCCCATTCGGCAGGTAAAGCATCTGCAAGCTTTGATATCTTTTCAGTATCTGTCAGTTTTATTCCAAACAATTTTAACTTGTCCATCAAGTAATCAAATCTCCTTTCCATCTCTTTCATGGTCTCATCCTTTTGACATGCAAATTTTTCAAGTCTAAGACTCCAAATCATCTTATCATCTTGTTCATATCCACTCATTTGATACCAACCATATCTATTTAACCTTTCAATAAACTCATTCTCCTTTTCATCAAACATCATTGCCATTTTTCTAAACTGTCCCGACAAAATTTCTAAAAAAATAACAATTTCACTTGTTCCGAGTATGAAATGGACTGTACTTGACTGTGATTGGCCCGATCAACTTCAACAATTCACCTGGACTGCACTTGAATCAATTTCGTGAAATATTCACAAGTAACAAAACTCAATTTATGATATGGGCTGATGTAAAGTGGGTGTGTATGATGATTGTGCCGCAATTTGTTCAACACATGAATTACATCGGTAGATAAACTCAATGGCCTATATTATTGATTACTACTAAAACCTCATTGGACCGAGATTATGACCCAATCACATGTTGTATCAAACAATTTGGCCGCCCACTTTATCACATATGTCAGCCACTTTTATCTTTTAATTCTGAATCACTTTACCAACATAACATACATGCACAACTTTCTTGAACCAAACAATCACATGATCTCATGACACACTAATATGATTGTTATCTCATGCAAACTGACAAACCACATGATCTCTTATTCCAAACATCAATTACCTGACATCCTCTTAGACTTTTATACACAATTCAATTAACTTTCCAAACGGTTCACGCAACTCGATGTATTTTCAAGCGGTTCACACAATCCAAAGCACTATCACGTGAAAAACTGAAACACTTTTCAAACAGATGTTTCAAACGATCATGTTGAATTTCAAATGGTCAGGTTATGTTTCAAACGGCCAAGTGCAATTTCAAACTTTCAGGTGCAATTTCAAACGATATGTTCAAACGGAACACAAGTTTCAAACGTAATAGACCTGTCACGTTTGAAATTACATCATTTTCAAACGTAATGTCAAGCTTCAAACGATGTTTCAAACGGAATGTGAGCAGATTTCAAACGTTCAGGCAGTTTTCAAACGGAACACCTATGCTTCGTTCAAACGGAATGGTATTTTCAGTCCATTTTTACCACTTTTACTTCGAGTTTAGAGCTGAAACTTTCAAGGGTTTGTTAAAATGCACTTTTACACATTCTGTGAAAGTTATAGCCGATTTTAACCGTGAAAATTTGTTCAGTTTTGAAAAGAAGGTGTAGAAATCAGAATATGCTAGCGAAAACGAGCTAAACGGTAAGAACTCTTCCTCCTGAGCTCTGATACCACTTGTAGGATCGTGAAACGACCTAACGAGTCGATCAGAAGAGTGCTCAGACCGAATCAGAGGCGGAATTCATTGATTCGGTCTTCGTTTAGCTTGGATTCACTATTAAATGTCTCGTATATTGATTTCTGAACGTTTACAGGACTGGAGACACCTCGACAGCACCTCGGCGTCGGAATCTAGAACGTTACAAATGAAGTCGTTTGAAGGCTATTTATAGGGAAGACCCTTCCGTTTGAAAGTGACATGATTATTTCAAACGGAACCCTTCAAACGTGACACCTCAAACGGTCAAGCATATTCAAACGGCCAACCTTAAAATAATCTATACAAACGGATTATCTAATTTTACTTTCAATCCGTAACACTCTTCTTTGTCTTCATGTGTAATAACTTCCCATGATGCAATAGATGATGTCACTATTGTGATGTCATCTTTAAACATGATGACATCATGCTTGATCAGCTTTGCAACGAACCCGAGACTCGATATAAGACGAAGACGACAGATGAATGCACCAACATGGCCATTTCGTAAAATGATGCCAAGGATATCCGGGACATGGTCATTAACCCCCCAAAGGCGTTTAAGCAAACAAAACATATTTAAACGGGTCATCTCGATAATACTTAACCACTAATCAATTAAGGTCGAATGCCCGACCAAGCGGTATTTTATATACCGTACCCTAAGCCCGTATAAGGGAAAATAAGTTAAAAGTATTTACCTTTGCAAGTATAATTCACAAACAGAAAATGCAAGTAGCTTTTACTGGTCCTCCTATTCTGGAACGAAGGTTTATAATAACCTATTAGAATCCTAACGGGTCTTTAATTAAGCCTAAACTTAGACCGGTTAGTTTTAAAGATACGGTTCGTACGCACGATTAAGCGAAGACTGGAATAGGATGTGATTTAGACCCGAAAAGTTTGAAGACTTGCTTAATATGGGTATATTATACACATTCTGGAATTTGAGATAAAAACGATAAGGTTTAACCCGTTTCGGCTAATTTATGCAAACTAGTTACATAAACCGAACCGAACGCGCAAGAAGCGTAACGGGTAACCATAAGAGCCATATACAGGTTTCCTAAGTTAATATGCCTCAAATATGTTGTGACATCAGTAAGATATCTTTTATTATGCCCGAAACGAATTTAAACACAAACTATGCCCCGTAGGGGCATTTTGGTCATTTTCAAGGTTATAAAAGAGTTTAAGTATTTTCCTGAGTTACAGGTCTGATAACATTAGTAAAAATACTTAATTTACTAAGTTATAACAGTAGGGTAATGCATATATGTGAAATTTATCAATTATAACCAAACTATGCACCGTAGGGGCATTTTGGTAATTTCACATAAGCCGAAAAGCTCAAAACTGAAGTCTGAGTTAAACAACTTTTGCTTACTGTTAAAATATTATAATTTACCTAAAATATCAGTAGGTATCAACCCTTGTATGTTTAAAATAGTTTTAGTACATACTATGCGTTAAAAACGCTTAAAAAGGCGACTAGAAGCCGTTTTCGGGTTCTATATAGAAAACTGATATTTTTATTATCCTAGAAGGTTTAAAATAATTTATTTATCATATGGAATCAGTAGCAAAAGGTTTGGGGTCAAAAAGATATGTAAAACTCATTTTATAGCCCAAAAGGGCAAAACCGACAATTACCGAGTCAAGCTTATAACTCTAAGTTATGCTCAACCTAAAATTAATTAAAAATCTTCAAAAACCCCAAAATAATATATTACATCAGTGGGTATGAATTTTGATATCAAAAAGTAGGGTTAAATAGGCTATATGCTAATTATGTCGTTTAATCGCTAAAAAGCTTTCTAATTACGCTAATGAGCATAAGTCTCAATCTACACCTCAAACTGATGTCAAATTTTGGATGCAAGTTTATAATTCAGTAACTAAGGTTTCTACTCTTTTACATTTTTAAAAATCACGTTTTATGGTGAAAAGGGCATAATGGTCAACATATGAGCAATTAACGGAATCATGCATATTAATCGGATAACTAATGAACCATGGTGTATAATCACAGAGGGTTATACTAGCATGTAACCTAGTCCAATTAAAGCTCTAAGGCATTTCTAAAACATGCTTAAACGGGTCAGAACTGAAAGTCAAAGCAAAAGTCAAATTATGCGACTTTCGGTTCCGAACCGGGTCTCTACTGAAAATTGTCAGGTTGAACATGTTTAGACATGTTCTTACATTAATTACCAAGTTATATTAATGATCAAACAGGTTGTATGGGTTCTACATTGCTAATTATGCATAAATTGGAAATTAAGCATTCTGTTGACTTTTTAATAACAAGTTTGACCCGACATTTGACCTAGTTAGAGTGGGAATTAGAGGGTGACCTTTTAAGGGTTTATTGCCCACATAATTACCAACTTATAACTACTTTCAATTCGACAAATCACTGGACCATCAGTGATTAATCGCTAAGTCAAACGGTAATTACGACGGTTTGACTTTTAAGCTAAAACTAAGTAAAAACTCAACTAAGAAAGGTTAAGCATACTTACTGAAGTCCTATGCACGATTAGTGATCACTTGAGTCTGCTTTGGAGCTCCAGAAATGATCAGAAATGCAGATGGAAGGTGTGGTTACAAAGTTGCAACACAAGGCCCTTTTATAGTGCTTTAATCACCTTAGATCATTGACAAATCATGCTAGCAATGGCCATGGATCATCAACAGATGTCCCTAAGTGCCTAGGACTGTTTAGGGGTCGCCCATGTAGTGAAAATATATGTTTTGGGTCGGTTATCGCGTAAAAACAGGCTGCCATCTAAAGTTTCTGCATCTGGGCGTCTGACGCGGCCCGCGTAAAGTCTTGTTAAGCTTTACGCGGCCCGCCTGAATCCTGTTGTCAGATTTAAATCTTTTCCATTATTGTAACTTGTCTCTTGGTTCTTCGAAAGGCCAATCCACATTATTTCTTGCATTTTGAGCCCTCCAATTTGACATATAAGGGCTCCAAGACTTATACCTAATTTGTTAAGTCCTTGGGCACTTTGTTATTACCCGAAAAGTCACAATTTTCAACGTTGACGCTTTAACCCCTTATATACGAATTTGATCATAACTTTCTCATACGATAACGAAACCTTATGAAATTTTTATCATGTATTCTAGTGAGCATAATTAATCATTACAAAGCTTCGGGTTTGTTAAAAGGTCACTCAGAGGTATAACTTAAACATGTTGACACATTTAACCCCTGTAGTTTGTAATTTCTCACTTTCTTTCATATTTAGCTTCGTATGATCCATGATTTATTCGTTTGATGGTATCAACATCATGTAGGGTTATTGTAAAGTATATTTATTCACTGTTTACATTTTGAATCCGTATATTCACATACTTTCCATGTTTGTCAACTCTAGTCCTTCTAGAACATTCCTTCACACGTTCAAACCTATGACACGTGTCAACACATTATAGGACATGGATTTTCGAGGTGTTACATCCTCACTCCTTTAAAAGAAATCTCGACCTCGAGATTTACTGAAATAAATGAGGGTATTTTTCTTTCATTGTGGACTCAACCTCCCACGTGTATTCGGGACCTCTACGGGCATCCCATTTTACCTTTACAATAGGCACATGCTTCCTTCGAAGCTTCTTAACCTGTCGATCCTCGATCGACACAGGTTTTTCAACAAACTTCAAGCTCTCTTCTATGTGCACATCTGTATGCGGTATGACCAGTGATTCATCAGCGAAACACTTCTTCAGATTGCAGATGTGAAATACATTGTGAATTCCACTGAGCTCTTCAGGTAAGTTTAACTTATAGGCAACCGATCCGATACGTTCGATGACCTCAAATGGTCCTATGTATCTCGGGCTTAACTTGCCTTTCTTACCAAATCGCATCTGTAACACCCCGAAAATTTACGTCCTATAATGTATTGACACGTGTCATAAGTTTTGAACGCGTGCAAGAATGATCTTGAAGGACTAAAGTTGACAAACAAAGAAACTATGTGAATTTGAGGGTTCAAAGTGTCAACAATGAATAATTATACTTCACAATAACCCTACATGATGTTTATAACCTTAAACGAATGGATCATGGATCATACGAAGCGAATTGTGAAAGAAAGTGAGAGATTTCAAACTACAAGGGTTAAATGTGTCAACATGTTAAAGATATACCTCTGAGTGACCTTATAAGCAAACCCGAAGCTTTGTAACGATTAAATATGCTCACTAGAATGTACCATAAAAATTTCACCAAGTTTCGTTACCATATGAGAAAGTTGTGATAAAATTCGTGTGTGAGGGTTAGAATCGTTAACATTGGAATTTAGGGCTTTTCGGGTGATCACAAAGTTAACCGGGGACTTGACAAAGTGGGTATAAGTATTAAAGCCCCTATATGTTATTATCAAAGCCTCAAAATGCAAGAAAAACTATGAAAGCGATGTTTCGGGGGACCAGGGACTAAATTGCAAATTTTAGAAGTCTGATGATAGGCTTGCGCATCGTAGGGCTGTAGTTGTTGCGCACCGTATGAAGGCTAGCGCACCGTTACAAAGATAGCGTAACGGTGCGCTAGGACTGCACAGCGACCAGATACATGACAGTTGGCTGTTTCAGCCATTTAACCGACTTACTTGGATCTTATCTGCATGTGTGAGCACCCCTACATGATTTATAGCTTATAGGACACTTGTGGATGATAATGTAACATCCCTAGACTTAGTTGTTGATCATCCATGAGGTTTGAAGTTGTTATAAGAAGTCACATTTTCCACATACATGCACATATCATCTTCTGGACATTTTCAAGAGCTCAAGACCTGATCCAAGCTTTCCAAAACATCCATAAGACTTGTGTAAGTACCCTTGATCTTCTCTAGTTCATTCATACTTAGTTTATGGCCTAGAAATCAAACCGTCGTAACTACGGTTTGACTTTTCGATAATAAATAATCGGTCCAGAGTCTAGTCGAATCAAAGGTTGTTATAAGTTGGTATTTATAAGGTTGATAAACCCCTAAAAGGGCACTCACTAATTCGGATCCTAACTAGGTCGTTTATCGAGTCAAACCTCTCCCGAAAAAGTCAACAGAATTGTTATGTTTGGTTTAATGCATGATTAGCGATGTAAATGGCGTATAGCCTATTTTATCATTCTTACCAACTGAAAATAAGTATAAAAACTTGTATACGCTTGTTTGATTCGACAACTTTCTATTTAGAACCGATTCGGAGCCGAGAGACGCAAAAGTTTGACTTTTGCGTTGACCTCAGTTCTGACCCGATTTATATAGGTTTAGACATGCCTTAAGGTTCCATTAGGACCTAGTTACTTGTGTGTATAAGCCTCTGCGTTTATACCACTCGAATCCCTAATCGTCCGATGGTTCCGTTAATCGCCTAAATATTGACCGTAATGCCCTTATGACCATCAAACGAGATTTTAGAAAATGTAAAAGTGCAAAAGTCTTTAATACTGATTATTGAACAAGTCTGCAAAATTTCACGTCAATCGGGAGTCTAGATTAGGAGTTATGCTTAATGGCGTATTTATAAACATGTTTATTAATTAAACGACGCCATTAGCGTAAAGCCTATCTAAACTCAGTTTTGACACCAAATCTTTTACCCACTGATGTTAAATAATATTTTAGGATTTTTAAAGATTTTTAATTATTTTTAGATTGATCAGAAGCTTGGATTAGCGCCTTAATTCGATTAATACCGAATTTACCCTTTTAGGCCATAAAACGAGTTTTACAAATCCAAATGGCGCCAATCCAATTGCTACTGATTTTAAATAAAAATTATAGTATTTTGAACCTGTTAAACTGACCTGGAAACTCAGAATTCTATTTTAAACCGTACGTCGCTTAAAACGGCGTTATACGCATATTATACGCGTAGTTTATGTTTAAAAAACGTTTTGACACATAAGACTTAACATCAAATGTTATAACCTGTTTAAATAAACCATTTTACTGATGTAACCAGACCCGGTTCACAGAAACCTAATTAAATCCTTTTATAATCTTTAAAATGACCAAAATACCCCTGCGGGGCTTATTAAGAGATTAAACTCGTTTGGGGCGTCACGGGTGATATCCTACTGATATCACAACTTATTTAAGGCGTGTTAACTTAGGAAACCTGTTTAGGACTCTTATGGTTACCCGTTACGCTTCATACGCGTTCGGTTCGGTTTATGTAACTAGTTTACATAAACTAGCCGAAACGGGTCAAACCTTATCGGTTTTATCTCAAAATCCAGAATGTGTATCATATACCCATATTAAGCAAGTCTTCAAACTTGTCGGGTCTAAATCACATTCTATCCGGTCTTCGCTTAATCGTGCGTACGAACCGTATCTTTCTGTAAGACTAACCGGTCTAAGCTTAGGCTTAATTAAAGACCCGTTAGCATTCTAATTAGTTATTTATACCATCATTCCAGACTAGAGCTTTCCGGTAAATTGTACCTACACTTGCTTAAGTGAATACGGCTGAGTTATAAATTTCTGCTAATTAAGACAGGAGCTAGCTCAGGTAAATACTCTTAACTTATTTTCCCTATTACGGGCTTGGGATACGGTAATATAAATACCGCATGTTCAGGTATGGGATTCAAAGACCAATGAGTCGGGAAATCCAAATAACCTGTTTTAATTCGTATTGCTTGACTGAAACATTGGGGATTAATGCGACCGTGTCCTGGATATCCTTGACTCATGATTTGCAATGGCCATGACCTAAGCACGGGGTGTAGGCATACACCTGACAGATGCCATATGTTTATACCAATATGGAATTCCCAATAGGGGAATAGTGGTGTGTCGGTTAATCATGAACCGGCATAGTTCGGGCCCTACATGTAGAGCAAGTTGTGTAAAACTGATAACATGAAATATAGTTTGTCTCAAGTATAAAAATATTAATTTTTCCTTGTGCATTCAAATCAAAGTGTCTAAACATTTACGTGTCTTGTGCACCTAAACAAATTTTCATAAACATTTTCACATGAGTCGGTTGAGTGTATTTACCAGTGAAAACTGACGTATTTTCAAAAGTCTAAGTGGCAGGTACAAGTACGTAATAGGCTGGAAGCGGCTCAGGACGTTAATAAGGAATCTTGCAAGTTCTAGGCGTCTAAAGTCTGTTGAACAATGTTTAAGTTTTATGATCCGCCTGTGGATCCTTTACCTTCCGTTGTAATACTTGGATATTACTTTATATTCGGATTGTAATATATTATCTTTTGCTTCCGCTGTGCATTTAAATATTGTGTTGTTTGACTATGATGTTGCCAACCACGTCACGATACTCCCCACCGGGCCCACCGGTGACACGTGGAAATTTGGGGTGTGACAGCATCACTCCCTTCCAGGGTGACACTTTAAGCAACACTTTGTCGCCTACCTCGAAGTTAAAAGGTTTACGCTTTAAATCCGCGTAGCTTTTCTGCCTATCCCTGGCAGCTTTCAGGCGGTCACGAATCTGGACAATCTTGTCCGTCGTTTCAAAGACTATTTCCGGTCCTGACAATTGGACATCTCCAACTTCCGCCCAACAAACGGGCGTTCTACACTTTCTACCGTATAATGCCTCAAAAGGCGCAGCCTTAATGCTGGTATGGTAGCTATTGTTATATGAGAACTCGATTAATAGCAGGTGGTTATCCCAACTACCACCTAAATCGATCACACATGCACGAAGCATGTCTTCCAACGTTTGGATTGTACGCTCACTCTGGCCGTCCGTCTGAGGATGGTAAGCCGTACTAAAATTTAGACGCGTGCCCAAAGATTGTTGGAAACTTTTCCAAAAATGTGACGTGTATCTAGTATCTCTGTTAGAGATAATAGACACAGGCACGCCAAGTAAAGCTACAATCTTATCTACGTACAGTTGGGCTAACATGTCGGAGCTGTAGGTCTCCTTGATGGGTAGGAAATGTGCTGACTTAGTCAGTCTATCAACTATCACCCATATCGTATCATTTCCTTTCCTTGTCTTGGGCAACTTGGTGATGAAATCCATCGTCACCATTTCCCACTTCCAAGTGGGAAGTTCAGGTTGTTGTAGCAAACCTGACGGCTTTTGATGTTCAGCTTTGACTTGTGCACATGTCAAGCATTTAGCTACATAGGTAGCTATAGACTTCTTCAAGCCTATCCACCAAAAATTTGCTTTCAGATCCTGGTACATCTTATCAGTTCCAGGATGAACGGAGTACTTAGAACTGTGGGCTTCCTGGAGGATAACATCTCGAAGTCCTCCATAAACTGGAACCCATATTCGTCCATTTAACCTTAGAATTCCGTCCCTGCCAAGAGATAACTGCTCCTAAGTTACCCCTAGCTTTTCATTAGGATAGTTAGCTTCCAACACAGCTTCCTTCTGTGCAGCTAACAACCTTTCATTCAAACTGTTCTTTATTTCAATGCTCTTGGCATTGATTCGGATGGGTTTCACCCTTTCCTTTCGACTCAAGGCATCGGCGACTACATTCGCCTTGCCGGGATGGTATCTGATTTCACAATCATAATCATTCAACGTCTCCATCCATCGGCGCTGCCTCATGTTTAAATCCTTCTGATTAAACAGGTGCTGGAGGCTCTTGTGATCAGAATAGATCACACACTTGATACCATATAAATAGTGTCTCCATAGCTTCAGTGCAAATACAACGGCACCCAACTCCAAGTCATGGGTGGTGTAATTCTTTTCGTGCACGTTTAACTGTCGTGAAGCGTAAGTAATAACTTTGCCTTTCTGCATAAGCACACACCCCATGCCAGTGTGTGATGCATCGCAGTAAACTACGAATTCTTCGGTACCTTCAGGCAATGTCAGTACAGGAGCGTTGCTCAACTTTTGCTTTAGGATATCAAAGGATTCTTGCTGCTTAGGGCCCCAATCAAACTTTATTTTCTTCCTAGTCAAAGAGGTTAGGGTGCAGCAATCCTTGAAAAATTTTCAATGAAACGCCTATAATATCCTGCTAAGCCTAGGAAGCTACGAATCTCTGTAGGCGTCCTTGGCTCTTGCCAGTTCATGACAGCTTCAACCTAAGCGGGATCCACTTGGATACCACGCTCACTAACCACATGTCCAAGGAATTGGACTTCTCGAAGCCAAAATTCACACTTTGAAAATTTGGCGTAGAGTTTCTCATGATGTAGAAGTTTAAGAATACAGCGAAGGTGTTTCTCATGGTCAGCTTGGTTCTTCGAGTAGATGAGAATGTCGTCGATGAAAACGATGACGAATTTATCTAAGTAAGGTTTGCAGACACGATTCATGAGATCCATGAACGCGGCAAGTGCATTAGTGAGCCCAAAAGGCATCACTAGGAACTCGTAATGACCATAACGAGTCCTAAATGCAGTTTTGTGTACGCCTTCATCTCTAACCTTCAGTTGGTGATAGCCTGACCTCAAGTCAATCTTCGAGAAATAACTTGCCCCTTGCAATTGATCGAACAGATCGTCGATCCTGGGCAAAGGATACCTATTCTTTATAGTGACCTTATTAAGCTCACGGTAATCGATGCACAGACGCATCGATCCATCCTTCTTCTTGACAAATAAGACCGGTGCTCCCCAAGGAGACGAACTAGGTCTAATGAAACCCTTGGCTAGCAATTCATCTAGTTGTGCTCTCAATTCCTTCATCTCTGTTGGCGCCAACCTATAAGGCGCTCTAGCAACAGGTGCTGCTCCAGGGATGATGTCAATTCTGAATTCCACTTGCCTATCTGGTGGTAAACCAGGTAGTTCTTCAGGAAAAACCTCAGGGTATTCAGAAATGACGGGGATGTCTTCCATCTTAGGTTTCGGCTCATCAATAGTCACTTATGCCATGTAGATGACACAACCCTTCTTCAAACACTTAGAGGCCTTGAGCATAGTCACTTGCTCAGGCAGTCCATACCGGGTATCTCCCTGAATGGTAAGTGATTCACCAGACGGAGTCTTGATCACCACTTGCTTCTTATTGCAGACAATCTGGGCCTGGTTATGAGATAACCAGTCCATGCCTAACACAATGTCGAAACCGGCTAACTTCAAAGGAAGTAGGGACAAAGGAAAAGAGTGGTTCTTAATGGATATGAAACATCCATCTAATATGGTTGAGGTGGTTTCTATGGTGCCATCTGCTAATTCCACCTCATACTTCACACTTAAAGTTCTAACAGGCAATTTCAACAATTCACAAAACTTATTATCTACGAAAGACTTATCAGCGCCTGAATCAAAAAGTACTCTTGCATAGACATCATTTATGAGAAAGGTACCTGTGATCACATTATCGTCTTGCACAGCCTCCTTCGCATCCATCCTAAAGACCCTAGCATTGGTCTTATTTCCTTCATCAGCTTTCTTCGCATTTTTAGGGCAATTTGTCTTAATGTGCCCCTTTTCGTTGCAACTGTAGCACGTTGCATCCTTCAACTTTTTGCAATCCAAGGTCTTGTGTTCCTTGGACTTGCATATACCACAAGCAAAAGTTCTTGACTGAGTCTGCGAGTTCGATTCATACCTGCACTTCCCGAAGTGCTGTTTCTTGCAGACTTTGCACTTGGGCTTATCACCAGATTGATGCCCATCCTTCTTAGACTCAGACCCTTTCTTGTGGTCATTGCTTCCTCGGTGCTTTTTGTTTGACCTCCGTGAATTGTCATCTTCACGTTTTCTTTTCTCGGCATCCTTGTTCCTCAGTGATCTTTGTCTGACCGCGTCCAGTGTGAGGGACAAAGATATGTCAGCTACAAATCTGAAAGTAGCTGGTCGAGAGGCCTTCACGCTTGCCTTTATCTCTGGGGCTAAACCCCCAATGAAACGAGCTATTCTTTTGGGTTCCGGGGTCACCAGATACGGAACCAACCTCGACATTGTATTAAAGCTCGTGAGGTAAGCTTAGCAATATAGATTTGTCATTACCAATGACAGAAAATCTGACTTAATCTTTTCGACCTCGTGCTGAGGACTGTAGTTCTCCCTAATGAGGGCAACAAATTGCTCCCATGTCATGTTGTACAATGGGATCTTCCCAGTGGCTTGAATCAACGATCTCCACCAGGCTAAGGCCTCACCTTTAAATGATTGAGACACAAACTTTACCACATCTTTCTCAGCGCATCCGCTGATATCAACAACTGTGTCCATCTCATCCAACCACGTCATACAATCTATAGCTCCTTTCTCCCCAGTGAAATCCCTGGGTTTGCATGAAACAAAATATTTGTAGGAGCAACCCTTATCATGGGTTCCTTGTTTCGGTATGATCTTCAGAGATGGAGCACTGTTGTGGTTTGAGGAGTGTCGATCATCATCTTTCTTTGGTTCTTCCTTCTTGGAGGGAGGCTTGCTGTGGGCCTCAGAGTGAGTCTTGGGCTTTGAGTGCGGTGTAGATAGGGTCCTGCTCCTAGTACCGCTTGCTTCACTATACTGCCTATCCAAGGCTTTTGTGACAGCATTATCGATTAATGTTCGGAGTTCAGCACCAGACACATTGAACCTGGCGGTGTCATTATTCTCCCTTGGTTGACTATTGATTTCATCTGAGTCCGCCATTTTATCTTGAACTGTTACATAAAAGATTTACAGTAATTTATTTGGGAGTTTATTATGGAATTGCCCCTTAGGGTAATTCATTAACCATGGTAAACATAGACCATATTGGGTTAATTTGTTAACCTTATTTATTTAGGATTTTTATTATAATTTATCCTAATTATAAAATAATAACGGTATCATTATTAGCACAAAAGGCCTAGTCACAAGGACATTTTTAAATTATAAACCATGATTTCAGAGAATCAAGGCATGAAGGTTTGAACATAGTTCTTTACCTTTTTCAGACAGGGTCATAGACTATTACTGTCTTTTGTCTCATATGAAAATGAGCAGGGCCTGTAGGCACTATATTACCAATGTATGGTCAAAATATGATCATCTTAATTGATGATTTAAACCCATGATTCAGAGATCATTAAGTTGGGTTAGGAATCTTTTGAAGAATCCTTATATAAGAATGACGTGTGTGATTTTAACGAATCACATCTGCCAGGAGCGTTAACATGTTTTCAGATGTTAACAAAGATTTGAATCTTTTTAAACAGGCCTTACCATCTTGGCCAGGTCTTATAATGACATGCAGGCTAGGTTATACCTTTAAGATTCTTAGTTAATATTTAAATAGGCAGATTATTTTTAAAAGGAATGGTTCTGATTCATTTATTTCATATATAATTTATTTATGCATATAATGGCAAAAATGAAATTTATAAACTTACATTCCATTAATTTATTAAAAGATTACACATCTTGGCCATGTCTGCAATGATAATTAGGCTAGGTTTTACCCTTTAGACTCTTTTTAATATTCAACGCAGAACAATCCTACATTGAAATGCTAACAAGGATCTGAATCTAATTATGGATCTACCATCTTGGCCCTGTCCTAATTTGACATATGGCTAGGTTTTGTCCCTTTTTAGATTTTGCCATTTTATTATAATGGTAGATCTTATAATATAGGAATGATATTTTAAATATAATCGTTCCATTAAAATTTAAACAAGTATATGGTTGCCCTAAACGGGACTTCTAATAAAAATGACTTGCCCATGCAAGGCTAATCAGAAAAATAACAAAGGAATCAAATAATGACAAAATAAAACGAATTAGGATTAGTCCTATGTTCTTGTCTAGACTCAAGAATGTGCAACTGTGTAACTGAGATTAAACACAAAAGGCTAGCGTTTAATTCACTCAGTGTTGGCTCTGATACCAACCTGTCACACCCTGATATTTCCACGTTTTACCGGTGGGCCCGGTGTGGAGTATCGTGACGTAGTTGATATCATCATAGTCAAACAACACTATTTAAATGCACAGCAGAAACAAAAGATAAATATATTACAATCCGAATATAAAGTAATATCAAGTATTACAACGGAAAGTAAAGGATCCACAGGCGGATCTTAAAACATAAACATTGTTCAACAGACTTTAGACGCCTAGAACTTGCAAGATTCCTTATTAACGCCCTGAGCTTCCAGCCAATTACGTTCAGTACCTGTCACTTAACCTTTTTGGAAAATACGTCAGTTTACACTTGTAAATACAATTAACCGACTCATTTGAAAAGGTTTATTAAAAATTGATTTGAATGCACAAGGCACAACATATCTTTTGTAACTTGGGACAGTTATATATAAAAATCTTGTATACAGATTTACATGTTCGTTGTACGTTCAGGGCCAGATGTAGAAACCGAGTCAAGATTAACAGAAACGCCACAAGTATAAGCCCACAAGAGAGTGAGATACCGTTTCCCTTTAAGCAACTTTCAGTGTATGCCTACACCCCGTGCTTAAGACGTGGCCATTTTATAAGACAATGATGTCAAGGATATCCGGGACATGGTCATTAACCCCTAAAGGCTTTTATTTCAAACAATACAGATTAAAGCGGGTTACCTCAATAATTTAATCACAATTCAACTAAACATTCAATACCCGACCAAGCGGTATTATTATAATACCGTATCGAAAATAAGTTAAAAGTATTTACCTGAGCTAGCAATGCAATTTATACTCAGCCGTATATTCAAATCAGCAAGCACAAGTACTTCTACTGGGGCTCATAATCTGGAACGAAGGTTTTTAATAACCTATTAGAATCCTAACGGGTCTTTAATTAAGCCTTGACTTAGACCGGTTAGTTTTTCAAAAGGAAGATACGGTTCAATCGCGTGATAAAGCGAAGACCGGATTAGAATGTGGTTTTGACCCGACAAGCTTGTATGCTTGTTTAATATGGGTAACTTAAACACATTCTGGATTTTGAGACAAAAGTGATATGGTTTGACCCGTTTCGGCTAATATATGCAAACTAGTTACATAAGCCGATCCGAACGCGGAAATTGCGTAACGAGTAACCAAATGAATCATATGCAAGTTTCCTAAGTTAATATGCTTTAAACATGTTGTGATATCAGTAAGATACCTTTCATTATGCCCAAAACGAGTTTAATCTTAATTTAAGCCCCGTAGGGGTATTTTGGTCATTTTAAAGGTTATAAAGGAGTTTAAATGAAGTTCTGAGATTTGGGTCCGAATACATCAGTAAAATAACTTATTTTAATAGGTCATATCAGTTGATAATAAGTCTTATGTGACAAAATGGTTTTAAACCCAAACTATGCGTTTAATACGCTTTAAAAGCCATTTTAAGCGATTTCCGGGTTATACAGGAAATCTGAGTTTTCTGATCAGGTTATAAAGTTCAAAATACTTTATTTATTATATAAAATCAGTAGCAATTGGATTGGTGTCAAAATACTATGTAAAACTCATTTAATGACCGAAAAGGGTATATTCGGTATTTACCGAATTAATGCCATAACCTTAGGTTATGAGCAGGTTAAAAATAATTAAAAATCTTTAAAAATCCCAAAATATTATATTACATCAGTGGGTAAAAGGTTTGGTGTCAAAAATTGGGTTTTGGTAGGCTTTATGCTAATTACGC
The DNA here is from genome assembly GCA_030545235.1 of Helianthus tuberosus. Classification (NCBI taxonomy): domain Eukaryota; kingdom Viridiplantae; phylum Streptophyta; class Magnoliopsida; order Asterales; family Asteraceae; genus Helianthus; species Helianthus tuberosus. The sequence goes on from CM060436.1 coordinate 36,241,515, forward strand.
CTTTTAATTACTAAAAGGCGTTATTATTACGCTAATGAGCATAACCCCTAATCTAGACCTCCAACTGATGTAAAATTTTAGGGACATGTTTATAATTCAGTAACAAAGGTTATTGTCTTTTCACATATCTAAAATTCTCGTTTTATGGTCACAAGGGCATATTGGTCAACATTTAAGCAATTAACGGAAACATGTAAACGAATCGGATAATCAATGAACCAACCACAGAGGGTTATGCTAACATGTAGCCTGGTCCTAAGGAAGCTCTAAGGCATTTCCAAATCATACTAAATCGGGTCAGAACGGAAGTCAAAGCAAAAGTCAAAGTTTTGCGACTTTCGGTTCCGAACCGGGTCTAAACAGAAAATTGTCGGATCAAACAAGCTTAGACTAGTTCTTATACTTATTAACAAGTTATATGAGTGATAAAATAGGTTACATGCCTTTTACATAGTTAAATAGGCGTTGATTCGCAAATTAAGGTTCTGTTGACTTTTTCTAATCAACTTTGACCCGACATTTGATCTAGTTAGAGTGGGAATCAGAGGGAGCCCTTTTAAGGGTTTAATGCCCACATAATTACCAACTTATAACTACCTTCAATTCGACTAATCACTGGACCATTAATGATTAATCGCTAAGTCAAACGGTAATTAAGACGGTTTGACTTTTAAGCTAAAACTAAGTAAAAACTCAACTAAGAAAGGTTAAGCATACTTACTGAAGTCCTATGCACGATTAGAGATGCTTAGGGTCTGCTCTTGAACTCCCAAAAGCTCCAAAATGCAAAAGGAATGAGTGAACACAATGTTGCAACACAAGGCCCTTTTATAGTGCTTTAATCTCATTAGATTGTTGACAACTAAGGCTACAACTGATCATGGATCACCCACAAGTGTCCCTAAGTGCCTAGGAATGTTTAGGGATCGCCCATGGATGAGAAAATATCTTCTTAAGTTGGTTCCAAGGCTGAACAGACAACTTTTACGTTTTTCTGCATCTGGGGGTCTGACGCGGCCCGCGTAAGATCTTAACATGTCCTACGCGGCCCGCCTAAGACCTGTTTTCAGGTTAAAAGTTTTCCAACTTTTTCATCTTGGCTCTTGGTCTTTCGAAAGGTCAACCTACCTTTATTCTTTGCATTTCGAGCCCCTCAACTTGACTTATAAGGGCTTCAAGTCTTATACCCACTTTGTTAAGCCCTTGGTTAACTTGGTTATCACCCGAAAAGTCATAACTTTCAACGTTTACGCTTTAACCCCTCGCATACGAATTAGATCATAACTTTCTCATACGATAACGAAATTTTATGAAATTTCTATCATGTATTCTAGTAAGCATAATTTACCGTTACAAAGCTTCGGGTTTGCTAAAAGGTCACTTAGAGGTATACTTAAAACATGTTGACATATTTAACACCTGTAGTTTGTAATCTTTCACTTTCTTTCATTTTTAGCTTCGTATGATCCATGATTTATTCGTTTGAAGGTATGAGCATCATGTAGGGTTACTGTAAAGTATATTTATCCCTTGTTGACATTTTGAACCCTTATATTCACATACTTTCCATGTTTGTCAACTTTAGTCCTTTTAAAGTATTCTTTCACACGTTCAAGCTTTTGACACGTGTCAATACATTATAGGACGTGAATTTTCGAGGTGTTACACCACCCAACATTACCCACCAAACTGACACAGCTACTGGCACAACAACCAAGCTGCCATTACCACCGTCACATCACAACCACCAGAGCGCCAGCTAGGCATCCACCTTAGGACTCTCACCTTCACTGTCGGAAAGCCGTAACCATTATATTCCTCACCACGACACCACCTGCAAATCAACAAATGGCGACGGATCACTTACTCTAGAAATCGTAACTTTTTCTCTCTGGAAAAACCCAAACGCCATACATTTCGTACACATCAGACAACCACCACCTCCATCACCACACGACCGATGCCACCACAGTCACCGGATAAGGAAGATGAAAGCCACCACCACACCTCAACCACCTCCACCGCGACCCGCTTTTCTACCTCTCTTTCTCCCTCCCGCCTTCTTTGCTGAGCTTTAATGGTGGATTCTGTCCAAACATTTGTGTTCGTCCGGATGGTCAATGGTGGCAGTTTTCTCCGGCTGTGGTAAATGACGATGGTGCAGAATCGTTAAGAAAAATCCATCCATAAACAAAAAAACCAAAAAAGTGACATAGACCAATAGTAATATGACGTGTGTCTGTTGTCGGTGGCATATGCCACCGACCTTTTGTTTTAATAGTATACTAGAATTTTGACCCTGCCGCGCGTTGCGGCGGCAACATCACGTTTGTGGCTTACTCGCAAACTCTTCTTTCAATCTTTTTTTAATATTTGACGACTTTACAAATTATGGCAAGTTGATAATAAAAAAATGTTATGCCAGTAGCAATCCCAACCATTAAATAAAACGAATTAGGGCGTTATATTTATTAAAATAGAGTTTTTGGCCCACTTTTGAACCGTTTGACCAGTTCAAGTCCATTTCCCCTGTTTCACCATCGTAATTAGTTTTTTTTTTTTGACTCGTTTGAGATAGAATACAAAGTAAATCGATTCATTAATAAGCAAACGGGTCAAAAATATCACCTCTAAAAATTGACAATCTATTGATTGCATTGTTACATAACGGCAATATATCACAAAAATATGCAAATAAAAGCTAAAAGCTTACATAAAGTACCTTATGGTGGGGTATATAATTTTGCCAAGCATATCTTCCTGCTCCAGAAAGCAAGATCATTGATCTAGGGGGAAGATAAATAGCCCTCCGTACGAAATTTGGACTATTTGTATCTCACCACAGATGCTCTAGACTCCACAATGCAAGATCCTAATAATGAAAGGTTGTAAATTGAGCCCTCAAATGTTGAGTAGGTATCTACATGCGGGGATAAACCCACACCTGTGGGGTATTCGTTAACCTATATCAAAGTATAGAAAATATCTTTATTTCTCACAAAAAAAAATGGAATTAGAAGGGGCTAAATAAACATTCCTTGGCTTACCAATGGAGGTGGCAAAATGGGACCATTCGGCAACGGGTCAAAACGGGTAATTTAGGCACTGTTTGGATTGGCCCCCAAAACACTTAAGTCCAAAATTGTGTTAGCCGAACCTCGGCCATCTTAGAGTAACTGTCTATGTTGTCAAAAGCGCAAAAAGTGCGCGCCGAGGCGCACCTATAGCGCCTGGTGGCTGCCTAGGCAGAAAAACGTTTTTTTTTTGGAAAAAACGGCCTGAGGCGCAGGAAAGGCGCGCAAAAACGGCTTGAGGCGCAGCGCCATAAGCAGAAAAAAAATAGAAAAACGAAACTGAGTGCGTACAAAAAGGCGCCTCACGCGGGCCCGGGTTTTTCGGAGCTGCATTCGTGCCCGCAGGTGCGGGCACGCATGAGTTCAACCAAATTCCAGCTCAGAAACTCATTTTTCCAACCCCCCCTGCGCGCGGGTAGGACTTGTAGTAAAACATGTCATAAAGCTACAATAGAGTAGTAAAGACTTTACCTTATAAACAACAACTCACTTTGTTCCCACTCACTTTGTTCCCACACCAATGTGGGACAAAGTATTTACCACCTTTTGAGACTTTTATTCACATTCCCAAAACTTACAACATATAAGTCCTAAACTTTTGCTACTAACTATTAGCTCCATGATCTTAAATGACATATATAATAGTTTTATTAATTTTATATGTGGAATCTTATTTATTTTCAAAGCATACCATATTTTTTATATTTTTTTCTCTATGTGCTCTTTTCTTAAAAACGCCCACGCTTTTTTTGCGCCTTGCGCCTAGGCTCCGGGCAAGGCCGATGCGCCTCGCCTGCGCCTTGCGTCTTTGACAACATAGGTAACTGTAACTAATCATTTATATGCTTTCGATTTAAATAAGTAGGTACCTCTCTGTATTCATCTTCTCAATCTCATATTTTAACAAACATATATCAAATATACATACGTAGCTACAAAATTTAATCAGAATTTGTTAGACATAAACAAATAATTATGTTATGACAAAATAGTTATTCCACTAAAGTATCTCATCAATGTATAATAGACCTTATCTTAATCCGATTATTATTTCCAAAGCAATGCTCTCGATAATCATTACTGAAAACAATTTATAAGTAAATAACTAATATTAATTTTATGGTGTCGTTGGATAAACAAAATAACAAAATTGAGAACAAAGTGAGTATGAAGACTAAAAAAATAACAGGGAGCGTTTTTCCGGTGAAGTAATTTACACCCAAAAACCCAATATTTAAATTTACGCATGTATACGCATAGCAATTACCTCATTATTGTAGAAAACTGGATCGAAGATTCTTGATGATCACGATCATTTCTTGCTGATTTCAGATCTGATTGTTTGAAACCAACGTGGATGATGCAATTGCCACATGAATCAGTGGGTTTCAGAGACGCAACACAGGTCCGAATCATACCCTTTCGCGAGTGATAAAGTTGATAAACTCGGAAACACATTCTCGCACATCAACCAGCAACCAACACAGTCTTCTAGCAAAACAACATTAGGCACAGCGTAAAGCGATGGTGTAGAGAGACAGAAGCGTCCAATCATGCACAAACAATCCGTATTTGGAGAAAAAATAATCATAGCTGCAAACCTAGATTGAAAGGTCAAACAAAACTTGCTAATTAAAGTCAATATATGATTGTGATCCTAATTTTCTCACCAGCCAATCACACTGTGTATTCAACTTACTTTGACTAAATCGTTCTTTAATCAACTCAAACATGAAAAAATAGGGAAAGACGATCTTAGCCCTAATTTATTCAATTACTAAGCAATTGCACTAAGAACCGTACTTTTAATCGGGTGATTCTAACCTAAAGTTCATGTAATCTAAGAACAAAAGGATGTAAAATAGCAATTATTACTAAGTCATATCGATGTTGATATTATGTTAATCAGAACCAGATTGTCTACTACAACCAATAAATTTCTCAACCGATACAACAAAATCAGATTTGTAGAGCACAAAACTACACATTTACTAACATGTTTTAACCTAAAATTCATGTAATCTAAAAACCAAAGGATGTATAAATTATTTATAAGTCGTATATGTACCGTTATATCTAGAAACTGACTCCCAAGGATAGAATCCAAACAGAACATCACCGGGGCGGAGAAGTTACCAGAGTTGTAGGGTTCACCTATCTCGTACCTTTTATCATGAAAGATTTACTTGTCCCGGATTCAACCATTATCACAGGCATTAGTTGTCAAATAACATATGAAACGAAGACCCATTTGTAATAGTTGAAGAAACCGAAGCGACCATAGCGATATCTGAAACCCAACGATGGGAGATTGAAGCAACCTTAAACCCATGATTTCGAAACTTGGTGAAACCAAAACCCAGAAAAGATCTGTGGCGTGCGTGCAAAAGTAAGGAAACAAAGAAGAAACTGTCGCGTGTGAAAAGCTGGAGATTTGTGGAAGACACACCATGACAGTAAGAGCTCATAATTTGAAGGAAATGAAGGCAGTAACATCAAGGGGGTGTTTGGGATTCCTTTTAAAAGTGACTTTTGGAGTTCATAAGGACTTTTGAGAAGGAAAAGGAAACCCAAACATCATCTGAGAAAAACTTTTGAAGCATAAGGAATTCCAAACACCATGAAAAAAAGGACTTTCAGTACTAATTATGTCTTCAAAAAGGAGTTTTTGAGAAGTAAGGATTTCTCACTTCTAGATTTGAGAAGGACTTTTTGAGAAGGAGAAGTTGAAAAGGAATCCCAAACACCAATCTAGGTTAAGTAGTGAGAACAGAGGAAGAAAGATCTGGAAGAAAGAAAGGATAATAATAAATGTATTAAGAGAAAAAGGGTAAAGCCAACGAACTTTCTCTTTAATATTATATAAATAAATAGCTTGATGGAGTAATAGCATATAATTTTTTTTTCGAATTAGACAACTAACCATCAAACTAACTCTCGCACAATGTTAGACCTTTTTCCAATGAATTATCCATCGCAATTATCGTTTTCTTAACCTAACAAAATAGCTCTTAAAAATAGAAAGGTTGTTCGACCAAAAGTCAACTTTGTTATGTCAAGAAATGTCGTCCTTTCCTTCACCCGTGACATAACATAAGCAAAAAAAAAAACATATGAATGTAATCAACAAAGTACCATAAACTAAACAAAACTATTAAGTGTTTTTTTTTGAACGGCCAACTAAATCACCGGATAAGTATCATGTGATGCCCTCAATCGAGCAAATGCATCCCCTCATCTAAAACGATCAAAGTTGGATGCATACCCGAGCCACCAAGCCACCAGTTCCGGGGAAAACCTGCCGCCCGAAGGCCCACTGCGGTAAAACCCGGTTCGGCTCGGTTTAGAACTGGCGAAACTTCATTGTCACCACCAATATCCTTCAAAGTGATGCTAGTAAGAGTTGAACTTGAGACCTTAAGGAGAGAAACCAAGTGACTAACCACTAGACAAACTTGTCAAGACAAAACTATTAAGTGTTAATCATTACTACCGAAAGTGCTAGTCATCAACACCAAATAGAATCTGGATTCAAAAAACTCAATAACAGACATTAATTCGAGCATGACTAACCACTAGACAAACTTGTCAGGACAAAACTATTAAGTGTTAATCATTACTACCGAAAGTGCTAGTCATCAACACCAAATAGAAACTGGATTCAAAAAGTTCAATAACAGACATTAATTCGAGCATCGACCAAACTAAATATCAAATCAACAAAAATTCATTGGCAAAACTAAATGCTAGATTTAGCCAAGTTTACACATTCAACAACAAAAATATGAAATTAGTTAACATTTTCATCTTAATTCTTTAAAAGTAATTATTACATCAAATCACAAATAACTTGCTAATCATCTAACATACTTAGATTGAATCTACAAATTTTATGCTAACTAATGCGTACATTATGAAATCGGATCTCGCAAATTATAGAGATCGTATTTCGACACAACGGCGATAATAGGTCATCTTCACCTTCACAGATCGACCCTTTCTCTATTAATCATGTGCAGGGCCGGCTCTGGGGTGGGCGGGGAGGACCACCAGTCACACCCCAACCGATGGCGGAAACATCGGAGTGAGACGAAATAGATTGCTCGAGACATCATAACACTAAATTGTGATAAGTATTTAAATAATAAATTTCATTCCATTTCTAAAGAATCAATTACAACGATTTGAAGCAAATACAACAACATAAGTATTGAAATACAATGCAATAAGAATACAAATTAAAGTGTGTATCTAAGCATCCTACTAGATTTCATGCATCACCAACATCATCGCTAAACCTGCAACATGTTTTAAAAGCATAGTTCAATACAAAGGTATTGGCGAGTACACAAGTTTTAGACTCGTGTTATGTGTATAACAGTATTTTCAATCCAACATAGCATTTGGTATACAAAGTTAAACTATCATGCATATCAATATGTCAACTCTAGTGTCCACTAGTATTTAGTATTTAGCATCCCTCGCCACAAAAGTGACGAGACCGTTATGTATAATAAATAGCATCCCTCGATACCGAAGTAATCGAGACCGTATAGTATAAAACTTAACAAAACCCCGTCGGGTGGTGTGCTACTCCTATAGCGCTATAATTGTTTAAGCCGAGTTAACAAGTAGTATGTATTCTAGCATGAACTTTAAGCATAACAAAGCATGTATACGGATCGAATGAATAAAAGCATGTTTGTAAATTGTGCATTTTAACAAGTAAACATGTTGCACCCAAAGTGTATTAAAAGGAAAATGGGTCAAGTGTACTCACGGTTTCTCAAAGTTGTTCCTTTGGTAATCCCGTGAGGAGTTGGAGGTTCAAAGCTTCCTTAGAACACTTAATGTTTTATTTAGAACTCTTCGAGTTCTCTTCCTTGCTTGGAAGATTTTAAGAGAATTAGAGGGGTTGAGAGAAGAATGGTTAGAACACTTAGTGTTCTTTTAGAATTCTTGGTTTAGAGAGATTAAGAGAAGAATGGTGTGAAGAAAATGGTAGGATGAGGTTGGTATTTATAGGTGAAGGAGGTGGTAGGTGGTTGGTGGAGTTAATAAAAAAAATAAATGGAAAAGATAAATAAAAAAATAATTATAATGGAGAGTGGAGGTGGAAAAGGTGATTGAAGGAGGTGGAAAAGGTAATTGGAGAAGAAAAGAGGTGGAAAATGGCTATAAATCTCCGTATGGCACTATTCACGGCACTATTCATAATTTTTTTTAATACTATGAATTAAAACACGTACTTTTTACAAAAGGGACCTAAGCTAGAAAAATTCTTAAAAATTATTAAAAATCTTTAAAGCTTTTCGTTTTCGTAAAAGAAATCATATATTTAAATGATTGATTGTACAAATACAAGTATGTATACAATAATTTATTATGATTAACGCCTCGAAAAATAGAGTACAAATATGGATAAAGATACGAAAATACGAGGCGTTACAGTCTCCCCTACTTTAGGAAATTTCGTCCCGAAATTTATTCGAAAGAGACCATAGAATGTAATTGTAAGGATTGAATAGATGAGCAAAGTGTTAGTTTCTAGAGTATCGTGTGGTGTTGATAGTTTTTGAAGAATCTATGAGCATCATTGAGTGTATAGAGATTGTTTTGCATATCACTATGTTATACTAAATTTGTAATAAAATTTGATAGTCTATTATGATGTGAATAATTTTACATTTGAAATAAATCATGTAATGAATCAAATTCAGACTCAGAACTATAAGGTGGTGGAGGTGGTAGAGTCAGTTGCATATGAGCAGCTAATTGTCTTAGCATGTCTTCCAACCATTTATTTCTTTCTGTCAGCCGTTTTATTTGTTGAGACAAATTTCGAACCTGGTCGTTTAACCTAGTCACTTCGACTCCCATTGAATCTGGAGGTAGATTCATTTGAGGCACCATACTTGGGCCTGCTATATCAGTTGGTGGCAGTTGTTGTTCTACTTCGTTTAATAGTGACTGGAAAAATTGTGGCTGTAATGGTGATTGCAAAAATGATTCCGATGCTAACGGTTCTTGGATCATCATGTTTTCATCAAACAAAGTTTCTTGCATCGTTGAATCCTCCTCGAAAACTAATGGTGAGAAGCTTTGTAAGACGTTCGGTGTTAATGGTTGGGATATGTTAGTTGTAATATGTTCTTGTATGTGTGGCAGCTGTGGTTGCAGATCAAATCTATAAAAAGACGATTGAGGAAGCTGCAACAATGATTGTTGTAAATTTTGTGCGGAGGTACTTTCTAAGATAACTGGAGCTCCCTCCGACTGGAATGGTTGATTTAGTATATAATTATGAACAGGGGTTAGCCTAACAGTGTTAAAATTTACAATCCCAGGTGCCTTTGGTGGAGATCATCCTTGGATAATCTGATCACTTAAGACACCTAATGATTTTGCTATTTTTGTAATGTAAGACCCTCCCACGAGACTTCTCAGAGGATTTGTTTGTTGACTAAAAAAATATGTAGCAAGCTCGTGGGCAATATTACAAGGAACTTGCTCAAAAATACTATGCAGATGGAAAAGTTCGGTTGAACTAACCCTTTGTTGATTAATCTTGCGCCCCGTGATAGTGTTGGCTAAAACACGGTGCATATATCGATAACGAGGGTCTGTGAAGTTCATACAATTATTGTTGCCACACCACTCTTTTGATGAATGGCATCGCCAATATTCTTTCATTTCCACAGAGGAATAAGAGGTTGATGCCTCCGTAAAAATGGGTTGTTTAACTTCTTCATCTGTATATATGCCCAGATGAACTGCGAATTCTGTTAATGACATATCATGAGGTTGTCCACAAAGTCGAAAGTGAATGGATTCATCGGTAAGACTTTTATTTTATTTGAAATAGAAAGTGGACAAGAACTCGTATACCAGTTCATCGTATGACGGTTCTAGGATGTCAAAGAAACGGCGCCAGGGCGTATTATGTGGTAATAATCTTGCCAGTAAACCACTGGAATCAAACACTTCCATACGATGCCAATCAATACCGCTAATAGTACAAACTTCAAGATCCTTGAGTTTTCGATACCTCTCACGAGTGGGTAAATCAGTAAACCGAAGGAATGGATGAATTTCTGCTGCATTTGAAGATAAAATTTGCCATTTGAATATTGGGTTTTGTTGAACTAAGAAAAGTTTGGGTATGGTTATTTTGGGTATGTGTTGAATTATATCAGAAGTTGTAGTTCTTGAGTAGATTAGCTCGAGTAGTGAGTTTCTTATATAGATAAGGAAATTTCGGCTTACACCATACGATCGGTTAAGGCTTCCATGATACGTTTTAAAACAGTTTACTGTAGTTAGTTTGAATTTGAAAATGTATGGTCTCGAAAATAATTTGAATTTTGAAAATTTGAATTTGAGAATGTATGATCTTGAAAATAATTTGAAAAGAGGGGATTGTATCGTATAAAATTGATAATAGTAGAACGTAGGTTTGATTAAAACTTGGATTGTTCCAAAATGGAACTCTGACTAAACCGAAATAAATCAAGAGTCCTTTCGAATTAGGGAAATGTGCTTTGGCCTATAGGTATTTTGTACTCTCATCGATAGTCCCCAGGTAGGCAAACTGGTCCATTAATTTGGATTTGTACGAATTGTCAGCCTAGACAGGACGTCCCGACTACCGGTACTTACCCTTCCAGTTACTACACGTTTCCATTTGATCGAAAATTTGAAACTTTGGCGAGATTGAAAATCGAGGAGTGGAACTAGTTATCAAGGTGTGGATGTCACTCCTATCTTGACAATTTTGTTCCTAACATGTGGATGTTACTTACCAAGTGAGGAGCAAATTCCGACTTGTTGGTAAGAATCCACAAGAATATGATATGGAAATTTCCGTCAAGGTAAGAATATCACTCCTAACTCAATGATATGTCTCCATTTTGGCGTTATAAAGAATGTAAACAAAATTGAGTGACGTTTTAAAATCATGCATAGGTATAAATGTATGAAAAAGATTTAGTATGATGTGTGTGTGAGAAGAAAATATCGAAAGTAAATTCGAATTTGAAAGATTGCATCGCATAAAATAAATAATAGAAACACATGTTTGATTAAAATTTGGGATGGTTCCAAAATGAAACTTTGACTAACCAAAGTGGTCGAAAAGTCTTTCGTATTTGAGGAGCATGCTTTGGCCTAATATGTGGAATACTCTCGCCGACAAGTCGGTTAACGGTATTTACCCTTCCGGTTACTACATGTCCCAAATCAATCGAAATTTCGAGACTTGACGGGATTTATAAAAAAAAATAAATGAGTGGAACTAGTCGACAAGGTGCGAGTTTCACCCCTAACTTGGCGATTTCGTATCCTAAGGGTGGTTTGTACTCGTCGGGTCAAAATTTAATTTCGACATTTTGACGAGGGTCCACTAGCATTTGAAAAAAAAGGGAAATTTTCCATCAAGATGAGGATCTCACTCCTAACTTGGTGGCGAATTTCGTGTGAAAAGAATAGGTGGATTGAGAGTCGTTCACCAAATTGTGGGTTTCACGCCCATTTTGGTGAAGTCGTCTCGTTGGTATGGTGCGAGTGTTGTCGGATTTAATATAAAGAAATAAGCGAACAAGTATAAACACATAAGGAGGCATGTCGAGAATAACACATAAAGGGTAGAACAATAAAGCAAGTATCAACACATAATAAAGCATGTATTAACACAAAAGTGACATACATGTTTAAAAGGTCAAAAGAAAATAAATAAGGAGCAAATAAAGTATCATGCAAGTGGTTCAAGCAAAACATAAGAATAAAGCTCTTGAACTATAGACTAGGTCAAAAGGATGGCAATTTTTCCTAATTCCCTATAGTTATGGCTCTTATACCAATCTGTCACACCCCAACCGATGGCGGAAACATCAGAGTGAGACGAAATAGATTGCTCGAGACATCATAACACTAAATTGTGATAAGTATTTAAATAATAAATTTCATTCAATTTCTAAAGAATCAATTACAACGATTTGAAGCAAATATAACATCATAAGTATTGAAATACAATGCAATAAGAATACAAATTAAAGTGTGTATCTAAGCATCCTACTAGATTTCATGCATCACCAACATCATCGTTAAACCTGCAACATGTTTTAAAAGCATAGTTCAATACAAAGGTATTGGCGAGTACACAAGTTTTAGACTTTCGTGTTATGTGTATAACAGTATTTTCAATCCAACATAGCATTTGGTATACAAAGTTAAACTATCATGCATATCAATATGTCAACTCTAGTGTCCACTAGTATTTAGTATTTAGAATCCCTCGCCACAAAAGTGACGAGACCGTTATGTATAATAAATAGCATCCCTAGATACCGAAGTAATCGAGACCGTATAGTATAAAACTTAACAAAACCCCGTCGGGTGGTGTGTTACTCCTATAGCGCTATAATTGTTTAAGCCGAGTTAACAAGTAGTATGTATTCTAGCATGAACTTTAAGCATAACAAAGCATTTATACGGATCAAATGAATAAAATCATGTTTGGAAATTGTGCATTTTAACAAGTAAACATGTTGCACCCAAAGTGTATTAAAAGGAAAATGGGTCAAGTGTACTCACGGTTTCTCAAAGTTGTTCCTTTGGTAATCCCGTGAGGAGTTGGAGGTTCAAAGCTTCCTTAGAACACTTAATGTTTTATTTAGAACTCTTCGAGTTCTCTTCCTTGCTTGGAAGATTTTAAGAGAATTAGAGGGTTGAGAGAAGAATGGTTAGAACACTTAGTGTTCTTTTAGAATTCTTAGAATTCTTGGTTTAGAGAGATTAAGAGAAGATTGAGAGAAGAATGGTGTGAAGAAAATGGTAGGATGAAGTTGGTATTTATAGGTGAAGGAGGTGGTAGGTGGTTGGTGGAGATAATAAAAAAAATAAATGGAAAAGATAAATAAAAAAATAATTATAATGGAGAGTGGAGGTGGAAAAGGTGATTGAAGGAGGTGGAAAAGGTGATTGGAGAAGAAAAGAGGTGGAAAATGGGTATAAATCTCCATATGCACTATTCACGGCACTATTCATATATATATATATATATATATATATATATATTAATACTATGAATTAAAACACATACTTTTTACAAAAGGGACCTAAGCTAGAAAAATTCTTAAAAATTATTAAAAATCTTTAAAGCTTTTCGTTTTCGTAAAAGAAATCATATATTTAAATGATTGATTGTACAAATACAAGTATGTATACAATAATTTATTATGATTAACGCCTCGAAAAATAGAGTACAAATATGGATAAAGATACGAAAATACGAAGCGTTACACCACCGGCCAGGGCCCGATATTTCGGAGGGCATGCTATTTTTAGAAAAAATCCGATATGTGTATGTAAAAATTCCTTTTTAATAGGATATACCTATAAAAATACCAACATAGGCTCATTTACAAAACTATTCTTATGCTTTGAATTAGTTATTAGCCCATTGACATTAGGATTAGACCTTTATTGAGCCCAATACTCAGTTTTGATAAGGCCTAATGGCACGTTTTTTGGAGCTCGAACAGGGTACACGAATTCTCAGACCCTGATTATGTGCAATGAGTTAACAAAAATAGGATCTTAATTTGTGGAAAGGGAGTTCAAGCCTTTTTTTTTTTTTTTTTTTTTTTTTTGCTACGAGTAAAATTAAATAAATATGTATACATGAAATTGACTTCTTCCAAGCTTGTTTCTAAAATTTTCATTTACACCACCAACTGGTGACAACTGCAAATTAAAACAAAAGATCAATTCGTTATAAGAAATGATTCAAACATAGAGAAAAGAACAACCAATTTCATCTTCAACAACAAAATATAAACATACAATCATCTAATTCGATGTAAATAAAAGATGGACTTGACTTGTTGCAGACAAAACTACTGAAAATGGCAGACGAAAACAAGAGGATTGTTCTATTTATCATAATCAGCTTCAAGTATAACAAAAAGATGAAACGTGTAGGTCTGATTGAACAATTGTGAGACGAAATAGATGCAAATACCAGAAGGATGATTGAGAGTAGTGAAGATATTTACTTGTGATAGAACCCTAACAACAACGCCGATGAAGTAGCAATATGAATTTTGATGATATCTTGTAAAAAAAAAAAATTAATTTAACAACCCGACCCGAACTAACCCGAACTCGAATAACCCAAAACCGACTAACTTGAACTTTAAATGGGTCGGTTATCGGTCAATTTTTCCTAGACAAAAACCCGAACAATCCGACCCGAAAAACCCGAAACCCGAAGAAAAAAACCCAATGAACACTCCTACTTAGAATCACCTTGAGGAGAATTAGGGTTTCTGTAGGGTACTTGTGAGGAGGAGTGTTTGATTGAATATCAGGTGAGGAAGAAGAGCAAAATAGCTTGTTGGTTTTACCACTCAAATTGATTAAGTTAGGAATAATAGGTTGCCAGTGGCCAGGGGCGGTTTTGGGCCTGTGCAGGTCGGGCCACTGCACAAGGCCCAAATTGGCAAGGGGCCCAATTTTTTTTTATAAGTTTCTATTAGTTATGTAGTATATCTGATAATTTTAAGCCCAAAACAAAAACCCAACTCAGATTTGGGCCCTAATCCCCAAATCCGATTACAACTTCACGTTGGCTGTGGTTGGCGACTAAACAAATCCCAGAACGAAGAACACAAACTGTGACGATTCATCTTCATCTCCATCTCCAAGGCTATTCGTTGGGTGATTACTGATTAGGAATTGCGAGTTTTTGGCCGACATCATCATTCAATCGCTCGCGGCTCGCCTGATCAGGTATTGTCATGGAATTCAGAAATTTTATTCGAGTGGAAAGGGATTTGCAAATTGCAAATGTTTCAGTTTCATATCATTCATTCAAAAGCATCGAGGATAATTGTCAGTGATCTTTAATCCATAGTTTAACACTTCATAGTTGACCGCTTACAAACTGTTTGTCGAAATGCCCCAATGAAGTGTTGTACGTTTATAATGGATTTTAATATTCCTTTGAAGTATTGTGCCTTTATAATGGATTTTAATATTCTCATTAATCCCAATGCCATTAAATAGTTGAAGGTTATCTAAATTTTAATTTAATGCTAAATAGTTGAAAACTTTCACAGTTAATGCTAATCTATTATTCTATTAATCCCAATGCCATCTTATTTTGAGGATTATGTTAGTTAATTATTTTAATGTTAAAAACTTTTAGAGTTAATGTTGAAACTTTGTATTTTTTTTCTAGAGATTGTGCCTCCCGTTCCCAAATACAAATACCTATCTGGTTGTCAAAAACGTAAAAAGAAGAAGCTAGAGGAAGAAAGAGCAAAGGCTGACAAAGGGCCGCGTATACACAAATTTTTCTCAAAACTATCTCAAAGTTCTAGTTCTAATGTGGATGCTAACGTGGGTGAAGATAATGCGGATGTTAATGTGGATGAAGCTAATATGGGTGAAGATGATGCTAATGTTAATGTGGATGAAGCTAATGTGGGTGAAGGTGATATGAATGCTAATTTGAATGAAGCTAATATGGGTGAAGATGATGTTAATGTTAATGTGGATGAAGCTAAAGTGGGTGAAGATGATGTTAATGTGGATGAAGCTAATGTGGGTGAAGATAATGATAATGGTAATCCTAGTATTGATATTTTTGATCCTAGAACTTGGGATTCGCTTAATCCTAACTTGAAAAATGAATTGGTTAAGAAAGGTCCAAAAAGAGAGTTGACTATTGATAAGGGTCCCGTGGATAAAGATGGAAGGCGATTTTCTAAAGTCATGTATACTAGAATTCTATCAAACAGGGAGACACGTGAAAGAGAATGGCTAGTGTATTCAAAAGAGCTTGACAAACTCTTTTGTTTTTGTTGTAAACTTTTTAAACAAGGGCATCCGAAAGGTGGGTTAGATAACGAAGGTTATGCGGATTGGAGGCATGCTTCTCAAGGTCTTAAAGCGCATGAAGTTAGCTTTGAACATCTCAAGAATATGCATCAATGGTTTGAAATGCGCCAAAGGTTAGAATGCAATGAAACAATTGACAAAGGATCTTATGAGCAATTCAAAAAAGAAAGAGATTATTGGAAAGAAGTTATTTTTAGGATTATTGCTCTTGTGAAATTTCTTGCTAAACATGGACTAGCATTTCGCGGAAAACATGAGAAGTTGTATCAAAAGAGCAATGGAAACTTTTTGGGTTTGATTGAGATGTTGGAAGAGTTTGACCCGATTATGAAAGAGCATGTGCGACGTATCATGAGTGATGAACTCCATGTACATTATCTTGGGCATAACATTCAAAACGAGTTGATACAATTACTAGCTCATCAAATTAAAACAGAAATCATCACGAAGATAAAGGAAGCAAAGTATTACTCCATAATACTAGATTGCACCCCCGATACAAGTCACCAAGAACAAATGTCTATAATTGTGAGGTATTTGAATTTTAACTCTAATTCTAATTATGCGACCATTGAGGAATCTTTTTTAGGTTTTTTGGTTGTTGATGATACTACCGGTAAAGGACTTTTTGAAGTTACGTCTAAGGAATTAGAGTCTCTTGGTCTTAATATCGGTGATATGCGTGGTCAAGGCTATGATAATGGAGCAAACATGAAGGGAAAAAAAAGTGGAGTTCAAAGGAGATTCTTAGAAAAAAATCCTAGAGCTTTGTATAGTGCTTGTGGTTGTCATAGTCTTAACCTTGCACTGTGTGACATGGCTAACACCATTACTAAGTCTAGAGAGTTTTTTGGAACAATACAACGCATTTATACGATCTTTGCCAATTCCATTAATAGGTGGCATATTTTAAAAGAAAATGTTAAAGGGTTGACTCTTAAGTCATTGTCTACCACTCGTTGGGAAAGTCGTGTAGATAGCATTAAGCCTATTAGAACTCAACTTGTAGATGTAAGAAAAGCTTTGAAAGAAGTTAGGGCCTCGGATAATGATCCTAAAATTCAAAGCGAAGCTAAATCACTTGAAAAGCATGAGGTTGGTGACTATGAATTTTTGGTACAAATCGTCATTTGGTATGAAATATTATCAAATGTGAATGTGGTGAGCAAAAGATTGCAATCAAAGGATGTGGTTCTTGATGTTGCTATTGATGAAGTGGACAAATTGATTAAATACTTCAAAAATTATAGAGAAGTGGGGTTTTCTAAGGCAATTGATGAAGCTATAGAAATTGCCAATGAATTGGGTGTTGATGCGGAATTCCCTAAAAAACGTGTGATACGTAGGAAAAAGCAATTTGATGAGAATTCAAGTGTAGAAGAAGTTATATTTTCACTCGATGAGGATTTTAAAGTCAATTATTTTTTATGTATTGTAGATCAAGCTATAAGTTCTCTTGAAACAAGATTCGATCAATACCAAAAATTCGAAAAAATATATGGTTTTTTGTTTCCTAAAAAGTTGAAGACACTTGATGAAAAAGATCTTAAGTCTTGTTGTTATCGTCTTCAAGATGCATTGAAATGTAACGAAGAATCGGACGTTGATGCTAAAGAACTTTATTTGGAGTTGAAGTTGATCAAGACATTCTTACCGAGTCACATTGTTAGCCCTATTGATGCTTTAAACAATATCTTTCGGCTAGGTGATTTTCCTAATGCTATAAATGCATATAAAGTGCTTTTGACAATTCCGGTAACAGTGGCATCGGCAGAAAGAAGCTTTTCAAAATTGAAGTTGTTGAAGTCTTATTTGCGATCGACAATGTCCCAAGAAAGACTTAATGGCTTGGCGATGATATCTATTGAAAACGAAATATTAGAAGGTATGGACTATAAAGACTTGATCGAGAGCTTTGCTTCCAAAAACGCTAGGAGAGCCTCACGATTTGCTTAAGTAAGTTAGTTTGATTATTTTGCTACACTACTATTGTTTTGTATATTTTTATAACAATTAATCAATTATTGTCGTATTGTGGTTTTTAGATATATAATTCATAAGTTTCTATTATACGAAGAGGGCCCAATTTTTTTGTCTTGCACGAGGCCCAAATTTTTTTTATTAATCTCGGGGACGGCCCTGCCAGTGGCATTAGGTGGTTTAAATGGATGTGAAGTGAACAAAGTTTGTTTTGATTTATTATAATTTATAGAAGATTATATATACAAATAGATTATGTAATAATTTATAGAAGATTATAGATACAAATAGATTGTGTAAATAGTTAAATTTATATATATTAAATAATATGTAAATTTTAGGTTATATATAATATGGATTATTAATCAAATGAGTTTGATGTTGGCTACAAAGTCCATTTTTCTTACAAAGTATACAAAGTCATAAAAGACCACAATTTTAGTCATAAAACACACTCAAAACCCACAAATAATAAAGTGAAGTTTACTAAAATGCCATATTTGTAGGTTTTGTGTTATGTTTTGGATGATAAAATTTTGATTTTCGAATGATTAACATTAGTGTGTTTTATGTTGATTATCATGTTGTGTTTTAAATTCATAGTTCTATGATGGTGTGTTTGAAGTTTTTATATACTGTTAGGGTTTGGATATTGTGTTTTAGTCATCTTCACTCTGTTATTTGTGGGTTTGAGTGTGTTTTATGGCTGGAATTGTAGTGTTTTATGACTTTGTACACTTTGTAGGAAAAATGGACTTTGTAGTCAAACTCCACCCTAGTTAAATAAACCATTAAACCTAATTAATTAGTGTGCTAACTAACAAGACCTATTGGGCTAGCTTATTAAGCCTAATGGGCTAAAGCTTAATGGTTAGCTTTGGCCCTAAGCTACTCAATTAGGGTTTCAGAAAAAAACATTATAAATGATTAAATACGTGTTTAGAGTTGAATTTCAGGTTATCATTGAGAATGCATGTTTTATAGTTTTTGATTGAGATCATAAAACCTTAATTCCACACCAAAACCCTAACCGAAGGCCTTACCACCGTCGCTGCCATTGATTTGGCCATCGTCGATCAGCTCGTCGCCACTACATCACCACAACTAGCCGAAGTCGGCTTCTTCATCGGTGCCTCCGCCTTTTGAGAAATAGAGTTGATTCCGGTGTGTTCTCTTGTGTGGTACGATTAGATAAAGGACGAGCAACAAACACGATTGGGATAGTGTGTTGTTGATTCGAGAAGGATTTGGACTAGCATTCAGATCGCGTATCACGGTGTGCCAACCTTTCAGTAGTGATCATCTCTAACTAATCAAAGGTAATGTATTATGAACACCATTCTTATGTTTTGCAAATGGATAATTGGAAAGGGCTTCTTGTTTTATGTTTATGATAACTTCGGTTCGGTTTGGTTTTGGTTTTACTATTTGGGATCGAAGTTTTTGAAAACAAAAAGTATCAAACCTCCAACTCAACCAATCGAAGTTGGCATTTCGATTCCTAATTGAAATCAATAAAAAAATCAAGGAATTACAAACTAAAACATATATTAGGGGAGTTGATAGGCAAAACAAGGGTTTTAATTAATATTCTTAAGGCGTGGTTTTGTTAAGGCTATGGGATAAACTTGATTCTTTCAAGTTTAGTGCCCAAAATGCTGAAAACTTTTGACATTGCCTGATAATATTGGGTAGATTATAATACATTTCGGTTTAGTTTGGTTTTTTAGGTTATTATAAACATCATAACCGAATCGGAAAAAATCGGCATTTAGAAATTGATAAACCCTAATTAAACTCGATCAAAAAGTTGAGTCCTAAACTTCCAATATCTAAAGTCTCGAAATTTGATTTTAATGACTAAGGAGTTGTTTGTTTAGATCTTAATGGTTCAGAACTAGACCTCTTACTGGTTCAACACTTAACAATTTAGACTATTTGTTTCGTTAGCAGATGTCTGAATGATTCAAACATTTGTTTCTGAATGGTTAATCATTATACTGAGTCTGAATGGTTAAGACCTCTTATTTGAATTAGTCAGACATTTGTCTCTGAACGATTAAACATTATATTGACCCTTAATGGTTCAGACATAAACATCTTACTGGTTCAACACTTAACGGTTTAAACCTCTTACAGGTTTAGCACTTAACCAATCAGAAGTTGCCAAACAACCCCAAACTAATTAGAAAACATACATTTTATGCAATTTATGTTTTAAATTTTACATGGTACAAAAAGGAAAGTGGGTGAAAGTGTGGAACGAACCATCGATTCCGTTTATTTTTTCAATTTCACCTTTTTATAATACACATGTTATAGTGGAGGTTTAAATGAGAATAAATTATTTTGTAATAATATAAATAATAAATCTTAAACAATATAAATGCTCCATTAAATAGGTGTATTTATTGTTATTATAATGACATATAGGTAAATTTATAATTTAATTAATTTGTTGTATTATACTAAATTAGCTAATTAATTAAACTTGTAACGCATGTTTTAAATGTATTTTTTCAAGATAACCTAATTTGTGATGAAGAACATTTTTCGATATTTGTAAGATAAATTTTGATACGTGTAAGGTAAAATGTAGGATAAATTTTGATATGTATAGAATATATTTATGATAAATTTCGATATATGTAAAATAAATTTTGAAATGTGTAGAATAATATGATTTTGCCCAATTAATGTGATTTTAAAGTAATTAATGAAATGAGTTATAAACTATTTATTGTTTTACCATTATATCATTTTTTATTTTTCTTCTAACAATAAGTTTCTTCTCAAATGATCTTTCCCCACATAATATATAATCCTGACCCATTTAACTTTTATTGATTTAGTTTTTCTTTAATAACTTATTTTTGTTAACTTAAAAAATAAACAATTGAATACGCAACTCTGACTAGTTTTATTTTCTCTAACATTTCGGTATAAATTTTGTTGAAAACAAAATTGTATTCACAATAGAGTATATCTTTGGTATCGTAAGCTATATCGAATACTGGTATCGTGACGAACCAAACCGAGACTTACCGAACAACATTGGTATCGGTATTATCGGAACCGGCGTCATTCGTTGTTATGGTTCCCCAGTTGATGTAAAACACGACTTTGTATTTTAAGCTACATTAGACAACATTTTATTATATCATTGTAAATCAACTTTTTAAAATCATAAACTATTAAAAGTACAAGTACTATAACAAAGCAAACTGATACCGACCAAACAATACTGGTACCAATATCGATATTATCAAAGCGGTATCGGTGTTTTGATTTTTATGATACGATTGTCGTAAACACGTGTCACTGTCATTTTAAGTGTGCCAAGACTTTACTTTTTTGGGTTATATGAGAGGACTTTTGTGTAGTTAAATTTCATTTTATTTTGTTTTGCAATGTCATAATTTTTAACCAAGCCGAACCCATAATCCCCAAACAACATTAGTATCGATATTCTTTTTTTATACGAATTTGTGCTTAATAATGTACAAGTTATTAAAGCGCAACGTATAAACCGTCAAAATATAACATCTTTAAAAAAAATTATAGGTTTTTTCTCTCGATATATGTTTTATTCAAAATCATGTGACGTGTTTATTTTTTTCAACGTTTTAATGCTAACTTTATTCTAATTCAAATTTAAAGTTGTGAGATACTTATTTTTATCTATATCTTCACATATATTTTTTCCAAAAGTCTTACATATTTCAAAGAACATCAACACCCCAAGGGTTCACATCTACTAGTTACTAATAATTCATTTATAAATGCTACAATTCTATTTAAGTGAACATTAAACTTGTTATTTTTTATTAGTTTTATTCTCACCCTTTGTACGATAAATAATATACATCTTTAACTCACTTAATTTTTTAATGATCGATGTTCGTTAACTTAAAAAAAGAAACTAAATGCATGGTTGTGTTTAATTTGCTTTCAACATCCCGATATAAATTTCCTGAAAATGAAATTCTATTCAAAATAAAATTTGTTGGTATCGTAAACTATATTGTATATCGATACTTAACGGGCATTGGTACCGGTATCTGTATTATTAGAACTAGTATCGGTATATGTTTTTATGGTTATGGATTGAAATCGTAACAGACCGAACTAATACCGACCAAACATCATTGGTAGTGGTTCGACATTCATTTTATGGTGTATAAAACTGGAAGGGGTGAATAGTTTTCATAAAATTTATTGTTTAACTAGATTTTTTTACGTCGCGCGTTGCGGCGAAACTGATCAAATGATAATGTAGAACAAACATGATTTGAAAATAAAACATGTTGTTTAGAAAGACAGACCATTAGAACGGTTTATTTTATCATCGAACTGTTTTATGATACCAAATAAATAGAGTTAATTACATAGTTAGTCCCTATGGCTTGCACAAAATAACATACTTAGGTACTAATAGTTTAAAATCACCTTCTAGGGTATTAACTTTTCATTTTGTAACGTTTGGAGGTATTAACTTCTAAGGTAGTAACATAGGTAGTCCCTGTGGTTTGCACAAAATAGCATACTTAGGTACTAACAGAATGTGATTTTAAGCCTACAAATAAGCTTAATACCCCCAAACGTTACAAAATAAAAAGTTAATACCCTAGAATGTTATTTTAAACTATTAGTACCTAAGTATGTTACTTTGTGCAAACCACATGGACTAACTATGTAATTAACTCCAAATAAATACTTTATTTTGAGTACAACTTCGTTTTTTTACAAAATTTATAACGGAATGTCGAGAGAAAAAATCAAGCACAACTACGTATTTAAGTTTTTCAGAAAAAAAGTTATAAACATAAAATATTAAAGAAGTATCAAATTAATTGATAAATTAATATATGTTCTAAAAAAAGAAAAAAAATTACTAAAAAATGGTAAAGGAAATACATGGTTTTAAAAAAGGAAAAAAAATAAAAAATATGTAAAAAATGGTAAAGAAAATATATGGTTTTAAAAAAGGAAATAAATAAAAAACATGTTATTAAAAGTAAATATAATAATAAACTATTATAATATATTAAATAAAAAATAATAAAAAACTATATATTATTATAAAAATAAAGTTACTATTCATCGTCCTTCGTCAACAATAATATATGTTCTAAAAAAAGAAAAAAAATTACTAAAAAATGGTAAAGGAAATACATGGTTTTAAAAAAGGAAAAAAAATAAAAAATATGTAAAAAATGGTAAAGAAAATATATGGTTTTAAAAAAGGAAATAAATAAAAAACATGTTATTAAAAGTAAATATAATAATAAACTATTATAATATATTAAATAAAAAATAATAAAAAACTATATATTATTATAAAAATAAAGTTACTTTTCATCGTCCTTCGTCAACAATATGTAAACTTAAAATTATATATATATATATATATATATATATATATATATAATTTTAAGTTTACGGGCCAAACATAGAATAACACTTGTTGTATGCTACATATAAATAAATAAGTATTTATAGAGGTTCAAGTATATGTTAACAAATCCACTTTAGGCTCTCTCCATAATATTCAATCGAGAGTTTGTTAGGGATCACCGATATACCAACATCTCACTAGATAAAGGTAGTGGTCACTTTGTACGGACGTCTCACTTTTCAAATAAAGTAACCACTTTCTTCGTTTCACTAATCTAAGCTCTAAGGTAATGATTACCTTCTACATCTAACCAAACAAAGGTAGTGATCATCATATTCGACTCACTATGTTAATATATAGATATAGTTACCCTTCTCACTCTATCAAGACAACGATATCTCGTACACATTAACACTATATCAAGACAATGTGATCTCTCTCAACTTAACACGAGATAATGTTATCTCACAAACAAACACTATAACATTAACACTATATCAAGATAATGTGATCTCTCTCAACTTGACACGATATTGAGATAATGTTATCACTCACAAACTAACACTATAACATTAACACTATATCAAGATAATGTGATCTCTCTCAACTTGACACGATATTGAGATAATGTTATCACTCACAAACTAACACTATAACATTAACACTATATCAAGATAATGCGATCTCTCTCAACTTAACAAGATATCAATGTTATCACTCACAAACTAATACTATATCAAGATAGTATTATTACTCGCAAGTTACACAATATTCACTATAAACACTTTTAGCGAATAGGGGAAGGTTCATTTGAGAAGAAATTTTTATTGAGAAGAAAAAGAATAAAAGGGTACAATTGTAAAACATTAAATAGTTTTTTTCTCATCTCATTTATTATTATGTTTGACTAATTAATTAGTCATTAAGACTATAATCCTCCACGCTAAATATTTTTGCCTACACACATCAAAAGTTATCCTACACATTTCGAAATTTATCCTACACATATTGAAATTTATCCTACACAACTCGTAATTTATCCTACACGCCTCGTATTTATCCTACACTATAATTAATTTTTATTTTTTGTGAAAAATATATATCTTAAAAATAAGTTACAAATTTAATATAGTTAGTTATTAAAGATGAAACTACCAATTAATGATGTATGTAAATTTACTAATATACCCTTATAGTTACATTAAGTACAAATATTAAATGAAGTCTAATAAAGCATTCCTATTGGTTGAAATTTCTTATTTTTTCTTCTTACAAAGAATTTATTCTCATTTGAACCCTCCACTTAGCGAATAATCTCACATATATAATATAAGAGTGATAAATGATAAATATTTGTATCACATACTTTTCTTCTCATTGTTTTTTTTCTCTTATTTTTCTTGATCTTCAATCTTCATAAATGATACGATAATTTGAAAGAAATAAGAGAAATATCTATGTGATAGGTATTTGAAAGCGTTTTGAGTAAAAGCGATGATGAAAATGATCGGGGATAACTTTTATTTGTAGGCACGAGACCAAAACATAAAAGACGACAACGTGCCTAATCCACAGTAAATACATTGAACACGTTAGATATATCAACCACGAAGGTTTCTTGCTACATGTTACTTATTTCCTAACATTATCAAAATATTAATAAATTATATCTACAATAACATTTTCTGATGTTCAATCCCGAAATTCAATAAATATTTTAAAAAACTACAACAAACTCCCTCACAAATTCAAATTTCAAATTACCTGTCATATAATATAATAAATTAATTACCGTGTTAACGTATAGCAAAATATAGAAAGTAACTAAATGACAAAAACACTGTAAAAAATTATATATACACCCATTTCATTTCGAAACAACATATAAAATCAATCAAAAAATACATATACATACAGAATCCGACAGTAGAGAGCACGAAGCGGCATTTCACAATTTTTCATATACCTTTTGCCGCTCTATTTCTCGAAACCCTAATTTCTCTCTCACCAACACTCATTTTCCCCCAATTTCATCTTCATACGATCAATATTCTTCAAATTCTTCTTCATCGATTCATCTAATTTGTAGTTTAACTCGATCGATCCAACAGTTTTCATCATCTGTCCAGTAATTCGTTCTCAATTTCTCGTTAATTTGCTGTGAATTTGTGTTTTCGATCTGTAGATTCGCGATGGTTGTTGTTGAGGCGATTAAGGTGAACGAAACCGACGATTGTTCAGCTGTGAAGGCTCGAGGCTCAGCTACGAGGACCAGTGCGCGAATTCAGAAGATTAAGAGCACACAGGATGCGATTAGGAGGCGACAACGGGAAGAAGAGGCGATTACGAAGGCGGAGAAGCCGGTGAAGAAGCAGCGAGTGAAGTATAACAAGCAGAAAAGTGTGGTGGCGAGTGTGTTGCCGGAAGTGGTTGAAAAGAAGTTGATTGCAGGTGTTGAGAATGTGGAGGAGGTGAAGGATGGTGAGAAGAAGGAGATTGTGGTTCTTTCGCCGTCGAAGAAACCGGTTGGGGAGAAGAGTGCGTATTCTACGGTGACGGATACAGTCAGAGCTTTTTACAAGCACTTTTTGTATTATGTGCAGGTATATATTGTGTTTATAGTTTTGTGGTTATTTTATATGAGGCTGAATATAGAGATTAGAATATTAAAATGGAGATATTGAGTGTTAATGATTTAATTCAGTTTAATTCTGTCTGGAAATGAAGTTTAGGGGTTGGGTTTTAGGATATGTGTTGCAGAATGTTGGGTTTTTAAGAAGTTATTTATGCATGATTTTGGGGATTTTTTGTTTAATATTATGTGAGTATTGTATCTGAGGCTAAATGGTAGTGATTTTTTTTTTTTTTTTTTTTTTATTATTTAATTTCACCAAACAACCTCTAGGTTATTTGTTATATTTTATAAAATGGAGATGTTATTGTTGAGTATTAATGATTGAATTTAGGGTAATTATGTGTGTAAATGAAGTTTAGGGGGTGCTTTTTAGGATATGTATTGTAGAATGTTCGGTTTATAAGAAGTTGTTCATGCATGATTTTGGGGATCTTTTGTTTGACATTTGTTGATTTGTTTCTTTATTTTTGTTCCCACACGTTTTTCATGTTTGATATTATACATATGGTTTAACAAGTTGTAGCTGACACTTGTTTTTTGCTATTTGTTCACAGGAGGAGGAAAAGAGGTGCAAAAAAGATGAGGATGATAAGAAAAAACCAAAATCAAAGGTTAGGATCTAGTTTGCTTTACCTTAAACTGGAGCTTTTTAGGTTATTTAAATGTTGTTCGGTTGGTTCAGTTTCATGATTTAGTTCATCTATTTTGTTTCTCAAGACATTTAGAGATTTATGACTATTGTTATTGACGATAGAGATTCGATAATAAAACGGAGATATTAATCATTAATGATTAAATTTAGCTAAATTCTGTCTGCAAATGAAGTAAAGGTATCTTTGTGTTTTAGTTTCTTACCATTTTGGATTTTTGAGGCGTTTAAGCATATGGATGAAAGTTTGAAACAACTTATTGTCTATCAACTTGCTACTGCAAGTATCGTAGGATCTTCTCTATGTTAATATTTGAACACAAGGGGTTGAATTTTGGGACATGTGTTAAATAACATAGTGATACGGAAGCATGCATGATTCTATACGCATGATTTAACAAGTCGTAACCGACACTGCTTTTATGCTACTTGTTCACAGGAGGAGGAAAAGAAGCGCAAAAAAGACCAGGCGGAGGAAAAAAAGTTCAAAAAAGACGAGGATGATAAGAAAAAACCAAAATCTAAGGTTAGCATCTACTTTGCTTTACCTTTAACAGGATTTTTATAGTCTGTTTTAAATGTAATCTGTTTGGTTTATGCCCATGATTTAATACATCTATCTTGTTTCTTAAATGTCATTTTTCAAACGATATTTAAGGAATCCCTCATATTTTGTTTAATGTTAGACTATAAGCATCTTAAAAACTACCATACTTTATACATCACAAGATTTGGCATACTGTTTTTTAGGGATGCAACAGTGCAACCTAACTCTTTCACATTTAACCTGTTCCTTTTATTTATTTGTCTAGCAATATTTTATAGTTTGAAATGGTTATGCTATACAGCAAAGATTACCAGCAGGCCAGCTTTGTATTTGATGTCAACGAGCGATATAAACCCACCTGACGGGTTATTCAATATAGTTTACTATGATCATCAGTAATAGGTAGTCTAATAGACCATATGTCAATATGAGTTGTGGTCTATGATCAAGGAGCGACTGTTACTATCTTTTTGTTTCTTCATGTGCATTTGTAGTCACTTAGTTTCTACTTTATAATGTGAGATTTTATATTGCAAGATCTTTAGATTATGCATTTTGCACACTATTATCTTATCTGTGTGCATGCATGCATGATTGTTATTACAAACATTACAATATGATGTACATAATTTGTGTAGACGCAGGATGAAGTTGGAGGACGAAGACAGCACAAAAGACCTGATCTTAAAGCTTTATCAAGTGTAAGTCACTTTTAAAAAAATCATATTTAGCAAAGTAAAGTTATGGATGTTTCAAAATAGTTTATTTGTTTGTTTCAACATCTTGGTTTTAAAAGATATGTTTTAGGCGTGACTCGTGAGGTGTGTTACACTTTGCGTACGTGATACATGCGCCTCACATCTTGGTTTTTGGGACGTAGATGCTTCGGAGTGTTTCACGCTTTTTAAACCAAGTTTGACACAATAAGCTTTTACTTTTAACATGTTTTAAGGAAGAAAAGAAATGCATCAATGGCATTAATACTAGAAAAGAGTTTTGGGTATATGCGATACTTTAATTTGTTATTATGCAAAGAGGTTGAAAAGTTGAATATAAGCCTGTGATCACATTTTTTTGTCAACATAAATCTGCAGATGTTGACTTCGAACAACGTATATACTCCCCCATCAAGGATAGGATCTATTCCAGGTTGGTATCAACACACATATGAATATATTCTGTTTATACGCACATATATGTGTGTGTATATATACACATAAGTTGACCGTATTAGGGGCTTAACGATTGCAGGGGTTGATGTTGGGCACCAGTTCTTTTCACGATGTGAGATGGTTACTGTAGGTTTTCATAACCACTGGCTCAGTGGAATTGATTACATTGGGGCAAGTTTTCAACAGGTAATGCATTCAACTAGAATAACTGACTTTACATCTCTGTTGTGCTTTTACCTAAATTGTTCTGTACATAATATGTTTTTACAGGAGTACCCTAATTACAAGCTACCGCTAACTGTGGCCATAGTGATGTCTGGTCAATACGAGGATGACCTTGATAACTCTGAAGATGTTGTGTACACTGGTCAAGGTGGCAATAATTTACTTGGTAATAAACGCCAAATCGGTGATCAAGAAATGAAACGTGGTAATCTAGGATTGAAGGTAAGTAATTTTGTTTTTGTGTTAATAACACTTAAGCATTAGTAATTCAATTATGGAATCTGTTTTGTTTATGTATCTATCTATGCGATCACACAAAAATATCATTTCAATTTATGATTTTTGACACGTTTTTGTGCTTTTGTAGAATTCTTTGGATCAGAATGTGCCAGTTAGAGTTATTCGAGGACATCAATCTACAACTAGTTATGTTGGCAAAGTTTACACATATGATGGATTGTATAAGGTAGATTTAATCGTTAACACGATTATCATGCCACGGGCAAGATCACGAGGAAACCATATCTTTGTGAGAAAACTAAAAAAACTCCACACGCATGTCATACTACATATATGGAGCATTTACTGCACGTGTTTGATATGGAGTTTTTTTAGTTCTGTTTTATTATTATCTTGCAAAGTTGCAATTCTTTAGGGTTATGTTTATCTTTTCAGGTTGACAAGTATTGGGCAGAGAAAGGGGTTTCTGGTTACACTGTTTACAAGTTTCGTCTCAAGCGTATGGAAGGGCAGCCTTCACTGGTGACTGAACAGGTTATAACTCTTTCTCATACGAATTTGTGGGACCATGTGCTATAAGGTTATATATTGATTGTTATCAATTATCATTTCTCTATGTTTGAACTCTTTTTATACGGGATTTTCAGGTTTACTTTGCTCGAGGGCGTA
Organism: Helianthus tuberosus; assembly: GCA_030545235.1. NCBI lineage: Eukaryota > Viridiplantae > Streptophyta > Magnoliopsida > Asterales > Asteraceae > Helianthus > Helianthus tuberosus. Next base: position 36,271,007 of record CM060436.1, read on the forward strand.
TCCCAGACAAAGTTTCTGAATTACGCGGGTATAAAGAAAAATCAATTTACTCTTGACTACATGTGTTTTAAAGTGGCTGATTTGTTTTTTTTTTTTAATTTTTTTTAATGCAAGGTTGGTATGTGAGGACATCAGTGGAGGCCTTGAGAATATTCCCATTCCAGCAACCAATTTGGTCGATGATCCACCTGTTCCCCCTACTGGCAAGTTATCCTGCACTTAATTGTTTTTTTTTGTTAAATTCTGTTTAAATCTGTTTCTTTACTGACTTCCTATTTAGCAAGTGCGTTGGTTTTAGGCGTACTTTATATTTTATACATACATAATACATTCCTATGTGCTCCAAATTGATTACTTGATTTTGCTACCTTATGTAATCTCAAACTTTAACATAAAGTTAATTAATTAATAAAACAAAAATGTCAACCTTTTATAAACTAATTCGGACATACCAACTCTTAAGGTATTTGTGAAAGCTTTAAATACAAAAGGCTCTTAACGTGCAACGGTACGCGGCCACCAATATAACGTGTGTAATTATGCAAATAACGTGCGTAATTAGGGTTAACCCAAACCATGCGTAATTATGCAAATAATGTGCATGATTAGGGTTTAACCTAACCCATGCGTAATTATGTATTATAACGTCTGTAATTATGTATTATAAGACGCATACTTTAAAAATGAAGTCGTGTACCGTCGCAGGTTAAGGGGCTATTGTACGATAACCTTCCCCTAAGGTATTTTACATTTCTCTAATTTTTTATTTCAACATTTATGCCAGGTTGCACTTATATAAAGTCTCTTCAAGTCTCAAAAAATGTCGTACTCCCTTCTAGTGCCTCTGGATGCAATTGCAAAGGTGGTTGCACCGACCCAAGAAGTTGTGCTTGCGCTAGGCTTAATGGCTCTGATTTTCCTTACGTACATCGCGACGGTGGCAGGTAATATAGTTTGTTTAATGTCATTTGAAAATAATGTAAGCTACATATAGTTTTGTTCATTTTGTAATCTTTACCATCCAGGCTAATCGAACCCAAGGCTGTTGTGTTTGAATGTGGACCAAACTGTGGTTGCGGGTCCAGTTGTGTAAACCGAACATCTCAACGGGGGTTAAGATACCGACTTGAGGTTCAGATTTTTTTGCCTTTTCAAGATCTGTCTACCGTCTAGTGATTTAGTTTATAAAATTGTTTTCTTATATCAACTTTTTACACAACTATCAGGTTTTCAAGACTCCAAAAAAGGGTTGGGCAGTTAGATCTTGGGACTTTATACCCTCGGGTGCACCTGTTTGTGAGTACATAGGAGTTCTCAAAAAGACCGATGATGTTGACTCCAACCCTGAAAACAACTACATATTTGACATTGACTGCATTCAAACAATGAAGGGACTTGGCGGAAGAGAGGTATAACCGTATAAGGGTATTTTGGGAACACAGGATTTATTATTATGTACTGTATTTAACTTATGTGTTTCATGTAAACCTGATAGAGGCGAGTTGGGGATGTAGCCATGCCATCCTTACCAGTTCAAAGCGATGACAAGGATAGCGGTCCAGAATTTTGCATCGATGCAGGAACATCTGGAAACGTGGCCCGTTACATTAACCATAGCTGTCAGCCCAATTTGTTTGTGCAATGTGTATTAAGTGCTCACCATGATATCACCCAAGCCCGTGTTATTCTTTTTGCTGCTGACAATATACTGCCACTCAAGGTTCGGCTTGATGATTATACACGTATATAGATAGTTTATGTTATTGTTTAATATCCTCTTTTTTGCAGGAACTAACCTATGACTACGGGTATGAGCTAAACAGTGTGCATGGTCCAGATGGAAAGATTAAGGAACTTGCTTGCTATTGTGGTGCGCCTGATTGTCGGAAGCGCTTGTTTTAGGCTTGACTCGGTTTGGATGAGCCGAGTGTTGATAGTATTTTTGGTGAAGAATTTAAGACTTTAAGTGATACATTCATAGCTCTGCCAGGCCCAAGTAAAATTATGGGGCTGGTAACTACATTTAAAATATGATGTCATGGGAGTCGAATATTCTTATTGAGAATTTTTGTTATAATCTCATTTAATGGCATTGGGTTATCGGTTTATTGCGTATTTGCGTATATGATATAATTTTAATCCAAGTTTAACGATTATGTTAACCAAACGCTTTTAAAAAACAAGACCTTTTGGAAAATTCACAAACACTAACAAAACCGGTTGAATAGTTCAAGTTCAAGGTTAATTAAAGCTGGCTTAGCTGCTAGATATTAAACGTGTGAAACCTGGATTGTTAGTTCAAAGCCACAACAGTAGACCTGTATATAATGTGGCTGTATGGCGCAAAGCAAGAGCTTCAAGTACATGAGACGTTTGATTCTTCCACAACCTCAGTTAGGCGTAATCCAAACGTTTCAAGTTTTGTTCAAAAAATAGTCTGTCTCCCACACCTACTCTCTCATCTCCATCTCTCTTTAGTCGATTCCTTAAGTAGCACTAGCACCTTCGATCATGCACCTCCTCACCATCAAGCGCGCCTTATGCATCTTTTTTTAAAACCAAGATCTAACATATCAGTTTGACACTCGGTGTGGTAGTAAAGGTATGTTTACATGTTTTACTCTGGAAAGTGTTTGTGCCCCTCCTGTAAGTACTGTGATACTACGAATGGTCAGTTTGGGGCATTTGGCCTCTAATCAAATTTCTATAGATTTGGTCCATAATGACAGTGTTTGCTTTCACTAGTGGTCCCTTGTTTTGGTCCATGACTTTAGAGCCCATTGTATTTATAAACATAGCCTAGGGACCATTTGACTATTTGAGTAATCTACTAGAAGTAAGAGCTAATAGAGCCCTTCTCTCTCTAACCACTATTTTTCTCTTCATCAGCAGTGGATCAATGATCAGCACTTGATCCTTAATCAAGGGTTGTTGGTTATCTTTTGGTTGGCCATTAACCCATTTGAGCAAAGGACTTAATATCCAATCCAATCAAGACATAAGCACCATTTATATCCTTGTGGTTTACTAAAAATAACAACTTTGAGTACTAATGTTTTTGAGTAATGGGTTTAGGTTCTATAGTTTTCATTTTGTAAGTATTAAAACTCTTGTTATTAAAGGACATTTTGGTCATTTTACCTAAATTAACAAAAAAAATAATGACAATTATTCGTAATACCCAAAGGCATTACAAAATTGAAATCATAAAAACCTAAACATGTTACTCAAAAACCTTATTACTCAAAGGTGTTACTTTTGGTGTAATTCACCCAAGTAAAAAGTAAGAAAAAGAAAGAAGAGGGGCGAATTATGAAACTACAATAACCGGTACGGATACACCACCATTTTTCGCATCCAACTAGGGATGAGCTCAGTATCCAAAATCCTCAAAAACGGGTACGGATCGAAAATACCCGGTACATTACAGTTCAATATTGGTACGGTACCGATATTTAAAAGTAAAATCCAGTAAATGTCGGTACCGTTAACGTAAAAAATCGGTACCAAATCAGTACCGAAGATATTTTGATTCAGGAAAGGAAATTCGGTACCGATACTCGGAACCATTTGCTAATGCCTACACCATCAGGAAAATAACATCTAGTCTCAAAACCAACACATAATAAATTGGGCACTAAAATGCGATTTTGCCCTTCATTAAAAGGGAGAAAAAAGATAAAAAAAGCTGGATGTTAACTGAAAAATCTGACCAGATTTTGATTTTGGATGAAAATGGCAACAAAATTGAAACCACAGGACCCAGATTCAAAAGGTTTGAGTTTTGGACTAAAGTGGCAAAAGTGACCAAACCTCAGGGACCATTTTGGCAGTTTACTCTATAATAAATATTTATTAGGGAAATTTACGAAAATGTCATTTGACCAACGTTCTTTACGAAAATGTCACGTTCATGCGTCCGTGGACGGACTCCTCCATATGGGAGGAGTCTGTGCGTCACCTTGAAGAGTCCATGAACGAGGAGGCGACACGTGTCCTTTCAAATGTTGAAGAGTCCATCCCCGACGCATCCCTTGCATCCGGACGCATCCCATGTGGAGGAGTCCGTCCACGGACGCATGAACGTGACATTTTCGTAAAGAACGTTGGTCAAATGACATTTTCGTAAATTTCCCTATTTATTATATGATCATGTGGTTCGCTAACACAATGATCATGTTTATACAATTTTGGGTGAATCTTTACATGTCGATTTCATGAGTGTACTTTTGGTGTAGCGGGTTAACAAACTGGATGTGAACTAGATTCAAAGATCGTGTATTTTGGTGTATGATAGTGTGTGGTCGTATAACCGACTTAACTCTCTCATATGGGCCCATGTGACACAAAATTCAAAGTCTGAAACGAACACAAATAAGAAATTTCCGTTCTTTAATTGTTCTTGTTTGATCGTTTGTTTACTTAAAGTTTACCGAACATGAACATGCCCCGTTCGTGTTAGTTCAGTTTGTTTACAAGCGCATTCATTTTGTATCAGTTTGTCTAGATGTGATACAATATATTGTATTGCATCTACAGAACTTGTTACAAGATCCATTAAAGTGATGATGGATTCAGCCTGTGAAAAGGTAATATGTTTTCTTTTTAGATTTTAATAATCTCAATATTGATCTTCATTTCCAGTTCTTTATGATTCCAATAAAATGCCTGATGCATTATCATAAGGATTAACTCTGTCTTCTTTTTAATTATCTAAATGTTGGGTGTTTAAGGATTAACAATGTAGTAAATATCATCTAGGGTTAATTTATAAATAGCGCCTCACGCTTCACCTCTTGGCGCCTAATCGCCTCGGGCCGCCTCATGCTTTTTAAAACCAGGACTGTAAGTTACAACTTGGAAGCAGAAGTTACAAATATGGGAGCTCTTGCATCATTTCGACTAGGGTTTATTAGAGCGAAAAGGCTGTTTAGATACTATTTGAACGGTGTACATGCATTTAGATCAAAGTTGTTATCATCGCATATCGAATTACCACCCCCTCACCCACCACTTGGTAATGTTTTAATCCGTTATCCAACCCGTCCATTTTACAACTCTAATCTAAACAACCAATCAAAGGAGATCTACACTTGCTTAATGACAAAAGAAAACATAATTAAATTAAAATGACTGAAAAGTGGATTTTATTAAATGGTTAAAACTAACAAGATCAACATGTCACATAAAAAAGCTGCTAAATGGCACCATGATATCCAGCTGTCTCTAGAAGCACTGCTTTTATCTGCTCTGGCAACATCTCCTGCCCTTCCCTACATTGCTGCCAAACATCATCACCATCTTTTAATCACTCAACTATCAAATTTAATCATTATTTCGACACGCTTACGGATCGATATGGGTTATGTTTATCTATTATGGGTTTTGATCGGAGCACGTTACGCAGCCCAATTTGTGCATTTTGCAATCTCTAATAATTATGGGTGGCAATCATGCTCTATAAGAAATTGGTTGATTTGGGTAATAAAAATAGCATATGGGTTTTCAAACGGGTCAACTCAAATTACAAAGTGAGTTTGACCCAAACTCATTCCGCTCAATTCCCATTTTGACCCGCATCTTAACCAACCCCACCCGTACCTTTTGCTACACTTACTAGCTTAGTAATAATACACGGGCTTGAAAATTGATATACATCCAAAGTAAGCCCATTGAAAGGTTTCACCCGAACTCATTTTGCTCAAAACCCATTTTGACCCGTTACCCGACCTGACCCGCTACACTTAGTAACAATACACGTGCTTGAAAATAGAAATTTATCCAAAGTAAGCCCCTTGAAACAGCTTATGACAACTTCAAATTATACATGGGTTTGACCCGGACTCACTTTGCTCAAAACGCGTTTTGACTTGTTATCCAACCTGACCCGACCCACCCGTTTTGCCAGGCTTAGTAACAATACCTGAGCTCGAAATACATCCAAAGCAAACCCATTGAAACAGCTGATGACAGCTTGTTGAATATCCAGCCCAAGATTCTCCAGGGCCCTCAATGTTGACAACAACAGACCCGGTCTGCGCCCACACAACATGTGGATGTTCACACCCCTCCCTTCTCTTGCATGTACCTCCACCTGTACAAATCAAACACATCATGTCATGTTCATCATCTCTACAATAAGCCCAAATAGATAATGATTCATAATATCAAAATTGAAAAATATTACCTTTGCAAGATGGTTTTTCTGGCCTGGAGCGGTCGCAGTGTTGATGGGTGGACATAATTCTTCCTTAACATGTTGAAGAAGCGCGGGTGGGGTAGGTGTTAATGGATGGATGCTTGATGAAGCTTGCATCAATGACCCTTGTGGTGTCGCCTCTAGTTCGTTATGTAGATCATTGATTTTTTGTAGTAGTTCCTTTAAGTAATCAATCGCGTCACCTAGAATTGAAGCTCTATCCATCTATAACACAATTTGAATGTTATTATTGCCAGCATAATAACTTATGCTAGTCCTTTTTTGTATTGTGCTTTTATTTGTTGTTTTAACTATATCAACCATTGCTTTCCTATCCCTTTGTAATTTTTGGAATTTTCTGAATAATAAACCCCTAGCCGTTATATCCGTATGCTATCAATTATCATTAATAACCAAAAAATTAACAACTTACATTGCTTTCCTATCCCTTTCTTAGTAATTTTTAGGCTTTTCTTAATAATAAAACCCTAGCCGTTTTGTCGGGATGCTATCAATTATCACTAACAACCCAAAAATTAACAAAATACTTGAAACTAAGACCGTTTGTACCTTGCTGATTTTGGGGACAACAGATCTAAGCATGTAAAGTCTGTCGTTGAGCTTCTTCCTCCTTCGTCTTTCCGCCATTAAATTTTTCGCAGGTAACCCTTTCTTCTTACCTGTCATTCGAGTTTACTATCTATTATAGTTATTCTTAATTAATCACTTATTTCAAAATCCTAATTAACTATAATTCTACAAAACAAAAATTATTCATCAATACAGTTTGTCAGTTCAACATAACTTAATACTGCTAGGCTACAAGCCCTTTCGTAACTAAATTATAGTTAAATAATATGCCATAATAAGACTATTATCCACAAATCAAGTTTTTCAGTTCTTTTGAATTCTTTTGTACCTTTCTGAACCTCAGCTCCTACGACACCCGAAACGCTTCCTCCGTTCGCATTCGCATGCTCGCCATTCAGTTCAACATCATCCGAATCATAATTAAAACCCGAAACATCAATGTTACCCGTCTCATCAATCTCATCTTCATCCATCACACTTCTCTTCCTCTTCTTCTCCATTTCCACCGGACCACAACTTTTCACATTCCCAAGCTCCCCCAATTTATCCGAGCTTTGACGCAACGCCGCCCGCTTCTGGAACAGTGTAGGCTGCGCTCCCACGGGCGGCGAAACCTCAAGCGGCCGTAGAACCTTAGCCCGGCCAGGAAACAACGGACTCACGGGTACAGACCCGTGAAATCCGTCAAATCCTAAGTTGTACCCGGGCCCGGGTCCACCAGGCCCGGGTACAACAATGTCACTAGTATCATTACTATTGTTGTTCCCCGGAAAGTCCGAGCTAGACGAAAGTTCTGGTAACTGTATATGGGAAGATAAACCAAAATTCATCAAATTGGTGTGGCTAGGTACAAAAGCCGGTTCTCCACCGAACTCGAACCCGTACGGCATATCGTACGGGTTCATATTATGACTGAACTTATTAGGAAAGAATGGAGGATATGCTTGGGTGAATGAAGGGTGAGATTGCGATGGAGAACATGATGAAGAAGAATCCATCGGTAAAAACAAAGAGTTATTATTATTATTATTATTGTTGTTGTGGTGGTGGTGGTGGTACCACTCAGTTTCCAGCATGGATTTCAAGGTGGTGAGAGAAGCATATGAAGTGTTGTTGGTGTTGGTAATAGGGTGGTGGTGGTCATCTTCATTGTTGCATGAAGTTGCATTGGATTCGAGACCGATGATTTGTTGGTTGTGTTGATGGTGGTGAGTGGGTGGTGACCAGGATGAGGTTTCGTCTTGGTTAACTTCACCGTCCATCCAAATGGTACCGGTTTCCGGTAGCATTAGCTGGTGGTGGTTGGAGGATTGAAGTTGTTTTGAGGTGGAGTGTTTTTTTTTTTTTTTTTAACAAAGGGTTCAGAATTCAGATTACCATTGAAGGTAGAGTTGCTATCTGCTAATAACGAACAATGTCTGTGTATGTGTGTCTCTATGTAAAGTTTTGCTGCTTTTTTTTTTTTTTTTTTAATTCTAGTTATAGTTATTATTGGGTTTGCCCTCATATTTTGTGCAAACTACAGTTTTACCCCTACCCCACCCTCTGGACCTCTGGTTATATTGGGTTCCACCTTGTGTTTAACGCTTATAGGCCAATGAATTAATTTACCGGATTTAGGTATGTTAAATGAATTAGACATTATGGTGAAAAGTTTGTTTATTAAAAAAAACTAATGGTTTGTGTTAATAAAAGAACAAACGTAAATGCATATTTTGTTTTTTTTTAACTAAATAAACGAACATAAACACGCTTTGTTTGTAGATTTACACGTGCAACCTTTCGTTTGTTTATGTTTGGTCATTTACGTTGACCCATCATGCATCAACCCAAACGAACAAGGCCTGGCCACTTTCTTCGTTTATGTTCGTATACATTCAATTAGATTATAAACAAACGTGAATACGTTCATTTTTTTAACGAAAAAACATAGAACCTTAGCTCGTGTTTGTTCAGCTAATTTTTACATAAGTAACCAAAATTTTTTTTTGAAAGGCACCAAATACATCTCTATCTATGACAAAAATCATAATGGTTGAGAAAACTATCTCACTTCGAATCCTATGGATCATTAGGGTCCACTTTCCAATAAGTCCAGTTTTTACTTTTCTCCAAGAATAACTGTTTCCTAAACTTATTATATGGTAAGAAAAAAAATCAGTAGCATGTAAGAATAACTGTTTTTTAAACTTATTATATAGTAAGAAAAAATCACTAACATGTAATACCTAGAGTTCTCCAACGATTTTCTTTTTATTTTCATTATATATATTAGAAGAAAAAAACAACTATAACATAATACAATATTTAAAACTTGTAGAATAGTCTAGTTTCAAACTCTCGATCTGACAAGAATCAAATCAAATTAAATCGAACCGAACCGAGACCTACCAGATAAGATAAGATAAAACGCGAAACAATTAACGCGCTATAAAGAAGAGGAATGGTGATAATAGTAGCAACAACAGATATCCCGTGATCACACCTAAATTCACTCCTACCAATTTGAATGCAAGTCCCACTACGGCCGCCTTCTCATTGTAGTCAGTCAAAAAGTAATGAAGGGTCACGTGACCTAATAAGTGTTTATAAAAACATTCGTTATATTTATTAAATAAACGTTACATTTAAATTATTATGTATGTCTCAAACTCAAACCCACCACCACTGCACCACATGATTCAATATAACGTACACTAAAACAAATTTAAATTCGCATAGATAGAATCCAAAATTCACCCTGCAAATGTGCATGTGGGATGTGGACCCAATGCCAGGGCTCTGCTTTTCTCTCATTTTCTTGTCAGACCCATTAATGGAAGAATCCAAACCATATGTACAATCCAAACCATACCCATGACCCATTGTAACCCACCCTTGGTTAAACCAAAGTCAACCCGGTTCAGATTACAAAAAACTAAAAATCGACCCAAATAGAATATATTAAAAATAAATAAAAAACATAAAAACATACATAAAATTAAAGGCATAGAGAATCCATTTCTGACTTAGTGTTGGTGGTAGAGAGACTTAGATTCCCCAATGGTAAATTAGACAATGATAGATAGGGTTTAGCCTTTTTGTACAACTGTCATGCTCTATCTTGAGCCCACTCGGATTTTCGTCTCACTGTGTGTTACACCAGTGGATTAGGCAATAATAGATAGGGCCTAGCCTCCTTGCAGAGGTGTCAGGCTCTATCTTGAGCCCACCCGGGTTTTCGTCTCACCGTGTGCTGCGCCAGAGAATTCTGCTCTTGAGGTGGCACAACGACTGTCAACTGGTAGCCGGCGATATGGTTTCCTGGGGGAACGCCCAAGACAAACTCTGAATTCAACGTGGACCCGGTTAAGACAATATAGTCTGATCGGAGTGGGGCAACGGAGCTCTCCAATTTAAGAAGTGCGGTAGCCTAATATAAGAAAGTCGTTGTTCCAAAAAAATAAAAATAAAGGCATACATAAAATAATATTAAAACATACATCTACTGATAAAACAAAATAAAAAAAACATATTAACTAGCGTAGAAAATAAATAATGCACAGTTAAGACTACTTTCATGGACTTTCGTTGTTTGAGCTATCCGAATCCATATTATTCCCGTCTTCATATGAATCATGGCGCGGATGGTCCCATTTGTTATGATGCCAACGGTCTATTTCGGCTTCTCTATGATATCGTACGAAACCATCTATATTGAGTAATTCAATGTATTGTATCTCGTCTTCATAGACTTGACCATCATATGGTGCATTGTCTAGTTTGGCCATCGGCACATTGTTCGGTTGGACGATTGGACCACTAGAATGTTGTCTGGTTGGACCATTGGAATGTTATTGTGGTCACTGGTTTATCTTCTGGCTCAAGCACCGGAGGGGGGTTTCAGAATCAAAAGGTTGTTACCACGTCGGAATTCAGGTTGTTTGTGGCCATTTTTAAAACAAATTGGAAGAGGTTGAAAGAGAATTTTTGTATGTAAGTTTTTAAAGAAAGTTCGTTTGATATCGAGGTGGTTGAGTACATTATTAGGGTATTTTTTTAAATTACCTAACGATACATTTTTAAATTTTGAAATGGGTGTTTTTTTATATAAAACTCGTCCAAACCAACTCTGTGCAGGAGGACTCACTAGAAAACTCCACATCCGGATGAGCATCACAACATGTGGGTACCTCTTGTTACGTTTGCCCCCTATCCATGTGTGTCCAGACGAGCACCTTGTGGGTGCTCTTAATGGGTGTGTGAGTTTGCTATTAAAAAATATAATTACAACAGTTTCTCTTTTCCAACACTTCTGAAAATCTCACTTATCAGATTCCATTGTAGAAGACAATTTTTTCTGAATAATTCGCCATGATATATCTGATCCACGCATTATATCATGAAAAATAGATACAATTTTTTTGCTGCTACTTAGTATCGGCAATATGTCTGAAAAAATATTTAAAAATAAAAACTTTAGATATATGTATCTTGTCGAAGTAAGGAACCGTGACATATATGTTTGCAATAGATTCCACTTTTAAAAGAATTGAATAAGCACTATTTCGTTGAACGCTCTGCTGTTATATCATTATAATAGTCATTTTGAATATGTTAATTTGGGGAATATCAAAATAAATAGTCATGTTAAGTAACTACATTAGTAAAAAAAATATAATAAATGTTATTGGTTGTCAGTCTAGTCGATGCCAAAGTTGTATAACCCGTACACAGAAGTTAAAAGGTTTTATCCAAAATAATTCACACGTTTTATATTGCGTAGGATTCCTTTAATTAAAAGATTTGTAAATTGTAAACATCGAATTTCAAAAATATTCCAAGAATTTCAAAAATATTCCAAAAAAGTACGTTAATGGGTATGATATTGGATTATTGGTGCATATTCTAGCTCCTTGAACAAAATAAAAGTATTTTATCCGCTCTCCAAGAATAAAAAGGTAAATCCGCTGTTAAGGAAGAAAAAGGTAAAAGTACTTATTTTATTTACCTTGACTTTTTAGTCTTTATGTAACATGGAGATTGGACCATCCAAAATTCCAAGCCATATCCTTTGAAAATGGCGACGCTTGTGTTAACATTGTCAATTTTATATAGTGATAAATTCTACAATGATTGTTATTTGTATGTATTCTTTCTACATTCTTACTACATGTTTTTAGATTACATAGTGTATTTCAACTCGTATTCACTTGTACTACAAAAGACAATTATATGTATTAGCATAAACAAATTTGAGAATCCTTTAAAATTTAACAATAGAGAAATATACACACATACTATAATATGCAAAAAGTAACAAATGTTCGAACTTAAAAGTGCAATAATAATTTTGTTGAAATCAATTTCAAACCGGCAACATACAAGTCTTCTCCAAGGGTGTAAACAAGCCAAACTACCTATGAACTACTCAAGATTGGCAAAAAGATAAATATATAATTTATGTGTCTCTAATAATAAAGTTATTAAATCCCAATGAATAAAGTTATTAAATCCCCCCTCCCACCCCACCCCCAAAAAAAAGTTGTATTCCATATATGCATTTAATCCTCGTGCCTTGTTGCGGTGTGCACATGTAATGTATATATGTGTGTACGTTCGGGGGGCAAAAGTAAAAATTGCACTAATTTTAAAGTTATTTTACTAATTTCATTAAAATAACGTTAAAAGTCGCGGACGTTTAATCATGCATCATATGGTGGCGTTTTTTTTTGAAAGGTAAACTTCATTAAAGAAAAAACGACGACCCAAGCCGGGCCGACAAAGAGCAAACTACACAATTACATATTTACAAAGGAACTCCAATCCTTCCAATCTAACCCTTTATGCTTCGATCTATTGGAAAACCAAAGAAAACTCAAAGCCTTAATTTCGCTAATAATACTTTCTATTCTAACCGGCGAATTAGAAAATTTGGCATTATTCCTAGCTCGCCAAAGGCTCCAGCAAACGATCATAATAATGCCTTGCACCGCGTCCTTTTTCTTCTCCGACAAACAGAGGTCTTTGTGAAAAGTAAGGAGGTCTTGAAGAGAAAACGCGAATATGTTAGGAATATTGCACCATGAGTTAACTCCGTTCCTCACAGTCGAAGCAATATAACAAGAAATAAACAGATGATCGGCCGATTCTTCTTCAGAATTACAAAGGGGGCACGACGAGTCTCCAATGCCAACGTTTCTTTTCTTTAAAGCCTCGGCAGTGGGAACTTTGTTCATCTCCATCTTCCAAGCGTGTATATTGACTTTGGCGGGGATCCAGTTACACCATTCCATAACAAAGCTGTTATCCAGTACTTGTTCCTCTTTCAACATATTTTTTACAGCATTAACTGAGAAACTACCTCTCGAATCGGAAGACCACTTCCACCGGACCTTTCATGTCGATGATATCTGGACCTCGTTAAGCAAACCAAGCAACTGCTCAAGGCTGGATTGCAAAGGAGCCGCCGACATACCCGATTTCCAGCTCCATTTATATTCACCTTCGCTACTCTGACTATTGATCCTCTCAGCCACTGTACATCTTTTGTAGCGTTAATAGTCGACAAGGGGGTACATGCATCAATTGGTCATTGTCAGATTGCTAAGTGTTATGTACCTTAGGTCCAAGGCTTGAAGCAAAATTATTATCAAGCCTAGGGTCTCACTGGAAGCAATCTCTTTATTCCCTACGAGGTAGAAGTATGGTTGTCTACATCTTACCCTCTTCAGACCCTATCTTAGTTTTACTATTTGTGAGATTTACTGAGTATAATGATGATAATATGCATTTTATCCTCGCTTTAAGATTCGTAATTTTACAACCTTAATAAACAAGGTTGGATATCCTTCAATTTTGTTTGTGAAGTTAAAGATTTTCTACGTTTTATGTAGATCCGTCACTATATACACTGAATTTTTTTTCTACATTCGCCATTGTATACACTAAGTTTTTTTATATATTGAATTAATCTTCTAAATCCATCACTGTTATACATAATGGATGTACCGGATGTACGTACCCAATCCTTTTACTACTTAAAATCAACTAGATTTTTACCTGCCGCGCGTTCCGGCGGCGTAAAAACACGGCGTAGAAACTTTTGTAAATCGATAGTGATTTGTTTTATTATATGACAACCATAATTCAAATTTGGCGTAGGAATGTAAGTAACTCTATTGCGATTTGATTCTATTGTGCTCCAACCTCTACTTTTGAGAGCAATAATAACAACATCCTCTAATCCAATATACCACAACATAAAGTGCTCTAATCTAAATATTTGGCTGCAACCAATATTTGTTTCTATGTTCTCTAACCTGCCATCCTTCAAATTTTCCACGCCAAGCTTTAAACGTCATCCCAATCTTGAATCACAACCTCATGTGATACATATTTGTATACCCACAGCCAATGAAGAGTTCAACATCGCAACTACACATTCATCCAACAGAGAAAAGAATTGTGTCGTGTTCTAGTCAACCCGCTAACATTTGTGTCGTGTTCGGTTCATGTGCCTTACACGATTTTTGGGTTGGGTCGTGTTAGGGTTCGTGTAAAAATTTTAAAGGTTTGGGTTAGACCCACCAACCCACGAACATGACCCATTTAGCACCCTTATATAAGTCGAGATATAAACCCATTTGCCATTCCAATCTCCACTGCCCCTTCAAACCCTCGTAACAAAATAGTTAAGCTAATACTCCTTTTACACTAATTTTGCAGATAAATCGCTAATTCGAACATATCTCTAAAAGCAAAATAGGACATGGATATTATTATCCTTATTTGAGTACACATATTTTACTCATCTCTATAAAGTATATAATAATCATAACACAAAAGTAGTATAATATCCAATGTCAACAACCATCAACGCAATAATAAATAACTAACACTACAAGGAAAACTTACAACTCTATTTTTGCTACAGAATTCAGCTGTATTGAATTCTAGTATTAATGAAATGTTTGGTTTGGATGGAAAAAAAATTGGATTATAGACCGATAAAGCTTAATTTTAACCAGATAGGTGTTGTTCAGGTTCTAAATTCTAGTACGCCCTGCAATCTAAAAAATCCAAAGCCCAGTATAACTATTGGTTATCGAACATTAAAACGGCATCAAGATGTCGTACAAGCGCCGGAACTGCAACAGATTCAACAATCAAATTCATAATATCCTCTACAAATCATACATATAAACAACTCACATTAAACCTCTATCCAACAACTGAACAAAACAAACTCGTTATACAACATAATTACATAAAAGTTCCACAACATATCAACAATTACTAAACATGAATCCCTTTGTAATACTAAAAAACTAAAACTTTAATGCTGAAAAAAAAAGCAAACAAGCAAGGAAAGGAGACGTTAATGTAATAATCTAAATTAAATTAGATTAGTTAACTTATTGTTTAATATTATAATTTCATAGGAGGAAAAAATAGGAAAATAAGGGTGAAGAGTCATTAGCGAATGACAAGTGTTCAAAATGATTTTCATGTAATTTAAATTAGATTTAGTTAAATTATTCTTTAATTTATTTAGTTATTTAATCTAACTATCTATATATCTTTTCTATAAAAGGAGAAACTTCAGTGACATAAGAAAAACTAATGTGTCAGCTGGAGAGGCTGTCCAACAAGGCTTTTCTTATGTCATTATTACATCATAATGCCTAATATTAAAAGACTTTAAAATTCAAAGATGGCTCACATCCACATTTTCAAAGGTCTGCCATCAAACCACTGCCTATCTCCAACATTTTATAATCACACTTTCATCTATCCCTCAAATCCAGTTCCCTCAACATCTGCCCACAACATTTTATAATCAAACATCTGTTCCCAATTCAAAATTCTGGCTCCACATTCAAAATTCAAACCATATATTCTAATTCTAATCCTATAAATAAGACATAATTATCTGGCTCCACATTCAAATCTCTCTCGCTTATATCTGCGAGCGTGTGTCTCTCTCTCTCTCTCAAATGCATCTTTCTCGTGATTCAGCCGCTATTCTCCGATTACATTTTTTTGTTCGAATGTTTGATGATTCTGTTTACATGTTATCGTTCCAGTATCATTGTTCCAACATCGTCGTTTCAATGAAGCTTCCCATCACACACATCAACCTTTCAATATCGATTTTGCAGTATAATTGTTGCAACATCGTGAAAAGTTGCATGTGCTACCTTCTTTGATGGGAGAGTTGCAACTTGAACGGACGATATGTATCTTCTATAGTGACAAGTCAGATGTGCTAGAACAGTTGAGAAGAGACCTTTGCAATGAAGGTTTGTTTGTTATTTTGATTAACTGTTGATGATGTTGAGAGTTTTTATTTACACTGACATTTTAGAATATGTTAAGATGCACGTTTATATTATTAAAATGAACTACTACATAGAAAAATAGAAATTTAATGAAATATTTATAAAGTATTACATGCTAGTGTTAACACTTGCTAGGATTTTGTAGACTCTAGCTTTCTCCATGTGATTTCATGCTCTCCTTTGAATTTCAGGTCAGTTAGCATGTTGCAGATTTTCTGATCATGTTTTAGAAGTTGTGTCAGAAACTCTTCTGCATTCTTCTGGAACTCTGATGGAGGAGAGTGGAGGACTTCATCGAGCAATGCTATGCTGTTCCAGGTTTTGTTGTAATCAGTGTTATTGATTATGTCGACTTTCCTGTTTAGTTCTTCGTCTGTTCTTTGTTCTTTGAGTGACCACATCGAGAATTGTGTTTTAACATCGCTGGTGTCTGACCAGTGGTAGAAGCTGAAGTTTTCCATGTAGATTTTTTGTTGGTTTTCTGATTTGGAACAATTTTTGACAAAAAGTGATTTGTAGGACAAATTGTTTATGTTTTGAATCAAAAGTAATCATCGGTCTTTTATAGAGTTTAAAAACGCGTATACATGGTAAATGAAGAGGTTAATTTTAATTGTGATAATCTGCTTTTGTTCTTTGAACTTCGAAATTTTGTCCCTTGGGTTTCTTGGTATTTAATTTTACAGTTTTCCCATAAAAGTTGGGGTTTGAAAATGTTTTTGCATTAAAAGACTGCTGTTTTGAAATATACATTAATATGTTTATATTAAATCTACACATTTTCACAATTACAAATTTCAGTATATAAACTCATAGTCACTTCACCTGTTTTTCATCAAGTTTTCCTACGAAGATATCATACTTTCAGGAAAGTCGAGTAATATAGTTTTTTCAAATGGCGTCATTCACAAATGCAAAATCAGATGATTTAAAGCAATGTTTTGTCAGGCAAATCGAGGAACATGTGTATGAAGATAGGGCTACTCTTCAAGAGCTGAAGAGATGTTTTGATGGATTGCAAGTTGGCATGTTCACTAGAGAGCATGTTTCCAGAGATCTTATGCGGATGCCTTCAACTTTCGTTCGTGAGCTTTGTGTTGTCAGTAATATAGAGTGCGGTGATAGAGAAGTGGAGTTCATGGTGATGCTGAAGGACATACATCGAGAGGTTCAGCAATCAATGGAGTTGAAGCTAAAGTTTCTTAATTCTTGCTGTTATTGTTAGATTTGAAATTTAATGTTGTTCAGTATGTGATGTAATTATTGGACTTTTAATGTCATGAATAAATGAATAAATTTTAATCTTATGAATCTATGTTGCGTTTTAGTTTTACTTATTTAGTGTTTAAGTTTGATTTAGATTATGTTGATGTTGAATTGTGTCTGAACATCTGTTAGTTAAGTCAACAGAAGTTTAATAGTATCAAGGGTTGGTTTGATGGTGAACAGGTAATGTTGATGTTGAATTGTGTCTGAACATCTGTTTGGTAAGTCAACAGAGGTTTAATAGTATCAAGGGTTGGTTTGATGGTGAACAAATGAGTGCAAAGATAAAACAAATGTTTAGAATTTGATCATTGATAGTAGTTTTTGAAGAAACTGTGCTCCTGCAAATTACAGAGAGTCAATATTTGGAGTTGTAAAAGGTCTGTTGTAGTTAAAGTTTGGTAAAAGAGAACATCTGCTGATGATGAAACTACTATGTATGCTAACGACTGTTTGATATAACACTGTTGACTAAATGAATAAATTTTAATAGTATTAATCTTTGTTGTCGCATCTTCATTTTAATTATTTCAGTCATTCCTAAGTATTATTATATAATTTTGTTTATCAATAACAGTTTTTTGGAAGAATTTACCGTATATTTTGGTTTTGTAAAAGGTGTTGTGTAGCTAAAGTTTGACAAAAGAGAGCATCTGCTGATGAATAAATGTCTGAAGATGCAAAGGTCTGCTATGGGTCAATAGATGTTAACGAACAACAGATGATATTCAATCTTAAAATGCTTAACAGAGGATTTGATACTAACAGTGGTTGGGCTAATGCTGTCACACCCTGGCTTTTGCGGAAGCGTGGATTTATTTGGTGTGCCTTCTTAATACCATAGCAACAATCACAACAATGCTATATGATAAAAATACGAGATGTTCATCCATTAATAAAAGTGAGAAAATACCTCCATAACATTGTTTAGAAACATCGACACTTGAAATAAGTTACAAACCATAAATTATTTAAAACGTGTTCATAAGACACACAAAAGACTTTAGATAAGACGAGGTTTAGAGACATGTAACCCGTCCAGGAATAGGTTACACCTCTCAAACTTCACAACTCTGGATGACATCTATTATCCAACGCAGCTAGACACATGCATACCCTGCCAGATCCTGCTAGTTCCCTGAAATACATGTAGTTTGAAAAAAATCAACAAAAGGTTGAGCGAGTTCATGTGTAAGTATGTGTGTATAAGCCTTTAAAATATGTCTTGTGTGTATAAATATCCCTGGTATGTAGCAATTAAGGAAAATAGATCACCAATGGGTTGCAAAGCCATTAGTATGTGTGAAAAGGTGTAGGAAAACTCAAACCTAGCAAATTTGTACCGGGCTTCCGGCTGGAAGACATAGTCACCTCTATGGGCCGCCCCGGCCTCATGGGTGTGGGCTCGCTACACCCAAATAGATCTAATCTATCACTCATGTCCCTCGGTCCTACGACGAGGATTAATGGCCTTAAGTGTTGTGCCCACCCTTCACAGTCTAGTAGTAAACCTTCCTTAAGCTAACCATACCATGTATAAAAATGTCTGTAATAGTTGTAACATGTATTCCACCCCGAAGTATAAAACTGAAAACAGTTAAACGAAAAGGGGGACATGAACTCACCTTGATTGTGGGTAACTCCAAACGCGTATGTAATTGTATGAGTTTTGGAAACAAGATTCCACGTCACTCTAATTGTTTGAACATGCAACAATATAGAATGTGTATCAACAATAATGTTTAATTGGATTATTGGAAATCCTAAATCTATAGGATTCGATAGTGTTTTGTTTAAATGGAAATTATGTGGTTTGTATAACCTAACAAGAGGACTTGGAAAATGAATACGATGTAACGGAATTATTTATGAAAAATATTTATTTATCATAAATAATAAAATTGCAAAAATGTACAAATGATTTAATATAAACATTTGTAATAATAAATCAAATATATTTAACTAGTATAATTAAATATAATGATTATTGGCAAAATATTGTACAAGTGATATAATTGATTTATAAAAATTATAAATTAATTTAGATGGTTTAAAATAATTATTATGGCTTTGGAATCATTTTAAATAAATAAATTGAATTAAAATGATTAAGATAACAATAAATAAGTTTATATAAGGTTAATTATCTAAATAATTAAACATAATAAAAATTCAGATTCTAAATTTATATAAACTCAGAATAATGCATCTTTTGCCATAAAAATAGTCTTGGATAAAATTTATATAGTTATATAATTTAATTACATTAAATTAAACTATATTTATAAGTATAAATAATGATTTATTTATATAAATATCAAATTTATATAAAATATGAGCAACAATATTATTTTTGTAAAGATCAGTATTTAAAATAATTAATCTGAAAATTTCAGTATTTAATTCTTAAAAATTGATTTATTATTAATTACTTAATAATAAACTGTTTTAATATTGTAAAAATTAGTTTTATAAATAAATTGAGTAATTTTATATTTTTAATAAAAGCAACAGTATATAACAATGTTATAAAAATTACTGAAATGGTAAAAATGTTAAAAATAAAACGATTAAAAAGAAATGCAGACCCCTGGGTTTGAACCCGGGTCTTTATTGAAACAAACACACACACAACCACTGGGCTAGCCTGGTGGTTTGTGTTTAGTTTTAGTTTAAATAAAATAAATATTGAAATCGAAAAGTGTCATCTTCCCCAAACAGAGTCAACAGAAAAGTCAACCTTCGCAATACATGATTAAATCCAGTTTATATTCAAATTAACTTTGGGGAAACATTGTATAAGCATAAACAAACTAATTGAATGGTTAAAAACGAACCGGTATCGGCTGGAACTTCGAATCGGCTAAATCCAGCGACTGGTTTGGTTCCGGCAAGTTGCAGGTTCGAATTCCGGTGTTTTCGAATTGTTTAAGTGGATGTGAAGGTTGTACGAGCTTAGTGGTGATCTAAGGAGTTTAAATAGAGGTCCAAATCGATCTCAGATTCGACAAAAATCAGTGGGAATGTTCGGTTTTTATTTTTTTATAAAAAAGTCCGATATCAGTGGAATTGGCACGAAATTTTGTCGATTAAGTGATTCAATGGGTTGGTAAAGGGTTGGGAACTCGTGGGTGATGTTTTCGGATTAATTAAACAAAGGTTGGTGGGGGTTGGATCGAATTCCGGCAACTGGTAATGCGATTTGAAATATTATATTTAATTTCTAAAGTGTTGTTAAATTTAATACAAATCAATATAAATCACATTCCAACTGGTAGTCCAGTTGGTTTGTGCGAGTGTTGGGTTTCGGATGGGCGTGGGTTCGAATCTCACAAGGGCCGGTTCTCACCCAGGAGACCCCCTTTTATCCGGATTTTTGATAATTTACACTTTGGTCCCTGAAGTTTCAGTTTTTACAAAAACAGTCCCTGAACTTTCAAAAAGTTGCAATAACAGCCCCTATACTTTCATATAAAATACATAATTGGTCCCTGAAGTTTCAAGAATTGACATAAATGGTCCCTGCACTGTTCAGTTAAATAGGTTAACTGAGTTAATATTTAAAGAAGGAAATCTTTATAAAATGATTAACACAGTTAGGGTTTTCAGTTTATATAAGTTTAGAAATAACAGTTTTGGTCCCTACTTCCCTACACTCCATACTAGTGTAGTATCTTGACTCTGGTTTATATTGGCCTCAACATATTGTTTGTCTATGTGCTGGCATTGTCAGCATGTTTCTGAGTTATCCGTTCACTGTGCTAACTGTGTTTTGTGCATCAAGTTTATCACTAAAGTTTGTGTGTAATAAATGGAGTGACAGTATGAATGTGATGCATATATATGTATGATGCAGAACTCATAAAGCAGTTTAATTCGTCAGTTGTAATTCTAGCACAGACATTTAGCACAAAGTTAATATTAATTAATTGTACGGATACCTATAATTATGAGCGTTGTCATAAATGATGAGTAAGTATTATTATATAAGGTCTGCTATAAGTATTATTATATAATTTTGTATGTCAATAACAGTTTTTTTGGAAGAATTTACGGTATATTTTGCTGTTATAAAAGGTGTGTTGTAGCTAAAGTCTGACAAAAGAGAGCATCTGCTGTTATAAAAGGTGTGTTTTCAATCTTAAAATGTTTAACAGAGGATTTGATACTAACAGTGGTTGGGCTAATAGCAGATGTTAGACTTACGACTGTTGAGTTACACCGATTGAAAACAACTGTTTTTGAAACTTATGCTTGCCTAAAAATACATCCACTACTAAATGGTACCGTCTGTTGTCATAATTTCTGTTTATCCTAATGACTGTTGATTTACTATACTGCTGACTGTCATCCATTATGACAACAGAGGTTCTGACGTTGACAGATGTTAG
Source organism: Helianthus tuberosus (assembly GCA_030545235.1). Lineage (NCBI taxonomy): Eukaryota > Viridiplantae > Streptophyta > Magnoliopsida > Asterales > Asteraceae > Helianthus > Helianthus tuberosus. The sequence goes on from CM060436.1 coordinate 36,292,777, forward strand.
CTAAAAATAAAACAACTGCTGAAAGTTATCATCTGTTCTCATAACTTCAGTTTATCTAATGACTGTTTGACTCACACTGTTTCCAACGACCAACAGAGGTTTCCAAACACATTTTGTTAGACATCTTTTAGACATCTTTTATTAAGTTTGTTAAATATGTTATATATTTACTTATAGTTGTCTTTTAGCTATAATAGATAACACATTTTCGTACAATATCTATACATGTATCTATATGTTCTATCAATAAGTGTTATGCATGGTTTTCAACGTAAATGTAAATAACAAATTCAATAAGGGGTGTATGTGTAAATATTTTTCATCTGTTGAAAATATGGGAAAACGAAAACACAACCGTCATTATTTCTTTAGCATCATTACACATCAAACATCTATCATCTGACTTCTTTCAAAAATCTCTTCTTCCCAGTCATTTTCTACGGTTTCAACTTTCTTATTCTCCGTCTTCTACACTTCAATCACTGGAGGTTTTTTTGTTTTTTCTTCAACAACTGGTATGTACATTCATATTGTAATGAATTTTATATTGTTTAACCGATTTTAATTCAAATCCTATCTTGCTACAAATACGATTTTAAACGCTTATTGCTATACATTCAAGAAAGGTTTAGTTAGGTGTTTGAATCATTTGTTGAGAACATATTAAAATAGTTATTATTTGCAGAAATTTTTTAGCTCATACTCTGTTTCTATGATTAATTTCAGTAGATACTCATGTTAATACAAAAAGTTAATGTTCATCTTCGAAGCCAACTTTTTAATTTCAATGTTTTAACATCTTTACTGATTCAGGTTTTTTCATCTATACTACATTTGTCAAGTTTCTTGATAACCCAGAATCTTTGAAACTGGTATGACATGTTTTTATATACATAATTTATTTTTATTGAGATATATATTTAATAGTTGTTATGGTTTATATTTTCTTACACTACTTAAAAATTATATACATGATGTACCTATAGCCTTTGCTAATCAAAAGTGGGGAGATTGTTGGCAAAAAAATAAGTTGCGAATCTATCATGAGTCTGGTAAAAAATGGGTTGTGAGGGTCAGAACAAAAAAATATTTGTTTTTGAAACAAAGGTTAGGATTTCAAACAGTGCTATGAGAAACATATGTTTGAAACCTCTTTTTGGTTACAAACAGAGTCTTGAGAAACAGTGATTTGACGAAACAGAGATTACCCTTTTACCAACAGTGGTTGACTTTAGTCAAACAGAGTTTTAGATACCTCAAACAAATGATACACTCTTTTGAAACCTAAAATATGTTTATTAATCAGAGGTTTGGTTTTTAAAACAGAGGTTACAAACAGAGGTTAGGATTTCAAACAGTGCTATGAGAAACATATGTTTGAAACCTCTGTTTGGTTACAAACAGAGTCTTGAGAAACAGTGATTTGACGAAACAGAGATTACCCTTTACCAACAGTGGTTGACTTTAGTCAAACAGAGTTTTAGATACCTCAAACAAATGATACACTCTTTTGAAACCTAAAATCTGTTTATTAATCAGAGGTTTGGTTTTTAAAAACAAAGGTTAAATGTCTGTTCACTTTTGGTCAATCAGATGTTTAGGGTCTAGAGTGTGATCAAGGTCATATGAAAACGCAAAAGGTTACTTATATTTAACCTTTTGGAAAACAAAAACTAACTATTTTATAAGTAAAATGTGTTATGCATGGTTTTCTAAGAAACGACCCGTATTTGCACACGGGTCTTACCGCTAGTACTATATAATAAAAGAAACCAATAAAGGGACACTTGTCATTATTCTAGACCATCATTAATTATATATAATTATTATTTAATTCAAATTATTAAATTTAATATGTTTCAAACATTTAAAAAATTACGGATAAAGTTCCATAAAATATCTTATTATTTATTTATATTAATTACTAGGTTAAAAATTATATCTTAATTCTTTAATTATAGATAATTATTATTTAATTTAAATTATTAAATTTAGAGTAAAATGCACGGATAGTCCCTGTGATTTTGTAAAATATCCCCTATAGTTCCCAACTTTTGGAAATTACACCGGTGCTCCTTGTGGTCTGACACTTTGTTACTCGAATAGTACCTAGAGTGGATGGGGGTTAGTTTTCTCAGTTAAGTGGGTGTGAAATGACCTTAATGCCCTTACTGTATTAAAAAATATTAAAATATTAAAAGATAAAGTTAACTCAAGTGGCCCCACCCCACCCTCACCCTCACCACCTGCAACTCCCTCAGCGATACACGCCTTCTTCGTGCATTTTATAAAAGTTGAGGACTATAGGTGTTATTTTGCAAAACCACAGGGACTACTATCCGTGCATTTTACTCTTAAATTTAATATGTGTTTAGAATGCAAGAAGAATAATAATTACACTTATCATACTAATAAATTTATCCAAAACTAACCATCATTTTAAGATGCAACTCACGTCCAGATATTTAAGTTTTAAAGTTATATAATTTAGTAATTACCGATAATTTATACTTCTCTAATTATTTTCAATTGAAACATTATTATTTTTATATAAGTTTATGTAATTGGATAATTGTTATATGCCTAATGTGGACATTTCAACATTTTTTAGAACTGTTATGAATATATTATTTATTAGTGACTATCCACATTACCAACTCCCATATCACATTTATGTTTGTATTAATGTCATAGTGCCTATATATATTGGCATTTGTAAATATGTATATCTCAATGAATAATAGTTCTTTATTCTATCTTTCTCTATGTGTTCCTTTGATTATGTTCATATACTAGTCGCTAGTAGGCCGTTGTTTTACAACACGTTATCAGCACGACCGTCTCGATCGTAATTGATATCTCTTATATTAGTTGGAGTCACCGCTGACGATATTGCACTGCTACGAGCCACCACCGTATCACCGGATAATGGAGTTTGTCGATGTCGAGATCGAGATTCGGTGATAAACTGCTCCAACCATCCAACTTCTTTATCGCTGGTATGTTTCTTTTTACTCAACGATGATAAAGGTAATAATTTATGGCTTTTTCCAAACTGAATATGTTCCGTACAAGTATGCTAAACATGAAATTTATATAATTAGAAGCAAATCAGTTAATTTACGTATTTATAATTTCTAGATAGTATAAAGGTTATAATTCTTTTTGCTAGTTTTAATTTTTCTGAATTCTGTGACTTCACCGTTGATTCCGTATAACCTACCCTTAATCGGTAAAAGAAAAGAAAGAAAAAAGAACCGGACAACAACAAAATATTGTAAAGTTTTCATTTAATTTTAATTTACAATTTGAAAATTGTGAAGCTTTGATTTACTTGGTTTTCCTAAAGGACTGATTGGACTCGTATATATGTATATAATAATTGAGAACTAGTAGCAAGTATTTGTGATAAGTTTTAAAATCAATTTTCAGTATACGATTAAGAGTAGTAGGATTTTGAATTAACAGTAGTAGGATTTTGAGCCCAACCCACCACAACATATATTTTGTTAACATATAGTTTTAAAACCAAATTATTAATGGTTTGGCTGTTTCGCGATGCCAACGAAAACGAGAGAAATTTATGAATATCTATTTTGATGTAATGTAATGATTGGAGCTATTAATATATTCTGAATTAGTATTATTGTAACGATTTCCGGTTTCAATTCTTCCAATAATGGCATTGAAGATATATAGTCGATTTATTTGGTTTTTCTTTTTGTCGGTTACAACAGAGTGAAATTTTCTGATAGTTACAGCAATGAAAAAAGTGATTAATTCAAAATTTCATATTACACCTTTAGGGGCATTTTAGGGATTTCGGCACCATTGTAACCTATATAATTAAGATGACATATGAAAAGTCTAAATTAATTGTTATTCTAAATATTTGAAAACTTTAAAAATAATATAAACGATTGGTATGGTACGCCTGGGATCTTGATATGGTGTGGAATCATATATGAATCCTATATAAAAGAATAGTATAGTTATAAAACAAAAAATATGAAATAGATGGTTTATTTTAATCCCCTGGTTATAATTTTAGACAAACTATATCTTATTTATAATTTGGTAAATTTCATATTTAATGTTACGTATATATTTCACAATTATGATACTGACTTATCATCTTTTAAAAGTTTGGATTACTATAATTATATTTATAAAAGAAAAGACATATATTATAATTCGTTACTTTTATAATATATAAAAGATATTTTTATTGGACTAGAGAAATATATTGAGTTCCAAATAGATGAGTATTTTTTTTTTCTCTTCAAAGTTATGCATCTCGATTCCCATGTGGTTCAAATTTGATTATTTTTTGGGGCACACTTATTTTTGTTGTTAAAGTTTTCCCTAGATAAATATATTTAATTTAGTTACTACCATATGAAAATCGATTATTATATACTACTTTATGCAATTTGACTACTGCATGAAAGTTGTTTTAATTTGTTTGTTGAATGATTAAACTAACATAACATATTCTATGTTAATATGCACTTTATTAAAACCAAGTGCATTATCTAAAATTGTTGATTCATGAACCCAACACTATTTTGTAATATGTGTGTTATAAATACACTACATAATATAGCAATCTCATATAAGATATACATGTGATTGGGTATACCATGATAGATTGATACATAAGTTATATATTTGCTTGTAAGTAAATAAAATGGACATTTTATAATGTTTTAATACAACCTGATTTATGTGACGACATATTATAATGTCATATACTATATAAATCTGGCTTTATGGTATATTGTGTATGTTATATTAGTATAACCTATTTATTTGGTGACATGTTATATAGTAATGCATTGTATAATCTAATGTATATATTATGTTCCATATGTTATAAATTTGGAATGGGACATCAAAGTAACCAGGGTTGTTGTATATGATCACAAGCTTTAAAAACGATTGAATTGTGGTCAAGGTTTATATAAAAAGACACCTGGAGTGTCCAACTTCTCAAAGCTTATTACGAGTTTATCGAATCTTGTAAGATTTTAAACCGATAAGTATAAATGTCTCGGTTATATAACTACATCTCGATTTATATCATGTGATGAGAAAAATCTATACCATAATCCATTGAACAAAACAATTTCCATCGTCAAATATCATATAAGCTATTGAAGTACCAAGATTGTTAAAGAATATATATAAAGATTGAAACAACAAGCATGAAAGTTCTGTGGTTGTAATCCATTCCCTGTTGTGAATGTGATGATATAATGATCAATTCAAAGGTTATGATCATATACATAACTAAGAAAATTGTAATGATGCCACCATGAATGTTGTATGGGTATAATCTATTCTTTGAATAGAATGTGATGATATAATAATTGGTGTAAAGTTCGTGATGATGGTAATTGAGGAAATTGTTATGATTATCATGTGATAAGATCAACCATGTTAATACTGCAATGACTATACAATGATCGTTATAAAGGTCATGATCATGGTAACTGAGGAATTTGTAATTATTTTCATTTTGACAACCATTTTAATATTGAGATCGACCACCAAAAGTGGCAAACTAAGGAATGACCATATAACATGATGGTTTAAACTATTAAGTTATAATACATTCTCTCGTATCTTATATTTTGTATTACATACATACAAGTAATACATAAGCGATCATAATCCAAAAGTTTATGGATGATAATTATTTATTTAGTTGGCATGACCGGTTAGACCACACCGAGTCATTAATGATGATGTGAAAAGTATTGAAGAAACAGAAGATTCGTCTTGATAATTATACATGTCATGTTTGCTCTTAAGTGAAGTTATATATTGATCAACAAAAGTAGGGTGTGAATCCCTAAATATTTTGGAAATGATAATGGAAATAAATATACAAACATGATACCATTTAGTGTTTTAAAATCGATGCATCGTCTAAATGGGAATCGTGACCGTCTCTTGATGGGACGGTTTTTTGATTTGACACCCCCTAACCGCCTTACTTTCCCTATAAAAACTCCTTTCACCATTTCATTTTCACCTTTTACTCTTCTCCTCCTCTCTCGCCTGTTACCCTCTTTAGTTCACTCATCTTCTTCTTCATTAAAAAAGTGCGTTCCTTTTTCCTGGTTTTTTGGTATTATGGCTCCTGGTAAAGACAATCTCTCGAAGAGTGTGAGCATACTTACCCAACGGCAGTTGGATAAGTTTATTCGAGAGTATCGGATCCCTTTAGATCTACATCCGACCCTTCCCTCCAAAGATGAAACCATTTACCCATTTCGTCAAGGGAAGTTCCCCTTTTATACTCGCGTCTGTAATTTTGCGAACTACAGGGTTCCATTCTCACGGTTTTTAATTAGGGGTCTTCAGTTTTTCGGGTTCACATTTGTCAGGTCAATCCGTTCGGTCTTAGTCGTATAAACCATTTTGAAATATCCTGTAGGGATATAAGTCGGAGACTGGACTTGGATGTCTTTAGGTACTTTTATGAGTTTATTTCAGCCGGGGACTGGTATACCTTCGCCCACCGGAAAGGAGTCCCCAGTCCTTCCGGGGAAGAAAGGTCCAGCTTGAAGAATTGGAAGGATAACTTTTTATGGCTGGACGACCGATGTCTTCCAGTAGAGATGGTTTGGAGGTTCAAGGACCAGACCATGTCCTTCGACTTGGGTGATGACTTTGTTTTTAACAAAGATTTGGCCAGAAACTTGATTGAGAACAAGTCCCCTATCCGCCCTCTTCCTGAGCATTTTCTTTTATGGGGACGGGTTTGTTTTACCTGGGGCCGAGGGGATAGGGACTGGCCGGTTATCCGCACGAAGCGTGAACGTAAGTCTCCGGCCTTTTGCCTTCCCTTCGGCATTTTTTCTTTCATTGTTTTTCTAACCTTGTTTTTCTTCTGGATTGCAGGGACCGAAATGTCTCTTAGGGATGCTTTGAAAGTCCTAAACTTTAATGTCCTGGATTTTGATTACGATGAGCAGGCCAAAGGTGAGGTTCCATTTTTAAAACAAATTGCTTCGGCGGCTCAGGAGATCCGTCCTCCGCCAGACCAGGATGCTCCCGAACCTTCTTCTGCAGATGCTACATCATCCATACCTAAACCTATAGAGGTTACTGCTGGGTCCTCCGGATCTCAAGCCAAAAAACAATCTATTCTAAATGATGTGGACAACGATCCGGAAGTAAGGAGTGTGGATGAGGCCCTTCAATATCGTCCTTCTGTCTCACTCAATAGTAAAGGCCCTGCTTCTGATGTAGAGTTGAAAGTCCTGATTCGCAAGCGAAAAGGTGAGACTCTTCAAATCCTTTCCTCCGATTCTCTGTCTATGCCGAAGGCAAATAAAAACAAGAAGGGTTCTTCCCATTCGAGTGGTGATGCGATGACCGAGTTTGATGAACACCTTTCTGGTGGGAAGTCATCAAGGGAAGAGGCCGCTCGGGCCCGTTCTAAACCTACCCCCATTTTCTCCAGGGGCTTTCTTCCCGTCAATGAAGCCGAAAGGATGGAAGTGGAGAATCCGGTGGTTACGGGCAAAGGGGATGGGAAAACTCATAGTGAGCCGAAGATGGTGACCTTTTCAGGTACTATTTTGGACTCATCTTTAGGTCCGAACTTCTTTATGGATGATGAGGAAGATCAAGTGTCCTCTCTTCCTCCATATTGGTTCGGACCTGAGTTGATGTCCTTTTTTCGTTATGCATATGTTTTTTCGGATGACATGGAGATAGACCCAGCAACGGCCAATGAGAAGTTTGTACCGGAATGGGATCCTGAATAAAGATTCGGTGATGGACGACCTTGTTGCCAGGACGTTCCTTTTTAATATCAGCACTCCGTTGGACCATGCTCGGAGCCGGAAGATGAAGAACCAAGATTTGGGTGCAGCGGTCCTGTCCAATCAAGCCCAGTCTAACCTTTATGTGACAGAGCTTTACCGCAGATGGGTTGAGGGAGAATATGGAGAAAGAAACTCTTTCCCTAAAACGCAAAATTCAAAGAACTCCGAATGCGGAGAAGAAGCTTTCTCAACTCTCCCAAGACCTTCAGATTCAGAAGGAGAAAGTTAAATCTCTGACTACTCAGAATCAGTCTTCTCAGGCTGCTGCTGCCTCTGCCACGGAAGAGCGAGACAAAATCTCAGCAGAGTTGCGGAGTTTTGCTGAATCCTCCAGAAAGAAGGATGAAGAGCACAAAGAGGTTTTGGCCAGGATGGAAGAGTCTGTTTCAAACGCTCGATCGGCATATGAGAAGATGATGGCAGGTTCGTTCTTTACTTGTTTTAATTTTTTCTCCTTTTTTTTAAATCTCTAACACTTTGGTCAGAGCGTGATGCTCTTGAAACAGGAGAGGCGGACCTGAAAGCGCGGATTGAGGAGATGAAGTACCATCATAAAGCCGAGATTGAGGAGCTGAAACTGGAGAGTGCAGATCTATTGGCGAAGGTCGAGGATTTGCAAGCAACAAAAGTGTGGCTTTTGTCTGAAGGAGCACAGCTGTTAGCGAAGAACGTTCATAGGGGGCCGGAGATGACTGCGGCCGTGGTAGCAGTAAATAATGCCATGAGCTCCGTAGGGGTTAACACTAGCCTGTACCAAGGATATGTTCATGCGTTGAAGAAAAAGACCCCTTATGCGGAAGTTCCTCTGTTGAACTGGAATGCTGAAGCTGATTTGAACACGGCCGTGGCTTGTTTTGGCTCCTTAACCTTCCCGGTGATAGATGACCTTCCGAAGCTTATCAATGAACCACTCTCCAAGATTAAGGACGCCCTCTTCTTTGCTGGGGTTAAGGAATGAGGTGGACATACTCGGTTTCTTGGAGTATGCACCTTTGTAAGTTTTTTAGTTGACTAACTGTTTAGGAAGGTGGACATATCCGGCCATTTGGGATATGCACCTTGTTTGGTTCGGAGCTAATGTAATGGTCTCGTTTTTACCGTTTTTGTATATCTGACAATTATCCTTTATTATGTAAATGGCTTGTATGACTTCCTGCTATATTGATCCGGTTATCTTTGATGTAATCATTTTATCTTACATGCGTCCATGCTTTTTATGCTTACATTTTCTTTTTCTTTAGAACGTTCTTTTTGGTGGGCGGATCATTCTTGTTTACTTAGGATAATTTTTAGGTGAAAGCAGAGATACGAACGAATCCGTCCTTGCTTTTTAGGGTTAGCGTCCCTGATTCGGCCGATGATAATTTTTTATGTTGCAACTTGTTAATGATAGAGAATTTATGCATAATATTTAATCATTCCAGAGTATACTCTCCGGATAATACATATCGGTAAAAACATTTACTAAGTGCGGGCAATACCCTCCGCAATACATGGAAAGTAAAAGATGCGGGTAAAACCCTCCGCAGTACAAGGAAAGTAAAAATGACGTAGGCCGTAGCCTCCACATTACAGATTTATTTTGAAATATTTTAAAGTTCTTCAAAGGAAACATCATTTGAGGTGCATCCCGTTCCAGGTTCGGGGAACTGGGGTTCCATCCATTTTGGTGAGTGTGTAAGCACCATTCTTTCTGGCGGTTTTGACTTGATAGGGCCCCTCCCACTTCGGAGACATCTTCCCCGTACCTTCGGCCAAACTCGCGTCGTTTCTCTGCATGACATATTCTCCTTCTTTGAACCGGACCTCTTTGACTTTTGAGTTGTAGTGTTTTTCCAACTCTTTTTTGTATTTTGCTTCTCGGATGGCCGCGAGTTCTCTTCTTTCCTAGACCAGGTCGAGGTTCAGACGGAGTTGTTGTTCGTTCTCATCTTGGCTTTGGAGCATGCGAGGGGTAGGGATACCGACTTCGGCTGGAATGACTGCCTCCGTGCCGTATGTCAGACTAAAGGGAGTTTCCCTGGTGTTCGTCTTCGGCATTGTCCTGAGTGCCCACAAGACGTGCGGTAGTTCATCTGCCCAGGAGACTCCTTCCTTCCCTAGACACTTTTTTATACCGTCCACAATGCTGCGGTTGGCCCTTTCTACTTACCCATTAGCTTGAGGATGGGCAACCGAAGCAAAGTTTTGCTCAATGTGCATTCTTTCGCACCAAGTCTTGAACGGTTTCTCTGCGAACTGCTTCCCATTGTCACTGACGATGCAAAGCGGCATTCCGTATCTACACACTATATTCTCCCAAACGAACCTCAGTATCTGATCTCCGGTGATGGTTTGGAGAGGTTTGGCCTCGATCCATTTTGTGAAGTAATCAATGGCTACCAGCAAGAATCTCACTCCTCCCGTGGAAACAGGGAAAGGACCAACGATGTCAATTCCCCATTTCTGAAACGGCCAGGCCGAAGTTACAGGGACGAGGTTGTTTTTAGCTCGATGGCTGATGGGGGCGTGCCAATGACAGTCTTCACATGCTTGTAGCTCACTAACAGCGCTCTGATGCATGCCCGACCAAAAATATCCAGCGTTCATTGCTTTGGCTACAACCATCCTCGGCCCGGAGTGGATGCTGCATATCCCCCAGTGAATTTCTCTTATGACATAGCTGGCCTCCTCCAGAGTTAGGCATCTCAGGAGCGGACCTAGAAATGTCTTTCGATAAAGTTTCCCATCGTGCACCTGGTATTGTAGCGCTTTCACTTTCATCTTCCGTGCTTGAGCTTGATCCTCCGGGTGCGTGCCATCTTTCAGATAATCTAGGATCAGAGTCATCCACGACTTTTCTTGTACGGAGATTGACATTACGGCCTCCGGTTGATGGATAGCCGGGGTTTGTAAGGTTTCGACCAGCACCTCTTTAGATAGATGGCAGAATGCTACGGATACAAGCTTACTCAGAGCGTCAGCTTTTTTGTTCTTACTTCTCGGTATGTGAACTATCTTGCACGAATCGAACGTGGAAATTAAATTGTTGACTTGATTTAAATACCGAACCATGTTTGCCTCACGTGCCTCGTATTCCCCACTGACCTGGTTGGCAACTAGTAATGAATCAACGTGAGCCCGGACGGAGCTTGCACCGGCTTTGGCAGCGGTTTGGAGTCCTGCGAGAAGAGCTTCATACTCTGCTTCATTGTTTGAAGTTTTAAACTCAAAACGCATAGCGTAGGTGTACTCTATCCCTTCCGGATCTATCAAGATTAAACCAGCTCTTGATCCCTCTTTGCTGGAGGCTCCCTCTGTATACAAATTCCAGACTTTTGGGAGAACGGGTTTTTCGTTGGTACTTTCTCCAGTAGAGACCTCCGTAAGAAAATCTTCCACCGCTTGACCTTTTACCGGACATCGGGTTCGGTAAGTGAAGTCGAAGGCACTAAGTTCGATTGCCCACTTGGTGAGTCGTCTGGAGACTTCCGGTTTTCTCAAGATCTGCTGGATTTGGAGATTAGTTTGCACCTCTATATTGAATGCTTGGAAGTATCTTCGGAGTCGTCCGGATGCATGCACCAAAGCAAGAGCCAGCTTTTCTATCATTGGGTACCGAGTTTCATAATCTTTTAAGATACGGCTCACGTAGTAGACCGGAACTTATGCTTGGTTTCGGTGTACCACGAGTACGGCGCTGATGGCGAAGTGAGAAGAGGTACACGGTGACGGTTTCTCCGGTGATTGGTGCGGTTAACGTGGATAAAGACCCAAGACAAACTTTTAACTCCTGAAATGCCGAATCAACTTCTGTCATCCACTCTATCTGGCCTTTTCCGGTACGCTTTTTCAGTACGTTCATGAAAGGAATGGTACGGTCAGCTGCCTTGGAAATGAAACGGTGAAGAGCCACTTGCTTACCATTCAGAGATTGGATTTCTTTTACCGTTTTTGGAGGCTGCATGGAGATTACGGCTTGAATTTTATCCGGATGCGCTTGGATTCCGGATTGAGTTATCCATACACCCAGAAACTTTCCTTCCTCTAAGCCGAAGGAACATTTTTTAGGATTTAACTTGAGATTAATACTCCGAAGCCTAGCAAAGGTTTCGAGTATGTCATCAATCATGTTATCTTCTGCTTCACTTTTGATGACTAAATCATCCACATAAATTTCCAAGTTTCTTCCGATTTGACCTTTGAATGCTTTATCCATCAGTCTCTGATAGGTAGCTTCGGCGTTCTTTAATCCGAACGACATTTTAGTATAACAAAAAAGCCCCTCATTTGTCACGAATGCCGTTTTGTCTTCATCACCCAGAGCCATTTGTATCTGATGGTAACCCTTATATGCATCCAGGAAGCATTTAAGACGAAAGCTTGCTAGGGAATCGATTTTTAAGTCAATCTCCGGAAGGGGGTAACAATCCTTCGGACAGGCATTATTAAGGTCGGAAAAATCAATGCACATCTTCCAGGTTCCGTCCTTTTTGGTAACCATCACCGGGTTAGAGACCCAGGTTTGGTACCGCACTTCCCGGATAATTCCTGCGTTTAGTAATTTACGAACGTCTTCGACGATAGCTTTGTGACGAGCTGGAGCCATGTTTCTCTTTCTCTGAGTGATCGGCTTTACTGAATGGGATACTTTCAATTTGAGTTCAACCAAAGAGCGAGGAACTCTAACCATGTCAGAAGTTTGCCAAGCAAACACATCAAGGGAGCTGGATAACAATTTCCATAACCGTTTCTTGGTATGTTCGGGGAGTTGAGCACCGACAACAATCTTTTGCTCCGGAAAGTGGGGATGAATGGCCCATTCCCTGCCTTCCTAGTATGACATTATGGACGGATCTAGCCCCAACCACCTGATATGTTAGGTTGACAGTTCTAGCCAACCTGTTGGTACCTAACGTAGTTGGCAGCGTGATTTGTCCGATCGGCTGAACCACCTCTCCAGAGAAACTTACCAATGGCACTGATACTTATATCAACTTTGCCTTGGTTTGGGGTGCCAGCTGTTGGAAACACTGTTGACACATGATTTCGGAAGCACTTCCGCTGTCAACATAAATTCTCCGCACTTTATGTCCTGCTATTATCGCCGACACAATGATCGGACCATCTTTGATTTCTCCTGGAGTGATCGGTGGGAAAGCGACCGGCTGGTGCATCCAAGCGGCCATATGATGATTGGTCCGCTTGATGCCTTGGTTGTTCTCCCTTCTTATCATACAAATTTCCGACTGGTTGTTCGGATTGTCTGCCGAACCACCGGAGGTTTTGCCTTCTTTCATTTCCTTTACCAGGTGCGAGAGTTTGCTAGATCGGACAGCCTTTTCTATTTCTTGTTTCAAGGACCAACAATCGTCTGTATTGTGGCCTCGTGCATGGTGGTAGTCGCAGTATTTCTTAGAATTTTTATCGCCTGGGTTCTGAAGCTTTGGCGGTGCTGGAAAGTTTGCTCCTTCGGCGCTGAGGATCTCACTGGGAGTTTTGGAGAGATCTGATAGGTTATATAACCTAGATCCGGAGCTTCTTCCACGCTGAGATCGATCGTTTCTACTGTTAGGGTGTACTCGTCCTCTGCTTCCGGAGGGAGCCTTATCGAACACAGATCCTCCATTTTTCTTCCATGAGGACATCTTTTGATCTGTCTCAGGTGCCGGATTACAAGCATTCTTTCCTCGAGCAAAAGCTCTGGCCCGCTCCATAAGTACCTCCATCGTCTTTGGGAGGTTCTCGTGTAGTTTTTCTACCAACTGATTGTTCCAGGCGCCATGAAAAAAGCCGGATATCCTCTGTTGGTCTACTACCCCACTGATCTGCATACTTTCTCGATTGAAACGGTCGATAAAACTGTCAAGTGACTCTCCATCCTTTCTCCGGATGTTGTGTACTTCGGTAATCCCCTTGGAGTAGTGCCTTTGTTAACTAAAGTTCTGGAGGAACATCCTTCGAAATTCTTCAAAATCATTGATCTCCCCTTCGTTCAACGCATCAAACCACACCCGGGCAGCCCCGGTTAGCGTTTGTGCGAACATGAAACACCAAGCCGGCATCGGCCATTGTTCCACACATGCGGCCCCATCGAAATCAAACATGTGATCGTCTGGGTCTGTGGTACCGTCATATTTCTTCACCGTGGTTGGCATTTTAAGCTTCGGAGGGAGTTTGGCGTGAGTGATGTGGGCACTAAATTTGGACTTAGCCGTCATGGATACTGGGTGATACGGTTTTGTAAGCTCCGGATCAACAATTCCTTCTATTTGAGGATCATTTCATATTGCCATTGCCGGAGATGGTCCGGAGGAACCCTGCACGTATCCATTATAAGTTTCCGAAGTAACAACTGTGGAGAAAATGGGGGATGTGAAAATTGCAGGACCCATAGTCCTTACCGGAGTTTCATCATGAAAGAGCCTGGTTCGTAAACCGAGGATCTGTTCATCTCTGGCCTGTTGAGCTTTCAAACGTCGTAAAAGACTTGCATTTTTGGAAAGAAACTCCGCATCAAACTCCGATGTCTGTGAAGTGGGTATCAATATGAATGGCAAGGTTGTTCCCAGTCTAGAGCTCAAAGGAGCTGAAACCGTGGAAGTAAGACTTACTGGAGCTGTAGCTTATATGCTAGCAGCGATGGATCCCGAATTCATGGAACTCGAGGCCGCCATAGATCAGTTGTTTTCGTTGCTCAAGAAATTCACCTGAGTGAAGGACTGTGAGCTGTGAAAATCGGATGGCGCCAGTTGAAGCTCCAAAAGTTGGGTAAGGCCGAAGCCTGAGTAAGAGGGAGTTTGGATCTTATAGGAGGACTGAAACCTTCACCTGCAAAACAACCGTTAGGCTCGTCGCAGAGATGGGAGGGCCCCTCTGCGACCATCCTCCGGCGTGATGATAAGTATTGGTAGAGAGAGAAAGTAGAGAGAGAAAATAAGGACGAAGGTTCAGAAAATCGTACTTGGCAGTGTACTTGAATTGGGTATTTATAATGGTCAATTGTGATGACGTCATCCGGCCAGACGCACTTGAACGGAGGTTCGTCCTCGGAGATATGCGGTACGAACATCTTTAGAGTGTCCGTCCAGGTGTGGCTTGGTCCGTCCGTAAGGATTATGTCCGGACTCGGATATGTATCTTCAGGTATAAAACCCAGACCTGACCCGGGTATTCTCAAAACCCGATTTTGTAGAAACCGATCATCTGATTTGTGCACCCTAGGGAAGGGTATCCCAAACTTGACGTATAGGTCTGGGCTTGTGCTAGTTTGGATCATTGAGCCCGATCCAGCCGGGCCTCGTCAGCTTCTCTCTCCCATTTACCTATAGTCTTAAAGTACAAAGTCGGTGGCTACAGCCACCGACAACGCACTCGAAATTACCATTTTGTCCTATTTTCACGACGAAATCACATTTGTTTTGACGAAATCAAAGTGATTTCATCACTTTGAGAAGGCCTGGCCTTGGGACTTGGTCTTCGTCCAAGATGTAGCAGCCCAACACATAGTCAAAGCCCATGACAAGTTTTCGGCCCAGATGTAAGTGAAATACGGCCCAGTTTCATTTCTGTTGGAAAATGTTTTCAGAAATTCAAGATATGACAAGTATGTGACATCACCATGACATCACAATGATGATGTCATGGTGATGTGTAAACGGGAATGGGCTTGCGGCGCTCCGTGCTTCGCGTGTCGAACTCTGGGGCGCACGACAGAGGAATGTCGTGACGTCGGACTTGAGCCGGACCTAACCGAGTCGACCCGAACCGAATTGAAGTCGGTGGCTACGGCCACCGACAAAGCACTCGAAATTACCATTTTGTCCTATAATAAGTAATAGCCATTTTTGCTCACCGTGCTCTTCTTCTTAATTCGATGGCTGGGCCGCACTTTGTGTCCTTCTTTAGCCCAATTCTCTTTTTGGATACAACTTGGATTATACATATATTTATTTATTATATTCTATTCTCTTAAAATAGAAATCACCGAACAGTACATTATCTTACAAAATAAAAATCTGCATTAATTACTAATAATGGCAACATATGTTTGACAAGGGAACTTCTAATTCCATAATTCAGAGGCGGCGTATAAAAAAATATAATTTTCATATGGATTACAACTATTTATATACGACTTAGTATACAAGATATTCCGTATTTTTTGATATTTCAAAATACCCATATTCTATTCTATACTCTCTTAAAATAGAAAGTCGGTGGCAAAAGCCACCGACCACTACTAAGTTATATAATTTACATTTCTGTTACACACTCAAATGTATTCCTATAATAGTTGGTTGTGTGCTTTGGTTGAGTGTTGGAATGACCTATGTTCGATCCATGTTGTTTGCAAATAATTTTCTTTTTCCTTTTTTTTCCACCGCCCACTACTAAGTAATATAGTTTACATTTATAATAGTTGGTTGTCTGCTTTGGTTGAGTGTTGGAAGGATCTATGTTCGATCCATGTTCTTTGCAAATATTTTTTTTTCTTTTTGAAATTCATTATAAATTTTTATGTTAAACTACTTTCTTTAAACTATATTACGTATCGTTCCTTTACGTTAAAAAAACTATTTTAACGTACATCTTGGTATAAATTTGAGTTTTCTACGTTTCGACGTAAACATTTTTAATAAAAATCGAGTGGGGTTAAATATAATACCTTTCCGTTAAAAAAATCATTTTACGTGCGTATTTTTACGTTCCTGTCGGTCTAAATTCGAGTTATTCTACATTTCGGCGTAAATTTTTTGGAAAACAAGTCACGTAAAATATAATATGTTTTTATACTTATTTTATGATTGTTAATTGCTTGGTAAATTTTGTTCTTAATCGAGTGAAATTTAATTGTGGTTTTTTCCTTTTTTAAAAGCTCTAATTAATATCTTTTTGTTACACGTATATGTTTTTCCTCTATACTCGCTATGTTTTCTATGTATGAGTCGAGTCACCTATAATACGTTATAATTGTACGGTATACATTCGATTTATTTTACCTGACTTTACATTTTTATCCAATCGCAATGCTTATGTGGGTTACATTAAGTTTAATCGGATACGTCGAAACACACGTTTTTGTGTGGTTCACGCAACACATAACATTTGAACTAATTCATTCGATGTTTACGATATTCGAAATGTGCGATGTACCCGCGCCGCAACGCGCGCGGGCAATATTACTAGTTCCCTCACAACTCACAAGAGCCGTCTCTCAATTATGTTCTCTCTATATCAAGGCTATTTACTAATTAAGACCTATAACTATTGACAAGATGCTAACCATCAACTATTATTTGAACATTCTTTTTAGCTTAATTGAATTGTTTTAGCTCTCTTTATTACTTAACCCACAAAATATAAAAACCAGTCAAAGTATGGTCACGGATGTTAGTGCCAAATGATAGGATCGAACCTTTTCTAACGGGCTATCTACACGTTGCAACTAAACTAAACTAGAGTGATATGAAAATCGATTAAACTAAACTAGAGTGAAAATAGTAAAGTATGACATTGCTTGTGTTGCCGTTCAAAAAAATAAAAAATGACATTGCTTTTGTTTTACATAGGGGTGTTAAAAAAACTCGTGACTCGAAGCTCGCTCGAAACTCGTTCGAAAAAAACTCGAAGAAACCTAGGCTCGAAATTAGCTCGGTTGTAAACGAGCCAGCTCGGCTCGGTTTGTAAACGAGCCGAGCTCGAGCTTGGCCTGGCTCGGCTCGTGAGCTGGCTCGATAAGGTTTACATCCTTCATTTTTTTGTCTCACATCGCTTACAAAACAAAAACTTAGGGAGTATCTCTCCTATAAAAGAAGGTAAAGACAATGTACAAAGTTTAAAACTATTTATATACTTGCATATTTAGCCATATGGTTAAATTAAATGGCAATTATGGCCCTTAGTCTATGAAGAAATTCATTTTTAAGGGCTTTTTAAGTAGTAAATTTTGCGGTTCTTTGTTAGTTCGAGCTAGATCGAGCCGAGACGAGACGAGCTAGCTCGAATTCTAATCGAGTCGAGCTCGAGCCTCAAATCTCAGCTTGATTTGAAATTCGAGCTCGAATTGAGTTCGAGCTGAGCTCGAGCTGGGTCTAGCTCGACTCGACTCGGCTCGTTTACAGACCTAGTTTTACATTATTCACTCATATAAATAGCGCCTCATTTGGGTAAGTTGATAATTGTACACGGGGTCTCTAATAACTTGAGATGATTGGTTCATATATATACAGACAAAAACATATTTATATTTTGTATTCTTGAAATACAAGTATTCACTATATTATTTGTTATATACTTTTAGTAGATCATACTATCTACAATAGGTCTATTGTCACGGGTTATTTATATAGTAGTTAACTTGCATTTTACATGTTAATATACATTGTTCCAAAAAGTATAATACATATAGTCGGTAGAGTTTTCCTTTCTTATAATATAACTTGTTGTTGCTTATATTCTATGGTTATTGAGTGATATTAAAATACCCCTTAGATTTTAATATGGAAGAACGTCGTAGAACCTAGCCATTAGTTCATCATTTTCCTTTGTTTTCTTTGATTTAGACCTTTTTTTTTACTTTGACGTGCAATAGAACAATGTATGGGTTACATGTTGATTTTTTGCTTGTATTGGTTAATGTCACCGGCAAAAAAACAACCAAAATGTGGTGTAGATGCATCATTGACCAAATTCATCGAAAATTCATTTTCCGGCAATCAATGTTGACTTTTTCTTCACAAAAGTTGATATATATCTCCACGCTGATGGATTATCCTTGTATTTTTAGCGACGACCAAAATCAAGCATGCGTATAAAACCAAAACCACAAACAAACACGACAAGATTTGCCAATGATGATAGAAGGCGATGTTCGATGAATTTTATTCTTCAGATGATGAATTGAATTCTATTGGTAATGATTGAAAATAAACATAAATGATAATATGAGAGGAAATCATGGGATTTGAAGAAAGAATAATTACTCGGTGAAGGACTTTCCAAGTTTGTAAAATCTGAAGGCATACTCGGGCACATACTTTGAATTTGTTTATATTTTTTAATCATTTGTATTCACATAATAGAGCTCGTGTTTGGAGGTCTGCCCATTGAGTTTTTGCCATACTTATGCACAATGTTTTCAGAAGCAGACCGAATGTCGAACCGATCGCCTTACCGGTCCACTGGTGGGGCCGGATGTAAGAACCAGATAAATTCATAAATATTATAAAAATAATATGGTAAAATAGGGGAAAATTAATCAAAAATCCGGTTCTACGTCCCGGTTTTCCGGTCCGACCACCGGTTTTCCAATCTGACCGGTCAAATCTTTTCCCAACTCATGACTAAAATCATGTTTACTCTCGATATGTGATGTTATATGATTTTCAACAATATTTAAATTAGTATCATTTAAATTGGTATAAGTTGAAGGCACTTGAGAGTTACCATATGATGTTTCATCTTTATCTTTATCTGGTTGAGTTTCATCTTTGGTTCCATCTTCTCCTAACACGTCAACCATATCAAGTTTACTTTCATTTTCATCTCTAATTCCATCTTTTAACACATCGTGTTTTTTACAATAGCAAATTAAGACACTGTGTTAAAATCCTCGTTTTAAAATCATGTTCGGTATTACGTTCAGTGGCGGAGCTTGACCAAAAGTTTGTGGGGGGGGGGGGGGACCGACCCTATATAATAGTAGTATTTCGTACTAAAAATCGGAAATTTTACACTTCTAACCGAAACACTGGGTGGGGGAGGGGTGCATCCTCCGGGTTCCAGCAAGTTGCGCCACTGATTACATTAACCTTGTCCTTGTTCATTCTAGATTATAATGCAAAAAAACATAAGTGATGACGCAAATCCTAAAACATAATGCTAATGGAAAAACATGAATCAAAACCAGATCATAATCGACTGGCAAAGTCAATCAATATAAAACTGAACCCGATTGTAACACCTCGTGTTTCGGAAGTCAAAGTCAAAGTCAAGATTGAAGTCAAAGGAAGAAAAGATTGCTAATTGCGATCTGTCACTCCTTGCTCAAATCCTGTTTTGACTTCTTTGACTTGTAATTAGTCTATTTTATTATCACTTTAGTTGTATTATGTGGAGTATCTATTAATAATCGCATAATTATCGCTATTTATCGCATGTTTAATCGATTTATCGCTTATCGCAATCACGCTCGCAACTCGAATTATGCATTTTGGTTACTGTTATACGTGTGTGTGTGCGCCTTAAGTGTTACTTGTGCATGTTTATTTGTGATATGTTGTGGTAATCAATCGAAACGCAATTGAAACTCAATCGCAATCGAATCGCAAACGCTAAACGAATATGAAATAAGGATGCTTGTATCTTGATATAGTAGTTGGGATTAAAAGTAATTTGACTAGGAAATTCTATCGCATCGCAACGCTCGCAATCGCAATCGAAACGGCAAAACTCGTCGCACCGAACACTCGAAACAAGTGGCCAATCGACCAGGTGACCAGCCGATCGACCAGCCGCTCGATCGACCAGCTGTCCGATCGGGCTGCCAACCGATCGACCAGCCCTCTCCTTCCCTTTCCTTTTTGGGAAACCCTATAAATACCCTCATTTCAACATCAAACTTACCATTTCTAGAAACTCTTGTCCGACCAGCTCTCCTTGCCTACTTTTCTTCAGAATTCTCGTGATTCTTGTAAGTTTTCCATCTAAATCTTGTACTTCCTTAATCTACACGCACTCCTACACCTTTCTATCTTTTGAATCTTGACTTTTAACCGTGAAATCACTGGATTTGAGGTGTTCTAAGATGATGTCATCATGGTGTTCTTAGGAACTTCATGTTTAGGCTTCAATCCACCAATAACAACTTAGATCCGAACGATTTCCATACAAATAAACAAGGATCTTTCATAGATCTAAACATATTCAAGGTGAAAAAGGATTGAAAGATGGTTTCTAACTTTCTTTCAACTCTTTTACACTCAATGCCTCAAAACCGGGATAGGAGCTTGCTCTAACGTTCTACTCTTTCTTGTTGATGTGCTGGTTCAAGATCTGGATTCTATCCACGAGATTACCGATTTCGGGTTAAACATGGAACACCGTCCCGAAGAGTTAACCGACCGGATTTGGGTGATTCCTTTCCGATCAGGCTACTGAGTCGTAACGAGGGTTCTGTTGTCTAAAACGTTATCAAATCATCTCGATAAAACAACAAACTACCAGAATGACCAAGGAAGAAGACGATCAGGTCGACCAGAACGGAGTGTCGACCGATCGGACGGCTGTCCGATCGGACTGTCACCCGATCGGCTTGCACCTTGGCCCCCACACTTGACATCTATTTCAAACCTTTGAAGATTGTGAACGTGGAACGAACTCCTGTCCGATCGGACGACCGTCCGAACGGATTGCCGCTCGACCGTGTAACGTTCTGACTTCAACACTTAAACAAATTTTCAACATGTTCAATGCACTTGGGTTGCCACCCGATCGAACAACCGTCCGATCGAGTGACAACCTGCTGTGAACTTGTTCCCGCTAGAGTGTCTAACCAATCGGATTATCATCCGATCGAACGGTCGTTCGATCGATCGACCTGAAAGGTAGAGATACTTCTAAGTTTTCAAAATGCTACAACGAAAACTTCAAAAGTCAAGCCATCATACACAAACACATCCATCCCAAACGAGGTAACAGTTCACTCGAACGGTCATCCGATCGGACGACCGTCCGAACGAACTGTCATCCGAACGACTAGCCATCCGATTGGACTACCATCCGATCGGACTGCTGTTCGACCTACTGACACCTTGTTCCTTTTTACACGTCAACTTTTCACTTATGTTATCAATAACTGTTCAGGCTATTATCCGCTCTAAGTGCTCCCTTCAATCCACTAATTCAACCGCTGTGAGTATACTCGATCCCTTTTTGTTTTACGAGCACTTTTGGGTGTTACATACGTTACTTATACTAAATCACATCGAACACACTACGCAATACTTTAACGCTAACTGTTACCGCATGTTATACGTGACTTAATGAATGCTTGTTTGTTATGTTTACACATGGAATGCTGTCTACCTGCCTTAGCAACGATAGTACTATTTGTTTGGACTCAGCACCTGTTCACTCAGGGGTTGTTAAGGACAATTAATTACATGGGTCACAGGGGTGATCATGCAATACGAACTGCTTTGGGCAGTCAACTCGCAGTCATTAGTATTGATAGGTTCATGTCGATAACTAACATGCCTCATTTTACACTGTGGATGTGCTGGTTATGCGTAATGATTTCGAACTCTATATGCTATTATCAAACTTGTATGCTCACCTTTACACTATGTGTATTGACTTTTACTTTAACGTATGTGACAGGTGCTTAGGATGCTTAATTGCTTTGCTTGCTGTGAAATCGAGGCTATGAAAGGTCTAGAAACCAATAAACAATTGTCTGTACTTGAAATCTGAGTTGTCAGAACAGAACAATTTGACTAGATTTTGTCTGTAATAATTATGTTATCTTTTAAGACGTGGTATGGGACATGTTGTTTAATTAATTGGTAATTTTAGTTGTTATGGAAACTTCTGGACAATCTGTTTTAGAAACTGTCACGGCCCCCGACCCGGTTTGACCCGTTTCAGGAGCCGCTGGACAGAAATCCCGTGGTATTTATTTAATTGAGTTTAACAGCGGAAGTTTTCTTCAGGATCTTTTTAAAACTGTAATTTCCCGATTATTTTATTTCACAATTCGGGATAAACCCCGGTAATTTACAATCATATGATTTCACAAAGAAATCTTTATTTTTACAAAACATGTTTCTTTATTTTATTATGAGCCACTTCCTTAAGCTTGTAGTGCTTCACGACACTTTTTCTTGAATCACAACAGATCACCTGAAACATGTTTGAAAAAGGTTTTGTCAGCGGGAAATACTGGTGAATCATCCTATTTATTAAAACGACCCATTTGTTATAATTTACAGTATTAAGGGTGATTACATTGTTTCTATATCAACCAACTACCCACAGTAATTGTCACTCGACATTCATCGGTAGCCTCTGAGCCCGATGGTGTCTGTGACCATGGTCATATCACCCCTTGGCCCCGTTGTCCAATGGTGACGGTTATCAAGTAATGTATACAAAACCCCACATACCGGCTGTAATTTGGTGATTACAAAGACTTAATCCCTGTAATTATAACCTTGAAAATAAACATGCTTTTGTAAACAAATTTGATAAAAAGAGAATGACTCACATTGCAGATTTAATTGAGCAGAGCCTAGCCTACTGATTAGCCTTTTGACCTAAATTTAACAACATGCACAAGAACTCGGTTAGTAACTAATACAGCATTTACGATAACTCACGAGATTAAACCTTCACTACGAATGACAAAGTGCGATACTTAAACATCCATCGAATTAACGACGAATGAAAAAGCATAAACCCTAATGTGGGCAGCACTTAAACATCCATTGGATAGTTTAATCGATCGGACATTGAATCGTAGCAGCGATCGAGTTAATACCCGGTATCGGAGCAGCACCCGACTAATTAAAGTTGTATTTTCGACTTTAGAGTAGCCTGACTTCATTTTTGAAAGTTATAATCGACACCAACAGACTGTACAAGTGACGGGCTATTTATAGGTAAAATTAGGGTCTGTCGCGGCCCGCGTAAACCACAACATAACCTTTACGCGGCCCGCGTGGCCGCCCAGTCTACGAGTAGCTTTGACCAGTCACTAGTAGGTGTGAGACGTAGGCGACAGTTGGACCCGAAACACTTATCCGGTCAAACATGAGCTGACGCGGCCCGCGTAAGATACCATTAAGTCTTACGCGGCCCGCCTGAAACCCAAATTTCTGGTTTAATTTATTTTGAATGTGGTTTAGGGTTTCAGGGGTCCGGGTTTATACTTACGGGTATTTTTAGGATAATTTTGAGAGTCCTTACATTCTCCCCACCTTATTTAGAATCTCGTCCTCGAGATTTATTGGAATAAGTGAGGATACTTTCGCTTCATTTCTGATTCCAGCTCCCAAGTGTATTCAGGTCCTCTCTTTGAATCCCACTGGACTTTGACAAGTACTAACCGTTTGTGTTTGAGAAATTTCACTTTTCTATCTTCAATTTGAAGAGGTTTCTCAACAAATTTTAACTTTTCGTTTACCTTCATATCTTGGAGAGGTACTACCAAAGATTCATCTGATAGGCATTTCTTGAGGTTGGATACATGAAATACGTCATGTACTCCAGCTAACTCTTCTGGTAGTTGTAAACGATAAGCAACTGGTCCTATACGTTGGATCACTGGAAATGGTCCTATGTATCTTGGACTTAACTTTCCTTTCTTACCAAATCGAACTACTCCTTTCCAAGGTGAAACTTTCAATAGTACTTTGTCCCCAACTTGAAATTCAAGTGGCTTGAGTCGATTATCTGCATAACTCTTTTGACGATCTCGAGCAGTCTATAATCTTTCCTTGATTTGTGTGATCTTATCAGTCGTCTCTTGCACAATCTCCGGACCGGATAATTGACTTTCTCCTATTTCTGCCCAACAAACTGGAGTTCTGCACTTTCTTCCATATAGTGCTTTGAATGGGGCAGTTTCGATACTTGAATGATAACTATTGTTATAGGAGAATTCAATTAATGGCAAGTGATCATCCCAGTTTCCACCAAAATCTATTACACATGCTCTAAGCATGTCTTCTAGAGTTTGGATTGTCCTTTCACTTTGTCCATCTGTCTGAGGATGATATGCAGTACTTAAATTTAGTCGAGTTCCCATTGCTTTTTGGAAACTTGTCCAAAAATGAGAAGTGAAACGACTATCCCTATCTGAAACAATGGAGAGTGGAACTCCATGTAAAGATACTACTTCGTCTACATACAATTTGGCTAACCTTTCCATACTAAAGGTTTCTTTCATAGGTAGAAAGTGAGCTGATTTGGTTAATCGATCCACAATTACCCAAATCGCATCATTACCTTTCCTGGTTTTGGGCAACTTAGTAACAAAATCCATTGTTATGAGTTCCCATTTCCATACAGGCATTTCTAGTTGTTGTAGTAGACCTGAAGGTTTCTGATGTTATGCCTTAACTTGCGAACAAGTAAGACACTTAGAAACATATCGAGCTATATCCTTTTTCATTCCTATCCACAAAAAATTATTCTTTAAATCTTGATACATTTTATTGTTTCCTGGATGCATAGTATACCTAGATTTATGGGCTTCTTCTAAAATCTTATATCTTAAATCTCCCTGCTTCGGTACCCAAATTCTTCTTTTGTGGAATCTCCAAATTCCATCATATCCTTGTTCTAATTCTTTTATTCTTCCTTTCATTCCTTCAGCATCATCCTTGATTGCTGTTTCTTGAAAATGCTTCAGTTGTTCCATTAAATCTAACTGTAGATTTAATCTAAGGGCACGGACCCGTCGTTGTTTCTCATGGTATTTACGACTTAAGGCATCTGCAACTACATTTGCCTTCCCTTCGTGATATTGAATATCACAGTCGTAGTCACTTAGGATTTCCATCCATCTCCTTTGCCTCATATTTAACTCTTTTTGCTCAAATATATACCTTAAACTTTTATGATCTGTATAGACAGTAAATTTACTTCCGTACAGATAATGCCTCCAAATCTTAAGGGCAAAAATTACGGCTCCTAATTCTAAATCATGAGTCGTATAGTTTTCTTCGTGCTTTTTCAATTTCCTTGAAGCATACGCAATTACCTTCTTGCGTTGCATTAGCACACATCCTAATCCTAGTTTTGAAGCATCACAGTACACTTCAAAATCTTCAGTCCCTTCTGGTAAAGCTAGGATTGGAGCATTTGTTAATTTCTGCTTCAAGATTCTAAAGGCTTCTTCTTGTCTAGGTCCCCATTCAAACTTAACGGCTTTACAGGTTAGCTTAGTTAATGGTACAACTATCTTGGAAAAATCCTCAATAAACCGTCTATAATATCCAGCTAAACCTATAAAACTTCTAATTTCCATTGCGGTTTGCGGAACCCTCCATTTGGTAATTGCATCTATCTTAGCAGGATCTACATGAATACCTTCATGATTCACCATGTGTCCTAGGAATTGCACTTCTTGTAGCCAAAATTCACACTTAGAGAATTTGGCATAAAACTTTTCTTTTCTTAACAAAGTTAAGAGTGCATGCAAGTGCTGACAGTGTTCTGTCTGACTTTTGGAATAAATAAGTATATCGTCTATAAAAACAATTACAAATTTATCCAAATACGGTTTAGAGATTCTATTCATCATGTCCATGAATGCGGCAGGAGCATTCGTTAACCCAAAGGGCATGACTGTAAACTCGTAATGACCATACCTAGTTCTGAAAGCAGTTTTAGGTATGTCTTCTTCTTGTACCTTCAATTGATGATATCCAGAGCGTAAGTCAATCTTAGAAAAATATCTAGCTCCTTGAAGTTTGATAAAAAAGATCATCAATCTTAGGTAATGGGTATCGATTCTTAATTGTAACTTTATTCAATTCTCTATAATCAATACACATTCTCATTGAACCATCCTTCTTCTTTACAAACAACACTGGTGCTCCCCAAGGGGATGAGCTAGGTTGTATGAATCCTTTGCTTAGTAATTCATCTAATTGCTTTTTCAGTTCTAACATTTCGGTAGGAGCTAACCGATAAGGTACCTTGGCTATCGGTGTAGTTCCAGGAATTAGATGACTCCTAAATTCTACTTCCCTATCTGGTGGTAATCCTGGTAATTCTTCTGGGAATATGTCTGGGTATTCTGAGACTACAGAAATCTCCTTAAGTTCTTTACCCTTAGTACTAATGATTACTGAAATCATATATACTATTCCTTGTTTTCATTCATAAATAGCAACTTTCATTACTGATATGAACTTCATGGGTTTACGTGGCTTATCTCCTGTAATCCTGATTACTTCTCCGGTAGGTGCCTGAATTTCTATAGAATTTTTATCACAAAAGATTCGAGCATGGTTGACTACTAACCAATCCATTCCTAACACAACATCGAATTCAGCTAATTTCATAGGTAACAAGTTTGCAGAGAATTTATGACCTAAAAGTTCTATATTTCCTTCCCGCAAAACCTTATCTATTTTAACTGAATTCCCATCTGCCGTTTCGACTGTAAAAATCTGCCTAAGGTTGATTAAAGGTAAATTAAGAGCTTGGCAGAATGAAGTATTGATAAAACTTTGGTTGGCACCAGAGTCAAATAATACCTTTGCGTAAATGTTTTGAACTAGGAACGTACCAGCTATCACATCTGGAATGAGTTCTGCTTCTTGAGTGGTCAACTGGAAGGCTCGAACATTCTTCTTTATAGCTCCGTCGGCTGGCTTGGCTTTGTTGTCTACTGGTTTGATCAATTTAGGACATTCTGTTTTGAAATGCCCATTTTCTCCACAGTTAAAGCAGATTCTTGTTTTCTTTCTGCAATCTTCTTCACGATATCCTACAACTTTGCAAAAGTTGCAGGTTACATTACATCTACCAAAATGTTTCTTTCTGCAATTCCTGCAGAATGGCGAGTTTGAAGATTGCTCTGTTCCTCTTCTCTTGAAGTTGCTATTATTACCCGTACGAAACCCTTGGGTAATTTTCTGAGCCAGTTCTTTCTTCCTATTTTCATCTTTTGTGCGTACCAGTTCGTCAGTTAGGGTGTTAGCTAGTTCTACCGCATCGTCAATAGTACGAGGTCTTGCAGCTTTAACGATATTGCGGATTTCGCTAACTAATCCCCAAATATAGCGAGAAATGAGTACCGGCTCTGGTGAAGCCAGTGTTGGTACCACCCTAGCGTAATCGAAGAATGTCGAAGTATATCCTCGACAGTCTACATTCATCATACGGTGGTTTAGGAACTTATTTGCCATTTGATCTTTTTCATACTCGGGACAGAATTTTCTTTCTACAAGATTCTTAAATTCTTCCCAGTTCATGGCATATGCCTCAATCCTTCTTTTAGCTTGTAATACTGTGTTCCACCATTCTAGCGCTTCTTCTTTAAAAAGATTTGACGCATACATAACTTGATCTTCCTCAGCACATTTACTTATAGTGATCACTGCCTCAGTTTTCTCTAACCAACGCAGTGCTGCAATAGCCCCTTCGTTACCTGCAAACTCAGCGGGTTTACAGGCAAGAAATTCTTTGTAAGTGCAACCAGGTGTTGCAGCTTTCATTTTCTTGAAAATTGGGGTTTGCAGATCATTATTATTATTTATATGATTGCCTCCTCCGTTTATACTATTACTAAAATTGTCGCCTTGTGTACGTTTACTAGGAATGATTGATTGAGGGTTAACAGGTTTCTGGGCAGCAGCAACGATTGTTGTAATAGCATTGGCTATTCCTTGAGCAACGATATCCTCGATATCTTGCCTATTTAACAATTGCTCTTCCTGATTTTGCTCAGATTGATTTACTTCATTTACTGGTTCATTACCAATGTTTGCCAGCTGATAATTAATTTAAATAATTAATATAGAATAAGAAACAATCCAATATAACAATTAATCGCACATAATTATGTAAACAAATATACAACCAAAATTTGTAAATTTTCTTTTATTTTATAGATTAAATTATGCTTCCATATACCTTTTTATCTTACAGCCGTTTTATTGTTTATTTTACACATACTGATTTTTATTAATATTACTGTTATTATACAAACACAGATTCACTACCCACTTCTCTCTCGTCAACTTGCATCTTTAATAACGATTTTCCCTTTCATCATATTTCCATGAAATTTGTCCTCCTATTTCTCGGATCCTATTCCCAACATCCATCAGCTCTTCGCCAAAATGGCGGAGTTCAGCCATATTCTCATTACTCATCGGTGGATTTGGCAGAGGTTCTGGATCGAACTGGGGAAGAAAGGAATAAGGACTGTTGAGCAGGTTTTGGAATTGCCAATCATTAGTCCACCACTCATCCATTCCCAAAGGTTGGGTGTGGATTATTGGTTCTGGGATTGCTGGTTCTAAGTTTATAGGGAGTTGATTTTCGATAGGATTAGAGTAAAAATTATTATTGATCGGCCTGACTATATCACAGCTTGCCAATGCGCGATCCAATTCCTCCTGAAATGGTAATTGATCAACTTGTCTAGAGCTTTCCCCGATTTCTAGCTGGGTTTGTCTAAAACCTCCTCCAATCTCTATTTCCTTCTGTCTAGAATCTTCTCCAAATTCCATTTCCAATTTCCTAGAATCTTCCCTAACTTCAATCCCCTTCCCTTTATCTAAGGGATTTTCTATTTTAGGAAGTCTCTTAGCTGGCTTTCTCCTACGTACACGCCTCCCCCATACGAATCTCTTTCTTTTCTTAGGTTTTGGCTTTTCCAGAGGTGGAGCGTTGAATTCTGTCACGGCCCCCGACCCACCCTGGACGGAATCGGAAGTCGTGAACAGCCCGGTGGTACCGGTGATTTATTTTGAAAACATTGCAGCGGAAATTTCATCAGGATCGTGAGTTAGGAAAAATATCAGAGTTTTAGAAACACCGGATTTTATTTATTAAATAGATGGGATAAACCCATGTTTTACAAATGTAGCTTTAATAAAATAAATTTGATTTACATAAAACAATATTTCTTAATTTGATTTAATTAATAAATAAGTCACTTCTTGAAGCCTTTCAGTGCTGTATCCAACTCTTACTCCAATCTACTGTAATTACCTGAAATATGTTTGAAAAAGGTTTTGTCAGCGGAAATACTGAGTGAGTTCATTCCATTTTTATAAAATATATTGTTATACCTTACAGCATTAAGGTTTTTATATTTGTTTATATTTACCAAACTCAATCAGTATTTATCACATGGTGGCAGTTCCAATATGACAATAATCATATTACTTATTGGCTCACTTTCGTCTAATAGTGAATTTATCAAGTAATTATATTTTACTATTATTCAATTTATCTTTCACTAGGCGATTCCTGTGACGGTGGTCATATCACTGTTGATCATTCTTTCAACTAGTGACTCTGGTCATATCACTGTTGATCATTCTTTCAACTAGTGATTCTATTCATAACACTATTGATCATTCTTTCAACTAGTGCTTTTGGTCATGTCACTGTTGATCATTCTCTCAACTAGTGACTCTGGACTTAATTGTGTCCTGTGACATTATTTTGTCAAATATATTACTTATGGCACAAAACCATTTATCCCAGAGAATGACATATATCATTTTATGTCAAACTACTATAACTTATCAAATATAATATGTTAATTAAATCATTGTAATATCATTATTTGATATATTAATGTGACTAAAAATATAATCTTATTATAAAATATATTATACTTGTTTATTTTATTATGATATACACCATTTAGATTTATTTTAAACATACATTAAATTTATTAACGATTTAATGTTAAAATAATATTAGTTATAAGCTATGGCTATTGTGGCATGACTCCCACTGTGATTGTGGTCATGCTATTATTAGCTACTTTCTGGCTAATAGTAATGAGGATCAAATAATGTATAAAACCACCCATACCAGCAGTTATTATAGAATATAAAAATTTAATCACTGTAAGTATAACAGGTAAACCTTTATGATTTTGGAAAACATTTGTAAATATAATTGTATCACAAAAAGGTGATAAAACTGTGAGAAAAGAGAATGGACTCAGAAACGATGAGAAAAGAGAAATGAACTCACATTGCAGATTTCTACGGGCAAAGTTTAGTCTACAGATAAGCCTTGATAGATTGCAGATTTATACGGGCAGAGCTTCGCCTATTAATTAGCCTTGTAACCTAGTGCACACAAATTAGGTAATTAACTAATACAGCATTTACGATAACTCACGAGATCAACCCTCATAACGAATGACAAAGTGCTATGCTTAAACATCCATCGAATTAACGACTAATGACAAAGCATCACCCTAATGTGGGCAGCACTTAAACATCCATTGAGTACATTGATCGATCGGACAATGAATCGTAATAGCGATCGAGTTAATACCCTATGCAGCAGCACCCCGCTATACTAATTAGTGATTTCGTGTGTGTTTTGAGAGTATTTGGACGATATCTCAGCGTGTATTTTGAGTTTCTTCGTCGTTTTTGTGCCCAGAATTAAGTCCCAGACGCCTGCTATTTATGCTCGATTTTGGTCATGCTTACGGACCGTAAGCATAATCCCTTACGGTCCGTAAGGGATACATTTTCGCCATAGGTTAGCCACGTGTGGGAGTAGGCCTGCTGAGTCAACGGAACGGGAAAATTCAATTCAGACAACGAGATATATGGATAATCGTCGAGTAGGGAATACCCCCCCTGAGTTTTAGGGGCCCTGATCCTGATTCTGATTGTTCTGAAATTTGTAGGGTTTGTGCAGAATCACTTGGGTGTCTCAATTAGGTTTTCCTATTGAATAAAATAATAAAATAAATAGGACTTTTTAATAAGGGTTGTTACAAATTCCATAGGTTCTTCTATGTCTGGTATATATCTATTGAAATCTCTGGAAACCTCTATTTTTACCAGATAGAGATTTAGGTCTTGAAGGGCTTCAGACAAGTCGTTCATGCTGTTTAACATATTTGCAAAATACACAAAATGCTAATGTTAAATTTTTATAACAAAATTTTATGGATAACCTTTAAATTTTTATTTCATACCGTGTGACTAGTGTAACACAAAAGATAACTAAAATTTAAAACATACTGAGGTTTACTTGTAAACTTATTTATTTACTGGATAAGGTGTCTAGTTTTGTAGGTGATATGGGTACTAAAACTTGAAAATTTAAAGATTTGCATTTACTGCTACAGTGGCTAGCATATAAAGGTCTGCCCATTTTTCATCTAACTTGTCTTCCCATGGTGATTTACTGGTTAATTCCTGGGTTTCCTGTCTAACTTTCTTTTCTCGGGCTTTCTTTATTTTCTCCTGACTTTTCCTAATAATCAAACTTCTCTTATTAGGAGAAAGTGGTTCCTCATAGTGTGTTTTACGAACAAAGATTCCTTCATCCGGATCTGTTAAGTATTTTGAGGATTTTGTTTGGGATGAACTTCCCTTCTCGTTGGAAGACCTATCTAATTTAAGATAGATATTTGAAAGCTTTTGCTTACCCATACTATAACTAACAAATAATCAATTAATAAAACACATAATCACATAATAGCAATTAGTAAAATTAAGTATTTTCTAAATACTTAATAGGCTTAAATCAGTGGCTCTGATACCACCTTTTTCTGTCACGGCCCCCGACCCGGTTTGACCCATTTCAGGAGCCGCTGGACAGAAATCCTGTGGTATTTATTTAATTGAGTTTAATAACGGAAGTTTTCTTCAGGATCTTTTTAAAACAGTAATTTCCCGATTATTTTATTTCACAATTCGGGATAAACCCCGGTAATTTACAATCATATGATTTCACAAAGAAATCTTTATTTTTACAAAACATGTTTCTTTATTTTATTATGAGCCACTTCCTTAAGCTTGTAGTGCTTCACGACACTTTTTCTTGGATCACAACAGATCACCTGAAACATGTTTGAAAAAGGTTTTGTCAGCGGGAAATACTGGTGAATCATCCTATTTATTAAAACGACCCATTTGTTATAATTTACAGTATTAAGGGTGATTACATTGTTTCTATATCAACCAACTACCCACAGTAATTGTCACTCGACATTCATCGGTAGCCTCTGAGCCCGATGGTGTCTGTGACTATGGTCATATCACCCCTTGGCCCCGTTGTCCAATGGTGACGGTTATCAAGTAATGTATACAAAACCCCACATACCGGCTGTAATTTGGTGATTACAAAGACTTAATCCCTGTAATTATAACCTTGAAAATAAACATGCTTTTGTAAACAAATTTGATAAAAAGAGAATGACTCACATTGCAGATTTAATTGAGCAGAGCCTAGCCTACTGATTAGCCTTTTGACCTAAATTTAATAACATGCACACGAACTCGGTTAGTAACTAATACAGCATTTACGATAACTCACGAGATTAAACCTTCACTACGAATGACAAAGTGCGATACTTAAACATCAACGACGAATGACAAAGCATAAACCCTAATGTGGGCAGCACTTAAACATCCATTGGATAGTTTAATCGATCGGACATTGAATCGTAGCAGCGATCGAGTTAATACCCGGTATCGGAGCAGCACCCGACTAATTAAAGTTGTATTTTCGAATTTAGAGTAGCCTGACTTCGTTTTTGAAAGTTATAATCGACACCAACAGACTGTGCAAGTGACGGGCTATTTATAGGTAAAATTAGGGTCTGTCGCGGCCCGCGTAAACCACAACATAACCTTTACGCGGCCCGCGTGGCCGCCCAGTCTACGAGTAGCTTTGACCAGTCACCAGTAGGTGTGACACGTAGGCGACACTTGGACCCGGAACACTTATCCGGTCAAACATGAGTTGACGCGGCCCGCGTAAGATACCATTAAGTCTTACACGGCCCGCCTGAAACCCAAATTTCTGGTTTTCTTTATTTTGAATGTGGTTTAGGGTTTCAGGGGTCCGGGTTTATACTTACGGGTATTTTTAGGATAATTTTGAGAGTCCTTACAGAAACGACCTAGTCTATAGTTAGGAACCATAACTATAGGGAATTAGGCAAGACTCGACCTAGTCCGGGTCGATGTCTTAGAAACGACCTAGTCTATAATTAGGAACCAACAGATCGACTTGTGCATATCATGTAGGGATTATGTACGAGCTTATTGCTATTTCTCGATATTCTCGCATACGCCACACTATCACTGCACTCTAAGCTTCAAACATGAACAAGCGATTAATTTGAGAATAGGTGTGAAAACCGCAAACTCTCAACTAAGTTGCTTGCTCAGCCCGCATTTTTATCTACAAACAGGAAAAATTACGTTGAATTAGGAGTGAAATCCATACTTCGACGCATAATTCTTCTTTATTTTTTTTTTATCAAAACAGGAACGGAGTTGTTAAGTCAAGGGTGAGACCCGAACCTTGACGACTTGTTCCGATTATTATGTTGTTTTACAAAACTCTCACCAAGGTCTCGATGGACTCCAACGACTTGACGTCACACTGAAACTGAAAGGACACGTGTCATACGCCCAGATTCGAGGCGAAGGCACAGTCCCGAAGGTCAAAGTATGCTCAGATAGTCCTTGTGAATAGTTGAACCACTTTGGTTAGTCAATGTATATCAGCCTAAGACAATCCATACTCGACTTTTATGTGTTTCGATTCTGAGCCCGCAACTGCTGACTCTGATATTTGTCAATTTTATGTGTTTATAAGTGTATTTATCTGTTTATATGTTTTGATTTCTGGTGATTTATTCGATTTTCGCTATCGCCTTGATCGACACACACGACTCGCACTGCTCATCTACCTCAAAACGCTGACAAATCGCTAGAATTATGGACGACCTTATGCTATGCTATACGCTTATAACTATACTTATCGCTATGTTAGTCGCGATCGCTATTCTCGAACGCTCGCAGGCTTTGAATGATAGGTTTCTGTATTCTGATTGTCTCTTGTGATTATGTGCTTCTGTGTTTATGTGCCTTACGTGCTTATGTGCTCTGTGCTTATGTGAATCGGTGATTATGTGCCTATGTGATACATGTTTCACTGTGTTCCTGAGGTTTAGTAGTATTGGACGTGTGAGGTGAGATTCGATTATGTCGTGTCT
Source organism: Helianthus tuberosus (assembly GCA_030545235.1). NCBI lineage: Eukaryota > Viridiplantae > Streptophyta > Magnoliopsida > Asterales > Asteraceae > Helianthus > Helianthus tuberosus. Next base: position 36,327,346 of record CM060436.1, read on the forward strand.
GAGACCCATGACGATGTCTGTTGCAGACAATGTCGACTGGACCTTCATCTGGACCCCGTCACCCACGAATCACTCGTCAGGAACAGAGAGACAAACGCCTTGCTGCTCTCGTCGCTAAGCAAGTGGCAAAGGTGGTTCCTCAGATTGTGAGTGAAATCTATGAGAATTTGAGCAAATCATCCGAGGAGTCATGAACCGAAGCTCCTAAAGCTACTCCCAAGACTACTTTCAGCTTCAAGCAGTTCAAAGTTTGTGGTCCAAAGGAATTTACTGGCGAAGATGGCCCAACGGCTATGTTTCAGTGGTTTGATTCTGTCGAAGTCACTCTGCGCCAGAGTGGATGTCCTGAAAATCTCCGTACTCTAAACGCTACCAGCGTCTTCCAGTCCCGCGCATTAGACTGGTGGACGGCCGAGAGGAACAAACGCGGAAATGATGCAGCCTATGAGCTGACGTGGGAAGAGCTGAAGGCCATTATGACGGATGAATTTTGCCCTCCCCATGAACGCCAAAAGCTGGAGGACGAATTCTGGCATATCAAGCAGAAGGACGGAGAGAACGCAGCTCTGACTGCTCGCTTTAAGCAGCTCAGTATCATCTGTCCTGACCAAGTAAAGACTACCGACATGACAATCAAGAAGTACATCCGAGCTCTGCCAGACTGTGTTGCAGATTTTGTGCATGCCGCAAAGAAAGCAACAATCGAAGAAACTTACTTGCTTGCCGCTGAAATCAACGACAAGCGAGTAAAAGCTGGTTTTTGGGATAAAACTTCGAAGAACCTGCATCAAGTCACCGCCGCACCAGCTACCGAAACCGCCGCCGCTCAATCATCAAAGTCCTCACGCCGCAAGAAGAAGAACAACAACAGCAGCTCCAGCAACAAGAACTGTGCTGTCACTACCACTGTTGCTCCACTACAAGCAGTACCGGCTCAGCAGCAGTCTCAGCACCGATCAGCTCCAATCATCTATGCACCGCCTACAAAGCGTGCATATACTGGTCCCCACCCTGCTTGCCCAACATGTTCTTATCATCACCCGGTGGGTATCGCTTGCCGATTCTGCGTGCACTGCAACATGTACGGCCACTTTACCGCCAACTGCCGTACTGGTCCCCGACAAGCACCAGCTCAAGCCACTGCTCATCAAGCTCTGCTTCCAGCTCCGCAAGGCCAACAAGCGGCTCAGGCACCCGCGATCAACGCCAGAGTCTGCTTCGCGTGTGGTGATCCCAACCACTTCGCGAACATGTGCCCGAACAGGGTTGTGAAACAAGAGCCCCAGCAGCAGCAGCCTCAACAGCAGCAACAGCCTCAGCAGCAACAACAATCCGCACGTGCCAGAACTTTCTACATCAATGTGCGCCAAGCCCAGGCTGACAACAACGTGGTCAATGGTACGTTCCTTGTGAATGGTATTTATGGATCGTGTTTGTTTAATACTGGAGCCGATAATTGCTTTGTGTCGTTTGAATTCGAGAAGCTCCTTAGTCGTAAGCGCTCCTATCTCCCCTCGACGTTCGATGTTGAAGTCGCTACCGAAAGAACCGTCGCCGTTAATTCTGTTCTTTGTGATTGTACTCTCGAACTCAACAATCACATCTTCCCAATCGACCTTATTCCGATGCAACTAGGAAGTTTTGACGTCATAGTAGGCATGGACTTTCTTCGCGAAAACCATGCTGAAGTTGTGTGCTTCGATAAGATGATTCGATTCTCGCTCGCGAATGGTGATATATTGTGTGTCTACAGTGAAACTACTTCGAAAGATCTCAAACTCATGTCGTGTGTCCAAGCTAGCAAGTATCTCCGCAAGGAATACAGAGCTTTCTTGGCTAACATTATAGTAGCGGAGAAGGAAAAGAAAGGAAAGACAGAAGTGAAAGACGTTCCTGTGGTTAGTGAATTTCCTAATGTGTTCCCTGACGATCTTCCCGGACTTCCGCCAAGTCGTGATATCGACTTTCGTATCGACCTTATTCCTGGAGCAAACCCTGTTGCCAAAGCCCCTTACCGACTCGCACCATCCGAAATGCATGAACTCTCGAGTCAACTCCAGGAATTACTTGATAAAGGCTTCATTTGCCCGAGTACCTCTCCATGGGGCGCGCCGGTCCTTTTCGTCAAAAAGAAGGATGGGTCGTTCAGGATGTGCATCGACTATCGGGAATTGAATAAGTTGACCATCAAGAATCGCTATCACCTGCCTCACATCGATGATTTGTTTAATCAGCTACAAGGTGCTACGTGTTTCTCGAAGATCGATCTACGCTCAGGCTATCACCAGCTACGCATTCAAGAGGAAGATATACCCAAAACCGCTTTTCGCACTCGATATGGCCACTATGAGTTCGTTGTTATGCCTTTTGGTTTAACCAACGCACCCACGGTTTTCATGGACCTGATGAATCGCGTGTGTAAACCTTATCTCGACCGTTTCGTCATCGTGTTTATCGACGATGTCTTGATCTATTCCAAGTCGAAAGCCGAACACGCGCAACATCTACGTTTGGTTCTCGAGCTGCTCCAGGGAAATCAACTCTATGCCAAGTTCACCAAGTGTGAATTCTGGCTGGAGGAGGTTCAATTTCTTGGTCACATTGTCAATAGTCAAGGTATCCACGTCGATCCCGCGAAGATTGAAGCAGTTAAGAGTTGGATTACACCTAAGAACCCGTCTGAAGTCCGTTCTTTTCTCGGGCTAGCGGGCTATTATCAACGATTCATCGAAGGATTCTCAAAGATCGATGTGCCGCTTACCGCTCTCACGCATAAAGACAAGCCTTTTGTTTGGAGAACTGAATAAGATTCTGCTTTCCAAACCCTCAAGCGCATGCTTTGCAATGCTCCTGTTCTCACATTACCCGACGGAAACGACGACTTCATTGTCTATTGTGATGCCTCGAACCTTGGTCTCGGTTGTGTCCTCATGCAACGGGACAAGGTCATTGCTTACGCATCTCGTTAGCTCAAAATCCACGAGAAGAACTATACAACCCATGACCTCGAGCTAGGCGTAATTGTTTTTGCGTTAAAGATTTGGCGACACTACCTGTATGGTACCAAGTGTACGATCTTCACCGATCATAGGAGCCTACAACATATCTTTGACCAGAAGGAACTTAAAATTGTTGTCTAAAACGTTATCAAATCATCTACTGAGTCGTGACGAGGGTGATCATAGGAGCCTACAACATATCTTTGACCAGAAGGAACTTTCACCGATCATAGGAGCCTGTCCGTTCAGGCTACTGAGTCGTGACGAGGGTTCTGTTGTCTAAAACATTATCAAATCATCTCGATAAAACAACAAACTACCAGAATGACCAAGGAAGAAGATGATCAGGTCGACCAGAACGGAGTGTCGACCGATCGGATGGCTGTCCGAACGGACTGTCACCCGATCGGGTTGTCACCCGATCAGCTTGCACCTTGGCCCCCACACTTGACATCTATTTCAAACCTTTGAAGATTGTGGACGTGGAATGAACTCCTGTCCGATCGGACGACCGTCCGAACGGATTGCCGCTCGACCGTGTAACGTTCTGACTTCAACACTTAAACAAATTTTCAACATGTTCAATGCACTTGGGTTGCCACCCGATCGAATAACCGTCCGAACGAGTGACAACCTGCTGTGAACTTGTTCTAGCTAGAGTGTCTAACTGTAACACCACGTAGAAACGTGTCCAATTATGTATAGACACGTGTCCTAAACTCTAAACATGTGAAAAATTGAGTTTGAAGGACCAAAGTTGTCGAACAGTGAAACTATGAAACCACAGGGACTAAAAGTGTCAACATGCCAAACTTGTGCCTCTGAATGACCTTACATGATGAATATATTCTTAAACGAGTGATTGATTGGATATAAGAAGCCGTTTATGAAAATAATCGGAAGATTATTAAATTACAAGGGTTAAACCTGTCAACTTGTCGTTTCTAACCTCTGAGTGACCTTTTAACGAAACCGAGGCTTCAAAACATTCAAATATACTCTTAAGAATAAGTGGTATAAATTTCACGTGGTTTCGAGATCGTTAGGCATGTTTTCAAGACTTTGGGCCAAAAGTGTCAACTTGATGAAACTTGCTTTCATAGAGATATTTAACGAACCGGAGCCTAACGAAGTTAGTATATTCATCCTAGAGCCTCAACATACTAACTATAAGGGCCCTACATGTCAACAATGAGGTTGAAAAGGGTTAAAAACGATCAGGGACTGAATCTGCCAGCTTTGAAACTTGTTTGGCCAGTTTAGCTGGTCCACGCGGCCCGCTTAAGACACCCTTAAGTCTTACGCGGCCCGCCTGAGGTCCCCAGTATCAGAAAAATGTTGACAGGTGCGGGTTTGGCTGTTCCACCGCCTTAGTCTAGTTTGTAACGACCTAGGGAGCTGTAAGTCGGTTAAATTCACTAGCTAGGACACCTGGGGTGATCCCAGGGCCTCCAATTACACCTGGAAATGATCTAGATTCATGGAATTTACTATATAAGGGAGCCTATTCTTGTGTTCATAAACACAATTGCAAACACTTCACTTGTGGGACTTGTTCTGGAGCTTCCATCAGTAAGAAGAGGATTATCAAGTGTAGAAAAGTTTGCTAGGACCTTTAGTAAGCCTCTAATTTCTTGTTTAGTCATTTAATTTAGTTTAATTACTCTAAAGTCAAACTTATTGTAAATTTAGTTTGACTTTCGTTTTAATTACATGTGGCTTAACCACTTATCAAATTGAAAGTGGTTATAGAACCACATTAGTGTAGGTGATTAACCCTTAAAAGGGCACCTCCTAATTATCTCGTTTGACTGATCAATTGTCGGGTCAAAGTAGTTTGACAAAAAGTCAAACTGGACAGAATGTTTAAAAATGATTAAAATTTATAAACCAGAGGTTCTAAATTATATTTTAACATTCTAATAACTTGGTAATTAATATTAAAACATGTCTCATCAGTCCTAACCCGGCAATTAATAGTCTAAGGTCAGTTTATAACCGAAAGTCACAAAAGCTTGACTTTTGCTTTGACTTTCAGTTCTGACCCGTTCAAGCTTAATTCTCCCATGTTTTAAGCTTCCATTAGGACCACATTACTTAGTAGTATAACCCCCTGGATTTATATTGCAAGATGCCTAGTGGTTTGAATTATATGCACTTGATCGTAATTATGCTTAATAATGCCATAAACGCCTTTTTTACATACAACTAAGATTTTTAACAATGTGATTGGACTAACACCTTTGCTACTGATATTTAGACATGTCCTAAGAATTTGACATCAATTTGAGGTCTAGAATTGAAGTTATGCTCAATAGCGTAATTAAGGAGCTTTTTATTATTTAAATGGCATAATTAACATAAAGCCTATCTAAACCCAAATTTTGACACCAAACTTTATACCTACTGATGTAAAATAATATTTTGAGATTTTTGAAGATTTTTAATTATTTTTAGGCTGAGCATAACATAGGATTTTAGCTTGATTTCGGTAATTGTCGGTTTTACCCTTTTCATGCATAAAATGAGTTTTACATAAATTTTTAATACCAAACCTTTTGATACTGATTTTATATAATAAATAAAGTATTTTGAACTTTATAAACTGATCAAAAACTCAGATTTCCTATTTTAACCCGAATACCCCTTTAAACCGACTTTTAAGCGTTTTAAGCACCTAGTATGGGTCAAAACTATTTTTAACATACAAAACTTATTACCCACTGATGTTTTAGGATAATTTATATAATTAAACAGTAGGCCAAAGTTTTTAAACTCAGAAGTCTATTTTGACCTTTAAAGCCTATGTAAAATTACCAAAATGCCCCTACGGGACATAGTTTGGTTATATAAGATAATTTTCACATATATAAAATATCCTACTGTTATAACTTATAAAAATACATATTTTTACTTATTAGATCAGACCTGAAACTCAGTTGCACAATTAAACTCTTTTATGGGCATTAAAATTACCAAAATGCCCTTATGTGACTTATTTTGGTTTAAATTACTTTTTGGGCATATATGTTAACATCTTACTAAGGTATAAACATATTTTGAGCATAATAATGATTAAGACCTGTATATAATTTATTTTGGTTACCCGTTACACGTTTACGAGGTCGGATCGGCTTATGTGACTAGTTTACATAAAATAACCGAAACGGGTCAAACCTTATCACTAAATTCTCAAATTCGAGAATGTGTTTAGTTTACCCATATTATACAAGTATCCAAGCTTGTCGGGTCTAAATCTCATTCTATTCCGGTCTCCGCTTAATCGAGCGTTTAGAACCGTAAAGTTTCCTTCTAGTTAGCCGGTCTAAGTCCCTGACTAAATTAAAGACCCGTTAGCATCCTAATAGGTTAATAAACCTTCTATAAAGATTAAATAGCTTCCGGTAGAAGGTGCCTTCAAAAGCTTTAGGATTTTACTGCTAGCATCAGGTAAATACTTTTAACTTATTTTCCCTTAAACGGGCTTGGGATATGGTATTATAATAATACCACTTAGTCGGGTATGAAATCATTTAATCGGATTGTGATTAATAAATTTGCATAACCCGTTTTAATATGTCTTGTTTGATAACATAAACATTGGGGGTTAATCTGACCGTGTCCTGGATATCCTCGGCTCATTTCATTGAAAATGGCCATGACCTATGCACGGGGTGTAGGCATACACCTGACAGATGCAAATGCTAAAATAATATATATAAACCCACATGTTGGGGATAACTCCTTTGTGGGTTCTATAAGTGGTGAGTCGGTTAATTACGACCGGCTTCCAACCGGCCCCAATTATAAGACAAACATGTAAATCTGTATACAGGATTATATTTAAATAATTGTCCCAAGTTATAAAAGATTTGTGCCATGTGCACTTAATTCAATTTTCATAAATGTTTTCAAAAGAGTCAGTTAATTGTATTTACCAGTGTAAACTGACGTATTTTCTTAAAGACTGATTTGACAGGTACCTCTCGTAATAGGCTGGAGCTATAGGGTGTCTATAGAGGATCTTGCAAATCCATAAGATACCTGAAGTCTGTTGGTTTTGTTTCTTTGTACATTTATGATCAGCCTGTGGATCTTATTACATTCAAGTCTGTATATTCATAAACTCGAACACTCAGACATTATGGTTTGTAATATTTTATTCACCAAGCCTTCCGCTGTGCTATTGTATTGTGTGTATTGACTATGATGATATCAACTACGTCACGATACTCCCCGCCGGGCCCACCGAAATTATGTGGAAATATCAGGGTGTGACAGGTTGGTATCAGAGCCAACATTGAGTAAATTAAACACTAACATTTTGTGTTTAATCTCAATGACACAATAAGCACATTCCTTAGACTCTCGAGTCTAGGCAAATGACCTAGGATTTTACTCTTAACCTTCCTTTATTTGCTTTATTATAGTTATTTGTTTTGAACAGGTTATCACTTTGAATAATGCCACCAAGAGTAAGGGGAAAAGGCAAAGGACCCATGCGTGGAGGTCCGTCTAGCAGCACGGGACCCTCCCACAGGTGTACACCATCCGACTCGCTTTTCGGCTCCGACTCCAAGGATAATTGGAGCCATAGCTTTGAACCAGCAAGACATTCCATCTCGCTGGGATCCTCACCGTCTGACCCTCCTTATTTTGGGTTACCCATTCCTATCGAACCCCATCATTCCCCTCTTTCGCAAGGAGCTCATCATTCAAACCAATCACATCACTCTTTTCAATCTCATCCTTTTCATCATTCAGATTCCACTTACTCACCTGCACAATTTAATCCCAACGCTTATGTTAATGACTTTTTGGGCTACAACCCTTTGGGACCTGAGGATCACTTTTCTCAGGAAATGGAGATGGATGACGACCCAGACCCGGATTTGCAAACAGGAACACCAGGCCACCCAATAAGTATCTCAAGCGGTTCCCCATTTCAGGGATCACCGTACCATGGGCCCGACTCATTCCAGGAGAGGATGGGTCAGTATGACTGGTTCTTTACACCTTCATACCATAACTCCCCAGTCCAGCCTCCCTTGGATGAACCACAGCTTCGAGCTGTTACCCCACCACCCATGCCAGTTGAGGAACCACCTCAACAGCCTCCCAAGCCGCCAAGGCGGAGGAGAAATGCTAGAATATCCGTACGTCGAGGAGCACGGTTTGCATCTCCACGTAGCTCAAGTTCGTATCCTCCTATCCCATAAGACCCTCAGTTGGGTGGACCCTCACACACGGTGCCGGAAGTCAACCTTCCGCCAGTTTCACACGCACCACTACAGCCGCCGTTGGGTTTTGACAACCCGATCCCGACATACCCAGGATCATCTGGGTATAATCCGTCTGGATACCCATCTGACTATGGGACTCATGATCCTTACCTTATAGCTGCACAATACCATCATTTTTACCCTTCTTCTTACCCTCCAGTTTATCCCACTGGATACCCAACGCAGGATTATCAATACCCGTCATATCAACAACCTCCTCCTGTTCAACAGCAGCAAACTCAAGAGATCCTAGAGAGGTTAGACAGGGTTGAACATGAGGCTCATGAAACCAAGAAGAAGCACAATGGTTTTGTCAAGGGTCTTATGAACCTTCTCAAGGGCAAGAAGAAATAGGATGATGTTGGGTTGTTTTGTTTGTAATAACGTCCCTGCAAGGACGTATATTTCGTTTTCATGTATCAAGTCCCTGCGTGGACTTATTTTCTGTTTCAGTAGCCCCTGCGTGGGCAGTGCTTTCAGTAGCCCCTGCGTGGGCAGTTTGTGTTGTTTTTCTCAAGTCCCTTTTTGGACAATGTTGTAATCGTTTCTTAGTTTAATGAAATTAATTTGTTTTTAAATATGTAATTTATTATATCATGCTACTTCATTTCAAATTTTATTTAATCCGCCTAAGAAACTCTTAGAGGTATAACCTAGCCAGAATATTAAATGGCTATGATGGTATAACCTTTTTAAGATAATGACTCTCTGTTAACATCTGAAAACATGTTAACAATCCTGAATTATGCGGTACAAGAAACCACACAATCTTCCTAATGTATTTAGATTATTCCAAGTCACTTATGTATAGCCTGAATGATCAATGCGAATCATGGCTAATAAACATCAATATGATGTATACACCACAACATCCATTAGAGATGTATGCTTATAAGCAAAGGTGTAATAATGACAATGACAGTTCTATTTATAAACTTCTTGTCAAAAAGGTGATGAACTTTGTTCGACCCTTAAATGATCACTGATCCAAAGGATCGTTGGTTATATTTAAATCGTCCCTGTGACAAGCTTTCTAAGCTATTTAAATGTCCTTCGAGACGAACTTTGTGTAATATGATTATCTTTTTTATTATGATTATTTTTATATGGTCTATATGGTTTAATAATACCATGACCATCTAGTCATCAATACGATGATCTAATGTGTAAATTAAATATATCATCCATGTTTGATATAGTATTCAGAAATGGTTGGCTTAGATGAAGCAAACAGTCATCCTACAGAAGGCAACAACACCAGGATTAATATCACTGGTGCCGAACTGCAAGCAATGATCACCGCAGCAGTTTCTCAAGCGGTAGATGCTATGTTTAAAGAGCCTAGTATTGTTAGGTCTCAAACTCAGTCAAAATCCCATTCTCAACCCCATACTAATAAGAAAAGTGAGTCCCAGCACTCATCTAACCAGGGTAGTGAACCCAAGAGACAGATAGTCCTCAAGCCGACTCCTAGGTACACCAAAGGTTGTACCTATAAGTACTTTGTCTCCTGTAAGCCTAGGGATTTTACTGGAGAAAAGGGAGCGATTGACTGTATGAAATGGTTAGACAAGATGGAGACTGTGATAGATATTAGCGGATGTGCTAAGGAGGATGTGGTTATGTTTGTATCACAATCCTTCAAGGGTGATGCCCTCACATGGTGGAAAGCCCTAGTACAGTCTACTGGGAAGGTTCACCTGTATAACCTTTCTTGGGAGAAGTTTGTTGACTTGGTGAAGGACACTTACTGTCCTCAACACGAGGTAGAAAGGATAGAGACTGATTTCCTCACCCTAGTGATGAAGGATCTGGATTGTAGATCCTATGTGACTAGTTTCAATTCAATGTCAAGGTTGGTACCGTATTTAGTCACTCCTGAACCCAAATGCATTGCGCGTTTCATCGGTGGTTTGGCCCCCGAAGTAAACGGGAATGTTAAGGCCTCTAAGCCAACCACTTATAGATCTGCTGTAGATCTATCTTTGTCCCTCACTTTGGATGTCATGAGGAGTAGGGCAAAGAAAACCACTGATGATGGGAAGAGGAAAAGAGAGGAAGACAAGTCTCCTCAATCGAACAAAAAGGGCAAAGGGAACTCTGGTTCCAAAAAGGGGCAGTCGAGTGACAAGCCCAGGTGTAAGACTTGCAACAAAAGGCATTTTGGAAAATGCAACCAAGACCCACAGGCCAAACCATGTGGGATCTGTAAAAAGAAAGGGCACAAGTCTGTTGAGTGCCGAAATATAAAGGATGCAACTTGCTATGGTTGCAATGAAAAGGGGCACATCAAAACCAATTGCCCCAAGAATGCAAAGAAGCCCGAGGAGGCAAAGAAGAACAACGCGAGAGTTTTCCAGATGCAAGCGAGGGAAGTGGTGAATGACGATAACGTCATAACAGGTACCTTCCTCGTCAATAATAATTATGCTAGAGTCTTATTCGATTCCGGTGCTGATAAGTCTTTTGTAGACCATAAGTTCTGTAAGTTATTGAATCTGCCTATTAAGACTCTAGACATAAAATACGAGGTAGAGCTTGCTGATGGTACCTTAGAAACAGCTTCCACTCTTCTTGATGGATGTTCTATATCCATTAAGAATCTTTCCATCCCGCTATCTCTCTTGCCAATGAAATTGGCTGGGTTTGATATAGTTTTAGGCATGGATTGGTTGTCATATAACCAAGCCCAAATTGCCTGTGATAAAAAGCTAGTTATTATCAAAACCCCTTCTGGCGAATCAGTCACCATTCAGGGGGATACACAATACGGATTGCCCAGCAATGTGTCTATTCTCAAATTATCGCAGTGTATGAAAAGTGGATGTGTCATTTACATGGCACAAGTGACTGTGAATGATCCGAAGCCTAAAATTGAAGATATTCCAATTATCACTGAATATCCTGATGTCTTTCCTGACGAATTACCTGGATTACCTCCTGAGAGGCAAGTAGAGTTCAGGATAGACATTCTCCCAGGATCAGCACCTATAGCACGAGCTCCTTATCGTCTAGCGCCTACAGAAATGAAAGAACTCAGAACTCAATTGGATGAGTTACTGGAAAAAGGTTTCATACAACCTAGTTCTTCACCTTGGGGAGCTCCTATATTGTTTGTGAAAAAGAAGGACGGATCAATGCGCTTATGCATTGATTATCGTGAATTAAATAAAGTAACGATCAAGAATCGTTATCCCTTGCCCAGGATCGACGATTTGTTTGACCAACTCCAAGGGGCAAGCTACTTCTCGAAGATTGATTTGAGATCTGGGTATCATCAACTCAAGGTTAAAACTGAAGATGTACCAAAGACGGCCTTCAGAACGAGATATGGACATTTTGAGTTCTTAGTGGTGCCTTTTGGGCTCACTAATGCGCCAGCAGCATTCATGGATCTCATGAATAGGGTCTGCAAGCCATACTTAGATAAATTTGTCATCGTCTTTATCGATGACATACTTATCTACTCTCGTAATCAAATTGATCATGAGAAGCACCTTAGATGCATCTTAGGATTACTGCAGCAGGAGAAACTATACGCTAAATTCTCCAAATGTGAATTCTGGCTTCGTGAAGTCCAATTCCTTGGACATGTTGTCAGTGAGCGAGGTATCCAAGTAGATCCCGCTAAAGTAGAATCCGTAATGAATTGGGAAGCACCCAAGACTCCAACCGAAGTACGTAGCTTTCTTGGTTTAACTGGATATTATAGAAGATTCATTGAGAACTTCTCAAGAATAGCAGCACCATTAACTTCCTTGACCCGTAAGAATGTAAAATTCGACTGGGGTCCAAAACAACAAGAATCCTTTGAAATTCTTAAGCAGAAGTTGAGCAATGCTCCAGTATTATCCTTACCTGAAGGAATTGAAGAGTTTGTCATGTACTGTAATGCTTCACACACCGGTATGGGTTGTGTGCTTATGCAACAAGGCAAGGTGATTGCCTATGCATCACGACAACTGAAGGTGCATGAAAAGAATTACACCACCCATGATTTAGAATTGGGTACCGTTGTATTCGCATTAAAGTTATGGAGACATTATCTGTATGGAACATTTGTTTAATCAAAAAGAGCTCAATATGAGACAGCGCCGTTGGATGGAAACCTTAAATGACTATGATTGCGAAATTCGCTATCATCCTGGTAAAGCGAATGTAGTCGCAGATGCTCTAAGCCGAAAGGAAAGAGTTAAACCAATTAGGATCAATGCCAAGAGCATTGAGTTGAAGAATAGTCTGAATGAAAGACTATTAGCTGCACAGAAGGATGCTGTTTTGGAAGATAACCTTCCAAATGAAAAATTAGGAATAACTGCTGAGCAGTTAGCACCTGGGAAGGATGGAATTCTCAGAATGAACGGAAGGATTTGGGTTCCTATTCAAGGAGGACTTCGAGATATAATCCTCCAGGAAGCCCACAACTCCAAGTACTCAGTTCACCCGGGAGGTGACAAAATGTATCATGATTTGAAGGCTAATTATTGGTGGATAGGTTTGAAGAAATCTATTGCCACACATGTAGCTAAATGCCTTACTTGTGCTCAGATTAAAGCTGAACATCAAAAGCCTTCAGGTCTACTACAACAACCGGAACTCCCTACATGGAAGTGGGAGATGGTAACCATGGATTTCATAACCAAGTTACCTAAAACAAGGCACGAAAATGATACCATATGGGTTATTGTGGATAGACTGACTAAGTCAGCACATTTCTTACCCATTAAGGAGACTCATAGCTCTGATAAGTTAGCTCAATTATATGTGGATAAGATTGTAGCTCTTCATGGTGTACCAGTAGCTATTATCTCTGACAGAGATACTAGATACATTTCACATTTTTGGAAAAGTTTCCAACAATCTTTAGGCACGCGTTTGAATTTTAGTACTGCTTACCACCCTCAGACGGATGGACAGAGTGAGCGTACAATTCAAACTTTGGAAGACATGCTTCGAGCATGTGTTATTGATTTAGGTGGTAGTTGGGATGACCACCTGCCATTAATAGAATTCTCCTATAATAATAGCTACCATACAAGCATTAAGGCTGCGCCTTTTGAGGCATTATATGGTAGGAAATGCAGAACGCCTGTCTGTTGGGCAGAAGTAGGAGAAGCTCAATTATCAGGACCTGATATAGTCCTTGAAACAACAGACAAGATTGTCCAGATTCATGATCGCCTAAAAGCTACCAGGGATAGGCAGAAAAGTTATGCTGATGAGAGGCGAAAACCTCTAAAGTTTGAGGTAGGCGATAAAGTCTTACTGAAAGTATCACCCTGGAAAGGTGTGATGCGTTTTGGTAAGAAGGACAAGTTAAGCCCTAGGTATATTGGGCCATTTGAGATTATGGAATGTGTCGGCAGTGTAGCTTATAAGCTAAACTTGCCTGAAGAGCTGAGTGGAATTCATAATGTGTTCCACATTTGTAATCTCAAGAAATGCCTAGCCGACGAATCGCTAGCTATGTCCCATAAAGACGTGAAAATTGATGAAAGCTTGATATTTGTTGAAAGACCTATATCGATCGAGGATTGACAGGTTAAAAAACTCAGAAGGAATCATGTACCTATAGTAAAGGTCAAATGGGATGCTCGTAGAGGTCCCGAATATACGTGGGAAGTTGAGTCCACTATGCGACAAAAGTACCCTCACTTATTCCAGTAAATCTTGGGGTCGAGATTTCTTTTAAGGGGGTGAGGATGTAACACCACGTAAAAACGTGTCCAATTATGTATAGACACGTGTCCTAAACTCTAAACATGTGAAAAATTGAGTTTGAAGGACCAAAGTTGTCGAACAGTGAAACTATGAAACCACAGGGACTAAAAGTGTCAACATGCCAAACTTGTGCCTCTGAATGACCTTACATGATGAATATATTCTTAAACGAGTGATTGACTGGATATAAGAAGCCGTTTATGAAAATAATCGGAAGATTATTAAATTACAAGGGTTAAACGTGTCAACATGTCGTTTCTGACCTCTGAGTGACCTTTTAACGAAACCGAGGCTTCGAAACATTCAAATATACTCTTAAGAATAAGTGGTATAAATTTCACGTGGTTCCGAGATCGTTAGGCATGTTTTCAAGACTTTGGGCCAAAAGTGTCAACTTGATGAAACTTGCTTTCATAGAGATATTTAACGAACCGGAGCCTAACGAAGTTAGTATATTCATCTTAGAGCCTCAACATACTAACTACAAGGGCCCTACATGTCAACAATGAGGTTAAAAAGGGTTAAAAACGATCAGGGACTGAATCTGCCAGCTTTGAAACTTGTTTGGCCAGTTTAGCCGGTCCACGCGGCCAGCGTAAGACACCCTTAAGTCTTACGCGGCCCGCCTGAGGTCCCCAGTATCAGAAAAATGTTGACAGGTGCGGGTTTGGCTGTTCCACCGCCTTAGTCTAGTTTGTAACGACCTAGGGAGCTGTAAGTCGGTTAAATTCACTAGCTAGGACACCTGGGGTGATCCCAGGGCCTCCAATTACACCTGGAAATGATCTAGATTCATGGAATTTACTATATAAGGGAGCCTATTCTTGTGTTCATAAACACAATTGCAAACACTTCACTTGTGGGACTTGTTCTGGAGCTTCCATCAGTAAGAAGAGGATTATCAAGTGTAGAAAAGTTTGCTAGGACCTTTAGTAAGCCTCTAATTTCTTGTTTAGTCATTTAATTTAGTTTAATTACTCTAAAGTCAAACTTATTGTAAATTTAGTTTGACTTTCGCTTTAATTACATGTGGCTTAACCACTTATCAAATTGAAAGTGGTTATAGAACCACATTAGTGTAGGTGATTAACCCTTAAAAGGGCACCTCCTAATTATCTCGTTTGACTGGTCAATTGTCGGGTCAAAGTAGTTTAACAAAAAGTCAAACTGGACAGAATGTTTAAAAATGATTAAAATTTATAAACCAGAGGTTCTAAATTATATTTTAACATTCTAATAACTTGGTAATTAATATTAAAACATGTCTCATCAGTCCTAACCCGGCAATTAATAGTCTAAGGTCAGTTTATAACCGAAAGTCACAAAAGCTTGACTTTTGCTTTGACTTTCAATTCTGACCCGTTCAAGCTTAATTCTCCCATGTTTTAAGCTTCCATTAGGACCACAATACTTAGTAGTATAATATAACAACTCTCGGTAAAACCAACACCCTCATAATATTTCCGACCCTCTAATATACTATAAAATGTCTCAATATGTTTTATATTACACCCCGTATGTGAAAACCGAGCCCGAATTGTATTATATTATAAAAATAAAATAAAAATCTGAATTTAGAGCTGAGGCGGGCCGCGTAGGATCCCACCTCAAACTCACGCGGGTCGTATTAAGACCAGACTTTGACTCCGCTGACTTCTTTAGTTCAAGCGGGCCGCGTAAGACCTCATCTAAGTTGACGCGGGCCGCGACAGAGCATCACACGCGATTACACCAGAGGACGACACGTGTCGACATCGTGTCGAGTCTAGTAGCTGACCCAGCTAAGCTATAGTGTTGACCAGTGTTGACGCGGGCCGCGTAAAGCAGCCCGTATCTTTTACGAGGGCCGCAACAGGGCTAGATTACACAACTATATAAGAAGGCCATCAGTCTACGTTTTCCGTCGCTCATTTCTTTCTTTCAATCTCGAAATTCTGTAGAGAAGTTATAATATTTAAGGTATTATACCCCTAATTAGCGAGGTTCTGCTCCGTTGTAAGTATTATAACCCCAGTTTCATAATAGTTACGCTGCCCGATTGATTTAGGGTTCCGTAACAACTGTCGTGGTTCTGCCCGACGTAGTTGTTGGAATACCGTCTCGGGGAGGGTATTATTAATAATTTCAAAGGGTTATGATACTAACCAATGTACATTTGTATAACTTATAGATTATATCCAGGAAACCCTTACGAAAAGCCTAAGACAGCAATGTGAGTTTATCCTCTTTTTGTTAATGTTTTTGGAATGTTTTACAAAACCTTAATTGTTTTACAATGTGATTAAGCGGTGATTGAGTCTTTGTAGTTCTTCAATTACTGCCGGTATTATGGGGTTTTGTATACAAAATTTACTACGAGTAGTAGTAAGTCTGAATGACAGTTCATTACCATTGGACGACGAGTTAGCCAATGGGTAATTTGACCATAGCCATAGATCCGGTCGAGTGGCAAATACTGAATGAGTAATTGTGTAGAAATAAACAATGTGATTGCTCTCAATACTGTTTTAATTGATAAAATGATTCTTGATTAAACTGGGATTCACTCACCAGTATTTCCGACTGACAAATGTTTTTAAAACGCGTTACAGGTAACACAATGTGAACAGCCAGTTAATGAAAGCCAGCTGGAGAGCACTGAAGGCTTGGGAAAAATGTGGCTATAAAAGTTACCTAATAAACGATGTTTTAAATTCAATAAAATAGGATTTGTCCCTATAATTGTATTGTAATAAGAAACTTGGGTTTTGCCCATGTATTTATTAATATCAAGTATGGTGGTTTTACTCTGATAAACATTTCCTGACTACGATCCTGATGTAAATTCCGCTGCGAGACTAAACAAACTGATACCACCAAACTCTGTGATCACGTCCGCCCGTTCCCGGGGATCAGGGATCGGGGGTTGTGACAGAAGGTGGTATCAGAGCCTAGCCACTGGTCTAAGCCAAAGAAGTGTTCTGCTGACACTTAAAATTCTGAAATTTGTGTTAGGAAATAAAATTATGTAAATAAATGCATAACTGTAATTATGTGTTATGTGTTATTTGACTATCTGTTAGTTTTCAGTATGAGTGATCAAGGACCATCAGACGTGAATCGTCAGTTATCTGATTCACCTAGGAGTGAAGGTACATCATCACAGCCTGCCCTTTCAGGGTATACTGCTGATCAGGAAGATGGAATATTTGCTTTTAGAGCTCAATCTGAAGAACCATTTCCTACTAAGAAACGAGGATGGTTCAGTAAAGAAGCTTTTGCTCGTAGGAAGAGAATGCGAAAATTGCAACAGCAAAGGGCTTTAGCAGCTATTAAGCGAGAGACAGATGCCCATACTCAAGATATGCTAAATAGAAGCCTAGCTAATTTCTATATCTTAGCTACAACTGCTGCTGACCCAAGTTTGGAACAATTAGTAGCCCCACAACCACAAAACCCAGAACAACCCATGGAGATAGAAAATCAGGAAAACCAAGTGGAGATGCACGAATTTAACCCAGAAGAAATCCCTAGGGTGCCTACACCAAACCCACTAGACCCGAATTACGACCCCTGGTGGGACGATAATAGGGACTTTGTGCAACGTTACCCTATCCAGGATTATTCACCCATACAGAACATAGAAGTTTACCCAGGTATGGACCCTTTAGATCCCTATTACCAAGATAACTACATTAGGGAGATTTTAGAGGATCCTTACCAATTTCAAGAATTGTCACCCCCATATCAGGAACCCGTACCCCTGATTCCAAACCCAGTCCGAGAACCTGCACCCCCAATGAGTGCAGAAAACGTTCAAGAACTTAGGGCTTTCGGGGAGGAAATTTTAGAAAGCAGTGAGAGGATGCGTCAGGTGGGAGAGCGTCTCGTATGGAAATACGATGAGCGCAATATGGATTTTTGGATAAATCCATATCCGTGAATGTTAGAATGGAGGAAGCGGTAATAATAATAATATAATAAAATAAAATATGTGTGTACGGATGCATATTACTATTTTATTTCTGTTGGTATTGTAATCTTTATTTCTGTACTAGTGTGTAATAGACGCATAAGTATATGAAAAGAGTAAAACTAGCAATGATCTACGTTTTTGGTTAGATTGAGTGTCATGTGATTTGCCATATTAAGATATTATTTGTGATATTAATATGGGATAAGTGTTTAAAATTCAGATGGCCGATGAAGGAAATCAAGGAAATCTGAATAACGATAACCAGAGTAACGTTAACGTGGTTAATGATAATCCGAGTATCAATAACAATGGAAATCAAGTGGACAATAGTGCTATCCAACACATAGTAGCACAGGGAATTATAGATGCTATGCCATTTATACTACAAACTGTTAAAGATGCTGATAATAAAAGTAAGCATAGCCAGTAAGCGACCAATTGAACCAGAAAACAGCGTGAACAATGGACCTGTACTTCAAATGCCTATTCCTAAAACAAGAAGAACCATGCCTTATGGTTGTTCTTATAAAGAATTCTGGTCTTGTAAACCAATGGAATTCTTAGGCAATGAAGGGGCCATTGCAACCTTACGGTGGATAGAGAAGACTGAGGCAGTCTTAAGGATAAGTAAGTGTGCTGAAGAAGATAAAATACTGTTTGCTTCTAATCTGTTTAAGAATGCAGCACTAGAATGGTGGAACACTATCCTCCAAACAAAAGGAAGTGATAAAACCTATAATATGGAATGGGAAGAGTTTAAGGACAAGGTAGAAAGGAAGTTCTGCCCACCCAATGAGAAAGAACAGATAGCAAACAAATTTCTAAACCTTCGGATGACTGGTGTAGATAGCAAAGGGTACACTAAGTTATTCTTCGAATATGCTAGGATAGTGCCAACTCTTGCTTCACCAGAACTAGTGTTAATTTCCCGTTATATTTGGGGATTAATTGGGGAGATTAGACATGTAGTCAAGGCAGCTAGACCACAAACCATAGAAGAAGCTGTAGAACTAGCCAATGCCCTGACTGATGAATTAGTCCGTACTCGAGAAGAGGATCAAAGAAGGAGCCTAACCCAGAAGTTGACTCAAGAATTTCGTTCTGGAAATTCTAACCGTGGGAAAAATATAGGTTCTACCTCTGCGCCCTACTGTAGGTATTGCAAAAGAAAGCATTCAGGGAGATGCTCCATATACTGTAACTTTTGCAAAATGTCGGGACACAAGGAAGAAAACTGCAGGAAGAAAGCTAACAGCAGGGTATGTTACAATTGCGGAGAACCAGGTCATATTAAGCTGAATTGCCCAAAATTAGCTCCAGCTCCAGATAACAAGAATACTAAAAATGCTAGAGCATTTGTTCTTACTGCAGAAGAAGCCAAGATGATTCCAGATGTCATAGCTGGTACGTTTTTAGTTAATGATGTTTTTGCCAAAGTATTATTTGACTCCGGTGCAAACCAAAGTTTTATTAATACATCGTTTTGCAAATTTCTAAATCAGTCATTAACTAAACTACCACTAGAATGCGTAGTAGAAACAGCTAATGGAGAAACTGTTAGGATTTCTGAGATCTTGCAGGGAGCAAGAATAGAAATTTTAAATCAGAAATTTATTGCAAATCTTTATCCCATGAATCTGGCAGGATTTAATGTTGTTTTAGGAATGGATTGGTTAATAGCCAATAAAGCCAATATTGTATGTGATCACAAGTTAATTCAAGTAAATTCACCAAAAGGTAAAACGATCACAATTAAAGGAGATAAGCCTTCTAGGTCCACTAAATTCATTTCTGTGATGAAAACTGCAAGTTGTATAAGAAAAGGTTCTATAGTGTATTTGATTTCTATAATCAATAACACTAAAGGAAAAGAACTAAAAGATATTCCAGTAGTATCTCAGTTTTCAGATATTTTTCCAGAAGAACTACCAGGACTACCTCCGGATAGAGAAGTTGAATTCAGAATCCATTTAATACCAGGAACATCACCAATTGCCAAAGCACCTTACCGTTTGGCACCTGCAGAAATGCAAGAATTGAAGAAACAATTAGATGAATTGTTGGAAAAAGGATTTATACAACCAAGTTCGTCGCCATGGGGAGCGCCGATTTTATTCGTTAAAAAGAAAGACGGATCAATGCGTATGTGCATTGACTACCGTGAATTAAACAAGGTCACGATTAAGAATCGGTACCCATTACCGAGAATCAATGATCTGTTTGATCAACTGCAAGGAGCTCGATTTTTCTCTAAAATCGATTTAAGGTCAGGATATCATCAATTAAAGGTACAGGAAGTGGACATTCCTAAAACCGCATTTAGAACAAGGTATTGTCATTATGAATTTACTGTCATGCCATTTGGTTTAACCAATGCCCCAGCTGCATTTATGGACATGATGAACCGAATATGTAAGCCATATTTGGATAAATTCATAATTGTTTTTATAGATGATATTCTAATTTATTCTAAGAATAAAGAGGATCATGCAAAACATTTGCACGCACTTTTAAGTTTGTTAAGAAAAGAAAAACTTTATGCTAAGTTTTCTAAGTGCGAGTTTTGGTTAGAACAGGTACAATTCCTTGGACACTTAGTCAATCATGAAGGAATTCATGTAGTTCCAACAAAGATCAAAGCAATTACGAAATGGAAAACCCCTGAGTCACCAACAGAGGTTAGAAGTTTCTTAGGATTGGCTGATTATTATAGAAGATTTATTAAAGATTTCTCTAGAATAGCCATTCCCTTAACTAAGCTAACCTGTAAATCTGTTAAGTTTGAATGGGGATTAAAACAAGAAGAAGCCTTTAGAATTCTTAAGCAAAGATTAACCCATACACCTATACTAGCATTACCAGAAGGAACTGAAGATTTCATAGTCTATTGTGATGCTTCTAGATTAGGTTATGGATGTGTGTTGATGCAACGACAAAAGGTTATAGCTTACGCATCTAGAAAACTTAAGAATCATGAAGAGAATTATTCAACCCATGATCTAGAATTAGGAGCTATAATTTTTGCTCTTAAAATTTGGAGACATTACCTTTATGGTAATAAGTTTACCATATTCACTGATCATAAGAGTTTAAGGTATATTTTTCAACAGAAGGAGTTAAATATGAGGCAAAGACGCTGGATGGAATTTCTTAGTGATTATAACTGTGATATCCAGTATCATGAAGGAAAAGCAAATGTAGTAGCCGATGCTTTAAGTAGAAAGTATCATGAAAAGCCAAGAAGGGTACGTTCTCTTAAATTAAATCTGCAAGTAGATTTAAATGGTCAAATAAGAGAAGCACAAGAATCAGTAATCAAGGATGATTCTGAAAAATTAAAAGGTATGTTAAAAGAACTAAAACAAGGAACAGATGGAATTTGGAAATTTCATGAAAAGAGAATGTGGATTCCTAAATTAGGAAATCTTCGATATCGTATATTAGAAGAAGCCCATAAATCTAAATACACGATGCATCCAGGAAGTGATAAAATGTACCAGGATTTAAGGAAAAATTTCTGGTGGATAGGGATGAAGAAGGACATAGCAGTCTATGTTTCTAAATGTTTGACCTGTTCACAAGTTAAAGCTGAACATCAGAAACCCTCAGGTTTGTTACAACAATTAGAAATGCCAGTTTGGAAATGGGAATTAATAACAATGGATTTTGTTACTAAATTACCCAAAACTAGGAAAGGAAATGATACAATCTGGGTGATTGTAGATAGACTAACCAAGTCAGCTCATTTCTTACCAATGAAGGAAACAATTAGTATGGAACAATTATCTAAATTGTATGTAAATGAAATTGTTTCTTTACATGGTATTCCTTTATCAATTGTTTCTGACAGAGATAGTCGATTTACATCTCATTTTTGGTCAAGTTTCCAAAAGGCAATGGGAACCAAGTTAAAATTGAGCACAGCTTATCACCCACAAACGGATGGACAAAGCGAAAGGACAATTCAGACAATGGAAGATATGCTTAGAGCTTGTGTAATTGACTTTGGAGGTAATTGGGACGATCACTTACCTTTAATAGAATTTTCTTATAATAATAGTTATCACACAAGTATCAATGCCGCACCATTCGAAGCACTTTATGGACGAAAGTGTCGAACCCCAGTCTGTTGGGCATAAATTGGGGAAAAGCAACTATCTGGACCTGAGATAGTGCAGGAAACAACTGACAAGATTATTCAAGTCAAGGAACGACTGAAAGCAGCACGTGATAGACAAAAGAGTTATGCTGATAACCGATGCAAACCGTTGGAATTTCAAATAGGAGATAAAGTATTGTTAAAAGTTTCTCCTTGGAAAGGAGTGGTAAGATTCATCAAACAGGGAAAGCTAAGTCCCAGGTATGTTAGACCTTTTAAGATTATTAGAAGAATAGGACCTGTAGCCTATCAGCTACAACTGCCAGAGGAAATGGCAGGAATACATGATGTGTTTCATGTATCTAATCTTAAAAAGTGTTTAGCTGATGAATCATTGATAGTACCTCTTAAAGATATAGAGGTAAATGAACAACTCAAGTTTGTAGAAAGCCCTCTACAGATTGAAGACAGGAAAGTCAAGAATCTCAAACATAAAAGATTAGTTCTGGTCAAAGTGAAATGGGACTCCAAAAGAGGACCTGAGTACACATGGGAACTCGAGTCAGAAATGAAAAGAAAATATCCACACTTGTTTCAGTAGATCTCGGGGACGAGCTCTAAAATAAGGTGGGGAGAATGTAACAACTCTTGGTAAAACCAACACCCTCATAATATTTCCGACCCTCTAATATACTATAAAATGTCTCAATATGTTTTATATTACACCCCGTATGTGAAAACCGAGCCCGAATTGTATTATATTATAAAAATAAAATAAAAATCTGAATTTAGAGCTGAGGCGGGCCGCGTAGGATCCCACCTCAAACTCACGCGGGCCGTATTAAGACCAGACTTTGACTCCGCTGACTTCTTTAGTTCAAGCGGGCCGCGTAAGACCTCATCTAAGTTGACGCGGGCCGCGACAGAGCATCACACGCGATTACACCAGAGGACGACACGTGTCGACATCGTGTCGAGTATAGTAGCTGACCCAGCTAAGCTATAGTGTTGACCGGTGTTGACGCGGGCTGCGTAAAGCAGCCCTTATCTTTTACGTGAGCCGCGACAGGACTAGATTACACAACTATATAAGAAGGCCATCAGTCTACTTTTTCCGTCGCTCATTTCTTTCTTTCAATCTCGAAATTCTGTAGAGAAGTTATAATATTTCAGGTATTATACCCCTAATTAGCGAGGTTCTGCTCCGTTGTAAGTATTATAACCCCAGTTTCATAATAGTTACGCTGCCCGATTGATTTAGGGTTCCGTAACAACTGTCGTGGTTCTGCCCGACGTAGTTGTTGGAATACCGTCTCGGGGAGGGTATTATTAATAATTTCAAAGGGTTATGATACTAACCAATGTACATTTGTATAACTTATAGATTATATCCAGGAAACCCTTACGAAAAGCCTAAGACAGCAATGTGAGTTTATCCTCTTTTTGTTAATGTTTTTGGAATGTTTTACAAAACCTTAATTGTTTTACAATGTGATTAAGCGGTGATTGAGTCTTTGTAGTTCTTCAATTACTACCGGTATTATGGGGTTTTGTATACAAAATTTACTACGAGTAGTAGTAAGTCTGAATGACAGTTCATTACCATTGGACGACGAGTTAGCCAATGGGTAATTTGACCATAGCCATAGATCCGGTCGAGTGGCAAATACTGAATGAGTAATTGTGTAGAAATAAACAATGTGATCGCTCTCAATACTGTTTTAATTGATAAAATGATTCTTGATTAAACTGGGATTCACTCACCAGTATTTCCGACTGACAAATGTTTTTAAAACGCGTTACAGGTAACACAATGTGAACAGCCAGTTAATGAAAGCCAGCTGGAGAGCACTGAAGGCTTGGGAAAAATGTAGCTATAAAAGTTACCTAATAAACGATGTTTTAAATTCAATAAAATAGGGTTTGTCCCTATAATTGTATTGTAATAAGAAACTTGGGTTTTGCCCATGTATTTATTAATATCAAGTATGGTGGTTTTACTCTGATAAACATTTCCTAACTACGATCCTGATGTAAATTCCGCTGCGAGACTAAACAAACTGATACCACCAAACTCTGTGATCACATCCGCCCGTTCCCGGGGATCAGGGATCGGGGGTTGTGACATATAACCCCCTGGAGTTATATTGCATGGTGCCTAGTGGTTTGAATTATATGCACTCGATCGTAATTATGCTTAATAATGCCATAAACGCCTTTTTTACATACAACTGGGATTTTTAACAATGTGATTGGACTAACACCTTTGCTATTGATATTTAGACATGTCCTAAGAATTTGACATCAATTTGAGGTCTAGAATTGAAGTTATGCTCAATAGCGTAATTAAGGAGCTTTTTATTATTTAAATGGCATAATTAACATAAAGCCTATCTAAACCCAAATTTTGACACCAAACTTTATACCTACTGATGTAAAATAATATTTTGGGATTTTTGAAGATTTTTAATTATTGTTAGGCTGAGCATAACATAGGATTTTAGCTTAATTTCGGTAATTGTCGGTTTTACCACCAAACCTTTTGATACTGATTTTATATAATAAATAAAGTATTTTGAACTTTATAAACTGATCAAAAACTCAGATTTCCTATTTTAACCCGAATACCCCTTTAAACCGACTTTTAAGCGTTTTAAGCACCTAGTATGGGTCAAAACTATTTTTAACATACAAAACTTATTACCCAGTGATGTTTTAAGATAATTTATATAATTAAACAGTAAGCCAAAGTTTTTAAACTCAGAAGTCTATTTTGACCTTTAAAGCCTATGTAAAATTACCAAAATGCCCCTACGGGACATAGTTTGGTTATATAAGATAATTTTCACATATATAAAATATCCTACTGTTATAACTTATAAAAATACATATTTTTACTGATTAGATCAGACCTGAAACTCAGTTGCACAATTAAACTCTTTTATGGGCATTAAAATTACCAAAATGCCCTTATGGGACTTATTTTGGTTTAAATTACTTTTTGGGCATATATGTTAACTAGGGGTGTTCAGAATTCGTTTCGATTCGAAAAATTCGAAATTCGATTCGAATTCGATTCGATTATCAAGAATTCGTTTCGAGTCGCAAGAATTCGAATTCGAATTCGATTCGATTCGAGTCAAGTTAATCGAATACGAATCGAATACGAATTTACAATTTTAAATTCGATTCGATTCGAAATTCGAATAAGAATTATACATGTATTTTTATTTTTATATATATAATATATATAATTTAAAATTTAATACATATATAAATTAATTGGGCTATATAAAATTACCCATTTAAGTTATTACTAAGCCCATTACATATGATATGGGCATATGGCCCATGACATGATGAACCATCAAACAAATACCATATCTATTATTCGAATACGAAGCGAATACGAATTGAAGCGAATACGAATTGAAGCGAATTTATTCGAATTCGAATCGAATTCGAATTCGATTCGAATTCGAATTTTTATTCGAATACGAAGCGAATACGAATTGAAGTTTTTATTCGAATTCGAATTCGAATCGAATAGTATGTGTCTTATTCGAATTCGAATCGAATTCGAATTCAAGAGAAAAAAAAAATTATTCGATTAATTCGATTCGAATAATTCGAAAATTCGATATTCGATTCGATGAACACCCCTAATGTTAACATCTTACTGAGGTATTAACATATTTTGAGCATAATAATGATTAAGACCTGTATATAATTTATTTTGGTTACCCGTTACACGTTTACACGTTCGGATCGGCTTATGTGACTAGTTTACATAAAATAACCGAAACGGGTCAAACCTTATCACTAAATTCTCAAATTCCAGAATGTGTTTAGTTTACCCATATTATACAAGTATCCAAGCTTGTCGGGTCTAAATCTCATTCTATTCCGGTCTCCGCTTAATCGAGCGTTTAGAACCGTAAAGTTTCCTTCTAGCTAGCCGGTCTAAGTCCTTAACTAAATTAAAGACCCGTTAGCATCCTAATAGGTTAATAAACCTTCTATACAGATTAAATAGCTTCCGGTAGAAGGTGCCTTCAAAAGCTTTAGGATTTTACTGCTAGCATCAGGTAAATACTTTTAACTTATTTTCCCTTATACGGGCTTGGGATATGGTATTATAATAATACCACTTGGTCGGGTATGAAATCATTTAATCGGATTGTGATTAATAAATTTGCATAACCCGTTTTAATATGTCTTGTTTGATAACATAAACATTGGGGGTTAATCTGACCGTGTCCTGGATATCCTCGGCTCATTTCATTGAAAATGGCCACGACCTATGCACGGGGTGTAGGCATACACCTGACAGATGCAAATGCTAAAATAATATATATAAACCCACATGTTGGGGATAACTCCTTTGTGGGTTCTATAAGTGGTGAGTCGGTTAATCACAACCGGCTTCCAACCGGCCCCAATTGTAAGACAAACATGTAAATATGTATACAAGATTATATTTAAATAATTGTCCCAAGTTATAAAAGATTTGTGCCATGTGCACTTAAATCAATTTTCATAAATGTTTTCAAAAGAGTCAGTTAATTGTATTTACCAGTGTAAACTGACTTATTTTCTTAAAGACTGATTTGACAGGTACCTCTCGTAATAGGCTGGAGCTATAGGGTGTCTATAGAGAATCTTGCAAATCCATAAGATACCCGAAGTCTGTTGATTTTGTTTCTTTGTACATTTATGATCCGCCTGTGGATCTTATTACATTCCAGTCTGTATATTCATAAACTCGAACACTCAGACATTATGGTTTGTAATAGTTTATTCACCAAGCCTTTCGCTGTGCTATTATATTGTGTGTATTGACTATGATGATATCAACTACGTCACGATACTCCCCGCCGGGCCCACCGGAATTATGTGGAAATATCGGGGTGTGACACTAACCAATCGGATTATCGTCCGATCGAACGGTCGTTCGATCGATCGACCTGAAAGGTAGAGATACTTCTAAGTTTTCAAAATGCTACAACGAAAACTTCAAAAGTCAAACCATCATACACAAACACATCCATCCCAAACGAGGTAACAGTCCACTCGAACGGTCATCCAATCGGACGACTGTCCGAACGAACTGTCATCCGAATGACCGGCCATCCGATCGGACTACCATCCGATCGGACTGCTGTTCGACCCACTGACACCTTGTTCCTTTTTACGCGTCAACTTTTCGCTTGTGTTATCAATAACTGTTCAGGCTATTATCCGCTCTAAGCGCTCCCTTCAATCCAATAATTCAACCGCTGTGAGTATACTCGATCCCTTTTTGCTTTACGCACTTTTGGGTGTTATATACGTTACTTATACTAAATCACATCGAACACACTACGCAATACTTTAACGCTAACCATTACCGCATGTTATACGTGACATAATGAATGCTTATTTGTTATGTTTACACATGGAATGCTATCTACCTACCTTAGAAACGGTAGTACTATTTGTTTGGACTCAGCACCTGTTCACTCAGGGGTTGTTAAGGACAATTAATTACATGGGTCACAAGGGTGATCATGCAATACGAACTGCTTTGGGCAGTCAGCTCGCAGTCATTGGTATTGATAGGTTCATGTTGATAACTAAAATGCCTCATTTTACACTGTGTACGTGCTGGTTATGCGTAACGATTTCGAACTCTATATGCTATTATCAAACTTGTATGCTCACCTTTACACTATGTGTATTGACTTTTACTTTAACGTATGTGACAGGTGCTTAGGATGCTTAATTGCTTTGCTTGCTGTGAAATCGAGGCTAGGAAAGGTCTAGAAACCAATAAACAATTGTCTGTACTTGAAATCTGAGTTGTCGGAATAGAACAATTTGACTAGATTTTGTCTGTAATAATTATGTTATCTTTTAAGACGTGGTATGGGACATGTTGTTTAATTAATTGGTAATTTTAGTTGTTATGGAAACTTCTGGACAATCTGTTTCGCTCAGTGCCATGCCCCGATGTTTCTGCCATCGGTTGGGGTGTGACACCGATCAACAAGAAAAACACTACCAAATGTGATAAAATCATCAAAGCTTTTTTATTTGACCCATTAGATACAAACTTTAGATAGACTAAATTATACGTAAATTGGTTGAAATTACCATCTCCATTTAGGACTGTAAATCATGTATATATACGGGTATGTTGGTTTCTTTTAGATCTTAAATGGTTAATTTGCAGAGGCAATAATGTAGTTCACTTTGCTTAAGACTATGGTGGAGATGTTTTACAAACACTCCATCCCTACACCCAAAAAATGAATGCAATAAGTCCTTTCAACTTGGTGTTGGTTTGTTGGTGGATACGTGGCTGCCGTTTTGTGAGCTATTGTATCTCATCCTACTGATAATCTTGTCTTATTACTAAATAATGCTAAGGAAGCAAGTGTTGGAGATGACTAATGATGTGATTTTCTTTCCCGGATATGCATACCCATACCCGTACCGATTTTTGCCTATTCGGTACATGTATTATTACCAAGTTATTAGTATTCCGGTACTTACAGGTACTTTCCTAGTAATATATAGTATCGGTACCGAATTTAAGTATGACATTTCAAGAGTTATTTTTGGTATTATGTTTTATTGATTACGAATGAATTTGATATTTTATGCGTTATCCTCTCTATTCCTACGGGGTAAAGGTAAGGTTGTCTACATTTACCCTCTTCAAACCCTACCTTAGCTTTGCTATTGGTGAGATTTACTAAGTATGATGATGATGATGATTTGGTATTATGGTATCCGTATCGATTTTACTTATTTGGTACCCGTATTGTATTAATACTTTTACCGATTATACCTATTTGGTACCCGTACTGTATTGGTATCCGTACCCATTTTATATATTTGGTATACGTGGTATCCGTATGAGTGCTAAAAAAACAAAGTGGTACCAAAACGGGACCATGCCGAAATATTGATACTCATACCCATGCTGGTACCGTACCACTATATTCGGTTGCTCAAATTCGTTATCGAGGCGGGTTGTACCGATCTCATCCCTAGATGTGAGTGCTTCTTGTTATTCTTGTCTCAGAAACTCTATTATCCTCTTTTATAAAAATAAATAAATAAATAGATACTTTTATTCAAGGGTGTGAAGAAACTTAGCGATTGGGGTCTTTTCACCCGAGGTCTTCCTTTACGTATCGTAACAATCCGAACACTCATAGGAGCGCAATGGTGAATTTATGATGGTTATAAAGTGTTTGTTGGGTTGTGGGTTATCCTTACATTTATTAAAAGTTGCGATCTTTTTTCCCTTAAACTTTTGAAGCCAAAGTTATAACCAACTAATTGTTGTTTACATGCCAAATCAATGGTGGTGCCGCACCACCTACCACCATTGAAGCTGCAAAATCCTAGAACTCGTGAAGCTTGATTTGTGATCGTGGACTCTTAGGCATTTCTTCTTTCTTTATTTTTTGGACATCTAAAATAGGTAAGGGGCTTTATAACATTTCTGGTATTTGAATAGATTGTGCTAGCATCATTCATGTGAAAAGTTTTGCGTATGATTAAGTATGAAATATTTATCATGAAAGTAGAATCGCACCAATTTGCACTAAAAGAAATAATGGGCATGTAGGATATGGTTACACCTAGCCAAAACTCTTTAAAATCATCTAAGTCTGTGAATGCAAATTGATGTTGGGTTTTATGCTCATCATGATGTGTTTTTTTATATATTTTTATGCTCATCATGATGTGCACTAATTTTAACGTTATTTCACTAATTTCGTGAAAATAATGTCAAAAGAGGGGGATGGTTAATCATGCATTATGTGGTGGCGTTGATAGCCGAAAGACAAGGGAGTACGTGCACTAATTGGCCATTGTCTTAATTGCCGAGTGTTATGTGCCTTATGTCCAAGGCTTGATGCAAAACTACCATCGAGCCGGGGGTCTCACTAGAAGCAGCCTCTCTATTCCTACGGGGTAGAGATAAGACTGTCTACATCTTACCCTCCTTAGACCCTGCCTTAGCTTTACTATTGGTGGGATTTACTGAATATGATGATGATTTTCAAGTTATTTTAGGCTTTCCTGAGCCGGGTCATGGATTTCACGTCATCTTTCGACTTAGGCATTCCTTAATCATATTAGGGCCAGGTTCGGGTATATGGTTCCCAACAACTTATAGGGTCTTTTGTCTAATGTGATTATGATTTAATGGATGCTTTTATTGAGATTAAATATGGTTATCATGTTTTCTGTGAATAACAATTTTATAAACTGATCATGGATTAGAAAGAACCAAGACCGGAGGATTTTGTGTGTAATTTCTCTATAGGTAAATGTTAGGATTGACATATAATGGAGTAAATTGTTAAAAGTGTTAAAAGGTGTTACCCTTGAAGATTTTTGTGATCCCTACTCGAAGAGAAACAAAGACAAACTTTGATGATCTTTATCACTTTATGAATATGACTTGTAAATGGTTATCTTAATTGTGAAAATTTAAAAATAAACGTAAGATTGGTTGGTTGACATTTAATCAAAACAAAATATATCTTTTTTTAATGGGGTAGTAAATCTCTTTTAATTTGTTTTTTAATGTATAGTTTGTAAACTTTTGTGAAATCAGCCCATATTTATTCTAAAAAAAGACCAAATAAAGTCAACTTGCTAGGAGTTTCGATATCATATACAAATAAAAAAAGTCCAAACAACTCGACCCGCTTAGGCATCCCTTATTCTAGGCTTGGAGACGCATCTCATCGGTGTACATTATGATTTCCAATGATCCACTAGGTTTACGTTTACTTGCACGAAGTTGCCATTTGAAACCCTTTTCATGTAACTTACACCTTATATACACCGAGTGGTTTTTCATGATTCAACAACCTCAAAAATTTTATGTGTCTTGATATTGTAAAGCTTGGCAACTTTAATGACTTCTTCCTTGTCACTAAATGATTCTTTTCCCAACTCATGATTGAAATTATGTTTACTCTCGAAATACGATATTATCCGATTTTCATCAATATTCAAGTTAGTTTCATCTAAATTGGTGTAATTTGAAGGTACTTGAACGTAATTGTATAATGTTTCATCTTTATCTAGTTGAGTTTCATATCTTCTCTTAACACATCGTCCATATCAAGTAGAGTTTCATTTTCATCTCCAATTCCAAGTTTTAACACATCATCCACGTCATCATTGTTTACAATAGCAATTTGTGAGAATATGTTTAAATCCTCGTGTTAAATCATTCTGGTATTGCGGTAACCTGGTTCATTATAAATGATAATGCAAAAACTTAAGATACGATGCATAATGATAATGCTAGTAATAAAAACACAATTGTAATGGAAAAACTTGAATCTAACCAAAATCTAATGGTAAAATCAGAATCAGGTCAAAATAGAACGACAAACGAGCAACAAGAACTTCATGGCAAAATTAAAACTGATTGGGAAAATCAATCAATATAAAATTGAACCTGATCGACAAAATCAAACAACAAGTTCGAACGTTGATAAAGAATGGCAAGGACGAAAATAACCTTATATCTCCACTGAATTGAACCATGAAAGAATAAGAGTTGCCTAACCCAAACCTTGAATATTGGATCATCCTTTGATTTTGAATCTTTAACCATGGTTTGGTTGGATTTTGGATTGTCATTGGTTAACGTGGGCGTGACTGCAAAAAAAAAAAGAAAAAAAACCTTGATTTAACCTAATTTCAAATTTACAAAATAAGAGACTAAATTATTTTTAACCCGTTTAGTAAATATATTATCCACCAACATATATTTGAAAAACAAACTCTTGAATCATTCATGTTTATAAATACATAAAGCATCAAAGTTAACAGCTAACATGATGACAAGATACAAGAACTAATAGGATCACTTGATTAATTTTTCAAGTAACATGTATGCAATGGTCAAAAATACTTTCCAACATAACTCAAGTAGTTGTTGTTGGTTGAACATCCAAAAGAACACAACATAGACAAACAAAAAAGCAACATATATTGAGTTTTAGTCAACATCAATGCCAAGAAACAACCAAAATGTGTTGTAGATGTGTTGTCAACCAAAGATATCGAAAACTATCCACCAAACTTAAGACCCCCACTAATGAGTAATGGACTATCCAATGAATGATTTAAAAATCATACAACAAGGAAAGCAATATTCGTGTCATAGAAGATGTGTTTTGTGTTCTTCGTGCGACTTCCAAAAGACAAGCATAGAGAAAAACCAAAAACAGACACAAAAACCACAAGTCTTGCCAATGAAGTAGAAGATAATGATGATTAATTTTATTCTTTGAAACTGTCAATTGATTTGAATCAATAATAATTTGTAAATGAAGTAATGAATGTGGCTTGGTGA
Organism: Helianthus tuberosus; assembly: GCA_030545235.1. Taxonomy (NCBI): domain Eukaryota; kingdom Viridiplantae; phylum Streptophyta; class Magnoliopsida; order Asterales; family Asteraceae; genus Helianthus; species Helianthus tuberosus. Next base: position 36,359,786 of record CM060436.1, read on the forward strand.
CTATAATGCAAGTAGAACCAACGTTTCAAAACCAAACTGGACCGGAAACCGGGCATGAAAATGGTCTGGTTAAGCCTATACAAGTGTTCCTCATTTGAACTGGTTGGTTATCGGTTGGGCTGGAAACCGGTCCGGTTAAGCATATTTAATTGTTCCCCGTTTATTTAAACCAATAAAAAGTATTTTCCATATATTGTATATTTATATATATTAATATAGTTTTATATTATTTTTTATGCCATCCATATCTTAAGTTGGTTAGACCAATCCACTAATAAGAAGACCGGTTTGTTGTGCCATCAGACTGTAAACTTTAAGTAAAACTCTTGTGATTTGGATTTGGAATGAACGATTGAGCATGGAATCGTGTAACTTGAATAGTTGAACGTGGAATACTAAAAAGTATAAATATAGAATGGAGGTGTGAAGTGAGACCCTAATCCAACTAATTTGGACTCCCGGTTGGCTTTATATGGTTGATCAATGTAATGTATTATGAATATATGGTTGTATGTGAATTTTAGACCCAGGAGCTGAGATGGCCAACGAAAAATCTACCGGTCATACGACCTTTTGTTCTCACCCACCCTCTATATGCAAATGATTCAGTTTTATACAGGCCAATTATGCATTCCGGTCAGTTAATAGTTTTATTTATTAACTGATCATGTTCTTTGATATATAGTATAAAGTAAAGCCTATTGCGTGAGTTAAAAGACATGTATACATTAACACAAGCAATCCCATGGTTACATCGTACAAATGCAAACTACATGATATCAACAATTTTAGTTTGTGAGACAAATAGTAAAGATAAACATATGTCAAATACAATCTTGATAGTTGATACGCGTAGTAATGTCAAAAGTATCTAAAACTTAATGTATAATTACTCCCACTAAGATGGTTAATGTTAGAAGGCCTAAATCTTACCCAACCAAGTGAGATAATAGTTTTGCAAGTACTCTAGGGACTATTTTCTTCCATAACCACGATGTTTTACCACTAATTTGTATGAGTTCATATTTTATAATCACGTACCCAAAAAGAGGATATTATGTGTTACAAAGACCCATGTATCTGAAGTGATGTGTATAGGTTAATAACTTTGACATTTGTAGATTACAAGAATTTACACAATCAAGCAATGTGATCTACACATACTTGTCACTTTTATAGATTTATCTAATATAATTGATGGACTACTATAACAATATAAGGACTATAAAAACAAATATACTAAAAAGCATACAATTGCATGCTTATTATATTTTATGTTTCGGGATATCAAAATAAAAAAAACTTGACAGAAAAATTAGAGTTAAAACTAAAGCTTGAAACAATTAAGCAAATACAAACTAGGTTTTTTTCTTATCCTATATTGGTCCTAAATCAAGGGCCATCCAAGTGTATAAAGAGAAGAAGTCTGCTTGAAAGAAAAATTATGCTTTCAACATTTTTGACCCATGCGAAGTTGTGAAACATATCGGTTTGGTTTAGTTTAATTCGGTTTTAAACTCATTGCCGATTCTAATAGATGAAAACACATATGTTTTTCACACACACCGATAAAGTGAGGCTTAAACTGTGTTTTTGTTTTATTTGTTTATTGTAGGTTGGTAAATCAATCCAACATCTAATTAGCGTTGTAGCCGAGCTCGAATCGTTCCAAGCTTTGTTACAAAGCTCAGGTTCGACTCGTGGGTAGATTTTTCCTCTCGAACTCAGCTCGCTTTACTATTTATATTCATTTTTTTATTATTTTATATGTATTTATGGTTAAACTTTTTAATGACATTAACATGTTATTTAGTATTTTTTATCATAATTATCTATATATATATATTAAAAATTATTAAGTATATAAGTATGATGCGTTAAATAAAAAGTATATTTATAATATGCTCGTTTAGGATCGCGAATTACTCGAACTCGGTAAGTGAAGCCCAGATTTGGGATCGCTTATTAAACGATCCTATTTAGGCTTGAGCTCGTTTAAGTTTGACTCGGTTTGACTTTTAGTGACCCGATCTCGAGTAGCTCACTAGCGGCTTGGCTCGTTTACACTTCTATTCAATATGCCTTTGTTGAAGATAAATTTTCATTATGGATTGTTTTGGACGAATTGGATATAGCTTATGATTATGAATTTGGTGTACGTAATCAGTTTGACTTGACTGGGATCAATCTTCATATTTGTAGCAACGCAACTTGCATTGGATTGCCTTGTTTAATTTGCTCATTGTGTGTTTGAATATATAAGTCATTACAATTAGATGATTTTGATTAACCTTTAGTGTTTTGATTAATTAAATAGACCCTGTAAAGTATAAGAGTATCTCGTCTGGTTTCAGATATAAGATATTGCTAAAGGAGTAGGGTGTGAGGGGCTAGGTACCTACCATGTTTGGTTATAGTGCTCATGGTGTCTGCAAATTTAGGTTCTATGAGTTCTTCAGAAAATATTGCGCTGACATTGCTACTAAACCTGTATATGCAAAACCAATGGTTTGCTAATGAAGTAATGAATGATGTCTAGGTGACTCTAGTTTAAGTAAAGACAATGTTTTCAAAACCAAACCAACCTATGTCGGTCGGTCGGACCGGGAACCGGTATGAAACCGGTCCGGTTAAGCTATTTAAATGTTCCTCATCTAAATAGGTCGGTTACTGGTTGGGCTTGAAACCGGAAACAAAACTGGTTCGGTGATGTAATGTAAATTACATCTATTTCCGAGTATAGTTTGTATTATATTTCGAGTCATTTTGTGTCGTTTTATAGTTGGTTTTGTATATTATCGAGTCTTATGTCTATTTCAAGGTCCAAAGGAGAAAAGAGTTAAAAAGAGTGAATATGGAAGAAACTGAGCCTTCGGACGGGTCGTATATGATCAGGAGGATCACGGGAATGGAAAACAAGGAAAAAGGCCTGGTTGCGTTGCGCGACCAGGAGAAGGATGCTCATCGTGTGATGCGGCAAGCAGAAGTCAAAAGTCAGTCAAATACTATGTTTTTATTCAGTTTTGGACTTGTCATGTGGATTTAATAATAAGGTAGTTAACTTTGGTTTCAATGTTCTAATGTATATGTGTGCTTGAACTTGTTCATTGATCAATTATAATTCCTTATGCGTACTTGTTGAATGTATGTCATATGATATTTGCATGCTAGGTTAACAGCTTGGTGCTTTTTACTATTAGATGGTTTGCTAGCGTACGTAGTAGCCATAGGAATTTGATTGTGATTTTGTTTAGGATTAAGTGTTCTACCAATCCCAATAGCCGTGAGGTGAGAGGTTGTTGGCTAGTCTCGAGTGATTAGGTTTCTAGGTTAGTTTCTTCATGAGAAGATCCTCTAGTTCGTCTCTGTCTGCTAGCTGAGTTAGATTATAAATCTTAGTTTCCCTAGATTTTTGTGCCATGAGGTAGAGTGTCTAAGGGTGCTTTGTTATCACAGTAGGATAGCCTGTGAGGGAGTCCTATTAACCGGTAGTTAAACAGCTGCCATAGGTGTCTTCTCGAGAAGGGTCGAGGGTCCTGTTCGGTTATCCTTTAGGTTTAGTATATGAAGATCCCGATTTCCACATTAATTCCAAAACCGTTAGAACATGTCTTTCAAGTGTAGGATTCAGACCTAGGTAGTGAGTTTTCCATCATCTAATTACATCTCCCGTTGAGTTCGTGTGACTAGTCAGTTTTAGTTATTCTAGTTATTTTAGTAGCCTGTTAGAAAACCCTCACTCAACAACAAAACAATTAAGTCATATCAGTCTAGTAATTAGTAGTCAAGTATAGTAAACGTAATTAGAGAGTCCCGTGGGTTCGATACTCGGACTTACTTAGGCTATACTGCATTGACCAGTACACTTGCCGGTTGTGTGGTCTAGGTTTTAGAGAGTCTGTTTTTTTTTTTTTATAAATTTTAACCTTAGCATGTCTAGTTTAGGTTAATATTAGTTAGCTTTAATTGACCACTTCGAGCACATCATTCGGTTAAGCATATTTAATTGTTCCTTATTTATCCGCACCAAAACATAAAGTATTTTCATATATTTTGTTTCTTAAGATATATTTATATGGTTTTAAGTTTTACATTATTTACAACGTCAACCGATTCCTAAATCTGGTCAGACCATTCATTGGTAAGATAATTGGTTCGTTGTCCGGACTGATTCTGAAAACATTGAGTAAAACTCTAGTGATCTTGATGTAGAATGAACGATTGAGCGTGGAATTTTGGTAACTTATAATAGTTGAAGGTCTAATAGTGTAAAGTAATTTATTAAACTAATTTGGACTATTGACCGTTGAGCAATGTGATTAATTATGAATGCATGGTTGTATGCGAGTTTGGGACCAGGAAATTGGGATGGGCAATGAAGAATCTGCGGTCAGGCGACCTTTTGGCATCTACCGCCCTCTATATCTATATGATTTTGTTTTATACGGGCCAATCATGCATTTTGGTTCGATCATAATGATTGTACTCATAGTTGGTTCAATTTAGTTTTTTTTTTTTTTTTTTTTTTTTTTTTTTTTTTTTTGTTGTTGTTGAGTACAAGCATGATGAAAAATCATACCTTAAAATTGGCTTTTAGATTAACACTAAAACAAACTGTGCGTTTTTTAAGGTTTAGTTAGTTCACGTTAACTAAGGTTAATTACGTTGGTTAATTCGATTCATGCTCACCCCTAATAGCAACCATTGGTATTTACATATAACATCACACCCACACACACATATATATATATAGGATTAGGTTCAAGAGTGAACACTAGTGTAGCTTGCGAACTGAGTGAACTAATCCTGGTCATACACGTGTGTGGATCAATGGCCAAGATTTGATGTTGAAATACACTAGTGTAATTTATGATTTGATGATGAGATTCTGGCTATACATGTGTGTAGATCAATGGCCAGGATTTGTTCACTCAGTTCGCAAATACACTAGTGTTCACTCTAGAACCCCACCCTATATATATATATATATATATATATATATATATATATACATATAATAAAGTAAATCACATGAGGACACATGGCATTTTATGAGTTGATCTCAATTATTTTTTCCCTCCTAAATAAATAGATATAGATAATATTTTTTTAATAAGATTCAAATAAAAGAAATATTATTTTAATACATGAATTTTATTTTTTTATCCTTTACCCTTAATAAATATATATAGATTATATCTCAAATAAAAAATATATTATTTTAATCCATAAACTTTATCTTTTACCATTTTGTTTTCCATTTATATTTACCATATCTTTGCTTTATAGTAGAGATTAATAAAATTCAATTATAATAAAATAAACATGTAAATAACTAATGGCTTTACTAACGTTTTAGACTTTTAATGTAAAAATATCAATAAAATATAAGTAATAATAAAATAAATATATAAGAACTAAAGTTGGTAGGCGTAATCCATATGAGATTATTTTGTTTAGAATTTTTTTGAATTTTTTTATTGTTAGTTATTTTTACAAATTAATCATTTTTAATTGGTTGCTTTTATAGGCGAGATCGTATACTTCCATATGGTAAGGGGATGCGACAACCGAGCGACAAACGAGTTGAGATACTTTCACTTTGTCATTAGACTTATGTAGTATGTATATGCAACGTTCTTTTATGCACGTTTAATTTTAGTTTCAATCAAGACCATTAAACATTCAAATTAGATAACAATGAGAATATTACAAATAAGACAACCAATGTGGTGTACTAAATTTTTTTTAGTGAAATCTGAATTATTCGTTGTATTTTTTTTACCTATCATATGGGTTTTTAAGTTTATTTTATTTATATTAAAATTATTTTTATTATTTTAATTAAAACCAAACAAATTTAAAGTATTTTCATTTGTTAAACCACGTGTACACGTGGGCTCTAACCTAGTATATATATAACTTTGATATGAGAAGAGAGAACAAATATGGGCCACTAATTTCATTTTAAATCTTAAAAAGTGAAAATTATATGAAAAAGACATAATTAAACATTAAATAGTTTCTCTCCGGTTTGTTTTTTTTTTCTTTTATCCAAAGTTATATGCATATATTTATCCTACATGTAATGAAACAATTGTTAGTCATCTCTCTATAAAATTTGTTGAATTAATCTTGCACGTTTTTAGATTTATCATACGCATATCAAATTTATCATATACATATCGAACTTATCCAACACATATAATAATTATCAAACAAGTATTGGATAGAATTTGTCGTAGCAAAAATAACATGAAGTTAATTAGTTCATTAAGTTACTTAACTAAAATTAGAGAAGATCAATAAATTACTCTAACTTATTAAATTTACTTATATACCCTTAGGCTGGAGGGTGTGGGGGCGTCACCTCCGCCAGATCATCATCAATGGCGCCACCACCCCATACCACCGAAATTAAGAGGAGGCGCCATATGTGGTTTCGCCAACATGGTAACGGAGACAAGGGGGCTTTATCGAGGAATGATTGGTTAAAGGAGGGGGCGCTATAGTGTGAAAGGATTTTATCCCACACCCTGCAAGTTAAAGGGGGGGGGGGGGTCTTAAAGCCTCTGTGTAACGTGGCGTTGACGTGACGTTGATAAAGCCCCTCCCACACCCTCTAGCCTTACAATAACATTTAATACAATTATAAGATAATTACAATAACATTAAATACAAATATAAGATATAGTTAATTAATGTTATATCTATTTATTAGTATATATTTTACGTAAAAACATATAATAAGCTATTGAAGTCATCCTATTTGTATTTAGTTATGTTAGCCTTTTCATATCAGTCTATACTATATAATAATAATAAAACAAAATTGGAGGACACATGACACTCTATTGGTGATCTCAGTTGTATTTTCTCGCCTAAATAAATAAATATAGATGATATTTGTTAACAAGATTCAAATAAAAAATTTAGAGATAACGAATGACCCCTATATATTATTTTAATCGCATGAATTTTACCTTTTACCCTTTTGTTTTTCATTTATATTTACCATGTCTTTACTTTATAATAGAGATTAATAAAATTAAATTATAATAAAATAAGCATAAAAAACTCATGGCTTCTACTAACGTTTTAGATTTTAGAATTTTAATGTAAAAATATAAGTGAAAATACAAGTAATAACAAATACATAAATAATAACCTATAACAAGATAGTTTATGTTAATACCCTAACTATCTATAATATGTAATCTTTTATAATAAAGGGTTGAATTCATTTCAGAACTTTAAATAATTGCAAAACTTTCAAAAATCTTAATAATAATCATTTTAATTATACATCAAACATTATTTATATTTTTTTATTACATATATGTAACCACAAGTTTACATATTTGCAATAACCAAATTGTATATATGTTTAATAACTAAATTACATATGTGCAAAAAACCAATTTACATATATGTAATTATAAATTACATATAAAAATAATTATAAATTACATATAAAAAATGAAGTGAATTGCAAGTTTTATCCAATATTTTTACCAAATTTTAGGCGGTGTCCTTTGTCTTTAAAATTGATTAGTCTTGTACTTAATGTTTCAAAATCCTACACGTTATGTCCTTTGACCCTAACCCAATTAGATTTTCCTCTTGATAAACAAAAGTTTTATCTTTCCTATTTTAATTACAAATCGGCACAATCAGCCTACAACAAACATCACAACGACTTAGTGTTGTGTGGGGCTCTCTTACCACACGATTTCAAATCTGGAAAAGAGGGCGATTCAAATTCAGACGCATCACACAAAAACTCGGCAAATTCCATACAAAACCTCACCTCCGACTCTTAAACGGCGTTCGGTATCACCATCTCTGCCACCGTTTGACCACCGGTGTCGCATTCATGCCGTTAAATCACACTTTTAGGTTTGTAAATTTATTTGTTTCGTCGGTGATGTTGACAGCGGTGGTTGCTTATGGAGGTGGTAGTCGTGATGGATGATGGGTATCGTAGGTGCAAGTGGTGGTGGTGGTGATGATGATGGCGGTGGTTGGAAGTGAGAGAGGGAGAGAGAAAGAGAGAGTGTGTGTGTGTATGTGTTTAGAGAGAGAAAAGATAGGTGGGTGAGTCTTTATTTGTTGTTTTTTTAATTCAATTTATACATACATTAGAATTTTAAAAGACAATAAAGTGAGAGAGAGTGTGTGTGTGTGTGTGTGTAGAGAGAGAGAAAAGATAGGTAGGTGGGTCTTTATTTGTTGTTTTTTTTAATTCAACTTATATATACATTAGAATTTTAAAAGACAATAATACCCTCATATTGTAACGCTCCGCATTTATGTATTTTCCATATTTAGAAAGTTGTATTCGCATTTCTATTTTTAGAAACTTGTAATCGTGTTGTATTTGTGGTTCATTTCCAATCTTGTAATCCGAGGCTTTGATCATAATGGAAATTCATTTTATACATATAGGTGTTACCTTTCATGTTTGTGTTATATATGCAAACAATATTTAAATATGTGTTTATACGTAAAACCAAGACTTAAAATACACTTTGGATACCCAAAAACAAGTTAAAATACAAGAAAACGGCATAAAATAACCTTGTTACAAAGTGCAGGGACTAAAAATGAGCAAAACCAAAAGCTTTTCCACCTCCTTTCTCCTCCAATCAACTTTCACCCTTCTTTAGCCAATTAGATTTCACTCTTTTCCACATTCTTTCTCTTCCAATCACTTTATACCTTCATTAACTCCCAAACCCTAATCCCCACTTATAAATACAAGCCTCCACCGCCTCCTAAACACTTTCCACACACTAATCTACTCCCAAAATCTCTAATCATCTCAAGAATTTCAAGCAATGAAGAATACTTCAAGTGTTCTAAGTGAGTTTTCACTCACTTTTCGTCACCTTTCTTCTTCAAATCTTCTTTCAAACTAACTACTTGGGCAACTTCTAGGAAGGTTTCCACAAGTTTGCCATGGAAAACTAAGGTGGAACCTCACCATATTTGAGGTCCAAAGTAGCATAAAATTATGCTCTAATTTATCTTTTTATTTTTTATAGATAATGCTTAAAACTTAGTGGAATCTTATACCCACCTTACTCCCAACTAAGCTTATAGTTGTGGGTTTGTGTGTGGTTGATTTTCACCAAGAAATAAGGCTAAAAAAACTCTTTAAAATTATGCCCACAATGTTCTAAGTGTTGAAACCATCCAAGCTTTCACCTTCAATGTTGAATTACTTGTGTATGAGTAATGTCCAAACCATGGAAGCCTTGGCTCTCCAAACTTGTTCCACTACCCCACCTGCATATTTTAGTGTAAAAATAACTTCCATAAAGTGACAAGAATACATCATGTCCTCGAATATTTTTCATGATCGAGATGTGTGCATCTAGTTTTCTCACTTGGTTGTTTTTTTAGTTAGCTGGTTCAATTTAATCTTATATTCACGACCAACCGAACTCTGTTCTTTGGTGAATCATACAAACAAGTTTAACGGATGGAAATAATCTTACCTCCATGCTTTACTTACATGATAATACATGATTGACTAAATTATAACTTAACCAATATAATATATAATATATACTTAATAACCGAATTCTTAATACTAACCGGATCATGGTTAGATGTCAAGGACTTGGATTAGATTATTTTCGTTTCTAGACTCCTCGTTTGTGATTCTAATGGGCAAGTTAGGACCCATGAAAGCACATGAAAACTTAGTGTCCAAATGAGTACCTAGACAAGATATACTTTCGTTACACGTATACTTTTTACACTTAACTCCGAATCCAACTCTCTACGAACACCATATTCTCATACACCTTCGTTTCCCCAATGTATGGTAACTTTGGTGCTCCACTCTCCACGACTCGTCAACTCATGTTACTTTGGAAAGCTTACCAAACCGTGAGTGTACATGACCATTTTTACTTTTCGACACTTTTGGGTGCAATACTTATGATTTATTAAACTCACACAATCACATACAAACATGTTTAACACAAACAAACAATCCATTATACATGCTTAATATGTGATGCTAAAAATTCATACATGCTTGATGTATTGCAAAATACATCCTTTATTCGTGTATAGTTGATGTGCTAAAAGTGGTCCAATTAAACTAACTAGTTTTAACCCTAAATTAGACACTCTAAGTTTTAAATTTATAAAAACAGACTCTCTAAAACCTAGACCACACCACCGGCAAGTGTACCGGTCAATGCAATATAGCCTAAGTAAGTCCGGATATCGAACCCACGAGACTCAATTAAATTACGCTAAGACTCTATCTAGACTAAGACTGACACGACTTACTAATTGATTATTTGATTGGGGGGTTTTCTAAAAATCCTAAATTTGCAAGTAAAGATTAAACTAAATTAGCTAAATTAACAAAACACGAACTTGGACGAAGACTTAAACCAGTGACGATGAAGACTACCTAGGCTAGACTCAGGTTAAACTTGGAGTGGATTCCTATTCGAAAGTAATGTGGTATGGAACTGGGATCTTTTGATACTAAACCTATTAAGACACCAACTAAGCCCCTCAACCCTTCTCGAGGTGAAACTTATGGCACTACCTAGGCTGTTACGACTACCGGTTGTTAGATTTCCTTACAGTCCTCTAACTTCTTAAAAAGTGCCTTAATATGACAATCTACCTTACAGCGCGAAAGTCTAAGGCAACTATGGGTTTCAAAATTGGTTTAATAGACAAGAGAATGGTTAGGGAACTAAGACCGATTTCTTACAAAACCTAATCCTAGCTATATACCAAACCGAGACCTATTAACAACCCCAAGCCTTACAGCGACAAGATTAGTAGAACACTTGATTTTATAAGATTACCGAATATTACTTCTAAGGTTACTTACTAGATTTTCGCCTTAAAGGATTAAAGATTTATAACGTGATATAGACACTCACCTAAATCTAGAACCCTAGCATAACCCTATTATGTGTTATAGACCGTCACCAATGATTATACGAAGCAATAAACAGCGATCAAATAATATCAAGCATGCATATACACCAAATCAAAATTCCATAATCGTTTACAATTCAAGAAAACCCATAAACCACATTAAATACGAATAAAAATCCAAACTTTATTAAACCATTGTCATACCTAGGTAGTTATAAAAGATTTAGCCGCTAAACATGATCAGTAACATAATCATAATCAATATAAGTTCTGAATTCATCAAGATACAACTTAAAACGAAAGAATAGGTTAATTAAACCCGTAATCTTCACTCCCGAACGCTCCAAGGTGTTACCCGAATGATTCCCAGCAACCGAACACTTCCAAGATCTTCAATCAGCCTCCAACGGTCGCCTGGAACTCCAAATTCGTAAGATCCTCGTTCATCTGATGTGCGGCTCTTCTTCTCGTCCAAAGCTATGTATGGAATAATATATCCTTTCTCAGCCGTCGACAATATATATGATTTTTTTTTTTTTTGAAATGTAACTTTTATATAAAACACCGAGACCGAGCCAAAAAGCCGGCTCACAAAAACAACCTACAACATATACAAAGGAAATTTACACCATTCAACCCAACTTAAATCTTTATGTTTCGATCTATTCCTAAGCCAAAGATATCCAAACGACTTTAAATCTCCCATAATATCTTCACTTCTACCGCGACCATTAGAAAGGATTTTATCATTCCTTGCCCTCCATATGCACCAACACCCTATCATAATGAGACCTTGCACCAGATTCTTTCCTTCCTTATTGAGATTGCATGACTTATGGAAGTCAGCCACATCATTGAAGCCGAAAGCGAACATAGGCGGCAGCCGCACCCACTCACAAAACTGCTGCCAAACCCTTAAGATCAGTGCACAGCCCGAAAAAATATGATCAGTACTCTCTTCGTTTTCTCCACAGAAACAGCAACTAAGGTCAGAAATTTGAATGTTACGATGAGCCAGAGCCAATCTAGTCGGTATTTTGTTCTGCAGCGCTCTCCAAAAAAAGATTCCACACTTAGTCGGCACCCAAGACACCCAGTCCGAGATATTATTCAAGGTTGCAGCATTATCTTTGATGAGAATATTCCTAATCGCAGCCGCTGAAAAATTACCCACCTGATCCCCTATCCACTTCCATTTATCTTGCTGATCCAAAACCCTGACATCCCTAAGAAGGTGAACCAGCTTGAAGAAATCCGATTGATCTCTCTCAGAAGATAATTGGCAAGACCAGCTCCAAACTTGCTCCGAGTGATGCTCCCCATACTTCAACCTGTCAGAGATGAAATAGGATTTATCGCTCTCTTTCTCGTATAAATTAGGCCAGATGTGCATGAGCGGTCAGTCTCCGATCCAAATATCCGATCAAAATCTAGTGTTCTTCCCGTTCCCTGGAATACTTTTAATGCAAGACGTTAATCTTTTCCCATTAAGGACAGTAGCTTTTTCCAGTTTCACTATGTTTCTCCAAACTCCAAAAACATTAGAGTTCATTGGCAAGCTCGACCATTTCTTACACGACCCGTGTATAGCCCCTATTACCGCTTTCCATAGGCTTTCTTCTTCAACTTTGAACCTCCAAATCCATTTAGACAGGAGAGAAAAATTAATGTACTTGAGTTTACACAAGCCCAACCCCCCAAGTTTTTTTGGAAGCGCCACCCGGTCCCAAGACACCCAATGCATCTTCTTCACAGAGTCATTACCAGCCCAAAGAAACCTTTTCATCAACAATTCTAGTTTCTCCACTACTTTGACAGGAGCCTTGAACAAAGAAAGGTAATATATAGGCAAGCTCTCCAAAACCGCTTTAATTAATGTGACTCTACCACCGATAGAAAGAGATAAAGCCTTCCACGACGAAAGTCTTTTTTGAAAGATTTCCACCATCGGGTACCAAATATTTATCCTGTTGATATTAGCTCCAACCGAAATACCAAGATACTTAAATGGGAACGTACCTGTCCTACACCCCAAAATTGATGCCAAACCTTCAGTTTCTTCTTCGTTAACCCCAAGCCCGAACATATTCGACTTATGGAAGTTAATTTTTAAACCAGAACAAATGTGGAAAATCCTCAAAATTCTAGCAATCGTTTGAATATTCTCCTTGCTCCATTCCCCCATAATAAGCGCATCATCTGCATAAAGAAAGTGCGAAACCACCGGGCCTCCGTTAGGCGTATTGATCCCTTTAAAAATTCTGGAGGAACATGCGTTGGAAATGAGACGAGATAGAATTTCCATGACCATCAGGAAGAGAAAAGGAGAAATAGGATCTCCTTGTCTCAAACCCTTTTGATATTGGAATTCAAAAGTGGTAGAACCATTGACCAACACCGCCGATCTAGCCGAAGAGAGGATCCCCTCCATCCACAAACGCTATTTAGCCGGGAACCCCATCTGATCCATGACGTCAATAATGAACTTCCAATTAACGTTGTCGTAAGCTTTCTCGAAGTCAATTTTGAGAAGAAACGCTTTTTTCTTACGAAGTTTCATCCAAGCCATAACCTCATTAAGCATAAACGGACAGTCCAAAATGAACCTATCTTTAACAAACGTCGACTGGGAAGGAGATATGACCTTACCGATAACCTTTTTTAATCTGTTGGCAGTGATTTTAGAAATCGTCTTGCTGATAACTCCAATAAGATTAATAGGACGGTAATCTTTGAGGTTCGTTGGGTCCTTAACCTTAGGGATTAAAGTGATAAAAGAGGAACCACTCCCCTGGTTGATACTACCGAACTCATGGAAGCTTTTAATAATTTCCCCGATATCTTGCTCGAAAATAGACCAAAATTTCTTAACAAATTTGAAGTTAACCCCATCTGGACCCGGAGCTCTATCCGACCCGCATTCGAAAACTGCCTCCTTGATTTCTTTTTCTGAGAACTGGCTAATAATATCCCGCGCTTCTTCATCAGAAATTCTTTTTATACCATGGCAGCGAACCGTTGGTCTATTAACCCTCTTCTCACTAAACAAGTTCCTGAAAAAGGAAAGAATTTCTTTTTTAATCTTTTTCGGATCTTGTGTCCATGTACCTTCCACCAAAAGGCCATGAATGCGATTAGAAGCCTTCCTTCTATTTATAATCCCGTGAAAAAAAGCAGTGTTATCATCACCATCAATCGCCCAACGAATTCTCGACCTCTGTTTCAAATCTTTAGCTTTATTGTCTTCGATCACCCCTAAACATTTTTTACACTCCGTTTTGATCCATTCTTCATCTTCATCAAGATCCCTTGATTCCAGAATGAGGTCCATTCTTTCCAACTCCTCTCTTAAAGTTGCCTCTTCTTTAGATTCTTTCTCTCGCATTTTATCCCTCCATTCCTTTATTCGAAACCTCATGAACTTCAGTTTTTTCATCAGTCTAACATCAGGCAAACTTTCATTCCTCTCGAATTCGGCATTTGCTTTCACAATGACTTCTTCAAAACCGTCCTTTTCCAACCACGAATTAAACACTCTGAAAGGTTTCCTCCCGAAATTTTTATTAACCTCGTAAGAAGAAGAGGATTATAGTCCGACAATTCTCTCGGCAGAGCCCTAAGGCACGCTTCGGGCCAATCATTGAAAAAATTATTACAAACCAAAAACCTATCTATTTTGCTGAGTTTCGACCCATTTTCCCCCAAATAAGTAAACTTGCTGCCTTTCATGCTAAATTCCGAGAAACCAATTTCTACAATAAAATCGTTGAAGTCTCTAGAGCTGGCAGCAACAAACTTAGAATTTTTTCTCTCTTCAGGGCCCCTAACCGCGTTGAAATCACCCATAGCTACCCATTGACCTGTAGAACAAGCCACAATATCCGCAATCTCTCTCCAAAGGGCTCTTTTATCAGTAGTTTTGTGTGGAGCATACACGTTTAAAACATTTAACTCTAAGCCAGACCTAACAACAGTACCTTTATGAAAAGAAAGTTGTTATGCTTGACCGACGAGACCTTCCTGAATATCCTCGGATCCCACATACTCAGAACGCCTCCTGAACGACCCGAAGCAGCCACCCATTCATAGTCCAGATCCTTATCCCCCCAAAATTTATATAAATCCGAATCAATTAAAACATGCCGCTGAGTTTCTTGTAACGCTATGAAAGAGACCCCATGAATTCTTTTAATATTGTTGAC
The DNA here is from genome assembly GCA_030545235.1 of Helianthus tuberosus. Classification (NCBI taxonomy): domain Eukaryota; kingdom Viridiplantae; phylum Streptophyta; class Magnoliopsida; order Asterales; family Asteraceae; genus Helianthus; species Helianthus tuberosus. Next base: position 36,374,911 of record CM060436.1, read on the forward strand.
CCACCCTGCCTTTGAGACCGCCCCCATACCTCTAATATTCAGGGTTAAAAAGTTCATGACTTACCGATTTGAATTCCTTCATTCCTGATCGACTCCATAACCAGATTGATGTGGTCCTGTAAGTTAACGCCGAGATTATTTGCTAATTCCACAGTAGCTTCGGTTTCTTTACCCACCTCTGATTCTGAACCTCCTGCAATTGAGTCTGATTGAAAATTCTCTACGCCACCCCTGTTGAACCACCTCTGTTTCAGGCATATTCCTACCCAAGCTATCCCCAGAAGGAGGAGGGACAAGATTAACGTTCAGATCGATGACCCCATTGGGAGAGGAAGACGCAGCTTTATCTAACTCAGTCTCACCGCCACTGCTCATCCTGTCTGTTACATACGGTAATTCTACTCCCTTCCTTTTCTTGGATCTATCTAAGTCCGATCCATTAGAAAAAAAGAATGGGCTTTTTTTTTTTAATCTAGGCCCACCCTTACCATGACCCAACTTAATATGGGTCTTATGCACACCTGACTTGAAAGAACCCCCCTTTGAAAGTTGAGCCTCATTAAAAGTTCCTTTATCCCACCCATCTTCCCATCTGGGGAACTCCACCGAGTTGAAATGATTGGGGTTGTCATGCATGCATACCCCTTCCACTTCCTGTGACTTTACGTTTTCTTTTTCTGCCTGAGAACCGACGTTGAAGTTAATCGGAGAACTGTTGGCCCGAGAGCTCCCAACTCCATCCCCCTCGATCGATTCTCCAACATTATCGCCATTCTTAACGACCAAAAAATCCGGAATCCAGTCACTTGTTTCCTCCGCTATCCAAACTTTAAATTTCTTGTTATCCCGGACGAGGGTGGCCTGCTCATTAATCGGCTTTCCTTCCCCTACTAGTACTCCCACCATGTCCGCGGTAAGATCTCCATCTTCGTCACTCAACTGGGACGGGTGAAGAATCTTACCGAAAAGTCTCCCGATAGAGTCGAAAACTTCATTATCACGTAAGTGGATAGGGACCCCTTCGATCGACAACCAAGCGATCCTCTCGAACGGGAGCGATTGTCCTTTCCAAACTTCGATGGACAAAAACAGGCCTGCCTCCTTTGAGAAAAAATCTTTAAATAAACCCGCCTCCTCCGAGTTATTAAAGGTGACGAGAACACTCAGTCCTCCCAAATACTTAATTTGTTCGAACTGACCACCGAGATCTTTAAGAGTGGAAACCAAATTTCGAAGAGTGATAAGATCCTTGACTCTACCAATCAAGGCAGAGTCATAAAACTCCTTAAACGCAGAAACAAAAGAAGAAACAACCACCTCTTTATCGCGGTTCCCTGCCGATGTCCCAGAAACCACTTCCTTGAAAGTTGGAGCGCCCATATTACCAGGAGGATATGGCCTGAACACAGGCTCTTGCAAAACCGGCTGCTGTTGCTTACAGGACTCCTTATTACCAGGCTTAGGAAAGAATGCCATGTTTTCAGCCGCAAACCTAGCCAGGTTAGACTTCAGAGAAAAATTACCCATCTTAACCCTAGAAAGTTTCTTTTCCATGTCTCTGACATCTTTAACCCCACCGAAACTAACGAAACCGAATCTATTACCCCACTTATCTCTTTTTCGAGCGATATAAACGCCTAAGACTTCTCCGAACTGCCTGAAAACCTCCTCCACATCCTTCGAGCCACATCTATCTGGGATATTACACACGTAGAATTTTGCCACTCCTGACTCCATCGCTCGATGGTTTTAAAACGAACCTTAAACTGTTAATAGGATTCGAACCGATCTAGCTAAACAATAAAAATTGCCGCGATCGATATCAGACCTACTAAGCGCTCAGATTTGAGAAAAACCCACCGAGGAAAAAAAACGAGAGCGCCGAAAGAACAGGTCCCAGATGCGAATGGAAACGGCAACGAATCAGGAATAGAAATAAAGGAACACTCAAGGCAGAACTGCCGAGATTCCTCGATGTCTATTCCGATAAGTCCCTTTCGTCGAGCAAAACTCCAGCGACCTTAGGAATTCCAGAGAGATTAGACTAATATATATGATTTAGTTGGCTGATTATATGGAATAAGAATTCCTTGCTGTCCAAGGAATTTCACGTGAATAATCAATCTCTCATGTGCCGTGATGGGCCTGCGAAGCCCAAAACCTCTTGCAAATCAACCTATAAAATTCGTCCAGCAAGTCCCAGTTGATGTGTGTGCGTCCCCAGATGATCTAGTCGCATATATGTATGATTAATGTTAATTTAAAGGCCCAATAGCATAACAAAGCCGCAGCCTTTTTCCTATTATAATGCTATTCCTTCACGTGCAATTATGATTTCCCCAAACAGTCATTTTTTTGTGACCCAATGTGAATTATTAGAATGAGGTTATGATGTTTAACATTATGTAAAAATTTATTCTCATGGTCCAAAGTCACGTAAACTTTGCTTGGCTGACAGCTTATTCACGGCCCGTGGAACCTAAGCTCGAACTTCATGCGGCCCAACACCAATAAATTAGATGAACTAAAACTATAAAACTATATATTGATGTGGCCTAGCTCTCTCTTGATCAAAATATATATATATTTTGTGGCAGCCCTCTAACTTATAAAATAGAGATAGTGGCATCGGCCCACTCAGAGAAAATGGCTGCAATTTTACTTCGGTCACTGGCACCCTACTCTGCCCAACGGGCTAGCTATTTCCTTATTACTCTTTTTCGCTCCATTTGCACCAGGACCTGGCCCAACACAAAATAATATAATATACACTAAAAACTAAATAAAACAAATAAAATCAATACGCGGGACCAATATGTGTATTTACCTCACATCAATAGTTTGTATAAATTTCCGTTATTTCTAGTTTAGTTTTAGTTAGAATTGCGTGCTATTGATTATATTTGCGTTTTCCAGGTCTTGGTACATAAAGTCGCTGAAAATGGAGTGGAACCGAGCTAAATTGCTGAAACACCAAGCCCCGGAACTATTTGGAAAAAGAGTTAGATTTATTTTGAAGTTTTTGAGAGTCTATGCTGGAAATTTGAGGCAACATTCTGTGAAAAAACAGCCGTGGCGTCGCGCCACGGCTAGAATGGTCATCCGTCGCGTAGCGCCAAGCTTAAACAAGGAATTGCTGAATTTTCACATGGTGGCGTCGCGCCACTACAAGAGCCCTCACCCGTCGCGCGACGTGACCGGGTTATCTGGCGACCCAGATTCGTTATTTCCTAGGGTTTAGTATATAATCATGAAGATAATCATCATTAATGAAGAACATACGAATTCAAGAAACCCTAGGCGACTTTTAGAGCTGATTTGACGATTTTCAGAGTATTTTGGCTTGCGGGAATCATCCGGTTGAAGCACGGAGCATAGGAAAGAAGATTGTTCGGGTCTTATCTCCCGATTTTCATTATTTTCTTGTTTCGATACTTTTACGATGAATTCTTGTTTTGAACCTGTTTTGTTTATTTTAGACATCATGTTTTCAGGCTAAACCTTCGTTACTACCTAGGTTAGATGATAGTTTAATGAAGTTTGGATTTTTAATGGTTTTCTATTGATTTGTTATGGATTGATCTTTGAAAGTAAATAATTCTAGAACCTTTAATTTGGTGCGTGTGCGTATTTACTTTTGATTGTTGATTACTTGCTGTTTCACATAAATTTTGGTGGATGTCTTTCACATAATAAATTTGTGTTGATTATTCGCATCTTTGTGGGTTCGGGTGATCTTTGGGTAAATCGGCCGATAGCCTTAGAAACAGTAATTAAAATTCAATTAGAATTAAGTATTCTGCTTAACTTGTCGCTGAGAGGCTCGAGTTAGTTAGTAGGTCTCAGTGCAATATATAGCTAAGATAGGTTTTGAGAGAAGTCAGTTTTAGTTCCCTAATAGCACCTGTGTCTATTAAACCAAGTTAGAATCTAGGATTGCCTTAGATTGTCGCGCTGAGAGGTAGATAGTCGTATTAGGGCACTTTTAGAGTCGTTAGAGGACTGAGAGGAAGTCTAACAATCGGTGTTCACAACAGCCTTGTAGGGTTTCCTAGGTTTCTTCCTGAGAAGGGTCGGGAAGTCTTAGCTTGAAATACCTTAGGGTTTAGTATTTCACGATCCCGATTCCATACGACAATAGTACCATTAGAAATCCATCCCTAGTTAAATTGGATTCAAGCCTAGGTAGTCGTTAATCTCATTTGAATTAAACCTTAGTTCTTGTTCGTTTCATAGTCTAATTTTATTTCAATTTCAATTTTAGGATTTTAGTAAAACCCCCCTTTAAAACACAAAATTAGTTAAGTCGTATCAGTGTCAAGTCTAAATAAAGTCTTTAACGTGATTAATTAGAGTCCTTGTGGGTTCGACATCCGGACTTGCTTTTCTTTGCTAGAGTCGACCGGTTCACTTGCCGGTGAGTAGTTTAGTCAAGTTAGAGAGTCTAGATTATTATTACTTGAGTCTAAATTTAGGGTTATTTTTGTTTATTTATTTGAACTACTTATTCCACATCAATGCTAGAATGTTTATTTGCACTATACTTTGTCATTAACTTCGTACAAGCTTACCTTAACATGTATAGCGCTATAGGAGTAACACACCACCCGTATTCTTGAGGTCATGTTAAGTTATACAAAAACGGTCTTATCGTTGCGACGACAAGATTACGCTAGTGAGAAACTTTGGGTTGACAAGTAGGAGATGCATGCTAGTGTTGTATGATAAGTCTTAATTTACGATTATGCCATGTGGATTCGTTTAAACCGTTTTATACTTATGCTAGTAACTCAAACTTGTATACTCGCCAATACTTTAAGTGTTGACATGTACTTTAATACGTTGAAACAAATCTAGTACGAAGACTAGAAACATACTTTAAATTATGTTTATGTTTTGTACTTTGGTTCCTTGTTCAAGATGTTGTACTTTGATTCGAAACTATGTATTTCCGAGTTAGAACTGAAGTGAAATTTTGATTATTAAATATTGTCACAAATAGTCGTTATGAAATCTCTTGCAATTTCGTTTTCGTCTCACTCTGATGTTTCTGCCATCGGTTGCGGTGTGACACATATTGGGTCCACATTATCTGATTTAACTGAAAAAACTTAACTATATTAGGGTTAAAGGACATAACGTGTAGCATTTGAGAACGTTAAATACAAAACTCATCAATTTTACAAACAAAGGATACCGCCTCAAATTGGTATATAGATAAAGGATAAAACTTGTAATTCACTCTAAAAATTGATAAAACTATTCTTAGCATATATACAATCAAAAAAATACATATAATAAATGATAAAAGCATCTTTAAATAGTGTTAAAAATAAAAATATATAAATAAAATGATTGTTTATTAGGAGTTTCGAAAGTCATGCAATTATTTAGAGTTTTGAAATGAACACAACTTGAGTTAGACATTCTTAATTAACTTACGTTTCATATAATGATTAGTAATATATTTGCCATTTATGAAGTAGATGTATAAATGTTTGTCATTGTAATGATATTGAATGAAGAAAGAACAATTATTTGGTTTGCTTTGAAAATTTTATTTAACATAATAATAAATAAATAAACAAGTAAAATGTTATAATAAGTAAATAGTATATCAAAGTTTATTTTTATATACATATCTTGATGATTGTATGTGTTAACTGATTACATTATATTCAACCCGTGCAATACACTTGTTTTTTAAAAATATAATTTTTATTAACTTAATATATATAATTATAGCATTCAAAATTCTATAACATGCATTCAATTTACAACATTTATATACAAATACTTACTATCGTTATAACTAAATTTCAAATAATTTAGTTATGTGTTATAGTTATTCAATTTACAAGTTATGGATAATTATATGGTAGTAATAACTAAATTTCTAAGGAGGTAAGTTAAACATAAGTTCATTTTATTAGTACAGGTCACATCTTTTATATATGAAAGTTATGTATTAGGCATGTAAGCCATCTAAAATTTGGTTTCACCGCCTCTTTATCATATTAAATATTCGATGTTATATGTCAATTTATAATGAACTACCGATTTTAAGAACTATATGGCATGCTATTTATAATTAATATTTTTAAAGAACATTTATTTAACATGTGTAATACACATGTCCCTAATCTAGTTTGACTATATGAGATAAGTATATTTTTACATCAAAACATATAAGACCACCCATAACGGGCGTGTTTTTTTTCAAAATTTCACCCCAATCACGCCGGAAATTGCCCCTCGACCGCCCCCTATGGTGTGTTTGGGTGTGTTTGATCGATTTTTTGGTTTTGGCGTGTTTTAAATCACGTTGTTGGGGCATGTTGTTGGCCAATCAGATAAGACCATGTGGGTTTAAAGATATAGAGATGGAATTTTTGGGTTTGGCCGTAGATGTTGCAGGTCAAACGAAGAAGAAGGTCAAACAAAGAAGAAGAAGGGATGGAGGGAATTTAAAAGTTTGTTCAGTTGTCACATTAGGCCCCTGTAGGGATGACAATGAGTCGGGTTCGGGTCAGGTATTGGTAATCCCATGCCCATACCCGGTTGTAAAATCGTGTCCCATACCCGACCCAATACCCGTCGGATACATGTCGGGTAATTACCCGTCGGGTACCGGGTATACCCACGGGTATCGGGTATACCCATTAGTTTGTTAAAAGATATACACTGGGATTTCCAAATACATTTTTTACTATTATAATTATTATATAATCTTATTTATGCAACAACTATTATAAATTAAAATATACATTACATGCATATAGGTTTTATCATAAATTAATAATGACTTCATAATATTTATACACTTATATGTATATGCTTCACAATATACACAATATAAATATTATCATCAAATACATATGCTAAAAGAAACTTTATTTTTTCACATTATGAACATAATAAAATAAATCACTAATAGATAAGAGTTAATGGAAAATAAAAATATAAGTTAAAAACTTCGGGTATATGATCGGGTAAACGGGTATGTGGTTTCGGGTAATCGGGTCGGGTATCACCTAATCCCATACCCGACCCATACCCGCGAAAATTTTTAAAACTAATCCCATACCCCGCCCAGTACCCGTCGGGTATCGGGTATACCCGTCCCATTTGTGCCGGGTTTCGGGTATACCCGTCGGGCTCGGGTATTTTTGTCATCCCTAGGCCCATGTGGTTTTAAACTTCAATATCTTTAGTGTTTCAAGTTTCAAAAATGTTATATCAGTCCCTAAAGTTTTGTTTATTAAATGTCTCATTTGGATCTTTTATAAAACTTAAATTTTGCAATTTAATTTTTTAGTATTGTAGTTTTTTTTTTTTTTAATTTGGTGAAGTATTTTAAGTTTTTAGTTTAAAAAAATAAATAATTGTGTAATGATTGGATGAGGCGTTATTGGGCATTATTCCACCACGCCACTTTTGCAAAAACGCCCAATAATGCCCCCATGTTGACTGGAGTGCCACATGGCAGAAAACACCTCAGGGTGGGGGCATTATTTATCAAACCACTACGCATGATCTAATAAGTTGTTAAAGTCGTCCTATTTGTGTTTAGTTATTATGTTAGCCTTTTCATATTTGACTATATTAGAGGTGGTTGACTTTAGAGTAAATTACTCGGAGAGCTATTTAGCGAGTCAAAGTTTCACTTTTGATTTAACTTTTTATTATGTAGTTTTGCATATCGTTTTAACTGCTAGTTTAAATGTCAAACTTTTGGCTTTTGAAGTAGATGCATATGTAGAATTTTTGCTATATTTTTAAACTAGGTTATATACCCGTGAGCTTCACGAGTTATAGATTGTGTTAAAAAATTACATTTACAAAATAATTTTTTATATGATTTCTTAGAATAACATGCAAACTCCCCTGAAAAGCATAATATAAACTGTGACAACTAGCACCAAACCGGTAATTTCCGTACACTTTAATTATTATTTAATGACTGCAATTATGTGCTTAAATGTCAACATTGTCTGATTACATACTATACAAGTGAATTCATGCACGTTTTATACTACAAGAATTACTTTATGCATTAATGAACAGCGTTGCGTTAGAAATACTAGTAAACTCACCGGTAAGACACATCGTGTCAACAAATCTGCAGAAAGCAGTTAGACAATAGAATTGGAGCCTAGGTGTAGGTCCAACGACAAGAATACGTTAAAACCCAAGAGTACATACAAGGGTTTATATATAGACTTTCCGGAGGCTAAAATACGCACTAAAAAGCACCCGAAATACACTTTAAAAGCTGAATTTTATATAATTCAGCAAAATTCAGCAATATAACAAGATATTACCATGCAGAAACATGACTAAATGGTCCAGAATACTTCCCTAAGTGTTGGGAATTGAAAGCGTCACAAAAGAATACTTAAAAGACACTAAACGGTGCAATTTAGCACTTTAACGAACCGATATCTAACCGAATAACCGGACATTACCCGGAACATCAAAATATTGCTAGAAGCATTGTGTAGTTATTTCTTGGCTAGTTATGGTTCCCGAACACCATAACACCCCTTATAACATAACAACACATTAATCCCTAACCATGACACTTGAAACTTAACTTATTATTGTAATTAGGGATTTAAATTTTCACATTACCCCCCCCCCCCTATATGGTGGACGGTTATGAGGGGCCCCACCACCAAGAATTTTTCCAAAATCTTACAAAATATTCTCTTAATCTTTCTTGGATTTACCTTGATTTAGTAAGATTATGTTTAGTACTATGGGGACATTATACACAATGGGTAAATGAACTAGGTGTTTGTATAAGACTAAGCTCTCATTCATTTTCACCATTCCATCTTCTCTCCTCCTCCATTATAAGCCTCGGCCGACCTCCCCTACACACACCACCATCATTTTCTTTGCAAGATCATACAATCCAAGGTCTCCTCAAGGTGCTAGAAGGTGTCTAACGAAGCTCGGTGCTCACGGAACTTGAAGGACCTCTCTTGAGTGTTTTTATCCACCACATTTTCAACCTTGTTCTTCCCTAGCTTTAAGCTAGTAGTAAGATCCTTGAAAACCTTTGTTTACTTCTATTTTAGTTGGTTAAATGGTGTATTGTGATGATTATAATAAGAACACTAAAAGACACACACAAGAACCATGAACATAAAGCTTATATACATGATGAATCTTGATGAAATAGTGATGAAACTATGTGTTTAGTGTATGAATGATGCTTGTTTGTTGAAATGATGATGTTGATCATCACATAAAGCTTGCTAGATTGTGATTAAACACATGATCTAGCAAGTGGGAGGATGATTATGTAACAACATGAAATAATCATCTTCTTGTTAAGACATGAACTTGATGAATGAATGATTTCTTGGAAAAATATTAAACAAAGCAAGCTAGTAAATCTTGTGAATCTAAGATTCATGAGTGGTTCTCCAAAAGAACCAAGTTTAAAATGTGATTTTTAAAAGATCTTGGTTTTTACCTAAACCTACACTATTTTTATTAGAAAAATAAGTGTATGAACACTTATGAAACAAGAAAAATACAAAAGAAATATTTTTGGAAAAATCATCTTGCAAATTGTAAAGAACCAAATCTTTTAATAATGTGAGTTACAAACAAACAACCATGTTTTTAAGGGTAACTAAACCTACTAAATAACATGGTAAGTTACTACAAGTTGTTACAAAAACTTCAACTTCATGATATAGTGTGATTTACATGACTTTGGCTTGTAGTAAGACTTGAATGAGTTGTTGATGCTTGATGATGATCTAAAAGAAAATAAACACATGTTTTGAAAACATGGGAAACCTCCATTTTTAGGGGAACCTATGTCAAAATTTTTATAAATTTTGACAAAAATTTTTATAAATTTTGACACTTAGAAAAATATAAGTTTTTGAGAAACTTATTCCCTAAAAATATATCTAAAAACATTTATCAAGGTTTCCCAAACTTTTGTGTTAAGAAATGAGGATTTCTTCAAGAATAAAAATGGATATTAAGTATGTATATTTGTGAGAAAAATATATATATTTGATCACCAAATTTTGTGCTAAGTGTATGTAGTATGTATTATACTTGATAGTGTATTAGGACTTGAAAATACACTAAATACTCCTAAGGAGTGAAGATACAAAAATACACATACAACATACTTAGACAAATACAAGATACTTATATTTATTTTTGAGAAAATAATATAAGTAAGACACATAGTTAAAAATATAAATTATTTTTAACACAAGAACACATATACAAAAGATAGTGACTTGTACTTGTGCGATACAAGTCTAGTGACTAACGTTAATAAAACACGTTTAGGTCACGACGCTAGATAAGCAAAAACCGGTGAAGTTTACGACGCAGGAACGCAAAGTTGTGAGTTCATGCTCCCCCTTTTCTTTTAACTGTTTTCAGTTTTATAACTTCGGGGGTGAAATACATGTTACAAATATTACAATGTTTACAAATGGTATGATGGATACAAAAACAAGAAGTACTCTTGGTGATAACTAGTACCAAGTATGCTGCGTTTTGAGGAATGATACGAGAAATCGTGTCACGAATAGGGTACCATAAGCAACATTAATCGTGTACATACTTAGACCGCAGAACAAAAGGTTAGATCTAACGGGTGTCCGGGCAGCCAGACTCTTGGTGCATACGGTAATTGAAGCAAGAACTGCAGAGTATGATGAGAATAGATTCTCTTCAATACCTAGGCCTAGAGACATGGTTCCAAGCTCTAGTAACTCTCACGTGGCTGATCAAGTGATTGATACTCCTTTGAATCCTAGGAGGAGTGGTAGAGCAAGAAAAGCTAAATCATTTGGTGATGATTTTCAGCTATATTTGGTTGAAGGACCTAGAGATGAAATTAAAATTCAATATCAATATTGCTTCAATATTGAGGAAGATCCTAAAACCTATAGTGAAGCCATGGCATCTCGGGATGTAGCTTTCTGGAAAGAAGCTATAAATGATGAGATGGACTCTATTATGAAGAATAACACTTGGAAACTGTCTGATCTACCCCTTGGGTGTAAACCACTTGGTTGTAAATGGATCTTCAAGAAGAAGATGAAAGTAGATGGTTCAATTGATAAGTTTAAAGCCCGATTGGTTATCCAAGGCTTTAGACAAAAGGAAGGAATTGACTACTTTGATACATATGCTCATGTAGCAAGAATATCCACTATTAGATTGTTGGTTGCCTTAGCTGCAATACACAATCTTGTTATCCACCAAATGGATGTGAAAACCGCTTTCCTGAATGGTGATTTGGATGAGGAGATATATATGAAACAACCAGAGGGTTTTGTTATGCCTGGCAATGAGCATAAGGTGTGTAAGCTAGTTAAGTCATTATATGGCTTAAAGCAAGCACCAAAACAGTGGCATCAAAAGTTCGATGATGTGGTTTTGTATTAAACCAAGCAGACAAGTGTGTATATAGCAAATTTGATGAATCTAGGAAAGGATTCATAATTTGTCTATATGTAGATGACATGTTGATCTTCGGTACTGATCAGGATCAAGTTGATAAAACAAAGAAATTTTTGTCATCTTGTTTTGATATGAAAGACATAAGGGAGACGGAAGTGATCCTTGGTATAAGGATCAAGCGGGAGAACAATGGCATATCTATCTCTCAATCTCATTATATTGAGAAGATATTGAAAAAGTTCAATTTTCATGATAGTTCTCCGGTTAGCACTCCAATGGATCCTGCTTTCAAGCTCTCACCTAATGAAGGTGTAGCTGTAAGCCAACTTGAATATTCAAGGGCTATTGGATCTCTCATGTATGCCATGATTAGCACTAGACCGGATATAGCTTATGCTGTTGGAAAGCTTAGTATGTATACTAGCAATCCAGGTGCAAGTCATTGGCAAGCAATGAATCGAGTATTTAGGTACTTGAAAGGAACCATGAAATATGGTTTGATTTATACCGGATTTCCTTCAGTTCTAGAAGGTTATTCAGATGCAAGCTGGATTAAGAACAAGGAAGATCATTCTTCCACAAGTGGATGGACTTTTCTACTTGGAGGAGCTGCCATATCTTGGGCATCTAAGAAACAGACTTGCATTACTGATTCGACAATGGAGTCTGAGTTTGTAGCATTATCCGTAGCTGGCAGAGAAGCTGAGTGGCTAAGAAACTTGATTTATGAGATTCCATTGAGGCCTAAACCTATATCAACTATATCTATTAGATGTGATAGTGCTGCTATCTTGGCTAAGGCCTATAGCCAAGTGTATAATGGGAAGTCTAGACACTTAGGTGTTAGACACAGCATGATTCGTGAGCTCATCACGCAAGGGGTGATATCGGTGGAGTTTGTGAGAACTCAACAGAATTTAGCCGACCACTTAACCAAAGAGTTATGTAGAGATCTTGTGCACAAGGCGGCTGTAGGGATGGGATTAAAGTCCACCTGATATTTCTCGTGTTAAGATACCCAATTCCCACCTAATATGTCACACCCTGGCTTTGCGGAAGCGTGGGTTTATTTGGTGTGACTTCTTAATACCATAGCTTAATCACAACAAAGCTATATGAAAATAAAACCATGAAGATCATCCATTGATTCAAGTTTTAAAAGTAAAATACGACAACATTGTTTAAAGTTGACACATGCAACGAGTTACAACCCATAAAAACATTGTTCATACGCCATAACCATAAACATAAAATAGACACCGTTTAAGACTTGCGACTCGTCCAGGTAAAAGTCACAATCCCTAAAAGTGGATGACCTCATAACTCTTACGCAGCGTGAAAACGTAGCATACTTCGCCAGATCCCTAATTCCCTGAAATACATGTAAGTTGAAAAATCAACATAAAGTTGAGCGAGTTCATGTAAAGTGAGTATGTAAAACCTTTGTAAGTATAAAATCCCTGATATGTAGCAAATAAGGAAAAAGCGATCACCAATGGTTTGCAAGGCCATTGATATGTGTGAAGTGCAGTAGGAAGACTCAAACCTAGCGGATTTTGCGTCGGGCTCAAAGTCACCCCGAGGCCCGTTCTGTTGGGCCTGGGGTTGGGCTCGCTACACCCAGATAGATCTACCGCTTACGACCCTCGGTCCTACAATGAGGATTAATGGCCTCCAGTTCGCGCCTACCCACTCACATGATCTAAGTAGTAACCCTCCTTACGCTAACCATACCATGTAAAAAGTACTCGTAATCATAGTAACATGTATTTCACCCCCGAAGTATAAAAACTGAAAACAGTTAAGAGAAAAGGGGGACATGAACTCACAGAAGTGCGTCTCGAAATAGTAATCCCAAAATAACCTGCTGCTTGACGACCTACACGTACTAACTTCTATTAGACGGACGGCCGTGCCTTGGCTTAAGGTTTAACGTTTTTGGGAAATAGTTAGGCAACTATTTCGTATTTACACTTCTTAATTATCTAATAATTATATTCCTTCCCAAGGATGGGGTTTTTAATACATGTGCGTTTTTATATCTTCGAAATATATTATTAAGTCTCACTTAAAATATATTTTAATTCATTTATCTAAAATATTATACCTCCAAAATATACATATTTTTCCCAAAAATATTATATTTTATTCCATATGATTTCCAAAATAATATTTTGTCAAAATACACATTTAAGAGTATTTTTCCGAAAAATACGTAAGTTACATTTTACAGTTCGCGTGGTAATAATAATACCGGTGTAACTTAAATATTTATTTATTTGTGATAGTGTTGGTATTATTTTGGAGTCGTGACTTTATGATATCTTCAAGTTATATTATTTTTACTCTAAAAATAATATATGTGTAGTTCACAAAATAATCATGAAATCACACAAGTGTTTTACTACGAAATATATATTCTAAATATATATTTAACAAGTTTTATTTGTGAAAACCCATCTCCGAATACTTGGTTATATTGTAATAAAATCATGGCGAATTTTTATGTGGAAAAATAAGTTAAAATATATTCATAACACTTGTTGTAAAAATATTTTCCAAGTGTTATATTTCTGGAAAAATTTCGCTAGAGTTTCCTCTGTAACTAGAGGTGGCCACGCTTACAAGCGTATCATTTTCTTTTAAAAATTCAACCAATCAATTTTCCATCATCAACAAACAATATTCAAACATTGAACTAGTCAAAGCAAGTATACATCGCAAACACATGAACTTGCAAGTTGTGTAAAAATGTGTAGTAACTCTTCAACCCATTTAGTAGATTTTTCCATCTCTAAAAATAAAATCAGTTTCCTGAAAACTTTATTTTTAAAGAATATGAAGTTTTACAACTTCTAGTCGGTATTTACGAAAATATTTCTTTGTTAAAACCTTTTGTTACACAAGTGCCTACATACTTGTTTGTTCACAAAAATGCTTTTGTTTCAAGAAAGATCCGGCTTTTAAACATGATTTGCGTCTTACACTTGGTTCTTCGAAAATACCACTTGTAGATCTTTAGATCTACTAGTTAAAAACTCCATTTTACAAAAAAAACTATTTTTACACAAGTTCATGTTTATGAATGAAAGGGTTCGTCATCTTGTAACATTTCTGCTTTACATAATGCTAGTTCATGTTCCATGAACATGATCTAGCGTGGTTAGATGACGATCCGTTCCACTACTAGCAATCAACAACATAAAATAATCATAACAAAACAAGTTTAACAAGTTTTACACCATTACTTTCCTTTTATCCATCAAGTTCATCTTTCTTACAAGACTTTTAGGTTTGATCTTTAGTGTTCATGATTTTTGTCCGATAAATCTCTTATTAACCACTTTAGACAAGATCAAGAGAGTGTTTAGAATCACTTACAACTAGCTCAAGGCTAGGGAAGATTCAAGGCGAAAACAAGGTGGTTAATAGCGATGTAGAGAGGTCCTTGCGATTCCGTAAGCACCGAGCTTCCTTATGTGTGACCTTTCACCCTTGTGTGTATGTGAACTTGCAAGATCAAACTTGAATGATGGTGAGATGGTTGTGTGTGGGTTCGGCCGAGAGTAGCCAAGAGGGAAAGAGAAATGAAATTTTTGTTAAGTGTTTGTGAATGAGAGTCTAATCCCTTAGGTTATATTTATAAACCATCCATTCTAATTATCCAAGGGATATTGTGTTTAGAAGATATTAGACATTAGGATTAAAATAATCAACAAGGACATGGGTGTGTCCCCTTGGGGGACCGATTCGGTCAAGGGGGGGGGGTTCATGGTTCAATTTCAACTAGATGGTTAGTGTCTAGTTTGTTAATTAGGAACTTTAAATAAGGTATTAGTGTGTTATGAAATATAACGGGTGTTAGGGTATTCGGGGACCCTAACTAGCTCAGAAAAAGAAAAACAATGTCATTGACAATATTTTTATGTTCCGGGTAAAGTCCGGTTGTTCGGTTGGATATTAATCCGTTAAAGTGCTAAATAAGCATTTAAAGTGTCTTCATTATTATTTTTAGTGACACAATGAATTCCCGACACTTTGGAAAGTGTCTAGTATTATTTTTCCATGTTTTTGCACTTTACTAGTTAGCTTAAATGCTGAATTTTATATTAAAGTGCAGAATTTCGTGTTTAAAGCATGTTTTAGGCACATCCGGTCACTATAACCATCACCTAGTGACGCAGTTTAACAATCCTCACCTCCCTACACTCCCTACTAGTGTAGTAAACTATTCCCGGCTCATACTGGCCTCAGAGACAGTGCCTGTCTGATGCTGGCTATGTCAGCATGTTTACTGGGTTATCCGTTCATTGTGCTACTGTGCTTTTGTGCATCAAGTTTGTCACTATAGTTCTGTGTAAATAATGGAGTGACAGTAATAAAGTATGATGCATGTATATGTACGTATCAGAAATCAAGTAGCAGTTTAATCACAACTGTAAGCAAGCACAGTAATTTAGCATTAATTAAATATTAATTAATTCGTACGGATACCTGGTTTGGTGAGGGTTGTCACATTCTCCCCCCGTTAAAGAAATTTCGTCCCGAAATTTAAGCTCTACTTCTAGATGCAGGGGTCTTAGGAAACAAATGGGGGTATTTCTCTTTCATACGATCCTCACGTTCCCACGTGAATTCAGGCCCATGTCTTGCATCCCATCTAACTTTGACGAGTTTGACACTGCTCCTGCGAGTTTTGTTAATTTTCCAATCCGTAACCTCGACGGGTTCTTCGGTAAAGTGGAGCGTGTCGTCGATATGAACTTCGTCAGCGGGAATGATCACTGTTTCTTGTGTTGGACTCTTTCTCAAATTTGACACATGGAATGTATCGTGAACACCATTGAGTTCAGCAGGTAGGTCCAACTTGTAGGCTACGAGCCCAATCCTTTGCAGTATCTTGAACGGGCCAATGTAACGCGGATTCAACTTCCCACGCTTTCCAAAGCATGCCACACCCTTTCAGGGTGAAACTTTCAATAAAACCATATCCCCAACTTGAAATTCCAAAGGTTTCCTCTTTGGATCTGCATAGGCTTTCTGCCTGTCGCGAGCCGCCTCGATGCGTTTTTGAATTTGCGCAATCTTGTCTGTCGTCTCTTGGACTATTTCGGGACCAACAAGCTGCCTATCACCTGCATCAGCCCAGCATAGCGGTGATCGACACTTGCGTTCGTAAAGAGCTTCAAATGGCACGGCTCCAATGCTTGTGTGGTAGCTATTGTTGTATGAAAACTCGACCAATGGTAAATGATTATCCCAGCTACCACCAAGATCCATTACACATGCTCTCAGCATATCCTCCAATGTCTGAATAGTTCTTTCACTTTGCCCATCAGTTTGCGGATGAAATGCAGTGCTCAGATTTAACTGTGAGCCAAAAGCTTCTTGGAAGGATTGCCAAATCCTTGATATGAAACGTCCATCTCTATCAGAGATGATCGAAAGAGGCACTCCATGACGTGCAACAATCTCTCGCATGTATATTTCCGCCAGTTTACTAGTGTTATCCTTCTCTTTGATTGGCAGGAAGTGTGCGGACTTTGTTAAACGGTCTACTATTACCCGAATAGTATCATGACCTCTGGGCGTTTTGGGCAGTTTCGTTATGAAGTCCATTGAAATCTGTTCCCATTTCCATTTGGGAATTTCAGGTTGTTGCAGAAGTCCCGAAGGCTTCTGGTATTCAGCTTTCACCTTGGCGCACGTTAAACACTTGCTAACATAAACAACAACATCGCCTTTCATCCTAGGCCACCAATAATAATCCTTAAGATCTTGGTACATCTTATCCGCCCCGGGATGAATAGAGTACCGTGACTTGTGGGCTTCATCAAAAATAACCTTCCTTAATCCACCAAACAGAGGGACCCAAATCCGTTTCATGAAACATAACGTTCCTTCCTCGTTTGGCACTAATTGCTTCTCCATCCGACGGAGATATTCCTCTTCAATGTTCTTTTCTTTCAAAGCTTCTCTCTGCGCGGCACGAATGCGTAAAGAGAGATCTGTCTGAACAATCATCTCCAAAGCCCTAACCCTTATGGGCTTGATTCTCTCTTTTCGACTCAGGGCATCCGCGACCACATTCGCTTTCCCTGGATGATACTTGATCTCGCAGTCGTAGTCGTTCAACAATTCGACCCAACGTCTTTGTCTCATATTCAGCTCTTTCTGGTCGAATATGTGCTGTAGGCTTTTATGATCCGTAAAGATTGTACACTTCGTACCATACAAATAATGTCTCCAAATCTTCAACGCAAATACCACTGCGCCTAGATCTAGATCATGCGTGGTATATTTCTTTTCATGAACTTTCAACTGACGTGACGCGTAAGCTATGACCTTCTGGCGTTGCATCAGCACGCAACCCAAACCTTGTCGTGAGGCGTCACAGTATACCACGAAATCATCAGCTCCCTCTTGTAGCGCTAAGATCGGTGCATTGCAAAGCTTGTCTTTCAGTAGCTGGAATGCTTCTTCCTGTTTGATTCCCCAATCAAACTTCTTATCCTTCTGTGTGAGCGCGGTCAGAGGTTGAGCGATTTTAGAAAAATCCTCAATGAATCTTCGATAATAACCAGCCAAACCCAAGAACTGTCGAATCTCGGTTGGCGTCTTTGGAGTCTCCCAACTCTTGATCGCCTCAATCTTTGTGGGATCAACATGGATTCCATTTCCGTTTACCACATGTCCAAGGAATTGGACTTCGCGTAGCCAAAACTCGCACTTTGAGAATTTGGCATATAATTGTTCCTTCTTCAGCAGCTCCAAAATAGCTCTTAAGTGTTGTTCGTGCTCGTCCTTCGTCTTCGAGTAAATCAGAATGTCGTCAATAAATACGATCACAAACTTATCCAAGTATGGCTTGCAGACTCGGTTCATTAGGTCCATGAAAACTGCAGGTGCGTTTGTTAGCCCAAACGGCATAACTAGGAACTCGTAATGTCCATAATGAGTCCTAAAGGCTGTCTTCGGGATACTTTCCTCCTGTATCCTAAGTTGATGGTATCCTGATCGCAAATCGATCTTCGAATAAAAGCTTGAGCCTTGCAACTGGTCGAATAGATCATCGATCCTCGGCAAGGGATATCTATTCTTGATGGTCAACTTATTAAGCTCACGGTAGTCTATGCACATACGGAAACTACAGTCCTTCTTCTTAACAAACAGAACCGGAGCTCCCCAAGGTGAGAAGCTTGGCCTGATGAATCCTTTGTCCAATAGCTCCTGGAGTTGTGTCGACAACTCCTGCATCTCTGATGGCGCAAGTCTATAGGGTGCCTTGGCTACAGGTGCAGCGCCTGGAACCAAATCAATGTGGAATTCAACTTGCCTTTGAGGCGGTAATCCTGGCAAGTCTTCTGGAAAGACTTCCGGATATTCTTTCACGACTGGAATGTCTTCGATTTCTAGTTCAGCAACTTCCTTATCCACGATGTGTGCTAAGAATGCAATACATCCCTTCTTCAAGCACTTTCTAGCTTTCAGGCAGCTAATAATTCTTAGAGGTGCATCGCGCTTTTCTCCGTGAACTACAATCGTTTCTTCATCTTCGGTTGGGATGCGAATAATCTTTTGGCGACAAATAATCTCAGCCTTGTTGCTCGATAACCAATCAATTCCTACCACTACATCGAAGCTTCCTAACTGGACTGGTAGTAGATCCAAAGTAAACTCACGCTCTCCTAACTCGATCACACAACCTCGGACAACTTCATTAGCTTCAACTAGTTTCCCATTTGCCAGTTCTATTGAGTATGGAATATCTAGTTTACTAGCGGCTAACCCAAGCATATTCTTAAATTCTAATGACACGAAGCTATAATCGGCACCAGTATCAAACAAAACGGATGCAAAGCGTTGGTTTATAGGGAACGTACCAGTAACAACATTGGGATCCTGGCGCGCTTCCCTCGCCTCAATGTTAAACACTCTTCCGCGGGCTTGATTCAATCCTGGGCAGTCCCTTTTAAAGTGCCCAATGTCACCGCAGTTGAAACAACCCAATTTTTTACCATTACCTCCTCCGTTCCCCGCTTGATTGTTGTTTTGATTTCGATTCGCGTCCCCAGCTTGATTTGCATTGTTCCCTCGATTTCCATTGCCTCCATTATTCCCTTGTGGACGATTTCCATTACCACCACGATTATTGTTCCTACTACCAAAACCTCATTGGCCTCCCCGGCCAGCACTAGCCCAGCAAGAATCCTTCAAGTGGCCAAGTTTTCCACAAGCTTCACATACCTTTGGCCCACACTGGCCAGAATGATGACGTTGGCAGGAGTTACACCTGGGATGAGTACCCATATAGCCTTTTCCTTTCCTCCCAGCACCGGTTGCAGCTTGGACCGGTGCGCTTGATTCTCCTTTCTTGCCAACACCGCTAGTTCCCTGCTTGAAGTTCGAGAATTTCCTCTTATTCTCACCAGACGACTCTACGTGAGTCTCTTTCTTCTTTGGTTCAACATTCGGAAACTTGTTCAGGCGGATGGCTTCCTCAGTAAGAGCCAGGCTCAGATCGATAGCCTCTGTGATTGTTGCAGGCTTGGAAGTAGTGACCATACTCATGATCTGTGGAGCTAAACCCCTGATAAAACGTTCGATCCGCTTGAATTCCGGTGTAACCATATAGGGTACCACATGAGACAGGTCGTGGAATCTCTGAACGTACTCAGCAATCTTGGGTCCATCCATTTTCAAGTGCCAGAATTCAGTTTCCAACCTTTGTATCTCAGCACGAGAGCAATACTTCTTTCGCATTAACTCTTTTAACTCAGCCCAGGTCAACGCGTAAGCAGCGGCTTCACCAAGAGTTTGCACTTGTAAGTTCCCCCAGGATAGGGCTCCGTCCAGGAATAGCCCTGAGATGTAAGTCACTTGTTGGTCTGGAGCGCACTTGCTCATTCGAAGAACAGACTCCGTCTTTTCGGCCCATCGTACAAAAGCAACAGCACCTCCGGTGCCGTCGAAGTTCACAGGCTTGCAGTCTAGGAACTGCTTGTAAGTGCACCTAGTCCAAAATTACGGTCTTATCATCGTTTTTGTTTTTTTTTTCCTACCAAAATTATACTACTATTTTTTAATTGATTGAGAATTATTCAGCTATTGCCCCGCAACGCGGGCGGGGCATCAACTAGTTTTAAACAGACGTCCACTTGAAAAATAAGAAAAATAATGCGACTAGTCAACAAACAGTTGTGAAGCCCATTCCATTTCCTCTAATAATTTTAGAAATATAAAAAATTGTTAATGGTCATTCAAGGAGTTTTTTTTTTTTTTTTGAACGGCCAACAAACTCAATCCCGAGCACTCTCGGGGCACCCACTGGATAAACGGAGTACTCCGAGAGTAACCCGAGTCCACCACCAATTCCGGGAAAAACCCGGTAACCCACCCGCCCGTAGGCACGACGGTGAAATTACCGGTAAAACCCGTTTGGCTCAAGGACAAACGGAGTACTCTGAGAGTAACCCGAGTCCACCACCAATTCCGGGGAAAACCCGGTAACCCACCCGCCCGTAGGCACGACAGTAAAATTACCGGTAAAACCCGTTTGGCTCAAGGATCCAACCCAGGTTTCCCTGGGTCTCCTATCATTGCCCACCAGTGCCTCACTCTGCACCAAGTGGGAGTCGAACATGTATCTCTCAAGAGAAATGCAAGCTCTCCACCACTTGATCTAGAGATCATTTGAGTTATTACTAGTATTTTTCATAATCTTTAAAGTCTCGTGTATTTGTGTTGTTATCATTTTGCCAAACAATGTTACTAGGAGCCATCCTCCCCACCGCCTTATAAGAGATTGGACACTAAAATTAAATGGATATCCTGTATTCTAAACTACGTACACTGAATGAGTCAAAGTAATAAAGATCTTTAATATCGAATCTATAACCAGGGGTATCAACAATAGACATCAACTCACTTGACGATACTCGGCATATCTTATCTTATTATTCTTATATCACAATTCAATTCTCTCCCAATGAATTCCCAATCTCACTCAAGACTTAGGGGGCGTTGGTTCGTGGAATGATTTCGAATTGGAATTTGTATAGGAATTAGAATTTGAAGAAATTGTATTTGGAATTTAAACATTACAAATGGAATTGGAAGTTGTTGGATTTGGAATATCAATTCCATTTTTGTTGTGTTTGGTTGTCAAATGAATCGGAATCCATCACCCCGGCACCCACAACCACCATTTCGAGTCGAAATGGTTCGCGTCGAAGCGGTTCGATTCGAAACGGTACTGGTGGAAACGGTAAAGGTCGAAACGGTTCGGATGGAAACGGTTCGCATCAAAACGGTTTGGGTCGAAACGATACGGGTCGAAACGCTTCGCGTCGAAACGGTTCGGATCGGAACCAGTATGGGTTGAAACGGTACGGGTTGACAGGGTACGGGTCGAAACGGTACATGTCAAAACGGTACGGGTCGAAACGGTTCGCGTCGAACGGTTCGATTCGAAACAGTATGGGTCGAAACGGTTCGCGTCGGAACTGTAAGCGTCGAAACGGTTCGCATTGAAACGGTACAGGTCGAAACGGTTCGCGTCGAAACTGTTCGATTCGAAACAGTACGAGTCGAAACCGTTAGCGTCTGTAACACCTCGAAAATTTGTGTCCAATGAAATAACGACACGTGTCGTGCAAGACAAAAGTGTTATAAACCCGGATCTAGTCAAAGATGTATGGTAGGATTTAAAAGCGTCGACATGTTAATTAAATACCTCTGAACGACCTAGTTATGAATACCAAGACCCAAATCTATATTATAAACATCTGATATATACTCAATGTAACACCCTTGTTATTATTTTAAAGGTTTTCGTATAAATAACGAAAATAAAAATGTAATTACGATGAAGTATCCTTAGAAAATACGGGTTTACTAAAACTTTTTACAGTTTAAAAGTTTGACAACATATTGTATATGAATTCGTCGTTTAAAAGGTACAACGAATCGCCGCGCGGAAGCTTGTATTTTGTCGTGTTCGGTTCCTCATCGAGCTTGATCTTCATCCGGGCACTCTTGGCGATCACCTATGATCAAAACCAACTTAAAAGTTAGTTTTGATAGTCAAATATTAAGTTCAAACAAGTACAGGGGTTAAAATGACAAAATTTAAAAATTTTCCGGAGTTAGGGGCGTCGCGTGACGCCAAGGGCCTAGGCGTCACGCCTAGCCCTTGTTTTCACAGACTGTTGCCTTCAGCTGTTGCTGTACATTCCCATCTCAACCCGATTTCACGGAAACGACCATAACTTCTTCGTTATTGATCCGTTTTACCCGATTCTTTTTCCTACGTGTCCGTAATTTAATTCTCCATCTTATGGAGTTAAAATCCAACATTCAACAAAAATAAATTTTGAGACTTTCAAGCCTTCGAATCGTTACCTTTTTATCAAATTTTACCCGTTTATGCATTTTATCAAACAAACATAATTGTTTGATTCCTACATCACCTACACTTCTTCAAATAAATGTTATATACCATATTAGGTTCTAATCACAGGTTTATTACCCAATTTAAACCCGTTTTCGCTCGTATGCTTATTTTGACCCGTTAAGGGTATTTAAGCACTTTCGAGCCTAAAATCGCTTTCATTTGTATCTAACTTTATATTTCCACATTTCTTACCAAGTAGTCTTCCACCACAACTATATTTGTGGTGGATTTAATGTGGAGATACATATATTCCGAGTTTTATCCCTCGGACTATCATTTTACGGCAAGCACCCATATTGAGTCATTTGACCCAAGATTTACCCTTTTCATTCTTTATACTTATTCAAAGTATTTGCTTGATCATATAACTTGTTTTTAAACAACTCTTAAGGTTCATTTACTCGATTTTGCTTACGAGGGCGTTTTGGTCATCTTAAACCCTTTCTTTACAACAAAGGACTTTTCATGTCGTAATTGACCAAAATTCCACTTTTTAAACTAGGATCTTGTTTAAATAGCCATCATGTTTTTAAAACACAATGACAATAACTTAAATCATTCGGTTTACTTAAAAGATAACCCAATGTCCATTTTAACTTGTTTAGCCCTCATTGAACTTCAAGTTCTAATGATGATTTGACCAATTATACATACTTGGCTCGAATCAATATATTGACCCGTTTTGATACCTTGCCTTAGTAGCCGCTAAGTAATAGCGATGTCAACATTCAATCGATATTTATTCCTGTAATCATGCAACTCGACAAAACATTAGCCGATATAGTCAAAGGGTGATATTTTCACCTTTTGACCTGTCACACCCTGGCTTTGCGGAAGCGTGGTTAATTTTGGTGTGACTTCTTAATACCATAGCTTAACCATAACAAGCTATATGAATTTAAAAACCATGCAAGTCATCCATTAAGTTTTGAAAACATCATACAGTACCATTGTTTTAACCAACAACCATAACCTTGTTCAACAACATTACAACTTATAACATAACATAAACGTGGTTTAAGGACTGTGTCTTGTCCAGGAAAGAGACACATCCCCTAAACCCTGATGACTCCATGACAAGTGCAGCGGAAAATGTCCCATACCGTGCCAGATCCGTTTAATTTCCTGAAATACATGTGAGTTGAAAAATCAACAATAATGTTGAGCGAGTTCATGTGCAAGTGAGTAAGTAAAACACTTGTAAGTATAAAAGTTTCCTGGTATGTAGCAGTGTAAGAGGACTTGTGATCACCAATGGTTTGCAAGGCCATTAGCATGTTGTGAAATGCAAGTAAGTAGACACAACCCTAGCCGATTTTTGCGTTGGGTACCAAGTCACTCCAGGTCCGTTCTGTTGGTCCTCCGAGAGGTCCGTTCTGTTGGGCCTAGAGCTGGGCTCGCTACACCCAGATAGATCTACCGCTCGAGTCCCTCGGTGTTCTAACTACCCATTCACATGATCTAAACCTCCTTACGTAAATCATACCGTGTATAAAGTACTTGTAAACAAAGTAACATGTATTTCACCCCCGCAGTTAAGAAAACTGAAAACAGTTAGAGAAAAGGGGGACATGAACTCACAGTGAATGCGCGTCTCTACCAAGTGTCTCCAATACAGTAAGTTGTGCAACGACCTACAAGTGCTAATTCTATTAGACGGACGGCCGTGCCTTAGCTTTATAGTTTAAGTCTTTGGGAAATAGTTAGACAACTATTTCGTGTTTATGTTCAGTATACACTTGGTAGTTATACTTCTTCCCAAGGATGGGGGATACAATACATGTGCGTAAGTTACGTTTTATCAATCTTGTGGTAATGTAATTACCGGTGTATCTTATATAATCATAGTGAAAGCGTTCGCAAAGTTTTGGAATCATTAACGCTTGTAAATATTATTTTTACTCTAAAATAATATTTATGTATTTTCACAAAATAATCATAAACAGTGTTGTGACAAATATATTTATCACGTTAATTCTTGTGAAAATCCCACCTCCGAATATTTAGTAAATAATGTCATGGCGAAATTTTATGTTTCGAAAATATGTCGAAAATAGTTCTAACACTTGTTGTGTAAATAATTCTAGGTGTTAGGTTTTTAGAAAATTTCGCCAGAGTTTCCTCTGTAATTGGAGGTGGCCACGCTTTCAAGCGTATCATTTTCTTTTAACAAATCAATTCAACAACTTCTTTATTCAATCAAACAATTTCCGACACATCAAACTAGTCGACAAGTATGTAAATTTGTACAATCGCATGAACTTGCAGTTTTTCCGAATCCATAGTGTAAATCCCCTTTATATATGTAGATCTTTATATAAAGTAACTTTGATCTCGTAAAAACCTCGTGACTAGAGAAATCCGTCTTTACAACTTCTAGTCATTTTTCCCAAAAATAGTTATTTGTCGGATCTTTTCATTTCACAAGTGTTTACACACTTGTGGTTTATAAAACCATATTTATTAGTGTAGGATCCTTTCTTTAAAATACATGGTTTCTTAAATGTGTGGTTCTTCAAAAATACCACTTGCAGATACGTAGATCCGCTAGTTTTAAACTCCATTGTACAAGTTAAATTACTTTTACACAAGTAAAATATTTCTACACAAGTTCATGTATCTTGTGTGGTAGAGTTTCGCCTTTTAACCCTTGTGGTGACCAAAAACGAGCTTATGTGAAGATCCATGATCTTACAAAGTCGGGTTAAACGGAGATCCGAGCTACCACATCATAGATCGGGTCTCAAAAGTCTCATATTCCAAGTACTACAACTTTTACACAACACATGTGTTATTAACCACCATCTTTATAGTTTTTACTAGACTTTTGATCATCATCTTTCATTTTAACGAGATTCAACCGACATAATTTCTTTTAACCACTTTAGATAAGCTTAAAAACAAGTTTTAAGTGATATACCTCTAGCTCAAGGCTAGGGAAGATCTTTGACGAAAAAGAGGTGGATAAAAGCTAACGGGAGTGGTCCTTCGCGTTCCGAGTGCACCAAAGCTCCTAATACGCGACCTTGGATGTTTGTATGATGATGGAATGGAGAGATCAAGAGCCGAAAATGTGGTGGTGTAGTGGAGGGGGTTCGGCCGAGAGTAGGGAGAGCAAGAGAGAGTGATCTTTTGTGGTGTTGATTAGTGATAATAAGCTCATGTAATCAAGTGTTATTTATAGGGAAATTAAGATGTTATTACCCAATGGGTAATGTGTAGCTTAGATATTTAACAAGGATTAGATTATGCAATCTCTAGTACAAGATATGTCCCCTAGGGGACCGAACTCGGTTATGGGGGGGGGGGTTCCTAACCGATTTTTAACTAGTTTAGTTGGTGTTTAGTTTGGTTAAATAAGTTAACTAAGTGTTTAACTTAGTTAGTTAAGTATAGCGTGTTATAACGGGTGTTAGGGTAATCAGAGACCCTAACTGGCTCAGAAAAATAAAAATAGTGAAAATAGTAATATTTTCATGTTCCGGGTAAAGTCCGGGTGTCCGGTTGGATAGTAATCCGTTAAAGCGTTACAAAAGCTTTAAAGTGTCGTTATTATCATTTTTAGTGACACAAATTGTTTTCCCGACACTTTAGAAAGTGTCTAGTGTTATTTTCTCATTTTCTGGCACTTTACTAGTCAGCTAGAAGCTGGTTTATTTATTAAAGTGTGGTGTTTGGTACTTAAAGTACGTTTTTGGCACATCCGAATCAGTGTATCTTATTCCTAGAGACGCGGTACCACAACCCTTATATCCCTACACTCACTACCAGTGTAGCCAAAATATTTGAGGCTCTTAACAGGCCTTAGAGGCAGTGTCTGCCTGATGCTGGTCATATCAGCATGTTCACTGTGTATCCGTTTAGTGCTACTGTGCTTTTTGTGCATCATGTTTGTCACTAGGGTTCAGTATGTAATTAATGTAGTGACAGCAAATAAAGTATGATGCAAGTAAGTGCATGTATCAGTATGCAGGTAGCAGTTTATCAGCTAGTTCAAACAAGCACAGTAATCAAGTAGTAATTAATCATTAATTAAGTTGTACGGATACCTGGTTTAGTGCGGGTTGTCACATTCTCCCCCCGTTAAATAAATTTCGTCCCGAAATTTAAGTTCTGCTTGTAGATGCAGAGTTCTTAGGAAATAAGTGGGGGTATTTCTCTTTCATCCGGTCCTCACGTTCCCAGGTAAATTCAGGACCATGTCTGGCATTCCAACGAACTTTGACGAGTTTGACACTGCTCCGGCGGGTCTTGTTAACTTTCCAATCCATGACCTCAACAGGTTCTTCAACGAAGTGGAGCGTGTCGTCAATATGAATCTCGTCGGTGGGAATGGCAACGTCAACTTGAGTTGGACTTTTCTTTAGATTGGATACATGAAATGTATCGTGAACACCATTCAGTTCAGCAGGTAGTTCCAACTTGTATGCTACTGTCCCAATTCTTTCCGGAATTCTGAAAGGACCAATGTAGCGCGGATTTAACTTCCCACGCTTCCCAAAGCGTGCCACCCCCTTCCAGGGTGAAACTTTCAATAACACCATCTCTCCGACTTGGAAGTCCACGTGCTTCCGGTTTGGATCCGCGTAGGCCTTTTGCCTGTGGCGAGCAGCTTCGATGTGTTTAAGTATTTGTGCGATCTTGTCTGTCGTCTCTTGGACGATTTCGGGACCAGCAAGCTGCCTATCACCTGCGTCAGACCAACATAGCGGTGATCGGCACTTGCGTCCGTATAGGGCCTCAAATGGCGCGACACCAATACTGGTGTGGTAGCTGTTGTTGTATGAAAATTCGACCAAAGGTAAGTGTTTATCCCAGCTACCGCCCAAATCCATAACACATGCCCTCAGCATGTCTTCCAAAGTTTGTATCGTTCGCTCGCTCTGGCCGTCAGTTTGCGGATGGAACGCAGTGCTCAGATTCAACTGTGAGCCAAAGGCTTCTTGGAAGGATTGCCATATTCTTGACACAAACCTTCCGTCTCTATCAGAGATGATTGAGAGAGGTACTCCATGACGTGCTACGATCTCTCTCATGTATATTTCCGCAAGTTTACTAGTACTGTCTTTCCCTTGATTGGCAGAAAGTGTGCGGACTTTGTTAGGCGGTCAACAATCACCCAAATCATATCATGGCCTCTTGGCGTTCTTGGCAATTTCGTAACAAAATCCATTGAGATTTGTTCCCATTTCCACTTGGGAATCTCAGGTTGTTGCAGAAGTCCCGAAGGCTTCTGGTATTCCGCCTTAACCTTAGCGCACGTTAAACACTTGCTCACGTAAACAGCAACATCGCCTTTCATCCTAGGCCACCCATAATATTCCTTGAGATCCTGGTACATCTTATCCGATCCAGGGTGGATAGAGTACCGTGACTTGTGCGCTTCGTCGAAAATAACTTCCCTTAATCCACCAAACAGAGGAACCCAAATCCTTTTCTCAAAACATAATGTTCCTTCCTCGTTTGGTACCAAAAGCTTTTCCATTCCACGGAGGTATTCTTCCTCAAGGTTTCCCTCCTTGAGAGCTTCCTTTTGTGCAGCACGAATGCGCAAGGAAAGATCGGTTCGTATGATCATTTCCAAAGCTCTAACCCTTATGGGCTTGATTCTTTCTTTACGACTTAGGGCATCGGCAACAACATTCGCCTTCCCTGGATGATACTTAATCTCGCAGTCGTAGTCGTTCAACAATTCCACCCATCGTCTTTGTCTCATATTCAACTCCTTCTGGTTGAATATATGCTGTAGGCTTTTGTGATCTGTGAAGATTGTGCACTTCGTACCATACAGGTAGTGTCTCCAGATCTTTAAAGCGAAAACCACTGCGCCAAGCTCTAAATCGTGTGTGGTATAGTTCTTTTCGTGCACTTTCAGTTGGCGTGATGCGTAAGCAATGACCTTTTGGCGTTGCATCAACACACAACCCAATCCTTGACGCGATGCGTCGCAGTATACCACAAAGTCATCAGTACCTTCTGGTAGAGCTAAGATTGGCGCGTTACAAAGCTTATCCTTCAGTATCTGAAACGCTTCTTCCTGTTTGATTCCCCAATCAAACTTCTTATCTTTCTGGGTGAGGAGCGTCAAAGGTTGAGCGATTTTCGAAAAATCCTCGATGAACCTTCGATAGTAGCCAGCCAAACCCAAGAATTGTCGAATCTCGGTTGGCGTTGTAGGCGTTTCCCAATTCTTGATTGCCTCGATCTTTGCGGGATCAACATGGATTCCATTTCTATTAACCACATGTCCAAGAAACTGGACTTCGCGTAGCCAAAACTCGCACTTAGAGAACTTGGCATACAACTGTTCCTTCTTTAGCAGTTCCAAAATAGCTCTCAGATGCTGTTCGTGCTCAGCCTTTGTCCTTGAATAAATCAAGATATCGTCGATGAATACAATCACGAACTTGTCCAAGTATGGCTTGCAAACTCTATTCATTAAGTCCATAAAAGACTGCAGGTGCGTTTGTCAAACCAAACGGCATAACTAGGAACTCGTAGTGTCCATAACGAGTTCAGAAGGCCGTTTTCGGGATACTTTCCTCCTGTATCCTTAATTGATGGTATCCAGATCGAAGATCGATCTTTGAATAATAGTTCGAGCCTTGCAGTTGATCAAACAGATCATCGATTCTTGGCAGAGGATACCTGTTCTTGATCGTCAGCTTGTTCAATTCTCTGTAGTTGATGTTTATTTGAAAATCATCATCCTCCTTTTTGATGGGTAACAATGGGATTACCCCAAAAAGGAATTTTTGGTCTGTTATCTTCCTTCTCCATCCGTTGCCAACACTTCTCTGTCGATCGTTGCACCCCCGAAAATGTAAGTCGCTATGATGCATTGACTACGGGTGCAGTGCCTGGAATTGAATCGTCGTGAAACTCTACTTGCCTCTGAGGTGGCAGTCCAGGCAAGTCTTCTGGGAAGTCTTCTGGATATCCCCTTACGACAGGGATGTCTTCGACTCTTGGCTCAGCAGCCTTTTTATCCACGATGCGTGCTAGAAAAGCGACACATCCTTTCTGTAACACTTCCTTGCTTTCAAGCAGCTGATAAATCTTAGCGGTGTGTCACGCTTCTCTCCGTGAACCACAATTGTCTCACCATCATTGGTTGGGATACGAACAACTTTCTCGTGACATACTATCTCAGCCTTGTTGCCTGATAACCAATCCATTCCTACTACCACGTCGAAGCTTCCCAACTGGACTGGTAGTAGATCTAGAGCGAACTCACGTTCTCCTAATTCTATCACACAGCCTCTGATTACTTCGTCGGCTCTGACTAACTTTCCGCTAACCAATTTGATTGAGTAGGGGATATCTAACTTACTAGCGGTTAAACCAAGTATATTCTTAAATTCTAATGACACGAAGCCATAATCGGTACCAGCATCAAACAAAATAGGTGCAAAAGTTTTGGTTGTTAGAGAACGTACCAGAAGCCACACCTGGATCCTGGCATGCCTCACAAGCTCTGATGTTGGATTTTCTCTCACGGTCTTGTTTCAACTTCAGGCATTCCCTCTTAAAATGTCCAACTTCCTTACAATGGAAGCATCCTATCATTCGGCCATTTCCTTTCCCATTTCCACCTAGAGCGTTGTTACTGTTTTCTCCTTGTATGGAACTCTTCATCCCACAACCTTCCTTGTTGTGTCCTTTCCTCCCGTACCAAGGCTTCTGACATCCACCATCACGGTGACA
Organism: Helianthus tuberosus; assembly: GCA_030545235.1. Classification (NCBI taxonomy): domain Eukaryota; kingdom Viridiplantae; phylum Streptophyta; class Magnoliopsida; order Asterales; family Asteraceae; genus Helianthus; species Helianthus tuberosus. Next base: position 36,405,530 of record CM060436.1, read on the forward strand.
CTTGCACTCAGCACATCTTGGTTTGGTTTCTAAGTAAATCTTATCACTGGCCTGTTTGTTAGGGCAATCTTTCTTGAAATGCCCTTTGTCCCCGCAGTCAAAGCAACCTCGAATAGATCTTTGTTCATCGTTGTTCATTTGGGTATCTTCGGTAAGCTTCCTTTTGTTCTTTCCAGACGACTCTACCTGAGTTTTTTTGTCAGGGTTTGCAAGTTTTTCTAGTCTATTTGCTTCCGTAACGAGTGCCAAACCCATCTTACTTGCAACAATGGTTGTTGGTGGCGTAGATGCTGTCATCAAGCTCAAGACTTGAGGCGCCAGTTCCCAAATGAATTGTTCCAATTCCTTCAGTTCTGGTTTTACCAGGTATGGAACAATTTGTGACAGATCATGGAGTCGTTGCACGTACTCCAACACCTTCGGACCTTCCATCATTAGGCTCCGAAATTCATCTTCCCACTTCTGGGTTTCCGTGTGGGGGCAATACTTCTTATGCATCATTCCTTTCATCTCATCCCAAGTTAACGCGTATGCTGTAGTTAGGCCCATTATTCGAACCTGAAGATTCCACCATAATCGAGCTCCATCTTGAAACAACTCAGAAACGTATGGGACCTGTTGTTCTGGCGTACAGCCACTCATTCAAAAGATGGATTCCATACTTTCAATCCATTTTACAAAAGTTATGGCACCCCCAGTGCCGTCGAACTTCGGAGGCTTGTAGTTGAGGAAGTGCCAGTAGGAACAACCGTTATTTTCTGAGGTACCTTTGATTGGTTCGGAGCGTAGGGTCTCGTGCTGTGCTATAGCTGCAGCAATTATCTCTTTAAGTTCTGCCTCAGAGGTGGGCATGCGCATTTCGCGTCTTGGCGGCATCTTCTAAAAGATGTTTCACATAGGTTAGGTCATAGCAAGTGAAGTGTACGTATGCATTCAACAATACCAACACATAACATTTCATGTTATCAACAAGTCAATCACATAACCTCTTATGTTATAGGACATAAACAATTGATTGAACATCGCATGTGATGAGAATACTGCGATTGTATTGCCACAATTCGAGACCACAATGTAAAGCTCACAAGTACACTACTATATCATACTATATCAATGACTTAGTAGGGGACGACCCTAGACAAGTCGTGCGATCGCTGGTCATGTTCAGGAGTCTCTGGTTCGTCCTTTCTCAAATTTCAGGACTCCTCGTCAAGTTTCTGAATTTCTGTCCTAAAACAACATTTCTTCTCAATCGTTTCCTTGAGCTCGTCCCAGCTCAGTGCATAAGCAGTGTCTGTGCCAAGGGTCTGAACCTGGAGGTTCCATTAAGAGAGTGTGCCATCTAGAAATATCCCTGAGATGTAGGTAACACTCTGTTGGGGCGAACAGTTACTCATTCTTAGAGTGGAGTTGGTCTTTTCGGACCAACGAACAAATGCAACGGTGCCTCCGGTTCCGACAAAGTTCAAAGGCTTGCAGTTCAGGAACTGTTTATAGGTGCAGCCAGTTGGAGGGTTATCTCCAGTAATGCCGTCGTTGTACTTAGAGTGGAGGGCTTCATGTCGTGCATTTATCTGCGAGATGCGTTCTTGCAGCTCGTCTTCTGTCCTTAGTAACGTACTGGTGCTTGTGTCACGTCTGGGTGACATTTCCTTTTTGTCGAAATAGCGTGAAGCGGGTTGGACAATGTTTCAATTGTCTATGGGGTATATATATAGCAACGTAAGCCATCATGTAATCACCCCATTTCACACGCAAATATACTCACTGTATAAGTGGGGAAATAAATTCCTGAGCCTTCACATAGGCTTGTCAATTTGGCTTGCTGCTTGTAATAGAATGAACTCGAGGCTACACCGCCTAGGTCATTTGTGTTTAAGTTATTTCCTGCTGCGTTGGTTATCATTAGCTTGACCTGCAGAGTCCACCAGGATTCCTGTGCACTACAAATTGTTATTACGTGGGCCCCCGTAATAATAAATTGTCTTGCACAGTTACCCCAAATTTTCTCTCATCCAAGCAGATGATCAATCAAGGAGCAACAGCCGGTGCATTGGCATGAACAGGGTCATACTTCAATGCGGGGTCAGGAGCAACGCCTGGCTCAGGGGCCACGGCTAGCTCCGAATCAAAAACTCCATCTCAAAATCAGCTAGATCAACAATCACAGGGGTTACAGGATTCCCCAAGGGCTGGTCTAAGTGCATGAACTCAATGTCATGGTCTGGATCAACACCAGGCGGAAAAACAGGATTGTCCTCAATACCGCTATCAAACTCAAAACTGTGTGCGGGATCCGGTGCAGCTGGTAATGCCATATCAGGGTCGGCGTCGTGTAAGTAATGCAGCATTCCCTGTATGTGCGAAGATGCGGATGTCAGAGACTCAAATGAGTCTGGGATAGGGAAATGAGTTTTCCCCTACAGGAGTGTCCGCATGCAGTAGTCTAATGCCAGCAGCAATAGGGCCTTGCCCTCAAGTGGGTCCTCCTCTTAATAGTTCGACATCGTCTTCAGAGACAACGTCGGGGGCATATCAACAACGAGATAAGCGGCAAGGGGCACAGGGGCAGGGATCACTGCCAGTGGCAAATTCCCAACAAGATGGCCATCAGTAGGCTCTGCTACGACTTCAGGCAGTGCACAAAGGGCTGAAAGTCGTCATTGTCTGTGCCGGTAGTATCAGAAATGTACACCTCGTGCTTCGTTGAACTATGTCGTCTGATACTATGGTCATGGGGTTCGTAGTGCCCATCTTTCTAGTACTTGATGAAAGCATAACGTTTGTAACACAAACACATATACGTATAATAATCAATCATATAATCAGTTAATCACATAAGTCACCAAGTAAGGTATCACATACTTCTCCTAGTCTTACTAGCCAATTTCATCCAGTCTACAAGACTGCTCTATCCTTCACTTAAACCAAACCTCGATCCTCCAGATCGATCCTATAACAAACCAACGTGCTCGACTACCTTGATCACCTCGATCCTCCAGACCGAGCCTATAATAAACAAACGTGCTCAACTACCTTGATCACCTCGATCCTCCAGACCGAGCCTATAATTAATAAAATGTGCTCAACATCTGTTTGTAAAAAGTGTGGATCTGGACTTATGTGGTATGCAGAAAAATGTTTTCGTGAGAGCCCTAGTGATCATAGTCTAGACTCGAGAAAGAATCCTAGTTCGCTATGATCAGAGCTCTGATACCAAGCTGTCACACCCTGGCTTTGCGGAAGCGTGGTTAATTTTGGTGTGACTTCTTAATACCATAGCTTAACCATAACAAGCTATATGAATTTAAAAACCATGCAAGTCATCCATTAAGTTTTGAAAACATCATACAGTACCATTGTTTTAACCAACAACCATAACCTTGTTCAACAACATTACAACTTATAACATAACATAAACGTGGTTTAAGGACTGTGTCTTGTCCAGGAAAGAGACACATCCCCTAAACCCTGATGACTCCATGACAAGTGCAGCGGAAAATGTCCCATACCGTGCCAGATCCGTTTAATTTCCTGAAATACATGTGAGTTGAAAAATCAACAATAATGTTGAGCGAGTTCATGTGCAAGTGAGTAAGTAAAACACTTGTAAGTATAAAAGTTTCCTGGTATGTAGCAGTGTAAGAGGACTTGTGATCACCAATGGTTTGCAAGGCCATTAGCATGTTGTGAAATGCAAGTAAGTAGACACAACCCTAGCCGATTTTTGCGTTGGGTACCAAGTCACTCCAGGTCCGTTCTGTTGGTCCTCCGAGAGGTCCGTTCTGTTGGGCCTAGAGCTGGGCTCGCTACACCCAGATAGATCTACCGCTCGAGTCCCTCGGTGTTCTAACTACCCATTCACATGATCTAAACCTCCTTACGTAAATCATACCGTGTATAAAGTACTTGTAAACAAAGTAACATGTATTTCACCCCCGCAGTTAAGAAAACTGAAAACAGTTAGAGAAAAGGGGGACATGAACTCACAGTGAATGCGCGTCTCTACCAAGTGTCTCCAATACAGTAAGCTGTGCAACGACCTACAAGTGCTAATTCTATTAGACGGACGGCCGTGCCTTAGCTTTATAGTTTAAGTCTTTGGGAAATAGTTAGACAACTATTTCGTGTTTATGTTCAGTATACACTTGGTAGTTATACTTCTTCCCAAGGATGGGGGATACAATACATGTGCGTAAGTTACGTTTTATCAATCTTGTGGTAATGTAATTACCGGTGTATCTTATATAATCATAGTGAAAGCGTTCGCAAAGTTTTGGAATCATTAACGCTTGTAAATATTATTTTTACTCTAAAATAATATTTATGTATTTTCACAAAATAATCATAAACAGTGTTGTGACAAATATATTTATCACGTTAATTCTTGTGAAAATCCCACCTCCGAATATTTAGTAAATAATGTCATGGCGAAATTTTATGTTTCGAAAATATGTCGAAAATAGTTCTAACACTTGTTGTGTAAATAATTCTAGGTGTTAGGTTTTTAGAAAATTTCGCCAGAGTTTCCTCTGTAACTGGAGGTGGCCACGCTTTCAAGCGTATCATTTTCTTTTAACAAATCAATTCAACAACTTCTTTATTCAATCAAACAATTTCCGACACATCAAACTAGTCGACAAGTATGTAAATTTGTACAATCGCATGAACTTGCAGTTTTTCCGAATCCATAGTGTAAATCCCCTTTATATATGTAGATCTTTATATAAAGTAACTTTGATCTCGTAAAAACCTCGTGACTAGAGAAATCCGTCTTTACAACTTCTAGTCATTTTTCCCAAAAATAGTTATTTGTCGGATCTTTTCATTTCACAAGTGTTTACACACTTGTGGTTTATAAAACCATATTTATTAGTGTAGGATCCTTTCTTTAAAATACATGGTTTCTTAAATGTGTGGTTCTTCAAAAATACCACTTGCAGATACGTAGATCCGCTAGTTTTAAACTCCATTGTACAAGTTAAATTACTTTTACACAAGTAAAATATTTCTACACAAGTTCATGTATCTTGTGTGGTAGAGTTTCGCCTTTTAACCCTTGTGGTGACCAAAAACGAGCTTATGTGAAGATCCATGATCTTACAAAGTCGGGTTAAACGGAGATCCGAGCTACCACATCATAGATCGGGTCTCAAAAGTCTCATATTCCAAGTACTACAACTTTTACACAACACATGTGTTATTAACCACCATCTTTATAGTTTTTACTAGACTTTTGATCATCATCTTTCATTTTAACGAGATTCAACCGACATAATTTCTTTTAACCACTTTAGATAAGCTTAAAAACAAGTTTTAAGTGATATACCTCTAGCTCAAGGCTAGGGAAGATCTTTGACGAAAAAGAGGTGGATAAAAGCTAACGGGAGTGGTCCTTCGCGTTCCGAGTGCACCAAAGCTCCTAATACGCGACCTTGGATGTTTGTATGATGATGGAATGGAGAGATCAAGAGCCGAAAATGTGGTGGTGTAGTGGAGGGGGTTCGGCCGAGAGTAGGGAGAGCAAGAGAGAGTGATCTTTTGTGGTGTTGATTAGTGATAATAAGCTCATGTAATCAAGTGTTATTTATAGGGAAATTAAGATGTTATTACCCAATGGGTAATGTGTAGCTTAGATATTTAACAAGGATTAGATTATGCAATCTCTAGTACAAGATATGTCCCCTAGGGGACCGAACTCGGTTATGGGGGGGGGGGGTTCCTAACCGATTTTTAACTAGTTTAGTTGGTGTTTAGTTTGGTTAAATAAGTTAACTAAGTGTTTAACTTAGTTAGTTAAGTATAGCGTGTTATAACGGGTGTTAGGGTAATCAGAGACCCTAACTGGCTCAGAAAAATAAAAATAGTGAAAATAGTAATATTTTCATGTTCCGGGTAAAGTCCGGGTGTCCGGTTGGATAGTAATCCGTTAAAGCGTTACAAAAGCTTTAAAGTGTCGTTATTATCATTTTTAGTGACACAAATTGTTTTCCCGACACTTTAGAAAGTGTCTAGTGTTATTTTCTCATTTTCTGGCACTTTACTAGTCAGCTAGAAGCTGGTTTATTTATTAAAGTGCGGTGTTTGGTACTTAAAGTACGTTTTTGGCACATCCGAATCAGTGTATCTTATTCCTAGAGACGCGGTACCACAACCCTTATATCCCTACACTCACTACCAGTGTAGCCAAAATATTTGAGGCTCTTAACAGGCCTTAGAGGCAGTGTCTGCCTGATGCTGGTCATATCAGCATGTTCACTGTGTATCCGTTTAGTGCTACTGTGCTTTTTGTGCATCATGTTTGTCACTAGGGTTCAGTATGTAATTAATGTAGTGACAGCAAATAAAGTATGATGCAAGTAAGTGCATGTATCAGTATGCAGGTAGCAGTTTATCAGCTAGTTCAAACAAGCACAGTAATCAAGTAGTAATTAATCATTAATTAAGTTGTACGGATACCTGGTTTAGTGCGGGTTGTCACATGACCCGTTTGGTCTATATGACCATTTACTTTTGCGAGATGGATTTATTATCATCTAGTCTACATAACTTGTACCGGTTTACACTGTACGGTCAATTTACTTATAAATCTATTTCTTAATACTTTTCGGCCTATTAAGGCTTACTTCATAAGTGTCTTTTAAAACCAATAGTTATGGTCGACGCGTGACCAATTTACCGTTTTACCCTTATTGTTTGTTTTGGTTTACCCTATAAGGTAACCATTTAAAAGTTCATTTTCCATTTGTCATAAAATGATCGAATTACCGATTTAACTCCTTTTTAAACCATCAACATGGTCTCTTGTCATGCTCGACTATCTTGTTCCGTACGTCTACCCGTCGAAACATCATACCTCAACTATGTATTTATCTTATTCGTAACTAATACGATAAGAGAATATTCTAAAATATAAGACTAGTGTAAGCCATACTTACCTTGCATTCCGAATACGCTTTTCCTTTATGCTTGACTCGTTCGACCCGCTTTCTCCCCAAGCTTCACCTAGCTTGTTAAGCGCCAACTATCATTCATTATTCACAAGGTTGTTAGATTAGTCATTCCAAATCATGACTTTCACACCTTATGATTCTTTGACTATTTTTCTCTTTAAACTCAATCATGAATCATGAGTTTAATTCTTGTGTCAAGACTCACTTCTAATCAATTATGAACTCTTAACAAAATCCCTATTTTGTTCAAGTAGTTCATTCATACGAGTTAGTATGGCGTTTATAAATACCAATACAACATTAATTTCATCAAATCAACTAAACCCATTTCATAGCAATTATGATCATATACTCAAACTTGTAAATTGTTCAAGTATTTTGCTTCCACTATTAAATATGATGATTTTAACATGTGTGTATCATCATTTTCACTACATAATCCAAACCCACTTGTCTAAGTGTAGTAATCCATCAAATTATTCAAATCATAGCAAATTTTTCTTCAAATTTCTACTTAGGGTTTGTTCCTAAGCAATGACACTTCATTAATTCGGCCATAGCCTCTACGATTCATACATAGATTGCATCATGCAAGGTTAATCAATTTTCACAACTTCAAGAATGTTAGAAATTCAACATACCTCACGATCCCCTTGACTTGGTGATCGTTTCTACGCGTTCATGCATTGATTTGGATCTTGATTCGAGCTTCAATTTGACCAATTTGTAGAACTAGGGTTTTGAGCTCCTTGCTCTTGTCCCTGGTCGTACGCACACACACACACACACTAAGTGTGTGTTGTGTTTGATTTTTAGTTTTTATAAATCAAGTCTCTTTGTTTGCAACTTAAGTCCCTCTAGTTTGGTTAGTTATTAAGTAGGCCATAACCTACTTATTTCTAGTAACATTCCCTCTTATTAACTAGGTTAATTATTCCTAGTTAGCTTACTAGGTTCGGGAAGTCATAACCCGTTTTATTTTAAGTCCCGTTAACTCAGGCTCTTATAAACTTAATTCCTTAAAACTTTGATTCGTTTTTATTTAATATTAGGATTTCTTATTTAAATCCAAATATTTGTCGGGTTATTTTTACTACTAATGGTACGTTACCCGTCTTTTAGTATTAACGGGGTTTAATTACCAAACCCATTTTCGGGGTGTTACAAGTCTACCCCCCTTAAAGAGGTTTCGTCCTCGAAACCTTTTCTTACACAATTCATTGAGTTTAAACTCAATGTATTTGATCCGAGAAATCTTTTAAACATTATTTATACTTTTAACCAATTGTTAGTATTACCAGAAAAGTGTGGTAACATCTTTTTGGTTACTAATTGTCTACGTATCTCTTACGACATAGCGCAACTTGAAATAACGTAATCTCGTTATTTCCACTAGTTTAGTTAACTTAGCGATATCCATCGCTTTCAAGCAAACCAAATTTCTTGATTTGAATTGCTGACCTTAATCGGTTTCACTAACTAGACTTATTAGTCCAGTTACTTTTTACCGTTCGCTTGGTTATAATGTGATTCTACTTCACATTGCATTTCTTGACCGTGATCGTGTCACATCATGTTTAATTTATATCAACCTTTCATTTTCAAAAATATCACCTTTTGAATATATCGCCTTGCGCCTATCAGTGTCAAGACTTGTATCTTTCATGTTTACACGTTTATCATAACTCATTTTTTGTAGAAACGTTATTCCTCACCAAAACCGAAGTTTTTAGTTTAGTGTCTTCTCTTTAGCCTTTGTCAATTATTCATACCGGGATATTGACAATCCAAAGTTTATTCTTTTTCATTCTTTGTTTTATGCGAGAATTCTCCGTTTATTCCCTCGCTTTGTCTAATTAACCCGTAGGTTTTATCACTTATTCTATGGGCTATTTTATTAGACCTTCACCTCTTTAAGGCGAGGTCCTTATAATCTATTTCTTTCTAGTCGTGACTCGTGGGTCGTTTTAGTCTCGTAGACCTTTCCATTGTTTATAACCACAAAGGTTATGTTGATCCCGTAGATCATTCTTAACTCATGTCATTCTTAAAATACATGTTTGGTGTCAAGGAACTCTGTTTTTGTTTGGAGAATCATTTATTTTCGCCTTGGTATTTTCTTTGACCTTGACCGTAGTCTAAGGCTGCATCCGTTTCCTTTCAGAAAATTTTCCGACTTTATGACTTCTCACGTCATTTATGCGTCGGTTTATCTTATGCTCACCATTATCCAGTTTACATATATTCTTATTTGGTTATGTCCCATTACCGGGCTCATTACTCTTTTGCATTTAACGCTACCTTTATCCCGCTTGCGTTTACTCATGCCGTTCGGCATGATATTATATTCGACCCGTTCAACTTTAAAATAGTTGAACATAATTTATTTCAAATTTCTATTTACTTTATCTTGTCGTATTCTAGTTATGACTCAAAACCCGAGTCTTTTAACTTCCATTCGAGTTCCCGTTTCTCGGTCCATGCACGCGTTTAAATCCTTACCCACCAACCGGGTGTTTTACCGAAGTCGTTGTTATTGCAATCCTTATGGTATGCATTATGACTTCGTTTCATTTTTATATTCCTACTTTATTCTCAAATTTGACGTTTTACAAAATCGGCCCGTTAAGAGTCATATTTGCATTCTCCGGGTTCGAGTGTAAGCACACTCCTCCCAATTGCATACCTTAATCATTTTACATGTTTCTTTGTCCCTTTTCTCGGGCTCATTATCCTAACATAATACGCTTCCGTCACTCGGCTGTGCGTTTACATTATGATCAAATATTTTGCTTATCTGATTCATTTGGGTACTTTTAATTTGTCCCTTTTTACCCCGTCCTTACTACATCGGAAGTAAACGTGTCCGCCATAAGAAGTTCATGGTATCATATGCCACTACTTACTTGGCCAGAGTAAGCGATTAACACATGACACACATGACCTTTTTATAGTTTTCACATCACGCCCTATGTAAGTAACGCCTCTATTTGTTTCTCTTGGAAACAATATCCTGAATACATTTTCTATTCGGGGTTTTCCAAGTTTTTAATCTACATATGCAACTTTCAATTTCTACTTATTTGTTGCATATTACTCTTTGTGCGATTATATTTAAAATGTGCACCTGGTAATGTTTGCCCCGACGGGCGTTCCTTGCCATTAACCTTGTTCGCGGTCGTTACGCGATTTAGTCCTCGGTGAGCATGCTCCTCTTGTCATACTTCGGACCGTTCCTCTATCATATCCATAATTTGTTCAACCCTCGTCATCTTCAAATGCGAGTTTCCTCCAATTAAAACATTCATAAAAGTTAGTAATGTCAACTTTACTAAATGCCCGTATCATAATACAAGGCTTTTCTACTATACGTGTTAACGCACGTAATTTTGTTAACTATATCTATTATTTAATTGACGTATCGTATATTACTCGATAACCCTAACCATTAAAATACACGTACTTACCGGATTTGCGATCAAGCCTCGAACCGAACACATTTTGTCAAAAACCTTAAGCTCTGATTACCAACTTGTAACACCCTTGTTATTATTTTAAAGGTTTTCGTATAAATAACGAAAATAAACATGTAATTACGATGAAGTATCCTTAGAAAATACGGGTTTACTAAAACTTTTACAGTTTAAAAGTTTGACAACATATTGTATATGAATTCGTCGTTTAAAAGGTACAACGAATCGCCGCGCGGAAGCTTGTATTTTGTCGTGTTCGGTTCCTCATCGAGCTTGATCTTCATCCGGGCACTCTTGGCGATCACCTATGATCAAAACCAACTTAATAGTTAGTTTTGATAGTCAAATATTAAGTTCAAACAAGTACAGGGGTTAAAATGACAAAATTTAAAAATTTTCCGGAGTTAGGGGCATCGCGTGACGCCAAGGGCCTAGGCGTCACGCCTAGCCCTTGTTTTCACAGACTGTTGCCTTCAGCTGTTGCTGTACATTCCCAGCTCAACTCGATTTCACGGAAACGGCCATAACTTCTTCGTTATTGATATGTTTTACCCGATTCTTTTTCCTACGCGTCCGTAATTTAATTCTCCATCTTATGGAGTTAAAATCCAACATCCAACATAAATAAATTTTGAGACTTTCAAGCCTTCGAATCGTTACCTTTTTATCAAATTTTACCCGTTTATGCATTTTATCAAACAAACATAATTGTTTGATTCCTACATCACCTACACTTCTTCAAATAAATGTTATATACCATATTAGGTTCTAATCACAGGTTTATTACCCAATTTAAACCCGTTTTCGCTCGTATGCTTATTTTGACCCGTTAAGGGTATTTAAGCACTTTCGAGCCTAAAATCGCTTTCATTTGTATCTAACTTTATATTTCCACATTTCTTACCAAGTAGTCTTCCACCACAACTATATTTGTGGTGGATTTAATGTGGAAATACATATATTCCGAGTTTTATCCCTCGGACTATCATTTTACGGTAAGGACCCATATTGAGTCATTTGACCCAAGATTTACCCTTTTCATTCTTTATACTTATTCAAAGTATTTGCTTGATCATATAACTTGTTTTTAAACAACTCTTAAGGTTCATTTACTCGATTTTGCTTACGAGGGCGTTTTGGTCATCTTAAACCCTTTCTTTACAACAAAGGACTTTTCATGTCGTAATTGACCAAAATTCCACTTTTTAAACTAGGATCTTGTTTAAATAGCCATCATGTTTTTAAAACACAATGACAATAACTTAAAACATTCGGTTTACTTAAAAGATAACCCAATGTCCATTTTAACTTGTTTAGCCCTCATTGAACTTCAAGTTCTAATGATGATTTGACCAATTATACATACCTGGCTCGAATCAATATATTGACCCGTTTTGATACCTTGCCTTAGTAGCCGCTAAGTAATAGCGATGTCAACATTCAATCGATATTTATTCCTGTAATCATGCAACTCGACAAAACATTAGCCGATATAGTCAAAGGGTGATATTTTCACCTTTTGACCCGTTTGGTCTATATGACCATTTACTTTTGCGAGATGGATTTATTATTATCTTGTCTACATAACTTGTACCGGTTTACACTGTACGGTCAATTTACTTATAAATCTATTTCTTAATACTTTTCGGCCTATTAAGGCTTACTTCATAAGTGTCTTTTAAAACCAATAGTTATGGTCGACGCGTGACCAATTTACCGTTTTACCCTTATTGTTTGTTTTGGTTTACCCTATAAGGTAGCCATTTAAAAGTTCATTTTCCATTTGTCATAAGTGTCTTTTAAAACCAATAGTTATGGTCGACGGGTTGCAACTTAAGTCCCTCTAGTTTGGTTAGTTATTAAGTATGCCATAACCTACTTATTTCTAGTAACATTCCCTCTTATTAACTAGGTTAATTATTCCTAGTTAGCTTACTGGGTTCGGGAAGTCATAACCCGTTTTATTTTAAGTCCCGTTAACTCAGGCTCTTATAAACTTAATTCCTTAAAACTTTGATTCGTTTTTATTTAATATTAGGATTTCTTATTTAAATCCAAATATTTGTCGGGTTATTTTTACTACTAACGGTACGTTACCCGTCTTTTAGTATTAACGGGGTTTAATTACCAAACCTGTTTTCGGGGTGTTACACTCAAATCGGTAAATACTAGTAATAATTGATTCGAAGTGCAAGAAATGGGATCCTATGAGGATGTGCACGACAAATCTTCATTCATGGCCCATTTCAAAGGAATCCAAGACATTTTGAAGCATGGCAAGTTGACATAACTGTTCAAGCATGTTCGAGAGGTCCCATACTGATAATAAAGGTCCAAATTCGAAGTGGTAAAGTTGCACGATCAAAGCTTTAAAGTTTGCAATTTTTTTTGTTTCCTAACGAAGGCTTACGGACCGCAAAGACTTGGTCTTACGGTCCGTAAAGAGGCTCTTACGGACCGCAAGACCCTCCTCTTACGGTCCGTAAGACAGTCCCAGCAACAGAACACCCACAGGTGTCTGTCCAGCCCGTTTAACCGACTTAAATTGCCATTTTTCACCACCATGTGCAGCACAAACTAGTTCTTAGGCACTAGGGACACTTGTAATTGATCAGGGATCAATCCTAGAGTTGTTTGGCATGATCTTGATCAATCAAGATCACTATATAAAGACCCACATTATTTCCATTTTTGATCATTCATTCACACTCAACTTCTGATCATTTCTGGAGCTCAAGGCCACTCCCTAAGCATCACTAGTCATGCATTAGACCTTGGTAAGCTTCCTTAACCTTCCTTAATCGTGTTTTACTTAGTTTTTAACTTAAAAGTCAAACCGTCGTAATTAAGGTTTGACTTATCGATTAATCACTAATGGTCTGATGTTTAGTCAAATTGAATGTAGTTATAAGTTGGTAATTAGGTGGGCATTACACCCTTAAAAGGGCACCCTCTGATTCCCGCTCTAACTAGGTCAAATGTCGGGTCAAACTTAATCCGAAAAAGTCAACAGAAACTTGATTTTCAAATTAACACATAATTAGCAATGTAGAAGACGTGTAACCTGTTTTGCCACTCTTATAACTTGGTAATAAATGTAAGAACATGTCTAAAGATGTCCGACCCGACAATTTTCAGTTTAGGACCGGTTCGGAACTGAAAGTCGCATACTTTGACCACTGCTTTGACTTTCAGTTCTGACCCATATTAGCATGATTTAGAATTTCCTTAGAGCTTCTTTAGGACCAGGTTATATGATAGTATAACCCTCTGTGATTGGTTCTTTGTTTGTTCGATTCGTTTACACGTTTCCGTTAATTGCTTAATGTTGACCATAATGCCCTTTTGACCATAAAACGAGAATTTTGGAAATGTGAGATCACGATAATCTTTGTTACTGATTTATAAACATGTCCCTAAATTTTCACATCAGTTTGAGGTCTAGATTAGGAGTTATGCTCAATAGCGTAATTAGAACGCTTTTTATTAATTAAACAGCATAATTAGCGTAAAGCCTATCTAAACCCAATTTTTAACACCAAACCTTTTACCCACTGATGTAATATAATATTTTGGTATTTTTGAAGATTTTTAATTATTTTTAAACTGATCATAACTTAGGGTTATTGCCTTGATTCGGTAATTATCGATTATACCCTTTTTTATTATAAAATGAGTTTTACATATCAAATTGATACCAAATATTTGGCTACCAATTTTATATGATAAATTAAGTATTTTGAACTATATAACCTGATCAGAAAACTCAGATTTCCTGTTATACCCGGAAATCGCTTAAAACGATTTTTTACGCGTTTTCAACGCGTAGTATGAGTTAAAAATCATTTTGTCATATAAGACTTATCACCAACTGATATAACTTATTAATTTAAGTATTTTTACTGATTAATTCAGACCCGAACTTCAGAATCTTATTTAATCCCTTTTATAATCTTTAAAATGACCAAAATACCCCTACGGGGCTTAATTTGAGATTAAACTCGTTTTGGGCATAATGGAAGGTATCTTACTGATATCACAACATATTTAAAGCATATTAACTTAGCAAACCTGTTCGTGACTCTTTTGGTTACCCGTTATGCGTTATTCATGTTCGGTTCAGTTTATGTAACTAGTTTGCATAAATTGACCGAAACGGGTCAAACCCTATCATTTTCACCTCAAAATCCAGAATGTGTTTAGTTTACCCATATTATACAAGTCTTCAAACTTGTCAGGACTAAATCACATTCTAATCCGGTTTTCACTTAATCTTGCGTTTTGAACCGTATATCTTTCTTTAAAACTAACCGGTCTAAGTATAAACTTAAGAAAGACCCGTTAGGAATCTAATAGGTTAATTAAAACCTTCGTTCCAGATTAGGAGCCCAGTAAAAGCTACGCGCACTTGCTGTTTCTGATTTATACTTTGCTCAGGTAAATACTTTTAACTTATTTTCCCTATACGGGCTTGGGGTACGGTATTATAACACCGCTTGGTCGGGTATGAAGTCGTACAATCAAATATTGATTAAAAAGATGCATAACCCGTTTTATTCTGTCTTGTTTGATGCAATACCTTTGGGGGGTTAATGACCGTGTCCTGGATATCCTCGGCTCATTCATTAGAAATGGCCACGACTTAAGCACGGGGTGTAGGCATACACCTGACAGTTGCGTATGTAAAAAGGGTAGTCCACAAGGAGGGTATCTTCTTGTGGGTATTATACCTAGTGGTGTGTCTATTAATCTTGTTAAACTGACTCTTCTAACCGGGTCCTAAATGGACGACAAACATGTAAAACTGTATACAAGTTTATTTTTAAATAAACATCCCAAGTTATAAAAGATATTTTGTGCCACGTGCATTCAAACTAATTTTCTTAAACTCTTTTCAAAATGAGTCAGTTAGTTGTATTTACCAGTGTAAACTGACGTATTTTCCCAAAAGGTTAAGTGCATGTACTATACGAAATAGGCTGGCTACTCCAGACATCAATAATCAAGTCTTGCAAGCTCTAAATGTTAAAGTCTGTTGAACAATGATCTTATTTATATTTTGATCAGCCTGTGGATCCTTTACAGCCCGTTGTGATACTTTGATATTACTATTTATTCGGTTGTAATGTGATTCATACCTTTTGCTTCCGCTATGCATTTATAAATTGTGTTGTTTGACTATGATGATATCAACTACGTCACGATACTCCCCACCGGGCCCACTGGTAATACGTGGAAATATCGGGGTGTGACAGGTTGGTATCAGAGCCAACACTGAGTGAATTAAACACTAGCCTTTTGTGTTTAATCTCAGTTACACAGTTGCACATTCCTAAAATTTCGAGTCTAGACAAAGAACTTAGGACGATTCCTAATTTGCTTTAATTTGTCCTTTATTGTTTTTGTTGTTTCTTTCAATTGTTTTGACAGGAAATATGCCACCAAGATTCCGAAGAGGAGGACGAGGCAAGGGGCCAATCCACGCCCCCAACGATCACGAGGCCGGGCCTTCGCACCGGCAAGCTCCTTCTACTACCATGAGTGCCGATCCTCAAGGAAACTGGAGGACCTATGTGGTGCCCGCTAGACGATCGGTCTCGCATAGCTCAACGCCTCCTTATCGTCACTCCTTTGGGCCACAATCAGAGAACGAGCCCGAAGACTCACGCCACTCCTTCTTGCCATTGCAGCGATCCCTTTCGCACCATTCCTTTGGCGACCCCACTCCTGTCTTTCAGGGCCGGTTCAACCGGGCAAACTATATTGAAGAACCAGTGGGTTTTAACCCAATGGGACCTGAAGACCATTTCTCGGGAGACCATGCAATGGACATGGACGAGGACACGAATCCCGTCGAGCCTGCAACCGGGACCCCCAACCATCCCATCGAGATCTCTGATGGATCATCCTTCCACGGATCACCCTACGGTGGTCCAGACAGTTACCAAGTGAGGTTCAACCAGTATGAGTTGTATTTTACACCCTCTCATAACCCACAGCAGCAGCAACAGCAGGATCCCTCTGAGGATTCGCGTTTCGTGGCAGTCACGCAACCGCCGCCAGTTCATCAAGCACCTCCAGAACTACCAAGGTGTAGGAGAACAGGCGCACAAATATTCGCTCGAGGAGGGGGTTTTCACTTTAGCACCCCCCATCACTCAAGTGGCAGTCACTATCCGCCACTGCATGAAGACCCACAAATGGGTGGGCCTTCAAATTCAGTTTCAGAGGTGAATTCTGCACCAGTTGCGCCACCACCGCCACCATTGGGTTTTGGTAACCCAATTCCTACATACGCTGGTTCAACAGCGTATAATCCATTTGAGCAGCCGGCTCACACTAACTACAATTATGCCGAAGCCGACCCATACCTAGTGGCAGCCAACTACAACGCCCTTCATCCTGAAGGACCATATGGAACTCCATGGGGAGTGGGATACCCAGCTCGTGGGTATCAAACAACTGCTCAACCTCCGTTTCAGCACCCGTCACAGCCACCACGGTTTTCCCCACCGGAACAGGAAGAAATCCTCCACAGGCTAAACAGGGTGGAACGAGAATTTCAAGAAGAGCGTAGGAACAACAGAGGATTCCTCAAGGGCTTACCAAGCTTATTAAAAGGAAAGAAGAAGAGGGATCATTGAATCCCTATATGTATTGTTGTATTTCCTTTTTCAATCAAGTCCCTGCGTGGACATTTATCTAGATACTTAGTCCCTGCGTGGACTTGTCTTTCTTTAGTCCCTACGTGGACCTGTCTTTTAGTCCCTGCGAGGACATCTAGCTTAGTAATCAGTCCCTGCGAGGACTTGTATTTTCAGTAATAGCCCCTGCGTGGGCAAGTTGTTTCTGTTAAAAGTCCCATTTAGGGCAATGTGTACTCCTTTTTAATGTTTAATGGAATGATAAATTTAAAAATTTCATTTTTGTCATTATACGCATAATTATAGTAGACATGAAATAAATAAATAAAAAAAATCGTTCCTCTTAAAATAATCTGCCTATTTAAATATTAAATAAGAATCTTCAAGGTATAACCTAGCCCGCATGTCATTATAAGACTTGGCCAAGAGGGTAAGACCGTTTAAGAAGATTCAAATCCCTTTTAACATCTGAAAACATGTTAACGCTCCTGGCAGACGTGATTCGTTAAAATCACACACGTCATTCTTATAATAGGATTCTTCAAAAGATTCCTAACTTGATGATCTATAAATCATGGGTTTAAATCATCATTTAAGATGATCATATATTAAACACCCATTGGTAATGTAGTACCTACGGGCCATACTCATTGTCATATAAGACAAAAGATAGTTGTAGTCTACGACTCCCTGTCAGAAAAAGGTAAAGAACTATGTTCAAACCTTGATGCCTTGATTCTCTGAAATCGTGGCTTATGATTTAGAATGTCCTTGTGACTAGGCCTTTTGTGCCACTAATAATATTGTTATTGTTTTATAATTAGGATAAATTATAATAACAATCCTAAATAGTTATGATTAACAAATTAACCAAAATATGGTCTATGTTTCCCATGGTTAAAGAATTGCCATAAAAGACAATTCCATAATAAACTCCCAAATAAATTATTGTCAATATCTTATGTAACAGTTCAAACTACATGGCTGACTCGGATGAGATCAATAGTCACCCAAGGGAGGATCATGATAATACCCGGATTAACATAGCGGGTGCAGAACTGCAAGCATTGATAGACAATGCTGTTACGAAAGCCATAGAGCGGCAGTATAATGAATATAGCGGGACTCGAAGTAGGACCCTATCCGCACCGCATTCCAAGCCAAAGACTCATTCAGAGGCTCACAGCAAGCCGCCCTCTAAGGAAGATGAGCCAAAGAAAGATGATGATCGACATTCCTCAAACCAAAACAGTGTTCCATCCAAGAGAATAGTATTTGATGATAAACCACGTACCAAGTCCTGTACTTATAAGTACTTTGTTTCCTGCAAGCCCCGGGATTTCACTGGGGAGAAGGGGGCAAGTGACTGTATGACTTGGTTAGATGAAATGGACACCATGGTCGATATCAGCGGTTGTGCAGAAAGGGATGTAGTGAAGTATGTATCCCAATCATTCAAGGGAGAGGCATTAGCATGGTGGAAGTCTCTCATTCAAGCAGCTGGGAAAATCCCACTCTACAATCTGACATGGGATCAGTTTGTTGCTCTTATTAAGGAGAATTACTGCCCTCAGCATGAGGTTGAAAGAATCGAGTCAGATTTCTTATCGATGGTTATGAAAAACCTAGATTGCCAAGCTTATCTTACAAGCTTCAACACGATGTCAAGATTGGTTCCTTACCTTGTAACACCGGAACCCAAACGAATTGCTCGCTTCATTGGGGGTTTAGCCCCAGAGATTAAAGCCAGTGTCAAGGCTTCAAGACCTGCTACTTTTAGATCAGCAGTTGATCTATCTTTGTCTCTTACCTTAGATGCGGTCAGGTTGAGATCGCTAAAGAATTCTGAAGAAGGTAAGAGAAAGCGTGAAGAGGATAACTCACGTCGTTCAGACAAGAAACACAAAGGGAACCATGAGAACAAGAAGAATTCAGGGTTCAACAAAGGTAACCAATAGACGGGCGAGAAACCCAGATGTAAAGTTTGCAAGAAACATCACTTTGGGAAGTGTAGATTGGAATCGAACTCTCAGACACAATCAAGGACTTTTGCATGTGGGATATGCAAGTCCAAGGAACACAAGACCTTAGATTGCAAGAAGTTGAAGGATGCGACCTGCTACAACTGCAACGAGAAAGGGCACATTAAGTCGAACTACCCAAACTATGCCAAGAAACCAGAAGAAGGCAAAAAGACCAACGCTAGGGTCTTCAGAATGGATGCTAAGGAGGCAGTTCAGGATGATAACGTGATAACAGGTACCTTTCTTATAAATGATGTTTATGCAAGGGTATTATTTGATTCAGGGGCAGATAAGTCATTTGTAGATAATAAGTTTTGTAAGTTGCTGAATTTACCTGTTAAAACCCTAAGTGTGAAATATGAGGTGGAATTAGCTGATGGTACCATAGAAACCGCCTCAACCGTGTTAGATGGATGTTTCATATCCATTAGGAACCACTCTTTTCTGTTATCCTTACTTCCTTTGAAGTTAGCTGGTTTCGATATAGTAATAGGCATGGATTGGTTGTCTCGCAACCAAGCCCAGATCGTTTGTGCTAAGAAGCAAGTGATTGTCAGAACTCATCATGGCAAGCCTTTGACAATCCAAGGAGATACTAAGTACAGAATTCCTGAGCAAGTGTCCATGCTCAAGGCATCAAGGTGTTTGACGAAGGGTTGTGTTATCTACATGGCGCAAGTAACTATTGATGAACCAAAGCCTAAGAACGAAGACATACCTATTATCTCTGAATATCCAGGAGTATTCCCTGAAGAACTACCTGGTTTACCCCCAGATAGGCAAGTGGAGTTCAGGATTGACATTATTCCTGGAGCAGCACCTGTTGCAAGAGCACCTTACAGATTGGCACCAACGGAGATGAAAGAGTTGAGAACTCAACTAGATGATTTGCTAGCCAAAGGATTTATTAGACCTAGCTCATCTCCTTGGGGAGCACCAATCCTGTTTGTAAAGAAAAAGGATGGGTCGATGCGTCTGTGCATCGATTATCGGGAACTTAACAAAGTTACTATTAAGAATCGGTATCCATTGCCCAGGATCGACGGCTTGTTCGATCAGCTTCAAGGAGCAAGTTACTTTTCCAAGATCGACTTAAGGTCAGGATATCATCAATTGAAGGTCAAGGATGAAGATGTACATAAGACTGCATTCAGGACTCGTTATGGTCACTACGAGTTCTTAGTGATGCCTTTCGGACTCACTAATGCACCAGCCGCATTCATGGATCTCATGAACCGCGTCTGCAAGCCCTACATGGATAAATTTGTCATCGTATTCATCGATGATATTCTTATTTACTCGAAGAGTCAAGCTGACCATGAGAAGCACCTCCATTGCATTCTGAAACTGCTTCATCGAGAAAAGCTCTACGCCAAATTCTCTAAGTGTGAATTTTGGCTTCGTGAAGTCCAATTTCTCGGACATGTGGTTAGTGAACGCAGAATCCAGGTAGATCCCGCTAAGGTTGAAGCTGTCATGAATTGGCAAGAGCCGAAGACGCCCACAGAGATTCGCAGCTTCTTGGGATTGGCGGGATATTACTGGCATTTTATTGAAAATTTTTCAAGGATTGCTGCACCCCTAACTTCTTTGACTAGGAAGAATATTAAGTTCGACTGGGGACCGAAGCAACAAGAATCCTTTGACCTCCTTAAACAGAAACTAAGCAATGCACCAGTATTGACATTGCCTGAAGGGATGGAAGAATTTGTAGTATATTATGACGCATCGCACACTGGCATGGGATGTGTGCTTATGCAGAAGGGAAAAGTTATTGCATATGCTTCCCGACAATTAAAAGTGCACGAAAAGAACTACACCACCCACGATTTGGAATTGGGTGCCATTGTATTTGCACTAAAACTGTGGAGGCACTATTTGTATGGTATCAAGTGTGTGATCTATTCTGATCACAAGAGCCTCCAACACCTGTTTAACCAAAAGGATTTAAACATGAGGCAGCGTCGATGGATGGAGACGTTGAATGATTACGACTGTGAGATAAGATACCATCCTGGCAAGGCAAACGTGGTCTGATGCGTGTGAAGTGTGTATATAAGTTTAAGTATATTTTAAGCCCTTTTACACTTTCTTTAGCCAAGTTTTAAATTTATAAAACACGATATTTACTAACACTAAACACACATATGGGCAAGTGCACCCATCGTGAGCGTAGTATAGTGTTGGTAACATACCGAGGTCGTCCAAGGACACAAGAGCTTTTAGTACCGGTTTATCCTCAACGTCTAATCAAATCAAAAGTTTTAGAAAAAGGTTTTTTAAACAAAGAAAAATAAAAACTAACTAAAAATGCTGAAAATAAGAATAAAAGAAAAACAGATAGACAAGATGAATCACTTGGTTCCGACTCGTGTATAGTGTAACCTTTGATTATTTCCGCACTTTTGCACTTATTTAAGAGATTATCTTAGTTATTGTAGTAGGCCCCTCTTTTGAAGGTGATGTTACCCTCAACCAAGTAGTTTGAGTCAGCAAGGATACTGTGACAACTCGATATTTAGAACCCTTCATTCGTATATTGGTGTAACATGCTCAAACGATATGTGTTTACGTATTAGTAAATGAAAGTTAGTGATCATCTTAATGTGCTATGTGTTATTAATGTGTACATACAAAGTGTAGTTTATACAAGTGTATATGTAGTGAACCGGATAATGTGACAAGAACCCAACTGGAGACCACTCGGTCTCGAGTGAACAATGTAACTGATGGGCCGGTTGGGCCATTTAATCCATCTGAAACCCATTAGGGTGCATCAACTTGAAGCTAGTATATATCCTTTGTGGATAGCCAACATCACCATCTTTGGGCAACCTACACACACTCCTACATTCTCTCTCACTAAAACCCTAGAAGCACAAACTTTCCCTCCTTTCTCTCGGACCAAACCGGTGACAACAAGGGTTCTCGAATTAGCTTGTGCACACCAAGTGAAGCTTCATCCTTCACTAATACTCCTTGAACCGGTTAGTGATTTATGATTTGGTGTTTTGTCAAATGATGTTTTGATTTATATGATTTTATACATTGATTCGTAAACAATACATGATGAGTTGTTGTTCAAGTAATCGGTTCATAAGTGTTTCATGTTATGTGTTTATATTCGGTTGATGATGATTATATGATAATGTTAGGATGAATAATATATGCTTGACTATGAATGAGGGTTATCGGCTCTATATGGGTTTGGATCCGAAGGGTTTGGATGTTGATACAAGTTGGATTGAGTGACGAATGGAAACCGAATGCTTGTAGTCGGCTGTGGTATGTTTACGATTAGGATGATTTATTGTGTTGATATCATAGGATGCATGTTAGTAATCAAGAACAAAAATCCTGTTATACGTCTAAGTGTTGATAAGTTGTTGTTCATGATTTTGTTTGATTAAGGTTTATATGAATAAGGTGATAAAAACCCTAAAAGATGAACAACATGAATAGGATATGAACATGTTATGAATATTTGAAATCTGATTGTTTGATCTATTTTGATTAGTAATTAGACAAGAAAACATGTTGATGAATTTTGGTTGGATAGTACACAAGATCATGAATTGGAATTTCTATTGGTTAGTACACTATGCAGAATCAGCAGGTGCTGGGAGTCGACACCCCTGGTTTCGACCCGAGACCATCTAGAAGCCAACTCGAGACCACAGCTCCCTCACACAAGCAGCATAACTCGAGACCACGGTTGCGAGTCCGGTTGCGACTCGAGACCGTCTGGTCTCGACTAGTACATGCATGACTCGAGACCTCCTTGTTGCGACTCGAGAACTCTAGGACTTCAACCCGAGACCACGCCATCTCGACTCGAGACCACATAAACACACCTTCTGGTTGGACTTGCATACTGTTACAGGCCAAGTTATTGGGCCGGGCTTTTGGGATTTGTTTATTTATACATGATACTGTTCAACTCGTATGTATTGTTGAAAACCGCCATGTTTATACGTGTATGCCATGAATAATACCTTCATGCAACTTGCTAGTATATGTGTAGAAAATGTATGTGCATTACTTGGTTTGTATCTGACTTGCGTGGTAACCATACTAGGACGTGGTTGACCACAATTAGCTCGATTTGACCTTTCGTTATCTGCCGAGCAAACCAAGGTGAGTTCACACCCTCTACAAAGCATGGGATTCCCAGGGTTGGGAATGGGGTTAAGGAACATGGATTCCTCGTCCTTACTTGGGTAGGACAATATTGGCTCAGGAATATAATTCCTCGTCCTCATGGACAGATAACTCGTACTAGACCAAAACTCTATCACGAAGTCCCTCCTTTTTTATATCGACTTAATCGCCGGGCCAATGGCGAGCGGGTCATTAGTTAGATAGCGCTATTTAGGTCTGACAAGCCTCACACCGTGCCGCAGAGGACGGGCGTGAACTAATGGATATGGGCACGTCAATGATGATAGACATTGACAGTTCAGGGCACATAAACATGACTACAGTCAGCAGTCGATATGGTAACGAGTCTAGTGTATACATGGGGTAGCCCCCACGGCCGAAATGCCAGATAACTAACATGGGGTAGCCCCCACGGCTGTATTGCCAGAATAAATGGGTAAACAAATCACGTTTTCAACTATGGGGTAACCCCCACGGCAGGATGCCAGTTAAAGGAAACTGTTTTTGGAACAACTTAAAAATGAACACCCAACAGTGAACTCACTCAACTTGTTGTTGACTCGTTACTACATGCTTTGCAGGTCAATAGGTACTTAGCTGGAGCTTGCATGGGGGAGAGTCGTTGTGGGACATGGACAGCTGTGTGCCATGTTAAACCTTGAAACATTTAGACTTATGTTTTGGATTTGAACCTTATGCTTCCGCTTGCTACTTAAACTATGTTTTGTATGGACACCAATTGTATTGGTTGAAATTTTATAATTACTTACTTGCTTGTTCAATATGATTGGTGGCTGGATCCTGGTCAGTCACGCCTCCAAGCGGTGATACTCCGCAGGTGGATTTTGGGGGTGTGACAGATTGGTATCAGAGCCATTGGTTATAGTGAACTTGGTTTTAATAAGGGGAAAGAGTTTTATTAAAATCAGACTATAACCTGTACAGTGCTCTACGATCCACAACGACGCTTCACTCCACATGCAAGGCTCAACATTCTAGGTGATATGATCTGTGTATATATTGCCTACTTGTTAGTTACATAGTACATTGCTCATGGTATGCTTGGTTAGTATAACTACTGTTGCTTGAACACGTGTGTGCTTACTCCCTTCTGCCATCGCACTTTCGCGAACCTCTCTCACTCATGTTTCCCTCTTGTATGAAGATCATGAGTGGACGCGTTAACATGACTCAAGCCCAGTTGACGGCTCTGATTAACGAACGAGTTGCTGCAGCACTTGCAGCTGCACACGCAGGAGGTCAACATGCTCAGCCACCTGTGTGCACCTTTAAAACTTTTATGGACTGCCGACCAACTACTTTTAGCGGCACTGAAGGAGCAGTAGGTCTCCTCCACTGGTTTGAGAAACTAGAATCTGTGTTCGAAATGTGTGAATGCCCTGAGGCGCGCAGGGTGAAGTATGCTACCGGTACTCTCGAGGGTTTAGCCCTCACATGGTGGAATGCTCAGATCCAGATGCTGGGGTTGGTTGCTGCTAATGCCACCCCATGGGAGAATTTTAAAGAAATGATCAAGGAAGAATACTGCAGTCGTGATGACATTCATAAGCTGGAAGTCGAGTTCTTCAACCTCAAGATGACGGGGTCAGAAATTGAGGCATTTACAAAGAGATCGAATGAGCTGGCATTACTGTGTCCCACTATGGTGGACCCTCCTATTAAGCGTATTGAACTTTATCTCAAGGGCTTAGTGCCATAAATCCAAAGTCATGTGACTTCAGCAAACCTCGCCACCTACCAGCAGGTCGTTCAGCTGGCTCACCGCCTCACTGATCAGGCGGTGGAGCAGAACAGGTTACCAAAACGTATTAGTGCTACAGCTACCTCTGAAACTCCCAGCGACAACAAACGTAAATGGGATGGGGCTTCAAGTAAGGGTTCGACTTCTGTTCAGTCTCAGTCTCAGCAGAGAAAGACTGATGACTACAAGAGCCCCAGTCAGCAGTCATCTGGTGGTCAAAGTCATGGTGGGTACAAGGGGAATCACCCCAAATGCAATCGCTGCAACCTACACCACAGCGGGCCATGCACCAGGGGTAACTGTCATCGGTGCAACAAGCCAGGTCACGCCGCGAAGGATTGCAGAAGCTTGTACCCCGCAAACCAGAATCGTCAACAACAAGCCCCTCAGAACCAGCGACAGCTGCAGCAGCAGCAAGGTATCAACAAAGGGTGCTTTCAGTGTGGAGCTGAAGGCCACTACAAGAAAGATTGTCCCCAACTGAACAGGAACCAGAACAACAACAACAACAATAATCAGGGGAATGGTAACAATGGGAACAACAACAACAAAAATGGTGCCAGGGGGCGGGTGTTCGTGATTGGTCAAGGCGAAGCAAGGAATGACCCCAACGTTGTGACGGGTAAGTTCCTTCTCGACGACTTTTATGTTACAGTTTTATTTGATTCGGGTGCCGATACTAGCTACGTGTCACTAGAAGTTAGTCAAATGCTTAAGCGTATTCCAACACCATTGAACAACAGGCACACTGTAGAATTGGCAAATGGTAAGAGTTTAGAGGCCGCACACGTAGTCAAGGGTTGTAAACTTATTCTTGCTAACCAGACCTTCTCTATCGACCTTATTCCTATCGTCTTGGGTAGTTTCGACGTTGTCATTGGGATGGATTGGTTATCCCAACACCGAGCAGAAATTCTTTGCAACGAGAAGATTGTTCGTATTCCTAGTTCCGGTGGTGAACCTCTCATGATTCGTGGCGACAAGAGGGGTACGGTTGAGAACGTCATCTCTTTTCTTAAGGCCCAGAAGTGCTTGCGAAAGGGCCACGCTGCCATTTTGGCTCTCGTTACTGACACCTCGGAGAAAGAGAAGAAGATAGAAGATTTTCCAATTGTACGCGATTATCCTGAGGTATTTCCTGAGGAATTACCTGGTCTTCCACCTCATCGCCAAGTCGAGTTTCAGATTGAACTAGCTCCTGGAGCTGCGCCTATAGCTCGTGCACCTTATCGTTTAGCTCCATCAGAGTTGGAAGAACTCTCTACGCAACTACAAGAACTCTTGGATAAGGGTTTTATTCGCCCTGGCTCATCGCCCTGGGGAGCTCCAGTGCTATTTGTGAAGAAGAAAGACGGTACCTATAGAATGTGTATCGACTATCGTGAACTCAACAAGGTAACCATGAAGAATCGTTATCCTCTACCACGTATTGACGACTTATTCGACCAGCTGCAAGGGTCAAGCTACTATTCAAAGATTGATTTGAGATCAGGATATCACCAGCTGAGAGTCCGGGAAGAGGACGTCTCCAAAACAGCTTTTAGAACTCGATATGGACACTATGAGTTTTTGGTCATGCCTTTTGGGCTGACAAACGCACCTGCGATTTTCATGGACTTGATGAACCGAGTGTGCAAGCCTTACTTAGACAAGTTCGTTATAGTCTTCATCGACGACATCCTGATCTATTCTAAGAGTCAGGAGGAACACGAGCAGCATCTACGACTTATTTTGGAACTCCTTCGAACGGAACAGCTTTACGCAAAGTTCTCGAAATGCGACTTCTGGCTTCGTGAAGTCCATTTCCTAGGCCACGTGGTAAACAAGGATGGGATTCACGTTGATCCATCCAAGGTAGACTCAATTAAGAACTGGCCTGCACCTCGTACACCAACAGAAATTCGCCAATTCTTGGGTTTGGCAGGTTACTACAGGAGATTCATTAAGGATTTTTCTAAGATCGCACAGCCTCTCACCTCACTAACACAGAAAGGCGTTGTTTATCGATGGGGAAATGTACAGGAATTAGCATTTCAGCATTTAAAGGATAGACTTTGCAGCGCACCTATACTTTCATTGCCAGAGGGCACAGACGACTTTGTGGTCTACTGCGACGCATCAATTCAGGGTCTTGGTTGTGTACTGATGCAACGAGATAAAGTTATAGCTTACGCCTCACGCCAACTCAAGGTTCATGAAAGAAACTACACTACGCATGACCTAGAGCTGGGAGCTGTTGTTTTTGCACTTAAGATATGGAGGCACTACCTATACGGTACAAAGTGTGCCATCTACACCGAACACAGGAGCCTCGAGCACATCTTCAAACAGAAGGAACTGAATATGCGACAACGAAGATGGGTCGAGCTACTGAATGACTACGAGTGCTCGATCAGGTACCACCCAGGCAAAGCCAATGTTGTGGTTGACGCCCTCAGTCGAAAGGACACTGCGCCTAAGCGCGTACGAGCTTTGCAACTCACGATACATTCTAGTCTTCCTTCCCAAATACGAGACGCTCAGGTAGAAGCATTGAAACCAGAAAACGTCAGGGCTGAAGCCCTACGCGGCTCAAGGCAACGCCTAGAACAGAAGGAAGACGGTGCTTACTACATAACGAGACGCATTTGGATCCCACTCTATGGCAACCTACGAGAGCTTGTGATGGATGAGGCACACAAGTCTCGCTACTCGGTACACCCTGGTTCGGATAAGATGTACCACGATATCAGAACTGCGTATTGGTGGCCTAGTATGAAGGCCCACATAGCAACTTACGTCAGCAAGTGTTTGACTTGTGCGAGAGTCAAGACGGAATACCAGAAACCCTCAGGCCTACTCCAACAACCAGAGATACCTCAATGGAAATGGGAGCAAATTTCCATGGATTTCGTTACTGGCCTGCCTCGATCTCAGCGTGGAAACGATACTATTTGGGTGATCGTGGATCGACTCACAAAGTCTGCGCACTTCCTGGCTATCAAGGAGACGGATAAATTCTCCACTCTAGCAGAAGTATATCTCAAGGAAGTTGTTTCGAGGCACGGGGTGCCCACCTCTATTATCTCAGATCGAGATGCACGTTTTACTTCAGAGCTGTGGCAAGCGATGCACAAATCCTTTGGCTCACGATTAGACATGAGCACAGCGTATCACCCTCAGACGGACGGGCAGTCTGAACGCACTATTCAAACCTTAGAAGACATGCTTCGTGCATGTGTAATTGACTTCGGCAACAGCTGGGAAAAGCATCTGCCACTTGTGGAATTCTCGTACAATAACAGCTACCACACCAGCATTAAAGCTGCTCCGTTTGAGGCATTGTACGGGCGTAAATGCTGGTCACCTCTCTGTTGGGCAGAGGTGGGGGATAGTCAGATCACTGGTCCGGAACATGTGGTAGACACAACCGAACGAATTGCTCAAATACGACAACGTATGGCGGCAGCTCGTGACCGTCAGAAAGTATACGCCGATAAGGGCAGGAAACCACTAGAGCTCCAGGTTGGGGAGCGGGTACTACTCAAAGTTTCACCCTGGAAGGGTGTGGTTCGTTTTGGCAAACGAGGCAAGCTTAACCCATGATACGTTGGACCTTTTGAAATCATCGAGAAAATAGGCAGGGTGGCCTACAGACTGAACTTACCAGCAGAACTCAGTGCAGTTCACAACGTTTTCCATGTGTCGAATCTGAAGAAGTGTCTGTCAGATGAGACCTTCGTAGTTCCTTTGAAGGAACTCACCATCGACGAGCAGTTACGCTTCGTCGAGGAACCAGTTGAAATCACGGACCGGGATGTTAAGGTCCTCAAGAACACTAGAATACCTCTCGTTCGAGTTCGTTGGAACTCACGTCGCGGCCCAGAGTTCACCTGGGAACGCGAAGATCGGATGAAACAAAAGTATCCCCAACTATTCGCAAATGGTACAACCACTACTGAGGCTGAAGCTACGGAATTTCGGGACGAAATTCCAGATCAACGGGGGGAGGATGTGACACCCCAGGAAAACCAGTGAAAACCATACAACTTAACTAGCTTCCTCAGTGAGTACTTACCAAATTTCGGGACGAAATTTCTTTCAACTTGGGGATAATGTGACAACTCGATATTTAGAACCCTTCAATCGTATATTGGTGTAACATGCTCAAACGATATGTGTTTACGTATTAGTAAATGAAAGTTAGTGATCATCTTAATGTGTACGCACAAAGTGTAGTTTATACAAGTGTGTATGTAGTGAACCGGATAATGTGACAAGAACCCAACTCGAGACCACTCGGTCTCGAGTGAACAATGTAACTGATGGGCCGGTTGGGCCATTTAATCCATCCGAAACCCATTAGGGTGCATCAACTTGAAGCTAGTATATATCCTTTGTGGATAGCCAACATCACCATCTTTGGGCAACCTACACACACTCTTCTACACACACTCCTACATTCTCTCTCACTAAAACCCTAGAAGCACAAACTTTCCCTCCTTTCTCTCGGACCAAACCGGTGATAACAAGGGTTCTCGGATTAGCTTGTGCACACCAAGTGAAGCTTCATCCTTCACTAATACTCCTCGAACCGGTTAGTGATTTATGATTTGGTGTTTTGTCAAATGATGTTTTGATTTATATGATTTTATACATTGATTCGTAAACAATACATGATGAGATGATGTTCAAGTAATCGGTTCATAAGTGTTTCATGTTATGTGTTTATATTTGGTTGATGATGATTATATGATAATGTTAGGATGAATAATATATGCTTGACTATGAATGAGGGTTATCGGCTCTATATGGGTTTGGATCCGAAGGGTTTGGATGTTGATACAAGTTGGATTGAGTGACGAATGGAAACCGAATGCTTGTAGTCGGCTGTGGTATGTTTACGATTAGGATGATTTATTGTGTTGATATCATAGGATGCATGTTAGTAATCAAGAACAAAAATCCTGTTATACGTCTAAGTGTTGATAAGTTGTTGTTCATGATTTTGTTTGATTAAGGTTTATATGAATAAGGTGATAAAAACCCTAAAAAATGAACAACATGAATAGGATATGAACATGTTATGAATATTTGAAATCTGATTGTTTGATCTATTTTGATTAGTAATTAGACAAGAAAACATGTTGATGAATTTTGGTTGGATAGTACACAAGATCATGAATTGGAATTTCTATTGGTTAGTACACTGTGCAGAATCAGCAGGTGCTGGGAGTCGAGACCCCTGGTTTCGACCCGAGACCATCTAGAAGCCAACTCGAGATCAGTGGTTGCGAGTCGAGAACCCCTAGTCTCGACTCGAGACCACAGCTCCCTCACACAAGCAGCATAACTCGAGACCACGGTTGCGAGTCCGGTTGCGACTCGAGACCGTCTGGTCTCGACTAGTACATGCATGACTCGAGACCTCCTTGTTGCGACTCGAGAATTCTAGGACTTCAACCCGAGACCACGCCATCTCGACTCGAGATCCTTAGTCTCGACTCGAGACCACATAAACACACCTTCTGGTTGGACTTGCATACTGTTACAGGCCAAGTTATTGGGCCGGGCTTTTGGGATTTGTTTATTTATACATGATACTGTTCAACTCGTATGTATTGTTGAAAACCGCCATGTTTATACGTGTATGCCATGAATAATACCTGCATGCAACTTGCTAGTATATGTGTAGAAAATGTATGTGCATTACTTAGTTTGTATCTGACTTGCGTGGTAACCATACTAGGACGTGGTTGACCACAATTAGCTCGATTTGACCTTTCGTTATCTGCCGAGCAAACCAAGGTGAGTTCACACCCTCTACAAAGCATGGGATTCCCAGGGTTGGGAATGGGGTTAAGGAACATGGATTCCTCGTCCTTACTTGGGTAGGACAGTATTGGCTCAGGAATATAATTCCTCGTCCTCATGGACAGATAACTCGTACTAGACCAAAACTCTATCACGAAGTCCCTCCTTTTTTATATCGACTTAATCGCCGGGTCAATGGCGAGCGGGTCATTAGTTAGATAGCGCTATTTAGGTCTGACAAGCCTCACACCGTGCCGCAGAGGACGGGCGTGAACTAATGGATCTGGGCACGTCAATGATGATAGACATTGACAGTTCAGGGCACATAAACATGACTACAGTCAGCAGTCGATATGGTAACGAGTCTAGTGTATACATGGGGTAGCCCCCACGGCCGAAATGCCAGATAACTAACATGGGGTAGCCCCCACGGCCGAAATGCCAGATAACTAACATGGGGTAGCCCCCACGGCTGTATTGCCTGAATAAATGAGTAAACAAATCACGTTTTCAACTATGGGGTAACCCCCACGGCAGGATGCCAGTTAAAGGAAACTGTTTTTGGAACAACTTAAAAATGAACACCCAACAGTGAACTCACTCAACTTGTTGTTGACTCGTTACTACATGCTTTGCAGGTCAATAGGTACTTAGCTGGAGCTTGCATGGGGGAGAGTCGTTGTGGGACATGGACAACTGTGTGCCATGTTAAACCTTGAAACATTTAGACTTATGTTTTGGATTTGAACCTTATGCTTCCGCTTGCTACTTAAACTATGTTTTGTATGGACACCAATTGTATTGGTTGAACTTTTATAATTACTTACTTGCTTGTTCAATATGATTGGTGGCTGGATCCTGGTCAGTCACGCCTCCAAGCGGTGATACTCCGCAGGTGGATTTTGGGGGTGTGACAGATACAATCCTAAAGGGTCGGATTATTGAAAGATAATTAATTAAGTTATTAATGCAAATTATGGTAGGCCCCTCTTTTGAAGGTGACGTTACCCTCGACTAAATAGTCTGAGTCAGCAGGGATACAGTCCTAAATAGCCGGGTTATAGTATTAATAGTAGTTAACTTATGAGGGGATCAAAGAGTTTGGACCCCCGCCATCCAATACCGTTAAGTATTGAAGGAGGTCCTACTAAATTTGACCCAGGTCCGTTGCAGGACCTCTAAACGCTGAACAACGGCAAGACTCTTACCAAACGTTGAGCACGGCCCCGTGGTGGGCAATAGAAGCTTCTACCACTTTGTCTTTTCTGCTGACACTTGGGCACGCCCCCGTGCTGGCTGAGCACGGGGCGTGTTCAGTCTTCTGTCTTCTTGTTTTGCTTGGGAAGATTCTGTCGTGGGGTCGGGCATGTCACGTTTGTTCCTTTTCTTGTATTTATGTTAGATTTTGCTGTCTTTTTGCTTCTTTTGTTAATTTGAGCTCATTTAATCCTGAAAATACAAAAGGAAGACAAAAGCACTCTTTTTCCAACATTAGTACTAAAAAAAGGTTAGTTTTATGCCACAATTGATGAAATTTATATGTTGCATTTTGCACACATCAAATACCCCCACACTTGAATCTTTGCTTGTCCTCAAGCAAAACTCCTTATAATGTGGCTTTACACACCCAAATGGAATGGGTAGAAAAGAAGGTTTTTGGGCTTGTCATAGAGTGTCGGGATTTCCAAGATTCTTTATTACGTTTTATTTTTATTTATTTACAATCCTATTCGTCATGATTTATTTAAAACTTTTCATAAGTTAAATTACTTATTAGGGCATAACATGCTTCTTTAAAATTCTCTTTATATACAAGTTCACATACCTCACGGGGGATCACTCAACACTCGGCCGAAGATGTATTTTAGTGAATCTCTCGAGAGCGGCATGGAACTTACTCCTACCATAGGCTTGCCAAGTAATCAATCCTCCTCCTTTTTAACTATATACCTTTGTAAATATCAAGAGGACTTTTTGGGTGAAGGGTTAGGCTTGGGTTAAAGGTAGGTGGTTGGGTTAGTGGTTAGTAGAAAGGGCGAAAAAGTGTAACAAGCGTCGGTTTTCGTAAGACTTTTTATTTTTGTAACTTTTATTTTGATGAAGCTTTTTATTCAAACAAAGTTATTTTTGATAAACTTGTTTGTTTATTTTCTTTTGCTTCATCATCAACACAATTTTTTTTTTTTTTGAAAGTCATACGGAAAACCGAGCTAGTTACTAAAACAAAGGGTTAAAAATAAAAAAGGTTTTGGTGGGTGAAAGGGTGTTTGGTTTGGGTTAAGAAATGAAAAGGTTTAGGCTCAAAGGGGTTAACTAGGGGGATTTTGGGTAGGTGGTAAAAAAAAGAAAAATAATGGTGTAGAAATAAAAAGGGTTAGTCCTAATGCCTCCATCATTTACTTACTCGGGTTTAAGTTGGTAAGGACCGGGAATGTATTGTCATGGCAAGTTCTAGATTCGTAAGAACCAAGCGGCTATTCACACAAGAAACGAAAAATGAGCATTTAGTATAATGATATGTATTTGTATGCTCAATAAAGGCTCAAAACTCACTTTTGTGGGAATAGGTTTTTATGTGATCAAGTATATATAATCAAATTTTAACTAAGTTTGCCATGCCTTTTCATAATTTTCTTATGTTGGTTCTTTTTATCACGACGCTATCGGTTGTAAATTAAAAATATTATCTTTTTAGAACTTGAAATTCCCGAATTAAACCTAGACAAGTAAAAAAAATTGAAAATTTTTGAAAAAAATTTGGGGTGATTAGCGGATCCAATAGAGTTTTGTGTAAGGTTTGTATTTAGGACTTGCAAGATTCAAGGTTTTAGCATCCCCCCCCCCCACACTTAAATTACACATTGTCCTCAATGTGTCCCAAAAATAAAATTTTAGGTTGATTAAATGTGTAAAAAGGTGTTAAAAAGCAAAAATTTTGTGTTACTGGGCGCTGAACACGGCCCCGTGTTGTCCGGGCATGGCCCCGTGTTCAAGTGCCAGTAACAAAATTAAATCAAGTGAAACAGAAGCCTGGACACGGGGGCGTGTTGGGTGAACACGGCCCGTGCCGACCTTACTGTAAGTGAAGAAATTTTGTCGCATGGTCCTGTTTTCCTGCATGGGGTGCTGGTTCAAGCTTCCCTTGTATCCTTTGTCATCTCAAGTGTATTTTATTCCTGAAAATTAAAACTAACTAGAAAACATAAAAATTAATCTAAACTAAACTAAGGATAGTTCCGCGGAATGCCTCCGTGGTGCGCCACGTTTATAAGGGTCCTTGGCTAGACCCAAAGCCTGGTCATACTTGGGCACGCCCCCGTGCTGGCTGAGCACGGGGCGTGTTCAGTCTTCTGTCTTCTTGTTTTGCTTGGGAAGATGCTGTCGTGGGGCCGGGCATGTCACGTTTGTTCCTTTTCTTGTATTTATGTTAGATTTTGCTGTCTTTTTGCTTCTGTTAGGATCAGAGGCTCTTGTGATTGTGTTTGTTTGTATAATTTGGACAAATCAAACAGAAATGAACAGACATTAAAGTGCAGCAGAAGGGAAAAAAAACTTTGTAAACACAATCAAAGGAGAATATAGTTTGATAAACAATTGCTTTTCATAGAGTCGAAAGATTACAATCAAAGCAAAAGATTACAATGCAAGCTTACAAACTAAACTCCCCCTCAGCCTGATACCCCAAGGTTGGATGCACAAGATGAAAGGATTGAATTGAGGAGAAGAACTCACTCAAAAACGAATCAGCTGTAACAGTACAGAATACTGCTCCATTTATAGACAATCCAAACCACTGAGGCATCTCAGCTGACGTCACCATGAAAGCGACGTCTAACAGCCTAACAACCTGTATCTACTGTTCTTATACAAATACTGCTAAACCTAACCACTGACAATACATAAAACAGATGATATACTAAACTACTGCTCTCTCTAATCATCAGTGCTTTCCTCAAGGTTGATCAGTCCTTGATTGGGCAGTGCTTTGTCATCAGCGGTTTGTACCAGCAGTGCTTAGTTTCCAGCAGTCTTCTAGGCTTCATCAGTAGTTAGGCAGAACAGCAGCAGTTGTATTCGGGCAGTGGATATAAGATCATCAGCTGTTATAATCACTGTCAAGGGAGAAGACTTAGTGTAAACAGCTGCTTATTAGGAATCCACTGTTGTGAACCAGTTTTGGCTTTCATTATCTGTTCCTCTGGTAGGGTTCAATCCCAACAATCTCCCCCTGGAACAGATAATGCCAAAACACTTCATTATTCTGGATTTTTATTTCTCATCAGAAGTTCCCTTGCTTGTCTTTTAAATTCTTCTTCAAATTCTTTGGAACTTAGGTCATCCTCATCCCTGCACAGTGAAAGTTCAAGGAGATCCTGCAAATCTTCAACACTAAGGCCTAGTGCTTCTTTCCTTGATATATACTTCACTTCGCCATTGGATCTGACTAGAGTCAATACGTGGGTCTTTTGATCAGACATCCACTTTAGTACTTTTAAACCCAATGGGTTTCTTGGGAGAGATTTATTCAAAGATGAGTTTGGAGATGTTGGCCTTGTGAAAACTTGCAGACTTTCAGACATTCGTTTAAAGGCCATTTCAATAACATTGTTTGCTGCAGCTATGTCTTCTGCAGTCTCCTTTTCTATCTGCTCCTGTCTCTTTTGTTGATATGGCTCAATGTCTGAAACTTCTGAAGTATTTGGTGATGCAGGCTTAGTTAACACCTTCTTAAAAAGGTTTTGAAGTTTTTCCGAGCTCTCTTCTTTTAGACCCATTTTCATGATGGTTTCTGTGAAGTACTCAACTTCCTTTTCCTTTACCTCTTCACTAGTCAGCTGTTCTCCTTCTTCTCGGTTTGACACAAGAATAGGATTTCCTATTGACCTGAACAGTGTTTTGAGGCTTTCAATCTGTTGTTCAAGCTTCATCATTTGTTCATGCTTCTTTGAAGTGCCTGAAACAGTTATCTTCCTTTTCTTCAGCCTTTCATAGGCTTCATCAGTCTGCTGCTTTGACCATTTTGATATGGCTTTGGCAGTGTCCACTTTTGTATCCACCAACTCCTGTTTCTTTCTTTTGTACTCAGCTGTTAGGTCAGTGATGAATTTTTTGTATTTGCTCCAATTTGGAGCATTTTTCTTCTTTCTAGGATCGTTCTTGACTCTATCAATCCTATCAGCCTCATGCTTTAAAGCCACTATTGGCCATTCTTCAAATTGGTTTTCTTCAGCAGGATAAATTTTTTCTTGCATGATGTATGCAAGAAGTTTTCTTCTCATCTCTTTTCGTTGATCTGCCTTTTCTTTGCTCAGCTCTTGTGCAAAATCTTTTATTTGTTTGACTTTTGTGAGCAGAAGTTCCAATCTTTCAACAATGGCTTCAACACCTTGACCTTCACATTCAACCTTGGCTCTTATCTTAGCCTATCTTGTTTTGAGCTCAAGATATTCATCCATGTCTTCTGGAACTATGAAGCCAACAAGTGAAGGAAATCTTCTGTTTAAAGGATCATCATCAGTGTAGAATTGCCTCATCTCATTTTTTATAGCTTCTAGTTCCAACGGATATTTTGCAGCAATGGGATCATATTTGTCCTCATCTGGCTGAGTAAGTTTTCTTTTTCTGATGTAGAGCTTTGCTGGTTGTGATGTGAGACTGGTGAAAACAGTGGTGGATGGCTGACACACAGTGGTTGAAACAACTGGTGTTTCAACCGCTGTTGTCATTACAACTGCTGATATGTCAGCAGATGTCTTCTGCTTTTGAGCAGGGGATAAAGGTGGTGTGGTAGTTTTTGATAGTGGTGATGGTGGTGGTGAATCATCAGATATGAAAATCCTTCTCCTTTTTATTGTAGGAGAGGCTGATGATGTCTTGGGTGGCTCAGTGGTTTGAGATGAAATGGCAGTGATTTGTGTTGATGAGATGACAGCTGTTTGGCTACTGCAAGCAGTTTTTGTAACTACTGGTGTATCAGCTGTTTGGATGGAAATATGAGATTTTGTGGTTTGAGGTTTTGACCCTGTTGAGGATTTAGATGACTGTTTTTCTTGTTCTGGTTCAATATACAGGCCATCTTCAATTCCCTTCTTCTTCAACTTGATTTTCTCCCCTTTTTTGGCATTATCTGGAAGGGGGTTATCCATGAAGAGGATAGTGGAGGGAACTTTTTCACCATGGGGAGTCCTTTGTATGCTGGCCTTTATAGCCTTGATGTCTGCTTGAGTATCTTTAAATCTTGACTCCACCATGTTTGTTAGCATTTTTACATGCATTTCATGCTGCTGATCAGCTGTTTGTTTTTGTTTTTCTAGCAAAGGTTGGAAAAGATTCCAGAGCTCATTTGCAGCAAGTGCTTGTGGTTGAGCAGGTGCTTGAGGTGGAACAGCAGTGGATTGTGCTTTTTGAGCTTTCAAAATCTCTTGCACCATATCCTTTATTTCAGCAACTGAGGTTTCCAGTTTTTCAACTCTGTTCGTCAATTCCTGATATTTTGAATCATCACCTATGTTAGTAGGATCATCTGAATCCCCACCAGTAGTGGTTATATCAATGTGTGACTTAGGAACAGAGTCCCAAAAATCACTCATTGATGCCCCTTGTTCTTGGTACTGGGGACTTCTTTCTTCAGCACTTGATAAACCTTTGATGGTACCAGTGGTTAGAATCAACTCACTGTTGGTTACCGATGGTGCTATGGAAGAAATTGCCTTCAAGGGAGTCTTACTAATGAAACAACTGTCCAACTGAAGACCTGTTGATCCATCAGTTGTAGTTGCTGCTCCACTTGAACTACCACCGAGAGTTACTTGTCACTCAGGGGGTGTAACCTCCTCAGTTGTTGCTGGGATAGCAGGAGTAGTAGCATCAGACCCAGTCACTTGTGGGAGTATGCTCTCAGTGACAGGTGATAGAGAGGAACTGGTTTGTGTCTGAGCTATAGCAACTGCATGCAACAAGGGTATTATTGTTTGTGGCATTATGATTGGTGAGGGTATGGGTGTAGAAAGAGACATGTCCTTGGGATCAGGACTGAGGAAGATGGATCCGATTGGGCCCAGAGCTTCATATTGTGGAGTCCCTGTGATTACAACCTGATCCTTTTGTGAGGATGCAGGAGGAGTTTTAGGCAAAGGTGGAGATCTTTCTACCAACTGCTGTGAGGAAGTAGCAGCAGTGGTTTGTGGTGACATTTGTGTTGTCACAGGCAGTTGCTCTGGGATCTCATCTTCCAGAGTTGCCTTTTTCTTGGGTTTGGTGGGCTTTTTGTAAGATTTTCTTTTGGTCTTTTTGGTAATGTCAGGTGTGGGTTTCAAAGCAGTGGTAGTACTGCGATGATCACCTGGAGCAGTGGGCTCAACAGTGGATGCCTGAGGAGCAGTGGTAGCTGCTAAATTCTGCTCAGGCACCTCTGCTTTTGTTTTTATTGGTGCCATCATTCTGGAAAATGTTTCATTTGTTAAACCTTTTATTTGAAAATAGGCACCCTGTTTGAGCAAATTTTCATTTTCTTTTTCAAATTTTTGTTTAAAATAGTAGCTCAGAAATCTTGGAAAAAGTAAAAATGATTTGCTATCAACATTTTTTACCAAGTCATTAAAGATCTCCTGGGAATAGTTGTAATCTTTATTATTTAAAATAGCATAGCCCAGGCATTGAATCTTCAATGGTATTTCGTTAAAAGCTGTTGTTTTATTAGAAACACACATCAGAAGTGTGTGAAATAAAAACCTTGGTGCAGAAGGGAAGTAACCTTTTTGTAAGGTATCTACCTTTGATTGTTCTGCATATCCCCTTTTTACGAAATCAGTTTTCATCTCGGCTTTATCAAAAGAGATTTTACCTTTCTGATCGTCGAGTTTAAAGACTTCGGAGATTGATTGTGGTGTGATTTGAATCATTTTACCCTGTACCGAGGAGTTAATGGCTATGACTTTATCGTCTTGTTTTTCAAGCGTCGCCTTTTTCCAAAACTCTCTCTGGGTTTGTAGATAAATGGGAGCATCTGCTGTCAACAAAGTTTTGTACTTTGATGCAGATAATGTATCAATGATGGAGTCGAAGGTGTGGTTATCGGTGGGCTTTGTGAGCAAACCCAAATAATTATGAGGAGATTTGTATGGTATCTCGATGGATTCTTCGGTCGTTTGAGCGACCTTTTTGGAAGATGATGATGGCTTTGATTTTGATTTCGATTTCGTCATTTTTGCGGAGAAAAACGAAAAATAATTTTAGGAAGAAGGGTTGGAAACTGCTTTGAGAAGAGAATTTTGGAATTCAATTCGACAGTGTAAAACCCTGTTTGGGGGTTTTGATCAGGGTTTTATTTAGGGAAAAAGTGATCGCTGATGTGGCAGCGGTTATTATGATCTGAAGGCTAAAAACTGACCACGTGTCAACAGATGATGAAGAGATGAATTATGGAGAACAGTTGTTTTGGAAACCATTGATGAAGTAAATATCAGTGGTTACAACCGTCAAAATGAGGACAGTGGGTGATTTTTACTATCAGTGGATAGCATATCAGTGGTTGTAACACAAATTTTTGAATATCAGTGCTTACAATGAAGATGGAAGAACAGTGGTTGACTTTCAGCAGTGGACAGTAGTTAGAAAGCCCATTATGTCAGCAACTTTTAAAGAAATTTTCATTCAAGGTTTTGCCACATGTCATTTACATATTTTGAAGCTTTTTCAAATTTCTGACAGTGGTTTAGTACCCCAGATGATGAGAACTTTTTGCTAAGGCAACTCATTTTCGTTTAATATCCAAATTAAAACATGAGAGCCCCAGTAGTTTAAACACTGTTTAGCAATCAACCTTTGATTAGTGTTAAAAACAAACCTGAGTATGACATGACCTTGATATATGTACCATTTCCTTTTGACCCATTTATGAGGACAATAACACCAACAAAAATAAGGTGCTATATCCTGACAGATAACAGACACTATTGCCAACAAAAACAAGCAAAAGTTCAAAATATATTATTCTTAAAAAAAAAACTAACAATATATCCTGGTTATTCGAGAAAATCCTTTGTACAAAAATGGTTAAAGGATTTTCTGAGAACAGCATCAAAAAGGATCTGGTATATTTTCAATAAAATACGTAATTATATCATTCTCAAGTTTATGAAAATACTCAGTGGTTTGACAGCAGTGGTAGGAAATTTTGAATATATTTTGACCACTGTTTGGTACCATTTTCTTGTCAGTTGATTGCAAACATGAGGACACATGGACACATGAGTTTTGAAGATCCTGTTATAGATCTCGTTACCATGTGATGATTTTGAAGATTTGTCTATTCCTCTTTGGAGTTCATTCACCGGAATTTCCATTTTTACCAAAACCTTTTTCCTGAACAGATGAATGCACACAGTTGCTTAATGACCATTATTACCCTAAACTTTGACTCATAAGTGTTTTATGTTTATACTCTTTTCTTCTGACTTCAAAAGTTTTGAGATAAACACACTTTTGAGTTTTTGTGAATTTTCTTCTTCCCTTTTTACCCTTCCCATTCGTAAGTAATGAAATACTTACTGAGAGGCATTTATTGAAGGAATACTTGTTCCAAAATCATTTTGCAGTAATGTTTTGAGAGATTTGGTCATTTCTGCACATGCTTAAGCCAACCTTCTCATTACCTATGATCTGGACATTTTTTACTCCTGATTTTCTTAATGTATTTTAACATAGTTGATTTTGTCCTTTTGAGGATCTCAACCTGTTTTCAACACATAAGATCTAAATGACTAAAGTTTTAATTTCCCTCTTTTTATGTTAACAAAACACTAATGTTTTTATGAACATAGGCTTTTGTTAATCTGAGGTTCATACTTTAGCATTTAATAACGTGACATCACAAGTTTCATGACAACAGTTGAAATCAATTTTGAAAATATGAAATAATCCCATAGTTTAACAGATATGTTTTCAGATCTAAAAACCATGAGTGTCTTGTGCATGATATCACATGTTGTGTGAAATTTGTGTGTCATATGACATCTTGGTTGTTTTACAGAGTATTTGAATAACAGTTTTAAGCATTGTTACTCATTACTCTGTTTTTCAACAAAATACAACCAACCTTAGTATCAATGAATTTTGAGCCGAACTGTTATGTCAAATTGATTATTAGATCAAAATTGACTGTCCTGGCTCTGATACCAATTGTTAGGATCGGCGGCTCTTGTGATTGTGTTTGTTTGTATAATTTGGACAAATCAAACAGAAATGAACAGACATTAAAGTGCAGCTGAAGTGAAAACAAACTTTGTAAACACAATCAAAGGAGAATATAGTTTGATAAACAATTGCTTTTCATAGAGTCAAAAGATTACAATCAAAGCAAAAGATTACAATCAAAGCAAAAGATTACAATGCAAGCTTACAAACTAAACTCCCCCTCAGCCTGATACCCCAAGGTTGGATGCACAAGATGAAAGGATTGAATTGAGGAGAAGAACTCACTCAAAAACGAATCAGCTGTAACAGTACAGAATACTGCTCCATTTATAGACAATCCAAACCACTGAGGCATCTCAGCTGACGTCACCATGAAAGCGACGTCTAACAGCCTAACAACCTGTATCTACTGTTCTTATACAAATACTGCTAAACCTAACCACTGACAATACATAAAACAGATGATATACTAAACTACTGCTCTCTCTAATCATCAGTGCTTTCCTCAAGGTTGATCAGTCCTTGATTGGGCAGTGCTTTGTCATCAGCGGTTTGTACCAGCAGTGCTTAGTTTCCAGCAGTCTTCTAGGCTTCATCAGTAGTTAGGCAGAACAGCAGCAGTTGTATTCGGGCAGTGGATATAAGATCATCAGCTGTTATAATCACTGTCAAGGGAGAAGACTTAGTGTAAACAACTGCTTATTAGGAATCCACTGTTGTGAACCAGTTTTGGCTTTCATTATCTGTTCCTCTGGTAGGGTTCAATCCCAACAGCTTCTTTTGTTAATTTGAGCTCATTTAATCCTGAAAATACAAAAGGAAGACAAAAGCACACTTTTTCCAACATTAGTACTAAAAAAAGGTTAGTTTTATGCCACAATTGATGAAATTTATATGTTGCATTTTGCACACATCATGGTCGCTGATGCCTTAAGTAGAAAGGAGAGAGTGAAGCCTATAAGAATCAATGCCAAGAGCTTTGAGATAAAGAATGGTTTGAATGAAAGGTTGTTAGCTATGCAGAAGGAAGCTGTGCTGGAAGCTAACTACCCTGATGAAAAGCTAGGAGTAACTGAAGAACAGTTATCTATAGCAAGGACGGAATTCTAAGGTTAAACGGACGAATATGGGTTCCAGTTTATGGAGGACTTCGAGATGTTATCCTCCAGGAAGCCCACAGTTCTAAATACTCCGTTCATCCTGGGGCTGACAAGATGTACCGGGATCTGAAAGCAAATTTTTGGTGGATAGGCTTGAAGAAGTCTATAGCCGCCTATGTAGCTAAATGTCTGACGTGTGCACAAGTCAAGGCTGAACATCAGAAGCCGTCAGGTTTGCTACAACAGCCTGAACTTCCCAAGTGGAAGTCAGAAATGGTAACAATGGATTTCATCACCAAGTTGCCAAAGACAAAGAAAGGAAATGATACTATATGGGTGATAGTAGATAGACTGACTAAGTCAGCACATTTCCTACCCATTAAGGAGACCTATAGCTCCGACATGTTAGCCCAATTGTACGTAGATAAGATTGTATATCTGCATGGCGTACCAGTGTCTATTATCTCTGACAGAGATACTAGATACACGTCACATTTTTGGAAAAGTTTCCAACAATCTTTGGGCACGCGCTTAAATTTTAGTACGGCTTACCATCCTCAAACGGACGGGCAGAGTGAGCGTACAATCCAAACTTTGGAAGACATGCTTCGTGCAGGTGTGATTGACTTAGGTGGTAGTTGGGATAACCACCTGCCATTAATCGAGTTCTCGAATAACAATAGCTATCATACAAGCATTAAGGCTGTGCCCTTCGAGGCCTTGTACGGTAGAAAGTGCAGAACACCCGTTTGTTGGGCGGAAGTTGGAGATGTCCAACTGACAGGACCTGAAATAGTCTTTGAAACGACGGACAAGATTGTCCAGATTCGTGATCGCCTGAAAGCTGCCAGAGATAGGCAGAAAAGCTACGCAGATTTAAAGCGTAAACCTCTGAAATTCGAGGTAGGTGACAAAGTGTTGCTTAAAGTATCACCCTGGAAAGGGGTAATGCGATTTGGTAAGAAAGGCAAGTTAAGCCCGAGGTATATAGGACCATTCAAGATCATCGAATGTGTCGGATCAGTTGCTTATAAGTTAAACTTACCTGAAGAGCTCAGTAGTATTCTTAACGTATTCCACATCTACAATCTGAAGAAATGTCTAGCTGATGAATCACTAGTCATACCACATACAGATGTGCACATAGAAGAGAGCTTGAAGTTTGTTGAAAAACCTGTGTCGATCAAGGATCGACAGGTTAAGAAGCTTCGAAAGAAGCATGTGCCAATAGTAAAGGTTAACTGGGATGCCCGCAGGGGTCCCGAATACACATGGGAGGTAGAGTCTACCATGAAAGAGAAGTACCCTCATTTATTTCAGTAAATCTCGAGGTCGATATTTCTTTTAAGGGGGTGAGGATGTAACACCTCGAAAATTTGTGTCCAATGAAATAACGACACGTGTCGTGCAAGACAAAAGTGTTATAAACCCGGATCTAGTCAAAGATGTATGGTAGGATTTAAAAGCGTCGACATGTTAATTAAATACCTCTGAACGACCTAGTTATGAATCCCAAGACCCAGATCTATATTATAAACATCTGATATATATACTCAAATCCGGTAAATACTAGTAATAATTGATTCAAAGTGCAAGAAATGGGATCCTATAAGGATGTGCACGACAAATCTTCATTCATGGCCCATTTCAAAGGAATCCAAGACATTTTGAAGCATGGCAAGTTGACATAACTGTTCAAGCATGTTCAAGAGGTCCCATACTGATAATAAAGGTCCAAATTCGAAGTGGTAAA
Organism: Helianthus tuberosus; assembly: GCA_030545235.1. Taxonomy (NCBI): domain Eukaryota; kingdom Viridiplantae; phylum Streptophyta; class Magnoliopsida; order Asterales; family Asteraceae; genus Helianthus; species Helianthus tuberosus. Next base: position 36,449,387 of record CM060436.1, read on the forward strand.
GTTGCACGATCAAAGCTTTAAAGTTTGCAATTTTTTTTGTTTCCTGACGAAGGCTTACGGACCGCAAAGACTTGGTCTTACGGTCCGTAAAGAGGCTCTTACGGACCGCAAGACCCTCCTCTTACGGTCCGTAAGACAGTCCCAGCAACAGAACACCCACAGGTGTCTGTCCAGCCCGTTTAACCGACTTAAATTGCCATTTTTCACTACCATGTGCAGCACAAACTAGTTCTTAGGCACTAGGGACACTTGTAATTGATCAGGGATCAATCCTAGAGTTTTTTTGGCATGATCTTGATCAATCAAGATCACTATATAAAGACCCACATTATTTCCATTTTTGATCATTCATTCACACTCAACTTCTGATCATTTCTGGAGCTCAAGGCCACTCCCTAAGCATCACTAGTTGTGCATTAGACCTTGGTAAGCTTCCTTAACCTTCCTTAATCGTGCTTTACTTAGTTTTTAACTTAAAAGTCAAACCGTCGTAATTAAGGTTTGACTTATCGATTAATCACTAATGGTCTGATGTTTTGTCAAATTGAATGTAGTTATAAGTTGGTAATTAGGTGGGCATTACACCCTTAAAAGGGCACCCTCTGATTCCCGCTCTAACTAGGTCAAATGTCGGGTCAAACTTAATCCGAAAAAGTCAACAGAAACTTGATCTTCAAATTAACACATAATTAGCAATGTAGAAGATGTGTAACCTGTTTTGCCACTCTTATAACTTGGTAATAAATGTAAGAACATGTCTAAACATGTCCGACCCGACAATTTTCAGTTTAGGACCGGCTCGGAACCGAAAGTCGCATACTTTGACCACTGCTTTGACTTTCAGTTCTGACCCATATTAGCATGATTTAGAATTGCCTTAGAGCTTCTTTAGGACCAGGTTATATGATAGTATAACCCTCCGTGATTAGTTCGTTGTTTGTCCGATTCGTTTACACGTTTCCATTAATTGCTTAATGTTGACCATAATGCCCTTTTGACCATAAAACGAGAATTTTGGAAATGTGAGAGGACAATAATCTTTGTTACTGATTTATAAACATGTCCCTAAATTTTCACATCAGTTTGAGGTCTAGATTAGGAGTTATGCTCAATAGCGTAATTAGAACGCTTTTTATTAATTAAACAGCATAATTAGCGTAAAGCCTATCTAAACCCAATTTTTGACACCAAACCTTTTACCCACTGATGTAATATAATATTTTGGGATTTTTGAAGATTTTTGAAGATTTTTAATTATTTTTAAACTGATCATAACTTAGGGTTATTGCCTTGATTCGGCAATTACCGATTATACCCTTTTTGATTATAAAATGAGTTTTACATATCAAATTGATACCAAATATTTGGCTACCGATTTTATATGATAAATGAAGTATTTTGAACTATATAACTTGATCAGAAAACTAAGATTTCCTGTTATACCCGGAAATCGCTTAAAACGATTTTTTACGCGTTTTAAACGCGTAGTATGAGTTAAAAATCATTTTGTCATATAAGACTTATCACCAACTGATATAACTTATTAATTTAAGTATTTTTACTGATTAATTCAGACCCGAACTTCAGAATCTTATTTAATCCCTTTTATAATCTTTAAAATGACCAAAATACCCCTACGGGGCTTAATTTGAGATTAAACTCGTTTTGGGCATAATGGAAGGTATCTTACTGATATCACAACATATTTAAAGCATATTAACTTAGGAAACCTGTTCGTGACTCTTTTGGTTACCCGTTATGTGTTATTCACGTTCAGTTCAGTTTATGTAACTAGTTTGCATAAATTGACTGAAACGGGTCAAACCCTATCATTTTCACCTCAAAATCCAGAATGTGTTTAGTTTACCCATATTATACAAGTCTTCAAACTTTTCGGGACTAAATCACATTCTAATCCGGTCTTCGCTTAATCTTGCGTTTTGAACCGTATATCTTTCTTTAAAACTAACCGGTCTAAGTATAAACTTAAGAAAGACCCGTTAGGAATCTAATAGGTTAATTAAAACCTTCGTTCCAGATTAGGAGCCCAGTAAAAGCTACGCGCACTTGCTGTTTGTGATTTATACTTTGCTCAGGTAAATACTTTTAACTTATTTTCCCTATACGGGCTTGGGGTACGGTATTATAACACCGCTTGGTCGGGTATGAAGTCGTACAATCAAATATTGATTAAAAAGATGCATAACCCGTTTTATTCTGTCTTGTTTGATGCAATACCTTTGGGGGGGTTAATGACCGTGTCCTGGATATCCTCGGCTCATTCATTAGAAATGGCCACGACTTAAGCACGGGGTGTAGGCATACACCTGACAGTTGCGTATGTAAAAAGGGTAGTCCACAAGGAGGGTATCTTCTTGTGGGTATTATACCCAGTGGTGTGTCTATTAATCTTGTTAAACCGGCTCTTCTAACCGGGTCCTAAATGGACGACAAACATGTAAAACTGTATACAAGTTTATTTTTAAATAAATATCCCAAGTTATAAAAGATATTTTGTGCCACGTGCATTCAAACTAATTTTCTTAAACTCTTTTCAAAATGAGTCAGTTAGTTGTATTTATCAGTGTAAACTGACGTATTTTCCCAAAAGGTTAAGTGCAGGTACTATACGAAATAGGCTGGCTACTCCAGACATCAATAATCAAGTCTTGCAAGCTCTAGATGTTAAAGTCTGTTGAACAATGATCTTATTTATATTTTGATCAGCCTGTGGATCCTTTACAGCCCGTTGTGATACTTTGATATTACTATTTATTCGGTTGTAATGTGATTCATACCTTTTGCTTCCGCTGTGCATTTATAAATTGTGTTGTTTGACTATGATGATATCAACTACGTCACGATACTCCCCACCGGTCCCACCGGTAATACGTGGAAATATCGGGGTGTGATAGCGTCGAAACATTATGGGTCGAAACCGTTCGTGTGGAAATGGTACGAGTGGAAACGGTACGGATCGAAACGGTTCGGATCGAAACCAGTATGGGTCGAAACGGTACTGGTTGAAACGGTTCGGGTCGAAACGGTCGAAGATTCCAATGAATTTACTTTAATTCCTTCACATATGGGAAGGCTTTTGAATTACTTTTGTTAAAGGAATTTGAAGGAATTCATGCCTAATTCCAATTCCATTGTCAACCAAACACATGAAGATTGGAATTGAGATTCCAATTCCATCAAATTATGTGAACCAAATATCTTAAGAGATGAAATTCAAATTCCAATTCTCTTAACTTCCATTGAATTCCTGCGAACCAAACGTACCCTTACAATTTACATATGGTATACTATACTGTTATTGTTCCAATCTCACTCAAGACTTTACCTTAAGAAGAACAATTAACATATACTATACTATTATATTAAAAACTTGTTTAATTTTTTTTTACTAATTTGGTGTTTTTCAATAACTTACCTTTGTTAACTTTTATAAAATAAAGAGTAAATTTCTTTTTGAGTTCTTGAGTTTTGATGGTTTAACTACCTGAGTTCAAAATCAACATTTTTAACTATCTGGGTACCTGGTTTTTCAATCTGTAACTATTTGAGTCCCTATTTGTAATGTCATTCAATAAGTCAGTTAAGTACAAGGGTATTTCAACCATTTGACACCTAGGTACAACCCTATAATGCATAACGTACTGATGCGTGTGAAGTGTCGTATAGATTTAATGTATATTTTAAGCCATTTTACACTTTTTTAGCCAAGTTTTAAATTTATAAAACACGATATTTACTAACACTAAACACACATATGGGCAAGTGCACCCATCGTGAGTGTAGTATAGTGTTGGTAAGATACCGAGGTCGTCCAATGACACAAGAGCTTTTAGTACCGGTTTATCTTCAACGTCTAATCAAATCAAAAGTTTAGAAAAAGGTTTTAAACTAAAAAAATAAAACTAACTAAAATGATGAAAAATAAAATAAAAGTAAAAACAGATAGACAAGATGAATCACTTGGATCCGACTCGTGTGTAGTGTAACCTTTGATTATTTTCGCGCTTTTGCACTTTTTAAGAGATTATCTTAGTTATTGTAGTAGGCCCCTCTTTTGAAGGTGACGTTACCCTCAACCCAGTAGTTTGAGTCAGCAAGGATACAATCCTAAAGGGTCGGATTATTGAAAGATAATTAATTAAGTTATTAATGCATAATGTGGTAGGCCCCTCTTTTGAAGGTGACGTTACCCTCGGCTAAGTAGTCTGAGTCAGCAGGGATACAGTCCTAAATAGCCGGGTTAAAGTTTTAATAGTAGCTTACATATGAGGGGATCAAAGAGTTTGGACCCCCGCCATCCAATACCGGTGGGTATCGAAGGAGGTCCTACTAAATTTGACCCAGGTCCTTGCAGGATCTATACACTGAACAAGGCAAGACTCTTACGAAACCGTTCCCTTAACCCCCGACCAGGTAGCCAACATACCTCCATGTAGACCGTGGAAATATGAATGGTGAAAATCTTTTATTTTATATAGACAGTAAAATAATGCCAAGACACCACGGACAAACGATAAGGAAGAATCACCTTCAACATAAGAAACTAGTTATTAAAGTCATTAATACAAAACCAAATAAAAAGTGCGAAAATATTAAAAATAAAAAGTATTACACTAGACACTTGTCTTCACCAAGTGATGTAAGAGACTTAGGCAAACATGGCCTTTGATTGTCAAGAACTCTTACGATCAATCTTGGATCCCGAGACGACTCACACACTCTATGATGGATGATGGATGATGGTGGTGGATGATGGTGTTGTGATGGTGGTGGAGTGTGGGTGAAGTGTGAGAGATGTAGTGTGCCAAGGAGTGGTTTTCAAATGAGCCAAGCATCTCTATTTATAGCCTGAACAGCAGCTCGGGCACGACCCCGTGTCCACCCTCCTTCTCTTTCTTCATTAATTGCAGTTTGTCTGCATTAGTTGACCACGCCCCCCGTGTCCGCTGGGCATGACCCCGTGTGCAGAAGCGTATCTGTACTATCAAGATTTCCCCAGATTCTACGAATCTTAGAGTTGACCACCGCCCCGTGTCCGTTGGGCACGCCCCCGTGGTGGGTGATAGAAGCTTCTACAGCTTTGTCTTTTCTGCAGACACTTGGGCACGCCCCCGTGCTCACTGAGCACGGTGCGTGTTCCGCCTTCTGTTTTCTTTTTTTGCTTAGGAAGATGCTGTCGGGGGGTCGGGCATGCCACGTTTATCCCTTTTCTTGTATTTTTGTTAGATTTAGCTGCCTTTTTGCTTCTTTGTTCATTTGAGCTCATTTAATCCTGAAAATACAAAACGAAGACAAAAACACACTTTTTCCAACATTAGTACTAAAAAAGGGTTAGTTTTATGTCTCGTTTGATGTAATTTATATGTTGCATTTTGCACACATCACGTACATACAAAATAATTTTACCCGTTTTATTAATATATACACACAAACCTCTTTCTCTCTTTATACCCTCTCTCTACCATCCTTCATTTTCACCACCACCACCACACCATCCCCACCTCACCACCACCACAACCCACCCCCCACCATACCACCACCATCTTCATCCCCCCTCACATCACCATAACCACCCATCTCCCACCGTCGTACATTCCCCATATGCGTCCACATTTGAACAAATCTGTTTCGGCGTACAACTCATGTGAAAAAAACTAGGGTTTCCAATTTAAGGAGAAATTTTTCAGCCGTCTTGACTTCAAGGTCTGTAGTTGTTGAATTTGGTCTTCGGAGGTCAAAATCAAACTCCTGGGACGGTCAGTGATGAAGGGGTCAGGAAGACGTGCATGCTTATTTCTTACACAATTGTTTGAGTTTTTCTTCCCGACCACGGCTCTGTCCATTGAGGTGGTGGTTGATGATTACAAGCGACAATGCTGTCTGTCGATGGTATTAAGGTTTTAGAGTGAATGTGATGGTGCTGTGATGGTGATGGTGAAATCGGGTCGTGGGTGGGAGAGAGAGAAGAGGTGTGTGTATATGTTTGTTGATGTATATATTTAATAAACTATAATATTTCGTTTTCATTTTTAATGCCAAGGGTATTTTGGTTATTTCATAAAAAATTAACTAAGAAAATCAAACAAAGGTAGTAAAGTGGACTCAAATTATTGCAATTGTTAGTCAACTGGATTCAAATTGTTGCAGATTTAAAAAACCAGGTCCTTAGATATTTAAAAATTCTAACTTTTAACTTAAGTAGTTAAAACCATCAAAATACAGGACTCAACTAGAAATTTACTCTAAAATAAACCTAAATGTGTAGTTTTGTTTGATTTTTTTTTCTTGACCACATGGTATAAATTTTGTTGAAAACGTGGTTGTGTTTAAAATAGATTTTTTTTTTTTTTGCAACGTAGGCTATATCAAATTTCATGTCGTAACAATACCTTGACGAATGAAACCAATACGACCAAACAACGTTGAGACTGGTATCGGTATTATCGGAATCAGCAATGCTTTTCTTTTTTATGGTTTCCAATCAATGCACACACAATATTCTTTTAGTTAAACTACTTTATTTTATTCATATTGTTACATGGTTTTTATTTTTTAGATTCCATCAGACAAATTTTGTGTAAGGAAACTATTGCAAACACGGATTTTATTTTTGTATGGAACGTGTTATGTTAAGAATTAGAGTTAAATGCCCGGATAGTCCCTGTGGTTTGACCTTTTTTCACCTTTAGTCCCTAACTTTTTAAAATTACCTCTATAGTCCTCAACTTTTCAATTTTCGTTATCGGACAGTCCCTGGCGTGGATGTGGGTTAGTTTTCTCAGTTAAATTGGTATACAATGACTATAATGCCCTTAAGTCTGTCTTCCATATTTTTCCTCTGCTATCCCCACTTGCATATCATCAATTCCCCAATCGAAACCCTAATCACGTTTATCTTCTTCACAAACCCTAAAATTCCTCAAAAGTAATTTTAGATCAATTTCTCAAAAGTAATTTTAGATCAATTTCTCAAAAGTAATTTTAGATCAAACTTGGATTGATCTGGGTACCACAAATTCATGTGTTTTAGTCATGGAGGGCAAGGTATGATCTGTATTTCAAATGTTTGAAGGACCTAAAAGTTTTAAGTTTTACCATCTGTTAAGTATTAAATGTATTTGTTGATGTTCTTACTTCTTATATTCAGAGTGCAAAAGTTATTGAGAATGGTGAAGGAGCGCGTACAACTCCGTTAGTCGTGGCTTTTAACCAAAAAAGGGGAGTTAATCATAGGTACTCCCGTTAAACGTCAAGCCGTCACTAACCCAACAAACACGGTATTCGGTACCAAGCGTTTGATCGGAAGACGATTCGATGATCCACAAACACAGAAAGAAATGGGTATGGTTCCATATAAAATCGCCAGGGCTCCAAATGAAGATGCGTAGGTCGAGGCCAATGCACAGAAGTATTCTCCAAGCCAGATCGGTGCTTTTGTTCTTACCAAAATGAAAGGAACCGTTGAAGCTTATCTTGGGAAAACGATTAATTAAGTCGTCATTATCTCCAAGCCAGATCGGTGCTTTTGTTCTTACCAAAATGAAAGGAATCGTTGAAGCTTATCTTGGGAAAACGATTAATTAAGTCGTCATTACCGTACTTGCTTATTTCAATGACGCGCAAAGACAAGCTACTAAAGATGCTGGAAAAAAATGTTGGTTTAGATGTTCAGAGGATCATAATTGCTGGTTGTGTGTTTGATATGGATAGTGGTTGAGCATGTTTTAGTTATAGGGTTTAGGGGGAATGTTCTATGGCTGTGAAGGGAAATGTAATGAAGGAGATGATTGATCTTGAAAGGTACTGGTTTAGAAGATGACTGGTTTAGAAAGGAAATGTGATGAAGGAGATGATTGATCTTGGAAGACAAACTTAAGGGTATTTTAGTCATTTTATATCAGCTTAACTCAGAAAACTAACCTTCATCCACACTAGGGACTATCCGGGAACGAAAATTGAAAAGTTGAGGACTATAGAGGCAATTTTAGAAAGTTAGGGACTAAAGGTGAAAAAAAGACCAAACCACAGGGACTATCCGGGCATTTAACTCTAAGAATTAATATATTCTCTATGTCGTAGATTGACTATTCCATACTGATAACCAACAAACCATCTCAGTCCTGACTAAATAGCGTCGATACAGATATCAAAACACGAACCAATATCTTATTACAACAAAATTCATACCGACGGCGTAAAACGTAAGAGCATCCACAATAAACAATATTTAGGGGATATTTTTAAGGTGCCACATGGCACCTGCCCTGCCCATAAATTTCTCTCTCTTGTCCTCCCACAAACAAAATATCCATCAAATATTTATCTTCTCTCTCATCTTTTCTCTTATACATCACACTCACATATCTTTCTTCTCTCCATTTTTTCTCATATACACCACTACATTATCTCTTCTCCACATCACCCACTCTCTCCTTAAAAACAAAAAAAATGCATCTGTTGTGTTGTGGATGCTTTTTTAAATGATAAATGATCCCTATTAATATTAATAAAATATATTTTTATATGGAAAAGAATAAAAAGCAAAAACCGGACACGTTGCAAAAACCGGATACCCCTTAGGGCTGTCCGAATCATCGCATTGGTTATCCCCCAAACACCCACTAGCCGCCCCAATATATATAAACATTTCAAGACTCCCATCATTTCTCTTCATTTGCAGAGGAAATCGGAGCCCTAATCTTCCCCCCAAAACCCTCCGATCTCCCTCTGCAAAACTCCACATTTCCTCATGGCGTTTTCAGACAAATCTCGACATTCTCTCATCCCCAATTTCCTATATTCACCGTCTTCATCAACCAACTTACTCATCTCCAGAGCTACCAACCATTCATCGTTTTCTGCTCCTTCACCGGTTACGGACGGAAGCAACTTCGTGGTTCCAGCTCCGAGCGAGCCGTTCGGCAAGATCGAGATGTACTCGCCTAGATTCTACGCTGCGTGTACTGCCGGTGGTATTCTCAGCTGTGGTCTTACGCATATGGCTGTCACTCCTCTTGACCTTGTTAAATGTAACATGCAGGTATACGCGTTTAATTCCAGATGTATTCATTAACTGTTTGTTTCTGGTTTATGTGGATCTGTTATGCTGGAATATGTTCTGTTTGGTTTAGTTTAGTATATTGGATTGCCCTGATTGGTGATATTGTATTAAGTAATTTGGATAGTGCTGATTGGTGATAGTGCTGATTGGTGATAGTGCTGTTGTTGGATTTGGTTCTGTAATTTGGATAGTTCTTATTGGTGATATTGTGTTGGTAATTTGGGTAGTTTTGATTGGTGATAGTCCTGCTGTTGGATTTGGTTCTGTTTGGTTCAGAAATTTTGATAGTCCTGATTGGTGAATGGTGATAGTTCTGTTTGTTGGAATTGATTCTAGTCATGTGGATCTGTTTTGTTTACTGGATTTATGTTCTTTGCTTTTGTTGCTGCTATGGGATTTAATTTTTTAGTCTTTCCGGGCACCAGGCGCTAGTTCGCTGTGGCTGGTGACATACGTTATGTTGTCAAAGCGCCTAGGCGCACTCAAAGCGCCTAGGCGCATATACCGAGCCCGGAGCCTGGGCGTTAGGCGTTTAAAGTGCCAAGGCTTTTTTAGATTAGGTACATAGTATAAAATCCATTTCATGAGTTTTGGAGATGTTTTAGACTTGTTTATGGATAGTTTAGGAAGTTTAAGGCTCGTTGAGAGCTTGTTTAGGATGTTTTAAGGGGTTCAGACGACTTTTAGCCTGAATTTGCGCCTTGGCGTCTAAAAGCGCGCCTCACGCGCTTTTGACAACATAGATACGTACACAATTTAATCTATTTTAAGAAATAGTTTTATGCTTTTATTTATGAGCTGATCATGTTCTTTGATACACACACTAAAGTAAAACCTATTGCTGAGTGTTATGTGCCTTATGTCCAAGGCTTGATGTAAAACTACTGTCGAGCCGGGGGTCTCACTAGAAGCAGCCTCTCTATTTCTACGGGGCAGAGGTAAGGCTGTCTACATCTTACCATCCTTAGACCCTACCTTTACTTTGCTATTGGTGGGATTTACCGAGTATGATGATGATGACGATGAAGTAAAGTAAAGCCTATTGCGTGAGTCAAAAGGCGTTAGCTTGGTTTAAAAAAGCGCGCATAGGCGCAAAGCGACCTCAGGCGCAGAGGGGATCGCTTTCTGCCACACAAGGCAAGGTATTTCCGAAAAGCGAGTGCCTATGTCGCTTTTTCTGATGAAACCAAAGGCGCAAAGCGCGCGATTCACGTACAAGACACGAAATCCAAGTTCTATGTGCTAAGAATGGAGATGAAAATGAAGAAATAATGCTTACCTATGACAATAACATAGAAGGACGATGATAATGGAGCAGAACAAGAAGAACAATGGAGGCTGGAGTGGAGAGATGCCCTATGAAGATGACGGCTGCGTTCCTTTCTAACTATTTTAACCTAGAACCCTTTTAATTAAGTTACACAAGTCATTCCTAATGTTTTTGTTTTTTGCAATTGTAACCTAAAACTTTTTTATTAAGTTACACATTCCATCCTCAATGTTTTTGTTTTGTTCAGTTTTAACCTAAAACTTTTTTTAATTTGTTTTTTTTCTTATTTCATCAAGAGGTGGGTTTCTTTAATTTGTACATATAGCTTTTTGTGTATAAATATAGGTTATTTATAGATTAAAGAATATGCATTTTTAATTATCTAAAGTTTTATTGTAAAAAGATTTATATTATAGTAAATATTGTTTGAAACTAATTTTAAAATGTTATATTAGTACTTTGCGCTTTATGTACGAAAATCCCGCGGCTTTTGCGCTTTGCACCTCGGCTTTAGATCTCGTCGCTTTTGGCACTTCACGCTTTTTAAAACCAAGGGCGTTAGACATGTATATGTCAATGCAAGCAATGTCATGATTAATTCATGCAAATGCAAACTAATACATGGAGACATGGACTTGATTTTTTTAGTTTGTGAGGCAAATAGTATAAGATAAAACTTATTTAACCAGGAAACTAAAAGATCATATTGCAGATCTCCCATAAAAAGACAGCCTTGATAGTTGATACACATAGTAATGTTAAGACGTAAATGTACTCTCACTAATATGGTTAATGTCTGCATGCCAAAATGCCTAAAGTTTGCCCATTTCAAGTAAAATAACAGTTTTGCATGTATACCAAGTGATGTGTCTAAAGTTTGGTTTTAAAAAAGCGATAGGCGTGAAGTGCTATAGTTGTTAATGGCGAATAGCGACAAATAGCGATAAGGTACCAATATGTACATAGCGAATAGCGATAAATAGCGGGCGACTATTTTATAAATAGCGATGCAAAAAATTGTATGTTTTTTTTTTTTTTTTTTGAAAGCGGGATTCTATGATTTATAGAATAGGGCCAGCATATGCTGTAAAAACCCGGAAAAAAAAATTGTATGTAGATTATATCAAAAATACCCTTGTATATATATGCTATTTTACATGTATATTTAATAAAAACCTAAAAATCTAGCTATTTATAGCTATATTTAATTGTTATTTATATTAAAAAAATCAAGTGTCGCTATTCTCGCTATCCATCGCTACAACCCTAATAGCGACATTGTACCTATACGCTACATAGCGCGCTATCGCGATCGCTGCGATCGTTATTGGCAACTATGCAAAGCGCAAAGTGATTATATAACTTTTTTTTATATATCCAATATATATCTCATAGGTTTTTAGCTTCCTTTACCCAAAATCTAGCTATAAATAAGGTTTTTATACCATTTTATCTACACACACAAGCCGACATAAAAACGCCTCACTTACATGAGGTGCGCGCCTCATGTCAGAAAGACGCCCAAAAACCCTAAAAGTTGCTTCTTTTAGGCGCTTCTTGTATTTACTCTAGGCGCTGAGCGAAAAAGCAGTGGGCTTTTCGTACTCGAGGCGCAAAGTGATTATATAACTTTTTTATATATCCAATATATATCTCATGGGTTTTTAGCATCCTTTACCCAAAATCTAGCTATAAATAAGGTTTTATACCATTTTTTCTACACACACAAGCCGACATAAAAACGCCTCACTTACATGAGGTGCGCACCTCATGCCAGAAAGATGCCCAAAAACCCTAAAAGTTGCTTCTTTTAGGTGCTTCTTGTATTTACTCTAGGCGCTGAGCGAAAAAGCCCCAACCTTGGTGAGCCTCTTGAGGCGGGTTAATAACTTTTGCATTTATAGATTGCAAGAATTTCCATAATCAAGCAATGTTATTTACACACATGTTAGAATCAACAAACAATTTAAAACCAAAATTGGACTAAACCGATGTGTTTCTCAACTTAACTTGGGCAAAAAAATGATGAAGGCATAATTTTTTTTTTCAAAGTAGGTTTCTTCTCCTTGTATAGATGGATGACCCTTGCTTTAGGACCAATGTGGGATGAGAAAAAGAAAATATATTTTGCATTTGCTTAATCATTTCAAGCTTTAGTTGTATCTCTAGTTTTTCTTTCAAGTTTTTATTTTGATATTTTTAAACATAAAATATAATAAGCATGCAATGGTGTTCTTTTTAGTATATTTGTTTTTATAGTCCTTATATTGTTACGGTAGTCCATCAATTATATTAATATATCCATAAAATTGAGAAGTATGTAACCAGTCACAAACAATATTATACAACCGAGCCGATTTCGAGTTATTTGAATAACCTTATGCTAGGTATGAATTCCAATTCCACAACCAAAGTTACCCAAAATAGAACATTCTCTGTTGTGAAGACACATGTATCCTATTGATGTGTATAAACATTTATATGTTATAATTAACCTAAGACACATCAATGGGATATATGTATCCTCATAGTAGAGAATGCTCTCTTTTTAGAGTAACTTTGGTTGTGGAACTAGAATTCATACCTAGCATAGGGCTATTCAAATAACTCGAAATCGGCTCGGTTGTATTAATATAATTGATGGACTACTATAACAAGGACTGAAAAAACAAATATACTAAAAAGAATACAATGACATGCTTATTATATTTAATGTTTAGAAATATCAAAATAATAACTTGACAGAAAAACTAGAGATATAACTAAAGCTTGAAATAATTAAACAAATATAAAATATGTTTTCCTTTTCTCATTCCACATTGGTCCTAAACCAAGGGTCATCCAGCTATACAAGGAGAAGAAACCGAGTTTTAAAAAAACTCTTTGCTTCTATCATTTTGGCTCATGCCAAGTTGAGAAACACATCGGTTTAATTTGGTTTTAAAATGTTTTCCGATTCTAATAAAATAAAAACCGGATGTATTTTTCACACACCGGTCTTTTTAGACCGATAAATTGAGTTTTAAACTTTGTTTATGTTAGATTGGTAAATCAAGCCAACATTTTATTAGGATTGTAGCCGAGCTCGGCTCATTTCAAGCTTTGTTCCAAAGTTCGATTCGTGGGTAGTTTTTTACTCTTGAGTTTGGCTCGTTTAACTATTTTTATATGTATTTATGGTTATATATTTTCATGACATTAATATATTATTTAGTTATTTTTATCATAATTTTATGTATCATAAAAATTATCAAGTTTATAAATTTGATGCATTAAATAAAAAGTACATATATATAATATGCTCATTTAGGATCCAGGTTACTCGAACTTGATAAATGAAGCATGAGGTTCGGGCATTAAACGATCTTATCTAGGCGCGATGTCACGGGGTTACTTTTTGACCCCCGTGTGGCGTCCCCAAGTCCCCGGGGACAAGCCAATCCATCCCGCTTCTTTGTGTGGGTCACTGGTTTCGTCCTGCCTTGGACTCATCAGGAGAGCGGCGCCAGCTCTCGACCAGTGGTGCGTTCGTCGTTTACTCGACTAGGCACGTACACCTCTTCATTGACACTGACTCCGTCCCCTGATAAAGTCTAGGACTAGCCAGTAACCCAAGCGTTCAAGCACAACCCATATCATCGCGATCTTCAAACATTTGGCCCGTGACACTCTCCCACCACCATTTCATGCACGTCCTCGTGCATGCTCGCCGTCCCATACCAGCTCGCATACTTGACAATGCATGATCCCCTTATGTTGAGCATGATTCACTTTGGGAGGGCAGGACATCCGGAAGCACAGCAACAATGATCTTCTGTCGTGCATGTTCAATATAGTACGTCAGTTTTGGTTTTAAGTGGCGCTGACGTCCGCCGCATCGGATTAGGTGCCGATGATTCACCTTGTTTCAGGAATACGGGGACCTGAATAGTTGTAGCAGCTTTCACAAAACTTCCTTTTTACGGCGCTGCTTGGACCGTATATTTTTAAACATAACACGGAGGGCTTCACTGCAACTATACTTGAGCGACTCTCACGATCCCATACTCGCGGAGTACAAAGACCTTTGCCGAAGCAAACCCATATTTGGTCTTCTCCCACCACCATTGCGCAACCATACTCTAAATGTTAAGCTCATTTGGTTAAGAGTCACGTTCCAACGTATCCGAGAATCGTTCTGCTCTGATACCAAGTTGTCACGGGGTTACTTTTCGACCCCCGTGTCGGGACAAGCCAATCCATCCCGCTTCTTTGTGTGGGTCACTGGTTTCATCTTGCCTTGGACTCATCAGGAGAACGGCGCCAGCTCTCGACCAGTGGTGCGTTCGTCGTTTGCACGACTAGGCACGTACACCTCTTCATTGACACTGACTCCGTCCCCTGATAAAGTCCAGGACTAGCCAGTAACCCAAGCGTTCAAGCACAGCCCATAGCATCGCGATCTTCAAACATTTGGCCCGTGACAGCGAGCTCGTTTAAGTGTGGCTTTGTTCGAGCTTTTAGTGACCCGATCTCGAGTAGCTCAAGAGTAGCTTGGCTCATTTACACATCTATTTCTGATGCCTTTGTTGAAGATACATTTCCAGTATGTATTGTTTTGGATGAGTTGGATATAACATATGAGTATGATTTTGGTGAATTTAATTAGTTCAACTAGGACCAATTTTTATATTTGTAGCAACTCAACTTGCATTGGATTGCCTTGTTTAATTTGTTCCTTGTGCGTTTGTTTCTATAAGTCATTACAATTAGATTATTATTATTGAATTTTAGTCTTTTGATTAATCAGATCGACCCTGTAAAGTATAAGAGTATCTCGTCTGGTTTCGGGGTTTTGCTGAAGGAGCAGGGTGTTAGGGGCTTCTTCAGGGGCTGGGTACCTACCCTACTTGGTTATAGTGCTCAGGGTGCCTGCAAGTTTGGGTTCTACGAGTTCTTCAAGAAATATTACTCTGACATTGCCGGCCCGGAGTATGCTACCAAGTACAAGACTTTGATCTATCTTGCGGGTTCTGCATCTGCGGAGGTAATTGCTGACGTGGCTCTTTGTCCCATGGAGGCGGTGAAGGTTCGTGTCCAAACACAACCAGGTTTTGCTAGGGGTCTCGGTGATGGACTTCCCAAGTTCGTTAGGTCTGAAGGCGCACTAGGGTATGTATGATTTAATCTATTTATTCATATATTTTTAGTTTGCGTTTATTCAAATAATAGAGTTGGAATCTCAACATCCTCTCATTGAATTTTGTCATATTTATGTAGGTTATACAAAGGATTGGTGCCACTATGGGGACGCCAAATACCATGTAAGTTTAGGCATCTTGCTTGAACATTTCTATCCTCTATGTATACATGTAGTTTGGATTAGTATAAGTCAATTTAGGGATGAGCTCGGTACCGAAAATGTCAAAAGTCGGTACCCGAAATGTACTGGGTTCGGTAAATTCGGTACTGGTACTGGTACACGATACCATTTGCTCATCCCTAAATCAATTTCTCTATTACTTTCTTGGTTTTCTTTTAAACTTGGTGAGTTGGGTAACGGGTCTAAATATGTGTGGTTTTTGGCTGGCCCAAAACATTTTATTCAAGCTTTTTAGAAAAAAAAATGAAATAATAAATGTGATTTTGTCATCCAAGCTTACCGAACTGGTACCGAAAATGTCAAAAGTCGGTACCGAAAATGTACCCGGTTCGGTATATTCGGTACTGGTACCAGTACACGATACCATTTGCTCATCCCTAAATCAATTTCTCTATTACTTTCTTGGTTTTCTTTTTTGGTACAAAGGTGGCTAAACTTGGTGAGTTGGGTAACGGGTCAAAATATGTGTGGTTTTTGGCTGGCCCAAAACATTTTATTCAAGATTTTTAGAAAAAATGAAATAATAAATGTGATTTTGTCATCCAAGCTTTTGGATTTATCACATTAGATATAAACATCAGATAGACCAAATCATATGTAAATTGGTGTGTATTTAGGTGTATCTTGGTTTCTTTTTTTTAATCTTAAATGGTTAATTTGTAGATACAATGATGAAGTTCGCTTCGTTTGAGACTATTGTGGAGATGTTTTACAAATACGCCATCCCTACACCTAAAAACGAGTGCAGCAAATCGTTTCAGCTTGGTGTTAGTTTTGCCGGTGGATATGTGGCTGGTGTTTTGTGTGCTATTGTATCTCATCCTGCTGATAATCTTGTCTCATTTCTAAATAATGCTAAGGGAGCAAGTGTTAGAGATGTGAGTGTTTCTGGTTAATTTTGTATCAGAAACTCTATTATTCTCCATCATAAATAATAAATAAACACTTCCTTTTTGTCTATTTTCTAGGCTGTGAAGAAACTTGGAGTTTGGGGTCTTTTCACCCGAGGGCTTCCCTTACGTATCGTGATGATTGGGACACTCACGGGAGCTCAATGGGGAATTTATGATGCTTTCAAAGTGTTTGTTGGGCTGTAAGTTGTCCTCACATTTGTTATAATTTGTTATAAGCTGGCATATTTTTTCCCTTTGAGGTCAAAGTTTTAACGAGCTAATTGTTGTTTACAGGCCAACCACTGGTGGTGCCGCACCACCTGCCGCCATTGAAGTTGCAAAATCCTAGAACTTGTGAAGTTTTGTTTGAGGTCGTGGTGAAACATTGTTTTTTGTGTGTTTTTGGACATCAAAAATAGTTAACGGGCTTTAATATATTTTTGGTATTTGAATAGATTGTTCGTCTCATTCATGTGAAACGTTTCTCATAGGATTCGGTATGAAATATGTATCATGAAAATAGAATTATGTCAATTCGGTCTTATTAGAAATAATGGGCATGTAGGATGTGATTATACCTGGGCAAAACTCTTTAAAAATTTCTAAGTTTGTGAATGCAAGTTTGATATTTTACTCAAAAAACAACCAGCACCTTAAAAGAAATAATGGGCATGTAGGTATGGATTTGATTATACCTGGGCAAAACTCTTAGCAACCTTTTGTGAATGCAAGTTGATATTGGCATCCTTAGTAATGTGATAAAATCTCTTATTTTTAAATTTGTTTTCTGATGTATAATTTGTAAACTTTTGTGAAATCCATATTTACTCCAAAAAAACAACCAGATGTATAATTTGTAAACTTTTGTGAAGTCCATATTTACTCCAAAAAAACAACCAGATGTATAATTTGTAAACTTTTGTGAAGTCCATATTTACTCCAAAAAAACAACCAGATGTATAATTTGTAAACTTTTGTGAAATCCATATTTACTCTTAAAAAAACAACCAGGTGTATAGTTTGTTCACTTTTGAAATCCATATTAATTCCAAAGAAAAAAACAACCAGCAACCTTAAAGAAGCACCCACAAGTATGTATACCATAAATCAAAGTTAACAAGCAAGTAACATGATCAAAAGATGCAAGTACCATATGATCACTTGATTAACATTCCAAGAAACATGCACACAATGGTCTTAATACTTGTACAGGAACATTTAAACCCTAATTCAAGTAGTTCATGTAGGCTGGATATCCAAAAGAAAGCACTACTGACACAAAAGCAACAACATAGACCGAGTTTTTCACATGCTCGGCTTCTTATTTCGTACGTCTACATGCACACATTTATTATTACACACAACATCAAATCTACCAACTAGATCTTGTAGAGATCATCAAACGAGAGGTTGTCAATTGCAAAGTTCGGTTGAGGCGTAGGGTAGCTTGTCATGAATCCACCCAAGCAGTCAAGGGGAGACATGATGTCATTGGAGTAGCTTGTATCATAGATGAAAGTCATACCCAATTGTTCCTCAATGCTAGGGACATTCATAGGGTAGTTAATGGGGTTCATTAGGTCAACATCAAGACCACTCCATAAGGAGTTCTGGTTCATGAAACCACCATTAGCATTTATATTTGGTGGTGCTGCCACGTTACTCAGGTTTGATTTCACTTCTTTATTTGCATATTCCTGAACTTCATAAGCTTTCAAAGCTTGTATCACCTAAATTGAAACAAAACAAAGAGATAAAATGGAATTTATTTTACTTGTTTAAATGGGCTTCAAATTATTAAGGTGAAAATGATTGCATGCTTACATAGCTGAGATTAACTGTATCGCGATACAACATGATATAATCACCCACTTGCAGTGCATGCTCCTCGGTGAAATCCCCTAAAAATCAAGAATTTGCATATGATTTACGTTTTAGCATTCAACAAATAAACTTTTGAAGTTGAAACTACAATAAAGGATATACCAGTGCCCTCCAGAACATACATCCGACTGTTGTTGTTTGGCCAGAACCTGTTGAAGGATGAGACACAAAGCCTAATTGTTTGGATAAACGGAAAAAAATATTTCTAAACATAAAAGTATATTCAACGAGAACGATCAACCTCGTTGTACTTTTTTCAAGATGGTTATAAACTAACCTATACTTAAAACACCACACATTCATGCCGTCGAGATCGTCCATCTCCAAAACAGTTCCTTCCTTGGCAACGAGAGCAGGTAGGTGTGTTTCCGCTGCTTTCTGAAACAAAACACATAATCAACTTAAACACCAAAAACACAAAATATTCATCAATGTCAACAATTTTACAAAAGAACAAAACTCATACATCTTTTGTGTAAAATATCGTCTAAATAAATAAACAAGAAACTAACCTTTGGTAGCACAATTCGTTTTAGCACACCCACATCACTCTTTTGGAGTTTCTTGCTGAAGAGAAATGCGAGTCTTCCTTGATCAACAATCTAATTAAAAGAAAAAAAAAGTCAACACAAAACGATAATATTAAAATTAAAACAACATAGTAATATAAAAACCATATTACTTGGTGATCTTGTAGCAAAGCATGATAAAAGATACATTGCACCCACTAACAAAATATGTAAACCCCATTTTGCTTAATGAATGAATTATATACAAAACTGGTTATGTGGAGAATAGAAAAAAACACTTTTTTTTTAATAGAAAGAATTGAAATCGTGTTCTAGCATATACGAAGAGATTCTATGCAAATTACACATATTTTATTGTATAGCTTACAAAAATTCATATTCTCACTAATTAAATATTAGAAGATATATGTTACTGTATAGCTTGCATAAATTCCCATTTTCACTAATTAGATACCATCACCACTTAGAGCATTCACATAACCAAACTTTCACAAACCGCAACTCAACTTTCACATCAAATTTCAAACATCCTTTATAAACAACCATTTCTTTTAAAACGCTATTAGTTCTTAAACACCGACAAAAAAAAACCCAATTAAATACTAATTTTTTAACGGCTTAAATCACACCAAATCCGCCTTTGTCAAGGCTTGAACCCTTAACTCCGATGGCTTTGCCAATTGCTAACAAGAAACCATCACCACTTGGTGCATGCATGCACAACACCAAACTCCCACAAACCGCTACCTTAACTTACACATCAAATTTCAAACATCCTTTATAAACAACCATTTCTTCTACAACGCTATTAGTTCTTAAACACCGACAAAAAAACCCAATTAAATATTAATTTTTTAACGGCTTAAATCACATATAATCCGCCTTTGTCAAGGATCGAACCTTTAACTCTTATGACTTTGCCAATTGCTAACAAGAAACCATCACCACTTGGTGCATGCATGCACAACACCAAATTCCCACAAATCGCTACCTTAACTTACACATCAAATTTCAAACATCCTTTATAAACACCCATTTCTTCTACAACGCTCTAAGTTCTTAAACACCCACAAAACCCGATTAAAATATTAATTTTTTTAACGACTTAAATCACACCAAATCCGTCTTTGACAGGACTCGAACCCTTGATCTAAGTGGGGCCACATTCCTCATCCGATGAGCTCAAACCGGACGACCTCGAGCACAACGCCGAAGGTCCGGTTTCTCCTCATTAAAAAACCCAAACGTCTACCCCACATCAAAGATCTAGAAGATCTTTAGCGGATTATACATTTCCCCACCAAATCTAATCAAAACAAGCTTCTTTTGACACATCACCCAATTACTTACTATATTGGTGTTCCCCACAATCAAATCTCATAAATCAATTGAGTTACTAAATAAAGCATAAATTAATCACAAGATCTATAATTAAAAAAGACGAAATTACCCCATCTAAAAAAAGTATAACAAAACCCTCTTTTTAACAACATAATTAAACAAGATCTAGTAACATCCAATAAAATTAAATGCATAAATCCAACATCAAGTAGATCTGTATAACAAACAATAAATAGATATTATAATATTCACTATTTCATGAAAAAACAAAAGTACGTACCGAACCAAGCACACTTACACCCGAGGCGGGAGGAGCAGAGAACGAAGTGAAGGGGCGACAGAGCCGCTCCGCAGCAGCAGCGGAGCCACCACTTCGACGAAAGCGAGGCATGCGCTTCTTCTTAAGAAAATCAAACCGAGCAGCAGCCACAAGATCTCCAGAAGCAGAACCTGAACCAGACCCAATAACAAGAGGTGCAACTTGTTGTTGTTGTTGGTGTTCAAGAGTGGGTTGGTAGGTGGTAGTGTCGTGAACAGCATGAACAGCAGCACCGATGTTCATCTCAATCCCACCCATGTCAAAAGCAGCAAATGCGGACAACTCACAGGCCTCGTTTCTCTCCATCAGATTAGGGTTAGGGCTTGTTTAGCAGCAATTGGGTGGGGGTGGAGGTGGGTGTTTGGGGAAAAGTTTTTTCCTATATTTGGTAAAAACTTTGGTGACAAATGTAAATGATGCATTCATGGTACCTATATATTTCAATTTTGAAAGCACTGTGTTGGAGACTGTGATGGAGTGGCCAATGGTGGGGATGACGAATGGAAGGTGAAGATGGTTGAGGTGGTGTGAAGAGAGGAAGTACAGGTGTTGGAATTGTTCTGAAGAGATCATAGGGAAAGAAATGGTTAGGTTATTATTTTCGAGCATCAACCCAATGACTTGTTTAAGTGTTCCACTTAATGACTTCCTTGTGGAGAAGACGATGATGACTATCACGATATGGAGTTGGATTTCGAACTATTTATATGCCACGTTGGATTTTATATAACTTTGTTTTGGTTTCTTTGACTTTTTTGACTTGGTTGTTGGGGTTGTAGACTAGTTGTAGTACATACATGATAGTATGGTACAAGTATGCATATACATCTATCTATTTGGGGAGTTTTTTTGGGTGCCAACTGTAATCACTATCTTTTACTTGGTTTAAACTTTTTGGAAAATAAAGAATTTGAGGAAAAAAACGTTTTTATGAATTGTTTTGGTGGATAAAGAAACAAAATAAGTGCAATTCTAGAAAATCTCGCATAAATAAAAAGAGAAGATGACTTTTGAAAGGAGTATAATAGTGGGATTAAAAAGGTTATAGAGCATTGTAGTTTAAAACTTAAATCTTTTAAATCTAGGACTCTGTGGTTTTAATTTTGTTGTCATTTTTTTCCAAAATCAAAATCTGGTTAGATTTTTCAGTTAACATATTTTTTTTTGTCTTTTTCCTCCTTTTAATGAAGGGCAAAATGGTCAGATCTTTCTAATTTGTTATATTAAAACGTTAAAAAGACCATTTTGCCCTTCATTAAAAAGAGGAAAAGAGAAAAATAACTAGATATTAACTGAAAAATCTGACCAGACTTTGATTTTGGATGAAAATAACAAGAAAATTGAAACCACAGGTACACGGATATAAAATGTTTGAGGTTTGGACTAAAGTTGGAAAAGTGACCAAACCCCATGAACCATTTTGACAGTTTACTGAAGGTTTTATTTACTACAAAAAGGATTAATTTAAAAGATAACAAATTTATATGAAGTGTCACTTTCTACAAAACTCATTTAATTATAGAACTCATTTATTAATGTTTATTTTCAACAACAAAACTAAGAGACGGTGGGCATAGTTCCTACGGCTGATTGGATTAAAAGGGGCAGTAGGAAAATAGTGACAGTCAGCTGTCTGGCACTTCCTTATTAGCCGAGAAAATTTACGATTTTATCCCCCCTTATAATTATGATTTTACCATCAATATAAAATTATGTTCTTGCCCCCACTTAAAAATAAATTTGCGCTTTTACTCCCAGCTAAAAATTTCGATTTTGCCCTCGGTAAAAAATGACGATTTTGCCCCATTTAAATTTACGCTTTTGCCATTAGTTTTTTCTCTTAAAATTACGATTTTGCTATCAGTTCAAAATTATGTTTTTACCCCCACTTTTTGCCATTAGCTTTTTCCCCTTAAAATTACGATTTTGCCATCAGTTCAAAATTATGTTTTTACCACCACTTAAAAATAAATTTGCGCTTTTGCTCCCAGCTAAAAATTTCTATTTTGCCCTCGGTAAAAAAATACGATTTTGCCCCATTTAAATTTACACTTTTACCGTTCGTTTTTTTCCTTAAAACTACGATTTTGCCATCAGTTCAAAATTATGTTTTTACCCCCCACTTAAAAATAAATGTACGCTTTTGCTCCCAGCTAAAAATTTCAATTTTGCACTCGGTTAAAAATTATGATTTTGCCCCATTTAAATTTAGAGTTTTGCCATTATTTTTTTTCTCACAGGCAAATTATAATTTTTCCTCCAACTTAAATTTACATTTTCTCCATCGTTTTTGTTTGCTTTCCTGGTTAAATTACAATTTTGCCCACGGTGTAAATTTGCAGTCATGCCGGCAGGTGCCTGGCACTTCCCCATTGGTCCTTTTAATTTACGATTTCATCCCTCAATTAAAATTATCATCTCGCACTCGGCTCAAAATTACGCTTTTCCCATCGTTTTATTTTTTTTAGCAAAACTATAAAAGTTTTTTGTTTTAATTGGTTTACTCCATTTAATTTTTTTTCGTGTCAAAGAACTGCCTAACACTCGCTCATTAGTCCTGAAAAATTACATTTTTGCTCTGAGCCAAAAATTACGGTCTTATCATCGTTTTAGTTTTTTCCCTAGCAAAATTATAGTTGTGTTTTTTTAATTGATTGGGAATTATTCGGGCATCGCCCCGCAACGCGAGCGGTGCCTCAACTAGTTATAGCGTATTAAAGTAAACATAAAGATTATTTGAAAAAATAAATTTAAAACGTTTGTTATTTGAGAAAGGTTTAAATATATCTTCTTCTTTTGGTTTATACGGAAGAAAATAGATAACGTTTTATAAAGGTAAAATATATATTGATACTTTTGGTTTAAACGGAAGAAAATAGATAAAGTTTTATAAAGGTAAAATATATATTGATATAATGTTCGTTTTTTAGAAACTTTGATTTAAAAAATACGTATTTAGATTAATGTGTAAATGATGGAGTGAATTATATATATAACAACAACTCTTAATTCTTCTAAAGATGAAAATAATGAAATTGTAATATATTAGGTAGTGTTTGGTATTTAGGAATAAGAGAGTAGATGAAATGGATACTATGAGTGAATAAAAAAGGCTCATTCTAAACACACCCCTCCCCCTCCTGATTATACCCCCCCTTGTGAGTGGAAAACTGCCGGTCCCACATGGGCCCCACCTGTAAGTATGTGAGAGGAGGGGGTGTAAAAAGTAATTAGGGGGGGTGTAGAAAGTAGCATCCATAAAAAATGTGTTTATTTGTTCAATGTAATGGAATCACACATTAGATAAGTCATTCAATTCCTCTAAAAGCCTAAATCCATTCCATCAACCCCATGTCTTTTTTTCCATTTCATTCTCTCTCTCATCCTTCGTCCCCACCACCACCCGTCACCATCATCACTCGTCACCGCCGCCGTCGACCACTACCACCACCCGCCCGCCACCGCCGTCGCCGCCGACACTTGTCACCCCCACCTTCGCCACTGCCACCTGCAACCACCCACCGCCGACACCCGCCACCTGCACCCACCGTCGACCACTGCCGCCACCAACCACTGGTGTCACTCCCGACCACTGCTACCACCACCAACCATCGTTGCCACTACCCGCCACTCTCCGCCATCACCACCCTCAACCACCCACCGCCGCCACTACCCACTACCACCTCCACTGACCACCACCACTGCCAGTCCTACCACCGCCACCCGCTACGACCACTGCCACCCACTGTCAATTTTATTCTTTTGTCTTTTCCTGCCTACCAAACAACACAATGTAATAATTCATTCCATTCTCACATGGTAACCAAACATCACCATGGGATGGTAATGATCCATTTCATCCCTTAGGCCATTCCATTATCTCGTTCATTCCATTCACTCATCCATTCCATTACCCCATACCAAACAGACCCTTATGATGTGTTTGGTATCGTGTAATATGTTTGGTATGGAGTAATGAAATGGACAAATAAATGAATGGATCACTGTTCCGTTGTCTTATTTGGTTACCATATAGGAATGAAATGAATCATTACTTTGTGTTATTCGATAGGCAGAAAAAGATAAATGAATAAAATTAATTTGGTAGTGAGTGGAGATGGTGGTGGTGGGTAGTGCGGGTGGAGGTGGGTGGTGGGGTTGTGGGGTGATTGATGGCGGGCGGTGAAGGTGGTTAGTCGTGGTGGCTGGTGGGTTGGTAATGGTGGGTGGCGCTAGATGGTGGGTGGTGATGCTGGTTGGCCATGGTGTTGGGTGGTGATGGTGGCAACAACGGCGGTGAGTTGCGGTGGTTGGCGGTAGTGGGGGCAGTGATGGGTAAGTGGCAATAGTGGGAAGGTGGTGGGGGTGATGTTTGGTGAAAGAGGGAATGTAATGGAAAAAAAAACAAGGAGATGGATGGATGGGGTAATAGGTGATTGCATTCTATTGACCAACCAAACAATCTTTTGTTGTTCGTTCACAATATTCCATTTCATCCCATCACTCATTCTTGCATACCAAACAATACCTTAGTTTCTGAAGAGATATGGTCTTATACCCCCGGCGTGCCCAGGAGAAACCTATATCAAAACTAGAAAACAACCAACTGGCCTTTATAAACCATCTGCGGGCACCACGTAGTAACATGCCATCACGGAGGAACCGAATAGTACAAGGTGAAAGTGACATGCAGCCAATCATCGTCCGCTAACACTGTACCAGGTCTCAACTAAATGGTTATCGTGAGGGGACATGAGGTACAAGCGACAACGGCATTTGGTCAATCACACGACGCAATTTCACACCTCCATAAACCTCTACTAACAGTTGACAACAGACGAGACAACAAGTACATCAAGAAAGCGACGTGTGGCCAATCCTTCTCAAACCTTCTTTAGCCTCTCGGCTATAAGTACTGCACTTCTCCAAGGTGAAATCATTCTACAACCCTTGTTCTCACTCTCACTTAAACTTATATTCTCTCAAAAGCTATACTTATTCTTACGCCACAGAGTGCTTACGAGAAGAAACCCCGACCTCTCCTTCTCGTAACGAGTCTCATGGTGTTTCCAGTTTTGTATATCCTTAAAGGATTAGAGGTTGTGAAAATCGGATTAGTCTCCCTCTAGTTGAGCATTTTCCTAATCCCCTCGTAGTAGACTTGTGTTTTTTCATTAGCGTTATCTGTATTCGAATAGAACAATCTAATATTTTCCTTTTTTTTTTTTATCTTTATAAGTTCTACTCATCTAAAAACCCTTTCGCATATACTTATATGCACCAAATGCAACATATAAATTATATCAAATAAGGTATAAAATCAACCCTTTTGAGTACTAATGTTGGAAAAAAAAAAGTGTGTTTCTTTGTATCATTTTGATTTTCAGGATTAAAGGAGCTTAAATGTACAAAAGGAGCAAATTAACAGCAAAAACCAACATAAAAAAAATAGAAGTTGATACATCATACCGACCCTCCAAGCTTCACCCCAAGACCAAAAACAACAAATCATAAGACAAGCACGGGGTCGTGCCACATGGGCATGGGGGTCGTGCCCCACTCAAGATTCCAGAAAGAAAAAGACAAACAGAAGTAGACAAGAGACACGGGGCCGTGTCCCATAGACACGGGCCGTGGTCAGCTCCCCGATTTGCAAATCTTGGATAGTACCGCAAATACAATGGCCACGGGGCCGTGCCGTTGACACACGGGGCCGTGCAAGCATCCAGACTAACACAACTCATTAAATGAAGACAGAGAAGAAGGAGGCACGGGGCACGAGGCCGTGTAAGCTATCTGTTTCCAACTATAAATAAGGGTGCTTGGTTCAATTGCAATCCATCCATTGGCAAACTACTTCTCTCACACCTGCCACCATTCCACCACCACAATACCACCACCATCCACCACTTTCATCCATTATCCATCTTTAGTGTCACACCCCGACCACGTAGAACATACAAAACGTGGCGGAAACATCAGGGAGTGTTGTAACAGAATTAATGTTTCACAACCATGGAAATTTAAGTTTCGTTTTATTGATCAAAAGTGTTACAATGACTTAATCAAACAAGGAAAATACAACATAATTAACTAGTCTTGCATCTTTTATTGTCACTAAAGCCCAAGTCTGTCTATGTGTATCTTGATCATCTTATGCAACAGTTCCTGAAAAACACATGTGAAAATAGGTACGTCAGCATAAAAATGCCTGTGAGATACATAGGTTTTGTGAAAATAAGATTCATGACTTATGTTTGAGAAAATGTTTAGTCATGAACCTTGTTATTTGCTTTGTCTTTTAAATCATTTGAAAAACGATAAGATCAGATGATAAGTATAAATAAATGTCAGGTTAAATGAATAACCAAGTAAAAAAAATGTGTTTGTATAAGATAAGTTGTTTATAAATCAATGTCTTGTGAAAAGTATGTTATTTGTATGAAATGTTCTATGTCTCAAACTGAAATGATTCAAATAACGTTACGACATGTAATACCATACAAACACTTATATATAGGAAGTACCAGCGGCGTATCCACCATGCTTGTATCATATTACACATGCATCGTTACTTAATCACTTAACCAAACCAAACCAAACAATGTAAAATGTTCATGTCAAGATGTAAATCATGTCAAAATATCTATGTCAAATATCCATGTCATATGTCTATGTCAAATATCCATGTCAAATGTCTATGTCAAATATCCATGTCAAATGTCTATGTCAAATATCCATGTCAAATGTCTATGTCAAATATCCCTGTCAAATGTCTATGTCAAATATCCATGTCAAATGTCTATGTCAAAATGTCATGTATGGCAAGTGAAAGGTCTCAACTAAACCATATGCACAAAAACAAAGTATTGAATTAAAACTTCGTTTAAATCAAAGCTATGTTTTGTGTAAATGCATGCAAATATTTAATATGAACATTTATGCGGTATTGTGAATATGCATACATCCAAGCCTTGCGACTGTGGTGATAAACCCTTTAAACAAATTAAAGGTCTATCTGTCTTTATAACATCGAATTCGGTCATTCCTTTCTGTCCCCTTTCCCTGGGATGTCCGGAACGGGAGTTGTCAATTCCTATGGTACCACTACCTACTAACGAACGTCGTAGCTAATGTTAATGAATGTATTGTCCCATGTAAACAAACCAAATGTCATACCAAAAATGTAAACATGTGAAAACAATGCACTAAGTATGTAATCAAATGAACATACATAGCGTGAAATGTCATGTAAAACGATGTACTAAGTGATGCACACAATGGGCACACCTAGCAGGAAATGTCATGTAAAACAATGTACTAAGTAATGCACACAATGGGCACACCTAGCAGGAAATGTCATGTAAAACAATGTACTAAGTAATGCACACAATGGGCACACCTAGCAGGAAATGTAATGAAATCATGTACTATAATGTACTAACGAACATAGCAGTATATGATGTTAAAACAGGAAAGCATGAAAGTAACAAGTATGCACATGTGTTCCACCCCAAAACAGTTTGGAAAACAGTAAAAGAGGGGTCTATGTACTCACTTGAGATTGCTCAGAAGTCCTTGAGTAACAACCAAACAATGCTAGAGATCGCGGATATCAAACGACACCTAATATAGGTAACTATGTTAATTAACCGGACCTAGATCGGAAGATCGGGTAGCATGAGGGTTCGTAAACCAAACGAGTGTAGAGACTCGTGTCATTTGGTTTAACAAAGCCTACATACTAATTGAAACCTAACATAATTGTATACGACCCATTACGACCCGTTTAGGTAGCTTATGCTACTTTAACACGTCGTTCGCGTGTAACGCGTTCGGACCGCCTAACTAGCCCTGTGACAAGTGTTATATGCCTAAACATGTTACATAATCCGTTATGTGACAAAAGTTTAGGTTACATATGCTTAATTACCAATTATACATGAAAAGGGTATTCTGGTAATTTACCTAAGGCATATAAACTACCTATCATACAACTACTTAAACGATGTGACCATAGGGTATAACCTCGGAAGGTTATGCCCTATACTAGGGTCACCTAATGTATTTGGTCGGATCCTAATGATCGACCAAACTGGGTCGGGTTCGAGGTATAAGCGATTTATTAGATCGCTTACCCTACGACCCTAGACAACGTGGTAATCAGTAGGCATAGTCCCAAGGGACTATGACCATCGTGATTACAATCACGTTGCGAAGTTCAAACGAACTTCGCATTGACCATAACTGGTCAATGTAGAAAGTCAAACAAAGTTTGACTTTTAGACTCGAAAGACTCGAAAAGCAATAAAAGAACGAAAGAATACTTACGAAGGGTCCCCGAATGCTAATCCCGATCCAAGAACTCAGGTATGAAACAATGGTTTCAACTTAGAGCTCTCAAAATCAGAATTCTAGTGAGAAATGCAATGGGGGTGGATGGTTATATATAGTTTTCGGGTAACCGTTAAGATCGTTTCATGGAAAACGTGCCATGATCCCATCCGTACAAGTGTCGGAAAGTTGTGGTGGCTTAAATTGGTCCTTATCTTAGTGACTAAGCAACTTAAAACATGTGGTTAAGGATCAATTAGTTGCAACTTGTATTTAAAACATTGAATCTGGTCCAGATCATGCAGTCGCGTAGCGCGACTGGTAAGGCTTTAGGCGTCGCGCTACGCCACTGACCCATCTGATTCAGAAATGTTTCTAAATTGGCAGAAATGGTCCCTGTTGTGTTTTAAGCCCTTTTTCGATGCGTTTGAACCCCGTTAACCTCATTTCAAGGCTCTAAAATGATGTTAAAGTATAGGGAACTCAAAACATGCTCAAAAATATGCCGGAGGTTGGTTCGTTTGGCCGTACGAACGCGATGTTCGCTTAATTACGACGGAATGCGCATAAGCGCGAAAAACGATCCAAATGACGCGACGAATGGATTTTTCTTAAGGAGAACACTAAAATATAATGTAGTCATGCTTACATAAATTTTTTTGGATGTCCAGATGTATTCAGAACGTAAGTTATGCGCGAAAATGCAAACTTGTGCACTTTTTGACACTTTTAGTCCCTGAATGACACAAAAGTTTATTTTAGCATACCGAACACCTCAAAGCCTATTTCTAAGCTATGTGAAGGATATTTATGGTATGTTTAACTTATGGTCATGTTCTGGAATGTCTGTTACAGTTCAAATTGGCATACTTTCGCAGTTTGTCAACTTTAGTCCCTGTAAGCGAATTAACTTGGTTTTGCCATACCAAAGCCTTCAAAACTTATTTCTAAGTTATGTAAAGGTTATTTAAGGTATGTTAAGCCTATTCCACTATTCCGGAGTGTTTGTTGCATTAAACTGGTTATATCTACGCATCGGTGCGCGTATAACCTTCTAGAAAGTGAATTTAGAGTTTGGATTTGAACGAGAATTGATATGTGCAAAATGATACACATATTTTTACAAATCACAAGTATGAAATATAATATTTCATTGGTTCGGTATTTGTTTGATGGCTGTGAAGGCACAGGTGTTACAGTCTCCCCTACTTTAGGAAATTTCGTCCCGAAATTTATTTAGAGGAAACTTGTGAGAGTTTAAAACATGAAGTTGAAAAGATCAAACAACATTGGTTTGGGTTCTGAACTTCTAGTAACTTTAATAATATCATGATTGCAATGTAAGAGGGATACTTATATACAAGTATATGAAGCGTCATTGGTGCGTCCACCGTACCTCCATTACATCGTTCTCATTTCGTTATTGTTGTCACTATCGGTTCTTACACATAATAAATCTCACTGGGTTTCTGTGCACTAAATTTCATAATTATGTACGCGTCCATAATCAGACAATTCCTTGCATAGTTCACTCAGTCCATTTTATAATGTGCAGGGGAAAACCAAATGAACAATCCTGTGATGAGTGTGACTAGACCGCCTTAGAGTCCTTTTAATTAAATCAATAAATGATCTAAATAGACTATCAAGGAGTCTGTCCAGCTACATCACTAGATGTCGTTCTTTAACCAAATTGTGAATCAATCTTTTTGATTAGACCACTAAAGGGTCTCTTATGAATAATGGAGCAGTACTATATAATCCAAGGGTCTTAACTATTACATAGAAGCCCATTAAGGATTGAAGGTAGTACCTTTTGAATATCCTGCTACGAATCCCTCATATGAAGATATGAAAGATCCTGCGAGAATTTGGATAACGAATATCCAGAGTATTAAAACACAAAATGCATAAAAGAAAACATGAGATGAATAAACACATAGTCACATAACCAAAAATTGTTTAACTAGAAGTTTGTTCTGCTAACAGAGTACATGTATTTAAAGCACACTAGGAATCCATCTCGTGGATTTCATTTGGCACTTTAAACATTATCAAGAATCTAACTATAAAGATAGAAAGATTCAAAAAGAAAATTCGATTTCGATTACTAGGAACCGAAGTGTTCGAATTAAGGTACATAAGGAATCCAATTAAGGACTCTGATTTGAATGATGATCATCCACAAGGATCTAATTGTGAAGATAAAAAGATCCCATATGGATTTTAAAAGTTGAAGATGTTTTGAAACCTTGCACTGGACGTGCTTATGTCAAAACATGAAGTAATAATGCTTATGAAATTGAGATGCCAGATATGCCAAGGCGACATATGAAGCCGAATTTGAAGGTTAAATCACTGTATGAGGAAAATATTTTTGAAAACT
The DNA here is from genome assembly GCA_030545235.1 of Helianthus tuberosus. Classification (NCBI taxonomy): domain Eukaryota; kingdom Viridiplantae; phylum Streptophyta; class Magnoliopsida; order Asterales; family Asteraceae; genus Helianthus; species Helianthus tuberosus. Next base: position 36,480,788 of record CM060436.1, read on the forward strand.
ATGCATGGGGTTCCTTTAAGAAAAATGTGTTTAACGTTTTTGAAACCTTATATATAATACTTTTTGAAATCATAAAGTAGGTATATTAGATAGATATATTTACAAAAATGTTTTAAAATCATGCGAGATGAATTTTGAAATTATGTATAAGGTTTTTGAAAGACATGAATGATGCTTTTCGAAATCATGCACTTGATAAGAAAATGTATTGTGTTAATATTGTCTTCAGACTATATGAAATATTTTGAAATTAGAAAGGTTGGTTTTGATAACATGGCCAATGTTTTTGAAATAACATAGACAATGCATCTAGAAAAATTGTTTTCAAACTATATGGAATGTTTTGAGATCATGAAGATTGTGTTGAAATACTTGTACTGTGTATGTTGAAAAATCAAAACGTAATGGGTATGAGATTTGAAAATATCCTTAGTTATCCAACCAAGGATTCAAAAGTACAGATGTGCAAAAGCACGATTACTCATACTTTCACTTTATTTCCTGTACTTCGTTTCTTAGAATGAAACGAGTATTTAGAACTTTCGAGGAAATTATGAGCGATTTCTTGTAAGAGAGAATCACAAGAGTAGATTGTAAGGAACATAGTTCCTTAATGTAGGTATCATAGGAAAATGCCATAAACACATGTAATTATACTTGTATATCAGAATTGTGAACAACAACTTTTATTTATAAACAAACAGATTGTTTCACATTATAAGGATAACAAAAGAACAAAGGCATAAGACAGCAACATCCTTTGTTCAGCCGAATGCTCATCCAAGAGTTGGATTTGCATTAGCATTTGCATTCACCAGTCTCGGACAGTTGTGGCGGAAATGACCAATCTCTCCGTAGTTGAAACATGAACCCAGTGGGAATCTTGCAGCATTCCCTTGAACCGGAGCTTGAACCTGAGCAGCCTGATTTTGTCCCAAACGACAGATATTGGCCAAATGCCCAAGTTTACCACACGTCGTGCATTGCCAGCAAGCTTGTTGTACCGCGTGATGACCGTTGCAGCGTGCACAATGAGGTGCGGTACCGGCATATGCTTTCTTTGCAGGTGGTGTTGCCACCCGGATGGGTCCTGCTTGATTTGCTACTGCTGCAGTTGGACAAACCCTTGCCGTATGACCTATAAGTCCACAAGTTTGGCATTTGCGGCACTTCACACTAGCCTGATGATGAAGGCTACATTGGTTGCACAAGGGTGCAGTTCCGTTGTATGGCTTCCTAGCTGGTGGCCTTGCCACATGGCTAGGTCCCGCTTGATTAGGTGTAACCGCTGCGGGTTTCCTTGAAGCCTTACGCTTCCTTGATTTTGGTGCTGGCTTGACTTCTGCTTCCTTTAGTGGCTCTTGAGTGGCTTCATTGTCGAGACGAGAGGCTTCATTGTTAAGACGAGCCATGGCAATACCTAAATCCACAGTCCTCTGAATCACTTCGCCAATTTGCTGGACAAATTTGGCTGTTCGCTCGGGCATTTGACCAGTGCCAAGAGGAATAGACATTCTAGAAGAAAATGAAAGACAGATGAAGAAACGAGTGAAAGGTTATGGGATAATCAATACAGAATGGTAACGAATGAAAATTGTGATCATTTGTTTGTTACCTAAGGCAAACAAATGAGATGGTGACAAATCAAAGTAAATAGGTCAAAAATAATGTATCGCGAAGACATGCTTGCCTATAAGTGAACACTCATCCCAAGAATTCCCAGGTAAGCACAACTGGTCTCGCGTCTGATGAGATGTATACGAAGTGCTTGCCTAGACAGAAAACCCAGAATACAGGCATTCACCCTTCCAGTTTGCACGTGTTCACATTATTTAAAACCCAAAACCTTGACGAAGTTTTGAAAACTCAAAGGGGTTCAAAACCATATAATAGAGAGTTCAAAACCTTACAATAGAGGGTTCAAAACCTACTAATCAATCATCCTAGAACAGATGATTAGTTTTCAAAGCGGTTTTGAAATTCATGTTCTTGTTGTGATCGAAGCCTAAGGATAGGTGACAGTATTGTTTTATGACTAAACGCAAGTAAACTCGCGTTAGGGTCCTAAGAAGGTTATAGACTAGGTCAAAGCATTACTAATAACCTAATTCCCTATAACCATTGGCTCTGATACCATCTTTTCTGTCACACCCCGACCACGTAGAACATACAAAACGTGGCGGAAACATCGGGGAGTGTTGTAACAGAATTAATGTTTCACAACCATGGAAATTTAAGTTTCGTTTTATTGATCAAAAGTGTTACAATGACTTAATCAAACAAGGAAAATACAACATAATTAACTAGTCTTGCATCTTTTATTGTCACTAGAGCCCAAGTCTGTCTATGTGTATCTTGATCATCTTATGCAACAGTTCCTGAAAAACACATGTGAAAATAGGTACGTCAGCATAAAAATGCCTGTGAGATACATAGGTTTTGTGAAAATAAGATTCATGACTTATGTTTGAGAAAATGTTTAGTCATGAACCTTGTTATTTGCTTTGTCTTTTAAATCATTTGAAAAACGATAAGATCAGATGATAAGTATAAATAAATGTCAGGTTAAATGAATAACCAAGTAAAAAAAATGTGTTTGTATAAGATAAGTTGTTTATAAATCAATGTCTTGTGAAAAGTATGTTATTTGTATGAAATGTTCTATGTCTCAAACTGAAATGATTCAAATAACGTTACGACATGTAATACCATACAAACACTTATATATAGGAAGTACCAGCGGCGTATCCACCATGCTTGTATCATATTACACATGCATCGTTACTTAATCACTTAATCAAACCAAACCAAACAATGTAAAATGTTCATGTCAAGATGTAAATCATGTCAAAATATCTATGTCAAATATCCATGTCATATGTCTATGTCAAATATCCATGTCAAATGTCTATGTCAAATATCCATGTCAAATGTCTATGTCAAATATCCATGTCAAATGTCTATGTCAAATATCCCTGTCAAATGTCTATGTCAAATATCCATGTCAAATGTCTATGTCAAAATGTCATGTATGGCAAGTGAAAGGTCTCAACTAAACCATATGCACAAAAACAAAGTATTGAATTAAAACTTGGTTTAAATCAAAGCTATGTTTTGTGTAAATGCATGCAAATATTTAATATGAACATTTATGCGGTATTGTGAATATGCATACATCCAAGCCTTGCGACTGTGGTGATAAACCCTTTAAACAAATTAAAGGTCTATCTGTCTTTATAACATCGAATTCGGTCATTCCTTTCTGTCCCCTTTCCCTGGGATGTCCGGAACGGGAGTTGTCAATTCCTATGGTACCACTACCTACTAACGAACGGCATAGCTAATGTTAATGAATGTATTGTCCCATGTAAACAAACCAAATGTCATACCAAAAATGTAAACATGTGAAAACAATGCACTAAGTATGTAATCAAATGAACATACATAGCGTGAAATGTCATGTAAAACGATGTACTAAGTGATGCACACAATGGGAACACCTAGCAGGAAATGTCATGTAAAACAATGTACTAAGTAATGCACACAATGGGCACACCTAGCAGGAAATGTCATGTAAAACAATGTACTAAGTAATGCACACAATGGGCACACCTAGCAGGAAATGTCATGTAAAACAATGTACTAAGTAATGCACACAATGGGCACACCTAGCAGGAAATGTAATGAAATCATGTACTATAATGTACTAACGAACATAGCAGTATATGATGTTAAAACAGGAAAGCATGAAAGTAACAAGTAGGCACATGTGTTCCACCCCAAAACAGTTTGGAAAACAGTAAAAGAGGGGTCTATGTACTCACTTGAGATTGCTCAGAAGTCCTTGAGTAACAACCAAACAATGCTAGAGATCGCGGATATCAAACGACACCTAATATAGGTAACTATGTTAATTAACCGGACCTAGATCGGAAGATCGGGTAGCATGAGGGTTCGTAAACCAAACGAGTGTAGAGACTCGTGTCATTTGGTTTAACAAAGCCTACATACTAATTGAAACCTAACATAATTGTATACGACCCATTACGACCCGTTTAGGTAGCTTATGCTACTTTAACACGTCGTTCGCGTGTAACGCGTTCGGACCGCCTAACTAGCCCTGTGACAAGTGTTATATGCCTAAACATGTTACATAATCCGTTATGTGACAAAAGTTTAGGTTACATATGCTTAATTACCAATTATACATGAAAAGGGTATTCTGGTAATTTACCTAAGGCATATAAACTACCTATCATACAACTACTTAAACGATGTGACCATAGGGTATAACCTCGGAAGGTTATGCCCTATACTAGGGTCACCTAATGTATTTGGTCGGATCCTAATGATCGACCAAACTGGGTCGGGTTCGAGGTATAAGCGATTTATTAGATCGCTTACCCTACGACCCTAGACAACGTGGTAATCAGTAGGCATAGTCCCAAGGGACTATGACCATCGTGATTACAATCACGTTGCGAAGTTCAAACGAACTTCGCATTGACCATAACTGGTCAATGTAGAAAGTCAAACAAAGTTTGACTTTCAGACTCGAAAGACTCGAAAAGCAATAAAAGAACGAAAGAATACTTACGAAGGGTCCCCGAATGCTAATCCCGATCCAAGAACTCAGGTATGAAACAATGGTTTCAACTTAGAGCTCTCAAAATCAGAATTCTAGTGAGAAATGCAATGGGGGTGGATGGTTATATATAGTTTTCGGGTAACCGTTAAGATCGTTTCATGGAAAACGTGCCATGATCCCATCCGTACAAGTGTCGGAAAGTTGTGGTGGCTTAAATTGGTCCTTATCTTAGTGACTAAGCAACTTAAAACATGTGGTTAAGGATCAATTAGTTGCAACTTGTATTTAAAACATTGAATCTGGTCCAGATCATGCAGTCGCGTAGCGCGACTGGTAAGGCTTTAGGCGTCGCGCTACGCCACTGACCCATCTGATTCAGAAATGTTTCTAAATTGGCAGAAATGGTCCCTGTTGTGTTTTAAGCCCTTTTTCGATGCGTTTGAACACCGTTAACCTCATTTCAAGGCTCTAAAATGAAGTTAAAGTATAGGGAACTCAAAACATGCTCAAAAATATGCCGGAGGTTGGTTCGTTTGGCCGTACGAACGCGATGTTCGCTTAATTACGACGGAATGCGCATAAGCGCGAAAAACGATCCAAATGACGCGACAAATGGATTTTTCTTAAGGCGAACACTAAAATATAATGTAGTCATGCTTACATAAATTTTTTTGGATGTCCAGATGTATTCAGAATGTAAGTTATGCGCGAAAATGCAAACTTGTGCACTTTTTGACACTTTTAGTCCCTGAATGACACAAAAGTTTATTTTAGCATACCGAACACCTCAAAGCCTATTTCTAAGCTATGTGAAGGATATTTATGGTATGTTTAACTTATGGTCATGTTCCGGAATGTCTGTTACAGTTCAAATTGGCATACTTTCGCAGTTTGTCAACTTTAGTCCCTGTAAGCGAATTAACTTGGTTTTGCCATACCAAAGCCTTCAAAACTTATTTCTAAGTTATGTAAAGGTTATTTAAGGTATGTTAAGCCTATTCCACTATTCCGGAGTGTTTGTTGCATTAAACTGGTTATATCTACGCATCGGTGCGCGTATAACCTTCTAGAAAGTGAATTTAGAGTTTGGATTTGAACGAGAATTGATATGTGCAAAATGATACACATATTTTTACAAATCCCAAGTATGAAATATAATATTTCATTGGTTCGGTATTTGTTTGATGGCCGTGAAGGTACAGGTGTTACATTTAGAGTGTGTAGTAGTCTTGGGATCCAAGATTGATCATAAGAGTTTTTGTCAAACAAAGGTCATGCTTGGCTAATCTCTTACATCACTTGGTGAAGATAAGCCATTTATGTATTACTTTTGATTTTCAAGCTTTGGTTAACTTTTTAATTGGGTTTGTATTAATGACTTTAATATCTAGTTTTTTTTATATTGAAAGTGAACTTTATTCTATCATCTCTTCATGTTTTGTTGATTCACTCATTCGTGTCTTTACGGTCTATATAAAGCGTGTTAACTGCCTGGAAGGGTGGTTTGGTAAAGTTCTTGCCTCGTTCAGTGTATAGATCCTGCGATGACTTGATTCAAGCTTATTAGGACTTCTTTGAGCATATAGCATCAAATCGGGATAAGTAAGAATGGCTTGAATCCCTTATAAATAAACTACTATTAAAACTTTAAACTGGCCTTGTGGGACTATATCCTTGCTGATTCAGACCAATATGGCCGAGGGCAGCATTGCCTCCAAAAGAGGGACATGCCACATTTTGAAATAATAACTTACTTAATTATCTTTCAATATTCGGGCCTTACGGGACTGTATCCCTGCTGACTCAGACCAACATGACTGAGGGTAGCATTGCCTCCAAAAGAGGGTCATGCCATTATAACCAAGATAATCTCTTAAAAAACCCGAAGTGCGGAAATCATCAAAGGATACATAAAAGATGAGTCGAAACCAAGTGATTCTATATTTGTCTATTTATTTCTTTTATTTATTTAGTTTCTTTCCTTATTTTATGTATTAAAAATCTTTTCTTAAAATTTGGTTAGATTATACGTTGACGATATTCTGGTATTAAAAGCTCTCGTGTCCTTGGATGACCTCGGTATCTTACCATCACTATACTACGCCAACGATGGGTGCACCTGCCCTAGCGTGTTGTAGAGAGTGATAGTGTTATATCGTGTTTTATAAATTTAAAGCTTGATAAACAAGTGAAAAGTGCTTAAAAATATATTAAAAATCATACCCACCTCGCATCTGTCAATACTATAGAAGGGTACTAGAACCGCTGTCGGCGGGTCTTGTTTCTTTGATGAAGAATACGAAAGGGTTGAACAAAACCAAACTGGCACTATTCCCAAGTTGTCGATCCTAACCAAAATTCTAACCCATCTTTTAGCTTTCGTAAGGACCCATTAACACCACAAAACATCCAAGTTTCAGATACAGACACATCGATGGTTAGTCCGGAGATGTGGTTTATCTAGGAACAAGAACACATGCGGGTAGAATATGCAAAGCAGGTTTGCGAACAAAAAACGACAATTACAAAAACCATTTTTGGCAACTGCTTTAGTCTGAAAATGGAGATTGAGTCCACACTCAAGTTTGGCAAGCTGAGCAACCTTATCATGAACGTTCAAAAGAATGTCCGCAACCTAGACAATAATCATGAGGAAGGACCCCTGAGGAAGCAGGTCCGTAACTTGAATACCTACATGATCTTGGGTGGAAGGAAAATAAACCTCCAGACAAACAAAAGGCCAGATACATAATCCGTGACCTAGCGGGAGCAACAAGTTATCTTTTCACTAGTGCAGGGCGATCTATCCCTTAAACAACAGCTAGTCATGACAACTCTTGTGGGCCACTACGGGTCCAAATCTTTCTTCCTAGATGGAGAGAACACCTCAGACCTAATGTCCAAGTAATGCTTCAATAAGCTAGATTTAGAAGACAAGGCCCGATTAGAGCCAGTTGACACGCTAATCTCTGGCTTTTGCGATGAAGTCATACTCCCGCTTGGCCAGATCTCTTTCCTAATCACCCTTGGTGATGAGAGGTACTCGAGGACGGAGACGGTAGAGTTCATCGTCCTATCGGTCACCTCCAAACATGACTTCATTTTGAGTTACTGATTTTTGGAACAAACTCATTAGTAATAGCGAGGTTCAGGATCCTTAGTCGCATCAGGATACTATCGCATGCCATGAACATCAGGATCCTAAGTATAAAAATTTACCCCTAACAACCACCTTTCACGAATCCATGACATTTGGTCTAATGAGCTACTGATTTTTGTACTAAACCAATAACACATTAAGAACATTCACTTTCGCATTCACATTGAATTCTTCTTTTATATCCATAAATCCATATAAAAACATTGAATTGGAACCTTCATCTCTATCTATATTGTTGATCCCAGACAATGCTCTTTTGTAAATTTGGCACACGATTTCAACAAATGTGAAAATAATGTGCGGAAATAGAAATCAAACTTTCAAGAAACACAACTATAGAATTTTCAAGTTTATATCACTTTGAAACAAGGTTCACAAGGTGATTGTGAGGTTATTGGCTAATACAAACGAATACTTTAAGAATTCTGCAATGAAGGGCAGTGGAGTTTTTGTAGCATGTAACGAATGCTTGGCTTAACTCATTCTCCCTTCTAAGTTGGGTTCTCTATTTATAGAGAATGTTTGACATGAATAAACAATTGTTTATTCATGCACTTGTTTGCATAGAGTAGCTTTTTGACATATTCATTGAATCCATCCAAAGTCCACTTGCTACTTTAATGTGGTTACAGAACCTTATCTCTTTAACAAGTTGGTACATCAGATTTTCTGATGAATAACTTACTAGAAATCTGTTGGCTTGGTCATCAGATTTCTTATGAACAGACTTCACCAGATTATGATGATAAATACCAGATTTATCATTAGACTTATTAGATTGGTCTTTTCTGATCGTCCTTCTTTGCTTGTGATCACTTTCTGATACTTGTTGAAGATGATGTTTAGCTTTCTGCTTATCCTGTTATCTTTTATCTTCTTTTTTCCTGACATTTTGACTTTGTTATCTTCAGGACATGATCAGAATGATCATATTTTTCTTCAACACTTACAAAAAGTTTCCTAACAATTTCCCCCTAAGTGTTGTAAGAAAAATAACTACTCATAACAAAGAACTCAAAACATGAACTTAAGATAATCAAAACATAACAGAAAGATTGTTTAAAACAAGACAAACTAAAACTGTTTTTTTCAAAGACTTTAAATGTTGTAACGGTAGAGATCATCATGCTTCAAACTTTTCTTGTAAGGTATTGGCTTGCTGCATTCCTTGTACATTGCTTTGTAAAGGTTCCTTGCTGCAATCCACTCTTCTATAATTTCTTCAATCTCCTTTCTCATCTTTAGTTTGTCACCTCCTTTGATTTTGAGCTGCTCTTGCTTCTTGTTCATGCATTCTCTTATGTAATTGAAAGTTTGATTTCAATACTTGCATATTTCTCTTACCCTAAAAAGAGCGTTCTCTCCTGCAACATCCCTAAAAACAACAGATAGCTCAAGTTCTTCAAAAATTAACCCTGTTTTGGATTCATCCTTCAGCTCTATTGGGACTATTGTGTTGGTGGGTGTTATGTACAGCTTCTTGTTCACTGTGTGGTCAAAGTTGATGCAAAGATCAAAATCAGTGACAACTATGCGGGAGAATAACTTAACTCCACTCTTTGATAGGCTGCTGATAGCTTTTCTTATAACCCTGGTGTTTCCCTTTTCTTCATCGTAGGTTCTCTTCAACATTATCGGTTGGATGGAGTTTGTCTGCCAAGTCACGATCGGTTATTACCTCTTCCTCACCATTTTTCCTGATTAGAGTGTACTTTTTTTGTTCATAGATCCCCAACACACCATCTGGAGTTACAAGAGGATCCAATTTTCTAACTTTAATCACTGGATTTGTTTGAGGTCTGTGTATGTAGAATTTTCCCCTTCTAAGTCTCTCTTCACTTACACTTCTACTGACTGGACTCAGTGGTCTTTTAGGCTTATCTTGTTCAGACCAGTAGTACTGCATGAGTTTACTTTCCGGAAACATCATGTCTTCTCTATCAATAACTTTAACAAATCCTATGAAATTCCCTTCTGAATCTTTTTCAGGAGCTAGCTTGGGCCTTTTTGAAGATGTTGCAGATTCTTCCCATCTTCTTTTCTCTGTCATGACCAAAGACTCACTGAAAATTGTTTCACCTGATGTAGTCTGCTTAGATGATGCTTCCTGTTTTCCTTTGTTCTTGGTTCTTTTGTTGTTGGGGTGATACTTTCTTCAGACATGATTACTAGTGAAGATTATGTCCTTCTGGGAATTTCTGACCTTGGTACTGGTGGAGGAGATCCTATTGGTGCAGGCTTTGTTTTGCTGACTTGTGGTGCTGATTTTGGCAGAGCTGGTGGTGGACTCTTGCTGAGGGGGATTTCTTGTGTTGAAGCTTCCTTCGGAATGGCAGTCATTAGTTCTTGAACATTTATTTTTGCCAATCTGGTGACATTGCAGTGCATCATTTTCATCAGAGAATGTACATCATTCATCAGATCCGCATTTTTCTTTTCTTCTTCATGCACTTTCTTAAGCTCTGTCTGGACTTGTTCTTTCTGCTCTCCCCATTCCTTTATCAATTTCCCAAGAGCATCATATATGTTTTTGTTGCTTGCTATTAAGTTGTTAATTTCTTCTAGTATTTCACCTGAATTTTTGGCTCTCTTTTTCTCAACAGCTTCCTTCACTTGAGTTTTAATACCCTCCAGATCTTCAGTGATTTTCTTGAATTCTGCTGTAAATCTGTTGTTTTCTGATGAACTTGCTGGGGTCTACTGCATACTGTTTAGAACTTTAGTGTTTTTCTCAGTCTGACTCTTGATAACCTCCACTGATTCTGATAAAGTATTGATATCATATTTTTGGCTCTTGAGTTCCTCTAGCAGCATATCCAGTTTTGCCTCAACTAATGTCTTTGACCTTTTTGTTGACTTTTTTGTTACAACTTGTATTACATTGTCAAGTATTGTGTCAAGTTGTTCTTTTGAGATGATGGGTGTTTCCAAGGAAAAAGGTGGAACAACAGATGTTCCGGCTAACACACCAACAGAAGACACACGTGCTGTTGTTTTCAAAGGTTCAGATTGATCATGAGACCAATCAGAAAAACCTTTACCAGATTCGTGAAACATATTCACATCTGGATTTTCCTCACTTCCTTGGATCAGTATGGTGAATGATCCTCTATGAGTTGTTGAGAAAAGCCTATTTTCCTCTTCCAGGTTTCCTTGATCAGTTTCCTGATCTCTACCTGTTGTTGTCTCAGTCTCCTCCTCATCATTTGATTCAGAGTTAAGATGTATAGAACAACCAATATTCTCTTCAATAATTGCATCAGATTCTCTTGCAACAAATTTGTAATTTACTTCAACAGAGTCATCAGAATCTGACCCTGTTGAGTTTCTAGTAATATTAAAAGAAGGATTGGTGTGAGAACCTGTTTCTGTTGCATGTTGTATCTCTATCTCTTCATGTTGTTACACCATTGTTTGCTTTTGCTCATCAGTATCCATGGGTTCTAGTGAGAATTTGGTGACATGTTGATGAACTTATGCTGCTTCCTCTATGTCTGGTGCTCTTGATATCTGATCATCTTATGGTGATGAGCTAATATCGAATACTTCAGCTTGATTGAGGACTTCCACTTGATTGAGAATATCTTCATGCTTCTTCCGATATGGTGAGTCTTCTGCTATTAGAGAAAGCATGCTTTCTGGTGAAGTTGGCACATCTTTGGCAGAGGTCCAACCTTGGATTGCACACCAGGGCTTCATGACAAGTGACTTCCATATTCTTTCTGTCAGAGGCAATTTGATGTCTCTTTCTTCAAAGGTTTCAGCAATGATTATTGACCAAAATCTTGGATGTGGTAGATGTGTTTCAATTCTTCCAGACTTTGTGAGGACATATTTCTTCATCATGCTAAATATCTCTGTTCCATGATCAATGTTGTACCTTATGATGAGTCCATACATGATTATGAGAACAAACATGCTTATCTGATCAGCTGCTCCAATCTTTGAGGTCAAGCATTTGTTCAGGGTCTCCATCATCACTTGCCAGAATGCAGATAGTTTGTTTCTTTTGAAGTCTCCAATTCTGGTGATTAGTTCTGTGCAACCAAGCTCCTTGAACTGCTTCAAAAGTTCCTCCTTTTTAGGTGCTTCCATGTAGGCTGCTTTGATTGGAAGCTCTAACCATTCTCAGATCTTTCTTAAAGTGATGGTCACTGAAATACTTCCCCAGAGATGAGCTTTAATCTCTTCATCACCAGTTTTTTCAAGAATTTGCACAATTTGTTGTATGATACTTTCAGGTACATCTTTGGTTTTGATCATGGCTTGACTAATTGGACAATTTACCAGAAATTCAACCAAAATTTGACATCCTTGGCCATACAGCGTGTGTTCAGTGTTCATCTTGAGATTGTTGTCTTTAATGGCCAGAAAGTCATCTTCTTTGATGAAAGGAACTTCGTGTTCAACTGCTGGCATGTTGAGATTGACGGAGGTGGATACAGACTTGGTGGGTTGAAGATGAATTTTGCTTTTCAAAAAATGAGAGGGTTTTAGGGCTTGTAAGTGGGTTTTGAAATTGAAGGTGAATGTTTGAAGTCCCGGTTTTGAATTGGTATATATAGGATTTGTGGGGACAAAGGTTTCATGGGTTGGTTAGTATTTAAGTTGGTTTATGATAAGTTAGTTGTGAATTAACTTTATCCGAACCGTTTTTAAATTTTGTTATATCTCCAACAAGATGGGTTTTAATTGGAGAATACTAACGGCCATGTGGTACCTTTTACCTCTTATGAGACCCTTTTTGGATAGAAAGGTCCAATTATATTCCTTCTAGTAACCTGACATCTTCTGAGCAGGTGTACATTCTTCCCCCTTTTGAAAGGCAAAATTCCACTTCTGATGATGTCATCAGAAAATGTGGTCTTTTATGTCGCTCATAAAAAATGCTTCTCTTCCTTTGATTTTCATTAGAAAATCACCAGAAATGCTTCTTCCCCCTTGTTAGAACGCATAATTTTTTTAGATGAGATGGAATAAGTAAGGAATTAGAAATTGTACTTACTCTTGGTCTTCTTGTAGATCTTGCTATGCTCCCTTTTCATTTTTCAACGGATTCTTAATTCTTTATCAGAAGAAAGAGAAATAACATGAAAAGTGTTTTGAATAACTTATAGGAAAACATTATTTTTGTGATCCTTCATTTGTTCGATGAGTTATCTGATTTTGTTCAAAAGTTAGCAGATCTTATCAGAAAGATTTTATATCTCATTAGATTTTATCAGAAATGCAAATGGATTTACCAGATTTTATCAGAAATGTTCGATAATTTTAACAAAATATATGTCCGTTTGATATTAAATGATTTTCTATCTGACATTCTTAATACTTGCTATTTTGAAGAGAAAACTTTTGCTTGTTTTGTTTTGTTTTATTTTGTTTTGTTTTGTTTTGTTTTGAGAGATGAATAAAGGAACAGACATATTATATATATATATACAAAAAAAAAAACAAAAAATATAGAAAGATAAAGAAGAAAAAAAAGCTTAATCTACATTAAAAATAAACTCAATGAAGCCCAAAGTTGAGTCTCAAGTCCCGTATGGTTGGCAGTTGGCACCAGGTGTGCATTATGGAAGTTCTCTTGGAAGATCATCTCAGCTCTAGGACACCAGACTGGAACTCATCAAGAAACGAGGATAGATAAGGAATGGTCGACTAGAAAACAAGTTGCTTACAAAATCTCTCATCAGGTACTGAGAGAAGTTGTATGGAACATCATGAACTAATGCATGCACTGGTTGCATGAGCTTGTAGGAGATCTCATTAAAGTTCACAATCTTCTTTGGGAATCATATCCCGAGCTGGGTGACAAGGAATTGACATGGTTGGATAAAGTCGGACTTGGCAATGGTCTTACTGGGCCATTTACATGATACCCCATCTGGGTCAGCATGTTGTTCAACTCCTGGTGGGTGAAGGTCAGCACGTCATTATCATCATTGAGATGAAGCACCTCTCTGATGATGTACTCGTTCAGGAGAATGAGCTTTCCCGTCACCCATCCACCAATGGTGGTCAATCTTCCCTCGTGGAAAATGAGTCTGGAATTGAGCCAAAACTCTTGCAAGATATCTAGATGAATGCAGATATGTGCTGTTAGTGCATAGACCAGTGGGCTGTTGAGCAGCAGTGCCAGAATGACGTTGCAGCTCTCCCATACTGGACCGACCACGTCCATCCGTTACCTCAGGTTGTGTCTTGGGTGGTAGGTTAAGGGAAAGTGAGTGATTTCGATTTGTGCCATGGCTGAGAAGTTAGGGTTTGGAAGATGAAAGGTTTTATTTTAGGGTTTCTGAGCAAAAGATGAGGATGAAAGAGACTGATGATGTAGAAAAGGTCACCAAGTGGTAGTTATTTATAAGTGAAAGTGCATCTTTGCCATAAATGGCACATACCAACTTAGATTTTGTTTCCCCGTTTTTCTTTATAGTTATGATCTGTTGTCAGGGGCATAAAAGAATATTGAGAGATAGATTTCTTCTAATTTATGATATAGGTGGTTATATTCTGCGAAACTCTCAGCATGAACTGTCCAGATGTCGCTTCTTTCTATCTAAGTATTGATGAGTAAGCAATGAATGTTAAGAGAAAGTGAGAGCATGCATTAAATTTTGCTCAGATTTTCTACTTTGTGACGCAAACAAGCCTAAATGAGAGATTTTCAATTTGAGATAAAAAAAGAGAAGAAAAAATGTGAGAGAAAAGAAAAAAAACAAACTACGAAAAAAAATGTACGAAATTGCATTGGTGGAATGGTATATATGCATGGAATGTGCATGTTTGAGAAAGAAAAGAAAATTTTGAAGTTTTGTCAAATTTTTTGTTGACTAGGTTAAAATCTGATACTTAACCAGATTTCTGGTAAATTTATGAGATTTATGATAAGTCATCAGAATTCTGAACAATTTTCTGTTTATAAAAATTTTCTCTGTTTTCTTCATACCTCATATTGACCACTCCTAGTTTGCTGACTAAAAAGGTGTGTCTTTTCTCATCAAGAGGTTTAATGAAAATGTCAGTAATTTGATTTTGTCACACCCCGACTCGCAGCGGAAGCACACGCAGGGAGCAACAGAAACATGGTACGAATACGTTATTTGTCACACCCTGGCTTTGCGGAAGCGTGGTTAATTTTGGTGTGACTTCTTAATACCATAGCGTAATCATAACAAAGCTATATGAAATAAAAATCATGCAAGATCATCCATTTAATTAAGTTTTAAAACCGAAGTAACATAACATTGTCTTAGGGACTACAACACCATAACATAAAACATTGTTTTGAAAGACATAAACATCAACATGAATAAAACGCAGTTTAAGATTTGTGACTCGTCCAGGAAAAAGTCACATTTCCTAAACCGAGATGATCTCGTAACAAGTGCAGCGGGAAAACGTGTCATACCGTGCCAGATCCTTCAATTCCCTGAAATACATGTAAGTTGAAAAATCAACAATAATGTTGAGCGAGTTCATGTGAAAGTGAGTAAATAAACCTTTGTAAGTATGAGAATAGTCTTGGTATGTAGCAAATAAGGGAATTGAGATCACCAATGGTTTGCAAGGCCACTGATATATGTGAAGTGCAAGTAGGGAGACTCAAACCTAGCAGATTTATGCGCGTTGGGCACAAAGTCACCCCGAGGTCTGTTTCTAGTTTGGCCTGGGGCTGGGCTCGCTACACCCAGATAGATCTACCGCTCCTGTACCTTGGTCCTGCCATGAGGACTAATGGCCTCATAATGCTCCTACCCACTCACATGATCTAAGTAGTAAACCTCCTTACGCTAACCATACCATGTATAAAGTACTTGTAATCAAAGTAACATGTATTTCATCCCCGCAGTTAAAAACTGAAAACAGTTAAGAGAAAAGGGGGACATGAACTCACAGTGGTGCGTCTCTACCAAGTATACTCCAAATCAAGCAGCTGTGTGACGACCTACACGTACTAATTCTATTAGACGGACGACCGCGCCTTAGCTTTATGGTTTAAGTTTTTGGGAAATAGTTAGACAACTATTTCGTGTTTACATATTGTACACTTGGTAATCATTTTCCTTCCCAAGGATGGGGGATTTAATACATGTGCGTTCGTAATATATTATTAAGTCTCACTTAAAATATATTTTATTTCTAACTCCAAAATATAAATATTCTTCTCAAAAATATTATATTTTCTATTACATAAATTTTCCCAAAATAATACCTTGACAAAAATACGCGTTAAGTCATATTTTCTTAAAATGCGTAAGTTACGTTTTAACGATCGAGTGGTAATAATAATTACCGGTGTAACTTATATTTTTATCGTAGAGGCGTTCGTATTATTTTGGATCCGTTAACATTCGATAGTATTATTTTTACCCTAAAAATAATACTAGTACTTTCACAAAATAATCATAAACATATATCAAGTGACTTTATGAAAAATATATTCTAAATATACTTTTACCAAGTTTTATTTTGTGAAATCCCACCTCCGATGTTTCGTAAATAAAGTCGTGGCGAAATCTATAATTTGAAAACAAGTCGAAGAGTATTTCTAACACTTATAGTGAAAATAATTCTAAGTGTTAGGTTTTTAGAAAATTTCGCCAGAGTTTCCTCTGTAACTGGAGGTGACCACGCTTTTAAGCGTATCATTTTCTTTTGTAAAACAAATCGACAATTTTCTTATTCGATCAAAACAATGTTCAACGTATCAAACTAGTTAATAAACATGTAATTTTGCAAGAATCTCATGAACTTGTAGTTTTCTAATATTATGAAGTAAATCCCATTACTTTTAGTGGATCTTTATATAAATCAATCCGGTTTCGTAAAAACCCCGTTTTTAAAGAAAGTCCATCTTTACAACTTCTTATCTATTTTTACAAAGATAGTTATTTTGTCGAAACTTAGTGTTACACAAGTATTTACACACTTGTGTGTTTACTAAAATCATTCTTGTTTATGAAAGATCCGTCTTTACAAAACATAATTTCTTTGATACTTGGTCCTTTGAAAATACCGCTTGTAGATACGTAGATCTACTAGTTTTAAACACTATCTCACAAGTAAAATCACTTTTACACAAGTTCATGATTCGTGTGTGGTAGAGTTTCATCCTTTAACCCTTGTTACTTCCAAAACAACCTTATGTCATGATCCATGATCATGGCCTACCCGGGTTAAACGATGATCCGAGCTACCACAACATAGATCGGGTCCAAATAACTTCACAAATCAAATACTACATGATTTACACAACATATGAGCTTTTAACCAACATTTTTAGTGTTTTTAGTAGACTTTTGTGTGTCATCTTGTATGTTTGCGAGTTTTAACCGCTACAAATCATATTATCCACTTTAAAATAGTTCGAGAAGGTGATTTAAGCAACTTACTACTAGCTCGAGGCTAGGGAAGAATCTATGCGTAAAATGAGAGGATAAAAGCAATATAGTGAGGTCCTTCGCCTTCCGATTGCACCAAGGTTCCTCGTACGCGATCCTTAACACTTGTATGAACTTGGAATTGCTTGAACTAAACTCGAAAATGATGGATGGGGGTGGGGTGTGTTCGGCCGAGAGTTGTAGAGAGGGAGAGAGTGTGTGTGTTGTTGATTTGTGAAGTGTAAATGTTAAGTGTGTTAAACCTTGATCTTATAGACAACTCACAAGATTATTAGTCAATGGTCACTATGCTTCCTAGATATTAAGCACAAGTAATTAAACTAATCAACAAAAGTACAAGGGTGTCCCCCAAGGGGACCGAATTCGTAGAAGGGGGGGGGGGTTCTAGTTCATATCCAACCATTAGTTAGTTATAGTTAGGTTAATCTAGGTTAGTTAAGTGATTAACCCGGTTACTAATGTATTGTGCTTTATGGCGGGTGTTAGGGTATTCAGGGACCCTAACTGGCTCAGAAAAAGAGGAATAATGTTAATGGCAATATTTTCATGTTCCGGGTATAGTCCGGTTGGATAGTAATCCGTTTAAGTGCTTAACAAAGCTTTAAAGTGTCGTTAATACCCTTTTTAGTGACACAGCTCATTTCTGACACTTTGGAAAGTGTCTAGTAACATTTTTCTCATGTTTTGGCACTTTATTAGGTAGCTAAATGCTGAGTTTTTAGTTAAAGTGCAGAATTTTGTACCTAAAGTACGTTCTTGGCACATCCAGTCATTGTAACTTATTCCTAGAGACGCAGTTCTACAACCCTTGTATCCCTACACTCACCACTAGTGTAGTAAAATATTTCTGGCTCATACAGGCCTTAGAGGTAGTACCTGCCTGGTGCTAGTTATGACAGCACGTTCAATAGGTTATCCGTTTATAGTGCTACTGTGCTTTTTGTGCATCATGTGTGTCACTAAGGTTCAACATGTAAATAATGTAGTGACGGTAAGTAAAGTATGATGCATGTAAGTACATGTATCAGTATTCAAGTAGCAGTTCATCAGTAATCTCAAACAAGCACAGTAATTAAGTAGTAATTAATTATTAATTAAGTCGTACGGATACCTGGTTTAGTAAGGGTTGTCACATTCTCCCCCCGTTAGAAAAATTTCGTCCCGAAATTTTAAGTTCTGCTTGTAGATGCAGGGTTCTTAGGAAATAAGTGGGGGTATTTCTCTTTCATCCGGTCCTCACGCTCCCAGGTGTATTCAGGACCATGTCTGGCATTCCAACGAATCTTGACGAGCTTGACACTGCTCCGGCGGGTCTTGTTTATTTTCCAATCCGTAACCTCAACCGGTTCTTCAACGAAATGGAGTGTGTCGTTAACATGAATCTCGTCGACGGGAATGGCAATGGTATCTTGAGTTGGACTTTTCTTCAGGTTGGATACATGAAATGTATCGTGAACTGAATGGAGTTCAGCAGGTAAGTCCAGCTTATATGCTACTAGTCCTATTCTTTCCAGAATTCTGAAAGGACCAATGTAGCATGGATTTAACTTTCCACGCTTTCCGAAGCGTGCCACACCCTTCCAGGGTGAAACTTTCAATAAAACCATTTCTCCCACTTGAAATTCCAAGTGTTTCCGGTTTGGATCTGCATAGGCTTTCTGTCTGTGGCGAGCTGCTTCGATGCGTTTAAGAATTTGCGCAATCTTGTCTGTCGTCTCTTGGACGATTTCGGGACCAGCAAGCTGCCTATCACCTGCGTCAGTCCAGCATAGGGGTGATCGACACTTGCGTCCGTAAAGAGCTTCAAATGGCGCGACACCAATACTGGTGTGGTAGCTGTTGTTGTATGAAAATTCGACCAGTGGCAAATGCTTGTCCCAGCTACCGCCCAAATCCATAACACACGCTCTCAGCATGTCTTCCAAAGTCTGTATCGTCCGCTCGCTTTGCCCGTCGGTCTGCGGGTGAAATGCGGTGCTCATATTCAATTGCGAGCCAAAAGCTTCTTGGAAGGATTGCCAAATCCTTGATATGAACCTTCCGTCTCTATCGGAAATGATTGAGAGAGGCACTCCATGACGTGCGACGATCTCTCTCATGTATATTTCGGCCAGCTTGCTCGTGTTATCCTTCTCTCTGATAGGTAAGAAGTGTGCTGACTTCGTTAATCGATCCATTATTACCCAAATAGTGTCATGGCCTCTTGGCGTTCTTGGCAACTTTGTAATAAAATCCATGGAGATTTGTTCCCATTTCCACTTGGGAATCTTAGGTTGTTGTAGAAGTCCTGAAGGCTTCTGGTATTCGGCTTTAACCTTAGCGCATGTTAAACACTTGCTCACATACACAGCAACATCGCCTTTCATCCTAGGCCACCAATAATAATCTTTGAGATCCTGGTACATCTTATCCGCTCCAGGGTGGATAGAGTACCGCGACTTGTGAGCTTCATCAAAAATAACTTTCCTTAAACCACCAAACAGAGGAACCCAAATCCTTTTCTCAAAACATAACGTTCCTTCCTCATTTGGAACCAATAGCTTCTCCATCCCACGGAGATATTCTTCTTCAAGATTTCTTTCCTTAAGAGCTTCTTTTTGCGCGGCACGAATGCGCAAGGAAAGATCGGTTCGGATAATCATCTCCAAAGCCCTAACCCTTATGGGCTTGATCCTCTCTTTTCGACTTAGGGCATCGGCGACCACATTCGCCTTCCCTGGATGATACTTTATCTCGCAGTCGTAATCGTTCAGCAACTCAACCCATCGTCTTTGCCTCATATTCAGCTCCTTCTGGTTGAATATGCGTTGTAGGCTCTTGTGATCTGTAAAAATTGTACACTTTGTACCATAAAGGTAGTGTCTCCAGATCTTTAATGCAAATACCACTGCGCCAAGTTCCAAATCATGTGTGGTATAGTTCTTTTCGTGCACTTTCAATTGACGTGATGCGTAAGCAATAACCTTTTGTCGTTGCATCAACACGCAACCCAATCCTTGACGCGAAGCGTCGCAGTATACCACAAAATCATCTGTACCTTCCGGTAATATCTGGAACACTTCTTCTTGTTTGATTCCCCAATCAAACTTCTTATCTTTCTGCGTGAGGAGCGTCAATGGTTGAGCGATCTTCAAAAAATCCTCAATGAACCTTCGATAGTAGCCAGCCAAACCCAAGAATTGTCGAATCTCGGTTGGCATCTTTGGCGTTTCCCAATTCTTGATCGCTTCGATCTTTGTGGGATCAACATGGATTCCATCTCCGTTCACCACGTGTCCAAGAAACTGGACTTCACGTAGCCAAAACTCGCACTTAGAGAGTTTGCCATATAGCTGTTCTTTCTTTAGCAACTCCAAAATAGCTCTTAGATGCTGTTCGTGCTCAGCCTTTGTCCTTGAATAAATCAAGATGTCGTCGATAAACACAATCACAAACTTGTCCAAGTACGGCTTGCAAACTCTATTCATCAAGTCCATAAAGACTGCAGGTGCGTTTGTCAAACCAAACGGCATAACAAGGAACTCGTAGTGTCCATAACGAGTTCTGAAGGCTGTCTTTGGGATACTTTCCTCTTGTATCCTTAACTGATGGTATCCAGATCGCAAGTCGATATTTGAATAAAAGCTTGAGCCTTGCAGTTGGTCAAACAGATCATCAATCCTTGGCAGAGGGTATCTATTCTTGATCGTTAGCTTGTTCAACTCCCGGTAGTCAATACACATACGAAAACTACCGTCCTTCTTCTTGACAAACAAAACTGGAGCGCCCCAAGGCGAGAAGCTTGGTCGGATAAATCCCTTGTCTAACAACTCTTGAAGTTGTGTTGACAGTTCCTGCATCTCAGACGAAGCAAGTCTATAAGGTGCCTTAGCCACAGGTGCGGCGCCTGGAGTTAAGTCAATGCGGAACTCTACTTGTCTCTGAGGTGGCAGTCCAGGTAAGTCCTCTGGGAAGACTTCTGGATTTTCCCTCACGACAGGGATGTCTTCGATCTTCGGTTCTGCAGCCTTCTTATCCACAATGTGTGCCAGGAAGGCAACACATCCCTTCTGCAAACACTTTCGCGCTTTCAGGCAGCTGATAATTCTTAACGGCGTATCACGCTTCTCCTCGTGAACCACAATTGTTTCGCCATCTTCGGTTGGGATACGAACGACCTTTTCGTGACAAACTATCTCAGCCTTGTTGCCTGATAACCAATCCATTCCTACCACCACGTCGAAGCTTCCCAACTGGACTGATAGTAGATCCAAAGCAAACTCACGCTCTCCCAATTCGATCACACAGCCTCTGATAACTTCATTTGCTTCTACTAACTTCCCATTGGCCAATTCGATTGAGTAGGGAATATCTAACTTATTAGCGGCTAAACCAAGCATATTCTTAAATTCTAAAGACACGAAGCTATAATCGGCGCCAGTATCAAATAAAACGGACGCATAGCGTTGGTTTACAGGGAACGTACCAGTGACAACATTGGGATCCTGGCGCGCCTCCCTTGCTTCAATATTAAACACTCTTCCACGGGCTTGGTTTAACTCTGGGCAGTTCCTCTTGTAATGCCCAAGATCACCACAGTTGAAGCATCCGGGTCTCTGCCCGTTTCCACCAGCTTGATTATTCCTTTGGTCATGATTCACAGCGCCCGATTGATTAGCATTGTTGCCTCGATTCCCATTACCTCCATTGTTCCCCTGTGGGCGATTCCCAATCCCACCACGATTATTGTTTCTGTTTCCAAATCCTCCTTGGCCTCCCTGGCCAGCAGTGGCCCAACAAGTGTCCTTCAAGTGGCCCGGCTTTCCACATGCTTCGCATATTTTCACAGTACAATAGCCAGTATGGTGGCGTTGGCAGGTATTACACTTGGGCTGGGTGCCCATATATCCTTTTCCTTTCTTTCCACGACCAGCTGTAACCTGGGCTGGCGTGCTTGATCCTCCTTTCTTAACTACCACACTGGTGCCCTGCTTGAAGTTCGAGAACTTCCGTTTGTTACCTCCTGATGACTCGACGTGAGTCTCTTTCTTCTTAGTCTCAGCATCACCAAACTTGTTCTGGCGAATAGCCTCCTCTGTGAGAGCCACGCTTAAATCGATTGCCTCAGTAATTGTCGCAGGCTTGGATGAGGTCACCATGCTTATGATTTGAGGAGCTAATCCCCAAATGAAACGTTCAATCCGCTTGAACTCCGGAGTGACCATGTAGGGTACCACATGTGATAAGTCATGGAACCTTTGAACGTATTCTGCGATCTTTGGACCTTCCATTTTCAAATGCCAGAACTCGGTTTCCAATCTTTGGATTTCCGCGCGAGAGCAGTACTTTTTGCGCATAAGTTCCTTCAGTTCGGTCCAGGTTAGCGCGTAGGCAGCAGCTTCACCAAGTGTCTGTACTTGCAAATTCCACCAAGAGAGGGCTCCATCCAAGAATAGCCCTGAGATATAGGTGACTTGCTGATCTAGCGCGCATTTGCTCATGCGAAGAACAGATTTAGTTTTCTCAGCCCAACGAACAAAGGCGACAGCACCTCCTGTGCCATCAAAGTTGACCGGCTTGCAGTCTAGAAACTGCTTGTAGGTGCACCATGCACACATTGTAACATGTGAACGGCATTAGCATCCTTGCTAAAGATATCCAATTAGGTCATGGTACGTCTAAATGTCTTAGTATTACCATGAGGTGGGTTGTTGTTGCCATTGTTGTTTGAGCTGCTTCCGCTGGGTCCTCCTTGCGAAGCGGCGTATTGGGCAATGGCAGCAGCGATGACTTGTTGGAGTTCTGCCTCATTGGTAGGCATCGGCGTTGGACGTTTCGGCGGCATCTTCTAAAAGATGTGTTTACGTGGGTCAGGCCATAGTAAAGATCCCATGTTATAATACATACGCTTTATTATGATAGTAATTGTACATAACATCTCATGTTATAAACACCAATCATACAACATCCCATGTCACAAACATCAATCACACAACATCCCATGTCACAAACATCAATCACACAACATCCCATGTCACAAACATCAATCACACAACATCCCATGTCACAAACATCAATCACACAACATCCCATGTCATAAAATAGAAATAACCAAATCAAGCATCAAATATGATGAGAATACTGCGATTGCCATATATTGAGACCACATAGTAAGCGTACAAGTACATCACAGTGTCATACAACATCAGTCGACTAAGGGCTACATCGCCCTAGTCCAAAAACTATATCAAATCAGTGTCAGTACATCAAATACATGTCAACAAAAGTCAAAATCATGATGTAGTCTCCAAAAATGCTGTGCAGTCAAAAGCAATCGTCGTCTTCTCACCAGCGTCTACCCATACGGTACTGAAGAGCTCTACACGGATGGCGGTGGAGGAGGGGGAAAGTGAGTGTAGAACAAACGACGCAACTGGAGCCAGTCCTCCTCCATGGCTCTCTGGGTACGCAACCAAGAAGCAACCTGCTGCTCAAGTGCTAAAAGGCGTGCAGCATAGTCAGGTGGTAAAGGTCGAGAGGGCTGCAAAGGAGAGTGGGTCTGACCCTGGCACTGACACGGCGGCGGCTGAGCTCTCTCAAGCTCCTGAATGCGCTGCGTGTGTGCCTCGTGCTGGGCGACAAAAGACATCAAAACGTCCTCGATAGTATACCCCATATGGAAAGAATGGTAGGGGTCGGTCGGTGGCATGGCAGAAGGTGACGCCCAAAGAAACGGCTCACTGGTGGGATCAAAAGGTGCCACATGAAATGGAGAAACAGGGGGTAAAACAGGTGAAAACTGTGGCATAACAGGAACAGACATCGGCACATGCCCAAAAGGATGGGCCGAAGAACCCTCTCCAGGTCGTGCTGGAGGTGTAAATTGAGGAAATGAAAAGGAGGTATCAACGTGACGGGTATCAGCGATCTGAGGGGGAATAGGTGGAACCTCATCATCAGCAGGAATCCACCCATTCTGGGCGTGCTCATCTCGTGGGTCGATCTGTGTCTCAAAACGTGCTCGATCAAACTGTACTAGCATAGGATCATGGTGAGGTGCAACAAGAGGGTCAACTGGTGCATCAGCAACAAGTGGGGGATCAACATGATCAGCAGCAATAACATGGTCACCCTCTAGTAATGGTGCATCAGCAGGGTGATCATCAATAGGTGGGTCAGCAATGACAGGCTCAAACGCTGGGTCAGGAGCAGCCACTGGCTCAAGGGCCATGGCAGGCTCGGGATCATCAAAGGCCATCTCAAAATCAAACTCAGGGTCGATGGGATCAACTGGGTCGACCGGATCCTCCATAGGCTGATCCATGGGTATAAACTCTATATCCTCATCTGAGTCAAATCCTGGGGGAAAGACATGATCGGAATCCTCCACATCATCGTGGTCGAAAGTAAAACTAGGAATAGGGGCAACAGAGGATGCCTGGTCGGGATCTGATCCGTGAGAAAAGTGCTGCGCACTCTGAGTGTGTGAAGGTGCGGAGGCCACAGACTCGAAAGAGTCTGGGACCGGTGAGTGAGCAGGTGACTCCTCAGCGGGAGCATCTGCGATCAACAAAAGATCTCCAGCAACAAGAAGGGCCTCGCCCTGGACCTCATCCTCTAAGGGCTCGTCATCAAACAGATCGACGTCACCATCATCGTCGGCGTCGAGAAGCAAATCGTAAGCAGGATATGAAGCCAAAGGTATGGGAGCAGGGATCTCCACTAACGGTAGGTCCCCGGCCAAAGGGCCATCAGCGAGCTCATCAGCACCATCAAGTAAAGCAAAGGGCTGAAAGTCGTCCTCGTCCGTGCTAGTAACGTCGGATGTGTGGACCTCATGCTCTGAAGACTCTAGGTCATCTGATACTATAGGTCTAGGTCCTGTGGTGTCTGAGTCACCTGTGCCAGAGGTGTCCATGGTGTCTGTAACATAAACACAAATATGCACAAACAGTCAATCATACAATCAAATAATCACATAAGTCACCAAGTAAGCATTCATATAGTTCTCCTAGTCCCACTAGCCTCCCAGACTGCTCTTCCTAGTCCCACTAGCCAATTCTCCCAGCCTCTCAGACTGCTCTTCCTAGTCCCACTAGCCAATTTTTCCCAGCCTCTCAGACTGCTCTTCCTAGTCCCACTAGCCAATTCTCCCAGCCTCTCAGACTGACTCCCTAGTCCCACTAGACAATTTTTCCCAGCCTCTCAGACTGCTCTTCCTAGTCCCACTAGCCAATTCTCCCAGCCTCTTAGACTGGCTCCCTAGTCCCACTAGACAACTACCTCGGCCTCCCAGACCGAGCCTCGGCCTCCCAGACCGAGCCTCAGCCTCCCAGACTGAGCCTATAAATAATAAATAAAATGTGCTCAACATTTGTTTATAAAAAGTTTTGGATCTGGACTTAAGTGGTATGCAGTAAAAATGTTTTCGTGAGAGCCCTAGTGATCATAGTCTAGACTCGAGAAAGAATCCGAGTTCGCTATGATCAGAGCTCTCATACTAAGCTGTCACACCCTGGCTTTGCGGAAGCGTGGTTAATTTTGGTGTGACTTCTTAATACCATAGCATAATCATAACAAAGCTATATGAAATAAAAATCATGCAAGATCATCCATTTAATTAAGTTTTAAAACCGAAGTAACATAACATTGTCTTAGGGACTACAACACCATAACATAAAACATTGTTTTGAAAGACATAAACATCAACATGAATAAAACGCAGTTTAAGATTTGTGACTCGTCCAGGAAAAAGTCACATTTCCTAAACCGGGATGATCTCGTAACAAGTGCAGCGGGAAAACGTGTCATACCGCGCCAGATCCTTCAATTCCCTGAAATACATGTAAGTTGAAAAATCAACAATAATGTTGAGCGAGTTCATGTGAAAGTGAGTAAATAAACCTTTGTAAGTATGAGAATAGTCTTGGTATGTAGCAAATAAGGGAATTGAGATCACCAATGGTTTGCAAGGCCACTGATATATGTGAAGTGCAAGTAGGGAGACTCAAACCTAGCAGATTTACGCGCGTTGGGCACAAAGTCACCCCGAGGTCCGTTTCTAGTTTGGCCTGGGGCTGGGCTCGCTACACCCAGATAGATCTACCGCTCCTGTACCTTGGTCCTGCCATGAGGACTAATGGCCTCATAATGCTCCTACCCACTCACATGATCTAAGTAGTAAACCTCCTTACGCTAACCATACCATGTATAAAGTACTTGTAATCAAAGTAACATGTATTTCACCCCCGCAGTTAAAAACTGAAAACAGTTAAGAGAAAAGGGGGACATGAACTCACAGTGGTGCGTCTCTACCAAGTATACTCCAAATCAAGCAGCTGTGTGACGACCTACACGTACTAATTCTATTAGACGGACGGCCGTGCCTTAGCTTTATGGTTTAAGTTTTTGGGAAATAGTTAGACAACTATTTCGTGTTTACATATTGTACACTTGGTAATCATTTTCCTTCCCAAGGATGGGGGATTTAATACATGTGCGTTCGTAATATATTATTAAGTCTCACTTAAAATATATTTTATTTCTAACTCCAAAATATAAATATTCTTCTCAAAAATATTATATTTTCTATTACATAAATTTTCCCAAAATAATACCTTGACAAAAATACGCGTTAAGTCATATTTTCTTAAAATGCGTAAGTTACGTTTTAACGATCGAGTGGTAATAATAATTACCGGTGTAACTTATATTTTTATCGTAGAGGCGTTCGTATTATTTTGGATCCGTTAACATTCGATAGTATTATTTTTACCCTAAAAATAATACTAGTACTTTCACAAAATAATCATAAACATATATCAAGTGACTTTATGAAAAATATATTCTAAATATACTTTTACCAAGTTTTATTTTGTGAAATCCCACCTCCGATGTTTCGTAAATAAAGTCGTGGCGGAATCTATAATTTGAAAACAAGTCGAAGAGTATTTCTAACACTTATAGTGAAAATAATTCTAAGTGTTAGGTTTTTAGAAAATTTCGCCAGAGTTTCCTCTGTAACTGGAGGTGACCACGCTTTTAAGCGTATCATTTTCTTTTGTAAAACAAATCGACAATTTTATTATTCGATCAAAACAATGTTCAACGTATCAAACTAGTTAATAAACATCTAATTTTGCAAGAATCTCATGAACTTGTAGTTTTCTAATATTATGAAGTAAATCCCATTACTTTTAGTGGATCTTTATATAAATCAATCCGGTTTCGTAAAAACCCCGTTTTTAAAGAAAGTCCATCTTTACAACTTCTTATCTATTTTTACAAAGATAGTTATTTTGTCGAAACTTAGTGTTACACAAGTATTTACACACTTGTGTGTTTACTAAAATCATTCTTGTTTATGAAAGATCCGTCTTTACAAAACATAATTTCTTTGATACTTGGTCCTTTGAAAATACCGCTTGTAGATACGTAGATCTACTAGTTTTAAACACTATCTCACAAGTAAAATCACTTTTACACAAGTTCATGATTCGTGTGTGGTAGAGTTTCATCCTTTAACCCTTGTTACTTCCAAAACAACCTTATGTCATGATCCATGATCATGGCCAACCCGGGTTAAACGAAGATCTGAGCTACCACAACATAGATCGGGTCCAAATAACTTCACAAATCAAATACTACATGATTTACACAACATATGAGCTTTTAACCAACATTTTTAGTGTTTTTAGTAGACTTTTGTGTGTCATCTTGTATGTTTGCGAGTTTTAACCGCTACAAATCATATTATCCACTTTAAAATAGTTCGAGAAGGTGATTTAAGCAACTTACTACTAGCTCGAGGCTAGGGAAGAATCTATGCGTAAAATGAGAGGATAAAAGCAATATAGTGAGGTCCTTCGCCTTCCGATTGCACCAAGGTTCCTCGTACGCGATCCTTAACACTTGTATGAACTTGGAATTGCTTGAACTAAACTCGAAAATGATGGATGGGGGTGGGGTGTGTTCGGCCGAGAGTTGTAGAGAGGGAGAGAGTGTGTGTGTTGTTGATTTGTGAAGTGTAAATGTTAAGTGTGTTAAACCTTGATCTTATAGACAACTCACAAGATTATTACTTAATGGTCACTATGCTTCCTAGATATTAAGCACAAGTAATTAAACTAATCAACAAAAGTACAAGGGTGTCCCCCAAGGGGACCGAATTCGTAGAAGGGGGGGGTTCTAGTTCATATCCAACCATTAGTTAGTTATAGTTAGGTTAATCTAGGTTAGTTAAGTGATTAACCCGGTTACTAATGTATTGTGCTTTATGGCGGGTGTTAGGGTATTCAGGGACCCTAACTGGCTTAGAAAAAAAGGAATAATGTTAATGGCAATATTTTCATGTTCCGGGTATAGTCCGGTTGTTCGGTTGGATAGTAATCCGTTTAAGTGCTTAACAAAGCTTTAAAGTGTCGTTAATACCCTTTTTTGTGACACAACTCATTTCTGACACTTTGGAAAGTGTCTAGTAACATTTTTCTCATGTTTTGGCAATTTATTAGGTAGCTAAATGCTGAGTTTTTAGTTAAAGTGCAGAATTTTGTACCTAAAGTACGTTCTTGGCACATCCAGTCATTGTAACTTATTCCTAGAGACGCAGTTCTACAACCCTTGTATCCCTACACTCACCACTAGTGTAGTAAAATATTTCTGGCCCATACAGGCCTTAGAGGTAGTACCTGCCTGGTGCTAGTTATGACAGCACGTTCAATAGGTTATCCGTTTATAGTGCTACTGTGCTTTTTGTGCATCATGTGTGTCACTAAGGTTCAACATGTAAATAATGTAGTGACGGTAAGTAAAGTATGATGCAGGTAAGTACATGTATCAGTATTCAAGTAGCAGTTCATCAGTAATCTCAAACAAGCACAGTAATTAAGCAGTAATTAATTATTAATTAAGTCGTACGGATACCTGGTTTAGTGAGGGTTGTCACATTCTCCCCCCGTTAGAAAAATTTCGTCCCGAAATTTTAAGTTCTGCTTGTAGATGCAGGGTTCTTAGGAAATAAGTGGGGGTATTTCTCTTTCATCCGGTCCTCACGCTCCCAGGTGTATTCAGGACCATGTCTGGCATTCCAACGAACCTTGACGAGCTTGACACTGCTCCGGCGGGTCTTGTTTATTTTCCAATCCGTAACCTCAACCGGTTCTTCAACGAAATGGAGCGTGTCGTCAACATGAATCTCGTCGACGGGAATGGCAATGGTATCTTGAGTTGGACTTTTCTTCAGGTTGGATACATGAAATGTATCGTGAACTGAATGGAGTTCAGCAGGTAAGTCCAGCTTATATGCTACTAGTCCTATTCTTTCCAGAATTCTGAAAGGACCAATGTAGCGCGGATTTAACTTTCCACGCTTTCCGAAGCGTGCCACACCCTTCCAGGGTGAAACTTTCAATAAAACCATTTCTCCCACTTGAAATTCCAAGTGTTTCCGGTTTGGATCTGCATAGGCTTTCTGTCTGTGGCGAGCTGCTTCGATGCGTTTAAGAATTTGCGCAATCTTGTCTGTCGTCTCTTGGACGATTTCGGGACCAGCAAGCTGCCTATCACCTGCGTCAGCCCAACATAGGGGTGATCGACACCTGCGTCCGTAAATAGCTTCAAATGGCGCGACACCAATACTGGTGTGGTAGCTGTTGTTGTATGGAAATTCGACCAGTGGCAAATGCTTGTCCCAGCTACCGCCCAAATCCATAACACACGCTCTCAGCATGTCTTCCAAAGTCTGTATCGTCCGCTCGCTTTGCCCGTCGGTCTGCGGGTGAAATGCGGTGCTCATATTCAATTGCGAGCCAAAAGCTTCTTGGAAGGATTGCCAAATCCTTGATATGAACCTTCCGTCTCTATCGGAAATGATTGAGAGAGGCACTCCATGACGTGCGACGATCTCTCTCATGTATATTTCGGCCAGCTTGCTCGTGTTATCATTCTCTCTGATAGGTAAGAAGTGTGCTGACTTCGTTAATCGATCCATTATTACCCAAATAGTGTCATGGCCTCTTGGCGTTCTTGGCAACTTTGTAATAAAATCCATGGAGATTTGTTCCCATTTCCACTTGGGAATCTCAGGTTGTTGCAGAAGTCCTGAAGGCTTCTGGTATTCGGCTTTAACCTTAGCGCATGTTAAACACTTGCTCACATACACAGCAACATCGCCTTTCATCCTAGGCCACCAATAATAATCTTTGAGATCCTGGTACATCTTATCCACTCCAGGGTGGATAGAGTACCGCGACTTGTGAGCTTCATCAAAAATAACTCTCCTTAAACCACCAAACAGAGGAACCCAAATCCTTTTCTCAAAACATAACGTTCCTTCCTCGTTTGGCACCAATAGCTTCTCCATCCCACGGAGATATTCTTCTTCAAGATTTCTTTCCTTAAGAGCTTCTTTTTGCGCGACACGAATGCACAAGGAAAGATCGGTTCGGATAATCATCTCCAAAGCCCTAACCCTTATGGGCTTGATCCTCTCTTTTCGACTTAGGGCATCGGTGACCACATTCGCCTTCCCTGGATGATACTTTATCTCGCAGTCGTAATAGTTCAGCAACTCAACCCATCGTCTTTGCCTCATATTCAGCTCTTTCTGGTTGAATATGTGTTGTAGGCTCTTGTGATCTGTAAAAATTGTACACTTTGTACCATAAAGGTAGTGTCTCCAGATCTTTAATGCAAATACCACTGCGCCAAGTTCCAAATCATGTGTGGTATAGTTCTTTTCGTGCACTTTCAATTGACGTGATGCGTAAGCAATAACCTTTTGTCGTTGCATCAACACGCAACCCAATCCTTGACGCGAAGCGTCGCAGTATACCACAAAATCATCTGTACCTTCCGGTAGTGCTAAGATTGGCACATTGCAGAGCTTATCCTTCAATATCCGGAACTCTTCTTCTTGTTTGATTCCCCAATCAAACTTCTTATCTTTCTGCGTGAGGAGCGTCAATGGTTGAGCGATCTTCGAAAAATCCTCAATGAACCTTCGATAGTAGCCAGCCAAACCCAAGAATTGTCGAATCTCGGTTGGCATCTTTGGTGTTTCCCAATTCTTGATCGCTTCGATCTTTGTGGGATCAACATGGATTCCATCTCCGTTCACCACGTGTCCAAGAAACTAGACTTCACGTAGCCAAAACTCGCACTTAGAGAGTTTGCCATATAGCTGTTCTTTCTTTAGCAACTCCAAAATAGCTCTTAGATGCTGTTCGTGCTCAGCCTTTGTCCTTGAATAAATCAAGATGTCGTCGATAAACACAATCACAAACTTGTCCAAGTACGGCTTGCAAACTCTATTCATCAAGTCCATAAAGACTGCAGGTACGTTTGTCAAACCAAACGGCATAACAAGGAACTCGTAGTGTCCATAACGAGTTCTGAAGGCTGTCTTTGGGATACTTTCCACTTGTATCCTTAACTGATGGTATCCAGATCGCAAGTCGATCTTTGAATAAAAGCTTGAGCCTTGCAGTTGGTCAAACAGATCATCAATCCTTGGCAGAGGGTATCTATTCTTGATCGTTAGCTTGTTCAACTCCCGGTAGTCAATACACATACGAAAACTACCGTCCTTCTTCTTGACAAACAAAACTGGAGCGCCCCAAGGCGAGAAGCTTGGTCGGATAAATCCCTTGTCTAACAACTCTTGAAGTTGTGTCGACAGTTCCTGCATCTCAGACGGAGCAAGTCTATAAGGTGCCTTAGCCACAGGTGCGGCGCCTGGAGTTAAGTCAATGCGGAACTCTACTTTGTCTCTGAGGTGGCAGTCCAGGTAAGTCCTCTGGGAAGACTTCTGGATATTCCCTCACGACAGGGATGTCTTCGATCTTCGGTT
The DNA here is from genome assembly GCA_030545235.1 of Helianthus tuberosus. NCBI lineage: Eukaryota > Viridiplantae > Streptophyta > Magnoliopsida > Asterales > Asteraceae > Helianthus > Helianthus tuberosus. The sequence goes on from CM060436.1 coordinate 36,512,764, forward strand.
CTGCAGCCTTCTTATCCACAATGTGTGCCAGGAAGGCAACACATCCCTTCTGCAAACACTTTCGCGCTTTCAGGCAGCTGATAATTCTTAACGGCGTATCACGCTTCTCCCCGTGAACCACAATTGTTTCGCCATCTTCGGTTGGGATACGAACGACCTTTTCGTGACAAACTATCTCAGCCTTGTTGCCTGATAACCAATCCATTCCTACCACCACGTCGAAGCTTCCCAACTGGACTGGTAGTAGATCCAAAGCAAACTTACGCTCTCCCAATTCGATCACACAGCCTCTGATAACTTCATTTGCTTCTACTAACTTCCCATTGGCCAATTCGATTGAGTAGGGAATATCTAACTTATTAGCGGCTAAACCAAGCATATTCTTAAATTCTAACGACACGAAGCTATAATCGGCGCCAGTATCAAATAAAACGGATGCATAGCATTGGTTTACAGGGAACGTACCAGTGACAACATTGGGATCCTGGCGCGCCTCCCTTGCTTCAATATTAAACACTCTTCCACGGGCTTGGTTTAACTCTGGGCAGTTCCTCTTGTAATGCCCAAGATCACCACAGTTGAAGCATCCGGGTCTCTGCCCGTTTCCACCAGCTTGATTATTCCTTTGGTCATGATTCACAGCGCCCGATTGATTAGCATTGTTGCCTCGATTCCCATTACCTCCATTGTTCCCCTGTGGGCGATTCCCAATCCCACCACGATTATTGTTTCTGTTTCCAAATCCTCCTTGGCCTCCCTGGCCAGCAGTGGCCCAACAAGTGTCCTTCAAGTGGCCCGGCTTTCCACATGCTTCGCATATTTTCACAGTACAATAGCCAGTATGGTGGCGTTGGCAGGTATTACACTTGGGCTGGGTGCCCATATATCCTTTTCCTTTCTTTCCACGACCAGCTGTAACCTGGGCTGGCGTGCTTGATCCTCCTTTCTTAACTACCACACTGGCGCCCTGCTTGAAGTTCGAGAACTTCCGTTTGTTACCTCCTGATGACTCGACGTGAGTCTCTTTCTTCTTAGTCTCAGCATCACCACACTTGTTCAGGCGAATAGCCTCCTCTGTGAGAGCCACGCTTAAATCGATTGCCTCAGTAATTGTCGCAGGCTTGGATGAGGTCACCATGCTTATGATTTGAGGAGCTAATCCCCAAATGAAACGTTCAATCCGCTTGAACTCCGGAGTGACCATGTAGGGTACCACATGTGATAAGTCATGGAACCTTTGAACGTATTCTGCTATCTTTGGACCTTCCATTTTCAAATGCCAGAACTCGGTTTCCAATCTTTGGATTTCCGCGCAAGAGCAGTACTTTTTGCGCATAAGTTCCTTCAGTTCGGTCCAGGTTAGCGCGTAGGCAGCAGCTTCACCAAGTGTCTGTACTTGCAAATTCCACCAAGAGAGGGCTCCATCCAAGAATAGCCCTGAGATATAGGTGACTTGCTGATCTAGCGCGCATTTGCTCATGCGAAGAACAGATTCAGTTTTCTCAGCCCAACGAACAAAGGCGTCAGCACCTCCTGTGCCATCAAAGTTGACCGGCTTGCAGTCTAGAAACTGCTTGTAGGTGCACCATGCACACATTGTAACATGTGAACGGCATTAGCATCCTTGCTAAAGATATCCAATTAGGTCATGGTACGTCTAAATGTCTTAGTATTACCATGAGGTGGATTGTTGTTGCCATTGTTTTTTGAGCTGCTTCCGCTGGGTCCTCCTTGCGAAGCGGCGTATTGGGCAATGGCAGCAAGGATGACTTGTTGGAGTTCTGCCTCATTGGTAGGCATCGGCGTTGGACGTTTCGGCGGCATCTTCTAAAAGATGTGTTTACGTGGGTCAGGCCATAGTAAAGATCCCATGTTATAATACATACACTTTATTATGATAGTAATAGTACATAACATCTCATGTTATAAACACCAATCATACAACATCCCATGTCACAAACATCAATCACACAACATCCCATGTCACAAACATCAATCACACAACATCCCATGTCACAAACATCAATCACACAACATCCCATGTCACAAACATCAATCACACAACATCCCATGTCATAAAATAGAAATAACCAAATCAAGCATCAAATATGATGAGAATACTGCGATTGCCATATATTGAGACCACATAGTAAGCGTACAAGTACATCACAGTGTCATACAACATCAGTCGACTAAGGGCTACATCGCCCTAGTCCAAAAATTATATCAAATCAGTGTCAGTACATCAAATACATGTCAACAAAAGTCAAAATCATGATGTAGTCTCCAAAAATGCTATGCAGTCAAAAGCAATCGCCGTCTTCTCACCAGCGTCTACCCATACGGTACTGAAGAGCTCTACACGGATGGCGGTGGAGGAGGGGGAAAGTGAGTGTAGAACAAACGACGCAACTGGAGCCAGTCCTCCTCCATGGCTCTCTGGGTACGCAACCAAGAAGCAACCTGCTGCTCAAGTGCTAAAAGGCGTGCAGCATAGTCAGGTGGTAAAGTACCCATTTTGCCCCGGAACAGTCCAAAATAACTCTGGTGTTCCACTTATTGCCAATTTAGTCGTTGGTCAGTTCACTGTTCCGGCAGGTTCGTTATGCGTTTACAGTTGCCGGTTTTGTATAAAATAATAAGATTTTTAATTTTAAAAATCATTACTCAATGTATATATTTTATAAAATTCCAAGATATAAATTGGCAAACATATATAGAATTCTAGAAAAATATTTTTAGAATTTATAAAATCAATTTATTAATTTTAATAAATTCACGAAAAACTGTATTTTAACCGAACAATTTACGTCTAAAACGATCCAACCTCCAAATATTCCCAAAAAATCACAGAAGTGTTCCAATATATCTAGGAATTTCTTGGAAAAATTTGAGATTTTTCTGACTTCGTTACACTGCGCTTCCGCTGCGAGTCGGGGTGTGACAGTTTTTCGGTTGGAACAAAATACATTTCAATATTACCTTTCTCCACATAATCTTTTATGAAGTGATATATGACGTCAATGGGCTTCGTCCTGGAGTGATGAACTGGATTTGACGTTATTGCAATTACACTCTTGGAGTCACAAAGTATAGGAATCTTTGTCAGATTTACACCATAATTCCTAAGTTGAGTTTGCATACAAAGCACTTGTGAGCAACAACTTGCTGTTGCTACATATTCTAATTCAGTAGTGGATGTGGATACACAATTCTGCTTTTTGTTTGCCCAACAAACTAATTTTTCTCCCAACATTTGATAGGCACCTGATGTGCTTTTTCTGTTAAGTTTGCATCCTACATGATCTGCATCTGTGTATGCTATTAAGTCCAAGTTTGTGCCTTTAGGATACCACAAACCAAGATATGATGTTCCTTTTAGATATTTGAAACTCTTTTTACTGCTTTTAAATGAGATTCTTTAGGATTGCATTGATATTTTGCAAAAAAAAAAAGTGGAAAACATGATATCTGGTCTGCTGGCAGTTAAGTAGAACAATGATCCTATCATTCCCCTATAAGTTATAATACCAACATTCTTACCACCTGGATCAGAATCAAGTTTGTGTCCTGTGGCCATGGGAGTTTTTGAAGATGAACCGTTTTCAAGTGAGTATTTTCTTAAAATAGTTCTGACATACTTTGATTGACTCAAAAATATGCCATCACTTTGCTATTTTACTTGTAATCCTAAAAAGAAGCTTAAGTCACCCATCATGCTCATTTCAAAATGACTGGTCATTAATTTTTCAAACTTTTTGCAAAACTTGGGATTGGTTGATCCAAAGATAATATCACCAACAAAAATTTGGACCAACAGAGTGTGCCCTTTGTGAGTTTTGAGAAATAGAGTTGTATCAATGGTACCTTTGGTGAAGCCAGAATTGATTAAGAAGTTTGAGAGTGTTTCGTACCATGCTCTTGGACCTTGCTTCAACCCATACAAGGCCTTGTTTAGTTTATAAGCATGTTTTGTAAATTTGGCGTCCACAAAGCCTTCAGGTTATTGCACATATACTTCTTCCTCAATTTTACCATTAAAAAGTTGATTTTACATCCTTCTGATAAAATTTGAAGTCTTTGGATGCAGCATAAGCAAGGAAGATTCTGATTGTTTCTTATCTGGCAACTGGTGCAAATATCTCGTCATAGTCTATGTCTTCTTATTGAAAATAGCCTTTGACCACCAATCTTGCCTTATTCCTTGTTATGATACCTTGTTCATCAGATTTATTTTTGAATACCCATTTTGATCCAATGGCAGATTTGTCAGTTGGTTTGGGAGCCAGATTCTATATTTGACTCTTTTCAAATTGGTCAAGCTCTTCTTGCATTGCTTGGACCCAATCTGAGTCATTGAGTGCTTGTTTGACAGTCTTTGGTTCTATCATGCTCATGAAACCAGCAAAAAGAAACTCATGAGCTGTAGCTGATCTTGTCTTGACACCTTCTTCTGGATTCCCAATTATGTTTGACTGGGAATGTCCCTTGATCCATCTGCTGTTGTTGTGTAAATTGGCTTGATCTGATGCTTCCTGTGCTTCCCCTGATATGTGGCCTCTTTTGAGTTAAGAGGATCAGAGTTCTGATGTATATTTGTATTTTCTGATGAATCTCCAGAATTCCGATAATTTGATCCAAGCATTTCTGATAATGGTTCCAGATTATATGCAGGGTTGGTACATGACTATTTTTTGATTGTTTCATTGTTTATGTAGTCACATTCTAGAAGTTATTCCGTCAATTGATTAAGAAGATGTTCATAATTTTCTTGACACTCTTGAGTACCAATTTCTTTTACAATGTCACCAGAAATTTCGGTTGCTGATGAATCATTAAATGATACATACAGACTTTCTCTTATTATCCTATAGTTTATGATAAAGACTCTGTAGGCTTTTGAGGATAAATGGTAGCCAAGAAAAATTCCCTTTTCAGCTTTTCTATCAAATTTCTCTAAACTATCAAAATCATTAAACACAAAACATCTACAACCAAAGGTGTGTAAAAATTTGATATTTGGAATCCTTCCATTGATGATGTTATACGATGTCTTTTGTTTTTGATAATTCGATTTTGTGTAAAACAAGTATTTGCAAGAGATTCTGCCCAAAAGTAAGTGGGTAGTTTGGCATGAGCAAGCATTGTTCTTGCTGCTTCTACCAAGGTTCTATTTCTTCTTTCCACTACTCCATTTTGTTGTGAAGTTCTTGGAGCAGAAAAATCATGAGAAATTCCTTTCTGAGAAGGAAAGTCTCAAGTTTTGAGTTTTTAAATTCTATTTCATTATCAAATCTGATTCTTCTGACAGGTAATCTCAACAAATTTTCTGTTTTTCTGATAAAATTTATAATCAGATCCAGGGTCTAACTTTTCTTTCTTAAAATTCAACCCAAGTGTACCTTGAATAGTCATCTACAATGACCAAATATATTTCTTTCCAGAAAAAACTTGTTGTATTGACAGGTGCACAAAGGTCCATGTGCAAAAGTTTTAAATTTTGAGAAATAGAAAACCTAGTTAATGTTTTGTGTGAGGTTCTTTTTTATTTTCTAAGCTCACATGTTTCGCATATTTTATTCTTTTTGGATGAAATAAATGGCAGCCCTTTCACCAGATTTTTATTTGCTAATTGGTTTAGAGTTTTGAAATTCAAGTGGACCAATCTTTTGTGTCATAACCAGCTATGTCACACCCCAAAAATGTCGCAGCGGAAATACAAACATGGCGGTGACGGAGGTTGGTACCTATAAATGTCTTAGTGGTCGATGCAATATTTATTTTGGACATTTAGATTATTTTAAACATAAGGTTTTAAGTTTCAAACGTACGTCACAACCACATCATAGTTGTTTGACCCTCAGGGGTCATATTACACACGGTCCCAAAAGTTGTTTAAAAAGTGTCTAATCATCATTTATTTATTTAACAATCTTTCTTATTATATATTTTTAATGATAAAACATCCATATAGAATTAAGAAAGTTAATTTTATTTCCTTCATAAAATCCGAGGTTAATTCATCCGAAATTGTTTATTTGAAAAGTCTCCGATGAAACTTTCTACCCATGGTTTCAATATTAAACATTTGTCATTCTTTCAGTTTCGTATGTTTGCATGACGTTACGAGCTATATACTATGATTCAGGCTCTAATTAATACTAGACGATTATAGAATGCATTCGCCGCTATGTGGACCGGAGCTACCGGTCACGACGGGGTGTCAACCCGATAGATCTATCAACAATTCCACATGTTCAATACTTAATGATTTAAAACGGCTAGGATGCATCTGAGTGCCCTCCCCAATTGCATCAATATATATAACCTAGTAGAAAACAATTTAATATTTGGTGTTGCACAACTTCCCGATGTCCCCCACGCAATGTAAGCCTATGTTGCTACTGTGACAACTGGCACAAAACCGGTAATTTCTGTACAACTTAATTAATACTTGATGACTGCAATTATGTGCTTAAATGTCAACGTTGACTGATTACATGCTATACTTGTGAATTCATGCACGTTTTATACTACAAGAAATTTGCTTTATGCATTAATGATAGCGTTGCGTCAGAAATACTAGTAAACTCACCGGTAAGATACATTGTGTCAACAATTCTGCAGAAAGCAGTCAGACATAGAATTGGAGCCTAGGTGTAGGTCCAACGACAAGAATACGTTAAAACCCAAGAGTACATACAAGGGTTAACATATAGACTTTCCGGAAGCTAAAATACGCACTAAAAAGCACCCGAAACGCACTTTAAGTGCAGAATTTTTCAGAATTCAGCTATAATCAGCTTTATAACCTCGAAATATTATGCGGAATTCATGTTTTATTATCCAGAATACCCTCCTAAGTGTTGGGAATTAAAAGGGTTACAAAAGGGTACTTAAAGGACACTAAACGGTGCAATTTAGCACTTTAACGAACCAGTATTTAACCGAACAACCGTAACATAAAAATATTACTAGAAGTATTGTTTTACTGTCTCTGAGCTAGTTATTATCCCCGAACACCATAACAACTCTTATAACATAATAACACATCATGTCCCTAAAAATTACACTTGAAAGCTAACTTGTTTATAAAATTAAGTTTGGAAATTACACTTTACCCCCCCCCCATTCTTGTCTATGGTCACAAGATAGTGGCCCCCACCAAATATTTGCCAAGATCTTGCAATATTCAATTTGATATTACTTGGATTTGTTTTGATATTATTTAGATTTTGTAAGATTCACTAGAAGATATGCACTATAAGTATGACCACTCACCTCACACTTCACCACTCCATCTCCCTCATGCTCTCTCTCTCCCTCTCGGCCTAGAAGTGCCGCCACCACCACCATATTCAACCACCATTCATCCAATTTCAAGTTCATTTCAAGTGTAAGAAGGTGTCTTGTGGAGCTTGGTGCTTGAAGAACCTTCATCCATTGCTTTCACACACCATTTTCATCATCTTTTCTTCAAGTGATCTTCCCTAGCTTTTGAGCTAGTTGTAAGCTTCTTGTTACTAGTTTTTACTTCTCTTTTTGTTGGTTAAAAGTTGTAGTATTTTGCTTATCACATGAACACTAAAAGACTTAAACAAGAATCATAAACATAAGCTTACATATGATGGAATCTTGTTGAAATAATGTTGTTAAGTACATGCATGACACTTGATTGTTATTTACTTGAGATTATGATGTTGATCATCATAAGGAGCTTGCTAGATTGTGATTAAACACATGATCTAGCAAGTTAGAGGATGATTATGTGTTAACCCAAGACGATCATCCTCACTTATAAACATGAACTTGAAAATAAAATTATTTCTTGAAAAATAGTAAATAAAATGAGCTAGTAATTTTATGAACCTAAGATTCATGAATGATTTTCCAAGAAAACCAAGTTCAAAATATGATTTTTAGTAGAACTTGATTCTTACATAAATGTACATTGTTTTTGGTGATAAAATAAGTGTAAGAACACTTTGTTTACAAGAAGAGTTCAAAAGAATAATTTTTTGTAGAATATGTTTACAAGTTGTAAACATCTAAAATTTTCAAGAAGGAAGTTTATTAAGAAATAAACACACTTTAAGGGGTAACTAAGTCCACTAAACACCCTACCAAATTACTACAAGCTTTTACACAAACTTCAAGTTCATGGTGTAGTATAACTTACTTGATTTTGACACTCGGTAAGTGTTAAATGAATTGATGATTGTTGTGATGATTTTAAAAAAGAAAATAAACACATGTTTTGAAAACATGTGAAACCTCTATTTTTAGGGGAAACTCTATCAAAATTTCTATAAATTTTGACACTTAGAAAAATATTAGTTTTGGTGAAACTTATTCCCTAAAAATATTTACCAAGGTTTTCCCTAATTTTTATGTAAACTTAGAGTTAAGAGATGATGATTTCTTCAAGATAAAAATTGATATTAAGTATGTATATTTTTGAGGAAAATGTATATATTTATTGAACACCAAATTTTGTGCTAAGTGTATGTAGTATGTATTATATGTAATAGTGTGATAAGACTTGAAAATACACTAAATACTCCTAAGGAGTGAAAATACAAAAATACACATACAACATGCTTAGACAAATACAAGAGAATATATTTATGAAAATATATTACTTGATAGAATAAATAACTTGGACAAGTTATGAACATGAAATGAAGTTTTGGACAAAATACATAATTCGGGTGAAAATTACAAGATACTTATATTTATTGTTGAGAAAATAATATAAGTAAGACACATAGTTAAAAATATAAATTATTTTTAACACAAGAACAAATACATAAAAGATGGTGACTTGTACTTGTGCGATACAAGTCTAGTGACTAGCGTTAATAAAACACATTTAGGTCACGACGCTAGATAAGCAAAAACCGGTGAAGTTTACGGCGCAAGGAACGCAAAGTTGTGAGTTCATGCTCCCCCTTTTCATTTAACTGTTTTCAGTTTTATAACTTCGGGGGTGAAATACATGTTACAAATGTTACAATATTTACAAATGGTATGATGGATACAAGAATTGAGAAATGATACAAGCAATGATACGAGAAATGATACAAGAAATGATACGAGAAATCGTGTCACGAATAGGGTACCATAAGCACCATTAATCAACAATATACCTAGACCGCAGAACAAAATGTTAGATCTAGCGGGTTTTCGGGCATCCACACTCTTGGTGAGAACGAGTACCGAGTAGTGCTTGTGTGTCTCAGTCGTGAATCGACAACTAGAAAAATGCCTATGGTTTGGATGCTTCCTGTGTCGTGTCACATGTTAATGGCCTTGCAACCCATTAACAACCTTGATACATACAGGAATACTTGAGTTATACAAATTACATACCATGTTTTCATACAAAGTGTACAAACGTTCAAAACAAAAATTGCATGAATTCACACCAACATTATGTTGACGTTTTTTTCCAAAAACTCACATGTATTTCAGGTAACTAAAGTGGATGTGCACGCGGTCTTACTCATGCTCTTGGATGTTGTTTATGTTTATCATTGAATAAAGATGTAGACTTTTCAGACAATATGCTGTCTTGTGATGTAAACACTTAAACAATGTTTTCAGTTATGTAATGTCATTGGTATTTGAAGTTATTTTTACGAGCATGTAGTATGTTTACCATTCGTATGCAATGAGAACCTTTCATGATCACACCTCGTGCTTCCGCCTTAGAAAGGGGTTGACAGATTGGTATCAGAGCTGCGATTGTAGTGAACCAGGATTCCTTCTCGAGTCTAGTTTACAATCTCTAGGATCCTTTCACGAAAACAATTTTTCAAAGAGTTTTCATTGCATAAAACTTTCTGCGACATCCACTACCTGAAACTGTGTACAAAGAGTCAAGAAAAGACACTACGAGAATTAGGGTGCACTGGAGTAGCACTTGTCTTTGGCTAGAAATTACTTGCAACTATGTGAAATAATTGATATATACATATACTAGAAATAGAATATCTCAGGTACTCGTGACTTTACCTGAAAACAATGGCCTATTTGAAGGAAGAGATACGAGGACGAAACGAACTGTGCAGACTGTGCAAGGAGTTACGTAATTATGGATGCATACATAATTATGGAATTCAGTGCACAGAAACCACATCAAGTCTTGTCGCGTATAGATTCCCTCAGTACAAGGAAAGGGCAAACATGAACACCCTTCCCCCAGCCTATTAAACACTCTTTTAAGAGTAATGATTTAGGGTATAAAGACAAGAACCGCCAATGTAAAGTCAGGTGTTTATCTAATTATACATGCTTGTTGCTGTATGAATTAATTTATACGCTTGGCGGATTGTTTTATGTCACTTATGTAGTATATGCCTGTGTGTATATATACTACTGCTGTCTCGTATGACGATATCAAACAAATGTCTAACCCTGTTGTGTTATGTTCTGACAGAACATGGCACCCAGAAGAGCTGTGAACGCTCATGATCAACCTCCTCCTCCCCCACTGCCAAGAACTGCTGAAGAGCTAAACGCTCTGCTGGAAGAAAGGGGTGTGACAGATAGCTATCGCTCAGTACGAGGCGAACCGCACCGAACAAAGTGGAGGACCCAACAATGCTAGACGTAATGGGAATTGAGATTCATCTGGAGGAAACGCAGCTCAAGGTTGCACCTTCAAGCAGTTTCTCGACTGCAAGCCGCTGAACTATGACGGCACTGGAGGTGCAGTGGCGTTTGTACGCTGGACAGAGAAGACGGATGCCACAATCCGTATGAGCAAGTGTACCGCGGATCAGCAAGTCACTTTTGCTACGGGGTTGTTTGTTGATGAAGCTTTGACTTGGTTGAATTTGCAAGTCCAGACTCTAGGTGATGATGCTGCGTATGGCATGATGTGGGATGCGCTAAAGGAACGAATGAGAGAGAAGTATTGCTCTCATGCTGAACTCCAAAGGTTGGAGACTGAGTTCTGGCACTTGACCATGGAAGGTGCAGATATTACTGGTTATACCCGAAGGTTCCACGATCTGTCGAGAGTGATCCCCCACATGGTGACTCCCGAATTTAAGCGCGTGGAACGCTACATTTGGGGATTAGCCTCAGAGTTTCGCAGCATGGTAATTTCGGCCAAACCTCAAACAATCACCGAGGCTGTAACTCTGGCTGTCAGCCTTACTGAAGATGCAGTTCGAATGAAGAAGTTGTCGCTGAACCCTACTGAGGAGACCGAGACGCACGCTGAGTCGTCCGGTGACAAGAAAAGGAAACATGCAAACCTGAATCAAGCAACCCGTAACAACAACAAGGGTTCAAACAACAAGAAGCATGACCCTAACCCACCTAAGGAGGCGAGAACCTTTGCAGCGACAAATGATACTGCAGCCAAAGGATACCAAGGCACCCTGCCTAAATGCCAAAAATGTAAGTATCATCATGAAGGAGCTTGTCGCATTCCAAGATGTGACAAATGTGGTAGGTTGGTTCATCAGACAGAAGACTGTTGGGGAAAAGGAAGGAACGGAAATGGAAACCGCAACGGTGCTGGTAATAGGAACGGTGGTGGAAATGGAAATGGAAATGGCAATGGTAATCGGAATGGGAATGGAGCTGGGCAAAACCAAGGATGCTTCAGTTGTGGAAGCAAAGATCATTTCATAAAAGACTACCCAAAGGGAAACAACGCTCAGGCTCGAGCATTTGTGATTGGAGCAAGGAACGCACGCGAGGACCCTAATGTGGTCACCGGTATGTTTCTCGTAAACAATCACTTTGCATCCATATTATTTGACACTGGTGCCGATTATAGCTTCATGTCTATGGAATTTAAACGTATGCTTGGAATAGAATCTAGTAGATTAGATATTCCTTATTCCATAGAACTAGCCAATGGTAAACTTGTTGAATCGGGCGAAGTTGTTAGGGGTTGCTCATTAGAACTTGGGGAATGAAGATTTAGCATCGACCTCTTACCTATCCAATTGGGTAGCTTCGATGTAGTGGTCGAAATGGACTGGTTGTCCAAGAACAAGGCTGAAGTTATTTGCCATGAGAAAATCATTCGCATCCGTTTAGCGAATGATAAAACTCTCATCGTACATGGAGAAAAGCGAGACGCGCCTCTGCGAATCATCAGTTGTATGAAGGCACGTAAATGCTTAAGGAAAGGATGTGTTGCTTTCCTAGCGCACGTTGTAGATAAGATGGCTGAGGAGCCGAAACTCGAAGACATTCCTGTGGTGAAGGAATTCCCTGATGTTTTTCCCGAAAATCTGCCAGGACTACCTCCGCAACGACAAGTCGAATTCCATATAGACTTGGTTCCAGGAGCCGCTCCTGTAGCCAAGGCACCCTATCGGCTTGCACCATCTGAAATGCAAGAATTATCTACACAACTCCAGGAGTTGTTGGATAAAGGATTCATAAGGCCAAGCTTCTCGCCTTGGGGAGCTCCAATATTGTTCATAAAGAAGAAGGATGGAACACTGCGAATGTGTATCGATTACAGAGAACTAAACAAGCTCACAATCAAGAATCGGTACCCACTACCGAGGATTGATGACTTATTTGATCAATTGCAAGGATCAAGCTATTATTCCAAGATCGACCTTTGATCGGGATACCATCAGTTGAGAATCCAAGAGGAAAGCGTGCCAAAGACTGCATTCAGAACACGCTATGGGCATTACGAGTTCCTTGTAATGCCGTTCGGACTGACGAACGTGCCAGCGGTATTTATGGATCTGATGAACCGCGTATGCAAACCATATCTCGATAAATTCGTGATTGTATTTATCGATGATATCCTGATTTACTCACGAACGAGAGAAGAACACGAGCAACACCTCAGGACCATTTGGGAACTACTGAAGAAAGAGAAACTTTATGCAAAGTTTTCAAAGTGCGAATTTTGGATTCGCGAAGTACAATTCCTTGGTCACGTCGTGAACAAGAAAGGCATTCATGTAGACCCATCCAAGATAGAAGCCATAAAGAATTGGGAAGCTCTCAAAACCCTGACTGAAGTTCGACAATTTTTGGGCTTAGCAGGCTATTACCGACGGTTTATTGAGAATTTCTCAAAGATAGCTCAACCGCTAACTACCCTTACGCAGAAAGACAAGAAGTACGACTGGGGTGACAAGCAGGAAGAAGCCTTCCAACTGCTCAAAAATAAGCTATGCGATGCACCGATACTATCCTTACCCGAAGGCACTGAAGACTTCGTGGTATACTGCGACGCTTCGCGTCAAGGGTTGGGTTGCGTGCTCATGCAACGCCAGAAAGTCATCGCTTACGCTTCAAGACAGTTGAAGGTACATGAATGAAATTATACCACTCATGACCTAGAGCTAGGCGCAGTGGTATTCGCCTTGAAGATCTGGCGACACTATTTATATGGTACTCGATGTACAATCTTCACAAATCACAAAAGCCTACAACACATATTTGATCAGAATGAATTAAATATGCGTCAACGACGTTGGGTCGAGTTACTGAACGATTATGACTGTGAGATTAAGTACCATCCTGGAAAGGCAAACGTTGTAGCAGACGCATTAAGCCGAAAAGAAAGGGTTAAGACCCTAAGGGTTCGAGCATTGGAAATGACTATTCAAACGAACCTCACTATACGCATTCGTGACGCACAACAAGAAGCCCTTAAGGGAGAGAATCGTAGAGCTGAATACCTCCGAGGTATGCTGAAGAATTTGGTGCCAAACAAAGAGGGAACCTTGTACTTTAAGGGACGTATTTGGGTTCCGCTCTATGGTGGTATATGAGAAGTCATCCTTAATGAAGCTCGCAAATCGAGATACTCGATCCATCCAGGATCGGACAAAATGTATCAATATTTGAAGGATTACTATTGGTGGCCGAGACTTAAAAGCGATGTTGCTGTTTATGTTGGAAAGTGCCTAACCTGTGCTAAGGTTAAGGCTGAATATCAGAAACCGTCTGGTCTACTGCAACAACCAGAGATACCCATGTGGAAGTGGGAGCAAATATCGATGGACTTCATAACGAAATTACCCAGGACCCCTAGAGGGCACGATACGATATGGGTGATAGTTGATCGATTGACGAAATCTGTGCATTTCCTACCGATCCGAGAGAAGGATAGTACTGGAAAGCTTGCTGAGTTGTACTTAAAAGAAATCGTGGCACGTCATGGAGTGCCTATCTTAATTATTTCAGACAGAGATGGACGTTTTATCTCGAGGATCTGGCAATCCTTTCAGGAAGCCTTTGGGTCTCAACTAGATCTGAGCACGGCCTTCCATCCGCAAACAGACGGCCAGAGCGAACGAACCATACAAACGCTGGAAGATATGCTTCGCGCATGTGTTATGGACCTAGGCGGCAGCTGGGATACTCATCTACCCTTAGTTGAGTTTTCCTACAATAACAGTTACCATACAAGCATAAAAGCCGCGCCGTTCGAAGCTCTGTATGGCCGCAAGTGCCGGTCGCCATTACGTTGGGCAGACGCTGGAGACAAACGTATGGATGGTCCTGAACTTGTACAAGAGACAACCGACAAGATTATGCAGATCCGGGAACGCATTAAGGCGGCTCGAGATCAACAAAAGAGTTATGTTGATCGAAGACGAAAACCATTAGAATTCAAGGTCGGAGACAAAGTGTTGTTAAAGGTCTCACCTTGGAAGGGCGTAGTAAGATTCGGAAAACGTGGAAAGCAGAATCCACGATACATCGGACCATTCAAGATTTTGGAAAGAATTGGTACCGTGGCTTACAAGTTGGAATTACCGGGAGAGCTTAACGGAGTACATGATACGTTTCATGTATCCAACCTCAAGAAGAGTCCAACACAAGAAACAGTGATCATCCCTGCGGATGAAGTGCATATCGACGACACCCTCCGATTTACTGAAAAACCCGTTGAGGTTACTGACTGGAAAGTCAACAAGACCCGAAGGAGTAGTGTCAGGCTTGTTAAAGTACGTTGAAACTCTAAGCACAGACACGAGTACACGTGGGAACGTGAAGACCAGTTTAAAGAAAAGTATCCCCACCGGTTCAAGAAAACTCCTACGAGAGATAGATCAGCCTGAATTTCGGGGCGAAATTCTTTTAACGGGGGGAGACTGTGACAACTGGCACAAAACCGGTAATTTCTGTACAACTTAATTAATACTTGATGACTGCAATTATGTGCTTAAATGTCAACGTTGACTGATTACATGCTATACTTGTGAATTCATGCACGTTTTATACTACAAGAAATTTGCTTTATGCATTAATGATAGCGTTGCGTCAGAAATACTAGTAAACTCACCGGTAAGATACATTGTGTCAACAATTCTGCAGAAAGCAGTCAGACATAGAATTGGAGCCTAGGTGTAGGTCCAACGACAAGAATACGTTAAAACCCAAGAGTACATACAAGGGTTAACATATAGACTTTCCGGAAGCTAAAATACGCACTAAAAAGCACCCGAAACGCACTTTAAGTGCAGAATTTTTCAGAATTCAGCTATAATCAGCTTTATAACCTCGAAATATTATGCGGAATTCATGTTTTATTATCCAGAATACCCTCCTAAGTGTTGGGAATTAAAAGGGTTACAAAAGGGTACTTAAAGGACACTAAACGGTGCAATTTAGCACTTTAACGAACCGGTATTTAACCGAACAACCGTAACATAAAAATATTACTAGAAGTATTGTTTTACTGTCTCTGAGCTAGTTATTATCCCCGAACACCATAACAACTCTTATAACATAATAACACATCATGTCCCTAAAAATTACACTTGAAAGCTAACTTGTTTATAAAATTAAGTTTGGAAATTACACTTTACCCCCCCCCCATTCTTGTCTATGGTCACAAGATAGTGGCCCCCACCAAATATTTGCCAAGATCTTGCAATATTCAATTTGATATTACTTGGATTTGTTTTGATATTATTTAGATTTTGTAAGATTCACTAGAAGATATGCACTATAAGTATGACCACTCACCTCACACTTCACCACTCCATCTCCCTCATGCTCTCTCTCTCCCTCTCGGCCTAGAAGTGCCGCCACCACCACCACCATATTCAACCACCATTCATCCAATTTCAACCTCATTTCAAGTGTTAGAAGGTGTCTTGTGGAGCTTGGTGCTTGAAGAACTTGAAGAACCTTCATCCATTGCTTTCACACACCATTTTCATCATCTTTTCTTCAAGTGATCTTCCCTAGCTTTTGAGCTAGTTGTAAGCTTCTTGTTACTAGTTTTTACTTCTCTTTTTGTTGGTTAAAAGTTGTAGTATTTTGCTTATCACATGAACACTAAAAGACTTAAACAAGAATCATAAACATAAGCTTACATATGATGGAATCTTGTTGAACTTGAAAATAAAATTATTTCTTGAAAAATAGTAAATAGAATGAGCTAGTAATTTTATGAACCTAAGATTCATGAATGATTTTCCAAGAAAACCAAGTTCAAAATATGATTTTTAGTAGAACTTGATTCTTACATAAATGTACATTGTTTTTGGTGATAAAATAAGTGTAAGAACACTTTGTTTACACTTTGTAAACATCTAAAATTTTCAAGAAGGAAGTTTATTAAGAAATAAACACACTTTAAGGGGTAACTAAGTCCACTAAACACCCTACTAAATTACTACAAGCTTTTACAAAAACTTCAAGTTCATGGTGTAGTATAACTTACTTGATTTTGACACTCGGTAAGTGTTAAATGAATTGATGATTGTTGTGATGATTTTAAAAAAGAAAATAAACACATGTTTTTAAAACATGGGAAACCTCTATTTTTTGGGGAAACTCTGTCAAAATTTCTATAAATTTTGACACTTAGAAAAATATAAGTTTTGGTGAAACTTATTCCCTAAAAATATTTACCAAGGTTTTCCCTAATTTTTATGTAAACTTCAAGTTAAGATATGATGATTTCTTCAAGATAAAAATTGATATTAAGTATGTATATTTTTTAGGAAAATGTATATATTTATTGAACACCAAATTTTGTGCTAAGTGTATGTAGTATGTATTATATGTAATAGTGTGATAAGACTTGAAAATACACTAAATACTCCTAAGGAGTGAAAATACAAAAATACACATACAACATGCTTAGACAAATACAAGAGAATACATTTATGAAAATATATTACTTGATAGAATAAATAACTTGACCAAGTTATGAACATGAAATGAAGTTTTGGACAAAATACATAATTCGGGTGAAAATTACAAGATACTTATATTTATTGTTGAGAAAATAATATAAGTAAGACACATAGTTAAAAATATAAATTATTTTTAACACAAGAACAAATACATAAAAGATGGTGACTTGTACTTGTGCGATACAAGTCTAGTGACTAACGTTAATAAAACACGTTTAGGTCACGACGCTAGATAAGCAAAAACTGGTGAAGTTTACGGCGCAAGGAACGCAAAGTTGTGAGTTCATGCTCCCCCTTTTCTTTTAACTGTTTTTAGTTTTATAACTTCGGGGGTGAAATACATGTTACAAATGTTACAATATTTACAAATGGTATGATGGATACAAGAATTGAGAAATGATACAAGCAATGATACAAGAAATGATACGAGAAATGATACAAGAAATGATACGAGAAATCGTGTCACGAATAGGGTACCATAAGCACCATTAATCAAAAATATACCTAGACCGCAGAACAAAAGGTTAGATATAACGGGTTTTCGGGCAGCCACACTCTTGGTGAGAACGAGTACCGAGTAGTGCTTTTGTGTCTCAGTCGTGAATCGACAACTAGAAAAATGCCTATGGTTTGGATGCTTCCTGTGTCGTGTCACATGTTAATGGCCTTGCAACCCATTAACAACCTTGATACATACAGGAATACTTGAGTTATACAAATTACATACCATGTTTTCATATAAAGTGTACAAACGTTCAATACAAAAATTGCATGAATTCACATCAACATTATGTTGACGTTTTTTTCCAAAAACTCACATGTATTTCAGGTAACTAAAGTGGATGTGCGCGCGGTCTTACTCATGCTCTTGGATGTTGTTTATGTTTATCATTGAATAAAGATGTAGACTTTTCAGACATTATGTTGTCTTGTGATGTAAACACTTAAACAATGTTTTCAGTTATGTAATGTCATTGGTATTTGAAGTTATTTTTACGAGCATGTAGTATGTTTACCATTCGTATGTAATGAGAACCTTTCATGATCACACCTCGTGCTTCCGCCTTAGAAAGGGGTGTGACAGCTACTTACACTCTTGAGATTTGGTAAATTTGTCCCAACTTAGATTTAAAAATGTTTTTAAATCCTTACGATCGTTTTACCCATAACACCGTAATTCTTCTCGTTTATCCCCAAAACATATTTATAATCAATCATATTTCTGAAAATCCATGTTTTCCTCGAAAACATATTTATATCATTCCAAACCATATTTTCTATGAAAATATATTTTAGATTATACAAAGGCATATTTTATACAAAAAATATAATTATCCTTTATGACGTATTCTTCCCTCAAAACAGTATATAAAACAGTAAAAGAGAGGTTTAGTGACACTCACCTTTGGGTGCGTTTATTTTATCACAATACCTCAAATTGAATCTACATGTCCTAATTTAAATATGAATGATTTAATAACCAACTATTTCCCTAACATCTAAGTTTCTTCAACAGTTACAATTTTCACATAACTCTGAGATTGAAGGGGTAAGGTCACAAAAACCTCGTTCCGAGTGTTTGGACCATACCACAAACTCAGCTTTCAACCCTCTTTAGACCTTGCGCGGCCGCGCACTGGTCCAACAAAGAGGGCTTAGAAGAAAGACAGTAGACAACACCTGCGCGCCAAAAGGAAATTAATAAATTCTTGCACCTTTCTCCATAACAAGTAAGGATAAAAATCCCAGCAAAACACCCCCGCTTAAATAATACCCAGACTTGGATATTATTTACAACACTGATACCACATGGTAAGGAGTCACACTGGGTTATGGCAATAATCTTCTAGAAGACTCAATCATGCACCACTAGACGGTTATAACCCTCTGGCCACGTGTCATCATCAGAGCTCCCTTGAAGTCACGATGATGGCATGGAATTGAAGAGAAATCTCCACTTGCCCACTTTCCACGTGGCAATTCCCCAGCCGTTGATCTAGATCGCGATCCGTGTGCTCTCACATCCGATTAAGAGAATTAACGGAGGGAAAATAACCGCTTACGGAGTTAGCATCTTCCGTTAACATTTCAATAACAGGTTTTCCCGCACAAACTCCCGGCTATAAATAGAAGAGTAATTCAGGTACAAACTTCAAGTTACATTCACTTCACATAAACTTCTTCTTCTTCATAAACCGATACTTATTCTCACGCCGGAGGGTGGTCACGGAGAGAACCCCCATTCTCCCCGTGGCGAGTCTGACGGTTTCTGTTTTGCAGTTATCGAGAAGAGGAGAAGATCTGTCCCTTTGAACCAAACGAGAAGAAACCAACCCCTTTATGCAGAACCTAACCCCCTGGTTTATCTGATTCTGGTCAATTAGCCAGT
The DNA here is from genome assembly GCA_030545235.1 of Helianthus tuberosus. Lineage (NCBI taxonomy): Eukaryota > Viridiplantae > Streptophyta > Magnoliopsida > Asterales > Asteraceae > Helianthus > Helianthus tuberosus. The sequence goes on from CM060436.1 coordinate 36,532,312, forward strand.
GTTTCTTCAGAGATTTTTCTCAAAAAGTCTTTGTTTAAATTATGTTGGCATATATATATATATATATATATATATATATATATATATATATATATAGTAGGAGTTGGGTAGAAAGTGTATTTTTCCTAGAAAGTCTAGGAAGCAATGGGAATTGGACATGTGGCATTGAGTTATTTTAACTAGAAGGGCAATTATGTAATTTACATTTTAATTTTATTTTTAGAATTTATATTTCATTAACTAACATTGCATGATCTCAAAGGTAACTGATTATGTCGATGATTTTCGGAATTTTGTTTGTTTTTCGAATCCAAATCTCATCCAAATCATATGTATATACAATTCTTTCTATCGTTTTCTTCTTCACCAGCAGTATTCGTATTCAATAAATTTTTCAGAGAGAAAAATCATGGCTTCAAACACACTTGTTGATTGTGGAGATGGTTATTAACATTTAACTGCAAAACCATTAGCTTGTTCTTGGTGATGTGTTTTAACAGCAAGCAGATTCATACAGTTGTGTTTTAACAGCAAGCAGATTCATACAGTTGTGTTTTAGCATTCAGATTCATAGAGTTGTGTTTTAACAGCAAGCAGATTCATACAGTTGTGTTTTAGCATTCATGTTGGTAATGCTGGAGGATTTATTGACGCTGCGTTTTATTATTCAGATTCATATAGTTGTGTTTTAACAACAAGCATATTCATACAGTTGTGTTTTAGCATTCAGATTCATACAGTTGTGTTTTAACAGCAAGCAGATTCATACAGTTGTGTTTTAGCATTCATGTTGGTAATGCTGGAGGATTTCTTGACATTGTGTTTTAACAACAAGCAGATTCATATAGTTGTGTTTTAGCATTCATGTTGGTAATGCTGGAGGATTTCTTGACGCTGTGTTTTACCATCCATGCTGGTAATGCTGGAGGATTTCTTGACATTGTGTTTTAACAGCAAGCAGATTCATAAGCTGTGTTTTACCATCCATGCTGGTAATGCTGGAGGATTTCTTGATGCTGTGTTTTAACAGCAAGCAGATTAATACGATGTGTTTTCTTGATGTGTTTCTTCATGAAGGATAGAAGGAAGAGAGAGAGAGAGAGAGAGAGAGAGAATATCACAAGAAATGTGGGGTGGTTATGGAATGACAATTATTTCCATATTTAAAACAAGCTAAATGACATATCTACCCCTGATTAATTAAATAATACTATTTTTAAGAAACACATATTACCAAAATGCCACCAAGATGATCTCAACCATTAAACACACCCATTGGATGGCCCAGATCGCTTCCTAGACTTTCTAGGAAAAACACACTTTCTGTAGGATCACCACTATATATATATATATATATATATATATATATATTATTTTCATGATTCGAACGATTTTATTGGTGACTTTTAGAATGTTTTACCCGTTGTTATGTCCACTTATATACAATATATCTACGATTTGCGCTTCGTAATATATTTGTGTATATATATGGGCATGTTCGATATATATCATAAATCACATATTCCATCAATCTATGCATTTTATAGTTCCCAAAGCATTCAAACACAAAATAACTCATCAAGTTAACCTAGGCATTATCTTCATGCTCAACACACAAATTACACTTATAACGTGACTTTTAACATAGTTTACCATTTTAATCGCACAAACGCATAAACATAGTATTAATTCCTATTATCATGTATAAACTTAACATATCACATTACTCATACTCATATTCACATATCACTATGGCAAACATAAATTTTACCTGCGAATAATCCGTTTTCACGTACATCGAAATGTGTGTATTTTAACGTTTTCGGCAACGTTTTCCCGCGTCGGAAGTTACATATGACTAACCAAACACTGAAGTTACTTAATATTAGTTAAAATACTTATATTTATTGTAAAAATATCAGTTTAAAATCTGTTTTAAAACAATTTTGCAAAATTTGCTTAAAAAGCCAATTTCTACCGTTTTTAACGCATAGTCTTGTATCGAACTTTACCGAAACCATCCCAAGTCATTATGACATCATATTTTAACACAACGCATATTATCTACTGAATAAAATGATGGTTAGATTCATGTTAGGTGCAGATTTCATGCATGTCACATTTATCACATAATTTCACCCAATTTACTACTTTTTAAGCTTCATGTATAATATGCAAAGCTACCCAAACTTATGACATGACTTTTGATGTGCGCAAAATGCAACATATAAATTACATTAGTTGTGGCATAAAACTAACCCATTTTTAGTACTAAGGTTGGAAAAAGTGTGCTTTTGTCTTCCTTTTGTATTTTCAGGATTAAATGAGCTCAAATTAACAAAAAAGCAAAAAGGCAGCTAAATCTAACATAAATACAAGAAAAGGAACAAACGTGGCATGCCCGACCTCCCCGAAAGCATCTTCCCAAGCAAAACAAGAGAACGGAAGGCTGAACACTCCCCGTGCTCAGTGAACACGGGGGCGTGCCCAAGTGTCAGCATTAAAGACAAAGCTGTAGAAGCTTCTATTGCCCACCACGGGGCCGTGCTCAGCGGACACGGGGCCGTGGTCAACTATAAGATTCGAAGAATCCGGGCAAATCTTGATAGTACAGATACGCTTCTGCACACGGGGTCGTGCCCAGCGGACACGGGGCCGTGGTCAACTAATGCAGACAAGAGCAATTAATGAAGACAGAGAAGGAGGATGGACACGGGGCCATGCCCGAGCTACTGTTCAGGCTATAAATAGGGGTGCTTGGCTCATTTGCAAACCATCCCTTGGCACACCACCTCTCTCACACTTCACCCACCACCCACCACCATCATAACACCATCATCCACCACCATCATCCATTGTCCATCATAGAGTGTGTGAGTCGTCTCGGGATCCAATATTGATCGTAAGAGTTCTTGACAATCAAAGGCCATGTTTGCCTAAGTCTCTTACATCACTTGGTGAAGACAAGTGTCTAGTGTAATACTTTTTATTTTTAATCTTTTCGCACTTTTTACTTGGTTATGTATTAATGACTTTAATAACTAGTTTCTTATGTTGAAGGTGATTCTTCTTTATTGTTTGTCCGTGGTGTCTTGGCATTATTTTACTGTCTATATAAATAAAATATTTTCACCATTCATATCTCCACGGTCTATATGGAGGTATGTTGGCTACCTGGTCGGGGGTTAATGGAACGGTTTGGTATGAGTCTTGCCTTGTTCAGTGTATAGATCCTGCAAAGACCTGGGTCAAATTTAGTTGGACCTCCTTCAATACCCACCGGTATTGGATGGCGGGGGTCCAAACTCTTTGATCCCCTCATATTTAAGCTACTATTAATACTTTAACCCGGCTACTTAGGACTGTATCCCTGCTGACTCAGACTACTTAGCCGAGGGTAACGTCACCTTCAAAAGAGGGGCCTACCACAATACGCATTAATAACTTAATTAATTATCTTTCAATAATCCGACCCTTTAGGATTGTATCTTTGCTGACTCAAACTACTGGGTTGAGGGTAACGTCACCTTCAAAAGAGGGGCCTACTACAATAACTAAGATAATCTCTTAAATAGTGCAAAGTGCGGAAATAATCAATGGTTACACTAAACACGAGTCGGAGCCAAGTGATTCATCTTGTCTATCTGTTTTATTTTATTTTTCAGCATTTTATTAGTTTTTATTTTTCTTGTTTAAAACCTTTTTCTAAACTTTTGATTTGATTAGACGTTGAGGATAAACCGGTACTAAAAGCTCTTGTGTCCTTGGACGACCTCGGTATCTTGCCAACACTATACTACGCTCACGATGGGTGCACTTGCCCATATGTGTGTTTGGTGTTAGTAAAATATCGTGTTTTATAAATTTAAAACTTGACTAACGTGTAAAAAGGGCTTAAAATATACTTAATTCCATATACACACCAACCCGCATCAAGTTTTTGGCGCCGTTGCCGGGGACACAAGGATTTTAAGAAAGCTTAAAATCGACGGCCTAATCAGTTTTTCAAAACCTTTTCAAAACGCGCGCACATTTTTCTGCATTTTAGTTTAGTTTTGCATTTACAGTAACCTGAACACGGGCCGTGCTCACTGAACACGGGGCCGTGCTGCATATTTTTCATAAAAACACCCAGATACAGAAGTTGGACACGGGGCCGTGTCCACTGAACACACCCCGTGCTCAACTAAATCAGTAACTTTAATTAAAACGCCCAGATAAAGATTATGTACATGGGGCCGTGTCCAGCCTCTGTTTCCATTTTTATTTTTGTTTTCTGATCTCGAGACTTGGTTGTGGTCTGCTGAGTGATTCTTATGGATCAATACTCAGGATGTTACAACTACACCTATGAGGAGGATGATTATAGGAATAACTATTGCACTAATTGTGGTGACCCGCACTCGGTTCAATATTGTAACTTATATCAACCATCCACTTCATACACCTACTATGAGGAGCCCAGGTACGAGCCATCAACTTCATACACATCCTATGAAGACCAAAGGTATGAACCTCCTCCCTCATACTCATGTTTTGATGAACCAAGGTATGAGCCTTCATACTCATACTTTGAAGAACCAAGATATGAGCCACCACCTTCGTATACTTATTATGAGGAACCATGGCGTGAACAACCCACCTCATATGAGTATTATGAAGAACAAAATTACGACCCTTATCCATCATATACTTACAATGAAGAACAATGGTGTGAACCATCTACTTCATATGGGTATTATGAGGAACAAAGGATCGAACAACCAGATTCAAGCTTTGAAAATCCCGATCCTTTTTATATAACCGAAGTGACCGATAGGATATTAGAACACCTTAAAGTTATTGAGCGCTATATAAAAGAATCTCGCGCAAGGGAAGAGGAGTCCCGCGCAAGAGAAGAATTAAATAAAGAAGAGATAATTGAAAGTGTAAAAATGGAAGAACAAATAAGTGAAGAACCGATACATGAGTTAAACAACGAAAAAGGTGAGTCCGACAATGTGACACCCCGTACTCTCGATCCCAATCATCGAGAAGAGAATATTCGAGTTTATTATTATTATTACTATTGTTGTTATTATTATTTACAAAAATAATAATTTAGATTACTGATATGTTATTATTAAATAACCAAGCCAGTATAATTGAGCAAGACGCGTAGTTGTTTAAACGGGTTCACGCATTTGGGCTAGGCCCAACCCAACTAACCTAAGCCTAAACCCTAGACCTATATAATACTACTTAAACCCCTCACCCATTCATTTTATCCAAAACCCTAATCTCTAAAAACAACACACAGCCGCACATTCCATCTCTAGACCATCTTTGCAGGTCCGGTCATCGGAGCCGGATTCCGGCGATCTCCGACGCCCTTTGTTCTCCAACCAGCTCCTCTCCAATGCTTCCTTCTTTCCTGATGAGCTCACACAACACCCGACCCACTCCTCTTCTCCCTTCCACACTCTCACAACCGCACACCTCGTGTGCAATTAGAGGACTCCGGCGACCCTCTCCGGCTACCACACGCACGCATAAACCCCTCCTGTACTTCAGTCATCATCTTCCCCACTCACACCCCCACACCCCCACACCCACACACCATTACCCAGCATCGCACACATACACTTCACGACATGGTGGTGGGTCGGAGACACTTGGCAGCGGCTGAGGTAATGACGATGATTGGCTGTGGCTCTCCGACGAACCAGTAACGCCGGCAACAGAAACAGTGACGGCAGCGGAGGGCTCATTCAAACCGTGAATCGATTGGTCAGTATTTAAAGGCTGTGTCTATATGATTTTTGTGGTCCTTGGTCAAATTATAGTCTTGCGATTCTGATTTGTACACATCTGATTGGTGAATTAAAAATATGGATCAAAATACATATTTGTTAACTGGGTAGTGTTAGAGGATGTGGTCATGAATCAGTAATAGAGAATCTTTTTATCTGTGATCTGTTTTAGTTGTTTGATTTGAAAAATGAAAATGGTTGTGAGTCCGATTCAGATTTGTAGAAGTTTCTTGTTATGTCGACATAGGGACCGATATGTATAGTTGAACAAATCTGTGAACATGTATCTGCTTGTATAAATGGTTGGCTAATTGTGTGACTCTCGATTATATGCATACTGAGCAGTTTGGCGTAAATAGGATTAAAGTGAGGTTTAGTGCTATATGAAGGAATATGAATAATGAGGTGTTTGTTGTTGCATATTTTGATTGTGTGCATACTCTAATGTTGATTTGATGCTGGAATAAAGGGGTGTTTAATGAATATTAATGAACTGATAAAACATGAGTTGAATATTATACATTAGATAGATTTTTGAGATGAAAATAATAATTCTAATTGGAAAGAATAAATAGAAATCTCCTGTCAAAAAGTTAGAAGTATTGATGCCTAATATGATTCTTGAAGATTTATTGTGGAAAGTTATAATATGCGGAAATAACTCAGTGATGCTAGAAACCCTGATGATGAACAGTTTGAATATGTGATGAATATTTGAAAAACCTGTTAATTGATCTGATTTGATTAGAGTAGAATGTTGAAAACATGTTAGTGAATTCTGATTGGACAGTACATACTCATGAATTCTGATTGGATAGTACAAAAGTTGGAGAATGTTCTTGAAGGCTTCCACTCGTGCCTACATCAGCGGTTGCGAGTCGAGACCATTGAACGACTACTCGAGACCAAGCATGCACATTTGGGGACTCAAGACCATCTGGGTTGCGACTCGAGATCTCCTGGTCTCGACTCGAGACCTCAAGGTTCGACTCGTGCATGCATCACTCGAGACCTCCCACTTGCAACCCAAGACCCCTTGGTTGCGACTCGAGACCCCATGATCTCGAGTCAAGACTACCTAGTGTCGACTGGATTACTTCACTTGGTTATTGGGCCACACAAACGGGTGTTATGGACTGTGTACTAATGTTGTTGTTTAACTGTGGGTGTCTAACTGCTGCTGATTAATTGTTCATGCACTAGGATAGGCCCAATAACATATATGCTGGTATGATACGTGTTACTGTTACCATTACTGTACATTATGCAAAATGTGTGTATTATATGAAATATGGATTTCGTGCTAAGTGTTAGATACGTGTAATTTATACGTGACGTTACTTGCATACGAACCTAATAAATATTTATAAACCATAATAGGGTATGGTTGACCAACCTAACATAAGTAAATTGTCAACCGAGCAAAACAAAGGTGAGTTCACTACTTTTTACTTAAAGCATGCGTCCCAGGGAGGGACACGAACCAACTGCTATCTTTGGGAAGAATACTTTCAAACCAATATTTCCGGGGGAAAATGCGAATGGGTACTTTTAATTACTATCTCCGGGGGAGATACGTTTGGATATTATTTATAAATCACAACTAGCCAAACTAAACGAATCTCTATCATGTAAAGTCCCTGCTTACAGTACCTATTAATCGCCGGGGGCGAACGGGTTATTAGTTGATAGCGCTATTAGGTTTGACAACCTCACACCGTGACCGGGGGAGATCGGGCGTGAACTAGTATACCTTGCATCTTGGTCAATGACGATAGACATTGACTCGGGGCACAAAATCTTCTCGTCAATAGTTTCGGTAACGCCAGTTTACTAGCTTTCATATGGGGTAGCTCCCCATGACGTGATTATAAATGCTTTATCTAAACAACTTACGTTTTCGAAAAGTTAAAACTGGACAACTCGTGAACTCGCCAACATGATGTTGATACCCTACTGCATGCTTTGCAGGTTGCTCGATACAGTTTAGGACGGACATTGCAATCGGCTGGAGTGCGTGGTTTGTAAGTTCATAACTAATAAACTTGTGGTTTTAAATTACGATATGTATTCTTTTCCTTTCCGCTGCAACTTAAACTATGTTTTGAAAAATTTAAATTGGTCGCTAATTATACCATTACCTATGATAATAACCAAACGGTTCAAAATAATTAGTGGCTGGATCCTGGTCAGTCGCACGCCTCGCGGTGGTACTCCGCATGTGGAATTTGAGGGTGTGACAGATTGGTATCAGAGCCATTGGTTATAGTGAACTAGGTTTAAGATATAAAATATTTTTAAGACGTAAAATATTTTTATATGAAAACCAGACTATAACTGTTCCTTAATGAAAAACCACCACGACACCACACTCCGGATTACAAGGTTCGCCAGACTCAGGTACTCACATGGTAATTGTAAATTATCGGCATTACTTGTGCATAACTCAGTGTGTAGATCTGTATATGAATTTGGCTTATGTGCATAAATGTGTAGTTGTGTAATTAGTACTCGACGTTGTGAATTATGCGAAAGCTATGTAAACTCGATGTGCGCTAAGAAGGGGTGAATTCTCCTAACCTCGATTCAAAGCCACGACACACTATGGGCAAGGAACTAGTTATTCCAGGTCCTCGTCCACATATTTCCTAATATCATCCATGGATTGCAAATCGACACGAGGGACGTCCACTCGATAGACCTGCCCAGCTACGGAGCACATAGAGGAGTTACGAGAACGAATCGACAAAGGGGAACCACCCCTATATCATGGGATATTAGAAAGAACGACGACGTCATTCGCATCCTTTTTACTTGCGTATTTCTTTTCCCGACTTAAGTAGTGAGACTTGTTCCCTCATACGACTGATCGCCTAGATTCTTGAAGCCTTCTAGTAAGTCTACACCTTTCGGGTTTCTGTTAGCACGTCTCGAACATGAAAAGCATGTGTGGTGTATGCTTCTCATTGTAGTGCCAGCAATCGTATCACATTTCCATCGACCGCAGAGTTATTTCTCCCTAATTTCTCGTTACATGGTTAACCCCTATTCAAGTACAACCTAATACCTTAGCATGCCCCAAAACCCAGCGGATTGATAACTTTCTTACAGACCGGCGTATTTGGAAGCGTGGCTAGACGAAGACACGAACCAGTCAACCCACCAACGAGTACGGCGACTTTGATGCTTACCCTATCCTCCATTTGTCACAACTGTTATTGTTTGACGACTTTCCTGATTCTGTGAATCCTTTCGCCAGCTTTCGTACGAATCCGCGTTTATTGCTCAGATGGTATCCCCGCTCCTATCGTTTCTTTATCACGACATCCACGTTTCTTCGTATAGAAACCTTGACCAGACCTCTCTTCAGTTTGGTGAATTCACCAAAAACGACCTTTAGTCAGCAAACTTTTTATCCCTTGAAATTCAATGTGTTACTTCAATCGTACTTTCCTGAAAACCTGTTTTCACAGTTTCACGTCGAACCCCCCCCCCCCCTCATACTGATACCTTGACCAGATTTCCCTCTAGTTTGGGGAAATTCAGCAAGCTCGACTGCTAGTCAATAAACTTCTTGAATCTTAAAAATTGTGACGTGTGATCCAAACGTATCCTTTCAGACATGCTTTTATTACCTTACATGGGAGCCTTTCGACGACACAAGCACTACTTCGGACTCGTCCTCACGACTTCGGTAGTCTATTCAAATCTGGTTACTTACCGGTTTGGGAGATCACAAACTCGTTTTTCGCATACGGCTCAGCTCAGAACATCTTGTTAGACGTTTTAGTGAACCTAACCCCCCCCCCCCCCGACCCGTACGACGACCGTCCTTCTCTATCATTGGTTCTTGTTGTGCCATTCATACTGACGTAACACCTCTTATCGGCAAAACGACGTTCTTTATCCTAATCGCCCACGGCTTATGTACGACCAGCTACCTCATCGACACCAGATAAATCCTTATTGCCGACCACCAAGCCTTTTATGTTTTGTCTCAAATCGAAGGCACCAACGTTGACTACCCTTCAAACATTACCTCGCTACTCGTGTTATGAATTCCCTGATTCTTATCCTACTCTATTCTGCACAAATCTCCGTTTGGACGAAATACTTCATACGAATGTTACTCGTTGGGGGCAACGAGCCAAGTATACCCCGGGGGTAACGGGTATCGCAAGCACTATTCTTCGAACTCGATACAATCAACACCTAGTCACGACACTCGAATTTATTCCATCATGTAAATATTCGACACTTGTTTCTTTCGACGACGCCCGAACCTATTCTGAAAATCAGTGGGGAATCCAAACGACTCCTACGCTTTACCTTGGAACTTCTACGACGCAAAACCGCCTTGCACTAAGTTTTCAGTACACGACTTTTAACGCCACAAAGCCCACATTTCTCGACCGTATATGCAACCTCTCATGATTTGAACTCAAAAGGGGCATCACCTAGCATTCGAGAGATCCTCAAACAATCCGCAACTCCAGCAACTGGAAGATAATCTACGAGGTGCTACTATCTTACTCTATCCTATCCAAGGCATTGATGAAATGTCTGCTAGTAACGGCACGCGACCAAAGAAACTGACAAGTTTCCGAACTTGCAACCATCTACTTGATAGAAGTAGATACTAGGCACGAGATGCCAACTCCTCTTTTACCTGATCGTAACCCAAGTTTTGCATCCGATTATTCGCAAGGCTGTGCACGAAAGACTTTTGGGCTCATTGTTAGGCATGAGCACTGCTTATCGCCCGCAAACTGATGAATGGGCCAAACGCACCATCCAAACACTCAAAGGCATGCTAAGAACATGTGTTATCGACCCTTGGATACTAGTGACACTTCCCTTCTGTAGAATTATCTCCCAACAACTGCTACCACACTAGCATTCAGGCAGCACCACTTGAGGCATTGCACGAACGCAGATGCCGGTCACCTCTGTGTTGGGCGGAAGCCAAATTACCGGCCCAGAACTTGCACTTGACACAACGGGTGGGATTGCCCAGAACAGACAACGCATGACGGCAACTCCAGACCGTCAGAAAGGCTACGCAGATAAGCATAGGAAACCTCTAGAGCTAAGTGCGGTACACGTCTTTCACGTGCCTAATCTGGAGAAGTGTCTGCCAGATGAAACATTCGTTGTCCTTTTTAGGAACTCGTGATCAGCAACAAACTACGCTTCGTTGGGGAAACGGTTGAGATCAAGGATCAAGAAATAAAAACCCTCAAGCGTGGTATAGTATCCTAACAGACCAAGTTCGTTAGATCTCGCGCTGTGGCCCAGAGCTTACCGAGGAACAGGAAAACCAGATGATGCGCATGTATCCCCAGTTGTTTACGAACATTACTTCCAGCGCTGAGGCTACCGCTAAATTTCGGGGAGAAATTTCAAACCAAAAAGGGGTGATGTATCGCCCTACGAAAACGTTTAAACACACTAGCTTGTCAGTGGCTGGGCGCTAAATTTCGGGACGAAAATTCTTGAACTTGGGGATAATGTGACACTTCGGGTCTTCCTGTATGTTACTTGGATGTTATAATTAAATTTGTGAAATTCTATACTATGTGAAATACGTACGAACTCTGTGGATCTTGTGCTACCTAATTTTTCGTGCTATGTGACTGTATGTGCTATGTGGCTTACATGTTCGTTCTATGGACTTTCATGAAACTGCTTGTATTTACGTATAGTAATGGAAATCTAAGTATACATTTAGAGTGAATCGCATGACTTTTTCTTAAATTTCGAGGACGAAATTCCTGTAACATGGGGAGAATGTGACACCCCGTACTCTCGATCCCAATCATCGAGAAGAGAATATTCGAGTTTATTATTATTATTACTATTGTTGTTATTATTATTTACAAAAATAATAATTTAGATTACTGATATGTTATTATTAAATAACCAAGCCAGTATAATTGAGCAAGACGCGTAGTTGTTTAAACGGGTTCACGCATTTGGGCTAGGCCCAACCCAACTAACCTAAGCCTAAAACCTAGACCTATATAATACTACTTAAACCCCTCACCCATTCATTTTATCCAAAACCCTAATCTCTAAAAACAACACACAGCCGCACATTCCATCTCTAGACCATCTTTGCAGGTCCGGTCATCGGAGCCGGATTCCGGCGATCTCCGACGCCCTTTGTTCTCCAACCAGCTCCTCTCCAACGCTTCCTTCTTTCCTGGTGAGCTCACACAACACCCGACCCACTCCTCTTCTCCCTTCCACACTCTCACAGCCGCAAACCTCGTGTGCAATTAGAGGACTCCGGCGACCCTCTCCGGCTACCACACGCACGCATAAACCCCTCCTGTACTTCAGTCATCATCTTCCCCACTCACACCCCCACACCCACACACTCACACACCATTACCCAGCATCGCACACATACACTTCACGACATGGTGGTGGGTCGGAGACACTTGGTAGCGGCTGAGGTAATGACGATGATTGGCTGTGGCTCTCCGACGAACCAGTAACGCCGGCAACAGAAACAGTGACGGCAGCGGAGGGCTCATTCAAACCGTGAATCGATTGGTCAGTATTTAAAGGCTGTGTCTATATGATTTTTGTGGTCCTTGGTCAAATTATAGTCTTGCGATTCTGATTTGTACACATCTGATTGGTGAATTAAAAATATGGATCAAAATACATATTTGTTAACTGGGTAGTGTTAGAGGATGTGGTCATGAATCAGTAATAAAGAATCTTTTTATCTGTGATCTGTTTTAGTTGTTTGATTTGAAAAATGAAAGTGGTTATGAGTCCGATTCAGATTTGTAGAAGTTGCTTGTTATGTCAACATAGGGACCGATATGTATAGCTGAACAAATCTGTGAACATGTATTTGCTTGTATAAATGGTTGGCTAATTGTGTGACTCTCGATTATATGCATACTGAGCAGTTTGGCGTAAATAGGATTAAAGTGAGGTTTAGTGCTATATGAAGGAATATGAATAATGAGGTGTTTGTTGTTGCATATTTTGATTGTGTCCATATTCTAATGTTGATTTGATGCTGGAATAAAGGCGTGTTTAATGAATATTAATGAACTGATAAAACATGAGTTGAATATTATACATTAGATAGATTTTTGAGATGAAAATAATAATTCTAATTGGAAAGAATAAATAGAAATCTCCTGTCAAAAAGTTAGAAGTATTGATGCCTAATATGATTCTTGAAGATTTATTGTGGAAAGTTATAATATGCGGAAATAACTCAGTGATGCTAGAAACCCTGATGATGAACAGTTTGAATATGTGATGAATATTTGAAAAACCTGTTAATTGATCTGATTTGAATAGAGTAGAATGTTGAAAACATGTTAGTGAATTCTGATTGGACAGTACATACTCATGAATTCTGATTGGATAGTACAAAAGTTGGAGAATGTTCTTGAAGGCTTCCACTCGTGCCTGCATCAGCGGTTGCGAGTCGAGACCGCGAGGTTGCGACTCGAGACCATTGAACGACTACTCGAGACCAAGCATGCACATTTGGGGACTCGAGACTATCTGGGTTGCGACTCGAGATCTCCTGGTCTCGACTCGAGACCTCAAGGTTCGACTCGTGCATGCATCACTCGAGACCTCCCACTTGCAACCCAAGACCCCTTGGTTGCGACTCGAGACCCCATGATCTCGAGTCGAGACTACCTAGTGTCGACTGGATTACTTCACTTGGTTATTGGGCCACACAAACGGGTGTTATGGACTGTGTACTAATGTTGTTGTTTAACTGTGGGTGTCTAACTGCTGCTGATTAATTGTTCATGCACTAGGATAGGCCCAATAACATATATGCTGGTATGATACGTGTTACTGTTACCATTACTGTACATTATGCAAAATGTGTGTATTATATGAAATATGGATTTCGTGCTAAGTGTTAGATACGTGTAATTTATACGTGACGTTACTTGCATACGAACCTAATAAATATTTATAAACCATAATAGGGTATGGTTGACCAACCTAACACAAGTAAATTGTCAACCGAGCAAAACAAATGTGAGTTCACTACTTTTTACTTAAAGCATGCGTCCCAGGGAGGGACACGAACCAACTGCTATCTTTGGGAAGAATACTTTCAAACCAATATTTCCGGGGGAAAATGCGAATGGGTACTTTTAATTACTATCTCCGGGGGAGATACGTTTGGATATTATTTATAAATCACAACTAGCCAAACTAAACGAATCTCTATCATGTAAAGTCCCTGCTTACAATACCTATTAATCGCCGGGGGCGAACGGGTTATTAGTTGATAGCGCTATTAGGTTTGACAACCTCACACCGTGACCGGGGGAGATCGGGCGTGAACTAGTATACCTTGCATCTTGGTCAATGACGATAGACATTGACTCGGGGCACAAAATCTTCTCGTCAATAGTTTGGGTAACGCCAGTTTAGTAGCTTTCATATGGGGTAGCTCCCCATGACGTGATTATAAATGCTTTATCTAAACAACTTACGTTTTCGAAAAGTTAAAACTGGACAACTCGTGAACTCGCCAACATTATGTTGATACCCTACTGCATGCTTTGCAGGTTGCTCGATACAGTTTAGGACGGACATTGCAATCGGCTGGAGTGCGTGGTTTGTAAGTTCATAACTAATAAACTTGTGGTTTTAAATTACGATATGTATTCTTTTCCTTTCCGCTGCAACTTAAACTATGTTTTGAAAAATTTAAATTGGTCGCTAATTATACCATTACCTATGATAATAACCAAACGGTTCAAAATAATTAGTGGCTGGATCCTGGTCAGTCGCACGCCTCGCGGTGGTACTCCGCATGTGGAATTTGAGGGTGTGACAGACAATGTTAAAATTCAAGAAGAGTCTAATTTTGAAGAAATTAATCTCTTGTCACCTTCTTTTGAAAATCATTGTTTAGTACCCACTCATGCTAAGTTTTTAAAAGAGTTAAACACTAACACTAAAATTAACGAAACAGTAAGTATTAAGTTAACTAATGATCAAACCTCGCTAATAAAAGAAGATCCATTTGAAATCAACATTACACCGGTTCAATGTTTTTTTTCAAAATTCATTTATTAGTAATGTCACAATTGATAAAGATCTTTGTGTTAACATAATGCACAACTACATTTTCGAAAAATTAAGTATTAGTGATTTCCCTCCACTTCAAATACCCATTTTTCTATCCAATCGGAAAGTTATAAAATCAATCGGTATAGTTGAGGATGTCTTGGTTCAAACAAATCAAATGGTAATCCCAACCGACTTTGTCGTCCTCGATGACGCTACTCTAGTGTTGGGACAACCTTTTGTGAAAATCCACAAAGCTTTGATTAATCGGAAGAAAAACAACTTACCCATTCAATTAGGGGTCTTCAAAAGGAGTGTCGATCTTGAACGATCAATGAAATATCCAATCGCAATGAAGACCCCCTAATTGAAGATGAGCCAGAACCACCCGATAAGGAGGGTCTAGCCAATGACCCTTATAAACGTGGCGCACCACGGAGGCATTCCGCGGAACTATCCTTAGTTTATTTTAGAATATTTTTTATGTTTTCTAGTTTAGTTTTAATTTTCAGGAATAAAACACACTCGGGATGGTGAAGGATAACAAGGGAAACTTGAACCAGCACCCCATGCACGAAAACAGGGCCATCCGACGAAATTTTCTTCATTACAGCAACTTCAGCACGGGCCGTGTTCACCCAACACTGCCCCGTGCTGCACAATCTGCAGAAAATGCCCAGTTCAGGTAAACTGGACATGGGCCGTGTTCACCCAACACGCCCCCGTGCCCAGGCTTTTGTTTCTCTTTATTTATTTCTGTTACTGGCGATCTGAACACGGGGCCGTGCCCGGACACCACGGGGTCGTGTCCAGACGCCCAGTAACATAAAATTTTGTTTTTTTTCACACCTTTTTACACATTCAATCAACCTAAAAACTTATTTTTGGGACACATTGAGGACAATGTGTAATTTAAGTGTGGGGGGGGGGATGCTAAAGCTTTGAATCTCGCAAGTCCTAAACATAAGCCTTACACAAAACTCTATTAGAACCGCTAATCACCCCAAATTTTTTTCAAAAATTTGCATTTTTTTACTTGTCTAGGTTTAACTTGGGAAATTCAAGTTCTAAAAAGGTTATATTTTTACAAATTTACAACCGATAGCGTCGTGATAAAAAGAACCAACATAAGAAAATTATGAAAATGCATGACAAGCTTAGTTAAAATTTGATTATATATACTTGATCGCATAAAAACTCATTCCCACAAAAGTGAGTTTTGAGCCTTTATTGAGCATACAAATACATATCTTTAAACTAAATGCTCATTTTTCGTTTCTTGTGTGAATAGCCGCTTGGTTCTTACAACTCTAGAACTTGCCACGACGATACATTCCCGGTCCTTACCAACTTAAACCCGAGTAAGTAAATGATGGAGGCATTAGGACTAACCCTTTTTATTTCTACACCATTTTTTTTTCTTTTTTTTACCACCTACCCAAAATCCCCCTAGTTAACCCATTTGAGCCTAAACCTTTTCATTTCTTAACCCAAAAACAAACACCCTTTCACCCACCAAAACCCTTTTTATTTTTAACCCTTTGTTTTAGTAACAAGCTCGGTTTTTCTTATGGCTTTTTCAAATATATATATATATATATATATATATATAATTTTTGATGATGAAGCAAAAGAAATAAACAAGCAAGTTCATCAAAAATAACTTTGTTTGAATAATAGCTTCATCAAATAAAAAGTGCAAAAATATAAAGTCTTACGAAAAACCGATGCTTTTTACGATTTTCGCCCTTTTCTACTAACCACTAACCCAACCATCTACCTTTAACCCAAGCCTAACCCTTCACCCAAAAAGTCCTCTTGATATTTACAAAGGTTTATAGTTAAAAATAAGGAAGATTGGTTGCTTGGCAAGCCTATGGTAGGAGTAAGTTCCATGCCGCTCTCGAGTGATTCACTAAAATACATCTTCGGCCGAGTGTTGAGTGATCCCCCGTGAGGTATGTGAACTTGTATATAAATGGAATTTTAAAGAGGCATGTTATGCCCTAATAAGTAATTTATCTTATGAAAAGTTTTAAATAAAACATGACGAATAGGATTGTAAATAAATAAAAATAAAACTTAATAAAGAATCTTGGAAATCCCGACACTCTATGACAAGCCCAAAAAATTTCTCTTCTACCCATTCAATTTGGGAGTGTAAAGCCACATTATAAAGAGTTTTGCTTGAGGACAAACAAAGATTCAAGTGTGGGGGTATTTAATGTGCGCAAAATGCAACATATAAATTACATCAATTGTGGCATAAAACTAACCCTTTTTTAGTACTAAGGTTGGAAAAAGTGTGCTTTTCTCTTCCTTTTGTATTTTCAGGATTAAATGAGCTCAAATTAACAAAAAAGCAAAAAGGCAGCTAAATCTAACATAAATACAAGAAAAGGAACAAACGTGGCATGCCTGACCTCCCCGAAAGCATCTTCCCAAGCAAAACAAGAGAACAGAAGGCTGAACACCCCCCGTGCTCAGTGAACACGGGGGCGTGCCCAAGTGTCAGCATAAAAGACAAAGCTGTAGAAGCTTCTATTGCCCACCACGGGGCTGTGCTCAGCGGACACGGGGCCGTGGTCAACTATAAGATTCGCATAATCCAGGCAAATCTTGATAGTACAGATACGCTTCTGCACACGGGGTCGTGCCCAGCGGACACGGGGCCGTGGTCAACTAATGCAGACAAGAGCAATTAATGAAGACAGAGAAGGAGGATGGACACGGGGCCATGCCCGAGCTACTATTCAGGCTATAAATAGGGGTGCTTGGCTCATTTGCAAACCATCCCTTGGCACACCACCTCTCTCACACTTCACCCACCACCATCACAACACCATCATCCACCACCATCATCCATTGTCCATCACAGAGTGTGTGAGTCGTCTCGGGATCCAAGATTGATCGTAAGAGTTCTTGACAATCAAAGGCCATGTTTGCCTAAGTCTCTTACATCACTTGGTGAAGACAAGTGTCTAGTGTAATACTTTTTATTTTTAATCTTTTCGCACTTTTTACTTGGTTATGTATTAATGACTTTAATAACTAGTTTCTTATGTTGAAGGTGTTTCTTCCTTATCGTTTGTCCGTGGTGTCTTGGCATTATTTTACTGTCTATATAAAATAAAAGATTTTCACCATTCATATCTCCACGGTCTATATGGAGGTATGTTGGCTACCTGGTCGGGGGTTAATGGAACGGTTTGGTAAGAGTCTTGCCTTGTTCAGTGTATAGATCCTGCAAGGACCTGGGTCAAATTTAGTAGGACCTCCTTCAATACCCACCGGTATTGGATGGCGGGGGTCCAAACTCTTTGATCCCCTCATATGTAAGCTACTATTAATACTTTAACCCGGCTACTTAGGACTGTATCCCTGCTGACTCAGACTACTTAGCCGAGGGTAACGTCACCTTCAAAAGAGGGGCCTACCACAATACGCATTAATAACTTAATTAATTATCTTTCAATAATCCGACCCTTTAGGATTGTATCCTTGCTGACTCAAACTACTGTGTTGAGGGTAACGTCACCTTCAAAAGATGGGCCTACTACAATAACTAAGATAATCTTTTAAATAGTGCAAAAGTGCGGAAATAATCAAAGGTTACACTAAACACGAGTCGGAGCCAAGTGATTCATCTTGTCTATCTGTTTTATTTTATTTTTCAGCATTGTAGTTAGTTTTTATTTTTCTTGTTTAAAACCTTTTTCTAAACTTTTGATTTGATTAGACGTTGAGGATAAACCGGTACTGAAAGCTCTTGTGTCCTTGGACGACCTCGGTATCTTGCCAACACTATACTACGCTCACGATGGGTGCACTTGCCCATATGTGTGTTTGGTGTTAGTAAAATATTGTGTTTTATAAATTTAAAACTTGAGTAACGTGTAAAAAGGGCTTAAAATATACTTAATTCCATATACACACCAACCCGCATCAACTTTATATCATCATATTATATCACAAAACATCATTTTTAGTGATCACATTATATTTTAACTTAGTTTCGTCACATCATTTTAAGTTCACTAAATCATGATCATTTAGTCATCACACATACTTATGTACAAGTACCTAATGCATGTTCATTTCATCATCATCATTCAAGACTTAAATACACTCATCCTACATTTATTATGATTCCTTAACAAATCCAAATCATAATCTTTGCTCAATCATTCATCTAATCATCACATCATCAAATGCATGTAACATTCTTCACATTTATGAAAATCCAAACAAAACCCATAAATTCAAACATACACACACATACATACGGCTCATACATATATACGTATACTTCCAAATTTCAACTTTTTCATTTAATCATCTCATATCACAAGAATCTTTCATAAAGAACCTTTTAATTAAACATGCATATACTTTCCAAGAATCTTATCAATCACAAATCAACTAACAATCAAAACAAAATCATTATCACACACACATACACACTTACGACCATACATACATACACACATACTTCCATTTTTTGTTTGAGTAAAACCATTTTGTTATTTATATTTCAAAGTTTGAGAAGAATTCCAAGTTCATGTGAAACTTTCCATCATCATCTTCATCAAGATTTCAAGAACAAGATTGTTAAAAATAAAGTTTATACCTTTCAAAAGTTTGATGGGTTTTGATAAAAATGGATGAGATGGAGCTTGTTCTTACTTGGATTCACCTTGAAAACCTTCTTGGATCTTCAAACAAACTTGAAACTAGCGTGTATCATACATGATTCTCCATAACTTGATTAAAAATTTGAAAATGGTGGTGAGCAGAGGGGTGTTCGGCCGAGAGTAAGAAGGAGAGAGGAAGAGATGAAAAGTTTTTGATCTTGGAAACTTGTTATTGTTGAGTGTAGATGTTTTGTATTGATTAGGTTCCATATACATCAAACACATGGCATAAAGAAAATTTGGTGGACACCCTATGGGGCCACCACCTTGCTCTCACACACACACACACTTTCTCTCTCATGCACATATACATATACATATTCATGCAAAAACATGTATTTTACTGACTACCGAGTATTTTACTTCACGTTTTAATTGCGTTTAAAATTATTTTTATCGTTCTATAAAAATTAACTCACCATAATATTGCTGAACAATATTTTGTTTGCCTAGACTGGTTGCGTTTTCTGTATTTTGCAGTGTACACGCGGTATTGCGCAGTACACGCTTAAATTCAAAAATAAGGATTTTAAGCGTTTTTGTTAATTTTTCTTCACGAGTATGATTAAAAATAGAATTTTAATCATAACATAATATTTTTAGGGTTTTAACATTATCCAAGTGGTCGCCGACGTTCGTTTCGCAATTTTGTTTGTTACGCGATAAGCGTTTATCTTATTATCGCCAAACTAATTTTCAACTAAGTTTGAATTTACCAACACTTCAAATACTATAAATTAACGTCATATTTAATAATTTAGTTCCTTCATTTAGTCATAACACGTGTCATACTAGTACGATACAGGCTTAAAATAGCCGGGTGTCACAGTCTACCCCTGTTTAGGAAATTTCGTCACCGAAATTTTCACATCAAAGGTTTCATTTTCGCATAATGCTGAAGAGATAAGGATAGTCCTGTTATATCTAGTCCTGTAGTTTCCGTGGGAACTCGGGTTCTCACCAGGGGTTCTTGTGGACCTTTACTAACTTAATCATACCCTTCCTCTATTTCTATTTTCTCTGTACTAAATCTTCTTCAAGGTCTTTGATAAATTTTAGTTTATCATTTATGTGAACCTTGTCAGGGGGGGGGGGTAAGGTCAGTGTTCCACCTAGAAATTACCCTTGTCAGGTTAGATACATGTTGTACCACATGTATATCGTTCTATACCTGAGGTAGCCTGAGCCTGTAAGCGACTGATCCAACTCAAGATGGGCTCTCAAAAGTATCTAATTCCACGTGCTCAACTTTCCCCCTTTTTATCTAAACCTAACCTCTTCTCTCCACAATGGCACTCTCAACATATCACGTTTGTCGTCTGAAGTCTACAAAAGTCTTCTTGATTATCTGCATAACTTCTCTAGTTGTTCAATGGTTTCCTGAATGTTTTCAGATTTGGTCGATTTGTTTCTTGCCGTCCTTTGTCCGAAAGAAATAGATCGACACCTTCTTCTATACGTGGCATTAAACAAAATAGCTTCAGAACTTCTGTGATAGCTTCAGAACCAATAGCGAATGAGTATTTCAACTCCCATCAAAATCCATCACTCATGCTTGATGCATGCTTTATAAGTCTCCAAGGTATTATGTAATGTCTCCTACTCCTGTAACGCCCTGCTTCTTCGTACGTTCCTTAATTAGAAAGTTCGTCTTGTAATTCTATTTTTGGAAACTTGTTTCCTTTTGTAATCGTATTTCGTTTCAAGCCATTGTAAATCTGAGACTTCAATCGTAATGAAATTCTATTTTTATACATGCTTATACATGTTATAATACTCGGGTTATACGTTACCAATCTCAAATGCATACGCGCAACCGATACACGACATACTGGTACTCATAACTTATTCATGCTTATTAACTATTAAATACGTGGATAATAATAATAATAATAATAACAACATTTTCACCTAGCAATATTGCAATTAATTAAATAGAAAGTTATAACCTAATAACACATCATCTAACCATGTTGTAAAAAAAAAGGAATTGGCTGCCAAAATAGCCTCTCGACCGCAGGTTCTAGGACAACAAACAACTTGTTTTTTTTTTATTTATTTATCTACCAACTAACTATATTTAATGCCACCCCCTTAACCCTAATCCTACCCCTATAAATACAACTTAATCTCAGCCTCCCTACCACTTTTGCAACACTCTAATCACTCCCAAATCAACCAAAAACGCAGCTGAGTTCTGAAGTTCGAACAGATTGCTACCTCTTCACTAAAGTGAGCATATCTCACTCGTTTCTTATCCGTTTTGTCTCATTCTTTTTCTAGTATACTTGGATTAACCTTAGCTTTGATTCCATGGGTTTTTCACAGCAAACCAGTCCTTGGAACGTCGCCAAAAGAGCTCCAAAGTTCACTGTTCATTTATGTTTTCAATCAAACTTTACTAAACTTGTTCAAACTTGAGTCAAACTCATCTCAAACCTATGTCCTTATGCTTATAACCACTTCTATGGTTAGTTAGGCTTAAAAACAAGGTTGAGACATTCAAAATCAGAGGTTAAACCTCGTATACATTCTGTTTTGTTTAGGGTTTTTAACCCATAAGTAATGTTTAAGTCTAAGACTTGATGTAGGTGTGATTAAGGATTAACTTGGGTTGTCCTACATAAAATTGTTAGTGCATTTATGTCTAGCGCCTCCGTCAATCCAGTTCGAAGCAGAAATCAGAATATAACAAGACTTTATTTTGTAATAATTAGGGAAAAGGCAAGGTGGCAATATTGTAATTAATGAGATCTCTCATTAAAGCCTTGGCCTATAAATAGGAGGCTTATGCCTTAGATTTAGGACTTTTGCCATTTCAGACATTTTGAAGCTTGGTGCTTAGAGAGAGAAACTAGAGAGAGAAAGTGCTCAAGGTGATTCGTGGTGCTTTGTATTGTCGTATATTGAATAGAATCACGTTTATAGTACGGTTCTCGTGTTTGGTCCACGCACGTGTACAGATTCCGCACGTCACACGTGTCGATACGCAATCGTTCGGGAGTGAAAAAATGATCCTACAAGTGGTATCAGAGCAGGAGCTCGATTGCACGGATCAATCGCACAAGAATTCATCAGATTCAGATCAACAATTCATCCAGATTTGTCAAATTTCTTCATTTTTAATCTTCTTCATTTTTGGATTGAAAAACACAAAATTAACATGGCTTTCACGGTTAAAATTGACTGATTTTTGGATGTTATATGCGAAAATCATAATCGCTTAAGCCTACAAAAATTCAGAGCAAAATTTCAAGTAATTTGAGAGAAAACGTGAATTTTCTGTCCGAAAATGATGAAGGTTGCTGTTGCTGTTGCTGTTCATATGGATGTTCACCGATCGGATGGCTATCCGATCGGATAACCATCCGATCCTAAGTCTCATCCGTTCGAAGTAAATTTTGTTTATAAAGTGCAAAGTGTCGGATTGCAATTCAAACGAATCACCATCCGATCCATTGCAAGTCATTAACAGTTGACTTTGTTGACCCTGATTCGATCGGATTGACATCCGATCCAAAGCACATTGTTCATTCAGTTTTAAGGTCCGAGTGTCAAACGGCAATCCGAACGGATTGTCATCCGATCCTAATCACTTTGTTTTGTTTGTTAGAGTGTCAACTCTCGGATCACTATCCGATCCAAAGTCCCATCCGATCCACTGCAGCTTGGTTCTTGTGATTTGAGGATCCAATCGTCGAACGGCCATCCGATCCAAAGCATTTTGATCAATCGTCGAACGGCCATCCGATCCAAAGCATTTAGTGTTCAATCGTCGGATCACCATCCGATCCATAGTACTTTGTTTTGATTAAGTGACAATCGTCGAACGGCAATCCGAACGGATTGCCATCCGACACCCTGCTGTCATTAAACAATTGGTTTGTGGATCAATCGTCGGATAGCAAATCGATCGGATTGACATCCGATCCAAAGACATCCTTCATTAAATCACAGTTGACTTTCTTTGACTTGATTAGATCGGATTGACATCTGATCCAAGCCATCCGATCCATCTGACATCCGATCTAATTAATTGTGTTTGTTTAAAACTGATTGTTTGTTTGGTTGTGTATTCGCAGGTGATAAACGAAAAACATCATGGGTGAAGAATTTTATAACACTTTTTACAAAGCTTTTACATCAGAATCGTCGGAAACATCAACTGTTATACTAAAAACAATAACAAAAGCAATCAATGATAATATAAAACATAATAATTTCTATGGGACTTATTCTAAACCACCTAAACTTGACAATATAGAAGATTACACATGGTGGAAAGAAAGGTTTCTGAACTGGACAAAGGTATATGCTCACGAGAGTTGGTTCTGTTTGGAGTTTGGATATAGCCGACCGATAAACGATAAGCATGAAGTGATTCATCTCAATGATCTTTCCGATGAAGACAAACAGAAATTTTCATACGGACAGAAAATGATTGCATTGAATTAGCAATCTATCAGAAATGATATTTTCTCTTTGTTAGTTCATGATGGTTCATCAAAATCAGTCTGGGAAGCTTTGAGGGTTAAAGCTGAGGGTGGTTAACAAATTAAAAAGAACAAAATTGCTTTATTAAAAAAGGAGTTTGATTTGTTTGATGGTTTAAAAGGTGAATCGGTTCGACAAATGATTGAAAGATTTTGTCACCTTAAAATCAAACTCGATAGATTTGGGATAACAAAAACACGTGAAGAAATAATTGATAAAATCATTGAAGCGTTACCACGAGCTGATGTTTTGAAAAATGATGCGTTGTTTGATACAATTACTCTTGATGTTTTGATAGAAAAGATAGAAAGTCATGAGCTTGAGCTGCAAAAGCAAAGCAAGATGAACAATTCTTCACATCAACAGAATGTTGGTCTTTACTACAAGGGCAGTGTACCTTCGGTGACAGTTAGTGAACCGATAAAGACTGCATATAGTGTTGAAAAGACGAAAGACTCACAGAAAAGCTCATCAAGCTACGATCCAGGATATCATTCATAATCAACAACATCAAACTCTGAAGAACCTGAAGAGATTCTCTGCAACATCACTTTAAAGCTAAAGAAATCTTCAACAATGAACATCAACGCTGCTAAACAACAAATGAGTCTTCTAGGATCAATTCTGGAATCATACGAAGATCTGGTAGCTGGAAAAATTGGAAATTCCGAACTGACAAAGGAAGATTACGACCAGATCGATCCAGAAGAGATGGAACTCGTTGATCTAAGATGGTGTTTAGCAAGCTGCATTCGAAGAGCTCAGCGGTTCATGGATATTACTAGCAGACAATCAATCTGTGGACCATCAACAAAGCTGGGATTCGACAAATCAAAAGTGACCTGCTTCAAATGCAAGCAAAAGGGTCATTTCAAAAGAGAATGCATAAACTCTGTTGTTGAAGAAACCGCTAATACGTTTAAAGAAGATTATTATCAAAAGGCGATCTATCACAAGAACAGAGAGGAATCACCAAGGTTGAAACAAATTGAAGATAATCCTGAAAAGGAGAAAAATCAAGAGCTTGTGTTATGATTCAAGATGATGAAGGGTTTGACTAGAGTGAATTCCTTCCAGAAGATGATCTTGTTGATGTTCGGTTTACAACACATGGCAGAACTGTATCAAAGAATAAACATCGTGCATTTGTTGCTGAGATAAAAGAGAAAACACGAGAAGACATTCTGAAAGAGAAGACTGAGAGAGAAAGATTCTTTGCAGGTTGTCGAATTGAGAAAATGCATGAAGAGTATGAGGAAGCAAAGTACTATGGGAGATACGACAAGAAAAGAGATTGTTATGTCAACAAAAATGGTGATCCAGTTGTTTATCGAAAGGAAGTGGTGTTTGATGATGTTCTTGCAGTAATCCCTCTGTCTGGCGAATATTACTCAAATGTAAAAGATAAAACTAATCTGAAAAGGCTGGACAAGATAATTCGTGATGTGATGACAGCAAGTCTGAAGAAGAGGGATGAAGAAAGAATGAAGAAGAATGTTGATGATTTGAAGAAGGTAGCTGAAGTTGTGAAAGATAAAAAATTTGTTACTGAAGAACAGCAGAACGAAGATGATTTGAAGAAGAAAGGAGAAGATGATGTGAAGGTTGAAAGTTCGATTGAAGTGGATAGTGCTGGTGTTGGTGAGGAACAGAAGAAGAATGAAGCTGATCAGACACAAATGGAAGAGAAAACCGAGGTTCCAATCACTGAGGTAAATACTTCAACTGATTCTGAAATCATAAATAAAACTGTTAAACAGTGCAAGAAATGAATGGAAACGTGTAGTGCTTGTACTTAAAAAAATGAAAAATTCAGAACAAGAGACTTAGAATTCACAAAAATCGAAGAAGTTTTCAAAAATAAATGCAAAGAGATGTTAGAAAACGAAATTTTTTTGAAAGATAATGATGAAAAGATAACACAAAAATGCAAGATTTTAGGAAAAGAAAATGAAAGTTTGAAAGAAAAAGTTTCAAAAATGACAGAAGAATGCTTGCAAAAAGAAAATTCTTTTCAAGAAATGAAAAAAGAGTACGATTCAATAAAACTTGCATATCATATCACAAAGGAATCATATGAAGATGTGAAGAGTCAAATGAAACTTGTTCAATTGATATTGAAATATTGTTCTGAAACATCTGATATGCTTAAGCGACAATATTCAATTAAGCAACAAGTTGTAAATTCTTACATTGAAGATGTTGCTAAGCTAAAACGTAAATAGCTTATTTAGAACAAGACAACAACAAGTTTACACTGTTATCACGCTTCATCATATGTTCTTGAACGCATTTTCAATCTAAAACCGATGGTAAAGATTCTGAGCAAAACAAGAAAGGAATTGGCTCAGAGTATCATCAAGTTCCACCGCCGTTTGAGGAAAAATTCACGTTCTATGATGACGAGAAGGTGGAAAACGCTTTCAACATGGTTGATCAATTGCCAGATAACATTGACGTAACCTATTCCAAATCTGATGATTCTAGTGATTCAGAGGCGGTAGGTAAGGTCGTTGAAAGTGTCTTGAAAGAAGAGTCGGTTGATACAGGTAAATCTGAATCACAGGATGAAAATGATGGTAGTTTTCATGAAGGTTATCTGAAAAACTCAAAGTCTGAGAAAAATACGAATGATGATTCAAAAGGATTGGTGTATACCATGATTGGACCGGACAAATTATTCTCAGATCTTGAAGTCCCAATTCAGAATGTGATTTTAGAAAAGATTGACAAAGTGTTCAAAATGATTGAAATAGAAAAATCTGAAATTTCAAAATTCGCTGGAGAGAGTCACAAAACTTTTTATAACAAACCTGGTTACAAAAAGAAAAACATGAAGGCTGGGTTGGGTTATAAAAAGAAACAAAATTGGAAAAGAAATGAAACACCAAATTATCAGACAAAGATGAATTTTGTTCACGGAACAAGTTCAGAAGAAGAGAAAGAACTCCAATTTAGACGATAGTCTAATGAAGAGTTCTATGCTCAGAAAAAGAAACAACAGCAGGTTAAAGATGTGTCCAAGAGAACATGCTTTAAGTGTGAACAAATTGGACATCTCTGTCAAAATTGTCCAAATCTTAAACCTGTTGGTGTTGAGACGAAAAAGAAGTCTGATGTTGTGAATCAGAAGTCAACCAAGTTTGATTCAAAGGAAACTTGGAAGCTGAAAATGTCAAAGGCTGACTCACAACAAACATGGAAACCAGTGACACCCAGACTTAGAACAACACAAAGTTGGAAACAACTGTTAATGCAACAAAACCAAACCATTTTTGGAAACCAAAAGTTGTTGTTCAAAATAAAAATGAATCACATTTTTACAAAAGAAGTGCTTCAAAAGGACAAACTTGGGTTGAAAAGAAACAAAAGGTTTCTGTGAGTGATAATCGGAATGAAAATACATTTGTAAAAATTGATAAAGATTTTCCGAAGTTAAATGAAACATATAGTGTTGAAATGCCTAAGGTAAAACAGACCTGGGCTAACTTGTTCAAGTAATTGAGTAAGTGTGAATGTGCAGGTGCTCAAGAAAACAGATGATTATCAAGTTGGAAATGATAGCAGCCTGGCACGAGAGTAGGAGGCTGCTGGTCCCTGCGATGGTTAAACAGGGAGTTTGTACATAAATAAACTATATTTCAAAACCCGAAAAATGAAAAATTAAAAACAAAACAAAAATATGTTTTTATTTTGTCAAATATTGAAAAATAAAAAATATGTTTGTTTTTAAATTTGTCAAAAATCAAAAATTTTCAAAAATATGTTTAGTGAATATGCCGAAACCCTCCCGGCGGAACAAACATGATTAATTTCACAAGATTGAAAAACGGTTTTCAAACTGTAAAATATCAATGTGTTGTAAATCATGGGGATATATTTTCTGCAAAACAGAGCATGGGAAGCAGAAAATGGATGGCGAGACAAAGCTATCAGTATTGGTTATCAAATTTTCTTTAAATGTTTTGAATTTTAGGGGGAGTAAGAAAATGTCAGAAAATCCAAAAACATTTGAAAATTTGAAAAAGCTAAAAACATGATAAAATTAAAAAAAAAAGAGTTTTTGTGTAAAAAGAGGAAATGATAGTACATCAGTTAGACAATCACAGTACGCTAAAGAAATGGAAAGTTAAATGTGATAAACGGTCTCACTGATGATATGCTAGTAGGTTTTTATACGCTTAGTAGATTGTTTCGAGATATAAATCTAAATATCAAATACTTACATATCTCGTGGGGAACATCTATCGGATATATGGGTAACCCCCGAAATCTTGTTTGAGAGATTGTCTGATTCTATGATACTAGGTCTCTATACTGTTTGATATCTGGGGTATTATACCTGGTCTTCTGATATTGCGGAAGCAATGGCCTAGACCCCGTATAATACTTTACACGCTTTAAAAAGCTTACCCTCTGCATAAAAACTGAAAAATATCGAAAGATATGAATCAATTGCAGTTGAAGAAAAGATTCTCTAAAGGGAACACACCTAAAAGTCGAGCCTTCATCTCTTTGACTGAACGGAAGTTCATACCTGAGCTCTCAAGGTCTTGCATTAACCCAGAATACAGATATCAAATTAGTATACTCACCTGTAAGACTGAATCTAGGGAATTTTGATACGGGAGTATATTCTGAGGTGGGACACACGCGAATAAGTTAAGTCCTTAAAACACTAAATATGTATCTCGAATCAATTGAACTTTGTGTGAAAATTTAAGTGGATCAGTATACTGACAATCTAAGTGAATCGTTTAGAGCTTAAAGTGTTTTAAAGCTCAACGGTACTAGTGATTTGTCATAAACTGATATGATCCTATGACACGAACTCAAACAAAAATATTGTCTGTAAATATGTTTGTAAATATTTCTTTACTGCCTTACATTTTAGAAAACTACAAAAAGATTTTGATTCCATTTTATTTTCGACAACCGATGTCTGAGAGCTGAGTTTCAAAATCTAAGTATGCTGATCGTGTTTCTGAAAATAAACAAGTTCATTAATTTGAAACTTGAAGTTTAAAAAAAATCAAAAATCAAAATAGTTTGTGATATCTCCAAGGTCATTAAGTTGGACTTAGATGATAAATCGTGAAGGATTTGGATTCTTAAATTGTTAAAAATCTGTTGTAAAGAGTTAGGTTTCGATTTTGGATACTTAATACTGCCAAATCTATGAAGTTTGTTGATAGGGGGAGAGAATCAAGTATTTCTGGATATATTCATATTATTATATTTTAGAGCCAGGTTCTTGATTTAAAAGTTTTAAAGAGCCAGGTCACGATTCCTGGACAATCATAAATACTTTCACTGTCGCATATTTGAAATATTTCAGCTTATACTGAGAGAACCAGGTTTTCATTCCTGGATATTCAAAACGTTTTTACTTATAAATGTTTGAGGATTGCAGATGTTGTACCAGATTACGATCCCGATAGCCGAGTCAAGGGGGAGTCTGAAGACGATCATCGCAAGGGGGAGCTTGTAACCAGAAAGCAAGGTGTCGATCCCAAAAGCACGGAAGCTTGACGAAAGGGGGAGCCTGAAGAAAGAGTCTACCGAAAGGGGGAGCTGAACCTGAAGACAGATCCATGGGGATTCTGTTCAAGAATGAGGGAGTCTGTGTTTGTTGAAGATATCAAACTTTCAAGAAGACTCAGAGAGAGAGAGAGAGAAAGATAAGACGCTACGAGATTGACTGCGGCAATATCCAAGGGGGAGTCTGTTAGTGCATTTATGTCTATCGCCTCCGTCAATCCAGTTCGTAGCAGAAATCAGAAGATAACAAGACTTTATTTTGTAATAATTAGGGAAAAGGCAAGGTGGCAATATTGTAATTAATAAGATCTCTCATTAAATCCTTGGCCTATAAATAGGAGGCTTATGCCTTAGATTTAGGACTTTTGCCATTTGAGACATTTCGAAGCTTGGTGCTTAGAGAGAGAAAGTGCTCAAGGTGATTCGTGGTGCTTTGTACTTGTCGTATATTGAATAGAATCACGTTTATAGTACGGTTCTCGTGTTCAGTCCACGCACGTGTACGGATTCCGCATGTCACACGTGTCGATACGCAATCGTTCGGGAGTCAAAAACCGATCCTACAAAAATCCCCACATTGCTTGATGATTTCTTATAGATTAGTTGTTTATATTCTTGTATTACTTGTAGTTCGTGACCCTCCTTGTATGTTTTTACATCAAGTGTAGTGGTGAACACTTAGAGGTACCTAAATGGAAGACTTCTCTTCCTAGCTCCTACATGATTTCCATGAAACTTAGAGGTGCCTAAATGAAGATTTAATATTCTACCTCATGCTTGACTATAGGACATAATAATATATATAACATAAATAATACTTATATATACTATACAACATTCGAACCTTTGATGATGAACTTGTGCTCATTCATCAAAGTGCTAGAATAACATCATCTAAGACATAAAACTTGTTATGATTCTAATGGGTATACTACTCATGAAAACATTATAACCTTTGAGGTTTCATAGTGTCAAACAAGTGTTATATGTTAAAAGATGGTTACTTTCATATGTTATATTTTTTGTGTTTTTAAGCTCCGAATCTTCATTCCACCGTATTATTCCCAATACTCATACACTTTGCTTCTTCGTGTAGAAGGACTTGGTGTTCCAACCTCCTAATCAACAAATGACTCACTCGCGGATTCTCAAGTTCAAGACTTGCAAAACCGTGAGTACATTTGACCCATTTACTTTTAAAGACACTTTGGGTTGTAACATGTTATTATACAAAATATACATTCACACACTTAAACATACTTTATGCTCTCAATCCGTTATACATGCTACTTGTTTACTTAGGTTCATGCTAGAATATAAATTATATATGTCATTAACTTTGCTAAGCCCTCAACTTAACATATATAGCGCTATAGGAGTAGCACACCACCCGTCAGGGTCTTGTTAAGTCTTTATTCTAAACAGTCTCGTCACTTTTGTGGCGAGGGATGCTACATACTAATGGACACTTGGGTTTGACGTATTGTTATGCATGCTAGTTACCTTATATACAAATTGCCATGTGGATTCGAGATAATGCTTTTATACTTATGCTATACTTATTCAAACCTTGTGTACTCGCCTTTGCTTTTGCATTGAAATTAATTTAAACATGTTACAGGTTGAGGATGATGATGCTATGAAACGAAGTAGCGATGA
The DNA here is from genome assembly GCA_030545235.1 of Helianthus tuberosus. Lineage (NCBI taxonomy): Eukaryota > Viridiplantae > Streptophyta > Magnoliopsida > Asterales > Asteraceae > Helianthus > Helianthus tuberosus. Next base: position 36,563,573 of record CM060436.1, read on the forward strand.
TGCCTAGATACACATTTATACGTCTTAGGTTTAAATTGTTGTATCAATTTTGTTATGTTTATGTTATGAATAATGTTGTTATTTGAATTTCTTGTAATGTGTTGACAATTTTATTATGAAATGAAAATGGTTGATTTAAATATTGTCACAAATAGTGTTATGAAGTCTCTTGCAATCTATTTCGTCTCATCCCAATGATTTCGCCATCGGTTGGGGTGTGACAACTCCATATCATGAGTTGTACAGTTCTTCCTATGCACTTCTAGTTGTCTGGACGCATATGTTGTCACTTTGTCCTTTTTGCACAATGTACAACTACGGCCCAAACGTGACACATCTCAGTATACAACTAAATTTTTATTTTCCCTTAGGCAGAGATTGAATTTGTGCACTGTACAACTTTCCTTCAGCAATTGTAAAACTTCCTCTTACATCTTTGTCGAAGCAATTCTTCTGTTCTTTTGAGTTGTTACGTCAATGGTCGCGAAAAATGAGCTTTTGACTTCTAAGCCGACACTTAGGGAACTCATCATCCAATTCCTCGTCCTTAGCTGTTTCAGAAATCTTCTTCTTGATTAAGGTATACCAAATTTGTTTGAACAAATTTCGTGATAGTATTCATCGGTGATATTCTTAGGGAAATCTTGGAATGTCCTGTCAGCGATCTTCCTCCGACGATAGTCCACTCGCGTGCCATAGCTAGATTTCCTCAAATGATTAATCAATCATCAAACCTCAGAAGTAGGTACCAATTTTGATAGTTAATTTATTCATTCTCCTATTAATCTATGCAGGTTCTGAGGAATCTATCCCCTTCTTCAATCTACATGTCCTAATAACTCTCAAATTCCAAAAATTACTATTGCTTTACCACTAAGGCAGGGTAATTGCACTAGTTTCTTTGGACCATAATCTCAGCTTTATTCTTGGATAGCCAATCCAACCCAATTACTATATCGATTCTGCCTAGCTCCGCCAGCAGCCTTAGTTACTAACTATAATCATACTACTGAACACTACGATCACGTGTGACATCACGGGATTCTATCCATTTATCATATACTAATTCTAGTTAGCTTACTTACTTGTGATCACATAAGGGACTCAGGATTTTCAGAATGATATTTCAGCTATCCTTAGTCATAAAATAGAGTAAACGTAGAGTAGTTAATGACCATGAACGTACCGGTGACAAGTGTAGGATTAACACATGTCTTCCTAGAATTTGGCTCCAATGCTTTACCTTTGGCACTCTGATCCTTTGATTCAGGGCAATCCCATTTGAGATGTCTATGCTTTCCACATCTGAAGCATCCTATAAGTTCGACTCCATCAATCGTGCTTTTAGCATAGCTGATGCGTGTGTAGCGTTATATAATTTTTATGTATATTTTAAGCCCTTTTTAACACTTTAGTCAAGTTTTAAATTTATAAAACACGATATTTTACTAACACTAAACACACATATGGGAAAGTGCACCCATCGTGAGCGTAGTATAGCGTTGGTAAGATACCGAGGTCGTCCAAGGACACAAGAGCTTTTAGTACCGGTTTATCCTCAACGTCTAATCAAATCAAAATTTCAGAAAAAGTTTTAAACATGAAAATAAAAACTAAAAATGCTAAAAATAAAATAAAAATAAAACAAATAGACAAGATGAATCACTTGGATCCGACTCGCCTTTAGTGTAACATTTGATGATTTCTACACTTTTGCACTTTTTAAGAGTTTATCTTAGTTAGAGTAGTAGGCCCCTCTTTTGAAGGTGACGTTACCCTCAACCTAGTAGTTTGAGTTAGCAAGGATACAATCCTAAAGGGTTGGATTATTGAAAGATAATTAATTAAGTTATTAATGCGTAATGTGGTAGGCCACTCTTTTGAAGGTGACGTTACCCTCGGCTAAGTGGTTTGAGTCAGCAGGGATACAATCCCAAGTAGCCGGGTTAATGTATTAATAGTAGTTTACATATGAGGGGATCAAGCCATTTGCACCCCCGCCATCCAATACCAGTGGGTATTGAAAGAGGTCCTAGTAAGCTTGACCCATGTCCTTGCAGGATCTATACACTGAACAAAGCAAGAACCTTACCAAACCATTCCCTTAACCCCCGACCAGGTAGCCAACATATCTCTATATAGACCGTAGAGATATGAATGGTGTAAATATTTTATTTTATATAGACAGTAAAATAATGCCAAGACACTACGGACAAATGATAAGGAAGTTTCACCTTCAACATAAGAACTAGTTATTAAAGTCATTAATACAAAACCAAATAAAAAGTGCGAAAAGATTAAAAAACAAAAGTATTACACTAAATGCTTGTCTTCACCAAGTGATGTAAGAGACTTAGGCAAACATGGCCTTTGATTGTCAAGAACTCTTACTATCAATCTTGGATCCCAAGACTACTAAACACACTCTATGATGGATGATGGATGATGGTGGTGGGTGTGGGTGTTGTGATGGTGGTGGGTGTGGGTGTTGTGATGGTGGTGGAGTGTGGGTGAAGTGGGAGAGAGTTGGTTTGCCAATGGATGCCTTTGAAGTGAACCAAGCACCCCTATTTATAGCCTGCACAGAAGCCCGGACACGGCCCCGTGTCCATCCAATTTATCTTTCTTCATTGATTGCAATTTGTCTGCATTAGCTCCACACGCCCCCGTGTCCGTTGGGCACGGCCCCGTGTGCAGAAGCGTATTTGTACTATCAAGATTTGCTTGGATTCTGCGAATCTTAGCGTTGACCACGGCCGTGTTGAGCTGGGCACGCCCCCGTGTTGGGAAATAGAAGCTTCTATGCTTTGTCTTTTTTGCAGACACTTGGCCACACCCCCGTGTCCGCTGGGCACGGGGCCGTGGTCAGCCTTCTGTTCACTTGTTTTTGCTTGGGAAGATGCTGTCGAGGGGTCGGGCATGCCACATTTATTCCTTTTCTTGTAATTATGTTAGATTTGGCTGCATTTTTTCTTCTTTTGTTCATTTACGCTCATTTAATCCTGAAAATACAAAAGGAAGACAAAAGCACACTTTTTCCAACATTAGTACTTTAAAAGGGTTAGTTTTATGCCTCATTTGATGTAATTTATATGTTGCATTTTACACACATCAATAGCACTCAAGGGTCACATGTCCGATTCAGCCATACCTGTTACATCTCTATCGTTCATCGACTGGAGTTTTCTTCACCAAGCTGTTTTTGTCCTTTTTTACCTCTTTCTTTCCAGATCCACTGGCGTTGACCGTAGCCGCTTTACCCAATTTGTGTTTCTTCATGTCCTTCTTTTTGGATTTCTTCCTTGAATTCTCTAACTTACGCTTCCCAGTGTCTCCACTCCTATGTTTGATACGTTGAATAATCCTAATGGTCAAACTGCTGTGACAATCTATCTCCTCGTACGACATCGCTTCTCCATCGCGTAAGGAACCAGTAAATGATCTCGGGTTGGGACCCTGGAATGTTTTATTCGTACCTCTATGTACTATTCACCAAGTTAATGAAAAATCAAGATTACTCTTAGATTATATCATAATGCAGGAAACTTACTAAAACTTTTCCTATCATTATTCGACCTGGTGGGTTTTCGGACGACGCTACTCTAAAACCATGCACCTTCTCACTGCATCCGTGTCCATGTCCCGCAGCTCGGTTAACTTCGCGCTGTTCCAAAGCAGTGTTAACGTGCTAAGCGATTAGTTGTGCTAACTCCTCGGGTGTGATAGGAAATCCAATACTTTCAGTAGAGGAACTCTGTCTCGCTTTTGGTGGCATATTGACGTTTCTATTATTGGAGCAATAATAACAACCTAAGGAAATATTTAAATAATTCAATCATTAGATGCGAACGAATTAAACAATATATATGTAATCACAATCACATAACAATTTGAAAAATTTAACCAAAAACCCATTGTTTTGATATTTTGTATTGGAAATTACATTACTTGTTCATAGTTTTCAGAAACTAACAAAATTTGGTGTGAATGAAATCGACACCATGGACAACTTTCACCGAATTTCCTCCTAAAATACCTAATTGGCGTACAAGCCTAAGAAGGGTTACCAAAAGGAATAAAATGTACGAAACATCAACAACAATCACTTAAAATCTAAAAACTCTAACAACTTCCCAACAATCTCCTCAAGCTCCGCTATCCTATGACACATCTGATCTCTCATGATATCATCTAACTTCCAAATATCCTCATATGCATCCATCTGACCCCCAAGATCCTGCATCTTTCCCTTAGTCATCTCTAAGTCCCCTCGCAGAGTAGTAATCTGACGGTCACAATGTGAGCGTCGATCTACCCAAACTCCCTTCTGCTTCTTCGATGCAGACTCCGTAACAGCCCTAGAGGTCGATGCTATATCTTCTGCAAGTCGGATTCTCTTCCCTTGGCGTGCAAGAACTGGTAATGGTATGATGGAGACTAAGGATCCGGACTGAGGAACAAATAACTCTGGTATGAATGGTGGAGTGATCTCGGTCGTAGGCTCGAAAGTATCAGTGAGTGGAACTACTGGTGGCTCTAGAGGTCGAGTCGTGATAACAGTGGCGTCCACTACTGGCGCTACTCCATAAGATCATCCAATCATCGTTATATCCCTGTCCAACTCATTTACTACCGGTGCCATGCCAGATGATTGTCCAATCTCAGAGACTGAGGATGGAACAGTGGAATCATCATCATCAATCCACCCGTTACTAGCATAATGTGTATCTATCTGACTGACAAAAAATGTGGAATCGGTGTAATATGACGAAGTAAACTGGTCATATCAGCAGACTGAGAGGTAGTCTGTGGTAGCTCTGGCAATACTGAGGTCGGAGAGGTCTCGAATTCAGGCTCATTCTAGGAGTCGTGAATCTCAATAGTCTTGTGCACGTGCGACATCTGTGACATAATATTACCGTACTAAGTAAGTGCGTGATTAAAATGAAAAATATATAACACATAAGGCATATACAAACAAATTAACACATATGCACATAAGTTCTTTATAGTTCTCATACATGATTAACATTTGTTTTTATTTTTAATCTTTGGCTTCGTGAATTTTTGGATTTAATCTCAAAACTCTTTGGTTGAAGTCTACTGTTTTCTATGAAAACACTCAGTTCACTAACAACCATTGGCTCTGATACAAACTTCTGTCACACCCAAAACGTCGCAGCGGAAATACAAATGTGGCGGTGACGGAGGTTGGTACCCATAAATGTCTTAGTGGTTGATGCAATATTTATTTTGGACATTTGGATTATTTTAAATATAAGGTTTTAAGTTTCAAACGTACGTCACAACCACATCATAGTTGTTTGACCCTTAGGGTCTTATTACACACGGTCCTAAAAGTAGTTTAAAAAGTGTCCAAACATCATTTATTTATTTAATAATCACATCAAACAACCACATGACAACACAATCCAAAATTCCCACAGCCGAACTCATGTACCTGAAGAACACGTAAAAATCAAGTGTCAACACAATGGAGGGTGAGTTCACGTATTCAAATTCGTAGCAATTTGTTTAAGGAAAAACTTTCTTATTATAGATTTTTAATGATAAAACATCCCTATAGAATTAAGAAAGTTAATTTTATTTCCTTCATAAAATCCGAGGGTAATTCATCTGAAATTGTTTATTTGAAAAGTCTCCGATGAAATTTTCTACCCATGGTTTCAATATTAAATATTTGTCATTCTTTCAGTTTTGTAAGTTTGCAAGACATTATGAGCTATATACTATGATTGAGGCTCTAATCAATACTAGACGATTATAGAATGAATTCGCTTGTGAGGACCGTTTCGGTGCTCCCGAATGCTCCGACTGGCTAGTATGACTTCATATCTCATGCGGAATCCGAGTATGAAAGTGACATGCATAAAAACAAGCTAATTAAACTGGTTTCTATTGATTATTTGAAAGTACAAAACCGTGAAACCAAATGGACAGAGTTTCCTCTCTCAAGTCCAAAAGTTCTACAAATGGCAACCTCTGATCTCCTATTTATAGGCAACCACATTCGTATGAACTGCCTGGAACGAATGTGGCTTTTGGACGAATGGCACCTAGGGACTGCACATTCGTGCGAATGTGACTATTCACTAAATTCTCATTTTTCTAACCTACAATCCTACAAAATCAACTACGACTCGATACATTAACAATTATGAACATGATTTGACAGAAGCAATAGACATAATGAATTCACATCGCCGCTATGTGGACCGGAGCTACCGATCACGATGGGGCGTCAAGCTGATAGATCTATCAACAATTCTACGTGTTCAATACTTAATGATTAAAAATGGCTAGGATGCATCTGATTGTCCTCCCTAATTGCATCAATATATATAACCTACTAGAAAACAATTTAATATTTGGTGTTGCATAAATTCCCGATGTCCCCCACGCAATGTAAGCCTATGCTGCTACTTACACTCTTGAGATTTGGTAAATTTGTCCCAACTTAGATTTACAAATGTTTTTAAATCCTTACGATCGTTTTACCCATAACACCGTAATTCTTTCCGTTTGTCCCCGAAACATATTTATAATCAATCATATTTCTTCTGAAAATCCGTGTTTTCCTCGAAAACATATTTATATCATTCAAAACCATATTTTCCATGAAAATATATTTTAGATTATACATAGGCATATTTTATACAAAACATATAATTATACTTTAAGACGTATTCTTCCCCCAAAACAGTAAAAGAGAGGTTTAGTGACACTCACATTTGGGTGCGTTTATTTTATCACAATCCCTCAAATTGAATCTACATGTCCTAATTTAAATAGGAATGATTTAATAACCAACTATTCCACTAACATCTAAGTTTCTTCAACACCTAAAATTTTCACATAACTCTGAGATTTTCTCAAAAAGTCTTTGTTTTGATTATGTTGGCATATATATATATATATATATATATATAGGATTAGGTTCAAGAGTGAACACTAGTGTAGCTTGCGAACTGAGTGAACTAATCCTGGCCATACACGTGTGTAGATCAATGGCCAGGATTTGATGTTGAAATACACTAGTGTATTTTACAATTTGATGATGAGATCCTGGCCATACACGTGTGTAGATCAATGGTCAAGATTTGTTCACTCAGTTCGCAAATACACTAGTGTTCACTTTAGAACCTCACCCTATATATATATATATATATATATATATATATATATATATATATATATTAAGATTTTCGTGATTTGAACAATTTTATTGGTGACTTTTAGAATGTTTTACCCGTTATGATGTCCACTTATATACAATATATCTACGATTTGCGATTCGTAATATATTTGTGTATATATATGGGCATGTTCGACATATATCATAAATCACATATTCCATCAATTTATGCATTTTATCGTTCTCAAAGGATTCAAATACAAAATAACTCATCAAGTTAACCTAGGCATTATCTTCATGCTCAACACATAAATTACACACATAACGTGACTTTTAACATAGTTACCGTTTTAATCGCACAAACGCATAAACATAGTATTAATTCCTATTATCATGTATACAATTAACACATCACATTACTTATACTCATATTCACATATCACTATGCCAAACATAAAGTTTACCCGCAAATAATCCGTTTTCGCGTACATCGAAATGTGCGTATTTTAACGTTTTCGGTAACGTTTTCAGGCGTCGGAAGTCACGTTTGACTAATCAAACACTAAAGTTACTTACTATTAGTTAAAATATTTATATTTATTGTAAAAATATTAGTTTACAATCTGTTTTAAAATAGTTTCGCAAAATTTGATTAAAAAAACAATTTTTACCGTTTTTAACGCATAGTCTTGTACCGAACTTTACCGAAATGATCCCAAATCATTATGAATTCATATTTTAACACAACACATATTATCTAATCAATAAAATGATGGTTATATTCATGTTAGTGAAGATTTCATGCATGTCACATTTATCACATAATTTCACCCAATTTACTACTTCTAAAGCTTCATGTACAACATGCAAAGCTACCCAAACTTATGACATGATTTTATATCATCATATTATATCACACAACATCATTTTTAGTGATCACATTATGTTTTAACTTAGTTTCATCACATCATTTCAAGTTCACTAAATCATGATCATTTAGTCATCACACATACTTATGTCATCATCATCATCATACTCAGTAAATCCCACCAATAGCAAAGCAAAGGTAGGGTCTAAGAAGGGTAAGATGTAGACAGCCTTACCTCTACCCCTTCATCACATCATTTCAAGTTCACTAAATCATGTCATCACACATACTTATGTACAAGTACCTAATGCATGTTCATTTCATCATCATCGTTCAAGACTTAAATACACTCATCCTACATTTATTATGCTTCCTTAACAAATCCAAATCATAATCTTTGATCAATCATTCATCTAATCATCACATCATCAAATGCATATAACATTCTTCACATTTATGAACATACAAACAAAACCCACAAATTCAAACATATACACACATACATACGACTCGTACATATATACATATACTTTCAAATTTCAACTTTTTAATTTAATCATCTCATATCACAATAAATCTTTCATAAAGTACCTTTTAATTAAACATGCATAAACTTTCCAAGAATCTTATCAATCACAAATCAACTAACAATCAAAACAAAATCATTATCACACACACATACACACTTACGGCTATACATACATACACATATACTTCCATTTTTTGTTTGATTAAAACCATTTTCTTATTTATATTTCAAAGTTTGAGAAGAATTCCAAGATTATGTGAAACTTTCCATCATCATCTTCATCAAAATTTCAAGAACAAGATTGTTAAACATAAAGTTTATACCTTTCAAAAGTTTGATGGGTTTTGATAAAAATGGATTAGATGGAGCTTGTTCTTCATTGGATTCACCTTGAAAACCTTCCTGGATCTTCAAACAAACTTGAAACTAGCTTGTATCATACATGATTCTCCATAACTTGGTTAAAATTTGAAAATGGTGGTGAGTAGAGGGGTGTTCGGCCGAGAGTAAGAAGGAGAGAGGAAGATATGAAAAGTTTTTGATCTTGGAAACTTGTTATTGTTGAGTGTAGATGTTTTGTATTGATTAGGTTCCATATACATCAAACACATGGCATAAAGAAAATTTGGTGGACACCATATGGGGCCGTCACCTTGCTCACACACACACTTTCTCTCTCATGCACATATACATATACATATTCATGCAAAAACAAGTATTTTACTGACTACCGGGTATTTTACTTCGCGTTTTAATTGTGTTTTAAGCCGTTTAAAATTATTTTTTATCATTCTATAAAAATTAACTCGCCATAATATTGTTGAACAATATTTTGTTTGCCTAGACTGGCTGCGTTGTCTGTATTTTGCAGTGTACGCGCGGTATTGCACAATACGCGCTTAAATTCGAAAATAAGGATTTTAAGCATTTTAATTAATTTTTCTTCATGAGCATGATTAGAAATAAAATTTTAATCATAACAGAATATTTTTAGGGTTTTAACATTATCCGGGCGGTCGCCGACGTTCGTTTCGCATTTTGTTCGTTACGCAATAGGCGTTTATCTTATTATTGCCAACATAATTCTCAACTAAGTTTGGATTTACCAACACTTAAAATACTATAAATTAATGCCATATTTAATAATTTAGTTCCTTCATTTATTCATAACATGTGTCATACTAGTACGATACAACCTTAAAATAGTCGGGTGTCACAAGCTACTACTTCTGTTTTCCTTTGAAAATAAACAAAGTTGAGGATACTCAACTTCTTCCTTGAAATCAAAGTAATAGATGGATTTTCTTATTCTTTTACCACTTAAATAAATTTTGTTATCATCTAAACCAACTAATAAACACTTTTCTGGTAAGAATGTTACCTTGAAACTTTTGTCAAAAAATTGCCCACATCTGAGAAGATTGTATTTCAAACCTTCTACATAGGCTACTTACTTAATGGTTAGTGATCCATACTTGAAACTACCATATCCCAATGTTCTCCCCTTTACCCCATACCGAATTTTACCAATTTACACAGTTTCTGTTTAAAGTTACCGATTAAGCTCCTGTCCTCAGTCATGTGCTTGGAGCTTCCTGAATCGCAGTACCAGATCTGCTGCACATGATGGTCCTGAAACGGTAAGGTTAGAGATTTTTTAGTACACAAACCGGTTTGGGTACTTTTTCTGATGAAAATTTGCTTGATGTTTCTTCTTCGGATGGATAGTTCTCATCAGAATTTCTGTTAAATGTTGAGTCATTAACAGATAGTTTGTTTTTGGAAAGATGTTGAATAAGCCTCAGTATTTCAACACACATACAATCCATTTTGTCAGAATTTTTTGACAAATTAGATTGTGATGGAAGGTTAGCAGTTCTTTGAAATTTGGGATGAGTTATCTTTGTGTTTTCTAAGAAATTTTGTTTTATCTTATGCCTTTTTCCCTTTGAATTAGATTTTGATGATAAAGAAAAATTGTCAGAGCTTGCTGATTTGCAAGATTCTGCATCAGATTTAGATGTCAATGTATCAGAATTTGGACCTAATGCTTTTACAAAGGTGGTGGGATATTTGGTATTTGTTTTTTATATAACCTAACCCTTCACCTTTGTTTTTTGATGTTGTATCTATGAAGTTTATAAACTCTCTTACTTGTTGAAAAACTTTTACATTGATCTCACTATCATGATTTTTTTTGTATAATTTTTTTCTTTCTTTCTCATAAAATTTTGTTTTAGCTTCTTTTGTTAAGTGTTCTCTTCAAGTAGAGACTTGTTCTTGGGTTTAACTTCACTTAACAATTTTTGTAAATCATCAGATTTTTTGTTTTCTGCAATATGTTTTTTTCTTGCAGGAGTTTGAAATCTGTCATAAGCTTATTCAATTAATGTTTCAAATCTTGTTTATTTGAGCTTACCTTGTGTTCTGAAGAATCAGATTCTTCATCAGAAATTCTTGCCATTAGACAAAAGTTTGCCATTTTTTCTTCTTTATCATCATTAGAAGAATCATCTGTTAGCCAGGAGTTTGTTCCTGCAATTAAGCTGGCATGTTGTTGTCTTTTAGTTTCTTCAAGCTTTTTCTCATAATAAGAAATATCTTTTAGCTTCTTGCTTTTGCACTCTGAGGTATAGTGTCCCTTTTGCTTGCACTTGTAACTTCAGTTTTTCCTTTATCTTTTGATTTTCCTTCCACCCTTCCTCATCACCCTTCTGGTATTTATTACTTCCTCCTCTTAGTCTTTGCTCAAATGTTTTTGTGAGCAATGCAATTGCCTCGACGAATGCTGAAAAATCTGATGAAGTATCAAAATTTTCTAGGCTTGGTTTCTGGCAGTGAGAGGTTTGTGGATCAGAATTGATTGTTCTCTGTGAGTTGGAAATGAGGGCTATGGGTCCTCCTCTTTGTGTCGAATTTTCATAAATTTTTTCTTTCTTGGGACAAAAATGCTATAGAGATCATGTAAGCTCATGTTTCCTATTTTCTTTCTTGGGACAAAAATGCTATAGAGATCATGTAAGCTCATGTTTCCTAGCTAGGGCATCCAGAAACTTTACATTTCTCTCATCATTGGATTTTTCAACACCAAACATTTTGAGGTCATTTAATAGTTTTGCAAATCTGTTATATGTTTCAGAAAGACTCTCATTGGGAAGACTTTTAAACCTTTCATAAAAAGAGACACAATTTGTTCGTTTGTTTCTTTTCATTCTCTCCCCTCATTCACAAAGATTTTCCAATTGATCATATATTTCCTTAGCAGATGCACATGCATCTACTTGAAAGAATAAATCGTTTGGAAGTGCCATAATCAAGAGTGATTTGGCCTTTTCATTGGCTTCCACCTTATCCTTGTCCTCTTTGCTCCAATTTCTTTCTTGTTTTGGAGCCCAAGAGACAGGTATTTTGGTGTTTGCTCAGTTGCTGGAACAACTGGGATTTCAACACCGGGTATATGTGGGTCTCTCTCAATGGATTGGAACAGAGCTCGATCATGTCCATTAAGGAAGTTGATCATCCTGATTCTCCATTGGGGATACTCCTCTTTGACCAAGGTCGGAGGCCTTGACATTGACCCAATATTGAAAGCATTTGTTCCATGTTTGAAAGTTTGCTATATTTAGATAAAGAAAAGTTAAAAGAAAACTTTGAGCAGTTGATCGTTTGAAAATAGTTTATTCAATTTGCTCTCATACCAATTGTTGATCCCAGATAATAATTCTCTTTTCTAAATTTGGCAAGTGATTTCAATAAATGTGAAAATATATAGGTTACTTTCGTTTTTATAAATTTTTCTCTAATGTAAAGATTCCAATATAGTGGAATTTTGTTGTTTCTTCTATCTTTTTCTCTATATTATATAGATATATGTTTATAGAGACTCCATTATGAATGCTCTAATTTAACTAAAAATATTTTATCCTAAATGTTGTTTTTCTTTTAAAAATCTTCGACATGTGATTCTTCGTATATATCTATTCAATTAAATAATATTTTTTATTCTTTCCTATAATATTTTCTCTTTCTACCACTCATAAGCATTCAAAAAAAATATATGGAATAAATAGTAAGGTGAATTGTATAGAGAAATTCTAGCCTAGTTCAAGAAACATAAGAAACTCAATTGTGTAGACACAAAACATGCCACGTGTTACACTTTTTGGGAGTCATCTTTTTTTCTGACACTATGTACATTTTTCATGTCAGATCAGAGAGGAGAGAGAATGTATTAGTATTTTAAGTGTTACATTTTTTTTTGAACTTCACATGTTACATTTTTATGGTTTTTAATAGCGATTGTTTGATTTGTGAACTTCACCTGTTACAAATTTCAGTTTTTTTCTAGAATTTACGAAATTTTTTAGTTTGAAGTGCACGTAAAAATAATATGTTACATTTTTTACAGGAATTTTTTGTGTAACAAAAAATTGCAAACAGTTACACTTTTTGTCAGACAATGAGGGAGAAGGTGTTGCAATTTTTATGAGACTGTTACGAATTCTGAAAAGTACTTTTTGTACTTGATTTAATCGTCACCATAGATTAAATGGATAGAAGGTGGAGATGAGGTTTTGTTGATTTTCTTAACTCATCAAACTCATCAAGGTTTTCATTTTATCATTCCCATAAATAGTAATTTCATATACATAGAAATCATTATTCAATCCATATATTTATTTCATATTTTATAGAATAAAATGAAGTGCAAGAATTTGATGAAATCTAAGTTTGGGATCTTATAGAATAAGATGAAGTGCAAGAATTTGATGAAATCTTAGTTTGTGATCATATAAGTATTTGCCTTGATGTTTATCTTATCAATAGGTAACCATAGTCAACCTATGACACTTTAATATAGTATGTCCAACTCCCAAGGAGCATCTTTAAAACATATACTTTCAATACATTCAAATACATTGCATTAGTTGTCACTATATCTACACCATACTTTAAATAAACTCATTTTTTATCTGATGCTACGTCTACTTTTAAACATCTTTTAAAAATAAATTTAAAACTATATATATATATATATATATATTGTTAGGTTCATAAGGAAACACTAAAAACTTGAAAATCGAGAAAAAAATATTTTTTTTCTTATTTATTTTAATTATAAGATTAGTATTATAAAATATATAGAAACGTACATGTAGCTCATGAAAAATTACTGTAGGATCGGGATTCGATCAAACGAGTCATTCAGAAGAGTTCTCGATCAATACGAAAGGCGGAATCAGACGTATTGATGTTATAACAGCTAGATTTGCATGTAGAATCACTTTAACTGTTGATTGTATTGATTTGATAGTGTTTACAGATCGTTCGACACTTCGGAAGCACTTCATCTCCGGAATCAGATTGTTACAAATGAAGACTTGGACTCACCTATTTATAGGAATGCCAGACCCCATGAACCAGACCACACGAACTGGTCCAGGTCGCACGAACTGGCCAGAAAGCATGAACTTGTCACCTAGTGCGAGGTGGCCTATCCACTTCGTGAGGGGTGGCTGGTTCAGGTCTGTTTCCCGTTTCTCTCGTACAACGTGTCCTGGTCTATCTATTCTAGTTACATGACTCGATACAAGACGAAGTCAACAGACATATGCACTAACAAACTCCCCCTTGGATGTTGACGAGTCTTTAGTGTATTGAGTCTTCAGTCTTGATCGGTCTTCTCGCTCTTTCCAAAGTATCTTTCTCTGTAAGCATCCTTCTTACTCTGAAATCTTCCAATTAACAGACTCCCTTTTGCTAACAGACTCCCCCTTAAGTTGTTCCGGGATCGCAATCTGACATAGCACTCGTTCTAAGATCATGTCCTGGCTCAAACTCTGCTCAGGCTTAGACACGGGGATCTTGCTCTACAGCTTTCACAGGTTCAGGAATGTCTCCTGGCTCTCCGTAGCAACAGGATCAGGAACCTGGTAACCTGCACAATTCTCTACCCAAAAGTAAATTTCACAATTGTTAAAATTTAACAAATTTAGAAACCACTTGTAGATATTAACCAACATCAACAATAGTTATATCAAGTTCAAATTAATGACCTTGATTAACTAACAGTAAAATCAGCCTAAAAACATCACTTGTAAGATTATCTTAAAACATTTCTCAAATTATCTCAAACTTTAACTTCATTTTTCATTTCAAACACACTCTCCCAATCCACTGTTGTTCATCATGTTTAGCACTCGGAATTTTGAAAATCAGCTTTTCAACATCAGTTATCGAAAATAAGATGACATAAAATCTTTTTTATTTTTCAAAATTTTATGCTAAAACACACTGAAAATCTTTTTGGATTTTGGGAAATAAACTATATACAGACATCTTTTTGTGAGTTTGTGTAAGAGGATCATATCAGTTTATGACAAATCACTAGTACCGTTGAGCTTTAAACACTTTAAGATCTAAACGATTCACTTAGATTGTCAGAATACTGATCCACTTAAATTTTCACACAAAGTTCAATTGTTTCGAGATACGAGATTAGTGTTTTAATGGACTTAACTTATTCGCGTGTCCCACATCAGAATATACTCCTGTATCCAGACTCCTATAGTTAGTCTTACAGGTGAATGTACACTAATGATATCTGTAAAAGGATAATGCGAGGCCATGAGAGCTCAGGTTAGAACTTCCGTTCAGACAAAGAGATAATGGCTCGACTTTTAGGTGTGTCCCGTTTGGGGATCTTTTCTTCAACAACACATGATTAGCATTTTTCAATGTTTCATCATTTTTTATGCTGAGGGTGGGCTTTATGATTAAAGCAGTGCAGAGTATTATACGAGGACTAGGCTATTGCTCCCGCAAAATCAGAAGTCCTGGTATAATACCCCAGATATCATCACACACAAAGACCTAGTATGTCAAAAATAGAAAGCCCTTCAAACAAGATTCCAGGGGTTACCTAAATATTCGAGAAATGTTCCCCACGTGATAAGTAAGTATTTGATATTTAGGTTTATATCTCGAAAACAATCTACTAAGCGTGTAAAAACCTACTGGCATATCATCAGTGAGACCGTTTATCACATTTTAAATTTCCAATTCTTTAGCGTACTGTGATTGTCTACTGATGTACTATCATTTCCTCTTTTTCTCAACAAAACTCATTTTGATTTTTTGATGTTTTTGGTTTTTAGATTTTATCATGTTTTTTGATTTTTCAAATTTTCAAAATTTCTAAATTTTTTACTCCCCCTAAAATCAAAAATATGTTTCAATTTTTGATTTTCCAGGAAAATTTGAAAGTAAAAGCAATAAACTGTACAAATAAAATGACAAACTGATGTGAATTGCTTCAATTCTCCATTCTCTTGGCTCCAACAATCAGAACTTCCCCTGACAACAAACTATTTTCCCATTATGATTTCAAAACACTTAAGTTTGTTTTAATCAAAATGGTTTTTCTGGAAAATTAGTTTTGTTGATTTCACACATCATGGAGATTCATTCATCACTTTGTAAAAACTATCACTTGTAGGTTTTTCACAAAAACATTTTTCAAGAATGATGTCGATTCATGCTCCACGATTACCAACTTGGGAGCTCCGGCAAGTCAGGATTTTACTTTTTAAAGAATCTCACCCATGCCTGATCAATCATGGGTGAACCATCATCATTTGGTTTAACAACTTTCGATTCATAAAATTCTTTCACTCCCTTCACCTTCCCATCAGCCATCTTACCAAAAATATGTAACACTTTACCATTAAATGTTTTTTCAGCATCAAATTCTTTCTTATCAGAGAAGAATTGATCTGAAATCTCAATCTTACCAATTTTTGATTTCAAGTTTCCGTTTGACAATGGTGGAAAATTTTCATCATCCATTTTTGGAACGGAATTCTCAACATTTAGCACAACAGGTGGTTCCTCTGACTTTGACGAATCAGATTCATTACCAGAAACAACCTCTGATTTCTTAACAACCCATTTATGTTTGGTTAAATTGGCTCTTCTTTTGTAAAAATGTTTCGAACTTTCACCAACTTTGAAAGTCGAATTTTTGAACTCCTTAAATTTTTCTATTGGTTGTTCCTTTTTATCAACACATTTTTCTTTAAATTTAGAGTTAGAAGAAACTCCCTGTTTTGTGTTGGTGGACTTTGAGCAATTCCAAGCAATATGTCCAACCTCTTGACATCTGAAACAGGTTCTTCTTTCAACTCTCAGTTCAGATTCTTTCAACATATTCTTTTGCTTTTCGGCGAGAAACTCCTTGTTTGACTGTTTCTAGAAAGCTTTCTCCTTCTCCTCTTCATAACTTGCTCCTGAAACAAATTTAGTTTTTGGTTTAACTTCTTTATAATTTTTATGATTTTCTGGTGGAATAAAACCTAATCCTTTCTTTTTGAAATTACTGTTATGGTTTGGTTTCTTTCGATAACCCGAACCATAACTGTAATCCCTTTTCTTGTTCAATCTTTGTTGAACTCTTGAAGTGTACATTTTAGGTTTTTCAGTAAGATTTACATCTTTTATTTCAGAAATATTAATTTCTGTTAATTTGAAAACCTTGTTAATCATTTCAGTTTTAACACCTCTTATTGGAAATTCTTCATCAGAATATAATTTGTCGGAGTCATTCAAAGTATATGCTACTTTGAATGTTTCGTCATTCAAATTGTTTTTTTATATCAGAAAATCTTTATTGTAAACCCTTTTGACCGGTGTACTCGAGCTTTTGTCTGATGAACTCGAATTTTCAGATTTAGACTCTGACTTTGACTCTTCATCTTTCTCCAACACCTGATCAACCACTTTCTTAATTAACTAGGACTCATGATCAGTGTCAGACGCTGTGAAGGTGACATCAATATCATCTGGTAATCCGTCGATAGACTCGGATTTCAGATTCAAATTGAGTGCTTCAGCCACCTTTTCAAAGTGTCTGGGGGTATAGCCATCCCACATTGGATTTGGTACTCTGTTATAATTCAAACCAGTTTTCTTACCAGAATTTCCTTCATTTTCTGCATACTTATGAGCTGCAACGGTAGGATAGATGCGATCAATAACATACTCTGAACTTTGATAACTTCGAAGTAAAGTATTCACTCTTTCTGTTTCGATCGTCATTACTACCAATTCTTGTTTAAGCCCTGCAATAATCTCAATGTATTTGTTGATTGCAGTTTGCTTTTGAAGAACTGTTGCTTTCAGAAGATTCTTCATCTGGATATCCTCATCACTAGCTCCTTTGTACAAGTTCACTTTGCTGCTTAGGAGATCATATGATTCCTTTATGCTTCTCACATTGTGTAGCAAATTTTCTTTGAGCTTCTCTAATTCAGCATATTTTGTATCTTTTTCAGCATAATTTTTGCAAGGTACTAAACACTTTGCACAGGGTTTTTCAACCTCTACAATCTTTTCAACTTCAACAATTTTTTCAACTTCGACAATTTTTTCAACTATTTTCTCCACAACCTTTCAATCATAATCGGTTCTTTCTCAACTTCTATCTTCATTTCACTCTCCAACCTCGACCTTCTCTAACGGTTTTTCTTCAACTTTTGCCTTATCAGCTTCTATCTTAACTTTAGTCTTTTCTTCAGCAACCCTTCTTGCTTCCATTTCTCTCTTCAGTCTAGCAGCCCTTTTCTCTTTCAATATCTTGATTTTATCTGCAAAAAACAAATCAAAACTATAAGAATCCAATTGTTTTCTAGCTTTATTAATATACTCTTCCTCATCATCAGTGTCTTCATCACTTCCTGAAGACTTAAAAATCGGTTGTCTTCTTGGACTGTTCTTAGATTTGATTGATTCTTCTTCCGAGGTTGAATCTTCAAAGATTCGAGCAACAAATGCTTTAGAAACTGAAGATCTAGAAGGATCATAATCATCCCAATTGAAATCTTTCGGAATCCTTTCATCTTCTTGGTCTACCAGACCAAAACAAGCTTTACCCTTTGATTCTTCAATCGGAATTGTACGTGAGTGTGAAGATTGTTGTTGATATGGTTGTTGAGCAACCTGATGATAAATTGCTTTTCTATGATAATCGTTTTTTCTGAAAGGATCTTGTCTTCCGGTTGCTTCTCTGTTTGTACACTCTCGTTTAAAATGCCCTTTTTCTCGGCAACGAAAACAAGTAACCTTCGATTTCTCAAAACCTAGCTGAGATGTTGCAGCTTCACGAAGATCATCTCTTCCGGTGATCTGTTTGAACTTTTCTGCTTTTCTCAAAACGTTAGCTAAACACCACTTGATGTCCATCAACTCAAGTTCTTCAGAATCAATCTGATCATAATCCTCTTTAGTAAGCATCGGATTTCCGATTCGTCCAGCAACTAAGCTTTCATACGACTCTAACACAGTGACAAGAGATGCCATGTGTTGCTTCGCAATATCTGGAGAAAATTTTTGACCATTTTGAATATGTAATGCAACATTGCATTGCAATACTTGACCGGTAAAATTTGTTGAACTTTGTTGTTGAGAACTCGGTGTCGAGAAATTTGGTTCAAAACTTGAATAGGACGAAGAATATCCACTACTCTGATTTGTATTGCTTGCATTTGTTCCGGAAGAATCTTCAGCACTGAACGCAATTTGAATCTTCGGACTAGGAGTAGTCTCAATCTTGTTTTCCCTGTAGTACAGACTAACATCCTGTTGAGCACCCGGACTTCTCATTGTAGCAGTTTTTCGAATTGATAGCTCGTGTTCTTCCAATTTCTGGATAAACCTACTCAAATTCATATCTTCAAATTGTCGGTTATTTTTAAAATCAACAGATATGTTCCCCATTCATTATGTGGTGACGCATCAGCTAGCTTATCAACCCATTCTTCATCTTCTTTCTTGATGTCCAATCTTTTCATTTCCATGACTAGATGACAATATCTCTCGATAATCTTCCTAGTCGTCTCACCTTCAAAAGTTGTAAACATATCAAACGATTTCTTTAGTAATGCTCGTTTATTTTTTATCATATCGGCACTACCCTTAAACTTTTTAATCAACGCTCTCCAAATTGATCTAGCAGTTCCCTCATGTTGAAGCAAAACAAAAATATCTTCTTTGTCCATGTTTCGATGTAAAAGATATACAAAAACACACTGTTCAAGTGAGCTAGAGTTTCAAACAAGCTGAGATCAAACGATCTGATACTTCAAATGAGTTGAGGTCTCAAACGACCTGGATCAGTTCAAACGACCTGGACTACCTTCAAACGACCTGGATCAAACCGTGCGATCTGGACTACCTCCAAACGATTTGGATCACTTTCAGACGACCTGGTCCTAATTTTCAAGCGACCTGAAGACATTTCACACGATCTGAAGATGTTTCGAACGATCTGAGTTATTTTCACACGATCTGGAGATGTTTTTCGAACGATCTGAATGTTTTTCACGCGGTTTGGACAGAGATTCACACCGTTTGAGAATTCTAAGTCCAATAGTTCATCCTTTTGTCAATTTTTATCAAGTTTTAGGTTGAATTTGGTTCTGATTTGTTCACGGATTGATTAAAACTCAGTTTTACGTGTTATATCACAAAATCAGGTCATATTAACCACGAATTCATGGTTAATTTTGAGAAAAACGTGTAGAAAATGAGTAGAAATAAGTTGTTTTTGAAGAAATCAAGCTGAAATGGTAAGAACTCTTCCCCCTGAGCTCTGATACCACTTGTAGGATCGGGATTCGATCAAACGAGTCGTTCAGAAGAGTTCTCGATCAATACGAAAGGCGGAATCAAACGTATTGATGTTATAACAGCTAGATTTGCACGTAGAATCACTTTAACTGTCAATTTTATTGATTTGATAGTGTTTACAGATCGTTCGACACTTCGGCAGCACTTTGTCTCCGGAATCAGATTGTTACAAATGAAGACTTGGACTCACCTATTTATAGGAATGTCAGACCCCATGAACCAGACCACACGAACTGGTCCAGGTCGCACGAACTGGCCAGAAAGAATGAACTTGTCACCTCGTGCGAGGTGGCCTATCCACTTCGTGAGGGGTGGCTGGTTCAGGTATTTTACCGTTTCTCTCGTACAACGTGTCATGGTCTATCTATTCTAGTTACATGACTCGATACAAGACGAAATCAACAGACATATGCACTAACAATTACATATATGTAGTTCATGAAGTTACATATATGTATTTCGGACCTATATATAGTTTTTCATTGTTTTGGAAAAGATTTATAACATCTAAAAAGAATCACAAATAAAAAAAATATTGTTTAAATTTGGTTTTCTCGAAGTTTTCTAGCAAATTTTAAGTTTTCTTATGATCCTTTCTCGCATGTACAAAAAGACCCACCATTAATCCGTTTCTTTGTGTTTTGAATTCCAGACGCTTGCTCGAAGCCCCAATCTTCGCCCGGTCTGTTCGACACCTCCTAGGCTCTACCTGCCATCCGGGTTGGAGCTGCTCTAACCAGTGGCGGATCTTGCCCGTTGAACATGCCAAGGCCGAAAGACACGGGCACTAAAAAAAGCCCGGACAAGCCCGGGCCAAACATAGTATATATAAAAAATTTCGATCGAAATGCGGAAAAAATTAGCACTGCGCCTGAAAAACTTGCCCACGGCTCTTCTAAGAACCGCACCTGGCTCTAACAAGATTAAACCATTTTACGTAAATCTAATTATCTTATGCTTTGACAAGTGGTGTCAAATCGATGAAAATATGTGTTGTAGCCGAGCTTTGCAAGAATTGATTGATCAAGTGTTGGCTATAAGTTGCAATTGTGAACTTGGTACATTGTTCAATTAAATCCACTTGTAATTTAGGGGTTCAAAATGATTTTTAGTGTAAACTTCAAGTTGGATTATTGAATCACTAAATTCTAATGCATATAATGTTTTGTATAATTGTATAATGATTTTTTTTGTATACTATTATTAATTTTAAATTTATTATTCTTATTCTTTTAAATGGAAATATAAACATGAATATAATAAGTAAATCTAAAATTATTATGAGTAAATTTATTTTTGTTATAATGTTTTGTATAATTGTATAATGATTTTTTCTGTATACTATGATTAATTTTAAATTTATTATTCTTATTCTTTTAAATGGAAATATAAACATGAATATAATAAGTAAATCTAAAATTATTATGAGTAAATGTATTTTTGTTTTATTGTATACACGTGTTCTTTTCTATCTGTCAAATCGACCCACGTATCTAGTTTCTTATTTTATTTTTTACGTCAAGTCGTCTCGTTTATCAGTATTATTTAAGTATATTTTTTGTTCTTACACTAAAAGTAAATCAATATAAAATAAAATATAAGCATTTCTTTTTTATACAAAATGAAATGAAACGTTTCTATCGAAAAAAAAACGAAAAAAAAAAGTTTTTTCAACAGAAGAAAAAAAATGAGTTGATACGAAAAAGACAAAAGTAACGAAGGCTTAAGTACAAAAAATATCACGTGAACTCCAAACTGTTTTTATTAAAAAAAATAAAGCAAAAATTGTGCTTGTTTTTGCTCTTTTAATAAAATATGCCGTTCAAGAAAAAACTAATAATAATATAATAAAAATAACATAATTTAACTATTTAATAACAAAAGTAAAATAATAATAATTATCATTATATAAAAAACTTAACACATTCAAACGGTTAAAAGATTGAGTGTACTTGAAACAAAAATTTAGAGGATGTAAATGAGTGATTGATTTGTATTTTAAAATAACCTTTTGAATTATATATATTATTTCCCTCACCAACCACCACCTCCATGTTCATATTTTCCGGCGAGCAATTATTGAGAGGCTTACGTCATTAACCGGCAGAACTTTTGCATGTTACTTAACCAGACTTGTCACATTAACAAGCCACAACCAACTCCATGTCACATGGAGATTAAAAATGCTAAAAAAACTGAGTTTAGTGACCAAAAAAATAATAATAATTGTATGATTGGTCGGTAAAGACGCGTCGGTGATCTATCGTTATTTCGATGATGAAGTAGTTTTCGGTAATACGTTGGTGATTATTCAGTAAACGTCATCGGTATTGTGTCGGCTAACTCTTTACCTTTATCACGCCATGTTTTTGGATAGACCTTTACTAATGGTACCTGTTGTGGGGTGGCACGGACACCCCTACCACGTCATCACACCTTTAATGGGATTTCCTCGGCCAAACCAATTGACCCTTTGGGCGTTACTCTCTTCACGCCCTTACACACATTTCACCTACCCAATTAATTTCCAAACTCAGTTAAAAAACTAAACCCACCCAATATGAGATTAATTTAGTTTTATTTATTTAATATAAATATTTCTTAATAAAAATGGTTAGTTAAACTACAACATGATAGTTAAAGAATGAGTTAGTTAAAGCTTATTGCCTCCATTGAACATATACTATGTCCACACAGCCAAAATTGTCTGGGTTCAACCCTTAGTTCATAGCATTGTCTTATGAAACATTTATACACACACAGTTATATATTATGAAAAAAAAAATCTTGAAGTAAATAAAATTATAAAAATGAGTGAAGTAATATAACAAAAAACTTAAATAAACTACTATGTTAAGAATAAACAAACTTTTAAACTTTTGCTTTGCTTTATTAATTATTATTACATTGATGTTAAGAATAAACAAACTTTTAAACTTTTGCTTTGCTTTATTAATTATTATTACATTGAATTTAAAATTATTTTTAACATTTAGTTTTTTTTAGAACTAGCATAAAAAAAAAATAAAAAAAAAAAGACCACGGAATGCGCCACAAAACAATCAGAAGAAGAGCTACGTGGTATCCAACAAATGCTATGACCGAAACATAGCATTAATTATTGATATTGATATAAGAGAACAACTGGGCCTTGATCTCTTTCGTGGATTTTGAAACCCAAGTAAAGGTCTCATTATAAATACATTAGTTGATTCCTGGCCCTTTAAACAGACCAAAACATAGAGTAGGTGACACCAAAAAACCAAAGTTAATTTTTAACGCTAACTTCGTGTATACCTTTGTAAAATTCATATATATACCTTTATAAGTCATTGAAATATTATATATATCTAATTCATGAAATACAATATATGACAATTTTTCTCTTTTATTTTTAAACTTTGAAATCTCATATATGACCCTTAACTTCAAATATTATATTTACTCATTTCTAACTTAATTATTTAGCTTACTACTGTCGTTTATGAGAAAAAATAAAAATAAAAAATGGGTAAAAATAAATTTAAGCTTAAAATGTGTTATATAAATATATGAAGTTAAAAAATGAGTATATATGAAAATTTAAAGTTAAAAAAATAAGGGTAAAATGATTATTTATCAGATTGTTTTTAATAAATTGGGTATATTTGATATTTTAACTATTTTATAAGAAAATGTATGATATTTTTAGTTTTAAGTAGGTATATATGAAAATTTTCAAGTTTGTAAGGATAGCAATGCCTTGCATTAACCGACCAACGAGAAAAGTGTCTTCCACACCAACTGAGCCAAACAAATTTGTTAACAGTCTAACCAAAACCTTGTACAACTGTCCGATTCAACAACCATTTAAAAGGATTCATTAGCCAACCCGTTATGGTGCCAGTACGAAACAATTATTTTAAACAGTAACACTTGTATAAAATTAAGAGTAAACTGCTAAATTCGTCCCTGAGGTTTGACTCAAAATGCTAGATCAGTCCAAAATCAACTTTGTTTGCTAAAACAGTCCCTGAGCCTAGTTTCATTTGCTATTTCAGTCCAATGAAGGGAAAATGATTGGACTGATCTAGCATTTTGAGTCAAACCTTAGGGACGAATTTAGCAATTAACTCCTATTAATTGGACTGAAATAGCAAATGAAACTAGGCTCAGGGACTGTTTTAGCAAACAAAGTTGATTTTGGACTGATCTAGCATTTTGAGTCAAACCTCAGGGACGAATTTAGCAGTTTACTCTAAAATTAAAAAATAAAATAGGGGTCAACAAGTAACTGCATATACAATTACGTCGCTGTAAAACAAAAAATTTTTTAAACGGTAAAATCACTTTATATATATATAAAGATACTTTCAAGATTGGGAAGGATCTTGTATATTTTTTAGGCACTCATTATCATTCATTGCCTACACTCCTACATCTATCTTTGTTGACTGTACAACAAAAAAAAGTTAAATATATTAAATTAAATTTTATTTTGGACATTTATTTATTATTATTATTATTATTATTTGTTTTTTAACGGCTTTTTTAGACTTTTTTTTTGAACGCCAAATTTGGATCACTGACGGACCACTGGATTATCATCGTGCCACTAGCGGAACCACCCTATCATATCCATTAGTCATAATGCCTATACACCAATTCAGGAGAAAACCAATAAATATGGGAAAACCCCCTTTGTAGGAATCAAAACCCAAGACTTATTGGTCTTAAAGCCTTATCCCACCCCCAAGATACCACTAGGCTAGAAAGCCATGGGTGGCTTTTTTAGACATTTATTATAAGTTTTTTGTTGTTGACTGTACAACATAACAAAGAAGTTAAAAAAGAATATTAAATTAAATTTTATTTTGGATATTTATTAGAAATTGATTTTTGTTTTCACTATTCAGAGTGGTGAAGCTTGAATTTTTTTATGAAGGGGTCGGAAACGTATATACCAAAAAATTTCTATAGAACCGGGGGTCGAAAACGTATATACTCGAAAATTTCTATACGAAAACTACATATATACACTACTGGCCGAAAAGTTCGGGGGGTCGGACGGCCCTCCCGGCCCCTTCAAAGCATCGCCCCTGACTATTCAACTTTAAAGTAAAATTTCGGTTTTTTGCCGCGAACTCCACCATATAACTGTTTTTACTATAAAGTACTTCAACGAATAACGATAATAAATCAAGAACCAAAGAAAAGAAAAATGATTGTGTAATATAACACATTGTTATTAGAAAAATTGGTCCTTATAGACGTATAGTGCTGCCGATATACATGTGGTCCATTCTTATCTTCATTATTCAACCTTTTTAACGTAAAATTACGGTTTTCGCTGCCACCTCCACCACATAATTGACAGAACGTCGCATTTGTAACAATAACAAATCTGATAATATCGGTTTTACTATAAAGTACTTTAATGAATTACGAAAAAAGAAAAATGATTATGTAATATAACACATTGTTACTAGAAAATTTGGTAAGTATAGACATTGTTCTGATGATGTACATGTGGTCCTTTTTATCTTCGTTATTCAACTTTTTTTTGACGTAAAATTACGGTTTCGCCGCCACCTCCACCACATAATTGACAGAACGTCGCTTTCCGTAACAATAAATATTTTGATAATGTCGGTTTTATTATAAAGTACTTTAATGAATGAATAACGATAATAAATTGAGAACCAAACAAAAGAAATATGATTGTGTAATGTAACACATTGTTACTAGAAAATTTGGAACATATAGACATATAGTTCTGTCGATGTACATGTGGTCATTTCTTATCTTCATTATTCAACTTTCTTTAACGTAAAATTACGGTTTTCACCGCCACCTCCACCTCCACCATATAATTAACAGAACGTCGCTTTCCGTAACACTAAATATTCTGATGTTGTTTTTATTATAAAGTACTTTAATGAATAACGATAATAAATTGAGAACCAAACAAAAGAAAAATGATTGTGTAATGTAACACATTGTTACTAGAAATTTTGGTACATATAGACAAATAGTTTTGTGGATGTACACGTGGTCTTTTCGTATCTTCATTATTCAACTTTCTTTAACGTACAATTACGGTTTTCGCCGCCACCTCCACCATATAATTGACAGAACGTCTCTTTTGTAACAATAAATAATCTGATAATGTTGGTTTTACTATAAAGTACTTTAATGAATAACGAAAATAACTTGAGAACCAAACAAAAGAAAAATGATTGTGTAATGTAACACATTCTTACTAGAAAATTTGGTACATATAGACATAGTTCTCCCGATGTACACGTGGTCTTTTCTTATCTTCATTATTCAACTTTTTTAACCTAAAATTACAGTTTTCGACGCCACCTCCACCACAGAATTGATAGAACGTCGCATTCCGTAACAATAAATATTCTGATAATGTCGTTTTTACTATAAAGTACTTTAATGAATAACGATAATAAACTGAGAACCAAACAAAAGAAAAATGATTGTGTAATATAACACATTGTTACTAGAAAATTTGGTACATATAGACGTAGTTCTGTCGATGTACACGTGGTCTTTTCTTATCTTCATTATTCAACTTTCATTAACGTAAAATTACGGTTTTCGCCACCTCCACCACATAATTAGCATAACGTCGCTTTTTGTAACAATAAATAATCTAATAATGTCGGTTTTACTATAAAATACTTTAATGAATAACGATAATAACTTGAGAACCAAATAAAAGAAAATTGATTGTGTAATGTAACACATTGTTACTAGAAAATTTGGTACATATAGACGTAATTCTGCCGATGTACATTTGGTCCTTTCTTATCTTTATTATTCAACTTTTTAAACGTAAAATTACGGTTTTCGCCGCCACCACCACCACATAATTGACCAAACGTCGCTTTCCGTAACAATAAATATTCTGATAATGTCGTTTTTACTATAAAGTACTTTAATGAATAACTATAATAAATTGTTAACCAAACAAAAGAAAAATGATTGTGTAATGTAACACATTGTTACTAGAAAATTTGGTACATATAGACATATAGTTCTGCCGATGTACATGTGGTCCTTTCTTATCTTTATTATTCAACTTTTTTAATGTAAAATTATGGTTTTCGCCGCCACCTCCACCACATAATTGGCAGAACGTCGCTTTCTGTAACAATAAATATTCTGATAGTGTCGTTTTTGCTATAAAGTACTTTAATGAATAACGATAATAAATCGAGAACTAAACAAAAGAGAAATGATTGTGTAATGTAACACATTGTTACCAGAAAATTTGGTACATGTGGTCCTTTCTTATCTCCATTTGTTAACTTTTTAACGTAAATTTATAGTTTTCGCCACCTGCACCACACAATTGACAGACTGTCGCTCTCCACAACAGTAAATATTCTGATAAATGTTATTTTTACTCCTTTTTTTTTACTTTAAGTACTTTAAGGAATAACGATAATAAATTGAAGTGACAAAGTCTAAGGGTTTCTGGTTCAACCGCAAAGTCAAAAAATTGTTTCGTTCAACTGTTAGCGTGGAAACCTATGTGAACCGAACTGACAAAGGGTCTATTTCTTAGCTCGACCAGCCAGTCCGATCCGGATCTAACACCAAAGTCAAAAAATTGTCTCGTTCAACTGTTAGCATGGAAACCTGTGTGAACCGAACTGACAAAGGGTCTATTTCTTAGCTCGACCAGCCAGTCTGATCCGGATCTAACAATAGTGAAAATATTTTCTATGTACAAAGGAGTTGTTTAAGTTGTCTATTGATGTAAAGAGATATGTTTGATACGCACTAATTTATGAATCTAAGTTCATATTATTTGCATGTGACTTATATTTTTAATTATCTACTAAATTTAGTCCATGGGGTTATGCGTGTTAAATGGTTTGTATTTATGAGTCGACGAGTCCAACCTAAATATTCAACATAAACACGAACATGTTAGACACAAACTCATACAAATTTTCATGAGTTCACACGACGAACACCAACTTTTTTCACGAGTTCACACTAGCACTAACCTTTTAACCAAAAAGTTTTGTTTTATGTTATAGTTTTGCATATTAATACTTTGATATTACAAATTACGACCAAAGATAGATATACAAAAATAAAAATAATTGCATATAAACTATAAAATCTAATGCTTATTTCTTTTTACCTGTCAAATCTTAGCATAAATAAACCTAACCCATTTAAGCTATAACATAATATATAATGAAAGTGTAAAATACGTTAAGGAATATTGTACGTTAACCAGATTCTAAAATCTATAAAACTAAACAGGTCAAAACTATAAAACTAAATGAGACAACATTTACCCATCAAATGTAAGTGTGTCGGATTAATTAGTTATATTAACTAATCTCTGTAGATTAATAACCATCCACATGCAGTTAAGTGAGTGCCTTAATGGTGATGATGCACGTCTCGATGGTGTTTTTTGTCTACTAAACAAACACAAACAAGATATTAATCTGTTTACTAAATCATATGAACGAACACGACCAAGACCATTAATTCGTTTTCATTTATCAACTTCCGATACTTTGTTCTGGTTAAGATTCGCTCATTTATGTTCATCGATTTTCAATAATCATATCAATCTTTAATGAAATGGTTACCTGTGTAATTCGAAACAAAACATCCATTTAATAACAAACTATCCGTGCAACACGTCTAAAGCCAAAACCTAACATTGTGGTTTTCTGCCATAGTCTACTCGGTCAAAACACAAAAGCGAGCCTCGCCTCTACAAATTACACTGCAGACTAACCTCATCAACGTTTCTTCTTGCTTCCCTTAGCAGCACCGGACTTGGATGGAGTCGCCACTAGGTACACAAATAAAACAACAATGGAGATCACCGACACTAGAGACCCGTAATTAGCCAACAACCTCTGCAAATTCAGAAAACATATCATGATTTGAGTGAACAACGAACATGTATAAAGAAATGCATATACAACATGCGTATCTCATACCTTAGCCTGAAATGACATCAAATTAGAAGCCATCAAGCACAGATTCATGCAGAAGAACACAGCAATGTATCAGTTAGAAGATCACATTCAATCCATCAAATTATACATACATTTCACTAAAAAACAACTCCTATATCAATATATTTCCACTAAAAACAAATACTTTTTCTCTTTCCTTTCAATTAAATAATATTATCATTACATTTTTCTTTCACTTCCACTCACAACCACTTTCAAAATATATTAAAAAATTATAACGGGTGAACAGTGTCCCCCCAAATATACAGATGAACAGTAACATTTTCTCTCTCCTCTACTCACAACCACTTTTTATACCCTTTATAATATAAAAATCCATCCTCACATAATTTGATGGATTGAATGTGAATGCTCTAACACACTTTTATTTAGTCGTTTTTTTTTTCTAGATTGATTTATTAGAGGCAATTTCATATATACCCTGGAAAACTTGCATAAATTCATACTTCATACTTTTACCCGAACTAAATGATTAGTATCAAATGACAAATATACCCATTCAAAAAACTTTAAAGATTTCAAATTTGCCAATTTCATTAGATGCAATTTATAACATGACCATCGTACCCTTCTCCTCATACAGTCTCATATTCTAATGCAAGTTTTAAAGGACGGGTATAAATGTCATAAATTTCAAATGGGTGTATTTGATATTTTTTTTTGTTGAGTAAATATGATATATTACAAAGTTTTTTAATAATATAAGACTATCCCCTTTATTGAATTGTTTGACGAAGCATAAACTTACGAGATTAAGTGGACTCTCTTTAGGTTTTTCCGATAGGATTTCGAGAGGCAGAATTGAAGTTGAATAAGCCTCCTGCAAAAGCCAAATTACTGTAAGATTAAGCTCATACGATGCCTAAGAGACTAGATTACTTCATTTTATTTGTAAACAAACCTGAAGGGCGGTCTTTGAGGGGGCACGGAACGTGATAACAGCTGGGGTGCTATAAAAGACGGTTTTCACATTTGATTCCAACTCAAAGGAGTGAGATAAAACCGCACCGCTATAGTATAAACAAAAAAAATTACTGTGATAGTCAAATAATGAAAATAAATTATTACTTTTACTGAAGAACATTTAGCATTTAGGCATGTTAGAATTCGATACGTACACATCAAGTCTTTCCCAAGAGGCTGAAGTGTTTCCTGAGACAATCTTAAATATGTCAGAAGACCAGCCATCATCAGTGAGACTAACATCATATGCGGGCCTGTATACAAAAGTTGGTCAGTGTTATGAGATTATGTAAGAGAGTTTTGTACACTTGAGTTGTTTAGAGCAGTTAGTTTGTGAAAAGGAATCATTGATAATGCACAGCTCTGATTCTGATTACATAGCATACATAAACACCACTACAAAGTTAGACTAGAGTTTAAACTTGGTGTTAAAAAATTCGAGGCACACCATATAACACATATAACAGGAAACAGCAAACAAATGTCAAATCGAAGTTCCCCATATATAAAATTAACTTTTTCTTAATCCTACAATGTAATAACATCGAATATTCATACTAGAAAAATTTCTGAAGAATTTAAATGAACAATAGAGTTGCCTATTTTGCAAAGTTAAGCACTCTAGATCGATATATAAAAGACAGCTCATTACTTAAGTCTGTGAAAAAAATAATACGATGATTACGATCTAAACAATATAAAAAAACTGAATTACTGAATCCACCAGCAATTGCATGTTAAGGATCTGAGACATACTATCTATTCAAATCAATACAAATCAAGCCACTACAAGTCCTGGATCAAAACAGTAGAGCAAACAAACTTAGATCCAACTGCACAAAGCCACTTGATTTGAAGTAGATTTCTAACTGTATTGTACTCAATGATGTGAAATCAAGATAATACTAAACTAACATTTCTTTTCTCAAAAAATGATCAAACAATTCAAGCAAGGATATCGCAAAATAACCAAGCCTGAACGAAATCTAATAAATGCAGATCAATATTGACGCTTAAAAGCCTAATACTGTTCAATACTTCAATCAATCTCAAAACACAACTAAAACTCCAAATCCACAAATAAACAGCTAAATTAAGCATACACAACTACAATTCAAACAAACAGATCTCAAATTAACCAATCCTGAACAAAACCTAACATATACGGATCAATATCAATACTTACAAACCTAATACTGTTCAATCAATCTCAAATCACAACCAAACCTCCAAATCCACACATAATCAACTAAATTGAGCATATATATCTACAATTAAAGCAAACAGATAACAGATGTAGATCGATATTGATGCTTAAAAACCTAATACTGTTCAATCAATCTCAAATCCACACGTAATCAAACAAATTAAGCACAGTACAACTATAATTCAATCGATCTACTCAAATCGACAAACAATCAAACAAATTAAGCACAATCCAGCTCCAATTCAACAAATCTACTCAGATCCACACACAATCAATCAACAAAACACATAAAACCTAAATCAAACTTGTTCAACAATCAATTCGAGCTACAACATCAACCAATCGAAAGTAATTTTAGAAAAAAAAAACGATAAATCTACTTACGCGGATCCTTGATTGTAAAGATCGATCGAAACGGAGACTTTTTCGGCGCCGGATTTGAGTCGGTTGAGTGTAGCTTTCTTGTGCGCTACGATGAAGGGAGAATCGGAAGTGGCGATTACCGATGATGAAATGATGATGAGGAGTGTTACGATTGAGAGGAGAGAGTTGTTCATCGTGAAGTTCGCCATTTTTGAGATGCAGGTTGAGATTTTGTCCGATCGGTAAAGTATATATTTTCTGACATCGATCTGGTGAATGTCAACAACTCCGGTTTCAGAGATTGAGAGTAGGGTTACAGGCCCATTAAGGCCCAAAATGGCCTGGCCCATTATATAACAGATTAGAGATTTAGAGGTGTACAAATCGGGTTTTCTTTTTGAAAAAATCAGTATTAAGGAGAAAAATCATACTCTATATACTCAGTTAAATAGTTAATGATTAGGTTGACATATAACTGGGTATTGGAAACGGGTATTAATATCTGATCTTAAAAATAAGCTTCTTTGTTATTTTACACAAAAATAAATTTGATTTGTAATTTGTAAAAATAATTAAAATAAATTATATTAAAAAAATTCACTCAAGTACAAACAATTTGCTTTATAATATGCATTTTGAAAACACTTAAATATAAAAGTTGTAAAGTAAACATAAAAATTATACTTTAAAAATTCGGGTTTTTAACCGGGTCTAGACATCGAATTTTTTTTACTGAGTTTAGTCTGAGTCGCCGGAATATTTTTTGGGTTTTCATTGTAAATAGAAAATTTGTTAGGTTGATAACTTCGTGTGAGGTTTTTAAGATGATCTTTACCTTGTTCGCATGATTTGATTTAGTTCCTATGAGTTTTGTTTGGTTGATAACTTCGTGTGAGGTTTTTGAGATGATCTTTACCTTGTTCGCATGATTTGATTTAGTTCCTATGAGTTTTGAGATGATTTCAGTTTTGGTCATATGATTTTAAAGGTAATTTTACTTTCAGTCTTTCCGTATTTCAAAAAACTAATCGTTACATGCCAATGATTTAGTTACTTAAAGAACTAAAAAAAACTATATTGATGAATAGTATTTTATGCCTATCAAACTGTATTTCTTTAACAGAAACAACATCATTGCCATTGGTCGTGCGATAGACGGTCACGCCTTAATTGTTTATAGTTGGTGGCACGTTATGTGCGTTAACCATATGAAAACACGTGTTTCGACGTATCCGATCTAACTCAATATAACTTGTATAAGCATTGCGGCTACAATGTACGATGATGACATTCACGTGTGATTTCCGCACGTCACATTACGTGTTTTTTACTTTGTTACACAGGTTACGTTCGTGACATTAACGTCATTAAACATAGATAAAAAAAGAGTATGTCTTGGTCGTTGCAGTGTAAAGTCGTAATAGTAATTTATGTCATACCTCAACCGATGGCGGAACACCGGGGCGCGGCACTAGGCGAACCAGATTGCTCAATAGAATCCATAACAACTACATATTACCAATATTTTTAACATTCATTGTCCCATACCAACGAACAAATATTCAACACATAATTATTACAGACGGCGTGTTCTCAAAAGTAAAGCAAGTCCGACAACCTAGATTTCTATTAGTGGAGTTTCTAGACTGCCTATCTTGATTCAGCATAGCATAACATCCAGATCAACCTATCACATACGTTAAAATAAAGTCAATACATAAAATGTAAAGGTGAGTACACAAGTTTGCATAGTAATAGTATGAAAAGCGTTTACGCATAACCAACATGTATCACGTAACGGGCGAAGCATGTATGTCACACCCCGATATTTCCACGTTTCACCGGTGGGCCCGGTAGGGGAGTATCGTGACGTAGTTGATATCATCATAGTCAAACAACACAATATATAAATGCACAGCGGAAGCAAAAGATAAATATATTACCATCCGAATATAAAGTAATATCAATTATTACAACGGAAAGTAAAGGATCCACAGGCGGATCAAATAAAAGGAAAAGATGTTCAACAGACTTTAGGCATCTAAGCTTGCGAGACTCTTTATTGATGCTAGGAGTAGCCAGCCTATTCCGATTAGTACCTGCACTTAGCCTTTTTGGGAAAATACGTCAGTTTACACTGGTAAATACAATCAACCGACTCATTTTGAAAAGATTTAATAAATAATGGATTTGAATGCACATGGCACAAATAATATTTTATAACTTGGGACAATTATGTAGAAATAATACTTGTAAAAGAATTACATGTTTATTATGCGTTCAGTAGCCCGGTTCGTGCCGGGTTAAAGATCAATAGACACACCACATTAATTATATGAGACACTGACGGGTGTACGCCTACACCTGTGTGCTAAGGTCGTGGCCATTTCGTAAAATGATGACAGGGATATCCGGGACATGGTCATTAACCCCCCAAAGGCTTTAAGCAAACAAAACAATTTAAACGGTCATCTCGATAATACTTAACCATCAAACGATTAAGGTCGAATGCCCGACCAAGCGGTATTTTATATACCGTACCCCAAGCCCGTATAGGGAAAATAAGTTAAAAGTATTTACCTGAGCTAAATATAAATTCAATCCCAGCCGTATCAAATCAGCAAGTACAGATAGCTTTTACTGGGCTCCTAAATCTGGAACGAAGGTTTTTAATAACCTATTAGAATCCTAACGAGTCTTTAATTAAGCCTTGACTTGGACCGATTAGTTTTCAAAAGGAAGGTACGGTTCAAACGCATGATAAAGCGAAGATCGGAATAGAATGTGATTTAGACCCGACAAGTTTGAAGACTTGTATAATATGGGTAATCTAAACACATTCTGGATTTTGAGATAAAAACGATATGGTTTGACCCGTTTCGGCTAATATATGCAAACTAGTTACACAAGCCGATCCGAACGCGACAGGTGCGTAACGAGTAACCATAAGAGTCCTCAACAGGTTTCCGAAGTTAATATGCCTTAAATATGTCATGACATCAGTAGGATGCCTTCCATTATGCCCAAAACGAATTTAAACTCAAACTATGCCCCGTAGGGGCACTTTGGTCATTTTAAAGGTTATAAAAGAGCTCATTTATAAATCTGAGTCTCGGGTCTGATAAAATCAGTAAGATATTTAATTTAATAAGTTATAATAGTAGGGTATCAAGTCTTATATTTATAAAATGGTCTTGATACATACTCTGCGTTAAAAACGCTTAAAAAGGCGATTTGGAGCTGTTTCCGGGTTTTCAAAGGAAAGCTGATATTTTTATAATTAGGTGTTAGTGCATTACGTCTATTGACTTCGTCTTGTATCATGTAATAGGAGGATTTAGGGTATGTTTAATGTAATTTAGCTTGAATGAGGAGATTTACCTTGAAAGTGTTACTTGACATTTTCAAGCTAAATCTAATAGTGAAGGTTTCCCTTGAAATGAACACATGTTCATTTCAAGCTAAATCTAAGGTTTCCCTTGAAATGGTCATGACATTTTCAAGCTAAACCTCAACACTATAAATAGAGTTCAAGTTAAATCATTTTAAGAAGTTTTAGAAAGTTTGGAGCTTGGTGCTTAGAGAGAGAAAGTAGAGAGAGAAATTGCTCTAGGTGATTCACGGTTCTTGTACGATTTCAGATTTATCAAAGAATCACGTTTATATTACGTCATGTGTACTAGGTCACGTTCGTGTACGGTTTCCGCACGTTTCACATTCGTTTCGCAATCGTTTCGGAGTTAAAACCGGTCCTAACAAGTGGTATCAGAGCAGGAGCTCGATTGCACTGATCTATCACACGATTTCGCACAGGATTACATCGTTTTCAGATCTGAATATCATCGATTTCTTCTTATTCTACTTATTCTTCACGTTTTCTACAGTTTTTTGACAAATTGAACGGGTTTTTGTGGTCCGAATCGGCTGATTTTTTAGTATATTGTGCGAAAACAGTTGATCTACAATCCTACCAAATTTCAGATTCAAACTCCTAGTCGTTTAGGAGAAATTCGATTTTTTTGTGTCCGATTTCGTTGGATCAGCAAGATTTCGCTTGAAACTTGTTTTTATCTGTCGATTTCGCTTGAAGAACAAAGGATTTCGCTTGAATAGTTGAAGCGAAATTGATTGGCTGGATTTCGCTTGAATCATTGAACTTGTATTTGGGGATTTCGCTTGAACAGTTGAAGCGAAATTGATCTGATTGGATTTCGCTTGAATATCTTGGACATTACAACGTGAACATAACAGATTGTTGGTCAAATGATAAGTGTTCTCGTTAATCAAAATAATCAGACCTATGTGTGTGTCAGTTCACGTGATTAAAGTTGGTTGGTAATATCAAGTGTTGTAGGCACAATACATTGACACATCACGTGAACAACAGCATTCTTTATCAATCGACATTAAAATCAAAATTAGCAGCCAAATCATGTTAAGTGCACCAACCCACTAGATATTAGCGGCTCAATGAGAATTTAGAAACTATTAATTGTGTCGGCCATTACTTGACATTACATATTAACAATTAATGTGTTTCATGTGCATAGATAAGTGATCATGTGGTGTGTGTCAGGTTAGTGAAGTTATCATTCCAATCAGAGCATTATATGTGAAACATATTTGAACGATCCAATCATATTACATTGGGTGTTTTAGTTGTCGGCTGCACATTTGTTAAAGTAGTTTGAAACATAAATAACATAAATCACAGGCTCATCCATGTGATTATATTTGAAGTTGTCGGGATAGTGATGTTTGCGGTCCAATAGAGTTAAAAAGTGCTTGTTTAAAACTGATTTCTTCGAGATATGTTAATAGTTGTTGAGATCAAACTGATCATATGTTAGATTCAATCGAACTTGTGTTGTCAATTGCATGTGATGTGTGCATGTGATTGTTATTTGCTTTGAGAATTAGTCAAATAGAATCATTTACTTGTTGTTTGTCGGTTTAAGTGATATCAGTTTGAGTGTTGTCATCTCAACTAAAATCAAGTTTGGTGATATCATTTCAAGTTGTCAGATTATGTGGCTTAAACTGTGAGTTCGCAAGTTGTCAGGTTCTGTTTGCTCAGTTTAAATATCTCAATTTACACGGATTGAAAGTGTTCAGTATTGTTCGCACAAAGTCAACAAAATTATTCAGGTCGTTTTGTGTGGTCAAGTTGTGTGATATTGTCCAGTTCGTACAGTTCGGAGTTCAAAGGTTTCAAAAAGTCAAGTTACTTGAATTTGATTCGGGTTCTAGAAGTCCGTACTGTTGGTCAACGTTCAGTCCGCACAGAAAATCATCAGTTCGAGTACCAGTCTTGTTCTGTTAATTAATAAGTGTTTTAAACTGATTGTGTTTTGTTTGATTGTTTTTGCTAGGTAATTGAAGATGTCAAACAACGGTGAAGAGTTCTACAATACTTTCTACAACGCGTTCACTTCCGAATCATCAGATAGAAGATCTGAGATGAAAGAATATTCAAGAGAGATTTCAGAGAATTTGAAGTTTGAGAATATGTACGGAAGCCAACAGAAGCCACCAAAGTTAATGAAAGTTGAAGACTATCACTGGTGGAAAAACAGATTTGAGGGTTGGGTAAAAGCTTTCGCTCCTGAAAGTTGGATAAAAATGACAGATGGATACACTGAACCAGTAAAAGAGGGAGGAGAGTTAATAGATGCGAAGGATTTCTCAGACATAGATATAAAAAATGTTGTGGCTGAATCTAAAATGATCACATTAATCAAACAGTCAGTGAGAGAGAATATTATTTCGTTACTTGAACAAGAGAAAACTTCAAAGAGTTTGTGGGAAGCATTAGGGAAAAAGTGTGTAGGAAGTAATGAAATTGTTAAAAACAAAAAGAAACTGTTGCGTAAAGAGTTTGATTTATTCAATTGTATGAAAAATGAATCTGTTTGTAAAATGATCGAGAGATTCGGATATCTGAAAATGGAGCTGATCAGACATGAAATTTTACCTTCTGAAGAGGAGCTGGTGGATAAACTGTTTGATTCATTGCCAAATGATCAATAGTGGCAATACTTCGCTTTAATGTTGAAGAACACAATCAAGCCTGAAGATTTGAAAGTAGATTTGCTGATTGAAAGGCTTGAAAGCCATGAGCTGGAGATAAAGAGATCTAAAGTCAACAATCCGGCTTATCAGCAGAATGTAGAGCTTTACTACAGAGGAAATGTACCGCAGGCTGGGTCTCCACGAACAGCATTTTCTGCAGAAAGTTCAAGTTCAGTGAACAATGAAAGTCTTCACAGTGGATCTTCTTCAAACACTTCAAGTCAATCTGCTTCCAAGAATTTGTTTCAGTGTAATATCGCAGTGGATCTGAAGAATGGGCAGAATTTCAGCGAAGAATCGGCAAAACAACAGATGGTTTTCTTGGCATCTGTACTTGAATCGTATGAAAGCCTCGTTGCAGGGAAGATTGGCAACACCAACTTGACGAAAGAAGATTATGATCAATTAGACCCCGAGGAGATGGAACTCATGGATATAAGATGGTGCATGGCCAGTGCGGTTCGTCGAGCACAGAGGTTCATGGAGATCACGGGGAGAAAGTCAATTGGTGGACCGTCTACCAAACTGGAATTTGATAAATCTAAGGTGACATGCTTCAAATGCAAACAAAGAGGTCACTTTAAGCGCGAGTGCAGAAATGTGTATGCTGATGATGATTCTGCAAATCCGTTCAACGAAGATTATTACAAGAAAGCGATCTACCATCAGAACAAGTCTGAGCCTCCAAGATTGAAACAGTCTGAAGAAAAATCAAGGGCTCTTGCAGTTATATATGATGATGAAGGTTACGACTGGAGTCAAGTATGCCCTGAAGAAGATGCAGTTGGATATGCATTTGTGGCTAATGCTGATCCTGATAGATATTGGAAAGCAGACTATGCAAGATGGGAAATTGGAAAATTAAACGAACCATTCAAAGAAGCCCAGAGAGCAAAAAGATGGAATGAAGAGTTGGAATGTTACATGGATCCACGGGGTAATCCAGTTGTTGACCCATCAAAAGTGGATTTCGAAGCTGTAATAAATTTGGTTCCAAGGCAGGCTACTTTTAACACACGAAGGTTATCTGATAAAGCATATCTGCCTGATTTGGAGAAGAAGATAAGAGAGGTTTGTGAAGCAAGTCTACCGAAGGTGGTAGAGATGAAGAAGAGAAAAGAAGAAGAATTGAAGAAGATGATTGAAGAAGTAAAGGCTGTTGCGAAGACTGCTGCTGAAGAGGAACAGAAAGCTGAAGAAGAACAGAAGAATGAAGAAGCTCAGAAAGAAGAAAAAGTGGAGAACAAAGAGCAAGATCAGAAAGTTGAGACAGAAGAACCGGTGCTGAAAGAGACTGAGGTAATAAAATTTTCTGACTTGTCGAATGTTGAATTGGTTGATGAAGAAAACAAGTGCAGGAATTGCATAGAAATGTGCAAAGCCTGTACTGAAAAAGATGACATCATAAAAACAAAAGACAATGATATAGTTAAACTTGAAAATGTTTTCACAATAAAATGTAAAGAAATGATTGAAAAAGAAGAAATTTTGAAACTAAAAGTTGAAAAATTGACACAGAAATGTCAAGGTCTTGAAAAGGATAATGGTGTTTATAGACAACTGTGTTCTACAAAATGTGTTGATTGTGTTGAAAAAGAATCTAAATTTCAAGATTTACAAAAACAGTATGATTCTTTGAAATGGTCGAGTCAGAGAGTACAAGAAGCTTATGATACTTTGAAGAGCCAAGTCAAATGTTTTGATCAAAGATTGTCAGAAACTTTAGTTACTAAAGAAATGTATGAAAGAAGGTTTAAAGAAAAGCAAATTGAATTGAACAAGTGTGTTGATGAAATTGCTAATCTTAAACAAGTCTTGGCTGAAAAAGAAAAGATTGTTACAAAACTTCAAAGTTATCATAACTCTTCGTACATTCTTGAACGCATTTTCAACATCACACCAGATGACAAAGATACTGAAAATTGCAAAAAGAGTATTGGTTCAGAATTTTATCAGGTACCACTGTAGGATCGGATTCCGACCTAAACGAGTCGTTTGGAAGAGTTCTAGTCCGTTTCAAAGGCGGAAACAGAGAAACGGATAGTAAAACAGCTTGTTTCACAATTTAATCCTCTTTTATATTGAATTGACACTGTTTACAATCGAAAGGAAAACCGGCAGCACCTCGGTATCTAGTTCTGGCAAATGTTACAAATGACAAGTATGACATCCTATATATAGGGCTTATGATTTCGCTTGAAGCTCTCAAGCGAAATCCTTTACTTATTCATTCAAGCGAAATTGACAATTTGAACTTTGTCTTCAAGCGAAATCTTCCAAAACAACAATCTGATTTCAACTTTAAGCATTTCACTTTTGTCCTTTTGTGATGTGATGTCATCGATGATGTCATCTTGATGACGTCATCATGACATCATGTCTTGTTTAGATTCGCACCGAACCCGAGACTCGATACAAGACGAAGACGACAGATGTGTGCACCAACAGACTCCCCCTCAGATGTTGACGAGTCTTAAGTGTCGAGTCTCCTCAATCTTCAGTCTTTATCAGTCTTTGTGCTTCACTCTTTCTATCAGCATCAACAGACTCCCCCTTGCAATGTGCTGGCATTCCTTTAGTTCTTCAGCATCATCTGCTTCAGGATCGTTGTCTGACTTTCACAATTTTGGCTTTTCAAAATCATTACTTCTCAATCTTTAAACCTGCATAAACTCTACCTCACAATAAATTTTACAATTTACACATTTCAAACATATAAACTTTCACTAATTCAAACTCTTCTCTAAAAACCTAATCAAAATGATCTTTCAATTTGATGAACCACTTGAATTTTTGACAAAAATAATCAGTTCTAAACACAAACTCCCCCTCAAATCATACTCATCATGTTTAGCACTCGGAACTTTGAAAATCAGCTTTTCAATACCAGTTGTCGAAAATCTTTTTGAATTTTTCAAAATTTTATGCTAAAACACACTAAAAACTTTTTGGAATTTTTTACTATAATGAAATGCAGTAAAGAAATATTTACAGACAATATTTTTGTGAGTTTGTGTAAGAGGATCATATCAGTTTCTGAGACAAATCACCAACACCGTTAAGCTACATTTCATTTTAAGTTCTAAACAATTCACCTAGATTGTCAGTATACTGGTCCACTTAAATTTTCACACAAAGTTCAATTGATCCGAGATACGATATTAATGTTTTAAGCACTTGAACTTATCTGTGTGTCCCACTACATGAATATACTCCCGTATCCAGATCCCAATATT
This sequence comes from Helianthus tuberosus, assembly GCA_030545235.1. Taxonomy (NCBI): domain Eukaryota; kingdom Viridiplantae; phylum Streptophyta; class Magnoliopsida; order Asterales; family Asteraceae; genus Helianthus; species Helianthus tuberosus. The sequence goes on from CM060436.1 coordinate 36,604,669, forward strand.
CAGTCTTACAGGTGAGTATACCACAGATGATATCTGTCAGGGGAATAAATTATGCAACCGTGATAGCTCAGGTCAGAACTTCCGTTCAGCAGAGAGCCTAGTTGACTTTTAGGTATGTCCCCTTTAGAGGATCTTTTGAATTACAACAGCCATGATTAGCATTTTTCAATGTTTCATCATTTTTTAGCTGAGGGTGATGCTATTTTCAAGCAAGCAGAAAGTATTCTCCGGGGACTAGGCCATTGCTTCCGCAAAATCAGAAGTCCCAGGATAATACCCCAGATATCACTGAGTATAAAGACCTAGTATCTCAGAATAAGGGACCTTTCAAACGAGATTTCAGGGGTTACCTATATATCCAAGATGTTGTTCCCCACGAAATAAGCAAGTAAATTTTATGTTTATATCTCGTCACAATCTACTAAATGTGCAAAAACCTACTGACATATCCGCAGTGAGATTGTTTATCACATTTTTACTTTACATTTCTTTAGCATGCCGTGACAGTCTACTGATGTACTATCATTTCCTCTATTCACAACAAAACTCATTTTTGAATTTTATCATGTTTTTGTCTTTTTCAAATTTTCAAATGTTTTTGGATTTTCTAAAAAAAATTTACTCCCCCTAAAATGCAAACACATTTTAGGAAATTTGAAAATAAACTGTACAATAAAATGACAACTGATATCAAATCACTTCAAATCGCCATCCACTTGGCATAAATAATCAGAACTCCCCCTCACAAAAAACTATTTTCCCATCGATTTCAAAACACTTAAGTTTGTTTTAATCAAATGGTTTTTCCGGAAAATAAGTTTTGTTGATTTTATCACTTGTAAAATTGGGGATTAAATCATCACATTGTTTTACCAATCATATGTAGTAAACCAGATACAACTTAATGTCCCTGATTTACCACTTGTAACCATCACAACCATACAACTCAAACCTGTTTTTCAACCAATTTACCATCTTTTGGTTGAATTCTCAAGGTGCCGATTCCTACTCCTCGCTTACATACCTGGGAGTTCCGGCAATTCCTGCAAAAATTCTCAAAAATTTTCAATTTTCAAACAATCAACATAAGAATGATGCCGATTCATGATCCACGATTACCAACTTGGGATCTCCGGCAAGTCCACAGACTTACTGTTCATAGTATGAACCATCCCAGTCACAAACCAGGGATGGTTCAACTTTATCTTTCTTCGTCTTCTTCTCATAGAACTCTTTAACCCCTTTGACTTTTCGATCAATCATTTTACCAAAAATGTGTTTCACAGTGGGGTTAAAGGCCTTATCAACATCAAAAACCTTGTTATCATCATAAAATTGGTTTGATATCTCAACTTTACCAATTTTCTTCTTAAAATTTTCATCCTTCAAAGGTGGAAAATGAACATCATCCATTTGAGGGACTGAAGTTTTCAATTTTAACTCAACCTGTGGCTCCTCTGATTTTATGGAATCAGATTCATCGCCAGAAGATAGCTCCTCTGATTTCAACCTATCAGAATCATCGCTAGAACTATCAACAGACTTCTTAACAACCCATTTCTGGTTGTCAAGATTTCCTCTTTTCTTGTAAAACCTGTTTGAACTTTCACCAATTTCAAAAGTCGAATTTTTGAACAATTTAGTTCTGTCAATTGGTGGTTCAAACACAACTTCTTTTTCTTTCTGTTTACGAGAAACTCCCTGTTTTAATGGTATTGCCTTAAAACAATCTCTGGCAATATGTCCAATAGTGTTGCATTGGAAACAGGTTCTCGTACCTTTCCTTTGTCCAGCAAACTTCATCTCTTCTTGCTTCGTTGCAATAAACTCACTATTTGACTGCCTCCAAAACTTTTTCTTTTCTTCCTCATCTCTTGATGTACCTGAAACAAATGTCATCTTTGCTTTAAAATCACGAACATATGTTTCATTTTTCTGTTTTTCTGTTGGAGTAAAACCAAGACCTTTCTTTTTGAAATTACGGTTAGGGTTTGGTTTCTTATGAAATCCAGAACCAGAACTATAACCTTTTTTCTTGTTTAGTCTTTGTTGTACTCTTGAGGTGTATTTTTTAGGTTTATCAATAAGGTTTACATCTTTTAATTCAGAAATATTGATTTCTGTTAGTTTGAAAATCTTTTTGATCATCTCAGTTTTTACACCTCTTAGTGGAAATTCCTCATCAGAATATAATTTGTCGGAATCATTCAATGTATATGCAACTTTGAATGTTTCGTCACTCAAATTAGATTTTGATAACAGGAATTCTTTGTTGTAAACCCTTTTAACTGAAGAATTTTGACTGTTGACCGTCAAACTCGAACTTTCAGAACCAGACTTTGACTCTGACTCTGACTTTGACTCTGAGTTGGACTCCAACTTTGACTCCTCAGTTTCGTCTTTATCCAACACCTGATCGACGACTTTCTTAATTAACTCGGACTCATGATCAGTGTCAGATGATGTAAACACGACATCAATATTTTCTGGCAAATTGACTGACGACTCCGACTCCCACTGTAAATTTGTTGCTTTTTCGACTCTTTCCTGATTTGGATTCCTGGACAAATATCCATTTTCTAGCGGGGGTGGACATTTGTTATAACTGACTTCTTGTTTCTTACCAGAATCCTTCTTGTCAGTCTTTTTCTTTGTATCATTCTTCTTCTTGTTTTTCTTTTCTGGAGTCTTTTCTTCAATCACTTTTCCATCATCCTTCTTTTCTTCAGTTACTTCATCCTCTTCAAATGCCTTCATGCCTTCAACAGTTGGATAAATCCTGTCAATGACATAAGAAGTACATGAGTAACTTTTCAACAAACGATTAACTCTTTCAGTCTCAATTCTTTGCAATTCCAACTTTTGTTCTAACACAGCACACTTCTCAATGTAGTTGTTCACCACTTTTTGCTTTGTCATAAAAGCTCCTTGAAGTGTTTTCATCGCTGTAGCTTGTTCTTCACTTGTTTGGTTGTACTGATTCATCGCTTTGTTCAACACATCATAAGATTCCTTCAAACTATTCAAGTTATATATCAGTGTACTGTTTTGCTTCTTCACAGCTTCACAGTTTTCACACTTCACTGGAATCTTCTTTGCATCAACTTCATCTTCAACTTTGAACTTTGCAACTTCAACTTTTACTTGCCTTTTGATCACTGGAATTTCTTCATCATCACTGCTCACTGGAGTCTTGATCTTTTTCTTCTTCTTTTTAACCTTTTCATCTTCACTATCACTTTCAGCAATTAGTTTCATATCAGCATCAAATTTTCTCGCCCAATACTCACGATCATCATCACTATCTTCTTCAACTTTGGCAACAAAAGCTGTATAAGCTTTGTTTTGATCAGGAATATAGTTATCCCAATTGAAATTCTCCCAGCTAAAACCCTCGGGTAGTTTTTCATCATCTTGATCTATTATCAATGCACTACCATCAGCTCTCTTTGAAGAATTTTCATTAACCGCACAAGCTCTTTTTCCAGAATCTTCAATCACATCCCTTCCATGTGCAGTTTGTGCTTGATGTTGACGTTGTTGAGATGGTTGCTGAGCAACTTGATGGTAGATGGCCTTTCGATAGTAATCATTGTTGTTGTTAAACGGATTTTGAGCTCCACTTGCTTCGCGGTTTTTGCACTCCCTCTTGAAGTGTCCTTTTTCCCTGCAACGAAAACAAGTGACTTTAGATTTGTCAAAACCTAAAGTAGAAGTACCAGCCTCACGAAGATCATCTCTTCCAGTGATTTGCTTGAATTTCTCAGCTCTCCTCAACACGCTGGCCAAGCACCATTTTATGTCCATCAGTTCCATCTCTTCAGCATCGATCTGGTCGTAATCTTCCTTTGTCAGCATTGGATTCCCGATTCGACCTGCAACAAAACTACCATAAGATTCAAGAACAGTTCCCAATAAAGACATGTGACTCTTAGCAATTTCTGCTGAATATTCTTCATCATTTTCCAAATTCAGTACAATGTTGCACTGAAATTTCTTGCCATTCTTTGTTGTTGAAATGTTCGGGTCAAAAGACGGAAATGATGTGAAACTTGTTTTGCTGTTTGATCCTGATGATGAACTTCCAGAATCATTCTTGGCGTTGTAAGCAGTTTCTATTTTTGGAGATAGATTTATAGACTTCTCATTCACCCCTGCTTTGTAATACAACCCAATATCCTGTTCACCATCGAAATCTTTCATCCGAATAACCTTTCTCTGCTCCATCTCCTGAGCTTCAATCTTTTCGATAAACTTGCTCAGTGTCAAATCTTTAAAACCTTTCTTGTTTCTTAGCATCATGAGATAAGTACCCCATGTTTCATACGGTAACGCATCTGATAATTTTTCAATCAATTCCTCATTGTCTTTATTGATCTTCAATCGTTTCATATTCGCCAACAGATTGCAGTATCTCTCAATTATTTGCTTAGTGTCCTCATTTTTCAATCTTCGAAACAAATCAAACTCTTTTTTCAGTAAAGACTTCTTGTTCTTGACCATTTCCTCACTGCCTTGAAACTTTGACTTTAACGCTTTCCAGATTGAATAAGATGTTCCATTATGTTGTAATAGAACCAGGATTTCTTCTTTAACTGCTTGTTGAATCAGACTTAACATCATCTTCTCATCTTTGTATTTCTTCCGGTTTTCAGCACTAAGATCTTTAATCGGAATTTTCTCTTCATCGTCATTCATTGGTCTAACGTATTTTGTTTCGACATTCTCCCATGCATCTAGATAATTTGCCTGTACCCAGTTTTCAAACTTTTCTTCCCAACTCTTGTACTCCTCGATGTTCATGAGTTTCGGAGGTTTTTGCATCGTTCCCGTTTCGTTTTCCATCATCGTGTTCTGTGCCATAGTGATCGAGGAAACCGGAGTAGCGAATGCGTTGTAAAAATCTTCGTCCATGTTTCTGTTTTTCAACTAAACTGTATCACCTTGTGAAAATTCCTGACAAACAAACAAGCAAAACACAATCAGTTTAAAGATTTATCAATTAACTGAAACAAACTTGTACTCGAACTGATGATTTTTAGTGCGGACTGAATGTTGACCAACTGTACGAACTAAATGACCCGGATCGAATTCAATTGACCTTGACTCTTTGAACCTTTTGAACTCCAACCCGTACGAACTGAACTGATTTACTCACTTGACTTATCCACACAAAACAACCTGACTGAAACCGCGACTTGACAGACAAAAACAACTGATCGAACCGTGCGAACCGACTAAACTCCAAACCTTGTGACCTGACAACTCAAGTGTCTTGAAACTCACACTATGATCTAAAATTGCATATAACCCAATTAACTAGCACATATAACCAAAATATCACAAACACTTTCAAATCACACTAAGTACAAAATCGACACTACTAAAATATATGATTCACATTACACACTTTAAAAAAAAAAAACAACATATATGTATCTAATTTTAATTGTTCACATAAACTACTTATCCAACAAACTAATTTGAAATCATCACATCAAAAGAAGTATCAAACAATATCATATATCAAAAACAATATAATGTGATAAGATCAAAATACACACTTATCTGTTCAAAACAAATGGGTCGGTGCTCACTTTATCAATTAAAGCCGATAAGATCACATAACAACAAGATTTTTTATTTAATCTGACAACAACAGTAGCAATTGATTAGATGATTGGACCGCAATTCTTGATCAAAATTATATGCACATGCTGCTGACAACAATCACACCATTCAATATATGAATTTATACAATCGATGCACACCACGATATCTCAAACTTAACATTCACATGCGCATGATATACAAACACATGAATTCACATTTACCAACTATCAATGACTTGACACATCACATGTATATGAACCGACAAAAACACTTATATCAATATGACTTTCTTGAACTCCTCAATTAAAAAAATAGCAAACAATTTCTTTTTCAAATTTTCACAAATTGATGGCCGACAATTTTTTTACCAATAGAAATCTGATTGGACCGAATTACTTTTTCATATACAAACTAAATTTTAACTCCAAGACAAAATGATAGTCAAAAGTTATTCACGTGATTTAGATCACTTCCCAATGACAAAACATGTGAATTCTTTTCTACTTATAGAACCGAGATACTTTTATCAAATTTATGACCTCAATATACATGCGACTGACATACAAACTCGTGACTTCCAACAGTTTTTCAAGCGATACCCTAACAGAATGTTACACACAATACGATATGATTTCAAGCGATACCCTAACAGTTTTTCAAGCGATTTCGCTTCAACTATTCAAGCGAAATCGTGTAAAATAGTTGCTGATGTCATCATATGTTCGAACACTTGAAGCGAAAACACACAAAATTACAAGTTTTAGGCTGATTTTGATGCTGAAACTTTCCAGGAACTGTTAAAACATGATTATGCGTGATATATGTGAATTTTAGCCGATTTTATCCGTAAAAAGTTTTGTTTTTCGAAAAAGAAAGGTGTAGAAGCAGATTTTACGGCTGAATTAACAAGAACTCTTCTTCACTGGCTCTGATACCAATTGTAGGATCGGATTCCGACCTAAACGAGTCGTTTGGAAGAGTTCTAGTCCGTTTCAAAGGCGGAAACAGAGAAACGGATAGTAAAACAGCTTGTTTCACAATTTAATCCTCTTTTATATTGAATTGACACTGTTTACAATCGAAAGGAAAACCGGCAGCACCTCGGTATCTAGTTCTGGCAAATGTTACAAATGACAAGTATGACATCCTATATATAGGGCTTATGATTTCGCTTGAAGCTCTCAAGCGAAATCCCTTACTTATTCATTCAAGCGAAATTGACAATTTGAACTTTGTCTTCAAGCGAAATCTTCCAAAACAACAATCTGATTTCAACTTTAAGCATTTCACTTTTGTCCTTTTGTGATGTGATGTCATCGATGATGTCATCTTGATGACGTCATCATGACATCATGTCTTGTTTAGATTCGCACCGAACCCGAGACTCGATACAAGACGAAGACGACAGATGTGTGCACCAACAACCACCACCATTGAGAAACAATTATACTTTTTATGATGAGGAAAAGGTGGCAAAGGGTTTGAACATAGCTGACCAGTTACCTGAAAGTATCGATGTGACTTATACCAAATCTGATGATGCTAATGATTCAGAGGTGGTAAGTAAGGTTGTTGAAAGCGTTTTGAAAGATGAGTCTACAAAAGGTAAGTCTGAATCACAGGATGAAGATGAAGGAAATCTTTATGATGGTTATCTGAAAAACACAAAATCCGAGAAAAATTTGAATGATGATTCAAAAGGATTGGTTTATACCATGATTGGATCGGACAAATTATTCTTAGATGTTGTATTCCCGATTCAGAATGTGATTTCAGCGAAGGTCGATAAAGTTTTCAAAATGGTTGAGATTGAGAAGTCTGAGATTCCAAAGTTTGCTGGTAAAGGTCATAGATCTTTTTATAACAAACCTGGTTTTAAGAAGAAAAACATGAAGGCTGGTTTGGGTTATAAAAAGAAACGGAATTGGAATCAAAGTAAAATACCAAATTTGCAACAAAAGATGAATTTTGTTCAAGGGAAAAGCTTGAAAGAAGAGGAAAAACTCAAATTTGGACAACAGTCTAATGAGGAGTTTGATGCTATGAAAAAGAAACAACAACAGGCCAAGGATGTTTCAAAGAAAGTGTGTTTTAAATGTGATCAAATTGGATATGTTGCAAGAAAGTGTCCAAATCCAAAGCCTGTTGATGTTGAAAAACAGAAATCTGAGGATGTGAAATCAAGGTCAACCAGATTTGATTCGAAACAAACTTGGAGGTACAATACAAACAAGTTTGCTTCAAATCAAAATTGGAAATCAAACCTGAACAGGTTTGATTCAAGACAGACCTGGAATTCTCACACACCCAGATTGAGAACAACACAGAGTTGGAGAACATCTGTTGATATGACAAAACCTCAAGAGTTTTGGAAACCTAAAAATGTTATTCAAAATCAAAAGGTTCAAAAAGAGACAAATTTTTACAAAAGAGGTACTCCGGAAGGTCAAATGTGGAGTATTAAGAAACAAGTGACGTCGGTAAAAGATGAGAAAGTTGAAGTCAAAATTGAAAACGTTTTAAGTGATAAAGAGTTTCCAAAATTGAATGAACATTATTGTGTTGAAATGCCTAAGGTTCAACAGACCTGGGCTAAATTGTTTAAATGATTGATAAAGTTTGAATGTGCAGGTGCTCAACGAAGCTGAAGATTGTGAGAATGGTAGTAGGAGCAGCCTGGCACAGGAAGAGGTTGCAGGACCCTGGTTTGGTTGAACAGGGAGTTTAGTTTGAATGATTTCTGTATATAAATAAACAATATTTTCAAAACCCTAAAAATTTGAAAAAATTAAAAACCAAAAATATGTTTTTAGTTTGTTAAAATTTGAAAAACTATAAATATGTCTGTTTTTAATTTTGTTTGAATGTATGTTGATCGAATACGCCGAAACCCTCACGGCTGAACAAACATGATTACTTTCATCAGATTGAAAAAAGGTTTTCAAACTGTTAAGATCAATGGGTTGTAAATCATGGGGGTACGTTATATTTTCTGCAAATCAGAGCACTTAAAGCAGAAAATGGATGGCGAGACAAAGCTATTAGTATTGGTTGTCAAATTTTCTTTAAATGGTTTTGCATTTTAGGGGGAGAAATATTGTTAGAAAATCCAAAAACATTTGAAAATTTGAAAAAGCCAAAAACATGATAAAATCAAAAATTGAGTTTTTGCGTAAAAAGAGGAAATGATAGTACATCAGTAGACAGTTACAGTACGCTAAAGAATTGGAAAGTTTAAATGTGTTAAACAATCTCACTGTGGATGTGTCGGTAGGTTTTTATACATTTAGTAAACTTTTTCGGGATATAAACCTAAATTTCACACTTGCTTATTTTGTGGGGAACACTACTTGGATATATAGGTAACCCCTGAAATCTCGTTTGAAAGGTTTCGTATTCTGATATACTAGGTTTTTATACTCAGTGATATCTGAGGTATTATTCCGGGACTTCTGCTGAATGGAAGTTCTGACCTAGTCCTCGAATAATACTTTCCGCAAATGCTTGAAACATAGCATCACCCTCAGCATATATGATAAGACAATAAAATTGCTTAGCAATGCTGTTGTAAAAAAGATCCTCTAAAGGGGACACACCTACAAGTTGAGTCATGATCTCTCTGCTGAACGGTAGTTCTGACCTGAGCTCTCATGATTCTTCATAAATTATTAACCCCTTACAGATATCATTTGTGTTATAACTACCTGTAAGACTGAATATTGGGATCTGGATACGGGAGTATATTCAAGAGGTGGGACACATGAATAGGTTTAAGTTCTTAATACACCTAATGCGTATCCTGAATCAGTTGAAATTTGTATGAAAATTTAAGTGGACAAGTATATCGACAATCTAAGTGAATTGTTTAATTCTTACTGTGAAATTAAGCTCAACGGTACTTGTGACTTGTCATAAACTGATATGATCCTCTGACGCATACTCAAACAAAAATATTGTCTGTAAATATGTTTGTACATATTTTTACTGCTTTATATTTTCAGAAAATACAAAAAGATTCTGATTTCTGCTTTATTTTCGACAACTAATATCTGAGATTGCTGAGTTTCAAAATCTAAGTAAGCTGATTGTGTTTCTGAAAATAAAACAAGTTCATTAATTTGAAACTTGAAGTTTTAAAATCAAAAATTCAAAAACAGTTTGTGATATCTCCAAGGTCATTAAGTTGGACTTGGATGATAAACTGTGAGGGAGTTGGATTCTTTAATACTGCTAAATCTATAAAGATTGTTGATAGGTGAAGTGTTTTAGAAGATTGGAATTGCCAGGTTACGATTCCTGGATAGTCTAAAATGTTGTTACTTATAAACGTATGAGTGATTGTAGATATTCCAGATTACGATCCTGAAAGCAAAGTCTAAGGGGGAGTATGAAGACAAGCTTGAAGCAAGAAGGAGCTTGTAGATGGAAAGCTAGGTGTCGATCCCAAAGCACGAAAGCTTGATGAAAGGGGGAGCCTGAAGCTGATGGAAAGAAGATAGAGAAGTGATGGATGCTTACAATGTTACCATCTGAGTGAGGATGCAGAATGATCAAGACTGAAGAAGGTGTCATAACAGAGAATAGTCACTGAAGACTTCGTCAATATCCGAGGGGGAGTCTGTTAGTGCATTACGTCTATTGACTTCGTCTTGTATCTTGTAATAGGAGGATTTAGGGTATGTTTAATGTAATTTAGCTTGAATGAGGAGATTTACCTTGAAAGTGTTACTTGACATTTTCAAGCTAAATCTAATAGTGAAGGTTTCCCTTGAAATGAACACATGTTCATTTCAAGCTAAATCTAAGGTTTCCCTTGAAATGGTCATGACATTTTCAAGCTAAACCTCAACACTATAAATAGAGTTTAAGTTAAATCATTTTAAGAAGTTTTAGAAAGTTTTAGAAAGTTTCGGAGTTAAAACCGGTCCTAACATTAGGCATTTAACGGAAACGCACAAACGAATCGCACAAAGAACGATCCAATCACAGAGGGTTATACCATCATGTGACTTGGTCCTAAGGAAGCTCTAAGGCATTTCCAAACTTATCTAAATCGGGTCAGAACTGAAGTCAAAGCAAAAGTCAAACTATGCGCCTTTCGGTTCCGAATCGATCCTAAACTGAAAATTGTCGGATCAAACAAGCTTAGACAAGTTCTTATGCTTATTATCATGTTATATGAATGATAAAATAGGTTACACGCCTTTTACATCGTTAATTATGCATTAAATCGAAGATTACAATTCTGTTGACTTTTTCCAAGCATCTTTGACTCGACAAATGACCTAGTTAGGATGGGAATCAGTGGGTGCCCTTTTAAGGGTTTAAAGCCCACATAATTACCAACTTATAACTAACTTAAGGTTGCCTAATCGTTGGACCATTAGCGATTAATTAATAAGTCAACCGTTAATTACGACGGTTTGACTTTATGGCTATAAACTAATCAAAACTTAATTAAAGAAGGTTAAGCATACTTACAAGTGTCTAATGAATGATTAGGAAGGCTTAGAAAAGGCTCTTGAGTTCCAGAAGTCTTCAAGAAATGCAGATGAGATGTATGTTTGAATGTTGCAAACTTAGGAGCTTTTTATATTGATCAAAACTCCTTAGATTGTTGACATGCAAGGCTACTAAGGATCATGGATGTTTACAAGTGTCCTCTAGTGACTAAAAACCAGTATAGGAAGCCCATGGTATCAAGGAAAGGCAATTGGAGTCGGTTTAGAGCTGAACAGGCAGCTGTGCAACATTTCTGATCAGACAAGGCAGTCACATAGCGCGACTGCATAGGGGTCTAGTGCTCGCGCTACGCGAGCACATGGTGACCTGCCAAACAAGTTTCCATTAATTGCATTTCAGTCCCTGGTCCTCCAAAAGGTCGTTTTCTCAATATTTCTTGCATTCTAAGCCTTTAAAATTGACATATAAGGGCTTTAAGACTTTTACCCACTTTGTGAAGCCCTTGGTCACTTTGTGTTTACCCGAAAAGTCATGAATTTCAACGTTGACGCTTTTAACCCCTCACATACGAATTTGATCACAACTTGCTCATACGATAACGAAACTTTATGAAATTTTTATCACACATTCTAGTGAGCATAATTAATCGTTACAAAGCTTCGTGTTTGCTAAAAGGTCACTCAGAGGTATATCTTAAACATGTTGACACATTTAACCCCTGTAGTTTGTAACCCCTCACTTTCTTTCACAATTAGCTACGTATGATCCATGATTTATTCGTTTAAGGTTATAAACATCATGTAGGTTTAATGTACAATATAATTATTCACTGTTGACATTTAGAACCCGTATATTCACTCAGTTTTATTGTTTGTCAACTTTAGTCCCTCGAAAGTATTCTTTCACACGTTCAAAGCTTATGACACGTGTCAATACATTATTGGACGTAAATTTTCGAGGTGTTACATCCTCACCCCCTTAAAAGAAATCTCGACCTCGAGATTTGCTAACGTACGGAAAATACCTTCTGTCTTATATGGGGCTTAATCTCTATATAGTATATATGGAGATTTTCCAAGCTCCCAAGTTAACCTTTATAATGGGTACATGTATCCTTTTGGAGCTTCTAATCCTGTCGATCCTTAATCGACATAGGTTACTCATCATATCATAAATCTGCATATCATTTTGTGATAGTGCTTTTCGACTTATTGGTGACACGTCCTTAAATCATTAGTGTGGGTCACATTGCACGTTCCACCCAGCTTCTTAATTAGGTCTTAGCTCGTAAGCTATTTAATCTTGATACATTTGATTTTCATCCAATGATTTTATATATTCAGAGCTTAACTAGCCTGATAATTTAACCAATTGGCACACCCTTCCAGGGTGATATCTTTTGTTGAACCTTATTCTTTAACAAGAACTTAGGAAGGTTGCTACTTTCATTAATTCTTGATTTTTTGTCGAAAACTGGCAACTTACAGATGATTAGGGACTTGTATGATTTTATTCGTTGTTTCCAATGCAACTTTCAGATCCTATAAGTGGACTTCCCAAAGTCTCGTCCATCCAACTGATGTTTTGATATATCATCTATACAAGGTCTCCAAAGGAGCCACCTTGATACTCATATAACAACTATTATATAAAAGCTTATCTTAAGGTGAGATGGTTATTTTAACCATTGCTCAAAACTAATCTTAAGGAGTAGTTAATCCTTGCAGTTAGTCGATCAAATCGACGATCCTGGGCAGCTGATGGCGATTCTTAATCGTTGTCTAATTAGGGTTGCGGTAAACAATGCCTAAGCACAATGAACCGTCTTTCATAATTAACTATATCGAATTCTCAGGATATTGAGTTAGACTATATGAACCCTCTATTTTAAAAACTTAGTTAATCAGGGTTTCGATTCTCTCAATGATGGTACTAGCCGTCTTGGAGATTTTATAATAATAATACAGCCTTAAATGGGATATAAACCTTAACTCTACCTACCTCTCAGGGGTAGACATGGTAATCTTAGGAGAAGATAATCAAGGTACAAGGTGGTTACAGAGATTTTTACAAATCTCAGGCTCCAATTCATCCACCAATGCTTGTGTCAATTAAGTGACACATTTACGTTACGAGTCCACGAACTCCTTAATCGGGAACATTTACTTGGACAATATCATTCTGGATATCTCCTTTGAATACCATTAGTTGACTTTAGTACCATATGACCTCTCGGAATATCTTTGTGGTCCCATGCATTAAACCTCCATACTGATCAGGCATGGAAGCAATATATGGAACTTATTAAGATACACCAATCCTCATATGGCGCTTTTATCATACCATCTGGTATTCAGAATCGATAGAGATTAAAGAGATATCAACTATATATGCTTTCGCACTTCCTCTTAGAGAGAGGATACTTCTAAAATTTTATGCCTAAAGGTTTCTGACAAGAACAGAAGAAATGGTTCTTATGATTTGCCTGAAGGTTCTACCTTACACTTAACATCTGGGGTTCTTACAGGGAAAAATTTCTAAAATTTTGCTAAGTTTATGGTCTTGTGAGAGACTTAACAGCACCCGAAACCACATGTAATTTCTAGCAATAAATTCACAAATAAGGATTTATCTGGTGACATTCCTAATGTGAGCTGCCTCTAATCATTCAACAGGAGGGTTAAACGCCTCCATTCTTAATCCTTCTAAACTTAGCTGTAAAATCTTAGATAACTTTAGGGCAGTCTCAGCTTTGACTGATTACTTCTTAATCATTATAACGTGGGTAGCTGAGGTAGATCCATAATGGATTTTTAATGAGTAGGTTTTGAAACCTTAGTGTGCCCTCTTATTGCCAATGCTAACCACTAATAATTATGTGCTTTAAGCTTAGATTTTTGGGTATACTGAATAGGGTACTATCTCAGCCAATGAATTAAAATTTGCGACATACTGTCGACAGTCTAGAACTTTTATGGCGAGAGTCAGAAAATTCTTATTCCGTCTTTTCCCTTTTCGCGAAACGGATACTAGGTTTTTCTAATAAGGTCCTTAAAACTTGGACCATTCCACAATGTATAAGAGGATCCTTCTCGAGGATTTCATTAATGTCCTTACTAATTAAGAGTATTGCCATCGAATGACTGTGATGTATACCTTACCATGTCCTTTCTAGCATAACCACTGATATACTTAATGGTTTCTACTTCATCCTTTCTAGTGTTTAGTCAACATAGCAAGCCAAGAGTAACTAAAACATAGAGGTAAAATCTTGGATTCTAATACTTAGTCAACATAAGGAGGATAAGTAGGTGACTTATAGTAAGAAGTAAGGAAGTTATTGTACATGTGCTTATATTTAATCAAAATGGAAATTTCACAAACTAGGCACCTAGCTCGGTTGGCTAGGCGCGCGAAAGGGTGTGGCCTAGACCCAGGTTCGATTCCGGGGACGGCCGGTTCCACCATTTTTTTTTCTGGGAGCCTGACGCGGGCCGCGTAAGGTATCACCCAGGGCTTACGCGGGCCGCCTAGGTCTTCTGATCAGAAGCAAACTTTGAAAAATGACAGTCTTGGTCCCTGTTATGCATTAAAGCCATTTCTGACACGTTTAAGGCCCGTTAAGTCAACTTTAAGGCCCTAAAATGATGCCTAAACATTGTGGACATGAAACATGCTCAAAAATATGTCGGATGTTGGTTCGTTTGGTCGTACGATCGTGATGTTCGCTTGATTTGAGGTATGTAAGGTATAATTTATATATTGTTTAATATTAATTAATCGTACGGATTCATGTAATTATGAGGGTTGTCTCATAAGGAGTCTTGATAATTAATTGCTTCTTATCACCCACAATATGGGCTTGGTCACAAGACGACCAATCCATTCTGTTGGTGCACTACATCTGTCGACTTCGTCTTGTATCGAGTCTAGATCTTAGATTGTTAGATTAGGGCAGATTGTACGAGATTTACCGAGAAAGTTAATTCCACATATATGGACATGTCCGTATGAGTGGAATCACTCATGTACGTATGAGTGGAATCACTCATGTCCGTATGAGTGGAATCACTCATGTACGTATAAGTGGAATCACTCATGTCCGTATGAGTGGAATCACTCATGTTCGTATGAGTGGAATCACCTATGTCCGTATGTGGGGAATCAGGTTTTTAGGTTTTTAGATGTGATTTCGCTCCAAAGGACATGTGATTTCGCTTTTATGGACACCATGTCCATATGAGCGAAATCATCCCCTCTATATATAGTCTTCATGAGCGAAATCATTAGTAGTCTTCTTGTTTCCGGTAACGAACTGCTGCCGAAGTGCCGATTGACTTGTAATCAGTGTGAAATCAATATACAAGGCAAGATTTAGTAGAACAAGCTGTTTTTAGTGTCCGTTTATTGTTATTCCGCACCTTAAATGGATTAGAACACCTCCGATTGACTCGTTCGGGTCAGCACGCGATCCTACAAGTGGTATCAGAGCTCAGGACGAGGAGTTCTGTATATATCAGCTTGTTTTCATCTCTATTTCTATCTTCTACACCTTATGTCATCAGTTCGGGAAGATTTCACGGTTGGAATTGAACGAAAATTTCACAGATTGTTTAAAATTGAACAATGACAAACCCTTGAAAGTTTGAGACTGAAATTCGAAGTATAAGTGGATCAAATTGGTGTACGAAGTGATTTCGCTTCAAGGGACTATCTTAGGGTTGATTCCGCTCCAAGGGACAATCTTAGACCTGATTTCGCTTCAATGGACACATATACCTACTGATTTCGCTTCAAGGACCATCAATTACACTTGATTTCGCTTCAATGGACACATATACCTACTGATTTCGCTTCAAGGACCATCAATTACACTTGATTTCGCTCCAATGGACACATATACATTCTGATTTCGCTTTTGTGTCATCCAAACCCTTTGATTTCGCTTTTATGTCACCATTAGATTCTTGATTTCGTTCCAAAGACATTCCAAATCTTTTGATTTCGCTTTTAGGACCATCCAGAAGATCTGTTTTCGCTCGTTTGTCACTGTCATTGAAAATCAAATTATCAAATCATGGCTGAAGAGTTTTACAACGCATTTGCCACACCGGTTGCACCTGTCACTGCTGCTGAGAATTTATACAGTGAGAATGAAACGGTGACTCATCAAAAGCCGCCAAAGCTCATGTATATTGAAGATTTTCAGGGTTGGAAAAACCGTTTTGAGAATTGGATTCAGGCTTACAGATTCGATGCTTGGTGTTCTTTACTGAAAGATTATGAGAATCCAAAGAATGAAAGAGGGTTGGAAAAAGGTTTCAATGATTTTACTGAAGCTGATAAGTTGAAATACACTAGTGAGAAGATGATGATCAGCATTTTACAGCAAGCAGTTAAAGAAGACATCTTTGTTCTTCTTCAACATAATGGAACTGCTAGATCAATCTGGGAAGCTTTACTTCAGAAATTCCGAGGGAGTGCTGATATGATCAAAAACAAAAAGGCCTTATTGAAGAAGTCGTTTGACATATTTACTGCATTTGATCATGAAACAACAAAGGAAACAATAGATAGATACTGTCATCTGGTTCTAGAAATGAAAAGATTGGGTATTCAGAAAGATGATGATGAGTGGGTTGATAAGTTAGCAGAGGCATTACCCCAACAGAAGTGGGGAACTTATCTGATGATTGTGAAACTCTTGAGAAAGACTGAGAGTATGAACTTGGCACAGTTTATCCAGAAGATTGAGGAACATGAGCTGGATATTCAAAAGACTGCTATAATGACTAATCCAAATGCCAAACAAGATGTCAGTTTATATTACAGAGGGAACAAGTTTGAGGCCACTCCCAGCCATAGTCCAAAGATTCAAACTGGTTTTAGTGCTGACAGTTCATCTGGAACAAAGAGTAGCAATGTGACTCAAAGTGGTGGATTTTCTTCATCATTTTCAAGTTTTGATCCAAATAGCGCAACATCAACTTCTCAACGACAAAATTCAACACATCTTCAGTGCAATGTTACCTTAAACATTCAAAATGGTCAGAATTTGTCTCCAGAAGTTGCCAAGCAGCACATGGCATCACTGGTTACTATGTTAGAATCTTATGAAAGTTTGATCGGTGGGAAGATTGGGAATCCGATGCTTACCAAAGAAGATTACGACCAAATTGATGCTGAAGAACTTGAATTGATGGATATCAAATGGTGCTTAGCAAGTGCTTGGAGGAGAGCTGAAAAGTTTCAAGAGATTACTGGTAGGGATGAATTTCGAGGAATGGCTACTTCTCAACTGGGTTTTGACAAATCAAAAGTTACCTGTTTCCGTTGCAAAGGAAAAGGACATTTTAAAAGAGAGTGCAAAAGTAAAGAAGCAACCGGAAATCAAGAAAAGAACAACTATTATCAGAAAGCAATTTTCCATCAGATTGCTCAACAACCACAAACTGCACATGGTCATGTTATTGAAGATGGAAAGAAGAAAGCTTTACTTATCAATCAAGATGATGAATTTGTTGCTGAAGGATTTAGTTGGGACAAATACATACCTGATTCAGCTTGTGTTGCAAGAATACTAGATGAAGAGGCTAGTGAGAAAAGAATCCCGATATTTCCTGATCTTGGAAGCGATGTGGATACCGATGATGAGGAAGAACATCTCAACAAAGCTAGAAAAGGCATTGATCTAACTAGTTTTAATTTGTTTTTTGCAGATAAAATGGAGATGTTGTACCAAAAGAAGATGGCAAGATTGAGGAAAGAGCTGGAAGCATCAAAAATGCAAGCTGCTGAAAAGATAAAAGCAGGAGAAGAAATTGTCGAAGTGGAGAAAGTGGTGGAAAAACTTGTTGAAGTTGAAAAGGTTGTTGAAGTTGAAAAATTAGTCGAGGTTGAGAAAATTATTGAAAAGATTGTTGAAATAGAAAAGATTGTTGAAGTCGAGAAGATTGTTGAAGTTGAAAAGACTGTCGAAGTTGAAAAGATAGTTGAAAAGGTAGTTGAAGTCATGAAGCCTTGTGAGAAATGTTCTGAGTCTTGCAAAGTTTGTGAAGAAAAAGATAAAAAGATTGCTGATTTAGAGAAGATTAAGGAAGATTTACTGTCTGATGTGAAGTATGTGAAAGAGTCATACGATGTACTGAATAGGACAGTTGATGGGTTGAAAAGAACGAATGCTGAAATTGAGAAAGCAAATGAAAAGATGAGTGGAACGTTAATGACGAAGCAAAGTGTAATCAATGAGTACATCGAAGATTGTGCAAAGCTAAAGAAAGAAGTGGAACTTGAGAAGATTGAGAGTGAAAGGATTAAACGATTATTGTTGAGTTACACTACTTGTGACTATTTGATTGATCGTGTTTATCCTACTGTTGCAGGTCTTGAGGCATTCATGGAGAAAAAGACTGAAGATACTGATACTGGTAAGAAACCAAGTGTCAAGTATAACAGATGTCCGCCCCCGATCCATGAAACCTATTCTCCAAGGAATCATAATGAGGAGCGTCTAAAAAAGGCAGTCAACATCAAGTTAAAGTCTGAAATCAATGATGAATTACCGGACAATATTGATGTTACATTCACAGCGTCTGACACTGATCATGAGTCTGAGTTAGTAAAGAAAGTTGTCGATCAGGTGTTAGATACGGATGAAGAGTCAAAGTCGGAGTCTAAGTCTAAAAGTCAGAGTTCGTCAGAAAGGAGTCCGAGTTCGCCGGTCAAAAGGGTTTATGATAATGAATTTCTTCTATCAAAATCTAATTTGAATGATGGATCAATCAAAGTGGCTTATACTTTGTATGATTCAGACAAATTATATTCTGATGAGAAATTTCCAATAAGAAGTGTCAAAACTGAAATGATCAAACAGGTTTTCAAATTAACAGAAATTAATATTTCTGAAATAAAAGATTTAAATCTTGTTGAAAAACCTAAAAAATACACTTCAAGAGTTCAACAGAGATTGAACAAGAAAAAGGGTTACAGTTCTGGTTCAGGTTATCGAAAGAAACAGAACCATAACCGTAATTACAAGAAGAATGGATTAGGTTTCATTTCCCCAGAAAATTATAAAAATCAGAAAACTTATAAACCAAAAACAAAATTTGTTTCAGGAGGAAGTTCAGAGGATGAACAGAAGAAACCGTTCTGGAAGCAGTCAAACCAGGAGTTTCTTGCTGAAGTGAAGAAGAATGTGAGAAGTTTTGCTGAAAGAGTTGACAGAAGAACCTGTTTCAAATGTCAAGAAGTTGGACATATAGCCTGGAATTGCCCCAAGACCAACTATCAAAAACAGGAAGTTTCTTCTAACTCTGTTTTGAGAAAGACTTGTGTTGATAAGAAAGAACAACCTGTAAAAATTG
Source organism: Helianthus tuberosus (assembly GCA_030545235.1). Taxonomy (NCBI): domain Eukaryota; kingdom Viridiplantae; phylum Streptophyta; class Magnoliopsida; order Asterales; family Asteraceae; genus Helianthus; species Helianthus tuberosus. The sequence continues at coordinate 36,624,111 of CM060436.1, forward strand.
TTAAAAAGTTTGAAAATTCTACTTCTGAGGAAGGAGAAAGTTCAAAATGGTTTTACAAAAGAAAAGGTGATTTGAGTAAACAAAAATGGGTTGTTAAATCTGAGGGTAATTCTGACAATGAATCTGATTCCATAAAATCAGAGGAGTCATGTGTTGAGAAAAAGGTTTCTAATTCCGTTCCAGATGTGAACGATGAGAATTTTCCTAAATTGTCAAAAGAAAATTTGATGAAGAAAGTGGGAAAGGTAGAGATCTCAAATCAATTCTTCGCTAATGAGGGAGAATTTGATGTTGAGAAGGCTTTCAATGGAAATGTTAAACATATTTTTGGAAAGATGGTTGACAGGAAAGTGAAGGATGCTAAAGAATTTTACAAGTCAAAATGTTGGTGGGACAGATGTTTGTCACCAAAATCACCCAAGGCTGGTCAAGCTTGGGTGACAGCTTTATCACCATAAATTCCGGACTTGCCGGAGCTCCCAGGTTGGTAAGAGTGGAGCAGGAATCGGCATCTTTCTTAGCAAATGATTCTACAATTGGTACAATTGGTAAAGTACAGGTGGTATTTTTGAATTGTTATATTTTGATGTGCAAGTGGTTATGGTTGGTAAAGTGAACCTGCTAGTAGTTGTTGAAGGTTTTCACTGACAAGCGGTTAATCAAGGTCATTTAGTTGAACTTGATTGGACCATATTTACAAATGATTGTTTGGAAAAACAACATGATGAACCCCTAACTTTACAAGTGTTAAAATCAACAAAAACTAATTTTCCGGAAAAACCATTTGATTAAAACAAACTTAAGTGTTTTGAAATCACAATGGGAAAATAGTTTGTTGTAAGGGGGAGTTCTGATTGTTTATGCCAAGTGGATGGCGATTTGAAGTAATTTGATATCAGTTGTCATGTTATTGTATAGTTTATTTTCAAATTTCCTAAAATGTGTTTGCATTTTAGGGGGAGTAAAAATTTCAGAAAATCCAAAAACATTTGAAAATTTGAAAAATCCAAAAACATGATAGAATTCAAAAATGAGTTTTGTTGCACAAAAGAGGAAATGATAGTACATCAGTGGACTATCACAACATGCTAAAGAAATGGAAGTTAAATAGTGATAAACGATCTCACTGTGGATGTGTCAGTAGGTTTTTACACATTTAGTAAATTGTGACGAGATATAAACATAAAAATTACTTGCGTCTACGTGGGGAACACCTCCAGGATATATAGGTAACCCCTGAAATCTTGTTTGAAGGGTCCCATATTCTGAGATACTAGGTCTTTATACTCAGTGATATCTGGGGTATTATCCCGGGACTTCTGATTTTGCGGAAGCAATGGCCTAGTCCCCGGAGAATACTTTCTGCTTGCTTGAAAAATAGCACCACCCTCAGCTAAAAAATGATGAAACATTGAAAAATGCTAATCATGGCTGTTGTAATTCAAAAGATCCTCTAAAGGGGACACACCTAAAAGTCAACTAGGCTCTCTGCTGAACGGAAGTTCTGACCTGAGCTATCACGGTTGCATAATTTATTCCCCTTACAGATATCATCTGTGGTATACTCACCTGTAAGACTGAATACTGGGGTCTGGATACGGGAGTATATACTGAGGTGGGACACATGTAGATGTTTAAGTTTTAAGACATTAATCTCGTATCTCGAAACAATTGAACTTTGTGTGAAAATTTAAGTGGACAAGTATACTGACAATCTAGGTGAATTGTTTAGAACTTAAAATGTTTAAAGCTTAACGGTGTTGGTGACATGTCTCATAAACTGATATGATCCTCTTACACAAACTCACAAAAATATTGTATGTAAATAGTTCATTTCTGCATTTTATTTCTGTTATTTCAAAATCCAAAAAGATTTTCGGTGTGTTTTAGCATAAATTTTGAAAAATTCAAAAAGATTTTAGACAACTGATGTTGAAAAGCTGATTTTCAAAATTCAGAGTGCTAAACATGATGAACAGGTTTGGGAGATTTTGATTGAAAAGATAAGAAATTTGTTAAATGATCATTGTTAATACTTGATTGTATATCGATTGGAGAAGAGTCAGTGTTGGTGCATGAAATTTGATATATTGTTATATATCTTATTCTTGTGGATCTTATGTTTTGGGTAGAGGATGTGCAGGATGTCCTGAGATGGATGAGAGCAAGGTTCCGATACCTGAGGACTCTAAAAGTTTGGAGAACAATGTTACAATCCTGATGTTGTGAAAGTCAGACAAAGATCCCAGCACAAGTTGAAGGGGAGTCTGTTAGAAAGAGAGAGTCTAAAGAAGCAAAAGATAGATAGAGATTCTGGTTGCCCGAAGACTGATCAAGACTGAAGATGCGAAGACTCGACACTTAAAGACTCGTCAACATCTGAGGGGGAGTCTGTTGGTGCACTACATCTGTCGACTTCGTCTTGTATCGAGTCTAGATCTTAGATTGTTAGATTAGGGCAGATTGTACGAGATTTACCGAGAAAGTTAATTCCACATATATGGACATGTCCGTATGAGTGGAATCACTCATGTACGTATGAGTGGAATCACTCATGTCCGTATGAGTGGAATCACTCATGTACGTATAAGTGGAATCACTCATGTCCGTATGAGTGGAATCACTCATGTTCGTATGAGTGGAATCACCTATGTCCGTATGTGGGGAATCAGGTTTTTAGGTTTTTAGATGTGATTTCGCTCCAAAGGACATGTGATTTCGCTTTTATGGACACCATGTCCATATGAGCGAAATCATCCCCTCTATATATAGTCTTCATGAGCGAAATCATTAGTAGTCTTCTTGTTTCCGGTAACGAACTGCTGCCGAAGTGCCGATTGACTTGTAATCAGTTTGAAATCAATATACAAGGCAAGATTTAGTAGAACAAGCTGTTTTTAGTGTCCGTTTATTGTTATTCCGCACCTTAAATGGATTAGAACACCTCCGATTGACTCGTTCGGGTCAGCACGCGATCCTACACATTCCTATTACTATATCGAGTCCCTTTATTTGAAGGAAACAAGGATAGTGGAAAAGAATGATTCCTAATGGATATAAAACATCCATCTAATATTGTTGAAGCAGTCTCTGAGGTACTATCGGCCAATTTTACTTTATACTTAACGTTTAGAGTTTTAACAGGCAGATTTAATGATTCTCAAAAATCTATTGTCTACGAGAGACTTATCTGAACCTGAATCAAATAATACTCTAGTATAAACGTCATTGATAAGGAAAGTACCTGTTGTGACATCTCCATCCTGAACGGCCTCTTGGGCATTCATTGGAGAGTCCCCATCTTCAGTCTTCTTAGCCTTGTCAGACTTCTTGGTTTTATTAGGGCAATTAGTTTTGATGTGCCCTATTTCATTGCAACCATAGCAGGTTGCGTCCCTTATGTTTTGGCACTCCAAAGTCTTGTGCCCTTCGTCATTACAAATTCCACAAGGCCTAGCTTGCGCATTTAAAGTGCCTTTTCCTTTAGTCGCCTTCTTTGGGCAACTTGTCTTTATATGCCCTTTTTCGCCACAACCATGGCAGGTCGCATCTTCCATCTTCTTGCAATCCAAGGTCTTATGACCCTTGGTTCTGCAAATTCCACATAATTTAGCACGTGGGTCGATGGTGCATTTTCCAGAATGTTGCTTCCTGCAGTTATTGCATTTGGGCTTTGCCTCCTTTGGCTTGGACGGGTTATGGTTTGAACCGGTCTTACCCTTTTTACAACCTTTATTTGGGGTAATATCGCACCTTCGCTTACGATCCTTCAACACACGGTCCACAGCGTTGCTTACGGCTATATTTATCATAGCCTGTAACTTGGTGCTTGATAAGTTCAGTCTTGCATCATCATTCTGATTAACTGGATGATTGTGAGCTTCAGAGGAGTCAGCCATGGTGAAACTTTGAAGGCTACAAACCAAGTAGTAATAATTGGTTTAATTATAATGAATTGTCGAATTTGATGATTAAATAGCCATGGTACAAATAAACCATATAAGCGAATAGATATTATTAAATTTATTTGATTATGTTTTGCCTAGGTTTTTAAATAAACCATCCTTGGCGTGTAAACGAAATATAATCCTTCATATTTATTAGACAGGGGACATAAATCACGGCTGTCAATGTCGTATCGACATTTTATATATAAAACACAAGCTTGCTCCAAAGGACTCTTGATGGCACAGGGGCCTTGTCACTAGGGAAAAATTTAAAACATAATCGATGATTCCTTTGGATCGGAAAATTTCATAGTTCATTGTCTTGACAAGAAATTATGAAATAAAACTATCTTTTTCATGCATTCATCTTTGCCCGTAGGTATACATCCCAAAATGGATGTTTTGATGTATACATCATGTTCGACGTTTATTAGCCATGATCCCTCTTGATCATTTACGCTAAAATAAGGGGTTTGGAAAATTCTTAATATAAAGATGACAAGTGTGATTTATCGCATCACTGTTGCCGGGAGTGTTAACATGTTTTCAGATGTTAACAAGGATCTGAATCTCTTTTTAAACAGGTTTTACCATCTTAGCTAGGTCTTTAATGACGTTCAAGCTAGGTTATACCTTTTAAGATTCTCTTTTAATATTTATACTGGCAGGAAAGGAATGATATTTATTTTATTCAGGATTTTCACTATTAATCCTAAATTATAAGTTAGCAATAGCACAAAAGGCTTAGTCACGTGGACAAGTTTAATTTATAAGTCATGATCCTCGTAGAATCAAGGTATTTAGGCTCGAACGTTGTTCACTGCCTTTCTTGACAGGGAGTTGTAGGCTACCACTGTCTTTAGTCTCAGAGGACGTTAATCATAGCCCGTGGGCACTTCACCCTTAAGGGATGATTATTTTAATAATGAAAAGTGGAGTAATCCAATTTAAGGATGACTCATGCGGTTTTATCGAACCACGTCTGCCAGGAATGTTAACAGGTTATAGGTGTTAACAGGGATTTGAATCTCTGGAATAGGTTCTACCATCTTGGCCTTGTAATATAGGCTAGGTTTACCCTTAAGATTCTTTTTAATAATTAACGCAGAATAATTTCTAAATCAAGATGTTAATAAGGATCTGAATCTAATTGAGGAACTACCGTCTTGGGCCTGTCTCGAAATAACACGTGGATAGGTCCCGTCCTTTTTAGATTTTGCCATTTTATCATGATGGTAGATCTTATAAAAGAATGATACATTTCATTCATTTCGTTTATTATATATATTGATATGATGGAATTTTTGATAAAGCATTCCAAGGATTTTAAGAATACAGAATTGCCCTAAGCGGGACTTGAAAGGAATGATGTTGTCCATGAAGGGACTGAATGATAAGTATGTCCTTATAAGGACTATTAAGGAAATGATCTTTAGCAAAAGGAGTTTCTTCTTCATATTATTTCCGAGTGTTTTCTCCTTGGTTGCACGTTTATCCTAATCGCAGTACAAGGCTCCGCATTCCTCGGCTTCGGATGGGGAGGATTTCCATTACGGCTCCTTTGCTTGGCGATATATTAAAAGTATATAAAATTGAAAGCAATAGTTCTCCGAATAGAGACGAGAGCATTCCTATGTTAAGTCTAGACTCAGAAGGTCAAGGAATGTGCTACTGTGTCATTGAGATTAAACACAAAAGGATAGTGTTTAATTCACTCAATGTTGGCTCTGATACCAACCTATCACACCCCGATATTTCCACGTTTCACCGGTGGGCCCGGTAGGGGAGTATCGTGACGTAGTTGATATCATCATAGTCAAACAACACAATATATAAATGCACAACGGAAGAAAAAGATAAATATATTACCATCCGAATATAAAGTAATATCAATTATTACAACGGAAAGTAAAGGATCCACAGGCGGATCAAATAAAAGGAAAAGATGTTCAACAGACTTTAGGCATCTAAGCTTGCGAGACTCTTTATTGATGCTAGGAGTAGCCAGCCTATTCCGATTAGTACCTGCACTTAGCCTTTTTGGGAAAATACGTCAGTTTACACTGGTAAATACAATCAACCGACTCATTTTGAAAAGATTTAATAAATAATGGATTTGAATGCACATGGCACAAATAATATTTTATAACTTGGGACAATTATGTAGAAATAATACCTGTAAAAGAATTACATGTTTCTTATGCGTTCAGTAGCCCGGTTCGTGCCGGGTTAAAGATCAATAGACACACCACATTAATTATATGAGACACTGACGGGTGTACGCCTACACCTGTGTGCTAAGGTCGTGGCCATTTCGTAAAATGATGCCAGGGATATCTGGGACATGGTCATTGTTTTGGTCAAAAATTACCTAAGCAATTAAGTGATCAAATTAGTTAAGTGAGGTAGTGTGCTAGAAATATGTATAGAAAATGTGTTAACAAAATTGGATATGAAAACAGTTTCAGAATACGGCTGTATCTATGATCAAACAATGAGCGAAAATGTAAAAGTGGACACGTGACATACGAGGAAAGCCCTTGATCAATCTAGATCGCCGGCATAAAACCTCGGGAGCTGACAATCGCAGCTGCCTTGTTCTTCTATTGCTTCAAATATCAGGATACAGTGCAGGATGTGGTGCGGATCGACTATGTGTTACATTGAAATTTGAATACAAGTGTGGTGTTTGCAATGAGCTAGAGAGTGAAAGTGTTCGAGAGTGTAAGTGTAAATTGTGTGCCTTAAACTGATCCGCCCTCATCTATTTATAGTAAAGATAATGTAATAAACTATCCTAAACTTCCGGGATCCAGCGAATATTCCCACTCGAACGTTGAGGACCAAGTCTTTCGGGTTCAACGGCTTCCTTATAACAAATACGCCCGAGTCTTGAGGAGAAGAAGTCCTGATGACCGTTAGTAACTTGCAGCCATTAACCTGCACGTGTTTAATTCACTCAAGATTAGGATATCGCCCAGGATGTTAGCAATATCCCCGTCCAGTATCCTGGTCACAAACAAACAAGTAAAAGCGGGATATTAGTCAGGATATGTATACTCAGAAAATGACCCATAACAATTGTCCCCAAATATATCGGTCGGTATACCAATCCAACGGATATATTTCAAAACCTTATCCCATAACTCAAGGCATTTAAAACGAAGCGACGGTCAAGATCACATCGTAACTTCCAATGCGCTTTTTGCTCAATGGAGATCCACAATGCCCCTATATCTTCTCTTTTCTTGTTTGAAAAGCAGATATCTTCAACAGAACCTTCAGGTAATTCTCCATTTCTGATTTACTTTCTATCAATTTACATCGCCTTACTCGCAATGGATGCCGAGACCTTTACCCAGCAGAACCTCCTTAAAAATCCTGAAAAGGAGATCTGCGCTTTTGACAACGCAGACATTGCAGCTTTAAGAGCCTCCGGCGCTTTCCCTGAGAACACGGACTTTAGACCATTCGATCGGTCAATCCGATCGGATGTTTCTTCCACTGAATGGGTTTGTTTCCCAGCATATCCTTTTTCGCTAGGTCTTCGATACCCTTTTCCTGAATTCATGATGCAATTCTTTCGAACCACCGGCATCTCTTTTGCTCAAACCATGCCCATGGTTTGGAGAGTACTAATTGTACTTAACCAAATCAAAAACCTCCATTGTTCCGACCTCCGCATCGAGGATTTGCCTATTGCTTATCGCCTCCGATCCCATGGCTCTAGCCGGTTCTTGCTCTTCTCAACCTCCAGCAAACCTCTGATTCTCAAAGCCACCAAAAACGAAGACGGATGGCAACGCAAATTTTTCTTTGTCAAACGGGACTCCATTGCTGAGGGTGCCAACCTTCTGGTGGAGTGGTTAACCACCGGTAGGGTCATAAATATTCTCATAGACCATTTGATTTTTATCTTCTATTAATATCCTTCTTTTTGATCTTTATGCAGTGAACTTCAAGGAAGTCGCTCCCCCTACCGCTGAGTCAGAAGAAAGAATCAATACTGTTTACCAGTTACCTGCAATAGACAGGACTTTCACCACACACGTCCCGAGTTCCAGTCAATACTCATCATCTGAAATGTCTGGTAAAGATTACTTTCAAAATAATTAGTCAAAACAGTATGATAATAAAATGAAGAGTAAAACTTTTCCCTTTATGCAGCACCGGCTAAGATCCCTGAAGTCTTTGACCTCGACGAATTGGACAGTTATTCTGATCAGATCCAGGTCAAGAAAGAGCCTAGCCCCAAGACCACAGCCACATCCAAACCCAACAGTTCCAAAGCCATCATTATTCCCAAACCTTCACCGGCTACCAAGCCCCGGAGTTCAAGTTCCCGCAAAAGGAAAGAGCCTGATTCCCCTGTCATTTCTGACACATTTCCTTATGAGAAGCATGGGTTCATTGAAGCTAGCGGGTTTATGACTTCCTTTCTTAACCAGGTTAGTATTCTCATATTACATCCTGCGGCTTACATTATTTTCAAAGATTTATCAATATTAATACATGTCCTCTTACCTTTGTAGGGTCTTGAGCGTTTGGTTCACCTATATCAAGAATCCTGCAAGCTTAACAAGACACCTGAAACCAAGCTAAAGGAAGCTGAAATCACAATCTCCGATCAAGGCATGATTGCAGCCGCCAAATCTCGTCATTACGAGCAGAAATTTAAAGCTATGACTCAAGAACACCAAACTGCTCTCAACAAAGTTACTTTTCAAGCCCATACCGATCTTGAAGCTGCCCACGTGCAGTATGAACGGGATATGGTCAGCTACCAGGAAAGCCTCAAGAGTTCCGTCGTCATTTCTCTCCTCCAAGCCAGGTTGAAGATGGCCCATGAAGCCAAATCATTAGGCTTTGAATGCCCTTCTTGGGATGTTAGTGCCCGGGAGACCAAGCTAAAGAACCTCGGCGGCATTTCTTCCAAATCAGCTGTCGAAGAATCCTCCAAAGCAGTCGAGAAAGCAACCGATGCTGAGAAGGATGCTGAGGCGGATCCCAAGACGGATGCTGCTGAAATCACTATGGACGAAGAAGGCACTACCCCCTAAAGCTTATTTACCTTAAATCGTTTGAATAATTTTATGTTTTTATGAACAATTTTTATTTCTGTATCGAAACAATTTGATAGCCGAAGGTGGATGGGTCCTGGGTTTCAGGATGAAACCTTCGGTTATCAACCAGTATTGATTGTTTCAAGAATAATTTCATCTTTTTATTTTGCTTGCTATCATCTTCCGTCTTTCCTAAGTATAAATCTTAGCTTCGCAAAAATTCTGTATTGTTACCTTATGAAAATATTCTGATCAGTATACTCAGCAATATATTACAAAAACTTCTTTATTAGATAGGATTCCCAAATGCTCGTTCAACTTTGTAGAAAGCTTTTGAAAAACAATCTATTTTTCCAAAACCAAGTTTTGATAATACTTAAATGACGAAAGTTCCAAACTAATACTAGTTTCAACCCCTTAATCAAATATCCTGAAAAGGACTTTGAGAATATATCAGGATACTTAACCTTTTATAAAACATAGTGTTACTAAAAACTTAGACGATGTTTACAAAGGAAAGATCATACCCGGAATAGTATATAACCCTATTACCAAGCCTCAATCCCTTTGCAACTTCTTCAATGAAGATGTCCCCTGTGCGAGGTACTTAGTGCATTAGTTCCGAGCCTTATCCTTTTAGCTTTACATCACCAGCTTGGTAGGAATGTCCCTTGTGTACAATGTCTTCAAATACTTAGAAATCTTCTGAATGTCAGTTTCCATTATATAGGCAATTTTTTAGGTCCCAAGGGTAAAACCCAAGGATGTACTGGAGATAAATCCCTTGTATCCTGGGGAAAATCCCAAATTTTCATGCGCTACAGGCGGGAGTGTATAAACTCCAAGACTTAGAAAGGTGAAAACCTTTAAACCTTAGAGAGTATGAAAATACCCTTTCGTGAGAGAGGGTGATCAATCCTCATATACCTTTAGGATTCAGGATATAGCCAACAGTAACGAAATTGTCAGCCACTTTTACATGGACTGGTCCCGCCACCTTGAACTATCCCTGAATAACTTGCGCTCCAGGCGGGGTGTTTAAACCCAATTCAGAAGAAAGGTGAATACCTTTAAACCTGTGAAGGGATCAGGATCCCTTGTACGTGAGAGAGGGGGCCAATCCTCTAATCTTCCGAAATATCCTGAGTGAGCATCCTGGAGCTATATCCCGAAGCATATACTGCAAAACATCCTTACACTAAGGTGGGTGTTAGCTTGGCTAACACCCCTCCGATGCTTAGGTCAGTATTGGGTTACAAAGAACAAATTAAACCAAACATATTTAAAAAAGGTAGAATTCATACCATCCTGAGTTAGAAACTAAACTTTAAACTCACTTGAAATAGAGCTTAAGGTGTATAGCATTCCAAGACCTCAGTAGCATATCCCCCTCCATATTCTTGAGTCTGTATGCTCCTTTCCCTGCTTCTGATTCAACTTCATATGGTCCTTCCCATTTTGGAGCTAACTTGCCATCGGCAGGATTAGTAGTATTCTGAAAAGCCTTTCTTAACACCCAATCTCCAACCTTAAATCTTCTGGTCCTAATATTCTTATTATATGCCCTGGATATTCTCTGTTGATATGCTGCCATCCTTAGCCTTGCCGCATCTCTCTTCTCATCTATAGTGTCTAAATCCTGACTCAAGGCTTCAGGATTCTGCTCAGGATCACTTAGGGTAGATCTTGCAGTAGGTATTGTCATTTCCGTTGGAATCATTGCTTCTGCTCCAAATACCAAGGAAAATGGGGTTTGGCCTGTTGCATTCTTTACCGTTGTCCTATCAGCCCACAAAACAAAGGGTAATTCTTATGCCTATCTTCCTTTTTTGGCTCCAATTCTCTTCTTTAAGTTATTGACAATTATCTTGTTTGAAGATTCTGCTTGTCCATTTGCTTGAGGATGTACCGGAGTAGATGTGATCATTTTGATTCCCCAACTCTTGCAAAAGTCAGTAGTTCTCGTGCTTATAAACTGAGAACCATTGTCACAGATTATCTCGGCTGGTACTCCGAATCTGGTCAGGATATTCCTCTTTATGAAGGATACTACTTCTTGATCTCTAACTTGAACAAATGCTTCTGCTTCAACCCATTTGGAGAAATAATCCGTCATTGCCAACATGAAAACCTTTCCTCCTGGAGCTTTCGGGAGCTTTCCCACTATATCCATACCCCACTTCATAAACGACCAAGGGGAAACAATAGGATACAGTGGTTCAGCAGGTTGATGCAATATGTTACTATGTCTTTTACATGCGTCACATCTTCGAGCATATTCTCCGGCATCTTTTCTCATTGTTGGCCAATAATATCCTGTCCTCAATACTTTTGAGAATAATGACCTGCCCCCAGTATGGTTACCACAATTCCCTTCATGTATATCCTGAAGTACTTCTTTGGCTTCAGGATCCTCCAAGCACCTCAAATATGGTCCTGCAAGAGATTTCTTGTATAAAACATTATTTATAATAGTGAATCGTGATACCTTCATCCTAAATGCCTTAGGATTTTCATTTCCGGGGATGTGTCCTTCTTTGAGATATTTCACAATTGGAGCCATCCAGGATGTAGGATCCTGTTCAGGATATTCCGCTCCGGGATCCCGAATTCCCGCTACTTCTTTACCCTGAGGATTCGTTGCAGGATATAAGACATGTAATATTGGTATTTGGGTCCCTTCAGGTATCCTAATCGATGATCCCAAATTTGCTAAGGCATCCGCTTCAGCATTATCCTCCCTTGGTACCTGTTCAAGTGTAAAAACATCGAAATATCCTGCTAATTTTTTGAGAATATCGAGGTATTCGATTAATTTCTCACCCTTAACTGCATAGGATCCATTAAAATGGTTAGTAATTAACAAGGAGTCAACATATATTCGTAAATTCTTGATACTCAAACTCTTAGCCAATTCTAATCCTGCAATTAAAGCTTCATATTCTGCCTCATTATTAGTAGCAGGAAATTCACACCTAATGGCCTAGGGTAATATGTCCCCCTGTGGCGATTTTAGTAGTATACCTAAACCCACACCTCTTATATTGGATGCACCATCAGTATACAACGTCCAGGATCCTGAAGATTCTACTAACTGCTGAACTTCTAGATCTGCCTCTTCCTGAATGTCACCACTGAAATCAGCCACAAAGTCAGCTAAAGCCTGAGACTTTATGGCATTTCTAGGTTCATATACTAAATCATAAGCACTCAACTTTACTGACCACTTGGCCATCCTGCCTGACATCTCTGGTTTCCTAAGCACATTTTTGACAGGATAATTCGTTTTAACATGGATCCTATGTGTTTCAAAATAATGTCTAAGCTTTGTCGATGCCATAACTAGAGCTAATATCAATTTTTCTAAATGAGAATACCTAGTTTCAGCATCTAACAAACTTTTACTAACATAATAAATAGGATATTGCTGACCTTCATGGTCTTTTATAAGAACGACACTTACAGCATTCCCTGATACAGCGAGGTATAGGGATAGTGGTTCACCATTTTTAGGCTTCATTAATAGAGGTGCGGTTGAGAGATATCGCTTCAAATCCTGCAGGGTTGCTTCATGCTTTGCTCCCCATTCAAATTTCTTATTCTTCTTGAGGATATCATAGAATTCCTTGCATTTTTCTGAGGATCTTAAAATAAATTTATTCAAAGCTGCTACTTGGCCTGTCAACCTTTGTACGTCCTTCATATTTGAGGGTGATTTTATATCCAGGATAGCTTTGATCTGCTCTGGGCTTGCTTCTATCCCCCTTTTTGTCACCATATATCCAAGAAACTTTCCTGCCCCCACTCCGAAATGGCATTTAGCAGGATTCAGCTTCATGTTGTATCGATCCAGGATATCAAATGCTCCCTTGATATCCTGGAGGTGATCCTCAGCCTTTTTAGATTTCACCACCATATCGTCGATATATACCTCCATGGTGTCCCCCAGCTTGTCCTTGAACATCATGTTTACCAATCTCTGGTATGTTGCACCTGCATTTTTCAAACCGAAAGGCATAGCAGTATAGCAATATATACCTGTTGGTGTCATGAAAGCAGTATCCTCCTGATCCGAAGGCTCCATTTGAATCTGCTGAAATCCTGAGGATGCGTCCATGAACGTTAACATCTCATGTCCAGCAGTAGCATCTACCATTGTATCGATATGAGGGAGAGGAAATGGGTCTTTAGGACAAGCCTTGTTCAAGTCCGTGTAGTCTACACAGACTCTCCATTTCCCGTTTTTCTTCTGTACCACAACTACGTTAGCTAGCCATCTTGGAAACTTGACTTCTCTGATCATCCTGGACTTCAACAACCTTTCAACTTCCTCTTGGATAATCGCATTCCGCTCAGGAGCAAATTTTCTTCTTTTTTGTTGAACAGGCTTGAATGATTTGTCAATTCCAAGCTTGTGAGTGATAATGTCTTTGGATATGCTTGTCATATCTTCGTGCTTCCAGGAAAACGTTGACATCCTGCATTTCAAAAAGTTAGTTAACTGATTTTCAATATCCTGAGGGATATTGGCTCCAACGAGCACCGAGATATCTGGATTATCCTGATCCAGGATAATTTTCTTTACATCCTGCTCTGAATCCTCCACGATATCCTGGGCCCGCATCTTTAATTGCTATGCTGCATTAGGCTTGGTTGAGGATTTCATCGAGGATGAGTAACACTCCTTAGCTTCTTGCTGATCACTTTCAACCTTGACAACTCCCCAAGGGGTAGGGATCTTGATGCATTGGTGATATGTTGATGGCACAGCCTTCATATCGTGAATCCATGGTCTTCCCAGTATGATGTTATAGCAGGATAAGGAGTCCATCACACAGAAACGTTGTATTGAATTGACCCCTTCAACATATACTGGTAACTTTATCTCCCCTACGGTATTTCTAGCTTCTCCACTGAAACCAACAAGCACAGTGGACTTCGAAGTGATGTCCATCGGAGATACATTCATCCTCTTCAACGTTTCCAGCTGAATTATATTGACAGAACTACCGTTGTCTACCAGTATCCTGCGTACAAAATGGTTAGCCACATATAATGTTATTACTAAAGCATCATGGTGAGGCTCCTGAACAGTATCCCTGTCATCACTATCGAAAGTGATCACTTTATCAGTTGTGAGGGTAGTCATCCTGACTGGTCTGTCCCCTCTCTCACTCTTAGCTTCCTTTGCATGTCTTCTGGCCGCCGAATACGAAGTTCCACAAATATCGGATCCTCCAGAAATAAAGTTAATAATCTTGGCATCTGCTGGGGGTGATGCTGCTCGTTCAGGATCCTTTTCGGGATCCTCACCTTTATTCTTCTTTTTTCCCAGCAAGTCCTTCAGATACCCTTTGCTTAACAGGTAACTTATTTCTTTCCTTAGAGCGATGCAATCCTCGGTTATGTGTCCGAAGTCTTCGTGGAAGGCACACCATTTGGATTTATCCTTCCAATCAGCTTTCTGCTGGTTCTTTCGAGGCCACCTAGCTTTGTCCCCTAAGCCCTGCATAGCATACATTAATTCGGGTATATTAACAGAAAAGCAGTATTCAGATAACTCAGGATATTCTTCAGGATCCTCGTCTTCAACAGCATTCACTTTCTTGTTATCGTTTCTGCCGTATGGCCTGGAGCGATATGGCTTATACGAGGTCTCCGATTTCCTGTTAGTTGATTCATAGGTTGAGGTAGAGTTCATCCTCTCCTGCATCTTCTTGTCATCTTCCAGACGGATATATCTCAAAGCCCTGTTACGAGCTTCGTCGAGATTCCTGCAGGGATTCATTACAAGATCCTGATAAAACTGAGAATCCTTTTGTAATCCCATCTTAAAAGCTTGCACAGCTGTTGCAACATCAAGATGTGGGATATCCAAGGATTCTCAACTGAATTTGTTCACATAATCCCTCAAGGATTCCTGAGGCCCTTGAGTTATCCTGTAAAGATCACTGGTTAGTTTCTCAAAACTCCGACTACAAGAAAATTGACTGTTAAATAAATTAACCAAATGAGCAAACGAAGTAATTGAGTGAGGAGGAACGTTTAACAACCATTTTAAGGCTGATCCTGTTAGAGTAGAACCAAATCCCTTGCACAAGCATGCTTCCTTGAGCTTCGGAGGGATAGGGTTAATCTCCATTCTTTCCCTATACTGAGCAATATACTCTTCAGGATCCGTAGTCCCATCATACAGCTTCATGTTGGGAGTCTGAAATCTTTTTGGGATTTCAGCATCACAGATGGGATATGCAAAGCGAGATATCCTGTGGCTGTCTTGGGATACTTCCGGAATTGGTTGGACCACTCCATGCACACTGGATATCATGTCCTTCAATTTCTGGAGCTCCCTGGTAAATGTTGACGTCATACCTGCATCCTGCAAAGAGCCATTATTGTTAGTAGCAAGAATATTATTATTTGACACATTACCGTTCTGAGGATTTTAGCCATATCCTGAACTTCTCACAGTCGATATTCTGACCGAAGAGGGTATCTCAGGGGTATGATTCTGAGGATGGCTTGGGACGATATTCCCCCTATTATCCTCAGTGTAAACTGCGGAACTGAAGTTCAAAGCCCTGGGATGTATAGGAGTGACAGTTTCTTCAGCGGGTCTACTCGAGCTAGCTTTTAAGAGTTGTATTTCTCTTAATAGCATTTGGTTAGTCTCCTGTTGCTGCCTCATTTGTTCCTGCACACTTCCAAATAAAGTCAAAATTTCATCATTAGAGGCTAAAACAGGAGCAGATCCCTGGACACTTCGAGTAGGGATAACATCTTGAGGTTGTGAAGAAAACGGCATCCTTGGAGGAGGTGGTGGAAGCACCGAACCAGCGGTAGCAGAGGTTGTAGCAGACATAGTGGAAGAGCTCATGTTTGATCTTGAGGCCATTGTAAACAATGTGGCAAAAAGTTTAGAAAATAGAAAACCGATTAATGATTTTGCAAAGATTTTTAGTAAAAGTAGCACCACTTGCCCCACGGTGGGCGCCAAATTGTTTTGGTAAAAAATTACCTAAGCAATTAAGTGATCAAATTAGTTAAGTGAGGTAGTGTGCTAGAAATATGTATAGAAAATGTGTTAACAAAATTGGATATGAAAACAGTTACAGAATACGGCTCAGGATATAGAGTTGTATCTATGATCAAACAATGAGCGAAAATGTAAAAGTGGACACGTGATATACGAGGAAAGCCCTTGATCAATCTAGATCGCCGGCATAAAACCTCGGGAGCTGACAATCGCAGCTGCCTTGTTCTTCTATTGCTTCAAATATCAGGATACAGTGCAGGATGTGGTGCGGATCGACTATGTGTTACAATGAAATTTGAATACAAGTGTGGTGTTTGCAATGAGCTAGAGAGTGAAAGTGTTCGAGAGTGTAAGTGTAAATTGTGTGCCTTAAACTGATCCGCCCTCATCTATTTATAGTAAAGATAATGTAACAAACTATCCTAAACTTCCGGGATCTAGCGAATATTCCCACTCGAACGTTGAGGACCAAGTCTTTCGGGTTCAACGGCTTCCTTATAACAAATACGCCCGAGTCTTGAGGAGAAGAAGTCCTGATGACCGTTAGTAACTTGCAGCCATTAACCTGCACGTGTTTAATTCACTCAAGATTAGGATATCGCCCAGGATGTTAGCAATATCCCCGTCCAGTATCCTGGTCACAAACAAACAAGTAAAAGCGGGATATTAGTCAGGATATGTATACTCAGAAAATGACCCATAACAGTCATTAACCCCCCAAAGGCTTTAAGCAAACAAAACTATTTAAACGGTCATCTCGATAATACTTAACCATCAAACAATTAAGGTCGAATGCCCGACCAAGCGGTATTTTATATACCGTACCCCAAGCCCGTATAGGGAAAATAAGTTAAAAGTATTTACCTGAGCTAAATATAAATTCAATCCCAGCCGTATCAAATCAGCAAGTACAGATAGCTTTTACTGGACTACTAAATCTGGAACGAAGGTTTTTAATAACCTATTAGAATCCTAACGGGTCTTTAATTAAGCCTTGACTTAGACCGATTAGTTTTCAAAAGGAAGGTACGGTTCAAACGCATGATAAAGCGAAGATCGGAATAGAATGTGATTTAGACCTGACAAGTTTGAAGACTTGTATAATATGGGTAATCTAAACACATTCTGGATTTTGAGATAAAAACGATATGGTTTGACCCGTATCGGCTAATATATGCAAACTAGTTACATAAGCCGATCCGAACGCGACAGGTGCGTAACGAGTAACCATAAGAGTCCTCAACAGGTTTCCGAAGTTAACATGCCTTAAATATGTCGTGACATCAGTAGGATGCCTTCCATTATGCCCAAAACGAATTTAAACTCAAACTATGACCCGTAGGGGCATTTTGGTCATTTTAAAGGTTATAAAAGAGCTCATTTATAAATCTGAGTCTCGGGTCTGATAAAATCAGTAAGATATTTAATTTAATAAGTTATAATAGTAGGGTATCAAGTCTTATATTTATAAAATGGTCTTGATACATACTCTGCGTTAAAAACGCTTAAAAAGGCGATTTGGAGCCGTTTCCGGGTTTTCAAAGGAAAGCTGATATTTTTATAATTCCAGAAGGCTCAAAATAATTTATTTATCATATTAGATCAGTAGAAAAAGGTTTGAGGTCAAAAGGATTTGTAAAACTCGTTTTATAGCCCGAAAGGGCAAAACCGACATTAACCGAAATAAGGCTACAACCCTATGTTATGCTCAGCCTAAAATTAATTAAAAATCTTCAAAAATCCCAAAATATTATATTATATCAGTGGGTAAAAATTTTGGTATCAAAGATTAGGTTTAGATAGGCTATACGCTAATTACGCCGTTTAATTTATAAGAAGCGTTCTAATTACGCTATTGAGCATAACTCTTAATCTAGACCTCCAATTGATGTGAAATTTTGGGTACAAGTTTGTAAATCAGTAACTAAGGTTTCTATTCTTTTACATTTCCAAAATTCATGGTTTAAGGTCAAAAGGGCATTATGGTCAACATTAGGCATTTAACGGAAACGCACAAACGAATCGGACAAACAACATCCAATCACAGAGGGTTATACCATCATGTGACTTGGTCCTAAGGAAGCTATAAGGCATTTCCAAACTTATCTAAATCGGGTCAGAACTGAAGTCAAAGCAAAAGTCAAACTATGCGCCTTTCGGTTCCGAATCGATCCTAAACTGAAAATTGTCGGATCAAACAAGCTTAGACAAGTTCTTATGCTTATTATCATGTTATATGAATGATAAAATAGGTTACACGCCTTTTACATCGTTAATTATGCGTTAAATCGAAGATTACAATTCTGTTGACTTTTTCCAAGCATCTTTGACTCGACAAATGACCTAGTTAGGATGGGAATCAGTGGGTGCCCTTTTAAGGGTTTAAAGCCCACATAATTACCAACTTATAACTAACTTAAGTTTGCCTAATCGCTGGACCATTAGCGATTAATTAATAAGTCAACCGTTAATTACGACGGTTTGACTTTATGGCTATAAACTAATCAAAACTTAATTAAAGAAGGTTAAGCATACTTACAAGTGTCTAATGAATGATTAGGAAGGCTTAGAAAAGGCTCTTGAGTTCCAGAAGTCTTCAAGAAATGCAGATGAGATGTATGTTTGAATGTTGCAAACTTAGGAGCTCTTTATATTGATCAAAACTCCTTAGATTGTTGACATGCAAGGCTACTAAGGATCATGGATGTTTACAAGTGTCCTCTAGTGACTAAAAACCAGTATAGGAAGCCCATGGTATCAAGGAAAGGCAATTGGAGTCGGTTTAGAGCTGAACAGGCAGCTGTGCAACATTTCTGATCAGACAAGGCAGTCGCATAGCGCGACTGCATAGGGGTCTAGTGCTCGCGCTACGCGAGCACATGGTGACCTGCCAAACAAGTTTCCATTAATTGCATTTCAGTCCCTGGTCCTCCAAAAGGTCGTTTTCTCAATATTTCTTGCATTCTAAGCCTTTAAAATTGACATATAAGGGCTTTAAGACTTTTACCCACTTTGTGAAGCCCTTGGTCACTTTGTGTTTACCCGAAAAGTCATGAATTTCAACGTTGATGCTTTTAACCCCTCGCATACGAATTTGATCACAACTTGCTCATACGATAACGAAACTTTATGAAATTTTTATCACACATTCTAGTGAGCATAATTAATCGTTACAAAGCTTTGTGTTTGCTAAAAGGTCCCTCAGAGGTATATCTTAAACATGTTGATACATTTAACCCCTGTAGTTTGTAACCCCTCACTTTCTTTCACAATTAGCTACGTATGATCCATGATTTATTCGTTTAAGGTTATAAACATCATGTAGGTTTAATGTACAATATAATTATTCACTGTTGACATTTAGAACCCGTATATTCACTCAGTTTTATTGTTTGTCAACTTTAGTCCCTCGAAAGTATTCTTTCACACGTTCAAAGCTTATGACACGTGTCAATACATTATTGGACGTAAATTTTCGAGGTGTTACATCCTCACCCCTTTAAAAGAAATCTCGACCTCGAGATTTGCTAAAGTACGGAAAATACCTTCTGTCTTATATTGGGCTTAATCTCTATATAGTATATATGGAGATTTTCCAAGCTCCCAAGTTAACCTTTATAATGGGTACATGTATCCTTTTGGAGCTTCTAATCCTGTCGATCCTTAATCGACATAGGTTGCTCATCATATCATAAATCTGCATATCATTTTGTGATAGTGCTTTTCGACTTATTGGTGACACGTCCTTAAATCATTAGTGTGGGTCACATTGCACGTTCCACCCAGCTTCTTAATTAGGTCTTAGCTCGTAAGCTATTTAATCTTGATACATTTGATTTTCATCCAATGATTTTATATATTCAGAGCTTAACTAGCCTGATAATTTAACCAATTGGCACACCCTTCCAGGGTGATATCTTTTGTTGAACCTTATTCTTTAACAAGAACTTAGGAAGGTTGCTACTCTCATTAATTCTTGATTTTCTGTCGAAAAATGGCAACTTACAGATGATTAGGGACTTGTATGATTTTATTCGTTGTTTCCAATGCAATTTTCAGATCCTATAAGTGGACTTCCCAAAGTCTCGTCCATCCAACTGATGTTTTGATATATCATCTATACAAGGTCTCCAAAGGAGCCACCTTGATACTCATATAACAACTATTATAGAAAAGCTTATCTTAAGGTGAGATGGTTATTTTAACCATTGCTCAAAACTAATCTTAAGGAGTAATTAATCCTTGCAGTTAGTCGATCAAATCGACGATCCTGGGCAGCTGATGGCGATTCTTAATCGTTGTCTAATTAGGGTTGCGGTAAACAATGCCTAAGCACAATGAACCGTCTTTCATAATTAACTATACCGAATTCTCAGGGTATTGAGTTAGACTATATGAACCCTCTATTTTAAAAACTTAGTTAATCAGGGTTTCGATTCTCTCAATGATGGTACTAGCCGTCTTGGAGATTTTATAATAATAATACAGCCTTAAATGGGATATAAACCTTAACTCTACCTACCTCTCAGGGGTAGAAAGGGTAATCTTAGGAGAAGATAATCAAGGTACAAGGAGGTTACAGAGATTTTTACAAATCTCAGGCTCCAATTCATCCACCAATGCTTGTGTCAATTAAGTGACACATTTACGTTACGAGTCCACGAACTCCTTAATCGGGAACATTTACTTGGACAATTCCATTCTGGATATCTCCTTTGAATACCATTAGTTGACTTTAGTACCATATGACCTCTCGGAATATCTTTGTGGTCCCATGCATTAAACCTCCATACTGATCAGGCATGGAAGCAATATATGGAACTTATTAAGATACACCAATCCTCATATGGCGCTTTTATCATACCATCTGGTATTCAGAATCGATAGAGATTAAAGAGATATCAACTATATATGCTTTCGCACTTCCTCTTAGAGAGAGGATACTTCTAAAATTTTATGCCTAAAGGTTTCTGACAAGAACAGAAGAAATGGTTCTTATGATTTGCCTAAAGGTTCTACCTTACACTTAACATCTGGGGTTCTTACAGGGAAAAATTTCTAAAAGTTTGCTAAGTTTATGGTCTTGTGAGAGACTTAACAGCACCCGAAACCACATGTAATTTCTAGCAATAAATTCACAAATAAGGATTTATCTGGTGACATTCCTAATGTGAGCTGCCTCTAATCATTCAACAGGAGGGTTAAACGCCTCCATTCTTAATCCTTCTAAACTTAGCTGTAAAATCTTAGATAACTTTAGGGCAGTCTCAGCTTTGACTGATTACTTCTTAATCATTATAACGTGGGTAGCTGAGGTAGATCCATAATGGATTTTTAATGAGTAGGTTTTGAAACCTTAGTGTGCCCTCTTATTGCCAATGCTAACCACTAATAATTATGTGCTTTAAGCTTAGATTTTTGGGTATACTGAATAGGGTACTATCTCAGCCAATGAATTAAAATTTGCGACATACTGTCGACAGTCTAGAACTTTTATGGTGAGAGTCAGAAAATTCTTATTCCGTCTTTTCCCTTTTCGCGAAACGGATACTAGGTTTTTTTAATAAGGTCCTTAAAACTTGGACCATTCCACAATGTATAAGAGGATCCTTCTTGAGGATTTCATTAATGTCCTTACTAATTAAGAGTATTGCCATCGAATGACTGTGATGTATACCTTACCATGTCCTTTCTAGCATAACCACTGATATACTTAATGGTTTCTACTTCATCCTTGCTAGTGTTTAGTCAACATAGCAAGCCAAGAGTAACTAAAACATAGAGGTAAAATCTTGGATTCTAATACTTAGTCAACATAAGGAGGATAAGTAGGTGACTTATAGTAAGAAGTAAGGAAGTTATTGTATATGTGCTTATATTTAATCAAAATGGAAATTTCACAAACTAGGCACCTAGCTCGGTTGGCTAGGCGCGCGAAAGGGTGTGGCCTAGACCCAGGTTCGATTCCGGGGACGGCCGGTTCCACCATTTTTTTTTCTGGGAGCCAGACGCGGGCTGCGTAAGGTATCACCCAGGGCTTACGCGGGCCGCTTGGGTCTTCTGATCAAAAGCAAACTTTCAAAAATGACAGTCTTGGTCCCTGTTATGCATTAAAGCCATTTCTGACACGTTTAAGGCCCGTTAAGTCAACTTTAAGGCCCTAAAATGATGCCTAAACATTGTGGACATGAAACATGCTCAAAAATATGTCGGATGTTGGTTCGTTTGGTCGTACGATCGCGATGTTCGCTTGATTTGAGGTATGTAAGGTATAATTTATATATTGTTTAATATTAACTAATCGAACGGATTCATGTAATTATGAGGGTTGTCTCATAAGGAGTCTTGATAATTAATTGCTTCTTATCACCCACAATATGGGCTTGGTCACAAGACGACCAATCCATTCCTATTACTATATCGAGTCCCTTTATTTGAAGGAAACAAGGATAGTGGAAAAGAATGATTCCTAATGGATATAAAACATCCATCTAATATTGCTGAAGCAGTCTCTGAGGTACTATCGGCCAATTTTACTTTATACTTAACGTTTAGAGTTTTAACAGGCAGATTTAATGATTTTCAAAAATCTATTGTCTACGAGAGACTTATCTGAACCTGAATCAAATAATACTCTAGTATAAACGTCATTGATAAGGAAAGTACCTGTTGTGACATCTCCATCCTGAACGGCCTCTTAGGCATTCATTGGAGAGTCCCCATCTTCAGTCTTCTTAGCCTTGTCAGACTTCTTGGTTTTATAAGGGCAATTAGTTTTGATGTGCCCTATTTCATTGCAACCATAGCAGGTTGCGTCCCTTATGTTTTGGCACTCCAAAGTCTTGTGCCCTTCGTCATTACAAATTCCACAAGGCCTAGCTTGCGCATTTAAAGTGCCTTTTCCTTTAGTCGCCTTCTTTGGGCAGCTTGTCTTTATGTGCCCTTTTTCGCCACAACCATGGCAGGTCGCATCTTCCATCTTCTTGCAATCCAAGGTCTTATGACCCTTGGTTCTGCAAATTCCACATAATTTAGCACGTGGGTCGATGGTGCATTTTCCAGAATGTTGCTTCCTGCAGTTATTGCATTTGGGCTTTGCCTCCTTTGGCTTGGACGGGTTATGGTTTGAACCGGTCTTACCCTTTTTACAACCTTTATTTGGGGTAATATCGCACCTTCGCTTACGATCCTTCAACACACGGTCCACAGCGTTGCTTACGGCTATATTTATCATAGCCTGTAACTCGGTGCTTGATAAGTTCAGTCTTGCATCATCATTCTGATTAACTGGATGATTGTGAGCTTCAGAGGAGTCAGCCATGGTGAAACTTTGAAGGCTACAAACCAAGTAGTAATAATTGGTTTAATTATAGTGAATTGTCGAATTTGATGATTAAATAGCCATGGTACAAATAAACCATATAGGCGAATATATATTATTAAATTTATTTGATTATGTTTTGCCTAGGTTTTTAAATAAACCATCCTTGGCGTGTAAACGAAATATAATCCTTCATATTTATTAGACAGGGGACATAAATCACGGCTGTCAATGTCGTATCGACATTATATATATATAAAGCACAAGCTTGCTCCAAAGGACTCTTGATGGCACAGGGGCCTTGTCACTAGGGAAAAATTTAAAACATAATCGATGATTCCTTTGGATCGGAAAATTTCATAGTTCATTGTCTTGACAAGAAATTATGAAATAAAACTATCTTTTTCATGCATTCATCTTTGCCCGTAGGTATACATCCCAAAATGGATGTTTTGATGTATACATCATGTTCGACGTTTATTAGCCATGATCCCTCTTGATCATTTACGCTAAAATAAGGGGTTTGGAAAATTCTTAATATAAAGATGACAAGTGTGATTTATCGCATCACTGTTGCCGGGAGTGTTAACATGTTTTCAGATGTTAACAAGGATCTGAATCTCTTTTTAAACAGGTTTTACCATCTTAGCTAGGTCTTTAATGACGTTCAAGCTAGGTTATACCTTTTAAGATTCTCTTTTAATATTTATACTGGCAGGAAAGGAATGATATTTATTTTATTCAGGATTTTCACTATTAATCCTAAATTATAAGTTAGTAATAGCACAAAAGGCTTAGTCGCGTGGACAAGTTTAATTTATATGTCATGATCCTCGTAGAATCAAGGTATTTAGGCTCGAACGTTGTTCACTGCCTTTCTTGACAGGGAGTTGTAGGCTACCACTGTCTTTAGTCTCAGAGGACGTTAATCATAGCCCGTGGGCACTTCACCCTTAAGGGATGATTATTTTAATAATGAAAAGTGGAGTAATCCAATTTAAGGATGACTCATGCGGTTTTATCGAACCACGTCTGCCAGGAATGTTAACAGGTTACAGGTGTTAACAGGGATTTGAATCTCTGGAATAGGTTCTACCATCTTGGCCTTGTAATATAGGCTAGGTTTACCCTTAAGATTCTTTTTAATAATTAACACAGAATAATTTCTAAATCAAGATGTTAATAAGGATCTGAATCTAATTGAGGAACTACCGTCTTGGGCCTGTCTCGAAATAACACGTGGCTAGGTCCCGTCCTTTTTAGATTTTGCCATTTTATCATGATGGTAGATCTTATAAAAGAATGATACATTTCATTCATTTCGTTTATTATATATATTGATATGATGGAATTTTTTATAAAGCATTCCAAGGATTTTAAGAATACAGAATTGCCCTAAGCGGGACTTGAAAGGAATGATGTTGTCCATGAAGGGACTGAATGATAAGTATGTCCTTATAAGGACTATTAAGGAAATGATCTTTAGCAAAAGGAGTTTCTTCTTCATATTATTTCCGAGTGTTTTCTCCTTGGTTGCACGTTTATCCTAATCGCAGTACAAGGCTCCGCATTCCTCGGCTTCGGATGGGGAGGATTTCCATTACGGCTCCTTTGCTTGGCGATATATTAAAAGTATATAAAATTGAAAGCAATAGATCTCCGAATAGAGACGAGAGCATTCCTATGTTAAGTCTAGACTCAGAAGGTCAAGGAATGTGCTACTGTGTCATTGAGATTAAACACAAAAGGATAGTGTTTAATTCACTCAATGTTGGCTCTGATACCAACCTATCACACCCCGATATTTCCACGTTTCACCGGTGGGCCCGGTAGGGGAGTATCGTGACGTAGTTGATATCATCATAGTCAAACAACACAATACATAAATGCACAGCGGAAGCAAAAGATAAATATATTACCATCCGAATATAAAGTAATATCAATTATTACAACGGAAAGTAAAGGATCCACAGGCGGATCAAATAAAAGGAAAAGATGTTCAACAGACTTTAGGCATCTAAGCTTGCGAGACTCTTTATTGATGCTAGGAGTAGCCAGCCTATTCCGATTAGTACATGCACTTACCCTTTTTGGGAAAATACGTCAGTTTACACTGGTAAATACAATCAACCGACTCATTTTGAAAAGATTTAATAAATAATGGATTTGAATGCACATGGCACAAATAATATTTTATAACTTGGGACAATTATGTAGAAATAATACCTGTAAAAGAATTACATGTTTCTTATGCGTTCAGTAGCCCGGTTCGTGCCGGGTTAAAGATCAATAGACACACCACATTAATTATATGAGACACTGACGGGTGTACGCCTACACCTGTGTGCTAAGGTCGTGGCCATTTCGTAAAATGATGCCAGGGATATCCGGGACATGGTCATTAACCCCCTAAAGGCTTTAAGCAAACAAAACAAGTTAAATGGTCATCTCGATAATACTTAACCATCAAACGATTAAGGTCGAATGCCCGACCAAACGATATTTTATATACCGTACCCCAAGCCCGTATAGGGAAAATAAGTTAAAAGTATTTACCTGAGCTAAATATAAATTCAATCCCAGCCGTATCAAATCAGCAAGTACAGATAGCTTTTACTGGACTACTAAATCTGGAACGAAGGTTTTTAATAACCTATTAGAATCCTAACGGGTCTTTAATTAAGCCTTGACTTAGACCGATTAGTTTTCAAAAGGAAGGTACGGTTCAAACGCATGATAAAGCGAAGATCGGAA
Organism: Helianthus tuberosus; assembly: GCA_030545235.1. NCBI lineage: Eukaryota > Viridiplantae > Streptophyta > Magnoliopsida > Asterales > Asteraceae > Helianthus > Helianthus tuberosus. The sequence continues at coordinate 36,650,232 of CM060436.1, forward strand.
TAGAATGTGATTTAGACCCGACAAGTTTGAAGACTTGTATAATATGGGTAATCTAAACACATTCTGGATTTTGAGATAAAAACGATATGGTTTGACCCGTATCGGCTAATATATGCAAACTAGTTACATAAGTCGATCCGAACGCGACAGGTGCGTAACGAGTAACCATAAGAGTCCTCAACAGGTTTCCGAAGTTAATATGCCTTAAATATGTCGTGACATCAGTAGGATGCCTTCCATTATGCCCAAAACGAATTTAAACTCAAACTATTCCCCGTAGGGGCATTTTGGTCATTTTAAAGGTTATAAAAGAGCTCATTTATAAATCTGAGTCTCGGGTCTGATAAAATCAGTAAGATATTTAATTTAATAAGTTATAATAGTAGGGTATCAAGTCTTATATTTATAAAATGGTCTTGATACATACTCTGCGTTAAAAACGCTTAAAAAGGCGATTTGGAGCCATTTCCGGGTTTTCAAAGGAAAGCTGATATTTTTATAATTCCAGAAGGCTCAAAATAATTTATTTATCATATTAGATCAGTAGAAAAAGGTTTGAGGTCAAAAGGATTTGTAAAACTCGTTTTATAGCCCGAAAGGGCAAAACCGGCATTAACCGAAATAAGGCTACAACCCTATGTTATGCTCAGCCTAAAATTAATTAAAAATCTTCAAAAATCCCAAAATATTATATTATATCAGTGGGTAAAAATTTTGGTATCAAATATTGGGTTTAGATAGGCTATACGCTAATTACGCCGTTTAATTTATAAGAAGCGTTCTAATTACGCTATTGAGCATAACTCTTAATCTAGACCTCCAATTGATGTGAAATTTTAGGTACAAGTTTGTAAATCAGTAACTAAGGTTTCTATTCTTTTACATTTCCAAAATTCATGGTTTAAGGTCAAAAGGGCATTATGGTCAACATTAGGCATTTAACGAAAACGCACAAACGAATCGGACAAACAACGATCCAATCACAGAGGGTTATACCATCATGTGACTTGGTCCTAAGTAAGCTCTAAGGCATTTCCAAACTTATCTAAATCGGGTCAGAACTGAAGTCAAAGCAAAAGTCAAACTATGCGCCTTTCGGTTCCGAATCGATCCTAAACTGAAAATTGTCGGATCAAACAAGCTTAGACAAGTTCTTATGCTTATTATCATGTTATATGAATGATAAAATAGGTTACACACCTTTTACATCGTTAATTATGCGTTAAATCGAAGATTACAATTCTGTTGACTTTTTCCAAGCATCTTTGACACGACAAATGACCTAGTTAGGATGGGAATCAGTGGGTGCCCTTTTAAGGGTTTAAAGCCCACATAATTACCAACTTATAACTAACTTAAGTTTGCCTAATCGCTGGACCATTAGCGATTAATTAATAAGTCAACCGTTAATTACGACGGTTTGACTTTATGGCTATAAACTAATCAAAACTTCATTAAAGAAGGTTAAGCATACTTACAAGTGTCTAATGAATGATTAGGAAGGCTTAGAAAAGGCTCTTGAGTTCCAGAAGTCTTCAAGAAATGCAGATGAGATGTATGTTTGAATGTTGCAAACTTAGGAGCTTTTTATATTGATCAAAACTCCTTAGATTGTTGACATGCAAGGCTACTAAGGATCATGGATGTTTACAAGTGTCCTCTAGTGACTAAAAACCAGTATAGGAAGCCCATGGTATCAAGGAAAGGCAATTGGAGTCGGTTTAGAGCTGAACAGGCAGCTGTGCAACATTTCTGATCAGACAAGGTAGTCGCGTAGCGCGACTGCATAGGGGTCTAGTGCTCACGCTACGCGAGCACATGGTGACCTGCCAAACAAGTTTCCATTAATTGCATTTCAGTCCCTGGTCCTCCAAAAGGTCGTTTTCTCAATATTTCTTGCATTCTAAGCCTTTAAAATTGACATATAAGGGCTTTAAGACTTTTACCCACTTTGTGAAGCCCTTGGTCACTTTGTGTTTACCCGAAAAGTCATGAATTTCAACGTTGACGCTTTTAACCCCTCGCATACGAATTTGATCACAACTTGCTCATACGATAACGAAACTTTATGAAATTTTTATCACACATTCTAGTGAGCATAATTAATCGTTACAAAGCTTCATGTTTGCTAAAAGGTCACTCAGAGGTATATCTTAAACATGTTGACACATTTAACCCCTGTAGTTTGTAACCCCTCACTTTCTTTCACAATTAGCTACGTATGATCCATGATTTATTCGTTTAAGGTTATAAACATCATGTAGGTTTAATGTACAATATAATTATTCACTGTTGACATTTAGAACCCGTATATTCACTCAGTTTTATTGTTTGTCAACTTTAGTCCCTCGAAAGTATTCTTTCACACGTTCAAAGCTTATGACACGTGTCAATACATTATTGGACGTAAATTTTCGAGGTGTTACATCCTCACCCCCTTAAAAGAAATCTCGACCTCGAGATTTGCTAAAGTACGGAAAATATCTTTTGTCTTATATTGGGCTTAATCTCTATATAGTATATATGGAGATTTTCCAAGCTCCCAAGTTAACCTTTATAATGGGTACATGTATCCTTTTGGAGCTTCTAATCCTGTCGATCCTTAATCGACATAGGTTGCTCATCATATCATAAATCTGCATATCATTTTGTGATAGTGCTTTTCGACTTATTGGTGACACGTCCTTAAATCATTAGTGTGGGTCACATTGAACGTTCCACCCAGCTTCTTAATTAGGTCATACCTCGTAAGCTATTTAATCTTGATACATTTGATTTTCATCCAATGATTTTATATATTCAGAGCTTAACTAGCCTGATAATTTAACCAATTGGCACACCCTTCCAGGGTGATATCTTTTGTTGAACCTTATTCTTTAACAAGAACTTAGGAAGGTTGCTACTTTCATTAATTCTTGATTTTCTGTCGAAAAATGGCAACTTACAGATGATTAGGGACTTGTATGATTTTATTCGTTGTTTCCAATGCAATTTTCAGATCCTATAAGTGGACTTCTCAAAGTCTCGTCCATCCAACTGATGTTTTGATATATCATCTATACAAGGTCTCCAAAGGAGCCACCTTGATACTCATATAACAACTATTATAGAAAAGTTTATCTTAAGGTGAGATGGTTATTTTAACCATTGCTCAAAACTAATCTTAAGGAGTAGTTAATCCTTGCAGTTAGTCGATCAAATCGACGATCCTGGGCAGCTGATGGCGATTCTTAATCGTTGTCTAACGAGACTGCGTTGTAGAGTATGCGCGACACATGTTCAGCGAACACGTGAAGTAAAGTAATGTGATCCCTAGCAACCCTTATCTACGACAGGTGCTGAGTCCAAACTATAGTACTATCGTTGCTAGAGGCGGTATAGTGTAACACTGTATAAGCATAGTACAAGCATTCATAGATCACGTAGAGCATGCGGAAGCGGTTAGCGTTATAAAGTGTTTGCGTTGTGTGTTGTGTTTTGATATAGAACGTATGTAACACCCAAAAGTGCGTTAAATGAAAATGCGTTCGAGTATACTCACAGTTTGTGTTTAACAAGTAAACACAAGCTTGATTAGATTGAAGATAGCGCGTTGAGTTAGCCTGTAAACGAGGACAGTAGCATAAGTCGTTGAGCAAAGTGTTAAGCGGTTTAAGTGTTCGAAAGATGATCCGAATCGGATGGTCATCCGGGCGGATGACCATTCGAACGGATGGCCATTCGAATAGTGTGTGTGTGTTTGTGAATCGTTGAAATTCGAAGTTTGACTTAAAAGCGTTTAAACACTGGAAGTTATAAGAGTCAGGTCATCCGAGCGGATGGTCATCCGAACGTATGGCCATTCGAGCGAGATGATCTGTAGTTGAAGTTTTTGTAAAATTTTCTAAGTAAAAGTTTCGAGTTAACGTGTGACACCTCGAAAATTCACGTCCTATAATGTATTGACACGTGTCATAAGCTTGAACGTGTGAAAGAATGTTCTAGAATGGATAAATATACTTTACAATAACCCTACATAATGCTTATAAGGGTTCAAAATGTCAACAATGGATAAATATACTTTACAATAACCCTACATAATGCTTATACCCTTAAACGAATGAATCATGGATCATACGAAGCTAATTGTGAAAGAAAGTGAGATATTACAAATTACAGGGGTTAAATGTGTCAACATGTTTAAGGTATACCTCTGAGTGACCTTTTAGCAAACCCGAAGCCTTGTAACGATTAATTATGCTCACTAGAATACATGATAAAAATTTCACCAAGTTTCGTTATCGTATGAGAAAGTTATGATAAGATTCGTATACGAGGGGTTAAAAGCGTCAACGATGAAGTTTATGACTTTTCGGGTGATAACAAAGTTAACCAAGGACTTAACAAAGTAGGTATAAGTCTTGAAGCCCTTATAAGTCAATTAGGAGGGCTCATAATGCAAGAAATAAAGCCGAAACAACTTTATATGGACCAAGGACCAAAACATAAAAATCTGAAAATATGATTTGGATCAGAAGAGGCGTCGCGCGACGCGAAGGACCCCTAGGGGGCCTACGCGTGACGCGAGGGGCCTTCTGATGCCTAAAAACTTGGCTGATGTCTGCTAGGTTCATTGTAACCGACTTAAACAGATATTTTCACTTCCATGGGCGACCCCTAATAGTTCCTAGGCCCTAGGGACACTTGTGGATGATCCATGATCAGTTGTAGCATGATTTGTCATGATCACAAGCCCTCAAATTCACTATAAAAAGGCACTCATATTGCAACATTGTGATCATGCTTTCCATCTGCATTTTTGGAACTTCCTGGAGCATAAGATCAGTCCCCAAGCATCTCTAATAGTGCATTAGACCTTGGTAAGTACCCTTGACCTTCCTTAATTGAGTTTTACTTAGTTATTAGCTTAAAAGTCAAACCGTCGTAATTAACGGTTGACTTAGCGATTAATCATTAATGGTCCAGTGATTAGTCGAATTGAAGGTAGTTATAAGTTGGTAATTATGTGGGCATTAAACCCTTAAAAGGGCACCCTCTGATTCCCGCTCTAACTAGATCAAATGTCGGGTCAAAGTTGTTTATAAAAAGTCAACAAAAACTTAATTTGCGAATTAACATGTAATTAGCAATGTAGAAGGCATGTAACCTATTTTACCACTCATATAACTTAGTAATAAATGTAAGAACATGTCTAAGCATCTTCGACCCGACAATTTTCTGTTTAGACCCGGTTCGGAACCGAAAGTCGCAAAACTTTGTCTTTTGCTTTGACTTCGGTTCTGACCCAATTTAGTATGATTTGGAAATGCCTTAGAGCTTCCTTAGGACCAGGTTACATGCAAGTATAACCCTCTGTGATTATACACCTTGGTTCATTAGCTATCCAATTAATATGCATGATTCCGTTAATTGCTTAAATGTTGACCAATATGCCCTTTTGACCATAAAACGAGAATTTTGGATATGTGAAAGGACAATAATCTTTATTACTGATTTATAAACATGTCCCTAAAATTTTCACATCAGTTTGAGGTCTAGATTAGGAGTTATGCTTAATGGCGTAATTAGAACGCTTTTTATTAATTAAACGGCGCCATTAGCATAAAGCCTATCTAAACCCAATTTTTGACACCAAACCTTTTGAACCACTGATGTAATATAATATTTTGGGATTTTTGAAGATTTTTAATTATTTTTAACCCACTCATAACCTAAGGTTATGGCCTTGATTCGGTAAATACCGATTATACCCTTTTTGTGTATAAAATGAGTTTTACATAACATTTTGACACCAATACAATTGCCACTGATTTTATATAATAAATGAAGTATTTTGAACTTTAAACCTGATCAGAAAACTCAGATTTCCTGTATAACCCGGAAATCGCTTAAAATGGCTTTTTACGCGTATTAAACGCCTAGTATGGGTTTAAAACCATTTTGACATATAAGACTTATGACCAACTGATATGACCTATTAAAATAAGTTATTTTACTGATTATTTCAGAACCGAATCTCAAAATTATAAATAATCTCTTTTATAATCTTTAAAATGACCAAAATACCCCTACGGGGCTTATATTGAGATTTAACTCGTTTTGGGCATAATGGAAGGTATCCTACTGATATCACAACCTAATTAAGGCATATTAACTTAGGAAACCTGTAAATGACTCTCTTGGTTACCCGTTACGCCTCTTGCGCGTTCGGTTCAGTTTATGTAACTAGTTTGCATAAATTAGCCGAAACGGGTCGAACCTTATCATTTTTATCTCAAAATCCAGAATGTGTTTAGATTACCCATATAATACAAGTCTTCAAACTTGTCGGGTCTAAATCACATTCTATTCCGGTCTTCGCTTAATCGTGCGTTTGAACCGTATCTTTCCTTAAAACTAACCGGTCTAAGTTTAGAGTTAATTAAAGACCCGTTAGGATTCTAATAGGTTATTATAAACCTTCGTTCCAGAATAGGAGACCCGGTAAAAGTTACACGCACTTGCTATTTTTGATTGATACTTGCAAAGGTAAATACTTTTAACTTATTTTCCCTATACGGGCTTGGGGTATGTTATATAAAATACCGCTTGGTCGGACATTGAATCTTTAATCGAATAGAGGTTAAATCATTGATATGCTCCGTTTTGAAATGTTTTGTTTGCTTAAAGCCTTTGGGGGGTTAATGACCATGTCCCGGATATCCTTGGCATCATTTTACGAAATGGCCACGACCTAAGCACGGGGTGTAGGCGTACACCCGTCAGTGCCAAAATAAATAATGTGGTGTGTCTATTGATCTTTAACCCGGTCTACGGATCGGGCTACTGAATGCATAAGGAACATGTAATTCTTTTACAAGATTATATTCAAATAATTATCCCAAGTTATAAAAAGTTTGTGCCACGTGCATTCAAATCAATTTTATTAAACTTTTCAAAATGAGTCGGTTGATTGTATTTACCTGTGTAAACTGGCGTATTTTTCTCAAAAAGGTTAAGTGCAGGTACTACTCGTAATAGGCTGGCTTTCTCCTAGCGTCCACAATAAGTCTCGCAAGCTTGGATGTCAAAACTGTTGAACAATGTTTCCTTTTTATTTTGATCCACCTGTGGATTATTTTCAACTGTTTCTAATACTTGATATTACAATTATATTCGGTTGAAATATATCTATCTTTTGCTTCCGCTGTGCATATTATATATTGTGTTGTTTGACCATGATGATATCAATTACGTCACGATACTCCCCACCGGGCCCACCGGTGAAACGTGGAAATATCAGGGTGTGACATAATGGAGACGGCGTGACGACGTGTCAAACAACAGAAACATACCAATATCCAGTTCATTCAGTCGAATGGGTGTCACCCCTTCGGACAGACGAGCTATTCTTGGTGAAATTTCATGTTTGACCCGTTAATCGGTCCATCTCTCCGGTGGAAATCCGTTTTCAAGCCGGCTCTCGACTAAGGAACGAGTCGAGAGTCTGAACGAGTCCAGATTCCATCTATTTTGAGTAGAAAAGTGAAGAAAAGTCGAAAACAGATGAAAAGTGTTGGAATCTTGTTGTGTTTAAGTTTAAAAGTGTGAAATCCTTTAGATCTAGAACCAATCTCGATCAAATGGTGTTCCTCCATAGTTTTCCTGAGCAAAACGGGTGGAAACCACCTTCAAGAGGTCCAAATCAGTGATTTCAGGGAAGAAGTTAGTGTTTGTGTGTGATGTTGATGAAGAAGATGACGTAGAAGTGATTAGAGATGAAGATTGTACAATATTTGAGATGAAAAGCTTACAAAATGGACTTGATTCGCGATTGAGGGCGGCTGAGAGCATGTGAGCGGATGGAAGTGTCAAAACAGAGAATGAGGGGTGTACGGCGGTATTTATAGTATGAGGGTGGGGGTTTAAGTCGGTTTGCAAGGTGGCAGTTGTCGGATGGCTCGTCCGGTCGAATGGCCATCCGGTCGGATGGTCATCCGAGCGGATGTCCATTAGGACGGTCGTGCGTGTACGAGTTGGTTTTCCAACTTTTAAGCGTTGCGTTGCGTTTAATCGAGTTGCGAGTGAGCGTTTGAGCGTATAAGCGTTGCGTTGATAACCACATAACATTTAAACAAATAATCACACAAATAACACACATAATGTAACGCCTGCGTCCCTAGACTTTTACCTATTTGACACTTTTAACCCCTATACCATGTGATATTTGATACTTTCGACACTTGGGAAACTTATGCTATGATTCTTGAAACTTATGCTATGAAACTATGATTCTATGATGCTATGAAACTATGATTCTATGATACTATTAAACTATGATTCTATGATGCTGTGAAACTATGATTCTATGATACTATGAGACTATGATTCTATGATACTTAATACTATGGTGCTTGACTCTTGAGGCTCGTGAAACTTGAGACTTGGTTGAACGAGGGACTAGAGTCTTGTCACTGGCGGAAACTATGAAGGCTATGGAAACTATGGAAACTTGTTTTAATAATGTAATCTAGTCACGTGATACTATTACCCAATAAATACGTAACGCAATGCTTAATCTAACACGCAAATCGAATCAAAGACGGAAACGCGGAAAAGATGGATTGGCCGAGTGGCAATCCGATCGGATGACCACCCGATCGGATGGCCACTCGATCGAGTTGCCATCCGATCCATGCACACCGCTGTCACTCACTCTGACACTGTAAATAGGCCTGCCACATCACCATTCTCACTGATGTGACAGCCTCACTTGACCTAGACGCACACACTCCTCTTTTCCTCCATTTCTTGGCGATTTCGGTTCGTTTTACACTAGATTCGTGTACATCTTTGATCTACACATCATTCTCTACGAGATTCTCCTTTGAAATCTCACTTTTCACCATGAAATCTCTCGGATATGAGCTCTTGAAGGTGATGTCACCATGGTGGTTTGTACCAAACTGTTGTGTGAGGTCATCCTAGCCAAGATCTAGCTCAGATCTAAGGAATTTCATGCGTTTTACACTAAATCTATACTAGATCTACACTTTTCAAGCTAAAAACCTATGTTTATCTTCATCTTTTCTTGAACTTTTACATAAAACGGTGAGATCCGGATCTAAACGGACTGTAGACTTGATTATTAGTCTGGAATCGGCTTGGAGAGGGTTTGTTACCGGAGAAGATGACCGGAGTACGGATTCTGACATAAATATCATCACGAACTGACGACTGAACGGACTGGGGTGATTCCCACCCGATCGGATCGGCTGAACACTGATGGGTTTACCGTTGTCTTAAGGCGTACCACGTCATCATTGCTTAGTCAGAAACTTAGAGATTTTACGAGTTTAGGAACGGGACAAGGATAACCCGATCGAGTGGCAATCCGATCGGATAGCCATCCGATCAAACAGCCACCCGATCAAGTAACACTTGCCCCTTAATTTTAAACACTTTGAAACTTTGAAGTCATGATCGAGTGGCAATCCGTTCGGATAGCCATCCGATCGAACAGCCACCCGATCAAGTAACACATGTCCCAATAACTTTAAACACTTGAACTTTAAAGTCATGATCGTCGAACAGCAACTCGATCGGATAGCCATCCGATTGAACTGCCATCCAATCAGGAGACCTTCTGAGACTTTGAATTTTGAAAACTTAGAACTTTGGATCGAATGGCAATCCGATCGGATAGCCATCCGTCCCTTTCACTCACATGTCATCTCAATCGAATGGCAATCCGGTCGGATGGCCATCCGATTGGACAACCATCCGATCAGGATGACTGATCCGACACTTTGCGCAATCTCGTTACTCTGTCCGACTCTTGTCTGTTATAATCTAATCAGGCTAACTCTAAAGAGCTCCCTTTGATCCAATAACAGTTAACCTGTTAAGCAATCACTGTGAGTATACTCGATCCCTTTTTGTTTTAAACTTTGGGATGTAATATGTATTCTACTAAACTACGACACTTGAGACTTTTGCAAGCTAAACTCTATCCTACGTGTATGTGAAACTTGTGATTCTTGTATTCTATTTGTGCTATGTGAACGTTTAATCCAGGGTGTGTAGTTTCGCCTTAACAATAGTAGCGCTATAGGAGATGCACCTCCACATTATTCTCGGAGGTATTGTTAGGAGGATTTTAGTTTTCCTTGAGACTTGGGAAAACACTAAAGCATCAGGATACTTGGGCTATCACTTGTTGGACTGCGAACACTAGCATGGCTGAAACTATTTTGATACACTTACATACGGATATGAGTTGTTTTAATCTATTATGCTATTACTCAAACTTGTATACTCGCTGGTACATTATCGTACTGACTCTATTTTAATACATGTTGCAGGTTGATAGGTGCTGGAACTATGGGAAACAAGCTAGGATTGAGGCTTAGAAACTCGCCAAGTTAAATTTTAGAATTTTCAAACAACGACTATTGTGGTTGTATTTGGTATTGATGATTATGTGGACGTTTAAGACAATCTTGCATGAAATTTACTTAATCTATATCGAAATTATTAGTGTTATGGAATCTCATGAGCAATCTGAACGCTTAATGCTCGCACCCCGATGTTTCCGCCATCGGTTGGGGTGTGACACATAACATAAGAGCATAAAGTAAATCCGCGTTTCGAGTTGCGTTGAGTTTGCGTTGCGATAGCGTTTTGTCTAAACAAGCGATGTAAAATGCGATAAAATGCGTTAAGTAGTAAGCGTTGTAATTGGCGTTTAAATGCGATAATTGCGTTTTGAATAAGTGTTGTAATAAGTGTTTAAAATGCGTTGAAAATATATAGTTTAACCCATTTCGCTAATCGAAACTCAAGAGTACAAGCGGTTACGAATGAAGTCACAGTGATGGGTAACGATCCGAAAGGTTGGGTTGTTACAATTTAGACAATGATTTGGATTAATGTAGTTAGGCATAGATAAAAACAATATAATAATGTGTCGTACATTATGGTGCAAAATTGTAAAAGAAATTTAAACAAAATGAGGTGTCAAGTTATTAAGTGGAAAAGTTATAAGGGTCAAAGTTGTCAATTACCAAAAGTTATAAGTGAATGTGTAACTTAATTAAGAACAGGGGGTGTAAGTGTTAATTTAGAAGTGTATAGTTGTTTGGTCATGGCAAAGGCCACCAACCTTTGTTAAACCCAATATCTAACCGAAAAACTGCACATATGTGGGTTGTATAAATATGTAAAATTTGTTCGTTTTTCTAATTACAAGATACATGAATAAAATTGCATTTTAACATTTTTTATAATTTTAAAATGTTCCCTCTCCTTGCATTAAAAACTCTTCATGCATGCATACACGTGTGTGTGAAAAGCTTGTCCTTTTCAACCAAAAGCGTTATTATAACTTTAATTATTGTATATCTAATATGTAGAAAGATAATCTACGCTCGCTCGTATAGCTTTGAAAGCATGGAACTTTCCGTGAGGGATAAAGAAGAGAATGAGACTCATGTTGCATCAATCTTAGCCCGTAACCAAGTGAGACATGCAAGTTATTATGGTCTAGCACAAAGAATTGCTAGAGGAGGAGTTGAACTTGTGAAATTGATATCCGAATTTGTCACCAAATTTTCGGATATTCGAAGTTTCAAATTGTGAAATGGAATTCCGAATTCCTAAATACAAACAAAACAATATTTGGAGACAGGTATATTCAATCCGAAATTACAAATGAGAAATTACAAAATTCCCACAAAGTCAAATACAATACTAATTAAAACTGAAAAGGTGTCAAAATATTCAAAAACCTAAAAGAATAGTTAAAATGTACAACTAATAAGTAATAAATATAATTTAAAAGTAATCAACTAATATATTTTGGATATACTAAATATTCAATTTTTTTAAACTACTACCCGCATCCGAAATCCGAATTTCAAAACTTCCAGATATTTTAGGTTTGGAATTTCGGATAACTCAAGTTCGATTTCGTATTCAGATTTTTTCGCACACCCCTATCCTTGTATACGTTTCCTATTATATTTGTGTTAATTTTTTCACATGAACTTAAACCCAAAATCTAACCGAAAAACTGCACATGTGTAGGTTGTATAAATATGCAAAATTTGTTCGTTTTTCTAATTACAAGACACATGAATAAACATTGAATTTTAACATTTTTTATAATTTTAAAATGTTCCATCTCCTTGCATTAAACACTCTTCATGAACGCATACATGTGTGTGTGTGAAAAGTTTGTCCTTTTCAACAAAAAGCTTTATTATGACTTTAATTATTGTATATGTAATATGTAGAAAGATAATCTATGCTCGCTCGTATAGCTTTGAAAGTGTTGAACTTTCTGTGGGGACAAAGAAGAGAATAGGACTCATGTTGCATCAATCTTAGCTCGTAACCAAGTGAGACATGCAAGTTATTATGGTCTAGCACAAAGAATTGCTAGAGGAGGAGTTCAACTTGTGAAATGTATATCTGAATTTGTCACCAAATTTTCGGATATCCGAAGTTTCAAATTGTGAAATGGAATTCCGAGTTCCTAAATACAAACAAAACAATATTTGAATACAAGTATATTCAATCCAAAATTATATATGAGAAATAACTAAATTCCCACATAGTCAAACACAATACTAATTAAGAACTGAAAAGGTGTCAATATATTCAAAAAGCCTAAAATTATAGTTAAAATGTACAAATAATAAGTAATAAATATAATTTAAAAATAATCAACTGATATATTTCGGATATACTAAATATTCAATTTTTTTAAACTACTACCCGAATCCGAAAGTTCAGGTATCCGAATTTCAAAGTTTTCAGATATTTTAGGCTTGGAATTTTGGATAACTCGAGTTCGATTTTGTATTCAGATTTTTTCGCACACATTTACATTAATTTTTTCCACATGAACTTAAACCCAAAATCCAACCTAAAAACTGCACATGTGTAGGTTGTATAAATATGCAAAATTAGTTTGTTTTTCTAATTACAAAATACATGAATAAACATTGTATTTTAACATTTTTAATAATTTTAAAATGTTTCCTCCTCTTGCATTAAACACTCTTCATGCACGCATACACGTGTGTGTGAAAAGCTTGTCATTTTCAACAAAAAGCTGTATTAAAACTTTAATTATTGTATATCTAATATATAGAAAGATAATCTACGCTCGCTCATATAGCTTTGAAAGTGTGGAACTTTCTGTGAGGGACAAAGAAGAAAATGAGACTCATTTTGCATCAATCTAAGCCCATAACCAAGTGAGACATGCAAGTTATTATGGTCAAGCACTTAGAATTGCTAGAGGAGGAGTTCAACTTGTGAAATGGATATCCGAATTCGTCACCAAATTTTTGGATATTCGAAGTTTCAAATTGTGAAATGGAATTATGAATTCCTAAATACAACCAAAACAATATTTGAATACAAGTATATTCAATCCGAAATTACAAATGAGAAATAACTGAATTCCCACATAGTCAAATACAGTACTAATTAAAAACTAAAAAGGTGTTAAAATATTTAAAAAGCCTAAAAGAATAGTTAAAATGTACAATAAATAATAAATATAATTTAAAAATATTCAACTAATATATTTTGGATATACTAAATATTCAAATTTTTTAAACTACTTCCCGTATCCTAAAGTTCGGATATCCGAATTTCGAAATTTTCATATATTTTAGGTCTGGAATTTCGGATAACTCGAGTTTGATTTCGTATTTAGATTTTTTCACACACCCCTATGCTTGTATTCGTTTTCCTATTATATATACATTATTTTTTTCCACCTGAACTTAAACCCAATATCTAACCAAAAAACTGCACATGTGTAAATTGTATAAATATGCAAAATTTGTTCATTTTTCTAATTACAAGATACATGAATAAAATTGCATTTTAACATTCTTTATAATTTTAAAATGTTCCCTCTCCTTGCATTAAAAACTCTTCATGCACGCACACGTGTGTGTGTGTGTGTGTGAAAAACTTGTCCTTTTCAACAAAAAGCTTTATTATAACTTTAATTGTTGTATATCTAATATGTAGAAAGATAATCTATGCTCAGTCGTATAGCTTTGAAAGTGTGGAACTTTCTGTGAGAGACAAAGAAGAGAATGAGACTCATGTTGTATCAATCTTAGCCCGTAACCAAGTCAGACATGCTAGTTATTATGGTCTAGCACATAGAATTGCTAGAGGAGGAGTTCAACTTGTGAAATGGATATCCGAATTTGCCACCAAACTTTCGGATATCCGAAGTTTCAAATTGTGAAATGGAATTCTGGATTCCTAAATACAACCAAAATAATATATGAATACAAGTATATTCAATCTGAAATTACAAATGAGAGATAACTAAATTCCCAAGTAGTCAAGTACAATACTAATTAAATACTGAAAAGGTGTCAAAATATTCAAAAAGCCTAAAAGAATAGTTAAAATGTACAAATAATAAGTCATAAATATAATTTAAAAATAATCAACTAATATATGTTGGATATACTAAATATTCAATTTTTTTAAACTACTACCCGAATCCAAAATTTCAGATATCCGAATTTCAAAATTTTCAGATATTTTAGGTTTGGAATTTCGGATAACTCAAGTTCGATTTCATATTCAGATTTTTTCGGACACCCCTATCCTTGTATTCGTTTTCCTACTATATTTATGTTAATTTTTTCACATGAACTTAAACCCAAAATCTAACCGAAAAAACTGCACATGTGTAGGTTGTATAAATATGCAAAATTTGTTCATTTTTCTAATTACAAGATACATCAATAAACATTGCTTTTTAACATTTTTTTTATTTTAGAATGTTCCCTATCCTTGCAGTAAACACTCTTCATGCACGCATACACGTTTGTGTGTGTGTGTGTGTGAAAAGTTTGTCATTTTCAACAAAAAGCTTTATTATAACTTTTATTATTGTATATCTAATATGTAGAAAGCTAATCTATGCTCGCTCGTATAGCTTTGAAAGTGTGGAACTTTCTGTAAGGGGCAAAGAAGAGAATGAGACTCATGTTGCATCAATCTTAGCACATAACCAAGTGAGACATGCAAGTTATTATGGTCTAGCATAAAGAATTGCTAGAGGAGGAGTTCAACTTGTGAAATGTATCTCCGAATTTGTCCCCAAATTTTGGGATATCAGAAGTCTCATATTGTGAAATGGAATTCCGAATTCCTAAATACAAACAAAACAATATTTGAATACCAGTATATTCAATCTGAAATTACAAATGATAAATAACTAAATTCTCACATAGTTAAATACAATACTAATTCAAAACTAAAAAGGTGTCAAAATATTTAAAAAGCCTAAAATAATAGTTAAAATATACAAATAATAAGTAATAAATATAATTTAAAAATAATCAACAAATATATTTTGGATATACTAAATATTCAATTTTTTTAAACTACTACCCGAATCCGAAAGTTTGGATATCCGAATTTCAAAATTTTCAGATATTTTAGGTGTGGAATTTCGGATAACTCGAGTTCGATTTCGTATTTAGATTTTTTTACACACCCCCCTTGTATCTATTTTCCTATTATATTTATGTTAATTTTTTCCACATGAACTTAAACTCAAAATCTAACCGAAAAACTGCACATATGTAGGTTGTATAAATATGCAAAAAAAATTCGTTTTTCTAATTACTATATACATAAATAAACATTGCATTCTAACATTTTTATAATTTTAAAATGTTCCATCTCCTTGCATTAAACACTCTTCATGCACGCATACACTAGTGTGTGTGAAAAGTTTGTCCTTTTCAACAAAAAACTTTATTATAACTTTAATTATTGTATATCTAATATGTGGAAAGATAATCTACGCTCGCTCGTATAGCTTTGAAAGTGTGGAACTTTCTGTGAGGGACAAAGAAGAGAATGAGACTCATGTGACATCAATCTTCACCCGTAACCAAGTCAGACATGCAAGTTATTATGGTCTAGCACAAAGAATTGCTAGAGGAGGAGTTCAACTTGTGAAATGTATATCCGAATTTGTCACCAAATTTTCGGATATCCGAAGTGTCAAATTGTGAAATGGAATTCCGAGTTCCTAAATACAAAAAAAAAAAAAATGTAAGGCCATGTTATTAATGCTTTCCCATCAAGTGATGGACCATTGTTTCTTGTTTATAGAAAATAGGTGACAAGTAGTTGCTTGGAAAATGATGCAAGACTGGAAAGTTTTATTTCAAGTTATGTGTTTTTTGAAATCAAAATTATATCATATGAACAACTAATCATGATTTTTTTTACTGGTGTTTATGAATTGTCTTGACCAATGCTTAGAGCATTACTTGATCGCACAAAAGGTAGTTCTTTGTGATAGGAAAACCAACTTAGAGGAAGTCAAAATACTTGGAGCCATCTGTTGTATCTACCTACGTTCTACTAGTAACTGTCAGAATTGAATGATGTGTCGTAGTGTGGGGGCTAAATATGTAACTTGATGTTCTATATAAACACAATTCTTTATAACCCTATTTTTGTACAATACATTTCAATACAAATAATTCCCAACCACAGTGTTTTCTCTATATCAAACAACATTGTATCAGAGCGGTGTTTATGATCCTTGAAACCGTTTTGCTCATCATCTACAATCTACCCCATCAAACTCAAATCCGAAAAACCTGATAATCAAATCAAAACTCCGAAAAAAATAAACCAATCCAATCGACACAACATCAACCACAGTCGTCGTGATAACATTGCTGTTGTGATACTCAGAATCAGACGCTCTAGCCGGGATACTTATTGCGTGATACTGCCGCAGCCCGATAGTTTTTTCCGGTCAACATCCGTCAGCAAAGCCCCTGCAAGAATTTCCTCAGAGCCGCTGGAATACTCATCATTGTTGCTGCACATCCCATTTCACCAAAACCCTAGAATCCACGATAGATTCGCCGCCGCTTCGTGATAATCAGAAACCCTAAAATCCACAACAATTCCGCCGCTGAAATCCGCTGCACAGTGTCACCGATACTTATCCGCTGCACATTTTTCAAATCAACACAACATATCTCTTGGCGTATTTGTTTTGAAGGATCGATTATAGTGTGGATTAGATATTATTGTGAGAAGAACAAAGGTAATTGCAGCTGGATCTGTTACTGGTGTTTGATACAAACAAAAAGGAAGGTTATTAGCGGCTGTTTAAAAGGATATTAGGGTTTGTTCCATAAAGAAGAAGGTTCTTGGCGTATATGTTTTTTCAGTGGTCTCTGAGCGGATTTTTTTTAGGCAAACTTAAATCTTGAACGCGAGTTCAAGTTGCCCGGCGTATTTGATAAATAGGCCGGTAAGATAACGTCTTTCTCGGGTGTCGTTATGCTGGCGGATTTAAGTGGTCCAGCATATTTGTTCCCGGCGTAATTGATAAATCTTGAACGTGAGTTCAAGTGTCCAACATATTTATTAAATACGCTAGTCTGCTGTCTTATCCATAACGACAACTTATTTACAAAAAAAAAACACAAAAAAAGAAAAAAACCAAAAAATGGAAATCAATCATGGAAAAAACAATTCTTGGATATTCGATTCTGGTGCCACTGACACCATGACGATTGAACCGTTGGACATACGGTCAATGACTGATGTGTGTAAAATGCAACATATAAATTACATCAAATGAGGCATAAAACTAACCCTTTCTAGTACTAATGTTGGAAAAAGTGTGTTTTTGTCTTCCTTTTGTATTTTCAGGACCAAATGAGCTTAAATGAACAAAAGAAACAAATATGCAGCAAAATCTAACATAAATACAAAGAAAAGGAATAAACGTGGCATGCCAGACCCCTCGACAGCATCCTCCCAAGCAAAAACAAGAAACAGAAGGCTGACCACGGCCCCGTGCCCAGCGGACACGGGGGCGTGGTCAGGTGTCTGCAGAAAATGACAAAGTGATAGAAGCTTCTATTCCCAACACGGGGGCGTGCCCAGCTCAACACGGGTCGTGGTCAACGCTAAGATTCACAGAATCTTACAAATCTTGATAGTACAGATACGCTTCTGCACACGGGGCCGTGCCTCGCGAACACGGGGGCGTGTGGAGCCTAATGCAGATAATTGCAATTAATGAAGAAAAAGAAAGTGGATGGCCACGAGGCCGTGTCCAGCGGACACAGGGCCGTGTCTGGGCTTCTGTGCAGGCTATAAATAGGGGTGCTTGGTTTAGTTCAAAGGCATCCCTTGGCAAACCACCTCTCTCCCACTTCACCACCACTACAACACCCACATCCACCACCATCATCAACCTTAAGAAAGCTTAAAATCGACGGCAAATATCAGTTTTTCAAAACCTTTTTTAAAACCGCGCACACATTTTTACATTTTAGGTAGTTTTTGCATTACAGTAGACTGAACACGGGGTCGTGCTCACTGAACATGCCCCTGTGCTGCATAATTTTCACAAAAATCCCAGATACAGAGTCTTAACACGGGGTCGTGTTCGCTGAACACGCCCCCGTGCTGCACAAAACCAGTTACATTTTTCAAAACGCCCAGATACAGAACCTGAACACAGGGTCATGCTCACTGAACACGGGGCCGTGTCCAGCCTCTGTTTATGTTTTTATTTTTGTTTTCTGGTCCCGAGACTCTGTTGTGGTCTGCTGAGTGATTCTTATGGATCAATGCTCAGGAGGTTACAACTACCACTATGAGAAGGATGATTATAGGGAAGAGTATTGTACCATTTGTGGTAATCCTCATTCGGTACAATATTGTGACCTTTTTGAACCATCCCCTTCATACACCTACTATGAGGAACCCAGGTACGAGCCATCCACTTCATACACAACCTGTGAAGAGCCAAGGTATGAACCTTCTCCCTCATACTCATATTTTGATGAACCAAGGTATGAGCCTTCATACTCATACTTTGAGGAACCAAGATATGAGCCTCCACCTTCATATACTTATTATGAGGAACCATGGCGTGAACAACCCACCTCATATGTGTATTATGAAGAACCAAGTTACGAAACTTATCCATCATATACTTACAATGAGGAACAATGGTATGAACCATCTACTTCATATGAGTACTATGAGGAACCAAGGATCGAACTTCCGAATTCAAGCTTTGAGGATACTTATTCCACTCACTTTGACGAACCACCAACTATCTCACCCGTAGCCAAAAAGATAATAGAACACCTTAAAACTATCGAGCGCTATATAAAAGAAGCCCGCGCAAGGGAAGAGGAATCGAGCGCTATAGTCAGATCCTGAAGATCACGCAAATTGCTAATGCTGATGAACTTAAGGAATCAAAAGATCTGATCAAGAGAATTAAAGTGAGATAAGAGCCAGGTGGAGATCCTGGAGATGAAAAGAAGACATAGACTGAGGATGCTTTACATTGTTAGATATTTTGGAAGAGTTCGAGAAGACAGATAAAGACTGAAGATTGAAGACTCGACACTGAAGACTTCGTCAACATTCAAGGGGGAGTCTGTTGGTGCATATGTCTGTCGACTTCGTCTTGTATCGAGTCTTGTATTGTATTAGATAGATCAGGGCACGCAAAACAAGAAAAGTGTGTTTGTGGGTATTTCGCACGAAATTAGATTTCGTGTGAAACTGATTTCGCTTGAGTCATTCCATGCGAAATCACCTTGCCTATAAATACTAGGTGTGCCAAGTCATTTGTAATCTTTCCGGTTTCAGTACCGAACTGCTGCTGAAGTGTCTACTCGTTGTAATTCTTTGTCAAATTAATCAAAAGACAGTTTAAAGTGAATATCTAGCTGAATTGGACTTGATACGTTTGTTTCTGCCTCTCGTATTGAGCAAAAACTTTTCTGATCGACCCGTTCGGGTCAGAAAACGATCCTACAAGTGGTATTAGAGCTTAGGAGGAAGAGTTCATACCAATTCAGCTGCAAATTCTGATTTCTACACCTTCTTTTTCAAAATTAACAAGTTTTCATGGACAAAATGATTTGAATTTCACACATTATATGCGCAATAGTGTTTTAACAAAGCCTTGAAGGTTGCAGATCTTAAAATGGCTTAAAACCTGATCAATTTTGGCAAAAAACAGCTCGAGATGATGACATCAGCAGTATTTCACTCGAAATTAGGTTCTTATTTCGCATGAAATAGTCTTATTTCGCACCAAATTGTCATTCTGTTTGAAAAGAGTACTTAATTTCGTACGAAATTACCTATTTCGTTCGAAACCATGTTATTTCGCTTGAGAGTTCAGTTATTTCATACGAAATCACTTATTTCGCACGAAATTAGTGTATTTCGCACCAAAGTGGTTATTTCGTTTGAAAGGGTGATTTCGCACCAAAGTTTATTTCGTTTGAGAGGGTATTTCGTTTGAAAGACAATTTTGTGAAATTTTTGAAAACCGAAACATGGAAGAGGAATTTTACAACGCCTTTGCTACTCCAATTAGTATTGTTCAGAACACAATGTTAGAAAATGAAACGGGTACCATGCAAAAACCGCCAAAGCTCATGAACATTGAGGATTATAAAGGATGGGAAGAACGGTTTGAGAATTGGGTTCAAGCAAATTATTTGGATGCTTGGGAGTGTGTTGAAACGAACTATGTTAGACCAATGAATGATGATGAGGAAATTATTGCAATTAAGGATCTTAGTGCTGAAGAGAAAAAGAAATACAAAGATGAAAAGATGATGACGAGTTTGTTGCATCAAGCTATTAAGGAAGATATCTTGGTTTTATTGCAACACAATGGAACTGCATACTCTATCTGGAAAGCTTTAAAATCAAAGTTTGTTGGAAGTAAAGAGATGATTAAGAACAAAAAATCACTTTTGAAAAAAGAGTTTGATTTATTTCGTGGTTTAAGAACTGAGAGCACTAAGCAAATCATTGAAAGATGTTGCAATTTGTTAGTCAACATGAAGAGGGTGAGCATCACAAAGGAAAATGAAGAATTGATTGAGAAGTTAGCTGATGCGTTGCCACATGAAACTTGGGGCACGTATTTGATGATGTTGAGAAATAAGAAAGATTTTGGGAATTTGACACTGTTTAAATTCATAGAGAAAATTGAAGCTCAAGAGATGGAACAAAGGAAAATCTCAAGAATGAAGGATTTTGATGGTGAACAAGATATTGGTCTTTATTACAAAGGAGGTATCAGTGATAAAACAAACATGTCACCAAAGGTCGAGACTGCATTTAATGCTAAAAGTTCATCCGGAGGGTCATCTAAAGAATCAAACAGCAAAACAAGTTTTTCTTCATATCCATCATTTGATCCAAACATTTCTACAACCAAGAATGGCAAGATGTTACAGTGCAACATTGTATTAAACCTTGAAAATGATCAAAATTTCTCGGAAGAGGTTGCAAAAAGTCATATGTCTTTGTTAGGGACTGTGTTAGAGTCATATGGGAGCTTAGTCGCCAACAGATCGGGAATCCAATGTTGACAAAAGAGGATTACGATCAGATTGATGCTGAGGAGACGGAATTGATGGATATAAAGTGGTGTTTGGCGAGTGTGTTAAGAAGAGCCGAAAAGTTTAAACAAATTACGGGAATAGATGATTTCCGTGATGCAAATGTTTCTACTTTAGGTTTTGATAAATCTAAAGTTACTTGTTTTCGTTGCAAGGAAAAAGGACACTTCAAGAGAGAGTGCACAAATCGCGAAGCAAGTGGAGCTCAAAATCCATTCAACAACAATGATTACTATCGGAAAGCAATTTATCATCAAGTTGCTCAACAACCACATCAACAATAACCACAAACTGCTCATGCCAGGAAGGAGATTGAAGAATCATCAAAGAGAGCTTGTATGGTGAATCAAGATGATAAAAAGTCAACAAAAGGATTCAGTTGGGATAAATATACTTCAGCTGACAGCAAAGCATGTCTGATAGATCAAGATGATGAAAGACTTCCAGAAGGTTTTAGCTGGAAAAATTTCAGTTGGGATGACTATGATCCTAACAAAACTCCAAATCACAAAGCTTTTGTTGCTCGAGTTGCTGAAGACAGTGATAATGATGATGATTATTATGCAAGGAGAATGGAAGAACACTTAAAGTTGATGGAAGAGAAAGATACTGATGATGAAAAAGCTCGAAAGAAAAAGAAGAAAGTTAAGAAACAAGTCAACAGTGATGATAAAGAAGTTCCTGTGATCAAAAGAAAAGTAAAAGAAGTTCTAGTTTTTAAAGTTGATACAGAAGCTGATGCACAAAAGATTCAAGTGAAATGTGAGAATTGTGAAGAAGTGAAAAAGCAAAACAGTACTTCGATTCATAACATGAACAGACTGAAAGAATCCTATGATGTTCTAAACAAAGCAATGAATCAGTACAATTAGTCAAGCAGTGAACAAGCAACAGCTATGAAGACACTTCAAGGAGCTTTTATGACAAAGCAAAAAGTTGTCAACAATTACATTGAAAAATCTGTTGTGCTTGAACAAAAACTGGAAACCCAGAGGATTGAAACAGAGAGAGTAAATAGGTTGTTAAAAAGTTACTCATGTACTTCTTATGTTATTGACAGGATTTATCCAACCGTTGAAGGCATGAAGGCACTTGATGAAGAAGTATCTGATGAAAAGAAGAAGGATACTGAAGTGAAGATTTCTGGTAAAAAACAAGATGCCAGTTACAACAAGTGTCCACCCCCACTTGAAAATGGATATTCTCCACGAAATCCAAATTCAGAAAGAGTCAAAAAGGCAACCAATTTACAGTGGGAGTCTGAGTCTTCAAAAAATTTGCCAGACAACATTGATGTCACTTTCACATCATCTGACACTGATCATGAGTCTGAATTAATAAAGAAAGTGGTCGATCAGGTGTTGGATAACGATGAGACCGAGGAGTCAAAATCGGAGTCAAATTCAGAGTCAAAGCCTGAAACGACAAGTCCAACAGTCAAAAAGGGCAAACGGGTTTACAATAAAGAGTTTTTGTTATCAAAATCTAATTTGAATGATGAAACATTCAAAGTAGCTTATACTTTGAATGATTCTGACAAATTATATTCTGATGAAGAATTTCCAATAAGAGGTGTTAAACCAGAAATGATAAAAAAGGTTTTCAAACTAACAGAAATTAATATTTCTGAAATAAAAGATGTAAATCTTTCTGAAAAACCTAAACCATACACCTAAAGAGTTCAACAACGTTTAAACAAGAAAAAAGGTTACAGTTCTGGTTCTGGTTTTCAAAAGAAACCAAACCATAACGGTAATTTCAAAAGAAAAGGTCTTGGTTTTATTCCACCGAAAAATCATAAAAATGAGAAAACTTATAAAACAAAAACTGTTTTTGTTTCAGGAATATCATCTGAAGAAGAAAAAGAGAAATTGTTCAGAAAGCAGACAAACAAAGATTTCATTGCTCAGAAGCAAGAAGAAATGAAGAATGATGTTGCTCAGAAAAAGGAAACGAGAACTTGTTTTCAATGCAAAACAGTTGGTCATATTGCCAGGAATTGTCCAAAGGCAATTCAAACAAAACAGGAAGTTTCTCTTAAACTAAAAGAAAAGATGGCTGAGAATGAACCACCAACCAAACAATTCAAAGTGTTCAAAAATTCGAAGTTTGAGGTTGGTGAGTGTTTAAAAAGGTTTTACAAGAGAAAAGCAAATCTTGACAACCACAAGTGGGTTGTTAAGAAATCTGATGATAGTTCTAGCAATGATTCTGATTCGTCAAAATCAGAGGAGCTATTTTCAGGCGATGAATCTGATTCCATAAAGTCAGAGGAGCCATGTGTTGAGTTAAAATTGGAAACATCAGTTCCGCCAATGGATGATGTCAATTTTCCACCATTGAGGGCTGAAAATTTTAAACAAAAAGTTGGCAAAGTTGAGATTTCAAATCAATTTTTTTTCTGAAAAGAAAGAAATTGAAATTGAAAAAGCTTTTAACCCCACAGTTCAAAATATTTTTGGAAAATGGTTGATGGGAAAGTCAAATGGGTAAAGGAATTTTATGAGAAAAAAATAAAGAAACCAGGTAAAGATGGGTCATCCCAGGTTTGTGACTGGGATGGAACTTATTATGATTGAAAAACCAGGACTTGCCGGAGCTCCCAGGTTGGTAAGAGTAGAGCAGGAATCGGCATCTTTCTTGAGAAATTCACGTTTGTGATATTTCGATCTACAAGTGGTAAATCAGGGACATTAAGTTGTACTTGATTTCCTACAAGTGGTATTTGTTGATTGAATTTTAAAATTGTTATATTTTTCAAAAGGTTGAAGATGAAAGAACAAAGTGATGAATTGATCCCCTATCTTACAAGTGGTTTTATGAAATCAACAAAACTAATTTTCCGAAAATACCATTTGATCAAAACAAACTTAAGTGTTTTGAAATCATAATGGGAAAATAGTTTGTTGTCAGGGGGAGTTCTGATTGTTTATGCCAAGTGGATGGTGATTTGAAGAAATTCACAACAGTTGTCACTTTATTTGGACAGTTTGTTTTCAAATTTCTCTTAAATACTTTTGCATTTTAGGGGGAGTAAGAATTTTCAGAAAATCCAAAAACATTTGAAAATTTGAAAAAGGCAAAAACATGATAAAATCAAAAATGAGTTTTGTTGTGAAAAAGAGGAAATGATAGTACATCAGTGGACAATCACAGCATGCTAAAGAATTGGAAAGTCAAAATGTGATAAACGGTCTCACTGATGATGTGCCAGTAGGTTTTTACACATTTAGTAGATTGTATCGAGATATAAACCTAAATTTCAATCTTACTTATCTCGTGGGGAACATCTCTCGGATATATGGGTAACCCCCGAAATCTTGTTTAAAAGGTCCCTCTTTCTGAGATACTAGTTCTTTATGCTTAGTGATATCTGGGGTATTATCCCGGGACTTCTGATTTTGCGGAAGCAATGGCCTAGTCCCCGTATAATACTTTTCGCTTGCTTGAAATATAGCACCCCCTCAGCATAAAAAATGATGAAACATTGCAAAATGCTAATCATGTGCTGTTGAAGAAAAGATTCTCTAAAGGGAACACACCAAAAGTCGAAGCCATCATCTCTCTGATTTTGCGGAAGCAATAGACTGAGCTCTCATGGCCCTCGCATTTTAACCCTTTACAGATATCATCTAGGTATACTCACCTGTAAGACCGAATATTGGGATCTGGATACGGGAGTATATTCTGAGGTGGGACACGCGTATAAGTTTAAGTACCTAAAATATTAATCTCGTATCTCGAAACGATTGAACTTTGTGTGAGAATTTAAGTGGATCAGTATACTGACAATCTAAGTGAATCGCTTAGAACTTAAAATGTTAAAAGCTTAACGGTGTTGGTGATTTATCTCAAAAAAACTGATATGATCCTCTTACACAAACTCTCAAAAATATTGTATGTAAATATTTCTTTATTGCATTTCCATTATATTAAAAAATCCAAAAAGATTTTAGTGTGTTTTAGCATAATATTTTGAAAATTCAAAAAGATTTTTGACAACTGATATTGATGAGCTGATTTTCAAAATTCCGAGTGCTAAACATGATGAACAGGTTTGGGAGAGTGTGTTTGAAAAGTTATTCTGACAAGTGGTCATCAGAGATTTTGAAATGAAAATTGTTATAATCAAATCTACCTCACAATAAGAGTGGTATTGTTGAATAATATCTACCTGTAATTTCTAAATTTGTCAAATTGTAAATTTGTGAAATTTATTTTTGGGTAGACTTTGTGCAGGTTAGCCAGGTTTTGTTCCTGAGCAGGATGTGATCCAGGTCTCGATCGTGAACCTGTGGAAGCCAGACTGCAATCCCAAATACAACTTAAGGGTGAGTTTGAAGATAGTAGAGCCAGATTCAGATCTTGAAGATCACGCAAATTGCTAATGCTAATGAACTTAAGGAATCAAAAGATCTGATCAAGAGAATTAAAGTGAGATAGGAGCCAGGTGGAGATCCTGGAGATGAAAAGAAGACATAGATTGAGGATGCTTTACATTGTTAGATATTTTGGAAGAGTTCGAGAAGACAGATAAAGACTGAAGATTGAAGACTCGACACTGAAGATTCGTCAACATCCAAGGGGGAGTCTGTTGGTGCATATGTCTGTCGACTTCGTCTTGTATCGAGTCTTGTATTGTATTAGATAGATCAGGGCACACAAAACGAGAAAAGTGTGTTTGTGGGTATTTCGCACGATGAAGATGAGCCACCGGATACAAGAGAAGAAATCGATCACTTTGTTGAAGAAGAGGTCGCCATAGAACAAACCTTCTTGGTTCTTGATCAAAAAGAGCAACCAAATAAGGAGTCTCCTAAAGACCCACCACTTGAGCTCAAAGAACTTCCAAAAGGTTTGGAATATGTTTTTCTCGACAAAGATGGTAAGTTACCTGTAATTATTTCATCAAAATTAACTAGTGTAGAAAAAAGAAAAATTAATCACACTTTTGAAAAAAACACAAAAACACGATCGCTTGGAAGCTTGTAGATATTAAAGGAATAAGCCCTTCCATGTGCACGCACAAAATTTTAATGAATGATGACTATAAATCGGTAATACAACCACAACGTAGAGTAAATCCAAACGTCCAAGAAGTGGTTAAAAATGAAGTCATCAAACTACTTGATGCCGGACTCATTTACCCAATCTCCGATAGTCCTTGGGTAAGTCCCGTTCAAGTAGTTCCTAAGAAAGGAGGTATGACGGTGGTCACTAATGAACAAAATGAATTAATACCAACAAGAACCATCACAGGATGGAGAGTATGTATAGATTATCGTCGATTAAATAAGGCAACAAGGAAAGATCACTTCCCTTTACCTTTTATTGATCAAATGTTAGAAAGACTATCTGGTCACAAATTTTATTGTTTTTTAGATGGTTTTTCAGGTTACTTTCAAATACCGATAGCACCCGAAGACCAAGAAAAGACAACCTTCACATGTCCCTACGGAACTTTTGCTTATCGACGCATGCCTTTTGGTCTATGTAATGCCCCCGCAACTTTTCAACGTTGCATGGTGGGCCATCTTCCATGATATGATAGAAAAGACTATGGAAGTCTTCATGGACGACTTTTCTATCTTTGAAGATTCATACGACCAATGGCTCGATAACCTTGAATGAATGCTATCCTGATGTAAGGAAACTAACCTCGCCCTTAATTGGGAAAAATGTCATTTCATGGTAACGGAGAGAATAGTACTCGGTCACAAAATCTCAAGCGAAGGAATGGAGGTTGATCGAGCTAAAATAGACACTATTTCTCGATTACCACCCCATCCTCCGTTAGAGCCATCAGAAGTTTCATAGGGCGTGCCGGATTTTATAGACGATTTATCAAAGACTTTTAAAAAATCTCAAGGCCTTTAACAAAATTACTTGAAAAAGATGCTCTTTTCATCTTTGACAAGGATTGCATCCAAGCATTTCTAACACTAAAAGAAATGCTAGTAAATGCACCTATCATGATAGCGCCTGACTGGAAATTACCTTTCGAAATCATGTGTGATGCAAGTGACTTTGCAGTTGGAGCCGTCTTGGGACAAAGAAAAGATAAGCATTTTCACCCAATATATTACGCTAGTAAAACACTTAACGATGCACAAGAAAATTACATGATGTCTGTCGTTAAGGACATGCAAAAACCGAAATAAACTAGTAGCTAGAGTAAGTCGGATATCGAACCAGAGGAGGATTGTGGAAAGTGTGTAATGCTCAATTTTAATTAACTACTATAGCAAAAGTAAATCTCAGTTGTAGATTTGATTGGTTATGAGAAATAACTAAATTAACGAACAAAATTAAGATTTGAATCAATAGGAGAGAAGATGGTTCCTCCAGATTTCAGGTTTTACAGTTAGCTTCAACTATGTGTTTAATCGTAACCTACATAGACACAGGTGTTAAATTTGATTAACTAGTTGTGATAACCAACGACTAAGTACTCCGGTAAATACATAACGGGAGGTTATCAAATGATTATCAATTACAATTTACAAACCCTAACTCCATGTCAAATGTATCCCAATTACTAGAACTCTCGGGAACTGAATGCTTAGAAATTAAGGTTTAAATAAATGTAACTGTTTACAACCAATAAATTAAATCAATGGTGAAAAGCATCGAATGCTTAGATCACCAAATTAAACGATTATAGCAAACACATAATTTCACCTAACTTACAAAAACCCTCCATCCGGAGGAAACCACTAAAAGGTTTAGCCGTTCATGTCGGTTAAGTGATCTTCACTGGCTTGAACCACGGTTGAAAACCCTCCTGATCTGCCGTCACCAATGTTGATGATTATGATTTCTATTGTTTGTGAATTAATTTTCCCCAAAGATCTGCCCAGCCGCCCACTATCTCAAAAAGTCGGCCCACATGATTTAATGTTAAAGCCCATGATGATGTCGGCCCATGAGCTTGCATTCACGTGATGTATCTTGGTCGATGTGATATTAAATTGATGTGATTGGAAGTAATGCCCTCCCACCACATGTCTTGCTTCTTTTCTTTGGTAATCACCTGATGAGTTATATAATAACAATCATGAATCACATGTGCTGCCAAGAAGTAAATTAGTTTCTTTAAATGTCATCCAACATAGTCTGCATGTGTGCTTGATGATTGAATTTGTTGACTATTGTGATCATGAAAGATCCTCCAAACTCACGTGATTATGGCTGCTAACTTTAATGATCTATTTGTGATGATGTTGTTGTTGAGAAACCCTCCAAGTCGCGTCCAACTTTAGGGTGATGTATGTTGTTGACTTTTTGTGTGATGATGCCGCCAAAAGTGCCTCACAAGTCCTCTATTCTATTCGGCCCAATTCCTTCTCAAGATGGTGTCTTTCACAAAGCCCAAGATGTCCAGCCCAATGATTGGCCCACTATCAAAGATAATATCTTATGTTGACTTCGTGTGCCTTGATGTATATGGCTGCCTTTTGTAAGCAAACGTAGCCTACGATTATTACCGTAAGTTACGGTTTTAATATTCTGTTCAATCAGTTTTCTGGCATCACTCCACCGTAGGCTATGGTTTGAATACCGTAGCTTACGGTCGCTATCCATGGTCCCTTGTAAATACATATCAACTTTCAACTAATGACATCCAGGCCCCTCAACTTCAATATTCCATGTTTCTTGTTCTCTTGAGCTATCTTTTGACCCGCACAACTCCCGTTTAACTTGATATCTTTCTCATAATCCTCCACGCTTGTCCCGTTTCATCATTGAACTCTCTAACTTCACCGATTTAACCCGATTAACCTGTAACACCACAAACGCTCGTAGATATCACATTCGACACGTATAATCAAGTTTACGACAATAAAACACTTGTTATAATACACTTTAGCACCAGGTTTTCACATACTCGATCATTACACAACAACTGAAAAAGAATTACTAGCTTTAGTATTTGCTTTTGATAAATTTTGTTCTTATCTTGTTCTTTCTAAAACGATAGTTTATACAGACCATGCAGCCATTCGTTATCTCTTTAAGAAACAGGATGCTAAACCACGTTTAATCAGATGGATTCTACTCCTCCAAGAGTTCGACATTGAAATAAAAGACAAAAGAGGAGCAGAAAACATCGTTGCAGATCATCTTTCCCGCTTGGAAGATCCAGCTTTGGAGGCAACTAGGGATGAGCTAATCAATGAAAACTTCCCAACAGAATCCCTAGAAATGGTGGAATACCGAGAAGAGCCATGGTACGCCGACTATGCTATCTACTTAGCTAGCGGAATAGTCGCAAAAGGATGGCCACATCATCAAAGAAAAAGTTTTTTGCCGATGTAAAGCATTATTTTTGGGAAGATCCTTATCTTTTCAAAATGTGTGTCGTCCAACTTATCCGCCGATGCGTACATGGTAGTGAAGCAAGAAGAATTCTCCGCCATTGTCATGAAGGTCCATATGGAGGACATCATGGTGCCGCTAGTACCGCACGAAAGTTATTTGATTAAGGATTTTATTGGCCAACCATTTACAAAGACGCCCAAAGTCTTATCAAAACATGTGATGCTTACCAACGATCAGGTAATATTTCTTCCAAAAACGAAATGCCACAAAATGGCATTCTTGTTTCTGAAATTTTTGATGTGTGGGGTCTCGACTTTATGGGACCTTTCCCACCGTCAAAAGGAAATAAATATATACTTGTTGCAGTAGATTACTTGTCTAAATGGGCCGAGGTCGAAGCTCTTCCAACAAATGATGGAAGAGTTATGGTAAGATTTCTGAAACGATTATTTTCTCGTTTTGGAACTCCAAAAGCATTAATAAGTGATAGGGGTACCCATTTTTGCAACCATCAACTTGAATTTTTTTAACAAGGTATGGGGTCTATCATCGGATCTCAACAGCATATCACCCTCAAACAAACGGACAAGCCAAAGTGACTAATCGAGGTTTAAAAAGAATACTTGAAACAACGGTAGGGTTAAATAAAAAGGAATGTGCCGATAAATTAGACGACACTTTATGGGCATTTCGAACTGCATATAAAACAACAATAGGTACCACCCCATATAAGCTTGTCTATGGAAAAAGTTATCATTTCCCGGTAGAAATCGCACACAAAACTTACTGGGCAATTAAAAATGTAAACTTAGACATAGAAATTGCCGGTAAAAATCGATTTTGTCAATTAAATGAATTAGACGAATTAAGAAATCACGCATACTCTAACTCCGAAATTTATAAGGAAAGAATGAAAATTTTGCATGATAAACACATTAAACCTGATGAATTTCAGGTAGGAGATCAAGTTCTATTGTTTAATTCACGGCTTCGATTATATCCCGGTAAATTAAAATCTAGGTGGACGGGTCCTTTTTCTATCACCCATATTTTTCCACACGGTGCAATTGAAATTAAATCTCGGAATGGAATTCCATTCAAAGTCAATGGCCAAAGGCTAAAGCTCTATCAGGGATTCATTGAGGATGAAGAGGAGGAGATCTCGCTACAAGCGGCCGACGAATAAACAAAGTTTCAAGCATCAACATCATATCTTGTAAGTGGCGAACGTCGGGAAAGCTTCTAAATCGGTAAGATTTCTAAAACCAACTTTCGGGAAACATGTCACTCACCCGTGTACTATATAAAAATAATAATAATAATTCTTACCCGCCCACGGGGCCGTGCCCAACTGAGCATGGGGCCGTGTTCGTGTAACTGACGGGGATAAAACCCTTTTTTCTTTCATTTCTTCACTTATACACGACCCGTTTCCCCGAAAACTCTCTGGTTCCACTGTGATTTTCTGCAGATTTTCACATTCTTCCACCGTTCAAAAACGTCAAGCTTTGCTTCTATCATCGTAGTTAGTTAGATTAATCACTTGCATGTAGTTTAACATAAAAAATTTGAGGAAAAATCTAGGGTTCTTCAACTTGAACCGAATCAAACCTCAATTTTTTTCTTAAATCTATTAGTAGTAGTGTAGTTGCATGTTATAGGAAGTAAATCAACTTGAATTGTTTGTAGATTTGCCCGATTTCAAGAAAAAACTTCAAACCATTGTTTTTTAACCGAAAAAGATGAAATTGAAGGGGTAAACGGTTTATTTTTGGAAAAACGGCACTTGGGGTTTCATTTTCAGGAAAAAACCGCTCCTACTCAACCAAAAATTTTCAAGTTTTCAGAACCGGGTCGAAAAATGGGATTTTTGGGAAACAGACGCCTGAGCACGGGGTCGTGCTCAGTGGGCACGGGGGCGTGTCCAGCAATTTTCCAGCGAACATGGGGCGTGGCCAGTGGCCACGGGGCCGTGTTCAGCTTGCTATTTTCAGTTTTCTTCAAAAATTTACTGTTTCATGCTAATTGTTTTGTGTTTTCTTTCAGATGGCCAAGAAATTCACACGTTTCAACCAGAATGAATGGGCAACTCAAGCCCGATTTGAAATTCTTAAGACAAGGCCCGAGGAAAACCCATGACAAGTATGCCTAGACACCCTGGAAGCAGTAGGGCAGATTGACCGCTTCATCACCCTAGTCACTGGTCCACCCAGGGCAGCCATTTGCACTAGACTCCGCTCAGTCCACGAATACAACATGGAGTTCTATAGCACGTTTGCATTTAAGGGAAAAGCTGAGTCGTTTGATGCAGAAGGGGTTGAGTTTTGTTGCGCTGGGAATGTGCTTTCAATTTCGGTTGCACAATTTGGGTCAATCATTGGGTTGTATACTGAAGAGGACGCCGGAGATGAGGAAAACACGGGTGGTCTCCGTGAATTCCCGCAAAACCAACGTCAAGCAGCATGGGCTCAAATTGGGGAAGGAGCCTATAACCCAAGTCAAACCAAGAGCACACAGTTGCGGGACCCTCTATACCGCTACATTCATAGGGTCCTTAGCAACTCCCTCTGCCAAAGGCATAACAATACTTGTGTTGTTGGCTAACGTGATCTGGCGGTCCTTTACTGCATTCACAACCGTGTGCCCCTCGATGTTCCACACTTGCTCCTCCGCAACATGCACCTGAACCAACTAGCCAATCCCCCAACCCCTATCTTCTTTGGAGGGTGGATCTACTGCCTTTTCAAGAACTTCGTGCAAGGGATGCCAAGGTCTTTCAAGAAGGGCCCATGGTCAGGTAAGGTGGATCTCGTCATATGCCGCTCAATGGGGATTATCAATGAAGCGGGTGACGGAACGATTCGATTTAAAACGGTTCAGGGACATGTGTGGAACCCACAGGAGGCTCTCGTCCTTCACGCCCCACAAATTCGTCCACCTCCCTAGTACCAATATCAGCATCATGGTGATCCGGGCCAATCATCCTCTCAAGGTGGTGGTTTTCCTAATTTTCAAAGCTTACATGATCTCATGCAGGAAAACCTTTTATGCACCCGCAACACCTACAACATGACCAGTAACACGTACACCCGGGTCGGAGCAATAGAGAGGAACATCTCCGACATGCAGGATGACATCAGCAACATCCGGGAGTACATGGCGAATCAAGGAGGAGATGACGAGGATGAAGACATGGATTGAGGCGGAGGCGTTGGAGGTGATGAAACATGGTTGAAGGTCTTATCAGGTTAACCTCTTACTCTCACAAACAATTATCTGGCCTGCGTGCCATTGTTGAACAATTTACTTTCCGTGAACACTTTTACTTTCCTGCATTTTTTTATTTAGTTTGTGGTGTGGATGATAAACTTATGGTATGTTAGGATGATTTTTATTTGTGTGGTGTGGTATGTTTAAGCATAAACAGGTACCTAGGAGGCTTGGAAGCACTAAGTATTAGTGCTACATAAGCCCGGAAACCAGAACCGAAAGCCAAAACCTGTTTTTAGATATTACAAATTGTCACCACGGGGCCGTGCCCAGCCAGCACGCCCCGTGTCCATCTCCCTGAACCTGCTGTTTGTTTATAATATGTCCAGCACGGGGCCGTGTCCACCAGGCACGCCCCCGTGTTCACCTTCTGTAAGTTTTCGTTACTGGCAATCTGACCACAGGGCCGTGGCCAGACGCCCAGTAACATAAATTTTGTTTGTAAACACCTTTTTACACATTCAATCAACCTAAAAACTTATTTTTGGGACACATTGAGGACAACGTGTAATTTAAGTGTGGGGGGGGGGGGGGATGCTAAAACCTTGAATTTTGAAAGTCATAACAACAAGCCTTACACAAAACTCTATTGGAACCGCTAATCACACCAATTTTTTTTCAAAAACTTTTCGTTTTTTTTACTTGTCTTGGTTTAATTTGGGAATAACAAGTTCTAAAAAGGTTATATTTTTACAAATTTACAACCGATAGTGTCGTGATAAAAACAACTAACATAGGAAAATTATGAAACGGCATGACAAATCTAGTTAAAATTTGATTATATATACGTGATCACATTATAAACTCATTCCCACAAAAAGTGAGCTTTGAGCCTTTATTGAGCATACAAGCATACATCTTTAAACTAAAAGCTCATTTTTCGTTTCTTGTGTGAATAGTCACTTGGTTTCTTACGACTCTAGAACTTGCCACGACGATACATTCCCGGTCCTTACCAACTTAAACCCAAGTAAGTAAATGATGGAGGCATTAGGACTAACCCTTTTTTCTTTTCAACACCATTATTTTTCATTTTCTTTTTTTTACCTACCCAAAATACCCCTAGTTAACCCCTTTGAGCCTAAACCTTTTTCATTTCTAAACCCACAAAACAAACACCCTTTACCCACCAAACCCTTTTTCATTTTAACCCTTTATTTTAGTAGAAAGCTCGGTTGTCGTGTGACATTCCTTATCAAAAAACAAATTATGAAGTCTAGCAATAAACAAACAAGTTTCTCAAAGAAACTTTGTTTAAAAGTGCTTAGTTTGAATAAAAGTCACAAAAACAAAAAGTTTTACGACGACCGACACTTTTTACGCTTTTAGCCCTTTTTACTAACCACTAACCAAAACCACCTACCTTTAACCCAAGCCTAACCCTTCCCCAAAGTCCTCTTGATATTTACAAAGGTTTATAGTTAAAAAGGAGGAGGATTGATTGCTTGGCAAGCATATGGTAGATGTAAGTTCCATGCCGGTCTCAAGTGTTTCACAAAAATACATCTTCGGTCGATTGTTGAGTGATCTCCCGTGAGGTATGTGAACTTGTATATAAATGGAATTTTAAAGAGGCATGTTATGCCCAAATAAGTAATTTCTCTTATGAAACGTTCTAAATAAATCATAACAAATAGGATTGTAAATAACATAAAAACAAAACCCAATAAAGATCTTGGATTCCCGACACTCAAGACAAGCCCAAAAACTTCTCTTCTACCCATTCCATTTGGGAGTGTAAGCCTACCCATTCCATTTGGGAGTGTAAGCCACAAAATAAAGAGTTTTGCTTGAGGTGTCACACCCCGATATTTCCACTTATTACCGGTGGGCCCGGTGGGAAGTACCGTGACGTAGTTGATATCATCATTGTCAAACAACACAATAATTAAATGCATAGCGGAAGCAAAAGATAAATATATTACAATCCGATATAAAGTAATATCAAAGTATTACAAACGGAAAGTAAAGGATCCACAGGTGGATCGAAAAATAAAATGAAACATTGTTCAACAGACTTTAGGCATCTAAGCTTGCGAGACTCTTTATTGATGCTAGGAGTAGCCAGCCTATTCCGATTAGTACCTGCACTTAGCCTTTTTGGGAAAATACATCAGTTTACACTGGTAAATACAATTTAACTAACCCATTTTGAAAATGTTTAAGAAAATTGATTTGAGTACAAACGACACAAAACTTTTTATAGCTTGGGATAATTATTTGAATATAATACTTTGTTGGGATTGAACCCTACCAGAGGAACAGATAATATAAAGCCAAAACCAGGTCACAACAGTGGATTCACAATAAGCAGCAGTTTACACTTTGCTCTCCCCTTGAAAGTGATTTATAACAACTGATGGTCTCTATCTGCTGCTCATATTCAACTGCTGCTGTCCTTTCAACTGCTGATGAAAACCCTGAAGTATCCAACACTGCTGGTCCTATCTACTGATGACAAAGCACTGCCCAGTCAAGGACTCATCAACCTTGAGGAAAGCACTGACATAAAGGGAGAGCAGTTGTTTAGTGAAATATCTGTTTTATGTATAGTCAGTGGTTAGGTTAGCAGTGTTTGTATAAGAACAGTAGATACAGGTTGTTAGGCTGTTAGACGTCGCTTTCATGGTGACGTCAGCTGAGATACCTCAGTGGTTTGGTTTGCCTATAAATGTAACAGTGCCCTGTACTGTTACATTTGATTGACTGAGCGAGTTCTTCTCCTCATGTCTAATCCTTTCATCTTGTGTGCAACCTACCTTGGGGCATCAGGCTGAGGGGGAGTATAGTTTGTAAGTATGACTGTAATCTTTTGCTTTGATTTGTAATCTTTTGACTCTATGAAGCAATTGTTTATCAAACTATTTTCTTCTTTGATTGTGTTTACAAAGTTTGTTTTCATTTCCGCTGCACCTAACATGTTTTCATATTTATTGATCATTCATTTTCAAACAAACAAACAAACACTATCATGAGAGCCTCCGATCCTAACAATTGGTATCAGAGCCTGGACAGTCAAATTCGATCTAACAATCAATTTGACATAACAGTTCGGCTCAAAATTCATTAATACTAAGGTTGGTTGTATTTTGTTGAAAAACAGAGTATCGATTGAATCATGTTCAAAATGGTTATTCAAAAACTCTGTAAATCAACCAAGATGTCATATAACACACAAATTTCACACAACAGGTGATATCATGCAAAAGTCACCCATAGCTTTCAGATCTGTGAACATATCTGTCAAATTATGGGATTGTTTTATATTCTTCAATATTGATTTCAACTGGTGTTTTGATATTTGTGATGTTTTCATTAAATACTAAAGTACAAACCTCAGATTAACAAAACCTATGTTCATAAAAGCATTGTTGTTTTGTTAACACTAAAAGAGGGAAATTAAAACTTTAGTTATTTAGATCTTATGTGTTGAAAACAGGTTGAGTTCCTAAAAAGGACAAAATCAACTATGTTCAAATACATTAAGAAAACAGGGGTCAACATAGTCCGCATCATATGTAATGTGAGATTGGATGAAAAACTTGTGAAAACATGACCAAGTCTCTCAAAACATTACTGCAGAATGATTTTGGACTAATATTCACAAAATCTCAGAAGTATGTTTATCTCAAAACTTTTGAAGTCAAAAGAAAAGAGTATAAACATAAAACACTTATGAGTCAAAGTTTGGGGTAATAATGGTCATTAAGCAACTATGTGCATTCATCTGTTCAGGAAAAGGTTTTGATTCCAGTAAATGAACTCCAAAAAGGACTAGACATATGTTTTAAAAATATATCCATATGTCCTCATGTTTGCAATCAACTGACAAAGAAAATGGTACCAAACAGTGGTCAAAATGTTGTCAAAAATTCTACCACCAATGTCAAACCACTGACCATTTTTCGTAAAACTTGAGAATGATATGATTATGTTGTCTATTGAAAACATACCAGATCCTTTTTGATATTGTTCTCAGAAAATCCTTTAATCATTTTTCTTTCAAAGGATTTTCTCAAATAACCAGGATATATTATTCAATTTTTTTAAATAATATATTTGGAACTCTTGCTTGTTTTTGTTGGCAATAGTTTCAGCTTCTGTCAGGATGTAATACCTTATTTTTTTGGTGGTATCTGTGTCCTCATAAATGGGTCAAAAGGAAATGGTACATATGTCATGATCATGTCATACTCAGGCTTGCTCCTAAATTTCCATCAAAAATAGATTGCAAACTGTGCTTGAATTACTAGGGTGCTTATGTTTTAATTGAATATTAAACGAAAATGAGTTGCCTTAGTAAAAAGTTTTCATCATCTGGGGTACTAATCCACTGTCTTTCAAAATTGACATGTGGCAAAACCTTGAATGAAAATCTTCAAAACTGTTGCTGAAACACCTGTCCTTCAGAATTATACCATTTACCCTAACCACTGTTTTGTTCTAACGTCTGATCTCTAAACACTGTTCACTATTGAAAGTTAACCACTGATCCTTCACTTTCTTGAAAAGCACTGATGCTCAAAATCAGTGTCTTATCCACTGATATGCTATCTACTGATAGTTAAAATCATCCACTGCCCATAATTTTTACCGTTGTAACCACTGATGCTTGATACGTCAGTGGCTCTGAAAACAACTGTTCTCCATACTTCATCCATTTCATCAGTGTTTGACACATGGTCAGTTTTTAGCCCTCCGATCTTAATAACCGCTGCCACATCAGCGTTCATTTTTAAATAAAGCCCTGCCCTAAACCCCAAACAGGGTTTTACACTGTCGAATTGAATTCCAAAAATTCTCTTCTCATAGCAGTTTCCAACCCTTTTTCTCAAAAATCTCCAAAATCTTCCTTCGTTATTCTCCGCAAAAATGACAAAATCAAAATCAAAGCCTAAATCACCATCACCTTCCAAAGAGGTCGCTCAAACGGCCGAAGAACCCATCGAAATACCATTCAAACAATCTCACAATTATTTGGGTTTACTCACAAAACCCAAAGACAATCACACCTTCGACTCCATCATTGATGCAATAACTGGATCAATGTACAAAACTTTGTTGACAGTAAATGCTCCCATATATCTACAAACCCAGAGAGAGTTTTGGAAAAAGGCGACGCTTGAAAAACAAGACGATAAAGTCATTGCCATTAACTCCTCGATACAGGGAAAAGCGATCAAAATCACACCACAATCGATATCAGAAGTCTTCATACTCGATGATCAGAACGGTAAAACCTCTTTTGACAAAAACGAGTTAAAAGCTGATTCTCTGAAAAGGGGTTATGCAGAAGAATCAAAGGTAGATACCCTACAAAAGGGTTATTTTCCATCTGCACCCAGGTTTTTATTTCACACACTCTTGATGTGTGCCTCAAATAAAATAACATCTTTTAACGAAATACCATTGAAAATTCAAAGCCTGGGTTACGCTATTTTGAATAGTAAGGACTACAACTACTCCCAGGAGATTTTCAATGACATGGTGAAAAACGTTGAAAGTAAAGCATTTTTACTTTTTCCAAGATTTTTGAGTTACTATTTTGAACAAAAATTTGAAAAGGAAAGTTTAAATTTGCTAAAACAAGGTGTTCATTGTCAAATAAAGAGCTTAACAAAAGAAACATTTTCAAGGATGATGGCACCAATAAAAACAAAAGCAGGGGTACCTGAGCAGATTTTAGTGGCTACAACTGCTCCTCAGGTATCAGCTGCTGAGCCCACTGCTCCAGGTGATCATAGCAGCACAACCACTGCTTTGAAACCCACACCTGACATAACCAAAAAGACCAAAAAGAAAACATCCAGAAAACCCACCAAATCCAAAACAAAGGCAACTCTGGAAGATGAGATCCCAGAGGAAATGCCTGTGACAACACAAAAGTCACCACAAACCACTGCTGCTACTTCCTCACAGCAGTTGGAAGAAAGATCTCAACCCATGCCTAAAACTCCTCCTGCATCCTCACAAAAGGATCAGGTTGTAAGCACAGGGACACCAAAATATGAAGCTCTGAATCCACTCGGATCCATCTTCCTCAGTCCTGATCCCAAGGACATGTCGCTTTCAACCCCCATACCCTCACCAATAATAATGCCACAATCCATGCTACCTTTGTTGCATGCAGCTGCTATAGCTCAGACACAAACCAGTTCCTCTTTATCACCTGTCACTGAGAGTATACCCCCACAAGTGACTGGGTCTGATGCTACTACTTCTGCTATCCCAGCAACAATTGAGGAGGTTACACCCCCTGAGTTACAAGTAACTCTGGGTGGTAGTTCAAGTGGAGCAGCAACTACAACTGGTGGATCAACAGATCCTCAGTTGGACAGTTGTTTCATAAGTAAGACTCCCTTGAAGGCAATTTCTTCCATGGCAACTTCGGTGACCACCAGTGAGTTGGATCTAACCACTGGTACCATCAAAGGTCTATCGAGTGCTGAAGAAAGAAGTCCCCAGTACCGAGAACAAGGGGCATCAATGGATGATTTTTGGGACTCTGTCCCTAAGACACACATTGATATAACCACTGCTGGTGGGGATTCAGATGATCCTACTAAAGTAGGTGATGATTCAAAATATCAGGAATTGACGGGCAGGGTTGACAAACTTGAAGAATCAGTTGCTGAAATAAAAGAGATGGTGCAAGAGATTTTAAAAGCTCAGAAAGCACAAGCCACTGTTGTTCCTGCTCAAGCACCTGCACAACATGCATTTGCTGAAAATGAGCTTTGGAATATTTTTCAACCCATGCTTGAAGCACAGCAACTTATGGCTGACAAAAAGCATGCTATTCAAGTACAAATGCTGACCAACATGGTTGAATCAAGGTTCAAGGACACTCAAGCAGATATCAAGGCCATAAAGGCAAGCATTCAAAGTGTCTCTGGCAAAGCTCCTGTTTCCATATCATTCCTTGATAACCCCCTTCAGATAATGCCAAAAAGGGGGAGAATATCAAGCTGTTGAGAAAACTGAATACGAAGGGAATAGAGCATGGCCTCCATATTAAGCCTGAAAAAGCAAAAGAAAAGCAGGTCTCAAAACCTGTTAGCCAAACAGCTGATACAGCAGCAGTTACAAAAACTGCTGCAGCAGCAGTTACAAAAACTGATGTCAGCAGCCAAACAGCTGCCATGTCATCAACATCTTCAACACACACCATAACTACTGCTCCACCATCATCATCTACAATCACACCATCACCACTGCCTCCTGTATTAAAACAGAAGACGACAGATGTTACACCATCTGTTGTAATGACAACAGTGATTGAAACACAAGTTATCTCAACCACTGTCAGTCAATCACTGCCACAAACCACTGCTATTCAATCTACCACCACTGATCCACCCAAAACATCATCTGCTCCTTCTTCATTAAAAAGGAAAAGGAAACTCATATCAGATGATGATTCACCACCTTCATCACCACCTCTTTCATCCCCTACTCAAAAGCAGAAGACATCTGCTGACATATTAGCAGTTGTAATGACAACAGATGTTGAGACACCAGTTGTTTCAACAGCTGTTAGTCAGTCATCTTCCACTGTTCCCACCAGTCTTGCATAACAACCTCCTAAGCTTTACAGACGAAAAAGAGAAACAACTCAGGACACTGATGAAAAGTATGATCCTGTTGCTGCTAAGAATCCACTGGAATTAGAAGCTGTGAAAAATGAGATGAAACAATTCTACACTGAAGATGATCCTTCAAAAAGGAAATTTCCTTCTCTCATAGGTTTCATAATTCCAGAAGACATGGATGAATATCTTGAAATGAAAGTAAGACAAGCAAGGATAAGAGCCAAACTTGAATGCAAGAATCAAGGCAATGAAGCCATTTTGAAAAGAAGAGAATTCTTGCTCAACAAGGTTAAACAAATAAAAGAATATGCAAATGATTTGAACAAGGAAATGTCAAGCATATCTCCTGAAGAAGATCGAAGAAATGAATTGAGGAAGGAATATCTTGCATACATAATGAAAGAGAAGTTCTATCCTGCTGAAGAAACAGATTTCAAAGATTGGCCAATAATTGCATTAAAGCATGAGGCAAAAAGAATTGAAAAGGTTAACAATGATCCAAGAAAGAAGAAGACAGCTCCAAATTGGAATAAATACAAGAAGCTCATAGCTGATCTTATTTCTGAATACAAGAGAAAGAAGCAGGAGTTGATAGATGCAAGAGTGGATTCTGCAAGTGCCATAGCAAAATGGACCAAGCAGCAAACAGACGAAGCTTATGAAAGACTTAGGAAAAGGAGGGACACTCCTAAAAAGTCTGACTACAAAAAGCTGAAGGAACAGGTCAAGACCTTTGAAACACAGATCAGCACAGCAGAAGCATTTGTTACAAGGTTGAGAAAAGAAAGGAAGGAAATGTTGACTGTTGAAAAAGAAAGGCTTAAAGAAGATGATCTGATTGAAAAAGCTACCAAAAAGTTGGCTTCAGATAAAGAAAACTTAGCAAAACTACAAAACCTTGCAAAAAGGGTCAAAGTAGTAAGCAAACCATCATCAGCAGATATCACAGACAGTGAGCTTGATCAACAACAGAAACAAGAGCTGCTTGACAAAGAAGTTGCAGAAGACATAGCTGCAGCAAACCAAGTCATAGAAGAAGCTTTTAAAAGAATGTCTGAAGTTCAAGATACTGCTTTACAGTTTTTCTCAAGGCCAAATACATCCAGCTCATCTGGAAATAAATCTCTCCCAAGAAACCCATTTGGTTTAAAAATACTAAAGTGGATGTCTGATCAAAAGACCCATGTATTGACCTTGGTCAGAACCAATGGAGAAGTGAGGCATATATCAAGGAATCAAGCACTAGGCCTGGGTGTTGAAGATCAACTAGATCTCCTTGAGCTTACACTGTGCAGGGATGAAGATGACCAGAGTGCAAAGGAATTTGAAGCTGAATTCAAAAAACAAGCTAAGGCACTCGTGATGAGCAATAAAGGTCCTGAATAATGAAAGGTTTTGGCATTATCTGTTCCAGGGGGAGATTGTTGGGATTGAACCCTACCAGAGGAACAGATAATATAAAGCCAAAACCAGGTCACAACAGTGGATTCACAATAAGCAGCAGTTTACACTTTGCTCTCCCCTTGAAAGTGATTTATAACAACTGATGGTCTCTATCTGCTGCTCATATTCAACTGCTGCTGTCCTTTCAACTGCTGATGAAAACCCTGAAGTATCCAACACTGCTGGTCCTATCTACTGATGACAAAGCACTGCCCAGTCAAGGACTGATCAACCTTGAGGAAAGCACTGACATAAAGGGAGAGCAGTTGTTTAGTGAAATATCTGTTTTATGTATAGTCAGTGGTTAGGTTAGCAGTGTTTGTATAAGAACAGTAGATACAGGTTGTTAGGCTGTTAGACGTCGCTTTCATGGTGACGTCAGCTGAGATACCTCAGTGGTTTGGTTTGCCTATAAATGTAACAGTGCCCTGTACTGTTACATTTGATTGACTGAGCGAGTTCTTCTCCTCATGTCTAATCCTTTCATCTTGTGTGCAACCTACCTTGGGGCATCAGGCTGAGGGGGAGTATAGTTTGTAAGTATGACTGTAATCTTTTGATTTGATTTGTAATCTTTTGACTCTATGAAGCAATTGTTTATCAAACTATTTTCTTCTTTGATTGTGTTTACAAAGTTTGTTTTCATTTCCGCTGCACCTAACATGTTTTCATATTTATTGATCATTCATTTTCAAACAAACAAACACTATCATGAGAGCCTCCGATCCTAACATACTTGTAAAAGAATTAACTGTTTCTTATACGTTCAGTAGCCCGGTCCGCAGACCGGGTTAAAGATTAATAGACACACCACAGGTATAATGCCCACAAGGCTGATTCCTTTAAGTGGGATACCAGTTTTTACATATGCACCTGTCAGGTGTACGCCTACACCCCGTGCTTAGGTCGTGGCCATTTCATGAATGATGCCAAGGATATCCGGGACATGGTCATTAACCCCCCCCCCAAAAGCTTTAAGCAAACAAAACAATTTAAACGGGACACCTCAATTATTTAACCTTCATACGATTAAAGATTCAATGCCCGACCAAGCGGTATTTGTATATACCGTACCCCAAGCCCGTATAAGGGAAAATAAGTTAAAAGTATTTACCTGAGCTAAATATAAATTCAATCCCAGCCGTATATCAAATCAGCAAGTACAGATAGCTTTTACTGGGCTCCTAAATCTGGAACGAAGGTTTTTAATAACCTATTCGAATCGTAACGGATCTTTAATTAGGCTTAGTCTTAGACCGGTTAGTTTTCAAAAGGAAACGGTTCAAACGCATGATAAGGCGAAGACCGGTTTAGAATGTGGTTTTGACCCGACAAGCTTGTATGCTTCTTTAATATGGGTAACTTAAACACATTCTGGATTTTGAGATGAAAACGATATGGTTTGACCCGTTTCGGTTAATTTATGCAAACTAGTTACATAAGCCGATCCGAACGCAAAAAGTGCGTACCGGGTAACCAAATGGGTCATGAACATGTTTCCTAAGTTAATATGCCTTAAATATGTTGTGATATCAGTAGGATACCTTCCATTATGCCCAAAACGAATTTAAAACCAATTTATGCACCGTAGGGTTATTTTGGTCATTTAAAAGGTTATAAAAGAGGTTTAATATAAATCTGAGTTTCAGGTCTGATTCAATCAGTAAAAATACTTAATTTAATAAGTTATATCAGTAGGGTATTACACATATGTGAATTTTATCATTATTAACCAAACTATGCACCGAAGGGGCATTTTGGTAATTTCACATAAGGTTTAAAGGTCAAAATTTGAAATCTGAGTTTAAAACTTTTGCCTACTATTAATTATGAAAATTTACTTAAAAC
Organism: Helianthus tuberosus; assembly: GCA_030545235.1. Classification (NCBI taxonomy): domain Eukaryota; kingdom Viridiplantae; phylum Streptophyta; class Magnoliopsida; order Asterales; family Asteraceae; genus Helianthus; species Helianthus tuberosus. The sequence continues at coordinate 36,694,177 of CM060436.1, forward strand.
ATCAGTAGGTATTAAACCTTATATATTAAAAATAGTTTTAACTTATACTATGCGTTAAAAACGCTTAAAAAGACGATTTGGAGCCATTTCCGGGTTTTTAAAGGAAAGCTGATATTTTTATTATTCTAGAAGGCTCAAAATATTTTATTTATCATATTAGATCAGTAGAAAAAGGTTTGGTGTCAAAAGGTTTTGTAAAACTCATTTTATAGCCCAAAAGGGCAAAATCGGCAATTACCGAAACAAGCCTAGAACCCTATGTTATGCTTAGCCTAAAAATAAATAAAAATCTTCAAAAATCCCAAAATATTACTTTATATCAGTAGGTAAAAAGTTTGGTATTAAAAATCGGGTTTAGATAGGATATACGCTAATTATGCCGTTTAATTAATAAAAAAGCCTTTCATTTACGCTATTGAGCATAACTCCTAATCTAGACCTCAAATTGATGTCAAATTTTAGGGACAAGTTTATATATCAGTAATAAAGATTATTGTTCTCTCACATTTTCAAAATTCTTGTTTTAGGGTCAAAAGGGCATAACGGTCAACATTTAGGCATTTAACGGAAACATGCATGAACTAGGATTTCTATGGAACCAAGTTGTATAACCTTGGAGGGTTATACTAACTTATAATAAGGTCCTAATGGAATCCTAAGGCATATCTAAACTAAGCTAAATCGGGTCAGAACTGAAACTTAAAGCAAAAGTCAACTTTTGCGACTTTCGGTTCCGAACCGAGCCTATACTTAGAATTGTCGGGTTGAATCATGCTTAGGCATGTTCAACTAATATTTACCAAGTTATTAAAGTGAGAAAAGCTGATTTTTATGGCTTTTACATTAATAGTTATGAATTTTATTTAAAACTAACCCATTTGACTTTTATTTTACCCGACAATTTAACTAAGTAAACGTGGTAATTAGGAGGTGCCCTTTTGAGGGTTTAATACCTACCTAATTACGGTCACGTAGCCATGTTCGTTATGAGCAATGGCTTAACTGTTTAAAAGTCAAGGCGTTTATCAAAAACGTTTGACTTTTCGGCTAAAAACGCGAAACTAATGAACTAAACACGAAGGAACACTTACGAAGGTTCCAAAGGACAGAAGGAAGTTCCCAAGATGGTCAGGACCTTCCTAGAATGAGAGAAAGAGCAGATTGAGCAAGTTGAGAATGAGAAAGCATGGGTTTATATAGTTTTTCTAAGACCGTTAAGATCGTTCCTCGATAAACGAGCTTTGATCTGAGCCGTACAAGTGCACCCCCTGACAGTGGCGGATCCAGGAATATTTTTCACTGGGTTCACTTTTTTAGATACTCCAATTTCATATGACTGAACATAAAGAATTTCGGGTCGGTTCGACAGTTCGGATCGGGTAAGGTTCATCACATAATAAAAGTACGATACAATGGTTTCCTTTCGGAAGGATCCCACGGAAGATCATCCAAAACAATTTTCAAGGGTTTACTAGTTGAAGATGATGATTCAATGTTAGATGGTGGTTGCCTTTGAAAAAAACTTGAAATATTCTTCTGCATAACTGATAATGCCTAAATACCAAATTCAAGTTTAAAACATACATCAAAAGCTGATTATTCTCAACTCAATAAAACATCAAATGCTGGTTTAAAACAAATAGATGGTTAACCCAATTTAATCAAACCCAATTTCTGTAATAAAACCCAATTTATGTATAACAAACTGAAAGATGTATAATGTCTACAAATCAAGTCTCAATCTAACAGATGGTTAACAAATCAAGTTTACAAATCTAATTCTCAATTTATGTATAACAAACTAACAGATGGTTAAACGAACAAATGAGATGATGATGATAATCAAACCCAATTTATGTAATCAACAGATTAACCGAACAAATGAGATGATGATAATCGATTAATCGGATAAACTAACCTTAATCGCTGATTCGGATAAACAAAGTGAAGGCTGTCGTCGGCGGAGGCGGAGCAGCGGAGGCGGAGCAGCGGAGGCCGGAGAGGAAGAACGCCGGTGTCGGCAGCAATCGGCGGAGGAGCTGCTGATGTTTCTTCGTTCTTGTTCTGAAGGTGGAGCTGCTGATGTTTCTTCGTTCTTGTTCTGTTGCGGCGGGTTGTTTTGTGTTATAACCCTAAATGGGTTTTATTACAAGAAAAAAAAAAAAAAAACGGAACAAAAACCGGGTTTTATTACAAGAAAAAAAATAAAAAAAAACGGAACAAAAACCATATTTATGCCTCATACGGGATTCGAACCCGGGTAACTTAGGGAAAATAAGGCGGACATAACCAGTGGAACCAAGGCTTTTTTTGTTTATGGGTTCCCTTTAAATTTTACTTATGGGTCCCTTTTCAGATTATTTCTATATTTACACTAAAAATTAAAAACCGAACGGGTTCCCGGGAACCCGTAGTTTCTTAATAAGTCCGCCCCTGCCCCCTGATTTAGAATACTATGGGCGCCCTTAAACAAGCCCATAGACTTGTTTAAACCACTTGCAAACCCTGGAACCAGCTGGAACAAGCTGTTATCAACATTTTGCTGTCTGATGATGCCTTACGGACCGTAAGAGGTCATGCATACGGTCCGTAAGGACCAGGTCTGATCAGCACAACTTTCATTTGTTGACAGTTTTGGCCCCTGCACCTCCAAATGTCATTTCCGACACATCTAAGGCCCGTTAAACCATTTTTAAGGCTCTACAATGATGCCTAAACATAGGGAACATGAAACATGCTCAAAAACATGTCGGATGTCGGTTCGTTTGGTCGTACGGTCACGTTGTTCGGTTAATTACGACGAAACACGGACCGACGCGAAAAATGAACCAAATTACGCGATGAATGGAATTTTATCAATCTAAACACTAAAATAAAATATTTTAGTGCTTACATAAATTTTTGGGTGTCCGGATATATTCAGAATGCAAGATATGCGCGAAAATGCAAACTTGTGCACTTCTTGACACTTTTAGTCCCTGCATGACTTAAAAGTTTATTTTTGCGCACCAAACACCTCTATGCCTATATCTAAGCTATATAAAGAATAATTATGGCATGCTTAACTCATGGTTATATTTCGGAAGGTCCGTTACCATACGAATCGGCATACTTTTGCCGTTTGACGCAAATAGTCCTTTAATTGCGCAAAGTAGCGCGAAATGCTGTTTAATGATATCCAAGCCTTCCTTGGCCCATATTGATCATTCCCAAGAATATACATAAATGTTACTATGCTCCTGTTCGCTAAGATGGTCACCGAAAGGCGTAGATTCAAAAGTTGACGCTTTAGGTCCCTTTATTGCGCAAACTTGCGCATCTAATCATTTTGTAGCATTGAAGCCTCATCAAATCCATATTAGGCATTCTTGGAAGTATTGTTAATCATCACGATGCTTCGGGTTCGCTAAAAGGTCATTCAGAGGTATAATTAAACATATTGATACTTTTAGTCCCTCTAACTTGCAAATTTGCACGTAACTTTACTTATAGGCATAAAAACTTTAGACGGCCAATGTTTGGCATTCCTGAGAGTATATTCAAATATCATGAAGCTCCCGGTATGTCAAAAGCCCACTCAGAGGTAAGAATTAACATGTTGACGCTTTTAACCCTTCATCGCGCAAACTTTCAATTAATTACGCAAACGGCTACACTCGATCGTCAAGTGGCTCATTTGTGAATATAATCATCGTGAGAGGTTATTCAGAAACTTATTTTAGGTATGCTAACACTTCCAGTCCTTTTAAAATCAAAGTTTTCGATTTTTCAAAAAATTAGTCCCTTAAATTTACTATTTGACTTCATTAGGGTTTATTACACGTGTCAATACATCATTGGACGTGATTTTACGAGGTGTTACATCCTCACCCCCTTAAAAGAAATCTCGACCTCGAGATTTGCTAAGATGTGGGAAGTTCTTTTTGTCGCATAATGGACTTAACTTCTATAGTGTATCTGGAGTCTCTCCAAGCTCCCAAAGTGACTTTAAAAATACATGTATCTTTTGGAGCTTCTTAACCTGTCGATCCTTAATCGATACAGGTTTCTCATCATATCATAAATCTGCATATCATTATGTGATAATGCTTCTCGACTTATTGGTGAAACTCGTCCTTGAATTTTTCAGTGTGTAATGCAAAGAAAAGGAATAAATGTGGCATGCCCGACCCCTCGACATCATTTTCCCAAGCAAAAACAAGAAACAGAAGGCTGACCACGGCCCCGTGCCCAGCAGACACGGAAGCATGGTCAGGTGTCTGGAGAAAATGACAAAGTGATAGAAGCTTCTATTCCCAGCACGGGGGCGTGCCCAGCTCAACACGGGACGTGGTCAACGCTAAGATTCACAGAATCTTGCAAATCTTGATAGTACAGATACGCTTCTGCACACAGGGCTGTGCTCAGCGAACACGGGGCCGTGTGGAGCCAAATGCAGACAATTGCAATTAATGAAGAAAGAAAAAGTGGATGGCCACGGGGCCATGTCCGGGCTTCTGTGCAGGCTATAAATAGGGGTGCTTGGTTCACTTCAAAGGCGTCCCTTAGCAAAACACCTCTCTCCCACTTCACCACCACTCCACCACTCCACCACCACTACAACACCCACATCCACCACCATCATCCATCATCCACCTTAGAGTGTGTGTAGTAGTCTCGGGATCCAAGATTGATCGTAAGAGTTCTTGTCAATCAAAGGCCATGTTTGGCTAAGTCTCTTACATCACTTGGTGAAGACAAACATTTAATGTACTACTTTTTATTTTTAATCTTTTCACACTTTTTATTTGGTTTTATATTAATGACTTTAATAACTAGTTTCTTATGTTGAAGGTGAAACTTCTTTATCATTTGTTCGTGGTGTCTTGGCATTACTTTACTGTCTATATAAAGTAAAAGATTTTCACCATTCATATCTCTACGGTCTATATAGAGATATGTTGGCTATCTGGTCGGGGATTAAGGGAATGGTTTAGTAAGGTTCTTGCCTTGTTCAGTGTATAGATCCTGCAAGGACCTGGTTCAAGCTTACTAGGACCTCCTTCAATACCCACTGGTATTGGATGGCGGGGGTGCGAATTGCTTGATCCCCTCATTTGTAAACTACTATTAATACATTAACTCGGCTACTTGGGATTGTATCCCTGCTGACTCAAACCACTTAGCCGAGGGTAACGTCGCCTTCAAAAGTGGGGCCTACCACTTTACGCATTAATAACTTAATTAATTATCTTTCAATATTCCGACCCTTTGGGATTGTATCCTTGCTGACTCAAACCACTGGGTTGAGGGTAACGTCACCTTCAAAAGAGGGGCCTACTACTATAACTAAGATAATCTCTTAAAAAGTGCAAAAGTGCGGAAATCATCAAAGGTTACATTAAAGGCGAGTCGGATCCAAGTGATTCATCTTGTCTATCTGTTTTTGTTTTATTTTTATTTTCAGCATTTTAGTTTTTATTTGTCATGTTTAAAACCTTTTCTAAAAATTTTGAATTGATTAGACGTTGAGGATAAATCGGTACTAAAATCTCTTGTGTCCTTGGATGACCTCGGTATCTTACCAACGCTATACTACGCTCACGATGGGTGCACTTGCCCATGTGTGTGTTTAGTGTTAGTAGAATATCGTGTTTTATAAATTTAAAACTTGACTAATGTGTTAAAAGGGCTTAAAATATAAATAAAAACATATCACACCCGACACACATCAATGACCAATCCTCAAAAAACTCAAATCCATACCGCAAACAACAGAACAATGCAAGTGGGAGGAGGAGGAGGGACAATTGAAATCTCTCCAACTATGAAATTAGCAAATTGTCTATATGTTCCATCATTATCACACAAACTGCTCTCAATTAATCATATTACTAAAGAGCTAAATTGCACGGTACTAATGCATCCTACTTTTTACCTTCTACAAGATATCAGGACGGGTGTGATTATTGGTTGTGGTACTGAGCGCCAAGGATTATACTATGGGGATGAAGTGGCTTAACAGGGTACTGTGATGTTGGCACATAGAACCGAAAAACGGGAAGCCTGGCTATGGCATAGACGCTTAGGACACCCATCCGTTGGCTATTCACACCTTTTGTTTCCAAAACTCTTCCCTTCAAATGGAAAAATAGACTGTGAAACCTGTTTTCGTGCTAAAAGCCATCGACAATCATTCAAACCTAGCAATACGAAAGTTGCTTCACCTTTCTCACTAATCCACTCTGATGTGTGGGGTCTTGCTCCTATGATGGGGGCAAGGTCTTCGGTACTTTTTACTTTCGTGGATGATTGCACTCGCATGATATGGGTATATTTTCTAAAAAACAAAGCCGAAGTTTACTAGAAATTTATCACGTTTTATGCTATGATTCACACTCAATTCCAAACTCAAATCCAAATCCTTCGATCCGACAATGGGGGGGGGGGAGTTTGTCAATACATCCATGAAACCATTCTTTAAAACCAAAGGATTAATTCATCAAACCTCTTGTTCTCATACCGAACAAAACTGTGTTGCCGAATGAAAAAACCGTATTATTCTTGAAATGACTCGAGCTCTTTTAATTGAATCTCAGGTACCTAAATCTTTCTGGCCGGAGGCAGTTGCAACCTTCGTGTATCTCCTAAATCGGCTTCCCACCAAAGCTCTTAAGTTTAAGACTCCCTTAGATTGTATATCTAAGTCTGCCATTATTCCCCATCCTTTTACACATGAACCTCGAATCTTCGGGTGTACAGCATTCGTCCACATACCCAAAACCAATAGAAACAAGCTTGGACGATGTGCTGAGAAATGTGTATTTATCGGCTATGGGATCGATCAAATAGGTTACTGGTGTTATAATCCAAAAAATCATCAAATGTACACCACAGCGAATGTTGACTTTCTTGAAACAAAATACTTTTATAACACCCAACTCAGTGGTCTGGGGGAGAATGAACATACAGACACTCTGAGTTGGCTAACCCAACTTCCATCATCTGAAGAAGTTAAACCAGAAAAACGTCACAGTACTCCGAGTAAGTCACCTTCAAACACAACCACACAATCTGTGGAGCGTAGTACCACTGAAGAAAGTCCATCCAACATGATACCAGAGTTAAGAAATAATGAGAACTCTGAATGTACTACGTCTTATAACTATGAGACAACAGGGGAACACAGAGAACCAACAACAATCGAACCTACATAACACGTTGAACCAGAGATTGAAGAGGTTGAACCAGTTGTTGAAGAGGTTGAACAAGTTATTGAACATGTTGAACCAAGTGCAGCAGAGACAACCAGAAGATATTCTCTCCCTCCAAGGGAAAATAGAGGAGTTCCTCCTAAGAGATACTCTCCAGAAAAGGTGGCTCCAAGGTCTAGGTATCCTGTGGCAAACATTGCCACTGGAAATTTATCTAAGGAAGCTAAAGCTTTTGTCGCTGCCTTGTGCTCTAAACAAACGCCATCTATAACACAGGAAGCCTTGAAATCTGATGAATGGAAAAAGGCAATGGAGACCGAAATGGAATCACTCAAGAAGAATAACACGTGGGAGAAATGCACCCTTCCACCAGGAAAGAAACCAGTGGGATGTCGGTGGGTGTTTTCAGTCAAACACAGACCTGATGGCACAATTGAAAGATACAAAGCACGACTGGTTGCAAAGGGTTATACTCAGACTTATGGAATTGACTACTCTGAAACCTTCTCCCCAGTAGCCAAAATCGATACAATCAGAGTTCTTTTTTCAATAGCTGCCAATAAAGGTTGGCCCCTTCATCAATTTAATGTAAAAATGCCTTCCTTCACGGAGAATTGAACGAGGAGGCCTATATGGATGCTCCACCGGGATTCAATGAAAATTTCAAGGCTGGAGAAACATGTCGGTTGAAGAAATATCCGTATGGGCTTAAGCAGTCTCCTAGAGCTTGGTTTGGTAGGTTTATCCTTGCTATGAAGAAATATGGCTTCAAAACAAGCAACTCTAATCATACCCTATTTTTTGAAACGTAGGGGCAGTTTTGTAACCTGCTTAATTATCTACGTTGATGACATGATACTTACAGGAAACGATGAAGAGGAAATGTCAATGTTAAGAGATAAACTTTTTTCGAAATTCGAGATGAAGGATCTGGGAAGATTGAAGTACTTTCTTGGAATTGAAGTTCTGAGATCTAAACAAGGGATTTTTATTTGTCAGAAGAAATATATCCTTGATCTGCTAGCCGAAATCAGAATGATTGAGTCAGACCGGCGGACACCCCAATGGTGGTTAATCACGACCTACGCATGGAATATAGAGCAGAACTAGCAGATAAGGAGAGATATCAATGAATGGTGGGAAAACTGATATACCTCTCCCACACTCGTCCAGATATAGCTTATGCAGTAGGAGTGGTGAGTTAGTTTATGCACCAGCCCCAAGCGAGTCACATGGAAGCAATATTAAGAATCATCAGGTATCTAAAGGAAACAACAGGTCATGGTATACTGTTTAAATCAAATGGGCACTTAGAAATCCAAGCTTATACAGATGCCGAATAAGCAGGGGATAAAGGAACGAGAAGGTCACCCTCAGGATACTTCACCTGGAGAAGTAAAAAAACTAAAGGTAGTCGCCCTATCTTGTGCAGAAGCCGAATTCCGAGGGGTTGCGCGTGGCCTAGTGTAACAACCCGACTTTTTGAAGTCAAAGTACAAGTCAAAGTCAAAGGAAGAAAAGATTGCTAATTGTGATCTGTCACTCCTTGCTTAATTATTGAACTGTACTTCACGACTAGTATCGATACTCTATTTTATTATCGCTTTAGTTGTATTATGTGGAGTACTTGTTAATAGATCGCTATTTAATCGCAGTTTAATCGCTAACCGACTTATCGCTAATCGCATCGAAACTCGAATTATAGGTTACGGATATTGTTTTACGTGTGTGTGTGCTATTTTTTTTTTGAACGTCCAACATAAGAATCGCCGGGTACTCCGTACGTGGCACCCATTGGCCGAAAGGTAGTCCGCGGCAGCCCAACCTACACGCACGGAGCCCCTAGCCCACCATGCCACCAGTTCCGGGGAAAACCCGACCCTGCACCCGCCCGAGGGCACGACAATGCAAAGCCGGTAAAAACCGAGTGGATCAGGAATCTATGTGTTACTTATGCATCTTATGTTTATGTTGAGGTGATTAATCGCAATCGCAACTCTATCGTAACGCAATCTCATCGCAAACTCGAGATTTAAGGATTATAATTGTGTTAATTAGTAGTTAGGTTAATTGTGTAACTAACGGGTAATAGTATCACATTGCTCACTCGAAACGCATTGCAACGCTCAACGCACGAAACGAAAACACGAAAACCAACTCGCGGCAGCCCTTCGATCGAATGACCATTCGATCGAATGGTCATCCGTACGGATGACCATCTGATCGGATGGCTATCCGATCGGTTTGCCATCCGATCCGTTACCTGCGCACACCTTTCCTCTTTTGGCAACCTATAAATACCCCCTGTCACATCACCAATAGTGATGTGACAGCTCTCTCGTTCGACCAGCGCTTCCAACCCTCTTTTCCTTCGATTTCTCACGATTCTTGCAAGTTTTCAACTCAAATCTTGTACATCTATAATCTACACGCACTTCTTCATCATTTTCACCTTGAATCTTCACTTTTAACCGTGAAATCAGTGGATTTGAGGTGATCAAGGATGATGTCATCATGGGGTTCCAAGGAACTTCAAGATCTGGCCTCATTCCACCAAGAACAACGCAGATCTAAAGGATTTCAACACTGTTTTCGCATGAATCTAAACATTTTCATGGTTAGAAGGATTGAAAGATGGTTTCACAACTTTCTTTCAACTCTTTTACACTCAATGCCTTCAAAACCGATAGAATCGAAGCTCGTTCAGGCCTCCTACTCGTTTCCTAGTGAAGTATCGGTCCGAGATATGATTCCTATCAAAGAGACAACCGATTTCGGGTTGAACATGAATAAACCGTCACGAACAGTTAACTGCTCAGACTGGGGTGATTCCCATCCGATCAGATAGTCTGGACTTGATGGGGTTCCTGTTGTTCAATACGTTTTCATACCATCTCGATCAACCCACAAACTTTTCAACTTAACCAAATATTCAAAACGACCATATTGTTGGACGGATTGTCGTCCGATCGGATTGCCATCCGAACGAACGACAATCCGATCAGATTGCATATGGTCATCAACACTTGAACTTTTATCAAATTTTCAAAGATCATCTGTTTCTGACGGATTGCCATCCGATCAGAAGACCATCCGTTCGAATGACAATCCTGCTGTGAACTTGTTCTCTGAAGTGTCTCACTGGACAGATCGCCATCCGACCGGATGACTGTTCGACCGGACGACCTGAAAGGTAGAGATACTTTCTATGATTTTAAAATGCTATAACGAAAACTTCAAAGTCACATCATACACAAACACATCCATCCCAAACGAATGTCAATCTGACCGAACGGCCATCCGAACGGATGGTCATTCGATCGAATGACAATCCGAATTTAAAATGCTACAACGAAAACTTCAAAGTCACATCATACACAAACACATTCATCCCAAACGAATGTCAATCCGACCGAATGGCCATCCGAATGGATTGTCATTCGATCGAATGACCATTCGTTCGGATTGTCATCCGATCGGATGACCATTCGTCACTTGGTTCACTCTTCACCGTTTAATGCGCCATTCATTCGCTTATGCTATCGTTAACTGTTCAGGCTAATCTCTCAGCGCTCCCTTCAATCGAATAGAGTGTTTATTTACTAAACACGATCTTTAAGTATACTTGATCCCTTTTTGCTTTAAGCACTTTTGGGTGTTACATATGTTACTTATATCAAATCACATCGATCACTCAACACAAACACTTTTAAACGCTAACCGTTACTGCATGTTATACGTGTTACTCGATGAATGCTTGTTTGTTATGTTTACACAGTGATTGTTGCCTGACACCTTAGCAACGATAGTACTATAGTTTGGACTCAGCACCTGTCGTGGACAGGGGTTGTTAAGGGCTTTTCTCACATGTCACAGTGGTGATACGTGTTGCGCATTCTACAACTCGCAGTCACGTCTGTGCATATTTCATTGTCGATAACCTACTCGCTTCACATTATATATGTTACATGTTGGTTACGCGTAAATTCGCTTTCGCTACTATTATACTATTAAACTTGTATGCTCACCTTTACACTATGTGTATTGATCGTTATTTTAACGTATGTGACAGATGTTTGAATGCTTAGGATGTTTTGCTTGCTTTCATGGAATCGAGCTTAGGATAGTCTAGAAACGAACTTTATAAAATCTGAGTTGTCGGAACAGCCTTATATTTGTCTTTGAGAAAACAATGTTTGTATTAACTATTTTTATCTGATATATTATGGTATGGGACATGATGTTAAAATATCTGGTAATTTTAGTGTTATGGATTTCTCCTGGACAATCTGTTTTGCTCAGTGCCGCGCCCCGATGTTTCCGCCATCGCTTGGGGTGTGACAGATTGGTATCAGAGCCATAACTATAGGGAATTAGGCAAGACTCGACCTAGTCTGGGTCGATGTCTTAGAATCGACCTAGTCTATAGTCTAAGTACCAGCAGACCGAATTGTGCATACCCGGCATGGGTTTTGTATGAGCCCTACTTGATATTCTCGCTCGAACTCGCTGTACGCTACACTCTTGCGTGAACATCGCATACTACAGTTCCGCACAAGATCAGCCTTTCCTAAGGCTGGCAACACCCAAAAACGGATGATCTGGTTGAGATTAGGTGTGAAAGCCGCAAACTCTTGACCAACTCACTCGTTCGACACACTATTTTTACTATAAACAAGAGAATTTGCGTTGAATTAGGAGTGAATTCCATACTTCGACGCAATTCTCCTTATCCATCTCGTGATTCTATCACACAAACAAGAATGCAGTTGTTAAGTTAGGGGTGAAACTCGAACCTTGATAACTTGTTTCATTCTCTATATTTGGTTTTACAAAACTCTCACCAAAGTCTGATGGGTTCCAACGACTAGGGTCACGTAATGGCCAAAAGGATGTGTGCCGATCGCCCGGATTAAGGCGAGAGCACAGTTTATTTCGCCAAAATGTGTGCCCAAAGTCCTTGAGAACCGTCGAATCACTTTGGGTAGTCGACGTCTATCAGCCGAAGACAATCTCCTCTCGATTTTATGTGTTTCGATTCTGAGCCCGCAACCACTGACTCTGTGGTTTATTGTGATTTATCGCTTTCATGTGTGAAATTTTATGTGTTTTTATGTGATTTCATGTGTTTATGTGTTCCGATTTTTGGTGACTTACTCGTTTTTCACTGTTCGCTTTGATCACCACACACGACTCGCACTGCACATCTATCTCAAAACTCTAACCAATCGCTTATGTTATTCGCAATCGCTACTCGCTATTCGCACTCGCAAATCTCGATCGCTTTACGATGCTGTGAAAGATAGGTGAATACGTGCAATATATGTAGTCAATACATGCAAAATCTAGTTGAATACATGCTTTCGTGCCTATGGGGACTACGTGCCTATGTGTTTCTGTGCTTATGTGATTCTGTGGATTATATGCCTACATGATTTTGTGCCCTGATGTGTTCCTGCGCTTTGTAAAGTAGCTTTTGGTAAAATAGTAGACTATACTCGACTTAATGGAAACTGTGTTTGAGTCCTGTGACGATGTCTGTTTGCAGACAATGTCGTCATTTGGGTCACACACTCCTCGTTCCACTCGACGCAACCACGAAGACAAACGCATCGCTGCACTAGTCGCCAAGCAGATGGCGAAAGTCATCCCGCAAATTGTTAGCGAGCTGAACGAAAACGCTAGCAAGTCTTCGGAAGAGTCTAGGACTGATACTCCTAAAGCAACTTTTAGCTTTAAGCAGTTCAAAGCATGCGGACCCAAAGAATTTACCGGCGAAGATGGGCCTACGGTCATGTTTCAATGGTTTGATTCGATCGAAGTTACCCTGCACCAGAGTGGTTGTCCAAAAAACCTTCGCACTGTTAACGCCACCGGTGTATTCCAATCTCGGGCTCTGGATTGGTGGACAGCCGAGAGAAACAAACGGGGGAATGATGCAGCTTTTGGGCTGACGTGGGACGAGTTGAAGGACATCATGATGCAAGAGTTCTACCCTCCCCATGAGCTCCAAAAGCTGGAGGACGAGTTCTGGCATATCAAGCAGGATGGCGGAGACATCGTTGGTTTAACTGCTCGCTTCAAGCAGCTAAGTATCATCTGCCCTGGTCAAGTTACTACCCCCGAGATTACGATCAAGAAGTATATCCGTGCTCTGCCGGATTTTGTCGCTGACTTTGTGCAATCTGCGAAAACGACAACTATTGAGGAAACCTACCTGCTCGCCGCTGAGATCAATGATAAGAGAGTCAGGGCTGGTTACTTTGATTAAGCCTCCAAGAATCTACACCAAGTTACCTCCGCTTCCACCGCTAAAACCGCCGCATCGCAATCCTCAAAGTCCTCCCGCCGCAAGAGAAAGAACAACAGCTCCAGCAACAAGAACTGTACAGTTACTGCCGCTCCACTTCAAGCTGTACCTGCTCAACCGCAACCTCAAAACCGCCAAGTAGCAGCGCCTGTGGTCAATGCACCGCCAGGAAAGCGTGCATACACTGGACCACACTCGCTCTGCCCTACTTGCACTTATCATCACCCGGTTGGAATCGCATGCCGGTTTTGTGTTCACTGCAACATGAACGGCCACTTCACCGCTAACTGTCGTACCGATCTTCGCCAAGCACCAGTTCAAGCTCAAGCTCATGCTCTACCAGCTCCGCAAGGACAGCAAGCAGCTCCTACACCCGTTGCTCACGCAAGAGCTTGCTTTGCGTGTGGTGATCCCAACCACTCGTAAACGTCTGCCCAAACAGAGTGGTAAAACAAGAGCCACAGCAGCAGCAGCAGCAGCAGTAGCCAGCTCAGCAAGCAGCCTGCGGCCGCGTCTTCAACATCAACGCCCGCCAGGCTCAGACAGACAACAACGTGGTTAATGGTACGTTTCTCCTCAATGGAATATATGCTTCGTGTTTATTTGATATAGGAGCCGATAACTGTTTTCTATCGTTCGAATTCGAAAGGTCCTGAACCGTAAACGCGTTAACCTCCCATCAACATTCGACGTAGAATTTTTCACTGGAAGAACCGTCACTGCTAGTTCCGTTCTGCGTGACTGTACTCTCGATCTCAACGGTCACGTTTTCCCAATCAATCTTATCCCAATGCAACTTGGCAGCTTTGATGTCATAGTAGGTATGGATTTCCTTCGGGAGAATCATGCTGAAATTGTTTGCTTCGATAAAATGATTCATTTCTCTCTCGCGAACGATGATCAATTGTGTGTTTATGGCGAAGTCGCTTCGAAGAAGCTACAACTCATGTCGTGTGTCCAAGCTGGCAAGTATCTCCGCAAGGAATACCAAGCTTTCTTGGCACATATCGTAGTAGTGGAGGAAAGGGAAGTTAAGGCAATAGATAAGGTGCCTATGGTTCGTGAGTTTCCTAACGTCTTTCCTGATAATTTACCTGGTTTACCTCCCACTCGTGATATCGATTTCTGAATCGACCTCATTCCTGGAGCAAATCCTGTTGCTAGAGCGCCTTATCGTCTCGCTCCTTCTGAAATGTGCGAACTCTCAAGTCAGCTCCAGGAACTACTTGATAAAGGCTTCATTCGCCCTAGCACCTTTCCTTGGGGCGCGCCTGTCCTTTTTGTCAAAAAGAAGAATGGATCGTTCCGGATGTGCATCGACTATAGGGAGTTGAATAAGCTGACTATCAAGAATCGCTATCCTCTGCCCAGAATCGATGATTTGTTTGATCAGTTACAAGGTGCTACGTGTTTCTCGAAGATCGATCTACGCTCAGGCTATCACCAGTTACGAATTCAGGAGGAAGATATACCTAAAACCGCTTTTCGAACCCGCTACGGTCACTATGAGTTTGTTGTTATGCTTTTTGGTTTGACTAACGTTCCCGCAGTATTTATGGATCCAATGAATCGCGTATGTAAACCCTTTCTTGATCGCTTCGTCATCGTGTTCATTGATGATATCCTAATCTATTCCAAGTAAAAAACAGAACACTCGCAACATCTACGTTTGGTTCTTGAGTTACTCCAGGGAAACCGTCTCTATGCCAAGTTCTCCAAGTGTGAATTCTGGCAGGAAGAGGTTCAATTCCTTGGTCACATCGTCAATAGTCAAGGAATTCATGTCGACCCTGCGAAGATCGAAGTTATTAAGAGTTGGGTTACACCAAGGAACCCGTCCGAAGTCCGTTCTTTTCTCAGATTGGCGGGTTACTTTCGCCGATTCATCGTTGACTTCTCGAAAATCGTTGTACTGCTTACCTCGCTTATGCATAAAGATAAACCTTTTGTTTTGGGAACCGAACAAGAGGAGGCCTTTCAAACTCTTAAAGCTATGCTTTGTAACGCTCCCGTGCTCTCCCTACTCGACGGAAATGATAATTTCGTAGTCGATTGCGATGCCTCTAACCTCGGTCTTGGTTGTGTTCTCATGCAACGAAACAAGGTTATCGCGTACGCTTCTCGACAGCTCAAGATCCACGAGAAGAACTATACAACCCACGATCTCGAGCTTGGTGCAGTTATTTTTGCATTAAAGATTAGGCGACACTACCTTTACGGTACCAAGTGTACGGTCGTCACCGACCACAAGAGCCTACAACACATCTTTAACCAGAAAGAGCTGAATATGCGCCAATGCCGATGGGTTGAACTCCTCAACGATTACGACTGTGAGATTCGTTACCATCCAGGCAAAGCAAACATTATCGCCAATGCTCTCAGTCGACGAAGCTATTTGCATAGCGTTCGTAATACTCAAGCCCAGCACAATCTCGAAGCTCTTATCCGTGACGCCCAACATGCTTGTTTTACCGAACGCACTTTGAAAAAAGAAAGGATCATCAACAATGGCGAACAGCTGGTGAATTAATCGAATGGTATATTCCATTATATAGACCGAATTTGGATTTCCAAGCGTACCAATTTGCGACAGATTCTGCTAGACGAAGCTCACAAATCTCGGTATTCTATTCATCCTGATGCTGAGAAAATGTACTAGGACATGCACTACAAGTACTGGTGGCCAGGCATGAAGAAGGATATCGCTATCTATGTTTCGAAATGCCTGACTTGTTCCAAAGTCAAGGCTGAGCATCAACGCCCCTCTGGCTTACTCGTACAACCCGAGATCCCGATGTGGAAATGGGAGAGTATAGCTATGGATTTCATAACAAAACTCCCGCGCACGCCAACAGATCACGACAGCATCTGGGTTATCATTGACCGTCTTACCAAATCCGCTCACTTCCTACCGATACGGGAAGACTATATGGTAGAACGATTAGCTCGAATCTATACCGACGAAGTTATTTGTCGACACGGGACACCTCGTGACATCATCTCTGACCGCGATGGCCGATTCACCTCACGTCTTTGGGAAACGTTTCAACCCGACTTTTTGAAGTCAAAGTACAAGTCAAAGTCAAAGTCAAAAGAAGAAAAGATTGCTAATTGCGATCTGTCACTCCTTGCTTAATTATTGAATTATATTTCACGACAAGTATCGATACTCTATTTTATTATCGCTTTAGTTGTATTATGTGGAGTACTTGTTAATAGATCGCTATTTAATCGCAGTTTAATCGCTAACCGACTTATCGCTAATCGCATCGCTATCGCATCGCAACTCGAATTATAGGTTATGGATATTGTTTTGCGTGTGTGTGCTATTATGTATTACTTGTGCATGTTATGTTTATGTTGAGGTGATTAATCGTAATCGCAACTCTATCGCAACGCAATCTCATCGCAAACTCGAGATTTAAGGATTATATTTGTGTTAATTAGTAGTTAGGTTAATTGTGTAACTAACGGGTAATACTATCGCATCGCTCACTTGAAACGCATCGCAACGCTCAACGCACAAAACGAAAACACGAAAACCAACTCGTGGCAGCCCTTTGATCGAATGACCATTCGATCGAATGATCATCCATACGGATGACCATCCGATCGGATGGCCATCCGATCGGTTTGACATCTGATCCGTTACCTGCGCACACCTTTCCTCTTTTGGCAACATATAAATACCCCCTGTCACATCACCAATAGTGATGTGACAACTCTCTCGTCCGACCAACGCTTCCAACCCTCTTTTCCATCGATTTCTCATGATTCTTGTAAGTTTTCAACTCAAATCTTGTACATCTATCATCTACACGCACTTCTTCATCATTTTCACCTTGAATCTTCACTTTTAACCGTGAAATCAGTGGATTTGAGGTGATCTAGGATGATGTCATCATGGGGTTCTTATGAACTTCAAGATTTGGCCTCATTCCACCAAGAACAACGCAGATCTAAAGGATTTCAACAATGTTTTCGCATGAATCTAAACATTTTCATGGTTAGAAGGATTGAAAGATGGTTTCACAACTTTCTTTCAACTCTTTTACACTCAATGCCTTCAAAACCGATAGAATCGGAGCTCGTTCAGGCCTCCTACTCGTTTTCTAGTGAAGTGTCAGTCCGAGATCTGATTCCTATCAAAGAGACAACCGATTTCGGGTTGAACATGAACAAACCGTCACGAACAGTTAAATGCTCGGACTGGGGTGATTCCCATCCGATCAGATAGTTTGGACTTGATGGAGTTCCTGTTGTTCAATACGTTGTCATACCGTCTCGATCAACCCGCAAACTTTTCAACTTAACCAAATATTCAAAACAATCCAATTGTTGGACGGATTGCCGTCCGATCGGATTGCCATCAGAACGAACAACAATCCGATCGGATTGCATATGGTCATCAACACTTGGACTTTTATCAAATTTTCAAAGATCATCAGTTTCTAATGGATTGCCATCCGATCGGAAGACCATCCGATCGAATGACAATCCTGCTGTGAACTTGTTCTCTGAAGTGTCTCACTGGACGGATCGCCATCCGACCTGATGACCGTTCGACCGGACAACCTGAAAGGTAGAAATACTTCTCTGATTTTAAAATGCTACAACGAAAACTTCAAAGTCACATCATACACAAACACATCCATCCCAAACGAATGTCAATCTGACCGAATGGCCATCGAACGGATGACCATCTGAATGGATTGTCATTCGATCGAATGACCATCCGTTCAGATTGTCATCCGATCGGATAACCATTCGTCACTTGGTTCACTCTTCACCGTTTAACGCGTCATTCATTCGCTTATGCTTATGCTATCGTTAACTGTTCAGGCTAATCTCTCAGCGTTCCCTTCAATCCAAGAGAGTGTTTATTTACTAAACACGATCTGTAAGTATACTCGATCCCTTTTTGCTTTAAGCACTTTTGGGTGTTACATACGTTACTTATATCAAATCACATCGATCACGCAACACAAACACTTTTATACGCTAACTGTTTGTAACACCTCGCAAAAATCATGTCCAATATAGTATCGACACGTGTCATGAACTTTAAACGTGTAACGGATTGATTACGAGGGACTAACGTTGACAAACAAAGAAAGTATATGTATATAAGGATACAAAGTGTCAAAATTTTACAATTATGCCTTTCAACAACCCTACACGATGCTTATACCCTAAAACGAATATATCATGAAGCATATGAAACCGTTTGAGGAAGAAAGTGAAAGTTTACAAACCACAAGGGTTAAAAGTGTCAACATATTTAAGTTATACCTCTGAGTGACCTTTTAGCAAACCCGGAGCCTTGTAACGATTAATTATACTCCCAAGAATAAGTGGTAAAAATTTCACAAGGTTTTGATATCGTATGAGAAAGATACGCTAACTTTCGTAATTAAGGGGTTAAAAGCGTCAACGAGGCAAAACTTGTGTTTTCGGTTATCATTTAACGAAAATGGACCTAATGATGATTGGTTTTATCTCATGGATCATAGAAATATAAATTTCATGGCTTAAAAGTGCCTAAAATGGAAGAAATTACGTATTAGAAAGTCTAGGGGGGTGAAAATGACATTTGTGAAACTTGAATTGCCGATCAAATGGTTGCTGGCGCTACGCCACCAGCTGGGGTACCTCCCCGTCGCGCGGCGCGAGTGTGTGCCAGCTTAGAAAACTGATTTTTTAACGTGGCAGCTTGCATGTATGCCGAATTCCGCGAGTTTGCCACCCTCTAGCTCCTTGATACATGTCCCTAGGCACTTGTCTTCATCCCTGGAGTTCCCTTAACACCTGGATCAATCTCGATGACTTCCCTTAGCTATATATAGAGCTCATTGTTGCACTTGTAAACTCACATTTGAGCAATTCACTTGGAAAGCTTCCAAACACTTGTTCTGAAGATTTTTGGAGCTCAAGGGCACTTCTCAAGCATTCTTAGTCGTGCATAGGACTTCAGTAAGTGTCCTTAACCTTTCTTAATTCAGTTTTACTTAGTTTATTAGCTTAAAGTCAAACTGTCGTAATTAAGGTTTGACTTCGTGATTAATTAAAATTTGTCAAGTCAAATCTCGAATTAAAAGTAGCTTTGAGTTGGTAATTATGTGGGTAATAAACCCTTAAAAGGGCACCGTCTGATTCCCACTCTAACTAGGTCAATTGTCGGGTCAAAGTTAATTTTAAAAAGTCAACAGAAAGCTAATTTTCGCATAAACACATAATTAACAATGTAGAAGCTATGCAACCTGTTTTATCATTCATATAACTTGGTAATTAATGTAAGAACATGTCTAAGCATGTTTAACCCGACAATTTTCAGTTTAAGCTCGGTTCGGAACCGAAAGTCGCAAAAGTAGACTTTTGCTTTGACTTTCAGTTCTGACCCATTAGAGCATATTTTAGAAAGGCCTTAGAGCTCTATTAGGACCAGGTTATAGATTAGTGTAACCCTCTGAGGTTATTTAACTTGGTTCATTAGTTGTTTGATTCATATGCATGTTTCCGTTATATGCCTAAATGTTGAGCATAACATAGGGTTCTAGCCTTAATTCGGTAATTGTCGATTTTGCCCTTTTGGCCTATAAAATGAGTTTTACAAATCATTTTGATACCAAACCTTTTGAAACTGATTTCATATAATAAATAAATTGTTTTGAGTCTTCTGGAATGATAAAAATATCAGCTTTTCATATAAACCCCGGAAATCGCTTAAAATTGCATTTTACGCGTTTTTAACGCATAGTATAAGCTAAAATTCTTTTTAACATATAAGGTTTGATACCTACTGATGTTTTAATCAAATTTATAAATTTTAATAGTAAAGAAAAGTTTTTAAACTCAGATTCCCTATTTTGACCTTTTAAGCTTATGTGAAATTACCAAAATGCACCTAAGGTGCATAGTTTGGTTATAAGTGATAAATTTCACATATATGTAATACCCTACTGTTATGACTTATAAAAATAAATGTTTTTACTGATTATATCAGACCTGAAACTCAGATTTATATTTAATCTCTTTTATAAGCTTTAAAATGACCAAAATACCCTTACGGGGCATAGTTTGAGTTTAAATTCGTTTTGGGCATAATGGAAGGTATCTTACTGATATCACAACATATTTAAGGCATATTAACTTAGAAAACCTGTTCATGACTCTTTTGGTTACCCGTAACGCATTATTCGCGTCCTGTGCGTTTTATGAAACTAGTTTGCATAAATTAACCGAAACGGGTCAAACCTTATCATTTTTATCTCAAAATCCAGAATGTGGTTAGTTTACCCATATTATACAATCATACAAACTTGTCGAGTCTAAACCACACTCTAATCCGGTCATCGCTTAATCGTGCGTTTTGAACCGTATATCTTTCTTTAAAAACTAACCGGTCTAAGTCTAGGCTTAATTAAGACCCGTTAGGAATCTAATAGGTTATTAAAAACCTTCGTTCTAGATTAGGAGCCTGGTAAAAGCTACTTGCACTTGCTGTTTGTGAATTATACTTGCTCAGGTAAATACTTTTAACTTATTTTCCCTATACGGGCTTGGGATACGGTATTATAATAATACCGCTTGGTCGGGTATGTAGTCATTTAAATCGGATTGTGATTAATGCAATTACATAACTCGTTTTAATCTGTATTATTTGGTGTATGGCCTTTGGGGGTTAAATGACCATGTCCCGGATATCCTTGGCATCATTCAAAGAAATGGCCATGACTTAAGCACGGGGTGTAGGCATACACCTGACAGTTGCATTATGTAAAAACTGGTAATCCACTTAAAGGAATCAACCTTGTGGGCATTATACCTGTGGCGTGTCAGTTAATCTTGACCGGCTCTACCAACCGGCCCTGATGGACGACAAATAAGTAAAAATGTATACAAGATTATTTTTAAATAATTGTCCCAAGTTATAAAAGATATTTTGTGCCTTGTCCATTCAAATCAATTTTTAAACTCTTTTCAAAATGAGTCAGTTAATTGTATTTACCAGTGTAAACTGACGTATTTTCCAAAAAGGCTAAGTGCAGGTACTAGACGAAATAGGCTGGCTACTCCTGGCATCATTAATCAAGTCTTGCAAGCTCTAGATGTTAAAGTCTGTTGAACAATAAATCTTTTTATCTTTTGATCCACCTGTGGATCCATTACAGTCTGTTTGTGATACTTTGATATTACTATTTTATTCGGTTTGTAATGTGATTCATCTTTTGCTTCCGCTGTGCATTTAAATTGTGTTGTTTGACTATGATGATATCAACTACTTCATGATACTACCCACCGGGCCTACCGGTAATACGTGGAAATATAAGGGTGTAACAGGTTGGTATCAGAGCCAACGTTGAGTGAATTAAACACTAGTCTTTTGTGTTTAATCTCAATGACACAATTTGCACATTCCTCGACTTCCGAGTCTAGACAAAGAACTTAGGATTAATCCAAATTTGTTTTATTTCTAACTTTATCCTTTATATTTCTTTGTTATCCTATTGTTTGTTTTGACAGGATCTACTACAAGATGCCACCCAGATTTCGTGGAAGAGGAAGAGGAAGAGGTAAGGGGCCATTCGTTGCCCCAATGATCATGAGGTCGGGCCATCACACCGGCGAACACCATCCGACACCCAAAGCAGAAGTCCTCAGGAAAACTGGAGGACCCATATTGAACCTGCAAGGCGCTTAGTCTCGCTGAGCTCCTCCCCTTCTTTCCAAAACTCCTTTGGGCCTCTGTCTGAAAATGAGCCCCATAATTCCCATCAATCCTTTATACCACTCCAAGGCCACAGTTCACCCTTCAATGACCTGATGCCTGTCTTCCAAAGCCGGTTCAACCCGGCAAACTACATTGAAGAACCAGTCGGTTTTAACCCATTGGGACCTGAAGACCACTTCTCGGGCGACCATGTGATGGACATGGACGAAGATACGGATCCCGTCGAGCCTCCAACCGGGACCCCTAACCACCCCATCGAGATTTCGGATGGGTCACCTTTTCTTGGATCACCTTATAGCGGTCCCGACAGCTATGAGGTGAGGTTTAATCAGATCGACTGGGTGTTTACTCCCAGTTACCACAACTCACCGCAGCAGCAGCAGCAGGATCCCTCCGAGGATTCCCGTTTTGTAGCGGTCACTCCGCCACCACCACCAGTGCAGCAACAGCCTCCAGAGCCACCGAGGCGCAGGAGAACAACCGCACGGATGTCCGTGCAAGGGGGAGTCCGCATCAGCACTCCTCAACATTCTAGTGGCGGTCATTACCTGCCACTATACGAAGACCCACAAATGGGTGGCCTTCGAACCCTGTATCTGAGGTGCAGTCTGCGCCGGTCGCACCACCACCAGTGGGTTTTGATAACCCAGTTCCTACTTATACCAGTGCAGCGGCTTTCAACCCAATACCTACATACGCCGGTACAGCAACGTATAACCCATTTGAGCAGCCGACCTACACCAACTACAACTACGCTGAAGTTGACCCATACCTGGTAGCTGCGAACTACAATGCTCTCCATCCGGAAGGACCCTATGGAGGTCCCTGGATAACGGGATACCCGACTTATGGGTACCAATACCCGCCACCTCCTCAACCTCCACTGTATCCGTAGCCCCCGCAGCCGCCAGTGATATCGCCACCGCAGCATCAAGAGATTCTTCAAAGGTTGAATCAGGTGAAGCAGGAGGTTCGGGAAGGGCGCAAGCAAAACCGAGGAATTTTCAAGGGTCTAGCAAGCTTAATCAAGGGGAAGACCAAAAAGGATCATTAAATCCTTTATTTGTTTATTTGTATTTCTGTATTGTTTAATTAAGTCCCTGCGTGTACATCTGTTTCTGTAATCAGTCCCTGCGAGGACTTGTATTTTCCTATTAGCCCCTACGTGGGCATGTCTTTCCTGTTAGCCCCTGCGTGGGCATGTCTTTCTGTTTAGCCCCTGCGTGGGCAAGTATTTCTGTTAAGTCCCGTTTAGGGCAAAATGTACTCTTTAAATGTTGTAGTGGAATGGGTTAATTTAAAATTTCATTTTTGTTAATTGTATGCATAAACATAAATTATGAAATAAATAAAAAAATATGTCATTCCTTTTATAAGATCTACCATTATGATAAAATGATAAAATCTAAAAAAGACAATACCTAGCCCATGTGTCATCTTAAGACAGGGCCAAGATGGTAGTTCCCCAATTAGATTCAGATCCTTATTAACATTGTTCTGCGCTAAATATTAAAAGAATCTTAAAGGTAAAACCTAACCACATGTCATTCTAGATATGGCCAAGATGGTAAAACCTGTTTAAAAGATTCAAATCCTTGTTAACATCTATAAACATGTTAACATTCTTGACAAAATGTGATTCGATAAAATCACATAAGTCATCTTTAATTTGGATTATTCCAATTCCCTCCTTATTTATATAATCATCCATTTGGGATGAAATGCCTACGGGCCATAATTGCCGTCCTTTGAGACTAAAGACAGTGGTAGCTTGTGACTCCCTGTCAAGAAAAGGTAATGAACTTTGATTCAAGCCTTAATACCTCGATCATATAAGATCTTGACTTATAATTTAAAAATGTCCGTGTGACTTGGCCTTTTTGCCATTATTATATTTAATTATAACTAAGGATTATTAATGAAAAATCCTGAATGAAATACTTAATAAATTAGCTAATATGGTTCTTTAATACCATGGTTAATAAATTAATAAGATGACAAACCTATTATAAACTTCTAAGAAGTCATTGTCATCATTTTATGTAGCAATCAGACTACATGGCTGAGTCTGAAGAAATCAACAGTCACCCAAAGGAAAATCAAGATGCCACCAGAATCAACATAACTGGTGCAGAACTTCAAGCATTGATTGACAATGCTATTACCAAGGCCTTGGATAGGCAGTTTAATGAATCTAGTGGTACACGAAGCAGGACCCTATCTGTACCCCACTCTAAACCTATGACTCACTCTGAAGCTCATAGTAAGCCACCTTCTAAACCTAAGGGGTCAAAGAAGGATGATGACGACCATCACTCCTCCAATCAGCATAGTGTTCCATCGAAGAAGATTGAACTCAAACAGGAACCACGTACCAAGTCCTGTACTTATAAATATTTTGTCTCCTGCAAACCCCGGGATTTCACCGGGGAAAAAGGAGCGATTGACTGCATTACATGGTTGGACGAAATGGATACCGTGGTAGATATCAGCGGTTGTGCTGATAAGGATGTGGTGAAGTATGTATCCCAGTCATTCAAAGGAGAGGCACTAGCATGGTGGAAGTCTCTCATTCAAGCTGCTGGAAAGATCCCACTATACAATCTGACCTGGGATCAGTTTGTTGCTCGTATTAAGGAAAATTACTGCCCTCAGCACGAGGTTAAAAGGATTGAATCAGATTTCTTATCTTTGGTGATGAAGAATTTAGATTGTCAAGCTTACCTCACCAGTTTCAATACCCTGTCTCGACTGGTTCCGTATCTGGTAACACCGGAACCCAAGAGAATAGCTCGATTCATCGGGGGTTTGGCCCCAGAAATCAAGGCCAGTGTCAAGGCATCTAGACCTGCTACTTTTAGGTCAACAGCTGACCTATCTTTATCCCTTACCTTGGATGCGGTCAGACTAAGATCGCTTAAGAACTCGGAGGAAGGTAAGAGAAAACATGAGGATGATAACTCACGACGGTCTGAGAAGAAGTTTAAGGGTAACACGGATCACAAGAAGAAATCTGGGTCCAACAAAGGTAGCCAGCAAGCAGATAAAAAGCCAAAGTGCAAGACCTGCCAGAAACGTCACTTTGGAAAATGCAGGCTCGAATCCAAGCCTCAGTCAAAACCATTTGCATGTGGGTTATGCAAATCCAAAGAGCACAAGACGATAGAGTGCAAGAAGATAAAGGATGCAACGTGCTATAACTGTAACGAGAAGGGGCACATCAAGTCCAACTGCCCTAAGTATGCCAAAAAGCCTGAGGAGGCCAAAAAGACCAATGCCATGGTCTTCCGAATGGATGCACGTGAAGCAGTGCAGGATGATAATGTGATCACAGGTACCTTCCTTATAAATGATGTTTATGCAAGGGTGTTATTTGATTCGGGTGCGGATAAGTCATTTGTAGATGATAAGTTTTGTAAGTTGTTGAATTTACCTGTTAAAACCCTAAGTGTGAAATATGAGGTTGAATTAGCCGATGGTACCATAGAAACCGCATCAACCGTGTTAGATGGATGTTTCATATCCATTAGGAACCAATCTTTTCCATTATCCTTACTTCCCTTGAAGTTAGTCGGTTTCGACATAGTTATAGGCATGGATTGGTTATCTCATAACCAAGCCCAGATCGTTTGCAACAAGAAGCAAGTGATGATTAAGACTCCGTTCGGTGAGCCACTTACCATTCAGGGAGATACCCAGTATGGATTGCCTGGCTAGCGTCTATGCTCAAGGCATCTAGATGCTTGAAGAAGGGTTGTGTCATTTATATGGCACGGGTAACTATTGATGAGCAAAAGCCTAAGATTGAAGATATCCCTATCATTTCTGAATATCCCAAAGTTTTTCCTAAAGAACTACCTGGTTTGCCACCAGATAGGCAAGTAGAATTCAGAATTGACATCATTCCCGGAGCAGCACCTGTTGCAAGGGCACCTTACAGGTTAGCACCAATAGAGATGAAAGAGTTGAGGACTCAACTAGACGATTTGTTGGCAAAGGGCTTTATACATCCTAGTTCGTCTCCATGGGGAGCACCAATACTGTTTGTAAAGAAAAAGGATGGATCGATGCGTCTATGCATCGATTATCACGAGCTCAACAACGTTACTGTCAAGAATAGATATCCATTGCCCAGGATTGACAATCTGTTTGATCAGCTGCAAGGGGCAAGTTACTTCTCCAAGATTGACTTAAGGTCAGCCTACCATCAATTGAAGGTTAGAGATGATGATGTACACAAGACTGCATTTAGGACTCGTTATGGTCACTACAAGTTCCTAGTGATGCCTTTTGGGCTCACCAATGCACCAGCGGCATTCATGGACCTCATGAACTGCGTATACAAGCCCTACTTGGATAAATTTGTCATCGTCTTCATTGACTACATCCTTATTTACTCGAAGAACCAAGCTGACCATGAGAAACATCTTCGTTGTATTCTTAAAATTCTACATCATGAGAAGCTCTACGCCAAGTTCTCAAAGTGTGAATTTTGGCTTCGCGAAGTCCAGTTTCTTGGACATGTAGTAAGTGAGCGTGGTATCCAAGTGGATCCCGCTAAAGTTGAAGCTGTCATGAATTGGCAAGATCCAAAGACGCCCACAGAAATTCGTAGCTTTTTGGGTTTGGCAGGATACTATAGGCGATTTATTGAAAACTTCTCAAGGATTGCTGCACCCCTAACCTCACTAACCCGTAAGAACATCAAGTTTGACTAGGGTCCTAAGGAACAGGAATCTTTCGACATCCTTAAGCAGAAGTTGAGCAATGCACCTGTGTTGACATTGCTGGATGGAATAGAAGAATTTGTAGTATATTGTGATGCATCACACACTGGTATGGGATGTGTGCTAATGCAGAAAGGCAAGGTTATTGCCTATGCTTCTCGACAGCTGAAGGTGCACGAGAAGAATTTACACCACCCACGATTTGGAGTTGGGTGCCGTTGTATTTGCACTGAAACTTTGGAGGCATTATTTGTATGGTACTAAGTGTGTGATCTATTCTGATCACAAAAGCCTTCAACACTTGTTTAATCAGAAGGACTTAAACATGAGGCAAAGACGATGGATGGAAACTTTAAATGACTATGATTGTGAAATCAAATACCATCCAGGCAAGGCAAATGTGGTTGCCGATGCCTTAAGTAGAAAGGAAAGGGTGAAACCCATAAGAATCAATGCTAAAAGCATTGAATTGAAAAATAGCTTAAATGAAAGGTTGTTAGCTGCTCAGAAGGAAGCTGTGTTGGAAGCTAACTACCCAAATGAAAAACTGGGAGTCACTGCAAAACAGTTATCATATGGAAAGGATGGAATCCTAAGATTGAATGGGCGGATATGGGTTCCAATCTATGGAGGACTTAGGGAAGTGATCCTTCAGGAATCCCATAATTCTAAGTGTTCCGTTCATCCTGGAAGTGACAAAATGTACCAGGATTTGAAGGCGAGTTATTGGTGGATAGGCTTGAAGAAGTCTATAGCTACTTATGTAGCCAAATGTTTGACGTGCGCGCAAGTTAAAGCTGAACACCAGAAGCCGTCAGGTTTGCTACAACAGCCTGAACTTCCCACCTGGAAGTGGGAAATGGTGACTATGGATTTTATCACCAAGTTTCCAAAGACTAAATAAGGAAATGATACTATTTGGGTGATAGTGGATAGACTGACTAAGTCAGCCCACTTCTTACCTATTAAAGAAACACACAGCTCAGATAAGTTAGCTCAGCTGTACGTGGATGAGATTGTATCACTCCACGGAGTGCCAGTGTCTATTATCTCTGATAGAGATACAAGATACACATCACATTTCTGGAAAAGTTTTTAGCAATCGTTAGGCACTCGATTGAACTTCAGCACTGCATATCATCCTCAGACGGATGGTCAAAGCGAGCGAACAATTCAAACACTAGAAGATATGTTAAGGGCTTATGTTATTGACTTGGGTGGAAGTTGGGAAGATCATCTTCCATTAATCGAATTTTCATACAACAATAGTTATCATTCCAGTATTCAAGTTGCACCATTTGAGGCCTTGTATGGAAGAAAGTGCAGAACGCCCGTTTGTTGGGCAGAAGTTGGAGATGTCCAACTAACAGGACCTGATATAGTCCTGGAGACGACCGATAAGATTGTGCAGATAAAAGATCGTCTCAAAGCTGCCAGAGATAGGCAGAAAAGCTACGCAGATAAAAGGCGTAAACCTCTAAAGTTCAAGGTAGGTGATAAAGTTCTACTTAAAGTTTCACCCTGGAAAGGGGTGATGCGATTTGGTAAGAAAGGCAAGTTAAGCCCAAGGTACATAGGACCATCTGAGATTATCGAATGTATCGGAACAGTGGCCTATAAGTTAAAACTGCCTGAAGAGCTTAGTGGTATTCATAATGTATTCCACATCTGCAATCTGAAGAAATGTCTAGCTGATGACTCACTAGTCATGCCACATACAGATGTGCACATAGATGAGAGCCTGAAATTTGTTGAGAAACCTTTGTTGATTGAGGATCGACAGGTTAAGAAGCTTCAAAGGAAGCATGTACCGATTGTAAAGGTTAAATGAGATGCCTGTAGAGGTCCCGAATATACGTGGGAGGTAGAGTCCACAATGAAAGAGAAGTACCCTCATTTATTTCAGTAAATCTCGAGGTCGAGATTTCTTTTAAGGGGGTGAGGATGTAACACCTCTCAAAAATCATGTCCAATATAGTATCGACACGTGTCATGAACTTTAAACGTGTAACAGATTGATTACGAGGGACTAAAGTTGACAAACAAAGAAAGTATATGTATATAAGGATACAAAGTGTCAACATTTGATAATTATGCCTTTCAACAACCCTAAACGATGCTTATACCCTAAAACGAATGTATCATGAAGCATATGAAACCGTTTGAGGAAGAAAGTGAAAGTTTACAAACCACAAGGGTTAAAAGTGTCAACATGTTTAAGTTATACCTCTGAGTGACCTTTTAGCAATCCCAGAGCCTTGTAACGATTAATTATACTCCCAAGAATAAGTGGTAAAATTTTCACAAGGTTTCGATATCGTATGAGAAAGATACGCTAACTTTCGTAATTAAGGGGTTAAAAGCGTCAACGAGGCAAAACTTGTGTTTTCGGTTATCATTTAACGAAACCGGACCTAATGATGATTGGTTTTATCTCATGGATCATAGAAATATAAATTTCATGGGTTAAAAGTGCCTAAAATGGAAGAAATTACGTATTAGAAAGACCATGGGGGTGAAAATGACATTTGTGAAACTTGAATTGCTGATCAGATGGTTGCTGGCGCTATGCCACCAGCTGGGGTACCTCCCCGTCGCACGGCGCGAGTGTGTGCCAGCTCAGAAAACTGATTTTTTAACGTGGCAGCTTGCATGTATGCCGAATTCCGCGAGTTTGCCACCCTCTAGCTCCTTGATACACGTCCCTAGACGCTTGTCTTCATCCCTGGAGTTCCCTTAACACCTGGATCAATCTCCATGACTTCCCTTGGCTATATATAGAGCTCATTGTTGCACTTGTAAACTCACATTTGAGCAATTCACTTGGAAAGCTTCCAAACACTTGTTCTGAAGATTTCTGGAGCTCAAGGGCACTTCCCAAGCATTCTTAGTCGTGCATAGGACTTCAGTAAGTGTCCTTAACCTTTCTTAATTCAGTTTTACTTAGTTTATTAGCTTAAAGTCAAACCGTCATAATTAAGGTTTGACTTCGTGATTAATTAAAATTTGTCCAGTCAAATCTCGAATTAAAAGTAGCTTTGAGTTGGTAATTATGTGGGTAATAAACCCTTCAAAGGGCACCCTCTGATTCCCACTCTAACTAGGTCAATTGTCGGGTCAAAGTTAATTTTAAAAAGTCAATAGAAAGCTAATTTTCGCATAAACACATAATTAACAATGTAGAAGCTATGCAACCTGTTTTATCATTCATATAACTTGGTAATTAATGTAAGAACATGTCTAAGCATGTTCAACCCGACAATTTTCAGTTTAAGCTCGGTTCGGAACCGAAAGTCGCAAAAGTAGACTTTTGCTTTGACTTTCAGTTCTGACCCATTAGAGCATATTTTAGAAAGGCCTTAGAGCTCTATTAGGACCAGGTTATAGATTAGTGTAACCCTCTGAGGTTATGCAACTTGGTTCATTAGTTGTTTGATTCATATGCATGTTTCCGTTATATGCCTAAATGTTGACCGTAATGCCCTTTTGACCTTAAAACAAGAATTTTGAAAATGTGAGAGGACAATAATCTTTATTACTGATTTATAAACATGTCCTTAAATTTTCACATCAGTTTGAGGTCTAGATTAAGAGTTATGCTCAATAGCGTAATTAGAAAGCTTTTTAGTAATTAAACGGCGTAATTAGCGTAAAGCCTATCTAAACTAAATTTTTGATACCAAACTTTTTACCTACTGGTGTAAAATAATATTTTGGGATTTTTGAAGATTTTTATTTATTTTTAAGCTGAGCATAACATAGGGTTCTAGCCTTAATTCGGTAATTGTCGATTTTGCCCTTTTGGCCTATAAAATGAGTTTTACAAATCATTTTGATACCAAACCTTTTGCCACTGATTTCATATAATAAATAAAATGTTTTGAGTCTTCTGGAATGATAAAAATATCAGCTTTTCATATAAAACCCGGAAATCGCTTAAAATTGCATTTTTACGCGTTTTTAACGCATAGTATAAGCTAAAACTATTTTTAACATATAAGGTTTGATACCTACTGATGTTTTAAGCAAATTTATATATTTTAATAGTAAAGAAAAGTTTTTAAACTCAGATTCCCTATTTTGACCTTTTAAGCTTATGTGAAATTACCAAAATGCCCCTAAGGTGCATAGTTTGGTTATAAGTGATAAATTTCACATATATGTAATACCCTACTGTTATGACTTATAAAAATAAATGTTTTTATTGATTATATCAGACCTGAAACTCAGATTTATATTTAATCTCTTTTATAAGCTTTAAAATGACCAAAATGCCCCTACGGGACATAGTTTGAGTTTAAATTCGTTTTGGGCATAATGGAAGGTATCTTACTGATATCACAACATATTTAAGGCATATTAACTTAGGAAACATGTTCATTACTCTTTTGGTTACCCGTAACGCATTATTCGCGTCCGGTGCGGTTTATGTAACTAGTTTGCATAAATTAGCCGAAACGGGTCAAACCTTATCATTTTTATCTCAAAATTCAGAATGTGGTTAGTTTACCCATATTATACAAGTATACAAACTTGTCGGGTCTAAACCACACTCTAATCCGGTCATCGCTTAATCGTGCGTTTTGAACCGTATATCTTTCTTTAAAAACTAACCGGTCTAAGTTTAGGCTTAATTAAGACCCGTTAGGAATCTAATAGGTTATTAAAAACCTTCGTTCCAAATTAGGAGCCCGGTAAAAGCTACTTGCACTTGCTGTTTGTGAATTATACTTGCTCAGGTAAATACTTTTAACTTATTTTCCCTATACGGGCTTGGGATACGGTATTATAATAATACCGCTTGGTCGGGTATGTAGTCATTTAAATCGGATTGTGATTAATGCAATTACATAACTCGTTTTAATCTGTATTATTTGGTGTATGGCCTTTGGGGGTTAAATGACCATGTCCCGGATATCCTTGGCATCATTCAAAGAAATGGCCACGACTTAAGCACGGGGTGTAGGCATACACCTGACAGTTGCATTATGTAAAAACTGGTAATCCACTTAAAGGAATCAACCTTGTGGGCATTATACCTGTGGCGTGTCAGATAATCTTGACCGGCTCTACCAACCGGCCCTGACGGACGACAAATAAGTAAAACTGTATACAAGATTATTTTTAAATAATTGTCCCAAGTTATAAAAAGATATTTTGTGACTTGTGCATTCAAATCAATTTTTAAACTCTTTTCAAAATGAGTCAGTTAATTGTATTTACCAGTGTAAACTGACGTATTTTCCAAAAAGGCTAAGTGCAGGTACTAGACGAAATAGGCTGGCTACTCCTGGCATCATTAATCAAGTCTTGCAAGCTCTAGATGTTAAAGTCTGTTGAACAATAAATCTTTTTATCTTTTGATCCGCCTGTGGATCCATTACAGTCCGTTTGTGATACTTTGATATTACTATTTTATTCGGTTTGTAATGTGATTCATCTTTTGCTTCCCTTGTGCATTTAAATTGTGTTGTTTGACTATGATGATATCAACTACGTCACGATACTCTCCACCGGGCCCACCGGTAATACGTGGAAATATCGGGGTGTGACACCGTTACTGCATGTTATATGTGTTACTCGATGAATGCTTGTATGTTATGTTTACACAGTGATTGTTGCCTGACACCTTAGCAACGATAGTACTATAGTTTGGACTCAGCACCTGTCGTGGACAGGGGTTGTTAAGGGCTTTTCTCACATGTCACAGTGGTGATATGTGTTGCGCATTCTACAACACGTAGTCACGTCTGTGCATATTTCATTGTCGATAACCTACTCGCTTCACATTATACATGTTACATGCTGGTTACGCGTAAACTCGCTTTCTCTACTATTATACTATTAAACTTGTATGCTCACCTTTACACTATGTGTATTGACCGTTATTTTAACGTATGTGACATGTGTTTGAATGCTTAGGATGGTTTGCTTGCTTTCATGGAATCGAGCTTAGGAGAGTCTAGAAACGAACTTTATAAAATATGAGTTGTCGGAACAGCCTTATATTTGTCTTTGAGAAAACAATGTCTGTATTAACTATTTTTATCTGATATATTGTGGTATGGGACGTGATGTTAAAATATCCGGTAATTTTAGTGTTATGGATTTCTCCTGGACAATCTGTTTCGCTCAGTGTCACGCCCCGATGTTTCCGCCATCGGTTGGGGTGTGACACGTAGCAGAGATTCTGTGGATTCGCAAGCTCCTAACTGAGATTGGCTTTCTTCCTACTACAGCAACCAAAATCATGTGCGACAATAAAGCTGTTATACAATTCTCAGAAAACCCAGTCCAACATGATCGAACAAAACATGTGGAGGTAGATCGACACTTCACCAAGGAGAAATTGGAGGAAGGTATCATAGAGCTCCCATATGTACAGTCAACAGATCAACTCGCAGATATTCTTACAAAAGCTGTCAACGGGAACATGTTTAATAGCTGCTTGAGCAAGTTAAGTATTGGTGATCCCATTACTCTACTTGAGGGGGAGTGTCGGAAAGTGAATGATGTGTCGTAATGTAGGGGCTAAATATGTAA
The DNA here is from genome assembly GCA_030545235.1 of Helianthus tuberosus. Taxonomy (NCBI): domain Eukaryota; kingdom Viridiplantae; phylum Streptophyta; class Magnoliopsida; order Asterales; family Asteraceae; genus Helianthus; species Helianthus tuberosus. The sequence goes on from CM060436.1 coordinate 36,727,681, forward strand.
CTTGGTGTTCTATATAAACACCATTCTTTGTAACCCTATTTTTTGTACAATACATTTCAATACAAACAATTCCCAACCACATAGTTTTCTCTATACCAAACAAACAGGAACTATGTGGTTATGCCATGTCCTTTTGTTGACCTAAGTAGAATTGATCACAATTGGTCAAGATATTCAAGAACTCTACTATGTAATGACATCTTCTCTGCTTAACTACAATATCAATTTTATGTTTTATTAAGTACCTAATAGTTAATAAAGCGAGCCTCTGAAAATTATAGATGCTCCTTTTGTTGCTTCATTATCTTCTAGAGGACCTAGCATGTTTATGCATGATATAATAAAGGTAGTAAGTACTCTTTTCTCATATCGTATATTAGCATTTAATTCAACAATTAATATACGTTATATTAATTTCATGTGATCCAATATGGGCCTAAGGGTACACTTGGCCACTTTTGTAAACCCAAATTTCAGTTTTCAATAGGAGCAGTGTAGATAGAATAGATCCCTAACATAATTTGTTTTGTAAATACAAGATTATTGTAATATGTTATGTTCTTATTGTCGGATGTAATGCTCATTAGTGTAGAAATTCCTACGGTTTCTTCACCAATAGTCCTTCTATGGAAATTTTTAATAGAGTTACATAATTCATTGCCAAATGTATCATGTACTTACGATGCTGGTAACAAGGATCAACGGTCAAAACTGTTCTCTCAGGAAAAGATTTTGGCACTTCTTTGAAGAATGATCTAATCATATTAAGTAAAGCTATGTAAGAGGTAGTAAGTACCATCAGTATGATGTAAAGAATGCTAACAGGGAAAAAGTAATATTATTTTAGCCATGTTTTTTTGTTGTGAAGAATGATCATAAAGAACTTTGGTCGTCGTTAAATTTACTACATTCAGAGGTTTTTGATAATCAGAAAGTTTTTCACTTCTATAGAATATAGATGTTACATGATGGGCAGACAAGTAACGGGTCAAATCACTAAAAATGCAAGATGTAGTGATACTGATGGGTGTGAAGTGTATTTTGATATATAAAGAAGCTCCTTCAAGGTTCAGAAAGAAAGATTTTTTAATGGTACAGTTTTATACATGATTGATACTTGATTTATAGAGTGATATATTTTATATAAGATGTACTTGTCATCTTTCAGTTATGCCAATAATTACACCCCACTTGCTATTGAATGTATATGTATTATCAGTTTAGCAAACAACGGTTTCGACCTCAAGAAAGAGGCATCCAACTTAACGGCTAAAACCTATGATCTGCTTGTAGAAAAGTTCAAGAAAGCCTAAGAAAAATAATTCACCTCATCTCCCAAGAGTTAATGTTTTGTTTAGTTTTAGAAGCATTATGGATAAAGTTGAATTTTTAGACCTATATACATTTTTTTGGAAGGATTAAATTATTAAGCAATTGCGAAAAGGGTATAAATGCTTGACCCCTTAGAAGAACGAGATAATCCATGCTATTATCAAAATGTGTTGTTAGTCAACTACTTTGATAGGAAATACAAGTTTAGGCTTAGTGTTTGTTGTTTAGATACTTTTTTTTTAAGAAAACTTCATTAAACCGGCAAAAACCAGCTCGAAACCGAGCGGCCACCCCCAAAACGAACGACCCTAATTATGTTGTTTAGATGCTAAGTGTCGTAGAAGTGGCTATTTTTTTTTTCGCAAATAGAGCTGTTAATGGCTCATTTACTTTTTCCAAATTGATGTTGAATTCAAAGTCATAGATCTTATCTTTTAATATTTTTGACTATGTCTACTATAGTTCAGTTTATATTGAAGGGTTCAATATATTATAACGATTTCCAATCCCACACATCATACATTTTAAATAAATTTATACATTCGTTATTTACATTTTTTAAATGTTTTTTTTTTCTTCCAATGTATGTGTTTTTACATAATATCAAGAGTTAATTGCCTGGATGGTCCCTGTGGTTTCATGTTTTTTCACGTTTAGTCCTCGCCTTTTGAAAATAGCAGGTATGCTCCCTATGGTTTGTTATTTTGTTACTCGCATAGTCTCATGAGTAGATGTCAGTTAGTTTGGAAATAGCAGGTATATTCCCTATAGTTTGCATTTTGTTACTCAGATAGTCCCCTGGGTAAATGTCAGGAGACTATCAGAGTAACAAAATGACAAACCATATGGAGCATACCTATTATTTCCGAAAGGTGGGGACTAAATGTGAAAAAACGTAAAACCACAGGGACCATCCGGGCAATTAACTCTAATATCAAATTTGAACATAAATAATTGATTTTTTGTTGAAGCCGCGTTTAACGCGGACATTAGTCTAGTTTATAATAAAAGAGTCCATTTAATGTCACGTGTCAATCTCTTATTTAATTTATTAAAAAATATTAACTGATTATATTATATTAAAATTTAGTTATTAGTTATGCATGATTGTATATGAAAATTATGTAGCTAATCGAATGTTACAATATTTAAATAAAAAGAATTAACATTTAAATTATAGAGTTAAATGTCATTTTAGTCCCTGTGGTTTGGGCAATTTTGCCAGTTTAGTCCAAAGATTTCATTTTACGTCTGTGGGTCCAAAAAGATTTCATCGTTGCCATTTTAGTCCATTGGATTAACTTCATCTATTTTTTCTGTTAACGAGAAGGCTAATTCGGTCATTTTATATGGTCGAATTGCCCTTCTAGTTAACATAATTGCATTAAATGACCGAATTGACCTTCTCGTTAACAGAAAAATGGATGAAGTTAACCCAGTGGACTAAAATAGCAACGGTGAAACCTTTTTGGACCCACAGGATGAAACATTTGGACTAAACTGACAAAATACACCAAACCAGATGGACTAAAATTTAACTCTAAATCATATTATATGATAAGAATAAAGGATTACTCCTTGTAGCCGAAGAAAAGAAAAGATGGTGCTTTTAAACATTTTTCATTACGCATATCATTTTAATTTTTCTTTTCTAAAAAAAGGCATTATTATGTTAATTTTATGTAAGTCGTTGTATTATGTTTAAATTTTGATGTATTGTACACTTCATTTATGTTTATTATGGATTTGTTTAAGGTTTAAAGCTTATACTCGTGCGTTGCTGCGGAAACGACAATTTGCTTATTTTTTAGTTGAAATGATAGACAATTTCATTACTTATTACCAGTGTGGGACTTGCATAAAACTAATAAGAAGTAAAAAAATCATGAAAACTTTCAAAAATACAATCTATTTTATTATATTATAAACTTATAAATTAGCAACTTCTTTATGCATAGATGTGTTGTACTTTTACCTTTGGGAGTGTTTCAAAAAAAATTGGAATTTTCCCTTTTTAATCTTAAAGTATCAATCTTTGACAATTTTAGTTTAAGGTTTTAATCTTTGGTAATTTAACCCCTTGATTAATTTGATTTTTCACTTCTACTTCAAAAGTTTCCGTCTTATGCAATTTAACCCCTTTGATTAATTTGGACTCTCACTTCTAATTCAAAAGTTTCCATCTTTACAATTTAACCACTTTGATTTTTTTTTACTTTTAACCTAAAGTTTTTCAACTTTTGCAACTTTGAACACATATACTTTTCATCTATCGCAAGTTTTGTGTTTAACGTTTCGTTCTAGATTTTCCGATTTAACATGCCACAACGTGCGTGTGGAGTTCAACTTTTTTTTCATCTACTTTATCCTGTTTGACAGGCCCGTCACAACGCGTCTATTTTTCTCCGTTTGATAGGTCTGTTGCAATGCGTGGGTCATAGATCGGCTCAGTTATTATTTTCTATGTTTTACACACAGGCTCGCGATCATGTAAGAAACATTTGTCTTTCATCTAATATGATATATAACTAACGCATCTCCCGCCGCATTGCGACGGGTGGTAATTCTAGTTCTAGTTACTATAAATAAGCAACAAAAATGTGCAATACAACTTGTACCTTGTGCTTTGGGACTTTTAAAAAAAACTTGATTCTTTTTCCTTTTAATCCAAAGGTTTTTACCTTTGGCAATTTTAACCCTACATAATTTGTTTTTTTAACTTTAACCAAAAACTTTTCATTGTTTGCAATTTAACTTCACAACTTTTGTCACTTTTACTTTTCATCTTTCGCAAATTTTCGTTTTACGTATAGTTCTCAATTTTTCGAGCTAATACGACACAGCGTACGACTGTAGTTCAACTTTTTTATGTTTTGTTTCAAATTTTGCAAGTTAACACGGCCCAACGTGCATGTGTGGTTCAACGTTTTTACCTCTATTTTTCCATTTTAACAGCTTCGTCGCAACACGCAGATCCTAGGTTGAGTCAGTGTTGGTGGTCAATGACGATTGTGTGGCATTAGTACTATTTGACACTGTTTTACACCCCGTCGCAACGCGGGGTGTGCTTTGGGGGTTTCTCAAAGAAAAAATGGTTATCATATGGTTGTTGTAACCTTGGCTTGGGGGGTTTTCCAAAAAAAATTGATTTTTTTTTTACATTTCACCCAAAAGTATTTCATAAATTACTTTTAACCAAAAACTATTTGTTTTTTTTTTACTTTTAACCCAAAACTTTTGCAATCTATTCTCACAACTTTTTTTTACTTTCAACTTTGGTCCTTTATAGTTTTCATTTTCCGCAATTTTTTCGCTTTATGCTTGGTTCTAAATTTTGTGACTTAATACATCGCAACGTGTGTCTTTGGTTGAACGTTTTTGCGTTTCGTTCTAAATTTTGCGAGTTAACATGACGCAACGTGCGTGTGTGGGTGAACGTTTTTACATCGTCTATTTTTTCCCGTTTGACAGGTTTAACATAACGTGCGGATCCTAGATCGACTTAGTTATAACTAAAGAATCCCCGCTGCATTGTGGCGGGTCGTAATTCTAGTTCTAACAAATTTGTTGTTGTGACATGCGTAACAACATGATCTCAATTACTGCATCATCTGTGGTAGAGACATACGCTTACTGAGCTCTTCAACTATATTCTTCTAACTATTATGTCTTTTTTTTTCATAAAGCTCCAATAATTCAATATCTTGCTGGGTTTTACCCCTTTCAAACAAAACAAATGGAATTAAAAGGGTGTGCAATTCGGATCATTACCTTTTAGGATTTGTCCAACTTTTTTTTTTCAAGACAAGAAACGACAAATTGATTTTAAAGTTTGAAAGTCTTAAAAGTCAAACCCCAAAGTCATTTTTAATTTGTTGTTTGCTTTTTGAGCAAATTCTAATCTAGTTCATGTAAATTAAAGAATTAGAACTGTCCATTTTTACCTAAACCCAACCCGACCCGAATCCAAAGCCACCCAAACTCGACCAACGCGAACCTTATATGGGTCGGTTTTGGGTCACTTTTCCCCGCCAAAAACCCCAAACAACCTGCACCAAATAACCCAAAACACGAAAAAAAACCCAAACTTTTATTGTTTTTATATATGTGAATTACTATTGATTTGATTATACCATTCGATAGTAGATAAGATTCATTAAGATGACCCAAAACCATCTCCTTCTGCTGCAACCCATTAAAAAAGGTTCAAGTTTCCCCTCAAAAAAGGTTGAATTACTATTGATTTTAAGGAAATTGGCCTGTAATAATCCCACCTAGAACTTATTGGCTATTAATAATCCCACCTCAGAATATTCCCCCCACCAGTCCCATCTTTCATCTATTTTTCCAACAATGGTCCCCCGTTAAAAAAACTTAACGGAGTTAAGCTTTTTTCCAAATTACAAACAGATTTTTTAAGGCTTTTGATCAGAACCATTGATGTAAAACTCACTTCGAAATGGTGCTCCAAGTGACTTGATTTTGGTTAATTTGAAATATAAACACCCGATTTGAAGCGTCGTTTTCATCGTTTGGAGCACCGTTTTGAGGCAAGTTTTACATCAATGGAGTTGTATCGTCGTTCTAATCAAAAGCCCTAAAAAATCTTTTTGTAATTTGGAAAAAAACTTAACTCCGTTAAGTTTTTTTAACGGGGGACCATTGTAGGAAAAATAGGTGAAAGGTGGGACTGGTATGGGGAATATTCTGAGGTGGGATTATTAATGGCCAATAAGGTCTGGGTGAGATTATTACAGGCCAATTCCCCTTGATTTTATTATACATGTCTAGATTGTCCTTAAAGTGTTTTAAAACTTTGGACAATGTCCAAGTTTCCCACCTCTAAAATGGCTTGCTTCATTTGTAAATTCTGCTTCAAGATTTGTACCTATGACAAAATTACCAAAAGGGTAAAAAACACAGTCCTCTTAATAATGTATTATAGATAAAATTACCGTTGTTAATTTCACAATCTATTTAATTAATTTTTCTTCTTCAATTTAATTCTTATGTATAAAGACCACTTTACCCTCAACTCATCTCATTTAGTATTTGTAAGGACTCTCAAAAATTGTCCTAAAAATACCCGTAAGTAACAACCCGGACCCCTGAAACCCTAAACCATATTAAAAATCAAGAAAAACAAAATTCGGGGTTCCAGGCGGGCGGCGTAAAAGACAAGCTATGTCTTACGCGGGCCGCGTCAAACATGTGTTGACCGGATAAGTGTTCCGGATCCACGTGGTGTCCAGCTGGCTAACCTACCGATGACCAATCAACCCTACTCGTAGACTAGGCGGCCTCGCGGGCCGCGTAAAGTTCGTGTTATGGTTTACGCGGGCCGCGTGAGGTCCTAATTTTAGCTATAAATAGCTTGTTGCATGCACAGTCCACTGGTGTCGAAACAAACTCACAAAAACGAAGTTATAATACTCTGAAGTCGAAATTACTTTCAATTATATTAGCGAGGCGCTGCTCCGATACCGGGTATTAACTCGATCGCTGCTACGATTCAATGTCCGATCGATTAAACTATCCAATGGATGTTTAAGTGCTGCCCACATTAGGGTTTATGCTTTGTCATTCGTCATTAATATGATGGATGTTTAAGTATCACACTTTGTCATTCGTTGTGAAGGTTTTAATCTCGTGAGTTATCGTAAATGCTATATTAGTTACTAACCGAGTTCGTGTGCATGTTATTAAATTTAGGTTAAAAGGCTAATCAGTAGGCTAAGCTCTGCTAATATAAATCTGCGATGTGAGTCATTCTCTTTTTATCAAATTTGATTTCAAAAGAATGTTTATTTTCAAAGTTATAATTACAGGGATTAAGTCTTTGTAGTCACCAAATTACAGCCGGTATGTGGGGTTTTGTATACATTACTTGATAACCTTCACCATTGGACAACGAGTTAGCCAAGGGGTGATATGACCATAGTCACAGACACCATTGGACTCTGAGGTTACCAATGGATGTTCGAGTGACAAATACTGTGGGTAGTTGGTTGATATATGGAAACATTGTAATCGCTCTTAATACTGTAAATTATAACAAACGAGTCGTTTTAGTAAAAAGAATGATTCACCAGTATTTCCCGCTGACAAAACCTTTTTCAAACATGTTTCAGGTGATCTGTTGTGATCCAGGAAAAGTGCAGCGAAGCACTACAAGCTTAAGGAAGTGGCTCAATATAAAATAAAGAAACATGTTTTGTAAAATAAAGATTTCTCCGTGAAATCATATGATTGTAAATTACCGGGGTTTTATCCCGAATGTGAAATAAAATAATCGGCAAATTACAGTTTTAAAAAGATCCTGAAGAAAACTTCCGCTGTCAACTTAATTAAATAAATACCACGGGATTTTCTGTTCCGCGGTTCCTGAAACGGGTCAAACCGGGTCGGGGGCCGTGATAGAAAAAGGTGGTATCAGAGCCACTGATTTAAGCCAATTAAGTATTTAGAAAATACTTAATTTTACTGATTGCTATTTTTGTGATTATGTGTTTTATTATTTGAATATTTGTGTACAGTATGGGTAAACAAAAGCTTTCAAACATCTATCTTAAATTAGATAGGTCATCAAACGAGAAGGGAAGTTCATCCCAAACAAATTCCTCAAAACATTATGCAAATCCTGAAGAAGGAATATTTGTTCGAAAAGCACAATATGAGGAACCACTTTCTCCTAATAAAAGAAGTTTGATTATTAGGAAAAGTCAGGAGAAATTAAAGAAATCACAACCAAAAGAAAAGAGAGTGAATCAGAAAACCCAAGAACTAGGCAGTAACCCACCATGGGAAGACAAGTTAGATGAAAAATGGGCAAATCTTTATATGCTAGCCACTGTAGCAGTAAATGCAAATCTTTAAATACTCTGACTCAAGTTTTAGCACCCTTATCACTTACAATCCAGAAACCTTATCCAGTAAATAAATAAGTTTATAATAAACCCTAGTGTGTTTTAATTTTCAGTTGTTTTTGTATTAAATTAGTCACACGGTATGAAATAATATTTAAAGGTTATCTATGAAATTTTGTTATAAAAATTTTAACTTAGTAATTTTGTGTATTTTGCATATATGCTAAACAGCATGAATGACTTATCTGAAGCCCTTCAAAATCTTAATCTCTATCCGGTGAAAATAGAGGTTTCTAGAGATTTTATTGGTTACATACCCGATCTAGAAGAACCTATGGAATTCAACGCTCCACCTCCAGAGAAAACCAAGCCTAAGAAAAGGAGGAGATTTGTAGGATGGAGGCGTGTGCGCAGGAGGAAACCCGCAACTAGGAAAATTCCTAAAATAGAAAATCCCTTAGACAAAGGGAAGGGGATTGAAGTCGGGGACAGTTCTAGGCAGATAGAAATACAGTTTGGGGAAGATTCTAGGCAGACAGAAATGGAGAATGGAGAATGGAGAAGGTTCTAGGCAAACCTAGATAGAAATTGGGGAAAGCTCTAGATAGATTGAGGAGTTACCATTTCAGGAGGAATTTGATCGTGCATTGGCAAGCTGTGATATCGTCAGGCCTGTCAATAATAATCTCTACCCTTATCCTGTTGAAACTCAATTTCCAATGAATTTGGAACCAGCAATCCCAGAACCTATAATCCACACCCAACCTTTAGGAATGGATGAGTGGTGGACCAATTATTGACAGTTCCAAAACCTGCTCAACAGTCCTTATTCCTTTCTCCCTCAGTTTGACCCAGAACCTATACCAAACCCACCAATGAGCAATGAAAATTTAGCTGAACTCCGCCACTTTGGCGAGGAGCTGGTGGATGCAGGAAATAGGATCAGGGAAGTAGGAGAACAGATCTCCTGGAAATACGACGAGAGGGAACGTCGTTACTGAAGTACCAACTGACGAAGGATAGAGGGGTTTGTGAAACTATGATTGTATAATAATAATAGTAAAATATAATCTTGTAAAATAACTACAAATAAAACTTTGTAATATAAATGGTGTGTATTGACGCATATATATAAATATAAAAAAATGGGAATCGAGAAATCGATAGTTTTGGCTATATGTGTGTTGTGAAATTTGTATGATTATTTTGTATAATTGTTATATATTCGATACTAATAAATTATATATATTAATTATCAGATGGAAAATGCTAATAATGAACCAGTAAACGAGGTTAACCATTCTGAGCAACATCCGGAAGATCAATTTATGACTAGGCAAGATATAGAAAATATCGTTGCTCAAGGAATAGCCAATGATATTCCAGCAATACTTGCTGCTGCCCAGAAACCTGTTGAACCTCAACAAATTATTCCTAGCAAACGTATTTCTGAAGATAACTTCAGTAATAGCGTAAACGGAAGCGGTAATCATACTAATCATGATAATGAACCACGGCATGCTCCGCTCCCTAAGAAAATGAAAGCTGCAACACCTGGTTGCACTTATAAAGAATTTCTTGCTTGTAAACCCGCTGAATTTGCAGGCAATGAAGGAGCGACTACGGCACTGCGTTGGTTAGAGAAAACCGAGGCAGTGATTACAATAAGTAAATGTGCCAAGGACGACAAGGTCATGTACGCGTCAAATCTTTTCAAAGAAGGGGTGCTAGAATGGTGGAATACAGTACTTCAAGCCAAAGGAAGAAATATGGCCTATGCCATGAACTGGGAAGAATTTAAGAGTCTTGTAGAAAGAAAATTTTGTCCCGAATATGAAAAAGATCAATGGCAAATAAGTTCCTAAATCATCGAATGATGGGGGTAGATTGTCGCGGGTATACTTCGACATTCTTTGAATATGCTAGAGTGGTACCAACATTGGCTTCGCCAGAACCGGTACTCATTTCTCGCTATATTTGGGGATTAATTAGCGAAATCCATAATATCGTTAAAGCTGCGAGACCTCGTACTATTGACGATGCGGTGGAATTAGCTAACACCCTAACTGACGAACTGGTACGCACAAGAGATGAAAACAGGAAAAAGGAACTGGCTCAGAAAATTACCCAAGGATTTCGTACGGGTAATAACAGCAGTTTCAGGAGAAGAGGAACAGGGCAATCTTCAACTCCGCCGTTCTGCAGGAATTGCAAAAAGAAACATTATGGAAGATGTAATGTAACCTGCAACTTTTGTAAAGTCGCAGGCCATCGCGAAGAAGACTGCAGAAAGAAAACAAGAATCTGCAATAACTGTGGAGAAACAGGACATTTTAAGACAGAATGCCCTAAGTTGATTAAACTAGCAGACAATAAAGCTAAACCAGCCGACGGAGCTACCAAGAAGAATGCTCGTGCATTCCAATTAACTACTCAGGAGGCAGAACTCATTCCAGATGTGATAGCTGGTACGTTCTTAGTTCACAACATTTACGCAAAAGTATTATTTGACTCTGGTGCAAACCAAAGTTTTATAAATACTTCATTCTGCCAAGCTCTTAACTTACCCTTAACCAACCTTAGTCAGATTTTTACAGTCGAAACGGCAGACGGAAATTCTATTAACATAGATAAGGTTTTGCAAAAAGAAAATATAGAACTTTCAGGTCATAAATTTCATGCAAACCTATTGCCAATGAATTTAACTGGATTCGATGTCGTATTAGGAATGGATTGGTTAGTAGCCAACCATGCTCGAATCCTTTGTGATAAAAATTCTATAGAGATTCAGGCACCTACTGGGGAAGTAATCATGATTACAGGAGATAAACCACATAAACCCATGAAGTTCATATCAGTAATGAAAGTTGCTAGTTATGAACGAAAGCAAGGAATAGTATATATGATTTTTAGTAATCATTAGTACTAAGGGTAAAGAACTTAAGGAGATTCCTGTAGTCTCAGAATACCCAGAAGAGTTACCAGGATTACCACCAGATAGGGAGGTAGAATTTAGAATTCATCTAATTCCAGGAACTATACCGATAGCCAAGGCACCTTATCGGTTAGCACCCACAGAAATGTTAGAACTGAAAAAGCAATTAGATAAATTACTAAGTAAAGGTTTCATACAACCTAGTTCATCCCCGTGGGGAGCACCAGTGTTGTTTGTAAAGAAGAAGGATGGTTCGATGAGAATGTGTATTGATTATAGAGAATTGAATAAGGTTACAATTAAGAATCGATACCCATTACCTAGGATTGATGATTTTTTTGATCAACTTCAAGGAACTAGATATTTTTCTAAGATAGATTTACGCTCCGGATACCATCAATTGAAGGTACAAGAAGAAGACATACCTAAAACTGCTTTCAGAACTAGGTATGGTCACTACGAGTTTACAGTCATGCCCTTTGGGTTAACAAATGCTCCAGCAGCATTTATGGACATGATGAATAGAATCTGTAAACCGTATTTAGATAAATTTGTAATTGTTTTTATCGACGATATACTTATTTATTCCAAAAATCAGGAAGAGCATTGTCAGCACTTGCATGCACTATTAACGTTGTTAAGAAAAGAAAAGCTTTACGCCAAATTCTCGAAGTGTGAATTTTGGCTGCAAGAAGTGCAATTCTTAGGACACATGGTGAATCACGAAGGTATTCATGTAGATCCTGCTAAGATAGAGGCAATTACCAAATGGAAGGTTCCACAATCCGCAATGGAAATTAGGAGTTTTATAGGTTTAGCCGGATATTATAGACGGTTTATTAAGGATTTTTCCAAGATAGTTGTACCATTAACTAAGCTAACCTGTAAAGAAGTTAAGTTTGAATGGGGACCTAAACAAGAAGAAGCTTTTAGGATTTTAAAACAAAAGTTAACAAATGCTCCAATCCTAGCTTTACCAGAAGGGATTGAAGACTTTGAAGTTTACTGTGATGCTTCAAAACTAGGTTTAGGATGTGTGCTAATGCAACGCAAGAAGGTAATTGCGTATGCTTCAAGGCAATTGAAAAAGCATGAAGAAAACTATACGACTCATGATTTAGAATTAGGAGCCGTAATTTTTGCCCTTAAAATTTGGAGACATTATCTGTACGGAAGTAAATTTACTGTCTATACGGATCATAAAAGTTTAAGATATATATTTGGGCAAAAAGAACTAAACATGAGGCAAAGGAGATGGATGGAAATCCTAAGTGACTACGACTGTGATATTCAGTATCACGAAGGAAAGGCAAATGTAGTTTCTGACGCCTTAAGCCGTAAGTATCATGAGAAACAATGACGGGTTCGTGCTCTTAGATTAAATCTGTAGTTAGATTTAATGGAACAAATAAAGCATTTTCAAGAAACAGCAATTAAGGATGATGCTGAAGGAATGAATGGACGAATAAAAGAATTAGAACAAGGAGCTGATGGAATTTGGAGATTCCACAAAAGAAGAATTTGGGTACCTAAGCAGGGAGAATTAAGAAATAAGATTTTTGAAGAAGCCCATAAATCTAGGTATACCATGCACCCTAGAAACAATAAAATGTACCAATATTTAAGAAATAATTTTTGGTGGATAGGAATGAAAAAGGACATAGCTCGATATGTTTCTAAGTGTCTTACTTGTTTACAAGTTAAGACAGAACACCAGAAACCTTCAGGTCTACTACAACAATTTGAAATGCCTGTATGGAAATGGGAACTCATAACAATGGATTTTGTTACTAAGTTACCCAAAACCAGAAAAGGTAATGATGCGATTTCAGTAATTGTAGATTGATTAACCAAATCAGCTCACTTTCTACCTATGAAAGAAACCTTTAGCATGGAAAGATTGGCAAAGTTGTATGTAGATGAAGTAGTATCTTTACATGGAGTTCCACTCTCTATTGTTTCGGATAGGGATAGTCGTTTTACTTCCCATTTTTGGACAAGTTTCCAAGACGCAATGGGAACTCGACTAAATTTAAGTACGGCATATCATCCTCAGACAGACGGACAAAGTGAAAGGACAATCCAAACTCTGGAAGACATGCTTCGAGCATGTGTAATAGATTTTGGTGGAAATTGGGACGATCATTTACCCTTAATTGAATTCTCCTATAACAATAGTTATCATGCAAGCATTGAAACTGCCCCATTTGAAGCACTGTATGGAAGAAAGTGCAGAACTCCAGTTTGTTGGGCAGAAATAGGAGAAAGTCAATTGTCAGGACCGGAGATTGTGCAAGAAACTACAGACAAAATTACACAAATCAAGGAAAGATTAAAGACGGCTCAAGATCGTCAAAAGAGTTATGCAGACAATAGACGGAAGCCGTTGGAATTCCAAATAGGAGACAAAGTACTATTGAAAGTTTCACCTTGGAAAGGAGTAGTTCGATTTGGTAAGAAAGGAAAGCTAAGTCCAAGATACGTAGGACCATTTTCAGTAATCCAACGTATAGGACCAGTTGCTTATCGTTTACAACTACCAGAAGAGTTAGCTGGAGTACATGATGTATTTCATGTATCCAATCTCAAGAAATGCCTATCAGATGAATCTTTGGTAGTACCTCTTCAAGATATAGAGGTAAACGAAAAGTTAAAATTTGTTGAGAAACCTCTTCAGATAGAAGGCAGAAAGGTAAAATTTCTCAAACACAAACGGCTAGTACTTGTCAAGGTCAAGTGGGATTCAAAGAGAGGACCTGAATACACTTGGGAACTAGAATCAGAGATGAAGCAAAAGTATCTTCACTTATTCCAATAAATCTCGAGGACGAGATTTTAAATAAGGTGGGGAGAATGTAAGGACTCTCAAAAATTGTCCTAAAAATACCCGTAAGTAACAACCCGGACCCCTGAAACCCTAAACCATATTAAAAATCAAGAAAAACAAAATTCTGAGTTCCAGGCGGGTCGCGTAAAAGACAAGCTATGTCTTACGCGGGCCGCGTCAAACATGTGTTGACCGGATAAGTGTTCCGGATCCACGTGGTGTCCAGCTGGCTAACCTACCGATGACCAATCAACCCTACTCGTAGACTAGGCGGCCTCGCGGGCCGCGTAAAGTTCATGTTATGGTTTACGCGGGCCGCGTGATGTCCTAATTTTAGCTATAAATAGCTTGTTGCATGCACAGTCCACTGGTGTCGAAACAAACTCACAAAAATGAAGTTATAATACTCTGAAGTCGAAATTACTTTCAATTATATTAGCGAGGCGCTGCTCCGATACCGGGTATTAACTCGATCGCTGCTACGATTCAATGTCCGATCGATTAAACTATCCAATGGATGTTTAAGTGCTGCCCACATTAGGGTTTATGCTTTGTCATTCGTCATTAATATGATGGATGTTTAAGTATCGCACTTTGTCATTCGTTGTGAAGGTTTTAATCTCGTGAGTTATCGTAAATGCTGTATTAGTTACTAACCGAGTTCGTGTGCATGTTATTAAATTTAGGTTAAAAGGCTAATCAGTAGGCTAAGCTCTGCTCATATAAATCTGTGATGTGAGTCATTCTCTTTTTATTAAATTTGATTTCAAAAGCATGTTTATTTTCAAAGTTATAATTACAGGGATTAAGTCTTTGTAGTCACCAAATTACAGCCGGTATGTGGGGTTTTGTATACATTACTTGATAACCTTCACCATTGGACAACGAGTTAGCCAATGGGTGATATGACCATAGTCACAGACACCATTGGACTCTGAGGTTACCAATGGATGTTCGAGTAATACTGTGGGTAGTTGGTTGATATATGGAAACATTGTAATCGCTCTTAATACTGTAAATTATAACAAACGAGTCGTTTTAGTAAAAAGAATGATTCACCAGTATTTCCCGCTGACAAAACCTTTTTCAAACATGTTTCAGGTGATCTGTTGTGATCCAGGAAAAGTGCAGCGAAGCACTACAAGCTTAAGGAAGTGGCTCAATATAAAATAAAGAAACATGTTTTGTAAAATAAAGATTTCTCCGTGAAATCATATGATTGTAAATTACCGGGGTTTTATCCCAAATGTGAAATAAAATAATCGGGAAATTACAGTTTTAAAAAGATCCTGAAGAAAACTTCCGCTGTCAACTTAATTAAATAAATACCACGGGATAATTACCGGGGTTTTATCCCGAATATGATTGTAAATTACCGGGGTTTTATCCCGAATATGATTGTAAATTACCGGGGTTTTATCCCGTGGTATTTATTTAATTAAGTTGACAGCGGAAGTTTTCTTCAGGATCTTTTTAAAACTGTAATTTCCCGATTATTTTATTTCACATTTGGGATAAAACCCCGGTAATTTACAATCATATGATTTCACGGAGAAATCTTTATTTTACAAAACATGTTTCTTTATTTTATATTGAGCCACTTCCTTAAGCTTGTAGTGCTTCGCTGCACTTTTCCTGGATCACAACAGATCACCTGAAACATGTTTGAAAAAGGTTTTGTCAGCGGGAAATACTGGTGAATCATTCTTTTTACTAAAACGACTCGTTTGTTATAATTTACAGTATTAAGAGCGATTACAATGTTTCCATATATCAACCAACTACCCACAGTATTACTCGAACATCCATTGGTAACCTCAGAGTCCAATGGTGTCTGTGACTATGGTCATATCACCCATTGGCTAACTCGTTGTCCAATGGTGAAGGTTATCAAGTAATGTATACAAAACCCCACATACCGGCTGTAATTTGGTGACTACAAAGACTTAATCCCTGTAATTATAACTTTGAAAATAAACATGCTTTTGAAATCAAATTTAATAAAAAGAGAATGACTCACATCACAGATTTATATGAGCAGAGCTTAGCCTACTGATTAGCCTTTTAACCTAAATTTAATAACATGCACACGAACTCGGTTAGTAACTAATACAGCATTTACGATAACTCACGAGATTAAAACCTTCACAACGAATGACAAAGTGCGATACTTAAACATCCATCATATTAATGACGAATGACAAAGCATAAACCCTAATGTGGGCAGCACTTAAACATCCATTGGATAGTTTAATCGATCGGACATTGAATCGTAGCAGCGATCGAGTTAATACCCGGTATCGGAGCAGCGCCTCGCTAATATAATTGAAAGTAATTTCGACTTCAGAGTATTATAACTTCATTTTTGTGAGTTTGTTTCGACACCAGTGGACTGTGCATGCAACAAGCTATTTATAGCTAAAATTAGGACATCACGCGGCCCGCGTAAACCATAACATGAACTTTACGCGGCCCGCGAGGCCGCCTAGTCTACGAGTAGGGTTGATTGGTCATCGGTAGGTTAGCCAGCTGGACACCACGTGGATCCGGAACACTTATCCGGTCAACACATGTTTGACGCGGCCCGCGTAAGACATAGCTTGTCTTTTACGCGACCCGCCTGGAACCCAGAATTTTGTTTTTCTTGATTTTTAATATGGTTTAGGGTTTCAGGGGTCCGGGTTGTTACTTACGGGTATTTTTAGGACAATTTTTGAGAGTCCTTACATTCTCCCCACCTTATTTAAAATCTCGTCCTCGAGATTTATTGGAATAAGTGAAGATACTTTCGCTTCATCTCTGATTCCAGTTCCCAAGTGTATTCAGGTCCTCTCTTTGAATCCCACTTGACCTTGACAAGTACTAGCCGTTTGTGTTTGAGAAATTTTACCTTTCTGCCTTCTATCTGAAGAGGTTTCTCAACAAATTTTAACTTTTCGTTTACCTCTATATCTTGAAGAGGTACTACCAAAGATTCATCTGATAGGCATTTCTTGAGATTGGATACATGAAATACATCATGTACTCCAGCTAACTCTTCTGGTAGTTTTAAACGATAAGCAACTGGTCCTATACGTTGGATTACTGAAAATGGTCCTACGTATCTTGGACTTAGCTTTCCTTTCTTACCAAATCGAATTACTCCTTTCCAAGGTGAAACTTTCAATAGTACTTTGTCTCCTATTTGGAATTCCAACGGCTTCCGTCTATTGTCTGCATAACTCTTTTGACGATCTTGAGCCGTCTTTAATCTTTCCTTGATTTGTGTAATTTTGTCTGTAGTTTCTTGCACAATCTCCGGTCCTGACAATTGACTTTCTCCTATTTCTGCCCAACAAACTGGAGTTCTGCACTTTCTTCCATACAGTGCTTCAAATGGGGCAGTTTCAATGCTTGCATGATAACTATTGTTATAGGAGAATTCAATTAAGGGTAAATGATCGTCCCAATTTCCACCAAAATCTATTACACATGCTCGAAGCATGTCTTCCAGAGTTTGGATTGTCCTTTCACTTTGTCCGTCTGTCTGAGGATGATATGCCGTAATTTAGTCGAGTTCCCATTGCGTCTTGGAAACTTGTCCAAAAATGGGAAGTAAAACGACTATCCCTATCCGAAACAATAGAGAGTGGAACTCCATGTAAAGATACTACTTCATCTACATACAACTTTGCCAATCTTTCCATGCTAAAGGTTTCTTTCATAGGTAGAAAGTGAGCTGATTTGGTTAATCGATCTACAATTACCCAAATCGCATCATTACCTTTTCTGGTTTTGGGTAACTTAGTAACAAAATCCATTGTTATGAGTTCCCATTTCCATACAGGCATTTCTAATTGTTGTAGTAGACCTGAAGGTTTCTGGTGTTCTGCCTTAACTTGTGAACAAGTAAGATACTTAGAAACATATCGAGCCATGTCCTTTTTCATTCCTATCCACCAAAAATTATTTCTTAAATCTTGGTACATTTTATTGTTTCCAGGGTGCATGGTATACCTAGATTTATGGGCTTCTTCTAAAATCTTATTTCTTAATTCTCCCTGCTTAGGTACCCAAATTCTTCTTTTGTGTAATCTCCAAATTCCATGAGCTCCTTATTCTAATTCTTTTATTCGTCCTTTCATTCCTTCAGCATCATCCTTGATTGCTATTTCTTGAAAATGCTTTAATTGTTCCATTAACTCTAACTGCAGATTTAATCTAAGAGCACGAACCCGTCATTGTTTCTCATGATACTTACGGCGTAAGGCGTCAGCAACTACATTTGCCTTTCCTTCGTGATACTGAATATCACAGTCGTAGTCACTTAGGATTTCCATCCATCTCCTTTGCCTCATGTTTAGTTCTTTTTGCCCAAATATATATCTTAAACTTTTATGATCCGTATAGACAGTAAATTTACTTCCGTAAAGATAATGTCTCCAAATTTTAAGGGCAAAAATTACGGCTCCTAATTCTAAATCATGAGTTGTATAGTTTTCTTCGTGCTTTTTCAACTGCGTTGAAGCATACGCAATTACCTTCTTGCGTTGCATTAGCACACATCCTAATCCTAGTTTTGAAGCATCACTGTAAACTTCAAAGTCTTCAATCCCTTCTGGTAAAGCTAGGATTGGAGCCTTTGTTAACTTTTGTTTTAAAATCCTAAAAGCTTCTTCTTGTTTAGGTCCCCATTCAAACTTAACTTCTTTACAGGTTAGCTTAGTTAATGGTACAACTATCTTGGAAAAATCCTTAATAAACCGTCTATAATATCCGGCTAAACCTATAAAACTCCTAATTTCCATTGCGGATTGTGGAACCTTCCATTTGGTAATTGCCTCTATCTTAGCAGGATCTACATGAATACCTTCGTGATTCACCATGTGTCCTAAGAATTGCACTTCTTGCAGCCAAAATTCACACTTCGAGAATTTGGCGTAAAGCTTTTCTTTTCTTAACAACGTTAATAGTGCATGCAAGTGCTGACAATGATCTTCCTGATTTTTGGAATAAATAAGTATATCGTCGATAAAAACAATTACAAATTTATCCAAATACGGTTTACAGATTCTATTCATCATGTCCATAAATGCTGCTGGAGCATTTGTTAACCCAAAGGGCATGACTGTAAACTCGTAGTGACCATACCTAGTTCTGAAAGCAGTTTTAGGTATGTCTTCTTCTTGTACCTTCAATTGATGGTATCCAGAGCGTAAATCTATCTTAGAAAAATATCTAGCTCCTTCAAGTTGATCAAAAAGATCATCAATCCTAGGTAATGGGTATCGATTCTTAATTGTAACCTTATTCAATTCTCTATAATCAATACACATTCTCATCGAACCATCCTTCTTCTTTACAAACAACACTGGTGCTCCCCACGGGGATGAACTAGGTTGTATGAAACCTTTACTTAGTAATTCATCTAATTGCTTTTTCAGTTCTAACATTTCTGTGGGTGCTAACCGATAAGGTGCCTTGGCTATCGGTATAGTTCCTGGAATTAGATGAATTCTAAATTCTACCTCCCTATCTGGTGGTAATCCTGGTAACTCTTCTGGGTATTCTGAGACTACAGGAATCTCCTTAAGTTCTTTACCCTTAGTACTAATGATTACTGAAATCATATATACTATTCATTGCTTTCGTTCACAACTAGCAACTTTCATTACTGATATGAACTTCATGGGTTTACGTGGTTTATCTCCTGTAATCATGATTACTTCCCCAGTAGGTGCCTGAATCTCTATAGAATTGTTATCACAAAGGATTCGAGCATGGTTGGCTACTAACCAATCCATTCCTAATACGACATCGAATCCAGATAAATTCATTGGCAATAGGTTTGCATGAAATTTATGACCTGAAAGTTCTATATTTTCTTTTTGCAAAACCTTATCTATGTTAATAAAATTTCCGTCTGCCGTTTCGACTGTAAAAATCTGACTAAGGTTGGTTAAGGGTAAGTTAAGAGCTTGGCAGAATGAAGTATTTATAAAACTTTGGTTTGCACCAGAGTCAAATAATACTTTTGCGTAAATGTTGTGAACTAAGAACGTACTAGCTATCACATCTGGAATGAGTTCTGCCTCCTGAGTAGATAATTGGAATGCACGAGCATTCTTCTTGGTAGCTCTGTCGGCTGGTTTAGCTTTATTGTCTGCTGGTTTAACCAACTTAGGGCATTCTGTCTTAAAATGTCCTGTTTCTCCACAGTTATAGCAGATTCTTGTTTTCTTTCTACAGTCTTCTTCGCGATGGCCTGCGACTTTACAAAAGTTGTAGGTTACATTACATCTTCCATAATGTTTCTTTTTGCAATTCCTGCAGAACGGCGGAGTTGAAGATTGCCCTGTTCCTCTTTTCCTGAAACTGCTGTTATTACCCGTACAAAATCCTTGGGTAATTTTCTGAGCCAGTTCCTTTTTCCTGTTTTCATCTCTTGTGCGTACCAGTTCGTCAGTTAGGGTGTTAGCTAATTCCACCGCATCGTCAATAGTACGAGGTCTCGCAGCTTTAACGATATTACGGATTTCGCTAATTAATCCCCAAATATAGCGAGAAATGAGTACCGGTTCTGGCGAAGCCAGTGTTGGTACCACTCTAGCATATTCAAAGAATGTCGAAGTATACCCGCGACAATCTACCCCCATCATTCGATGATTTAGGAACTTATTTGTCATTTGATCTTTTTCATATTCGGGACAGAATTTTCTTTCTACAAGACTCTTAAATTCTTCCCAGTTCATGGCATAGGCCATACTTCTTCCTTTGGCTTGAAGTACTGTATTCCACCATTCTAGCGCCCCTTCTTTGAAAAGATTTGACGCGTACATGACCTTGTCGTCCTTGGCACATTTACTTATTGTAATCACTACCTCGGTTTTCTCTAACCAACGCAGTGCCGCAGTCGCTCCTTCATTGCCTGCAAATTCAGCGGGTTTACAAGCAAGAAATTCTTTGTAAGTGTAACCAGGTGTTGCAGCTTTCATTTTCTTAGGGAGCGGAGCCTGCCGTGGTTCATTATCATGATTAGTATGATTACCACTTTCGTTTATGCTATTACTGAAGTTATCTTCAGAAATACGTTTGCTAGGAATAATTTGTTGAGGTTCAACAGGTTTCTGGGCAGCAGCAAGTATTGCTGGAATAGCATTGGCTATTCCTTGAGCAACGATATTTTCTATATCTTGCCTAGTCATAAATTGATCTTCCGGATGTTGCTCAGAATGGTTAACCTCGTTTACTGGTTCATTATTAGTGTTTTCCATCTGATAATTAATATATATAATTTATTAGTATCGAATAAATAACAATTATACAAAATAATCATACAAATTTCACAACACACATATAGCCAAAACTATCGATTTCTCGATTCCCATTTTTTTTATATTTATATATATGCGTCAATACACACCATTTATATTACAAAGTTTTATTTGTAGTTATTTTACAAGATTATATTTTACTATTATTATTATTATACAATCATAGTTTCACAAACCCCTCTATCCTTCGTCAGTTGGTACTTCAGTAACGACGTTCCCTCTCGTCGTATTTCCAGGAGATCTGTTCTCCTACTTCCCTGATCCTATTTCCTGCATCCACCAGCTCCTCGCCAAAGTGGCGGAGTTCAGCTAAATTTTCATTGCTCATTGGTGGGTTTGGTATAGGTTCTGGGTCAAACTGAGGGAGAAATGAATAAGGACTGTTGAGCAGGTTTATTATAACACACTAGGGTTTATTATAAACTTATTTATTTACTGGATAAGGTTTCTGGATTGTAAGTGATAAGGGTGCTAAAACTTGAGTCAGAGTATTTAAAGATTTGCATTTACTGCTACAGTGGCTAGCATATAAAGATTTGCCCATTTTTCATCTAACTTGTCTTCCCATGGTGGGTTACTGTCTAGTTCTTGGGTTTTCTGATTCACTCTCTTTTCTTTTGGTTGTGATTTCTTTAATTTCTCCTGACTTTTCCTAATAATCAAACTTCTTTTATTAGGAGAAAGTGGTTCCTCATATTGTGCTTTTCGAACAAATATTCCTTCTTCAGGATTTGCATAATGTTTTGAGGAATTTGTTTGGGATGAACTTCCCTTCTCGTTTGATGACCTATCTAATTTAAGATAGATGTTTGAAAGCTTTTGTTTACCCATACTGTACACAAATATTCAAATAATAAAACACATAATCACAAAAATAGCAATCAGTAAAATTAAGTATTTTCTAAATACTTAATTGGCTTAAATCAGTGGCTCTGATACCACCTTTTTCTGTCACGGCCCCCGACCCGATTTGACCCGTTTCAGGAGCCGCGGAACAGAAAATCCCGTGGTATTTATTTAATTAAGTTGACAGCGGAAGTTTTCTTCAGGATCTTTTTAAAACTGTAATTTCCCGATTATTTTATTTCACATTCGGGATAAAACTCCGGTAATTTACAATCATATGATTTCACGGAGAAATCTTTATTTTACAAAACATGTTTCTTTATTTTATATTGAGCCACTTCCTTAAGCTTGTAGTGCTTCGCTGCACTTTTCCTGGATCACAACAGATCACCTGAAACATGTTTGAAAAAGGTTTTGTCAGCGGGAAATACTGGTGAATCATTCTTTTTACTAAAACGACTTGTTTGTTATAATTTACAGTATTAAGAGCGATTACAATGTTTCCATATATCAACCAACTACCCACAGTATTTCTCACTCGAACATCCATTGGTAACCTCAGAGTCCAATGGTGTCTGTGACTATGGTCATATCACCCCTTGGCTAACTCGTTGTCCAATGGTGAAGGTTATCAAGTAATGTATACAAAACCCCACATACCGGCTGTAATTTGGTGACTACAAAGACTTAATCCCTGTAATTATAACTTTGAAAATAAACATGCTTTTGAAATCAAATTTGATAAAAAGAGAATGACTCACATCGCAGATTTATATGAGCAGAGCTTAGCCTACTGATTAGCCTTTTAACCTAAATTTAATAACATGCACACGAACTCGGTTAGTAACTAATACAGCATTTACGATAACTCACGAGATTAAAACCTTCACAACGAATGACAAAGTGCGTTACTTAAACAAGCTATTATAATTGAAAGTAATTTCGACTTCAGAGTATTATAACTTCGTTTTTGTGAGTTTGTTTCGACACCAGTGGACTGTGCATGCAACAAGCTATTTATAGCTAAAATTAGGACCTCACGCGGCCCGCGTAAACCATAACACGAACTTTACGCGGCCCGCGAGGCCGCCTAGTCTACGAGTAGGGTTGATTGGTCATCGGTAGGTTAGCCAGCTGGACACCATGTGGATCCGGAACACTTATCCGGTCAACACATGTTTGACGCGGCCCGCGTAAGACATAGCTTGTCTTTTACGCGGCCCGCCTGGAACCCAGAATTTTGTTTTTCTTGATTTTTAATATGGTTTAGGGTTTCAGGGGTCCGGGTTGTTACTTATGGGTATTTTTAGGACAATTTTTTAGAGTCCTTACATAAACCATTGCCAACAATTTTCAGCAAAGTTTAAACACTTTTGCCTGATTGACATGGCGCGCTCTGATTGATCGGTTTTTAGTTTACCACCCCAAAGTGTTTAACCACTCCTTACACCCTTAGTTCTAGTGAGATGTAGTATTTTATTATTTTTATTATCCTTATTATTATTATTTGATTTCCTATTTAAAATTACAAACATAAAAAAAATAAAACCATGTTTTACACATTCAAAAAAAAAAAAAAAAACAAATAGAATAAAATCCTTAAACCCTAGTATAAAAATTTTGCGGTAAGTTATTTTTTTTACTATTTCTTGCATAAAAACAAAACATGATATCAAAGTGAAACAAATTAATGAAATATGTGCTACAGCTAATATTATAATTTAGGCGTACTAGCATATTTATCACGTGTAACACAGTAATTATCTATGATATATTAGCATACTAGGTTATTCACCCCGTGTGTTACACGGGTTAAGGAAAAAAATAAAATATCAATAAAAAATACTTACGAATCAAATTTCACAAAATGTGAAGGTATAATATTGATATAAGTTATAATACTTCTGGAAAAAAAAACATATCTATGATCTCTTTAAAATGCAATTGAATATGGACATGATAATAGGTGGCAAGATGATGGTATGGTGATTTAGATCAGACTTGTATTATACATATACCTCTTAATTTCTGATCTATAAATAAATAGTGAATGAATACTAATTATAAATAATGGTGGTATAGTTATTATACAAATGATTTATGTTTTATTTGGTAAATTTAAAGTAAGAAAATATTTTATAATTTAAGAAACAATAGATAAATGTCACTAAGTATTTAATTGTATATTAAAAAACTCGGTGACAAAAAATAACCAACATGTCTGTAACTTCAAAGTGATTTCCCTAGTTCTCAAAAGGAATTATAATTGATTCGAATTTAGCCGATTTACAAATGAAGATAGAAAGTTATAACATAATAACACGCTTTACATTTTTCTTGCCTTGAGTGATGGCCTTGACGAATGAAATTTAACATGATAATTGTTTATCATTATAATTATGCATTGAATATTTTGTTTATGATTTAATTTAATTTAATAATAACAGAGACTGGTGGTGTAGGATGGATGAAGTGATAAACCAATATATCAGATTATTTCAATTGAGAATTTTCGAAAGATTTACAAACCATGTGATGTATGATTTATATATTTTATATGATTTATAGAAAGGATATGTTGTTGACACGAGATATTTTTGAAATTTATGAATAATATTTTTAAAATCTTAGAGGAGGAGATGTTGCCATATGGCATTATTTGAAGTATTTTATTATAAGCTAGCTTATAAAACCGGTGTATTACACGGTCAACTATAAAAAAATAGATTGACTATTATATTAATTTATAGGTGCTACAAACCCATGTATCATATAGGTCGGATATCAAAAAGAATGTAAATCATAAACTTCTATATAATCTTTATTACACGGTTAAAAAGTCATAATATTATAATTTTATACATACATAATTCATGAATTTTATCACAAGGGTTGAGAAAATATACATTATGATATTATAAAAATGTGATTTACGATTAATAAATGTAATAATATTATTATCTTATCACACGGTTGAATATATGTATTGTTATGGATATGTCATCGGTTTCATAAATTATATTAGTATTTAAATTTCTCGTCTGATAAATCCAATTGTTTTTTTTTTTGTTTATAAGATTTGTGCAGAGTTGGTATATGATAAGCTAAAATTATAATAATATTTTTATTATTATATAATATATATGTTATGATATTTATTTTCAAGTATTATGAAGTTTGATAACTTTTTAGAGTAAAAATGATATATACAATATTAAAATTCATTAAAACAAAAGTGTGTTTTTATATCTTTCTAAAAAGTTAGATATTATAACTTGTTAAAAAATAATTATAGTATAGGTGAAACAAATTGTTATACCTTTTTTTCAAATATAACGAAATTTCATTCATACTTGCCAAGTTACATCAAAACAAAGGGTAGACGGGCAACAAGCTGCGCCGCCACCCCTTTCTGAATTGCAAACCCTAATCTACCAAACACAAAACCTCGTCCCCCTGATGCTGAGCAATTGTTGTGGATGACCCGTTGGACCCTAGTCAGGAATTGGATAGCTTCTGGCGCTAGGGAGCCAAATGTGTCAAAGGCAAAAGGAACAAAAACATGTTAATTTAATTGTTATAAAGAAAAATAATTAAATTAACATCCATTTGGTTGTTGATACATGTTGAAGTCCAGTCCACCGACCCAAAATTGGGTCAAGACAAGTTTTTTTTAATAGTTTATATTATAAATAATAATAATAATAATAATAATAATTAGGATAAGTATCAAAATATATTTTTAAATAAAATAATTGTAAATTATGATGATAAAGGAGAAAATAACACGTAGCATTTAATGGTGTCTTTTATTAGTATTTAGATTAAATTGTGTTAATTTATTTTATTTTTCTTCAAATTTTAAAGAAACTGACATTTGTCTGTTATGACTTATGAGTGTTAATTTTTTAGTTACATGAGTTATTTTATTTGGGTTCATAACCTAGTGTAGAAAATATACCAAGGAATGAGATAAGATTAAAGCCAAAAGGTGCCCATGCTAATCATGTGTGCGACTTTATCCATGTGACTCGTCCCCACAAATAATGCAACTTGTCACACCAAGCTGCGTAAAAGGTTTGTAAGTTATGCATACAACAAAATTTATTTCATTGATAATAAAAAAGTACACTAAAAGTCTTCATTTTTCATTTATTTCTTTTGCCACGTATTTTAAACCGAAATTACGATGATACCTATGAATTAATTAATCATTTTATCACATTTTTAACATGTGTATTTATTAACCAACAAAAAGTCAAAAAGGGTGGGTTATGTATGCTAGGCTCATTATCACCACTCATCCCTTCATGTCATCACTAAAAAGGTAAAAAAAAATAAAAATAAAAAGAAAAATAAAAATCTACGAACCTATAGTTAATAACATTGATTGTTTATAAATACGAATACGAATGTCAACAAATACAAAAACTCGTTAATTTATGTTTGACATAAGGTTAAAAGACACGTCTATCACTTTTCCACACGTAAAAAAATGTAAACATCATCGTCACATCAGTTTTCATATCCCATCATATGATGAACTTGGCTTCACATGATTTCACACGATGAAAGAAATGGGGTCGACCCATGAGAAAAGCCACGACGTGGATCACAAATACCTGGCGTGGTGTTCCACGCGAGGTGACGACTCCAAGTCACCTTCTCGCAGTGGCGAAGTATTATGGGTGCCCGGGGGTGCACCCGCCCACCCCAATGTTTCGGTTAGAAGTGTATAAGTTTCGATTTTTCGTCCGAAAATTTTAAAGTTATATAGGATCGGCCCCCCGATTATTTTTCCTAAATTGTATATCCTAAATATTTATAAACTTTGTATATAAATGATGGGTAGTGTGGTAAATATACACTTTGTTTTATTTGGAACTATTATTATTTGACCCGACTTGAATCGAATAACCAACCCAACCTGACCCAAAACATAACGATAGGAAAAATTTTTTTGGGTCCCATCACTTTACGCCCCCTCGAAAATTTTGGTCAAGCTCCGCCACTGCCTTCTCGGGTGAGAAAAAGGGGTAGGTTGGATGGTCTATAATCCTTAAAAAAACATGTTAAATGTGAAATTATGATTTTACCTCCTCACTTAAAATATACTTAAAAAGAAAAAATAAACATGTAAATTCATTACCCGACCACACATATCTTTGGTTTTCTTCCATCTTGCTTCTCGTTTTCGTCAAAAACCACTACAAACAACCAAGACAACATCGCAAACCGCCTTCCGCAGTCTTTGAGCATGCCACCAACAACAACCAACTCCACCCTTATCAGTAAGACAGTAACCATGAGTTATATCAATACAATTGCGTTGTTACATAAGCGATTAAACACGATTCAAAGAAGAATACATTTGTGGTTGCAAGAAAGGTGATGAGTGTCAGAAAAGGGCAGTCAAGATTATAGTCACGATTACAAAACCGTAGGTCATGACTCGTAACTCGTAAGTAAATCACAATAAACACTGATAGTTAAAAAAAGAAAGCAACACAAATCGTTAAAATATGAATTACATAACAAAAAATTCCTATACTCATATCTCTCAAAATGTGTTTCAACTTACAACTAAACTATAAAAACTCCATATGGTTAAAATAATTATTGAAAAAATTAAACCTACAAAAGAATCTTACAAGTTAAATCAAACTCATTCATTCAAACATGGCTTCATTGACAAACCTCAAAAAGTAATAAATATCGTAACTAAAACCATCCTTTTCTGCCCCAAAAAAGGCATCTTTGTCCTTTTCCAAATCTTCCCGGGAGATCTCATTCTTATTATTATTATATTATTATTTATTAATTAATATTAATACAACTGCACCTTCTTCCACCTTCATCACCATCATCTTCATCTTCTTCATCGTCTTCTTCACACATTTCAAAACCCTAACCCTAACTCCTTCAACGCTTCAATGTCATCTCTCTGCGATTTCTGCAACCACCGATCAGCAGTCCTTTACTGCAAAGCCGATTCAGCTAAGCTCTGTTTGTTCTGCGACGCCGCCGTACACTCTGCCAATGCCTTATCTCTCAAACATTTCCGATCTCAGATCTGCGATAACTGCAGCTCAGACGCCGTCGCCGTCGCTTGTTCCACCGATAACCTCCTCCTCTGCACCGCCTGCGACCACGACTTCCACGGCGACTCCTCAATTTCCACTTTCCACAACCGTTTCACCGTCGATGAGATCTCCGGTTGCCCTAGCGTCACCGAACTCGCTTTCGTTTGGGGATTTAGCTTGAAACCGTTAGTATCCGAGTCTTCTAACGGTAATTCGTGTCAAAATAAGCATTCTGTTTCGAATTTTGTTCAGGATTTACCGGCTATACGTGATGAGATTGAAACTCGTTGTTATGATGAGGTACCGAGTGTAGAGTGGAAATCACGAGGTTTAGGTTGTGGTGCGCATAAGAAGGTTTTGTATAAGCAGTTGTTGGAGCTTGCGAAGGAGCAGTTTGATGGAGAAGGAGGTGAATTAGGGCCGCAGACTCCGAGTGGATGCGGTCAGCCGGAGGTATCGGAAGGTTTTGAGTTTGAGGAACAGGAGGAGGATTTGTTGCATCAGCAAACTCCTTTGACGTATTTGTTGTTGCCGAATCAGAATTGTTCGAATTCGAAAGGGAATGGGGTTACTGAGTTTAGTAATGTGTGGAGTTATAGTCCTAAACGGCATACGAGTCAGGTTGGAATTGAATTACTTGATAAAACTTGATGCTGTCGTTTTTGCTTTATTTGTGTAACACTTTGTGAGTAGTTGTTTTAAGTTTTAGGTTGCCGTTAAGACTAGTTAATTAAGGAATGGCTGAAATTGTATATTACCAATATCTCATATTTCGAATGTTTGTGCTCTAGAAACGAATTTTGCTAGCAAATAGTTTCAGAGTCCAATCGAAGCTACTTGTTTGTAACATGTTTTGCATGGTTTAAAATCAAACACCAAGAGTGAGAACCGTTCTTATTTGTTAAGCTGCCCAGGCGAGCGGCTCTTGCGCCTTTGACCACTATCATCTTACCCTTTGTTTTAAATAAAGTGTAAAGTAATTCGGAGTCCTAATGCAAATAAGAATGGTCTTTGTCATTTTAAGTTGTATGTCTTGTATTAGGCTTAGACTGCATGAAGTATACTGATGTCCGAATGTTCATGATTGTTGCCATTGTATTCATATTATCATGAAGTTTTATGTAACTAAAAGCATTGTCTTTCTTGTCATCTTGACTTGCAGATATGGGATTTCAATTTAGGAAGATCAAGATCTGCTGAGGCAAGATGTGATAATCTTGGAATCGCAATAAACAACTGTACTGACCTTATTGAGGATGCTTCTTTCACAACAATGGAGGTGTTAAAAGAAATGGAGGCCATAAACATACCCATTGCCACAAATCCATCACAGAATGTAAGTATATGTTGCCCTATTTGGTATATTGGTGTTACATTTATATATTTGCATCAATGACCCAAGATACATTCAAACTTTTGTTTGAATCCTGCTTGCTTTCACGGGAGATTATGCAAGCACAACTTTTATCTTTAGAGATCAGCCGCCAATTAATACATCCATTATAAATTAGAAATATGCTATTAGTGTGTATATTATAACATCGTGAAAGCAGGTCGGTTATTGAGAGGGTTGTAATTTGTGGTCCTTTCCTGGAAGGTAGCTAATAGTTTTGCATCCCTGGCACCCTTTTGGCTTCTTCTATAAGAGAGAATTTATAAAAGAGATTTTATTTGAACATTCAACCATTTTGTTTCCAAAAGTCTGAATCATTGACTGTAGAAAATTGACTTAAATATAGAGAAAATAGAAAATAAGGCACTGTTCATATATACACTTGTCTCTTAGTGTTTACTACTCTATGGACCCGTCCATCACAACCTAATTATTACGTCGTAATAGAAAACAGGGCCCTGTTCATGTATACACTTGTCTCTTATTATTTACTTCTCGATGGACCCGTCCACACAACCCAATTATTATGGCGTAATAGTTATAACCATACAGATGTAATGGAGTGACTGTCGAATGCTGACTTAAATATAGAGAAGATAGAAAATATGGCTCTGTTCATGTATACATTTGTCTCTTATTGTTTACTAATCTAAGGACCCGTCCATCACAACCTAATTATTATCTCATTACAGTTGTAATCATACAGATGTAGTGGACGTAATCACGTAAGACGCAAAGTAGTTCTTTTTTAGACAACTAAGGGGCTGTTTGTTTACCTCTTAATGAGGCTCTTAATGGTTCAGACCTCTTATTGGTTCAACACTTAATGGTTCAGACTGTTTGTTTCACGAGCAGATGTCTGAATGGTTCAGACATTTGCCTCTGAATGGTTAAGATTTATACAGAGTCTGAATGGTTAAGACCTCTAATCTGAATTTGTCAGACATTTGCCTCTGAACGGTTAAACATTATACAGGCTCTTAATGGTTCAGACCTCTTACTAATTCAGCACTTAATGGTTCAGACCTCTTACTGGTTCAGCACTTAACCATTCAGATGTTGCCAAACAGTCCCTAAGAGGTGTTCTTTAATTGACCAAAAAAAAGCAGAGAAACACGGTATTGCTGTTTGGTATTGTAGATGATAGCAACTAGGGGTGTTCTTCGGTTTCTTTTTTTCGGGTTTTGGGGTTTTCGGGTCGGGTTGTTCCGGTTTTTGGCCTGGAAAAAGTGATCCAATTACCAACCCATTTAAAGTTCGGGTTGGTCGGGTTTGGGTTATTTGGGTTCAGGTTAGTTTGGGTCGGGTTGTTCGGTTTTCTTGTTTAGAAGTAAAATGAAAATAAATGTTTTTTTTTTACAAATATATCATCAAAATTCATATTACTACTAAAAATATCATTAAACTTCAAAGATAATTCGACAATGTGATATTATAATGTTCAAAAGTCACAAAACTTAATGTTCCAAATGCTATAGACTCCAAACCAAAGCACATCTATAAAAAAGACAATAAATGTTAGGTTTTTTTTCGGGTTTTCGGTTTTTCGGGTCGGGATGTTCGGGTTTTTGGCTGGGAAAAAGTTACCTGATAACCGACCCCTAGAAAGTTCGGGTTGGTCGGGTTGGGGTTATTCGGGGAATTCTCTAATTCGGGTTCGGGTGACTTTGAATTTGGGTCGGGTTTTGGATTTTGGATAAAAATGGACAGCCCTAAATTAGTAAGTAATCTGTAATAAACAATCTTATTAATAATCAGTTAGTTCTGATAAATGGTGTATAACATTCATTAAATGGTAAAAGGCATATATGTTAGATTTTATCTATACTATATTATAATGCACGAGAGAAGGTTATTTAAGATACCCAACGGTTAAGAACTTTTTTTAGGTTAATGCATAACACTAGTGTAAATTCATTTTTCAAACACTAATTACATTTTAATCCCTCATTTTAGTTACACTTTAATCCCCTCATCTTTAACCAAAATATGGATAATTAGTTAGTATTTACATTTTACCCCTCATACAAAACTAACTACCCCACTATTTTTAAACGGCCATAACTTCTTCGTACGTTAATATTATTCTAAAAAAATTACACTATAAAACCGAGCATTTTATTCTCTTTAATTTGATGATAGTATAGCTATAGTTTTTTAATTAAAAAAATTGATATGTTACTTGAGCAACAATGTCTAGGAGTGAGCAATAACTGAATCATTAACTGAAAACAGATGAAACCGAACCGAAATCAACCAAAAAACTGAATTAACTGAAAACCGATTAGCCGAAAACTAATTAGTCGAAAACCGAATTAACCAAAAATCGGTTATCAGTTTTTTGTAGCCCCGTTTAACCAAAATTAACCGAACCGATTATTCATATTTTTATATATTTCTAGCTTTTATACCCACAGTTCATATTTTATACCTCCATTTCATGTATTTATACATCCATTTCATGTATTTACACCTCAATTTCATGTATTTCTAAGCAAAAGTTTTAGCCCAAGTTTGGTTTTGGCTATTAACTGAAACTAAACGAACCGAATAAAAAACCGTCAATCTAACCGAATAAACTGAATTGATTAACTGAAAACCGATTGGTTAATAAAAAGGACTAACCCATGACTTCGCTTATGACGTATATCCAACCAGAATAATGCTACAATAAATATTATACGAATAAGAAAACTATCAGAAACGAGTACCGCAATGCAAAGTGTCGCCCCTGCCGCATCGCGCGGGCACCCTGCTAGTATACAAAAATGTTTTTCGGGTCAACTCAACCTGAGAAAGAACACACACACACACACACACACACACACACACACACACATATATATATATATATATATAGGGGAGGGTTTAAATGAGAACGCTAAATATTGTGAGAACCGTGAGAACAAATGAAAAAACCACGAGAACTTTGTCAAAAACAATTCAAATTCAAAATTTTTTTTTACACTTATCATTATTATTCGAATACAATGTTAGAAATTTAATTTACACGTTTAAATTTACGTGAATTCGTAAATAAAGAAAGTTTACACATGTGTAAGTTTGCCATTTACACATGTGTAAATCTGTTATATTTACACGTGTAAAAAATCTAAAAAGAGTGATTTTGAAAGGAGAAATGCATGATTTGATGTTGTAAATTCTTTTTTTGATGTTGTATCTTAATTACAATGACTTTTGTATTAAAAAAAATGGTTTTGATTGGTTTTTTCATTCGTTCTCACGGTTCTCGCAATATTTAGCGTTCTCAAGATAACCCTCCCCTATATATATATATATATATATATATATATATATATATATATATATATATATATATAAACATCGCTCATTAAATACAACATTTCCCTCGTAGACTCTTAGTTGTTATTTATTTGAGGTGTAAGTTTAAAAATTAACCGAGAGCCATTCGTAGTAACAAGACTTGCATTCTTTCAACAGAGATGCAATGCATCACAAAAAAAATGTTGCGATTTGCGAAGTTGAATTAGTTATTAAAAGTAGTTTAAAACAATCATAGATTGTAAAAAAACTAAATTAGTTCACTTGTTTGGGTTTGATAGGGTTTGTTGGAAGCAAAATAATTCTTAGTTAGGAGTAAAATTAATCATAAATTAGTTGTTAACCACTTAACCATAACGGCTGTAAACGAACCAAACGTTCGGCGAACAGTTCGTGAACCATTTGGCGGCAAGTTTGTGTTCGTTTGTTTATTAAACAAACGGAAACAAACGGACACGAACAAGAAATTTCGTTCGTTTAGTTAAATGAACAAACATGAATAGAGGTCGTGTTCGTTCGTTTATGTTCGTGAACGTGTTCGTTTGTGTTTCGATAGTTCATTAGTGTTTTTAGTTTTTATATTTATTTAAATACTTCAAAATTCCGACAAATTAAATATCTAATAAGCGTTAGTGTATTATATATTCTGTTCATGAACGATTTTTGTGTTCGTTTGTTTCCATTTGTCTTCATGAACATTAGTTTGTGCTCATTTGTGTTCGTCAACGTTCGTTTTTGTCCGTTGTCTAAAATTAACAAACAAACACAAACGAACACGAACAAGTTCATTTCCTTAACAAACGAACACGAACATAAAACCTCGTTTGATAAGTGTTCGTGACCAGTTCGCGAACACATATATTTCTTAACAAACGAACATGAACAAGGTCTTGTTCGTGTTCGTTCGGTTCATTTGCAGCCCCAATTCCAAGGGTCGTGTTTAACAAATTTCAAAAAGTAAAAATAATAATATAATAAAATAATTATATGTTTCGTATTTATGTTAATCATCTCCCTTGTATTGTACCCACATAAAGGTATAGATTAGGACGCCCTAACTCAGCAAATCGACCTTGTGTCATAAACTTTATTTATTTATTTATTTATTTATTTCTTTTAACTGGTGGTTAAACAAACACATGCAGATATCTGGTTGCGGATCAACAATGGAGAGTGACAACAGACAAATTACCGGACCATCATCAGAAACAAAAATGATGGAAATCAACGGATGTGATTCGATCATGGATGGTCAGATGATAGACAGGTTTCTAGCAACTAGTCAAGGAATAGAAATACCAACAACAAAAGTGGATGCTCAGCAGTTCGCACAGAACAGATCCAATGCAATGCTACGCTACAAGGAGAAGAAGAAAACACGGAGGTATTTTTAAGTAGTTTAATAACTTTAGCCCGTTTATGAGTAAACCGGTCGGTTCTGTTCAATGTTCATGTGTCTGCAAATGGTCAGTTGGGTAAATTTAATAGTTTTGACCCTAAGGTATATGTAATTAAAAATAAAGTACACAGATGGTCCTTGTGTTTTAGCAAAAAAATGGATTTAGTCCCTAGTTTTCCAAGAGTACACAGACGGTCCCTGTGGTTTGTACTTTGTAACGCATTTAGTCCCCAGCCAACAAATCTAAAGGTTTTAGCATGTCCAAGTTAGGTACTAAATGCGTTACAAAGTGCAAACCACGGGGACCATCAATGTATTTTTGGAAAAAAAAACTAGGGACTAAATGCGTTACAAAGTGCAAATCACATGGACCATTACTTTTAGAAAGCTAAGGACCAAATCCAAAATTTTGGTAGACTATAGGGGACCATTCGTGTACTTTACTCTATAATTAATTTAATAATTTCGATCCGTTTACTCATAAACGGGTTGATTATGCTCATACGTCTGCCATGGGTCAAACGGGTAAATTTAATAATTTCGACATTTTCTTTAAATCTAATAATTTTTACCCGTTTATGAGTAAACGGGTCGATTCTGCTCATACGCCTAACACAATGGGTTAAACTAGTAAATTGTAAAGACACCTAAAATTAGTTTTAATACTTTTATAATAAGGGATATGCTGTTTATATAACGGAAGAAACGTAAAGAAAAACAGTGTTTGTGAGTCAGCCAGACCCGACTCATGGTGAGAAAGCGATCCGTTAACCAACGTCTGACTTGTAATAACTGTCAACAGGTACGAGAAGTGCATCCGTTACGAGTCCCGAAAAGCAAGGGCAGATACTAGAAAACGAGTAAAAGGCCGGTTTGTGAAGACAATCCAATGAACGACAAATAAAAGTTTTATTTATTAATTTGTGGTCAACGCCGCTAGCTTGATAAAAAGTGACTATTTGATAAAAAGGTCGCTTGTAATGGTGAGTCAACGAGATTGATTTATTTCTTGAAGGTGCCAAAAGGTGTGTCCGACCGACGAGATGCAATGAGACCTGGGATCCTCGTCCTGTCAACATCTGCCACGAAGCAAATATACCTCGTAACTTGGACAACCTTGAACCTAGAGACTTTTTATTAGTGGTCTTTTCACAATATGGAAATTATTTATTAGGCTGGCATACAATAATAAATGTTTATTATATCAGATGCATTGCACACCAGCAGTTATATTTTGGTGCACTGAATCAATTCATATTTGAATACAAGCTAATCTTTTAAGTTTCAACTCATATGGATATTATGATAGACGAGTTGATGTTGGCTTGACTTGAACTTACTCGTTTAACAACCCATTACTTTTGGTGAGATACGATCTAATCTAATATCTTGTTACAAAAGGATTTTTGGTGGAGATAGTAACCTATACTTTTTTTTAACACATAATTAGTTAACTTTTTACATGATTACATCTTTTTAACCTGTTAAGGGTAAATGGAGTGGCATCGGTTTCATGCGGTAAACTTGGTTTGCCTATCGGGAACACCACTGCCAACATAAGTTTACCGATCAAAGCTAAAGGATTTCGGTGAACCTTCACCGAATCGGGGAGAGGGAGGGAAGGGGAGAGAGAGAGGGGTGTGTGGTGGGGTCCATGCATTCTCAACCAATCATACATTTTTCCTTTTTTTTAATAGTTTACCTATTCTAAAGTGTCTAACCATCGCCAACATTTTTTAACAATAGGTAAACAAAATAGGTAAAATGACGTAACACTGTTTGATTGGTCGATTTGAGAGTTTACCTATTGAAAGTGTTTACCACTCCCCATACCCTAAGGTTAACAATAGTTGTGGATCAAACAACCTCTTCGCATATCTTAAGGATAGTCAGGACCACCGTTCTTTTCCGTCTACCATTGACTTTCCCATTTGCCTACATGGACCAATAGTATGTTGGTACCTATCACCACATTTGGGGCCCCCTAGGCTTGTTATTCGGTGCGTATGTGCAATTCCTCAACCACATCTTCCATCCTTATCGGTGTAACTAAGCCTAGTCCTTTACGAACTATTTGAGATTGGCTTGCTAAAAGCCCAAATAAAGCCAAGTTTAAATGAACCTGAACCTATATTGAAGCTCATCTAACAAACAAACTAGAACCTAATCTTTATATATCGAGCTTGATTAAACTCGTAAACATATCATTTATATAGTTTTTTAGATAACTTTTATTTACCATATTAAATATATATGCTTACATAACATAACTGTTATTATAAAAAAATAATAATAATAAATATAGACATATATAATTATATAGTGAAAGTATATTGTACATTTTGCCTTAACGTACGAACGTATGTTATGGCAAGTTCGCACTTTATAACCCCAGAAAGGAAATCTCGCATGTTGTAAAAAACCAAAGATCGCATGTTAAAAAAATCACATGTTGAAAAAACTAAAACCGCATGTTCAAAAAAATCGCTTGTTGATACTGTATCTCGTACGCATCATACGTTAAGGCAATTTGTGTCCGACCTCCGGTAATATTTTACTATTTTAAACAAGATGTTGGAGAAGAATAAGAAGATGAAAGTAGCTAGTTTTACCAAGTTGAAAATATAAGAATGGCCCACCTGTTCCTTGTTATGCGGTCATATTCACATGCACATGCACATGCACATGCCAATTGTATCGCCATGAATGAGATCACAAAGAGATCTGAGCTCACACTCTTTCCCCAATTATGCGGTCAATATACACCTTCAATTTGCACGAATGCCATGTGACTCCAAGCCCAAGAAGCTTCCTTACCACCACTGCAAATTCATTCTTCTTCTTCTTCTATATTACCATCATTTCACCAGAAACACACACACTGTTTCTTCCAACTGTTCTAACTCATTTTGTTAAATCTCAGTGGATCGTTACAGCAAGGCCACTCTGCTACTTACAATATATCTGTATGTGTTGCATTATGTGCATACAATATTAACAAGTTCCAAGCAAGATGGGGTGTGCAGTTTCTGTGTACAGAGTAGGAGGTAATAAGAAGCAGATGAAGATCCCTGTGGTAACCGTGTTTGTACCTTCAGTTCGTGTTCCTGTTAACTCTAGTTTTCAAAAATCGCTTAAGGGCGTTGTTCCTAAGGAGCTTATTGATCGTCTCACCTCTTTTCGGAATCAAATAGCTCTCCTCACTCAACAAACTGGTTTGTTTTCTTGTTTTCTTGTTTCGTTTCCCCTAATTTCGACTGGTTTGTTCTATTTTATGGATCTGTGATTTTGAAAATTATTGCAGATGTTTCAGCTGCTCCTGAAGTGCTACGCGCATTGGAGGAATACTTATCGCTCTTAGTTGGTCTCACCGATCAAGGTTTTATTCGATTCGATAATCATTTAAGTTTTCATGTTTATCCGAATTTGATTGAATGATGAGAGAATTAAAAAGATAATGGTGAATGATATTTTTTTATATATAATAACTCCTACTAATATCTTATAGATATTACAACTAGATAATTATATAAGTAAGCCAATGGCGGACCCAGAAATTATTTTCAAGGGGTGCGGCCGCCCACCCTGGCCAAAGGCTAGGTCCGCCCATGAAGTAAACATATAAATATAGCAAAATGTAGCTTGAAACAAATTGTTGTAAATCAAGTAGATGAGAAACCTTGGTTTAGGGTATCATTCTTCTTTGTTCTTTTCCTTCGGATTATTCTTCTGTTCGCGTTTAAATTGATTCTTGTAGATCATTGCTGCATTTGTTGTTCGGTTTTTAAGATTCATAAAAAGTATTCAAACATTAGAGCATAATGATTTGGTTCTTAGGAGCAATGATGCTCTGATACCATGAAAGAATAACGAGAGATAATTGAAAAAATATTGATGAATGATATTTTTTGCATATAGAATAACTTCTACGAAACCAAGTAATCATAATGTAATCATTTACAGATATATATATCCAATAGTTTTGACTTTGTGTCTACTTTGATTGTTAGAATTTGGATTCCGAGAGCTGATTGAATTCAAATGGAAAAGTTTAGACGATGGACGACAAGTGAGAATTCTATATATTTATCAACTCATGCTGTTTATGGAGATTAATTTTGTATATTGTAACCTAATCTTAAATTTGATGAACAGGACATAAGTGTTGCTGACTCGTGGTTTGAATTACTATCCGTTGTTCATATGATGGCTATGCTGACATTAATGGAGGCAAATTCAAAACTGATTCCGGATCAAACTGTTTCTAGCGAAACAGTTGAATCTACAGGTGTTATACTGTCATATATCACCAATATCTTACATTAAATTAATTAAATATCCACTGATCTGTTAATTTTTTAATTACAGATGACATTGGGTCTGCGGTTGACTTATTGGTGAAGGCAGCTGGGTACCTGCAATTCTGTCTTCGCGAAATTCTTGTCCAAATTCCACCTCATATAAAGTATGTTAATATTTTTGATAAACCATAGATCCTGTTGACAGACCAAATTATTTAAATTCGTATCGAACTTTATTATTAGGATGAAGCTGCCTGTAGATTTGCAGGAGAATGTACTCGAGGCTACTTACATTCAGGCACTAGGACAGGTATGTATGTTTGTTGTTGGAATCTTGTAGTGAATAGCATATTATTCACTTATAGTATACCGATAAATTAAGTAAATGGCGTTCAGGATTCCTTTAGACATAATAACATGAAATGGGTTGACAGGGTCAAACGGGTCAAAAGTCACCCAAAGTGTTCTCACATGTTTTAAAAGTCATAATCACTCTATTAAAGAATAATATAATTTTATCTAATACATTAATTATTTTTAAAGTTCAAACAAAATGCAAAGTGTTGGTGGGTCGCGTTGCCGTAAAAAAGTTACCCATTTTGACCCGTTACCCCTGTCGTTTTGACACCTCTAACTCGCTCTATCATGGTAATAACTCATCAACAGTATATTTGAAACATGCTTATGCCGTATCGGATGACTTTCAGGGAACAGAAATGCAGCTTGCTTCAGCTGTCGAATGTAAAAACGCCACTTTATCTATTAAAAGAAGACTAGCATGCGAGCAATTAAGTTATTTCAGTCAGGTACTTACTTTACCTTTTCCCACCATTAACAACATCTAAATCTTCTCAGCCAAACGCTTAATCCCCCCCCCCCCCCCACCCACCCAAATGCAGGCCCACTATTGCTTGTCAACGTGTGACAACCTTAACGGATACGGAAAGAAACATCTTTCGTTTATCAAATGGAAGTTTCTTGAAGCAAAGGTTTGCATTGCTAAATTTATTCATATAACCGTGTTTTGTATGCCAACATGTTTAAACCCGAGCCGTTGTTTGACACGTGTAATCAGGCTGCAGCATACTATTACCACGGTCTGATCACCGACAAGGGTACTGAACCATCCTGCCACATCACCGCAGTGTGTTGTTTTCTTGCGGCTGAAGAAATCCTAACAGAGAGCAAGAAGGCATGTTTAAACTTTTGCTTAACAGCTCCCATAACAAGGTTAGAGTCATAAAAACTTTTTTTTTGCATGAAGTGATTAATATTTGATTATTTATAAGTTTTAGTCTAATTTTTTTAACTTTGGTAATTATATGAAGGGCTCCCACTGCATGGGGTGCAATGAAGCATTTGAATAAGAAAATTCCCGAAACCGCAGCTAAAAAGTCCCAAATGTACGCCTACCTTTTAGAGGAAGAAAAGTAAGCAATCAAAATCATTTCGGTTGGTGATAGTTTTGATCCATTTACTTATGATTGTGTGGGTGGGTTCGGGCTGTATTTTATTAAATTTTTTCTATGTGTTTAGCAAGTAAAAAAACTAGCTTAAAAGGAAAAGGTCAACACACCAAACAGGTCAAATGAGTCGAAAGTCGCCAAAAGTAATTTTTAATTCATAAAGTGTCATAAATTTTTTATTCAAAAAAGTAAGTAATATTATTGAAAACTATAACTTTTGTCATCAATATTTACACACTAAGCTTCTACAAAAATGTAAAAAAATGTTTTGGGTCAACCCGACCTGTTACCAAAAGATATGTTTTTGACATGTTACCCGATGTGCCTATAATGAGATCGGCGATTGATGCAGGAGTCTAGACGTGTTGCCGGAACTGCCTGAGTTTGAGTTGTCATTAAAAGCGGACGAATTTCAAATGCCGGATAAAGGTGCAGCATGGGAGAATGAAAAATGGAAAATTCCTAGTCAAACACTTAAAACAGATGATGAAGAAGATGATAAATGAAGCTATGAAATGGTATCATTGGTTGATTTTCCATGAGTATGCAAATTTCTGTGTATAGAAGAGGATGTTGTGTGTATGATTCATATGGGCTTTAATGCATTGGGCCTGCTTTATCCGGTTTTGGCCTAATTAACCAAAGTGTACGTCCCTACTTACTTGAAATAGAATTTTTGCAAATTGAAACCAAATAAATTTGCTTCACTATTGCAATTTGATGTTATATTATAAATGATGGAATGGAATAAAGAATAACAATAAATCAAATAATTGTGTCTTAAAAATATCCGACTGAATTTTCGGAAGCATCATCGAAATATCAACCTTAGTGATCTTAAAACCGATCTAACTAGTGGACTGGTAAGTAGGCTGATTCGATGACCGATCCAGTTATGAAAACATTGACTCTACCATATATAAAAAAAGTATGAATTTCATTTAAAATGGAAACGGTATGAATGCGTACAACTTCCTTGTGATCAATGAAACAATACTAAACATATTTCCCAATTGCAACGGGTACAAGTATCTAAGATATGATTTGAAGGGGTGGGGGTTGGATTCAGTCAGTCGATATGGAAGGTTGGGACAAGAGAATCCAAACCGCCATGAGTGGCTTGATACATTAGCCGAGTTATTATATTCCTGTAGGGATCCTCTTCTCTTCTCTTTAGCAAGTAAGCAAGGCATTTTTCAACCTCACATTTCACTTGCGAATACGCTTCTTCGGCTTTATCCCTCTTTCTTAGTTCATGTTTCCTCCCTTACAAAATTTAACACCACAAAACTCTACTGTAAATATTATATTGCATGAAATATTAGAGAGAATATATTAGTTAGAGTTTTAATCATTTATATGGTAACATAGGCTTAAGTTCTTGTTTTGTGTCATGAAATATGTGCATATATACCTTGTGTTTCAATGGGCTTTCCGAATAAGAAATAGTATCGCCCAGGAACTTTTGCTAGCAATCCAGGCACGTGCATGTCTTGATTGGCGAATTCTGCTTCGGCATCAGTCCTATCACCACATGCCTTTAATTCACAAACTAAAAGTTCCATGTTGCTAAAATAAAACCAACCTACACTACATACCTCAGATTTATCGACTGGTTTGTTAACATATCGATGTAAGCCTTCAAGAACGGAATCTTCATTTGATCATCATAATCAAATACCAACTGATGAAGTAGGTACAAGAAAAGCAAGTAACTGCGAGTTATAATTTTTTTTTCTGCTAAGAATATGATGTTGTAATTAAGAATGAGAAGGTGTTAAACTCACTTGAGTAAAATCATCTTCACCAACGGCACCAAAAGGTACTATTTTAGCTCCAAATGTAGCAGCCAATCTAATGAACTCAGGTTGCTTAGGCCAGAATAACTTATACTCCTCACCCTAAATAGATTCAGACTTGATTGTAATTAGTTTTTGCGACCACATCTTGGAGACATACTTGATATACATATTATGATTCGGCATGCATAAAGTCATATGAGTAAATAATCACAAGTAGACTGAGATGAATGACGTTACGCACTTTTAAGATTATGAATGTGGAATACTGTCATCTAAGTAAATATCATTAAGTCTTACCTTTCTACGAAGGCCTTCGCGCACGCCTCCTGGATACAGGAGAACATGGGACTTCATTGAAAAGAGTTGGTACATATTAGATGCTGTGACAGGAACTGCACCCATAATTCGGAGAAAGTTATATCTTGCCAACTCAGGGACTTTTACTTGTTTAAACATATTTAATGCTATCGGATGTGCTAATGTTCGCACGTTTATATTTCGTTCGATTATAAAGTGACGTAGCATCGGAATCATTTCAAATCCTAGTATATTGTGGTGGCCAACAAACAAGACAGGCCCCTCAGCAGGGATTCCATCAAGACCCCTCACAATCTTCCCGGTTTCCAAAGTTGAGAGTAGCACAGGAGAAGCAGCCACATCTGTCCATCTGAAATAAGAAAACAAGCGTAAAATTCATTGTTCAGTGGAAAAGAGGCACTTCAAGAGTTCAAGTAGTTTTTGTTCCTGTGCGATAAGCGGTCTGCATTTTGTTGCCGCTTGTATCCGGTAACTTAACTCCATCCATTTTTCTGTTAACTTAAAGGGTATTTCAGTCAACATGTCTTAAGTACAACGTGTTAATGTAGAGGTATAAGTTATTATGCATACAGTAAAAAAATACAAATATAACATAATTTTTTTATTTACTATATGCATAATAACTTAAGGCAAATTGCCTGAAATGTCCTTTAAGTTAACAGAAAAAATGGATGGTATTAGTGAGAGTTGAATTTAAGTGACAACAAATTGCAAACCACAATGTTGCGCATGCAAAAAAAACGCTGCTTGAAGTGACAATTTTCACCAAACAACACGACGAAGAACGAATTTAACTCAAATAAACAAATGAGATATATGGTCTTTGAGGCTTGTCCTATCCAAATAGTTATCAGAAGAAAAGAAACTGCATAATGGATCTAGTGGTTGAGATAGAGTGTTATGGAAGTCAGTTAAGTTACCTTAGAGAGTCAACACACTTTCTAATTGCAAGAGGGCTTGGTGGCAAGAGTTCTGCACGGTGATAAAAACCGGCTTCCTTAATGACTGCTACCAGATCAATATCTTCATCCTGTTACATGTGCAAGCATGGTATTATAAGTAGTATTTAAAGTTGAGTGACTAAAATATTGAAATCTGTAATGTATATTTTAAGAAAATGAAATAAACATTAGAATCATCCTACCAGGAACATGGCATGACCGCAATCATTAAATATACGCATTTGACATTTTGGAAGAATTCGACAAAGCCTTTGTCCTTCTACTAGATTAGCAAATAGCTGATCCTTCCCACTGTATAAATTATTAAGTACATTAGAACAACAAGTTTACATGTCATGTTATCCCATAGTATCAAGTCATAATGAAAACCCCGTAAGGTTAAAAGAGGTGGGACCTTAAGAGTACGAGTGTCTGAGCTGAAACGTTGCGAATGTGTGAGTTGGAGGACTCGCATGCAGATTCTACCATCTTCAGCTTCCAAAGAATTGTCTCAACGTCAGCCAATCCCTGAGAATATTAAGTTATTAACAATCAAACTACTGCCTACAGAGGGTTAATAGTGATGATTTCAATGTCCAAGTTTTATAACTAGATCATCACAATAAGATGATGAAACATATTATATATGGAAATCCGGATTTAAGGGCCAAATCATAAAATCCATTGGAGATACATTTAATGAGTTGTGCTTTAACATCCATCATGTGACTACTATCCCCTAACTTAATCTTTTATAGTCTTTTTTTAACGATCGACAAAAGCACAATCACCCGGGTGGAAAAAGGCCACCCACGTCCTTGAACGCGCAGACAACGCTGGTGAGTGGTGACCCGGCCCGCCACCATTCCAGAGGAAACTCACTACTCAAAGGCCCACTGTGGTAAAACCCCTGGTTCAACCCAAAGCATTTTTTGCTTCAGGTGAGACTCGGAGCCATGACCTCCACATTGAAAGGTCATGGGGCTGCCAATGCACCAGAATTTCATTGGCATTTGGCAATCTATTTATACTCTAGACAGAAGAAACCACGATAATGGGATATGCTACAAAATTTTATACCGAAAACAAAATAACCTGTTATTTAATTAAATTCGTACCGACA
Organism: Helianthus tuberosus; assembly: GCA_030545235.1. Taxonomy (NCBI): domain Eukaryota; kingdom Viridiplantae; phylum Streptophyta; class Magnoliopsida; order Asterales; family Asteraceae; genus Helianthus; species Helianthus tuberosus. The sequence continues at coordinate 36,771,929 of CM060436.1, forward strand.
TGTAGGAGAGCCATGCTGCAACATCCTCAGAGAGATCTATGGCGGTTTGTTGAAAAGGAAGTCCTTTCTCTACGGTAGCCTTCATCATTCTTGAAGGCACACCTGCAGTTCATATAGTACAAACTGCTAATGTCAATTTAATCATATTATGTATAATGTGCATTATACTTATTAATTCCAATATGAACTGTCTGTTAAAGCTAGCTACTCCATGCATAGCTCGCTCCAATAGAACGATGACTACCGAAGCATTCAACAATATTATTTTGTTATTTAAAAAAAGTATTACAGAATGATATAACCTGTCATTATGCTCAGCAGATAAGGAAAGCTAACACAAAGCTGATCAGGTATCGCGTTCAGAACGGGAACCAAAGCCTGCAACTGAGACTTGCCGAAACTTGTAGCTTCATAATGTTAGCAAGCATACAATCAGGGAACCAAAGCTCTGATACCATAAAAGTTTATGAATTGATGATCTCTCATTAACATTGAGGGGAATAAATAGTACAGAGATACAAGAAATATAAGGAAACTATACAGCCTATTTACTGGGAGATTAATGCAAATTATTTACAGAAATATGGTCTAAATATATCTCCTGATTGTATGCTTGCTAACACATAAAACAAGTTGAGAATATGATATGATATTTAACAAATTGCTGCATGTACATTACATACCACAATACTATTAACAAAGAGGAAGGTGATAAACAAGCTTCTTAATTACCTGGATTAGCCAAAACTAAAACAAGATTGATATCCGGGGTACGGGCTGCAACAGCTAGTGCAAGGCATGCACCCATGGACTCACCCATTATATATATGGGCCTGTTAGGAAAACGATCACTTTCGGATCTAATTGTTGTTTCAACAAGCTTCACAAGATCTACTCCAAAAGGGTGAAAAGAGAATTTATTTAGCATATTGTTTCAACTAGAATAGGATAGACATTATGAAAAACATAATATGCACATTTAGACTATTCGGTAATACATTCAGTAATCATCGACATTTGTAATCCAGTGCAATCGTAAAGCTCTAAATGTTGGTTATCTTGTTCATTCTATTGTGTCTTTGATACAGCCTTGTTCTTGATCCACTGAATCCAGTAATCGATCGTTCTAAACGAGCCTTGTTTATCAAACAAGCTAGTTTGAGCCTCACTTATCAAACTCAAGACGGATCACCGTCCCTAACTTTTGTCATTTTTTGCAATTTTCATCCAACCCACTAACCCCAAAAAAGTCAGTTAACTTAGGGACATTTTGGTCAAACTACATTTTTTTTTTGCAGGTGCGATGGTATGGGGACGGTGATGTGCCGATTTACAGTGAAGAAGATGGCGGTGGTTGCTGGTTTACGATGATGGCGGTGGTGTTGGTTGATGACGTGAGTGGCGGAAAAGTGGCTGGTGGTGGTGAAAATGGTGGGTGGTGATGGTGCTGAGGTGGGTGGGTAGGGTGGCGACGGTGCAGACAGGTGGTGGCAATGATAGAAGGTTGTGATGGGGTGGGTGGTGGGAGGTGGTGGTGGATGAAAATAGCAAAAAGTGACAAAAGTCAGGGACTAAAACGACAGAAAGAAAAACTATTTGGACTAAAATGGCAGGAAAAAACTATTTGGACTAAAGTGTCAAATTGGGTCAAACCTCAAGGACTAAAATAACAATTAACTCTATGTAAAACTATGATAATAATAACTAAGTCATATATATACTATGCTACATAAAAATACATAACAAAAAATAGTTAAAAAGTAATTTGAATAATGTGAATGATTAGCCGAACTCAAGCTTAAAAACTTCTGATCACGAGCCGAGCTCGAGCTTTAGAAACAAAGCTCGAACTGAACCGAGCTCTCATAAATCAAATGAGCTCGAGCCTCAGCTCCTTTCAGACTAGGGTATATATGAAATTTGGTGAAGTATTTAGTTCTTATTTGATATATTTTGTGATTGCGGTTTTTGCATATTTATTTAATTAACCATAAACAGAACAGCATTTTGAGCAAAAAAAGTGTACGTACGTGTTTGCATGCTGTCCCCAAGGGCGGACCCAAGCCCAGCCCAAGGTGGGCGGGCGCACCCCCGGGGAAAAAAAAATTTAGTGCTAAGTTCCGTTGAAACTCTCGTCCGCACCCCTTGGAATTTTTCGTCCGCACCCCTTGGAATTTTTCGACCGCACCCTTGAAAATTTTCGTCCGCACCCCTTAGGTAAAAAGTGTTATCAATTTACATTTTAAATTTTTTTTAGTAAACTTCTATTTTTTTTTTAAATACTACCTAAATTATATAACTTTTAATACCTAACTAACTAAACCCAAATACCCATACCTTTACCCACTTATAATTCCTAACTAGCTAGCCCACTAAGGTTTAGCCCATTAACCAAACCCAACAATATTTCAAACTATAATAAAATAATTAAAGGCCAAAACCTTTAGAAATTCTCTCCCGCTCTCTCTTTCTTGCGTCTCTGCACTGCCAACGAACAACATCACCCAGCGACAACAGTCCAGCAGCCGACGACCACCGTAATCAGCCACCATACCAACGTCGTTTGACACCAAATCTAACCGGAATCCGAACACGGCTAAGTTTCTTTGTTAATTTGATGATTTTGGTTGGTATTATAGGAGAAAAAAAGGGTAATAAAGTTGTTAAATAGGTTTGAAATTTTGTGTGTTTTGACGTAGTTTATGGTTGTTTAGATATTTTTAGGGTGATTATGTTGTTTATATATTTTTAGGGTGATTATGTTGTTTATATATTTTTTGGGTGATTATAACTTACGTTATGATTTCTAGGGCTTGAATAGTTGAAAATTAAAATTAAATTTGAAACATTATGTTATGGAGCGATGAACTTATGTTATATAGAGAAAGAATTGCTTAAGAAATTAGTTTTAGATGATGTTTTGGATAGATTTTAAAAAGATGAAAACCCGTAGGGCGTCGACGTTTTAATTATGTTTGTAACAAGGTTTGACATGTTTTTTATGATTATATAAATTTAGTTTGATGTTCGTTTGTTTTACATGACCTGACCCGACCCGACCCGACCTGATACGAACCGATTTTTTTACTTATATACCTAGGGGCCTAATTTTTTTAAAAATGTTCCGCACCCCCATGGAAAAATTACTGGGTCCGCCACTGGCTGTCCCTGCAAAGGAGCAAAGCTACATGTGCAATGTATCTCTTTCATTTCAAAGGGCAAAACTTAACCCCTTTGTACTATGTTCCTATCATTGGAGTTTTCATTACAGTATCGTATGTTTGTATCTATTAAATGAATTTAGGGAGGAGAAAGTGACCTGTAAAAGGTGTTCGGTCTGTTGTAGGAATATGCAGACACCATATGTCAAAAATCCTTCAAACAATAAAAAGGGGGTCAAAATTCACCAACCAATCCCAAAACACACACACATATATGTATCTATCTATCTATCTATATATATATAGGGGACCGCTAAAATGAGAACCACCTCTAGTTGTAAAAACCATGAGAACCTCTTGATCCGGGGTGAGTTGGACCAATTTTTTTTTCATAAACGTAGATGTGTGTATTACAAACACATAAGTAAAAAAAAATTCAAAAAAAAAAAAATGTCGTGTGTGTAATTTTTTATACCACAAGTTTGGTGTTTACGGGTACCGTAAATTGTAAACACCAAACTTGTGGTGTAAAAAACTACACACACGACTTTTTTTTTTGAATTTTTTTTACATATGTGTTTGTAATACACACATCTACGTTTATGAAAAAAAAAGTTGGTCCAACTCGCCCCGTACGGTGTAGTTCTCATGGTTTTTACAACTAGAGGTGGTTCTCATTTTAGCGGCCCCCTATATATATATATACACACACGAGTTGTGAGAACTTAAACTCGGCCTTTTTGCCCTTATTTTTCTCATACCCATAGATTAAAATCTTATAGAGACGTTGTAAAAAAAGTTTGAACCCGTGTTTTCGGCCCTTTGCAGCTGCTGTAAAAACACCTGATGACATCAGCTTTTTATAACATTAACGGCTGGTGTAAATAAAAGAACTAGGTTCTTTTTTTTGGAGAAGTTGTGTTTTTTCGGATTTTTGGTAATTTTTTTTTTAAAAACCTTTTGTAAGACCGATTCTCTAAGTTCTCACAACTCGTAGGACTTTTCATTTTACCCTAACCCTATATACATAATATAAATCTTTGATGAATAGTGATTTCATGTTTTTTTAATAAGATTTAGTTTTATTAATATTTCTATTATTTTAATATTATAATAGTTTATTATTATAATTATGTTTTTAACCTTCCTTTATTTTCTTTTTCTAAATATTACCAATACCGTCTGAATAACATCGCTACCGGTACTATATAAGATTGGTTTAGTTATTTCTCTATTGTTTTTATAAAATGACGTCGATTATCCTTTTCATTATTTTTGGTACAATAAAAAATCTTATAAAACTTTGAATATATTATCTACGATTCAATAAAAGTTCTATTCAAACAACATCGGTACCGGCACTGTATTTGTTTTTATGGTTTTCTTGACATGACGATATAAAATTCGTTGAAGATAAAGTTGTATTTGCAATACAGTATCTTTTTGGTATCGTAAACTATATCGAGTGCTAGTACTATATCTATACCGATACCGACCGAACAACACCGATAGCGGTATGGGTATACATTTTTATGGTTTTCAATCGATGGAAACATGTGTCGATTGCTATATCAAGTGCCGGTATCGTACTGGTACTGTAAGAAACAGAACCGATACTAACTAAAACCCCGTTGCGAAGTGCGGGGAATCTAACTAGTTACTTATTTAAAATAAAAATGATGCTAGTCAGTCAATCGGTCGAACATCATTCTGATTCAACTGACAACCAGGGACAACTCAACCATTTCAATTTTTGGAGGTCTAAAACCGGCCTTTATTCGAGCATTAGGCCATTTTTTTCTTGGTTTTTTTAAGCATTAGGCCGGCCCTGCAACCAACGGGTGGTTTTATTCTTGAGGATTCGTAGCACGCGACACAACCGATGAGTACGCATAACGACCTGCCGGTTACTAAAACAATGGTTGCATGTGACAATATATATCTTTGACATTGTCATTTACTTAATTTTTTCCGTACTAGAAAAAATGGAGTGAAAGTGATGGATTACTAACATATCTAACTATTAGGTTGATGAGAGAAAAGTACTTAACAACATATCTACTATTAGACTTATGAGAAAAAGTACTTACTGTCCTAGCCTTTGATAATGCATTAAAAGTGCATGCCCATTACCATCAATTCCTGAAGAAAAACAATCACTATTCATCATATTAACTTTGAAAACATTATATTTATTAGTTATGGCAAAAGTCACAGACCAGGTAAAGTGAGTAGGAGAGGAGAATTGTCGAAGCAGGAAGCGCATCCCAATGGCGAAAACCATCTAGGAGGTCCACCATCCGGTTTGGTTAACAAATATTTCGATTGTTGGAAGTAGTCTTGTAAGGCCGAGGCATGAATTCGTTGGTGTTTGGATACCCGATGAGGTTTAAGGCCAGTGACCGAGTTTCTTGGAGAAAATGTAGCGGTGAAGGAGGCGCGGTTGGCCACGGGCAAGAGATAGGGAGGAGGTGGTGGGAGGGTGAACATGATCGATGAACGATTATATTTGAAGTAATATAACAAGGTTGAGTAGGAATATAAGTAGTAGTGCTTGATATATATTTCATTATATTGATTGATGAGAGTAATAACTTGATAGTAAGACATGTTGCACCATGTATGTAAAATAAATACATAAATGGATAAATGAACTAGACATACATTAATTACATTGTCTTTTTATATGTATATGTTATATATACTACACATATAAGTAACAAAAATTAGTTAACAGTTATTTAAATACTTTTTTTGAAGGACAATTTTTTTTTGTTCATTATCAGCCATGGGACTTCAACCCAAGACCTCTCACTCTCAAGGTGTTTAAAAGTTTAGGCTTTGCCTTTACCAATAGACTACTAACCTATTGGTAGTTCTTTAGATACTTAATTGTCTTAATGAGCCAATGAGCTTTAGCTCAACTGGCGTTGGAGGTGACAAGTGAAGATTTTGGTTGGTCTCAAATGCAAATTAGATCTTAACTAGGTTTTACTACAGTGGGTCTGTGGTGGGTTTTCCTCGGAACTGGAGATGGTGAGCTTGGATTACCCTAGCGCGGTAGCGCTGTCTGCAATCACGGGCGTATAGAGTAACCTTTTGCGATTGAATTAATCCAAATGGGCGAGGAGAGAATCAGAGATGAGGCAAGGCTGAGGAGAGAAGGTGGTGAGTTAGCCGTTCGGAAGCATCTAGCAATGGGGATGCTCTAAATGGGAATGCCACATCAGTAGTGATTGCATCGACAACCCACATATACATGTGTCATAAAATTTATAAAAAAAAAAAAACCTTAAAAATCATGTTATTGCTTGCTATGGTTTGTATATGGTGTTGAGTTATTAACAAGCAACTTGAATCACTCGCTATGAGATTACCTTCAGAGCCGGCCCAAACGATGTGCGGGTGGGCGATCACACAATGCCTAAAAATATATATATTTATATTTTTTAATCTTTGTTTATATGTCTGGATCGTGAGTTTTATACATATGCTGCTTGAATCACAAAATAGTTGATGATTTTCTTTGTTTTCTTTTAGCTAGTGGTTTTTAACCAGTGTGTTGAAGTGGGAGCGTGGTTGAAGTTCGTTTGGTATTGATTTGGTTTATTATGGTACTGGTATGACACTGACACACGTATAAATCCAAAAAATAATGTCGTAGTATTACCTAACCGATATCTACACATATTCGATTTGTTAAGATCAAGCCACTCCTAACTCTTAACGAAGCTTATTTAGATTTCTCTATGTTTTAAGTTAATTTTAATCTACCTAAAATGATTTGAAGATACTAAAATTACCACATGTATGTTAATCGAGTATTTTTACATGAGCATCAATGTCATACGGCTTATGACATGCGCAAAAAAAGCATGAATGCTCTTCGAATGTACATAACGTGTCATAACAACTTTTTTACTTTTTATGCGGTCAGGCACACGCAAAGCAAATGCGACTGTATTTTATGGGTTAAATAACACCTTCAGAAATAAATAATTATGGCTAAACAGATTTATAGTTTTCTAAATTTATAATGTATTAAAAATAACTAAAGTAGCCTCAAATAAAAAAAATGCCGAAAACAACAAAAAAATAGTTGTATTATATGTTATTGTAAGGGCATAAGGGTAAATTTATATAATTGATTAATTTACTGTATTCCTCCAAAATAGCTAATTAAATTAAATTAATAACTCATATTCAAAATATACCCTTTCATAGCAAACCTAATTTATGTGAAGATTAAGTTTTGAAATGTGTCTCATATTCAAAATATACCCTTTCATAGCAAACCTAATTTATGTGAAGATTAAGTTTTGAAATGTGTAAGATAATTTTGATATGTACGATAAGTGTAGAATAAATTTCGATATGTGTATTATAGATGTAGGGTATGTTTGGCAAAAGTAGCTAGTGGCTGCTAGCTGGAAGCTGTAAGCTGGTAGCTGGTGGCTGGAAGCTGGTAGCTGGTAATTAGTAGCTGTAGCTTTTTAGATATATTTGTTGTTTGGTAGAGTAGCTGGAGCTTTTAATAAAATGTATAAAATGATCAAAATGGACATAACTAAAAATTTAGAAAGTTGATGCATTAAAAAGTTTCCTATTTTTAGAGGTTAAAATAGTCATTTTTTCCCTAAAAGCTTGTAGCTCCTTCTAAACGCTACTAGTAGTAGCGTTCAACCAAAAGCTTCAAGCTCCTAACCTAAAAGCTTAAAGCTCCTTCAACCAAACAAGACTTTTTATTGAGTAGGAGCTTTTTCTTAAAAGCTTAAAGCTAGAAGCTCCTAAAAGCTCCTAAAAGCTCCATGCCAAACATACCAGTAGTAGCGTTCAACCAAAAGCTTCAAGCTCCTAACCTAAAAGCTTAAAGCTCCTTCAACCAAACAAGACTTTTTATTGAGTAGGAGCTTTTTCTTAAAAGCTTAAAGCTAGAAGCTCCTAAAAGCTCCATGCCAAACATACATATAAATATCGATGCGTGTGGGCTAAAAATTTGGTGTGTAGAATAAAGAGTTTATGACTAACTAATTAGTCAAAGAAAATAATTAAATTTCTTCTCAATTTACCTTTCTTCTATATATAAACGATCCTTTAAGGACTCATTTTAATAGTCGCATATGTTATTGGAAATCTCAAAGACGGACCCGACTACCTTAGTTCACCTTTTTTGTAAAGAAAGATGTTCTTTGTAATGACAATTGCGTTTTAGAATTTTAATTGTATTTTGTAGGATGTTAGATTGGCTTCTCTTACTAACAATTTGAATTCTTCTGCCTATTTAACTTTAAATATAAAAATAAGATATAAGAGTTAAATGCTTGGTTGGTCCATGTGGTTTTCAAAAATTTCACACTTGGTCCTAGTGGTTCACTAATTACACTGGTGGTCCCAAAACTTGTAAAAAATGCACTCTCTTGTTCCCAGCCCTAACTTCAGTTAAATTTCTGAGTTAACTATGTGTGAAATGACTATATTACCCTTGAACAATTAAAAACCTAAAACTATATTACATACTAAAACAACATGATTCGATTCAACCTTTTTGAGTAAAGTATGAAATATGTGACGATCTGTTGAACAGATCGTTGATTCAGATGCACAGGAAGAACAAACAGTTGTAAATCGAGAAGATGAAGATGAAGAGAAAGGTGATACGGGTGTTTGTCGGAGAAGGAAGGGCTAGGGGTGTTTGTGTGTCGCCTGTAAGCGGACCCGCCGCCGGCAGCCGTCGCCGGTGTTTCACCGGTGACTGGCCGTGCTTCTTGCTGTGAACACGAGAGAGAAAGGGAACCGAGAGAGTGGGGTGATCGGTGTGTGTGATGGGCTAGGGAGGGTGTGTGCGTGTGACTGACCGGGTAATGGTGGTTTGGGGAGTTGGTGGGTGGTTTTAAAGGGTGGAGTGGGGAAGAAGAAGGGTGCCTTATTTCTATTTTTTTTAATCTTAGGGGTAAAACAGACATTTCACACACACTTAACTGAGATATTTAACTTAGGTTAGTGTCAAGGACCACCCGAGTGCAAAAATTACAACTATTAGGACCACGCGTGTAATTAGTGAACCACTGGGACCAAGTCTGCAATTTTCGCAAACCATAGGGACCAACCAAGCATTTAACTCAAGATATAATAAGTCCATAAAAGGGGAAAAGGGTAATCTATTATAAACGTTGATAGCTACAAATCTATATATAATAAATACTAATTTTTTTTAAAGCACTAAATTATTAGAGTAAACTTCTGTATTGCTCCCTGTGGTTTGGTCACTTTAACGGTTTTGCCCCAAACCTTTAAAAATAGCCATTTTACTCCCTGATGTTTTGGTTTTGTTGTCAGTTTGCTCCCTGCGGGGAGCAAAATGGAAAAACAAACAATTTGGATGTAGTTAGAGGCGGGGAGCAAACTGGCAAAAAAACCGAAACATCAGGAAGTAAAATGGCTATTTTTAAAGGTTTGAAGCAAAACCGTTAAAGTGACCAAACCACAGGGAGCAAAACGTAAGTTTACTCAAATTATTATTAGTACATGAGTTTTGATCCCCTCCCCCCTTCTGGATTTGATACTTTAACTTAAAGTAAATGCAGCCTATATATGCATTTGCCTTGTCTTTCCACATTTAGGAAATGAGGCATATAACGAAATATAAAGATGGGTTGGTTCAAATACTTTTGTTTGGTTTTCTCTATCCTTTTCAGGACAGTGACTAATGCTGAGCCTTCCTTAGTCGAGCTGATAAAACGTGTCGTGTTATGTTAAAATGGTCAAACACGACATGGCACCTTTTACATGATTAGTAAACCCGAACGTGACCTAATATGAGCGGATCAAGCAGTAAAACCCCTTATTGTGGAGGGGAGGAATAGAGGTAGGCCCAAAATAACATGGGATGAGCGGACTAAGCATGATTTGTTAGAGTTGCACCTCTATGGGGACATAATCAAGGATAGAAGCTTATAGAGTTTAGATTCTTAGCAGGGTATAGATTTTTGTTAAGGGTTTAGATTCTTCTACACCTTTGGTGGACTATGTATGATATTGTTTACCCGTTGTTGTTGTATCTATAGGCTACTTGTTGATGATGGTATTCATGACCATGTCTTACTTTTCTCACCATTTTAGTTATTGGTATTGTTTATTTTCTTTTTGTTTGTTTTAGAATACGAAATCTCTTTGGAAGCAGTCTCTTCATTCCTCAAGAATAGAGGTATAGTTTGCCTACATCCCCTCACGACCCTGCCGATAACTTTGCTAGGTATGGTTGTTGTAGTAATCCCGAATGCAACACATTTAGCTAAACGTGTCATTTTCCTAAATACTAACACATAAATGTTTAATAAGTGGGTTACATGACACAATACATATAACACAATCAAAGGTAACTCATTTAATAACATAATGACACGATGCGACACATTTAACATGAAAAAATATAAGCAAATTATACAAAAGACATGACACATTTAACACAGCTTTTTACACAATTCACTAATCATGACCAAAAGGGGAAAAGTGCATATAATGTATATATGTGTGGGCGCTCGGGGGGCAAAAGTGAAAGTGCACTAATTTTAACGTTATTTTACTAATTTCGTGAAAATAACATTAAAAGAAGGGGATGGTTAAATCATGTATCATGTGGTGTCGTTGATAGCCGAAAGACAAAGGAGTACATGCACTAATCAGCCTTTGTCTTAATTGCTGAGTGTTATTTGCCTTATGTCCAAGGCTTGATGCAAAACTACTATCGAGTCGGGGGTCTCACTGGAAGCGGCCTCTCTATTCCTATGGGGTAGAGGTAAGGCTGTCTACGTCTTACCCTCCTCAGACCCTACATTAGCTTTGCTATTGGTGGGATTTACTAAGTATGATGATGATGATGACTAATCACGACCAAAAAATGATATGACAATTAACACGCATAGATAGAAGTTACTGAAATTATGAATCCTTAATTATGATATATAATAAACTATAAAACTATCTCATTATAATAAGCGGGTCATAAACGTGTTGTGTCGACCTAGTAACCTATTTAGCAGGATAGTTAAACATGTTATGCGTATCATAGATGGGTTAAGCGGGTTGAGCCCGTTTAGACACGGTTTTAATCATGTCAACTCATTTACCCCAAACATGAAACCATTCGTGAATCATGTCGTGTTAATGGGCCATGTCATAAATCAGCAGCCCTACTTTTCTTAACATGTATAATCAACAATCACAAAATACACATCTCATATGCGCTCTTTCATTTTGTTTATCAAAATAGAAGCAAATAAAGATGAGTTATGTAATATGTGTTCTTGATCAAACACTGCACTGGACTGCATGTCTGCATCATATACCCATTTAAACTGTTCATCAGTATGGCTCAAGACAGAAACAGAAATGAATAGTATTTCTCCTCAGTTCTAGCAAAACATGAAAATGCAAATAAAAAAATACAACTTTTAGCTCAAACCAGACCCAATAAGGCAAAACCCGGTTGACTTTTAACCTGATGTTGACTTCATAAACCCTACTTTGAGGTCACATATACTCTGATAAAAAGTTTATACAAACTACATCGTTTTGAGATTGCTCTATACCTAACCTAAGGTTGTATTCAACTATTCATGTCAGTCCCATAAAAAAGGTATCAAACACACAACATTTCAAAAGCCTCCATTGCCATGAGGGCACCGGATTCTCGCATCGTTTTTAAATGCACACGCCTACCTAACTCTCTTCAAATCAGTTTCAACCTGCACCAAACCCGAGCATCTCAATTCAATAAATTATATCTAAGTTTAAAGCATGCAACGTCAAGCAGACTTGCATAATATGTAGGGCTGCAAATGAGCCGAACTTTTAGTGAACAGTTCGTGAACCGTTCAGCGGGAATTTCATTTGTGTTCATTCGAACAAGAAATTCCGTTCGTTTAGTTAAACGAACGAACATGAACAGAGGTCACGTTCGTTCATTTATGTTCGTGAACGTTCGGTAACGTGTTCGTTTATGTTCGTTTGGTTCATTAGTTTTTATATTTTCATCACATCAAAATGCCGACAAATAAAATATTTAATAAGTATCAATATATATTATGTTCATGCACGCTTGTTTGTTTTCATTTTTGTTCATGAACATTAGTTTGTGTTCATTTGTGTTCATGAACGATAGTTTGCGTTCGTTTCCTAAAATTAACAAACGAACATGAACACGTTCATTTACTTAACAAACGGACACGCACATGACATCTCGTTCAGTAAGTGTTCATGAACAGTTCGTGAACACATATATTTCCTTAACAAACGAACACTAACAAGGTCTTGTTCGTGTTCGTTTGCAGCCCTAATAATATGTCATATAGGGAGGTGAAGTACCTTTGACGGGGCGTACATAAAAGCCTACTTCTGAAACAGTTGATCACGGTTGGAAATCTAAAAGAATTATAACTGTAAGTATTTGTTCTTCAGGTCCCACTTTTACTTGAGTTGAATTTCACAACAGAAGGTGGAAGCGGAAGAGGTGAAGCACATGTTGATGATGTTAACATAGCCCGTTTATTAGGCGGAGAAATATCTTGATTTTTCGAAAGTAACGGTGCTGAATGTCGACTCAAACCACCCGAAATAGCAACGGGTTTAGAAAAGGCTAAACTACTAGGAGGCGGTCTAGGAAGCTCGTGCAGCTCACTTATTTTAGGAGAAGATAAAGAGGGAGGTGAAGTATTATTCGACAAATTGGGCTGAGAAACGGGGGCCCGAGAAGGCGGGTGAGGAAGCTCGGTAGAAGTAATGGGCCCAGTAATGGGCCCGCTGCTATTAGATGCAATTTTGAAAGAAAATTGCTTGCTTGGTGGTAACGGGCCAGAGTAAGATTGTTGTTTGTCTACTTTACTACCATCGGTTTGGTAATAACTATCCCGTTGTGAGAATGAAAATCTTCCGGTAGACGTGGCGGGAGAGGGTAACTGGATGGATGGAGTAATATTGTTAATGGTTTTTATTGTTGACTGGGCTTTTGCGGTTAAAGCAGCCGATGATGTGCTATGAGAAAGAGATGTAGCAGGTTTTAAAATTGGATTTCGGGTATCCACGACAGGTGGAGGTAGTACATACGAGTATGATTTTGGTGCGGGTTGCGTTTCTTTAAGCTTTTCAGATGCCTTAGTTTTCTCTGGGTATAGTGGGGCGGAATAGCTGCTAACTCTAGTTTGTCTACCGAAAAGTTGCTCCCCTTTATGTCTATTCTGATTTATCTGCAAAAAGAACCAAAGGGTCGGGTCAATCCAAACCGACCTGTACCAAAAATGACCCGTTTTGACACATCATCCGACAAGCAGTTTGAAGAACTAAATGCTTCAAGGAGAACAAGACTGATAGTTGATGATCGCCTTACCTCTGAATCTTCTAAAATTGAAGCTTGAGAATATGGGAAATCTACCGGGTCCAACTTAAAAACAAAATATAATAAATGTAAAATTACTGGTTTACCCTTCCAAAGGTTGTAAATGAGTTGGATATTTTACAAGCAAAGAACTAACGATTATACAAAATATATTTTTGAGTTAACCGTCATTTTCGTCCTTGTGGTTTATCCAATTATGCCAACCAAATTTCAAATTTGTACCATTTCCATCCCCTGACATTCTTGAAATAAGCCAGTTCCGTCCAAAAACTTAACGTCTGTTAAAAGCTACCATTCAATGAAGGGTAAAAACGTCAATTTTCTTTTTTTTTTTACCTTTATTTTCATAAACCCTATTAATAGGGTTTAAAAAAGGGAGAATAAAAAGGATAATGACGGTTTTACCCTTCATTAAACAGTAGGTTTTAACAGACGTTAGTTTTTTGGACAAAGCATGTTTTAAGAATGTCAGGGACGGAAATAGTACAAATTTGATATTTGGCCTGGACTGGCATAATTGGACAAACCACAACGACGAAAATGGATGTTTACTCTATATTTTTTCTTCTAAATGTATTAAGTTACCTCCATTGGATTTGGCGAGGTGTCATCATCATCGAGTCCTTGTTTATAATCAAAACTTAAATCTCCATCATTAACAATTTCATGGCCACTCATAGGTTCACCTTCCTGGGACCCACGATCAAACAATCCCCTGAGTTGGCAATCGACGTGATGCTTTTCGGCAACATTTCTTATTAAAGGTTCAACTGCTTCAACAGCTTTAAGTCCCTTGCGAAAGAAATTCAACTGTTCCAAGGATTAGAAAGGGAAACCTAATCAATTTTTTTTCTCAACACGTGGAGTAGAGACGCACATAAAGCCCAGCTCGGTCACGTTAAACGTGTATTCAAGACAAAAAAAGATGTAACCTGTGCGGCATGATGGCGAGCAGCTTGTGTCAAAAGACTGTGCCATTGTCCATCCTTGAGCGATTTCACCCGAAATACACATAGTCTAGCCATTTCATCATATTCATCTTGAGCTTCTTGCAGTTTTTGTGCAATTGAACTTTCGAATTTACCGTTCTTCAGTTTTCTCTTCTCTCTATGTCGAGCCATCATGTGATCGTACACTTCTCTGCATATTCATATTCATATTCATATTCATATTCAATCAATAAACCTTTTTACTTCAATGACCAAGTATAGAATAAAATTAATGGTAAATTGCATTTTACGTCCTTTAAGTTTCAGCAAAATTTCAGGCGCTGTCCTTTAACTAACGAAATTACAACAAATGTCCTTTATGTTCTAATTTGTTTACAATAGATGTCCTTTATGTTTTAATTTCTTTACAACAGATGTCCTTTATGTTTTAAAACGCAACTTACCTTTTCTCTTGACATTGAAGTTTCATCTCCTGCACCAGCAGCAAAGGAAACATGATAAGTGTTCATAATAGATACGAAACTATGCAAATATACATATAGATTATACAGTTACGCAGTATTTGTAAACAGAAAGACGGACCTCCACTTTTAGTAGCTCACCGAGGAGAGACTCTGCTGGGTTGGTGATTGTCACAATTACGTAAGAACGCTGGCAATTAGAGGGAAACGAAAAAAGGTTTATAATACATGAACTTATGCAGCTACATTAGGAGTTAGGACAATAAAATAAGAGTAAAATGCCATTTTCGTCCCTGGGGTTTGGCCAGTTTTGCGACTTTTGTCTGAACGTTTGTTTTTCTGCATCATCATCATCATCATACTCAGTATATCCCACCAATAGCAAAGCTAAGGTAGGGTCTGAGGAGGGTGAGATGTAGACAGCCTTACCTCTACCCCGTAGGAATAGAGAGGCTGCTTCCAATGAGACCCCCGGCTCGATTGTGGTTTTGCATCAAGCCTTGGACATAAGGCACATAACACTCAGCAATTGAGACAAACGCCGATTAGTGCATGCACCCCCTTGTCTTTTGGCTATCAACGCCACCACATGATGCATGATTAACCGTCCCCCTCTTTTAACGTTATTTTCACGAAATTAGTAAAATAACGTTAAAATTAGTGCACTTTCACTTTTGCCCCCCGAGCGCCCACGCATATATACATTATATGAGCATACCGCAAGCGGGGCGTAGTTTGTTTTTCTGCATCTGGATCCAAAAGATTTTAAACCTTGTCATTTTCATCTGGCTCGTTAACTCCATCCATTTTTCTCGGTTAAGTCATGGGTATTTCCGTCTTTTTTGCCAACTTAAAGGGCAATTCGGTCTTTTTCACTTTATGTAAAAAGACTGATTACCACTGAAAAAGACCGCATTGCCCTTTAAGTTAACAAAAAAGAAGGAAATACCCCTGACTTAACCGAGAAAAATGAATGGAGTTAACGAGCCGGATGAAAAAGGCAAGATTTCAAACCTTTTGGATCCAGACACGGAAAAACAATTTGGACGAAAGTCGCAAAACTGGCCAAACCTCAGGGACGAAAATGGCATTTTACTCATAAAATAAAACATTTACATAAGTATCAGCAATTTTCTGAAGTTCCAATTGCAAATTCCCCAAAGTTGTTAACACATTTCCTGCATGGAATGAAAATATAAAAAGCGTGATGCTGAAATAATGTGCATGTGAGTTACAGTCTGCATAGGCAAGAAATAGAGATAATATAAATAAACAATTCTTATTACCCTTTTCAGAATCACAGGCCGCAGCAGTTTTCCCCAGCAAACAGTTCCCCATTTCGTTTAGCGACTCCGAAAATTCTGCGAAACAAGTTATTTATAGTTATATATTTATATATTTCTAATTTTCTGTATTGGAAAGAGAAATAAGTTATTGCTAGCTATTTATGTGAGACCAAACTTCATAAAAACATGATGTACGCAATACGTATCACAAGCTACGATTTACCTAGTCCCCTCACTGGTTAGCAGGGTATTTGTGGGGCCCTGTGAGTTTCCCCTAGCGGGTTCTCATGGTTACCATATAAAAAAACCTTGAGAGAATGGCAGTAAAGATTTTGTATATTCAAGTTTAAGCCTTAGTTTCCTCTTAGACCGCCACGGTTAAACTTTCCTCTTTCACGTTTTACAATTCTTACTAGGGGCAGTAACGTCCATTCTCAGCGTAGGGTTACAGTTGACTTCCTTGTGATGTCACTTAGGCTATAGGGTGTGGTCATGACCCTTATGACCACACCATGACCCTCAACGTCAGCGCCATGTCACCCACCTCTAATCCATCATCCAAAACCACTACCCTAAGGGTGTGGTCATGACCCAAACCACTATCCCCTTATTTATTTTAATTTAATTTTTTCTAAAGAAAAAGGAAAGGAAATCTTGAAAATGGAAAAGAGGACCATGGTTTAATCCATCCGAACCATGGTGGATCAGACAAGGGGTGGTGTAGCCTTCCATTCATGTTCCTACGTGGCAAATCATGACCCAACCATGACCCCTACACCCTTCAGCCTTATAAGAATTTAGATCCTGAACGCACTTTCTTGCAACTCGGTATGATCTCATTAACACACGTAAATCCAAGTATCAATCACAATAAAAATCTTAACATCATACTTTCTAGTTTTACAACATACTGTTACCAAAAACGTTACGAATGACATTCAAATCAAATATCTCACTTTGTACAAGGATGATTTCAGGTAGCAGTTAATAATCTCTGATTCCCTAATAATCTTCTATTCACTTCATTAAACCTAATTTTGATACAGAAAATATGGCATTTTCCCACTAATTCAATTATTCAAACGCTTACCATATATACTGTTTGCGGTTGCAGCAGCTGCAGCTAATAAGCAATCATAGCAGTTTCTCATATCTTGCATATCCTGAAAAAAAAAAACATAAAAGAACTACAATCAGTTTCTAGCAGCATTGCTTGTGGTCATCGATGGCAACTTAATAATTGACTTGCAACATGCAATAAACAGTTGACCTTGAATTATCCAAATTTCTTACTTTCTGAATATAATCATATGCATGAGGTACCGTAACACAATGCAAACCACATTGCACAATTATATTTCAAAATCAAAGAAAAAAATCAACACACTGCATACTCAATCAATCTCAAACCCTAACACACTCGATTTACCAAAAAAAAAACGATTCAGAATCAAAATCAACACATAGAAGAACATTACATCTAACACAAACCCTACCTTCGAAACCCGAGCGAGCTCAACCAAATGTGAATAATCATGTACATGAGGTACCATAACACAGCGCAAACACGTTGCACAATTATATTTCAAATTAAAAGAGAAAATCAACACGCTGCATACTCAATCATCTCAAACCTTAACACGCTCAATATACACAAAAATCAGTAAATTCACAGCCAAAATCAACACATATCACATTACATCTAACAGAAATCCTACCTTCAAAGCCAGAGCAAACTCACTCATCTAAACATGCACATCATATTTCAAAATCCAAGAAAAAATTCAACATAATACATAATCAATCTCAAACCCTAACACACTCAACTTACACAAAAACTTCAAACTCTTAACATCACACCTAACACAAATCCTACCTTCAAAGCCAGAAGAAGCTCATCTAAATATATACACAAGTTACCATAACACAGTGCAAAGCACATTGCACAATTATATAACAAAATCACATAACTAAATCACAAAATGAAAGAAATAAATCAACATACTACATACTCAAACCCTAATTCACACAAAAAAACAACCTAAATTAACATTACATACAGCAGAAACCCTACCTTGGAAGCCAGAGCAAGGTCATCTAAAGTCGCAGAAGCCTGATGATCTCTCATATCCTTCACATCGGTCTTCTGCATCGACAATTTGCGCCCAATCTTCCCGATCGATAACATCATTGTGTGTGTATATATTATAATCAAACACAATACAATACAAATCGATACAATATATCAGCAGCAACAACAAGTTAGCCGGAAACAAATTAGATATTTATGCAAAATAAATTTTATCAGCGAATGGTTGTTTGTTTATTTGAACAACATTCGAGTGAGAAAGAAGCAAAGTTTGATGATGGTGATAAAAGTCGTTATTATTATTAAATTAAATTAAATTTGTGAGTTGAAGTTTGACCAGTTTTTTTCAACTTGGTGAGTTGATTCTCAAATCTCCGATGAATCAGTGATCCAGATACATTTGATTTTGACTAATATAATATAATATAATATAATATAATATAATATAATATAATATAATATAATATAATAATATGTTGATGAAAATGACAAACGGTGAGAGTTATGTTCCATGTGCATTCATGGCTTTTGGTTGTATTTGATTTGGTTTCCACTCTAATGGCTGCCATTTAAGTCAATAATCAAATTGTTTGGGTAACAATAATCTTTGACTAAAAAGATATTTAATTATCTTATATTACTTGTATTTAAGTCACAATACAAGTTTCCTTTAGCATGCCTTGATAAGCTATTTGCAAACACACAAATTGAATATTCGAGTACGCAAGTGTTAAGAATGATGTGATTGAGAATCAGAGATTGCTGGTCAAGTATTGATACGTCGGGTGTTTTGAAGTAAATATTGGGATGGAGCTTAGACCAGTGGCGGACTTGTAGTGTTATTAGGGGTAGCACGGGCTACCCCTCAACCCCGTCTCCGTAGTGTAAAAATACCCCTTAACTCTATTTCCGTAGTGCAAAAATACCCCTCAACTCCGTGTCTGTTATATAAAGAATACCCCTGATCCTAAAAAAAAAATTAGGATACCCCTAACCTTTAAGTTTTAAGGATACACACAAAGATTAAATATGCATCAATCACATGCCAAACACGATTTGTTTATGTCTAACGCACATTATAAGGAATAAGGATGGCATGATGGCAAAAATTTAGACATAGACATGAGTTACACAGCTGTCAAAGAAAAACCTAGTCTTAGTGACAACTTTTTTCAAAGCTTATTTAACTTAAAAATAACTTTTGGTTAAAAATATTTATTGACTTATGACTTTTTTTTTAAAAAGTCAGGGTATTCTAGCTAGGGCTGTCCAAACTGCTCGACGATCGAAGATCGCTCGAAAAATGCTCGAAAAATGCTCGTTCGATTCCCGCTCACTTTGTAAATGAGCCGATCGGATCGGTTCGATTCAAATTCAATCCGAGCATGAGCATAGCTCCGCTCGCTCGTCGCTCGCTCGTCGATCGCTCGGTTTCGCTGGAATTATTTTTATTAATAATTAATATATATATTTATATTATAGATTTTATAGATAAAAACCCAAAAAAATATAATAGCCCCAAAAAAACTAAAAGCCCAAATAACATTCAACCCAACTTAATATATACTATATAATAAAAGAAATCATGTTAGGGACAAATGGCGTTCTATAAGGCATTCTTAATTATTTTTCTAAACTAGAGTTTAATCGTCATTGCGGCGGGGGATGCGTTAGTTATATATCATATTAGATGAAAGGCAAATGTTTCTTACATGACCGCGAGCCTGTGTGTAAAACATAGAAAATAATAACTGAGTCGATCTATGACCCACGCATTGCAACAGACGTATCAAACGGAGAAAAATAGACGCGTTGTGACGGGCCTGTCAAACAGGATAAAGTAGATGAAAAAATGTTGAACTTCACACGCACGTTGTGGCATGTTAACTCGAAAAATCTAGAACGAAACGTTAAACACAAAACTTGCGATAGATGAAAAGTATATGGGGTCAAAGTTGCAAAAGGTGAAAAGCTTTAGGTTAAAAGTAAAAAAAAATCAAAGTGGTTAAATCGTAAAAGATGGAAATTTTTGAATTAGAAGTGAGAGTCCAAATTAATCAAAGGGGTAAAATTGTATAAGACGAAAACTTTTGAAGTAGAAGTGAAAAATCAAATTAATCAAGGGGTTTAAATTACCAAAGATTAAAACCTTAAACTAAAATTGTCAAAGATTGATACTTTAGAGTTAAAAAGGGAAAATTCCAATTTTTTTTTGAAACGCTCCCAAAGCTAAAAGTACAACACATTGATGCATAAAGAAGTTGCTAATTTATAAGTTTATAATAATATTTATTATGGAAATTCAATTATCGATAATATTAAATTTAAAATTTGTAGAAGATATTTTAATGATAAAGACAAAGATAACTAATAATAATATATTAATTATTATAATCATATATTAATTCTTAAGATCTAAAAAAAATATTAGCGTTTTAAATATTTATAAAGATAAAGATTTTATTTAATTGGTAGTTTTAATTGTTTTTATATTTTGATGATAAGGACAAGGATAACTGATAATCACATATTAAAATAAAAAAATATTTATTTTAATCAACTGTTTCGTTAAAAGGATTTATTCAATACATGTAGAACATATATATTTTTTATACATGTGTTTTAATAAAGGATTCCATTATCCCGTTTTACACTCCAATGAAATAATAATACTAAATCATAATATACAGCTTATCTCCTGTATATTTAATATTTTTTACTAAAATATTCCTTTTCTTTTTTCCGCTGATTAACCAGCATCAGGCAATACGTAAGTTTCTATACTAATAATAAATAAATAAAACAAAGTAAAATGTTATAAACCAGACAATACATAACTCTCGAACCTAATAAAAAATAAAGTGAGATGTTGAAGTAAATAGTACCTCAAAGTTTATTTTGTTAGAAAACACATCTTGATGACTAAGGGGCTGTTTGTTTACCTCTTAATAAGGATCTTAATGGTTCAGACCTCTTACTGGTTTAACACTTAATGGTTCAGACTGTTTGTTTCGTGAACAGATGTCTGAATGGTTCAGACATTTGCCTCTGAATGGTTAACTATTATACAGAGTCTGAATGGTTAAGACCTCTAATCTGAACTGGACAGACATTTGCCTCTGAATGGTTAAGTATTATACTGGCTCTTAATGGTTCAGACCTCTTACTGGTTCAGCACTTAATGGTTCAGACTCTTACTGATTCAGCACTTAACCATTCAGAAGTTGACAAACGGCCCCTAAATGTGTTAACGGATTACATTATTCGTGTAAGACACGTGTTTATTCAAATCGTGCAATACACGAGTTTTTAAAAGATGTAACTATTTTATTACTTAGTATATAAAATTATATTTATTCAAACCGTGTAATACACGGGGTTCTAACCTAGTATTTAATATATAAATCTAAGTATCTAACCCTAAATCTATTCTTCCCTAATCAGTCGTATTCAAATTGCGCTCTAATCTCGGTCTCACTCTCCGGTCTCCACAGTCACAGACTCACAGTCTCCGTCTCCAACCCTCTAATCTCCGACACACATATCGCCGCTGTCTCTAGTCTTCAATCTTCGGACGGTCTTCAACAGTTCTTCAATCTGCTGTTTTTTTTAATCTGCTGTTTGGTATGTTATGTTTCTGTTTGGTATGTTTGTTATAGTAGCATAGAGAAAGATGGTTGATGTAAACATGGTTGGTGATTAGCTGTTGTTTGTCCCAGGTCCTTTCTAGCTTCTTGCTAGTTGGGTCTGGTTGGTTGTATTCGCACTTTATTTTGTGTTGCTTTTGTATTCGCACTTTATTTTGTGTTTCTTATGTATTCACACTTTATTTTATGTTGCTTTTGTATTCGCACTTTAAGTTAGAATTTGTTTTTGTTGAACGAAGCCTTATTATTCAATATAGCGAAAACGATCCGCTCGCTTTTTTTTAGGATTTGATAAAAACCGAGCAAAACCGAACCGATCGGATCGGTTCGATTCAAATTCAATCCGAGCATGAGCATCACTTTTGCGATCGGTTTTACAAATTTGATCCGCTCGGATCGGATCGGTTGTAATTCAATCCGAGCATGAGCAGACCCTCGATCGGATCGGATCGGATCGTGAACACCCCTAATTCTAGCTTTTTAAAATGACCTTTCCACCTTAGCCAAAAAGTTGTTTTGAAAAGTCATTTTCCATTATCTAAACATTATTTTGATTTATTGTTTTTTGAAAAAGCCTCAATAAATTGTTTTAAAAAGCTTAGCAAAACATGCCCTAAGTTTTCTTCCCCAAAATTTTGTATTAAATTAAACCTCCTAAGAATTAAACTTTAGTCTTCCCCAGTGATGAATTTAGATTTTTTTTTTACGGAGGGCACAAATTTGTAGGGTTAAAAGAAGGCGGGCCAAAACAACTCGGGTCAAAATAGGCGGCTAAGTCAGTTCAAACTTATCCACTTAATATATTGTAAAATTAGGCATACTTCCTTTCTCTTGATGGAATATCTCAATACCCGAGCTCCTACTTTCCTTGTGTTCTTCACCGATATTGTAAAATTAGGCATACTTATTTTTATTTAGTAATAATATGATAAATTTGAGAAGAATTACTATTATTACTATATATATTAATAAGCGAATTGAAATAAATAGTGATTTTAATATTATAATAATATATAGTTTTTTAATACTCTTTAAATTTAATCATTTTTTTAATATCAGGGGTTGGGATAAGTTTAGTGTCAACCGGTATCGAACCAGTACTGGTATCGAAATACCGGGACGGTCCTGTTCGGTATCAGTACATGAAGGTAAAAACCGGCACTAATACAGAAAACGCCGAAAGTTGGTGCCGAATTGATATTGGAAATCTTTTGGTTCGGGAAATTCAGTGCTGCTACCCGATATCATTTGCTCATCCCTGATCACGGTTACCGTACGAACAATGATATCATACAACTTTTTTTATTGATTTTCTTCAACTTTTAATTTTTTCCTTTTTTAATTTCAGGGGTAGGGATGAGCTCGGTGCCAACCGATACAGAATCGATACTGATACCGAAAATACCGGTTATGGTACCGGTATATGAAGGTAAAAAAGGTAGTGAACCGGTACCAGGAATGCCAAAAGTCGGCACCGAATTGGTACTTAAGATCTTTTGGTTCGGCAAATTTGGTACCGGTACCCAGGACAATTTGCTCATCTCTGACCACGGGTTTCATGCGAACAACATCGTTACCATACAACTTTTTTGGTTGATTTTCCTTCGGTTATCTTTTAGTGTTTTTTTATACATTTTCTTTTTATTCTTGTCAGCAGTTCTATTCGCAGCACGGTCGTAGTAATTTAAAAAACATGTAAACACAGACTAAATAACAAAAAAAATTGCCGCAACGCGCCGAACTTCTTTAAACCTAGTGGGAAAAAAAACCAATTGACTAAATAAATAAGAAAAAAATAACAATTTAATAGTTTTAAAAAACTTATGTAAATACCTCACAGATATTGGAAGAGTACGTGTAATTTCAGGTCTTATTATGTTGATGTGTATGTAGGTCTTTTTCATTTTGGAAAAATCATCCACAACACATATAAAAATTATTATTCTTGGAAACTAGGTGTATCAATGAATGTATGATTGCATAACTTTTTCTTGGGCCGACCTCTTTCTTAACTCTTGTTTAGGATGGAAGTACGGTGGACTTGTGCCCAACCTACTCAAAAGATACATCTGGTCTTCCTACAAAAATTAATTCCTCCTAACTATTGGGCCAAAGCCTAAGTGGCATAAGTTAGGGGCACCTAAAAGGTTATACAATGCAAATTTCTAGAGAAAAAAAAAACATTGTACATCTCCCACATTGTCTTTAGATCATTTTTCCACAAGCTAACATATGGTTATATTATGAACAAAAGATAATATATGAGGTGTGAGAGTCCTAACAAGTTGGTCTAGTGGTTAGTCATTTGGTTTTTATCCTTGAGGTCTTAAGTTCAACTCCCACTACCATCACTTTGAAAGACATTGGTGGTGACAATGAAGTTTAGAACCAGGCCTCTCTGGAGGTCGCCAGTTCGAAATCGAGCCGAACCGGGTTTTACCACAGTGGGTCTTTGGACGGTGGGTTTTCCCCGAAACTGGTGGCTAGGTGGCTCGGGTATGCATCCAACTCTGACCGTTATGGAGGAGGGGATGCATTTACTTGATTGAGAGCATCCCAGAATGCTTATATGGTGATTTAGTTGGCCATTAAAAAAATAGCATGAGCTTTAGAAACTTGAATATTGGAGGGTTAAGGGGTTTGCAATCAATAGTTTGGAACGGAATAAGCAACTGGTGCAAGATTCCCAACATTTTTGCTTCCTCGTCTAAAGACCTTTTAGGAATTCATAACGAGCTTTGCGTGTCAGAAAGAAAGAAGGATGCGGTTCATGGCATAATTATGATCGGCTGCTGGAGCTTGTGGCGTGCTAGGAATAACGCTAAGTTTTCCAACTCGTTGGTTAAGATTGAAAACATTTTAAGTGAGGTTAAAGCTTTGGGTTTTCTTTGGTTTGTCAATAGATCGAAGCACAAAGGGATAGATTGGGGGGTGGTGTTCTTTTGGAAATATGTAATGTAGTTGTTCTTTTTGGTCGGCCCGGTTTGGGTCGGCTGTGTTGGTTTAATGAAAGTTACTTTTCAAAAAAAAGGGGGGGGGGGGGTGCAATCTATATTTGTTCATAATCTCGTGCGTATGCATATGAGTCAGAGATGGAAGCTAATTTGGTTCCTTGCATCTAAGTTTCTCTAATCTCTGAGGAGCCTTCACCATACAACAATTAGAGCAATTTAGAAGTTTGATTTCTAAATCCTCTCCATTGTTCTTTTAGTTTGCTTAAATGCATTCCCTTTGTTTATGGGTTTAATACATTTTAGAGTTTTGTTTTGCCTTTTTTTATTAGACCGGAAACCGGTTTAGTTAACGCAGTTAATCTTCGACTGCATGACAAGCTAGCTAAAGACTTGTTCATGGCTTTATAGACTAGTGGCATCTTGGGGGTGAGATAAGACTTTATGACCAATAGGTCTTGAGTTCGATTCCCACAAGGGAGGTTTTCCCATACTTATTGGGTTTCCTCCTGAATTGGTGTATAGACATTATGTCTAGTGGAGATGGATATGATCGGGTGGTTCCGCTGGTGGCACGATGATACTCCAGTGATTCGTCAGTGATCCAAATTTGTCGTTAAAAAAAAAAAAGAAAAAAAGAGCTAAAGCCTGTTTCCCTTAACAAATCCAATCAGACAAATCGCTCTCGTGTTTAGCGTATGAAACTAGGATTTGTATTGATTGAATAATATTGATTACAATAGTAGACTCTATATATAGAACAAGATATTAGAATTTAATACCCTATACAATGAATAATACAAAAATAAGATTCTAATTTAATTAGCATAGTCTAACATTCCTCCGCGCAAGTTGAGGGCAGGGAACGGCCAGCAATTTGGACCGTAATGTAATATCCGCCAAAAATAGATCTTAAAAAAACCAACCCGTTTTGCAAATCGGATTCGAACCGTAAAGAATATAAAAGTGAATTTTTAGAACTTATTATTTATATTTTGTCGTGTAATAATTTAATTATTAATATAAACATTTTTGAGATTTATAAGCGTTAATTTTATAAAGATCTCGGTTGGACACTTGATCTATAATAACTCGTTTGTAAAACCGGAACCTAAACGAAATAAATGAAAGTATGAATTTCTTTAGGAATAATAGATTTTAATAATCCCAACTATTAACCGTTTGCTGGAGATAGTCCCAACTTAAAAAATAACCAGTGGTGATCCCATTTTTTCACATATTGTAAACCAATGGACCTTTACTAACAAAACCTTAATTTCTTTTTGTCCATTTTTCTTTTTCTCTTAGCAAAGGTCCATTGGTTTACAATATATGAAAAGATGGGACCATCACTGGTTATTTTTGTAGTTGAGACCGTTGCCGGCCAACGACTAATAGTTGGGATTATTAAAATTCGTTATTCCATTTCTGTATTATTACTTGTGATTTTTAGTTGTTAATTAATTCCTTGTTATTTATTGTTTTATTATACTAAAAACAATAATCAAATTTGTCACACCCCCAAAATACCACGTGCGGGAACCCCCGCGAGGCGTGTGACGTACCAGGATCTAGCCACCAATCACATTGAACTCATAACTAAACTTAATTAAAAACTTTCATTCATTAACATAGAGTATTACAAAACATTAAATGTAATTCATTGTATACAATGGAAGCATAAATCATTTGTTAAGTGTTTCATAAACCACATGTACGGAAACTATTAGACTTGTCTTGCGATTCCATGTATCTCGACCCATGACCACTCCAGCCTCCCAGACAGCAAGTTCCAATGATATAACCCTATAGACCTGCAAGCATGCAGACAAGTGTGTCAGACGACAGTGGTGAGTTCAAAGTTTGTTAACACGTTTTAGTTACCAGATATAAGTGCAAAACATTTAAGAGATTTGATGTTGTTAATAACTCGATTACCGCCGATGGCTCCAGATTATTTGCCCTATTCCCCAATGCCTCTATCAAAGCAATGGTCAAGACTGGGGTCATTAGTTCACTCCCGACCTCCCCAGTGCGGTGTGAGGGTGCCAAACCTAAATAGCGCTATTAACTAATACCCCGTTGCCTCCCCGACAACAAATCGGTAGAAGGGACTTGATTGATAGATATGAGTGTATTAACCAACATCCCAAGTTTAACATTCCAGTCAAACCCAACAACCCGACATTCCTCCCCAGAACGTTTACCAGATGTCCCTCCCCGGGATGCATGCTTGGAAAAAGAGCAGTGAACTCACCTTAGATTTGCTCGGTATGTTACGTTACATTACCCGTTCCCAGTTGGTCAATCAACCCCTACCGTGGTTACCAAGAGTAGTCAGTTTCACAATCACGTATCCAAATCACGTATCACATAGCAACCATTTAGATTTCATACACGTTTGCAACACAAGTTCATATTCCAACAGTTGTTATCAAAATACCTGTTCCAAAACAATTAAATCACGTATTTTCTTAGACTGCAATTGCTGCTAAGACCACAGTGTATCACATAACAAGTATTCAGATCACAATAAGTCTACATCCCATGTACTTAGTGTATAACAACGTTTTACAAATAAGTTGGCTACTTGTAACACCCCGAAAACGGCTTTGGTAATCAAACCGCGTTAATAGTAAAGACGGGTAAAATACCTTTAGTGGTAAAAATTTACCCGGTAAATATTAGGATTTAAATAATTAATCCTAATAATAAATAAAAAGTGAATAAAAGCTTTTAAGAAATAAAAGCTTAGAAGGCCCGAGTTAACGGGACCTAAAATAAACTTAGTCATAAATATTCCCGAACCCGCTAAATTAACTAGAAATGTAAAACTTAGTTAATAAGTGGGAATATTATTGAAAGTAATTTAGGTTGTAACCTAATTAATAACTAACCAAACACGAGGGACCAAAGCCGGGTAACTTGAAAATGAATTATAAACTTAAAAAAATAAAACACAAACACACACACAAGAGTGTGTGTGCGTGTGTGAGGATCGACCAGGAAGAGCTTTAGGGAGCTCAAACCCTAACTTCAACAAATCCATCAAATTGAAGGTCAAATCTGGCCCAAATCGGATGCATGAACACATATTAATGATCACCAAGTTGTGGGGATCACAAGGTATGTTGAATCTTATGATTTAGTGATACTTTGAAATTATGATGAACAATCATAATCAAAATTCTGGAATGAATGTTGAATCTATGAGTGTTATTGTGATGAAATCCATGTTTAGGAACAACCCTAGTTAATAATTTGATAAACTAGTGTTGAAAAATAGAAATTTGATGATTACCCATATGTGTGCTAAGTGGGTTTTATGACAAGAAGATGAACACTTGAATTAGAGTGTTAAATTGATGAATGTTGATGTTATGATACTAGTACTAAGTGTAGTTCATGAACACTAGACATGAAAGTTTGAATCTTGATGTTAATCTTGGTAAAAAGGACTAATTACGAACTAGTTAGCAAATGTGTAGAATCATGCCCATTAGGTGTTTGTTAAAATGCCTAAATGAGAACTAAGTGTTGATAATGTGCCTAATTGAGTCTTGTGAACTTGATAGTGCAATCATATGTGTTAATTGGTGATTTGACTTTTAATGGTCAAACCGACCATTAATAAGATCGAATGGTAATTGTGATAGAAAATATGTAAGATGGAATAGTCATAATTAATGATGACTAATATAACCGTCTTACGAATTATGATGATAGTTTGACGCTTGACAAGCTAGGTGGAGGCTTGGAAAGGAAGCGAGTCAAACAAAGCAAGTATGAAGGAAAAGCGTAATACGGATGCAAGGTAAGTATAGCTTACACTAGTCTTAAATTGTGGAATGTTTTCTTATCATATAAATTATGAATGAGATAGCTAAACAATTGAAATATGATGTTCCGTCGTGTAGTCGAACGGAACAAGAAAATCAAAGATGATAGAAACCATAATAATGGTTAAAAAGAAGTAAATCGATAAATTTGTCACATTATGTCGAAAGAAATACATGGTTTATATTTAAAATTTCCGTACGGCGTTAAACGGGAAGAGTCATGTAGAGGAGATGATAATAAATATCATTTCGCAAAGATAAATTGTCAATTCGGCCAAACGGATCAAAAGGTGTAGACAACACCTTTTGACTATATAGACTAATGATTCTTTTGTCGAGTCATATGCTTACAGGAATAGATATCCAATGGATATTCGCATCGTTCTTAATTAGCAAATATAAAGCAAGGTATTAAAATCGGGTCTATTTGTTGATCCGAGCCAGGTACGCTTATTTATGATGTATGTAAAAGTGCTAATTTGGTCGAATAATTGGTGATAGTCCTTCATTGTAAAAGAAGGACCAAAATCGACCAAAACGCCCTTGTAGGCTAAATTGAACAAACAACTCTTAGAGGTTGTTTGGAAAGGAGTCTTATGATTAAACAAAAGTTTAGAACGAGTACGGGTAGTGAAAGATGTAATTCTTGGGCCAAAAGACTCCATATGAGTCTTTGCCGTAAAATGATATTTCAAGAGGTATAAATTCGGAACACATAGATATCTACTTTAAATCCAACACACATTTAGGTTGTGATGGAAGAGTACTAGATAAGAGATATAGGTTACAACGCTAGATTAGAATGAAAGCGAAATTTAGCTTAAAAGTGCTTAAAATATCCTTAACGGGTCAAAATAAGCATACTAGTGGAAACGGGTTTAATTTGTGTAATAAACCTATGATTAGAACCTAATATGGTATATCACAATTATTTGATGAAATGTATGAAATATAGGAATCAAATAAATACGTTTGTTTGATAAAATGCATAACCGGGTCAAAGTTTGGTATAAAGGGTAATAAGCCGAAGACTTAGAAGTCTTGAATTTTATCAAGCCGGATGTCGGGTTTTAACTCCATATGATGGAGAATCAAATTACAAACATGTAGGAAGAAACGGTAGGTCAAACGGATAAGCGGTTTGAAAGATACGAAAGATTTCGTGTCAAATTACGGCAAAATGGAAAGGCTGAACCCAGGGTCCACCGTAAATTACGGTCCCACCGTAATTTACGGTGGAGATGATTTGTTTACGGTGAAGGTCTACTGTTTTACGGTAGAAAAGCTTGAATCCAGGTGCCACCGTAAATTACGGTCCCACCGTAATTTACGGTGGAGATATTTTTTTATATATTTTGTTTTTCAATTGAAAAATCAATTGTTTTCCCGGACATCATTCGGACATGATTTAAACCCCGTATGACTAAATCATTTCATGTTATTGAAATGTAGGTACTTTAGGACGCCGGAAGACGATCAAGCTCAGTGAAGAACCGAACACGATAAAGACACACGCTTCCGCACTTTGACACATTGTAAATTTTAAACAACGAATTCAACCACGTTATGTGGAATAACTTATGATTTGCAAATGTTTTAATAAACCCGTATTCCCGATGTATATGATAGTGATTAATTACATGATTATCTTTCAAAATATACGTAAAACCTTGGTTTACAAGAACGGGTGTTACAAGTTGGTATCAGAGCCTTGGTTTAAGAGATTCGAGTGTGGTGGGGAGGAACCATGCTTGAACTTAAACCTTATGCTCTTGATAAAGAATAGTGTTCGGTTCGAGGCTTGATCGCAAATCCGGTAAGTACGTGTATGCTAAAGTGTTGTAACCAACACATAAGGCTATCGTGTGATTCACGTTACCCCAATTAAAATGATTGAAATAGTTGACGAAAATACGCGCGTTGACGCGTATAGTAAAAAAAAAGCCTTGTATTATAATACGGGCGATTATTGAAGTTGACGTTACTAACTTTTGCGAATGTTTTAATTGAAGGACACTCGCGTTTGAAGACGACGAGAGTCAAATGAATTGTGGATATGATGATGGAACGGTCCGAAGTATGACGAGAGGAGCATGCTCACCAAGGACTAAATCGCGTAACGACCGCGAACAAGGTTAATGGCAAGGAACGCCCGTCGGGGCAAACATTACCAGGTGCATATTTTAAATAATCGCACAAATAGTAATATGCAACAAATATGAAGAAATTGAAAGTTGCATATGTAGATTAAAAACTTGGAAAAACCCGAATAGAAAATATGTTCGGATATTGTTTCCAAGAAAATTGAATAGAGGCGTTACTTACATAGGGCTTGATGTGAAAACTATAAAAAGGTCGTGTACGTCATGTGTTAAATCGCTTACTCTGGCCAAGTAAGTAGTGGCATATGATACCACGAGTTTCTTATAGCGGACACATTTACATCCGATGTAGTAAGGGCGGAGTAAATGGGACTAATTAAAAAGTACCCAAATGAATCAGATAAACAAAATATTTGATAATAATGTAAACGCACAACCGAGTGACTGAAGCGTATTACATCAGGATAATGAGCCCGAGCGAAGGGACAAAGAAGCATGTAAAATGATTTAGACAAGTATTGGGAAGGAGTGTACTTACACTCGAACCCATAAAACGCAAGCATGTAAAATGATTTAGACAAGTATTGGGAGGGAGTGTACTTACACTCGAACCCATAAAACGCAAGCAAGTAAAATGATTTAGACAAGTATTGGGAGGGAGTGTACTTACACTCGAACCCATAAAACGCAAGCAAGTAAAATGATTTAGACAAGTATTGGGAGGGAGTGTACTTACACTCGAACCCATAAAACGCAAGCAAGTAGAATGATTTAGACAAGCAATGGGAGGGAGTGTGCTTACACTCGAACCCAGAAAACACAAACATGAAAAATGATTTAGACAAGCAGTGGGAGGGAGTGTACTTGCACTCGAACCCGGAAAATGCAAATATGTCCCTTAACGGGTCATTTTTGTAAAACGTCGAACTTAAAGACAAAGTCAGAATATAAAAATGAAGCGAGGTCTTAATGCATACCGGGAGGATTGCAATAATAATGACTTTGGTAAAACACCCGGTTGATGGGTAAGAATTAAACACATGCGTAAACCGAGAAACGAGAACATGAATTTAAAGTCAAAAGACGCGGATTATGAGTTATGACTAAAAGACCATAAAAATTTCGTAAACAGAAATTCTGATAATTATATTCAACTATTTTGAGATTGAACGTGTTGAATAAAGTATAATGCTTGAAGGCGTAAGTAAGCGCAAGCCGGATAACGGTAAGCTTGAGAAAAATGAATTTCAAACGTAAAAAGAGTGCTTTGACACCAAATATATATTTTAATAAGACACGAGTAAAAAGAGTGATCTACGGGATCAACATAA
Source organism: Helianthus tuberosus (assembly GCA_030545235.1). Classification (NCBI taxonomy): domain Eukaryota; kingdom Viridiplantae; phylum Streptophyta; class Magnoliopsida; order Asterales; family Asteraceae; genus Helianthus; species Helianthus tuberosus. The sequence continues at coordinate 36,804,136 of CM060436.1, forward strand.
CCTTTAGGGTTATAAACAAATGAGAGATATACGGACTAAAACGACCCACGGGTCATGATTTGAAAGAAGTCATAAGGACTTCGCCTTAAAGAGGTGAATGTCTAATAAAAAATAGCCCGTAAGGCTAAGTGATAGAACCTACGGGTTAGATGGAATGAAGCGAGGAAATCAGTTAAGAATCCCCGCAAAAAAAAAAAAAAAAAAAAAAACTAAGACTGTAAAGGATTAAATTATGGACTGTCAATATCCCAGTATGGATGATTGACACAAGTTAAAGAAAAGATCCTAAAACTAAAACTTCGGTTTTAGTAAGAAGTAATGTTTTTACAAACATAAATTCTGATAGGAATTTAAATAGTAAGCATGAAAGATACAAGTCTTGACGCTGATAGGCGCAAGACGATATATTCGAAAAGTGATATTTTCGAAAATGAAATTTTGATATAAATTAAACATGATGTAACACAATCACGGTCAAGAAATGTAATGTGAAGTAGAATCACATTATAACCAAGCAAGCGGTAAAAAGTAACTGGACTAATAAGTCTAATTAGTGAGACCCGTCAAGGTCATTTAAATAAAATTGGTTTGCTTGTAAGCGGTGGATTCGGTATAAATGAACCGAATAAATAAAATTGAAAATAAAAGAAATCGTTGCGAAAAGTGAGAGATTTCACTAAAGACCTTTAAACGGGTCAAAGTCACGGATTCATAAAGAATTCGATAGTATATGAAAGTGAGGAATATCGCTAAGTTAATTAAACTAGTGGAAATAACGAGATTACGTTATTTCCAGTCGCATTATGTCATGTAAGATACGTAGATGATTAATAACCAAAAGAATATTACCATACTTTTCTGGTAATACTAACAATCGGTTAAGATATGAGAAATGCTTAATTGATTATCGAGAGCAGATACATGGAGTTGAACTCGATAAATTAAGTAAGAAAAGGTTTCGAGGACAAAACCTCTTTAAGGGGGGTAGACTTGTAACACCCCGAAAACGGCTTTGGTAATCAAACCACGTTAATAGTAAAGACGGGTAAAATACCTTTAGTGGTAAAAATTTACCCGGTAAATATTAGGATTTAAATAATTAATCCTAATAATAAATAAAAAGTGAATAAAAGCTTTTAAGAAATAAAAGCTTAGAAGGCCCGAGTTAACGGGACCTAAAATAAACTTAGTCATAAATATTCCCGAACCCGCTAAATTAACTAGAAATGTAAAACTTAGTTAATAAGTGGGAATATTATTGAAAGTAATTTAGGTTGTAACCTAATTAATAACTAACCAAACACGAGGGACCAAAGCCGGGTAACTTGAAAATGAATTATAAACTTAAAAAAATAAAACACAAACACACACACAAGAGTGTGTGTGCGTGTGTGAGGATCGACCAGGAAGAGCTTTAGGGAGCTCAAACCCTAACTTCAACAAATCCATCAAATTGAAGGTCAAATCTGGCCCAAATCGGATGCATGAACACATATTAATGATCACCAAGTTGTGGGGATCACAAGGTATGTTGAATCTTATGATTTAGTGATACTTTGAAATTATGATGAACAATCATAATCAAAATTCTGGAATGAATGTTGAATCTATGAGTGTTATTGTGATGAAATCCATGTTTAGGAACAACCCTAGTTAATAATTTGATAAACTAGTGTTGAAAAATAGAAATTTGATGATTACCCATATGTGTGCTAAGTGGGTTTTATGACAAGAAGATGAACACTTGAATTAGAGTGTTAAATTGATGAATGTTGATGTTATGATACTAGTACTAAGTGTAGTTCATGAACACTAGACATGAAAGTTTGAATCTTGATGTTAATCTTGGTAAAAAGGACTAATTATGAACTAGTTAGCAAATGTGTAGAATCATGCCCATTAGGTGTTTGTTAAAATGCCTAAATGAGAACTAAGTGTTGATAATGTGCCTAATTGAGTCTTGTGAACTTGATAGTGCAATCATATGTGTTAATTGGTGATTTGACTTTTAATGGTCAAACCGACCATTAATAAGATCGAATGGTAATTGTGATAGAAAATATGTAAGATGGAATAGTCATAATTAATGATGACTAATATAACCGTCTTACGAATTATGATGATAGTTTGACGCTTGACAAGCTAGGTGGAGGCTTGGAAAGGAAGCGAGTCAAACAAAGCAAGTATGAAGGAAAAGCGTAATACGGATGCAAGGTAAGTATAGCTTACACTAGTCTTAAATTGTGGAATGTTTTCTTATCATATAAATTATGAATGAGATAGCTAAACAATTGAAATATGATGTTCCGTCGTGTAGTCGAACGGAACAAGAAAATCAAAGATGATAGAAACCATAATAATGGTTAAAAAGAAGTAAATCGATAAATTTGTCACATTATGTCGAAAGAAATACATGGTTTATATTTAAAATTTCCGTACGGCGTTAAACGGGAAGAGTCATGTAGAGGAGATGATAATAAATATCATTTCGCAAAGATAAATTGTCAATTCGGCCAAACGGATCAAAAGGTGTAGACAACACCTTTTGACTATATAGACTAATGATTCTTTTGTCGAGTCATATGCTTACAGGAATAGATATCCAATGGATATTCGCATCGTTCTTAATTAGCAAATATAAAGCAAGGTATTAAAATCGGGTCTATTTGTTGATCCGAGCCAGGTACGCTTATTTATGATGTATGTAAAAGTGCTAATTTGGTCGAATAATTGGTGATAGTCCTTCATTGTAAAAGAAGGACCAAAATCGACCAAAACGCCCTTGTAGGCTAAATTGAACAAACAACTCTTAGAGGCTGTTTGGAAAGGAGTCTTATGATTAAACAAAAGTTTAGAACGAGTACGGGTAGTGAAAGATGTAATTCTTGGGCCAAAAGACTCCATATGAGTCTTTGCCGTAAAATGATATTTCAAGAGGTATAAATTCGGAACACATAGATATCTACTTTAAATCCAACACACATTTAGGTTGTGATGGAAGAGTACTAGATAAGAGATATAGGTTACAACGCTAGATTAGAATGAAAGCGAAATTTAGCTTAAAAGTGCTTAAAATATCCTTAACGGGTCAAAATAAGCATACTAGTGGAAACGGGTTTAATTTGTGTAATAAACCTATGATTAGAACCTAATATGGTATATCACAATTATTTGATGAAATGTATGAAATATAGGAATCAAATAAATACGTTTGTTTGATAAAATGCATAACCGGGTCAAAGTTTGGTATAAAGGGTAATAAGCCGAAGACTTAGAAGTCTTGAATTTTATCAAGCCGGATGTCGGGTTTTAACTCCATATGATGGAGAATCAAATTACAAACATATAGGAAGAAACGGTAGGTCAAACGGATAAGCGGTTTGAAAGATACGAAAGATTTCGTGTCAAATTACGGCAAAATGGAAAGGCTGAACCCAGGGTCCACCGTAAATTACGGTCCCACCGTAATTTACGGTGGAGATGATTTGTTTGCGGTGAAGGTCTACTGTTTTACGGTAGAAAAGCTTGAATCCAGGTGCCACCGTAAATTACGGTCCCACCGTAATTTACGGTGGAGATATTTTTTTATATATTTTGTTTTTCAATTGAAAAATCAATTGTTTTCCCGAACATCATTCGGACATGATTTAAACCCCGTATGACTAAATCATTTCATGTTATTGAAATGTAGGTACTTTAGGACGCCGGAAGACGATCAAGCTCAGTGAAGAACCGAACACGATAAAGACACACGCTTCCGCACTTTGACACATTGTAAATTTTAAACAACGAATTCAACCACGTTATGTGGAATAACTTATGATTTGCAAATGTTTTAATAAACCCGTATTCCCGATGTATATGATAGTGATTAATTACATGATTATCTTTCAAAATATACGTAAAACCTTGGTTTACAAGAACGGGTGTTACAAGTTGGTATCAGAGCCTTGGTTTAAGAGATTCGAGTGTGGTGGGGAGGAACCATGCTTGAACTTAAACCTTATGCTCTTGATAAAGAATAGTGTTCGGTTCGAGGCTTGATCGCAAATCCGGTAAGTACGTGTATGCTAAAGTGTTGTAACCAACACATAAGGCTATCGTGTGATTCACGTTACCCCAATTAAAATGATTGAAATAGTTGACGAAAATACGCGCGTTGACGCGTATAGTAAAAAAAAAGCCTTGTATTATAATACGGGCGATTATTGAAGTTGACGTTACTAACTTTTGCGAATGTTTTAATTGAAGGACACTCGCGTTTGAAGACGACGAGAGTCAAATGAATTGTGGATATGATGATGGAACGGTCCGAAGTATGACGAGAGGAGCATGCTCACCAAGGACTAAATCGCGTAACGACCGCGAACAAGGTTAATGGCAAGGAACGCCCGTCGGGGCAAACATTACCAGGTGCATATTTTAAATAATCGCACAAATAGTAATATGCAACAAATATGAAGAAATTGAAAGTTGCATATGTAGATTAAAAACTTGGAAAAACCCGAATAGAAAATATGTTCGGATATTGTTTCCAAGAAAATTGAATAGAGGCGTTACTTACATAGGACTTGATGTGAAAACTATAAAAAGGTCGTGTACGTCATGTGTTAAATCGCTTACTCTGGCCAAGTAAGTAGTGGCATATGATACCACGAGTTTCTTATAGCGGACACATTTACATCCGATGTAGTAAGGGCGGAGTAAATGGGACTAATTAAAAAGTACCCAAATGAATCAGATAAACAAAATATTTGATAATAATGTAAACGCACAACCGAGTGACTGAAGCGTATTACATCAGGATAATGAGCCCGAGCGAAGGGACAAAGAAGCATGTAAAATGATTTAGACAAGTATTGGGAAGGAGTGTACTTACACTCGAACCCATAAAACGCAAGCATGTAAAATGATTTAGACAAGTATTGGGAGGGAGTGTACTTACACTCGAACCCATAAAACGCAAGCAAGTAAAATGATTTAGACAAGTATTGGGAGGGAGTGTACTTACACTCGAACCCATAAAACGCAAGCAAGTAAAATGATTTAGACAAGTATTGGGAGGGAGTGTACTTACACTCGAACCCATAAAACGCAAGCAAGTAGAATGATTTAGACAAGCAATGGGAGGGAGTGTGCTTACACTCGAACCCAGAAAACACAAACATGAAAAATGATTTAGACAAGCAGTGGGAGGGAGTGTACTTGCACTCGAACCCGGAAAATGCAAATATGTCCCTTAACGGGTCATTTTTGTAAAACGTCGAACTTAAAGACAAAGTCAGAATATAAAAATGAAGCGAGGTCTTAATGCATACCGGGAGGATTGCAATAATAATGACTTTGGTAAAACACCCGGTTGATGGGTAAGAATTAAACACATGCGTAAACCGAGAAACGAGAACATGAATTTAAAGTCAAAAGACTCGGATTATGAGTTATGACTAAAAGACCATAAAAATTTCGTAAACAGAAATTCTGATAATTATATTCAACTATTTTGAGATTGAACGTGTTGAATAAAGTATAATGCTTGAAGGCGTAAGTAAGCGCAAGCCGGATAACGGTAAGCTTGAGAAAAATGAATTTCAAACGTAAAAAGAGTGCTTTGACACCAAATATATATTTTAATAAGACACGAGTAAAAAGAGTGATCTACGGGATCAACATAACCTTTAGGGTTATAAACAAATGAGAGATATACGGACTAAAACGACCCACGGGTCATGATTTGAAAGAAGTCATAAGGACTTCGCCTTAAAGAGGTGAATGTCTAATCAAAAATAGCCCGTAAGGCTAAGTGATAGAACCTACGGGTTAGATGGAATGAAGCGAGGAAATCAGTTAAGAATCCCCGCAAAAAAAAAAAAAAAAACTAAGACTGTAAAGGATTAAATTATGGACTGTCAATATCCCAGTATGGATGATTGACACAAGTTAAAGAAAAGATCCTAAAACTAAAACTTCGGTTTTAGTAAGAAGTAATGTTTTTACAAACATAAATTCTGATAGGAATTTAAATAGTAAGCATGAAAGATACAAGTCTTGACGCTGATAGGCGCAAGACGATATATTCGAAAAGTGATATTTTCGAAAATGAAATTTTGATATAAATTAAACATGATGTAACACAATCACGGTCAAGAAATGTAATGTGAAGTAGAATCACATTATAACCAAGCAAGCGGTAAAAAGTAACTGGACTAATAAGTCTAATTAGTGAGACCCGTCAAGGTCATTTAAATAAATTTGGTTTGCTTGTAAGCGGTGGATTCGGTATAAATGAACCGAATAAATAAAATTGAAAATAAAAGAAATCGTTGCGAAAAGTGAGAGATTTCACTAAAGACCTTTAAACGGGTCAAAGTCACGGATTCATAAAGAATTCGATAGTATATGAAAGCGAGGAATATCGCTAAGTTAATTAAACTAGTGGAAATAACGAGATTACGTTATTTCCAGTCGCATTATGTCATGTAAGATACGTAGATGATTAATAACCAAAAGAATATTACCATACTTTTCTGGTAATACTAACAATCGGTTAAGATATGAGAAATGCTTAATTGATTATCGAGAGCAGATACATGGAGTTGAACTCGATAAATTAAGTAAGAAAAGGTTTCGAGGACGAAACCTCTTTAAGGGGGGTAGACTTGTAACACCCCGAAAACGGCTTTGGTAATCAAACCACGTTAATAGTAAAGACGGGTAAAATACCTTTAGTGGTAAAAATTTACCCGGTAAATATTAGGATTTAAATAATTAATCCTAATAATAAATAAAAAGTGAATAAAAGCTTTTAAGAAATAAAAGCTTAGAAGGCCCGAGTTAACGGGACCTAAAATAAACTTAGTCATAAATATTCCCGAACCCGCTAAATTAACTAGAAATGTAAAACTTAGTTAATAAGTGGGAATATTATTGAAAGTAATTTAGGTTGTAACCTAATTAATAACTAACCAAACACGAGGGACCAAAGCCGGGTAACTTGAAAATGAATTATAAACTTAAAAAAATAAAACACAAACACACACACAAGAGTGTGTGTGCGTGTGTGAGGATCGACCAGGAAGAGCTTTAGGGAGCTCAAACCCTAACTTCAACAAATCCATCAAATTGAAGGTCAAATCTGGCCCAAATCGGATGCATGAACACATATTAATGATCACCAAGTTGTGGGGATCACAAGGTATGTTGAATCTTATGATTTAGTGATACTTTGAAATTATGATGAACAATCATAATCAAAATTCTGGAATGAATGTTGAATCTATGAGTGTTATTGTGATGAAATCCATGTTTAGGAACAACCCTAGTTAATAATTTGATAAACTAGTGTTGAAAAATAGAAATTTGATGATTACCCATATGTGTGCTAAGTGGGTTTTATGACAAGAAGATGAACACTTGAATTAGAGTGTTAAATTGATGAATGTTGATGTTATGATACTAGTACTAAGTGTAGTTCATGAACACTAGACATGAAAGTTTGAATCTTGATGTTAATCTTGGTAAAAAGGACTAATTACGAACTAGTTAGCAAATGTGTAGAATCATGCCCATTAGGTGTTTGTTAAAATGCCTAAATGAGAACTAAGTGTTGATAATGTGCCTAATTGAGTCTTGTGAACTTGATAGTGCAATCATATGTGTTAATTGGTGATTTGACTTTTAATGGTCAAACCGACCATTAATAAGATCGAATGGTAATTGTGATAGAAAATATGTAAGATGGAATAGTCATAATTAATGATGACTAATATAACCGTCTTACGAATTATGATGATAGTTTGACGCTTGACAAGCTAGGTGGAGGCTTGGAAAGGAAGCGAGTCAAACAAAGCAAGTATGAAGGAAAAGCGTAATACGGATGCAAGGTAAGTATAGCTTACACTAGTCTTAAATTGTGGAATGTTTTCTTATCATATAAATTATGAATGAGATAGCTAAACAATTGAAATATGATGTTCCGTCGTGTAGTCGAACGGAACAAGAAAATCAAAGATGATAGAAACCATAATAATGGTTAAAAAGAAGTAAATCGATAAATTTGTCACATTATGTCGAAAGAAATACACGGTTTATATTTAAAATTTCCGTACGGCGTTAAACGGGAAGAGTCATGTAGAGGAGATGATAATAAATATCATTTCGCAAAGATAAATTGTCAATTCGGCCAAACGGATCAAAAGGTGTAGACAACACATTTTGACTATATAGACTAATGATTCTTTTGTCGAGTCATATGCTTACAGGAATAGATATCCAATGGATATTCGCATCGTTCTTAATTAGAAAATATAAAGCAAGGTATTAAAATCGGGTCTATTTGTTGATCCGAGCCAGGTACGCTTATTTATGATGTATGTAAAAGTGCTAATTTGGTCGAATAATTGGTGATAGTCCTTCATTGTAAAAGAAGGACCAAAATCGACCAAAACGCCCTTGTAGGCTAAATTGAACAAACAACTCTTAGAGGCTGTTTGGAAAGGAGTCTTATGATTAAACAAAAGTTTAGAACGAGTACGGGTAGTGAAAGATGTAATTCTTGGGCCAAAAGACTCCATATGAGTCTTTGCCGTAAAATGATATTTCAAGAGGTATAAATTCGGAACACATAGATATCTACTTTAAATCCAACACACATTTAGGTTGTGATGGAAGAGTACTAGATAAGAGATATAGGTTACAACGCTAGATTAGAATGAAAGCGAAATTTAGCTTAAAAGTGCTTAAAATATCCTTAACGGGTCAAAATAAGCATACTAGTGGAAACGGGTTTAATTTGTGTAATAAACCTATGATTAGAACCTAATATGGTATATCACAATTATTTGATGAAATGTATGAAATATAGGAATCAAATAAATACGTTTGTTTGATAAAATGCATAACCGGGTCAAAGTTTGGTATAAAGGGTAATAAGCCGAAGACTTAGAAGTCTTGAATTTTATCAAGCCGGATGTCGGGTTTTAACTCCATATGATGGAGAATCAAATTACAAACATGTAGGAAGAAACGGTAGGTCAAACGGATAAGCGGTTTGAAAGATACGAAAGATTTCGTGTCAAATTACGGCAAAATGGAAAGGCTGAACCCAGGGTCCACCGTAAATTACGGTCCCACCGTAATTTACGGTGGAGATGATTTGTTTACGGTGAAGGTCTACTGTTTTACGGTAGAAAAGCTTGAATCCAGGTGCCACCGTAAATTACGGTCCCACCGTAATTTACGGTGGAGATATTTTTTTATATATTTTGTTTTTCAATTGAAAAATCAATTGTTTTCCCGGACATCATTCGGACATGATTTAAACCCCGTATGACTAAATCATTTCATGTTATTGAAATGTAGGTACTTTAGGACGCCGGAAGACGATCAAGCTCAGTGAAGAACCGAACACGATAAAGACACACGCTTCCGCACTTTGACACATTGTAAATTTTAAACAACGAATTCAACCACGTTATGTGGAATAACTTATGATTTGCAAATGTTTTAATAAACCCGTATTCCCGATGTATATGATAGTGATTAATTACATGATTATCTTTCAAAATATACGTAAAACCTTGGTTTACAAGAACGGGTGTTACAAGTTGGTATCAGAGCCTTGGTTTAAGAGATTCGAGTGTGGTGGGGAGGAACCATGCTTGAACTTAAACCTTATGCTCTTGATAAAGAATAGTGTTCGGTTCGAGGCTTGATCGCAAATCCGGTAAGTACGTGTATGCTAAAGTGTTGTAACCAACACATAAGGCTATCGTGTGATTCACGTTACCCCAATTAAAATGATTGAAATAGTTGACGAAAATACGCGCGTTGACGCGTATAGTAAAAAAAAAGCCTTGTATTATAATACGGGCGATTATTGAAGTTGACGTTACTAACTTTTGCGAATGTTTTAATTGAAGGACACTCGCGTTTGAAGACGACGAGAGTCAAATGAATTGTGGATATGATGATGGAACGGTCCGAAGTATGACGAGAGGAGCATGCTCACCAAGGACTAAATCGCGTAACGACCGCGAACAAGGTTAATGGCAAGGAACGCCCGTCGGGGCAAACATTACCAGGTGCATATTTTAAATAATCGCACAAATAGTAATATGCAACAAATATGAAGAAATTGAAAGTTGCATATGTAGATTAAAAACTTGGAAAAACCCGAATAGAAAATATGTTCGGATATTGTTTCCAAGAAAATTGAATAGAGGCGTTACTTACATAGGACTTGATGTGAAAACTATAAAAAGGTCGTGTACGTCATGTGTTAAATCGCTTACTCTGGCCAAGTAAGTAGTGGCATATGATACCACGAGTTTCTTATAGCGGACACATTTACATCCGATGTAGTAAGGGCGGAGTAAATGGGACTAATTAAAAAGTACCCAAATGAATCAGATAAACAAAATATTTGATAATAATGTAAACGCACAACCGAGTGACTGAAGCGTATTACATCAGGATAATGAGCCCGAGCGAAGGGACAAAGAAGCATGTAAAATGATTTAGACAAGTATTGGGAAGGAGTGTACTTACACTCGAACCCATAAAACGCAAGCATGTAAAATGATTTAGACAAGTATTGGGAGGGAGTGTACTTACACTCGAACCCATAAAACGCAAGCAAGTAAAATGATTTAGACAAGTATTGGGAGGGAGTGTACTTACACTCGAACCCATAAAACGCAAGCAAGTAAAATGATTTAGACAAGTATTGGGAGGGAGTGTACTTACACTCGAACCCATAAAACGCAAGCAAGTAGAATGATTTAGACAAGCAATGGGAGGGAGTGTGCTTACACTCGAACCCAGAAAACACAAACATGAAAAATGATTTAGACAAGCAGTGGGAGGGAGTGTACTTGCACTCGAACCCGGAAAATGCAAATATGTCCCTTAACGGGTCATTTTTGTAAAACGTCGAACTTAAAGACAAAGTCAGAATATAAAAATGAAGCGAGGTCTTAATGCATACCGGGAGGATTGCAATAATAATGACTTTGGTAAAACACCCGGTTGATGGGTAAGAATTAAACACATGCGTAAACCGAGAAACGAGAACATGAATTTAAAGTCAAAAGACTCGGATTATGAGTTATGACTAAAAGACCATAAAAATTTCGTAAACAGAAATTCTGATAATTATATTCAACTATTTTGAGATTGAACGTGTTGAATAAAGTATAATGCTTGAAGGCGTAAGTAAGCGCAAGCCGGATAACGGTAAGCTTGAGAAAAATGAATTTCAAACGTAAAAAGAGTGCTTTGACACCAAATATATATTTTAATAAGACACGAGTAAAAAGAGTGATCTACGGGATCAACATAACCTTTAGGGTTATAAACAAATGAGAGATATACGGACTAAAACGACCCACGGGTCATGATTTGAAAGAAGTCATAAGGACTTCGCCTTAAAGAGGTGAATGTCTAATCAAAAATAGCCCGTAAGGCTAAGTGATAGAACCTACGGGTTAGATGGAATGAAGCGAGGAAATCAGTTAAGAATCCCCGCAAAAAAAAAAAAAAAAACTAAGACTGTAAAGGATTAAATTATGGACTGTCAATATCCCAGTATGGATGATTGACACAAGTTAAAGAAAAGATCCTAAAACTAAAACTTCGGTTTTAGTAAGAAGTAATGTTTTTACAAACATAAATTCTGATAGGAATTTAAATAGTAAGCATGAAAGATACAAGTCTTGACGCTGATAGGCGCAAGACGATATATTCGAAAAGTGATATTTTCGAAAATGAAATTTTGATATAAATTAAACATGATGTAACACAATCACGGTCAAGAAATGTAATGTGAAGTAGAATCACATTATAACCAAGCAAGCGGTAAAAAGTAACTGGACTAATAAGTCTAATTAGTGAGACCCGTCAAGGTCATTTAAATAAATTTGGTTTGCTTGTAAGCGGTGGATTCGGTATAAATGAACCGAATAAATAAAATTGAAAATAAAAGAAATCGTTGCGAAAAGTGAGAGATTTCACTAAAGACCTTTAAACGGGTCAAAGTCACGGATTCATAAAGAATTCGATAGTATATGAAAGCGAGGAATATCGCTAAGTTAATTAAACTAGTGGAAATAACGAGATTACGTTATTTCCAGTCGCATTATGTCATGTAAGATACGTAGATGATTAATAACCAAAAGAATATTACCATACTTTTCTGGTAATACTAACAATCGGTTAAGATATGAGAAATGCTTAATTGATTATCGAGAGCAGATACATGGAGTTGAACTCGATAAATTAAGTAAGAAAAGGTTTCGAGGACGAAACCTCTTTAAGGGGGGTAGACTTGTAACACCCCGAAAACGGCTTTGGTAATCAAACCACGTTAATAGTAAAGACGGGTAAAATACCTTTAGTGGTAAAAATTTACCCGGTAAATATTAGGATTTAAATAATTAATCCTAATAATAAATAAAAAGTGAATAAAAGCTTTTAAGAAATAAAAGCTTAGAAGGCCCGAGTTAACGGGACCTAAAATAAACTTAGTCATAAATATTCCCGAACCCGCTAAATTAACTAGAAATGTAAAACTTAGTTAATAAGTGGGAATATTATTGAAAGTAATTTAGGTTGTAACCTAATTAATAACTAACCAAACACGAGGGACCAAAGCCGGGTAACTTGAAAATGAATTATAAACTTAAAAAAATAAAACACAAACACACACACAAGAGTGTGTGTGCGTGTGTGAGGATCGACCAGGAAGAGCTTTAGGGAGCTCAAACCCTAACTTCAACAAATCCATCAAATTGAAGGTCAAATCTGGCCCAAATCGGATGCATGAACACATATTAATGATCACCAAGTTGTGGGGATCACAAGGTATGTTGAATCTTATGATTTAGTGATACTTTGAAATTATGATGAACAATCATAATCAAAATTCTGGAATGAATGTTGAATCTATGAGTGTTATTGTGATGAAATCCATGTTTAGGAACAACCCTAGTTAATAATTTGATAAACTAGTGTTGAAAAATAGAAATTTGATGATTACCCATATGTGTGCTAAGTGGGTTTTATGACAAGAAGATGAACACTTGAATTAGAGTGTTAAATTGATGAATGTTGATGTTATGATACTAGTACTAAGTGTAGTTCATGAACACTAGACATGAAAGTTTGAATCTTGATGTTAATCTTGGTAAAAAGGACTAATTACGAACTAGTTAGCAAATGTGTAGAATCATGCCCATTAGGTGTTTGTTAAAATGCCTAAATGAGAACTAAGTGTTGATAATGTGCCTAATTGAGTCTTGTGAACTTGATAGTGCAATCATATGTGTTAATTGGTGATTTGACTTTTAATGGTCAAACCGACCATTAATAAGATCGAATGGTAATTGTGATAGAAAATATGTAAGATGGAATAGTCATAATTAATGATGACTAATATAACCGTCTTACGAATTATGATGATAGTTTGACGCTTGACAAGCTAGGTGGAGGCTTGGAAAGGAAGCGAGTCAAACAAAGCAAGTATGAAGGAAAAGCGTAATACGGATGCAAGGTAAGTATAGCTTACACTAGTCTTAAATTGTGGAATGTTTTCTTATCATATAAATTATGAATGAGATAGCTAAACAATTGAAATATGATGTTCCGTCGTGTAGTCGAACGGAACAAGAAAATCAAAGATGATAGAAACCATAATAATGGTTAAAAAGAAGTAAATCGATAAATTTGTCACATTATGTCGAAAGAAATACACGGTTTATATTTAAAATTTCCGTACGGCGTTAAACGGGAAGAGTCATGTAGAGGAGATGATAATAAATATCATTTCGCAAAGATAAATTGTCAATTCGGCCAAACGGATCAAAAGGTGTAGACAACACATTTTGACTATATAGACTAATGATTCTTTTGTCGAGTCATATGCTTACAGGAATAGATATCCAATGGATATTCGCATCGTTCTTAATTAGAAAATATAAAGCAAGGTATTAAAATCGGGTCTATTTGTTGATCCGAGCCAGGTACGCTTATTTATGATGTATGTAAAAGTGCTAATTTGGTCGAATAATTGGTGATAGTCCTTCATTGTAAAAGAAGGACCAAAATCGACCAAAACGCCCTTGTAGGCTAAATTGAACAAACAACTCTTAGAGGTTGTTTGGAAAGGAGTCTTATGATTAAACAAAAGTTTAGAACGAGTACGGGTAGTGAAAGATGTAATTCTTGGGCCAAAAGACTCCATATGAGTCTTTGCCGTAAAATGATATTTCAAGAGGTATAAATTCGGAACACATAGATATCTACTTTAAATCCAACACACATTTAGGTTGTGATGGAAGAGTACTAGATAAGAGATATAGGTTACAACGCTAGATTAGAATGAAAGCGAAATTTAGCTTAAAAGTGCTTAAAATATCCTTAACGGGTCAAAATAAGCATACTAGTGGAAACGGGTTTAATTTGTGTAATAAACCTATGATTAGAACCTAATATGGTATATCACAATTATTTGATGAAATGTATGAAATATAGGAATCAAATAAATACGTTTGTTTGATAAAATGCATAACCGGGTCAAAGTTTGGTATAAAGGGTAATAAGCCGAAGACTTAGAAGTCTTGAATTTTATCAAGCCGGATGTCGGGTTTTAACTCCATATGATGGAGAATCAAATTACAAACATGTAGGAAGAAACGGTAGGTCAAACGGATAAGCGGTTTGAAAGATATGAAAGATTTCGTGTCAAATTACGGCAAAATGGAAAGGCTGAACCCAGGGTCCACCGTAAATTACGGTCCCACCGTAATTTACGGTGGAGATGATTTGTTTACGGTGAAGGTCTACTGTTTTACGGTAGAAAAGCTTGAATCCAGGTGCCACCGTAAATTACGGTCCCACCGTAATTTACGGTGGAGATATTTTTTTTATATATTTTGTTTTTCAATTGAAAAATCAATTGTTTTCCCGGACATCATTCGGACATGATTTAAACCCCGTATGACTAAATCATTTCATGTTATTGAAATGTAGGTACTTTAGGACGCCGGAAGACGATCAAGCTCAGTGAAGAACCGAACACGATAAAGACACACGCTTCCGCACTTTGACACATTGTAAATTTTAAACAACGAATTCAACCACGTTATGTGGAATAACTTATGATTTGCAAAAGTTTTAATAAACCCGTATTCCCGATGTATATGATAGTGATTAATTACATGATTATCTTTCAAAATATACGTAAAACCTTGGTTTACAAGAACGGGTGTTACACTACTCACAACAGTTAAGTCAAGACCCTCATTTCTGGTTATCATTATCATCATACAACAAACAAAGTTTCACAAAAACCAGTGTACAACATCATAAACAAACTAACTGTTTCACTATCCAAGCCACTTGCCTTTAAGAAAGAACCCAAAGGGTTCGCCAAACATCGGTTCGACGAAAAACCTATTCTTCGTCGGGGTTGTTGTCACACCCCGACCGCGTAAAACAACAAATCGCGGCGGAAACATCGGGGCGTGTTGCGACAGAATTAATTGTTTCATAACCATGGTATACAAAGTTGTCTTTTATTTATAAACAAAGGTGTTACATTGTTTCAAACAGGAAATTAAAGAGTTCAGAACATAATTAAACATAGTCTATCTTATTTTAAAGTCTCTAAGGCACAGGTCCGCCCTAGTATCATGATCAACATCCTATGGAAAAGCACCTGAAAACACATGTGAAAATAGGTACGTCAGCATAAAAATGCCTGTGAGATACATAGGTTTGTGAAAATAGGATTCATGACTTGTATTTGAGAAAATGTTTAGTCATGAACCTTGTAATTGGCTTTGTCTTGTAAATCATTTGAATAACAATAAGATCAGATGATATGTATAAGTAAATGTTAGGTTAAATAAATGACCATGTAAAAATGTGTTTGTATAAGATAAGTTGTTTATAAATCAATGTCTTGTGAAAAGTATGTTATTTGTATAAAATGTTCTATGTCTCAATATTGAAATGATTCAAATAACGTTACGACATGTAATACCATACAAACACTTATATATAGGAAGTACCAGCGGCGTATCCACCATGCTTGTATCATATTACACACGCATCGTTACTTAATCACTTAATCAAACAAAACCAACCAATGTAAGAAGTCTATGTTTAAACAAATTGTCAAATGTATTGAATAATATGTCAAGTGTAAATCATGTCAAATGTCTATGTCAATTATCCATGTCAAATGTCTATGTCAAATATCCATGTCAAATGTCTTTGTCAAATATCCATGTCAAATGTCTATGTCAAATATCCATGTCAAATGTCTTTGTGTAAAATGTCTATGTCAAAATGTCATGTATGGCAAGTGAAATGTCTCAACTAAACCATATGCACAAAAACAAAGTATTGAAGTAAAACTTGGTTTAAATCAAAGTTATGTTTTGTGTAAATGCATGCAACTATTTAATATGAACATCTATGCGGTATTGTAAAAATGCATACATCCAAGCCTTGTGACTGTGGTGATAAACCCTTTAAACAAATTAAAGGTCTATCTGTCTTATATCATCGAATTCGGTCATTCCTTTCTGTCCCCTTTCCCTGGGATGTCCGGAACGGGAGTTGTCAATTCCTATGGTACCACTACCTACTAACGAACGGCGTAGCTAATGTTAATGAATGTATTGTCCCATGTAAACAAACCAAATGTCATACCAAAATTGTAAACATGTGAAAACAATGCACTAAGTATGTAATCAAATGAACATACATAGCGTGAAATGTCATGTAAAACAATGTACTAAGTAATGCACACAATGGGCACACCTAGCATGAAATGTTATGTAAAACAATGTACTAAGTAATGCACACAATGGGCACACCTAGCATGAAATGTCATGTAAAACAATGTACTAAGTAATGCACACAATGGGCACACCTAGCATGAAATGTCATGTAAAACAATGTACTAAGTAATGCACACAATGGGCACACCTAGCATGAAATGTAATGTAAAACAATGTACCAAGTAATGCACACAATGGGCACACCTAGCATAAGATGTCATAAAATCATGTACTATAATGTACTAACGAACATAGCAGTATATGATGTTAAAACAGGAAAGCATGAAAGTAACAAGTAGGCACATGTGTTCCACCCCAAAACAGTTTGGAAAACAGTAAAAGAGGGGTCTATGTACTCACTTGTGATTGCTCAGATGTCTAAAGATAATCACCAAGTAATGCTAGAGATCTCGGAATCAAACGGCACCTAATATAGGTAACTATGTTAATAAACCGGACCTATATCGGAAGATTGGATAGAATGAGGTTTCGTAAACCAAACGAGTGTAGAGACTCGTGTCATTTGGTTTAACAAAGCCTACATGCTAAATGAAACTTAACATAATTGTTTACGACCCATTACGACCCGTTTAGGAAGCTTATGCTACTTTAACGTGTCGTGCGCGTGAAACGCGTTCGGACCGCCTAACTAGTCCTATGACAAGTGTTATATGCCTAAACATGTTACATAATCAGCTACGTGACAAAGGTTTAGGTTACATATGCTTAATTACCAATTATACATGAAAAAGGGTATTCTGGTAATTTACCTAAGGCATATAAACTACCTATCATACAACTACTTAAACGATGTGACCATAGGGTATAACCTCGGAAGGTTATTCCCTACCTACTATGGTCACCTAATGTATTTGGTCGGATCCTAATGATCGACCAAATGGGTCGGGTTCGAAGGTATAGGCGATTTATTAGATCGCCTACCCTACGACCCTAGACAACGTGGTAATCAGTAGGCATAGTCCCAAGGGACTATGACCATCTTGATTACAATCACGTTGCGAAGTTCAACCGAACTTCGCATTGACCATTACTGGTCAACGCTGAAAGTCAAACAAAGTTTGACTTTCTGACTCGAAAAGCAGTAAAAATAAGGAAAAGAACGAAAGAATACTTACGAAGGGTCCCCGAATGCTAAACTCGATTCGAAAATCTCAGGTATGAAACTAGTGTTTCAACTTAGAGTTTCTCAAATCAAATTTCTAGTGATTATGAATGAAACATATGGTGGGTATTTATAGTTTTTCCATATAGAATATTCCTAGAATATTCCTAGAATATTCCTAGCATATTCCAAGCATATTCCTAGCATATACCTTAGCCTATTCCAAGCATATACCTTAGCATATTCCAAGCATATACCTTAGCATATTCCAAGCATATGCCAAGCATATTCCTAGTATATGGCTAAGACGGGTATTTAACTGGGTACCGAGTATTTTATCTAGCGTTTAAATCCCGGTTTATGGCGTTCTAAATTATTTTTATTACTCTATAAAAATAAACTCGCCAAGTTATTACTGAAATAAATTTCAGTTGCCAGGACTGGCTGCGTTGTCTGCGTTTTGCAGTAGAAGCACTGTGTTGCGCAGAAACACACGGTACGCGCTTAAACTTTGAAAAATAACGTTTTTAGGCGTTTTAATTTATTTTTCAACACGGACCTGATTAAAATAAGATTTTAATCATAACAGAATATTTTTGGGATTTAAATATTATCCGGTCGGTCACCAACGTTCGTTTGGTCGTACGATCGCGATGTTCGGTTAATTACGACGGAATGCGCATAAGCGCGAAAAACGATCCAAATTGCGCGACGAATGGATTTTTCTTATGCCAAACACTACAATAAAATATTTTGGTGCTTACATAAATTTTTGTATGTCCGGATGTATTCAGAACGTATGTTATGCGCGAAAATGCAAACTTGTGCACTTTTTGACACTTTTAGTCCCTGAATGACCCAAAAGTTTATTTTAGCACACCGAACCCCTCAAAGCCTATTTCTAAGCTATGTAAAGGATATTTAAGGTGTGTTTAACTTATGGTTAGGTTCCGGAATGTTCGTTACAGTTCAAATTGACATACTTTCGCAGTTTGTCATATTTAGTCCCTGTAAGCGAAATCACTTGTTTTTGCCATACCAAAGCCTTCAAAACTTATTTCTAAGTTATGTAAAGGTTATTTAAGGTATGTTGAGTATATGTTGATGTTCCGGAGTATTTCTCGCATTAAACTGAGTACGTTTACGCACTAGTTTGCGTATAACTCTCCAGAAAGCGATGTAGAGTTTGAAATTGAACAAAAGTCAAAACATGAAAAATGTAAAACATAACAAAACAAACATTGTGATCAAATAACATTGTTTTATTGATAACATAACTGTTCATAGTGATTACAAGCACAGTTGTTACAGTCTCCCCTACTTGTGGAAATTTCGTCCCGAAATTTATTTAGAGGAAACTCGTGGAAAAAGATGCGGATATTTCGCTTTCATTTGATCTTCGCGTTCCCAAGTAAACTCGGGTCCACGTTTAGCTTCCCAGTGAACTTTGACCAAAGGAATGCGCTTGCGTTTAAGCCACTTGACTTCACGTTCCATGATTTCCACTGGCTTCTCAACAAATTTCAGTGTTTTGCCAACACGAATTTCGTCAAGCGGTATGGAGAAATTCTCATAAGCTGTACACTTCTTGAGATTGGACACGTGAAAAGTTGGATGAACATTTCCCAGTTCAGGAGGTAACTCAAGTCTGTAGGCTACCTTTCCGATTCTTTCGACGATCTTGAATGGTCCAACGTATCTAGGTGCAAGTTTTCCTTTCTTTCCAAATCTGATCACACCTTTCCAAGGTGAGACCTTAAGTAATACACGATCACCGACTTGAAATTCCAAGGCTTTGCGTTTTGGGTCCGCGTAAATCTTCTGACGGCTTCTAGCTGCCTGAAGGTTATCACGAACTTTCTTGACCTTGTCAGTTGTCTCTAAAATGAGGGCAGGTCCAGTAATTTGAGCCTCGCCAATCTCATTCCAGCAGACTGGTGAACGACATTTTCGACCATAAAGAGCTTCGAAAGGAGCCATTTTGATGCTAGTGTGATAACTGTTGTTGTAGGAGAATTCAATCAATTTAAGATGTGAATCCCAGCTACCACCAAAATCGATCACACAAGCTCTAAGCATATCCTCCAGAGTCTGGATTGTTCTCTCAGATTGACCATCCATTTGCGGATGATAAGCTGTGCTCAGATTAAGTTGGGTCCCCATAGCAGATTGCATGGTTCTCCAAAAATGAGAAGTGAAACGAGCATCTCTGTCAGAAATGATGTTCAACGGAACACCATGTCGAGCTACAATTTCATCTACATAGATTTGAGCAAGTCTGTCAGCAGGAAAATCCTCACGGATTGGCAAGAAATGTGCTGACTTTGTAAGACGATCAACGACTACCCAGATGGCATCATGACCTTTCTTTGTGCGCGGGAGTTTGGTAACAAGATCCATAGTAATGTTTTCCCATTTCCAAACTGGGATCTCTGGTTGCTCCAATAATCCCGAAGGACGCTGATGTTCAGCCTTAACCTTTAGACAAGTAAGGCATTTGGATACGTATAAGGCAATGTCTTTCTTCATACCAGGCCACCAATAGTGAATACGAAGATCCTTATACATTTTATCTGAGCCCGGATGAATAGAATAACGAGACTTATGGGCTTCATCCATAAGCAAGGTACGAAGATCATCTAGGCTTGGGACCCACAAACGGTCCATGAAGTAATATGATCCATTGTCCTTCAGTTCCAGTGCAGGTGTTATGTGATAAGGAAATTCCTTATCCATCAATCCTTGTGAAACACAAGATTGTTGAGACTGAGAAATGCGTGCTTGGATATCGGATCGAGCTTGAATAACAGATTGAACACGTACACAATGAAGCTTAGTACGTTCCTTACGACTTAATGCATCAGCTACGACATTCGCCTTACCAGGATGGTAGCGAATTTCGCAGTCATAGTCGTTTAAAAGTTCAACCCAACGTCGTTGCCTCATGTTGAGTTCTTTCTGGTTGAAGATATGCTGAAGACTTTTGTGGTCAGTGAAAACCACACATTTTGTACCGTACAAATAGTGTCTCCAGATCTTGAGAGCGAAAACAACTGCACCCAACTCAAGATCATGAGTGGTGTAGTTCTTCTCATGTATCTTCAACTGCCTCGATGCATATGCTATGACTTTGTTCCTTTGCATCAGAACACAACCAAGACCCAATTTAGATGCATCACAATACACGACAAAATCATCATCACCCTCAGGCAATGATAGTACAGGCGCATCGCAAAGCTTCTGCTTCAAGTGTTGAAAAGCTTCCTCTTGTTTGTTTCCCCAATAAAAGGGCATTTTCTTCTGAGTTAGAGCAGTTAGAGGAACTGCAATCTTCGAGAAGTTTTCTATGAAGCGGCGATAATAACCCGCTAGACCAAGAAAAGAACGAACTTCAGTAGGAGTAGTAGGTGTATCCTAATCCTTAATCGCACTGATCTTGGAGGGATCTACATGAATACCCCGTTCGTTGATAACATGCCCCAAAAATTGAACTTCTTTAAGCCAAAATTCGCACTTGGAGAATTTGGCGAAAAGTTGCTCTTTCTTTAGGAGTTCAAGGGTAAGACGAAGATGTTGCTCGTGATCAGCTTGCGTCTTAGAATAAATCAAGATGTCGTCAATAAAAACAATGACGAACTGATCCAAATAAGGTTTACAGACCCTATTCATTAAGTCCATGAAAACAGCAGGAGCATTAGTTAAACCGAATGGCATGACTGTGAATTCATAATGCCCATAACGAGTACGGAACGCTGTCTTCGGAATGTCTTCTTCTTGCACCCGAAGTTGATGATATCCAGATCGCAGATCAATCTTCGAAAAATAAGAAGCGCCTTGTAGTTGATCAAAGAGATCATCAATGCAAGGTAAAGGATATCGATTCTTGATGGTAAGTTTGTTAAGCTCACGATAATCGATACACATCCTAAAGGATCCATCCTTCTTCTTTACAAAAAGAACGGGAGCACCCCAAGGTGAAAAACTAGGACGTATAAAACCTTTGTCAGAGAGCTCCTGAAGCTGTTTAGACAACTCTTGCATCTCGGATGGTGCAAGACGATATGGAGCTCTAGCAATGGGATTTGCACCAGGTACGAGATCAATGCGGAACTCGACTTGGCGTGCTGGAGGTAGACCAGGTAAATCTTCAGGGAATACTTCAGAATAATCCCGAACGACAGGAATATCTGAAATAGACTTACCCTTGCCTTTATCTTCTGTAACATGTGCTAAGAAAGCCACATAGTTCTTCTGCAGATACTTCCGAGCTTTAAAACAAGACATGAGTTTGAGACCACCGATAGGCTTCTCACCTTGAACCTGCAGAATCTCGTCTGTCGAAAGCGGCACACGAACAATCTTCTCAGAACAAACTATCTCTGCGTGATGCTTGGATAACCAATCCATTCCCACAATAACGTCGAAGCTTCCGAGTTGCATAGGCGTGAGGTCGATAGGAAAAAGATGGTCGTTAAGATTCAACTGGCAGTTGCGAAGAACAGAATTAAGAATAATGGGTTCACCACTAGCAACCTCTACTGTCAAAGATTTGCCTAGTTTCGTTCTAGACACTCGAAGCATTGGTTCAAAGGACAAAGACACGAAACTCTTATCGGCACCGGAATCGAAAAGAACAGATGCAGGCTGATTATTAATAAAGAACGTACCGTTCACCACATTATCGTCAGCCTGTGCCTCTTGGGCATTCATGTTAAAAACTCGGCCTCGAGCCGGAGCCTGAGCCTGATTCTGGTTCTGGTTCTGGTTCGCCAGTCTTGGGCACCGATTCCTATAGTGGGTCAGATCCCCACAATTGTAACAAGCACCTGGTGGGTATTGTGGTCGTGCAGCTTGACCCTGTTGCGGAGTAGCTTGTTGAGCCGGGTTCTGAACCGCGGGATTCTGAGCAGACGGACAAACATTGGCAAGATGGCCTGACTTCCCACAGTTAGTACAGAAACGGCATGGAAGTTGCGGCTGGTGGTGACTGTTGCATCTATTGCACAAAGGTGCATTCCCTGTACAGGGTTTCTTCGCTGGAGGCTGTGCGGTTTGATTGGGAGCTGCCTGGTTAGCTTGGGCAGTGACAACATAGTTTTGGGAAGCCTTACGCTTCTTTGCCCTCTTTGAAGAACCAGAGTTCTTTCCATTCCCGTTTTGACCTTTCTTGCTATCCACCTTGTCAGCTGATTGTTCCTTGCCCTTGTCACCCTTCCGGTGTAACTTGTTCTTCCGGATCTGCGACTCAGTCAATGTCGCTGATAATTCGATCGCCTGACGAAGTGTGGCAGGTTCACTACCAGTAAGAATGTCTTGTACCGAGTCAGGTAGGCCGTCGATGTATCTTTCGATAGCCTTGTCAAGTGGGGTGACCATTGTTGGGCAAAGCAGACTCAACTCTTCAAACCGATCAGTATAAGCCCTATGCTCACCACTA
The DNA here is from genome assembly GCA_030545235.1 of Helianthus tuberosus. Lineage (NCBI taxonomy): Eukaryota > Viridiplantae > Streptophyta > Magnoliopsida > Asterales > Asteraceae > Helianthus > Helianthus tuberosus. The sequence continues at coordinate 36,827,540 of CM060436.1, forward strand.
TCTTGCTTCAGCTCATCAAACTCCTTCTCCAACGCCCGTTGCTCATGACGAGGACAGAATTCCCTCATCATAAGGGCTCTAAGTTCAGCCCAGGTCTGTGCAAGAGCAACTTCTGCACCCCTATCCCTCATAACCCCGTTCCACCATGTCAAAGCCCTCTTCTGAAATACGCTCGAAGCAAACTCAACCTTGCGATTATCCGGACACTGCACATGGCGAAAAGTATTCTCACTGCTCTCGAACCACTGAAGAAGCCCAGTCGCTCCTTCAGAACCACTAAACTTGAGTGGTTTAGCCTGATTAAAATCCTTGTATTTGCATGGAACATTGTTGTTGTTGTTGGCTTGATTCCATTGAGCAAAGAGATTTGGAAATTGAGCAGCCATCTGCTGCGCAATAATTTCTGCCAGCTCGGCAGTAGCTATCTGGTTCTCGCGTCGAGGAGGCATTCTAAAAGAGGAAGACATGAAAAGAAACGAATGAGATGATTGGATGAAAAGAATGAGATGATAAAAACAAGAATTGCAAACAGCATGGATGGTGGTCATTCGTTCGTATCACAAAGCAAACAAACGACACACAGTGACTAATCAAAGTAAATGGGTCAAAAATAATGTATTAGCGAAGACATGCTCGCCTATAAGTGAACACTCACTCCAAGAATTCCCAGGTAAGCACAACTGGTCTCGCGTCTGGTTGAGATGTATACGAAGTGCTTGCCTAGACAGAAAACCCAGAATACAGGCATTCACCCTTCCAGTTTGCACATGTTCACATTATTTAAAACCCAAAACTTTTGACGAGATTTTTGAAAATTTTGAAGGCACAAGGCCAAAAATCAATACTGAAAAGGGTTCAAAACCATATAACAGAGGGTTCAAAACCTTACAATTGAGGGTTCAAAACCTTGTAAAAATTTATTCAAAAACAGATGATTGTTTTTCAAAAATCGTTTCGGAAAAATTTTGGTTCCTTGTTTTGTTAATCACCTAAGGATAGGTGATGTACATGTTTTAAGATCTAAACACAAGATAACTTGCGTTAGGTTCCTAGAAAAGTTATAGTCTAGGTCAAAGCATTACTAATAACCTAATTCCCTATAACCATTAGCTCTGATACCAACTCTTCTGTCACACCCCGACCGCGTAAAACAACAAATCGCGGCGGAAACATCGGGGCGTGTTGCGACATAATTAATTGTTTCATAACCATGGTATACAAAGTTGTCTTTTATTTATAAACAAAGGTGTTACATTGTTTCAAACAGGAAATTAAAGAGTTCAGAACATAATTAAACATAGTCTATCTTATTTTAAAGTCTCTAAGGCACAGGTCCGCCCTAGTATCATGATCAACATCCTATGGAAAAGCACCTGAAAACACATGTGAAAATAGGTACGTCAGCATAAAAATGCCTGTGAGATACATAGGTTTGTGAAAATAGGATTCATGACTTGTATTTGAGAAAATGTTTAGTCATGAACCTTGTAATTGGCTTTGTCTTGTAAATCATTTGAATAACAATAAGATCAGATGATATGTATAAGTAAATGTCAGGTTAAATAAATGACCATGTAAAAATGTGTTTGTATAAGATAAGTTGTTTATAAATCAATGTCTTGTGAAAAGTATGTTATTTGTATAAAATGTTCTATGTCTCAATATTGAAATGATTCAAATAACGTTACGACATGTAATACCATACAAACACTTATATATAGGAAGTACCAGCGGCGTATCCACCATGCTTGTATCATATTACACACGCATCGTTACTTAATCACTTAATCAAACAAAACCAACCAATGTAAGAAGTCTATGTTTAAACAAATTGTCAAATGTATTGAATAATATGTCAAGTGTAAATCATGTCAAATGTCTATGTCAATTATCCATGTCAAATGTCTATGTCAAATATCCATGTCAAATGTCTTTGTCAAATATCCATGTCAAATGTCTATGTCAAATATCCATGTCAAATGTCTTTGTGTAAAATGTCTATGTCAAAATGTCATGTATGGCAAGTGAAATGTCTCAACTAAACCATATGCACAAAAACAAAGTATTGAAGTAAAACTTGGTTTAAATCAAAGTTATGTTTTGTGTAAATGCATGCAACTATTTAATATGAACATCTATGCGGTATTGTAAAAATGCATACATCCAAGCCTTGTGACTGTGGTGATAAACCCTTTAAACAAATTAAAGGTCTATCTGTCTTATATCATCGAATTCGGTCATTCCTTTCTGTCCCCTTTCCCTGGGATGTCCGGAACGGGAGTTGTCAATTCCTATGGTACCACTACCTACTAACGAACAGCGTAGCTAATGTTAATGAATGTATTGTCCCATGTAAACAAACCAAATGTCATACCAAAATTGTAAACATGTGAAAACAATGCACTAAGTATGTAATCAAATGAACATACATAGCGTGAAATGTCATGTAAAACAATGTACTAAGTAATGCACACAATGGGCACACCTAGCATGAAATGTTATGTAAAACAATGTACTAAGTAATGCACACAATGGGCACACCTAGCATGAAATGTCATGTAAAACAATGTACTAAGTAATGCACACAATGGGCACACCTAGCATGAAATGTCATGTAAAACAATGTACTAAGTAATGCACACAATGGGCACACCTAGCATGAAATGTAATGTAAAACAATGTACCAAGTAATGCACACAATGGGCACACCTAGCATAAGATGTCATAAAATCATGTACTATAATGTACTAACGAACATAGCAGTATATGATGTTAAAACAGGAAAGCATGAAAGTAACAAGTAGGCACATGTGTTCCACCCCAAAACAGTTTGGAAAACAGTAAAAGAGGGGTCTATGTACTCACTTGTGATTGCTCAGATGTCTAAAGATAATCACCAAGTAATGCTAGAGATCTCGGAATCAAACGACACCTAATATAGGTAACTATGTTAATAAACCGGACCTATATCGGAAGATTGGATAGAATGAGGTTTCGTAAACCAAACGAGTGTAGAGACTCGTGTCATTTGGTTTAACAAAGCCTACATGCTAAATGAAACTTAACATAATTGTTTACGACCCATTACGACCCGTTTAGGAAGCTTATGCTACTTTAACGTGTCGTGCGCGTGAAACGCGTTCGGACCGCCTAACTAGTCCTATGACAAGTGTTATATGCCTAAACATGTTACATAATCAGCTACGTGACAAAGGTTTAGGTTACATATGCTTAATTACCAATTATACATGAAAAAGGGTATTCTGGTAATTTACCTAAGGCATATAAACTACCTATCATACAACTACTTAAACGATGTGACCATAGGGTATAACCTCGGAAGGTTATTCCCTACCTACTATGGTCACCTAATGTATTTGGTCGGATCCTAATGATCGACCAAATGGGTCGGGTTCGAAGGTATAGGCGATTTATTAGATCGCCTACCCTACGACCCTAGACAACGTGGTAATCAGTAGGCATAGTCCCAAGGGACTATGACCATCGTGATTACAATCACGTTGCGAAGTTCAACCGAACTTCGCATTGACCATTACTGGTCAACGCTGAAAGTCAAACAAAGTTTGACTTTCTGACTCGAAAAGCAGTAAAAATAAGGAAAAGAACGAAAGAATACTTACGAAGGGTCCCCGAATGCTAAACTCGATTCGAAAATCTCAGGTATGAAACTAGTGTTTCAACTTAGAGTTTCTCAAATCAAATTTCTAGTGATTATGAATGAAACATATGGTGGGTATTTATAGTTTTTCCATATAGAATATTCCTAGAATATTCCTAGCATATTCCAAGCATATTCCTAGCATATACCTTAGCATATTCCAAGCATATACCTTAGCATATTCCAAGCATATACCTTAGCATATTCCAAGCATATGCCAAGCATATTCCTAGTATATGGCTAAGACGGGTATTTAACTGGGTACCGAGTATTTTATCTAGCGTTTAAATCCCGGTTTATGGCGTTCTAAATTATTTTTATTACTCTATAAAAATAAACTCGCCAAGTTATTACTGAAATAAATTTCAGTTGCCAGGACTGGCTGCGTTGTCTGCGTTTTGCAGTGGAAGCACTGTGTTGCGCAGAAACACACGGTACGCGCTTAAACTTTGAAAAATAACGTTTTTAGGCGTTTTAATTTATTTTTCAACACGGACCTGATTAAAATAAGATTTTAATCATAACAGAATATTTGTGGGATTTAAATATTATCCGGTCGGTCACCAACGTTCGTTTGGTCGTACGATCGCGATGTTCGGTTAATTACGACGGAATGCGCATAAGCGCGAAAAACGATCCAAATTGCGCGACGAATGGATTTTTCTTATGCCAAACACTAAAATAAAATATTTTGGTGCTTACATAAATTTTTGGATGTCCGGATGTATTCAGAACGTATGTTATGCGCGAAAATGCAAACTTGTGCACTTTTTGACACTTTTAGTCCCTGAATGACCCAAAAGTTTATTTTAGCACACCGAACCCCTCAAAGCCTATTTCTAAGCTATGTAAAAGATATTTAAGGTGTGTTTAACTTATGGTTAGGTTCCGGAATGTTCGTTACAGTTCAAATTGACATACTTTCGCAGTTTGTCATATTTAGTCCCTGTAAGCGAAATCACTTGTTTTTGCCATACCAAAGCCTTCAAAACTTATTTCTAAGTTATGTAAAGGTTATTTAAGGTATGTTGAGTATATGTTGATGTTCCGGAGTATTTCTCGCATTAAACTGAGTACGTTTACGCACTAGTTTGCGTATAACTCTCTAGAAAGCGATGTAGAGTTTGAAATTGAACAAAAGTCAAAACATGAAAAATGTAAAACATAACAAAACAAACATTGTGATCAAATAACATTGTTTTATTGATAACATAACTGTTCATAGTGATTACAAGCACAGTTGTTACAGTTGTGTACGGAGAAAGACCATGAATGCTCTACGACGAAAGACCATGAATGCTTCATTAAAAGCCAGTCGACGAAAAACTAATCCTCACCGACCTGGGGTTTTTCGTCGAGATAGATCCTTCGTCTGCAGTATGGAGTAGCAGACAACATGAAACCCTAATGTCGTCGTTCGTCCAAACTATCATAATCAACATAGTTCCATGAAATCATAGAATCCTAATCATAACATGCTCATTATCAACAAAACATTTTAACCAATCGCTGATCCTGATCATCCCAAGACCATACCCACAACCAGATTATTGGTTTAACAAGATAAACACAAAACCGCATACAAGTTCAGTGTGCGTGCATTAACAAGTGCATATCATCGAGCAATTCTATGCCGTATAACAGTATGACATGTTATTCTAAATCATATCTAATGTTCTCTAGTATTCGATTCTACATCGCGCTCATTATACAGAATAACATTCAATCGTAACAATCACAGACTATAACATCAGCCGATTGGTTAACTATAGAGCCTATATCAACAGAATCATGATCATTCTTGTAGCACATCAATCAATTACACGTAGCCGTGCGCAATTAAAACAAAGATTCAATAAACATGTTCATACTAACCGAGGAATGATCATCGCTGGACACAAGAGATAAGCTTCAAAGGAATAAAAACTCCGAATGGTGAGTTGCTGTCGACTTCTTAGGAACAAATGAGAGTGCTAGGGTTTTGCAAATGATTTCTAAATAAACACACAGAAGGAGTTGGGCCTGAGACGACACGGGCTCGAGGATCTGTTTGGGTCGAAGCCCTTATGCAGCGAATAACCATCTTCGACGAAAGACCATTTTTCATCAAGGAGGGTTCGACGAAGAACCATTTTCATCGTTGAGATTGATGATGACGAATAACCATTCTAGTTATCCTAAGTTTTCACTACACATACATATTAACATTTAAACATCTCACATTTAGATCCAAACATCAGAAGACTTATCATCATCCAAGCAACCTACACCTATCATAAAACAAATTGTTAAAACAAGACTGCGAGACAAGTGATTCGTAGGAAAGGACCTTGAATTCTCGGTTTGTCACATCATCCCCAACTTGAAAGAAATTTCGTCCCAAAATTTGATAAGCAATCCAAAATAGCAAGGTGTTAAATTAGAATGACTGTGGATTCTTCCGTGGGTACCACATCATCCCCAACTTGAAAGGGAATTTCGTCCCGAAATTCACCAATGATATCAGAGATTGATTCAACCGTTTGGATAACTGAAGATACTAGAGCTTCCTCTGATTACTGCGTTCCCACGTGAACTCCGGTGTGACAACCCTCACTAAACCAGGTATCCGTACGACTTAATTGATAATTAATTACTGCTTAATTACTGTGCTAGTTTGAAATAACTGATGAACTGCTACTTGAATACTGATACATGTACTTACTTGCATCATACTTTACTTGCTGTCACTCCATGTTTTGCTTACAGCACCTTTGTGACAACCTTGATGCACCAAAAGCACAGTAGCACAATGAACGGATAACCTATTAAACGTGCTGTCATAACTAGCACCAGGCAGGTACTGCCTCTAAGGCCTGTAAGAGCCTGAGATAGTTTGCTACACTAGTGGTGAGTGTAGGGATATAAGGGTTGTAGAAATGCGTCACTAGGAATAAATTACAGTGACCGGATGTGCCTAAAACGTGCTCTAAGCACAAAAACTCAGCACTTTAATAAACAATCCAGCTTTTAGCTAACTAATAAAGTGCTAAAACATGAGAAAAATATTACTAGACACCTTCCAAAGTGTCAGGAATAAGTTGTGTCACTAAAAATAATAATAACGACATTTTAAAACTTTGTTTAACGCTTTAACGAATTACTATCCAACCGAACAACCGGACTATACTCGGAACATGAAAATATTGTTAATAACATTATTTGTCTTTTTCTGAGCCAGTTAGGGTCCCTGAATACCCTAACACCCGCCATAAAGCACAACACATTAGTAACCGAGTTAATCACTTAACTAACTAGATTAACCTAACTCTACACTAACTAATTGGTTGGAAGTGAACTAGCTACCCCCCCCCCTTTGGCCGAACTCGGTCACATTGTGACCATACCTTGTACTTTTTTGATTATTTTAATCAACTTGTTCCATATCTAGTAGACATATGGACTCTTGGATCATAACCTTGATAATTGCCTATAAGTAACAAGCTATGTACACATGATCATTCATCACATTTCACCACTCAAAAACACTCTCCCTCTCTCTAAAGAAGCTTCGGCCGAACACCCCTACACAAACCATCAAATTTTCGAGTTTAGTTCAAGCCATTCCAAGATCATTCAAGTGTTAAGGATCACATACGAGGAAGCTTGGTGCATTCGGAACGCGAAGGACCTCACTCTATTGCTTTTATCCTCTCATTTTGCGTCTAGATTCTTCCCTAGCCTCGAGCTAGTAGTAAGTGTTTGAAATCACCCTCTCGAACTATTTTGAAGTGGTTAAAACAATATGTAACGGTTAAAACTCAAAAACATACAAGTTGAATCTTAAAAGTCTACTAAAAATGCTAAAAGTGATGGTTAAAAGCTTGAATGTTGTGTAAATCTTGTAATATTTGATTTGTGTAGTTATTTGGACCCGATCTATGTTGTGGTAGCTCGGATCATCGTTTGACCCGGGTTGGTCATGATCATGGATCATGACATAAGGTTGTTTTGGAAGTAACAAGGGTTAAAGGATGAACTCTACCACACACGAATCATGAACTTGTGTAAAAATGATTTTTCTTACGAAATAGTGTTTAAAACTAGTAGATCTAAGGATCTACAAGCGGTATTTTCAAAGGACCGAGTGTCAAAGAAATCATATTTTTCTAAAGACGGATCTTTCCTAAACAAGAATGATTTTAGCAAACACACAAGTGTGTAAATACTTGTGTAACACTAAGTTTCGACAAAGAACTAGTTTTGTCAAATTTTACAAGAAGTTGTAGAGATGGAATTTCTTTAAAAACGAGACTTTCATGAAACCGGATGGATTTATATAAAGATACACTAAAAGTAAGGAGCTTTACTACATATTTTTGGGGAAACTACAAGTTCATGTAATTCTTGCGATTTACATATATATTGACTAATTGATGCCTTGAGCATTGTTTTGATTGAATGAGAAAATTGTTGGTTTGATTTATAAAAGAAAATGATACGCTTAAAAGCGTGGCCACCTCCAGTTACAGGGAAACTCTGGCGAAATTTTCCAAAAACCTAACACTTAGAAATATTTTCACTATAAGTGTTAGAAATACTTTTCGACTTGTTTTCGAATTATAAATTTCGCCACGACTTTATTTACAAAACATCGGAGGTGGGATTTCACAAAATTAAAACTTGGTAAATATATATTTAGTATATATTTTTCATAAAGTCACTTGATATGTGTTTATGAATATTTGGTGAAAATACTAGTATTATTTTTAGGGTAAAAATAATACTATCGAATGTTAATGGATCCAAAATAATACGAACGCCTCTACGATAAATATATAAGTTACACCGGTAATTATTATTACCACTCGATCATTAAAACGTAACTTACGCATTTTAAGAAAATATGACTCAACGCGTATTTTTGTTAAAGTATTATTTTGGGGAAAATTATGTGTAATAGAAAATATAATATTTTTGAGAAGAATATTTATATTTGGGATTAGAAATAAAATATATTTTAAGTGAGACTTAATAATATATTACGAACACATATGTATTAAATCCCCCATCCTTGGGAAGGAAAATGATTACCAAGTATACAGAATGTAAACACGAAATAGTTGTCTAACTATTTCCCGAAAACTTAAACCATAAAGCTAAGGCACGGCCGTCCGTCTAATAGAATTAGTACGTGTAGGTCGTCACACAGCTGCTTGATCAGGAGACATACTTGGTAGAGACGCACCACTGTGAGTTCATGTCCCCCTTTTCTCTTAACTGTTTTCAGTTTTCTAAACTGCGGGGGTGAAATACATGTTACTATGATTACGAGTACTTTATACATGGTATGGTTAGCGTAAGGAGGGTTACTACTTAGATCATGTGAGTGGGTAGGCGGGAACTGGAGGCCATTAATCCTCATTGTAGGACCGAGGGACGTAAGCGGTAGATCTATCTGGGTGTAGCGAGCCCAACTCCAGGTCCAACAGTACGGACCTTGGGGTGACTTTGTGCCCAACGCAAAATCGCTAGGTTTGAGTCTTCCTACTTGCACTTCACACATATCAATGGCCTTGCAAACCATTGGTGATCTCTTTTTCCTTATTTGCTACATACCAGGGATTTTTATACTTACAAGTGTTTTACATACTCACTACACATGAACTCGCTCAACATTATTGTTGATTTTTCAACTTACATGTATTTCAGGGAATTAAAGGATCTGGCGCGGTATGACACGTTTTCCCGCTGCACTAGTTACGAGGTCATCCGGGTTTGGGGAATGTGACTCTTTCCTGGACAAGTCACAGTCCTTAAACTGTGTTTATGTCATGTTGATGTTTGTGTTTGTTGAACAATGTCGTTAGGATGTGTTTCCATTGAGACAATGTTGTTGTATTTGGTTTTTAAAACTTAATTAAATGGATGATCTTGCATGGTTTTATTTCATATAGCTTTGTTATGGTTAAGCTATGGTATTAAGAAGTCACACCAAAATAACCACGCTTCCGCAAAGCCAGGGTGTGACAGCTTGGTATCAGAGCTCTGATCATAGCGAACTAGGATTCCTTCTCGAGTCTAGACTATGATCACTAGGGCTCTCACGAAAACATTTTTTTATTGCATACCATTTAAGTCCAGATCCAAAACTTTTTACAAACAAATGTTGAGCACATTTTATTTATTATTTATAGGCTCAGTCTGGAAAGGCTGAGGCTCGGTCTGGGAGATCGAGGTAGTTGGCTAGTGGGACTAGGAGAATTGGCTAGTGGGACTAGAAAGAGCAGTCTGGGAGGCTAGTGGGACTAGGAGAATTATTTGAATGCTTACTTGGTGACTTATGTGATTGTATGATTGACTGTTTGTGCATGTTTGTGTTTATGTTACAGACACCATGGACACCTCTGGCACAGGTGACTCAGACACCACAGGACCTAGACCTATAGTATCAGATGACCTAGAGCCTTCAGAGCACGAGGTCCACACCTCCGACGTTACTAGCACGGACGAGGACGACTTTCAGCCCTTTGCTTTACCTGATGGTGCTGACGAGCTCGCTGATGGCCCTTTGGCTGGGGACCTACCGTTAGTGGAGATCCCTGCTCCCATACCACTTGCTTCATATCCTGCTTACGATTTGCTTCTCGACGCCGACGATGATGGTGACGTCGATCTGTTTGATGACGAGCCCTTAGAGGATGATGTTCAGGGAGAGGCCCTTCTTGCTGCTGGTGATCTCTTGATGATCGCAGATGCTCCCGCCGAGGAGTCACCTGCTCACTCTCCGGTCCCAGACTCTTTCGAGTCTGTGGCCTCCGCACCTTCACACACTCAGATTGCGCATCACTTCTCACATGGATCAGATCCCGACCAGGCATCCTCTGTTGCCCCTATTCCTAGTTTTGCTTTCGACCATGATGATGTGGAGGATTCCGATCCTGTCTTTCTCCCAGGATTCGACCCAAATCAGGATATAGAGTTTATACCCATGGATCAGCCTATGGAGGATCCAGTCGACCCAGTAGACCCAGTTGATCCCATCGACCCTGAGTTTGATTTTGAGATGGCCTTTGATGATCCGGAGCCTGCCATGGCCCCTGAGCAGGTAGCCGCTCTAGACCCTGCGTTTGAGCACGACCCAGTTCATGCTGACGCACCTGTTATTGAGCCTGTCATTGCTGACCCACCTATTGATGATCACCCAGTGGATGCTCCGTTGTTGGAGGGCGATCATGTCATTGCTGCTGATCATGTTGATCCCCCACTTATTGCTGATGCACCAGTTGACCCTTTTGTTGCACCTCACCATGATCCTATGCCAGTTCAGTTTGATCATGCACTTTTTGAGGCACAGATTGACCTACGAGATGAGCACGCCCAGCATGGGTGGATTCCTGCTGATGACGAGGTCCCACCTATTCCCCCTCAGATCACTGATACCCGTCACATTGGTACCTCCTTTTCATTTCCTCGATTTACACCTCCAGCGCGACCTGGAGAGGGTTCTTCGGCTCACCCTTTTGGACATGTACCGGTATCTATCCCTGTTATACCACCGTCTGCTACTTTTCCCCCTGTTTCTCCATTTCATGTGGCACCTTTTGATCCCACCAGTGAGCCGTTTCTCTGGTCGTCACCTTCTGTTATGCCACCGACCGACCCCTACCATTCTTTCCATATGGGGTACACTATTGAGGACGTTCTGATGTCTTTTGTCGCCCATCACGAGGCACACACGCAGCGCATTCAGGAGCTTGAGAGAGCCCAGCCGCCGCCGTGTCAGTGCCAGGGTCAGACCCACTCTCCTTTGCAGCCCTCTCGACCCTTACCACCAGACTATGCTGCACGCCTTTTTGCCCTAGAGCAGCAGGTTGCTTCTTTCTTGCGTACCCAGAGAGCCATGGAGGAGGACTGGCTCCATTTGCGTCGCTTGTTTTACACTCACTTTCCCCCTCCCCCACCGCCATCCGTGTAGAGCTCTTCAGTACCGTATGGGTAGACGTTGGTGAGAAGACGGCGAATGCTTTTGACTGCACAACATTTTTGGAGACTACATTATGATTCTGACTTTTGTTGACATGTATTTGATGTACTGACACTGATTTGATATAGTTTTTTTTGGACTAGGGTGATGTAGCCCTTAGTCGATTGATGTTGTATGACACTGTAATGTACTTGTACGCTTACTATGTGGTCTCAATATATGGCAATCGCAGTATTCTCATCATAATTGATGCTTGATTTGGTTATTTATATTCTATGACATGGGATGTTGTGTGATTGATGTTTGTAACATGGGATGTTGTGTGATTGATGTTTGTAACATGGGATGTTGTGTGATTGATATGATTATAACATGAGATGTTATGTACTATTACTATCATTATATACGTACGCTATATTATGACCTGACTTACGTATTATAACATGGGATCTTTACTATGGCCTGACCAACATAAACACATCTTTTAGAAGATGCCGCCGAAACGTCCAACGCCGATGCCTACCAATGAGGCAGAACTCCAACAAGTCATCGCTGCTGCCATCGCACAATACGCCGCCTCGCAAGGAGGACCCAGCGGAAGCAGCTCAAACAACAATGGCAACAACAATCCACCTCATGGTAATACTAAGACATTTAGACATACCATGACCTAATTGGATATCTATAGCAAGATGCTAATGCCATTCACATGTTACAATGTGTGTGCAGGGTGCACCTACAAGCAGTTTCTAGACTGCAAACCGGTCAACTTTGATGGCACAGGAGGTGATGTCGCCTTTGTTCGTTGGGCTGAGAAAACTGAGTCTGTTCTTCGCATGAGCAAATGCGCACTTGATCAGCACGTCACCTATATCTCAGGGCTATTCTTGGATGGAGCCCTCTCTTGGTGGAATTTACAAGTACAGACACTTGGTGAAGCTACTACCTACGCGCTAACCTGGACCGAACTGAAGGAACTTATGCGCAAAAAGTACTGCTCTCGCGCGGAAATCCAAAGATTGGAAACTGAGTTCTGGCATTTGAAAATGGAAGGTCCAAAGATCGCAGAATACGTTCAAAGGTTCCATGACTTATCGCATGTGGTACCCTACATGGTCACTCCGGAGTTCAAGCGGATTGAACGTTTCATTTGGGGATTAGCTCCTCAAATCATAAGCATGGTGACCTCCTCCAAGCCTGCAACAATCACTGAGGCGATCGATCTAAGCGTAGCTCTCACTGAGGAGGCGATCCGCCTAAACAAGTTTTCTGACATCGAGACAAAGAAGAAAGAGACTCACGTCGAGTCATCAGGAGGTAACAAACGAAAGTTCTCGAATTTCAAACAAGGCACTAGTGGTGTTGTTAAGAAAGGAGAGCCAAACGCGCGAAATCAGGTTACAGTTGGTAGTGGGAAGAAAGGAAAGGGATATATGGGCACCCAACCCAAGTGCAACACCTGCCAACGTCACCATTCTGGCCGATGCGGGCCAAAAGTATGTGAAGCTTGTGGAAAGACTGGTCACTTGAAGGATTCTTGTTGGGCCAGTGCTGGCCGGGGAGGCCAAGGAGGATTTGGGAATAGAAATAATAATCGTGGTGGTATTGGGAATCGCCCACAGGGGAACAATGGAGGAAACGGGAATCGAGGCAACAATGTGAATCAAGCTGGTAATGCGAACCAAAACAACAACCAAGCTGGAAATGGAGGTGGAAATGGGCAAAGTCTTGGATGCTTTAACTGTGGTGATATCGGGCACTTTAAGAGGAACTGCCCAGAGTTAAACCAAGCCCGTGGAAGAGTGTTCCATATCGAAGCACGGGAAGCGCGCCAGGATCCCAAAGTCGTTACTGGTACGTTCCCTGTAAACCAACGCTATGCATCCGTTTTATTTGATACTGGCGCCGATTATAGCTTCGTATCGTTAGAATTTAAGAATATGCTTGGTTTAGCCGCTAGTAAGTTAGATATTCCCTACTCAATCGAATTGGCTAATGGGAAGTTAGTAGAAGCCAATGAAGTTATCAGAGGTTGTGTGATCGAATTGGGAGAGCGTGAGTTTGCTTTGGATCTACTACCAGTCCAGTTGGGAAGCTTTGACATGGTGGTAGGAATGGATTGGTTATCAGGCAACAAGGCTGAAATAGTTTGTCACGAAAAGGTCGTTCGTATCCCAACCGAAGATGGCGAAACAATTGTGGTTCACGGGGAGAAGCGTGATACGCCGTTAAGAATTATCAGCTGCCTGAAAGCGCGAAAGTGTTTGCAGAAGGGATGTGTTGCCTTCCTGGCACACATTGTGGATAAGAAGGCTGCTGAGCCAAGTATAGAAGACATCCCTGTCGTGAGGGAATATCCAGAAGTCTTCCCAGAGGACTTACCTGGACTGCCACCTCAGAGACAAGTAGAGTTCCGCATTGACTTAGTTCCAGGCGTCGCGCCTGTGGCTAAGGCACCTTATAGACTTGCCCCGTCTGAGATGCAAGAACTGTCGACACAACTTCAAGAGTTGTTAGACAAGGGATTTATCCGACCAAGCTTCTCGCCTTGGGGAGCTCCGGTCCTGTTTGTCAAGAAAAAGGACGGTAGTTTTCGAATGTGCATCGACTACCGGGAGCTGAACAAGCTGACGATCAAGAATAGATATCCTCTGCCAAGAATTGATGATCTGTTTGATCAACTGCAAGGTTCAAGCTTTTACTCAAAGATCGACTTGCGATCTGGATACCATCAGTTAAGGATACAAGAGGAAAGTATCCCGAAGACAGCCTTCAGAACTCGTTATGGACACTACGAGTTCCTTGTTATGTCGTTTGGTTTGACAAACGCACCTGCAATCTTTATGGACTTGATGAATAGAGTTTGCAAGCCGTACTTGGACAAGTTCGTGATTGTGTTCATCGACGACATCTTGATTTATTCAAGAACAAAGGCTGAGCACGAACAGCATTTAAGAGCTATTTTGGAGTTGCTGAGGAAGGAACAGTTGTATGCCAAGTTCTCTAAGTGCGAGTTTTGGCTACGTGAAGTACAATTTCTTGGACACGTGGTGAACGGAGATGGAATCCATGTGGATCCAACCAAGATCGAAGCGATTAAGAATTGGGAAACGCCAAAGACGCCAACCGAGATTCGACAATTCTTGGGTTTGGCTGGCTACTATCGAAGATTCATTGAGGATTTTTCAAAAATCACTCAACCATTGACGCTCCTCACACAGAAAGATAAGAAGTTTGATTGGGGAATCAAACAGGAAGAAGCGTTCCAGATATTGAAGGATAAGCTCTGCAATGCGCCAATCTTAGCACTGCCGGAAGGTACAGATGATTTCGTGGTATACTGTGACGCCTCACGTCAAGGATTGGGTTGCGTATTGATGCAACGCCAAAAGGTTATTGCTTACGCATCGCGTCAATTGAAAGTGCACGAAAAGAACTATACCACACATGATTTGGAACTGGGCGCAGTGGTATTTGCATTAAAGATCTGGAGACACTACCTTTATGGTACAAAGTGTACAATTTTTACAGATCACAAGAGCCTACAACACATATTCAACCAGAAGGAGTTGAATATGAGGCAAAGACGATGGGTTGAGTTGTTAAACGATTACGACTGCGAGATAAAGTACCACCCAGGGAAGGCGAATGTGGTCGCCGATGCCCTAAGTCGAAAGGAGAGGATCAAGCCCATAAGGGTTAGGGCTTTAGAAATGATTACCCGAACCGATCTTTCCTTGCGCATTCGTGCCGCGCAGAAAGAAGCTCTCAAGGAAGGAAATCTTGAAGAAGAATACCTCCATGGGATGGAGAAGCTTTTGGTGCCAAACGAGGAAGGAACGTTATGTTTTGAGAAAAGGATTTGGGTTCCTCTGTTTGGTGGTTTAAGGAAGGTTATTTTTTATGAAGCTCACAAGTCGCGGTACTCTATCCACCCTGGAGCGGATAAGATGTACCAGGATCTCAAAGATTATTATTGGTGGCCTAGGATGAAAGGCGATGTTGCTGTTTATATGAGCAAATGTTTAACATGCGCTAAGGTTAAAGCCGAATATCAGAAGCCTTCAGGACTTCAGCAACAACCTGAGATTCCCAAGTGGAAATGGGAACAAATCTCTATGGATTTTATTACAAAGTTGCCAAGAACGCCAAGAGGCCATGACACTATCTGGGTAATAGTGGACCGATTAACGAAGTCATCACACTTCTTACCTATCAGAGAGAAGGATAATACGGGCAAGTTGGCCGAAATATACATGAGAGAGATCGTCGCACGTCATGGAGTGCCTCTCTCGATCATCTCTGATAGAGACGGAAGGTTTGTGTCAAGGATATGGCAATCCTTCCAAGAATATTTTGGCTCACAATTAAATCTGAGCACTGCGTATCATCCGCAAACTGACGGTCAAAGCGAGCGAACGATACAGACTTTGGAAGACATGCTGAGAGCGTGTGTTATGGATTTGGGCCGTAGCTGGGATAAGCATTTGCCATTGGTCGAATTTTCATACAACAACAGCTACTACACCAGTATTGGTGCCGCGCCATTCGAAGCTCTTTACGGACGTAAGTTTCGATCACCCCTATGTTGGGCTGACGCAGGTGATAGACAGCTTGTTGGTCCCGAAATCGTCCAAGAGACGACAGACAAGATTGCGCAGATTCGAAAACGCATCGAAACGGCTCGCGAAAGACAGAAAGCCTATGCAGATCCAAACCGGAAACACTTGGAATTCCAAGTGGGAGATATGGTTTTATTGAAAGTTTCACCCTGGAAGGGTGTGGCACGCTTCGAAAAGCGTGGAAAGTTAAATCCGCGCTACATTGGTCCTTTCAGAGTTTTGGAAAGAATAGGACTAGTAGCATACAAGCTGGACTTACCTGCTGAACTCCATTCAGTTCACGATACATTTCATGTATCCAACCTGAAGAAAAGTCCAACTCAAGATACCATTGCCATTCCCATCGACGAAATTCATGTTGACGACACGCTCCATTTCGTTGAAGAACCTGTTGAGGTTACGGATTGGAAAGTAAACAAGACCCGCCGGAGCAGTGTCAAGCTCGTCAAAGTTCGTTGGAATGCCAGACATGGTCCTGAATACACCTGGGAGCGTGAGGACCGGATGAAAGAGAAATACCCCCACCTATTTCCTAAGAACCCTGCATCTACAAGCAGAACTTAAAATTTCGGGACAAAAATTTTCTAACGGGGGGAGAATGTGACAACCCTCACTAAACCAGGTATCCGTACGACTTAATTGATAATTAATTACTGCTTAATTACTGTGCTTGTTTGAAATTACTGATGAACTGCTACTTGAATACTGATACATGTACTTACTTGCATCATACTTTACTTGCTGTCACTCCATGTTTTGCTTACAGCACCTTTGTGACAACCTTGATGCACCAAAAGCACAGTAGCACAATGAACGGATAACCTATTAAACGTGCTGTCATAACTAGCACCAGGCAGGTACTGCCTCTAAGGCCTGTAAGAGCCTGAGATAGTTTGCTACACTAGTGGTGAGTGTAGGGATATAAGGGTTGTAGAACTGCGTCACTAGGAATAAATTACAGTGACCGGATGTGCCTAAAACGTGGTCTAAGCACAAAAACTCAGCACTTTAATAAACAATCCAGCTTTTAGCTAACTAATAAAGTGCTAAAACATGAGAAAAATATTACTAGACACCTTCCAAAGTGTCAGGAATAAGTTGTGTCACTAAAAATAATAATAACGACACTTTAAAACTTTGTTTAACGCTTTAACGAATTACCATCCAACCGAACAACCGGACTATACCCGGAACATGAAAATATTGTTAATAACATTATTTGTCTTTTTCTGAGCCAGTTAGGGTCCCTGAATACCCTAACACCCGGCATAAAGCACAACACATTAGTAACCGAGTTAATCACTTAACTAACTAGATTAACCTAACTCTACACTAACTAATTGGTTGGAAGTGAACTAGCTACCCCCCCCCTTTGGCCGAACTTGGTCACATTGTGACCATACCTTGTACTCTTTTGATTATTTTAATCAACTTGTTCCATATCTAGTAGACATATGGACTCTTGGATCATAACCTTGATAATTTCCTATAAGTAACAAGCTATGTACACATGATCATTCATCACATTTCACCACTCAAAAACACTCTCCCTCTCTCTAAAGAAGCTTCGGCCGAACACCCCTACACAAACCATCAAATTTTCGAGTTTAGTTCAAGCCATTCCAAGATCATTCAAGTGTTAAGGATCACATACGAGGAAGCTTGGTGCATTCGGAACGCGAAGGACCTCACTCTATTGCTTTTATCCTCTCATTTTGCGTCTAGATTCTTCCCTAGCCTCTAGCTAGTAGTAAGTGTTTGAAATTACCCTCTCGAACTATTTTGAAGTGGTTAAAACAATATGTAACGGTTAAAACTCGAAAACATACAAGTTGAAGGTTAAAAGTCTACTAAAAATGCTAAAAGTGATGGTTAAAAGCTTGAATGTTGTGTAAATCTTGTAATATTTGATTTGTGTAGTTATTTGGACCCGATCTATGTTGTGGTAGCTCGGATCATCGTTTAACCCGGGTTGGTCATGATCATGGATCATGGCATAAGGTTGTTTTGGAAGTAACAAGGGTTAAAGGATGAACTCTACCACACACGAATCATGAACTTGTGTAAAAATGATTTTTCTTACGAAATAGTGTTTAAAACTAGTAGATCTAAGGATCTACAAGCGGTATTTTCAAAGGACCGAGTGTCAAAGAAATCATATTTTTCTAAAGACGGATCTTTCATAAACAAGAATGATTTTAGCAAACACACAAGTGTGTAAATATTTGTGTAACACTAAGTTTCGACAAAGAACTAGTTTTGTCAAATTTTACAAGAAGTTGTAGAGATGGAATTTCTTTAAAAACGAGACTTTCATGAAACTGGATGGATTTATATAAAGATACACTAAAAGTAAGGAGCTTTACTACATATTTTTTGGGGAAACTACAAGTTCATGTAATTCTTGCGATTTACATATATATTGACTAATTGATGTCTTGAGCATTGTTTTGATTGAATGAGAAAATTGTTGGTTTGATTTATAAAAGAAAATGATACGCTTAAAAGCGTGGCCACCTCCAGTTACAGGGGAAACTCTGGCGAAATTTTCCAAAAACCTAACACTTAGAAATATTTTCACTATAAGTGTTAGAAATACTTTTCGACTTGTTTTCGAATTATAAATTTCGCCACGACTTTATTTACAAAACATCGGAGGTGGGATTTCACAAAATTAAAACTTGGTAAATATATATTTAGTATATATTTTTCATAAAGTCACTTGATATGTGTTTATGAATATTTGGTGAAAATACTAGTATTATTTTTAGGGTAAAAATAATACTATCGAATGTTAATGGATCCAAAATAATACGAACGCCTCTACGATAAATATATAAGTTACACCGGTAATTATTATTACCACTCGATCATTAAAATGTAACTTACGCATTTTAAGAAAATATGACTTAACGCGTATTTTTGTTAAAGTATTATTTTGGGGAAAATTATGTGTAATAGAAAATATAATATTTTTGAGAAGAATATTTATATTTGGGATTAGAAATAAAATATATTTTAAGTGAGACTTAATAATATATTACGAACACACATGTATTAAATCCCCCATCCTTGGGAAGGAAAATGATTACCAAGTATACAGAATGTAAACACGAAATAGTTGTCTAACTATTTACCGAAAATTTAAACCATAAAGCTAAGGCACGACCGTCCGTCTAATAGAATTAGTACGTGTAGGTCGTCACACAGCTGCTTGATCAGGAGACATACTTGGTAGAGACGCACCACTGTGAGTTCATGTCCCCCTTTTCTCTTAACAGTTTTCAGTTTTCTAAACTGCGGGGGTGAAATACATGTTACTATGATTACGAGTACTTTATACATGGTATGGTTAGCGTAAGGAGGGTTACTACTTAGATCATGTGAGTGGGTAGGCGGGAACTGGAGGCCATTAATCCTCATTGTAGGACCGAGGGACGTAAGCGGTAGATCTATCTGGGTGTAGCGAGCCCAACTCCAGGTCCAACAGTACGGACCTTGGGGTGACTTTGTGCCCAACGCAAAATCGCTAGGTTTGAGTCTTCCTACTTGCACTTCACACATATCAATGGCCTTGCAAACCATTGGTGATCTCTTTTTCCTTATTTGCTACATACCAGGGATTTTTATACTTACAAGTGTTTTACATACTCACTACGCATGAACTCGCTCAACATTATTGTTGATTTTTCAACTTACATGTATTTCAGGGAATTAAAGGATCTGGCGCGGTATGACACGTTTTCCCGCTGCACTAGTTACGAGGTCATCCGGGTTTGGGGAATGTGACTCTTTCCTGGACAAGTCACAGTCCTTAAACTGTGTTTATGTCATGTTGATGTTTGTGTTTGTTGAACAATGTCGTTAGGATGTGTTTCCATTGAGACAATGTTGTTGTATTTGGTTTTTAAAACTTGATTAAATGGATGATCTTGCATGGTTTTATTTCATATAGCTTTGTTATGGTTAAGCTATGGTATTAAGAAGTCACACCAAAATAACCACGCTTCCGCAAAGCCAGGGTGTGACATCCGGTCCTCGTCTTGTGTTCCAACAAACTCTCACGATTGAAATTCGACTGTGCTAACGAACCTTGACTTCCTGGTCCATGTTTCCAATGGGTTCCTCAACCAACTTGTAACACCCCGAAAACGGGTTTGGTAATTAAACCTCGTTAATATTAAAGAGCGGGTAGAATACCGTTAGCAGAAAAGATTAACCCGGAAATTATTAGGATTCAAATAAATAAGCCTAATAATAAATAAAAAGAGAGTAAACGACTTGAGAAGACAAAATTTATAAGGTCCGAGTTAACGGGACTTAAAATAAAACGGGTTATAATTTCTCGAACCCATTAAAATTACTAGGAATAAATATAACCTAGTTAGAAAGAAGCCTTGTAGTAATATGTTAGAAGGTTAAAAAAACACCTAAAATAAGAACCTAATAATAGTTTGGGGACCAAAGGTGTTAAGTTTGAAACTAATATTATTAAAACAAAAAAAAACACCAAACACACATGTCTGGTTTGATAAAAAACATAGGGGTGACCAAACATCCTCCACCAAACCCTATTTCATGCAAATTGTCCAAATTGAAGGTCCAAATCAATCCCAAATCAAAATCCGAGCACGAATTAGTGATCTCCATTGAAAAAGGAGTCACAAGGTATGTAAATTTCATGAGAAATCTCTAGTTGAATTCCTGAGTAAACCTAGATAATTCAAAAATTGTTGATGCATGCTTGTTATATGGATGAAATAGGAACATTGTAGTGTTTAGGAGTAAACCCTAGACAAGTATATATTGAAATCATGCCTAGCTCAAGTAAATTCAGATTTTGTTGATGCTAAATTCATGTATGAGATGCTTTTAGGGTTTTGATTGCTAAAAAATAGTGTTATGATGTCAAGAACATGCTTAAATTGAAAGCTGAATTCAAACGGCTCTTGATCAGAATTTACAGCCGACTTGTATTGGCTGTAACCTAGACAAAACGTGACAAAAACATGTGTTTCTTGAGTCTAAAATGTAATTCCAGGAAATACCTTTAAAACCCCACTGGAATCGCATTTTTTCGACGGAAATTGTGCGTTTTATGAATTTTTCCGTATCAAAGGTTCAAGCTGCGTTTTCTGGCAGAATTTGCAGCCCATTACGAATGCCATAACTCGATTTAGGAATTGAGTTATGATCTCAAATTCTTACTGTAGAAAGTTTTAAGTGATTAAAAGAATCGCCAATTGGAATTTCGTCAATCGGATAAACGAGGAATTTTTAATGAATTTTTCCGTAAGCTGCAGTCAGAAGTGAAGAATCTGATTGCAACTTAGTAGATGAATTTTTACGAATTTTTGGTAAAGAGTTAGATCTTGAAATTTTAACACAAGGTCTAACCCTCCGAGAGGTACGCCACATAAAAAAATCATAATTTTTGAAGACTTGTAAACAGGTTAAACAGGTCACCAAAAACAGCATATTTTCAGTGATACGAAACTTGATTGTTGATGTTATAAATTTTGCCCACAATGTTCATATGTTGAAATTATGAATCAAACACGTAATTTCCTAGTTCGACTAATTACGTGCAATGTGGGGTAAAACAAATTTTAATTATGAAGTCGATTTAGCTTATATGCACATATCATATAATTAAGGGTAGTTAACTTTTGAAAAGTTAAACTAACCATGGACGGAGTCGAATAGTAGTTTTGACATAGAAAATACGTAAGGTGTAATAGTCGTGGTTATAATGACTAATCTAACCACCTTGTGAATTATGATGATAGTTTGACTCTTGACAAGCTAGATGGAGGCTTGGGAATGAAACGGGTGATCGGAGTGTCGCGCTCCGGTCAAAGATAATATTTATATACCCTAATTACCCTTAACAAATAGCTAGTGGTAGTGAGGGGTCGAACCACGAAGAGTATGTGGTTTGTGTACGGATTTGATTGAATTATGAAGTTGTCACAATTATGAAGATTGCTAAGATATATTTTTGTGTTTTTGTTTGATTGGAAGATGTGAAATAGAATTACTAAAATGCTTAATTAGATTAAATACTAGAGATTACTAAATGCATGAATTGAAAATGATTGTTTGAACAATAATGAGAAAACAAGGTTCACACCCGGTTTCAACAATTGTAAGACTTAGGGTTACTATGTATTTTAATTAGTTTTACTTGAAATAGTTCATTAACGGGTCGCAATCACAAAGCTTAGGTGTCAATCGCTATCAACGTCGTAAACAACGGACCATGATACACTTCGTTACTTTGGACTAGCAAATCCTACCAAAAGACAAGGCATAAATACGTGTATTCATTTCACAAAGTCAAATTTAATCATTCACTCGACAGTTTGCAAATTCAATACCAACGTAGGACAATTGTCTAAGATTCAAATGCAATTCAAGTTATCACAAAACAATTAACAAAACATAATAAACCCTAGATCTTACAAAAGTCTACACCGGGGTGAAACCTCCAAGGAATTAGCCGAGCATGATCGACGAAACTTGATCACCGGATGTTGGAAGCGTGAATTGGATCATCATGAAGCTTGAAAATGGATGGATGGATGAAGGTTAGGGTTTTGGATGAGTGATGATGGTGAATGGATGAGTGAGTTGGTGAATTGATGGAGCTAGGGTTTCGAATCAAGAAGATGACGGTGCTTTGTTCTTGATTCGGATTGATAGAAAGGATGGTTGGTGGAATGGTAGGTGATAGCTGGTGAGAATAGGCTCCAAGATCAAGTTCAAAACTCAAAACAATGTGTAACTCCCGAAATTGATGACCCCCCACCTCTTGATTCGTTTCCAGACCAATAGAGACCAATTTATGCGACATCAACATTGAGGGACCGTCGCCGACGGCCTGATGCCCCGTCGGCGACGGTTGGTGCATGATAGATTTGGGCCAACGTGTTAACTTGCTGTCTACGGAGGACTAGCGACGGAAAAAAATGCATAGACCGTTGGCGACGGCCCTCCTGGGCGTCGGCGACGGTGCCCATAAATTGTACTTTCTGTTTTTCGCATTTCTTCAACCCAGTTGACCCGTTTCGCATCTCGGTGGCTCGTTTTTCGTTCCGGTGACCCGTAAAGCTCCCAAAAAGCTCCTTAAACTCTGTTAGACCTGCAAAACAAGTATCTAATCAAAAGTAGGCTATTCGGAATTAAAATATGTGTAAAGACATCAAATTAAGCAATTACGAGTACCGGTTTTCGACCACGTGTCACATCCCCACACTTGTCTTTTGCTTGCCCTCAAGAAAATCTGTTTTTCACTTTCACGTGGGTCGAACAACGAATACACTCCCCATTCCCGAGAAAAAGGTTAAGGTCCCATGTCATGCTAAAGTTCAAACTTTTTACAATTTTCAATATGTTTAACGGTAATGTGATTTCACATACACAAATGGCTACCCAAGATTAACCCGCCCGTGAAACCAACAATTCATGCACATCCCTCACAATGTTCTCTCCACTCGGCTTGTATATTGGCTAATATTTATAATGTGTTAACACTTCAAAGAATATTCACTCAAAACCGATTAGAACACATACCCGCATAAGCTTGCAACTCAATCATTCTCCACCATTGATCACGAACACTAAGCACAAGTCATAAGGTCTTTATGAGGGTTGTAACGGGGCTAGGCTAAGGGTAGGAATTAGGATATTTTAAAGTGGCTAAGGCGATGAAAATTTGATTTTTTACTACAAACCACTAACTTAAACAAAACTAAATATAAACATCAACTATGGGCAATAATCTTTCACCCTTTTATTCGACAACTACTAACACTTCTTTTTGTGTTTTTCTTCAACGATTTTCCATTCTTTCTCATAATATTTTCTGAATTTTTTTTAACATATATGCAAACAATCAAGAACAACTATACAAATATGATTCCTATAATCGAATTTCCATCACACGGGTTTAAAAGAAAAAGTTTAAACGGTTAAGGGCTATAGGGTGGTCAAACGAAAGGTTTAGGCTCAAAATGGGCGACTAGGGGATTTATTTGGGTAAGGATATATAAATGGTTTTAAGAGAAAAGGTTTACCTAATGCCTTAATCATTCTCGTGCTTGTATTCAGTCTGTAGTCTCAAACGTATCAAAAGTTGCAAGTTCTACAATATATGACTAATGGTCCACTTAAACAAAGAAACATAGGTATGTAATCTATGATATAAAAGTGGCTCAAAACCTCACATATATAAAAGGGTATGGTATGTGACATGCATAAAAGACTAGTTTCTTAGGCGGATTATTCCCAAATAACCACCCGCTAAATATCCGTCATGCTATTAATTCGAACTTGACCATGACAAAAGACCACATGGGTTGTGACATCCCTCGTTGACTTAGTTACTCGTGCTTTTTAGATCGCTTCAAACAAAGATATTTTGAAAAATCTTTGAAATTTTCCCCCATCCCCACACTTGAGGTAAACATTGTCCTCAATGTGTAGTGTTTAAATGAACGGGTCAAAAATCGAAAACTTTTACTCCCCCATCCCCACACTTGAGGTAAACATTGTCCTCAATGTGTAAGAACTAGAGTTTTTAAAACGCACAAGTGATGTAACACGGCTAACCTCCCGAAAATTTCACCCCGGAAAATAAAATACAATTTACAATCCACTTATTACTAAACTAAGAATCAAGGTAAAAAGAAACGTATGCACCTGATTTTTGAGCTCATTCCTCATGTGCTCTTCTTCTCTTCAAGAAAGCGGTCGTCCCATGAACATAATGTACCTACAAATCTTAACCCTTGTGTAGAAGCATACATCTCACAACCATTAAAATTTATTAGCTACCTAGTTCTACCACTTTTATGAAGATATTACCAAATCATATGTTAGTTTACCTTGATGTATGTGGAAAATTAATTTACAATAACAACAAACCTAACTCACTTTCGTAGGAATCACGATTGCATTTAGCTTATGCAACAAGCCCTTTTAAACCCCCCAATATCTTGGGAGGACGAGAGGTCTCGTGAGGGTTATATAGGGAACACACCCACAACGTTCATTTAACTAGGCGAGAATTTAAATAACAAAATGAAAATAACGAAAATAAAATAATATACAACAACAACAAAAGACATACCTCACCTCTACCGCTGATATCTCTCATTAGGGTTCACTGGCGGGTTCGGCTGGTACGGATAACCAGTGAGGGCCTCAAGCATATCCCTGTAGTTATCTAGCGGGCTTGACTCTTGTTGAGGTGGCGGTTGGTATGGCATCAGAACAAAACTCGAGCCGACTGCCTCGGGCCAATGAGGGGTTGGATCGGATGGCCCTTGCGGATGAGGAAGGTTGGGGTAATCGGTCCAACCCGAATGTTCGCATATGGGAGGCCGGCTTGATAATCTATTTGATGGCGCTCTTGGTCATGGAGCACTTTGAAGTTATTAATCGCCATCTGGTTAGAGAAGGCCAACGCTCCCCATCGGCATTGGTCCAACTCTCCTTGTGCGGTTTGGCGCCTAGCCTCCTCTTCTTCCCATGCCCGTCTATGGGCCCTTTCTTCCTCTTGCAACTGTATCATGCGTTCCATTTGTGACTGTTGTAACGCATGTTGCAGCTGTTGTTCCTCCAACTGCTTTTCCACCCTCTCGCGGAAAGATGCTTGAAAACCCCATTGTTGCTGCGAGTACGCCCCTTGCGCCTCTTCCCATTCGCTCCTACTAGCATGGTATTCTCTTGCTTCACCAATACCCGCCGACACATTGTCGTAGACCGCTTGATTTCCACGGGTCCACAACCGGTATGACGGTATCTTCATTTGGTTCACAAAGTCTGCCACATTGGCAGAAATCTCCTGATGCTTCCTCCTATACCTTTGCCTCGGTCCCCGCGGACCAGAAGGATCCGTCTCCTCCTCAACATCAGGCATCTCCTCATCGCCTTCTTCTTCGTCACCCTCTTCATCACCTTTATCATTGAATTGGTACCTATCTCCTTGTTCATCTTCAACCGTTTGCAGATGCCCAAAAGCTTTCACGGTTATCTTCCAATGTCGCCTTATCGTGGCGAAGCTGAACTGATCAATGGGCTTAGACACCCAAAGTGACTCTGGAGGCAACGCATTCTGCTGCAGAATCATTGCGCTAATCAACATTGCATACGGGATCATCTTCCGCTTAAATGATTCTCTTGTGTCCCATGTGTTGATCATCACAATTTGACGCCATGATAGCTTGGGCGTCCCTTACAACAACGCATGCAAAACCCGGCAGTCGGGTGCCTTCACTTTACCGCGGTCCCCATATCTCACCATAACATTCTCTAACGAAATGCCTTGTAATATTTTTCCCATCAAAGACAAATCGCTTCTCGACTCCCCCGCACCCCCAGAACCTGTCAATACGGATGCTAGCATTTGTGGCGGATCAGCTTCGTTTGTTTTGTTGTCCAAAAACTGATCATACCCATAGTAGTTATAAGCTTCAACCCCAAGCGAGTCAAATCTTGCAATAGCATTAATATGCTCGAATGACATGATCATTTGGTTTTTGCCAATGTTTCCGATCAACTGCCACCTATGAGCCGGCCTATCGGAATGTTTGAAACGGAGAGTAGATAGCCATTCACAAACAACCCCCAAATATACCCGGGTGGTAATATCATCGCACCAATCAATCACTCGCTCCCAACCAATATTTTTGAACTTTTGCACTATGCCGATCTTTCGAAACTCCTCGACATCCACCGTACGTTCACATACTGCCCTTTCAGGTACGGTCTTTGAAACACCCGTAACCATCTTCATCTTCCACATCTTCGCTTCCAATCTCTTGTTTCGATATCGGGAAAGAGCCTTCAACTTCTCTTATTTCCATACCGAAGCTGACTGACTATTCTTTGCCTCTTCCCAATCCCAATCCTGTCGAATAAGTTGCCCATCACCTTCTTGAACATTACTTAATTGTTCCCATCGCCTTTGATATTCCCCCGAGCCTGAACCGGCTCCTGAAGACGAACCTTGCCCGGAGGTCTTGGCTTTCTTGCTTCTTCCAAACATATCTACAATCAAAAGACAAGACAACAATTAGTACACCCCAAATCTTCAAACAATCTCAAACTTTGAACATAATATGCAATGCCGAATTTCAATCAACAATTAGATGTAAAATCGCCTTTTTAAACTTCCGAAGTCACTCATCTTATCATCTATATCAATTAAACATGTTTATTCACAAGATTTCTCAAAATTTCATGGTTTCAACAATATTCAACATTACAACTATGTTCAATCATGCAAAAATCTAGTGTAATCACATCACCAAGACTAAAGCATGCTCAAATCCCACCCAAATCAAGTAAATATTCTTAAGTTTACGCTAAAACATCATACATTATGATAAACAACCTACTCTTAAACAATGAGCTTAAAATTTCGGAAGAAATCAACAATACATATGAAAATCATGCATAAATTTACTAAAATTTCATACCTTTGATGTTAAATAACGAGAAGAACTAAGAACAAGTGCAAAACAAGTGATTTGGATGAACACTCTTCAAAACCCTAAAAACTCACGCCCAGAAATCGTGCAAACGAGCAAGATTTGATGGAAATCGTTATGGGGGTTTTGTTCCTCTCGAAAAATCACTCACAATAGGCTTAAGAATAAACTGATTTGGGGGAGAATTGAAAAAGTTATGAGAGATGGGAGATTAGGGTTCTTGAGATGAAGTGGTGAAGAAGATGAAGATGAGAAGGAGTGAATGAACGATGGATGCAGATGATGTGTGGTATTAGGGTGCAAATGGGTCAGATTGTGGGTCCTTAGATCGAGTTTGTGGCTTAGAAGACGTTTAAATGACATTTGAATGGGTTTCAAAGACCCTTGGATCGAATCCAAGCATGTACTAAAGATCTGCGTCGGCTGAAGATCCAGGGACCGTCGGCAACGGGGGTGATGACCATCGGCCCAAAATCATATTTTATTAACTTTTTCAATTTTTTTTCGAAAAAATAAGAGGAAAATTATGAGATTTTTATAAAAGCACTATATACATAAAAAATTCCTAAAAATTATTAAAAATCTTTTTGTGAATTTTTATAAGTTTAAATTTAAAAAAACACGGAAACCGTTAACGGTCCTACCACCCCCCGAAAAGTCGTGTATTGTCCCCAATACACACAAATAAATCTAAGAACATACCTTTTGTCTTCAAGATCCGTTTATGATGTCCAGACTTCACACAATCAAGAGGATTAGCACGAACGAGAACGATTAATCACAAGAATACTCAAACAATTTAAAAGATTATACATAACTTTACAAAATTCGTTACCGATCCTTTCAGTTGACCTCATAAGTTGGCACACTTACCACGAAGTTCACCAACTCCACATTCTCATCCTTTTTCTCATTGTTACCATCAAGGAACGGTTTAAGGCGATGCCCATTAACCGTTTGCTTCAACCCATCCTTTGGGTCCTTGATTGTAACATCTCCAAGCTTTCCGACCCGTGTAATCACGTATGGGCCCATCCATTTACTCTTGAGCTTTCCGGGAAACTACTTAAGCCGAGAATTATATAGCCAAACCTTTTAACTTACTTCGAACTCCTTCGGCTTCAACTTTGCGTCATGTGCCCTCTTCATATCATCCTTGTACTTCGAGGCGCACTCATACGCTTCTTCCCTAAGCTCCTCCAACTCGCAAAGCTTTAACTTTCGCTCTTTTCCTGCATCGTCATATTTCATGTTAACCTCTTTTATAGCCCACCAAGCACGATGCACTAGTTCGACCGGTAAATGACAATTTCGCCCATAAACTAAGCGATAAGGTGTAGTTCCAATAGGTGTTTTATGAGCCGTTCTATAAGCCCACAAAGCATCATTCAACTTTGTCGACCAATCCTTTCGGTCAGGTCGAACAGTCTTTTGCAAAATTTCTTTTATTTGCCTATTGGAAACTTCCACTTGACCACTTGTTTGTGGGTGGTAAGGGGTAGCGATTCGATGGTCAACACCATACTGTTTCAAGAGTTTGCCAAAATTAAAATTATAGAAATGAGATCCCCCATCACTAATGATCACTCGGGGAATCCCAAATCTAGAAATTATATTTGTTTGTACAAAATGGCAAACAACGGTATGGTCATTTGTCTTGGTGGCAATCGCTTCGACCCATTTGGATACATAATCGACCTCCACCAAGATGTATAAGTTGCCATGCGAATGGGGAATGGGCCCATGAAATCGATCCCCCACACATCAAAAATATCTACAATGAGGATCGGTTGCATGGGCATTTCATCCCTTTTTGAAATACCCCCTAACTTTTGACATTCAACACAATTTTTAGCAAAGTTAAAAGCATCCTTGAAAATAGTCAGCCAATAAAGACCGCTATTGAGCACTTTGTGTCCAGTTTTGTGACCACTGAAATGCCCCCCACAAGCAAATGAATGCAAGTGCATCAAAACGCTAGGAATCTCCTCGTCGGGTATGCATCTTTGAACGACTTGATCCGGACAAAACTTGAATAAGTCCGGTTCTTCTAACGTGTAGTACTTGATTTGAGATAGGAAGTGCAACCTCTTCCTTCTATCCCAATGAGCCGGCAAATCACCTGTAACCAAATAATTCACAATATTAGCATACCATGGTAATATTCCAACTTTTAAAATGTGCTCATCTAGGAAATTCTCATTAATTTCTTCACGTGAAGAATCCTCCTCTACAACCAATCGAGACAAGTGGTTCGCAACCACATTCTCACTCCCTTTCTTGTCTCTAATCTCCAAGTCAAACTCTTGTAGCAAGAGAACCCATCGGATTAACCTCGGCTTTGCATCCTTCTTGTCCATGAGATACCTAACTGCAGAATGGTCAGAATAAACAATGACCTTAGTACCCCATATGTAAGCACGAAATTTGTCCAATGCATATACCACCGCAAGTAGCTCTTTCTCGGTAGTTGTATAATTTAATTGTGCATCCGAGAGAGTCTTACTTGCATAGTAAATGGCAACCGGTTTCTTGTCTACCCTTTGACCCAATACGGCCCCCACCGCATAATCACTTGCATCACACATAATTTCGAATGGTAAAGACCAATTTGGTGATTGCAAGATTGGGGCCTCTACCAATTTTTTCTTCAAAATGTTAAAGGCGTTTTGGCAATTTTTATCAAAATCAAATGTTTTATCTTTTAACAACAAATTGCATAGGGGTTTTGTTATATCACTAAAGCTTTTTATGAACCTCCTATAAAACCCCGCATGTCTCAAAAATGACCGAACACCCTTAACACTTGTAGGATAAGGCAAAGTGGATATGACTTGCACTTTTGCTCTATCCACCTCAATCCCACGACTCGAGACGACATGCCCCAACACAATCCCTTCTTGAACCATAAAATGGCTCTTTTCCCAACTCAAAACCAGATTTTTCTCAACACATTTTTGCAAAACTTTTTCGAGTTGGTCAAGGCATGTATCAAATGACGGTCCAAATATTGAGAAATCATCCATGAAGATTTCCAAAGCCTCCCCTACCATATCTGAAAAGATACTCGTCATACACCTTTGAAAGGTGGCGGGGGCATTACAAAGTCCAAAGGGCATTCGGCTAAATGCGAAAGTACCATATGGACAAGTAAAAGTAGTCTTTGCTTGGTCTTCCGGATGTATAGCAATTTGATTGTATCCAGAATAACCATCCAGAAAACAATAAAATTTTTGTCCGGGCAATTTCTCAACAATTTGGTCAATAAATGGTAAAGGGAAATGATCTTTGGAAGTTGCAGCGTTTAACTTCCTATAGTCAATACAAATACGCCACCCGGTTACCGGCCGAGTGGCGACCTCTTCACCTGCGTCATTTCTGACGACTTGAATACCCGCCTTCTTCGGAACTGTTTGTGTCGGGCTCACCCATTGGCTATCCGAGATAGGGTATATAATACCCGCATCTAGCCACTTCAATACCTCCTTCTTGACAACTTCTCGCATGTTTGGATTTAATCTCCGTTGCGTGTCACGAGAAGGATTCATGCCATCTTCAGTGATGATCTTGTGCATCACTACCGAAGGACTAATTCCCTTCAAATCCGCAATGGTCCACCCGATAGCAGCTCTATGAGTGACCAAAATTCTCATTAACTTCTCTTCTTGCTCCCCGGTCAAGTTAGATGCAATAATTACCGGGAGCGTCCTACCTTCACCCACATAAGCACACTTAAGATGCTTGGGTAGCACTTTCAACTCTAGCACCGGAGGTTCTTCCAATGACAGCTTCAACTTCGTGTCGATACTTTCCGGAAGACTTTCCACTTGATGTGTCCAAGTGGGCCTTCCTTCTTTTGCCGCCATAACCTCCAATTATTTCATCTCTTCATCCATGCTCCGATTTGTTTCTACTTGCAACCTGTCAAACATGAAACACTCCTCTATTGTGTTTTCCTCTTCGACACTAGTGTCACATAGAGGTATACACTCGTCAACGATGTCCGCCATGTAGCATTCATCGCCAACTAGAGGTTCCATTAATCTTGAAAAGACATTTAACCGCAACCGACGGTTACCAAAAGTCATGTCGACCGTGCCCGATTTGCAATTAATTTGGGCATTCGATGTTGCCAAAAATGGTCGACCAAGGATCACCGTTGGTTGCTTGGTTCGGTCCAAAGAAACATAATCTAACACAAGAAAGTCCACCGGATAGTAAAAGTCCTCGACCTTGACTATTACATCCATAACTATCCCACGGGGCAGTTTAGGGGTCAAATCGGCTAACACCACGGTGGTGTTAGACACTTGAAGTGGACCAAAATCATATTGGTCATATAAACTACCCGGCAAGATACTCACACTTGCCCCAAGATCCAAAAGTGCCCGTGTCATTTTGAATTCCCCAACTTGTATTGAAATAATGGGCGCTCCCGGATCTTGAAGTTTTGGTGGAAGTGCACCCGAAAGAATCGAACTCACATTTTCGGTTAAATCAAGTTTCTTAGGAAACTTGTGAGTTCGCTTTTGGGTGCATAAATCTTTCAAGTATTTAGCATATGAAGGTACTTGCTTAATTGCATCTAAGAGTGGTAAATTGATTTTGACTTGTTTAAAAATTTCCCACATCTCTTCTTGTTGTGGGCCTCGTTTGTTTACCACTTTCTTAGATGGTCCCAACAAGGCTTCGGGAAAAGGGGCGGTGTTAACCTCCACACCCTTTTCCTTAGCTTTTGGGACGGGAATGGTCACAACGGGTGTAGTATTATTAATTTTAACATCATTTTTCTTTGGACCCGTTTGACCATTTTTACCTTCATCATCACTCGCATCTTCCACCACCCCTTCAACAAACTCGGGTGGTGGCTCAACATCGTTATCTAGGACTCGACTACTACGTAAAGTAATTTTATTAATTGGTACCTCACGTGTGTTCCTAGAGTTCGACCCTTGATGCTTAGGGTTCACCGTGGTATCACTTGGAAGTCCTCCTCCACTTCCACGAATTTGAGCCATCTCTTGAGCAAGTTGCCCCACTTGCTTTGCCAATGCCTCATGTGCTTTATCCCGAATCTCGTTTGTCTTCTTCATCTCCTTGATATCATGGTGAGATTCTTTTATGTTGTTTTGAGATTCTTTTTGCATATTCAACAAAGCATCCATTTTGGCACTCAAATCATCGCCACCGGTTTGATTATTCGACCCGCTTCCATTACCGCCTTGATTGTTGTAATTTCTTTGGTACCCACCTTGGTAATTATTGTCCCTACCTTGGTACCCTTGATTGTAATTACGTTGATAACCCCCTTGGTTACCACTTTGACGGTTGCTGTACGATGATCCTCCTTGATTACCTTGATTACCCGATTGAAAGTTCGGGTTCATTTGATTCGAAGCGTTACCGTACCGGAAATTAGGGTGATTTCTCAACCCCGGATGGTAAGTGTTGGAGTTCATGTCGTATTGTTTCCTATCTCCATACACTTGGTTGACTTCTTCAGTGTAGCCACTCGAACCCGTTGGACATTGCTCGGTTGTATGCCCAATATCTCCACATTCTTCACAAACCGCAAACTGAACCGCATTTACCTCTTTCTTCTTCATACGAGCCATTTCCCGCTCTAAGGTGGAAATCCGATCTTTAGAGTCAAGATCGGGAAGTGACTGTGAAATGGGATGCTTCTTAGCTCGATCGGCCGATTCTTTCTCTTTCGAACGTTTACTCATCCGTTCCAAGAATTCCCAATCATCATCTTCATGGTTGCTTAGAAGGGTCCCATTGCTCGTTGATTCAAGTCGGTTCCATGTGTTGTCATCTAAACCTCTTACAAAGCACTTGACCAACTCCCACTTTTCTATTTGATGATGTGGGCATCTTCGCATCATTTCTTTAAATCTTGTAAAAGCTTCATGCAACGGCTTGCCCGATAATTGGCGAAAAGACCTAATTTCATCACGAGCATCATCGGTCTTCGCCATAGAATAATATTCATCTAGAAAAGCTTGTTGCATTTCTCCCCATGTGCGGATGCTATTGGCCGGGAGTGTAAGGAACCATTGCTTCGCTTTGTCTTTCAATGAGAATTGGATCAAACGAAGTTTAACCTCATCTAGTGCAAAGTTATGCCCCCCGATAGTGCCGCAAATAGAAGAAAACTCTGTCAAATGTGTGTACGGTTCGTCATTAGATCTTCCATTAAAATGAGGAAGTATGTTGATGTAATGAGGTTTACAATCAAACATCCTCCTCTCACAAACGATTGGTGAGTCGTTCTCGGTGACAACCGGCCTAAAACGATCATTCACTCCCCGTGGAGGTCGTTGACGACGATGGGGGCCATTAACTTCTTGATCGACCGGTCTTCTATTATCCCGTCTTTCACCTCTTCGATCATCTCTTCGATCCTCTCTTCTATTATCCCTTGGGTTACCACCTCCCACGAAACGAGGAATGCGGTTAGGGTTTGCATTGTTGTTGTTGTTGTTATAAAACCCATCATTCTGGTTCCGTTGGTCATTGTTTCGTGGTTGACGGTTGTTCCCATAACCATCATTTCTTCCACCTCCGTAACTGTATTCGTCGTCCCCAACGTAATTGGCATGTTGGTAGCCAAATTCCACATCATCATACCTTCTAGCGTTGTAAACGTTTCCCCTATTCACGTAGCCCCAATCTTCATCATCGTTAGCCCTATCATCATAGTATCCCCCGTCATCCGAATTTTCCGTATGAACACTCACATGTTCCGGCGATTGATAACCGGGAACACTATACGGTTCATCATCGGGGATTGCATTCCTCAAGTCATCGATGTTGAAGAATGGGTCTTCATTTGCGGGATTGCCGCGATCACGATTTCCCCGACGGTCGGAATTGACATTCCGGTCATCTAGGTTGATGGGTAAAGAGGTTTGTCGATGAAGGTTTTGTTGTTGAGGTGTTCTTTGATTGTGGTTGGGATTTTGGTTTTGGAAAGGTGGTGTGGGTGGTCCGGTATTGTTGTTATTACCACCCGGTCGCTCTGGAGGTATAGGTTGTATATTTGGAGCGGAATTGAAGTTGCTTCGGTATTGGAATTGGTTTGGGTTTTGGTTGAAGTTTTGGTTAGAGTTTTGGTTCGCCATTGAATCGGTTTCAATGGATGGTGTATGTTTTGCTGTGTTGGTGGTTTGATTAGAAGCAAGTGTTGCTTCTAACCGGCTTGCTAGATTTCTTCTTGCTACCCTTTCGATTTCCGGTTCGTAGACTAAAGGTGAAGTCCTCCCGGAGTTCCGCGTATGCATGCACTACCTGTAACCTGCACAAGTAACACACCCGCGTAACAAGGAAAAAGACAAAGTGCAAAAAGAAAGCTAAACAATTTAAACAGATAATCACGCAAATTCAAACAATAATCCAAACACAAAGCGCACGCACTCCCCGGCAACGGCGCCAAAATTTGATCGGAGTGTCGCGCTCCGGTCAAAGATAATATTTATATACCCTAATTACCCTTAACAAATAGCTAGTGGTAGTGAGGGGTCGAACCACGAAGAGTATATGGTTTGTGTACGGATTTGATTGAATTATGAAGTTGTCACAATTATGAAGATTGCTAAGATATATTTTTGTGTTTTTGTTTGATTGGAAGATGTGAAATAGAATTACTAAAATGCTTAATTAGATTAAATACTAGAGATTACTAAATGCACGAATTGAAAATGATTGTTTGAACAATAATGAGAAAACAAGGTTCACACCCGGTTTCAACAATTGCAAGACTTAGGGTTACTATGTATTTTAATTAGTTTTACTTGAAATAGTTCATTAACGGGTCGCAATCACAAAGCTTAGGTGTCAATCGCTATCAACGTCGTAAACAACGGACCATGACACACTTCGTTACTTTGGACTAGCAAATCCTACCAAAAGACAAGGCATAAATACGTGTATTCATTTCACAAAGTCAAATTTAATCATTCACTCGACAGTTTGCAAATTCAATACCAACGTAGGACAATTGTCTAAGATTCAAATGCAATTCAAGTTATCACAAAACAATTAACTAAACATAGATCTTACAAAAGTCTACACCGGGGTGAAACCTCCAAGGAATTAGCCGAGCATGATCGACGAAACTTGATCACCGGATGTTGGAAGCGTGAATTGGATCATCATGAAGCTTGAAAATGGATGGATGGATGAAGGTTAGGGTTTTTGATAGAAAGGATGGTTGGTGGAATGGTAGGTGATAGCTGGTGAGAATAGGCTCCAAGATCAAGTTCAAAACTTAAAACAATGTGTAACTCCCGAAATTGATGACCCCCCACCTCTTGATTCGTTTCCAGACCAATAGAGACCAATTTACGCGACATCAACATTGAGGGACCGGCGCCGACGGCCTGATGCCCCGTCGACGACGGTTGGTGCATGATAGATTTGGGCCAACGTGTTAACTTGCTGTCTACGGATGACTAGCGACGGAAAAAAATGCATAGACCGTCGGCGACGGCCCTCCTGGGCGTCGGCGACGGTGCCCATAAACTGTACTTTCTGTTTTTCGCATTTCTTCAACCCAGTTGACCCGTTTCGCATCTCGGTGGCTCGTTTTTCGTTCCGGTGACCCGTAAAGCTCCCAAAAAGCTCCTTAAACTCTGTTAGACCTGCAAAACAAGTATCTAATCAAAAGTAGGCTATTCGGAATTAAAATATGTGTAAAGACATCAAATTAAGCAATTACGAGTACCGGTTTTCGACCACGTATCAACGGGTCAAACGGAGCAAGTACGAAAAGGAAAGCGTAATTTGGATGCAAGGTAAGTAAAGCTTACACCTATTTTTTTAGCATACGTATTTATTCTATAGGTGATAAACACAACAATAGATCATGTTCGAATTATGGGTTCCGACACGAAACGAAATGGGTCGGAACGAATAAAAACGTTTAAAATCATGATTAATGGTGAAAGAGGTAAAATGGTAAATTAGTCATAAATCGACTAAGAATTTATGAGTTTTCTTAAAGTTACCTCATACCTTAACTAATAATGGAAAAGGGGGCAAAATGGTAATTTAGTCACGTGATGACTAATTGTAATCGAGATTAAAAAGATACCCACGGCGTAAGCCGAACTGGGTCAAATATGTAAAAAAAGGGAAATTTTTGTGGTAAAATCTGTAATGGGTCAGATGCGTGATTGAGTAATTAGAAACCATGATTTGTAATAAATATAAATTGTTTGGTCGTATAGACCAAATGGGTCAAATGATGGTGATAACATCATATGACCATATCGACTAATGTTGGTTGTTAAGTCATATGTTTACAGGAGCGAATAGCAATTTGGATAATTGCGTCATAATAGAATATTGAATTAATAATAGCAAGGTATAAACGGGTCTATACGTTGACTCGAGCCAGGTACGCTTATATATAGATTTATAGTTAAAAGTGTTTAACTTCCCTTAACGGGTCAAAAGGAGTAGATAGGTAAAACGGGTTAAGAATTCATAAGAAACACGTAATTTAAACCTTGAACATTAGTAAATTGATATAACGTGATATGCATGATATTTTGAAAAGGTAATAAACAAGTTTGTTTGATAAATCACGAACGGGTCAAAAAGTGTCATAATTGAATTTCAAGCCGAGAGCTTGAAAGTTAAAATTTTGTGAATTTAGATGTCGCGTTTTCACTCCGTAAGATGGAGTATTAAATTACGAACGCGTAGGAAAAATAATCGAAAAAACGGACTTGTAGAATGAAAATTATGCACCTTAGAAGTTGTAAAAATGAAAGAAAATGGTGCTGGGCAAAAGTGCAGGATTTTAACCTGCACCCGCTGGAAAACGGTCTCCCCCGCGGCACGCGAAGGGAGTCACTTGTTCTGGCGCGACACGCGGGCGCGCTCGCGGCCCGCGAAGGATTGAAGGGAATCTGTCGCGTGGCGCGACAGATAAAAAAAATTGAATTTTTTTTTTGTTATTTGTATGATACCGGAACTTGTTTTTACATGTTATAAAGTTGTCAAAACTAACAATTGATGTTGTTTTGACCTTAGGTGATGTTCGTCTCATTTCGGATGCCGATCAAGAAAGAATTCAAGAACCGAACACAAAGTTTTAAAGCTTCCGCGCTAACCTAATCTTGTTTGAGACAATGTTTATTTGGAAACACTAAACTCAATGTTGTATGTTTAAACTAGTTAGTTTGTAAACTAGAATACCATAACCATGTAAACTTAGTTTTTATAACTAAGTTTTGAAATGATGCACTTTGAAATTAAAAGAAAAAAAATGCGTGTTTTTAGTTTAAAATCTTAAAACAATGAGACGGGTGTTACACAACTGCAGCTTGTCGATAATCTTAGGCTCTAATAAGGGTACCACACGTGTTTTGTCGAACAAACGCTTCGTTAATGATACCGCGAACGTTTCCTAATTCATCGGGCAAGTCGAGTTTGTAGGCCATATCGTAAATTCATCTTGCTGCGCTTCCCAAAGCGCACCGCACCCTCCCAGGGTGAGACTTCCAATCATGACACGTTCGCCCGCAACGAACTCCCAGCGTTTCCTACGCTTATCAGCTTTCCTGGCGGTCACGCGTTGCCGCCAAACGATTCCCGCTCTAAAAGATCTTCTCAAAGATTTCGTGTACAAGTCCTGGATCTGTGCTTAGTTTGTCATTCACCTTAGTCCAACAAGGAGATTGGCATTATCACCCATGCAATGCCTCAAACAGGGCTGTCTAAATACTAAAATGGTAACTGCTGCAGTAGAACTCAACCATAGGTAAGTGCCCTTCCAATTTTTACTAGAGTCAATCACACACATGCTCGCAGCATGTCTTTGAGTGTCAGGATGGTTCGCTTACTCTGACCATTTGTCCTATAGAGACAAGCAATGCTCATGTCTTGACGTGAGCCAAGGGTGTTGTGTATTGCCTGCTACAAGTTAGGTATAGATCAAAATCAGAGGTAACAGGAGTTGGCACCTCGTGCCCAAAAGTCGCCTCTCTCAGAGGAATATTCACAAGCTGTGACGACTCGTCAGTTTCCTTAATTGCAAGAGGGTGTACTGGTTACATGAGACAATCAACGGTCACCTAGGTGATATTGTTTCCGTTTCGAGTTGTAAGTAGACTAGCGACAAAATCCATGGCAGTATGTTCTCATTTCTATGTGGGTGTTTCTGGTTTCTTTCACAAACTACAAGGTTTCTGCTAATCCACCTTGAATTTCACACAAGTCGAACATTTTCTGCTGTTCATGCCCGGTTGCCAGTACCAGATCTATAGATCCTAATATCTCCCATCAGAATCCAGGTGACTAGAATATCAAGACTAGTGTGCTTCGCTCAACACAAGTTCCCTTGGTTTGCTGTATAGTGAGACTCCTATTCGCTCCATGGGATAGTGGGTATCGCCCGATTTGTCAAAAGTTTCTTCTCCATGCCCTGTATGAACTCAAACCTGAAAATTCTCTTCCTTCAGTGCCTCGGTTCGAACAGAGCAAATCTGATCAGATAGGTTAGAGTCAATGGTGTGCTGTGAGGCTCTTACGCGTTTAGGTTTCGCAGTTGTAGTCATTCAAAAATTCCATCCAACGATGCCATCACAGGTTTAGCTCTTTCGAACCAAGGGTACACGGGAGGCCCTTGTGATCAGTCTGAGTAGTGCATTTGGTACCGTCCAAGTAATGCCTCCAACTTAAATCCAAAGACCATGGTTTCCACCGCAGGTTGTGACTCATGCAACTCTTCTTGTAATTCCCCTACGTAAACCATCACGTTCTCGCGTTGCATTGTCGTGTAACTGGGACTCCGATTCGAACCATCATGGTATACCACTAGATCACCCCCCCAGGTAAAGACGATGCTCAATGCATTATAGAGTTGAATTTCAGAAGCTGAAAAGACGTTCTCCTGTTTTGTCTCCCATGAGTTCACAGCACCCCGCTGTGCTAAAGAGGTTAAAGCGGCGCAATTTTCGAAAATCCCTCGATGAATCTGCGATAGTATCTAGCGAAACCAAGGAATTGTTGTATCCCCGCAGGAATCTTTGGTGTCGATCCATTTCTAACCAAACGGGTCTTAGTGAGATCCACGTGTATTCCCACTTCGTTGATTATATGGCCAAAAAGGTACTTCTCGAATCCAAAAGTTGCATTTAACAAGACTTCACGCGGAGTGGCTCCTCCCTCAGGAGCTCCAAAATAAGATACAAATGCCGCCCATGGTGTTCCTTTCTCTTGGAAATGATCCAAAACGTCATCAATAAACATAGTCGATTCATGTGGTCCGTAAAGCTGCTGGTGTGTTGATTAACTCAATGGTCATGGTGTACAAAGTCGCAAT
The DNA here is from genome assembly GCA_030545235.1 of Helianthus tuberosus. Classification (NCBI taxonomy): domain Eukaryota; kingdom Viridiplantae; phylum Streptophyta; class Magnoliopsida; order Asterales; family Asteraceae; genus Helianthus; species Helianthus tuberosus. Next base: position 36,867,642 of record CM060436.1, read on the forward strand.
GGCCGTATTGCGTTCGATATGCCGTTCCATGAACATTCTCCCCTTGGACTTCCATCTGATAATAGTTCGTTCGTTCATCAATCCTCGAATGAAAGCTTGTCCCTCGCAACTAGTCGACAGGTTGTCAATACATGGTCGAGGCAAACGGTTCTTGACTGCCACCTTGTTAAGTTCTCGATAATCAGAACACATACGAAAAGGCTTATCTTCACGGATATAGCTGGGGCTCCCCAAAGCGAAAAGCTAGGTCTAACCAAACTCCTGTTCAACAGTTCCTGTAGTTGATTAGACAGCTCTTGCAACCCTCCTGGTGCAAGACGGTAAGAGTACGAGTAATCAGAGCTGCTCTGGCATGAGATCAAACTGAGATTCTGACTAATAGTTGTGGAAGTAAACCTGAAAGTTCCTCGGGTAGCATACCGAGAGGAATCACGAACAATTGTTGGATCCTCGGTCCTCTTTTCCTTAGCCTTAACATCAGTAATGGTTGCTAACGTAGCGGGGTAATCCCTCCGTAGAAACTTCTGGGCATTCATAGCTGAAATGGCGCTAACCTTTGTGCCACTCTGACGCTTTTAGAATAGATAACGATTTTCCACTAGGAATAAGGATACGCAAAATTTTCTTCTCACAGGGTATATCCGTGCGATCTCTGGATAACCAATCCACACCAACTACTGCATCAAAACTATCAAGGGTAGCAGAAGGAAGGTCGATGTCGAACACTTGACCCACAAGGTTGAGTTTGCATCCCAACGGACATATGAGGTTTCCATTGACTTGCCATCTGTCAATTCCACAACAGGCTCGGTTTCAAGAAGCATCAGGATCAAACAGAACAGAGACGAAGCGAATAGCTACCCATACAAGCTACCATGTTGCAATTATGCCTGGCGTCGCCTGCGCCAATCCTAAATGTCCTTCCATGAGCATCATTTCCAGTGTTGTTGTTTTTGTTACAAGGATTTCCAGCACTGCCGTTGTTCCCTTGGTTTGTTGTCGTCTTGATTTAACAACGGCCACTCCATGTCGTAGGCACCTTCATTTCCATGTTGCAGGCTACAATTACATGTACCTTGATGCTTCCATGACTGTTGTCTCTAAAGTCGCTGCTTGTAACGGTGTCCTGCGACCTTTCACCAACAGGGTCCATCTTTTCACATTCCGTCTCACGTCCTAAGGCACTACTCATGGTGCAGGCTGTTACACATCCCACACTATAGTCAATTGCCATCGTTTATGTCCCGATTAATTCGTAAGAGTTGACTCCCATAAGTCGCTGACTAGGGTTAAGAATTCGATTGAAGTCAATGTGCTGGAGTTCGTTGCCGGTAATCAGGGTCGTTCTAATACTGAGGTCGGTAAGGCACTACGATCATCCTCTTGTCCATTGTTCTTGCAAGTTGATAGAGTAATACACAATATGGTTCTAGAGTGTTGCAGAAGTGATCGCACTTCGGGGTCTAAGACATCAGTGCATTGAGTTCCAACAAACGGAGAGGAGTGAGGAAGGTATAGACCAATCATTCGAAGTTACGACATCCAACCCAGAGATGTTCATACTAGCCCCTAACATCCTACACTGTTCGCTAGACGTTCAGATGAGTGTTCAGATTATACTCGATAGCATCAAGATTCGAAAGGATTCAGAGAGGAGTGAAAACATGACGTTCGAGTAGGAGAAAATCACTGTTATGACCCCTATAGGTTTGCTATATTTCTCGTTGATCGAATAACATATCAGAACCCCTTTTTCACTCGTTAAGTCTCACTGGGACTCACATGCACCTCACATTATTATTATGTGTGCACCCACAATAATATTGCGATTTGCGTGTTCATCTCAGTTCCTCCTAACTCATGTCAAATGGTTCCTCAAACTCGAATGCCAAATAGAAGTTACCAAAACGATAAGATCACAAGAATCTAATGTAACAACCCTCATTAAAAGTCCTATTTATTTTATTATTTTATCCAATAGGAAACCCTAATTGAGACACCCAAGTGATTCTGCGCAAACCCTAAAATTTTCAGAACAATCAGAATCAGGATCAGGGCCCCTAAAACTCAGGGGGGTATTTCCTACTTAACGATTATCCTTATAAATTACTATAAAAATCGAATTTAATTGTTCCGTCGACTCAGCTAGCCTACTCCCACACGCGGCAACCCTATGGTCCTTACGTGTCCCTTACGGACCGTAAGGGTTAAGTCTTACGGTCCGTAAGACTGGTCAGTTTCGATCATTAAGTGTCCCTTACGGACCGTAAGGGATAAGTATTACGGTCCGTAAGCCAGGTCAAAATCGGGTATAAATAGCAGAACATTGGGACTTGATTTCTGGCGATTGAACGACGATCAAACTCGAAATACACGCTGAGATATCGTCCAAACACTCTAAAAAACACACACAAATCACTAATTAGTAGAGGGGGTGCTGCTACGATACAGGGTATTAACTCGATCGCTATTACGATTCATTTTCCGACCGATCAATATATCCAATGGATGTTTAAGTGCCGCCCACATTAGGGTTATACTTTGTCGTTCGTCGTTAATTCGATGGATGTTTAAGTATCGCACTTTGTCGTTCGTTGTGAGAATTTGATCTCATGAGTTATCGTAAATGATGTATTAAGTTATCTACCTAGTTCGTATGCACTAGGTTACAAGGCTAAGTAATAGGCTAAGCTCTGCCTATAGAAATCTGCAATCTATCAAGGCTTATCTGTAGACTAAACTTTGGCCGTATGAATCTGCATGATTATAAGTGAGTCATTCTATTTTTATCAAATTGCTTTACAAAACCCTATTTATTTAAAAGTTATAATTACAGGGATTAAGTTTATGTAATCAACAAGTTACAGCCGGTATGTGGGGTTTTGTATACATTACTTGATAATCTTCACCATTGGGGCAGCCAAGGGGTGATATGACCATAGTCACAGACACCATTGGACGAATGGGCCAATGGGTCGAGTGACAAAATACTGTGGGTAGTTGATTGATATCAGAAACATTGTAATCTTCCTTAATACTGTAAATTATAACAAACGTGTCGTTTTATTAAATAGAATGATTCACTCAGTATTTCCCGCTGACAAAACCTTTTTAAAACGCGTTTCAGGTAATTACAGTAGATTGGAGTAAGAGATGGATACGACACTGAAAGGCATCAAGAAGTGGCTTATTTTATTAATTAAATTAAATTAAGAAATATTATTTTATGTAATCAAATTTATCTTTATTAAAGCTACCATTGTAAAACATGGGTTTATCCCATCTATTTAATAAATAAAATCCGGTGTTTTCTAAACTCTGATATTTTTCCTAACTCACGGTCCTGATGAATTTTCCGCTGCAATATTTTTCAAAATAATCACCGGTACCACTGGGCTGTTCGCGGCATCCGATTCCGTCCAGGGTGGGTCGGGGGCCGTGACAGAAGGTGGTATCAGAGCCACTGCTTTGAGCCTATAAGTGTTGTGATAATAATATCTAATTTTAAATAAAAGAGTTAGGAGATTGCTGTTAACTGGTAGCACACATGATAGTATTTAGACTTGAACTTAAGAAAAGATGCCTTAGTATCAGCTTCAGGATAAGCTAAGTACTTGTGTAAATAAAGTATGATGGGTTTTAATATACCATAAGAATGGTAATTAGAATATTGCAAGATATGATAAATAAGCAAGAATTAATAGTAATTATTGCTTATTGATATTACTTTGGCTAAAATAAGATATGTTACGGGAATACAAATTTCCTTGATTCTGGATAAAAGCCCTAATAAAAGAGGCACTTTTGAAAAGATACTATTTATGGGAAATAGAAAATTTTCTCCGGCAAGACTGGGTATGGTGTAGTAGACTCTCCAGTTTGTCTGGATATACTGAGGTTACCGCTCCGGCGCGAATCGGATAAGACGGAGTATATAATATGTCAAACGAGTGACAAGATTTCCCTAAATAGTATTATGATCAGATATTTGACTGGTTTTAGGAAATATATATCTGTTAAATACATTGACCTGATAGATGGTATGTTTATTTCAGCATGTGAAATATATGATTATATAGATATGTATATCTATAAGAAATTCCAAAAAGTCAATTAGGAATAAAGCACAAGCATATGTGTCTAGATTTCTTTATTAGGAATCTCTTATCTGATATCAAACATTATTTCGTTTGATCATCTGTCTCGTAGCCCGTGTGATAAAATAAACAATAGAAAACCCTTTAAGTTGGAATGCCATTAAAAGTAAAAAGGAATTTCTAACGCGTTACCATAAACTATTAACGCAAGTAAGAATCATGAAAAGTTGTGCTAGTGCACAAGAAAAATACATGAAAATTTAATTATAAGTCCATAGAAGTTGAAGTATATCACACATAACTTTCGAGGCAAGACCTTTGGAAAATATAATCTGGGCACGATGACACCAATGTTAATTCCGTCAGTAAAAGAACGACTAATAAAAAAGAAGCACTTTGCCACATAATCCTACAAAATGAATATCGCTGAAGTACGTTGTAACAAGATTTCACAACCATCGCTGCACAGTCTAATCAGAGTCATAATTATTATCACTGAAAAATGAGTCATATACCTTTGCAAATTCCCTATTTTATTTTATTCACATTCCCTGGTAATGTCACTTAACAACAGTTATTACACGAAATTCCAGATAGAAGTTCTTATATTTCTTTCGTTGAAATTCTGACTTTTGCGTATAATAAATTAACTTTCGTGTTTTTACTTCCCCTAATAGTCATCATACCATGAGGATTTCTTTCATAGTAGTAATTAGTGATCTATTTTATTTCTTGGTAAATTCACACATTACACATGCACTATTTGTTGCACATGTGATTTGTTTGATTTATGAAGACCACTGGAGGACTTCATTCCGATTTGTTATTTTATCCAAACTCAAATATCATTCCGCTTTTTGTACTGTAAACCGCATTATTGCAAAACAATAACTCCTTGATATCAAGTCAATAAATTTCTTGAAAATTTTAATTTTCTTTGACATACATAGTTTCTATTGTGACTATGTCCGAACTTTCTTATTAAAACTTGTTTTGTTTAAATCAAGTTCAAATTGTTTGATTTGCTCACATTACATATTCATTTCAAGATCCCATATGATGGATGGAAACTATCATATTCAAAATAGTCCCAGCAAGCACTTCATTTTTTAACCATAATAGGCTTGTTTAAATCTTCGACTCCATTGAATCATTTCTTTGATCACAATCACTTTGTGCTGACATTTTCACAAAATTTAAGGTTGCTCTAATATCGTTTATATATATATATCATATACGGATTTAATTATTTATTTAATTATATATTTGTTGATAAAAGCCATCTTAATACAAATCGTGTGCTAAGATAATGATACACAAATTCTTGTCATATTTTAATATATCTCTTAATGATTCTTACAGCATTAATCGAGCCTTTCGTGATAAATTTAATTGATTATATATACATAAGTAATTACCTAAATTGCAATATAGAATTACTATATTAAAAAAAAAATTCTTGTTAAACCATTGAGGTGAAGAATTTATATTTTTATGAATGAGATATACTCTCATTTAAATTTATGTTTAAGTTATTTATTTTATTATTAGTAATAAATTAAAAACAGAAGTGTTAATATTATTTTTAAGTACTAAGGTTATTATCAAGAACAGGTATTGGATAGCCTAGCCTTAGTTAGGCATGGACTAGCCACCTATGCTTAAACAAGGCAGCACTAACCAATATCTAACCAGGATAATGACTAGTTAATAAATATAAATTAAGTCATCATACTTATTTAGTAAATTTTAAAAATATTTTACTTTGTACTGTAAGAAAAAGATATATTTTCATAAAACAATACAAGAATTGGAGGAATGAATAAAATTATCTAAATAACTGTCTAAGTATTCATGAACAAGACATTTATACTTATATGTAATTATTCATCTTGTTTAAATCTTTTACAATACTTTTATAATATATATATATTAATATATATTAAAATGTCAAATGTTATTTATTCAAGCCAATATTTAAGTATGCTTGATATTAAAATAAACATTTACTATTTTACTTTTATGATTTAAAATATCTTATTGTAAAATCTTATAGTTAAACATATTTGATTTTAAAAATAAATGATCGTGAATTCTAGGATATTTGGATCTCATTATTTTGTCGAAATTATCACGGGTTTTGATATTTTAAACTATCTATATTAATTGTTCTACTTTATGATAACATAAAAGGAAAAGATCTTTAATAAATAAAAGTATCACATATTTTGTGGTAACTATGTAACACTCTGGCAATAAAATGACCATATAAGAATAATATAATACATTGGATTAGGGGAACATTGTATTATATAAAAATAGTACCCGTGTTCACTTATTTATAACATTTGTAAATACATTTACAACATTATATGATTTCAAAATAAAAATAAGTAATCACATAGAATCAACCCATTAAGTGTAATATATGTACAAAAGTATTTGTACGAATATTTTGTACAATAAATATTTTTACACCTTTAGTTTTCATTTAACGTTATAAATAATAGTGATTTCTTTTACAAAATAATAATACTAAAATATTTTGTAATAAACTTCATTGCGGTGTTTTGTAATATATATTACATAGTAAATATAAGTTATTTTACATAATATAGTAAAATACTAAAATAATATTTATTTAAAAATGGTGACCATTTACATATAGTAAAAATGTGTAACAAATAATATATATTACATAGTATTTATATTTGATATGTAAAATACGGTTCAGACAGGAACACAAATAATAAATATTACATTTGTTTTACAAATATAAAATAATGGTTGATAATGCCAAAACAACTTGTTCTTATTATATTTCGATCTCTAGAACATAGTATGAAAAATATGATCACTAATAGGGTACTATCACATTGTTTCACAATTAAAACAAATTGGAAATTTAAACAAGGATACACTAACTCTATTGTCTTTTGGTGTATCTTTGTAATTCACTTCTCTCAACACTTTGATTTTCTCATATCATAAATATTTGACAAATCATTTTTTATGCTTTTATTTCATTTAGAACTGTCAATTCTAAGTCTTCCTCAGTTACCAATCAAAGTAAGTTTTCTTTTTGACAAAGAATTTTATTAAATTCTAAAAGTCATTCACATCCATTCTAAATATCTATTGATTATATATCTTTTGGCTTGAACCAATTCACTTTGGAAATTTATATCATTTCATCTCATTCATTTGTCATCAATTTCTTGAACTAATTCATTTGAACCATTAAATCCTACTTATGATACAACTCGTATTCACAAAATTCGATATTTTAAATCTGTGTCATCTACCCTAATATTATTAACTAAAATATGACATAAGTCTAAAAGAAATATCATAACCCAAATACACTTGGAAGCTGGAATCTGAGATGAAGAAAAAGTATTCCTACTTATTTCAGTAAATCTCGAGGACGAGATTTTTATTAAGGTGGGGAGAATGTAACAACCCTCATTAAAAGTCCTATTTATTTTATTATTTTATCCAATAGGAAACCCTAATTGAGACACCCAAGTGATTCTGCGCAAACCCTAAAATTTTCAGAACAATCAGAATCAGGATCAGGGCCCCTAAAACTCAGGGGGGTATTTCCTACTTAACGATTATCCTTATAAATTACTATAAAAATCGAATTTAATTGTTCCGTCGACTCAGCTAGCCTACTCCCACACGCGGCAACCCTATGGTCCTTACGTGTCCCTTACGGACCGTAAGGGTTAAGTCTTACGGTCCGTAAGACTGGTCAGTTTCGATCATTACGTGTCCCTTACGGACCGTAAGGGATAAGTATTACGGTCCGTAAGCCAGGTCAAAATCGGGTATAAATAGCAGAACATTGGGACTTGATTTCTGGCGATTGAACGACGATCAAACTCGAAATACACGCTGAGATATCGTCCAAACACTCTAAAAAACACACACGAATCACTAATTAGTAGAGGGGGTGCTGCTACGATACAAGGTATTAACTCGATCGCTATTACGATTCATTTTCCGACCGATCAATATATCCAATGGATGTTTAAGTGCCGCCCACATTAGGGTTATACTTTGTCGTTCGTCGTTAATTTGATGAATGTTTAAGTATCGCACTTTGTCGTTCGTTGTGAGAATTTGATCTCGTGAGTTATCGTAAATGCTGTATTAAGTTATCTACCTAGTTCGTATGCACTAGGTTACAAGGCTAAGTAATAGGCTAAGCTCTGCCTATAGAAATCTGCAATCTATCAAGGCTTATCTGTAGACTAAACTTTGGTCGTATGAATCTGCATGATTATAAGTGAGTCATTCTCTTTTTATCAAATTGCTTTACAAAACCCTATTTATTTAAAAGTTATAATTACAGGGATTAAGTTTATGTAATCAACAAGTTACAGCCGGTATGTGGGGTTTTGTATACATTACTTGATAATCTTCACTATTGGGGCAGCCAAGGGGTGATATGACCATAGTCACAGACACCATTGGACGAATGGGCCAATGGGTCGAGTGACAAAATACTGTGGGTAGTTGATTGATATCAGAAACATTGTAATCTTCCTTAATACTGTAAATTATAACAAACGTGTCGTTTTATTAAATAGAATGATTCACTCAGTATTTCCCGTTGACAAAACCTTTTTAAAACGCGTTTCAGGTAATTACAGTAGATTGGAGTAAGAGATGGATACGGCACTGAAAGGCATCAAGAAGTGGCTTATTTTATTAATTAAATTAAATTAAGAAATATTATTTTATGTAATCAAATTTATCTTTATTAAAGCTACCATTGTAAAACATGGGTTTATCCCATCTATTTAATAAATAAAATCCGGTGTTTTCTAAACTCTGATATTTTTCCTAACTCACGGTCCTGATGAAATTTTCGCTGCAATATTTTTCAAAATAATCACCGGTACCACTGGGCTGTTCGCGGCATCCGATTCCGTCCAGGGTGGGTCGGGGGCCGTGACATCTAAGGACTATAACATGCTGTCAACGCATCATAATGTAAACAAGCAATTCATGTAATTATGCTATAGTGACGAGTGTGTGTTCATATGTTATGTCAAAATCAAGTGTACACTAGCCATGCAATGTATACAACAGGTGAAAAGACGAACCTTGCAATCTGGAGCTGAGTGTCATGGTCGTATTCTCTTTTTCAGAACTGTTCGGTTATAGTCTGGTTTTATGAAAACGTTTTTAAAACCAAGTTCACGATAACCTGGCTCTGATACCAAACTATCACACCCCCAAAATACCACGTGCGGGAACCCCCGCGAGGCGTGTGACATACCAGGATCTAGCCACCAATCACATTAAACTCATAACTAAACTTAATTAAAAACTTTCATTCATTAACATAGAGTATTACAAAACGTTAAATGTAATTCATTGTATACAGCGGAAGCATAAATCATTTGTTAAGTGTTTCATAAACCACTGTTATTAATCAGCTAAGTCGTTTCCCTTTTTGTTGTTGTAATTTATTTATTTATTTCGTCGTTAGTTCGTTTATTTAGTAGTTCGTTAGTAGATTAGTAGTTGTTAGGTAGTGAGTCGTATTTCCATTCTTGCATTAGGGACAATGCAATCTTCAAGTGTGGGGATGGGATACATGTAAATAATCGAGTCTTATATTGAAAAATACAAAAAAAATAAAAAATTTTGAAAAATCCAAAAAAATTGAAAAAATTAGAAAATGTCTTTCGAATAAAAAAAGAAGTTTGCAATTAAAGCGGAAAATGATAGAAAAGATGAATTTTTGCTCGGGTTCGAATAATAATAATATGAGATTATAATAAACCGAGTTTGCGTCTAGTTTGGGATATGTGGATAGGCCCGGGTTTTGTTTTAAGTCCCTTTGATCTAATATACCTTAATTGTCGGTCTGCTAGTGGGTTTTCGCCTGGGAAATATGGGAAACTAAAACCGCCAAAAATAGTATAAGGGATGCCGTTATAAGCTAAGATAGTTAGAGTTTTTTATCATATCTCGCTGAAAAAAAATAGAATAAAAGTGAGCTAGAAACTAAATGAAAGTAACACAGGCCTATGTAATCCGAGTTGGGGATAACGACTCTACAGCCGGAATGCCTCTGGGATGTGTGAAATCGACTTGCCGAATAAAAGTACCGAAACCTATGTAATCTGTGATTGGGGATAGCGACTCTACAGTCGGAATACCGCTGGGTTAGGGAAAGCATCGTCTAGTCTCACGAATGAAAAAAAAGCAAGAATGAAAAAAAAAATGGAAAAAATAGATTTGATTTCAAACTCTCTTTATCTTGGTATAAAACGGTTAGGAAATAACCCAGTGGTTGTTCCTTTAGTCCTATAAGCTTGAGGGGGGAGTAGGTGGACTATAGATTCTAGTGTGAGACCCTAGGTAGATTGACCGCACTTAAACTAAATTTACATGATAAGGGTTTAGGATTGAATTCGGGTTTAAAGGGATAAGTATATTCGCAATCGCGGCTAACGCAAGTCTTGGTTTTAATAAAATATACCTATACTTTTGACCCGAGTAATTATTTGTTTCTGATTCCGTTGCATAATTCTTTTTCGAGGACGAAAAAAGAGTAAGTGTGGGGATGTTTGATGTATTGCAAAATACATTCTTATATCGTGTACAGTTTGTATAGTTTTTAGTACATTTAGTTTTGTTTTTCGTTAGAATGTGCATGCTATTGATTAAATCGTGTTTTGCAGGCCTTGATGCTTAAATATGCGGGAAACCGAGTGAAACGAGTCAAAACATCGAAGTGTCAAGTCTTGGAGCATGTTGGAAAGATCGGGGAGTTGAAATAGAGTTAAAAGGCTGAAAAATCACTCTCTGGCACCCTGTGAGTAGTTTCTGGCACCCGGCGAGAGTCTGAAGGTAGTTAATGAGCTAAAAAACAAGGTGGCACCCCACCACCCATTCTGTCAGAAGGTGGCGCCCAGCCAGAAGCTTGTAGCTGCGAAATTAAAAGGGTTTTTGTTATGGAAAGTCATATATAACATCTTAAACTTGGAAAAGAAACCCTAGTTCGAAATTTAGACATCTTGGACGAATCTTGGAGCATTCTTGGAGCGTTCTCGGAGATTTTGAAGCCTAGGAATCATCGGCACGAGTTCGGGGAAGAAGACTTGAAGATCTAATCGGGTTTTCTAGTTCTTTATTCTTGATTTTTCATCACGAAACTTGTTATGATGAATTCTTTGTTGATTATCTTTGATTTGTGTTCGTTTATAGACATGCTTGGCTAAATTTACAAACCACCTAGACTATGATGAATGGATTGATATAAAGATTTTACCTTTTTCGTTATTTGCACGATGTTTATGGATTGATTGTGTTTAGTAAAAGGTTTGATTTAATGATTTGATGTGTATGCGTGCTTTGATTTGGTGTGTTATTGTTATTTGCTTCATATGATTCTTAGTGACGGTCTTTATCACAATGTAGAGTCATATTAGGGTTTAGGGTTTCGGTGAGTGTCTATATCACATAAGAAAACCTTCACTCTTTAGGGAGAATCGCGCGGTAACCTCTAGAAGTAACTAATAATAATTTGCTAGGTCTTAGTGTTCTACTAGTCCTAATATCTGGGAAGTGAGGGGCTATTGGTAGGTCTTACCCGGCGAATTGCTTTAGATAGGCCTTGGGAAAGGTTATGTCTTGGTTTACCTGTCGGTCTTATTAGTCTATCAAGTCAAATCTATTACTTCAAACTACCCTAGATCTAGGATTGGGAATGAATAGGTCAACATTAGGGTACTTACACAATAATTAGAGGACTGGGAAGAAATCTAATAACCGGTAGGATTAACGGCCTAGGTAGGTCCACAGGTTTCTCCTTGAGAAGGGTCGAGGGGCCTCGATGGTTCTTAATAGGTTTAGTATCATACGATCCTGGTTCCATAACTCGTGCATTTAACTTAATTGGTAATCTCTTAAAAACAATCCAGGATTCTTGTCTAGGTGGTCCAGGTCTCATATAAGTAAAAGTTCACGGTCTTTTTCGTTTTTAGTCTAGTCTTAGTTAATTTAGTAGTTTAATATAGATTTCCTTAGTTTTCAGTAACCCCCCCCCCCCAAACAGTTAAACATAGTTTGAGTCGTGTCTGTCAGTGTCTAGTCAGAGTCTAGTTTTCGTAATTTATAGAGTCTCGTGGTTCGATATCCGGACTTCCTAGGTTTATACTACATTGATCGGTACACTTGCCGATTGTGTGGTTTTAGGTCGAGTCTAGAATTAAAGCTTTTTAGTGTCTAGCTTAGAGAGTCTAATATAGTTAATTTTTATAGTCTGTTTAGCACACATAAAGTTTTTGGCGCCGTTGCCGGGGACTCTTGGTAATTGCGTTTATTAGCTTTGATTGATTTACTTGACAAATACGTGCTACTTGTTTACTTTGTTTTTGTGTCTTTTCTTTTTATCTTGAGTCGTAGTAACTAGTCTTTGCTTTTCTTGTGTTCAGGTTTTTGCTCGTAGTGGATGCCACATCTGCGATCGCACGGACCACCACCACCAGTCAAGCAGTCATCATCTCAACTCGGCGAAGGCCCACAGGTTACTTCTACATCTTCATCTCGTTTCCCCAAGTTCGATTCCACCCCGTTAACCATCCCATCCCCACAACACCACCTTCGCCTAACCATTCACCTAAGGATTCCCCACCCGATAGCCCTACTTTTAGTACCTCTAGTAATCTAGAAAACTTAGAACACATGGCTAACCCTAGGCAAACCGTCCATCAGCAGGCCACTCAGAATTTCACCGGCCTTGCTTCACCCATCACCGTCTCACCCATAGTTAATGACAATTCATGGCAGATTCCATCTTATGCCATGCAGGCCATCACCAATAGTATCCAATTCCATGGCCGAGACGATGAGGACGCCCCGGCCCACATTAACCGTTTCTCTAGGATGCTAGCTACCTTTAGCCTTAGCGGTGCACCCAACGATGCCACCTACTTACAGCTTTTCCCGTTTTCACTAGCTGGCCGTGCGGCTACTTGGTTGGACTCTCAACCAACCGGTACTTTTACCACTTGGGCGGGGCTTCGTCAAGCCTTTCTGAATAAGTATTTCCCGCCCGCTAAAGCCTCACGACTTAGGGACGAAATCCATTCTTTTCGCATGGGGCCCGACGAGCCTTACTACCTTGCTTGGGAGCGTTTCCAAAACCTTTGTGCTCGTTGCTCCCAGCACGGTCTATCTGATTGGGCCTTATGTGAGAAATTTTATAACGGTCTCACTCAAGAGACTCGTGATAGGTTCGATACGAATGCGGGGGGGCATATGATGGGTATTCTTACAGTTCCTGAGTGTTTAGAGCGTTTTGAGGCGTTTGCTCAGTCTCAGTCCCAATCACGTTCCGATCATAGGTATCAAAGTGGTAATTCAAATACCACTACTAGTGCACCCGCCCGAGGGGTGAACCATGTCACCATGGACCCTAGTTTAGCCTCTGTTTTGGAAAACATCACTCGAGAGCTTAAGGAGATTAGAGCTAAGGTAGATAAGTGTGAGTTTTGTCGAGGTGGTCACGATACGAGTGCGTGTCCTTTGCTAGTTGGTGAGGAGCAAGTTGATTTCGTAGGAGGAGGTTTCGGTAGAGTTCCATCTAGTGGGTTTGGTAATAATAATGTTGGTTCGGGTTGGCGAAATAATAATAATAATAACTTTACTAATAATAATAATTTTCGCTCAAGTGGACCTCCTGGTTTTCAAATAACTCAAAATCCGAATAGAGGTCTAAGTTCACTTTTTAGTGGGAGTTCGAATGGGCAGGTTAAGGATGGGGGGTCAAGTAGTCAGGTTCAAACAGGTCAAGGTTCAACTTTCGATTTAGGGGGTAGCATGGAAAGAATGGAGTCCATGATGAGTCAACTAATTTCTAGGGATCAAAGTACCCAAAAGAAACTTAGTGAACATGATCTCATGCTTAAGAATCACCAAGCTGCGGTCCAAGACCTTTCTAGGGTAGTAAGTGATATGTCTAGGAAGTTAGATGAAAGATTACCCGGTCAGTTTGCAGCTAACACCCAACCTAACCCGAATGCTCATGTAAAGGCCATTACCACTCGTAGTGGCAGAATAGTAGGGAACCCTAGTGTTGAGGAGATAGAGGTTGATGAGGATGGTGATATTATAGATGAAGTGATAGAGATGGAGGCTCCCGGCAAAGTGCAAAAGAGGCTAGTCCCAGCAAGTACCGCACAGCCCGGTGAGTCTCAGGGTGAGAAGAAAGTTGAGAAAAAGCCCATAGATGTTAGACCTTCACCCTATGTGAATCATGAGTATGTTCCGTTTCCCTCGCGTCTTAAGAATCAAAAATACTCAAGGGAATACGGGCAGTTTCTAGATATCTTCAAGCAATTGAAGATTAATCTTCCATTTATAGAGGCACTCCAGTCCATGCCTAAATATGCGAAATTCTTGAAGGACCTTCTTAGGAATAAGGAGAAATTAGGTGAGTTGTCGAATGTCCCATTGCATGGAGGGTGTTCGGCCATTGTCTCAAATAAGCTTCCTGAAAAGCTTACCGATCCCGGTGTGTTCACTATTCCTTGTCTATTCGGTAGTAATACCAACACTAGAGCTTTAGCCGACCTAGGTGCTAGTATCAATTTAATGCCCTTTTCGCTTTACGAGAAGCTAGACCTAGGCGAGCTTTCACCTACCCGAATGACATTGTCGTTAGCTGATAGGTCCGTGAAACACCCGAGGGGGATAGTTGAGAATTTGCTTGTTAAGGTAGATAAGTTTGTTTTCCCGGCCGATTTCGTTATTCTAGACATGGAAGCCGATGAAAACATACCCCTGATTTTAGGACGGCCATTCTTAAACACCGCTAAAGCTCTCATAGATGTCTCTTTAGGTACCATCACACTTAGAGCGGGAGAGGATTCGGTAGTTTTTGAGGTCATGAGTTCGAAAGGGCCTAGTGATAGAGTGCATTCGGTTTCGTCATTGGGGGAGTGTGAGAAGGAAGAGAAAGATGAGGAGAAGGATGTGAGTGATGTGAGTTTAGAGAAGGTGCTAAGATTCAAGTATGGGGAACCACCGGATAGGAGAGTAGAAGAATTAGAGGAGAGAGTGGAGCGTTTAGAATCTAGGATTGAGACACTGAGCAAACCTCAGTGTGGGGATAGATTTCGGTATGGAGAGTTTAGATTCAAGACGCTAGATGAGGAGTTGAAAGGTTTTGAGAGAGATAAGGGTTTTCGGGTTGATTTGAGCAATAAGTATAATGGTGCTACAGCCCGTAACTGTGTGTTTGGAGGTGAGCTGCATCTCCATGATCCTCCATAAGTATGTGAGAAGTTGTTACTCGTTTGTAGAGTTTGTACCATTTGTATCTTCATAATTTTTCATAATTTTCGGTAGCTAACAGTTGTTTTTCGTAGTTTTTCGGGTCCTAGTTTGTGTCTTGAGTCATTTGCAGGAGGGCATCACCGAGGATTTGCAGGAATTCGCGAGACAAATAAGGTTTGAGGTAGGTTTTATACTTAGAAAAAATCAAGGTTGAACTTTGATGGGTTTGGGGAAAAACATAAAAAAAATTTCTACGGCATAAAAGAAAAAAATAGACTCTTTCTGTTAAAAAGGGCCTCTGGCACCCCGCCACCCACTTATAAAAAATTCTTTTTGCCCGGGCCAGCACGTTTGGCTATTTTCGAAAAAGGTAACGTGGTGGCGGGCCGCCACCTACCTCAGACATCAGTGGCGGGCTGCCAGGAAACGTATCTGCACATATTTAATTTTGGAACCCCAACTATCCCACTGTTGACCTACCTTCTTCCCCCACTACCGATACCCCCCTGTTCTCCCTCTCCGATTACACCTCCTTAACTCACCACTTCCATTACTTTTCAGCCAACACTCCTTCTTCATCACCTAATACCCCATAACCGCCGACAACTTTCTTCATAACCCACCTTCCCTCACCGAAACCCCCATTCACCTCCCCATCCACTGCCCTAACCCCTGTACACCACCATCACCACCGACTCCATCATCAGCCACCACTTCACTCACCGATTTCCTGTTAACACACCATATCCACTGATAAAACCACCTACACCACCGCCACCACCTCCACCGCCGGCCACCCACTGTCCCAGTACATTGTTTTCGGTTCGTCGTGTATCAGGTATGTTCCCTGCAAATCTCTTTTGTTGTGAATCAGTTATCGAGTCGAGTCAGTAGGGTCGTTGAGTCAGTCCGGGTTGTGTTCGAGTCCGTATGGTCCTGTTTGTCGGGTCATCTGGTTTGTCAGTTGAATTATGTGCCTGCTGGGTCGTCATTGTTTGATGTCTGTAGTTTGTCGCGTTGATATTGCGTCTTATATTTGTTTGGTTTGTTTTGCTGGTCGCCTCTGAGTTTCGAGTCAGGTCTGTTTTTGTTTCGAGTCCGTAAATGAGTCCGTTTGTTTTGTGTTGAGTCAATGGTCTAGTATGTTTAGGTCAGTTGTCGTCTGCAGTTAGCAAGTATGTTTAGTCCAGTTGTTTTGTTGAGTCTGTTTGGTGTGTCCATAGTCATAGTGCAGCGTCGAGTCTGAGTTATAGTTGTTTTGAGTCTGTTTTGTTCCGTTGGTTTATTTCGAGTCGTTCATTGTGAGTCAGTCGAGTGGTCTTTGATAAGATTGTCGAGTCGGTTGTTTGCAGGACTGTTATGTTAGTGCAGGTCTCGATTGAAATCAATTAATGCGTCATTATTATTATGTTGGACAGAAAAAAGGTGCGGGTGGCTCGGGTTGGCTATATACAGATTGGTGATTGTTTTGAGAGGCGAGAGAATGGGATAGTGATAGAAATAGGGGGGGTGGTTTTGCTCGACTGCTAAATTTTCTATGGGACAGTTTTTAAAACAGGCGACTGGTTGGGATTTGGTTTGGTGTGTTTGAATGGGATTTTGCGGACGATTGATTTAGGAGTAGTAAAAACTCAAGTGTGGGGAAGCGAGTTGCGTGTTTTTCATTTTAAAAGACGGATTTTCATTAAAAACGCGCACCGTTTCCGTTGCTTCCACCCTTATGCTTTGTTTGTTGAGTAATCGACACTTTGGCTCTTAATTGGGACAATTAAAAGTGCCGATGGGGGGTAGTGTTCCATGAGTCTTAATTAGTGGTTCTTGAGTCGTTTTTTTTAGAGTCCGTATTGCTTTGGTTTGTGCTTGTTTTTGGTTATGCAGGTTTGAATATGTACCACCCGTACGCAATCTCCATTCGGGTGAGTTTGGAGCTGCTGTTCGAATATAAGGCATCTATCAAGCGTACCCGTGTCAGAGTCAAAGCCGATCGCGACCGAAATGCTATACGATCGAGCAGGACGGGACGAGAGATTTGGAGCATACGCATTGTTATTAATCAGCTAAGTCGTTTCCCTTTTTGTTGTTGTAATTTATTTATTTATTTCTTCGTTAGTTCGTTTATTTAGTAGTTCGTTAGTAGATTAGTAGTTGTTAGGTAGTGAGTCGTATTTCCATTCTTGCATTAGGGACAATGCAATCTTCAAGTGTGGGGATGGGATACATGTAAATAATCGAGTCTTATATTGAAAAATACAAAAAAAATAAAAAATTTTGAAAAATCCAAAAAAATTGAAAAAATTAGAAAATGTCTTTCGAATAAAAAAAGAAGTTTGCAATTAAAGCGGAAAATGATAGAAAAGATGAATTTTCGCTCGGGTTCGAATAATAATAATATGAGATTATAATAAACCGAGTTTGCGTCTAGTTTGGGATATGTGGATAAGCCCGGGTTTGGTTTTAAGTCCCTTTGATCTAATATACCTTAATTGTCGGTCTGCTAGTGGGTTTTCGCCTGGGAAATATGGGAAACTAAAACCGCCAAAAATAGTATAAGGGATGCCGTTATAAGCTAAGATAGTTAGAGTTTTTTATCATATCTCGCTGAAAAAAAAAATAGAATAAAAGTGAGCTAGAAACTAAATGAAAGTAACACAGGCCTATGTAATCCGAGTTGGGGATAACGACTCTACAGCCGGAATGCCTCTGGGATGTGTGAAATCGACTTGCCGAATAAAAGTACCGAAACCTATGTAATCTGTGATTGGGGATAGCGACTCTACAGTCGGAATACCGCTGGGTTAGGGAAAGCATCGTCTAGTCTCATGAACGAAAAAAAAAGCAAGAATGAAAAAAAAAATGGAAAAAATAGATTTGATTTCAAACTCTCTTTATCTTGGTATAAAACGGTTAGGAAATAACCCAGTGGTTGTTCCTTTAGTCCTATAAGCTTGAGGGGGGAGTAGGTGGACTGTAGATTCTAGTGTGAGACCCTAGGTAGATTGACCGCACTTAAACTAAATTTACATGATAAGGGTTTAGGATTGAATTCGGGTTTAAAGGGATAAGTATATTCGCAATCGCGGCTAACGCAAGTCTTGGTTTTAATAAAATATACCTATACTTTTGACCCGAGTAATTATTTGTTTCTGATTCCGTTGCATAATTCTTTTTCGAGGACGAAAAAAGAGTAAGTGTGGGGATGTTTGATGTATTGCAAAATACATTCTTATATCGTGTACAGTTTGTATAGTTTTTAGTACATTTAGTTTTGTTTTTCGTTAGAATGTGCATGCTATTGATTAAATCGTGTTTTGCAGGCCTTGATGCTTAAATATGCGGGAAACCGAGTGAAACGAGTCAAAACATCGAAGTGTCAAGTCTTGGAGCATGTTGGAAAGATCGGGGAGTTGAAATAGAGTTAAAAGGCTGAAAAATCACTCTCTGGCACCCTGTGAGTAGTTTCTGGCACCCGGCGAGAGTCTGAAGGTAGTTAATGAGCTAAAAAACAAGGTGACACCCCACCACCCATTCTGTCAGAAGGTGGCGCCCAGCCAGAAGCTTGTAGCTGCGAAATTAAAAGGGTTTTTGTTATGGAAAGTCATATATAACATCTTAAACTTGGAAAAGAAACCCTAGTTCGAAATTTAGACATCTTGGACGAATCTTGGAGCATTCTTGGAGCGTTCTCGGAGATTTTGAAGCCTAGGAATCATCGGCACGAGTTCGGGGAAGAAGACTTGAAGATCTAATCGGGTTTTCTAGTTCTTTATTCTTGATTTTTCATCACGAAACTTGTTATGATGAATTCTTTGTTGATTATCTTTGATTTGTGTTCGTTTATAGACATGCTTGGCTAAATTTACAAACCACCTAGACTATGATGAATGGATTGATATAAAGATTTTACCTTTTTCGTTATTTGCACGATGTTTATGGATTGATTGTGTTTAGTAAAAGGTTTGATTTAATGATTTGATGTGTATGCGTGCTTTGATTTGGTGTGTTATTGTTATTTGCTTCATATGATTCTTAGTGACGGTCTTTATCACAATGTAGAGTCATATTAGGGTTTAGGGTTTCGGTGAGTGTCTATATCGCATAAGAAAACCTTCACTCTTTAGGGAGAATCGCGCGGTAACCTCTAGAAGTAACTAATAATAATTTGCTAGGTCTTAGTGTTCTACTAGTCCTAATATCTGGGAAGTGATGGGCTATTGGTAGGTCTTACCCGGCGAATTGCTTTAGATAGGCCTTGGGAAAGGTTATGTCTTGGTTTACCTGTCGGTCTTATTAGTCTATCAAGTCAAATCTATTACTTCAAACTACCCTAGATCTAGGATTGGGAATGAATAGGTCAACATTAAGGTACTTACACAATAATTAGAGGACTGGGAAGAAATCTAATAACTGGTAGGATTAACGGCCTAGGTAGGTCCACAGGTTTCTCCTTGAGAAGGGTCGAGGGGCCTCGATGGTTCTTAATAGGTTTAGTATCATACGATCCCGGTTCCATAACTCGTGCATTTAACTTAATTGGTAATCTCTTAAAAACAATCCAGGATTCTTGTCTAGGTGGTCCAGGTCTCATATAAGTAAAAGTTCACGGTCTTTATTCGTTTTTAGTCTAGTCTTAGTTAATTTAGTAGTTTAATATAGATTTCCTTAGTTTTCAGTAACCCCCCCCCCCCAAACAGTTAAACATAGTTTGAGTCGTGTCTGTCAGTGTCTAGTCAGAGTCTAGTTTTCGTAATTTATAGAGTCTCGTGGTTCGATATCCGGACTTCCTAGGTTTATACTACATTGATCGGTACACTTGCCGATTGTGTGGTTTTAGGTCGAGTCTAGAATTAAAGCTTTTTAGTGTCTAGCTTAGAGAGTCTAATATAGTTAATTTTTATAGTCTGTTTAGCACACATCAGTTACATTACCCGTTCCCAGTTGGTCAACCAAACCGTACCGTGGTTACCAAGAGTAGTCAGTTTCACAATCACATATCTAAATCACGTATCACATAGCAACCATTTAGATTTCATACACGTTTGCAACACAAGTTCATATTCCAACAGTTGTTATCAAAATACCCGTTCCATAACAATTAAATCACGTATTTTCTTAGACTGCAATTGCTGCTAAGACCACAATGTATCACATAACAAGTATTCAGATCACAATAAGTGTACATCCCATGTACTTAGTGTATAACAACGTTTTACAAACAAGTTGGCTACTCACAACAGTTAAGTCAAGACCCTCATTTCTGGTTATCATTATCATCATACAACAAACAAAGTTTCACAAACACCAGTGTACAACATTATAAACAAACTAACTGTTTCACTACCCAAGCCACTTGCCTTTACGGCGAAGAACCCAAAGGGTTCGCCAAACATCGGTTCGACGAAAAACCTATTCTTCGTCGGGGTTGTGTACGGAGAAAGACCATGAATGCTCTACGACGAAAGACCATGAATGCTTCATTAAAAGCCAGTCGACGAAAAACTAATCTTCGTCGACCTGGGGTTTTTCGTCGAGATAGATCCTTCGTCTGCAGTATGGAGTAGCAGTCAACAGGAAACCCTAATGCCGTCGTTCGTCCAAACTATCATAATCAACATAGTTCCATGAAATCATAGAATCCTAATCATAACATGCTCATTATTAACAAAACATTTTAACCAATCGTTGATCCTGATCATCCCAAGACCATACCCACAACCAGATTATTGGTTTAACAAGATAAACAAAGAACCGCATACAAGTTCAGTGTGCGTGCATTAACAAGTGAATATCATCGAGCAATTCTATGCCGTATAACAGTATGACATGTTATTCTAAATCATATCTAATGTTCTCTAGTATTCGATTCTACATCGCGCTCATTATACAGAATAACATTCAATCGTAACAATCACAAACTATAACATCAGCCGATTGGTTAACTATAGAGCCTATATCAACAAAATCATGATCATTCTTGTAGCACATCAATCAATTACACGTAGCCGTGCGCAATTAAAACAAAGATTCAATAAACATGTTCATACTAACCGAGGAATGATCATTGCTGGACACAAGAGATAAGCTTCAAAGGAATAAAAACTCCGAATGGTGAGTTGCCGTCGACTTCTCAGGAACAAATGAGAGTGCTAGGGTTTTACAAATGATTTCTAAATAAACACACAGAAGGAGCTGGGCCTGAGACGACACTGGCTCGAGGATCTGTTTGGGCCGAAGCCCTTATGCAGCGAATAACCATCTTCGACGAAAGACCATTTTTCGTCAAGGAGGGTTCGGCGAAGAACCATTTTCGTCGTTGAGATTGATGATGACGAATAACCATTCTAGTTATCCTGAGTTTTCACTACACATAAATATTAACATTTAAACATCTCACATTTAGATCCAAACATCAGAAGACTTATCATCATCCAAACAACCTACACCTATCATAAAACAAATTGTCAAAACAAGACTGCGAGATGAGTGATTCGTAGGAAAGGACCTTGAATTCTCGGGTTGTCACAAAATTAATATATCGGCTACCTAAACGATAGTCATCATCCTCGGGATGGTCAACCTAAACGAAGGTTATCATCTCCGACGATAGTGAATATGTTTCAAGTGAAGGTCCAAACGAAGGTTGTATACTGCCATATGAAAGTCACCTGTTGCAAACTAAAATGACCTGTAGAGTTTCTTTTTCTGTAGAAACCGTTTTGTGTATCCGATTAACCTCTAGACTCTTCATTTCTCACCCTTTAGGATTGCTTAATGACCCCATTAATTGTCTGTTATTGGCTAGACTAAATGCACACTTATGATCCAACAATGCATCCTTTGCATCTTACTTTTAGAACACCACAACTAAACTCAAAAGTTTCAAAATTTTGAAGAAAATTCTCTACAATCACACCCTCGAAATCTAATCACCATAATAACCACCTACTCATTTCCTCTCCACTTTGCAATTTGGACAATAAGCCTATCAAGAACTTGGAGCTTTTTCTTTTTGTTATCTTCCTCATTTCTCCATCAAGCCTAGGTAACCTAAAAACTTATCTCGTTTATTTTAGGGCTCTATAAAACCTCTCTATCAATTCATATGATAGAGGGTCATATCTATATAAAGCTTATTTCTTATTTTCTAGAGTTCGTAGATTTAGAATTTGAGGCTCTTGTTATAGGAAATGTGTTTTGATTAAAATTCGATCTAGAATATTACTTGTCATCATATTAGTTTAGTTTGTAGATATCAAATATGTTTCTTTTGGAATGTTAATTTCATCATGTGTTATAGAGTAATATATAAAAATTGGTTTTCCTTAAAATATAAAAACTCATGAACTTGTTTTTCTAATTTTTATAACATAAATAGATTGTGAAATTTATGATGGATTACATGATCTATGGAATAGTTATTGATAAAATTTATGTTAAAACATAATCATAAGAAAGGAGTGATTTTTGGAAAAATATGTATCTTTCTCTCTCTCTCTCTCTCTCTCTCTCTATATATATATATATATATATATAGGGTAGGGCTATATAGAAAACCTTATATATATAGAAAACCCTAGAAAACCCAACCTCCCGACATTTTTTTTTGAAAAAAATGACACATGTAATATACATGTTTTTAAGAGTTTTGGGCCAAAAAATCAAAAAAGCACCGAAGGAATGATTTAAAAAAAAATTCAGCAATTTCTGTCTTTTGTGCCTAACACATGTTAGGCAACCGGACATTGCTGAAATTTGTTTATTTTTTTTTTAAAAAATCCCTTCGGCGCTTTTTTGTTTTTTTTTTGGCCCAAAACACTTTAAAACATGTATATTACATGTGTTATTTTTTTCAAAAAAAAAAATGTCGAGAGGTTGGGTAAAAATGGGGTGAGATTTGAGTTTCCAGAGTTTTCTAAAAATTTAAGGGTTTTCTGTCTGGCCTTCCCTTATATATATATATATATATATATATTTATATATATATATAGATTGAGGTTCCTGTAAAAAAGACCAAAAGTTTGAGAAGAGTAAGAAAGAATCTCAGCTATTAGATCCTTGATCTAATGGTTGAGATCAATAAGGATCAAATTGTAAAATTTCTTTTATTTTTTGGACTGATTTGAAAATTGTAGGGGTAATAGAGTCTTTTATATCCACTTGAAAATAGGAAACTGTAAATCAAATCCCTAGAATTTCGAATCCTCTTTCTTCTTCCAGATTTTTTCGAACAACAACTTCAAATAATGATCTGTTGCTTCAATTATAACCCTAACACTTCAAATTTCAACAACCTGTTCGAATAACAACTTCAACAACGATCGAATCAATGAATATGCTTCAAACTTCAACAATCAGTTCGATTAACAGCTTCTCCAACGAATGTAGCAATTAATTTCAACCTTTCTTCTTCCAGATCTATGTATTCGAATCCTCCTTCTTCTCCAGATCAAAGATCTCGAATCATCATCATCATCAATCCATCTCGAATCATCATCATCGTCAGTTTATGTAACATATCCATTTTTTCATATAAGAGTTATAGGTTGTTTAAATTTATTAACCACTGGTAACTAGTTTTATTTTTAAAATAATTATTCAACCCATATAGTTTTAAAAACTATTTTATATATATTTGGTTGGAATGTTATACTAATTAGTTGGCTTATATATGTGTGACATTTCTATTTTCTATATTAAAATAAAGTATATAAAACTTATATTATTAAACGAGTGGATTACGGGTAAGTTGACTCTTAGAAATACGAAGTACCTAGACGGGCCTAGTGACCATCTGATAATTAAATTATAAAAATACATTGTATTTGGACTTACTTCATTTTTAATGAATCTTGGTTCAAATTGTAGATAAGATTATTCTCGTTCTAATGACATATTTATTGTTTTATAAAACAACATATTTTATAAGTGATAAGCGCCAATTAAATGAAGCAGCTAAATTAATTATAATATATAAATAATAAAATAATAATAAAATCAAACAAAACTAAAAGTGCATACGTGTGTGCTACGTGTATGTATGTGCACAAATTGCTATGTGTGTGTGCATAGTATAATAAAATAATAAAACAAAATAAAACTAACAATTAATGCATGAAGACACATGTTCTACACCAGAATTGAATTTGAAAGATAGGAGTGTACGTGTACAGCATGCATGCTTTCCAATTTTTTTTTGAAAGCAGTATAAATAGAAAGAGGCATTCTACCTTTAGATTATTCAATTCCTTCTCCTCCTTCTCGTGTGCTCTCTCTCTCTCTAAATATTTTTTTTATCTTTAAATAATAATAATAATAATAATAATAAAGCCCCGTCTCGTTTTAAGTGTTTTAACCCCTGATCACTAATACCCTGTCCGATTGATCTGGAGCCCCGTAACGCATGTCAAGGCTCTGCCCGACTAAGTTCGTTGGGGTTCTGTCTCGTGATGTAGGGATAAAGTTGAATTGGGTTACTATACTTAACACGAGTGCATTATATATTTATTAAATAGCTTAGGAGTTATACCCAAGATTATACCAGGAAGCTTTCTAATTGAACTCTAAAGTTACAAAGTGAGTCCATTCTCTTTTCTCACAGGTTGTGAGTCATTCTCCTTTTTATTACCTTTTTGTGATACAGTTATATTTAAAAATGCTTTCCATAACCCTAAATATTTATTAGTTATACTTACAGTGATTAAATTTTGTATTCTGCAATAACTGCCGGTATGGGAGGTTTTATATATTACTTGACCCTCGTTACTATTGGCCAAAAAGTTAGCCAATAGTAGCATGACCAAAAGCACGAGGGAAATTGTGCCCCAGTGACCATAGCCTATAAGGCTATAACTAATATAAATTTTCCATTAAATAATTAATAAATTTAATGTATGATTGAAATAAATTTAAATAGTTTCTATATAAAATAGATCTTTATTAATTATTATTAAAATATTAAAATATATTAGGTATATTAAAGAAAATTTATTTAATAAACCTAAATTTACTATTAACATTATAAAATAATAAATGTATATCATAATAAAATATGTCAACTATAATATATTCTACTTTTAATATACTAAGATTATATTTTGAATCTTAGTCACATTAATCTATTAAGTAATAATATCACAATTATTTAATTAATATATTATATTTGATAAAGTTATAGCTATTAATTTGACAGAAAATGATATATTTCATTTTCTAGGCTAATTGGTTTTGTACCATAGAAAATATATTTGATAAAGTAATGTCATGAGACACTACTAAATTCAGAGTCACTTGTTGAAAGAACAATCAACAGTTATATGACCAGAATCACTAGTTGAAAGAATGGTCAATAGTGATATGACCAAAAATATAACCACAGTCACTAGTTGAGAGAACGATCAACAGTGATACGACCACATGCACTAGTTGAGAGAATGATCAACAGTGTTATGACCCCAATCACTAGTTGAAAGAATGATCAACAGTGATTTGACCATGTCACAGGAATCGCCTAGTGACAGATAATTTGAATAATAGTAAAATATAATTACTTGATAAATCCACTATTTGACGAAAGTGAGCCAATGAGTGATATGACCACTGTCACATCGGAACTGCCACCATGTGACAAATACTGATTGAGTTTTGGGTAAACATAAGCAAATATAAAAATTCTTAATGCTGTAAAGTATAACAATATATTTTTATAAAAATGAAATGAACTCGCCAATATTTATTACTGATAAAATGTTTTCAAAACACGTTTCAGGTTTGCTGTAAAGATAATAGAAGTCAGCTATGGAGCACTGAAGGCTTAAATAAAGTGGCTATAAATACCTAAATAAAAGAAGAAATATATGTTTTATTTATTTGGGTTTATCCCTATAAAAACAATTGAATGGAATATGGGTTTTAGCCAATTTATTTAATATTAAAAGTTGGTGTTTTTATAAACTCTGAAATTATTTTCTAACTACGATCCTGATGAAAAATAACACCTATAGTCCCCAACTTTTGGAAATTACACCGGTGGTCCCTGTGGTTTGACAATTTGTTACTCGGATAGTCCCTGGAGTGGATGGATGTTAGTTTTCTCTGTTAAGTCCATCTGAAATTACTTATTTACCCTCCATATAAAAAATAAAAAACCAATATGGATTATTAAAAATGTGGCCCACCTTATTCACCCTTCCCTTCTAAACAACCAGCCACCACCACCGTTTTCCCTCCACCACCAAACACCCACCACCACCGTTTCTCTATGCTGTAACGTGGCATGCGAACTAAACACTGACAAAAATTCCACAAATTCCTTGAAATTCAACCCATCCCATCAATCATCTTGAGCAACTGCTGAGAGAACAAACATACAAACCAAATCATTAACAGACTTAGCTTTTGATGATCATACATGATTCAAGATGAAAAATTCCTTGTCTGTTCATAAAACCCAATAGTTGTGCATCCCACATCCCACATCACCACCTCCATCAAACGCTGCCATCGCCACCTGCCTCCACCCCCGTAACCAATGCAACCACTAACTATCACCATCCCCAATGCCACAATACCAACCACCATCAAACCGACAACGAATCCCTATTTCCTTCCATAAAATCAAACCAACGAAACCCTAATATTTAAAAATCAAATCGATTTGAGGCTACAAACAAAGCGGCAGTGGTACCTGGTGGTTAACGGTGACACACAACAAGATAAGCCAACGAATCTGCATTGTTTAGGTTCAACCCCGCATATCTCTTCTGTACGGTAGTGGAGGTGGGTGGCGAAGGTAGGGAAGGGGAGGTGGATGACGGTGGTGGAGAAGGGGATGTGGTAAACGGTGGTAGTTGTGGTGGGAGGTGGTTGTAACGATGGTGGTGGTAAATGGTGATGACGGTGGTTGGTGGAGGTGATGGTGATGGTGATGGTGATGCCACGGTGGTGTTGGGAGTGGTAATGGCTTTCTATAAATAAAGAAAGGGAGAGAGAAAAATGGGTAAGTGTGTATATTTTATGTGTGTATAGGGGTAATTTTGTCATTTAACATAGATTTAACAAAGAAAACTAACGGACATCCACTTCTGGGACTATCCGAGTAACAAAGTGTCAAACCACAGGGAGCACCAGTGTAATTTTCAAAAGTTGGGGACTATAGGTGTTATTTTACAAAACCACAGGGACTATCCGTGCATTTTACTCATATTAAAAGTTGGTGTTTTTATAAACTCTGAAATTATTTTCTAACTACGATCCTGATGAAAATTTTTTCGCTGCGTATTTAATAAACACCGATACCACTTGACTGGTTCATGGCACCCGCTCCCAGGGTGGGGTCGGGGGCTGTGACAGTTTACATCTCGAATCATCATCATCATCGATACAGCAGATTCATCATTCCTTCATCATCATCGATACTACAGTGTCTTTAATAGTTTATTATATACTTATTGAATGGTGTTATATAATTATTGAATGGTGTTATATACTTATTGAATGGTGTTATATACTTATTGAATGGTGTTATATATGTGCTGGATGGTGGTTTGCAGTGTTATTCGTAGTGTTTTTTATAGAGATCTTTAAAATGGTGTTATATACTTATTGAATGGTGTTATATACTTATTGAATGATGTTATATATGTGCTGAATGGTGGTTTGCAGTGTTATTCGTAGTGTTTTTTATAGAGATCTTTAAAATGGTGTTATATACTTATTGAATAGTGTTATATACTTATTGAATGGTGTTATATATGTGCTGAATGGTGGTTTGCAGTGTTATTCGTAGTATTTTTTATAGAGATCTTTAAAATGGTGTTATATACTTATTGAATAGTGTTATATAATTACAGAATGATGTTATATATGTGCTGAATGGTGGTTGCAACATTATTCGTAGTGTTTTTATAGATAAATTTAAAAAAAAATCATGTTCCTATAAATAAGGTGGCGGTTATGGAAGGTTTTGAATTAATTGAATCAATGATAAAATTACTTGTTTACCCTTTTGAATTAATTTAGATTGAGGACACATGTCATCTCCATAATATTTCTCACACTTCTCACACTTTTAACCTTTTTTTACAATAACCTTACCTTATATATATATATATATATATATATATATATATATACTAGTAGTAAGACCCGTGTGAACACACGGGTATGTTTAATAACGATGGAAATCAAATACTAAAAAACAGATTATAATATATCATTTAAATTGTTTGCGTTTAGTTACATATCTTTATAAAACAATGTTAAAGACAGTATGTGTTAGGACATAAAAATTTTATTACTATGTTACGAAAAAATTATTAGTTCATGTTTGATATAGGAATAAGCTAAGTAGTTGATAATATGTTGTCTAAAATGAAAGCATGACCTAATTTTATGTTGTCTAATAATTAAAACACGACCTTAATTTTTTTTGACACATTGTTAGTGTACAATTCAGTAAAGGCCCATTGTTATTGTACAATTCAGCATGACCTAGTTAAATGGACTATTCAATTTGGGATTTAAATAACCAAATGTTATTGAACAATTCAATAAAAGCCCATATAATTGATCCAATTAACCTTAAGAATGGGCCGCGTGGGTTCAAGGCCCATTAGAACCCTTCTCTGAAATACGGAACATAGCCCTAAAACCTAATCGGTCATTTACATCTTCCTAATTCAAATTGCGAGAACGAAACGTCAGGGACTCTCCAAGATCTTTGCGACATCATCCACAGGTAATCGAAAAAGTTTTTATTACAGTTTCTTCTTCTGAAATCTTTTCTTCATGTAATTTATTATACCACGATTGTATGTTTGATGTTTGATCAGTCGTTTGTTCTATATGAACTGTAATCTGTGATGAGATTTGTGTATGTTGATGTGTTATACTTCTGTTTTTCATATGTATATTTGTATTGATGTTCGATTGAGGTTTATACTTTTAGTATTTGACAAATTATTTTATTTCACCTCATTTATGGCTATGTTAAAAATGACTGTTTATCAGATTTTGTATAAAGATTTTGTAAGATTATGATGTTTAGTATAGTATCAGTTGGTGTTCTTGACATTGAAAAAGATTAGTTATATAATTTTAGCCTTCCACAGATTGAGTTATAATATTTTCGGTGTTTGGTTGGTTATGTATGTTCATATCTTGATTACTTATGTTACAAGAATTATTGATCAGTTTTGGTCTTTCACATCTTTGTTGATCATATTAAATGTTACTCCAATTGTCTTAACGAATTATTATAAATTCTGGTGTGAAATTATTCGTTGTGGTTTGCACTGGATACGGATCAATTGTTAGTGGGTCAGTCAGCAGTGGATTGAGTTGTAGGTTGCAACAGTAGATTGGGTTATTGGTTACCAACAGGGGATTAGTCAAAAGTAGATTGGAGTCAACAGTAGATTGAGTGTGGGTTAGCAACAGTGGATTGGGTTGATTAGTAACAGGGGTTCGGGGTTGTTAGTTAGTTAGAAGGGTAGTTGGTTAGTAGTTGTAAGGGTTGTTGTAATCTGTGGGTATAAAAGGGAAAGATTGTAATTGTATAGGGTATATGGTGAAATAATAATCAAATTCCCTCCTAACTTCTCTATCAACCACCATTAACGAACTTTCAGAGCTTATTCAATCATTGAGCTCCCTGAGCGTTAATACAACTTGACCATTGTTAATCAATCTCGAGTTCATTCAAATTCAACCCTTATCAGCACTATGGTAGTTTAGATGATACATTTATGTTTTCAAGTCTTTGTTTGTATTCTTATCATTTTGTAGAAAACTTTTGTACATTATCTAATGTTTTAGTCTATTCGTTATACTCTTTTTAATTGCAATATATAGAATAACCTTTTAACGTTTTATATAACAACCCTCCAAAATATTCTGACGCCCCTAATATATTTTAAAGTGTCCCAATATGTCCTAAAATACACTCCGTATACGTAAATGGACCCCGAATACCTTTATTTTATTAAAATAAATTAAAAATCAAAATTTTAAAGGCTGTGGCGGGCCGCGAAGACCCAACCATGGTCTTAAGCGGGCCGCGAGTGCCTAGACAATAGGCAGCACCTGGTGCTGCCACGTGGCAGCCACGCGTCGAAGCTAGAGCGGTGACCCGACATGGCTAGGGCCTACCCAGCCTATGTCGCGGGCCGCGAAGGCCTCCCCCTTCTCTTACGCGGGGCGCAACAAAGTCCAGAATCAGCCCTATAAATGGAGGGCTTCAGCCTTCAGTCGAATTCGCTCATCTTTCTTTTCTCTCTCAAAATTTCTGCATAGTAGGCATAATCTCCGGGTATTATACCCCCTAAATAACGAAGTTGTACCCCGTTGTAAGTATCATAACCCCGGTTACGTATTAGATATGCTGCCCGATTGATCCAGGGTTCCGTAACGGCTGTCGTGGTTCTGCCCGACGTAGTCGTTGGAATGCCGTCTCGGGGAGAGTATTAATAATGTAAATATTGGGTTATTATACTAACGCGTGTGCATTTGTGTTAATTATAGATAATCACCAGAAAACCCTTAAAGAAACCTAAGACAGCAATGTGAGTCAGTGGCGGAGCCAGAATTTTTTTCTTATGGTGTCTTTTTTTATGGATACCTCGGTTTATAGTAACCCGGAGTCGAACTTTTGGATTGGTTCAGATCTAGTTGGGTCAAATCACATAATAAAAGCAAATTTCACAGTAAAAGTACAATGTCATTAAATAAAAGCACATAATAGAATTACAAAGTCATTTGAAATATGTAAAAAATGCATTTAATAGTTGCCATGTACGTGTTTTCATGTTTGAAAACGATTCATTATGTTTTCAATGGCAACTTGCAAAAAAAATCCTCTTTTTCATGATAACAAACAAGTGCATACATCATTCAAATGATCATCAAACATCCTGTTATGTTAAACAATTGAACAAAACCAACTAGACATGTGGCTATAATGCTTAATGTATTAGAAAAAAATAAAAATTAAGCATGGACCTTTATTGATTTAAAGTATACTAATTAAATTCAAGTAACTGGGCTTAATTTTTGAAATATAAATTTGTTTATTATGTAATTCTTTTTGAAGAAACAAAACAATGGTGTCGTTTGTAAAAAGACAATGTTGTCGCTCGTAAAAAAACAATGGTATCGTTCGGATTTTTCCTATTATGCGTTGTATTTGCTACACAAAATTCAATGGTGTCGGGCGACACCGTTGTTCAAAGTGTGGCTCCGCCACTGATGTGAGTAATCTCCTTTTTGCAAACTGTTTTTATAAAACCTCACATAATTAATAATATATTAAACAATGATTGAGTATTTGTATTCTACAATTATCGTCGGTATGTTGGGGTTTTGTATACAAATTTGTTACTACCTTGCGAGGAGTAACATGACCACAAGTCGGGTTGACAGTACCGTGGGTGGTAATTAAGTAGATGGAAACAAATGTAATTGCGCGACCGCCCTCAATACTGTACAATGGTTTTTACTAAATTTGATTAAACTGGGATTAACTCACCAGTATTTCCCACTGACAAAATGTTTTTAAACGCGTTTCAGGTAACAAAATGTGAAAGCCAAATAGAAGCCAGCTGGACAGCACTGAAGGCTTGGAAAAGTGACAATAAAGTTACCTAAAAATAAAGAGATGTTTTATTAAATAAAATAGGGTTTATCCCTATGAAAATGTGTGTACTTAAAACTTGGGATTTTTCCCACTTGTTTAATGTTATGAAAGTGTGGTATTTTACTCTGATA
This sequence comes from Helianthus tuberosus, assembly GCA_030545235.1. Lineage (NCBI taxonomy): Eukaryota > Viridiplantae > Streptophyta > Magnoliopsida > Asterales > Asteraceae > Helianthus > Helianthus tuberosus. Next base: position 36,899,804 of record CM060436.1, read on the forward strand.
AAATATTTCCTAACTACGGTCCTGATGAAATTTCCGCTGCCAAAATGATAAAACACAGATACCACCAAAACTGGCCGCGGCCGCTCGTTCCCGGGTTTCTAGGGGACGGAGGTTGCGACAGAAGGTGGTATCAGAGCTAAGCCACTGATTCAGCCACAGAAGTGTTCTGCTGACACCAAGATATTGTTCAAATTGTTAGGAAATTTATTTCAGAAATACGTGCATATCTGTATTTTATTGTTGTGTGTTATTTGACTATTTGTTAGTTTACAGTAAGAGCGATCAAGGACCCTCCGACGCCTATTGTCAGTTTTTCGGCTCACCTAGAAGCGAAGGCACCTCTTCACAGCCTGCCGTCTCAGGGTATTCAGCTGACAATGAAGATGGGATATTCATGTTTAAGGCTCAATCTAAAGAGCCATTCCCTCCTAAAAAGAGAGGATGGTTCAGTAGGGGAGCACATGAGCGTAGGAAGAGAATGAAAAAGTTACAACAGCAACGAGTTCTATCAGCCGCTAAGAGAGAGACAGATGCTCACACCCAAGACATGCTCAATAGGAGTTTAGCAAACTTCCATATCTTAGCAACCACAGCTGCCGACCCAAACCTGGAGCAACTTATAGCCCCTCAACCATTACCCTTGTTTCCCACCCAACCAATGGAGATTGAAAACAACCCAGAAAACCAAATCCAAATGCATGATTTTAACCCATAAGAGATACCTAGGGTACCAGCACCCAATCCCTTAGACCCAGACTACGACCCGTGGTTCGATGATCGTAGGGATTATGTACAACGCTACCACCTAACAGACGAACCCATGCCAAACCTAGCAGCTTACCCAGGTCTGCACCCTCTAGATCCCTACTATGATAATGATGAATACATTAGGGAAATCCTAGAGAATCCATACCCCTAGGAAGAACCCATGCCACAGTACCCAGATCCAGTACCAGCACCTGCACCCCCAATGAGTGCAGAAAATGTGCAAGAGCTCCGAACTTTCGGAGAAGAAATTTTAGAAAATAGTGACAGGATGAGGCAGATAGGAGAATGACTCGTCTGGAAGTATGACGAGCGTAATATGGAGTTCTGGATGAACCCATATCAGTGAAGGTGATGATGGAGGTAGTAATAATAGTAATATAATATAATAATATATAATATGTGTGTATGTTTGAAAAAAAATATCTAAATCATAGCTATGGATGCCTACTAGTAGTGTAATTTCAATTTCAGTCGTATTGTAATTTTAAATTCCAGTTCTGGTTTGTATTAGATGCATACTATATAAGAAAGAGTAAATCGCAATGATCGACGTTTTTGATCAACATGCGTGTTGTATGATTGATTGTATTAAATATTATTTTGTGATATTAATAATTGATAAATGTTTAAAATTCAGATGGACGACGAAGTGAACCAGGAAAACCAGAATAATGAAAACCAGAATGACAATAACCCGAATAACGATAACTCGAACAACAATAACAATGGAAATCAAGTGGATAACAGTGTCATTCAACACATAGTGGCACAAGGGATAATTGACGCTATGCCATTTATTATCAAAACAGTTAGGGAAGCGGATAATAAAAGTAACCATAGCAGTAAGTGACCAACTGAACTTGAACACAGCGTAAACAACAGACCCATACTTCAAGCGCCCATTCCCAAAAGAAGAAGAACCATGCCTTATGGTTGTTCTTATAAAGAATTCTGGTCTTGTAAACCTATGGAATTCTTGGGCAATGAAGGGGCCGTTGCAGCCTTACACTGGATAGAAAAGACTGAGGCAGTCTTAAAAATAAGCAAGTGTGCGGAAGAGGATAAGATAATGTTTGCATCCAATCTATTTAAGAACTCAGCCTTAGAATGGTGGAACACTATCCTTCAGTCTAAGGGAAGTGATAGGGTTTACAATGTGGAATGGGAGGAATTTAAGAATATGGTAGAAAGGAAAATTTTCCCTCCCAATGAAAAAGAACAGATAGAAAATAAGTTCCTAAACCTTAGGATGGCTGGAGTGGATAGTAAGGGATACACTACTTTATTCTTTGAATATGCTAGAATAGTACCAGCCCTTGCATCACCTGAACCAGTATTAATCTCCCGTTACATCTGGGGATTAATCAGTGAAATTAGGCATGTAGTCAAGGCAGCTAGACCTCAAACTATAGAAGAAGCTGTAGAACTAGCAAACACCTTGACTGATGAATTAGTGCGTACACGGGAAGAGGATCAGAGGAGAAACCTAGCTCAAAGGCTTACCCAAGAATTTCGTTATGGAAATTCCAACCGTGGGAAAAATATAGGTTCTACCTCTACACCGTACTGCAAGGCTTGCAAGAAGAACCATTCAGGAAAATGCTCCACCTACTGCAATTTCTGCAAGATACCAGGACACAAGGAAGAAGATTGCAGGAGGAAACCAAATAATGGAATGTTCTTCAACTGTGGAGAAAAAGGTCACATCAAGCCGAACTGTCTGAAACTAGTTCCAGCCATGGGCACCAAGAACACTAAAAATGCTAGAGCATTTGTTTTGACTGTAGAAGAAGCAAAGATGATCCCAGATGTGATCGCCGGTACGTTTTTAGTTAATGGTGTTTTTGCTAAAGTATTATTTGAATCTGGTGCAAACCAAAGTTTTATTAATACTTCATTTTGCAAACTTCTCAATCGACCATTAACTAAACTCCCACAAGAATGCCTAGTAGAGACAGCAAATGGGGAAACCATTAAGATTTCTGAAATCTTGCACGGAGCAAGAATAGAATTTCTAAATCAAAAATTTATTGCAAACCTTTACTCAATAAATCTGGCAGGATTTGATGTTGTATTAGGAATAGATTGGTTAATAACCAATAAAGCCAGTATTTTATGTGATCAAAAGTCAATTCAAGTAAATTCACCAAAATGTGAAAAGATCACAATTAAAGGAGATAAGCCATCTAGATCCACAAAATTCAACCCTGTGATGAAAACAGCAAGTTACATAAGAAAAGGATCTTTAGTGTATTTGATTTCCATAATCACTAACACTAAAGGAAAAGAATTAAAGGATATTCGAGTAGTATCTCAGTTTTCAGATGTGTTTCCTGAAGAATTACCAGGGCAACCTCCAGACAGGGAAGCTGAATTCAGAATCCACCTACTACCTGGAACAACACCAATTGCCAAAGCACCTTACCGTTTGGCACCCGCAGAAATGCAGGAATTGAAGAAACAGTTAGACGAATTGTTGGAAAAAAGGATTCATACAGCCAAGCTCATCGCCGTGGGGAGCACCAATTTTGTTTGTTAAGAAGAAAGACGGATCAATGCGTATGTGCATTGACTACCGTGAATTGAACAAAGTCACGATTAAGAATCGGTATCCATTACCAAGGATCGATGATCTATTCTATCAATTGCAAGGAGCTCGATTTTTCTCTAAAATCGACTTACGATCAGGATATCATCAATTAAAGGTACAGCAAGAGGACATTCCTAAGACCGCTTTCAGAACAAGGTATGGCCATTATGAATTTACTGTCATGCCATTTGGTCTAACCAATGCCCCAGCTGCATTTATGGACATGATGAACCGAATATGTAAGCCATATTTGGATAAATTCATAATTGTCTTTATAGATGATATTCTTAATTATTCTAAGAGCAAAGATGAACATGTAGCGCATCTGCACACACTTCTAAGTTTATTGAGAAGAGAAAAGCTTTATGCAAAATTTTCAAAGTGCGAGTTTTGGTTAGAACAGGTACAGTTTCTTTGACATCTAGTCAATCATGAAGAAATTCATGTGGATCCCACCAAGATCGAGGCGATTACTAAATGGAAAACTCCTGAGTCGCCAACCGAGGTTAGAAGTTTCTTAGGATTGGCCGGTTATTATAGAAGATTTATTTGAGATTTCTCTAGAATAGCCATTCTCTTAACTAAGCAAACCTGTAAATCTGTTAAGTTTGAATGGGGACCAAAACAAGAAGAAGCCTTTAGAATTCTTAAGCAAAGATTAACCCATACACCCATACTAGCGTTACCAGAAGGAACTAAAGACTTTATAGTCTATTGTGACGCTTCTAAGTTAGGTTATGGATGTGTGTTAATGCAACGCCAAAAAGTTATAGCCTATGCATCTAGACAACTTAAGAATCATGAAGAGAATTATTCAACCCATGATCTAGAATTAGGAGCCATAATTTTTGCCCTTAAAATTTGGAGACATTACCTTTACGGTAGTAACTTTACCATTTTCACCGACCATAAGAGTTTAAGGTATGTTTTCGGGCAAAAGGAATTGAATATGAGACAAAGACGCTGGATGGAAATTCTTAGTGATTACGACTGTAATATCCAGTATCATGCAGGAAAAGCTAATGTAGTGGCTGATGCTTTAAGTCGAAAGTATCATGAAAAGCCAAGAAGAGTACGTTCACTTAAACTAAATCTGCAAGTAGATTTAAATGAACAAATTAGAAAGGCACAAGAGTTAGTAATCAAGGATGATACTGAAAAATTAAAAGGAATGATTAAGTAATTAGAACAAAGAACCGATGGAATCTGGAGATTCCATAAGAAAAGAATGTGGATACCTAAATTAGAAAATCTACGCCACTGTATATTAGAAGAAGCCCATAAGTCTAAATATACGATACATCCTGGAAGTGATAAGATGTATCAGGATTTAAGAAAGAATTTTTGGTGGATAGGAATGAAAAAGGACATAGCAGCTTATGTTTCTAAGTGTTTAACTTGTTCACAAGTTAAAGCTGAACATAAAAAACCCTCAGGATTGTTGCAACAGTTAGAAATGCCAGTATGGAAATGGGAATTGATAACAATGGATTTTGTTACCAAACTACCCAAAACAAGGAAATGTAATGATACAATCTGGGTGATTGTAGACAGGCTAACTAAGTCAGCTCATTTCCTACCAATGAAGGAAACTTTCAGTATGGAACAATTAGCTAAGTTATATGTAAATGAAATAGTTTCATTACATGGAATTCCTTTATCAATTATTTCTGACAGAGATATCCGTTTTACCTCTCATTTTTGGACAAGTTTCCATAAAGCCATGGGAACCAAGTTGAATCTAAGCATAGCCTATCATCCTCAAACGGACGGACAAAGCGAAAGGACAATTCAGACAATGGAGGATATGCTTAGAGCTTGTGTAATTGATTTCGAAGGTAATTGGGACGATCACTTACCATTAATCGAATTTTCTTATAATAACAGTTATCACACAAGTATCAATGCTGCACCATTCAAAGCACTTTACGGATGAAAGTGTCGAACCCCAGTCTGTTGAACAGAAATTAGGGAAAAGCAATTATATGGGCCAGAAATAGTGCAAGAAACAACAGACAAGATCATTCAAGTCAAGGAATGACTGAAAGCAGCAAGTGATAGACAAAAGAGCTATGCAGATAACAGACGCAAGCCGTTAGAATTTTAGGTAGGAGACAAAGTGTTACTAAAAGTTTCTCCTTGGAAAGGAGTGGTAAGATTCATCAAAAGGGGAAAGCTAAGCCCCAGGTATGTTGGACCTTTTGAGATTATTAGAAGAATAGGACCTGTAGCCTACCAGCTACAACGGCAAGAGGAAATGGCAGGAATACATGATGTATTTCATGTATGTAATCTCAAGAAAAGCTTAGCTGATGAATCACTAGTAGTACCTCTTAAGGATATAGAGGTAAATGAACAACTTAAATTTGTAGAGAAGCCTCTACAGATCGAAGACTGGAAAGTCAAGAACCTCAAGCACAAGAGATTAGTTCTGGTCAAAGTGAAATGGGACTCCAAAAGAGGACCAGAATATACATGGGAACTTGAATCAGAGATGCAAAGGAAATATCCACACCTATTCCAGTAGATCTCGAGGACGAGCTCTAAAACAAGGTGGGGAGGATATAACAACCCTCCAAAATATTCTGACGCCCCTAATATATTTTAAAGTGTCCCAATGTCCTAAAATACACTCCGTATACGTAAACGGACCCTGAATACCTTTATTTTATTAAAATAAATAAAAAATAAAAAAATTTAAAGGTTGTGGCGGGCCGTGAAGACCCAGCCATGGTCTTACGCGGGCCGCGAGCGCCTAGACAACAGGCAGCGCCCGGTGCTGCCATGTGGCAGCCACGCGTCGAAGCTAGAACGGTGACCCGACATGGCTAGGGCCTACCCAGCCTATGTCGCGGGCCACGAAGGCCTCCCCCTTCTCTTACGCGGGACACGACGAAGTCCAGAATCAGCCCTATAAATGGAGGACTTCGACCTTCAGTCTAATTCGCTCATCTTTCTTTTCTCTCTCAAAATTTCTGCATAGTAGGCATAATCTCTGGGTATTATACCCCCCTAAATAACGAAGTTCTGCCCCGTTGTAAGTATCATAACCCCGGTTACGTATTAGATACGCTGCCCGATTGATCCAGGGTTCCGTAACGTCTGTCGTGGTTCTGCCCGACGTAGTCGTTGGAATGCCATCTTGGGGAGAGTATTACTAATGTAATTATTGGGTTATTATACTAACGCGTGTGCATTTGTGTTAATTATAGATAATCACCAGGAAACCCTTAAAGAAACCTAAGACAGCAATGTGAGTAATCTCCTTTTTGCAAACTGTTTTTACAAAACCTCACATAATTAATAATATTTTAAACAGTGATTGAGTATTTGTATTCTACAATTATCGTCGGTATGTTGGGGTTTTGTATACAAAATTTGTTACTACCTTGCGAGGAGTAACATGACCACAAGTCGGGTTGACAGTACCGTGGGTGGTAATTAAGTAGATGGAAACAAATGTAATTGTGCGACCACCCTCAATACTGTACAATGGTTTTTACTAAATTTGATTAAACTGGGATTCACTCACCAGTATTTCCCACTGACAAAATGTTTTTAAACGCGTTTCAGGTAACAAAATGTGAAAGCCAAATAGAAGCCAACTGGACAGCACTGAAGGCTTGGAAAAGTGGCAATAAAGTTACCTAAAAATAAAGAGATGTTTTATTAAATAAAATAGGGTTTATCCCTATGAAAATGTGTGTACTTAAAACTTCGGATTTTTCCCACGTGTTTAATGTTATGAAAGTGTGGTATTTTACTCTGATAAAATATTTCCTAACTACGGTCCTGATGAAATTTCCGCTGCCAAAATGATAAAACACAGATACCACCAAAACTGGTCGCGGCCGCCCGTTCCCGGGTTTCTAGGGGATGGGGGTTGCGACATTTTATTCTTTTATTTATTATTGATATTCATAGTATTTTCTCTGATAGTTCAAAGTTAGAATGATGTATGGGTTTGCTTGTTACATGGACAACAACCGAAGAAAATGTTTGGTTAGTATTTTAATCTCGGTTATGGCGAATTTAGTTTTCTTTATAATATCATATTAGACAGTTTCTGATTTTAATTTATTTATACATAGGTTCTGCCAAAAAACATATAAACAATGGATCAAAGAGTTTAACTATCCACTTGGCTTTGTCAAAGTACGGACAACTATTGGCAAGGTGTTTGAAGTCAAGGTATATGATTTAGGAAACTTCTGTTATTTCTACAATGGGTGGTATTCCGTAGTTGAAACTTTGAAACTACAATCTGGATCGTGGCTCGTATTTCAGTATGAAGAAGCATTAGAAAGTTTCTGGATATTTTATTTCTACGACAATATTGCATTTGCTCCATCTGATTATTTTTACTACAGACCCAATGGCGATTTTGATAAACCTGATGCTATGGTATGTAGTTCACAATCTAGATTCATTATATTTTTTATGGTTTTGTTATTTATTGGTTGTTAGTATATGAAATTAATAATATTTTTTTTTTCTCGTTGTAGCATATCAATCGTGTATTTGTACATCACAAGATGGACAATACCATTCCAAACTATCCGGTTGTTATTAGAGGTCCTGGGAAGCATAAATTCTTTGTTCGAATGGATGTGATTGACAATCAGCTTTACATAACAACTGGATGGGATCGGATTAAGAAGAAATAGTCAATAACTGATGAGCATCTGCTTGTGTTTGAAATGATTGATCTTCATACTTTTGATATGTCCGTTTTCAATTGTTCCAAGAATGCTGATTTAGTGTTGCCACCGGAATTATATGCTGCTATTAAGGAAGAAGTTGTAGAAGAGGTTATCAGTATTTCTAATGGTGAAGATGTGGATGACGTAACTAAGGGCAATGAAGCTGATATGTTCCCTGTAACCCCGAACGACGAAACTATACCAGTAGTTTTCCGTGTGGACAATCATTTTGTAAGTTTCTGTAACCAAAAAGTACTAACAGGACCTTAGGATGTATTAACCATATTATAATACTATCTTTCTTAACATTATTTGTTGTTTGTTACATCGCATTCATAAAGCTCTCGCTAAAAAACTTAGCTTGGATAGGAAGAGGAGTTTAAAGATTGTAGATGCTGCTGGTAATATTTGGGATGTTCGAGTTGGTATCGAGTCTCCCGATGGTCGGTTTTACATAAAAGACATGAAACAGTTTGTGAAGGATAAAAAGATGGTTCCTCATGAAGAGTTTACCCTTAAGTTCGTCATGGGTAAAGGTATTTTCTTGTTTGACTGAATGGTTGTGGGGCCTCTGCGGATAATGTTATGATGTATGGAAACAATGTTTTTTGTTGGTAGTTGTTGGTTTGGTTAAAACTCTTTTGTAATAGTTGATAATGTAGTTTTGACCCTGGTGGTACGAAGGGTGTAGGTACAGATAAGTTTTTGGTTGCATATGTTACTGAAACACTGCAGACTATGGGTTAAGAACATGTAGTTGTTCCTAATGACTAACGGTTGAAAGTATTACTTGCATTAGTTATTCCTTGTATTATATATATATGTTATTCTTATTTGCCTTTCATTGTTTTATAATTGTTAAAGCTATCAATTTTTAAACATGTATACTATTTTTTTAAACAATACACTAAAATAACATCCATTATTATTAGATAAAAGGAACATGTTCATAGGATGTTCAAAAGATCATACCACATTACTTCATACATGAAAAGTCTTTTGTCCAAACTGCTATTTCTACAACGACTATAGATTTTGTAGAACTTCTTTGTAGACCATGTTAGTTGTGGTTTTACACACTTGTTTTCCCCTGTCACATATCAAGATCTTTAAACCCCTCCTGCTCTTTACTCGAGATACAACAATGTATAGTTGTCCGTGACTAAAAACCGGACATGGAAGATATAGGCCTACACGTTCAAGTGATTGTCCCTGGCTTTTGTTGATGGTCATTGCAAAGCATAGAGATAGTGGGAATTGTCTTCGTGCAATTTTCACATGTAATCTTTTATCGGACAGTGTGATTTTCAATCTTGAAATCAAAGTATGATGACCTATATTATTTCCGGTAATAATCTTTGCTTCGATTACAAATTTTCCAAGTTTTGTTACTTGAAGCTGTGTACCGTTACAAAGACCATTTATTTGATCAATGTTTCTAAGTAACATTACCGGAGCTCCAACTTTGAGAACCTATGGTTAGGTAATCCTGACAGATGCAATTTGTTTAACACATCCGGAGGAAACAATGCCATGTTAAGGTCAGTTTGTTCCTCAGACTCACATAAAGTATCCAAACTGAGATATATCTTCTCTTCACCAGCCATACTATTTAACAGTTCTGTATTTATTGAATCAACAACTTCATTTGTGGGTGCAAGAATGGCTCTTTGTTGGAAGTAATTTGAATCACACAAAAAGTTTTTCATATCCGGATATGTGAATGAGATCAATGAAGATATAGGATTGACTTGATCGAGTATAAGTATATCCTCTGGAATTTCAATTTCCACCTTTCCATCATTTGGATCACCAAGTAGACCATCACCAAGTCATAAAATCCATTCAGCAAATTCCTTGGTCTCGTGAAGCATATCCGGTTTGGTACCGACTTTTAACCTCATGTTTTCCAGTTAGCTTGAGTAACTGACAATTCTGCCATATATAAGAAGAATTCAATGAAGAATTTACAATCATGCTTCTGGTACCTTTTGGAATGACTGGAAGAATTTGCCTAAAACCACTGCCAAAAAGAACAGTCTTTCCACCAAAAGGCTTGCTCTGCAAGGACGGATTACTGGAACGGGCTATATCTCTCATTGTTCTGTCCAGAGCTTCAAAACAATTCCTATGTGTCATTGGCGCTTCATCCCAGATTATCATCTTAGTTTCTTTTATTAAGCCTCCTAGCTTCGGTTCTATAGAGCATATGGAATCCTCGATAACGTTTATCGGAATTACAAACCTGGAATGAGCCATTCTACCACCATCTAATAGAAGTGATGCAATACCACTAGATACAACATTCAAGACAACTTCACCTTTGGAACGTAACGTAGCTGCAAATGTTTTCCAGAGAAATGTTTTACTAGTTCCACCGTAACCATATAGAAAGAAAACACCTCCACTTCCTTTAGCAACTGCATTCATGACGGTTTGATACACTTTTCGTTGTTCATCAGTTAAATAATTAAGGAAGCTGCAAATTCCTTTTTTAAGATAGCCCGATCATACGAAAGTTCTTTCATTATCATTTGATTGTTCAATGCTGAAATGTAGTTGTCAGGAACATTTGGCATGTCAGAAAAGCTGCTTAACGTACTTCCATAAGCAAGTAACAATTTTTCAATATGTGATAAGCAAATGTTTCAGCAATTATGTCCGGATCATCACATACTTTTTGGATAGTGTAAACATGGTAGTCATGGTTAAGGTTGTAATGAGAAACTTCAATTTTAAAAGCCAACTTCTTTTCGACCAACCGAGATATTTCATGTGGAAAACTTTCAGTATCATTGACCTTCACTTGGCGTTCCCTTATATCACTCGCAGTTGAACCAATAATCTTCATTACATCTTTATCAAACATCACAAAAGACACACTGCCCGTTTCATCTTGCACTCTCAAATGTACCTTGAACCTGTAATAAATAGTAATTAAATTACTTAATGGTTATCGATGTGCATTCTTTATCGCATTTCGGACAAACCAATGAAGTAGGTGACAGATTCATGACCTCATCAGAAATGGTTTTAGCATATTGTAAGTATTCAGTTTTAGTCAACACCTTCTTGTTACAGTTTCGACATGCCGGATAAAACCACCCATAGTTTTCTTGAACAATTTTGATCGTTGCAACTACCACACATGACATTACCTATAATATCAAAGATAAAGCTTTATTAACATGCTCAACTGATAAAACATAGAAAACATTAAGAAAATTAAATGCCTATGTATGTATATAGAATCATTCATACGCTTTTAATCTCAATAATTTCATCATGTCTCTTAGGAGTCTCAATTAGAAATTCTTGACGGACTGGAAATACACTCTGAGATGAAAGTATGGTTTGAGAAAAAGAAGCACCAGCTTCAAATTGTTTCACTAAAAGACTATAAAAATGAAAACACCATTAGTGTTAATACTCACACTTGTGTTAATAAAAATATGAAAAATATGAAATATAAATCAGTGATAGTACCTCCAACGAAGTTCATTAACCTTATCAATTTCTTGGTTGAGAAACATACGAGTTCCAAACTTATCATTCTGAACAGTATATTGTCCTGCACGTAACAATATACATATCCAACAATTCATTACAAGTATCTACAAAAATAACAAAATGTTCTTAAAAATGTAACAAATAACACATTGGAAAAACTAAAATAAATGAATCAGTCAACTGTAAATTACCCTGCCACTTCTTAATCCTCGCATGCTGAGTGACAGCCATCACATTCTCATTCGGAGTGTTTTGAGACAAAAAATCATTAAATTGTTGTGCATACCCATTCCACAAAGTACAACGGACTACTTCTCCCCTAAAAGAAACATATAAAAAAACAGCATTAAAAGTTCAACCAAAATCTATATTGTCTATTAAAACAACACTGATCATTTACAATAAACAATGACAATGATTTACTATGAATACTGTATTAAATGCAATGAAGAATCTTATATATAAAATAACCTAATCATTGGTCTTGTATTAAATAAGAACAATCATTTAATGAATCTTGACTGCATTAAATACAATCATAACACACAAACAAATTTATATAAATGGCAAAGTAGAATTTACTGCACATCTTGAAGATCCAAGTTCATCTTTTTTCTTTCGTTAGTGTAACACCCTTCTAATTACTACTTGAATATAATAAAAATTCATACAATTGTATATAAAAGATGTCCAACTTATAACTTAAGTTCCATAGATAAAGTTCATAAGTAGCAAAACATTAGTCAACTAACGACTAATTCAAACATTCATACAGGAGGAGCTTGGGTCGCCCCTGTCTCCTGGTCGATCTCCACAGAACACAGACAAGGGTGTTTGTGTTTTATTTATTTTATTTTATTAATATTAGTTTTCATTTTAACACTTTTGGCCCTCCAACTTCCATTCTTTATTTGTTTTAACCCTTGACTACTCTTAAGTCTTTAACTAACTAGGTTAGTGTCATTCCTAGTTAGTTTATCTTACTAATTTATTTGCAAACTAATTGCACTTTAAGAAATTTGTATTTTCGGGATGTTACAAGTCCACCCCCCTTAAAAGGGGTTTCATCCCCGAAACCTAAGTACGTACCAAATAATGTAGGATAAAGACGTCGCATCTCCTCTTCGGACTCCCACATAGTGTCTGAACCTTTCCGATGCTCCCACTTGATCTTGACTTGCTCAATTTGTTTGTTTCGCAAGTGCTTGACCTTTCGATCTATAATCTCCAATGGTCTTACCGCATAATTCAGGCTATTATCCACCTCGATATCGTCGTAATGGACATAGGTTGTCTCCTCCGCCAAACATTTCCGTAATTGCGACACATGAAACGTGTCATGTATTCCACTCAACTCTTCCGGTAGCTCGAGGCGATAAGCCACGTTGCCAACCCGTTCGATGATTTTAAATGGCCCGATAAACCTCGGGCTTAGTTTCCCCCTTTTTCTGAATCTGATAATGCCCCTCCATGGGGAAACTTTTAGCATAACCATATCACCTATCTGAAATTCAATCGGTCTTCGTCTTTTGTCGGCATAAGACTTCTGTCTATCTTGGGCCGCTTTCAAATGGGCTCGCACCACTTCAATTTTCTCATTAGTGGCTTGAATTATGTCTGTATGCGCCAATTCGCGTGGTCCCACTTCACCCCAACACACCAGGGTTCTGCATTTTCTACCATATAGCATCTCATAAGGTTCCATGCCGATACTCGAATGGTAACTATTGTTATACGAAAATTCGACCAAAGGTAGATAAACATCCCAACTTCCACCGAAGTCGATGATACATGCCCGTAACATATCTTCTAGCGTCTGTATTGTTCTTTCACTCTGCCCATCCGTCTGAGGATGATAGGCAGTGCTAATGAAAAGTTTCGTTCCCATTTGTTCTTGAAAATCTCGCCAAAAATTTGAAGTAAACCGGGTATCTCTATCCGACACAATAGATACCGGTACTCCGTGACTTGCCACTATTTCATTTGTATATACCTCGGACATCTTTTCCGAAGTATATGTTTCGCGTATAGGAATAAAGTGTGCACTCTTTGTCAATCTGTCCACAATCACCCATATGGCGTCGAATCCCCGAATTGTTTTAGGTAGTTTGGTCAATAGGTCCATAGTGATATGTTCCCATTTCCAAACCGGGATCTCCAAAGGTTGTAGTTTCCCATAAGGTTTTTGGTGTTCCGCCTTGACTTGTAAACAAGTCAAGCACTTCTCCACATATTTCACCACATCTCTCTTCATTCCGGGCCACCGATAGTTCTGTTTCAGATCATTGTACATCTTGGTCGCACCCGGATGAATTGAATATCGGGATTTATGAGCTTCATCAAGTAGAAGCGTCTTCACCCCACAAGTATTTGGAACCCATATCCTTCCGGATCGAGTCTTCAACCCGTTATTTCCATCCGACAAATCTTTCAACTGGCCGATTATTCTTTCTTTCTTCCAGTTCTCCTCTTTCACTGCTTCTACTTGAGCCTCTCGGATACGTTCAAGTATACCCGAGGTCACCACAAGCTACATCGACCTTACTCGTATTGGGACATAGTCCGCTTTTCTGCTCAGAGCATCCGCCACCACATTTGCCTTTCCGGGGTGGTAGTGTATTTCGCAATCGAAATCCTTCACCGTTTCCAACCATCGTCTCTGACGCATATTTAACTCCTTCTGATCAAAGAAGTATTTTAAGCTTTTGTGATCGGTAAATATGGTGAACTTTACCCCATATAAATAGTGCCTCCATATTTTTAACGCAAATACCACCGCAGCCAATTCAAGATCATGCGTGGGATATTTCTTCTCATGTATCTTCAATTGCCTCGAGGCATAAGCTATAACTTTGCCCCGTTACATCAGAACACATCTGAGACCCGATAATGAGGCATCTGAGTAAATCACCAAGTCCTCGACTCCGTCCGACAATGTTAATACCAGAGCTTGAGTTAGCTTTTCTTTTAGCGTTTGAAACGCCCTTTCTTGTTCAACACCCCAAATGAATTTCTCCTCTTTCCGGGTTAACTTTGTTAATGGCGACGCAATCTTGGAGAAGTCTTGAATGAACCTCCTATAGTACCCCGCAAGCCCTAAGAAGCTTCTAATTTCCGAAGGGTTCTTCGGGGGATTCCATTTCGACACGGCCTCGATCTTTGACGGATCTACCAATACTCCATCGGCACTTATGATGTGGCCGAGAAATTTCACCTCTCGTAACCAAAAGGCACACTTAGAGAATTTCGCATACAACCTCTCTCGTCTAAGTGTTTCTAACACCTCTTGTAAGTGGATTGCATGATCAGCTTCACTTTTTGAATACACCAAAATATCATCAATAAACAGGATGACTGATTTATCCAACATTGGCTTGCAAACCCGGTTCATGAGATCCATGAAAGCCGCGGGTGCATTTGTTAGTCCAAATGACATCACGAGGAACTCGTAATGTCCGTATCGCGTGCGGAAAGCCGTCTTCGGCACATCTTCTTCCTTGACCTTTAGTTGGTGATACCCCGATCTAAGGTCAATCTTTGAAAACCAGTTCGCACCTTGTAGTTGGTCGAATAGATCATCTATCCTCGGAAGCGGGTATCGGTTCTTTACCGTGAGTTTATTTAACTCCCGGTAATCAATACACATGTGCATGCTTCCGTCTTTCTTTTTCACGAACAGTACCGGTGCTCCCCAAGGAGACACACTCGGCCTTATGAATCTTTTGTCAAGCAGGTCTTGAATCTAGGACATCAACTCTTGTAACTCTGACGGCGCAAGTCGGTACGGTGCTCTAGCTACGGGTTTTGCGCCCAGAATCAATTTGATCCCGAACTCTACTTCCCGTTCAGGCGGTATCCCCGGTAAATCTTCCGGAAACACATCTTCGTAGTTCCGTACTACTGGTACATTTTCAATCTTCAGTGATTCCTTCTCGGGCTCATTCGCGTATATCATAAACGCCTTGCATCCTTGCTTCATATGCTTGTGAGCTTTCAACATCGAGCATATTATAGGGTTACCTCCTTTTTCGCCATAGATAGTGACGTGTTTCCCGCTCGGAGATGTTAGCTCTATCTCCTTACGAAAACACACGACCTTTGCGTGGTGTTGAGATAGCCAATCCATCCCAACGACTACTTGAAATTCCCCCATTGACATCGGGATTAGGTCTATCAAGTATTCTTCATCGTCGATGCTTAATTTGCAGCCTCGACAAATATCACAAACTGTAAAACTTTTGTTGTCCCCTATTTCAACTTCTAAGGGCACAGATAATTTCGTCAATACAAATGAAGGATGTCGAATAAATCCATACGAAATGAAGGATTTATTCGCACCCATATCAAACAATACACGTGCTGGAATTGAGTTAATTGTGAATATACCTGAGACCACATCAGGTTCCATTTTTGCTTCAGCCGCGGTAAGTTGGAAGGACCTAGCCTTCGCCTTAGGAGCTTCTGCTGGAGATTCTTTAACGTCTCTCTTTCCAACTAAGTCCGGGCATTCAGACTTTTTCTGGCCGGGTTGATAGCATTTGTAACAAACTGAGACTTTACCCGGGCATAGCGACGCCGTGTGCCCCGTCTTACTACATATAGGGCATGGTTTGTCTTTGAACCGACATTCTCCCTTGTGTCCTTTCCCGCACACTTTACAACTTGGCAACCCACCTTTAGCATCCACTTTCTTTCCCGACTCTCCAGTTCGAGCTTTCTTTGTAGGGCTTGGATTCACATCTTGCGCCCTTCGCTTACCCCTTTCAACTTGTTTCTTCAACTCGATTTCTCGTTCCCGAGCAACGTTTATGATTTCGGTAAGGGTCTCGTATTTTGAAGGAGTCATAAACTCCCTATATTCAGCGCTCAACATGTTATAGTAGTAATATGTCTTCTGTTCTTCGTTTGTCACCAATTCACTACTAAACTTCATCTTATCCATAAACATCGCCGTAATCTTGTCTATGGTCTCGCCCTTGTGCCTAAGTTGCATGAACTCTTCCTTGATTTTATTGATGATCGCCTTGGGACTATGATGTTTAAGAAACGGTGTCTTAAACTCTTCCCATGTCATGGTTCTTGCCGCTTCGACTCCTATTTCATTATTTTTGTTGTCCCACCAGTCTTTGGCTTGACCTCTCAACTGGCCCGTTCAGTAAGCAATAAAATCACTTTCATCACAATGGGTCCTTTCAAACACCCCTTCAATGTCGCCCAACCATCTTTGGCAAATTATCAGGTCAACTTCCCCGTTATAGATTGGCGGTTTGCACGCCATAAATTCTTTGTATGAGCACCCTTTACGTTCTCCCGATTTCTCCTTCATAAGGTTAACACTATCCTCCAACCTTTTAACTCGCTCTTCGACAAGTGACAATACCGTGCTTTGAATTTTGTCTATAAACCCGGATAGACTACCTTCGATTGCCTTTCCTATCTCTTCGGCAATTATCTCTTTCATTTGTTCGGTGCTTGTCAGCACCGGATCATTATCGTTTCCTTTCGACATCTTGAAACTGAAATGTTTACATTAAACGTGAAACATTTCATTTATAACATTGCTTCATTTGTTTCGGTTTAGGCAATTTCCCAACTTGCTTTAACCGTTCACATTTAATGCACTTTTCGGGTTTGAGTGTGTTAACACGCTCTTCCCATGCATATCAATTCATTTCTCATTTCTTACATAAGATATAATCTATTAAAATAATAAATTAATTCTTACCGGACGATCGATCAAGCTTGAACCGAACACTTGTTGACAACCTTAAGCTCTGATTACCAACTTGAAACACCCTTCTAATTACTACTTGAATTTAATAAAAATTCATACAATTGTATATAAAAGATGTCCAACTTATAACATAAGTTCCATAGATAAAGTTCATAAGTAGCAAAACATTAGTCAACTAACGACTAATTCAAACATTCATAAGTTGTTTAG
Source organism: Helianthus tuberosus (assembly GCA_030545235.1). Lineage (NCBI taxonomy): Eukaryota > Viridiplantae > Streptophyta > Magnoliopsida > Asterales > Asteraceae > Helianthus > Helianthus tuberosus. The sequence goes on from CM060436.1 coordinate 36,917,319, forward strand.
CAATCGTTTACATTTCCAAAACAATGTCTATTAGAGTTAGATAACGCGGAAGCTTCAAAAGTTGTGTTCGGTTCTTCAAAAACTTGCTTGACCGCCATCCGTATTCTTGCAATACCTAGAACTGAGATGTTTACATTAAACATTAGTATTAGAGTTCTTAGAAATATTAAATAATCGAAACTACGGCCAAAACGGATTCGATTAGCTTTAAGATGCAAAAATTTACAAAAATTTCAGGGCTCTACCGTAACTTACGGTATCTACCGTAAGTTACGGTAGTCACTTGTTGTTTCTGGTCTACCGTAAATCAGTAGAGATCCACCGTAAGCTTCTGATATCTACCGTAAGTTACGGTGGATACTGTAACTTACGGTAGCCCCTGCAAGTTTGTGTTTTAGCTTTTTGTTTGTTTTGCCAAACCCCATTCTCGGGTTTCTCATTCTAACAAACCACACACTGATCTCTCGTATTCTAATATGTCCTTTATTATCAATAACAAAGATCAAGTAACCATATTATGATGCGTTAGCCGCACAATATTTGATTATTCAACCCGTTTGGCTCATCTACGGAATCCTCCATTACGATGACTACCAATGAGATTCCAACCAATTCTTGACTTATTATTCAATTTAGCGAATTCTATCGCTTTAAGTCAACAAAATCTTTATTCTACAATTCTAATACACATTTGCTAGTTATCAAAATTACCCAATGTAACGAGTTAAGTTACATACCTTTAGTGCACGCCCTTTAACCGCAAATCACCACCGGCTTGTCCACTCGACGCTCCGGTATCCTTTTGTCACACCCCGACTTTCCACGTGTCACCGGTGGGCCCGGTGGGGAGTATCGTGACGTGGTTGGCAACACAATAGTCAAACAACACAATTATATAAATGCACAGCGGAAGCAAAAGATAAATATTATTACAATCTGATTATAAAGTAATATTCAGTATTACAACGGAAAGTAAAGGATCCACAGGCGGATCTTAAAACACATCATTTGTTCAACAGACTTTAGACGCCTAGAACTTGCAAGATTCCTTATTAGCGCCCTGAGCTCCCAACCAATTACGTTCAGTACCTGTCACTTAACCCTTTTGGAAAATACGTCAGTTTTCACTGGTAAATACACTCAACCGACTCATTTGAAAAGAGTTTAAGAAAATTGGTTTGGATGCACGTGGCACAAAATATCTTTCATAATTTGATTAAGATGCACAGAGGCAAAATTAACCTTTTTAACTTGGAACAATTATATTTATAACCTTGTATACAGATTTACATGTTCGTTATACGTTCAGGGCCCGATGTAGAAACCGAGTCAAGATTAACAGACACGCCACAAGTATAGGCCCACAAGAGAGTGAGATACCGTTATTACTTAGTAACTGTCAGGTGTATGCCTACACCCCGTACCTAAGACGTGGCCATTTTATAATACAATGATGTCAAGGGTATCCGGGACATGGTCATTAACCCCTAAAGGCTTTTATTTCAAACAATACAGATTAAACCAGGTTACCTCAATAATTTAATCACAATCCGATTAAACATTCAATACCCGACCAAGCGGTATCATTATACCGTATTCCAAGCCCGTATAGGGAAAATAAGTTAAGAGTATTTACCTGAGCTAGCTCCTGTCTTAATTAGCAAGAATCTAATAACTCAGCCGTATTCACTTAAGTAAGCGTAGGTACCATTTACCGAAATGCTCTAGTCTGGAACGATGGTATAAATAATCAATTAGAATGCTAACGGGTCTTTAATTTAGCTTAAGCTTAGACCGGTTAGTCTTAAGGGAATATACGGTTCAGACGCATGATTAAGCGAAGACCGGAATAGAATGTGTTTTAGACCCGAAAAGTTTGAAGACTTGTCTTAAATGGGTATTTCATACACATTCTGGATTTTTGAGATAAAACCAATAAGGTTTGACCAGTTTCGGCTAATTTATGTAAACTTGTTACATAAACCGAACCGAACGCGAAATAAGCGTAACGGGTATCCGCAAGAGCCATATACAGGTTTCCTAAGTTAATGTGCTTCAAATATGTTGTGACATCAGTAGGATGTCTTTCATTATGCCCGAAACGAATTTAAACACAAACTATGCCCCGCAGGGGTAGTTTGGTCATTTTAAGGGTTGTAAAAGAGTTTAGATGTTTAACTGAGTTACAGGTCTGATGTAAACAGTAAACATACTCAATTTGATATGTTATATCAGTAGGCTAAAGCATATATGTGAAATTTATCATTTTTAACCAAACTATGTCCCGTAGGGGTATTTTGGTAATTTCACATAAGCCGAAAAGCTCAAAACTGAGGTCTGAGTTTATCAACCTTTGCTTACTGTTAAAATATCATAATTTGTCTCATATATCAGTAGGTATCAACCCGGGTATGTCTAATAAAATTTTAAAAACATACTATGCGTTAAAAACGCTAAACCAGGCGATTAAAGGCCATTCCCGGGTTTGATACTTAAATCTGATATTTTTATATTTCCAGAAGGCTTAAAATAATTTATTTATCATATGTGATTAGTAGAAAAAGGTTTGGAGTCGTTTTGATAGGTAAAACTCATTTTATGGCCCGAAAGGGCAAAACCGACAATTACCGGATTAAGCCTACGACTACTAGTTATGCTCAGCCTAAAATTAATTAAAAATCTTTAAAAATCCCAAAATAATATATTACATTGGTGGGTATTAAGTTTGATACCAAAAAGTAGGCTTAACTAGGCTATACGCTAATTACGCCATTTTATTAACATAAAACATTAAATTTGCGATATTGAGCATAACTCTTAATCTACAAGTCAAACTGAGGTCAAACTTTGCATACAAGTTTATATTTCAGTAACTAAGGTTTCTACACTTTTACATTTTTATAAATCACGTTTTAAGGTAATAAGGGCATAACGGTCATCATATGAGCAATTAACGGAAACATGCATATTAATTGGATAACTAATGAACCAAGGTGTGTAATCACAGAGGGTTGTTCTAACATGTAACCTAATCCAATTTAAGCTCCGAGGCATTTCTAAAACATGCCCAAACGGGTCAGAACTGAAAGTCAAAGTGAAAGTCAAACTATGTGACTTTCGGTTCCGAACCGGGTCTAAACAGGAAATAGTCGGTTTGAACATGTTTGGACATGTTCTTACACTTATTACTTAGCTATAACAATGATCAAATAGGTTGTATATGTTCTAGATAGCTAATTATGCATAAATGACATTTTAAGCATCCTGTTGACTTTTTAATTATAAGTTTGACCCGACTTTTGACCTGGTTAGAGTGGTGATCAGGGGAAACCCTTTTGAGGTTTTATTACCCACATAAATACCAACTCATAACTACTTTTAATTCGAGATATGACTGAGCCATTATTGACTAATCTCGAAGTCAAACCGTAATTACGACGGTTTGACTTTTAGCTAATTAAACAAGCTAAACTCAATTAAACAAGAACTAGCAGACTTACAAGAGTCCTATGCACGAGATATGATCACTTGAGGCTGCTTGATAGCTCCAGAAATGATCCACAAATGCAGATGAAGTGTGAAGAATGATTGTTGCACTACATGGCCTTTTATAGTAAAATTCTCACCACAAATCCTTGACAACAAGGTCTAGCACCCACCACAACTAATCAACACTTGTTGTCTAGTGCTTAGGGATGTCTAGGGGTCGCCCATAATGCCAAAATATCGTTTAAAGTTCGATTTTCCGCGTACAAAGTCTGCTGTCATGTTTTTCTGGTTCTAGGCTCCTCACGCGGCCCGCCTGAGGATTTATGAACATTGAAGCGGGCCGCCTCAGCCTTAATAATCAGAGTTTTTAATTTTTTAATGCTTAGCAACTTGTCCTTTGGGCTATATGAAATGGTAATCAAGCTTTTTATTGCATTTTGACCCCTTATACTATACCCACATAGACTTTAGGACTTATACCCACTTTGCCAAGTCCTTGAACACTTCCGGTTAACCCGAAAAGTCTTAACTTTCAACGTTTGCACTTTAACCCCTCGCACACGAATTTGGTCATAACTTTCTCATACGATAACGAAACTTTATGAAATTTTAATCGTGCATTCTAGTGAGCATAATTAATATTTACAAAGCTTCGGGTTTGTCAAAAGGTCACTTAGAGGTATATTTTTAAACATGTTGACACATTTAACCCCTGTAGTTTGCAATTACTCACTTTTTGCTTCGTATGATCCATGATTTATTCGTTTGAGGTTATAAACATCATGTAGGGTTATTATGAAGTATATTTATTCACTGTTGACGTTTAGAACCCGTATAATCACATACTTTCCATGTTTGTCAACTTTAGTCCCTTTATAACATTCTTTCACACGTTTAAACTTTATGACACGTGTCAACGCATTATAGGACGTGAATTTTCGAGGTGTTACACCTTTCCTATAGAGTTCAATTATATCGCGTTTAGAACTCTTTTTAATCACATATCGCATAATAGCCAAAACATCACAATTAGGCGTTTTAACTTCTAAATTCCAGTTTCGAGCCTTCCTTAAGGCATTTCAACGAACACTTTGAGGGTAGAATTTTTTTATATCATTTATATTCAAGTTCATGACTTGCTATTTGACTAAAAGTTTCATCAATTAAACTTTCATATAACATTAAACATCATTATTTCAGAAATCACTTTCCATGACCCATATTAAACTAGAATGATCATTCAAAACCCTAGTGTTTACTAGTTTCTCACAAAACCCATGAATCACCTTCAATGTGTTCATGAGATTTTCAGGAATTGACCATGATTTCTCATATTGTTGTCTAGGTTTTACTCGTAGACACTATATCAATCCTATTCTACCCAAATAACAAACATGCATCATCAAATTTCAGATTTCCCAAATTCATGAGAATTTCGAGTTGAGAATTTTCATCAGATTTTACATACCTTGTAACCCTCTTGTGATGAGGATCAGTAATCTATGCTCGATTTTTGTTTTGAAACAGATATTGACCTTCAATTTGTAGGATTTAAGAGAGTCTAGGGTTTTGAGGATGAGCTTGGGTCGCCCCTGTCTCCTGGTCGATCTCCACAGAACACAGACAAGGGTGTTTGTGTTTTATTTATTTTATTTTATTAATATTAGTTTTCATTTTAACACTTTTGGCCCTCTAACTTCCATTCTTTATTTGTTTTAACCCTTGACTACTCTTAAGTCTTTAACTAACTAGGTTAGTGTCATTCCTAGTTAGTTTATCTTACTAATTTATTTGCAAACTAATTGCACATTAAGAAATTTGTATTTTCGGGATGTTACAGTTAGGAAAGATTTCCATATCTCCACACCAGACAACAGTTCCAGCAACATCTAAAATGGTAAACATAACAACAGTAATCATATTCGAAAGGGAGGCAAAATATATATCAGACTATCAGAAACAGTCATACCAACACTGAGCAGATTCTTTCCTTCTCCTTTAAGAATGTCTGAATGTGCCATGAAGTTAAATCCGTAATCAACACCTTGTCAACCATTAGCACGTGTAACAACCGTACAACGGTAAAAATTAATATTGTAACCATGGTTAACAACTTTGTAGGCATCGGTGTTTTCTCCAACACCAAATCTGGAGAGAATAACAACTTCATCCTCATGAAGTTGTGAGATAAACACAGGTATCAATGGAGCCTTAATACCTGCCTGAATCTTACGGCCCTAACCAAATAAGTGAAATCAGATACTTTAGAAACAAACAAACAAAAAGTACCTCAAAAAATATAAAAGATACTTAGCTATGGTAACATATGAAGGATCAAAAACCAAAAAATATTCATGTTTGTTTCATTATGCCTAACCCTAAAACAAAGAAACAAACAGTAACTATCTATAAAGGATCAAAAACCAACCAAAATATTCGTCTTTGTTTCATTATACCTAACCCTAAATTACACAAAACAGAAAATATATAACCGTATAACTTTAGTTACACAAACCTAAATTACACAAAACACTTTCAAAAACCAAACAATATTCGTGTTTGTTTCATTATACCTAACCCTAAAACAAACAAACAAACAGTTACTCACAATAATCATCTATCAAGGATCAAAAACCAACCAAACAAATATTCGTCTTTGTTTCTTTATATCTAACCCTAAATTACACAAAACACAAAATATATAACCATATAACTTTAGTTACACAAACCTAAATTACACAAATCACAAACCTAAATTACACAACCACCTCTGAGAAACAAAACACAAACTCAAAATCATAAAAAGAGTAAAAAAGGACAAATGAATATTGGGTTACTGTATAAACCCTAGAACACTCAAATAACAGAATCAACACTTCACAAATACTAATACCTTCTCATCGAGCAAGATCAGGTCCATCCGAAAGGACTGAACCCATTTCCGGATGATTCGACACTTGAGATTCCACATATCTTTGGATGGATTCTAATCGTCTATGAAACTGAGTGACAAAGATGGTGATTCACCGACGGATTTCTTTGCGGATGACATGGTTCGTATGGAAGATGAGGTAAATAAACCCAAGAATCGCCTGTGATTTTGAAATGAGAAGAAAGAGAGAGATGGAGATTAAAGTGTGAAGAAGAAAGAAAGAGTTGAGATATGATTACATCTCACATGTGCATTAAATGCACACTTCAACTTGTCACACTCCAACCAATGGCGGAATCATCGGAGTGGGACTTGTTCAAGATTGTAAGAGACTTCATAACGCTATTTGTGACAATATTTAATAAACCGATTTCATTCCATAAAGTAAATTGTCAACATTACATGAAATTCAAATACGACAAGTTCAAAGGAAGTACATAACAACATAAGAAAAATTGATACAACATATTAAACCTAAACGTCTATATGTGTATCTAGGCATCAACACTACTTCATTTCATAGCATTCGTCATCCTCAACCTGTAACATGTTTAAAATAAAGTTCAATGCAAAAGCAAAGGCAAGTATACAAGTTTGATACGTACATAGCATAAAAAAGATGATTAAACAATTCCTCATAGCAAGCATGTGATACAAGATAAACCTTAAAGTTGGCATGTGTCTAACATATCAAACCAATGATGAAACACAATATGCTCATGACATAACCACAAGTCTACAGGCGGGGCGTTAATCCTATAGCGCTACATATGTCACGGATAGGCTCGTACGAAGTTAATGATAAGTCTAACACAAGATGTCCTCAACCCAAGTTTAAAGTATCAAGCAATCACGTATACAAGCATGTTACATGAATGTTTGTGCGTTTAAGTAAAATGTTCATGTGTAAGTTTAGGTAAGTAAACATGTTACACCCCAAAAAGTGGTAAAAGTAAAGAGGGGAATTCGAGTATACTCACGGTTTTGCAAGTCTTCTACTTGAATCCGCAAGTGAGTTGGTTGATTAGGAAGTTGGAACACCGAGTCCTTCTACACAAAGGAAACATAGGTGTGTGAGTTGGGGGAAACGGAAGATTTAGGGATCTAGGAAGTTAAAACACAAGAATATATGTATTCGAAAGTAATCATCCTTTAACATCAAGTACTTGTTCTTGACACTATGAATCCCCAAGGGTTAATGTTCTCATGAGTAGTACACTCATTAGAATCGTAACAAGTCTTATGTCTTGGATGATGTATTCTAATACTTTGACGAATGAACACGAATCCAACATCAAAGGTTCGAATGTACATAGATATTATTTTGGTTATGTATTATATATTATATATTCATAAGTCCAATAGCACAAGTAGTTCAAGCATGAGGTAGAAGATTAAATCTTCATTTAGGTACCTCAAATGTGTCATAGAATTCATGTAGGAGGTAGGAAGAACAAGCTTCCATTTAGGCACCTCTTATGTGTTCACCACTACACTTGTTGTAAAAACATACAAGGAGGGTCATGAACTAAGATTAATACAAGAATATAGACAACTATACTATGAGAAATCATCAAGTAATGTGGGGATTTTATGTTGGACAACCCAAGTTAGTCCATAATCACCCTTCATCAAGCTTTGAAGCTTGAACATGACTTGTGGGTTAAAAACCCTAATAAAAATAGAAAGTATTTGAGGTTTATCCTCTGATGTTGTATGTCTCAACCCCGTTTTTAAGATTAACTAACCATAGAAGTGGTTATAAGCACGTAGGTTTGAGTGAGTAAGACTCATGTTTAAGCAAGGATTAATGAAAACAAAATTGAACAGTGGACTTTGAAGCCTTTTTGCCGGAGTTCCAGGGACTTGTTTGCTGTGAAACACCCCTAGAATCGAAGCCAAGGTCAAGCCAAGTGTTCTGGAAAAAGAATGAGCGAAAACGGTTCAAAAACGAAGAAGTTATGCATACTTTTGTGAAGAGATGCAATTTTGTTCGAACTTCTGCTTTGGCAGCTTGTTTATGACGATTTGAGAGTGATTTAGAGTGATTTGATTGTGTTTGCAACGTGAAATGAACTTGGATAAGGGCTTGTATTTATAGGGAGGAGTTTAGGTTAGTTGTTTGTTGGTTATTAATGCTAAACTTGTTCAAAAACACAAAAAGAGCCAAAAAACCGCGCCCATTTACGAGCTGGAACAACAACAGCGAACTGGGCTAAGGTGGCGAAGGGAGTGTTTAATTTAAGGCAAACTATTTTACTTCCGATGTGGAGCCGCAGCTCAACCGGTTAGTGTGCGTGTGTTTGGAGTGGCTGACCCGGGTTCGAGTCCTGGTATTAGCAACCTTTTTTTTTACTTGAAACCTTATATTCCCATTTATTACATAACTTACCCCTGCACTTTAACAAAACAAGTTATATTATTACCTTATACTTAAACTAACTAAGTTAATAGTTAACCTTATACTTAAATTAACTAAGTTAATTATGAAATCTTAATCATTTAGTTTATTTAAACAATTGCTTAAGTAATTTAACTAGGTTATTTCTTATCCTTAAAATCTAACGGGACTAACTGGATTATTAGAAAATAAACTTTTAATTTACAAAATTACCATATTTTTTGAGCAAATTTAAATTAGGAAAAAAATTCATTAAACGGTTATTCATTTTACGAGACTTCCACTCTCATTATTAATTATTTTAACGAGCATCAAGTGTCGGTCAGTAACGAATCAAAAATCTTTGAACAATATTTCGTTCAAATGACGCATTATTCACAAGTTTCACGTATTTGCAAGATTAGCACAAGGTTTCCAAGAATTACGAATATGCATCGATTGTTTCACGAAATTGAATGTATGAGCATGTATAAAGTATGTATGACATGTAATTAACAAAATACGAATTTTATTTATGATCCAAGTCTCGGATTTTACAACGGTTACAAAGAAAGAACGATTACAAGAACACAAGATTTCCAAAAATAGAAACACGAATAAGACTTGCTATAAATAGAAAGTGCAAAGTAGCAGGGCGTTACAGTCTCCCCTCCTTTAGGGAATTTCATCCCAAAATTTAGGAAGATGCAGGGAAAAGATGTGGATACTTTGTCTTCATTTCACTCTCGAGTTCCCAAGTAAATTCAGCGCCACGTTTTCCTTCCCATCGAACCTTGACAATAGGAATTCGACTGCGCCTCAGTTGCTTGGCTCCTCGGTCCATGATTTCGACCGGTTTTTCCACAAAGTGAAGCGTTTCGTTGACTTGTAAGTCTTCGAAAGGAACTTGTAGTCCTTCGTCAGCTAGACACTTCTTCAAGTTGGATACGTGGAAGACATGGTGTACATTGTTGATTTCTTCAGGCAGGTCCAGTCTATATGCAACCTTGCCAATCCTTTCGAGAATCTTGAAAGGTCCAACGTAGCGAGGTGCGAGTTTCCCTTTCTTGCCAAATCGAACCACGCTTTTCCAAGGGGATACCTTGAGAAGTACGAAGTCACCTGTCTCGAATTCCAAAGGCTTGCGACGCTTTCCAGCGTAACTCTTTTGTTAGCTCCTGGCTTTCAATAAGATGTCTCGAACCTGTAATATCTTGTCCGTCGTCTCTTGTATGAGCTCGGGACCAGTGATTTGAACTTCACCAATCTCGTGCCAACAAATAGGCGAACGACACTTGCGACCATACAATGCTTCAAAAGGTGCCATTTGAATACTCGCGTGATAACTGTTGTTGTACGAGAATTCGATCAACGGCAAGTGTGAATCCCAGTTGCCACCAAAATCTATTACGCATGAACGAAGCATATCCTATAAAGTTTGGATAGTACGCTCGGTTTGACCGTCTGACTGAGGATGAAAGGCAGTGCTAAGGTTAAGTTCAGTACCCATAGAAGATTGAAAAGTTTGCCAAAGGCGAGACGTAAAACGAGCTTCACGATCGGAAATGATGTCAATGGGGATACCATGACGACAGATGATCTCATTAGTGTAATTTCTCGACTTTGAAATCTTCACGAATGGGAAGAAAGTGAGCTGATTTGGTCAATCGATCAACGATTACCCAAATACTGTCATGACCAGAAGAAGTACGAGGGAGTTTAGTGATAAAATCCATGGCAATGCTCTCCCATTTCCAGATAGGAATTCTTGGTTGTTCGAGTAAGCCAGAGGGACGTTGATGTTCAGCTTTCACCTTTAAACATGTGAGATATTTCGAGACGAAAGTGGTTATATCCTTCTTCATTCCAGGCCACCAATCAGATGCACGCATATCATGGTACATCTTGTCAACACCAGGGTGAATAGAATATTTCGTGTGATGTGCCTCATTCATCAGGAACTCTCGAAGATTATCACGATTGGGAATCCAGATATGATTGAGATAGTATAAAATACCATCAGGTTTGGACACGAGACTCTCTTCAGCACCACATTGCATCTCGTTGTAGAGGTTGCCCTTGTTAACAGATGAATATTGAGCGTCACGTATGCGATTCTGAAGTTCGTGGACGAGTTGGAAACAACGGATACTCTTGATATGAGTTTTACGACTAAGAGCGTCGGCTACTACATTCGCTTTACCTGGATGGTATTTGATTTCGCAGTCGTAGTCGTTTAACAGTTCCACCCAACGACGTTGACGCATGTTCAGTTCTTTTTGGTCGAAGATATGTTGAAGGCTCTTATGATCGGTGAAGACCACACACTTAGTACCATAAAGGTAGTGTCACCAAATCTTCAATGCAAAAACAACTGCACCAAGTTCAAGGTCGTGAGTAGTATAGTTTTTCTCGTGTATTTTGAGTTGTCTCGATGTAACAACTCTCATCAAAAGTCATATTTATTAAATTAATTTGACCAATAGGAAACCCTAATTAAGACACCCAAGTAATTCTGCACAAACCCTAAAATTTTCAGAACAATCAGAATCATGATCAGGGCCCATAAAACTCAGGGGGGGGGGGGGTAAAACCTAGTTAATGATTATCTGCCTAAAACGTTGTCAAATTTAAAATTTACGAAACTGTTGACTCAGCTAGGCTAGTCCCAGACGTGGCTACTCTATAAAAATTAGGTGTCCCTTACGGACCGTAAGGGTTATTTGTTACGGTCCGTAAGCCTGGCCAATTTCGGGTATAAATAGCAGACATTGGCACTTGAAATTCTGCGTATGTTCGACGAAGAAATTCGTTCTAGGCACCGAGTTACGTTCTGTTTACCACAATTAACACACACAATTCACTAATCGACGCCGCAATCAGGGTAATAACTCGATCGCTATTACGATTCAATGTCCGATCGATTATAACTATCCAACGATTGTTTAAGTGCCGCTCAAATTGAGTTTATACTTTGTTATTCATCGTGATTTCGACTTGAATGTTTGAGTGTTGTTCGAACTCGGACTATACTCTGTCATTCGTTGTGAATCCGTTGAATTGTTAAGTATTGCACTTGTAAATCGTTGTGAGGGTTTAATCTCGTGAGTTATCGTAAATGCTTTATTAAGTTACTAACCGAATTGTGTGCCTGTTATTAAATTTAGGTTAAAGGCTAATCAGTAGGCTAGGCTCTGCTCAAATTAAATCTGCAATGTGAGTCATTCTCTTTTTATCAAATCTGTTTACAAAAGTATGTTTATTTTCAATATTATAATTACAGTGATTAAGTTTATGTAGTCACCAAATTACAGCCGGTATGTGGGGTATTGTGCACATTACTGTTTTTATCACTTTAGGTGGGCGAACCTAATTAATGATACTCGTTACTATTGGGTGAACGGACTCAATAGTAATATGACCACCGTCACCGAAACGGGTCGATGACAAGTACTGTGGGTATTTGGTTGAAATAAACATTGTAATCTCTCTTGATACTGTGAATTATAATACATGAGTCGTTTTTATAAAAGAATGATTCACTCAGTATTTCCCGCTGACAAAACCTTTTTCAAACATGTTTCAGGTGATCTGTTGTGATCCAAGAAAAGTGCCGAGAAGCACTAAAAGCTTAAGGAAGTGGCTCAGTATAAAACAAAGAAACATGTTTTGTAAAATAAGAGATTTCTTAGTGAAATCTCAAGATTGTAAATTACCGGGTTTTATCCCGAGTTGTGAAATAAAATAATCGGGAAATATTTCAGTTTTAAAAAGATCCTGAAGAAACTTCCGCTGTTAATTAAATACCACGGGATTTCTGTCTCGCGGCTCCTGAAACGGGTCAAACCGGGTCAGGGGCCGTGACAGAAAAAGGTGGTATCAGAGCCACTGATTTAAGCCAATTAAGTATCGAGAAAATACTTAAATTTTTTTTTATTAATTACTATTTTGTGATTATGTGTTTTATTATCTGATTAATTGTGTACAGTATGGGCAGATCTTTATATGCTAGCCACTGTAGCAATAAATATAAATCTTTAAAATAATTGGACTCAAAGTTTTAGTACCCAGATTACCTACAGTCTAGAAACCTTACCCAGTATGAAATAATATTTAAAAGTTTTCTATAAAATTTTGTTATAATTTTTAACTTAGTAATTTTGTGAATTTTGCTAAACAGCATGAGTGACTTGTCTAACGCCCTTCAAAATTTAATCTTTATCCGGTAAGAATAGAGGTTTCCAGAGATTTCAATAGGTATATACCAAACATAGAAGAACCTAGAGAATTCAACGCTTTATCTCTCGAGAAACCCAAACCTAAGAAAATGGAAATTGGGGAAAGCTCTAGGCAAATTGAGGGATTACCATCTCAGGAAGAATTAGATCTGATATTGACAAGTTATGATACTATTAAACCGAGTAATGAAAATGATTTTATTTATTCTCTTGAAACACAACTACCAATGAACTTAGAACCAGCTATTCCAAACCCTTCAATCCACTCGCAAATAGACGAATGGTTAAATAATGAAATACTGTTACAAAACCATCCCTATAAGCTTTTTCCTAAGTCCAAACCAGAACCTTTACCAAATCCATCAATGAGTAACAAGAAAATGGCTGAACTCCGCCATTTTGACAAAGAACTAGTAGATACTGGGAATAGGATCCAAGAGATTTTGGGACAGATCTCCTGGACTTACGATAAGAAGGAACGTCGTTACTAGAATACCAACTAACAAAAGATAGGGGGTTTATGGAACTGTAGTGGTGTAATAGTAATAAGTAAAATCAGTCTGTAAAATAACTACAAATAAAACTTTGTAAGATAATAGTATGTATTGATACGTACTATTAAATATAAATGGAAATCGAGAATCAATAGTTTTGACTATATTGGTATTATGAACTCTGTATAATTGTTTTGTGTAATTGTTATTTATTTGATAACTAATAAATTATATATATTAATTATCAGATGGAAAACGCTAATAATGAACCAGTTAATGAGATTAATCAATCTGAGCAACAACCGGGGGATCAATATATGACTAGGCAGGATATAGAAAATATAGTTGCTCAAGGGATAGCCAATGCTATTCCAGCATTTGTTGCTGCTGTTAAAAATCCTATAGAACCGCAATAAATCGTTCCTAGCAAACGTATTTCTGAAGATAACTTCAGTAATAGTGTAAACGGAGGCAATGGTCATGTTAATCATGATAAAGAACCACGGCAAGCTCCGCTTCCTAAGAAAATGAAAGCCGCAACGCCTGGTTGCACTTTCAAAGAATTCCTTGCTTGTAAACCCACTGAATTTGCAGGCAATGAAGGAGCGACTGCAGCACTGCGTTGGTTAGAGAAAACCGAGGCAGTAATTGCCATAAGTAAATGTGCTCAGGATGATCAGGTCATGTATGCGTCAAATCTTTTCAAAGAAGTGGCGCTAGAATGGTGGAACACGGTGTTACAAGCTAAAGGAAGAAATAGGGCTTATGCCATGAACTGGGAAGAATTTAAGAGTCTTGTAGAAAGAAAATTATGTCCCGAATATGAAAAAGATCAAATGGCAAATAAGTTTTTAAACCATAAAATGATGGGTGTAGATTGTCGCGGTTATACTTCGACATTCTTTGAATATGCTAGAGTGGTACCAACGCTGGCTTCGCCAGAACCGGTACTCATTTCTCGCTATATTTGGGGATTGATTAGTGAAATCCGTAACATCGTTAAAGCTGCGAGACCTCGTACGATTGACGATGCTGTGGAATTAGCTAATACCTTAACCGACGAACTGATACGCAAGGAAGAAGGAACTGGCTCAGAAAATTACCCAAGGATTTCGTATGGGTAATAATAACAGCTTCAAAAGAGGAACAGGGCAATCTTCAAATCCGTCGTTTTGCAGGAATTGCAGAAAGAAACATTTTGGAAGATGTAGTGTAACCTGCAATTTTTGTAAAATGGTAGGACATCGTGAAGAGGAATGCAGAAAGAAAACAAGAGTCTGCTATAACTGTGGAGAAAAGGGACATTTTAGACTAGAATGTCCTAAATTGGTCAAACCTGCAGACAACAAAGCCAAGACAGCCGACGGAGCTACTAAGAAGAATGTTCGAGCCTTTCAGTTAACTACTCAGGAAGCCGAGATGATTCCTGATGTAATAGCCGGTACGTTCTTAGTTCACCACATTTACACCAAAGTATTATTTGACTCTGGTGCAAACCAAAGTTTTATTAATACTTCATTCTGCCAAGCTCTTAATATACCCTTAACCAACATTAGGCAGATTTTTACAGTCGAAACGGCTGATGGGAATTCAGTTAAAATAGATAAGGTTTTGCAAAATATAGAAATAGGACTTTCAGGTCATAAATTTGCTGCAATTCTGTTACCTATGAAATTAGCTGAATTCGATGTTGTGTTAGGAATGGATTGGTTAGTAGCCAACCATGCTCGAATTCTCTGTGATAAGAACTCTATAGAAATTCAGGCACCCACCGGAGAAGTAATTGTGATTACAGGAGATAAACCACGTAAGCCTATGAAGTTCATATCAGTAATTAAAGTTGCTAATTATGAACGAAAACAAGGAATAATATATATGATTTCAGTAATCATTAGTACTAAAGGAAAAGAACTTAAGGAAATCCCTGTAGTCTCAGAATACCCAGAGGTATTCCCAGAAGAATTACCAGGATTACCACCAGATAGGGAGGTAGAATTTAGGATTCATCTAATTCCAGGAACTATACCAATAGCTAAGGCACCTTATCGGTTAGCACCCACAGAAATGTTAGAACTGAAAAAGCAATTAGATGAATTACTAAGTAAAGGTTTCATACAACCTAGTTCATCCCCGTGGGGAGCACCAGTGTTGTTTGTTAAGAAAAAGGATGGTTCGATGAGAATGTGTATTGATTATAGAGAATTGAATAAGGTTACAATTAAGAATCGATACCCATTACCTAGGATTGATGATCTTTTTGATCAACTTCAAGGAGCTAGATATTTTTCTAAGATAGATTTACGCTCCGGATATCATCAATTGAAGGTACAAGAGGAAGACATACCTAAAACTGCTTTCAGGACTAGGTATGGTCATTACGAGTTTACAGTCATGCCCTTTGGGTTAACGAATGCTCCTGCCGCATTCATGGACATGATGAATAGGATCTGTAAACCGTATTTGGATAAATTTGTGATTGTCTTCATAGATGATATACTTATTTATTCCAAAAGTCAGGAAGAACATTGCGAACACTTACATGCACTCTTAACTTTGTTAGGAAAAGAAAAGTTGTACGCCAAATTCTCAAAGTGTGAATTTTGGTTACAAGAAGTACAATTCTTAGGACACATGGTGAATCACGAAGGTATTCATGTAGATCCTGCTAAGATAGAGGCAATTACCAATTGGAAGGTTCCACAAACTGCAATGGAAATTAGAAGTTTTATAGGTTTAGCTGGCTACTATAGACGGTTTATTAAGGATTTTTCTAAAATAGTTGTACCATTAACTAAGCTAACCTGTAAAGCCATTAAGTTTGAATGGGGACCTAAACAAGAAGAAGCCTTTAGAATTTTAAAACATAAATTAACCAATGCTCCAATCTTAGCGTTACCAGAAGGAACTGAAGATTTTGAAGTATATTGTGATGCTTCAAAACTAGGATTTGGATGTGTGCTTATGCAACGCAAGAAGGTAATTGCGTATGCTTCAAGACAGTTGAAAAAGCACGAAGAGAACTATACCACTCATGATTTAGAATTAGGAGCTGTAATTTTTGCCCTGAAAATTTGGAGACATTATCTGTACGGAAGTAAGTTTACTGTCTATACAAATCATAAGAGTTTAAGATATATATTTGGGCAAAAAGAGTTAAACATGAGACAAAGGAGGTGGATGGAAATCTTAAGTGATTACGACTGTGATATTCAGTATCACGAAGGAAAGGCAAATGTAGTTGCAGATGCTTTAAGTCGTAAGTATCATGAGAACCAAAGACGAGTTCGTGCTCTCAGATTAAATCTACAGATAGATTTAATGGAACAAATAAAGAATGTTCAGGAAACAGCAATCCAAGATGATGCTGAAGGAATGAAAGGACGAATAAAAGAATTAGAGCAAGGAGCTGATGGAATTTGGAGATTCCACAAAAACAGAATTTGGGTACCTAAGCAGGGAGAATTAAGAAATAAAATTTTAGAAGAAGCCCATAAGTCTAGATATACCATGCACCCAGGAAACAATAAGATGTACCAAGATTTAAGAAAGAATTTCTGGTGGATAGGCATGAAAAAGGATATAGCTAGATATGTTTCTAAGTGTCTTACTTGTTCACAAGTCAAGGCAGAACACCAGAAACCTTCAGGTCTACTACAACAATTAGAGATGCCTGTATGGAAATGGGAACTTATAACAATGGATTTTGTTACTAAGTTACCCAAAACCAGAAAAGGTAATGATGCGATTTGGGTAATTGTGGATCGATTAACCAAATCTGCTCACTTTCTGCCTATGAAATAAACCTTTAGCATGGAAAGATTGGCAAAGTTGTATGTAGATGAAGTTGTATCTCTACATGGAGTTCCACTCTCCATTGTATCAGATAGAGATAGTCGTTTCACTTCTCATTTCTGGAAAAGTTTCCAAGAAGCAATGGGAACTCGACTAAATCTAAGCACGGCATATCATCCACAAACAGACGGGCAAAGTTAAAGGACGATCCAAACTCTAGAAGACATGCTCCGAGCATGTGTAATAGATTTTGGTGGGAATTGGGACGATCACTTACCATTAATTGAATTCTCCTATAACAATAGTTATCATTCAAGTATTGAAACTGCCCCATTTGAGGCACTGTATGGAAGAAAGTGCAGAACTCCAGTTTGTTGGGCAGAAATAGGAGAAAATCAATTGTCAGGTCCTGAAATAGTGCAAGAGACGACTGACAAGATTACTCAAATCAAGGAAAGGCTAAAGACTGCTCGAGATCTCCAGAAGAGTTATGCAGACAATAGATGTAAGCCGTTAGAATTTTAAATAGGAGACAGAGTACTATTGAAAGTTTCTCCTTGGAAAGGAGTTGTTAGATTCGGTAAGAAAGGAAATCTAAGTCCAAGATACGTAGGACCATTTCCAGTGATCCAACGTATAGGACCAGTTGCCTATCGTTTACATCTACCAGAAGAGTTAGCTGGAATACATGATGTATTTCATGTATCCAATCTCAAGAAGTGTCTATCAGACGAATCTTTGGTAGTACCTCTCCAAGAAATAGAGGTAAACAAAAAATTAAAAATTGTAGAGAAACCTCTTCAGATAGAAGACAGAAAAGTGAAGTTTCTCAAGCACAAACGGCTAGTGCTAGTTAAAGTCAAGTGGGATTCGAAACGAGGACCCGAATACACTTGGGAGCTGGAATCAGAAATGAAGAGAAAGTATCCTCAATTATTTCAGTAAATCTCGAGGACGAGATTTTTATTAAGGTGGGGAGAATGTAACAACTCTCATCAAAAGTCATATTTATTAAATTAATTTGACCAATAGGAAACCCTAATTAAGACACCCAAGTAATTCTGCACAAACCCTAAAATTTTCAGAACAATCAGAATCATGATCAGGGCCCCTAAAACTCAGGGGGGGTAAAACCTAGTTAATGATTATCTGCCTAAAACGTTGTCAAATTTAAAATTTACGAAACTGTTGACTCAGCTAGGCTAGTCCCAGACGTGGCTACTCTATAAAAATTAGGTGTCCCTTACGGACCGTAAGGGTTATTTGTTACGGTCCGTAAGCCTAGCCAATTTCGGGTATAAATAGCAGACATTGGCACTTGAAATTCTGCGTATGTTCGACGAAGAAATTCGTTCTAGGCACCGAGTTACGTTCTGTTTACCACAATTAACACACACAATTCACTAATCGACGCCGGAATCAGGGTAATAACTCGATCGCTATTACGATTCAATGTCCGATCGATTATAACTATCCAACGATTGTTTAAGTGCCGCTCAAATTGAGTTTATACTTTGTTATTCATCGTGATTTCGACTTGAATGTTTGAGTGCTGTTCGAACTCGGACTATACTCTGTCATTCGTTGTGAATCCGCTGAATTGTTAAGTATTGCACTTGTAAATCGTTGTGAGGGTTTAATCTCGTGAGTTATCGTAAATGCTGTATTAAGTTACTAACCGAATTGTGTGCCTGTTATTAAATTTAGGTTAAAGGCTAATCAGTAGGCTAGGCTCTGCTCAAATTAAATCTGCAATGTGAGTCATTCTCTTTTTATCAAATCTGTTTACAAAAGTATGTTTATTTTCAATATTATAATTACAGTGATTAAGTTTATGTAGTCACCAAATTACAGCCGGTATGTGGGGTATTGTGCACATTACTGTTTTTATCACTTTAGGTGGGCGAACCTAATTAATGATACTCGTTACTATTGGGTGAACGGACTCAATAGTAATATGACCACCGTCACCGAAACGGGTCGATGACAAGTACTGTGGGTATTTGGTTGAAATAAACATTGTAATCTCTCTTGATACTGTGAATTATAATACATGAGTCGTTTTTATAAAAGAATGATTCACTCAGTATTTCCCGCTGACAAAACCTTTTTCAAACGTGTTTCAGGTGATCTGTTGTGATCCAAGAAAAGTGCCGAGAAGCACTAAAAGCTTAAGGAAGTGGCTCAGTATAAAATAAAGAAACATGTTTTGTAAAATAAGAGATTTCTTAGTGAAATCTCAAGATTGTAAATTACCGGGTTTTATCCCGAGTTGTGAAATAAAATAATCGGGAAATATTTCAGTTTTAAAAAGATCCTGAAGAAACTTCCGCTGTTAATTAAATACCACGGGATTTCTGTCTCGCGGCTCCTGAAACGGGTCAAACCGGGTCAGGGGCCGTGACACTCGAAGCATACGCGATGACCTTGTCTCGTTGCATAAGCACACAACCAAGTCCAAGGTTTGAGGCATCGCAGTACACGACAAAGTCGCTTTTACCACCAGGAAGCGCGTGAATAGGAGCATTACAAAGCATCTCCTTGAGTGTTTGAAAAGATTCCTCTTGTTCGGGACCCCAAACAAAAGGTTTCTCTTTTTGAGTCAAAGAGGTCAAAGGAACAGCGATCTTCGAGAAGTTAGAGATAAAACGACGATAATAACCAGCAAGACCAAGAAACGAACGAATTTTAGATGGAGACTTCGGTGTGATCCAGTTCTTCACAGCTTCGATTTTAGCGGGGTCAACGTGAATACCAAGTTCGTTGACATTATGACCAAGGAATTGAACCTCTTTCAAACAAAATTCGCACTTGGAGAATTTGGCGTATAGACGTTCAGCACGAAGAAGTTCAAGGATAAGGCGCAAGTGTCGCTCATGCTCTCCTCGCGTCTTAGAGTAGATGAGGATATCGTCGATGAAAACGATCACGAAATGGTCCAAGTATGCTTTGCACACGCGGTTCATCAAATCCATGAAAACAGCAGGTGCGTTGGTCAAACCAAAGGGCATGACCATGAACTCATAGTGACGATATCGTGTACGGAAGGCGGTTTTAGGTACGTATTCTTCGAGAACTCGATGTTGATGATACCCAGAACGAAGATCGATCTTTGAGAAACAGGTCGAACCTTGCAATTGATCAAAGAGGTCATCGATGCGAGGAAGTGGGTATCGGTTCTTGACAGTAAGCTTGTTGAGCTCACGATAGTCAATACACATACGAAATGACCCATGAGCGCCCCAAGGAGAAGTACTAGGGCGTATAAAGCCTTTATCAAGAAGCTCCTGTAGTTGACTTGAGAGCTCTTGCATCTCAGAGGGTGCAAGACGATAAGGAGATTTAGCGACAGGCGTTGCGCCAGGCACTAAATCGATGCGAAAGTCGACAGAACGAGCAGGAGGCGGACCAGGAAGATCGTTTGGAAACACGTCAGGGAAATCACGTACGACGGGAACGTCGCTCATGCTTGGGCCTTTATCCTTCTTTTCCACAATGTGGGCGATAAGGCGAAGCTACCCTTGCGTAAGCATTTGTTCGCTTGGATGCACGACATAAGCTTAAGACCTTGAGAAGGTTTTTCGCCATAGACGTGTAGGGAATCTCCATTTGGAAGGGGAAGACGAATAAACTTCTCAGAACAGACAACTTCAGCATGAACTTGCCTAAGCCAGTCCATACCTACTATGACGTCGAAACTACCCATTTGCATAGGTATAAGATTGATTGAGAATGCGTGATCGTTAAGGATCAAAGATCAATTGGAGAGAACGGAATTGACAGTGACGGTTTTACCATCAGCGACTTCGACAGCGAAAGATCTTGGCAACTTAGAGCGTTTACACTTAAGCAAGGATTCGAATTCTAACGACACAAAACTTTTATCCGCGCCAGTATCAAATAGACAAGAAGCATAAACATGGTTCACAAGGAACGTACCAATAATGACATCATTTGCGTTTTGAGCCTGAGCAGTCGTAAGAAGAAAAGCTCTGCCTCTAGCGGGTTGTTGAGCCTGTTGCGGTGGCTGTTGCTGTTGAGGCTGGTTTCATTGAGGGCAGACGTTAGCCATATGGTTGACATCACCACAGTTAAAACATGCTCGCACAGGAGCGACTTGGTTCTGAACTTGATTGGGGACAGGGTTCTGAGTTACCAATGCTTGGTTTTGATTGGCCAGAGGCGATACGCGGCAGTTTTGAGAAAAATGCCCATATCGGCCACATTTGGCGCACTTGCGGCACGGAACGTTGGGAGGGTGATGGTACTGACATTGGCCACACTTAGGTTGTGTTCCAGTGTAACCTTTGCATGGGGTTTCCTCGTTGGCTAAAGCAGTCATAGCTTGTAGGGGTTGGGGGTTTGGCGGAGTAACAACCGCGCAATTTTGGCTTGAAGCCTTCCGCTTCTTGCCTCGGTTTTTCTTGGTGGAGGAGGGTTCATCAGTGGGTTCAACGGTGGCTTGATGGGCGGTTTTCAGTGGGGTTTTCGAGGTAGCATTTCTACGCATGACATGGTTACTGTTTAAACGGGCAGCTAAACGAAAGGTATCCTCAATAGTAGCTGGGCAAGCAGCTTCCATAAGGTTCATGAAAGAATCAGTGCAGCAGTGGATGTATTTGTTGATGGCTTTTTCAGGTGTATTAACCTGTCCTAGGCAAAGGATACTAAGCTGTTTGAAACGAAGAGTCAAACCATCGTTATCGTCATCCACCTGCTTTAGATGCCAGAATTCACTCTCTAACTTCCTTATCTCGTGCGGCGGACAAAATTCCTCCTTCATAATCCTTTTCAACTCAGCCTATGGCAACACGTGGGCGGCGTCCGCACCTCGTGTGCTTCGCTCAGAGGTCCACCAATCAAGGGCTCTTGATCGGAACACCCCTGTGGCATTTTGGGTGCGTAGGTCGTCAGGACAACCACTCTGATGAAAGGTGATTTCCATGGCATCAAACCACGAGAGTAGTGCAGTAGCACCATCTTTTCCAGTAAATTCCCGTGGTCTGTAAGCCATGAATTGTTTGAAGAGAAAAGGTGGCTTTGGCTTTTCCACCTTGGAGTCCACGGAGTCATGAGGCGTATCGGTGGTGGTCTGGATGCGGCTAACGATATCGGGTATAACTCGAGCCATTTGATCGGCCATTTGTTCAGCGATGAGCCCGACCAATTCTTCCTTGGAGATGGAGTCGTGGTTGGAACCCCTCTTGGATTTGGTCTTCTTCGATGAGCTTGGAGATGCCATCTAGAAGTTCGAAGAAAAGGAAAGGATGAGACTTGATCATAAATTTTAAAACAAGATTTTTGTATGTAAAAGCATGTAGATGTTCACGAATCATGTAAAATTCATGTAAAGCATAGGTTTCCAACATGTATTCAACAAGTATAACATGTATGAATGCGTAAAAGAGCATTAATTTAGTTTATTCGCGTGGATTATTATTGTTTTTGTATTGCGCGAGACGTGCGAAATGTGTAACGGTTTTCAAACGAACGAGGTAACAAGTATAAAATCTCATATAAATTGAATCACATAAAAGAGAGGCTCATAAAACATAAGATTGTTTCGGGTAGAGAAACGTCGACTATTCCAAAGTGAATCGAAAGTCCTTTCAAATTAGAGAAACGTGCTTTGGCCTATAGGTAAGATACTCTCGTCGAGAAGCGATTAACGATATCTTACCCTTCCAGTTACTACACGTCTCTAATCGATTGAAACAATCGAAACTTTGGTGAGATCGAAAATCGAGGGATGGGACTTAATCGACAAGGTGCGGGTTTCACTCCTAATTTGACGATTTCGTACCCTAATGTGGTTGGTGCTCGTCGGGTCAAAATATAATTTCGACACTTTGACGAGGGTCCACTAGAGTTTGACTTGGAAATTTACCATTAAGATGTGGATTTCACTCCTAGCTTAATGGCGAAATTTCGTGCAAAATAAGAATAAGCGGAACGAGAGTCGTTACCAAATTGTGGGTTTCACGCCTATTTTGGTAAGCTCGTCTCTTTTGTATAAAAAGTGTCTTCAAGTCTTCAAGTGTATTGTGTAAAAATGTCTTAGGAAAGACATTATGTAAATATTAAGACCAAAAAGAGGAGAAAGAAGCAAGTAGGAAGAATAACATTTTAAGCATGATACAAGAATGGTCAAAAATATGGTTCCTACTATAGACTAGGTCGAACATGGCAATTCTACCGAATTCCCGATAGTTATGGCTCTGATACCAATCTGTCACACCCCAACCAATGGCGGAATCATCGGAGTGGGACTTATTCAAGATTGTAAGAGACTTCATAACGCTATTTGTGACAATATTTAATAAACCGATTTCATTCCATAAAGTAAATTGTCAACATTACAAGAAATTCAAATACGACAAGTTCAAAGGAAGTACATAACAACATAAGCAAAATTGATACAACATATTAAACCTAAACGTCTATATGTGTATCTAGGCATCAACACTACTTCATTTCATAGAATTTGTCATCCTCAACCTGTAACATGTTTAAAATAAAGTTCAATGCAAAAGCAAAGGCGAGTATACAAGTTTGATACGTACATAGCATAAAAAGATGATTAAACAATTCCTCATAGCAAGCATGTGATACAAGATAAACCTTAAAGTCGGCATGTGTCTAACATATCAAACCAATGATGAAACGCAATATGCTCATGACATAACCACAAGTCTACGGGTGGGGCGTTAATCCTATAGCGCTACATATGTCACGGATAGGCTCGTACGAAGTTAATGATAAGTCTAACACAAGATGTCCTCAACCCGAGTTTAAAGTATCAAGCAATCACGTATACAAGCATGTTACAGGAATGTTTGTGTGTTTAAGTAAAATGTTCATGTGTAAGTTTAGGTAAGTAAACATGTTACACCCCAAAAAGTGGTAAAAGTAAAGAGGGGAATTCGAGTATACTCACGGTTTTGCAAGTCTTCTACTTGAATCCGCGAGTGAGTTGGTTGATTAGGAAGTTGGAACACCGAGTCCTTCTACACAAAGGAAACATAGGTGTGTGAGTTGGGGGAAACGGAAGATTTAGGGATCTAGGAAGTTAAAACACAAGAATATATGTATTCGAAAGTAATCACCCTTTAACATCAAGTACTTGTTCTTGACACTATGAATCCCCAAGGGTTAATGTTTTCATGAGTAGTACACTCATTAGAATCGTAACAAGTCTTATGTCTTGGATGATGTATTCTAATACTTTGACGAATGAACACGAATCCAACATCAAAGGGTCGAATGTACATAGATATTATTTAGGTTATGTATTATATATTCATAAGTCCAATAGCACAAGTAGTTCAAGCATGAGGTAGAAGATTAAATCTTCATTTAGGTACCTCAAATGTGTCATAGAATTCATGTAGGAGGTAGGAAGAACAAGCTTCCATTTAGGCACCTCTTATGTGTTCACCACTACACTTGTTGTAAAAACATACAAGGAGGGTCATGAACTAAGATTAATACAAGAATATAGACAACTATACTATGGGAAATCATCAAGTAATGTGGGGATTTTATGTTGGACAACCCAAGTTAGTCCATAATCACCCTTCATCAAGCTTTGAAGCTTGAACATGACTTGTGGGTTAAAAACCCTAATAAAAATAGAAAGTATTTGAGGTTTATCCTCTGATGTTGTATGTCTCAGCCCCGTTTTTAAGCTTAATGTTGGTGCAGTCATCTGTCGTCTTCGTCTTATGTCGAGTCCCGGTCTCGGTGCGGATCCGATCAAGCATGACATCACATGTGACATCACCTAGATGACATCACATGTGACATCATGAAAGAAAGATTATAACACAATTCAATATATGTTCACGTGAAAGTCAATATGGATAAAGACAAAGTCATTTTGGTCCAATAGGGTGCTTCCATTTGATGGTCCAATGAGGAGATACCATTTATTGGTCCAATCGTTTGAGATATCCGTTTGAAATGTCAACCGTTTGAGCATGGCCGTTTGAATACTTGTAACCGTTTGAAGGATTTCAAACGGATAGGTCATGTAGTATATATAGCTGTCATATCGAATTCATTTGTAACGATAGAGTTAGTTGATACCGAAGTGCTGCCGGTATTTCCTCTCGCTGTAAACATTGTCAATTGAATATAAAAGAGGATTAAAGTGTATTTCAAGCTGTTTTACTGTGCGTTTCTTAGTTTCCGCCTCTGAAACGTACGAGAGCTCTTCTGATCGACTCGTTTAGGTCGCGAAATGATCCTACAAGTGGTATCAGAGCTCAGGACGAGGAGTTCTTGCCATATTCAGCTTGAAAATCTCATTTTCTACACCTTCTTTCTTAAAACCGATACTTTTTACGGTTGAAATTGGCTGAACTGTTCACAAAGTGTGCGTAATGATAGTTTAACAAAGCCTTAGAAATTTCAGACTAAAACTCGAACTAAAACTTGATAAAAATATGGTTTCCGTTTGAAACTGTTCGCGAGTTGATGATGTCATAGATCTGTCGTTTGAAAAGATATTCCATCGTTTGAAAATTCTATCCTATCGTTTGAAACAAAGAGTCATCGTTTGAAAATGTGTTCCGTTTGAAACCAACATCGTCTGATCCCACCGTTTGAAACTGACCGCTTGAAAATGTGCTGATCGTTTGAAAACATTTACAGTTTGAATAATACTTCGATTAGAGTGAACCGTTTGAAATTATATTGTGTCATGTGATAGGTATTGAAGTTGTCAGTTTATTAAATGATCATGTGAATTTAGGATAATCATTTTTTCAGTTTGCATGTGTTTGGATAAAGGATGTCAGACTAGTGGTCATGTGATTTCTTAAGTTCATATCTCGGCCAAATGGAATTCAATTAAAAATTTGATATAGTTTGAATGTTGGGTGGATATTAAATAATATCTCATGTGATAATGTGAATTCATGTGATGTATCTGATCATTTTAGTAACAATTGTAGGTCATATGTTTTAAATCTAGTGTGGTTCAATCATTTAATATTTTTGAGATATCTTTTCAACTTTATACATAATGTGATTAAAAATTGTTTGTGATATATTGGTTATATGTGCTAGTTGATCAGGTTATGTGAAATTTTAGTTCATAGTGTTTGTGTGCGTTTAAGATGCTCGAATAATCAGGTCACAAGGTTTGGAGTTCAGTCGGTTCGCACGTTTCGATTAGTTGTTTTGTCAGTCAAGTTGCGTATTAAAGTCATCAATTCGCTTGAGAATTCGTACGGTTCGGAGTTTAAAGGTGTCATAAAGTCAATTTTGTATCAAAGGTTCATCAAGTTAATTGAATTTGATCCAGGTCATTCAGTCAGTTGGTCATTCGGTCTGCACAGTTGGTTATTCAGTCTGCACAGTTGATCGTTCAGTCTGTACAGAAAATCATCAGTTCGAGTACCAGTTTCTTTCAGATAATTGATAAAAGTTTAAAACTGATTGTGTGTTTGTTTGTTGTTGTCAGGTAATCGTCAGGTATTTCACAAGGTGAACTAGTTCGTTTGAAAGCCAGTTTGAAAAATTCTTCGATATCGAATCATGAGTGAAGATTTTTACAACGCTTTTGCTACAACCCCGACTAGTCCATCCGAAATTACTAAGAACATGAACATGGAGAATGAAACCGGAACAATGCAAAAACCCCCGAAACTTATGGGAATTGAAGATTATCACGGATGGAAGAAACGGTTTGAGAATTGGGTTCAGGCGAATCATCTAAAAGCTTGGGAGAGCATCGAAACTGAGTATGAGAGGCCAAAGAATACATTGGGAGCTGATAAAATCATTTCTGAATTTACTGAACAAGAGAGGGAAAGTTATAAAGGAGAGAAAATGATGATCAATTTGTTACAACAAGCGGTAAAAGAAGATATATTTGTGTTGCTTCAACATGATGAAAATTCTTATTCTATATGGGAAGCTCTTCAAAAGAAGTTTGAGGGAAGCACTGAAATGTTACAAAGTAAAGCAGCTTTGTTGAAAAAAGAGTTTGAATTGTTTACGTGCATGCCTGGTGAAACAACAAAGAGTCTTATTGAAAGATATTGTCATCTTGTACGCACCATGTCACAATTGAAGATTACAAAAACTCCAGCAGAATGGGTTGAAAAGCTTGCTGACGCGTTACCGCAAAAGGAATGGAGTACATATCTGATGATATTAAAGAATTCTGGACAGTTTAAAAAGTTATCGATTGCACAGTTTATAGAAAAGCTGGAGGCACAGGATCTGGAGCAGCAGAAAATTGCTAGAATGAACAGTTCTACTCATCAACAAGATATTAAATTGTACTATAAAGGAAATGTTCAAACTGCTGAAGCAAGTCCAAAGATACAAACTGCATTTAGTGCTGGAAATCAATCTACACCAAACAGTCAAGGATCAGTCAACACTAGTGGGTTCTCAACGGTGAATCCTCCAAGTGTTCAAAATTCATCTGCTGGAAATGGGCATTTAATTCAGTGTAATGTAGCTCTACATCTTCAAAATGGTCAAAATTATTCTGAAGAAGTTGTAAAGCATCAAATGGGATTATTGGTCACTGCATTAGAGTCTTATGAAGGGTTGATTGCTGGAAAAATTGGCAATCCGATGCTTACAAAGGAAGATTATGACCAAATTGATGCAGAGGAGCTGGAACTGATGGATATTAAATGGGCCTTAGCGAGTGTTTTGAGGAGAGCAGAAAAGTTTAGATTGGTTACAGGAAGAAATGATTTCTTAGATGCAAATCTTTCTAATCTTGGATTTGATAAATCTAAAGTTGTCTGTTTTCGTTGCAGGGAGAAAGGTCATTTTAAAAGAGAATGCAAGAATCAGGAACCGAGAGAAGCAAAGGAGTCTGCTGGGAAAGATGATTATTATCGGAAGACCATTTATCAGCAAATTACTCACCAACCACATCAACAAAAGGAACCTCAAACGGCACATGGGAGAATGATTGAAGATGCAAACAGGAAAGCTTACTATGGTATTCTTGATCAAGATGACGAGAAAGTGGCTGAAGGTTTTAGCTGGGACAAGTACATTCCAGCTGATCCTAATGTTAAAGCTTTTATTGCTCAGATTGTGCAAAGACCAGAGATGGTGAAAGAATGGATGGCTGTTTTATCTGATGATGAAGAAAAAGTTGAAGGATCTGTTTCATCTGAAAACAGTTCGTCAGAGACAAGTGATAGTGATGAAGAAATTGAACAGATTAATATTGGAAAAACTCACTTATCTTCTGATAGTTTTGAATTTTGTTTTGCAGAAAAATTGAAGAAACTGAAAGAGGAGAAAGCTGCAAAAGATTTGAAAAAGGTCAAAGTGGTTGAGAAGATGGTGGAAGTTGAAAAGATAATTGAAGTTGAGAAGATCGTTGAAATCACAAAACCTTGTCTTAAATGTTTAGAGTCTTGTAAACAATGTATAGAGAAAGATGAGAGGTTTAGTGAGTTAGAAAAGTTGAAAGAAAAGTTGTTGTTTGATGTAAAAAATTTGAAACAGTCATATGATGTATTGAACAGAACTGTGAATAGTCTGGAAAAGACTAACTCTGAAAGAGAGAAAGCTTTGAAGATGTTGAATGCTACTATGATGACAAAGTAGAAAGAGATCAACATGTACATAGAAGAATGTGCAAAGTGGAAGAAAGAGTTGGATAGTGAAGCAACTGAAAATGAAAGAATCAGAAGATTGCTGCAAAGTTATAAAGGTTGTGACTACATAATTGATAGAATTTATCCAACAGTTGAAGGATTTGAAGCGTTTAAAGGTGAAGAAATAAAGCCAAAGAAGAAAAAGGATACTGGTAAGAAACAAAGTGTCTGTTATAATAAGTGTCCGCCTCCGATTTGGGAAGGGTACTCGTCTAGAAAACCTAACGAGGAAGAACTAAAACAAGCAGTCAATATTAAGCTAGAATCCGAGATAACTGATGTTTTACCGGACAATATTGATGTCACGTTCACAGCGTCCGACACAGATTATGAGTCAGAACTGATAAAAAGAGTGGTTGATCAGGTGTTGGATAAGGATGAGGAGTCAGAGTCAAAGTCCGAGTCCGAAAGTTCATGTCAGTCTGTCGGAAGTTCGAGTTCGTTTGTCAAGAGTTCAAAGTCGTCAGGAAAACGGGTGTATAGTAAAGAATTTTTGTTGTCAAAATCTAATTTGAATGACGAAACATTTGAAGTTGCATATACTTTGAATGGTTCTGACAAATTATATTTTGATAAAGAGTTTCCAATAAGAGGTGTCAAAACTGAATTGATCAAAAAGGTTTTCAAACTAACAGAAATTAATATTTCTGAAATAAAAGATTTAAATCTTAATGGTAAACCTAAACCTTACACCTCAAGAGTACAACAATGTTTGAACAAGAAAAAAGGTTACAATTCTAGTTCTGGTTTTCAAAAGAAACCAAACCACAATCGTAGCTACAAAAAGAAAGGACTTGGTTTTATTCCACCTGAAAACTATAAAAATGAAAAATATGTCCGAGATTATAAATAAAAAATGACATATGTTGTAGGAACTAGCCATGAAGAAGAAGCAAAGAGCTCATTCTGGAAACAGTCAAACCAGGAGTTTCTTGCTGAAAAGATGAAGAATGGAGCTTATCAAAGGAAAGAAACAAGAACCTGTTACAGATGCAATGAAGTTGGTCATATTGCATGGAATTGTCCAAAAGCAACCAATACAAAACAGGGAGTTTCTGGAAAACTGAAAGAAGTTGTTGTTGATAAAACCGAACCACCAACTGAAAGATTCAAAGTGTTCAAAAATTCAACATATGAAGTTGGAGAGTGTTCGAAAAGGTTTTACAAGAAGAGGGGAAATCTTGACAACCAAGCTTGGGTTGTTAAGAAATCAGAGGTAAAATCTGGCGATGAATCTGATTCCACAAAGTCAGAGGAGCCACAGGTTGAGGTAAAAAGAGAAAACTCAGTGCCTCCAATGGATGATGTTCATTTTCCACCATTGAGTACTGAGAATTTTAAATCAAAAGTTGGGAAAGTTGAGATCTCTAATCAATTTTATTCTGATAAGAATGAATTTGATGTTGATAAAGCTTTTAATGGAAACGCAAAGAAAATTTTTGGAAAAATGATTGATGGGAAGGTTAAAGGGGTAAAAGAGTTTTATGCTACAAAGAAAGCAACTTACACCCCAACTGCTTCAGAATTGAAATCACCCAAGACTGGTCAGGCTTGGGTGGACATTTTCTTTGCTTGAAAAACCTGACTTGCCGGAGATCCCAAGTTTGTAATTGCGGATCAGGAATCGGCATCATTCTTTGTATTTGATTGAGTTTTTCGTACAAGTGGTAAATCAAGGACATTAATTTGTACTTGATTTTCTACAAGTGGTTGAAGGCAATGTAATGAACCAAACCCCAACTTTACAAGTGGTAAAATCAAACTTATTTTCCGGAAAAATCATTTTGATTAAAACAAACTTAAGTGTTTTGAAATCTTAATGAGAAAATGGTTTGTTGAAAGGGGGAGTTCTGATTGTTTATGCCATGTGGATGGCGAATTGAGGCGATTTGATATCGGTTGTCATGTTTTCTGTATAGTTTGTTTTCAAATTTCCTAAAATGTGTTTGCATTTTAGGGGGAGTAGAAAATTTCAGAAAATCCAAAAACATTTGAAAATTTGAAAAAGCCAAAAACATGATAAAATGAAAAATGAGTTTCGTTGTGAATAGAGGAAATGATAGTACATCAGTAGACTGTCACAACATGCTAAAGAAATGAAATGTTAAAATGTGATAAACAATTTCACTGCTGATATGTCAGTAGGTTTTTGCACATTTAGTAGATTGTGACGAGATATAAACCTAAATTTCAAACTTGCTTATATCGTGGGGAACATCTCTCGGATATATGGGTAACCCCCGAAATCTCGTTTGAAAGGTCTCATAATCTGATATACTAGGTCTTTATACTCAATGATGTCTGGGGTATTATTCCAGGACTTCTGCTGAACGGTAGTTCTGACCTAGTCCTCGAATAATACTTTCCGCAAATGCTTGAAACATAGCATAAACCCTCAGCATGCTGATGAAACAATAAAATTGATAGTCGCTGCTGTTGTAGCTAAAAGATCCTCTAAAGGGGACATACCGAAAAGTCGAAGCCGATATCTCTCTCCGTATACGGAAGTATCGACCTGAGATCCCTCGGCCCTCGCATTACCTAATTTATATACAGATATCATTTGTGTCATAATTACCTGTAAGACTGATTATTGGGATCTGGATACGGGAGTATATTCTGAGGTGGGACACACGATTGAGTTTAAGTATCTAAGACATTAATATCGTATCTCGAAACAGTTGAACTTTGTGTGAAAATTTAAGTGGACAGGTATACTGACAATCTAGGTGAATTGTTTAAAACTTAAAATGCAATGAAGCTTAACGGTGTTGGTGATTTGTCTCATAAACTGATATGATCCTCTTACACAAACTCATAAAAAATATTGTTTGTAAATATTTCTTTACTGCATTTCTTTTCCTTCAAAAATCCAAAAAGATTTTAGTGTGTTTTAGCATAAATTTTTGAAAACTCAAAAATATTTTCGACAACTGGTATTGAAAAGTTGATGTTCAAAATTCCGTGTGCTAAACATGATGAACAAATGGTTTGGGAAAGTGTGTTGGTTTTTTTGAAAACAAAAATGATATATATCTTCATGTGGTTCTTCAAATTGTAAAATCAATTTTTGTTTGTGTACTGTCTGCGAATGATTCATTAGATCTTTACATGTTATCATCAGAAAATTTATTTTTGGGTAGAGGATGTGCAGGTTTCAAAGAGATAGAGAACCAGGTTCCGATACCTGAAGACCGTGTGATTTCAACAAGCCAGGCTGCGATCCCAACATATCGAAAGGGGAGTCTGAAGACATCTGAGTAGAGATTCTTCGTGGGGAGTCTGTTGATGATGAAAAGAAAAGAGAAAGAGTTGAGGATGCTTGCACTGTGAGATATTTCAGAAAGGGTTCAGACTGATAAAGACTGAAGTCGTTGAAGACTCAACACTTAAGACTCGTCAACATCTGAGGGGGAGTCTGTTGGTGCAGTCATCTGTCGTCTTCGTCTTATGTCGAGTCCCGGTCTCGGTGCGGATCCGATCAAGCATGACATCACATGTGACATCACCTAGATGACATCACATGTGACATCATGAAAGAAAGATTATTACACAATTCAATATATGTTCACGTGAAAGTCAATATGGATAAAGACAAAGTCATTTTGGTCCAATAGGGTGCTTCCATTTGATGGTCCAATGAGGAGATACCATTTATTGGTCCAATCGTTTGAGATATCCGTTTGAAATGTCAATCGTTTGAGCATGGCCATTTGAATACTTGTAACCGTTTGAAGGATTTCAAACGGATAGGTCATGTAGTATATATAGCTGTCATATCGAATTCATTTGTAACGATAGAGTTAGTTGATACCGAAGTGCTGCCGGTATTTCCTCTCGCTGTAAACATTGTCAATTGAATATAAAAGAGGATTAAAGTGTATTTCAAGCTGTTTTACTGTGCGTTTCTTAGTTTCCGCCTCTGAAACGTACGAGAGCTCTTCCGATCGACTCGTTTAGGTCGCGAAACGATCCTACACTTAACTAACCATAGAAGTGGTTATAAGCATAAGCACGTGGGTTTGAGTGAGTAAGACTCATGTTTAAGCAAGGATTAATGAAAACAAACTTGAACAGTGGACTTTGAAGCCTTTTTTCCGGAGTTCCAGGGACTTGTTTGCTGTGAAACACCCCTAGAATCGAAGCCAAGGTCAAGCCAAGTGTTCTGGAAAAAGAATGAGCGAAAACGGTTCAAAAACGAAGAAGTTATGCATACTTTTGTGAAGAGATGCAATTATGCTCGAACTTCTGCTTTGGCAACTTGTTTATGACGATTTGAGAGTGATTTAGAGTGATTTGTTTGTGTTTGCAACGTGAAATGAACTTGGATAAGGGCTTGTATTTATAGGGAGGAGTTTAGGTTAGTTGTTTGTTGGTTATTTAATGCTAAACTTGTTCAAAAACACAAAAAGAGCCAAAAAACCGCGCCCATTTATGAGCTGGAACAACAACAGCGAACTGGGCTAAGGTGGCGGAGGGAGTGTTTAAATTAAATGCGGGCCGTTTTGCTTCCGATGTGGAGCCGCAGCTCAACCGGTTAGTGTGCGTGTGATTGGGGTGGCTGACCCGGGTTCGAGTCCTGGTATCAGCAACCTTTTTTTTTACTTGAAACCTTATATTCCCATTTATTACATAACTTACCCCTGCACTTTAACAAACCAAGTTATATTATTACCTTATACTTAAACTAACTAAGTTAATAGTTAACCTTATACTTAAATTAACTAAGTTAATTATAAAATCTTAATCATTTAGTTTATTTAAACAATTGCCTAAGTAATTTAACTAGGTTATTTCTTAACCTTAAAATCTAACGGGACTAACTGGATTATTAGAAAATAAACTTTTAATTTACAAAATTACTATATTTTATGAGCAAATTTAAATTAGGAAAAAAAATTCATTAAACGGTTATTCATTTTACGAGACTTCCACTCTCATTATTAATTATTTTAACAGGCATCAAGTGTCGGTCAGTAACGAATCAAGAATCTTTGAACAATATTTCGTTCAAATGACGCATTATTCACAAGTTTCACGTATTTGCAAGATTAGCACAAGGTTTCCAAGAATTACGAATATGCATCGATTGTTTCACGAAATTGAATGTATGAGCATGTATAAAGTATGTATGACATGTAATTAACAAAATACGAATTTTATTTATGATCCAAGTCTCGGATTTTTCAACGGTTACAAAGAAAGAACGATTACAAGAACACAAGATTTCCAAAAATAGAAACACAAACAAGAATTGCTATAAATAGAAAGTACAAAGTAGCAGGGCGTTACACAACTCCCCATGCATTTCAAAAGTTCCCTCCTAAAAAAACCCAACTTATCATAATAAAAATCTGATTATATACAATATTATTTAGATGGGTGAGAGTTGGCTACAAAGTCCATTTTTCCTACAAAGTGTAGGAAGTGTTCTAAGGGTGACATGTGGCATTTAGAGATTTTATATTAAAGGGCATAAAGGTAATTGAATAATTAACTTACTTATGGAAGATTTATTTCTTAAACAAAATAAGTATATTTTTAAGGAAACAACATATCTTTTAAGAATTCAAAATTGTCAGTTTCTTATAATACAAAGAACGTATACAGAACAAATTAACATGACATGCGATCTGTTGGATCTGAGTTTGGTTTTGATTGTATTTTCTGTTTGAATTAAAATGGAAATGGATGAGTTGTGCAGCGGAATTAATATGGAAACAAACTTTGCATACAATCAAACGAGAGTATTGCTTTGATCAAGACATTTTCAACAAAGAACCGAATGATTGAATTTAATTTCAACAACGATTACAAAGTAATGCTTGAATACAAACTCCCCCTCAGCCAGAGCTTAGTGTTTGTTCGTGCAAAGAAGACGGTGTTGCAAAGAGCTAATAGAACAGTACAGAGCACTGTTCTATTTATAGGCACTAGCAAACCACTGAGCATCTTAGCAGACGTCACCAAGAAAGTGACATCTAACCTCCTAACAAACTCTAACCTCTGATCTATACAAACACTGCTATACTAACTACTGCTATTACATTTTATTTCACAAAAGACACTTAAACAGCTGATGCATCCTTCCACTGCTGTGAACCCGGCAGTGCTTGTCCGGATCAGCAGTACTTGACTCAAGACACTAGATTGAGCAGCAGAGCTTTAGTCTTCTATCAATCTTCACAAGAGCAGCAGATTAACGGTCAGTGGCTTGTACGATCAGTAGATAGGAGGTCAGCAGATGTTGAAACCACTTTCAAGGGGAGAGACTTGTATGTAACATCTGCTTATTCTGGATCCACTGCTCTGATCCAGTTTTGGCTTTAATTATCTGTTCCTCTGGTATCAATCCCAACAATCTCCCCCTGGAACAGATAATACCAAAACTCTTCATTATTGTGGAAGTTTATTGCCTCATCAGCAGTTCCCTTATCTGACCTTTAAATTGTAGTTCAAAGTCTAGGGCATTTGTATCTTCATCATCCCTGCTAAGTGGAAGATCAAGGAGATCCTGCAAATCTTCAAGACTCAGGCCAAGAGCTTGTTCCCTTGATATTTTCTTCACTTCTCCACCAGACCTGAGCAAAGTCAATACGTAGGTCTGTTTGTCAGTTTCCCACTTTTGTATTTTTGAGTCTGGTGGGTTTCTTGGGAGATGTTTATTTGCAGAGGTATTTGGTGAGGCTGGCCTATTCATGACTGGCTGAGCAGTACTTGCAGATTGTTCCAATTCAAGATCTTCTTTTATCATTAGTTTAATGCCTGCTTTTACAACAGCATTTCCAGCTTTTAGATCTTGAATTGTTTCAGTACTTGACTGGTTTTGGCTCCTTCTTTTATAGATGGCAGCACCAGCTGGAGCAGTGGTTCTTTTGACTTGCAGCTTTGGTGGTCTTTTTGAGACCTCTGCTTTGGAGTAGTCAGGCTTTTGTGGAACTTTTGGATCTTTCTTTCTGAGTTCCTCTAACCTTTTGTAGGTAGCCCTGACCCTATCTTCTCCCCACTTTGTCACTGTGACCCATAATCAGCTACTATCAGCTCCTCTTTCATTCTCTTCAACTCTAATGCCTTATCAGCTTCAATCTGTTTGAATTTTTCAGGAGGAGTCTGCTTGACCTTATTTTTGATCATTTCTTGAATCCTGGCTGCCTCTTTTTCAAGCTCAGGAATGGTCCAGTTTTTGTACATGTGTTTCTCCCCTTTGTATTTCTTGTAGGTCATAATGTTCTCAATGTAGTCTTTTCTCAAGGACTCATCTGCCCTTTCTGAAATTTGCTGACATACATTTTTTGCAAATTGTTCCATAGCTCTGACCTGTGTGAGTAGAAACTGATAGTTTTGCTGAAATTCCCTATCAGATTTCCCTTGTTTATTTTTTATTGCGATATCCTCTGCTTGTTTGGCCTTGAGTTTCAAATATTCTTCAATATTGTGAGGCCTGGGATATCCTTCAACTGATGGCAAACTCCTTTTAGCTGGGTCATCCTCGTAGTAAAAGGATTTGATTTCTTCCCTTACTGCAATAAGTTCCAGAGGAAATGAGACCCCAACAGGAGGTAATGGCTTTAGAATCTGAGCTGAAGAGAGAGGTATGGGTTGTGGAATAGTGACAAGTGACAGAGATTTTGAAGATGTTGGTGGTGGTGAATCATCATCTGGTATGTAAATCCTTCTCCTTTTAGTTTTAGAAGAGGCAGATGATGTTTTGGGTGGATCAGTGGTGGTAGTTTGTGTGGCAGTGGTTTGTGTTTGACTAACAGCTATTGAAACAACTGGTGTCTCAACCACTGTTGTCATTACAACAGATGTTGTAACATCTGTTGTCTTCTACTTTTTGGCAGGATAAGGTGGTGAGTTTGTTTTTGGTGGAGATGACAGTGGAGGTAAGGCAGTGGTTGTGGTGTGTGTTGAAGTGATGACAGATGTTGAAACAACTGAAGTACCAGCAGTAGTTGATACAACAGGAGTTACAACAGCTGTTTGGGTGGAAGTTTGATGCTGATGGCTTTTGGATGGTGGTTTTGGAGGCTTTGGAAATCTGGATGGGATGTACTTAGGTTTCCTTTTTGTCTTAGGATTTTTAGTATCCTTTGAACCAGAACAACCCTGGGCATAAAGTTCCATGAAAGCTCTTTTCTCCTCATTCCATCTTGAAATATCCTTTGCCATTCTATCCCTCTTTACACTTGTTACTCCTTCATCAAGTGCTTCTTGGGTAGCATCAACCTTTTTACTACCATCTGGCAATGGAATTTTTCTGGTCATAGCATCCTTTTCAGGTTCAATGTACAGACCATCATCTATTCCTTTCTTCTTCCACTCCTGAATTTTCTCCCCCTTTTTGGCATTATCTTCTGGGAGTTGATCAATGAAAAGTACTGTTGGAGGAGCAGTGCCAGTGGTTTCCAATAAATGGGCCTTGATTGCCTTAATGTCTGCTTGAGTGTTCTTGTACCTAGACTCCATAATGTTTCTCAGCTTTTGGACATGAAGTTCATGTTGCCGATCAGCCAGTTCTTTTTGATGTTGGAGAAAAGGTTGGAAAAGATTCCAGAGCTCATTTGTAGCAAAAACTTGTGGTGGAGCAGGTGCTTGAGATGGAACAATAGTGGATTGCATCTTTTGTGTTTTCAACATCTGTTGTAGCATATTTTTAAGATCTGCAACAGATGTATCCAACTTTTCAATTCGTTCCGTCAAATCCTGATATTTTAAATCATCACCCAATTTAATGGGATCATCTGATTTCCCACTAGCAGTGGTTTTATCAGTGGTTGATGTAGGGAGTGTACTCCAAACACTAACCACTGATGCCCCTTTTTCTTGGTACTGGGGTCTTCTTCCTTCAACACTTGATAACCTTTTGATGTTGCCAGTAGGATAAATGAATCCACTGGTGGTTGGCAGAGGTGCTATGTAAGAAATTGCCTCCAAGGAAGTCTTATTAATGTAACCATTGTCCAACTGTAAACCAGTGGGTTCAACAGTTGTAGTGGCTGCTTCACTTGGACTACCACCAAGAGTTATGTGTAACTCAAGGGGTGTAACCTCCTCAGGTTGTGTTGGTAGGTTAGCAAAGATTAATACATCAGACCCAGTCATTTGTTGAGGTATATTCTCATTGATAGGTGATTGAGAAGGACTGGTTAGTGCTTGGTTCAAATCAATTACATCCAACAGCAGTTTAGTTGGTGAGGGAATTGTGGATGTGAAGTTTGGTGTAGAAACAGGATTTGCTCCGGGCGTTGAGTTGTGGATGATGAAACCAAGTGGTTTCAGAGCATCATGATGTGGTGGCCCTATATGTACAACCTGTTCTTTTTGTGAAGAAGCAGGAGGAGTATTGGTTATGGGTTGAGATATTTGTACCAACTGCTGTGAGGAAGAAACAGCAGTGGTTTCTTGTGACTTTTGTGTTGTCACAGGAATTTGCTCTGGTATCTCATCCTCCAGAGTTGCCTTTTTGATTGGTTTGGGGGGTTGTTGAGTTTTTCTTTTTAGATTTTTGGTGATATTAGGTGTGGGTTTCAAAGCAGTTGGTCTGCTGCTTTGATCACCTTGAGCAGTGGGCTCAGCAGCAGAT
This sequence comes from Helianthus tuberosus, assembly GCA_030545235.1. Lineage (NCBI taxonomy): Eukaryota > Viridiplantae > Streptophyta > Magnoliopsida > Asterales > Asteraceae > Helianthus > Helianthus tuberosus. The sequence continues at coordinate 36,955,875 of CM060436.1, forward strand.
ACTTGAGGAGCAGTGGTAGCTGCTAAAATCTGCTCAGGCACCCCTGCTTGTGTTTTGCATGGTGTTAACATTCTTGAAAAAGTTTCAGTAGTTAAACTGTTTATTTGAATATAATCACCTTGGTTTATTACAGCAATATCATCCTTACTGAATTTCTTTTCAAAATAATAACTTAGAAACCTTGGAAACAGTAGGAATGATTTTGTTTCAACATTATTAACCAAATCATTAAAGATTTCTCGAGAATAATTAGAATTTTCTTCTTGAAGAATAGCATATCCCAGATTTTGAATCTTTAATGGTATTTCATTAAAAGAGGTGGTTTTGTTTGAAACACACATGAGGAGGGTATGGAATAAAAATCTTGTTGCAGAAGGAAAGAAACCTTTTTGTAAAGTAGCTTTCTTCATCATTGTGTCTGCATACCCTCTCTCAATGAAGTCAATTTTCAACTCGTTTTTAGGGAAAGAAATTTTACCTTGCTGATCTTCGAGTTGAAAGACCTCTGAAATCGACTGTGATGTAATCTTGACAGGTTTTCCCTTTAGAGTAGAGTTAATGGCTATTACAGCGTCTCCTTGTTTTTCAAGGGTTGCATTCTTCCAAAACTCCCTTTGGGTTGTCAAGAAAATTGGTGCATCGGCTATTAACAAAGTTTTGTACTTTGATTTAGCCATTTTGGCAATGATGGAGTCGAAAGCATCTGTGGTGCCGGGTTTTGTGAGAAGACCCAGAAGATTGTGAGATGGTTTGTGTGGGATTTCAGTGGTAGTGACCTTTTGAGAGGTCGCTTTCGACGATGATTTGCAAATGGGTTTAGCAGATGGCTTCGATTTTGTCATTTTGGAGATGAAGATCGAAGAAATTTGTGAAGGAATGTGAAGAAAAACTGCTTTGAGAAAAGAATTTTTTGAGAATTCAATTCGACAGTAAAACCCTGTTTTTGATGTGAAGTGGGGGTTTTATAGAGGAAAAAGTGAAGGCTGACGTGGCAGCGGTTACAAAAGTACTGACCACTATGTACTGCCCACGTGCCAAACTCTGAAGAAATGAAGGACAGTACTTTTATGAAAGTTACTGATGAAGACAGTGGTTTAAACGGTAAAATGGAAGCAGTGGATGATTTTCACTATCAGTGGATACCATATCAGTGGATAAGACACTGCTTTTGAACAACAGAGGTTATCAAGGAAATGAGAGAACAGAGGGTGGCGTTCAGCAGTGGACAGACTTTGAAGTAGAGCAGACTTTTGAACAAACAGTGGTTATGGCAGACTTTTAAGGATTTTAATGAAAACTTCATTTTTAGCTATTTTTAATGATGGATTTTTTATTTTCTGAAAACATTTTAATGCTTTTATTCATAGAAAAACAAGATTTTGCTTGTTATTCCATGTTTAGCATGCCAATCCTAGAGACCAAGCTATCAAAAGTGGTTGTATCTAGTGCTTTTGTGTGCACATCTGCCAGCTGGTCTTTAGTTGGGACATGATGCAGAGAAATCAAACCTTTTTCATAGCAATCCCTCACAAAGTGATGTCTGATGTCGATGTGTTTGGTGGTTGAATGGGAAACTGGATTTTTGATGATATTTTCTGCTGCCTGGCTATCCAACATGAGTGGAGTCTTTAAGGCAGTGATACCAAAATCCAGCAACTGATTTTGAAGCCACAGGAGTTGGGCTGTACAGCTTGCAGCAGCAATGTATTCAGCTTCAGCAGTGGATGTGGAAACAGCTGCTTGCTTTTTGCTTTGCCATGAAACTAAGCAATCACCTAGAAACTGGCACCCTCCTGATGTGGACTTCCTTGTAGTGTTACATCCAGCAAAGTCACTGTCTGAAAAGCCTGAAAGCTTGATATTCCCATTAGCTGGATACCAGATACCAAGTGTGGGAGCACCTTTTATGTATCTGAAGATCCTTTTTACAGCAATGAGATTTGATTTTCTGGGAGCTGATTGACTTCTTGCACAGACACATGTTGCAAACATGATGTCTGGTCTAGATGCAGTTAGGTACAATAAAGACCCAATCATGCTTCTATATAAAGTTTGATCAATCAGCTCATCCTTTTCATCAGACATGACAAGCTTATTTGTTGCCATTGGAGTGCTACATGGTTTACAATCATTCATATCAAATTTAGTCAAAAGTTCTTTAGCATATTTGCTTTGTTGAATGAAAGTTCCATTTTGCATTTGCTGAACTTGGAGACCAAGAAAGCATTGCAGCTCACCCATTGCACTCATTTCAAACTCAGCTGTCATGAGTTCTCTAAACTCTTCACACATTGTGTTACATGTGCTTCCAAAAATGACGTCATCCACATAAATCTGGACAATCATTAAATCCTTCCCTCTCCATTTTAGAAACAGTGTTTTATCAATGGTACCTCTTTTGAAACCATTTGAGAGTAGGAAGTTGGAAAGAGTTTCATACCAGGCCCTTGGTGCTTGTTTCAAGCCATACAAGGCTTTGTTTAGCCTGTTGACATGATCTGGATAAAATGGATCCTTAAAACCTGGAGGTTGACAAACATACACCTCTTCTTGAATTGTACCATAGAGGAAAGCACTTTTGATATCCATTTGAAACACCTTCATGTTGTGGTTGACAGCAAAGGCCAGGAACAGTCTAATGGCTTCCAATCTTGCAACAGGGGCGAATGTTTCATCATAATCAATCCCCTCTTCCTGTCTGTAACCTTGAACCACAAGCCTGGCTTTATTCTTGACAACAATGCCCCTTTCATCAGTTTTGTTCTTGAAGACCCACTTTGTGCCAATGGGACTAACCTCTTCTGGCAGTGGAACAAGCTCCCATACTTGTTGTCTTTTAAACTGTTGGAGCTCCTCTTGCATGGCTTCTACCCAGTTGTTGTCTTTTAGTGCCTCTTGGTACTTGACTGGCTGATGGAGTGATAGAAAACCAGCAAAAAGACAAATGTTTTGGGTTTGGCTTCTTGTGAGCTCCCCTTCATTGATGTTGCCAATGATTTGATCAGGTGGATGAGATCTCAAGAAGATTAAATCTCCTTGGTATGGAATGATGGCATTTGTTGGTGAAGGCTGCAAATGTGTATCATCTGAGCTAACCACTACTGGGGACTTTGATGATCCAGCAGTGGCTTCAAAAGGTGGTGGAATGGGAGGTAATGAAGTGGACACATGCTGACTTTTATCCACTGTTTGGGGACTTTTGTCAGCAGTGATTGAGGATGTGGAAGCAGTGGTTGATGGGCTACTTTGGTCAACAACTGTTGAGGTAGCAGTGGTTGAGCTTTGACAGCTGTTTTGAACATCTGATGCTCTTCCCATTTTGACAGATCTTTGAGGGATGATGATTTCATACCCATAATTTGGTGTTGAATCCTCTGATGGACCTGCACTGTTAGTCTTGACAGCAGTATTTTCAAAAGTAAAATTTTCAAGATCAAACAGATCTGCAGGATTTGCTGGGATTTTCATTGATGAAAGTTAATTGAACTTTACATTCAAAGTCTCCTCCACTACCTTGGTCCGTGTATTAAACACTTTGTAGGCCTTGGCAGTGGTTGAGTATCCCAGATGATAACCACAATCAATTTTGGCTGCAAATTTTGAAATGGAATCTTTTAAGTTCAAAATAAAGCATGGGCAGCCAAACACTTTGAAGTAAGAGATCAGTGGTTTGATTTTATACAGAATTTCATAAGCAGTCTTTTTGTGCCTGGGGTTTATTAAAACTCTGTTCTGGACATAGCAAGCAGTGTTTACTGCATCTGCCCAGAAAGTTAATGGCAAACCTGAATCAGCAAGCATTGTTCTGGCAGCCTCAATCAAAGTTCTGTTCTTCCTTTCCACTACCCCATTCTGCTCTGGTGTTCTAGGGATGTTGTACTGCCTTACAATCCCTTTCTTCACACAGAAGGCATCCAACTCCTTATTTTTAAATTATGTGCCATTGTCACTCCTGAAGCTTTTCACTGGAAGGTCAAATTGCTTTTCAACCTGTGTCACAAAGTCTTGCAAAATGCCTGCAGTCTCATCTTTTGAGTGTAAAAAGAAAGTCCATGTAAACCTAGAAAAGTCATCAACAATAACCAGACAATATCTTTTCTTTTTGAGACTCATGACTTGAACTGGGCCAAACAAATCCATGTGTAGCAGTTGCAAACACTGGGTTGTTTTGGACTCTTCAATAGACTTATAAGAACTTTTATGTTGTTTTCCTTTTAAACAGGAAATGCAATGTTCAGGACATGAAAACAATTTTTGTGGTAGGCCTCTCACCAAACCATTTTTTGAAATTTCAGTGATTGTCTTAAGATTTGTGTGCCCTAGCCTTCTGTGCCAAAGTTCTGTCTCTTTGTTAGAGGCAGCTGAGAACAGAAAGGCATCAGCTCTGGGACATTCTTTAGACATATCAACAACATAAACATTGCCACTTCTTTGAGCAACAAGTTTAGTTTGACCAGTTTTGATTATTGCTTCAATCTTTTTGACCATTTCTGGTCCAACAATCCTACAACAATCTTTTGTGAAGAATGACCCAAACCCTTTGTCACTCATTTGAGATACACTCAGAAGGTTGAATTTTAGATTGTCTATCAGATTGACATTTTCAAATTTTACATTTCCAGACTGCACTGTACCAGACCCCAGAACTTTCCCTTTACTATTATTCCCAAAGGATATATCACCCCCTCCATGGATTTTAAAGTATTTGAGGAGGGCTTTACATCCTGTCATGTGCCTGGAGCCTCCACTATCTACATCCCAAAGACTATCAAAGCATGCAGAAGCTCCCTGCACATGAAGTAAAAGGATTAGTTCATTAGGGTCTCCAAAGCCAACAGGGCTTTGGATGGGGTCTCAAAAGTGTCTGGGATGGATGCAGATTGATGGACAGTGGTTAGGTCAGGGGTTTGGACAGTTTTAGTACTGTTTCTTGCTAACCACTGTTGGAGGTCTTGACCAATCACCTGTTGGTACCCAAAAGGATGCCTGTTCACTTTAGGTTTAGAGGGCCTTTTGTAGACCTCATAAACGTGTGGAATCCTTTGGTAAGACTGTTTTTCCTTGCCTTTTCTGAACTGATTGGCAGGGGGTGCATCAGTAACCTGAACATCTCTTTTGACAGATGTTTGGTTCAGCTGTTTTGTGATGGCTGTTTGAACTGGCACAAACAGTGGTTGGTTCTTGGTGAATTTGACAGATGATGTTGATGGACTCAAGGATGTTTTAGCAGTATACTCATTCTTTTTCCAATCAAAGTTTTTGAGATACACACATGCTTGAGTTTTGTGGTTTGTTTTTCCACAAACAATGCAGCTTTCAGCTGAAACAATGACACTTGTTTTGTTCAAATCATAAGCTTTTAAATGGAAACAGTCTTTTTTTAGATGATTCCTTTTCTCACAGAATTCACAAAACAAGTTATTGATCTTTTCTTTCTTCTTTCTCTTTTCGGACTCCTTTGCAGCAGAGGTTTTAACCTCTGTTGGGATGTCCTTGAGAGGTATGACTTTAGCTTTTGGAGCTTTAACACCATCAGTTGATGTAAAGTCCATGGGCTTGAAGTTTTCAAGAATATCATACTCATCAGACCATTTTGGTTTAAACTGATAATCTTCAAGCTCCTCAAAAGTAGAGGATCCCATTGGTCTGTCAAGTGTGATTTTGTGTAACAACTGTGCTTGTAATCACTATGAACAGTTCTGTTATCAATAAAATAATGTTATTTGATCCCAATGTTTGTTTTGTTATGTTATACATTTTTCATGTTTTGACTTTTGTTCAATTCCAAACTCTACATCGCTTTCTGGAGAGTTATACGTAAACTAGTGCGTAAACGTACTCAGTTTAATGCGAGAAATACTCCGGAACATCAACATATATCCAACATACCTTAAATAACCTTTAGATAACTTAGAAATAAGTTTTAAAGGCTTTGGTATGTCAAAAACAAGTTAATTCGCTTACAGGGACTAAATATGACAAACTGCGAAAGTATGTCAATTTGAACTGTAACGAACATTCCGGAACATAACCATAAGTTAAACACACCTTAAATATCCTTTACATAGCTTAGAAATAGGCTTTGAGGGGTTCGGTGTGCTAAAATAAACTTTTGGATCATTCAGGGACTAAAAGTGTCAAAAAGTGCACAAGTTTGCATTTTCGCGCATAACTTACGTTCTGAATACATCTGGACATCCAAAAATTTATGTAAGCATGACTATATTTTATTTTATTGATCGCCTTAAGAAAAATCCATTCGTTTCGTCATTTGGATCGTTTTTCGCGCTTATGCGCATTCCGTCGTAATTAAGCGAACATCGCGACCGTACGGCCAAACGAACCGACATTCGAGATATTTTTGAGCACATTTTAAGTTCCCTATACTTTAACTTCATTTTTGAGCTTTGAAATGGGGTTAACGGGCCTTAAACGTGTCAAAAATGGCCTAAATACATTTCAGGGACCAAAACTGTAATTCTGCCAAAGTTCACCCATACGATGCGTATGGTATATATACCATACGATGCGTATGGGGTCTCCAGACCAGGTGCAATGTTTAAACAGCCTGTTTTCAGCAGATTTAACCACAACCACATGTTTTCACTTGCTTAGTCACTAGATAAGGATGGAATTAAGCTTCCATAACCTTGCAACAAGTGTACGGACTAGATCTTTTCCCCTTTTCCAAGAAACGATCCTAACGGCTCTACCTTTTCTATAAATACCCATCCACCCACAACCCCAAAACCCACAAATCTGATTAAGAAAGCTCTAAGTTGGAACCTTCGTTTCATACCTGAGCTATTTTGATCTGGGTTAGCATTCGGGGACCCTTCGTAAGTATTCTTTCGTTCTTTTCCTTATTTTTACTGCTTTTCGAGTCAGAAAGTCAAACTTTGTTTGACTTTCAGCGTTGACCAGTAATGGTCAATGCGAAGTTCGTTTGAACTTCGCAACGTGATTGTAATCACGATGGTCATAGTCCCTTGGGACTATGCCTACTGATTACCACGTTGTCTAGGGTCGTAGGGTAAGCGATCTAATAAATCGCTTATACCTCGAACCCGACCCAGTTTGGTCGATCATTAGGATCCGACCAAACACATTAGGTGACCATAGTGTAGGGAATAACCTTCCGAGGTTATACCTTATGGTCACGACGTTTAAGTAGTTATATGATAGGTAGTTTATATGCCTTAGGTAAATTACCAGAATACCCTTTTCATACATAATTGGTAATTAAGCATATGTAACCTAAACTTTTGTCACGTAACTGATTATGTAACATGTTTAGGCATATAATACTTGTCATAGGACTAGTTAGGCGGTCCGAACGCGTTTCACGCGCACGACACGTTAAAGTAGCATAAGCTTCCTAAACGGGTCGTAATGGGTCGTAAACAATTATGTTAAGTTTCATTTAGCATGTAGGCTTTGTTAAACCAAATGACACGAGTCTCTACACTCGTTTGGTTTACGAAACCTCATTCTATCCAATCATCCGATTAAGGTCCGGTTATTAACATAGTTACCTATATTAGGTGCCGTTTGATTCCGAGATCTATAGCATTACTTGGTGATTTTCTTTTGACAACTGAGCAATCTCAAGTGAGTACATAGACCCCTCTTTTACTGTTTTCCAAACTGTTTTGGGGTGGAACACATGTGCCTACTTGTTACTTTCATGCTTTCCTGTTTTCACATCATATACTGCTATGTTCGTTAGTACATTATAGTACATGATTTCATTACATCTTATGCTAGGTGTGCCCATTGTGTGCATTACTTGGTACATTGTTTTACATTACACTTCATGCTAGGTATGCCCATTGTGTGCATTACTTAGTACATCGTTTTACATGACATTTCATGTTAGGTGTGCCCATTGTGTGCATTACTTGGTACATTGTTTTACATTACACTTCATGCTAGGTATGCCCATTGTGTGCATTACTTAGTACATCGTTTTACATGACATTTCATGCTAGGTATGCCCATTGTGTGCATTACTTAGTACATCGTTTTACATGACATTTCACGCTATGTATGTTCATTTGATTACATACTTAGTGCATTGTTTTCACATGCTCACATTTTGTTATGACATTTGGTTTGTTTACATGGGACAATATATCCATTAACATTAGCTACGTCGTTCGTTAGTAGGTAGTGGTACCATAGGAATTGACAACTCCCGTTCCGGACATCCCAGGGTAAGGGGACAGAAAGGAATGACCGAATTCGTTGACATTAAGACAGATAGACCTTTAATTTGTTTAAAGGGTTTTATCACCACAGTCGCCAGGCTTGGATGTATGCATTTACACAATACCACATAAATGTTCATATTAAATAGTTGCATGCATTTACACAAAACATAACTTTGATTTAAACCAAGTTTTACTTCAATACTTTGTTTTTGTGCATATGGTTTAGTTGAGACATTTCACTTGCCATACATGACATTTTGACATAGACATTTTACACAAAGACATTTGACATGGATATTTGACATAGACATTTGACATGGATATTTGACATAGACATTTGACATGGATAATTGACATAGACATTTGACATGATTTACACTTGACATATTATTCAATACATTTGACAATTTGTTTAAACATAGACTTCTTACATTGGTTGGTTTTGGTTTGATTAAGTGATTAAGTAACGATGCGTGTGTAATATGATACAAGCATGGTGGATACGCCGCTGGTACTTCCTATATATAAGTGTTTGTATGGTATTACATGTCGTAGCGTTATTTGAATCATTTCAGTTTGATACATATAACATTTTATAAAAATAACATACTTTTCACAAGACATTGATTTACAAACAACTTATCTTATACAAACACATTTTTACATGGTTATCTATTTAACCTGACAATTACTTATACATATCATCTGATCTTATTGTTTTCAAATGATTTACAAGACAAAGCAAATAACAAGGTTCATGACTAAACATTTTCTCAAACATAAGTCATGAATCTTATTTTCACAAAACCTATGTATCTCACAGGCATTTTTATGCTGACGTACCTATTTTCACATGTGTTTTCAGGTGCTTTTCCATAGGATGTTGATCACGATACTAGGGCGGACCTGTGCCTTAGAAACTTTAAAAGAAGATAGACTATGTTTAATTATGTTCTGAACACTTAAATTTCCTGTTTGAAACAATGAAACACTCTTGTTTAATAATTAAATAAAACTTTGTATGCCATGGTTATGAGACAATTAATTCTGTCGCAACACGCCCCGATGTTTCCGCCGCGATTTGTTGTTTTACGCGGTCGGGGTGTGACAGAAGAGTTGGTATCAGAGCCAATGGTTATAGGGAACTAGGTTATTAGTAATGCTTTGACCTAGACTATAACTTTTCTAGGAACCTAACACAAGTTATCTTGTGTTTAGATCTTAAAACATGTACATCACCTATCCTTAGGTGATTAACAAAACAAGGAACCAAAATTTTTCTGAAACGATTTTTGAAAAACAATCATCTGTTTTTGAATAAATTTTTACAAGGTTTTGAACCCTCAATTGTAAGGTTTTGAACCCTCTGTTTTATGGTTTTGAACCCTTTTCAGTATTGGTTTTTGGCCTTGTGCCTTCAAATTTTCAAAATCCCGTCAAACGTTTTGGGTTTTAAATAATGTGAACATGTGCAAACTGGAAGGGTGAATGCCTGTATTCTGGGTTTTCTGTCTAGGCAAGCACTTCGTATACATCTCAACCAGACGCGAGACCAGTTGTGCTTACCTGGGAATTCTTGGAGTGAGTGTTCACTTATAGGCGAGCATGTCTTCATTATACATTATTTTTGACCCATTTGCTTTGATTAGTCACTGTGAGTCGTTTGTTTGCTTTGTGATACGGACGAATGACCACCATCTATGCTGTTTGCAATTCTTGTTTTTATCATCTCATTCTTTTCATCCAATCATCTCACTCGTTCTTTTCATGTTTTCCTCTTTTAGAATGCCTCCTCGACGCGAGAATCAGATAGCAACTGCCGAGCTGGCAGAAATTATTGCGCAGCAGATGGCTGCTCAGTTTCCAAATCTCTTTGCTCAATGGAACCAGGCCAACAACAACAACAATGTTCCATGCAAATACAAGGATTTTAACCAGGCCAAACCACTCAAGTTTAGTGGTTCTGAGGGAGCGACTGGGCTTCTTCAGTGGTTCGAGAGTATAGAGAATACCTTTCGCCATGTGCAGTGTCCGGATAATCGCAAGGTCGAGTTCTCCTCGAGCGTATTTCAGAAGAGGGCTTTGACATGGTGGAACGGGGTTATGAGAGACCGGGGTGCAGAAGTTGCTCTCGCACAGACATGGGCTGAACTTAGAGCCCTTATGATGAGGGAATTCTGTCCTCGCCATGAACAACGAGCATTGGAGAAAGAGTTTGATGTATTGAAGCAAGATAGTGGTGAGCACAGGGCTTATACTGATCGGTTTGAAGAATTGAGTCTGCTTTGCCCAACAATGGTCACCCCACTCGACAAGGCTATCGAGAGATACATCGATGGCCTACCCGACTCGGTACAAGACATTCTTACTGGTAGTAACCCTGCCACACTTCGTCAGGCGATCGAGCTATCTGCGACATTGACTGAGTCGCAGATTAGAAAGGGAAAGCTACACAGGAAGGGTGACAAGGGCAAGAAGCAGTCGGCGGACAAGGAAGATAGCAAGAAAGGTCAAAACTTGAATGGAAAGAACTCTGGTTCTTCGAAGAGGTCAAAGAAGCGTAAGGCTTCTCAAAATTTTGCTATCACTGCCCAAGCTAATCAGGCAGCTCTCAACCAACCTGCACAGCCCCCAGCGAAGAGACCCTATTCAGGAAATGCACCTTTGTGCAATAGATGCAACAGTCACCACCAGCCGCAACTTCCATGCCGTTTCTGTACTAACTGTGGGAAATCAGGCCATCTCGCCAATTTTTGTCGATCTGCTCAGAATCCCGCGGTTCAGAACCCGGCTCAACAAGCTGCTCCGCAACAGGGTCAAGCTGCACGACCACAATACCCACCAGGTGCTTGTTACAATTGTGGGGATCTGACCCACTATAGGAATCGGTGCCCAAGGCTAGCCAACCAGAACCAGAACCAGAACCAGAACCAGAACCAGAACCCGGCTCTGGCTCGAGGCCGAGTTTTTAACATGAATGCCCAAGAGGCACAGGCTGACGATAATGTGGTGAACGGTACGTTCTTTATTAATAATCAGCCTGCATCTGTTCTTTTCGGTTCTGGTGCCGATAAGAGTTTCGTGTCTTTGTCTTTTGAGCAAATGCTTCGCGTGTCTAGAACGAAACTAGGCAAATCTTTGACAGTAGAGGTTGCTAGTGGTGAACCCATTATTCTTGATTCTGTTCTTCACAACTGCCAGTTGAATCTTAACGATCATCTTTTTCCTATTGACCTCGCGCCTATGCAACTTGGAAGCTTTGACGTTATTGTGGGAATGGATTGGTTATCCAAGCATCACGCAGAGATAGTTTGTTCCGAGAAGATTGTTCGTGTGCCGCTTTCGACAGGCGAGATCCTGCAGGTTCAAGGTGAGAAGCCTACCGGTGGTCTCAAACTCATGTCTTGTTTTAAAGCTCGGAAGTATCTACAGAAGAACTATGTGGCTTTCTTAGCACATGTTACAGAAGATAAAGGCAGGGGTAAGTCTATTTCAGATATTCCTGTCGTTCGGGATTATTCTGAAGTGTTCCCTGAAGAATTACCTGGTCTACCTCCAGCACGCCAAGTCGAGTTCCGCATTGATCTCGTACCTGGTGCAAATCCCATTGCCAGAGCTCCATATCGTCTTGCACCATCTGAGATGCAAGAGTTGTCTAAACAGCTTCAGGAGCTCTCTGACAAAGGTTTTATACGTCCTAGTTTTTCACCTTGGGGTGCTCCCGTTCTTTTTGTCAAGAAGAAGGATGGATCCTTTAGGATGTGTATCGATTATCGTGAGCTTAACAAGCTTACCATCAAGAACCGATATCCTCTACCTCGCATTGATGATCTCTTTGATCAGTTACAAGGCGCTTCTTATTTTTCGAAGATTGATCTGCGATCTGGATATCATCAACTTCGGGTGCAAGAAAAAGACATTCCGAAGACAGCGTTCCGTACTCGTTATGGGCATTATGAATTCACAGTCATGCCATTCGGTTTGACTAATGCTCCTGCTGTTTTCATGGACTTAATGAATAGGGTCTGTAAACCTTATTTGGATCAGTTCGTCATTGTTTTTATTGACGACATCTTGATTTATTCTAAGACGCAAGCTGATCACGAGCAACATCTTCGTCTTACCCTTGAACTCCTAAAGAAAGAGCAACTTTTCGCCAAATTCTCCAAGTGCGAATTTTGGCTTAAAGAAGTTCAATTTTTGGGGCATGTTATCAACAAACGGGGTATTCATGTAGATCCCTCCAAGATCAGTGCGATTAAGGATTGGGATACACCTACTACTCCTACTGAAGTTCGTTCTTTTCTTGGTCTAGCGGGTTATTATCGCCGCTTCATAGAAAACTTCTCGAAGATTGCAGTTCCTCTAACTGCTCTAACTCAGAAGAAAATGCCCTTTTATTGGGGAAACAAACAAGAGGAAGCTTTTCAACACCTGAAGCAGAATCTTTGCGATGCGCCTGTTCTATCATTGCCTGAGGGTGATGATGATTTTGTTGTGTATTGTGATGCATCAAAATTGGGTCTTGGCTGTGTTCTTATGCAAAGGAACAAAGTCATAGCCTATGCATCGAGGCAGTTGAAGATACATGAGAAAAACTACACTACTCATGATCTTGAGTTGGGTGCAGTTGTCTTTGCTCTCAAGATCTGGAGACACTATTTGTACGGTACAAAATGTGTGGTTTTCACTGACCACAAAAGTCTTCAGCATATCTTCAACCAAAAAGAACTCAACATGAGACAACGACGTTGGGTTGAGCTTTTAAACGACTATGACTGCGAAATTCGCTACCATCCTGGTAAGGCGAATGTCGTAGCTGATGCATTAAGTCGTAAGGAACGTACTAAGCTTCATTGTGTACGTGTTCAATCTGTTATTCAAGCTCGATCCGATATCCAAGCACGCATTTCTCAGTCTCAACAATCTTGTGTTTCACAAGGATTGATGGATAAGGAATTTCCTTATCACATAACACCTGCACTGGAACTGAAGGACAATGGATCATATTACTTCATGGACCGTTTGTGGGTCCCAAGCCTAGATGATCTTCGTACCTTGCTTATGGATGAAGCCCATAAGTCTCGTTATTCTATTCATCCGGGCTCAGATAAAATGTATAAGGATCTTCGTATTCACTATTGGTGGCCTGGTATGAAGAAAGACATTGCCTTATACGTATCCAAATGCCTTACTTGTCTAAAGGTTAAGGCTGAACATCAGCGTCCTTCGGGATTATTGGAGCAACCAGAGATCCCAGTTTGGAAATGGGAAAACATTACTATGGATCTTGTTACCAAACTCCCGCGCACAAAGAAAGGTCATGATGCCATCTGGGTAGTCGTTGATCGTCTTACAAAGTCAGCACATTTCTTGCCAATCCGTGAGGATTTTCCTGCTGACAGACTTGCTCAAATCTATGTAGATGAAATTGTAGCTCGACATGGTGTTCCGTTGAACATCATTTCTGACAGAGATGCTCGTTTCACTTCTCATTTTTGGAGAACCATGCAATCTGCTATGGGGACCCAACTTAATCTGAGCACAGCTTATCATCCGCAAACGGATGGTCAATCTGAGAGAACAATCCAGACTCTGGAGGATATGCTTAGAGCTTGTGTGATCGATTTTGGTGGTAGCTGGGATTCACATCTTAAATTGATTGAATTCTCCTACAACAACAGTTATCACACTAGCATCAAAATGGCTCCTTTCGAAGCTCTCTATGGTCGAAAATGTCGTTCACCAGTCTGCTGGAATGAGATTGGCGAGGCCCAACTTACTGGACCTGCCCTCATTTTAGAGACAACTGACAAGGTCAAGAAAGTTCGTGATAACCTTCAGGCAGCTAGAAACCGTCAGAAGATTTACGCGGACCCAAAACGCAAAGCCTTGGAATTTCAAGTCGGTGATCGAGTATTACTTAAGGTCTCACCTTGGAAAGGTGTGATCAGATTTGGAAAGAAAGGAAAACTTGCACCTAGATACGTTGGACCATTCAAGATCGTCGAAAGAATCGGAAAGGTAGCCTACAGACTTGAGTTACCTCCTGAACTGGGAAATGTTCATCCAACTTTTCACGTGTCCAATCTCAAGAAGTGTACAGCTGAAGAGAACTTCTCCATACCGCTTGACGAAATTCGTGTTGGCAAAACACTGAAATTTGTTGAGAGACCAGTGGAAATCATGGAACGTGAAGTCAAGTGGCTTAAACGCAAGCGCATTCCTTTGGTCAAAGTTCGCTGGGAAGCTAAACGTGGACCTGAGTTTACTTGGGAACGCGAAGATCAAATGAAAGCGAAATATCCACATCTTTTTCCACGAGTTTCCTCTAAATAAATTTCGGGACGAAATTTCCACAAGTAGGGGAGACTGTAACAACTGTGCTTGTAATCACTATGAACAGTTCTGTTATCAATAAAATAATGTTATTTGATCCCAATGTTTGTTTTGTTATGTTATACATTTTTCATGTTTTGACTTTTGTTCAATTCCAAACTCTACATCGCTTTCTAGAGAGTTATACGCAAACTAGTGCGTAAACGTACTCAGTTTAATGCGAGAAATACTCCGGAACATCAACATATATCCAACATACCTTAAATAACCTTTAGATAACTTAGAAATAAGTTTTAAAGGCTTTGGTATGTCAAAAACAAGTTAATTCGCTTACAGGGACTAAATATGACAAACTGCGAAAGTATGTCAATTTGAACTGTAACGAACATTCCGGAACATAACCATAAGTTAAACACACCTTAAATATCCTTTACATAGCTTAGAAATAGGCTTTGAGGGGTTCGGTGTGCTAAAATAAACTTTTGGATCATTCAGGGACTAAAAGTGTCAAAAAGTGCACAAGTTTGCATTTTCGCGCATAACTTACGTTCTGAATACATCTGGACATCCAAAAATTTATGTAAGCATGACTATATTTTATTTTATTGATCGCCTTAAGAAAAATCCATTCGTTTCGTCATTTGGATCGTTTTTCGCGCTTATGCGCATTCCGTCGTAATTAAGCGAACATCGCGACCGTACGGCCAAACGAACCGACATTCGAGATATTTTTGAGCACATTTTAAGTTCCCTATACTTTAACTTCATTTTTGAGCTTTGAAATGGGGTTAACGGGCCTTAAACGTGTCAAAAATGGCCTAAATACATTTCAGGGACCAAAACTGTAATTCTGCCAAAGTTCACCCATACGATGCGTATGGTATATATACCATACGATGCGTATGGGGTCTCCAGACCAGGTGCAATGTTTAAACAGCCTGTTTTCAGCAGATTTAACCACAACCACATGTTTTCACTTGCTTAGTCACTAGATAAGGATGGAATTAAGCTTCCATAACCTTGCAACAAGTGTACGGACTAGATCTTTTCCCCTTTTCCAAGAAACGATCCTAACGGCTCTACCTTTTCTATAAATACCCATCCACCCACAACCCCAAAACCCACAAATCTGATTAAGAAAGCTCTAAGTTGGAACCTTCGTTTCATACCTGAGCTATTTTGATCTGGGTTAGCATTCGGGGACCCTTCGTAAGTATTCTTTCGTTCTTTTCCTTATTTTTACTGCTTTTCGAGTCAGAAAGTCAAACTTTGTTTGACTTTCAGCGTTGACCAGTAATGGTCAATGCGAAGTTCGTTTGAACTTCGCAACGTGATTGTAATCACGATGGTCATAGTCCCTTGGGACTATGCCTACTGATTACCACGTTGTCTAGGGTCGTAGGGTAAGCGATCTAATAAATCGCTTATACCTCGAACCCGACCCAGTTTGGTCGATCATTAGGATCCGACCAAACACATTAGGTGACCATAGTGTAGGGAATAACCTTCCGAGGTTATACCTTATGGTCACGACGTTTAAGTAGTTATATGATAGGTAGTTTATATGCCTTAGGTAAATTACCAGAATACCCTTTTCATACATAATTGGTAATTAAGCATATGTAACCTAAACTTTTGTCACGTAACTGATTATGTAACATGTTTAGGCATATAATACTTGTCATAGGACTAGTTAGGCGGTCCGAACGCGTTTCACGCGCACGACACGTTAAAGTAGCATAAGCTTCCTAAACGGGTCGTAATGGGTCGTAAACAATTATGTTAAGTTTCATTTAGCATGTAGGCTTTGTTAAACCAAATGACACGAGTCTCTACACTCGTTTGGTTTACGAAACCTCATTCTATCCAATCATCCGATTAAGGTCCGGTTATTAACATAGTTACCTATATTAGGTGCCGTTTGATTCCGAGATCTATAGCATTACTTGGTGATTTTCTTTTGACAACTGAGCAATCTCAAGTGAGTACATAGACCCCTTTTTTACTGTTTTCCAAACTGTTTTGGGGTGGAACACATGTGCCTACTTGTTACTTTCATGCTTTCCTGTTTTCACATCATATACTGCTATGTTCGTTAGTACATTATAGTACATGATTTCATTACATCTTATGCTAGGTGTGCCCATTGTGTGCATTACTTAGTACATTGTTTTACATTACACTTCATGCTAGGTATGCCCATTGTGTGCATTACTTAGTACATCGTTTTACATGACATTTCATGCTAGGTGTGCCCATTGTGTGCATTACTTGGTACATTGTTTTACATTACACTTCATGCTAGGTATGCCCATTGTGTGCATTACTTAGTACATCGTTTTACATGACATTTCATGCTAGGTATGCCTATTGTGTGCATTACTTAGTACATCGTTTTACATGACATTTCACGCTATGTATGTTCATTTGATTACATACTTAGTGCATTGTTTTCACATGCTCACATTTTGTTATGACATTTGGTTTGTTTACATGGGACAATATATCCATTAACATTAGCTACGCCGTTCGTTAGTAGGTAGTGGTACCATAGGAATTGACAACTCCCGTTCCGGACATCCCAGGGTAAGGGGACAGAAAGGAATGACCGAATTCGTTGACATTAAGACAGATAGACCTTTAATTTGTTTAAAGGGTTTTATCACCACAGTCGCCAGGCTTGGATGTATGCATTTACACAATACCACATAAATGTTCATATTAAATAGTTGCATGCATTTACACAAAACATAACTTTGATTTAAACCAAGTTTTACTTCAATACTTTGTTTTTGTGCATATGGTTTAGTTGAGACATTTCACTTGCCATACATGACATTTTGACATAGACATTTTACACAAAGACATTTGACATGGATATTTGACATAGACATTTGACATGGATATTTGACATAGACATTTGACATGGATAATTGACATAGACATTTGACATGATTTACACTTGACATATTATTCAATACATTTGACAATTTGTTTAAACATAGACTTCTTACATTGGTTGGTTTTGGTTTGATTAAGTGATTAAGTAACGATGCGTGTGTAATATGATACAAGCATGGTGGATACGCCGCTGGTACTTCCTATATATAAGTGTTTGTATGGTATTACATGTCGTAGCGTTATTTGAATCATTTCAGTTTGATACATATAACATTTTATAAAAATAACATACTTTTCACAAGACATTGATTTACAAACAACTTATCTTATACAAACACATTTTTACATGGTTATCTATTTAACCTGACAATTACTTATACATATCATCTGATCTTATTGTTTTCAAATGATTTACAAGACAAAGCAAATAACAAGGTTCATGACTAAACATTTTCTCAAACATAAGTCATGAATCTTATTTTCACAAAACCTATGTATCTCACAGGCATTTTTATGCTGACGTACCTATTTTCACATGTGTTTTCAGGTGCTTTTCCATAGGATGTTGATCACGATACTAGGGCGGACCTGTGCCTTAGAAACTTTAAAAGAAGATAGACTATGTTTAATTATGTTCTGAACACTTAAATTTCCTGTTTGAAACAATGAAACACTCTTGTTTAATAATTAAATAAAACTTTGTATGCCATGGTTATGAGACAATTAATTCTGTCGCAACACGCCCCGATGTTTCCGCCGCGATTTGTTGTTTTACGCGGTCGGGGTGTGACATTTTGTTACCAAGTTTATCAGTGATTTTCACTTCTTGGCCTTTCTTGTTTGTTGGAATAAACTCAGTGGTTACATCAGTGGTTTGAACAGATTTTCCAAAAGCAGTGTTTTCATCATCATGTTTTCTATAACCAACACCAAATTTCACATTGCTTTTTATCTGTTTTTCAAGCATAACCTCATACCCTTTGCATGATTCCACCCATCTTTCACAGGTGATCTGGGTGGACTCCAACTCCTTTTTTCAAACTTGGTATTTTTCTACCATAGTTTGGAGTTGAGTTTTGGTTATGCTTTGTTCTTCTTTCAGACTGCTGATCTCTTTTTCCTTTTCAGTCAATTTGTTTTTAAGTTCTTTTAAAGACCTTTCAAATTTGACTTCATCAGTTAAGATTTTATTCTGAAGGTTTTCATTTACCTCTTTGATGTTAGCAAAAGCAATAATGCAATTGTCAGAACACAGTTTTTCAAGAACTTGAGGTGATACCTTGGCAACAGCCATCATTGCACAATCACATTGATGATTTTCTTCATCATCAGCTCTTTCTTCTTTCTCACATGCTTTCTCATTTTTCTCTTCTTCTTTGTCCTCTTTGGACCATGGGTCTGTCAGTGGTTCAATCAGGGTTTCTGAATTTTCTCCCAGCAGCAGTTCACCAGCAACTGCATTAACAACTGCTTCAGTCACCTCATCCACCGTTTCATCACTTAGCTGTTCACCTTCAGTTTCAATCCCCTCTGGTATTGACTCTAATGCCATCAAACAAAATTCATCATTAGAAGCATAGAGTGCAAAATTTTCATCACTAAGCTCATCAGGCATGCTGCTCCAGTCAACAAAGCCTTGAGTGAAAAAACTTTGCTGATCTGGTTGTACCACTGCTGGAGCAGCTGTTTGAGGTTCAGGTTGCACTTGTGCCTGGGGGACAGGGGTTTGAACATATTGAATCTGGGGAACAGTGGTTTGGACATAGTGCACTGGCACAGGGGCAGCAGCATAATGTGCAGCGTTAACATGAGCTGCCGGGGTATATTGGACATAGTGCACAGTGCCTTGATTTTGAGGTCTAGGATTTGAGCTAGGGTGAGTGATTATAGGACCAGTAGTTTGACTCCTGCATTCCCTAGCGAAATGTCCCAACCTATTACACTTGTAACACTTTATTTTCGATTTATCCAACCCAACCCTCAGATTCCCATGTAAACCTGCGAATTTTCGCCCTGTTCTTTTGTAGAATTTGCTAGTTCTAACACTGAGCAAAGCCAATTGGTGCAGGATGTCCATTTCCTCTAAGTCAGTGGGATCAAAATGTTGTAAATCATTGAGTTCAAAGCACAAATTGTCTGACATCTGGTTTTCAGTGTTTGCAGTGAAAGCATAGTTTGCAGAGTGAGAATCAGGGTTGGTAAAGTTACCACCAGCTGTTATATCAATGAAATGATCATAACCCTGTTCCTTACTACTGCCACCAGATTCTTCCTGGCCCATAAGAGCTGTGCTACTGAATGAGTAATCATCAGTGGCTTTTCCAGACTCTTGCAACTTCTTTTTCTGGTTCAACTCCCTTTCATAAGTCAGGAGTCTACCATGAAGTTGGGTCAGGGTCAGATCTTTGAACTCAACAGAGTTTCTAGTCACAAATGCAATTGTGTCCCATTTATCAGGTAGCGACCTAAGAAACCTGCTATTTTGGGTTGATTTTGGAAATTCAACCTTAACAAGCCTTAGCTCACTGATGAGACAACTGAACCGTTCAAATTGTTGGGTCAATGATTCACCCTTAATGTGACAGAAGGTTTCATACTGCTGATTCAGAATTTCCCTATTGTTTTCAATAACTTCTTCGGTTCCCCCAAACTGTTCCTTCAAAGCATCCCATAGCTCTTTGGCGCTGTTACAATGTAACAGTCCAGCATAGATCTCATTTGGTAATGAAGATGCTATGATGCTAAATGTTTTGGCATCCAGTTTGAATTTTTGAAAATCAGTTTCAGTATAGTTTTCATAAGGTTTTGGTACGAACTTCTTTGGATCCTCAGCACTTGGCACCGTAGGAACATGGGGACCAAAAACAACAGACCTCCAACATCCAGTGTTCTGTTGAGCAAGGATGTGACCCATCCTTCTCTCCCAGATGTTGTATTCATTTCTTTTAAGCATGGGTGGTTTAAAAAGTGAGCCAATGTTATTCTTATCATCTTGAGATTGTGACGTCATCTTGGTTGTTTTACAGACACTGATTAATCAACTTTAATGGTGATTAAACCTTGCTCTGTTTTTCAACACAAACGAACAAACTATCGATATCAACGATTTTGAGCTGAACTATTTATGTCAAAATGATTGTTAAATCAAATTTGACTGTCCAAGCTCTGATACCAATTGTTGGATCTGAGTTTGGTTTTGATTGTATTTTCTGTTTGAATTAAAATGGAAATGGATGAGTTGTGCAGCGGAATTAATATGGAAACAAACTTTGCATACAATCAAACGAGAGTATTGCTTTGATCAAGACATTTTCAACAAAGAACCGAATGATTGAATTTAATTTCAACAACGATTACAAAGTAATTCTTGAATACAAACTCCCCCTCAGCCAGAGCTCAGTGTTTGTTCGTGCAAAGAAGACGGTGTTGCAAAGAGCTAATAGAACAGTACAGAGCACTGTTCTATTTATATGCACTAGCAAACCACTGAGCATCTTAGCTGACGTCACCAAGAAAGTGACATCTAACCTCCTAACAAACTCTAACCTCTGATCTATACAAACACTGCTATACTAACTACTGCTATTACATTTTATTTCACAAAAGACACTTAAACAGCTGTTGCATCCTTCTACTGCTGTGAACGCAGCAGTGCTTGTCCGGATCAGCAGTACTTGACTCAAGACAGTAGACTGAGCAGCAGAGCTTTAGTCTTCTATCAGTCTTCACAAGAGCAGCATATTAACGGTCAGTGGCTTGTACGATCAGTAGATAGGAGGTCAGCAGATGTTGAAACCACTTTCAAGGGGAGAGACTTGTATGTAACATCTGCTTATTCTGGATCCACTGCTCTGATCCAGTTTTGGCTTTAATTATCTGTTCCTCTGGTAGGGTTCAATCCCAACACGATCACTCATGAACAAATTCGTGACGTTGTGTTTTAGAAGTTATTGGTTTATTCACGTTGTGTTTATTTCAGTTACAAGTGTAAACAACTTACATTTCCGTATAACACACTGGTATAAATAGTTTAGATTATGTATAATACTCCAATATAACTAACTTACATTCCGTATAACACACCAGTATAAACAATTTACATTCCATATAACACACCGGTATAAACAGCTTAGATTTCGTATAACACACTAGTATAAACAACTTAGATTCCGTATAACACACAAGTATAAACAACTTTGATTGCCAGTATAACATACTAGTATAATCAACTTAGATTTCGTATAACACACTAGTATAAACAACTTCGATCTCCAGTATAACACACCAATATAAACAACTTAGATTATGTATAACACACCATTATAAAAGCTTGCATTCTGTATAACACACTAGTATAAACAGATTAGATCGCAAAAAAAAAACACGTATGAACATTTTTTTGGAATAGATTATAGTGTTATTGTTCTCCATTGTTTGAATGTTCTTGAATCATGTTGATGTCTAGATCCATGATTTTAGAGATTGATGGTTAATTAATGAAGAAATGGCTAGAATAAAGGAAGTGATGGTAATTTCTTTATTTAAAACATGATTAATGACTACAATGCCCCTCGCCTATTAAATGAATCAATAACTAAAACAAAAATATTACAAAAATGCCACCCAACTAATCTCAACCATTGATCAAACACATCCAATGGCACAAAATACTTCCTACACTTTGTAGAAAAAACACACTTTGTAGAGGAACCTCACCCTTATTTAGATAAATAGAGTTATATATATATATAAATCGGAATTATGACATCAGCATGGACAATGTGGCATATCTCAGAGGTTGACACGTAAGCAAAGTGAGGTCATCCTGTAATAAATAGTAATTAAATTACTTAATGGTTATCGATGTGCATTCTTTATCGCATTTCGGACAAACCAATGAAGTATGTGACAGATTCATGACCTCATCAGAAATGGTTTTAGCATATTGTAAATATTCAGATGGATTATTATCGTCATCGACTAGGGAAAAAATATTAAAAACCAACAACATCAAAACAAAAGTGTATCTCGAAAAAAAACGGGGTTTGGCTCAGATTTCCGATAATCAAAAGGCTGCAAAGTGGGGTTGCAAGTTCAAAAACTTACCCTCCACCATCGTTTTCGCGCCATCGTCATCAAAATCTAGGTTTTTTTTCCATCATCGCCACCCAAATCCAACCGATCAAAACCCACATAGTTCACTTATCAAAAAATTATCGTAAAATCAAAAAATCAGCCGTAAATCAACCCCATCAGATCAAACCCTCAACATCAAAAACAATTCAACACAAATCAACCCCCCCCCCCCCAAACATACCAAAAAAGCAAACAAAATCAAAAACAGAAATCAACACCCACCATTTCTAGAGAGAGAAACCCACAAGAAATTAACACCCACTAAACAAAATCAAGAACAGTAACCACCACCACCGCCTAGGGGTCCGCCACCAAACCCAACGCAACCACCACCAAACACCGGTCGCAAAAGGGGGCTGCAGGAGGAGAGGGAGGCCGAAGATGGCGGTGAACACTTCGGACCATCATCATCCTCGTAAACTCTTCATCGTTATCAGAAGCAACCGCCGTCACCACCGCCGAGGCGGCGGGGCCGTCGTCGGAATTCGCCACCGGTCTCTCTCTCTCTCTCTCTCTGCCTCTCGGGTCTCTCTCTTTCATCGTTCTCCCCGTCTCTCGTGTTGTTGCCGTCGTACGCCACCACCAAACGGTGGTGGCCGGCCGTTTTACCCGAGAAATGGAAGGAAGTATCAGATGCTTGGTTTGAGTTGTGATTTGGGAGGTGGTTGTTGGTTTGAGTTGTGATTTGGGAAGATTTTGCACAGGATGAAGAGGAGAGATGATTAAGGAATTCAATAGAGAAAGAGAGATGAGAGATAGGATCTCAAGAGAGAGAAAGTTGCAAATCTCTGCAACTATAAAGGCAGAGGAGAGAGGAGAGATGAGAGATTAGACATTTATAGGAAATGACCAAACTACCCCTTTTCCTGATTGGTTGAGAGTGGTTCTCGCGGTTCTTACAACTGGAGGTGGTTTCTATTTTAGCAGCTCCCTATCCCTATATATATATATATATATATATATATATAGGGGATCGCTAGAATGAGAACCACCACGAGTTATGAGAACCGCGCCCCGCGGGTGGCCGTCGGCGACGAAATTTTTTTTACACCTAGATCCGTATATTTTAGGACCGGGTGTAAATTTTCGGTTCAAACGGCGCGCCCGAGGGGGTAGTTTTTTACGCCCAAAGTTTGGGTTTTTTTAATTTTTCTTTTTGTTTTACCAAACTTTGGGCGTAAAAAACTACCCCCTCGGGCGCGCCGTTTGAACCGAAAATTTACACCCGGTCCTAAAATATAAGGATCTAGGTGTAAAAAAAATTTCGTCGCCGACGGCCACCCGCGGGGCGCGGTTCTCGTGGTTCTCATAACTCGTGGTGGTTCTCATTCTAGCGGCTCCCTATATATATATATATATTATTGAAAAAGACATGTGATATGTAACACTATAAAAAAGAGTATTTTTTTTCTTGTTTTAATATTTTAGTTTCATAATTAGTAATTTATATCTAAAAGGTATCTTTTGGATAAAGTTATATATATATATAGAGGGCGGTTAACCTACATTAAGCGTAATCGTACATTAAGTACGCGACAATCCTGACCGTAGGATCAAGGGATGTAAAGCATGATTAAGTAAAAGTTTAAAAGCGGGTATGAAATCGTAATTACGGTAACCAAAGGTTAAAATGGTCAATTTCCTATAACTATATACCCGACTAAATCTCAGTATCTAATCAAAAACCCATATTTGAACACCAAAAATTACGGTGAGTTTGAAGAAGAGTACGACGGATTGAGAACGGCGACGGCAACGGTGAACGACAAACGACCATCGATTTCAAGTGAGAATGACGAATCCGGCATTAAGAGGTATCGATTAAAGCATCTTCTAATCCGGTTTATTTTGTTATTCAGTCATACCTTTTTAGTTGAACTAATCGGCGGTTTCATTGTATGTTGAACAAGGTAAACAAGAGAGACGGAGCAAAAAAAGAAACGATCCGGTGAAGACGGTGCACAGTAGCGGCATAAAACCAGGTTTGATGTTGATTGAGGTTTCTTCTAGAAAAATTCGGTCCTTCGTAACTAGCGTTATTTGATATGAAGATGCGTAGTTTTATGTTGTTTCATTGATATGTATTAGCGGTATTACCAGGCTTGACATTAGATGATGTTGATTCTTTGATATGAACTAACGGTATTAGGTTAAATTGTGAAATTGGGTATTTTGGATTGTTAAGTGAAATTGGGGATTTTATTAGCTAAAATAAGGAATTGTTGATATTGGGCTAACAAGCGGCATTAGCATGATTGATATTACATATGTTGATTCTTTGATATGCACTAGCGGTATTAGGCTAAAAAGCGGCATTAGCATGATTGATATTACATATGTTGATTCTTTGATATGCACTAGCGGTATTAGGCTAACAAGCGGCATTAGTTTTAAAGTGCACATAGTGTTGATTCTTTGATATGCACTAGCGGTATTAGGCTAACAAGCGGCATTAGCATGATTGATATTACATATGTTGATTCTTTGATATGCACTAGCGGTATTAGGCTAACAAGCGGCATTAGTTTTAAAGTGCACATAGTGTGACCTGTAATCATGTCCACCAATCCAGAAAAAAAATAACAACGCCTGATGTTATATGAAAAACGTAATTTGCTATGTTAATTTTTTATATTGAAATATGAATGTAGGGGTTGCTGATGATGATGATGATTTTGAACCCCCAATTCAGCCGATTATGCCAAACCAACCTCACAAGTTAAACATAAATAAAAAGCAAACAAAATTAAGGCTTCAAGATGATGATGATGACTTTGAAGTACCGATTAAAGACTTGATGATCAAGAGGGGTGAAAAAACGAAAAAAAGGCCAAATCCTCCAACTGACCAAGATGATGATGACTTTGAGCCAGTAAGAAAGAAACCATCGAAAGACGAAAAGAAGATGGATCCTATAAAGGGGAAACAGAAGATTACCGATGCAGAACCAATTAGGAAAGAACCAAGACCGTACTATGATTATCACCATGATGTAATAAGCCTACGGTGTAGTCCTTTTGGTTTCTTGGATACAGTTAAACACTTTACTGAATCGCAAGTAGCGGATGTGAAGAGCATTGGATTTGGTGATGTTCTTGATATAAAGCTTTATCATATAAGCACACGTTTAGGTTATTGGCTCGTACGAAACTATGACGAGCAATATAGCACGCTAAACATAGGAAATCACAAGATAGAAATCACCCGAGATTCAGTACATGACGTGTTTGGTATTCCAAAGGGGGATGTTATAGTACGGGAAAAAAATAAGCCAAGGAAAGGAGCGATAGTGGAAAAAAATACTGCTACTCAAGGCGCAGAAACAACCATTGATGAGTTCAAAAACCAATGGCCAGACACCAACAAGATTACTCATACATTACTTGCAAAAACTATGAAAACACAAACCAATGGGGGGCGATTATTCAAGTTAAATTTCCTAGCCTACTGGAACACTTTGTTTGTAGAGATAACAAAGTCAACAACTGTTAAACAAAGTTTTCTACTTACAATTGACAAAGATGAAGACATCTCAAAACTCGATTGGTGCTCCTTTGTTTTAGAATCGCTCAAACGAACTAGGCAAGGTTGGAAAAAATTGGACTCACAATACAATGGGCCAGTTGCATTTCTAACGGTATGTTTTATATACATCTTTAAAACTTTTACTAAATACAATATTGCTGTTAGTAATTTGTTTTTTTCAAAAAAACAAAATGCAGCTTCTATACAGCCATTATTTCAACCAAAAACACAAAATTTTCGATGAAGTTGTCAAACTGCTTGTCATACATTATGTAACATCTGGTATGATTGACGACGTGGAAGAATATTTATACAACAATGGGCCGCTGAATGTTGAAGATTGTGATGAAGTTGAAAAAGACGAAGAAACGAATGATAATAGCCAGGATCAACAACATGTTACTACCACGGACATCAATGCCGATGCTCAAATAAATGAAAATGCTCCGACAACACCATTAGAAATCGTAAAACAACACACTTCGACAGTATTCACGGACCTTTTCGGTGACAACATCCCGTTACACGAGGCTGCTGCGGTACAAGAAAACCTCACCGAATTCGATACATCAGATCAGCCTATGGCAGATACGGATGACTTCATACTACCACCAGTTGATAACACACAGGTCTACAAAAGAAGAAACCTGGCTGGGGAAGATCCGATTGACGAAAGTTACATACAATCAACTACGGATTGGTTTGAGGGCTGGAATCCAAATGAACATATTTCAGAATTGAACATAGAAGAAATGGGCATAGGGACACAAACGCAAAAAGAGCTTGACTACTGCAACACTCCGGTTCAACTAACCGGGGTGATCTATGATCATGCTGCGCGAGAAGCCTCAAACAAAAATAAAAAGGTAAACTGGATTTTTGTTTGTGTTATTATGAATAACGCATGGTATAATGCTTGTTTATAATGTTAATGTTATAATGCTTGTGTAAACAATTAGGGTTTCAAAACATGAACATATGCTGCTTCTGGTTTAGGCTGACATTACTCTGAACTGAGCCTAAAATATATATTACGCTAGTTTCCATGCAAATGACGCATATTATTGAACAAAATGAAAATTACGCTTGTTACATTAAAAATCACGCATGATATTGATGAAACTCCAATTCTGCAGCTGTTGTTGAAAACAATGGACAAGAATATAAATAAATACATTTCTCTGGTTACGGAAATGAATAATCTCGTTAAGGGCGTAAAGGAAAAATGTTTCTGGGATCGAGAAATTATGGGAATGTGTAAACGATGGGATGATGCGGTTAAAAATACAGTTCCGATAACTGATGAAACAAGCTCTGGAGGTGATGAGGCGTTCCAAAACAAAGTTGGACAGGGTGGCGAAACAATTCAATCAATAGGAGGCGATGGAGATGCAACAGTGGAACATGTAATCACAGGAAAAGAAAAAGGTAGATAATAATTTGTGTTATTTGTTAATATTTACAAGAACTTTTGTTTAATAATAACAAAAACGTTTGTGATTTTATAGGGTGTGATGATGTTCAAAATATGACATTTGATGATGGGGGTATTACAGACTCATGCCTGGCTGCCTTACAAACCATCGAACCAGGCGTATACAGGCAGACGACAGAAGGTAACAAAAATACGTTCATTACTAAAAAAAATAACAGTTTTCTAACTTGTGATTACAATAAGTTAACCTACTCGAACATACAAACAGTGACACAAACAGATGTGGTAGTCAGCATGGACCAACCTGTAAATCTGGCAGAGTGCAGTCAGCAACAAGCACAAAGCCAGAATACAATAACCGAGTCGATGTTGAATGAGCTTGAAAAGATAAACCCTGACGTGTTTGGTAAAGAAAATCCTCCGACCACATCAGCTGATGAAACTGATGAAGTAACAGATGCAGAACTACAGTCGGTTGAAACGCTTTTAAAATTGGCTCCCATCCTACAAACATCAAATGAAAATAATCAAACCACTCCTGTCTCTGAGAACACAAACAAAACGGATGACGAGATACATAGAACGCGTATCAAAATTTGGAGGGAAAAGAAGGAAAAGCGGATGGCAGAATTAGGTGACGCATACAGATCACCTTACTGCAACAGGATAACCAACTTATATGAGCCACTTCTGGACCGTGACCAAACGATCATCTGTTATCTCTTATCTCCGGTCGGAGATATTGGGTAAAATTTTTCTCCCTGATAATGAGTTTAAAATTTTCATCCCTTTTTAAACTGATCTTTATTTGTATGAAAAAAACAGGACCTTAATATACAAGTCTGAAAGTGGAGTCGAAACGCTAAAAATCATTTTTGAAACCTTCCACCCATCGCAATACATATCTTATGGTGGAATGGACGCGTTTGTAGATGTTTTAAACTTTGAAGAGAAAAAAAGGGACAAAAAATCGTCACCCTATAGGCTGTTCTTGCCAACTACAATATTGGTAAGTTTATCCACAATAATCACGCATGTATTAAAAAATTTATGTTAATCACGCATGGTTTATATATTTTATATGTTTCCCACGCACATATTGTAGTTAAATAAATACATGTTTAAGGTTACCCAACCATTCTATATTATAATTACGCTTGTTAAATCTTGATGACACGATGGATTTTAATGAGAAAAATCACAAAAATTTTATGCAGCAAGACGATATGTTTGGGCAAAAAATCACAGATAATGATCGATTGAAAGTATTCGCACCAATCCTAGACGATATATTGTGCAAGTATCAAGTGAAGAAAGTTGACACATTGGATCTCATCTTCATACCAGTTCTACTTTCTGATCATTACTGGTGCCTATGCTTCCACTTGAAAAATGGCTATATCGAGTTAATTGATAACTCTAGGTTTGCCGAATCGTTTACCAAACGCTACTGTGGGCGCCCCGAAAAGCTGGTAATTCTAAGTAGCTTTATATTACTATAATGAATATGTACTAATATGTTTTTTTATCGTGCTTATAGCGAAGAGTTCTAGTCCTATATCTAAAAGGCAAAATTGGACAAAAAGAGTGGATAACAAAGTTGGAAAAAGCAAAAATAATTCGAAAGGAAATGTCATGGAGAACTCTTCAAAACGGTAGTGACTGTGGTGTCTTCACTATGAGACATATGGAGACATATAAGGGCAAATCTCCATGGAATCCAGGGTTTGAAACCGAAGATAAAAAGAAGGCTCAAGATTCACAACTACGGTTCTTGCGGTACCGATATCTTAGTAAGATTGTATTGTCCGACTACAATCTTATAAGGAAAGAGGTATACGACAAAGCTAAGGAATTTATGAAGAAACCGAGCACCGTAAATGTTTTGCACGATCTAGATAAAAAAATAAAGGGACGATTGGATCAGTTCTTCAATCTTAAAAAGGGGGATCAAAATGATAAGTCGTAGAACTACTTTCTCGATGTTCTTTGTTCCAAACATCTTTCACATGTTGGATTTTTGATTTTATTTTTAATTCTAATAATTCCTGATTATAATCATAAACTACTGGTACAAAATCATTATTGAACACACAAATTTCATACAAAAAATAAAACACTTAATTAGACATAAAAAAAGCATGCTTTCACTACCCCCAGTTGATTGATGATACATAAATAACCATCAGAAATAAGTCTCCAAAAACTTGATCTTCGTGTCCATAGAGCCTCCTAATACGGTTATTGCATCCGCAAGCTGTTTTAACTGTTTCTCGTCCCGCTTGCCAATATCAACCATAAACATCATAGCCACCTCTTTCACACTTGAATCTGACATACCAGACAACAAATTGAAAATCTCTTCTCGCCTTTTCATGTTCTCTCTGACCCTAGAAATATTATTTTCCAACAAGTCTTTACAAGACTTGTCTTCAGCTATTTGATCCTCGATCCGCTTTTTGAGATAGGCACGCATACCAGATGACGAAGAAGAACCACACGATGAATTCGAAGAATCTGCCATTTTTTGTTTGATAATAATTGAACGGTTTTACAACAATATATAAAATGAAATTGCAAAACAACAGGACAAAACTAAAATTATTACCCATGACAGCTGTTTTTTTTTTTGTAATTTTCTTGGTCCAGTACAAGTACAGATATTATCTATCAAAAAAAAACGCATGAAACAAATTATCACGCCTTCATATATAATCACGCATATATATATAGAAAATTGACTCATTAATAAACAATTACGCCACATATGATTCCTGATAACCAAATTGATGTAAAATCACGCCTGGAAGAAAAAATGACACAACATTCAGGATAAAAATTGATATATAATATTATTATATCTCATAATAATTAACCCTACATCTACACTTTTAACTTGATATGACTAGTAATTATGTAAAAAATTAAATTTTACTTACCAAGATATCTCTCAACTACCAAATTAATTCACCACTACCAATTTAATTCACAAACTACATACATATATGATTCATCCCCCCCTCCCTATATCACCACTCTTCAAAACCAACAATGTCGACAAATCCCGCAATCGAAGCAATCAAGGAGCTCTTGAACACCCGCAGGTTAACAGAACTTGCTTCTAATGTTAACTCTTGTAACAGTATTCTGGATGTGCAGGGAAGGCTATTAGAAGAACAAAAAAAAAACCAAGAAGTCTGGGGGAAACTGCTGGAAGAACCAAAGTCTTTGTTGAGGGACAAAGGCATACAACTGATGAAGGATCAAGCATCTGCAGATAACTTGGTATACTCATATCTGAAAGATGCAGTGGAGACCGTTGAAGAGAAGATGGAGACGTCTGAGAAGGAGATTGGGAAGATATTGTCACAAAACTAAGTGGTATGGCTGATTAATCCACTTCTTTTGTAGATTTTTGGGATGCCCTAATGATGGTTGGTATTTTGAAGTACTGTGGTGTTTTGTTTATTAAACTCTTGATGTGTGTATATATGGGGGAATCATCCAGGGCTTACATTATAACATGATTTTGGTATCTTTATGAAGCGTGTATAAATATTATCACGTATTTGTCTTTTTTATGACGCTAGTTATGATGTTGAAAATCTGTGCTTGAATATGATTTGAGTTGAAATCACGAACAAGGGTAAACACAACTTAGGCTAACAACGTTAGAGAGGAGTCTTGTGTAGTTATGCTTATATAAAATGGGTAAAAAAAATCAAGTGAGATATTTAATCACACATAGTGAAATTATTCAGATTACATAAAGTGTCTTACTAAAAAAATGAAATATGGAATGTTTTAATGAATGCAGTTATGGTTGACTCATTACTCTTCCCATTCAGAATCACTATCATCTGTTCCGTCGACCTCCTCGTTCTCCTCTTCGTCACCAGTTTCTACCTCCTCGTCCTCTTCGTCAACTAAACCAGGATCATTCTGTAACTGTATTGCTCTTCTTTTCGTCCCCTTCTTATTGGCATTCTTATCGGCATTCTTATCGGCAGCACTAGCTTTTCCCTTTAAAACCTCGCAAGTACGAATATCATGACCTTTGATATTGCAAACACTACATGTCCGACTTCTCTTGCCTTTTAGACTAATAATTTTCTCTTTTTTTGATTTAATCCGCTTATGTGAACCGCGTCCTTTGTTTCTAATACCGGTTGGCACACGGACTGTAGGAGGAGCGTCAGTGTTCGGTTTCTCGTAACCTATTAACCTTGAATATCTATCAAACTTAGGGTCGATGGGCTTGGTTATGCGAAGATCATCAACCATTTCTTTCATCTCCCTCATCCGATCCCTGACTATAAGTAGATGATCGAAATCTTTCATCAAGTTACCAATAAGATACTCTCCGGTCTGCATAATCTCATACGCAACCTCTTTGGCCTTTTTATGCAAATCGTTATCATCAACACTTAAATCAAATGTATTGTTTAGATCATTCGGTACAACGTCTTTGGTCCATCTTCTC
This sequence comes from Helianthus tuberosus, assembly GCA_030545235.1. Classification (NCBI taxonomy): domain Eukaryota; kingdom Viridiplantae; phylum Streptophyta; class Magnoliopsida; order Asterales; family Asteraceae; genus Helianthus; species Helianthus tuberosus. Next base: position 36,987,907 of record CM060436.1, read on the forward strand.
ATAACGTACTTGTTAGGAATTTCTTTCACTTTGAACATTTTGAACACAAAATATATATGTTTGCACAGCAATCCATATTGTTCAAACCTGCGACAACTGCATGATGCAATTACATCCTCCCCTTTCTTGAAACAAACCTAAACAAAAATCAATCGAAAATTAAAAATCAAATAATAAAAGCACACTGTTATGTAATAACGCATGTTAGCTATTCTATATAGTGTTACCTCTAGTAAACCGTCCCCATGGGCTTTCCAATCCTTCATACTTATCTTCAAAAACGGGTCCTCAATTTTTGTTTCCATAGGAAGGCACTCGGACAGTGTTCCTTGTAACTCTGCCTGTTGATCAACAAAAATTGACCTGGTGTAAATTTTCATAGCATCATCCTCTAAAGTGGATTCAGAAAAGTTATCTGGGACTGTATTTCTAGATATATGATCATTCTTCCGATGGTTGAATCTTTGCACGTCCATTGCACCATCAAAATGGTTAAAGAACTCAACAAGGGTAAGTTGAGAATTGGCCACTTGACAGAAGAAATGATTTTCACTCTCTGATCTCGAGGTGGTCCGCATAAGCCCAGACAAAGGCTCATGACGATAGTAAGCTGGAATCCACGAAGATCTCATGCCAAACATATCATCAATCCATTTGTTCTCGGTTAGACCGAATTCAATCATCAGCAGCTTCCATTCAATCTCAAACGTTTCTGGCGTAATCGAATCGGTCCATACAATATCACACATACGTCTCTTGAACTCTTCGTTGTTACACAACTCATGTCCCACCTATTAAAAACAAACAAATTGGAACTTATTGAACAAAACAAAGGGCAAGTAAAAAATAAAAATGAATTTATTAAATAAAAATGACGCATCTTTTTCTAATAATCACGCATGATTAACTGGACGTGCAAGTTGTAATAAATAATCACGCATACTGTATTTGTAAATGAGCCTAACCTTATCAGCAAGTTTCTTCATTATATGCCACATACATAATTTGTGCCTACTCTTATCGAACACTGCTTCGATAGCTTGTTTCATCGCGGGATCCTGATCAGTGACGACCACCTTAGGCTGCTTGCCAAATGAATCCAAAAATGATTGTAACAGCCACTTGTATGATTCAATGCTTTCGGATGATAACAACCCGGCTCCAAGCGTCACATTCCGACAATGGTTATCAATACCAGTAAAAGGTACAAAAACCATTTTATACCTTCAAAATGTGTATTTGAAAAAATTAATAAAAAAACAAGAAGATTAATACAAAAATAACAGTAAATAACATTGAAGTGAGGACTAACTTGTTGGTTTTAAATGTAGCATCAAACGATATAACATCTCCAAACTCTGCATAGTTACGTTTGCACAAACCATCGGCCCAGAACATGCCAGTTAATCGTTTGTTTTCGTCGACTGAGTGAACAAATGAATAATCAACCATAAACTGCTTTTTATCAGTCAACCTATTGATAACCATATCTGCATCATACTCACCGATATAACTATGTATCCTAGCTCTAAAATTCTTGCAATCGTCTTTAGTTGCGCCAACATTTTCAAAACCTCCGTATCTTTGTCTCATTATATTGAAGGCTTTCACTGGCCCAAGATTCAATGTACCAAGCTCCCATATCATCTCTTCTTGTGTTTCGGAAAGATGTCTATAAGCTGGTAATAAATGCATATCTTTGGGACACACGAATGAATGATTATGCGACTGAACAAACTTATCAACCTTATACAACACCCCATCCGTCGAACAAAGCTTAATTTGAGCTTTACAGCCGGTTCGAATAGTCGGTCTGTTCCTACGTTTATATGGCTTAGACAACTTAGAATACGGATCATCAAATTCCTGTGGTTTATGCCCCTCTTTTGAACACACAAAGTATTTACTCTTGATAATACCACCAACATGATGTTCACCTCCTTTCCGAGCAGAGAAACCTGCCTTCTTTGCATATGTCTGGTAAAAAACATATGTTTGCTCTATTGAAGAGAATTCCATTCCGATAACAGGAACACATGATGAAGCTACCTCCGGAATGTACAATCTTTCATCTACACATTTTAAAAAATAACAAACAAAAAATAAAATATTATCATGACATCTAACCAAAGGACAAACAGGTAAAGATCAAAATCATGGAAGTTGCATAAAAAAATAAAAACGCATATAACAAAAATGCCGCATTTTCAACACATTGTTTATCCTCCAGGCGTTATTATAGTACATTCCACTATAGGTCTTCTTCATGATAATAACGCATGATTAGTGAAATAACACAGGGATTCTTCAATACAGAGCTTATAAAAAATTAGCAAAAAACAACCCATCATACAACAATCAAACAAAGAAATCCTCGAAAAAATGAAACAATTTAAATGACTATTTACTGGTCTGATCGTCCAATAGCACGTTGTTGTCTGATGTCGGATTCCTATATTGCTCTGCATCATCATCACAAGCATGGACCTCAGCATCTTCAAATTCAATATCATCTACGTTTCGCGCATTACTACTCTGTGGATCCATTACAAACAATAAGCGCTAGAAACCCTAATCGACCACAAATAACCGCTAAAATGACAATTTGAAAAACGGAAATTATTTGAAACTGATACTGATCGTAATTACCGGGATACAGAAAATAACGAACTCGCATAAATCCATGATGTTAGAAAATGTCTGAATTACCCTGGATCAAAAAATGAAAATGTCTAATTTACCCTTAATGACAAATCTTAATTGCTGCTAATTACGTTTTGATCTGACGGTCTATATCATCGCGTACGTGAAGTATGATTATCAGTTTTGTACATTATACTTTCTCTCTCTCTCTCTCTCTCTATATATATATATATATATATATATATATTGAAATTTGACTTAATATATATTTTTAGTGACTAATGATCTTAATATATATTATAGTGACTAATGTGATTAATATGTTTTTTTTTACTGAATAATGATCTTAATATATATTTTAGTGACTAGTGATCTTAATATATATTATAGTGATTAATAGGATTAATATATTTTTAGTGTCTAATGAGATTAATAAATATATTTTATGGTTAATAATAGGATTAATAGGTCACATAAACTATTTAGTCACATTTAATTATTAAATAGTTGATGTTGGTTTAGATTGGTAATTTTATTCAGACAAAAGCCCTAAGTATAGGATGTGTTTATTTCATTTTATATAGTTTTGATATGTTGGTTATTTAGTATTTTGGTGTCATATTTCTTTAGGGTGACTTTTGTCTTATAGAATCATTTTCCCAAACACTCGTGTGGTTTTTGCTAAAGATTTAACGGAATGCAAACTATGAGTAGATTTACCTCTTTCCCTTTTTTATCACTTAAACTTTTTGAGGTGTATCATGTGTCTCGTTTCTATGGTTTTCTATCTAAAGCAATATGCAAAATCAATGCGTCGCTACGTGTTTCACACTTATGTTTCTATTGTTTCTAATATCTAATGTTTCATATACATGCATCTATGTGTTTACTCGCTTTGTGTCACAGGTTTCTATTATGGATCTACGGTTGTCTGGTTCCCCACGGCCATAGGTTGAACTCGGTATTGCCACCAATTAGATTCGTTCTTCGTGGCTTGAATCTCATTGTGTCTATTGTTTCTATTATCTTTGTTTCGCATTATATTTTATGGTTGTGGAGTTGTGGTGATTATGATTATTATGAGTTCTATGGTTACAACATTTACACTTAAGGATACATGTTAATTTTTATTTTATAAATATAAACAATAAGGTAAAAATACTTTATTTTAAACTTAGATTTATTCACCAAAATTATGTTGACCCAAAAACATTTTTACGCATGATACAAGTACACAAGATTGAAATGATTGAAGTGAAGACACTTAGGATATGCCTTAGTAATAATTTGGACAATTGTTTATGGTTTTTATCTATTGGGTATTGTTTGAATTTTTGTTAGATATTTCTATGATTATGTGTGACAATTTAATTTGGATGCTTTAATAATTAAATTTTATAATAGTGTCATAAGCTTAGGATATGTGTCTTTCCAAAGGAGCTTATCGTGTTGATGTGCTTTGGTGACCTTTGCATGTTAGTGCTTGTCTATGTGTTTTTTGTCCTTATTATTTGCTTTCATTAATGGCCTATTTGGTAGCCTACTAAAATTATCTTTAGTGCGCTATGTTTTATGTTGTTTTTTGAGTAACTATGTGTCTTGTATGTTTTGATGTAACTTTGATGTCTGGATATGGCGTTGGAGCTAGGGGTCTCACCGGAAGCAGCCACTTTATACTTTGGGATAGATGTAAGATTTGCCTACATCTCATCAGATGTGTTCATTGGTTCGGTTTACGGTTTATTTGTTTATACGGTTTTGTTTATTCGGTTTTTCAAAGTTTGTACCCCAAACCAAATTACGAATATGCAAACCAAAACCAAACCAAACCAAATTCAATTTGGTTTGGATTCGGTTAAAAATCAAATAAACCAATTTCAACTAAATTGTTCCTAAGTACTTTTTTCCTAATTTATATTTATATTTCATGTTTGTGTTCTAACTTCTCAATATCAAGTCAGCAACTAATTTAAATCGAACGATATGTAAATAAGAGAAAGTTTCAATGCAAAATAAAACAACCACATCTAGAAAATAGTCGTACACACAATTAAAAAGTTTAAAATTCAAAACATAGAATATAGAAACTAGAAATAGTAAACATAGATCATATTTTAACCTTATATTTGAAAATTTAGAATCCCTAGTATACTTTGAAGAGTAAAACTATAGAAATGAATGGGCTTAATTTGTGAATTTGTTATTTGGATTGGTGTTTTCGGTTACAGTTCTGTTTTTATTTGGTTTTTCCAGAACATCCCTACATCTCACCATCCCCAGACCCTACCAATAACTTTGCTATAAGTGGGATTTACTGGGTACGGTTATTTGTTGTAGATCTTGTTAACCCATCCGCTTCTCATTAGTCCAATTTTCTTCATGCCAAACACGATCCCTACATCCAATTGAATACGTATTAAGCTTTAAACATTTGGGTATGTTTAGTAGTAAGATGGGAGTACGAGAACCGTATAAACACAAATTATTATACATATGATTTCAAACTTGTCATGAACAGTAGTAAACTTATATTTTAATAATATTTGATTCGGGTTGAGTTCATTTCAGAACTCTAAATAACTACAGAACTTTCAGAACTCCTAATAAACAATCATTTTATATATAAGTTTTTGTATTTAGGATCTTTTTATCATCGATTATATGTATTTCTTTGATTACATACATGTTAAAAGTAGTTTACATATGTTTAATTGCCAAAATTATATATATGTGTCATAACTAATTACATATATGTAAAAAAAACTAGTTTACATATGTGATCGTAAAAATACACATATGTATGTAAAAAACACATGTATGTAATCGTAAAAATACACATAATAAATGATAAAATTATCCTAAACATAAAAATATATAAATAAAAAGATTGTTTATTAGGAGTTCTGCGAGTTCTGTAAATATTTATGGTTCTGAAATGATCCTGGCCCTATTTGATTCTAATAATATTTATTTAATTCTTTCTATTTTAATAATATTTGATTCTTTTAATAATATTTATTTAATTCTTTTTAATCCTAATAATACTTAATTCTTTTACATCAGTATATTAATTAATTCAATTCAAACTTAGAACAATAGTTTGATTTTCTTTTCTCAATATTGTTTTCTAAGTTTTCATTACTTTATTGTTTTGTTACATTAATTAGTTTAAACTCACGTTTTTCTCATATAACTTTTAAGATACGATTAAAGTATCTGTTATCAAACAGAAAACCATAAAAATAAATACGAACCAGTACCGAGGTTGTTTGGTTATATTTTTAAATTATTTGTTTACTTTAAAAATATAATTTAAAAATATAACCATCATATCACTAATGTACGGTATCAAACAACAACGGTATCGTTACATGTATTTATTTCAGGGCCGGTTTTGGGTCTGTGCGGGAGGTGCCACCGCACAGGGCCCAAAATATCTAGAGGCCCAAAACATCTAGAGGCCCAAAACTGTTATATATATAAAGTGTAGAAAACCATAAACAAATTCATCTTGTAGCTCAATGGATGCGCAACTGTTTAGTGATCCACCAGGTTCGAATCCTATTGTGGTCCTTTTTCTTTTCTCATTTTCTTTATGTAATGTTATGTTTTGCTCTAAGTGGGCTGGTTATAAAATAAGGGGAAATGCCCATATAGTCACATTTAAATTTGGACCTCAATAAATTTGTAACCTTTAATTTTTTTTCTTCTCATTTAACCATTTACATAATAAACTTTACATGTTTTCTTGTTTAAATTTGTAAGTTTTTAATTTCTCATTTAACCATCTACAATATAAACTTAGAAGAACTCAATATCTAGCTAGATTTAAATTTTTTTTTTTGTATGAAAAAGTTCGTGTTGCCAAATTAGTTTGGATATGTTTACACATATTACAATTCTTTTTGCTCAAAGGATTTAAGTGTTAGTTATTTTTGCTTATCCGGAGAGAGTTGAAACTAACGTTATGCGTATTAATTTATTTGTAACATAAAACTAGGATTTATTGTTTTTAATCGATGCTAGCATTCGCTCTATGAACATGGATAATTATGATACATTGAAATATAGAGAAGAATCGGCATGGATTATAAATACTTGATCTAGAACTTTACTTTCAAAAATGCTAAAAAGCCTCACGATTCGCTTAAGTATTGTGGTTTTTTATATATGATTAATGAGTTTATATCATAGGAAGGGGGCCCAAAGTTTTTGTCTCGCACGGGGCCCAAAATTTTTTTATCATTTTCGAAGACGGCCCTGATTTATTTTTTACTTTCGATAAACTCACATCGTACCGCTGATATAGGAATATCCGTACCAATACTATGACGATTTGCACCTTTAATTACCGCTCGAACAACATCGTTGCCGCTGCCGATACCGGTGTTCGTTTTTATTGTTTCGGTCGATATAAAACACAAGTTGATCTCTACACCGAGTGCGTAGATCGTACCAGTACTGTAACAAACCTAACCAATACCGATCAAATTCTCGCAATAACATACCGCGGCAACGCGCGAAAAAATAACCTAGTATATATAAAAAGAGAGAATATCCAAGTATTTAGAATAAATTGTTGTTATTACGAATTCCTTTTTTGGGCACAAAGTTGATCTTACAACACAATTCGTGTCAATGATCATGAATCTATGATGATCAATCAACTTACACCTTTCCATGCTGCTACTGTTGAAGATCCAGTAATTATTAAACAGAACTCCACTACTTATCATCCTAACCAAACTCAATTCCCCCACCGGATAATAATAAATTTAATATATTATACTAACAAATGACCCGACCCGACCCGACTCGAATATACAAAACTTCAATGCTGCATCACTTGTGACACCAAGTTGAGCAAAGACGACAGTTCAATCTTGTCTGTGTTCTCTGTCACCTTGACTCCTTCATCTCCGGTTTTTAAACATGCAACTGCACTTGTGATTTCTTGTACTAAATCGACGATTACGCCCTCTACGCCCATAAGATATTGCGCATGTACGGCTTCGGGGACGTTGCTGTTTAAAGTATGATTAAAACGTGACGCGTTTGATTAGTATTTTATCCGATATAATAAAAGGGTTAACTATATGATTATAAACGAAGTAAATAGAAAGCTTACTTTAATTTGCCATAAGTAAGAAGGGAAAGATTTGATTCTTTAATCTCTCTTACTACTGTAGGGTTTTTGAATATACCATTTGCTTCGGAAACAACTCCGTCCAATCCACCGGATATGGCGAGCTTCTTAGCTTCGTCTAATGAATTCATACGCTCGTCATCGAATATCTCGGTTCCACCATTTGTCAAGAAGTACACCTGTCAATGCATATCCATTTAGTTGTGAACGGGTCAATTACGGTTGTGTTTTATCTCAAACAGGTCAAAATGCCAAAACCTAAAATTTAGGAAAGAGAAATAGATTAAACGTGTCGGTTGAAAGTTAACTAAAAGCTATTTTGAATGTATACAGGCATACAACCTCCTAAATCGTTTTGTTATAAGCATAGTCAATCCACTAAGTATTTAGAAAATAAATTGACATATAAGTGTTGACCCATTATTCAACTAACCCAAACCACCTATAATGATACAAAACAATACTACAAGTGGGTTGCGTCTAGGGCTCAAGCCGACACGGCCTGATAGATTTTGACCCGTTATTCAACCCAACCATCTCGGCCCGATTTTAGCAAGCCACCTATAATGAAACAAAAAAAAAATCTAAAAATAAGTGATTTGCACCTTAACCCCATCGGGCCTGATCTTTTTCAACCCGAACCTACTTTGACCTGTTACTCAACCCAACCCAACCCGACCCATTTCGGCCCGTTTTCAGCTAACATAAACATAAACAATCTATAATATAACAAAAAAAAAATGCTACAAATAAGTGAGTTGCAGCTCAACCCCACCTGGCCTGACCCATTTCAATCCAAACCTATTTTGACCCGTTATTCAACTAACTCGACCCATAATGAAAACAAAAAATTACTAACTGGGTATTTATCCTGAAGCTTCTTCATAAGCAAGGCCGCATCAGGCTGGAAGCTAGAGAAAATTACAGGTCTTTCTTGAGCGTTTTCGTGTACAACCTGACCCGTTACAAAACATCAATACGATTCAAGATGAGCACAAAATCAATAAGAAAGATCACTGCTTCAACTGAAGTTACCTTTAAGATAACTTGAAGAACATGAACGAGATACTCTTGTTCGTACACAACGTAATCATCAAATTTCAACTCGATGTTGAATCCCAAACATGGGTTTACTTTTTGGAATGCTTCTTCGAGAGTACAAGAATGATCATCGATCTCAACGTTCCATCCGACAATGGTTCCATCATAGTTTCTTAGCAAAGATTTTCCCACCTGGCCTGTTTCTCTTTGAGGACCATAACTGAAGAACTCATCCAACGTCAAATCGGTGACTCGTTTTTCAACTATGTTACCCTGAAATAATCGGTTTAAATACATCAAATATGAATGTTTTATGAAATGTATCATACATGTTCAGAGAAGTGAACTTACATTCTCTTCAGAGAGGATGAAATTGTCATGGAAGATAATTGGTGTGTCATCTTTTGTCACCTACAAAACAATGCATTTTTATTTTGCGTCGAACTGCTAACTATTGTTTTTTTTTTTTAAAATGGCAAACTGAACCAGCCGGACACACCGATTTTTGTAGTTTGAACTATGGGTGAGTTGGAAACCGAAAAACGAATAGTAACGAAAATAACTGAAAAGATGAACCGAAATAGCTAAACCGGTTCGGTTATCCGTTTTTTTAATAACGGATATGGTTATATATGTATAAATAAAAGTGACATTAAAACCAACCTTTATATTTTATAAATATTATATTAGTTTTTGCTTATTTTACTTCAAATCAATCAAAATGTCTTTTCAATAATCAAATTAACTGAACCATGTATAACCAAAACCAATATATAAACCAAAACATTGTCTATAAGTTTAATTTTAGCTCATAAATGCATGTTGAAACCCATAATCACATATGGGGTAAAAACCTTAATCACGCATGTTCTATTTTTCCAGCGTACGTTAATCCAGATTGTACAATACACTTTCTCTATATATGTATGTAATTGTATGCTGGAAAACTTAAATGATAAATAAATAAAAAAGATTAAATGTCCCATTCGCTCGACGGTTGATTCCAAGTTTCAAACCATTAACTAGACCGCCAAACGTCAAACCCAAACAGTGTAAGGTGAAGAAGAAATAACCTGAACGTCGAATTCAATGAAATCGAGTGGATAATTAGCAGCGTGGTTGAATGAAAGAATGGAATTCTCTTTGTAAGCTTTCAGTCTCTTATCCGTTGACTGCAAGATGTTCATACCATGACCACGGTGACCCACCACCATGAATTTAGGTATAATTTTCCGCCCATTGTGACCATCCAATCCTGTTCCACCGGAACATCCGATCCGATCACATCTTAAACTATTTTTTTTTTTTTGAACGACAACAACTCTATATATTATATAGCAAAAGAGCCAGCAAGAAACCGATAGTCTCAATATTACAAAATAACATCCCAAACATTAAAATTGCACCAACACTCTCAATTTAAATTATTATTATACAACCAAGGATCATGGCTCTTGGCCCTCACATTTATTCATATATCATTGTTTTTGTTTACTTGTATATGTTGCTTATGGCCATACATTTAAGAGTCCCCAAGATTCTTGATTATATACTAAAATAGTAAAATCATATATATTTTTTGGTTATTTGTATGTCACTTAGGCCCCACATTTAACAAGGCCAGATTTTCTTGATTATATACTAAAATCATACACTATTTTTCAAATTTTTCAAAAAGGCCAAATTCTGCAAATTTTTGTCTTGTTAGAAAATGTTAAGATAAAAAAAAATTAGAATTTCTGTCATTTATCGTCGTGATTGTTTCACAAAATGGATTTTGATACGTGATTTAAGTTTAACTTTGTTTAATTTTCATTTTTTATGGTTAGATACTTTGATAGGTTTTTTCATTAGAACTATAAACTCTAATACGTTAAAAGGTTGACCAGTTAGCTACAGTGGATTTGACTATGTTTTTTATATTTATTTTTTGCTTTTACCCTTTTAACTTTTAAAATTGACATTTACACCCCTCTAACTTTCTAAAAAGTTTGTAAACTGCTATTTTGACCCACTCGAGTTGTATGTGTTTATTTTTATATGCAGGTCAGTATAAGTTCAAGTTGTTTACGTTATGATCGATAAACAATTGCAAAAACCTTTAGTACGCTCAAGTCGCATTAAAAAAACTAACCCCGCAACACGACTAATCAATTCTAGTTGTAAAAAAGGACATGCGTATTATCAAATTCAAAATCTTTTTTCTTCCCTTTTACGTAACAATCCCAATTGGTTTTAAAACAAGGTTAAGCCAGCCCTGCATGCAAAATTTAACGAAGAGATAAAACCAAATTATACCGGTGGGAAGGTGGGTGGCGTAGAGAGACAACGACGCCGCAGTGGCATCGTTGACCTGATCCAAATGAGAAACGTCGGAGATATGAATCGCAGCCTTGACAGCAGCCATTATTATTGTATATTGTATGAGAGATAAAGTGTTTGAAATGAAAAGGGTATTTAAGCAATGGAGTTCTGTTTCTGATGTGTGTCACCCGTCACCGTCAGTGCGTGTGACCGTCACCTGACAGTGACTGGGCGGTGGGATCTCCTCTAGGAATATTCGTTCGTTCGTTCTCTATTACTTTGAGATTCAAGTGCTCATGATTCTTCCTTTGTATTTATATGCGTTGGGTATGGTTTATTTTAGGCAACTTGTCTTTTGACCCGAACTAATAGGTCCTATGTTTACGCTTTGCTGCAAATAGATTAGACACACAATGGTAACCGAACATGAAAAAAAAGGATGACAAAATATTTCCTGCTTTTTATGTCTATTTTTGTCTTGTTTTATCACAATATCGTTTTTCTTTAAATTTTTTCATGACTGTTTAAATTGGATAACTTATATGAAAGAGTTGAATGTCATTTTAGTGTCTTTGGTTTAGTCTATTTTGCCAGTTTAGTTCAAAGATTTCATTTTTCGCCTGTGAGTCCAAAAAGATTTCACCGTTGCCATTTTAGTCCACTAGGTTAACTTCATCCATTTTTTCTATTAACGAGAAGGGCAATTCGGTTATTTTATATGGCCAAATTGTCCCTCTAATTAACAGAATTACGTATAAAATGACCGAATTGCCCTTCTCGTTAATAGAAAAAATGGATGAAGTTAACCCAGCGGACTAAAATGACAACGGTGAAACATTTTTGGACCCACAGAAGAAAAATGAAACCTTTGGACTAAACTGACAAAATGATCCAAATCACAGGGACTAAAATGGCATTTAACTCTATATGAAATAATGATGAAACTTTTTTGTTGGTTATAGACTTTTGTCTTTAAAAATACTTTTATTATAGATTATTCTTGAAAAAAAAAAGTTTCATATATGATATATGTGTGATTAAATATATTATTAATGTAATATTTAATCTTGTAGCCTTTATAATCATTTATATTAGAGTTAATTGCCATTTTCGCCCCTGAGGTTTGGGCACATTTGCCATTTTCGTCCAAAATGAAGGTTTGGTACCATTTTGCCCCCAACGTTTCTAACTTTTTGCCATTTTCATCCAAATACCTAACCAAGTTAATTTAGACCATATTATGGGTGCCACTAGGAGCTCTAATTTATTAGAACTCATTCACACTGACATTAGTGGTCCTTATCAAATCGCTGGTATAACAGGACATACTTCATTTATCACTTTCATTGATGATTATTCTCGTTACATGTACTTGTATCTTATTAAGGAAAAGTCTGAATCTCTAACAACTTTTAAAGATTATAAAGCTGAAGTTGAAAAGCAATTAGATCGTCAGATTAAAGTTGTGAGATCAGATAGAGGCGGTGAATATTATGGAAGACATACTGATGTGAGTCAAGCTCCTGGTCCATTTTATGAGTTTTGTAAGGATCAGGGGATTGTGAACCAATACACCATGCCTGGTACACCTCAGCAGAACGGTGTCGCTGAACGAAGAAATCGTACCCTTATGAACATGGTGCGCAGTATGTTAGCCAACACTAATTTACCATTATTCCTCTGGACTGAAGCGTTAAAATCAGTTGTTCATATACTCAATAGAGTTCCTTCTAAGTCTGTCCCTAAAACTCCTTATGAACTTTGGACAGGAAGGAAACCGAGTCTTAAATATATGAAAGTATGGGGCTGCATTGCTGAAGCAAAACTCTATAATCCTTTCCTAAGGAAACTTGACCCTAAAACAGTTACCTGTTTCTATATTGGGTATCCTGATCATTCGAAGGGTTATCGTTTCTATTGTCCTTCCCATGTCACCCGTATTGTTGAAACCAAGCGTGTTGCGTTCCTGGAGGATTTCAAGGTCAGTGGGAGCAGTACCAACCCTTACGAAGAATTGCAGGAAATACAAGACGCGGGGGGGGGGGGGAGACTCGTCGCTTACCATTACTCTGTTTACTCCTCTTGTACCCCATGCAACTGCACCTGAAGCTACTGCACAAATTCCATCTCCACAATCAGAACCCATTAGACCTCATAATGAAGGCACATCAAACGCTCAAAACCAAGACAACGCTGAACCCGATAATCAACTCAGGAGGTCATCTAGGCAAAGAAGGCCTACTAATTGGGATGACTATGTTACATACCTGACTGAAATGGATGCTGGAAAGCTCAATGATCCTATCTCTTATAATGAAGTCATTAGCAGTGACCAGTCTTCTGAATGGAACAAAGCAATGATTGATGAGCTTGAATCCATGAAGAAAAATGACGTTTGGGATTTAGTCGAATTACCCAATGGTGCCAAACCTGTAGGTTGTAAATGGGTGTTCAAAACAAAACTGGATCCGAATGGGAACGTTGAACGCTACAAAGCGAGATTGGTTGCAAAGGGCTACACTCAGAAAGAGGGAATCGATTATCAAGAGACGTTTTCACCTGTCTCTCGTAAAGATTCATTAAGGTTCTGTTTGTTTTTTCTCCAGAAGCTCTTCTGAGCACTTATGTCTGCGTCGCGCAGAGGCGCGCAGACATAAGGTTCCTGCAGCTTGTTTGTTTTCTTGAAGATCTGCAGACCAAAAACGTCTGCAGAAGCTCTTCCCCAAGCAGACTTGTCCACAAGTCTTCTAACCTCTGCAGACCTCTTCTCCCTCTTCAAACCCACCTCTCAGCCACCACCTCCACCTCCACCTCCACCTCCACCATCACATCTCAGCCACCACCTCCGACACCACCTCCACGGCTCCACCTCCGCCACCACCTCCACCACCACATCTCAGCCACCACCTCCACCACCGACACCCATCACCTCCACCTTCAAACCCACCTCTCAGCCACCACCTGCTCCGCCGCCCACCCTTGCTCCGCCACCACCTCCAAATCGAAAACAAAACCCCCAAATTTAAAACCCTCATCATCATCAACATCGATCGCAAACAAAACAGACCTGCAACTTCGATCTGAACTTCGATTCACAGCCGTCGAGCATCACCACCGCCGTCGAACTCCTCTCTCTAGCTGTTGTTTCTCTCTTTCTCTCGTTGTTTCTCTCTCTAGCCGCCTTCGATTCACAGATCTGAAGGAGAAAGGGGTGGGGGTGGGTTTTGATGGCGGTGGTGATGGCCGACGTGGTGGTGGCGGATGGTTGGGGCGGCGGTGGTGGTGGTGGGTTTTGATGGCGGTGGTGGAACGAAGAGAGAGAGACCGTAGAGAGAGAGGGGGGGCGGCATGAGAGAGAGAGGGAAAGAAGAGAGAGAGATCGGGGGTGGTGGTGGGTTTTGATGGCGGTGGTGGTGGCCGACGTGGTGGTGGCGGATGGTTGTGGTGGTGGTGGTAGATGGCAGAGAGAGAGAAGAGAGAGGAGACTGCAGACATTGTTGTGAAGAGGTTTTGGTTGTGAAGAGGTTTGGTTGTGAAGAGGTTTTATTTAAAAAAAACAAACCCTCTTTTCCTTGCAGACTGCAGACATTTAGTCCACCTCTTCTCTGCAGATGTGGTCCGCAGACTGCAGACCTTTTCCTGCAGAAAAAACAAACACCACCTAAGGATCGTTATGGCCCTAGTAGCTCATTTTGATTTAGAGCTGCATCAGATGGACGTCAAAACTGCTTTCCTTAACGGAGACTTAGACGAAGATGTTTACATGAAAGAACCTGAAGGCTTTAAACTTGAAGGTCAGGAGCATCTAGTCTGTAAGTTGAAGAAATCCATTTACGGGTTAAAACAAGCATCACGTCAATGGTACCTCAAGTTTGATGAAGTCATGAAGAGGCAAGGTTTTATGAAGAATCAAGTGGATCAATGCACCTACCTCAAGATGAGTGGGAGTAACTTTACTATACTTGTCCTTTACGTAGATGATATTCTATTGGCAAGTAATAGTTTAGACATGTTGCATGAGTCGAAGCGATTACTCTCGCATAACTTCGACATGAAGGATCTCGGAGATGCTTCTTACGTCATTGGCATCGAAATTCACCGAGATAGACACAAAGGGATCTTAGGATTGTCTCAGAAGACTTACATAGATCGTGTCCTTACACGTTATAACATGCAACAGTGCAAACCCTCAGTCGCTCCAGTAGTTAAGGGAGATGTTTTCGGTTCATTCCAGTGTCCGACAACAGAGGTTGAAAAGGAGCAAATGAGCCAGATACCTTACGCGTCAGTAGTCGGGAGCCTGATGTATGCTCAAGTCTGTACTCGCCCAGATATCACTTATATTGCTAGAATGCTAGGCCGTTATCAGACTAATCCTGGTCTAGATCACTGGAAAGCAGCTAAGAAGGTCCTTAGATATCTGCAAGGGATGAAAGACTATAAACTGACTTATAGAAGAAGTGATCACTTAGAAGTGGTAGGTTATTCTGATTCTGACTTTGCCAAATGCAAAGATGACAAGAAATCCACTTCGGGCTACATCTTTATGTTAGCAGGCGGACCTATCTCATGGAAGAGTCATAAACAACAGTTAACTACAACTTCCACAATGATGGCAGAATACATTGCTGTTTACAACGCAACCTGTCATGGAATGTTGCTTAGAAATCTGATCACTGGACTCAAAATCGTTAATTCCATTTCTAGACCATTGAAGCTTTACTGTGATAACTCAGCTGCCGTTAGTTTCTCGAACAGTAACAGTTCGACTGGAGCTGGTTTATATCTCGATACAAAATATTTGTTCGTACGTGAACGAGTTGAGGAAAATAATCTTTGTATTGAGTATATTAGTACTAAAGATATGTGTTGGTGCACTTGTGTCTGTACTTTGTCTGTATTTCGTCATGATACAAAACGATGTCTTTAATGTAAGGTTGATGTAAGTTTGACCAAGTCAACCATCCTCCTGGTTTGACTTGTCCAAACAGTTAGCACATGGTTGAAAGATGTTTGAGTCGAAGGATGGTCATCGAAGGATTACTTATATCCTTCGATGATGATGAGCTCGAAAGATATCCTTCGAAGTCGAAGGATGGACCACGAAAGATCACATCTTTCGTGGTATATGTTGATCCTTCGAGCTGTTTCTGGTCGACAGATGATCTTTCGATCAGTCTGTCTGATCCTTCGACCAGACGATCTGTGTCGGGTATATATACCCATGTTGTGTGTTGTGTTCAGTCAGAGGTGAGAGACAAGAGAGAGATAAGACAGAGAGAGACAAGAGAGCACACACACTCTGAGAGTTTATGGAACATATCTGTAAACATTGAGCTTGTAACCGGACCCTTCATTCGTATTAATACATGTGGTGTTAATCGGTGAATCTTGTGTGTTGTGTTTGTGCTTGTTCTCGTATGAATTCTCGGTTGCATGCTAGCTTGGATTCCGCACTCGCTAGTGTGTTTGATATAACAAGGAAAAGGTTTTAATCTCATCCACGAGAGGGACCTACAAGTGGTATCAGAGCTTTGGCTCTTCTCCTTGTTAAAACCGAGAGTTTTCGGACTGTTTATCGGGTTTAAATCTTGTTCGGAAGTTTGTAGTTTTACCGGAAAACCCTTTGTGTTCATAATATCTTCAAGTGTTCTTCAAAGTTTACATCCTTTGATCTTGTTTAGTTATTTTCGAAAGTTGTTGGTGTATTGGAAAAGGGAACTGATTAAAATAATCATACAAAATCTGTTTTTGCAGAAAATGATGGTCTGAACCATACTTTCTGCCGATAGATTTACCAACCCGTCACCTTTTTCACCAACTTGTCACCTGTTTGTCTGCTGTGTCAGTACTCATCGAAAGATATCTTTCGAAGTCGAAAGATCATCTTTCGATCAAGGAGGTTCGACAGATACCCATCCTTCGAACATCTTTTGAAGTCAGTGAGTTATCTTTCGAGCAAAGGAATATTTTCGAAGGATATATTGTTCGAGCTACTGTTACATTTCGAAAGATAAGGATCCTTCGTCTTGGTGAATCTTTCGAAGTCATTGTTCGAAATTCAACAGTGATCTTTCGAACACTGTTGATCCTTCGAACAAGTGTCTATCTTTCGAACAGGTGTTGATCTTTCGATCCTTGTCTGTTTAAGTTTAACAGGTTGTGCTTTTCAGGTCCTTCGATTCTTGATCCTTCGGCTGGTTGTTATCCTTCGAGATTTTTAACATAGTTTGTGAAAATTAAATTTTCAAAAGGAGAAAACTTATTTTTCAAATTTTAAGTCAATTTTCACTTAATATATTAATTTTCATAAAATGGGAACAAACGGTCAGTGGGATCCAACCGCGTGGACTCAAATAACTTCGACTCCACAATCATCAGCTATGCAATCTACGCAATCTACGTCAGATTTCGACAAAACTGCATGGATGCGTGCTATTGTCCCACCTCAAGCTGCAATGATAACTGCAAATCAATGGGCTTTGGTCACAAATCAAAGCAACAGCATTCAATCTATGATGCAGAATGACAGTGAAACTGGTACAAGCACAAAACCGCCAAAGTTAAATCACATCAATGATTGGGGATGGTGGAAAGAAAGGCTGAGAACTTATGTTCAGGGACAAGGTCAAGATCTATGGATGTGCTTCTTCACAGCTTTTGAAAATGAGTTGGAAATTGCAGGATCGAATCCACAAACTTACAGCACTTTGTCTGAAGAAGATAAAAAGAAGTTTGAGTTAGAAAAGAAAGCATTCATGATTCTCACACAAGCTCTTCATAAAGACATTTACCACCAGTTTGTTTACTGCACGACTACTAAAAGCTTGTGGGATATGCTCACATTACGGTGTGAAGGAAATGCTCAATCTAGAAAGATCAAGCAAGAATTACTGAAGAAAGAGTTTGAAGGATTTACGTGTTTGGAGAATGAGACTTTGGCAGAGTTATCTACAAGGTTCCATCATTTGTTGAGTGAGATGTTTGCGTTTAAAGTCACTGCCACTCCACAAGAATTGGTGAAGAGATTCGCTGATAGCTTACCAGCAAAGTGGAGCAGTTATCTTGAAATTCTCAAAGAAAATGGTGTTTTAGAAACAATCACCGTTTATGAATTAATTCAAAGATTGGAGAATAAGGATGTAGAAGAAAAGCTGAAGGCAAAAAGAACACAAACTCCTCAAAATCCAGAAATGTACTTTGGGATTGCAGGAGGTATCAGTGGAGAAAGACCAGCTTCTCAACACGCGAAGCTTCAAACAGCTTTCGTTTCTAACACCGGACCTTCAACAACAGATCAGTTTGATCCTTCAGCCTACACGATGTTTTCAAGACCGAATGTGCAACCGACAGCTCAGCAGCAACAACCGCAGCAGCAAGGGTTTTATGGAAGCTCTTCAAACTTTCAAGCCACTTCCAATCCTAACACAGTCAGATTAGACACTTCCAACTTTTCCAAAGTCAGTGTCGAAGTAGCCAAGGAGCATATGGAGATGTTGAATACCTTGGTTAGTGCTTATAGTGGATTGATCGCAGGTCAGATTGGGAATGTCAATCTAACCAATGAAGATTATCAGCAAGTGGATAAAGAAGAGTTTGAAATGATGGATATCAAATGGGCTCTTGCTAGTGCAATTCGAAGAGCAAAGGAGTTTATGGAAAGGACGGGGAGAACCAACTTGGATAGCAAGAAAGACACCAAGTATGGGTTCGACAAGCAAGCTGTAACATGCTTTAACTGTGGTGAACGGGGTCATTTCAAAAGGGAATGCACAAGACCAGCTCAGCATGGAAACCAGAATCCCTTCAGAAACCAAGGCAACCAGCAGAACCAGAACAGGAACAATGAGCGTATGTTGATACCTGTCAACAACCGAACTCAAGCAGGACCATCAAATGCCAACCGGGGGCTGGTGGTTCAAATAGATGAGGGTTGTGATTGGTCGCTTCAGCTTGGAGAAGGAGGAAATGGTGGAACAGCATGTTTTGCTGAAGTCGTAAAGGATTTAAAGCACGCCAGTGGTGGAGAATCTTCCACCAATGGTGTTGCATCTTCTGGAGATGAAGACAGTTCTGGTTATAGTGGAAGCTCAGATGAAGAATCCTCCACTTCAGGAAATGATCATGTGGATGAGACATCAAGTGCGTCAGTCGATGCAGATATTGATGAGCTTTTGGAAGAAGCTGCAGCAGGAACTGAAAGAAGATCTAATTTGATGGATCAAGCTGCTTACTCTTCGTCTTCTCTCCATTCAGCCTTTATGGCTAATGTCGACAGTTCATCAGGTCAGGTATGTGTCGATGAACCCACTGTAGTTAGCTGTGAAAATTGTGATAGTTTAAATGTTAAATATGCTGAACAGGAAAGTCAGATTGAAATCCTATCCAAACACAATCAAGAATTGATTGTAGATCTTTCTAAAGCAGCTGAAGCTAACGTGTTTTTGACCAGAAATGAAAAGGAATTTAAAACAACAATTGCGTCATTAAGACATGATGTTTCAGAATTACAAAAAGCTGTTTTGCGAAAACAACATGCTAACAATGATCTTATAGACACAATTGAAAAACAGATGGTAGAATTGGCAACCGCTCGATGTGAATGTGAAACAATCAAGCAGAAATTGGAAAGTTATTCCAATTCCCGCTATGTATTGGATCACATTATTGATGTTCAAAAGAAAAAGGGGGATAAGAAGTGTATGGGATTCAAATCATGTCCTCCCCCAATGAATCACAATTACTCCAAATTGCCTGATGACGAGGATATGCCCCGTTTTGAACCTACTGTGCCACTCGGTCTAGATGACTTTGCAGCAGGCCTCGGGTTCACAACTGGTACATCATCCTCGGGCCAATCTGAAACTGAATCTGAATCTGAGAATGTGACAGATTCATCATGTGTTAAGGAACAGAGTCCTCCCACTGTTGAGGATGCTGATTCTTCGGATGATGAATCTGAAGTAATTGTGAAACAACAGTCTAACTCGGTTACAACAGATATTCCAATCGAGAATCACATCCTGTGTGATCCACCAGTGAAACCGAGTAAGACTGATATGTCAAAACCAATGGAGTCCCTTGTATCTAGCAGTGAAGAGAATAACTTGTTGTACACGCTCAAAGGAGATAGCAAAATCTACTCTAACAAAGATTTTCCAATTAAAAATGTAAATCAAGATTTAATTGAGCAAATTTTTGAAGGATGCACTGATAAGTTTTTGGGGAACAAAAGTGGCAAAGTTACTGTCACTCAATGTGATCCAATTCCGTGTGAACAAATTAGAAAACAGTACGGAAACCAAAAACTACAAGTTGAGCGAAAACAACAAGTCAATTCCGGAAAAGGTAAGGTACAGGGAAAGAAGGCTCAGAACAAGAATTTTCAAGCACCTAAGGTTCAACAACAATGGGTGCAAAACAAAAGAGCTCCTGTTAAGAAAAGAGAACCGAAAGTGAACTTTGTTGGATCCACGGGTTCAGACAAACTTGAAACATTTCAGGATAAATCTAACCTTGATTTTATAAAACAAGTTAGAATTTTAAAACGAAATGATCAGAATAATTACACCCAACACACCAACGGATGTGATTTAGGTCCAAGCACGTCTAGATCACAAAGTTCATTGTCTGGTTCTCAGTCTGGTCATCAACGTGTTTCTCCGAGGTTTGTAGAGCGGAGAATGTGCTTTGAGTGTGGCACAATTGGGCATATTGTAAGATACTGCCCATACCTGCAAAAGTTGAAAGCAAAAACGAGTGCTCCCCAAGAAACCAATTACCAAAAACGATCACTTTCCCCGAAACAAGACCCACGTGTCTTGAAAGAAAGGGAAAAGAAGTTAAAACAAAAGAATCAAAAGGTAATTGAAAAGGCCTTAAAATCAGAGGTCAAAGAAGAAAAACCTGTTCAAGCAAAACCTAAAACTGTAAAACCAGTAAATGCTAAAACAATTAATGCAAATACTGGTAAAGAACAAACAGCTTGGAAACAAAAACAGGTAATTCAGTCAGGGGGAGCACCACAGGTTCTTTTTCCTAATCATCAAGTGATTGAAATCACTTTTCTTGATGATCAAGGACGACCCAAGTCCACAAAGGCTTGGGTCCCTCTCTCCAACTAATTTTTGAGTGAGTGTGTAGGGTATTCCAGGAGGAACTTTCGATAGTCGTAAGATTGTTGATAGTGGAGCATCCTTGCACAAAATAGGCAACAGAAGAAATTGCTGCCTTTGATGGAGAGAAGAAGTACAGGGAAACAGAAATGTCTGTTGAAAGAGATTGAAAAGCTTCGACAAAATGAAAATCATTTCAAAATGTGAATGTTCAAGGCTTTGATCGGGTCCCCGGGATAGATTCAAATCAAAATGTACGCACCTGCAGCACGTCTGAAGTTCAACAATCTACAAGATGAACGTGCAGTGTACATTTCTTCGTGGTGTGTTTGAAGAAAATGTGTTTGTTGAACAAACCATCCAGGTGTGCGGATGCCTTGGCATGGATTGATCAACCGCACACTACTTCTGAAGGAGAAAGACAAAGACCTTCGCTGGTGCAATGTGGAAGACCAGCCGGACCCTAAGGTTTATGATCTTGTTGCTGTCAAGAGATTTCTAAGTAGCTACAAAGAATCGACTTTGAAATCCACACCGGGTGGATATTCAGTTTGGGAGAGCTCTCAGATTCCTTGCAATGCATGAAGCAGTTGCGGGATACGGTTTTAAATTTCTAATCTCTCCTATACTTGTCGATAATTAAGCTGCTTTGTGAATTATTATCTCGTACAGCACTCTTTGGCCAGACAATGCTGTCATGGTTCGCACCGCAAACCGACATGTCAACTGATTTTTCCGAAATTCGTTCAAAATTAATTTTGGTAAACGGCATTGAGGTAAAACATGAGTTAACCAACATCGGAAAATCATTTTTGTAAATACCTTTGTGTTTTAAAATTTATTTTAGTTTGTTGATTTTAGGGGGAGTAATCCAAAAATTTGAAAATCCAAAAACATCGAAAAATTTCAAAAACACAAAAACAATAGAAAAGCAAAAATGAGTTTCCTGGCGAGCAAAAGAGAATATGATAGTACATCAGTGGTCTGTCTAAACCTCTTTAAACCTTAAATGAAAAACGATAAGCAGCTCTATATAAGATGTATCGGTAGGCTCACAATCATTTTAAAGTGTGCAGGGTGATATAAACTTAAATTGACTGAAGACTGGGTGGGAACCATTCATTGGCATATGGTCTTAGTACCGAAATTTCGTTTGAGAGATTGCCGAGGTTCTGAGATATTCGGTCTTTATGCTGCTTATCATCTGGGTATCATGGTTGTATCTTTTACCGAAAAATAACGGGGACGCAAGTCTAGATCTTCCATGATACTATACATACGTGTACATACTGCATACGACCTCAATAAGTGATAAACAATCACATGTCCAATCAAATAAGTGATAATATATCACAAATTCTTTCCGGGAGTCAAGTTCGTCTCTCTGCTGTACGAAAGTACTGACCTGTTCACGGACTTGCTCCTGTGCCCTCATGCATCGAAAATCAAGTTCCTCATCAATAAGTGATTATATCACATAGGGCTTGTTTTCAATCAAAATAAGTGAGAATCTCACATCATATACGGTCAAACAGATGATAATCGGTATACTCACCGGTAAGATGAACCCTCGTGCATACCTTGATACGGGAATGTGTCGTGATGTGGATGAACACCGGTCGGTAAGTATAAATTATACCTTAACGTATCCCTTCCCCATGATTACAAATGATAAGTTGAGCTTATGTGGACAACAATACCGATAATCGTTATAGGATGCTTATCTTAATGTTAACTAAAAGAACAACAAGAGCGTTTTGGCATGACCGTACACTGATATGATTCTCTTACCCTCGAAACTCGCAAAAAGAATGTCTGTAAATATTTATTAAATGTTTCCTGTTTATGTATCTTGGTATATATTTATTTATTGCTTTCCGTCTTTACATTTAAAAAAATGAAAATTTCAAAAAGATTTTAGGTGTGTTTTAATTTAAACTTTATAAAATCCAAAAAGATTTTGCTTCTAGTTTATTTTTGATTGACCAATGTTGGAACTCGAGTCTATCCTATCCAAAATCCTGATCGTAAGCTGGAAAACAACTGCATCTTCATAAACAGTCGAAGTTAACGAGTTTTGAAAGTTAAAGGATTAAAATGAATATTTTTCTAAACTTTCAAACTGCTGTCGGTTGGTGTTTGATTGAGATTTGATCTCAGATGTGTCGTTAGTTTAAATATTAACTATATTCCAAGCGGTTGTTCTCATTATGCGTTTAGCTTTCTTGCATGTGCAGATGCTAAAGGCGAGGAGAACATGTTCGATGAAAAGCTTTGGAATGAAGACACGAAGTGGAGGCACTCAAAGGATAAAATGATCGAGTTGCCGCTGTCCCTTCCTCAACACCACAAGGATCTGAAGAATTGACAAGTCAAAAGATTCACGAGCATGACTCAATGGAGAGTTCAATCTAAGGGGGAGTTTGTCAACACACTTTCTACATTAAACGGGGAGTTTGTTGATACACTTTCTGCTTACGACGCGTGAAGACTTTGAAGATCCTCCGACATGAAAGACATAGAAGACGAACCATCACGAGTAGCGTCCAAGGGGGAGTTTGTTGATGCATTTTGTGTGGACGCGACTCGGCTCGGTTCGACTCGGCCTTGAAGACTTGAAGACACGAAGATCGAGACAAAGCTACAGCCAAGGGGGAGTTTGTTGGTGCACTTGTGTCTGTACTTTGTCTGTATTTCGTCATGATACAAAACGATGTCTTTAATGTAAGGTTGATGTAAGTTTGACCAAGTCAACCATCCTCCTGGTTTGACTTGTCCAAACAGTTAGCACATGGTTGAAAGATGTTTGAGTCGAAGGATGGTCATCGAAGGATTACTTATATCCTTCGATGATGATGAGCTCGAAAGATATCCTTCGAAGTCGAAGGATGGACCACGAAAGATCACATCTTTCGTGGTATATGTTGATCCTTCGAGCTGTTTCTGGTCGACAGATGATCTTTCGATCAGTCTGTCTGATCCTTCGACCAGACGATCTGTGTCGGGTATATATACCCATGTTGTGTGTTGTGTTCAGTCAGAGGTGAGAGACAAGAGAGAGATAAGACAGAGAGAGACAAGAGAGCACACACACTCTGAGAGTTTATGGAACATATCTGTAAACATTGAGCTTGTAACCGGACCCTTCATTCGTATTAATACATGTGGTGTTAATCGGTGAATCTTGTGTGTTGTGTTTGTGCTTGTTCTCGTATGAATTCTCGGTTGCATGCTAGCTTGGATTCCGCACTCGCTAGTGTGTTTGATATAACAAGGAAAAGGTTTTAATCTCATCCACGAGAGGGACCTACAATATGCTTGCGGATCCGATGACTAAAGGTCTCCCACCTAAAGTTTTCGAAGAACATGTATCGAATATGGGACTTACTAAAGACCTTGTTTAATGGCATATTGTACTAGCTTATGTTTTAATTAATAAAATTTCCTCAGTTTGATTTTGTATGTCTCTAACATATGTTCTGCCGGTGTAATGACATATAGACAAATATAAATACAAATCAGACGCTAAAGGGCTTATGTGTATTTTGATCATAACTGTTAGGTTTTAAATTGAGGCTATAGTATGACTAATGGGGGTCCTGAGTCGAATGATGATTCAACGGCTGTATTTCTCTGCTATAGTTCTTGGTTTAAGGCTAAAATGAGTGTTAACTCCTGGCTAGGCTCATCTAATACTCATGATAAATGATTACTCGGCTAAGTGAGAGAATGTGAGATTAAATATATTATTAATGTAATATTTAATCTTGTAGCCTTTATAATCATTTATATTATATAGATCAAAATATATTAATAACCTATTAATAATTAGTTGGTAATTGTTGATGGACCATATTACCCTTATTAACTAATTAGGTTTCCTCTTGGGTGTATAAATAAGGGGATTATTAGAGAGTTTAAGGGTTACACAACTTAGTGAATCAACCAACCCTCATAACATCAAATCGGCTCTCTCCCCATAACCGAAACCTCCGTACTTTCGGTTCATCATCACCATCGTAATCTTACACCCTAAGGAGGAACCAGATCATCCTGACAAGTATGTCGAACTCAATGGCTGCATCTCTGACTGGATTCTCTACTGGCATGTCTGCTGTAACAGGTATGTTGTTATTCATGTTTTCCATTATGTTTAAACAGAACTGATCAACAATATACGTTTTATTGTTTGTTTAAATCTTTTACCTTTATAAAAAGAATTCACAACATGCTAAGTATTACAATTTAAATGATTTTTATGGATAGAATAAAGTTTGAATAACGTAGTAGTATAGTAAAAAGGATAAATTACACTTTTCGTCCTTTATGTTTGTTCCGGATTGCAATGGATGCCCTTTAACTTCAATAATTACAGTCACAGTCCTTTTTTTTAATAACCATTACAATGTACGTCCTTTAGCACTAACCATGTTAAAAATTTTAGTTAAGTATGGCATTGATTTTGCACATGAAGGTAATTTGGTAATTTTACCCATTTATGTAAAATATTTAATTGGTAAAAAATATATGAAGTTAACCCCATATCTCTCTTAATCAACTCTCTTCCTGTCACCTACTTCTCTCTCTCTCTCAACCTTTCTCCACCACCACCACCCCAATAATAACCGCCCCCACCACCATTTCAAGCCACCACTTTCTCTTCTCCATCTCAATTTCTTTATCTTCTCCATAACAACCGACCACCACTTTTGGCCTCCCGAAACACCTAAACCCACCTCCCCGCTGAAAAAGCACATGAAACCCACCACCATTTCCAGCCACCACTTCAGATATAACTCTAGATCTGAAAAGTGCATGTGGATCTGACAACGTAAGTCAATCGGAACTCTAGATTTGAACCAGACGCACCTGAAAACCATCAGTATTTCCGGCCACCACTTCAGAAATAACCGGCCACCACCACGTCGCCGATGATTGGGGTTATCCTTTGTAAGGTTCGCTGGAGTTGCCCCAGTTCAGGTTTGAAATTGGCTGTTTTTATTGCTACAGGTACAACCGATGCACTAAGTTTGGTAATTGATTCTGAAAGAATGAGGTCTCCAAGAAGATCCATTGTGATCTACAGATCCAAACAAATTGGATACGGGTTTGAAATTAATAGAAAAAAAAAGCTCAGAATTGGATGGATGGTTTCATAAGTCAATGCATTTGGATGAATTTGGTGGGTGTTTAACAAAGTCCATCGTGGTCTTGATTTGTTGTTTCGATTAAATTATTATTTTTTTCGTTTATGTTTTTTTATCTAATTGCAGTCCAAATCACCTTTTAATTATACAAATAGTCATTGGATAGGTTAAAAGACCAAATTACCCTCATGTGCAAAGCACATGCCACACTTAACTAAATTTTTTAACATGGTTAGTGCTAAAGGACGTACATTGTAATGGTTATTACAAAAAAAGGACTGTGACTGTAATTATTGAAGTTAAAGGACATCCATTGCAATCTGGTACAAACATAAAGGACGAAAAGTGTAATTTACCCTAGTAAAAAAATGTGGTGGTTATTACGTAACACATTCCCTATACTTATATAGTGTAATATGATATAATCCTAATACATGTATTTTAAGATTGTGAAAACAAGTTTTATTTGTGGCTTGTTTAGGGGGTTTTATTTATGTGATTACAATTGTGTGCTCCTTATCATTAAGCATATATTATTAGAATTTTGGTCAATTTGGTTCATTTCAATGATCCAACCTCTAAAATAACTTCCCTTGTATACGAAAATCAAAAGATGATGAAACCGTAGTTCACGGTCTCAAACATGTAACCGAAACGGGAGATCAGCAGATCATGCTTGGTGAATCGGACTGGCCAATCTGCAAAACGGCAATTAGGTTTGCTTGGTTCAACGGTTTTGGGCCGCAGTCACGTTTTGGCTGGGGAAGGTCAGTCTTTGGTCATCAATTTAACCAAGAGCAAATAATGTACAAAACTAGAAAGCAAACCAAACCAAACCATACATCATCCTTTCACTGAACTATAAAAAGATAACAACATTAGAAGATCTCTATCACAGCATATAGAAATTGGGATCATGCACACAGCCAGAGCCAGAATCACACCAACTAATTTTACAACTTATCAGCCAATAAAGATCTTAAAAACCACACACCGGTCCAACCCAACCCAACACAAACATCAACTCCTATCTACCACGCTCAATTAATCAGCCTATCACAACCTCGGTTCTGCAGGCCGTGAGCTTGCTCCACCCGCACCACTACTACCACCGCCCACTCTTGAAGCTAAGGCTAGAACTTCCGGTGACATTTCCCAGTTCCCACTTTTCCGACCCCAACTCGACCGCCTTGCGTGTATAATATTTGCACGGTCTCCTTCATCCACTGTTGTTCTTATCTCTGGTGACATTTCACCTGTTCCAATTTCTTTGATGTTTAGCCCTTCGTTGTCGCTCAGTTGTCCTTCTCGGTGGTCTAGCCCGGCCCCACCGTCACCCCAAACCGCCTTTCTTCCCATTTCGATGTCTTCAACTGCCTTCCCCATGTTTGGACTCACGAAACCACCAACTGGCCGCCCTCCGATCCCTGGTTCTTTTGGCACATATGCCCTAAACTTGTTCTTTGATTCCGGGATTCTAGTGCAAAATATCTCTCCGAAGTTCTGTAGGACTCCTTTGTTGTAAGGATTGGCTCGCCTGTCGTACCTGTATCTGAAATTCTCATATGTAGTCTGCAAAAATATGACGGAAACGGAACATTTGAGATGTTTAGTTAGATGTAGCAAAATGAGCGGATATCATTAATGCCAAAATAGTCCCTGAGTTTAATCATACTTGCTTGTTCCATCCAAAATGACTTTTTTTGGTGCATTTGAGTCCTTCAGGTTGCGTTTTATTGCCATTTCCTTCCAAATCACCAACTTGGCAACTTGGTTTATTTTTTCTGTTAAGGTGAAGGGCATTTCTGTCCTTTTGGATGGAACAACCGAACAAGCAAATATGACCAAACCTCAGGGACGATTTTGGCATTTTACTCTTTTACATTTTTGTTATATATTTTTTATTACTTGTTTCCTCTTTATATAGCTTAATGTTTATTATTTTTAATAACTTCTTTAACTAAAGACATTTTAATAAAAAAAAGTTATTAAAAATAATAAAGATTAAGCCATATAAAGGGAAAACAAGTAACAAAAAAAAATATATAAAACAAAAATATAAGAGTAAAATGCCAAAATCGTCCCTGAGGTTTCATATTTGCTTTTTCCATCCAAATGGACAAAAATGCCCTTCATCTTAACAGAAAAAATAATCTAAATTAGTGATTTGGATGAAAATGACGATAAAACGCAGACATGGACTCAAATGCATAAAAAAGTCATTTTGGATGGAACAAGCAAATACGAGTATACGACCAAACCTCAGGGACGATTTTAGCATTTTACTCATTTTTATATTTATAAAGTAATGAAGGGAAATTAGTGATGACCTGATTTGTACTGATAAGATATAAATGAAAGGCGGTAAGACCACCGACGAACCACACTGATATGAAGGTGTAAACAATTAACACAATGGATGCAGGAGTCTTGATCATTGCTTTCCATAACGTTATGTCCTCTGAATCCATGATCCTCTTTATGTAAATCCAGCAGAAACTAAAAACATATATACAAAGTAGAGTCGTGGAGAACACAAACATGAAGAAGAAGCGATAATTTCTCTGCAAACACATAAACCAAATCCTAATATTCAGACATATTTTCAACAAAATCTAAAATTTTGTCTATGACGTATTGAACTTACCACGCCTATGCATTGGCCAACCCAGGGGCAATGGTGATCAAACCGTTCAACACAATTGTTGCAGATAGAACAGTGTGAGCAGCGAGGAGGTCTATAAAGCATGCAGGTGTCACAATATTTGATTTTTACGGTCACGCCATTAACTTCAACTTCTTTTAAACGAGGCAACCTCATTTGTGGGGTTTGAGCACTACCTTCAGTATTACCATCAAACCCTTCTGGTTCTGGTGGATGTGCATTACGTGGAATGATACCCGGGTCCCTCCCCGAGGTTAAAAGGAGAAGTACTAAAACCTGTGAAATTCATGTCCAAACACTATATAGTCATATGAAGAATAAACAGTTGGAAAGATTTATATCACATGAATCAAATCAAGTAGTTCAATAGTCAATACAAATGACAAGTATGATTACACATAGAGATTTGACTGGGACAAACCGATAAGCAAAGTATGCCTGCAGCAACGGGTAAATTTGGGTGGCATTTTATTGGTAACGGGTTAAATAGTTAAAACTTAAAACTAGCTATGAAATTATGATTGACTCAGGCCAAACTAGTTAAAATCCACTAAGAGTTACTCAGGTGCTTACAATCTACTAGATATTTTTATGTAGATAAATTTACCTATAAATGAAACAGGCCAAACAGGTAGAATGGGCAAAAATATGGCGGATCAACCCAACCTGATTTGACCTATACCTATAAATTACCTGTTTTGACCTGATAACCGACCCACATGTTTTCCAAAATCTACTCACAATCAACATGGGAGCAACTATACACCTCTTTCTTCCTAGCAGCAGATAATTTAAAAATGTTTGGGGGCAACTAAAAATCTAAAATCATGTTATGCCTACTACTTAGAGTTATAGGGTGATAAAATAAAACTCATAAATTAATAGAAATGATAGGGGAGTGTATCACTATATTCCTCTCATTGCACAACCAAAAAGTCATCACTTTAGTGTATTTATTCAAACATGATTCTTCTTCAAAAGAACTTTCTTAAACCACCTTGTCGCTCTTATATGTGTTGTCACTTTTGTAAAAGAAATTCTGACAAGCCACTTTCTGGACTTTCTCAATAGTCAATAAGCATCCATAAGTGAAAAGACAACGTGCAGCAATTGTGTCTGTGCATAACAGAGATGTTTTACTCAAAATCTTAAGTGCAAACTTCATTAAAAAACCTTTTAAGTTTTAGAAAGTTAGCACATGTTATGAATCGAGATCTAACACGTATAATGCAACTATTCATATCTA
The DNA here is from genome assembly GCA_030545235.1 of Helianthus tuberosus. Classification (NCBI taxonomy): domain Eukaryota; kingdom Viridiplantae; phylum Streptophyta; class Magnoliopsida; order Asterales; family Asteraceae; genus Helianthus; species Helianthus tuberosus. The sequence continues at coordinate 37,018,214 of CM060436.1, forward strand.
ATATAAAGCTTCAAAAGGCTATTCTTAGCATAATATCAAGAATTTGTGAGCCAGCTCAATATATTAGAACTATCATGCAAAAACGATGCTACAGCACAAACAACTTGGTTATAAGTTACTAAAACTAGTTTTGCAATCATAATTTTCCCAAGAAACAAGATACTGGGATAGAACTACTATTTTTTTTTAAATAAGAGAGAACTTGTTTTCTTACAAGGCTCAGATATCAGATAACAGTATTCAGTAACGTAGAGAAACTTACATGTACTGTGAATAAAATAGCCACAACCATAACTGATATCCCCCAGTCATCATCAAAGTCATAGACCAGTTTTCTAGCCACGAAAACACAAAAGACTGAAACAGGAGCTACGATGAGGAATATAGTCAGCACCAGTGATCTTACATCAGGTCCAAATACGAACCTACCTTGAAGGAAGAATATCTGCAATGCAATGCAATGTACCAAACATCAATTATGCATCTCCAAATATATGGTCTTAAAATGCTTAACTACACAAATCGAATTATGTCTTATATCAACATGTAGCATAACACGGCCACAAAATTCTCACATCAGTGCAGTTTATGACAACAAAAAGAAGCAATGTCAACTGTAAAATCAGATTTCAAACACAATTAATAAACTTTCAAGAGGCTGCCCTAGTTCATACCACCATTGGATGTACATTCTACATTTGTACATCAGTCTTTTTCATTTGAATCAATTAGAATTTTTTATTTCGTTATTTTTGTCTTCTTCTGAAAATAATGATTGTCTAATAATTTTATTATCATCCTATATCCACAATACTTCATTACCAGTTGTATTAAACACTAAATTCACAAATTCTACCGGTCCACTTTGCAGAGCAAATTTCTATAAAACCATCTGATGAAAACAAATGCCAATCCAAAACAAAACATAGTAATTAATTTACACGCATTATGTGATTAACTGCACGCAACATTTCGGTTAAACAGAATGATACGACTGCAATTTCAAACAAATTCTGGTATTTGTTTTGTATTGTTGCTAAAATCCACAATCACTAGCTGTCATTACCAGTTCCATTAAACAAACTACATTCACAAACTCTACCGGTCCGCTTTACAGATCAAATTTCGATAAAACCAGCTGACGAAACCGAAACCGAGTCTCAATCCAAAACAAATACCAGAACTCACTGACATTCAAAAACATTAGCAACAAAACTAGCATATCAACACTCTAGGTCAAACCAAACAACAATCCGACTACAATTTCAAACAAATTCACCAACAAACAACAAATCAACCCTCCACAACCAACATTCACCAACAAATTCCACCAAAACCTAAACAAAACAACCGATCTACCAACAACAAGCACCAGAACACTTACATTGCTTCCTTTCCACGCCTGATAAACTCTCAAACTGTCCGTACCGTTTGTAGATCCAGAAAGCGGATCGGAACGCTTCGGAGGAGGAACAACGTACATCTTAGTCTCAACCGGTTCTCAAATGTTGGAGATCTTCACAACACACACTGTAAATGCAAGCGCTATCACTCTAGAGATACGAAACACCGTAAAAGCTATGGAAGCCAATTCTCCAACAATTTGAACACGCAACTGGATGGATTAACAGGTGCAGAATGTATAGAATCGGTGGGAGAACGTGGAAGCGGTGAGTAGGTTAGGGTTTGATTGGGCGACAAGCCATGAGAGTGGTGAAGAAACAGGGAAAGGGTTTCTGGAGGTGTGGAGTGGGGGTGTTGTGTACGTTACTTTTCTCCATATCTCTCATATCGCTTTACAGGATATTAAAAAAATGGAAATGTGATAAGAAATTGAAATGCTGACGTGGTGGTAAGATATTGGCCACGTCATTGTTTTGTTTGTACATTTGTCACGTCCATGTCACATGTGTTTGTACGGTATATGAGTCAGTGATATGACATAGTCACAAGTCATGTAATAAACCGGTTTACCTATTTGAATTCTGTTTGGTTAGATGCATTTTTTATTTGGATTTTTTTTAACCGCCAACAAACTCAATCCCGAGCACTTTTGGGGTACCCACTGGACAAACGGAGTACTCTGAGAATAACCCGAGTCCACCACCAATTCCGGGGAAAACCCGGTAACTGTTTTTGAGTTAATTACTGTTTTCGTCCCTATGGTTTGTCAAAAATCACTATTTCAGTCCATTAGTTTAAAAATTGCGATTTCAGTCCATATGGTTTCACTTTCGTAACCATTTCAGTCCACCTCCGTTAACCACATCTATTTATTCTGTTAAGTACACGCGAATTGACCATAATGCCCTTATTAATAAAAAACAAAAAGATATCTAAATAAGTTAATTATTGTTTTCGTCCGTGCGGTTTGTCAAAAATCACTATTTCAGTCCATTAGTTTAAAAATTGCGAGTTCAGTTCCTGTGGTTTCACTTTCGTAACCATTTCAGTCCTGTCTCCTAACACCATCTATTTTACCGTCAATTTTTTAATGAAATACCTAAATTACCCGTGTGTTAATTAAATATGGACTTATATGATTTTATTATTGGATTTATATGATTTTATTGTTGTATGACATATGGACTTAAATTGGGTTGTAGGGTTCGACCCACCATGGCTTTAGTAGAAGTAGAAGTCTGGTACTAATTTTACATATATGGTTCCAAAATTTTAATTTTGGATTTTAGAATGAGAAAATGTCCAGGTGAGCATTATTTTTCAAAGTTATTATGTTAATTGATGCTGCTAGGAAGATATTAATTGGGGTGGGGTAATGGGTCGCCGGACATTAAGAGGGTGGGGTTGTGATGCCGGAGAAGATGACTGGAAACTTTTGCCAGAAATGAGAGCAGGGATGGAGTGGGGCGGGTTAGCATGGGGTTGTGTTTTAAAAGTGGGTCCTAGAATACAATATTTTAAATTTCTATGGTTTTTTATTTAATTAACACATGAGTAATTTAGGTATTTCATTTAAAACTTAACGGTAAAATAGACGGTGTTAGGAGACTGGACTGGACTGAAATGGTTACGAAAGTGAAACCACATGGACTAAAATAGTGATTTTTTTACAAACCACATGGACAAAAACAGTAATTAACTCATTTAGATATCTTTTTGTTTTTTATTAATAAGGGCATTATGGTCAATTCACGTGTACTTAACAGAATAAATGGATGGGGCTACTGTCGCAACCCCCGATCCCTTATCTGTCCCGGGAACGGCCGGACGCGAACTTAGATTTTCGGTGGTATCAGGTTGGTTAATTTGGCAGCGGAAATTACATCAGGACCGTAGTTAGGAAATGTTTATCAGAGTAAAACCACCATATTTGATATTAATAATCACATGAGTAAAACCCAAGTTTCTTATTACAATACATTTATAGGAATAAACCCTATTTTATTGAATTTAAAACATCGTTTATTAGGTAACTTTTATAGTCACATTTTTCCCAAGCCTTCAGTGCTCTCCACCTGGCTTTTTACTAATTGGCTGTCACATTGTGTTACCTGAAACGCGTTTTAAAAACATTTGTCAGTGAAAATACTAGTGAGTGAATCCCAGTTTAATCAAGAAACATTTTATTAATTAAAACAGTATTGAGAGCGATCACATTGTTTATTTCTACACAATTACTCATTCAGTACTGTCAATCCTGACTTGTGGGTCATATTACACATTGGCTAACTCGTTGTCCAATGGTAACGTACTGTCATCCCGACTTACTACACGCAGTAGTAAATTTTGTATACAAAACCCCAACATACCGACAGTAATTGAAGAACTACAAAGACTCAATCACAGGTTAATCATATTGTAAAGCAATTTAAGGTTTTGTAAAATATTACAAAAAGGTTAACAAAAAGAGGATAAACTCACTTTGCTATCTTAGACTTCACGTAAGGGTTTCCTGGGAATAATCTATAATTTACACAAATGTACATAGGTTAGTATCATAACCCTTTGAAAATATTAATGATACCCTCCCCGAGACGGCATTCCAACAACTACGTCGGGCAGAACCACGACAGTTGTTACGGAACCCTAAATCAATCAGGCATCGTATCTATTACGAAACTGGGGTTATAATACTTGCTGAACTGGACTCTCACGTGGCCCGCGTGAAAGATAAGGGGGGCTTACGCGGCCCGCGTGTAACACCCCAAAAATATAAAACTTTGCGTTTAATATGTAATGTTAATTTAACAGGAATTAACTAACTAGGAAACTATAACCCAGTTAGTTGATAGTCTTGAGATAACTTACTCTAAAGTTAAAACACTTAAACTTAAAGCTAAATGATAAGTTGAGGGACTAAACTAGTCAAAATCTGAAATTTGACTGCTAAAATAATAACAAAACACAAAGTCCACCCATATGTGGGTGGGCATCGATCGAACAGGGAGAGAGGGCGACCAGGAGACCTTCCAAAACCCTAAAAACTTCATCAATCTTGCAAATTGAAGGATTAATCCAAGCCAAAATCGAAAATTGAGCTTAGAATCATGATCCTCATCTTAAGAGGATTGTAAGGTATGTAAAACCTAATGAAATCTCTCAACTTGAAATTCTCATGATTTGGGAAATCTGGAAATTTGATGTTGCATGTGTGTTAGATGGTTAGATTTGAGTTGATATGGTGTTTAGAAGTGAAACCTAGCCAACTACATGTAAAATCATGACCAAATTCAGGAAAATTCCATGAACACCTTGAAGGTGGGTTGTGGGTTTTACATGATGATGATGAACACTAGAAATTAGATGATTATCCTAGTGTAAATTGAGTATAGAAAAGTGATTTCAGAAAGGTATGATGATTAGAATGCTATATGAGGGCTTTATTGATGTTAAGTTAACTAGCTAGCAAACTATGAACTTAAATGCAAATGATGTAGAAATTCTGCCCTCATAGTGTTTGTAGAAATGCCTCAAAGAAGGCTTAAAAATAGAAATTTAAAGCTTTAACGCGTAATTATGATGTTTCGGTATAATGTGCGAATTGAGGTCTAAAGAGAGTTCTAAACATGTCTTGAATTGAACTCTATAGGACAAGATACCGGAACGTCGAGTGGACAAGCCGGTGGTGAATCGCGGTTGAAGGGCGTGCGCTAAGGTATGTAACTTGACCCGTTACAATTAGTAGATTGGATGTTTATATAATGTGTACTTGAATTCTTATAATGAGAGTCGTTTGAATTAAGTGATGAAGTCGCTATATTGAATGATTGATAAAACTTGGTTTGAACTCGTTGGTAGTTGTCATATAGGAGGATTCCTTAGACGAGCCAAACGGGTCGGATAATCAAGTAAAGCATGGTCAATACTCCGGAACATAGTCGATTGTTCTTTGATATTGGTTATCATATAACATGTTAGGAATATGAAACTTTGATGTAGTGGTATGTTAGAAAAATAGAAATCTGAGTGTTGAATTTGAGTACAATGAATAAAACATCAAAACATGGATTTCCAGGACTCACCGTAAATTACGGTTGTACCGTAATTTACGGTACAGGTCAGACATTTACGGTATAACCCTCCTGCTTTACGGTGGACCAAAACTCTCCAGGACTCACCGTAAATTACGGTAACACCGTAATTTACGGTGGAACAGAAAACTTTAATTTTTTTTTTAAATTTGATGATTGGTTTATAAGTTAAGTATCATGTATCAAAGTCAAAACTAATGTTTTATGGTTTTGACCCTAGGTGACTAGATGGACATTACGGATGGTGATCAAGCAACGTCAAGGAACCGAACACGACTTTTGAAGCTTCCGCTATGTTTTTAATCTTACCTAAACTTTGTTCATGGGTTGTAAACAATTTCTTAATTAACTTTTGAATGTTTTAACTTAGTCATTAGTTGACTAATCTTTATGATACTTGAAATATTGACTTATGAAACTTATATTAATTTAATATCTTTTGTATAAATGTATAAAATCAGTCTTAAATTCAAGTAAAAATTTAAGGGTGTTACACCGCGTACTAGCCCGGGTAGGGTTTAGGTGATCCGGGTCATCGCCTAGCTTAGCCACGATGATGACACGTGTCATCACCGGGTTGCGCCACAATTTGGGACACTCGCGGCCCGCGTAAGGTTGAGGTGGGTTCTACGCGGCCCGCCTCAACTTAACTTTCAGATTTTTATTTATTTTTAACTAGGTTATATACCCGTGAGTTTCACGGGTTATGGGTTGTGTTAAAAAAATCTATATCTATAAAATAATAACTTCACATAGTAAGACACATGTTTGACAGACCTTACTGACACATGTTTGACGGGGTATGAGTTGTGTTAAAAAAAATCTATATCTATAAAATGAATTAATTTAGTTTTATCATGGTGTTGCCTATAATATATGACGAATTTTGGTACCACTTCATTTTTGTCTAATTATTATACATATGTTTAGCTTGTAATCGTTTATGTGTTATACTATGAAACACTAATCGATTGTAGTAATATGTGTTATGCTATGAAACAATAATATATCAAAACTATGCTTTTGATAACAAAACAAAATACATATAGAAATACCAATACAAATTACAAGTAAGTAAAAACTTCTTTGTATACAACATTAGATGTCCTATTAGTAAGGTTACCATCATTATCAAGAATTGATAATTTGAGTCCGTCTCTGCTCTTGACTCTCGACAAAGCCACGTAAAGTTTACCATGAGAAAATACTGGATTTTTCAAAAACAAACCAACTCTGGATAATGACTGCCCTTGACTTTTATTAATTGTCATAGCGAAGCATAAAGCAACAGGAAACTGTCTTCTTTGGAATCTAAAAGGAACCTTCTAATCCGACGGTATTATACCAATTCTAGGAACAAAAATTTGAGCACCAATGTTGCTTCCAGATATCACTTCTGCTTCAATAATGCGATTTCCAAGTGATATTACCTTTAAGCGAGTTCCGTTACACAACCCATTTTTTTATCAATATTTCGGAGGAGCATGATGGGAACACCGACCTTTAGTACTAATTTGTGAGTTGGAACACCTGAGATCTTAAGACCATTTAGTACGTCAGGAGAGTATAAACTTTGATCAAAACCATCCTGTAGATTTTCTATCTCACAAATACTATCCGAACTTAGGTATTCCTTGGAATCTCCTGGGAACATATTTGAGGCCCGTTTTCGCGTATGGGGTGTATTTTGGGACATATCGGGATATTCTAAAATATATTAGGGTGTCGTAAAAATTATCGAGAGTGTCGGTTTATTGAGGATTGTTACATTCTCCCCACCTTGTTTTAGAACTCGTCCTCGAGATCTACTGGAACAAATGCGGATATTTTCGTTGCATTTCAGATTCAAGTTCCCAAGTATATTCAAGTCCTCTTTTGGAGTCCCACTTCACTATGACCAGAACTAGTCTCTTATGCTTGAGGTTCTTGACTTTCCTGTCTTCAACCTGTAGAGGCCTTTCTACAAACTCGAGTTGTTCATTTACCTCTATATCCTTAAGAGGTACTATCAGTGATTCATCGGCTAAGCACTTTTTGAGATTAGATACATGAAATACATCATGTATTCCTGCCATTTCTTCTGGCAGTTTTAGCTGATAGGCTACAGGTCCTATTCTTCTAATAATCTCAAAAGGTCCAACATACCTGGGACTTAGCTTTCCCCTTTTTATGAATCTTACTATTCCTTTCCAAGGAGAGACCTTCAATAATACTTTGTCCCCTACTTGAAATTCCAAGGGTTTGCGTCGGTTATCTGCATAGCTCTTTTGTCGATCATGTGCTGCTTTCAGTCTTTCCTTGACTTGAATGATCTTATCGTTGTTTCTTGTACTATCTCAGGTCCAGATAGTTGCTTTTCCTCAATTTCTGCCCAACAGACTGGGGTTCGGCACTTTCGTCCATAAAGTGCTTCGAATGGTGCAGCATTGATACTTGTGTGATAACTATTATTATAAGAAAATTCTATTAAAGGTAAGTGATCGTCCCAATTACCTCCGAAATCAATTACACAAGTTCTAAGCATGTCCTCCATCGTCTGAATTGTCCTTTCACTTTGTCCATCTGTTTGAGGGTGATAAGCCGTGCTTAGATTTAACTTGGTTCCCATTGCTTTTTGGAAACTTGACAAAAAATGAGAGGTAAATCGACTATCTCTATCAGAAAAAATTGATAAAGGAATTCCATGTAAAGAAACAATTTCATTTACATACAATTTAGCTAATTGTTCCATACTGAAATTTTCCTTCATTGGTAGGAAATGAGCTGACTTCGTTAGCCTATCTACAATCACCCAGATTGTATCATTTCCTTTCTTTGTTTTGGATAATTTAGTAACAAAATCCATTGTTATTAATTCCCATTTACACACTGGCATTTCTAACTGTTGTAGAAATCCTGAGGGTTTCTGGTGTTCAACTTTGAATTGAGAACAAGTTAAACATTTAGAAACATAGGTTACTATGTCCTTCTTCATTCCTATCCACCAGAAAATTTTCCTTAGAGTAAATTACAAGTTTTGTCCTTTATGTATGTCCAAAATTGCAGGCGTTGCCCTTTGTCTTTAAAATTGATGAGTTTTGTCCTTAATGTTTGCAAATCTTGCACGTTATGTCCTTTAGGCCAAACCCAGTTAATTTTTTTTGTTAAATCTGGTCACTCAAGGGTATTTTAGTCTTTTTACCTCATTTAATTAATAGTATTTAAAAAATAAAACAAAACAATTTAAAATATTATTATTATTTTAACTATATATATATAACCTCCATCACCACCACCAGCACCCTCCACCGCCACCGCCACCACCCTCCACCGCCACTACCACCTCCACCTCCACCTCCTCTGCTCACTGCTGCTTGCATCAAAAACCCCCAAAAATCAAAAAACCCAAATACCAAATCAAACCCCCCCCCCCCCCAAAAATCCCCAAAACCAAAAATATCAAAAACCCCCAACAACAATTGATGATCAAGAGCGGTGGTGAAATCGGAATCATCTGGTCATCATATAGGGTGGTGAAATCGGAACCAAAAATACCAAAAAAACGTCTATTCCTGATCAGGCCACCGTAACTCCACCGCCCCTACTACCCCTGCAGATGTAGCTCCACCTCTTCAATTGCCTCCAGTACCAGTTGTTAATTCACCACCACCAGAAGCATTATCACCACCACCACCGGATGCATCCCCACCACCACCAGTACCGGATGCATCGCCACCACCGCCACTACCAGATGCATCGCCACCACCACCACTACCAGATGCATCGCCACCACCACCAGTATTACCCAACTCTCCTCCCCCATCACCACCCGCAAATGCCCCTCCACCATTACCACCTCCTGTTACCACCACTCCCCCAGCTGCAACAGTTTTGTCTCCGCCACCGTTATCAGGCGGTTCCCCTCCTCCACCAGACCCAACCGTATCTCCACCGTCTCCAACCCCACCTGACCCCACCCTTTCTCCACCACCTCCTCAATCACTTCCCCCTTCGCCACCACCACCAGTAACTCCACCGCCCCCTGCTACCCCTGCATCTCCATCACCTGCATCTCTGGCGGCCAGCATCTCCGTCGCCTGCATCTCCGTCACCTTCATCTCCGTCAGCTGCATCTCAGGTGGTCGGCGTTGTTCAGTAGGTTAGAGAGAGAGAGACAAGGGTTAGAGAGAGAGAAGGCAGAGTTTTATGATGTTTTTATATATATTTTTTATTTTAAATATCTTTTTTATACTTACCCAATAGTCCCTAAAGATAAGTTCTTTTACACAATAGTCCCTATAATGGTGAAAAGACAAATGTACCCTCATGTGCCCTGCACATGCCTTCATTTAACCAAAAAATCTAACTGGGTTTGGCCTAAAGGACATAACGTGCAAGATTTGCAAACATTAAGGACAAAACTCATCAATTTTAAAGACAAAGGGCAGCGCCTACAATTTTGGACATACATAAAGGACAAAACTTGTAATTTACTCTTTTCCTTAAATCCTGGTACATTTTATCATTTCCTGGGTGTATCGTATACTTAGACTTATGGGCTTCTTCTAATATACGATGACGTAGGTTTCCTAATTTAGGTATCCACATTCTTTTTTTATAGAATCTCCAAATTCCATCTGTTCCTTGTTCTAACTCTTTAATTATACCTTTCAATTTTTCAGTATCATCCTTGATTACTGATTTTTGTGCTTCTCTTATCTGATCATTTAAATCTACTTGTAGATTTAATTTAAGAGAACGTACCATTTTTGGCTTTTCATGATATTTTCGACTTAAAGCATCTGCCACTACATTTGCTTTTCCTTCATGATACTGGATCTCACAATCATAATCATTAAGCATATCCATCTAGCGGCTTTGTCTCATATTCAACTCCTTTTGCTTGAAAATATACCTTAAACTTTTATGATCAGTGAATATAGTAAACGTACTACCATAAAGGTAATGTCTCCAAATCTTAAGAGCAAAAATTATAGCTCCTAATTCTAGATCATGGGTGGAATAATTCTCTTCATGATTCTTAAGTTGTCTAGATGCGTAAGCTATAACCTTTTTTCGTTGCATTAATACACATCCATAACCTAATTTGGAAGTGTCACAATATACTACAAAATCTTCAGTTCCTTGTGGTAACGCTAATATGGGTGTATGGGTTAATTTATGCTCAAGGAATTTAAATGCTTCTTCTTGTTTAAATCCCCATTCAAACTTAACAGATTTACAGGTTAACTTAGTTAAAGGAATGGCTATTCTAGAAAAATCTTGAATGAATCTTCTATAATAACAGGCCAATCCTAAGAAACTTCTAACCTCGGTTGGTGATTCAGGGTTTTTCCATTTAGTGATTGCTTCAATCTTTGTGGGATCCACATGAATTCCTTCATGGTTGACTAGGTGTCCGAGAAATTGTACCTGTTCTAACCAAAACTCGCACTTGGAAAATTTAGCACAAATCTTTTCCTTTCTTAATAAACTTAAAAGTGCGTGCAAATGCTTTGCATGATTCTCTTTATTCTTAGAGTAAATGAGAATATCATCTAAAAAACAATTATGAATTTATCCAAATATGGCTTACATATTCGGTTCATCATGTCCATAAATGCAGCTGGGGCATTGGTTAAACCAAATGGCATGACAGTAAATTCATAATGACCATACCTTGTTCTAAATGCGGTCTTAGGAATGTCCTCTTCCTGTACCTTTAATTGATGATATCCTGACCTTAAATCGATTTTAAAGAAAAATCGAGCTCCTTGTAGTTGATCGAACAGATCATCGATTCTCGGTAATGGGTACCGATTCTTAATCGTAACCTTGTTTAATTCACGGTAGTCAATGCACATACGCATCGATCCGTCCTTCTTTTTAACAAACAGTATTGGCGCTCCCCATGGCGACGAACTTGGCTGTATAAATCCTTTCTCTAACAATTCCTCCAATTGTTTCTTCAGTTCCTGCATTTCAGTGGGTGCCAAACGATAGGGTGCTTTGGCAATCGGTGATGTTCCTGGTATTAAATGGATTCTGAATTCAACTTCCCTATCTGGAGGTTGTCCTGGCAATTCTTCTGGAAATACATCTGAAAACTGAGATACTACTGGAATATCTTTTAAATCCTTTCCTTTAGTGTTAGTGATTATGGAAATCAAATACACTATAGAACCTTTTCTTATATAACTTGCAGTTTTCATCACAGAGATGAATTTTGTAGTTCTAGATGGTTTATCTCCTTTAATTGTGATCGTTTTACCTTTTGGTGAATTTATTTGAATTGACTTTTGATCACATAAAATACTGGCTTTATTGGCTATTAACCAATACATTCCTAAAACAACATCGAATCCTGCCAGATTCATGGGATAAAGATTTGCAATAAATTTCTGATTTAAAATGTCTATGCTTGCTCCCTGCAAGATTTCAGAAATCCTAACAGTTTCTCCATTAGTTGTCTCTACTAAGCATTCTTGTGGTAGTTTAGTTAATGATTGATTTAGGAATTTGCAAAATGATGTATTAATAAAACTTTGGTTAGCACCAGAGTCAAATAATACTTTAGCAAAAATATCATTAACTAAAAACGTACCAGCTATGACATCTGGAATCATCTTAACTTCATCTGCAGTTAGAACAAATGCTCTAGCATTTTGAGTATTCTTGTTGTTCGTAGCTGTAGCTAATTTTGGGCAATTAAGCTTGATATGACCTTGTTCTCCGCAGTTGTAACATATCTTGTTGTTAACTTTCTTCCTGCAGTTTTCTTCCTTGTGTCCCGATATTTTGCAAAAGTTACAGTATATAGAGCATTTTCCTGAATGCTTTCTTTTGCAATTCTTACAGTAAGGTGTAGAGGTAGAACCTATATTTTTCCCACGATTAAAATTTCCAGAACGAAATTCTTGTGTGAGTTTCTGGGTTAGGTTCCTCCTTTGATCCTCTTCTCGGGTACGGACTAATTCATCTGTCAAGGTATTTGCTAGTTCTACAACTTCTTCTATAGTTTGAGGTCTAGCTACCTTGACTACGTGTCTTATCTCTCCAATTAATCCCCAGATATAACGGGAGATTAACATTAGTTCAGGTGAAGCAAGAGTTGGCACTATTCTAGCATATTCGAAGAATATTTTAGTGTATCCCTTACTATCCACACCAGTCATTCTGAGGTTTAGGAATTTGTTTGCTATATGTTCCTTTTCATTGGGTGGGCAGAATTTCCTTTCTACTTTGTTCTTAAATTCTTCCCATTCCATATTGTAAGTTCTATCACTTCCTCTTGATTGGAGGATAGTGTTCCACCATTCTAGTGCTGAATTCTTAAATAGATTAGAAGCAAACAATATCTTATCTTCTTCAGCACATTTGCTTATCCTTAAGACTGCCTCAGTTTTCTCTATCCAGCGTAGGGTTGCAATGGCCCCTTCGTTGCCCGGGAATTCCATTGGTTTACAAGACCAGAATTCTTTATAAGAACAACCGTAAGACACGGTTCTTCTCCTTTTGGGAATGGGCATTTGAAGTACAGGTCCATTGTTCACGCTGTTTTCGGGTTCAATTGGTCGCTTACTGCTATGTTTACTTTTATTATTCGCTTCTTGAATAGTTTGAATAATAAATGGCATTGCATCTGTGATTCCTTGTGCCACTATATGTTGAACAACACTATTATCCATTTGGTTTCCATTGTTATTGATGCTTGGATTCTCATTAACCATGTTAATGTTACTCTGGTTATCATTATTCAGATTTCCTTGATTTCCGTCATCGGCCATTTGAATTTTAAACATTTATCCCATATTAATATCACAAGATAATATTTAATATAATTAATCACATGATACGCAATCTGGCCAAAAACGTAGATCATTGCTATTTTACTCTATTTCCATATACTATTATGCATCTATAACACACTAGTACTGAAATAAAAATTACAATACCAACAGAAATAGAATCACACTAATAGTAATATGCATCCGTACACACATATTTTATTTTATTTTTATTTTATTTTATTATATTATATTATATTATTATTACTATTACCGTTTCTTCTATCATATCACGGATATGGATTTATCCAAAAATCCATATTGCGCTCATCGTATTTCCATACGAGACGCTCTCCCACCTGTCGCATTCTCTCACTACTTTCTAAAATTTCCTCCCCAAAAGTCCTAAGTTCTTGGACGTTTTCTGCACTCATTGGGGGTGCAGGTTCTAGGACTGGGTTCGGAATCCGGGGTGCGGGTTCCTGATATGGGGGTGAAAGTGCCTGAAATCGGTAAGGATCTTCTAAGATCTCCCTAATATATTCAACGTGGTAATAGGGATCTAAAGGGTCCATACCTGGATAGGCTCCTATGTTCTGTATGGGTGTGTCTTCATGTATCGGGTAACGTTGCACAAAGTCCCTATTATCGTCCCACCAGGGGTCGTAATTTGGGTCTAGGGGGTTTGGTGCAGGTACCCTAGGGAGTTCCTCTGGGTTAAAGTCATGCATCTTCACTTGGTTTTCAGGGTTTTCTATCTCCATGGGTTGGTCTGGGATTAGTGGTTGTGGGGCTACTAGTTGTTCCAGACTTGGGTCAGCAGCAGTTGTAGCTAGGATATGAAAATTAGCTAGGCTTCTATTAAGCATATCCTGTGTATGGGCATCTGAATTTCGCTTAGCGGCTGCTAAAACTCTTTGTTGTTGCAACTTTCGCATTCTTTTCCTACGTGCAAAGGCTTCCTTACTGAACCATCCTCGTTTCTTATGAGGGAATGACTCTTCAGACTGAGCTTTAAAAGCAAACATCCCTTCTCCCTGATCAGCATAATACCCAGAAAGGGCAGGCTGTGAAGAGGTATCTTCACTCCTAGGTGAATCAGACAACTGACGACTCATGTCTGAGGGTCCTTGATCACTCATACTGTAAACTAACAAATAGTCAAATAACATATAACAAATAAATACAGTTATGCACGTATTTCCGTAATTTATTTCCTAACACAAAATTTAGAATTTAAGTGTCAGCAGAACACTTCTTTGGCTCAGACCAGTGGCTAGGCTCTGATACCACCTTCTGTCGCAACCCCCGATCCCTTATCTGTCCCGGGAACGGCCGGACGCGAACTTAGATTTTCGGTGGTATCAGGTTGGTTAATTTGGCAGCGGAAATTACATCAGGACCGTAGTTAGGAAATGTTTATCAAAGTAAAACCACCATATTTGATATTAATAATCACATGAGTAAAACCCAAGTTTCTTATTACAATACATTTATAGGAATAAATCCGATTTTATTGAATTTAAAACATCGTTTATTAGGTAACTTTTATAGCCACATTTTTCCCAAGCCTTCAGTGCTCTCCAGCTGGCTTTTTACTAATTGGCTGTCACATTGTGTTACCTGAAACGCGTTTTAAAAACATTTGTCAGTGAGAAATACTAGTGAGTGAATCCCAGTTTAATCAAGAAACATTTTATTAATTAAAACAGTATTGAGAGCGATCACATTGTTTATTTCTACACAATTACTCATTCAGTACTGTCAATCCTGACTTGTGGGTCATATTACACATTGGCTAACTCGTTGTCCAATGGTAACGTACTGTCATCCCGACTTACTACACGCATTAGTAAATTTTGTATACAAAACCCCAACATACCGACAGTAATTGAAGAACTACAAAGACTCAATCACCGGTTAATCATATTGTAAAGCAATTTAAGGTTTTGTAAAATATTACAAAAAGGTTAACAAAAAGAGGATAAACTCACTTTGCTATCTTAGACTTCACGTAAGGGTTTCCTGGGAATAATCTTTAATTTACACAAATGTACATAGGTTAGTATCATAACCCTTTGAAAATATAAATGATACCCTCCCCGAGACGGCATTCCAACAACTACGTCGGGCAGAACCACGACAGTTGTTACGAAACCCTAAATCAATCGGGCATCGTATCTATTACGAAACTGGGGTTATAATACTTACAACGGAGCAGAACCTTGCTAGTTAGGAGGTATAATACCCGTGTATTATAAGCCTACTATCAGAATTTGAGAGAAAGAAGTCGTTGTGAGCGAATTCGAAATGAAATCCGATGCCTTCTATTTATAATTGCTGAACTGGACTCTCACGCGGCCCGCGTGAAAGATAAGGGGGGCTTACGCGGCCCGCGTACTAGCCCGGGTAGGGTTTAGGTGATCCGGGTCATCGCCTAGCTTAGCCACGATGATGACACGTGTCATCACCGGGCTGCGCCACAATTTGGGACACTCGCGGCCCGCGTAAGGTTGAGGTGGGTTCTACGCGGCCCGCCTCAACTTAACTTTCAGATTTTTATTTATTTTTAACTAGGTTATATACCCGTGAGTTTCACGGGTTATGGGTTATGTTAAAAAAATCTATATCTATAAAATAATAACTTCACATAGTAAGACACATGTTTGACAGACCTTACTGACACATGTTTGACGGGGTATGAGTTGTGTTAAAAAAATCTATATCTATAAAATGAATTAATTTAGTTTTATCATGGTGTTGCCTATAATATATGACGAATTTTGGTACCACTTCATTTTTGTCTAATTATTATACATATGTTTAGCTTGTAATCGTTTATGTGTTATACTATGAAACACTAATCGATTGTAGTAATATGTGTTATGCTATGAAACAATAATATATCAAAACTATGCTTTTGATAACAAAACAAAATACATATAGAAATACCAATACAAATTACAAGTAAGTAAAAACTTCTTTGTATACAACATTAGATGTCCTATTAGTAAGGTTACCATCATTATCAAGAATTGATAATTTGAGTCCGTCTCTGCTCTTGACTCTCGACAAAGCCACGTAAAGTTTACCATGAGAAAATACTGGATTTTTCAAAAACAAACCAACTCTGGATAATGACTGCCCTTGACTTTTATTAATTGTCATAGCGAAGCATAAAGCAACAGGAAACTGTCTTCTTTGGAATCTAAAAAGAACCTTCTTATCCGACGGTATTATACCAATTCTAGGAACAAAAATTCGAGCACCAATGTTGCTTCCAGATATCACTTCTGCTTCAATAATGCGATTTCCAAGTGATATTACCTTTAAGCGAGTTCCGTTACACAACCCATTTTTTTATCAATATTTCGGAGGAGCATGATGGGAACACCGACCTTTAGTACTAATTTGTGATTTGGAACACCTGAGATCTTAAGACCATTTAGTACGTCAGGAGAGTATAAACTTTGATCAAAACCATCCTGTAGATTTTCTGTCTCACAAATACTCTCCGAACTTAGGTATTCCTTGGAATCTCCTGGGAACATATTTGAGGCCCGTTTTCGCGTATGGGGTGTATTTTGGGATATATCGGGATATTCTAAAATATATTAGGGTGTCGTAAAAATTATCGAGAGTGTCGGTTTATTGAGGATTGTTACAGCTAACGGAGGTGGACTTAAATGGTTACGAAAGTGAAATCACAGGGACTGAAATCGCAATTTTTAAACTAATGGACTGAAATAGTGATTTTTGACAAACCACATGGATGAAAATAGTAATTAACTCCATTTTTTATTTGGATTGGTTTGGTTTTTAGTTAGACTTAAAAAAGTTTAAAGCTGAATATACTGATATCCGAACTGATGAACACCGCATCCTATCATTTTTTAGAGCGTGTGAATCGTGTTGTAACTTGTCACGACCCCCGACCTGGTTTGACCCGTTTCAGGAGCCGCGGGACAGAAATCCCATGGTATTTAATTAACAACGGAAGTTTCTTCAGGATCTTTTTAAAACTGAAATATTTCCCGATTATTTTATATCATAATTCGGGATAAAACCCGGTAATTTACAATATTGAGATTTCACGAAGAAATCTTTTATTTTACTAAACATGTTTCTTTATTTTATACTGAGCCACTTCCTTAAGCTGATAGTGCTTCACGGCACTTTTCCTGGATCACAACAGATCACCTGAAACATGTTTGAAAAAGGTTTTGTCAGCGGGAAATACTGAGTGAATCATTCTATTTACATAAAACGACCTGTTTGTTATAATTTACAGTATTAAGAGCGATTACAATGTCTCTATCTTTTGAATTAACTGACCCAGTTGTCACTTGACCGGACTTGTGACTGTGGACATATCACTTGTCGGGTCCGTTCACCCACAAGTGATAAATAATTAGTAGCTATGTGCACATCCCCCCACATACTGGCAGTAATTTCAGATTACATAGACTTAATCCTGTAATTATAACCTTTGAAAATAACCATGCTTTTGTAAAGTAATTTGATAAAAAGAGAATGACTCACATTGCAGATTTAACAGAGCTTATCCTACTGATTAGCCTTGATAACCTAGTTTAAATAATCAGGCACACAAACTAGGTTAGTAACTTAATACAACATTTACGATAACTCACGAGATTACAACCTTCACAACGAATGACAAAGTGCGATACTTAAACATCCATCGATTTAACGACGAATGACAAAGCATAAACCCTAATGTGGGCAGCACTTAAACATCCATTGGATAGTTTAATCGATCGGACATTGAATCGTAGCAGCGATCGAGATATTACCCTGAATTGTGGCAGCACTTCGTGATCAGTGTGTGTTTTTGAGATTGTTTATGCTATAACTCAACGTACAATTCGAATTTGAACGTCGAACGAACACGCAGTTGCATGAAACAGACTGTTCTATTTATACGTGAAATTGGATTCCCCCGCGTGTCGCGAAAGATGTTGCCAACCCTGTCGCGACTCGCCTGGGGTACCAATCTACCCTAGGGTAGCCTTGTCACTAGTATAGGCTTGCTGAGTTGATAGTTCGAGAAATTTAAATCTAGACAACGCATTTTAGAGATAATCGTCAATTAGGGTTTACCCCCCCTTAGTTTTAGGGGCCCTAATCCTGATTCCAAATGTTCTGAAAATTTTAGGGATTATGCAGAATCACTTGGGTTTCTCAATTATGGTTTCCTATTGGTCAAATTAAAATAATAAATAGTACTTTTTGATGAGTGTTGTTACATTCTCCCCACCTTAATAAAAATCTCGTCCTCGAGATTTACTGGAATAAGTGAGGATACTTTCGCTTCATTTCTGATTCCAGCTCCCAAGTATATTCAGCTCCTCTCTTTGAATCCCATCTGACTTTGACTAAAACTAGTCGTTTGTGTTTGAGAAACTTGATCTTTTGATCCTCAATTTGAAGAGGTTTCTCAACAAATTTCAGCTTTTCGTTTACCTCTATATCTCGAAGAGGTACTACCAGTGATTCATCTGATAAGCATTTCTTGAGATTGGATACATGAAATACATCATGTACTCCTGCTAATTCTTCTGGTAGTTGTAAACGATAAGCAACTGATCCTATACGTTGGATCACTGAAAATGGTCCTACGTACCTTGGACTTAGCTTTCCTTTCTTTCTGAATCTAACTACTCCTTTCCAAGGAGAAACTTTTAATAATACTTTGTCTCCTACTTGGAATTCTAACGGCTTGCATCTATTGTCTGCATAACTTTTCTGGCGATCTCGAGCCGTCTTCAGTCTTTCCTTGATTTGAGTAATCTTATCAGTCGTCTCTTGCACTATTTCAGGACCTGACAATTGACTTTCTCCTATTTCTGCCCAACAAACTGGAGTTCTGCACTTTCTTCCATACAGTGCTTCAAATGGGGCGGTTTCAATACTTGAATGATAGATATTGTTATAGGAGAATTCAATTAATGGTAAATGATCATCCCAATTCCCACCAAAATCTATTACACATGCTCAGAGCATGTCTTCTAGAGTTTGGATCGTCCTTTCACTTTGTCCATCTGTTTGTGGATGATATGCAGTGCTCAAATTTAATCGAGTTCCCATAGCTTGCTGGAAGCTTTTCCAGAAATGAGAAGTAAAACGACTATCCCTATCCGAAACAATGGAGAGTGGAACTCCATGTAAGGATACAACTTCATCTACATACAATTTTGCCAACCTTTCCATACTAAAGGTTTCTTTCATTGGTAAAAAGTGAGCTGATTTGGTTAATCGATCCACAATTACCCAAATCGCATCATTACCTTTTCTGGTTTTGGGTAACTTAGTAACAAAATCCATTGTTATAAGTTCCCATTTCCATACAGGCATTTCTAATTGTTGTAGTAGACCTGAGGGTTTCTGATGTTATGCCTTAACTTGTGAACAAGTGAGACATTTAGAAACATATCGTGCTATATCCTTTTTCATTCTTATCCACGAAAAGTTCTTTCTTAAATCTTGGTACATCTTATTGTTTCCTGGGTGCATAGTATACCTAGATTTATAGGCTTCTTCTAAAATCTTAGGTCTTAAGTCTCCCTGCTTAGGTACCCAAATTCTACTTTTGTGGAATCTCCAAATTCCATCTGCTCCTTGTTCTAATTCCTTTATTCTTCCTTTCATTCCTTCATCATCATCCTTGATTGCTGTAGTTTGAACCTTCTTCAATTGTTCCATTAAATCTATTTGTAGATTTAATCTGAGAGCACGAACTCGTCGTTGTTTCTCATAATACTTACGACTTAAAGCATCTGCAACTACATTTGCCTTTCCTTCGTGATACTGAATATCACAGTCGTAGTCACTTAGGATCTCCATCCATCTCCTTTGCCTCATGTTTAATTCTTTTTGCCCAAATATATATCTTAAACTTTTGTGGTCTGTGTAGACAGTAAATTTACTTCCGTAAAGATAATGTCTCCAAATCTTAAGGGCAAAAATTACGGCTCCTAATTCTAAATCATGAGTCGTATAGTTTTCTTCGTGCTTTTTCAATTTCCTTGAAGCATATGCAATCACCTTTTTGCGTTGCATAAGCACACATCCATATCCTAGTTTTGAAGCATCACAATATACCTCAAAATCTTCAGTTCCTTCTGGTAAGGCTAAGATTGGTGCATTTGTTAATTTCTGCTTCAATATTCTAAAGGCTTCTTCTTGCTTAGGTCCCCATTCAAACTTAATGGATTTACAGGTTAACTTAGTTAATGGTACGGCTATCTTGGAAAAATCCTTAATAAATCGTCTATAGTACCCAGCTAAACCTATAAAACTTCTAATTTCCATTGCTGTTTGTGGAACCTTCCATTTGGTAATTGCCTCTATCTTAGCAGGATCTACATGAATACCTTCGTGATTCACCATGTGTCCTAGGAATTGCACTTCCTTTAACCAAAATTCACACTTTGAGAATTTGGCGTAAAGCTTTTCTTTTCTTAACAAAGTTAAGAGTGCATGAAGGTGTTCACAATGTTCTGTCTGACTTTTGGAATAAATAAGTATATCGTCTATGAAAACAATTACAAATTTATCCAAATATGGTTTACAGATCCTATTCATCATGTCCATGAATGCAACAGGTGCATTCGTTAACCCAAAGGGCATGACTGTAAACTCATAATGACCATACCTAGTTCTGAAAGCAGTTTTAGGTATGTCTTCTTCTTGTACCTTCAATTGATGATATCCGGAGCGTAAATCTATTTTAGAAAAATATCTAGCCCCCTGAAGTTGATCAAACAGATCATCAATCCTAGGTAATGGGTATCGATTCTTAATTGTAACCTTATTCAATTCTCTATAATCGATACACATTCTCATTGAACCATCCTTCTTCTTTACAAACAACACTGGCGCTCCCCAAGGGGATGAGCTAGGTTGTATGAATCCTTTACTTAGTAATTCATCTAATTGCGTTTTTAGTTCTAACATTTCTGTGGGTGCTAACCGATAAGGTGCCTTGGCTATCGGTGTAGTTCCTGGAATTAGATGAATCCTAAACTCTACCTCCCTATTTGGTGGTAACCCTGGTAATTCTTCTGGAAATACATCTGGGTATTCTGAGACTACTGGTATTTCCTTAAGATCTTTACCCTTAGTACTAATGATTACCGAAATCATATACACTATTCCTTGTTTTCGTTCATAATTAGCAACTTTCATTACTGATATGAACTTCATGGGCTTACGTGGTTTATCTCCTGTAATCCTAATCACTTCTCCGATGGGTGATTGAATTTCTATGGAATTCTGATCACAAAGGATTCTAGCATGGTTGGCTACTAACCAATCCATTCCTAATACAACATCAAATTCAGCTAAATTCATCGGCAACAGTTTTGCAGAGAATTTATGTCCTAAAAGTTCTATGTTTTCTTCTTGCAAAACTTTATCTATTTTAACTGAATTTCCGTCTGCCGTTTCAACGGTAAAAATCTGCCTAATATTGGTTAAAGGTAAATTAAGAGCTTGGCAGAATGAAGTATTTATAAAACTTTGGTTCGCACCAGAGTCAAATAATACTTTGGCGTAAATGTTGTGAACTAAGAACGTACCCGCTATCACATCTGGGATGAGTTCTGCTTCTTGAGTGGTCAGCTGAAATGCCCTGGCATTCTTCTTAATATTTCCGTCAGTCGCCTTGGTTTTGTTGTCTGCTGGTTTGCCCAATTTAGGACATTCTGTTTTGAAATGTCCTGCCTCTCCACAATTGTAACAAATTATGGATTTCTTCCTGCAATTTTCTTCACGATGCCCTACAGTTTTGCAAAAATTGCAATATACTTTGCATTTTCCAAAATGTTTCTTTTTGCAATTTTGACAGAACGGCAAAGTTGAAGATTGCCCTCTTCCTCTTCTCTTGAAGCTGTTATTATTACCCGTACGAAATCCTTGGGTAATTTTCTGAGCCAATTCCTTCTTCCTGTTTTTATCTTGTGTGCGTACCAGTTCATCGGTTAGGGAATTAGCTAATTCCACAACATCATCAATAGTGCGAGGTCTTGCAGCTTTAACGATATTGCGGATTTCACTAATCAGTCCCCAAATGTAGCGAGAAATGAGTACCGGTTCTAGCGAAGCTAGCGTTGGTACCACTCTAGCATACTCAAAGAATGTCGAAGTATAACCGCGACAATCTACACCCATCATCCGATGATTTAGGAACTTATTTGTCATCTGTTCCTTTTCATACTCGGGACATAATTTTCTTTCTACAAAACCCTTAAATTCTTCCCAAGTCATGGCATAAGCTATTATTCTTCCTTTTGATTGTAACACAGTGTTCCACCATTCGAGTGCTCCTTCCTTGAAGAGATTTGATGCGTACATGACCTGATCATCTTTAGCACATTTACTTATTGCAATGACTGCTTCGGTTTTCTCTAACCAACGCAGTGATGCAGTTGCTCCTTCATTGCCTGCAAATTCAGTGGGTTTACAAGCAAGAAATTCTTTGAAAGTGCAACCAGGCGTTGCAGTTTTCATTTTCTTTGGTAATGGAGCTTGATGTGGTTCCCCATTATGATTAACATGATCATTGCCTCCGTTTACACTATTACTGAAGTTATCTTCAGAAATACGTTTACTAGGAGCGATTTGTTGCGGTTCGATTGGATTCTTTACAGCAGCAACGATGGCTGGAATAGCATTGGCTATCCCTTGAGCAACAATATTTTCGATATCTTGTCTAGTCATATATTGATCTCCTGGATGTTGCTCAGACTGATTAACCTCATTTACTGGTTCGTTACCAATGTTTGCCATCTGATAATTAATTTTATATAAATAATTAGTATAAATAAAAATATAATAAAACAGTTGGCACATAATCACATTAATATTTATAACCAAAATTATCGATTTCACAAGTTTCATTTCTATATATTATATTATGCCTCGTACACACGATTATCATACAACGTTTTATTGTTAAGTTATTACACATACTGGTTATTATGATTATTTATTAAACAAATATTTCTGCAAACTCCCATTAACTGGTCAGTTAATTTCTTAAAAACGACGCTCTCTTTCGTCATACTTCCAAGTAACTCTTTCTCCCACATCCCTAATCCTATTTCCTGCATCAATTAACTCTTCGCCCCAAAGACGAAGTTCAGCCAGATTCTCCGGGCTCATAGTTGGGTATAGTGGAGGTTCTGGGTCAACTTGTGGGAAAAATGTATCAGGGTTGTTTAAAAGATTTTGGTATTGCCAATCAGTTGTCCACCATTCATCTAATTCTACTGGTAGTGGTTGAGGTTGGACAATAGGATCTGGAATAGCAGGTTCCAGATTGATTGGGATTGGAACTTCTAGTGGATAGTGAAAAAGATCTTCTTCAGTAAAGATAAGGTTTAGATTAGTTGGTTCAAGGTTTCCATCGGCAGGTCCGATGAGGTCACTCATTACTAGTTTATGATCTAAAACTTCCCAGGGAGTCATTTTCTGTTTCTGTCTAGAACTTTCTCCGACTTCTCTTTCTGTTTGCTTAAAACTCTTTTCAGCTTCTTTTTCTACTTGATTAATATTTTCCTCAATTTCTATCCCTTTTCCTTTGTCTTTTGGTTCTTCAGTTTTAGTAACCTTTCTTGTTGCTGCCTTTTTCCTTCGTACACGCCTTCAGCCCACAAATCTGCTTCTTTTCTTGGTTTTAGGTTTTGCCAGTGGTTTGGATTGAAATTCCATGGGTTCTTCTTTATCAGCGAAGTAACCGGTGAATTCCTTGGAAACTTCTATCTTAACGGGATAGAGGTTAAGATTTTCTAAACCTTCAGATATCTCATTCATGCTGTTTAGCATATATGCAAAATACATACCAAATGTTAAAATAAAATAACAAAATTTTATAGATAACCCGTAAATATTATTGCATACATAAAACAATTGACAAGTAAATTATACTACGATTTACTGTAAACTTATTTATTTACTAAATAAGGTTTCTGGAAAATAAAAATGCTAAAACTTTTGAGTATTTAAAGATTTGCATTTTCTGCTACTGTGGCTAGCATATAAAGATTTGCCCATTTCTCATCTAATTTGTCCTCCCAAGGTGATTTACTGATTAAGTCCTGGGTTTCTTGTTTAACTTTCTTCTCTCGGTCTTTCCGTATTTCCTCCTGACTTTTCCTAATAATCAGACTTCTTTTATTAGGAGAAAGTGGTTCCTCGTAATGTGCCTTACAGACAAATATTCCTTCTTCAGGAATTACATAAGGTTTTGTTTGGGATGAACTTCCCTTTTCGTTGGATGACCTATCTAGTTTAAGATAGATGTTTGACAGCTTTTGTTTACCCATACTGTAATTAACAAATAATCAGTTAATAAAACACATAATCACATAATTGGCAATCAGTAAAATTAAGTATTTCTAAATACTTAATAGGCTTAGATCAGTGGCTCTGATACCACCTTATTTCTGTCACGACCCCCGACCTGGTTTGACCCGTTTCAGGAGCCGCGGGACAGAAATCCCGTGGTATTTAATTAACAGCGGAAGTTTCTTCAGGATCTTTTTAAAACTGAAATATTTCCCGATTATTTTATATCACAATTCGGGATAAAACCCGGTAATTTACAATATTGAGATTTCACGAAGAAATCTTTTATTTTACTAAACATGTTTCTTTATTTTATACTGAGCCACTTCCTTAAGCTGATAGTGCTTCACGGCACTTTTCCTGGATCACAACAGATCACCTGAAACATGTTTGAAAAAGGTTTTGTCAGCAGGAAATACTGAGTGAATCATTCTATTTACATAAAACGACCTGTTTGTTATAATTTACAGTATTAAGAGCGATTACAATGTCTCTATCTTTTGAATTAACTAACCCAGTTGTCACTTGACCGGACTTGTGACTGTGGACATATCACTTGTCGGGTCCATTCACCCACAAGTGATAAATAATTAGTAGCTATGTGCACACCCCCCACATACTGGCAGTAATTTCAGATTACATAGACTTAATCCCTGTAATTATAACCTTTGAAAATAACCATGCTTTTGTAAAGTAATTTGATAAAAAGAGAATGACTCACATTGCAGATTTAACAGAGCCTATCCTACTGATTAGCCTTGATAACCTAGTTTAAATAATCAGGCACACAAACTAGGTTAGTAACTTAATACAACATTTACGATAACTCACGAGATTACAACCTTCACAACGAATGACAAAGTGCGATACTTAAACATCCATCGATTTAACGACGAATGACAAAGCATAAACCCTAATGTGGGCAGCACTTAAACATCCATTGGATAGTTTAATCGATCGGACATTGAATCGTAGCAGCGATCGAGTTATTACCCTGAATTGTGGCAACACTTCGTGATCAGTGTGTGTTTTTGAGATTGTTTATGCTATAACTCAACGTACAATTCGAATTTGAACGTCGAACGAACACGCAGTTGCATGAAACAGACTGTTCTATTTATACGTGAAATTGGATTCCCCCGCGTGTTGCGGAAGATGTTGCCGACCCTGTCGCGACTCGCCTGGGGTACCAATCTACCCTAGGGTAGCCTTGTCACTAGTATAGGCTTGCTGAGTTGATAGTTCGAGAAATTTAAATCTAGACAACGCATTTTAGAGATAATCATCACTTAGGGTTTACCCCCTAGTTTTAGGGTCCCTAATCCTGATTCCAAATGTTCTGAAAATTTTAGGGATTATGCAGAATCACTTGGGTTTCTCAATTAGGGTTTCCTATTGGTCAAATTAAAATAATAAATAGTAATTTTTTATGAGAGTTGTTACATAACTTGCGGTATTTTTACTTTTTATTCATTTTGATATTTTCAATATCAAATGTTTTTTTTGTTGATGTGACATGAGGGATCACGTCGTGGTAAGTTTCTAGGGGTTTAATTGTGTCTCCAACATTGTTCTTCTCATTCTTTATTCCAATACCCGAAAGTTGGACCAGAGTTTAAGGAAGAATGCAAGGGTAATTTCGTATCTTAAAGATGTGTTGAAGACAGTGGATCAACCATTGGATTCGATTTGGAATGTTCAGGTAAAGAGAAAGTTGTTGGGGGAGAAGGTTAATGTTAGTGTTGATGCTTCGGTTAGCTATGTAATCCCCTATTTATACGAACGACTAAGACCAGACGGTATGGGCGCCGGCTTAGGCCCGTCCTGGCCCGTCACCGGTCCCCCACACCGCCCCCACTCCTCCGGCGCGTCAACATCGGCTCCCACTCGACGATCTTCACGGGCCTCATTCCTCTCTCCTCACACACATACACACATACACACATACATATATATATATATAAAGAGGCTCATCCCCACCTCCTAGGTCCATCCCCTTCAAGCCCGTCCTACGTGGATGAGGCTCTCCATACCCACTAGTCTAATCAAGTGATTTGACTATAGGTTTGGTAGGAAATATTGTTGGATATTAAGCTAGAGGTTTGGCAAATTCTTGATCCTCTGCTTTGAGTATGCAATCATTCTTCAACACTCGTATCCATCCATATAAATTGAGGGATATATCTCTCAAATTTTACAAAATGTAACACGAACATGAGCAAAATCGGTTTTCCTCTCGTTTTTTGTTCTTTCGCTTATGTAAAAGAGCGAGACAATGTTTGGTTCACGAAGCATTCTAGATGTGTTGTATCCTCAGAGATGCACACACACAATTCTCGAGTGTGGAGAAGCGAGAACATCTTTCTATGTGATCGCCACAAGTCTCTCAACGCTTTCGTCCATTTTCTAGGTCCTGAGTTCCAAACGACGTATCCACTACTTTAAGCTTCCTTAATTGTATTTATCCGATAATTCGAATAATTTCATCAACTTGATTTTAAAAAATCAACTTCAATGATTGGATAAAAGTTTGATATGTATCTTTAGTGTAAAGCCGGTAGGATCTTATATTAAAAGGGGGGGCAATAAATCTTAGGACATGACATGCAATTTTACTTTGGTAATGAAATATCATTGTTTCACCTCAAACGCACCAAACATTGCAAAGAAACAAAAACTAAAAGCTAAGTAATAAGCTCACTTTTTCAATCAGGTTATTAAGGGTGTTGGACGTGATGCATGTACATAACAATCACTAGTTTGGACCAGTGGCGGATCCAAGATTTTTTTTCATCGGGGTCCATTTTTTGTGTAAGGATTTTTCACAACCAAACATTAAAATTTTCGGGTCGGTCATCGTAGTCGGGCCGGGGCTAGGAAATAATGTAGAAGCATTTAGTGGACATGAAACCACTACATTATATGTTAGAAGTTTTATTTGGTAATCAAGTGTTAAATAAAATCGACATTCAATTCATTATTTTAAAGAATCAAATTAGAGGGTCAATTGGTGGTTGTGTTGTTTTAAAACACTAGTTTAATTTTGATGAAAAAAATAAACTAAAAAAAACAAGACATGTAAGACTTAAACTTGGGATCTATTTGTTGGAACACAAGGTGTGACACCCCGCGAAAACGTTTAAACACCTGCGCACTAAATTTCGGGACGAAATTTCTTTGAACCTGGGGATAACGTGACACTTAGGGTTTTCCTGTACGATCTCTTTCAATGATATGATTACGTGAACTTGATAAATGGAATCTAACTAGGATTACGACCCGCCGCAATGCGGCGAGGATTCTTTATTTATAACTAAGTCGATCTACGACCCACACGTTATGTTAAACCTGACAAACGGGGTAAAAATAGACGATGTAAAAAGTTCACCCACACACGCACGTTGCGTCGTGTTAACTCGCAAAATTTAGAACGAAACGTAAAAACGTTAAGCCAAAGATGCACGCTGTGATGTGTTAAGTCACAAAATTTAGAACCAAGCATAGAGCGCAAAATTTGCGGAAAATGAAAACTATAAAGGACCAAAGTTGAAAGTAAAAAAAGTTATGAGGATAGATTGTAAAAGATAAAAAGTTTTGGGTTAAAAGTAAAAAACAAATAGTTTTGGGTTAAAAGTAATTTATGAAATACTTTTGGGTGAAAAGTAAAAAAAATCAATTTTTTTTGGAAAACCCCCAAAGCCAACATTACGACAACCATATGCATAACAATTTTTTCTTTGAAAAATCCCCAAAGCACACCCCGTGTTACGGCGGGGCGTAAAACGGTGTCAAATAGTACTAATGTCACACAACCGTCATTGACAACCAGCACTGACTCGACCTATAATATGCGTATTGCGACGAACCTGTCAAACATGGAAAAATAGAGGTAAAAACGTTGAACCACACATGCACGTTGCGTCGTATTAACTCGAAAAATTTAGAACTATACGTAAAACGAAAATTTGCGAAAGATGAAAAGTATAAGTGACAAAAGTTGTGAAGTTAAATTGCAAATAATGAAAAGTTTTGGGTTAAAGTTAAAAAAACAAATTATGTAGGGTTAAAATTGAAAAAGGTACAAACCTTTGGGTTAAAACTAAAAAATCAAGTTTTTTTTTGGAAAACACTCAAAGCACAACTTACAAGTCCTTATGCACAAAAAGTTTGCTAATTTATATAGGTTTTAATTGACAGTTATGTGATTAATGTGTAAATTTTTATCATTACTATTATTATTATTATTTACTAGGTTAGAACCCCGTGTATTACACGGGTTGAGTAAATGTAATTTTATATATTAAATAATAAAAAATTATATGTTTGTGAACCTCGTATATTATATAGATTAAATAAATGTAATTTTATATATCAAATAATAAAAAAAAAGTTATATCTTTAAAAACCATGTGTATTACACAGATTAAATAAATGTAATTTTGTATACTAAATACTAAAAACGTCGTATATTTAAAAAACCCTTGTATAATCGGGTTGAATAAACCTACCAAATAATAAAAAAAATGTATCCTTAAAAACCTCGTATATTACACGTGTTGTATAGATCTAAAAAAGAGTTATATCTTTAAAAACCATGTGTATTACACATATTAAATAAATGTAATTTTGTATATTAAATATTAAAAATGTCGTATCTTAAAAAAACCTGTGTATAGTCGGGTTGAAAAATCTATCAAATAATAAAAAAAATTAGATCCTTAAAAAACCTCATATATTACACGTGTTGAATAAATCTAAGTTTACATAGCAAATGATAAAAAGTTATATATCTTTAAAAACTTCATGTATTACATGGGTTATATAAATGTAACTTTGTATAGTAAATAAAAATATATATTTTTTAAAAACCCCATGTTTCACACGAGTTGAATAAATATAATTTTGTATATCAAATAATAAAAAAATTATTTTTTAATAAATTAGGATAATATTTAATATTAATTTATTATTTATATATTTAATATAAGATAAGTAGGAAAGAGATGTATTTGTTTTAAAAATATATTAAATTAACAATTTAGATTTGAGGATAATATTTTATTAAAGTATGATATAATTTAATAATAATTTATTATTTATTTATTTAGTTAATATAAGATAAGTATAGATTTGAGAATAACTTCGAATGACACGTGTTCAAAAGTTAGTTTCTTTTATTATGGTAGATAGAAGATTAGTAATGGGGTTTCAACAAAAGTAATATATATTATTTATTTATTTATTTATTTATAATGGGGTTAGTTTCAATATATTTTGATTGTAAAACATAAAAATCAGTTATGATTAAGATTATTTTATCGTTTTGACAAACAAAAATGGACCAACGAATTTCGTTTTAAAAATTGGCTAAAAAGTAATTAATTTTCTATTAAAAACTTTAAAAATGCCTGGATACATCCGAAAACACGATTTGAATTTTATTTTAATATTTAAAATACAATAAGTTAAAAACATGGTGTGTAGATTTTAGATTTGATTAAATATTATTAATAATAAGAATTTGTATTAATTTAGATTAACTATTATTATTAGTATTATTAATAATTTTAATCAATTAAATGAGAGAATGACAAGTGTTCCAAAACAAGTTTCTTTTATTATATAGTATAGATTATTAATCGGCCAAACACAAAGTGTGCTCAGCCGCACACTTTCTCCCTGTCCCACAAACACAACAATACCGCACACCCTCTTTCCCTCTTGATCACCTGATGGGCAGCATAGTGAATGGGGTCAGGCTCAATACCCATCCATTAGGAACCCTAGAAGACCGCACACATTAGTGTGCGCGACATCTCCTTTTTGTGTATAAAAAGAATATGTTTGTCGAAAAATTGGAAGGTTTGCATCAATCATTTGGCTAGGGGTGTGCACGGTTCGGTTCGGTTATTAGCATTATCCGTAACCGTAACCGAAGTCATCGGTTAATCGGTTCAGTTAATTCGGTTAATTTGTTGGTTTTCGGTTCGGTTCGGTTAATTTTCGGTTAATAACCAATTCAAACAACAGTAGAATTCATCAACAACCACACTGTATGGAATGAGTGGTTTTTATCCCTGGATATGTGGGAAGGGCAGTCTCTCCCGTATGAAAGAATTGCTTGGATTAAGATTGATGGAGTCCCGGTTCATTTGGCAGAGAATAAGGCTTTCAATGATATTGCGGGTCTTTACGGGAAGGTGATTCAGGCTTCACAGGTATCCACAGAGACCAGGGACCTTTCGGTGATTAGGGTAGGTGTTCTGGTTGAAAATGGGGTTCGTATCTCCGATACGGCTATCCTAAGTTGGAAGGGGAGGAAATACAAGGTATGGATCTCTGAAGATCTAACTGATTGGACCCCGGAATGTCTAGTGGAAGTAATCAGGCCGGAATCGGTCGCCGGAGTTAAGAAAGCTTCTCAAATTCCGGTAGTTGTAAGTGGAGACACGAAGAGTCGGAACGAGGAAGTCGAGGAGGTTTGCATACGAAAAGAAGGGGAGGCGGGCAATAAATCCCATAATGATGATGGTGGGGTCCCAACGTTGAATGGAATGTTCTCTTTCCAAAAACCAAGCGGTACTTTTGCCAATGTGGGCCAGGTGGAACAACAACACGTGAAAAGAAAAAAACCTTTTAATTTGTTAAAAGACAAACATAAGCAGGTTACCAAACCTTTGAGCCCAATTTGCAGTTCAAGGCCCAATAAGAGAACTAGAGTGGATATGGAAAATAATTTTGACTCCTTTGTCTTTCCAGCCCAACCAGGTATTGGTATGGCCGCACAGGTGGATAACTCTGATGTCAGATCACAAGGTTTCATCTCGGGCTTTGATCTTAATGAGAATGCTAATCCCAAGGGTGGAGATAGCGATTGTTCTGCTGGTGATGTTCTGGTAGATGATACCCAGGATAGAAACTTGATTAATGAAGTGAGTTCAGAAGAGGTTGATGAGACGGTCCGTATTGGGAACATTGTAGGTGCAAATCTTGCTAACCACTGCCTGCTAGTTAAGGAGTCTTTGATCAAAGAAGGCAATAATGCGGTACGTAAATGAATTTCCTCTCTTTAAATGCTCGTGGGATTGGGGGGGCGGTGAAGGAAGGTTGGATTATGGAGTTAAAACAAAAAAAATAAGGTCGATTTTATGATGATTCAAGAAACGAAGCAAGAAAACCTGGCGAAGTTTAATTTTGTTAAAATGTGGGGAAATCAAGACTTTGGTTCTGAAGGTGTGGAGGCTTCTGGTCTCTCGGGGGGTTTGCTGTGTCTCTGGGACAAAGGAATTTTGGATGTGTCTAGCTCGGTTAAGGATAGAAATTTCCTGTTATTGAAAGGGAAAATTAAAGGGTCTCAGGTGATGATCAACATCATGAATGTTTACGCTCCTCAAAAAACTGCGGATAAACTGTTATTATGGAATAAAATTAGAGAGACTATGGTGGGGGTCGAAGGGCTGTGGGTTATAGCGGGTGATTTTAACGCGGTGAGGTGCCATGAAGAAAGGAAGAATTCTAGTTTTAAGAATACTTGTGCCCGGAATTTCAACGACTTTATTCATGATGCGGACCTCATGGAATATGATCTGAAAGGAAGGAAATTTACTTGTGTGAGGGATAACGGGAGGAAGTTAAGTAAGATTGATCGATTCTTGGTTTGCTCTAATTTTTTTCAACTTTGGCCAGAAGCTTGTCTGAGAGGTCTTTCGTTCTCCCACTCGGATCACTGTCCTTTGCTGCTCACGTTAAATAAAAAGAATTTTGGACCCAAACCCTTCAGAGTGTATAATTCCTGGTTAGGAAAAAGTGGGTATCGTGAGGCGGTTGAAAAAGCGGTCAACGAGCTTGAGGATGTTAACGGACCTGCTGACATTAAACTCATGAAAAAATTCAGTGCAATTAGAAGTGCGCTCAAGGATTGGAGATTAAACACTTTGAAAAAAGAAGAGGAAGTTGCGATCAAAGCGGAAGAAGAATTAGAAGAGCTTGAGAAGATTATGGAGGATAGGGAGTTGAGCGAAATTGAGGAGTGGGAGTTTGTGGAAAATAAAAAGGTTTTATTAAACTATGAGTTTGCTAAGTGCGAGGATATGAAACAAAGATCAAGAACGAGATGGGCGCTTGAAGGAGATGAAAACACGAAATTCTTTCACTCTCATGTTAATTTAAGGAGGGCGTCGAATCAGATCCCGGGTCTGCTGATTAACGGTAACTGGATTTCTAAACCGAACTTGGTCAAAAGTGAGGTTATGAGATTTTTTAGAGATCGTTTCAAAGAGGAACATGGCCAAAGACCTTCGTTATCTTGTGATAATATTAAAAAACTGAACCAAGGGGATAAGGAAGCGTTAATTTCTCAGTTTACTTTGGTCGAATTAAAGGAGGCCGTTAAAAATTGTGGAGATGATAAGGCCCCTGGGCCGGATGGGCTGAATATGAAGTTCGTTAAATTTTTCTAGGATTTATTCGAAAAAGATTTCCTAGAGATTTTGAACGAATTTTTTGTTGATGGTAAGATTAATATCGGGTGTGGTAGCTCTTTTATTACCTTGGTGCCGAAGACTAAGGATCCTACTGAGTTGAATTGCTACCGTCCTATTAATCTCATAGGGGTTATTAGCAAGATTATTTCTATGGTCCTTGCCAACCGGTTGAAGTCGATGATTGGGTCGGTTATCTCCGAATCTCAGTCGGCTTTCATCAAAGGTAATTATATCCTCGATGGTCCTCTCTTGATTAACGAGATTACGAATTGGGGAAAGAAGTATAAGAAAAAAGCTTTCTTTTTCAAAATTGATTTCGAGAAGGCTTACGATAATGTAAATTGGGATTTCTTACTATCCATTATGAGGCAGATGGGTTTCCCGGGGAGATGGTGTGATTGGATTAAAGGCATTCTAGAGTCTGCAAGGTCTTCGGTTCTTGTCAACGGTTCCCCCACTTTCGAGTTTCAATGTCACAAAGGTTTGCGTCAAGGTGATCCTATTTCTCCTTTCCTTTTTCTTTTGGTTATGGAGATGTTGTCATGTATGATGGAAAAGGCTATTAGTTCAAACATTTTTTCGGGCATTCAAATTCCTAATGGCCCGTGTGTATCCCTTTTGATGTATGCGGACGATGCTATGATTATAGGGGAATGGTCTACGGAGAATTTCTTGAATGTGGTTCGTATTCTTAGGGTATTTCATATCTGTTCGGGCCTTAAGATCAACATAAACAAGTCTAATATCTATTCGATTGGGGTTCTTCCTGCTGTCGTATCGGATTTGGCGGAGGTAGTGGGTTGTAAAACTGGTAGCTTTCCTTTTAAATACCTTGGACTTATGGTTGGGGCCAACATGAACCGAATAGCTAACTGGAAACAGGTTTATGATATTTTCGATGTTCGGTTGGCTAAATGGAAGGCGAATCTTTTATCTATTGGTGGAAGGGTTACCCTCATTAAAGCTGTCTTAGAAAGTCTTCCCAACTACTACTTTTCATTGTATAAAGCCCCTGTCAAAGTCATAAAGGATTTAGAGGCAAAAATGAGGAATTTTTTATGGGGTGGTGATGATTCGACTAAGAAATTAAATTGGGTTGCTTGGGATAGAGTGTCTCTTCCAGTCAAGAATGGCGGTCTCGGGCTGAGTAGACTTAATAGCATCAACTTGGCGATGTTAACTAAATGGGCTTGGAGATTTCTTAATAATAAGGATAAGCTGTGGTGTAAATTGATTGGGGCTTTGCATAGTAACCGTGTTCCTGGCGACTTCCTCCCAGTTAAAAGGTCTCTTGGCGGAGTGTGGCTTAACATTGTTAAGGCCCTTAATACTACGGTCGCCAATGGTGTTCAATTAAAGTCTATGTTCAAAGCTTCGGTGGGTAACGGTGAGGGTACTGCTTTTTGGCTGGATAATTGGTTAGGCATTGGCCCTCTTAAGGTGTTTTTTCCCAATCTTTTTAGGTTGGAGGTGTTTAAAGATGTAAAAATCAGCAACGTTGTCGGGTTTGGGAACGAAGGGAGCCGGTATATGTGGAGATGGAAGAACCCGATATCAAATGAAGTGGAGGTGAACGAGCTGCTGGCTCTTTGTTCGAAACTGGAGCAGGTTAATCTAAATCATAACAGTGACAAATGGATTTGGTTGGGGGCCGATGATGGGAAGGAGGAACAATTTAGCGTCAAATCGGTTAGACACATTATTCATCGTTGCCGGATTCTTTCGGTAACTTATGTCCCTGAGTGGTGTAAATGGATCCCAAAGAAGTGCAATATCTTCATTTGGAGAGCGGAAATGAATAAGATCCCTACCGTTGATGCGCTTAATAGACGAAACATTGGAGTAGGTAGTCCGGCCTGCGGTCTATGCGAGGAAGATGATGAGAGTGTTGAGCACTTGTTTACATCGTGTTATTTTGCAAACATGCTTTAGACGTTAATCAGCAATTGGTGCAAGTGTCTTCCGATGGCGGTATTTTCTTTTAGGGACCTTATTGAGATTCATAATCACGTTGGTTTGGACGGGAAGAAGAAAGAGGTTCTCAAAGGGCTTGTTAGAATTGGGTGTTGGTCGATTTGGAAAATGAGAAATAATGCGAGGTTTGAGAATAAAGAGGTGAAATTGGAGTATATTTTCGGGGAGGTCAAGAAGATGGGTTTCTTATGGTTTAAGTCTAGGAATAAAAATGTGGAGACAACTTGGTCGGATTGGTGTAAGTTTGTAAATTTGTAATGTAGTCTTGTTTGGTTGTTCGGCTGCCTCGGTTTGAGGCAGCTTGTTTCGTTTAATAAAGTTCACTTTTCAAAAAAAAAAATATTTTTGCTTAGAAATACATGTAATGGATGTATAAATACATGAAATAGATGTTTAAATACATGAAATGGATGTATAAGTAAATGAAATGGAGGTATAAATGCATGAATAGATGTTTAAATACATAAAATGGATGTATAAATAAATGAAATGAAGGTATAAATAAATGAAATGTAGGCATAAATAAATCAAATAGAGGTATTATTACATGAAATGAAAGTATAAAACATGAAATAGAGGTATAAAAGCTAGAAATATATAAAAAAAATAAATGATTCGGTTCGGTTCGGTTAATTTCGGTTAACCGAACGTAAAAAAATATCCGTTAACCGACTTTCGGTTAATTCGGTTTCGGTCAATTTTGGTTCGGTTTTGTTGGTTTTCGGTTATTGCACACCCCTGCATTTGGCAGCCATTCCTAGAAAACATTCCCTCTCTCTCTCCTCATCCATTTTCTCTCTAAAAACCCTAAAAACACTTTCCTTATTCCTTAGATTTGACGGCAGCCGGTGATCTTGTCACACCCTTTTCAGAGGCGGAAGCACGAGGTGTGATCGTGATTGATTCTCATTGCATACGATAAGTAAACATACTACATGATATAAAAACAACTCCAATTTGCCATTCAGAGTTTAAACATCTAAGATACAAGTTTAGTTTAGAGTTTACATCTCCACAAAAGATAATTGTTTCAACATCATTTCAAATTAAAGATCAAGGTTTTGTTTCCATTATCATCGCAAGGAGACGGGATATAACAAACAAATCCATCAAAAGGTGGCAATGGAACATAGACACGTAACATCTTGAACATAAGCTACTTCTTGAACAAAAAAGGCCGCGAGCATCCACTAATTTCCTGAAATACATGTAAGTTTTGAAAATTGTCAACAAAAAGTTGATGTGAATTCATGCAGCTTGTGTACTTGATGTGCGGTAAAGTGTCGTATATTTTAGGTGTATATTTTAAGCCCTTTTTTAACACTTATTTTAGCCAAGTTTTAAATTTATAAAACACGATATTTCACTAACACTAAACACACATATGGGCAAGTGCACCCATCGTTGAGTGTAGTATAGCGTTGGTAAGATACCGAGGTCGTCCAAGGACACAAGAGCTTTTAATACCGGTTTATCCTCAACGTCTAACCAAAATAAAAGTTTAGAAAAATGTTTTAAAGTAAGAAAAATAAAAACTAACTAAAATGCTGAAAATAAAAATAAAATAAAAACAGATAGACAAGATGAATCACTTGGTTCCGACTCGTATCTAGTATAACCTTTGATTACTTCCGCACTTTTGCACATAATTAAGAGATTATCTTAGTTATTGTAGTAGGCCCCTCTTTTGAAGGTGACGTTACCCTCACCCCAGTAGTTTGAGTCAGCAGGGATACAATCCTAAAGGGGTGGATTATTGGAAGATAATGAATTAAGTTATTAATGCAGTATTGTGGTAGGCCCCGCTTTTGGCGGTGACGTTACCCTCGACTAAGTAGTCTGAGTCAGCAGGGATACAGTCCTAAATAGCCGGGTTATAGTATTAATAGTAGTTAACTTATGAGGGGATCAAAGAGTTTGGACCCCCGCCATCCAATACCGTGAAGTATTGAAGGAGGTCCTACTAAATTTGACCCAGGTCCATTGCAGGACCTCTAAACGCTGAACAATGGCAAGACCTTTACCAAACCGTTCCCTTAACCCCCTACCAGGTAGCCAACATACCTCCATATAGACCGTGGAGATATGAATGGTGAAAATCCTTTATTTTATATAGACAGTAAAATAATGCCAAGACACCACGGACAAACGATAAGGAAAGATCACCTTCAACATAAGTAACTAGTTATTAAAGTCATTAATACAAAACCAAATAAAAAGTGCAAAAGATTAGAAATAAAAAGTATTATACTAGACACTTTGTCTTCACCAAGTGATGTAAGAGACTTAGGCAAACATGGCCTTGATTGTCAAGAACTCTTACGATCAATCTTGGATCCCGAGACGACTCACACACTCTATGATGGACAATGGATGATGGTGGTGGATGATGGTGTTGTGATGGTGGTGGGTGGTGGATGAAGTGTGAGAGAGGTGGTGTGCCAAGGGATGAGTTGCAATGAAACCAAGCACTCCTATTTATAGGCTGAACAGAAGCCTGGGCACGGCCCCGTGTTCGCTGGGCACGGCCCCGTGCCCGTCTGACACTCTCTCTCTTCATTAATTGTAATTCGCAATTACAATTAATGCGCCTGCAGTACTTTCGGCACGCCCCCCGTGTCCGCTGAGCACGGCCCGTGGTGGGCAATAGAAGCTTCTATAGATTTGTCTTTTCTGCTGCTTCTTGGGCACGGCCCTGTGCTGGCTGAGCACGGGGCGTGTTCAGCCTTCTGTTTTCTCTATTTTGCTTTTGAAAGGTGCCGTTGAGGGTTCGGGCAATCCACTAATGTTCCTTTTCTTGTATTTATGTTGGATTTAGCTGTCTTTTTGCTTCTTTTGCGTTTTTGAGCTCATTTAATCCTGAAAATACAAAAGGAAGACAAAAACACTCTTTTTCC
Source organism: Helianthus tuberosus (assembly GCA_030545235.1). Taxonomy (NCBI): domain Eukaryota; kingdom Viridiplantae; phylum Streptophyta; class Magnoliopsida; order Asterales; family Asteraceae; genus Helianthus; species Helianthus tuberosus. The sequence goes on from CM060436.1 coordinate 37,056,199, forward strand.
AATATTAGTACTAAAAAAGGGTTAGTTTTATGCCTCATTTGATGTAATTTATATGTTGCATTTTACACACATCAAATACCCCCACACTTGAACTTTTGCTTGTCCTCAAGCAAAACTCTTTAATATGTGGCTTACACTCCCAAATGGAATAGGTAGAAGAGAAGGTTTTGGGCTTGTCATAGAGTGTCGGGATTTCCAAGATCTTTTTGGGTTTTATTTTTATTTATTTACACTCCTATTCGTAATGATTTATTTAGAACTGTTCATAAAAGAAATTACTTATTTGGACATAACATGCCTTTTTTTAAAATTCTATTTATATACAAGTTCACATACCTCGCGGGGAAATCACTCACACTCGGCCGAAGGTGTATTTTTAGTGAATCACTCGAGAGCGGTCCTGGAACTTATTCCTACCATAGGCTTGTCAAGAAATCAATCCTCCTCCTTTTTAACTTTTATACCTTTGTAGATATCAAGAGGACTTTGTGGGTTAAGGGTTGGCTAGGGTTAAAGGTAGGTGGTTGGGTTAGTGGTTAGTAGAAAAATGGCTAAAAAGCGTAACAAGTGTCGGTTCTCGTATTTTTTTTTTTTCAAAGAACCGAACTTGTTACTAAAATAAATGGTTAAAAATGAAAAAGGTTTTGGTGGGTGAAAGGGTTTTTTGTTTTGGGTGATGAAACGAAAATGTTTAGGCTCAAAGGGGCTAACTAGGGGGATTTTTGGGTAGGTGGTAAAAGAAAAAGAAAAATAATGGTGTAGAAATGAAAAAGGTTAGTCCTAATGCCTCTATCATTTACTTACTCGGGTTTAAGTTGATAAGGACCGGGAATGTATTGTCATGGCAAGTTCTAGAGTCGTAAGAACCAAGCGGCTATTCACACAAGAAACGAAAAATGAGCATTTAGTCAAATGATATGAAATTGTGTGCTCAATAAAGGCTCAAAACTCACTTTTGTGGGAATGGGTTTTTATGTGATCAAGTATATATAATCAAATTTTAAATAAGTTTGTCATGCCTTTTCATAATTTTCTTATGTTGGTTCTTTTTATCACTACGCTATCGGTTGTAAATTTGTAAAAATATAACCTTTTTGAGAGCTTGAATTTCCCGAGTTAAACCTAGACAAGTAAAAAAAAAATTGAAATTTTTTTGAAAAAAATTTGGGGTGATTAGCGGTTCCAATAGAGTTTTGTGTAAGGCTTGTATTTAGGACTTGCAAAATTCAAGGTTTTAGCATCCCCCCCACACTTAAATTACACATTGTCCTCAATGTGTCCCAAAAATAAATTTTTAGGTTGATTAGATGTGTAAATTAGTGTTTAAAAAGCAAAATTTTGTGTTACTGGGCACTGAACACGGCCCCGTGTTATCCGGGCACGGCCCCGTGTTCAAGTGCCAGTAACAAAATTGAAATAAGAGAAACAGAAGTCTGGACACGGGGGCGTGTTGGGTGAACACGGCCCGTGTCCAGTTACCTGTACTGGGCGTTTTCTGCAGGTGGTTCGACACGGGGCCGTGTTGGTTGGGCACGGCCCGTGTTGAACCTTCTGAAAGGGAGAAAATTGTCGGGTTGCCTCGTCCTTGTGCATGGGATCATTTTTCTCGTTTCCCTTTTCATCCTTTACCACCATGAGTGTGTTTTATTCCTGAAAATTAAACTAACTAGAAAACATAAAAACTAATCTAAATTAAACTAAGGATAGTTCCGTGGAATGCCTCCATGGTGCGCCACGTTTATAAGGGTCCTTGGCTAGACCCAATGCCTGGTCTTATGTTACCCAAGTGGGATGTATTGCATCCCATGTTACACCGTCGGAGAGCGTCATCCAAGCTTGAGTCTATGACCTTCATGTAGTTGACCGGATCTTCTTCCTCTACTCTCTTTCCACATTCAAATTTCACTTCCTCATCCCCAAACTTCAATGTTAGAGTTCCGTCATTCATATCCACCACTGCTTGAGCGGTGGCCAAGAATGGTCTCCCGAGGATGAGGGGGACCTCGGCGTCTTCCTCCATGTCTAGGATAACAAAGTCGGTTGGAAAAACGAATTTGTCGACCTTGACTAGCAAATTTTCGATGACCCCTTGTGGAAACTTGACGGACCTGTCGGCGAGTTGTATGCTCATCTTTGTAGGGCTTGTTGCTCCTAGGCCGAGTCGCTTGAACATTGAGGTGGGCATGAGGTTGATGCTAGCCCCAAGATCGGCTAAAGCATTTCGGACGGGGGACTTCCCAATCGAACAAGGGATTGTGAAGCTCCCGGGGTCGATTTTCTTTTGTGGAAGTTTGTTGAGTACTAGAGCTGAGCATTCTTCGCCTAGGTTAACTAATTGCAACGATTCAATTTTCTTTTTGTGAGTGAGGAAATCCCTCATGAATTTTGCATATTTAGGCATTTGGGTTAGGACCTCAATAAAAGGAATATTAACATGCAATTGTTTTAGTAAACTTTCGAACTTTGCGAATTGCTCATCGGTCTTTTGACGATTTAACCTACCGGGGTACGGGATTGGAGGATTCTTGGTGGGCTCCTGATTCGGTATAGAAGCCTTTTCTGGTGCAGGAGGAGTCATAGGCTGGCCAGAATGACTTCTTCCATTTGGCGGCAATGGAGCATCCTCGGGACCCACGGTTCGATTTCGTAATGTGATGAGATGGACTTGTGCCTTTGGGTTTGGTTCGGTATTACTGGGTAATGCGCCTTGTGGTCTCTCGGAGAAATTTTGAGCTAGTTGATTTAATTGTTTTTCAACGTTTTGAATACTAGCTTGTTGGTTTCTGAAATTCGATTCCATTTGTTGGAATCGATCCGAGTTCTTCTTTTCAGTGTCAGAGATGAGGCGAGATATGGTATCTTCAAGCCTTTCTCTTCCACCTTGTTGTTGAGGAAAATTTTGTGGTTGTTGAAAATTAGTTCGTTGGTTTTGTTGGTTACTACTATTTCCGGGATCTCTCCAACCAAGATTTGGGTGGTTACGCCATCCTTGGTTGTAGGTACCCGTTGGAGGACCCGACGGCCTAGGTCTATTATCCATGTAGTTTACCGTTTCAGTTTGTTCATCTAAATCTTTCATACAACTCCAATTTTCATGTGACCCACCACACCCTTCACAAGCCATAACCGAGGCCGTTTTTGTCATTTCAAGCCTTTTGATTTTTGAAGAGAGGGCCTCGATTTGGGCTTGTAAAGAAGTGCTTTCATCAACCTTATGGGCGCCCGGGGCAATAGATTTATTACCTCGGGGAGTGTGCCATTGAAAATTGGTTTGGGCAATTTCCTCAATTTGGTTATATATTTCATTTGGGCGACGATTACCTAAGAGTCCCCCGGAGCTTGAATCAAGTGTTTGTCTTGTGTGTGGCAACAATCCATTATAGAAAGTGGATACTTGTTGCCATATCGCTAGACCATGGTGAGGACACTTTCTTAGAAGCTCCTTGAACCTTTCCCAAGTTTCATATAAGGATTCCCCATCCTCTTGTGAGTATGTATTAATTTATGTCATTAATTTAGCCGTTTTAGCAGGAGGGAAATACTTATATACAAACTTTTGGGCGAGTTCATCCCAGGTGGTTACCGACCCAGCTGGGAGGGTATTAAGCCAAGCCTTAGCTCGGTCTTTTAATGAAAAAGGAAACATTCGAAGGCGGATGGCGTCATTTGATGCTCCATTGATCCGGAAGGTATCACATATTTCTAAGAAGTTAGTAATATGTAGATGGGGATCCTCGTCCGCAAGCCCGTGGAAGGTTGCGGAGTTTTGGAGCCTTTGTATCAAATGCGGCCGAAGTTCGAAGTTGTTGGCTTCGACATTCGGGGCATTGATAGCGGCGCCAAGATTGCCTACGGTAGGCCGTAGGTAATCCATGAGGGTACGTTGGTCCGCCATTGGAAGTGGGTCCCCCGAAACTTTCTCTTGATTTTTAGCTTTTAGCCTTTTTCTGAGAAAGCGCTCGGGTTCTTCTAGGGGTTCTTTTATGTCTCTACTAGAACTGGAGCTCATGCACTACGTAGGAGGTTCAAATGTGGCGCCTGGGTTCCAAATCCTGCAATAAAAACAAAAAAGAACGCTGGTCAGAATGTTCACCACGGCCCCGTGCTCAATGAACACGGCCCGTGTCAGAGTTGCAGTAATTGATTTCTGGATCCCTGTTACTGGGAGTTGGACACGACCCCGTGTTGCACCGACACGACCCCGTGTTCAGCTCTCTGTAACTCAGAAAACAAAAATTGCCAGTGATGGTTGCTGGGCACGGCCCGTGTCTGACCGGGCACGGCCCGTGCTGAGCTCTGTAGAAGCTGAAAAACTAAGAAAATCCTAAAAAAATAAAAAAAATAAAAAAGATGATTAGGCCGTTGATTCCTAACTTTCTTAAAATCCTTGTGTCCCCGGCAACGGCGCCAAAAACTTGATGTGCGGTAAGGTGTCGTATATTTTAGGTGTATATTTTAAGCCCTTTTTTAACACTTATTTTAGCCAAGTTTTAAATTTATAAAACACGATATTTCACTAACACTAAACACACATATGGGCAAGTGCACCCATCGTTGAGTGTAGTATAGCGTTGGTAAGATACCGAGGTCGTCCAAGGACACAAGAGCTTTTAATACCGGTTTATCCTCAACGTCTAACCAAAATAAAAGTTTAGAAAAATGTTTTAAACTAAGAAAAATAAAAACTAACTAAAATGCTGAAAATAAAAATAAAATAAAAACAGATAGACAAGATGAATCACTTGGTTCCGACTCGTATCTAGTATAACCTTTGATTACTTCCGCACTTTTGCACATAATTAAGAGATTATCTTAGTTATTGTAGTAGGCCCCTCTTTTGAAGGTGACGTTACCCTCACCCCAGTAGTTTGAGTCAGCAGGGATACAATCCTAAAGGGGTGGATTATTGGAAGATAATGAATTAAGTTATTAATGCAGTATTGTGGTAGGCCCCGCTTTTGGCGGTGACGTTACCCTCGACTAAGTAGTCTGAGTCAGCAGGGATACAGTCCTAAATAGCCGGGTTATAGTATTAATAGTAGTTAACTTATTAGGGGATCAAAGAGTTTGGACCCCCGCCATCCAATACCGTGAAGTATTGAAGGAGGTCCTACTAAATTTGACCCAGGTCCATTGCAGGACCTCTAAACGCTGAACAATGGCAAGACCTTTACCAAACCGTTCCCTTAACCCCCTACCAGGTAGCCAACATATCTCCATATAGACCGTGGAGATATGAATGGTGAAAATCCTTTATTTTATATAGACAGTAAAATAATGCCAAGACACCACGGACAAACGATAAGGAAAGATCACCTTCAACATAAGTAACTAGTTATTAAAGTCATTAATACAAAACCAAATAAAAAGTGCAAAAGATTAGAAATAAAAAGTATTATACTAGACACTTTGTCTTCACCAAGTGATGTAAGAGACTTAGGCAAACATGGCCTTGATTGTCAAGAACTCTTACGATCAATCTTGGATCCCGAGACGACTCACACACTCTATGATGGACAATGGATGATGGTGGTGGATGATGGTGTTGTGATGGTGGTGGGTGGTGGATGAAGTGTGAGAGAGGTGGTGTGCCAAGGGATGAGTTGCAATGAAACCAAGCACTCCTATTTATAGGCTGAACAGAAGCCTGGGCACGGCCCCGTGTTCGCTGGGCACGGCCCCGTGCCCGTCTGACACTCTCTCTCTTCATTAATTGTAATTCGCAATTACAATTAATGCGCCTGCAGTACTTTCGGCACGCCCCCCGTGTCCGCTGAGCACGGCCCGTGGTGGGCAATAGAAGCTTCTATAGATTTGTCTTTTCTGCTGCTTCTTGGGCACGGCCCTGTGCTGGCTGAGCACGGGGCGTGTTCAGCCTTCTGTTTTCTCTATTTTGCTTTTGAAAGGTGCCGTTGAGGGTTCGGGCAATCCACTAATGTTCCTTTTCTTGTATTTATGTTGGATTTAGCTGTCTTTTTGCTTCTTTTGCGTTTTTGAGCTCATTTAATCCTGAAAATACAAAAGGAAGACAAAAACACTCTTTTTCCAATATTAGTACTAAAAAAGGGTTAGTTTTATGCCTCATTTGATGTAATTTATATGTTGCATTTTACACACATCAGTACTACGTATGAGTAGTAGTTGTAAGAATCATGGTATGTAATTGTAAAATATTCTTGTAAAATGCATTCTGTAAATGTAAGGAAATCGAGATCACTAATGTTTCGCGAGGACATTAACATGTGTGACGACATAGGAAACATCCAAACCTAGGCATTTTTCCATCGATTCACGACTGAGACCCAAAAGTACTCTTAAGCAAATGTAGGGCCAAGAGTGAGGCTGCCTGAAACCCATTAGATCTAACATTTCGCTCCCCGGTCTAAATGTATACGTTGATTAATGGTGCTTAAGTCTCACCCTATTCGTAACATGATCTATGCATCATTCCTTAGTTTTGTTCCAACATACCATAGTACATGTATTTTCCCCAAAGTTTTGAAAACAAGAAAATGTTTACAAGTGGGGACATGAACTCACAGATTCACGTCTTGAGCGTCTAAACTTCACCGGTGGCCCGCTTCGTAGATGACGTAACCTATAAACGTTTTTTCCGTCGGGAATTCGGTTAGGTTACTGGCGAGTGCGGGTTCGATATTCTGTATCAACCATGAGAATACGACCAAGTCGTCTTGTTCCCATTGTTCGTATTTGCTGTCGGTTGGTTCTGGAGGTTTCGGATCTCCCGTCAAATGACTCAAGAGATGTTTCGACTTGCCGCCGATCGAGACTCGAATCATCCGAGACCACAAGGCATAATTCTGACTGTTTAATTTGAGGCTGATCTTTAAGGAGTCGGAAAGGCTCTGTTTTTGGGGTTTGTATTTGGTTATTGATATTATTGAGGAGATTTGGGATCTGCAGTGTAAGATCATCATTCCTGTTTTCATCAGACATGTTTGGTTTTTGAAATAATTGGGCAGAATTGAGAAGAGGAAAAGAAAAAATGACAAATGAGCGGGTTAAGATCGATCACGCTCTGATACCATGTTTTCGATACAAGGTACAGAGAATTGAAAAATAATTTTATTGTTTGAGAATTGGTTGTGTTGTACAATGAAAAAAGAAACCCAATAAATAGATGAAAAAATTGGATGATACAAGGAAACAAATAAAGAGATGGCTGGCACTCCATGATTGTAGCAACGGTCCTAAGTGGCTTGATTGAGAAATAAATTGGGAGGTGATGTGATACTAATCCCAAAGATATATTTTTTTATTGGCTTGATTGAGAAATAAATTGGGAAGTGATGTGATACTGATCCCAAAGATATATATTTTTTTTATTTTTATTTTCTAACAGTATATGCTCATATATGACATATGGTGGGTTGAGTTATAATACAAAATATTTAAAAATAAGAAGGGTAAGAAGGCACCAGAGAGTGACAAGTGTCCTATGAGTAATTAAATGGAAAGGGTAATTTTGTCTACAAAAGGAAAGAGAATATGCACATGCAAGTCACATGCTATTTCCCCCTAACTTTTAAACGTCCGTAACTTTTTTATACATCATTTGTTTTAAAAAAAATTATACCATAAAATCGAGCGTTTTTTATCTTTAATATGAGTACCATATTGTTATATTTTTCAAAAAAATTTCAAAAACCCAGTTGCATATTACACAATGGACGTGATGTAAAACACAATGTAAATTAGATTAAAAGCACAATCAATGACAACAGATAAAGACACAATGGACAACATACTAAAACACAATGAACATAACGTATAACACAATGACGATAACATATAACACAATAAGAATCAGACTAAATAAAAACACAATTGATGACAACAGATAAAAGACACAAATAATGACAGCAAATAAAAGACACAATGGAGAGCAGATGAAGACACAATGAAAAACAAACTAAAAACACAATACTTAACAAACTAAAACACAATGAACAAGATAATAAAAAAATTGAACAAATTATTAAACCACAATGGACAACATATTAAAACACAATGAATAACATATTACACAATGGACATGATGTAAAACACAATGTAAATTAGATTAAAAACACAATCAATGACAACAGATAAAGACACAATGGACAACATACTAAAACACAATGAACATAACGTATAACACAATAAGAATCAGATTAATAAAAACACAATTGATGACAACAGATAAAAGACACAATTAATGACAGCAAATAAAAGACACAATGGAGAGCAGATGAAGACACAATGAAAAACAAACTAAAAACACAATACATAACAAACTAAAACACAATGAACAAGATAATAAAAAAATTGAACAAATTATTAAACCACAATGGACAGCATATTAAAACACAATGAATAACATATTACACAATGGACATGATGTAAAACACAATGTAAATTAGAATAAAAACACAATCAATGACAACAGATAAAGACACAATGGACAACATACTAAAACACAATGTCCATAACGTATAACACAATGGCGATAACATATAACACAATAAGAATCAGACTAAATAAAAACACAATTGATGACAATAGATAAAAGACACAATTAATGACAGCAGATAAAAGACACAATGGAGAGCAGATGAAGACACAATGAAAAACAAACTAAAAACACAATACATAACAAACTAAAACACAATGAACTAGATAATAAAAAAATTGAACAAATTATTAAAACAAAATGGAAAATATATTAAAACACAATGAATAACATATTAAACACAATGACCTGAACTAATAACACAATATATAGAAAACCCAGATATAACAAAATCTTCATTGTGTCATATATTGTGTTATAGGTTTTTATAAAAACGCAATGGATAGAACTCAAATTAACATTGTGTTATAGGTTTTGATAATAACACAATGTATAGAAACTCTACTGACCAAAACCCAGTTAAAAGACACAATGACCTGAACCTTTAACACAATGCCAAAAAACCCAGTAAAAATGAAAATTTTTATTTTATTTTTATATGATAATATGGTACTCATATTAAAGATAAAAAAACGCTCGTTATTATGGTGAAATTTTTTTTGAAAAAAAATGTCGTATGAAAAAGTTATGGACGTTTTAAATCGATGGGGGAATTGACATGTGCCTTGCATGTGGAGAGAGAAAATCCATAAATATAGGATTCCTTTTATACCCTTCTATTATCTTCTTTTCCCTACAACCAATCTCAACCCTTCAAATCTAATATCAATGGACTAGAATCCTTCTTACACTTCTTATTTATTTTATCCTTTGTATTTGATCCTAACCCGACATATGGTATACGTCTATATAGAAGTAGATAAGAAGTATTCGACCTCCTAAAATGTTATATGCGTGTATATTAACATATGGGTAATGAACTGAAATGATGTCTAGAATCAACGTTCTTAGAACCATATCAGACATCAAATCACTCGTCTTACTAGTTTACTAATCAAAATGATTGGATCCACATAGCCATATCGCTGCCCACGCCAATCTCCAGTCTGACCGGCCGGTCCGATCTAATAATCACGAAACCCATGTAGGGTACCTAAAAAAAATTGACATACATTTCTACAAAGTATAACGTATGACTATCCTTTTACAAAATTGTCAAAATTTTAACTAACCATCCCCCACCATTTCCGCACGTCTCCTGCACTTCCAAAATTCTGTTTCTCTCCCGCCATCTTTTCTTTCATTACATTTTCCTCAAATCACAACCAACAATCCTTCATAATATCAATGGAGGATCAAGATCAAGATCAAAACACAAACCTTGACAACGAACCCACATCAGTTTCTTCTCACGATCACAAACTCTACCAACAAATAGATACATTCATATCTATATTACACGATCAACCCGACTCATCGTCGCCGCCTGAAATCATCGAACCCGTTCAAAATTTTGCGGATCTTTTTGATGCTATGCTCGCGGCGTTTGAATCCGGATCCAAGAGATGTACAGTGTTGGGTGCGGATGAACCATTATGTTTTCTAGCATCCGTTGATCGAACGGCTAAGCTTATTAAATCTTTATGTAGATTCGATTCGGATCAAATTTACGTTGTCACAATCAATAGGTTGAGCGGAATCCAGCAGCGTGCAATGTCTATAATGGAGGACGAATTCAAGTCGATTTTAGATGATTATCAAACGTCATATGATCGAGATCAGAAAGGTAAAACCGATGAAAGGAAAACCAGACATTTGTCCAGTTCTTTGAGCAATGTTGAAGATTCGTCCGAATTGGAATTGGCAGATCAAGATCAAGCCGAAACTCAGCCGGAGAAAGATGAGTTTCTTGGATATTCGGATGAGATGATATCCGATTTGAATAAGCTCGTTAACGGATTGATACAAGGAGGTCATGAGACGGAGTGTAGCGAATTATATTTCTTGGTTCGAAGAAACGCTATGGAACAAAACTTAAAAGCTATAGAATTCGAGAAATTTTCGATCGATGAAATGCAGAAGATGCAGTGGGATCTTATAGAGAAAGAGATTTCTTCATGGATAATAATATTCAAACGGTTTTGTAATTCGCTCTTGCCTAGCGAAATGAGGCTCGCGGATGCTGTTTTTTGGGGTCACACCGCGATCTCTAATCGCTTGTTTAGCAACCTAACACGAAACATCCTCTTGTGCTTTTTGAACTTTGCGGAAGCTGTTATGATGACGAAACGATCGGCTGAGAAACTGTTTAAGTTTCTAGACATTTATGAGACGTTGCGGGACAACATTCCAACGGTGGAGAAACTGATCATTTCGCGTGAGTGGTTACCCCAACTTAAATCCTCAGCGGTATTAATCAGGTACATGCTAGGAGAGTCTATCTTCATGATCTTTATAGAACTTGAAAACTCTATAAAATCCGATACAACGAAAACACCTGTTCCTGGTGGAGCGGTACATCCGTTAACTCGTTATACAATGAATTATCTAAACTACGCCTGCGAGTACAGCGACACATTGGAGCAAATATTTAGAGATCATCAAGAGATAGGAGCCGACTTTGATGATTTGAAATCTCAAGATCACCAACATAATTATGAAAGTAATGTAGCTGGATCGGGATCTGAATCTGGATCTGGATCGCCGTTCCAAGCTCAATTAACGAAAATTATGGATCAGTTAGACACGAACCTAGAAGCAAAATCACGATTGTACAAAGATCCATCATTAAGCTTGATTTTCATGATGAACAACGGGCGGTACATCTTGCAGAAGACAAAAGGGACCGGTGAAATGAGGACTTTGCTAGGGGATCCATGGGTTAGGAAACGTTCGTCCGACTTACAAAACTACCACACGTGTTACAAGCGCGAAACATGGACGAATGTGTTACAATGTTTGAGTCACGAAGGATTGAGCGCGAATGGGAAAGTGAAGAAGCCTGTGTTGAAAGAGCGGTTCAAAAGCTTTAATGCTATGTTTGATGAGATCCACAAGACACAAACCGCGTGGGTGGTGAGTGATGAGCAGCTTCAGTCGGAATTGAGGGTGTCGATATCTGCAATTGTTATACCTGCCTATCGATCGTTTATGGGGAGGTTTAGTCAGGTGTTTACGCCGGGAAGACAAACGGAAAAGTATATAAAGTATCAACCGGAAGATGTAGAGACTTGTATTGAAGAGTTGTTTGATGGGAATGCAGCTCAACAAGGGAAGAAGAGATAATCATGTATATACATATGCAAATATCAATGTTAATAAATCAAGAAACATTCATGTAAGAAGCTGCAAATTAATGAGGTTTTGTTATATATATTTGTGCATAATCATCCATTTCTTTCTATTTTGTTTTTGATCTATGTGTATGTATGATAGTTGAATATTGCGGTTTTTTACTAATCATTGCAATTAGATTGGATCTTATTACACTATGCTATACCATATATGTCTTGTTAGATAATTAATTGTACATTTTACTTGAGCTTGTTGAGTTGTGAAGCACGAGGGACACAACTGCCATCACAAAGATGGTGTTTGTGGGCACCAAAACTCCCCGGTGTAAACGATAAGCTTGTTGATTGAACCCTTTGTTCGCACCCCTAGAAAATAATTTTTGGATCCGCCACTTGGTGATAAGCAGTATCAACAACACTTGAACTTGCACTTCTTTTTGACTCAAGTTACAAAACAGAAAAGTGATACTTTTATCTATAGCTGAAAGTCATTTGACTATAATCAATTCACCAGTAATCGGTGAAACAACAGTAATAGCCGCTCGCTAATATTTCCTCCCCTCTTTTATACCACTTCAGGATATCCCTCGTTCGTTCACTAGCGGTGGTCATATCAGTTGCATTTTTTCTCACCTTATCGGTCAACCCTTTGGGAGTAAATGGATCAGTTTTCTCCTTGCCATCTGCAGATGGAGTTGACCCATTTTGAGCACGAAACTCAGACACCTGGTGCTGGTAATAGGCATCATATGGATTCGCATCAAACAGAAAGCTATATTTGCGCATTCCATCAAACAGAAAACCATATCATGCAACACGATAACTAAGTCGTTTTAGGCATTCCATCGGGTGGTCCTGGCTTCAAAGTAGTTGTCGAGACTTGGAGTTGGTACGCTGATGATATTATAGATGACTCGAGCACACAATAATCAGTTGTGAACTTTTCCAACGAACATAAGGCCTTGGACATGAGTTAAACCCCAGGTAAACATTGTAAAAGTAAAAAAAAATGAACGTGACTTCGGTTTAGGATGTGTACCTTCTCTGGACAGATTGTAGCCACCAGTTTAGCATGTTAACAATTGGGTTTAAGTGGCGGATACAAGAAGTTTTTGCTACGGTGGACAAAATATGGGTTGGGTCGGGTCAAAAATGTTGGAAATCAGGTCTTTTCCAACTTAATCAAACTATAGATTTAACAAGAAAAACTATTTAATTAAAATTGAAGGTTCATGAACTAACAGATAGATACTAAACAACTTCCTTAGTAACCTACTCCTATAAGGAAATCAAATAAAACTATAATAAAACTATCATAAATACTAAATCTTCCACCTAAAATAAACTAAACCATTTAACATCCTCCAACTTTTGAGTATTGACAAGATTAGTTCCAACAATCACCCCTAATCTTGTCAAGTTCCTCCTAGGTCTTGAATACCAACCCCCCTCCCCGCACCACCGGCAGCGGTGTGTGGTAGTGGGTAGGGGTTACCCGCTAGCAAAAAACGGGGTGCCCCAGGTCCCCTAAGGGAGGAGGAGGTGGTGAAGTGTCATGAAGGCGGTGAAAGGATATGGTTGACAACGACTTGGTCAGACCGGCCAGATAGAGGTGGCTCGAGAAGGTGCAACTTTTAACAGCTATTGAAACGTGTTCTTTAACTTTCTGGTTTATTCAGCGGTCATGAGATCAAACAACCGTCGCTATCAAAATTTTGCAAGTAGTGTTGTATATGTAATATGTGCACCATGTCTATTCACATTAATATCACACTGTATTTACAATGGTAATACCTGTATTTCAGGGATGAACTATTTACAGAGTCCCCTAATCCCTTTGTATATAACCTTTTTTTTCTAATTTGTATCATCTAAAAATACTAAACTGTATTATGTTCTCCAACTATATATCACCAGTAGGACCCGACTTACGCCTGAAATGTTTTGCCTTTAAACAGATTCCCAAACAGAAACCCGATCGTCGTTTCTTCAGGTTGCGGGTCTGATGATTGACTAGAATTCCATCTAGCATGCAGTGCTGCTTGTTGACCGATTTGTGTTCGAATAGAATCTATGGTTTTTGGGTCAACATGGTTATTACCGGTCATGTCTGTCACGTAAAATTTGTCTTTAGCTGTTCCATCTTCAGTTGAAATCTCTGCTCTTTTTATACATAAACTGTTTTCTCTAAAGATTCTGGTTATATCCGAAAGAAGTCCAACACGATCTGCTGTGCGCAGTTCTAGCTCGAGCGCCTACATAAAACAAGTGGTCTAACCTTAGAACATCTTTTTAAAATAAAGGTGGCAAATTAAAATGTAAATACAAGTTCAATGCATATACTAAACCTCAGACGTCCTCCTCTCAATTGCAGCTTCAAGGCATTGCATAACACGCTCTCGTTCTGCCTCTGAGCTTACTGGACTCCCATCAACATGCCGAATGTAATATTCCTATATCCATAGAAGAAAGAAAACAGGCAGGTCAGGTAACAAGTCAAAATAGGCCTAGCCAAATTGAATTGACCCCACACACACTTTTCTAAATATATGGTTTAGAATCTGTGGGCTTTAAAAATATAGTTTGGTCGACCTTCAACCCGTTTGACATATAACACAACTCAAATCAACCCATTTACAACCCATTTATGTGTAAATGGGTCAAAACTGTCACCTTGACTTTCAACCCGTTTAACATAAAACACAACTCAAATCAACCCATTTATGTGTAAATGGGTCAAAACCGTCACCTTGACGTTCAACCTGTTTGAGATAATACACAACATAAATTCTAATAGAGGTACCTGAAAAGCCTCCATTTTCTCCGTGTGAACGACCCCATGAAAAACTACATATTGCATGTCGGTAAGCGTGCAAATAATATCAAACAACAGCTTCGGTCTATCCCTACAATGGATAGTAACAACCGTGTAATCCTTCTCAACACAATCCAAAACCATAACCTGTGTTCTTAACTTATTTTCCTTTTCTTGTTCCGTTTTCTCAACCTTTTCATAATCCCGCTCAGCGAACATAATTTGATGTAATCGTCTCTGTATGTGCATGAAACCTGGGGTGGAAAGCGTCATTTTTGCAGTCTTTAAATCATTGTTTCCCTTGAGAACGTTACAAAGAAGCTTCTTGATAGTTGAGAGGCGTTTCGGGTCTTCAACCGCACACTTTGTTGTATCGTCTGTGACATGCACCACGGCTGCAGCTCTGGCGTTGTGGGTCCATATTTCGGCATTGACCACGTTACAGCCAAGGTTCGTTAGAACCGCGGATACTTCGGATAATAATCCGGGTCGGTCTGTTCCAACTAGTTCGATTACTGTGTAATCGTCAGACGGCTTTAATCCGACTGAACCGTTCAGTGAAGGAACGTAAAATGCGTCCCTTTCAAGCACCTAAAAAGACATTAAATACATGCAGTGTCAAGTTTCAACCCGAACCCGTTAACCCACCCATCCATCCATCTTGCCACCTAGACGACACGAGACGAGAACATAACATAAGCTCAAACATAATACAAATATTCAGTTTATTACCTTTTTTATATAACTGACCACCCTTTCATCTCTAATTTTGCTTCCATCATGACATATAACATTAAACACTGTCGAAAACACAAAAATAGGATCAGATACTGACATACTGTAATCCGGGACCATATAGCACAAAGTTATTCAGATTCTTGTTTTACACATGAAGCTAACGTTAACAACATACCATCCATGAACCATCCTCCATCCGATGAAATATACGCTTTTTTGATAACGAGGTCCAAATCCGCAAGAACTTGCACAACTTCCAGTAGTATACCATGCTTATTAACACTTTCAACCTAACATACAATCCATAAGTTTCAAGTTTCAACCATGACAGAGTCAACCAAAAAGTCAACTTAAACAAAAAACGGTTTGGATTTCCAAACCGGCTCCTAACCCAGCCTGGTACCACATGAAAAACCGGTTTGACCCAAACTGACCCATCCCGCAGGTTTGTATACGGCTTCAATATTTCATCAGTGAAACCGGTTATGACCATAGTTGTCAATAGCGAATAGCGGACCATAGCGATAGGCTACCTATATGCTATGTGGCGACAGCGACGAAATAGCCCCGCTATTTCATGTTTAGCTATAAAAAACTATATTTCAAACACCAGTTATGTATAAAAGTGCTAAAAATACGCTATCACTAATAATCTAAATAAAAAAAAATCTGCTATTTATCGCTACAGAGTCTATCTATATCAACCCTTCACCTGTACGCAACGGCTATAGCGGGCGCTATTGACAACTATGGTTTGGACACGGAAGCAGTTTGACCCGAACCAGTGCCAACCCGACCTGACCCTTAGGTTCTGGAAAGTGGAAACCTGTTTCAACCCGACCCCAGTCGATTTAGATATGGTTCAAAAATTGGTTTATGACCCAAACCGGGTTTATCCTCAAACCGGTTTGGCAAAAAAAACCCGAAATGCTCACCTCTAACTAACTAAAATCACAGAGTCAATAATAAACATCGATGATACCTGTATAACCGTTGCATCCGGAGAAGACTTATTATCAATTGTAACTCTAAAACAACAACAACAAGAATTATAAACTGACAAGCAAAGCAAACAACAAAAACAATTAACTGAAACTACCTGGGTGGATTCATTCTCCGGATGAGTTTAGCATATTCATCCTCCTCCATGTGTGTAGGAAACAGAAATGAGCATGAAATGAAAATGAAACTGGAACAAAATTTATACCGGTTCAGGTGTCGAAGAGGTAAGGAATCCTCCCTCTCGGAGAGATGCAACAAGTGGAAAAGGAAAAGTGTGCTGCTTTGCAATTGTACCTCATTCCCAGCACTTTGGATGACGCACTTGCACTCGTCAGATTCTGTTGACGTGGCGTCTTGTCATTGGATGGTTGTGACGGTTATGACGCCTGCCCGGTTGACCGGGATCCACTTGAGATTTCCCTAGATATTTTAGGGAACACCTGTAGTGGGGTTTTTTGACGGATTTTTTCTAAAAAAACGCTCAACAACGCCGCCTGATAGCTCCCGGGGGCGTTTTTTTGAAAAAAAATGGAGGGTGCTTTTTAAACGTCTTCTCCTTTTTGTTTGGTCAATAGCATTTTTTTTATGGTTTTTATTTAATTCTATTACATCTCTTTTAATATAATGCCCTACAATGCCCACATCCTTACTACACCCCTTTAACATAATGCCCCACAATAACTACATGCTAACTGTCACATAGCGCAAAATGACAAAAGGTCTTCCCCTCCCACTATACATGGTCTAAAATCTATGCTCATCAAGTTTCTGATACGTAAAATATACTCCATCCGTCCCATTAAATGTGTCTTATTTTGAATTTTCAAAGTCTTTATTTATAAACTTTGACTTTAATTATATATTTTTTGTGTTATATATAACTTGATGAAAATTTACCCGATAAAAACACATGTAAAACACACTCAAATCATATAACTTTCATCAAGTATTATCTAACACAAACAAAATTATTTAAGGTCAAAGTTTACAAATAAAGACTTTGAAAATTCAAAACAGGACACTTTTAATGGGACGGGGTAGTAAAATATAGTTATTAAAAAGTATTTTTCTTTAAGCTTACCTATGAATTTCGTTTAACATCTTAATTTTTTATGTTTATATGTATTCTTTATATTCACTTTATTTAAAATGTTTAGTCTCTAGGAGGATAGGGTGATGGTAAATCGTATACTTTCTTTTTTTTAACAGCCAACTAAATTATCGGATAAGCATTTCAGGGGCATGATGTACTCAATCGAGCAAATACACCCCCTCCTCCATAACGGTCAACGTTAGATGCATACCCGAGCCACCAATTCCGGGGAAACCCGCCCGCCTGAAGGCCCACTGCGGTAAAACTTGGTTCGGCTCGATTTCAAACTGGCAACCTCTAGAGAGGACTAGTTCTAAACTTCATGGTCAAATGTCCTTCAAAGTGATGCTAGTGAGAGTTGAACTTGGGACGTCAAAAAGAAAAACAAATAATTAACCACTAGAACAACTTGTTCTAGCTATGTGATTGTGAGCTTAGATCTTGCAGTCTGCAAGTCTTACAGATATTTTCCTTGTTCACATAAAATAAACCAAAATGTTTAAGGGATCATTTAAGAATTGGAGAAAAAGATATATTTAGTTTTAAAATTTGAAGATTGAAAAGGAAATGACTTCAATGTGAGTGATTTGTAACTAGGTTACGTGTTTCTTTTGGAGATTTGATTTTGATTTATTGAACATGCCAAAATAGTGTTTTTTCCACCAAAATAATTAAGAGACTCAACCATAATAAAACAAGGACTTCGTTGCCAAAACCTCAAAAGTTACTTGATTTAATTCAAAATTAACCTTGCTATAAGAGGTTTAGTATATCCTTATGTTTAATATCTTGTGTTAGTCATGTTGAACTAATTACAAATAACAAATAAAATTAGAAAAAACAATTATAAAAAAAATTATTCATTCCAATGTGATCATCTCTATGGTTTTTTAAGGGATTGCATAAATAATGACAATGGTGATATCCTTCTTTGTGCCTTCATACGTCTACTTAAAAATCACATTGTACGTGAGACGACTCTAGCTTATCATCAATTTAACCGTTACAAATAATTATATCAAACTCAATCATGTCAATTTTAACATAAATGGCATAGATCATAGGAAGCCACTGATAGCTCTGACCCTTTTCGGATTGGCTCCCCGATCGGATAGGAACTATGCTTTGGTCTGACGGGCTAAGTTTTCTTTTGATTATGACACATGTTAATGACTTGTTGGTTGTTGTCTAATCGATATAAAAGTAATAGATTTCTGCTTTAAAGTCTAACTGGTTCATAAATGGCTAAGGCTGCCTTAAGAATATTCAATGTCCATTATTGATTTTTATTATGGGAAAATTTCCAAAATGTTAGTTGACCAAGTTGCTTTGCAAATTTGTCACCTTCCTGCGTCTTTGGAAGGCCTACACAGCCTCGGAAGCGTCCTTCTATCATGTTGATGCGTCCATTTCCTACAAGCTTACACGTGTCCGACATGTTCAAGCGTCGGTAGACGCAATGATTCCACGGCTTGCGTCCGTAGTTTCTAATCTTCATTATTGCGTCTGTTGAGTTATTTGGCTGATGCACCGGAATGGTCCGGCTGACCAACCGGAATGGTCCGGCTGACCGACCAGAATGGTCCGGCTGACGCTTTAGCTACGGCAGATGCTTTGGCCAAAAAGTTCTGGCGGACGCTTTAGCTTTAACCGACGCTTTAAAATGTTCTGGCTGAAGCTTTAATTGCTTTGACCGACGCTTTCGCCAAAAAGTTCTGGCGGACGCTTTAGCTTTAACCGACGCTTTAAAATGTCCTGGCTGACGCTTTAATTGTTGAATTTAAATTAAATAATTTATTGTTAAACGGTTTTGAAGTTCAATTAAATAATATAATATAATAATTATTGTTAAACGGTTTTGAAGAATTTATTGTTAAACGGTTTCAAGATTTCTTGCCCTATATATATACGACTACTTCTTCACAAAATCCCCATTCTGCATTCGACATCTCATGAAATATCCTTTACCCTCGTAGATTTCACACCTTCCAAATATGATCAAACCCCCTGAAATCGATTTGTTTGAAGTTGCCTTAATTGAAGATGACGTTTTCCTGAGCTTTAGAATTGCCGTTGTTTGTCGACGTTCACGTCCTCTGATCACTGCAAAGTGATCAAGAACTCATCTACAAAGAACACGTGATGCATCAAGCGGGTTGTTCGGCACACAACGGTGAAGAAACTGCGAACAACCCGTACCATATCACTTCCGCCAAAGTGTAAACAACGTGTCGATGGAACATACCAGTTCAAGACACATCGTTTATCTTCGGTAGATGTTTTGATGCGAATTCTGGATCTTCTACCCAGAAGGAATTTGCGGTTTGGCGAAGTTATTTGAAGACTATTTATTTCAGTCGAAAATAGCAGTTTGGCGTAATTTATGTTTGTAACACGTGATTTCAAACACGTCTGTTTATGTTATATTTTATTTTGTTTTGTCGTTTTTTTAATGTAATGTTTAGGTTTTATGTTTTTATGTTAATATAAAAATGTTTTGTTTTATTTATTTTTCTGTAAACGTAGAAAAGTAAAATTATTTTGCTGTTTAACCGATCTGACTGTTTGGGAAAATCCCGACATTAACATAAACCAAGAAATAGATTTTGTACAACTTTATTTATTATTTTTATAACATAAATATCCAAACAGAATATTAAATTAAAATAAAATTTAAAATTTAATCAGCTATAATCGTCTACGGAAGGGGTTGTTCGCAGTCTCTTCGACGATGATGCAACTTCGTTATAGCCCCCCCCCCCTACAAGACCTCGCTAACACATTGGGACTTCAACCACCCGGTGGAATCATCAAGCGTGCTGTAGAAAGCCCCTCAGCAGCAGCGGAGTGAATATAAAACTGAGAAAAACATCATGTAGACACAAACTCCCAGCTAATTTTTCCATACTACATTTTTTTAATATTTGACAATCGCAACCGGAAACAGATTTTTTAACTAACATGGTTGGTATAAGTTGCTATGATTTTTTTTATTTTTAGAGTAGTATTTATAGGCCCCGAAATATTAAAATATTTTTCAAAATTAAATTCAAAATTAAAATATTTTTCTTTGATAATTATTTTAGGGAATTGTTTTATAATTAATTTCAAAATTCTGACACCATACATCAATGAACTTTGAAAAACGGGAATGGTCTCGCTGACGCAAAAGAGAAGGCCCGCCGACGCAATAGTGAAGGCCCGCCGACGCAATAGTGAAGGCCCGCCGACGCAAAAGGAAGTCCCGCCGCCGCAAAAAGAAATTACCGACGCAAAAGTGAAGGCCCGGCGACGCAAAAAGGTCTGGCGGACGCTGACGCAAAAGAGAAGGTCCGCCGACACGATAGTGAAGCCCCGCCGACGCTGTAGCATTGGCGACGCTGCAAAAAGTTCTGGCGGACGCTTTAGTGAAGGCCCGGCGACGCAAAAAAGGTCTGGCGGACGCAAAAGTGAAGGCCCGTTTAAATTTTTTGAAGTTCAACCCTGTTTATATAAAAATTTTCTTCACCATATCCTCTACCAAGTTAGTGTTTACAGCTTCAAAAAATGGGCAGACCACCTAAAAATTATTTTTTGGAATTCAACAAACGGGTTTAAGAAGTCATCTACAACGTACACAGATATCCTCCGATTTCATCTGATGTGATCGGATTTCCCCTTCCACGTGCTCTGCGGGGTCGATCGGGTTCAAGAACTTATCTACAACGGACACGTGAAGGGTCTAACGGGTTGTTAGGCACATGACGGTTCTGCCCCTTTAGGGTGGTTGATGAGACCCTGGCTAACACACATTGTACTTGTCACACCCCAACCGATGGCGGAATCATCGGGGCGCGGCACTAGGCGAATCAGATTGCTCAAGAGAATCCATAACAACTATATTGCGATAATATTTAATACATTCATTATCCCATACTAACAAATAATATAATCACATAAGTTATCACAGATTTCTTGTCCTCTCGAACAATACAAATCCGACAACCTAGATTTTAGTTGAGTTTCTAGACTTCCTAGCTTGATTTGAAATAGCCTGCGATCTAACCTGCAACATACGTTAAAATATTTGTCAATACAAAAGTATTGGCGAGTATACAGGTTTGATATGTAGCGTAAAAGATAAAATGTGTAGCGAATTTCCACATGCATAAACGTAACACACGACATATATACTCACAAAGCTGATACTACCAACTAAGTCCTCGATGCTCGAATATGTGATGGCAAACTAGACCCCGTCGGGCGCAATAGTACTATACTAGTCGTAGTGGGACGTCGCGAGTATATGCCCTAGCACATATGCAACTAGCATCACGTATATCTATGCATAACAGTTATTCGCAAGTGATAATTCGATTGATTGAATAATTCGTTTGATAAGTTCGGTTTGTTAGAAACGTATGTTACACCCAAAATGCGATTAAAAAGGGTTCAAGTATACTCACAGCGCGTATTTAGCGATGGCACAATTTGATTGGATCGGTTAGGAGTACGTCTGCGTTAATCATCGAATGATATAGTAAACGATGTACGGTTAAGCGATAATAGTATCAAAATGGCAGTTATTCAGTCGGATGAATGCTCATCCGGTCGGATGACCTCATCCGGTCGGATGACCCCATCCGGTCGGATGACTGTTGGTTCATTCTGCTGTTCGATCGGATGACTAGAGTTTGGATCGGATGACACTTGGTCGGATGAGCTGGTCCGGTCGGATAACCTGTTGACTGGTCGAATTGCTGTCATCCGTTCGGATGACATGTGATCCGTTCGGGTGACACGTCTATTTTAACGTTCCGACCAACTGTTTTTGAGTGATTTTGGAAGGAATACATGCGGTTTTACTGAGACAGTGTAATTTCGTACTAACACTTGAAATCCCATCGGTTCCGACCCGTTCTAACGGCCGGGAATCACCCCGTTCCATCAGATCTGGCCGTTCTTGACGGTTTCTCGTGGTTAACTCGAAATTGCACAGTTCCTTGGTTAAATACATAGATTTAGGTGAGATTTGTTATCAAAACACGTGGAAATCACCCAGATATGAGTCGTTTATGGTGGGATGAGGTCACAACTTGAAGTTCATATGAACTCTTGGTGACATCACCTTAAAACACCTCAAATCAGTAGATTTCATGGTTAGAAATTGAGTTTTGAAAGACAGAATGATGTAGGATTGCGTATAGATCATAGAAGTACAAGTTCTCGGGTTGAAATCTTACCGGAATCGCGAGAAATCGAGAGAAAAGGGTCCTGAAACGTGCTTGGTCGAGTGGGAGCTGTCACATCACTGTTTACGTGGTGTGACGTGCTATTTATAGGCAACAGAGAAGGCTGAAGGGGTTTTGGGTTGGATGGCCCATCCGTTCGGATGGCCACTCTGGCGCGGTGAGTTTCTCCGTTTTCGATCGTTTTGCTGGTTTTTGGAGTACGCGTTTACCATAGTTAATTTATATTGTTATTATATATGTATATATATCACTAGGGGTCGTATTTACGTATCCATATTCTAACGTTTCGATATATCAATCGGTTTCCATTTCGAGTATGCGATTATTAGCAACGTTTCACGGCCATCAAGGAGGGTAGTATAGGTCCTTTCTTGGTGTCAGCGTGAACGTTATTGTGTGTTGTGCCACAATGACTGACGGGGTACCATTCACTCGATTTGTCATCATCGTCACGACGACTGGAGCTATAGCACTCACCCGAGAGTCTTTGTTAGCATTAATTGTCTGCGTTTCGACACATCACGGCCACCGAGGAGGGTAGAATGGGTCCTCACTCAATGTCATCGTGAGTGTTAGTGTTTGCGATGTGATATAGTGATAATGTATTGCGAAAATATGCGATTATCCTTCGAATAGCGATGTATGCGATATAGTTACATTATGATCCGAATCTCTGGTGCTAGGCGTAACGAGTATGTCGATTAGTAACAACGCACGAAAGTGCGGGTTGTTACAGTACTCGCCAATGTGTTAGCCAGGTCTCCAAACATAACTGAAGCCGGCGAACCATTGAAGAAAATGTGAACAACCCGTTACATATCACCTAGGCCAATATAAAGGCGTGTTGATGGAACTTACCAGTTCACGACCCATCTTTATCATTGCTAGGTGTTTTGATGCAAATTTCGGAATCAGAATCCGGATCTCCTACCCAGTTGGAAGTAGCGGTTTGGTGTATTCTAGTTCAAATGATTATGTTTGTATTTTTTTCTGTTATGTTTTTATGTACTTTGTATTGAATCATAATAAATTCATAAAGTTTACTGATTTACGTTTGAATTCTAGTTCAATTGCTGTAAAATTCAATGAAAAAAAATTATATAATAATGAACTCAACGCCGTTTCAACAACCATTTAAAATAATATATTTATTTAAAGTTACATTAAATATTCATTTAACCCCCCATATTAACTAAATACATATACCCCCTAAAAACACATACGTCGTTCACCGTTCTTCTTCTTCTCTCATATTGTGTTCAACGTTTCCAACAAACAGACGCGGTTCAATTTTTGCCAAGGGGTTTGGGCTTACGGGGTTTGGGCTTAACAGGTTTGGGCTTACGAGGTTTGGGCTTAAGGGGTTTGGGTCTAAGGGTTTTGGGCTTAAGGGGTTTGGGCTTACGGGTTTTAATGTTGTTAAGTTTTATTTTTTATGTTAATATATAAACGTTGAAAAGTAAAATTATTTTGTTGTTTAACCGATCTGACTGTTTGGCAAAATCAACAAATAAACCTACAAATAGATTTCGTACAACTTTATTTATTATTTTTATAACATAAATATCCAAACAGAATATTAAATTAAAATAAAAATTAATCAGCGATAATCGTCTATAGAACGGGTTGTTTGCAGTGTCTTCGACGATGATGCGGCTTCGTTATCAGCCAGCCACATTATAGCCCCCCCTCTTACTAGACCTAGCTGACACACTGGTACGTCAACAACCCTAAAGGGGTGTAATCGTCAAGCGTGCTGTAGAAGGCCCCTTAGCAGCAGCAGAGTGAATATAAAACTGAGAAAAACATCATGTAGACACAAAGTCGCAGATAATTTTTCCATACTACATTTTTGTAATATTTGACAATCGCAACCGGAAACAGATTTTTTAACTAACATGGTTGGCATAAGTTGCTATGATTTATTTATTTTTAGAGTAGTATTTATAGGCCAATAAGTAATAAAATATTAGGAAAAATATTTTTCTTATATAATTATTTTATTTTTAGAGTAGGTTTAAAGAGTAAATTCTGACCATCTCCATTAATTAACAATGAAAAACAGGAACGGTCTGGCTGACGCAATCGAGAAGTCCCGCTGACGCAATCGAGAAGTCCCGCTGACGCAAAAGAGAAGGCCCGCCGACTGAAAAGGAATTCCCACCGACGCAGAAGGGAAGTACCGCCGCAACCGGAAGTCCCGCTGACGCGAAAGGGAAGTCCCGCGGCGCAAAAGGCGTCAACGTACCGTACGGACCGACGCAACTGGATAGACGCTTGAAAATCGTACGAAGGATGGATAAATATGTTATGTGGACGCTATGGGATTGTATACCGGGTTCCTAGACATTTGACTCTTTTAAATTGGAAAAAATAGTAGTAGAAGACATAACGTGTGATTTTACTAACGTGGCTGATTTTAGGAAAAAAAAATGCACAAGTCAGGTATTTTAACACTGCTAAAACGGGTCTTCCCGGTGTAGCCCGCCCCATATCATTTAACGGAATAAAAGTACCACGTGAGGTTTTCATCTCGGCCTGGTCCGTTTGCCCATCAACACTCGGGGCTGGCAGAAACGGGACTACGAAGTGGCTTCCGAGGAGTGATTATACCAAAAAAAACACAACATATAACTAAAACAACTAATTAAAAAACTCCTAATAAACGGCTTGTAGATGTTATATCAAAAAGACTATAAATAAAATACCTTAATCCAGAAATAATTTTTTGTTAGCCTCATCGACTATCATTTGGCTAGTAGACGCCATATCAAAATTGTCTTCCAAAATACTATCATAAAATTTGATCGCGAGCTTGTGTCGCATTTGCATTGCGGTTTCTTTTGGTTGTTCATGTTGACGTAACAGAGGTTGATTGTTAATCAACCTCTCCATGAAAATACATACCCAAATGCCACAATCACCTAAAGATCCGAATTGTTGAGGAACATTATATGGGTAAACAACCTTGAATGGGAACGACAATGACCATCCCTTGTCATCATAGTAATCGTTCATTCGCAACCACGAGTCAAATGCAAAATTGATATGACATATGACTTGTGTTCTCTCTTTGTCTATTGACGGCCAATCGAGAAAACTGTAGGTTTAAAAAAAATGAAAGGATTACTAAACATCACCTACAACACTTAAAAAGATAAATCACACTAACCTATCATATATCGTTAACGTTTTGTCGTGCAGGTGGAAAACTCCCAAGAACCAATGCTTGTTTTGTACGTTCAACGGAACATAAACCTACATATATTCGACAAACTTAATAAAAAATAAACCAAAGAAAATACTTATAACTAAAAATTTATTTTTTTGTTACCTCGTCAACTTGGTCAATTCGTGGCAAGGGCTCCAATGATCCATCAAAATAATACTTAAAAATATTCTTCGTCCCTGAGTAAAAAAGCGACCATTGGAAATGAGGTGGTAAAATACACCAACGGCCGGTTTTCTGTCTCGAGTTATACAAGCCTATCATGCAAGCATAGATGTGCTGTAAAACAATAGAGTGTTAAATATAATATAAATTAGAACATAAATGTTATTTTACATAACAAAGTTTGTTCTTACATCATCGTCTAACTAACAGCTCCGCTGTACGCCTAGCAAACAAAGCCAAAAGTCTGGGCCAACTTGTGTGCCAATTGTAAGGCCAAGTTTTCGAACCCTCGTCTCACCTTTATTAACTGCTTCTTGCTCCTTTTCGGCCCACTCCTTTATTTCTTTTATTTTTTTTCCTGCAAAACTTCTTTCCGCTTTTTCCTACCCACCACTTTGTTCATCACAACAAAAGGAGAGAGCAACCAGGAGCTCGGCTTTGATAACCTATCGGATTTTCTAGTCTCGGCCACTTCAATGTCCTTTATCTGCCACAAAAAAATAATACCTCGTTATAAATCATTTTCAGAATTTTTACTTGTTGATATTTTACATATGAAATTTACTCACCTTTTCATTACTCTGATGTAACTTGTCGGTCTTCACATGATAATCGCTACAATTGTCATTTGCATCACACGAGACCGCATCAACCTAAAATAAAAAATTATTTTTACCAATGAAAACATTATTTCTATGTTATTCAAAGTTACCCTTTCAGTAGCGTTAGATGCTCCATCTGCTCCCCTTAGAAATTGTCGACTGTAAAAAACGTTACAATATAAGATATAGTACGTCAGAATTGTTTGATAAAGAAATAAGTGGATTAGTGTTACCTCCGGCTTCACTAGCTTAGCCAACCTCTGGTAGTTTTCCTCAAACCGATCATCTAGAAGTTTTTGAAATTGTTGTATCAAATTGTTTTGTGTTTCATCATCAACATTATACCCACCGAGCGGTTTTCCACTTCTTTTTTTCCTTGAATGTGTGGATGCATTCATGTTATAATGACCTTCCGAACCGGAAAACCCTTCGACCTTGCCATGAAAACCATCATTGCCTCCATCAACCTTGCCATCAAAACCGTCTAAACAATCATTGTCTCCACCATCTACCTCCATATTTTCAAACACATGTCGTTCAAAAGACGGCTGCATTTTTTCTGAGGCTGGTTTCATTAAACCAAAACTGATGATGTGTTGCAAAGTCGAGCCGAACCACATGGTATCCGACTCTTCGCTGGTGGGAACTAAATCACAGGTTGGAAAATATTCATCAATCTGCATTTAATTAACACAATACATTCACAAAATATTCATAAAATATATAATATATCCAAGTAAATACAAATTCCAAAGACAATACCATTGTCGAATCTTGAATAATCCAATTCATAGAATTCCATGCTAGCCTCTTTCCTGCGTCCCAACTCAAAAATATCGGACTTTTTGGAGCGATATAAAATCCGTCCCGAGATTTGAACTCAGGAAAACTTTCTAAAATCCAAAACTGCAAAATTAAATAAGTATACCTAATTAAAAAACCTTTCTAAAATCTTAAACTGCAAAATTAATCTGTTGATGTACCTTGAATGGCCAAACGCAGGCGGTTAACGAAAAACCCTTGTTTTGTGGCTGGTACCTTTGGTTTAGATTGTAAACGTTTGTACATGTGTTCGGCCAAAGATAAGTACCCCATGGAAATTGGTTTCAAGCTTCAAGATTATCGACCAGATTTAACAATAGCTCGTCAACAGCCTGGTAGACTTGGGTTCCTTTAAAAGATTCAACCATCATCAAAAGGCAAATGCAAAGACAATCATCTTCTGTGTACCCTGTCCAGTCAGACCCAAACAACTCTTCTAGTTGACGTTGCCTAACCACTTTGTAATCTCCAAAATATCTACTCCTGAATGAGTTAGGGGGTTGCTCGGATACAAAATTTTCTACTGGTCCAAATCTAAACCCGGTTATTAGACAAAAATCTTTTGGTGTAAATTTCAAAGTGTGCACACCTATTGAATAAGATATTCCCTCAATAGGATTATCTGTTTGAATCTGTCGTTGCGCAACTCCTAGCAAAAGATTGCTTTGGCAGATAACGTTTTTAATGTTCAAGTAATCTCCAAAACAGCCTTGCCTAAACCGGATTTCTAAAGAAGCAGACATTTTCTCTTTCAGTTTGTCAACTATCGTCCAAACAGCTCTAACTTTAATCCTAGGAACCTTAGGTTAAAATACAAATTAATCTTCGATAATACACAACATAATATATTTGAAGACTACACATACTAATCTTGAACAATAATCAAAATGATAGACTTAATTAATAAAAATAAATACTAATGAAAGAAATACTTACCTTCTTCTGTTTAGATGTTTTGTCTTGCATCAAAACATTCGAATTCGGATTGATGCCGTCACCTATGTTTCTGAAGCCAGTGTTTGTGTCGTTGCCGACGTTTCTGATGTTTCCAATGTCACTGTTTCCGGCGTTGGCAACGTTTTGGAAGTCAATGTTTCCGGCATTAAGAAAGTTTCCGATGTCACTGTTTCCGGCGTTGGCAACGTTTCAGAAGTCAGTATTTCCGGCGTTACCACCAACGTTTCCGAATCCACTCTCTCCGACCTCACCAATGTTTTCGAATCCCATACCTGGGTCTTGCCCCAAGTTACCGAAAACATTGTTTCCGACATTACCGTTGTAACTTGGGTGGTTGAAATCTGCATTCCAAAAGTCCATGTTGTCGGCCGGGACCACGTGATGGGGACACCAGAATACGGGTCGGGTCAAAGTTTTTTGTGAGTGTTTGGCACCGGAAACGGGTCGGGTCTCGTGGTGGTCCCCGGTTTAGCGTCAATGGCATTTGGGAGTGGAATGAGGGGATGTGGTCCGTCTACTATGGTGCGTCTGGCAGACGCTGGAAGAGAACACGTGTAGGCATAGCAAACGTCCCCGGACGCTTCCCGTTTTAATGGCGGACGCACGAGGAGGCAGACGAAATGAGGAGGCAGACGCAATGAGGAGGACGACGCAATAAGGGGGCAGACGCAATAAGGGTGCAGGCGCCATTAAATACTAATTAATGTTCACCTAATATTATAATCGGGGGACGCAATAAAGGGGCAGACGCAAGAGGATAAGGATGGCAGACGCAAGACGTCTCAATTTTTGAAAGTGTCTTCGGACGTAACGCAAGCGTTGGCTAAGTTATTAAATTAATTTAATATTATAACATAAAACAATACCAAACCAATAATTGTCTGGCAAAATATTTGAAACCACAAAATATTGTCTAATTGATTTTCCTTTGTCAAGCTAAACTATGTCTGATCGCCGTGGGAAAAGCTTAGCTAATGACGAATACTGTTCCCAACCCGCTAAGAAATCTTCTAGTTGGAGACGTCCGATGAATGTAAGCGAGACATCACCATTAAACGAAAATGCAAATCAACCCGCTCCGGATGAAGATCAGTTTATACACAATCGGCAAAGCCTACACCAGCACAACAACGGTAGATGGGCTATACCAGACGACGAAACAGCAAATTGGTCTAAAGATGTTGTCGAATTCTATAATAATGGGGATTCTCCGTTCTGTTTCTCAGCCGTTTTTTCAAGGACTGTAGAACTTGACAAAAATTTTTGGGGAACTTTCTTGGGCAAACGTTTAAACTGTAATCTCACCGAAACAGTAAGAATTATTAAGTATTTTTTTTGTTAAAACTTATTTCTTAATAAAATACTTAAAATTTTATTTTTTTTAACATATTGAAGGCTGGGTTGGAAGATTGATGAACTGGAGAAGTAGAAAGCTACAAAAAGCCCCCTTGTTAAATATGCGTTGGACGATTCTACCACCAAAGTTTTATGAAAGCTTGTTACAGTCCGTTCCAAAAAACGTGGCTAGCTATTGCAATGGTAAATTAAGCCCGTTTCCATCTTTTTTTGATGTTGATTATGTTTTCTTCCGAATACCGCTCAACAATAAGAACGGTTGCTTATAAGAGTAGAGTTGGAGACCCAACAACTGCTTATTTACGCATGGGAGAACGTTTATGGCGGTCCAAAATACAGGAATGTCATTCACCCTCTGTTAAGAAAGGTCGCTGTATATTTTGGAGCAGTTTTGGTAAACATGCGATACTGGAAAAAAAGGGTCAACAAGAAAAATGCATCACATTCGAGCTTAACGATGATTATGTAGTGTATGACGGATCACTGGCAGGTAACGAAGCTGTGTACGTTTGTATGCTGATGGAGCATCTGGTTACGGATAAACCAATTACTCTAGCAGGCGATATTCAACAAAAGTTTTTAGCTTAAAGAAGGTTCATGGCTGATAACATGTATTTTTGGCGGTGTTTACCCCGGCCAAAAATGTCATAATTTTCTTTACTTTGTGTTTGTATTAAATTAGTCCTTTTAAAAAATAATTACTTATTTCGGTATTTTGTGTTTTTCCCTTATAATTTAAGTTAATCTTTAATTTTCTTTTATTTTTTCAGCAAACATTAAACTAGAACACACAATATAAAAAAATATGGTTTATTTTTTTTTAAAGTTTAGTAATATGCAGAAATTCTACAAAAAAAAATTAAAAAAAATTATATAAAAATTCTGAAAAAAAAACTAACAAATTTCTACACTAATTAAAAATAATTAATAAACTAAAACAATAACTTTCCAATAATTGCAACCACAAACTGAGATAAGACAAATTAAATATTGAAAGTTTAAACCTTTTTCAAAAAGAAAGGTGGCAGCGGGACTCGAACCCGCGTGCCTACCCTGTCCAACCCCACGCATGACTATCTCAATATTATTTTTCTTTTATTATTTTATGGGTGTGTAGTATGTACTGTAATACTCAACTTACTGTTATTTTATTTATAATACTGCTTTGCTGGCCTTTCAAAAAAAAAGATAGCCGGTGACATCTAATTAAATAGGGTGACGTCTAATTCTGCACAAAAAAAAGGTGACATCTAATTAAAAGTTTATTTCATAAACTACATTAATACCATACAAAGGGATCCCCCATACAAAACACTTAATCTACTAAAAAAAGCCTTAAGATCTCCTACTCCGAGACATGTTTGAAATCCCGCCCAACCCGGTGCCGATAGTTGATGAGAGCGATTTGTAAGGTGTCGTCCTCATCGATGTCACCACCCAGGTACTCAACCTGGTTGTGGATATGCTCAAACCGCATACAATCTGAACGTATCACCCTAAACCGTGAGGACAAAGCGTCCACGGTTCGGTTGTGTGCCCCCGTATGTGCTGTGAAATCTTGCATTACTCTCCTCCATAAACCGCCTTGTCTACGCCGTTGAGGAGTACATACTACCTTGACATATGACTCGCAGAGGGCGAGATCTTCCTCGGCTGTCCAGGGGTTATTTGCCATTGTTTGTTAATAGGTTTGGTGAAAGGTTTGGGTTTGAAAAAGAGAAGTGGAAAACGGCTCACGTGGAAGTGTGTGGAGCATGCAATGGATTTTATAGTAAGGACAAAAGAAATGGATTTTATTTGTTTAAATATTTATTAATGGGTTTTATTTGTTTAAATATTTATATAGTAGAGAAAACAGCTGATGTGGAAGTTTATGTGGAGCATCCCATAACATTTTTGTATTCATAAAACATAATAACTCTAAAATAAACAACAGCAAATATAATAAAAATTATTAAACATTATACCACTAAATTTTATTACATAAGTAACTCTAAAATAAACAACAGCAACAGAAAACAAATTAAACAAGATATTATTCAGCAGCAATCAACACGTTTACTCTTCAAGTCCCCGTTGTAAGTGAGTTCTTAAGGAGGCGGAAGACCATACCGATAACACGGTGTGATTTTAGGTGCCCTTTGTAGATGGGTTCTTCACATTTCTGAGAAGTTCCCTCACCCTTTAAGGGTTAAAGCGATCACATCCGTGTTATCTGCCGGGTACCCATTTCAATTGAAACCGGCATTTCTAAAGCTCAGGAAAACGTCATTTTCACAACATGTAAAGACCTTTGTCTCTATTTGTAGACTATAAAAAACAAACGAAACCCAAAAGAAATCATTGTATAACGCTACTTGGATAGAAAACATAAGATTTTCAAGGGGTATTTATATACGGAAGATTATGAAAATTATAAAAATCAAATTATTTGAAAAGATATGTTGCCACGCGTCCGTCTGATGCAAGACAGCTCCGAAGCGTCTCCTCGACGCAAAAAAGTACTGGCTTCACATCAACATCGAGGAGTCTGTCTGACAGTTTCCCGAGCGTCCGCGGACCAGTCCTTCAGGTGCGTCGGCCAGACCATTCCGGTGCATCGGCTGACTCAGTAATTATTTACTTTTTTTTAGGTTTTCCCCTTTTAAAGTTAATCTTTAATTTTCTATTATCTTTAATTGTAAGAAAATTAACCATTCAAAAAAAAAATGAAAGTCATTTAAGTTAAAACAAGTTAGAGAATCAAGTTTGGGGCCGTTTCTATTAAATATTGAAAGTTGAAACCTTTTACCAAAAAGTAAAACTAAAACAAGAAAAAAGGGTGGAAGCAGGACTCGAACCCGCGTGCCTACACGGACCAACACAACACTAACAAACACATCCCGAGCATCCGCCGACTCATTAAATTTTTACTTTTTTTTTAATTTTTTATGCTAAACCTAATTGAAAGTAAAACAACAAAAAATTGATGTCAGCGGGACTCGAACCCCCGTGCCTACCGGGTCCAACCCAACAGTAACACACGCATCAATTATTTATTTTTGTTAACATTTGCTAAACATAGCGGCCAGCATACAGTTGATCAGCCATAAATCTTCTATATCTCATATAAGCATCTTGAATGTTTCCTTCTTCCCATTTCAGTGAACGGTTTTCAACCAGATTTTGTAGTAATATACATATGATAACCCCAGAATTTCGTCGAACGTGACGAACACACGTAGGCCATACAACATCCCCAGCATATTCTAATGCGTTAGCCTCGCTGAGTCCATTTTTTTCCCAGTAACCTATACGTTCTAGAAACCATAGGAATGCTGACTCGAATGCGATAAGAGTTTGGTATATTCTCTGGTGGACGCAAAACGAATCACCACAATTAATTGCATCGCAATTGTTTGTATAATAAACAGTAATACTTAGTGACGGAATTTCAATCTTAATAAGGGTCCAATTTTCTTCGTCTGCTGACATCGGTATATACACATGACAAACGTTAAGTTAACATTAATATTGTAGTTTCGGAAAAAAAAAATTACTATTATGAGTAAAATGCACGGATAGTCCCTGTGGTTTTGCAAAGTTTCAGCTATAGTCCCCAGATTTTGGAAATTACACTCATAGTCCCTGTGGTTTGATAGTTTGTTACGCTGATAGTCCCTGAAGTGGATGTGGGTTAGTTTTCTCAGTTAAGTTGGTGTGAAATTACAAAATTACCCTTTCTTTTATTATATTCATCAACATCATCATCATTCAACAGACTCATTATATGTATCTCTCTTTCTACTCTCTCTCTCTCTCTCACTAAAAACCACCACCACCGTCACCTCCCTGCCGCCATCACCACTCCCCACCACCGCCATCCCCTTCCACCCACCTCACACCGCCACATCCACCACAACAAACTCGCCGGAGAAGTGGTTATCCTCTACGTTCGACATTTAAACCACCATCAGTCCCAAATCAAGTCCCATTGAAGCCCATCGATCCGTACCTCTCGGCTTGCAATCATTAATTTTGTTCCGACAACATTGAGAACAACCGCACAACCACCAGCCCCAACATGGCAACATCTGTTATCACTAATTCTTCTTTGCGGTGGGGTTCTTTTAGATCTGAGGCTGTATAATTATGAAAATTTAATGGATTGCAAGAATACCATTTTCAAGTGATTAGTATCTTTCCATTTTCAATCCCTGACCCACTCATGGTGCAGGTATTAAAGGGTTTTTTTCTGCATATGTTTGAGCCAAACATGTTCAAGTATCATTGTTTGATTTAGGGTTTCTTTCTGTTTTTGTGATTCCGCATATAAAGGGTTTTTCTAAAAGAATTGGGGAAACTTGTTTTTGTGATTTGAAATGGGGGATTTCTTAGAAGTGAACGGTTTGGATTGAATGATTTGTTTTTGGTTGTAAGTAATTGGTGTTCAATTTTAGGGATTAAATGAAAATTTTAGTAGTGATCAATAGGTATTTGTTGAAAGGTCTAAATGAGTGACTGTGAACATTTGTGTTGAAATGTCTGTTGAATTTCTATCAAGTTTTCAGAGATTTTTTGGTTTTGAAAGTGAAATTTCATAGTGGTAAAGGGTTTGAATCGGAATGAATTTACATTTTTGGGGTCTGAATCTTTCGTGATTAACTGAATCATTCATTTTGGTTAACATCAGAATCGTCGGAATCAAAGTTGTGATGGTGGTTGTGGTTGTGGTGGTGGTGGTGGTGTGGGGGTGGGTGGTGGTGGCAGGTAGTGGTGCTGGTGGCGGTTGTTTATAAGGGAGGGATGAATAAGGTGGGCCTACTTTAATAATCCATGTTGGTTTTTTATTTTTTTAGGGAGGGGTAAATAAGTAATTTCAGATGGACTTAACTGAGAAAACTAACCCACATCCACTCCAGGGACTATCAGCGTAACAAACTGTCAAACCACAGGGACTATGAGTGTAATTTCCAAAATCTGGGGACTATAGCTGAAACTTTGCAAAACCACAGGGACTATCCGTGCATTTTACTCTACTATTATTTTTAGGTCCCTTATTTTTACCGTATCGACATCCCACAACGCAGGATATATTCCACTAGAGCCATTTACATATCCGTAAGCATCATGATGTTGTTCTACAAGGAGATTGAGAAATTGAGGTGGGAGCACCGTCCTGTGATAACTAACTGATGACGTCGCAATTACGGGATTTTCATTTTTCTTCGACTGCACGAGCCAGTTACACCATGCTCCGACATGCTGTGTACAAAATTTTGATATTTTAACCTTTTAATATAAAACTTAAATATATTACACAATTACTGTTTCTTGAATAAAACCGTTTCCACAGAAACCTAATAGGCCACCCCACCAGTGTTTATCTACAGGTTGGCTCCCAATATAGCTAGAACAACAGGAAGAAGAGTCACCCTCATAATAAAACTCAAGAACATTTGGAGACCAATTTTCATGTTGTTGCTTATCATTGACCCAGATAGTGTTTTCTACTGATTTCGGTATGTTACTGGAACGCCTCCCGGTTACCATCATGCTCATACATACTAATGGACAACGTGGGCCAGTATATATAGGCTGAAAATTTTAAAAACTTATATTTAACTATTATCTATTAATAGAATAAATTGGTAAAATTTATCTTTAATAGAATAAAAACACAAAAAAATATATATTAGAGAAATCAGCCGAGCCAAACAAATTGAAAGAGTGGCCAAAGCCATTGGAAGCGTCGAGCGTCGAGCAAGCCATCGGAGGAAGCGTCGGCCAAGCCGTTCGAAGCGTCTGCGAAGCCAACACTTTTTGGAAGAGATGATGCGTCAGCAAAACTCAAAGCCGGACGCATCAAGAAATTTTTTGGCTATGATGCGTCGGCCACCGACGCTAGAACATATCGGACACGTGTCAGCTTGTAGGAACTCGACGCTTCGCCATAATTCAAGGACGCTTCCGAGGCTGTGTGGACCTTCCAAAGACGCAGGAAGGTGACAATTTTGCAAAGCCACTTGGTCAACCAACATTTTGGTAATTTTCCCTTTTTTTATTGTAAGATTTGCAACAGTTAAATTGATTAAACTTTTTTTTAAAGAAATATCAATAACTATTCTAGAGCCGAGCATGTGTCGAGTGGGCGATGGCTTAGGGCCAAAAATCTTACTGGGCCCGGCAATGGTGGAACCTCCTCCGGCATAGCAAATTTCGTACCAAACCAAGATCTAATGTTACGTTTATTGATACATTGACCCTTCAATTTTCATCCTAATTGATAGAAAAATAGTGAAGAAGAAAGTAATGTGGCCCTAACATTATTCTCCGGTGAGTTGCGGCCCTAGTTTAACAGTTCACGATGTGTTGTATTTAGAAGATGAAGTGATAAAAGAGCATTCCCTTACTGATACTATTATTGGGGTTTTAAATATTTAGTATCCCTCCCCCTCTCTCTCACACATATATATGCGTGAGTTCAATTAATAACAATTTTAGTCCATCAGATTTTTATATGATAACTGAAGGGGTATGGTCCCAAATCATGCGCCGACCAATCAGGTCGCGTGCAAGACCATACCCTTAGCAGACTAATTTGGTAGCTTTTCCAGCCTCGCGCCGGTCAATCAGTTGTAACCTAGATCGCGTGCGGGGTCAGGATAAACACAGGACCAGATTTCACACTTGGCTCCATGGATGAAAACCCTCACTTCCTGGACTCTACGCTGGCTACACGGGATATCCCAGATGGTTGCCGCGGAGGACAGAAGCACAGGTAATCCAAGGACAAGTACCAAAGGTACAAGTGGCAGAACAGTGGACCAATGAGCGTCCAACAGGCTGTATCCGATCATGCTCCACGATTAACAATCATACAAGAGACAAGAAGGTACACAAAGGCGCATACGTTGCACCAATCAGCGGGCGCCGGCATCTGCTCCACGATCTCCACTTAGCCGTTGTTGATAGACGAGACAACAAGGACAATGGTCATGCCACGTGGATCCATTCAACGTGCGCCAGCTTCCCTCTCGCCCAGAAACACTAACGGTCGTGGCAGAGGGTTCAAAACGGATATTTCTTGTTGTCGACTACAGGCCCAAGGCCCATCAGCCTATCTCCTTTTACACCACTCTAGCTATAAATATGGACCTTCACCTCCAGGTTTAAGGATTCCACTTCCTTGCTTTATCACTCTTAATCACACACTTATATCCTTAAAGCATATACTTATTCCCCTCCTCATAACGAGCTTAAAAGTGTGTTTTGCAGAGTAATCACATCACAGCTTGGACGAGATAAAGAAGATTAACCTTATTTATCAAGACACAAACCACAAGCTAATCACCAGATTAGTTTGATGTTTCTTCAATAACTCTTCTTGCATGGTAACAATTTCTTAAAGGCCTAAGGCCAACATTTGATTCATCGATTTATACAACATATATAGTGTATTCGTTGGTGAATACAATTATACATGTATTTACGGGGGTAAGATCTAATAAAAAGTTTATTTTGCCTAAGTAGGATGAGAAGGAATCTTAATCATTCATTTTTCAAATCAATGGTTAAGATGAAAGTGTAGGAGAAAGAAGGAGTGCAAGGGTATCTTGGGAAAATCCTATTTATGGACTTTCTCTCTCCACATGCAAGGCACATGCATATTCCACCCCCCGTTTTTTAAACGTTCATAACTTTTTTATACGACGTTATTTTTTCATAAAAATTTCACCGTACAATCGAGCGTCTTTTTATCTTTAATTTGAGTACCATATTGCTATATAAAATATGAAGACTAAAAAAACCCACTAAAATGTGTTGTATTTCTATGTTGTATAACATTTTTTTTGCTGGATTTTTGTACTATATTTTTGTGCTGAATTTTTTTGTCTTGAATTTTTTTTTCCTCAATTTTTTGTGCTGGATTTTTTTGTACTACATTTTTTTGCTGAATTTTTTCGTGCTATATTTTTTTGTACTAGATTTTTTTGTGCTATATTTTTTGTAGTACATTTTTTGTACTGGATTTTTTGTGCTATATTTTTTTGTACTAGATTTTTTTTTGTATTTCTAAAAAACAAAATGGGTGTCACATGTCATTTTCACTCCTATTTATAAGGACCAAAATGCCATTCATTCCTACTTATTAGGAGTGTCACATGTCATCACCACAATCCTTTTTAGGCTACTTAGACAAAATCCACTTTTTAGTGGATCCTTCCCCTGTATTTACGTTAACCATAAAAATACTATCATGTTGATATATTTATTGTACGTATTCTATTTTCATCATAGAATGATTCTTTTTTATTCTTTTTGGATCATTATTTTATCAACCGAGCGTATTCTAAGTTCTACTTTTATTAGTAGACAATTCTACTATTTCCTAGTGAATAAAGAAATATTTTAACATGACACACTCACACATGTTAGCATCAAAACTAAAAGAGTGATATAACTCTTTCGTTTGTACGTATATAACAAAGGGTAAATTACATTTTTCGTCCTTTATGTTTGTACCGGATTGCAACGGATAACCTTTAACTTTAATAATTACAGTCAAAATCATTTATTTGCAAAACTCGTTACATTTTACGTCCTTTAGCACTAACATGGTTAAATTTTTTTGTTAAGTTTATTCACTTAAGGGTATTATAGTAAATTCATATTTTTATTTAAATGTTTAATAAATAAAAAAAAATTACATATAAACATCATCTTCCCCAATTTCCTAACCATAACCACCACATCTTATCACCACAACCACATCATCCCACAGCCACCACCACCTCACCCTGCCCCCAACCTCTGTAACTCCACCCACTCTCCAACCTCTATACCTTCAGAATTCATAATCTCTTATGCGAATTATGGTAGTTTCTCCAAATTCCCCAAATTGCAGCGACTTTTTCCTTAAACCCACGATCGAATCCTCTCGTCAATCACCATCGTCTTCTTCGCTGGAATCTTTTCTAGGTTTCATGAACACTTGTTTCTGTTAATACTTATTATCCTCTCATCTGCTAATTGTTTGAATTTCATGTAAGTGATTGTTAATCAAATTGGTAGACCTAATTTTAATCTACCTGCTGCTTTTATTATGATAATACTAGTTTCTAGTTTTGAGGTGAACTGTTTTTTGTTGTCTTGTATCCGAATTTGTTTAATATTACTGATTACTCAGCTAATAGTGGTTAATTACGGTCACAATAGGTCTATATTTTGATATGCATGGCCATTTGGTCTCAATGGGCTCAGCAAAATAGAATTAAAATTCACTGCAGTCGTTCAGAATTCAGAACTCAGATTCCATGGTAAATCATTATTCCGATTTCGATTTGGATTTCCTTGTAGCGACATTTAGATTTACAAACAACTGAAATCATTATTTTCGATTTCGAGACATTGAAAAAGACCCAAAACAAGACGTAATTCGATCGAAAACCTAGGTTTGACGGAACCGATTCATTCTTTCGACATGAGCGGATGTTCATATATCATTGAATCTGTTGTTTGTTCGATGCCACGAATGGTAAAAGTGTAAACTGCCATAATTTGCATCGGAGATTATGAATTCAACAACAGAGCAGAAGGTATAGAGGTTGGGGGGGGGGGGGGGAGTTGCAGAGGTTGGGGGCAGAATGAGGTGGTGGTGGCGGCGAGATGATGTGGTGGTGGTAAAATGTGGTGGTTAGGATTTTAGGGTTAGAAAATTGG
Organism: Helianthus tuberosus; assembly: GCA_030545235.1. Classification (NCBI taxonomy): domain Eukaryota; kingdom Viridiplantae; phylum Streptophyta; class Magnoliopsida; order Asterales; family Asteraceae; genus Helianthus; species Helianthus tuberosus. The sequence continues at coordinate 37,095,617 of CM060436.1, forward strand.
GAAGATGATGTTTATATACAATTTTTTTTTGTTTTATTTATTAAACATTTAAATAAAAGTATGAATTTACCATAATACCCTTAAGTGAATAAACTTAACAAAAAAATTTAACTAGGTTAGTGCTAAAGGACGTACAGTGTAACATGTTTGCAAATAAAGGATTGTGACTGTAATTATTGAAGTTAAAGGTTATCCGTTGCAATCCGGTACAAACATAAAGGACGAAAAGTGTAATTTATCCTATAACAAATCTTCTTTTGCAAGGGATATCAGATATGGATCTTAAATTAGAAAGTTGTGTTCACACATCACTTTTAGGAATTGTTTTATTCTTATCGGAATCTAAAAATGCAATTGTTGGACAAAAGAGCTACTTGTGATGCTACCGGTCCTTGAATCGGAGAACTAATTGAATGAATAAACATATCTATTTATTTTTTTTAATTAAAATGAAATAACCCGAGCTAATATTCTTTGAAACGCATTTAACTTGAAGTAAATTAATAACTAGGTGGATTTGCCCGCATGATGCGGCAGGAACTCGATCGGTGTCTGTTCGGTTCGTTACATAAAAGAATTCGGTTGGTACCGGCTTGATTTGTTACGGTATCGGTATGGTACCTGCATTTGATTTAAAGTCATGATATGTCTTAAATAATGTGTTTTACATTGAAAATAAGAAAAAAAAATCTTTTTCAACAAAGTTAACAAAGGGACGATGAGAAAAAAAAATCCAATCATAACTATACTAGTACTGATGTCGGTATCGGGTCGATCTTTCACGAACTCACGATACTAATAAGAAATAAATTCATTTTCAACAAAGTCTTTTATGAAAAATATAATCTCCTTTTTGTTGTTGCATTTGTGATTTGGATGTCTTGGATTATGCATATATTGGATGTCAAAGAATACACCATGTGACAAACACGGCTTGCAGGCCGGGTCACTATGACCCGACCCGTTTTGATAAGTTTAAACTTACGCATATTGAGTTACATGTGTCAATGCGTTTTAGATCACCTAGAGTCTATTTGGTTACAGGGAGATTTTGTTGTTTGGTGGTGCTGTTCCAGACGGCATAAATGGAAATGCTTATAAACTTAATCAGACTTAATAGAATATTATTGTGTTCCCACTGTCATCATTGCAATTATTGTGTCTCCATTGTGTTTCCATATTAAATGTAATTATTATGTTCTCATAGAGTCGAGATCCAATTGATCTCTCATGTATTATTTATACCATTGAATGAGAATAGAGGAAGCAAGCTGCATAGAACATCTTCTTACATGGTATCAGCCTTAACTGGCGGTCCTATTCCCTCTCATCCTTTTCTAATTGGCCCTCCCTCTTCTTCTTCTTCTTCCCTGCCAAACCCTATTGCAGCCATCATTATTCTGCACCTTAAAACCTCAAGTCAATATTTTTGCACCATATATTATTAAATTCAATATTCTTCTTCTTCTCAGTCAACCTAATTCATCAACACAGCCGACCAATTTTTTTTAATCCTTCACAGCCCATCCTTATCCAATCAAAACTTTCACCATTCATATTAATCCCGCTAATCTTATTATTCAGCACAACCGCCATACTCAATAACCACCATGACCGACGACTCCAAACCCGATCCTCCCGGTCAGTCGCCAGAAACCGCTAAACTCCACCCCGCTTCCACTGTTACAAACATCAAAAATCTGATCCCCATTCTTCTTGACATGGAAACTGGCCAATACTCCTCTTGGTCAGAACTTTTTCGCATCCAGTGTCGTGCCTTTAAAGTCATTGATCACCTAAACCGTAAACCTGCAGCCTCCTCCTCCACTTCTGAAAAACCTCCTGTCGATGAAGAATGGGATAGACTCGACGCCATTATCTTACAATGGATATATAGTACTATCTCTAATGACCTCCTCAACACCATCATACGCCCCGGGAATACTGCCTATGATGCATGGTCCATGTTGGAAGGGCTGTTTCAGGACAATAAAAACGCTCGTGCCATTCATCTAATGCAGCGTTTTACCACCACTCGCCTCGATGGTTTCCCCAATATGTCGGCCTACTGCCAAGCTATAAAATCTCTTGCGGATCAACTGGCAAATGTCGGAGCACCCTTGGACAACAAACGGTTGGTTCTGCATCTCCTTGCTGGCCTCACGGATCAGTATGAAGGAATATCCACTATTTTACAGCAAAAAGACCCTACTCCCACCTTCTATGAGGCCCGCTCCCAGCTTTGCTTGATTGAAAGTCAAAAGGCGGAGAAAGCACTGTATGCCGCCACCACTGCCAACCAGGCCCTGAACGCCACCACCAACCGGTCGACTGCTCAGTCACCGTCACCACCTGCTCATCAGTCGGACCAGAACTACACCGCCACACGTGGCCGCGGCCGCTCCCGGGGTCGTGGTCGTGGCCGGTCATCCGGGTCTCGTGGTCGTGGGCAGCCGTACGGCTCGTGGACGTCACCCACCACCTACACGTGGACCGTACCCAACGCCAACCCTGGTGCAGCTGCCTCCCCGCCCCCTTGGCTTCAATGGCCAACTCCTCCTCCGTGTCCGTACCCTACCACAGCCATCCCCCCTCCCCATAACTCGGGTCAGGGTATTCTCGGACCACGTCCACATCAGGGACACCGGGCAACTTACTCTCCGACAGACATCCAGCAGGCCCTTTACACCATGTCTCTTCACCCTCCTGAGTATCAACATGGAGTTATGGATACGGGAGCCACCATCAGCATGGATCCCAATTCAGGTAATTTTAGTACTATTTTTAATAATGGCATGAATGAAAATATCATTGTTGGTGATGGCAAAACCATCCCGGTACTTGGACATGGCCCTCAGACCTTCCCATCTCCTTATCCGCCCTTTGTCCTAAATCGTGTGCTTTATGCCCCCAATCTCATTCGAAAACTTATCTCCGTTCGACAATTCACTAAAGATAATTCAGTTTCTGTTGAATTTGATCAGTTTGGTTTTCTTGTGAAGGACTACAAGACCCGGATTCCCATAATCCGGTGCGACAACAGCGGTGATCTCTACACCTTCTCCAAAGACTTTCATTGCTTCTCCACCTCCACCACTGCTGCTCAATCCTCCAGTCTATGGCATCAACGGCTTGGTCACCCTGGCCCGGCTCTACTTCAGTCTTTAAAAAATTCCAATTCCATTGTTTTTAAGAACCTTAATAAAAATATTTGTGAACCTTGTGTGTTTGGAAAGAGCACTAAGCTCCCTTTTTATTCGTCTACAAAGAATACTTTACAACCATTTGATATTGTGCATAGTGATGTTTGGACCTCCCCGATTCTAAGTTCGGAAGGCCACCGTTATTACGTCTTATTTTTAGATGACTATACCAACTTCTTATGGACTTTTCCCCTTTCCAATAAATCCCAAGCTTTTGCCACCTTCGAAATTTTTACCAAACTTGTGCACACCCAGTTTCAACGCACCATCAAGACGTTTCAATGTGATAATGGAAAAGAATATGTTAATACATCATTTAAACAATTTTTTGATAAACATGGCATTCTTTTCCGACTCTCGTGCCCCTATACCTCGTCTCAAAATGGAAAAGCGGAACGCAAAATCCGCTCCATCAATAATATCCTTCGCACTCTTCTTGCCCAATCTTCTCTCCCCGCTAATTTTTGGCATCATGCCCTCAATACCGCCACCTACCTAATAAATATCACTCCTTCCAAAACTGTCACACCCCGATTTTTCCACGTGTCACCGGTGGGCCCGGTGGGGGAGTATCGTGACGTGGTTGGCAACATCATGGTCAAACAACACAATATAATAATGCACAGCGGAAGCAAAAGATAAATATATTACATTCCGAATATAAGTAATGTCAAAGTATTACAACGGAAGGTAAAGGATCCACAGGCGGATCAATAAAAGAAAACTATTCAACAGACTTTAGGCATCTAGAACTGGCAAGATTCCCTAGTGACGCCCTGAGCTTCCAGCCAATTACGCATAGTACCTGTCACTTAACCTTTTGGAAAAATACGTCAGTTTACACTGGTAAATACAATTAACTGACTCATTTTGGAAAAAGAGTTTGAAAAGTGATTCGAGTGCAAACGGCACAAAATATCTTGACACATTGATTAAAATGCACAGAGGCAAAATTAATCTTTTATACTTGGGACAATTTTATTAATAAAAAATCTTGTATCCGATTTACATGGTTGTCCAACATTTAGGGCCGGTGATTATACAATACAAGCCGGACAAGATTAATCGACACACCACAAATATAATCTCACAAGAAGATACCCTTACGAGTGAGTATACGTTATACATATGCAACAGGAGGTGTTTTGCCTACACCTTGTGCTTACGTCGTGGCCATTCACTTTTTAAAATGAGCCAAGGATATCCAGGACACGGTCATTAACCCCCAATGTTATTTGTTATCAATCAATACAGATTAAAACGGGATTATGCAATTTAATCATCTCCGATTAAAAGGTTTCTACACCCGACCAAGCGGTATTTTTATAATACCGTATCCCAAGCCCGTATAAGGGAAAATAAGTTAAAAGTATTTACCTGAGCTAGCAATGCAACTTACACTCAGCCGTATATCTTGATCAGCAAGCACAAGTACTTCTACTGGGGCTCTTAATCTGGAACGAAGGCTTTATTAACCTATTAAATTCCTAACGGGTCTTATTTAAGTGGTAACTTAGACCGGTTAGTTTTAAGGAAAGGTTTACGGTTCAAAACGCATGATTAAGCGAAGACCGGAATAGAATGTGATTTAGACCCGACAAGTTTGGAGACTTGTATAATATGGGTAAACTAAACACATTCTGGATTTTGAGATAAAAATGATAAGGTTTGACCCGTTTCGGCTATTTTGTGTAAACTTGTTACATAAACCGAACCGAACGCGTAATAAGCGTAACGGGCATCCGAAAGAGCCATATACAGGTTTCCTAAGTTAATATGCTTCAAATATGTTGTGACATCAGTAGGATGTCTTTCATTATGCCCCGAACTAATTTAAACACAAACTATGCCCCGTAGGGTAGTTTGGTCATTTTAAAGGTTGTAAAAGAGTTTAGATGTTTAACTGAGTTACAGGTCTGATGTAAACAGCAAACATACTCAATTTAAATGAGTTATAACAGTAGGTCAAAGTATATAGGTGAAATATATCATTTATAACCAAACTATGCCCCGTAGGGGTATTTTGGTAATTTCACATAAGCCGAAAAGCTCAAAAACGAAGTCTGAGTTAATCAACCTTTGCTTACTGTTAAAATATTATAATTTGCCTAATATATCAGTAGGTATCAACCCGGGTATGTTCAATATGATTTTAAAACATACTATGCGCTAAAATCGCTAATTAAGGCGATTAGGAGCCGTTTACGGGTTCAATACCTAAAGCTGATATTTTTATTATTCCAGAAGGTCTAAAATAATTTATTTATCATAACTAATCAGTAGCAAAAGGTTTGGAGTCGTTTAGATAAGTAAAACTCATTTTATGGCCCGTAAGGGCAAAACCGACATTTACCGAATTAAGCCTACGACTAGGAGTTATGCTCAGCCTAAAATTAATTAAAAATCTTTAAAAATCCCAAAATAATATATTACATCAGTGGGTAAAAGATTTGATACCAAAAAGTATGGTTAACTAGGTTATACGCTAATTACGCCATTTTATTAACATAAAGCATAAATTTTGCGATAACGAGCATAACTCTTAACCTACAAGTCAAACTGATGTCAAACTTTGCATACAAGTCTATATATCAGTAACAAAGGTTTCTACACTTTTACATTTTCATAAATCATGTTTTAAGGTAATAAGGGCATAACGGTCAACATATGAGCAATTAACGGAAATATGCATATTAATTGGATATCTAGTGAACCCAGGTGTGTAATCACAGAGGGTTGTTCTAACAAGTAACCTAATCCAATTTAAGCTCGGAGGCATTTCTAAAACATACCTAAACGAGTCAGAACTGAAAGTCAAAGTGAAAGTCAAACTATGTGACTTTCGGTTCCGAACCGGGTCTAAACAGGAAATAGTCGGGTTGAACATGCTCGGACATGTTCTTACACTTATTACTAAGTTATAACAATGATCAAACAGGTTATATATGTTCTAGATAGCTAATTATGCATAAATGACATTTTAAGCATCATGTTGACTTTTTAATTAAAAGTTTGACCCGACATTTGACCTGGTTAGGATGGTGATCAGAGGAAACCCTTTTGGGGTTTTATTACCCACATAAATACCAACTTATAACCACTTTTAATTCGAGATATGACTGAGCCATTATTGACTAATCTCGAAGTCAAACCGTAATTACGACGGTTTGACTTTTAGCTAATTAAACAAGCTAAACTCAACTAAAGAAGGGTTAGAACACTTACAAGAGTCCTATGCTCGACTTATGATCAGTTGGACCTGCTTGGGAGCTCCAGAATTGATCAGTTATGCAAATGAAGGTGTGAGGATTTGTGTTGCATAAGGTGGCCTTTTATAGTGAATTACACACCACAATTGGGTGACACTTGGGTCTACAACTGACCACAATCCTTCAACACATGTCCCTAAGTGTTTAGGGGGTGTCTAGGGGTCAAGAGGAGTGTGGAAACTCGGATAAAATCGCGCATAAAGGCCCTTTCAGCCAACAGCCGTTTTTTCAGGATCTGGGCATCCCTCGCGTGGCGCGAGGGACCCCTCGCGTGGCGCGAGGACCTGCAGGGTCAGCTTTTTTATTTGTTTTGCGATTTAGTCCTTGTCTCTTCAAAACTCGAATAGGCACTTGATTCTTGCATGGTAAACCCTTATGATTGATCTAGTAAGGCTTTAAAACATATACCCACTTTGCCAAGTCCCCGGGTAACTTTATTATCACCCGAAAAGTCCTAACTTCCAACGTTTACGCTTTAACACTTCGCACACGAATTTGATCATAACTTTCTCATACGTTAACGAAACTTTATGAAATTTTTATGGTGCATTCTCATGAGCATAATTAATATTTACAAAGCTTCGGGTTTGTCAAAAGGTCACTCAGAGGTATAAATTAAACATGTTGACACATTTGGTCCCTGTAGTTTGAAATCTCCTATTTTTAGCTTCGTATGATCTATGATTTATTCGTTTGAAGGTATGAGCATCGTGTAGGGTTATTATGAAGTATATTTATTCACAGTTGACACTTAGAATACGTACAATCACGTACTTTCCATGTTTGTCAACTTTAGTCCTTTTATAACATTCTTTCACACGTTCAAACTTTATGACACGTGTCAACACATTATAGGACGTGAATTTTCGAGGTGTTGAAAAAACACACAATTTTCATACACCTACCCGCCTACTCTATCACCAAATACCGACTTACGACCAGTTACGCGTATTCGGTTGCCTATGCTACCCGCTAACACCCTCTACCACCACCCACAAACTTCAACACCGTTCCTATCCATGCGTTTTCCTTGGATACCCTACCGCTCACCGTGGCTACAAATGCTACAACATTAACTCACACGCCATTACCATTTCCCGACATGTCTTATTTGACGAATCTGTTTTCCCTTTTCACACACTCATTCCCTCGTCACCCAATACCACCTATCAATTCCTCACTGATTCTTTCCCTTCAAACCTTTGGCCCCTTGTCTCCTTTCCCACGGCCCAACCCCCCAACACCACTACCCCACTCGCTTCGGCCCACACTTCTCCAGCCCATACTCCTTCCCCTCCTACTGGCCCCATATCTCCAGCCCATACATCTCCTTCTTCAGCCCACATACCTTCACCACCTACCACACCCTACAGCCCACCCTCGGCCAACTTCGACCCCACCTCAGACCAGTTCGAATCCACCTCAACCAACTCTGCCCAGCCTTATCCGATTCCAAATCAACCGACCCAAAACCAACCGACTCCCACTGTTCAACCTGCTAACACTCGCTCAATGCGAACCCGGTTGATGGATGGGATTGTCAAGCCAAAACAATTCCTCAACCTTCACACCACCGCCATCGTTCCTATTCCTAAAAACCCGTCTGAGGCCTTGTCCGTACCGGAATGGCATAATGCCATGACCAATGAGTTTCATGCCCTTATTAACAATAATACTTGGGAATTGGTTCCACGCCAGCCGCACATGAACATAATCCGTAGTATGTGGCTGCTCAAACATAAGTTTCGGTCTGACGGTACTTTGGAACGGTATAAGGCCCGTCTAGTGTGCGATGGCCGTTCTCAACAAGTTGGCATAGATTGTGGGGAAACCTTCAGTCCGGTAGTGAAACCGGCAACGATTCGCACGGTTCTAACTATCGCCTTGTCCAAATCTTGGCCGGTACATCAACTAGACGTTACAAATGCATTTCTTCATGGTACTCTCAGTGAAACGGTTTACATGCATCAACCAATGGGTTTTCGCGACAAGCGGTTTCCTGATTACGTGTGTCGATTAAAGAAGTCTCTCTACGGGTTAAAGCAGGCCCCTCGAGCCTGGTATCAACGCTTCACTGACTACGTTCTTACCTTGGGCTTCGTTCAAAGCGGCTGTGATGCTTCTCTCTTCATACTTCACAACAATGGCCACACGGCGTACCTTCTACTGTATGTTGATGACATCATTCTAGTCACATCATCCGCATCTCTTCGGGTTCAGCTTATGGGTCACTTGTCTGCCGAGTTTGCAATGAAAGACTTGGGCGTTTTAAGTTTCTTTCTTGGTATCTCCGTCACTCGTGACCGTGACACCATGTTTCTATCCCAGCATACGTATGCCACGGACATCGTTGAACGTGCAGGTATGTCCTCGTGCAAGCCCGTTGCTACTCCAGTGGACACTACTTCTAAACTCAGTGCATTTAAGGGTACGGATTTCGAAAATCCGACACTTTACCGAAGCTTAGCAGGGGCGCTACAGTACCTCACCTTCACTCGCCCCGACATCAGTTACGCTGTCCAACAAGTTTGCATGCACATGCACGCTCCAAAAACGGATCATTGGAACGCACTTAAACGCATAATCCGCTACATTCAAGGCACCATTTCTTTCGGTCTTACTCTTACATCTTCGAAGGACCCTGCCCTTCTCGCCTATACGGATGCCGACTGGGCTGGATGCCCAGATACACGTCGTTCCACGAGTGGTTTCTGTATCTATTTTGGGGATAATCTAGTCTCTTGGTCGTCCAAGCGTCAGCCTACCATCTCTCGGTCCAGTGCAGAGGCAGAATACCGCGGCGTTGCAAACGTGGTTGCTGAAATCTGCTGGCTCCGCAACCTTCTTCTCGAGCTTCATCGTCCTCTGTCCAAGGCTACTATTGTGTACTGTGACAATGTTAGTGCCATCTATCTCTCAGGCAACCCGGTTCAGCATCAACGGACGAAGCATATAGAGCTTGACATTCATTTCGTACGCGAACAAGTTCAACGAGGTCAAGTCAGGGTTCTTCACGTCCCCTCCCGCTACCAGGTCGCCGACATTTTCACCAAAGGATTACCAAGAATTCTCTTTGAAGACTTCCGCTCCAGTCTCAGCATCCGATCACCTCCCGCTTCGACTGCGGGGGTGTAATAGAATATTATTGTGTTCCCACTGTCATCATTGCAGTTATTGTGTCTCCATTGTGTTTCCATATTAAATGTAATTATTATGTTCACATAGAGTCGAGATCCAATTGATCTCTCATGTATTATTTATACCATTGAATGAGAATAGAGGAAGCAAGCTGCATAGAACATCTTCTTACAAGACTATCAAGTCATCAAGATAAAGGGCAATGACTACAAAAACCAGAAAAGCAAGGATGGTTGTTTGACAATATTTCCTTCATGTGTCCAAATTTAACTTTCATTGTTGTTCAAGTCTTTAACCTCCTTGAAGACTACATTCCGTTGGTAGCAGGGTATTAGTGGGTCCTGTTGTATGATATACGATTGAAAACTAACCCTAGTTAAAAAAAATCATTTAGCTCAGGGACGAAAATGACACTTTATTCTAGATTTTTTTGACTAAAATTACACGTTTCGAGAATGTCAGGAAGGGAAAATGGTACAATTTTGAATTTTGGCCTAAAATGGACAAACCGCAGAGACGTAGATGACACTAAACTCGGCTAAATATGTTCCGCTTTATAAACACCTATACTATGACTGTATTTATTTAAAAACAAGGTATGCTAATTGCTAACTATCATGAATGTTAAATTAAAGATTAGATTCAGCATACTAACATTTGATCAATTCTCAATTCAAATTCTAAGATACTACAAAACAGATCAAAAGTAACATCATCATTATTGCCAAATACAACACCAGATCTCGAAAACGAGATCAAACACAATTATACAAAATCATCGCAACCTTCTGGCCTCTCTCTCGGACTCAAGCAAGGTAAGAACATCACAGGTCCCTTGACATTTCCCTTATGATCTATGTATGTTCGATTTGAGTTCAAGAACCAACGGCCTGGTACTACTTATTGGGTCTTACAAGTTGCATATAAAGAGTCTACTTTAAGCAGAGGTGTAAAATACTAACTGATTTGGCTGGACAACCCAACCCGTCAGTTCGTAGTCTAGTTCTCTGAAACCAGTTTGGACCCGACCCAATATTAAGTACATGTCAACAAATAGGTTTTTTTTTTCCTTTGCCCAGACTGGTTTGAACCCGACCCCAACTTTGATGGATTCAAACATGGTCCCTCCTAAAGTGGTTTATAACCCAAACCGGCTTTTTACAAAATGACTTTTATTTTTTATGATATTGTTGGTTATTACTTTTTAAGTTTTGATTCAATATGGATGTTGTTAATATCTGATCGATATTTATATTTGCGTGATTTTGTACTGACGATACAAAACCTTGTTAATTGGTAGGTCCAATTGCCGATGATCTCCAGATCAAGTGGTGGAAGACTTGCATTCTCTTGAGAGATGCAGGTTAAACTCCAATTTGGTGCAGAGTGAGACACTCGAAGGCAATGATGGAAGACCCAGGGAAAGTTGGGTTCAATCCTTGAGCTAAACATGTTTTGCCGATAATTTCACCATCGTGCCTACGAGCGGGTGGGTTACCGGGTTTTCCCCGGAATTGGTGGTGAACTTGGGTTACTCTCAGAGTACTCCGTTTGGTCCAGTGGGTGCCCCAAGAGTGCTTGGTATTAAATCTGTTGCCCATTAAAAATATTGGTAGGTCCAATTTATGTGTTTTTCTTTAAATGACACTTAAATTTTATATAAAAATGATAAATTCTAGTGAGAAGGGACAACAAACTCCCTTGACCCCTCCTGGTTTTTGCATACATGAGTAAAAATTCCATTTTTTATGTATCATGTCTCACAATGTTGAAGCTTAGTAGCATGTGGATTAGATGCAAGTAGAGGAGATGTGTTGGATTCTATTGCTGAAAGAGTATCTTACTAGGTGGTTCTTGATGATAATTACATAAGCTCAAATGAAATAGTAAAACCTATATTTAGATAACATGATAAGCAGGGGATGTTTAATCCCATTTCATTTGCAGGTTAAGGAGTTGTGCCTTTAATGTAAATTCTCTTCAAGCAATGTGGGGAGCATAAGCTCGAGCAAGGAAGTCCCATAATTCATGGGCAGTAGTTCATTGGACATGAGAAAAGGGTGCTTCAGACTTGTGCGTCATTAGCACTTGCAGCAGTGGTAAAGTCAGATGTGGCAACAATATGACTTGGACATGGGATAGACCAGTCAATATAGGACTTGTCTTAACAAATGGCTCCATAATTTGTTAGGGAGAGAGTAAAGGCAAAGTTTCGAGAGTTGTGAGACGCCCGTTCAGTTGCTGTAAAAGCGGTGATTGTCGACTCATTGTTTAAGTAGCTGTTTGGTAGCCTCTTAATTAAGAGGCTATCTCTGAATCAGTCAACATTAAGTGTGTTTGGTTAACTGACAGGATACTTCTGAATCAGTTAGTAAGCATCTTACCCATTAAGTTTCAAAATGATGGTGAATGAAAATTTTACCCCCTTATCCATTCACTGTTGTTCATAACCACCACCACCTCCACCATCACCAACCAATCAGGCTAAGCCAAATCAGTCCTCTTATTGGTTCAGAGTCTCTTACCCATCAGACATCTTAATGGCTTAGCACTTACAGACGCACAGGTTGCTAAACCCCTATGATTGTAAGAAATTGTTAAGTGTCGTAGGTGTCTTGACAATTGTGGAGTGTTGCAAAGGTTGTAAAGCGAGTGTCACAGACAATGTGTCGCAAGCGTCGCACACAATCAGGCCACCCGAGAGTGTCACTGAGCAAGTTTTGCTCAGGCTGAACTCACGTTCCGTGAGTGTCGCAGACTGTCAATTGTTGCAAAATTGTAAAGGGTCGAATTCTTTGTCAAGCATCACACGCTGTGGAGTGTCACGCACGACCAATGATGGCTGAGTAGTGGTGGTGATTGCGACTTGGCTCTGATTGGGTAAAACACCTTTAAGTGTGTGTGATTGTGATTTGAATTGAAACTAGTAAACGATGCCCGCTCTTCACGAGGGGTGTGTTGCATCAAGATGATAGCAAATGTTGTGGTAACACGAAGAACATTTAAACTTCTTAATATATATTAAGCACTCCTTTTACCTTATAGTCTGTACACATGTACTGTCAAAGATGACTGTTGTTCTTTTGCATCCTTACATCACAACGTTGAAAAAGTTTGACTCGTTACATCCACCGAGCTCCGTTTTCTTTGCATTTTCAATTTTGAATCTGACTCGTTATCTAATGTACACTTGATTCCTGTTGCTTAGCGAAATGCGAGTCATCCTAACAAAAAGTTTGATGGGAACGTTGTTAAGTATCTTACTTAATCAATGGTCCAAAGAAACTAGAGAGAAGCCATAGAAGAAATTAGAGAGAAACTTAGAACATATTCTTCATTCATAACTCCTCATAAACTCACGATGCCATCTTATAAAGGCTTACAAAGAAAGATCATGAAATAACTAACATGATCATGGACCCACTACCCTACAAATAAATAGGAATAACCAAAGAAAATAAATGCAGTAAACAAACAAAACGGTTTAATTCTAGAATGCATGGTGAACATGGGGTTGACCAGTTTGTTGCACATATCAAACGTGTCTCTTAATATGCGGTTGAGGGTTCTAGTCACATAACATTTAAGACTTTGATTAGTAGGTGTGACTTTGATTGTTGCTCGTGACACCTGATTGACGATCCACATATATGTTGCTACATGGATTTTCTAAGAGTGGGTCACTTGGATTCACATAGCAGTTACAGTCATCCCAGAAGTTGCTAAAGCCACACTTCATCTTTAACAACTTATAACTAGTCTGTAATAACAACTAGACAACTAGTAATATTCTCTGCGTGTTAGCAGCAAGTATTCAGTCGGTATTGGTTCGATTCATATAAAATGTGACAGAAGAGCGAAACTTGCAAGCCATATATACAGATTGGTGTACAAGCATTATACTTCTGTTTATTATAATGTACGGGGAATTTCTATCAAAGTAAGGTGAATCCGATCAGTGACAAAACCACCTTACCCTCTTCCTCGAAATTATTAAATCTCGAGATAATAAGACTGAAACAAGATAATCATAACTTCCAAATAAAACCGGGTTCAGCATACATACTCATTTAACATTTGATCAATAAAATTCAAACAGATGAAATCATAAAAAACAAATAAGTGAAATCATCGCAACCTTCTGGCCTCTCTCTCGGACTCAAGCAAAGTAAGAACATCACCTTCTCTGACAGGTCCCTTAACATTTCGCATGATGAAACGGTTTTGATCATCCAGAAACTTAACTCTCACTTGCGTCACTTGACCTCTCGATCCAGTTCTCCCCATCACTTTCACCACCACTGCGTGTTTGATTTGAGACTCCATCTTCAAAATCAAATAAAAAAACATGTTCGATTAGTTAACTTATTCAGAAAGAAACAATAAACAACGTCAGAAATGAGAATCGAATGCTTATGATTGAGAATCAATGGTTTGAAAGATTGTTACCTGCTGCGTATGAGCGGCTGCTGCTTTCAGAGAGACGATGAATCGAGGTGAAAAACCCTAATGATCTTATAGGAGGGTGGGTATTGGGATGTTAAGTCCACTCTGGGTTGGGCTTCAATTGTTGATCACAGCAAAATATGTGCTCTCTTTGAGCCCAAAAAAATAACGGGCTGATACTTGTTGGGCCTTACGATTTATATATTAACTGCACAAAACAAGGTTTTTTTAATACCTAGGTTAGGGTAGAGATGGGCATAATCGGGTATTCTTAAAACCCGGAATCGGTTCCAACCCAAAACCGGGTATGGATACAAGTGAGTGGAACCGGGTTCTCTGTGGAACCGGTTCCGGGTACACCCCGGGTACACGTCACTATAGCTAGAACAGGCGTAACCGGATTCGGGTACAATGGAACTGGGTCGGGTACTGTTTGGAACCGGGTACGGGTACTGTTGGAACCGGTTACTTTGAATTTTTTTAATAAAAAGCTGCTTACACACTGTTCGGAACCGATTCCTCTGTATTCACTCGAAAAACCTACCTTTTTTTTACTTTTGTACCGTTAGGAACCGATTTTTAAATATAATAATCATTTCGGGTTATGATGGGGTCTGCAATTGTTTCATCGTTAGAGGCCGATGATGAAGCCCCATTAAAAATGGTATGATTTTTTTCCCCATACTTTTTTAAATAATGATCATAAAGTTTATTCAAAGATTCGTCGAATAGTTTTTTAGTTTTGGCTTTCAATGTTGGATCCTCCTCGTGCATATCCAACTTGTCGTAAATTTCATCAACTAACGCGTTAACACCCGCTACGTTTAAAATTGCGTTTAAAGCGGCGGCACATAAAAAAACGGGTGGTAAATCCAAAAAATATTTTTTAAATTTATTGATCATTGGTTTCAACATGTTCCTCAACATGTCACTTGAGTTTTCAAACTTTTTAAAATTAGTTGTTATCAAATACAATTCGGAAATAACTCGAGAACTAGTGGGATAATAAACACCGGAAATTAAAGTTGTTGATTTTTTGAAAACTTTTAAAAAAATACTTAGTGTTTGAATGTTAGTCCAAGTCGTGTCGGGAAAAGGGTCGACTTGGTAGTCATCACTTAAAGTTGTATGAAATGCTTTTAAAGTGCCCATTTGTTTTAAAGTCATTTCAAACATATGACAAGTTGAATTCCAACGAGTTGGGATATCCCAATTAGGACCAATTAATTTTTGGTTAACTTCTTTACAAAGTTTTTTATAATCTTGATATCTTTCTTTACCACTTTTAAAAACATCTTGAAGCATAGCTCTAAAAGCTATAATAAAATCCGCTACAAATTTATTTTTTAAACCGTCTTGCACAACTAAATTAATAATATGAGCAACACATCTTGTGTGGAAAAAAACACCATCACAAATTGGTTTGTACTTCAACTCTAGTTTTTGGATCGCATTTGAGTTGTTTGAGGCGTTATCGAAAGATATTGAAAATATTTTATCCTCTAAACAATATTTTATAATTGTGGCATTCATAATTTTATAAATATTTTCTCCCGTATGAGGAGAAGGAAACTCTTCAAATGTGATCGTACGCTTCATCATTTGCCATTTATTGGGATCAACTCAATGAGCGGTGACACAAATGTATGATTCGGGTAAACCGTGTGGAGCCGACCACACATCACTAGTTAAATTTACACAAGTCTTTAAATTTTGAAAAAATGCAATTAAATCTTTTCTTGCATTTTCCTATATATTTAAACAATGATGTTTTAAAGTTCGACGACTTACATGTTTGTAGCTAGGTTGAAGCGTCTCCCTAATTAGCTTAGTGAGATCGGGGTCGTCAAAGTGTCCAAAAGGAAACGCTTTTTTGATGACCAACTTCGCCATCCTATCACGAGTTATCTTTTGTTCGTAGCGGAAAATCTTACCATCTTTTGAAAGTTGAACTTGACCGGGTGTCAAATCTTTTAGAGCTTTGCAATACTTTTTGGCATGCTTCGTTAAAGTGGAATTAGAGTCCTTGCTTAACAAGGAGCCACAATGCTTGCATTGGGCCTTTTGCGAACCATCGCTCATCTCGAATAAATCTCAATTGCACCAAACATCCATATTGCGGCTATGCGATAATGTTCCCACTACAAATGGAGCATTTGAACCTTGTGGAACATTATTGACGGATGGGGAGTTTGTGGTTTTAGAGTTCTTTGAAGCCATTAAAAATATGTAAAGAAATAGAAGAAATAGATAGAAGAAGAGGATATGTGAATAAAAAAAATGGGAAAAGTACAGCCTATATATACTGTAACCGGTTCCAACAGTCATAAAGGAACCGGTTCCAACGGTCATATTTGCGTTAAATGTGTTTTGATACTCAAGATTCGGTTCCAACGGTCACCTAGAATCGGTTCCAACGGTAATGTATACCGGGGACAGAGAGGAACCGGGTACGGTTGGTTTTTTTTTACAGAATATGGGAACCGGGTAATACCCGTCGGGTTTTTTAAACCTGGGACCGGTTCCTCTGAGCATCGGGTAAGAACCGGAACCGGGTCCGGGTCGAGTCCACTGGAATCGGGTAGGAACCGGTTTTTATGCCCATCTCTAGGTTAGGGTACTTAGCTGAAATACCATATCCAGACCTGGGTAGGGTCGGTTCGGGTTAAAAATACATGGGTTCGGGTTTTTTTAGTTTGGTTTTTTTTGTGCACCTCTATTAACAACTCGACCTCTTGTGTCCACTATTTAGCCTAGAGACCAAGTTTATTTATTTATTATTATTTTTTATCAAACTGGTTCAGATTGTAAACCGAATCAGTTTGATCAACTTTTATCAAAACCAGTTCAGGATAAACCGGTTTAGGTGAAAAAATTTCAAACCCTACTCAAATTGATTTGGGTCATAAACGATACCCAAAACCGGTATATAAAAAATAATATTTGTTGGGTAGATTTTTAGATAAAATTAATAATTACAAAATCAATATATAACAAACAATAAAAAATGATTTTTTAGGTTATTCGGTTTGGTTTGTTTTATTTCCGGTTTTCATAAAATGCAAAACGGTAACCGAACTATAAATTTCGGTTTGTTTTTTCGGTTTTTAACGTTGTTCGGTTTTTCTTCGGTTTGGTTAAATCGTTTTTTTTTTCAGTTCGGTTTTTTCGGTTTTCTGCCAACCCTAACATGTACTTTGTGTGTTTGTTGTCTAAGGTGTTGTTTATATTTTTTAAAAGGTAAAATATCTGCATTATGCGGATCACATCTATAGACATCTGTAAAAAAAGAGGTGTACCAAAAATCTGCAGTCTGCAAAATAAAGGTTGTTTGTTTTTTAATGTATGTAGACTTCTAAAATAAACTGGTGGTGGTGTACGGACGGTGGTGGTGGGTGGTGGGTGGTGGATGTGGACGGTGGGTGGTGGTGGTCATGGACGGTGGTGGGTGGTGGACGGTAGTGGTGGTGGTGGACGGTGGTGGGTGGTGGTGGACGATGGTGGGTGGTGGTGGTGATGTTTAACTCTCTGCATACCTTATAAAATCTTAGAATTGGTTGGTCTAAGGTGATGTTTGTTATTTTAGAGGTAAAACGTCTGCAGTCTGCGAACCACATCTGCAGCTGAAGAGGTGGACCAAACCTCTGCTGTCACACCCCAAAATACCACAAGCGGAAATCCCCGCGAGGCGTGTGACGTACCAGGATCCAGCCACCAATCTATAACAACCCTAAAGAAACCGACACCCTCATAAAATTTCCGACACCCTAAAAATATTTAAAATATCCTAATATGTCCTAAAATACACCCCATACGCGAAAACGGACCCCGAATACCTTGAATAGTATTAAAAATAATTAAAAATTTAATTTTTGGGTTTGAGGCGGGCCGCGTAAGCCACACCTTAAACCTTACGCGGGCCGTGACAACTTAAAAACCAGGCGAGCTCCAGTGCTGACACGTGGCCGACGCGTGTTGAAATGGGTTATTATACTAACACGCGTGCATTTGTGTAATTTATAGATTATTCTCAGGAAATCCTTACAGAAAATCTAAGACAGCAATGTGAGTAATCTCCTTTTTTGTAAATTGTTTTTACAAAACCTCACTTAATTAATTATATATTAAGCAGTTATTGAGTATTTGTAAGGATACAATTATCATGAGTATGTTGGGATTTTGTATGCAAAGTTATGTTACTACCTTGCGAGGGGTAACATTTCCACAAGTCGGGTCTGTCAGTACCATGGATGTTAATTGATATAACTTGGAAACAAATGTAATTGCGAGATCGCCCTCAATACTGTACAATGGGTTTTATTAAACTTGATTGAACTGGGATTCACTCACCAGTATTTTCCACTGACAAAATGTTTTTAAACGCGTTTTAGGTAACAAAATGTGAAAGCCAAATAGAAGCCAGCTGGACAGCACTGAAGGCTTGGAAAAGTGGCAATAAAGTTACCTAAAAAAATAGATGTTTTTATTAAATAAAAATAGGATTTATTCCTATGAAAATGTGTATACTGTAAACTTGGGTTTTGTCCCATGTGTTTAATATTATGAAAATGTGGTATTTCACTCTGATTAAATATTTCCTAACTACGGTCCTAATGAAAATTCCGCTGCCAAAATTAGACAATACGCGATACCACCCAAACTAGCTCGCGGCCGCCCGTTCATGTACTTGTATAGGGGGACGGGGGTTGCGACAGAAGGTGTTATCAGAGCTAAGCCACTGATTCAGCCACAGAAGCGTTCTGCTGACATCAAAAATTAAATTGTTAGGAAATAAATTGCTGGAATACGTGCATAATTGTATTTCTTGTTATGTGTTATTTGACTAATTGTTAGTTTACAGTATGAGCGACCAAGGACCATCTGACGCGTACCGTCAATTGTCTGGTTCGCCTAGAAGCGAATGTGCCTATTCTCAGCCTGCCCTCTCAGGGTACTCTGCTGATACGGAAGAAGGAATATTCGTGTTTAAGGCTCAGTCTGAAGAGCCATTCCCTCAGAAAAAGAGAGGATGGTTCAGTCGAGGGGCACATGAGCATAGGAAGCGTATGAAAAAGTTACAAGACCAGAGAGCACTAGCAGCAGCTAAAACAGAAACCGATGCCTATGCCCAGGAAATGATTAATAGGGGTATAGCCAATATCCACATCCTAGCAACCACTGCAGCTGACCCTAACCTGGAGCAAATGTTAGCACCCCAACCACAACCACCAATTCCTGACCAACCGATGGAGATAGAAAACCCTGAAAATCAAGTAGAAATGCATGATTTTAATCCGTAAGAAATACCTAGGGTACCAGCACCAAATCCCTTAGACCCAAATTACCACCCATGGTGGGATGACAATAGGGACTATGTATAACGTTACCCGATACACAAAGATATACCCATGCCAAACCTAGGAGCCTACCCAGGATTGGATCCTCTAGATCCTTATTATGATAATGATGTATTCATCAGGGAGATTCTAGAAAATCCTTACCCATACCAGGCCCCTATACCTCCGTACCAGAATCCCGCACACCAGATTCCGAACCCAGTCCTAGAACCTGCACCCCCAATGAGTGCAGATAATGTACAAGAACTTAGGACATTTGGTGAAGAAATTTTAGAAAGTAGTGAAAGAATGAGACAGGTGGGAGAGCGACTCGTCTGGAAGTACGACGAGCGCAATATGGATTTCTGGATGAATCCATATCCATGAACGTGATGGTGGAAACGGTAGTAGTAATAATATTAATAATAAAATAATATGATATGTGTGTATGTGTAAAAAAAACTACGGATGCCTATTATTAGTAGTGTAACTTTAAATTTCAGTCGGTATTGTAATTTTAATTTCAGTACTGGTGTGTAATAGATGCATATTATATGAATAGAGTAAAGTCGCAATGATCGACGCTTTTGACCAAAATGCGTGTCATGTGATTTGCTATATTAAATATTATTTTGTGATATTAATACGTGGTAACTGTTTAAAATTCAGATGGCCGACGAAGGAAATCAAGAAAATCTGAATAACGATAACCAGAGTAACATTAACTTGGTTAATGAAAATCCGAGCATCAATAATAATGGAAACCAAGTGGATAATAGTGCCATCCAACACATAGTGGCACAATGAATTATAGATGCAATGCCATATATTCTTTAAACTGTTAAGGATGCGGAAAATAAAAGTAAACATAGCAGTAAGCGACCAACTGAACCAGAACACAGTGTAAACAATGGACCCATACTTCAAGTGCCCATTCCTAAAAGAAGAAGAACCATGCCTTATGGTTGTTCTTACAAAGAATTATGGTCCTGCAAACCAATAGAATTCTCGGGCAATGAAGGACCCATTGCAACTTTACGCTGGATAGAAAAGACTGAGGCTGTTTTAAAAATAAGCAAGTGTGTTGAAGAAGACAAGATAATGTTTGCTTCTAATCTGTTTAAAAACTCAGCCTTAGAATGGTGGAACACTATCCTCCAGTCAAGAGGAAGTGACAGGGTTTACAACATGGAATGAGAGGTATTTAAGAATATGGTAGAAAGGAAATTCTGCCCTCCCAATGAAAAGGAATAGATAGCAAATAAGTTTCTGAACCTTAGAATGACCAGGGTAGACAGTAAGGGATATACTACCACATTCTTTGAATATGCTAGAATAGTACCAACCCTTGCATCACCTGAACCAATATTAATCTCCCGCTATATCTGGGGATTAATTGGGGAAATTAGACATGTAGTCAAGGCAGCTAGACCTCAAACTATAGAAGAAGCTGTAGAACTAGCAAACACCTTGACAGATGAATTAATCCGTACACGAGAAGAAGACCAGAGGAGGAACCTAGCTCAAAGGCTTACCCAAGAATTCCGTTCTAGGAATTACCGTAGGAATATAGGTTCTACCTATGTACCATACTGCAAGGCCTGCAAAAAGAAGCATTCAGGAAAATGCTCCACTCACTGCAATTTCTGCAAGATGCCAGGACATAAAGAAGAAGATTGTAGGAGAAAATCTAGTAATGGACTGTGCTTCAATTGTGGAGAAAAAAGTCATGTCAAGCCGAATTGTCCGAAATTGGCCCCAGCTACAGACAACAGGAACACTAAAAATGCTAGAGCATTTGTTCTGACTGCAGATGAAGCTAAAATGATTCCTGACGTCATAGCCGATACGTTTTTAGTTAATGATGTTTTTGCTAAAGTATTATTTGACTCTGGTGCAAACCAAAGTTTTATTAATACTTCATTTTGCAAACTTCTAAATCAGTCATTAACTAAACTACCACAAGAATGTCTAGTAGAGACAACAAATGGAGAAACGGTTAGGATTTCTGAAATCTTGCATGGAGCAAGAATAGATTTTTTAAATCAAAAGTATATTGCAAACCTTTACCCGATGAATCTGGCAGGATTTGATGTCGTTTTAGGAATGGATTGGTTAATAGCCAATAAAGCCAGTATTTTATGTGATCAAAAGTCAATCCAAGTAAATTCACCAAAAGGTGAAAAGATCACAATTAAAGGAGATAAACCATCTAGATCCACGAAATTCATCTCTGTGATGAAAACTGCAAGCTATATAAGAAAAGGGTCTATAGTGTATTTGATTTCTATAATCATTAACACTAAAGGAAAAGAACTAAAAGACATTCTAGTAGTGACTCAGTTTTCAGATGTATTCCCAGAAGAATTACCAGGACTACCACCGGACAGAGAAGTTGAATTCAGAATTCATCTACTGCCAGGAACAGCACCAATTGCCAAAGCACCCTACCGTTTGGCACCCGCCGAAATGCAGGAACTGAAGAAACAATTAGTTGAACTATTGGAAAAAGGATTCATACAGCCAAGTTCATCACCGTGTGGAGCGCCAATACTGTTCGTTAAAAAGAAGGACGGATCAATGCGTATGTGCATTGACTACCGTGAATTGAACAAGGTCACGATTAAGAATCGGTACCCATTACCAAGGATTGATGATCTGTTCGATCAACTTCAAGGAGCTCGATTTTTCTCTAAAATCGATTTAAGGTCAGGATATCATCAATTAAAGGTACAGGAAGAGGACATTCCTAAAACCGCATTTAGAACAAGGTATGGCCATTATGAATTTACTGTCATGCCATTTGGTTTAACCAATGCCCCAGCCGCATTCATGGACATGATGAACCGAATATGTAAGCCATATTTGGATAAATTCATAATTGTCTTCATAGATGATATTCTAATTTACTCTAAGAGTAAAGAGGATCATGCAAAGCATTTGCACGCACTTCTAAGTCTATTAAGAAAAGAAAAGCTTTATGCTAAGTTTTCAAAGTGCGAATTTTGGTTAGAACAGGTACAGTTTCTTGGACACTTAGTTAACCATGAAGGAATTCATGTAGATCCAACCAAGATCGAAGCAATTACCAAATGGAAAACCCCTGAATCACCAACCGAGGTTAGAATTTTCTTCGGATTGGCCGGTTATTATAGAAGGTTCATTCGAGATTTTTCTAGAATAGCCATTCCTTTAACCAAGCTAACCTGTAAATCCATTAAGTTTGAATGGGGACCAAAACAAGAAGAAGCATTTAGAATTCTTAAACAAAGATTAACTAATACACCCATACTAGCGTTACCAGAAGGAACTGAAGACTTTGTAATCTATTGTGACGCTTCCAAACTAGGTTATGGATGTGTATTAATGCAACGCCAAAACTTTATAGCTTATGCATCTAGACAACTTAAGAATCATGAAGAGAATTATTCAACCCATTATCTAGAATTAGGAGCCATAATTTTTGCCCTTAAGATTTGGAGACATTACCTTTATGGTAGTAAGTTTACCATATTTACTGATCATAAGAGTTTAAAGTATGTTTTTGGACAAAGGAATTAAATATGAGACAAAGACGCTGGATGGAAATGCTTAGTGATTATGATTGTGATATACAGTATCACGAAGGAAAAGCAAATGTAGTTGCTAATGCCTTAAGCCGAAAGTATCATGAAAAGCCAAAAAAGGTATGTTCTCTTAAATTAAATCTACAAGTAGATTTAAATGAGCAAATTAGAAAAGCACAAGAATCAGTAATCAAGGATGATACTGAAAAATTAAAAGGAATGATTAAGGAATTAGAACAAGGAACAGATGGAATTTGGAGATTCCATAAAAAGAGAATGTGGATACCTAAATTAGGAAACCTACGTCATCATATATTAGAAGAAGCCCATAAGTCCAAATATACGATGCATCCTGGAAGTGATAAAATGTATCAGGATTTAAGAAAGAATTTTTGGTGGATAGGAATGAAAAAGGACATAGCAGCCTATGTTTCTAAATGTTTAACATGTTCACAAGTTAAAGCTGAACATCAGAAACCCTCAGGTTTGCTACAAAAGTTAGAAATACCAGTGTGGAAATGGGAATTGATAACAATGGATTTTGTTACCAAATTACCCAAAACAAGAAAAGGTAATGATACAATCTGGGTGATTGTAGATAGGCTAACCAGGTCAGCTCATTTCTTACCAATGCAAGAAACTTTCAGTATGGAACAGCTAGCTAAATTATATGTAAATGAAATAGTTTCATTACATGGAATACCTTTATCAATTGTTTCTGATAGGGACAGTCGTTTTACCTCTCATATTTGGGCAAGTTTCCAAAAAGCCATGGGAACCAAGTTAAATCTAAGCACAACTTATCATCCTCAAACATATGGGCAAAGCGAAAGGACAATTCAGACAATGGAAGACATGCTTAGAGCTTGTGTAATTGATTTCGGAGGTAATTGGGATGATCACTTACCATTGATAGAATTTTCTTATAATAATAGTTATCACACAAGTATCAATGCTGCCCCATTCGAAGCACTTTATGGACGAAAGTGCCAAACCCCAGTCTGTTGGGCAGAAATTGGGGAAAAGCAACTATCTGGACCTGAGATAGTGCAAGAAACAACTGACAAGATCATTCAAGTCAAGGAACGACTGAAAGCAGCACGTGATCGACAGAAAAGATATGCCGATAACTGACGCAAACCGTTGGAATTTCAAGTAGGAGATAAAATATTATTAAAAGTCTCTCATTGGAAAGGAGTAGTAAGATTTATTAAACGAGGGAAGCTAAGTCCCAGATATATTGGACCTTTTGAGATTATTAAAAGAATAGGACATGTAGCCTATCAGCTACAACTGCCAGAGGAAATGGCAGGAATACATGATGTATTTCATGTATCTAATCTCAAGAAATGTCTAGCCGATGAAGCACTTGTGGTGCCTCTTAAGGATATAGAGGTAAATGAACAACTCAAATTTGTAGAAAAGCCTCTACAGATTGAAGACAGGAAGGTTAAGAATCTCAAGCACAAGAGATTAGTTCTGGTCAAAGTAAAATGGGATTCCAAAAGAGGACCAGAATACACATGGGAGCTGGAATCAGAAATGCAAAGGAAATATCCACACCTATTCCAGTAGACCTCGAGGACGAGCTCTAAAACAAGGTAGGGAGGATATAACAACCCTAATGAAACCGACAGCCTCATAAAATTTCCGACACCCTAAAAATATTTAAAATATCCTAATATGTCCTAAAATACACCCCATACGCGAAAACGGACCCCGAATACCTTGAATAGTATTAAAAATAATTAAAAATTTAATTTTTGGGTTTGAGGCGGGCCGCGTAAGCCACACCTTAAACCTTATGCGGGCCGCGACAACTTAAAAACCAGGCGAGCTCCGGTGCTGACACGTGGCCGACGCGTGTTGAACCTACCCTGTGACCCGGATCAGCTACGTCGTTGACTCCCTTTGATGCGGGCCGCGTAGCCTCTCGGCTACACCTTACACGGGCTGTGTAAAAACCCAAAACAGACCCTATTGTAACGCCCCGCGTTTTCATACTTTCTATATTTAGAAACCATCGTTTGTAAAACTATTTTTGGAAACTTCGTAAACTTGTAATCGTTCTTTCATTAAAAACGATGTAAAATCCGAGACTTGGATCATTAATGAAACTCGTATTTTGTTACAAATATGTTATACACACTTCATATATGCTCGTATGTTCGAATTGGTGAATCAATTGGTGTTTAATCATTTTTCTTGGAAACTATGCGCTAAACTTGTAATTAATCTAAACATATGCATAAAACGTGTTTTGAACGAGAACGACACTTGATTTTGATACTCATACGCTTAATTATACTTGGGTTATACTCCTCATACTTGGATTTATCTTAAACTATGTTTTTGTGGCACTTATTGTCCTTAAAAGACCTAAAAACACTAAAATAATAACTTCAGGGGCTAAATTGTAATTTTTGAAACTTGTGTCCGGATAAGAAAGGCCGGGCGGCCTTCCTCAACTTACCTTGATCCCTCAAGCGGGCCTCCTGAGGGTGCCCATATCAGAAAAAAAAAAATCAGTCGCGACCAGATTCATTTTGAGCGGGATTTCCTTGTTTAAACCGAGTTTTAGCCTTAATTATCCCCCCCAAAACAATCCTAATCACTCCCCTATAAGTACCCAAGGTCCTCCAAGCACTTGAACACTTTCAACACTCCCAAATCTCTCCTAAACACTCTCAAGTTCTTTCAAGAATCTGCATTTTCGGACAGATTCACAACCTTGCACAAAAGTGGGCATAACTTGCTCATTTCTTAATGAAATCACTTGATTCTTCTTCCTATTTGCTTGGATAATCATGGGGTTTAATTCCTTGGTTTCTCCATGGAGAAATCAGACCTGGAATTGCTCCGAAATTGTCCACAAACTTTCTGTTTTGTTACATGTTCTTCCAAAACTTGTTTAAACTTATCAAACTTGTGTCTAACACATCTCACACCTATGTCCTAATGCTTACAATCTATCTCATGGTTGGTTAAGCTTAAAAACAAGGTTGAGACACTTGAAATCAGAGGATTAAACCTTATAATATTCTGTTTTGTTTAGGGTATTTAACCCACAAATCATGTCAAGCTTAGATCTTGATGAATGAGTGATTATGGAACAACTTGGGTTGTCCTACATACAATCCTCACATGATTTGATGATTTCTCTATAGTTAGGTTGTTTATGTTATTGTGCTAATCCTAGTTCGTGACCCTCCTTGGTTGTTTTTACATCAAAGTGAAGTGGTGAACATTCAAGGGGTTCCTAAATGGAAGCATGTTCTTCCTACCCCATACATGACATCTATGATAACTCGAGGTGCCTAAATGAAGATCCTAATCTTCTACCTCCTACTTGAATTATTGGACTAAATAATATGTAATACTTAACCTAGATATATATATACACTCATTCGAACCTTTGATGTTGAACTTGTGTTTATATGTTAAAGTAGTAGAACATCATATAAGACCTAAACCTTGTTGTGATTCTTATGGGTGTTCAACTCATGAAAACATTATCATAACCCTTGGGGTTACCAAGTGTCATACAAGTGTTAAGTGTTGAAGATGATTATTTTCACATGTTATTCTCATATCTTATTTTTATGTTGTTTTAAATACCGAATCTCGACTCTAAGCATACTTGAACTTTAACCCTTACACATTCAATCTTTTAACCTCACCAACTCGTCAATAATTGGATAATTGGAAAGCATGTGCAAACTTTGTGAGTATACTCGTATTTCCCCCTTTTTACTTTTACCACTTTTGGGGTGTAACATGTTTACTTATCAACAACTTACACGTGAACATTTTGCTTAAACACATGAACATTCCTATTAACATGCTTGTATACGTGATGGCTTGATACTTTAAACTTGGGTGAATCTTATGTGTTGAACTTATCATTAACTTCGTACGAGCCAAACCGTGACATATGTAGCGCTATAGGATTAACGACCCGCCGCCCGTAACTTGTGGTTATGTCATGAGCATGTTGCGTTTCCTTGGTTTGATATGTTAGACACATGCCATATTTAAATGTTTATCTTGAATCACATGCTTGCTATGAGGAATTGTTCAAAACTTATCATTTGTTATGTACGTACCAAACTTGTATACTCGCCTTTGCTTTTGCATTGAATTGTATTTTAAACATGTTACAGGTTGATGATGACGATGCTATGAAAAGAAGTAGCGTTGATGCCTAGATACACATATAGACGTTTAGGTTTAATATGTTGTATCAATTTTGCTTATGTTGTCATGTGTTTCTTTTGAAATTGTTGTTATTTGAGTTATGTAATGTTGACAATTTGAAATTTTGGAATGAAATGAGAATTATTTAAATATTGTCACAAATAGTGTTATGATGTCTCGAGCAATCTTCACACTTCGTCTCATCCCGATGTTTCCGCCATTGGTTGGGGTGTGACACCTATAAAGTGGGAGCTCGGGATTTCAGTTTTCGTCGCTCAATTCATTTCTCTCTCAACGAATTTCTGATAGTATAAGCTATAATCGGGTATTATATCCCCCTAATTAACGAAGTTCTACTCCGTTGTAAGTATTATAACCCCTGGATACGTATTAGATACTCTGCCCGATTGATCTAGGATTCCGTAACGGCTGTCGTGGTTCTGCCCGACATAGTCGTTGGAATGCCGTCTCGAGAAGGGTATTACTAATGTTAAAATGGGTTATTAAACCAACACGCGTGCATTTGTGTAATTTATAGATTATTCCTAGGAAATCCTTACAGAAAATCTAAGACAGCAATGTGAGTAATCTCCTTTTTGTAAATTGTTTTTACAAAACCTCACTTAATTAATTATATATTAAGCAGTTATTGAGTATTTGTAAGAATACAATTATCATGAGTATGTTGGGATTTTGTATACAAAGTTATGTTACTACCTTGCGAGGGGTAACATTTCCACAAGTCGGGTCTGACAGTACCATGGATGTTAATTGATATAACTTGGAAACAAATGTAATTGCGAGATCGCCCTCAATACTGTACAATGGGTTTTATTAAACTTGATTGAACTGGGATTCACTCACCAGTATTTTCCACTGACAAAATGTTTTTAAACGCGTTTCAGGTAACAAAATGTGAAAGCCAAATAGAAGCCAGCTGGACAGCACTGAAGGCTTGGAAAAGTGGTAATAAAGTTACCTAAAAAGAAATAGATGATTTTATTAAATAAAAATAGGATTTATTCCTATGAAAATGTGTGTACTGCAAACTTGGGTTTTGTCCCATGTGTTTAATATTATGAAAATGTGGTATTTCACTCTGATTAAATATTTCCTAACTACGGTCCTGATTAAAATTCCGCTGCCAAAATTAGACAATACGCGATACCACCCAAATTGGCTCGCGGCCGCCCGTTCCTGTACTTGTATAGGGGGACGGGGGTTGCGACACAATCACATTGAACTCATGTTATTAATTTCAAATAAAAGTTTTCATTCATTAAAATAAAGTATTACAAAACATATTTATAACTCGTTGTGTTTAGCGGAAGCATAATAAAAGTTTATCTAATACCCAAGTGTATGAAATCAGCTAGTCTCGTTTTAAGTTTCCATGTTTCTCGATCCATGACCACTCCAGCATCCTAGACAGCAAGTTCCACATCCACGCGTATCAATAACCTGCGAGCATGCACACACGTGTATCAGACAAGATTGGTGAGTTCATAGTTTTATGAAAACGTGAGTTACCAAGTGTTTAGTTCCATTCATTGATTACAATGTTGATAATAACTCGAGTACCGTACAAGATGGCTACCAGATTGTTTTGCCCGTCCCCAATGCCCCCTATCTAAGCATTGGTCATGATTTAAGGTCATTAGTTCACGCCCGTCCTCTCAGGTACGGTGTGAGGTTGCCAAGCCTAATAGCGCTATCAACTAACACCCCGTTACCTCTCAGGTAACTATTCGGTATAAGATGGGACTTAAAATAATAGGAATGAGTGTATTATCTAACATTCCAGTTTTTACCCACAAGACGTATTCCTCTCAGGAATACCCAATTGATTTACCCAAAAACCTATCCCTCTCATGGATACCCAATGACTGTCCCAACCACCGGGACGCATGCTCAAGAGGAATGAACTCACATTAGATTTGCTCGGTATGTTTAGTTACCCGTTCAAGTTGGTCAACCCAAACCCTACCGTGGTTACCAATCAACATCAGTTTTACATGCACATTAATCACATGTCTTTCATACACATTACACACATAGCATACAAGTAACACCCATACATGATCAATCAGTAGCGTACCAGCAATACACACAACATAATACTAATCATCACAGTTAATCATGCACATAACGGTTCATGGTCATCATATAGCAGGTATTCAGGTCATGTGCAATTTCATATTACAAGTTCCTGTTTTCACAATGGCACATAACAAGCTGTTCGAGTCACCTTCAAGTAAACATGCAAGTTCCCAACATGTAACAACTTAATGGTCAGTACATAAAACATTCAAGTGTGCACATTTCAAGTTCCATGTAAGGCTCACATAAGCCAACAACCCATTCAAAGGTGTGCGTGTGCGGTCCACACTCAAGTGTGCGACCTATAGTGATGTGCGGCTCGTTTCCTATTCTAGGCCCACTGGCCAATAGAGTCCCGTAACATATACGGCCCAATACATATGTGCGGCCCAACCCAGGTAACCCACCAGCAAAGTGTGCGACCCGCTATAAACTATGCGACTGGGTTGAGAGTGTGGGGTTCCATAATGTGCGACCCATATGAAATGCGGCCCAATAACAATACACGACCCAGGTATACGGATTCAAACTTCTAACTGGTCCCTAATTAAACAGTCTAATCGGTTATCTCCATAATCCCAAATTAATTCCCATCATCTATTGCTCATTAACAACAGTTACCACATGACACACCAATTTCATAGATCCATAGAAATTCTAAACAATATAATCAAATGCACACTTATATCATTATATCATGGAAATCTCATCATCACTAAATCCTGGTTTCCCACTTATTATTATTGTTGCAACAATGATTTCACTTCACAATCATATAGCCTTAATCCGTCGGTTAAACATTATGAATGTTCCTAATCAGTCACTTATTCTGAAACATGTTTATTTGTCGTGATCATATCAATCAGGTTATCACTCGTATGATCTAAATAACATTTAACATGCTTTCTATCAATTACAGATTAGAACAAATTCTGTTTCAAGGTATAACCACTATTCATGGCCATGCAATCTACTCGTGCACATCATAACATACTAAACCATCGAACCCCTATCAATTTAGTCCAATCAGATTTCAATTCAATTCACAACCCATCATAGCATTATTTAATACCCATTATACCCTTGACTATCAATGACAACATTAATAGAATACCCATATGGTTTGATTAGATCAAGACTACACACATGGGCCGCCACTTTTATTCAAGGTTATCAACTTTGTCAGACCACTTACCTTCAAATGTATTGGACCACTAAAGACTATTGATATATCATAATCGGTTGCTTGAATTTTGTGAATTTAGTGGAAAACTTTAATTGGACCAAGTACAATCGGTGGTTTCGAACAAATACAAACTACTTTTACTTTTGTAGATCGGCCAATCCATTAGTAACAAGAGACATGCATCAATATCAACCAACACATATATTCATAACTTAACCCCTAAAGAATGCAAGAAACAAAGATGGATATACTAACCGGACAATGGAACGAGAGGATCGAGAGGGAGAAAGGTTGCGACTGATTTGGGTCCCTTCCTGCTGCCGTTCTTCATAATGTCGTCCAAAAGGGTGTAGGGTTTGTGGAGTTTGTGGGTTATGAAAGTGTAGAAGTCGCATACATGAATGTATGCGTGTATAACCATTAAGCTAGGTTGGGCCTTAGGAAGAGCTGGGCTTTTAAAGCCCAAACAATGCAAGGAGGTGTGCGATCGACTAGGGTGTGTGACTCGTATCTCGTGTGCAATAGTCGCAAAGACATACATCCTCCTAACAACTTCTGATCATTTGTTTCGAATAATCTCACATAACATCCTTGTAAACATATTCACATAACGGACGCGTAGCTACTACGTAAGGTGGCAGTGGATCAATAGTAGAATCGATACGTACAAAGAGAATCCTGAAAAATCCGAGTTGTCACATCTGTAGTCTGCAAGAAAAAGATTGTTTGTTTTTTTAACTTCTGCAAACACCACCTAAAGCTCGTTTAATCAATTACTGTAACGCCCTAACACGTAACATTCTTAAAAATAACGCAGCGGAAATACGAGCCTTAAAATCTCTTTCTTTATTAAATACATTTCTTACGTGAAGACTCAATTACAAAAATATCAAACATTCACTAGAAGGAATTTACAACATTCACGTTTAATTAACACTTCGCGCGTTACATAATTCAAACTATGTGACCGTTCTTTCCGTACAATCCTTGCGCTTCGACTCGATCTACGTCAGCTTATCTTCGTTAGCGATAGAGGAAATCCGTGTGGTTCCTGTGGACATCATATACAACTTATCCGTTAGTCATTGACATCACCATATAACATTAAACTGTATAATTTGAAAATCTTATAACACTCCATAATATGAACTTGGATTCATTCGATTATCCTTTTAAATTCTTTGTCCAAGTTCGGCTTCAATTCCCAATGAACCTGACGATCTCATACCTGCATTACATTCTAATCTAGAGGCACATCATTAGTAATCATCAATACTCAATCGTATTGAAACCATTCCTACATACATTCATACATGTATACATTTCTACATACGTACATACAATCATATACATCTATATATATGTGACGCAACCCCCATCCCTTAATCACCTGGGAACGGGCGGCCGCGAGCCAGTATCAGTGGTATCAGTGTTTGATCATTTTGGCAGCTGAAATTTCATCAGGACCGTAGTTAGGAAATATTTTATCAGAGTAAAATACCACATTTTTATAATAATAAACACATGGGTAAAACCCAAGTTTATATCACAACATTGTTTATAGGGATAAACCCTATTTTATTGAAATAAACATCTCTTTTATTTAGGTAACTTTTATAGCCACATGTTCCAAGCCTTCAGTGCTGTCCAGCTGGCTTCTATTTGGCTTTCACATTTTGTTACCTGAAACGCGTTTTAAAAACATTTATTAGTGGGAAATACTGGTGAGTGAATCCCAGTTTAATCAAAACAGGTTTTATCATTTTATAGTATTGAGGGCGATCGCGCAATTACATTTGTTTCCCATTCTTACTTTAATTACCACCCAGGGTACTGTCAATCGATGACTGGTGGTCATGTTACTACTCATAGTGTAGTAACAAATTTTGTATACAAAACCACAACATACCGACGATAATTGTAACATTACAAATACTCAATCACTGTTAATCATAATGTAAAACAATTGAGGTTTCGTAAAAATAGTTTGCAAAAAGGTATACAAAAAGAGGATAAACTCACTTTGCTATTTTAGACTTTTCCTTTTGGTTTCCTGGTTATAATCTAATAATTTCAACAATGCACACGCGTTAGTATAATAACCCAATATTTACAATAGTTATACCCTCCCCGAGAC
Source organism: Helianthus tuberosus (assembly GCA_030545235.1). Classification (NCBI taxonomy): domain Eukaryota; kingdom Viridiplantae; phylum Streptophyta; class Magnoliopsida; order Asterales; family Asteraceae; genus Helianthus; species Helianthus tuberosus. The sequence continues at coordinate 37,128,195 of CM060436.1, forward strand.
AGAACTCCAACGACTACGTCGGGCAGAACCTCGACAACCGTTACGGAGCGCTAGATCAATCGGGCAGCGTATCTAATACATAACCAGGGGTTATAATACTTACAACGAGGCAGAACTTTGTTAATTTAGTGGGTATAATGCCTGGGAATAGTGTCTACAATTCGGAAATAGAGAGAGAATTTCGTGTTTGAGCGTCGGAGAATGAAGGCCGATCGATTTCATTTATAGAGCTGGAATTCGGGTTCCTCGCGCCCCGTGAAGAAGTTCACTAAGGGCTTCGCGGCCCGTGGCATAGGGTATGTAGGCCCTAGCTATGCTGAATCAGACAACTAGCCTCGACACGAATTGCGCCATGTGGCGTCATCCGGTGAGCCCTGGTGGCTAGCTGTCCCGCCCGCGAACGAGACCTTAAGGGTCTTCGCGGCCCGCGAGCGATACTCAGATTTTGTTTTTATTTTAATTTTATCAAATTAAAGGTATTTAGGGCCTATTTGCGTATACGGGGTGTATTTTAAGACATATAGGGATGTTCTAAATAATTTAGGGATGTCGGAAATAATTTAGGAGGGTTGTTATATCCTCCCCACCTTGTTTTACAACTCGTCCTCGAGGTCTACTAGAACAGGTGTGGATATTTTCTCTGCATTTCAGATTCAAGCTCCCATGTGTACTCTGGTCCTCTCTTGGAATCCCATTTTACTTTGACTAGAACTAATCTTTTGTGTTTGAGGTTCTTGACCTTCCTGTCTTCAATTTGTAGTGGCTTCTCTACGAACTTAAGCTTTTCATTTACCTTTATATCCTTAAGAGGCACTACTAATGATTCATTGGCTAAGTACTTTTTGAGATTAGATACATGAAATACATCATGTATTCCTGCCATTTCCTCTGGCAGATGTAGCTGGTAAGCTACATGTCCTATTCTTCTAATAATCTCAAAAGGTCCAACATACATGGGGCTTAGCTTTCCCCTTTTGATGAATCTTACCACTCATTTCCAAGGAGAAACTTTTAACAACACCTTATCTCCTACTTGAAATTCTAATGGCTTTCGCCTGTTATCAGCATAACTCTTCTATCTATCGCGTGTTGCTTTTAATCTTTCCTTGACCTAAATAATCTTGTCTGTTGTCTCTTGTACTATTTCTGGTCCAGACAGTTTCTTTTCTCCAATTTCTGCCCAACAAACTGGAGTTCGGCACTTTCGTCCATAAAGTGCTTCGAATGGTGCAACATTGATACTGGTATGATAGCTGTTATTGCAGGAAAACTCTATTAATGGTAAGTGATCGTCCTAATTTTCTCCGAAATCAATTACACAAGCTCTAAGCATATCTTCCATTGTCTGAATTGTCATTTCGCTTTGTCTATCCGTTTAAGGATGATAAGCGGTGCTTAGATATAGCTTGGTTCCCATTGCTTTTTGGAAACTAGTCCAAAAATGATAGGTAAAACGGTTATCTCTATCAGAAACAATTGATAAAGGAATACCATGTAATGAAACTATTTCATTTACATATAACTTAGCTAACTGTTCCGTATTAAAGGTTTCCTTTATTGGTAGGAAATGAGCAGACTTGGTTAACCTATCTATAATCACCCAGATTGTATCATTACCTTTTCTTGTCTTGGGTAATTTGGTAACAAAATCCATTGTTATCAATTCTCATTTCCATACAGGCATTTCCAATTGCTGTAACAAACCTGAGGGTTTCTGATGTTCAGCTTTAACCTGTGAACAGGTTAGACACTTGGCAAAATAAGCTGTTATATCCTTTTCCATTCCTATCCACCAGAAATTCTTTCTTAAGTCTTGATACATTTTATCACTTCCAGGATGTATCGTGTATTTAGACTTATGGGCTTCTTCTAATATTCGGTGGCGTAGATTTCCTATTTTAGGTATCCAAATCCTTTTCTTATGGAATCTCCAAATTCCATATGTTCCTTGTTCTAATTCCTTAATCATACCCTTCAATTTTTCAGTATCATCCTTGATTACTGATTATTGTACGGTTCTTATTTGTTCATTTAAACCTATCTGTAGATTTAATTTAAGAGAACGTACTCTTTTTGGCTTTTCATGATACTTTTGACTTAAAGCATCAGCTACTACATTAGCTTTTCCTGCATGATATTGGATATTACAATCATAATCACTAAGAAATTATATTCAGCGTCTTCGTCTCATATTCAACTCTTTTTGCCCAAAAATGTACCTTAAACTTTTATGATAAGTGAAGATAACAAATTTATTTCCATATAAATAGTGTCTCCAAATCTTAAGGGCAAAAATTATGGCTCCTAATTCTAAATCATGGGTTGTATAATTTTCTTCATGATTCTTAAGTTGTCTAGAAGCGTATGCTATAACCTTTTGGCGTTGCATCAACACACATCCATATCCTAACTTAGAAGCGTCACAATAGACTACAAAGTCTTCAGTTCCTTCTGGTAATGCTAGTATGGGTGTGTTGGTTAATCTTTGCTTAAGAATTCTAAAGGCTTCCTCCTGTTTTGGTCCTCATTCAAACTTAACAGACTTACAGGTTAGCTTAGTTAAGGGATTGGCTATTCTGGAAAAATCTTGGATAAATCGTCTTTAATAACCGACCAATCCTAGAAAACTTCTAACCTCTGTTGGTGACTCAGGGACTTTCCATTTAGTAATTGCCTCAATCTTTGTGGAATCAACATGAATCCCTTCATGATTAACTAAATGTCCAAGAAACTGTACTTCTTCTAACAAAAATCCGCATTTTGAAAATTTAGCGTAAAGCTTTTCTTTTCTCAGCAAATTTAAAAGTGTATGCAAATGCGCTGCATGTTCCTCTTTACTCTTAGAGTAAATGAGAATATCATATATAAAGACAATTATGAATTTATCCAGTTATGGCTTACATATTCTGTTCATCATGTCCATAAATACGCCCGGGGCATTGGTTAAACCAAATGGCATGACAGTAAATTCATAATGGCCATACCTTGTCCTAAAAGCGGTCTTAGGAATGTCCTCTTCTTGTACTTTTAATTGATGATATCCTGGGTGTGAATCGATTTTAGAAAAAGAATCGAGCTCCTTGCAATTGATCAAACAGATCATCGATTCTCGGTAATGGATACCGATTTTTAATCGTGACCTTATTCAATTCACGGTAATCAATGCACATATGCATTGACCCGTCTTTCTTTTTTACGAATAAGATCGGTGCTCCCCATGGCGATGAACTTGGCTGTATGAATCCTTTTTCCAATAGTTCGTCTAACTGTTTCTTTAACTCTTGCATTTCTGCAGGTGCCAAACGGTAAGGTGCCTTGGCAATTGGTGCTGTTCCTGGTAGCAGATGGATTCTGAATTCAACTTCCCTGTCTGGCGGTAGCCCTGGTAATTCTTCTGGAAAGACATCTGAAAATTGAGATACTACGGGAATATCTTTCAATTCTTTTGCTTTAGTGTGAATGATTATAGAAATCATATACACTAGTGACCCTTTTCTTGCACAACTTGTAGTTTTCATCACAGAGATGAATTTCGTGGGTTTAGCTGGCTTATCTCCTTTAATTGTGATTTTTTCACCTTTTGGTGAATTCACTTGTATTGACTTTTGATCACATAGAATACTGGCTTTATTGGCTACTAACCAATCCATTCCTAATACAATATCAAATCCTGCCAGATTCATTGGATAAAGATTTGCAATAAACTTTTGATTTGAAAATTCTATTCTTGCTCCCTGCAAGATTTCAGTAATCTTAATGGATTCTCCATTTACGGTTTCTACTAAACATTCTTGTTGAAGTTTAGTCAATGGTTGGTTGAGAAGTTTGCAGAATGAAGTATTAATAAAACTTTGGTTCGCACCAGAGTCAAATAATACTTTAGCAAAAACATCATTAACTAAAAACGTACAGGCAATCACGTCCGGAATCATCTTTGCTTCTTCGTTTGTCAGAACAAATGCCCTAACATTCTTAGTAGTCTTGTTGTTCATGGCTGGAGCTAGTTTCCGACAATTTGGTTTGATATGCCCTTTTTCTCCACAATTAAAGCATACTCCATTACTAGGTTTCTTTCTATAGTCTTCTTCTTTGTGTCCTGGTATCTTGCAGAAATTGCAGTAGGTGGAGCATCTTCCTGAATGCTTTCTCTTACAGGCTTTACAGTAAGGTGTAGAGGTAGAACCTATATTTTTCCCACGGTTGGAATTACCGTAGCAAAATTCCTGGGTAAGCCTTTAAGCTAGGTTCTTTTTTTGGTTTTCTTCTTGTGTACGTACTAGTTCATCAGTCAAGGTATTTTCTAGTTCTACAGCTTCTTCTATGGTTTGTGGTCTAGCTGCCTTAACTACATGTCTAATTTCACTGATTAATCCCCAGATGTAACGGGAGATTAACACTGGTTCTGGTGATGCTAGGGTTGGCACTATTCTAGCATATTCAAATAATGTAGTAGTGTAACCCTTGTTGTCTACTATAGTCATTTTAAGATTTAAGAATTTATTTGCTATTTGTTCTTTTTCATTGGGAGAACATAATTTCCTTTCCACCATATTCTTAAATTCATTCCATTCCATACTATAGATTCTGTCACTTCCCCTAGCTGGAGAATAGTGTTCCACCATTCCAGAGCCGCATTCTTAAATAAATTGGAAGCAAACAGGATTTTGTCTCCTTCTGCACACTTGCTTATTTTTAAGACTGCCTCAGTCTTTTCTAACCAGCGTAGAGCTGCAATGGCTCCTTTATTGCCCGAGAATTCTATTGGTTTACAAGACTAGAATTCTTTGTAAGAACAACCAAAAGACATGGTTCTTCTTCTTTTTGGAATTGGAAATCGAAATAGTGGTCCATTGTTTACGCTGTGACTGGGTTCAGTACGTGATCGCTTACTTCCACTATTACTGTTATTAATTTCTGCTTCCCTAACATTTTGGATGATAGCTGGCATATTATCTCTAATTCCTTGGGTTACTATGTGTCGAATGGCACTGTTATTTATCTGGTTATCATTATTTTGGTTTTCCCGATTTGCGTCGTTAGCCATCTGAATTTACAAACAATTTCCAATTATTAATATTTTAGAGCAATACTTAATGCCAATAATCACACATCAACACATTGATCAAAATCGTCGTACATTGCGACATTTACTCTATCTTATATATTATGTCTATTACAAACCACAACTGGAAATTAAAATACAATACTAGTATGCATCAGTAGTTACTAGATTATCTATAATTTTTTTTTCTTCAAGTCACACACTTATATAAATATATTATTATTATTATTATTATTATTACTACTACTACTACTACTACTACTACTACTACTACTACTACTACTACTACTACTACTACTACTACTACTACTACTACTACTACTACTACTACTACTGATAGGGGTTCATCTAATATTTTATATTACGCTCGTCATACTTCCAGACGAGTCTCTCCCCTATCTGTCTCATTCTTTCACTTCCTTCTAATATTTCCTCACCAAAGGTGCGGAGTTCCTGTATGTTCTCAGTACTCATGGGTGGGGCTGGTGCTGGTATTGGGTCAGGAAACTGGGGCATCGGTCTTCGTGTGGGTATGGGTTCTCTAGGATCTCTATGATATATTGGTCATTATCAAAATATGGGTCTAGAGGGTCCAAGTTGGGATAGGGTGCTACCAGGTTTTGCATGGGTTCCTCTATTGGGTAAATTTGTTGGTAATCCCTATGGTCATCAAACCATAGGTCATAGTCTGGAGGATGGGGTGCTGGGACTCTAGGGATTTCAGCTGGGTCAAAAGCAGTTACTAGAGGTTGGTCTACTGGGTTTTGCTCAATTTCCATAGGTTGTGTGGGAAATAGTGGTAACGGCTGGGGTGCGATGAGTTGTTCTAGATTTAGGTCTGCAGCTGTGGTAGCTAATATATGAAAATTAGCTAATCTCCTATTAAGTATATCCTGGGTTTGAACATTCATTTCTCTATTGGCCGCTGCTAAGGCCCGCTGTTGTTGTAACTTTCTCATTCTTTTTCTACGCTCATGAGCTCCTCTGCTGAACCATCCTCTATTCTTGGGAGGGAATGGCTTTTCAGATTGTGCTTTGAATACGAAAATCCCTTCTTCGGTGTCAGCCGAATTCCCCGAGGGGGTAGGCTGGGAAGAAGTTCCTTTGTCCCTAGGAGAGCTGGACAATTGACAGTAAGAGTCCGAAGGTCCTTGATCACTCATACTGTAAACTAAAAAATTGTCAAATAACACAAAATAATAATCTACATGTATGCACATAGTCTCATTGATTATTTCCTAACAAAATTGACAATTTCAATGTCAGCAGAACACTTCTTTGGCTTAAATCAGTGGTTATAGCTCTGATACCACCTTCTGTCGCAACCCCCGTCCCTTAATCACCCGGGAACGGGCGGCCGCGAGCCAGTATCAGTGGTATCAGTGTTTGATCATTTTGGAAACAGAAATTTCATCAGGACCGTAGTTAGAAAATATTTTATCAGAGTAAAATACCACATTTTTATAATAATAAACACATGGGTAAAACCCAAGTTTATATCACAACATTGTTTATAAGGATAAACCCTATTTTATTGAAATAAACATCTTTTTTATTTAGGTAACTTTTATAGCCACATGTTCCAAGCCTTCAGTGCTGTCCAACTGGCTTCTATTTGGCTTTCACATTTTGTTACCTGAAACGCGTTTTAAAAACATTTGTCAGTGGGAAATACTGGTTATAATCTAATAATTTCAACAATGCACACGCGTTAGTATAATAACCCAATATTTACATTAGTTATACCCTCCCCGAGACAGAACTCCAACGACTACATCGGGCAGAACCTCGACAGCCGTTACAGAGCGCTAGATCAATCGAGCAGTGTATCTAATACGTAACCGGGGGTTATAATACTTACAACGAGGCAGAACTTTGTTAATTTAGTGGGTATAATGCCCGGGTATAGTGTTTACAATTCAGAAATAGAGAGAGAATTTCGTGTTTGAGCGTCGGAGAATGAAGGCCGATCGATTTCATTTATAGGGCTGGAATTCGGGTTCCTCGCGCCCCACGAAGAAGTTCACTAAGGGCTTCGCGGCCCGCGACATAGGGTATGTAGGCCCTAGCTATGCTGAATCAGACAACTAGCCTCGACACACATTGCACCACGTGGCGTCATCCGGTGAGCCCTGGTGGCTAGCTGTCGCTCCCCGCGAACGAGACCTTAAGGGTCTTCGCGGCCCGCGAGCGATACTTAGATTTTGTTTTTATTTTAATTTTATCAAATTAAAGGTATTTAGGGCCTATTTGCGTATACGGGGTGTATTTTAAGACATATAGGGATGTTCTAAATAATTTAGGGGTGTCGAGAATAATTTAGGAGGGTTGTTATAATATGCATACATTCATACACGCATACATACCTACGAGTTCCTGCTTACCACTTTTATTCTCATATACTTATACTAACATGTCATATTCACAAATTTCCATAATATAAGTTTTATACATATTGAAATACATACTTACTCATTCCTAAACACGTTCACCTATAGATTTCCTTCACTAACACGAAGATAAATCCATACCTATACTATCCGAAGACCCATAACATTTACTTATAATCAAAACCATCTTAAACATTAGATATGAGGCCTTGAAAACCAATTAAAACGAGTTCCATGACCAAAACAAACAAAATAAAGATTTTTGCCAGATTAGTGGTCTCTCGCGTGCCGCAAGAGAGTTAGCTCACTTTGTCGCGGGCTGCGACCTATGTCGCGTGGCGCGACGTTGTTCCCTGCTTGCGGTCGCGTGGCACGGCGTTGTTCCCTGCTTGCGGCCGCGTAGCGCGACAGACCGGTTTCGACAGAATGTTAGTTTTTCTTGAGCTGCATCTGCCCAGCTCAATATTTTCAACATATAATGAGCAAAAACATGCATATCTTTCAAACCAACTACCCGTTTAACCTCCCGTTTCTTCCTACATGACCGTAATTTGGTCTTCTATCATAAGGACTCAAAATCTAAGATCCGGACTAAGGAAATCCTTAACCTATATTCTTTCGGCTTAATATTCAATTACGAATTATTCGACCCGTTCAATCCCACCAAATTACTTCCGGCTTAGTTAACAACCTTTGTCCTATTAAAGCATTACTTAGCTTAATACTTCCGATTTTTACATAATCCTTTATGATATCCCATATTCATAAGTATCAAAATTTATTATACCTACTAAGAAGTGAATCGAAATTCACTTACCTTGAGCGTCCGTTCTCGCTTTCACTTCCCTTGTCTCCTCTTGACTCGTTAGCTTTCCTCGCTTGATTCCTTGCTAATGCGATGCATATCCTTTCATTCCATTTTATTACAACATTGTTAGTGTACATGATCATTCATCTTATCAATCATTCTGTTCCTATGTCACATTGACTTTTATTGGGCAACTACTAACATACATATGGCATAGATCCACTATCACATCATTCATAATACAATTAAAATACATGAGCATACATACATTCATTTATTCGGTTTTCGGATCATGCAATGTTTGAGTTTCATTAATCAATCATTCACTAACATTGCAATAGTTCAATTCACTGAAAATAGGCTGTTTTGGGATGTCTGTTTACTGTACTTACGAGCTTGAAAAAATTACGATCTTTTTATGTGACGTGCCCCTCGAATGGGTTATCATTGTGTTAAATTTTTAAAGTCTAACTCTCTACAAAAAATTTATAAAAAATCATTTACTAAGCTGCAATCAGATTAGTCACTTTCTGACTGCAGCCTACGGAAAAATTCATTTAAAAATCCTCGATTATTCGATTGACATAATTCCAGTTGGATAATTTGATAACCTCCTGAAGCTACCTACAGTAAAAATTTGAGATCATAACTCAGTTCCTAAATTGAGTTATGACGTTCGTAATAGGCTGCAAATTCTGCCAGAAAATGCAGCCTGAACCTTCGATACGGAAAAATTCACAAAACGTTCATTTTTCGTCAAAAAAATGCAATTCCAGTTGGATTTGAAAGGTTTTTCCTGGGAGTTCATCACAAATTGAATAAACATTAGTTTTTTTAAAAAAAATTGACCCAGTTACAGCCGATTACATTCGGTTGTAACTTTCTGGACAGATTTAGTTTTCACCAAATCTTTTCTAAATATCTCACATTTTAACTTCACCTAGACATTTCATCATACACTTGGTGTGCATACTATATTCTAAGCACATAGTACAAGTAGTTTAAGCATGTTCTTTCCAATGTTGATCTCATGATTCAATTTATTCAAACAAGATCACAATGTCAACAAATTCTACATCATGTTTACTATCAAAACCTACTGCATAAGATCTAGTGTATCAACATAATCAAAAGTACTAACATAATAAAAAATCCATTCAATTTATTGATTTAGGGTTTGAGAGGGGAAACCCCTTCCTTCTTACCCACACATGCCCAGATGTGTGTTTGGTGTTTTAATTTTCATTTTTATATTTTATCTTTCCATTCTTTACAATTTAACCCCTCATGTTTGGATGTTTACAATATTGTGGCCAAATTGCATTCTTTTTAGGTTAAAATCTTATTTACCCCTTTAACTAGGTTCATAATTCTAGTTACCATTCTAACGATAATTATATTCATAAATACTTATTTCTTCATATTTACATATACGACTTTTGGGGTGTTACAAGTCTCCCCCCTTAAAAGAGGTTTCGTCCCCGAAACCTTGCTCATTTCTACTTGACCAATTCTACCTTTAATCCATTCATCTCTTCATTCATGATGCTCCTTACATTCCAATAACACTTATCGGCTTATATAAGAGGTGGGATTCATTTTCAACCATAGGTATATATCTTGTTCTTGCCCTGTAATTCAGGCGTTGGACTTTCATGCATTTACCATTCGTAGTGGGTTATACCATCTCCACCTCACTCATATAATAAAGAAAATATTACATTCTAGCATTAGCCGTACGGATACTTATTGTAGTTTTAACTCGGTGTTCTATCTTTATTAACCTTTCTAGGAACTTTCGCTAACACATAATAATTTGGACCATCTACTTACTAAATCTTCATCTACATTCATTTGAGTTTAATGTTATCACTAGATACTTATTATTATTCCATTCCCGCTTATCTAGGACAACCACTACATTCCATTACTAATGTTGCTCCTAATTTCTTTCATATCTTCATGGGAGGTGAGCATATACTAATACACATTACTGTAGACATTCAGATATTAATACACTAACATAACTATCATTTTCATACTCCTTTACCCATACTCGTCACGTGGTTTAGACATTAAGCTACATTTCTACTGTCACTTGAACTACTTACAACTTTATGTCTAACCTCAAATTTAATCATTCGCATTACTTTATGATATTGATCTGGTATGTCGTGCGAGGGCACCATACCAGCATTAACCAATTAGTCCAAATTTTCATTCAAGACCATTAGATCTTCCTCTTAATAACATAAGTACTTCCTTAGGCTGACCATTACAAGTCGATTATTTCATACCATACCATAATTAACCTACCATTTATTTCACTAACACGTACCAATAAATTTACAGATTCTTGCTTATCAATCAGGAATTAAACATTTTACTAACCTCGCCTTCATTGCGTAGATCAGTGGTCCGGGAGCCGGATCGATCCGCTTCTTTACAGGTACCTTTCGTACCACAATTTGGTCTCATTCATTCGTGAAATATGCTCCCACTCGTGAGCATCCTTCCAACAGCTTTATTACTATCATTATACTAATAATTTCATCATTCTTATCTGTAAAAATTAACGGTTAGCACATAACTTTTCATATTTGCATTCCACATGGTGTTTGTTCGCCTATGACTCTTTCACAATTTCTTACGTACATGTTTTAAACATATCACATTCCATTTCTTGCATACAGTCTTTTCATTTTATTGGTTATTTCGTTAACCTTTGCAGTTTGACTTTTCAAGGTCAAACTAGCACTTCTTACTTATCGCAGACGTATCGAAGTACACGTTCGTACTTCTTTTCCATTCATGAATACTTGTAAAGACTGCATTACAGTATTTCAGTATCCTTGTCAAAACCTACCCTTCCCATCCACTCTTAAGTTATTGTCCAGGTCGTAACCCGTCATTCATTCTGACCCTCAAGAGTCATTTAGTAATATGTCTAATACATAACTTGTTTCAAAGTTTCTTTCTTCCAACTAAATTTTGCTACAAGAACCGTTATCAACGGTTATACTCACTTATTTAGGGGGCCAAAAGTTTTCTTTCTATTTTTTCTATCACTTGCCTTCTTAATTTTTATTTCACTCCGTTTGACTTTTCGGAAGTTTAATTTGTAAATACATCCTTACATATACGTATTAGTTATCTTATTCTGACACATCACTCAAAACCCTAAGAGGTTGAAGAAAGGGGATCGCATGGTTGAACGAAAGAAAAAGATGGAGCATCGATGCGGGTTAAAACTAAAGTTACCTGTGGAGAATCATGGAGAATCGAGCAGGTTAAAATTAAAGTTATCTGTGGAGAATCGCTGCTGTGGAGATCTCGACGGAGGTGGGGAAGAAACGACAGAGCGTCGCTGGGAGATCTCGACTGAGGTGGGGCTGTGGAGATACAATGGAGCGTCGCCTGTGGAGAAGAGGATAGGGTTTTTGTTCATTTGTTGCGGTCTAGCTTTTTGCTAGTCAGTGTGTTACAAAATTTTAGCCGTTAAAAAAATATAAAAAAAAAACAATGACTTATTATGTTAACATGCACATCCATAACTATACGTTTAAAGACATTAAATGAAACAAAATTTTAGGTACACTAAAAGCTGTCGTTGAAGTTCTGAAGTCAAGAGTCGGACTAAGAGGTTGTTGGTAGCAAACAAAACAAGCTTCTTTTGTGACAAGAATATTTTATCAGGAATCCAATTTGCATCAGGTGGTCCAACAGGGATAGAATTATGAGGATGAGATTCCTGCATGACAATGCCCTCCATCGATCGTGTTATTCAAGATGCTAAAATAAGGATTTAAGCGACTCTCAAACAGGTTTGGGTCAACTAACACGTTCGGGTTGACCCGTATTAAAAACGGATCAGGTTCGGCTTGACCCATTTAGAAAAAAAAACTTTTATATTTTTGTTTTTGTTTTTTCCGTTTCTATTTTATAAGTTAGTTATAATAATGTTAGTTTTGACACATTATTTTATTTATTTGTCACATTCATACTCATCATTAAACATGTTATCGATAACCCGCTTAAAACCCAACAACTTGTTTATAGATCCTCAACTTGTATGACTCATTTTAAAAAATATGGGTTAAACGGGTCGAGTTCGGGTTGACCCAAATTTATATGGGTCGGGTTATGGTTGAACTTTTTGACCCGAATAATAATATGGGTTGGGTTCAGATTGAACATTTAAACCCGCCAACCCGCAACCTGTCAATCCATCAACCCGACACAATTGACACCCCTAGTCAAAATACACTAAATAATGGTAGCAAGTTTTAAAATGTTCGTAAACTAGTAGATGCCCCGCCCGCGTTGCGGGGCGATAGCCGAATAATTTTCAACCAATTAAAAAAAGACCACTATAATTTTGCTAGGGAAAAAAAAAACAAAAACGATGATAAGACCGTAATTTTGAGCTCAGGGCAAAACTGTAATTTTTCAGGACTAATGAGCCAGTGTTAGGCAACTCCTTGACACAAAAAAAAAAAAATCGAGTAAACCAATTAAAACAAAAAACCTTTATAGTTTTGGTAAAAAAAACTAAAATGATGGGAAAAACGTAATTTTTAACTGAGGGCGAAATCATAATTTTAATTCAGGGATAAATCGTAAACTAAATGGACCAACGAGCGAGTGCCAGGAAGTTGCCGGCACGACTGTGATTTTGCACTGGGGGCAAACTTGTAATGTCACCAGGAAGGCAAAATGTTAATTTAAGTTGAGGGAAAAATCGTAACATGGCTGTGAGAAAAAAAAAAAAACTAACGGCGAAAGTAAAAATTTATACGGGGCAAAATGGTAAATTTGAGCCGAGGGCAAAATTAGAATTTTTAGCTGGGAGGAAAAACGTAAATTTATTTTTTAGCGTGGGCAAAAACATAACTTTGACCTGATGGCAAAATTGTAATTTTAAGGGGAAAAACTAATGGCAAAACTGTAAATTGAAACGGGTCAAAATCGTAATTTTTAACCGGGGGCAAAATCGAAATATTTAGCTGGGAACAAAAGCGTAAATTTATTTTTAAGCGGGGGCGAAAACATAAATTTGAACTGATGGCAAAAGCGTAAATTTAAAGCAGGACAAAATCGTAATTTTGTTGGGCCAATAGGAGACTGTCTGGCAAAAAAAAAAAGAGCCTGCCGCCCTTTTTAGCCAATTGAGGGGAGGAACTATTAAAATCTTACGTCATCATCTTATAAATGTAGTAGTTAAGCGGGGGCGAAAACATAAATTTGAACTGATGGCAAAAGCGTAAATTTAAAGCAGGAGAAAATCGTAATTTTGTTGGGCCAATAGGGGACTGCCTGGAAAAAAAAAAAAAAAAGCGTCTGAGTCAATTGAGGGGAGAAACTATTAAAATCTTACGTCATCATCTTATAAATGTAGTAGTTGATAATAGCTGGTTTTTAAATAATGTATTGAATAATATAACATTAAACATTGGTAACATGAATTACTTTTTTAGTTGTGATAAATTTTTCATTATTGGCAACATGAATTAAATTTTCACTGTTGGTAACATGAATTTTGTATCTTTCATCACCTTTATATGAAATTTGTTCAGTTCTTAAGATTATGGTCCTCACATGTGTTTGGGTGAGTTCATCTTCATTTAAAAGTTAAAGAGCATAAACAAGAAAGAAACTAAGAATATTCATTTTAATCAATGGTTGATTCATCTATCAAACAAAAACTTGTTTGGCCAAAGTAAATATTTGGACCACAAGATATTTTTTATTATTGTTAACAAGAAAGATAAATCATGCATAAAAAGTTATTCCATTTTGTCTTTTCTTCACAACTTATGAAGTGTAAATATAAACTTTCTTGTTACCATTATTTTGATGCATTTTGTTAATTATTTTTAGAAGGATTATACGTCGAAAACAACTCGACATTGCCACTAGTAGAGATTCGAAGCGTGACTTATCATGAGGTAGAATATCTCACGTAAGAAAAAATCATGTGCCTAGACAAACTTTAAACTTTATCGTTCGTCGCTGCAAATTTGAATGAATGTCTTATAAAACAAGTTAGCAAACAAACCATTAAAATCTCACTCATATGGTATGGTCTGAAAGTAATAAGATGAAAGTAAACATTTTCTATATCACTTATAAGATAGTCTTTAAGTATAAGTTCTTTATTATATAATAAACAACTTTCTTTGCTAAAAATCAGGCTTTATTAGATTAATCTATATCCATATCATCTAACAAATAAAAATCCTAATGGATACATGATATGATTCTAGGCCCCCTTAAGTTTTGTTTCGCGTCTCAATCTTCTATTAATATTAATGTATTAAAATAACATATATTTAGATATTTAATATAAATCTAATTATGAATTTAATATGAAATTAATTAAGAGGAATTATAATTTACAACTTTACTTAACAATTTTGAAAAATAAATTTATATTATGGATAATTATTATATATCTTATTTCTATTAGGGTGTGCATTATTCGGGTAGTTCGATTATTATCTCCAACTGAAACCAAAGTCATCGGTTAACCTATTTTATTAACCAATCAGTTTTTGGTTAATCAATTCGGTTTATTCATTTAGATTGATGTTTTTAGGTTTGATTCGTTTAATAGCCAAAACCAAACTTTGGCTAAACCTTTTGCTTAGAAATACATGAAATGGATGTATAAATACATGGAATGGAAGTATAAATACATAAAATGAAGGTATAAAATATGAAATACATGAACTCAAGGTATAAAAACAAGAAATATATTAAAATATGAATGTTTGGTTTGGTTCAGTTCGGTCAATTTTGGTTAAAAGAGGGTACAAAAAAATCGATAGCCGATTTTGGTTAATTCAGGTTTCGGTTAATCGATTTTCAGTTCGTTCAGTTTTTAGTTGATTTTGGTAAATGATTCAGTTATTGCTCACCGTTAAACACTGTAAATCACGTAAATCAATTTTTTTAGTCAAACAAATTTAGCAACAATATATTTAAATTAAAGAGAATAAGATACTCTTTTTTATGGTGTACTATAAAAAATATTAATGTACAAAAAAGATATGAACATTTATAAATCGTTGGGGTAGATAAGTTTTTATAAGGGAAAAAGTATTACTAGCTAATTAACTATGGTTATGTTAAAGAAGAACGAATTAAAGTCTAACTTATATGTGGGGTTAAAGTCTAATTAGTGTTTAAAGGCTAATTTACCCTTGTTTTAAAAGAAAACATTCGAGGACGTATGTTACAATTGTAGGTCATCTACTTTTTTCCAGTCTCTCTCTCCTAGTTAATTGTAGATAATCCATTAACAAATGGATTTAATATGAAATTAATTATAATTTTTCTAAAAAGGAATTGGCATGTAATAATTTCACCTAAACCTTATTGGTCATTAATAACCCCATCTCAGAATATTCCCCCCACCAGTCCCACATTTTACATATTTTTCCTACAATGGTCCACCGTTAAAAAAATTTAACGGAGTTAAGTTTTTTTCCAAATTACAAACAGATTTTTAAGGGTTTTTGATCAGAACGATGATACGAGTCCAGTGATGTAAAATATACTTCGAAATGGTGCTCCAAGTGACTTGATTTTGGTTAATTGGAAGTTTAAACACCCGAATTGAAGCGTCGTTTTCATCGTTTGGAGCATCGTTTCGAGGCAAGTTTTACATCAATAGACTCGTATCGTCGTTCTAATCAAAAGCCCTAAAAAATCTATTTGAAATTTGGAAAAAAAGCTTAACTCTGTTAAGTTTTTTTAACGGGGGACCATTGTAGGAAAAATAGGTGAAATGTGGGACTGGTGGGGGAAATATTTTAAGATGGGATTATTAATGGCCAATAAGGTCTAGGTGTGATTATTACAGTTCAATTTCCCTTTTCTAAATAAACTCATTTTATTACTTATAAACTTATATTTTAGAATTCAAATACCACTAAATTCAAAATTATATTCATTAAAATATAAAAAAAATGAAGAATAATGAACACAATTATTTTTTATGAGTGATTTCAAAATAAAAATTAAATTTTTAATACAGCCGGATGGTTTGAATTGTAAAAACATGTCAAATAAAAAAATAAGTAGTATTAAAAAAATCAAAAATTTAGTCCTTAATTTTTTATATGTATTCGTATTTCTAAATATTTATAATTGCAATTTAAGTTAACTTAATTGCGTTAAAATAATATTTAAAGGAGTAACTGCATTTTAGTTGAATTAACTTTTATCAATTACATAAAAAAAGTTAATACACAATTAAAAAACATGTGTTAAAAATTAACTTAACAAAATTCATAAAGGTCACGTTAAAGCTTATTTTTCAAAGACATATCTTGAAGATTGTATAAGTTAACAAATGACATATATTTTATTCAACCATGTAATGCATGGTATTCTTTAGAGTTAATTACACCATTAGTCCTCGTGGTTTTGTCAAAGTAACAACATTGGGTACTTTTTTTTTGTTGCAACATTGAGTCCCATGGTTTTATTTATTTTTGTAACAATGTTAGGTATTAATTAAGGCAAATCTTAGTTAAAAACTAACTTTAAAGTATGGATATTTTCGTCATTACAATAATCTTTTGTAAGTTTTTTGTAACAATGGTTTTATTTTGTCAAAATAACTACTATGTTTTTGTAAGTTTTTTCTTTTAATACGTATTTACCTACTTACATATGATTGTGTCATTGTGGACTAAGCCACTGCTATACTAACTAATGTTATAATAATGAATGTTTTGATAAACATTCACCTGATTAGTAAAAGTGGTATATATGTGATGATTAAGATGGATCTAATATTAAGTATGGTATTTGATTAAAAAAATATTTTAAACGTAAATGGTATAATAACATCTATCATTAATCTTTTCTTGATGAACATTCACTGAATAGTAAAAGTGATATACTACAGCCAGTGTTGATTAAGGTGGACTCTAGCTTTTTTTCTTGTAGGGCATTTAATTAGAAAAGCATGGGTATTATTGTGTTTGAGTCGTTTCATTTTTTCTTTCTGAAACTTATACTGAGTTGTTTTCCAACAAAATTCATCAATAGCAACGATCATCGTAAGAGGGGAGAATAATATATATTAAATAGTTTAATTTAATGTAATGACGAAAATACCTTTGTTTTGTAGTTAGTTTTTAACTAAGGTTGCCTTAATACCTAACATTGTTACAAAATGAAACCACAAGACTCAATGTTGCAACCAAAAAAAAAATGTTAGTACGTACCGAATGTTGTTATTTAGACAAAACCACAGGAACTAACAATGTAATTAACTCTATTATTTAACTCGTGCAATACGTAAGTTTTTTTACAGACACAATTTCTTTTCATTACTAAATATATAACATTACATTTATGCAACATGTGTAATATACATGATTATAACCTAGTATAGATATAAATATAAATATAGATATAAATTACGTTTTTTCAACATGATACATGTGATTTTAACCTAGTAAAGATGAAAAAAAAAAAAAACAAATTAGTAGAATTCAGCTTCTATTATTGTGGGACTACCCCACTTGGTAGAGGCTAATGCCTCTTAGAGGAGAGATCTTAGGTTCAAATCTAGATAAAAAGAGTTATTTAATTAATTAGAAAAAGAGTAAGGTTTGTCATTAAAATAAAATAGAATCCGGTTTTTTCATGAATAGAAACCATATGTTATACAGACTTACTGTAATTATTTTTCGTTGAAGATCATGTTTTTATCAACTATCATATCAGGCCCGTTAAGAAAAAAAGAAATCATGTAGAATAGGTCTCGGGTTGGCTCCTAGCTATATTTAACTCTTCAATAAAATACCCTCCCCACATGAGAACTCAGTTTATTTATATATCATCACTAGGTTAAAATCCAGTGTATTACACTTGTTGATTAAATATACTTTTATATACCAAGTAATAAAAAGTTATATCTTTAAAAACCCGTATATTGCATGTCACACCCAACTGATGGCGGAAACATCGGAGTTAGACGAAATAGATTGCTCGAGACATCATAACACTAATAATTGTGACAAGTATTTAAAGAGTAAATTTCATTTCATTTCTAAAGAATCAATTACAAGAATTTGAAATAAATACAACATCATGAATAATGAAATACAATGCACTAACACTAGTACAAAAAAGAGCAAATAAGACGGTTTAGAAAAGTCGTTTAAGACGATTTTATGGAAAGCGACATATTTGAGATTTGGAATTAAACCTATTTTATTGGACCGTCTTATTTTGATAAATGAAACCGCCATATTTGAGATTTGGATTTATGAAATCTCCATTAAACAGTCATATTAGACCTAATATATTAAAACGTCATATTAGGCCTATTTTATTATATGGAACCATCATATATTTCTCATTTTATTATTAAAATTTTATATATTATTATGTAAACCGTCATATTAGGCCTAACATATATTAACAGTTTGATAAAACTGTGGAGAAATTGGGGATGGGGCCAGATTTTAGAGTAATATCTTACCAAGGGTATGATATTAGCGGTTTTACATTTTACACTAAAAAACAAGATGATAATGAGTCCATTTACGCCACTTGTTATTTCATATTATATATAATACGTAATGTTCATCATATTATTCCAAATTTAATAATCATATTCCATACCTGATGTTCATCATTTTATCCAAAAGAATGGTATTTTGGAGGGAAGAAAACAAAAACCCTCAAAAGTTGCAAATCCCGCCCAATTTCTTATTCCCCAAATCAAAACCCCCAAAATCCTCCATCTTCCCACCATTACTTCATTCGCATTTTCATCTCCCCCATTGTTTCTCGATCTGGTTGTGAGGTAAGTCTTCATACTTTTCTTAATTTCTAGATATTTACAACATTAATCTCTATTTCCTACTGTGTTTTTGCTATCTGGATTTTTAATTTCGTCTTGAACTATAAAACGATTGGAGGTTTAGGGTTTTAGTTCGCTGTTTAACGAACGAGGAATCAAATCGTTTGATATCATACCTAGGGTTTATTTTTGTTCGTGTCACTATGTGTGTGATTTGCGTGGCTGTTTAACAAACGAGGGTTTACTGGCACCACTGATCATGTATTCATTCAAATAGAAGAATCAATGAGAGAGTATTTGGTCAATTGGTCCATTGATGTCATCTCTAAATTAGACTGTTAGACAAGTCTTTAAGCATAAAACCTTTTCTGATGCAAGGAACATAACAGTCTTAAAGTGGACAAACCCCTTTCTTTCAGTATTATTTTCGGTATACACAATATAATATTCGATCAAAATATTCATTTTTAAAACAATGAAACTTAGTGTGATTCTCAAATTGCTTTTTAAGAAAGCAGATCCTCAACTTCCTAAGTTATCAATTTTTATAATAAGGCACGAGTTTGTTTTTTCACAACCAACAATCTATTATATTACTTGCAGACAAAAGATCTTTTGAATTTTTGCCATCTTGGTTTCGATACATGTACAAAACTACTTAAATTAGTGATTTCATTAAATAATAAATTAAAAAAAAGTATTATCATAAGTGTTACCTTTAAGTGTGAAGTGGTCAATTGGTCCATTGATGTCGTCTCTAAAGTAGACTGTTAGACCGTGGGGTATGGTGGGGCATATGTTGGGGGCATGGTGCAACACGTGGACTATGGGGCACCCAAGACCAAAAGCCAATTTCAAAGGGATATGGGTTGGGTGGCGTGAAAAAAAAAGGCAATTTCAAAGGGCTAGTGCTCTTGGCCAATGAGGTTCCGCCATGTCATGTGGGTAGCCCTGCCCAACGCCCGGGCTGAAACCCCCGCCCAAACCCAAGCCTACCCGGGGTGGTGACGTGGGCGTTTGTACCCAACCCACGCCCCAACCCCCGCCCCATACCCCATAGTCTTAGACAAGTCTTTAAGCATAAAGTCTTTACAACTCTTTTCCTTAACCTTGAATAACTTTTTTTTAAAACGAATTGATCTACCCTTGAAAAATCATCAAAGATCAAACCCCTTTCTTTCAGTATATCAGTGCCACACACTAAAAATTTATACTGTAGTGCATTATTTGAAAATTGAAAGCCAATATACCAAATGACACAAGCTAGAAAAATACACATATAGTCAAGTTACTACTTAGTGGCCATAAAAAGCCTTATATATCATTAATTATTGGGCAGAAACAGCACCACATAGAAAAACAGCTGCAGACATATTTAAGATGAGAGAGCTTATTCCCATAACAAAAGTTTCTGATATGTTAATTATATTATGTAGCCCATTGTGCCAGGTTTGATACCACAACAAAATCCCATAGTTACTAGTTAGATTGTTAAAGTGTTAAGCCATGGTTTAAAAAACGGCCGAGGCGTCCGTACTGAGGCGCGCCTCGAGGCGGAACAGAGGAAAAACGTATATGAGGCGGCGCCTCAGGGTCAGATACTATACGTACGCCTCAGTGGGGTGAACGCACGATTCGTGTCGAGGCGGAACTATTTTGTCGAGGCGTAGGCGACAAACTTATTGGCGGCAATAATAAACTAGCGCGTCTTTTTGTTGTTTCTTTAAATAGCTTTATAGGGTTAATCTTGAAATCGTGATCCCAAATACACAAAAACCCTCTGCAATCGTGATTCTTCTTCAATCTTCAACACAGGTAAGCTTTCTTTAATCTTGAACTATTTTGTTTCTTAATAATTGATGATGATTGTTAATTGATTCTGTTATGGCTGATTTTAATGATACTTGCTGCTGTTATTTGATCCTGTTATGGCCGCTTTTGATGATTGTTAATTGATGATTATTGTTAATTCATTCTCAATGCTTTGTTTAATCGATCATGAATAAATATTGCTACAGCTAATGTTTTTTTTTCTGCTGTAAATGTTATGGCTGCTGTTAAAGTAAGTTCTGATTCATTTTCTATAGCTTGTTTATTTTTAGATTTTAGTTAACTAATTGTAAGCTCAATTAACTATTTAGTGTCGTCTACAACCTAATGGATGGGAGTGCGGTTATTGTGTTATGTTGGCTATGTATGATTTTGTGATTCGTAACAGAGAACATATGGTAAGTATATTTATACATTCCTATTTATATACGTTTAACAACAATGTGTATTAAACTTTAACCTAATTTTTATCTATCTATATGTTTTAGTTGGCAAATAAAACTAAAATGGTTCGTCAAGGTGAAATTGATGAATTTGTAGAGCGTACTTTAAAGGTGTTTATATCATCTTTTGGTGACGTTGAGGATGAGAAGGATCAATGAAGGTAAGTGTATTAGTATACGAATCTATTCATAGTATTTTTTTTTTCAGTTTTTCTACATTTTTATAAATATTTGTTTAGGACACTTTAGTGAGCTTCCGAACATAGTCTTTTGATTCATTATATTGAGAATTAATTGCAAAGATGGTTAAGTCACTTTGACCCGTTCGTCTATTTGACCCCAAGGGCCTAGGCACACATATTATTAGGGTTTCTTAGGAGCAACACATGGCTTTGTATTAATGTTGACTATAGTTGGCATGACTTATGCATTAAATTTTTCTAGATTTTGGGATCGTGTTTTATTTTAATCCTAAATGTTAGCTGATAGACATTTTATTTGTTTTGATCAGTGGCAAATGAATTCTGGTTAGCTGGTGTTACTTAGAGCTTGTGGTGGATGAAGGATGTTGCACAAAGTCAAAGGTTTTTGAAGTGTTTTTTTGCATAGGTGTAAAACTGAATGATTTGATGTTTTTTTATGTTTTTTCTTTGTTAAATTGAATGCTTTAGACTAATGGGTCAAGATGGATTCTTTAGCTATTTATAAAACGGTTCATTGTTTGGTATATCCTTTTCATATATGTGTTTGTAAATCTCATGAATCAACATGAATTGGGTGAAATATATGGATGCACCACCTAACCAACCGGCTATTAGCTCCACCACAAACCGTCTTATTAGGCTTTAATATATTGCTTTATAAATATGACGGTCAATACATCGAAACCGTCTTATTAACACACCACAAACCGTCTTATTAGGCTTTAATATGACGCTTTATATATATTAAATATGACGGTTGATGTGTGTAAAATGCAACATATAAATTACATCAAATGAGGCATAAAACTAACCCTTTTTTAGTACTAATATTGGAAAAAGAGTGTTTTTGTCTTCCTTTTGTATTTTCAGGATTAAATGAGCTCAAAAACGCAAAAGAAGCAAAAAGACAGCTAAATCCAACATAAATACAAGAAAAGGAACATTAGTGGATTGCCCGAACCCTCAACGGCACCTTCCAAAGCAAAATAGAGAAAACAGAAGGCTGAACACGCCCCGTGCTCAGCCAGCACGGGGCCGTGCCCAAGAAGCAGCAGAAAAGACAAACCTATAGAAGCTTCTATTGCCCACCACGGGCCGTGCTCAGCGGACACGGGGGCGTGTCGAAAGTACAGCAGGCGCATTTATTGTAATTGCGAATTACAATTAATGAGGAGAGAGAGTGTCAGACGGGCACGGGGCCGTGTCCAGCGGACACGGGGCCGTGTCCAGCTCTCTGTTCAGCCTATAAATAGGAGTGCTTGGATTCATTTCATCTCATCCCTTGGCACACCACCTCTCTCACACTTCATCCACCACCCACCACCATCACAACACCATCATCCACCACCATCATCCATTGTCCATCATAGAGTGTGTGAGTCGTCTCGGGATCCAAGATTGATCGTAAGAGTTCTTGACAATCAAGGCCATGTTTGCCTAAGTCTCTTACATCACTTGGTGAAGACAAAGTGTCTAGTATAATACTTTTTATTTCTAATCTTTTGCACTTTTTATTTGGTTTTGTATTAATGACTTTAATAACTAGTTACTTATGTTGAAGGTGATCTTTCCTTATCGTTTGTCCGTGGTGTCTTGGCATTATTTTACTGTCTATATAAAATAAAGGATTTTCACCATTCATATCTCCACGGTCTATATGGAGGTATGTTGGCTACCTGGTAGGGGGTTAAGGGAACGGTTTGGTAAAGGTCTTGCCATTGTTCAGCGTTTAGAGGTCCTGCAATGGACCTGGGTCAAATTTAGTAGGACCTCCTTCAATACTTCACGGTATTGGATGGCGGGGGTCCAAACTCTTTGATCCCCTCATAAGTTAACTACTATTAATACTATAACCCGGCTATTTAGGACTGTATCCCTGCTGACTCAGACTACTTAGTCGAGGGTAACGTCACCGCCAAAAGCGGGGCCTACCACAATACTGCATTGATAACTTAATTCATTATCTTCCAATAATCCACCCCTTTAGGATTGTATCCCTGCTGACTCAAACTACTGGGGTGAGGGTAACGTCACCTTCAAAAGAGGGGCCTACTACAATAACTAAGATAATCTCTTAATTATGTGCAAAAGTGCGGAAATAATCAAAGGTTATACTAGATACGAGTCGGAACCAAGTGATTCATCTTGTCTATCTGTTTTTATTTTTTTTATTTTTATTTTCAGCATTTTATTTAGTTTTTATTTTTTCTTAGTTTAAAACATTTTTCTAAACTTTTATTTTGGTTAGACGTTGAGGATAAACCGGTATTAAAAGCTCTTGTGTCCTTGGACGACCTCGGTATCTTACCGACGCTATACTACACTCAACGATGGGTGCACTTGCCCATATGTGTGTTTAGTGTTAGTGAAATATCGTGTTTTATAAATTTAAAACTTGGCTAAAATAAGTGTTAAAAAAAGGGCTTAAAATATACACCTAAAATATACGACACTTCGCACGCATCAACGGTTAACAAACACAAACGTCATATTAGGCTTTAATATGGAACCTTAAAACATATCAAATATGACGGTCTATTGAAACGTCTTAAAAGGTTTTAATACCAAATATGACGGTAATGACCAAAAATGACGGTGTCTTTTAAGACGATTAATATACCGTCATATTTGATTGAAAAACTGTCATATTAGATGTCTCTTTTTGTACTAGTGTAAGAATACAAATTAAAGTGTGTATTTAAGCATCCTACTAGATTCCATGCATCACCAACATCATCGCTAAACCTGCAACATGTTTTAAAAAACATAGTTCAATACAAAGGTATTGGCGAGTACACTAGTTTTAGACTCGTGGCATGTATATAAAAGTATTTTTCAATCCAACATAGCATTTGGTATACAAGGTCAAACTATCATGCATAACAATATGTCAACTCTAGTGTCCACTAGTATTTAGCATCCCTCGTCACAAAAGCAACGAGACCGTTATAGAATAAAGACTTAACAAAACCCCGTCGGGTGGTGTGCTACTCCTATAGCGCTAATATTTGTTTAAGCCGAGTTAACAAGTAGTATGTATTCTAGCATAAACCTAAGCATAACAAAGCATGTATACGGATCAAATGAATAAAAGCATGTTTGTGAATTGTGTGGTTTAACAAGTAAAACATGTTGCACCCAAAGTGTATTAAAAGGAAAATGGGTCAAGTGTACTCACAAAATTGCTAAGTCTTCTGATTTCTTGTAAGTAACGCACGAGTAAGAGATTGGGAAAATCCGAGAGAATGAACGAGAGCGATTAACCTAGGTATAAAATACCATTCGAGAGGTGATTAATTTAAGTTTAAATAATTATCCTAATCTTTATGATTTGCATAATAGTGATATATGTATTTAACTCGTTATAAAGTAATTAATTGCTTTATGATAGTTCATCATTTTTTTTTGGTCTCATAAAATAATATTACATTTTATATACGATAAAGTTGGTATATATTAATCTAAATTTGAATTTATAGTGGTATCTGAAAGCTATACAGTAAAATTTAATTAAAATATAATAGCAGTAATATAAATAATAGAAAAAAAGAACCATAAAAAAATGGTTAGTAAAAATAAACAAGATTGAATTGAGTTTTCAATATTAGACGCTAAAGGTATGATTTAATTTAACTTTTACATGGACAATCATTTGGTAAATTATTTAGTAATATCAAAACACATAATATTTAATTAAAACTTTACATCACAATTTTTACACAAGCCACATAGAATCCGATAATCTTACACTTTTATTAAAATAAAATATGATAATAATAATATTAAGAGCATAATAGGCATATGGAGCATTTAATAAAAAAAACAATTTAACTAACTGATTATATTTAAAAATATAAGAAAAATTTATAAGTGGTACACGAATTCTTTAATAAAATAATTGCTATAATCAAACAACATGCTAAGACCGTGGGGTATGGTGGGGCTTTGGTTGGGGCATTAGTTGACACGTGGATCTTGAATATTTACAAACCCAAAGCTAAGTTTTAAGGGGTATGGTGGGGCTTGGGTTGGGCGTGGCTGGGCTGGCGTGGCCTAGCCTCATCAACATTTTTTTTAATATATATATATATATTTATAACTACATAAATAATAAACATACATATTTTTTTAAAAGTACATAAACATACATAATAATTATCAAAATAAAAAACAATCATTCTTCGTCGTCTTCGTCGATTTCGAACCCAGGAATCGTTGAAACATGTTCCACCAAATCAGATCGAAGGTTGTGATGTATATCCCTTGACTTGATCAAAAATTCATTTACCGCTTTATCTTGGTTTGTTACGTTACCTGGTTGGGGGTCATCGTCATCATAGTAGGTAACGACCGCTCTACCTTCATCCTCCAAAATCATGTTGTGAAGAATGATACATGTGTACATCACGTTTCCAATCTGATCCTTGTCCCATAGTCGACAAGGCATTGCCAATATTCGCCACCTTTTCTTCAAAACACCGAATGCTCGCTCGACGTCTTTACGTGCAGCCATCTGGACCCTGTTAAACTTTAATCTCTTTGGATCTGTGGTACCGTGTTTTGTGAACGATTTTACAAAAACCCCCCACTCTGGGTAAATCCCATCAACTAGGTGGTACCCATACACGTACTCAACCCCGTTTACAAAGAAAGTTCCTTTGGGTCCTATACCATTTACCCGATCATTGAAAAGGGGCGAGTTGTTTATGATGATAATATCATTATGTGAACCTGGCATACCGAAGAACGCATGCCATATCCAAAGATCTTGGGACGCAACCGCTTCAAGCATGATGGCTGGACTCCCGTGAAATCCACTCGTGTGAGCGCCTTGCCATTGGGTAGGACAAAGTTCCCAAGCCCACTTCATAGAATCTAATAAACTGCCTAGCATCCCGGGTAGCCCATGATAATCTGCGTGATGTTCCAATAATTGTTTCATGTCACTGAACGAGGGCTTTCTCAAATATCTTTTCCTATAAAGTTCTAGAATACACGAACAAAAGTTGTGAAGACTTTCTCAAGCTACTGTAAATGCAAAACTAAACTAAAATGCAGAAAAATGTGCACGCGTTTTGAAAAACTGATTAGACCGTCGATTTTAAGCTTTCTTAAAATCCTTGTGTCCCCGGCAACGGCGCCAAAAACTTGATGCGTGTGTAGTGTATATATAAGTTTAAGTATATTTTAAGCCCTTTTACACTTTTTTAGTCAAGTTTTAAATTTATAAAACACGATATTTACTAACACTAAACACACATATGGGCAAGTGCACCCATCGTGAGCGTAGTATAGTGTTGGTAAGATACCGAGGTCGTCCAAGGACACAAGAGCTTTTAGTACCGGTTTATCCTCAACGTCTAATCAAATCAAAAGTTTAGAAAAAGGTTTTTAAACTAGAAAAATAAAAACTAACTAAAATGCTGAAAAATAAAATAAAAATAAAAACAGATAGACAAGATGAATCACTTGGCTCCGACTCGTGTATAGTGTAACCTTTGATTATTTCCGCACTTTTGCACTTTTTAAGAGATTATCTTAGTTATTGTAGTAGGCCCCTCTTTTGAAGATGACGTTACCCTCAACCCAGTAGTTTGAGTCAGCAAGGATACAATCCTAAAGGGTCGGATTATTGAAAGATAATTAATTAAGTTATTAATGCATATTATGGTAGGCCCCTCTTTTGAAGGTGACGTTACCCTCGGCTAAGTAGTCTGAGTCAGCAGGGATACAGTCCTAAATAGCTGGATTAAAGTATTAATAGTAGCTTACATATGAGGGGATCAAAGAGTTTGGACCCCCGCCATCCAATACCGGTGGGTATTGAAGGAGGTCCTACTAAATTTGACCCAGGTCCTTGCAGGATCTATACACTGAACAAGGCAAGACTCTTACCAAACCGTTCCCTTAACCCCCGACCAGGTAGCCAACATATCTCCATATAGACCGTGGAGATATGAATGGTGAAAATATTTTATTTTATATAGACAGTAAAATAATGCCAAAACACCTGTAACGCTCCGTTTTTTCTCACTTTCTTATTTTAGCAAGTCGTGTTGTACCTTCTATATTTAGACTCTTGTACTCTCTTTGTAATCTACTGTCGCTTCATTTGTAATTCGAGACTATTGATCATAATGAAAACGAAGCTATTTTATTCATGTTTGTGTTAGACTTATGTGCAAATTTTCACGTTTGAACGATATATTATCCTAGACTCTCAATTCGTTGTTACGCACTAAGCTCGTTAAGCTAATTGAAACTATTAAAATAATGAGATTCGGATCCAAATTCTCGCAACTCGAAAGCCTTGTCAAAATTATATTTTGACCCGACGAGTACCAACCACATTTAGGGTACGAAATCGTCAAGTTAGGGGTGAAACCCGCATCTCGTCGATTAAGTCCCATTCCTCGATTTTCAATCTCGCCAAAGTCCCGATTGTTTCAATCGATTAGAGACGTGTAGTAACTGGAAGGGTAAGATACCGTTAATCGCTTCTCGACGAGAGTATCTTACCTATAGGCCAAAGCACGTTTTCTCTAATTCGAAAGAACTTTCGACCCACTTTGGAATAGTCGACGTTTCTCTACCCGAAACAATCCAATGTTTTATTGAGCCTCTCTTTTATGTATCTCAATTTATATGTGATTTTATACTTGAACGTTCATTCATTTCAAACTTTTTACTCAATTCGCACGTTTATCGCAATCAAAACCAAAAATAATCTCTCGTGAACAAACTAAATTTACAATGCTTTCATTTATTCATGTTATGCTATGTGAAATTCATGGTTATGCTATATGAGACGTTTAAACCTTTTATGCTAGGTGAATCGATTTGAACCCTTTATGCTATATGAATCATTTTATAAAACAATCTTCTTAAACAAACATTATGATCAAGTCTCACCTATTCGTTCTTTTAAATCTTAGATGTCTTCCCGTCACTCCAAAACGTCTAAGAAGTCAAGGTCTCGTTCCAAGAAGAAGATGATGGTCTTCATGGCCAATCAAATTGTGTGCATCGTCCCGAAGGTCGTTACCGAAATTCGAGCTTCCGACACTCCGAACTCCTCCGTCGACTCTAAGGTTGAAGTACGCAAGCCCGTTTCGTTTAACTTTAAGAACTTTTCGCCGTGCCACCCCAAGCCATTCACTGGCAACGATGGGGTGACTGCCATGCTCGAGTGGTTTGATGGCATGGAGGTCACGTTCATCAACAGTAAATGCCCCGAATAGCTCAAAACGCGTAGTGCGACTGGGGTATTCCAAGCCCGAGCTCTCGAGTGGTGGACGAACGAAAGGAACATCCGTTCGAACGAAGAAGCTTATGCTTTGCCCTGGGGAGAAGTCAAGACCCTGATGATGGACGAATTTTGCCCTCCGCATGAGCAACAAAGGCTGGAGGAAGAATTTTGGGCTCTAAAGCAAGTGGGTGATGAGAACCTATCCTACACTACCCGTTTCAAGAAACTTAGCTTCATTGTTCCTCACCTCGTTATGACCACCGAACGCAAGATAAGGAAGTACATCAATGGGTTACCTTCTAGCATGCGCGATACGATCGAGGCAGCCAAACTCGACAATATCGAAGCTGTCTACCGTTTGGCCGCTTCCCTAAACAACAATCGCATTCGCGATAAGCAAGCCGCAAACCCCGTTTCATTCAAGCCAGCCAACCAAATTACCCAACAGTTGAGTAGCAATAGGGGGAAGAAGCGAAAGCAATCGAACCCCGTTTGCAACGCGATAGTGCCACCCGTTAACCCAAATCCTGTTGCTCCTGATAACACCCAAAAGTTGTACACTGGGATTCACCCCAAGTGTGCCACTTATAACTATCACCATCCTCCCAATGCCAGGTGTCGCTGTTGTACCAATTGCAACCGTTATGGGAATGATACCGCTTTTTGCCGCAGCTACCAACAACAACAAGCACCACAAGCTCAGCAAGCACAACAAGCTCCACCTGCTCCTCAAAACACTAGACCAGTTAGAGCTTGTTTCAAATGTGGGGATACTAATCATCTTCGTCCTCAATGCCCACAATGGAATCAAGAGCAGCAACAACCCCCTAGTGGACGCGCTTTCAACCTGAACGCAAATCAAGCGCGCAACGACAATGATGTCGTTAACGGTACATTTCTTGTTAACCATCTTTATGCTTCGATACTGTTTGATACTGGTGTGGACAAAAGCTTTGTGTCCTTAGAATTCGAATCATTGTTAAATTGCACACGCTCTAAGCTACCTAAGTCGTTTTCCATTGAAGTCGCCAATGGCAAATCCATCTTAGTCGATTCCGTTCTTCTCGATTGTCGTCTTACTCTTAACGAGCATGTTTTTACTATCGACCTCATACCCATGCAACTGGGTAGTTTCGACATCATCATAGGCATGGATTGGCTTCAAAAGAACCATGCTGAAATTGCTTGTCACGAGAAATACGTTCGTTTACCCCTTCCATCTGGCGATGTTTTGCACGTCTATGGAGACCGACCTTCAAGGGGACTGAAGTTGATGTCCTGCACATAGGCGAACAAATACTTACGCAAACAGTACTTTGCCTTTTTAGCCCACGTTGTGGAAGAAAAGGGCAAGGGAAAGAGTATAAGTGATGTTCCAGTGGTGCGCGACTTCCCTGACGTCTTTCCTGAAGATTTGCCTGGTCCTCCTCCACCTCGATCTGTTGACTTTCGTATTGAACTCGTACCTGGTGCGACTCTTGTTTCCAAAGCTCCTTATCGTCTTGCACCTTCTGAGATGCAAGAATTATCTACCCAACTTCAAGAACTCCTCGATAAGGGCTTCATTCGTCCAAGTACCTCACCTTGGGGTGCTCCTGTGCTCTTCTTCAAAAAGAAGGATGGCTCTTTCCGCATGTGCATCGACTATCGTGAGCTTAACAAACTCACCGTAAAAAATCGTTACCCTCTCCCGCGTATCAACGATCTCTTTGATCAACTTCAAGGTGCTACTTGTTTCTCCAAGATCGATCTTCGCTCTGGTTATCACCAACTTCGTGTTCTCGATGAAGACATTCCCAAAACCGCTTTCCGCACTCGCTATGGACACTACGAGTTCGTGGTCATGCCTTTTGGTTTGACCAACGCACCCACCCGCCGTGTTCATGGATCTTATGAATCGTGTTTGTAAGTCCTACTTGGATTGCTTTGTGATAGTCTTCATTGATGATATTCTCATCTCAAGCCGATCATGAACGTCATCTTCGTCTTATACTCGAGCTCTTACGTATTGAACGCTTATACGCTAAGTTTTCCAAATGCGAGTTCTGGATTAAAGAAGTCCAATTCCTTGGACACGTTGTTAGTGAAAAAGGAATCCACGTTGACCCTTCAAAAATCGAAGCCGTGAAGAATTGGACCGCACCTAAATCTCCTTCCGAAATCCGTTCCTTCTTAGGATTGGCGGGTTATTACCGCCGATTCATCTCGAACTTTTCAAAGATCGCCGTTCCTCTCACTTCGTTGACTCAAAAAGAGAAACCTTTTGCTTGGGGTCCTGAGCAAGAGGAATCTTTTCAGACTCTCAAAGATTTGCTTTGCAACGCTCCTATTCTCACTCTTCCTGATGGGAATGATGATTTCGTGGTGTATTGTGATGCCTCAAACCGTGGTCTTGGTTTCGTTCT
Organism: Helianthus tuberosus; assembly: GCA_030545235.1. Lineage (NCBI taxonomy): Eukaryota > Viridiplantae > Streptophyta > Magnoliopsida > Asterales > Asteraceae > Helianthus > Helianthus tuberosus. The sequence continues at coordinate 37,159,416 of CM060436.1, forward strand.
CATGCAACGAGGCAAGGTCATCGCTTATGCCTCTCGCCAACTCAAGATACATGAGAAGAATTATACTACCCACGACCTCGAGCTTGGCGCAGTTGTTTTTGCGTTAAAGATCTGGCGACACTACCTATACGGTACAAAGTGTGTGGTTTTCACTGACCATAAGAGACTGCAACACATCTTTAACCAAAAAGAGCTTAATATGCGTCAGCGACGTTGGGTGGAATTACTTAACGACTATGACTGCGAGATTCGCTACCACCCTGGTAAAGCGAATGTCGTGGCCGATGCACTTAGTCATAAGACTCATGTAGATTATATTCGTTGTTTTCATATCTCGAGCGATCTTCACAATTGCATTCGTGAAGCCCAATACTCATCTATCAACGAAGGTTCCATGTCTGTATAAATACGTGGAGCTACTGAAGACCTACTCACTTCAAAATCTGATGGTCTGCTCTACTGTCGTGATCGCATCTGGGTACCAGATCGCGACAATCTTCGTGATCTCATTATGAACGAGGCACACAAATCCAAGTACTCAATTCATCCTGGTGCTGACAAGATGTACCATAATCTACGTACGTCCTATTGGTGGCCCGGTATGAAGAGAGACATTGCCTTATACGTTTCTAAGTGTCTTACCTGTTCGAAAGTTAAAGCCGAGCACCAACGACCTTCTGGTCTACTCGAACAACCTGAAATCCCCGTTTGGAAATGGGATAGCATTGCAATGGACTTCATAACTAAACTCCCTCGTACACCTTCTGGTCACGATAGTATTTGGGTAATTATCGATCGTTTAACCAAGTCTGCTCAATTCATCCCTATTCGCAAAGATTTCGAGGTTGAACGACTTGCTCGCTTCTATACTGACGAAGTCATACGCTGTTATGGTATACCTCTCGACATCATTTCTGATCGTGATGGTCGATTTACTTCACGTCTCTGGCAAACTTTCCAGTCCGCTATGGGTACTCGTTTGAATCTCAGTACGGCCTTTCATCCCCAAACGGATGGACAGACGGAACGTACTATCCAAACCCTAGAGGACATGCTCCGTTCTTGTGTCATCGACTTTGGTGGTAGTTGGGATGTGCATTTACCATTGATCGAGTTCTCGTACAACAATAGCTACCACTCCAGTATTCAAATGGCTCCATTCGAGGCATTGTATGGTCGCAAATGCCGATCTCCTTTAAGCTGGCACGAGATTGGTGACAAACAATTTACAGGCCCTGAAATCATACAAGAAGCAACGGATAAAATTCTGTAAATCCGTGATAACCTACTCAAGGCTCGAAGTCGTCAAAAGAGCTATGCTGAGAAGGGACGCAAACCAATGGAATTTAACGTTGGGGACCATGTTCTACTCAAGGTGTCTCCATGGAAAGGAGTGGTTCGTTTTGGTAAAAAGGGAAAACTTGCCCCTCGCTATGTTGGTCCTTTCAAGATACTCGAAAGGATTGGTAAGGTGGCTTATCGACTCGATTTACCCCAAGAACTCAACAACGTTCATCCAACATTTCACGTCTCAAATCTAAAGAAGTGTCTCGCTGAAGAAGGACTTCAAGTTCCTCTCGAAGATCTCCAAATAAACGACACTTTGCATTTTGTGGAGAAATCCGTCGAAATCATGGATCAAGTTGTTGAGACGCAGTAAAATTCCTATCGTCAAGGTTCGATGGTAAGGGAAACGTGGCGCCGAATTCACTTGCGAACTCAAGAGTGACATGAAGATGAAGTATCCACATCTTTTCCCTGCTTCTTCCTAAATTTCGGGACGAAATTCCCTAAAGGAGGGGAGACTGTAACGCTCCGTTTTTTCTCACTTTCTTATTTTAGCAAGTCGTGTTGTACCTTCTATATTTAGACTCTTGTACTCTCTTTGTAATCTACTGTCGCTTCATTTGTAATTCGAGACTATTGATCATAATGAAAACGAAGCTATTTTATTCATGTTTGTGTTAGACTTATGTGCAAATTTTCAAGTTTGAACGATATATTATCCTAGACTCTTGATTCGTTGTTACACTCTAAGCTCGTTAAGCTAATTTAAACTATTAAAATAATGAGATTCGGATCCAAATTCTCGCAACTCGAAAGCCTTGTGAAACGAATAAACGTTTAAAGATTTCATTTCGTTATAAATATGGTTGCTTTTTTTAAATTATTTAAAATGATGAAATTAATTATTTATTTTTCTTTTTTTTACTATTTAAAAGTTATTTTTATAATAAATTTATTTAGTTCCGTTAGATTTTTAAGGTTAAGAAATAACCTAGTTAAATTACTTAACCAATAACTAATTGGATAAAATACTTTATAACTTAGTAGTTTAAACTATAAATGATATAACATAACTAGTTAAAGTTCAGGGGTAAAGTGTGTAACAAATGATAATATAAGGTTTTTAGTTAAAAAAAAATAAACAAAAAGACTGAAGGAAGCTGGGATCGAACCCGGGTCTTCAGCGACTCCAAGCAACCGCCCCACCACTCCGCTGTGGTTTCTTTTGTGATCAAATCCAAGCCTCAAATCATTTAAGCACTCCCGCCAAAGGATCCCAGCGCGCAAATCAGCAATCAGACGCGTTCAGCTCGATATTTTTGGCGGTTTTCTAATTTTTTTTTAGTTTTAAACTCGAAATTAGGCATTTAATACCCAACCAACACAACCCAAACCTTCTCCTATAAATACCAAGCTAATACAAGCTCAAATCACTTTACAAACTCATCCAAATCACTCTCAAAACATCAAAAACGCAGCTGATTATCACAAATTCGAGCAGATTGTTACTACTTCACAAAAGTGAGCACAACTTCCTCGTTTCTTATCCGATTTAGTCCATTCTTTTTCCTATGAGCTTGGTTTGACCTTAGCTTCGATTCCATGGGTATTTCACAGTAAATAAGTCCCTGGAACTCCGGAAAAAAGGCTCCAAAGCCCACTGATTGTTTCTTTTTTTATGTAATCTTTGTTAAACTTAACCAAACTTGAGTTTTCTCATCTCAAACCTATGTCCTAATGCTCATAATCAAATGAATGGTTAGTTGGGCTTAAAAACAAGGTTGAGACACTTAAAATCAGAGGATTAAACCTCACAAACATTCTGTTTTAGTTAGGGTTTTACCCACAAGAAGTGTAACACCTCGAAAATTTACGTCCAATAATGTCTTGACATGTGTCATAGGCTTTGAATATGTGAAAACATACTTTAGAGGGACTAAAGTTTACAAACAGTGAAACTATGTGAATATAAGGGGCCAAAGTGTCAACAATTGATAAATAGGCTCTACAATAACCCTACATGATGTTTATAATCTTAAACGGATAATTCATGGATCATACGAAGCGGAAAATGAAAGAAAGTGAGGAATTACAAACTACAGGGGCTAAAAGTGTCAACATGTTGAAAGTATACATCTGAGTGATCTTTTGGCAAACCCGAAGCTTTGTAATGATAAAATATACTCACTAGAATATGTGGTAAAAATTTCATCAAGTTTCGTTATCGTATGAGAAAGATATGATCAAAACCGTGCACGAAGGGTTAATTGCGTTAACGTTGAATTCGTGACTTTTCGGGTAAGCACAAAGTTAACCGAGGACTTTACCATGTTTGTAAAAGTCCCAAGGCCCATAAAAATAAGATTTTAGGTTCTAATGTGCAAGATAAATAGCCAAAAACACGTTACATAGATCAGGGACTGAATTGTAAATTGATTGAAACTTGTATAGCTGGTAAACACCTTGTACGCGGCCCGCGAGGGGCCTGTCGCGGCCCGCCTACCAGCTGCCAGCGACAGATGCAGCGACCAACTGCCAGTTATGTCTGTTTTGCGAGCTGTTAACAGCTGTTGTCGACTCCAGAGCCTCACCAATGAACTTACATGCAACTAGGGGCACTTGTCTTCATCCCACAACACTCCTAGACCTCTGTGGCACCCTCTAATCAGATCAAAATCTGCATAAAAGGAACTTGAAGCTTGTATCTTTCATTACTTACATTTTCAAAAATTCACAAGAACATTTCTGGAGCTTTCTGGACGACAAGGCAACTTCCTAGTGATCTCTAAGCTTTGTTAGGACTCTTGTAAGTGTTTATAACCTTCTCAAATCCGTTCTTGCTTAGTATATTAACCGAAAGTCAATCCATCGTAAATTAACTTTGACTTCGTGATTAAACGAAATATGCTCAGCCTTTTCTCAAATTGAAAGTTGTTGATGCATTTTTAGTGTCTGTAACTAGTCTTGTACTTAATGATGTATTTTGTACGGTCTTTAACGTTTATCGAGTATGTATTTGATGTCTACCAAGTCGGATATCCTCCTATCTGCTTGTGTACGACTTGTTTGTCTTCTTTTGATATGTAATGTTTAATGAACAATGCATGTTGCATGACAAGGGTATAATGGTCATTATGTGTTTATATGTTCTATCTGTTTGCTGTCTGTTTACAGCAAACAGAACAGCTGATGCAATCCTCGACGAAACAGGTCTGTTTCGTCGAACATATCATGACGAAACAGAACAACATTCATTAAGTCTGTTTCGCCGACATTCATGACGAATCACACTTGATTCGTCGTGTAATGGGCTGTTTCAAGCCCAATGTGTGGCCCATATTCTGTTTCGCCGAGACACCTTGTGTTTCGTCGACTGTTGGGCCCATGGACTATATAAACCAAGTCTGCTTTCACTTTGAATAGAGATGAGATAATACCAGTAAAGAAACTCTGTCGAAATTCTGTCTAAACTGTGTTTGTATCAGTTTGTAATCGGTTCGCATCCCGTTTAATCAATCGAGTGTGTTTCATTGATTAATCCTTTGTTGTTATTGCTTTATATGTTTGATTTGGCATAGTTACGTGGATTCCGCACACGTGACCGTGTTTGCTATAAACAAGTGATTCGGTTCGTTATCGATCCTCAGATTTCGGGACCTACAAAAGTACCTACAAGTTGGTATTTATGTGGGTAACAAACCCTCAAAAGGGTATTTTCAGATTCCCACTCTAAGCATGTTAATTGTCGAGTCAAAGCTTGTTTCAAAAAGTCAACAGAATGTGTTTTTGCAAGTTTAAGCATGATTAGCAATGTAGGGTACATGCAACCTATTTGATCATTAAAATAACTTGATAATTAATGTAAGAACATGTCTCAACATGTTCATCTCGACATTTTTCAGTTTAAACCCGAATCGGAACCGAAAGTCGCATAAATTGACTTTTTCTTTGACTTTCAGTTCTGATCTGTTCATGCATGTTTGAGATCTGCCTAAGAGCATATTTTGGACCAATTTTCATATAAGTTTAACTCTCTGAGATTTTACAACTTGGTTCAACACTTATCCGATTCATATGCATGTTTTCGATTTATGCTTAAAATTGACTATTATGCCCTTTTTACTATAAAACGTGATTTTTGAAAAAGTGAAAGAGTAGAAACATTTGTTACTGATTTATAAACTTTCACTAAAAATTTGATATCAGTTTGAGGTCTAGAATAAGAGTTATGCTCAATATCGTAATTTGAAAGCTTTATGTTACTTAAACGGCGTAATTAACATATAACCCATTTAAACCCACTTTTTGATATCAAACTTTTTACCCACTGATGTTATATAATATTTTGGGATTTTTAAAGATTTTTATTTAATTTTTGGCTGATCATAACATAGGTCTCTAAGCTTAATTCGGTTAATACCGGTTTTGCCCTTTTAAGCCATAAAATGAGTTTTACAAATCCTTTTGACCCCAAACCTTTTTCTACTGATTTTATTTGATAAATAAAATATTTTGAGCATTCTGGAAATATAAAAATATCAGCTTTCTTTTAAAAACCCGGAAACGGCTCTAAATCGCCTTTTTAAGCGTTTTTAACGCATAGTATGTACTATAACCATATTAAACATATAAGGTTGATACCTACTGATGTTCTTAGCTTATTTTTATAAAATAACAGTAAGTACAAGTTTATAAACTCATGTTTCCAATTTTGACATTTTTAGCCCTTGTGAAATTACCAAAATACCCCTAAGGTGCATAGTTTGGTTTTAAATGATAAGTTTCACATATGGGTCATACCCTACTGTTATAACATGTTAAATTAAGTATACTTACTGTATAAATCAGACCCGTAACTCAGATTTACAAATAAACTCTTTTATAATCTTTTAAATGACCAAAATGCCCTTATGAGGCCTAATTTGTGTTTAAATCCGTTTTGGGCATAATAGAAAATAACTTACTGATATTATGACATATTTAGAGCATATTATCTCAGGGAACTTGCATATGATTCTTACGGTTACCCGTAACGCTCTTTTCGCGTTCGGTTCGGTTTATGTAACTAGTTTGCATAAATTGACCGAGACGGGTCAAACATTATCATTTTTGTCTCAAAATCCAGAATGTATTTAGTATACCCATATTATACAAGTATTCAAACTTGTCGGGTCTAAATCACATTCTATCCGGTCTTCGCTTAATCGTGCGTTTGAACCGTATCGTCCTTTAAACTAGCCTGTCTAAGCTTAAGCTTAAATAAAGACCCGTTAGAAATCTAATAGGTTATTATAAACCTTCGTTCCAGATTAGGAGCACCGGTAAAAGCTACTTTCCTTTTTGCTTGTTGAGAATTATACTATACTCAGGTAAATACTTTTAACTTATTTTCCCTATACAGGCTTGGGTTACGGTACATAGAATACCGCTTGATCGAGCATCAAATCTTACATCTTTGAATGGTTAATTGAATAATTTTATCGGCTCGTTTAAACAGTCTTGTTCACTTAAAGCCTTTGAGGGGTTAATGACCATGTCCCGGATATCCTCGGCATCATCTTACGAGATGGCCACGACCTGAGCACGGGGTGTAGGCGTACACCTGTCAGTGTATAACTCTAATGTGGAGGGTCTATTGATCTTTAACCCGGACAAGATCCGGGCTACTGAACGCACAAGTAACATGTAATTCGTTCACAAGATTATAATAATATATAATTATCCCAAGTTAAAAAATGTTTTGTGCCATGAGCATTCAAATCAATTTTCAACCATTTTCAAAATGAGTCAGTTAAATTGTATTTACCAGTGTAAACTGACGTATTTTCCCAAAAGGTTAAGTGCAGGTACTACACGTAATAGGCTGGCTGTCTTCTAGAGCGTCCACAATAAGTCTCGCAAGCTTGGACGACAATAAACTGTTGAACAATATCTTATTTTATTTTGATCCGCCTGTGGATCCGTTTCAACTATTTGTGATATTTAATATTACACTTTATTAAAGTTGAAATGAATCTATCTTTGCTTCCGCTGTGCATTCATATATATTGTGTTGTTTGTCTATGATGATACCAACTACGTCACTATACTCCCCACCGGGCCCACCGGTGACACGTGGAAAATAGGGGTGTGACAAGAAGTGTTTAAGCTTGAAGCTTGATTGTAAGTGTGATTGTTAGACTAGCTTGGGCTATCTTTCATAAAAATCCACTCACTTCTTGATGCTTTCTCATAGATTAGTTGTGGTATTTCATTATCTTTGTAAGTTCATGACCCTCCTTGGTTGTTTTTACATCAAGTGTAGTGGTGAACACTTAAGAGGTGCCTAAATGGAAGCTTGTTCTTCCTACCTCCTACATGATTTCCATGATACTTAGAGGTACCTAAATGGAGACATTAATCTCCTACCTCATGCTTGAACCATAGGACCTTGTAATCTATATATTATCTAATTATTCCATATGTATACCTAAGTAACTAAACTTGATAATAACTTAATAGTTACTTGTCAAGAATATGTTACATCATCTATGACCATGCCCTTGCTACGACTCTAATGGACCTTTGAATCCATGAAATCATACAAACTCTTTTGAGTTTTAATAGTGTCAAGAACAAGAGTTATGTGTACAAGATGATTATTTTCACTTATGTTATTTTCCATACATTTTAGACTCCAAATATATAATCTACCGTTATCCCCAACTCACACACCTATGTTCCTTGTGTAGGAGGACAAGGTGCTCCAATCTAAACACTAACACTCACGGAACATCAAGTAGGAAAGCTTGCAAAAACCGTGAGTATACTCGATCCCTTTTTCCCCTTTACCGTTTTGGGATGCAACATGTATAATGTACAACATGATACGTAACCATTTTAAGCTAACTCTATCCATGCTTAACATGAATTATATGTGATTACTTGTTATTCTCGTATGCTATGTAAACTACTTGGACGTTATATGCTCATTAACTTTGCTAGCCTCCCTTAACAATTATAACGCTATAGGATTAACGCCCGACCCGCTATTCTTTTGGGTATTGTTAAGTTAAACATGTTACCACCCGCTAAACTATTGGGATTAGGCTCTTTTAATGCATTGTATTCTCGGGTTTGAACATATTGTACGCCATATTTGCATACTAGTACTCACATATTATGAATCATGTTGGATATGAGCACTTTTTATTCTATTTATGCTATGTAACAAAACTTGTATACTCGCCTTTGCTTTTGCATTGAACTCTATTTTAATACATGTTGCAGGTTAATTGATGAAGTGATATTGCAAGATGAAACAAGATTTAGGGTGGACTAGATACACACCTAGATTAAATCATCTATTTTTGTTGTTATGTTTTATTATGAAACAATGTTGTTATTTTATTTGAACCTTGTATGACAATTAGTCTTGAAATGAAATTTGAATTTAATTAATATTGTCACATAGTGTTATGAAGTCTCTTACAATCTACGCACTTCGTCTCATCCCGATGTTTCCGCCATCGGTTGGGGTGTGACAACACCACGGACAAACGATAAGGAAGAATCACCTTCAACATAAGAAACTAGTTATTAAAGTCATTAATACATAACCAAGTAAAAAGTGCGAAAATATTAAAAATAAAAAGTATTACACTAGACACTTGTCTTCACCAAGTGATGTAAGAGACTTAGGCAAACATGGGCTTTGATTGTCAAGAACTCTTACGATCAATCTTGGATCCCGAGACGACTCACACACTCTATGATGGACAATGGATGATGGTGGTGGATGATGGTGTTGTGATGGTGGTGGGTGGTGGGTGAAGTGTGAGAGAGGTGGTGTGCCAAGGGATGGTTTGCAAATGAGCCAAGCACCCCTATTTATAGCCTGAACAGCAGCTCGGGCACGACCCCGTGTCCATTGGGCACGGCCCCGTGTCCATCCTTTTCTCTGTCTTCATTAATTGCAGTTTGTCTGCATTAGTTGACCACGCCCCCGTGTTCGCTGGGCACTCCCCCGTGTGCAGAAGCATATCTGTACTATCAAGATTTCCTCAGATTATGCGAATCTTAGAGTTGACCACGGCCCCGTGTCCGCTGGGCACGCCCCCGTGGTGGGTGATAGAAGCTTCTATAGCTTTGTCTTTTACGCTGGCACTTGGGCACGCCCCCGTGTTCACTGAGCACGGGGCGTGTTCAGTCTTCTGTCTCCTTGATTTTGCTTGGGAAGATGCTGTCGGGGGGTCGGGCATGCCACGTTTGTTCCTTTTCTTGTATTTATGTTAGATTTAGCTGCCTTTTTGCTTCTTTTGTTAATTTGAGCTCATTTAATCCTGAAAATACAAAAGGAAGACAAAAACACAATTTTTCCAACATTAGTACTAAAAAAGGGTTAGTTTTATGCCACAACTGATGTAATTTATATGTTGCATTTTGTGTACATCAAATACTCCCACACTTGAATCTTTGCTTGTCCTCAAGCAAAACTCTTTATAATGTGGCTTTACACTCCCAAGATTGAATGGGTAGAAGAGAAGGTTTTTGGGCTTGTCATAGAGTGTTGGGATTTCCAAGATTCTTTAAGTTTTATTTTTATTTATTTACAATCCTATTCGTCATGATTTATTTAAAACATTACATAAGATAAATTACTTATTAGGGCATAACAAGCCTTTTTAAAATTTCACTTATATACAAGTTCACATACCTCATGGGGGATCATTCAACACTCGGCCGAAGATGTATTTTAATGAATCACTCGAGAGCGACATGGAACTTACTCCTACCATAGGCTTGCCAAGCAATCAATCCTCCTCCTTTTTAACTATATAACTTTGTAAATATCAAGAGGACTTTTGGGGTGAAGGGTTAGGCTTGGGTTAAAGGTAGGTGGTTGGGTTAGTGGTTAGTAGAAAAGGGCGAAAAGCATAAAAAGCATCGGTTTTTGTAAGACTTTTTATTTTTGCACTATTTTGATGAAGTCATTATTCAAACAAAGTTATTTTTGATGAACTTGCTTGTTTATTTCTTTTGCTTCATCATCAACACATTTTTTTTTGGAAAAGTCATACGAAAAACCGAGCTTGTTACTAAAACAAAGGGTTAAAAATAAAAAGGGGTTTGGTGGGTGAAAGGGTGTTTGTTTTTGGGTTAAGAAATGAAAAGGTTTAGGCTCAAAGGGGTTAACTAGGGGGATTTTGGGTAGGTGGTAAAAAAAAAGAAAAAATAATGGTGTAGAAATGAAAAAGGGTTAGTCCTAATGCCTCCATCATTTACTTACTCGGGTTTAAGTTGGTAAGGACCGGGAATGTATCGTCGTGGCAAGTTCTAGAGTCGTAAGAACCAAGCGGCTATTCACACAAGAAACGAAAAATGAGCATTTAGTTTAAAGATATGTATTTGTATGCTCAATAAAGGCTCAAAACTCACTTTTGTGGGAATGGGTTTTTAAGTGATCAAGTATATATAATTAAATTTTAACTAAGCTTCTCATGCCGTTTCATAATTTTCTTATGTTGGTTCTTTTTATCACGACGCTATCGGTTGTAAATTTGTAAAAATATAACCTTTTTAGAATTTGAAATTCCCAAGTTAAACCTAGACAAGTAAGAAAAATGAAAAATTTTTGAAAAAATTTGGGGTGATTAGCGGTTCCAATAGAGTTTTGTGTAAGGCTTATATTTAGGACTTGCAAGATTCAAGGTTTTAGCATCCCCCCCACACTTAAATTACACATTGTCCTCAATGTGTCCCAAAAATAAGTTTTTAGGTTGATTGAATGTGTAAAAAGGTGTGAAAAAGCAAAATTTTATGTTACTGGGCGTCTGGACACGACCCCATGTCCGATGGACACGACCCCGTGTGCAGGTGCCAGTAACAAAAACTTACAGAAGGTGGATACGGGGGCGTGTCCACTGGGCACGACCCTGTGTTTGGCAAAAGTTTGCAGAATTAAACACTCAGCAGGTCTGGGGGAGTGGGCACGGGGGCGTGTCGGCTGGACACGACCCCGTGTAGACAATCTGCAAAGTTGAAAAACAGGTTTCTGTCTTCGGTTTTCCTGTCCCGGCTTTAGTAGCACTAATGTTTAGTGCTCTAAGCCTCGTATGTACCTGTTTTATCAATAAACACTAGACCAAACCATAACAAACATCCCTAATTACCAAGTTCAACATCCACGTCACAAAGTTAAAAAGAAAAACAAATGCAGAAAATAAAAAGAGTTAAAGGAAAGTAAATTATTCAACACACGGCACGCAGGCCGGAAATTGTTCAAGATAAAAGGGGTTAACCTGTGGGACCTCCTACCAACTGCTCCTGCCTCTACTCCACCCGCCTAGTCCATGTTCTCATCCTCATCATCACCTCCTCCTCCGTGCCCTGCTATGTACTCCCGGATGCTCCCAATGTCATCCTGAATGTTGGATATGTTTCTCTCAATTGCTCCGACCCGGTTGTACGTGTTGCTCGTCATGTTATAGGTGTTCCTGGTGCACATGAGGTTTTCCTGCAACAAATCATCTAAACTTTGGAAGTTAGGAAAACCGCTTCCTTGTGAGGAGGATTGGCCCGGATCACCATGGGGCTGGTACTGGTACTGATGATGCTGTGGAGCGTGAAGGACCAATGCCTCTTGCGGGTTCCATGCATGCCCTTGGACTCGTTGGAAGCTTACCGACCCGTCTTTGGCTTCATAGATCAAGTTCATGGAGCGGCAAATGTGTTTGTCCACTCTTCCTGGCCATGGGCTTTTTCGGAAAGACCTGGGCATGTTCACGAAGTTCTTGAAGAGACGGTATACCCACCCCCCCGAAAAAGATAGGGGTTGGTGGAGAAGCAAGCCGGTTCCAATGCATGTTTCGGAGCAGGAGGTATGGAACATCGAGGTTTCTGCGGTTGTGAATGCAATGAAGGACCACCAGATCTCTCAACCCAACGACGCCACTGCTATTGTGCCTTTGACTAAGAGAGTAGGTGAGGACCCGGTGAATGTAATGATAAAGAGGGTCCCTCAACCTAGTGCTCTTAGTGCTGCTTGGGTTGTAGTGCCCTTCTCCTATTTGAGCCCAAGCGGCTTGGCGTTCGTTTTCTGATAGTTCTCGTAACCCTCCGGTGTTTTCTTCATTACCCACATCTTCCTCCGCATACAACCCAACTATCGACCCAAACTGTGCCATCGAGATAAAGTACGTAGTCCCTCCACATCTGAATTCTACCCCATCATTATCAAATGGGTTGCACCTTGAATTGAACACGAATGTGCTATAGAATTCCAGAGTATATTCGGGAACCGAGCGAAGGCGAGTAGTAAGAGCGACTCTCAGCGGCCCAGTAACTAGGTTGTTGAAGCGGTCCCATTGGTTCACCAATCCCAAAAGATCCGTGCACACTTGTCTTGGGTATTCTTCCGGTCTGGTTCGAAGCACGTCGTATCTTGCCTTAGCGTCCTGCTCAGCTGCATTGAACCTTGTGAATTTCTTTGACATCTGAAAGAATACACCAAAAGTTAGCACGAAACAGCGAAATTTTCAGACGAAACTAAAAACAACGAGCTGGACACGGCCCCGTGTTCAGCGGACACGACCCCGTGTCCAGGCGTCTGTTACTCAAAATCTTCACTTTTCGACCCGGTCCTGAAAACTTGAAATTTTTTGGTCCAATAGGTGCGGTTTCCCCCGAAAATGAAACCCCAAGTGCCGTTTTTCCCAAAACAAACCGTTTACCCTTCCAATTTTATCTTTTTCGGTTCAGAAACTAGGGTTTGGGGTTTTTGTGAGAAATCGGGCGAATCTTTGAACAATACAAGTGGATTTACTTCCTATAACATTAATCTAAACTAATGCTAACAGATTTATGCAAAAATTTGAGGTTCGATCCGGATGAAGTTCAAGAACCCTAGATTTTTCCCCAAATTTTTGATGTTTTAACTACATGCAAATGCTTAATCTAACTACTAATGATGATAGAATCATACCTTGGTGTTGTTAGAAGTAGAGGAGACATCGAAAATCTGCAGAAAATTGCTTGAACCAGAGCGTTTTCGGGGAAACGGGGCGTGTGGAAATGAAGAAATTGTTTTGAAAAAGAGTTTTATCCCGACAGTTGCGTAGACACGGCCCCGTGTCCAGCGGACATGGCCTCGTGCCGAGCAAAAGTTTAGATTTTTTTTAAGTGCTCGTGTGAGTGCCCTTGTTTCCCAAAAAACTTGGTTAGAAGACTTACCGATTTAGATGTCAGCCTGTTTGTTCGTAACTTACCAGGTATGATGTTGGTGCTTTCACTCTTCGACCGTTTGAAGCGAGATTTCTTCCTCTTCATCCTCAATGAATCCTTGATAGAGCTTCAGCCGTTGGCCATTGACTTTGAATGGAATTCCATTCCGAGATTTAATTTCGACTGCACCGTGTGGGAAAACATGGGTGATGGAAAAAGGTCCTGACCACCTAGACTTTAATTTACCAGGAAATAGTCGAAGTCGTGAATTAAACAAAAGAACTTGATCTCCTAGTCGAAATTCATTAGGCTTAATATGTTTATCGTGTAAGTTTTTCATTCTTTCCTTATAAATTTCAGAGTTTGAGTATGCATAATTCCTAAGTTCGTCTAATTCATTTAACTAACAAAATCGATTTCTACCAGCAAATTCTAAATCTAAGTTTACATTTTTAATTGCCCAGTAGGCTTTGTGTGCAATTTCTACTGGAAAATGACAACTTTTCCATAGACGAGCTTATATGGGGTTGTACCTATTGTTGTTTTATAAGCAGTTCGAAATGCCCATAAAGCATCATCCAATTTATCGGCCATTCCTTTTTATTTAACCCTACGGTTTTTTCAAGTATTCGTTTTAAACCTCTATTAGTCACTTCGGCTTGTCCGTTTGTTTGAGGGTGATATGCTGTTGAGACCCGGTGATAGACCCCATACCTTGTTAAAAAAATTTCAAGTTGATGGTTGCAAAAATGGGTACCTCTATCACTTATTAATGATTTAGGTGTTCCAAAACGAGAGAATAATTTTTTTTCAGAAATCTTACCACGACTCTTCCATCATTTGTTGGAAGTGCCTCGGCCTCAGCCCATTTAGACAAGTAATCTATTGCCACAAGTATATATTTGTTTCCTTTTGACGGTGGGAAAGGTCCCATGAAGTCGAGTCCCCACACATAAAAAATTTCACAAACAAGAATGCCATTTTGGGGCATTTCGTTTTTGGAAGAAATATTACCTGTTCTTTGGCAAGCATTACATGTCTTGACAAGACTTTGGGCGTCTTTGTAAATGGTTGGCCAATAAAACCCTGAATCAAATACCTTTCGTGTGGTACTAGCAGCACCATGATGTCCTCCGTATGGACCTTCATGAAAATGGCGGAGAATTCTTCGTGCTTCGCTACCATGTACGCATCTTTGAATGAGTTGGTCGGCACACATTTTGAAAAGATAAGGATCTTCCCAAAAATAATGCTTCACATTAGCAAAGAATTTCTTTCTTTGATGATGTGGCCAACCTTTTGCGACTATACCGCTAGCTAGGTAGTTAGCATAGTCGGCGTACCATGGTTCTTCTCTGTATTCCACCATTTCTAGGGACTCTGTTGGAATTTTTTCGTTGATTTGTTCGTCCCTGGTTGCCTCCAAAGCTGGATCTTCTAAGCGTGAAAGATGATCTGCTGCGGTGTTTTCTGCTCCTCTTTTGTCTTTCATTTCAATATCAAATTCTTGGAGGAGTAAAATCCACCGAATCAAACGTGGTTTTGCGTCCTGCTTTTTGAAGAGATATCGAATGGCTGCATGATCTGTATAGACTACTGTTTTAGAAAGAACAAGATAAGAACGAAATTTATCAAAAGCAAATACCACAGCTAGTAATTCTTTTTCAGTTGTTCTGTAATTTTCTTATGCATCGTTAAGTGTTTTACTAGCATAATAAATTGGGTGAAAATGCTTTTCTTTTCTTTGTCCCAAGACGGCTCCAACTGCAAAGTCACTTGCATCACACATGATTTCGAAAGGAAATTTCCAATCAGGCGCTATCATGATAAGTGCATTGACTAGCATTTCCTTTAGGGTTAGAAATGCTTGATTGCAATCCTTGTCAAAGATGAAAGGGGCATCTTTTTCAAGCAATTTTGTTAGAGGCCTTGAGATTTTAGAAAAGTCTTTGATAAACCGCCTATAAAATCCGGCATGCCCTAGGAAACTTCTGATAGCTCTAACGGAGGATGGGGGTGGTAATCGAGAGATAGTGTCTATTTTGGCTCGATCAACCTCCATTCATTCGCTTGAGATTTTATGACCGAGTACTATTCCCTCCGTTACCATGAAATGACATTTTTCCCAATTAAGGGTGAGGTTAGTTTCCTCACATCGGGATAGCATTCGTTCAAGGTTATCGAGGCATTGGTCGTATGAATCCCCAAAGATAGAAAAGTCGTCCATGAAGGCTTCCATTGTCTTTTCTATCATATCATGGAAGATGGCTACCATGCAATGTTGGAAGGTTGCGGGGGCATTACATAGACCAAATGGCATGCGTCGATAAGCAAAAGTTCCATAGGGACATGTGAAGGTTGTCTTTTCTTGGTCTTCGGGTGCTATCGGGATTTGAAAGTAACCTGAAAAACCATCCAAGAAACAATAAAATTTATGACCGGGTAATCTTTCTAACATTTGATCAATAAAGGGCAAAGGAAAGTGATCTTTCCTTGTTGCTTCATTTAATCATCTGTAATCTATACATACTCTCCATCCTGTGACGGTTCTTGTTGGTATTAATTCATTCTTTTCGTTAGTTATTACCGTCATACCTCCTTTCTTTTGAACTACTTGGACGGGACTTACCCAAGGACTATCGGAGATAGAATAAATAAGTCCGGCGTCAAGTAATTTGATGACTTCGTTTTTAACTACTTCTTGAACATTTAGATTTACTCGACGTTGTGGTTGTATTACCGATTTGTAGTCATCATTCATTAAAATTTTGTGCGTACACATGGAAGGACTTATTCCTTTAATATCTACAAGCTTCCAAGCAATCGCATTTTTGTGTTTTCTCAAAAGATTAATTAATTTTTCTTTTTCTAAACTACTTAACTTAGACGAAATAATTACAGGTGATTTACCATCTGTAGGATCGATTTGACCGATCTAGTGAGTCAATCAGAACCAAAATACCACTATTTATGTGGCGGAAACATGTAAACAGCTCGAATCAAAGAGAATGGAGTAGAAAATAGAAGAATATCACTTTAAACACTGTTTCTCATTAATTTTCCTCAGAAAAATCCGGCAGCGTAACGGTATACAACTTCACGAATAGATGCCAAATGAGAAACTGAAACAACTATATATAGAGGGGCTGATTCCGCTCCTAATGACAACTTGTCATTTCGGGCGGAATCACCTTGTTGTGATTTCGCTCCAAATGACAAAATGTCATTAGGAGCGGAATCAGAACATTACACCACAAACTTTACAATCAGCCCCCTATACAATACATAATTAACAATACTGACCCCTAGACCCTATACAAGCTTGACTAAGACTAAGACGCACGCTTTAGACATTCGTGTACAAACAAACTCCCCCTTGGATATAGCCGGAGTCTTCAGTCTTGGTCTTCATAGGGACTTGAACTTCTCTTCACGAGGCTTAGTCTTCTTCAGTAATGCTTTCCTAATCTTCTCATTCTCTTTTGCAATTTTCAATCTTTCAGCTTCCTGCTCTCTCATAAACTTGCCTCGCAGCATACGATCTCGTTCTTCATTTCTTTCTTTTCCTTTGCAGCTTTCAACTTGACTTTCTCTTCAAGCTTCCACCATTTAGAGTTCCATTTGTTATCTGCATTAATGCCTTTTTGAAAACAAATAGAAACAACTCTTTGAAATTGCATCGCCTGCTCTCTGTCTTCAGATTGAAAACGAATGTTGTGTATGAACAGACATTCTATATCTTTTGCAGAGCAGTTCACTAACCACATCGGATCAAAAACATCAATTTCTCTAACTTCACTTCCAGCCCGATAAGTAATAACCGCTTCAGTTGATATGCAGCTATACACCCAATCCATGAAGCCTTTATAGAAATCTTGCTCCATCTTTGGTACTGGTATAATCTTCATAGTTCTTGGCTTCTTTATATTCAAAATTGTTTCTTCGTTACCAGTTTCAGGATTGATTCTTCTCTCCTTCTTTGGATAATGCGGTTGCCAATGCCTGAACTCTCTCAAAGCCTCAAACTTTATCATTCCCCATATTGCAAGATCATTCTTTCTAACAGGATACCCCAGAGTTCGTACTTGAGATAATTCGTCCACATCCCACCATGGAAGTGACATAACATCATATAACTTTTCAAAATACTGAACTCCACATTCTCTCCTTATTGCATACGCATTCACTTGAGGTAAAAAACCCCAGCTTATGATATCATCCATTGAAATATTTCTATCTCTCTGATAAAACTTCAAAGGACGTTTGAATTTACGTTCATTACTTTCTTTGAACCACCTTTTACGATCTTCCTTCAATGGATCTTTGATAGTACCTTCAGAGTTTTTGTCTTTGAGGATCTCTTCAACCTTCCTCCTTAATTCATCTCTGTTTTCTTCAGTGAAGAATTCCATCAGAGTAGGAAGACCAGATGTATCAACATTTTCAGTTTCTTCATCAGTGCAATCTTCGACTTCAACACGATCATATAAATCCGCATCTTCAACATATTTATACTTATATTCAACTTTTTGATTCACATCAAATGCATTTAACTCTTCTACCAGATCAGACTGAACTTCATTTTCTTTCACATTGATCATCTTTGAAACTTCATCTAACGTGTAAGTATGTCTGATCTCCCCTTCTTCAACTTCAGGTTCGATGCGCAAGATCAACTTTTCAACAATTTCAACATTTTGATCACCAGCAGACTCCCCCTTTCCATCAGCTCCATCTGTCTCTTCATTTACTGCGTCATTCATCAGATCATCTGCAGTTTGTTCTTTAGACCTTTCAGAAATTATAAAACCAGATGCACCTTGATCATCATCATCGTGATTATCACTTGAACTGCTTGCTGAAAACACTTTCTCATCATCATCATCATCATCTTCTTCTTCATCATCCTCCTCTTCTTCATCATCATCTTCAACATTATGAACATCTTCTTGCAAAACATCTTCTTCAACTATAGCAGCAACAGAAGATAGCGGAACAGGCTGTTCATACACTGGTTCAGGATCATTTACTAACACAATAGCCCTTTCTCCAGAAGAACCTTCAAGCTCTTTACCTTTAACCTTCATCAGAGCATCAATCTCTGCTTGTTTCTCAGCTCTGACCTCCTCCCGTGCAAGCTCATCAAATTTCTCTTCAACAGACTTACCAAGCATACTTTCCAACACTCTATTAAACATATACAACTCATGCTCTTTCTGTGCTTTTGCAGCTTCAAGTTCTTTGTTTTTTAACTCATAATATTTTAGCTGATTATCCCTGCTTTTCTTTTCATCCAATAATTCAGAAATCTGAACTTTCATAATATCAATCTCTGCTTCATCAGCTTCTACTTTCTTCAGTAGTGTTTTGTTGTCAGATTCTAATTTTTTTACCCGCAATTCAAGAATTTTTTCACGATCAACAACTTTCTTACTTTCAGCTGCAACTGTTTTGCTTTCATTCAAAACATTATCCATTTTCTTCTCTAACCTTTTCACCAGTTCATCATTTGCAAAACCAAAATCTCCAATATCTTCAAGATTATCTGTAGGAGTAGGAAGACCTTTGTGACCAGAAGAACCAGGAGTTAGTTGAACTTGAGTGCGTGGTGGTGTTTTGAATATTTCTTGAGATGTAAGAAACTGTTGTTCATGAGGTGGTGAAAGATGTAATGGTGATGATTGTCTAGATGGTGTTGATTGATGTGGAGATGTTTGAAGTGGTGGTGATGTTTGATGTGATGGTGATTGTATTGGTGATTGATGTGGTGTGGGTTCAGGTGGTGGTGTTGATGGTTTACTTGGTTATTTGGTCGTTTTCTTCTTTAGAACAATCTTTGGCTTTGTAATCTTGGGAGTAACTTTCTTAATCTTTGGAGACACAATCTTCTTCCTTGCTCCCGCTTTCTTTTTAACACTCGAAGAAGGCGATTGAGATTCAGAAATATGTTGTGGTGATGGAACATATGGAGCATCCTCCTTTTCCTGTCTCTTTTTCTTTCTCAACATTTTCTCTTTATCTGTCTCTTCTCGAATTCTCTTCAAACGTTCTATTTCATCTATTTTATCTTCAGAAGAATTTGAAGAACTTGTGGTACTTTTATCAACGTCATCACCTTCTATATCATCAATTACTTTCTCTTTCTCAACTTCTTTGTTAGTTGCTTGATCTGACTCTAAATCATCAATATTTATCATCACATCATCAATATCAACATTCAGATTTTCTTCAGCAGTTACAACCGGCTCTTCAACCTCAGGCTCATCAATCAATAACGTTCTTGCCACTTTTTTCTGTTTCTTCTTTGGTTGTGATGACGGCCCTCACCCTCTTGTACTTTAGGAGTAATCTTTCTGCCTCTTTTCCTTGGTTCTTTGACATACCAATCATTTCGTGTGGTTTTGAAATCAGCAAGAGCCTGTAACTCATGAGTATAAGCTGTTTCCTTCATCTCTTCTTTATTTCTCCAGTTTTGATGATTTACTGGATCAGGATCAACATAGTTTACATCCTTGATGAATCCAAAGAATTCAGCTACTTTCGTTGGTTCAGGATGATTTGCATGATATCTAGCAAGCTGCTTGAGAGAATCATTGCTCATGTGTGACTGGACTAACAAATCATTCTCCAAATCACGTTCAATCTCTGGATAAACAAGATCAATCAGCATCTACACAAATCTTGGATACATCCAAGTCTTACTTTTTGTTGTGATATTCTCTGTCATGTAATGAAAAACAATATGCGAGAAATTGTATTTCTTATTCAATACCAATGCAGTGACCATGTTCATCTGGTAATCACGCATAGTATCGTACCCTCCTTTGGTATGACTAAGAGACATCAAAACACAATGAATAATGGACTTGTAAGGTTTCTGAAACTTTGATTTCAAATAATTTCCAACATTTACTACACCAACGTATCCTATCCTGAGCATGCAACCCTTTACCATTCTTTCTGGAAAACTTGTTGGTGATTTATCATCATCAGGAAAGTTTAATACTTCACGAACCAGCGCCTCAGTAACAACAATTGTTTTCTTTTCATTTTGTACCCCCACAACTGATTGAATCACTTTATTCTTTTCATCGTAAGTAGCATGCTCCCAGAAACGTTTGATGTGTGACTTGTATACAGGACGTTGATCTGTAAGAGCTTTCTGTATAGGTACTCGTCTCATGAACTCCAAAATACTGCTGAACTTTGACAACTCCGAATTCTTTTGCACATCAAAATCACAACATCTATTGTGAAGTGGATCAAAGATGACATTCGAACCCTGTAACACAAAACACAAACTGAATCAATACTTAGAAAAATTTTAGCCTGATTTTGATTTCGCTCCAAATGACAAAGTGTCATATAGAGTGAAATCAGACATATTACTCAGGGACGAAATCAGATCTCAGTGCATTTAGAAGCGGAAACAGATGTAAAAGCAGTTAGGGGCGGAATTAGGTCTTATACAGTTAAGAGCGGAAACAGATGATATGCACTTATGAGCGAAATCAAAATCCAAACCCATCTAAATACATCTGATAATGAAATTGAACACGTGGGTATGATTATTAGTGAATTTCGAGCATGTGGGTGTGTTTTCTATACTCTAAAATCATCACAAATAACCTAGATCTAAGTTTAAACAACTGATACTGTTCACACATGAACAAACCCTAGATCTGGTTCAATTAATGACGTGCTATCGTGGTACACGCAAATTTAATCCCAATAACAACTATAGATAGCGGTAATAGGGTATCGAACTCAGGGAGTATGTGGAAAGTGTGTTGATTTTATAGCTTTGCAATTAACTACAATTAACCTAATTTGCAGAAAAATAAAGATCAATGATTTGGATTGTTGTTTTAGAAAACTAAATTAATAACTAATTGCGAATCAAAATTGGTTGTTAAGCAGATTAAGAGAAAGCGATCATCCTAAACTTCCGGTTTGCTTTTGACAATTGTGTTAAATTCACTAGAAAGAATCACATAGACATGATTCATGTATGATTGTTTGTTGTGATAAAAGGGAACTAAGTACTCGGATTATGAAAACGCGAGGTTGTTACCCAATAACCAATTGATTAATATCTAACCCTAATCCCTCCCGTGGTATCTCGATTGTTAACAACACCAAGAATGTACGATTTAGGATATGATTATAACATCAATCAACAATTTACAAACAAACATTCACACACCATAATAAACAAATGCATTGCAAGTCTATTATTCTAGAAATACGAATCCAAACACAAAAGTCATAGACAAACCTTCAATTCAGGATGATCACCATAAGTTTAGCCGGACATAGCTTGGTGAATCATCATAACAATAAGTTTAGCGTTCATATGAATCGAAAACATCAACCGAATGTTAGAAATTGTTTGCAACCAAGTACCAACAACCAAAATCGCCCCTAGGATGCTCTAAAACCGACCAATGATGAGAATAATTGAAAAGACACAATAAAACTGTTTTTAATGAGCGGTTACACATTTTCGCGTCGCCTCCACCGTAACTTACGGCTCCACCGTAAGTTACGGTGCACATAAAAGTGTTACGGTGGAATTAAACTGTTTTACGGTGAGCTCCAGGCAAAAATCAGGTCCACCTCTTTTCTTTGTTCACGTGATACCTCTGCCAACAATAAAACCCTCAAGTCTGCCGTTATGATGAATTGTTGTTATCGGCCCAATCCAATATTAACATGTGCAGCCCAACTCACGTGATGGTGATAATTTTATAAGCTCCAATGGTGTTCCCAAAGCCCAAATGGCCTTTGCACGTGAGTATTGGCTCCCAATGTTGTCTCAAAGTCTTGTCTGCATGTATGACTTATGATAATTGAGATTGGTGATGTTGATGATGAAAAATCCTGGCCTCCCACATGAACAACAGCCGTCATATGATGATGATTTGACCTCCTCTTTTTATTCACGTGCACCCTCCTTTTATGTATGTGTATATGTGAATATTATATATCATTCCTGCCGTCAAACGTTATGATGTTGAGGATGTCTCTCCCAATGGCGGTTGCCCTCCTAAAGTCCAATATGTTGTCAGCCCAAGTGCGGCCCACAAGTGCTTGATGATTGACTTTATAGTTTCCAAACCCTTCTTTTCACAATGATGATGTTGACTTTAAGTTGATGATAATTCGAATCCCCCCAAAAACCTTTATTATATTCCCAATGTCGTCCAGGAGGTGCGTGTGATGTAGTGTTTTCCTTTAAAGAAAAATCCTTTTTAATTCCCTCAACAAACAACATAATGTGCTGTCTTTCTTTCTTAACCGATGGATTATGTTTATAGAAACAATAATTCCAATCAATCACTGCCATCAATTACCAAGTCCCCTCATGTGATGTCCTTTTAATTCTTTGAACCACAAAGTCACGATGCCATTTAATTTCCAACCGTAGCCTACGCGTTCCAATTTAACCGAATTAAGCGATTTACCTGCAAACACACGAACACTCGTAGTTATCACATTCACGATACATTACCGTGTAAAATATGGGATATGCACGTATTTAGCTCATTTAAGGGTTGTCCTACGAACCACCCGTCACATCCCCACACTTAACTGTTGCTTGTCCCAAGCAACCGATTCAAAAACTATTCAAAACCCAAGCGATCAAAATACAAACCAAGCTAAAATGTATCGTCCTTTTACTAACCCTCAATCATACCACAAGACACACCCCTCACAAAAACTCTCGGTGACAAGAAATATTAGCACATAATGCTAAACCACTCAATGGGTGTGTGTGTTTGTGCGACACTAAGCTTGTATAAAAATCAAGTCTCCTCCTATTGAGTATTTAGCATGCTTATGAATCAAAAGGACTTACGGGTTGTAACGGGGCTAGGTGCAAAGGTAGGAAAATTGTGGAATATATATGCGAGAGCTAATTGATTTGACCCGGTTTTTATTTCTACCACTAAACAAAACAACCATCAAATATATACACAACTTCTTCAACATTCTCAACTACTATTGCAACTAAATATTTTTTTTTTTTTATATTTTTCTCTTTCTCTCTCTTTTTTTTTTCATTTTTTTTCATAACACATCAAACTCAACAATATATACAAGAACATCAATACTACATACTAAATCTCCTAAACCGGGTCATCTCAATAGGTAAAATTTTGTAGGAAGTAGGTTTGGGTCACAACCGAATAGTATAAGGCTCAAACATGGCTTTCTAAAGACCAAACCCCCACCCCTTACAATACCAAGCTCATATATATAAAGTATGAGGTCCAACCCACCAATCCCACACTCTCACACGTCTAGACGAGGCTACCTAAAAGTCCCATATCATTTCCAAAAGTATGCTAACTCTAGGATTTAACAAGTATTCACACACAAGTTCTATTAACACACAACACCCACCGCCACTCAAACAATGAAATATCAATAACAATCATGTGTGGCTTAAATCCTCACCAAGAAAAGACTTGGAATGGGTGTCGGTGTGTCAAATGGCACAATATCAAGTTTTCAAATTTTAACAATTTTCGCTTGGGTTCACAAAAATTTTTAAAATTCTCAAAAAATTCCCCTCATCCCCACACTTGGGATACATTGTCCCAATGTATGGTTTTGAGGGAAAGATCGCTTCTAACCAAAAACATTAGCTTTCGCTAATACTCTCAAATCCCAAATTTCTTTTTTTTAACAACTAATACCAATATTTTAATACTAAAGAACATAACAAGACTAAGGAAAGAGTACATTGACCTGGTGAAGTTTGACACAACAGATGTTGTAGATAATTCGACTTCCTATCATCACCTTCACACAACTCTCCGCACATCTTCCCCACACTTGTCTAAAAACACCTTGGGTTGCCTCCCAAGCAGCGCTAAAGTTTAGGTCTTCAGCCCGACCGTACCTGATATGTCTCAAGGTGGTCTCAATGCACATTTACCTTTTCCGTTGCTGATGTAAGCACGGTGTTTGATTCTTCTATTGTGTGTGTGCTTTGTCACGTCCCATCTTTCTTTGCAAAATTCTTTAAATCCACATTTTCCTACCAAATTTCCAACAAATGCTCGGTAGTTTACTCTCCACTTCACTACTTCATTTTCTGTGCCCAACAAATCCAAACTCTCCCATAAACATAACTTATGAATGAAATCTCCCACATCATGAAGTGCCACCTTCCTAGTTTCTAAACATGCATCCTTAACACTCTTGGTTTCCATAACCACCACAGCCGGAGAATTGTAATCAACTTTGATTGGTTCATCAAGTAAAAGGCCCTCAACTTTTCTCTCCATAGGTGGTTCCTCCACAATAATTTCAATTGTATATTCCTCATTTGGCCCTAATAATTCAGTTTCAAGTTCGGGAGGACTCACAACCTTTTCTTCTACATCACCCATAGGTGTCATTTGTTCAATCTGCACATATATCCAGTGTTGTTTTGCTTGACGTTTTTCCAATATCCACGTCCCTGGCCTCATCTCTTTCACCTCTTTTGGTAACAAATCATATTTCCATTCCAAAAGTTCTACTCGTTCTTCCATTGACAAATGAGGTTTTGTTAATTCTTTTTCAACATGAACCATGTGTCTCTTTCTCATCATCTCGTCAAGACTTTCAGATTTATGTGACTGATAGTGCAAAGTAGGTTGTTGGGTTACACATTCATAACCATAATGATCAAATGTATACTGAGCATGATAATAGTCTTGATCGTACATCTGAGGGCCTTTATATGAAAGTTGGGAATATTCATCATAATAATCACCGTAATCGTACTCCTCTTGGTAACTCATTTCCGGATCAAATGCCAAAGGTGATAGCTTGTGAGAGCTCCTGGTACGCATGCACCTGTCAATACCTGCACACTAACACACCCAGCGTAAACCAGAAAAATAACAAACTTAAAAAGAAAGAAAATAACACACGTTGCGCACTACTCCCCGGCAACGGCGCCAAAATTTGACGTGCTATCGTGGTACACGCAAATTTAATCCCAATAACAACTATAGATAGCGGTAATAGGGTATCGAACTCAGGGAGTATGTGGAAAGTGTGTTGATTTTATAGCTTTACAATTAACTACAATTAACCTAATTTGCAGAAAAATAAAGATCAATGATTTGGATTGTTGTTTTAGAAAACTAAATTAATAACTAATTGCGAATCAAAATTGGTTGTTAAGCAGATTAAGAGAAAGCGATCATCCTAAACTTCCGGTTTGCTTTTGACAATTGTGTTAAATTCACTAGAAAGAATCACATAGACATGATTCATGTATGATTGTTTGTTGTGATAAAAGGGAACTAAGTACTCGGATTATGAAAACGCGAGGTTGTTACCCGATAACCAATTGATTAATATCTAACCCTAATCCCTCCCGTGATATCTCGATTGTTAACAACACCAAGAACGTACGATTTAGGATATGATTATAACATCAATCAACAATTTACAAACAAACATTCACACACCATAATAAACAAATGCATTGCAAGTCTATTATTCTAGAAATACGAATCCAAACACAAAAGTCATAGACAAACCTTCAATTCAGGATGATCACCATAAGTTTAGCCGGACATAGCTTGGTGAATCATCATAACAATAAGTTTAGTGTTCATATGAATCGAAAACATCAACCGAATGTTAGAAATTGTTTGCAACCAAGTACCAACAACCAAAATCGCCCCTAGGATGCTCTAAAACCGACCAATGATGAGAATAATTGAAAAGACACAATAAAACTGTTTTTAATGAGCGGTTACACATTTTCACGTCGCCTCCACCGTAACTTACGGCTCCACCGTAAGTTACGGTGCACATAAAAGTGTTACGGTGGAATTAAACTGTTTTACGGTGAGCTCCAGGCAAAAATCAGGTCCACCTCTTTTCTTTGTTCACGTGATACCTCTGCCAACAATAAAACCCTCAAGTCTGCCGTTATGATGAATTATTGTTATCGGCCCAATCCAATATTAACATGTGCAGCCTAACTCACGTGATGGTGATAATTTTATAAGCTCCAATGGTGTTCCCAAAGCCCAAATGGCCTTTGCACGTGAGTATTGGCTCCCAATGTTGTCTCAAAGTCTTGTCTGCATGTATGACTTATGATAATTGAGATTGGTGATGTTGATGATGAAAAATCCTGGCCTCCCACATGAACAACAGCCGTCATATGATGATGATTTGACCTCCTCTTTTTATTCACGTGCACCCTCCTTTTATGTATGTGTATATGTGAATATTATATATCATTCCTGCCGTCAAACGTGATGATGTTGAGGATGTCTCTCCCAATGGCGGTTGCCCTCCTAAAGTCCAATATGTTGTCAGCCCAAGTGCGGCCCACAAGTGCTTGATGATTGACTTTATATTTTCCAAACCCTTCTTTTCACAATGATGATGTTGACTTTAAGTTGATGATAATTCGAATCCCCCCAAAAACCTTTATTATATTCCCAATGTCGTCCAGGAGGTGCGTGTGATGTAGTGTTTTCCTTTAAAGAAAAATCCTTTTTAATTCCCTCAACAAACAACATAATGTGCTGTCTTTCTTTCTTAACCGATGGATTATGTTTATAAAAACAATAATTCCAATCAATCACTGCCATCAATTACCAAGTCCCCTCATGTGATGTCCTTTTAATTCTTTGAACCACAAAGTCACGATGCCATTTAATTTCCAACCGTAGTCTACGCGTTCCAATTTAACCGAATTAAGCGATTTACCTGCAAACACACGAACCCTCGTAGTTATCACATTCATGATACATTACCGTGTAAAATATGGGATATGCACGTATTTAGCTCATTTAAGGGTTGTCCTACGGACCACCCGTCACATCCCCACACTTAACCGTTGCTTGTCCCAAGCAACCGATTCAAAAACTATTCAAAACCCAAGCGATCAAAATACAAACCAAGCTAAAATGTATCGTCCTTTTACTAACCCTCAATCATACCACAAGACACACCCCTCACAAAAACTCTCGGTGACAAGAAATATTAGCACATAATGCTAAACCACTCAATGCGTGTGTGTGTTTGTGCGACACTAAGCTTGTATAAAAATCAAGTCTCCTCCTATTGAGTATTTAGCATGCTTATGAATCAAAAGGACTTACGGGTTGTAACGGGGCTAGGTGCAAAGGTAGGAAAATTGTGGAATATATATGCGAGAGCTAATTGATTTGACCCGGTTTTTATTTCTACCACTAAACAAAACAACCATCAAATATATACACAACTTCTTCAACATTCTCAACTACTATTGCAACTAAATATATATTTTTTTTATATTTTTCTCTTTCTCTCTTTTTTTTTTCATTTTTTTTTCATAACACATCAAACTCAACAATATATACAAGAACATCAATACTACATACTAAATCTCCTAAACCGGGTCATCTCAATAGGTAAAATTTTGTAGGAAGTAGGTTTGGGTCACAACCGAATAGTATAAGGCTCAAACATGTCTTTCTAAAGACCAAACCCCCACCCCTTACAATACCAAGCTCATATATATAAAGTATGAGGTCCAACCCACCAATCCCACACTCTCACACGTCTAGACGAGGCTACCTAAAAGTCCCGTAATGACTAGCGAAGCATTTAAGAGAGGAATCAGCTATGATGCTCAAGAGCGGAATCAACCATGATGCTCAAGAGCGGAATCGGCCATTTTAAGTGAAATATATGTTTTCGGGCGAAATCAACTTTAAATTTTTCAAAATTTTCAACTTTTTAACTTTTTCAGATTGTTTACCGACACACCCAGTTAACCAAGTCCAAGTTAATGACCTTGGTCAACTGTTTAGCCTACCAAGTCCAATTTAATGACCTTGGTTGACCAGATTATGAAGTATGCTGACTGTTTTTAAAAAGAGAACAATTCAAATTAATGACCTGTTGAACTTTTTGAACTTTCAAACACTTTTTCAAACACTTTCCAGAATCTCTTGATTACCCAAACCTCATGAATCAGACATGTTCTGCACAAGACTTTGATCATCAGTTCTCTAACATCCGTTGTCGAAAAATAAGATGAAAGATAAAATATTTTTGGTTTTAGAAACAGATAAGCAGAAATATGTACACACAATCTTTTTGTGAGAGTGTTAGTGAATCATATCAGCTGCCGACGAGATACAAGTACCGTTAAGCTGGATTACATTTTCAATATTAAACAGTTTGCATTGATTGTCGATATACTGGTCCACTTTAAATTTTCACACAAATTTCAATCTGTTCAGGATACGGATTTAATGTTTTAAGACTTAAACTTTTATATGTGTCCCCACCTCAGAATATACTCCCGTATCCAGATCCCAATATTCAGTCTTACAGGTGAGTTTCAACATAAATGATATATGTAAGGGGTTAATAAATTATGAAGAATCATGAGAGCTCAGGTCAGAACTACCGTTCAGCAGAGAGATCATGCCTCGACTTTAGAGTGTGTCCCCTTTAGAGGATCTTTTTTTACAACAACATTTCTTAATCAATTTTATTGTCTTATCATATATGCTGAGGGTGATGCTATGTATCAAGCATTTGCGAAAAGTATTATTCAAGGACTAGGTCAGAACTACCGTTCAGCAGAAGTCCCGGAATAATACCCCAGATATCATTGAGTATACAAACCTAGTATATCAGAAAAAGGAATCTTTCAAACGTGATTTCGGGGGTTACCCATATATCCGAGAGATGTTCCCCACATAAAAGTAAGTAATTTTTATGTTTATATCCCGAACATATCTACTAAATGTGTAAAAACCTATCGGCATATCATCTACAAGACTGCTTAACACATTTATACTTCACATTTCTTTAGCGTACTGCATCTGTCTAGCTGATGTACCATCATTTCCCCTTTTATACACAAACTCATTTTTACTTTTTCAAATGTTTTTGGTTTTTGTAGCTTTTATCATGTTTTTGTATTTTTCTGCAAACTTTCTCCCCCTAAAAAGAAAAACATATTTTTGTGTTTTTGTTTTTATCGAAAAGCAGAAAAACAAACTGTACAAACAAAGTTGACAACATGATGTGGTTCACTTTTGATCGCCGCCCTCCTCGGCTTCACATTCTTCGACCCTCCTAGAACACAGATTTTTCATCCCATTTAATTTTAAAAGATAGTTAAATCTTTTTCGATCAAAAGGTTTAGTATAAAAATCAGCCTTCTGTTCATCGGTGTGCACATATTCAATTCTGATTAACTTCTTTTCATAGCAATCACGTATGAAGTGATGCCGAATCTCAATGTGTTTAGTTTTCGAGTGGTGAACCGGGTTTTTAGTAATGTTAATGGCCGCTTCATTGTCCACAAATATCGGTGTATCCAAGAATTGCAAACCGTAATCCCTCATCTGCTGTTGGATCCAAAGGATCTGTGAGCAACAACTGGAGGCCGAAACGTATTCAGCCTCGCATGTAGAGAAAGAGACCGTGGTTTATTTCTTGCACTGCCAGGTAACAAGTCTAGTTCCGAAGAACTGAGACCCAGCAGTGGTGGACTTAGCATTCTGCTTGCAACTACCAAAGTCCGAATCAGCAAAACCTGTGAGAGAGAAAACGTCAGATCTAGGATACCACAAGCCGGTGCTTGGGCAGCCTTTCAAATATCGTAATATGCATTTCACGATTGTCAAGTGCAATTGGCGAGGGTTAGACTGATATCGGGCACACAAACACGTCAGATACATGATGTCAGGCCGGGAGGCAGTAAGATACATCAAAGATCCAATCATAGACCGATACAGCGTCTCTTCAACTTTCTCTCCATTCTCATCGGGGCAAATCCCATGATTCTGCGCTAAGGGGGTTGATGCTGGACTGGATTAAGTCATGCTGAACTTTTCCAGAACATCATTTACATATTTTGTTTGATGAATGAAGATTCCATCGGGCATCTGCTCCACCTGCAGCCCTAGGAAGAACTTCATCTCCCCCATAGAACTCATTTTGAACTTCTTTTTCATCACCAACTCAAATTCTTTACACAAGTCATCGTTTGTTGAACCAAAAATGATATCATCGACGTAGATCTGCACGATTAAGAGGTGACCTGCAACTTCCTTTCTGAAAAGAGTGCTATCTACTGTCCCCCTGATGAACCCGTTGGCCAACAGATATTGGGAAAGCGTCTCATAGCAGGCTCTCGGGGCCTGATGCAATCCGTAGAGAGCTTTATCCAGTAGATACACTTTGTTCTTGTGATGTGGATCAGTGAAACCCGGAGGTTGTCCCACATACACTTCTTTCTTTATTTTTCCGTACAAAAATGCAGACTTCACGTCAAGCTGATATACTTTGAATCCTTTCCATGACGCGAATGCCAGGAAGATCCTTATAGCCTCAAGTCTAGCAACAGGCGCGTAAACCTCCTCATAATCAATGCCTTCTTGCTGACTGAATCCCTGTACAACCAGTCGTGCTTTGTTTCGAACAACGACACCTCGATCATCTCTTTTACATTTGAAAACCCACTTTGTCTTGATCAAATTTTGGTTTTCGGGTAAATCGACCAATCTCCAAACACCCAACTTTTCAAATTGCTGCAGTTCCTCTTGCATTGCAATCACCCAGCTGTCTTCTGTCAATGCTTCCTTATATGTTTTAGGCTCGATCTGCGAAATAAAACATTTAAGTGAAAAATCTTTTTGTAAAGGAGCAACCGAAGTATAAAAAAAAGTAAGAGCACGGTTGATTTGATCTCTTGTCTTAACACCGCTCTGAATATCTACTATAATCTGTTCTGTAGGATGGTAAGATAATTGTTATGGGTGAAATTCTGAGCCCATATCCTGACTTTGTATCTTGATTTTTATTAGTTGTATATGATCAGGATACCGATCAGGATACCATATCTGGATACCGGGCCAGGATATTGATAATATCCTGAGGCAGTATCTTGACTATTACTAACGATTGGCTTGTAAAACGTTGGTTGCAAGGTACCAACGTTAAAAGACTTGATCTACCTGAAGATTCGCTCAAGGTGGTTGAAAAATGGACGTTGATGGTGGAAGGATGGGTCTTGTAACGGTCAGAAAGGCATATTCCGCGAGAATATCGGATGTTGGTCAATGTTATTGACATTGTAACGGTTATATGAGCTGAAGACCCGGTTTTGTAGTCAATAAGCACGTGGAAAACGAGTAGAAGCAGCCCCCAACGTTCAGAATGGAATATTCCCAGCATCTCGGAATAATAGGAGAGTTAGTTTGTTATCTGTAACTATAAATAGGAGGCCAGATCAATAGGAACACACACTTCACTCTCTACACTCGAACTCACACTTCTTTTTTTCTTTCTATTACGCACAAACACTCAACACTTTCAATCGATGTACCACTTAGCATTGATCTGAGCCATATCCTGCACTATATCCTGTTATTCAAGCAATAAGAAGAACAAGGCAGCCGACGATTGTCAGCTCCCGAGGTTTTATGCCGGAGATCTAGATTGATCAAGGGCTTTCCTCGTATATCTCGTGTCAACCTTTACTTTTTTGCTCATTGTTTGATCATAGATACAACTCTATATCCTGAGCCGTATCCTGAAACTGTTTTCATATCTAATTTTGTTAACACATTCTTCACGCATAATTTTAGCACACTACCTCACTTAACTAATTTGATCACTTAATTGCTTCGGTAATTTTTGACCAAAACAATTTGGCGCCCACCGTGGGGCAAGTGGTGCTCTCTTTACTAAAATTTTTTATGAAATCATTAATCGGTTTTTTGTTTTCAAAAATTTTTGCCACATCATTTACAATGGCCTCTAGATCAAACATGAGCTCTTCCACCGTGTCGGCTACAACTTCAGCAACTATTGGCTCGGTGCTTCCACCACCCCCTCCAAGGATTCCAGCTTCTTCATTTACTCAAGATGTTATCCCTACTCGGAGTGTTCAGGAATCTGCTCCCATTTTAGTTTCTAATGACGAAATTCTAACCTTGTTTGGAAGTGTGCAGGAACAAATGAGGCAGCAACAGGAAACAAACCAAATGCTATTGAAGGAAATACAACTCCTGAAGTCTGGCTCGAGCAGATCTGCTGAGGATATCGTCACTCCCTTACAACCCAGAACTTTGAACTTCAGTTCGGTTGTGTATACTGAAGATAATAGGGGAAATATTGTGCCTAACCATTCCCAGAATCATACTCCTGAAATACCCTCCTCGATCAGGATGTCAACTGTGAGGAGCTCAGGATATGCTTCAGGATATGGCCAGAATCCTCAGACGGGTAACATGTCAAATAATAATATTCATGCTACTAATAATGGTGGATCTTTGTAGGATGCAGGTATGACGTCAACATTTACTAGGGAGCTTCAGAAATTAAAGGACATGATATCTAGTGTACATGGAGTGGTCCAGCCAATTCCGGAAGTGTCCCAAGACAACCACATGATATGTCGTTTCGCACATCCTATCTGTGATGCTGAGATCCCGAAGAGATTTCAAACCCCTAACATGAGGCTGTGTGATGGGAAGACGGATCCTGAGGAGCATATTTCCCAGTATAGGGAGACTCTACAGCCCGGGATGCTGAACTTTAGTTCAGCAACATTTACCGAGGATAATCAAGGCAACATGATACCAAGTCAGTCCCGGAGTGACATGCTGGAGATACCATCGTCCGCCAGGATATCGACCGTGTGGGATCCGGGATATGATCAAGGATATGGTCCAGGATATGGCCCAGGATATGGCAAAAGTCAACAGGCTGGTAACATGTTTGCCAATATCAGTATCCCTGCTACTAATAATTATGATTCTTTGCAGGATATAGGTGTAACACCAGCATTGACCAGGGAACTTCAAAAATTGAAGGATATGATATCAAGCGTTCCTAGAGTAGTGCAGCCTATACCGGAAGTATCTCAGGATAGTCACAGGATATCCTGATTTGCTCATCCAATTTGTGATGCTGAAATTCCAAAAAGATTCCAGACTCCCAGCATGAAGTTGTATGATGGGATGACAGATCCTGAGGAGCATATTGCCCAAAATAGGGATAGTATGGAAATAAATCCAATCCTACCAGAACTTAAGAAAGCATGCTTATACAAAGGCTTCGGTTCAACTTTAACAGTATCGGCCTTAAAATGGCTTTTAAATGTTCCACCTTATTCAATTACATCATTTTCTCATTTAGTTAATTTCTTTATCAGTCAATTTTCTTGTGGCAAGGGCTTTGAGATACTAACAAGTGATCTTTACAGGATAACACAAGGATCACAAAAATCCCTAAGGGATTATGTTAACAAATTTAGTAGAGAATCCCTGGATATCCCGAACCTTGATATAGCTACGGCAGTACAAGCGTTCAAAATGGGGTTACGGAAGGATTGTCAATTTTATCAGGATCTTGTAATGAATCCTTGCAGGAATTTAGATGAAGCTCGGAATAGGGCTTTGAGATACATAAGGCTTGAAGATGATAAGAAAATGCATGAGAGGATGAACACATCTTCAACATATGAATTGACGAATAGGAAGTCGGAATCTTCCTACAAACAGTACTATTCAAAGCCATATGCTAAGAACGATAATAAGAAAGTGAATGCTGTTGAAGACGAGGATCCTGAAGAATATCCTGAAATCCCAGAGTATTGTTTTTCTGTAAATGTTCCTGAGTTAATGTATGCTATGCAGGGACTGGGGGACAAAGCTAGGTGGCTGAAAAAGAATCCAAGGAATACAGGTTGGAAGGATAAATCTAAATGATGTGCCTTCCATGAAGACTTCGGGCATATAACAGATGATTCCATTGCCCTGAAGAAAGAAATAAGCTATCTGCTGAGCAAAGGATATCTGAAGGATCTCCTGGGAAGAAAGAAGAATAAGGGTCAGGATACTGGGAAGGATCCTGAACGAGCAGCATCACCTCCTGCAGATACCAAGATAATTAACTTTATTTCAGGAGGATCCGATATCTGTGGGACCTCTTATTCTGCAGCAAAAAAGATATGCAAAAGAGGCTAAGGCAGGAAGGGGAGATAAGCCAACCAGGATGTCAACCCTTACAACTGATAAAATGATCACGTTCGGCAGTGATGACAGGGATACTGTCCAGGATCCTCACCATGATGCTTTGGTAATAACTTTATATGTTGCTAATGATTTTGTGCGCAGGATACTGGTGGATAATGGCAGCTCCGTCAACATAATTCAGCTGGAAACACTGAGGAGGATAAATGTATCCCCGATGGATATTACTTCGAAATCCACTATGCTTATTGGGTTCAGTGGAGAAGCCAGGAGTACCGTGGGAGAAATAAAGTTGCATGTGTATGTTGAAGGGGTCAACTCAATGCAACGCTTCTGTGTCATGGACTCCTTATCCCGCTACAATATTATATTGGGTAGGCCATGGATCCATGACATGAAGGCTGTGCCATCGACTTATCATCAGTGCATCAAGATCCCTACCCCTTGGGGGGTTGTCAAAGTTGATAGTGATCAGCAGGAGGCGAAGGAGTGTTACTCATCCTCGATGAAATCCTCAACCAAGCCCAATGCAGCATAGCAATTAAAGATACGAGCCCAGGATATCACGGAGTGTTCAGAGCAGGATGTTGAGAAAATTATCCTGGACCAGGATAATCCAGATATCTTGGTGGAACCAATATCCCTCAGAATATTGAGGAACAACTTACTAACTTTTTGAAATGCAGGATATCCACGTTTGCATGAAAACACGAAGACGTGACAGGATTCCAGCATATCCAAATGGAACCTTCGGGCCAGGAGGATGCTGCTTTCATGACACCAACAGGTATTTATTGTTATACTGCTATGCCTTTTTGGTTTAAAAAATGCAGGTGCAACATATCAGTGGCTGGTAAACATGATGACATGGTAGTAAAATCTAAGAAGGCTGAGGATCACCTCCAGGATATCAAGGGAGCATTTGATATCCTGGATCAGCATAACATGAAGCTGAATCCTGCCAAATGCCATTTTGGAATGGGGACAGAAAAGTTTCTAGGATATATGGTGACTAAAAGAGGGATAGAAGCAAGCCCAGAACAGATCAAAGCCATCTTGGACGTCAAATCACCTTCCAACTTGAAAGATATACAAAGATTGATAGGCCGAGTGGCAGCATTGAACAGATTCATCTCAAGATCCTCCGAGAAATGCAAAGAATTTTATGATATCCTGAAGAAAAACAAGAAGTTCGAATGGGGAGAGAAGCATGAAGCAGCCCTGCAGGATTTGAAGCAGTATCTTTCAACTGCACCTCTATTGATGAAGCCTGAGAATGGTGAACCACTGTCCCTATACCTCGCAGTATCGGGGAACGCTGTAAGTGTCGTCCTTATAAAGGATCATGAAGGTCAGCAATATCCTGTCTATTATGTTAGCAAAAGTTTATTAGATGCTGAAACTAGATATTCTCATTAGCCTTAGTGATGGCATCGACAAAGCTTAGACATTACTTTGAAACACATAGGATTCATGTTAAAACCAATTATCCTGTTAAAAATGTGCTTAGGAAACCTGAGATGTCGGGTAGAATGGCTAAATGATCAGTAAACTTAAGTGCATATGATCTAATATATGAACCTAGAAATGCCATAAAATCACAGGCTCTAGCTGACTTTGTGGCTGATTTCAGTAGTGACATTCAGGATGAGGTAGATCTAGAGGTACAACAATTAGGAGAATCCTCAGGATCCTGGACATTATATACTTATGGTGCATCTAATGTGAGAGGTGTAGGATTAGGTATACTACTAAAATCGCCACAGGGGGACATACTACCCCAGGCTATTAAATGTGAATTTTTTTGCTATCAATAATGAAGCTGAGTATGAAGCTCTGATAGCAGGATTAGAATTGGCTAGAAATATGAATATTAGATGTTTACAAGTGTATGTTGATTCCCTGTTGATTATTAACCACTTCAATGGATCTTATGCAGTAAAAGGTGAAAGGTTAACTGAATATCTTGAAATTGTTGAAAAATTAGCAGGATATTTCGAAATTTTTACACTTGAACAGGTACCAAGAGAA
Organism: Helianthus tuberosus; assembly: GCA_030545235.1. Lineage (NCBI taxonomy): Eukaryota > Viridiplantae > Streptophyta > Magnoliopsida > Asterales > Asteraceae > Helianthus > Helianthus tuberosus. The sequence goes on from CM060436.1 coordinate 37,195,955, forward strand.
AAGAATGCTGGAGCTGATGCTCTAGCAAACTTAGGATCTATTGTCAGGATACCATAGGGAACTCAGATACCAATAGTGAACATCTTGTATCCTGCAATAGAACATTTTAAATCTCAAGATAAAGAAGTAGCATGTATCCAGGATCCTGTTGATGGATATCCTGAGAAGGATCCTGAATCCTGGATGAATCCAATTGTGAAGTATCTTCAAGAAGGAGATATCCCAAAGAAAGAAAATCCTAAGACTTTTAGGATGAAGGTATCTCGTTTTACTATTATAAATAATATTTTGTATAAGAAATCCCTTGCAGGTCCGTACCTAAGGTGCTTGGAAGATCCTGAAACCAAGGAAGTACTTCAGGATATACACGAAGGAGACTGTGGCAACCATACTGGGGGCGGATCTCTGTTCTCGAAGGTGTTGAGAACAGGATATTACTGGACGACCATGAGAAAGGACTACTGACTTTTGCAAGAGTTGGGGAATCAAAATGATCACGTCTACTCCGGTACATCCTCAAGCAAATGGACAAGCTGAATCCTCAAACAAGATAATTGTCAATAACTTGAAGAAGAGATTAGGGGCCAAGAAAGGAAGATGGACAGAAGAACTACCCTTTGTTTTGTGGGCTGATAGAACAACGGTAAAGAATGCAACTGGCCAAACCTCGTTTTCCTTAGTATTTGGAGCAGAAGCAGTGATTCCAACGGAAATGGTGATACCTACCGCGAGATCTATCCTCCGATATCCTGAGCAGAATTCTGAAGCTTTATGTCAGGATTTAGACTCTATAGATGAAGCAAGAGATGCAGCAAGGTTGAGGATGGTAGCATATCAACAAAGGATATCCAGAGCATATAACAAGAATATAAAGACGAGAAGGTTCCAAGTCGGAGATTGGGTATTGAGAAAGGCTTTTGAGAATACTACTAACCCTGCTGATGGAAAGTTAGCTCCAAAGTGGGAAGGACCTTATGAGATTGAATCAGAATCAGGGAAAGGAGCATACCGACTCAAGAATATGGAGGGGATATACTACCAAGATCCTGGAATGCTATACATCTCAAAGCCTATTTCAAGTGAGTTTAGAATTTAATTTCTAACTCAGAATGGTATGAATTCTATCTCTTTTAATATATTTGATATTATTTATTCTTTTGAACCCAATACCGACTTAAGCATCGGAGGAGTGTTAGCCAGGCTAACACCCACCTTAGTTTATAGTTGTTTTGCAGAATATGCTCCAGGATACACACTCAGGATACTTCGAAAGATTAGAGGATTGGCCCCCTCTCTCAAGTTTAAGGGATCCTGATCCCTTCACAGGTTTAAAGGTATTCACCTTTCTAACGAATTGGGTTTAAACACCCCGCCTGGAGCGCAAGTTATCCAGGGATAGTTCAAGGTGGCGGGACCAGTTCATGTAAAAGTGGCTGACAATTTCGTTACTATTGGCTATATCCTGGATCCTAAAGGTATATGAGGATTGATCACCCTCTCTCACGAAAGAGTATTTTCATACTCTCAAAGGTTTAAAGGTTTTCACCTTTCTAAGTCTTGGGGTTTATACACTCCCGCCTGTAGCGCACGAAAACAAGAGTGTTTTCACACTCTTCTAAGGTTTAAAGGTTTTCACCTTTCTAAGTCTTGGGGTTTCCACACCCTCGCCTGTAGCGCACGAAACGTGGGTAAAATCCCCAGTAAAACTCAAAGACTTAAAGGTTTTCACCTTTTCAAGTCTTGAGGTTCTTATACTCCGGCTTAAATGCCTGGAAAATGGGTTTAGTCCCAATAAAATACAAAGTTTTTGGATAATCCCAAAGTATATTTTCAAAAAACATAATCATTTACGAGTCTACATAAATTTTTGAAAAAAGATTGCTAAGTTTAAACAACTGGTTGAAGAATTGCTAAAGGATCATATCCCGGTACAACATACTGGTCCTGCACAGACAGGGGACATCCGTGATGGAACATGACGTATGCTTATACTATATCCTACTGGGGACATTTATGATGGAGCGAGAAGGAAACCTATGCCAACATTATATCCCACTGGGGACATTGCGAATGATTCAAAGGTTTAAGAATGAAGATTATTGCCTAGGTGTTTCTGGTATGGATTCTTACTTTTCTTAAGTTTGAAGGCCTTATCTGAGTAAGTTAGGTTTTTATGAAAATTTGTATTTAACTAAGTTTTTGTCAAACATTTTGAACAAAGGGGACAAAGCAATTAAGTATCATACCAGTATCCTGATCAGGATATTCAGAACAAATTTTTCAAAATAACATATAACACGGAGATAGGGTCGAAAAGGTTAGTTTATTGTTATTAGTCCAAAAAATTGTATTCTTGGTTTCATCTCAAAAAGAGACCCATTCACCGAGAACACAATTAAGTTTTTAAAGCATATTTACATAAACAGTTGAAGGCTTCGTCCTGAAAACACAGGATTCCTCCACCTTCAACTGTCAAACTATTCTACTTGCAAGAAAATAAAATTGTTCTAAGTGCAGGACGACCAGATAATTTAGACCCTACAAAATATAAGTATCACTAAAGACAAACTGACCAGGATACAGGTTCAGTATATGTGTTCGGGATACAGGATCTGGATACTTACCTTATTAGGGAAGGAGATTATGGGCTCGATGGATTCCATGAAGCCAAGGTCACCATAAGAGAAACCTTCGGAAGCAGCAGCAGAGGGCTTAGAGCTGATGGCAACATATGGTTCCTTTTTCACCAAGGCAGGCTTAGAAAAGCTGTCAAGCTCCTCTGGATCAAAAGTAGCAGGGTCCTTGATGGAATCTGCGTAAAAGGGAGTAATTCTAATTTCATCACATGATAGTATTCTGAAGTAACCAAACCTATGCAGGAGTATTTAAAACAGATATCCTTACCATACATGTTGGAATGACAAAAAAAATATATCCGTTGGAATTAGGATATCCAACAGTTATATTTTTGGGGACAATTGTTATGGGTGAAATTCTGAGCCCATATCCTGACTTTGTATCTTGATTTTTTATTAGTTGTATATGATCAGGATACCGATCAGGATACCATATCTGGATACCGGGCCAGGATATTGATAATATCCTGAGGCAGTATCTTGACTATTACTAACGATTGGCTTGTAAAACGTTGGTTGCAAGGTACCAACGTTAAAAGACTTGATCTACCTGAAGATTCGCTCAAGGTGGTTGAAAAATGGACGTTGATGGTGGAAGGATGGGTCTTGTAACGGTCAGAAAGGCATATTCCGCGAGAATATCGGATGTTGGTCAATGTTATTGACATTGTAACGGTTATATGAGCTGAAGACCCGGTTTTGTAGTCAATAAGCACGTGGAAAACGAGTAGAAGCAGCCCCCAACGTTCAGAATGGAATATTCCCAGCATCTCGGAATAATAGGAGAGTTAGTTTGTTATCTGTAACTATAAATAGGAGGCCAGATCAATAGGAACACACACTTCACTCTCTACACTCGAACTCACACTTCTTTTTTTCTTTCTATTACGCACAAACACTCAACACTTTCAATCGATGTACCACTTAGCATTGATCTGAGCCATATCCTGCACTGTATCCTGTTATTCAAGCAATAAGAAGAACAAGGCAGCCGACGATTGTCAGCTCCCGAGGTTTTATGCCGGAGATCTAGATTGATCAAGGGCTTTCCTCGTATATCTCGTGTCAACCTTTACTTTTTTGCTCATTGTTTGATCATAGATACAGCTCTATATCCTGAGCTGTATCCTGAAACTGTTTTCATATCTAATTTTGTTAACACATTCTTCACGCATAATTTTAGCACACTACCTCACTTAAATAATTTGATCACTTAATTGCTTCGGTAATTTTTGACCAAAACAATAATGTTCGAGGCATGATGGTGTCAGGCACAACAACTTCCGATTGCTGAAACGAGATATCTAGATCACCGGTGTGATCCTCAGCTTCAGTTGATGCAACATTTGGATCCTCGTCAAATATCGGAGCGTTCTCCGAATCTGAGTCATCGGATGGATCAAATGATGGAGCTGGTTCTACTGGGTCATCATGAGTTGTTCCACTCGGACCTGCCTCGTGATCATTTGCACCAGTTGTAGGAGCATTTGTATCCACATCTGGTTGAGAAACCACCAACTGTCTAGGCACCTGATCTTGAAAAGATGATTGCTGTTGTTGGTGCAAGTAAATAAGTTCCTCTTCACTTGTCTCCGTAGGTAGTTGGAACGACTCCCAGAGTTTATCATAATCGAACAACAATCTGTTTCCGGGAAGTTGAGGTGATGCCGTGTATTTCTGACAATCCACATGATGAACTTCAATTACCTTCTTCAAGCATGGAACGAACACTCTTTTTAAGGGACTCGCGTATCCCACAAAGAAACCTTCATTACTCTTCGCACCAAACTTTCCATCTTGATCTATGAAGGTACACGGTGATCCGAACGGCTCTAGAAACTTTAGATTGGGCTTATATCTGTGAAGAAGTTCAAAGCACGTCTTTTTGTATCTCTTCACAGTAAGCACTCGATTCAAGGTATAGCATGCCGCTGCCACAGCTTCACTCCAGAAATAGATCGGTAAATTGGAATCGGCCAACATGGTTCGAGCGGTTTCAATTAGAGTACGGTTCTTTCTTTCAGCTACACCATTTTGCTGTGGAGTGTATGGTGCACTGAATTCATGAAGAATTCCCTTCTCGTTACAGAACTCGAGCATGCGGTTATTCTTTAACTCCGTCCCATTATCACTTCGGATTCTTCGGATTGGTACCTTGTACAATGTTTCCATCTTCTTGAATAGAATCATCAATGACTCAAAAGTTTGATCCTTTCTTTCCAAGCACACCACCCAAGAAAATCCCGTAAAATCATCAGTTACCACCAGGCAATATAAATCTCCACTAATGCTCTGCACATTCACTGGCCCAAAGAGATCCATGTGGAGTCTCTCAAGTGGTACTCTGATCGAATTCAGCAACTTTTGTGGATGTGATTTCCTGGTCTACTTTCCTTTCTTGCAAGCTACACAGTCATCATTCAAATGAAAATTTCTCAAATTTACACCTTCAACTAAATCATTTGATACTAGAAAATTCATTTTTCTAATATGAATGTGGCCCATCTTTCGATGCCACATTATCGAATCCTTTCAGTAGCTTTGGTTTTTGACACAAAACATTGTTTTTGATAACTGTTGTTGTTGCGACACTCATATCAAGAATGTACAAATCATTTACTCGTGGAGCTCGCAACAACACCATTTCTTCCGGAATTTTGAAACCAGGTTTTAAGACAAGACATTCATTTTTAGTGAAATGTACGGTAAAAGAATTATCACAAATTTGTGAAATACTGAGTAAATTGTTTACCAATTCAATTATGTAGTTAACTTTCTCGAACGAAATTACTCCATTTGTTAATGTTCCTTGACCGACAATCCTTCCTCCTTGGTTTCTTGCAAAACCCACGTAACCACCGTTGATTGATTTAACGTCGTAAAGCAATGCTAGCATCCCCGTCATATGTCTTGAGGCCCCGCTGTCCATTATCCATTTTGAAATTATAGACTTGGGCAGCCCCTGCAAACATTAGAGCAACTCATTCAAACAATGATGCCCATGGCTTCTTCACTGTTGAGACACTTCCAAACACTATATCACATTTCTCATCAATCTTTGGAAAGTTAAACGTGACATTCGAAACATCAGTTTTTACTTTTGGTTTTACTTCATTTGTGATCGGGGGAAACTCTGCAAGAAACTTATCAAGCTCAAATTCAAATTCATGATTATCATTAGCAACCACTTTTGATTCATAAAATTCCTTTACCCCTTTGACTTTTCTGTCAACCATTTTTCCAAAAATATTTAGAACATTGGGATTAAAGACTTTTGAATCAAACTTTAATTCATTCTCCATTTTCTTCACCTCAACAGATTGTTTTGGTTTAACCACCCATGATTGAGTTTCAAAAATTTTTGTTTTCGGATAAATCTTTGAAGTCTTTTGTGACTTTGAAGATTCGCCAATTTCGAATGTCGATTTCGGATTATCTTCCGACTTCAATGATTCACCTCTTTTCAAGATGCGGATTGGTGAAACCATTTGTTTTTTACCCTTTTTGTCAACTAGTGACTTAGGTCGAGGTTTTTGAACACCAGATTTTACGACAAGTTTTTCGAAAACTTTCTTGCATTGTTTTGCCATGTGCCCGATTTCATTGCAGCGATAACAAACTCTTTTGTCATACTCGACAAAAGTTGACTTGAACGTCTCTTCTTTCAGTTTCTTAGCCGCATTGAAATCGTCAACAACTTTTTGGCTAAAAATGTATTCCTTTTCATCATCCACACTTGGTCCAACAACAAAAACATCATTCATTTTATCCTTTTGTTTAACAACTTTCTTATCCATCTTTTTCTCAAAACCAATTCCTTTGTTTTTAAAGTTGTTACTATTTTTCTTGTTACCATTCCCTTCCCACTCTTTTTTGCCCGAGTTATTGGAACGTGTCATAACAAATGACTTTTTAGGTTTTGAAATGAATTCTTTGTTGTTTACCACATCAATGTCAATTTCAACCAATTTGAAAATCTTTTCAACATTTTCAATTTTAATGTTCTGAATCGGATACTCAAAATCAGAATAAAGCTTGTCCGTTCCAATCATAGTGTAAACCACCATAATCGGATCATCATTCGTACTCTTGTCTGATTTTGGTATGAAACGATCTAAAAAATTATTCTCGTCTTCAGAATCAGTAACATACTTCTCAGAATGATATTTCATAACTTCAATCTCAGAGTTATCACTCTCTTCATCTAACACCTGATCGACAACAGTCTTGATGATCTGTGACTCGTTGTCAGTGTCGGATGCAGAGAATGTAACATCAATTCTCTCTGGAAATTCATCCTCAATTGTTTTCAACTTGAGATTCTATGCAGATTCCACCCCATCTGGATACTTTTGAGTATAATGATTCCACATTGGGGGTGGAACACTGTTAAAGACCGGTGTAGCATTTGGCTGTTGTGGTACAATTTGTTCAAGAACATAGGAAGATGCCACATAGCTCTTTAATTTCTTATCGATTCGCTCATTTTCAATTTTAGTCAATTCCAGCTCTTTCTTTAATGATGCGATTGTGTCAATATGAAAATTAACTTCCACTTGTTTATCAAAAAGTGTTGCTTTTGCTAGTTTTGTGGCTTTATCATTTTCGACACTTTCCTTTTTAATCATTTTAACTGATCTGGCTAGAGTATCATATGCTTCTTTGACTTGTCCTAGATCAAATTTTAACATGTCAGCATGTTGTTTCAATTCCTGAAACTTAGTGTCTTTTTCAAGACACTCCATGCACGGTTGTAAACACTTTTGGCATGGGGTTTCAGACATTGAATCCACTATCGCAACAACTTCTGCCTCATGAGCAGTTTTCACTTCCTGTTTACCGACATCTTTGGACTCTGACTCAGACACTTTCTTAGTTTTGGTCTCCTCAATTCCCAACTCCTTATCCGACTCCTTTTGAACTGACTCAGTACCGACAGACTCGGTTTTCACAAGTTCTGTGTCTACCTCTCTCAGTTTCGCCATGAGAGCCTTGTCAGCAATTTCTTTCAAAGTGTCTTCGGTCATTTCCTTTGTCACATCGATCATTTCTTCAACAAATTCTTTCTTTTCCTCATATCTTGGACACAATCCAGTCGTCGGTTCTTCAAAGAAACCTGCAAAAGATTCAAAAATTTTAGGAGGCATGATAGATCTCAAAGAACTGGCTAATACCTCCTGCTCAGATTGAAAGTAATGAACTTCTTCATCTAACTCCTCAATGTCAGCCACATTATCTACAAAAACATCTTCAACAACCACCTCAGGTTCAATAACACTTTCGATCACTTCAACTATCTCAGCCATCATAGCCTATCCCTCGCTTCCAGGGATATATTTATCCCAACTGAACCCCTCAGCAACTTTCTCGTCATCCTGGTTCACAATGAGAGCTTTCTCTGGTTTGTTCTCGATTTGTGGTCTTTGAACTCCAGGTTGCAGATTTGGTCGGTGATAGATTGCCTGTCTGTAATAATCATTCGTGAACAGGTTCTGATGATTATTCACTTCTCGGTTCGGACACTCTCTTTTGAAATGGCCTCTTTCTTTACATTTGAAACAGGTTACCTTGGACTTGTCAAATCCTAACTTCTGATCAGGTCCAGAAAGACTGTTTCTGCCAGTGATTTCCATAAAGCGCTGTGCTCTCCTCACCAGACTAGCCATGCCCCATTTAATATCAATTAACTCAAGCTCCTCCGGGTCAATCTGATCGTAATCTTCTTTGGTCATGTCCGGATTTCCGATCTTACCCGCTACCAGTGACTCGTACGACTCTAACACGGAAGCCAGCAATGCAATATGCTGTTTTGCAGCTGATTCAGTAAATTCATTCCCATTCTTAATATTGACTGCGATGTTGCATTGGATCCCAGAAACATATGCCTGATTATTTGAACTGGACGAACTTTGAGGTGATGGTTGTTCACTAGCTTGGAAATTTGGATCAACACTCGAAAATGGTGACGGTTTGTTTGTTTGTGGAGTATTTGACGAAGCACTTGAACTTGTGTCAGCACTGAAACCAGTTTGTATCTTTGGGCTCTGATTTGTTATAACTGGAGTACTGCCTCTGTAGTACAAAGATACATCTTGTTGAACATTCGCTGAGTTCATCTTTTTGATCTTCAACAATTCTAACTCATGAGCTTCAATCTTTTCTATGAACAAACTAAGATTGTAATTGGCAAAATCTGAATTGTTCTCCAGCATCATCAAGTATGTACCCCACTCGTCATAAGGTAACGCATCAGACAATTTGTCAATCCATTCTTCATCGGTCTTTTCAATTTTTAATCTATTCATCTCAAGTACCAAATGGCAATATCTTTCAATTAGTTGCCTTGTAGTTTCACCCTTCATACCGGTAAAAATATCAAACTCTTTCTTGAGCAGAGCCTTCTTGTTCTTGATCATGGAATCACTACCTTTAAACTTCGCTTTCAATGCATTCCACATAGATTGAGCATTATCTTCATATTGCAACAATACTAAAATATCTTCCTTGATAGCCTGCTGGAGAATACTAATCATCTTTTTCTCGGCTTTGAAATCATTCTGTTCTGATTCTGCCAGGCTTACAATATTCTTCTTATTATTTAAACCATCAACTGGTGGAACATACTTTCTCTCTATCTTCATCCAGCATTCAAAATGGTTAGCCTGAACCCAGTTCTTAAATCTGCTTGACCATCCCGCATATTCATCTATGTTCATCAACTTGGGAGGCTTTTGCATTGTTCCCAATTCATTCTCCATGTTGACGTTTTGTATAACACTACCCGAGGTTTGTCCTGCTACCATACCACTGCCGGCGAAGAAGTTGTAGAAATCTTGGTTTTCCATTTTTAGAGATTTGATTACCGAAAACGATTTAACTTTTGAAAACAAGTGACTTTACTGAAAATACGTTCTACACAAACTGAACTTCGGACGAAATATCACGAACGAAATGGACTTTAACTCTCAAACCATGATTTTTAATGCTGAAAATAATTTCGAGTGAAATCAGTGAGAATACTTAAGAGCGGAATCAGAGATTTCACTTGAGCGGAATCAGAAAGTTCACTCGAGTGGAATTAAGATTCAACCTAAGATGGCTTTAGGAGCGGAATTAGAATTGTTCACACGAGCGGAATTAGAAAATTTTGATTTCGCTCCAAATGCAGGAGCGGAATCAGAATGTTAGGAGCGAAATCAGAAGATTCAAACTAAAATTTTGATTTCGCTCCAACTGCTTGAGCGGAATTAACTTTTTCAGGTGAAAGACCTGATTTCGCTCAGAATTACGAGCGGAATCCACCGAATGTCGTTATGAGCGGAATCATGTTTCGAGCCATTTTTTTTTACCAATTTTAAGCCAAATTTTAAGCTGATACTCTCAAGGGTTTGTTAAATGTCACTTTTACACAGTATATCAAAAACTCAGTCCATTTTGTCCGTGGCAATGTCCAGAAATCCAAAAAATGTAGTAAAAATGCTTTGATTTAGGTATTTTAGCTCATAACTGGCTCTGATACCAATTGTAGGATCGATTTGACCGATCTAGTGAGTCAATCAGAACCAAAATACCACTGTTTATGTGGCGGAAACACGTAAACAGCTCGAATCAAAGAGAATGGAGTAGAAAATAGAAGAATATCACTTTAAACACTGTTTCTCATTCATTTTCCTCAGAAAAATCCGGCAGCGTAACGGTATACAACTTCACGAATCGATGCCAAATGAGAAACTGAAACAACTATATATAGAGGGGCTGATTCCGCTCCTAATGACAACTTGTCATTTCGGACGGAATCACCTTGTTGTGATTTTGCTCCAAATGACAAAATGTCATTAGGAGCGGAATCAGAACATTACACCACAAACTTTACAATCAGCCCCCTATACAATACATAATTAACAATACTGACCCCTAGACCCTATACAAGCTTGACTAAGACTAAGACGTAGGCTTTAGACATTCGTGTACCAACACCATCTTTGTCTAGAAAAGCATATTCCAAACCTTTTGGAAGTTCTTTGAGCTCAAGAGGTGGGTCTTTAGGAGACTCCTTATTGGGTTGCTCATTTTGATCAAGAACTTTAAAAGTTTGTTCCATGGCGACCTCTTCTTCAACAAAGTGGTCAATCTTTTCACTTGTATCGGGTGGTTCATCTCCATCTTCAATTAGGGGGCCATTATTTCCGAATGGATATTTCATTGATTGCTCAAGATCGACACTCCTTTTAAATGCCCCTAATTGAATAGATAGATTATTGTACTTTCGGTTTTTCAAAGCTTCGTGGGTTTTTACAAAAGGTCGTCCCAACACTAGAGGAGCGTCATCGAGGATGACAAAGTCGGTTGGGATTACCATTTGATTTGTTTGAACCAAGACATCCTCAACCACACCGATTGATTTTATTACTTTCCGATTGGATAGAAAAATGGGTATTTGAAGTGGAGAAAAATCACTAATACTTAATTTTTCGAAAATGTAGTTGGGCATTATGTTAACGCAAAGATCTTTATCAATTGTGACGTTACTAATAAACGAATTTTGAAAAAAACATAGAACCGGTGTAATGTTGATTTCAAATGGGTCTTCTTTTATTAGCGAGGTTTGATCGTTAGTTAACTTAATACTTACCGTTTCGTTAATTTTAGTGTTAGTGTTTAACTCTTTTAAGAACTTAGCATGAGTTGGAACTAAACAATGATTTTCAAAAGAAGGTGACAAGAGATTAATTTCTTCAAAATTAGACTCTTCTTGAATTTTAACGTTGACGGACTCACCTTTTTCGTTGTTTAACTCATGTGTCGGTTCTTCACTTATTTGTTCTTCCATTTTTACACTTTCAACTATCTCTTCTTTATTTAATTCTTGTCTTGTGCGGGACTCCTCTTCCCTTGCGCGAAATTCTTTTATGTAGCGCTCGATAGTTTTAAGGTGTTCTAATATCCTATCGGTCACTTCGGTGATAGAGTAAGGATCAGGAATTTCAAAGCTTGAATCCGGTTGTTCGATCCTTTGTTCCTCATAATACCCATATGAAGTAGATGGTTCACACCATTGTTCTTCATTGTAAGTATATGATGGATAAGGGTAGTAATTTTGTTCTTCGTAATACTCATATGAGGTGGGTTGTTCACGCCATGGTTCCTCATAATAAGCATACTGGCTCATATCTTGGTTCCTCAAAGTATGAGTATGAAGGCTCATTCCTTGGTTCATCAAAATATGAGTATGAGGGAGGAGGTTCATACCTTTGGTCTTCATAGGATGTGTATGAAGTTGATGGCTCGTACCTGGGTTCCTCATAATAGGTGTATGAAGTGGATGGTTGATATAAGTTACAATATTGAACCGAGTGCGGGTCACCACAATTAGTACAATAATTATTCCTGTAATCATCCTCCTCATAGGTGTAGTTGTAACCTCCTGAGTATTGATCCATAAGAATCACTCAGCAGACCACAACCAAGTCTCGAGATCAGAAAACAAAAATAAAAACGAAAACAGAGGCTGGACACGGCCCCGTGCACAGAATCTGTATCTGGGCGTTTTAATTAAAGTTACTGATTTCGTTGAGCACGGGGGCGTGTTCAGTGGACACGGCCCCGTGTTCAAGCTCTGTATCTGGGTGTTTTGTGAAAAATATGCAGCACGGCCCCGTGTTCAGTGAGCACGGCCCATGTTCAAGCTACTGTAAATGCAAAACTAAACTAAAATGCAGAAAAATGTGCGCGCGTTTTGAAAAGGTTTTGAAAAACTGATTAGGCCATCGATTTTAAGCTTTCTTAAAATCCTTGTGTCCCCGCCAACGGCGCCAAAAACTTGATGCGTGTGTAGTGTATATATAAGTTTAAGTATATTTTAAGCCCTTTTACACTTTTTTAGTCAAGTTTTAAATTTATAAAACACGATATTTACTAACACTAAACACACATATGGGCAAGTGCACCCATCGTGAGCGTAGTATAGTGTTGGTAAGATACCGAGGTCGTCCAAGGACACAAGAGCTTTTAGTACCGGTTTATCCTCAACATCTAATCAAATCAAAAGTTTAGAAAAAGGTTTTTAAACTAGAAAAATAAAAACTAACTAAAATGCTAAAAAATAATATAAAATTAAAAACAGATAGAAAAGATGAATCACTTGGCTCCGACTCGTGTATAGTGTAACCTTTGATTATTTCCGCACTTTTTCACTTTTTAAGAGATTATCTTAGTTATTGTAGTAGGCCCCTCTTTTGAAGGTGACGTTACCCTCAACCCAGTAGTTTGATTCAGCAAGGATACAATCCTAAAGGGTCGGATTATTGAAAGATAATTAATTAAGTTATTAATGCATATTATGGTAGGCCCCTCTTTTGAAGTGACGTTACCCTCGGCTAAGTAGTCTGAGTCAGCAGGGATACAGTCCTAAATAGCCGGATTAAAGTATTAATAGTAGCTTACATATGAGGGGATCAAAGAGTTTGGACCCCCGCCATCCAATACCGGTGGGTATTGAAGGAGGTCCTACTAAATTTGACCCAGGTCCTTGCAGGATCTACACACTGAACAAGGCAAGACTCTTACCAAACCGTTCCCTTAACCCCCGACCAGGTAGCCAACATATCTCCATATAGACCGTGGAGATATGAATGGTGAAAATCTTTTATTTTATATAGACAGTAAAATAATGCCAAGACACCACGGACAAATGATAAGGAAGAATCACCTTCAACATAAGAAACTAGTTATTAAAGTCATTAATACATAACCAAGTAAAAAGTGCGAAAAGATTAAAAATAAAAAGTATTACACTAGACACTTGTCTTCACCAAGTGATGTAAGAGACTTAGGCAAACATGGCCTTTGATTGTCAAGAACTCTTACGATCAATCTTGGATCCCGAGACGACTCACACACTCTATGATGGACAATGGATGATGGTGGTGGATGATGGTGTTATGATGGTGGTGGGTGGTGGGTGAAGTGTGAGAGAGGTAGTGTGCCAAGGGATGGTTTGCAAATGAGCCAAGCACCCCTATTTATAGCCTGAACAGCAGCTCGGGCACGGCCCCGTGTCCATTGGGCACGGCCCCGTGTCCATCCTTTTCTCTGTCTTCATTAATTGCAGTTTGTCTGCATTAGTTGACCACGCCCCCATGTTCGCTGGGCACGCCCCCGTGTGCAGAAGCATATCTGTACTATCAAGATTTCCTCAGATTCTGCGAATCTTAGAGTTGACCACGGCCCAGTGTCCGCTGGGCACGCCCCCGTAATGGGTGATAGAAGCTTCTATAGCTTTGTATTTTATGTTGGCACTTGGGCACGCCCCCGTGTTCACTGAGCACGGGGCGTGTTCAGTCTTCTGTCTCCTTGATTTTGCTTGGGAAGATGCTGTCGGGGGGTCGGGCATGCCACGTTTGTTCCTTTTCTTGTATTTATGTTAGATTTAGTTGCCTTTTTGCTTCTTTTGTTAATTTGAGCTCATTTAATCCTGAAAATACAAAAGGAAGACAAAAACACACTTTTTCCAACATTAGTACTAAAAAGGGTTAGTTTTATGCCACAATTGATGTAATTTATATGTTGCTTTTTGTGCACATCAGACTATCTAGTCTAATACTTGAAAATGGATATGATCGTGTCAAGATCTTTATCTATCATGTCATCGACCAACTGCTTGAAATCCATTCCGTTTCTCGGGTTCGCATTCGACAGAAGACACCAACTTCCAAAAATCAGGGTCGAAATGCCCCGCTTTGGCCAAAGCGGGGCGGTTCAACTGACATCGTACACCATCACATCACCGTTTGTCTGGAAAACAGGCCAAAACGCCCCGCTTTGGCCAAAGCGGAGCGCTTCGAAAGGGTGTGGAAATAAGGTTTGGGTGTGTGAATAGCATGCCCCAAAAAGAAAGGGAAAATTATGAAAATGTCGGTTGACCAAACATGTTTTCAAATTTGTCACGCTCCTGCGTCCTTGGAGCGGCACATTATGCGCGGGATGCGTCCTTCAAGCACGGGATGTGTCGTTAGATCAAAACCCAATAAAAAATGAACACGTGGCCACGTGATGCGTCCTTCAAGTTTTTGAAGCGTCCGGTGAGATTTCCGGCGAGCTGCAGATTTCCGACGAGTTTTCCGGCGAGTGGTTATCAAATAGAACACCGAGTGGTTATGATATGCGTCTTGTATTGTTTCCGGCGAGTGGTTATTAAAGGCCGTGTTCCATCAAAAGTAGATTATCAAGATTGTTGGAGGTTACTGGTGGTAACCTTAACAGCCATCACAGTTTCTCTTCCTACAATCGAAAAGGAGAAAGTTGATAGCTTGTTAGAAAGTGTGAGGGAAGGTTTGGTATACGTCACAATTGTGGAAAAAAGGCCTCAATGCAACCCAAAGCAGCATTAATTCTAGGGAAAATTATGATATGTGTCTTGAAGATTTCCAAAGCAGCATTAATTTTAGTGTAGGGTGGTGATGGTGGTGTATACATTGATTTGGGGAGAATTGTGGGAAATAACTAGCCGTAAAACTCGTCGGAAACCTGCAACTCGCCAGAAACCTCGCCGGACGCTTCAAAAACTTGAAGGACGCATCCCGTGGCCACGTGTCCATTTTTATTGGGTTTTGATCTAAGGACGCATCCCGTGCTTGAAGGACGCATCCCGCGCATAATGTGCAGCGCCAAGGACGTAGGAGCGTGACAAATTTGAAAACATGTTTGGTCAACCGACATTTTCGTAATTTTCCCAAAAAGAAATCATGTAGAATAGGTCTCGGGTTGGCTCCGAGCTATATTTAACTCTTCAATAAAATACCCTCCCCACATGCGAACTCAATTTATTTATATATCATCACTAGGTTAAAATCCAGTGTATTACACTTGTTGATTAAATATACTTTTATATACCAAGTAATAAAAAGTTATATCTTTAAAAACCCGTATATTGCATTAGTTGAATAAACATGTGTATTGCACGGCTTGAATAAATATAATGTACTCAATTAACACATACGGTTGTCAAGATACGTTTTCGGGAAAATGAACTTTGATTTACTATTTACATATTATAACATTTTACTTTTGTTTTTTATTTATTTATTATTAGGTTATAAACTTATGTATTACAAAATTATAACATTTTATTTTTATTTTTTTAATTTATTAATAGGTTAGAAACGTGTGTGTTACACGTAGTTGGATCAAGAGAATATTAAATAGTTATTATTAATAAACGGAAAAAATAAAAGAAATAGTTAATAAAAACAATATTAAATAAATAAAAGATAAGAAAAAAAATAAAGATAAAGATTATATATCAATAATTTTAGTTGAATCTTATTATCAACGATTTAGCCAACAAAAGATCAACATACAACTGTAACAACTCTCAACTCTCAAAACAGATCATTAACACAATGATCTGTAAATCTCACAACTATAAATCATCAACACAAAGATCTATAACACTCACAACAGATCTAACAGAAGCAAGAAGATCTTAATCACAAGATCAACAATCAACTGAAACAAAGAACGATGTGAAACCTTAGGAGAGAGAATAGAGAGGAAATATCTAGAACAAGTGAATGAGATAAATATAAATATATAGACATAGACAAATGTCGACTTAAAATATGGGATAATAAGTTGATAAATTGTTTTAAACTTTTAATTTTTAAGATAAAATTCAAAGACGTATGACAGGAAAACTAAAAAGAAGATACATTCAATGAATGACATTTGTCATCGTTAGTTTACTTTATTAATACTACAAATTCAAACACTAAATTTTTTTTTGTTATTATTTTACAGTATAAAAAGAACTCATATAACATAACACAAAGTACGAAGGTAAACAAGAACAAACAACTACGTATATCTAAGCTAGGGGTGTAAACGAAAATTTATGAGAACAGGCTTGGCTTGATTAGGTTAAGAGAGCTCAAACTTAACTTGTTAATTATATATTATGTATATAATTAAAATTTATTTTCTCACATTTATAATTTTATTATCCTTATATAACAAATCAAGTAGATTCTTGCGAACAGTATATCAATTAGGCAAGAGCTGAAATTTAATTACAATTAAGCCACTTGTATTTGTTTTTTTTTAAACGTGAACTTCATTAAAAATCACCAACCCATAAAACAGATCGGCCAAACAAACAACTACACAAATGTGAAGCCCCGACTCGGGCTTGTTTACTAAAAGATCTCAAATAATCAAATATAAGTTCAAGTTAGGCTCAAACACATTTAACCTCAACTTGATTTGAGTAAGCTAGTCTGGAGTAGCTTACGAGCAACTCGATTCATTTACACCCCTAACTTTATCCACTATCAATACGCATAATCCAACAAAAGTTGGGAGTTAAAGTAGAAAGGGATAACTTTAGTATATTTGCCTTTTTGTTCTTTCTTATGCGCAAATGGCTAAAGTCCTATTAATCGGGTTCGCCACTTTAGTTCTATTGGAACACATCAAGCCAGTCTGCACTTTAAATCTTAGACAATGGTCTAACATGTTAGAACAAAGTATGTTATAAAAAGTTGCAATACACACTTGTAGATGATAATTGGGTCAAGGACGTGTATCCACTATTCTCGAGGAATCATGCACCTCAGTGACCTCACACTATAGTTCTTGATAGAGATATAGATTAAACTTGTTGGTTCACTCACCTTAACCGGTCTTTTTGTATGGCTTAAACTTGTGAAAAAATAGGGTTCAGGACACAATAATTATATTCTATATCGTTGATATAATTATGGAATAATGTGTTTGAGAACTCTCGTAGAGAGTTTTGCAACGAGTTAAGTTTTAAAAAGAATAAAATGCATGTATAGTCCCTGTGGTTTTGCCAAATAACAGCTATAGTCCCCAACTTTTGAAAATTACACTGGTGCTCCCTGTGGTTTGACAGTTTGTTACTCGGATAGTCCCTGGAGTGAATGACGGTTAGTTTTCTCCGTTAAATGAATGTAAAATGACAAATTTACCCTTCATCTTCTCCACTCTATAAAAACAAAACAACCCCACCCATCCCCACCTTTCTGTTTGCTTCCCCCCACCATTAACCACCACCCACCAGATTGTTATTGTTGGTAGACTTTTATTTTCACCCATCCATAAATAACATCAATTGTATTCTTAGTGAGCCAGCTTTACCATTCGCTGCTCCCACAACCATTTGACCGTATTTTGGAAGAAAAAAAACACACAAAAATAGCCTTTAAATTTTCCCCTCCTAATACCAAATGTCATCAACCATCACCAATTCTTTAACCATTCAGATTACCAGGAAGCGAAAGAAACCAATAATGTCAGTGGCGGATCCATGATTTTTTCCTTTGGGTTCACTTTTTTGGGTGGTCAAATTTTCATAACATTCGTTATAATTTTCGGGTCGGGCCGGGTCACGGAACAGAATAAAGACCTAAATTTCATATCAAATTTCTATTAGCATTAGTCCAAAATTCAGGTTTCATAAAAACTAAAATTGCTAAAGAGCCAAAGCTCATATCAAATCAAATAACTATCCTACGAAAACCACAAATCACAAGTTGTTTGAATAAAAAACCTAAATCAAGTTTTATTACAAAAAAGACATGATTATTATCCTTGGGCCGGGATTCGAACTCGCAAGCACAAGAATGGAAAGCAAGTTCCAAACCAGTGGACTACTTGACATTTTTTGATATGGGTTCACTACAAAATTTATTTATGGGTTCACTTTTTATTTTTTATATAGTTTTCTACTAATAATTCGAAACCGAATGGGTTCCTGAGAACCCATAATTTTCTATATAGGTCCGCCCCTGAATAATATCTCTGAGAATTATTAACAGCATGTTAACCTGGTCAGCAAATTCCACTTGCCTTGTCCTGTTCTGAATCAATGGTTTGGACATGTCAGCAGCGGCGAAAGAGAAACACAGCGACTGACGGAACACACTCCGGCGACCTCCATTGATACTGAGTTTGATTGATGTCAAGGGGAATTGTGAATTTGAGGTTTGTTGGATTGGATTTGTGACGCAAAAACAATTTGATTGAATCGGTGGATTTCGTTTTATACAAGGAAGGGATATCTTTTGTGAGATGGGAACAGAGGAACTAGTGTTTTTTTGAATGTGTCGGTGACTTTAATCTGGGCCGTTGGATGGCAAGAAATGTTCGCCTAACACTCGCGCGTTTGGGTAATCTATGTCGTTGGTCTGAATATGTTTTTTGAGTAAAGAAGGTGAATATGGCTACTTATGGTGTAGGTGGGAGGTGGGTGGGGGTTGGTGGTTAATGGTGGGGGGAAACAGAGAGAAAGGTGGGGGTGGGTGGGGTTGTTTTGTTTTTTTAGAGTGGAGAAGATAAGGGTAAATTTGTTATTTCACATCCACTTAACGGAGAAAACTAACCGTCATCCACTCCAGGGACTATTCGAGTAACAAACTGTCAAACCACAAGGAGCACAAGTGTAATTTCCAAAAGTTGGGGACTATAGGTGTTATTTTGCAAAACCGCAGGGACTATCCGTGCATTTTACTCTATTAAAAATGAAGTTAAGATGAATAAGATATGATTCTTAATGTGGTTTATTTAATATGAAAGCGTATGTCAGAAATTGATCATGAATTGATAAAGTAGTGTATCTAAAATGAAAGTCATTGTGAGAAATTGGTTGTAGATTGGTCCCACATATGAGTAGGGATGACAAAAATACTCGAGCCCGACGGGTATACACGAAACACGAAGCATTTGAGACGTGTATACTCGATACCTGACGGGTAATGGGTCAGGTATGGGTATGGAAAAGTATTTCGCGGGTATGAGATTAGATGATACCCGACCCAGTTACACGAAACTGTATACCTATTTACCCGAAATATATACCTGAAAACTTTTAAGTTTTATATTTATTTTCCTTTAACTATTGTTTAGTAATGGAGTAAAATGCATGTATAGTCCCTGTGGTTTTGCCAAATAACAGCTATAGTCCCCAACTTTTGAAAATTACACTGGTGCTCCCTGTTGTTTGACAGTTTGTTACTCGGATAGTTCCTGGAGTGAATGACGGTTAGTTTTCTCCGTTAAATGAATGTGAAATGACAAATTTACCCTTCATCTTCTCTACTCTATAAAAACAAAACAACCACACCCATCCCCACCTTTCTGTTTGCTTCCCAACACCATTAACCACCACCCACCAGATTGTTATTGTTGGTAGACTTTTATTTTCACCCATCCATAAATAACATCAATTGTATTCTTAGTGAGCCAGCTATACCATTTGCTGCTCCCACAACCATTTGACAGTATTTTGGAAGAAAAAAAACACAAAAATAGCCCTTAAATTTTCCCCTCCTAATACCAAATGTCATCAACCATCACCAATTCTTTAACCATTCAGATTACCAGGAAGTGAAAGAAACCAATAATGTCTCTGAGAATTATTAACAGCATGTTAACCTGGTCAGCAAATTCCACTTGCCCTGTCCTATCCTGTCCTGTTCTGAATCAATGGTTTGGACACGTCAGCAGCGGCGGAAGAGAAACACGGCGACTGACGGAACACACTCCGGCGACCTCCATTGATACTAAGTTCGATTGATGTTAAGGGGAATTGTGAATTTGAGGTTTGTTGGATTGGATTTGTGACGCAAAAACAACTTGATTGAATCGGTGGATTTCGTTTTATACAAGGAAGGGATATCTTTTGTGAGATGGGAACAGAGGAACTAATTTTTTTGAATGTGCCGGTGACTTTAATCTGGGCCGTTGGATGGCAAGAAATGTTCGCCTAACACTTGCGCGTTTGGGTAATCTATGTCGTTGGTCTGAATATGTTTTTTGAGTAAAGAAGGTGAAGGTGGTTACTTGTTGTGTAGGTGGGAGGTGGGTGGTGGTTGGTGGTTAATGGTGGGGGGAAACAGAGAGAAAGGTGGGGGTGGGTGGGGTTGTTTTGTTTTTTAGAGTGGAGAAGATAAGGGTAAATTTGTTATTTCACATCCACTTAACGGAGAAAACTAACCGTCATCCACTCCAGGGACTATTCGAGTAACAAACTGTCAAACCACAGGGAGCACCAGTGTAATTTCCAAAAGTTGGGGACTATAGGTGTTATTTTGCAAAATCGCAGGGACTATCCGTGCATTTTACTCTTAGTAATGTTTTATTTTTCTACCAGAAAACTTAGTTACAAAAAACTTATATTATCATTTGTGTTCTAAGTTATAAAATTATTTTTTTGTAAGTCATGCCTTTCTTTTTTTTAACCTGTAACTATTTACAATCGAACTTAATCACTTAAATTCAAAATATAAGGAATATAACCTCCAATCATCAAATCCTAAAAGTAACATTTCTTATATTCCAAAAAGTAACATCTATATATATTAATAAATGAGATGATTTGGGCTATGTGTCCTTGAATGGTGAAGCCATTTTGATGATGTGGCATCCATTGGTTTAGTGGAGGTTGATTTTGGGAGGGAATTTGTCTAATTAACTCTACACAAACGAGATTTCACAATACACAAACCAACATATATGCTTGGACGCGGGATCCGGCAGATCTTGGGTCGGACATTTTGGTTTTGATATAACCCATTAACAATATGGATCTTATATAAGGTTTCTCTCAATTACTGTACCCCCAAATCAAACCTACACCTTCTTTCTCTCTATTCTCTCTCTCTACCTACCGACTTCGTTCTTCATATTGAATCAAGAATCTTTCAAAAAAATCTAAGGTAAAACTACATGATCAATGTTAAATACTGTTTATTTAAGTTTTTCGATCATCATTTGAATCACCAAAAAATTAATTTTTGTTGTTGATCACCGTCTCCGCATATGCTTATGTTTGTTGTTTTCCTACTTTTTTTGTAGATCATTACACATATAGAGAAGGTATGTAAACTATATTAGATTGTTATGTGTTGTAAGTGTTTAATCGCAATTTTTTAATATGCTCCTGTATTTTTTGTGTTGTTGTTTATGATTTACATTATCCGATTTGAATCTTATTAGTGGATTATTTGTTGTTGATGTATTTATTGAGTGATGTTGTTACTGATTCTTTTGTTTTGGTTTGTCTTTTTTCATGAATAACCCTAAATTTTATGCCACTGCCGGACTATCAATCTTGGTCGAACATGTTACAGGTAATTTGGTATTTTGATTGATTAAAGATTATGCATATTTTTAGTGTCCGATGTGTGTTTCCGGAATATTGATTGTGTTTCTATAAATAAATTGTTTTACGTTTTTTGAAACCATGATTTTGCATTATCCGATTCCAATCATATGAAATGATATTTTGTTGATGTTTTTATTGTGTTCTCATGTTACTCATATTTTTATTTACAGTCCTTTAATTTGTTGTTGATGATGATTTACAGTGTTCTGATAATTTTTCATCCGGTATAATGTTTTGTTTTCAGAATATTGATTGTGTTTCTAAAAAAAATAGTTTTTAATTTTTTTTGAAACCGTTCCTTTTTATTTTTGGTTTTTGAAGTTTCTCCGGTGACTACATTAAGTTTTAAAGCTTATTGAGGAATTTTGATTGTTTTTCTATAAATAATTTACCGTTTAATTTTTTAAAAAACCTTCATATTTAATTTTCAGATATGGATCCCATGAACAACAGTCCTTCATTTTTAAAGCTTATTGAGGAAGATGGCCGGATATTTTTGTACGTTTATTTGTATTCTAATTACTAATCATATTTTAAGTAAACTGATCTTTGTCTTTTTTTATTTTGTTTTAAACTCATAGCAAATACCTAATGACTTTGCTTCAATGATTTGGGGAGACCAACCACCTTACAAAGATTCAGTTAAGATTGTTGATGGCAACAAGTTATGGTTTGTAAGACTGAAAAAAACTGATGCGGGCCCTGTTCTTGCTGATGGCTTCACCAAAGTTGTTCGGGATAGTTGTATAAGAAAAAATTACTACCTTATGTTTCAGTCATATGGACCATCATCATTCTTTCTAATGGTGTTTAAATCATTTGTTCATCAAAACTGCTTTATATCCAAGATCACACCTCACGAAGACGTTATTGTAAGTAGTATATTATACAATCATTATGATGAATAATGTTTTCTTTCTGTATATTTGTTTTTAAATTAATTTTTATTTTTAATTATCACTGCCTATGCAGGTCATGGCAGATGAATTTTGGAGGCAATTTTATGGGAAAAAATTCAAAGGTGGTCAATCAACTCTTTATTTAGTAGATAGATTTTGGAACGTTAAGATGGACGGATTAACTGACAGCTGTGTTTTTACTCATGGATGTTCTGAGATGGTAAACGATCTTGCCTTAGACAGGAGATCTACCTTTGTCTTTTCAATGGCTGGAAATAAAATTTTCGAGCTTTCAGTCTTTAATCATCAAACCGGTACTCAAATTCAGAACAACAGGGTTGAGTTAGTTGTTTTGGAAGACTCGATCTATGGTGATGATGGTGATGATTTGGTTATTGCGGTTAGAATTATACATCTACACTATTATTTAGTTATTAATGCGAGCTTACAAGTAGATCTTGAATTTAACACATTGTTATTTTTGATTTTTTTTGTAGTCCGAACATAAGGAGGAGTGTAGTACTGCTGGAACTGACTTTCAGGAAGGTGTTGTTGTGGAATGTGAAGACGACAAATTTCATTTGGCAAGTTTTGAGTCTGTGTTCAATGTAAATCCCTATATTTTAATCTAATTTATTAAAACTTATCATAAATATATTTGTTTTGTATTTATACATTTTATTTGTTTATTGTTAATTGTGTAGGATATTGATGATTCCAAGTTTGATAACTTTTTCTCATCTCTACTTGAAATTGAAGACCTTAAGAAGAAGGTAATTTTTTGTCATTGTTTTTTTCATATTTTATTAAATTTAATTATTATTCTTATTATATTGTTAAACACTTTTTTCCCTTATATGTAGTTCAAAGATGATTGGGATAAAAAAAAACCGAACCGATAGGCAAAGCAAGTGTTGTTTGTGATGAAAATCAAAGTTTAAAGGTTTGTGTTCATTTATAGGAGTTTGTAATTAACAGGATTGTTTTACCTATATTTTTTCATTTTCAAAGGTTAATGTTTTATGTTTTATTAGGATGATCCGAAGGGGAAAACAAATGTTGTTGTTGATGAAAATCTAAGTTTAAAGGTTTTTGTTCAGTTACTTAATTATATTTTTTTGAATTTAAGTTGATTACTTTACATTTTTTTTATTTATACGTTTACCTTTTTTTCAGGACAAAAGCAACTTTGAGATGGATCTAGACAAATTTTTGATACCGAAGAATAAGTCCCATGTATATCTTATTACTTAAGTATTATATAATCCAATGTATTAATTCATTCTATATTAATAATTTTTATTGTTTTTTGTTTTTAGGTTGATCCTACAGGAAAAACAAATGTTTTTTTTTTTCTGAACCGAGTCTGTCCTCCATAGTTGTTTCTGATGTGAGTATTTCTGATTTGATATTTTCTTCGAATTATGATAGTTACTTATGTATTTATTTACCTGTTTAGACCATTCCGAAATATAAAGTTAATGTTGGTCAAAGTGTTTTGCCGAGAAAGATGAAGGTATAGTATCATATATAATTTTTTTACTTTTAATTTTATTTCTTATAAAAACAACTAATTATTATTTATTTGAACTTATTAGGCCACTCGGAAATGTAAAACAGTTATGTTGGTGTCCGATGACTCTCTTATCGCTCATCGTACACGCTCAAAGTTTAGAAACAAAAATGAATCTGTGGTTGTTGATAAGATCACGGCTGCTGAAACCGCATCTGTTAGCCATAAACGTTCTACATTGAGAAGGTCGAAAAGAGTTTCAATCATTGAGTTCACCAAAGTCGCCGAAAACATAATGGTATGTGTTTTCATATTATTAAATTTTATATATTTTATTCAAGTAATAAGCATATGTTATAGATTACTTTGACAATTTTTTCTTTTGTGACTTTCAGCGTTTACCGTCTGCTGTTTCCGATGAGTTGTCTCTTTCTGTTCACAACCTCCGTGATGTTTCGATCCAAAACCTTAGATGTGAGGTAACAAACATGAAGACGATAACAGAAAAGAATGGAGATGGTTACAGGTATGGTTTTTCCAACTGGTCGGCTTTCTTGAAATCAAATCAAATCCACATCGGCGCTACTCTTTTCTTTAAATATGTCAAGTCTTCGCAGCTTTTGATTTTGACCAAAGTTGTACACAAGACGACAAAGAAAAGAGGCCGTTCGTGACTGTTTGCATTTGTGGTTGTTAGTTGGTTTTGTATATGTCTTGGTTAACCGGTAGTTATTAGTTGATGGTGGTTTGACAGTTGTTTTCATAGTTTCTACTTGATCTTCGTATGGCGCAAGTTGGATGTCTGTTATGTTTTCTGTTTGGACAATTAGTACTTAAACACGCCCTCTTTTGTAAGAAAGTTTACAAGTTCTTTTTTGTTTTAATTTAGAAGATAATTTTGGTACTACTCTTTTTGCCAAATTCTGATTATTATCTTTGCACAACCAATCATATTACTTTTTTAATATCCATGCATCCAACGCAAACATCCGTACCTCTAAATATATTATTTTAATACGAATATATATTTTTTCCTTATGAATGTTAGTTTCATATATTTTTAGTAAAAAATACAACAATTGAATATATCTTATACACGATAAAACATAACAGTCAAATTAGGAAATAAGTTGATGTTTGAATTTTTATGTTGACTTATTTCAAGATGTATATCTTATATTTTTATTAACTTATTATTTATTATTATTTATTTTAGGAAACTTATAAATATTTATAATAATTAACAAAACAATGATAATTTATTTATGTTAAATTATTTGGTCGATTTTGTCTATTCGTAATTTCCAAATTTTTGTAAAGTAATATTTCCATTTATAATGCAAACATATCAAAGTTATTTTAGATAATTTGTTTCTTTATTAATTGTCAATCATATTTAAGTAAAATGGAAACTACAATAGAATGACAACTAATTTTGATGTAGATATTTTTTTTATCAAAATATATATAATATTTATTTTGTTCTATGGTATTACACTTTTAATTAATTATTTAACGATCATTTGTTGAGTACTAATAAAAAATCCTTATTTTTATTGTTACAGTTTTCTAATTGAAAATGAGGTTTTTTTTAATCAAAGTTGGGTTATGCAGGTTAGTGTTAAATCTCATGTTGATCATATTACAATGAACATATATTTGTTTATTTCTAGTATTAAATGTTTAAACTTTAATTTTTTTTTTAAAGTCTAAATATGATATTGTCAAATCAAGCCTTTATTTTTATGTATATATTTACACAAATTTTTTTAAATATGTATTTATGTAAATTTATGTTACTGAATTATACACTTTCCTTATTTATCAAAAATTTACATATTTTTTTTTATTTTTAATCCGAAAAATTGTTTCTAAAAATATGATCTTAGAAATTTTCTTATAAATACATCTTTATTTTTTCATCATTCATAAATTTATTCCAATGAATAACTTTTCTTTTTGTTGAGTAACTGTTTGAGAGGTACGGTATGGAAGACCAAGGTGAAGTTACTTTTTTGAATGACATTGACGCTCTTAGTACAAACTACACTATCAAAGTGAAGATTATTAGTTTGTGGAGAAAGAAGATGAAAGGTAACGAAAGAGAGACATATTAAGAGGATTTCTCAAATTAATGACCTTTTTATAAAGATGATCAATATCGCGATTAGAGACAAATGGTGTTATCTACCAAAATAATGGATGTATCGATATGATACTAATGGATGAGATGGTAAATTATTTAACTAATTAATTTTTTATCTTTTGTTGTTTTTATATGATTTAAAGCTCATGTTAACAATTCTTTTGCATGTTATTTATTATTTATTTACTGGGTACCAAGATTCAAGCGTCTTGCTTACGTAGGCTTTTTTCAAAATTTGAGAGATATCTTAATGTTGATGAATACCTTATAATAAAAAGGCCATCTCTTGCTGCGAACACTGCATCTTTCAAGATTGTTCCTAACAATCAAAAGCTATCTTTTTGTTACCATACATTTGTCGAAAAGTGCAGTAAATGGGATGGTCCACAGTTCGTTTTCGATTTTGTTGATTTCAAGGATGTTGTGTCACAGAGATACAAGGAGGGTGCAACAATAGGTATTATTTTTAATTCTTACAAAATATTGATATCGCAACATTTCTTTCACATTTTACTTATTATATTGTGTTTACTTTATATTAACATGTTTTATGTTTTAATCTTAGATTTCATCGGTTACGTTGTTGTTTACTATAAGATTGAGGACACTAACAAAAAAGATGGTACTAAAGGAAAACGCCTCAATCTTAAGCTTCAAGATCTCGAGTAATACAATTTACATCATTTTTTCCTTTATATTTTATAAATTTTACCTAATTTTGTTACTCTGAAATTAATTGCCTATATTCTTTTTTAGAGATGTTGAGGTTGATTTAACTCTTTGGGATGATTATGCGAAGGACATGTGTTCGTACATGCTTAGTCAAGATCGTGAAGCCCATGTTGTCATTGCTGTTCATTTTGGTGCTGTTAAAACCTACAAATGTATCTTATTAAGTCTAAGATTTAATTTAAACAATATATATATATATATATATATATATATATAGATGTGCTGTTTATTTATGTTACTTAATAACAGGTAAATGGGGGATATCTAATAATTTTGATGGTACACGACTTTTCATTAACGACAATTTTGATCAGATGCTGACATTCAAGGAAAAGTGAGCAAAATTAATTAATTTAATTTTTCTAATTGTATCAACTAAATTTTTATTTATATTTTGTTGTTCATTTTAGATTATGGTTTCTTAAATTAACTTTTATTAGGTTTATTGCTAAACTTGCTGCTTCAGCCGAGTCAAGTAGCCATGTTGGGTCGTATGTGATTTGTTCTGTTGAAGATGAATTTATGAACAATGATGTTTTCTCACCAATGATGGATGTAACTATTGCAAGTCCAAAGTTGAGCAAAAGTTTGAAACTTACGATAAGGAGGATGGTACAAGCGATGTTAGAGATGAGAAGGTATACCAATGTTCCAACAAGGATTGTCAAGGAAAAGATGTTTTCCCAATGTCGAGGTAAATAACTGTTATTCATATTTCTGTGGTTTTTATACAACAACTAACATTTATGATATTACATGGTTTGTGTTTCTTTGTTAACTATATAAATACGCTTTTAAGGTTTAAAATACCAATTCGAGTTCAAGATTCAACCGGTACGGTGACACTTACATTGTTTGATCATGAGGCGTTGAAGTTTGTTGGTAAAACTGCAAAGGAACTTATACAAATTCAGGACGATGTAAATATAATACTTTTGTCTGACTTATTTAAATTATTTTTTTCATATATATCCTGACCACACATGACATATTTTCAATATAGATACTCAAGACCAATGAGGTCCCCAGAGCATATCCTGTTGAGTTTGACACATTGGTTAACCTCAAGTGTGCTTTCGTTATTCGAGTAACAGACTTTAATATTACGAATGGTGTTGAGAATTATGGTATATTAGTTGTGACCAATGATGCTGATATCTTGGACCAGCTAAACAAAAAATGGAAAATTGATCAAGTAAGGGATTGTTATATTAAATGTCTTTTAACCTTTTTATTCCTTTAAATGATCCTTATAGAAATTGTATTTTGATTTCCATTTTTTACAGCTTGATGCCTCTGATTCGTTTGCTATGAATCAGTCTGATTTCCAAGATGCTGGCGGTGAAAGTGCAAAGGGTTGAGCTTTTAAAAACTATTATAATATAAAATTAAAAATGCTTTGGTTTTGATATTTCTTTTTTTATAAAGGATGGTGTTTCTTACACTGGTGATAACTCTACACCTGTTTCAAAGGATTTTGCTTCTGACTTGAATCAATCATCAACCGATTTGAAGCGTAACCTTGGTGATGTTTGTCACACCCCCAAAATACCACATGCAGAAACACCGCGGGACGTGTGACGTACCAGGATCCAAGCCACCAATCACATTGAACCAATAATAAATATTTAAATAAAACATCCGATTCATTGCATAAGATAAATCCAGGTCATAAGTTAAAACCAAAGAAAACGTTCAGCGGAAGCATATAATAAATTGTTAAACAACTGTTGCAAAATAAGTGTTCAAAACCAATGTATCAAATATCCAAGAGTCTCGATCCATGACCACTCCAGCACTCCCAGATAACAAGTCCATAACAAGATCCTAACGACCTGCAAGCATGCAGACAAGTGTGTCAGATGACGCTGGTGAGTTCAAAGTTTGTTAACAAGTTTTAGTTACTAGATATGAATGTAAGACGATTCAATGATTTGATGTTGTAATAACTCGTTTACCGCTGATGGCTTAAAGTTGTTTTGCCCAAACCCCATTGCCTCTATCAAAGCAATGGTCAAGACTGGGATCATTAGTTCACTCCCGACCTCCCCGGTACGGTGTGAGGTTACCAAACCTAAATAGCGCTATTAACTAATACCCCGTTGCCTCCCCGAAAACAATCCGTAGATGGGACTTAGGTGATAGATATGCGAGTATTAACAAACATCCCAATAACCCAGCGTTCCTCCCCAGAACGTTTACCAGATGTCCCTCCCCGGGACGCATGCTTGGAAAAGAGCAGTGAACTCACCTTTGGTTTGCTTGGTAAGATTAAAGTACGTGTTCCCAGTTGATAAATTAATTCCTATTGTGATTACCACTAACAGTTAGAATCTCATTCTATCAAACCACATATCAAACCATGCATGTAACAATTTGCATCAATTATCACATAGTCACATAATAAATATTCGAGTCACATTTATTTCACATAATCCGTCACGTCTCACACTAATACTTAACAACTCAATGCATAAACCCAATAAACCGTGCGGTCCAATAGCTTTAGGTTTGGCCCAACAGTTAACACAAAACCACTTGACATATTAACCCAACCACCCTACCCGGCCCAAACATATCCTGGCCCGCAACCCCTAAACAGTCATGTTTCCTCTTGCGGCCCAGCAGAACAGGCCCAAACATGTAGTTGTGTTAAGCCCAGTTTGTGTGTTAATTAACAGTGAGTAAAGTCCTCCCCACGTATCCGGCCCAATGTAAACTTCTTTGTGTGTGTGTGTGGCTCGTTATTTTACCCAACCCCAAACTGATACAGTGTGGCCCAAAACCAAACATGTGACCCTTGTCAAACCCGAGGCCCAGCTGTGTGAGAACCCGCACAACCCCCGGGCCCATAACATGTGCGACCAAATCAAGATGCATGAATTCTTCAAGCGTTTTCATAGGCATTTATCCTTATATGAACCCTAGTTTTGTCACATAACACCTAGCCATATTACCAATCGATCCCGACCCATTCATCATCATCGATTTACATATAAACAATCCCAACACATTCATTAATCACCAAGCATATCCTAAGTCGATCATGCAGTTTATCATACATAATTTCCATCAAGACTCCTATCAAAATAACTCTCTAATCTATACTTCAAACTCACATATTATTCCCATAGCATGATCATCATCAGAGAAACAATCAATATCATATAACACAATCAATATCATATAACACAATCAATATCATATAACAAAACAATCAAATAAAGGTTAACATGAATATGGATGAACTAACCGAAAAGCAAGATGCTAAGACTAGTCCAAACGGTGTATAAAGCTTGGCACGAAGAACAATCTTTAAAGGAAAAGGGCTTCGACAAAGGGGAGGGGGTCTGTCGCGCACAATATGGATGGGGTGGTAGTTGTTTAGGGTTTGCAATTCTACAAGTATTCTTATACAATTTCACGTAAACAAGAATTAAGGAAGGTGGGCTCGGTTTAGTTTGGGCTTGCAAGACCGGGCTTAGGGGTAACCAAGATTTAAAGTGGGTTGGGCTCTAGGCCCAAACATGAGTCTGATGTGGTTTCATGTGTAAGCATGCAGCCCAACACATATTATTTAACCGAGTTATCACAAACGTTTAAGTTTAACGGAGTTAAGATCACAATATAAAACGTCACTAACTTTGAAAGTTCGGGTTGTCACAATGTTTATGCAAGTGAAGACGTAGTGGGATCGTCGGCAAGTAAACCTCGCATAAGTGGTGATACCATTTGTTCTGATGAGGATCATGCCAAGAATTAATAACCAACTAATCGATTATTACAATAAGAAACATTTGGTTTGATGTTTGACAGTTTGGTTTGAATTTTTTTGGGTGGTACTTTAAAACATTTATATGGTTTGCTTATGTAATATGACATCTTTAGTTATCTATTGTGTCGTTTGGTTTTAAATGATGTTTGGTTATGTTTCTTATTGAATTAGATTACATTATTTATTTACTAATCTACTCATATGATGTAGATCAAAACCAAAATAAAAATTTAGATATTACTCTTACCCTTACTATATTTAGCATGAAAGTAACACTAATTTTTTATTTTAAATTCTTTGTATTAATAAGTTACAATTTTTAATCTATTGTATACAAATTTAGAGGTAATACAAATTCGATTGTTTTATTCAATGATTTCTAAAATTTCGTACAGTTTCTAAATTTAACATTCTTTCTATAATTAAGGTCATCAATCTCATTGTAATTGATTTACAATGATTTCTATTATTTATTCCTTAAATAGATTATGTTTATAAATAAATAAACACAATACTCATTTCTTCATTTCATCTTTAAGTTTCTTTGAATCTTGATTCAGAATTCTCCTACGTTGTAATATTTTTTCCATCACTCTTTAAATTTCCAGTAAGTTCTCAATTGTTGTACTATCAATTTTATGTATTCTAATGTGTTGTACTATCATTTATACCTATTCTGATGTTTGCTACTGATGATAAACCTTTGTTATTAGTAAATATTTTTAGAATATAAAATTTTTGGTTCTATAATTATGACCGTAAGTTATAATGTTTTATTTTAGCTTTCTGCTGGTGTTTAGAAAATGGATAACAGGTTCAAACAACAATATTCATCTTCTACCGAACTTCCCATGAATGCCGTAGTTAATGACTGTAAGTGTGGTTCTTTATTTTGTTTTATCATATATTATTTTTTAAAAATTTCAAGAGAGTAATGAATTTATTTTTTCCCAAAATCTTTCAGATTACAGACGTTGGTTATCTTACGTTATGAAAGGTAATTTAATGTTGTTATCAATTTTAAATGTAGTATTACGTTTTAAAACTTAATCTATATTGGTTCTTAATTTTTTGTTACTCCTTCCTTGACCTCTTTAATTATTTTGTAATTGTAGCTGACGAGGCCAGGCGTAGATGAAAGTTAAGAAAACTATATCTTGATAATAAGAGATCAAAATGTAGTACACAAGTTCATCCTTATTTTCTCAAAGGTTACTTCTTTATCATTCTTTTTATCTATATACATACTTAATTTACTTACTCAAATTATAAGTATACTTCTCCAAAGTTTGTTAAAAAATTATTTTTATAGTAGTCTTATCCTTAGTACTGTTTAATTTTTCTTATGTCATATTTTATTGCTTTAACCATTTTAACATTGCAGTTGTCGAGGCAAAAAAAAAGGCGTAGATTAAGAAAACTCTATCTTGATAGTAAGAGATCAAAGATTACTCGAAAATGTATTCCTTCAAAAGGGGATTCAACGTCTTCATCAGCAACACGGATTGTTTTAAACAACAAAGAAAATATAACACCCAATTCTTCAATGACAAGCTTGCCTACAAATTGTTCACCTGTTATTCCTTTAAGTAAGTTTACTTTTACGTAAAACCATGTTATTAGTTTAAGGGGAATTGACCTGTAATATTCTCATCTAGACTTTATTGGCCATTAATAATCTCACCTCAGAATATTCCCCCCCACCAGTCCCACCTTTCACCTATTTTTCCTACAATGGTCCCCCGTTAAAAAAACTTAACGGAGTTAAGCTTTTTTCCAAATTACAAACAGATTTTTTAGGGCTTTTGATCAGAACGATGATACGAGTCCATTGATGTAAAACTTACTTCGAAATGTTGCTCCAAGTGATTTGATTTTGGTTAATTGGAAATTTAAACACCCGAATTGAAGCGTCGTTTTCATCGTTTGGAGCACTGTTTCGAGGCAAGTTTTACATCAATGGACTCGTATCGTCGTTCTAATCAAAAGCCCTAAAAAACTTGTTTGTAATTTGGAAAAAGCTTAACTTCGTTAAATTTTTTTAACGGGGGACCATTGTAGGAAAAATAGGAGAAAGGTGGGACTGGTGGGGAGAATATTCTGAGGTGGGATTATTAATGGCCAATAAGGTCTATGTGGAATTATTACAGGCCAATTTCCCTTAGTTTAACAATATTGTTTTACACCTTATACAAAAGTGGTTGTATTATATGTTTTACTTACAATAATGATTGTTTATTTTCTATTAGGCAATCGTTTAAATTCTTCCGGTAACGGAAGAACTTCCATTATAACACCTTCTAATATGAAGAAGAATGGAAAAGTAGTGCAAGACCCTTATACAACACCCAAGCGTACACCGTTGTCAAATGTATCAAACATAATACCAGGTTCGTTTACAAAAAAAAAGTTATTAATGCATGATGTTTGATAATTTTTTTTATCATTCTGATATATGTCAATACCCTTTTGTTTGAATGCTTATTTGTAATATGATATTTGTCTTCTTTTTTTGGTAGGAAATAATTTCAATTCTTCAAGAACGGTGACGTCTTCATCTGGATCGGTTTTAAGGTTGAATAGGAAGACCAATGTCATATTGCAAGAGTCTTCTACATTAACGCTACGTACAAATAGTGCAAACAAAGAAAACATAACACCTGCTTCCTGTATGACAAATATACGTTCAGAAATTCCTAATGTCTCACAGTTTACTAATGCTATGTCTTCTTTGAATCGTATTTCTCCAGGTATATTTTTAAATTATATATGTTTATATTTTTTTGCTACAATTTATATACTTATTCTTAAATCATGTTTTATTTGTTATAACAGAGAATATTGCAACGTCATCTACTTTACCACTGACCGATTGCTATTCTATTACTCCGCGGATTGTTAGTAAACGCAATGCAACATCTTTGACGAGGGAAACGTCTTCGGTAAAAAGGATGTCTTCGGGAAGGCGTAAGCTTACTCATAAACCAATCGAAATAGAACCCATACGAATGGCTGATCCTGATTCTAACGATGAAAATCGTGTTCAACAAGTGATTAAAGACGTCAGCAAAGGCACATCTACAGGTAACCTAAAAAAATATAATCATTATTTTTTTACATTCTTAAGTCTTAAGTTTGTGTTAAAATGTGCAGATTACCTTGACCATGGCGACCAATCTCTTTGTTGTGGGTTATGCTTTGCAAAGTTATGCCCAACTGAACCTGGAAAGGATCGGATTACACTTGAAAAGCGAACATATGGCTTATGTTGTGGTTATGGTAAAGTTGACGTACTTGATTATAAAGAATCTGACCCAGCTTACCAGATGCTTTTTCGATCTTTAGATTCAGATAACAAGTTTTTCTTAAAGAACATTCGACGTTACAATTCAATGTTTTCCTTTACTTCTATGGGAGGAAAAGTGGATACTAAGATAAACAAAGGTAATGCTCCTTTTGTTTATAGAATCAGCTGTCAGAATGCACATAGTATGGGTAGCCTTCTTCCTAAACCCGGAGACCAACCAAAGTTTTCACAACTTTATATTTACGATACTGAGAATGAACTTTCCAATAGGAAGACCTTATTTGGGTATGTTACTTTTTTCAGCACCTATATATATAATCCTCTGTTTGTTCCTAATAAATTATTTTGCCTATATTCTACTTATTATTAAATATCTTTAATTTTTCTACCAGGGATTCAACAACTCAGTCATCTTCCAGAGCAAAAGAGCTTGACGATAAATTCATAAAGTATCTTACCGACATGTTAGATTCAAAAAATATGTTGGTAAAAACATATCGGATGGTTCGAAACCATCTTCATGAGAAACCTAACGTTTCTCTTAGGCTTCGGTTGATTTATCAGAGAGATCGAGACGGCAGGACTTACAATTTACCTACGTCATCCGAAGTTGCTGCTTTAATTGTTGGAGATGAAAATCAAAGCGTGGAACAACGTGATATTATTGTCGAAGAGCAGTCAGTAGTGCTTAAACGTATTATCAAGTTACATCCGTCATACCTTGCTCTACAATATCCAATTCTTTTTCCGTATGGAGATGATGGCTATAGGATTAACATTTCTCTTAGGGATTTTGGTCCAAACACAAAGAAGACACGTCCAAATTGCACGATGAGAGAGTTCTTTGCTTATAGGATGCTGGATAGGGACAACAAGTTCTCTCTAATCCTTAATGCGAGGAGGTTGTATCAGCAGTTTATAGTCGACGCATACACAATGATCGAAAGCGAAGGGCTAAACTACATACGATTTCAGCAAACAAAATTAAGATGTGAATCGTTTAACAGTCTAAAAAATGTTCAACAAGTTGGGCAGAGTGATTTGTCTCATACTGGAAAACCTGTCATATTACCTTCGTCGTTTACTGGTGGAGCTTGCTATATGATGCAAAATTACCTGGATGCTATCGCTTTATGTAGGACTTATGGGTATCCTGAATTTTTTATAACTATTACATGTAATCCGAAATGGCCCGAGATGGTAAGGTTTATTGGTGACCATCAGTTAAGCCTGAAGACAGACCCGACATACTTTGTCGATTGTTTAAGATGAAGCTTGATGCATTGATAAAAGACCTGAAGGAAAAAAAAAATTCTTGGCGATATTAATGCGGGTATGCGGATTATTATTTTTTTACACTTATTTTATCTGTATTTGCTGATCTTTTTTCTTCTACAGTTGTTTACACCGTCGAATTTCAGAAGCGTGGTCTGCCACATGCGCATTTATGTGTGTTTATGAAAGTTGATCATAAGGTTCCTACTGTTGAACATATCGACCCTTTTATCTCAGCTGAGATTCCTGATAAGAATGAAGATCCTGAATTATATTCTCTGGTGTGTGAGTTCATGATTCATGGTCCATGTGGACAGGCTAACTTGAAATGTCCATGCATGGTAGGCAACCGTTGTTCTAAGAATTTTCCAAAGAAGTTTTTGGAGGCTACTTCTGTTGATTCAGATGGATTTCCCCTTTATAGGCGAAGAGAAGACGGTCACACAGTTATGAAGAAGGGTGTCACATTGGACAACATGAGCGTCGTTCCATACAACAAAAGGCTTCTTAGAAGATATCAGGCGCACATTAATGTGGAGTGGTGCAATCAGGCAGGTTCAATTAAGTATTTGTTTAAATACATTAATAAAGGACCAGACAGAGCCACTGTTGCTGTTATAGATTCAGACAGAGGAATTGAGGAGGAGATACCCAAAGATGAAATAAAAGAATATTACGAGGCTAGATATGTTTCCGCATGTGAAGCCAGCTGGAGAATATTTGCATGTGACGTTCACTATAGGTATCCGTCTGTTATGAGGTTACCATTTCATCTTCCAGACTAGCAAAATGTAGTATTCAGTGGTGAAGATGATATTGAAGATGTCCTAAACAAACCTCAGGTTAATTCTTCTATTTTTCTGGAGTGGACGAACATGAACAATTCCAAACCTGAAGCAAGGAAACTTACTTATGTTGAGTTTCCATCAAAGTATGTTTGGAAGTTACAGGATCGTTGCTGGCAGCCGCGTAAAAATTATGTTGTGGTTGGGAGAATCTATTCTGTGTCTCCTTCCCTTGGTGAGGCTTATTACCTTAGAATTTTTCTAACCAAGGTCAAGGGTCCACGATCGTTTGAAGAAATTAGAACCTATGAGGGTGTTGTTTATCCTACTTTTAGGGATGCATGTTATGCACGTGGCCTTTTAGACGATGACAACGAATACATTGAGTGTATTAAAGAAGCCAGTTTTACAGGAAATGGTCATTATCTCCGTTCATTGTTCGGTACACTTCTTCTGTCTAATACGCTTTCAAGACCAGAAGTTGTTTGGGAGAAGACGTGGGAGTTTTTGTCCGAGGACATTTTATACAATATGCGGAAGGATTCTGGGTTTACTGGTATTTTTTTTTTAAATTTTCTAATATTTTTTGTGACATAAAATCTTTCTTTTTTGTTATTCAGTTATGCTTATATTAACAAAGTGTGTTCTTAAATTAATTAAATTTACTTTTTATTGTAGGTTTGGTTGTTTCAGATGAGCGTTTAAAGAATATAACGTTGTCTAAAATCGAAAACTATCTTATCCGTAATGGATCCAGCTTGCATAGATTCTCACCAATGCCTGTTCCAGACGAAGATTCCACAGTATACGAGACCAACCGTCTGATAAATGAGGAGCTTTCTTGGGAGAAGGTTGAAGTTAGGGCTGATTTCAATAAGCTTCATAATTCTTTAAATGATGATCAAAGAGCAGTGTATAACGAGATTATGGCTGCTGTTGGACGTGGGAAAGGTGGTGTTTTTTTTTGTGTACGGTTACGGTGGTACAGGTAAGACATTTATGTGGAAAACTTTAGCTGCTTCCATAAGATGCAATGGACATATTGTTATTAATGTTGCTTCAAGCGGGATTGCATGCCGTACCGCCCATTCAAGATTTCATATTCCGATTAATCTTAATGAAGATTCCGTTTGCCATATCAAGCCTAATTCTGAAATCGCTAATCTTCTAAACGAAGCCAAGTTGATTATTTGGGATGAGGCACCGATGGTACACAAACATGCTTTTGAGGCTCTTGACCGTACATTGAAAGATGTTTTGAGTGTCTCTGATTCACGAAATTCTGAACTTCCATTTGGTGGAAAGGCTATTGTTTTCGGTGGTGACTTTAGGCAAATCCTACCGGTTGTACAAAATGGAAGCAGGCAAGACATTGTACACGCCTCTTTATGTTCATCTTACATTTGGTCCACTTGCAAGGTTTTAAAATTGACCAGGAACATGCGTTTATCTGTTGGAACCAATAGTTCAAACATTGATGAGATAAACAATTTTGTGAAATGGCTTCTTGAAATTGGTGAAGGCAATCTTGGTGATGGTAACAATGGCGAGTCAACTATAGAAATACCAAACGATATTTTAATAACTGATTCAACTGATCCAATTCAAAGCCTGATTGACTTTGTATATCCGTTAGTTCTTGACCGTTTTAAATATCGTGACTACTTTTCAGAAAGAGCCATACTTGCTCCTAAAAATGAAGTTGTACATGGTATCAATGATCGTTTGCTTGCATTATTTACCGGTGAAGAAGTAGAGTATCTTAGCTCAGATAGTATATGCCTAACTAAGGAAATTAATGATCCATTACACCAAGATTTGTATAATCCTGATGTGTTAAATAGTGTCATGGTTTCTGGATTACCAAATCATAGATTGGTGTTAAAGTTTGGTGTTCCAGTCATGCTTTTGAGGAACATTGATAAGCAAAATGGTTTATGCAATGGTACGCGTCTTCAGATTACACGTCTTGGTAAACGTGTTATCGAGGCTGAGATACTATCGGGAGGTAATGTTGGTTCAAGAACTTACATTCCCAAAATTAGCATGATACCGTCGGACAAGAAAATACCCTTCAAGTTTCAACGAAGGCAGTTTCCAATAACCGTATGTTTTGCCATGACTATTAACAAAAGTCAAGGACAATCTCTTTCCAGAGTTGGTCTATACCTAAGAGACCCCGTTTTCTCACATGGCCAGCTTTATGTTGCGTTGTCGAGAGTAAAGACCAGAGATGGCGTGAAGCTTTTAATATTTGACAAAGATGGAAGGCCAACGAATAAAACTGCAAATGTTGTTTACAAAGAAATATTTAGAAAATTGTAGTTGAAAATTTAAAGTTTATTTTCAAATTGTAAGTTTTGAAGTTAATTTTTTATATAAATACTTGATTTGATTTTAGATCTTCATTCATTTTTATTGTTTTTTACTTTTAAATTAAATTATTTAAGTATACATACCATATTTTTCATTCGTTTAAACAATTTGTAAATTATTATTGAAATATAAATATTACAATTTATATACTTTTCGTTGAACTATTATTTTAAAGTAATTTAGTAGTTTAAGTGTTATATTCCACTATTTGTAAGTGTATTTGTGTAACTATTAGAAATCAGTAAGGGGTGAATGTGTAATTGTATTATATTCACTTCAAAATTGATGCAACCGAAAAAATAACCATCATATCACAAAGAACATCATTACCCATCAAACTTCTTCTCTCGGTTGTCTCTTCCTCACCGCCATTTTTGTAGGGTTTACAAGTTCATCCCGTGTTCTACACTACAATCAACCGAAAAAGGTATGGCTTTCATCTTTAATCCGGCTATTCATACTTTTTATTCTTTTTGTTATGCATTACAAATCAAGATCCAATGTTCGCCTGTACATTCAACTGTGAGACCCAATTTTGATGGTGATATCTTGCCGACTTCAATGTTTATCTTATGTTTACAAGATTTACCCACTTTTTTATGTTTTTACATTTCATTTTTCATTTGAAACCGTGATTATTGGATAAGAATCTGATTAAAATTTTCCTTCAAAGAAAATAGGTTAGTGAAATTTGCTTATTGTTTGTAGTTTAGTTTTATGTCTATACTTTTTTTCATTATCAGTAATAATTTTAAACTTTACACGTTGTTAATTTGAAGAAAACAATATTTTGTATGTTTTGAATGTGATTCTTTTGTGATGTTATGATTTTATTGTTTGGTCTAAAAAAAGGTTGATACTACTTTTACAGATATGTATCCAAATAGCAATAATTGTTCTTTCTTGAAGTTAATCGATGTTCATCATCCGGAAAAAGTGGTATGTATTTTTGATTATTATGTTTACTAAAAATTATGTTGATACTTATATGTCTTTTGTTTCAAATTATAGGAAATATCGTATGATTTTGCCACATTACTGTGGGGAGAACAATTGCCATATGGTGATTGTGTTAAAATTTTTGATGCTGACCACTTATGGATTATCAAAATTGAAAAAGATGTGTTGGGTCCTGTTTTAGGTGATGGGTTTGTTAAAGTCGTTATCGACAGTGGTTTACAAAAAAATGATTATCTGTTGTTCAACACTCTTGGACCATCTACATGGTATCTCGATGTCTTTAAGTCATGTGTTTTGGATAACTCTTTTATCACTTCTATTAGAGATTATGATGATTTCATTGTAAGTACTATATATGAAATAATCACTTTTTTGTATGTCAATTTTTTTTTGCATATTTTGTTTAAGTTAGTTTGTAACAACTGTACAGCTCATGGCGGACAAATTCTGGGGACAGTTTTACGGCAGCAGTTATAAAGGTGGATCAGCAACTCTTTATGTGGGTGATAGGTTTTGGAATGTGAAGATGGAGGCGTTGTCAGACAAATGTGCTTTCACTGATGGATGGTGTAAGCTGATTAGGGATCTTGCATTAGATACACAGACAACTTTTATTTTTACAATGGCTGGATACGAGACTTTTTAATTTGTCTGTTTTTAATCATGAAACTGGTACTCAAATGTATTTCAAGAAGGTTGACGTTGTTGTGTTGGATGATCCTATTTACGGAGATGATGGATTTGATTTACTGCTTGCGGTTAGTGTTATTATGCTTATTCTTAATTATTTAACTAATACGAGCTTATTAGTTAATCTTGAAGTTAACATTGTCG
This sequence comes from Helianthus tuberosus, assembly GCA_030545235.1. NCBI lineage: Eukaryota > Viridiplantae > Streptophyta > Magnoliopsida > Asterales > Asteraceae > Helianthus > Helianthus tuberosus. The sequence goes on from CM060436.1 coordinate 37,236,376, forward strand.
GTATTTTTGAATATTATGTTTTTGTAGTCGGAACACAAAGAGAAGGTGATCACCAACGAAAGTGATGTTGATGAAGATCTTGGTGGTGATATAGTTGGTGAGTCTATGCGCCTTTCATCTTCCTCTAATGCCTATCGATCTCATGTAAGTGTTCACAACGTGCCTTATATATTATATAACGCTTTTAATTACTTTGTTATATATATATATATATGCTTATTATTCATTGTTATGTAGAATGACCCAAAAGGGAAGTCAAAGATCCTATTTGGTCACGCGACTGTATCTCCAAAGGTTGTTTGTTGTATACTAATTTAATTTAATACTTATTTTCAATACATATAATATACTTTTTATTCTATTCGGTGTATTTGTTTTCCATTATCTAATCCTTTTAATGAATAATTTTTTTAATGGTAATATGTTAAATCTTTTATGGTTTTGTAGGTTCATCCTAAAGTCAAATCAAAGTTTTATGTTGGAGATAAAGGGCTTTTGACAAAGGTTGTTTATGATTCGATAATATAATTTGATGTTTTTTTCTATAAATATAATTAATAATTTGAAGTTTCGTTTTGTTAATGTGAAAACCCAGTTTGATGTTGTTTTGGATAGTTTTTTTCATACCAAACAATACATTACATGTATAAAAACATGCTTAATTATTATATGATTCTTTTAATTATTTCATTCTATATCAATATGTTAATTGTTTTATTTTCTTTAGGTTGAACGAAAAGGAAAATCAACTGATTTTATTTGTGAGCAAAATCTGTCTTCTCACGTTGTCTCTCAAGTAAGAATATTATTTAAAATTTATTTTCAATATTCATTTTTTTTGTTTTAAACTTTATCGTGTCATTTATACAATTACATTTAATGTTTGAATAAACTTTATATATCAAAACTTTACATTTCTGTAAAATTTTTAGACTTATTGTGTGTTTTCAAATTGTTAGTGTAAACCAAAGCCTAAGGTATCCACATCCTTCACATCAACTTCTCTTATGGGTTATCGTACACATTCTAAGGTTCTCAAACTTGATGATTGTATGCTTCTTCAGGAAATCACTCCTGCTGAAAACAAACAAGTAAGATACCGTAACCATGAAATTATCTCTGATTATATAAAGAACCGTGTATCTTATTGTTCTACACTTTTATCTATATGATTTTTACACTTATTGTGTGTTATTCAATTATATAGGCTAAACCAAAGTGTAAGTCATTCAGATCCACCAAAGTGTAAGTCATTCTTTTGTAGACACATGAATGGAGCAGATGAAGTTTTACTGGTATTTTCTAAATTCAGACATTAATTATACTTTGTTTTTGTTGTTATCATGAAATACAATTTAAAATTATGTTATGCTTTATAAATTATAATTATAACTTATTTTGGATTCCTTGCTTTATCAGGCGATTCCTTCAGACGCTGCATCCAAATTGTGGGGTAACAATAAAGCACCTACAAATGTTGTGATACAAAGTCAAGATGGTCTTAAATTTCTTTAAGCGAAGCCAAAGGAAAACATTTCTTTTTCCATGGTTGGTCAAATGTTGTCAAACATTTACAACTGAAAAAAGGATGTTTGGTGCTCTTCAATCCTGTCGATTTTTCTACATTCAAAGTAACACATTTCATTGATGGTGTGATTCAAAGCTCTTTCTGGACATCGCTGTTATCTACAACTTGTAACTTTATTGTAAGATTATTTTTTACTTTCATTTTATTTATGTTAATATATTTACGTTTTATGAACTGATTACAAAACTAACATTTTTATTATTTTTGTTATTATTTCTACAGGTCATTCCCGAGTCCATCCTGCCCAACTACTATGATTATACATCAAATGATATAATTTCCATTATAGAACAAAATCTTTCACGTCAAGATTGAAATGCTTGATGGAAAAGTCGGTTTCTCCATTGGTATTGATGTAATTGTTAATCTGTTTCAATTGGAGGCCGGTTGTTATTTAATATTCCCAAGAGGTTTTGGGAATTATTTCCATTTAACAATTCTTGGAAAAAATGGTGTTGAAATAAATTTTGCTGATGTAGAAGTTGATGAGGTAACTATACATTTGCTTGCTTCTTTATATATTTAATTACTATATTGATATTCTAATAAATGTTATATGTGATTTTTAGCCTGTAGTTGCACCTATTGATGCAGTTGAAGAGCCATCTATTGATGAACAACAAGATGGTCGTGTTTATAAGTTTGTTCGTATGGCTTCTAAAGATTTCGTAACTTTTAATATTATTTTAGGAACTACTATATATTAAATATTATATTTTTTTTATTCACATAAAAATACATTATTCTTTTTATATTTTTCTTCTTATTAATTTTATTTTAAAAACAATACAGCGGCTGCCTGATAATGTTTCAAGAATGGCTAAACTTGATTCTGATTTAAAACCTATGACCGTCAGACTTCTGCATCTGACTGAGCAAGAGGAGTTTACCAACCGTACCAGACGTGAAAAGAAAGGAGAAAGTTTTCGTTATGCGTTATGCAAAAGGTCAAGATTCATGAAACATGCTTGCATTAAGGAGGGTGATACGGTTCACTTTTCTTTTGATGAAACTCATCAAGTCTTGAATGTTGAATTGGTTGTACCTCACAAAAGGAGTACTCATTAGTTGTTTTACATTTAGGTTTTGGATATTTGGTTTTCATATGATATACATTTACTTTGTTATGGTTATTACTTTTTAACAATGTTTAATGGTTTTGAATTTTAAGTTATTACATCTTATCATATGTTAGTTTACTATTAGTGTTTGTTTTAATGGATAACACAATTTTGAAATTATTCGTTTATCGATAATTGTTTCTACTTCAAATGTAGTTTTTGTTATGATAATTATTCATATAATAAGCGACAGACGGTTTTATCATTTATTCATCCGTCTTATTCATCATACAATTTTTCGTTTATTAACATATATGTATATATTTATTTGTTTTTAAAGATAGATTAACAACCCGTAAGTATTCACATGTTATAACCTAGTTTCTTATATATGATTTGTGTTCTTATTTTTTTCTTAAAAGCAAACTAGTGCTCCTCCAAAGTGGTAAAGTGCAACATATCTCTTACAATCTTACATACGTTATTCTCTTGCATTATTTTATTAATATATTTATCATTTTTACTATTTAATTAATCTCTTGCATATCCATTCTTAATTATTTTATTAATTTATTTATCATTTTTACTATTTAATTAATCTCTTGCGTATCCATTCTTAATTTACGTTTCTTACGCTAACTTCATTTTCAAGAGACTGGTAAAATAAATAATTTGTTTGTCGGTTTTTCGTTAGCTCATTTCTATAAAAATGTGATTCGTTTACCTTCAACGTTTGATAACAAGAATGCATTTCTAGGTTGAATGATATACGCGAAGCGTTAATTATATAACATGGCTCATGTGTTATCAACAGAGGTATCTAGCACTTTTATTTTCTTATAGTTTGAGCGATAATTTATCTAGCACTTTTATTTTCTTATAGTTTGAACTCTTTAATTATCGCTCGTAGAATAATTGAAATGAATTAAACTATTTCCTTGACTCCATATTGAAAAATTCGATTGCATCACTATTTTGATAACAAGTTCCCTATGTGGATATAATATATCTTCATAAATGAATTCAAATCTCATATGCATAAATTTTTTTTAATTGACAATCCTTTCTACTTACAAATGGATTTATTTCTATAGATTATAATATATAAATGAAGTGATTTATATAAGTATTGTTCTAAATAATATCTGTCAAGCATAAAGTAAAGAGTCAATAATATATTAAGATACGAGAACTTGTTGGAATTAAGTACAATTTGGTGGTGCATGTTTAATGCAAGTTTTCGCATGATTAATTAAACATGTGAACCAATTAATTTTGGAGTACATAATCTTTATACATATAAAGAATCATCTTCTTCTACTTTATAAAAGATATTAGTTACTACTCAACTTGAATTAGAATAACAATAATAGGGGTATCATTTTTATTATAATCGAGATATTTAAAATATCTTTAGTAAAATATTTGATATTTAATAGGGGTATCATTTTTATTATAATCGAGATATTTAAAATATCTTTACTACTCAACCCCGAAGGCAAATTATTTGTTGTGGATAGCTTTACTTGGGAAAATAGCGTCAAAAGTGGGGTTGGTGCACCGCGGCATCGCGTTGGCTGATATTCGTTGTCCCCGATGCGGTATTGAGGATGAGGACCCGGACCCCATTTTCGTTAAGTGTCTCTAATCGAGGTGCGTTTGGTGGAATATTCTTACCTGGGTCAGAATTAAGTTTCCTTTGGAGGTAAACAACCTTAATGAGTTTTTCGTTTACTTAAAAAACAATCCGGGGGATAGGAGCTGGAAAAAAAATGTGTGTGGATGATTGCTATTGCTACGGTTTGGAAGATCTGGATTGCGAGAAACAAAAAACTTTTTGATGACACTTTCATCCCTGTTTCCTCGATTGTGGATCAGATAAAAGACGAGACTTTCCTTTGGATGTGCAGTCGCTGCAGTCGTTCGTCTATGAAGAAACCGGCTTGGGGAAAATGGATGTCTTTCGATTTGTTTGGCACGATGTAATTTGTTTCCTGGTTGTTCTTGTTTGTTTTCTTGTTTTGTTTGTTTCTAGTTTCTTGCTGGCTCTTTATATATATAAAAAGTGTTGTTTGCCGTTCAAAAAAAAAACAATAATAGGGGTATCATTTTTATTATAATCGAGTTTTATAAAAGATATTAGTTACTACTCAACTTTAATTAGAATAACAATAATAGGGGTATCATTTTTATTATAATCGAGATATTTAAAATATCTTTAGTAATACAAAATGGTCAATAACACATGGTTAATAACATCAATAATTTATAATAAATGGTAATTTCACGCATATATTTTAAACTTACTAAATTATATATAGAGTAAATTACAAGTTTTGTCCTTTATGTTTGTTCCAAATTTCAGGCGTTGTCCTTTACCTTTAAAATTGATGAGTTTTGTCCTTAATGTTTCCAAATCTTGCACGTTATGTCCTTTAGGCCAAACCCAGTTAGATTTTTTGGTTAAAACTGATCATCCAAGGGTTTTTTTTGTCTTTTTATCTATATATTTAATATTAATATTAAAAAATATTATTATTATTATTACTATTATTTATATATATATATGAAATCATTAATCATAATCTTCCCCAACTCTCTCTCTCTACAATTCAACTCTCTCTCTCTCTGCAATTCATCTCTCTCTCTCTAAACTCAATCCGCCATCACCCAGAACTGAATCAAACACCCACCACCACCACCATTATCGTCACCAAAGGGTTTCGATTCCACCACTGTCCACCACCTAATGAACGGAATTAAGCATCGTCGTCATCGTTCTTCACCATTGGTTCCTTTATCATCGAAACCATCATCATCAATCACCACCTCCCCACCTGCGATGATCCACCATCACCGTTTACATCTTTAAAAGATAGGGTTTTTGGGGATTTTGGGGGTTTTAGATTTTGTGGGTTTTAAGGTTTTTGATTTTGTGGGTTTTTGATTTTGTGGGTTTTAAGGGTTGTGGTGGTGTCGACGGTTGTTCTTTATTTGGTGGTGGAGGTGGAGGGTGTTGGTGAAGACCGGTGCAGGGGAGGCAGTGGGTGGATGGTAATGGTGGTTATGGTGGTGGTGGGAGGTGGAGGCAGGTGAGAGAGAGAGGGAGAGAAGAGAGAGAGTGGGAATTTAGAGACAGAGAGAATGCAGTGGGCAGTGGCGGTGTGTGTGGTGACGGTGTGCTCTTCCGTCAATCGGAGTCCTTACCACAGTCGATCTACTATCACAATGGTGGTTTGCAGGTTCTTGGGGTTAGGGTTCCAGTGGGGGTGGTGGGTTTAATGGTGTTGGTTGCTAATTTGGATTGTTGCAGGTTGGGGTTGGGGTTAGGGTTCCGGTGAGGGTGGGGATGGTGGAGACAGTGGTGGTGGTAGTCTGGTAATCGATGGTGGTGGTGGGTATTTATTTTAAGTTAATTACATAAATTTCTCTAAAAAATGAAATTACAAAAATGCCCTCATATGCCTTGCACATGATCAGTTTTAACCAAAAAATCAACTGGGTTTGGCCTAAAAGACATAACGTGCAAGATTTGAAAACATTAAGGACAAAACTCATCAATTTTTAAGGTAAAGGACAGCGCCTGAAATTTGGGACAAACATAAAGGACAAAACTTGTAATTTACTCTTATATACATGTACATAGAAAAGTTACACATAAAAAACTTATATTTTAGATATTTATAATATTTTATAAGTATGAGTTGAGATATGTGATTTCTCTTTTACAAGGGCAATTGCAAATTTCATGCATCTCTCTCTAAGCTTAAATAAAGAAGAGTTGAGTTGTAATGAGAAGGGAATTCTTTAAAATTGTTTATTATGTGACTCGTAATACTTTGCTAATGTTCTGATTATCATGTATTGTAAATGTATAAGCACAATAGAGAAGAACAAAGAAAAAAATAGCTTTATTTATACGCCTCAAAGCATGTTAAATCAAATTATACCACCATAACATGAAATGCGGAATTATTTCTTTATCATTGTGTATTAACATGACTACCTTTAAATCTTATAGGAAGCAATGAAATAAACGAAAGTGTTTCGTGTATTTGCTTTATCGTCTTATATGCCCTTTCGATGTACATAAGACTACACCACACAATGTTGTGTATCCTAATTGCAACAAATTTGGTGTGAACACCCATTCTTTAAGCAATTAAGACATCATGACTTGCTTCCCTCTTTGGAATTGTACATGGTTACAAAGAGAGTACCTAATACTTACCATTACACACGCACAGTACAAGGAGAATTTGTTGGTGTTAGAGATTAAAGAGAATGAAAAGGAGGCTCGAGGGATTGACATGAGGGAGCGGGCCTGGCTATATTTTGGGGAGGGAACTCTTGGCGTATATGAAGCGCATGGATAAAAGTTAGGCATTGGAATGAAATACAATTCGAAATCCACCTTGTTTACAATCAAGTTATGAATAATGCAACTATGAATCTCATGGAGAGTTCGATCATGGCTCATAATGAATGTTGACGGCGTGCTTAACACATGCAAGTCAGATAGGAAGTGGTTTCCGATGGTGGACAAGTAACTTGTAAGAACTTGCCCTTGGGAGGGAAACAACGTTTGCGAGCAAAAGGAGGAGCGCCTATGAAGCTAAAACTAAAGTTGAGCCTCACAGAATAATATATTAAGAAACTTTATTTAATAATTCGTAGCAAATAAACATATAATTTTATATTTATTTAACAATTCGTAGCAAATAAAACATAAATTTTTTTATATATAGTTTTTTTTTTTTTGCCTTTTTAACTATATTAATTAATTGTTAATTGTTGTTGGTCCTAAGGATCAGATAAAGTATATGTCCATGAACTTTTCTAATGAAAAAGAGTTAAATTTAAGTTTCTTTTTAATCCTTAAATTTGTAGAGCCAAATGTTAACTTTCAGTTTTCTGACATATAACTTCTCTTGTAAAACTAGATGGAATTCTATCTGAAACAGCCCACTAAGAATGTACAAATAGATTTGTTTTTTTAACTACAAAAATCATAATATTCTACTCACTTTACCTATTTTTTTCTTATGGTTATTCAAAAGACCATAAAATGCTTTCCCTTTTATATGTTCATGAGAACGACAAGACTATCAAAAGAATGATTCGGCTACTTAGGAAGATGGCCCACAACTTGGTTATTCTGGTTCATCCCTATCTGATTATGGATGAACTATTAACCACATTATAAATAAACCAACCCCATGGCTCCAACCCACCACACTCCAAATCCCAACACACATACATACATACCAATTGTGATCAAACCAATGGACTCAAACACAAAGATGCGCAAAGGGTTCTTGAAAGGAAAGTTGGTCATGTCTTTCTATAGAGCCGCCAAGCCTACCACCAACACGCAACCATACACCACCACCACGAAAACGGTTAAAACAAATCATAACCCCCATATGACTACACTTCCACCCTCATCATTGATCATGAACCAAGAGAAGGTGAACCCTCCCCCTAAGCACAAGGTCTCTTATGTCATTCCACAAACTACGGGCACGTATGGCATGTTTGACAACCCCTATGGTGTTGTGGCCGATGAAGGGGTAGACGCGAAGGCTGCGACTTATATCTCTTGTGTTCAGGAACGGTTTAAACTCGAACATGTTAATGAATTGGTTGAGCCAACAAGCTAAGTGGTAGGTAGACAATAAGAATGTCAAGTCAAGTAATATGACTCTTGTTTCTTTGTTATGTGCTTTTGGTTTATGTATGGTGTGAGAAGAAATTGGTATAAATACGAATGTAGTGAAATTAGCATGTCGAACTACAAACCCGTTGTTGTATATGTGATCGCATGATAAACAATAATTAAGTTTTCGTGTTCGACAAATATATTATTATATAAAATAATATATTAGTTATGGTTATAATTAATGTATGCTTGATAAAATACAATTATAATAACTCTTATCTAAATAAATAGTATATTTTAAACTATAATTTAACTTTTGTCACTTAAAAAGAAATAATAATTTTTTTATTTACATTTAGCACATTTCATTTTATTTTGGCATCTCCCATGTCATCAACAAGATCCAAAAGATTTGATGGAATCAAAAATATATCTATGGTTTTCATTTTTGAATTCAACTCCTTGAGAATCAAATAACCGTTTGCAACTTTTAAGTCAAGTCAATCGAAGGCTAGCAAGGTGTTTGGGAACTTTGGCTTAGTGTTTGGAGGAAGAAATAAACATGTACTGATGTACATATTAGAAGTAAATGTTTAATAAACCTTTAGAAAATACGATTATATATCTTTTTGTTAGAATAAAAAATTATCAAACATGTATAATTATATTGGTTACTAAAAAATTAAAAGTATGTAGTTGGTTTTTTAAATCTGTAAATAGGACCTTCTATCTCATTTTTACACATAAAAATACATGGGGAAATGAACTGTATCATCCTCAACTATGAAAAATTGGCCAATACCACGTTCAACTTTCAAGTTGGCTCCCACCACCCTCTACTCGACAACTTGGTGTCACTGTCACCCCTTCGTTAAAAAAACACCAACTAAGTTAGTTTTTTAAGTCTATGTGGCATGCAGATGATGACTTGGAAGCATACGTGGACAGAGCCTCATTAAATACCCCCTTTTCCCTCTCTAATCAGTTGCATTTCATCAAACCCAGTTCACCCAGTTCACTGCGATGTTGGCGATCAAACCCTAGTTCCTTGATCATCGACGATTGCAGGCAAAATTCAGACACCCAAGAGGTAAGGTTTATGTTAGGGTTGATTGCATTGTGATTTTACACACTGATTTAACTTATGGAGCGTATAGATGTTATGCTTTGGTACGGTGGTTGTTTAGATTTCTCTTTTGATCAACCTCAGTATATTGGTGGTAATTCTAAGTTAATCAAAATGGATTTTGACCATATCGCATACTTTGAGCTAGTTGATTATGCACTGGAAACCAACCAGTATGAAAGTAGGGATTTTTATATGTATGGGATGGATGCGGATAATGGTGATTTTAAACTGTTTCGTGATGATAAATATGTGTTGGAACTTGCAATGAAGGCTAAAAATTGGAGTGAACCGTTCATTGAAGTGTGTGTTCAACATAGCCAAATTATGTCTGAACATAAGACCCACTACTGTTCCCAACCCAGTAAACCACAGGCCCAGTCCAGTTGCCAGTCCAGTACCCAGCCCATTAAACCTAAGTCTAGTTCCCAGCCCATTAAACAACAAGCCCAACCCAAAAAACTAGTACCCAAGCCCAGAAAAAAAAAGTAGTACACGTGAAAGTGGGTAGGGCATCTGGTAAAAGTTTTACAACTCCTGAAGTCCCTAGATCTGGAAGTACATCAGGTATAGAACCAAGTGTTAAACAGGTTGTGGAAGAACCAGTACACGAGGTTTCATGGGCATTTGATATAGACAAGGAAACAAATCTTAAAGAGGTTGTGAAAGAACCAGTAAAAGAGGTTGTACAGGAAGAAGTCTTTGGTCTTACTGAAGCAGAATCCCAAGTGGCCTTACTGAAGCAATTGAAGACATGAAAGCAATCAATCCTGATGCAGTAGAGGCCTTACTGAAGCAGAATCCCAAGTGGTTTAACAGGTGCTATTTGGACACCCACACCAAGTGTGATGTAATAGTAAACAACATGGCAGAAACCTTTAATGGTTTTATCATTAATGCAAGGTCAAAACACATAATTCATATGTTAGAGGATATAAGGATTCAGGTCATGAGTAGGTTAGTGACAAAAAGGACAGAAATGGCTGCCAGAGATGTTATCATATGCCCTAAAATCCAGGAAAAACTTGAATTTTCAAAAGCTACTTCTTATAGATGTGAGGTGTATCCCTCGTCATATCAAGTTTTTCAAGTAAGGGATTTTGATGATGTCTCTGTGGATCTAGAAAAGAGAAGCTGCACATGTAGAAAATGGGATTTAAGGGGATATCCTTGTAAACATGTCTGTGCTATTGCTGGTTTTTTACATAAGATGCTGAAGACTATGTTGATGTGTGTTATCACAAATATACATACATGAAGGCTTATGAGTTCTCAATACCTCCATTGCCTAGTGAAAGGTATTGGACCAAGATCAATCAGCCAATGGATCCACCACCAATCAAATCTGCTCCTGGTAGGCCCAAGAAGAATAGGAAGAGGGATCCTCATAAAGATCCAAAAAGGCCTGGGAAACTCACAAAGCATGGGGTTATAATGAAATGTAGTATCTGTGGGGCTAGAGGTCACAACAAAAGAAAGTGCACTGAGAAGGGGAAAACAACCGAAGGTAAATTTTATTAAGTTAAACTTTATTCTTTAGTTAATTACATGGCTTAAAGTTTGTATCTCCAGGTGGTTCTGCACCAAAGAGACAGAAGAAGTCAAGTCAAAAGGCAACCCAGCAGTCCACTCAAGAGGCAACCCAGCAGTCCACTCAAGAGGCAACTCAGAAATCTACTCAGAAGGGAGCCAACAAGTCAAGTCAAAAGGGAAAGAGAAAGACCAAAGAGAATGGCAACAATGAAGGCTGAAGTTATGTAGAATATATGTGATCTTTTGTAGGCAATGTTATGTATGACTCTTTTAAGTAGGAAATGTTATGTATGACTCTAATATTTTGTCTAAAAACACCTTCTAGTAATTTGGGACAAGTTAAGTAGTCAATGTTTGACTTTTTAGTGTTGTTTGACTTTTTCTTTGTTGTTTGACTTTTGTTGTTGATTGAGTTACACATTGGTGTACATATTCCATTATGGTCATTGTGTACACTTTAATAGGTTGACTCAAACATTGATGACCATGCTTTATGTTTGGTATGTTTTGGTCAGTCTGCAGTTTGGTTTAGTGATTATGCAGTTTGGTTTAGTGATTCTGTAGTTTGGTTTAGTGATTCTGCAGTTTGGTTTCGTGATTCTGCTGTTTCTGCAAGTGCAGATGCACTTAGGTTCAAGTTTTGGCCAATTTTGCACCTAGTTACAGTTTGACTGCAGTTTGGTTTGCTAATTCTGCTGTTTCTGCAAGTGTAGTTGCACTTTGGTTCAAACTTTGGCCAATTTTTGCACCTAGTTACAGTTTGACTGCAAATTGGTCAAACTTTGACCAATTTTGCACCTAGTTATGCAGTTTGAGTCACTTGCAAGTGCAGTTGCACTTTGGTTCATACTTTGGCCAATTCTGCACCTAGTTACAGTTTGACTGCAGTTTGGTCAAACTTTGGCCAATTCTACACCTAGTTACAGTTTGACTGCAAATTGGTCAAACTTTGGCCACTTTTGCTTTACACAGTTTGTCCATTTTGGTTCAAACATTGGCCATTTTGGCTTCATATGCAATTTGAGTCACTTGCAAGTATGGTCAACATGTACATTAACTTAGATGTCCAGTTGAGTCAAAGTAACAAAAGCATAACTTAGATGTCCATTTCATAACAAGTGGGCACAAATGGTTACAAACACTAAATACCACAGCAGTTCATTATCAATAAATACTAATTCCACAAATACAAGAATATGGCAATTGCAATTACAAAGGTTAGCACATATGGTTTCTTCGACTTCGTCTTTGTGTCAAATCTCATTGCTTTCAAGTTCTTGTTCTCTTCTATTAATCACATATTGTGTAATTCAAGGTTCTTTATCTTCAGGTCTTTAAACGTCACTGGAGTTGAGGTGCCGTATGAACGTTCAACGAACATCTTATCAACATCTTATTTCCACAGGAAGAATTTGCAATCCCCTCTCTACAAAACATAACAACTATAAGGAAATTGCAATGGACTATCTACAAAACCCCAAATTGATCTACAAATTCAACTTACAGACCAGTGAGAACAGCCGTAAAATTCTTCACCATGTCTTTCACTTTTAAGTCCAGCTACTCGAAGAACCGCAACAATGTCATGATGACAGTACACATTTCCATCCAAATCGACCTTGAAGACTTTAGGTTTTCGAATTAGACCAGAGGTAGAAGACGAGGACATTTTGACTGAATGTTTCAAGGGCCAATTAGGGCAAGAACGGCTATGGGGAGGAATTAGGGCAAGAACGACGATGGGGTTTAACAGGGGGATTGATCTTCGTCTGCAATTGATGGGGAGAAGATGAGTTTGTTTGGAAATTAGGGTTAAATTGATGTTAAAGAGATGATATAACAAGTCTCTGTCCACGTATGCTTCCAAGTGATCATCTGCATGCCACATAGGCTTAAAAAACTAACTCAGTTAGTGTTTTTTTAACGAAGGGGTGACAGTGACACCAAGTTGTCGAGTAGAGGTGGTAGAAGCCAATTTGAAAGTTGGGCGTGGTATTGGCCAATTTTGCATAGTTTAGAGTGATACAGTCTATTTCCCCAAAATACATTAATCATCTCAAATTCTGCTTTATTTTACATATATGAGTTTTGTTAAGAAACACACACACACAATTTGAAGAAACTTTTTGAGACATGCTCTTACCGTTGTAATGCATAAACAAAATAAGTTTAAAACACTCAATCCCAACCATCACATAAACGGTGGTGGTATATTTGTATAACAAACTAATTTTCAAGGGCTAAGAGACGATAGATATACATATATACTTATACAAAACTTTCATCTATACACTATAAGAGCAACACGCTCTTAATTGGTTTAGCTTTCATTTTTTAACAACTAACTCACACACCTAATAAACATACTCTTGTTTTTTAACAACTAACTCACACACCTAATAAACATACTCTTATATATGTACCAATGATGAAGATAAGTCTCGAACCCCTAACCACTTGAGGATGAACACATGAACACATTTACTAAACACTTTGATATCACTAGGCTATAAACCATACATTTTGTTAGTGCATTTATGTCTATCGCCTCCGTCAATCTAGTCCGTAGTAGAAAACTGAAGAAAACGAGAGTTACATTGTTATTTTAGAATTAGTTAGTCAAAAAGGCAAGGTGGCATAACTGTAATTAATGAGATTCCTCATTAATCCCTTGGCCTATAAATAGATTTCTAGGGTTTCTCATTTAGAATTTTTGCCATTTTCACATCTTGGAGAGCTAGAGGCTAGAGAGAGAAAGCTAGAGAGAGAAAGCTAGAGAGAGAAAGTTTATTGTTCGTGATTCAGGTGCTGTACGTTATCAGATTTGTTAATAGAATCACGTTTAGATTACGTCATGTGTGTTTAGGTCGCGTTCGTGTACGGATTCCGCACGTTTCACGTTCGTTTCGCAATCGTTTCGGAGTCAAAACCGGTCCTACAAGTGGTATCAGAGCTAGGAGCTCGATTGCTTGATCAAACACATCGTTTTCGTACCAGATTTCAGTCGATTCAGATCGGATTTCATCTATTTCTTCATCTTTTTCATATTTTTCACGTTTTTACTGAAATTTGTCAAATTGAACGGGTTTTTATGGTCCAAATCATCTGATTTTTTGATATGTTGTGCGTAAACACTTGATCTATAACCCTACCAAGTTTCAGATCCAAATTCCTAACCGTTTAGGAGAAATCGAAGATTTTCAGTCCGATTTCGCGTAAAAGTTGCAGGTTCGCGTTTCTGGTCCGCTCCAATGTACAAGTAATATCTGGTCCGCTCATCCGGAAAATATCTGGTCCGCTCATTCGGACAATATCTGGTTCGCTCATTCGACAATATCTGGTCCGCTCATTCGACATTACCTGGTCCGCTTATCCGAACAATACCTGGTCCGCTCATTTGAACAAGTGAGATTCGCTCATTGTGACACATTTGAGGTCCGCTCATTCGTCATATTAACAGTAGGTTCGCTCTTGAGATTCGCTTGTGTGGTTCGCTTTTGTGACATCATATCAAGGGGTATCGCAGTTGAAATCTGATTTAATTGTCGGCCATTTCGATCAAGTGAGCATGTGAAACACATCAGTCCACGTGAATTTTTGATGTCAGACATTCTTAAATATAGAATTCATGTGCTGGTTCAGGTCATGTGAATTAAAATTGAACGGTTTTATCATTGTTTGTCAGCCCACTATAAAAGTTTGGTCCAATCACAGTGAAGTACAGCCCATTACACATAATTGACCTAATCATATTTGTTGCCAGCCCACGAGAAACAAACAGCCCAATCAGACATTCTTTAAAGATATGAACCAATTAAAAAAAAAATTAAAACAAGTGTAACAATTGATGTTGTCGGTTTGATGTGATGTCTGCAAAATCTGAAGTGTAATCATAGTGTTGTCAGCCACAATAGTGTTGTGTTATCATACAAGTTAAAGTGAATAACAGTTGTGGGTAAATTGTATCAGTTCACGAGAACAAGCTGCTATCGATTTCATTCACGGCCCAATCATCATTATTTGGTTATCAGCCCAAGTTTTTGTTCCAATTAAGCCCAATTACGGCCCAAGTTCAAAGCATAACAGGTTTTCGGACTTTGAAACTAGTTTTAAAATTTGTGTCAGCTCATGTGAACAATAGTCAACGGTCAAAGCAAATTGTCGGTTCATGCGCATGTGAAGAAAGATATTTTTGTCAGTTGTCTTAAAGTCTTCTACATCGGCACTTGTGAAGATTGTTGGATTATTTTTGTTGTCAGAAATTGTTTGGTCAAAGTCTACAGGTCACACGGTTTGGAGTTCAGTCAGTTGGTCATTCGGTCCGCACAGTTGGTTATTTAGTCTGCACAGTTGATCGTTCAGTCTGCACAAAAAATCATCAGTTCGAGTACCAGTTTCTTTCAGATAATTGATAAAAGTTTAAAACTGATTGTGTGTTTGTTTGTTGTTGTCAGGTTTACATCATGGCTGAGGAATTCTACAACACGTTTTTCAACGCATTCACAACTGAATCGTCTGAGGTTACAAATATTACACCAAAAACAATCACGAAGGCGATCAACGAAAACATCAAGCATGATAACTTTTACGGAACTCACTCAAAGCCACCAACTCTGGATAGTATTGAAGATTATACCTGGTGGAAGGAACGATTTATTAACTGGGCTAAAGCATATGCTCATGAAAGCTGGTTCTGCCTGGAGTATGGATATGAAAAACCAAAAGATGATAAAGGCGAAGATCTTGTATTCAAGAAGTTTACTAGAGAAGATAAAGCTGAATTTGGAGCTGAACAGAGAATGATAGCATTGATCCAGTCAGCAATCAGAAATGACATCTTTACACTGCTAAATCATAATGGGTCATCTAAGTCTGTCTGGGAAGCTTTACGACTTAAAGCTGAGGGGGGAAAACAGATTAGAAAAAACAAAATAGCTTTATTAAAGAAAGAATTTGATCTGTTTGATAACATAAAAGGAGAATCGGTGAGGCAAATGATTGAGAGATTCTGTCATCTTAAAATTGAGCTGGAGAGATTAGAGATAAATAAAACAAGAGAGGAATTGATAGACAAAGTGATTGAAGTGTTACCACGAGCTGATCAGTGGCAAACGTTTGTTTTTATTTTGAAAAATGATGCTTCATATGATAATATTACTCTTGATGTTTTGTTTGAAAAGATTGAAAGTCATGATCTGGAGCTACAAAAGCAAAACAAGATGACTGATTCTTCACATCAATAGAACGTTGGCTTGTACTACAAAAGCAGTGTGCTTTCTGATAAAGGCGTTGGTTCACCAAAAACAGCATTTAGTGGTGAAAAGATGAAAGAACCACCAACAATGCCAACAAGTCATCATTCTGGATATCATTCATCTTCTAAGACAAATTCTGATGATTCTGAAGAAATTTTGTGCAACATTGCTCTTAAACTGAAGAACTCTCCTGCAATGAGCATCAATGCAGCGAAGCAACAAATGAGTTTTCTTGCATCTGTTCTGGAGTCATATGAAGGTCTTGTAGCTGGCAAAATTGGAAACTCCGAATTGACCAAAGAAGATTACGACCAGATTGATCCGGAAGAGATGGAGCTCATTGACATCCGTTGGTGTTTAGCTAGTTGTATTCGCAGAGCTCAGAGGTACATGGAGATTACTGGAAAACAATCGCTTGGAGGTGCTTCAACAAAGCTTGGATTCGACAAATCCAAAGTGACCTGCTTCAAATGCAAGCAGAAAGGTCATTTCAAGAGAGAATGCACTAATTCTGCAGTTGGTGGAAATGAACATCCGTTCAACGATGACTATTATCGAAAGGCGATCTACCATAGAAGCAGAGAAGAGCCAAAGTTGATTGAAGATAAACCGAAAGAAAAATCAAGAGCTTATGCTGTAATTTACGAGGATGAAGGATATGATTGGAGTGAGGTTCTTCCAATAGATGACATTGTTGATGAACGGTTCAAAGCTGAAGCCAAACAGGAAGAATTAAATAAACATTATGCTCTTGTTACTGAGATTCAAGATGAAAACAAAGATAAAGACACTTCTGAAATCCATGAAGAGAATGTTGAGATCAAAGAGAAAACTCGAGAAGAAATTTTGAGTGAGAAGACTTACAGAGAAAGAAATGTGGTCTACAACAGAATGGATGATATGCAGGAGGAGTATGAGATGGCTGTCGGTAGCAAAAGATGGGATAAAAAGAGAGAATGCTACTATAACAGAGAAGGAGAACCGGTTGTTCCCAAGAAAGACATAATCTTCGATGATGTTCTTCTTGCAGTCCCGTTAAGAGCTGAATACTATAGAAGAGTATTGAAAGATGACACATACGCTAAGAGATATGAAAAGGATATCATATATGCCATGTTATCATGTCTAAGAAAAAGGGACGAAGAGAGAATGAAGAAGAATGTTGAAGAAATGGTGAACAATTTGAAGAAAGATGCTGAAGAGGTTAAAGCAGAAACTGTTGAAGTTGAAGCTGTGAAGGAATTAAAAAGTGAAGAAGTTGTTGAGAATGAAGAAGTTGAGAAAGCTGTTACTGAAGAACAGCAGATTGAAGAAGAGGTGAGGAAAGAAGAAAAAGAAGAAAAGAATGAGAATGAGGAAGCTGATAATGTTGGTGATGAAGTCGGTGTTGAAGAAAAGCAGAATGTTGCTGAGCAGACAGAGGTTGCTGAAAACACCGAAGTGCCAATCACTGAGGTAAATTCTGATTTTGAAAACTTAAAACAGATTGATAAGTGCAAGAAATGCATGGAACCGTGCAGAGCTTGTACTGAAAAAGATGAGCAATTTAGAACAAGAGATTTTGAGTTCACAAAAATTGAAAACATTTTCAAAGAAAAATGCAAAGAGATGTTAGAAAAAGAAAAGGTTTTTAAAGAAAATGATGAAAAACTTTCAGAAAAATGTAACAAATTAGAGAAAGAAAATGAAGTTTTGAAAGAAAATGTTTTGAAAATGACAAATGAATATGAACAAAAAGAAATTGCTTGTCAAGAAATGAAGAAAGATTATGACTCAATGAAATTAGCATATGATATTATGAAAGAGTCATACGACAAAGTGAAAGATGAAATGAAATATGCTCAATCTAGAATGAATTATATGTCTGAAACAACTAAAGAGCTTAAACGAATGTATGCGATAAAACAAGATGTTGTTAATTCCTATATTGAGGATGTTGCTAAGTTGAAGCGACAAATTGCTGATTTAGAACAGGATAACAACAAGTTAAAAAGTTACCACGTGTCGTCATATGTGCTTGAAAGAATTTTCAATATAAAACCGGGTGATGGTGAGTCTGAACAGAACAAGAAAGGCATTGGCTCAGAGTTTCATCAAGTTCCACCACTGGGAAAATTTGCATTTTATGATGAGGAAAAGGTCGAAAAAGCTTTCAACATGGTAGACAAATTGCCAGACAACATTGACATAACCTATTCCAAATCTGATGATTCTCATGATTCAGAGGTGGTAGGTAAAGTCGTTGAAAGTGTGTTGAAAGAAGAGTTAGTTGTTACAGGTAAATCTGAATCACAGGATGAAGATGAAGGAAATCTTCATGATGGTTATCTGAAAAACATAAAATCTGAGAAAAGTTTGAATGATGATTCAAAAGGATTGGTTTATACCATGATTGGATCGGACAAATTATTCTTAGATGTTGTATTCCCGATTCAGAATGTGATTTCAGAAAAAATCGACAAAGTTTTCAAAATGGTTGAGATTGAGAAGTCTGAAATTTCAAAGTTTGTCGGTAAGAGTCATAGAGGTTCGTATACCAAACCTGGTTTAAAAAAGAAGAACATGAAGGCTGGGTTGGGTTATAAGAAGAAACAACATTGGAACAAAAATGAGACGCCGAATTTTCAACCAAAAATGAGTTTTGTTCAAGGAGGCAGTTTAGAAAAAGAAAAGAACTCAAAATGAGACAATCTAATGATGAGTTCTTTGCTAAAAAAAAGCAACAACCACAAGTCAAAGATGTGTCCATGAGAACATGTTTCAAATGTGATCAAAAAGGACATCTTGCACGCAAGTGTCCTAATCCAAAACCTGTGGATGTTGACAAAAAGAACATTGATGCTGAGAAACAAAAATCTGAGAATGTGAGACAAAGGTCAACCAAATTTGATTCGAAACAAACTTGGAGGTACAATACAAACAAGTTTGCTTCAAATCAAAATTGGAAGTCAAACCAGAACAGGTTCGATTCAAGACAGACCTGGAATTCTCACACACCCAGATTTAGAACAACACAAAGTTGGAAAACAACTGTTGATATGACAAAACCTCAAGAGTTTTGGAAACCAAGAGTTGTTGTTCAAAATCAAAATGTTCAAAAAGTTTCACATTTTTACAAACGAGGAACACCAAAAGGTCAAACATGGAGTGTTAAGAAACATGTTGATTTGGTAAAAGATGAGAAAGTTGAAGTTAAAATTGAGAAAGTTTTTGTGAAAAATGACAAAGAATTTCCAGCATTGAATGAAAATTATTGTGTTGAAATGCCTAAGGTTCAACAGACCAGGGCTAAATTGTTCAAGTAATTGAGTAGTTTGTTTGTACAGGTGCTCATGGAATTCAAAGATTGTGAAATTGGAGATTGGAGCAGCCTGGCACATCGAGAGGAGGCTGCTGGATCCTGTGTTGGTTGAAACAGGAAGTTTATATGTTTTCTGTAAATAAATAAACAATATTTCAAAAATCCTAAAAATTGGAAAACTTGAAAAACCAAAAATATGTTTGTTTTTAATTTTTGTCAAATATTCAAAAATACAAAAATATGTGTTGATTGAATATGCCGAAACCCTCACGGCTGAACAAACATGATTACTTTCACCAGATTGAAAAACGGTTTTCAAACTGTAAAAATCAATGTGTTGTATATTATGGGGGTATGTTATATTTTCTGCTTAAAGTGTTATATTTTCTGCAAAACAGAGCATGAGATGCAGAAAATGGATGGCGAGACAAAGCTATCAGTGTTGGTTGTCAAATTTTCTTTATATGATTTTGCATTTTAGGGGGAGTATTGTTGTTAGAAAATACAAAAACATTTGAAAATTTGAAAAAGTCAAAAACATGATAAAATTCAAAAATTTGAGTTTTTGCGTAAAAAGAGGAAATGATAGTACATCAGTAGACAGTTACAGTACGCTAAAGAAATGGAAAGTTTAAATGTGTTAAACGATCTCACTGTGGATGTGTCGGTAGGTTTTTATACATATAGTAAACTTTTTCGGGATATAAACCTAAATTCAAACTTACTTATTTCGTGGGGAACACTACTTGGATATATAGGTAACCCCTGAAATCTCGTTTGAAAGGTCTCATAATCTGATATACTAGGTCTTTATACTCAATGATGTCTGGGGTATTATTCCGGGACTTCTGCTGAACGGTAGTTCTGACCTAGTCCTTGGATAATACTTGCTGCAATGCTTGAAACATAGCATTAAACCCTCAGCATGCCGATGAAACAATAAAATTGATAGTCGCTGCTGTTGTAAGCAAAAAGATCCTCTAAAGGGGACATACCGAAAAGTCGAAGCTGATATCTCTCTGTGTATACGGAAGTATCGACCTGAGATCCCTCGACCCTCGCATACCTAATTTATATACAGATATCATTGTAGTATACTCACCTGTAAGACTGATTATTGGGATTCTGGATACGGGAGTATATTCAAGAGGTGGGACACATGAATGAGCTAAGTTCATAAGACATCTAATTCGTATCCTGAATCAGTTGAAATTTGTATGAAAATTTAAGTGGATCAGTATATCGACAATCTAAGTGAATTGTTTAATGCATAAAGTGAAATTAAGCTCAACGGTACTTGTGAATTGTCAAAAACTGATATGATCTTCTGTCGCATACTCAAACAAAAATATTGTCTGTAAATATGTTTGTACATATTTCTTTACTGCTTTATATTTTCAGAAAATACAAAAAGATTTTGATTCTGCTTTATTTTCGACAACCGATATCTGAGATGTTGAGTTTCAAAATCTAAGTAAGCTGATTGTGTTTCTGAAAATAAAACAAGTTCATTAAATTGAAACTTGAATTAAAAATAAAAAATCAAAAACAGTTTGTGATATCTCCAAGGTCATTAGTTTGGACTTGGATGATTAATTGTGAGGGATTTGGATGCTTATACTGTTATAGAGCTAGTTTCCGATTCGATGAAACTGCCAAATTTCATGAAAATGGTTTGTTTAGAATGTTTGAGTGAGCCAGGTTACAATTCCTGGATAGATGATATTTGAAATGTTGTTACTTATAAATTTTTGAGTGATTGCAGATGTTGTACCAGACTACGATCCCGGAAGCTGAATCTAAGGGGGAGTCTGAAGACGAGCTCAAAGCAAGGGGGAGCTTGTATACGGAAAGCAAGGTGTCGATCCCAAAGCACGGAAGCTTGACGAAAGGGGGAGCCTGATGAAGAAAAGAGGAAAAGCTGAAGCTGAAGACAGATCCACCGGGATTCTGTTCAAGAAGTCTAAAAGAGAAAAAGAAGATGCTACGAGTTTGACTCAATGATCGAGATTGACTGCGGCAATATCCAAGGGGGAGTTTGTTAGTGCATTTATGTCTATCACCTCCGTCAATCTAGTCCGTAGTAGAAAACTGAAGAAAACGAGAGTTACATTGTTATTTTAGAATTAGTTAGTCAAAAAGGCAAGGTGGCATAACTGTAATTAATGAGATTCCTCATTAATCCCTTGGCCTATAAATAGATTTCTAGGGTTTCTCATTTAGAACTTTTGCCATTTTCACATCTTGGAGAGCTAGAGGCTAGAGAGAGAAAGCTAGAGAGAGAAAGTTTATTGTTCGTGATTCAGGTGTTGTACGTTATCAGATTTGTTAATAGAATCACGTTTAGATTACGTCATGTGTGTTTAGGTCGCGTTCGTGTACGGATTCCGCACGTTTCACGTTCGTTTCGCAATCGTTTCGGAGTCAAAACCGGTCCTACACATTTGATATAAATGGATTAGCTAAATTTGTTAAAACACAATCATAAATCAAAACCTTAAAATCTCACGTATCAGAATTATTAATCACAATCGTAACACAAAACTTTACGCTTCATAATTATTTGGGAATATAAAATCAGGGTTGATTTATCTTATCTATCCTAAATCTAGGAAGTGTACAAAAACACAATGAATAAAAAAATATAAGACAATGGATCACAAAATATAATACAATGCCGAGAAAAAAATACATACTTAATCACAAAAAAGACACCACGAAGGGAAAACACACAATGTCAAATAAAAAGACAGTAATCTGAACAAAAATTCGAAAATCTACAAGCTAAAAATCAGAAAACAAAAACCTAGAATCTAAGATCGTATGGTTCGACGAGATGGTTTCAATACCGCTAGAACTAGTTCAATTGGAGTCCTTTTAATACCCTTTCTACGACTTCCTAGTTTTAGGAGACTGTATATGAACATTTTCCTATCAAATCAAACATATATAGTCTAAAACATAGCAAACTCTCTCAAGTCCTTAACCATATCAAATCAAACATACACAATACACGTTTAAAACATGCTTAAAGTTTAGCTATGTTTGCAATTTTAAAATATATGAAAAAGAACTATATACAAGAAAACCAACAAGCAAAAAATCTATTGCATACTAAATATCTATAAATTAAAGCACTTTCATCATCCGAAAACAAAACTTCGATTCGTTAAGACAATGTAAATTAGTGTCGATTAAGATATCTTAAACTCTTTTAGTTCGGACGCTTTAAATTTCTATCAATCGGGACACCTTAAACTTCAAATGACTTATTTTGCACATCTAGGCATCTTCCCATCCGAAAACAAAACTTCGATTCGTTAAGACAATGTAAATTAGTGTCGATAGAACAGAAACTAGTGTCTGCACCATGTAGGGAATACAAACTTTTTTCCTGTGGAGGTAGGACTCCACCAAGGGTCTGTGTTGAGCCCTTTCTTTTTGCGAACCATTCTACGTCTTCCTAGTTTTAGAAAACCATATATTTAAACATTTCCTATCAAATCAAACATATATAGTCTAAAGGGTAAATTACACTTTTCGTCCTTTATGCTTCTATCAGATTGCAGTGGATACCCTTTAACTTCGATAATTACACTCACGGTCCTTTATTTGAAAAACTAATTACATCTTACGTCCTTTTGCTCTAACTTGGTTAAAAATTTTAGTTAACTTTGATCACATAAGGGTAATATAGCCTTTTTTTTTTTAAGGTTGGATAATATAGTCTTTTTACCAATTTTTTACAATTATAATAAATAAAACACAAATAATTTTTAAATAAGACCCCAAGTTATCATCTTTAGTCCATTGCTCTCCCTGAATTAAAAAAGAAACTCATGAACATTCCAAAAAATTTACTCAAAACATTCCAAAAACTTGCAACGATGCATCATTTCTGATCAATCCAAAAAATTTACTTAAACATGGAAAAACATTACTCAAAACATATGTATCACACTAACAACAAAAACATAAAAAAATAGAGGCTAATTCCTCTGTTCATGAGACACAGATTCACAGTTTTGGTGATTATAGGTTTCAAAATTGTCCAACAAATCAAGCTTTACTTTTTGCTTAAAGTGATGATAGTCTGAACCATGCCATATGTGAAAGTGTTTATAGTGTTTATACCATCAGCCTCAAATCAAGGGGCTTTTTTTATCAGCAACACCTCATTATCTTCAGCAACAGTAGTGGTTCTTCGCCGATCTGAAGACCTTAGCAGTTATGGTGGTGGTTAGGGCTGGAGGCAGCGGCGGGAGTGGTGGTGGTGACGAGACTAGGTGGTGGCCGGCGGCTAGAGTGGTGGTGGTGAGGAAATTCAGATGGTGGCCGACGGTTGGAGTGGTGGTGGCCAGCGGCAGATGTTGTGGTGGTGAGGAGGAGATTAGGTTAGAAGGGATTTTTACAGAGAGAGGGAGAGAGATTGGAGTGGGTGTAAGTTTGAGTGTTTGGAGTTTGGTTTATAAATATAAAATATATATATTTTCTTGTTTTTTTAACTATATTTTTAAGTAAATAGGTAAAATTACAAAACTACCCTCATGGAAATATATTTAACTTAAAATTTTAACCTAGTTAGTGTTAAAGGATGTAAGATGTAATGGGTTTTCGAAATAAAGGATTGTGACTGTAATTATTAAAGTTAAAGGGTATCCATTGCAATCCGATACAAACATAAAGGACGAAAAGTGTAATTTACCCTAGTCTAAAACATAACAAACTCTCTCAAGTCCTTAACCATATCAAATCAAACATATACAATACACGTTTAAAACATGCTTAAAATTTAGCTATGTTTGCAATTTTAAAATATATGAAAAAGAACTATATACAAGAAAACTAACAAGCAAAAAAATCTATTACATACTAAACATCTATAAATTAAAGCACTTTTATCACCCGAAATTTGATTCGTTAAGACAATGTAGATTAGTGTCGATTAAGATATCTTAAACTCTTTTAGTTAGGACGCTTTAAATTTCTATCAATCGGGACACCTTAAACTTCAAATGACTTATTTCGCACATCTAGGCATCTTCCCATCCGAAAACAAAACTTCGATTCGTTAAGACAATGTAAATTAGTGTCGATAGAACATAAACTAGTGTCCGCGTGCCTGTAGGGGATACAAACTTCTTTCCTGTGGAGGTAGGACTCCACCAAGGGTCTGTGTTGAGCCCTTTTCTTTTTGCAGTTGTCTTGGATGAGTTGTCCAAGTTGATTCAGGAGACAGTTCCGTTGTGCATGCTTTTTGCAGACGATATTGTGTTGATTGCAGAGACTAGACAGTGCCTGAACGCGAGGCTAGAGGAGTGGCGAGTAGCTCTAGAGGGCAAGGGCCTAAGAATTAGTCGATCTAAGACTGAGTATCTACATTGTGATTTCAGTGGTGTAGCCGATGACGATGACACCCAAATCACCATCGAGGATCAATTGGTCCCGCAGGCAACTAAATTTAAGTTTTTGGGGTCGTTTGTACAAAGAGATGGTGACATAGATAGTGATGTAACCCATCGCATACAGTCTGGCTGGTGTAGATGGAGGGCAACCAGTGAGGTATTGTGCGATAGGAGGTTCCCAATTAAATTAAAGGGGAAATTTTACAGGGTAGCAGTTAGGCCAGCTATGCTATATGGAACAGACTGTTGGTCTATCAAGAAGACACAAGCGCACAAGATGGAGGTAGCAGAGATGAGGATGCTGAGGTGGATGTGTGGACACACGAGGTTAGATCGGATAAGAAATGAGGTTTTTAGGGAAAGATTAGGAGTGGCTAGTATATCGGGTAAGATTAAGGAGGGGAGATTGAGATGGTTTGGGCATGTGAAGCGGAGGCAAACGACGGCACTGGTTAGAGTAGTGGAAACTCTTACCGTGGAGGGGAGGAGAGGAAGAGGCAGACCCAAACTGACATGGGATGAGCAGATTAAGCATGAGTTACTAGAGTTGCAACTCTCAGAAGACATGGTCCAAGATAGGAATTCGTGGAGGCGTAGGATTAGGGTTAAGGACTTCTAGAGGATATTCCAGTAATGTCTTAGGTGTATTTTAGGGACGTAAGTTTTTCTTATTCTTTAAGTGACTTTACTGGTGACTGCCTTATACATGATTTACGTTATATTCTGTCGCTCTAATCACTTTCTTGGTATTGGTGACTATTTTTTTCTATTTTCTTTGACGTGGTGTGTTGGTATGTTGTTTGTTTTGAAGCCGAGGGTCTCTCTGGAAGCAGTCTCTCTATTCCTAGGGATAGAGGCAAGGCCTGTCTACATCCCACCCTCCCCAAACCCTATAAGTAGCTTTGCTATTTGTGGGATTTACTGGGTATGGTTGTTGTTGTTGTTGTAGGCATCTTCCCATATCATTTAGAACTCTCGCCAATGTGGCCTACTTGGTAGAGGCACATGTCTCTTACTCTCTTAGAGGGGAGGTCTTAGGAACTAGGAACCTAGACAAAGGGGAATAATTTAGGATTATTGGTGTAAAAAAAGTAACATTAGCCGTTAAAAAAATTACGAGCTCTCATGTTACTTTGCACGTCTCTAACTTATGATACCCTCTACACTTGATGCGTGCGAAGTGTCGTATTTTTTTAGGTGTATATTTTAAGCCCTTTTTAACACTTATTTTAGCCAATTTTTAAATTTATAAAACACGATATTTCACTAACACTAAACACACATATGGGCAAGTGCACCCATCGTTGAGTGTAGTATAGCGTTGGTAAGATACCGAGGTCGTCCAAGGACACAAGACCTTTTAATACCGGTTTATCCTCAACGTCTAACCAAAATAAAAGTTTAGAAAAATGTTTTAAACTAATAAAAATAAAAACTAACTAAAATGCTGAAAATAAAAATAAAATAAAAACAGATAGACAAGATGAATCACTTGGTTCCGACTCGTATCTAGTATAACCTTTGATTATTTCCGCACTTTTGCACATAATTAAGAGATTATCTTAGTTATTGTAGTAGGCCCCTCTTTTGAAGGTGACGTTACCCTCACCCCAGTAGTTTGAGTCAGCAGGGATACAATCCTAAAGGGGTGGATTATTGGAAGATAATGAATTAAGTTATTAATGCAGTATTGTGGTAGGCCCCGCTTTTGGCGGTGACGTTACCCTCGACTAAGTAGTCTGAGTCAGCAGGGATACAGTCCTAAATAGCCGGGTTATAGTATTAATAGTAGTTAACTTATGAGGGGATCAAAGAGTTTGGACCCCCGCCATCCAATACCGTGAAGTATTGAAGGAGGTCCTACTAAATTTGACCCAGGTCCATTGCAGGACCTCTAAACGCTGAACAATGGCAAGACCTTTACCAAACCGTTCCCTTAACCCCCTACCAGGTAGCCAACATACCTCCATATAGACCGTGGAGATATGAATGGTGAAAATCCTTTATTTTATATAGACAGTAAAATAATGCCAAGACACCACAGACAAATGATAAGGAAAGATCACCTTCAACATAAGTAACTAGTTATTAAAGTCATTAATACAAAACCAAATAAAAAGTGCAAAAGATTAGAAATAAAAAGTATTATACTAGACACTTTGTCTTCACCAAGTGATGTAAGAGACTTAGGCAAACATGGCCTTGATTGTCAAGAACTCTTACGATCAATCTTGGATCCCGAGACGACTCACACACTCTATGATGGACAATGGATGATGGTGGTGGATGATGGTGTTGTGATGGTGGTGGGTGGTGGATGAAGTGTGAGAGAGGTGGTGTGCCAAGGGATAATTTGAGCTTGAGCCAAACACTCCTATTTATAGCCTGTACAGAAGCCTGGACACGGCCCCGTGTCCGCTGGACACGGCCCCGTGTCCACCCTTTTCTCTTTCTTCATTAATACAGTTTGTCTTTATTAGCTCCACACGCCCCCGTGTCCGCTGGGCACGGCCCCGTGTCCGTCTGACACTCTCTCTCTTCATTAATTGTAATTCGCAATTACAATTAATGCGCCTGCTGTACTTTCGCCACGCCCCCGTGTCCGCTGGGCACGGCCCCGTGGTGGGCAATAGAAGCTTCTACAGGTTTGTCTTTTGTGCCAGGGCTGACCATTCTGGACACGGCCCCGTGTTGAGCTGGACACGCCCCGTGTCGGGCTGGGCACAGCCCCATGCTCAGCTGGGCACAGCCCCATGCTCAGCTTTTCTTCTTGTTTTTGCTTTGGGAGTTGTTGTCGAGGGGTCGGGCATGCCACGTTTCTTCCTTTTCTTTGTATTTATGTTGGTTTTGGCTGTATTTTTGTTCCTTTTGTTCGTTTAAGCTCATTTGACCCTGTAAATTCAAAAGGAAGACAAAAACATACTTTTTCCAACATTAGTACTAAAAAAGGGTTAGTTTTATGCCTTATTTGATGTAATTTATATGTTGCATTTTACACACATCAAATACCCCCACACTTGAATCTTTGCTTGTCCTCAAGCAAAACTCTTTATAATGTGGCTTTACACTCCCAAATGGAATTGGTAGAAGAGAAGGTTTTTGGGCTTGTCATAGAGTGCCGGGAATCCAAGATTCTTTATTAGGCTTTATTTTTATGTTATTTACAATCCTATTCGTTATGATTTATTTTGAACTTTTCATAAGAGAGATTACTTATTTGGGCATAACATGCCTCTTTAAAATTTTATTTATATACAAGTTCACATACCTCACGGGGAATCACTCAACACTCGGCCGAAGATGTATTTTTGTGAAACACTCGAGAGCGGCATGGAACTTACTCCTACCATAGGCTTGCCAAGCAATCAATCCTCCTCCTTTTTAACTTATATACCTTTGTAAATATCAAGAGGACTTTGTGGGTTAAGGGTTAGGCTTGGTTTAAAGGTAGGTGGTTGGGTTAGTGGTTAGTAAAAGGGCGAAAGGCGTAAAAAGCATCGGTTTTCGTAAGACCTCTTTTTTTTATTTTTTATTTTGATGAAGCCACTATTCAAACAAAGTTATTTTTGATAAACTTGTTTGTTTATTTCTCTTTTGCTTCATCATCATCATCATCTTTTTTTTTTTTTTTTTTTTTGAAAGTCATAAGAAAAACCGAGCTTGTTACTAAAACAAAGGTTTAGAAATAAAAAGGTTTTGGTGGGTGAAAGGGTTTTTGTTTTGGGTTATGAAATGAAAAGGTTTAGGCTCAAAGGGGTTAACTAGGGGGATTTTGGGTAGGTGGTAAGAAAAAAAAAAGAAAAATAATGGTGTAGAAATAAAAAGGGTTAGTCCTAATGCCTCCATCATTTACTTACTCGGGTTTAAGTTGGTAAGGACCGGGAATGTATCGTCATGGCAAGTTCTAGAGTCGTAAGAACCAAGCAGCTATTCACACAAGAAACGAAAGATGAGCATTTAATTTAAAGGTATATATTTGTATGCTCAATAAAGACTCAAAACTCACTTTTGTGGGAATGGGTTTTTATGTGATCAAGTATATATAATTAAATTTTAACTAAGCTTGTCATGCCTTTTCATAAATTTCTTATGTTGGTTCTTTTTATCACGACGCTATCGGTTGTAAATTTGTAAAAATATAACCTTTTTAGAATTTTGAAATTCCCAAATTAAACCTAGACAAGTAAAAAAAATGAAAATTTTTGAAAAAAATTTGGGGTGATTAGCGATTCCAATAGAGTTTTGTGTAAGGCTTGTATTTAGGACTTGCAAGATTCAAGGTTTTAGCATCCCCCCCACACTTAAATTACACATTGTCCTCAATGTGTCCCAAAAATAAGTTTTTAGGCTGGTTAAATGTGTAAAAATGGGTTAAAAACAAGATTTTATGGTACTGGGTAGCTGAACACGGGGTGGTGTTGGCTGAGCACGGCCCAGTGTCCAGACTGCCAGTACCAAAAGTAAACAGAAGGCTGGGCACGGGGGTGTGTCCAGTGAGCACGGCCCCGTGTCCAGGTACCTGAACTGGGCATTTTCTATAGAACCTTGGGCACGGGGCGTGTTGGGGTGAGCACGGCCCCGTGCTGAACTTGCTGTAATGAAGAAAAATCATCGGGAGACTCTGTTTTTGTGTATGGGGTGTTGGTTCAAGCTTCCCTTATCATCCTTCACCATCCCGAGTGTGTTTTATTCCTGAAAATTAAAAACTAAACTAGAAAACATAAAGGTTAATCTAAACTAAACTACAGATAGTTCCGCGGAATGCCTCCGTGGTGCGCCACGTTTATAAGGGTCCTTGGCTAGACCCACCTTATCGGGTGGTTCTGGCTCATCTTCAATTAGGGGGTCGTCATTGCCGAATGGATATTTCATTGATCGCTCAAGATCGACACTTCTTTTAAATGCCCCTAATTGAAGAGGTAGATTGTTGAACTTCCGGTTTTTCAAAGCTTCGTGAGTTTTTACAAATGGTCGTCCCAACACTAGAGGAGCGTCATCGAGGATGACAAAGTCGGTTGGAATTACCATTTGATTCGTTTGAACCAAGACATCTTCAACTATACCGATTGATTTTATTACTTTCCGATTGGATAGAAAAATGGGTATTTGAAGTGGAGAAAAATCACTAATACTTAATTTTTCGAAAAGGTAGTTAGGCATTATGTTAACACAAAGATCTTTATCGATTGTGACATTACTAATAAACGAATTTTGAAAGAAACATGGAACCGGTGTGATGTTAATTTCAAATGGGTCTTCTTTTATTAGTGAAGTTTGATCATTAGTTAACTTAACACTTACTGTTTCGTCAATTTTAGTGTTAGTGTTTAACTCTTTTAGAAACTTAGCATGAGTGGGTACTAAACAATGATTTTCGAAAGAAGGTGATAAGAGATGAATTTCTTCAAAATTAGACTCTTCTTGGATTTTAACGTTGTCGGACTCACCTTTTTCGTTGTTTAGCTCATGTGTCGGTTTTTCACTTATTTGTTCTTCCATTTTTTTATTTTTAGTTATCTCTTCCTTTTTTAATTCTTCTCTTGCGCGGGACTCCTCTTCCCTTGCGCGAGCTTCTTTTATACACCGATCGATAACTCTAATGTGTTCTAATATCCTATCGGTCACTTCGGTTATAGAAAAAGAATCATTATTTTCTAAGCTTGAATCCGGTTGTTCGACCCTTTGTTCCTCATAATACCCATATGAAGTTGATGGTTCACACCATTGCCCTTCATTGTAAGCATATGATGGATAAGGTTCGTAATTTTGTTCTTCATAATACTCATATGAGGTGGGTTGTTCACTCCAAGGTTCCTCATAATAAGCATATGAAGGTGGTGGCTCATACCTTGGTTCCTCAAAGTATGAGTAAGAAGGCTCATACATTGGTTCATCAAAATATGAGTATGAGGGAGGAGGT
Organism: Helianthus tuberosus; assembly: GCA_030545235.1. Lineage (NCBI taxonomy): Eukaryota > Viridiplantae > Streptophyta > Magnoliopsida > Asterales > Asteraceae > Helianthus > Helianthus tuberosus. The sequence goes on from CM060436.1 coordinate 37,267,227, forward strand.
TCATACCTTTGGTCTTCATAGGATGTGTATGAAGTTGATGGTTCGTACCTGGGTTCCTCATAGTAAGTGTATGAATTGGATGGTTGGTACGAGTGATTATCTTGAATTGAACGTGTATTACGACAATTTGTGCAATAATTACCCCTATAATCATCCTCATCATAGGTGTAGTTGTAACCTCCTGAGTATTGATCCATAAGAATCACTCAGCAGACCACAACCGAGTCTCGAGATCAGAAAACAAAAATAAAAACGGAAACAGAGGCTGGACACGGCCCCGTGTTGAGTGGACACGGCCCCGTGTTCAGAATCTGTATCTGGGCGTTTTAATTAAATTGACTGATCTAGTTGAGCACGGGGCGTGTTCAGTGAACACGGCCCGTGTTCAAACTACTGTTACTGGGCGTTTATGAAAAATCTGCAGCACGGCCCCGTGTTCAGTGAACACGGCCCCGTGTACAGGATACTGTAAATGCAAAACTAAACTAAATGCAGAAAAATGTGCGCGCGTTTAAAAAGGTTTTGAAAAAAAAACTGATTAGGCCGTCGATTTTAAGCTTTCTTAAAATCCTTGTGTCCCCGGCAACGGCGCCAAAAACTTGATGCGTGCGAAGTGTCGTATTTTTTTAGGTGTATATTTTAAGCCCTTTTTAACACTTATTTTAGCCAAGTTTTAAATTTATAAAACACGATATTTCACTAACACTAAACACACATATGGGCAAGTGCACCCATCGTTGAGTGTAGTATAGCGTTGGTAAGATACCGAGGTCGTCCAAGGAAACAAGACCTTTTAATACCGGTTTATCCTCAACGTCTAACCAAAATAAAAGTTTAGAAAAATGTTTTAAACTAATAAAAATAAAAACTAACTAAAATGCTGAAAATAAAAATAAAATAAAAACAGATAGACAAGATGAATCACTTGGTTCCGACTCGTATCTAGTATAACCTTTGATTATTTCCGCACTTTTGCACATAATTAAGAGATTATCTTAGTTATTGTAGTAGGCCCCTCTTTTGAAGGTGACGTTACCCTCACCCCAGTAGTTTGAGTCAGCAGGGATACAATCCTAAAGGGGTGGATTATTGGAAGATAATGAATTAAGTTATTAATGCAGTATTGTGGTAGGCCCCGCTTTTGGCGGTGACGTTACCCTCGACTAAGTAGTCTGAGTCAGCAGGGATACAGTCCTAAATAGCCGGGTTATAGTATTAATAGTAGTTAACTTATGAGGGGATCAAAGAGTTTGGACCCCCGCCATCCAATACCGTGAAGTATTGAAGGAGGTCCTACTAAATTTGACCCAGGTCCATTGCAGGACCTCTAAACGCTGAACAATGGCAAGACCTTTACCAAACCGTTCCCTTAACCCCCTACCAGGTAGCCAACATACCTCCATATAGACCGTGGAGATATGAATGGTGAAAATCCTTTATTTTATATAGACAGTAAAATAATGCCAAGACACCACGGACAAACGATAAGGAAAGATCACCTTCAACATAAGTAACTAGTTATTAAAGTCATTAATACAAAACCAAATAAAAAGTGCAAAAGATTAGAAATAAAAAGTATTATACTAGACACTTTGTCTTCACCAAGTGATGTAAGAGACTTAGGCAAACATGGCCTTGATTGTCAAGAACTCTTACGATCAATCTTGGATCCCGAGACGACTCACACACTCTATGATGGACAATGGATGATGGTGGTGGATGATGGTGTTGTGATGGTGGTGGGTGGTGGATGAAGTGTGAGAGAGGTGGTGTGCCAAGGGATAATTTGAGCTTGAGCCAAGCACTCCTATTTATAGCTTGTACAAAAGCCTGGACACGGCCCCGTGTCCGCTGGACACGGCCCCGTGTCCACCCTTTTCTCTTTCTTCATTAATACAGTTTGTCTTTATTAGCTCCACACGCCCCCGTGTCCGCTGGGCACGGCCCCGTGTCCGTCTGACACTCTCTCTCTTCATTAATTGTAATTCGCAATTACAATTAATGCGCCTGCTGTACTTTCGCCACGCCCCCGTGTCCGCTGGGCACGGCCCCGTGGTGGGCAATAGAAGCTTCTACAGGTTTGTCTTTTGTGCCAGGGCTGACCATTCTGGACACGGCCCCGTGTTGAGCTGGACACGCCCCGTGTCGGGCTGGGCACGCCCCGTGTCGGGCTGGGCACAGCCCCATGCTCAGCTTTTCTTCTTGTTTTTGCTTTGGGAGTTGTTGTCGAGGGGTCGGGCATGCCACGTTTCTTCCTTTTCTTTGTATTTATGTTGGTTTTGGCTGTATTTTTGTTCCTTTTGTTCGTTTAAGCTCATTTGACCCTGTAAATTCAAAAGGAAGACAAAAACATACTTTTTCCAACATTAGTACTAAAAAAGGGTTAGTTTTATGCCTTATTTGATGTAATTTATATGTTGCATTTTACACACATCAACACTATACCAACATGATCCAACATTTCATGAATAACTACTATAATTACATAAAACATATATAATAATTCATGAACACACAAAATCCAAATCACGACTCAAAATATAAGACATGTCAGATTTTACATGAAAACCCCTTCTTACAAGGCATACATGCACCAACCCAAATTGAGAAAATTTCATGAAAACTCACATTGTTGGGTTAATTTATGAGCGATTTTAGACTTAAGGATGTGGGCTCATGGATGGCTACATATTGGTAGCCTCTGAATGGTTATATCGATAAGTAGCCCAAAAAGTTATGTTTAAGGGGCTGTTTGGTAGCCTCTGAATGGTCATTAAGAGGCTACCTCTTAATGGAACCATTAAGAATTTTACCAATGAGAAGGTAGAAGAATGTGACATGTGATGATTTACCATTCAGATGTTACCTCTTAACCATTCAGACTTGAGGTTACCTCTTATTCATTCAGAGGTTTTAAACCATTAAGAGGTAGCATCTGAGTGGTTATTAAGAGGCTACCAAACAGTCCCTAAGCGGAGTATAATACACTATGGATCTAAGCTGATTTTAAGTTGAGTATAATACATCAAACATTTTTAGAATCATGATTTTAGTTATGTATTGCTTTTGTTAGTAAGGTGTTGGACATGTTTTAATTAAGTTAGGATTTGTTTTTGTTGAATGCAGCCTTGTAATAGTCTTTATTTTAGTTTTTTTTGCTTTGCTACACATGTTTTAATTTCGGTGCTGAGAAAAACCGAGCGAAAACGATCCGCTCGATTAAAATTCAATCCGAGCACGAGCATCACTTTTGTGCTCGGTTTTGCAAATTTGATCCAATCAGATTGGATCAGTTGTAATTCAATCCGAGCACGAGCAGACCCTCGATCGGATCAGATCGGCTCATGAACACCCCTAGGCAGTATAATCCTTAACCGCTTAGAGGCAAATGTCTGACCAATTCAGATTAAAGGTCTTAACTATTCAGACTTAGTACAATGCTTAACCATTCAGAGGCAAGTGTATGAACCATTCAGACATGTGCTCGCGAAACAAACAATCTGAACCATTAAGTGTTGAACTAGTAAGAAGTCTTAACCATTAAGATCCTCATTAAGATGTAAACAAACAGCCCCTAAATCGTTTCTATTTGACAAATGCAGGTTTCAAAGGTCTTGGGATAAAAAGAAGTGAAAAACGAGCATAAACGAGGCAAAAATCCAAGATTCCAAGAAAATCAGGAAGTTGCGTGCCAGGCAATGGGCATGGTCGTGCGCACTACACCCAGGAGCACAAAGTCAACAAGTCAACTTAAGAATGGTCAGCAAAATTCCACGATATGCGGAAGCATGATCGTGCATGCTTATATAAGCCCGAGCATAGCTAAAGAAAAAGTTCAGAAGCTTCGAGAACCGACATGAATGCCACCAGTTCAAGACTTGTCATGACACCTGCCCATGCACAGTTGTGCTTACCCATGCATGCTCGTGCTCAAAACTAATTCTCAACGGAATGTATCGGGAAATTACAAGAAGGATAACCAACTGTCGAGACAAAGGCTGGGCACACCCGTGCCAAGCCTGGCACCCCCTGTGTGTGTTGTATAAAGTTTCAGCTGACAGTATTTATACGTGGCCATGCATCAATTGGGCATGGCCATGCCCATTCTCTAGGAAATAAGCATCAAGAAGGTTCCTATATAAGACAAAAATGCAATTGAAAAAAGGGGAAAAGAGTACACACAAGACCATACCTTGTCTCCCCAATGACAAAATGCTTCTAGATCTACTTGGCTTTCAAGCCAAAATCTCACTATAAATAGAGGCCTTGGGTACCCAATTTTAAACCATCCATTTTCCCCTTAAATCCTATCATTCCTTCACCCCAAATGGGGCTCTCATGCCCCCAAAACTCACCCCTTGGAGTTTAGGGATCACCCCACAAAATCACTTGTAATAACTTAGTTTGAGAAAGAGAGAACATATAATCAACAACCCTTCCTCATGTTGTTTGATCTTATCATACTTGATCCATCATGATCCACTCTATAATCATTATTTGTGGACAAGTTATGGCCATTGTTGACTAAACCCCTTGTGTTGCTTGGGTTGAAGATGAAGCTTGGTATGAATTAAGTGTTTGTTCTTTGGCAAAGTGGTGTGTTGTGTCTTTAATAATTCCTTCTACTTTTCTTCTTTCGTAATGAGCTTGTGATTCGTATTTCCGTATTCCTATCTTTAGAAAGTTCGTATTCGGATTCTATTTTTCGAAACCTTACATTCGTATTTCGATTCCAATATCACAATTCGAGGCGTTAATCACAATGGGATTCACTTTTATACTCATACGTGTTACATTTCATACTTGTGTGTTATACACAATCAAATCTTTAAATACAAGTTTATACGCAAAACCGACACTTGAAATACATTATCAATTTTACGTGCATTATACTTATACACTACTTTGATACACTTGGAATACCTAAAAACATGCTTAATTATGAGCTTCTAGCATAAAATAATGAAATCGCTTAGTAGGCTATTTAGATGGTTAATGTGATGCTTCTTGTAGATCCCGTTGCCTATTGTTTGGTTGAAACTGGTTTATTTGATTGAAATCAATATATTGTTAAAAACTTAAACTGGACCTGAATCTAACTCTTATTGAATTTGGTTTGCTTCATTATTCGGTTACGACCAACTCGAATAGCCCGAATAAACTGGAAATTGAACTAGTGACACCCCTAATCATAGGCATTATGTACAGTATTTTCTTAAATCATTTTAACCTTATCTTTAATAACAGAAAAGGTTAAATAGTTAGAGATAATGGAACTTCTTGAAAAAATATATTTCATAAAACCATTTTATTTTGTATTAACATGAAAAAGACATTCTCCTATATATTAAAAACTAAAGAGAATGAATAGTGATTTAACAGCGTGAAATCATGGAGGCAACAAAAGTCGTTTACTGGTTCACATGTCTTTATCAGAAACTTTCACGTCAATGGGCTTCAGGTCACGCGTCTCCACCAGAAGCTTTCTTCTAATTCATTCTTGAAGGATATGAGAGTTAGGTGATGTCGGAGCGTTAGCAAGCAGCCATATTCTATATACAAGCTTCCGCTCGCTGAAGGTCCTTCAAAATCGTCTTTTTATTCAAGTTTAAACTTAATCCCAAATTCTTTGTTGCAACTTTGTTCCACTTAACGTTGATCCTAAATCGAATTCTCTCAACCTAAACGTTGAAACCTAAATTGATTTCTACCAACCTGAAATTTCTTCTCTACGATGACTTCACCACCTCCAGCAACCTACCTTCATCATTAATTTGATCAATTTCTCTCAACTTGAAATCCCCCGTCAGCGAAGAATTCACCATCGCTAGCTTCAAAATCGATAATTGTGGTGTCTTCATTTTAGTTAATTTAGTTTTCATTGCCTCCTTAAGTGACCTAGATATCACAATGACTTTTTTGTTTGTTAATTTTGATTTATCTAACATTTTGTTTTGATTAGGTTTTTATGTTTGTTGTAGTCAGTACTTGATTGGATTTTTGGTATAACATTAGAAGCTCTATCATTTTATACAGGTTCATACTATATTAATGATCTTTGTTTGTTGATTTTATGGTCTTTGAGTTCATAGTTTGACTAAGAATATTGTTTAGATTATCTGATTATTTGATGTAGATCCCTTTGTACCAATTTGAACGAAATGTTATGTTTTTTTACATATAAAAATAATTTTTTTACAAGTTTCACCCATGATTTTTGGGTTTCCCACTTTTTTGTGATTCCCTAATGTAACACACATTTTTATTTGTGTCAATACTTCTACTATAATAAAGGGAAAACAACAAACATGGGTATGGATGGAGAAATTATTGAGTGTTTGTATTTGTATTTGTATTTGTATTTATTACTACTCTAAGATCCCACGAATTTCGCGGGTGGACTAACACACAAATATATAACTTAAAAATGTTAAAATAATCCTTTAAAAGAAATAAACGTTCAAGTAACGAAATCCATCCCTCTACCCGCGGGTACGTAACGTATCAAACGTAGTTAACAATGATTGAAATATACAACTGAAATCGAGATTGTTCACCTGAGATCGAATAGAAATTCAACAAACAATGTGCTAAATCAACAGTGAATCGTCAACGAATTTAAAGTGTTGAACTTGATAAAGTGACAAATAAGTCGAGAGACTTGCAAAATTGTGACCTGTAAGCTCTTTGTTTGTCCTTGCACCCAAGTTAAAAAGGTCAAAGTTTTAGAAAATTTAGATCTATAGTCTAAGCATTGTATGCACCCATTTTATTCAATGTTGAGTCTTGATTAATTTGAAAAACATCATTACTTTTACTGACCTGTTAACTCCTATCCAGCCTAAGTATATATATTGGAACCATTTAAAAGGTTGTAACTTGACTCAAAATGTAACAGGATAAAGTATGCAAAAGCCATCCAATACATACCAAAACGCATAAAACCTTCCAAATGATTTTAATATGATAAAAGTTTGAATTATTATAGTAATCATCTAGCTTTCATAATAACAATGAATTGTAATCATTTATATATTTTATAATTTTTTAACAATATAGTGTTTATGAGTTAAAGTGCTCGACCCATTTTGACTTGTTACCCAACCCACCTGCAACACCTTGTAGGCTTGTACAGTCATTCACACTCAAAAGAAAGCCCAACCGATTTATGTGGAGGTCAAATTCAGTAAGTTAACATAACAAATTCAAAATATGCAATTAAAACTTAAAGATTGACTCTAAGTTAGTTAATTGCCTGGAAATATTCATGATATAGTTTGGCTGCCCTACCATGTGCCAATAACATGTTGTGCATAACGATGAAGGGCTCGACATCAGAATGACTGCAAATCGAAATCAACTTGACTGATTATACTAACCTCTAGAGTGACTAAATACATCCCATTCGCTTAACGATTTTCCCTATTCAAGATAGGCTCCATCAATCTGTAAAACTTCATGGGTTAATAAGTGATAAAAATCTACAATATTGAGCAAGAAGTGGAAAATTGACTTGGTGTGCAGAAATGGTTGTTTACTCTCTTCAAATGTTACCAATTAGTTGTTTTATGTCATGAGTCAAACATTGACTAAAAAGACACCCTTTCAAAATTCTCGATCTTGTGATTAATCTAAATTGAGGCCTCGAGTCAAGCATCTTTGGTCACCACTTGATTGGTGTTTTTCCACAGTCGCATCTTAAATTATCTTGGTTTATTAAAAAGTATAGATATAGATGATGTAATGAGAATATGTGAATTACTCACCCGCCTAGAAAATCTCAAATCATGTGGATCCTCGAGTGGCATCCAATCTTGCGCACCAGTCTCGAGTGCCATGAGCCAACAACCATTCATTTCTTGACTTCATAAGTCAATGGCCTAATCCTACAAGCAACAAAGATTATTTTAAAGATAAAAAAAGGAAATAAGAAAAACAAAACTAAAATAAGATTCTTGAAAACAAAACCTAGATCCAATTCATTACTCGCCAAAACCTTAATGGCTTTACAAAGTATACCTTTTAATCTTAACTGCAAATCGAAAGTACTCATCCGATTCAGATCCAAAGCAAAATTTTGAAATATATAATCCAAATATGTACTTTTTCCTTTATGTCATATAGTAATAAAGTTACATTCTTTAAGACCATTTGAATGTGCGAACAATCGATCTACATCAAATGTATATAATCTTCAATCATTAAGAAGCATCCCCTAGAGAAAAAGCCCTATGTGGGTTTCATTTAAGCTATAACAGATTTAGGTTATAAATATACAAAATTCCGAAATCATACCAGGAACGCTCTTGCTCGTCTTTGTCTTCCAAGACAGAAACTTTAGAAATATATTTAAAAAACAACGAATCGTCACCGAATATAAAAGGTTGGTTGAGACGAATCCAAGATCTGAAGAGTTGAGTTGTAGGGTTATATGAACAAAAAATCATACCTTGAAAATATTCATCTTTGCTCTTAACACAGAATCATCTCTTCGTACTTGAATCCGGACCATAAACCCTATGAACATAAACTCACTTGTTAATCGGAAAGAAAACATAAATCAATCACGTTGAGATAGTGGATATGCTTACCATGAACACACATGTAATTGACACAACCCACACTTCTTTCTTTTGATAATCTTAATAGATGTAACAAAACTTAACAAATTAAAACCCTAATTTGAACTGATTGGTCAAAAAGAATGTAATATGAACAAAAATAAACAATAATATGAACAAATCAATGTAGCCAATACCACATCATCCAATCGGCTTGAATCGCCATCGCCTTCATCTTCTTGAATCGGCAAATCGCCATCGCCTTCATCTTCTTGAATCGGCAAAGAGAAAGGGGGAGAGAGCATATAGGGGTGGGATTTGGGATGAGATCCAGAAACCCTAATAAAACATTCGTACAGAATAATAATTATCAGCTTAAAGAAAACTAAAAATGATTATCAACTTAAAGAAAATGGTTTCAGAATCGTCATTTGGCTGAAAAATGATTGGCAAATTACCAAAGCATCTTCAATCTTGATATTTTTTCAAGTAATTCACTTTAAGTAAATTGACAAAATTCATAAACAATCGGTGTATAAAAGAACACAAATATCCAACTATTTGGCCAGTTCCTTTTTTACCATACACTACACATTTAAGATATTTGTTATAACTTCTAAAACATAACCCAAATTAAATCAAAATCCCTGCTACATCATCCAAACAACCCCTACTTCAAACTCAATCTGGACACAGATGCCAAAAAAGAAAATTCCAGTCGTCAGGCGTGATTGAAGAAAACTATCAATCTCATTTAAACTTGCCATTGAAACTTGAAACCCACCATTAAATGTGTTTTTAAAATTAGAATACCGTTGATAAGGCTACCACTCAAGGCATTTGGGGGGGGGGGGGGGATACAGAGAGAGTGTTAATTTGGTTAAACCAAAACAATAACTCTTTATACAACCCGGTAACAGGAAACATATGAAACTAAAGAAAAAACAGAGACATTACCCGACAGTGAATACCGAGGCTGATAACTTCAGAGATGGTAACACACTTGCGGCGCGACGGTAGGCTTCATGTGTTACAAAGCAAAAGCAACTCAGATCAGGAATAATTCTCTGCTCGAAGAACAACACAAAAACAATAACAAATCTGAACCTTCTCCTTCTTTCTACGATTAACACTACAAAAACTTGTGATTTAGATCTGATTCACTGCAACCCCAAATCAGAAACTATTATAGAACCTTAACAGATCTGCAATTCCATTTTAGATCTGAAATACGCGAATTTTTATCATCGTGAATCACAACCTGCAATTTCTTTCAAATTATGCAACTAAAATTGCTCTTGGCTCCATAAATCTTCGGGTTCATCAATTGCCAACAACAACAGAAACAATGATGTGATATATGAATTGTAATCAACAACAACTATATTGTTCTCTTCTTCTTCGATGTAACAATAACAACAACCTGCAATTCAACACTTTCTACAAACCTGAGATTCAAGATGTCAAAAATAGATCTAAAATCGATTCATAATCAAGTCAGATTTCGATCTCATGTTTTATTATTGGTTTTGTGTGAATTAACAACTGAAATAGATGAAATATGACAGTTACAAAAACTAATATTCAGTTTTGGTTTAAATTCATCCAACCGATCAGTCCGACATACATAAAACACGAATCGAAAATTACTGAAAACTCATCGAACTGATACATTTCATATGCAATTAGGGATGAACTGATACAAATCAGGGTTTATAATCTTTAACAAAAACCACAAAATTGGGATTTCCGTACGACATAAACAACAAAATAGATGAAATCGCAGTACACATAAACAAAGCTCATCTAAGAAATACAAATAGACGATTTGATAGAAAAATTATTAGGATATAGGACAGAAAATTACCGACTTTAAGATGAATCGCTAATAGATGAACCAAAAGCCGACGAATCGAATGAAAGAAGAATCGGCAAGGTAAATTATAGAATTAGATCTAGGGTTTTTAATCTGCAACATCATATAGAAAGGAATGTGTAATCTGTTTATGGAAAGTCCAAGGTGAGAGAAGCCAGTGTGTAAGAAAAAAGGAAATTTCTATAGCGAGAATAAAGAATGAGTGGAGGTGTCTTCAATTGCTTTGCCGCTCAAATGAAAAAAATAATGAGCGTACCAACGACACGTGGCAAGCAATGGTTTAAATGGCTGCCAAGTGGCCTCAGCTTGTTTTGCTTTATTATAATGTATAGATTATTACATAAATTTCCTAAAGTTATTTTTATGTTAACCCTCTTATTGAGGCTTTGTATTTATTATTACATAAATTCCCTAAAGTTATTTACTAAAGTTTGTTAGCCACAGTTGATAAATTGCATAAAGGTGATGTACCATATTTTATAATATTTATATACTTTAGATATGTGAATATAAAGTTGACAAATTATTTGAGCATATATTATATAACTCTTAAAGAGAAATGTCGGTGATACCAACAAATGACACTTTTACCCTTTTGTCTTCACATCAAGACTTCTGGGACCTTCTGTTTGACCCATTTCTTCCCCCAAATCCCCAATCGCTTCCCTCACCCTTCGTCTCCGGAGAACAATCATCCATCCTAAAGCATCAAAAAGAGGTAAGTTTTCATGTAATACAAAAGAGAAAATACTGCAATCATTGTATTTGTCATATTTATGACTTTTTTTTTAAATAACAGATAATATAACTTAAAAAAAAGTATCAGAAAAGCAGCCCAAAAAATGTTTTGATAAGAAATGTACCATAGTATTCGTGCTAACATGGGTTGGCTTAGTGGTTTTGTACTTTTGTCATTTGTGACCACTATGATATGTTATAAATCATTTTACATATTTTGAAACCGGCCAATGGTTTGAAAAAGTTGTGGTGTTTGGATTGAGTGTATCGAACGAGAACAAAGGAGTTGGAACGACATAAGTAAACGAGTATGGTTTAACCATACTCGTTTAAAAGCTAGGAATCATATATATTCTTGAAAACGCCAAAAAAAAAAAATGTGTTAAGAGATCGATTCCTAATGCCATTCCATCATGCTATCAAACCCATTATAGATTGCAAACTACATGAAATAGCACTTGGACTTTCTTTATTATACTTTTATAAGTATAAACAACAAGTGTGATTTTCACACGTGATATATGTATAAAACCTAAAATAATGTTTATAATAGTATAAATAAAAATTACAAATATAAATTTGTGAATTACAAAGTTACGTTACATTATTGTCCCATTTCGGTACAGGTAGTGGAAAATATCGAAACCGACTCATACTAAAACAAAAGAAACATATGAATGAATATCAGTAGCGGGACTTTTATTGTTTGGACAATGTTGGTTTGGTTTGGTTCGGTTAAGTAAAAAGTTATGTGTGTTACAAAACTAAAAAAGTTTACTTAGAGCATTCAGGTTGGACCCTTCATATTTTTGTGGGTTGATTCTCCCTATTATATAGAGTGGTTGTGAGTGGAAAAGAGTACTTTTTATCGGTAAATTTGGAGAAAACATTGTTTATCCTCTGTAATTTTTTAATATTTTTGAAAATAGTTGTGATTGATGAAGAGAGAAATATAATGATAAAAGTATAAAAATTTATAATTTAACTGATAATGAAAGAGAAAATTTAGTGATTTTTAATGTGATTGTATTAATAGAGATAGAGGGTTGGGTTCACTGTGAATGTTCTTACAATAGTTTAATTACTTAAAAATTGTTTCATGTAATCCAAAAAGTAAAGTCGTGATATGATAAAAAAGGATAGCGACACATGTTTAACATCAATCGGAACAATAAAAAATACCAATATCGGTACTTGGTATAGTTTACAATATAGTAAAAAACTTATTTACAAATGTTTCATCATATAAAAAATGTTTGGCGTAACCCAAAAGATAACGTTGTGTTTTACATTGATAAAAAATTATAAAAAAACGAAAATCGCCACCAGTTCAGATAATACCAATACGTGTACCGACGTTGTATGCTAGGTATCGGTATCAGTTCGGTCCGTCATGGTACCAGTACTCTGTATAGCTTAGGATATAAAAAAAACTACTCAATTTTTATTATAAATCCGTTTTCAACAAAATTTATAATAGGATCTCGAGAAAACAAATGTTGATCAGTTCTGTTTAAACATAATGGAAAACATATAATAACATACCTTTGATTGCATCAGTAGAGAATCCAGTCAGAGACGCAGCCACAGAGTTCGACATAGTTGTCAGTTTGATCTGGTTCCTCCTTAGGGTGTAAAGTGATGATGGTGATGAAACCGAAATTAGGGTTAGTTTCGGTTGAGAGAGAGAGGACGAAAATTGATGTTATGTGTTTAGGTTATGTGTCTAACCTTTTACCTCTCTAATAATCTCCTTATATATACACCCAAGAGGAAACCCAATTAGTTAATAAGGGTAATATGGTCCATCAACAATATTAATAGGTTATTAATATATTTTGATATATATTATATAAATGATAATGATGGCTACTAGATTAAATATAAATAAATAAATATTTAATCTTACATTCTCCCACTTAGCCGAATAATCATTTATCATGAGTATTAGATTAGTCTGATCAGAAGTTAATACTCATTTTAGCCTTAAACAAGTACTATAGCAGAGAAATACAGCCGTTGAATCATTATGCGACTCAGGACCCCCATTAGTCATACTATAGCCTTAATTTAAAACCTAACAGTTATGATCAAAATATGTAAGCCCTTTAGCGTTTGATTTGTATTTATAGTTGTCTATATGTCATTACACCGGCAGAACATATGTAAGAGACATACAAAATCAAACTGATGAGGAAAATTGATTAATAGTTAGTCATTCATAGTACGATATGCAGTTGTACATGGTCATCAATTAAAACCCGTCTCTTTTATGTGCACTCTTAATAAGACTTATGGGTAATAGACCTTTAGTTATAGGATCCTTAAGCATATCACGAATGCATTCGATACAAAGATTTAGTTTCCTCAATTCGTTCATAAACGAACAATTAATTGTGTATCGAAATTTAATGCAGCACCTCTCGAACTGTTACTGTTCAAGGAGACATGGTAGCTGACTTTATCATAACAAGTCTTCAATATATTAATTATATGGAGTTAATAAACTCATGAGTCCACTGATAAATTTCCAACAACATTTAGTAACTATTGCTTTGTGATCAACAATATATTATGTCGTTATAACTTAGGTTGTTATTATCAGTTTATTATGACTCCTCCATGAAATAGGTTTTGTCTGCTGACATAAAGATATACCCGAAATTACATTTTGTCATCTTTGAATATTACAAAGTTAGAGTAATAAACCGGTTTTAATTCTCACTTCTTCTTCAAATCATAGCCTCTCGTTTCTTTTAAAGATATTGTAATACTCTATTAGATGCTTCACATTAATCTAGACATATCTAGTGTGTTGCAATGTGAGTAATATCTAAACGAGTATAGACTTGAACTTACATAAGGCTTCTAATTAATGAAGCATAAGTAAATAATCTCATTTATACTATTATCCTCTAAAGGAGAGCAGTAATGTTTGTTACATATGTAAGGACCAATTTAAGGTTAAACTTATGGAACGGAAGTAATGTCCCATTTGGTCTATCTCAACATGTTATGATATCTATTATGTAAGAGATATCTCTGAGATCTATTATATCAAAGTTTGTGTTAACAATACTTTGACTTATGTAACATATACTTGTCAAAAGAATATCATCTACATAGACAAGTTTATCTTAGTTGCTCCCACTCATCTTGAGGTAGGTACATTAATCCACTTGATTCTTGATGAAAATAATTTCGTTAAGATTTCATCACATTATGACGTTTGCATTAACCAATACATGGATTTTATTGGCTTACAAATAAAGTGTTCTTTAACCTTAAGTTTAGAACTTTCAGGTTGTTTTATGAACATGTAAATATGTCAGCCAGTTGTTAGGGAAAAATGTTTTAATGTTCATCTAATGTAGCTCAAAACTATTATAAGCTACTAGAACAGTGATGATCCTAAAAGAAATCTTTTGTTAGATATGTAATAAAGATTCTTTAATAATTTATCTCTTCCTGAGTACAACCTTTGACAATCAATCATGCTTCTTTGTGTCTTAACGTTTATATCAGGATTTGGTTTAGTTATGAACACTCTTAGGTTATTCAATCAAATCCCAAACGTTATGCGAACACATAAAATCAGTTTTACTAGAAAACTGTTTTATTCCATTCAGAAGATTGATTGACACTAATGGCTTAATTAGAAGAGATATGATCAGTAAACTTTTCCAAAATTCATTTCAACTTCAATTAGGGAGGTTGTGTAATCATCAAAGTTAGTAGGCTTTTAAACCTAGATGACCTCCTGAGTTGATTATTGGGTTAGTTAGAAGTTTCAGTTTTATGGATTAGCTCTTGATTATGTTGCTATCATTTTAAGAATTCTAAGTTTGTAAGAGAGTTGGTGCGGTATGGTGTACAAGAGGTGTAATCGGAGTTAAATTTGGAGTGAAATTTAATGACACTCTTCCCCCCGCCTCTTGTATTCCTTGCAAGTCATGATAAGGACTTTGACTGCTCCCACTAACCTTAGAAAATTTTAGGAACTCAGCATGCTTAGGGTCAATATTTAACGACCAAACAAATTGTAATAGAGAAACATATAATAGAGAAAACATATTAGTGACATTAGTCATTGTAGTTTCTCTTGTTGAGGATTATGTTAGTGTAGGTAAGAAAACTAAGTGTGCCCACAATTAAGCAACAATGAAACTTTTGTAAAAATAGCTTTAGATTTTAAGGAGACAAATTATGATAGAACAGTGTCAAGATGGAGCAGTGTCTTGTTCAAGAGGTGCAAATTGAGGTAATGTGAAATTTTCACTCCCCCACCTCTTGCAACTATTGCAAGTTGTTCTAAAACACTTAATGCTCCCACTGATCTTTTAATATCTCTAGAATGCTACAAGAGAAGTTTCAATTAGGTATGTGACGTGGGAACCTATCATATATATATATATGTTAGACTTTACTTGATTTCCTTAATGTCCAGATGTCATAAGAAACTTAGGGACATATTTAATAGAAATCATGTTAAGCACATATATGAATAGATTTCTTATAAGACCGTGGGCCATATACGACAAAATTTAGATACAAGTAGATAGTCTTTAAATGATAAATGAATTATGTCTGAATATTCCATTTGGAATAAGTTCCACGAATGTCAATGAATGACTTATGATGGGCCCATACTTATGCCTTAAGCCAAAACATATTTAGGGCTTTAACAACATAACTTAAAATCACTTAGAATGAGATTAGATAAGAAATCATCCTCATTAACCATGTCATGATTTCTCATGAATTTTTGGTTATAATGGATGAAATTTGTAAGTCTCATTTTCCTTTTGTCAAATTTTTCATTTGCATGATGACAAAAGTTGTGAAAGTGTAAGGTATCATCTAGTTTTATCTTAATAATGTTTCAATCCAGATATTTAGAACAAATAAAATGAGAGTTTAAGGTAAGTGTGACTTTATGTTGACTATGCAAACCTCACAACCTTCATAACATTGCTTAATTATGATACTATATTCTGATTAATCTTCAGAGTATATAAGGTATCGAAAGACGTTGTTAGAAGACTGCTTATTATGGTTTTTTATAGCCTTAACATTTAATTTTGTCACTAACTCTTATGTTAATTATTTGTTGATTTCTGGTAAGGAAACATTTAAAAACTAGAGTCAACTAATCATGTATGAATAGGAATATTATAATTAGTAGACTTAAATATCTTTAATAAGTGACTATCTAATTAATTCATCCAACTGTTCCTTAGAATAATGGATAGTCTCGTTGCTTATGTCTAGTCTAATGACATAATGATGCAGTGAGATTTTCCCTTGAAGAACCTTAGAGGTGGAATTAACCGTTGTAATTTGTCTATGGACCTGAGAACAATCCTCTTTTAAGGTTTAAGTGGTTGTAAGGTGAGTAACAACTTATTTTCCAGCTTCAAACATTTATTTCTTTGTACATATGTTGCTTATCAACACACTCGTTATACTTTGGTATTTTGAGTGTTATAGTTGATTTATAAGGCATCAAAATGTACAAGTGAAAATCTTAATATGTAATGTACTGGAAAATGTACTTATTTCCATGTATAAGCCCTTAACTTTATGGGTCATGGTTTTGTACATTATAATGTATTCACATATACCACTTAACTTTATAATTTAGAATTATAAAAGAAGGCATGCATCTTAGGAGTTCTAGTGATTATTCCATATATAAGAGATTAGCCTTAGGAAAGACTTAATCTGAAATAACTTTAGTGATAGCATTATGTTAGAGAGTTCTTGATTATCATAAGAGACATCATGTTCGATTTGTCCTAATTATCATGCTCTAATTTTCTTCTTTATAATCTTTATCAGAAGAGAGCAATAGGATTATCGTGTCTTAAGAAATAATCAAGGATTTAATTTAAGAGCTAATTCTAATAGAAACTTTAAATAAAGCAAACATTTTAGGTTTAGGAATTAAAGTGGATGAGATATATGTAGAAGTAAATTAGAGTGAGTAAAAATTATGGGTACTAAAAAAAAAATAAGACAGACGAAATGATCATAAAATTAATTAAGGATCATTAATATAAGGATCATTATGTGAAGAAATTGTGATATGTCTATTACTAACATCAAAATAATAGACTTAGTAAAATTCTACTTAAACAAAGACAAATCAGCTTTGGCCAGAAGTGTAATCATTTAAGTATGTGTGCAAAGTAATCGTGACAAATCAGCTTTGGCCAGAAATGAGACAATCACTTTAGTTATGCACTTGTCAAGCATGCTAAACATAAATGAATTAAATCAGCTTTGGCCAGAATTAAGACATTTCACGTTTGTAATGCATACTTAACATAGCTTTTTATAATACTTGAACAATAAATAGATATATTAAATCAGCTTTGGCCAGAATTAATACATCAGAAGCTCATTCAAGTTAAGCTAGTTTGGTTTTGTAAAACATTATTTGATCCTTATTAATTAATTAAGTATAAACAAAACCAAGTATTTAATAGCAAACCACCTGTTAGCGCGGATCGAGTCAGGTCTCGAGTTATGATGATTATGGTCTCGAGTCGCAATCTTAGTCTCGAGTCGCAATCTTAGTCTCGAGTCGCAATCTTAGTCTCGAGTTGCAATGGTTATGGTTGCGAGTCGCAATCTCAGTCTCGAGTTGTGATGGTTATGGTTGCGAGTCGCAACCTCAGTCTCGAGTTGTGATGGTTATGGTTGCGAGTCGCAACCTCAGTCTCGAGTTGTGATGGTTATGGTTGCGAGTCGCAACCTCAGTCTCGAGTTGTGATGGTTATGGTTGCGAGTCGCAACCTCAGTCTCGATCCCACTGTTAACAGCTGTTTTGTGATAATAACAGAAACTCGATTTTTAAGGGATTGTGGGATAGTGTTTCTATTTTATTTCTGATCTATACTTATCAAAAGATTTCGAAATAATAACTGATTATTATTTTTAACAGTTTTCGAAATTTCTAATAGATAAAATTAAGATCAAAACATTAAAAAACACCCATCAATCCAAATTAGATTCCAAAATAATGAAATTTTCGAGTTTTTATTTAGAACAGTTGATGAACCCTAAGAAAAAAAAAAGAACATAATCTGGAAATCCGAAACCTGATTTTAATGGTCATGATAAGGATTTCGTGACAATACGTTTAACCTTTATGATTCCGAGTCAATTATTCAAATAACAGTTTCCGAAAACAGGAATTTCGGCCACAATGAAACCCGAAACAGTCTTTGATTTTAATGCTTTAAAACTTCCGTTTTCCAGATTTTGATCCGAGAATAATGGATACGAAAAACAGAACTGATTTATCAACATATGCTCTGATACCACATGTTGATCAGTTCTGTTTAAACATAATGGAAAACATATAATAACATACCTTTGATTGCATCAGTAGAGAATCCAGTCAGAGACGCAGCCACAGAGTTCGACATAGTTGTCAGTTTGATCTGGTTCCTCCTTAGGGTGTAAAGTGATGATGGTGATGAAACCGAAATTAGGGTTAGTTTCGGTTGAGAGAGAGAGGACGAAAATTGATGTTATGTGTTTAGGTTATGTGTCTAACCTTTTACCTCTCTAATAATCTCCTTATATATACACCCAAGAGGAAACCCAATTAGTTAATAAGGGTAATATGGTCCATCAACAATTACCAACTAATTATTAATAGGTTATTAATATATTTTGATCTATATTATATAAATGATAATGATGGCTACTACATTAAATATAAATAAATAAATATTTAATCTTACAACAAAAACTTAAACATAACTAGATAATTAGTTTTCCTAAAAACAGTTAACAAATGACAATTGTTTAAAGAAAATCAAATTAGTATAAACTTAAATACCTTATAAGTATATATTATACGTAAATATAAGGTAAGGGTGAAATGGGAACTTGAAAAACTTTACTTGCATCTTTTGTGTTTTGTATATATCTATAAATGTCTACCACATTTTAGTGAACTCCAAAAGCAATGCAAAAAAGACACATATGTTATTGTAATCTGATGATGGAAAAAAGAAGGTTGCAACGTAGAAAAAGCTTAACTAGTCCCCCACCACCCTATCTTATAAACCATGACTTCATCTCCCTTCATCATTAAGTAAATCCAACATAAATCACCCCCATATCTTCTACATATATTGCAAGTGGTCCATTAACTTGTTAGTTAGATATGTACACCATACATATAGATTTGGGGCCTGCGGTTGTAGCGGTGGCTATGTTCGTATTGTTGTCACCAGGGTTGTTATTCCAGATGCCAGCACGAACCAGGGTGATCGAGTTTGGGAACATGTACACAAGTGCCATAGCCATTCTAATTCATGCGGTTTTGTATTTTTGTATTTATACCATTTTGGTTGTAACTATCGGTATTCATATACATACTTGATCATTCCTGATTGTCTCGTTACTCGTTTTCTTGTGCTATTATGAAGAGAAATCAACATTTCAACTGTGCTTATTATTAGAAAACATGTAAGTTGGCTGTTTGTATATAGAAATTATTCTAAAATGTAAGAACTTGTAATGTAATGTAATTGTAATGTTGGT
Source organism: Helianthus tuberosus (assembly GCA_030545235.1). Lineage (NCBI taxonomy): Eukaryota > Viridiplantae > Streptophyta > Magnoliopsida > Asterales > Asteraceae > Helianthus > Helianthus tuberosus. The sequence goes on from CM060436.1 coordinate 37,286,967, forward strand.
TTTGACAGGTCATTCATGTATATAATGTTTGCAAACTTACCAAACGTGGCTTTCAAAAGAGACCATGAGTCTTGTACACATGACTTCTGTGTATGAACCGGTTTCAGTCATGTGGTTTAGCAGAGCCGTCTCCGAGAAATCTTAAAAAATTTAAGGCCTCGGACGATAAAAAGAATTGGGCCCAAAATTATGGTTAGAGGGAAATAAATAAAAAATCATAGAAAATGTAAACCCAATTAAACATATGCTCAATTTACAAGAAACTAACGCAATAAGTTAACAATTGCACTTGCAAACTATACAAGAGTTACATACATACATACATACATGCGAATTTTTATTTTTTTGCCAGACTAACAAGTGTAGCATAAATAATAGCTCATGATCTCTTCTACTTCCTTGTCCAAAGCCTTCATTGCCCTAAAGGTAACATAAAAAGTAGTCAAATGTCTACAAAGTCCAGAAGTATACAAGGAAATAGATTCTAAAGAATGTTACAACGGTAGATATCATGTTCTGACCGTCTCCGAGAAATCTTAAAAAATTTAAGGCCTCGAGCGATAAAAAGAATTGGGCCCAAAATTGTGGTTAAAGGGAAATAAATTAAAAAAAATTATATCTTAGTAATGAAGCCAACACTTGAACTTGAGACCTCTACAATATTTTAATATGGTTTTTTTCACTCAACTACCAACACTTTTTTACATAATTAATAAATGCATATACTAAATATATAATTTAACATATATATAAAATCTCATAAAACTTTTCGGTCCCTTTGAAAATTTGGGCCTCGAGCAACGGTACAAGTTAGCCGGCCCAAGAGCCGGCCTTGGTTTAGTGTTGATTCAATTTGTTAAATTTAGCGAACGTATCCTAAAATAAGCTATGCTTGAATTATAATCTATATCGATATCTATATAATAAATAAAAATATTTGATGACACATATTCCTTTCCGGTGTATCCTAACTCACCCTTATTTTCTGTAACACCTCGAAAATTCATGTCCAATAATGTATTGACACGTGTTATAAGCTTTGAACGTACGAAAGAATACTCTAGAGGGACTAAAGTTGACAAACAAGGAAAGTATGTGAATTTAAGGGTTCAAAATGTCAACAATGGATAAACATACTTTAAAATAACCCTACATGATGTCTATACCCTTAAAAGAATGAATCATGGATCATACGAAGCTAACTGTGAAAGAAAGTGAGAGAATACAAACTACAAGGGTTAAATGTGTCAACATGTTTAATTTATACCTCTGAGTGACCTTTTAGCAAACCCGAAGCTTTGTAACAATTAATTATGCTCACTAGAATGCATGATAAAAATTTACCAAGTTTCGTTATCGTATGAGAAAGTTATGATAAAATTCGTATACGGGGGTTAAAAGCGTCAAAGATGAAATTTATGACTTTTCGGGTAATCAAAAGTTAACCAAGGACTTAACAAAGTTTGGTTATGTCTTAAGGCCCTTAGAAATCAATTTAGAGGGCTCAAAGTGCAAAACAAGAAGTCAAAACAACTTTTAAAAGGACCGGGGGCCAAAATGCAATAATTAAAACATGGTAAACCTGAACTGGGACTCCACGCGGGGCGCGTAAGCCCAGGCAAAGCCTTACGCGGGCCGCCTGACACTCCCAGTATCAGAAAAACATGACAGGTGGCTGTCCAGCCCGTTTAACCGACTCTAATGCCTTGTTTTGCATACCATGGGCGACCCCAACTGGTTTTTAGGCACTAGGGGCACTTGTAAGCATCTTGGTTCCATCCTAGACTTGCTTGGCATGATCATGGGACATTAAAACCCATATAAATAGAGCACTAAGTTGCAACTTTTTGATCATTCATTCTATACTCAACTTCTGATCATTTCTGGAGCTCAAGGCCACTCCCTAAGCATCACTATTCGTGCATAGGACCTTGGTAAGTATCTTTAACCTTCCTTAATCGTGTTTTACTTAGTTTATAGCTTAAAAGTCAAACCGTCGTAATTAAGGTTTGACTTAACGATTAATCACTAATGGTCCAGCGATTAGTCAAAGTAAAGGTAGTTATAAGTTGGTAATTATGTGGGCGTTAAACCCTTAAAAGGGCACCCTCTGATTCCCGCTCTAACTAGGTCGTTTGTCGAGTCAAAGTTGGTTATAAAAAGTCAACAGAACCTTAATTTTTGAATTAACACATAATTAGCAATGTAGAAGACCTGTAACCTGTTTTGCCACTCATATAACTTGGTAATCAATGCAAGAACATGTCTAAGCATGTCCGACCCGACAATTTTCTGTTTAGACTCGGTTCGGAACCGAAAGTCGCGAAATTTGACTTTCGCTTTGACTTTCAGTACTGACCCGTAGTAGCATGATTTAGAAATTCCTTAGAGCTTTATTAGGACCGGGTTACATGATAGTATAACCCTCTATGATTGGTTCGTTGATTGTCCGATTCGTTTACACGTTTCCGTTAATTGCTTAATGTTGACCATAATGCCCTTTTGACCATAAAACGATAATTTTGGAAATATAAGAGGACAATAATCTTTGTTACTGATTTATAAACATGTCCCTAAATTTTCACATCAATTGGAGGTCTAGATTAGGAGTTATGCTTAATAGCGTAATTAGAATGCTTTTATTAATTAAAACAGCGTAATTAGCGTAAAGCCTATCTAAACCCAATTTTTGACACCAAACCTTTTACCCACTGATGTAATATAATATTTTGGGATTTTTGAATATTTTTAATTATTTTAAACTAATCATAACCTGAGGTTATCGCCTTGATTCGGTAAATACCGATTATACCCTTTTGCTTGTAAAATGAGTTTTACATAATATTTGGACACCAATTCAATTGCTACTGACGTTATATAATAAATGAAGTATTTTGAACTTTATAACCTGATCAGAAAACTCAGATTTCCTGTATGACCCGGAAAATCGCTTAAAACGGCTTTTAAGCGTATTAAACACATAGTATTGGTTTAAAACCTTTTTGTCATATAAGACTTATCACCAACCGATATAACCTATTGAATTAAGTTGATTTGCTGTTTATTTCAGACCCGAATCTCAGAATTATAATTAATCTCTTTTATAATCTTTAAAATGACCAAAATACCCCTACGGGGCTTAATTTGAGATTAAACTCGTCTTGGGCATAATGGAAGGTATCCTACTGATATCACAATATAATTAAAGCATATTAACTTAGGAAACCTGTTCGTGACCCATTCGGTTACCCGTTATGCGTTATTCGCGTTCGGTTCAGTTTATGTGACTAGTTTGCATAAATTAGTCGAAACGGGCCGAACCTTATCATTTCTATCTCAAAATCCAGAATGTGTTTAGTTTACCCATATTATACAAGTCTTCGAACTTGTCGGGTCTAAATCACATTCTATTCCGGTCTTCGCTTAATCATGCATTCGAACCGTATATCTTCGTTAAAACTAACCGGTCTAAGTTTAGGCTTAATTAAGACCCGTTAGGAATCTAATAGGTTATTAAAACCTTCGTTCCAGATTAGGAGCCCAGTAAAAGCTACACGCACTTGCTGATTGTGAATTATACTTTGCTCAGGTAAATACTTTTAACTTATTTTCCCTATACGGGCATGGGGTACGGTATTAAAATACCGCTTGGTCGGGTATGAAGTCGTACACTCAGATATTGATTAAAAAGATGCATAACCCGTTTTATTCTGTCTTGTTTGATGCAATGCCTTTGGGAGGTTAATGACCGTGTCCTGGATATCCTTGGCTCATTCGTTAGAAACGGCCACGACTTAAGCACGGGGTGTAGGCATACACCTGACAGTTGCGTATGTAAAAAGGGGTAGTCCACAAGAAGGGTATCTTCTTGTGGGTATTAAACCCAGTGGTGTTTCTATTAATCTTGTTAAACCGGCTCTTCTAACCGGGTCCTAAATGGGCAACAAACATGTAAAACTGTATACAAGTTTATTTTTAAATAATTATCCCAAGTTATAAAAGATTATTTGTGCCTTGTGCATTAAATCCATTTTCATAAACTCTTTTCAAAATGAGTCAGTTAATTGTATTTACCAGTGTAAACTGACGTATTTTCCAAAAAGGTTAAGTGCAAGTACTATACGAAATAGGCTGGCTACTCCAGACATCAATAATCAAGTCTTGCAAGCTCTAGATGTTAAAGTCTGTTGAACAATGATCTTATTTATCTTTTGATCCGCCTGTGGATCCTTTACAGACCGTTGTGATACTTTGATATTACTATTTATTCGGTTTGTGAAGTGATTATTTATCTTTTGCTTCCGCTTTGCATTTATATATTGTGTTGTTTGACAATGATGATATCAACTACGTCACGATACTCCCCACCGGGCCCACCAGTAATACGTGGAAATATCGGGGTGTGGGTTGGTATCAGAGCCAACATTGAGTGAATTAAACACTAGCCTTTTGTGTTTAATCTCAATGACACAGTTTGCACATTCCTCGACTTCCGAGTTTAGATAAAGAACTTAGGACAAATCCTAATTTGTTTTATTTTGTCCTTTATATTTTCTTGTTGTTCTTTCAATTGTTTTGACAGGAAATATGCCACCGAGATTCCGAAGAGGAGGAAGAGGTAAGGGGCCAATCAGCTCCCCCCACGTTCATGAAGTCGGGCCTTCACACCGGCGAACTCCTTCGGCTACCATGAGTGCCGATCCTCAAGGAAACTGGAGGACCCATTTGGAGCCCGCTAGACGATCTATCTTGCATAGCTCAACGCCTCCTTATCTGTCACACCCCGATTTCCAACGTGTCACCGGTGGGCCCGGTGGGGAGTATCGTGACGTGGTTGGCAACATAATAGTCAAACAACACAATTATATAAATGCACAGTGGAAGCAAATTGTAAGATATAATTCAACCGAATTTAATATTGTAATATCAAATGTCACAATATTCGGAAGTTTATCCACAGACGGATCGAAAATAAAATAGAAACAATAGTTCAACAGACTTTGACATCTAGAGCTTGCGAGACTTGAGTAATGATGCCTGGAGTAGCCAGCCTATTTCTTCTAGCACCTGCACTTAACCTTTTTGGAAAATACGTCAGTTTACACTGGTAAATACAACTCAACTGACTCATTTTGAAAAGAGTTTGTAAATTGATTTGAATGCACTTCGGCACAAAATATCTTTATAACTTGGGACAATTATTTGTATATAATCTTGTATACAGTTTTACTCATTTGCCGTCCATTAGCACCGGTTAGAAGAGCCGGTTTAAGTTAACTGACATGCCACAGGTATAATGCCCACAAGGTTGATTCCTTTAGTGGATTACCAGTTTTTACATAATGCATCTGTCAGGTGTACGCCTACACCCCGTGCTTAGGTCGTGGCCATTTCATAAAATGATGCCAAGGATATCCGGGACATGGTCATTTAACCCCCAAGGGCCATACATCAAATAATACAGAATAAAGCGGGTTATGTAAATACATTAATCACAATCCGATTTAAATGACTACATACCCGACCAAGCGGTACTTTTATAGTACCGTATCCCAAGCCCGTATAGGGAAAATAAGTTAAGAGTATTTACCTGAGCAAAGTATCAATCAAATACAGCAAATGCAAGTACTTTTACTGGGCTCCTAATCTGGAACGAAGGTTTATAATAACCTATTAGATTTCTAACGGGTCCTTAACTAAGCCTTAGCTTAGACCGGTTAGTTTCAATGATACGGTTCGTACGCACTATTAAGCAAAGACCGGATAGAATGTGATTTAGACCCGGCAAGTTCGGAGACTTTCTTAATATGGGTATTTCATACACACTCTGGATTTTGAGATAAAACCGATAAGGTTTGACCCGTTTCGGCTAATTTATGTAAACTTGTTACATAAACCGAACCGAACGCGTAATAAGCGTAACGGGTAATAATGAGAGCCATTTACAGGTTTCCTAAGTTAATATGCTCCAAATATGTTGTGACATCAGTAAGGTGTCTTTTATTATGCCCGAAACGAATTTAAACACAAACTATACCCCGTAGGGGTAGTTTGGCCATTTTAAAGGTTGTAAAAAGTTTCAGTAGTATCCTAAGTTACAGGTCTGATGTAATCATTAAAAATACTTAGTTTACTGATTTATAACAGTAAGGTACTGTAGGTATGTGAAATTTATCAATTATAACCAAACTATGCACCGTAGGGGCATTTTGGTAATTTCACATAAGCCGAAAAGCTCAAAACTAAAGTCTGAGTTTAACAACCTTTGCTTACTGTTAGAATATTATAATTTACCTCAAATATCAGTAGGTATCAACCCTTGTATGTTTAATATGGTTATAGCACATACTATGCGTTCAAAACGCTTAAAAGGCGATTAGAAGCCATTTCCGGGTTTGATACATAAAGCTGATATTTTTATTATTTCAGGAGGCTTAAAATAATTTATTTATCCTATGTGGTCAGTAGCAAAAGGTTTGGAGTTGATTAGATATGTAAAACTCATTTTATGGCCCGTAAGGGCAAAACCGACAATTACCGGATTAAGCCTACGACTATGAGTTATGCTCAGCCTAAAATTAATTAAAAATATTTAAAAATCCCAAAATAATATATTACATCAGTGGGTAAAATATTTGATATAAAAAAGTAGGCTTAACTAGGCTATACGCTAATTACGCCGTTTTATTAACATAAAGCTTTAATTTTACGCTAACGAGCATAACTCTTAACCTACACCTCAAACTGATGTCAAATTTTGCATACAAGTTTAAATATCAGTATTTAAAGTTTCTACTCTTTTACATTTCCAAAAATCACGTTTTAAGGTAATAAGGGCATAATGGTCAACATATGAGCAATTAACGGAATCATGCGAACTAATTGGATAACTAATGATCCGAGGTGTATAATCACAGAGGGTTATACTAGCATGTAACCTGGTCCAAATAAAGCTCTTAGGTATTTCTAAATCATACCAAAACGGGTCAGAACTGAAAGTCAAAGTATAAGTCAAACTATGCGACTTTCGGTTCCGAACCGGGTCTAAACAGGAAATTGTCGGGTTGAACATGTTTAGACATGTTCTTGCACTAATTACCAAGTTATATTAATGATCAAACAGGTTGTATGTGTTCTACATTGCTAATTATGCATAAATTGTAATTTACACATTCTGTTGACGTTTTAAATACAAGTTTGACCCGACATTTAACCTAGTTAGAGTGGGAATCAGGGGGAACCCTTTTGAGGGTTTATTACCCACATAATTACCAACTTATAACTACTTTTGATTCGACTAATCACTGAACCATTAGTGATTAATCTTAAAGTCAACCGTTAATTAAGACGGTTTGACTTTTAAGCTAATACTAAGCTAAAACTTAATTAAGAAATGTTAGGCATACTTACAAGGGTCCTATGAACGACCAGAGATCACTTGAGAGAGGTCTTGTGCTCCAGAAATGCTCCAAAGTGCAGATGAAGGTATGAAGAACATGGTTGCAACTCATGGCTTTATATAGTGATCAACTCACCATAGATTGTTGACACATGGTTCTACAAGTGACCACAACTGATCAACACATGTCTCTAGTGTTCTAGGAGGCATTAAGGGGTCGCCCATGATGAGAAATATCAGTTTTGGGTCGATTTTTCGCGTATACAAGTTGCTGTCTTCTTTTTCTGCATCTGGGCGGTTGACGCGGCCCGCGTAAAGGTTAACCAGCCTTTACGCGGCCCGCATGGACCTTAAAATCAGATTTTTCATTTTCTTGTTTTTACAACTTGTCCCTTGGCTTCACGAAAGGTCAACTAAGCTTAATACTTGCTATTTGACCCCTTATTATTTACTCACAAGGGCTTTAGGACTTATACCCACTTTGCCAAGTCCCTGGACACTTCCGGTTAACCTGAAAAGTCATAACTTTCAACGTTAACGCTTTAACCCCTCGCACACGAATTTGATCATAACTTTCTCATACGATAACGAAACTTTATGAAATTTATATCGCGCATTCTAGTGAGCATAATTATCAGTTACAAAGCTTCGGGTTTGTCAAAAGGTCACTCAGAGGTATAATTTAAACATGTTGACACATTTAACCCCTGTAGTTTGTATTCTCTCACTTTTAGCTTCGTATGATCCATGATTTATTCGTTTGAAGGTATGCGTATCATGTAGGGTTAATGTACAATACATTTATTCACTGTTGACATTTAGAACTCGTATATTCACATACTTTCCATGACTGTCAACTTTAGTCCTTGTATAACATTCTTTCACACGTTCAAACATATGACACGTGTCTACACATTATAGGACGTGATTTTTCGAGGTGTTACATCCTCACCCCCTTAAAATAAATCTCGACCCGAGATTTACTGAAATAAATACGGGTACTTTTCCTTCATCGTGGATTCAACTTCCCATGTGTATTCGGGACCTCTACGGGCATCCCATTTGACCTTTACAATAGGTACATGCTTCCTTCGAAGCTTCTTAACCTATCGATCTTCAATCGACAATGGTTTTTCCACAAATTTTAAGCTCTCATCTATATGCACATCTGTATGGGGTATAACCAGTGATTCATCAGCGAAGCACTTCTTCAGATTGCAGATGTGGAACACATTGTGAATTCCACTGAGCTCTTCTGGTAAGTTTATCATATAGGCAACTGACCCGACACGTTCGATAACCTTGAAAGGTCCTATGTATCTCGGGCTTAGCTTGCCTTTCTTACCAAATCGCATCACCCTTTTCCAGGGTGATACCTTAAGTAACACTTTATCACCTACTTCGAAGTGAAAAGCTTTACGCTTTGGATCTTGTTGGTACATGATGTCTAAAGCCTACGTCTTAGTCTAGGGTCTAATATGTCATTAATGTATAGATCAGGGGGCTGTTTTGTAAATTTAATATTATATGTTAGGGTTTCGCTTGAACACTTGTGATGTCAAGTTGAAGCGAAAGGGTCATGATGGGTCTCGCTTGAGACTTGTTCAAGCGAACTCATTTGCCTATAAATAGGTTAGTTGGTTTCTCATTAACACCAGTTCTGACGATTGATGTACTGAACCGCTGCCGGATTTTCGTGTCAGATTTATATGAGAACCAGTGTTTAAAGTGTATTTCAGTGTTTTTCTACTCATTTCTCACTGATTCAAGCTGTTTATCTGATTCCGCCTTATAAACAGTGGTGTTATCACTCAGATTGACTCATTTGATCGTCAATACGATCCTACAATTGGTATCAGAGCCAGTCATGAGTAAAAACACCTGAATCAACGTCTTTTTCTACACAAATTCTGATTTCTGGACGTTTACACGGACAAAATGGACTGATTTTTGAACATCGTGTGCGTAACTAAGTATTAACAAACTCTTGAGAGAATCAGCTTAAAATTCAACCTAAAAGTGATAAAAAAAATGGCTTAAAACAGGGTTTCGCTTGACCGAACGATTTCGAACTGTACCCTATCGCTTGAAAAACGAGTCTTTCGCTTAAAAAAAATAAATATGGCAGTTTGAAGCGAAACATATCCTTTCGCTTGAAAAAGTTTAAGGAAACCTTTTCGCTTGAATAGTACATTTCGCTTGAGATCACTTAGTGTTTCGCTTAAGGGTTTTCGCTTGAGGTTACCTGTTTCGCTTGAATTTTTTTTTTTAAAAAGGGTTTCGCTTGAGTGTTGCTGATTTCTCAAAATTCCATAGTGTTCGTGTTATTGTTCGATTGTCTGAGTTTGTGAAAAGCTTGTGTTTGAAAAACTTAAAATCTATTCGGTAAAGTTTTAAAATGGAACATCAAGATTTTTACAACTTTTTCTCCGGCAGTGGTATGGTAGCAGGACAAACCTCGGGTAGTGTTATGCAAAACGTCAACATGGAAAACGAATTGGGAACGATGCAAAAGCCCCCTAAACTCATGAACATCGACGAATATTCGAGTTGGGCAGGAAGATTTAAAACGTGGGTTCAAGCTAACCATTTTGAGAGCTGGTTGAAGATTGTTACAAAATATGTACCTCCTGTAGATGGTATGGGTCATGCGAAAGTGATTGGAAGTTTGACCCAAACGGAACAAGCAGACTTGGTACTGTTACAGCACGAAGATATCTTGGTACTGTTACAGCACGAAGATAATTCAAAATCCATTTGGGATAAATTGTTATTAAAGTTTGAAGGAAGTGGAGAGATGATGAAAAGCAAGAAGGCATTGATAAACAAGCAGTTTGACATTTTCACGGAATGAAAGGAGAAACCACAAAGCAATTGATTGAACGATATTGCCATTTGGTTTTGGAGATGGGAAGATTGAAGATAACCAAGACAAATGAAGAGTGGATCGACAAATTAGCAGACGCATTACCTTATGATGAGTGGAGAACATATCTGATGGTGTTAAAGAATAATACAAGTTTTGCTAGTGTGAATCTGAGTGGTTTCATTGAGAAAATTGAAGCACATGAATTGAAACTAACAAAGATTAAACAAATGAATTCAGCAAATGTGCAGCAAGACATATCTCTGTATTACAAAGGAAGTATTCCTGTAGCAACAAATCAAAGTCCAAAGATACAGACGGGTTTTAGTGCTGATACAAATTCAAATGGTTCCACAAACACTCCACAATCAAACAAGCCTTCACCATTTGTGAACTATGATCCAAACTTCAAAGTTCAAGAGCAGTCTTCATCTCAAAGCTCTACAAGTTCAAATAATCTGGCTTATGTTTCTGGGGTGCAGTGCAACATCGCGGTGAATATTAAGAATGGAAATGAAATTACTGAAACTGCCGCGAGACAACACATTGCGGTACTTGCTTCCGTTCTAGAGGCTTATGAAGGCTTAGTGGCGGGTAGAATTGGTAATCCTGATATGACAAAAGAGGATTACGACCAGATCGACCCGGAAGAGCTTGAATTGATTGATATAAAATGGGGCATGGAAAGTTTGGTTAGAAGAGCACAACGCTTCATGGAAATTACAGGCCGAAACAGTCTATCAGGCCCCGATCAAAAGTTAGGGTTCGACAAATCGAAAGTTACGTGTTTCAAGTGTAAAGAACGTGGTCATTTCAAGAGAGAATGCCCAAACTGTGAAGTAAACAATCATCAAAACCCGTTCACCAACGACTACTACAAGCAAGCGATCTATCACCGACCAAATCAACAGCCAACTGTTCAAAGACCACAAATTGAGCATAAACCGGAAAAAGCACTGTTTGTGAATCAAGACGATGAAAAGGTAGCTGCAGGCTTCAGCTGGGATAAGTATATCCCCGGTAGCGATGGACAGGCCATGATGGCTGAAGTTGTTGAAATATCTGAGACAGTGTCTGAGCCGGAAATAGTGGCTGAAGAGGTTTCTGTGGGTGTTGAAGAGGTTTCTGCTGATAATGCGATCGATATTGAAGAATTAGCTGCTGAAGTGTTTTATTATCAGTCTGAACAAAAGGTTTTGGGAAGTTTAAAGAAATCTGTATTGACTCCTAACATTTCTGAATCTTTTGCAGGATATTTTGAAGAACCAAGAACCGGATCATGTCCGAGGTTTGAAGAGAAGAAAGAAGTTGTTGAAGAATTGATAGATGTATCGAAAGAGTTGACTGAAGAGACTTTGAAAGATATAGCTGACAAAGCTCTCATGGCGAAGATAAGAGAGGTAGATTCAGAACTCGAGAAGTCAGAGTCTGTCAGTATTGTGTCAGTCCAACAGGAGTCTGATCAGAAATCTGGAGTTCAGGAAGTCAAAGTGTCTGAGTCTGAATTGGAAAATGTCGGTAAACAAGATATGAAAACTGTTTGTCATGAACAGGTTGTTAAGAAAGGCGTTTCAATTCCTGAAACACCATGCCAGAAGTGTTTACAACCGTGCATGGAGTGTCTTGAAAAAGACACTAAGTATCAGGAAATGAAACATCATGCAGACATGCTAAAATTTGATCTGAGCGAAGTAAAAGAAGCATATGACAAATTGGCTAATTCTATCAAAATGATTCAAGATGAAAGTTTTGAAAATGACAAAGCTACGAAATTGTTGAAATCAACTGTTATGGATAAACAAAAAGAAATAAATTTTCATCTGGACACCATTGCTTCATTAAAAAAGGAATCGGAGTTAACAAGAATTGAAAATGAAAGAATTGATAAAAAGTTGATGAGTTATGTTGCATCTTCATATGTGATTGAACAGATTGTTCCGAAACAGCCTGATGAAACACCTGTCTTTAAGAACGTTCCACCCCCAATGTGGAATCATTACACACAGAAATATCCAGATGGGGTGGAAGCTGCTTTGAATCTCAAATTGAGATCAATTGAGGATAATTTGCCTGAAAGCATCGATGTTACATTCTCTGCATCCGACACCGACAATGAATCACAAGTTATCAAAACTGTTGTCGATCAGGTGTTAGATGAAGAGATTGATAACTCTGAGAAGTCTCAATCTGAGAAAGGTGTTACAGATTCTGAAGATGAGGGTAATTTCTTGGAACGGTTCATACCGAAATCGGACAAGAGTGCGAATGATGATCCGATTATGGTAGTATATACTATGATTGGAACAGACAAACTTTATTCCGATTTTAAGTATCCTCTTCAGAATGTGAAAATTGAGAATGTTAAGAAAGTTTTTAGGTTGGTTGAAATGAACATTGATGAGGTTAATAACAAAGAATTTTTTTCAAAACCTAAAAAATCGTTTGTTACTTTACATCCTACCAGCTTGGGAAAGAAAGAATGGGAGGGCAAGGGTAATAACAAGAAAAACAATTTTAAGAACAAAGGAATTGGTTTTGAGAAGAAGATGGGTAAGCAGGTGTTTAAACCAAAAGAGAAAATCAATGATATCTTTGTTGCTGGTCCAAGTGTGAACGATGAGAAGAACTACATCTTTAGTCAAAAGGCCATTGACGATTTCAATGCAGCAAAGAAACTAAAAGAAGAATCAGTCAAATCAACTTTTGTTGAATATGACAAAAGAGTGTGTTATCGCTGCAATGAAATTGGACACATGGCAAAACAATGCAAGAAAGTTTTTGAAAAACCCGTCATTAAACCTGATGTTCAAAAACCTCGACCTAAGTCACCAGATGACAAAAAGGGTAAAAAACCAATGGTTTCACCAATCCGCATCTTGAAGAGGGGTGAATTGTTGAAGTTGGAAGATAAGCTAAAATCGACATTCGAGATTGGCGAATCTTCAAAGTCACAAAAGACTTCAAAGATTTATTCAAACACAAAGGTTTTTGAAACTCAATCATGGGTGGTTAAACCAAAACAATCAGTTGAGGTGAAGAAAATGGAGAATGAGTTAAAGTTTGATTCAAAAGCATTTAATCCAAATGTTTTAAATATTTTTGGAAAAATGGTTGACAGAAAAGTCAAAGGGACAAAGGAATTTTATGCTTCAAAAATGGGTGCTAATGATAAACAAGAGTTTGAATTTGAACTTGATAGATTTCTTGCAGAGTTTCCCCCAATCAAAAATGAAGTAAAACAAAAAGCTAAAACTGATGTTCAAAATGTCACGTTTAATTTTCCTAAGACTGATGAGAAGTGTGATGTAGTGTTTGGGAGTGTTTCAGAAGTTAAAAAGTCATGGAGTTCATTGTTTGAATGAATTTGCTATGATGTTTGCAGGGGCTGCCCAAGTCGATTCTGTCAAAATGGATTATGGATAGTGGCGCTTCAAGGCATATGACTGGGACGCTTGCTCTGCTTTATGATGTCAAATCTGTAAATGGAAATTATGTTGGATTTGCTGGGAACCAAGGTGGAAGGATCATTGGTCAAGGAACGCTATCAAATGGCGTAATTTCGTTCGACGAAGTGAACTACATCGTGGAGTTAACAAACAATCTACTCAGTATTTCACAAATCTATGATAAAGAGTTTAGTGTACACTTTACTAAAACTGAATGTGTTGTGTTGAAACCAGGGTTTAAAGTCCCTGTTGAGATGGTGCTGTTGCGTGCTCCGCGTGAGAATGATCTTTATTATCTAGATATGAATGTCGCAACGCCAACATCTCATCAAAAACAGTGTTTTGTGTCTAAATCTAAAGCGACAGAAAAGGATTCGATAATGTGGCATCGAAAGATGGGCCACATTCATGTTCGCAAAATGAACTTTTTGGTACACAATGACTTAGTTGAAGGTGTTAATCTAAAGAATTTTCACTTGAATGATGATTGTAGAGCGTGTAAGAAAGGAAAGCAGACTCGGAAGTCACACCATTTGAAAATATTGAACTCGATCAGGTTACCTCTTGAGAGATTGCACATGGATCTCTTCGGGCCTGTCAACGTAAAGAGCATCAGTGGAGACTTGTATTGCTTGGTGGTGACTGATGACTTTACGAGATTTTCTTGGGTAGTGTGCTTGGAACGAAAAGATCAAACTTTTGAGTCTTTGATGGTGCTTTTCAAGAAGATGGAAACGGTGTATAAACTGCCAATCCGGAGGATTCGGAGCGACAACGGAACGGAATTCAAGAACAACAAGATGTACGAGTTTTGCAATGAGAAGGGAATTCTTCATGAATTCAGTGCGCCGTATACACCACAGCAAAATGGCGTAGCTGAACGAAAGAATCGGACTCTAATTGAGACAGCCCGTACAATGTTAGCCGATTCAAAGCTACCAATTTTTTTCTGGAGTGAAGCAGTATCAGCAGCCTGTTACACTTTGAATAGAGTTCTCACTGTCAAGAAGTATAAAAAGACTTGCTTTGAGTTGCTGCACCGTTATAAGCCAAATCTTGAATTTTTGGAGCCTTTCGGTTCTCCTTGCACTTTTATTGATGAAAATGGTAAATTTGGTGCTAAAGCTAATGAAGGTTTCTTTGTAGGTTACGCTAGCCCACTCAAGAGGGTGTTTGTTCCATGCCTGGGTAAGGTGATTCAAGTTCAACACGTGGATTGTCAGAAGCACACTCAATCATCACAACTTCCCGGACAAAGATTCTTGTTCGACTATGATAAGCTCTGGGAGTCATTTGATCTGCCGGTCGAGCAGAGTGATAAGGAACTAGCTTTTATGTACCTGTATCAGCAAAATTCATCACAAGAGCCAGTATCTAGTCCACTAGAAGTTTCTCAACCCACCTTGGGTACTCACGATGATGAAGCAGGACCGAGTGGAACAGCTCACGAACCTCCAGAGGAACCAGCTCCATCGTTTGACGAATCTGATGACTCAGAAGCGGAACCCGCTCCGACTTTTGACGAGGATCCAACGGAAGCTGAGGATCAAACCGTTGATCTTGATATATCGAGCTTGGAATCGGAAGTAAATGTGCCTGACAATGTTATGCCACGTACGTTGTCTTATCATCCCTCAGAACAGATTATTGGCGACCTGCAAAGTGGTGTCAAAACCCGACATCAAATCGACCAAGCTCTTACATGTTTCTATTCATCTATTGCTGATATGCAGAAAGAAGTCTCATTAAAATGTTTTATCTCGCAGATAGAGCCCAGAACATACAAAGAGGCATTAACCGAGGATAGCTGGGTAAATGCAATGCAAGAAGAATTGCAACAGTTCGAAAACCTGGGCTTCTGGAGACTTGTTGATTTGCCACAAAACCAGAAGTTAATCAAGACGAAATGGGTGTTTAAATGCAAACGTGATGACAGAGGTGTCGTGGTGAGAAACAAAGCGCGACTTGTGGTTCAAGGCTTTAGTCAACAGGAAGGAATAGATTATGATGAAGTCTACGCGCCGGTTGCCAGACTGGAGGCAATTCGGATTTTTCTAGCCTTCGCGTCTTGGAAAGACTTTAAAGTATATCAACTTGACGTCAAATCTGCCTTTCTGTATAGATCTATCAGAGAAGAAGTGTATGTGGGCCAACCGCCGGGGTTCACAGACCCACTGCACAAAAACAAGGTGTATCTACTGGATAAAGCATTGTACGGACTTCACCAAGCCCCGAGAGCCTGGTACGAGACGCTTTCGACATACTTGCTGGACAATGGGTTCACAAGAGGAACAGTAGACAGCACTTTGTTTACCAAGGAAGAGGCAGGCCACTTGTTGATCGTGCAGATATACGTTGATGATATTATTTTTGGATCCACCAACGACGACCTGTGCAAAGAATTTGAGAAGGTGATGAAAAAGAAGTTCGAGATGAGTTCGATGGGGGAGATGAAGTTCTTCCTCGGGCTGCAGGTGGAACAAATGCCCGACGGAATCTTCATTCATCAATCGAAGTATGTGAAGGATGTGCTCGACAAGTTCAACATGACAGATTGCAGTCCTGCATCAACCCCCTTGCACAAAATCATGGGATATGTCCAGACGAGAATGGTGTGAAGATAGACGAGACAGTGTACCGATCTATCATTGGTTCTCTAATGTATCTCACGGCTTCCCATCCCGATATCATGTACCCGACGTGTCTCTGTGCCAGATATCAGTCAAATCCAAAGCAGTCACACCTGACCATTGTGAAACGTATATTACGGTATTTGAAAGGCTGCCCAAGCATCGGCTTGTGGTATCCTCGATCGGGTGATTTTACTTTATCTGGATTTGCTGATTCTGATTTTGGAAGCTGTAAGCAAAACGCAAAGTCCACCACTGCTGGGTGTCAGTTTTTTGGAACTCGACTCATCACTTGGCAGTGTAAGAAACAAACCGCAGTAGCGCTCTCTACTTGTGAGGCTGAATACGTTTCAGCCTCCAGCTGTTGCTCGCAGATCCTTTGGATCCAACAGCAGATGCGAGACTTCGGTTTGCAATTCTTAGATACTCCAATCTACGTGGACAATGAAGCAGCCATTAACATAACTAAAAATCCGGTTCATCATTCGAAAACAAAACACATTGAAATCCGTTACCACTTTATCCGTGATTGTCACGAGAAAAAGTTAATTCGGATTGAACACGTGCACACCGATGATCAGAAAACGGATTTCTATACTAAACCATTTGACAAAAAGAGATTTTATTATCTTTTGAAATTGAACGGGATGAAAAATCTGCAATCTGGGAGGGTTATTGAATGTGAAGCCGAGTTGGGCGGCGATCTGACGTGAACTTTTGTCGAGTTGTCAATTTTGTTTGTACAGTTTATTTTCTGCTTTTCGATAAAAACAAAAACACAGAAATATGTTTTCCTTTTTAGGGGGAGAAAGTTTGCAGAAAAGTACAAAAACATGATAAAATCTACAAAAACCAAAAACATTTGAAAAAGTAAAAATGAGTTTGTGTAAAAAAGGGAAATGATAGTACATCAGCTAGACAGGTGCAGTACGCTAAAGAAATGTAATGTATAAATATGTTAAGCAGTCTTGTAGATGATATGCCAATAGATTTTTACACATTCAGTAAATATGTTCGGGATATTAACATAAAATTTACTTGCTTTTGTGTGGGGAACATCTCTCGGATATATGTGTAACCCCCGAAATCTTGTTTGAAAGATTCCTTTTTCTGATATACTAGGTTTGTTTACTCAGTGATATCTGGGGTATTATTCCGGGACTTCTGCTGAACGATGGTTCTGACCTAGTCCTCGAATAATACTTTCTGCAAATGCTTGAAATATAGCATCACCCTCAGCATATATGATAAGACAATAAAATTGCTTAGCAATGCTGTTGTAAAAAAGATCCTCTAAAGGGGACACACCAAAAAGTTGAATCATGATCTCTCTGCTGAACGGTAGTTCTGACCTGAGCTCTCATGATTCTTCATAATTTATTAACCCCTTACAGATATCATTTGTGTTAAAACTCACCTGTAAGACTGAATATTGGGATCTGGATACAGGAGTATATTCTGAGGTGGGACACATATAAAAGTTTAAGTTTTAAAACATTTAATCCGTATCCTGAACAGATTGAGAAATGTGTGAGAATTTAAAGTGGATCAGTATATCGGCAATCAATGCAAATTGTTTAATATTGGTAATGTAATTCAGCTTAACGGTACTTGTATCTTGTCGGCAGCTGATATGATCCCTTAACACGCTCACAAAAAGATTGTGTGTATAGCTTTTAGTTTATCCTGTTAAAAATCCAAAAAGATTTTAGTTTCTTATTTTATTTTCGACAACTGACATTGGGAATCGGAAGATCAAAGCCTAGTGCAGATCATGTCAGTGCTTGATGAGGGCTGGGTAAGCTGGTGATGCAGAAAAATGGTTGGTACAGTGTTGGACAGTTGAAAAGTAATTGGAAGTTCAATGTGTTCAAAAGTTCATTCGTTTGAACTATTTTTTAATAAAATGACTGTATATTTCATAATTCGGTTAACCAAGGCCATTAACTTGGACTTGGTGGGCCAAGCAGTTGATCAAGGTCATTTATTTGGACTTGGTCAACTGGGTGTGTCGGTGGTTAATCTGAAAAATGTTAAAAAGTTAATTTTTTTTAAAAAAAAAATTTAACATGGTTTCGCTTCAAGATGGGAGTTTACTTACATGGGTTTCGCTTGAGGACTCGGTTGTCACTTTCAAGCGATACCCATCTGGCTATATATAAGACATGAAACCCTTTCGCTTGAAATCATTTATCACACCATATCGCTTCAACTTTTCTCTGGGCGATTTCAAGCGATCTCCAAATTCTTCGTGTTCCAGACGTTACGCTGCCAAAATTTTCACAGATCTGTTGTTATTAGTTGGTGTACTCATCTAATAACATGGTGAATCCATCGAAAGTTGTTTTCAATGCACTACATAATAGCTGTTGTGATCTGGATGTGGAAAGGAGTCCAGATTTGAATGAATTTGCTGAAATTTTAGACTTCATGAGACGTATGCCATTGCAGAAAGCATTGATTGACAGGCGTGCAGTTTTTAGATCGCATATCAAACGCTTTTGGGCAAATGCTGTGTATGATGAAACCGACAAGACAATTACATCTGTGGTTGAAGTGAATAACCAAGAAAAGCAAATTATAATCACAGAAGCGGTGGTTCGAGAAGTTATAAACTTTCCAGATGACGAAAATAGTCCTACGAAATTTCCTGAACGGATGGTAAAAGGGTGCATGTTAAGGATGGGTTATAAAGGATTCTTGAATGCGGCAAATTGTTTAAAGTCAAAATTTACAAAGCCATATAAATTTTTGATACATTCAGTGCTTATGAGCTTAAGTCATCAGAAAGGAAGTTACGACGCAATGAGGGATTACCATATGAATATGGTAGTGGCATTGGTTCTAAACAAGAAATATAATTTTTCACATGTTGTATTTCACTATCTTGTTGAAGAGGTGACATCTAGGAGGAAAACTTGGTTGTATCCTAGATTTATTCAGATGATTATCGATCATGCTTATCCAGATATTGTCAGAGATGAGATGAATGATTTGTTGGTTCTCTCTCATATGGACAATGATTCAGTAAAAAGTCTTGCACGTTATCATCCAAATCACCCAGAACCAACCGATCCAGTTGCTTTGTTTGGAGCTCTAAGAGATGCAAATTATCAGGATCCAGATCCTGTAAATCATCAAAATTGGAGGAATTCAGAAGAGATGAAGGAAGATGCATATGCTGATGAATTGAAAATTCTTGAGGAGTTTGCAACAAATAGAAACGTATGGTTTGTAAAAGAACAGAAGAAAAGAGTTAGAAAGGTAACTCCAAAAGTAAAACAAAGTGAAGAATCGTCATCTCAACCTAAGAAAAAGCAAAAGAAAACAGCTAAGACTTTGCTGATTGATGAATCTGAAGCTGAAATTGAAAAAGAAGCTGAAGTCGAGACTGTGACTGAAGCTATAGCTGATGTTGAAACAGAGATGGAGAAGGAACAAGATATTGTAGGTGATAAAGTTGTTGATATTGATAAAGATTCTTCTTCTTCTGAAGATGACATTGATGAAACAGAAAGATACAAGATTGCAGTTTCAGCGGCAGCAAAAGAAAACCAAAAGAAGAAAAGAAGCAAGAAAGATGATGATGAACCGTATGAACCATCACAAGAAGAAATTGAAGTTCCGGTTCAGAAGGTTTCAAAGAGAAGAAAGAAAGGTGTAGTAAAAAAGATTATTCAAACTCCTCAAAAACCAAAGTCTTTGAAGATAGTAGTTGGGAAGAAGCAGATTCGTGTAGCTGACAAAACATCATCTCCACAACATGATTCATCATCACCTAAATCAATACATTCATCACCAAGACAACCCACACCAACAATACATCAATCACCACCACCACATCAATCACCAATACAATCACCACCAAAACAACCTACACCACCACAACCATCTTCTCCACCGAAACAACTTACACCACCACAACCATCTTCTCCATCAAAACAACTTACACAACCACAACATTCTTCACCACCTCATCAAGAACCACCAATTACTTCTTTGAATCAAATATTTCAAACACCACCTCCTTCACAACCTATCGTATACACCACACCTGGTTCTTCTGGATCAAAAAGTTTTCCATCTGTTCCTCCAAACATAAGTATGGGGTTTGAAGACAATGTAGATTTAGACTTTGTGAATGTTTTTCAGTTGAAAAATGTTGAAATGAAAGTAGATGATGTGATTGCTGAAAACAAGAGATTGGTAGCTGAAAATAAGAGAGTAGCTGATCATGAAAAAATTCTTGAAATGCGTGTAAAGAGGTTGGAAAGTGATAACAAAGAATTGATGAAGAAGATTGAAACTGATGAAACAGAGATGGATTTTATGAAAGTTCAGATAGCAGAGTTGTTAGAAGAGAAGACACGCAAAGATCAACAATATGATTATTTCAAGTTGAAAAACAAAGAATTGAAAGATATCAAGACTAAAAATGAACATGAAAATCATATGTTGAAGATGGTTTTAGAAAGTGTGGTTGGAATGCCTCTGGAGCAGAAATATGATGAAATTTTGCGTCAAGAAGTTAGAGCTCAGAATCAAGCAGTCATTGATGCAGAAATGAGAAGAAAGGGTAAAGAACCTGAGGATACATCAGGAACTGCTATGGTGTTAGTTGAACAACCTGAGCCGATTTCATCAGTTCGAGTCATTTGTGATAAAAATAATATAGTTGAAGAAGATATTGAAGAGGAAGATGAAGAAGAGGATGATGATGATGAAGCAGATGCTGATAATGAGAAAATATTTTCTGCTAGTAGTTCAAATGATGATGATGATGATGATCAAGATGCATCTGGTTTTATGATTTCTGAAAGGTCGAAAGAACAAAATGCAGATGATTTAATGAATGATGCAATAAATGAAGAGTCAGAGGATGTAACAGGAAAGGGGGAGTCTGCTGGTAATCAAAGTGTTGAGGCTTCTGAAAAGTTGATCTTAAGTATCGAACCTGAAGTAGAAGAAGGAGAGTTTAGACACACTTACACATTGGATGAAGTTTTAAAGATGTTTAATGCGAAAGAAAATGAAGTTCAGTCCGATGTTGTAGAAGAGTTAAATGCGTTTGATATGAATCAAAAAGTTGAATATAAATATAAATACGTGGAAGATGCAGATCTTTATGATCGAGTTGAAGTAGAGGATTGCACGGATGAAGATGATGCTAATGTTGATACTTCAGGTTTACCAACTCTGATGGAATTCTTTAATAAAGAGAATAGAGAAGAATTGAGGCGTAAAGTTGAAGAAATTCGCAAAGAAGTAAATTTTGATAGCACGAAAAAGGATACTCAGAAAGAAGATCGTAAGAAATGGTTCAGACAGTCAAATGAAAGAAAGTTCAAGAGGCCGTTGAAGTTTTACCAGAAAGATAGAAGTGTTTCAATGGGTGATATCATAAGCTGGGGTTTTCTACCTCAAGTGAATGCTTATGTGATAAGAAGAGAATGCGGAGTGCAATATTTTGAGAAGTTACATGATATTATGTCATTGCCTTGGTGGGATGTTGATGAACTGGCTCAAGTCAAAACGTTAGATTATCCAGTAAGAAAGAATGATCGTAAAATGTGGCGTTGTAAAAAGTTTGAAGCTTTGAAGAATTTCAAGCACTGGCAACCACATTATCCAAAGAAAGATAGAGTAGTGAATCCTGAAACTGGGCTTGAAGAAACAATTTTACGTATAAAGAAGCCGCGGACCATGAAGACTATACCAATGCCACAAATGGAACAATATTTTTATAAAGGATTCATGGATTGGGTGTATAGTTGTAAATCAGCTGAAGCAGTGATTACTTATCGGGCTGGAAATGAAGTTAGAGAAATCCATGTGTTTGATCCGATGTGGCTCGTAAACTGCTCTGCAAAAGATATAGAATGTATGTTCATTCACAAGATTCGTTTTAAAGCTGAAGACAAAGAGCAAGCGATGCAATTTCAAAGAGTTGTTTCTATTTGTTTTCAAAAAGGCATCAATGCAGATAACAAATGGAACTCTAAACGGTGGAAACTTGAAGAGAAAGTTAAGTTGAAAGCTGAGAAGGCTCGTAAAGCTCAAGAAGAAAAAGATAGATATCTGCGTGAGACGTTTGCACAAAGACAAGCTGCTGAAGAAAAGAAGAGAATAGACGAGAATGAGAAGCTTAGAAAAATGTTACTGAAGAAGCCTAAGCCTCATGAAGAGAAGTTCAAGTCCCTGTAAAGCTTGAAGACCAAGACTGAAGACTTCGGCTGTATCCAAGGGGGAGTTTGTTGGTACATGATGTCTAAAGCCGACGTCTTAGTCTAGGGTCTAATATGTCATTAATGTATAGATCAGGGGGCTGTTTTGTAAATTTAATATTATATGTTAGGGTTTCGCTTGAACACTTGTGATGTCAAGTTGAAGCGAAAGGGTCATGATGGGTCTCGCTTGAGACTTGTTCAAGCGAACTCGTTTGCCTATAAATAGGTTAGTTGGTTTCTCATTTGCAACAGTTCTGACGATTGATGTACTGAACCGCTGCTGGATTTTCGTGTCAGATTTATATGAGAACCAGTGTTTAAAGTGTATTTCAGTGTTTTTCTACTCATTTCTCGTTGATTCAAGTTGTTTATCTGATTCCGCCTTATAAACAGTGGTGTTATCACTCAGATTGACTCATTTGATCGTCAATACGATCCTACAGATCTGCGTAACTCTTCTGCCTATCTCGGGCAGCTTTGAGACGGTCATGAATCTAGACAATCTTGTTCGTCGTTTCGAACACTATCTCTGGTCCTGATAATTGGACATCTCCAACTTCCGCCCAACAAACTGGTGTTCTACACTTTCTACCATATAAGGCCTCAAAAGGCGCAGCCTTTATGCTAGTGTGGTAGCTATTGTTGTAGGAGAACTCAATTAGTGGTAGGTGTTTATCCCAACTACCACCCAAATCGATCACACATGCACGTAGCATGTCTTCCAACGTTTGAATAGTACGCTCACTCTGACCGTCTGTCTGAGGATGGTAAGCTGTACTAAAATTCAAACGCGTGCCCAAAGATTGTTGGAAACTCTTCCAAAAATGTGACGTGTACCTAGTATCTCTGTCAGAGATAATAGACACAGGTATGCAATGTAAGGCTACAATCTTATCCACGTACAACTGGGCTAACATGTCGGAGCTATAAGTCTCCTTGATGGGTAAGAAATGTGCTGACTTAGTCAGTCAATCAACTATAACCCATATTGTATCATTTCCTTTCCAGGTCTTAAGTAACTTGGTGATAAAATACATAGTTACCATTTCCCACTTCCACGTAGGAAGTTCAGGCTGTTGTAGCAAACCTGACGGCTTTTGATGCTCGGCTTTGACTTGCGCACATGTCAAGCATTTAGCTACATAGGTGGCTACAGACTTTTTCAAGCCTATCCACCAATAATTTGCCCTTAGATCCTGGTACATCTTATCAGCTCCAGGATGAACGGAGTATTTGGAACTATGGGCTTCCTGGAGGATGACATCTCGAAGTCCTCCATAAATTGGAACCTATATGCGTCCATTTAATCTTAGAATTCCGTCCTTGCTAAGAGTTAACTGCTCCTCAGTTACCCCTAGCTTTTCATTAGGATAGTTAGCTTCCAACACAGCTTCCTTCTGTGCAGCTAACAACCTTTCAGTCAAACTGTTCTTTATCTCCATGCGCTTGGCATTGATTCGGATGGGTTTCACCCTCTCCTTTCGACTCAAGGCATCGGCGACTACATTCGCCTTGCCGGGATGGTATCTGATTTCACAATCATAATCATTTAAAGTCTCCATCCAACGGCGTTGCCTCATGTTCAAATCTTTCTGATTGAACAGATGCTGGAGGCTCTTGTGATCAGAATAGATCACACACTTAATACCATATAGATAATACCTCCACAGTTTTAGCGCGAATACAACGGCACCCAACTCCAAGTCGTGGGTGGTGTAATTCTTTTCATGCACCTTTAACTGTCGTGATGCATAGGCAATAACCTTGCCTTTCTGCATAAGCACACACCCCATGCCAGTGTGCGATGCATCGCAGTAAACCACAAAATCTTCTAATCCATCTGGCAATGTCAATACTGGGGCGTTGCTCAACTTTTGCTTCAGAATTTCAAAGGACTCTTGCTGCTTAGGGCCCCAAACGAACTTTACCTTCTTCTTAGTCAAGGATGTTAAGGGTGCAGCAATCCTTGAAAAATTTTCAATGAAACGCCTGTAATATCCTGCCAATCCCAGGAAGCTACGAATTTCTGTAGGCATCCTTGGCTCTTGCCAGTTCATAACTGCTTCAACCTTAGCGGGATCCACTTGGATACCACGCTCGCTCACCACATGTCCAAGGAATTGGACTTCACGAAGCCAAAATTCACATTTGGAGAATTTGGCATAGAGCTTTTCTTGCTGAAGTAATTTCAGAATGCATCGAAGGTGCTTCTCATGGTCAGCTTGGTTCTTCGAATAGATAAGAATGTCGTCGATGAAAACGATGACGAATTTATCTAAGTAAGGCTTGCAAACGCGATTCATGAGATCCATGAATGCGGCCGGTGCATTAGTGAGCCCAAAAGGCATCACTAGGAACTCGTAATGACCATAACGAGTCCTAAATGCTGTTTTGTGCACGTCTTCATCTCTAACTTTCAGTTGATGGTAGCCTGACCTTAAGTCAATTTTCGAGAAATAACTTGCTCCTTGCAATTGATCGAACAAATCGTCGATCCTTGGTAATGGGTATCTATTTTTGATCGTGACCTTATTAAGCTCAACGATAATCAATGCACAGACGCATCGATCCATCCTTCTTCTTCACAAATAGGACTGGCGCTCTCCATGGAGACGAACTAGGTTTAATGAAACCTTTAGCTAGCAGTTCGTCCAGTTGTGTCCTCAATTCCTTCATTTCTGTGGGCGCCAATCTATAAGGTGCTCGAGCAACAGGTGCTGCTCCAGGGATGATATCAATCCTAAATTCCACTTGCCTATCTGGTGGCAAACCAGGTAGCTCTTCCGAAAAAACTTCTGGGTATTCAGAAATGACAGGGATGTCTTCTATCTTCGGTTTAGGAGCATCAATAATTACTTGTGCCATGTAGATGACACATCCCTTCTTTAAACACTTGGAAGCCTTGAGCATAGTCACTTGCTCAGGCAGTCCATATTGGGTATCTCCCCGAATGGTAAGTGATTCACCAGACGGAGTCTTAATTACCACTTGCTTTCTATTGCAGACAATTTGGGCCTGGTTATGAGATAACCAGTTCATACCCAAGACTATGTCAAAACCGGCCAGCTTAAAGGGAAGTAGAGACAGAGGAAAAAAGTGGTTCTTAATGGATATAACACATCCATCTAACACAGTTGAGACGATTTCTATGGTGCCATCTGCTAACTCTACCTCATAATTCATACTCAAGGTTTTGACAGGTAAATTCAGCAATTTGCAAAATTTATGATCTACAAACGACTTATCCGCGCCTGAATCAAATAGTACTCTTGCAAAGATATCATTTACAAGGAAAGTACCTGTAATTACGTTGTCATCCAGAACTGCTTCCTTTGCATCCATTCGAAAGACCCTTGCATTGGTCTTCTTGATCTCATCAGGCTTCTTGGCATACTTAGGGCAGTTGGTCTTAATGTGCCCTTTCTCATTGCAGTTGTAGCATGTGGCATCTCTTATCTTCTTGCACTCTATCGTCTTGTGCTCTTTAGATTTGCATATCCCACATGCAGGTGCTCCTGACTTAGAATCGGACTCAAGTCTGCACTTTCCAAAGTGGCGTTTCTGGTAAGTCGTGCACTTTGGCTTTTCCTCTGTCCGCTGACTATTCCTTCCAGACCCAAACTTCTTGGAATCGGTGTTTCCCTTGTGCTTCTTCTCTGACCCTCGTGAGTTATCATCCTCACGCTTCCTCTTACTTTCTTCAGATTTCTTTAGCGATCTCAACCTGACCGCATCTAAAGTAAGGGACAAAGAGAGATCAGCTGCCGACCTAAATGTAGCAGGTCTTGAAGCCTTAACACTGGCTTTGATTTCTGGGGCTAAACCCCCAATGAAGCGAGCAATTTTCTTGGGCTCTGGTGTTACAAGGTAAGGAACCAGTCTGGACAGGGTATTAAAACTGGTGAGGTAAGCTTGACAATCTAAGTTTGTCATCACCAATGATAAGAAATCAGATTCAATTCTTTCGACCTTATGTTGAGGACAGTAGTTTTCCATAATGAGAGTAACAAACTGCTCCCATGACATGTTGTAGAGCGGGATCTTCCCAGCAGCTTGAATGAGAGACCTCCACCAAGCTAGTGCCTCTCCCTTGAATGATTGGGATACATACTTTACTACGTCCCTTTCAGCACAACCGCTGATGTCCACCACCGTGTCCATTTCATCCAACCAGGTCATACAATCTACTGCCCCTCTCTCCCCAGTGAAATCTCGGGGTTTACAGGAAACAAAGTACTTGTAGGTACAAGACTTGGTACGCGGTTCATTATCGAACGCTATCTTCTTGGATGGAACACTGTGTTCATTTGATGAATGTCGATCATCATCCTTATTTGGCTCCTCTTTCTTAGAGGGCGGCTTGTTATGAGGCTCTGAATGAGTTTTAGGGACAGATTTAGAGTGGGGTACAGATGAGGCTTTACTATTAGTCCCACTATACTCCCTGAACTGTTCCTCTACAGCTTTAGATACAGCTGTATCAATCAGTGAACGAAGTTCTCCTTTGGTTATATTAATCCTATCATTATCATCGCGGTTTTCCAAAGGATGACTGTTTATCTCGTCAGAGGCAGCCATGTAGTCTTAGTTGCTACAAAAAGAAAATAAGGGCAAGGTTTATTTAGAAGCCCATACAGTACTATCGTTTTAAACGATTTATTAACCATGCTTTTAATACACATATTAGTTAATTTGATAAATATATAATTGTTCAGGATTTTTATCATAATCCTAAATTATAAGTTAATAGTAGCACAAAAGGCCTAGTCACGTAGACAAGTTTAATTTATAAGCCATAATTTCAGAGAATCAAGGCATTAAGGTTTGAATCAAAGTTCATTACCTTTTCTTGACAAGGAGTTGTAGGCTACCACTGTCTTTAGTCTCAGAGGACGTTAATTATAGCCCGTGGGCACTTCATCCCCAAGGGATGATTATATAAATAAGGGAATTTAGAATAACCCAAAATGACTTATGTGATTTTATCGTATCACATTTTGTCAAGCATGTTAATATGCTTTCATATGTTTAATAAGGATTTGAATCTCTTGAATAGGTTCTACCATCTTGGCCTTGTATGCCGTGACATTTAGGCTAGGTTTTATCCTTAAGATTCTTTTTAATATTCAACGCAGAACAATCCTAAATTGAACTGTTAACAAGGATCTGAATCTAATTGTGGAACTACCATCTTGGCCCTGCCTTAAGATGACATATGGCTAGGTCTTGCCCTTTTTAGATCTTGTCATTTTTATTATAATGGTAGATCTTATAATATAGGAATGATATTTTAAACATAATCGTTCCTTTAAAATTTAAACAAGTATATGATTGCCCTAAACGGGACTTCTAAAAAAATGACTTGCCCATGCAAGGGCTAATCAGGAAAATAACAAAGGAATCCAAAAACGAATTGGAATTGTCCTATGTTCTTGTCTAGACTCAAGAATGTGCAATTGTGTAACTGAGATTAAACACAAAAGACTAGTGTCTAATTCACTCAGTGTTGGCTCTGATACCAACCTGTCACACCCCGATCTCCAACGTGTCACCGGTGGGCCCGGTGGGGAGTATCGTGACGTGGTTGGCAACATAATAGTCAAACAACACAATTATATAAATGTACAGCGGAAGCAAATTATAAGATATAATTCAACCGAATTTAATATTGTAATATCAAATGTCACAATATTCGGAAGTTTATCCACAGACGGATCGAAAATAAAATAGAAACAATAGTTCAACAGACTTTGACATCTAGAGCTTGCGAGACTTGAGTAATGATGCCTGGAGTAGCCAGCCTATTTCGTCTAGCACCTGCACTTAACCTTTTTGGAAAATACGTCAGTTTACACTGGTAAATACAACTCAACTGACTCATTTTGAAAAGAGTTTGTAAATTGATTTGAATGCACTTCGGCACAAAATATCTTTATAACTTGGGACAATTATTTGTATATAATCTTGTATACAGTTTTACTCAATTGTCGTCCATTAGCACCGGTTAGAAGAGCCGGTTTAAGTTAACTGACACGCCACAGGTATAATGCCCACAAGGTTGATTCCTTTAGTGGATTACCAGTTTTTACATAATGCATCTGTCAGGTGTACGCCTACACCCCGTGCTTAGGTCGTGGCCATTTCGTAAAATGATGCCAAGGATATCCGGGACATGGTCATTTAACCCCCAAGGGCCATACATCAAATAATACAGAATAAAGCGGGTTATGTAAATACATTAATCACAATCCGATTTAAATGACTACATACCCGACCAAGCGGTACTTTTATAGTACCGTATCCCAAGCCCGTATAGGGAAAATAAGTTAAGAGTATTTACCTGATCAAAGTATCAATCAAATATAGCTAATGCAAGTACTTTTACTGGGCTCCAAATCTGGAACGAAGGTTTATAATAACCTATTAGATCTCTAACGGGTCCTTAACTAAGCCTTAGCTTAGACCGGTTAGTTTCAATGATACGGTTCGTACGCACTATTAAGCGAAGACCGGATAGAATGTGATTTAGACCCGGCAAGTTCGGAGACTTGCTTAATATGGGTATTTCATACACACTCTGGATTTTGAGATAAAACCGATAAGGTTTGACCCGTTTCGGCTAATTTATGTAAACTTGTTACATAAACCGAACCGAACGCGTAATAAGCGTAACGGGTAATAATGAGAGCCATTTACAGGTTTCCTAAGTTAATATGCTCCAAATATGTTGTGACATCAGTAAGGTGTCTTTTATTATGCCAGAAACGAATTTAAACACAAACTATGCCCCGTAGGGGTAGTTTGGTCATTTTAAAGGTTGTAAAAAGTTTCAGTAGTATCCTGAGTTACAGGTCTGATGTAATCATTAAAAATACTTAGTTTACTGATTTATAACAGTAAGGTATTGTAGGTATGTGAAATTTATCAATTATAACCAAACTATGCACCGTAGGGGCATTTTGGTAATTTCACATAAGCCGAAAAGCTCAAAACTAAAGTCTGAGTTTAACAACCTTTGCTTACTGTTAGAATATTATAATTTACCTCAAATATCAGTAGGTATCAACCCTTGTATGTTTAATATGGTTATAGCACATACTATGCGTTCAAAACGCTTAAAAGGCGATTAGAAGCCATTTCCGGGTTTGATACATAAAGCTGATATTTTTATTATTCCAGGAGGCTTAAAATAATTTATTTATCCTATGTGGTCAGTAGCAAATGGTTTGGAGTTGATTAGATATGTAAAACTCATTTTATTGCCCGTAAGGGCAAAACCGACAATTACCGGATTAAGCCAACGACTATGAGTTATGCTCAGCCTAAAATTAATTAGAAATCTTTAAAAATCCCAAAATAATATATTACATCAGTGGGTAAAAGATTTGATATCAAAAAGTAGGCTTAACTAGGCTATACGCTAATTACGCCGTTTTATTAACATAAAGCTTTAATTTTACGCTAACGAGCATAACTCTTAACCTACACCTCAAACTGATGTCAAATTTTGCATACAAGTTTAAATATCAGTATTTAAAGTTTATACTCTTTTACATTTCCAAAAATCACGTTTTAAGGTAATAAGGGCATAATGGTCAACATATGAGCAATTAACGGAATCATGCGAATTAATTGGATAACTAATGATCCGAGGTGTATAATCACAGAGGGTTATACTAGCATGTAACCTGGTCCAAATAAAGCTCTTAGGTATTTCTAAATCATACCAAAACGGGTCAGAACTGAAAGTCAAAGTATAAGTCAAACTATGCGACTTTCGGTTCCGAACCGGGTCTAAACAGGAAATTGTCGGGTTGAACATGTTTAGACATGTTCTTACACTAATTACCAAGTTATATTAATGATCAAACAGGTTGTATGTGTTCTACATTGCTAATTATGCATAAATTGTAATTTACACATTCTGTTGACTTTTTAAATACAAGCTTGACCCGACATTTGACCTAGTTAGAGTGGGAATCAGGGGGAACCCTTTTGAGGGTTTATTACCCACATAATTACCAACTTATAACTTCTTTTGATTCGACTAATCACTGAACCATTAGTGATTAATCTTAAAGTCAACCGTTAATTACGACGGTTTGACTTTTAAGCTAATACTAAGCTAAAACTTAATTAAGAAATGTTAGGCATACTTACAAGGGTCCTATGAACGACCAGAGATCACTTGAGAGAGGTCTTGTGCTCCAGAAATGCTCCAAAGTGCAGATGAAGGTGTGAAGAACATGGTTGCAACTCATGGCTTTATATAGTGATCAACTCACCATAGATTGTTAACACATGGTTCTACAAGTGACCACAACTGATCAACACATGTCTCTAGTGTTCTAGGAGGCATTTAGGGGTCGCCCATGATGAGAAATATCAATTTTGGGTTGATTTTTCGTGTATACAAGTTGCTGTCTTCTTTTTCTGCATCTGGGCGGTTGACGCGGCCCGCGTAAAGGTTAACCAGCCTTTACGCGGCCCGCATGGACCTTAAAATCAGATTTTTCATTTTCTTGTTTTTACAACTTGTCCCTTGGCTTCACGAGAGGTCAACTAAGCTTAATACTTGCTATTTGACCCCTTATTATTTACTCACAAGGGCTTTAGGACTTATACCCACTTTGCCAAGTCCCTGGACACTTCCGGTTAACCCGAAAAGTCATAACTTTCAACGTTAACGCTTTAACCCCTCGCACACGAATTTGATCATAACTTTCTCATACGATAACGAAACTTTATGAAATTTATATCGCGCATTCTAGTGAGCATAATTATCAGTTACAAAGCTTCGGGTTTGTCAAAAGGTCACTCAGAGGTATAATTTAAACATGTTGACACATTTAACCCCTGTAGTTTGTATTCTCTCACTTTTAGCTTCGTATGATCCATGATTTATTCGTTTGAAGGTATGCGTATCATGTAGGGTTAATGTACAATACATTTATTCACTGTTGACATTTAGAACTCGTATATTCACATACTTTCCATGACTGTCAACTTTAGTCCTTCTATAACATTCTTTCACACGTTCAAACATATGACACGTGTCTACACATTATAGGACGTGAATTTTCGAGGTGTTACATTATCGCCATTCCTTTGGGCTGCAATCAGAGAACGAGCCCGAAGACTCTCGCCACTCTTTCTTACCGTTGCAGCGATCCGTTTCGTACCGTTCCTTTGGCGACCCCACTCCTGTCTTCAAGGGCCGGTTTAACCCGGTAAACTATATTGAAGAACCAGTGGGTTTTAACCCACTAGGACCTGAAGACCGTTTTTCGGGAGACCAAGCAATAGACATGGACGAGGACACGGATCCCGTCGAGCCTGCAACTGGGACACCCAGCCATCCCATCGAGATTTCAGATGGTTCATCCTTCCACGGATCACCCTACCGTGGTATTTTACACCCTCTCATAACCCACAGCAACAACAGCAGCAAGATCCCTCCGAGGATTCGCGTTTGGTGGCAGTCACGCCACCGCCACCACCGCCGCCAGTTTATCAATGTAACAACCCTCGGTAAAACCAATACCCTCATAATATTTCTGATACTATATTATCTCTTAAATTGTCCCAATATGTCTTATATTACACCCCGTATGTGAAAACCGAGCCCAAAATATATTATAGTTTATAAAAATAAAATAAAAATCTGAATTATGAGTTGAGGCGGGCCGCGTAAGACCTCACCTCAACTTCACGCGGGCCGTATCAAGGCAGGAATTGACTTCGCTGATTTATTTAGTTGAAGCGGGCCGCGTAAGAGTATATGTGTAGTTAACGCGGGCCGCGACAGATCATGAAACGCGGATGCACCCAGAGGCTGACACATGTCACCATCGTGTCGAACCTACTCAACGACTCAGCTAAGCTATAGCGTTGACTAGTGTTGACGCGGGCTGCGTAAGGCTTAGCCTTACCTTACGCGGGCCGCCTGAAAGTCAGATTTCACAACTATATGTTGGACCGTTCCTTGACCCGAAAACGTCAATCCGAGTAGCTCATCTTCATATGTAAAGGCGGAATCAATGCATATAAAGTCTACAACAGCTTATCCTTTCAATTCCTATCTTTTATTGCTTCTTGATGAAATTTTGACAAAGGTTCGGCTCCTAAGCACACACATACATTCTGAGATCCGCTCAAACTACTCCCCTATATATAGATATTGTGGTTCGCTCATATGACATGCCATATGAGCGATCCAGACCCTTGACGAATAAGCGGACCAGACTAAAACCCTATGAGCGAACCAGACTTAATATAATGACATATAAGCAGACCAGCTCATAAAATACATATTTTGACACTTTTGACCCTCTGTTGACCATTCTTAACTTCAGACTTTTTGTAGACGCAGTCAACAGACATTCCGTGCATCAACAGACTCCCCCTTGGATGTTGACGTAGTCTTTTAGCATCTTCAGATCCGTAGTCTTCAGTCTTAGACTTTTCTTCAACTCTGTCTTTTCATCATAAGCACTCTATCTTCACATTCCCAATAACTGTTGATCCAGACTCCCCCTTTCACAGACTCCCCCTCTCCATATGCTAGAATCTGAGATATCTGGTTCAAGCTTTGACAATTTGCCTCCGTTGGGAAATAATGTCCAAACCTGTTACCCTGCACATCCTCTACCTCAACATAAGTTTCACAAATTTATAACAATTGAATTTAATAAACTTACTGGTAGACATCATTTATTCAACAAACATACTAGTTACATCAAGTTCAAATGAATGACCTTGATTAACTAAACACACAATCTTTCAAAACATTTGTATATGACATTCAAAGTTTCAACATATTCTCCCAATCCAATTCATCATGTTTAGCACTTGGAATTTTGAATATCAGCTCTTCAACATCAGTTGTCGGAAATCTTTTTGAATTTTCAAAATTTTATGCTAAAACACTCCGAAAATCTTTTTGGATTTTTTATCTTGACAGAAATGCAGTAAAGAAATATATACAAACAATATTTTTGTGAGTTTGTGTAAGAGGATCATATCAGTTTTTGAGACACATCACAAGCACCGTTAAGCTTTAAACATTTTAAGCTCTAAACGATTCACATAGATTGACGATATTGTTGTCCACATAAACTCAAACTAAAAACTTTCAATCTGCTTACCGATACTTTAAGGTATATTAAGATAGCACTAAGTTCTTATGAACCCCACAATCTCAGCATATCCCCTCATCATGCAATACACTGACTCAAGTAATGCCTTTAAACTTTTATCAACTGTGATTTGTGCGAAAATAAAGCAGAATGTTTAAACATTAACAATCAGGTCGATACTTCCGTATACGCAGAGAAAGTCCAATGTTTAAACAAAATAAGAAAATAAAACAAGTTGAAGTTGTTTAGGCTTTAACCACCAGGTCGATACTTCCGTATACGCAGAGGAGGTCCAAAGCTTAAACGAAACACCAAAGAAAATAAAGCAGAACGTTTAGGCAACAACATCCAGGTCGATACTCACGTATACGCAGAGGATGTCCGATGCTTAAACAAAATAAAGAAATAAAACAAGTTTAAATCTTTGCAAAATAAAATGCACAATCACAGCGACTTTTCAGCAAAGTTGTGAAAGTTCACAAACTAAACCAGTTTTATGTCTTTCGACAATCAGCGATTACTGAGTAGGTACACAGTCAAGAAGGACAAAACCAAGTACTATGCTTTTGACCATGTTTCCCACTAGAACTAGGCTTTTTCATTTATGTTTGTATCGTTCTCGCAAATCTACTAGTCTAGCTGAGCCTATCGTCACATCTTTAGTGAGACCGTTTATCACATTTGACATTTCATATCTTTAGCATGTTGTTGTGATAGTCCACTGATTTACTATCATTTCCTCTTGTCTCAACAAAACTCATTTTGATTTTTCAATGTTTTTGACATTTTCAAATTTTCTAATTTTTTTTAAAAATTTTTCTCCCCCTAAAATCAAAATATGTTTCAATTTTGATTTTCAAGGAAAATTTGAAAACAAACTATACAAGAAACGTGACAAACTGATATCAAATCGCTTCAATTCGCCATTATCTTGGCTTAACAATCAGAACTCCCCCTGTCAACAAACTATTTTCCCATTTAGATTTCAAAACACTTAAGTTTGTTTTAATCAAATGGTTTTTCCGGAAAATTAGTTTTATTTGTCTTTTCACAAACTCGGGGTTTCATCACATTGTTCTTTTTCAACCATTTTAAAGAATTAACAATTAAGACCCTTGTCAACAATAAACACTAGTAGAAAATCAAGTACAACTTAATGTCCCTGATTTACCACTTGTAAATCGAAATATCACAGTTACCATCCTGTGAATTTCTCAAGAATGATGCCGATACCTGCTTCACGCTTACCAACCTGGAAGCTCCGGCAAGTCAGATTTTTCTATTTGAAAAGTTTCACCCAAGCCTGACTATCTTTGGGTGATTTAGAATTCTTGTTCAACAATGGTGGAAAATTTGCATCATCCATTGTTAAACCTGAATTCTCAGATTTTACCTCAACACTAGGCTCTTCTGGCTTTGATGAACCAGAATCATTGCCTGCCCATGGCTTGTCTGACTTTGATGAGCCAGATTCATCGCCTGATGGTGGCTTGTCTGACTTTGACACATCAGATTCATCGCCGACCATTTTCTTCTTCTTCTTTTTCTCTGTTGTCCTCAAATTTGTAACTAATGAACTCGGCTTGTTTGACTTTGCAGTCGATTGAAGCAATTCATCAGTACTCTTATTCTTACCAACCGAAGAACTCGAGGACAAAATCTTTTCCAGATATTCTCTGGCCTTCTTCCTTTTCTTTCGCAGTCTGTCTTTTTGCCCTTGAGAAAGTTTTACTTTTGCTTCCTGAACTTTAGGTTCTTGAACCTTCTGTTCTTTGGGCTTGACGTTGACTGTCTTCTTTGCTGTTCTTTGAGATTCAACCCTCGATCTTCCCATCGATCTCCTTGGGCAGTCTCTGGCAATGTGTCCTCTGATTTGACAATTATAACATCTTCTTGTCTCATAATTCCAATTCTGGCAGTTAACAGCAATGTGTCCTCTCACACCACATGTGTAGCACACTCTGTTATCGTACCATCCACTTCTATCAGTCCAAACCTTCAAATCATAACATTGTTTGGCTTGGTTATAGTCATTTCTCCTCTTCAATGCTGGATTTAGCTTTTGAGCACTGTGGTTAAACCTGCACCACTTATTACCAACATTTTGTAAGTTTTCATTTTTAGATTTTTGTGATTTTTGATAATGATTGGATGACTTATCTGATGAGCTTTTATTTTCATTTTTAAAATTTTTCAAATTTTTAACTTTTTGTTTCTGTTCTACACTCTTCTTAACAGGTTTTTGTTTAGAACATTCACCTGTTTCAGTAGATTGCAAAACAGTATTTTTAAATTTTTCTTGTAAATCTAAAAATATTTTTCTTTTCTTTTCTTTTTCATCATCAGATATTTCATCACAATCTTCAATTTTGACTTTGACTTTGTCAAAATTTGTGACATTGTCACTTATTGGAACAAAATTGATAGGTTTTGGACAAACATGTGAAGTAGAATTCTCAAAACCTTTCAATTTATTCTCAAGCTCTTTGATTTTCATCCGAGCTTTTTCAGCTTCTTTTTCAAGCTGAATGATTTTAGCAAGATGAGAATTTATTTCAATTTGTTTTTCAAGATTATCTTTACCAAAAATATCTCGCTCATCTTCTAAAATCTTTATTTGATTTTTCAAATCTGTTTCTTTTTCTTTAAAATTTTTATTTTCTAATGACAAACTCTCAACATTCTTCAAAAGTTTGTCATTTTCAGATC
Source organism: Helianthus tuberosus (assembly GCA_030545235.1). Taxonomy (NCBI): domain Eukaryota; kingdom Viridiplantae; phylum Streptophyta; class Magnoliopsida; order Asterales; family Asteraceae; genus Helianthus; species Helianthus tuberosus. The sequence goes on from CM060436.1 coordinate 37,323,382, forward strand.
TCAATTTTTCACAGTTTAAGCGCAACTCCAGAATCTGTTCATCATCAGATTTCTTCTCGTCTTTCAAAGCTTTGTTTTCCAATGTCAAATTCTCCACATCTTTCAAGAGATTGACATTTTCTGCTTCGGATTTTTCGCATTTCAAGCATTTTCCATTCATCTTTCCATCATCAACTTCTTTCTTTGTTTCCTTCATGTATGTTCCTGCACAGAAAATTTTAACAAAATCAAGAGGATTCATATTTTCATCAATATAGCAACCCCTCTTAATATCGTATCTCATAACATTTTTTGCTGCAAGACACACAGTGATTCGTTTTCTCATTTCAATGATCACATCCAAATCTATCTTTTCTGATTCTCCTTTTATTTCATCCAATAACTCCCTTTTTCTTGAATCTTTATGACTCCTATGATTTGTTATTGTATTTATGAAACTTCTTAAATCAAAGCGTGATAAACTAGAATCCCGTTTCAGTTCATTCACGAATTTATCCCATTCCAAAGGTAAAGCATTAACAAATCTTGAAATTTTTTCATCCTTTGAAAAATATATCCCATGTCTTTCTAACTTGTAAACTAACTCATCAAACCGTTTTACCAACTTCTCCACTGATTCATTCTTCATACACAACAAATTTTCGAATCTTTTAACATAAACATCCTTATCACCTAATCTCCCACACCAAGATTCACAATGCCAATCATTTAAATTTTCAAGATTCTTGTTTTCCTTTTCGTCAAACATTTTGATTTCTTGGTATTTGTGCCTTGTAAAAACACCTCAAATCTCCTGCAAACAAACAAAGCAAACGATCAATTTAAACACACTGAACACGTAAAAGTGTTTGTTGACAAACTCAATCTAAGACTCGTTGTCGAAGATTCGCGGATTTGATTCAATGTTGTTTAAATGAAATCACGAACCAATCTGTGCACGTGACAGATAAGCGGACCAAATAGTTTACTAAAGAGCGAACCAGAAAGTGTCTGTTCGAGCGGACCAGAAAGTCTGTTCGAGTGGACCAGACTTTGTCCGTATGAGCGAATCAGATGTTGTCCGTTCGAGCGGACCAGCTAAAGTTCGTTCGAGCGAACCAGCAAGATTAGTATGAGCGATCCAGAAAATGATCGTTCGAGCGGACCACGTAATGTCCGTTCGAGCGGTTCAGAATATGATCTTTCGAGCGGTTCAGATCATTCGTAACAGCGGACTAGAAACTTGCGATGACCGAAAAAGCGGACCAAAGATTTTAACCAATTTTTAGACCGAATTACAAACTGATACTTTCAAGGATTGTAATACACTTAATTCCGATCTCAATGAAATGATTTTCGTTCAATTCCGACCGCTAAATTGTTCTAGATCTAAGTTTTAAATTTCTGTCCGAAAACTGATTACGTTTTTGATGAAATTGAATGAGTTTTACGGTGTTTTAATGTCTGATACTGTTACTGATTGTTTAATAACAAGTTTCGCTCCAAATACTTGAATTTCAAACCATTTTGTCCGACAAAACTTGATTAAACCGAAAAATAAAAGAAAGAATGAGTAGAAATGAGATAATATCGCAGAATCAGCTGATGTAGTATGAACTTCTCGTCCTGATGCTCTGATACCACTTGTTGGACCGTTCCTTGACCCGAAAACGTCAATCCGAGTAGCTCATCTTCATATGTAAAGGCGGACCAGCTCATAAAATACATATTTTGACACTTTTGACATATAAGCGGACCAGCTCATAAAATACATATTTTGACACTTTTGACCCTCTGTTGACAATTCTTAACTTCAGACTTTTTGTAGACGCAGTCAACAGACATTCCGTGCATCAACACTATAAATAGATAGCATCAGATTACAGTTTCCGTCGCTCATTCACACTTCTCAATCTCGAATTCTGAAAGTATTAAGCATTATAGTCGGGTACTATACCCCTAATTAGAAAGGTTCTGCTCCGTTGTAAGTATTATAACCCCAGTTTCATAATAGTTACGTTGCCCGATTGATTTAGGGTTCCGTAACAACTGTCGTGGTTCTGCCCGACGTAGTTGTTGGAATGCCGTCTCGGGGAGGGTATTATTAATATTTTCAAAGGGTTATGGTACTAACCAATGTACATTTGTATAAATTATAGATTATATCCAGGAAACCCTTACGAAAAGCCTAAGACAGCAATGTGAGTTTATCCTCTTTTTGATAATGTTTTTGGAATGTTTTACAAAACCTTAATTGTTTTACAATGCGATTAAGCGGTGATTGAGTCTTTGTAGTTCTTCAATTACTGCCGGTATTATGGGTTTTTGTATACAAAATTTACTACGAGTAGTAGTAAGTCTGAATGACAGTGCATTACCATTGGACGACGAGTTAGCCAATGGGTAATTTGACCATAGCCACAGATCCGGTCGAGTGGCAAATACTGAATGAGTAATTGTGTAGACATAAACAATTTGATCGCTCTCAATACTGTTCACTGTGACTTTAAAGTTGATTAAACTGGGATTCACTCACCAGTATTTCCGACTGACAAATGTTTTTAAAACACGTTACAGGTAACACAATGTGAACAGCCAATTAGTGAAAAGCCAGCTGGAGAACACTGAAGGCTTGGGAAAAATGTGGCTATAAAAGTTACCTAATAAACGATGTTTTAAATTCAATAAAATAGGGTTTATCCCTATAATGTATTGTAATAAGAAACTTGGGTTTTGCCCATGTTATTATAAAAGAAGGTGGTTTTACTCTGATAAAACATTTCCTAACTACGGTCCTGATGAAAATTCCGCAGCGAGATTTAATAACCTGATACCACCGAAACTCTGAGTTCGCGTCCGCCCGTTCCCGGGGATCAGGGATCGGGGGTTGCGACAGAAGGTGGTATCAGAGCCTAGCCACTGGTCTGAGCCAAAGAAGTGTTCTGCTGACACTTAAATTTTAAATTTTGTGTTGGGAAATAAAATAAGGAAATAAGTGCATAACTGTAATTATGTGTTATGTGTTATTTGACTATTTGTTAGTTTTCAGTATGAGTGATCAAGGACCCTCAGATCTGAACCGTCAGTTATCTGATTCACCTAAGAGTGAAGGTACATCATCACAGCCTGCCCTTTCGGGGTATACTGCTGATCAGGAGGATGGAATATTTGCTTTTAGAGCTAAATCTGAAGAACCATTTCCTAATAAGAAACGAGGATGGTTCAGTAAAGAAGCTTTTGCTCGTAGGAAGAGAATGCGAAAATTGCAACAGCAAAGGGCTTTAGCAGTTATTAAGCGAGAGACAGATGCCCATACGCAAGAGATACTTAATAGGAGCCTAGCTAATTTCCATATCTTACCTACGACTGCTGCTGACCCAAGTCTGGAACAACTAGTAGCCCCATAACCACAAAACCCAGAACAACCCATGGAGATAGAAAATCAGGAAAACCAAGAAGAGATGTACAATTTTAATCCAGAAGAAATCCCTAGAGTGCCTGCACCAAACCGTCTAGACCCGAATTACGACCCCTGGTGGGATGAAAATAGGGACTATGTGCAACGTTACTCTATTCCGGAAGATACACCTATAGGAGCCTATTCAGGTATGGACCCTTTAGATCCCTATTACCATGATAACTACATCAGGGAAATCTTAGAAGATCCTTACCGATTACAGGCACTTTTACCCCCATATCAGGAACCAGAACCCCAGATTCCAAACCCAGTCCTAGAACCAGCACCCCCAATGAGTGCAGAAAACGTTCAAGAACTTAGGACTTTTGGGGAGGACATCTTAGAAAGCAGTGAAAGGATGCGTCAGGTGGGAGAGCGTCTCGTATGGAAATACGATGAGCGCAATATGGATTTTTGGATGAATCCATATCCGTGAATGTTAGAATGGAGGAAGTGGTAGTAATAAAATAAAATAAAATATGTGTGTACGGATGCATATTACTATTTTATTTCTGTTGGTATTATAATCTTTATATCTGTACGAGTGTGTAATAGACGCATAAGTATATGAAAAGAGTAAGTAGCAATGATCTACGTTTTTGGCTAGATTGTGTGTCATGTGATTAACTATATTAGATATTAATTGTGATATTAATATGGGGTAAATGTTTAAAATTCAGATGGCCGATCAAGGAAATCAAGTAAATCTGGATAATAACCCGGAAATCCAGAATGATAATATTCAGAATGATAATGAGAATCTAAATAACAACAATGGGAACCAGATGGATAATAGTGCTATCCAACACATTGTAGCACAAGGAATTATAGATGCAATGCCATTTATTCTTCAAACTGTTAAAGATGCTGATAATAAAAGTAAGCATAGCAGTAAGCGACCAAGTGAACCAGAAAACAGCGTGAACAATGGACCTGTATTTCAAATGCCCATTCCCAAAAGAAGAAGAACCATGCCTTATGGTTGTTCTTATAAAGAATTCTGGTCTTGTAAACCAATGGAATTCTCGGGCAATGAAGGGGCTATTGCAACCTTACGCTGGATAGAGAAAACTGAGGCAGTCTTAAGGATAAGCAAGTGTGCTGAAGAAGATAAGATACTGTTTGCTTCTAATCTATTTAAGAATGCAGCACTAGAATGGTGGAACACTATCCTCCAAACAAAAGGAAGTGATAGAATATATAATATGGAATGGGAAGAATTTAAGGACAAGGTAGAAAGGAAATTCTGCCCACCCAATGAAAAAGAACAGATAGCAAACAAATTCTTAAACCTTAGGATGACTGGTGTGGATAGTAAGGGATACACTAAAATATTCTTTGAATATGCCAGAATAGTGCCAACTCTTGCTTCACCCGAACCAATATTAATTTCCCGTTATATTTGGGGATTAATTGGAGAGATAAGACATGTAGTCAAGGCAGCTAGACCTCAAACCATAGAAGAAGCTGTAGAACTAGCCAACACCTTGACAGATGAGTTAGTCCGTACTCGAGAAGAGGATCAAAGAAGGAGCCTAACCCAGAAGTTGACTCAAGAATTTCGTTCTGGAAATTCTAACCGTGGGAGAAATATAGGTTCTACCTCTGCACCTTATTGTAGGTATTGCAAAAGAAAGCATTCAGGAAGATGTTCCATATACTGTAACTTTTGCAAAATATCGGGACACAAGGAAGAAAATTGCAGGAAGAAAGCCAACAGCCGGGTATGTTACAATTGCGGAGAACAAGGTCATATCAAGCTAAACTGTCCAAATTTAGTCCCAGCTGCAGACAACAAAAATACTAAAAATGCTAGAGCATTTGTGCTGACTGCAGAAGAAGCCAAGATGATCCCAGATGTTATGGCTGGTACGTTTTTAGTTAATGATGTCTTTGCTAAAGTATTATTTGACTCTGGTGCAAACCAAAGTTTTATTAATACATCGTTTTGCAAATTACTAAATCAATCATTAACTAAACTACCACATGAATGCTTAGTAGAGACAGCCAATGGAGAAACTGTTAAAATTTCTGAAATCTTGCAGGGAGCAAGTATAGAAATTTCAAATCAGAAATTTATTGCAAATCTTTATCCCATGAATCTGGTAGGATTTGATGTTGTTTTAGGAATGGATTGGTTGATAGCCAATAAAGCTAGTATTTTATGTGATCAAAAGTTAATTCGAGTAAATTTACAAAAAGGTAAAACGATCACAATTAAAGGAGATAAGCCCTCTAGATTCACAAAATTCATCTCTGTGATGAAAACTGCAAGTTGTATAAGAAAAGGTTCTATAGTGTATTTGATTTCCATAATCACTAACACTAAAGGAAAAGAATTAAAAGATATTCCAGTAGTATCTCCGTTTTCAGATGTCTTTCCAGAAGAATTGCCAGGGCAACCTCCGGATAGAGAAGTTGAATTTAGAATTTATTTGCTACCAGGAACCTCACAAATTGCCAAAGCACCTTACCGTTTGGCACCCGCTGAAATGCAAGAATTAAAGAAACAATTAGATGAATTATTGGAGAAAGGATTCATACAGCCAAGTTCGTCGCCATGGGGAGCGCCGATATTGTTTGTTAAAAAGAAGGACGGATCAATGCGTATGTGCATTGATTACCGTGAATTAAACAAAGTCACGATTAAGAATCGATACCCATTACCGAGAATCGATGATTTGTTTGATCAGCTGCAAGGAGCTCGATTTTTCTCTAAAATCGATTTAAGGTCAGGATATCATCAATTAAAGGTACAGGAAGAGGATATTCCTAAAACTGCATTTAGAACAAGGTATGGACATTATGAATTTACTGTCATGCCATTTGGTTTAACCAATGCCCCAGCTGCATTTATGGACATGATGAACCGAATATGTAAACCATATTTGGATAAATTCATAATTGTTTTCATAGATGATATTCTAATTTATTCTAAGAATAAAGAAGATCATGCAAAACATTTGCGCGCACTTTTAAGTCTGTTAAGAAAGGAAAAGCTTTATGCTAAGTTTTCAAAGTGCGAATTTTGGTTAGAACATGTACAATTCCTTGGACACCTAGTCAATCATGAAGGAATTCATGTAGATCCAACCAAGATTGAGGCAATTACTATATGGAAAATCCCTAAGTCACCAACCGAGGTTAGAAGTTTCTTAGGATTGGCCAGTTATTATAGAAGATTTATTAAAGATTTCTCTAGAATAGCCATTCCCTTAACTAAGCTAACCTGTAAATCTGTTAAGTATGAATGGGGATTAAAACAAGAAGAAGCATTTAGAATTCTTAAGCAAAGATTAACCCATACACCCATACTAGCATTACCAGAAGGAAATAAAGACTTTGTAGTCTATTGTGATGCTTCTAAATTAGGTTATGGATGTGTATTGATGCAACGACAAAAGGTTATAGCTTATGCATCTAGACAACTCAAGAGTCATGAGGAGAATTATTCAACCCATGATTTAGAATTAGGATCTATAATTTTTGCTCTTAAGATTTGGAGACATTACCTTTATGGTAGTAAGTTTACCATATTTACTGATCACAAAAGTTTAAGGTATGTTTTCGGGCAGAAAGAGTTGAATATGAGACAAAGACGTTGGATGGAATTTCTTAGTGATTATGATTGTGATATCCAGTATCAAGAAGGAAAAGCCAATATAGTGGCAGATGCTGTAAGCCAAAAGTATCATGAAAAGTCAAAAAGGGTACGTTCTCTTAAATTAAATCTGCAAGTAGATTTAAATGATCAAATAAGAGAAGCACAAGAGTCAGTAATCAAGGAAGATACTGAAAAGTTAAAAGGTATGTTAAAAGAATTAAAACAAGGAACAGATGGAATTTGGAGATTCCATGAAAAGAAAATGTGGATACCTAAATTAGGAAATCTGCGTAATCGTATATTAGAAGAAGCCCATAAGTCTAAGTATACGATGCATCCAGGAAGTGATAAAATGTACCAGGATTTAAGGAAAAATTTCTGGTGGATAGGAATGAAAAAGGATATAGCAACCTGTGTTTCTAAATGTTTAACTTGCTCACAAGTTAAAGCTGAACACCAGAAACCCTCAGGTTTGTTACAGCAATTAGAAATGCCAGTTTGGAAATGGGAATTTATAACCATGGATTTTGTTACTAAATTACCCAAAACTAGGAAAGGAAATGATACAATCTGGGTGATTGTAGATAGACTAACTAAGTCAGCTCATTTCTTACCAATGAAGGAAACAATTAGTATGGAACAATTATCTAAATTGTATGTAAATGAAATTGTTTCTTTACATGGCATTCCTTTATCAATTGTTTCTGATAGAGATAGTCGCTTTACCTCTCATTTTTGGTCAAGTTTCCAAAAGGCAATGGGAACCAAGTTAAAGCTAAGCACAGCTTATCACCCACAAACAGAAAGACAAAGTGAAAGAACAATTCAAACAATGGAGGACATGCTTAGAGCTTGTGTAATTGATTTCGGAGGTAATTGGGAAGATTACTTACCTTTAATAGAATTTTCTTACAATAATAGTTATCACACAAGTATCAATGTTGCACCATTCGAAGCACTTTATGGGAGAAAGTGTTGAACCCCAGTCTGTTGGGCAGAAATTGAGGAAAAGCAACTATCTGCACCTGAGATAGTGCAAGAAACAACCAATAAAATTATTCAAGTCAAGGAACGATTGAAAGCAGCACGTGATAGACAGAAAAGTTATGCTAATAACAGGCGAAAACCATTGGAGTTTCAAGTAGGAGATAGAGTATTGTTGAAAGTCTCTCCTTGGAAAGGAGTGGTAAGATTCATCAAACGGGGAAAGCTAAGTCCCAGGTATGTTGGACCTTTCAAGATTATTAGAAAAATAGGACCTGTAGCCTATCAACTACAATTGCCAGAGGAAATGGCAGGAATACATGATGTGTTTCATGTATCTAATCTTAAAAAGTCTTTCGCTGATGAATCACTGATAGTGCCTCTTATGGATATAGAGGTAAATGAACAACTTAAGTTTGTAGAAAAACCTCTACAAATTGAAGACAGGAAAGTCAAGAATCTCAAACACAAGAGATTAGTTCTAGTCAAAGTGAAGTGGGATTCCAAAAGAGGACCTGAATACACATGGGAGCTTGTGTAACAACTCTCATCAAAAGTCATATTTATTAAATCAAATTGTCCAAAAGGAAACCCTAATTGAGACACCCAAGTGATTCTGCACAAACCCTAAAATTTTCAGAACAATCAGAATTAGGATCAGGGCCCCTAAAACTCAAGGGGGGGGGGGGGTAAACCCTAGTTGATATTATCTTAACAGTTTTACATGGAAATTGAATTTGAACGAATTGTCGACTCACCTGAGCTAGTTGGACACGTGCCTACTCTACTCTAAAATGTCACCTCAGGCGACACGCGACAGGGACCATGGATTCCTTCGCGACACACGGGAGATGTCAATTTAGGGTATAAATACAGGGGCTTGGGACTTGATTCCTGGCTTCAGTTCGACGTAAAACTTCGAAATATACACCGAGTTATGCTCTTTTTACCACAATTAACACACACGGATCACTAATCGACGCCGCAATCAGGGTATTAACTCGATCGCTATTACGATTCATTGTCCGATCGATCAATATATCCAATGGATGTTTAAGTGCTGCCCACATTTGGGTTATCCTTTGTCATTTGTCGTGATTCCGACAGGATGTTTGAGTACCACCTGAACTCGGGGAATACTCTGTCATTCGTTGTGAATCCGATGGATGTTTAAGTGATTGCACTTTGTCATTCGTTGTGAGAGTTTGATCTCGTGAGTTATCGTAAATGCTGTATTGGTTACTAACCCAGATTTGTGTGCATTGTTATTAAATTTAGGTTAAAAGGCTAATCAGTAGGCTAGGCTCTGCCCAATTAAATCTGCAATGTGAGTCATTCTTTTTTTATCAACTATTTTACAATACCTCAAATTATTTTCAAAAGTTATAATTACAGGGACTAAGTCGTGGATATCTTGAATCACTGGCTAGTGGGGTATTGTGCACATTACTAATTTTCTCCCAGTTAGGTTCATTGACCTACAAGGGATAATCATCACTATTTAGGTTCATTGATCTAATAGTGGTATGACCATCGTCACCATTGTGACATGTCACCATTGTGACAAGTCGCCAGTTAAAAAAATAAGATAGAAGCCATTGTAATCGCTCTTATGCTGTAATTGATAACTAAGCATCATTTTATGTAAATAGAATGATTCACTCAGTATTTCCCGCTGACAAAACATTTTTCAAACATGTTTCAGGTGATCTATTATGATCCAGGAAAAGTGTCGTGAAGCACTACAAGCTTGAGAAAGTGGCTCAGGATAAAATAAAGAAACATGTTTTGTAAAATAAAAGATTTCTCCATGAAATCTCAAGATTGTAAATTATCGGGTTTTATCCCGAATTGTGAAATAAAATAATCGGGAAATATTTCAGTTTTAAAAAGATCCTGATGATAAACTTCCGCTGTTAAACTCAATTAATTAAATACCACGTGATTTCTGTCCCGCGGCTCCTGAAACGGGTCAAACCGGGTCGGGGCCGTGACAGAAAAAGGTGGTATCAGAGCCACTGATCGAGCCACTGATTTAAGCCAATTAAGTATTTAGAAAAACTTAATAATTTTTATTAATTGCTATTTTGTGATTATGTGTTTTATTATCTGACTAATTTTGTACAGTACGGGCAAATTTTTATATGTTAACCACTGTAGCAATAAATACAAATCTTTAAATATGTTGATTTAAGTTTTAGCACCCTTATTTAATATAAGCCAGAAACCTGATTTAGTAAATAAATAAATTCATAAATAAAACCTAGTATGTTTTCATATTCGATTGTTTTGTAGTTACCCAGTATGAAATAATATTTAAAAGTTTTCTATAAAATTTTGTTATGATTTTTAACTTAGTAATTGTGTGTATTTTGCTAAACAGCATGAGTGACTTGTCTGACGCCCTTCAGAATTTAAATCTCTATCCAGTAAGAATAGAGGTTTCCAGAGATTTCAATAGTTATATACCAGACATAGAAGAACCTATAGAATTCAACGCTTTACCTCTTGAGAAACCCAAGCCTAAGAAAATGGAAATTGGGGAAAGCTCTGGACAAATTAAGGGGTTACCATCTCAGGAAGAGCTAGATTTTATAATGGCAAGCTATAATACTATTAAACCTGTTAATGAAAATGTTTTTATTCAATCTCTTGAAACACAACTACCACTGAACTTAGAACCAGCTATTCCAAACCCTTCAATCCACTCGTAAATAGACGAATGGTTGACTAATGAAATATAGTTACAAAACAATCCCTATAAGCTTTTTCCTAAGTTCAATCCAGAACCTTTATCAAATCCACCAATGAGTAACGAGAATATGGCTGGATTCCGCCACTTTGGTGAAGAACTAATGGATACTGGGAATAGGATCCAAGAGATTGGGGGACAGATCTCCTGGAAATACGATGAGAGTGAACGCCGTTACTAGAATATCATCTGACAAAGGATAGGGGATTTATGGAACTATGGTGGTGTAATAGTAATAGTAAAATCGGTATTTGTAAAATAAATAATACAATGGTTGTATATAGAAGCATGCTATAATCTATAAAAACAAATAAAATTTTAGAAAATTTACAAATTTTGTTTGTATATTCGTTTATGTGATTATGTGCAATTAATTGTGACATTGGATTATTTCTTTTATACTAATTATTTAACTATAAATTAGATATCAGATGGAAAACGCTAATAATGAACCAGTTAATGAGATTAACCAATCTGAGCAACAATCGGGGGATCAATATATTACTAGGCAGGATATAGAAAATATCGTTGCTCAAGGGATAGCCAACGCTATTCCAGCAATAGTTACTCAAGGGATAGCCAACGCTATTCCATCAATCGTTGCTGCTATTAAAAATCCAATCGAACCGCAACAAATCATTCCTAGCAAATGTATTTCTGAAGATAACTTCAGTAATAGCGTAAACAGAGGCAATAATCATACTAATCATGAGAATGAACCACGGCAAGCTCCTCCTCCTAAGAAAATAAAAGCTGCAACGCCTTGTTGCACTTACAAAGAATTTCTTGCTTGTAAACCCACTGAGTTTGCAGGCAATGAAGGAGCAACTGCGGCACTGCATTGGTTAGAGAAAACCGAGGCAGTAATTGCCATAAGTAAATGTGCTCAGGATGATCAGGTCATGTATGCGTCAAACCTTTTCAAAGAAGGGGCGCTAGAATGGTGGAATACGGTGTTACAAGCAAAAGGAAGAAGGATGGCGTATGCTATGAACTGGGAAGAATTTAAGAGCTTTGTAGAAAGAAAATTCTGTCCTGAGTATGAAAATGAACAAATGACAAATAAGTTTCTAACCCACCGGATGGTGGATGTAGATTGTCGAGGGTATACTTCGACATTCTTCGAGTATGCTCGAGTAGTACCAACCCTGGCTTCGCCAGAGCCGGTACTTATTTCTCGTTATATTTGGGGATTGATTGCCGAAATCCGTAATATCATCAAGGCTGCGAAACCTCGCACGATTGATGATGCGGTGGATTTAGCCAATACTCTGACTGACGAACTAGTACGGACAAGAGAAGAAAATAGAAGGAAGGAAGTAGCCCAAACGATTACCCAAGGGTTCCGTCCGGGTAACCATAACAATTTCAAGAAAGGAGGGAATGGACAATCTTCCACTAGTCCATTTTGCAATTCTTGCAAAAGGAAGCATTTTGGAAGATGCAAAGGATATTGCAATTTTTGCAAAATTCCGGGGCATCAAGAAGAAGACTGCAGGAGGAAGAAATTTTCAGTATGCTACAACTGTGGAGAAGCTGGACATCTTAGGCCAGATTGTCCAAAACTGAACAAACCATCTGACAATAAAGTCAAACCTGCAGAAGGAGCAAAAAGGAATGTAAGAGCCTTCCAACTAACTGCTAAGGAAGCAGAACTCATTCCAGATGTGATAGCCGGTACGTTCTTAGTTCACAACGTTTACACAAAAGTATTATTTAACTCTGGTGCAAACCAAAGTTTTATAAATACTTCATTTCGCCAAACTCTTAACTTATCTTTAATCAGTATTAGGCAAATTTCTACAGTAGAAACCGCAGATGGAAATTCAGTTAAAATAGATCAGGTTTTACAAAAAGTAGAAATAGAACTTTCAGGTCATAAATTTTCTGCAACCCTATTATATATGAAATTAGTTGAATTCGATGTTGTGTTAGGAATAGATTGGTTAGTAAACAAACCATGCTCGAATTATATGTGATAAGAATTCCATAGAAATTTGTGCATCCACTGGAAAAGTAATAATGATTACAGGAGATAAGCCATGTAAAACCATAAAGTTTATATCAGTAATGAAAGTTGCTAATTATGAACGAAAGCAAGGAACAGTATATATGATTTCAGTAGTCATTAATACTAAAGATAAAGAACTTAAGGAAATTTTTGTAGTTTCAGAATACCCAGATGTATTCCCAGAAAAGTTACTAGGATTACCACCAGATAGGGAAGTAGAGTTTAGGATTCATCTAATTCCAGGAACTATACCGATAGCCAAGGCACCTTATCGGTTAGCACTCACAGAAATATTAAAACTAAGAAAGCAATTAGATGAATTATTAAGTGAAGTTTTCATACAACTTAGTTTATCCCCGTATGGGGCACCAATGTTGTTTATTAAGAAAAAGGATGGTTTGATTGATTATAGGGAATTGAATAAAGTTACAATTAAGAATCGATACCCATTACCTAGAATTGATGATTTATTCGATCAATTCCAGGGAAATAGATATTTTTCTAAGATCGACTTACGTTCCGGATATCATCAATTAAAAGTACAAAAGGAAGACATACCTAAAACTGCTTTCAGGAATAGGTATGGTCATTACGAGTTTACAATCATGCCCTTTGGATTAATGAATGCCCTGCAGCATTCATGGAAATGATGAATAGGATCTGTAAACTATATTGGATAAATTTGTAATTATCTTCATCGACGATATACTTATTTATTCCAAAAGTCAGGAAGAACATTGTCAGCAATTGCATGCATTCTTAACTTTGTTAAGAAAAGAGAAGCTTTACACCAAATTCTCGAAGTGTGAATTTTGGCTGCCAGAAGTGCAATTTCTAGGTCATATGGTGAATCATGAAGGTATTTACGTAGATCCTGATAAGATAGCAGCAATTACCAAATGGAAGATTCCACAATCCGCAATGGAAATTAGGAGTTTTGTAGGTTTAGCCGGATACTATAGGCGGTTTATTTTTCCAAGATAGCTATACCATTAACTAAGCTAATCTGTAAAACAGTTAAGTTTGAATGAGGGACCTAAACAAGAAAAAGCCTTTAGAATCTTGAAACAGAAATTAACCAATGCTCCAATCTTAGCCTTACCAAAAGGAACAGAAGATTTTAAAGTATACGGTGATGCTTCAAAGCTAGGATTTGGAGGTGTGTTAATGCAACGCAAAAAGGTAATTGCGTATGCATCAAGGAAATTGAAAAATGCACGAAGAAAACTATACCACTCATGACTTAGAATTAGGAGCCATAATTTTGCCCTTAAGATTTGGAGACATTATCTGTATGGAAGTAAGTTTACTATCTATACGAATCATAAGAATTTAAGATATATATATTTGGGCAAAAAGAATTAAACATGAGGCAAAGGAGATGGATGAAAATCCTAAGGGACTACGACTGTGATATTTAGTATCACGAAGGAAAGGCTGAAGACGGCTAGAGATCGCCAGAAGAGTTATACAGATAATAGACGAAAGCCGTTGGAGTTTCAAGTTGGAGACAAAAAGCTATTGAAAATATCTCCTTGAAAAAGGAGTTGTTAGATTCGGTAAGAAAGGAAAGCTAAATCCAAGGTACGTAGGACCATTTCCAGTGATCCAACGTATAGGACTAGTTGCTTATCGTTTACAATTACCAGGAGAGTTAGTTGGAGTACATGATGTATTTTATGTATCTAATCTCAAGAAATGTCTATCTGACGAATCTTTGGTAGTACCTCTCCAAGATATAGAGGTAAACAAAAAGTTAAAATTTGTGGCGAAACCTCTTCAGATAAAAGATAGAAAGATCGAATTTCTCAAAACACAAACGATTAGTGTTAGTTCAAGTAAAGTGGGATTCAAAGATAGGACCCTAATACACTTGGGAACTGGAATCAGAAATGAAGCGAAAGTATCCTCAATTTTTCCAGTAAATCTCGAGGATGAGATTTTTATTAAGGTAGGGAGAATGTAATAACTCTCATCAAAAGTCATATTTATTAAATTAAATTGTCCAAAAGGAAACCCTAATTGAGACACCCAAGTGATTCTGCACAAACCCTAAAATTTTCAGAACAATCAGAATTAGGATCAGGGCCCCTAAAACTCAGGGGGGGGGGGTAAACCCTAGTTGATATTATCTTAACAGTTTTACGTGGAAATTGAATTTGAACGAATTGTCGACTCACCTAAGCTAGTTGGACACGTGCCTACTCTACTCTAAAATGTCACCTCAGGCGACACGCGACAGGGACCATGGATTCCTTCGCGACACACGGGAGATGTCAATTTAGGGTATAAATACAGGGGCTTGGGACTTGATTCCTGGCTTCAGTTCGACGTAAAACTTCGAAATATACACTGAGTTATGCTCTGTTTACCACAATTAACACACACGGATCACTAATCGACGCCGCAATCAGGGTATTAACTCGATCGCTATTACGATTCATTGTCCGATCGATCAATATATCCAATTGATGTTTAAGTGCTGCCCACATTTGGGTTATCCTTTGTCATTCATCGTGATTCCGACAGGATGTTTGAGTACCACCTGAACTCGGGGAATACTCTGTCATTCGTTGTGAGGGTTTGATCTCGTGAGTTATCGTAAATGCTGTATTGGTTACTAACCCAGTTTTATGTGCATTGTTATTAAATTTAGGTTAAAAGGCTAATCAGTAGGCTAGGCTCTGCCCAATTAAATCTGCAACGTGAGTCATTCTTTTTTTATCAACTATTTTACAATACCTCAAATTATTTTCAAAAGTTATAATTACAGGGACTAAGTCGTGGATATCTTGAATCACTGGCTAGTGGGGTATTGTGCACATTACTAATTTTCTCCCAGTTAGGTTCATTGACCTACAAGGGATAATCATCACTATTTAGGTTCATTGATCTAATAGTGGTATGACCATCGTCACCATTATGACATGTCACCATTGTGACAAATCGCCAGTTAAAAAAATAAGATAGAAGCCATTGTAATCGCTCTTATGCTGTAATTGATAACTAAGCATCATTTTATATAAATAGAATGATTCACTCGGTATTTCCCGCTGACAAAACATTTTTCAAACATGTTTCAGGTGATCTATTATGATCCAGGAAAAGTGCCGTGAAGCACTACAAGCTTGAGAAAGTGGCTCAGGATAAAATAAAGAAACATGTTTTGTAAAATAAAAGATTTCTCCGTGAAATCTCAAGATTGTAAATTATCGGGTTTTATCCCGAATTGTGAAATAAAATAATCAGGAAATATTTCAGTTTTAAAAAGATCCTGATGATAAACTTCCGCTGTTAAACTCAATTAATTAAATACCACGGGATTTATGTCCCGCGGCTCCTGAAACGGGTCAAACCAGGTCGGGGGCCGTGACAGCTTGAGTCAGAAATGAAAAGGAAATACCCTCATTTGTTTTAGTAGATCTCGAGGACGAGCTCTAAAGTAAGGTAGGGAGAATGTAACAACCCTCGGTAAAACCAATACCCTCATAATATTTCTGATACTCTATTATCTCTTAAATTGTCCCAATATGTCTTATATTACACCCCGTATGTGAAAACCGAGCCCAAAATATATTATAGTTTATAAAAATAAAATAAAAATCTGAATTATGAGTTGAGGCGGGCCGCGTAAGACCTCACCTCAACTTCACGCGGGCCGTATCAAGGCAGGAATTGACTTCGCTGATTTATTTAGTTGAAGCGGGCCGCGTAAGAGTATATGTGTAGTTAACGCGGGCCGCGACAGATCATGAAACGCGGATGCACCCAGAGGCTGACACGTGTCACCATCGTGTCGAACCTACTCAACGACTCAGCTAAGCTATAGCGTTGACTAGTGTTGACGCGGGCCGCGTAAGGCTTAGCCTTACCTTACGCGGGGTGCCTGAAAGTCAGATTTCACAACTATAAATAGATAGCATCAGATTACAGTTTCCGTCGCTCATTCACACTTCTCAATCTCGAATTCTGAAAGTATTAAGCATTATAGTCGGGTACTATACCCCTAATTAGCGAGGTTCTGCTCCGTTGTAAGTATTATAACCCCAGTTTCATAATAGTTATGCTGCCCGATTGATTTAGGGTTCCGTAACAACTGTCGTGGTTCTGCCCGACATAGTTGTTGGAATGCCGTCTCGGGGAGGGTATTATTAATATTTTCAAAGGGTTATGGTACTAACCAATGTACATTTGTATAAATTATAGATTATATCCAGGAAACCCTTACGAAAAGCCTAAGACAGCAATGTGAGTTTATCCTCTTTTTGATAATGTTTTTGGAATGTTTTACAAAACCTTAATTGTTTTACAATGCGATTAAGCGGTGATTGAGTCTTTGTAGTTCTTCAATTACTGCCGATATTATGGGGTTTTGTATACAAAATTTACTACGAGTAGTAGTAAGTCTGAATGACAGTGCATTACCATTGGACGACGAGTTAGCCAATGGGTAATTTGCCATAGCCACAGATCCGGTCGAGTGGCAAATACTGAATGAGTAATTGTGTAGACATAAACAATGTGATCGCTCTCAATACTGTTCACTGTGACTTTAAACTTGATTAAACTGGGATTCACTCACCAGTATTTCCGACTGACAAATGTTTTTAAAACACGTTACAGGTAACACAATGTGAACAGCCAATTAGTGAAAAGCCAGCTGGAGAACTGTGACAACCCTCACTAAACCAGGTATCCGTACAACTTAATTAATAATTAATTACTGCTTAATTACTGTGCTTGCTTGAACTTGTGAATAAACTGCTACTTGAATACTGATACATGTACTTACTTGCATCATACTTTACTTGCTGTCACTACATTATTTACATGACTGAACCTTAGTGACAAACATGATGCACAAAAAGCACAGTAGCACTATAACGGATAACCTATTGAACATGCTGATAAAGCCAGCATCAGGCAAACACTGCCTCTAAGGCCTATAAGAGCCTGAAATATTTATGCTACACTAGTAGTGAGTGTAGGGATACAAGGGTTGTAGAACTGCGTCTCTAGGAATAAGTCACAATGACTGGATGTGCCTAAAACGTACTCTAAGTACAAAACTCAGCACTTTACATAATAATTCAGCTTTTAGCTAACTAATAAAGTGCCAAAACATGAGAAAAGTATTACTAGACACTTTCCAAAGTGTCATAAACGAGTTGTGTCACTAAAAAGAGTAATAACGACACTTTAAAGCTTTGTTAACGCTTTAACGGATTACTATCCAACCGAACAACCGGACTATACCCGGAACATGAAAATATTGTCATTTTCATTATTTATCTTTTTCTGAGCCAGTTAGGGTCCCTGAGTACCCTAACACCCACTGTAACGCGTGACACACTAATAACTGGGTTAAACACTTAACTAACTTGGTTTAACCTAACTAATGCCTAACTAACTAGTTGGAATCGGACCAAGACCCCCCCCCCTCTCTAACCGTCCCCAACTAGAAGGGGACACCCCTTGTCCTCCAAATTATTATTATAATCCTCTTGCCTAATATCTAGCTTACATATGATCTATTGGGTAATACTCTTGTTAATTGTCTATAAGTTAGATGCAAGACACAACATAACACACACACTTAACAACATCACACAAACACTCCTCTCTCTCTCTCTCTCTCTTTGGCTCTCGGCCGAACCCACACCCACACACCCATCCATTTTCGAGTTTGATCTTGCAAGTTCCAAGCATCTACAAGCGTTAAGGGTCGCATATAAGGAGTCTTGGAGCAAACGGAAGGCGAAGGACCTCTCTACTTTGCTTTTATCCACGCGTTTTTCGCATAGATTCTTCCCTAGCCTCGAGCTAGTGGTATGTTGCTTAAATCACCTTCTTGAACTATTCTAATGTGGTTAAAACGATATATGACGGTTAAAACTCGATAACTTACAAGATGAAGCATAAAAGTCTACTTAAAACACTAAAATGGTGGTTAAAAGCACATAAGTTGTGTAAATGTTGTAGTATTTGATTTGTGTGATTATTTGGACCCGATCTATGTTGTGGTAGCTCGGATCATCATTTAACCCGGTTTAGTCATGATCTTGGATTATGACATAAAGCTTGTTTAAGTATAACAAGGGTTAGAAGATGAAACTCTACCACACAAGAATCATGAACTTGTGTAAAAGTGTTTTAGTTTGTACAATAGTGTTTAAAACTAGTAGATCTACGTATCTACAAGCGGTATTTTCAAAGGACCACGTGTCAAGAGAAAACATACTTTAAAAGACGGATCTTACACTAACAAGAATGGTTTTTAGAACACACAAGTGTGTAAACACTTGTGTAACACCAGTTTCGACAAAATAACTATTTTTGAAAAAGATGACGAGAAGTTGTAAAGACGAAACTTCCATAAAAACGAGGTTTTTACAAAATCGGATTGTTTTATATAAGGATCCACTAAAAGTAATGAGATTTACTTCACAGTTTGGATAAATCACAAGTTCATGAAATTTATGCGATTTATATACATATTTTGACTAGTTTGTGATTTGAACATTGTTTTGGTTGAATGAGAAAATTGTTGGTTGAGTTGTAAAAGAAAATGATACGCTTGAAAGCGTGGCCACCTCCAGTTACAGAGGAAACTCTGGCGAAATTTTTCCAAAAGCCTAACACTTAGAAATATTTTCACTATAAGTGTTAGAACTACATTTTGACTTGTTTTCAAAATATAAGTTTCGCCACGACTATATTTACAAAACATCGGAGGTGGGATTTTCACAAAATAAAACGTGATACATAAATATATTTAATATATATTTTTCACAACATCACTTGTATAAGTGTTTATGATTATTTTGTGAACTACGTAAATATTATTTTTAGAGTAAAAATAATATTACTAAGTATTATTTTGGGAAAATCACATGTATTAAAGTATAATATTTTTGGGAAGAATATTTATATTTTGGAGTTAGGAAATAAAATATATTAAGTGAGACTTAATAGTGTAATCCGAATGTTACGAACACACATGTAATAAATCCCCCATCCTTGGGAAGGAGAATAACTACCAAGTATATACAGAACGTAAACACGAAATAGTTGCCTAACTATTTCCCAAAAAATTAAACCATAAAGCTAAGGCACGGCCATCCGTCTAATAGAGTTAGCACGTGTAGGTCGTCAAACAGCTGATCGATTTGGAGGCATACTTGGTAGAGACGCACCACTGTGAGTTCATGTCCCCCTTATCTCTTAACTGTTTTCAGTTTTCTAAACTGCGGGGGTGGAATACATGTTACTTTGATTACAAGTACTTTATACATGGTATGGTTAGCGTAAGGAGGTTTACTACTTAGATCATGTGAGTGGGTAGGAGCAATATGAGGCCATTAGTCCTCATGGTAGGACCGAGGTACAGGAGCGGTAGATCTATCTGGGTGTAGCGAGCCCAGCCCCAGGACAAACTAGAAACGGACCTCGGGGTGACCTTGTGCCCGACGCATAAATCTGCTAGGTTTGAGTCTCCCTACTTGCACTTCACACATATCAGTGGCCTTGCAAACCATTGGTGATCTCAATTCCCTTATTTGCTACATACCAGGATTATTTTTATACTTACAAAGGTTTATTTACTCACTACACATGAACTCGCTCAACATTATTGTTGATTTTTCAACTTACATGTATTTCAGGGAATTAAAGGATCTGGCGCGGTATGACACGTTTTCCCGCTGCACTAGTTACGAGGTCATCCGGGTTTAGGGAATGTGACTCTTTCCTGGACAAGTCACGGTCCTTAAACTGTGTTTATGTCATGTTGATGTTTGTGTTTGTTGAACAATGTCGTTAGGATGTGTTTCCGTTAAGACAATGTTATTGTATTTGGTTTTTAAAACTTAATCGAATGGATGATCTTGCATGGTTTTATTTCATATAGCTTTGTTATGGTTAAGCTATGGTATTAAGAAGTCACACCAAATTAACCACGCTTCCGCAAAGCCAGGGTGTGACAGCTTGGTATCAGAGCTCTGATCATAGCGAACTAGGATTCTTTCTCGAGACTAGACTATGATCACTAGGGCTCTCACGAAAACATTTTTACTGCATACCACTTAAGTCCAGATCCAAAACTTTTATAAACAAATGTTGAGCACATTTTATTCATTATTTATAGGCTCAGTCTAGAAAGGCTGAGGCTCGGTCTGAGAGGCCGAGGCTCGGTCTGAGAGGTCGAGGTAGTTGGCTAGTGGGACTAGGAGAATTGGCTAGTGGGACTAGGAGAATTGGCTAGTGGGACTAGGAGAATTGGCTAGTGGGACTAGGAAGAGCAGTCTGAGAGGCTGGGAGGCTAGTGGGACTAGGAGAATTATTTGGATGCTTACTTGGTGACTTATGTGATTATTTGATTATATGATTGATTGTATATATTTGTGTTTATGTTACAGACACCATGGACACCTCTGGCACTGGTGATTCAGACACCACAGGACCTAGACCGATAGTATCGGACGACCTAGAGTCTTCTGAGCGCGAGGTTCACACATCCGACGTTACGAGCACGGACGAGGATGATTTCCAGCCCTTCGCTTTACCTGATGGTGCTGATGAGCTCACTGATGGCCCTTTGGCCGGGGACCTACCGTTAGTGGAGATCCCTGCTCCCATACCCTTAGCTGTTTATCCTGCCTATGATTTGCTTCTCGACGCCGACGATGACGACGACGTCGATCTTTTTGATGACGAGCCTTTGGAGGATGAGGTTCAAGGCGAGGCCCTTCTTGCTGCTGGTGATCTCTTGATGATCGCAGATGCTCCCGCCGAGGAGTCACCTGCTCACTCTCCGGTCCTAGACTCTTTCGAGTCTGTGGCCTCCGCACCTTCACACACTCAGAGTGCGCAGCACTTTTCTCATGGATCAGATCCCGACCAGGCATCCTCTGTTGCCCCTATTCCTAGCTTTTCTTTCGACCATGATGATATGGAGGATTCCGATCCTGTCTGTCCCCCAGGATTCGACCCGGATGAGGATATAGAGTTTATACCCATGGATCAGCCTATGGAGGATCCAGTCGACCCAGTTGATCCCATCGACCCTGAGTTTGATTTTGAGATGGCCTTTGATGAGCCCGAGCAGCCACTAGACCCTGCTCCTGACCCAGTACTTGAGCATGACCCAGTTCATGCTGACGCACCTATTTTTGAGCCTGTCATTGCTGACCAACCTATTGATGATCACCCTATAGATGCTCCGTTATTGGAGGGCGATCATGTCTTTGCTGCTGATCATGTTGATCCCCCACTCATTGCTGATGCACCAGTTGACCCTCTTGTTGTACCTCACCATGATCCTATGCCAGCCCAGTTTGATCGTGCGCTTTTTGAGGCACGGATCGACCCCCGAGACGAGCACGCCCAGTGTGGGTGGATTCCTGCTGATGACGAGGTCCCACCTTTTCCCCCTCAGATCGCTGATACTCGTCACATTGATACTTCTTTTTCATTTCCTCAGTTTACACCTCCAGCACGAGCTGGAGAAGGTTCTTCGGCTCACCCTTTTGGACATGTACCGGTATCTATCTCTGCTATACCACCGTCTGCTACTTTTCCCACTGTTTCTCCATTTCATGTGGCACCTTTTGATCCCACCAGTGAGTCGTTCCTTTGGGCACCACACTCTGCTATGCCACCGACTGACCCCTACCATTCTTTCCACATGGGGTATACTATTGAGGATGTTTTGATGTCTTTTGTCGCCCAGCACGAGGCACACACACAGCGCATTCAGGAGCTTGAGAGAGCTCAGCCGCCGCCGTGTCCGTGCCAGGGTCAGACCCACTCTCCGTTGCAGCCCTCTCGACCTGTACCACTAGACTATGCTGCACGCCTCTTTGCTCTGGAGCAGCATTGCTTCATTCTTGCGTACCCAGAGAGCCATGGAGGAGGACTGGCTCCATTTGCGCCGCTTGTTTTACACTCACTTCCCCCTCCTCCACCGCCATCCGTGTAGAGCTCTTCAGTACCGTATAGGTAGACGTTGGTGAGAAGACGGCGAATGCTTTTGACTGCACAACATTTTTGGAGACTACATTATGATTCTGATTTTTGTTGACATGTATTTGATGTATTGACACTGATTCGATATAGTTTTTGGACTAGGGTGATGTAGCCCTTAGTCGACTGATGTTGTATGACACTGTGATGTACTTGTACACTTACTATGTGGTCTCGATATATGGCAATCGCAGTATTCTCATCATATTTGATACTTGATTTGGTTATTGGTATTTTAGGACATGGGATGTTGTGTGATTGATGTTTGTGACATGGGATGTTGTGTGATTGATATGATTATAACATGAGATGTTATGTACTATTACTATCGTTATATACATACGCTAAATTATTACCTGACTTATGTATTATAACTATGGCCTGACCGACGTAAACACATCTTTTAGAAGATGCCGCCGAGACGGGAGACACACATGCCTACCAATGAGGCAGAACTCCAGCAAATTATCGCTGCTGCCATTGCACAATACGCCGCCTCTCAAGGAGGGACTAGTGGAAGCAACTCTGGCAACACTGGCAACAACAATAATCCACCTCATGGTAATACTAAGTCATTTAGACATACCATGACCTAATTGGATATCTTTAGCAATAATGCTAATGCCAATCGTATGGTATAACGTATGTGCAGGATGCACCTACAAGCAGTTTCTAGACTGCAAACCGGTCAACTTTGATGGCACAGGAGGTGCTGTCGCCTTTGTTCGTTGGGCCGAGAAAACTGAATCTGTTCTTCGCATGAGTAAACGCGCACTAGATCAGCAAGTCACCTATATCTCAGGGCTATTCTTGGATGGAGCCCTCTCTTGGTGGAATTTGCAAGTACAAACACTTGGTGAAGCTGCTGCCTACGCGCTAACCTGGACCGAACTGAAGGAACTTATGCGCAAAAAGTACTGCTCTCGCGCGGAAATCCAAAGACTGGAAACCGAGTTCTGGCATTTGAAAATGGACGGTCCAAAGATCGCAGAATACGTTCAAAGGTTCCATGACTTATCGCATGTGGTACCCTACATGGTCACTCCGGAGTTCAAGCGGATTGAACGTTTCATTTGGGGATTAGCTCCTCAAATCATAAGCATGGTGACCTCATCCAAGCCTGCGACAATTACTGAGGCAATCGATCTAAGCGTGGCTCTCACAGAGGAGGCTATTCGCCTGAACAAGTTCGATGATGCTGAGCCTAAGAAGAAAGAGACTCATGTCGAGTCATCGGGAGGTAACAAACGGAAGTTCTCGAACTTCAAGCAGGGCGCCAGTGTGGTGGTTAAGAAAGGAGGATCAGGCACGCCAGCTCAGGTTACAGCTGGTAGTGGAAAGAAAGGAAAAGGATATATGGGCACCCAGCCCAAGTGTAATACATGTCAACGCCACCATACTGGCCATTGTAGTGTGAAAGTATGCGAAGCATGTGGAAAGCCGGGCCACTTGAAGGATTCTTGTTGGGCTAGTGCCGGCCGGGGAGGCCAAGGAGGATTTGGGAATAGGAATAATAATCGTGGTGGAAATCTCCCACAAGGAAACAATGGAGGAAACGGGAATCGAGGCAACTTTGCGAACCAAGCGGGTAATGCGAACCAAATCATCAACCAAGCTGGAAATGGAGTTGGAAACGGGCAAAGACTTGGATGCTTTAACTGCGGAGATATCGGGCATTTTAAGAAGAACTGCCCAGAGTTGAACCAAGCCCGTGGAAGAGTGTTCCAAATTGAAGCAAGGGAAGCGCGTCAGGATCCCAATGTTGTTACTGGTATGTTCCCTGTAAACCAGCGCTATGCATCCGTTTTATTTGATACTGGTGCCGATTATAGCTTCGTGTCGTTAGAATTTAAGAATATGCTTGGTTTAGCCGCTAATAAGTTAGACATTCCCTACTCAATCGAATTGGCCAATGGGAAGTTAGTAGAAGCCAATGAAGTTATCAGAGGTTGTGTGATCGAATTGGGAGAGCGTGAGTTTGCTCTGGATCTACTACCAGTCCAGTTGGGAAGCTTCGACGTGGTGGTAGGAATGGATTGGTTATCAGGCAACAAGGCTGAGATAGTGTGTCACGAAAAGGTTGTTCGTATCTCAACCGAAGATGGCGAAACAATTGTGGTTCACGGGGAGAAGCGTGATACGCCGTTAAGGATTATCAGCTGCCTAAAAGCGCGAAAGTGTTTGCAGAAGGGATGTGTTGCCTTCCTGGCACACATTGTGGATAAAAAGGCTGCTGAGCCGAGAATCGAAGACATCCCTGTCGTAAGGGAGTATCCAGAAGTCTTCCCGGAAGACTTACCTGGACTGCCACCTCAGAGGCAAGTAGAGTTTCACATCGACTTAGTTCCAGGCGCCGCGCCTGTGGCTAAGGCACCATATAGACTTGCTCCGTCTGAGATGCAAGAACTGTCGACACAACTTCAAGAGTTGTTAGACAAGGGATTTATCCGACCAAGCTTCTTGCCTTGGGGAGCTCCGGTCCTGTTTGTCAAGAAGAAGGACGGTAGTTTTCGCATGTGCATCGACTACCGGGAGCTGAACAAGCTGACGATCAAGAATAGATACCCTCTGCCAAGGATCGATGATCTGTTTGACCAACTGCAAGGCTCAAGCTTTTATTCAAAGATCGATCTTCGATCTGGATACCATCAGTTAAGGATACAAGAGGAAAGTATCCCGAAGACAGCCTTCAGAACTCGATATGGACACTACGAGTTCCTTGTTATGCCGTTTGGTTTGACAAACGCACCTGCAGTCTTTATGGACTTGATGAATAGAGTCTGCAAGCCGTACTTGGACAAGTTCGTGATTGTGTTTATCGACGATATCTTGATTTATTCAAGGACAAAGGCTGAGCACCAGCAACATCTAAGAGCTATTCTGGAGTTGCTAAAGAAGGAGTTGAATATGAGACAGAGACGATGGGTTGAGTTGCTAAACGATTACGACTGCGAGATAAAGTACCATCCAGGGAAAGCGAATGTAGTTGCCGATGCCCTAAGTCGAAAGGAGAGGATCAAGCCCATAAGGGTTAGGGCTTTAGAAATGATTATCCGAACCGATCTTTCCTTGCGCATTCGTGCCGCGCAGAAAGAAGCTCTCAAGGAAGGAAACCTTGAAGAAGAATACCTCCGTGGGATGGAGAAGCTTTTGGTACCAAACGAGGAAGGAACGTTATGTTTTGAGAAAAGGATTTGGGTTCCTTTGTTTAGAGGTTTAAGGAAGGTTATTTTTTATGAAGCTCACAAATCGCGGTACTCTATCCACCCTGGATCGGATAAGATGTAGCAGGATCTCAAGGATTATTATTGGTGGCCTAGGATGAAAGGCGATGTTGCTGTTTATGTGAGCAAATGTTTAACGTGTGCTAAGGTTAAAGCCGAATACCAGAAGCCTTCAGGACTTCTGCAACAACCCGAGATTCCCAAGTGGAAATGGGAACAAATCTCAATGGATTTCATTACGAAATTGCCAAGAACACCAAGAGGCCATGACACTATTTGGGTAATAGTGGATCGATTAACGAAGTCAGCACACTTCTTACCTATCAGAGAGAAGGATAACACGAGCAAGTTGGCCGAAATATACATGAGAGAAATCGTTGCACGTCATGGAGTGCCCCTCTCGATCATCTCTGATAGAGACGGAAGGTTTGTGTCAAGGATATGGCAATCCTTCCAAGAAGCCTTTGGCTCACAATTGAATCTGAGCACTGCGTTTCATCCGCAAACTGACGGTCAAAGCGAGCGAACGATACAGACTTTGGAAGACATGCTGAGAGCGTGTGTTATGGATTTGGGCGGTAGCTGGGATAAGCATTTGCCTTTGGTCGAATTTTCATACAACAACATCTACCACACCAGTATTGGTGTCGCGCCATTTGAAGCCCTTTACGGACGCAAGTGCCGATCACCCTTATGTTGGGCTGACGCAGGTGATAGGCAGCTTGCTGGTCCCGAAATCGTCCAAGAGACGACAGACAAGATTGCGCAGATTCTAAAACGCATCGAAGCAACTCGCCACAGACAAAAGGCCTATGCGGATCCAAACCGGAAACAAGTGGAATTCCAAGTTGGAGAAATGGTGTTATTGAAAGTTTCACCCTGGAAGGGTGTGGCACGCTTCGGAAAGCGTGGGAAGTTAAATCCGCGCTACATTGGTCATTTCAGAATTCTGGAAAGAATAGGGCTAGTAGCATACAAGTTGGACCTACCTGCTGAACTCCATTCAGTCCACGATACATTTCATGTATCCAACCTAAAGAAAAGTCCAACTCAAGATGACATTGCCATTCCCATTGACGAGATCCATGTTGACGACACGCTCCATTTCGTTGAAGAACCGGTGGAGGTTACGGACTGGAAAGTAAACAAGACCCGCCGGAGCAGTGTCAAGCTCGTCAAAGTTCGTTGGAATGCCAGACACGGTCCTGAGTACACCAGGGAGCGTGAGGACCGGATGAAAGAGAAATACCCCCACCTTTTTCCTAAGAACCCTGCATCTACTAGCAGAACTTAAAATTTCGGGACGAAATTTATTTAACGGGGGGAGAATGTGACAACCCTCACTAAACCAGGTATCCGTACAACTTAATTAATAATTAATTACTGCTTAATTACTGTGCTTGCTTGAACTTGTGAATAAACTGCTACTTGAATACTGATACATGTACTTACTTGCATCATACTTTACTTGCTGTCACTACATTATTTACATGACTGAACCTTAGTGACAAACATGATGCACAAAAAGCACAGTAGCACTATAACGGATAACCTATTGAACATGCTGATAAAGCCAGCATCAGGCAAACACTGCCTCTAAGGCCTGTAAGAGCCTGAAATATTTTTGCTACACTAGTAGTGAGTGTAGGGATACAAGGGTTGTAGAACTGCGTCTCTAGGAATAAGTCACAATGACTGGATGTGCCTAAAACGTACTCTAAGTACAAAACTCAGCACTTTACATAATAATTCAGCTTTTAGCTAACTAATAAAGTGCCAAAACATGAGAAAAGTATTACTAGACACTTTCCAAAGTGTCAGAAATGAACTAAAAAGAGTAATAACGACACTTTAAAGCTTTGTTAACGCTTTAATGGATTACTATCCAACCGAACAACCGGACTATACCCGGAACATGAAAATATTGTCATTTTCATTATTTATCTTTTTCTGAGCCAGTTAGGGTCCCTGAGTACCCTAACACCCACTGTAACGTGTGACACACTAATAACTGGGTAAAAAACTTAACTAACTTGGTTTAACCTAACTAATACCTAACTAACTAGTTGGAATCGGACCAAGACCCCCCCCCCCCCCCCCCTCTCTAACCATCCCCAACTAGAAGGGGACACCCCTTGTCCTCCAAATTATTATTATAATCCTCTTGCCTAATATCTAGCTTACATATGATCTATTGGGTAATACTCTTGTTAATTGTCTATAAGTTAGATGCAAGACACAACATAACACACACACTTAACAACATCACACAAACACTCCTCTCTCTCTCTCTTTGGCTCTCGGCCGAACCCACACCCACACACCCATCCATTTTCGAGTTTGATCTTGCAAGTTCCAAGCATCTACAAGCGTTAAGGGTCGCATATAAGGAGTCTTGGAGCAAACGGAAGGCGAAGGACCTCTCTACTTTGCTTTTATCCACGCGTTTTTCGCATAGATTCTTCCCTAGCCTCGAGCTAGTGGTATGTTGCTTAAATCACCTTCTTGAACTATTCTAATGTGGTTAAAACGATATATGACGGTTAAAACTCGATAACTTACAAGATGAAGCATAAAAGTCTACTTAAAACACTAAAATGGTGGTTAAAAGCACATAAGTTGTGTAAATGTTGTAGTATTTGATTTGTGTGATTATTTGGACCCGATCTATGTTGTGGTAGCTCGGATCATCATTTAACCCGGTTTAGTCATGATCTTGGATTATGACATAAAGCTTGTTTAAGTATAACAAGGGTTAGAAGATGAAACTCTACCACACAAGAATCATGAACTTGTGTAAAAGTGTTTTAGTTTGTACAATAGTGTTTAAAACTAGTAGATCTACGTATCTACAAGCGGTATTTTCAAAGGACCACGTGTCAAGAGAAAACATACTTTAAAAGACGGATCTTACACTAACAAGAATGGTTTTTAGAACACACAAGTGTGTAAACACTTGTGTAACACCAGTTTCGACAAAATAACTATTTTTGAAAAAGATGACGAGAAGTTGTAAAGACGAAACTTCCATAAAAACGAGGTTTTTACAAAATCGGATTGTTTTATATAAGGATCCACTAAAAGTAATGAGATTTACTTCACAGTTTGGATAAATCACAAGTTCATGAAATTTATGCGATTTATATACATATTTTGACTAGTTTGTGATTTGAACATTGTTTTGGTTGAATGAGAAAATTGTTGGTTGAGTTGTAAAAGAAAATGATACGCTTGAAAGCGTGGCCACCTCCAGTTACAGAGGAAACTCTGGCGAAATTTTTCCAAAAGCCTAACACTTAGAAATATTTTCACTATAAGTGTTAGAACTACATTTTGACTTGTTTTCAAAATATAAGTTTCGCCACGACTATATTTACAAAACATCGGAGGTGGGATTTTCACAAAATAAAACGTGATACATAAATATATTTAATATATATTTTTCACAACATCACTTGTATAAGTGTTTATGATTATTTTGTGAACTACGTAAATATTATTTTTAGAGTAAAAATAATATTACTAAGTATTATTTTGGGAAAATCACATGTATTAAAGTATAATATTTTTGGGAAGAATATTTATATTTTGGAGTTAGGAAATAAAATATATTAAGTGAGACTTAATAGTGTAATCCGAATGTTACGAACACACATGTAATAAATCCCCCATCCTTGGGAAGGAGAATAACTACCAAGTATATACAGAACGTAAACACGAAATAGTTGCCTAACTATTTCCCAAAAACTTAAACCATAAAGCTAAGGCACGGCCATCCGTCTAATAGAGTTAGCACGTGTAGGTCGTCATACAGCTGATCGATTTGGAGGCATACTTGGTAGAGACGCACCACTGTGAGTTCATGTCCCCCCTTTTCTCTTAACTGTTTTCAGTTTTCTAAACTGCGGGGGTGGAATACATGTTACTTTGATTACAAGTACTTTATACATGGTATGGTTAGCGTAAGGAGGTTTACTACTTAGATCATGTGAGTGGGTAGGAGCAATATGAGGCCGTTAGTCCTCATGGTAGGACCGAGGTACAGGAGCGGTAGATCTATCTGGGTGTAGCGAGCCCAGCCCCAGGACAAACTAGAAACGGACCTCGGGGTGACCTTGTGCCCGACGCATAAATCTGCTAGGTTTGAGTCTCCCTACTTGCACTTCACACATATCAGTGGCCTTGCAAACCATTGGTGATCTCAATTCCCTTATTTGCTACATACCAGGATTATTTTTATACTTACAAAGGTTTATTTACTCACTACACATGAACTCGCTCAACATTATTGTTGATTTTTCAACTTACATGTATTTCAGGGAATTAAAGGATCTGGCGCGGTATGACACGTTTTCCCGCTGCACTAGTTACGAGGTCATCCGGGTTTAGGGAATGTGACTCTTTCCTGGACAAGTCACAGTCCTTAAACTGTGTTTATGTCATGTTGATGTTTGTGTTTGTTGAACAATGTCGTTAGGATGTGTTTCCGTTAAGACAATGTTATTGTATTTGGTTTTTAAAACTTAATCGAATGGATGATCTTGCATGGTTTTATTTCATATAGCTTTGTTATGGTTAAGCTATGGTATTAAGAAGTCACACCAAATTAACCACGCTTCCGCAAAGCCAGGGTGTGACAAGAACACTGAAGGCTTGGGAAAAATGTGGCTATAAAAGTTACCTAATAAACGATGTTTTAAATTCAATAAATTAGGGTTTATCCCTATAATGTATTGTAATAAGAAACTTGGGTTTTGCCCATGTTATTATAAAAGAAGGTGGTTTTACTCTGATAAAACATTTCCTAACTACGGTCCTGATGAAAATTCCGCTGCGAGATTTAATAACCTGATACCACCGAAATTCTGAGTTCGCGTCCGCCCGTTCCTGGGGATCAGGGATCGGGGGTTGCGACAATCAAGCACCCCCAGAACCACCAAGGTGTAGGAGAACAGGCACACGAATATCCGCGCGAGGAGGGGATTTTCACTTTAGCACCCCCCATCACTCAAGTGGCAGTCACTATCCGCCACTGCATGAAGACCCACAAATGGGCGGGTCTTCAAATCTAGTTACAGAGGTGAATTCT
Organism: Helianthus tuberosus; assembly: GCA_030545235.1. Taxonomy (NCBI): domain Eukaryota; kingdom Viridiplantae; phylum Streptophyta; class Magnoliopsida; order Asterales; family Asteraceae; genus Helianthus; species Helianthus tuberosus. The sequence goes on from CM060436.1 coordinate 37,354,505, forward strand.
GCACCAGTTGCACCACCACCGCCACCAATGGGTTTTGGTAACCCGATTCCTACCTACGCCGGTTCAACGGCGTACAATCCGTTTGAGCATCCGGCTCACACTCACTATAACTATGCTGAAGCCGACCCGTATCTTGTAGCAGCAAACTACAACGCCCTTCATCCTGAAGGACCATATGGAGCTCCCTGGGGAGTGGGATATCCAACTCATGGGTATCAAATACCTGCTCGGCCACCGATTCAGCACCAGTTATAAAGTTCGATTGGGGTCCTAAGCAGCAAGAATCCTTCGATATTCTCAAGCAAAAGTTGAGCAATGCTCCTGTTTTGACATTGCCTGAAGGTATCGAGGAATTCGTGGTTTACTGCGACGCATCGCACACTGGTATGGGATGTGTGCTTATGCAGAAAGGCAAGGTTATTGCCTATGCTTCTCGACAGTTAAAGGTGCACGAGAAGAACTACACCACCCATGACTTGGAGTTGGGTGCCGTTGTATTTGCACTAAAACTATGGAGGCATTATTTGTATGGAATCAAGTGTGTGATCTATTCTGATCACAAGAGCCTCAAACACACCTCTTTAACCAAAAGGATTTAAACATGAGGCAGCGCCGATGGATGGAGACGTTGAATGATTACGATTGTGAAATCCGATACCATCCAGGCAAGGCGAATGTAGTCGCTGATGCCCTGAGCAGGAAGGAAAGAGTTAAACCCATTAGAATAAATGCCAAGAGCATGGAAATAAAGAATAGTTTGAATGAAAGGTTGTTAGCTGTGCAGAAGGATGCCGTATTGGAAGTTAACTATCCTGCTGAAAAACTAGGAGTAACTGAAGAACATTTATCCTATGGCAAAGACGGAATCCTAAGGCTAAATGGACGAATATGGGTTCCAGTTTATGGGGGACTTTGGGATACTATTCTCCAGGAAGCCCATAGTTCTAAATATTCCATTCATCCTGGAGCTGATAAGATGTACCAGGATCTAAAGTCAAACTATTGGTGGATAGGTTTGAAGAAATATGTAGCCACTTATGTGGCCAAATGTCTGACGTGCTCACAAGTTAAAGCTGAACATCAAAAGCTGTCAGGTTTGCTACAACAGCCTGAACTTCCCACTTGGAAGTGGGAGATGGTGACAATGGATTTCATCACCAAGTTACCAAAGAAAAAGAAAGGAAATGATACTATATGGGTGATAGTAGATAGACTGACTAAGTCAGCACATTTCCTACCCATTAAGGAGACTTATAGCTCTGACATGTTAGCCCAATTGTACGTAGATAAGATTGTATCTCTACATGGCATACCAGTATCTATTATCTCTGACAGAGATACCCGATACACATCACATTTTTGGAAAAGTTTCCAACAATCTTTGGGCACGCGCTTAAATTTCAGTACGGCTTACCAGCCTCAGACGGACGGACAGAGTGAGCGTACAATCCAAACATTGGAAGACATGCTTCATGCATGTGTGATTGACTTAGGAGGTAGTTGGGATAACCACCTGCCATTAATCGAGTTCTCTTATAACAATAGCTATCATACCAGCATTAAGGCTGCGCCTTTCGAGGCCTTGTACGGTAGAAAATGCAGAACGCCCGTTTGTTGGGTGGAAGTTGGAGATGTCCAACTGACAGGACCTGAAATAGTCTTTGAAACGACGGACAAGATTGTCCAGATTCGTGATCGCCTAAAAGCTGCCAGAGATAGGCAGAAAAGCTACGCAGATTTAAAGCGTAAACCTATGAGATTCGAGGTAGGTGACAAAGTGTTGCTTAAAGTATCACCCTGGAAGGGAGTGATGCGATTTGGTAAGAAAGGCAAATTAAGCCCGAGGTATGTAGGACCATTCGAGATCATCGAATGTTTCGGATCTATTGCTTATAAGTTAAACTTACCTGAAGAGCTCAGTGGTATTCACAACGTATTCCACATCTGCAATCTGAAGAAATGTCTAGCTGACGAATCACTAGTCATACCACATACACATGTGCACATAGAAGAGAGCTTGAAGTTTGTTGAAAAACATGTGTCAATCGAGGATCGAAAGGTTAAGAAGCTTCGAAGGAAGCATGTACCGATCGTAAAAGTTAAATGGGATGCCCGTAGGGGTCCCGAGTACACGTGGGAGGTAGAGTCCACAATGAAAGAAAATTACCCTTATTTATTTCAGTAAATCTCGAGGTTGAGATTTCTTTTAAGGGGGTGAGGATGTAACACCTCGAAAATTCATGTCGAATAATGTATTGACACGTGTCATAAGCTTTGAACGTGCGAAAGAATACTCTAGAGGGACTAAAGTTGACAAACAAGGAAAGTATGTGAATTTAAGGGTTTAAAATGTCAATAATGGATAAACATACTTTAAAATAACCCTACATGATGTCTATACCCTTAAACGAATGAATCATGGATCATACGAAGCTAACTGTGAAAGAAAGTGAAAGAATACAAACTACAGGGGTTAAATGTGTCAACATGTTTAAGTTATACCTCTGAGTGACCTTTTAGCAAACCCGAAGCTTTGTAACAATTAATTATGCTCACTAGAATGCATGATAAAAATTTCACCAAGTTTCGTTATCGTATGAGAAAGTTATGATAAAATTCGTATACAAGGGGTTAAAAGCGTCAAAGATGAAATTTATGACTTTTCGGGTAATCAAAAGTTAACCAAGGACTTAACAAAGTTTGGTTATGTCTTAAGGCCCTTAGAAATCAATTTAGAGGGCTCAAAGTGCAAAACAAGAAGTCAAAACAACTTTTAAAAGGACCGGGGGCCAAAATGCAATAATTGAAACTTGGTAAACCTGAACTGGGACTCCACGCGGGGCGCGTAAGCCCAGGCAGAGCCTTATGCGGGCCGCCTGGCACTCCCAGTATTAGAAAAACATGACAGGTGGCTGTCCAGCCCGTTTAACCGACTCTAATGCCTTGTTTTGCATACCATGGGCGACCCCAACTAGTTTTTAGGCACTAGGGGCACTTGTAAGCATCTTGGTTCCATCCTAGACTTGCTTGGCATGATCATGGGAGATTAAAACCCATATAAATAGAGCACTAAGTTGCAACTTTTTGAACATTCATTCTATACTCAACTTCTGATCATTTTTGGAGCTCAAGGCCACTCCCTAAGCATCACTATTCGTGCATAGGACCTTGGTAAGTATCATTAACCTTCCTTAATCGTGTTTTACTTAGTTTATAGCTTAAAAGTCAAACCGTCGTAATTAAGGTTTGACTTAACGATTAATCACTAATGGTCCAGCGATTAGTCAAAGTAAAGGTAGTTATAAGTTGGTAATTATGTGGGCGTTAAACCCTTAAAATGGCACCCTCTGATTCCCGCTCTAACTAGGTCGTTTGTCGGGTCAAAGTTGGTTATAAAAAGTCAACAGAACCTTAATTTTCGAATTAACACATAATTAGCAATGTAGAAGGCGTGTAACCTGTTTTGCCACTCATATAACTTGGTAATCAATGCAAGAACATGTCTAAGCATGTCCGACCCGACAATTTTCTGTTTAGACTCGGTTCGGAACCGAAAGTCGCGAAATTTGACTTTCGCTTTGACTTTCAGTTCTGAACCATAGTAGCATGATTTAGAAATGCCTTAGAGCTTCATTAGGACCGGGTAACATGATAGTATAACCCTCTGTGATTGGTTCGTTGATTGTCCGATTCGTTTACACGTTTCCGTTAATTGCTTAATGTTGACCATAATGCCCTTTTGACCATAAAACGATAATTTTGTCATATAAGACTTATCACCAACTGATATAACCTATTGAATTAAGTTGATTTGCTGTTTATTTCAGACCCGAATCTCAGAATTATAATTAATCTCTTTTATAATCTTTAAAGTGACCAAAATACCCCTACGGGGCTTAATTTGAGATTAAACTCGTCTTGGGCATAATGGAAGGTATCCTACTGATATCACAACATAATTAAAGCATATTAACTTAGGAAACCTGTTCGTGACCCATTCGGTTACCCGTTATGCGTTATTCGCGTTCGGTTCGGTTTATGTGACTAGTTTGCATAAATTAGCCGACGGGCCGAACCTTATCATTTCTATCTCAAAATCCAGAATGTGTTTAGTTTACCCATATTATACAAGTCTTCGAACTTGTCGGGTGTAAATCACATTCTATTTCGATCTTCGCTTAATCATGCGTTCGAACCGTATACCTTCGTTAAAACTAACTGGTCTAAGTTTAGGCTTAATTAAGACCCGTTAGGAATCTAATAGGTTATTAAAACCTTCGTTCCAGATAAGGAGCCCAGCAAAAGCTACACGCACTTGCTGATTGTGAATTATACTTTGCTCAGGTAAATACTTTTAACTTATTTTTCCTATACGGGCTTGGGGTACGGTATTAAAATACCGCTTGGTCGGGTATGAAGTCGTACAATCAGATATTGATTAAAAAGATGCATAACCCGTTTTATTCTGTCTTGTTTGATGCAATGCCTTTGGGAGGTTAATGACCGTGTCCTGGATATTCTCGGCTCATTCGTTAGAAATGGCCACGACTTAAGCACGGGGTGTAGGCATACACCTGACAGTTGCGTATGTAAAAAGGGGGAGTCCACAAGAAGGGTATCTTCTTGTGGGTATTATACCCAGTGATGTGTCTATTAATCTTGTTAAACCGGCTCTTCTAACCGGGTCCTAAATGGACGACAAACATGTAAAACTGTATACAAGTTTATTTTTAAATAATTATCCCAAGTTATAAAAGATTATTTGTGCCTTGTGCATTAAATCCATTTTCATAAACTCTTTTCAAAATGAGTCGGTTAATTGTATTTACCAGTGTAAACTGACGTATTTTCCAAAAAGGTTAAGTGCAGGTACTATACGAAATAGGTTGGCTACTCCAGACATCAATAATCAAGTCTTGCAAGCTCTAGATGTTAAAGTCTGTTGAACAATGATCTTATTTATCTTTTGATCCCCCTGTGGATCCTTTACAGACCGTTGTGATACTTTGATATTACTATTTATTCGGTTTGTGAAGTGATTATTTATCTTTTGCTTCTGCTGTGCATTTATATATTGTGTTGTTTGACAATGATGATATCAACTACGTCACGATACTCCCCACCGGGCCCACCGGTAATACGTGGAAATATCGAGGTGTGACATTTTCTTTTTTCCCTCTCCTATTAAATTATATTTTTCCACTTCTCTCTCCTATTAGACCATGTGTAGTGGTGAAAAAAATAATACGTCACCTTTAGACATTATACGATATGTGGCAGTCCAGTCAGCAATGAGACATTATGTGGCATTTGTTTAAAATGGGTGTAGTGGTATAACGCCCAATAATGTTCATCCAATGATTACCAAATTATTTTTTTTTAATTAAAACTAATGAAGAAATGGATGTAGTGGCATGATTAGCCAAAAAAATCTCGACCCAGTGGTTAGTTTGGAACGCCCCAACCCATTTTTTTGAAGAAAACACCCATGGGGGCGGTGGAGGGGCATTATGGGGCTTTTGGGGGGAAAACGTTAAAATACCCTCACTACGGGTGGTCTTAAATATGATGATATTTATACAATATAAATTAGCAACTATTTTGTGCATTAGGAGGTGTACTCCTAGCTTAGGGTGTGTTTCAAAAAAAAAATTGATTTTTCACTTTTAACCCAAGCATTTTTCATATTTTGTATTTTAACCCCTTTTAATTTTTTTACTTTTAACACAAAGTTTTGCATCTTTTATAATTTAACCCAACACTTTATTATATACAACTTTGGTCCCTCATACTTTTTATCTTTCGCAAGTTTTTCGTTTTACGTTTCGTTCTAAATTTTGTGAGTTAACATGTCGTAGCGTGCATGTGAGGTTCAATGTTTTTTGCTCTATTTCTTCGAATTTGATAGGCCCGTCGCAACGTGTCCATTTATCCCCTTTTGACAAGTTTGCCTCAACGGGCGGGTCCTTGATCGACTAAGTTATTATTTTCGACGTTTTACGTTTCTGTTTAATTTTTCTGCATTAACACATTGTAACGGGTGTGCGTGGTTCAACGATTTTAAGTCTGCTTTTCGTTCGGTGTAATTTTTTCCATTTTATCTATTTTATTTTTACGAGTTTTTCCGATGTTGGGAGTCGATGTCGGTGTGGCATTTGTGCTACTTGGCATGGTTTTACGAACGTTTTTAACCTATTAAATTTTTTACTAATATTTTGTTTTGGTTTACCCTTATACTTTCTTTACTTAAAAACTATTTTTTACGTGCATATTTTATGTACAGGTAGGTATAAATATGATTTGTTATACATTTTGACGTAAACTTTTTTTATAAACAACTCTAGGTCAAATATAATACGTTTTCGTTTAAAGAAACCATTTTTACGTGCATATTCTTATGTACATTTCGGTATAAATTTAAGTTGTTCTACGTTTCGACGTAAACTTTTTTGGGAAATGATTTAGGTCAAATATAATATGTTTATGTGTTTATTTTATGTATGTTTCGTAAAGTTTGTTTCGAACCGAGTGGAGTCAAATTATGGTTTCTTTTTTTCTCTTTTATTCGAAAGCTCTAATTAATCCCTTTCGATTACATGTGTCAGATTTTCCTTTATACCTGTTACGTTTTTTTATGTATGAGTTGGGTCACACATAATACGTTATGATTGTTCGATATGAATTTGATTTACTTTTCGTTTGATCCAATCACAATTCTTATACAAGTTACATTGAGTTCAACTGGATATGTCGAAATACGTGGTTTCATATGGTTAATGCATCATATAACGTTTGCACTAACTCATTCAATGTTTACGATGTACCCGCGCCGCAACGCGGACGGGTCTTAATCCTAGTTAATATAAATTAAAAGAATATATATTTTAATATTTGATGTATATTTAAATATTTGATATAATTTAATTATGACTAGTTGTTGTGTTATTAACTTAACGAACTTTATATGAATTTAATTAAGAATAGTTATAATTTCTGATGTTACTTGTCATTTTTAAAAAAACAAATTTGTATTATGGATAGTTATTATATCGGCGGATTGTTTTTACACTTTTAACCACACTATTTTAGACAAGCAGGTTAATTAATTCTTGCGCTTTTTATCTATAATTTTTTTAATTCAAAGTTTTATTTTTATCAATTAAACTAGGTTAGAACCCCGTGTATTACACGGGTTAAATAAATGTAATTTTATATATTAAATAATAAAAAGTTATATCCTTATGAAACTCGTATATTGTACGGGTTAAATAAATTTAATTTTATATATCAAATAATAAAAAAATGTTATATCTTTAAAAACCATGTGTATCACACAGATTAAATAAATGTAAATTTTTATACTAAATACTAAAAACGTCGTATCTTTAAAAACCCGTGTATAATCGGGTTGAAAAATCTACCAAATAATAAAAAAAGTTATATCCTTATAGGTCTAAAAAAAGTTATATCTTTAAAAACCATGTGTATTACACAGATTAAACAAATGTAATTTTGTATATTAAATACTAAAAACGTCGTATCTTTAAAAAAAACCGTGTATAGTCGGGTTGAAAAATCTACCAAATAATAAAAAAAAAATATGCTTAAAAACCTTGTGTATTACACGTGTTGAATAAATCTAATTTTACATAGCAAATGATAAAAAGTTATATCTGTAAAAACTTCGTGTATTACACGTATTATATAAATGTAACTTTGTATAGTAAATAATAAAAAAAGTTGATTTTTTTAAAAACCCCACGTTTTACACGAGTTGAATAAATATAATTTTGTATACCAAATATAAAAAAGTTATATTTTTAATAAATTGGGATAAAATTTACATAGTCGATCTCTGATTCGCACGTTGCGACAGGCCTATCAAACGGGGAAAATAGACGCGATGCAACGGACATGTCAAACAGGAAAAAAATATATGAAAAAACGTTGAACCCCACACACACGTTGTGGCGTTTTAACTCGGAAATTTAGAACGACACGTTAAACGGAGAACTTAAGAAAGATGAAAAGTATATAAGAGACTAAAATTGAAAGCAAAAAAAGTGTTAAGATTAAATTGCAAAAGATGAAAAACTTTGGGTTGAAAGTAAAAAAAAAATTAAAGGGGTTAAATTGCAAAAGATGAAAACTTTTGAATTATAAGTGAAAAATCAAATTAATCAAAGGGGTTAAAAACACCAAAGATTGAAACTTTAGACTTAAATTGCCAAAGATTGAAACTTTAGAGTTAAAAAAAATCAATTTCAGATTATGGAAACAAATGAGATAAATAGATTTAGTTAAATTGATGTTTAATATTATTATTATTATTTAATAAAAGAGATAAATAAAAAAATAAATGTGAGAAATTACCAGAGAATGACACGTGTTCAAAAAGGATTTTTGTTTATTAGTATAGAAAGATTGTTCTACTATTTTTTTTTTAATTCTATAAACTAAAAACGATTTATAATCATTTAGGATCCAATTAAAAAATTCATTCATATCTAATACTATTATGAACTTATGATATGTTAAATCCGAAAGTAACTTTTGTCTATCACTATAGCTTAAAGTATTCAGGCAATTATTTTCTTTTATTCTCATTTCAAAAAATATCATAGTTTTTTTTTTCTTAGCTATTTGGATATCTTTATATATGTTTTTGTAGATATGGCAACTTTAACCCATTCTCTTATGAACACTCAATTTAGGTTATGTTTTATCTCTAACATGTGAAACGAATAAAAATTAAATAAATGTAGTCTTAAATATAAGATTGCAGATTAGTTGGAAGTCACCGTACGTTTAAATTTAATACAAATAAATATATTTGGATTGTTATATTATAATCAAAATAATTTAAATTTTACACATATTTGACATCAAGATATACTTAATAAATAAGTAACTAGTTGTGTTACATGTCATAATTATGTGAGCCCAAAATTCTTATTTGAAAATTTTCCCACTATTCTTTTTTTAAGCTAAAACTATACCTAATAAATAAGTAATTGGTTGAATTTTTCTTCAAGTGTTTCTCAACTATGTATTATTTACTTTATAAATTCTTTAATATTTCTTTTCTCACTATTTCCTTTATTTTTTTCAACTTATAGTAATAACCATTTGATATTTCACTGATTCATTCACATGCAATATATAGGTTTCTAACATTGTATATGTATATTATTGTATAAATCATAAACGAACCAAACGTTCGGCGAACAGTTCGTGAACTGTTCGGCGGGAAGTTCGTTTGTGTTCGTTCGTTTATTAAACAAACGAACACAAACAAGAAATTTTGTTCGTTTAGTTAAATGAACAAACATGAACAGAGGTCGTGTTCGTTCGTTTATGTTCATGAACGTTCGGTAACGTGTTTGTTTGTGTTTGATAGTTCATTAGTGTTTTTAGTTTTTATATCTAATAAATACTTCAAAATTCCAACAAATTAAATATCTAATAAGTGTCCGTGTATTATATATTCTGTTTATGAACGACTGTTTGTGTTCGTTTGTTTCCATTTGTGTTCATGAACATTAGTTTCTGCTCATGTGTGTTCATCAACGTTCGTTTTTGTTCGTTGCCTTAAATTAACAAACAAACACAAACGAACACGAACAATTTCATTTCCTTAACAAACGAACACGAACATAAAATCTCGTTTGATAAGTGTTCGTGAACGGTTCGCAAACACATATATTTCTTAACAAACGAACACGAACAAGGTCTTGTTCGTGTTTGTTCGGTTCGTTTACAACCCTAAATCATACAAAGTAAAAGTCATATATTCAACTATGTAAAAAAAATATGTGTTATATTCAAATAAACTATATACCAAGTTATAGAATACACAATGGTATGGTTATAACTTAGAACATGTGTTATGAGCTTTGTCCGAGACGCCAACCATGTCAGCCAGGCTCGGGGCACAAACACTGGCACGACGGGATGCATTGTGTTTGGGGCAAGGACTCCAGTGGGATCACGGGCGTGGGGAAACAAGTTGATGATTTTTTTTAAAATTCTTTTAGTATTCTATAATATACTAACCAATCATATATAGTCAGTTTAACCTAATACCACATTTCATATAAAGCCTTGATAAAGCACTCACAACACTCATTCGTTGTTTGAACTTTGAAGGGTAAAAAAAAAGGTACGCAAACATGGCAAACTTTATTTTCAGTAAAGCTCATTTAAAGCCCCTACATACATATCACATAGTCTTATAACGATGTAAATCATCCTGCCTTTAAGATCGTTTAATATAGTCTTTAGGAGTTGGTTTTACTGTGTAAATCCCATTTAATTTTTTTTTAAATGTCTTTATCTCACTATTTTTTTTAACGATCAACGAATCCTCTAAATGTTCATTGGCGAAATTCACCACATCGGGATACTCTCGTCTCCGAACTTGGGAAAACCCTCACCTAGGGCAGAAGCCCGTGAACACTCGCTCAAAGGCACGACAGTGCGGTGAGGTAAAACACATTCAGTTCAAGGATCGAACTAGGGATCCCCGCCTACTCGCCTAGTCTCCCATCATCACCAGGTGCCACTAAAAACTAATAGGGAGAAGCAGAAATTGAACTTGGATCTTTTTTTTTTTAAGTGTGAACTTGGGTCTTTGGAAACCCAAGTTTACTTACGCTTTCAATTTCTTGTCCCAATAAATGACCAAGATCTACTAATTAACGTTTTAGTTCTTTATTATTAGTGTTGTTGTTGGTTTAACTAATTTCATAATACTAATGTTGAAACAAATATATATAAAAAAATATGTGACTTTAATTCCTATTTGGTTGCACATCTAGAGGTTAAGAGTTTTAGAAGGAAGGAGTCTCTCATCATCAAGCTCGTCTAAGCTTGATCTCAAATTCTCAATTCATTCAATTTATGAGAGCTCGAACTCAATTTGTGAGAGCTCGTCTAATAAATTTGAAAATTAACAAATGATTCAATCTCGTCCAAAATTGTTTTACAACCGGTTTAGTTTCAGTTCCAAACCGGTAGTCAACTTTTCAAACAAAAATTTCTGTAAATACCGATTAAGACGGACTGTAAACAACCATAATTTTAATTTTGACTTTTATTAATGGTCAACTATTTTCTTAAACTAGCTTTTAAACAATGTCTCACCTTCTAGGGCTGATTGTGACACTTGGTGGCAACAGTGGACAGGGGTTGGGTGGTGGGGTTTTGAAGATAAGTGTCTTTATTCTTTAATCTTTTGGAAGTCTTAAAAGTAACCAATTAGTATTTCCAACAATTATATGCCCATTTTTATAGAATATTAACAATTATACGCCCATTTTTATAGAATATTTTTAAGACCATATTTGGCCATGACATGGATTGAGATGAAGTTTTATCTGATTTATTACACCATAATATAATAAACTTTTAAGTTTTTCTAAACTTTATAATTTTATATAGTAGAAACTAATTTTGTTACCATTTTGATACAACGTTTTCTTAGTTTTACTTGGTTAACTATATCAAATGATTACATTGTAAAAGTTTGTTACATATAATATAAAACGTAGTTTATATTATATACAATAATGCAAACATACCAAACCGTTCACCTTTTCATGAAACAATTATTCTAACGGGTGTGACTATATTTTTTTATTTTGAACAGTAACAAATGTGCGTTTATTAGATACTATGATTTAGTGCTTCGTCATTTACAAACATGAGATAGTGTTTGTGTATGATATATGTATATATGGTGTTTATGTTATTTGAACAACACCTCGATAAAATGCAAATGCATGAAGGAGCGTTTTAAAAGGGTACGTATGGTATGGTAGGCGAGTGGCGACAACACAGAGAACATGTTCTAGATGGGGCCAAGATTATTTTCTTGTGTAGGTACCGTATGTCGATTAATATGTTAAAAAAAAATTATGAAGTTAGTAGTGATTTCTTGTTTGCAATAGTAATTTTATTTTATTTATTGCATAACAATTATCGTTGTACTGTATAAACATTCCAATTTAAGGAGCCATTTTTACTTAGCTTCTGAAATCTTAGAAACGGCCTTGAATATATGATAATGTAATGTGACGTTAAAGTGAAAAAATTGGGTAATGAATTGAAGACAAAAGATCAAAGACATCGTACAAAACGTACGAACCGAAGGTTTTGTTGAAAAACACGGTGACATTTTTGTAATTATTTATTCGTAGAGTAATTATCAAAATTACCCTACAAATGATCTTGTGGGGTAATTTTAATACTGTAGGGGTAATTTTGTAATATAACCATGTAGGGTAATTTTGATCTTTGTATGGTAATTTTGTAGAGTATCATAATTACTCTACAAATGATCTTGTAAGATAATTTTGATCTTGTAGGGTAATTTTGTAGATTATCATAATTACTCTACAAATGATCTTGTAGGTTAATTTTGAATTGTATGTTGTTTGATAAACTAGTAGAGTACTTTTGATAATTACCACACAAACACATTTTACAAAATTACCCTACAAGATCATTTGTCGGATAATTTTGATAATTACTCTACGAGTAAATAATTACAAAAAGGTCACCGCGTTTTTTTTTTTTTTTACTTTTTCCTGCCTTTCGTACGTTTTGTTTGATAAGACTGTTTGTACGGAAACTTTTCCTCATGCATTGAAATACATAATTTTTTTTTTTTAATATACATATAAAATAAGGGCGTGATTACACAAAATATGAAGATAAAATTCCTAATATTATTCAATGATTCCATAAGATTACAAAAGAATGTTTATAACCAAAAGTCCGAATCATAAAATGTAATAAAAGTATATATATACCTAATAAACGGAATAAAATAAACAAAAATCATAGAAAAGATTAGCTCTTTTTAACGATATTTAGGGTCAAATCGTCAAAGATTACTATGAGTATCCATTGTACATAACTAGTGATTTTCAAGTCTAGTGGGGTTACATTTTGTTAACTTCAGACAACTTTTGTTTTTTTTTTTTTTCTAATGTTTTTAAATTGTTTTCGCTTTCTTTTTGTTTTGAGTAAACTACCATTTTGGTCCCCGTGGTTTAGGCACTTTTGTCATTTTAGTCTAAATCTCAAACTTTTTAAATCTAGGTCCCTGTGGTTTCACTTTTATTGCCATTTTAGTCCAAAATTAAGAGTAAACTGCCATTTTGGTCCCTGCGGTTTCACTTTTATTGTCATTTTAGTTCAAATCTCAAACTTTTTGGAACAGTAAAAAAAAGGGGGATTTTGAATTTTGGACTAAAATAGCAATAAAGATGAAACCACAGGGACCCAGATTTAAAAAGTTTGAGATTTGGACTAAAGTGGCAAAAATGCCCAAACCACAGGGACCAAAATGGCAGTTTACTCTTTTGTTTTTGAGTTGTAAACATTTCCCTAACAAGTTACTTGATTTCTCTCTTTAACTTCTTAAATTCAACTCCAACTAACATTAAGTTAAAAAATATTGGTGGTGGCAATAAAGTTTAGAACTAGACCTCTCTGAAGATCAGTTCGAAACCGAGCCGAACCAGGTTTACTATAGTGGGCCTTCGAGCGGGTGGGTTTTCCCCGGAACCGGTGGCTTGGGTATGCATCCAACTCTGGCCGTTATGGAGAAGGGGATGCATCTGCTTGATTGAGGGCATCTCAGAATGCTTATCCGGTGATTTAGTTGGCTGTACAAAAAAAATTGTACATTTCACTAATCAGAGAAAACGTAATATAGATTCATGTATTAGACTGTACGGTGTGGAAGCCACAACCAGCGTGGAACACCGCCCTGGAGGCGGCGGGAAGATTTCGCCAGGCGTTGCGTTGTTGATGATGATGTGGGCGATGGTGATTGGGTGTGGCTTATAGATTTGTTTTGTTAAATTTGATAGATTTGTTTTATTTTTTAAAATAAAAAATAAACGCAAAAGGTGTATGTCATGTGTCACACAACGTCACCTTTCCACGCCCCATCCCACCCAGCTGCTTTTTGACATCACACCACTTTTCTGACAGATGCTGACGTGGTCACCACATGACGTTGCATGCCCTCCCACACACTGTATGGTCTTGTTAGTTACACTTTCCTTAAACCGGATCTACCCACCCGATTGGAAACCACCTACACAAAACTATCCAATTAGTCACTCTTGAACCGTCTGCATTAAGGCTCTTATAGCAATGATGGAAGAACTAACAAACAGGATCAATGATCATACTGAATTTACCAAAAAAATCCTTTTAATAATAATTAGTGAATCAGAATTCGTGTTTTATTTTAATACTAAATTAGTTATTTAGAACTAACAAACAAGATCAATGGTTATATTAAGCTCGGCAACGCAATAACGAGGGATAACCGAGGTTAAGTAGGGTTAAATCAATTTATAATTAATAAAAAGGGCCCTATTGGTGGATGGAGACCGCTATTGTTTGGTGCGGGATGAGGTAGCGTATACGTGACGCTGAGGTGGCACAGTGAAGCCCTCGGCCTCCATTCCATTCCCTATAGCCTAACTTCCAAGTTTCAATTGGCAAGGTCACACCGAACCGGGTCCGGACCCCCTGAACAGTGCTAAATATAGACTTCACCGACATGGAAACGACTAGAATCCGGAAGAAAAATCGATAACACGACGAAAACAACCACTGCCCACCCACCGCGGACCACCGTCCACTGTCGATGAATCGATGATTAACGGTGGACGAAAAAGTAATTCAAATTCAAAAAGCTAATAAAAAGTAATTTTCCAGTCAATCTATTCTACAATGTTGTTGATGCCATTTCAACGACCAGTTGTACCACATGCATCACTTATTTCAACTTTACTAAAAGCTCAATAATAATCATCCAACAACAACAAAAAAGTAGATCTAGCCTAACAAACACGGAATCTATTCTTTGAAATCAAAATGAAAAACATACAAACAAACAATTTCTCAATCAAAAACTTATAATTGATAGAAACTACTACCACTACAATCCAGATCTGTAGGTTTAAAGCATCGATTAACAGTTCAGCCGGTGTAGATATGGACATGGACAGCGAGGATGAGGATGGAGTAGATGGTGAAGAAGATGAGAGTGTGAACAGCGATGGCTTTACCGTTGGTTTTCATGCTCCCGAACTCTACTTGTTTACCGTTTCCGGGTAGCTGGAATAGGAGTCCTGGTTGCAGCAGCACGAAGAGTACCACACCGATGAGTACGGGGCCCCAATCTGCCATTTTTGCACAAAACAACTTCGCTGAAAGAGGTCGCGGAGGAGAGAGAAGCTTGTAGAGAGAGAGAGAGAGTCGGTTTGGGGATGGGGCCTTTAGGCATTTAGGGTGTGTAGAGACAGAGATGTGTGTTCACGTGTTTATTCATGTTCCTTCCATCGTTTTCCACACTTCTCACGACGGTCGTCATCATCATCATCATCATACTCAGTAAATTCCACCAATAGCAAAGCTAAGGTAGGGTCTGAGAAGGGTAAGATGTAGACAGCCTTACCTCTACCCGTTAGGAATAGAGAGGCTGCTTCCAGTGAGACCCCCGGCTCGATAGTAGTTTTGCATCAAGCCTTGGACATAAGGCACATAACACTCAGCAATTAAGACAAAGGCCGATTAGTGCATGTACCCCCTTATCTTCGGCTATCAACGCCACCACATGATGCATGATTAACCATCCCCCTCTTTTAACGTTATTTTCACGAAATTAGTAAAATAACGATAAAATTAGTGCACTTTCAGCAAACGTTCACGAAATTAGTGCACTTCTCACGACGGTCGTAAACGAACCAAACGTTCAGCAAATCGTTCGTTAATTGTTCAGCGGAAAGTTCATTCGTTTAACAAACGAACGAACATTAACAAAAAATTCAGTTCAATTAGATAAATGAACGAACATAAATAGAGGTCTCATTCGTTTAGTTGTGTTTGCGAACATTCGTTCATTTGCGTTTTCATTTATATTCTTTCATGTTGGTTTGTTTTTTGTTTTACTTAATGATTTGTACTTTCATATATTTTTATCTAAACTTTTTATAATCTTTAATTTTTTATTTATTTTATTACCCTAATAATTAAACTAGTAAACCTTATTTTCACTTTGTTCATGCACTTTTTCTCTTTTCTTCCTATTTATTTATATCAACAGATGTGATCATCCTCCGTTCGACGATTTGGGATTCAAGTTCTAGCACAACTCTCTCCGTCATCCACCTTTAGACTTCGTCGTGTTCACGAATTTATTTGTGTTCGTGAACACGATCATTTCCTTAGTGAACAAACACGAACACAAAATCCTATTTGTTAAGTGTTTATAAACTGTTCGTAAACACATTTATTTAATTAACGAACAAAACATTGTTCGTGTTCATTCGATTCATTTATATCCCTACTCCTCAGTATACTTGGACAAATTAAATAAATTATTAAACCGACTCATCATATAACCTTGTAGTTAAGTGCTATGATGGTATAAAAAGTAAAGTGGAATGTTAGGTATCGTCCAAATGTAAAAAAAAGGTTTAAAAAATTAAAACATATGAATCTCACTAACCAGTACCTCTTGTAAGCTGTATACTTGTATTCACAATTCTCGCAAGTCAATAAATTTTCTTATAAACATTCTTTCAAAATTTCACCGATTGTTGTTTGATTGTATCTCTCTATTCATAGTAATAAACTTTTCACCTTTCTAATATCGTATAATATTTAAATAATACATAAATTTAAAAAGAAAACCTTCAAAAAAATCATAATATTCACAATCGGTTGTATCTTTATTTTTTATTTTATTTTTAATCATTGTTTCAAATTAAATAATACATAAATTTAAAAAACTTCAAAAAATCATAATATTCACAATTGGTTGTATATTTATTAATAAGTTTATTTACAAGGTTTTAATCATTGTTTAAAAAACCGGACCCAACCAGCTAGTCGGATCGAGACCCGGAACCTCAGCTCCTCACTTTTGATCAAATTTTAACATGAGGGGAGCACATGTCTCAGAGTAATTCAGGTGATGCGGGATTATATACTCAGACCTCCTTAGCATTGGAGCAATAGCATGGGACATTGTCACGGACTTTCTATCTTTTAGTTTACATGTTTTCTTTGCTTTACGTTCACACATTAAGAAAAAGCGCAGTTGGAGTCTTGTTCGTGACAAGAATGTAATTTTAAGCTTGAGGTTTCACCACGGTGGGTTACTAGTGTTGTCTGCGATTGCAGGCGTGAGTACCCTTTTGTCTATGAGTGTACCGAACTTTATTGGACTTTTAAAAAAACAAATATAAAGCAATTGAGTATCAATTCAATAGTGTTTGCCATAATTTCCAACCTAAATGCGAAGACATTGCCTTTTATTTTACCTTTAGACGGAAGGGAGTGGGGCGTCTCCCCTACCTAAGCCGCCCCAAGCCGCCTCGCACACCGCCCCCCATCGGCGTCCCATGGGGCGTCCCCCTCCTTGGCATCCTCCGCAAGACGCCCGCTCCTCTCACACAAATCAATCTGACGTGGCGCCACCAAGAATTCCCCCCTCCAAGACGCCCCAAGCCGCCCCGCACACCACTCCCCCTTTTTTGCTCAAAATCCTCTAATCTGACGTGGCGCCACGTGTCGCAAGACGCCCTCTCAGAAGGATGCCCCACTCCCTTTAGTCTTAGTTACATAGTATCAATTTCTTAACAGTAAATTACTATTTTGGTCCTATATTTTAACCAGTTTAACCTCTTCAGGCAAAAAAAAAAATAAACGCTTTAAAAATAAAAGGTTTTAAAAACGAACGGCTTTAAAAAAAGAATTGTTTAAAAAGCATATGGTTTTAACAAAATGGTTAAAAATGTACAGTTCAATTTAAAAAAAACGAAGGACTTAAAAAAGAACGATTTTAAAAACAAGCACTTTTAAAAAGAAATGATTTTAAAAACGATAGATGGTTTATAAAAGGTTAAAAAACATTTTTTTTTAAAAACGACATTTATAAAAAAAATTGTTAAAGAACATATTTTGTTAAATAATAATCGTGAAATAAAGAAATAAAAATTAAGTAATTACACAAATAAAAATATTAAAAGAACTTCATAATTTACATAAACAGTCACTAAGCTATAAAAGGACTATAATACCCTTAGACTTAACTAGAAAAAAGTAACATATGGCTATATAACCTAGTGGCATCTTAGGGGTGGGATAAGACTTTGAGATTAATTGGTCCTGGGTTCGATTCCCACAAGGGGGATTTTCCCATATTTATTGGGTTTCCTCCTGAATTGGTGTATAGGCATTATGCCTAGTGGAGATGGATATGATCGGATGGTTCTGCTGGTGGCACGATGATACTCCAGTGGTCCGTCAGTGATCCAAATTGGCCGTTCAAAAAAAAAAACATTAGTGGCTAAAACCGTTATAAAATGCAATCACATGCTGATATGTCAAAAGATTCTTTGTGGTTAAACAATAAGGTCAAAATAGTAATTTACATCTTAAAGTCATATGTTATAACATTAAATTAAACTTCAACTAAACTACATCTCAACCTTATTACGATAATACAAGTGTTTTAACTTTCAAAACGGTGTTAAATTATAAGGTGATACGTAGTGGGGCGCTTTCCCCGTTCATCGCGCCGCCAAAACGCCGGCAACACGAAAACGTGGGGCGCTATCAAGGAGAAATGGGGGAGTGGCGCGAGATTTTTAGCGGCGTGATGGTGAAGGATTTTGAAAAATGGACCAATCACAAACAAGCAAGGTTTTTTTAATTAATTAATAAAATTGAAAACTAATAATTAGGTAATGATGGGTAGGGGCTTTATGACTACGGGCTCTAATGATATAACGCCCCATAAAGCCCCCGTGTGACGTGGCACGACACGTGTCGCATAACACCCCACAAAGGGCTTTATGACTACGGATGACCTAAGTCTTGTATGATCGGATTTGGGTTTTGGTCAAGCTGAAAGTAAATTCGTGTTTGTGGGCCCATTTTGGATTCAATAATTGTGGTTAGAGGTGATGAAACCTTAAATTCATAACTTATGGTTTAAGAATCTTTATGTTTTAATATATTTATATTTCAAGTTATTTGCGTTTGTGCTAATAATATGGCACAATTATGGGCAACTTTCGGTGGCAATTTGGCGTTTTCTCGTAGACATCAAACAACTTCAGGATGGCATTTGTCTTTGCTTGGGAATTTTGTTGGATCACTTCTGTTTAATCATAATGGAAAACATGAAAACATACATGTCACCGCAGACAGTGCAGTGGAGAATCCAGTGAGAGAAGACGACATGGAGTTCGACATCTTTGTCAAGGTGATCTGGTTCCTCCTTAGGGTGCTGACTGATGATGGTGACTGATTAAACCGAAAAGGGTATCGGCTATGGAGATGAAGGTCGAATGTGATGTTATGCTTATGGGGTATGTCTAATAGTGTAACTGTCTAACCCCTTAACCTCCACATGAGTCTCCTTATATAAGCACACAGGAGGAAACCTAATTAGTTAATAAGGGTAATATGGTCCATCAACAATTACCAACTAATTATTTAATAGGTTATTATATATTTTGATCTATATTATGTAAATGATTATAATGGCTATAGATTAAATATTAATACATAATATATTTAATCTTACATTCTCCCACTTAGCCGAATAATCATTTACTATGAGTATTAGATAAGCCTGATCAGGAGTTAACACTCATTTTAGCCTTAAACAAGTACTATAGCAGAGAAATACAGCCGTTGAATCATTATGCGACTCAGGACCCCCATTAATCATACTATAGCCTTAATTTAAAACCTAATCGTCATGATCAAAATACGCATAAGCCCTTTGTTTGATTTGTAACTTTATTTGTCTATATGCCATTATACCGGTTGAACATATTCTAAGAGACATACAAAATCAAACTGAGGAAATTTCATTAACATAAAACATAAGCTAGTACAATATGCTTAAATAAGGTCTTTACTAAATCCCATATTCCGAACATGTTCTTCGTAAACCTTAGGAGGGAGACCTTTAGTCATTGGATCCGCAAGCATATCTTTAGTACTAATATACTCAATACAAAGATTATTTTCCTCGACTCGTTCACGTACGAACAAATATTTTGTATCGAGATATAAACCAACTCCAGTCGAACTGTTACTGTTCGAGAAACTAACGACAGCTGAATTATCACAGTAAAGCTTCAATGGTCTAGAAATGGAATTAACGATTTTGAGTCCAGTGATCAGATTTCTAAACAACATTCCATGACATGTTGCGTTGTAAACAGCAATGTACTCTGCCATCATTGTGGAAGTTGTGGTCAACTGTTGTTTATGACTCTTCCATGAGATAGGACCACATGCTAACATAAAGATATAGCCCGAAGTGGATTTCTTGTTATCTTTGCATTTGGCAAAGTCAGAATCAGAATAGCCCACAACTTCTAAATGATCACTTCTTCTATAAGTCAGTTTATAGTCTTTCGTCCCTTGCAAATATCGAAGTACCTTCTTAGCTGCTTTCCAGTGATCTAGGCCAGGATTAGTCTGATAACGGCCTAGCATTCCAGCAATATAAGCGATATCTGGGCGAGTACAGACTTGAGCATACATTAGGCTCCCGACTACTGACGCGTAAGGTATCTAGCTCATTTGCTCCTTCTCAACCTCTGTTGTCGGACACTGGAATGAACCGAAAACATCTCCTTTAACTACTGGAGCAACGGAGGGTTTGCACTGTTGCATGTTGTAACGTGTAAGGACACGATCTATGAAAGTCTTTTGAGACAATCCTAAGATCCCTTTGTGTCTATCTCGGTGAATTTCGATGCCAATGATGTAAGAAGCATCTCCGAGATCCTTCATGTCGAAGTTATGCGAGAGTAACCGCTTCTACTCATGCAACATGTCTAAACTATTACTTGCCAATAGAATATCATCTACGTAAAGGACAAGTATAGTAAAGTTGCTCCCACTCTTCTTGAGGCAGGTGCATTGATCCACTTGATTCTTCATAAAACCTTGTTTCTTCATGACTTCATCAAACTTGAGGTACCACTGACGTGATGCTTGTTTTAACCCGTAAATGGATTTCTTCAGCTTACAGGCTAGATGCTCCTGACCTTCAGGTTTAAAGCCTTCAGGTTGTTTCATGTAAACATCTTCGTCCAAATCTCCGTTAAGGAAAGCGGTTTTAACGTCCATCTGATGTAACTCCAAATCAAAATGAGCTACTAGGGCCATGACAATCCTTAATGAATCTTTACGAGAGACAGGTGAAAACGTCTCTTGATAATCAATTCCCTCTTTCTGAGTGTAGCCCTTTGCAACCAATCTCGCTTTGTAGCGTTCAACGTTCCCATTCGGATCCAGTTTTGTTTTGAACACCCATTTACATCCTACGGGTTTGACTCCGTTGGGTAATTCTACCAAATCCCAAACGTCATTTTTCTTCATGGATTCAAGCTCATCAATCATCGCTTTATTCCATTCAGAAGACTGATCACTGCTAATGGCTTCATTGTAAGAGATAGGATCATTGAGTTTTCCGGGATCCGTTTCAGTCAGGTAGGTAACATAATCATCCCAATTAGTAGGCCTTCTTTGCCTAGATGACCTCCTGAGTGGATTATCGGGTTCAGCGTTGTCTTGGTGTTGAGCGTTTGATGTGCCTTCGTTATGAGGTATAATGGGTTCTGATTGTAGAGGTAAATTTGGAGTTGGTGCAGTAGCTTCAGGTGCAGTAGTTGCATTGGGTACAAGAGGAGTAATCGGAGTAATGGTAAGCGACGAGTCTCCCCCCCCCCCCCCGCGTCTTGTACTTCTTGCAATTCTTCGTAAGGGTTGGTACTGCTCCCACTGACCTTGAAATCCTCCAGGAACGCAGCACGCTTGGTTTCAACAATACGGGTGACATGAGAAGGACAATAGAAACGATAACCCTTTGAATTATCAGGATACCCGATAAAGAAACAGGTAATTGTTTTAGGGTCAAGTTTCCTTAGGAAAGGATTGTAAAGTTTTGCTTCAGCAATGCAGCCCCATACTTTCATATATTTAAGACTCGGTTTCCTTCCTGTCCAAAGTTCATAAGGAGTTTTAGGGACAGACTTAGAAGGAACTCTATTGAGTATATGAACAGCTGCTTTTAACGCTTCAGTCCAGAGAAATAATGGTAAATTAGTGTTGGCTAACATACTGCGCACCATGTTCATAAGGGTACGCTTTCTTCTTTCAGCGACACTGTTCTGCTGAGATGTACCAGGCACGGTGTATTGGTTCACAATCCCCTGACCCTTACAAAACTCATAAAATGGACTAGGAGCTTGACCCACATCAGTATGTGTCACGGCCCCCGACCCGGTTTGACCCGTTTCAAGAGCCGCGGGACAGAAATCCCTTGGTATTTAATTAATTGAGTTTAACAGCGGAAGTTTATCATCAGGATCTTTTTAAGACTGAAATATTTCCCGATTATTTTATTTCACAACGCGGAATAAAACCCGGTAATTTACAATTATTTGATTTCATGAAGAAATCTTTTATTTTACAAAAACATGTTTCTTTATTTTATACTGAGCCACTTCTTTGAGCTTGTAGTGTTATATGGCACTTTTCCTGGATCATAACAGATCACCTGAAACATGTTTGAAAAAAAGTTTTGTCAGCGGGAAATACTGAGTGAATCATTCTATTTTGCATAATGATGCATAGTTATCAATTACAGCATAAGAGCGATTACAATGGCTTCTATCTTATTTTTATCTGGCACTCTGTCACAATGGTGACGATGGTCATACCACTATTAGATCAATGAACCTAAATAGTGATGATTATCCCTATAGGTCAATGAATCTAACAGTGATTATCCCGAGTAGGTCAATGAACCTACTGGGAGAAAATTAGTAATGTGCACAATACCCCACTAACCAGTAATTCAAGATATCCATGACTTAGTCCCTGTAATTATAACTTTTGAAAATAATTTGAGGTATTGTAAAATAGTTGATAAAAAGAGAATGACTCACATTGCAGATTTATACGGGCAGAGTTCAGACTACTGATTTAGCCTTTTCAATCCTATATTTAATAACAGGCACACAATTCAGTTAATAACTTAATACAGCATTTACGATAACTCACGAGATCAAATTCTCACAGCGAATGACAAAGTGCTATGCTTAAACATCCATCGAATTAACGACTAATGACAAAGCATAACCCTAATGTGGGCGGCACTTAAACATCCATTGGATATATTGATCTCGGACCATGAATCGTATCAGCGATCGAGTTAATACCCTGATTGCGGCGTCGATTAGTGATCGTGTGTGTGTTTTGGAAGTATTTCTACGATATCTCAGCGTAGAATTGAAATTTTAACGTCGTTTTTCTTCCTGAATTCAAGTCCCAAGGTCCTCTATTTATAGGAGAATTTTGACCTTTACGCGGCCCGCGTGAAATTAAGCTTATCCTTACGCGGCCCGCGTAGACATTATTTTTATGCATAGGGTTGCCACGTGTGGAACTAGCTCAGCTGAGTCGACGATTTCTGAAAATTCGAATTGGACAGCTATTTATGTGGATAAACGTAACTAGGAAATACCCCTCCTGAGTTTTAGGGGCCCTGATCCTGATTCTGATTTTTCTGAAAATCTTAGGGTTTGTGCAGAATCACTTGGGTTTCTTAATTAGGGTTTCCTATTGGTCAATTAAAATAATAAATATGACTTTTTGATGAGAGTTGTTACAGTATGTCTTCCATAATATTCACCGCCTCTATCTGATCTCACAACTTTAATCTGACGATCTAATTGCTTTTCAACTTCAGCCTTATAATCTTTAAAAGTTGTTAGAGATTCAGATTTTTCCTTAATTAGATACAAGTACATATAACGAGAATAATCATCAATGACAGTGATAAATGAAGTATGTCCTGTTATGCCAGTGATTTGGTAGGGACCACTAATGTCAGTGTGAATGAGTTCTAATAAATTAGAACTCCTAGTGGCACCTTTCTTATTCGCTAATGTCATTTTACCTTTAAGACATTTGACACATGTTCCAAAATCAGAGAAATCGAGAGGAGGTAAGACTTCATCCTTTACAAGACGATTTAATCGTTCTTTTAAAATGTGGCCTAAACGCTGATGCCACAACATGGATGAAGTCTCTAAGTCTCGTTTCTCTTCCATCGTTGTGAATGATTCATTAATGTTATATGACAACAAAGATTTGGAAAAGCCATCATCTAGTTCTAATCTATAGAGACCACCATCCAGAACACCAGTACCATAAAGAACAGAATCATAGAGGATAGAGAGTTTGCGATGACCATGGGAAACAATAAAACCATCCATGTCTAACTTTGGTCCTGATACAAGGTTCCGAGTTACCTCAGGAACATATAAGGTATCATAAAGTTTAATACATAAACCAGTTTTCATAACTAATTGTAATGTTCCAATGGCCTTCACTTCTAATTCTCGATCATCCCCAACCTTAAGCGTTCTTTGGTTTCTTTCCAGCTTCCGGATTGAAAGGAATCCCTGAGTTGAATTGGTAACATGAACCATAGAACCAGAATCAAACCACCAAGAATTAGCAGGAACACTTAAATTATAGGACTCAAGTATCATAAAATAATTGTTACCTTTCTTAGCCAGCCACTCCTTAAAGTCAGGGCATTCCTTCTGCATGTGTCCTGTCTTTTTACAGAATTTGCAGCGGATACTGCCTAAGGAGTTCTTAGAGCTGGAAGGTGCACTTGTATTAGGATTAGGCCTTTGGACTTTTAAAGCATCCTTCCTCTGATGATTGTTCTTCCTTTTCTTAGGATTGGAGGTGGTGAAGTTTGCAACATCGGTGGTGCGCTCCATCCTCATACGCTCTTCCTCCTGTACGCACATAGCGACCAGCTCACTCATCGTCCATTTGTCCTTCTGAGTGTTGTAATTGATCTTGAATGCTTCAAAGGATGAAGGAAGCGAAGTAATGATGAAATGAACGAGGAAACGATCACTGATTTCCATTTCCAGCCCCTTCAGCTTATTGGCCATGTCATTCATCATCATGACGTGCTCACGAATGCCGCTCCTCCCATCATACTTAGTTGTCACCAGCTTGAGAATAAGAGTACTAGCGTGTGCTTTAGACGTCCCCTTGAACTGCGCCTCCACAGAAGCCAAGTAGGTTTTAGCATCTTCAGAATCAGGAATAGCTCCCCTGATTGCATTTGCTTATGGACTGCTTCATGAACATGAGAGACATGTGGTTACACCTAGTCCACTTTTCATGAGTTAACTGCTGAGCAGCAGTACTTTGTGGAGTAAGGTCCGCTGGCTTATCCTCTCTTAGAGCATAGTCAAAGTCCAGCAATCCAAGTGTGTAACATCCCGAAAATGCAAAACTTTATATTAGAACTATAAAGTGTATAATAAACAAGAAAAAGCTAACTAGGATAAATAACCTAGTTAGGAGTCTTGTAGTAACACACGAAGGGGTTAAAACTCTAAAAATATAAACTAAATAAGAGTGGAGGGGCCTAGGTTGTCAAAAATTGAAACTTGTATTACCATTATTTGATAAAAACAAAACCAAACACCCCATTAGAGGGGGTCTGGTCGATCAAGAGCAGGAGAGGGCGACACCCTCATCCTCAAAACCCTAAATCTACTAAACTCTCAAATTGAAGGCCAAAATCCAGTTGAAATCGGAATCTGAACATAGAATCGTGATCACCTCGTCAAAGGGGTCATAAGGTATGTTAAATTAGGTCATTTTGATTCGATTCAAAGTTCATGCATGTGATTGAAATCGAGTGTAGAGCTTAATTATGTGTTGTAAACATGAAATTGGAAGTGATATAAGGTGTAGGGACAAACCCTAGATGAATTCTTGATAAATTCTTGCATGTTAATTGTAAGGATCAAAATGACCATAGTGGGTGACTAATATGTTAGTGGAACTTGATAAACACTAGGATTAACACTCTTGTTCTAGTGTAAACTGAAATTATGAGGAAATCTCTAAATTGTTGATG
Source organism: Helianthus tuberosus (assembly GCA_030545235.1). Classification (NCBI taxonomy): domain Eukaryota; kingdom Viridiplantae; phylum Streptophyta; class Magnoliopsida; order Asterales; family Asteraceae; genus Helianthus; species Helianthus tuberosus. The sequence goes on from CM060436.1 coordinate 37,380,537, forward strand.
TTAAAATATGGACATGTAGTCTAATTTAAGCTAATTATGGTGATAAACTCAAGTCATGAACTTGGTTTAGACCATGTAGAAATCTGACCCGCTAGGTGTTTGATAAAACGCCTAAATGAGGGTTAAAGTGTTAAAGGTTGGGTAAAACGCAGATTTGAATATGTTAAGAAATAATGCGTTAAAGCTTATGAAAGAGGTCTAATCTTGTTATGAATTGAACTCTTTAGGCAAGGAATCCGGAACGTAAAGTGGACACGCCGGGGGTGATACACGCGGAAAAGGTGTGCTTTAAAGGTGCGTGACTTTAGTCTCGTTACATTATGTAAAAATGTTTGGTTTTAGTGTATAAATGATGTCGTAGTGTAATGATGCGTTTGATGTGTTGTTGAAGTGGCGAAGTTCACTAGACCGTCAAACGGGTCAAAATAAAGACTTGGAATTGGGTTTGGCTTGTCAATAAAGTGATGGTCTTCACTAGATAGCCAAACGGGTCGAAGTGAGACTTGTAAAGGAATCATGTGGGTAGAGACTTGAAAGTTTCATATCTCGCTAGGTGATGGATTTTACCACACCAATAAATTGGTTATGTTGATTTAAGTCTACGAACCCGTGATATCGGGTCAAACACTAGAGGTCAATAAGATGTGTCGTTTGAAACGGAATATTGAATTCCGAAGAAACGAGCTTCTAGTTCCAAGGAAACATGAAGCCATGAATAACGTAAACACACCAAGATGTACAAGCCCGGGAACTTGGGTAATGGCATCTAAAAGGTTAGAATAAGAAATTTGAAATATACCCTTATAGTTAGAAGGGATCGAATAATTGCAAGTATAGTAACTTTTAGCCGAATGATCGGCGAGATAAATATTGGTATGATAAACAAAACGAACATGTCCGTAATGAATTTACAGACATACAGGAAGGAAATAGCCTAAATCGGTATGCGAATTGGAGCGAAATTCACAAAATAGTCAAATGGCAAAATCCCAGCGTCCACCGTAAATTACGGTCTCCACCGTAATTTACGGTGGAAATAAAAAATGTTACGGTGGGATATCCCTGTGTTACGGCAGAACCAAAATCATTCAGGGTCTACCGTAACTTACGGTAGACACCGTAAGTTACGGTGGAGCCCAGAAAACTTGTATTTTATCCACTTTTCGATGTCGGAATTTGTATATATATATGCTATACTAATGTCAAAACTAATGTCTTTAGTTGTTTGACCCTAGGTATGGATGAGGTCCTCCCGGATGGTAATCAAGTACATTGTCAAGAACCAAACACGCATTTTGAAGCTTCCGCACCAAACTTAATTTTCTCTAGACTTTAATCGTGTTGTAAATGGTTGTTAACCGTGTTTTGAATCCTTTAAACTAGTTATTAGTTGACTAGCAAGGGTTAACTTAAAACTTGTTATGTACTATCTTGGCTTTGTTTTGGGTACTATTGTAATTATGTATGGTCTTTAAACACGAAAAGTTTTTGTAAACTCTGATTAGTATGAAGTTAATATAATTATTTATTAAATTCCGTCCAAATATTAAGGGTGTTACAAGTTGGTATCAGAGCTTAAGGTTGTTAACAAAGTGTTCGGTTCAAGCTTGATCAAGCATCCGGTAAGAATTAATTGTTCTAAGTAGAGTTACTAAGTATAAAAAGGGAATGATGAATAGATATGCATGGGAAGAGCGTGTTAATACACTCAAACCCGGAAAGTGCATTAAATAAGAGCTGTAAAGACAAGTTATGAACTTGAATAAACCGAAGTAAATAAACCATATGCTATAGATGAAATGTTTAACGCTTGATGTAAACATTTCAGTTAAAGATGACGGATAAAGGTAATGATGATACGGTGCCGAGAGTCACCGAGCAAACGAGAGAAGTGATTGCTGAGGAGGTAGGAAAGGCAATCGAAAACAGTTTGTCGGGTTTCATCGACAAAATCCAAAACACGGTATTATCAGTAGTGGAGGAAAGAATTAAGAAATTGGAGGATAATACCAATTTCGCAAAGGAGAAGTCGGGAGTACGAAAGTCTTGTTCATATAAAGAGTTCATGGCGTGCAAGCCGCCAATCTACAACGGGGAGGTTGACCTGATAATATGCCAACGGTGGCTAAGCGATATAGATGGAGTATTCGAAAGGACTCATTGTGATCCAGACGATTACGTAGCCTATGGCACGGGTCAGTTAAGGGGTCAAGCGAAAGACTGGTGGGATAACAAGAAGAAAGAAATTGGAAGCGAAGCGGCTAAAGCTATGACATGGGATGAGTTTAAGATGCCGTTTCTTAAACATCACAGTACCAAGGCAGTCTAACAAGATCAAGGAAGAATTCATGCAGCTTCGACACAAGGGTGAATCTATTGATAAAATCACGGGAATGTTCATGGATAAGATGAATTTTTGTGATGAATTGATAATGAATGAGGAGCAGAAAATATATTATTATTATAATATGTTGAGCTCCGAGTATAGGGAGTTTATGACTCCTTCAAAGTATGAGACTCTCACCGAGATTATAAACGTTTCTTGGGAACGGGAGATAGAGTTGAAGAAACAGATTGAAAGAGGTGAAAGAAGGGCGCAGATAGTCAATCCAAGCCCAAGGAAAAAGGCGCGCACAACAGAATCCTCAAAGAAACAAGAAGGGAAAAGCGGGTCATCAAACTGCAAGATATGCGGGAAGGGGTACAAAGGTGAGTGTCGGTTCAAGGACAAACCGTGTCCTATATGTGGGAAAACGGGGCACATGGTTGCGTTGTGTCCGGGGAAGGTGTCGGTGTGTTACAAATGCTACCAACCGGGTCACAAGAAATCTGAATGCCCGGAGTTGATCGGAAAGAAAGATGACAAGAATACACACACTGAGACACCAAGAGCAAAGGCAAGATCTTTCCAGTTAACAGCAGTGGAGGCAAAAACAGAGCCCGATGTGGTCTCAGGTATATTTGCCATAAATTCAATTCCTGCACATGTGTTATTTGATACGGGTGCGAATATATCCTTTGTTTCACATGGATTTATTCGACATCCTTCTTTTGTACTAACAAAATTGCCTATGCCATTAGAAGTAGAAATAGGTGATAACAAAAGTTTCCTTGTGTGTGATGTATGTCGAGATTGTAAGATAAACATTGACGATGAAGAATATACAATAGACTTGATTCCTATGTCGATGGGGGAATTCCAAGTAGTAGTCGGGATGGATTGGCTATCCCGATACCATGCGAGAGTCGTATGTTTCTGCAAGGAGATAAAATTAACATCTCCAAGTGGAAAATCTGTTACCATATACGGCGAAAAGAGGGGTAATCCCGTTATGTATTCAATGCTAAAAGCTCGCAAGCTCATGAGGAACGGTTGTAGGGCATTCATGATATACGCGAACGAACCAGACAAGAGATCACTAGAGATTGAAGATGTACCGGTGGTACGCGAATATGCCAACGTATTTCCAGAAGACCTACCGGGAATACCACCAGAACAGGAGGTAGAGTTCGGGATTGAACTGGTTCCGGGCGCGAAACCTGTGGCCAAGGCGCCGTATCGACTCGCACCATCAGAATTACAAGAATTGATGTTGCAAATTCAAGATCTGTTAGGCAAAGGGTTTATCCGGCCTAGTGTGTCTCCGTGGGGCGCACCGGTGCTATTTGTGAAAAAGAAGGATGGGAGCATGCGCATGTGTATCGACTACATGGAGTTAAATAAACTTACGGTGAAGAATCGATACCCACTCCCAAGAATCGACGATTTATTTGATCAATTGCAAGGCGCAAGTTGGTTCTCCAAAATCGACCTTAGATCGAGTTACCATCAGTTGAAAGTCAAGGAGGAAGATATACCGAAGACGGCTTTCCGTACACGGTATGGACATTACGAGTTCCTTGTGATGTCCTTCGGGTTAACTAATGCACCCGCGGCTTTCATGGACCTCATGAACCGAGTCTGTAAGCCTATGCTAGATAAGTCGGTAATAGTGTTCATTGATGATATCTTGATATATTCGAAGAATGAAGCGGAACACACAAATCATTTGCGTGAAGTATTAGAGACGCTCAGAAAAGAGAAATTGTATGCAAAGTTCTCGAAATGTGCTTTCTGGTTGCGAGAAGTACAATTCCTCGGGAACATCATTAGTGCAAACGGGGTGTTAGTAGACCCGTCAAAGATAGAAGCCGTGGCGAGATGGGATCCACCGAATAATCCTTCGGAGATCAGAAGCTTTTTGGGGCTTGCGGGTTATTATCGAAGATTCATACAGGATTTCTCCAAAATTGCTATGCCATTAACCAAGTTAACCCGTAAGGACGAAAAGTTTAACTGGGGCGATGATCAAGAAAGGGCGTTCCAAACGCTTAAGGGAAAACTGACCCATGCACCGGTATTGTCATTACCGGATGGAACAGACGACATGGTAGTTTACTCAGATGCATCACATTCGGGGCTTGGCTGCGTTTTGATGCAACGGGGCAAGGTTATAGCCTATGCCTCGAGGCAGCTAAAGACTCATGAGAAGAGATATCCTACCCATGACCTCGAGTTGGCGGCAGTGGTGTTCGCCTTGAAAATATGGAGGCATTATTTGTATGGGGTGAAATGCACTATCTTTACCGACCATAAAAGCTTGATGTATTTCTTCGATCAGAATGAATTAAATATGAGGCAGAGGCGGTGGTTAGAAACCGTCAAAGACTTTGATTGTGAAATACATTACCACCCCGGGAAGGCTAATGTAGTGGCAGACGCGTTGAGCCGAAAGACAGATTATACGCCTATTCGAGTACGATCGATGCAACTAATTGTGACTTCGGGTTTGCTTGAACAAATCCGAAAATCTCAAATTGAAGCAATAAAGGAAGAAAATGTGAAAAGGGAAAGAATAGCTGGGCAGTTAAAAGACCTGGAGGATGATAACCAAGGATTGAAAACTCGACTTGGGAGAATTTGGGTTCCAAACTCATATGGGGCCAAGGCACTTCTACTTGACGAGGCCCATAAATCTCGTTATTCGATACATCCGGGGGCGACCAAGATGTATAACGATTTAAAACAAAATTATTGGTGGCCTGGAATGAAAAGAGACATAGTGAAATATGTGGAGAAGTGTTTGACCTGCTTGCAAGTCAAAGCGGAGCACCAAAAGCCATATGGTAAGTTGCAACCATTGGACATCCCAGTTTGGAAATGGGAACAAATCACAATGGATTTGTTGACCAAATTGCCCAAAACAAATCGCGGATTTGATGCTATATGGGTAGTCGTGGATAGATTGACGAAAAGTGCTCACTTCATTCCGATTCGTGAGACTTATACATCTGAGAAGATGTCGGAGGTGTACACCAATGAGATCATAGCACGTCATGGAGTACCGATATCCATTGTGTCAGACAGAGATACTCGGTTTACTTCGAAATTTTGGGGCGAATTCCAAGAGAAAATGGGAACTAAATTGTTCATTAGCACTGCTTACCATCCACAAACGGATGGGCAAAGTGAGAGAACGATACAAACGTTGGAAGATATGTTGCGGGCTTGCATTATCGACTTCGGGGGTAGTTGGGATGTCTATCTACCCTTGGTTGAATTCTCGTATAACAACATCTACCACGCGAGCATTAAAATGACCCCTTATGAAATGTTATATGGAAGAAAGTTTCGAACCCCGGTATGTTGGGGAGAAGTGGGTCCACGAGGACTAGCTCCTACTGATATAATCCGAACTACGAATGAGAAGATCGACTTGGTCCGAGCTCACCTAAAGGCGGCTCAAGATCGACAAAAAGCGTACGCGGATAAACGAAAGAGACCGATTGAATTTCAAATCGGCGATAAAGTAATGCTGAAAGTATCGCCGTGGAAAGGAATAATACGGTTCAGAAAAAGAGGGAAGTTGAGCCCAAAATTTATTGGGCCATTTAGAATCACCGAACGGGTTGGCAAAGTAGCATATCGTCTCGAATTACCCAAGGAGTTGAGTGGGATTCATAGCACATTCCACGTGTCATATCTCCGAAAATGTCTAGCAGATGAAACTGCTCGTATTCGCTATGATGATATCGAGGTGGATAACAGCCTCAACTATGCAGTAAAGCCAATTGCGATATTAGATCGTAAAGAGAAGAGTTTGAGGAACAAAGTAATTAACCAAGTGAAGGTTAAATGGGAACACAGGAAGGGTGCGGATACCACATGGGAGTCCGAAGAAGAGATGCAACTGCTCTACCCTAAACTATTTGGTACGTATTACGGTTTCAGGGACGAAACCCTTTTTAAGAGGGGTGGACTTGTAACATCCCGAAAATGCAAAACTTTATATTAGAACTATAAAGTGTATAATAAACAAGAAAAAGCTAACTATGATAAATAACCTAATTAGTTAGGAGTCTTGTAGTAACACACGAAGGGGTTAAAACTCTAAAAATATAAATTAAATAAGAGTGGAGGGGCTTAGGCTGTCAAAAATTGAAACTTGTATTACCATTATTTGATAAAAACAAAACCAAACACCCCATTAGAGGGGGTTTGGTCGATCAAGAGCAGGAGAGGGCGACACCCTCATCCTCAAAACCCTAAATCTACTAAACTCTCAAATTGAAGGCCAAAATCCAGTTGAAATCGGAATCTGAACATAGAATCGTGATCACCTCGTCAAAGGGGTCATAAGGTATGTCAAATTAGGTCATTTTGATTCGATTCAAAGTTCATGCATGTGATTGAAATCGAGTGTAGAGCTTAATTATGTGTTGTAAACATGAAATTAGAAGTGATATAAGGTGTAGGGACAAACCCTAGATGAATTCTTGATAAATTCTTGCATGTTAATTGTAAGGATCAAAATGACCATAGTGGGTGACTAATATGTTAGTGGAACTTGATAAACATTAGGATTAACACTCTTTTTCTAGTGTAAACTGAAATTATGAGGAAATTTCTAAATTGTTGATGTTAAAATATGGACATGTAGTCTAATTTAAGCTAATTATGGTGATAAACTCAAGTCATGAACTTGGTTTAGACCATGTAGAAATCTGACCCGCTAGGTGTTTGATAAAACGCCTAAATGAGGGTTAAAGTGTTAAAGGTTGGGTAAAACGCAGATTTGAATATGTTAAGAAATAATGCGTTAAAGCTTATGAAAGAGTTCAAATCTTGTTATGAATTGAACTCTTTAGGCAAGGAATCCGGAACGTCAAGTGGACACGCCGGGGGTGATACACGCGGAAAAGGTGTGCTTTAAAGGTGCGTGACTTTAGTCTCGTTACATTATGTAAAAATGTTTGGTTTTAGTGTATAAATGATGTCGTAGTGTAATGATGCGTTTGATGTGTTGTTGAAGTGGCGAAGTTCACTAGACCGTCAAACGGGTCAAAATAAAGACTTGGAATTGGGTTTGGCTTGTCAATAAAGTGATGGTCTTCACTAGATATCCAAACGGGTTGAAATGAGACTTGTAAAGGAATCATGTGGGTAGAGACTTGAAAGTTTCATATCTCGCTAGGTGATGGATTGTACCACACCAATAAATTGGTTATGTTGATTTAAGTCTACGAACCCGTGATATCGAGTCAAACACTAGAGGTCAATAAGATGTGTCGTTTGAAACGAAATATTGAATTCCGAAGAAACGAGCTTCTAGTTCCAAGGAAACATGAAGCCATGAATAACGTAAACACACCAAGATGTACAAGCCCGGGAACTTGGGTAATGGCATCTAAAAGGTTAGAATAAGAAATTTGAAATATACCCTTATAGTTAGAAGGGATCGAATAATTGCAAGTATAGTAACTTTTAGCAGAATGATCGGCGAGATAAATATTGGTATGATAAACAAAACGAACATGTCCGTAATGAATTTACAGACATACATGAAGGAAATAGCCTAAATCGGTATGCGAATTGGAGCGAAATTCACAAAATAGTCAAATGGCAAAATCCCAGCGTCCACCGTAAATTACGGTCTCCACCGTAATTTACGGTGGAAATAAAAAATGTTACGGTGGGATATCCCTGTGTTACGGCAGAACCAAAATCATTCAGGGTCTACCGTAACTTACGGTAGACACCGTAAGTTACGGTGGAGCCCAGAAAACTTGTATTTTATCCACTTTTCGATGTCGGAATTTGTATATATATATGCTATACTAATGTCAAAACTAATGTCTTTAGTTGTTTGACCCTAGGTATGGATGAGGTCCTCCCGGATGGTGATCAAGTACATTGTCAAGAACCGAACACGCATTTTGAAGCTTCCGCACCAAACTTAATTTTCTCTAGACTTTAATCGTGTTGTAAATGGTTGTTAACCGTGTTTTGAATCCTTTAAACTAGTTGTTAGTTGACTAGCAAGGGTTAACTTAAAACTTGTTATGTACTATCTTGGCTTTGTTTTGGGTACTATCGTAATTATGTATGGTCTTTAAACACGAAAGGTTTTTGTAAACTCTGATTAGTATGAAGTTAATATAATTATTTATTAAATTCCGTCCAATTATTAAGGGTGTTACAAGTTGGTATCAGAGCTTAAGGTTGTCAACAAAGTGTTCGGTTCAAGCTTGATCAAGCATCCGGTAAGAATTAATTGTTCTAAGTAGAGTTACTAAGTATAAAAAGGGAATGATGAATAGATATGCACGGGAAGAGCGTGTTAATACACTCAACCCCGGAAAGTGCATTAAATAAGAGCGGTAAAGACAAGTTATGAACTTGAATAAACCAAAGTAAATAAACCATATGCTATAGATGAAATGTTTAACGCTTAATGTAAACATTTCAGTTAAAGATGACGGATAAAGGTAATGATGATACGGTGCCGAGAGTCACCGAGAAAATGAGAGAAGTGATTGCTGAGGAGGTAGGAAAAGCAATCGAAAACAGTTTGTCGGGTTTCATCGACAAAATCCAAAACACGGTATTATCAGTAGTGGAGGAAAGAATTAAGAAATTGGAGGATAATACCAATTTCTCAAAGGAGAAGTCGGGAGGACGAAAGTCTTGTTCATATAAAGAGTTCATGGCGTGCAAGCCGCCAATCTACAACGGGGAGGTTGACCCGATAATATGCCAACGGTGTCTAAGCGATATAGATGGAGTATTCGAAAGGACTCATTGTGATCCAGACGATTACGTAGCCTATGGCACGGGTCGGTTAAGGGGTCAAGCGAAAGACTGGTGGGATAACAAGAAGAAAGAAATTGGAAGCGAAGCGGCTAAAGCTATGACATGGGATGAGTTTAAGACGCCGTTTCTTAAACATCACAGTCCCAAGGCAGTCATTAACAAGATCAAGGAAGAATTCATGCAGCTTCAACACAAGGGTGAATCTATTGATAAAATCATGGGAATGTTCATGGATAATATGAAGTTTTGTGATGAATTGATAACGAATGAGGAGCAGAAAATATATTATTATTATAATATGTTGAGCGCCGAGTATAGGGAGTTTATGACTCCTTCAAAGTATGAGACTCTCACCGAGATTATAAACGTTGCTCGGGAACGTGAGATAGAGTTGAAGAAACAGATTGAAAGAGGTGAAAGAAGGGCGCAGATAGTCAATCCAAGCCCAACGAAAAAGGCACGCACAACAGAATCCTCAAAGAAACAAGAAGGGAAAAGCGAGTCATCAAACTGCAAGATATGCGGGAAGGGGCACAAAGGTGAGTGCCGGTTCAAGGACAAACCGTGTCCTATATGTGGGAAAACGGGGCACATGGCTGCGTTGTGTCCGGGGAAGGTGTCGGTGTGTTACAAATGCTACCAACCGGGTCACAAGAAATCTGAATGCCCAGAGTTGATCGGAAAGAAAGATGACAAGAATACACACACTGAGACACCAAGAGCAATGGCAAGATCTTTCCAGTTAACAGCAGTGGAGGAAAAAACAGAGCCCGATGTGGTCTCAGGTATATTTGCCATAAATTCAATTCCTGCACATGTGTTATTTGATACGGGTGCGAATATATCCTTTGTTTCACATGGATTTATTCGACATCCTTCTTTTGTACTAACAAAATTGCCTATGCCATTAGAAGTAGAAATAGGTGATAACAAAAGTTTCCTTGTGTGTGATGTATGTCGAGATTGTAAGATAAACATTGACGATGAAGAATATACAATAGACTTGATTCCTATGTCGATGGGGGAATTCCAAGTAGTAGTCGGGATGGATTGGCTATCCCGATACCATGCGAGAGTCGTATGTTTCTGCAAGGAGATAAAATTAACATCTCCAAGTGGAAAATCTGTTACCATATACGGCGAAAAGAGGGGTAATCCCGTTATGTATTCAATGCTAAAAGCTCGCAAGCTCATGATGAACGGTTGTAGGGCATTCATGATATACGCGAACGAACCAAACAAGAGATCACTAGAGATTGAAGATGTATCGGTGGTACGCGAATATGCCAACGTATTTCCGGAAGACCTACCGGGAATACCACCAGAACAGGAGGTAGAGTTCGGGATCGAACTGGTTCCGGGCGCGAAACCTGTGGCCAAGGCGCCGTATCGACTCGCACCATCAGAATTACAAGAATTGATGTCGCAAATTCAAGATCTGTTAGACAAAGGGCTTATCCGGCCTAGTGTGTCTCCGTGGGGTGCACCGGTGCTATTTGTGAAAAAGAAGGATGGGAGCATGCGTATGTGTATCGACTACAGGGAGTTAAATAAACTTACGGTGAAGAATCGATACCCACTCCCAAGAATCGATGATTTATTTGATCAATTGCAAGCCGCAAGTTGGTTCTCCAAGATCGACCTTAGATCGGGATACCATCAGTTGAAAGTCAAGGAGGAAGATATACCGAAGACGGCTTTCCGTACACGGTATGGACATTACGAGTTCCTTGTGATGTCCTTCGGGTTAACTAATGCACCCGCGGCTTTCATGGACCTCATGAACCGAGTCTGTAAGCCTATGCTAGATAAGTCGGTAATAGTGTTCATTGATGATATCTTGATATATTCGAAGAATGAAGCGGAACACACAAATCATTTGCGTGAAGTATTAGAGACTCTCAGAAAAGAGAAATTGTATGCAAAGTTCTCGAAATGTGCTTTCTGGTTGCGAGAAGTACAATTCCTCGGGAACATCATTAGTGCAAACGGGGTGTTAGTAGACCCGTCAAAGATAGAAGCCGTGGCGAGATGGGATCCACCGAAGAATCCTTCGGAGATCAGAAGCTTTTTGGGGCTTGTGGGTTATTATCGAAGATTCATACATGATTTCTCCAAAATTGATATCCCATTAACCAAGTTAACCCGTAAGGACGAAAAGTTTAACTGGGGCGATGATCAAGAAAGGGCGTTCCAAACGCTTAAGGGAAAACTGACCCATGCACCGGTATTGTCATTACCGGATGGAACAGACGACATGGTATGTCACGACCCCCGACCCACCCTGGACGGAATCGGGAGTCGCGAACAGCCCAGTGGTACCGGTGATTATTTTTGAAAACGTTGCAGCAGAAATTTCATCAGAACCGTGAGTTAGGAAAAATATCAGAGTTTAGAAACACCGGATTTTATTTATTTTAAATAGATGGGATAAACCCATGTTTTACAAAGGTAGCTTTAATAAAGATAAATTTTATTACATAAAACAATATTTCTAAATTTTAATTTAATTAATAAAATAAGCCACTTCTTGATGCCTTTCAGTGCCGTATCCAACGCTTACTTCCATATAGTGTAATTACCTGAAAAGTGTTTTAAAAAGGTTTTGTCAGCGGGAAATACTGAGTGAATCATTCTATTTTGCATAATGATGCATAGTTATTAATTACAGCATAAGAGCGATTACAATGGCTTCTATCTTATTTTTATCTGGCTCTCTGTCACAATGGTGACAAGTCACAATGGTGACGATGGTCATACCACTATTAGATCAATGAACCTAAATAGTGATGATTATCCCTGTAGGTTAATGAACCTAACAGTGATTATCCCGAGTAGGTCAATGAACCTAACTGGGAGAAAATTAGTAATGTGCACAATACCCCACTAACCAGTAATTCAAGATATCCATGACTTAGTCCCTGTAATTATAACCTTGAAAAATAATTTGAGGTGTTGTAAAATAGTTGATAAAAAGAGAATGACTCAAATTATAATCATGCAGATTCATACTGGTAGAATTTAATCTACAGATAAGCTTTGATAGATTGCAGATTTATACAAACAGAGCTTAGCCTATTGATTAGCCTTATAACCTAGTGCACACGAACTAGGTAGATAACTTAATACAGCATTTACGATAACTCACGAGATAAAACCCTCACAACGAATGACAAAGTGCAATACTTATCAATTCAGCGGATTCACAACGAATGACAGAGCATAGTTCGAGTTCGAACAGCACTCAAACATTCAAGTCGAAATCACGATGAATAACAAAGTATAACCCAAGTTTGAGCAGCACTTAAACATTCATTGGATAGTTTAATCGATCGGACATTGAATCGTAGCAGCGATTGAGTTAATACCCGGCATCGTAGCAGCACCCCCCTCTACTAATTAGTGTTTTTTAGAGTAATTGGACGATATCTCAGCGTACGTTTGGAATTTGATCGTCGCTCAAATGTCAGAATTCAAGTGCCAAGGCCTGCTATTTATACACGAATTTTACCAGGCTTACGGACCGTAAGACTAAACCCTTACGGTCCGTAAGGGACACGTATTTTCCATAGGCTTGCCGCGTGTGGGACTAGGCCTGCTGAGTCGACGAAACTTTTAAATTCGATTTTTATAATAAGTTATAAGGATAAACATCGAGTAGGGAATGCCCCCCCTGAGTTTTAGGGGCCCTGATCCTGATTCTGATAGTTCTGATAATTTTAGGGTTTGTGTAGAATCAATTGGGTGTCTTAATTAGGGTTTCCTATTAGATAAAATAATAAAATAAATAGGACTTTTAATGAGGGTTGTTATATCAGGGTCCGGGTTTATACTTACGGAACGTTTTTAGGACGTTTTTGTGTGAGTCGTTACATTCTACCCACCTTAATAAAAATCTCGTCCTCGAGATTTACTGGAATACTTTTTCTTTATCTCAGATTCCAGCTCCCAAGTGTATTTGGGTTATGATATTTCTTTTAGATTTATGTCATATTTGAGTCAACAAAATGACACAGATTAGATATCAATTTTTGTGAATAAGAGTTGTACCATAAGTAGGATTCAATGGTTTAACTGAATTAGTTCAGGAAATCGATAATAATCGAATAAGAGAAAATGATATAATTTCCAATGTGACTGGGTTCAAGCCAAAAGATATATGATCAATAGATATTTAGAATGAATGTGAAGGATTTTTAGAAATAAAATTCTTTGTCAAAAGAAAGCTTACTTTGATTGGCAACTGAGGAAGACTTAGAATTTGATAGGTTTAAAATAAAATTAAAGCATGAAAAATGAATTGTAAATTTTTTTTTTTAAATTATGATATGAGAAAATCATTGTGCTGAGATGAGTGAATTGTAATGATACACCAAAAGACAATAGAGTTAGTGTATCATTAATTAAAGTTCCAAGTTGTTTTAATTGTGAAACAATGTGATAGTACACTATTAGTGACCATATTTTTCATACTATATACTAGAGATCGAAATATAATAAAATAAGTTGTTTTGGCATGGCCAAATATATTTATAAAGCAAAAGTAATATATTTTATTTGTTACACATTTTTACTATATGTAATTGGTTACTGCTTTTAAATAAATATTATTTTAGTATTTTACTATACTATGTAAAATAACTTATATTTACTATGTAATATATATTACAAAATTCTGCAATGAAGTTATTATTTTTACAAAATATTTTAGTATTTTTGTAAAAGAAATCACTATTATTTATAATGTTTTATTTGTCCTTTTTATTGTATGAAAATATGTCTTCTCCAAAGTATATATATTTTCATATATAATTAAAATTTACTAAATAAGTATGATGACTTAATTTATATTAACTAGTCATTATCATGATGGATATTGGTTAGTGCTGCCTTGTTTAAGCATAGGTGGCCAGTCCATGCCTAACTAAGGCTAGGCTATCCAATACCTACCCTTGACAATAACCCTAGTATTAAAAATAATCTTTAACACTACTACTTATTAATATATTATTATTAATAAAATTATCAATAATAAATAACTAAACAATAACTTTAAATAAAAGTATACCTCAAATATAATTTCTTCATCGCAATGGTTTAAAATATAGTAATACTATATTTGTAAATTAAGTAATTCCATATATAATCAATTAAATTTATATATACTGTTTTTCGATCAATGATGATAGAGCAATAAATATTATGAAAGGCTCGATTGACATTTGTAATAATTATTAAGAGATATACCGAAATATAAATTTGGGTATCATTATTTGAGCACATGATTGTTTTAAGATTACTTGTATAGAATAAATCAACAAAGTGGATTTAATATAAATAATTAAATGATTAAATCCGAGATTAGCGAAATCTTCAGATTTTGTGTAAATATTACCACAAAGTGATTTTGATCACAGAAATGATTTAGTGAAGTCGAGGATCACACAAGCATGTTATAGTTCAAGAGAATTGAAATGCTTATTGGGATTATTCCGAATATGATGGTTTTAATTCATCATATGGAATTTTGAATTGAATGAGCAAGTTCAAACAATTGAACTTGGTTTAAACAAAACGAGTTTAAATAAGAAAGTTCAGACATGGTTATAACAGAAATCATGGATACCAAAGGAAATTGAGTTTTTCAAAAATTTATTGACTTGTTATTAAGAGTCATCATTTAGTAATAATGTGGTTCACCGTGCCAAAATCAAGTCTAACTAAAGGATATTTGAGTTTGGATAAAACGACAAATTAGAATGAAGCCCTCCAGTGGAATTCAGAAATTAAACGAACCACATGCGCAACAAACAGTGCATGTGTAACGTGTGGATTTACCAAGAAATGAAATGAATCAATATCTGCTACTATGAAATAAATACTCCTGGTATGATGACAGTTAGGAAAAGTAGAAATGTGAAAGTCAACTTATTATATACAGAAGTCAGAATTTCAACGGAAGAAATATAAGAACTTCTATCTGGAATTTCGAGTGATAACCGTTATTAAATGACATTACCAGGGAATGTCAAATAAAATGAAATAGGGAATTTGCAAAAGTATATGACTCCTTTTTCAGTGCTAATACTTATGACTCTGATTAGACTGTGCACCGATGTTTTTGTAAAATCTTGTTCTAGCGTATCTCAGTGATATTCTTGTCGTTTGTAGGATCATGTGGCAAAGTGTTTCTTTTTTAGTAGTTCTTCTACTGATGGAATTAACATTGGTGTCATCGTGCTCAATTTATATTTTCCAAAGGTCTTGCCTTGGAAGTCGTATGTGATATAATTCATCTTATGTGGGCGTTTAAATTTTTTTAAATTTTCATGTGTTTTCTTGTTATCACAACTTTATATGCTTCTTATTTGCATTAATAATTTATGGTAACGCGTTAGAAATTCTTTTGATGGTGTTTTAAAGGTTTTCCATTGTTTAATTTATCACACGAATTACGAGACAGATGATCAAACGAAATAATGTTGGATATCGGAAAAGAGATTCCTGGTAAAGAAATCTAGACACAGATACTTGTGTTTTATTCCAAATTAACTTTTGAAATTCCTTATAGATATGTATATCTATATAATCATATATTTCATATGCGGAAATAAACATTCCATCTATCAGGTCAATGTATTTAACAACTTCATATTTCCAAATACTAGTCAGATATCATATCATGATACTATTTAGGGAAATCTTGTTACTTGCTGACATATTATATACCTTCTTACCCGGTTCTCGCCGGAGAGGTATTTTCAGTATATCCGGACAAACTGGAGAGTCTGCTACATCATACCCAGTCTTGCCGAAGAAAATTTTCTATTTCCCATAAATAGTATCTTTTAAAAAAAATGCCTATCTTATTAGGGCTTTTATTCAGAATTAAGGAAATTTGTATTTCCATAACATATCTTATTATTATTTTGACAACTGGACGATTCCTGTGACAGTGTCAATTTACTATTGATCATTCTTTCAACTAGTGACTCGTGTCATATTACTGTTGATCATTCTCTCAACTAGTAATTGCGGTCATATCACTGTTGATCATTCTTTCAACTAGTGATTCTAATCATAACACTGTTGATCATTCTCTCAACTAGTGCTTTTGGTCATGTCACTGTTGATCATTCTCTCAACTAGTGACTCTGGACTTAGTTGTCCCGTGACATTACTTCATCAATTACTTATGGCACACCAAAATTCCATCATATTTATTTGCACAAGTACTTAGCTTATCGTGAAGCTAATACTAAGGCATCTTTTCTTAAGTTCAAGTCTAAATGCTACCAGTTAACAGTAATCTCCTAACTCTTTTATATAAATTTAGGTATTATTATTACAACACCTAAAGGCTTAAAGCAGTGGCTCTGATACCACCTTCTGTCACGACCCCCGACCCACCCTGGACGGAATCGGGAGTCGCGAACAGCCCAGTGGTACCGGTGATTATTTTTGAAAACGTTGCAGCAGAAATTTCATCAGAACCGTGAGTTAGGAAAAATATCAGAGTTTAGAAACACCGGATTTTATTTATTTTAAATAGATGGGATAAACCCATGTTTTACAAAGGTAGCTTTAATAAAGATAAATTTTATTACATAAAACAATATTTCTAAATTTTAATTTAATTAATAAAATAAGCCACTTCTTGATGCCTTTCAGTGCCGTATCCAACGCTTACTTCCATATAGTGTAATTACCTGAAAAGTGTTTTAAAAAGGTTTTGTCAGCGGGAAATACTGAGTGAATCATTCTATTTTGCATAATGATGCATAGTTATTAATTACAGCATAAGAGCGATTACAATGGCTTCTATCTTATTTTTATCTGGCTCTCTGTCACAATGGTGACAAGTCACAATGGTGACGATGGTCATACCACTATTAGATCAATGAACCTAAATAGTGATGATTATCCCTGTAGGTTAATGAACCTAACAGTGATTATCCCGAGTAGGTCAATGAACCTAACTGGGAGAAAATTAGTAATGTGCACAATACCCCACTAACCAGTAATTCAAGATATCCATGACTTAGTCCCTGTAATTATAACCTTGAAAAATAATTTGAGGTGTTGTAAAATAGTTGATAAAAAGAGAATGACTCAAATTATAATCATGCAGATTCATACTGGTAGAATTTAATCTACAGATAAGCTTTGATAGATTGCAGATTTATACAAACAGAGCTTAGCCTATTGATTAGCCTTATAACCTAGTGCACACGAACTAGGTAGATAACTTAATACAGCTTTTACGATAACTCACGAGATAAAACCCTCACAACGAATGACAAAGTGCAATACTTAACAATTCAGCGGATTCACAACGAATGACAGAGCATAGTTCGAGTTCGAACAGCACTCAAACATTCAAGTCGAAATCACGATGAATAACAAAGTATAACCCAAGTTTGAGCAGCACTTAAACATTCATTGGATAGTTTAATCGATCGGACATTGAATCGTAGCAGCGATTGAGTTAAAACCCGGCATCGTAGCAGCACCCCCCTCTACTAATTAGTGTTTTTGAGAGTAATTGGACGATATCTCAGCGTACGTTTGGAATTTGATCGTCGCTCAAATGTCAGAATTCAAGTGCCAAGGCCTGCTATTTATACACGAATTTTACCAGGCTTACGGACCGTAAGACTAAACCCTTACGGTCCGTAAGGGACACGTATTTTCCATAGGCTTGCCGCGTGTGGGAGTAGGCCTGTTGAGTCGACGAAACTTTTAAATTCGATTTTTATAATAAGTTATAAGGATAAACATCGAGTAGGGAATGCCCCCCCTGAGTTTTAGGGGCCCTGATCCTGATTCTGATAGTTCTGATAATTTTAGGGTTTGTGTAGAATCAATTGGGTGTCTTAATTAGGATTTCCTATTAGATGAAATAATAAAATAAATAGGACTTTTAATGAGGGTTGTTATATCAGGGTCCGGGTTTATACTTACGGAACGTTTTTAGGACGTTTTTGTGTGAGTCGTTACATGGTAGTTTACTCAGATGCATCACATTCGGGGCTTGGCTACGTTTTGATGCAACGGGGCAAGGTTATAGCCTATGCCTCGAGGCAGCTAAAGACTCATGAGAAGAGATATCCTACCCATGTCCTCCAGTTGGCGGCAGTGGTGTTCGCCTTGAAAATATGGAGGCATTATTTGTATGGGGTGAAATGCACTATCTTTACTGACCATAAAAGCTTGAAGTATTTCTTCGATCAGAAGGAATTAAATATGAGGCAGAGGCGGTGGTTAGAAACCGTCAAAGACTTTGATTGTGAAATACATTACCACCCCGGGAAGGCTAATGTAGTGGCAGACGCGTTGAGCCGAAAGACAGATTATACGCCTATTCGAGTACGATCAATGCAACTAATTGTGACTTCGGGTTTGCTTAAACAAATCCGGAAATCTCAAATTGAAGCAATAAAGGAAGAAAATGTGAAAAGGGAAAGAATAGTTGGGCAGTTAAAAGAACTGGAGGATGATAACCAAGGATTGAAAACTTGACCTGGGAGAATTTGGGTTCCAAACTCATGTGGGGCCAAGGCACTTCTACTTGACGAGGCCCATAAATCTCGTTATTCGATACATCCGGGGGCGACCAAGATGTATAACGATTTAAAACAAAATTATTGGTGGCCTGGAATGAAAAGAGACATAGTGAAATATGTGGAGAAGTGTTTGACCTGCTTGCAAGTCAAAGCGGAGCACCAAAAGCTATATGGTAAGTTGCAACCAATGGACATCCCAGTTTGGAAATGGGAACAAATCATAATGGATTTGTTGACCAAATTTCCCAAAACAAATCGCGTGTTTGATGCTATATGGGTAGTTGTGGATAGATTGACGAAAAGTGCTCACTTCATTCCGATTCGTGAGACTTATACTTCCGAGAAGATGTCGGAGGTGTACACCAATGAGATCATAGCACGTCATGGAGTACCGATATCCATTGTGTCAGACAGAGATACTCGGTTTACTTCGAAATTTTGGCGCGAATTCCAAGAGAAAATGGGAACTGAATTGTTCATTAGCACTGCTTACCATCCACAAACGGATGGGCAAAGTGAGAGAACGATACAAACGTTGGAAGATATGTTGCGGGCTTTCATTATCGACTTCGGGGGTAGTTGGGATGTCTATCTACCCTTGGTTGAATTCTCGTATAACAACAGCTACCACGCGAGCATTAAGATGGCCCCTTATGAAATGTTATATGGAAGAAAGTGTCGAACCCCGGTATGTTGGGGAGAAGTGGGTCCACGAGGACTAGCTCCTACTGATATAATCCGAACTACGAATGAGAAGATCGACTTGGTCCGAGCTCACCTAAAGGCGGCTCAGGATCAACAAAAAGCGTACGCGGATAAACGAAAGAGACCGATTGAATTTCAAATCGGCGATAAAGTAATGCTGAAAGTATCGCCGTGGAAAGGAATAATACGGTTCAGAAAAAGAGGGAAGTTGAGCCCAAAATTTATTGGGCAATTTAGAATCACCGAATGGGTTGGCAAAGTAGCATATCGTCTCGAATTACCCGAGGAGTTGAGTGGGATTCATAGCACATTCCACGTGTCACATCTCCGAAAATGTCTAGCAGATGAAACTGCTCGTATTCGCTATGATGATATCGAGGTGGATAACAGCCTCAACTATGCAGTAAAGCCAATTGCGATATTAGATCGTAAAGAGAAGAGTTTGAGGAACAAAGTAATTAACCAAGTGAAGGTTAAATGGGAACACAGGAAGGGTGCGGATACCACATGGGAGTCCGAAGAAGAGATGCAACGGCTCTACCCTAAACTATTTGGTACGTATTACGGTTTCGGGGACGAAACCCTTTTTAAGGGGGGTGGACTTGTAACATCCCGAAAATGCAAAACTTTATATTAGAACTATAAAGTGTATAATAAACAAGAAAAAGCTAACTATGATAAATAACCTAGTTAGTTAGGAGTCTTGTAGTAACACACGAAGGGGTTAAAACTCTAAAAATATAAACTAAATAAGAGTGGAGGGGCTTAGGTTGTCAAAAATTGAAACTTGTATTACCATTATTTGATAAAAACAAAACCAAACACCCCATTAGAGGGGGTTTGGTCGATCAAGAGCAGGAGAGGGCGACGCCCTCATCCTCAAAACCCTAAATCTACTAAACTCTCAAATTGAAGGCCAAAATCCAGTTGAAATCGGAATCTGAACATAGAATCGTGATCACCCCGTCAAAGGGGTCATAAGGTATGTCAAATTAGGTCATTTTGATTCGATTCAAAATTCATGCATGTGATTGAAATCGAGTGTAGAGCTTAATTATGTGTTGTAAACATGAAATTGGAAGTGATATAAGGTGTAGGGACAAACCCTAGATGAATTCTTGATAAATTCTTGCATGTTAATTGTAAGGATCAAAATGACCATAGTGGGTGACTAATATGTTAGTGGAACTTGATAAACACTAGGATTAACACTCTTGTTCTAGTGTAAACTGAAATTATGAGGAAATGTCTAAATTGTTGATGTAAAAATATGGACATGTAGTCTAATTTAAGCTAATTATGGTGATAAACTCAAGTCATGAACTTGGTTTAGACCATGTAGAAATCTGACCCGCTAGGTGTTTGATAAAACGCCTAAATGAGGGTTAAAGTGTTAAAGGTTGGGTAAAACACAGATTTGAATATGTTAAGAAATAATGCGTTAAAGCTTATGAAAGAGTTCTAATCTTGTTATGAATTGAACTCTTTAGGCAAGGAATCCGGAACGTCAAGTGGACACGTCGGGGGTGATACACGCGAAAAAGGTGTGCTTTAAAGGTGCGTGACTTTAGTCTCGTTACATTATGTAAAAATGTTTGGTTTTAGTGTATAAATGATGTCGTAGTGTAATGATGTGTTTGATGTGTTGTTGAAGTGGCGAAGTTCACTAGACCGTCAAACGGGTCAAAATAAAGACTTGGAATTGGGTTTGGCTTGTCAATAAAGTAATGGTCTTCACTAGATAGCCAAACGGGTCGAAATGAGACTTGTAAAGGAATCATGTGGGTAGAGACTTGAAAGTTTCATATCTCGCTAGGTGATGGATTGTACCAAACCAATAAATTGGTTATGTTGATTTAAGTCTACGAACCCGTGATATCGGGTCAAACACTAGAGGTCAATAAGATGTGTCGTTTGAAACGGAATATTGAATTCCGAAGAAACGAGCTTCTAGTTCCAAGGAAACATGAAGCGATGAATAACGTAAACACACCAAGATGTACAAGCCCGGGAACTTGGGTAATGGCATCTAAAAGGTTAGAATAAGAAATTTGAAATATACCCTTATAGTTAGAAGGGATCGAATAATTGCAAGTATAGTAACTTTTAGCCGAATGATCGGCGAGATAAATATTGGTATGATAAACAAAACGAACATGTCCGTAATGAATTTACAGACATACAGGAAGGAAATAGCCTAAATCGGTATGCGAATTGGAGCGAAATTCACAAAATAGTCAAATGGCAAAATCCCAGCGTCCACCGTAAATTACGGTCTCCACCGTAATTTACGGTGGAAATAAAAAATGTTACGGTGGGATATCCCTGTGTTACGGTAGAACCAAAATCATTCAGGGTCTACCGTAACTTACGGTAGACACCGTAAGTTACGGTGGAGCCCAGGAAACTATTTTATCCACTTTTCGATGTCGGAATTTGTATATATATATATGCTATACTAATGTCAAAACTAATGTCTTTAGTTGTTTGACCCTAGGTATGGATGAGGTCCTCCCGGATGGTGATCAAGTACATTGTCAAGAACCGAACACGCATTTTGAAGCTTCCGCACCAAACTTAATTTTCTCTAGACTTTAATCGTGTTGTAAATGGTTGTTAACCGTGTTTTGAATCCTTTAAACTAGTTGTTAGTTGACTAGCAAGGGTTAACTTAAAACTTGTTATGTACTATCTTGGCTTTGTTTTGGGTACTATCGTAATTATGTATGGTCTTTAAACACGAAAAGTTTTTGTAAACTCTGATTAGTATGAAGTTAATATAATTATTTATTAAATTCCGTCCAATTATTAAGGGTGTTACAAGTTGGTATCAGTGCTTAAGGTTGTTAACAAAGTGTTCGGTTCAAGCTTGATCAAGCATCCGGTAAGAATTAATTGTTCTAAGTATAGTTACTAAGTATAAAAATGGAATGATGAATAGATATGCATGGGAAGAGCGTGTTAATACACTCAAACCCGGAAAGTGCATTAAATAAGAGTGGTAAAGACAAGTTATGAGCTTGAATAAACCGAAGTAAATAAACCATATGCTATAGATGAAATGTTTAACGCTTGATGTAAACATTTCAGTTAAAGATGACGGATAAAGGTAATGATGATACGGTGCCGAGAGTCACCGAGCAAACGAGAGAAGTGATTGCTGAGGAGGTAGGAAAGGCAATCGAAAACAGTTTGTCGGGTTTCATCGACAAAATCCAAAACACGGTATTATCAGTAGTGGCGGAAAGAATTAAGAAATTGGAGGATAATACCAATTTCGCAAAGGAGAAGTCGGGAGGACGAAAGCCTTGTTCATATAAAGAGTTCATGGCGTGCAAGCCGCCAATCTACAACGGGGAGGTTGACTCGATAATATGCCAACGGTGGCTAAGCGATATAGATGGAGTATTCGAAAGGACTCATTGTGATCCAGACGATTAGGTAGCCTATGGCACGGGTCAGTTAAGGGGTCAAGCGAAAGACTGGTGGGATAACAAGAAGAAAGAAATTGGAAGCGAAGCGGATAAAGCTATGACATGGGATGAGTTTAAGACACCGTTTCTTAAACATCACAGTCCCAAGGCAGTCATTAACAAGATCAAGGAAGAATTCATGCAGCTTCGACACAAGGGTGAATATATTGATAAAATCACGGGAATGTTCATGGATAAGATGAAGTTTTGTGATGAATTAATAACGAATGAGGAGCAGAAAATATATTATTTTTATAATATGTTGAGCGCCGAGTATAGGGAGTTTATGACTCCTTCAAAGTATGAGACTCTCACCGAGATTATAAACGTTGCTCGGGAACGTGAGATAGAGTTGAAGAAACAGATTGAAAGAGGTGAAAGAAGGGCACAGATAGTCAATCCAAGCCCAACGAAAAAGGCACGCACAACAGAATCCTCAAAGAAACAAGAAGGGAAAAGCGAGTCATCAAACTGCAAGATATGCGGGAAGGGGCACAAAGGTGAGTGCCGGTTCAAGGACAAACCGTGTCCTATATGTGGGAAAACGGGGCACACGGCTGCGTTGTGTCCGGGGAAGGTGTCGGTGTGTTACAAATGCTACCAACCGGGTCACAAGAAATCTAAATGCCCGGAGTTGATCGGAAAGAAAGATGACAAGAATACACACACTGAGACACCAAGAGCAAAGGCAAGATCTTTCCAGTTAACAGCAGTGGAGGCAAAAACAGAGCCCGATGTGGTCTCAGGTATATTTGCCATAAATTCAATTCCTGCACATGTGTTATTTGATACGGGTGCGAATAAATCTTAGTTCACATTAAACAGCCTAAAATAATGAGGTTTCGAGTCAGGTCTCGACTGAGTTATGAGATCTCGAGTCAGTTATGAGGTCTCGAGTCGCAACCTTATTGTCTCGAGTCGGAACCATGGTCTCGACTACTATATATTATGAGATCTCGACTCATGATGAGGTCTCGAGTCGCAACCACGGTCTCGAGTCGCAACCTTATGGTCTCGAGTTATGACCTTATGGTCTCGAGTCGAGACCTTAGTCTCGAGTTGTAAACTTTTGAGCCCTTATGATTTCGAGTCGAGACCTTATAGTCTCGAGTCGAGATCTGTTGGTCTCGAGTTGTGAAGGTTTAAGGACCTGATGATTTCGAGTCGAGACCTTATGGTCTCGAGTCGAGACCTTATGGTCTCATGTCGAGACTGATGGTCTCGAGTCGTAATCTAATGGTCTCGAGCCCACTGTTGATAGTTGTTTATTGTGATAATAACTGAAAACTCGAGTTCTAAGTGATTATCAGATATGATTTCCTGTTTTAAGATGATCTAATTTTATCAAAATATTTCGAAAAATTATAACTGTATATCTTTTAACAGTTTTCGAATAAACTTAAAAGATAAAATTGGATCAAACATGGAAAAACACTCATCAATCCTAAATACATTCCAAAACATAACAGAATTTTCGAATTTTCCTAAGAACATGATGAACCCTAAAAAATAAAACATAAATTCTGGAACCCGAAACCTGAATTTTTTAAGGTTTGTTAAAACAGATTTCGGTCATAAACATAATCCAGTTGATTTCGAATGAACATGTGATTAACCTTTTCCGAAAACAGTGATCTCGAGTGGACATATTCGACTCAAAACCGGCTGTTAGTTTATTAAGTTAAAAATTTCTGTTTTCATGATTTCAATCCCAGAATTATGGATACGAAAACAGAACTGAGTAATCAACATATGCTCTGATACCACATGTTGGATCAGTTCTGTTTAATCATAATGGAAAACATGAAAACATACCTGTCACCGCAGATAGTGCAGTGGAGAATCCAGTGAGAGAAGACGACATGGAGTTCGACATCTTTGTCAAGGTGATCTGGTTCCTCCTTAGGGTGCTGACTGATGATGGTGACTGATTAAACCGAAAAGGGTATCGGCTATGGAGATGAAGGTCGAATGTGATGTTATGCTTATGGGGTATGTCTAATAGTGTAACTGTCTAACCCCTTAACCTCCACATGAGTCTCCTTATATAAGCACCCAGGAGGAAACCTAATTAGTTAATAAGGGTAATATGGTCCATCAACAATTACCAACTAATTATTTAATAGGTTATTATATATTTTGATCTATATTATGTAAATGATTATAATGGCTATAGATTAAATATTAATACATAATATATTTAATCTTACAAATTTATTCTCTACAAACCAACCAGCCCACAAGTAAGAACGCCTTACCCTTACCGAGTTGAACCGGAATCAATATACTTGTTTTCTAATACGCGTGCATGCAGACTAATCGAACTTTTGTAGCTCAAACTCGTTTATTGAGTTTGAGTTCGAACTTAGACACAAAACACAGAGCGTGAAAAGCCAGAGCTCATAGGAACTCAAATATATGTAAATCAAAATAGCTAATGAACCGAAGGTTAACAACGAGGAATCTTGATACAGGTTAGCTAATCCAGCACGATTTGTGTCGAACGTCGAGTAGTACTGCTCGACAAATAATTTTGATAAAGCGTCCGGATCCATCTCTCTCTAGAGTTTCGAACCTCTATGTGTTTGAAGTTTAAACTTTAAAGTTTGAACCCTTTGTTCCTATTGATCTCCTCAGCTGGTACGCCACCTTGAGCCCGGGTGATCGATCATGTGTTTGGTACCCGTCTCGGTCTAGTGGTATACTGTTTCCCATAGTGTAAAAGTGACGTGGGTTCAAATCTATCCTGGTGTAAGTAGGTTTGTTCGAATCGCTCGTCACTCGCTTGGTTTGGTTCGATTTGCAAACGAGCCAAGCACGAGCAAAGGTTCGTTCGTTCGGCTCGGCTCGAATTAATTTTTGTTAATTTATTTTATATATTATTACATATAGGGTTGTAAAAGAATCGAACGAACAAGAACAAGGCCTTGTTCATGTTCGTTCGTTAAGGAAATAAATGTGTTCACGAACGGTTCATGAACACTTACCGAACGAGATTTTATGTTTGTGTTCGTTCATTAAGGAAATGAGCGTGTTCGCGAACGGTTCACGAACACAAACGAACACAAATAAATTTGGCGAATGCGGCGAACTATAAAGATAGATGGCCTAGAGAGTAGCACTTGAACTTGAATCCCTTATTGTGGAACGGAGGTCGTTCGTATTCGTCGATGTAAATAATGAGAAATGAAAGGGAAATGGTGCATAAACAAGGTGAAAATGGGTTTCCTAGTTTCATTGTTAGGTTAATAAAATAAATAAAAGTTTAATAATATAAAAAGTATAAATAAAATATAAAAAAGTACAAAGATCTTCAATTAAAACACACACATACGAACATAAACGAACGCAAATCAACGAATGTTCACGAACACCTTACCGAACGTTCACGAACACACTCGAACGAACGAGACCTCTGTTCATGTTCGTTCATTTAACTAATCGAACGAAATTTCTTGTTCGTGTTCGTCCATTTATTAAACGAACGAACATAAACGTACTTCCCGCCGAACGGTTCACGAACTGTTCGCTGAACGTTCGGTTCGTTTACAGCCCTAATTACATATGCATACACAAATTACATGTATATTCATATTTTATCCATACCGCTCTATTAGATTTGGTCCACTGTATGCAAATATACAATTATATTTATACATACTAGCCTAATAAAACCAATAAAAAAATTAATACTAAATTTTAAACTAAAGAGAGGGATTCAAACCCTCGGTACAAATAACTCGTACAACGAATTACAATCCGCCGCTTTCGTCCACTCAGCCATCTCTCCCAATTAAAAAAGATAATTACTATGTTTCTTTTTCACATTCTTTATCGTTATTATAGAATTAGCAATTCCATTTAGATGCTCGAAAGATCCAAATAGAAAAGGCTCGTCTCATGCTCTCACCATACGTCACAATGCGACAATTGTTCTTTGTTGTATATTCATTGGTAGAAACATTATAAATCTATTGTTGTCCAAATCACTCGCCGCTCACTTGAAAAAATCGCGCGTTTGAATATGCTCGTTTGGATTTCGCTCGGTTGTAAACGAGCCAAGCACGAGCAAACGCCCGCTCAGCTCGTGAATAGCCCTAGGTGTAAGGTAGTATTTTCTTTCATGTTTTAAGGTTAGGTGATATTTAAATATAAAAATGTGCTTATACGTACATACGAGGTAGGTATTTTTGAAGATCATCACGATTGGCATTTGACGCGAAGATACAGGTATCAAGATGTAATAGAGTACTTGCACAATTGATGCATTCCCTATATTTGTAGCTACAAACAAAATTTAACAGAGTTTAACACTTAATGGTTCAGACTCTTACTAGTTCAACACTTAATGGTTCAGACATTTTACTGGTTTAGCACTTAACCATTCAGAAGTTGTCAAACAACCCCTAAGATTAAGGTCGGCCGAGCCTCTTCCGGTCTTGGGCTCTAGTCATTTTACTCATTCTTGTTTCTACCGGATGCATAGTTCGGATGTTCACGGTCTAATTCAACCGTTTTTTATAGAGTTAAATGTTTGGTTGGTCCCTGTGGTTTGCAAAAATTTCATACTTGGTCCTAGTGGTTTACTAATTACACGCGTGGTCCCAAAAGTTGTCAAAAATGAACTCGGTTGGTCCCCTGACCTAACCTTTGTTAAATTTCTCAGTTAACTATGTGTGAAATGACTATATTACCCTTGAACATTTAAAAGAAATAAAAAAAATACTCTAAAAAAACCCTACCACCACCCACTTAACCCCACTGTTAACCAGACAATCTCGAACCACCAAACTAAGCACCACCACTACAAGCACCACTCTCTCTCTCTCGTTATTCATAGGGGGTGTTTGGCTAAGCTTTTTCACTTCTCCTTCTCAGAAGGACTTCTCCTTCTCAGAAGGACTTCTCCTTCTCAAGAAGTCACAATTTGTGACTTCTCCTTTTCTCCTTCTTGAAGACAAAAAACCACCTTGAAAAATCCTTTTCATGCTTGTGTTTGGCTAAGCTTTCTCATCTTCCTAACTTCTCAATATTGTTTGGCTAAGCTTCTCCTTCTCAAAAAGGACTTTTAGCTCCATATAACTCAATAAGTCATTTTGAGAAGGAATCCCAAACACCACCTTAAACAAGCACCACCATCACCACCACCACTACAACCAAACACCCACCACCGCTTCTCACCTCCACCCTCGATCACCCACCAAGCACGGCGGACACAAAGAACCAGAAACTGATTGCAAACTGAAACGACTACATTCCATCGGAAACACGAGCCAGATCGATTCAAATTGTTGATGGTTAGTGATGTTCATACAACCTGGAAACACGAGCCAGATCGATTCGAAGCCGCAGTTCCGTCGGAGTCAAAATTAGGGTAAAAGTAGTTGTTTTATTCTAGGTAATAACATCTTTTAGATCTTGATCGATCCATCCGATTAAACACATCAGTAATCTGGTCTGTATGTTCATTGCAATGTAGCAAGTTAAGATGATTGAAGTTGAAAGATGAAACCCTAAAGAGAAATGAATAGAGGTTGTGGATAATCTGCTGCAAATCTAATTGGGGGTTTAGATGATGAATGAGGACTGTGTGGTATTTCTCTCTTTTTTTGATCAAGGAATATTAATAAAAGTTTGATGTATTTATTGTTGGTGGTGGCCGGCGTCGGAGATGGTGGTTGTGACTGTTGATGGCGGGCGGCGGAGATCGCAGTGGTGCGTAGGTGGTTGTGATAGTGGTAGGATCATTTAATAAAGAGGAGGAAGAAGATGAAGGGTAAAATAGTCATTTCAAAAGTACTTAACTGAGAAACTTAACAAAGGTTAGGTCAGGGGACCAACCGAGTTCATTTTTGACAACTTTTTGGACCACGCGTGTAATTAGTAAACCACTAGGACCAAGTATGAAATTTTTGCAAACCACAGGGACTAACCAAGCATTTAACTCTTTTTTATAGGATTTTTATGTCGAACCGGTAACTATTTTTTATGAATAAAGTCAACCAAACCAAGGTATTTTAATGAAACCAATAACGGAAGGAAGAATTTAACGTTTAAAAACATTCTGACAGAAAAACATCTTATTACAAAAAGTAGAAAAATTGAATGTTGAGAGTGGGATTTGAACCGACGCCCTTTCGGACCAGAACCTTAATCTGGCGCCTTAGACCAACTCGGCCATCTCAACTTTTGTGCTTATGTTCTTCATTTTAAGTTAAGTAGTTTGGTCCACAGAACTACAACTATTTTTTAGATTCTAACTAACATCAAGATGATGGGCTTCAGATCCTTGTATGTTGTATGTAAAAACGAAATTATATATATATAGTTGTGCCGTAACAAAACAAGTGATTAACAACATCTAACATCCATGGTCTGTTTCGAATAATCTTCTCGATGTCGTGCAGACAAGATTCATGCTACATTGTCAAATTCTAGTTTCTCCATCAGCTGCCTCACCTGCGCATAACGCAAAACCCAACTATTAAATAACGCCCGACTGCATATTGTGACGGGCCAACCCGTGAAAACCTTTCACGAACTGTTAACTGAACGAGTTATTAAAAAAATTCACAAGTACGTGTATTTTAGACAAATTCAGGAAATTTAATATACCAAAATTGAATTAAGAAACTTTTCATACAAAATGGCAATATCTGTCGGTTTTTTATGGTATTAACCCTAAAACCAACCCTTTTATCTAACATGTGACATCACAATCAATGTCACAAATTACAGAAAACCTTTGAATATCATCAAATAGTATTTAGCTTCACATTTTAAGCAGATTGACCCACATGGATCATGGATGTATGATGAATCCAAGTACTGATCTGCCACGGGTCGACCTATTGGATTGCCTGTTGCGGCTCCAAGTCTATTTTTTGAACCATTATCGAGTGGATCAAGACCAAGATTCGGTACAAGAGTAGCACCCAACACTAGATATAGGAAATTCTTACCTGTCGGTGTAAATTCTGTTGTGTTTGCAATCTCTCAGAATATTCATCTTGTCTATGCTCGGCTTCTTTAGAATATTCATCTTGTTGAAGCCCGGCTTCTTCACACGCCATCTCCTCCCTGTTGTTTCCATCAACTCGGTTTACCAAAACATTTATGATTTCACATCAAAGCAAACCATTAAATCCATGGGAGAGATAGAGAGCGAGATATTACTATGCAACGAATCCATAAAAGCAAACCATTAAATCTTGATAATGTTCATACTCCATGTTTATTTTCCCCAAACAACAAGACCATAAGATGGATCTGCAATGTTCCACCACATCTGATGTCAACATGTTTATGATACATAACAATGGGAACCCTAAATAGGTTGTGTTTGCAGGTTGGCGGGTCAAACCCAACATGACCTGAAAATTATGTCAAGCACATGGACCTGAACATGTTGACATGAGAATTACCCATTTTAACCATATTTTGAAGAAAAAAATTTACAAACATATATGGGTTAAATATGTTAATCCACAAACATGTCTAGTCTGTGTTTTAGGGCTATTATCCGTATAATAGCAAATAAATAACATTTTAGCCCACAAACAAAATCAAACAAACTATTGACCTTACAGTTACAAAACCAGCAGATTGCAATTGTACAAAACTAAACTGATGAAAAAAAAAAACTTACAATTTTCACTGTTTGACCCTGCTGCAGCAGGGTCGGTCTAGTTGTTGTTGTCGACGGAGTGGCAAAGTGCAGACAGTGAGGGGACTGTAGAAGCCGGCCGGAGTGGTAGATTTTATTTGAGAGGAGACGATATTCAAAAATGCAAGCACAAGTTGCTCCAATCACTGCCTGCACTCTTCAGCTCTGCCAAAGACCACCACTTCCAAACCGATCCTGCTGCAGTACGGCCAGACCCCAATGCCTCATTCAGTGGCGAAGCTTGAAAATTTCCACCGGGGGGTCGGAAGTCACCGAACCTAAAAATTCTATATAAGTAAATGTTTTTTTTATAAAACCGGGGGATCGAAAACATATATACCTAAAAAAAATTTACACGAAACGTACATACATAACACTACTGAGCGAAAAGTTCGAGGGGTCGGGCGCCCCTCCCGGCCCCTTAAAAGCTACGCCTCTGGCCTCATTCCCTACTACATTGTACGTTATTCTCACCCATTTAGTTTCATAAAACTTCAGTATTCTAGTTTGTAATTGTAAGGTCGTTTGTTTGCTTAATTGTGTTTGGCGGCTAAAACTGTGATTTACGAACAAGTCTTTGCCTGACCCATGTTTCCCCCTAAAGAAAATTTGTGGATCCAGATCATATCCCAAAGACGAAAAAATGTAGGCGATTTTAACAATCTTTTAATGCAACTGAACAATACTAAAGATAAACACATATCACAAGAAATACAAACTAAGGGGCTGTTTGGCAACATCTGAACCAATAAGTGCTGAATGAATAAGAGGTCTGAATGGGTAAGAGGGTCTGAATGGGTAAGTGCTGAACCAGTAAAGTGCTGTTTGGTTCCATATCTGAATGACAGTGTAAAATGACATTTTTACCCCTCCCCACAAAATAAACCATTATAGAATTTTTTCTATAAAACCCAACATCATCATCTTCATTCATCAGTATTCATCACCACCCCCCCCCACCCCACCCCTTTCCCCTTTCTCTCCCTACCTGCAACACCGCCACCGCCATCATCATCATCATCATCATCTCCGCCACCGATCTGAGTTCAACAACAACACCCACCACCGCTTGAATCAGAGATGAGTTCTCCTTTCTCTCCGTTGTTTTCTTCAGCCGGATCGTCCCGGAGTTCTGCTGGAACTCTTGTTCGTTGTTGGAGTCGGAGCTTCCCCGTTTGATGCTGCTAATGCCGTTACCCAGCTCCGCCGCACCGCCGCCGTACATGGTGGTGGTCGGCTGTATTCACAGGAGAGAGAGAGAGGAGAGTAGAGTTGATGAGATGATGATGATGATCGATGAAGATGATGACGATGATGTTCGATGATGGGATCGATTAGGGTTTGATTTGGGGGTTTCGATTTGGGGGGTTTCGGAGATGGTGGAGGTGCAGGTGGCGGAGATGGTGGAGGTGTTGGCGGAGATGGTGGAGGTGGTGGCGTCGGTGACGATGATGATGATGATGATGGAGATGGTGTCGGAGGTGGTGTCGGAGTTGATGATGATGATGGAGATGGTGTCGGAGGTGGTGGAGGTGGTGTCGGAGGTGGAGGTGGTGGCTGTGGAGAACTCGTGAAGAAGAAGGAGCAAAGGGTATGTGTGTCAACATTTTCTTTCAGCATGTGTTATTAACTGAATGGTTCAGACTGAATGGAACCATTCAGAGGCAGGCTCTTTAACAAACCAAACGCATAAGCCTCTGACCGATTCAGAGGGCTCCCTCTGAATGGAGCCATTCAGACACAACCAAACAGCCCCTAAGCCAAAAAATAACCAACAGCAAAATTGTTCTCCTACAATCTGAAATAGGGATGAGCATTTGGTACCGGATACAGGTACCGAACCAGTACCGTACCTTTTTATATAAATAACCTACACCAAAATCTTTAAAAATACAAAAAGATTGTTAAAGACATAACTTTTTATATAATTTTGTTAAAAGAGGAACATATTCAACAAACACAATCATAAAATAACAACATTAGCAGCAACTAATCAATCCTAAAGAACCATAATACCAAGACATAAACCAAATTAGAAATCTTCATCCATCTTGAACACATGAGTATCCCCATTCCCATTCAAATTCGACATAACCGAAGCCTTCTGATACTCCCCAACCCTCTTCTCAAAAAAATTCGTCTTCCCCTGCAACGAAATCAACTCCATCCAATCAAACGGATTCGACACGCCATACAATTTCTCACATCCTAACGACCCCAACAACCTATCCGCCACAAACTCGATATACTGACTCATCAACCCACCATTCATCCCAACCAGCCCACACGGTAAGGCATCACAAACAAACTCCCTCTCAATCTCTACCGCATCCGCCACAATCCCTTTCACCCGCTCCTCACTCAACTTTGTATTCAACAACTTATACAGCAAGCAAGCGAAATCGCAATGCAAACCCTCGTCTCGCGATATCAACTCGTTCGAGAACGTTAAACCCGGCATCAACCCGCGCTTCTTCAACCAGAAAATCGCACAAAAGCTACCAGAAAAGAATATTCCTTCAACACAAGCAAAGGCAATTATTCTCTCTGCAAACGATTCTGAACCGTCGATCCATTTCATCGCCCAATTCGCCTTTTTCTGTACACATGGTATGGTCTCAATAGCACGGAACAAACGGTTTTTTTCAACAGAATCTTTGATGTACGATTCCAACAGCAAACTGTACATTTCAGAGTGGATATTCTCAATCGCGATTTGAAAGCCGTAAAACGCACGGGCCTCGGAGATCTGTACTTCTTTCATGAAGCGGCCAGCGAGGTTTTCCAATACAATGCCGTCTGATGCAGCGAAGAAGGCGAGTACGTGAGTAATGAAGTGACGTTCGTTGTCGGTTAAGGAGTCCCAGTGTTGTTGGTCTTGTGATAAGTCGACTTCTTCTGCGGTCCAGAATGAGGCTTCGGCTTTTTTGTACATTTCCCAGATTTGTGGGTATTGGATTGGGAACATGCAGAATCGGTCGGGGTTTGGGGTTAGGATTGGGTCTTCTGGGATTGAAGGCATTGTTGGAATGGAAGTGTTTGTTAAGAAAGTGTTTGTAGATATTGAGATTAGGGTTTGGTGTGGATGAAGAAGAAGATGATGAGTTTTATAGAGGGAGTGAATACCGGGAGCGGGTGATTTGAATTTGGGTAAAGCTTGCGGGGGAATCTTTGTTCACGGTTTTTGTTTAGTTTTCTGGTTTTGTTATTTTGATGGTAAAGCTTGCGGGGGAATTTTCGTTTTTTTAACGGCAAATAAATCAATCCTGAGTAGTTTTGGAGTAACTACCGGACAAACGGGGTACTCCGAGAGTAACCCGAGTCGTTCACCACCACTTTTGGGGAAAACCCGCTAATCCACCCACCCGTAGGTTTGACGCCGAAATTACCAGTAAAATACGTTTGGCTCAAAGATCCAACCCAGGTTTTCCTAGGTCTTCTATCATTGTCCACCGATACCTTACTATTTTTTGCACCAAATAGGAATCGAACTTGAGTTTTCATAGAAGAATTCATGTTCTCCTACAATTTGAGACAGATCATTGGCCGGGGGAATCTTTGTTATTTGATGAGAGTGATAATGTATTTAAGACTGAAGGGAGTGGGGCGACCTCAAAAGAGGGGGTCTTGCGACACGTGGCGTTTGGGGGGCGACTTGGGGCATCCTCAAAAAAGGGGGCGTGGTGTTCATGGCAACTCAAGTTGCCACCAAGACCTCTGATTGGTTGATTTGTTTGAAAAGGGGGGAGCTCTTGGAATTTTGTGCCAAAAGCTGGGTAAAGTGTGAGAGGAGGGCGACGAGAAGAGGACGGGCACTATGAAGTTGCTATGGAAGTTGGGCGAGGGGCGCGGTGTAGGGGGCGACTTGGGGGCGACTTGGGGTGGGAGTCGCCCCACTACATTCAGTCTAAGTGTTTGTTATTTGTTATTTTAATCATGAATTCAGTATTTGAGCAACTAGTTTTGTGAAATCGAGGTTACTTTTAAGTTTTATTTTTATAGAAAAGTATTATGTACATTGAAAAGATTACATGTGTTTGGCTTGCGTTCGAGTATGGGTATCTTGTGTTTTGCTCACGCTACATTAGTATGAGGATATAAAATTATAAATATCTTGTGCTAGCTTGTGCCACGTAAGTGTAAGAATATGTGAGTGTTTTGTGCTTAAGAATTTAAGAGGAAAAAAACTACATACTAAAAATATTTTAAACGTAATACTTTATTATAACTTCTAAAAATCAAAAGTTTTTAAAAATATATCTGAAAATTTAAAATTTTAGAACTTAATTTTACAATTACCTTCTTCGATCGCACTGTCTATTTTTTGATGGCAAGTTATAATAATCGTCTTAATTCACAATTACCTTCTACGATCTCACTGTCTATTTTATTTCCATCGATTGGTATTGATGAATATCGTATTTATTTTGAATCAAGACGGTGACGTTTTGGAAACTTTCAAATTTGAATTTGAAAATGAGGTGCTTACAATCTTTGAGAGGGAAACTTTTGGTAAGAGAAACGAGTTCTTTTTTAACGGAGGGAAGCATTCTGCCATTTCAACTTTTTTAATTGTGATATTTCCTAGAAAAATAACAAATTTTAAAATCAAATATAAATAGCCTTATTGTACGTAGAAAACGTACGAAACGCATGAAAAAGTAAAAAACGCGGTGACATTTTCGTAATTATTTACTCGTAAAGTAATTATCAAAATTACCCAATAAATGATCTTGTAGAGTAATTTTGTAAAATGACATTGTAGGATAATTTTGATCATTTAGGGTAATTTTGTAGAGTATCATAATTACTCTACAAATGGTCTTGTAGGGTAATTTTATCTTGTAGACCATTATAAGTAGTCTACAAATAATCTTGTAGTGTAATTTTAATCTTGTATGGTAATTTTGTAGCGTTTCATATTTTGATCTTATAGTGTAATTTTGGTCTTGTAGAGTAATTACGAGTAAAATAATTACGAAAATAGCACCGCGTTTTTTTTACCTTTTCATATCTTACGTACATTTTGTACGAAAAGACTATTTGTACAAGATCATTACCCTCTATCTTTGTATACACATGATGATGAAGAAGAAATGTTTTATGTGATATTTAAATGCAACGAGTGGACGTGAACCCGCGCGTTGCGGCAGGATGGTTAATACCAAAGAAAAAATAAACGTTAAAACATTGAATCACATACGCGTGTTGTGGACTGTTACTTAAAACTTTTTTTATGAAAAGAATGACTAAGTCGAAACAATAATATTGGTTCATTATGCAACGGCACTCGCTACAGCACAAAAAACCCAAATGCCTCAAAGGATTTACATTGATCAAGAAGTATAAAGTTGAATGTCGATGTTGGTTATCTTAATCTGTCTCTCATATTATAAAGACTATTAAAGTTTGTCAATGAAACTAACAATAACAACAACAACCATACCCAGTAAATCCCGCAATTAGCAAAGCTAATGGCAGCAAAGCCGGCCCAATGGGCTTCCAACCCTTAGCACAGGCCTAGGGCCACCTAAATTGAAAGGCCTCCAAATTTATTGTAGGTTCTTTATATACTAGGCCCATTTTTTATTTTATACTAAACAACCCAAAGAAATAAAAACCCATATAGAAGAAAAAGCGGAAGAATGAAAAGGCCCAGACAGAAGAAAAGGCCGAAGAATTAAGGGAAAACAGCGCTTGTCTCCCACACAGTTCACGAACAACCGCAGAGAGAAGAAAAGAATGAAACGCCGAAGGCAGATGGGTTGTCGATACTCGATTGCAGCGTGAGTATTGTCAGTCAGTCGATACTCGATTGCAGCCGCAGGTTACAGGTAATTAATGTATATATCTTCTTCTCGATTGAGTTTTTTCAGTCTTCAAACAAACCCTCAGTTTTCCTGAATCGTCGATTGAGTCCTGATATACAATTAGTTTTGATATACCCTCAGTTCTTGATTTGATATACCCTGCCTGGCTGCCTCAGTTCTCGATTTGAATTGATATACCCTGTCGCCTCACGTCAGTTCTTGATTTGATATTGTGCCAATAGCTTTATTATCGATTTGATATTTTGGCAGACGTGGATTCTCCGTTCTTGGAACTCAGTGGCACTCAGAGTCTCAGACACTCAAATTCTAGGAAGTCAGTTGTAGGATCGGTGAATCGATCAAACGAGACAATCAGAAGAGTTCTCGATCAATACGAAAGGCGGAAACAAACGTATCGATGTTGTATCAGCTTGATTTACACTTAGAAGTAGATTAAGTGTCACTTGTATTGAATTCACAACGTTTTACAGGCTTGGTGACACTTCGGCAGAGCTTCGCTACCGGAATCCAAAAGTTCTACAAATGAAATCACACCTATATATAGGCAAGCCACTTCGCACGAACCAAGCACCCCAGTTCGCACGAACTGGCTGGTTCTTGCCTGTTTCTCGTTTTTCTCGAACTACGTGTACTGGTCTATCATTCTAGTTACAAGACTCGATACAAGACGAAGTCAACAGACATATGCACCAACAAACTCCCCCTTGGATGTTGACGAGTCTTCGGTACGAGTCTTCAGTATGACGAGTCTTCAGTCTTGATCCGTCTTCTCGTTCTCTTCCAAAGTATCTTTCTCTGTAAGCATCCTCAATCTCTCTCTATCTTCTCTTCCAGAAACTCAACCTGACTCTATTCTCTCTCTTGATCAGATCTCTTGATTCCTTACGCTCTTCAGCATTAGTAGCTGGCGTGGACAGCAGGATTAGAACCTGGCTTTAATGTCTTCAGACTCCCCTTTGCTAACAAACTCCCCCTTAAGTGCAGCTGGGATCGCAGTCTGGAATAGCTCTCGTTCTAAGATCGTATCCTGGTTCAAACTCTGCTCAGGCTTAGACATGAGGATCTGCACAAAACTCTACCCAAAAGTAAATTTCACACTTTTTAAGATTTAACAATTTTAGTAACCACTTGTAGATATCGTTTAACAATTTTAAACTCTGCTTAACCATTTGTATTCGAAACACACACATTTGGCATTTCATTAATTTGAAACCATTTAATCATTTCAAAATCATTTCGCATTTTAAACAAACTCTCCCAACCCACTGTTCATCATGTTTAGCACTCGGAATTTTGAAAAAAAAAACAGCTTTCCAACATCAGTTGTCGAAAATAAGATAAAATAAAATCTTTTTGATTTTTCAAAATTTTATGCTAAAACACACTAACGAAAAGCAGTAAGGAAATATTTACAGACAATATTTTTGTGAGTTTGTGTAAGAGAATCATATCAGTTTTTGACAAATCACTAGCACCGTTGAGCTTTAAACACTTTAAGTTCTAAACGATTCACTTAGATTGTCAGTATACTGATCCACTTAAATTTTCACACAAAGTTCAACTGTTTCGAGATACGAGATTAGTGTTTTAATGGACTTACTCATTCGCGTGTCCCACCTCAGAATATACTCCCGTATCCAGACTCCTATATTCAGTCTTACAGGTGAATGTACACTAATGATATCTGTAAATGGGTAAATGTGAGACCATGAGAGCTCAGGCTATTGCTTCCGCAAAATCAGAGAGATGATGGCTCGACTTTAGGTGTGTCCCGTTTGGGGATCTTTTCTTCAACAGCACACGATTAGCATTTTTCAATGTTTCATCATTTTTTATGCTGAGGGTGGGCTTTATAAAGCAGTGCAAAGTATTATACGAGGACTAGGCTATTGCTCCCGCAAAATCAGAAGTCCTGGTATAATACCCCAGATATCATCACGCACAAAGACCTAGTATGTCAAAAATAGAAAGCCCTTCAAACAAGATTTAAGGGGTTACCTATATATCCGAGAGATGTTCCCCACGAAATAAGTAAGAATGATATTTAGGTTTATATCTCGAACACAATCTACTAAGCGTGTAAAAATCTACTGGCATATCATCAGTGAGACCGTTTATCACATTTTAACTTTCCAATTCTTTAGCGTACTGTGATTGTCTACTGATGTACTATCATTTCCTCTTTTTCACAACAAAACTCATTTTGAATTTTATCATGGTTTTTTATTTTTCAAATTTTCAAAATTTCTAAATTTTTTACTCCCCCTAAAATCAAAATTATGTTTCAAATTTTGATTTTCCGGGAAAATTTGAAAATAAACTGTACAAATAAAATGACAAACTGATGTGAATTGCTTCAATTCGCCATCCACTTGGCATAAACAATCAGAATTCCCCCTGGCAACAAACTATTTTCCCATTATGATTTCAAAACACTTAAGTTTGTTTTAATCAAAATGGTTTTTCCGGAAAATTAGTTTTGTTTGTCATTTCACAAACATGGGAATTAATTCATCACTTTGTTCTTTTCATCCACTTGTAAAATCTAACACTTTTAGGTTTTTCACAAAAACATTTTTCAAGAATAATACCACTTGTAAGTCTTTAACAATAATACCACTTGTAAGACGAAATATCACTGTTGTGAATTTCTCAAGAAAGATGCCAATTCCTACTCCCTAATTACCAACCTGGGAGTTCCGGCAAGTTAGGTTTTTCAGTTAAAGAGATTCTCCCAAGCCTGACGGTCCTTGGGAGATTCCGAGTCATCATCACTCGGTTTCTTTCCTTTCTTCTTCTTATTCTTTTCATAAAATTCCTTTACCCCTTTGACCTTCCCGTCAACCATTTTTCCAAAAATATTTAGAACTCTAGGGTTAAAGGCTTTTTCGACATCAAATTCTTTCTTTTCAGAATAGAATTGATTCGAAATCTCTACTTTTTCAACTTTTTGTTTAAAATTTTCAGTCCGCAATGGTGGAAAGTTTGCATCATCCAATGGCGGAACAGAATTTTCACTTTTTAGCTCAACTTGTGGCTCCTCTGACTTTGACGAGTCAGATTCATCGCCAGAAAGTGTCTATGATTTCTTAACAACCCACTTTTGATTGTTAAGATTCACATTTATTTTGTAAAAATGTTTTGAACACTCACCAACCTCGAATTTTGAATTTTTGAATACTTTAAATTGTTTGGTTTGTGGTTCAATATCAACCATCTTTTCTTTCAATTTTTCAGAAACTCCCTGTTTTGTTTGGGCTGCCTTTGGACAGTTCAATGCAATGTGCCCAACTTTTTGACATTGATAACAGGTTCTCATTTCCTTCTTCTGCGCATCTTCATCCTTCATTCCTTCTTGCTTCTTAGCAAGGAATTCTTTGTTCGATTGCTTCCAGAATGAGCTCTTTTCCTCTTCTTTAGAACTTGCTCCTGAAACAAATACAACTTTCGATTTAAAGTCTTTAACATATTTTTCATTTTCTTTTGGAATAAAACCTAATCCTTTCTTTTTGAAATTACTGTTATGGTTTGGTTTCTTTCGATAACCCGAACCAGAACTGTAACCTTTTTTTCTTGTTTAACCTTTGTTGAACTCTTGAGGTGTATTTTTCAGGTTTTTCAGAAAGATTTACATCTTTTATTTCAGAAATATTAATTTCTGTTAATTTGAAAACCTTGTTAATCATTTCAGTTTTAACACCTCTTATTGGAAATTCTTCATCAGAATATAATTTGTCAGAATCATTCAAAGTATATGCTACTTTGAATGTTTCGTCATTCAAATTATTTTGTGATATCAGAAAATCTTTATTGTAAATCTGTTTGCCCTTTTCAACTGTTGGACTTGAAGTCTCAGATTCAGACTTTGACTCCTCGGTTTCATCTTTATCTAACACCTGATCGACCACCTTCTTTATTAACTCAGACTCATGATCAGTGTCAGACGATGTGAAAGTGACGTCAATATTATCTGGCAATCCATCTGAAGGTTCAGATTCCCACTTTAAATTGGTTGCCTTTTTGACTCTTTCTGAATTAGGATTTCGTGGAGAATATCCATTTTCAAGCGGAGGTGGACACCTTGTATAATCAGTACTATGTTTCTTACCAGTATTCTTCACTTCAGATGTCTCTTCTTCAAATGCTTTCATGCCTTCCACTGTAGGGTAAATCATGTCAATCACGTAAGAAGCACATGAATAACTTTTCAATAACCTATTTACTCTCTCAGTTTCTATCCTCTGAGTTTCCGATTTTTGTTCAAGTTCAGCACATTTCTCAATGTAAC
The DNA here is from genome assembly GCA_030545235.1 of Helianthus tuberosus. Lineage (NCBI taxonomy): Eukaryota > Viridiplantae > Streptophyta > Magnoliopsida > Asterales > Asteraceae > Helianthus > Helianthus tuberosus. Next base: position 37,421,199 of record CM060436.1, read on the forward strand.
TATTGATGATTTTCTGCTTCGTCATGATGCTCCATTGAGTGTCTTCATAGCTATTGCTTGTTCACTGCTTGACTTGTTATATTGATTCATCGCTTTGTTTAAAACATCATATGATTCTCTCAGTCTGTTCATGTTATGAATCAATTTGTTGTTGTGCCTTTTCACAGTATCACAATTTTCACACTTCTCATGCATCTTTTTAGTATCAGCTTCCTTCTCAACCTTGACAGCTGGAATTTCTTTAACTTGCTTCTTTATCACTCGAACATTTTCATCATCACTGTCATCTTTTTCTTTAACAGTTGCTGCCTTGTGATTCTTCTTTTTCGCAGCTTGTCTTTCTTTACCCTCTTCCATTTTACCTGCAAAATACAAATTATCATCATCACTATCAGGTGAAAATTTTCTTTTATAATATTCAAGTTTTCAAATTTCTTCACTATCATCATCAATCTCTTCATCTGATGAGTGATCAAAGATTGGTGCTTTTCTTGAAGCCTTTTTTTGTTGAAACTGATTCTTCTTATTTCTTTGTAGGACTGAATTGCTGAGATTCGTAATAAGCATACGCCATTTCTTCTTCAGCAGTTGAATCTTCAAAGATTTGAGCAACAAATGCTTTCATATTTGACGGTCTGTTAGGATCATAATTATCCCAATTAAAACCTTCTGGAATCCTCTCATCATCTTGATCTATCAGACCATAACAAGCTCTCTTTGATGGTTCTTCGATCTCCTTCATAGCATGTGAAGTTTGTGACGATTGTTGTTGATGCGGAGCAACTTGATGATAAATCGTCTTTCGATGATAATCATTGGTGCCGAATGGATTTTGAGCTCCACTTGCTTCGCGATTTGTGCATTCTCGCTTAAAATACCCCTTTTCCCTGCAACGAAAACAAGTAACTTTAGATTTATCAAAACCTAAAGGTGAAGTTCCAGCATCACGGAAATCATCTCTTCCAGTGATCTGTTTAAACTTCTCAGCTCTCCTCAACACACTAGCCATACACCACTTCATATCCATTAACTCCATCTCCTCAGCATCAATCTGATCATAATCCTCTTTGGTCAACATTGGATTTCCGATTCTTCCTGCAACCAAACTTTCATACGAATCTAATACAGTCACCAATAAAGACATATGACCTTTAGCAACTTCTTCCGAGAAATTCTGACCATTATGAAGATGTAATGCAATGTTACTTTGTAGTACTTGGCCATTACTGTTGTATGAACTTTGCGGTTTAGTATTGGTTGCTGAAAAATTTGGATCAAATGATGAGAATCTATTATTGTTGTTTGATCCTTGAGATGACCCTCCAGAAGAATTGTTTGCGTTAAATGCAGTTTCGATCTTTGGCGCAATGTTGGTCTTATCAACTGTACTTCCTTTGTAGTATAGACCAATGTCTTGTCCACCATTAAAGTCCTTCATTTTCGCTATCTTCCGTTGTTCCATCTCTTCAACTTCGAGTTTTTCAATTAACTTACTCAACGATAGATTTGCAAATTCATCTCTATTCTTCAACATCATAAGATACATGCCCCAAACATCTTGTGGCAATGCATCGGTCAATTTTTCAACCCATTCTTCTCTATCTTTCTTGATATCCAATCGCTTCATGTTAACCACTGATGTGCGATAAGTTTCGTATATTTTAGGTGTATATTTTAAGCCCTTTTTAACACTTATTTTAGCCAAGTTTTAAATTTATAAAACACGATATTTCACTAACACTAAACACACATATGGGCAAGTGCACCCATCGTTGAGTGTAATATAGCGTTGGTAAGATACCGAGGTCGTCCAAGGACACAAGAGCTTTTAGTACCGGTTTATCCTCAACGTCTAACCAAAATAAAAAGTTTAGAAAAATGTTTTAAACTAAGAAAAATAAAACTAACTAAAATGCTGAAAATAAAAACAGATAGACAAGATGAATCACTTGGTTCCGACTCGTATCTAGTATAACCTTTGATTATTTCCGCACTTTTGCACATAATTAAGAGATTATCTTAGTTATTGTAGTAGGCCCCTCTTTTGAAGGTGACGTTACCCTCACCCCAGTAGTTTGAGTCAGCAGGGATACAATCCTAAAGGGGTGGATTATTGGAAGATAATGAATTAAGTTATTAATGCAGTATTGTGGTAGGCCCCGCTTTTGGCGGTGACGTTACCCTCGACTAAGTAGTCTGAGTCAGCAGGGATACAGTCCTAAATAGCCGGGTTATAGTATTAATAGTAGTTAACTTATGAGGGGATCAAAGAGTTTGGACCCCCGCCATCCAATACCGTGAAGTATTGAAGGAGGTCCTACTAAATTTGACCCAGGTCCATTGCAGGACCTCTAAACGCTGAACAATGGCAAGACCTTTACCAAACCGTTCCCTTAACCCCCTACCAGGTAGCCAACATACCTCCATATAGACCGTGGAGATATGAATGGTGAAAATCCTTTATTTTATATAGACAGTAAAATAATGCCAAGACACCACGGACAAACGATAAGGAAAGATCACCTTCAACATAAGTAACTAGTTATTAAAGTCATTAATACAAAACCAAATAAAAAGTGCAAAAGATTAGAAATAAAAAGTATTATACTAGACACTTTGTCTTCACCAAGTGATGTAAGAGACTTAGGCAAACATGGCCTTGATTGTCAAGAACTCTTACGATCAATCTTGGATCCCGAGACGACTCACACACTCTATGATGGACAATGGATGATGGTGGTGGATGATGGTGTTGTGATGGTGGTGGGTGGTGGATGAAGTGTGAGAGAGGTGGTGTGCCAAGGGATGAGTTGCAATGAAACCAAGCACTCCTATTTATAGGCTGAACAGAAGCCTGGGCACGGCCCCGTGTTCGCTGGGCACGGCCCCGTGCCCGTCTGACACTCTCTCTCTCTTCATTAATTGTAATTCGCAATTACAATTAATGCGCCTGCAGTACTTTCGACACGCCCCCGTGTCCGCTGAGCACGGCCCGTGGTGGGCAATAGAAGCTTCTATAGATTTGTCTTTTCTGCTGCTTCTTGGGCACGGCCCCGTGCTGGCTGAGCACGGGGCGTGTTCAGCATTCTGTTTTCTCTATTTTGCTTTGGAAGGTGCCGTTGAGGGTTCGGGCAGTCCACTAATGTTCCTTTTCTTGTATTTATGTTGGATTTAACTGTCTTTTTGCTTCTTTTGCGATTTTGAGCTCATTTAATCCTGAAAATACAAAAGGAAGACAAAAACACTCTTTTTCCAATATTAGTACTAAAAAAGGGTTAGTTTTATGCCTCATTTGATGTAATTTATATGTTGCATTTTACACACATCAAATACCCCCACACTTGAACTTTTGCTTGTCCTCAAGCAAAACTCTTTAATATTTGGCTTACACTCCCAAATGGAATAGGTAGAAGAGAAGGTTTTGGGCTTGTCATAGATTGTCGGGATTTCCAAGATCTTTTTAGGTTTTATTTTTATTTATTTACACTCCTATTCGTAATGATTTATTTAGAACTGTTCATAAAAGAAATTACTTATTTGGGCATAACATGCCTTTTTAAAATTCTATTTATATACAAGTTCACATACCTCGCGGGGAAATCACTCACACTCGGCCGAAGGTGTATTTTTAGTGAATCACTCGAGAGCGGTCATGGAACTTATTCCTACCATAGGCTTGCCAAGAAATCAATCCTCCTCCTTTTTAACTTTTATACCTTTGTAGATATCAAGAGGACTTTGTGGGTTAAGGGTTGGCTAGGGTTAAAGGTAGGTGGTTGGGTTAGTGGTTAGTAGAAAAAGGGCTAAAAGCGTAGCAAGTGTCGGTTTTCGTATTTTTTTGCAACTTTTTATTCTTAATGAAGCTTTTATTCAAACAAAGTTATTTTTGATTACTTTGTTTGTTTATTTTCTTTTTGCTTCATTAAAAGTTTATATATTTTTTTTTCACGAAGAACCGAACTTGTTACTAAAATAAAGGGTTAAAATGAAAAAGGGTTTTGGTGGTTGAAAGGGTTTTTGTTTGGGTGATGAAACGAAAAGGTTTAGGCTCAAAGGGGCTAACTAGGGGGATTTTTGGGTAGGTGGTAGAAGAAAAGGAAAAATAATGGTGTAGAAATGAAAAAGGTTAGTCCTAATGCCTCCATCATTTACTTACTCGGGTTTAAGTTGATAAGGACCGGGAGTGTATTGTCATGGCAAGTTCTAGAGTCGTAAGAACCAAGCGGCTATTCACACAAGAAACGAAAAAAAATGAGCATTTAGTCAAATGATATGTAATTGTGTGCTCAATAAAGGCTCAAAACTCACTTTTGTGGGAATGGGTTTTTATGTGATCAAGTATATATACTCAAATTTTAAATAAGTTTGTCATGCCTTTTCATAATTTTCTTATGTTGGTTCTTTTTATCACTACGCTATCGGTTGTAAATTTGTAAAAATATAACCTTTTTGAGAACTTGAATTTCCCGAGTTAAACCTAGACAAGTAAAAAAAAGAAATTTTTGAAAAAATTTGGGGTGATTAGCGGTTCCAATAGAGTTTTGTGTAAGGCTTGTATTTAGGACTTGCAAAATTCAAGGTTTTAGCATCCCCCCCACACTTAAATTACACATTGTCCTCAATGTGTCCCAAAAATAAATTTTTAGGTTGATTAGATGTGTAAAATAGTGTTTAAAAAGCAAAAATTTGTGTTACTGGGCACTGAACACGGCCCCGTGTTATCCGGGCACGGCCCCGTGTTCAAGTGCCAGTAACAAAATTGAAATAAGAGAAACAGAAGTCTGGACACGGGGGCGTGTTGGGTGAACACGGCCCGTGTCCAGTTACCTGTACTGGGCGTTTTATGCAGGTGGTTCGACACGGGGCCGTGTTGGTTGGGCACGGCCCGTGTTGAACCTTCTGAAATGGAGAAAATTGTCGGGTTGCCTCGTTCTTGTGCATGAGATCATTTTTCTCGTTCCCCTTTTCATCCTTTACCACCATGAGTGTGTTTCATTCATTACAAACCATCCAAACATTAAATCCATCATTTCATTTCATCATAGAGAGAACTTACATAATCCTAAATTAAACTAAAATTAAAACTTAACTAGATAGGTCAGCAAGTACACGAGGTTATCATAAGGAGTTCTACTAATTTTAGGAAAATTTCGAGAATGATTTCCCGATAGAGTAGGACTTTTAGCCGAACGAGTTCCTCCCTAAACTTTGTTTAAAGCCATTCTTCGATCTCCCTAGGGAGGAAGAATGCGGCTTCGTTTTCTTCTGCTGTTGGTGGTTGAGGGGGAACATTCACCGGGACTCCTTGCACCACTCTTCGAGGAAGCTCTTGGTGCATGGCGTACCATTCAGCTGGAATGACAACTTCGGGCACCATGTTCCACGCCCTTTGGGTTATTATGGGTACCAAAGGCGGGGAAGCGAGAAGGTTCAACCTCTGGTGCAAGAGGTTTACTTCATGGAGACAGCCCTCCAGCCCCACAGTAAGATGGTTGATACGGTCGACCAATGCTTCTTCTACTCCCGTCATTTCATCAATAGCCTCCCTTAGAGCGTAAACATAGTTTACAAGAGAGTCTTCTGCTGTTGAAGATCTCCTCCCTTGTCGGTTATTCCTTGAAGATGATCCGCTTGTTCTGCTTGCCATTTTCTGTGAAGAAAACCGAAGAAAGCTAAATTTCTACAAAACAGAGCCCCTGGACACGGCCCCGTGCTCGCTGAGCACGACCCCGTGTCCATTTGTCTGCAGGATTTTTGGCTAAAGAATCTTGGAGTTTTAAATTATTTTTATGATTTTCATCTGGGTTTTAAGCTCGGATAATTTAAAATAAAGTTATACAACTAACTTTAGCCCAGAATCTTTAGCAAATAATCTTACAAACTTCACATAGAGGATTGGAATCAAGGGATTTCCAAGCTTCCATGGAGGAACTTTTGAAAAATTTTGAAAGAGGAGGAAATGAATAAAAGTGGAAAGGACAAGAGGGTCCCTTGGAACCTTCTTTTGACACTTACCTAGGATGGTATGAGTGAAAATTCCAGAGATCTCTGTCAATTGAAGTGGTCAAAATGAGCAGGAATCAGGCTGCATTTAAAGAAAACGACAGCGCCCTGGGCACGGCCCCGTGTTGACTGGACACGGCCCCGTGTTCAGAGAAAATCCTGACACATTTTGTCCGTATTCTGACCAAATCAGCAGAGAATCTTTTTAGTGAGCACGGGGGCGTGTTGACCTGGACACGGCCCCGTGTCTGGAGGCTGCTTTATGGAATTTTGCTTATTTCAAGGATCTCCCCGATATCGGGTGGTTCCTTACTGGTTGGAACAACCCCAAAGTGCCTAATATACCATAATTGTCCTAGACTAAGGCGAGAACGCAAGAGGTTGTCGGTGAGGGTAATTCCTATTTTCATTCTAGGTGGACAAGTCCAACCCTTTTCCGGGCTCTTGTTAAAGAAGGTATATGCCGAATCGCTCAGGTCTATGTATGCACCGAACGAAGTCGATGGAGAGTCCTTCACGGCACAATCGACACAGGGACGACTATCGTCCAAGTCTTTGCTAGGTACGAAGGCATTTTCGGGAGCAACGAGGTTGTCGGAATGCGGTTCCAACATTTCTTCATGGGTATCGTCTTGGGGCGGATCAATAAAATCCTTCCCAAGCTCTTCTATCCATTTCAGAATTAGCTCTTCTAGTTGAAATAATTCGCTAAGGAGCATTTCCCCTAGAATATCTGGCTGGGCGCATTCGAGGGAGAAATAGTGCTTATTTTTACTTTCGCCCCTCTTAAGGTTGTGAGAAGATTGTGGGTCCATGTAGTGGGGCCTATAATTTAGGAAGTAGCATTTTACTTCTTCATGTTCGCCACCACATAATTGACACCACGTACCATAAGAGTGCCGAAAGTAAAAATAATTACTATCACTCATGTTTATGTCAGAAATTACCAACCGTCGGGATCTAACGGTTCTGTTTTCAGTAACTGAAACTTGGGCACGGGGGCGTGTTTAGTGGACACGGCCCCGTGTTCAGCTTACTGTCTGATGTAAAACAGGATTGCCAGTTCCAATGATTGAGCACGGGGGCGTGTTCAGCGGGCACGGCCCGTGCTGAGCTCTGCAGAAGCTGAAAAACTAAAAAAAATCCTAAAAAAAAAATAAAAAGAAAAATAAAAGATGATTAGGCCGTTGATTCCTAACTTTCTTAAAATCCTTGTGTCCCCGGCAGCGGCGCCAAAAACTTGATGTGCGATAAGTGTCGTATATTTTAGGTGTATATTTTAAGCCCTTTTTAACACTTATTTTAGCCAAGTTTTAAATTTATAAAACACGATATTTCACTAACACTAAACACACATATGGGCAAGTGCACCCATCGTTGAGTGTAATATAGCGTTGGTAAGATACCGAGGTCGTCCAAGGACACAAGAGCTTTTAGTACCGGTTTATCCTCAACGTCTAACCAAAATAAAAAGTTTAGAAAAATGTTTTAAACTAAGAAAAATAAAACTAACTAAAATGCTGAAAATAAAAACAGATAGACAAGATGAATCACTTGGTTCCGACTCGTATCTAGTATAACCTTTGATTATTTCCGCACTTTTGCACATAATTAAGAGATTATCTTAGTTATTGTAGTAGGCCCCTCTTTTGAAGGTGACGTTACCCTCACCCCAGTAGTTTGAGTCAGCAGGGATACAATCCTAAAGGGGTGGATTATTGGAAGATAATGAATTAAGTTATTAATGCAGTATTGTGGTAGGCCCCGCTTTTGGCGGTGACGTTACCCTCGACTAAGTAGTCTGAGTCAGCAGGGATACAGTCCTAAATAGCCGGGTTATAGTATTAATAGTAGTTAACTTATGAGGGGATCAAAGAGTTTGGACCCCCGCCATCCAATACCGTGAAGTATTGAAGGAGGTCCTACTAAATTTGACCCAGGTCCATTGCAGGACCTCTAAACGCTGAACAATGGCAAGACCTTTACCAAACCGTTCCCTTAACCCCCTACCAGGTAGCCAACATACCTCCATATAGACCGTGGAGATATGAATGGTGAAAATCCTTTATTTTATATAGACAGTAAAATAATGCCAAGACACCACGGACAAACGATAAGGAAAGATCACCTTCAACATAAGTAACTAGTTATTAAAGTCATTAATACAAAACCAAATAAAAAGTGCAAAAGATTAGAAATAAAAAGTATTATACTAGACACTTTGTCTTCACCAAGTGATGTAAGAGACTTAGGCAAACATGGCCTTGATTGTCAAGAACTCTTACGATCAATCTTGGATCCCGAGACGACTCACACACTCTATGATGGACAATGGATGATGGTGGTGGATGATGGTGTTGTGATGGTGGTGGGTGGTGGATGAAGTGTGAGAGAGGTGGTGTGCCAAGGGATGAGTTGCAATGAAACCAAGCACTCCTATTTATAGGCTGAACAGAAGCCTGGGCACGGCCCCGTGTTCGCTGGGCACGGCCCCGTGCCCGTCTGACACTCTCTCTCTTCATTAATTGTAATTCGCAATTACAATTAATGCGCCTGCAGTACTTTCGACACGCCCCCGTGTCCGCTGAGCACGGCCCGTGGTGGGCAATAGAAGCTTCTATAGATTTGTCTTTTCTGCTGCTTCTTGGGCACGGCCCCGTGCTGGCTGAGCACGGGGCGTGTTCAGCATTCTGTTTTCTCTATTTTGCTTTGGAAGGTGCCGTTGAGGGTTCGGGCAGTCCACTAATGTTCCTTTTCTTGTATTTATGTTGGATTTAACTGTCTTTTTGCTTCTTTTGCGTTTTTGAGCTCATTTAATCCTGAAAATACAAAAGGAAGACAAAAACACTCTTTTTCCAATATTAGTACTAAAAAAGGGTTAGTTTTATGCCTCATTTGATGTAATTTATATGTTGCATTTTACACACATCAACCACCAAATTGCTATATCTTTCTATAATCTGCTTGGTGTTTTCAGTTTTTAATCCATGAAATAGATCAAATTCTTTCTTCAAAAGCGGTTTTTTGTTCTTAATCATGTCTTGACTTCCAACAAACTTCGTTTTTAATGCTTTCCACATTGAGTGTGCACTTCCGTTGTGTTGCAATAAAATCAAGTTATCTTCCTTAATAACTTGTTGCAATATACTGATCATCATTTTTTCACTTTTGTATTTCTTTTTCTCATCATCGGTTAGATCTTTAATAGCAACAATCTCTCCGTCGTCATCAATCGGTCTAACATATCGTTGTTCAACACATTCCCACGCATCTAAATGATTCGCTTGAACCCAATTTTCAAAACGTTCTTCCCAACTATTATATTCCTCGATATTCATGAGCTTAGGCGGTTTTTGCATGGTGCCCATTTCATTTTCTAAGTTTACGTTCTGAGCCATAGTGATCGTAGTAGCAAATGCGTTATAGAATTCATTTTCCATGTTTCGGTATTGAGATTTCACAAAAACTGACTTTTCAAACAATCTAGAAAGTTGGTACGACCTGAATTGATACGAACTGACTTTGGTACGATCTGGTTATATCTCATACGAACTGAATTTGATGCGAACTGAATTTGATGCGATCTGGAACACTCCGTGCGAACTGACAACTTTTCAAACGAACTGGAGATCACCTCGTACGACCTGGTGACCTAAGTTCAATCCGTGCGAACTGGATCAATTCCAAACCGTGCGAACTGAGTGTATTAAAATCGTGCGAACTTAATAAAATCCAAACGACCTGAACCACAACTTCATTTCGTGCAAACTGAGGGAGTCAAACCGTGCGAACTGATTAATCTTCCACGCGACCTGGATACCCAATTCGTGCGAACTAGAGCTACCTCGTGCGAACTGGAGCTACTTCGTGCGAATTGGAATAATCAAATCATGCGAACTGGTGATGATTTCACACGACCTGATGATATGTCGAATGAACTGATATGTTTTTGTCAAATTTGATCAAGTTTTAGGTCGATTTTTGGTCTGATTTTTTCAAGGATTGTTTAAAACAGTGTTTGTAGGATCGTTTTCACGACCGAAACGAGTCGTTCAGAGGTGTTCTACTCAATACGAAAGGCGAAAACAGACGTATCGAGTTCAATTCAGCTAGATATTCACTTTAACTGTCTTGTTTATTGATTTGACAAAGTTTTACAGCGAGTAGACACTTCGGCAGCAGTTCGGCACTGAAACCGGAAAGTTCAAGACCCCTTCAAACGAAATCACAAGGCACCTATTTATAGGCTAGCTAATTTCGCATGAACAAGTTCACACGAAATGCCTATTTCGTGCGAAATCACTAGTTGATTTCGTGCGAAATTACACTCTGTTATTTCATGCGAAATTACCTTCTAACCTATTTTTGACAGTTTCCTCGTATAATGTGCCCTGATCTATCTAAACACAAACAAGACTCGATACAAGACGAAGTCGACAGACGTATGCACCAACAGACTCCCCCTCGGATGTCGACGAGTCTTCAGTACTGGTCTTTAACATCTTCAGTCTTTATCAGTCTTTTTGCTCTTCCTGAAGTATCTGACAGTGTAAAACATCCTCAGTCTTCTCTCTTCTTCTCTCTGTCATCCCAAGATCTGTAACTGACTCTTACATTCTCTTGATCAGATTTCTTGATTCCTTAAGATCATCAGCATCATCAAGATCGTAACCTGGCTTCACATTCTGCTCAGGTTTAATCACTAGAACCTGCACATATCTCTACCTCACAATAAATTTCACAAATTTAAAATTTGACAAATTTATATACCACTTGCAAGTATTAATCAATCAATAAATGATTTCACAATGTTAATATCTGATGAATCACATGTAGACAAAACATTTATTTTTATTCATTATAAACAAACTCCCCCTCACGAAATATTCATCATGTTTAGCACTCGAAATTTTAAAAATCAGCTCTCCAACATCAGTTGTCGAAAATCTTTTTGGATTTTTCAAAATTTATGCTAAAACACACTAAAAATCTTTTTGACTTTTTGATTTTTATAAAAAAACAGTAAAGAAATATTTACAGGCAATATTTTTGTGAGTTTATGTAAGAGAATCTTATCAGTTTCTGAGACAAATCACTAACACCGTTAAGCTTTAAACATTTTAAGTTCTAAATAATTCACTTAGATTGTCAGTATACTGATCCATTTAAATTTTCACACAAAGTTCAACTGTTTCGAGATACGAGATTAATGTTTTAAAGACTTAAACTTATTCACGTGTCCCACCTCAGAATATACTCCCGTATCCAGATCCCAATATTCAGTCTTACAGGTGAGTATACCTAGATGATATCTGTAAAAGGGTTAAATGCGAGGGCCATGAGAGCTCAGGCTATTGCTTCCGCAAAATCAGAGAGATGATGGCTTCGACTTTTGGTGTGTTCCCTTTAGAGAATCTTTTCTTCAACAGCACATGATTAGCATTTTGCAATGTTTCATCATTTTTTATGCTGAGGGTGGTGCTATATTTCAAGCAAGCGAAAAGTATTATACGGGGACTAGGCCATTGCTTCCGCAAAATCAGAAGTCCCGGGATAATACCCCAGATATCACTAAGCATAAAGACCTAGTATCTCAGAAAGAGGGGTCTTTCAAACAAGATTTCGGGGGTTACCCATATATCCGAGAGATGTTCCCCACTAGATAAGTAAGTTTGAAAGTTAGGTTTATATCTCGACACAATCTACTAAATGTGCAAAAACCTACTGGCATATCATCAGTGAGACCGTTTATCACATTTTAACTATCCAATTCTTTAGCATGCTGTGATCGTCTACTGATGTACTATCATTTCCTCTTTTTCACAACAAAACTCATTTTTGATTTTATCATGTTTTTGGATTTTTCAAATTTTCTAATGTTTTTGGATTTTCTGAAAATTTCTTACTCCCCCTAAAATTCAAAACCATTTTAAAGAAAAATTTGAAAACAAACTGTACACATAAACTGACAACTGTTGTGAATTGCTTCAATTCGCCATTCACTTGGCATAAACAATCAGAACTCCCCCTTACAACAAACTATTTTCCCATTATGATTTCAAAACACTTAAGTTTTTTTTAATTAAAATGGTTTTTCCGGAAAATTAGTTTTGTTGAAATTCACAAACCATTTGTAGGTTAGGGGATGTCATCATACTGTTGTCTTCTTTCATCTTGAAAAACTTAACAATTTTAGATTCAATCAACACTACTACTTGCAGGAAAGATAAATCAAGTACAACTTAATGTCCTTGATTAATCCTTTGAATTTCGAAATATCATCGAAATGAATTTCTCAAGAAAAATGCCGATACCTGCTCCACACTTACCAACCTGGGAACTCCGGCAAGTCAGAATTTTACATATGAAAAACAGACATCCAAGCCTAACCAAACTTGGATGTGACCTCTTCAGTTTCACTTGGGGTGTAAGTTGCCTTCTTTGATTCATAAAATTCTTTAACCCCTTTGGCCTTCCCATCGACCATTTTCCCAAAAATCTTTTTCACATTTCCATTGAATGTTTTCTCAACATCAAATTCTTTCTTTTTTCAGAATAGAATTGATTCGAGATCTCAATTTTTCCAACTTTTGATTTAAAATTTTCAGTTCGCAATGGTGGAAAATTAACATCATCCATCGGCGGAACTGAATTTTCATCTTTTACCTCAACTTGTGGCTCCTCTGACTTTGTGGAATCAGATTCATCGCCAGATTTCACATCTGATTTCTTAACAACCCACATTTGGTTGTCAAGATTTACTCTTCTTTTGTAAAATCTTTTTGAACATTCACCAACTTCATATGTTGAATTTTTAAACACTTTGAATTTTTCAGTTGGTGGTTCAGTTTTATCAACAACGTTTTCTTTTAATTTAGAAACAACTTCCTGTTTTGTGTTGGTTGCCTTTGGACAATTCCAGGCAATGTGACCAACTTCTTCACATCTGTAACAGGTTCTTGTTTCCTTTCTTTGATAAGCTCCATTCTTCATTCTCTCTTGCTTCTTAGCAAGGAATTCTCTGTTTGATTGTTTCCAGAATGAACTTTTTTCTTCTTCTTCCGAACTTGTTCCTGAAACAAATACAGTTTTTGATTTATAAATTTTCTCATTTTTATGATTTTTTGGTGGAATAAAACCTAAACCCTTCTTTTTGTAATTACCGTTATGGTTTGGTTTCTTTCGATAACCTGAACCAGAACTGTAACCCTTTTTCTTGTTTAAACGTTGTTGAACTCTTGAGGTGTAAGGACTTGGTTTTTCAAAAAGATTTTCATCTTTTATTTCAGAAATATTGATTTCTATTAGTTTGAAAACCCTTTTTATCATTTCTGGTTTAACACCTCTTATTGGAAATTTCTCATCAGAATATAATTTGTCTGAATCATTCAAAGTATATGCCACTTTGATTGGTTCATTATTCAAATTATATTTTGATAACAGGAATTCTTTATTGTAAACTCTTTTGACTGACGACTTTGAACTGTCAACTGATGAACTCGAACTCTTGGATTCGGACTTTGACTCTGACTCCTCATCTTTATCCAACACCTGATCGAACACTTTCTTTATTAACTCAGACTCATGATCAGTGTCAGACGATGTGAACGTGACGTCAATATTTTCTGGTAACTCATCAGTTGTTTCGGACTTTAACTTTATATTGACAACCTTTTTTACTTGCTCCTCATTTGGTTTTCTGGGAGAATAACCTTCCCAGATCGGAGGCGGACACTTTTTATAATTTGCACTTTGTTTCTTACCAGTATCCTTCTCTTCCGGCTTCTCATCTTGAAATGCTTCTAAACCTGCAACAGTTGGATAAATTCGATCAATCAGATAATCAGAACTAGAATAGCTTTGTAACAATCGTCTGATTCTTTCATTTTCTATCTTTTCTGTCTTCAACTCTTGTTTCCACTTTGCACTTTCTTCAATATAAAAATTTATGGCTTTCTGCTTTGACATCATCACCGCATTCATCATTGTCAACGCATCTTCTCTTTCATAATTTGTCTTTTGTAGACCAGTTACCGTTCTATTCAACACATCATATGATTCTTTCACGTAGTTGAGATCAAACAGTAACTTTTCCTTCATCTTATCTTGCTCACTCAACTTCTCGTCTTTTTCTTCACATTGCTTACAAGATTCTGAACACATTAAACACGGTTTGATAACTTCAACAATCTTTTCAATTTCTACTATCTTTTCAACTTCAATCACTTTCTCTGATTCTACAACTTTCTCAGCTTCAATCACCTTCTCGGCAACTTTAACTTCTTCACTCTGTTCAGACTTCTCTTTTTGAGCGACACTCTCACATTTTATCTTTCTCTGTTCTTTTGCTGCTCGCCTCTCCTTCAGCTTCTCCAATCTATCTGCAAAATAAAATTGAAAACTTTCAGGAGATAACATAGATTTTCCAATGTTTATTTGTGTCTCCTCTTCATCATCACTATCATCAGATGATGATTGATCAAAGACTGGCTCTTGAATGATTTGTGCAGTGAGAGCTGCCACTTTGGAATCAGGTGGAATGTATTTGTCCCAACTGAAACCTTCTGCCACCTTTTCATCATCTTGATCAATAATACCAAAATAATCTTTCTTATTTGCTACTTCAATCATTTTAGCATGAGCAGTTTGTGGTTCCTTTTGTTGATACGGTTGATGAGCAACTTGTTGATAAATGGCTTTCCGATAGTAATCATTGCCACCAAACGGATTCTTTGCTCCACTTACTTCTTGATTTTTGCATTCTCTCTTAAAATTTCCTTTCTCCCTGCATCGAAAACAACTAACTTTAGATTTATCAAAACCCAAAGTAGAGACATTTGCATTCAAGAAATCATCTCTTCCTGTAATTTTCTTGAATTTTTCAGCTCTCCTCAAAACACTAGCTAAACACCATTTGATGTCCATTAGTTCCATCTCTTCTGCATCTATCTGATCGTAATCCTCTTTCGTCAGCATAGGATTCCCGATCCTCCCAGCAACCAATCCTTCATATGACTCTAATACTGTAGCAAGTAATGACATGTGACTTTTAGCAATCTCTTCAGAGAAATTTTGACCATTCTGAAGATGCAACGCGATGTTGCAATGTAGCACTTGACCATTACTGCTGTTTGAACTTTGAAATTGATGACTTGAGGTTGAACTCTTCGGATTAACATTAGGGTATGACGAAAATCCACTACTGCTGTTTGAACTTTGATTAACAGATCCAGATGAATTTTCAGCACTGAAAGCAGTTTGGACTTTTGGACTTGCTTCAACCTCTTGAACACTTCCTTCGTAATACATTTTGACATCTTGTTGACCACTCGGACTGTTCATTCTTGCAATCTTCTGTTGTTCCAGATCTTGACCCTCAATCTTTTCAATAAACTGTGAAATAGTCAACTTGTCATATTCTACAGTGTTCTTCAAAATCATCAAGTATGTACCCCACTCTTTCTGAGGTATGCATCAGCTAATTTGTCGACCCATTCTTCTTGATCTTTAACAATTTCTAACAAAGACATAGATCGCACTAAGTGACAATATCTTTCAATTAGCTTCTTTGACGATTCACCTGGTAAACTTGTAAACAAATCAAACTCTTTCTTTAGTAATGCTTTCTTACTCCTGATCATCTTCTCACTTCCCTCAAACTTAATTCGAAGTGCTTCCCAAATTGAAGGTGAAGTATTATCATGTTGAAGTAAGATGAAAATGTCTTCTTTCACAGCTTGCTGTAGCAGACTGATCATCATCTTTTCTGCTTTGTACATGTCTCGTTCTTTGTCTGTAAATTCAAAAATTGTTTTGATAACTCCCAAATCTGTACGCGGCTTGACATACTTTTTTTCAATACACTCCTAAGATCTCAAATGATTAGCTTGAACCCAGTTTTCGAAACGATCTTTCCAACCATAATACTCCTCAATTCCCATAAGCTTCGGGTGTTTTTGCAAAGTTCCAGTCTCATTTTCCATGTTCATGCTTTGAGCAATGGCAGCCGGTGTAGTCGGGGTTGTAGCAAACGCGTTATAGAATTCCTCTTCCATGATTCGGTAACAAGTTTCACTAAGTCAGACTTTCAAACGAAATCAAACACTTTCAAACGAAATACATCTTCAAGCGTAATAACCTGTTAAATCGAAATGACCTGCACAACAGTTTCAAACGAAATAACAACTCAAACGAAAACAGTATTTTCACACGAAATGTGTTTTCGTGCGAAATCACCAAACGAAATATGGTTTCGTGCGAAATCAACTGGTTTTCACACGAAAACAACCTCTTTGGTACGAAATAGTAATTTCGTATGAAATACTCACACGAAATACTGATTTCGTGCTAAATTACCCTTAATTTCCAGCGAAATAAACTACAAAAGTGATTTCATGCGAAATCAAGTATGCTATTCCGTGCAAAATACTGCTGTGTCATCATCTCGGTCATATTTTTGTCAAATTGATCAGGTTTTCGCTTGTTTTTAGGTCCAATTTTCTCAAGGCTTTGTTAAAACACAATTTCGCTTATAATGTGAAAAATTCAATCCATTTTAACCATGAAAACTTGTTCAATTTTGAAAAGAAGATGTAGAAGTCAGAAAATAGATGAAATCAAGCTGAATTCGGTAAGAACTCCTCCTCCTGAGCTCTGATACCACTTGTAGGATCGTTTTCACGACCGAAACAAATCGTTCAGAGGTGTTCTACTCAATACGAAAGGCGGAAACAGACGTATCGAGTTCGATTCAGCTAGATATTCACTTTAACTGTCTTGTTTATTGATTTGACAAAGTTTTACAGCGAGTAGACACTTCGGCAGCAGTTCGGCACTGAAACCGGAAAGTTCAAGACCCCTTCAAACGAAATCACATGGCACCTATTTATAGGCTAGCTAATTTTGCATGAACAAGTTCACACGAAATTACTTTCACACGAAATGCCTATTTCGTGCGAAATCACTAGTTGATTTCGTGCGAAATTACACTCTGTTATTTCGTGCGAAATTACCTTCTAACCTATTTTTGACAGTTTCCTCATATAACGTGCCCTGATCTATCTAAGCACAAACAAGACTCGATACAAGACGAAGTCAACAGACGTATGCACCAACAGTGTTTCGCGTGTTATATCACAAAATCAGTCCATTTTATCTGTAAAATCTTGATTAATTTTGAGGGAACGTGAAGAAAGTAAGTAGAAATGAGTAGAAATCAGAAATTTCCGGTGAAAACAAGCTGAAATTGTAAGAACTCTTCCTCCTGAGCTCTGATACCACTTGTAGGATCGGTGAATCGATCAAACGAGACAATCAGAAGAGTTCTCGATCAATACGAAAGGCGGAAACAGACGTATCGATGTTGTATCAGCTTAATTTACACTTAGAAGTAGATTAACTGTCACTTGTATTGAATTCACAACGTTTTACAGGCTTGGTGACACTTCGGCAGAGCTTCTCTACCGGAATCCAAAAGTTCTACAAATGAAATCACAAGACACCTATATATAGGTAAGCCACTTCGCAGGAACCAAGCACTCCAGTTCGCACGAACTGATCTGGTCCAGTTCGCACGAACTAGTCAGTTCGTGTGAACTGGCTGGTTCTTGCCTGTTTCCTGTTTTTCTCGAACTACGTGTCCTGGTCTATCATTCTAGTTACAAGACTCGATACAAGACGAAGTCAACAGACATATGCACCAACATCAGTGGCATAGGTTAGATATCTGATTTTCTTCTGAATCAAGTTGTTGTTTAGGGAAATTAGGGCTTGTTCTTCTCTCATAATTTGCTATTTTTCTGAATCAAGTTGTTGTTTAGGCAATTAGGGCTCATTATCCATCTCTTAAATAGATAATTTTGCAAAAGGGCCACCACTTCGTAGTTCGATTAGGGCTTCTGAAAACGTAGGAACGGCTCTGATGGCAGGGTCTGGGGAGGGTAACATGTAGGCAAATCTTACCCCTATTGATGAGGATAATGAGGCTGTTTCTAGAGAGACCCCGAAGCTAAGCATAAATATATAGAAATACTTTTATAAGTGTCTTTTGTTTTTGGGAATGATAAAATATATGTATGTAAATAATAATATAATTATCTATTTTCTGGCATTGTATGTAAATAATAATATTAGGGAGAATGCTAAACCAGTGAGTGAAAGATTCATGGTAAAATAGTGGGTGAGCACCAAACAACTCATCAAATACCACCATCATATACAATCTGTATCATCTAAGGGGGTGTTTGGGTTAGCTTATTTTGGGGCAACTTATGACTTATAAAAGTTAATAAGTTGTTTTTTGAGGGTTTGGTTTAACTTATTTTGAAGGATTTTGTGTGTTGAAAAGTCATTTCCATTATTCAAACTTTCAGTTTCTTAAACACACAAATACCAAAAGTTGGCATCAAAGGCCTCGACACCACCGAACACCGCCACCACAACACAACCATCGAACCATGTCCACCGTCACCACATCACCACCATCCAATCAATGGAACCGATAATCTTTAGTGTTTCTATTTCAAATCAATGGAGCATATAATTTTTATTATGGTATCAGTTATGAAAGATTTCTCATCTCTCCTGTAGAACAAAACCGCCATCTCTATCTCTTAAAACCGGCAGTGTTCATAGTATTGGTTGAGAAACTACCATCTCTATTATCTCTTTTGGTTCATCATCGCCACTGCCGGCTTGATCCCTTCCCCATGGCTGTCACCGCTTTCTAGCAGCACCCATTTTTCTCACCAAAAATAACAAACATCAACAAAAAGATGGGTTCAAAAGAATCAGGATTGTATCACCAGTAGTCAGAAGCAGGATTCGACAGAACATACACAACAACAATCAAATTTAATGGTTTATGATGGCGTCAGTTTTGAAGGCCGAAATTGAAACCACAGAGGGCATTATCAAACAGTCTCGTATGTGATAACCGTCACTTTGCAAAATGAAGAATAGGTTACTCAATTCATTATCCAGTATTTATAACTTTGGGGATTTTGGTGAAGGGTTGCGTTGCAAACTTTGGTGAAGGGGTGCTTATAAAAAAACGACGTGACACTTCAGATTCCGTGTGTAGTATGTTGTAATGGTGCGTCGGTTAGTTTGTGTCGGTTAATTTCCGTGTGTAGTATGTTGGAACGTGGTAACCCTTTGATAAACCATTGTGTCTTAGGTTGGTTTTTGTATGGATAAATAATGTCAAAAATGAAAGGGTGTGAGTGACATGAACTAAATGATGTGACTTTTAAACAAATGAGACATAACCCAAGTTGTTAATTGTATAAGAGCATCCACAATAACTCAATAAGCATGTATTTGGGTGATGTTTTTAAATGCCACATGGGCACTATCCCAACCAATAAAACCATTTCTCTCTCATGACCCTCTAAGACCACCCGTAGTGGTTGCCATTTTGGGCATTTTTGGGGCTAAATCACGCCCATATCGCCTACATCCCCACTACGCATGGGCGTGATTGGCAATTTTTATGTGCAGGCGTTTTATAAATCACGCCAAAGGGGGGAGATCTTGTCTAATCAGATTTGAGCTTGCATTGTTTTGTCCAATAACATTTATTAAATTGTTTTTTTATTTTATTTTATTACAAACATAATGCCCCACAATCCTCACATCCCCACTACACCCCTTTTGTAAAAACGCCCAATAATGCCCAATTGCTGACTGGGCTGCCACATGGCGCAAAACGTCCTAGGATGAGGCATTATTCACCCCAACGACTACGCATGGTCTCACAAACTATAAAAACACAATTTCTATCTCCTCTCTCTTCACTCTCACTCACATAACCCAATTTTCTCATTTTTCCTCACATACACCATCACACTCTCTTTCCTCCAACTCATCATCTCTCTCATCCACATCACCTTCCCTCTCTTTAAAAATGCAAAAAATAAGCTTATTGTGGATGCTCTAAGGTATAATATAGATATGGGTTTATATTCAATAAAGAGTTAATTGCCATTTTAGTCCCTGTGGTTTGGGCCATTTTGCCAGTTTAGTCCAAAGGTTTCATTTTTAACATCTGGATCCAAAAAGGTTTCATTGTTGCCATTTTGGTCCAATTGACTTAACCCCATCCAAATATGTTAGTTAGTCAAGGGGTATTTTTGTCATTACAATAGTGCCTTTTTTTTAAATTAAAGCTTTACCCTAACCCCCATTTTTCTCAAACCCACAAACACAACTTGAGAAGGAGAGGTTGAATCAAACTGGTACTCCACCGCTAGTTCACCGTCATCCACCAACCGCCACTCTCTCTGGCCACGCCACCACTCTCGGCCGTCCGTCACCATCCCCTGCCTTCACCGTCCTTCACCATCCGCTGCCACCACCATCAAACCGTCATCCATCTCATTTCAGAAGCGATTGAAGGGTGCACACCAGCAACATCAAGAACAGTTGCGTCATCTTATCTTGAAATTCTATGAACTTATGAAGATTTTGTTGTTTTAATCGATGTTTAAATGAATTTGAAGACGATAACAAGTAAGATTTGAATATATTTTAGGTAATTGATATGTTCATCCTAAATTCTTTAAACCACTTGCGTTGTTTCAATTGAACTGCTTATATATGAAATTGCATCATATTATCATGAAATTTCTATGTAGATTTTGTTGTTTGATTGTCGTTAAATGAATTTGAAGATGATAGCAGGTTAGATTCAGATGAAATTTAGGTCAAATCTGAAGAGAACCGAGAAGAGAGAGAGAGAGAACCGTTCACCACCACCATTATCTTTCTGATATGTGGTCTGTCCGATCTGTCGGTTCCGATCGTTTCCGATTTGTTGCCTTCCTGAATTGTTCCGGCTAGGGTGGTAGTGGTGGAGGTGTGTCGAAGGCCGGTGGAGGCTGAGGTGATGGTTGTTGTGGTGGAGGTGATGGTTTGTTGTCTTCCGCATACCAGATATATGTAGGAGGTGACTGTTATTTATAGCAAGACAATAAACAATAAAGCTTTAATTAAAAGAAAAAAACAATAAAGAATAAAGGGTTAATAAAAAAATGAAATGACTAAAATGCCCTTGGAAGACTTAACAGATATGGATGGAGTTAAGTCAGTTGGATCAAAATGGCAACGATGAAACCTTTTTTTGATCCAGATGTTAAAAATGAAACCTTTGGACTAAACTGGCAAAATGACCCAAACCATAGGGACTAAAATGGCAATTAACTCTTCAATAAAAATATAACTGAGAGGTATAATATAAATATGGATTTATTCAATAAAAATTTAATTGAGAAGCATCACATTTGTATATAGATTTACATAATGCTTAAAAGATAATCACTTACGGTAACGAATGAATGAAATGAGAGAGTTAAAAAATGTCCTATTTATCAAACACGGTTTCCATCACATGGTTAATATTCATTTTCTTTGTACTTGGTTTGATTGTACCCTGTGCTTTCATAGTGGTTTAGTTGTAGTGGTTTAGTTGTATGATACATACTCACAAACTCAATTTACAAGTTTTTATTGCATGTTCAATGTTTTAGGTTTCTTCTCGTAAAGTACAGTAAAAGTATAAAATAAACATTAAGATTTACATTTAAATTTTGTTAAACCCTATACTTTATAAACTTGCTATTATTAATTCAAACCCGTTTCAATAATGTTTTTTTTTTTTACCATTTTGACTTAATTATTATTTTATACGATAATGTTTTACGTTTTTGTCTACACTTTTTGGAGTTGACATGCCACAATCAGCGTGAATAGTTCAACATTTCAACGTCTATTTTTTGTTCGATTTAACGGTTTCGCCGCAACAGACGAGTTCTTACGACTAGTTTAAATTAATGGATACTAGATTATAACCCCGTGTATTACACGGGGTTGAATAAATAAAATTTATATACTAAATAATTAAACAATAAATCTTTAAAAACCTCATTTATTGTACGGATTGAATAAATATAATTTTATATATTAAATAA
The DNA here is from genome assembly GCA_030545235.1 of Helianthus tuberosus. NCBI lineage: Eukaryota > Viridiplantae > Streptophyta > Magnoliopsida > Asterales > Asteraceae > Helianthus > Helianthus tuberosus. The sequence goes on from CM060436.1 coordinate 37,443,170, forward strand.
TAAAAAGTTATATCTATAAGAACCATATTGTATGGGTTAAATAAATGTAATTTTATATACCAAATAAAAAAGTTATATCTTTAAAACCACGTGTATTACACGGGTTGAATAAATGTAATATTGTTTACCAAATAATAATAAAATAATACATCTTTAAAAAACCTCATTTATAACATGGTTTGAATAAATGTAATTTTATATATCAAATAATAAAAAAATACATCTTTAAAAATATGCGCATTACACGGTTTGAATAAATGTAATTTTCTATACTAAATAATAAAAATTATATATCCTTAAAAAACCTCGGGTATTGTACAAACTGAATAAATCTAATTTTATATATCAAATAATAAAAAGTTATATCTTAAAAAACCTCATATATTACATGGGTCAAGTAAATGTAATTTTGTATAGTGAAAACAAAAATATTTAATATATTAATACAAAGTTTAGTTTTCGTGATAAAAATAGATTATTCAGTTGTTACAAAATTTGTTAACGAAGTGTCAATAAATTTAACCCTTTATTTAAAACCCCGTAAATATATAAATGATAAATAATATTAGTTAATTTTATTTTAAGTTTTGTAAAATCTATTTGATACCAAACTAAACAAAACGTTCAAATGTAATTAATTCAAAGAGTTAATTACATAGTTAGTCCCTGTGGTTTGCACAAAATAACATACTTAGGTACTAATAGTTTAAAATCACATTCTAGGGTATTAACTTTTCATTATGTAACGTTTGGAGGTATTAACTTCTAGGGTATTACCATAGTTAGTCCCTGGAGTTTCCACAAAATAACAAATTTAGGTGCTAAAAGAATGTGATTTTAAACCTATAAATAACACTAATACCTCCAAACGTTAAAAAATGAAAATTTAATACCCTAGAATGTGATTTTAAACTATTAGTACCTAAGTATGTTACTTTGTGCAATACTTTGTGCAAACCACAGGGACTAACTATGTAATTAACTCTAATTCAAATAAATTAAACTAAATAATAATTATCCATAAGATATTAAACTAATAATATTTAGTAGGAGGATTATCTATAAATAAGATATTAAACTAAATAATATTTAGTAGGAGGGTTATCTATAATTAATTAGAATAAATTAAACTAAAATTATAATTATCTATAAGAGATGGACTAATACGATGACAAGTGTCTCTAAAGTGATTTCTTTTATTATAGTATTAGTTAATTTTATTTTAAGTTTTGTAAAGTCTATTTGATACCAAACTAAACAAAACGTTCAAATATAATTAATTCAAATAAATTAAACTAAATAATAATTATCTATAAGATATTAAACTAATAATATTTAGTAGGAGGATTATCTATAAATAAGATATTAAACTAAATAATATTTAGTAGGATGGTTATCTATAATTAATTAGAATAAATTAAACTAAAATTATAATTATCTATAAGAGATGACCTAATACGATGACAAGTGTCTCTAAAGTGTTTTCTTTTATTATAGTAGATAGATATGTGTATGAATAAGCAGAGCGAAACATATAAGAGGTGGGGAGGGGCCTAGTGTCACACCCCGATATTTCCACGTATTACCGGTGGGCCCGGTGGGGAGTATCGTGACGTAGTTGATATCATCATAATCAAATAATCACAATTCAATGCACAACGGAAGTCTAAAGTAAATATATTACAAACCGATTCAAAAGTAACATCAAATATTACAAACGAATTGTAAGATGGATCCACAGGCGGATCTTAAAACAGAAATATAAACACTGTTCAACAGACTTTAGACGTTTGGAACTTGCAAGATTCCCTATTAACGCCCTGAGCTCCCAGCCAATTTACGTACAGTACCTGTCACTTAACATTTTTGGAAAATACGTCAGTTTACACTGGTAAATAAAATTAACTGACTCTTTTGAAAATCTTTATGAAAATTGATTTAAATGCACAAGGCACAAATATTCTTCTATAACTTGGGATAATTATTTAGAAATAAACTTCTTAAAGAATTACAGGTTTATTATACGTTCAGTAGCCCGGGCTGAATACCGGGTTAAAGATTAATAGACACACCACATGAGATAGTCATGCGGCGAGTTATTCTCGAACAAGCGGTTATATCTTTTTATATATACGCACCGGCAGGTGTATGCCTACACCTCGTGCTTAAGTCGTGGCCATTTCAATGAATGAGCCGAGGATACCCAGGACATGGTCATTAACCCCCCAAAGGCTTAGAATAAACAAAACAGATTAAACGGGTTATCTCAATGATTTAACCTTCATACGATTAAAAATTCAATACCCGACCAAGCGGTATTTTATATACCGTACCTCAAGCCCGTATAAGGGAAAATAAGTTAAAAATATTTACCTGAGCTTAAAATGCAATTTATACTCAGCCGTATATTCTAATCAGCAAGCACAAGTACCTCTACTGGGGCTCTCAATCTGGAACGAAGGTTTTATTAATCTATTAGATTCCTAACGGGTCTTATTTAAGTTGTAACTTAGACCGATTAGTTTTAAGGAAAGGTTTACGGTTCAAAACGAAAGAATAAGCAAATACCGGATTAGAATGTGATTTAGACCCGACAAGTATGGAGACTTGTATAATATGGGTAAACTAAACACATTCTAAATTTTTAAGTGAAGATGATAAGGTTTGACCCGTTTCGGTTAATTCATGTAAACTAGTTACATAAACCGTACCGAACGCGTAAAGTGCATAACGGGTAACCAAATGAGTCATGAACATGTTTCACAAGTTAATATGCCTTAAATATGTTGTGATATCAGTAGGATACCTTCCATTATGCCCAAAACAATTTTAAAACCAATTTATGCCCCGTAGGGGTATTTTGGTCATTTTAATGTTTATAAAAGAGGTTAAATAATAATCCGAGTTTCTGGTCTACATAATCAGTAAAAATACTTATTTTATCAAGTTATATCAGTAAGATATCTCGCATATGTGAAATTTATCATTCATGGCCAAACTATGCACCGTATGGGCATTTTGGTCATTTCACATGTGCTTTAAGAGTTAATTTTGGAAATCTGAGTTCAAAACTTTTATTTACTGTTAAATTATAAAAAATTATTCATAACATCAGTAGGTATCACGCTTTAGATGCCTAATATGGTTCTAAACCATACTATGCGCCTAAATCGCATAAAAGTCGGTATTTGACGATATTCGGGTTAATTAAGGAAATCTGAGATTTTGATCAACCTTTACTGTTTAAAATAACTTATTTAATATATAAAACCAGTAGAAAAAGGTTTGACATGTAAAGGATGTATAAAACTCATTTTATTAGCAAAAAGGGCGTTATCGTCAATTACCGAGCCTATGCAAGAACTCTATGTTATGATCATCTTAAAATTTAATAAAAATTTCCAAAAATCCCAAAATATTATATTACATCAGTAGGTAAAAGATTTGATGTCAAAATTTTAGTTTAAATAGGATTTATATCAAATATGCCGTTTATTTAATAAAAAAGCTTTCAATTTACGATATCGAGCATAACTCTTAATTTAGACCTTAAACTGATGTCAAATTTTTAGGACATGTTTATAATTCAGTAATAAAGGTTTTTGTCCTCTCACATTTTCAAAAATCTCGTTTTAATATCAAAAGGGCATAACGGTCAACTTTTAAGCATATAACGGAAACATGCATATGAACTCTAATTCTAAAGGATCAAGTAGTATAACTTCAGGGGGTTATACTAACATTTAATATGGTCACAATGGAACCCTAAGACATAATTAAATTTGGCCCCTGCACTTTCGTACTCCTCCGAAATGATGTTTTTAGCACGCAAGGCCTTGTATTTCCAACATTAGGCACATCCAAGAGTATAACGAAGCATCATAAACTTCTCGACACGTTAAAAGAGTCAGTCAGAGGCCTAGTTTGACGTAATGACGCTTTTAACCCTTTAATTTGCGAACTTGCGCGTATTAACGTGAAATGGCGTAAAACCCTTACAAGGTTAATAAAAAGCATTCCCAAAGAGCATAATGGAGTATTACGACACTCCAGTTCACACCAGTTCACTTAAATGGCCGCTCAAAGGTGTAGTTTTAAATGTTGACGCTTTTGGTCCTTTTAACGCGCAAACTTGCGCGTATTTCCGCTTTATTGTGTCAAATCCCTATGTTATCCATATTGGGCATTCCCGAGAGTATTATCAAATACTGCGATGCTTTGGGTTTGTTTAAAAGGTCACTCAGAGGTAAGAATTAACATGTTGACACTTTCAACCCTTTTTAACGCATAAACTTGAGCGTATTGATATGTATCGACATTAAAGCCTTAAATGGCCAATGTTTTGCATTCTCAAGAATATGATTAGATATAATAATGTTTCGGGTTCATTAAAAGGTCATTCAGAGGTATTATTAAACATGTTGATGCTTCTAACCCTTTACCGTGCAAATCTTGTGATTTATTATGCAAACGGTTTCGATAATCCAACAGGTGGCTTAACTTGAGAATACGAATATCATGAGAGGTTATTCAGAGATTTATTCTGAGCATGTAAACACTTCCAGTCCTTCCATAATCAAAGTTTTTGATCTTTCACAAAATTAGTCCCTTGTAGTCAATGTTTGACTTAATTGGGGTTTAATACACGTGTCAACACATCATTGGACGTGATTTTACGAGGTGTTACACCTAGGACCTCAAACCCCCTAACATTTGGGTCATGACTACATTTACATGTGGACTTTGCAAATTTTCAACATATCGAAACAGACAACAACAACAACAACAACCATACCCAGTATAATCCCACCTATAGCGAGCTATTGGTAGGGTCTGGGGAGGGTAGGATGTAGGCAAGCCTTACCTCTATCCCAGGGGATAGAGAGGCTGCTTCCAGTGAGACCCCCGGCTCCACAAAACCATACCCAAGACATAAGCTTCTGGCAAAACATATATAAGCACACAACTACTAACAAATGTGGAAAAGAAAAATAATAAAAATAAACACATAAATAAATAAGTAGTTGTTAGTAAAACTACGACGCCGGGAATAAGTGACAACTTATAAAAAGCTATATTGTAGGATCGGATTCCGACCTAAACGAGTCGTTTGGAAGAGTTCTACTCCGTTTCAGAGGCGGAAACTAAAAAACGGATCAGTAAACAGCTTGTTTCACACTTAATTCCTCTTGTATATTGATATAACAACGATTACAGTCAAGAGGTATACCGGCAGCACTTCGGTAGACAAATGTTGGAACTGTTACAACTGAAATAACAACTGTCCTATATATAGTGGGCATGATTTCGCTTGGAAGACCCTCAAGCGAAATCCACATGAATTCTTGAAGCGAAATTGATAAATGAATTTCATTTTGTCTTGAAGCGAACCTCTCATGCAAACAATCTGTTCCATGCAAGACTTGTATATTCACGTGAATTTGTAATATGATGTCACTAGTGATGTCATGTGATGATGTCACTAGTGATGTCATGCTTGATAAGATCCGAACCGAACCCGAGACTCGATATTAAGACGAAGACGACAGATGTGTGCACCAACAGACTCCCCCTCAGATGTTGACGAGTCTTAAGTGTCGAGTCTTCTCAATCTTCAGTCTTTATCAGTCTTTGAGCTTCCTTCATACTTCAACTAATCTCCTCCTCGGATGATGTAACTCTCTCTAACAAACTCCCCCTCAAAACATGCTGGGATTGTAGTCTGGCTTTTACAGTATCAGAATCCTCAAGTATCGGAACCTGGCACTCTATCTTCAGGTTCAAGATTGAAGCCTGGCTATACCTGCACATCCTTAACCCAGAAATAAATTTTCTAAATTTAACAATTTGAATGCATCAATAACAACTCTCATATGCATCAACAATCACTCTCCCCCAGATCACATACACATGATGAACCACTTGATGATTTAAAAACATATTTTGACAATTAAGACATACTCCCCCTCACATCAATGTCATCATGTTCAGCACTTGGAACTTTGAAAATCAGCTTTCCAACATCAGTTGCCGAAAATCTTTTTGAATTTTTCAAAATTTATGCTAAAACACACTAAAATCTTTTTGGATTTTTCTGAAAGACAGAAATGCAATGCAGTAAAGAAATATTTACAAACAATATTTTTGTGAGTTCGTGTAAGAGGATCATATCAGTTTTTGAGACAAGTCACTAACACCGTTAAGCTTCATTTCATTTTAAGTTCTAAACAATTCACCTAGATTGTCAGTATATTTGTCCACTTAAATTTTCACACAAAGTTCAATTGATCCGAGATACGATGTTAATTGTTTTAAGAGACTTAAACTTATCCGTGTGTCCCACTACTTGAATATACTCCCGTATCCAGATCCCAATATTCAGTCTTACAGGTGAGTATACCACAGATGATATCTGTAATGGGAATAAATTATGCAACCGTGATAGCTCAGGTCAGAACTTCCGTTCAGCAGAGAGCCTAGTTGACTTTTAGGTGTGTCCCCTTTAGAGGATCTTTTGTATTACAACAGCCATGATTAGCATTTTTCAATGTTTCATCATTTTTTAGCTGAGGGTGGTGCTATATTTCAAGCAAGCAGAAAGTATTCTCCGGGGACTAGGCCATTGCTTCCGCAAAATCAGAAGTCCCGGGATAATACCCCAGATATCACTGAGCATAAAGACCTAGTATCTCAGAATAAGGGACCTTTCAAACGAGATTTCAGGGGTTACCTATATATCCAAGATGTTGTTCCCCACGAAATAAGCAAGTTTGAATTTTAGGTTTATATCTCGTCACAATCTACTAAATGTGCAAAAACCTACTGGCATATCCGCAGTGAGATTGTTTATCACATTTTTACTTTACATTTCTTTAGCATGCTGTGACAGTCCACTGATGTACTATCATTTCCTCTATTCACAACGAAACTCATTTTTGAATTTTATCATGTTTTTGTCTTTTTCAAATTTTCAAATGTTTTTGGATTTTCTGAAATTTTCTACTCCCCCTAAAATACAAACACATGAAAGGAAATTTGAAAACAAACTATACAGAAAGTGACAAGTGATATCAAATCACCTCAATTCGCCATCCACTAGGCATAAACAATCAGAACTCCCCCTTACACAAAACTATTTTCTCATAATGATTTCAAAACACTTAAGTTTGTTTTAACCAAAATGATTTTTCCGGAAAATAGGTTTTGTTGATTTTACCACTTGTAAAGTTAGGGGTTCGTCATATCGTTCCTCAATCATTTGTAGAAAATCAAGTACAATTTAATGTCCTTGATTTACCACTTGACGTTGAAAACCTCTTTCAACCACTTGTAAATAAACACAATCAAAATCTGAAATAAAGAATGATGCCGATTCCTGCTCCACTCTTACCAACCTGGGAGCTCCGGCAAGTCAGGTTTTTCAATGAAAGAAAATATCCACCCAAGCCTGACCAGCCTTGGGTGTAAACTTCTCAACTTCACTAGGGGTTGGGCTATAAGTTGCCTTCTTTGTAGCATAAAACTCCTTTACCCCTTTAACCTTCCCATCAATCATTTTACCAATCATCTTTTTAATGTTTCCATTAAACGCTTTCTCAACATCAAATTCTTTCTGTTCAGAATAGAATTGATTTGAGATCTCAACTTTCCCAACTTTTGATTTAAAATATTCAGTCCTCAATGATGGAAAGTTCTCATCATCCATTGGAGGAACTGAGTTTTCACTTTTTAGCTCAACCTGTGGCTCCTCTGACTTTGCGGAATCAGATTCATCGCCAGATTTTACCTCTGATTTCTTAACAACCCAAGCTTGGTTGTCAAGATTTCCCCTTTTCTTGTAAAATCTTTTTGAACATTCACCAACTTCATATGTAGAATTTTTAAACACTTTGAACTTTTCAGTTGGTGGTTCAGTTTTGTCAACAATAACTTCTTTCAGTTTTTGTGAGACTCCCTGTTTTGTTTTTGTTGCTTGGGGACAGTTCCATGCAATATGACCAACTTCATTGCATCTGTAACAGGTTCTTGTCTCCTTTCTTTGATAATCTTCATTCTTCACTTTATTTGCAAGAAATTCTGTGTTTGATTGCTTCCAGAATGAGCTTTTTGATTCTTCTTCATGGCTAGTTCCTGCAACATATTTTGTATTTGTTTTACAAGAAATACAAAAACGATTAAAAGCTTAACGTGTTTGTTGCACTCCCTTTTAAATTGACAAGAATAAAATATTTTTGAATACAATAAAGAATAAAATATTTTGGAAATATTTACAGAAATAGGTTTTTTAATTCAAATCCAAGGTTTTAATCCAAAATTGATTCAAAAGCTTTTAATCCAAAAATTCAAAATATTTTTGGAAAAATGGTTGACAGAAAGGTCAAAGGAACAAAGGAATTTTATGCATCAAAAGTGGGTGCTAATGATAAACAAGAATTTGAATCTGAGCTTGATAAGTTTCTTGCAGAGTTTCCTCCAATCAAAGAAAATATGTTAAAATCAAAAGTGGAATCTGTTGTTCCAAATGTTATGTTTAACTTTCCTAAAACTGATGAGAAGTGTGATTTAGTATTTGGGAGTGTGTCATCAGTTAAGAAGTCATGGAGTTCATTGTTTGAATGAATTTGATATGATATGTGCAGGGGCTGCCCAAGTCAATTCTATCAAAATGGATCATGGATAGTGGTGCGTCAAGGCACATGACTGGGACGCTTGCTTTGCTCTATGATGTAAAATCCATCAATGGAGGTCATGTAGGATTTGCTGGGAGTCAAGGTGGAAGAATTGTTGGTCAAGGAATTTTGACAAATGGTGTGATATCTTTTGACAAAGTAAACTACATAGTGGAGTTGACAAACAATCTACTCAGTATTTCACAGATTTGTGATAAAGATTTCAGCACTTGAGATGAAACGATACATAGTGGTTAATATATTGCTGAAAAGTTGATATATTGCTGAAAAGTCCTAAAATACAAACAGGGTTCATTGCTGATAACACCTCAAGTGTTTCTTCAAACACTCTTCAACGTGTAGGTGTTTTGATTCTTTGGCTACGGAAAGCAAGGCGTCGATCCCAAAAGCACGGAAGTTTGACGAAAGGGGGAGCCTGAAAAGACTACCGAAAGGGAGAGCTAAAGCTGAAAACAGATCCACCGGGATTCTGTTCGAGCAAAAATCAAGAGAGAGAGAAAGGAAATTCGTTACGAGTTTGACTAAGGATTGACTGCGGCAATATCCAAGGGGGAGATTGTTGATGCATTTAATGTCTATCGCCTTCGTCAATCCGAGCCGTAGCGAGGAACTGAAGAAATCAAGTCTTTAAAGTATTATATCTAGTAAAAAGGCAAGGTGGCAATCTTGTAATTAATGAAATGTTTCATTAAAAGGCCTTGACCTATAAATAGAGGAGTTAGTAGTAAAGTAAAGGACTTTTGCTCATTTGTGATTTTGGAGATCTAATTGTAGAGAGAGAAAGTCTAGAGAGAGAAAACTCTCTCAAGTGGTTGTACAAGTGTATTTTCAATAGAATCAAGGTTCTAGTACGTTATCGTGTGTTCGGTCACGCACGTTCACGGATTCCGCACGTCGAACGTGTCGTTACGCAATCGAACGGTGTCAAAACCGATCCTACAATTGGTATCAGAGCCAGTTATGAGTGTGTTCACTTGAATCAGTTGGTTTTTACGCACAAAAACTGATTTCTGAACGAAAACATGGACAAAATGGACTAAGACTTTCACAGTGTGTGTAAAAGTGTGTTTTAACAAAGCCTTGAGTAATTCAGATTAAAACTCGGACTAAAATTGACAAAAATGACTTGAAAACCAGATTCCGCTTGAGCGAACAATTTGATTGTTGGTATTTTGAAGCGAAAACGTGGATTTCGCTTGAAATATTCTGATTGCTTGAAGCGAAATCGTATATTTCGCTTGAGGAGTCTGTGTTTGGCTGAAAAGTTTGTTTGAAGCGAGACTGTAGATTTCGCTTGAGATCTTGTTGATTGAAGCGAAATCATACTGCATTTGATTTGTGAGTTTCGCTTGAAATCTTCTGTGATTTCGCTTGAAGTTTGAGTGATTTCGCTTGAGATTACTGATAGTCCATAGTGTTCGTGAACTTGTTCGATAGTCTGATTTTGTGAAAAGTGTGTGTGTGAAAATTTTAAAACTACTCGGTAAATTTCTAAAAATGGAAAACCAAGAGTTTTATAACTTCTTCTCGGGCAGTGGTATGGTAGCAGGACAAACCTCGGGTAGTGTTATACAAAACGTCAACATGGAGAACGAATTGGGAACAATGCAAAAGCCTCCCAAACTGATGAATATAGATGAATATGCAGGATGGTCAGGCAGATTTAAGAACTGGGTTCAGGCTAATCATTTTGAATGTTGGATGAAAATAGAGAAAAAGTATGTTCCACCAGTTGATGGTTTAAATAACAAGAAGAATATTCAGAGCCTGACAGAATCAGAACATAATGATTTCAAAGCCGAGAAAAAGATGATTAGTATTCTCCAGCAGGCTATCAAAGAAGACATTCTAGTATTGTTGCAATATGAAGATAATGCTCAATCTATGTGGTTTGCATTGAAATCAAAGTTTGAAGGTAGTGATTCCATGATCAAGAATAAGAAGGCATTGTTCAAGAAAGAGTTTGACATTTTTACCAGTATGAAGGGTGAAACTACAAGGCAACTAATTGAAAGATATTGTCATTTGGTGCTTGAGATGAATAGATTAAAGATTGAAAAGACAGATGAAGAATGGATTGACAAACTAGCTGATGCATTACCTTATGACGAGTGGGGTACATATCTGATGATGCTAAAGAATAATTCAGATTTTGCAAATTACAATCTTAGCCTATTCATAGAAAAGATTGAAGCTCATGAGTTAGAGTTGCTGAAGATCAAAAAGATGAAATCAGCTAATGTTCAACAAGATGTATCGTTGTATTACAAAAACAACCCTACAGCTTCAACAAATCAAAAGTCCTTTACTTTACTACTAACTCCTCTATTTATAGGTCAAGGCCTTTTAATGAAACATTTCATTAATTACAAGATTGCCACCTTGCCTTTTTACTAGATATAATACTTTAAAGACTTGATTTCTTCAGTTCCTCGCTACGGCTCGGATTGACGAAGGCGATAGACATTAAATGCATCAACAATCTCCCCCTTGGATATTGCCGCAGTCAATCCTTAGTCAAACTCGTAACGACTTTCCTTTCTCTCTCTCTTGATTTTTGCTCGAACAGAATCCCGGTGGATCTGTTTTCAGCTTTAGCTCCCCCTTTCGGTAGTCTTTTCAGGCTCCCCCTTTCGTCAAACTTCCGTGCTTTTGGGATCGACGCCTTGCTTTCCGTAGCCAAAGAATCAAAACACCTACACGTCTCAACCTCTCGCAAGACAAAATAATTTTGATTCTAAAAGAATTTACTTAAGATTCTCAAACATATAACACACAATATTGTGATTCAAATTAATGAATCATCTAAACAATTGAGGATTATCTTTCAACTTCTCATCATCTTAACCAAACCAACTGTTCATCTTGTTTAGCCTTTGAGATTTTGAATATCAACTTTTCAACATCAGTTGTCGAAAATCTTTTTGGATTTTTTAAAATTTAAGCTAAAACACACTAAAATCTTTTTGGATTTTGAATGAAATGAAATGCAGTAAGAAATATGTACAAACATATTTTTGTGAGTTTGCGAAAGAGGATCATATCAGTTTTTGAGACACATCACAAGCACCGTTAAGCTTTTAATCGTTTTAAGTTCTAAACGATTCACCTTGATTGACGATATAATTGTCCTCTTAAGCTCAATCTAAAAACTTTCGAAATACTTACCGATACGTTAAGGTATATTAATTTTGCACTAAGTTCTTATGGACCCCACGATCTCAGCATATCCCCTCATCATGCAATACACTAACTCAAGTAATGCCTTTAAACTTTTCATCAACTGTGAATTGTGCGAAAACAAAGCAGAATGTTTAAACATTAACAATCAGGTCGATACTTCCGTATACGCAGAGAAAGTCCAATGTTTAAACAAAATAAGAAAAATAAAACAAGTTGAAGTTGTTTAGGCTTTAACCACCAGGTCGATACTCTCGTATACGCAGAGGAGGTCCAAAGCTTAAACGAAACACCAAAGAAAATAAAGCAGAACGTTTAGGCAACAACATCCAGGTCGATACTCACGTATACGCAGAGGATGTCCGATGCTTAAACAAAATAAAAAAATAAAACAAGTTTAAATCTTTGCAAAATGAAATGCACAATCACAACGACTTTTCAGCAAAGTTGTGAAAGTTCACAAACTTAACCAGTTTTATGTCTTTTGACAATCAGCAATTACTGAGTAGGTACACAATCACGAAGGACAAAACTAAGTACTATGCTTTCAACCATGTTTCCCACTAGAACTAGGCTTTTTCATTTAAGTTTGTATCGTTATCGCAAATCTACTAGTCTAGCTGAGCCTATCGTCACATCTTTAGTGAGACCGTTTATCACATTTTAACTTTCCATTTCTTTAGCATGCTGTGATAGTCCACTGATTTACTATCATTTCCTCTTGTTCTCAACAAAACTCATTTTGAATTTTTTCAATGTTTTTGACTTTTCAAATTTTCTAATTTTTTTAAAATTTTTACTCCCCCTAAAATCAAAATATGTTTCAATTTTGATTTTCCGGAAAATTTGAAAATAAATGCAATAAACTGTACAAAGTAAAGTGACAAACTGATGTGAATTGCCTCAATTCGCCATCCACTTGGCATAAACAATCAGAACTCCCCCTGACAACAAACTATTTTCCCATTATGATTTCAAAACACTTAAGTTTGTTTTAATCAAAATGGTTTTTTTCGGAAAATTAGTTTTGTGTGTCGTTTCACAAACTTGGGGTTTAATCATCATATTGATTTCAACTTCTTGTAGGTTTATCACAAACACAGTTACCACTTGTAAGATAGTTAAATCAAGTACAACTCAATGTCCTTAATTAACCACTTGTAAGGCGAAAAATCACCAGAGTGAAATTTCTCAAGAAATGTGCCGATTCCTACTCCCCAATTACCAACCTGGGAGTTCCGGCAAGTCAGGTTTTTCATTTAAACAGATTCACCCAAGCCTGACGGTCCTTGGGTGATTTAGAATTCTTGTTCAACAATGGTGGATAGTTTACATCATCCATTGTTAAACCTGAATTCTCCATTTTTACCTCAACACATGGTTCTTCTGGTTTTACCATACCAGAATCATTGCCTGAATGTGGCTTGTCTGACTTTGAAAAGCCAGATTCATCGCCTGAAGGTGGCTTGTCTGACTTTGACATGTCAGATTCATTGCCGACCATTTTCTTCTTCTTTATCTCCTCTTTCGTCCTCATATTTGTATCTGATGAATGCGTTTTACTTGATTTGTTGTTCTTTGGCGAGCAAGACGATTTATCAGAACTTTTATCTATTTTACCAGTTGTATCCGAGGACAAAATCCTTTCCAGATACTCTCTGGCCTTCTTTCTTTTCTTTCTCAGTCGGTCTTTCTGCCCTTGTGAAAGCTTCACTTTCTGTTCTTTGGACTTTTCTTCGACCTTGACTGATTTCTTCTTCACTACTTTCTGAAATTCAGCCCTCGATCTTCCCATTGATCTCATTGGGCAATCTCTTGCAATGTGTCCTTTGATTTGGCAGTTATAGCATCTCCTCGTCTCAAACCACTGATTCTGGCAGTTAACAGCAATGTGTCCTTGACTACCACAAGAGTAACACACTCTGTTATCGTACCATTCACCACCTTCACACCAAACACTCAGATCATAGCATTGTCTGGCTTTGTGGTAATCATCACTCCTCCTGAAAGCTGGATTTGGCTTTGAAGTACTGTGGTCAAACCTGCACCACATATCACCAACTTTTTGTGAGTTTAAATTTTCAACTTTTTGTGGTTTTTAATAACGATTGGATGACTGAACTAATGAGTTTTTAATCTGGTTTTGAACATTTTCTGATTTTTTAACTTTTTGTTTCTGTTCCACTTTCTTCTTCAAAGGTTTTTGCGTAGAGCATTCACCCTTTTCGGTCGATTGCAGAACAGTTCCTTGGAATTTTTCTTTTACTTTCAAAAAGATTTTCTTTTTCTTAATTTTTTCATTTTCATCATCAGTTTTCTCATCACAATCTGAATTGATCGGTTCTTGTAGGTCCCTCGGAGGTTGAGGTTAAACCTTATCCTTGTTAAGTTTAACACACTAGCAAGTGCGGAATCCAAGCTAGAATGCAAACCGGTAGTTTATAATGAGAACACAAGCTACAAAGAGAAAGGTAGACACACAAGATATCAAAGTTTTCTCTTGTATTTCAGTGGACACGGTTACAGCCCTTGACCAAACTGAAAATACGCTCTCTACAAGACTAGGTTCACTCACACACTGAAGTGAACACTTTACAACAGTATATATAACCTTCACAGCTCGTCTGGTCGAAGGATCAGATAGAATGATCGAAAGATCATCTATCGAGATAAGACCTATCGAAGGATCCACACATACCTCGAAGGATTGGCATCCTTCGAGGTCCATCTATATCCATCGAAGGTTATCTTTCGAGCTCATCGAAGGATATAAACAATCCTTCGATGAGCCATCCTTCGACACACACAATCTTACAAACTTTTCTAAGTGTTTGACCAAGTCAAACCAGGAGGATGGTTGACTGGTCAAGCTTACATTAAGCACACATATTAACACATCTAAGACGAAACAAGACTAACAAAAGACATCGTTTTATATCATTACAAAATACAGACAAAGTACAGACACAAGTGCACCAACAAACTCCCCCTTGGCTGTAGCTTTGTCTTGATCTTGTGTCTTCAAGTCTCTGACGTCCTTTCAACCGTTAAGTGATGCGTAGACCATACACTTCCCGCATTCACCAGTAGGTTGAAGCAATACCGGGCCATCTTCTGAAACTTCATTGCTTGTTCACGATCTCTAACCAAGTAATTTATCTCGTGATCCTTAAGAACAATAATATCCGACCTGGACATGTTAGTGATCCACATCGGATCTATCATTCGAAAGTTCTCCTGACTATCTCGGAATAAGATCACGGCTTCTCCAGTATCTGCATCATAAACCCAGCAACGAAAGTTTCCCAGAAAGTCTGTCTTCATTTTCAACAAAGGTATCTTCTTCATCAACTTTGGAGGATCATAAACCAAACGATAACGAGCAGTATTTGTCTCTGGATCGAGCGTGAACCTGATTTGCTCGTATCGAGGAAACTGCGGCTTGTATAGCGGATCCTCCCAACCTCTTCTTCGTTCCAATCTGATCTTCCTCGCGAACAATTCCACCATCTTGTCTTTGACTCGATTAATAACCTCCAGCTGAGCCAAAACCGCAACATCATAATAAGGAAGTGAAAGAATGCTGAGAAGAGTCCTGAAATACTGAAGGCCGCATTCTCGCTTCACAACCATGCAATGAAGATCCTTGATGAACATCCAGCTGATAATACGACCTCTAGCCGGATTTCTTTCCAGAACCATGTAGTTGGCCTGATCCAACGGAGGGAGCGGAGGAGGATTCCTAGCTAGGAAATCCGCTCGCCATTCATTCACAGTCTTTTCACGGTTTTCTTGAACTGATGGAGAATCTGAGGAAGGATTAGAAGATTCTGCTGTCTTTGCTTCCTCAAGATTATCATCAAGCGAATTAAGTTCCACATTGTCTTGACTAACATAAACGGGACGTTCCGGATCCGAACCGATGAAGATTTCTTCAATCGTGGAGAAATCGGTTTCGTCCGGAACCAACGGAGTGGCATCGATCGTCGTCACATCAACTTCATCCATTGCTGTCAGAGCTAACACACATTCATCAGACATTTCAGTAACATGTTCTCCTTCTTCTAATAGTTCACCCGTGATTGGATGATACTGTTGAGCAATTGAGGATTCAGGGAGATCAGTGAACGTTTCCGGCTCAAGACTAATATGTTCAAGAACTGCTGAAGCTTCCAATGTCTCAGTCTGCTCAGAAGGACCAGTATCTGTTGGAGGAGCAGAAGGAGCATCTTGAGATGTACCAGACCCACCTGCAGCACCAGATGCAGTTGCACCGGAACCTGTGGCAGCTGGTTGATCAGGATTTGCTGCATCATCATCCTTATCATCGCCACGCCTTGAAGGAACGATGCCCAAAGCTTTGCATCTTTCATTCCAAAGTGTAACAACTTTGTGATCAAACTTCTTAAAGTTCGCTTGAACCGGCTTGAAGGCTTCCATTAATCTATCATCACGTTTCTTATAACGATCGGACAGCTCTTCATGCTTCTGTTTTAACGTTGTTGCCTCACGTTCTAGCACAGTACTATGCTTCTTCATTATCTCAACCTCTCCATCCCGAGCCTTATTAGCTTCTTTCAGTCTTTCTATCTCTTGAGCCTGTTCTCTTATCTTGACATTCTGTGCACTAACAAGAGAGACCAGCTTGTTGTGAGCCTCAGCATCCTTTGTTCTCTGTACACGGTATTCTTCAATCTTTCTTGTATTCCGACCGACTATGGTACCCAGTTCACTGACTTGTTCAATCAGGAATTGAATTTTCTCAGCATCAGACAACCCAGATAATGTTTCTGCTAGAGTAGGCCGCGAGGGCTCAGGTCCTGAGAAGCCAGTCTGGCCAGATGTACCTGTTGGACCAGGAATAACAAGAGGAGGACGTGGATGTGTACCTGAGACGGGGGTTGCAGGCGGCGGCTGTTGATCAACAGGCGCCGTGCGTGCCCCAGAAGATGTCTGTGGAGAAGAGATCAGATCCAGCATCTCCGATGTAGTTAATTGTTCACTGAGAGGAGGCAGCTGTTGCTCCGGAGGCGTTGAATGCTGAATCGGATCAGGTGTAGTGACATCACCAGCCGTTTCACCTGTTGGCTTTGATCCGCCCCTTGATCTCTTAGAAGTACGAGTACCCTCTCTTCTTGATTGTCTCTTCCTTCTGCGTAATCCAGGAGCAGCAGGAATATAATCGTCATCTTTATCAGATTCTGCAACATTCACAGGTTTCTCAATACGTGCAAAACCACGAAAATTTCCTCGCTGATCATAAGCCTTACGCATCCCTGGAGGAGGAGGATTATCATCCTCAGAAGATGAATCATCATTACCAGCACCTCCTTCAGCATCAGAAGACGAACTACTTTCATCCGCCAACCTCCTTGGCTCGTCCACCTTACTTTTGCCTTTGTCAGTCGCAACAGTACCTGACTGACTAGCAGGATCACCAGCTCCACCTGCACTAACACGAGCATCAGGATTGACAAACACTCCCTGAACTTCTTCTGCAGCAACATTCACATCGACTTCAACATGTGCTGCAACACTTGAACTGCCAGCAGACTTCCTGCTCGATGCTTTAATACCATGTTTAGCCCCGAGCTGCGTGGTAGCCAAAGCGATTAACCTTGGCTCTTCATCATCAGAATCACTCGCATCTCGACGCCATTTGTTGTTCTGCGGTGCCTCGTAGGCCGGAACATCAAGATGACCAATAAGCTTCCTAATTGGATCCGATTCTTTATAGTTGGACATGGATTTGAAAATCAGCAGTGTACGCTCATTCATCGGATTTACAGGAAGAACATCTGCTTCAGCTTTAGGAAGATCAGGAATCTGATCATCAATTATCATCTGCAGGAATCTAGGATATAGCCAAAACTTGGTAGATGTTCGTTGAGTTGCTGACGGGAGTGGCCTTCGAGCATTTTCTTTCAGATTGTCGAAAATATAACGTGATATGTTGAAAGGCTTGTTCAGAATCAAAGCCGTAAACAATCCCGTTAAATCAATCGGCGACAGATCATATCCAGATCGTTTGTTGCTCAGGCAGTGAATAAGGATATGCAGTAAGAGCTTGTATCGAAGCGGCATAAACTTTTTGTTGATCTGATTTGCAAGAATGTTATCGCTGTACCGTAGCCTCATCAGCAAGCCCCGCTGACATTGTAAATCAATAGAAGTAGGATCTTCTGGTTGATCTCCTAGCTGCAGACGTGCTCTGATAGTGTTTTCTGTAATCACCACGGGTTTTTCAGCAACTGATCCTCTAATCACTTCCTTGTTATCAACTGTTTCAACCACAGCCGAACTCCAGAACTCCTTGATATGAGACTGATAAGCAGTGTGCTGTGTAGTGATTGCATAGTTGATACGAGTGCGATGCAGATACTCCATTATTCCCGTGAATTCCGGACTGATTTTGTCTTCCGGTTGCAAATACGCAGCCATGTTGTGTCGTGGCTCCGACATAGATTCAACTTCCGATTTTTCCTTCTTGGTTGGTTTTGCCCGCTCTTTCTTTTCTTTCGGTGCCATTTCTGTTCATGAAAACACGAACACGTAATGAGAAACAGTCAACATGAATTCCACACTTAGAAAAAATTTCAATTTCTTGGAAAAAATTCTAAGTGTTCTGTCTCGAAAGATCCCATTTAGGCATCGAAGGATGACACATGGCTCGAAGGATGACAGACTGTTCGAAAGATGTTACTTTCCTCGAAGGATGGGATTTCTAATCGAAGGATCATCTTTCGAAGAATCAAGAATTTGAAAGATATCTTGATCATTCGAAAGATCTGATCAATCGAAGGATGAATCCTTCGAGAAATTTAACATCTTTCGAGTCTCAATTCGAAAGATATTTTGCAACACATCTTTCGAGGTTGAGAATCAACATCCTTCGTGTTGATTTCCGGCAACACTGTTCAACGGCGATTTTCCGGCGACATTGTTCATCGGTTTTGGTGACAGTTTTAAGTGTGTTTTAAGTGTACATCAGACCATTTAGGAACATCAATCAACAAGACACTTAAAACATAACAATATCAAACCCAACCCCGGACACAAAACCCCAACCCGGATACAAGCACACACATGAACCGATTCACTCAAGAACACACAAAACACTTTCAGACCATCAAAAAATCAAGACAAGGACTCTGAAACACACAAAACAACAGTCAAGATATAACATTATAACATCAAAAACCTACAACAAACATATTCACATTGTATAAGAACACATGATTAGATGACATGTTTATGTTGTTGTTTGAACCGTGTATTAGGGTTATCCTACCGAGATTGTCGATGAAATCCTGATACACTAAGTTTTTGATGAAATTTTGGCAGAGTTTCGGTAGGATTAGAGGATTTTTGAATAGTGAATTTGAATCAGTTATGATGAAGTGAAGAAGAAGACACCCTTTTATACCCTGACCTCGAAAGTCGAACCGTCTCGAAGGATAGATGATCTTTCGAAAGATGAAAAGGTGCTCGAAGGATGAGATATTCGGTCGAAGGATCCAGATCTAGATCGAAAGATACCAGATATTTTGGAACCCTCAACAACTTCGAAAGATGATCCTCGAAGGATATCTTTCGACCTGATTCATCTTTCAAAAAGGTCTGATCAGCTCGAAAGATCAAATTTGTCAAATCCTTCGTTCACCAATTTATCTTTCGACTGAGATGATTGACTTTCATTGACTTTCTGATCTTTCGAGGGCCATTGCTTCCTCGAAGGATCAGATTTCCACCAACACTTTGGATTTTTGGGAATTTTCAAATTAAGCCCTTCAAATTCTTAAAAGCTTTCAGAAATGACCGTTTTGAAAAAAATTGTCCGTTATGAAGTTCTGCAAAGGTCAGTTTTATGAAGTATTTCGGCTTGTCAGATATCTGATCGAGTACCAACATCGGTTAATCAAAAAATAAGATTAAATTGAAAATCTTTTTGGATTTTGATAAAATAAAAGACAACAATTTTAGAATCCTTTGAATGTTATCAAACGACATCACCGCTAATGTCGTGCTGATATGCACCAAACGACAAAAACTGTTTAAAAAGACAATAAAAGTTAATCACTAAAGTTAAGCAGTAAATAAATATGTACAAACACAACAATATTTTTGCGAGTTTCTGGCGAAGAGAATCATATCAGTTTGCGGTCTTTTGTCAAAACACATTTCCTTTTAATATTTTTTACAGAAGTGGATAAGCATTCTACCACAATTACCGATATTGTTATCCACTTAAACTCAGCGATCAAGTGTAATCATAATGCATTGAGATACGTTAAGGTATGATTTATACTTACCGACCGGCGTTCATCCACTCACGACACATTCCCGTATCAAGGTATGCACGAGAGTTCATCTTACTGGGGAGTATACCATTTATCATCCGTTTTTAACGTATATAAAATGTGAACAAGTCACTTATTTGATTTGAAAACAAGCCCTATGTGATATAATCACTTATTGATGAGGAACTTGATTTTCATATGCATGAGGGCACAGGAGCAAGTCCGTGAACAGGTCAGTACTTCCGTACAGCAGAGAGACGAACTTGACTCCCGGATGAATGTGATATTTTATCACTTATTTGTTTGGACATGTGATTGTTTATCACTTATTGAGGTCGAATGCAGTATGTACACGTATGTATGGTATCATGAAAGATCTAGACTTGCGTCCCCGTTATTTTTCGGTAAAAGATACAACCATGATACCCAGATGATAAACAGCATAAACCCCAAATATCTCAGAACCTCGGCAATCTATCAAACGAAATTTCGGTACCAAGACCATATGCCAATGAGCGGTTCCCACGCGGTTTTCAGTTCGTTATGTTTATATCTCCTGCACACTTTAAAATGATCGTGAGTCTACCGGTACATCATTAGTAGAGCTACTTATCTTTTTCTTTTCTTTTGATTTCTAGAAACATGTTTTGACCGACCTCTGATGTAATATCATTTTCTCTTATCTTGCCAAGAAACTCATTTTTGTTTTTCTATTGTTTTTGTGTTTCTCTGAATTTTCTCCCCCTTAAATGCAGAAAGTAAAAAAAATAAAGACATATTTTTGTATTTTTGTGGTTTTTCAATGTTTTTGAATTTTTCTGAATTTTTCTCCCCCTAAAATAGAAAAACAAAGAGAATAAAGACACATTTTTTTTTTTTTTTTTTAAGAAAAAATATTTACAAAAACGATTTTCCGATGTCGGTTACTCTTGCTTCACCTTTATGCCGTTCACCAAAAGTAAATAATCGAATCTTGATTTATCAAATGCTTTGGTAAAAAGGTCGGCACGTTGGTGATCGGTATGAATGTGAACCACATCGATAAGTTTCTTTTCAAAGCAATCACGTATGAAGTGATATTTAATATCGATGTGCTTCGTTTTTGAGTGCTGTACAGGATTTCTAGTGATCTGTAAAGCAGCTTCATTATCAACAAAAATAGGAGTAGTTAGGAATTCAAAACCGTAGTCCCGCATCTGTTGTTGGATCCATAGAACCTGGGAGCAGCAACTAGACGCAGCAATGTATTCCGCTTCACATGTAGACGTAGCCACACATGTCTGCTTCTTGCACTGCCAAGTGACTAGGCGATTGCCTAAGAACTGACATCCTGCTGTAGTTGATTTTCCATCTTTCTTGCAGCCGCCGAAATCAGAATCACTGTAAGCCTTGAGATCGAAGTTATCATCCTTAGGGTACCATAACCCGGTGTCAGGGCAACCCTTCAGATAACGAAAAATCCTCTTGACAGCAGCATAGTGAGAGACCTTCGGATTCGCTTGGTATCTAGCGAGAAGACATGTTGGATACATAATGTCGGGTCTTGATGCAGTGAGATACATTAATGATCCAATCATAGCACGATAAAGTGAAGAATCCACAGCATCCCCTTTTTCATCCGGAGTAATCCCGTGATTCTGCGGAAGAGGAGTAGAAATTGGCTTTGAATCGGACATCTGGAACCGGCTCAAGATGTCTCCGACGTACTTGGTTTGATGGATAAAAATTCCAGATTCGGACTGATTAACTTGCAAACCCAAAAAGAACGTCATTTCACCCATCGCACTCATCTCGAATCGATCTTGCATCACTTTCTCAAATTCCTTGCATAAATTATCATCGGTAGAACCAAAGATAATGTCATCGACGTATACTTGTACCAACAGAAGATCTTCACCCTTTTCTTTGATGAAGAGGGTACAGTCGATCAAACCCCGTCTAAACCCGTTGTTCAGTAAGTAGGTAGACAGTGTCTCATACCAGGCTCGAGGTGCTTGATGAAGACCATATAATGCTTTGTTAAGTAGTAAAACTCTGTCAGGATGTAATGGATCTTCAAACCCCGGTGGTTGCTCGACATATACTTCCTCTTCGACTACTCCGTGTAGAAATGCACTCTTAACATCCATCTGGTACACCTTGAATTTCTTGAAAGATGCGTAGGCTAGAAAGATTCTAATAGCCTCCAGACGGGCAACAGGTGCGTACACTTCATTGTAGTCAATACCTTCTATCTGACTGAAGCCTTGAACAACTAACCTTGCTTTGTTTCGGACAACAATTCCACGGTCATCCTTCTTGCACTTGAACACCCAACGAGTTCCGATCTTCTTGTAGTTGTCGGGCCTATCAACCAATTTCCATACGCCCAATTTCTCAAACTGCTGAAGTTCTTCTTGCATGGCTTCCACCCAGGAATCATCTTTCAATGCATCCTTCCAAGATCTAGGCTCTTCTTGGCTAACATAGCAGGCGAAAGACCAATCATTCTGTTGTCCCGATTTTCGTATCTCAGCATACAAGCCAGCATTTTCGTTATTTCTGATTTGATTTCTTGTCCTTACACCACTGAGAACATCACCTATAATATTCTGCTGAGGATGAATGTTATGAATTCGGGTTTCAGGAACTAGAGGAATGTCAACATTGGTCCTCAAGTTATTGATATTTAAATTCCCGATATCATTCTGAAGCTGTTGAGTTGTAGAAGATGATGCATTTTCTTCTTGGACAATTGGCGCAGACACTGGATCCGTTGCTTCTGAAGTACCTTGAACCGGACCCCGTGGTTCACCATCATTTGCATCAACATATTCCTCATCTTCCGATGACAAATTGTAGTCGACAGCATCATTAAACACCTCATTTGAAGCGAGATTGTTGACAGAAGAAGATGCTTGTGAGTCAACAATGATTGGGCGAGCTAACTGAGAGCCAGTCGCATTCTCGCTTTCAGACAACATTTGAGCAATTGCATTGTCATCATCAAATGTCGGCAGATTGAATGAGTTGAAAAGACCATCATAATCGAACATCCATGGATCTCCAGAAGGCTTCGGAGGATTAGAATATCTTTGAACTCTTACTTCACCCCACTCTTCAATCCTCTTGGTAGTTAGGTTCCATACTCGCAGATTAGGAGTAGCATACCCAAGGAAGTAACCTTCGATAGCTTTGGCACCAAACTTCCCGTCAGGCTCAATCATGGTACATGGTGCACCAAAAGGTTCTAGATATTCTAAGTCAGGAGTGTTCTTGTGTAGAAGTTCGAAGCACGTTTTGCCATGTCTCTTCACTGTGAGAACCCTGTTTAACGTGTAGCAAGCCGAGGCAACAGCTTCAGTCCAGAATCGAACTGGAAGCTGAGACTCAACCAACATGGTTCTTGCAGTCTCAATTAAGGTTCTGTTCTTTCTTTCAGCGACTCCGTTTTGTTGTGGCGTGTACCGAGAGCTGTATTCATGAAGGATTCCTTTTGCAGTGCAAAATTCATCCATAACCCTGTTTTTGAACTCGGTTCCGTTGTCGCTTCGAATTCGCCTCACCTTTAGATTATAAAGATTTTCCAACAAGGTGATCAATTTCTTTAGAATTTCTGGAGTCTCGCTCTTGTGGACCAGGAAATCAACCCATGAAAATCTTGAATAGTCATCAGTGACTACCAAGCAGAAAACTTCCCCGTGCACACTCTTGTGTTTGACTGGGCCGAAAAGATCCATATGCAAACGTTCGAGTGGTATGTTGACAGTGTTAACCTTCTTCAATGGATGAGATTTCTTGACCTGCTTCCCTTTCTGACACGACACACAGACATCTTGAAGTTGAAAATTTTTCACATTGACACCTCTCACCAGATTGTTTTTGACAAGGTGATTCATTTTTCTGAGGTGAATATGACCCATTCGTATGTGCCAAGAGATCGTCTCCTTTTCAGTGGCTTTTGAAATAAAGCAAGTAACTTGTTTGGACTGAGTTATTGCTTGGTTCATATCTAGGACATACAAATCATTAACTCTTGGTGCTGATAAGAGAATCCATTCTGTGGGAATCTTGAATCCTGGCTTCAGCACATAACAACCGGCATCATCAAAATGCACGGTGAACTTCTTGTCGCAGATCTGAGAAACACTCAGGAGATTGTGATCCAATTGTTGCACATAATTGATTTTATCGAAACTCACAACTCCATTGGAAATCATTCCTTCGCCGGTGATATACCCTCCTTTGTCTCCAGCAAACGCAACATATCCTCCTCTAATACTTCGAACATCAAAAAGAAGACGATAGTCGCCCGTCATGTGTCTGGAAGCCCCACTATCAACAATCCAAAGACTATTAATAGTTCCTCCTGGAGCCGCCTGCACATGCAATTAACTTATCAGTTTGAGAGGGGGACCCAAGCCTTTGTGGACTTGGGTCGTCCTTGATCATCAAGGAAAGTGATTTCAATCACTTGATGATTAGGAAACAGAACCTGTGGTGCTCCCCCTGATTGAATTACCTGTTTTTGCTTCCAAACTGTTTGTCCTTTACCAGTATTTGAGTTTATTGTTTTAGCATTTACTGGTTTTACAGTTTCAGATTTTGCTTGTACAGGTTTTCCTTCTTTGACCTATGATTTTAAGGCCTTTTCAATTACCTTTTGATTCTTTTGCTTTAACTTCTTTTCCCTTTCTTTCAAGACACGTGGGTCTTGTTTCGGGGAAACTGATCGTTTTCGGTAATCGATTTCTTGGGGAGCACTCGTTTTTGACTTCAGCTTTTGCACGTGTGGGCAATATCTTACAATATGCCCAACTGTCCCACATTCAAAACATGTTCTCCGCTCTACAAACTTCGGAGAAACATGTTGATGACCATACGAAGAACCAGACAATGAACTTTGTGATCTAGACGTGCTTGGGCCTAAATCACATCCGTTGGTGTGTTGGGTGTAATTATTCTGATCATTTCGTTTTAAAATTCTAAACTGTTGTATAAACTCAAGGTTAGATTTATCCTGAAATGTTTCAAGTTTGTCTGAACCCGTGGATCCAACAAAGTTCATTTTCGGTCCTCGCTTCTTAACAGGAGCTCTTTTGTTTTGCACCTTTTGTTGTTGAACCTTAGGTTGCTCAACCCTTGATTGTTGAATTTTAGGTTGTGCAGCCTTAGGTTGAGTAGCCTTAGACTGTTCAACTTTAGGTTGTTGAACCTTTGGTTGTTCAGTCTTAGGCTGCTGAACTTTAGGTGCTTGAACATTCTTGTTCTGAGCCTTCTTTCCCTCTACCTTACCCTTTCCGGAATTGACTTGTTGTTTTCGCTCAATTGGTAGTTTTTGGTTTCCGTATTGTTTTCTAATTTGTTCACATGGAATTGGATCACATTAAGTGACGGTAACTTTGCCACTTTTGTTCCCCAAAAACTTATCAGTGCATCCTTCAAAAATTTGCTCAATTAAATCTTGATTTACATTTTTAAGTGGAAAATCTTTGTTAGAGTAGATTTTGCTATCTCCTTTGAGCGTGTACAACAAGTTATTCTCTTCACGGCTAGAAACAAGGGACTCCATTGCTTTTGACGTTTCAGTCTTACTCGGTTTCACTGGTGGATCACACAGGATGTGATTCTCAATTGGAATATCTGTTGTAACCGAGTTAGACTGTTGTTTCACAATCTCTTCAGATTCATCATCCGAAGAATCAGCATCCTCAACAATGGGAGGACTCTGTTCCTTAACACACGATGAATCTGTCACATTCTCAGATTCTGATTGACTCGAGGATGATGTACCAGTTGTGAACCCGAGGCCTGCTGCAAAGTCATCTAGACCGAGTGGCACAGTAGGTTCAAAACGGGGCATATCCTCGACATCAGGCAATTTGGAGTAATTGTGATTCATTGGGGGAGGACATGATTTGAATCCCATACACTTCTTATCCCCCTTTTTCCTTTGAACATCAATAATGTGATCCAATACATAGCGGGAATTGGAATAACTTTCCAATTTCTGCTTGATTGTTTCACATTCACATCGAGCGGTTGCCAATTCTACCATCTGCTTTTCAATTGTGTCTATAAGATCATTGTTAGCATGTTGTTTTCGCAAAACAGCTTTTTGTAATTCTGAAACATCATGTCTTAATGACGCAATTGTTGTTTTAAATTCCTTTTCATTTCTGGTTAAAAACACGTTAGCTTCAGCTGCTTTAGAAAGATCTACAATCAATTCTTGATTGTGTTTGGATAGGATTTCAATCTGACTTTCCTGTTAAGCATATTTAACATTTAAACTATCACAATTTTCACAGCTAACTACAGTGGGTTCATCGACACATACCTGACCTGATGAACTGTCGACATTAGCCATAAAGGCTGAATGGAAAGAAAAAGATCCATCTTCAGAGAAGAACTGAGCAAGCTTCTCGGAAGTTCCAGCAGCTTTCTGGCAAAGAATAGATCTCCTCTTGCATAAAGCTTCAGCTTCGGCCAAAAGCTCATCAACTTCCAAATCTAAAGCATCACTTGATAAATCACCAGCATCAAGTGATTCCCCATCCATGCTCCCACTATAACCCGAACTATCTTCATCTTCTGAAGATTCACCAGCAGACACGGGTTCTACTACCTTCTCAATCACTTTAGCATAACATGCTGTTCCACCATTTCCTCCTTCTCCAAGCTGAAGATTCCAATTGCAGATTTCATCAGCTTGAACAACCAATCCTCTGTGGGGATTAGTGTTTGAGGTTCCAGATGCATTTCCTCCAACCGGCACTATTGATCTGTCATTGTTGTTCTGTTGCTGTTGTGGCTGTCCTTGATTCCTGAAGGGATTCTGATTTCCTTGCTTAGGAGGCTTCTGACACTCCCGCTTGAAGTGACCCTTCTCACCACAATTGAAGCAAGTGACTGCATTTTTATCAAAACCATACTTGGTGTTGTTGTTGCTATTCAAGTTGGTTCTCCCCGTCCTTTCCATAAACTCCTTTGCTCTTCGAATTGCACTAGCAAGAGCCCATTTGATATCCATCATTTCAAACTCTTCCCTATCCACTTGCTGATAATCTTCATTGGTTAGATTGATATTTCCAATCTGACCTGCAACCAATCCACAATAAGCACTAACCAAGGTGTTCAACATCTCCATATGCTCCTTGGCTACTTCGACACTGACTTTTGAAAAGCTGGAAGTGTCTAATCTGACTGTGTTCGGATTGGAAGTGGCTTGAAAGTTTGAAGAGCTTCCATAAAACCCTTGCTGTTGCGGTTGTTGTTGCTGAGCTCTGCTTGGGTCTAAGAAAGACGGTGGTGTGAATTGAGGAGCCGGTTGCACATCCTGTTGTAGAGAAGAAGAATCTGGTCTTGAAAACATCGTGTATGCTGAAGGATCAAACTGATTTGTTGTGGAAGGCCCGGTGTTTGAGATGAAGGCTGTTTGAAGCTTCGCATGTTGAGAAACTGGTTTTTCTCCACTGATGCCTCCTGCAATCCCAAAGTACATCTCTGGATTTTGAGGAGTTAGAGTTCTCTTTGCCTTAAGCTTTTCTTCTACATCCTTGTTTTCCAATTTTTGAATTAACTCATAAACGGGGATTGTGTCTAGAACACCATTTTCCTTGAGAATTTCAAGATAACTGCTCCACTTTGCTGGTAAGCTATCAGCAAATCTCTTCACCATTTCTTGTGGAGTGGCAGTGACTCTAAAGGCAAACATCTCGCTCAACAAATGATGGAACCTTGTAGATAACTCTGCCAAAGTCTCATTCTCCATACACGTGAATCCTTCAAACTCTTTCTTCAACAATTCTTGCTTGATCTTTCTAGATTGAGCATTTCCTTCACATCGTAACGTGAGCATATCCCACAAGCTTTTAGTAGTCGTGCAGTAAACAAACTGGTGATAAATGTCTCTGTGAAGAGCTTGTGTGAGAATCATGAATGCTTTCTTTTCTAGCTCAAATTTCTTCTTATCTTCTTCAGACATAGTGCTGTAAGTTTGTGGATTTGATCCTGCAACTTCCAAATCATTTTCAAATGGAGTGAAGAAGCACATCCATAGATCTTGACCTTGCCCCTGAACATAAGTTCTCAGCCTTTCTTTCCACCATCCCCAATCATTGATGTGATTCAGCTTTGGCGGTTTTGTACTTGTACCAGTTTCACTGTCGTTCTGCATCATGGCTTGAATGCTGCTGCTTTGATTTGTGACCAAAGCCCATTGATTTGCAGTTATCATTGCAGCTTGAGGTGGGACAATAGCTTGCATCCATGCATTTTTGTTGAAATCTGACTGAGATTGCGTAGCTGACGATTGCGTAGCTGATGATTGTGGAGTCAAAGTTGTTTGAGTCCACGCGGTTGGATCCCACTGACCGTTTGTTCCCATTTTATAAAGAAAATTAATATATTAAGTGAAAAATATATTTAAAATTTGAAAAAAAACAAGTTTTTTTTTTTTTTTTTTTTTTTAAAGATTAATTTTTCACAAACTATGTTAAAATCTCGAAGGATAACAAACAGCCGAAGGATCTTTGATCGAAGGACCTGAAAAACACAAACTTGTTAACCTTAAACAGATTAGGATCGAAAGACAGAACTTGTTCGAAAGATCAACAGTGTTCGAAAGATCACTGTTGAGTTTCGAACGATGACCTCGAAAGACTCTCCAATCGAAGGATCCTTGTCTTTCGAATGAGACCTGTAGATCGACAGATATATCCTTCGAAAAGATTCCTTGGATCGAAAGATAAGTCACAGACTTCGAAGGATGTTCGAAGGATGATGATCTATCGAACCTCCTTTGTTCGAAAGATGATCCTTCGACTTCGAAGGATATCCTTCGATTTGCTCTGACACAATTGACAAAAGTTGACAGGTTGGTGAAAAGGTGATTGGTTGGTGAAAAGTTTTCGGCAGAAAGGTATGTTCAGACCATACTTTCTGCCAACCAAGATTTGACTTGATAAAATATTGCCCAAAAACAGAAAGATCTTATCCAGAAACCGGTGACCGGATAAGCCGGAATTTTGGCCGGAAATTACCAAAACTTTCAAAACAAGGTTTTTAAGTTACCCAACCCGTCCTTTAACACACCCGGTTAGCTTAGAACACGTTTTTATGACCAGAAAAGCGAGAAATAACAGAAAAACGGGTGCTAAACCAAGTGAGTTTTTGTCCAAAACACTCCAAAGTCTTGTATAAACTCGGTTTTTAACAAGGAAAAGAGCCACGGCTCTGATACCACTTGTAGGTCCCTCGGAGGTTGAGGTTAAACCTTATCCTTGTTAAGTTTAACACACTAGCAAGTGCGGAATCCAAGCTAGAATGCAAACCGGTAGTTTATAATGAGAACACAAGCTACAAAGAGAAAGGTAGACACACAAGATATCAAAGTTTTCTCTTGTATTTCAGTGGACACGGTTACAGCCCTTGACCAAACTGAAAATACGCTCTCTACAAGACTAGGTTCACTCACACACTGAAGTGAACACTTTACAACAGTATATATAACCTTCACAGCTCGTCTGGTCGAAGGATCAGATAGAATGATCGAAAGATCATCTATCGAGATAAGACCTATCGAAGGATCCACACATACCTCGAAGGATTGGCATCCTTCGAGGTCCATCTATATCCATCGAAGGTTATCTTTCGAGCTCATCGAAGGATATAAACAATCCTTCGATGAGCCATCCTTCGACACACACAATCTTACAAACTTTTCTAAGTGTTTGACCAAGTCAAACCAGGAGGATGGTTGACTGGTCAAGCTTACATTAAGCACACATATTAACACATCTAAGACGAAACAAGACTAACAAAAGACATCGTTTTATATCATTACAAAATACAGACAAAGTACAGACACAAGTGCACCAACAGTTCTGGACACACATAAGGTGCAGAAGTCACAAAACCTTTCAACTTACTTTCTAAATCAGAATTCATTTCTTCTTCAAAATCAAACTTGAACTCTGGATGATCTCTTCGAGTCATTTCTTTTAAGGTTTCCAGCGAATAATTATGAAAATTCTCTCCTTCTTCCCGATAAGTATCCAGTCTAAGAATCAACTGTTCAGCTTGATCAACATTTTGATCATCTCCACGCTCCCCCTCACTTGTTACACTATCATGTTCAACATTTGCATCATCTTGTAATAAATCATCAATTGCTTCTTCAGTTGTTTTCTCAGAAATTTTCAGACCAGAAGCACCTTGATCTTGATCATCATCTCCATCATCATCATCACTACTACTTGCAGAGATCACATCATCATCTGCATCTTCTTCTTCATCTTCGTCATCATCCTCTTCATTCTCTCCAGTAAGAAGATCATCAATTTCAACATCAATATCAAAAATACCAGAAACTGATGTAAGAGGATGAACATTCAGAATAATATCTTCAGAAACATCAACTGGAATAATAGCTTTTTCTTCAATTTCAGGACCCTTTCCCTTATCCTTCATTTGCTTATCAATTTCAGCCTGTTTCTTAGCTTTCTCTTCATCACGAACAATTTCATTGAATTTTAACTCTAAAGATGTACCCATCAACTTTTCCAACACTTTCTTCATCATTTTGCTTTCATGTTCATTTCGTGCTTTGATTTCCTCCAACTCTTGATTTTTTAACTCATAGAACTTGAGATGTTCATCCCTATTCTTCTTTTCTTCCAGTAATTCTGCAATCTGAACTTTCATAATATCCATCTCTGCTTCATTAGATTCTATTTTCTTCAGCAAAGACTTGTTTTCAGCTTCAGTTGCCTTTACTCTCAATTCAAGAACTTTCTCACGATTTTCAATCTTTTTACACTCAGCTGCTAACTTCTTGTTTTCATCAGCTACAACATCAATTCTCTTTTCAACATGTATAATTTGTTCATCTGTTGCAAAAGTAATATTTCCAATATCATCAAGAGAAACATTTTCAGGAATACCAGCAAAACCCTTAAATCCAGAAGATCCAGGTGTTGTTTGAATGCTAGGTTGTGAAGATGGTGGTGTTTGGATATTAATTTGTGGAGTAGAAATAGGTTCATGTGGTGGTGAGAGATGTGGTGGTGAAGTTTGATGTGGTGGTGAATTTTGATGTGTTGGTGAATGAGGTGGAATAGGTTCAGATGGTGGTATAGATTGACTGGTTCCTTCAGTTGTTTTCTTCTTCAAGACAATTTTTGGAATCTTGATTGTTGGACTAACAACTCGACTTTTCTTCTGAGCAACTTTCTTTTGAGCTCCTCTCTTCTTTTTACCACTATCAGGAGTTTGTGATTCAGATACATGTTCCGGTGAAGGTTCATAAGCAGCATCATCTTTCTCTTGTCTCTTTCTCTTTTTTAACAACTTTTCTTGTTCAGCTGCTTCTTTAATTCTTCTTTGAGGTGCAACTTCATCAATAGCTTCATCTGAAGAACTAGAAGAACTTATCTCAACATCTTCAATCACTACATTGTCAGCAGCTTTACTTTGTTCAGGAACA
Organism: Helianthus tuberosus; assembly: GCA_030545235.1. NCBI lineage: Eukaryota > Viridiplantae > Streptophyta > Magnoliopsida > Asterales > Asteraceae > Helianthus > Helianthus tuberosus. The sequence continues at coordinate 37,474,807 of CM060436.1, forward strand.
GATTCAGAAATCCCTTTCAAAAACTCTGTAGATCTTGGAGAAAAACGAATATCTCCTTCAACATTTGTTTCAATTTCAGTTTCAGCTTCAATTATTACTTCATCTTCAGGTTCATCAACCAATAGCGTTTTAGCAACCTTCTTACGACGCTTCTTTGGTTGTGAAGATGAACCTTCTTCAGCTTGCACTTTAGGAGTTGTTTTCTTACTCCTCTTCTTTTGTTCTTTTACAAACCACACACTTCTTGATGGTTTAAACTTTTTCAAACTCTCCAACTCATCAGCATAACCAGTTTCAGTTCTTTCATCTTCATTCCTCCAGTGTTCATGATTAACTGGATCAGGATCTTGATAATCTGGATTGCTTATAAAACCAAAAAATGCAACTTCCTTCTCTGGTTCAGGATGATTTGTATGATATCTTGCTAATTGAGCAATAGAATCATTATTCATGTGAGCCAGAACCAACAAGTCATTCTCCATATCTCGAACAATTCCTGGATAAGCATGATCAATCATCATTTGAATGAATCTTGGATATATCCAGCTTCTCCTTTTTGATGTCACCTCTTCCACAAGGTAATGAAATACAATATGAGAGAAATTGTACTTCTTGTTTAAAACAAGAGCAACTACCATGTTCATGTGATAATCACGCATAGCATCGTAACTACCCTTTTGATGACTTAGAGCAATCAACACTGAATGAATAAAGAATTTGAACGGCTTTGTAAATTTTGATTTCAAAACATTAGCAGCTTTCACATCTCCAATGTATCCCATTCTAAGCAAACATCCTTTCACCATCCTTTCAGGAAATGCTGTTGGTGAATTTTCAGTATCAGGAAAATCTAGAATCTCACGAACATATGCCTCCGTTATCAGAATTTGTTTCTTTTCATCAGCAACCTTAACAAGCGAAGTAATTACTTTGTTTTTCTCATCATACACAGCATGCTTCCAAAAACGTTTGATGTGTGACTCATACACCATTCTTCTATCTGTTAACGCTTTTTGTATTGGCAATCTTCTCATGAATTCCAGAATGCTAGAAAATTCAGACAATTTTGAACTCCTTGTCACATCAAGATCACAACAAGAATTGTGAAGAGCTTTGAACAGAATATTCGAAGGCTGCACATCAAATACCACAAAATTCAAACAAATTAGACAATTTTTTATAAAATTTCGAATTTACTCATCATTTTAAGCGATATCCATGATTTCGCTTAAAACCCATCTGAGCAAATAAGATCTGTTCAAGTGAAATTAATATTTGAACATTTCGCTTGAATATTTAAAAAAAACATCCAATATGTATTCAAGCGAAATATTATATAACCATTCCCCTGAAGCGACACTAACATGTCCCTTGAAGCGACACTGTTCAAACACATCAAATTTTTTTTGCAAACATATGATCAAATTGATCACACAGTCCTGTTCTACTTTCAATTCCGAGCAAACTGATATGAATTATATTCATTTTAACCCATCCATCTGTTCTAGATCTATGATTGAAATTCTGTTCAAACATCAATCTCATAAAGACTCAGATCTGAAACAATCAAACCACTCACAACAATCTACACATGATTCCGACTACACACATATGTTTTGATTTGATTTTTATCAAGTTAAAACCCTAAATCTATGTGTTCTAACCCTAACTGACGCCGACACATCAAAAATCAACGAAAAACGGTATAAATCTCAGAAAATACTCACATTCACCATGATTATAGTTGAATTTGCCAACTAAAATCACAAGATCTTGGTGAAATTTTGACAGAGTAACAGTAGAAAAACGAAGTTTAGATGTGTTCGCTTGAAGTCGCTCTGACAAACCTTGAAGCGAAATGTTTGAAAAATAATGACTGAAGCGAAGCTTGTTATCCTTTTATACCCCTGAAGATTTCGCTTGAGGCTTACTTAAAAACTCTTGAAGCGAAATCGTTATCGTAAAGGTGTCGCTTGAAATAGATTTAAGCGCAATTTTGTTTCTTGAAGCGAAATCCTTAAAAACTTGTTTTACTTTTTTTATTTTTTCAACTTTTAATGTCATACCCAATTAACCAAGTCCAAGTTAATGACCTTGGTCAACTGACTAGTCTGCCAAGTCCAAATTAATGACCCTGGCTAACTAAACTATGAAGATATCGGATTTCCTGAAAAAAAAATAAGTTCAAATTAATGAACTTTTGAATCATTTTGATCTTTCAATCTCATTTTAATCAACAAACACTTGTACCAAACATTGTACTGCATCACAAGCTTACCCAATCCTCATCAATCTCAGACATGATCTGCACAAGACTTTGAACTTTCGATTCCCAATGTCAGTTGTCAAAAATAAAATGAGAAACTAAAATCTTTTTGGATTTTAGACTGAATAAGATGAAACTATGTACACACAATCTTTTTGTGAGCGTGTTAAGGGATCATATCAGCTGCCAACAAGATACAAGTACCGTTAAGCTATTAATTCATTTTAACCATTAAACAATTCACATAGATTGCCGATATACTGATCCTCTTAAATTCTCACAAAACTTTCAATCTGCTCGAGATACAGAATTAGTGTTTTAGGACTTAAACATCTACATGTGTCCCACCTCAGTATATACTCCCGTATCCAGACCCCAGTATTCAGTCTTACAGGTGAGTATACCTAGATGATATCTATAAGGAGTTAATTGCGAGGGCCGTGAGAGCTCAGGTCGATCTTTCGATACGCAGAGAGATGACGGCTTCGACTTTTGGTGGGTCCCCTTTGGGGATCTTCTTTACAACAGCACATGATTAACAATTTTGCAATGTGTTATCATTTTTTATGCTGAGGGGAGGCTTATATTTCAATGCAGCGTAAAGTATTCTCCGGGGACTAGGCCATTGCTTCCGCAAAATCAGAAGTCCCGGGATAATACCCCAGATATCACTAAGCATAAAGACCTAGTATCTCAGAATACGGGACCCTTCAAACAGGATTTCAGGGGTTACCTATATATCCTGGAGGTGTTCCCCACGTAGATGCAAGTAAATTTTATGTTTATATCCCAAACTAATCTACTAATTTTGTGAAAACCTATCGGCACATCTTTAGCGAGACTGCTTAATTGCATTTTATACATTCCATTTCTTTAGCGTACTGCACCTGTCTAGCTGATGTACTATCATTTCCCTTTTATACACAAACTCATTTTATACTAATTTTGGTTTTTATAGATTTTATCATGTTTTTGTATTTTTCTGCAAACTTTCTCCCCCTAAAAAGAAAAACATATTTTTGTGTTTTTGTTTTTATCGAAAAGCAGAAAATAAACTGTACAAAGAAAATTGACAACACGACAAAGATTCACGTCAGATCGCCGTCCAATTCGGCATCACATTCAACAACCCTCCCAGATTGCAGATTTTTCATTCCATTCAATTTTAAAAGATAATAAAACCTCTTTTTGTCAAATGGTTTGGTATAGAAATCCGCTTTCTGTTCATCGGTGTGCACATATTCAATCCGAATTATTTTTTTCTCGTTACAATCCCGAATAAAATGGTGACAGATCTCAATGTGTTTTGTTTTTGAATGGTGAACCGGATTTTTAGTAATGTTAATGGCTGCTTCATTGTCCACGAAAATTGGAGTATCTAAGAATTGCAAACCAAAGTCACGCATTTGCTGTTGGATCCAAAGGATCTGCGAACAACAGCTGGAAGCTGAAACGTATTCAGCTTCACAAGTAGAAAGCGCTAGAGTGGTTTGTTTCTTACACTGCCAGGTAACGAGTCGAGTTCCTAAGAACTGACACCCGGCAGTGGTGGACTTTGCATTCTGCTTGCAGCTTCCAAAATCTGAATCAGCGAAACCGGATAAAGTAAAGTCACCCAATCTAGGATACCACAAACCGATGTTTGGGCAGTCTTTCAAATACCGTAGTATACGTTTCATGATTGTCAGGTGTGACTGCTTCGGATTCGACTGATATCTGGCACATAAGCATGTCGGATACATGATGTCCGGACGGGAAGCTGTGAGATACATCAAGGAACCAATGATTGATCGGTACAATGTTTCATCCATCTTCACTCCATTCTCATCTGGACAAATCCCATGATTCTGTGCAAGGGGAGTGGATGCTGGACTGCAATCTGCCATATCAAACTTGTCTAGCACATCCTTCACATACTTTGACTGATGAATGAAGATTCCGTCGGGCATTTGTTCTACCTGCAACCCGAGGAAAAACTTCATTTCGCCCATTGAGCTCATTTCAAACTTTTTCTTCATCACTAGCTCAAACTCTTTGCACATATCGTCGTTGGTGGATCCAAAAATGATATCGTCCACGTAAATCTGCACAATCAACAAATGGTTTTCTTTTTCCCGTATAAACAAAGTGCTATCTACTGTACCTCTTGTGAACCCGTTGTCCAACAAGTATGTCGAAAGCGTTTCATACCAGGCTCTCGGGGCCTGGTGAAGTCCGTATAACGCCTTGTCCAGTAGAAACACCTTGTTTTTGTGCTGTGGGTCTATGAAACCTGGCGGTTGCCCCACATACACTTCCTCTTTGATAGTTCCATAGAGAAAAGCAGATTTCACGTCAAGTTGATATACTTTAAAGTTCTTCCATGATGCAAAGGCCAGAAAAATCCAAATTGCCTCTAGCCTTGCAACTGGTGCGTAGACTTCATCATAATCAATTCCTTCTTGTTGACTGAATCCTTGAACGACCAGTCTTGCTTTGTTTCTCACCACGACTCCTCTATCATCTCGTTTACATTTGAAAACCCACTTTGTCTTGATTAACTTCTGATTTGGTGGAAGATCAACAAGCTCCCAGACACCCAGCTTTTGAAACTGTTGTAGCTCCTCCTGCATTGCATTAACCCAGCTCTCCTCGGTCAATGCTTCTTTGTATGTCTTGGGCTCTATCTGCGAAATAAAACACTTGAAAGAAACCTCTTTCTGCATGTCAGCAATAGATGAATAAAAACAAGTAAAGGCTTGATCTATTTGGTGTCGAGTTTTAACACCACTTTTCAAGTCGCCAATGATCTGTTCTGAGGGGTGGTAAGACAGGGTCCGTGGCATCACAGAATCAGGCACTACAACTTCAGATTCCAGATTTGAAATGTCAAGATCAACGATTTGGTCAACAACCTCTTCTGTTGTCTCATTTGGTTCCTCGTCAAAGGTAGGAGCGAGTTCCTCCTCTGAGTCGTCAGAAACATCAAATGACGGAGCTGGTTCCTCTGGTTCCTCTGGTGGTATATGAACGGTTCCACTTGGTCCGGCTTCATCATCATGAGTACCCACGGTGGGTGTAGGAACATCTAGCGGTCTAGATTCCGGCTCTGGCAAATGACTTTGTTGATACAAGTACATGAGAGCAAGTTCCTCCTCACTTGGCTCGGACGGCAGATGAAACGATTCCCAGAGTTTATCGTAGTCAAATAGGAATCTTTGTCCGGGAAGTTGTGGTGACGGAGTATGCTTCTGACAATCCACATGAAGGACCTGAATCACCTTGCTCAGACATGGTACGAACACCCTTTTTAGTGGGCTGGCGTATCCTACAAAGAAACCTTCATTTGATTTTGCCCCAAACTTTCCGTCTTCATCAATGAACGTACACGGTGATCCGAAAGGTTCCAAGAACTCAAGATTCGGCTTGTAACGATGCAGCAACTCAAAACATGTCTTTCCATACTTCTTGACAGTAAGGACTCTGTTCAGTGTATAACACGCTGCAGAAACGGCTTCACTCCAAAAGAAAATAGGTAACTTGGAATCTGCTAACATTGTACGTGCTGTCTCTATTAGAGTTCTATTCTTTCTTTCAGCTACGCCGTTTTGCTGTGGAGTATACGGCGCACTGAATTCATGAAGAATTCCCTTTTCATTACAGAACTCGTACATTCTGTTGTTTTTAAATTCAGTTCCATTGTCGCTTCTAATTCTCCGGATAGGCAGTTTGTATACAGTTTCCATCTTCTTAAAAAGTATCATCAAAGACTCAAATGTTTGATCTTTCCGTTCTAAGCACACAACCCAAGAAAATCTTGAAAAATCATCTGTAACCACCAAGCAGTACAAATCCTGGCTGATGCTCCTAACATTGACAAGCCCGAAGAGATCCATGTGCAATCTCTCAAGAGGTAACCTGATCGAATTCATGACCTTCAAAGGATGTGACTTTCGAACCTGCTTACCTTTCTTGCATGCAATACAATCATCATTTAAATGAAAATTTTTAAAGTTCACACCTTCAACTAAATCATTATGAACCAAAAAGTTCATTTTGCGAACATGAATGTGGCCCATCTTACGATGCCACATGATTGAATCTTTTTCTGTTGCTTTGTTTTTAGACACAAAAGACTGTTTCTGATGAGACGTTGGCGTTGCTGTGCTCATATCAAGATAATAAAGATCATACTCCCGTGGAGCACGCAACAACACCATCTCATCAGGGATTTTAAACCCTGGTTTCAAAACCACACATTCAGTTTTTGTAAAATGTACGCTGAAATCTTTATCACAAATCTGTGAAATACTGAGTAAATTGTTTGTCAACTCCACTATGTAGTTTACTTTGTCAAAAGATATCACACCATTTGTCAAAATTCCTTGACCAACAATTCTTCCACCTTGACTCCCAGCAAATCCTACATGACCTCCATTGATGGATTTTACATCATAGAGCAAAGCAAGCGTCCCAGTCATGTGCCTTGACGCACCACTATCCATGATCCATTTTGATAGAATTGACTTGGGCAGCCCCTGCACATATCATATCAAATTCATTCAAACAATGAACTCCATGACTTCTTAACTGATGACACACTCCCAAATACTAAATCACACTTCTCATCAGTTTTAGGAAAGTTAAACATAACATTTGGAACAACAGATTCCACTTTTGATTTTAACATATTTTCTTTGATTGGAGGAAACTCTGCAAGAAACTTATCAAGCTCAGATTCAAATTCTTGTTTATCATTAGCACCCACTTTTGATGCATAAAATTCCTTTGTTCCTTTGACCTTTCTGTCAACCATTTTTCCAAAAATATTTTGAATTTTTGGATTAAAAGCTTTTGAATCAAACTTTAACTCATTCTCCATTTTCTTTACCTCAACTGATTGTGATTTGGTTTCAACAACTTTTGTTTCATTTTTCAAAATGTTTTCCATCTTTTTCTCCTTAACCGATGGTTTTGATTTTACAACCCAAAATTGATTTTCAAAAGTTTTCGTTTTTGGATAAATCTTTGAAGTCATTTGGGACTTTGAAGATTCGCCAATCCCAAATGTTGATTTCAGCTTATCTTCCGGCTTCAATGATTCACCCCTTTTCAAGATTCGAATTGGTGAAACCATCGGTTTTTTGCCCTTTGTGTTAACTGGTGACTTAGGTTGAGATTTTTTAACAAATGGTTTAATGACAGGTTTTTCAAAAACTTTCTTGCATTGTCTTGCCATGTGTCCGATTTCATTGCAGCGATAGCAAACTCTTTTGTCATATTCGACAAAAGTTGATTTGAACGACTCTTCTTTCAGTTTCTTTGCTGCATTGAAATCGTCAACTGCTTTTTGACTAAAAATGTATTCCTTTTCTTCATCAACACTTGGACCAACAACAAAAACATCATTCATTTTATCTTTTGGCTTGACAACCTTCTTAGCCAACTTTTTCTCAAAACCAATTCCTTTGTTTTTAAAGTTGTTACCATTTTTCTTGTTACCATTACCTTCCCATTCCTTTTTCCCAAAGTTGTTGACACGTGTTGTAACAAATGATTTTTTAGTTTTTGAAAAGAATTCTTTGTTATTAACCTCATCAATGTTCATTTCAACCAACCTAAAAACTTTCTCAACATTCTCAATTTTCACATTCTGAAGAGGATACTCGAAATCGGAATAAAGTTTGTCTATTCCAATCATAGTATATACTACCATAATCGAATCATCATTCGCACTCTTGTCCGATTTCGGTATAAACCGTTCCAAGAAATTACTCTCATCTTCAGAATCTGTAACACCTTTCTCAGATTGTGACTTCTCAGAGTTATCAATCTCTTCATCTAACACCTGATCGACAACAGTTTTGATAATCTGTGATTCGTTGTCGGTGTCGGATGCAGAGAATGTAACATCGATGCTTTCAGGCAAATCATCCTCAATTGATCTCAATTTGAGATTTAAAGCAGCTTCCACCCCATCTGGATATTTCTGTGTGTAATGATTCCACATTGGGGGTAGAACACTGTTAAAGACAGGATCAGCATATGGTTGCTGTGGAACAATCTGTTCAAGGACATATGATGAAGCCACATAACTCATCAATTTTTTATCAATTCGATCATTTTCAATTTTTGTTAACTCCAATTCCCTTTTTAATGAAGCAATGGTGTCCAAATGAAAATTGACTTCCACTTGTTTATCAAAAAGTGTAGCTTTTGCTAATTTTGTGGCTTTATCATTTTCGACACTTTCCTCTTTAATCATTTTAACTGTTCTAGATAGAGTATCATATGCTTCTTTGACTTGTCCTAGATCAAATTTTAACATGTCAGCATGTTCTTTCAATTCCTGAAACTTAGTGTCTTTTTCAAGACACTCCATGCACGGTTGTAAACACTTTTGGCATGGTGTTTCAGATATTGAATCTACTATTTCATCACATTCTGCTTCATAAACAGTTTCTACTTCTAGTTTACCGACATTTTTCGACTCTGACTCAGACAGATTTACTGATTCTTTTTCTTGAACTCCAGTTTCCTCTCGTTTGACAAACTTACTACTGACAGACTTAGACTCCTCAGATTCTGAGTCTACCTCTCTCAGTTTTGCCATGAGAGCCTTGTCAGCAATTTCTTTCAAAGTATCTTCAGTCATTTCCTTTGTCACATCGATCATTTCTTCAACAAATTCTTTCTTTTCATCATATCTTGGACACAATCCGGTCCTTGGTTCTTCAAAGAAACCTGCAAAAGATTCAAAAATTTTAGGCGGCATGATAGATCTCAAAGAACTAGTTAATACCTCCTGCTCAGATTGAGATTGATGAATTTCAGCAGCCATTTCTTCAAAATTGTCTGCTTTTTCAACAGAAACCTCTTCAACAACTACAGAAACATCTTCAGTAACTGTTTCCGGTTCAGACACTATCTCAGAAATTTCCACAACTTCAGCCATCATTGCCTGTCCATCGCTACCGGGAATATATTTATCCCAGTTGAACCCTGCAGCTACCTTCTCATCTTCTTGATTCACGATCATCGCTTTTTCCGGTTTATTTTCAATTTGTGGTCTTTGAACAGTAGGCTGTTGATTTGGTCGATGATAGATTGCTTGCTTGTAATAGTCGTTGGTGAACGGGTTTTGATGATTGTTTACTTCACGATTTGGACATTCTCTCTTGAAATGACCACGTTCTTTACACTTGAAGCACGTAACTTTCGATTTGTCGAACCCTAACTTCTGATCAGGACCTGAGAGACTGTTTCTGCCTGTGATCTCCATAAACCGTTGTGCTCTTCTAACTAAACTTGCCATGCCCCATTTTATATCAATCAATTCAAGTTCCTCCGGGTCAATTTGGTCGTAATCCTCTTTGGTCATATCAGGATTACCAATCCTACCCGCCACTAATCCTTCATAAGCCTCTAAAACGGAAGCAAGTACCGCAATGTGTTGTCTCGCAACAGTTTCAGTAATTTCATTTCCATTCTTAATATTCACTGCGATGTTGCACTGCACCCCAGAAACATAAGCCTGATTACTTGAACTTGTAGAGCTTTGAGGTGAAAACTGTTCTTGAGCTTTAAAGTTTGGATCACAATTCGCGAATGGTGAAAAATTTCCAGATTGAAGAGTGTTTGAAGAAACACTTGAGGTGTTATCAGCAATGAACCCTGTTTGTATTTTAGGACTTTTCAGCAATATATCAACTTAATTCCTCTTGTATATTGAAAAATTCAAAAATTTAATTGAAGTCAGATTTTAGTGTGTTTTAGCTTAAATTTTGAAAAATTCAAAAAGATTTTCGACAACTGATGTTGAAAAGTTGATATTCAAAATCTCAAAGGCTAAACAAGATGAACAGTTGGTTTGGTTAAGATGATGAGAAGTTGAAAGATAATCCTCAATTGTTTAGATGATTCATTAATTTGAATCACAATATTGTGTGTTATATGTTTGAGAATCTTAAGTAAATTCTTTTAGAATCAAAATTATTTTGTCTTACGAGAGGTTGAGACGTGTAGGTGTTTTGATTCTTTGGCTACGGAAAGCAAGGCGTCGATCCCAAAAGCACGGAAGTTTGACGAAAGGGGGAGCCTGAAAAGACTACCGAAAGGGAGAGCTAAAGCTGAAAACAGATCCACCGGGATTCTGTTCGAGCAAAAATCAAGAGACCGGTGCACTCCGTTTCAGAGGCGGAAACTAAAAAACGGATCAGTAAACAGCTTGTTTCACACTTAATTCCTCTTGTATATTGATATAACAACGATTACAGTCAAGAGGTATACCGGCAGCACTTCGGTAGACAAATGTTGGAACTGTTACAACTGAAATAACAACTGTCCTATATATAGTGGACATGATTTCGCTTGGAAGACCCTCAAGCGAAATCCACATGAATTCTTGAAGCGAAATTGATAAATGAATTTCATTTTGTCTTGAAGAGAACCTCTCATGCAAACAATCTGTTCCATGCAAGACTTGTATATGTTTTAGAAATTTTCTCATTTTTATAATTTTCAAGTGAAATAAAACCAATTCCTTTCTTTTTGTAGCTACGATTGTGGTTTGGTTTCTTTTGAAAACCAGAACCAGAATTGTAACCTTTTTTTCTTGTTTAACCGTTGTTGAACTCTTGAAGTGTATTTTTTAGGTTTTCCAGTAGAATATAAATCTTTAATTTCAGAAATATTAATTTCTGTCATTTTGAAAACCTTTTTAATCATGTCAAAACGAACACTTCTAATTGGAAATTCTTTATCAAAATATAATTTGTCAGAATCATTCAAAGTATATGCAACTTCAAATGTTTCGTCATTCAAATTAGATTTTGACAACAAAAATTCTTTACTATAAACCCGTTTTCCCGACGACTTTGAATTCTTTTCGGACGAACTCGAACTCCCGACTGACTGACACGAATTTTCGGACTCGGACTTTGACTCTGACTCCTCATCCTTATCCAACACCTGATCGACCACTCGTTTTATCAGTTCGGACTCATGATCTGTTTCGGACGCTGTGAACGTGACATCAATATTGTCTGGTAACACATCGATTAACTCGGACTCTAACTTTAGATTGACTGCCTTTTGGACTTGTTCCTCATTTGGTTTTCTAGGCGAATACCCTTCCCAAATTGGAGGCGGACACTTGTTATAACAGACGTTCTGTTTCTTACCAGTATCCGTTTTCTTCTTTGATTTCTTGTCTTTATCTTCATCTTTAAACGCCTCGAAACCTGCAACAGTAGGGTAAATTCTATCAATTATGTAATCACAACTTGTATAACTTTTCAGCAATCGTCTAATTCTTTCATTTTCTACTTTTTCACCATCTAACTCTTGCTTCCATTTAGCACATTCTTCGATGTAAAAATTTATCTCTTTTTGCTTCGACATCATTGTTGCATTCAACATCTTCAAAGCAGCTTCTCTTTCTGAATTAGTTTTCTGCAAACTATTCACTGTTCTGTTCAATACATCGTATGATTCTTTCACATTCTTTAAATCAAACACCAACTTTTCTTTCATCTTCTCTGAATCACTAAACCTCTCGTCTTTTTCTTCACATTGTTTGCAAGATTCCAAACATGTGAGACATGGTTTTGTGACTTCAACAATTTTTTCAATCTCCACAATCTTTTCAACTTCAACCACTTTTTCCACTTCAACAATCTTCTCAACAACTTTGACTTCCTTCATTACTTTTGCAGCTTTCTCCTCTTTCAGTTTCTTCAATTTTTCTGCAAAAGAAAATTCAAAAGCATCAGAAGATAAATGAGTTTTTCCAACATTTATCTGTTCAAGCTCTTCATCACTATCACTTGTCTCTGACGAACTGTTTTCAGATGAAACAGATCCTTCATCTTCACTTTTCTCATCATCAGATAACACTTCCATCCATTCCTTCAGCATTTCCGGCTTTCGAATAATATGAGCAATAAACGCTCCAACATTTGAATCAGCTGGAATGTACTTGTCCCAGCTAAATCCTTCAGCCAATTTCTCGTCATCTTGATCCATGATGCCATAGTAAGCCTTTTTGTTTGCATCTTCGATCATTTTTCCATGTGCCGTTTGAGGTTCCTTTTGTTGATGCGGTTGGTGAGTAATTTGCTGATAAATGGTCTTCCGATAATAATCATCTTTACCAGCAGACTCCTTTGCTCCTCTCGGTTCCTGATTCTTGCACTCCCTTTTAAAATGGCCTTTCTCCCTGCAACAAAAACAAACAACTTTAGATTTATCAAATCCAAGATTAGAAAGATTTGCATTCAAGAAATCAGTTCTTCCTGTAACCAATCTAAATTTTTCTGCTCTCCTCAAAACGCTAGCTAAAGCCCATTTAATATCCATCAGTTCTAGCTCCTCTGCATCAATTTGGTCATAATCTTCCTTTGTGAGCATCGGATTGCCAATTCTTCCGGCAATTAACCCTTCATAAGACTCTAATGCAGTGACCAATAATCCCATATGATGCTTTACAACTTCTTCAGAATAATTTTGGCCATTTTGAAGATGTAGAGCTACATTGCATTGAATTGAATGCCCATTCCCAGCAGATACACTTTGAACACCTGGAGGATTCACCGTTGAGAACCCACTTGTGTTGACTGATCCTTGATTGCTTGGAATAGATTGATTTCCAGCACTGAATGCAGTTTGGATCTTTGGACTTGCTTCAACAGTTTGAATATTTCCTTTGTAATACAATTTGACATCTTGTTGATTGCTTGAACTATTCATTCTTGCAATCTTCTGTTGTTCAAGATCTTGTGCCTCCAGTTTTTCAATAAACTGACCAATCGACAATCTGCTAAACTGTCCAGAATTCTTCAGAATCATGAGATATGTACCCCATTCCTTTTGTGGTAAAGCATCTGCAAGCTTTTCCACCCATTCTGCTGGAGTTTTAGTGATCTTCAACTGGGACATGGTGCGTACAAGATGGCAGTATCTTTCAATGAGAGTCTTTGTAGTCTCACCAGGCATGCTTGTAAACAACTCAAACTCCTTCTTCAGTAACGCTGCTTTACTCTGGAGCATCTCTGTACTTCCTTCAAACTTCTTCTCAAGAGCTTTCCAGATCGAAAACGCATTTCCATCATGCTGAAGTAAAATAAATATATCCTCTGTTATAGCTTGCTGCAACAGACTTATCATCATTTTCTCCCCTTTATAACTTTCTCTCTCTTGATCTGAAAACTCCGAGATAATTTTATCAACATTCATAGCAGTTTGTGGTCTGATGTATGCTGTTTCAATGCTTTCCCAAGCTCTCAGATGGTTTGCCTGAACCCAATTCTCAAAGCGATTCTTCCATCCATGATACTCCTCAATTCCCATAAGCTTCGGGGGTTTTTGCATTGTTCCTGTTTCGTTTTCTGCTTTCATGTTTTGAGCAATTGTAGCCGGAGTAGTCGAGGGTGTAGCAAATGCGTTGTAGAACTCGGAATCCATTCTTTTTAGCAACTTGAATTTCTTGTAGAAATCGACAAATACCTGACAACACAAACAACACACAATTAGTTAAAAGATTTATCAATTAATCGAAACAAATTGGTACTCGAACTGATGATTTTCTGTGCGGACTAAACGTTGACCAACTGTGCGGACTTCTAGGACCCGAATCGAAATCAAGTGACTTGACCCTTTGAAACTTTTGAACTCCAAACCGTACGGACTGACAGAAACCACGACTCAAACCACGCAACTTGAGTACACACTGTGCAACTTGACTGACAAACGTACTGATCGAACCGTGCTAATCGACAAAAAAACTTCAAACCTGTAACCTCGGTAACTGACAACTAACAACTGACAAACAATTTGAGCTTTTAAGATTTCCAATGAAGCAATGAAAAGTCATTTTTTTTAATACGTATACATGTACTTCAAACAACACAATACATGAATCGATAATATCAATATTCAAAGTAACTATCTTGAACTAATTCCACACAAAACGACAATTTTAAATGTGAAACAATATCATTGAGTCTATACACCTTAGTGAACTGACAACAACAGTTAAAACTATTACATCAATGATGACTTCAGAAATTCACATGAATTGTTTTCTAATTCTCAATTATAATCACATGTATTACAAAATGGTGGCCGACAATTTCTATGTTTATAAACTTCTGATTGGACCGATTTACTTTTTCATCTATAATCACATTCAAACTTGGCACAATTTACAAACAATATCACATGTTCACATGCCCATATCGATAAAATTCACATGTATATTAATGACTTTAAGTCTGATCATTATGTTCACATGCAAGCTGACAACACTCTTTTAATTTCTATTTTAACACAGTGTCCACTTCACCATCATGTATCGACAATCATCATTTAAGTCATTCACATGCCAAACAGTTTCCAAACATAACACCTTTTCATGCAGACACTGACTGGATTTAGTATGTTTTAAAATCTATTTGATCGATGTAATGCACTATATAAACCGATATATTCTCACAACACGATGTATTTTCCACACTAAACACAAACTTGTTCACCAAAAAATACGATACAGTGCACTATCCAGCAGATTCAATTTGTTTTCAATGAACAACAAAATTCAGTTAAGACATCAGAATATTTCAAGTGAACTGCAGATTTCAATCAGATGCCAACGTATTTTCAAGCGAAATGCAATCAGATCAGTTTCGCTTCAACTATTCAAGCGAAATCAAATAATGTTCTCAACTTGAAGCGAAATCAACAGATTATCATCAACTTGAAGCGAAATCATGTACAAAATGTTGCTGATGTCATCATATTAACGAGCAGTAGAAGCGAAATCACAGAAAACTACAGGATTTAGGCTGATTTTAAACTTGAAACTTTCAAGGATTGATTAAACCATGTTTGCGCATAGTATACGTGAAATTTGTCCGATTTTAACCGTGAAAAGTTTTAATTTTCGGAAAAGAATGATGTAGAAACAGAAATCGTGATGAACACAGGCTGTTTTTGGCAAGAACTCCTCGTCCTGGGCTCTGATACCAATTGTAGGATCGGATTCCGACCTAAACGAGTCGTTTGGAAGAGTTCTACTCCGTTTCAGAGGCGGAAACTAAAAAACGGATCAGTAAACAGCTTGTTTCACACTTAATTCCTCTTGTATATTGATATAACAACGATTACATTCAAGAGGTATACCGGCAGCACTTCGGTAGACAAATGTTGGAACTGTTACAACTGAAATAACAACTGTCCTATATATAGTGGACATGATTTCGCTTGGAAGACCCTCAAGCGAAATCCACATGAATTCTTGAAGCGAAATTGATAAATGAATTTCATTTTGTCTTGAAGCGAACCTCTCATGCAAACAATCTGTTCCATGCAAGACTTGTATATTCACGTGAATTTGTAATATGATGTCACTAGTGATGTCATGTGATGATGTCACTAGTGATGTCATGCTTGATAAGATCCGAACCGAACCCGAGACTCGATATTAAGACGAAGACGACAGATGTGTGCACCAACATATATCACACCTCATAGAAAACAAAAAAAAAAATTTAACTCATAAGACAAGGACCTAAACCAAAAACCAAGCCAAACTCCTAAAAGTCCTTAACCTTAATCCTACGTCTCCACGAAGTTCTATCCTCGACCATGTCCTCGAAGAGGTGCAAATCTAGCAAATCTTTCCTAATCCGCTCATCCCAAGTCATTTTCGGCCTACCTCTACTCCTCCTTCCATCTACAGTGATTGTTTCCACTATTCTAATCGGGTCTGTCATCTGCCTTCTCCTGACATGCCCAAACCATCTCAATCTTCCCTCCCTTATTTTGTCTGAAATACAAGCAACTCCTAATCTTACCCTAAAAACCTCATTTCTTATCTTGTCCAACCTAGTATGCCCACACATCCATCTTAGCATCCTCCCTTATATCGAAACAGACTAACCGGTTGAATTAGAAACCACCAAACAATTGTTTTAAATAGAGATGCACAAAAGAAAAAAACATTTTTTTAAACCGGTACAACCTGTAGGTTTTTAACTGGGTAATAATCCTAGTCTTTAAAACCATTCAAATCGAGTTGAATGGGTAAAAAAAAACTGGTCTAAACTGCTCAAAGCTTATCAACAAACCGACAAAACCCAAACCGGTTTAGGGTCTGAACCCTATTTATGTATCTCAAATCTTGAATAGACTTGTTAGACTAGAGGGTATGGAGAGCCCCGTCCCCACGAGGATGGGCCGCCACATAGGCGCCACATCACCATCCCATGGAGGATGGACCTCCTTGCATTTTGAGGGGGGTGGAGAATGGGCCTACCGCACATTATTTTTAATGTTTAATTTATTTTATTTGTTTAACTTTTATTGTTTAATTTTTGTTGTTTAACTTTTTTATTTGTTTAACTTTATAAAAACAATTCAAAATTTAAATAAAAATAAGACATAAAAAAGATAATAAAATCCATTACATAACATAAATAAAAATTACATAACCTAAAAAAAATTACACTACCTAAAATTTACAAAAAAGACTAGATTTAATTTTTTTTAAAAATTACACTACTCGCTATCATCTTCGTCACCGTCCCCGCCGTTTGCGTTGTTCCATTTATGTTCTACCAAATCCTGTTGAAGGTTTGCATGCCCAATAGATGCATTCTCATCATACTCACAAATCGCCCGACCTTCGTGTCACACCCCGATTTCCAACGTGTCACCGGTGGGCCCGGTGGGGAGTATCGTGACGTGGTTGGCAACATAATAGTCAAACAACACAATATTTAATATGCACAGCGGAAGCAATATAAAAGATAAGTTTCAACCGAATTTAATATAGTAATATCAAATGTCACAATATTCGGAAGTTTATCCACAGACGGATCGAAAATAAAATGGAATTAATAGTTCAACAGACTTCAGGCATCTTAAGCTTGCGAGACTTCTATTGATGCTTAGGAGACAATCCAGCCAATTATGTTTAGTACCTGCATTTAATCTTTTTGAGAAAGTACGTCAGTTTACACCGGTAAATACAATCAACTGACTCATTTTGGAAAATGATTGAAAATTGATTTGGATGCACATGGCATAAACATTTTATTTAACTTGGGAGAATTATTTAATATTATAATCTTGTGAACGAATTACATGTTACTTGTGCGTTCAGTAGCCCGGATCGTGTCCGGGTTAAAGATCAATAGACACACCACATTATTCTTTTGGTCGTGGCCATTTCGTAAAATGATGCCAAGGATATCCGGGACATGGTCATTAACCCACCAAAGGCTTTAAGTAAACAAGACTTTTTAAATGAGCCGATCAAATTATTCAATTAACCACCCAACGATGGAAGATTTGATGCCCGATCAAGCGGTATTCTATATACCGTAACCCAAGCCCGTATAGGGAAAATAAGTTAAAAGTATTTACCTGAGCAATGTATAAATCACAATAAGAAAATTGCAAGTAGCTTTTACTGGTTCTCCTAATCTGGAACGAAGGTTTATAATAACCTATTAGAATTCTAACGGGTCTTTAATTAAGCTTAAGCTTAGACCGGTTAGTTTCAATGATACGGTTTGTACGCACTATTAAGCGAAGACCGGATAGAATGTGATTTAGACCCGACAAGTTCAGAGACTTGTTTAATATGGGTATTTTATGCACACTCTGGATTTTGAGATAAAACCGATAAGGTTTGACCCGTGTCGGCTAATTTATGTAAACTTGTTACATAAACCGAACCGAACGCGTAATAAGCGTAACGGGCAATAATGAGAGCCATTTACAGGTTTCCTAAGTTAATATGCTCCATATATGTTGTGACATCAGTAAGATATCATTTATTATGCCCGAAATGAATTTAAACACAAACTATGCCCCGTAGGGGTAGTTTGGTCATTTTAAAGGTTGTAAAAGAGTTTAAGTGTTAACCTGAGTTACAGGCCTGATGTAATCAGCAAATATACTCAATTTTATTAGTTATATCAGTAGGTTAAAGTATATATGTGAAATTTATCAATTTTAACCAAACTATGCACCGTAGGGGCATTTTGGTAATTTCACATAAGCCGAAAAGCTCAAAACCGAAGTCTGAGTTTAACAACTTTTGCTTACTGTTAAAATATTATAATTTACCTCAAATATCAGTAGGTATCACCCATAGTATGTTTAAAATAGTTCTAGTACATACTAGTCGTTAAAAACGCTTAATTAGGCGATTAGAAGCCGTTTCCGGGTTCTATATAGAAATCTGATATTTTTATTATTCTAGGAGGTTTAAACTAATTTATTTATCATTTAGAATCAGTAGCAAAAGGTTTGGAGTCGTTTAGATATGTAAAACTCATTTTATGTCCCGTAAGGGCAAAACCGACAATTACCGGATTAAGCCTACGACTATGAGTTATGCTCAACCTAAAATTAATTAAAAATCTTCAAAAATCCCAAAATAATATATTACATCATTGGAAATAAGTTTGATATCAAAAAGTAGGCTTAACTAGGCTATACGCTAATTACGCCATTTAATTAACATTAAGCTTTCATTTTGCGCTAATGAGCATAACTCTCAATCTACACCACCAATTGATCTCAAATTTTGGGTACAAGTATATATATCAGTAACAAAGGTTTCTACTCTTTTACATTTTCAAAAATCACGTTTTAAGGTGATAAGGGCATAATGGTCAACATATGAGCAATTAACGGAATCGTGCGAATTAATTGGTTAACTAATGAACCATGGTGTATAATCACAGAGGGTTATACTAGCATGTTACCTGGTCCAAATTAAGCTCTAAGGCATTTCTAAATCATGCCTAAACGGGTCAGAACTGAAAGTCAAAGTAAAAGTCAAACTCTGCGACTTTCGGTTCCGAACCGGGTCTTTACAGGAAATTGTCGGGTTGAACATGTTTAGACATGTTCTTACACTAATTACCAAGTTATATTAATGATCAAACAGGTTGTATATGTTCTACATTGCTAATTATGCATAAATTAGAATTTAAGTATCCTGTTGACTTTTTCTTAGCAAGTTTGACCCGACTTTTGACCTAGTTAGAGTGGTAATCAGGGGGAACCCTTTTAAGGGTTTATTACCCACATAATTACCTAGTTAAAGGTACTTTTAATTCGATATTTGACTGAGCCATTATTAATTAATCTCGAAGTCAAACCAAAATTACGACGGTTTGACTTTTAGCTAAATAACTAAGCTAAACTCAATTAAAGAAGGTTAAGCAAACTTACAAGTGTCTAATAGTTGATTAGGAAGGCCTGGAAAGTGCTCTTGTGCTCCACAATTGATCAGAAGATGTTGAGGAATGAATGATCAAAGTGTTGCACTTGTGAGCTTTATATAGTGATCAAGTCTCCACAAAGTGTTGACAAATAAGTCTACTACTGACCACAAGTTATTTACAAGTGTCCCTAGATGTTTAGGGATTGTTTAGGGGCCAAGAGAGATGAGGAAAATCGTTTAAAGGTCGAAATTCGCGTTTAAACAGCAAACAGAAGGTTCTGTTGGAACTGGGCACTGCTTGCGCACCGTAAGGGTCATGCTTGCGGTGCGCAAGCCTTCCTCAGCAGCCAAAAACTTGTTGTTCTTTGGTGTTTCGAAAGGGCAACCACTTATCTCGACTTTGGGACATTATTTTGTCAGTTTGGGGCCTATGTTATGGGTCTTTAACAATTACATACCCTACCACTTTGTGATGTTTGCTTGGATCCTTTTCAAAAGTGCCAAACAAGAAGGTTTACCGTAGAAATTTCCATAGGAACCTATCATGCACTTCGAATTCAATTATTGTCAACAAATTTCTGGATTTAAGATATATTAGATGCGTGTAAAATATAATTGGGTCTTGGGATTTATAAATGAGGTCGTTCAGAGGTAAAAAATAACATGATGCCACTTTTAAATCCTGCCAAAACATCTTTATTAAATCCGGGTTTACAACGCTTTTTGTCTTACATGACACGTGTCGTTATATTATTGAACACGAATTTTCGAGGTGTTACATCCTCACCCCCTTAAAATAAATCTCGACCCGAGATTTACTGAAATAAATAAGGGTACTTTTCTTTCATCGTGGACTCAACCTCCCACGTATATTCGGGACCTCTACGGGCATCCCATTTGACCTTTACAATAGGTACATGCTTCGAAGTGAAAAGCTTTACGCTTTGGATCTGCGTAACACTTTATCACCTACTTCGAAGTAACACTTAGCTTGCCTTTCTTACCAAATCGCATCACCCCCTTCCAGGGTGATACTTTAAGTAACACTTTATCACCTACTTCGAAGTGAAAAGCTTTACGCTTTGGATCTGCGTAACTCTTCTGCCTATCTCGGGCAGCTTTGAGACGGTCACGAATCTGGACAATCTTGTCCGTCGTTTCGAACACTATCTCTGGTCCTGATAATTGGACATCTCCAACTTCCGCCCAACAAACTGGCGTTCTACACTTTCTACCGTATAATGCCTCAAAAGGCGCAGCCTTAATGCTGGTATGGTAGCTATTGTTGTAGGAGAACTCAATTAGTGGTAGGTGGTTATCCCAACTACCACCCAAATCGATCACACATGAACGTAGCATGTCTTCCAAAGTTTGAATAGTACGCTCACTCTGACCGTCTGTCTGAGGATGGTAAGTCGTACTAAAATTCAAACGCGTGCCCAAAGATTGTTGGAAACTTTTCCAAAAATGTGACGTATATCTAGTATCTCTGTCAGAGATAATAGACACAGGTATGCCATGAAATGCTACAATCTTATCCACGTATAACTGGGCTAACATGTCGGAGCTATAAGTCTCCTTGATGGGTAAGAAATGTGCTGACTTAGTCAGTCTATCAACTATAACCCATATTGTATCATTGCCTTTCCTTGTCTTAGGTAACTTGGTGATAAAATCCATAGTTACCATTTCCCACTTCCAAGTAGGAAGTTCAGGCTGTTGTAGCAAACCAGACGGCTTTTGGTGTTCTGCCTTGACTTGTGCACACGTCAAGCATTTAGCTACATAGGTGGCTACAGACTTCTTCAAGCCTATCCACCAATAGTTTGCCCTTAGATCCTGGTACATCTTATCAGCTCCAGGATGAACGGAATATTTGGAACTATGGGCTTCTTGGAGGATGACATCTCGACTTTTGCTTCAGAATATCAAAGGACTCTTGCTACTTAGGGCCCCAAACGAACTTTACTTTCTTCTTGGTCAAGGAAGTTAGGGGTGCAGCAATCCTTGAAAAAATTTCAATGAAACGCCTGTAATATCCTGCCAATCCCAGGAAGCTACGAATCTCTGTAGGCGTCTTTGGCTCTTGCCAGTTCATTACTGCTTCAACCTTAGCGGGATCCACCTGGATACCACGCTCACTGACCACATGTCCAAGAAATTGGACTTCTCGTAGCCAAAATTCACACTTAGAGAATTTGGTATAGAGCTTCTCTTGATGTAGAAGTTTGAGAATACATCGAAGGTGTTTCTCATGGTCTGCTTGATTCTTAGAATAAATGAGAATGTCGTCGATGAAAACGATGACAAATTTGTCTAAGTAAGGCTTGCAGACGCGATTCATGAGATCCATGAACGCGGCAGGTGCATTAGTGAGCCCAAAAGGCATCACTAGAAACTCGTAATGACCATTACAAGTTCTAAATGCAGTTTTGTGTACGTCTTCATCTCTAACCTTCAGTTGATGGTATCCTGACCTCAAGTCAATCTTCGAGAAATAACTTAATCCTTGTAATTGATCGAACAAATCGTCGATCCTGGGCAAAGGATACCTATTCTTTATCGTGACTTTATTTAGCTCACGATAATCGATGCACAGACGCATCGATCCATCCTTCTTTTTCACAAATAGGACTGGCGCTCCCCATGGAGACGAACTAGGTTTAATGAAACCTTTTGCTAGCATTTCGTCCAGTTGTGTTCTTAATTCCTTCATCTCCGTTGGCGCCAGTCTATAGGGTGCTCTTGCAACTGGTGCTGCTCCGGGGATAATATCAATCCTGAATTCCACTTGCCTATCTGGTGGCAAACCAGGTAGTTCTTCCGGAAAACTTCTGGGTATTCAGAAATGACAGGGATGTCTTCTATCTTCGGTTTAGGCTCATCAATAATCACTTGTGCCATGTAGATGACACAACCCTTCTTTAAACACTTGGAAGCCTTGAGCATAGTCACTTGCTCAGGCAATCCATACTGGGTATCTTCCCGAATGGTAAGTGATTCACCAGACGGAGTCTTTATCACCACTTGCTTTCTGTTGCAGACAATTTGGGCCTGGTTATGAGATAACCAGTCCATACCCAAGACTATGTCAAAACCGGCCAATTTAAAGGGAACTAGGGACAGAGGAAAAGAGTGGTTCTTAATGGCTATAACACATCCATCTAACACAGTAGAGACGGTTTCTATGGTGACATCTGCTAGCTCTACCTCATAATTTATACTCAAGGTTTTGACAGGTAAATTCAGCAATTTGCAAAACTTATGATCTACAAACGACTTATCAGCGCCTGAATCAAATAGTACTCTTGCATAGACATCATTTACAAGGAAAGTACCTGTAATCACATTGTCATCTTGTACTGCTTCCTTTGCGTCCATTCTGAAGACTCTAGCATTAGTCTTCTTAGCCTCTTCAGGCTTCTTGGCGTATCTAGGGCAGTTGGTTTTAATGTGCCCCTTTTCATTGCAATGGTAGCACGTTGCGTCTTTCATCTTCTTGCAATCCAAGGTTTTGTGATTCGTGGACTTGCATATTCCACATGCAAAGGTTTTTGACTGAGTCTGCGAGTTTGACTCGAGTCTGCACTTTCCATAGTGTTGTTCTTGCAAATTTTTCATTTGGGCTTCTCACTAGAATGATGCCCATCTTTCCTTGACTCCGATCCTTTCTTGTTGTCACCGTTCCCACGGTGCTTCTTGTTCGATCTCCGTGAACTATCATCTTCACGTTTCCTCTTCTCAGCCTCCTTATTCCTCAGAGATCTCTGCCTGACCGCATCCAAAGTGAGGGACAAGGATATGTCAGCTACAGATCTAAAAGTAGCTGGCCGAGAAGCCTTCACGCTTGCCTTGATTTCCGGGGCTAAACCACCGATAAAACGAGCTATTCTTTTTGGTTCCGGGGTCACCAGATAAGGAACCAACCGGGACATTGTGTTGAAGCTCGTTAGGTAAGCTTGACAGCCAAGGTTTGTCATCACCAATGATAGAAAATCAGACTTTATCTTCTCCACCTCATGCTGAGGGCAGTAATTTTCCCTGATAAGGGCAACAAATTGATCCCATGACATGTTGTACAATGGGATTTTCCCGGTGGCTTGAATCAGTGATCTCCACCATGCTAAACCTTCACCCTTAAAAGACTACGACACAAACTTGACTATATCCATCTCAGCGCATCCGCTGATATCCACAATTGTGTCCATCTCATCCAGCCACGTCATACAGTCAATGGCTCCTTTCTCCGCAGTGAAATCCCGGGGTTTGCAGGAAACAAAATATTTATAAGAGCAACCCTTGTCACAGGGTCCTTGGTTTAGTATAACCTGCTGAGATGGAGCACTGTGGTGGTTCGAGGAGTGCCGATCATCATCTTTCTTCGGTTCGTCCTTCTTGGACGGTGGCTTTGAAGGCTGTGTAGATAGGGTCCTACTACGAGTCCCCACTATACTCTTCGTACTGCCGTTCCAATGCCTTTGTAACTGCGTCGTCTACCAACGCTTTCAATTCAGCACCCGTTAGATTAATGCGGGCGTTATCAATATTCTCCACTGGATGGCTATTAATTTCGTCTGAGTTAGCCATTTTAATTGAACTGTTACAGAAAACAAGGACAATAGTTTATTTGGGAGTTTATTATGGAATTTCCCCTTGGGGTAATTCATTAACCATGGTAAACAACAACCATATTTGGTTAATTTATTAATCATATTTTATTTAGGATTTCTATCATAATTTATCCTAATTATAAAACAATAACAGTTTTATTTGTGGCACAAATGGCCTAGTCTCATGGACATTTTAATTTATAAGCTATGATTTCAGAGAATCAAAACATGAAGGTATACTGGCACAATAGGCCTAGTCACAAGGACATTTATAAATTATAAGCTATGATTTCAGAGAATCAAAGCATGAAGGTTTGAACCTAGTTCATTACCTTTATCTGACAGGGAGTCATCGCTACCACTGTCTTTTGGCTCATATGGAAATGAGCAAGGCCCGTAGGCACTATATTACCACGTATGATAAAAATATGATCATCTTAATTGAAGATCTAAACCCATGATTCAGAGATCATTAAATTGGGTTAGGAATCTTTTGAAGAATCCAATAATAAGAATGACGTGTGTGATTTAAATGAATCACGTCTGCCAGGAGTGTTAACATGTTTACAGATGTTAACAGGGGTTTGAATCTTTTAAACAGGTCTTACCATCATGGCCGGGTCTTATACTGACACGCGGACTAGGTTTCACTCTTAAGATTCTTATTCAATATTTAAATAGGCAGATTATTTTTAAAAGGAATGATTTTGATTTATTTATTTCATATATAATATTTATGCATGTAATAGCAAGATGAAATTTATAAACATAACATTCCATTAATTTTCAAAAGATTACATGTTGCCCTAAACGGGACTTTTCAACAAACAACTTACCCACGCAGGGGTTTAAACAAGTACTTACCCACGCAGGGGCTTAATAACACACATACCCACGCAGGGGCTTAATAACATAATAGTCCACGCAGGGACTTACACAAATAACATACCCTCGTAGGGGTTTACAGAAAGATAGACCCACGCAGGGGTCAAAACAAACAAGCATACCCACGCAGGGGTTTATACAACAAGACTGGCCCACGCAGGGGCTCAACAACAAATGGAAGGATTCAGTGGTCCTTCTTGCTCTTCCCTTTAATTAGGCTCGTTAATCCTTGGAAGAAAGTTTGTCGCTCCCTTCGTTCCCTTCGTTCCCTGTGAAACTCTCGCTCTATATGGTCCAACCTTTGCAGAATTTCTTCACGCTCTGGTGGGGAGAACCTTGGTGGTTGCGACTGTTGCCTAATAATAGGTCTTGGAGGTATTTGGTACCCATGTGTTGGGTACCCTACTCCCCATGGGTCTCCATAGGGTCCTTGGGTGTTGTAATTCGCCGCTACCATGTAGGGGTCGGCCTCAGCGTAACCATAGTTGTGGTGAGTCGGCGGTTCAAACGGGTTGTACGCCATCGAACCCGTGTATTCTGGAATCGGGTTGTCAAAACCCATCGGTGGTGGCTGTGGTACAGCTGGGTTAGAAGGTCCACCCATTTGTGGGTCCTCCTGATGTGGCGGATAGTGGCTGCACATACGCGCTCCGGTTCTCCTACGCCTTGGCGGTTGTGGAGGTGCCGGTTGAACTGGTGGCGGTGGAGGCGGTGGCGTGACTGCCACAAATCTTGAATCCACAGAGGGATCCTGTTGCTGCTGCTGAGGCGGTGAATGGCGAGGAGGTGTATAATACCATTCGTGCCTGGTAAACATAGCTTGAAAGCTATCTGGACCAACATAGGGTGATCCGTGGAAAGAAGATCCGTCAGAGATCTCTATCGGGTGGTTTGGTGTACCACTGGCAGGTTCGACGGGGTCCGTATCCTCGTCCATATCGTCCGCGTGATCGCCAGAGAAATGATCCTCTGGCCCCAATGGGTTAAAACCCACTGGTTCTTGTATAAAGTTTGCCGGGTTAAACCGGCCCTAAAAACTGGTGTAGGGTCACCAAAAGAATTATGCGATAAAGATCGCTGTAACGGTATGTAGGAGGGTTGAGGGTTGTTGGGCTCGTACTCCGGTTGTGGCCCGTATGGGTTTTGGACAGGAGGTGTAGAGCTGTGCGAGACCGACCGTCTAGCCGGCTCGAAGAGGTTCCTCCGGTTCTGCCGTGGATCGTCACTCTCTGTGGTTGAAGGAGCTCGCACATTCGAAGGTCCTACCTCGTTGTCATTAGGGGCGGTGATTAGCCCCTTGCCTCTTCCTCTTCTCCTGAAGAATCTTGGCGGCATTTTTAATTCCTGTCAATATATCATGAGATAACAACAAGAATATATATAAAGTAAAGGACAAAACAAAAACCAAACAAGGTAGAATTTGCCCTATGTTATTTGTCTAGACTCGAAAGTTTAGATATGTGCAATTGTGTAACTGAGATCAAACACAAAAGGCTAGTGTTTAATTCACTCAGAGTTGGCTCTGATACCAACCTGTCACACCCCGATTTCCAACGTGTCACCGGTGGGCCCGGTGGGGATTATCGTGACGTGGTTGGCAACATAATAGTCAAACAACACAATCTTTAATATGCACAGCGGAAGCAATATAAAAGATAAGTTTCAACCGAATTTAATATTGTAATATCAAATGTCACAATATTCGGAAGTTTATCCACATACGGATCGAAAATAAAATGGAATTAATAGTTCAACAGACTTCAGGCATCTTAAGCTTGCGAGACTTCTATTGATGCTTAGAAGACAATCCAGCCAATTACGTTTAGTACCTGCATTTAATCTTTTTGGGAAAGTACGCCAGTTTACACTGGTAAATACAATCAACTGACTCATTTTGGAAAATGATTGAAAATTGATTTGGATGCACGTGGCATAAACATTTTATTTAACTTGGGAGAATTATTTAATATTATAATCTTGTGAACGAATTACATGTTATTTGTGCGTTCAGTAGGCCGGATCGTCTCCGGGTTAAAGATCAATAGACACACCACATTATTCTTTTGTGCACTGACGGGTGTACGCCTACACCCCGCGCTTAAGTCGTGGCCATTTCATAAAATGATGCCAAGGATATCCGGGACATGGTCATTAACCCCCCAAAGGCTTTAAGCAAACAAGACTGTTTAAACGAGCCGATCAAATTATTCAATTAACCACCCAACGATGGAAGATTTGATGCCCGATCAAGCGGTATTCTATATACCGTAACCCAAGCCCGTATAGGGAAAATAAGTTAAAAGTATTTACCCGAGCAATGTATAAATCACAATAAGCAAATTGCAAGTAGCTTTTACTGGTTCTCCTAATCTGGAACGAAGGTTTATAATAACCTATTAGAATTCTAACGGGTCTTTAATTAAGCTTAAGCTTAGACCGGTTAGTTTCAATGATACGGTTTGTACGCACTATTAAGCGAAGACCGGATAGAATGTGATTTAGACCCGAAAAGTTCAGATACTTGTTTAATATGGGTATTTTATGCACACTCTGGATTTTGAGATAAAACCGCTAAGGTTTGACCCGTGTCGGCTAATTTATGTAAACTTGTTACATAAACCGAACCGAACGCGTAATAAGCGTAACGGGTAATATGAGAGCCATTTACAGGTTTTCTAAGTTAATATGCTCCATATATGTTGTGACATCAGTAAGATATCATTTATTATGCCCGAAATGAATTTAAACACAAACTATGCCCCGTAGGGGTAGTTTGGTCATTTTAAAGGTTGTAAAAGAGTTTAAGTGTTAACCTGAGTTACAGGCCTGATGTAATCAGCAAATATACTCAATTTTCTAAGTTTTATCAGTAGGTTAAAGTATATATGTGAAATTTATCAATTTTAACCAAACTATGCACCGTAGGGGCATTTTGGTAATTTCACATAAGCCGAAAAGCTCAAAACCGAAGTCTGAGTTTAAGAAATTTTTCTTACTGTTAAAATATTATAATTTACCTCAAATATCAGTAGGTATCACCCTTAGTATGTTTAAAATAGTTCTAGTACATACTAGTCGTTAAAAACGCTTAATTAGGCGATTAGAAACCGTTTCCGGGTTCTATATAGAAATATGATATTTTTATTATTCCAGGAGGTTTAAAATAATTTATTTGTCATTTAGAATCAGTAGCAAAAGGTTTGGAGTCGTTTAGATATGTAAAACTCATTTTATGTCCCGTAAGGGCAAAACCGACAATTACCGGAATAAGCCTACGACTATGAGTTATGCTCAGCCTAAAATTAATTAAAAATCTTAAAAAATCCAAAAATAATATATTACATCAGTGGAAATAAGTTTGATATCAAAAAGTAGGCTTAACTAGGCTATACGCTAATTACGCCATTTAATTAACATAAAGCTTTCATTTTGCGCTAATGAGCATAACTCTCAATCTACACCACCAATTGATCTCAAATTTTGGGTTCAAGTATATATATCAGTAACAAAGGTTTCTACTCTTTTACATTTTCAAAAATCACGTTTTAAGGTGATAAGGGCATAATGGTCAACATATGAGCAATTAACGGAATCATGCGAATTAATTGGTTAACTAATGAACCATGGTGTATAATCATAGAGGGTTATACTAGCATGTTACCTGGTACAAATTAAGCTCTAAGGCATTTCTAAATCATGCCTAAACGGGTCAGAACTGAAAGTCAAAGTAAAAGTCAAACTATGCGACTTTCGGTTCCGAACCGGGTCTTTACAGGAAATTGTCGGGTTGAACATGTTTAGACATGTTCTTACACTAATTACCAAGTTATATTAATGATTAAACATGTTGTATATGTTCTACATTGCTAATAATGCATAAATTAGAATTTAAGTATCCTGTTGACTTTTTCTTAGCAAGTTTGACCCGACTTTTGACCTAGTTAGAGTGGTAATCAGGGGGAACCCTTTTAAGGGTTTATTACCCACATAATTACCTACTTAAAGGTACTTTTAATTCGAGATTTGACTGAGCCATTATTAATTAATCTCGAAGTCAAACCGAAATTACGACGGTTTTACTTTTAGCTAAATAACTAAGCTAAACTCAATTAAAGAAGGTTAAGCAAACTTACAAGTGTCTAATGGTTGATTAGGAAGGCCTGGAAAGTGCTCTTGTGCTCCACAATTGATCAGAAGATGTTGAGGAATGAATGATCAAAGTGTTGCACTTGTGAGCTTTATATAGTGATCAAGTCTCCATAAAGTGTTGACAAATAAGTCTACTACTGACCACAAGTTATTTACAAGTGTCCCTAGATGTTTAGGGATTGTTTAGGGGCCAAGGGAGATGAGGAAAATCGTTTAAAGGTCGAAATTCGCGTTTAAACAGCAAACAGAAGGTTCTGTTGGAACTGGGCACTGCTTGCGCACCGTAAGGGTCATGCTTGCGGTGCGCAAGCCTTCCTCAGCAGCCAAAAACTTGTTGTTCTTTGGTGTTTCGAAAGGGCAACCACTTATCTCGACTTTGGGACATTATTTTGTCAGTTTGGGGCCTCTGTTATGGGTCTTTAACAGTTACATACCCTACCACTTTGTGATGTTTGCTTGGATCCTTTTCAAAGTGCCGAACAAGAAGGTTTACCGTAGAAATTTCCATAGGAACCTATCATGCACTTCGAATTCAATTATTGTCAACAAATTTCTGGATTTAAGATATGTTAGATGCGTGTAAAATATAATTGGGTCTTGGGATTTATAAATGAGGTCGTTCAGAGGTAAAAATTAACATGACGCCACTTTTAAATCCTGCCAAAACATCTTTATTAAATCCGGGTTTACAACGCTTTTTGTCTTACATGACACATGTCGTTATATTATTGAACACAAATTTTCGAGGTGTTACATCCTCACCCCCTTAAAATAAATCTCGACCCGAGATTTACTGAAATAAATAAGGGTACTTTTCTTTCATCGTGGACTCAACCTCCCACGTATATTCGGGACCTCTACGGGCATCCCATTTGACCTTTACAATAGGTACATGCTTCCTTCGAAGCTTCTTAACCTGTCGATCCTCAATCGACAATGGTTTTTCCATGAATTTTAAGCTCTCATCTATATGCACATCTGTATGTGGTATAACCAGTGATTCATCAGCGAAACACTTCTTCAGATTGCAGATGTGGAACACATTGTGAATTCCACTGAGCTCTTCAGGTAAGTTTAATTTGTAGGCAACTGACCCGACACGTTCGATAACCTCAAAAGGTCCTATGTATCTCAGGCTTAGCTTGCCTTTCTTACCAAATCGCATCACCCCCTTCCAGGGTGATACTTTAAGTAACACTTTATCACCTACTTCGAAGTGAAAAGCTTTACGCTTTGGATCTGCGTAACTCTTCTGCCTATCTCGGGCAGCTTTGAGACGGTCACGAATCTGGACAATCTTGTCCGTCGTTTCAAACACGATCTCTGGTCCTGATAATTGGACATCTCCAACTTCCACCCAACAAACTGGCGTTCTACACTTTCTACCGTATAATGCCTCAAAAGGCGCAGCCTTAATGCTGGTATGGTAGCTATTGTTGTAGGAGAACTCAATTAGTGGTAGGTGGTTATCCCAACTACCACCCAAATCGATCACACATGCACGTAGCATGTCTTCCAAAGTTTGAATAGTACGCTCACTCTGACCGTCTGTCTGAGGATGGTAAGTCGTACTAAAATTCAACCGCGTGCCCAAAGATTGTTGGAAACTTTTCCAAAAATGTGACGTGTATCTAGTATCTCTGTCAGAGATAATAGACACATGTATGCCATGAAAGGCTACAATCTTATCCACGTATAACTGGGCTAACATGTCAGAGCTATAAGTCTCCTTGATGGGTAAGAAATGTGCTGACTTAGTCAGTCTATCAACTATAACCCATATTGTATCATTGCCTTTCCTTGTCTTAGGTAACTTGGTGATAAAATCCATAGTTACCATTTCCCACTTCCAAGTAGGAAGTTCAGGCTGTTGTAGCAAACCAGACGGCTTTTGGTGTTCTGCCTTGACTTGTGCACACGTCAAGCATTTAGCTACATAGGTGGCTACAGACTTCTTCAAGCCTATCCACCAATAGTTTGCCCTTAGATCCTGGTACATCTTATCAGCTCCAGGATGAACGGAATATTTGGAACTATGGGCTTCTTGGAGGATAACATCTCGAAGTCCTCCATAAACTGGAACCCATATCCGTCCATTCAATCTCAGAATTCCGTCTTTGCAAAGAGATAACTGCTCCTCGGTTACTCCTAGCTTTTCATTAGGATAGTTAGCTTCCAACACAGCTTCCTTCTGTGCAGCTAACAACCTTTCAGTCAAACTGTTCTTTATCTCCATGCGCTTGGCATTGATTCGGATGGGTTTCACCCTTTCCTTTCGACTCAAGGCATCAGCGACTACATTCGCCTTGCCGGGATGGTATCTGATTTCACAATCATAATCATTTAAAGTCTCCATCCAACGGCGCTGCCTCATGTTTAAATACTTCTGATTAAACAGGTGTTGAAGGCTCTTGTGATCAGAATAGATCACACATTTGATACCATACAAATAATGCCTCCACAGTTTTAGTGCGAATACAACGGCACCCAATTCCAAGTCGTGGGTGGTGTAATTCTTTTCATGCACCTTTAACTGTCGTGAAGCATAGGCAATAACCTTGCCTTTCTGCATAAGCACACACCCCATGCCAGTGTGCGATGCATCGTAGTAAACCACAAACTCTTCTATTCCATCTGGCAATGTTAGTAATGGGGCGTTGCTCAACTTTTGCTTCAGAATATCAAAGGACTCTTGCTGCTTAGGGCCCCAAACGAACTTTACTTTCTTCTTGGTCAAGGAAGTTAGGGGTGCAGCAATCCTTGAAAAAATTTCAATGAAACGCCTGTAATATCCTGCCAATCCCAGGAAGCTACGAATCTCTGTAGGCGTCTTTGGCTCTTGCCAGTTCATTACTGCTTCAACCTTAGCGGGATCCACCTGGATACCACGCTCACTGACCACATGTCCAAGAAATTGGACTTCTCGTAGCCAAAATTCACACTTAGAGAATTTGGTATAGAGCTTCTCTTGATGTAGAAGTTTGAGAATACATCGAAGGTGTTTCTCATGGTCTGCTTGATTCTTAGAATAAATGAGAATGTCGTCGATGAAAACGATGACGAATTTGTCTAAGTAAGGCTTGCAGACGCGATTCATGAAATCCATGAACGCGGCAGGTGCATTAGTGAGCCCAAAAGGCATCACTAGAAACTCGTAATGACCATTACGAGTTCTAAATGCAGTTTTGTGTACGTCTTCATCTCTAACCTTCAGTTGATGGTATCCTGACCTCAAGTCAATCTTCGAGAAATAACTTTCTCCTTGTAATTGATCGAACAAATCGTCGATCCTGGGCAAAGGATACCTATTCTTTATCGTGACTTTATTTAGCTCACGATAATCGATGCACAGACGCATCGATCCATCCTTCTTTTTCACAAATAGGACTGGCGCTCCCCATGGAGACGAACTAGGTTTAATGAAACCTTTTGCTAGCAGTTCGTCCAGTTGTGTTCTTAATTCCTTCATCTCCGTTGGCGCCAGTCTATAGGGTGCTCTTGCAACTGGTGCTGCTCCGGGGATAATATCAATCCTGAATTCCACTTGCCTATCTGGTGGCAAACCAGGTAGTTCTTCCGGAAAAACTTCTGGGTATTCAGAAATGACAGGGATGTCTTCTATCTTCGGTTTAGGCTCATCAATAATCACTTGTGCCATGTAGATGACACAACCCTTCTTTAAACACTTGGAAGCCTTGAGCATAGTCACTTGCTCAGGAAATCCATACTGGGTATCTCCCCGAATGGTAAGTGATTCACCAGACGGAGTCTTTATCACCACTTGCTTTCTGTTGCAGACAATTTGGGCCTGGTTATGAGATAACCAGTCCATACCCAAGACTATGTCAAAACCGGCCAATTTAAAGGGAACTAGGGACAGAGGAAAAGAGTGGTTCTTAATGGCTATAACACATCCATCTAACACAGTAGAGACGGTTTCTATGGTGCCATCTGCTAGCTCTACCTCATAATTTATACTCAAGGTTTTGACAGGTAAATTCAGCAATTTGCAAAACTTATGATCTACAAACGACTTATCAGCACCTGAATCAAATAGTACTTTTGCATAGACATCATTTACAAGGAAAGTACCTGTAATCACATTGTCATCTTGTACTGCTTCCTTTGCGTCCATTCTGAAGACTCTAGCATTAGTCTTCTTAGCCTCTTCAGGCTTCTTGGCGTATCTAGGGCAGTTGGTTTTAATGTGCCCCTTTTCATTGCAATGGTAGCACGTTGCGTCTTTCATCTTCTTGCAATCCAAGTTTTTGTGATCCGTGGACTTGCATATTCCACATGCAAAGGTTTTTGACTGAGTCTGCGAGTTCGACTCGAGTCTGCACTTTCCATAGTGCTGTTCTTGCAAATTTTTCATTTGGGCTTCTCACTAGAATGATGCCCATCTTTCCTTGACTCCGATCCTTTCTTGTTGTCACCGTTCCCACGGTGCTTCTTGTTCGATCTCCGTGAACTATCATCTTCACGTTTCCTCTTCTCAGCCTCCTTATTCCTCAGAGATCTCTGCCTGACCGCATCCAAAGTGAGGGACAAGGATATGTCAGCTACAGATCTAAAAGTAGCTGGCCGAGAAGCCTTCACGCTTGCCTTGATTTCCGGGGCTAAACCACCGATAAAACGAACTATTCTTTTTGGTTCCGGGGTCACCAGATAAGGAACCAACCGGGACATTGTGTTGAAGCTCGTTAGGTAAGCTTGACAGTCAAGGTTTGTCATCACCAATGATAAAAAATCAGACTCTATCTTCTCCACCTCATGCTGAGGGCAGTAATTTTCCTTGATAAGGGCAACAAATTGATCCCATGACATGTTGTACAATGGGATTTTCCCGGTGGCTTGAATCAGTGATCTCCACCATGCTAAAGCTTCACCCTTAAAAGACTACGACACAAACTTGACTATATCCCTCTCAGCGCATCCGCTGATATCCACAACTGTGTCCATCTCATCCAGCCACGTCATACAGTCAATGGCTCCTTTCTCCCCAGTGAAATCCCGGGGTTTGCAGGAAACAAAATATTTATAAGAGCAACCCTTGTCATGGGGTCCTTGGTTTAGTACAACCTGCTGAGATGGAGCACTGTGGTGGTTCGAGGAGTGCCGATCATCATCTTTCTTCGGTTCGTCCTTCTTGGACGGTGGCTTTGAAGGCTGTGTAGATAGGGTCCTACAACGAGTCCCCACTATACTCTTCGTACTGCCGTTCCAATGCCTTTGTAACTGCGTCGTCTACCAACGCTTTCAATTCAGCACCCGTTAGATTAATGCGGGCGTTATCAATATTCTCCACTGGATGGCTATTAATTTCGTCTGAGTTAGCCATTTTAATTGAACTGTTACAGAAAACAAGGACAATAGTTTATTATGGAATTGCCCCTTAGGGTAATTCATTAACCATGGTAAACAACGACCATATTTGGTTAATTTATTAATCATATTTTATTTAGGATTTCTATCATAATTTATCCTAATTATAAAACAATAACAGTTTTATTTGTGGCACAAAAGGCCTAGTCTCATGGACATTTTAATTTATAAGCTATGATTTCAGAGAATCAAAACATGAAGGTATACTGGCACAATAGGCCTAGTCACAAGGACATTTATAAATTATAAGCTATGATTTCAGAGAATCAAAGCATGAAGGTTTGAACCTAGTTCATTACCTTTATCTGACAGGGAGTCATCGCTACCACTGTCTTTTGGCTCATATGGAAATGAGCAGGGCCCGTAGGCACTATATTACCACGTATGGTAAAAATATGATCATCTTAATTGATGATCTAAACCCATGATTCAGAGATCATTAAATTGGGTTAGGAATCTTTTGAAGAATCCAATAATAAGAATGACGTGTGTGATTTAAATGAATCACGTCTGCCAGGAGTGTTAACATGTTTACAGATGTTAACATGGATTTGAATCTTTTAAACAGGTCTTACCATCATGGCCGGGTCTTATACTGACACGCGGGCTAGGTTTCACTCTTAAGATTCTTATTCAATATTTAAATAGGCAGATTATTTTTAAAAGGAATGATTTTGATTTATTTATTTCATATATAATATTTATGCATGTAATAGCAAGATGAAATTTATAAACATAACATTCCATTAATTTTCAAAAGATTACATGTTGCCCTAAACGGGACTTTTCAACAAACAACTTACCCACGCAGGGGTTTAAACAAGTACTTACTGACGTGATGTCGTGGTCACAATCAAATTTAATCCAATTACAACTAGATAGCTAGCGGTAAGTGGGTATCGAACACAGGGAGTTTGTGGAATATGTGCTATCTTGATGTATGTCTAACTTCACTAAAGTAAACTAAATTGAAAAAAAAAAATCAAGAGTGGGTTTGATTGATTGATTTTTAAAACTAAAAATACTAAGTAATTTGTGAAATGAAAGTTGAGTTTGTAAACAATTTGGAGACGAGTGACCATCTTTAGTTTCCGGTTTGCTTCAACATTTGTGCTATCATTCACTAGAAAGAACTACATAGACATAGTTCATGTGCAATTACTTGTTGTGATGAAAGGGAACTAAGTACTCAGATTCCTAGAACGTGAGGTTGTTACCCGATGACCAATTGACCCTTACCCGATCCTAGTTCTACCCATGATATCTCGATTGCCAACGGCACCAAGAACGTATGGTTTCAAAATAGAATAATCATAAGCATCAACAATTTACAAGCAAATAATAACACACCATGATAAATAAAACATAAATTCAATTTACCATTCTAGAAATATGAAATCAAGCACAAATTATCTCTACAAACTTTCAACTAAAGATGACCATAAAGAGTTTAGCTATCCATGGCTTGAACAACCCTCCTCTACCAAGTGTTGCGTAACCGAATAAAAAAAAATGATTCATCTCTACGTTGTAACCGAAATAGCATGATTGGCCCCTTAACTCTTCATCAAATGGTTATTAAATGCGATAAGTTACATATGATCTCCAATCCATGTGATGTTTTGCTTTTATTTTGTGTCTCACGAAACCAAAGAAGTCTGCCACCAATCTCCTTGACTTGCGTGGATCCCATGATGACCTGATGAGATTAGCGGCCCAATCCAAAGAGTCCACGATGCTCCTTACCATCAAAGCCACGCCGCCAAAATCCAAGCCCACATGTAATTTTGTTTTATTCTCTCTTTGGTGATAGCGGCCCACTCAAAGAGATCCTAAAAGCCATCCAATGTAGTTGTCAGCCCAATGTTCGTGTCACAAATTCCTTCATGATAATGTCGGCTACACTTGTATGCGTGTGGGACTCCCAAGCCGCCCCATGTGCGTGTATGACAAGCCCACCTTCCATGATCATATGCGGCCCAAGTGATGCTGAAACAGAAGTCCACGTGCCTACCAACTGATGTTGATGATGATGATAATTAAAATTGTTGCTGACTTTTTATAACCCTCTCAAAAGAAGTCAGCCCATAGCCCATGTGATTGATATTAGTGATGTTGAAATCTGCCACCAAATCCAAGACCATGTGATGTTGTTGTAAGTGATGATGAATATAATATAATAATTCCCTTTGAAACCAAAAGCCCCACACGTGATGTCCAATCCAAAAGTCAACATATGGTGCAGTAAGCTACGGCACCCGCCATAACTTACGGCGATCAGCAGATCCTTACGCCACTTTGCTTCTGTCTTACGGTGGTGGATGTTTCACAAACATGGGAGCCGTAGCCTACGGCCAGAGCCGTAGGTTACGGCGCTGAGTCTTTCTTTTCTTCATTTCTTCATGCAATCTTTAACT
This sequence comes from Helianthus tuberosus, assembly GCA_030545235.1. Classification (NCBI taxonomy): domain Eukaryota; kingdom Viridiplantae; phylum Streptophyta; class Magnoliopsida; order Asterales; family Asteraceae; genus Helianthus; species Helianthus tuberosus. Next base: position 37,511,740 of record CM060436.1, read on the forward strand.
TTTTCTCATATTGTTTATGCCCGGCTTCCATCAACCATTCAAACTTCCTTAAACCCACATTTCAAGCACTTTAACACCTGCAAATCCAAACATCTAGTGGTTACCAAGTTCAAGCAATTAACCGAATAAAGTATAGAATGTGCATTGTATTAAACCTTTTAAGGGCTGTCCTACAGACCACCCGTCACATCCCCACACTTACCCGTTGCTTGTCCCAAGCAACTCATTCGAAAATTATTTCAACACCACAAGCGATCATCGTGCAAACCAAGCTAAAATGTATCGTCCTTTTACTAACTTTTTATCACACCATAAGACACACCCCTCACAACAACTCTCGGTGACAAGAAATATTAGCACATTATGCTAAACCACTCAATGCGTGTGTGTGTTTGTGCGACAATAAACTTGTATACAAATCAAATCTCCTCCTATTGAGTATTTAGCATGCTTATGAATCAAAAGGACTTACGGGTTGGGGCTAGGTGCAAAGGTAGGAAAATTGTGGAATATATATGCGAGAGCTAATTGATTTGACCCGGTTTTTATTTCTACCACTAAACAAAGCAACCATCAAATATATACACAACTTCTTCAACATTCTCAACTACTATTGCAACTAAATGCTTTTTTTTTCATATTTTTCTATTTCTCTTTTTTTTTAAGCAAAGAACTCAAAAATATATACAAGAACATCAACAATCACAAACTAAATTCCTAAACCGGGTCATCTCAATAGGTAAAGTTTTTGTAAGAAGTAGGTTTGGGTCGCAACCGAATGGTATAAGGCTCAAACATGGCTTTCTAAAGACCAAACCCCCACCCCTCACAATACCAAGCTCATATATGTAATGTATGAGGTCCAACCCACCAATCCCGCACTCTCACACATCTAGACGAGGCTTCCTAAAAGTCCCCCTATCATTTTCAAAAGCATGCTAATTCTAGGATTTAACAAGTATTCACACACAAGTTCTATTAACACAACAACACACACCGCCACTCAAACAATGAAATATCAATAACAATCATGTGTGGCTCAAATCCTCACCAAGAAAAGACTAGGAATGGGTGTCGGTGTGTCAAATGGAACAATATCAAGCTTTCAAATTTTTACACTTTTCGCTTGAATTTACAAAAATTTTAAAATTCTCAAAAATTCCCCCATCCCCACACTTGGGATACATTGTCCCAATGTATGGTTTTGAGGAAAAGATCGCTTTAACCAAGAACATCAACAATTGCTTATACTCTCAAACCCCAAATTTCTTTTTTTTTTTATTTTAATTATTAAAAACACCACCAATTCCTTCACAACCCATAAACTAAACACATCAAAACACCACCCAACCGCCCAACCAAAAACTTAAACATGAATATATACAAAGGGGCACAAGATGAGAACAAGACACGACCTGATTAGTAAATCAGCAGTGTTGGTAGTGATGCAGCTACGGTGATCGAACCGGTTCAAAAACATCTCTTAGATTCGCCGATATCTCAACAGGGATGTTGCCAAACATCCCCACACTTGAATCATTGCATCCGCGAGGGTTGAAACGTAATAACCTGCCAAAACACAAACACAACACCAAAACAAAACCAAACAAAGCAAAACAAAACAAAACACAAATACAATACTTTACATCCTCGGGCTGCCTCCCGAGAGCGCTAAGTTTAAAGGTCTTCAGCCAGACCATACCTAATATGCGTTATGGTGGTCTTAATGCACACTTACCCGCAACATTTCCAACAAATGCCCGGAAATTTACATGCCATCTCCATAGATTTGTCAGTCTATTTGGCATGTTAAAGCTGCTCCTGCGGGCTTTGATAGTCCACTTCATGACATATACCTTAATGTCTGGTAGTTTCACCCTTCTCATCTTGTTTCTCGAACCCTCTTCCCCACACTTGTTAATTTGAATTATGGGAAGAGGTTCAGTACACATATCCATCCCATCAGCCTGCTCTACCTCATAATCTGCACACATCATCTGATCTATAAGTGACTCTTCATCAGATAAAGGACTCATTGGTGTGGTATTATCCTCCACAACCTCCTCCTTCATGTGAGAATAATCTCTAATATCGTCAGGTAATGGTGAGAGGCGTTCTTCTATCTCTATCTTCAATTTTAAAGTATGACACTTAGAAACTAAGCAGCTGATTCGGTCTTCATCGGACAGGTTGGGTGTTGCTAAATATTGCTCGAGTTTGGACAAAGTTACTTCCAATACAGCAAGCTCTTTTTCCTCCTCGGTCTCACAAACATAAACACCCTCGGGCTCAGAATATTCTTCGGGATGATATTGTCGATATCCCTGATACGGTCTATAGATGCGCGCTTCCATCATCTTTTTATTCCAATACTCCGGGTTTTCCGAATACACCGGGCACACATCATAATCATAAGTGTGATCGCGACCGCAACAAAAACATAGACCATCCATCCTTTCCTCATAATAAACTTCCTCATCCCGATCGTATCCATATGAATAATAGTCATCCTCCATTTCTGATTCATAATCGTCAACGTATGATGGAGGTGGAAGCTGTGAAACATAAGACACCGGTTTTCCATGTGCCCTCCTGTAGTGAGCCTCGTGGCAACCAATACATGGATGTCGTGGACCCCCGCACAATCTACACGTAAATAAGCTGAAATTTGTGTAACGCCCTGTCATCCTGCACAACACAACTCAACTACCAAGTGTAAATCATGAACATAAAAGAAATCTTTTTGGTTTTTTTTTTTTAATTTTTTTTCTTTTAATTTTTTTTTCAAACTAATACACAAGATAACACACGTTGCGCACTACTCTCCGGCAACGGCGCCAAAATTTGACGTGATGTCGTGGTCACAATCAAATTTAATCCAATTACAACTAGATAGCTAGCGGTAAGTGGGTATCGAACACATGGAGTTTGTGGAATATGTGCTATCTTGATGTATGTCTAACTTCACTAAAGTAAACTAAATTGAAATAAAAAAAAATAAAAATTCAAGAGTGGGTTTGATTGTAACACCTCGAAAATTTACGTCCTATAATGTGCTGACACGTGTCATAACTTTTGAACATGTGAAATAATACTTTTGAGGGACTAAAGTTGACAAACAATGAAACTAAGTAAATATAAGGGTTCAAAATGTCAACAATGAATAAATATGCTTTATAATAATCCTACATGATGTTTATAACCTTAAACGAATGGATCATGGATCATACGAAGCGAATTGTGAAAGAAAGTGAGAGATTGCAAACTACATGGGTTAAATGTGTCAACATGTTTAACTTATACCTCTAAGTGACCTTTTAGCAAACCCGAAGCCTTGTAATGATTAATTATGCTCACTAGAATGCACCATAAAAATTTCACCAAGTTTCGTTACTGTATGAGAAAGTTATGATAGAATTCGTGTGCGAGGGGTTAAAAGCGTCAACGTTGAAATTTAGGGTTTTTCGGGTAAACCCGAAGTGGCCAAGGGCTTCACAAAGTGGGTATAAGTTTTAAAGCCCCTATATGTTAATATCAAAGCCTTAAAATGCAAGAAATGTAGTGAAAGTGACCTTTCGGAGGACCAGGGACCAAATTGCAAATATAATGAGCCTGATAACTAGCTTGAGGACCTCAACCTTGTTGACCTTACGGTCCGTAAGCTAGTGCCCAGATGCGAAAAATGACAGACAGCTGCCTGTTGCTGTGGTAACCGACTCTAAATACAAGATATCGATTCTATGGGCTTCCTATGTTGGTATTTAGCCTTAGGGACACATGTTTGACATCTGAGAATCACCCTAGACTTATTTGGCATCAAATTAGAAAGATCAAAAGTCTTATAAAAGTTACATATCTCCACATACATGCACATTTCAACTTCTGGACATTTTTAAGAGCTCAAGAACTGATACAAGCTTTCCAAATCATCCATTAGACGTATGTAAGTACCCTTGATCCTTCTCGTTTGAGTTATGCTTAGTTTATAGCCTAGAAGTCAAACCGTCGTAATTACGGTTTGACTTGGCGATAAATCATAATCGGTCCAGAGTTTTGTCGAAACGAAAGTTGTTACAAGTTGGTAATATTGTGGGCAATTAACCTCTAAAAGGGCAACCACCGATTCCAATCCTAACTATGTCGTTTGTCGAGTCAAACCTTGTCCGAAAAAGTCAACAGAACTGTTAATCACATAATTAACGATGCAGAAGGCGTGTAACCTGTTTTAACATTCTTATAACCTGAAAATAAGTGTAATAACTTGTCTAAACTTGTTTGGTTCGACAACTCTCTGTTTTGAACCGATTCGGAGCCGAAAGTCGCGTAGTTTGACTTTCTGCTTTGACCTCGATTCTGAACCGTTTATGATAGGTTTAGACATGCCTTAAAGTTCCATTAGGACCTAGTTACATGTTAGTATAATCCTCTGCGTTTATACTACCCGAATCCGTAACTATCCGACGTTTCCGTTAAATGCCTAAATAATGACCATAATGCCCTTATGACCGCAGAACGAGATTTTAGAAAATGTAAAAGTGCAAAAGTCTTTAATACTGATTATTGAACATGTCTGCCAAATTTCACGTCAATCGGAAGTCTAGATAAGGAGTTATGCTTAATGGCGTATTTATAAACTTGTTTATTAATTAAACGGCGCCATTAGCGTAAAACCTATCTAAACTCAGTTTTGACACCAAATCTTTTACCCACTGATGTTAAATAATATTTTAGGATTTTTAAAGATTTTTAATTATTTTTAGACTGATCATAAGCTTGGATTAGCGCCTTAATTCGGTAAATACCGAATATGCCCTTTTAGGCCATAAAATGAGTTTTACAAATCCTTTTAACGCCAATCCAATTGCTACTGATTTTAAATAATAAATGGAGTGTTTTGAGCCTGTTTATTTGATCAGAAAACTCAGAATCGTATTTTAACCCGTACGTCGCTTAAAACGGCTTTATACGCGTATTATACGCGTAGTTTGAGTTTAAAACCCTTTTGATTCATAAGACTTAACATCAAATGTTATAACCTATTAAAATAAAGTATTTTTCTGATTTATTCAGACCCGGATCACAGGAGTTGAATTAATTCCTTTTATAATCTTTAAATTGACCAAAATACCCCTACGGGGCATAATTATGGATTAAACTCGTTCTGAGCATTATGGAAGGTATCCTACTGATATCATAACATATTTAAGGCATGTTAACTTAGGAAACCTGTTTAGGACTCTTATGGTTACTCGTTACGCTTCATACGCGTTCGGTTCGGTTTATGTAACTAGTTTACATAAATTAGCCGAAACGGGTCCAACCTTATCGTTATTATCTCAAAATCCAGAATGTGTATAATATACCCATATTATACAAGTCTCCGAACTTTTCGGGTCTAAAACACATTCTATTCCGGTCTTCGCTTAATCATGTGTTTGAACCGTATATTTCCTTAAGACTAACCGGTCTAAGCTTAGGCTTAATTAAAGACACGTTAGTATTATAATTGGTTGTTTATACCATCATTCCAGACTAGAGCCTTCCGGTAAATTGTACCTACGCTTACTTAAGTGAATACGGCTGAGTTATTATAATTCTTGCTATTTAAGACAGGAGCTAGCTCAGGTAAATACTCTTAACTTATTTTCCCTATTACGGGCTTGGGATACGGTAATATAACTACCGCATGGTCAGGTATGGGATTCGAAGACCAATGAGTCGGGAAATCCAAATAACCTGTTTTTAATTCGTATTGCTTGACTGAAACATTGGGGGTTAATGCGACCGTGTCCTGGATATCCTTGACTCATTAAAAGCAATGGCCACGACTTAAGCACGGGGTGTAGGCATACACCTGACAGATGCTATATGCTAATTAATAAATTATACCCAATAAGGGATTCCCAATAAGGGAATAGTGGTGTGTCGGTTAATCATGAACCGGCATAGATCCGGGCCCCGTATGTAGAGCAAGTTATGTAAAACTGATAACATGAGATATAGTTTGTCCCAAGTATAAAAGATTAATATTGACGTGAGAATTTTAATCAAAGAGTCAATATATTTTCGTGCCTTGTGCACCTAAACCAATTTTCTTAAACCCTTTTTTTCAAATGAGTCAGTTGAGTGTATTTACCAGTGAAAACTGACGTATTTTCCAAAGTCTAAGTGACAGGTACAAGTACATAATAGGCTGGAAGCTGCTCAGGACTTGTTAGACGAGGAATTTGCAACTCCTCCACATAAGCCATTAGTCTGATAATTTCTTTTGTTGTTTTAAGATCCGCCTGTGGATCCTTACTTCCGTTGTAATACTTTGATGTTACACTATTTCGGATTGTAATAATTATCTTTTGCTTCCGCTGTGCATTTATATATTGTGTTGTTTGACTATGATGTTGCCAACCACGTCACGTTACTCCCCTACCGGGCCCACCGGTAACACGTGGAAATTTGGGGTGTGACAGGTTGGTATCAGAGCCAACATTGAGTGAATTAAACACTATCCTTTTTGTGTTTAATCTCAGTGACACAGTAGCACATTCCTTGACCTTCTGAGTCTAGACTTAACATAGGAATATTCTCAATCCTTATCTGGAATTTCTGCTTCCAAAATTTTTATATTTGGATACGTCGCCAAGCGAAGAAGCCGTAATAATAATTCTCCACACCAGGAGCCTTGATTTGCTGACCTTCGTACAGCGGCTAGGACGAAACATGCAACCAAGGAGAAGGCATTCAGAAATAAAATGAAGAAGAAACTCCTTTTACTGAAGATCATTTCCTTAATAATCCTTATAAGGACATAATTACCTTTCAGTTCCTTTGAGGACAACACTATTCCTTTCAAGTCCCGTCTAGGGCACATCTGTTTTTTTTAATTTTATAGTGGAATAATTAACTTTAAATTTTTCATTCAAACATTCCTTTTATAAGATCTACCATTATTATAAAATGGCAAAATCTAGAAAGGACAAGATCTAACCACGTGTCATTTTAAGACCGGGCCAAGATGGTAGTTCCATAATTAGATTCAGATCCATATTTAACACCTCAATTTAGGATTGTTCTGCGTTAAATATTAAGAAGAATCTTAAGAGTGAAACCTAGCCTTCGGGTCATTTTAAGGCCGGGCCATGATGGTAAGACCTGTTTAAAAGATTCGAATCCCTGTTAACATCTGTAAATATGTTAACACTCCTGACAGACGTGATTCATAAAAATCACACACGTCATTCTTATTAATGGATTCTTCAAAAGATTCCTAACCCAAAGTAATGATCTCTGAATCATGGTTTTAAATCATCACTTGAGATGATCACATTTTGACCATACTTGGTAATATAGCGCCTACAGGCCCTGTTCATTTCCATATGAACCAACTGACAGTGGTAGTGATGACTCCTTGTCAGATAAAGGTAATGAACTAGGTTCAAACCTTCATGCTTTGATTCTCTGAAATCATAGCTTATAATTTATAAATGTCCTTGTGACTAGGCCTGTTGTGCCAGCAATACCTTTATGCTTTGATTCTCTGAAATCATGGTTTATAAATTAAACTTGTCTACGCGACTAGGCCATTTGTGCTATTACTAACTTATAAATTAGGATTCATGATAAAAATCCTGAATAAAATAAATATCATTCATTTCCTGCCAATATAGATATTAAAATAGAATCTTAAAAGATTTGACCTAGCTTGTATGTCATTGAAGACCTAGCTAAGATGGTAAAACCTGTTTAAAGAGAGATTCAGATCCTTGTTAACATCTGAAAATGTGTTAACACTCCCGACAACAGTGATGCAATAAAAATCACACTTGTCATCCTTATATTAGGAATTTTTTTTTCCGAATCCCTTATTTAGCGTAAATGATCAATAGGAATCATGGCTGGTAAACGTCTAAAATGATGTACGCATCAAAACATCCATTTGGGATGTAAACCTACGGGAAAAGGTGTATACATGAAAAGATAGTTTTTATTTCATAAATTCTTGTCAAGACAATAAACTATGAAATTTTCCGATCCAAAGGAATCATTGATTATGTTTTAGATTTTTCCCTTGTGACAAGGCCCAGTGTCATCAAGAGTCCTTGGGACAAGCCCTTATGCTATATAAAATGTCGGTAAGACATTGACAGTCGTGACTTATGTCCCCTGTCTAATAAATATTAAGGATCATATTCCGTATAAACGCCAAAGATGGTTTATCTAAAAACCTAGGCCAAGCATAATCAAATAAACTTAAATACTATCTTTTGGCCTATATGGTTTATTTACACCATAACTATTTAATCATCAAATTCGACGATTCCCTATAATTAAACAAATTATTACTACTTGGATTAATAGCCTTCAAAGCTTCACCACGGCTGACTCCTCTGAAACTCACCATTATCCGGTTAATCAGAATTATGTCCATTGACTAGCCTTTGTGGCAAAATAAATTACCTTCCAAAGAAATGACGGCTGTAGTCTTTGACTCTCTATCCAAAGGTAAAGAACTATGTTCGAACCTTAAGATCTCTGATCCAATAAAATTGCGGCTTATATATTAATGCCTTAAGAGCCATATTCTTATAAGTCCTTTGTGACAAGGCCTTCGTGCCTATGATTATTAATGTTCTTCGTGACAAGCCTTCCAAATATCTAAAGATTGTCGTTGTGACAAAGACAATTGTGACATTGAAATTCCCTGTCAAAAGGTAATGGACTTGGTCCAAACCTTAAACACAATTGATGGTCCTTTTGACCTAGGCTAAATATAATTGTCATACTTACTAGTAGCAAACTATAAGGGAGTTATAAACCTAACAGCCATTATGATTTAATAATACCATGGTTTATAAATCATCCAGTATGATGATTCCATACTAGTTTGTATCTAAGCATATGTTATTTTTGGGTGTTTAGTACCAAAGCTCCAGAATGGAGGTTTCCGACGAAGCATACAACAGTACTGCGGCTAAAAACAAGGATGCAAATATAAATATAAATGTTAGTGGCACTACTCTTCAGGCCTTGATTAGCGCAACAATTAGTGAAGTTGTGGATAAGATCCTTGAGAATAAAAAGGAACCGAGTGTTACTCACTCAAAGGTCCATACGGAAACACATACAACAGCTCGAAAGGAGAGCTCCGTTCACTCTTCAGATGAAAAGAGCGAACCTCAGGAGTTAGTACTCTATGATAAGCCCCGTTCAACTGAAGGCGGGTGCACCTACAAATATTTCGTCTCATGCAAACCCAGAGATTTCAATGGCGAAAAAGGAGCAATTGATGCTATGGAATGGCTTGAGGAAATGGAAACGGTAGTGGACATCAGTGATTGTGCTGATAAGGACGTAGTAAAATTTGTTTCACAATCTTTCAAGGGAGAGGCTCTTGTATGGTGGAGGGCCATGATGCAGTCCACGGGGAAAATTCCCCTATACCATATGGGATGGTCCAAGTTTGTGGACCTTATCAAAGAGAACTACTGTCCACAACACGAAGTGGAAAAGGTGGAGACAGATTTTCTGACTCTCACAATGAAAAACCTAAATTGTCAGCAATATGTTACCGACTTCAACTCCCTATCTAGACTGGTACCCTATTTAATTACCCCGGAACCAAAACGCATTGCGCGTTTCATCGGTGGTTTGGCACCAGAAATAAAAGGGAATGTTAAGGCTTCAAGGCCAATCAACTACAGATCAGCTGTAGATCTATCCTTGTCTCTCACTCTAGATATAGTGAGACAAAAGTCGATCAAGAACGAAACTAATAAGAAAAGACAAAGGGAGGAGGATAACTCTCAGAATCCTAAGAAGAGCAAATCCGAGTTCAACAATAACCAACAGGATTCCAACAAAAAGCCTACATGCAAAACCTGCAAAAGAAGACATTGGGGACAGTGTCGATTAAACCAAAAGATAAAGCAATGTGGCATCTGTAAAAGAGCTGGCCACCAGTCCCACGAATGTAGGGATATAAAAGATGCAAACTGTTTCAGCTGCGGTGAAAAGGGGCACATCAGTACTAATTGCCCTAAGGCTGCCAAGAGAGGAGCAGCTAAGTCTGGGAAGGATAAGAAAGGAAACGCCTGGACTACGGGTTGAATGCCAGAGACAGTGCACATCAATAATAGCATTAGGTACGTCCCTTACCATTTGGCATTGATAGTGTCCGCTAGGTATTTTATATTAATGCAAGGGATAATAAACCTTTAGCAAACCATAAGCTTAGCAAACTCTTGATTTCATTCATAAGAACTCCAGATATTAAATGTAAGGTATAACTTACCAATGGAATCCATAATGACCATCTCTCCTATCCACGAAGATAATCCTTTCATAAGAATCTGGAGTACTTTTCCCCAAAAAGAGTACGACAATATATATTATTATTTTATTTTATTTTCTCATTGTTTTCTATCGCCTGCGAATGCCAAACTATGTTTGATAAAAGTGCCATGTGAGGATTGGCGTATCTTAGTGTGTCCCATAGATTGCTTCCATGCCTGATCAGTATGGAGGTTTAATGCATGGAACCCCTGAGACATCCCAATGGTCATATCGTACTAAAGTCGACTAGTAGTATTCAAAGAAGATATCCAATATAAAATGTCCCTATAAGTATCTCTGCTTAGGGCACCCTTACATTTGTAAGGTGAAGGTGTCATTTATCTGACACCGACATCGATAGGTGAACCAAAGCCTGAGAACACGGACAACTATGACATCTCTATGTGTCATGATTATTTTTGTTAGAAGAACTACCCTGTTTACCTCCTGAGTGGCAGGTAGAGTTAAGGATTAAATTCCGTTTAAGGCTGTGTTATTATGAAATCTCCAAGACGGCTAGTACCATCATTGGAAGAATCGAAACCCTGATTAACTAAGATTAAAATAGAGGGTTCAAATAGCCTAACTAAATATCCTGGGAATCCGGTATAGTTAAACAAGAAAGACGGTTCATCTTGCTTATGCATTATCACCGCAACCCTAATTAGGCAACGATTAAGAATTTGCCATCAGCTGCCCAGGATCGTCGATCTGTTCGACTAACGGGAAGGATTAACTATTCCTTAAAATTAGTTAAGCAGTGGTTCGAATAACCATCTCACCTTAAGATAAGCTTTTACATAATAATTGATATGTAAGTATTAAGGCTACTCCTTTGGAGACCTTATATAGATGAAATGTAAAATGTCTATTGTTAGATAGAGAATTGGTAAGTCCAATTATCAAGATCTGAAAGTTGCCTGGGAGACAACAAATAAGATCATACAAATCCATAATTGATTGTAGGTTGCCAGTATACGGCAAGAAATCAAGGTGTTATGAAAATAGCAAACTCCCTGAATTCTTGTAAAGAATAAAATGCAACAAAAGAGATCACCCTGGAAGGGTGTGCCAATTTGTTAAATTATCAGGCTAGTTAAGCTCTGAATATATATAGAATCATTCAAAGGAAGTTGAATGTATCAAGATCAAATAACTTATAAGCTAAAACCTATTTAAGGAGCTTAGCAGAACTCGAAATACATTACACATTAGTGACTGAAGAGTGCGTTTCGCCAATAAGTCAAGAAGCATTATCATATAATGATATGCAGATTTATAATATGATGAGCAACCTGTGTCGATTGAGGATCGACAGGATTAGAAGCCCCAAAAAGATACATGTACCTATTATAAAGGTCAATTGGAGTACCTTAGAGGCTCAAAGGTACTGGGGAAGATTAAACCCAATATGAGGCGGAAGATACTTCCTTCACTTTAACAAATCTCGAGGTCGAGATTTCTTTTAAGGGGGTGAGGATGTAACACCTCGAAAATTTACGTCCTATAATGTGTTGACACGTGTCATAACTTTTGAACATGTGAAATAATACTTTTGAGGGACTAAAGTTGACAAACAATGAAACTAAGTAAATATAAGGGTTCAAAATGTCAACAATGAATAAATATGCTTTATAATAATCCTACATGATGTTTATAACCTTAAACGAATGGATCATGGATCATACGAAGCGAATTGTGAAAGAAAGTGAGAGATTGCAAACTACAGGGGTTAAATGTGTCAACATGTTTAACTTATACCTCTGAGTGACCTTTTAGCAAACCCGAAGCCTTGTAACGATTAATTATGCTCACTAGAATGCACCATAAAAATTTCACCAAGTTTCGTTATCGTATGAGAAAGTTATGATAGAATTCGTGTGCGAGGGGTTAAAAGCGTCAACGTTGAAATTTAGGGTTTTTCGGGTAAACCCGAAGTGGCCGAGGGCTTCACAAAGTGGGTATAAGTTTTAAAGCCCCTATATGTTAATATCAAAGCCTTAAAATGCAAGAAATGTAGTGAAAGTGACCTTTCGGAGGACCAGGGACCAAATTGCAAATATAATGAGCCTGATAACTAGCTTGAGGACCTCAACCTTGTTGACCTTACGGTCCGTAAGCTAGTGCCCAGATGCGAAAAATGACAGACAGCTGCCTGTTGCTGTGGTAACCGACTCTAAATACAAGATATCGATTCTATGGGCTTCCTATGTTGGTATTTAGCCTTAGGGACACATGTTTGACATCTGAGAATCACCCTAGACTTATTTGGCATCAAATTAGAAAGATCAAAAGTCTTATAAAACATAAATTCAATTTACCATTCTAGAAATATGAAATCAAGCACAAATTGTCTCTACAAACTTTCAACTAAAGATGACCATAAAGAGTTTAGCTATCCATGGCTTGAACAACCCTCCTCTACCAAGTGTTGCGTAACCGAATAAAAAAAAATGATTCATCTCTACGTTGTAACCGAAATAGCATGATTGGCCCCGTAACTCTTCATCAAATGGTTATTAAATGCGATAAGTTACATATGATCTCCAATCCATGTGATGTTTTGCTTTTATTTTGTGTCTCACGAAACCAAAGAAGTCTGCCACCAATCTCCTTGACTTGCGTGGATCCCATGATGATCTGATGAGATTAGCGGCCCAATCCAAAGAGTCCACGATGCTCCTTACCATCAAAGCCACGCCGCCAAAATCCAAGCCCACATGTAATTTTGTTTTATTCTCTCTTTGGTGATAGCGGCCCACTCAAAGAGATCCTAAAAGCCATCCAATGTAGTTGTCAGCCCAATGTTCGTGTCACAAATTCCTTCATGATAATGTCGGCTACACTTGTATGCGTGTGGGACTCCCAAGCCGCCCCATGTGCGTGTATGACAAGCCCACCTTCCATGATCATATGCGGCCCAAGTGATGCTGAAACAGAAGTCCACGTGCCTACCAACTGATGTTGATGATGATGATAATTAAAATTGTTGCTGACTTTTTATAACCCTCTCAAAAGAAGTCAGCCCATAGCCCATGTGATTGATATTAGTGATGTTGAAATCTGCCACCAAATCCAAGACCATGTGATGTTGTTGTAAGTGATGAGGAATATAATATAATAATTCCCTTTGAAACCAAAAGCCCCACACGTGATGTCCAATCCAAAAGTCAACATATGGTGCCGTAAGCTACGGCACCCACCATAACTTACGGCGATCAGCAGATCCTTACGCCACTTTGCTTCTGTCTTACGGTGGTGGATGTTTCACAAACATGGGAGCCGTAGCCTACGGCCAGAGCCGTAGCCTACGGCCAGAGGCGTAGGTTACGGCGCTGAGTCTTTCTTTTCTTCATTTCTTCATGCAATCTTTAACTTTTTCTCATATTGTTTATGCCCGGCTTCCATCAACCATTCAAACTTCCTTAAACCCACATTTCAAGTACTTTAACACCTGCAAATCCAAACATCTAGTGGTTACCAAGTTCAAGCAATTAACCGAATAAAGTATAGAATGTGCATTGTATTAAACCTTTTAAGGGCTGTCCTACAGACCACCCGTCACTTACCCACGCAGGGGCTTAATAACACACATACCCACGCAGGGGCTTAATAGCATAATAGTCCACGCAGGGACTTACACAAATAACATACCCTCGTAGGGGTTTACAGAAAGATAGACCCACGCAGGGGTCAAAACAAACAAGCATACCCACGCAGGGGTTTATACAACAAGACTGGCCCACGCAGGGGCTCAACAACAAATGGAAGGATTCAGTGGTCCTTCTTGCTCTTCCCTTTAATTAGGCTCGTTAATCCTTGGAAGAAAGTTTGTCGCTCGCTTCGTTCCCTGTGAAACTCTCGCTCTACATGGTCCAACCTTTGCAGAATTTCTTCACGCTCTGGTGGGGAGAACCTTGGTGGTTGCGACTGTTGCCTGATAATAGGTCTTGGAGGTATTTAGTACCCATGTGTTGGGTACCCTACTCCCCATGGGTCTCCATAGGGTCCTTGGGTGTTGTAATTTGCCGCTACCATGTAGGGGTCGGCCTCAGCGTAACCATAGTTGTGGTGAGTCGGCGGTTCAAACGGGTTGTACGCCATCGAACCCGTGTATGCTGGAATCGGGTTGTCAAAACCCATCGGTGGTGGCTATGGTACAGCTGGGTTAGAAGGTCCACCCATTTGTGGGTCCTCCTGATGTGGCGGATAGTGGCTGCACTGACGAGGAGAGCTGAAATGAAAGTCTCCTGCTCGCGAAGACATACGCGCTCCGGTTCTCCTACGCCTTGGCGGTTGTGGAGGTGCCGGTTGAACTGGTGGCGGTGGAGGCGGTGGCGTGATTGCCACAAATCTTGAATCCACAGAGGGATCCTGTTGCTGCTGTTGCTGCTGCTGAGGCGGTGAATGGCGAGGAGGTGTATAGTACCATTCGTGCCTGGTAAACATAGCTTGAAAGCTATCTGGACCAACATAGGGTGATCCGTGGAAAGAAGATCCGTCAGAGATCTCTATCGGGTGGTTTGGTGTACCACTGGCAGGTTCGACGGGGTCCGTATCCTCGTCCATATCGTCCGCGTGATCGCCAGAGAAATGATCCTCTGGCCCCAATGGGTTAAAACCCACTGGTTCTTGTATAAAGTTTGTCGGGTTAAACCGGCTCCTAAAAACTGGTGTAGGGTCACCAAAAGAATTATGCGATAAAGATAGCTGTAACGGTATGTAGGAGGGTTGAGGGTTGTTGGGCTTGTACTCCGGTTGTGGCCCGTATGGGTTTTGGACAGGAGGTGTAGAGCTGTGCGAGACCGACCGTCTAGCCGGCTCGAAGAGGTTCCTCCGGTTCTGCCGGGGATCGTCACTCTCTGTGGTTGAAGGAGCTCGCACATGTGGACTTTGCAAATTTTCAACATATCGAAACAGACTAACCGGTTGAATTAGAAACCACCAAACAATTGTTTTAAATAGAGATGCACAAAAGAAAAAAACATTTTTTTAAACCGGTACAACTTGTAGGTTTTTAACTGGGTAATAATCCTAGTCTTTAAAACCATTCAAATCGAGTTGAATGGGTAAAAAAAATGGTCTAAACTGCTCAAAGCTTATCAACAAACCGACAAAACCCAAACCGGTTTAGGGTCTGAACCCTATTTATGTATCTCAAATCTTGAATAGACTTGTTAGACTAGAGGGTATGGAGAGCCCCATCCCCACGAGGATGGGCCACCACATAGGCGCCACATCACCATCCCATGGAGGATGGACCTCCTTGCATTTTGAGGGGGTGCAGAATGGGCCTACCGCACATTATTTTTAATGTTTAATTTAGTTTATTTGTTTAACTTTTATTGTTTAATTTTTGTTGTTTAACTTTTTTATTTGTTTAACTTTATAAAAACAATTCAAAATTAAAATAAAAATAAGACATAAAAAAGATAATAAAATCCATTACATAACATAAATAAAAATTACATAACCTAAAAAAAATTACACTACCTAAAATTTACAAAAAAGACTAGATTTAAATTTTTTTTTTAAATTACACTACTCGCTATCGTCTTCGTCACCGTCCCCGCCGTTTGCGTTGTTCCATTTATGTTCTACCAAATCCTGTTGAAGGTTTGCATGCACAATAGATGCATTCTCATCATACTCACAAATCGCCCGACCTTCGTGTCACACCCCGATTTCCAACGTGTCACCGGTGGGACCGGTGGGGAGTATCGTGACATGGTTGGCAACATAATAGTCAAACAACACAATATTTAATATGCACAGCGGAAGCAATATAAAAGATAAGTTTCAACCGAATTTAATATTGTAATATCAAATGTCACAATATTCGGAAGTTTATCCACAGACGGATCGAAAATAAAATGGAATTAATAGTTCAACAGACTTCAGGCATCTTAAGCTTGCGAGACTTCTATTGATGCTTAGGAGACAATCCAGCCAATTACGTTTAGTACATGCATTTAATCTTTTTGGGAAAATACGTCAGTTTACACTGGTAAATACAATCAACTAACTCATTTTGGAAAATGATTGAAAATTGATTTGGATGCACGTGGCATAAACATTTTATTTAACTTGGGAGAATTATTTAATATTATAATCTTGTGAACGAATTACATGTTACTTGTGCGTTCAGTAGCCCGGATCGTGTCCGGGTTAAAGATCAATAGACACACCACATTATTCTTTTGTGCACTGACGGGTGTACGCCTACACCCCGCGCTTAAGTCGTGGCCATTTCGTAAAATGATGCCAAGGATATCCGGGACATGGTCATTAACCCCCCAAAGGCTTTAAGTAAACAAGACTGTTTAAATGAGCCGATCAAATTATTCAATTAACCACCCAACGATGGAAGATTTGATGCCCGATCAAGCGGTATTCTATATACCGTAACCCAAGCCCGTATAGGGAAAAAAAGTTAAAAGTATTTACCTGAGCAATGTATAAATCACAATAAGCAAATTGCAAGTAGCTTTTACTGGTTCTCCTAATCTGGAACGAAGGTTTATAATAACCTATTAGAATTCTAACGGGTCTTTAATTAAGCTTAAGCTTAGACCGGTTAGTTTCAATGATACGGTTTGTACGCACTATTAAGCGAAGACCGGATAGAATGTGATTTAGACCCGACAAGTTCAGAGACTTGTTTAATATGGGTATTTTATGCACACTCTGGATTTTGAGATAAAACCGATAAGGTTTGACCCGTGTCGGCTAATTTATGTAAACTTGTTACATAAACCGAACCGAACGCGTAATAAGCGTAACGGGTAATAATGAGAGCCATTTACAGGTTTCCTAAGTTAATATGCTCCATATATGTTGTGACATCAGTAAGATATCATTTATTATGCCCGAAATGAATTTAAACACAAACTATTCCCCGTAGGGGTAGTTTGGTCATTTTAAAGGTTGTAAAAGAGTTTAAGTGTTAACCTGAGTTACAGGCCTGATGTAATCAGCAAATATACTCAGTTTGCTAAGTTATATCAGTAGGTTAAAGTATATATGTGAAATTTATCAATTTTAACCAAACTATGCACCGTAGGGGCATTTTGGTAATTTCACATAAGCCGAAAAGCTCAAAACCGAAGTCTGAGTTTAACAACTTTTGCTTACTGTTAAAATATTATAATTTACCGCAAATATCAGTAGGTATCACCCTTAGTATGTTTAAAATAGTTCTAGTACATACTAGTCGTTAAAAACGCTTAATTAGGCGATTAGAAGCCGTTTCCGGGTTCTATATAGAAATCTGATATTTTTATTATTCCAGGAGGTTTAAACTAATTTATTTATCATTTAGAATCAGTAGCAAAAGGTTTGGAGTCGTTTAGATATGTAAAACTCATTTTATGTCCTGTAAGGGCAAAACCGACAATTACCGGATTAAGCCTACGACTATGAGTTATGCTCAGCCTAAAATTAATTAAAAATATTCAAAAATCCCAAAATAATATATTACATCAGTGGAAATAAGTTTGATATCAAAAAGTAGGCTTAACTAGGCTATACGCTAATTACGCCATTTAATTAACAGAAAGCTTTCATTTTGCGCTAATGAGCATAACTCTCAATCTACACCACCAATTGATCTCAAATTTTGGGTACAAGTATATATATCAGTAACAAAGGTTTCTACTCTTTTACATTTTCAAAAATCACGTTTTAAGGTGATAAGGGCATAATGGTCAACATATGAGCAATTAACGGAATCATGCGAATTAATTGGTTAACTAATGAACCATGGTGTATAATCACAGAGGGTTATACTAGCATGTTACCTGGTCCAAATTAAGCTCTAAGTCATTTCTAAATCATGCCTAAACGGGTCAGAACTGAAAGTCAAAGTAAAAGTCAAACTATGCGACTTTCGGTTCCGAACCGGGTCTTTACAGGAAATTGTCGGGTTGAACATGTTTAGACATGTTCTTACACTAATTACCAAGTTATATTAATGATCAAACAGGTTGTATATGTTCTACATTGCTAATAATGCATAAATTAGAATTTAAGTATCCTGTTGACTTTTTCTTAGCAAGTTTGACCCGACTTTTAACCTAGTTAGAGTGGTAATCAGGGGGAACCCTTTTAAGGGTTTATTACCCACATAATTACCTACTTAAAGGTACTTTTAATTCGAGATTTGACTGAGCCATTATTAATTAATCTCGAAGTCAAACCGAAATTACGACGGTTTGACTTTTAGCTAAATAACTAAGCTAAACTCAGTTAAAGAAGGTTAAGCAAACTTACAAGTGTCTAATGGTTGATTAGGAAGGCCTGGAAAGTGCTCTTGTGCTCCACAATTGATCAGAAGATGTTGAGGAATGAATGATCAAAGTGTTGCACTTGTGAGCTTTATATAGTGATCAAGTCTCCACAAAGTGTTGACAAATAAGTCTACTACTGACCACAAGTTATTTACAAGTGTCCCTAGATGTTTAGGGATTGTTTAGGGGCCAAGGGAGATGAGGAAAATCGTTTAAAGGTCGAAATTCGCGTTTAAACAGCAAACAGAAGGTTCTGTTGGAACTGGGCACTGCTTGCGCACCGTAAGGGTCATGCTTGCGGTGCGCAAGCCTTCCTCAACAGCCAAAAACTTGTTGTTCTTTGGTGTTTCGAAAGGGCAACCACTTATCTCGACCTTGGGACATTATTTTGTCAGTTTGGGGCCTCTATTATGGGTCTTTAACAATTACATACCCTACCACTTTGTGATGTTTGCTTGGATCCTTTTCAAAAGTGTCGAACAAGAAGGTTTACCGTAGAAATTTCCATAGGAACCTATCATGCACTTCGAATTCAATTATTGTCAACAAATTTCTAGATTTAAGATATGTTAGATGCGTGTAAAATATAATTGGGTCTTGGGATTTATAAATGAGGTCGTTCAGAGGTAAAAATTAACATGACGCCACTTTTAAATCTTGCCAAAACATCTTTATTAAATCCGGGTTTACAACGCTTTTTGTCTTACATGACACGTGTCGTTATATTATTGAACACGAATTTTCGAGGTGTTACACTTCGTCTTCAATAATCATGTTATGGAGCAAAATGCAAGCGTACATACAAATGCGCAACCTCTTCGGTGTGAACGCACGTGCCGGTTGTTCAATGATGGCCCATTTTTTTGTAAATTAGCAAAACAACGTTCGATGTCTTTTCTTGCAGCTTCTTGATGCTTGGCGAATTTTTTCCTTTTTTCGTCATCGGTATATGGAATAGTCTTGACAATTGTAGACCAAGACGGATATATTCCGTCAGCAAGATAATACCTGTGTCTATACTCAACCCCAGAAACTGTAAAAGTGGTGTCCGGACCGGTTCCATTAACGACATCGCTAAAGATCGCCTATTGGTATAGCACGTTGAGGTCGTTGAATGAACCAGGGAGACCAAAGAAAGAATGCCAGATCCACAAATCTTGTGAGGCCACGGCCTCAAGTATTAAGGTTGGATGGCCGTGATCACCTCGCGTATATTGGCATCGCCACGCAATCGGGCAGTTCTGCCACGCCCAATGCATACAATCAATGCTACCGAGCATTCCCGGAAACCCGTGCCGTGCTTCATGAGCTTGGTACAACTGTTGAACATCATACGCGTTTGGTTTCCGCAAATATTTTTTGCTATACAGTTTCACCACATTATGGCAATACCGATACAAACATTCTCGTGTAGTTCTTGCCGACATCTGTAAGTACTCGTCCAAAGCGTCGGCCATTGTCACGGCCCCAGCCCCGGTTTGACCCGGTCAGGAGCCGCGGGACAGGAACCCGTGGTATTAAATGATGCGACAGCGGAAGATTTTAACAGGATCTTTTAAATCTTGAAAATGCCCGATTATTTTATTTAATAATTCGGGATAAACCCCGTAATTTACAATAGATGAATTTTACTAGGAAATTCCCTGATTTATTAAAACATGTTTATTTATTTTAACTGAGCCACCTCTTCAAGCTTGTTAGTGCTCCGTAGCACGTTTTCCTTGATTTACAGCAGGTCGCCTGAAACATGTTTTAAAAATATTTTGTCAGGGGGGAAATACTGGTGAATCATTCATTTTGACAAAATGACACTTAGTTATAAATTACAGCATAAGAGCGATTACAATGGCTTCTATCTTATTTTTATCTGGCGCCGTGTCACCTGGTGACGATGGTCATACCACTATTGGGTCCCACCCCAAGTTGTGACGTTTATCACTGTTAGGATTTATTAGCCTAACCGTGAGAAATTAGTAATGTGCACAATACCCCACTAGCCAGTGATTTAAGATAACCACGACTTAATCCATGTAATTATAACTTTTGAAAATGGAGTATTGTAAAACATTTGATAAAAAGAGAATGGCTCACATTGCAGATTTATACGGGCAGAGTTTAGCCTACTGATAAGCCTGATAACCTAATTTAAACAATAATGCATACGAACTTAGGTTAGTAACTAATACAGCATTTACGATAACTCACGAGATTAAACCCTCACGACGAATGACAAAGTGCAATACTTAAACATCCATCGAATTCACGACGAATGGCAAAGTATAAACCCAATTTAAGCAGCACTTAAACATTCATCGGATAGTTTCAATCGATCGGACATTGAATCGTAGCAGCGATCGAGTTAATACCCTGTATCGTAGCAGCGCCTCGCTATATTGAAAGTAAATTTCGAATTATGGCAGTAGAACTTTGTTTTTGTGAAATGGTTTCGACATCAGAGGACTGCTCATAGCCTGCTCTATTTATAGCTAGAATTTGGGTCTCACGCGGCCAGCGTGAACCTTCGGCCAAACCTTACGCGGCCCGCGTAGCCACCTAGTCTACGCGTAGGTCTGGTTAGTCATGAGTAGGGTCGCCATGTGTATGCCACGTGGCCTGGGAACGCTTATCCGGTCAACCACACTTTGACGCCGCCCGCGTAAGGCTAAGCTAACTCTTACGCGACCCGCCTGAAACCCACAAATTTTGATTCTTAGTTTTTCATGCACAGTGGTGTTTCAGGGGTCCGGGTTTTTCACTTACGGGTTATTTTGGGACAATTTTGAAAGTCCTTACAGCCACTGTTCCGTACGCCAGTTGGCGAATGATCGCAGTACCCTTTTGTAACGTGCTGAACCCTTCATAACCACGAGCATCAGGTCGTTACGTGAAAAACGGGTCTAGCCCCGCCAAATCATCAGCAATCCGTGTGAATAACCGGCGACTCATTCGAAACCTACGTCTGAAAATCTCGGCATTGTAAAGGGGTGCATCCGAAAAAATAATCGGTCACCAATTTCTCGTGCGCTCCTGTCGTAAAAAATATATAAATACGAGGAAATAAGGAATAAGGATAATAAAATTTATTAATGATAAACCTTGGCGGTCTCTGTTAATCCGTATTCGTCTAGTAATAACGCTTTCAGACGAGACGTCTTCCTCTTCCTCCTCCATAAGAATCTACGCCGCCCTTAGCACAACGTTTGCGTAAAACATCTCCTCTTCCTCCTCCGAAGACGGGGACCACCAAGAATTAGATGGCATTGTGGATGAAAAAAATATATTTTTTTATAAAATAATGGTATAAAAATGAGAGTGTTTTGGGTTGAAAGTAGGGAGAAAATGGTGGAAAATGGTATAAAATGAGAGTGTTTTTATAGAAAATGGGATTTTTTTATTAAATGAAGTAGTCGTTGTAACGACTCTATTTTGAATTCAAAGACCTGTCGTATGCGTCGTATGGGAGCCGGTTGGGACGAGCCGGGCATGAGGGGGGCGGTGTGGGGGACCGGCGCCGGGCCTAAGCCGGCCCCCATACCCTTTAGTCTTAGGGGAGCAAGGTTTTCCGAAAACACGTTAAATCAGTATTTGTAACTTGAGTTGGTTCTAATGTTTATTCATAGGAGGTTGTTGATGCAACAAATAATAGACCAAGGATAGTAGCCGGGCCGGTTAGGTAAGAGGGTTGAAGGGTTCAACTTTGCCTAACGCAGGTCGTGGGGTGCCCCCATGTTTGCAAGACGTGGAGAGAGGTTCACTAGATTATTTTTGTTCTTTGCTGATGATCCTCCTCTGAAGTGTGTTCAGATTCGGATGTACAAGCAAAAAGAATGTGTGTGTTGATCGTGAAAAAAAGTAACTTGCATAGAGCAAGTACTCGAGAGCAATGATCAGAGATTCTCCTAGAATCAGGGTCGATCGGAATGTCTTTTTCAGTAAATGAAGTGTCTAATTTATAGTAAAAGGCATTGCTCAAAGAAAAATGTATTTGACTAGTGAATATGCTTGCAGTGGGGGTTTTCCCTTTTTGGGGGTTGAAGGCTTTGACCTGCTGGTAAAAGAGTGTGTTCTGTGGATCCGAGTTGCTTTTGCGGCTGGTGGGTTGGTGAAGCAATCCAGAGATGTGACTATTTACTGTTCCCGTATTGCTTTACCCCATCTCCCAGCTTTTCAACCTTTCAACTGTTTAACCTTTCGAGCGTTCATGTATTTAAGTCATTTTTATTTGATCTTCGGCTACCCCCATCATCAGCCCCCCAAGTCAGAGGTTTTTGGGGAATGAGCTCAAAGACTTCTGACTTTCATACATGCATTTTATTGCTTGAAGGCTTCAAGGGTTCAAAGCTTGAAGGCTTAAAGGGTTGGAGTCAGTTAAATTTTTGAATTTTAAATAACTGACAACTGATTTGATTGATGTGTGGCAGTTCATAGGGCGGCGGTTTTGCAGAAAGTAACTGTTTGCAATTATCACCACTATTTTGAGTTTTATTTTCTTTTTATATTTGAAGATATCATTCAATCTCTACATTATCTTTTCAAGTTTTCCTCTGCGATTCCTTTCCTTCAAGGTTAGTTCCGGCTTCTTTCGTATTTCCTTACTTTCTTCATATTTTCTTGTAAAATGGGTGCCCGTAAGGATTTGGCAAAATCCTTTTCCCGATTAACCAAAGAAGAGGTAGAATTATTTTGTGTGGAATATGGTATTGATAAAATGTTTAAACCGACCGCTCCTGCTTGTGACGTTCCTATTGATAAATGTCCGGCGGGTTCGATTGCTCTTTATTGTCGTCATTTTGAGTTTTCGAACCTTCGTTGTCCCTTTTCCCTCTTTGTTTTGAATCTGTTGGAGTATTATCGAGTCTCCTTTGGGCAAATTCATCCGAAGGGCATGGCTAGGGTTTTGCACTTTGAGGTTTTGTGCCGTGCCCTTGGATATGATCCTTCATTGTTGCTTATTCGCCGGTTTTTTTGTTTGGCCGAAAATGGTGATTGGTTCACCTTTGAAACATCCAAGGTTGATGCTTGTCTTATTTCGTCTATGGTTACAACACTTGGTACTTGGAAGGATCGCTTTTTCTGGGTTTCTGATTCTATTGTCCCATTCAAAATGGTGTGGAGGTACCCGGATGCCGTTCTCAATGAACCAGAGCCCTCTGAATCTGAGTTGAATGATGCTTTTCTCAAAGCCATCCGGGAGTGCCCTTCGAGGGTTCGTCCCTTCCCTGAACGTTTGCTAGTTCTATTAGGGGTTAGTAAATTGTGGGAAAAGGCCGATCGGGATCCGGTTCTAATGAGGAGTGGCACGGGTATGCATTTTCCTTTTTTGCCCCCTTTGTGTTTTTCTTAATTTATGTCTTATGTGTTTTTGTTTTTTGTTATTTGCAGTCATGTCTGCTCTTGACTTTATTAAAAGCGACGATACTTCTGATGTTGCATTTGAGGATGTCCCTTCTGTTCCTGATGAAAACGTTGCAGTTAGGACTGCTGAGCAAAGGTTCGAGGGTTCGGGTTATGTTAGTACTTCCAACGTCAAAGGTTTTTCCAAGTCTCATGCTCCCAAGGCTTCAACCCGTCGATCTACCCGTCGTTTGTTGAAGGGTGCTCCTCAATCCACTTCTACTGAACCAGTGGAGTTGAGTGATGATATTGAAGCTTCTGAAGATCAAGGTGCTAAAGTGGGTACTGAAAAGGAGAAGAAACTGGTTGTTCATGGTAAGAAGGCTTCAGCCAAGAAGGTTATTGCTACTCCCGTTCAGGGTTCTTCGAGCAGGGATGTTGAAGGGTTGGATCCGGACGAAGTTTATGTGCCTGGTTGGTCGGTGAAAGTTGATAATAGTTTCAAGGATGCTGCTATTTGTGAGGATGTGCTAAGCCATATTGCTCCTCCTTCGGTCCATAGTACCATTGCTGAGATGGATGATGACTTTATGCTATCTCGAATGATCTTGAGTACTTGCAACCTTGCTGCCATGCTTCCTCAAGGTGTTGCCCGTTTTCGTAAGAGGATGCGTGAGTATGAAGAATTTTCCAATAAGAAGGAGAAGATGAAGTCATCTATGGCTACAATGAAGAAGGAGATTAGTGGTTTTGCTGAGAATGAGGAGGCCTAGGCTAAAAAGGTTAGTGAACTGACTAGAAGGCATGAGATTGAAATGGGTGACCTTAAGAAAAGCTTCGAGGCTGATCGGTTGAAGCTTAAGGCTGATAGGGAAGCTCTGTCTGTTCAACAAAGGGCTTTTGATGAAGAGAAGGAAGGGCTGAAGGCTTCGGTTGCTCAAACCACCGGTGATAACCAATGGCTGATTGAGCAAGGTTTTCAACAGGTTGTTACATACCTTCTTCACTCCAAGGAGTTCAATTCTGCTCTTGGTGAAGTTTACACGAAATTGCTCAACCTGGGGAAACATCAAGGCCTCATCGCTGGTTATAAGCTTCATGAATATGGTCATCCTTTGGAGAAGTCTCCCTTGTTTCGCCCTGAGGCTTCTGATGTTTTCAAGGGCTCCGTTGAACAAATGGAGAGGCTGACTTATCCTTATATTCATCAAGTTTCTACTTGTTTTGGTAAGCCTCTTACTATACTGCAGGAGTTGAAACCGGAGGACCTTAATGAAAAGGTCTGTGCTGAAGTCTTGGGTTCTCTTTCAAGGAAAAGATCTTACTCAGGAGATTGCGATGACACCCTTTCAGGAGAACCAGATGCTTCAAAGGATGTAAGCTTGGAGGCTTCAGCGGTAGGTGGTGATGGTGGTGTAAAAGCTAAGAAGTCAAAGAAAGCAAAGAAGGCTAAGGGCGAAGGTTCCAGGGTTTCCAAGCCTTCCGCTGATGTTTAATGGGTATTCCTAGCTTTCTTAGCACTCAAAAACAATTTATGGTTTGTATGTTAACTTCAAACAATATTAGGTTTTGCAGGAACCCTTAAGGTTCCTGTTATGTGGTTGTGTTTTAGGCCTGTATGGCCGTTTGAACAGTTTCTGAACTTACAAGTCACTAGGACTTGTCTTAACTTGTGTTTGGATGGTTGAAAGTCTTTCAAGGCTTTCTTTGTTATGATACTATGTTTAACTATTTTCTTTGTGTTGTGTTTTTATACTTGTGCCTATTTTGTTAAGGCAGCTTGGTTGGTGTCACACCCCGATATTTCCACGTTTTACCGGTGGGCCCGGTGGGGAGTATCGTGATGTAGTTGATATCGTCATAGTCAAACAACACAATATATAAATGCACAGCGGAAGCAAAAGATAAATATATTACAATCCGAATATAAAGTAATATCAAGTATTACAACGGAAAGTAAAGGATCCACAGGCGGACCAAATAAAAGGAAAAATTGTTCAACAGACTTTGACATCTAGAGCTTGCGAGACTTGATTATTGATGCCTGGAGTAGCCAGCCTATTACGTATAGTACCTGCACTTAACCTTTTTGGAAAATACGTCAGTTTACACTGTTAAATACAATTAACTGACTCATTTTGAAAAGGTTTAATAAAATTAATTTGAATGCTCGTGGCACAAATATCTTTTATAACTTGGGATAATTATTTGAATATATATAAACTTGTAAAAGGATTACATGTTCCTTATGCGTTCAGTAGCCCGGTTCGTGCCGGGTTAAAGATCAATAGACACACCACATTATTTATTTATGCACTGACGGGTGTACGCCTACACCCCGCGCTTAGGTCGTGGCCATTTCGTAAAATGATGCCAAGGATATCCGGGACATGGTCATTAACCCCCAAAAGGCGTTAAGCAAACAAAACATATTTAAACGGGTCATCTCGATAATACTTAACCACCAAACGATTAAGGTCGAATGCCCGACCAAGCGGTATTTTATATACCGTACCCCAAGCCCGTATAAGGGAAAATAAGTTAAAAGTATTTACCTGAGCTAAATATAAATTCAATCCCAGCCGTATCAAATCAGCAAGTACAAATAGCTTTTACTGGGCTCCTAAATCTGGAACGAAGGTTTTTAATAACCTATTAGAATCCTAACGGGTCTTTAATTAAGTCTTGACTTAGACCGGTTAGTTTTCAAAAGGAAGATACGGTCAGACGCATGATAAAGCGAAGACCGGTTTAGAATGTGGTTTTGACCCAACAAGCTTGTATGCTTGTTTAATATGGGTAACTTAAACACATTCTGGATTTTGAGACAAAAATGATATGGTTTGACCCGTTTCGGCTAATATATGCGAACTAGTCACATAAGCCGATCCGAACGCGACAAGTGCGTAACGAGTAACCAAAAGAGTCATATATTGGTTTCCTAAGTTAATATGCCTTTAATATGTTGTGATATCAGTAGGATATCTTCCATTATGCCCAAAACGAGTTTAATCTCAAAATAAGCCCCGTAGGGGTATTTTGGTCATTTTAAAGATTATAAAAGAGGTTAATTAAAATTCTGAGATTCGGGTCTGAATACATCAGTAGAATAACTTATTTTATTAGGTCATATCAGTTGGTAATAAGTCTTATATGCCAAAATGGTTTCCAACCCAAACTATGCGTTTAATACGCTTAAAAAGCCATTTTAAGCGATTTCCGGGTTATACAGGAAATCTAAGTTTTCTGATCAGGTTATAAAGTTCAAAATACTTTATTTATTATATAAAATCAGTAGCAATTGGATTGGTGTCAAAATACTATGTAAAACTCATTTTATACACAAAAAGGGTATAATCGGTATTTACCGAATTAAGGCGATAGCCTTAGGTTATGACCAGTTTAAAAATAATTAAAAATCTTTAAAAATCTCAAAATATTATATTACATCAGTGGGTAAAAGGTTTGGTGTTAAAAATTGGGTTTAGATAGGCTTTATGCTAATTGCGCCGTTTAATTACTAAAATGCGTTATAATTACGCTAATGAGCATAACTCCTAATCTAGACCTCCAACTGATGTGAAAATTTAGGGACAACTTTATAAATCAGTAATAAGGATTATTGTCCTTTGACATTTCCAAAATTCTCGTTTTATGGTCAAAAGGGCATATTGGTCAACATTAGGCAATTAACGGAAACGTGTAAACGAATGGGGCAATCAACGAACCAAGCACAGAGGGTTATACCAACATGTAACCTGGTCCTAAGGAAGCCCTAAGGCATTTCTAAACCTATCTTATTCGGGTCAGAACTGAAGTCAAAGCAAAAGTCAAATTTTTGCGACTTTCGGTTCCGAACCGGGTCTAAACAGAAAATTGTCGGATCAAACAAGCTTAGATCAGTTCTTATACTTATTACCAAGTTATATGAGTGATAAAATAGGTTACATGCCTTCTACATTGCTAATTACATGTTAATTTTCAAATTAAGCTTCTGTTGACTTTTTCTAAACAACTTTGACCCGACATTTGTGTTAGTGCATGGAATGTCTGTTGACTTCGTCTACATTAAGTCTTAGGTCAATATGGGTCAACATAGAGTTTAGTTTTGATTTTAGAATGTGTTTCAAGGGGTTCCGTTTGAAATCAGTCATGTTTATGAGGGTTCCGTTTGAAAAGTAGGGTTCCGTTTGAAACATAGGGTTCCGTTTGAACTAAAGGGTTCCGTTTGAAACAGTTTATGTTAAGTTCAAACGGAAGGGTCTTGTATCTATATATAGGAGTGTGAGTGTCACATTTCAAACGGAACGGTACGAAACAGTAAGGAGGTGCTGCCGGATTTGTATCAGAAAACTTTGTATAAGCACGTTTATTAATCAGAAAAGAAAAGTTAAAAGGACTAGAGCTGTTTTGGACTTTATGTGCATTGATTCCGCCTTTACACATGAAGATGAACGTCCTTAACTGACTTTCAGGGTCACGTACACGATCCAACAAGTGGTATCGTTTTTTGTATAGTTTGTTTTCAAATTTTCCAGAAAATCAAAATTGAAACATATTTTGATTTTAGGGGGAGAAAAATTTTTAAAAAAAATTAGAAAATTTGAAAATGTCAAAAACATTGAAAAATAAAAAATGAGTTTTGTGTTAAACAAGAGGAAATGATAGAAAATCAGTGAACTATCACAGCATGCTAAAGAATTGTAATGTTAAATGTGATAAGCGGTCTCACTAAAGATGTGACGGTAGGCTCAGCTAGACTAGTAGATTTGCGATAACGATACAAACATAAATGAAAAAGCCTAGTTCTAGTGGGAAACATGGTCAAAAGCATAGTACTTGGTTTTGTCCTTCTTGACTGTGTACCTACTCAGTAATCGCTGATTGTCGAAAGACATAAAACTGGTTAAGTTTGTGAACTTTCACAACTTTGCTGAAAAGTCACTGTGATTGTGCATTTTATTTTGCAAAGATTTAAACTTGTTTTATTTCTTTATTTTGTTTAAGCATCGGACATCCTCTGCGTATACGTGAGTATCGATCTGGATGTTGTTTCCTAAACGTTCTGCTTTATTTTCTTTGGTGTTTCGTTTAAGCTTTGGATCACCTCTGCGTATACGGGAGTATCGACCTGGTGGTTAAAGCCTAAACAACTTCAACTTGTTTTATTTTCTTATTTTGTTTAAACATTGGACTTTCTCTGCGTATACGGAAGTATCGACCTGATTGTTAATGTTTAAACATTCTGCTTTATTTTCGCACAAATCACAGTTGATAAAAGTTTAAAGGCATTACTTGAGTCAGTGTATTACATGATGAGGGGATATGCTGAGATTGTGGGGTCCATAAGAACTTAGTGCTATCTTAATATACTTTAAAGTATCGGTAAGCAGATTGAAAGTTTTTAGTTTGAGTTTATGTGGACAACAATATCGTCAATCAACGTGAATCGTTTAGAACTTAAAACGATTAAAAGCTTAACGGTGCTTGTGATGTGTCTCAAAAACTGATATGATCCTCTTACACAAACTCACAAAAATATTGTTTGTATATATTTCTTTACTGCATTTCAGTCAAGATAAAAATTCAAAAAGATTTTCGGAGTGTTTTAGCATAAAGTTTTGAAAAATACAAAAAGATTTTTGACAACTGATGTTGGAAAGCGAATTTTCAAAATTCCAAGTGCTAAACATGATGAACTATATTGGGTTGGAAGAGTTTGTTGAAAACTTTGAATGTTATATACAAATATTTTTGAAAGAGTGAGAAGTTAGTTAATCAAGGTCATTTATTTGAACTTGATGTAACTTTACAGATTGATGGATGAATGTATTCTACCAGTAAGTTTTTAAATCTAAGTGTTATAAATTTGTGAAACTTATGTTGTGGTAGAGAATATGCAGGTTTCAGGAATTCCCACGGAAGCTAAATGTCAAAGCTTGAACCAGACATCTCAAATTCTAGCATAATCGAGAGGGGGAGTCTGTGAAAGGGGGAGTCTGGATCAACAACATATGGGAGTATGAAGATAGAGTGCTTGTGATGAAAAGACAGAGTTAGAGAAAAGACCAAGACCGAAGACTCAGGTGCTGAAGATTGCTGAAGACTACGTCAACATACAAGGGGGAGTCTGTTAGTGCACGGAATGTCTGTTGACTTCGTCTACATTAAGTCTTAGGTCAATATGGGTCAACATAGAGTTTAGTTTTGATTTTAGAATGTGTTTCAAGGGGTTCCGTTTGAAATCAGTCATGTTTATGAGGGTTCCGTTTGAAAAGTAGGGTTCCGTTTGAAACATAGGGTTCCGTTTGAACTAAAGGGTTCCGTTTGAAACAGTTTATGTTAAGTTCAAACGGAAGGGTCTTGTATCTATATATAGGAGTGTGAGTGTCACATTTCAAACGGAACGGTACGAAACAGTAAGGAGGTGCTGCCGGATTTGTATCAGAAAACTTTGTATAAGCACGTTTATTAATCAGAAAAGAAAAGTTAAAAGGATTAGAGCTGTTTTGGACTTTATGTGCATTGATTCCGCCTTTACACATGAAGATGAACGTCCTTAACTGACTTTCAGGGTCACGTACACGATCCAACAATTTGATCTAGTTAGAGTGGGAATCTGAGGGTTCCCTTTTAAGGGTTTATTGCCCACATAATTACCAACTTATAACTACCTTCAATTTGACTAATCACTGGACCATTAGTGATTAATTGATAAGTCAAACCTTAATTACGACGGTTTGACTTTTAAGCTAATAACTAGGTAAAACTCAATTAAGGAAGATCAAGGATGCTTACCAAGGTCTAATGCACGACCAGGAATGCTTAGAGAATGGCCTTGAGCTCCAGAAATGATCAGATGTTGAGTTGGAAATGAATGATCAAAATGTGCAACATTGGGGCTTTTTAGAGTGTTCTTGATCCATTAAGATCATGACAAATCATGCTATACATGATCCCTGATGATTAACAAGTGTCCCTAAGGCCTAAGAAATAGTTTAGGCGGCTCTTGGAAGTGTTTAAGGGCCATATAAATCGTTACATGGGCTGAACAGCCATTTTTTCCGAGTTGCTGCATCTGGGACCTGCTTACGGACCATAAGGTCCATAGCATAAAGTCCGTAAGGACCTGGTCTGCACTCAGAAACTTTCACTTGTTGACAGCTTTAGCCCCTGCACTTCCAAATGCCATTTCCGACACATCCAAGGACCGTTAAACCATTTTTAAGGCTCTAAAATGATGCCTAAGTATGGGGAACATGAAACATGCTCAAAAATATGCCGGATGTCGGTTCGTTTGGTCGTACGGTCTCGTTGTTCGGCTAATTACGACGAAACACGGACGGACGCGAAAAACAATTCAAACGACGCGACGAATGGAATTTTATCAAGCCAAACACTAAAATAAAATATTTTAGTGCTTACATAAATTTTTGGATGTACGGGGATACTCAGAATGTAAGATATGCGCGTAAACGCAAACTTGTGCGCTTTTTGACACTTTTAGTCCCTGTATGACTTAAAAGTTTATTTTTGCGCACCAAACACCTCTAAGCCTATATCTAAGCTATATAAAGGATAATTAGGGTATGTATAACTCATGGTCATATTCTGGAAGGTCCGATAACATACGAATCGACATACTTTTGCAGTTTGACGCTTTAGGTCCCTCTATTGCGCAAACTTGCACATCTCATCATTTAATAGAATTGAAGCCTTATCTAAACCATATTAGGCATTCATGAAAGTATTATTAAACATGATAATGCTTCGGGCTCGATAAAAGGTCATTCAGAGGTATAATTAAACATGTTGACACTTCTAGTCCCTTATACTTGCAAAGTTGTGCGTAACTTCACTTTTAGGCATAAAAGCCTTGGATGGCCAATGATTGGCATTCCCGAGAGTATAATCAAACATCATGAGGCTCTCGGTTTGTTAAGAGGTCACTCAGAGGTAAGAATTAACATGTTGACGCTTTTAACCCTTTATTGCGCAAACTTTCAATTAATTACATAAAAGGCTACACTTGATTAACAAGTGGCTCATTTGTGAATATAAGACCGTAAAAGGTTATTTAGAAACTTATTTTAGGTATGATAATACTTCCAGTTCTTTCATGGTTAATGTTTTTTTGATTTTTCGAAAAATTAGTCCCTTATATTCAAGGTTTGACTTTATTAGGGTTTATTACACGTGTCAATACTTTATTGGACGTGATTTTATGAGGTGTTACATCCTCACCCCCTTAAAAGAAATCTCGACCTCGAGATTTGCTAGAAATGATGGAAGTACTTTTTGTCGTATAATGGACTTAACTTCTTTAGCATACCTGGAGCCTTTCCAAGCTCCCAAGTTGACCTCTATAGTAGGTACATGTATCCTTTTTGGAGCTTCTTAACCTGTCGATCCTCAATCGATACAGGATGCTCCTCACATCATAAATCTGCATATCATTATGTGATAGTGCTTCTTGACTTATTGGCGAAACACATCCTTCAGTCACTAGTGTGCAATGTATTGCGAGCTCCGCCAAGCTCCTTAAATAGGTTTTAGCTTATAAGCTACTTGATCTTGATACATTCGATTTCCTTCGAATGATTCTATATATTCAGAGCTTAACTAGCCTGATAATTTAACAAATTTGGTTCACCCTTCCTGGGTGATACCTTTTGTTGAACCTTATTCCTTAACAAGAATTTAGGAGGGTTGCTACTTTCATTAATTCTTTATTTTCTGCCGAATACTGGCAACTTACAGATAATTAGGGATTTGTATGATCTTATTCGTTGTTTCCAATGCAACTTTCAGATCCTGATAAGTGGACTTCCCAAAGTCTCGTCCCTCCAACGGATGTTTTGATATCTCATCTATACAAGGTCTCCAAAGGAGCCACCTTGATACTTATATAACAACTATTATAGAAAAGCTTATCTTAAGGTGAGATGGTTATTCCAACCATTGCTCAAAACTAATCTTAAGGAGTAGTTAATCCTTGCAGTTAGTCGAACAAATCGACGATCCTGGGCAGCTGATGGCGATTCTTAATCGTTGCCTAATTAGGGTTGCGGTAAACAATGCCTAAGCAAAATGAACCGTCTTTCATAATTAACTATACCAAATTCTCAGGATATCGAGTTAGACTATATGAACCCTCTATTTTAAAAACTTAGTTAATCGGGGTTTTGTATCTGATGAATGCGTTTTGCTTGATTTGTCATTCTTTGGCGAGCAAGACGATTTATCAGAACTTTTATCTGTTTTACCAGTTGTATCCGAGGACAAAATCCTTTCCAGATACTCTCTGGCCTTCTTCCTCTTCTTCCTCAGTCTGTCTTTTTGCCCCTGAGAAAGCTTCACTTTCTTTTCTTGAACTTTAGGTTCTTGAACTTTACGTTCTTGAACTTTCTGTTCTTTGGGCTTGACTGAGACTGGAATCTTTACTTGCTTCTGAGATTCAACCCTCGATCTTCTCATTGATCTCATTGAGCAATCTCTAGCAATGTGGCCTCTGATTTGGCAGTTATAGCATCTCCTCGTCTCATAACTCCAACTCTGGCAGTTAACAGCAATGTGTTCTTGATAACCGCATCGGTAACACACTCTGTTATCGTACCAATCACCATTTTCAGCCCAAACATTTAGATCAAAGCACTGTTTGGCTTGGTGATAATCCTCTCTCCTCCTGTAAGCTTGATTTGGCCTTGAAGCACTGTGGCCCGTCCTGCACCACTTTTCACCAACTATTTTTGAATTTTCATTTTTTACTTTTTGTGGTTTTTGATTGCGATTGGATGATTGATCTGATGAACTTTTATTTTCTTTTTTAACATTTTTCACAATTTTAATTTTTTGTTTCTGTTCCACTTTCTTCTTCAAAGGTTTTTGCTTAGAGCATTCTCCCTTTTCGGTTGGTTGTGGAACAGTTTTTTAAAATTTTTCATTTAACTTCAAAGATAAATTCTTTTTGTGAATTTTTACTTTTTCATCATCAGATTTTTCATCGCAATCTTCAACTTTGACATTGTCAAAGTTTGTGACATTGTCACTTATTGGAACGGAATTGATTGGTTTTGGACAGGGGAACTCAGATGAAGTCACAAAACCTTTCAATTTCTTTTCAAGTTCATCAATCTTGATTCTCGAATTTTCAGCTTCGTTTTCAAGCTGAGAGATTCTTTCAAGATGAGACTTGATTGATTTCTCATTCTCATTTTTCATGTTTTCAAGAACAGACTTTTCATTTTCCAAAACTTTTATCTGTTCTTGAAGTTTTGTTTCATTTGCTTTTAGATTTTTGTTCTCAAGCTTGATCCAGAAATCTTCATCTTCTGAAAATTTCTGTTTACTTTCAAACTCTTTTTCTTTTTCTTTAAAAACTTTGTTTTCTGATGTCAAACTGTTCAAATTACCCAACAGTTTGTCATTTTCAGTTTTCAACTTCTCACAATTTTCTTTCAGAATAAGAATCTGCTTATCATCAGCTTGCTTCTCATTTCTCAACTTCTTGACTTCCAGTGTCAAACTTTCCGCATCTTTCAAGAGTTTGTCATTGTCAATCTTAAAGTTGTCACATTTGGAGCACACTGATTCTGAACTTGAAGATCCAAGCTTCACAGATTCTTCATTCTTTTGAACTTGTACTGTCTCCATCTTGTATGTTCCTGCACAAAAGAGTTTAACGAAATCAAAAGGATTTAAATTTTCATCAATATAATATTTCCTTTTAATATCATATTTCAAAATATTCTTTGTTGCAAGACACACACGAATTCTTCTATCTATTTCAGCAATTACATTCAATTCCAATTTTAGTAAATTCTTTTCCATTTCATTCAAAAACTCCCTTTTTTTCTTTTCTTCCTTACGACACTCTGCATGAACCTCATTAAAGAACTGATGTGGATTAAGCTCTTGGAAAAAATCTTTTCTTTTTAGCTCAACCATGAATTCATCCCATTTAGCAGGTAATGCAGTTGTTAATTTTAATATATGTTCATCAGTTGACATTCTAATACCCTTACTCCACAAATTGTCCGTTAGAACTTTAAATCGTGTTTCCATCTCATCCAAAGTTTCATTCTTTTGGCACATGAAATATTCATAACTTTTTACCCAAACATCCACATCTACATTCCTGTGACTACTGTCCACAGTTCTCATATACCAACAATTTAAATTTTCAAGATAATTGTTTTCCTTCTCATCAAAAATCATTGTCATTTTTCTAAAACAATATTCACTCAAACAACCTTCAAGCGAAATACCTGCAAACAACCTTCAAGCGAGATCAAAAGATTAACTACAATATAAGTTCAAACGAAATACTTGATTTCGCTTGAAACAACTAAAGCAGAAAACCCTTTGAAGCGAAATAGTCTTGATAAAACAGAATGCCTCAAGCGAGACCCTTCAAGCGAAAACAATGATTTCGCTTGAAATACAACTCTACCTGGAATTCTTTGAAGCGAAATCTACAAACACACAATTTCGCTTGAACTCAGCACAATTTCAAGCGAAATCTTTCACTGAAGCGAAATCAAACAGAAACTAATCAATTCCTCAAGCGAAACCTAGATTTCAAGCGAAATCAACCTCCCAGTTTCGTTTGAATCATGCTGACATCATCACGTCGATCTGATTTTAGCAAAATTGATCAAATTCTAGGCCGATTTTAGGTCTGAATCTTTCAAGGATTTGTTAATTCAATATTTCGCACACTATATACGAAAATCAGTCCATTTTAACCATGAAAACTTGATTAATTTTTTAAAAGAAGGTGTAGAAGTCAGAATTTTCCAGCGAAAACGAGCTAAACAGTAAGAACTCTTCCTCCTGAGCACTGATACCAATTGTAGGATCGTGAAATGACCTAACGAGTCGATCAGAAGAGTGCTTAGACAGAATCAGAGGCGGAATTCATTGATTCTGTCTTTGTTTAGCTTGTAACACACCAGAAATACTATTTACTGTCTCTTGTATTGATCTATGAAAGATTACAGCTTTGGAGACACCTCGACAGCACTTCTGTGTCGGAAACTAACAACTGAACTGAACTTTTTGAACTGATTACGCTTCAGGGTATTTATAGACTTTGAGGTTTCGCTTGAGCACTGTTCAAGCGAAATCATGTCATGTGAATTTCGCTTGAACCTGCTTGAAGCGAAATCATCTCTAAATGACCCTTGAAGCGAAATCAACCTCTAAACACACTAAATCATGATATTTTCTCATATTACAAGCCCTAATCTATCAGTTCCAATCTAAGACTCGAACGAAGATGAAGTCGACAGACAACTGCACCAACAGACTCCCCCTTGAATGTTGACGGAATCTTCAGTGAGAGTCTTCATAGTGACGACTCTTCAATCTTGATCGATCTTCTTCAGGACTTTCTCCTGGAATCATGTACCCGGATCTTTTCTTTAGCTCTAACTTCGTCAGACTCCCCCTTTCATCAAGCTGGGATTTTCAGTCTGGGATTAGCTATCGCCTTTGAAATTAAATCCTGGCTTTTTCTCAGATTAAGCTCTCCACAGGTTCTGATACATCTCCTGGCTTTTCGTAGCAACAGGATCAGAAACCTTCCTTTCACCTACATACATCTCTCTACCAAAACATAAGTTTTCACTTAAACCAATAAGAAAAACTTACTAGCAATAGTTACATCAAGTTCAAATTAATGACCCTGATAAACTAATCTCAATTTCTTTTTCAAAACACATTTTTCAATTTTAGCACACACACTCCCAAACCAGTTCATCTTGTTTAGCACTTGGAATTTTGAAAATCATCTCTTCAACATCAGTTGTCGAAAATCTTTTTGGATTTTTCAAAATATAGAACACAAATGCAAAAACAGAAATTAAATGCAGAAATAAAATATGTACAAACACTATTTTTGTGAGTTTGTGTAAGAGGATCATATCAGTTTATGAGACAAATCACCAACACCGTTAAGCTTGATTTCATTTTAAGCTCTAAACGATTCACATTGATTGACGATATTGTTGTCCACTTAAGCTCAATCTAAAAACTTTCGAAATGCTTACCGATACGTTAAGGTATATTTAGATAGCACTAAATTCTTATGGACCCCACGATCTCAGCATATCCCCTCATCATGCAATACACTATCTCAAGTAATGCCTTTAAACTTTTATCGACTGTGATTTGTGCGAAAAACAAAGCAGAATGTTTAAACATTAACAATCAGGTCGATACTTCCGTATACGCAGAGAAAGTCCAATGTTTAAACAAAATAAGAAAATAAAACAAGTTGAAGTTGTTTAGGCTTTAACCACCAGGTCGATACTCCCGTATACGCAGAGGTGATCCAAAGCTTAAACGAAACACCAAAGAAAATAAAGCAGAACGTTTAGGCAACAACATCCAGGTCGATACTCACGTATACGCAGAGGATGTCTGATGCTTAAACAAAATAAAGAAATAAAACAAGTTTAAATCTTTGCAAAATAAAATGCACAATCACAGCGACTTTTTAGCAAAGTTGTGAAAGTTCACAAACTTAACCAGTTTTATGTCTTTCGACAATCAGCGATTACTGAGTAGGCACACAATCAAGAAGGACAAAACTAAGTACTATGCTTTCGACCATGTTTCCCACTAGAACTAGGCTTTTTCATTTAAGTTTGTATCGTTATCGCAAATCTACTAGTCTAGCTGAGCCTACCGTCACATCTTTAGTGAGATCGCTTATCACATTTAGGCTTTACATATCTTTAGCATGCTGTGATAGTCCACTGATGTACTATCATTTCCTCTTGTTTCAACAAAACTCATTTTTGATTTTATCATGTTTTTGGCTTTTTCAAATTTTCAAATGTTTTTTTTTTTAAATTTTTTACTCCCCCTAAAATCTAAAATATGTTTCAATTTTCGATTTTCAGGGAAAAATTTGAAATCAAACAGTACAAAGATGACAACATGATGAGAATCACTTCAATTCTCCATCCACTTGGCATAAACAATCAGAACTCCCCCTCACAACAAACTATTTTCCCATAGTGATTTCAAAACACTTAAGTTTGTTTTAATCAAAATGGTTTTTCCGGAAAATTAGTTTTGTTGATTTTACCACTTGTAGGGTAGGGGTTAAATTCATCACATTGTTTTCTTCAACCACTTATAAAAATTTTAACATTTGTAAGATCAATCCACAAACATCACCTGTAGAAAATCAAGTACAACTTAATGTCCCTGATTTACCACTTTTAAGTCGAAATATCACCGAAGTGAATTTCTCAAGAAATGTGCCGATTCCTACTCCACACTTACCAACCTGGGAGTTCCGGCAAGTCAGGTTTTTCATTTAAACAGATCCACCCAAGCCTGACCGTTCTTGGGTGATTTTGAATTCTTGTTCAACAACGATGGAAAATTTTCATCATCCATTGTTAAACTAGAATTCTCAGTCTTTACCTCAACAACTGGCTCTTCTGGCTTTACCATACCAGATTCATTGCCTGAATGTGGCTTGTCTGACTTTGATGAGCCAGATTCATCGCCGACATGTGACTCCTTTGTTTCCGAAGAAACAGATTCATTGCCACCAACTTTCTCCTTCTTCTTTTCCTCTTTCGTCCTCAGATTTGTATCTGATGAATGCGTTTTGCTTGATTTGTCATTCTTTGGCGAGCAAGACGATTTATCAGAACTTTTATCTGTTTTACCAGTTGTATCCGAGGACAAAATCCTTTCCAGATACTCTCTGGCCTTCTTCCTCTTCTTCCTCAGTCTGTCTTTTTGCCCCTGAGAAAGCTTCACTTTCTTTTCTTGAACTTTAGGTTCTTGAACTTTACGTTCTTGAACTTTCTGTTCTTTGGGCTTGACTGAGACTGGAATCTTTACTTGCTTCTGAGATTCAACCCTCGATCTTCTCATTGATCTCATTGAGCAATCTCTAGCAATGTGGCCTCTGATTTGGCAGTTATAGCATCTCCTCGTCTCATAACTCCAACTCTGGCAGTTAACAGCAATGTGTCCTTGATAACCGCATCGGTAACACACTCTGTTATCGTACCAATCACCATTTTCAGCCCAAACATTTAGATCAAAGCACTGTTTGGCTTGGTGATAATCCTCTCTCCTCCTGTAAGCTTGATTTGGCCTTGAAGCACTGTGGCCCGTCCTGCACCACTTTTCACCAACTATTTTTGAATTTTCATTTTTTACTTTTTGTGGTTTTTTATTGCGATTGGATGATTGATCTGATGAACTTTTATTTTCTTTTTTAACATTTTTCACAATTTTAATTTTTTGTTTCTGTTCCACTTTCTTCTTCAAAGGTTTTTGCTTAGAGCATTCTCCCTTTTCGGTTGGTTGTGGAACAGTTTTTTAAAATTTTTCATTTAACTTCAAAGATAAATTCTTTTTGTGAATTTTTACTTTTTCATCATCAGATTTTTCATCGCAATCTTCAACTTTGACATTGTCAAAGTTTGTGACATTGTCACTTATTGGAACGGAATTGATTGGTTTTGGACAGGGGAACTCAGATGAAGTCACAAAACCTTTCAATTTCTTTTCAAGTTCATCAATCTTGATTCTCGAATTTTCAGCTTCGTTTTCAAGCTGAGAGATTCTTTCAAGATGAGACTTGATTGATTTCTCATTCTCATTTTTCATGTTTTCAAGAACAGACTTTTCATTTTCCAAAACTTTTATCTGTTCTTGAAGTTTTGTTTCATTTGCTTTTAGATTTTTGTTCTCAAGCTTGATCCAGAAATCTTCATCTTCTGAAAATTTCTGTTTACTTTCAAACTCTTTTTCTTTTTCTTTAAAAACTTTGTTTTCTGATGTCAAACTGTTCAAATTACCCAACAGTTTGTCATTTTCAGTTTTCAACTTCTCACAATTTTCTTTCAGAATAAGAATCTGCTTATCATCAGCTTGCTTCTCATTTCTCAACTTCTCGACTTCCAGTGTCAAACTTTCCGCATCTTTCAAGAGTTTGTCATTGTCAATCTTAAAGTTGTCACATTTGGAGCACACTGATTCTGAACTTGAAGATCCAAGCTTCACAGATTCTTCATTCTTTTGAACTTGTACTGTCTCCATCTTGTATGTTCCTGCACAAAAGAGTTTAACGAAATCAAAAGGATTTAAATTTTCATCAATATAATATTTCCTTTTAATATCATATTTCAAAATATTCTTTGTTGCAAGACACACACGAATTCTTCTATCTATTTCAGCAATTACATTCAATTCCAATTTTAGTAAATTCTTTTCCATTTCATTCAAAAACTCCCTTTTTTTCTTTTCTTCCTTACGACACTCTGCATGAACCTCATTAAAGAACTGATGTGGATTAAGCTCTTGGAAAAAATCTTTTCTTTTTAGCTCAACCATGAATTCATCCCATTTAGCAGGTAATGCAGATGTTAATTTTAATATATGTTCATCAGTTGACATTCTAATACCCTTACTCCACAAATTGTCCGTTAGAACTTTAAATCGTGTTTCCATCTCATCCAAAGTTTCATTCTTTTGGCACATGAAATATTCATAACTTTTTACCCAAACATCCACATCTACATTCCTGTGACTACTGTCCACAGTTCTCATATACCAACAATTTAAATTTTCAAGATAATTGTTTTCCTTCTCATCAAAAATCATTGTCATTTTTCTAAAACAATATTCACTCAAACAACCTTCAAGCGAAATACCTGCAAACAACCTTCAAGCGAGATCAAAAGATTAACTACAATATAAGTTCAAACGAAATACTTGATTTCGCTTGAAACAACTAAAGCAGAAAACCCTTTGAAGCGAAATAGTCTTGATAAAACAGAATGCCTCAAGCGAGACCCTTCAAGCGAAAACAATGATTTCGCTTGAAATACAACTCTACCTGGAATTCTTTGAAGCGAAATCTACAAACACACAATTTCGCTTGAACTCAGCACAATTTCAAGCGAAATCTTTCACTGAAGCGAAATCTACAAACACACAATTTCGCTTGAACTCAGCACAATTTCAATTTCAAGGAATTCCCACGGAAGCTAAATGTCAAAGCTTGAACCAGACATCTCAAATTCTAGCATAATCGAGAGGGGGAGTCTGTGAAAGGGGGAGTCTGGATCAACAACATATGGGAGTATGAAGATAGAGTGCTTGTGATGAAAAGACAGAGTTAGAGAAAAGACCAAGACCGAAGACTCAGGTGCTGAAGATTGCTGAAGACTACGTCAACATACAAGGGGGAGTCTGTTAGTGCACGGAATGTCTGTTGACTTCGTCTACATTAAGTCTTAGGTCAATATGGGTCAACATAGAGTTTAGTTTTGATTTTAGAATGTGTTTCAAGGGGTTCCGTTTGAAATCAGTCATGTTTATGAGGGTTCCGTTTGAAAAGTAGGGTTCCGTTTGAAACATAGGGTTCCGTTTGAACTAAAGGGTTCCGTTTGAAACAGTTTATGTTAAGTTCAAACGGAAGGGTCTTGTATCTATATATAGGAGTGTGAGTGTCACATTTCAAACGGAACGGTACGAAACAGTAAGGAGGTGCTGCCGGATTTGTATCAGAAAACTTTGTATAAGCACGTTTATTAATCAGAAAAGAAAAGTTAAAAGGATTAGAGCTGTTTTGGACTTTATGTGCATTGATTCCGCCTTTACACATGAAGATGAACGTCCTTAACTGACTTTCAGGGTCACGTACACGATCCAACAATTTGATCTAGTTAGAGTGGGAATCTGAGGGTTCCCTTTTAAGGGTTTATTGCCCACATAATTACCAACTTATAACTACCTTCAATTTGACTAATCACTGGACCATTAGTGATTAATTGATAAGTCAAACCTTAATTACGACGGTTTGACTTTTAAGCTAATAACTAGGTAAAACTCAATTAAGGAAGATCAAGGATGCTTACCAAGGTCTAATGCACGACCAGGAATGCTTAGAGAATGGCCTTGAGCTCCAGAAATGATCAGATGTTGAGTTGGAAATGAATGATCAAAATGTGCAACATTGGGGCTTTTTAGAGTGTTCTTGATCCATTAAGATCATGACAAATCATGCTATACATGATCCCTGATGATTAACAAGTGTCC
Source organism: Helianthus tuberosus (assembly GCA_030545235.1). Lineage (NCBI taxonomy): Eukaryota > Viridiplantae > Streptophyta > Magnoliopsida > Asterales > Asteraceae > Helianthus > Helianthus tuberosus. Next base: position 37,553,775 of record CM060436.1, read on the forward strand.
CTAAGGCCTAAGAAATAGTTTAGGCGGCTCTTGGAAGTGTTTAAGGGCCATATAAATCGTTACATGGGCTGAACAGCCATTTTTTCCGAGTTGCTGCATCTGGGACCTGCTTACGGACCATAAGGTCCATAGCATAAAGTCCGTAAGGACCTGGTCTGCACTCAGAAACTTTCACTTGTTGACAGCTTTAGCCCCTGCACTTCCAAATGCCATTTCCGACACATCCAAGGACCGTTAAACCATTTTTAAGGCTCTAAAATGATGCCTAAGTATGGGGAACATGAAACATGCTCAAAAATATGCCGGATGTCGGTTCGTTTGGTCGTACGGTCTCGTTGTTCGGCTAATTACGACGAAACACGGACGGACGCGAAAAACAATTCAAACGACGCGACGAATGGAATTTTATCAAGCCAAACACTAAAATAAAATATTTTAGTGCTTACATAAATTTTTGGATGTACGGGGATACTCAGAATGTAAGATATGCGCGTAAACGCAAACTTGTGCGCTTTTTGACACTTTTAGTCCCTGTATGACTTAAAAGTTTATTTTTGCGCACCAAACACCTCTAAGCCTATATCTAAGCTATATAAAGGATAATTAGGGTATGTATAACTCATGGTCATATTCTGGAAGGTCCGATAACATACGAATCGACATACTTTTGCAGTTTGACGCTTTAGGTCCCTCTATTGCGCAAACTTGCACATCTCATCATTTAATAGAATTGAAGCCTTATCTAAACCATATTAGGCATTCATGAAAGTATTATTAAACATGATAATGCTTCGGGCTCGATAAAAGGTCATTCAGAGGTATAATTAAACATGTTGACACTTCTAGTCCCTTATACTTGCAAAGTTGTGCGTAACTTCACTTTTAGGCATAAAAGCCTTGGATGGCCAATGATTGGCATTCCCGAGAGTATAATCAAACATCATGAGGCTCTCGGTTTGTTAAGAGGTCACTCAGAGGTAAGAATTAACATGTTGACGCTTTTAACCCTTTATTGCGCAAACTTTCAATTAATTACATAAAAGGCTACACTTGATTAACAAGTGGCTCATTTGTGAATATAAGACCGTAAAAGGTTATTTAGAAACTTATTTTAGGTATGATAATACTTCCAGTTCTTTCATGGTTAATGTTTTTTTGATTTTTCGAAAAATTAGTCCCTTATATTCAAGGTTTGACTTTATTAGGGTTTATTACACGTGTCAATACTTTATTGGACGTGATTTTATGAGGTGTTACATCCTCACCCCCTTAAAAGAAATCTCGACCTCGAGATTTGCTAGAAATGATGGAAGTACTTTTTGTCGTATAATGGACTTAACTTCTTTAGCATACCTGGAGCCTTTCCAAGCTCCCAAGTTGACCTCTATAGTAGGTACATGTATCCTTTTTGGAGCTTCTTAACCTGTCGATCCTCAATCGATACAGGATGCTCCTCACATCATAAATCTGCATATCATTATGTGATAGTGCTTCTTGACTTATTGGCGAAACACATCCTTCAGTCACTAGTGTGCAATGTATTGCGAGCTCCGCCAAGCTCCTTAAATAGGTTTTAGCTTATAAGCTACTTGATCTTGATACATTCGATTTCCTTCGAATGATTCTATATATTCAGAGCTTAACTAGCCTGATAATTTAACAAATTTGGTTCACCCTTCCTGGGTGATACCTTTTGTTGAACCTTATTCCTTAACAAGAATTTAGGAGGGTTGCTACTTTCATTAATTCTTTATTTTCTGCCGAATACTGGCAACTTACAGATAATTAGGGATTTGTATGATCTTATTCGTTGTTTCCAATGCAACTTTCAGATCCTGATAAGTGGACTTCCCAAAGTCTCGTCCCTCCAACGGATGTTTTGATATCTCATCTATACAAGGTCTCCAAAGGAGCCACCTTGATACTTATATAACAACTATTATAGAAAAGCTTATCTTAAGGTGAGATGGTTATTCCAACCATTGCTCAAAACTAATCTTAAGGAGTAGTTAATCCTTGCAGTTAGTCGAACAAATCGACGATCCTGGGCAGCTGATGGCGATTCTTAATCGTTGCCTAATTAGGGTTGCGGTAAACAATGCCTAAGCAAAATGAACCGTCTTTCATAATTAACTATACCAAATTCTCAGGATATCGAGTTAGACTATATGAACCCTCTATTTTAAAAACTTAGTTAATCGGGGTTTTGTATCTGATGAATGCGTTTTGCTTGATTTGTCATTCTTTGGCGAGCAAGACGATTTATCAGAACTTTTATCTGTTTTACCAGTTGTATCCGAGGACAAAATCCTTTCCAGATACTCTCTGGCCTTCTTCCTCTTCTTCCTCAGTCTGTCTTTTTGCCCCTGAGAAAGCTTCACTTTCTTTTCTTGAACTTTAGGTTCTTGAACTTTACGTTCTTGAACTTTCTGTTCTTTGGGCTTGACTGAGACTGGAATCTTTACTTGCTTCTGAGATTCAACCCTCGATCTTCTCATTGATCTCATTGAGCAATCTCTAGCAATGTGGCCTCTGATTTGGCAGTTATAGCATCTCCTCGTCTCATAACTCCAACTCTGGCAGTTAACAGCAATGTGTTCTTGATAACCGCATCGGTAACACACTCTGTTATCGTACCAATCACCATTTTCAGCCCAAACATTTAGATCAAAGCACTGTTTGGCTTGGTGATAATCCTCTCTCCTCCTGTAAGCTTGATTTGGCCTTGAAGCACTGTGGCCCGTCCTGCACCACTTTTCACCAACTATTTTTGAATTTTCATTTTTTACTTTTTGTGGTTTTTGATTGCGATTGGATGATTGATCTGATGAACTTTTATTTTCTTTTTTAACATTTTTCACAATTTTAATTTTTTGTTTCTGTTCCACTTTCTTCTTCAAAGGTTTTTGCTTAGAGCATTCTCCCTTTTCGGTTGGTTGTGGAACAGTTTTTTAAAATTTTTCATTTAACTTCAAAGATAAATTCTTTTTGTGAATTTTTACTTTTTCATCATCAGATTTTTCATCGCAATCTTCAACTTTGACATTGTCAAAGTTTGTGACATTGTCACTTATTGGAACGGAATTGATTGGTTTTGGACAGGGGAACTCAGATGAAGTCACAAAACCTTTCAATTTCTTTTCAAGTTCATCAATCTTGATTCTCGAATTTTCAGCTTCGTTTTCAAGCTGAGAGATTCTTTCAAGATGAGACTTGATTGATTTCTCATTCTCATTTTTCATGTTTTCAAGAACAGACTTTTCATTTTCCAAAACTTTTATCTGTTCTTGAAGTTTTGTTTCATTTGCTTTTAGATTTTTGTTCTCAAGCTTGATCCAGAAATCTTCATCTTCTGAAAATTTCTGTTTACTTTCAAACTCTTTTTCTTTTTCTTTAAAAACTTTGTTTTCTGATGTCAAACTGTTCAAATTACCCAACAGTTTGTCATTTTCAGTTTTCAACTTCTCACAATTTTCTTTCAGAATAAGAATCTGCTTATCATCAGCTTGCTTCTCATTTCTCAACTTCTCGACTTCCAGTGTCAAACTTTCCGCATCTTTCAAGAGTTTGTCATTGTCAATCTTAAAGTTGTCACATTTGGAGCACACTGATTCTGAACTTGAAGATCCAAGCTTCACAGATTCTTCATTCTTTTGAACTTGTACTGTCTCCATCTTGTATGTTCCTGCACAAAAGAGTTTAACGAAATCAAAAGGATTTAAATTTTCATCAATATAATATTTCCTTTTAATATCATATTTCAAAATATTCTTTGTTGCAAGACACACACGAATTCTTCTATCTATTTCAGCAATTACATTCAATTCCAATTTTAGTAAATTCTTTTCCATTTCATTCAAAAACTCCCTTTTTTTCTTTTCTTCCTTACGACACTCTGCATGAACCTCATTAAAGAACTGATGTGGATTAAGCTCTTGGAAAAAATCTTTTCTTTTTAGCTCAACCATGAATTCATCCCATTTAGCAGGTAATGCAGATGTTAATTTTAATATATGTTCATCAGTTGACATTCTAATACCCTTACTCCACAAATTGTCCGTTAGAACTTTAAATCGTGTTTCCATCTCATCCAAAGTTTCATTCTTTTGGCACATGAAATATTCATAACTTTTTACCCAAACATCCACATCTACATTCCTGTGACTACTGTCCACAGTTCTCATATACCAACAATTTAAATTTTCAAGATAATTGTTTTCCTTCTCATCAAAAATCATTGTCATTTTTCTAAAACAATATTCACTCAAACAACCTTCAAGCGAAATACCTGCAAACAACCTTCAAGCGAGATCAAAAGATTAACTACAATATAAGTTCAAACGAAATACTTGATTTCGCTTGAAACAACTAAAGCAGAAAACCCTTTGAAGCGAAATAGTCTTGATAAAACAGAATGCCTCAAGCGAGACCCTTCAAGCGAAAACAATGATTTCGCTTGAAATACAACTCTACCTGGAATTCTTTGAAGCGAAATCTACAAACACACAATTTCGCTTGAACTCAGCACAATTTCAAGCGAAATCTTTCACTGAAGCGAAATCAAACAGAAACTAATCAATTCCTCAAGCGAAACCTAGATTTCAAGCGAAATCAACCTCCCAGTTTCGTTTGAATCATGCTGACATCATCACGTCGATCTGATTTTAGCAAAATTGATCAAATTCTAGGCCGATTTTAGGTCTGAATCTTTCAAGGATTTGTTAATTCAATATTTCGCACACTATATACGAAAATCAGTCCATTTTAACCATGAAAACTTGATTAATTTTTTAAAAGAAGGTGTAGAAGTCAGAATTTTCCAGCGAAAACGAGCTAAACAGTAAGAACTCTTCCTCCTGAGCTCTGATACCAATTGTAGGATCGTGAAATGACCTAACGAGTCGATCAGAAGAGTGCTTAGACAGAATCAGAGGCGGAATTCATTGATTCTGTCTTTGTTTAGCTTGTAACACACCAGAAATACTATTTACTGTCTCTTGTATTGATCTATGAAAGATTACAGCTTTGGAGACACCTCGACAGCACTTCTGTGTCGGAAACTAACAACTGAACTGAACTTTTTGAACTGATTACGCTTCAGGGTATTTATAGACTTTGAGGTTTCGCTTGAGCACTGTTCAAGCGAAATCATGTCATGTGAATTTCGCTTGAACCTGCTTGAAGCGAAATCATCTCTAAATGACCCTTGAAGCGAAATCAACCTCTAAACACACTAAATCATGATATTTTCTCATATTACAAGCCCTAATCTATCAGTTCCAATCTAAGACTCGAACGAAGATGAAGTCGACAGACAACTGCACCAACAAAGACAAATTTGATAAAACAACTTCATTCATTCAAGAGATACTTGTTTTTACAAAAGGTGTTTGTAGTGCCATTCTTGAAATACAACTCATGAAATACAAACCAATCTTTCCTGTTTAGACATGGAACCTTTTCAAGGTTTTTCCATTCCAATGCCTTGGAAGCCTTTTACCCTCTGAGTCTGCTAGCTTGTAAGATCCACCCTTATGTGTTTCGAGGATGGTATACGGGCCTTCCCATTTGGGGCCATGCTTTCCTTGATTCTCTTTTTTTGCTAGCTTCATTGTTTCTAAGGACCAGGTCTCCTGGCTTGAAGCGTTCGTTCTTGACTCTCTTGTTGTAGTAGGATTCCATTCGTTGCTTGTACTTAGCTTCTTGAATTGCAGCTTGGTCTCGTGCTTCCTCTAGGAGTTGTAAGTTCAACATAGTCTCTTTTTGGTTTGTTTTGGGATCCATGTTGACAATTCGTTATGTTACAACTCCTACTTCATCGGGGACCACGGCCTCGGACCCAAATACCAAGCTATAGGGTGTTCTTTTATGGCTTGTTTTTTCGGTTGTTCTTATGGCCCATAGAACACTAGGCAATTCTTCAAGCCAGTTGCTTTCGTACCTTCCCAATCTTGTTTTGATACCTTCCACTATGCTTCGATTCGTCCTTTCAACTTGACCGTTTGATTGTGGGTAAGACACTGAGCTAAAAACCTGGTTGATTTTGTATTCTTTGCACCAAACGCTGAAAGGCTTCTCAGCAAATTGCTTTCCATTGTCAGTGACAAGTACTCCCGGCAATCCATAACGGCAAATAATGTTCTCCCAAACAAAGTCAATGACCTACTTGCCCGTGATCTTTGCAAGTGGTTTAACCTCAGGCCACTTGGTGAAATAATCTATGGCCACCAACAAGAATTTTACTCCACCTTTGCTTGGGGGAAACGGACCGACAATGTCCATCCCCCACTTATAGAATGGCCAAGCTGAGGTTATTGGGACAAGATCATGCTTGGGACTTTTTGGGATTGGTGCATGAATTTGGCAGGCATCACATTTCCTTAATTACTCAGCGGTATCCCGGTGCATTGAGGGCCAAAAATACCCAAGGTTCATAAGTTTTGCAACCACCGACCTAGCTCCAAAATGAGCTCCGCATATACCTTCGTGAATTTCTTTGATCAAATACTGACTTGCTCGGGACCCACACATCTTAGCAAGGGAGCAAGATAACCCTTTTTGTAAAGGGTTTCACCTTGTAGTACATATTGCCTTGCCTTGATCTTAACCCTTTTAGCTTCTATTTGATCACTTGGCAATTCACCGTTTTTAAGGAATTTCTTGATTGGAGTCATCCAATTTGGATCTTCCTCGGTGACTACGTCTTGAACTTCCAACTCATAGATTGATGGGGCCTTTAACACTTCTACCAACACCTTCTTGGTAAGGTGGGCGAAAGTGAGAGATGCAAGCTTACTCAAGGCATCCTCTTTTTTGTTTTGGGACCTGGGAATTTGGTTGATGTTGCATGTTTGGAAGGTATTCATCAGCTCCTTGGATTTTTCTTTGTATCTTTTCATGTTGGGCTCCTTTGCAACGCAGCTATCATTCACTTGGCTCGAGACCAGCAACGAATCTGTGAACACTTCAAGCTTTTGGACCTTCATTTCTTTAGCCAGTCTTAAGCCGGCGATCAGTGCCTCGTATTCAGCCTCGTTGTTAGTGGTCTGGAAATCAAAACAGAGAGCATACGTGAATTCCAACCCTTCTGGGTTGATCAAAATGAGCCCAGCCCCTGACCCTTCAACGCTTGAAGCCCCATCAGTGTAAAGCTTCCAGGCTTCAAGGTCTGAGGGTTCAGTGGTGGCGGTGTTCATTTCAGTGACTGTTTGCTTTGGGACTTCTATAATGAAATCAGCCAAGACTTGGGCTTTGATAGCTTTTCTTGGGACGTAGGTGATGTTATGCTCACCTAGTTCTACTGCCCATTTGGCTAGTCGTCCCGAGTTTTTTCAAGCACACTCTTAATAGGTTGGTCGGTGACCACTTGTATAGGGTGTTCTTGGAAATACCTTCGAAGCCTTCTAGCTGTTTGAACTAGGACTGGGGCAAGTTTTTCAAGGGGAGGATATTTGGTTTCAGCCAATTTTAGAGTTTTGCTGAAGAAATAAACAGGTACCTGAACCTTGTCTCTCTCAATGGTGAGGACTGCACTTATGGCCTCTTCAGCAACTGAAAGGTATACCGAGATTAATTCTCCCATTTCGGGGGCTCCAATGTTTGGTAAGGAAGCTAGATGTTGTTTCATCTGGTTGAAGGCTTCTTCAGCCTCCTCGGTCCATTTGAAGTCCTTCTTATCAGAGCAGCCCTTGAGCGTTTTGAAAAAGGGTAGAGACCTTTCAGCCAATTTGGAGGTAAAACACTTCAAGGCTGCAAACTTCCCGTTTAAGCTTTCAACCTCCTTCTTGCTTCTTGGTGGTTTGGTTTCTAAAACTGCTTTCACCTTGTTCGGATTGGCTTTAATGCTTTGTTTTCCCACAATGTGCCCAAGGAATTTACCTTCCTCAAACCCAAAGGAACATTTTTCAGGGTTGAGTTTCATGTTGACTTTCCTTAGGTTCTTGAAGGTTTCTTGGATGTCATCGAACATTTGATATTCCGTCTTGCTTTTAATCACCAAGTCGTCGACATATGCCTCCATATTTCTACCAATTTGACTTGAGAAGGCCTTGTCAACTAGTCGTTGGTAGGTTGCTCCAACGTTTTTGAGGCCAAAAGGCATCTTTTGATAACAAGAGACCCCTTTGTCCGTGTGAAAGGCAGTTTTTTCCTCATCCTCTTCCTTCATGAGGATTTGATGATAGCCTTTGTAGGCATCAAGAAAACATTTGAACGGGTACCCGGTGAGGGAGTCCACCTTGAGATCAATTTCAGGTAACGGGTAGCAGTCTTTGGGACAAGCCTTGTTAAGATCCTTGAAGTCTATGCACATTCTCCAAGAATTGTCCGACTTTCGAACCATGACCGGGTTTGCAACCCAGGATTGATACTTGACTTCTCGGAGAATGCAGGCTGACACAAGCTTTTCAACCTCTTGGCATGCAGCCAAGCTTCTTTCTGGTGCTAGACTCCGTTTCTTTGAACCACGGGCTTGACATGAGATGATATTTTCAACTCGTGCTCAGCAATGCTTCAAGGGATGCCTGTCATATCTTCCGAGCACCAATCGAAGACATCACTATAATGTGCCAACAGTTTTTCAAGGTACGAGAGGGTTTCTTGTGAAAGGCTAGGATTGACCCTTATCTTCTGCTCGGGGTACTTAGGATTTACAATTAGCCTTTACTTGTCTTCCTCACTTTTGGAGCTTTCACCTTCAACCATGTAAGCCTCCTGAGAAGGTTGAAGGGTTGCTATTCCCCTCTCGGTTGGAAATTTGACAGTGCCATGGCCAACAGACACAGCCATATAAAATGCACACTGTCCCGGCCTCCCGATGATCACATCATAGTTTGAAGGTGTATTGATAACCACAAAGGTGAGCAGTTGAACTCTCTCCTTCTGACCTTCACTGATACAAACATCAAGTGTTAGTTGCCCTAAAGGCTTGAGAGGTATGTCGGCAATACCTTTTATGGAGGTTCCGGAGGGTTGGAGCCTTGAAAGTTCTTCATTGCTTAGACGGTTGAAGAACTTCTCAAACACGATTTCGGTGGAAGCACCAGTGTCTATGTATGCTCTACTTGTTTGCAATGTTCCCACAGTAGCCTCAACCACAAGAGGGTTTGAAAGAGGGTCTTTCTCAGTTGGGGGGAAACAAACACATTGAAGCTCCCAAGCTTCCAACCGCTGCCTTTTGTGTGGAACCCTGTCACACCCCAACCGATGGCGGAAACATCGGGATGAGACAAACAAATTGCTCAAAACATCATAACACTATGTGACAATATTTAATTGAATTCAAATTTCATTGCAAGGACTAAATTGTCATACAACATTTAAAATGGAAATAACAACATTGTTCAAATTCAAATCAACAAAGATAAATAGATTAAAGGTGTGTATCTAGTCCACCCTAAACTTGTTTCGTCAATCATCCATACTTCAATAATCAACCTGCAACATGTATTAAAATAGAGTTTCAATGCAAAGGCAATGAGCGAGTATACAAGTTTGTTTACATAGCATAATAGAATAAAAACTCAATCCAACATGATTCATAATATGTGCTTGCTAGTATGCAATTTTGGCGTACAATATGATCAAACCCTAGAACACAACGCATAAAATCCCAATAGTTCAGCGGGATGGTAAACGTAACAATACCCAATAGTTCAGCAGGCGAGGCGTTAATCCTATAGCGCTATAATTGTTAAGGTGGGCGAACAAGTCAATGAGCATATAACGTTCCAAATCGTTCATAGAGCATACAAGAATAGCAAGTAAGTCACATTAGTTTCATGCATTCGTTCAAAGGTTGAGTATGTTTTAGTTCAAAAATTGTTTACATAATTATACATGTTGCAACCCAAAGTGTAAAGGGGAAAAGGGGATCGAGTATACTCACGGTGGTTGCAAGCTTTCCTACTTGAAATCCCGCGAGCGAGTTTGGTGGATGAATTAAGTTGGAGCACCTAGTCCTTCTACACGAGGAAACGTAGGTGTGTGAGTTTGGCGTTCAACGGAAGATTATAATTTTGGAGTTTAACATAACATAAAGTATGATATCAAAATAATCATCTTTAACTTATACTCTTATATGACACTACGTAACCACTAGGGTTATATTGTATTTCATGGGTAGTATGCCCATTAGAATCATACTTGGAGTGTTAAGTCTTAGATGGTATTCTACTACTTTAACATATAAACACAAGTTTAATATTAAAGGTTCGAATGAGTGTATATATACTTGGGTTAAGTATTACATATTATTAAGTCCAATAATTCAAGTAGGAGGTAGAAGATTAAGATCTTCGTTTAGGCACCTCGAGTTATTCATGGATGTCATGTATGGGGTAGGAAGACAAGCTTCCATTTAGGAACCTCTTGAATGTTCACCACTTCACTTTATGTAAAGACAACCAAGGAGGGTCAAGAACTAGGACTAATACAAGTATGTAAATAATCTAAACTAAAGGAAATCATCAAATCATGTGAGGATTTTATGTTGGAACAACCCAAGTTGTTCCACAATCACTCATTCATCAAAGTCTAAACTTGACATGACTTGTGGGTTGAATACCCTAACAAAACAGAAAGTATTTGAGGTTTTAACCTCTGATTTATAGTGTCTCAACCATGTTTTTAAGCTTAACCAACCATAAGAGAGGTTGTAAGCATTAGGACATTGGTGTGAGATGTGTTAGACACAAGTTGGATGAAGTTTAAACAAGTTTGAAGGAGTATGTAACAAAACAGAAAGTTTTGGTCCTTTTTAGGGCAATTCCAAACATGATTTTTCCAGGGAAAAACCAAGGAATCAAACCCAAGAACATAACAAAGCAATAGAAGAAAGAATCAAGTGATTTGGAGTGAAAACAAGCAAGTTACACTCACTTTTGTTAAGGTGTATGATTCTGTCCCAAAACTCAGATTTACTGCAGAATTAGAGTGAATTTGTGAAGTGTAATGAGTTGTGAAAGTGTAAAAAGGGTTAGGGAAGGTGTGTATTTATAGTGGAAGAGATTAGAGGTGATTGGAGGTGTTTAGAGGTGGATTAGAGGTGATTGGGTGAGGTTTAAACTTGGGATTTCGTGCACAAAAGGAAAGAAACACACATTCTGTCGAAACAAGGCGCTCGCGTAGCGCTAGCACAAAGGCCATCATGCTCGCGCTACGCCACTGGTACCTCTTTCTGAATTCAAGTTTCAAAAATGACTTTTAGGCCCCTGTAGTTTATAATTAAGGGTTTTTAAGAGTTTTAGGGGCTGTTCTTGTCATATAAGCGTAGTTTAAGAGCAAGACAAGTATGAGTATCATAAACCAAGTATAATTGAGCGTACAAATGTCGAAATCAATTATCGTTTACGTTCAAAACATGTTTAATGCATAAGTTAGCTTAATTACAAGTTTAGCACATAGTTTCCAAGAATAATGATTAAACATCAATTGATTCACCAATTCGAACATACGAGCATAGATAAAGTGTGCATAACATATTTGTAACAAAATACGAGTTTCATTAATGATCCAAGTCTCGGTTTTTATAACGATTACAAAGAAAGAACGATTACAAGAATACAAAGTTTTCAAAAATAGAAATACGAACAAAACTTTCTATAAATGGAAAGTACAAAAGAGCCGGGCGTTACAGTCTCCCCTCCTTTAGGAAATTTCGTCCCGAAATTTAGGAAGACGTAGGGAAGAGATGAGGATACTTCTTTTTCATCTCGCTCTTGAGTTCCCAAGTAAATTCGGCGCCTCGTTTACCTTCCCATCGAACCTTGACGATAGGAATTTTGCTGCGCCTCAATAACTTGACTCCTTGATCCATAATTGCGATGGCTTTTTCCACGAAATGCAAAGTGTCGTTTATTTGGAGATCTTCGAGAGGAACTTGAAGTCCTTCTTCAGCGTGACACTTCTTTAGATTTGAGACATGAAACGTTGGATGCACGTTGTTGAGTTCTTGAGGTAAATCGAGTCGATAAGCCACCGCACCAATCCTTTCGAGTATCTTGAAAGGACCAACATAGCGAGGGGCAAGTTTTCCCTTTTTACCAAAACGAACCACTCCTTTCCAAGGAGACACTTTGAGTAGGACGTGATCTCCAACGTTGAATTGCATAGGTTTGCGTCCCTTATCAGCATAGACCTTTTGACGTTCACGAGCCTTGAGTAGATTATCACGGATTTGGTGAATCTTATCCGTTGCTTCTTGTATGATTTCAGGGCCAGAAAAGTGTTTATCACCAATCTCGTGCCAGCTTAAAGGAGATCGGCATTTGCGACCATACAATGCCTCGAAAGGAGCCATTTCAATACTGGAGTGGTAGCTATTGTTATACGAGAACTCGACCAAAGGTAAATGCACATCCCAACTACCACCAAAGTCGATGACACAAGAACGAAGCATGTCCTCTAGGGTTTGGATAGTACGTTCAGTCTGTCCATCCGTTTGAGGATGAAAAGCCGTACTGAGATTCAGATGAGTACCCATTGCGGACTGAAAGGTTTGCCAGAGACGCGAAGTAAATCGACCATCACGATCAGAAATGATGTCGAGGGGAACACCATGATGTCGTATAACTTCATTGGTATAGATGCGAGCAAGTCGTTCAACCTTGTAATCTTCGCGAATAGGAATGAATTGAGCGGACTTGGTCAGACGATCGATGATCACCCAAATGCTATCGTGACCAGAAGATGTACGAGGGAGTTTAGTGATGAAGTCCATCGCGATGCTATCCCATTTCCAAACGGGGATTTCGGGTTGTTCGAGTAGTCCAGAAGGTCGTTGATGCTCGGCTTTGACTTTTGAACATGTGAGACACTTAGAGACGTAAACAGCAATGTCTTTCTTCATACCAGGCCACCAATAGGATGTACGTAGATTATGATACATCTTGTCGGTACCAGGATGAATTGAGTACTTGGATTTGTGTGCCTCATTCATGATGAAGTCTCGAAGTTCTTCACGGTCAGGGATCCAGGCACGATTGTCGAGGTATAGGATACCATCTGCCTTGGAGATGAGATCGTGTTCTTTAGCGCCTCGTATCTCAATATGAAAGTTACCTTCGTTAATAGAGGCGTATTGAGCTTCGTGAATGCGGCGTGGAAGATCGTTCACAAGTTGGAAACAACGAATACCCTTCATATGTGTTTTGCGACTAAGGGCGTCAGCTACTACATTCGCTTTACCTGGATGGTATTTGATTTCGCAGTCGTAGTCGTTTAACAGTTCCACCCAGCGACGTTGACGCATGTTCAGTTCCTTTTGGTCGAAAATGTGTTGAAGGCTCTTGTGGTCAGTGAAAACCTCACACTTAGTACCATAAAGGTAGTGTCGACAAATCTTCAACGCAAAAACAACTGCGCCAAGTTCAAGGTCATGGGTAGTATAGTTTTTCTCGTGTATCTTGAGTTGACGAGATGCATAAGCGATGACCTTGCCTCGTTGCATGAGGACGCAACCAAGACCACGGTTCGATGCATCGCAATACACTACGAAATCATCATTTCCATCAGGAAGAGTAAGAATAGGAGCGTTGCAAAGCAAGTCCTTGAGAGTCTGAAAGGATTCCTCTTGCTCAGGACCCCAAGCAAAAGGTTTCTCCTTTTGGGTCAATGAAGTGAGAGGAACGGCGATTTTTGAAAAATTCGAGATGAATCGACGGTAATAACCCGCCAATCCTAAGAAGGAACGGATTTCGGAAGGAGATTTAGGCGCGGTCCAATTCTTTACAGCCTCGATCTTTGCAGGGTCGACGTAGATTCCTTTTTCACTAACAACGTGTCCAAGGAATTGGACTTCTTTAATCCAAAACTCGCATTTAGAGAATTTAGCGTATAAGCGTTCAACACGTAAGAGCTCGAGTATAAGACGAAGATGACGTTCATGATCGGCTCGAGATTTAGAATAAATAAGGATATCATCAATGAAGACGATCACGAAACGATCCAAATAGGGCTTACAAACACGATTCATTAGGTCCATGAACACAGCGGGTGCGTTGGTCAAACCAAAAGGCATAACCACGAACTCGTAATGTCCATAGCGAGTGCGAAAAGCGTTTTGGGTACGTCCTCTTCGAGGACCCGAAGTTGGTGATAACCAGAACGAAGATCGATTTTGGAGAAACAAGTAGCGCCTTGAAGTTGGTCAAAGAGATCGTCGATACGCGGAAGAGGGTAACGATTCTTGACAGTGAGTTTGTTGAGCTCGCGATAATCGATACACATACGGAAAGAGCCGTCTTTCTTTTTAACGAAAAGCACAGGTGCACCACAAGGTGAGGTACTTGGACGGATGAAGCCTTTATCGAGGAGTTCTTGGAGCTGCGTAGATAATTCTTGCATCTCAGAAGGTGCAAGACGATAAGGAGCTTTGGCAACAGGAGTCGCACCAGGTACAAGGTCAATACGAAAGTCAACGGATCGAGGTGGAAGAGGACCAGGTAAATCTTCAGGAAAGACGTCAGGGAAGTTGCGCACCACTGGAACATCACTTAAACTCTTTCCCTTGCCCTTTTCTTCCACAACGTGGGCTAAAAAGGAAAAGTACTGTTTGCATAAGTATTTGTTCGCTTGTGTGCAGGACATCAACTTTAGTCCCTTTGAAGGCCGGTCTCCATAGACGTGTAAAACATCACCAGAAGGAAGGGGTAAACGAACGTATTTCTCGTGACAAGCGATTTCAGCATGGTTCTTTTGAAGCCAATCCATGCCTATGATGATGTCGAAACTACCCAGTTGCATGGGTATGAGATCGATAGGGAAGACGTGTTCGTTAAGAGTAAGACGACAATCACGAAGGACGGAATCGACTGAGATGGACTTGCCATTGGCGACTTCAACGGAAAACGACTTAGGTAGTTTAGAGCGCGTGCAATTTAACAATGATTCGAATTCTAAGGACACAAAGCTTTTGTCCGCACCCGTATCAAATAGTATCGAAGCATAAAGATGGTTAACAAGGAACGTACCGTTAACGACATTATTGTCGTTGCGCGCTTGGTTCGCGTTCAGATTGAAACAACGTCCACGAGGAGGTTGTAGTTGCTCTTGATTCCATAGTGGGCATTGAGGACAAAGATGATTGGCGTCTCCACATTTGAAACAAGCTCTAGCGGGTCTTGCATTTTGAGGAGGAGGTGGAGCTTGTTGTGCTTGTTGGGCTGGTGGGGCTTGTTGTGGTTCGTAGCGACAAAAGGCGGTGTCATGTCCATAACGGTTACAATTGCCACACAGACGGCACCTGGCATTGACGGGATGGTGACGGTTACATGTGGCACACTTGGGGTGAATCCCGGTGTACGACCTTTGGGTGTTATCAGGAGCAATAGTGTTTGGGTTAACGGGTGGCACAATCGCATTGCGAACAGGGTTCGATTGCTTTCGCTTCTTCCCCCTATTGCCACTCGACTGTTGGGTGATTTGGTTGGCTGGCTTGAAAGAAGTGGGGTTTGCGGCTTGTTTATCACGAACGCGATTGTTGTTCAGGGAAGCGGCAAACGATAAGCAGCTTCGATAGTGTCGAGTTTGGCAGCCTCGATCGTATCGCGCATAGCAGAGGGTAACCCATTGATATACTTCCGTATCTTGCGGTCGGTGGTCATAACAAGGTGAGGAACTATGAAGCTAAGTTGTTTGAAACGGGTGGTGTAGGCTAGGTTTTCGTCTCCCACTTGCTTTAGCGCCCAAAATTCTTCCTCCAACCTTTGTTGCTCATGCGGAGGACAAAACTCGTCCATCATCAGGGCCTTGACTTCTTCCCACTCCAACGCATATGCCAGTTCGTTCGAACGAATGTTCCTTTCGTTCGTCCACCATTCGAGAGCTCGGGCTTGGAATACCCCAGTCACACTACGCATTCTGAGCTCATTGGGGCAATCACTGTTGATGAACGTGACCTCCATGCTATCAAACCATTCGAGCATGGCGGTCACCCCATCATTGCCGGTGAATGGCTTGGGATTGCACGATGAAAAGTGCTTGAAGTTGAACGAAGCGGGCTTGCGTATTTCGACCTTGGAGTCGATGGAAGAGTTCGGAGTTTCAGAAGCTCGAATTTCAGAAATGACCTTTGGAACGACGCGCGCAAATTGATCGGCCATGAAAGCCATCATTTTCTTCGTAGCACGGGACTTTGACTTCTTAGACGAGTTGGAGTGACGAGAAGACATCTATGATTCAAAAGAACGAATAGGTGAGACTTGATCATAATGTTTGTTTAAGAAAAATCGTTTGCATAAATTGATTCACATAGCATAAAGTGTCACACAGCATAAAAGTTTCAAATTGATTCACATAGCATAAAGAGTTTAGATGTCACATATAGCATGGTCATGAGTCCAACATAGCATAACATGGATAATTGAAAGCTTTGTAAATTTAGTTTGTTCACGAGGGATTATTATTGTTTGTGATTGCGATAACGTGCGAAATGATTAAAACGAAATTTTGAAATGAATGAACGTTCAACTATAAAACCACATATAAATTGAGATACATAAAAGAAAGGCTCAATAAAACATAGGATTGTTTCGGGTAGAGAAACGTCGACTATTCCAAAGTGGGTCGAGAGTTCTTTCGAATTAGAGATAACGTGCTTTGGCCTATAGGTAAGATACTCTCGTCGAGAAGCGATTAACGGTATCTTACCCTTCCGGTTACTACACATCTCTAATCGATTGAAACAATCGGGACTTTGGCGAGATTGAAAATCGAGGAATGGGACTTAATCGACGAGATGCGGGTTTCACCCCTAGCTTGACGATTTCGTACCCTAAATGTGGTTGGTACTTGTCGGGTCAAAATAAAATTTCGACACTATGACAAGGGTCCACTAGAGTTGAAATGGAAATTACCATTAAGTTGTGGATTTCACTCCTAGCTTAATGGTGTAATTTCGTGCAAAAAGAAATAGTTCAAGGTAGAATGAGAGTCGTTTACCAAATTGTGGGTTTCACGCCTATTTTGGTAAAGTTGTCTCGTTTGTGTTACAAGAGTATACAAATAAACAAAGTGTATTCATGTTAACCTTAGGAAAGGCATATAAATTCAAATCAACAAGAAGTGTAGCTAGGAAGCATGCATGGTAGAGTACAAAAGTTTTAAACAACACATAAGAGGCAAAATTCCTAAAACTATAGATTAGGGCAAAAGCATGGCAATTTTCCTAATTCCCTATAGTTATGGCTCTGATACCAATCTGTCACACCCCAACCGATGGCGGAAACATCGGGATGAGACGAACAAATTGCTCAAAACATCATAACACTATGTGACAATATTTAATTGAATTCAAATTTCATTGCAAGGACTAAATTGTCATACAACATTTAAAATGGAAATAACAACATTGTTCAAATTCAAATCAACAAAGATAAATAGATTAAAGGTGTGTATCTAGTCCACCCTAAACTTGTTTCGTCAATCATCCATACTTCAATAATCAACCTGCAACATGTATTAAAATAGAGTTTCAATGCAAAGGCAATGAGCGAGTATACAAGTTTGTTTACATAGCATAATAGAATAAAAACTCAATCCAACATGATTCATAATATGTGCTTGCTAGTATGCAATTTTGGCGTACAATATGATCAAACCCTAGAACACAACGCATAAAATCCCAATAGTTCAGCGGGATGGTAAACTTAACAATACCCAATAGTTCAGCAGGCGAGGCGTTAATCCTATAGTGCTATAATTGTTAAGGTGGGCGAACAAGTCAATGAGCATATAACGTTCCAAATCGTTCATAGAGCATACAAGAATAGCAAGTAAGTCACATTAGTTTCATGCATTCGTTCAAAGGTTGAGTATGTTTTAGTTCAAAAATTGTTTACATAATTATACATGTTGCAACCCAAAGTGTAAAGGGGAAAAAGGGATCGAGTATACTCACGGTGGTTGCAAGCTTTCCTACTTGAAATCCCGCGAGCGAGTTTGGTGGATGAATTAAGTTGGAGCACCTAGTCCTTCTACACGAGGAAACGTAGGTGTGTGAGTTTGGCGTTCAACGGAAGATTATAATTTTGGAGTTTAACATAACATAAAGTATGATATCAAAATAATCATCTTTAACTTATACTCTTATATGACACTACGTAACCACTAGGGTTATATTGTATTTCATGGGTAGTATGCCCATTAGAATCATACTTGGAGTGTTAAGTCTTAGATGGTATTCTACTACTTTAACATATAAACACAAGTTTAATATTAAAGGTTCGAATGAGTGTATATATACTTAGGTTAAGTATTACATATTATTAAGTCCAATAATTCAAGTAGGAGGTAGAAGAGTAAGATCTTCGTTTAGGCACCTCGAGTTATTCATGGATGTCATGTATGGGGTAGGAAGACAAGCTTCCATTTAGGAACCCCTTGAATGTTCACCACTTCACTTGATGTAAAGACAACCAAGGAGGGTCAAGAACTATGACTAATACAAGTATGTAAATAATCTAAACTAAAGGAAATCATCAAATCATGTGAGGATTTTATGTTGGAACAACCCAAGTTGTTCCACAATCACTCATTCATCAAAGTCTAAACTTGACATGACTTGTGGGTTGAATACCCTAACAAAACAGAAAGTATTTGAGGTTTTAACCTCTGATTTATAGTGTCTCAACCATGTTTTTAAGCTTAACCAACCATAAGAGAGGTTGTAAGCATTAGGACATTGGTGTGAGATGTGTTAGACACAAGTTGGATGAAGTTTAAACAAGTTTGAAGGAGTATGTAACAAAACAGAAAGTTTTGGTCCTTTTTAGGGCAATTCCAAACATGATTTTTCCAGGGAAAAACCAAGGAATCAAACCCAAGAACATAACAAAGCAATAGAAGAAAGAATCAAGTGATTTGGAGTGAAAACAAGCAAGTTACACTCACTTTTGTTAAGGTGTATGATTCTGTCCCAAAACTCAGATTTACTGCAGAATTAGAGTGAATTTGTGAAGTGTAATGAGTTGTGAAAGTGTAAAAAGGGTTAGGGAAGGTGTGTATTTATAGTGGAAGAGATTAGAGGTGATTGGAGGTGTTTAGAGGTGGATTAGAGGTGATTGGGTGAGGTTTAAACTTGGGATTTCGTGTACAAAAGGAAAGAAACACACATTCTGTCGAAACAAGGCACTCGCGTAGCGCTAGCACAAAGGCCATCATGCTCGCGCTACGCCACTGGTACCTCTTTCTGAATTCAAGTTTCAAAAATGACTTTTTGGCCCCTGTAGTTTATAATTAAGGGTTTTTAAGAGTTTTAGGGGTTGTTCTTGTCATATAAGCGTAGTTTAAGAGCAAGACAAGTATGAGTATCATAAACCAAGTATAATTGAGCGTACAAATGTCGAAATCAATTATCGTTTACGTTCAAAACATGTTTAATGCATAAGTTAGCTTAATTACAAGTTTAGCACATAGTTTCCAAGAATAATGATTAAACATCAATTGATTCACCAATTCGAACATACGAGCATATATAAAGTGTGCATAACATATTTGTAACAAAATACGAGTTTCATTAATGATCCAAGTCTCGGTTTTTATAACGATTACAAAGAAAGAACGATTACAAGAATACAAAGTTTCCAAAAATAGAAATACGAACAAAACTTTCTATAAATGGAAAGTACAAAAGAGCCAGGCGTTACAAACCCTTCCATCGAAATCTACCATATTGACTTCCTTGCCCTTTCCTTCAGCCATTTTGTCCCTTACTCCCTTACCCAAGTGAGCAAGTTCCCCGGACTTGACGGTTTCTTCGATCCTCTTTTTAAGTTGGAAGCAATCATTGGTATGGTGTCCCTTTTCTTCATGAAATTCACAATATTGTGTGGAGTTTTCATTCTTCCTGCTTTTGGGGAGAGGCCTAGGAGGCCAAAAGTTCTGCTTGACTTCTTCCGTTGCAAGGATTTCTTGAGGAGTCTTTGTGAGGGGTGTGAAACTTATGCCTTTCTCCCTGGTGGAAGGGTTTCGACCTTCAAGCCTTCGATGGTCTAAACCCTTTTGACGTCTGTCATAGGAGTTAAAGTTCCCCCTTTTCTTGGCTGGGTTGTTGCTTCGCCAACTAGATCCTTTTTTTCCTTTGCTCTTTAATATCTACTGCCTCCTCTCCCCGGATATGGGCTTCTGCTCTTTCGAGAGCTTCTTCCAAGGTCTTGGGCAGGGATTTGTTGAAATCTCTTGTGAGGTATTTGAGGTGATAGCATTCATAAAACCAGCCACCCTCATTTTTTCGTCTGCCCCTACATATGTTAGACCTTCCTTCTTGTATCGTTCAATAAATTCTCGAAGACTTTCATCATCACGTTGTTTTATCTGAAAGATCATTGTTGCATCTTTGACATATTGCCTTTGTTGGGAAAAATTGGCCAGGAATCCCTTGCTGAGGTCGTCGAAGCTTCGAATACTTCGAGCAGGTAAATCATTAAACCAAATTCTGGCTGATCCGACAAGAGTTTGCATGAACATTAGACAACATTCAGCGTTTGACCATTTCTCAATTCTTGCTGCACCAGTGAAGATCTGAAGATGGTCCTCAGGATCTTCAGTCCCATCATACGTTTTGATGTGGGATGGCATCTTGATCTTCGTTTGAAAATCATAATCGGCTATTTGATGCGAAAAGCATGAGAGGTTACTTGGCTTGTAAGGTTTGGCCAAATCTTCTTCAGCCCTTGCACCCGTGTTGTTACCATTGTTGTTGTTCCCCTGAGTGGCCAGCACCTGATTAATAAAGTGCTGCCACGGGAAGCTGGCCATCATCTGGGCCATCATCTGGGGCATAGGGTTGAAGCCTTAAAGGCTTCCGGGTGCAACTGGGCAACTAACTCCAAAGGGGGTGCTCATAACAGCACTTCGTGCCAATGGGAGCACGGACAAAGCTTGTTCCCATGAAGTTGTTGTAGAGGGTGGAAGGCTTGTCACTGGTGATTGTAGGAGCTGGTCTAGGGTCAGCTCACGGCCCAGAGGAGCACCACTCGTAGCTGGTTGAGATTAGAAGAGAGGATATGCTGTAGGATTCGGCCTTACGGACAGATACGAGTAAGGGTTTGGAGGATTACTGGGACCAGCCTCATCCCTAGATGCAAAAGGAGGGATAGGAGGCCCAGGAGATAGTGTTGGTTCTGGCTCATCATAGTCTAAACGAATCCTTACTCCCTTGTCCCTTTCCCTACTCACATATTGGTTGAGAAGAGACCTTGTTGATGCAACAAATATAAGACCAACGGTGGTAGCTAGACTGGCTAGGCAAAAGGGTTGAAGGGTTCAACTTTGCCTAACGCAGGTCGTGGGGTCCCCCCACGTTTGCAAGACGTGGAAGGAGGTTCACTAGTTTATTGTTGTTCTTTGCTATGGATCCTCCTCTGAAATGCACTCAGATTCGGAAGTGGTAGCAAAGGGAATGTGTGTGTTGGATGTGAAAGGGAGTGACTTGTATGAAACAAGCACTCAATGTGAATGACCAGAGATTAGAGAATCAGAGCTGGTCAGGAGATGTTTTCTGAAGTAAATGAAGTGTCAATTTATAAGAGAAGACATCTCCCGAAGTAGAATGTATTAGACTAGTAACCTTGCTTGCAGTGGAGGGCTTGCCCTTTCGGGGGTTAAAGCCTTTTGACCCCTGGATAATAGCGTGCATTGTGCAGACCTGCTTTGCTTTTGCGGCTGTGAGTTGGTGAAGCGATCTCCGGATGTGACTGGCCACTGTTTCCGCATTGCTTTTCCCACATCACAGCTTTTCAACCATTGAACCGTTTAACCATTTGAGCGTTTAGACATTTAGTCATTTTATTTAGTCTCGGGCTACCCCCGTCATCAGCCCCCCAAGTCAGAGGTTTTTGGGTAGTGAGCTCAAAGACTTCTGACTTTTATGCGTATATTTTATGGCCTGAAGGTTTCAAGGGTTCGTTGCTTGAAGGCTTGAAAGGTTGAAGGTAGTTAATATTTTGAATTTGAATTTTAAATAACTGACAATTGATTTGATTGATGTATGGCAGTTGATAGGGTGGCGGTTTTGCAGAAGTTACTGTTTGCCATTATTACCCCTATTGTAGGTTTATATTTATTTTATGTTTGCAATTCTTATCCATTTTCTTCATAACTTTTCCAAGTTTCTCGCCATTTCCTTCCTCCTCTAAGGTTAGTTTCTGTTTCTTTACACCTTGCATTCTTCATTTTCTGTTTTCAAAAATGGGTGCACGTAAGGACTTAGCAAAATCTTTTTCCCGGTTAACACAAGAGGAGGTAGATTTATTTTGTATGGAATATGGTATTGATAGGAAGTTTAACCCAACTGCTCCTGCTTGTGATGTTTCCGTTGATAAACCGACCCCTGGTTCGATTGCCCTTTATTGTCGTCATTTTGAGTTCTCGAATCTACGTTATCCCTTTTCGTTTTTTGTTTTGAACTTGTTGGAGTATTATCGTGTTTCTTTTGGGCAAGTTCATCCGAAGGGGATGGCTAGGGTTTTGCATTTTGAGGTTTTGTGTCATGCTCTTGGATATGATCCTTCCCTTTTACTATTTCGCCGGTTTTTTCGTTTGGCTAAGAATGGCGATTGGTTTACTTTTGAAACTTCCAAAGTTGATACCTGCCTTATTTCGTCCATGGTTACTACGTTTGGGGCTTGGAAGGATCGCTTTTTCTGGGTTTCCGATGCTATTCTCCCATTTAAGATGGTGTGGAGGCAACCGGATGCCGTTCTCAATGATCCGGAGCCTTCCGAGTCTGAATTGAATGATGTTTTTCTCAAAGCCATCCGGGAGTGCCCTTCGAGGGTTCGTCCCTTTCCTGAACACTTACTAGTTCTTTTAGGGGTTAGTAAAATTTGGGGGAATGTTGATCGGGATCCGGTTCTTATGAGGAGTGGCATGGGTATGCATTTTCCTTTTTTGCCCTCTTTATGTTTTTCTCAACTTATGACTTATGTGTTGTTGCTTTTTGCAGTCATGTCTGCTTTGGATTTTATTAAGAGCGACGATACTTCTGATGTTGTTTTTGAGGATGTTCCATCTGTTCCTGGTGAGAATGTTGTGGTTAGAACTGTTGATCAAAGGTTTGAGGGATCAGGTTATGTTAGTGCTGCCACTGTCAAGGGTTTTTCTAAGTCTAATGCTCCCAAGTCTTCAACCCGCCGATCTTCTCGTCGGTTGTTGAAGGCTGGTCCTCAATCCACTTCTACTGAACCAGTGGATTTGAGTGATGATATTGAAGTTTCGGAAGAGCAAGGTGTTGAAGCAGGTGTTGAGAATGATAAAGGATTGGTTGTTCATGGTAAAAAGGTTTCAGGCAAGAAGGTTGTTGCCGCTCCTGTTCAGGAATCTTCAAGCAGGGACGTTGAAGGGTTGGATCCGGAAGGGATTTATGTGCCTACTTGGTCGGTGAAGAATGATGATAGCTTCAAAGATGCTGCTGTTTGTGAGGATGCTCTGAGTCACATTGCTCCTCCTTCAGTGCACAAGACCATTGCTGGGATGGATGATAACCTGATGTTGTCCCGTATGATTTTGAGTACTTGCAACCTTGCTGCCATGCTTCCTCAAGGTATTGCCCGTTTTCGTCAAAGAATGCAGGAATATGAAGAATTCTCCAAGAAGAAGGATAAAATGAAATCCTCCATGGCTGGGATGAAAAAGGAGATAGCTAGTTTTGCTGAGAAAGAAGCGGCGTGGGACAAGAAGGTTAGTGACTTGAAGAGGATGCATGAGATTGAGATGGGTGATTTGAAAAAGAGTTTTGAGGCTAACTTGTTGAAGTTGAAAGCTGACCAGGAGGCTTTGGCTGTGCAACAGAAGGCATTTGCTAAAGAGAAGGATGGGTTGAAGGCTTTGGTTGCTCAGGCTACTGGGGATAACCAATGGCTCATTGAGCAGGGTTTCCACCAAGTGGTTACCTATCTGTTGCACTCCAAAGAGTTTAACTCTGCCCTTGGTGATGTTTATACTAAGCTACTCAATTTAGGAAAACACCAAGGTCTTATTGCAGGTTATAAGCTCCATGAATCCGGTCATCCTTTGGAGAAGTCACCTCTGTTTCGGCCCGAGGCTTCTGATGTTTTTAAAGGCTCCGTTGAGCAAATGGAGAAGCTGACCTATCCTTACATCCATCAAGTTTCTGGTTGTTTTGGTAAGTCTCTTGCTGTGTTGCAGGATTTGAAGCCGGAGGGCTTGAATGAGTAGGTCTGTGCTGAAATCCTGGGATCTCTTTCAAGGAAGAGATCTTATTCGGGAGATAGTGACGATACCCTTTCAGGTCAGCCGGATGTTCCCAAGGATGCAAGCTTGGAGGCTTCAGTGATAGGTGGTGATGAGGGTGTGAAGACTAAAAAGTTGAAGAAAACAAAGAAGGCCAAGGGCGAAGGTTCTGGAGTTTCCAAATCTGTTGATGCTTGATTCGTAGCTTTCTTAGCACTGAAAACAATTTATGTTTTGTAATGTTAACTTGAACAATATTAGGTTATTAGGAACCCTTAAGGTTCCTGTTGGTTATGTTTAGGGCCTGTATGGCCGTTGGAACAGTAGTTAAGCTTGCAAGTTATTAGGACTTGCTCTAACTTGTGTTTGAAAGTCTTTTAGGGCTTTCTTTTATATGCTATGATGTTTAACTATTTGTTATTGTGTTTTCATGCTCGTGCCCTTTTTGATTAAGGCAGTTTGTTTGGCTTTAACATTCCAAGCCTTTTGGCTATCTGTTGGTAGGTTGAAGCCTTTGAGGTGTCGAGTTGCTACCTGGGTGGCTTGAGACCTTGAAGGCTTCTTAGTCTTGTGACCCTTTTGGTTTGTATCTTTATAACTTTTTGTCTAAGTGACTTTGTTCTTTTAGATTTGCTTTGTTCTTTTGTAACTTTGTCTTTGTTGGGTTTGTGCTGCCCTTATGTTTTTTATACCTAAAAGGGTTTAGTGCTGCAGACACTTAGCCTTGGCATTTTTAACAAGAAGAGATAGCACCTATCCTTTTTATTATTTCTTTGGTTTTCGCTTGAATTTTTCAAGCCTGTTTGCGGATTATATTTTTAAGGCTTAGGGAACATTTGGTGTGGGCTGTTCACACCCGTCTATGAGACAATTTTATGTTTTCTTAACAAGTCTCATGGAGTTGTATTGATTTAGGAACTCACCCCTTATATAGGTTCGTTCAACCCTTGAACCTATTGAGCGATGTGGCCTGGGAGCTCATCCCCTTACATGACCCTTGCCATGGAGTTTTTTGCTAGGTTCTCAACCTGATCTTAGGATAGAAAGACAAGTTTGATAAAACAACTTCATTCATTTAAGCAATACTTGCTTTTTACAAAAGGTATTCATACATTTTGATACAAACCAAACTTTCATGTTTAAACGTGGAACCTTTTCAAGGTTTTGCCGTTCCAATGCCTTGGAAGCCTTTTGCCTTCTGAGTCAGCCAACTTGTAGGATCCGCCCTTGTGTGCTTCAAGGATGGTGTATGGACCCTCCCATTTTGGGCCAAGCTTTCCTTGATTTTCTTTCTTGCTGGCTTCGTTGTTTCTGAGGACCAGGTCCCCTGGCTTGAAACGTTCATTCTTGACTTTCTTGTTGTAGTAAGCTTCCATCTGTTGCTTGTATTTGGCTTCTTGAATTGCGGCTTGATCTCTTGCTTCCTCTAGGAGTTGTAAATTCAACATGGTCTCTTTTTGGTTTGTTTTGGGATCCATGTTGACAATTCTTTGGGTTACAACTCCTATCTCGGCAGGGATCACAGCTTCGGATCCAAATACCAAGTTGTAAGGTGTTTTCTTATGGCTTGTTTTTTCGGTTGTTCTAATTGCCCATAGGACACTAGGCAATTCTTCAAGCCAGTTGCTTTCGTATCTTCCCAATCTTGTCTTGATGCCTTCTACTATGCTTCTATTTGTTCTTTCAACCTGGTCATTTGATTGCGGATAAGCCACTGAGCTAAAAACTTGATCGGTTTTGTATTCCTTGCACCAAGTGCTGAAAGGCTTCTCAGCAAATTGTCTTCCGTTATCAGTGACAAGTACTCCCGGCAATCCATAACGGCAAATAATGTTCTCCCAAACAAAGTCAATGACCTGTTTTCCCGTGATTTTGGCAAGTGGTTTGACCTCGGGCCACTTGGTGAAGTAATCTACTGCCACCAACAAGAATTTTACCCCTCCTTTGCTTGGGGGAAATGGACCAACAATGTCCATTCCCCATTTATAGAATGGCCAAGCCGAGGTTATCGGGACTAAGTCATGCTTGGGACTTTTTGGGATTGGTGCATGAATCTGGCAAGCATCACATTTCTTCAATTCTTCGGCTGTATCGCGATGCATTGAAGGCCAGAAATATCCAAGGTTCATGAGCTTTGCAACTACCGACCTAGCTCCAAAGTGAGCTCCACATACACCTTCATGAATTTCCTTGATCAAATACTTACTTTGCTCGGGACCGACACATCTTAGCAAGGGAGCGAGGTAACCCTTTTTGTAAAGGGTTTCTCCTTGTAGTATGTATTGCCTTGTCTTGATTTCAACCCTTTTAGCTTCCACTTGATCATTGGGTAATTCACCATTTTTCAGGAACTTTTTTATGGGAGTCATCCAGTTTGGATCTTCTTCGGTAACCACGTCTTGAACCTCCAATTCATTAATGGATGGGGCCTTCAACACTTCTACCAGTACCTTCTTGGTGAGGTGGGCAAAAGTAAGAGATGCAAGTTTACTTAGGGCATCGGCCTTTTTGTTTTGAGATCTGGGGATCTGTTTGATGTTACACGCTTGGAAGGTACTCATCAGTTCCTTGGATTTTTCTCTGTATTTTTTCATGTTGGGCTCTTTAGCTATGTAGCTATCATTCACTTGGCTTGAAACCAGCAACAAATTCGTGAACACTTCAAGCTTTTCAACCTTCATTTCTTTGGCTAGCCTTAGGCCGGCTATTAGTGCTTCGTATTCAGCCTCGTTATTGGTGGTCTGGAAATCAAAACGGAGAGCATATGTGAATTCCAACCCTTCTGGATTGATCAAAATTAACCCAGCCCCTGACCCTTCAACGCTTGAAGCCCCGTCGGTAAAAAGCTTCCAGGCTTCAGGGTTGGAGGGTTCAGTGGTGGTAGTGTTTACTTCAGTGGCTGTTTGGTTTGGGACTTCCACAATGAAATCAGCCAATACTTGGGCTTTGATAGCCTTTCTTGGGACATAGGTGATGTTATGTTCACCCAGTTCTATGGCCCATTTGGCTAATCGCCCCGAGTTTTCTGGTTTTTCAAGCACACTCTTAATAGGTTGGTCGGTGACCACTTGCATGGGGTGTGCTTGGAAGTACCTTCGAAGCCTCCTAGTTGTTTGAACTAGGGCTAGGGCAAGTTTTTCAAGGGGAGGATATTTCGTTTCAGCTAATTTTAAAGTTTTGCTGAAAAAATAAACGGGTACCTGGGCCTTGTCTCGTTCAATGGTGAGGACTGCACTGATGGCCTCGTCCGTGATTGAGAGGTACACCGATATTAACTCCCCGGCTTTTGGTGCCGCAATGTCTGGTAGGGAAGCTGGATATTGCTTCATCTGGTTGAAAGCTTCTTCAGCTTCTTCGGTCCATTTGAAATCCTTCTTATCTGAGCAGTTCTTGAGCGTTTTGTAGAAGGGCAGAGACCTTTCGGCCAACTTTGAGGTAAAACGCTTCAAGGCTGCAAGCTTCCCGTTCAAGCTTTCAACCTCCTTCTTGGTCTTTGGTGGCTTGGTTTCAAGGACGGCTTTCACTTTGTTAGGGTTGGCTTTGATGCTTTGTTTTCCAACAATGTAACCCAAGAATTTTCCCTCCTCGAATCCAAATGAACATTTTTCTGGGTTAAGCTTCATGTTAACCTTTCTGAGGTTCTTGAAAGTTTCTTGGATATCATCGAGCATTTGATATTCCGTCTTGCTTTTAATCACCAAGTCATCGACATATGCCTCCATGTTTTTGCCAATTTGGCTTTCGAAGGCTTTGTCAACGAGCCGTTGATAGGTTGCCCCGACATTCTTGAGGCCGAAAGGCATCTTTTGATAACAAAAGATCCTTTTATCCGTGTGAAAGGCTGTCTTTTCCTCATCCTCTTTCTTCATGAGGATCTGGTGATAACCTTTGTATGCGTCAAGAAAGCATTTGAACGAGTAACCTGTGAGGGAGTCAACCTTGAGATCAATTTCCGGTAGTGGATAGCAATCCTTAGGGCAAGCTTTGTTAAGATCCTTAAAGTCTATGCACATCCTCCAAGAGTTGTCTGGTTTCTTGACCATAACCGGGTTTGCAACCCATGATTGGTACTTGACTTCTCGGAGAATACCGGCCGACACAAGCTTTTCAACCTCTTGGCAGGCTGACAGACTCCTCTCGGGTGCCAGGCTTCTTTTCTTTTGGACCACAGGCTTGACATTCGGTGGTATTCTTAGCTCATGCTCGGCAATGTCCCGAGGGATCCCGGTCATATCTTCTGGACACCAAGCGAATACATCGCTGTAATGTGTTAGCAACTTTTCAACGTATGAAAGAGTCTCTTGAGAAAGGTTTGGGTTGACCCTTATTCTTTGTTCAGGGTACTTAGGGTTTATGACCAACCTTTGCCTTTCTTCTTCACTATTTGAGTTTTCACCTTCAACCATGTAGGCCTCCTGAGAGGGTTGAAGGGTTGCTATGCCCCTCTCGGTAGGAAACTTGACTGTGCCATGGCCAACAGACACGGCCATGTAAAATGCACATTGTCCTGGTCTTCCAATGATCACGTCATAGCTTGAGGGGATATTAATAACCACAAAGGTGAGTGGTTGAGTTCTTTCTTTTAAACCTTCACCGAAACGAACATTAAGTGTCAGTTGCCCTAAAGACTTGAGGGGTATGTCGGCGATACCTTTTATAGAGGTTCCAGAGGGTTGAAGCCTTGAACGTTCTTCATTGCTCAAACGGTTGAAAAATTTTTCGAACATGATTTCAGTGGCTGCCCCCGTGTCTATGTATGCCCTATATGTTTGCAATGTTCCCACGGTAGCTTCTACCACAAGAGGGTTAGAGAGAGGGTCTTTCTCCGTTGGGGGGAAGCAAACACACTGAAGCTCCCAAGCTTCCAACCGCTGTCTTTTATGAGGAACCCTTCCATCGAAATCCACCATATTGACTTCCTTACCCTTTCCTTCAGCCATTTTGTCCCGGACTCCCTTTACCAAATGAACGAGTTCTCCGGATTTAACAGCCTCTTCTATTCTTTTCTTGAGTTGGAAGCAATCATTGGTGTGGTGACCTTTTTCTTAGTGAAACTCGCAGTATTGGGTGGAGTTCTCGTTCTTCCTGCTCTTGGGGAGAGGCCTAGGAGGCCGAAAGTTTTGTTTAACTTCTTCTGTTGCAAGGATTTCTTGAGGGGTCTTTATGAGGGGTGTGAAATTTATGCCTTTTTCCCTGCTTGAAGGGTTCCGACCTTCAGACCTTCGAGGGTCTGAACCCTTTGACCGCCTGTCATAGGAGTTGAAGTTCCCCCTTTTTCTAGCTGGACTATTGCTTCTCCAGCCGGACCCTCTTTTTCTTTGTTCCTTAATGTCAACTGCCTCCTCTCCCCGGATGTGGGCTTCAGCCCTTTCGAGAGCTTCTTCTAAGGTCTTGGGTAGAGATTTGTTGAAATCTCTTGTGAGATACTTAGAGGTGATGGCATTCATGAAGCCTGCCACTCTCATTTTCTCATCTGCCCCTACATAAGTTAGACCTTCCTTCTTGTATCGTTCAATGAACGCACGAAGACTTTCATCATCACGTTGTTTTATCTGTAAGATCACTGTTGCGTCTTTGACATATCGCCTTTTTTGGGAGAAATTGGCCAAGAAACCCTTGCTAAGGTCGTCGAAGCTTCAAACGCTTTGAGCAGGTAGATCGTTGAACCAGATTCTGGCGGATCCAACAAGGGTTTGCATGAACATTAGGCAACATTCAGCGTTTGACCATTTCTCTATCCGGGCGGCACCGGTGAAGATCTGAAGATGGTCCTCAAGATCTTCAGTCCCATCATACGTCCTGATGTGGGATGGCATCTTAATCTTTGATTGGAAATCATAATCGGCTATCTGCCTTGAAAAGCATGAAAGGTTACTTGGCTTGTATGGTTTAGCCAAGTCTTCTTCAGCCCTTGCATCCATATTATTGCTATTGCCGTTATTTCCCTGAGTGGCTAACACTTGATTGATGAAGTGTTGCCATGGGAAGTTGGCCATCATCTGGGTCATCATGTTGGGCATGGGGTTGAAGCCTTGAAGGCTTCCTGGGCCAACGGAGCGGTTTATCCCGAGGGGAGCACTCATAACAGCACTTCGTGCTAAAGGGAGCACGGACAGAGCTTGCTCCCATGTGGTTGTTATAGATGCTGGATAGCTTGTTACTGGGGACTGTAGGAGCTGATCAAGGGTTAGCTCATGTCCCAAAGGAGCACCACTAGTAATTGGTTGGGAAGAGAAGACAGGATGCACCGTAGGATTTGTCATAGTGGACAGATAAGGGTGAGGGTTTGAAAGATTACTGGGACCAGCCTCACTTCTTGTTGCAAAAAGAGGGGGAGGTGGCCCAGGAGACAACGTTGGTTCAGGTTCATCATAGTCTAAACGAATCCTCACTCCCTTTTCTCTTTCTTTACTCACATGCTGGTTGAGAAGGGACCTTAGCTTAAGGAAATTGTTGGCAACCCCTTCAGGGGTGAGTTCAACACATGCTGGGGCGTCGGAGACACCGATATTGGGAGATGGAACTCCAGATCTAGACGGAGTTGGTGTGTTGAAGTTGAGGAACTCGGGTGTGCTCCCCGGAGTTGAGAAAGAAGTTGGTATGGGCACGTGAGCTTGGCTACTACCCGGGGTAGAAGTGTTTGGGATCTGATTTACTTCTTCCGGGGATCCACTTTTAGACATGGTGGTTTTAAGTGAAAAGAGCTACACTACTAGGTCTTTTTGAGAAGAAATAGCGGCGTGGCCCCACGGTGGGCGCCAACTTGTTGATGCAACAAATATAAGACCAACGGTGGTAGCTAGACTGGCAAGGCAAAAGGGTTGAAGGGTTCAACTTTGCCTAACGCAGGTCGTGGGGTCCCCCCACGTTTGCAAGACGTGGAAGGAGGTTCACTAGTTTATTGTTGTTCTTTGCTATGGATCCTCCTCTGAAATGCACTCAGATTCGGAAGTGGTAGCAAAGGGAATGTGTGTGTTGGATGTGAAAGGGAGTGACTTGTATGAAACAAGCACTCAATGTGAATGACCAGAGATTAGAGAATCAGAGCTGGTCAGGAGATGTTTTATGAAGTAAATGAAGTGTCAATTTATAAGAGGAGACATCTCCCGAAGTAGAATGTATTAGACTAGTAACCTTGCTTTGCAGTGGAGGGCTTGCCCTTTCGGGGGTTAAAGCCTTTTGACCCCTGGATAATAGCGTGCATTGTGCAGACCTGCTTTGCTTTTGCGGCTGTGAGTTGGTGAAGCGATCTCCGGATGTGACTGGCCACTATTTCCGCATTGCTTTTCCCACATCACAGCTTTTCAACCATTGAACTGTTTAACCATTTGAGCGTTTACACATTTAGTCATTTTATTTAGTCTCGGGCTACCCCCGTCATCATACCTCAATTCAAGGAAATTGTTGGCAACCCCTTCAGGGGTACGTTCAACACGTGGTGGGGTGCCAGAGACACCAACATTAGGGGAAGGGACTCCGGATCTGGACGGAGTTGGAGTGTTGAAAGTGAGAAACTCGGGAGTGCTCCCCGGAGTTGAGAAAGAAGTTGGTATAGCCACATGAGTTTGGCTAGTACCCGGGGTAGAGGTGTTTGGAATCTGATTTACTTCTCCCGGTGATCCACTTTCTGACATGGTAGTTTCAAGAGAAAAGAGCTACACTACTAGGTCTTTTGAGGAGAAATAGTGGCGTAGCCCCACGGTGGGCGCCAACTTGTTGATGCAACAAATAATAGACCAAGGATAGTAGCCGGGCCGGTTAGGAAAGAGGGTTGAAGGGTTCAACTTTGCCTAATGCAGGTCGTGGGGTCCCCCCACGTTTGCAAGACGTGGAGAGAGGTTCACTAGATTATTTTTGTTCTTTGCTGATGATCCTCCTCTGAAGTGTGTTCAGATTCGGATGTACAAGCAAAAAGAATGTGTGTGTTGATCGTGAAAGAAAGTAACTTGCATAGAGCAAGTACTCGAGAGCAATGATCAGAGATTCTCCAAGAAACAGGGCTAATCGGAATGCCTTCTTCAGTAAATGAAGTGTCTAATTTATAGGAAAAGACATTGCTCAAAGAAGAATGTATTTGACTAGTGAATATGCTTGCAGTGGGGGTTTTGCCTTTTTTGGGGGTTGAAGGCTTTGACCTGCGGGTAAAAGAGTGTGTTCTGTGGATCCGAGTTGCTTTTGTGGCTGGTGGGTTGGTGAAGCAATCCAAAGATGTGACTATTTACTGTTCCCGTATTGCTTTACCCCATCTCCCAGCTTTTCAACCTTTGAACCGTTTAACCTTTCGAGCGTTCATGTATTTAAGTCATTTTTATTTGATCTTGGGCTACCCCCGTCATCAGAGGCGGAAGGATCTTAGGGTACTGAGGGCACGCTTCTGCTGCTCAGGTTGTGCGGCAACATCCCCGCAAGGCGTGTAGGTAGGGCTCACAGATAGAGGGCTCGGGTATAACTAGTCTCGCTGGTGTGTTGAAGGAATATGGAGATCGGGTAGTTTGGACTCATCGGCTTCCACCTCCACCAATTCGGGTAGTTTGAAAATTGAAGATGTAGCATACAAGTAGTTTGGATTCATTGGCTTACACCTCTAGTACCCTTAGATCGGTTTTAAAGCAATTTAATATGTTTGCTTAAAATCAAACCTATGTTTCGTCCATGTTTAAATACCGGAGTAGACAAGTCGATTGGAACAAAAACCAGCAAGGAAAACAATTCAAAACTAATTGAATGAATTAGTTGGGTTTCATCAAGGCCTATATAGGGTTGTAACCGAACCGAATGGAGCCTTGTTCATGTCCGTTCGTCTAACATAAACTTGTTCACAAACAATTCACCAACACGTATCGAACGAGAATTTTTGTTCGTGTTCATTCATTAAAGAAACTTATTCACAAACATTTCATGAACACAAAGGAATATATACAATTTTAGAAAATAAAAAAAAACAAGATTCTTGAACCCAAAATCGCCTTGTTAAGAACTTGATATAACACAAACTTTTCATGAACACAAATAAACATATACCATTTTAGAAAAAAAAAAAAAAAAAAAAAACAAGATTGTTGATCCCAAA
Source organism: Helianthus tuberosus (assembly GCA_030545235.1). Classification (NCBI taxonomy): domain Eukaryota; kingdom Viridiplantae; phylum Streptophyta; class Magnoliopsida; order Asterales; family Asteraceae; genus Helianthus; species Helianthus tuberosus. The sequence goes on from CM060436.1 coordinate 37,587,034, forward strand.
ATCCCCTTGTTAAGAACCTGATATTACAATCATAAACAAAACTATTCCAAAACAAAGGCACTAAGTTAGATATAATAAGCAATTAAGCATAAACATGATTATCCAAAAACTGTTGATCAGTTCTGTTTAGACATAATGGAAAAAATGAAAACATACCTTTGATTGCATCAGTACAGGCCAGCAGAGAATCCAGATGTAGTCGCAGCATTAGTGTTCAACATGATTGTTAGCTTGATCTGGTTCCTCCTTAGGGTGCAATCTAATGATGGTGATGAGAGAACCGATAAAGGGTAATCGGCTATGGAGAGGAGGTTGATTGATGTTATGAGTAATTAGGTTATGTGTCTAACCTTGAAACCTCTACATTAGTCTCCTTATATAAGCACCCAGGAGTAAACCCTAATTAGTTAATAAGGGTAATTAGGCCCATCAACAATTACCAACTAATTATTTAACAGGATTGTTATATATTTTGATCCATATAATGTAAATGATTATAATGGCTACTAGATTAAATATAAAATAAATATATTTAAACTTACATTCTCCCACTTAGTCGAGTAATCATTTACTATGAGTATTAGGTAAGCCTTATCAGGAGTTAACACTCATTTTAGCCTTAAACAAGTACTATAGCAGAGAAATACAACCGTTGAATCATTATGCGACTCAGGGCCCCCATTAATCATACTATAGCCTTAATTTAAAACCTAATCGTTATGATCAAAATATGCATAAGCCCTTTGTTTGATTTGTAACTTTATTTGTCTATATGCCGTTATGTCGACTTGACATATTCTTAGAGACATACAAAATCAAACTGATGAGGAAAATTAACTAATACTTAGTCATTCATAGTACGATATGCAATGGCGCACGGCCATTAATTTATACCCGTCTATGAGCTCTCTTAATAAGACCTATGGGTAATAGCCCTTCAGTTATAGGATCCTTAAGCATATCATGAATGTATTCGATATAAAACTTAGTTTCCTCAATTCGTTCATAAACGAATAATTAATTGCGTATCAAAATTTAATGCAGCACCTCTTGAACTGTTACTGTTCAAGGAGTCATGGTAGCTGACTTTATCACACTAAGTCTTCAAAACATTAATTATATGGAGTTAATAAACTGATGAGTCCACTGATAAATTTCCAACAACATTTAGTAACTATATTATGTCGTTATAACTTAGGTTGTTAATATCAGTGCATTATGACTCCTCCATGAAATAGGTTTTGTCTGCTGACATAAAGATATACCCGAAATTACATTTTATCATCTTTGAATATCTCAAAGTTAGAGTAATAAACCGGTTTTAATTCTCACTTCTTCTTCAAATTATAGCTTCTCGTTTCTTTTAAAGATATTGTAATACTCCATTAGATGCTTCACATTAATCTAGACATATCTAGTGTGTTGCAATGTGAGTAATATCTAAACGAGTATAGACTTAAACTTACATAAGGCTTCCAATTAATGAAGCGTAAGGAAATAATCTCATTTACCATATTATCCTCTAAAGGAGAGCAATATTGTTTGTTACATATGTAAGGACCCATTTAATGTTAAACTTATGGAACGGAACTAATATCCCATTGGGTCTATCTCAGTATGTTATGATATCAATCACGTAAGAGATATCTCTGAGATTTATTATATCAAAGTTTGTGTTAACAATGCTTCGACTTATGTAACATATACTTGTCAAAAGAATGTCATCTATATAGACAAGTTTATTTTAGTTGCTCCCACTCATCTTGAGGTAGGTACATTAATCCACTTGATTCTTGATGAAAATAATTACGTTAGCTTTTCATCACATTATGATGTTTGCATTAACCCATACATGGATTTTATTGGCTTACAAATAAAGTGTTCTTTAACCTTCAGTTTAGAACTTTCAGGTTGTTTTATGAACATGTAAATATGTCAGCCATTTGTTAAGGAAAATTGTTTTTAATGTTCATCTAATGTAGCTTTAAACTATTATAAGCTACTAGAACAGTGATGATCCTCAAAGAAATCTTTGATAATTTATCTCTTTCTAAGTATAACCTTTGACAATCAATCATGCCTCTTTGTGTCTTAACGCTTATATTAGGATTTGATTTAGTTATGAACACTCTTAGATAATTCAATCAAATCCCAAACGTTATACGAACACATAAAATCAGTTTTACTAGAAAACTATTTTATTCCATTTAGAAGATTGATTGACACTAATGGCTTAATTTGAAGAGATAGGATCGGTAAACTTTTCCAAAGTCCATTTCAACTTCATTAGGGAGGTTATGTAATCATCAAAGTTAGTAGGTTTTTAAACCTAGATGACCTCCTGAGTTGATTATTGGGTTTCAAAAGTTTCAGTTTTATAGATTAGCTCTTGGTTAGGTTGCTATCATTTTCAGGATTCTAAGTTTGTAAGAGTTGGTGCAGTATGGTGTACAAGAGGTGTAATCGGAGTTAAATTAGTGAAATTTAATGACACTCTTCCCCCCGCCTCTTGTATTCCTTGCAAGTCATGATAAGGACTTTGACTTCTCCTCTTGTTGAGGATTATGTTAGTTTAGGTAAGAAATCTAAGTGTGCCCACAATTAAGCAATAATGAAACTTTTATAAGAGTAGCATTAGATTTTAAGGAGACAAGTTATGATAGAACAGTGTCAAGATGGAGCAGTGTCTTGTACAAGAGGTGTAAATTTAGGTAATGTAAAATTTTCACTCCCCACCTCTTGCAACTATTGCAAGTTATTATTAAGACACTTAATGCTCCCACTAGTTGCAAGAGGTGGGGAGTGAAAATTTTACATTACCTAAATTTACACCTCTTGTACAAGACACTGCTCCATCTTGACACTGTTCTATCATAACTTGTCTCCTTAAAATCTAATGCTACTCTTATAAAAGTTTCATTGTTGCTTAATTGTGGGCACACTTAGATTTCTTACCTAAACTAACATAATCCTCAACAAGAGGAGAAGTCGAAGTCCTTATCATGACTTGCAAGGAATACAAGAGGCGGGGGGAAGAGTTGGTGCAGTATGGTGTATAAGAGGTGTAATCGGAGTTAAATTAGTGAAATTTAATGACACTCTTCCCCCCGGATCTTGTATTCCTTGCAAGTCATGATAAGGACTTTGACTTCTCCTCTTGTTGAGGATTATGTTAGTTTAGGTAAGAAATCTAAGTGTGCCCACAATTAAGCAACAATGAAACTTTTATAAGAGTAGCATTGGATTTTAAGGAGACAAGTTATGATAGAACAGTGTCAAGATGGAGCAATGTCTTATACAAAAGGTGTAAATTTAGGTAATGTAAAATTTTCACTCCCCACCTCTTGCAACTATTGCAAGTTATTATTAAGACACTTAATGCTCCCACTGATCTTTAATCTCTAGAATGCTACAAGAGAAGTTTCAATGAACTACGTGACGTGGGAACCAATCACATATACGTTAGACTTTATTTGATTTCTTTAATGTCTAGATATCATAAGAAACTTTAGGGACATATTTAATAGAAATCTTATTAAGTATATATATGAATAGATTTCTTCTAAGACCGTGTGCCATATGCGACAAAATTTAGATACTAGTTGATAGTCTTTTAAATGATAAATGAATTATGTCTGAATATTCCATTTGGAATAAGTTCCACGAATGTCAATGAATGACTTATGATGGACCCATACTTATTCCTTAAGCCAAGTAATATTTAGGGCTATAACATCATGATTTAAAATCACTTAGAATGAGATTAGATAAAAAATCATCCTCATTAACCATGTCATGATTTCTCATGAATTTTGGTTATAATGGATGAAATTTGTAAGTCTCATTTTCCTTTTGTCAAATTCTCATTTATATGATGACAAAAGTTGTGAAAGTGTAAGGTATCATCTAGTTTTATCTTAGTAATGTTTCAATCCAGATATTTAGAACAAATAAAATGAGAATTTAAGGTAAGTGTGACTTTATGTTGACTATGCAAACCTCACAACCTTCATAACATTGCTTAATTATGATACTATATTCTGATTAATCTTCAGAATATATAAGGTATCGAAAAGCGTTGTTAGAAGACTGCTTATTATGGTTCTTATAGTCTTAACATTTAATTTTGTCACTACTCTCATGTTAGTTATTTGTTGACTTCTGGTAAGGAAACCTATGGAACTAGAGTCAACTAATCATGTATTAATTGGAATATTAAAATTAGCAGACTTAAATATCATTAGTAAGTGACTGTCTAATTAATTTATCCAACTGTTCTCTAGAATAATGGATAGTCTCGTTGCTTATGTCTAGTCTAATCACATAATTATGCACTGAGATTTTCCCTTGAAGAACCTTAAAGTTGGAATTTTTACTTGTAATTTGTCTATGGACCTTAGACTTAATCTGGAATAACTTTAGTGATAGCAATTATGTTAGAGGGATCTTGATTATTATAAGAGACATCATGTTCAATTTATCCTATTCATCATGCTCTACTTTTCTTCTGTAGTGCTTTATCAGAAGAGAGCAATAGGATTATCGTGTCTTAAGAGATAATCAAGGATTTAATTTAAGAGCTAATTCTTATAGAAACTTTAAGCAAAACATATTAGATTTAGGAATTAGAGTGGATGAGATATAGACTTATAGAAGAAAATTATAGTGAGTAAAATTATGGGTACTAAGAATAAGGCAGACGAAATGATCATAAAAAATTAATTAAGGATCATTAATATAAGGATCATTGTGTGAAGAGGTTGTGATATGTCTATTACTAACATCAAAATAATAGACTATTTAAAGTTCTACTTAAACGAAAACAAATCAGCTTTGGCCAGAAGTGTAATCATTTAAGCATATGTGCAAAGTGGTTGTAACAAATCAGCTTTGGCCAGAAATTGAGAGAATCACTTTAGTTATGCACTTGTTAAGTATGCCATCTATGAAGGAATTAAATCAGCTTTGGCCAGATATTAAGACATTCATGTTTATGATGCACACTTAACATAGTTTTCGTAATACTTGAACGATAAGTAGATGTATCAAATCAGCTTTGGCCAGAAATGATACATCAGAAGCTCATTCAAGTAAAGCCATTTTGGTTTTGTAAAACATTATTTGATCCTTATTAATTAACTAACTAATTACAAAAACCAATTATATAGTAGCAAACCACCTGTTAGCGCGGATCGAACTCCGCGGTGAGTTCGCTGAGGGGTGCAGGGGACAACGTGCCCCCGCACGGGGTTCGGGGCGGAGCCCCGAGCTAAAATTTAGTTCACATTAACTGCTCAATAAAGTAACAGGATTTCGAATAAGTCTTGAAATTTTATTAACACTCCTGATTTCGGATGAATCATGAATGTCTTGGATTCATCCGAGATGATGATTTCGAATCATTTCGGACCATCCGAAATGGACCATTTCGAATGATCTCAGATGTGTCCAAGACGCCTAAGTCGAGTCATTTCGGATGATTTCGGATACATTTCGGATGATTTCGGATGATGATGCTTAGTCCAAGATTCATCCGAAATGGTGATGCTTAGTCTGAAATGATCCGTGATGCTAAGTCCAAAATGTTCAAGCAGTTATTGATCCGTGATGGATAAGCATAAGTTCATCCGTAATGATCAGTCCTTGATGATTTCGGATTCATCCGACATGTGTTCTTCAAGCCACACAAAAAATCCTTAATTTAAGCAGTTATTAATTGATAAGGTTCAAAATCCGAAATCTTAGGGATTATGGGATTAGGTTTTTGTTTAGATATTAATTATATTTATCTGTTTATTTCGAAAATTATATCCATTAATAATAATAATAGATTTCGAAAAAATTAAGTAGATAAAATGGATCAAACAGAAACAAAAACACCCAATAATCTGAATTCATTCCAAAACTAAGGGAATTTTCGAATTTTCTGATGAACAAGTGATGAACCCTAAAAAAAACATTCAAACATTCATCCGAAATCTGGAAATTTTATAACACATTTTAAGCATAATTTCGGAACAGTAAAAATTTAATGAACTTTCATCCGTAATGCATCTGTAATAATGAAACCCCAGATCCGTAATGATCCGAAATGATCCGAGATGCATTCGAGATGACAAAACCCAGATCCGTAATCATCCGTAATGATCCGTAATGATCCGAGATGCATTCGAGATGACAAAACCTAGATCCGTAATCATCCGTAATGATCCATAATGATGATTTCGGATGGCAAAACGGGATTTTATTAAGGTTTTCAAAACTGTTTTCCAGTTTTATTCCAGATTTATGGATACAAAAACAGAACCGACTAATCAACATATGCTCGGATACCACATGTTGATCAGTTCTGTTTAGACATAATGGAAAACATGAAAACATACATTTGATTGCATCAGTACAGGCCAGCAGAGAATCCAGATGTAGTCGCAGCATTAGTGTTCGACATGATTGTCAACTTGATCTGATTCCTCCTTAGGGTGCAATCTAATGATGGTAATGAGAGAACCGATAAAGGGTAATCGGCTATGGAGAGGAGGTTGATTGATGTTATGAGTAATTAGGTTATGTGTCTAACCTTGAAACCTCTACATTAGTCTCCTTATATAAGCACCCATGAGGAACCCCTAATTAGTTAATAAGGGTAATTAGGCCCATCAACAATTACCAACTAATTATTTAATAGGATTGTTATATATTTTGATCCATATAATGTAAATGATTATAATGGCTACTAGATTAAATATAAAATAAATATATTTAATCTTACAAAAACAAGGTTTCTAAGATTTATGTTTCAAATGACTTTTCTACCAATGGGGTGGTGGTCCATTGGCAAAGGCAAAATCTTTAAACACTGTGGGAGAGGGGAGGTCTTGGGTTCAAGTCCCACAGACAGCAGGGAAAATAAAAGAAATTTGCCGTTAAAAAAATGACTTTTGTTCTTGTTCATTCATTTAAGAGAATTTGGATTTTAATAATCACACCTTTTGGTGGTTGGCCAATAACAATTTCACATTCAAAAATTCATACAGGCAGTCCTACCTTTTAGAAAAAAAATTCACTGAACCTTCGTTAAGAAAACATAACTCGAATTTCAAACTGATGTTTTAGGGCTTTTGATTAGAATGAGGATACGAGTCGATTGATGTAAAACTTACCTCAAAACGATGCTCCAAACGGCTTGATTTTTGTTAATTGGAAGTTTAAACATCCGAATTGAAGCACCGTTTCATCGTTCGGAACACTGTTTCGATGTAAGTTTACATCAATCGACTCGTATCCTCATTCTAATCAAAGTTTACATCAATCGACTCGTATCATCGTTCTAATCAAAAGCTCTAAAACATCTGTTTGAAATTCAGAAGAAAAAAAATTAACTCCGTTAAGTTTTTTAACAGATGTTCAGTGAAAAAAAAATTAAAGATGGGATTGCGAGTTGAGATTTTTAAAATCCATTTTCCTTCATTTAATTAATCTAACAAAATTTATTATTTATGTTCATTCATTAAACGATCAAACATCCCCTTGAACAGTTCACAAAAGATTCGCCAGTTCGTTTACAACTTTATATATAGATATAGCAAGTAAGAGTGTCTCACGTTAGTTTAAAGCAATTTAAATCATCAATCTAGGTTTCAACCAACGTTTTGAATGCCATACCTAGAAATCGACAACAGATGTGGTTCATAATGGCGGTTGGACCGTAAAATCATTACTAGATTATGCGTAATGGTTAACGCCCTATAAGGGGCATTTATCACCACACTAGCATCATAATGCCCTTCCAAAAATGTGCAACGGTTAATTCCTCTTGATGCCCATTTCATTCAATACTTTTCATTTTGTTCTCCTATTTAGGCTAGAAATGCCCTTATAACGCCCAAGGGAATGATGCTAGGGGCGTTATCTAACCCTTTTACGCCCCTATAATGCCCATTACGCATGCCTTAGTTTTTGAACCGGTTCAATGCCTCATCAAAAAGGTCAAAATGTAGCTGGGCCTCACATAGGAGGTAAGAAGAAAAGCTTTTAGAGCAACTTAAACCATCTGCACATATAAAATCTAATATTTTTGGATTCCACATCAATCAGGTATGTATGTTATTGAAAATGTCAATATAAGAATCAAATCCGCAACGAAAATTGTAAAATATAAAAGGACAAGCTATATCTATAACAAATCTTTCATGTGATGTGAAGTCAGTACTCAGGTCAAAACTAAATAACATTCATGACTGCCCCATACAAGAGAATTCTCTTGTTAATGCCAATCTCATCATCATCATCATGGTCATATCTACTCTGTTAAAACCATTAGACGTTGCCAGATAAGCGGAATAGCTTATCGTGGAGGTGGTGAAGGTACATTTGCTTTGGCGAATCCAACCCAAGCCACAATGGTAACCGCAAGAATAACCCATCCAAATATATCATACTTCAGATCGCTGCTCTTTTGCGTCTTTGGACCCTACACAAACAATTAGAATTTAAAAAATCAGCAATAATTTTAATTCATATTCATATTATTAATTATTATTATTATTATTAGATATAACAATTTATGTAGCTTCTTAGCTACAGTTAATTGCAGTTCATTATTAGTTAGATATAACAATTTATGTAGCTTCTTAGCTACAGTTAATTGCAGTTCAGCCACTAAGACTTAATCACCACCTCAAGCTTTTTTTTTCTTTAGTTTTTGATCTTTAAGTTAAAGTTTATTTTACTCCCCTTCGAGTTTTAAAAATTGTCACTTTTGTTCATTTTCTAAAAACTTTTTGACCCCCTCTCAATACGTGTCGGTATAAATGCGAGCCCGTCTACGTTTTACGTCACGTGAGTTGGTTGGTGTTATAAATTTGTGTTTTCCTTTTATATTTTTTTTCCGGTTTTGGTTGTTGTTGGCTTGCTACCTGCCCCCAACGCTGGTAGGACGACTTTACGCTCCCCACCCTGCAACGCATGGGGCTTAAAACTAGTTTCATACAAAAAGAGACATGCTTATACCATAGGAATATGACGGTTTGAGCTATAGGTGACAAATTTGGTTGAGCCGGTTGGTTAACAGCTCAAAATATAGTTAAACCAAATCGGGTCAAGTCAGGTTGGGTGATCCAGAAGAACCTTTGTCCAAAATGTTTACTTTTCTACTAGATAATTAGTGTCAAATTTGATTACAAAAGCTACACCATTTCAGTAATATATAAATAACTTGAATAAAATGATTCAAGAGGTTTCATGCATTAAAAGTGTAGGATATAGCATATATATGCTGCTAACACCACGGGTATGTTTGGCAAAAGTAGCTGGTGGCTGGTAGCTGGAAGCTGGTGGCTGGAAGCTGTTAGCAGGTAGCTGTAGCTTTTTAGATATATTTGGTGTTTGATAGAGTAGCTGGAGCTTTTAATAAAATGTATAAAATGACCAAAATGGACATAAGTAAAAATTTAGAAAGTTGGTGCATTAAAAAGTTCCTTATTTTTAGAGGTTAAAATAGTCATTTTTTCCCTAAAAGCTTGTAGCTCCTAAACGCTACTAGTAGTAGCGTTTAACCAAAAGTTTCAAGCTCCTAACCTAAAAGCTTAAAGCTCCTTCAACCAAACAAGACTTTTTATTGAGTAGTAGCTTTTTCTTAAAAGCTTAAAGCTAGAAGCTCCTAAAAGCTCCATGCCAAACATACACCACATAAGCTAGGGTAAAAAGAAAAAAGTTCACATTTTTAATCCTAACTTCCGGATCCCCTTCATTTACTGTTAGCAACATGCCAACTCGGGGTGTAAGTGAGCCGAGCTACTCAAGCTCAAATCAAGTCAAGCATAAACTAACTCGAGCAATCTAACTTGAAGCTAATTTAGTAAATAAGCTCCATCTATAATTATTAGTTACATAGAGTAGGGTTCATGCGAGAACCACCCTTTATCACGGGAACCAATGTGAACACAACAAACAGTGAACCCCCCACCCCACGTCCCCACCACCACCCAAAAACCTAAACAACCCCCCCCCCCCCCCCCCCAAACCCAAGCTACATGCTAAAAACTAAACCCCAAAACTAAATGCTAAGAAGTTTTTTTACAGTTAAATCGAGACTTTTTTTAAAAAAAGTTTATAAATAAAATGTTACGAATTTTTATGGAAAAATTTAAAAAAAATGTGTGTTTTTAAGCTTTTTAAGTAGTTTTGGTTGTGTTCACACTGCTTCTCGCAATAAATTGTGGTTACTAAAAACTATACCTCGCAAAAACCCAAACAAGCCTAGCTCTAGCCAGTAAGCTTACGCACAAACTGACCTTGAACTTTACACAATGCCAAAAACGAGTTGCGTTCGAGGTTTACCGAGCTCAAGTTTGGCCAGGCTTATTTACACAAAGTCACAAACTTGCATGCTGCTAACAACTCACATCAGTTTCCCTTAAAAAGTACACTTAAAGACAACAACTTTGACAAATCACCTATTTAGCTAATTTTTTATTTTACAAGTTCGACAAGATGTGATTACAAAAAGTATCATTATTTCGACAATATCCAAACAACTTCAATAAAGTAACTAAGAGGTTTTCTTTTATGCATATAAGAGTACACTTGGGTGTCCTTAAACCAACTGAACCGTCACACCTTTTTAGCTAACTTTTATTATTTTACCAGTCAACAAGTTGATACAACAGAGCAGAAACGACCCAACCAAATTATATGCGTCTAAATTGCCAGCTCTATCTAAATCCATAATTACAGAATTCCTATGGCATAGGAGAACCAGCCCAAGAAAGATCGTATTGGCAACCGCACTTTTGTCCCGCAAAAAACGATGATGATTTTTTAATGATTCCTCGTAACAGAACCAATAGCAACAAAGAAGATAATATGTACGCATGTAAATGAGAGAAAAGAGTATACCTTGACACTTGAAGAAGTTGAAGGACCTCCCCCAGCCCCTGGTCCCATTGCTTGTTGACTAAAACCCTGTTTATGCAGCTCTGAGTGTAATTCAGGAGCCTGAAATCATAGTAATAAGTCATCTATTCAGCTGCTTCAGAAGCTATAACAACTGGTAGTTTATTAATCCAATCCACGATATTAAATTAAATTTTTATATAGAGTAAATTTCAAAGTTCGTCCTTTATGTATGTCTAATATATCAAAGTATGTCCTTTATCTTTAATAACCTCAGAAAACATCCTTAATGTTTGAAAATCCTTACATGTTACGTCCTTTAGTCCTAATCCAGTTACTTTTCATGGTTAAATTTGACTAAGTCAGCCCCACATAAGGGTATTTTGGTCATTTTATCATAAATATTAAAATAAATAATCATCAAAAACAATAAATATATGCAGACTAAATGTTTCTCCTTCTCTCTCTAACTATCCTAACCCCACCACCACAACCCAGCTGCCACCGCCACCACCACCACTTCACCTGCAACTTTAATCTGCTCCAAACCAGTTTTCCAGCAAATTTCAAACCAGTTTTCCGGCAATCAAATCATCAAGCTTATTCATCATCACCTGCAACTCATCTCACTCAAAAGCTCTGTTCCAAACCAGATCTCTCCCCCCTCCCCCCTCTCTCTCACACACACGCCCACCACTATCACCAACACCATCACCACCGTCAACCGCCATAGCTCCATCATCACCACCGCTGCACAAACCTCCACCACCGCCCAACCCCAACCTGCATATTCAGATCTGAATATGTACAGATCTGAACACCACCACAAAATTCAAACCCTAATCTACATTTAAGCTACTAACCCCAAACAAACCCCAAATCCGGATTCAAACTACAAATCTCCCCACAACCACCACCTATTCGATCCGATTAGAGAGAGAGAAAAGAGGGCAGTAGAACGAAGACCGCATACGGTGGCGATTAACTGCGATGATGACATCCTTAACTGCGATGATGACATCCTTAATGTGCGGCGGCGTACGGCGGAGAGGCGGCGGCGAGGAACAAAGTGGCCGTTTGAGTGTCTCCGATAACTAACCGACTCAAAGTAACCGTTTCGTTGAAGTATAATCGTTTTGGAGTCCAACGGTGGGGGTGTGGAGGTGGTGGTGGTCCGGTGAGGTGTGTGCAGGTGGTGGCAGTGGTCCGGTGAGGTGTATGGCGGTGGTGGTCGGTCTGGTGAGGTGTATGGCGGTGGTTGTCGGTCCGGTGGTGGTGGTTCGGCCATTAGAGAGAGAGAGCTGGTGTGTGTTGAGAGAGAGAGAGAGGTGTTTATGTGTGAGAGAGAGAGAGCTGATGTGTGTTGTGAGAGAGAGAGAGCTGTATGTATATATATATATATAATTTTTTTATTATTTATTTTAATATTTATGATAAAATGACCAAAATACCCTTATGTGGGGCTGACTTAGTCAAATTTAACCATGAAAAGTAACTGGATTAGGACTAAAGGACGTAACATGTAAGGATTTGCAAACATTAAGTATGTTTTCTGAGCTTATTAAAGATAAAGGACATACTTTGATATATTAGACATACATAAAGGACGAACTTTGTAATTTACTCTTTTATATATTCACGAACGTATTTATTTATATGAACATGTGAAAGCTATTTCACAGTTCAAGAAATATTCACATACTAAATTTATTAAACCCAAATTTTTTAACAGATAAAGAGGTAGGTAAACTGAAATTTTACATACTGAAGTTATTGAATATGCGATTCCTTTTTACTTTTTAGGTGTACAGATTATGATTAGTCACAGGATTTAGGATGTTTCTAGCTTAGTCTAATATTAGAATTCTTTGTTGGTGGGCCTTTTTAATTTATGTAATCCTGTAATAGCCTCTCTTAATTGGTATGGCGATATTGTAAATAACATTCCCCCGGCTCTAACATATGAATACATATTTAGAACATGTTTTGAGCACGGTAAACCAGTGTTCGAAAATATATTCTAAGATGGAAAAAGCACAACAGCTTTACACTCACGACGACACATTTCACTATCATTGCGGCATCAGTATTATAATCAGTGACAACTGTAACTGAAAAAGTTCCTTAGCAACATAATAGGCAATTATTTAAAAAGTAGATCAGCAGACGATTCATATATGATCATTAAACAGAGACACAGACGTTGTCATTAAAATAAGAATAGCTGCTATAAAATGGTCGATAACCAATGACAAAAACATAATTTCAGTAACTTACCACTACAATTATTATCGAGGGAGAACCGAAGGTCAACAGTATTTTCACGAAGATGAAGGTCAACGATAATTACAAAAGTAGGATAAGTAAGCAAATATTAATTGCATTTAGCCTTTCTATTGTGTTGGATGACCAGTGACCACGTTACTAAATGACATTTGTATGCAAGTTCTTTCTCTTTTTACTAAGAATATACAAAATCTAGCAACTTGTGTTCATAGTTGCAAACTACTACACGGTAAAGTTCCTTATATAAGTGACAACCATAATCACAGAATCACGGTTCACAACAAGATGGACCGTAACAGATGAGACAAAATGTCAATAATTTTCTGCCAGGAGATTTTACATCGTCAGCATCAAGAATATCAATTGTTCATGTGCATAACTAAATCTCCCTCTTGCATGCTAATCCCATATTCCAATAAAACAACAACAACAACAACCATACCCAGTAAATCCCACCAATAGCAGAGCTATTTATAGGGTCTGGGGAGGGTGGGATGTAGACAGACCTTGCCTCTATCCATAGGGATAGAGAGGCTGCTTCCAGAGAGACCCCCGGCTCGAAAATGAACAGCAAACCAACACATCAAGTCAAAGAATATAGAAATGATACAGAAATAGGAAGTCACCCATACCAAGAAAGCGATCTGAGTGGCACAATGTACACTATAATAAAATGTAAATCATGTATAATAGCATGTAACATCAATTAGGCATAAACACAATGTACATCAAGTATAATAGTATACAACATCATTTGGGCATAGACACAGACACAAGAAGGCAATCACCGGAAAAGTCCCTTTAAAAAAGAAAAACCTACGTCCCTGAAATGCACATAAGATCTTACTGCAATATCCTCTAGAAGTCCTTAACCCTAATCCTACGCCTCCACGAAGTCCTATCATGGACCATGTCCTCAGAAAGATGCAACTCTAGTAAATCATGCCTAATCTGCTCATCCCATGTCAGTTTGGGTCTGCCTCTTCCTCTCCTCCCCTCCACAGTAATAGTTTCCACTACTCTAACTGGTGCAGTCGCTTCCCTCCGCTTCACATGCCCAAACCATCTCAATCTCCCCTCCTTAATCTTCTCCGATATACTAGCCACTCCTAGTCTTTCCCTAAAAACCTCATTTCTTATCCGATCTAACCTCGTGTGTCCACACATCCACCTCAACATCCTCATCTCTGCTACCTCCATCTTACGCGCTTGTGTCTTCTTGATTGCCCAACAGTCTGTTCCATATAGCATAGCTGGCCTAACTGCTACCCTGTAAAATTTCCCCTTTAGTCTAGTTGGGAACCTCCTATCGCACAATACCCCACTGGCTGCCCTCCATCTACACCATCCAGACTGTATGCGATGAGTTACATCACTATCTATGTCACCATCTCTTTGTACAAACGCCCCCAGATACTTAAATCTAGTTACCTGCGGGACCAATTGATCCTCAATGGTGATTTGTGTTTCATCATCCATGGCTACACCGCTGAAATCACAATGTAGATACTCAGTCTTAGATCGACTAATCCTTAGGCCCTTGCCCTCTAAAGCTACTCGCCACTCCTCTATCCTCTCGTTTAGACACTGTTTAGTCTCTGCAATCAACACGATATCGTCTGCAAATAGCATGCACCACGGAACTGTCTCCTGAATCAACTTGGACAACTCATCCAAGACAACCGCAAAAATAGGTTTTAAAAAAGGTCACCCTTCGGTGTGGTGCAAATCACCCTCCTTAAGTTAGAATGCACAGGTATTAATATATACCCATCAAGAAAACACAATAATCATTATTTTAGGTAACACCTACTTCTTAAATGCATGAGTATCGCACATATAAAGTATTTTTATCAGTGATATGGGATTGGGATGTTTTTTAATTCTTGATAAATAACATAAACCCTAACTATGTAACAATGTAGTTCTTGCAAAAGAAGCAGCCACTATGATAGTATGATTAAAATACAAAAGATAATCATATACTTTTTTCACCAAACTCATTTACTAATTTACCCTACATGAGCCCTCTTTGCTCATCCAAAAACATTAAGATGGGATATATACACAGGTTTGTAACTAACGCTCCATCATGTAACATTTGTAAGGATGACTTTCGGGTATGCTTAGAATAAAAACGACAATTAATGTAGTGAATGGACAAATATGAACGAAAATACAAAATTATACCTTTGTAGCCACTTCAAATGATTTGCGGTAAAGTTCGTTCTCGGGATCCTGAAATAGACATACAAATCATAATTCATGACTACATTAATTACCCCTAAAACCAACCAAGTAATAAACTATAAGTACAACTAATGTTTATACTTCATATCAAAGATAGATCATATATGTAATCAAGATATTCGATATCCAAGCAAATTTTCAAACAAGATTACACCGAATACCTCATTAACAGCTTGCTCAAAGAAATCATAAGCTGAATCAAAATAACCCTTCGCTTCATCTTTATCCGGAGTCAAAAAAGCATAAGAAGTTTGGGCATTCCCCATACACCACAAAGCATCATGTTTCTTCGGATCAATCGCCAATGCTTCATCCAACTTCGATATCGCATCTACATAACAACATCAAACAAACCATCAATGAGGATAATTACAGAGAGTTATAGAGTAAACCTAATCAAATCAAATCAAATCTCCTACAATAAACCTTGGCTAATAAATTACATGTAGGGATGAGCTCGGTACCAGTACCAAAAGTACCGATCCTGAAAATCACCAAAATTAGGTACCGGTACCAAAAATGCTCCGTAAGGTACCGATATTTGAAGGTCAAAATCGGTAAAATACAAACCAAAAGTATCGATCCCGAAGACACCAAAAAGTGAGCAAGCGGTGCTCAAGGCAGAGGCGAGCAAAGTGGCTAAACATGACAAAGCCTGCCTGGAGAATCAACATGTGTTTGTCCCATTTGCGTTTGATACCTTTGGTGGTCTCGCTCCTGACGCTGTGCGACTTTTGAATCGGGTTCAAAAAGTCGTTAATAGTAATTCTTCGCCGCTAAAGGTTTCAAAGTTTGTATTTAGTAGAATTGGTTTTTCTATTCAAAAGGGGGTGGCGGCGCAACTTGTTGCCCGACTACCGCCATTGCTTTGTAATTGTCTTTTTCGTGTGGAATGATATTGAAACTTTGAGTAAAAAAAAAAAAAAAAAAATCGTAACGAAAATGTCTGGAATGCTCATCCCTAGTTACATCTAATATATCTCCCAAACACTTCCAACTTACTCCAACAAAGAATACATAAAACCTAACTTAAAAATACAAATCAGCAGCACATTCATTTTTGCAAATTAGGTTACCTTTGATCATCAACTTTGATTCCTGAACACTCTGGAACGTGGACAGTTCAAGCAACGCACCTCCCCATCTAGTTAAGTTCTGTCAGAATACACAAATCTAACTCAGAAACACTTAATGAAAACATTATGCATAAACATACTTATTGTTGTATAACAAAACAAACCCTAACCTCGGTATCCAGAGGGTTTTTCTCGTAGGTGACTTCAGCACTCCGGCGAGCATGTTCGAAAAACATAAGCCGATCGAAGTCGTTTTGCATCTCCATGGCCTCCGGTTTACCTCGTCGTCGGCGATTTTTTGGTGGATGAACACTAACAACAGCAGAGTTGTACGGCGATGGGTAAGACCTAAATGCTACGGTTTTCTAATGGATAACTATGGATGCTTGAGGTGTGATACACGCGCTAGGTTTTTTGGAGGTAGAGAGCACGCCATGGAGGTGCGAGTGGTATTGTTTTCGCCTTCTATGCAAGTTAAGTATATAATTAAGTGACACGTTGCAACCGTATAAGATTGACAATCGGAGAAAACCATGGGTCTCAATTTTAAGGGTGTGTCACTCCTCTAAGGCCATGCGTAGTCATAACGCCCCTTTGGGGGCGTTATGCGACACGTGGCGTGCCACGTGTGCGGGTGGGCGTTATGGGGCGTTATGCATTTAAGCCCGTAGTCATAAAGCCCCTACTCATCATTACCTAAATATTAATTTTCAATTTTATTAATTAATTATAAAAAACAATGCTTAAAATTGATTGGTGGAAAGTTTGAAAGATTCCAACATATCAGTGCTATGCATATCGCGCTCCTCAAAATTTTTTTCTCATAACGCCCCCCGTAATGGTGTTCGGGGCGTTATGAGGCCACATGGCGCCCCACTACACATGACCTAAGTGGGGAGTGACCTCTCTTACCCACAGCCAATCAACACGCACCACGTCAACTCCTCACTTAACTTCTACCGCACTCTCAATTTGATGGCGGCACTCCTCTATTGAGTGACTTGTTTTTTTATTAAGAAAATATTTTTATAAAAAGTAAAACATAATTTACATAAAATAAAAAATTACATTTCATTTAATAAAATAAAAATTACATCGCAATACTACATAAAAATTTTAGAAATTGCACGGCCACCCGTACTTGTTAGCGATCTCGCGCTTTCGGGCGAGGATGAACGGCAACATTTCCGGCGGAGCATCGTCGTGCGGTTTGAGGAATGTTTTCATATCTCGATCGTGGGCGTAGTTTATCATCGTCTCGCGTTGTTCCGTTATGAGATCGCGAGCATCCGACTCTCTTTTCTTCCTCAATTCAATCGCCTCCATAGAGCTAACGTGCTTCGCTTCTTTCAAGGCGGTGTACTCTTTGAATTGTGCCGCCAACTCAGCCGAACCCTCGGACGATGTCGCTTGACGCTTGTCTCGCCGTTGTGTTCTTTGTGGCGAGGGGTCTTCGTTCATATCGGGTATGGAAGGGTCCATGTCAACGGACTTTCTTTTTTGTGCCGATCCTTCCCCTTCCTCACCCAACAATGGGACTTGGGCCCATTTGTCGTGTTTTCGAACGACCTCCCATGCCTCGACATGTTGAAAACCGCTCGGATATTTATTTTGAAAATCCTTTAAAGCGATTTTCATCACGTTGAGATCGTCACACCCGCTATCTCGTGTGCGATCCTACATATTATAAAATAACAAGTGTTAAAAACATATGAACTTAGTAAACAAATTTAAAAAATATACAACGTTAAAAAATATAATTTTTACCGCTTGTTGGTATAGGCCGTTGAAATGGTTTATTTTCGTCATCATCGGTATCCATTTAGACCGTACTTGATGCACAGTCCGGTTACTTCCACCAACGGTGACGTTATAATGATCTAAAATCCTACGTAAAAAACCGTCGCGGGTTTATTGATTTGTCGGTAGAGCAATGTACCCACGTCTTCGCCAACGCCTCTTCTTGGTATTTTGACCAAGATTGGCACTCCATTTTTTTCCTTTTTACCCCGAGCGTCATCTTCTTCGTTGTCGGCGTCTTCATTCACATTATCTTGATCGTCGCCGGTGTCATCTTCATAGTCGCCCAAATTTTGAGTTTCGGGCACTACTTCCTCGTCCTCGTCCTCGTAAATAGGTAGAGGACGTTCAACATTTTCTCGTGGAGATGGAACTTGTGGGGAACGAAAACCAAACGGGTCGAAGGCGGGGGCTTGAGGATCCATTGATAACAAATTTTGGAAATAGCCGAAAGGGGGTTGTGGTTGGGTGTTGTAAAAGGAAGGGTGTGAAGGTTGTGGGTAAAAAAACGGGGGTTGTGTAGTATATCCGAAAGGTGGTTGTGGTTGTGCACTTGCACCGCTCGAACCACCACGAGACGGTTGCGAGCCGCGTCCCTTAGTGTTAGAGCCGACGGACTTTTTCTTGGCTTCGCGGGGTTGGTTCTCCATTGCTCGGTTTGGCTTTGTGTTGTATTTGAAAGAATTTTAGAGGAATAAGATTGAAAATTTGTGTGGTAAACAATTAGATTTAATGGGGTATTTATAGGTTAAAATTGGATTTTTTTAACAAATAGCCGTTGCCAAACGTTCAAAAAATCAACAAGTTTGAAAAGTTGTGCGGTGAATCAATGCCGCAGACCACACCCCGCTTAGCCTCCCCGAGGGGTCGGCAGCGGTGTTCCCGAGCGGGGAACTCACTCACCGCACGCCACCCCGAGGGCGCCCCGTTCACCCTAAGTAGACTAGACTCACAATTTTGGGCCAGTGGTTTTAAATATGTGTTGGTTTTAAATATGTGCTGATACGTTTTTTAACAGCTAATTTCTTTAATCCTCTGTCGTTTGTGTGACTTGAATTCAAGATTTTTCATTTCTTAACTTAGATGTTTTAAATGTTGTCTTTGCTAATGGATCACCATCTCATTGGTGTACTTTAAAAGGGGTAACTTTGTAGAATAGTAACAAAGTTTTAAAAGTGTTCCAATTAGGTCATTGAAGTTTCAAAAAGTGTTTCAATCAGGTCACTCAACATTCATTTTTCATTAAAATTAAGGGTTTTTTCATCCATTTCATAAGTAAACATGGTGATGTGAATTTTTGTTTCTTTTTTCCCTTTTATTTGATGCTAACTTTGAGTGATGACGTGAATTGTAACTTGTTTTTTTAATTTTTAATGTAATTAAAATGTTTTTATTTTTAATAAATATAATTTCATGTATTAAAATAATCCGACCCCAACATCTTATTCTTCATTTTTTTCTTGATACATAGAAAAAAGGACATGACTCGATTTGAATGTTAAGTTATCTAATTGGGACAAAAACGATACGAGTGACCTAATTAGAACACTTTTGAAACTTGGTTACTATTCTGTGACATATTCCCTACTTTAAAATAAGTGAGGGGCAAGTTTAGTTAACAAATTGGGGCAGGACAGACATATCAGGTTCTAATTAATACTATGAACGGGTGAGTTAACAAAAATGGTCGGGTTGGGATAGGTAACGGGTAAAGACGATTGCTCCTCTCATCTTTTTAGGTTGATCTTCATGTTAACTTTCAGGGGGCTTAACACTGGTTATCATCGATTGAGCTTCTTGTCTTCTTAGCACGGTCATATTTAATATTGATTTGATATTGTTCTTTTTGTCTTCTTAGTTGCTTTTGGTTTCAATCAGGCGTGTTCCTTTTATTTTACAGGGATGTGAAGTCGATTACGGGTTGAATTTTGGATTAAATGTGTTCTCTGGAGTGGGTTTAATAGTCGATTACATGTCTGTTAGCTATAACTAGTGTTGTCGCGCGAGGGGGGGGGGGGATTAAACCATGTCAAGCAGCGCCAGAAAATCTCGTAAAAACAAAATAAATTAAAAAGGAAAAAAATAATACCAGACGAAAAGCGGACGTAAAATCATTGAACCACACACGCCTGTTGCGGCGTGTTAATGTGAAGAAATTGTACCGAAACGTAAAACATAGAAACAAATAACTAAGTCGATCTAGGACATGCGCGTTGTGACGAACCTGTCAAACAGGGGAAAATGGATGCCTTGTGAAGGGCCTGTCAAACGGGGGAAAACAGAGGATAAAACGTTGAACCTCACACGCACGTTGCGGCGTGTTAACTCGCAAAATTTAGAACGAAATGAAAAACTTGTGAATGATGAAAAGTATGGGGGCCAAAGTTGAAAATAAAAATGTGTTGGGATTAAATTTCAAAAAATAAAAAGCTTTTGGTTAAAAGTAAAAAAAAATCAAAAGAGTTAAAATGCAAAAGATCACAAAAGATGAAAATCTTTGGTTATAAGTGACCCCATACATAGGGTACAATACCATAAAGCATCAGTATGTTTATAATCAGTAGCATGGAAATTTTTTCGATGATGGACAACTGAAAGCTTAGATGAATTACTTGATTTATTTAATGATGATGATCTGAAATGATGATTTGGTTCATGTTGTGTTTAATTTTGAGTTTATAAAAATCATGAAAGTGTTTAAGCATTATCGGTTTCGATGACATTTTGATTCAGTTTTGAGTTTTGACAATATATTATGAAAGTCTAATTTTTTTTTTATTTAGACAATGCTTTTAATTATGTATAAAAAAAGCCACCCCCACCATCTTTGGGTGGTAATAAGAGGCGAGTGGGTTGAATACCTAAGGGTTAGGAATCAATGTGCTATTCATATGTCCATTTGTCCCTTAAGAGTTAAGGCGCACATAATGTAGCGATTATATGGAAGCGACAACATGTGGCCAGTGGGGCAAGTCCACTCCTTGGCTCGCAGTGAGTTTTAGCAAGATGGTGATCGGCAACTAAGATACGGCAAGGGGTGTTGTTGGTTTGCCAAAGATGCCACGGGCCCACTAGAGGTGTGTGTGTGTGAGGGGGGGGGGGGGGAGTGGGCGCTTTTCTACATTAACCAATCACATTTTAGTTAGTTTTTTAAATTTAATTTATAAATTGGTTGTGGCATGAGAAACATGAGAGGCTAGATGTGATTTGGTAAGTTGTGGCAACTAAGAGGCAAGTAGTGATGAAAACACCATGAGTCGTACACCCTTGTGTAGCCTTTTTAGTATGCATCGTTTCTTACAAGTTACTTAATAACTAGTAAATGGACATACTTAATGTCACTAGTGAATTTGGTGTGTAACGTTTCTTGTAATATCCATTCAATTTCACATGACACCGTTAGCTAGTCTTTTCTGACTAATGACATTAAATATGTCATTGGTTACCTAATAAAGTACTTCCACATCATGCATAATTTCATCTACATATGTTTTAAGCAAATGATTACTTGTAAATACCAAATTTGCTATAGTCATATCAATCTCTTTCGCCCTCATCAGTTAAGGTATTAAGCAATTTAATCACCATATGTTCATTGTAAGTTTCATTGAAATCCTTAGTATTTAACCAAATACCTTGCTTGGTATTTGGTTAACTAGTTTAATACCCGTCCGTTGGACGGGTTACGTTGATGTATTAGGTTGTAGGGTGTGGCATCGGCAAGGGTCTCTCTCTCTCTCCATAGTAACAACATAAATAAACCTATGAACACAAAGACATAAAATAGAGTCAGGATTTTTTTTGAACATTTTTGTATTATGAAAAATCGAAAGACTGAAGCTGACATCCAAAAGTTTCAGTGCTGGGATATGCCCCAACCAGTGAATTCAACTGGTCAAAAGCCCTTTTTAGTGTATTTTTAAGCATGTGTGTTACTAAATTGCTTTATACTATACAATATAGAAATGAGTAAGGAATGCATGGGTACTCCTTTTAACACACGGTCTGTATGCCATAAATGCAGAGATGGGTAAAACGTGTTTCCACTCAACCCAAACAACACCAAAATTACATGTTTTGACCAGTCAACCTACCCACATTATCCAACCATACTCCCACATCTATGTACATATAAGGAAAGGACAACAAAAGGCTTTACCATTTAACCTAGCTCGACCTGACCCATACTAAAACAACCCATTTCAATCCATTACCCAGCCCACCCATTTGGACATCTCTAGAAAAGATGGCAGATTGGTAGGAAATTGGAATTGTGATCTATATTTATTACCTTGCCGGGTGTATTTGCAGACAAGGAGCAAGTACCATAAGATCAACCCATTGAATGAGTTAAATGTGAAGCACCCTATCTCAAATCTTTGATCAACAAAATACCATTAGTGCAACCTTCCCTCCATTTTCTTGATGGCCTTCTCTATAGCAAGTACATTCTTGCTGAAGTTTGACCACTGCCCATGGGTCAAACTGATACCTAAACACACCAGCCAAATAGAAGCTCTCATGATAATGAACAAATCACATCAAATGTATGAATGAAACCAACTTGTAATAACCATGATTAATTTCTTAAAGATGAGAGAGATCGTAATGGTGGGAAAGGTAGATGACGAGTGGTCTGGCAAGTTTATATTTTCCTACTTAACTTACATGTGTAATGCATAGCGGATGCACGTCTTCCAAGTAACCTACACCTAATTAAATTAACCATGAATAAAAATCAATAAAAAGAACTAATTAATAAAACCAGATAAATTAACCATGAAAAATCAATTAATAAACCAGTTTATCAGTAACCTAACCTATGGATGTTTGAATTAACTTGAAAATAAAATGAAATTCAATACCTTTGACGACCTTCTCAGTGCCATGCCCCACACACTTTGACGGCGAAGTGAATGGTTCAAAATGCTCTGTAGGTGAAACTTGATGGAGTAGTACCTTCACAAACACCAAAACAAACCACATATTAACATCAAACTCAACTTAAAAGGCCAACTTATTTCTAACATTCCATAGAGAACTTATCTAAATAGTGAAAAAAACAATTATATTCGATAGACTGTTATTACTCTATGATTTAGATATGTGACATGCATTCGACTACATCAAGCACTCCATTACTAAGCATATTTCACATATAATATGCCTAAGACTTGAAAACGCAAGGTTAGAATAATTGCCCATACTCCGATCATCCACCATAGTGATTTTGCCGATAAACATGTCATGAGAACATGGTTACCGGACGGTGGAATTCGGCACATAACCACAGGAAATTCGCGGGTTTAGGATTAGTCTAAACGGGTTCGGGTCAGTTTCACGTTGAACCCGCGAACCCGTTTAGCTAAACGGGTCAGGTTCGGGTCAACCCGGTAGGGTTAACGGGTTGACCTGTTTAACCCATTTATATTATATTTTATGTTTTCTAATATTTTTTATGTCATAAATCAATTTGGGTGTGTATTTTATGCATAATTATAACTTAAAAAGAGAGATTGGCATAATGTTTTATAATTAAATGCAATTATATATATATATACACATGTGTCTGTGTGTGTGTTTTTGTAGTAAAATTTTTATTTCAACATATTAATTTGCGAAAAAAAAAAGTTTCAAAATTCAAAATTCGGGTTCAACAGGTCAGGTTCGGGTCAACCCGCAAATATTCGGGTCGTGTTCGGGTTCATATGTATGACAAGATTTTCGGGTTCGGGTTCGTCTAAAATTTTCGGGTTCGGGTCGGGTTGAACCCGTGAAACCGACCCGTTTAGCACACCTAATTGGCAATAATGTTTTTGTTTATAACCTAGGATGTATAATCTTTGGAATAAGAGAAATCAGCAGATTAATATCTTACCTTTGTTCATCATCAGAGTTGTTAGAATGTGAATGCAAAGTTGTAACCCTAACATAAAGTCCACTAATACGCAAAATAATCAACTAATAGATTTAAAACAGAATGGTATATTAAGGTAAACTAAATAACAAAACTTCGTTGCAAATTTTTATATGATATTCTAAATACCGTGCATTCTTCAATTCAATTAACCGATATACGATTGACAACCATAACCTGTAATAATACTGATGAAAAAATCACAAAATTCGAACTATAAATTAGTCAAAGTGAATTTGAGAACTTGCCTCATGCATTGAATCGTGCTTAGTGGGCTACAGTAGTCGATACTGTGAGGATCATCTTTGTGTGACCAGATGGTAGCGACGACATGGCAGTCTTGTGTAACCATGCTCCCTAGAGTCCACATGCCAGTCAGATCTTGTCGGAGCACCACCTACTGCACCAGAGGCTGTAGTTTCAAGAAAACCCTTCTGCACTCAAAAATATATAATGTGAGATTTTAGGACAGTAATATAGCGGACCATATGAATAATATTTAAATTAACTAACCGACCCCTAGCTATCTTCGATAGAAAGATAGACCTCGAAGAATCATCAAGTAAATCAACACAACCAACCTTACAATGAGAAGCAGGGTAAAGCCAACATTGGTGATGAAGTATATATGACCCAAACAAAATTGATAGAATCCACGTTCATTATTACGATCATTTTTTCATCTTTTTATTAATCTTCCTTCTCTTATTTTCTTTGGTATCTGGGGGGCTTTCAACCCGTTTAAGATAACACATTCCAAATAAACCCAATTATAAGTGAACTGGTTGAAATTGTTAGCTATAAGTTGAGTGTTGACCCATCAAACCCAAAGAAGATAAATTGAATCACTGGACCCCTCAATAATGTTTTATGCTTAACCCAAACAAAATGTCAAAATTTACCTTCTACTAAATGAGATTTGTTTTTAAGAAATATAGGCCGTAATTTAGACATTTCTGTTATAATTTTGCTACTTTATCCCCGTGACATATTTAACCAACAAATAATTTAAGCTTTAAAGTAACAAAATACTTTGAGGGGGTATTTATTCAAACAAAAATATTATAAGGTGTTATAATCCAATGGAGGTGCTAGTAACAACTAAATTATCTAGAATAGCCTCGGCTGTCATCAAGCAACAAACTTAGGTTAACAGGTATTGAGCAGATTATAAATGTAAAGCATGATGATACCCATTAAAATAAGCATAATGGCAGCTTCAAGCAGGACAGTGGATATCTCAATGCAGCCGATGTTGCATAAAAACCATATGAGCAACTGATCAAATAAACTTCCATGTAATTAAAAATTTGCTTAACTAAATAAGATGCTTAATTAAAGAAATTTTGGCATGATTGATCAATCACAAGTAGAAAATAAGAAACTGATTCTCAAATATAAACATATAACCAAAAATCATTTATAGTTCCAAAAAATATATGAATGTACCAGTAACCTTTTCTTCAAGTTTAGGGTTTTTGAAGGAAAGTAGAACCGTCCTCAACCTCCCATCCTATAAACTTTTCGGTGCAACATGTTCGGTTTTTCCTACCATCTCGAGAGTAACCATTTCTGCAAGTACACTTATAATTTACATCTGTATCATCACATTGAGCATCATGATCGCAATCATCAGATTAAGAACTTACTTACCTTGAACCCACGGGTGGAACCCTGGATCAATTAAATCAACCCCTGGTCACTCTGTCAATCGTAGGAGCCATCTACTCTCTTGCCTTTTTGATTTGGAGATGGAACCCATAGATTATTTGGGTAGGTGAGAAGCACAAATCGGCAATTACAGGAGCATGGGGAACCGTCGTCAAGGAGCACTCCACTTCAGATTTCCTTCTTGCGCTCAATATTAGAAACATTTAACCTCTTCAAACCCTAAAATTAGGGGAGAGTGGGCAGTTGAATTGGCAGTTTACCAGGATTGTAGGAGACTTGAGTTGTGGAGATCATGGGTGGAGCAAAACCACCGGCTTGAATTGAAAAACAACTGCCTTGAACTGCCATCAGGAAGTTATTTTTGTGAGTTTATGTGGCTGAGATTTAATGTCAGCTAAATCCAATGGTGGAGATTGAGTCAAGAGTTGGTTAGACTTAATGGGTTCCATATATATATATAATTAAATGTTAGGGATCGAATGAGTCAAATACGAACACAATCACAACACAGAACTCACACACACACTCTATTTAGAACACAAAGATTTATAGTGGTTCGGTCCAGTTCAGACCTACATCTACTCTCGGTAACTAGGAGTATTTGTTATTAAGCTTGGTACAAGTATTACAGATACAAAACAATCTCTTATATAGAGATCAGATGAAAAAAGGAAAGCAAAAACAAGATCCGTAAACAAAACAATCCCTTTATCTTCTTATCCTGTTTTGATCAGAAAGGATTTCTGATGTCCACTTGCTCAAGTGGATTCACACTCAACAATCTCCCACTTGAAGCCACAGAATAATCTTCACCTGTGCTTCAACTGTGCATCAGTATCTCTGTAAAAACTTTGATCTTAACACATTCCTAGTTACCCGGCCTTCTCTTCAATTATCCTAAAGGCCAGTTGAAGCTATGCAAAGCTTCAACTTCTCTAAGGTGACAACCTTAGTCAACATATCAGATGGATTTTCACTTCCTTTGATCTTCTTCAACTTCAGAGTGCCTTCACTAACTTGCTCCCTGATGAAGTGATATCTCAGCTGTATGTGCTTTGTCTTCGAATGGAAGACATGATTCTTTGCAAGATGAATTGCACTTTGATTGTCACAAAACAGTGCACAATCAACTTGTTCCTTGCCGAGCTCTTTGAGAAAATTCTTCAACCATATAAGCTCTTTGCTTGCTTCAGCAACTGCCATATACTCTGCTTCTGTGGTTGAAAGGGCAACACTTTTCTGCAGTCTGAACATCCAACTTACTGCAGTGCCTCCCACTGTAAAGACATATTCGGTGGTGCTTTTGTAAGATTCTTTACAACCACCAAGGTCAGCATCCGCAAAACCCTTCAGAATAACATCTTTCCCCTTAAACTTTAATGCCACTTTTGAAGTCCCCTTCAAATATCTTAGCAGCCATTTAACTGCTTCCCAGTGTTCTCTCCCTGGATTGGACATAAACCGACTAACAACTCCCACTTCATGAGCTATATCTGGTCTCGTGCATACCATTGCATACATGAGGCTACCAACTGCCGATGCATACGGAACTTTAGCCATTTCTGCTTTGTCTTCATCTGATCTGGGTGACTGAACTTTAGAAAGCTTAAAGTGACTTCCCAAAGGAGTGTTTCGAATCTTGGCATCTTTAATGCTGAATCTTTCTAACACTTTCTCAATGTATTTCTCTTGAGAGAGTGTCAAAGAACCATCTTCTTTGTTTCTGAAAATACTCATCCCGAGTATTTAGTTTGCAGCTCCCAAGTCTTTCATCTCAAACTCTTCAGACATCTGCTTCTTCAGCTTCTTGATCTCTGTCATGTCTGAACCTGCAATCAACATATCATCCACATATAGTAGTAGAATGATATAAGAACCCTTAAACCTCTTGATGTAACAACAATGGTCATTATCATATCT
Organism: Helianthus tuberosus; assembly: GCA_030545235.1. Taxonomy (NCBI): domain Eukaryota; kingdom Viridiplantae; phylum Streptophyta; class Magnoliopsida; order Asterales; family Asteraceae; genus Helianthus; species Helianthus tuberosus. The sequence goes on from CM060436.1 coordinate 37,614,847, forward strand.
CTTGTATCCGACTCTTCCCATGAAGTTATCAAACTTCAAATACCATTGTCTGGGCGCTTGTTTCAGACCAAACAAACTCTTCTTCAACTTACACACCAAGTTTTCTTTACCTTTAACCTGAAAACCTTCTGGTTGTGTCATGTAGATATCTTCTTCTAGGTCACCATGTAGAAAAGTTGTCTTGACATCTAGCTGCTCTAGATGCAAACCTTCTGCTGCTACAATACTGAGAACAAGTCTGATGGTAGTCATTTTCACCACTGGAGAAAATATTTCATTGAAATCAATTCCCTCTTTCTGCTGAAATCCCTTGACCACTAATCTTGCTTTGTACCTGAAGAACACTTGATAAATAACCGGAATCAATTCATCCAGGGGGTTAGGTTCTGCATAAAAAGGGTTTGTTCTTTCTCGTTTGGTTCACTGGATCGGACCTCTTCTCCTTTACGATAACTGCAAAACAGAACACCGTCAGCCTCGTCACGGGGAGGATGGGGGTTCTCTCCGTGACCACCCTCCGGCGTGAGAATAAATATCGGTATATGAAGAAGAAAGAGTATAAGTGAAGTGAATGTAACTTAAAGTTCATACCTGAATTAATCTCATATTTATAGCCGGAAGTTTGGGCGGGAAAACCTGTTATTGAAATGTTGACGGAAGATGCTAACTCCGTAAGCGGCTATTTTTCCTTCCGTTAATCTGTGAGAGCACACTGATTTCTGTTTGGATCGATGGCTGGGGAGCTGCCACGTGGAAAGTGGGCAAGTGGAGGTTTTCTCCTCAATTCCATGCCATCACCGTGACTTCGAAGGAGCCTGGGATGAGGACACGTGGCCCAGGCGGTTATAACCGTCTAGTGGTGCACGATTGGGTCTTCCAGAAGATTACAACTGTAATCCAGTGTAACTCTTTATCGTGTGGTATCAGTGCAGTAAATAATATCCAAGTCTGGGTATTACTTAAGCGGAAGTGTTAAACTAGGATTTTCATCCTTGCCTATTATGGAGAAAGGAGCAAGGATTCATTAACTTCCTTTTGGCGCGCGGGTGTTACTTGTTGTTTTCCTTTTAAGCTCTCTTTGTTGGACCAGTGTGCAGCCGCGCAAGGTCTAAAGAGGGCTGAAAAGCGAGGTTGTAGTATAGTCCCAAGTACTTGCCACGAGGTTTTTGGGACCTTACTCCTTCAAGTCCCCCCAGTCTAGTGTTGCTCTTATGCAGATAAGTGGAGCACTGGATTATGTGAGAGATGTTTTTTTTGCTATAGGGTTTTTTGGCGCGAATAGTAGAGAATCTTTTATGAGAAGATCCTCTTTGCCCATTATTTTTGGGTTTTTTGAAAAAAAAAAATAATTCTTAGAAAGATGTAGATCTTATGAGGGAAGCTATTTTGCACCTTCCTTTACTCTGAACTGTTGTTATCTTGAGCGAAGAGCTTTTGTAATTATTTGCTTACGTCATCTCTATAGATTGTGCTGCCTCTTCGTCTCCTAATTTAACTGTTGCTTTGGGAATGTGTGTAGACTCTGTCAGAGTTATTAATGGGATGTGACGTTTGTAGTGACAACGTCGTTGTAAAGTCAGCTGATTTGATTTTCAATCATCACAGTTCTCTTTTCGATACTAATTACTAATCTTTCCTCGTCTATATATTTGTTGGGTGTGAAATTCTTTACCCAATTTGGAAAAGATGAAGAAAAAGTAGCAGATTCGGTGAAAAAGGTTTTTCGAAGTTCTGAAGATGTTCGAGGCTGCTGATGCTTTGCTTCTGCTTTCTGGTTCAATGGTTGATTCTTTCACCAGTGGAGGAAGTTCCCATGGTGTTACTCTCCCTGAAGCTCCGAGAGACCGACACCTCTCCGATCATCTAGATGATAAGAATGGAGGTGTCACTAGGCTATCGGCACACCTTGTAACCCGTTCTTTTTCGGCTGATTGGAGGGGGAGCACTTCAATCGTTTACCAGCGGCGTCACCGTACTGTTATTCCGGCTGAGGCTCCAACTGATGAGATTGTGGCTCTTGCTGTCGAAGATGACAGGGAGGATAATAACCCTTGGATTGTTGATCCCCATCCTTTGTCTGAGTATGGTGAGGTCCACCATACTCCGTATGGGGTGTTAGATATGCTTTCTTAGTTTGATTTGTAAGTAGTACTTTTCTTTTGAAGAAACACTGTTGTGTTCTTGTAAATGGTTTGTTTAAAGTACTTTTGTTGCACTAATGATATTTTTTTATGCACTGTTGTGCATATCTGCTTTGGTTATTTACAAGTTTGTGTTTGGATTATAATATGTTGCATAGGCCTAATTACTTTGTGTAGGTAGAGCGAATGAGAATGGTATTGTGCTCATGTGTGAACGTAGGTCTAGAATGCGCGCGAGGTTGTGCTTATTTAGACTGTTCATGAGGAGTACAATGTTCACCATATTGTTTTCGCGTAAACCAAAAGAATTATATGCAATTTGTAACAAACAATAACGTGTAACGATAACTGTTGCATTAACAGGGCGTAGAGCCATTAATACAAAGTAAAATAGAAAAATACATTGCCTGTATAAATCTGACTTGTGGGGTAGCTCGGCTATATATAACACCTGCGCAGCTGCTGCGCGTTCCAGGTGCGGGGAACAGACATTCCGTCAATTCTTTTTAAGGTGTATGCCCCTTTGCCTAGGACCTCGTTGATAATGTACGGCCCTTCCCACTTTGGCGCTAGTTTGCCCGGTTTTTCCGCATTGGAGGCTTCATTTTCGAGTAAGACAAAGTCCCCTGGGACAAAAGTACATACGCGTACACGCGCGTTGTAGTACTTTTCGAGTTTGGATTTATATCTTGCCTCAGCGATGGCGGCGTTTTCGCGCCTTTCTTTGAGGAGGTCTAAATCCATTCTTCGTTCCTGTTCATTATTTTGCTTTTCCAAGGCAAGCATGCATGGTGATGGAAGGCCAATTTCAGCTGGGATTACTGCCTCTGATCCGTATACAAGACTGAATGGGGTCTCTCCTGTAGTGGTCTTTGGCATGGTACGATGGGCCCATAAGATGCTGGGAAGCTCATCGACCCATCCTCTGCGCGCTGTCTCAAGCCTCACTTTTATGCCATCAACTATTTGTTTGTTGACACTCTCGACTTGGCCGTTTGCTTGTGGGTGTGCCACAGAGGCAAAGTTGTGTTCGATCTTCATTTCCTTAAACCACTTATGAAGATCTTCCGAGGCGAAATTGGTGCCGTTGTCGGAGATGATGCGCAATGGTAATTCAAATCTGCAAATAATATGTTCCAATATAAATTTACGGATCACCATTGCTTTGGTTGAAGCTAATGCCTTGGCCTCGACCCACTTTGTGAAATAGTCTACTGCTACGATAATGAACTTTACTGCGCCAGGCGCGTCAGGTAATGGGCCAACAAGATCAATGCCCCATTGCTGGAAGGGCCAGGCGGACATGACCGGTACGAGTGGGTTCTTTGGACGGAGGGTTTTTGGCGCGTGGCGCTGACAGGCTGCGCATTTTCGTAATAATTCTACCGCGTCCACATGCATCCCTGGCCAATAGTAGCCCGCGCTCATTATCTTTGCCATTACCATGCGCGGTCCGGCGTGTATCCCACATAAGCCCTTATGGATTTCCCTGACTAAGTACTGCGCGTCTGTTTTGTCAACACAACGTAGGAGTTGTCCCATAAATGACTTGCGGTATAGAATGCCGTCTGCTATTTCGTAATTTATTGCTTTGTTTTGGATCTTCCTAGCTTCCGCTTTCCCTTCTGGGAGTTTCCCATGTTGCAGGTACATGATGATCGGAGACATCCAGGATGGGTTGCCGATTTCTATGATGTTTACTTGCTTAAGAGGGACGGAAGGATTGGATAATACCTCAATGCGCACCTCTTTTGCAAGATGTCTGAAACTGGTGGCGGCCAATTTGCTCAGTGCATCTGCATGCTTATTCTCACTTTTGTTTATGTGATTTATTTTGAACGTTTGGAATTGGCTGATTAGTATCGCGCTTGTTCTAGATATAGCGCCATAGCTTCGCCTTTTGCATCGTAGTGCCCATTAACTTGTTCAGCCACTAATTTTGAATCAACGTTAGCTTCAAGATTTTTCGCCCCCATTTTAAGCGCTAAACGGAGGCCTGCTAGAAACGCTTCGTATTCTGCCTCGTTGTTTGTGCTTCGAAAATCCAAACGTATCGCATATGTAAGTTCTTGGTTGTCTGGGCTGACCAATCGGAGGCCTGCGCCTGCTCCATCGTCATTAGAAGCTCCGTCTGTGTGCAGAGTCCAGACCCTATCGTCGAAAACGGGAACAGGGTTTTGGATTGCTTCACATTCTTGCACTTTGTCCATGGGAACTTCTATGGCGAAGTCTGCTAAAACTTGCCCTTTGATTGCTGGTCACGGTCTATATAGGATATTTGTCACACCCCTATTTTCCACGTGTCACCGGTGGGCCCGGTGGGGGAGTATCGTGACGTGGTTGGTAACATAATAAGTCAAACAACACAATATATAAATGCACAGCGGAAGCAACGATAGATTCATTTCAACTTTAATAAAGTGTAATATTAAATATCACAAATAGTTGAAACGGATCCACAGGCGGATCAAAATAAAAGAAGATATTGTTCAACAACTTTATTGACATCCAAGCTCGCGAGACTTATTGTGGACGCTTAGAAGACAGCCAGCCTAGTACGAGTAGTACCTGCACTTAACCTTTTGGAAAAATACGTCAGTTTACACTGGTAAATACAATTTAACTGACTCATTTTGAAAAGGGTTGAAAATTGATTTGAATGCACGTGGCACAAAACATTTTATAACTTGGGATAATTATGTGAAAATAATCTTGTAAGGGAATTACATGTTACTTATGCGTTCAGTAGCCCGATCCGTAGACCGGGTTAAAGATTAATAGACACACCACAATATTGAGTTATGCACTGAAAGGTGTACGCCTACACCCCGTGCTCAGGTCGTGGCCATCTCGTAAGATGATGCCAAGGATATCCGGGACATGGTCATTAACCCCCCAAAGGCTTTAAGCAAACAAAACACATTCAAAACATAGCATATCAATAATTTAACCTCTATTCGATTAAAGATTCAATGCCGGACCAAGCGGTATTTTATATACCGTACCCCAAGCCCGTATAGGGAAAATAAGTTAAAAGTATTTACCTTGGTAAGTATAAATCACAATTAGCGAGTGAAGATAGCTTTTACTGGTTCTTCTTATTCTGGAACAAAGGTTTATAATAACCTATTAGATTTCTAACGGGGCTTTATTTAAGCCTGAGCTTAGACCGGCTAGTTTTAAGGACGATACGGTTCAAACGCACGATTAAGCGAAGACCGGATAGAATGTGATTTAGACCCGACAAGTTTGAATACTTGTATAATATGGGTATACTAAATACATTCTGGATTTTGAGACAAAAATGATAATGTTTGACCCGTTTCGGTCAATTTATGCAAACTAGTTACATAAACCGAACCGAACGCGAAAAGGGCGTCACGGGTAACCAAAAGAGTCATATGGAAGTTCCCTGAGTTAAAATGCCTTAAATATGTTATAATATCAGTAAGATATCTTCTATTATGCCCAAAATGGATTTAAACACAATTTATGCCTCATAAGGGCATTATGGTCATTTAAAAGATTATAAAAGAGTTTAATTCGCAATCTGAGTTACAGGTCTGATTTATACAGTAAATACACTTAATTTAACATGCTATAACAGTAGGGTATGACCTATATGTGAAACTTATCATTTAAAACCAAACTATGCTCCTTAGGGGTATTTTGGTAATTTCACAAGGGCTAAAAAGGTCAAAACTGGAAACCTGAGTTCAAAAACTTTTACTTACTGTTATTATCTCAAAATATACTAAAACATCAGTAGGTATCAACCTTATATGTTTAATATGGTTATAGTACGTACTATGCGTTAAAAACGCTTAAAAAGGCGATTTGGAGCCATTTCCGGGTTTTTAAAAGCAAGCTAATATTTTTATAATTCCAGAAGGCTCAAAATATTTTATTTAACAAATGAAATCAGTAGAAAAAGGTTTGGGGTCAAAAGGATTTGTAAAACTCATTTTATGGCTTAAAAGGGCAAAATCGGTATTAACCGAGTTAAACTTAGAGACCTATGTTATGCTCAGCCAAAAATTAAATAAAAATCTTCAAAAATACAAAAATATTATATTACATCAGTGGGTAAAAAGTTTGATATCAAAAAGTGGGTTTAAATAGGTTATACGCTAATTACGTCGTTTAAGTGACATAAAGCTTTCGAATTACGCTAATGAGCATAACTTCTAATCTAGACCTCAAACTGATGTCAAATTTTAGGTTCAAGTTTATAAATCAGTAACTAATGTTTCTACTCTTTCACTTTTTCAAAAATCACGTTTTATAGTCAAAAGGGCATAATAGTCAACATTTAAGCATTAATCGGAAACATGCATATGAATCGAATAAGTATTGAACCAAGTTGTATAATCTCAGAGAGTTATACTTATATGAAACCTGGTCCAAAATAAGCTCTAAGGCAGATCTTAAACATGCATAAACGGGTCAGAACTGAAAGTCAAAGCAAAAGTCAAATTATGCGACTTTCGGTTCCGATCCGGGTTTAAACTGAAAATTGTCGAGTTGAACATGTTGAGACATGTTCTTACATTAGTTACCATGTTATTTTAATGATCAAACAGGTTGCATGTACCCTACATTGCTAATTATGCTTAATTTTGAAAATGCACATTCTGTTGACTTTTTAAAGTAAGCTTTGACTCGACAATTATCATAGTTAGAGTGGGAATCTAAAAGTACCCTTTTAAGGGTTTGTTACCCACATAAATACCTACTTGTAGGTACTTTCAATTTGAGAAATGACTGAGCAAATTTCATTTAATCGTGAAGTGAAACTTAATTTACGACGGATTGACTTTTAGTTAATTAACTAAGGTAGAACGAATTAGAAAGGGTTAGGAACACTTACAAGAGTCCTAATTATGATTAGAGATCACTAGAAAGCCTGAGGTTGATCAGAGGAGCTCCAGAAGTGGTCTTGCAAGTGAATGTGAAAATGGTTGCAACTTGAATGATCTTTATATATGCATTTTGATTGCATAAGATGGTGCCACAAGGGTCTACATGTGTTATAAGATATGTCCAAGTGCCCCCTATGCATGTAAAACCATTGGAGAGCCTCAGGTATCAGATAACAGCTGGTTACCATCGATACAGACCTGAACAACTGACATCTGCGCATCTTTATGCGCTGGCAGGTCGTAGGCGGGCCGCGAGACCCCTTACGCGGGCCGCGTACAAGTTGGCAACCAGCCAAACAAGTTTCCAAGATTTACAATTCAGTCCTTAGTCCTTTGTTACGTGGTTTTGCTTATTTTTCTTGCTCATCAGACCCTCAAACCTGATTTTTAAGGGCCTTAGGACATCTACAAACTTGGTTAGGTCCTTGGTTAACTTTGTGCTTACCCGAAATGTCACAAATTTCAACGTTAACGCATTTAACCCTTCGTGCACGGTTTTGATCATAACTTTCTCATACGATAACGAAACTTTATGAAATTTTTACCACATATTCTAGTGAGTATATTTTACCATTACAAAGCTTCGGGTTTGCCAAAAGGTCACTCAGAGGTATACTTTCAACATGTTGACACATTTAGCCCCTGTAGTTTGTAATTCCTCACTTTCTTTCATTTTCTTCTTCGTATGATCCATGATTTATCCGTTTAAGATTATAAACACCATGTAGGGTTATTGTAGAGTCTATTTATCCATTGTTGACACTTTGGACCCTTATATTCACATAGTTTCACTGTTTGTCAACTTTAGTCCCTCTAAAGTACTTTTTCACATATTCAAAGCCTATGACACGTGTCAATACATTATTGGATGTAAATTTTCGAGGTGTTACATCCTCACCCCCTTAAAAGAAATCTCGACCTCGAGATTTACTGAAACAAATGAGGGTATTTTTCTTTCATTGTGGATTCTACTTCCCATGTGTATTCGGGACCTCTACGGGCATCCCATTTGACTTTTACAATAGGCACATGCTTCCTTCGAAGCTTCTTTACCTGTCGATCCTCAATCGACAATGGTTTCTCCACAAATTTCAGGCTCTCATCTATATGTACATCCGTATGTGGTATGACCAGTGATTCATCAGCGAAATACTTCTTCAGATTACAGACGTGAAACACATTGTGGATAGCACTGAGTTCTTGTAACACCTCGAAAATTCGTGTGCATTGGAATAACGACACGTGTCCTGAAAGATAAAACGCGTTGTAAACCTTGATAAAATAAAGATGTTTTGGCAGGATTGAAAAGTGGCGTCATGTAAATTTTTACCTCTGAACACCTCATTTATAAATCCCAAGACCCAAGTGTTTATACATATTAAACATCTATTATGTCTAAAATCCAGAAATGGGTTGACAATAATGAATTGGAAATGCATGAAAGGATCTCACGAAGAAAAGAATGGTAATCCTTAGTTTTCGGTACTTTCTAAAGACTCCAAGACTTTTCACACAACATAACATGGTGGTGCATACTATACATGACCCAAATTTGAGGCCCCATATTGATAAAACACGGCCAAGAATCGTTTATACTCAGTTGCCCCTTCAAATCATTGAAAAGCCAACCTTTTGGTCCCTGATGATTTGTTGCGCACCGTAACAAATAATTGTTACGGTGCGCAAGCACCTGCCCAGCACCAGAAAACAGGCAGCAGCCTGTTATGCGCGATTGTGACCATTCTAGCCGGTTTTTCTCACATGTGGACGACCCCTAGGCACCCCCTAAGCACTAGGACAAGTGTTAATCAGTTGTGGATGGGTGCTAGACTAAGATGTTAGGATCGGAGGCTCTCATGATAGTGTTTCTTTGTTTAAAATGAATGATCAATGAATATGAAAACATGTTAAGTGCAATGGAAATGAAAACAAACTTTGTAAACACAATCAAAAGAGAAAGTAGTTTGATAAACAATTGCTTCTCATAGAGTCGAATGATTTACAAATCAAAGCAAAAGATTACAGATAAGCTTACAAACTGTATTCCCCCTCAGCCTGATGCCCCAAGGTTGGATTGTACAAGATGAAAGGATTAGACATGAGAAGGGAAAACCAGCTCAGTCAATCAAATGTAACAGTACAGGGTACTGTTACATTTATAGGCAAACCAAACCACTGAGGTATCTCAGCTGACGTCACCAAGAAAGCGACGTCTAACAGCCTAACAACCTGTATCTACTGACCTAACCACTGACTATACAAACACTGCTAACCTAACCACTGACTATACATAAGACAAACAATTTACTAAACAGCTGCTCTCCCTTTATGTCAGTGCTTTCATCAAGGTTGATCAGTCCTTGACTGGGCAGTGCTTTAACATCAGTAGATAGGACCAGCAGTGTTGAATACTTCAGGGTTTTCATCAGCAGTTGAAAGGACAGCAGCAGTTGAATATGAGCAGCAGATAGAGACCATCAGTTGTTATAAATCACTTTCAAGGGGAGAGCAAAGTGTAAACCGCTGCTTATTGTGAATCCACTGTTGTGACCTGGTTTTGGCTTTACATTATCTGTTCCTTTGGTAGGGTTCAATCCCAACAATCTCCCCCTGGAACAGATAATGCCAAAACCTTTCATTATTCAGGACCTTTATTACTCATCAAGAGTGCTTTAGCTTGTTCTTTGAATTCAGCTTCAAATTCCTTTGCACTCTGGTCATCCTCATCCCTACACAGTGAAAGCCCAAGGAGATCCTGCAAATCTTGAACACTAAGGCCTAGTGCTTCTTTCCTTGATATGTGCTTCACATCGCCATTGGCTCTGACCAAGGTCAATACATGAGTCTTTTGATCAGACATCCACTTTAGTATTTTTAAGCCAAGTGGGTTTCTTGGGAGAGATTTATTTGAAGATGAGTTGAGGGATAATGGCCTTGAAAACAACTGCAGACTTTCAGACATTCTTTTGAAAGCTTCTTCAAAGACTTTGTCAACTGCAGCTATATCTTCTGCAGTTTCTTGTTCAATGAGTTCTTGTTTTTCAGCTTCTGTCTTGTCTTTAGCAGTGTTTAGAGATGCAGTTTTGTTTAATGCCTTAAACAGGCTTTGAAGCTTTGTTGAAGTTTCTTCTTTTAGACCCATTTTCGTGATGGTATCTTTGAAGTACTCTGCTTCTTTTTCTATTACCTCTTCTTCAGTCAACTGTTCTCCCTCTTCTTGATTTGTTACAAAAGTAGACCGGAACAGTGTGTCGAGGTTTCCCATATTCTGTTCAAGCTTCATCATTTGTTCTTTCTTCTTAGAAGTGCCTGAAACAGTTATCTTTCTTTTCTTCAGCCTTTCATAGGCTTCATCAGTCTGCTGTTTAGACCATTTTGATATGGCTTCAGCAATATCCATTTTTGCATCCACTAGCTCCTTTTTCTTTCTTTTATACTCAGCAGTGAAGTCAGCAATGAGCTTTTTGAATTTGTTCCAGTTTGGAGCATTCTTCTTCTTTGTAGGATCTTTCTTAATTCTGTCAATCCTTTCAGCCTCATGCTTTAGAGCGATTATTGCCCATTCTTCAAACTGGTTTTCTTCAGCAGGATAGAATTTTTCTTTCATAATGTAGGCAAGATATTGTTTTCTAAGCTCTTTGCGTTGTTCAGCCTTTTCTTTGATTAGTTCCTGTGCGAAATCTTCCATCTGCTTTACCTTTTCAAGAAAGAAATCCAGTCTTTGAGCAATGCCTTCTTCGCTTAGACGTTCACGTTCACTTTCAAATTTAGCTCTTGCTTTAGCCTGTCTTGCCTTGAGTTTGAGGTAATCATCCATATCCTCTGGTGGCATGTAGCCTATGAGTGAGGAGAATCTCCTTTTTGAAGGATCTTCTTCTGTATAGAATTGCCTCATCTCATTTTTTATGGCTTCAAGTTCCAGTGGATATTGTGCAGCATTAGGATCATGTATACCCTCATCGACAGAGATTGGCTTTCTTATTCTATTGAAGAGCTTTGGTTGTGATGTAGAAAGAATGAGAGCAGTGATGGATGCCTGACTAACAGCTGTTGAAACAACTGGTGTCTCAACATCTGTTGTCATTACAACTGCTGATATGTCAGCAGTTGTCTTCTGCTTTTGAGCAGGGGATGGAAGTGGTGATGTTGGTGGTGATGGTGGTGAATCATCATCTGATATGAGATTTCTTCTCCTTTTTAATGAAGAAGAAGCAGATGATGTTTTGAATGAATTAGTGGTTTGACTGATGGGGAGTGTCTGACAAACAACTGTTGAAACAACTGGTGCTTCAACCGCTGCTGTCATTACAACAGATGTTATAACATCTGTTATCTTCTGTTTTATGACAGGAGGCAGTGGTAATGGTGTGATTGTAGATGATGGTGATGGAGCAGTAGTTGTAGTGGTGTGTGGTAGAGTGGTGTGTGTTGATGACATGGCAGCTGTTTGGCTACAGGCAGCAGTTTTTGTAACTACTGCTGTATCAGCTGTTTGGCTAACAGGTTTTGAGACCTGTTTTTCTTTTTCTTTTCCTTTTTCAGGCTCAACATGAAGGCCATGTTCTATTCCCCTCCTATTCAAATTTCCCAACAGCTTGTTATTCTCCCCCTTTTTGGCATTATCTGAAGGGGGATTTACAAGAAATGGTATGGAAGAAGGAATTTTGCCAGAAGCATTTTGAATGCTAGCCTTTATAGCCTTGATATCTGCTTGAGTGTCTTTAAATCTTGATTCAACCATGTTGGTCAGCATTTGTACTTGAATAGCATGCTTTTTATCAGCCATTTGTTGCTGTGCTTCAAGCATGGGTTGAAATATATTCCATAGCTCATTTGCAGCAAATGCCTGTTGTGCAGGTGCTTGAGCAGGAACAGCAGATTGTGGTGGGGCAGCAGTGGATTGTGCTTTTTGAGCTTTTAAAATCTCGTGCACCATCTCCTTTATTTCAGCAACTGATTCTTCAAGTTTGTCAACTCTGCCCGTCAATTCCTGATATCTTGAATCATCACCTACTTTAGTAGGATCATCTGAATCCCCACCAGCAGTGGTTATATCAATGTTTGACTTAGGAACTGAGTCCCAAAAGTCACCCATTGATGCCCCTTGTTCTTGGTACTGGGGACTTCTTTCTTCAGCACTTGATAAACCTTTTATGGTTCCAGTGGTTAGATCCAACTCACTGGTGGTTATCGAAGTTGCCATGGAAGAAATTGCCTTCAAGGGAGTCTGATTTATGAAACAACTGGCCAACTGGAGACCTGTTGGTCCACCAGTTGTAGTTGCTGCTCCACTTGAACAACCACCGAGAGTTACTTGTAACTCAGGGGGTGTAACCTCCTCAATTGTTGCTGGGATAGCAGAAGTAGTAGCATCAGACCCAGTCACTTGTGGAAGTATGCTCTCAGTGATAGGTGTTAGAGAGGAACTGGTTTGTGTCTGAGCTATATCAGCTGCATGCAACAAAGGTAGCATGGTTTGTGGTAATATGATTGGTGAGGGGATGGGAGTTGAAAGAGACATGTCCTTGGGATCAGGACTGAAGAAGATGGATCCAAGTGGATTCAGAGCTTCATAGTGTGGTGTCCCTGTGCTTACAACCTGATCCTTTTGTGAGGATTCAGGAGGAGTTTTAGGCATGGGTTGAGATCTTTCTTCCAACTGCTGTGAGGAAGTAGCAGCAGTGGTTTTTGGTGACTTTTGTGTTGTCACAGGCATTTCCTCTGGGATCTCATCTTCCAGAGTTGCCTTTGTTTTGGGATTGGTGGGTTTTCTGGATGTTTTCTTTTTGGTCTTTTTAGTGGTGGCAGGTGTGGGTTTCAAAGCAGTGGGAGTGCTGCTATGATCACCTGGAGCAGTGGGCTCAACAGCTGATACCTAAGGAGCAGTTGTAACCGCTAAAGTCTGCTCAGGTACCCCTGCTTTTGTTTTTATTGGTGCCATCATCCTTGAAAATGTTTCTTTTGTTATGCTTTTTATTTGGCAATGAACACCTTGTCTGAGCAAATTTACATTTTTCTTTTCAAATTTTTGTTCAAAATAATAACTCAAAAATCTTGGAAAAAGTAAAAATGCTTTACTTTCAACGTTTTTCACCATGTCATTGAAAATCTCCTGGGAATAGTTATAGTCTTTATTATTCAAAATAGCGTAACCCAGGCTTTGAATTTTCAATGGTATTTCGTTGAAAGATGTTGTTTTATTTGAAGCACACATCAAGAGTGTGTGAAATAAAAACCTGGGTGCAGATGGAAAATAACCCTTTTGTAGGGTATCTACCTTTGGTTCTTCTGCATAACCCCTTTTCAGAAAATCAGCTTTTAACTCGTTTTTGTCAAAAGAGGTTTTACCGTTCTGATCGTCGAGTATGAAGACTTCTGATATCGATTTTGGTGTGACTTTGATCGCTTTTCCTTGTATCGAGGAGTTAATGGCTTTGACTTTTCCGTCTTGTTTTTCAAGTGACGCCTTTTTCCAAAACTCTCTCTGGGTTTGCAGATAGATAGGAGCATTTGCTGTCAACAAAGTTTTGTACTTTGATGCAGATAATGCATCAATGATGGTGTCAAAGGTGTGATTATCAGTAGGTTTTGTGAATAAACCCAGATAGTTGTGAGATTGTTTGAATGGTATTTCGATGGGTTCTTCGGTCGTTTGAGCGACCTCTTTGGAAGGTGATGGTGATTTAGGTTTTGGTTTTGATTTTGACTTTGATTTTGTCATTTTTGCGGAGAAGAATGAAGGAGGATTTTGGAGATTTTGAGAAGAAGGGTTGGAAACTGCTATGAGAAGAGAATTTTGGAATTCAATTCGACAGTGTAAAACCCTGTTTGGGGTTTAGGGCAGGTTTTATTTAAAAAAAATGATCGCTGATGTGGCAGCGATTATTAAGATCTGAGGGCTAAAAACTGACCACGTGTCAAACACTGATGAAACGGATGAAGTATGGAGAACAGTTGTTTTAAGAGCCACTGACGTATCAAGCATCAGTGATTACAACGGTAAAAATCTTGGGCAGTGGATGATTTTTACTATCAGTAGATAGCATATCAGTGGATAAGATACTGATTTTGAGCATCAGTGCTTACAAGAAAATGAGGGATCAGTGGTTAACTTTCAGCAGTGGACAGTGTTTAGAGATCAGATGTTGGAACAAAACAGTGGTTAGGGTAAATGATGCAAATCTGAAGAACAGGTGTTTCAGCAACAGTTTTGAGAATTTTCATTCAAGGTTTTGCCACATGTCAATTTTGAAAGACAGTGGTTTAGTACCCCAGATGATGAAAACTTTTTACTAAGGCAACTCATTTTCGTTTAATATTCAATTAACACATGAGTACCCTAGTAATTTAATCACAGTTTGCAATCAACCTTTGATAAAATTTAGGAGCAAACCTGAATATGACATGATCATAACATATGTACCATTTCCTTTTGACCCATTTCTGAGGACACAAATACCATGCAAAAATAAGGTATTACATCCCGACAGGAGCTGAAACTATTGCCAACAAAAACAAGCAAAAGTTTCAAATATATAATATATATATAAAAAATGAATAATATATCCTGATTATTCGAGAGAATCCTTTGAACAAAAAAAAAATGGTTAAAGGATTTTCTAAGAATAGTGTCAAAAAGATCTGGTATAATTTCAATAGAGAATGTAATTATATCACTCACAGGTTTTTGAAAATGGTCAGTGGTTTAACAACAGTGGTAGGAAACTTTTGAATACATTTTGACCACTGTTTGGAACCATTTTCTTTGTCGGTTGATTGCAAACATGAGGACACTTGGATAAATTTTTGAACATTTGTCTAGTCCTCTTTGGAGTTCATTCACTGGAATCAAAACCTTTCCCTGAACAGATGAATGCGCATAGTTGCTTAATGATCATTATTACCCCAAACTTTGACTCTTCAGTGTTTTATGTTTATACTCTTTTCTTCTGACTTCAGAAGTTTTGAGATGAGCACACTTCGGAGTTTTTGTGAATATTAGTCCAAAATCATTCTGCAGTAATGTTTTGAGAGACTTGGTCATGTTTTCACAAGTTTTTCATCCAATCTCACATTACATATGATGCGGACTATGTTGACCCCTGTTTTTCTTAGTGTATTTAGACAAAGTTGATTTGTTCCTTTTGAGGATCTCAACCTGTTTTTCTACACATAAGATCTAAATAACTAAAGTCTTAATTCCCTCTTTAAAGAAAACAAAACACTAATGTCTTATGAATCATAGGTTTTGTTATTCCGAGGATCATACTTTAGTATTTAATGAAATCATCACAAATATCAATACAACAGTTGAAATCAATTTTGAGAATATAGACCAATCCCATAATTTATCAGATATGTTTACAGATCTGAAAACTATGAGTGACTTGTGCATGATATCACTTGTTGTATGAAATTTGTGTGTCATATGACATCTTAGTTGATTTACAGAGTTTTTGAATAACCACTTTGAACATGATCTACTCGTTACTCTGTTTTTCAACTGAATACAACCAACATTAGTATCAATGAATTTTGAGCTGAACTATTATGTCAAATTGATTGTTAGATCGAATTTGACTGTCCAAGCTCTGATACCAATTGTTAGGATCGGAGGCTCTCATGATAGTGTTTGTTTGTTTAAAATGAATGATCAATGAATATGAAAACATGTTAAGTGCAGCGGAAATGAAAACAAACTTTGTAAACACAATCAAAAGAGAAAGTAGTTTGATAAACAATTGCTTCTCATAGAGTCGAATGATTTACAAATCAAAGCAAAAGATTACAGATAAGCTTACAAACTATACTCCCCCTCAGCCTGATGCCCCAAGGTTGGATTGCACAAGATGAAAGGATTAGACATGAGAAGGGAAAACCAGCTCAGTCAATCAAATGTAACAGTACAGGGTACTGTTACATTTATAGGCAAACCAAACCACTGAGGTATCTCAGCTGACGTCACCAAGAAAGCGACGTCTAACATCCTAACAACCTGTATATACTGACCTAACCACTGACTATACAAACACTGCTAACCTAACCACTGACTATACATAAGACAAACAATTTACTAAACAGCTGCTATCCCTTTATGTCAATGCTTTCCTCAAGGTTGATCAGTCCTTGACTGGGCAGTGCTTTAACATCAGTAGATAGGACCAGCAGTGTTGAATACTTCAGGGTTTTCATCAGCAGTTGAAAGGACAACAGCAGTTGAATATGAGCAGCAGATAGAGACCATCAGTTGTTATAAATCACTTTCAAGGGGAGAGCAAAGTGTAAACCGCTGCTTATTGTGAATCCACTGTTGTGACCTGGTTTTGGCTTTACATTATCTGTTCCTTTGGTAGGGTTCAATCCCAACATAAGATGTCAAGCTTTTATGGTGTCTTGGATCACTATATAAAGCCTCCTTAGTTACAAACATTCCCACACCTTCTCCTGCATTGTTGGATCATTTCTGGAGCTATCAAGCAGCCTCAAGTGATCATATTTCGTGCATTGGACTCTTGTAAGTCTGCTAGTACTTCTTTAATTAAGTTTAGCTTAGTATATTAGCTAAAAGTCAAACCGTCGTAATTACGGTTTGACTTCGAGATTAGTCAATAATGGCTCAGTCATATCTCGAATTGAAAGTAGTTATAGCTTGGTATTTATGTGGGTAATAAAACCTCAAAAGGGTTTCCCCTGATCACCACTCTAACCAGGTCAAAAGTCGGGTCAAACTAGTTTAGAAAAAGTCAACAGGAAGCTTAAAATGCCATTTATGCATAATTAGAAATGTAGATCATATACTACCTGTTTGAACATTGTTATAACTTGGTAATAAGTATAAGTACATGTCTAAACATGTTCAACCCGACAATTTCCTGTTTAGACCCGGTTCGGAACCGAAAGTCACATAGTTTGACTTTCACTTTGACTTTCAGTTCTGACCCGTTTAGGCATGTTTTAGAAATGCCTCAGAGCTTTAATTGGACTAGGTTACATGTTAGAACAACCCTCTGTGATTATACACCTTGGTTCATTAGTTATCCAATTAATATGCGTGTTTCCGTTAATTGCTCATATGTTGACCATTATGCCCTTATTACCTTAAAACGTGATTTATGAAAATGTAAAAGTGTAGAAACCTTAGTTACTGATATATGAACTTGTATGCAAAGTTTGACATCAGTTTGACTTGTAGATTAAGAGTTATGCTCATTATCGAAAATTTAAAGCTTTATGTTAATAAAAGGGCGTAATTAGCGTATAGCCTAGTTAAGCCTACTTTTTGGTATCAAACTTAATACCCACTGATGTAATATATTATTTTGGGATTTTTAAAGATTTTTAATTAATTTTAGGCTGAGCATAACTAGTAGTCGTAGGCTTAATCCGGTAATTGTCGGTTTTGCCCTTACGGGCCATAAAATGAGTTGTACATATCTAAACGACTCCAAACCTTTTGCTACTGATCACATATGATAAATAAATTATTTTAAGCCTTCTGGAAATATAAAAACATCAGATTTAAGTATTGAACCCGGTAATGGCCTTTAATCGCCTTATTTAGCGTTTTCAACGCATAGTATGTTTTAAAATCATATTGAACATACCCGGGTTGATACCTACTGATATATGAGGCAAATTATAACATTTTAACAGTAAGCTAAGGTTGATAAACTCATACTTCAGTTTTGAGCTTTTCGGCTTATGTGAAATTACCTAAATACCCCTACGGGGCATAGTTTGGTGGAAAATGGTAAATTTCACATATATGCTTTAACCTACTGATATAACTTATCAAATTGAGTATGTTTGCTGTTTACATCAGACCTGTAACTCAGTTAAACATATAAACTCTTTTATAAACTTTTAAATGACCAAACTACCCCTACGGGGCCTAGTTTGTGTTTAAACACGTTTCGGGCATAATGAAAGACATCTTACTGATGTCACAACATATTTGAGGCATAATTAACTTAGGAAACCTGTATATGGCTCTTGCGGATACCCGTTACGCCTATTACGCGTACGGTTCGGTTTATGTAACAAGTTTACATAAATTAGCCGAAACGGGTCAAACCTTAACGGTTTTATCTCAAAATCCAGAATGTGAATAATAAACCCATATTAAACAAGTCTTCAAACTTGTCGGGTCTGAATCACATTCTATCCGGTCTTCGCTTAATCATGCATACGAACCGTATCTTGAAACTAGCCGGTCTAAGCTTAAGCTTAATAAAAGGCCGTTAGAATTCTAATAGGTTATTATAAACCTTCGTTCCAGATTAGGAGGACCAGTAAAAGCTACGTGCATTTTGCTTATTGTGATTAATACTTACTCAGGTAAATACTTTTAACTTATTTTCCCTATACGGGCTTGGGTTACGGTATATAGCATACCGCTTGATCGGGCATCAAATATCCACATTAAGTGGGTAGTTGAATAATTTGATCGGCTCGTTTAAACAGTCTTGTTTACTTTACAGCCTTTGGGGGGTTAATGACCATGTCCCGGATATCCTTGGCATCATCTTACGAGATGGCCACGACCTGAGCATGGGGTGTAGGCGTACACCTGTCAGTGTATAACTCAATTATGTGGTGTGTCTATTGATCTTTAACCCGGACAAGATCCGGGCTACTGAACGCATAAGTAACATGTAATTCGTTCACAAGATTATAATATTAAATAATTCTCCCAAGTTATAAAAAT
The DNA here is from genome assembly GCA_030545235.1 of Helianthus tuberosus. Classification (NCBI taxonomy): domain Eukaryota; kingdom Viridiplantae; phylum Streptophyta; class Magnoliopsida; order Asterales; family Asteraceae; genus Helianthus; species Helianthus tuberosus. Next base: position 37,633,617 of record CM060436.1, read on the forward strand.
GTTTATGCCATGTGCATCTAAACCAATTTTCAATCATTTTCCAAAATGAGTCAGTTGATTGTATTTACCAGTGTAAACTGACGTATTTTCCCAAAAAGACTGAATGCAGGTACTAAACGAAATTGGCTGGATTGTCTCCTAAGCATCAATAAAAAGTCTCGCAAGCTTAGGATGCCTGAAGTCTGTTGAACCATTAATATTATTTTGTTTCGATCCTACTGTGGATAAACTTCCGGATATTGTTACATTGATAAACAATATTAAATTTGGTTGTATCATATTTTAAATTTGCTTCCGCTGTGCATAATAATATTGTGTTGTTTGACTATTACGTTGCCAACCACGTCACGATACTCCCCCACCGGGCCCACCGGTGACACGTGGAAATCGGGGTGTGACAGTTCTTCAGGCAAGTTTAACTTATAAGCAACTGACCCGACACGTTCGATAACCTTGAAAGGTCCTATGTATCTCGGGCTTAGCTTGCCTTTCTTACCAAATCGCATCACCCCTTTCCAGGGTGATACTTTAAGCAATACTTTGTCACCTACTTCGAAGTGAAAGGACTTACGCTTTGGATCCGCATAACTTTTCTGCCTATCTCTGGCAGCTTTCAGGCGATCGCGAATCTGGACAATCTTGTCCGTTGTTTCAAAGACCAAATCTGGTCCTGATAATTGAACTTCTCCTACTTCCGCCCAACAAATGGGTGTTCTGCATTTTCTACCATATAATGCCTCAAAAGGCGCAGCCTTAATACTAGTATGGTAGCTGTTATTATAGGAGAACACGATCAATGGTAGGTGGTTATCCCAACTTCCACCTAAATCAATCACACATGCTCGAAGCATGTCTTCCAGTGTTTGGATGGTACGCTCACTCTGTCCGTCTGTCTGTGGGTGGTAAGCCGTACTAAAATTCAAGCGCGTGCCCAAAGACTGTTGGAAAATTTTCCAAAAATGAGAGGTGTATCTCGTATCTCTATCAGAGATAATTGACAATGGCACGCCATGCAGAGCTACAATTTTATCTACGTACAATTGAGCTAACATGTCTGAGCTGTAAGTTTCCTTAATGGGTAGGAAATGTGCTGACTTCGTCAGTCTATCCACTATGACCCATATAGTATCATTTCCCTTCCTCGTCTTTGGCAACTTGGTGATGAAATCCATAGTCACCATCTCCCACTTCCATGTGGGAATTTCAGGCTGTTGTAGCAAACCTGACGGCTTTTGATGCTCAGCTTTGACTTGCGCACAAGTTAAACATTTAGCTACATAGGCAGCTACAAACTTCTTCAAACCAATCCACCAGTAGTTTGCCTTTAGATCCTGGTACATCTTATCGGCTCCAGGATGAACGGAATATTTGGAACTGTGGGCTTCCTGGAGGATAACATCTCGAAGTCCTCCATAAACTGGAACCCATATTCGTCCATTCAATCTTAGCATTCCGTCCTTGTCATAGGATAACTGCTCCTCAGTTACTCCTAGCTTTTCCTCAGGATAGTTAGCTTCCAACACAGCTTCCTTCTGTGCAGCTAACACCCTTTCGTTCAAAATATTCCTTATTTCAATGCGCTTGGCATTGATTCTTATCGGCTTCACTCTTTCTTTTCTGCTTAAGGCATCAGCAACTACATTCGCCTTGCCTGGATGGTATCTTATTTCACAATCATAGTCATTTAGAGTTTCCATCCAGCGTCGTTGCCTCATGTTGAAGTCTTTCTGATTGAACAAGTGTTGAAGGCTTTTGTGATCTGAATAGATCACACACTTGGTTCCATACAAGTAATGCCTCCATAATTTCAATGCAAATACAACGGCACCCAGCTCCAAGTCATGGGTGGTGTAGTTCTTCTCGTGTACCTTTAACTATCATGAAGCGTAGGCAATAACCTTGCCTTTCTGCATGAGTACACAGCCCATACCGGTGTGGGATACATCACAATACACCACGAATTCTTCTATACCATCGGGCAATGTTAACACTGGTGCATTGCTCAACTTTTTCTTCAAAATGTCAAAGGATTCCTGCTGCTTAGGGCCCCAATCAAACTTAACCTTCTTACGTGTCAACGAAGTTAGGGGCGCAACAATCCTTGAGAAGTTTTCAATAAAGCGTCTATAATATCCCGCTAAACCCAGGAAGCTACGAATCTCAGTAGGTGTCTTCGGCTCTTGCCAATTCATAACTGCTTCTACTTTAGCGGGATCCACTTGGATACCACGCTCACTTACCACATGTCCAAGGAATTGGACTTCTCGAAGCCAAAACTCGCACTTCGAAAATTTTGCGTAGAGTTTCTCATGATGTAGAAGTTTGAGAATACAACGAAGGTGTTTCTCGTGGTCAGCTTGGTTCTTCGAGTAAATAAGGATGTCGTCAATAAAGACGATGACGAATTTATCTAAGTAAGGCTTGCAGACGCAATTCATGAGATCCATGAATGCGGCTGGTGCATTAGTGAGCCCAAAAGGCATCACTAGGAACTCGTAATGACCATAACGAGTCCTAAATGCAGTCTTGTGCACATCTTCATCCTTAACCTTCAACTGATGATAGCCTGACCTCAAGTCGATCTTAGAGAAGTAGCTTGCCCCTTGCAATTGATCGAACAGATCGTCGATCCTGGGCAAAGGATACCTATTCTTGATAGTGACTTTATTAAGCTCACGGTAATCGATGCACAGACGCATCGATCCATCCTTCTTTTTGACAAACAAGATCGGCGCTCCCCAAGGGGACGAACTAGGTCTAATGAAACCTTTGGCTAGCAGATCATCTAACTGCGTCCTTAACTCCTTCATTTCTGTTGGTGCCAACCTATAAGGCGCTCTTGCTACTGGTGCAGCACCAGGGATGATGTCAATTCGGAATTCTACTTGCCTATCTGGTGGTAAGCCAGGTAGTTCTTCAGGGAAAACTTCAGGATATTCCGAAATGACAGGGATGTCTTCGATCTTAGGCTTTGGCTCATCAATAGTAACTTGTGCCATATAAATGACACAACCCTTCTGCAGACACCTGGATGCCTTGAGCATGGACACTTGCTCAGGCAATCCATGCTGGGTATCCCCCTGAATGGTAAGTGACTCACCAGACGGAGTTTTGACTACCACTTGCTTTCTGTTGCACACAATCTGGGCTTGGTTATGTGATAACCAATCCATGCCTATAACTATATCAAAACCGGCTAGCTTAAAGGGAAGTAAGGACAAAGGAAAAGAGTGATTCCTAATGGATATAACACATCCATCTAAAACAGTTGAGGCGGTTTCTATGGTTCCATCAGCTAATTCCACCTCATACTTCAAACTTAAGGGTTTTACAGGCAATTTCAACAACTCACAAAACTTATTATCCACAAAAGACTTATCTGCTCCAGAATCAAACAATACTCTAGCAAAAACATCATTTACGAGAAAAGTACCTGTAATTACGTTGTCATCCTGAACAGTTTCCTTAGCGTCCATCTTGAAGACCCTCGCATTGGTCTTTTTCCCATCTTCGGTTTTCTTGGTGGTCTTTGGGCAATTGGACTTAATGTGCCCTTTTTCATTGCAACCGTAACATGTTGCATCTTTCAGCTTCTTACACTCCAAAGTCTTATGATCCGTAGATTTGCAAATTCCACAGGGTCTCGAGTGAGACTGGGATTTCGAATCAAGTCGACACCTCCCAAAATGGTTCTTCTTACAAGTTTTACATTTGGGCTTATCCCCCGATTGTTGCCCATCCTTCTTAGATCCCGACCCTTTCTTGTGGTCGTTATTTCCTTGGTGTTTCTTATCTGATCTTCGTGAGATATCGTCCTCACGCTTCCTCTTGCCTTCTTCTGAGTTCCTGAGAGCTCTCAACCTGACTACGTCCAAGGTAAGAGATAGAGATAGACCAGCTGCTGATCTGAAGGTTGCAGGCCTTGATGCCTTAACACTAGCTTTAATCTCTGGGGCTAAACCCCCGATGAAGCGAGCAATCCTTTTAGGTTCTGGGGTTACCAAGTACGGAACCAACCTAGATAGGGTATTGAAAGTGGTGAGGTATGCTTGGCAATCTAAATTCTTCATCACCAAAGATAAGAAATCTGATTCGATTCTTTCAACTTCGTGCTGTGGGCAATAATTCTCTTTAATAAGAGCGACGAACTGATCCCATGACAAGTTGTAAAGTGGGATCTTTCCAACAGCTTGTATGAGAGACTTCCACCACGCCAGTGCTTCTCCCTTGAACGATTGGGATACATATTTCACTACACCCCTTTCAGCACAACCGCTGATGTCTACAACCGTGTCCATTTCATCCAGCCAAGTCATACAATCTATTGCTCCTTTCTCCCCGGTAAAGTCCCGGGGTTTACATGAGACGAAGTATTTGTATGTACAGGACTTACCACGCGGTTCCTGTTTATGCTCGACCTTCCTTGACGGGACGCTGTGTTGGTTCGAGGAGTGATGATCATCATCATCCTTCTTGAGCTCATCTTTCTTAGGTACATCTTTCTTAGAGGGCGGTTTGCTATAAGCCTCCGAGTGAACTTTTGGCTTGGAATGTGGTGCGGATCGGGTCCTACTTCGGGTCCCGCTAGATTCACTATATTGCCTCTCGATGGCTTTATTAACAACATTTTCTACTAATGCTTGAAGCTCCGCACCAGTTACTAGTATTTTAGTATTTTCAGGGTTTTCCACTGGACGACTGTTTATTTCTTCTGACTTGGCCATGTAGTCTTAATTGCTACATAAAGAAAATAAGGACAAGGTCTATTTAGAAGCCTAAACAGTATTATCGTTCTTGACGATTTATTAACCATGGTTTTAATAGCCATTTTAGTTAATTTATTCAATAATTTCATTCCGGATTTTTACTAGTAATCTTTTTAGAATGAAATATAATATTGGCATAATAGGCCTAGTCACGTAGACAAATTTCTAAATTACAAATTTAGATCTTATAGGATTAAAGTTTGAATAAAATATCAATCAATCCTTTTCTTGGCAGAGAGTCTATAAACTACGACTGCCTTTTGCTTTATATGACATTAATTATAACCCGTAGGCATTATGTCACAATCAGATATATATAAAAATATAAATTTGGATAATTTATTAAAAGGGTGACATGTGTGATTTTGCAGATCACACTAGCCAAGAATGTTAACATGTTTGCAGATGTTAACAGAGATTTGAATTTTTTTAAACAGGTTCTACCATATTGGCCAGGTCTTTAATATGACATACAGCTAGGTTTCACCTTTTAAGATTCTTATTATTTTATTAAAATGGTAAAATGTTATTTTTCATTTATTCATACATTATATTTAAGCATAATTTAAAAATGAAAAACTTAAATTAACCATTCCAATTAAAATTAAACTAGTACGAGTTTGCCCTAAACGGGACTTTTACACAAATAACACGCCCACGCAGGGGCCAAATTAACAACAAACCCACGCAGGGGTCAAAAAGAAAAACATGCCCACGCAGGGGCAGAACAGAAAGGAAAATATGCCCACGCAGGGGCAGAGTACAGAATAAATGTCCTCGTAGGGACATGATTACAACTAAAACAAATAAACAAACAAAGGATTTAGTAATCCTTCTTGCTTTTTCCCTTGATCAAATTCACCATCTTCTTGAACATCCCCCGGTTATGCCTTCGTTCTTCTCGCAACTCATGCCGCACCTCTTGTCGCACCTCATTTATCCCTTGAAGGATTTCTTGAAATTGTGGCGGTGACATCACCGGGGTCCGCGGTGGTTGCTGAAGATGCTGAGGTTGAGGAGGCGGCGGTTGCTGATACCCATATGGTGGGTATCCATAGGTCGAGTGTCCCGTAGCCTAGGGACCTCCGTAGGGACCTTCCGGACGGAGAGTGTTGAAGCTCGAAGCTACCCAGTAGGGATCCTCTGCAAAGTTGTAATTTGTGTGGATCGGCTGCTCAAAGGGATTGTATGCTGCCGCACCAGTTTAAGTGGGAATTGGGTCACCAAAACCCAATGGTGGCTGTTGTGCGACTGGCGCAGAGACTACCTCTGAGACGGGGTGTGAAGATTCTCCCATCTCTGGTTCCTCGTGGACAGGCGAGTACCGGCTGCCACTTGAATGTGGCGGGGTGCTGATGCGCACTCCCCCTCGCACGGATATTCGCAAGGTCGTTCTCCTTCGCCTCGGGGGCGAGGGAGGCTGAAGCTGAGGTGGTGCTGCCGGCGGAGTGACCGTGACAAGTCGGGAATCCTCGGAAGGATTCTGCTGCTGTTGTGGCTGCAGGGGAGAGTTGTGCTGCGACTGGTGTAGGGGAGAGCTATGGTGTGGCTGGTGCAGGGGAGAGTTGTGGTAACTGGGGGTAAATACCCAGTCATACTGCCTGAATTTCTCCTCAAAGCTGTCGAGACCATTGTAAGGTGATCCCACAAACGGTGACCCATCGGAAATTTCGATGGGGTGGTTCGGAGTTCCAGATGGTGGCATTGCAGGATCGGTATCGTCATCGATATCCATCGGGTTGCCACCAAAAAAGTGGTATTCGGGTCCAAGTGGGTTAAAACCCACTGGTTCTCCAAGGTAATCAGCAGGGTTGAACTGGCCCTGGAAGACGGGTGATAGATGGTCAAAGGGTGAATTGTGTCCTTGAAGAGGTATGAAGGACTGGTGGGAGTTGTGGGGCTCATTTTGGGAATGAGGCCCAAAAGAGTGTGGGATTGATGGGGAGGTACTCAGTGATACTGAGCGCCTAGCTGGTTCAATAAAAGACATCCAAAGATCTTGAGCATCTGAGTTATGGGGATCTGAAGGCGTTCGCCGGTGCGAAGGTCCGGCTTCATGGTCGTTTGGGGCTACAAGTGCTCCTTTTCCTCTACCTCTTCCCCTCATTCGCGGTGGCATTTTGTCAACCTATCAAAAACAAACAAGTGATACAACAAGAAGTATAAATAAGACAAAGTTAGAAATAAAACAAATTTGGATAATACCTAAGTTCTTTGTCTAGACTCGAGAATCGAGGATTGTGCAATTGTGTAACTGAGATTAAATACAAAAGGCTAGTGTTTAATTCACTCAGTGTTGGCTCTGATACCAACCTGTCACACCCCTATTTTCCACGTGTCACCGGTGGGCCCGGTGGGGGAGTATCGTGACGTGGTTGGTAACATAATAAGTCAAACAACACAATATATAAATGCACAGCGGAAGCAACGATAGATTCATTTCAACTTTAATAAAGTGTAATATTAAATATCAAAAATAGTTGAAACGGATCCACAGGCGGATCAAAATAAAAGAAGATATTGTTCAACAGCTTTATTGACATCCAAGCTCGCGAGACTTATTGTGGACGCTTAGAAGACAGCCAGCCTAGTACGAGTAGTACCTGCACTTAACCTTTTGGAAAAATACGTCAGTTTACACTGGTAAATACAATTTAACTGACTCATTTTGAAAAGGGTTGAAAATTGATTTGAATGCACGTGGCACAAAACATTTTATAACTTGGGATAATTATGTGAAAATAATCTTGTAAGGGAATTACATGTTACTTATGCGTTCAGTAGCCCGATCCGTAGACCGGGTTAAAGATTAATAGACACACCACAATATTGAGTTATGCACTGAAAGGTGTACGCCTACACCCCGTGCTCAGGTCGTGGCCATCTCGTAAGATGATGCCAAGGATATCCGGGACATGGTCATTAACCCCCCAAAGGCTTTAAGCAAACAAAACACATTCAAAACATAGCATATCAATAATTTAACCTCTATTCGATTAAAGATTCAATGCCGGACCAAGCGGTATTTTATATACCGTACCCCAAGCCCGTATAGGGAAAATAAGTTAAAAGTATTTACCTTGGTAAGTATAAATCACAATTAGCGAGTGAAGGTAGCTTTTACTGGTTCTTCTTATTCTGGAACAAAGGTTTATAATAACCTATTAGATTTCTAACGGGTATTTATTTAAGCCTGAGCTTAGATCGGCTAGTTTTAAGGATGATACGGTTCAAACGCACGATTAAGCGAAGACCAGATAGAATGTGATTTAGACCCGACAAGTTTGAATACTTGTATAATATGGGTATACTAAATACATTCTGGATTTTGAGACAAAAATGATAATGTTTGACCCGTTTCGGTCAATTTATGCAAACTAGTTACATAAACCGAACCGAACGCGAAAAGGGCATCACGGGTAACCAAAAGAGTCATATGTAAGTTCCCTGTGTTAAAATGCCTTAAATATGTTATAATATCAGTAAGATATCTTCTATTATGCCCAAAATGGATTTAAACACAATTTATGCCTCATAAGGGCATTATGGTCATTTAAAAGATTATAAAAGAGTTTAATTCGCAATCTGAGTTACAGGTCTGATTTATACAGTAAATACACTTAATTTAACATGCTATAACAGTAGGGTATGACCTATATGTGAAACTTATCATTTAAAACCAAACTATGCTCCTTAGGGGTATTTTGGTAATTTCACAAGGGCTAAAAAGGCCAAAACTGGAAACCTGAGTTCAAAAACTTTTACTTACTGTTATTATCTCAAAATATACTAAAACATCAGTAGGTATCAACCTTATATGTTTAATATGGTTATAGTACGTACTATACGTTAAAAACGCTTAAAAAGGCGATTTGGAGCCATTTCCGGGTTTTTAAAAGCAAGCTGATATTTTTATAATTCCAGAAGGCTCAAAATATTTTATTTAACAAATGAAATCAGTAGAAAAAGGTTTGGGGTCAAAAGGATTTGTAAAACTCATTTTATGGCTTAAAAGGGCAAAATCGGTATTAACCGAGTTAAACTTAGAGACCTATGTTATGCTTAGCCAAAAATTAAATAAAAATCTTCAAAAATCCCAAAATATTATATTACATCAGTGGGTAAAAAGTTTGATATTAAAAAGTGGGTTTAAATAGGTTATACGCTAATTACGCTAATGAGCATAACTTCTAATCTAGACCTCAAACTGATGTCAAATTTTAGGTGCAAGTTTATAAATCAGTAACTAATGTTTCTACTCTTTCACTTTTTCAAAAATCATGTTTTATAGTCAAAAGGGCATAATAGTCAACATTTAAGCATTAATCGGAAACATGCGTATGAATCGGATAAGTATTGAACCAAGTTGTATAATCTCAGAGAGTTATACTTATATGAAACCTGGTCCAAAATAAGCTCTAAGGCAGATCTTAAACATGCATAAACGGGTCAGAACTAAAAGTCAAAGCAAAAGTCAAATTATGCGACTTTCGGTTCCGAGCCGGGTTTAAACTGAAAATTGTCGAGTTGAACATGTTGAGACATGTTCTTACATTAGTTACCATGTTATTTTAATGATCAAACAGGTTGCATGTACCCAACATTGCTAATTATGCTTAATTTTGAAAATGCACATTCTGTTGACTTTTTAAAGTAAGCTTTGACTCGACAATTATCATAGTTAGAGTGGGAATCTAAAAGTACCCTTTTAAGGGTTTGTTACCCACATAAATACCTACTTGTAGGTACTTTCAATTCGAGAAATGACTGAGCAAATTTCATTTAATCGCGAAGTCAAACTTAATTTACGACGGGTTGACTTTTAGTTAATTAACTAAGCTAGAACGAATTAGAAAGGGTTAGGAACACTTACAAGAGTCCTAATTATGATTAGAGATCACTAGAAAGCCTGAGGTTGATCAGAGGAGCTCCAGAAGTGGTCTTGCAAGTGAATGTGAAAATGGTTGCAACTTGAATGATCTTTATATATGCATTTTGATTGCATAAGATGGTGCCACAAGGGTCTACATGTGTTATAAGATGTGTCCAAGTGCCCCCTATGCATGTAAAACCATTGGAGAGCCTCAGGTATTAGATAACAGCTGGTTACCATCGATACAGACCTGAACAACTGACATCTGTGCATCTTTCTGCGCTGGCAGGTCGTAGGCGGGCCGCGAGACCCCTTACGCGGGCCGCGTACAAGTTGGCAACCAGCCAAACAAGTTTCCAAGATTTACAATTCAGTCCTTGGTCCTTTGTTACGTGGTTTTGCTTATTTTTCTTGCTCATCAGACCCTCAAACCTGATTTTTAAGGGCCTTAGGACATCTACAAACTTGGTTAGGTCCTTGGTTAACTTTGTGCTTACCCGAAAAGTCACAAATTTCAACGTTAACGCATTTAACCCTTCGTGCACGGTTTTGATCATAACTTTCTCATACGATAACGAAACTTTATGAAATTTTTACCACATATTCTAGTGAGTATATTTTACCATTACAAAGCTTCGGGTTTGCCAAAAGGTCACTCAGAGGTATACTTTCAACATGTTGACACATTTAGCCCCTGTAGTTTGTAATTCCTCACTTTCTTTCATTTTCTTCTTCGTATGATCCATGATTTATCCGTTTAAGATTATAAACACCATGTAGGGTTATTGTATTGTTGACACTTTGGACCCTTATATTCACATAGTTTCACTGTTTGTCAACTTTAGTCCCTCTAAAGTACTTTTTCACATATTCAAAGCCTATGACACGTGTCAATACATTATTGGACGTAAATTTTCGAGGTGTTACAATATTGTATCCTCCCAGCTCAATAGCCTACTTAGCTAATCTCCCCTTGGCATCGGGTTTGGATAGAATTTTCCCTAAGTGGTAATTGGTGAGAACTGTGATAACATGACCAGAGAAATACCGGCGTAGGCGTCGTGATGCATGTACTAGAGCGAGGACCAGTTTTTCTATCATCGAGTAGCGCGTCTCCGGGCCAGTGAGCATCTTGCTGATATAATAGATTGGAGTCTGGATGTTCTCTCGCTCCACCATTAACACTGCACCCACCGCTACTTCTGCAACGGATAAATATAAGATCAGCGGATCTTTTTCTCGCGGTGCTGTCAGCGTTGGCAGCTGAATTAAACATTCCTTCATTTGCTTGAAGGCTGCTTCCGCTTCTGGTGTCCACTGGAAGTGGGTTTTCTTGGCGCAATTGCGCAGTGTGCTAATGAACGGATAAGACTTTGCAGCATGATTTGCCAAGAATCTGTTCAAGGCTGCTAATCGTCCTGCGAGCCTTTGCATTTCTTTTATTGTTGCGGGTGACGACATCAGCTGGATGGCTTGCACTTTCTCCGGGTTTACTTTAAAACCGTCTCTTGTTACTATAAAACCCAAAAATTTTCCTTCTTCCATCCCGAAGGAACACTTCGTTGGGTTGAGTTTTAAGTTCACGCTGCGCAAAGAATCGAACGTGCGCTGAATATTTGCGAGCATTGTTTCTTCTTCATTTCTCATGATGACGAGGTCATCCATATATACCTCGACTGTTTTACCAATGTCTTCCCCGAAGAATGTATCCATTAAGCGCTGGTAAGTTGCTCCTGCGTTACGGAGACCAAAGGGCATTTTTGTATAGCAGAATATGCCCTTGTCTGTGCGGAAAGCAGTCATGTCCTCATCTTCCTCTTTCATTTGGACCTGGTGATAGCCCTTATAACAGTCAAGAAAACACTTCCAGCGACAAGATGCTAGAGAGTCAACTTTTTTGTCTATCTCAGGAAGCGCGTAACAATCTTTCGGACAAGCTCTATTTAGGTCTTTATAGTCGACGCACATTCGCCATCCGCCATTGTGTTTTTGAACCATTACTGGGTTGGCGACCCAGGTATGGTACTGAACTTCGTGCAAGATTCCGACGTTGAGTAACTCTGTTACTTGTTCGTTCATGGCTTCCGCTTTTTCTGCGCTAAGACTACGCCTTCCCTGCGCGACAGGTTCTGCTGAGGGCCGGATGTTCAAACAGTGTTGCGTTATATCTCGTGGAACCCCAGTCATGTTCGCTGGGCACCAGGCGAATATTGCCTTATTGTTCGAAAGTAATTCCTTTAATTGTATTCGTATTACCGGTGAAATGGCGTGCCCTAGTAAGATGGTCTGCTCTGGATACTCTTCGTTGAGGACCCATTTTTTCGGCTCATTTGGTGCTGATGGTTTGGCCACTTTTGCTGGTGGCTCATCGTCTACGTACATAACTTCTTTACTTGAGTACAAAATTGCTACTCCGGTTTCCGTTGGAAACCCATAAGCAGCATGTGGGATAGAAGTGATCATGCTGAATTCTCTTTGTGATCTTCTTCCTAGCAAGACATCGTGGCGCGATGCTGCTGGCATGACCATGAAATTTACTGTGACTGTGCGTGAATGCTCACCATCTGATAGAGTCACAGGAAATGCAATTTGTCCTAATGGGAACATAGCTTCGTTGAAGAAACCAGTGAGAGGAAAATCAACCGGCTCTAATCGAGCTTTATCCTCTGGATCAAGTTGTTTGAAACACTGTTCATATATTATGTCCATTGAGCTTCCTGGATCTATGAACATATAATCCGTTCTATAGTGGCCGAAAATGCCGATAATGATTAATGGTCGTTCCTCCTGAGGACCTCCAGGGACGACAGGAAATATGACTTGTTGCTCTCTCCAATGCTGATTATAGCTTCGCTTGTTTGTCCTTCGGGAAGGACCCTGAAAACCCACTTGTTCTGAAGAGCCTTCTTCCCAGCTGGAAGTTTTGTTAAGTGTCAGGTCTTGTTCTTCTCAAGTGACTTCATCTCATCTTTCATTGCTAACTCCCACTGCAATGAATCTTTCAACCCCATGGCTTCTGAGTAACACTGGGGTTCACCATTTTCTGTCAAAAGTATGTAATTGACGGATGGTGAATATCTGTCTGGTGGTCTAACGACTCTGGAGGATCTTCTTGGTTGAAACTGAGGAGTTTCTGGGGATTCTGGAATTTGAGGAGCGACCTCTTCTTCTTCTTCTTCTGCAGAATCATTACTAGAACCATCCCCTGAGCTCCCACTATCGATTGACTCATTCCCATTTTCTGGAATGTCGATTGAAGCTTCTTTTCTTGTTTCACCACTTTCAAATTCAACATAGTCTTTCTGAACTTCTGGTCCTTTGGTGTTTCTGTATTTATACAATTCGTTTTCATTGAAGACGGCATTCTTGCTTCTGATTACTTTTCTGCCTTCATTATCCCAAAGCCTGTAACCCATTTGTTCTGACCCATAACCAATGAATGTGCACTTCTTAGATTTTGAGTCTAACTTATCCCTGTCACCAGCTTCTAACAAACCGTAAGCACTACAACCAAAGACTCGTAAGTGTTCGAGACTTACCTCCTTTCCTTGCCACATTTCTTCAGGCAACTTGAAATCTAAGGGACCGGTTGGTGAACGGTTGATCAAGTAGGCTGCAGTGCTAACTGCATCGGCCCAGAATGTCTTGGGCATCCCGGCATTTAGCCTCATGCTTCTAGCCCTCTCATTTAGAGTTCTATTCATTCTCTCAGCTACACCATTGTGACTTATTTTAGTGACTTATTAGCTTATTGATTTTTTGAAAAGTTAAAAAGTGTTTGACATGAAATTGTTATGTGAGGGGGAAAAGTCAATAAGTCACTCCATTGTGACTTATTAACTTATTAACTTTTCCAAAAAAGTCACAAGTTGTTTTGAAAAGCTAAGCCAAACATGGCCTATATACATCAAACAATTTATTATACAATTTTACGTAAGCATCCGTACCATGCTCTAACCAAAATTTATCGTAATTATAACCCCGTTTATGATTGACAGGTTCATCAATCGTTTATGTTTTTTAACTCATTGATTTGTAATAAATCGTTTAATAATACATCAATCGTTTATATGACATAAATCTTCATTGAATAACATATTCCATTGTGTGTTTTACACTTGCGCATGGCATTTAACATTTATCATAGCTATAACTTTGTGTATCAATTGCTAAATTGATGAATTGGTGTATCATTAATGTCCTAAACTACTAAAATAGGATATCTTTACCAAAGTTAAAATAAAAGTTTATTTCTCGCGTCTATAAATCTATGTATCACGATTATGAATCACATAAACACATGTACACGCACATGACAATTAATTGCAAAAACACAAGTTGTGTGTAATACGGTTGTGCATTACAAATCATTAAATCAATATAAGGTGTACACATACCTAATACATTAAAGCACACCTTTAACATATATTTACACACAACTTTAAGGTATATAACTTTTATACAATGATTCATGCACATTGTGTTGCGACTAGGGGTGTAAACGAGCCAGGCCGAGCCCGAGCTCGACTGGGCTCGAGCTCGGCTCGTCATGTTTTTTTGAAGCTCGAGCTCGGCTCGGCTCGCGAGTAAAACCCAAAGCTCGAGCTCGGCTCGAGTTATTTTAAGAACAACCTCATACGAGCTAAAAACTCGGCTCGAGCTCGCTTCAGTATCGCTTAAATGAACCGAAGCTCGGCTCGAGCTCGGTTCACCAATGTTATCATCATTATTATTACATTATATAAAAAATAAATAAATTTTTGTTTGGGCTCGTTTAGGCTCGCGAGCCTAAACGAGCTTTGTATTTCAGGCTCGAGCTCGGGCTCGATAACTAAACGAGCTCTATTTCAAGCTCGAGTTCGGGCTCGTTAAAGCTCGGCTCGTTCGAGCTTTTAACCGAGCCGATAACGAGTAGCTCTCGAGCCTCTGGGCTTGTTTACACCCTAGTTGCGACGCGTTGATACATAACCATAATACAAACACTACTTTAATTGTTCAGACATTGTTACCAGAAATGCATAAGAGCATCCATAATAAGGCGTTGTATGCGTATTATTTATTTAAAAAAATTAGTATATATTATCATTATTAGTAATTCACTACTTCAGTCCTATATCAGACAAGTTAAAAGAGGGGAGGCTGAGATGGTTTGGGCATGTGAGGAGGAGACAATTGACAGAACCAGTTAGAGCAGTGGAAACCATGATAGTGGAAGGAAGGAGGAGTAGAGGCAGACCCAAGTTGACTTGGGATGAAAGACTTAGGCAAGATTTGGTAGAAGTTAAAAGAGGGGAGGCTGAGGAGGAGACAGTTGACAGAACCAGTTAGAGCAGTGGAAACCATGATAGTGGAAGGAAGGAGGAGTAGAGGCAGACCCAAGTTGACTTGGGATGAAAGACTTAGGCAAGATTTGGTAGAATTGCACCTCTCTGAGGACATGGTTCATGATAGGAGTGCGTGGAGACGTAGGATTAAGGTTAAGGACTTGTAGGTGAGGGTATAGATGTGCCCTACCTTTTCCTTGGGAGAGGGGGGTTAGATTTCTTTTACACTTTAGGTAGACCAACATATGATGATTTTCTTGTATATATGCATATATGTTGCTTACTGATGATTTATCTGCCTACTGCTACGCGATTTACTTGCTCGTTTTTCATCTATCTGTCTGTTGGTTGTTTTGGAGCCGGGGGTCTCTCAAGAAGCAGCCTCTCTATTCTTGAATAGAGGAAAGGTTTGCCTACATCCCACCTCCCCCAGACCCTACCAATAGTTCTGCTATTTGTAGGATTTACTGGGTATGATTGTTGTTGTTGTACTTCAGTCCTATAGTCATTTTTTCAACGCTTGTTAGCAAAACTTATTTTTTTATTATAATATTCTTTTATTGTATATATACATATAATGAGAAGTTAATTCCACTTTACATTATATGCCCCAAAAAAATGAATCCGGTTTGCGAGTTGCGGCCCCGAGCATTGTGCACGATCAAAGTCCAAGAGCTAATTTATCAACCATCACCCAACAATTGGGCTTGGGCTTTTCTTTCCAGTGCTACGTACAGAAAGCAAACTCTTAAAGCAACCTGACATAGAGCCCACATGACTCTCACTCTTGGGCTTCGGCCCATCTTTGCCCAGGCCCATTGGACCATCTTTGTTGGATGGTTCAGCAATTTCAAAATTAGGATCATGGTTGTTGTCTCTTAGGCTTTCTTTGAAAAGGTCCAAAAGTCTCCTCCTCTTTTCTGTTGGGGTTGGAGATGGTTGGGATGAGGAACCGAGAAGCTCGTCGTGGTTCGAGATAGTTGCACCTACATTGATTCGTGGGGTTCCTTGGGTCAAGCTATGGTGCACCGGGGTGTTGCCTCTTGAAGGGGTGAATTCTGCATCGAATGCGCAAAGATATAAACATCAAAAGTTGTATGTATTTAGTGCATAAATTTTAGGTGTATGAATCACATTTAGCTAAACAGGTTGGGTTCAAGTTAAATGGGTAATGTTAGTGCCAAACCGTAAACGTTCAGGCCGTGTTCAGGTTCTCGTGTCTCACACAAATTTTGGGTTTGTGTTGGATTTTACCCACCAACCCACAAACACGACTCGTTTAGTACTCCTAATAAAAGTTGTATGCTTGATTACCCCCATTAACGCTCATAAACTCGTCTTCATAGTCTGAATCTAACCATGCTTGGGAATCGAAAAACGTCTCCTCCCTACTACCTGCAATAAGAAATAAGATAGTATGAAACACCCTGATCACATACTAGTAAAACCCGGATAAAGTTATATAAACCATAAAAGTGAAATCATAAACCGAACTCCAAACGGGCCCATATTGTCAAAAAGATTAAAAAAAAAAGATACACCCTCCATTATTGCACCTTTTTAGCCCACGAATTGTTAATGCGCCATAGTCATGCCCTTTTAATTTGCTCAAGTGTATGACATAAAACAAAGTCAACAAGTGTGTGTATATATATGATTTTTTAATAAATATATTAATATAAATTTTAGTTAAACTAAGATATACAACATAAACACAAATACGTATTACTTTTCAACTACTCAAAAATAAATATTAAATTTCTAAATTCCAAAAATAAACATGCATTCTCTGTGCAAAATCATACTCCACGTGTCAAACTTTGTGCGAAAACGCACTTCATGTGAACACTTTAGTTGCGTAACACATGCGAAAACTTTGTGCGACATGTGTACATCTCAGCTACGTGACATGGTACATGTAGACTCTTTGTGTGTCCCTCCATGATCATTGATACCTTTGTGCATCCTGCAGGCGAATTTTAAACCTTTGTGTGTCCTGCCCGTGAGTATTGATTTCTTGGTTTTTCCTACCGGTGGCCATTAGTTTCTTTGTATGTCCCGCACAAAGATGTTTAAAATAAATGCATTTTGCATAAAAATACACGTGATGAATCCCTGGTGTGTCCACGTAGAGTGCGTCTTCGCACAAAGCCACACGTGGAGTACGATATCACACCAAGATTACATGTTCATTTTTAAAATTTGAAAAATCAAAGTTTACTTTAGAATACTTGAAATGTAACATGTTCATTTTGGTACATAGTTATACAACTCTCAACTTAAAATTGGTTTGGCAATTTCTCTCTCTATGTGTATATATCGCAATTATTATTGAAACATTATTATCACACTACTCTACTTGTTTCACTAGTAAAGTAATTATGCAAAAAGTTGTTTCAACTTTCACTTATCATATTCTCTCATATTTGTTTGCTAGCAAAAAGCAGTTCAATAGCAACAAACAAAAACCAACAAAGCATGACTCACCTACCTACCTATTCATGTTCTAGAGGAAAACAAAGCTTCAAATAAAACAGACCACTTGACACAAATACATGGACATCATGTGAAACAGAAATCAACAGTCATATCAAAACATCCAAATATATTGAATTAATCAAGCAACGAACGATCGAAATTAGATAATCCAACATATAAGTTGAACAAATCAATAAAACCAATCAGATCAACCCAATCTCTTAATAATAATAATAATAATAATAATAATAATAATAATAATAATAATAATAATAATAATAATAATAATAATAATAATAATAATAATAATAATCGATCAACAAAGTCCATGCACACACAGTCAATCAAAGCTTTGAATCAATCAAATCAGCCTCATGTGAAGCAGTGTTTTCAGACCCGGACCAGACCGATCGGACCGGGAACCGGAGGATTGGCCGGTCCAGGTCAAGGTATCAGACCGGAATAACATTGAATAGGAGGTCGAACCGGTTTTTAAAGGGGTTGGCCCGTTTTTTTTTTTACAAATTTTTCAGATTTAACCTTATTAATTTTTATAATATTTGCCACATCTTTGGGCTCTTACGTCCGGTTCGACCGGTCGGACCCCTGAACTGTTAAGGAGACCGGTTCCACGTCTAGTCTTGTTCTGAAAACATGATGAACGACTCAAACTACAACGAACAAAAACTGAAAATCATACCGTATTCAGAGAAAGTAGCCGGTGGAGGAGACGAAGACAGTTGAGGTTTAACATGTTGTTGATCCATAAGGGAAACTAGTTTTCCAGTAGGAGAAGGATGAATGACAGATGTATGATCAGGTTTAATAGAAGTATCAAATGGCACTTGTCCCTTCATTGAAGAAGCTTTATGGTGATGAATCGAAGTGCACGCACCCATTCGACAACACGATTCTTCTACCCACTCAGATATTTAGTGGATGCTCGTATGTATTCAGTGAAAAATGCTTAGAATTTGGAGAGAGAGAGAGAAAGAGTGAGAGATGAAAAGTTGTTTGGATTTATCAACATTTGTAATCCCCTTTGATATTCTTTTCTCATTAACTATTGGGTGAATCTAACAGTCAAAATGCAACCACTAATTATTTGACACTTTTGTTTTTTATAAATCAAGTTGTAATTTTTTTAAAAACGTTTAGTTTTCGAAGAAAAAAAAATGAACAAACGATTTGACTCGTTTAAGTTATTTAAGAGAGCGAGGTACTGAGACTCGCTATTTGACTCGCTATGATGTTGTCTCAAATCGTTTAAGTTATTTAAGAGAGCGAGGTACTGAGACTCGCTATTTGACTCGCTATGATGTTGTCTATGTAACATCTTTATATTTTTTAAATAACCAGATTATTTAATCCGTGTGTTGTAGTAGAGACGCGAGGGTAATTTGATTTGTATCGGTTTATTCGTCATCATACCGGCACATGTTACATTAAACAAAAAAGAAGACCTAGAAAACAAAGTCGTAACGTAAGCACAACCTCAACGATAAAACATTAAAACGAACAACGATAAACATTATAAAAAAACCGCAACGTAAAAAAAAGAAGCACTTTTTAAGTAGGACTATTGAAACATTTTGAAGCGGTTATGTAAAAACCTTTTTTCGAAGCGGTTGGGAAAAAGACTAATCAAGACGGACGACTCATTTTAGCATAGGGGAGATTAGGGGTGTGTACGGTTCGGTTCGGTTAGTAGCATTATCCGTAATCGTAACCGAAGTCATCGGTTAATCGGTTCGGTTAATTTGTCGGTTTTCGGTTCGGTTTGGTTAATTTTCGGTTAATAACCAATTCAAACAAGGGCTATTTTTTTGGTTAGAAATACATGTAATGGAAGTATAAATACATGAAATAGATGTGTAAATACATGAAATGGATGTATAAATAAATGAAATGGAGGTATAAAAGGCATGAATAGATGTATAAATAAATGAAATGAAGGTATAAATAAATGAAATGAAGACATAAATAAATGAAATCAAGATATTATTACATGAAATGAAATCATAAAACATTAAATACAGGTATAAAAGCTAAAAATATATAAAGAAAACAAATGATTCAGTTTGGTTCAGTTAATTTCGGTTAACCGGTGGTAAAAAAAAATATCTGTTAACAGACTTTCGGTTAATTCGGTTTCGATTAATTTCAGCTCGATTTTGTCGGTTTTCGATTCGGTTTCAGTTATTGCCCACCCCTAGGTAGAGGTGTACAAAAAAACTGATTACGCAACTGAAACCGAAAAATTAACCGAAACCGGTTGTTGGAAAAACCGGTTTTTTTGTAACCGGTTCGGTTACAAACCGGTTAGACCGGTTATGGATCGGTTATCGAGTTGGGCTTAAATATCGGTTATAAAACCGGTTATACACAAAACCGGTTTAAAAACTGGTTAGACATAAAAACCGGTTATAAAAACCGGTTAGAACCGGTTAACTGTAAACGACTATATATAAACCGGTTATAAAAACCGGTTAAAACCGGTTAATGGGCCAGATCTGCAGAAAACGGTCATGTGACCGTTGGGACTCAAAACTAGCCGTTTTTTTTGTTTTTTTTTGCCAAAAATTCATCTCCAATTACTATAAAAGGGTGTTGGGTGTTTTGGTTCAATCACACCATTCTCTAATCTCCTAAATCTCATAAAAACGCTCATTTTTCTTATTCGATAATTGTGAAAAAAAACATGGCAAGCTCTAGTGCTCATGATTCGGTCAATGTTGGCGAGTCTACAACCGACACGGTTGTTCGTGTTCTTGCAACGAAGCGCAACCCGGAAGTTTGGAACCATTTCGATTTGTGCGAGATGGCGAGCGGACCGAAAAAAGCGCGTTGTCATCATTGTAATAGTTTTTACGCCGTTGGGGCAAACACCACCTTGAAACAACACATCGAAAAACCGTTTTGTAGGGCGTTGAAACAACAAACCGCTAGTGGTCAAGCTTCCATGGCAAGCGACGCTACTTTGTTCGCCTACAATTTCGATATGGCAAGGGAGGAAATGGCGAAGTTTGTAATCCAAGAAAGTTTGCCGTTCAACCATTTCGACAACCAACGCTACACCAAAATGGTTCAAAGAACTCTCCAACCGCGATACACTAATGTAAGGAAGAACAATTTCCGATCTTAGCCACAATGGCCCGAGATTTACTAACGGTCCAAGCTTCCACGGTAGCTTCGGAAAGTGCTTTTTCTATAAGTGGTAGGGTGATTTCGATACGGAGGACTCGACTAACACCAAAGGCGGTTGAGATGTCGATTTGCTTGAAAGACTACTTGGATGCGGCGGAGAGATGTCAACACATACGCTCACTCGAGGGTGAATTAGATTACGAAGCCGAAGTGTACGAAGACGAGGTTCGAAACGAAATGACAACCCCAATGACCGAAGAAGAAGCCGAACTAGATGAATTACTCCGCAATAGTTCGAGTTCGGGTTCGGCCGAAGAAGATTAGACGCGGTTCAAGATATATTACTATTCTCGTCCCACTAAAAAAATATATATACTAGTGTGGACCTTCGTGCGGATTAATATTTGAAGTTTATGTATGAAGTTTATGTATTTTCGTTGTTACGCTTTAGCGTTCGTACCGTTCTTATTTCCTTATGTTATGTTTCCGTTTGTTCGTAGACTTAATGATATTATGTTTTGACTTTTTACAATTTGTATTTTATGTTTTTTTAAAAAAACTGTTGTTTTTTTTTTTTAAAACAGGCTAAAAAACAGCAAAACAACATCAAAAACAGCATTCTGTGACATTTCCTGCAGACCGGTTTTTTTACCGGTTTTTTTAACCGGTTATAGTAAACCGGTTATAAAATCAGTTAATTTAATCAGTTCGGAAACCGGTTATTATACAAACCGGTTATAAAACCGGTTATAACCGGTTGTACCAGTTATTAATTTTCGGTTGCTGAAACCGGTTAAAACCGGTTACGGTTAAACAAAAAACCGGTTGGAGATTGATCCAAAAAAACCGGTTCGGTTAAAAAACCGAAACCGGTTTCTCAAATTAACCGATTTGTACATCTCTACCCCTAGGGGAGATAGCTTATTAAAACATTGTGTAAACCATTAGACTAAAGGGTATGGGGGTGTGACAACTGGCCCAAACCGGTAATTTCCGTACACATTAATTATTGCTTAATGACTGCAATTATGAGTTTAATTGTCAGCAATGTCTGAACACATGATTAAACAAGTGAATTCATGCATGTTGTATACTACAAAATATTGCTTTATGCATAAACGAGAGCGTTGCGTCAGAATAATAGTAAACTCACCGGTAAGACACTATGTGTCGACGGAACTGCAGAAAGCAGCCAGACAATAAAATTGGAGCCTAGGTGTAGGTCCAACAACAAGAATGCATTACAACCCAAGAGTACATACAAGGGTTTAATTTATATACATTGCGAAAGCAAAAATAAGTACTAAAAAGCACCCGAAACGCACTTTAAGTGCAGAATTTATATAATTCAGCAATAAATCAGCATTTGGACATATAAATATTATGCAGAAATGTCGTTTTATTATCCAGAATATTTCCCTAAGTGTTGGGAATTGAAAGAGTACAAGAAAGGTACTTAAACGACACTAAAAAGTGTAATTTAGCACTTTAACGAATCGGTATCTAACCGAACAACCGGATATTACCCGGAACACCAAAATAATGCTAGAAGCATTGTTTTTATTTTTCTAAGGTAGTTAGGGTCCCCGAATACCCTAACACCCCGTATAAATATCTAACAACTAAAGCACTCAACTTATACTTGGATTTCAACCAATAATCAACCAATTTAGTTGGAGCCTATCCTACTAACCCCCCCCCCCCCCCCCCCCCATGTAAACGGTTCCAACAAGGGACCCATTTGGTTGATTTTATTTCAATATTATAATAGATATGCTTGTGCTTTACTAAACATAATATCCATGGGTTAATGAATGAGATTGGTTATTAATAGAACACATGGGATTATGAACTCATTTCTCACAAAACACTAAAACACACAAGCTCTTTCCCTTCTCCCTTGGTGCCCACGGCCGAACCCAACCACACACACACTCACCTTCATCCTTCCATTCTCATATAAACCAAGCACATACAAGGGTGTTAGAAGGTGCACAAAGAAGCCGGGAGCTTTCGGAAGTTGAAGAACCTCAACCATTTGCTTTTATCCACCCATTTTCCATCAAGATTCTTCCCTAGCCCCGAGCTAGAGGTATAATGTTTAAAACTCACTCTTGAACGTATCTAAAGTGGTTAAAAGAATTTTCGTCGGTTAAATATCGATAACATACGTTTTGAAGCATTAAAGTCTAGTAAAAACACTAAAATGGTGGTTAATAGCACATAAGTTGTGTAAAAGTTGTAGTATTTGAAATATATGGTCATCTAGACCCGATCTATGATGTGGTAGCTCGGATCACCGTTTAACCCGGTTGGGTAAGATCATGGATCTTAACATAAAGCTATTTTAGAAGTAATAAGGGTTAAAAGGTGAAACCCTACCGCACATAAACCATGAACTTGTGTAAAAATGTTTTAACTTGTACAAAAGTGTTTAAAACTAGTAGATCTACGTATCTACAAGCGGTATTTTCAAAGGACCAAGTGTCCAAGAAATCACATGTTCTAAACCGGATCTTACACAAACAAAAGTGGTTTTTGTGAACAAATAAATATATGGATACTTGTGTAACAAAAGTGTTAACGAAGAAATAGTTTTCGTAAAAACCGACTAGAAGTTGTAAAACTTCATATTCTTTAAAAATAAAGTTTTTAAGAAGTTAAACTTATTTTTAAAGATAACAAGACTTACTAAATGTGCTAGTAAGTTACTACACATTTTTGTAAATATTCAAGTTCATGAAATTAGTGATTATTGTTGACGAATATTGTTGATAATTGTCGTTGCTGATTATTGATGATTGATGATGATTTAAAAGAAAATAAACACACGTTTTGAAAACGTGGGAAACCTCCATTTTTAGGGGAAACTCTGTCAAAATTTTTATAAATTTTGACACTTAGAAAAATATAAGTTTTTGAGAAACTTATTCCCTAAAAATGTGTTTAAGAGTATTACTAAGGTTTCCCTGATTTTTGATGATAAGAAATGAGGATTTCTTCAAGAATAAAAATGGATAATAAGTATATATTTTTGAGAGAAAAATATATATTATTTGACCACCAACTTGTGTGTTAAGTGTATATAGTATGTGTTATACGTGCTAGTGTATTAAGACTTAAAAATACACTAAATACTCATGAGGAGTAGAAATATAAAAATACACATACAACATACAAGAAACATAATTCGGGTGCAAAGTGCAAAACACAAAAGACTTATATTTATTTTTGAAGAAAATAATATAAGTAAGATACGTAGTTAAAAATATGGAATATTTTTAACACAAGAATATATACACAAAAGAGAGTGACTGTACTTGTGCGACACAAGTCTAGTGACTAACGTTAAGAAAACGCGTATAGGTTACGACGTTAATTAAGCAAATCCGGTGGAGTTTACGACGCTAGGAACGCAAAGTTGTGAGTTCATGCTCCCCCTTTTCTCTTTAACTGTTTTCAGTTTTTATAACTTCGGGGGTGAAATACATGTACAAAAGTACAATATTTATAAATGGTATGATATAAATACAAGAAGTACACTTGGTGAGAACGAGAACCAAGTGTGACGAAATATAAGAATATGAGAAGCGCATTTGGTGAGACGAGAACCAAGTATAAGGCGCTATGAGAAATGATAACAAGAAACGCGCTTGGTGAGGACGAGAACCAAGTAGGATGCGTTATGAGAAATAGTGTCACGAATAGGGTACAGAAGCACCATTAATCAACGTATACATTCAGACCGCAGAACAAAAGGTTAGATCTAACGGGTGCCTGGCAGCCACACTCCCGGTCGGGGCGAGAACCGAGGAAGTGCTTTTGTGTCTCAGAATATACCAATTAAATGCCTTAGGTTTGGTGACTTCCTATGACGTGTCACATGTTAATGGCTTTGCAACCCATTAACAATCTGATAAGTACAGAAATACTGTATTTACATAAAATTCATACCATACAAAAGGTGATAAATAACTTGAAGTACGTGGGGTACTCAAGAGGATTGATAAATAACTTGAAGTACGTGGGGTACTCAAGAGAATTGATAAATAACTTGAAGTACGTGAGGTACTCAAGAGGATTGATATATAACTTGAAGTACGTGGGGTACTCGAGAAAAGATTGAATTATACATGGGTACGTGGGGTACACATGAAACTGGTTTTATATATGAAAACTTGATTTACTCACAAACTATGTTTTCATACAAAGTATACAAACATGAAATACAGAACAGCATGAATTCACACCAACATTATGTTGACGTTTTTCCAAAAACTCACATGTATTTCAGGTAACTAGGATGGATGTGCGCGTGGTCTTGCTTATGCTCGTGGATGTCGCTTGTGTTTAACTTTAAATAAAGTTGTAAACGTTTAAGACAATGTTTTATGCGACTTAGCGATGTAAACGCTAACGTATGTTTTCAAATTATGGTATTTGAATGTTATTTTACGAGCATGTAGCATGTTTACTCTTCGTATGCAATGAGAACCTTTCATGATCACACCTCGTGCTTCCGCCGTAGAAACGGGTGTGACAGGGGGTCGGCTAGCCCCGGCCCGGTCCGGCGCCGAGCCCCCACACCGCCCCCCTTAGCCCCGGCCCGGCTGAAACGTCCCACCTGCGCCGATTGAGACGGACCCACTTTCACCTATTTCGATAATTTGAACGTTGAATGGCTATTATTCAAAATAAAAAAAAATTCAATTTTTCTATAAAAACACTCCCATTTTCACCATTTTCCCTCACTTTCAACCCACAACCCTCTCATTTTTATACAATTTTCTCTTCACTTTTATAAAAAAAAATTACCTTTTCATCCACAATGCCATCTAATTCTTGGTGGTCCTCGTCTTCGGATGAGGAAGAGGAGATGTTTATCGCGAACGTTGTGCTACGGGCGGCGGAGATTCTTATCGAGGAGGAAGAGGAAGACGAAGAGGAAGACGTCTCGTCTGAAAGCGTTATTACCACACGAATACGGGTTAACAGAGACCGCCAAGGTTTATCATTAATAAATTTTATTATCCTTATTTCCTCGTATTTATATATTTTTTACGACAGGAGCGCACGAGAAATTGGTGAACGATTATTTTTCGGATGCACCCCTTTACAATGCCGAGATATTCAGACGCAGATTCCGAATGAGTCGTCGGTTATTCACACGAATTGCTAATGATTTGGCGGGGCTAGACCCGTTTTTCACGCAACGACCCGATGCTCGCGGTTATAACGGGTTCACCACGTTACAAAAGTGTACTGCGGCCATTCGCCAACTGGCGTACGGGACAGTGGCCGACGCTTTGGACGAATACTTACAAATGTCGGCAAGACATACGCGGGAATGTTTGTATCGGTTTTGCCGTAATGTGGTGAAACTGTATAGCAAAAAATATTTGCGTAAACCAAACGTGTATGATGTTCAGCAGTTGTACCAAGCTCATGAAGCACGGCACGGGTTTCCGGGAATGCTCGGTAGTATTGATTGTATGCATTGGGCGTGGCATAGATGCCCGACTGCGTGGCGCGGCCAATATACTCGCGGTGATCACGGCTATCCAACCGTGATACTTGAAGCCGTGGCATCACAAGATTTGTGGATCTGGCATTCTTTCTTTGGTCTCCCTGGTTCACTCAACGACCTCAATGTGTTATACCAATCGGCGATCTTTACCGATGTCGTTAATGGAACCGGTCCGGACACCCGTTTTACAGTTTCTGGGGTTGAGTATAGACGTGGGTATTATCTTGCTGACGGGATATATCCGTCTTGGTCTACAATTGTGAAGACTATTCGACATCCCGATGACGAAAAAAGAAAAAAATTTGCCAAGCTGCAAGAAAAGACATCGAACGTGCTTTTGGTGTCTTACGAAAAAAATGGGCCATCCTTGAACAACCGGCACGTGCGTTCACACCGAAGAGGTTGCGCCTTTCTATGTACGCTTGCATTTTGCTCCATAACATGATAATTGAAGACGAAGGTCGGGCAATTTGTGAGTATGATGAGAATGCATCATACGGGAATACTGTCCCGGTAGATCCGCCACAACAGGATTTAAACTCGTTCTCGCTAACCAACGACTTCACGCATGCAAACCTTCAACAGGATTTGGTAGAACATATTTGGAACAACTTTAACGTAGCGGACGGTGTCGAGGACGAAGACGAGTAGTTATTTTTAGGTTATGTAATTTATTATTATTTTTTTTTTCGGTAATTTTTTTTTTAGGAAATGTAATTTTTTTTTATGTTATGAAATGAAATTATTTATGTTGTTTTATGTTCTATTTTTTAATTTTTATAAAGTTTTTATTAAGTTAATAAATTAAAACTTAGAAAATTATAAAATAATGAGGTGGGGCCCCATCCCCCACGAGCCTCCATCCCCCTCAAAACTCATGGAGGCCCATCCCCCACGAGCCGCCTACGTGACGCCTACGTGGAGGCTCATCCCATTTGGGATGGGCCAAACCATACCCTTTAGTCTTATCCCTTTGAATATCTAAAAAGTGACTAAAATTTATACATATAACAAATTATAATATAAACACAACTAAAGGATATGACAGATATGTTTATGCCATGTTTTAAAGTAAATCGATATTAAAAAAAAATACTCATGTAAGAAAACAAATTAAAGACGATGGTTTGTGAACGAGAATTTTAAAAATCATATTATAATATGGCACGTTTTGTAGGTGTGGAATTTAAACAATGCAAAAATTTATGACACGGAAAAGCAGATAAATTATAGGAAAAGTCAATAAAATAATCTAATTTTGCTGGATGGAAGTATAATGAATTTAATTTTTAATAATGTATGATGCAAATTTCCATGTAAACCTTTAATTGTATACGATTAAATGTGAATATCAATAACGCTCTGGTTAAGCATGGTGTTTGGTGGTCTCATTTAGTCTCTTAACGGCTTTTTAATACGTGTAGGTATAAATTCGACTGTTACTGTGAATCACTTGGTGTTAGAAATTCGTATTTTTATTTTACATTTTTTCTCAGTTTTGAGCGTTGTTTGGTTGCTACTTAGCATAGTTTTACGTCTCTCACCGCAACACGAGGGATTAAGACTAGTCGTGTTTTTAATAATGTATGATTCCAATTTCCGTGTAAACTTTTAATTGTATATGATTAAATGTAAATATCAATAACGCCCGAGTTAATACGTTTGTGTTAATATCCAACCTATATATCACGTTATCAACCAATATTGGTTGATTTGCTATAGTTTACATAGATGTTTGTGTTTTTGTTGTTAGTAGGGCTGACAATTTTTCACGAATACACGATACGAACCTATACGAAGTTAACAGGTATCGTGTATGGCCTTAACAGGTATCGTGTACCAAACAGGTAGACACGAGATTACCTGTTAATACCCGTTAGTACACGATAAGAGATTAAATTAAATAAAACTCATCAGCCATGTGCGTGTGCGTTCCTTAATTCCTTTTTATTTTCATTCCTCATTCAATTCAAAAAAAAAAAAAAAAAAAAAAACTAAACTCCCTCTATAACTCTCAGATAGCATGTCGTGTTCGTGTTAACAAGTAACTTTCGTGTATAACAGTCGAACAGTCATGTTAACAGGTATTAACAGGTAATTTTCGTGTATATCGTGTCGTGTTCGTGTTTGAAAAAACGGACACGATAAGTTATCGTGTAGTGTTTGTATATGGGATTTCGTGTATCGTGTCTTATCGTGTCGTGTCTTATCGTATACGGGTATACACGATATGCCAACCTAGTTGTTAGAGTGGAGGGCTTGGTTTACAAAGTGATCATCATTAAAATGATCTTATTGATATGTCATATGTGAGTCAAGTCGAATTGAGCTTAGTCAAGGTTATTTTATGCACGGCTTGGTTTATAAACAAGTCAACCCGGCTTGATTTGTAAATGACTCGAGCCAAGCAAGGCATAGTTAATAAATGATATGAGTTGAGCTGGCTCGCTCGCTGATTTCAAACTAATCCTTTTTTGAATGAACTTCAAGTCACAATATATTAATATTTTTATTTATAAAATAACGTGTAGATTTAAAATAAGCATCAATAAACTACAAACAATTATATATATATATATATATATATAGGGTAGGGATATGGTAAAAAGTGTCTAAAATGTAAGAAGGGTAAGAAGTGTTTTAAACCATTGGATATTTGATCTAATGGTTGAGATCAATAGGGTATAAAATGTAAATTGTGTTTTAATTAGAAGGACCTTATGTAAAAATTGAAGGGCAATAGTGACTTTTCCAACATTTCAAATATGGTAACCGTTTCAAAACCACCCATCAAACTCCTAAAAATCAGCGAATTATATGGTAACCGCCATCAATCTCCAAAAAAAATCAGTGAATTTCTTCATACTTTAAAACATTCCCAGATTTTTAAAACGTAATCGCAGATTCAAGTCATGGTGTTTTATCTGGAGACATTGTTGATGGCGTGGTGTTTTATCTGGAGACATTGTTCATGGCGTAGTGTTTTATCAAATACAAAACATTCCCAGATTTTAAAACACCATGACTAGGATTCAAGTCATGGTGTTTTATCTGGAGACCTTGTTCATAGTGTGGTGTTTTAAACATCTATGATTCAAGTCATGGTGTTTTATCAGGAGACATTATTCATGGCGTGGTGTTTTATCAATACAAAAACATTACCATATTTTAAAACACCATGACTATGATTCAAGTCATGGTGTTTTATCAGGAGACATTATTCATGGCGTGGTGTTTTATAAATACAAAAACATTCCCATATTTTTAAACACCATGACTATGATTCAAGTCATGGTGTTTTAACATCTGGGCAATCAAAATACAAAACATTCCCAGATTTTAAAACACCATGACTATGATTCAAGTCACGATCAGAAATGAGAATGACGAAGATGAAAGACGATGACGGTGAATGATTTGTGGAGACGAAAGAAATTGGTGACGGTGGTCGGAGAAGATGATCTGAGAATTAATGGCGATTTTATGATGAGAATTTACGATCGACGGTGGTCGGAGAAGATGATCTGAGAATTAATGGCGATTTTATGATGAGAATTTACGATCACCATCCTAAAAAAACTCATCAGCGGTTATTATTTTTTTAGCAATTATCTAGGAAATCAATTAATTGATAAGAATGGACAATTACTAATATACCCTTTTGAATTAATTAAGATTAGGAACACTTGTCATTCTCACATTATTTCTCACACTTCTTACAAAAGTTGGACTTTGTACAGGATCCTTTACCTATATATATATATATATATATATATATATATATATATATATATATATATATATATATATATATATATATATAGGCCGGTTATCATACAAACACTCTAATCGTACATTATGTACGCTACAACAACAACCGTACGATCATCTCATTAAAAGCGCGTGTTTAAACAATTAAATTAATCAAATTAAAATTAATAAAAGAAACCACCAAGGTTAGAATCGTCCATAGCGAGAACAAAACCCCTGATTATCAGCACACAAAAACTCAAAATCATACCGTAAAACCCAAAAAATCAAAAGCATTCTCCTTCTCCAAAACATTACCTGCAACTCATTGCGATTTCAACTACGATTCACTGCTACTATCCATTGCGATTTCAACTACGATTCCATGAATATTGAGAAAAGAAGCAAAGCAAACAACGACAGACCACAAGCGAAGAATATGAATCCAGGTATCTATTTACATTTGCGATTTAAAGTGTAATATACAGGGGCTTTAAAATCAAATGCGATTTTGTTTGTTTATTAACGTTTTAACTGAAACATATAGTTTTATAACATTATATATTGATAACAACTTCAATTTTGCTAGGGTTTATTGCAGGTATATTTATTTATTAGGTTTTGCATTTTTTATGCACTTGTCTTAATGATACTGATGGGTGTGCGATACCATATAGGATTTTGTTGTGGTGTTAATGACATTTGCGATTTCATATGATAAAAAGCTAGTATGTAGAAGTTTTTTTGTTTTAGGTTAAATTAGATTTGCGAATTGATATAAATGCAAATGCGATTTTATATGAGAAGTTAGTTGTATTGTTTAGGTAATGCTTATGAAACAAATGCGTAATCATAACTCATAAATGCAAATTGATAAAATAACACATGCGAATTGATATCTAACACATGCGAATTGATGACTTGTTGTGCATGATTAACTGACAAATGCGATTTGTTAAGTGTTTTTAACTATAGCTTGCGATTTTGTAGAAATAGAATCTGATGAAGACTTTGAAGGACCAATATCAACTCTGATAAAAATTAAAAAGAATAGAAAGAGATTGGTGATTCAAGAAAGTTCAGAAGATGATGAATTTGTTAAGCCACCCCCAAAAAAGAAAAAAACATGAGAAGAAAGAAGATAAGAGAAAATCAAAGATACTCACAAAAAAACATTCAAAAAAAGGGCAACAACCTAAAACAGAACATAGAGAGTTTTTCAAATACAGCAATGAAGCAATACTGCTGAGATGCCAACCTAACTCATATATGGATACTGTTAGAAGATTTTCAAAAAAACAGATAGATGATGTTAGGGATATGGGGTTTGGAGCTATTCTTGATATCGACATCAACCATATTTCGACACGATTGGCATATTGGCTAGCAAGAAACTTTGACGAGAATTCCGATGAGCTAAACTTGGGAAAACACAAAATAAAAATAACATCGGACACAGTTTTTGAGGTATTTGGAATACCAAGAGGGCCAACGAAGGTTGAGATAATAACCGATAAGAGAAAAGTCAAAAAGCAAGACAAAATTGAAAAAAGTCAAGAACCGGGAAATGCTGTGAGGGATACATTCATCCACCAGTGGGAGGAAAACAGGAGAATTACCCATGGCTTAATTGCAGATACAATGGAAAATCAAAGAGACGGAGGGAGCCTGTTTAAATTAAACTTCCTAGTATACTGGATGACGTTCTTTGCGGAGATTACAAAGGCAACACTTGCAAATGATAGATGTTTGCTTAGTGTAGAAGATGTTGAGGAAATAAAGAATCTAGATTGGTGCTCATTTCTACTCGACACCTTGCGTCGTACACGAGCAGGCTGGAAGAACTACAAAATACAATTTGTGGGACCTGTTGCCTTTCTTACGGTATACATTACTACATTTAATAACACATTTAGAATACTAGTTTGTTTTGTTATATAATTAAATGATCTTGCGATTCATACAGCTTCTGTACACGCATGAGTACAACAAGAGGCTTAACCTGTTTGAGAAAGCTGTGGAAATACCGGTTATTCGTTATATCACATCTTCAGAGATTGATAAAGTCGAAGAACATATTTCGGATAACGGACCTCTATGGATATCAAGTGAGAGTGAAGAAGAAGAAGAAAGTGAAGAAGAAAATGAAGAAGAAAAGGGTCCTCCGGAGGATGATTATACACTACGACCACCGGTTGACACGACGATAAGCTACAAAAGAAGGACTGTGCGCGCAGTACAAAACGAAGAAACCAGGAAAGAGCCAAAAGATAAGGAGAACATTGATGAGTTCATGGATTTCAGTTTTGAAATCAATGAAATGTCTCAGATGAACATTGACTTTGAAGTTGGAACGCAGACGCAGAAAATGATGGATTATTGCAACACTCCTGCTCAACTTTCACCGTCGGTATTCTATGACACAGCCAACGAACAACAACTAGAGGCTTCGAGAGCAAACAAAAAGGTAAGTGTATAAAAATGTTAATTTAACTTATTTAACTTTATCAATTATATTTAACTTCTATACTGATATTACAGAATCTGTTGAAAAAGATGAAAGCAAATGTCAAAAAATACCTTAAAATGGTTCGAGATGTTCAAGAGATGAACAACTTAGTGTCAGAGGCAAAAACTAAGTGTTTTTGGGATGTTGAGGTTATGAATGCTTGTAAGGAGTGGGATCAAACGCTTCAGAATAATCCCATCTGTCTGCCACCTGAACCGGTTCAAGAGCATGAACCTGCAGCCTCTCCTGTTCATCAAGACCCTGAAAACCCAGCTTCTGAGGTTCATCATGAAGTTGCTACAAACAAAGAAGGTAAAGAGGATGAAGAAACACAAAAAGTAATATCCAGTGTTTTGCTACAAATGGCATCAGAAGGTAACACATGCGAAATCAATATTAACACATGCGATATAATGTAAAAATTCACTAAAAATTATACATTTGCGAAACCTATGAAAAACACATGCGATACTATCAAAAACATTTTAGCTTTGATTTCGCACACGATGTCATGTATACACCTGCGATTTTGACTCTGCTGTATTAAATAAAATAATTTTAATCTATAGGTACACTGCAACCAGATGATGGAGGAGTCACAGACACCCTTATTGCAAAAATTCAAACAGTGGAACCGGGTGTATATGCTTACCAAACAACTGCCAATGGTAATAAAAACCCTTTACTTTATGACAAAAATTAAACATCATAAATTATTGTATATCTTAAATTACTCTGGCATGCAGAAACTGGTGAAAATGAAAGTGTTGTCGAAGAGACAGTGAACTTGGCAGAATCTACACAAAAAGTCCAGGAAGAAGTGCCGGAAAAAGACCCCCAACAACTCGATACGGACGTTGAAATTGAAAAGGAAATGGAACCTGAATGCCCTCAGGTAACTGCTGAAGAATTGCATTCAGTTGAGTTGGTTTTGAGCATAGTACCAACATTGCAAGAAGATAAAGGAAAAAAACAAACTAGAGGGAGAAAAACCACAAAGCCAGAGCAAGTTCCAAAACAAGTTATACCAAAAGGGTTAAACGAACTACTTTATAAGACAATAGAACAAGCAAAAATAAGAGGTGAAAAAAGATGTGCAGATCTTGGAGACAAATTTTGTTCACCTTACTGCAATAGAGTGGTGAACATGCATGAAGCACTCTTGACCCAAGAATTAAGTGTGATCCGCTTCACATTTGCTACCTTTGCAGGCTTGCAGTAAGTAGAAAAACAAAATATCAACAAACAAAACATCTAATAAAAATATACACAAAACAAAAACTAATTATTTATTTTATGCCTGGCAGAGAAGAGTTTTACCGATCCAAAACTGAGGTTGCAACATTCAAAGCTGTGTTTGAAAGCTTCTTCAGGGGACAATACGTAGCATCGAACGGATTAGATGCATTTGTAGATATTCTAAACCTTGAAGAGAAGAAAAGGGATAGAAAATCATCACCACACAGATTCTTCTTGTATTCCATAATGATGGTATGTTTTCATATACATTTTGTCATTTGAAATTTTAAAACATAAATGCATAATAAATGATTTCGCAAACTAGTTATATCTAAATCGCATGTATTATGGCATAATTTTTGCTTTTGAAACATTTTCATACTGTTTGTAAAATATCGCATGTGTTGTATATACTATTCGCATGTGAAAAGATCAAATGTTTGCCTTTCTAAACATTTCTCATACTCTTGTGAATTTCGCATGTGGTATAAATACAATTCGCATGTGAATCCATTGTTTGCATAACTTTGATTCTAATTACATAACATACAGCCAAATATCTTTTGCGACGAGAAGAAATACACAGACAACCAACGACTCAGAATATTTGCCTCGAATTTTGAAGACATGTTAAATAGATATGAGGTAAAAAAACTTGAATCAGTTGACCTGGTCTTTATTCCGGAACTTCAAGGTGACCACTTCTATGTCTTGTGCTTCAACTTGAAATCCGGCAAAATTGAGCTGATTGACAATTCAGCAGCTGAACAAGAATTCAACGATAGATACAAGGGGCTACCAGACACACTGGTAATACAAAACCCTATACTTATACATGTTATATTTTATGTAAAAGCTACTAACACAATGTTACAATGTTACAGAGAAGGGTATTGGTTTTATACCTAAAAGATGCTTTAAAACCAACACCGGCTATAGAACAACTTGCAACCTCAGTGATAGAAAGAAAGGAAATGGTTTGGAGGACGAAGAATAACGGCGTAGACTGTGGAGTGTTTACGATGCGTCACATGGAAACCTACAAGGGAGACCAAAAACCATGGGTGACAGGATTTGTGAATGAAGATGAAGTAAACAACAGACAGAAAGCACAACTTCATCTCCTAAGGACAAGATATCTCAGCAAAATCATTCTATCAGAACACAACATGCATCGTCTAAAAATAATTAAAATGGCCAATGATTTCGACAAAAGGCCAGACAAAGAGAGGTATATGAAAGATCTGGATAAGATAATCCTAGAAAGGATGAAAACATATTTTGACAGGGACAAGTAAA
This sequence comes from Helianthus tuberosus, assembly GCA_030545235.1. Classification (NCBI taxonomy): domain Eukaryota; kingdom Viridiplantae; phylum Streptophyta; class Magnoliopsida; order Asterales; family Asteraceae; genus Helianthus; species Helianthus tuberosus. The sequence continues at coordinate 37,668,529 of CM060436.1, forward strand.
GTTCATTTGATGATGTACTTATGTTACATATTTCAACTGTTTCAACTGCTTTAGTTCTCTTATTAATTTCGAATATATATTGGTGTTTCTTAACTGACAATTGTGTTCTTATTTCGCATGTGTTTTGTATGAAAATCGCATGTTTCAAATTGAATTATTAAAATTTGCGAAAAACAATTCCATTACATGACAAAACATGCTAATTTATTGGAACATACACCAAAAAAAAAAAAAAAAAACAGTTCATTCAAAAGATGAAAGAAACTCTATTTTCATCTTCATTGAGCATCTTAATACATTTATTGCACCAGCCAACTCTTTCAACTGTTTCTCATCCCTCTCACCCAAATCCACCATAAACATAACTGCAATTTCTTTAAGACTACTCACTTGCATCTGGGATAACAAGTTCAGAATTTCTTGTCTTCTCTTCATGTTTTCTGTTACACGAGAAATGTTGGCTTCCAACATCTCTTGACAAGTTTGATCCTCTTGAATCTGTTGCTGAATCCTTTCCCTCAAAACCTGCTTGATACTTGGTTCAGAAGAAGCAGAAGAGGATGTTGGTAGATCTGCCATTTTTTAATTGGATGTTTTCAATAGTAATGAAAACACAAAATATATAATAAAAAAAATATTGATATGAATTATTGAAATCAATTATTGAACTGAATTATTTGATTTCAATAATTGAAACACACTGTGCAAAAATAAAAATAATTACTCATAAAGACTGGGAAATCAAAAGCTACAATTGATAAAAATCTTTAAGGTTTGCGAAATATCGAATTAAACTTGCGAAATTATATATCAAACTTCATTGTGTGCGAAAAGACTATATTTAAACATGCGAATTTATGCAACAAATCCATTCCTTTACTAGTTGGATTATTTTAACACATCACATGCGATATATAAAAAGACACATGCGATATAGTAACACAACAATTAATTCCAAATAACACTTAACTTCTACCCATGATTATAAATCTAATAAAAAAAGCTTCAAATGAAAAAAAAAACCCAAACTCACCTAAATGACGAATCAATCAGTTTCTGAAATGGCCGTTCTGTGTGGAATCAATCAAAACCCTACAATCGAATTCAATAACGAAGAATACTTGAATGGAACGGTTAGGAAACGAACTCCATAATTGACGGGATTCAATGATTAGCAGTCGTAAATGTTAGATTAGAATGTCTGATATACCCTTATTTGTTAAAATTGAATCAGGACACGTGTATGGCTGTTGTTGTAGCGTACATAATGTACGATAGTGAGATTTGTACCATACTCTTTACCTATATATATATATATATATATATATATATATATGGTAAGGTTATTGTAAAAAAGACCAAAAGTGTGAGAAAGGTAAGAAAGAATCTCAGCCATTAGATCTAAATTAATTGAAAATGGTAAACAAATAATTTTATCATTAATTCAATTAATTAAAAACTTCCCATAACCGCCACCTTAATTATAGGAAGTATATAACACCATTCAGCAAGTATATAACACCATTCAGTAAGTATATAACACCATTCAGCAAGTATATAACACCATTCAGCAAGTATATAACACCATTCAGCATTCAGCAAGTATATAACAGCATTCAGTAAGTATATAACACCATTCAGCAAATATATAACACCATTCAGCAAGTATATAACACCATTTAGTAAGTATATAAACCATTCAGCAAGTATATAACACCATTCAGTAAGTATATAACACCATTCAGCATTCAGCAAGTATACAACACCATTCAGCAAGTATATAACACCATTCAGTAAGTATATAACACCATTCAGCAAGTATATAACACCATTCATTGACTAAACATCTGATCGAAACATATTTTTTTCTCTATATAAGTATAGCAATATGGTACTCATATTAAAGATAAAAAAACGCTCGTTATTATGGTGTAATTTTTAAAAAAAAAGTTACGTATAAAAAGTGATTGACGTTTAAAAAAGACGAGGGGAAGTTACATGTGCATTACCTAATTTCTAGTGGGTATAAAAGACTATATTGCCCCTAGATATTTCAAATCAGTCCAAATTAATGAAAATATTTTACAATTTGGTCCTTATTGATCTCAACCATTAGATCAAAAGATCTAATGGCTGAGATTCTTTCTTACCCTTCTCACACTTTAGGCCTTTTTTACAGGATCCTCTACCTATATATATATATATATAGGATAAAGATCCGTTAGGAACCACCCTTTATTGCGAGAACCGCGAGAACCAGTGTGAACACATGGCATTTTTGTAATTATATTATCTTTATACAAAAAAACACGCGTTCTTTTTTCCTTATGTCCTTGATGTCTCCATTTTAGGGTTTCAGTAGTTCACCAAGAAGTTCACCAGTTCATGGTCTCCACAGTCGGCTGAGAGGCATTCACGGCGGTTTCACGGTGGCGGAGAGTAGTGCACGGTGGTTTTCACCGCATATATATAGTCGGTGTTCACGGTGGTTGCAGTTGGCACGGTGTTTACGACGGCGGCCGACGGCAATCACGTAACTCACCGGATTTCACGGCGGTGGCAACCGGAAACGGTGTTTACAGCATCCTCTACATCACCATTTACATCTGATGTTCTTCCTCATACATTCTCTGATAATCCTCCTCATACATCTGATGCGAACATTGTTGGTGACATTGTTGGTCCATCTGCCGATAATACAGTTGACAGTCACAATACACCTACAAATACAGAACATCAAGAGTTGCAATTCATTCGATTTGTGACTAAAAGGTATTATGTTGACTGTAAATGATGTATATACTTTGTAAATGATATTGTAATAAATGATATGCACATGTGCATTATATTTATTGTAAATGATGTTGTATTAAATTATATGCACATGTGCATTATGTTGATTGCAAGTGATATTGTATTAAATTATATGCACACGTGCATTATGTTGAAAATTAGACTATGTCGTTTGTAACACCTCGAAAATTCACGTCCTATAATGTATTGACACGTGTCATATGCTTGAAACGCGTGAAAGGATGTTCAGAAAGGATTAAAGTTGACGATCATGGAAAGTATGTGTAAATACGAGTTCTGAAGGTCAACAATGAATAATTTTATTATACATTAACCCTACATGATGCTCATACCTTCAAACGAATAATTCATGGATCATACGAAGCTGAAAGTGAGAGATTACAAATTTCAGGTGTTAAATGTGTCAACATGTTTAAAGATATACCTCTGAGTGACCTTTTGACAAACCCGAAGCTTTGTAATGGTTAATTATGCTCACTAGAATACACGATTAAAATTTCGTAAAGTTTCGTCAACGTATGAGAAAGTTGTGATCAAATTCGTGTGCGAGGGGTTAAAGCGTCAACGTTGAAAGTTAGGCCTTTTCGGGTAACAATAAAGTTACCCGGGGACTTAACGAAGTGGGTATATATCGTGAAGCCCTTATAGATCAAGAATGAGGGTTCATACTGCAATAAACAAGTGTCTGTACAAGATTCGAAGAGCCAGGGACTAAAACTGCAAATTTATCAAAGTTTTGTTGGAACACCTTAGGGGCTCGCGTAGCGCGAGCGTATGGACTCAGGCAGTCGCGCTACGCGACTGCCATATCTGGACAGAAACATATATTCCTTGATTTTTTGTCTGCCCATTGAACTTGGATGCATTTTGATCAAATTTTCACATTCATTTGGCCCCTAAAACACCCCTAGAACATGTAGGACACTTGTGGGATTGTTGTGGTTAGTGCTAGACTTGTTTGTCAATCATCTATGGTGAGTAACTCCACTATAAATAGGCCTTCAAAGTCACAACACTTCCTCACATCTTCATCTGCATTTTTGATCAAGTGTGGAGCTTCCAAGGCTGACCCAAGCCTTCCTAAGCATTCATTAGACACTTGTAAGTATTCCTAACCTTCTCTAATTCAGTTTTGCTTTGTAATTAGCTTAAAAGTCAACATATCGTAATTAACGATTGACTTTGAGATTAGTTATAAACGGCTCAGTCATATCTCGAAGTGAAAGTTGTTATGAGTCGGTAATTATGTGGGTAATAAACCCTTAAAAGGGTTCCCTCTGATTCCCATCCTAACTAGTTCGTTTGTCGAGTCAAACATTAACCGAAAAAGTCAACAGAAATGCCATTTGTGATTTAACGCGTGATTGGCAATCCGTGAGGCGTGTAACCTGTTCTAACCTTAATATAACTTAATAATAAGTATAAAAACTTGTTTACGCTTGTCCGACTCGACAAATTTCTGTTTAAACCCGGTTCGGAACCGAAAGGCGCAAAACCTTGACTTTTGCTTTGACTTCGGTTCTGACCCGTTTTAGTTTGATTCGAAGATGCCTTAGTGCTTCATTAGAGTTGGGTTGCATGATAGTATAAGTCTCTGTACTTGTTTCGTTGATTATCCGATGCATGCACACGTTTCCGTTAATCGCTTAAATTGGACCATAATGCCCTTATGACCTTACAACGAGAATTTTGAAAATGTGGAAGTAAAATAATCTTAATTACTGATTATTAAACATGTACGTAAATTTTCACGTCAATCGGAAGTCTAGATTAGGAGATATGCGCATTAGCGTAAATAATAAGCTTTTATTAATTAAACGGCGCGATTAGCGCATAGCCTATCTAAACCCGATTTCCGGTACCAAAACTTTTACCCACTGATGTTAAATAATATTTTGGGAATTTTGAAGATTTTTAATTATTTTTAAACAGATCTTAAGCTAGGCTTATCGCATTGATTCGGTTAATACCGAACATGCCCTTTTAGGCCATAAAACGAGTTTTACGAATCCGTTTGATACCAATCCAATTGCTACTGATTTTAAATAATAAATATAGTGTTTTGAGCCTGTTTAACTGATCAGAAAACCCAGAATCGTATTTTAATCAAACGTCGCTTAAAACGGGTTTATACGTGTATTATACGCGTAGTTTAGGCTTAAAACTATTTTGAGACATACGGATTATTATCAACTAATATAATCTGTTAAAAATAAGTTGTTTACTAATTACTTCAGTCCCGAACATCAGGGTTACGTTAAATCCCTTTTATAATCGTTAAAATGACCAAAATACCCCTACGGGGCATAATTAAGGATTTAACTCGTTTTGGGCATTATGGAAGGTATCATTATGATATCACAACATAATTTAAGCATATTAACTTAGGAAACCTGTTCGCGACCTATTCGGTTACCCGTTACGCGTTATTCGCGTTCGGATCGGTTTTTATAACTAGTTTATATAAGTTAGCCGAAACGGGTCAAACCTTATCGGTTTTATCTCAAAAATTCAGAGTGTGTATCAGATACCAATATTAGACAAGTCTTCAAACTTGTCGGGTCTAAAACACATTCTATTCCGGTCTTCGCTTAATCATGCGTTTGAACCGTATATTTCCTTAAGACTAATCGGTCTAAGCGTAGGCTTAATTAAAGACCCGTTAGCATTCTAATTGGTTATTTATACCATCATTCCAGACTAGAGCCTCCCGGTAAATTGTACCTACGCATACTTAAGTGAATACGGCTGAGTTATTATATTCTTGCTATTTAAGAAAGGAGCTAGCTCAGGTAAATACTCTTAACTTATTTTCCCTATTACGGGCTTGGGATACGGTAATATAAATACCGCATGTTCAGGTATGGGATTCAAAGACCAATGAGTCGGGAAATCCAAATAACCTGTTTTAATTCGTATTGCTTGACTGAAACATTGGGGATTAATGCGACCGTGTCCTGGATATCCTTGACTCATGATTTACAATGGCCACGACCTAAGCACGGGGTGTAGGCATACACCTGACAGATGCAAAATGCTTATTAATTAATTATACCCAATAAGGGATTTCCAATATGGGAATAGTGGTGTGTCGGTTAATCATGAACCGGCATAGATTCGGGCCCCACATGTAGAGCAAGTTATGTAAAACTGATAACATGAAATATAGTTTGTTCCAAGTTATAAAATGTTAATTCTGCCTCTGTGCATTTTAATCAAAGTGTCAAAAGGTTTTGTGCCTGGTGCATCTAAATCAAATTTTTAAACTCTTTTCAAATGAGTCGGTTGAGTGTATTTACCAGTGAAAACTGACGTATTTTCCAAAAGGGTTAAGTGACAGGTACTGAACGTAATTGGCTGGAAGCTCAGGGCGCTAATAAGGAATCTTGCAAGTTCTAGGCGCCTAAAGTCTGTTGAACAAATGATATGTTTTAAGATCCGCCTGTGGATCCTTTACTTTCCGTTGTAATACTGGATATTACTTTATATTCGGATTGTAACATAATTATCTTTTGCTTCCGCTGTGCATTTATATAATTGTGTTGTTTGACTATAATGTTGCCAACCACGTCACGACACTCCCCCACCGGGCCCACCGGTGACACGTGGAAAGTCGGGGTGTGACAGGTTGGTATCAGAGCCAACACTGAGTGAATTAAACACTAGTCTTTTGTGTTTAATCTCAGTTACACAATTGCACATTCTTGAGTCTAGACAAGAACATAGGGAAAATCCAAATTTGTTTCATTTTACCTTATTTGGTTCCTTTATTATTTTTCTGATTAGCCCTTGCTTGGGCAAGTCAATTGCTATAGAAGTCCCGTTTAGGGCAACCACATACTTGTTAAATTTTAAAGGAACGATTATATTTAAAGTATCATTCCTATATTATAAGATCTACCATTATAATAAAATGGCAAAATTTAAAAAGGACAAAACCTAGCCATGTGTCACATTAAGACAGGGCCAAGATGGTAGTTCCATAATTAGATTCAGATCCTTGTTAACAGTTCAATTTAGGATTGCTCTGCGTTAATTATTAAAAGAATCTTAAAGGAAAAACCTAGCCTAAATGTCACGGCATACAAGGCCAAGATGGTAGAACCTATTCAAGAGATTCAATTCCTTATTAAACATATGAAAGCATATTAACATGCTCGACAAAATGTGATATGATAAAATCACATAAGTCATTTTGGGATATACTAAATTTCCTTATTTATATAATCATCCCTTATGGATGAAGTGCCCACGGGCTATAACTAACGTCCTCTGGGACTAAAGACAGAGGTAGCCTACAACTCCCTGTCAAGAAAAGGTAATGAACTTTGATTCAAACCTTGAAGCCTCGATGCTATAAAATCAAGGCCTACAAATTAAACTTGTCTAAGTGACTAGGCCTTTTGTGCTATTATTAACTTATAATTTAGGAGTATAATAAATATCCTGAATAATTATGTAATTATCAAATTAACCAATATGTGTATTAAAAACATGGTTAATAAATCGTTCAAAAAGATAAAACTGTTTAAACTTCCGTAAAAACCTTGTCCTTGTTTAATTTTTATGTAGCAATTAAAACTACATGGCTGGGTCGGAGGAAGGGAACAGTCATCCTTTGGATAACCGCGATGATGAAAGGATTAATATAACCAGAGGAGAGCTCCGTACATTGATTGATGCAGCTGTATCTAAAGCTGTGAAGGAGCAATTCCAGGAGTATAGTGAGACAAATAGTAAAGCCTCATCTGTACCCCACCCTAAATCCATCCCTAAAACTCATTCAGAGCCTGATAACAAGCCGCCCTCAAAGAAGGATGAGTTGAAGAAAGATGACGATCGACATTCATCTAATGGACACAGTGCTCCCTCCAAGAGGATAGTGTTCGATAATGAACCACATACCAAATTCTGTAACTATAAGTACTTTGTTTCCTGCAAACCCCGGGACTTCACTGGGGAGAAAGGAGCAATAGATTGTATGACCTGGTTGGATGAAATGGACACAGTGGTCGATATCAGCGGTTGTGCTGAAAGGGATGTAGTGAAGTATGTATCCCAATCATTCAAGGGAGAGGCACTAGCATGGTGGAAGTCTCTCATTCAAGCTACGGGTAAGATCCCTTTGTACGAGATGACTTGGGATCAGTTCGTTGCTCTTATCAAAGAAAATTACTGTCCTCAACATGAAGTTGAGAAGATTGAGACTGAATTCTTGACATTAGTCATGGAGAACTTAGATTGTCAAGCATACCTTACAAATTTCAATACCAAGTCTCGATTGGTCCCTTATTTGGTCACACCGGAACCAAAGCGAATTGCTCGCTTCATTGGGGGTTTAGCCCCAGAAATAAAGGCAAGTGTGAAAGCATCGAGACCTACTACCTTCAGGTCAACGGCAGAATTGTCGCTATCTCTCACACTAGATGTGGTTAGAAACAAGGCTGCCAAGGCCTCTGAAGATGGGAAGCGTAAAAGGGAGGAGAATAACTCCCAGAATCCTAAGAAGAACAAATCTGAGTTCAACAATGACCAACAGGATTCCGACAAGAAGCCTACATGCAAAACCTGCAAAAGAAGACACTGGGGACAGTGTCGATCAAATCAAAAGATAAAGCAATGTGGCATCTGCAAAAGAACTGGCCACCAGTCCCACGAATGTAGGGACATGAAGAATGCAAGCTGTTTCAGATGTGGCGAAAAGGGCCACATCAGTACTAATTGCCCGGAGGCTGCCCCGGGAGGAGCAGCTAAGTCTGGGATGGATAAGAAAGCAAACGCATGAGTCTTCCATACGAACGCCAAGAAGATGATGCAGACTGATAACTATATAGCAGATGCCTTTTCATATCAAACAGTTTATGCATGAATTTTATTTGATACTGACACATATGAGTCTGTAATGAATGATAAATGTTAAGAACTGTTGCCTCCCTTTTGATTAAGACTCCGGTCATTTAATGCGAGGTAGAAATTGACCGATGATACTTTAGAAAATGCTCCAACAAATCCGATATTGATATTTAATATCTATTAGAAACCATTTTTTTTTTATCCTTATAGCAAACTTTTATATTATCCCCAAGGTATAACTTACCAAGGAAACCATAGTAACCAATTCTTATAGTATCGGCAAGGAATCCTTCTGAAAAATCTAAGAGTACTCTTTCTTCGCATAGAGTACGACAACATATGTTATTTTATTTATTTTTCTCATTGTTTCTATCGCCTACGAATGCCAAACTATGTTTGATAAAAGTACTATATGGGGATTGGCGTATCCTAGTGTGTCCCATAGATTGCTTCCATGCCTGATCAGTATGGAGGTTTAATACATGGAACCACAAAGATATCCCAATGATTATATGGTACTAAAGTCAACTAATAGTATTCAAAGAAGGTATCCAGAATGGAATTGTCCAAATAAATATTCCCTGGTAAAGAAATATGTGGACTCATAACATAAATGTGTCACTTATTTGACACAAGCAATGATGGGAGAACCGGAACCTTAGAGATGGAAATCTCTGTAATCTCCTTGTATCATAATTATTTTTCTCCTAAGATTACCATGTTTACCCCTGGAAGGCAGATAGAATTAAGATTTACATCCCATTAAGGCCGTATTACTATGAAATCTCCAAGACGACTAGTATCATCTTTGGAAGAATCGAAACCCTGATTAACTAAGTTTAAAATAAAGGGTTCATATAGCCTAACTCAATATCCGGAGGATTCGGTATAGTTAATTATGGAAGACAGTTCATTTTGCTTATGCGTTATTACCGCAACCCGAATTAGGCAACGATTAAGAATTTGCCATCAGCTACCCAGGATCGTCGAATTGTTCGACTAACGACAAGGATTAGCTATTCCTTAAAATTAGTTAAGCAATGGTTGGATAACCCTCTCACCTTAAAATAAGCTTTTCTATAATAGTTTATATGTAAGCATCAATGCTGCTCCCTAGGAGACCTTGTATAAAGGAAATGTTAAACATCTGTTGTTAGCACAATAGATTGGTAAGTCCAATATTCAGGATCTGAAAGTTGCATTGGAAACAACAAACCAGATCATACAAATTCCTAATCATCTGTAAGTTGCCTTTATTAGGCAGGGAATACTTCCTTTATTTCGGTAAATCTCGGGCCGAGATTTATTTTAAGGGGGTGAGGATGTAACACCTCGAAAATTCACGTCCTATAATGTATTGACACGTGTCATATGCTTGAAACGCGTGAAAGGATGTTCAGAAAGGATTAAAGTTGACGATCATGGAAAGTATGTGTAAATACGAGTTCTGAAGGTCAACAATGAATAATTTTATTATACATTAACCCTACATGATGCTCATACCTTCAAACGAATAATTCATGGATCATACGAAGCTGAAAGTGAGAGATTACAAATTTCAGAGGTTAAATGTGTCAACATGTTTAAAGATATACCTCTGAGTGACCTTTTGACAAACCCGAAGCTTTGTAATGGTTAATTATGCTCACTAGAATACACGATTAAAATTTCGTAAAGTTTCGTCAACGTATGAGAAAGTTGTGATCAAATTCGTGTGCGAGGGGTTAAAGCGTCAACGTTGAAAGTTAGGCCTTTTCGGGTAACAATAAAGTTACCCGGGGACTTAACGAAGTGGGTATATATCTTGAAGCCCTTATAGATTAAGAATGAGGGTTCATACTGCAATAAACAAGTGTCTGTACAAGATTCGAAGAGCCAGGGACTAAAACTGCAAATTTATCAAAGTTTTGTTGGAACACCTTAGGGGCTCGCGTAGCGCGAGCGTATGGACTCAGGCAGTCGCGCTACGCGACTGCCATATCTGGACAGAAACATATATTCCTTGATTTTTTGTCTGCCCATTGAACTTGGATGCATTTTGATCAAATTTTCACATTCATTTGGCCCCTAAAACACCCCTAGAACATGTAGGACACTTGTGGGATTGTTGTGGTTAGTGCTAGACTTGTTTGTCAATCATCTATGGTGAGTAACTCCACTATAAATAGGCCTTCAAAGTCACAACACTTCCTCACATCTTCATCTGCATTTTTGATCAAGTGTGGAGCTTCCAAGGCTGACCCAAGCCTTCCTAAGCATTCATTAGACACTTGTAAGTATTCCTAACCTTCTCTAATTCAGTTTTGCTTTGTAATTAGCTTAAAAGTCAACATATCGTAATTAACGATTGACTTTGAGATTAGTTATAAACGGCTCAGTCATATCTCGAAGTGAAAGTTGTTATGAGTCGGTAATTATGTGGGTAATAAACCCTTAAAAGGGTTCCCCCTGATTCCCATCCTAACTAGTTCGTTTGTCGAGTCAAACATTAACCGAAAAAGTCAACAGAAATGCCATTTGTGATTTAACACGTGATTGGCAATCCGTGAGGCGTGTAACCTGTTCTAACCTTAATATAACTTAATAATAAGTATAAAAACTTGTTTACGCTTGTCCGACTCGACAAATTTCTGTTTAAACCCGGTTCGGAACCGAAAGGCGCAAAACCTTGACTTTTGCTTTGACTTCGGTTCTGACCCGTTTTAGTTTGATTCGAAGATGCCTTAGTGCTTCATTAGAGTTGGGTTTCATGATAGTATAAGTCTCTGTACTTGTTTCGTTGATTATCCGATGCATGCACACGTTTCCGTTAATCGCTTAAATTGGACCATAATGCCCTTATGACCTTACAACGAGAATTTTGAAAATGTGGAAGTAAAATAATCTTAATTACTGATTATTAAACATGTACGTAAATTTTCACGTCAATCGGAAGTCTAGATTAGGAGATATGCGCATTAGCGTAAATAATAAGCTTTTATTAATTAAACGGCGCGATTAGCGCATAGCCTATCTAAACCCGATTTCCGGTACCAAAACTTTTACCCACAGATGTTAAATAATATTTTGGGAATTTTGAAGATTTTTAATTATTTTTAAACTGATCTTAAGCTAGGCTTATCGCATTGATTCGGTTAATACCGAACATGCCCTTTTAGGCCATAAAACGAGTTTTACGAATCCGTTTGATACCAATCCAATTGCTACTGATTTTAAATAATAAATATAGTGTTTTGAGCCTGTTTAACTGATCAGAAAACCCAGAATCGTATTTTAATCAAACGTCGCTTAAAACGGGTTTATACGTGTATTATACGCGTAGTTTAGGCTTAAAACTATTTTGAGACATACGGATTATTATCAACTAATATAATCTGTTAAAAATAAGTTGTTTACTAATTACTTCAGTCCCGAACATCAGGGTTACGTTAAATCCCTTTTATAATCGTTAAAATGACAAAAATACCCCTACGGGGCATAATTAAGGATTTAACTCGTTTTGGGCATTATGGAAGGTATCATTATGATATCACAACATAATTTAAGCATATTAACTTAGGAAACCTGTTCGCGACCTATTCGGTTACCCGTTACGCGTTATTCGCGTTCGGATCGGTTTTTATAACTAGTTTATATAAGTTAGCCGAAACGGGTCAAACCTTATCGGTTTTATCTCAAAAATTCAGAGTGTGTATCAGATACCAATATTAGACAAGTCTTCAAACTTTTCGGGTCTAAAACACATTCTATTCCGGTCTTCGCTTAATCATGCGTTTGAACCGTATATTTCCTTAAGACTAATCGGTCTAAGCTTAGGCTTAATTAAAGACCCGTTAGCATTCTAATTGGTTATTTATACCATCATTCCAGACTAGAGCCTCCCGGTAAATTGTACCTACGCATACTTAAGTGAATACGGCTGAGTTATTATATTCTTGCTATTTAAGAAAGGAGCTAGCTCAGGTAAATACTCTTAACTTATTTTCCCTATTACGGGCTTGGGATACGGTAATATAAATACCGCATGTTCAGGTATGGGATTCAAAGACCAATGAGTCGGGAAATCCAAATAACCTGTTTTAATTCGTATTGCTTGACTGAAACATTGGGGATTAATGCGACCGTGTCCTGGATATCCTTGACTCATGATTTACAATGGCCACGACCTAAGCACGGGGTGTAGGCATACACCTGACAGATGCAAAATGCTTATTAATTAATTATACCCAATAAGGGATTTCCAATATGGGAATAGTGGTGTGTCGGTTAATCATGAACCGGCATAGATTCGGGCCCCACATGTAGAGCAAGTTATGTAAAACTGATAACATGAAATATAGTTTGTTCCAAGTTATAAAATGTTAATTCTGCCTCTGTGCATTTTAATCAAAGTGTCAAAAGGTTTTGTGCCTGGTGCATCTAAATCAAATTTTTAAACTCTTTTCAAATGAGTCGGTTGAGTGTATTTACCAGTGAAAACTGACGTATTTTCCAAAAGGGTTAAGTGACAGGTACTGAACGTAATTGGCTGGAAGCTCAGGGCGCTAATAAGGAATCTTGCAAGTTCTAGGCGCCTAAAGTCTGTTGAACAAATGATATGTTTTAAGATCCGCCTGTGGATCCTTTACTTTCCGTTGTAATACTGGATATTACTTTATATTCGGATTGTAACATAATTATCTTTTGCTTCCGCTGTGCATTTATATAATTGTGTTGTTTGACTATAATGTTGCCAACCACGTCACGACACTCCCCCACCGGGCCCACCGGTGACACGTGGAAAGTCGGGGTGTGACAGGTTGGTATCAGAGCCAACACTGAGTGAATTAAACACTAGTCTTTTGTGTTTAATCTCAGTTACACAATTGCACATTCTTGAGTCTAGACAAGAACATAGGGAAAATCCAAATTTGTTTCATTTTACCTTATTTGGTTCCTTTATTATTTTTCTGATTAGCCCTTGCTTGGGCAAGTCAATTGCTATAGAAGTCCCGTTTAGGGCAACCACATACTTGTTAAATTTTAAAGGAACGATTATATTTAAAGTATCATTCCTATATTATAAGATCTACCATTATAATAAAATGGCAAAATTTAAAAAGGACAAAACCTAGCCATGTGTCACATTAAGACAGGGCCAAGATGGTAGTTCCATAATTAGATTCAGATCCTTGTTAACAGTTCAATTTAGGATTGCTCTGCGTTAATTATTAAAAGAATCTTAAAGGAAAAACCTAGCCTAAATGTCACGGCATACAAGGCCAAGATGGTAGAACCTATTCAAGAGATTCAATTCCTTATTAAACATATGAAAGCATATTAACATGCTCGACAAAATGTGATATGATAAAATCACATAAGTCATTTTGGGATATACTAAATTTCCTTATTTATATAATCATCCCTTATGGATGAAGTGCCCACGGGCTATAACTAACGTCCTCTGGGACTAAAGACAGAGGTAGCCTACAACTCCCTGTCAAGAAAAGGTAATGAACTTTGATTCAAACCTTGAAGCCTCGATGCTATAAAATCAAGGCCTACAAATTAAACTTGTCTAAGTGACTAGGCCTTTTGTGCTATTATTAACTTATAATTTAGGAGTATAATAAATATCCTGAATAATTATGTAATTATCAAATTAACCAATATGTGTATTAAAAACATGGTTAATAAATCGTTCAAAAAGATAAAACTGTTTAAACTTCCGTAAAAACCTTGTCCTTGTTTAATTTTTATGTAGCAATTAAAACTACATGGCTGGGTCGGAGGAAGGGAACAGTCATCCTTTGGATAACCGCGATGATGAAAGGATTAATGTTGGTGCACTACATCTGTCGACTTCGTCTTGTATCGAGTCTTTGTCTTAGATTGTTAGATTAGGGCATTTTGTACGGGTTTTTCCTTAAAAGTGATTTCACATATATGGTCATGTCCGTATATGTGAAACCCCTAATTAGCCTTAAAAGTGATTTCACATATATGGACATGTCCGTATATGTGAAACCCCTATGTACACATATGTGAAACCCCTATGTACACATATGTGAAACCCCTATGCTGAGAGGGGGGGTTTCGCTTTTATGGCATTTAGAGGGGTCTCGCTTTTATGGCAAGAAGGGGTCTCGCTTTTATGGACATCTTGTCCATATGAGCGAAATCACAAGGTCTATATATACCTCAAGCACGAAATCATTTGTAACGTGTTCTTGAAACTCGTACCGAAGTGCTGCCGGATCGAGATTTGAATGTACAAGCTGTTAAATCAATCAAATCAGTGAATTAAGTGAATTGCTAGCTGTTTCTACGTTAATTACTTGTTTTCCGCACCTGTAATTGACGAAAACTCCTCTGAACGACTCGTTCGGGTCAGTATACGATCCTACAATTAATATAACCAGAGGAGAGCTCCGTACATTGATTGATGCAGCTGTATCTAAAGCTGTGAAGGAGCAATTCCAGGAGTATAGTGAGACAAATAGTAAAGCCTCATCTGTACCCCACCCTAAATCCATCCCTAAAACTCATTCAGAGCCTGATAACAAGCCGCCCTCAAAGAAGGATGAGTTGAAGAAAGATGACGATCGACATTCATCTAATGGACACAGTGCTCCCTCCAAGAGGATAGTGTTCGATAATGAACCACATACCAAATTCTGTAACTATAAGTACTTTGTTTCCTGCAAACCCCGGGACTTCACTGGGGAGAAAGGAGCAATAGATTGTATGACCTGGTTGGATGAAATGGACACAGTGGTCGATATCAGCGGTTGTGCTGAAAGGGATGTAGTGAAGTATGTATCCCAATCATTCAAGGGAGAGGCACTAGCATGGTGGAAGTCTCTCATTCAAGCTACGGGTAAGATCCCTTTGTACGAGATGACTTGGGATCAGTTCGTTGCTCTTATCAAAGAAAATTACTGTCCTCAACATGAAGTTGAGAAGATTGAGACTGAATTCTTGACATTAGTCATGGAGAACTTAGATTGTCAAGCATACCTTACAAATTTCAATACCAAGTCTCGATTGGTCCCTTATTTGGTCACACCGGAACCAAAGCGAATTGCTCGCTTCATTGGGGGTTTAGCCCCAGAAATAAAGGCAAGTGTGAAAGCATCGAGACCTACTACCTTCAGGTCAACGGCAGAATTGTCGCTATCTCTCACACTAGATGTGGTTAGAAACAAGGCTGCCAAGGCCTCTGAAGATGGGAAGCGTAAAAGGGAGGAGAATAACTCCCAGAATCCTAAGAAGAACAAATCTGAGTTCAACAATGACCAACAGGATTCCGACAAGAAGCCTACATGCAAAACCTGCAAAAGAAGACACTGGGGACAGTGTCGATCAAATCAAAAGATAAAGCAATGTGGCATCTGCAAAAGAACTGGCCACCAGTCCCACGAATGTAGGGACATGAAGAATGCAAGCTGTTTCAGATGTGGCGAAAAGGGCCACATCAGTACTAATTGCCCGGAGGCTGCCCCGGGAGGAGCAGCTAAGTCTGGGATGGATAAGAAAGCAAACGCATGAGTCTTCCATACGAACGCCAAGAAGATGATGCAGACTGATAACTATATAGCAGATGCCTTTTCATATCAAACAGTTTATGCATGAATTTTATTTGATACTGACACATATGAGTCTGTAATGAATGATAAATGTTAAGAACTGTTGCCTCCCTTTTGATTAAGACTCCGGTCATTTAATGCGAGGTAGAAATTAACCGATGATACTTTAGAAAATGCTCCAACAAATCCGATATTGATATTTAATATCTATTAGAAACCATTTTTTGTTTTTGTTTTTTTTTATCCTTATAGCAAACTTTTATATTATCCCCAAGGTATAACTTACCAAGGAAACCATAGTAACCAATTCTTATAGTATCGGCAAGGAATCCTTCTAAAAAATCTAAGAGTACTCTTTCTTCGCATAGAGTACGACAACATATGTTATTTTAATTATTTTTCTCATTGTTTCTATCGCCTACGAATGCCAAACTATGTTTGATAAAAGTACTATATGGGGATTGGCGTATCCGAGTGTGTCCCATAGATTGCTTCCATGCCTGATCAGTATGGAGGTTTAATACATGGAACCACAAAGATATCCCAATGATTATATGGTACTAAAGTCAACTAATAGTATTCAAAGAAGGTATCCAGAATGGAATTGTCCAAATAAATATTCCCTGATAAAGAAATATGTGGACTCATAACATAAATGTGTCACTTATTTGACACAAGCAATGATGGGAGAACCGGAACCTTAGAGATGGAAATCTCTGTAATCTCCTTGTATCATAATTATTTTTCTCCTAAGATTACCCTGTTTACCCCTGGAAGGCAGATAGAATTAAGATTTACATCCCATTAAGGCCGTATTACTATGAAATCTCCAAGACGACTAGTATCATCTTTGGAAGAATCGAAACCCTGATTAACTAAGTTTAAAATAAAGGGTTCATATAGCCTAACTCAATATCCGGAGGATTCGGTATAGTTAATTATGGAAGACAGTTCATTTTGCTTATGCGTTATTACCGCAACCCGAATTAGGCAACGATTAAGAATTTGCCATCAGCTACCCAGGATCGTCGAATTGTTCGACTAACGACAAGGATTAGCTATTCCTTAAAATTAGTTAAGCAATGGTTGGATAACCCTCTCACCTTAAAATAAGCTTTTCTATAATAGTTTATATGTAAGCATCAATGCTGCTCCCTAGGAGACCTTGTATAAAGGAAATGTTAAACATCTGTTGTTAGCACAATAGATTGGTAAGTCCAATATTCAGGATCTGAAAGTTGCATTGGAAACAACAAACCAGATCATACAAATTCCTATTCATCTGTAAGTTGCCTTTATTAGGCAGGGAATACTTCCTTTATTTCGGTAAATCTCGGGCCGAGATTTATTTTAAGGGGGTGAGGATGTAACACCTCGAAAATTCACGTCCTATAATGTATTGACACGTGTCATATGCTTGAAACGCGTGAAAGGATGTTCAGAAAGGATTAAAGTTGACGATCATGGAAAGTATGTGTAAATACGAGTTCTGAAGGTCAACAATGAATAATTTTATTATACATTAACCCTACATGATGCTCATACCTTCAAACGAATAATTCATGGATCATACGAAGCTGAAAGTGAGAGATTACAAATTTCAGGGGTTAAATGTGTCAACATGTTTAAAGATATACCTCTGAGTGACCTTTTGACAAACCCGAAGCTTTGTAATGGTTAATTATGCTCACTAGAATACACGATTAAAATTTCGTAAAGTTTCGTCAACGTATGAGAAAGTTGTGATCAAATTCGTGTGCGAGGGGTTAAAGCGTCAACGTTGAAAGTTAGGCCTTTTCGGGTAACAATAAAGTTACCCGGGGACTTAACGAAGTGGGTATATATCTTGAAGCCCTTATAGATCAAGAATGAGGGTTCATACTGCAATAAACAAGTGTCTGTACAAGATTCGAAGAGCCAGGGACTAAAACTGCAAATTTATCAAAGTTTTGTTGGAACACCTTAGGGGCTCGCGTAGCGCGAGCGTATGGACTCAGGCAGTCGCGCTACGCGACTGCCATATCTGGACAGAAACATATATTCCTTGATTTTTTGTCTGCCCATTGAACTTGGATGCATTTTGATCAAATTTTCACATTCATTTGGCCCCTAAAACACCCCTAGAACATGTAGGACACTTGTGGGATTGTTGTGGTTAGTGCTAGACTTGTTTGTCAATCATCTATGGTGAGTAACTCCACTATAAATAGGCCTTCAAAGTCACAACACTTCCTCACATCTTCATCTGCATTTTTGATCAAGTGTGGAGCTTCCAAGGCTGACCCAAGCCTTCCTAAGCATTCATTAGACACTTGTAAGTATTCCTAACCTTCTCTAATTCAGTTTTGCTTTGTAATTAGCTTAAAAGTCAACATATCGTAATTAACGATTGACTTTGAGATTAGTTATAAACGGCTCAGTCATATCTCGAAGTGAAAGTTGTTATGAGTCGGTAATTATGTGGGTAATAAACCCTTAAAAGGGTTCCCCCTGATTCCCATCCTAACTAGTTCGTTTGTCGAGTCAAACATTAACCGAAAAAGTCAACAGAAATGCCATTTGTGATTTAACACGTGATTGGCAATCCGTGAGGCGTGTAACCTGTTCTAACCTTAATATAACTTAATAATAAGTATAAAAACTTGTTTACGCTTGTCCGACTCGACAAATTTCTGTTTAAACCCGGTTCGGAACCGAAAGGCGCAAAACCTTGACTTTTGCTTTGACTTCGGTTCTGACCCGTTTTAGTTTGATTCGAAGATGCCTTAGTGCTTCATTAGAGTTGGGTTGCATGATAGTATAAGTCTCTGTACTTGTTTCGTTGATTATCCGATGCATGCACACGTTTCCGTTAATCGCTTAAATTGGACCATAATGCCCTTATGACCTTACAACGAGAATTTTGAAAATGTGGAAGTAAAATAATCTTAATTACTGATTATTAAACATGTACGTAAATTTTCACGTCAATCGGAAGTCTAGATTAGGAGATATGCGCATTAGCGTAAATAATAAGCTTTTATTAATTAAACGGCGCGATTAGCGCATAGCCTATCTAAACCCGATTTCCGGTACCAAAACTTTTACCCACTGATGTTAAATAATATTTTGGGAATTTTGAAGATTTTTAATTATTTTTAAACTGATCTTAAGCTAGGCTTATCGCATTGATTCGGTTAATACCGAACATGCCCTTTTAGGCCATAAAACGAGTTTTACGAATCCGTTTGATACCAATCCAATTGCTACTGATTTTAAATAATAAATATAGTGTTTTGAGCCTGTTTAACTGATCAGAAAACCCAGAATCGTATTTTAATCAAACGTCGCTTAAAACGGGTTTATACGTGTATTATACGCGTAGTTTAGGCTTAAAACTATTTTGAGACATACGGATTATTATCAACTAATATAATCTGTTAAAAATAAGTTGTTTACTAATTACTTCAGTCCCGAACATCAGGGTTACGTTAAATCCCTTTTACAATCGTTAAAATGACCAAAATACCCCTACGGGGCATAATTAAGGATTTAACTCGTTTTGGGCATTATGGAAGGTATCATTATGATATAACAACATAATTTAAGCATATTAACTTAGGAAACCTGTTCGCGACCTATTCGGTTACCCGTTACGCGTTATTCGCGTTCGGATCGGTTTTTATAACTAGTTTATATAAGTTAGCCGAAACGGGTCAAACCTTATCGGTTTTATCTCAAAAATTCAGAGTGTGTATCAGATACCAATATTATACAAGTCTTCAAACTTGTCGGGTCTAAAACACATTCTATTCCGGTCTTCGCTTAATCATGCGTTTGAACCGTATATTTCCTTAAGACTAATCGGTCTAAGCTTAGGCTTAATTAAAGACCCGTTAGCATTCTAATTGGTTATTTATACCATCATTCCAGACTAGAGCCTCCCGGTAAATTGTACCTACGCATACTTAAGTGAATACGGCTGAGTTATTATATTCTTGCTATTTAAGAAAGGAGCTAGCTCAGGTAAATACTCTTAACTTATTTTCCCTATTACGGGCTTGGGATACGGTAATATAAATACCGCATGTTCAGGTATGGGATTCAAAGACCAATGAGTCGGGAAATCCAAATAACCTGTTTTAATTCGTATTGCTTGACTGAAACATTGGGGATTAATGCGACCGTGTCCTGGATATCCTTGACTCATGATTTGCAATGGCCACGACCTAAGCACGGGGTGTAGGCATACACCTGACAGATGCAAAATGCTTATTAATTAATTATACCCAATAAGGGATTTCCAATATGGGGATAGTGGTGTGTCGGTTAATCATGAACCGGCATAGATTCGGGCCCCACATGTAGAGCAAGTTATGTAAAACTGATAACATGAAATATAGTTTGTTCCAAGTTATAAAAGGTTAATTCTGCCTCTGTGCATTTTAATCAAAGTGTCAAAAGGTTTTGTGCCTGGTGCATCTAAATCAAAATTTTAAACTCTTTTCAAATGAGTCGGTTGAGTGTATTTACCAGTGAAAACTGACGTATTTTCCAAAAGGGTTAAGTGACAGGTACTGAACGTAATTGGCTGGAAGCTCAGGGCGCTAATAAGGAATCTTGCAAGTTCTAGGAGCCTAAAGTCTGTTGAACAAATGATATGTTTTAAGATCCGCCTGTGGATCCTTTACTTTCCGTTGTAATACTGGATATTACTTTATATTCGGATTGTAACATAATTATCTTTTGCTTCCGCTGTGCATTTATATAATTGTGTTGTTTGACTATAATGTTGCCAACCACGTCACGACACTCCCCCACCGGGCCCACCGGTGACACGTGGAAAGTCGGGGTGTGACATAGTTGATGTATGGATTATGAACAAGTGCCTTATGGATAACTATCCAATTATGTGCAGAATGGCAGCAAACAAAAGGTCTTGGGTGGCGGACAACTACAAAAAATAGGGGAGGATACTATGTGGGATTGCAAATGGGAGAACAAGTCGACAACCGGGGAGGCATGGGTGGAGTTTATGCAGCTTTTGGCACTGCTGAGAGACACCGGAATGAAGACGGGTCAATATGGGTGGGGTTGGCACTCGAAAAATAAGTCGACTTTTAATGTTAAAACCGTTAGAGAGGATTTGTGTCACAAGCGGGGACCTGTCGAGTGGCTTTGTAATGACCTGGAACGGCTGGGCTACACCTAAAGCCATTATGTTAGCATGGAAAGGCGTCAAACGCAGGTTACCGACAAAGACAGAGCAAAAAACACCAGGCGTTGAAGGCAGGAAAAAGAGCAAAGGAAATATGGTAGTGTATGCAGAGTGCAGCAGCACAACTAAGGTTGAACAAACAAGTGAGGTGAAAAATCATGTCAATGAAACAGGTGACGATCTAGTTGTAGTCGAGAATCAAAGTGCAGGTTGTAACACTCAGGAAGTAACATACAAAAAAGGGAAGGGCATGAAGAATAAAAAGAGGAGTGGTAGAAAGAAATGATGTTATGAATCTATGGATGGATGATCCCCTATTGCTTTAATTTGCTTTCGATCGTTTTTTTTTTCTGTTTTTTTTTTCCAGCTAAGATTTCCAAGTTTCTTTTCAAGGCTTTAATTTGTAATTTTACAACGGCTGGGAAGATCATGTCTTTTGAGCTTGAGAATCATCGCTTTGTGAGGTGCCTATATATATAATGGAATCGTCATTAAAGTGTTCATCACCTGAATGTATTGAATATCTTATTGAAAGATGCAAAAAATAACTTGTGGACATGCAGGTCATTTTCACCCTGTGGGTGGTCTGAGTCATCGATGGTTGGTTCGAGTTTTTGACCCTTGTGTATAAGCAGACAATGCCATCGTTTTTGAACACTCAATCTCCTGTGATACCACCTCAACATCAACCGCAACAACATCTACAAATTTAAATTAACAACGGTTGCAATTCATACTTTTTGAGATTAAAGGCATTATACATTTATACGTGTTTCGTAGTTTACACTCACATGATTCGTTATTATATCCCTTAAAGTGTGTTTCATAGTTTACTATTACATGCTTCGTTATTCTCTTATCAAATAAATCACATTTATTTACAATCATACCATAATAATGCACATGTGCATTATTTTGCCAATACCCCATAATCCATGTTTAATTATTAACCATTTTATTTTTTTATCATTGAACATTAAACAAACAATTAGTTTATTACATAAGTTACTTATATTTTCATACATCATGTAATCCTTCACATGTGCATTATGTTGCCAACCATCCGTAATCATCACAAAAATAAACTGTTAACCAACAATACATAATTATGCACATGTGCATCACATTATTAACACCCAATACTCATCACTAATAAACATTAAACAAATAACGGTTATTTTTTACAGTCATTACTTTTATTTTCATACATTACATAATCATGCACATTTGCATTATGTTGCTAACAATCCATGATCATCACAAATAAACTGTTAACCATCAGTACATAATGTTATGCACATGTGCATCACATCACCAACAGTAATCATCATCGAATAAATGTTGAAAAAGTGCGTACACAAGCCACATACCTTATTAATTAGAATGTTATATGTTTTACTTTTTATGTGTATATGAACAATTACAAGTGTTGTACTTTCTACACTACAAGAACAATTACAACTATTTTACATTCTACACCTAAGGGCACGCTATATTGGATACCCTATGTTGAATATGAATACAACCATATGGTCATCAGTATCAACCGTCCGCCGTTACCGTTGATCTTGCCAACTTCTTGTTATTTACTGCACGCACTCCATCGCCTCCTTTTTTCTTTTTTTTGATGTTTCATCACGAGTTCGATTACTTGCCCGCCCTTTTGTGTTTATTTCTTATTGCGCACCTGCATGATATATTTAATGCGTTTACATAAATGATATCATTTAACATGAATTTCATAAAGGGATGCTCATGTGCATAAACTCCCAACTGAACCATCAAACATTAATCAACCTTTTTTACCTTTTTGTTTAACTGTCGCGTAATCATATTCCATTCCATTTGGCATTTTATTTGACCTTTCATCCATTGGTTTAAAAAAAAGTTACTTTCTTCGATTCCTTCAATTGTTGATCTACAATAATAAACGAAACAAAAAAAAAAAAAATAGGATCAATAAACATGAATTATCAATTAATATGTGCGTTAACATTAACTTTATCATCACCATATACATTATGCACATGTGCATCAACATAAACGACCTTATTAACATATTATGGCAAATTATGCACATGTACATCAGCATGAATGACCTTATTAACCGATTCTGTCAAAGTATGCAGATGTACATAACTATGCACATTTACGTCCATATGCCTACACTTATTAACTTACTCTAGCAAAACATGCATATGTGCATAACTATGCACATGTGCATTAACATTACTGACCTTATCCACAGGCTTGCTTCAATAATAAACCTTATCTTGTACCAAATCAAAATTCATATTATCACTAACCATATATAGCATTAATCATCAACAAATCTATTATGGTAAAATATGCACATGTACATAACTATACATATGTACACCATCATAAATGGTCTTGTTAACCTAATACTAAATAAACAACTTCTAACCTTTTTGTTTAACATTCGCATATTCGTCTTCCGTGTTGCGTCAGGCATTCTTGATGACCCTTCATCCCTTGACTCTAATACAAATGTTACTTTTTTTGATTTTTTCCATTGATTATCTACAATGAACATGTGGATAAACATTAAATACCTTACTAACCTATTATGACAAATTATGCACATGTACATATTAACATATTTTGTCAAGCTATGCACATGTGCGCATATATATATATCACATAATACTACTTTATTAACATAATCTAACATTAAATACACATGTGCATAACTATACATAACACCAAAATTCAACTAAATACCTTATTCAATGGCATCTGCATCAACATTAACTACCTTATTCACATGTTATTGCACAATATGCACATGTGCATATTGACTTATTATTACAATCTATGCACATGTGCATAACTACATATCACACAAAAATTACCTTAATAGCCAATTCTGTTAAACCTATGATGTCAAAATATGCACATGTGCATAATTATATATCACACAATACAAAACGAAGTTTTAATTTACAAATTATCTATCATATAAAAGTACAAACGACAAATTATCTACCGTATAACAGTATAAACGAATTGTATAAACTTGCAAACGGTGTCTCGATTTATATGACAGTATCTATATTACAAATCCGTCAACGATTCCGTTGGCGGCGACGATTCCGACGGCGATTGATTCCCGACGATAACGTCGTAGTGACAAACTCGTTGAATCATCTATTCTTATAATGTGCGGACGAATTTTGGGAACTAACCTCGATTATATGACGAAATATGAAATATCTGCTTGTAAAATCTCAAATCTGAGATACAATCTCAATCCAGATGCTTCGATATGGTGAACTGATGATGGTGAAGTGATGATGTATTCGTGATGATGATGTAACGATTGTAATCGACGAATTGTTAAGAGAATCAGGTTGATAAATGTTGAGATATTTAGATGTAATCACAGTTCAGATGATAGAGATGATAGTGGACGTGAAAGTTTCGATTAAATGTAATTTAATTTATGTTGAAGTCCGATGGTAAAGGGAGGGTTTTTAAAAGATGTTTGGTATTTACAAAATTGCCCCATGTTCACATTGGTTCTCGCGGTTCTCGCAATAAAGGTGGTTCTCGCATGAACCCTACCCTATATATATATTGTGTGTGTATGGAAAAGTAAACGTACGATATTCCTTAACGTGCGATGGTACGATATGAAATTACTCGTGTTATAAAACTCAAAACCCTAATCACGTAAGAAAAAAGCCATAATGATGCATGCACACAAGCATAAATCACACATGAACAAAAATCACAACCATGCATGATTATGGTTTTTTGTCCATGCGTGATTAGGGTTTTGAGTTTTATAACGTGTAATTTCATATCGTACCATCGCACGTTAAAGAATATTGTATTTTATACTTTCACTATATATATATATGTGTGTGTGTGTGTGTGTGTGTGAAAATGGTAGAATGAGAACCACATTGAATTGTGAGAAGTAGGCAAAAAAAATAGGTTTTTAAATTTTTTTTTGAAATCAAACTGTTTTAGAAAAAAAATAAAAAATGTCGCATGCGAAAAGTTACATCACCGTAAAAGAAATTACGAGTGACATCATCGTTTTGTAAAACAAACTTACATCAGTGTAAATGAAGAACAAATACCGGCTCAAAAATTTTTTACAAATGTTTTTATAACATTTTCATTCACGTTTGTGCAAAAAATAATGTCAAAACTTGCCCATTTTTTTAAATTAACTAATGATTAGTTGTAATTATATAAAAATATTATTAAAATATTGTTTCAAGTTAAATTTTTCAATAATATGATTTAAAGGCTTTGTGCATTGAAACTATACTTTGGGTGTCTTTTGACCTTTTTGATATGTTTCCCTTTAGCTATATATTTTATGCGAGATGTTTAAGATAAATTGGTCAAAATATAGATGCACAAGACTTCGTTTCGGGCCTAAAAGACACAGTCCTAACATCTGAAGCTGGGTCGATTCAGTTTGGTCATTTTAGTATTGTTATTATATCAAAAAAGTTGCTTAAAATATGGATGCTTTTGTTGTTACTTTTAGTGAAACTGACTTGGAAACTCCAAAATGTAACTGTGTTTGTGATGATAGAGTATGATGAGGTGCCATTTGGGTTCAAAATAGATTAAAGATTTTGCAAGATGAACATCTGGAAAGCATTTGAAATTAATCCTTATAATAGATAATCTCTTTCTTCTAGATTCCACAATATACTTATAGTAATGAGTCGGTAGTTTTGAAATCAAATGGTTTTGTTTAGAATGAAATTCAATATAGTGCATTATGACATTACAGTCGGACATGTATAAAGATGGTTGCCAGAGTTATTAACACATGATTTGACAATTCTACTTTTTAAGCATATTTACTATAGTTTAATCATCTGACTATTGTGTGTTCGCTATTTAAAATGATAATTATCAAGAAAAAATTAAAAGACCACATAATTCATTAATTTAAAAGTACTTATTTATGCACTAGAGGCCACCTACATGTACAAAATAGAGCTCACTTTTTACTTTTTTTAGTCAAAGATAACAGTTTAGAATTTCAAAATTGATGAGAATAAATGTATTTTATTCTATATTGATTTTCATGAAAGATAATTATTTTAGAGAAAAGATTGACAATAAATTATCAAACCATAAAAGAGAATTTTGAATTTAGAAAATGTTATGTATGACTTTGAAAGTCATGTTACAAAAGATTGCAGGTTCGCTATGGGTGTATGATTCAACAGCAAGGGATGCTCATATGTTGATAAAAGAATTGACAAATAACTTCATTGATCTTTGATCTTGAAGGTGCAATATGCAAGTTCTTGACGCTATCCATACCGATATGTTTTTTTTTTCCTTTTTTTTGTTGAATCTACATAAATATATTAAGTTATTTAATTTAATGAACTAAAAACTCTCAATTGGATCATATTATGTTTGTTTTGTGATCAGGCTCTTTGATTTCGCCCATCTTACGAATTATGTATAAAATGTTGATAATTAGTCTAGGTGATGTAAATGTTTATTGTATATTTGAGATATCATATATTATGACTATTTTCAATAATTAAGCTTACACATATACGGGTTGAATGAGTAAAATTTGGTGAAGCGATTTTGAAATACTACAACCTTAAGGCCTAACAATATATATAAGCTTATTTGTTTTAAATAATCATAACATATCTGTTTATGGCAAATATAAATGCAATGAGGTAGCTGTTGTTATCTTTCATTTATTTTATATCAATAGTACGTTGGTTTGTTGTATTTAATTTATAAACTTCAGATTTTCATAATAATTTCATTCGTAGAACTTTATTATGATCATCATAAACGTAATTTTTTTTATCAAAACGTAAAAGACGTGACATTTTGTCAAAACCGCGATGTTCGTGGGTATTAACACTAGTTGTATTATATATTAACATTTCTCAAAATGGTTTTCACGGTAGCCATTGTTAATTCATGGTTTCCTTTTTTTTCCTTTTCTTTTTCTATAGTTTTAGTCTTTTATTTTTGGTTTTTTTGTGTTTATTTTTTTTCTCAAATATAATACGTTTTCACTAGACGGTATAAGTTGGAATGACTTTACGTTTCAACATTGCCTCAACGCTTGATACCATTCTTTAACTTAAAAAAACTACTTTCTTACATGTTTTTAAGTACGTTTCGGCATAAATCCAAGTTGGTTTATGTTTTGACGTAATTTTTTCTCAGTAATAATTAGATCAAACATAATATATTTTCATTCTTAACGAGTTGATGTTAGCCCGTGCGTTGCGGCGGGACATTGGTTATAAATAATCTTTATATCATTGTATGAGGTGTGAAAATTATTAAGTTTATAACAAAAATAATTAAGAAATGTTAAAACTTCTTGAAAAACGAACAATACGTCGACGTGAGTATGACTTAGTATATGAATAGAAGGTTATCCCTAATGCACTTATTATGTTATTTACTTTTGTTTTATAAAACAAAATGTAAGAGTTATAAAGCTTTTGAATTGGTTCTTTCTAGAAAAAGACATAAAAAAACTAAAACAAAGTCATCAAAGAGCTCCCTGGGTTTAAATATCGGCATGACTGGGTGCGAGATGTTTTGGGGGACATCTTAAGAAGAGCTGGGATTTCTGCTAAGAAAGAGGCCCCTGTGAATTTCCTCACGGACCCTATGGAAGGGAGATCTACTCTGCGACCAGCGGATCTGCTCGTCTTTGGCTGGGCTGGGGGGAAACATGCTTGTGTAGACCTCACGGGGGTTTCCCCTTTGGTTGGTTTAAGGGAAAACGGGTTTGTAGCTGGACTAGCAGCAAGAAAGGCAGAATCAAAGAAAGTGGATAAGCACGCTAAAGCTTGCGCAGAGAACCAACATGTCTTTATCCCTTTTGCCTTTGATACTTTTGGCTCCCTAGCGCCAGAAGCCATCAACTTCTTGACGAGGGTTCAACGGGTTATCCACAACAATTGTTCGACCCCAAGGGGGCAGGGGTTTGTGTTCGGGAGGTTGGGGTTTGCAATTCAGAAAGGGTTGGCGGCGCAGCTTGTTGCCCGTCTACCTTCTGTTTCGATGTAACTTAACAAGTTTTTTGGTTATGTCAATCGTTAATTAAAAAAAAAAAAAAAATATGCATAACAAACAAAAGCAGCCAACAAAAAACACTAAGTTTTGCTTTGAACATAATAGAATAACAAAGTATGCAAACACTTTATGATCGAAAAGAATTAGAAACCAAAAAAAGAACGAACATTAATATATTTGATATACCTGAATTCTTTTTTTTTTATCAATTACAAAAAGAACAAAGTATGCAACACTTTATGATCGAAAAAATTAGAAACCAAAACAGAACGGATATAACATATATATTTGATATACAAGAATTCTTTCGTTTTTTTCAATTACAAAAAGAACAAAGTATGCAACACTTTATGATCGAAAAGAATTAAAACCAAAAAAGAGCGAATATTAATATATTTGATATACTGGAATTTTTTTTCAATAAGTCATACTTATACTATATCTCAACCCATTCTATATTATTATATTAGTGTCAATTTTTAGGACCCGTACGTTACGGAAAGACTGTTAAACCGAACAAAAAATAAATGTTAAAACATTGAAAAAATAACTAAGACAAAAGGATAACATTGGTTCGTTATGGTATAGACACACCCAAGAGTATATAAAACCCAAAATTAAAGCCCAAAAAAATTTACATCAATTCTCATCGTATAAATATATGCTGCAGTTGTTTTAATCTATATATGATAAAATATTTAAAATTCATGTGAGGTAACATAAACAACAAATATTCATTTATGACCCTACAATAAATATTCATCTATCTCCTTGACTGCATGCATGAGAATCGATGATTAATTGTATATGTGTATATAAGAGCGGTATTGGAATTGATTGTTCATAAAATGCATTCTTTTTATATGAGAGAATAAACATAAACATATATATAACATAAACATATATACAGGGGAATAAACTCGCTAGACATAGTTTGTAAAACTTGCGGTGCGGCCGAGGAATCTGCAGCTCATATATTACTCAGGTGTAATTTCGCTAAAAGAACTTGGGAATTGGTGACGAATTGGCTGAAAATACCGATGGTAAACGTAGAAGGAAGCTTGACTGATTTACTGGTGGAGACGAGTGAAGTTCAACGAAGCAAAGGCGTGCGGAAAGCGATTTATGCAGTAATAATTCAAACTATGTGGATGTTGTGGAAAACCAGAAACGAAAAGGTCTTCAAAGGGAGGCAAGGCAAAGTTCAGACGGTAATAGAAGAAATAAAGGAGGCATCTTATCTAGGCGTGAAGCTAAGGTCAAAACACGGCTCGCTAACAAGACAGGAATGGTGGGATTTTAATGTTATGTTGTAACTTTGGTTTTGGTTTATTCTTGTTTCTGTTTTGGCTCTGTGTTTGTCCAGCTCCTGGCTGGGTTTGTTTTGGATGTTCTGTCTGTGTTTTTTAATGATAGTTTCGGTTGCCATTCAAAAAAAAAAAATATAAATAAAAAAGAGCGTTTCAAAAAAATATATAAATTAGAAAGAAAGACAAATAAAACCAATACATGAGTCACTGGACGATGATCAAATGTAAAGCCACCACCGGTAGAATTGACTATGGAAATTGGTTAACAGGGAATGTGACTTTTCGGTTGGTTTTTTAAACGACAGAACGTTTCCCAGTCGCTATATCATTTGCAGTTTTGATGTGAAAAAATCATTTGCATTTCTAGCAAAGAGGTGTAATGCGAAGAGACACAACTTTTGAGTTATTAAGGCACCCCAAGTTACTTTTTGTAGGGTTATGTAATTCTATGTATGTTTTTATTTGTTCTACATTTTGACGTAAATTTTGTTCTAAACGAGTCGGGTCAAATATTTAACAATACAAATTCGAGTTATTTTAAGTTTCGACGCCGTCGTAACGTGCGACGGGTGAAAATACTACTATATAACAATTCACATATAGCAAATCAATGTAGCCAAGTGATTTGCTTTTCCTTTTTTTTTTTGGTTTTTTATTTATTTTAAGTACGTGTCAGTATAGATCAAAGTTGGTTTACGTTTAGACGTAAATGGTTTACGTTTTTTCATATTTGAAAATGAGTCGGGTCAAACATACGTCATACGTTTTTACAAGGCGGTATATAAGTTCGAGTTGCTTTATGTTTCGACACTTCTTTAACGCACGATACCATTCTTTAACTTAAAAAGCACTACTTTCTTACGTGTGTTTTTTTTTAAATATGTTTCAGTATAAATCTAAGTTGGTTTACGTTCTGACGTACTTTTTTCTCGGCAATGAGTCAAGCAGACCAAATATAATACGTTTTCATACTTATTTTATGTATGTTTTTAATTGATCTACGTTTTGACATAAGTTTTGTTTGGAAACAAGTCAAATAAAAAATTTGACGATACAAATCAAGTTACTTTAAGTTTCGACGTCGCGGCGGGTCAAAATTCTAGTTTTAAATGATGATTGAGTTCAACGTCTCTTATGTCCATGAATCGGGATCGTTCCCTTCCCGTATCTGATCCGTCATGATCAACTGAAAGTATGACCCAATATTGAAAACGGGATGTTTGGTTCTTTAACTATTTATTTAATATAAGTGCCCGATGGCTAAAAACAATATATAACTAAAAAAATATGCTTAAGATTATTTAATAAATGCCTGGTGGCTAAGACAGTTTATTTTTTTTTTCAATCTTTATCTTGGATTTTATATACTTTTACCTACGTGTTATAGACTTTTAGTGCTATAAACTATTTTTCATATTAGATTGTATACCAACTCTTGTTGTGTTATTAAAAAGTTAATGAAACCGACGAAATGCTGCGTGTATGTTATCTTTATATTTTGTTTTTATTTAATCAAAAGTTAATCTAAAGACTCAAAGATGAGTTTTGATCATTACATGTTCAAATACGTCCATGGTATTTCCGTTGTCTATTTCCAGAAATGAAAGCCACATTTACAAGCAAAATATGTAGGTGCTATTTTATAACATATTAACTAACAAAAATGACAAGTGAGTCGTTACGAGATTATCAAGTCTTAAGAAATAACCAAAGTACTAAGGGGTTGTTTGTTTAGCTCTTAATGGTTCAGACTTCTTACTAGTTCAGCACTTAATGGTTCGGACTGTTTGTTTCGTGAGCAGATGTCTGTCTGAATGATTCAGACATTTGCCTCTGAATGGTTAAGCATTATACCGAGTCTGAATGGTTAAGATCTCTTATCTGAATTGGTCAGACATTTGCCTCTGAATGGTTAAGCATTATACTGTTTCTTAATGGTCCAGCCATCTTACTGGTTCAACACTTACCCATTCAGAAGTTGCCAAACAGCCCTTAAGTTGCTAAGTAATACTTGACGCCACGATACCTCTTAAGACGTTTATGGTAGCGTGGTCTGTCCAAATGACGATTTGTTTTCATTTGTGAGACGTGTCTATACTCCGTTCATTTATGCTTTCATCATTAGGTTTTTGGGTTGGAATAACCTTTGATCCTATGTTTGAGTTGTCTGTCTACAAGCTCTAGAGTTGGATAAGTGATGTAAATTACAAGTTTGTTCGACAAACATAACTTCAAATTATTATTGCTACAATGACATAACATTAGAAAGTCGGTTTTATTAATTTTTTTTGTTATAAACGTTCGTAAGTTCGATACGATAGCTGCTCTAAAGTTTTAACAAAAGTTTTATTCAAGTAACAGTAGCAACTGGAGTATATAATTAGGACTTTTGAGCAAATTATTGAGAACTCTTAAAAGTACACGTTTATTAATAACTAATAACTCCAGGAGCGGATCAAGGCCATTTTTATGAGTTTCTAGGAACCCATTTGATTTGGAAAAATGGAAAAAAAAAATAGTTAGAATCTTGTATGTTTTAAAAAAGAGTAAATTACAAAAATCGTCCTTTATGTATGTATTTGATTGCAAAGTGTGTCCTTTGTCTTTAAAGTTGATGAGATTCATACTTTATGTTTACAAAACCTTACACAATATGTCCTTTAATCCTAACTCAGTTAAATTTAAATGCTAAATCAGGGTATATTGGTAATTTTACTAATTTATTTAAAATATCTTTAATAAAAACATAAAAGAATTTTAAAGGTTACAAACATAAAAAGACAATACATCAGACCTACTTCTCTTTCTCTCTAACTTTCTGTTCCCACCACCACCCAGCCGCCACCATCACTCAACCACCACAACAACTGCCACCACGCAGCCACTGCCCACCCCAAACAACAATCGTTGCGATTTTAACCCCCCTTTCAGTCTCTACCTCCCTCCCCTCCTCCCTCTACCTGATTACAACCGCCACAACTAGCCCCCACATTTCCATCGACGGACTCGGCCACAATTGTTGAAGACGACCACTGCCACAACCAGATCGACTCTCCGGCGAGGTTCAGAGCGATAGCGGCTAGTAGCGTCTAGGGTTTCAAGTGACGGCGGCCCAAACCAGATCGACTCTCCGGCAGGGTTCAGATCCGTACAGTCTCGCAACGCGGAACAGGTTCGTAAATCGTTCGAGTTCGAAATTAGGGTTTTAGGCAACGACGAGACGTTCGTTAGATCCGTCGCGGCGAATTCAAGCATTAGGTTGAGAATCGACAGCGTTGTTACCGGAATTAAGGGAAACGACGTCGGTGTAACATGAATCTGGATTTTGCGTTACTGCACAAACAGTTTTGATTGATTCCGATGACTTGAGCGACAACGATTGCGACGGCTTTGTGTGCCGGTGGTGAATCGTTGTATTGGAGTTTGTTACAACGATTATTATAGAGGAGTAGGGCAGAGTAGTGATGATGGTGATGGTGAGGGTTTTACGGCGGCTCAGTGACGGAGATTGGCCGGAGATGGTGGTGAAGGCAGGTGTGAGTTTTAGAGAGAGAGAGAGAGAGTATAGAGAGAGTGTGTGTGTTTTAGAGGGAGAGAGAGTTAATATATAATATATATAATCAATTTTGTTATTAGCATTGAGGAGTGGTATTTTAAGATAGAGTTAACTGCCATTTTCGTCCCTGTGGTTTGGTCACTTTGGCCATTTCAGTCCATTTTTCAAAAATGCGCCATTTTCCTCCCCGACGTTCTGGAAAGGTGCCATTTCAGTCCAAAAATCATAACCCAGTTAAGTCGGTTTGTAAATAAGGACTGATTGTGTAAATTTGTTAATAAAAGGACCATTTAAGTAATAATAATAATAATAATACATAAAAGGAAGATTAATACCTAACCTACCTCCACCCTTATCTTTCTTCCTTCTTCTCCTTCTACGCATAACACACAGCTACCCATTACCCCCATTTCATTATTTATATCAACCTGCAAATCAATCCAAATCCCATACGCAAAACCAAAAAAGCTTCAAAACTCAGCAAATAACTCCTATGTGTTACACGGTACCGGAAAACCAAAAAAAAAAAAAAAACATCCACCCACAAGAGACATGATTTGCAGGTACCGGAAAACCAAAATCCGGTCGGAAATGTAGCTGTAACACCGATCACTGCCGCCATCACAGACTTCTCCCTTGAAATCCTAGCTGCCGTCACCATAATCCGCTTGGAATCGTAGCCGTCCTCGTCTTCTTGCAGCTCCTCATCGTCGTTCTCGCCGGCCGTCAAAAAGGAATGGCCGGCCAGAACCTCATCGACTGTTATATATCTCTCTCTCTGTAACCTCTGTTTCTCTCTCTGTATCCAGGTATGTTATGTGTGTGTTGTTGGTGTTACTCATTGACTGAGATGGATGGTCTTCACGTGGGGGTGTTGTTTTAATCATCACATCAGGGAAACATGTTGTAGTGCTCCACTTCTTTATCACTTTGGTTTCACCTTTCCAGCAAGTTTTTCCTTTCTTTATTCCTAGTTGTTGTGTTTTGTATGGTTATAAATATTAGCCTTTTGTTTACTGAATATGTACCCCTTTCTTGTTTCTTGTTTGTCAAATATAACAAGCTTCTTCCTTCTCTGCACTTTTAAGTGAGTGTGTTAGTGTTTTGTTTGGGGCCTGAGCCAACATGTGTGCCATATGAAAGAACGGAAATTAAAGGGGACAAGTATGGACTATGGTGTTTTTAGATGGTAATAACAAAAATCATAGACTTGCGTTATTGGTGTTGTGATTTACTTTGATGGATATGATGGAAAGGTGAGAGGTGGTAGTTTTTAGTTTGGAAATGGAGATGAACAGGTAGGGAGATGATGGAAAGTTGAGGTCGATTTTCAGGCCAGGGGCAGTTTTCCGGCCGAATTTCAGGCGGTGATGTCCGGTACGGTGGATGGTGGTGTCCGGCAATTTCCGGTAGGATGAACGAGAGAGAGAGAGAGAGAGTGTGTGTGTGTTTGAGGTAATTTTTTTTAACTCCAGTAACAACAAATTTACATTTTACTTAAATGGTCCTTTTATTAACAAATTTACACAATCAGTCCTTATTTACAAACCGACTTAACTGGGTTATGATTTTTGGACTGAAATGGCACCTTTCCAGAACGTCGGGGAGGAAAATGGCGCATTTTTGAAAAATGGACTGAAATGGCCAAAGTGACCAAACCACATGGACGAAAATGGCAGTTAACTCTTTAAGATACCCAAAAAATAAGAACTTTTCCCCTTTTTATTTATAAAAGAGTAAATTACAAAAATCGTCCTTTATGTATGTCACTAATTGCAAACTGTGTCATTTATCTTCAATAATTACAGAAAACGTACTCGATGTTTGCAAACCCTTGCAAGTTATGTCATTTAGCTCTAACTCAGTTAATTTAATTTTTTGTGGTTAAATCTGACCAAATAGACCCACATGAGGGTATTTTGGTCATTTTACTCTCATGTGAGGTCCATTTGGTCAGATTTAACCACAAAAATACCCTCATGTGGGTGTCCATTTGGATAGATTTAACCACAAAAATTAACTGAGTTAGGGTTAAAGGACATAACTTGCAAGAGTTTGCAAACATCGAGTACGTTTTCTGTAATTATTGAAGACAAAGGACACAGTTTGCAATAAGTGACATACACAAAGGACGATTTTTTTTTGTAATTTACTCTTTATAAAAACACCCCTAAAACGAGGGTGACTTGGTCTTTTAAATATTAATTATATTTTAGTCCATCATATTATTTAGGGCTGGCATATCGTGTATACCCGTACACGATAAGACACGATACACGAAATCCCATACACGAACACGACACAATAACTTATCGTGTCATTTTTTTCAAACACGACACGATATACACGAAAATTACCTGTTAATACATGTTAACACGACTGTTCGACTATTATACATGAAAATTACCTGTTAATGCCTGTTAACACGAACACAACATCTTATCTGAGAGTTACAGCGGGAGTTTAGGGTTTTATTTTTTTAATTGAATGAGGAATGAAAATAGAAAGGAATTAAGGAACCCACACGCACATGGCTGATGAGTTTTATTTAATTTAATTTCTTATCGTGTACTAACGGGTATTAACAGGTATTAAGGTATTTAACCTTTTTATACACGAAAATTAACAGGTAATCTCGTGTCTACCTGTTTGGTACACGATACCTGTTAAGGCCATACACAATACCTGTTAACTTCGTGTAGGTTCGTGTCGTGTATTCGTGTAAAATTGCCAGCCCTAATATTATTACACTTAAATCCCTTTATTTTAACAAAATTATGGCTAATTAGTTACATTTTCCCCCTTCCACAACAAACATATAATTCTTTTACGTATTCTTTCCATATCTTATCTATACTATATTATAATGCATGAGAGAGAGCAAGGGCGTAGCTTAAGAGGGGCCGGGAGGGGCGCCCGACCCCCCGAACTTTTCGCTCAGTAGTGTTATATATGTAGTTTTCGTATAGAAATTTTTGGGTATATACGATTTCAACCCCCTGGTTCTATAGAAAGTTTTGGGTATAAGTGTTTTCGACCCCCCGTTTTCATGGTCAAGCTTCGCCACTGAGAGAGAGGTATTTTAAGATACCCAAAAAATAATAACTTTTTACCTCTTTATTTATAAAAACACCCATAAAATGAGGGTAACTTGGTCTTTTAAACGCTAATTATATTTTAGTCCATCATATTATTACACTTAAATTCCTTTATTTTAACAAAATTATGGCTAATAGTTACATTTTCCCCCTTCCACAACAAACTTATAATTCTTTTATGTATTTTTGTTATATCTTATAAACTATAATGTTGTAAAAAAATCCAAAGGTACTGTGATTACCTACTCATTTTTTTCGATGTTTCAATAGTTGTCTTGGTCAGTATTGTTGTGCTGATTAAAATATACAAGTGGATGATGCATTAGTGTACAAGTGATTAAAACAATTCGTGTTATCACATTTCAAATGCTCAAGACTTTCTACGTTGTTATTATTGTCAATTTAATAATATTCCAACCTTTTTCACTCCGATTTTCGTTTAATTAAGATTGTTCACCAATTTGTTCTGGCAACTAAATAAAATTTCAAAACCTTGCACATACGGGTTTGATGTGAGCTTTGTTCATATTCAGTATGTTTATGTATTTACTTGGTTGGGTGCACACACTTACATGGGTTAGCAGGTAGTAAATTGACATCAAACAAGCTCACTTGTTTTATCTAATTGGTTATATTAAAATAATGTTTGATTAGTTTTCTCTATCTAATAATGTTTTATACCTAATGAGCTGATATGTGGCCGTAATGAAAAAGAGAAACCTTTAATAGGCTAAAACATACATGTTTTAGTTAGATGATGTCCCCTAAATAATGGGATAACATTTTTTGTCGATTTTAACAGTTTATTTGCATTGCGTTTTTTTAGTCAAAGATCCACATATGTATGCAAAAGATATTGTTACATGTCCATAATATTTTGTTTTAAAGGATAAGCAGGTTGAACAGAAGTAAACACCATAAAATAATATCATTTTACTTGTGCGGATTAAAATGTACAATGGTACCTTGTTCGGGGTTGTCCAGTTTACACTGTCACATTCCAACCCTTTTCAACGTGTTTCCTACAAGCAGAACGACAAAAATAAAACAATAAAAAAACCTGCAGCCAGATCAACAACAAACCCACGAGCAGAAGTCCGAGTCCACCCAGCTGCCATGAAGATAATTTTGACATGAACTTCTAAGCTGTTGAAAAATGCTGTTGTTTATTTACAAAAACAAGACAATGTCAGTATTTATAAACAACTTAATGGAATCCTCCTTTTTATATAAAAAATAGTAGCTCGTAATTAATGATAGTTTACACAGTCCATAACTAAGAACTCAACTAAAATAATTGATTAACAAACCAAAACCGAAAGAGCTAACAAAAGCAAACAAGCAAACCAAAATAACTTACATAAGCCAACAACTGACAGTTTGGTCTTTTTAACCGGTTGTTACGCTTCAGTATCCGTTATGCCTCGCTCTAAAACCAAACTGAACAGAATCAAACAACACCTAGCTTTTTCAAATGTTTATTATTAAATACATAGTTCAAATTCATTATTTTAGGCCAAGAGTTTTTAGCCCGAGTTTATTAAACAGATGATAAAAAAAACTTTAGTACAAAAGTTTTTAGCCCAATTGTCACAACCCCCCGACCACACCCTGGGCGGAAGGCGTGAGCAGTCAAGTGGTACTAGTGGTTATTTTGAAAATATTGCAGCGGAAAATTTCATCAGGAACGTGAGTTAGGAAAAATATCAGAGTCTTGAAACAGCGGATTCTATCCATTAAACAGATGGGAATAAACCCATGTTTTACAAAGGTGACTTTAATAAACCCAAATACATAAAAAGTAACATTTAATTTAATTTAATTTATTTGATAAAATAAGCCACTTCTTTAAGCCTTTCGGTGCCGTATTACAACTCTTATTCCAATCTACTATAATCACCTGAAACGTGTTTTAAAAACATTTGGTCAGCAGGAAATACTGGTGAGTTCATTCAGTTTTACAAAAACACATTTGTTATAATATACAGTATTAAGAGCGATTATAATTGCTTCTATCTTATAATTATTTGACCAAGTTGTCACTCGACCGGATCTATGATTGTGGTCATATCACTATTTAGGTCCGTTCACCTAAAAGTGACGTTTGATAAGTGATGTATACAAAACCCCACGTACCGTCAGTAATTTAAGATAACAAAGACTTAATCACTGTAAGTATAACGGGAAAACATTTAGGGGTTTGAAAGCAATTTAATAAAAATAGAATGACTCACAAACTGTGAGAAAAAGAGAATGACTCACCTTGTAGATCTTATAGTCTTGATTTAACAGTCCTCCTGATTCTAAATCTTCTAATAATTAAGCATCTACTTTAGAGTTCTGAATCTTCTGATAATTAAACATCTTGTTTGATTATAAGTGTATAGTTAGGAGTTTTCTGATAGTTAAACATTTGGTTTAACAGAGTGGAATATGTGTTAGTGTTAAACCATATCAAACCTAACGATGGTCACGAGATCAGAACCTTAACGAAATTCAACAAAGTATAGTCTTATTTAGACAACACTTTGGCATTCGTTAGTTAGTTCTCGGATCGATCAGATAGTATATCGCATCAGTGATTATTGGTTAGAACACCAACGTATAAAGAGAATAATATAAGGAACGAGCAAAGAATAATGAAATCCTAGGCTCCTATTTATAGGTAAGGAATATGCATTTCTAGGAAGTTTCCTTTATACTTTCTAGGAAATTACATATACTTTTCTAGGAAGTTACCTATACATTTTCTAGAAAACTTCATATATACTTGTTTAGGAAGTTTCATATACATATTTCCTGGATACTTCCTACCCATATATATCCTCCTTACACCTTCCTTAGACAATTCCTATCCATATACACTTTCCTTAGATATTATCTACCCCATATATACCTTGTTGTTTAACTAATTAATTTATTTTAACCGTTTAATTAAGTAACTTTCTTAGCTGATTAATTAATTAACTGACTTAACTGTTTAACTGATTAACTTACTTAGTTGTTAAGTTTACTTGGATTTTTTGACGGATTATCTCACTTAGGTGTTTAACTGATTAATCTTCTCTAATTGTTTAATTAAGTAATTTACTTAGCTGATTAATTAATTAACTGACTTAACTGATAAACTTACTTAGCTTACTTAACTGTTAAGTTTCCTTTCCTGTTAAGTTTCCTTAGCTATTAAGTTTTCTTAACCGCTAAGTTTTACATAACCATTAAGTTTTCTTAGCCACTAAGTTTACTTAATCACTAAGTATTCTAGTTTAGCAGCCCCCTGGTTATGAGTTCTAATTTCTAGATACAATGGAACTCGTATTAGTGTATTAACTCAATTCAACATTAACGATAATCACGAGATCAAACCCACAACGAATGACAAAGTATAACCGGGTACCGACAACACTTACACATCCATTGGATCGGTTTCAATCGATCGGATATAGTACCATGCCAATGATCGAGTTATTACCCTGATATTGGAGCAGAGTTTCGGGAATTTAGGGCGTTGATTGAAAGAAACAGAGATACAAGAAGTAGGACGTCGTTTTAAACGAGCGAACTAAGCAATCTGACCAAGTGCCAAACCATTGGCTTTATAGTCAAAATTGTTGCATCTCGCGTGTCGTGCCAGCCCCACCTTATCCTGGCGCGTGGCGCGGGGGAGGTCCATTTAGCCTAGACCTGCCACGTGTCCAGTATAGGCCTGACATGTGGCGCCTCGTCATGACACGTGTCTTTGGCCGTCTTTTTCACCCAATCATGTCTTTTTCTCGATTTTCGTGCTGGTGCTTATCGCGTACGTTTGGGTCTTGATCCTAAATGGTTCGGTTTATAATTGCGAGTCTAATAAAGGTACTTTTGTGCGGGTTGGTTCATCAACCATCAGGTTTTCAAGTTTTATCGTGTACACTTCGGATTTTGTTTATGGATCTTTCCGAGGGTTATTACACCAATTATTTTGGAATATTTTTACAGGCCTAAACATTTCAGACCTAAATGAAAAAACTCAAAACTGAACTGAACCGAACCCACATGCAAAAACCCAAACCGGACAACAGTTTAACACTTAAAAACCGGATTTTCGGTTTTGGTTCAGTTTAAGCCCAAAGCTGACATGAATCGACCCATGCAAATCCTTGCAAGTATTAAGTTTCATATTCAACTTTCCTCATTATTAACCAACTCATCAAGCCTTTAAGATTCTCAACTTTTTGTAATTTATATCATATAGCAACATCAATGAAAAAGAGATGAGAACTTCTCTTATGAGAGACATGTCTCATACAAGTGAAATAACTATAAACTAAACGCAACCAAAATAGCGTTATATTTCGCTGTGGCCAGTGGCTGAAATATCTAATTAAATCTACATTCAATGAAGCTTCTTCATTTTCCATACCTTTTAATAAACATATCGTAGAAACTTTTTATCACGCTACACTAAATATCTAATTCAAAAAACTTATATAAAAGCTATTCTATTCGTCTTAAAAATCTAATTAAAAAAAAACTTTATATAATACCACATTCAACAAAATGGAATTTTTTTAATAAAAAAATTATAAAACGTTTTTAGAAGCATTTTAGTTTGAGTAAAATGCCCGGATAGTCCCTGTGGTTTTGTAAAATAACACCTATAGTCCCCAACTTTTGGAAATTATACTGGTGCTCCCTGTGGTTTGACAGTTTGTTACTCGGATAGTCCCTAAAGTGGATGCCCGTTAGTTTTCTCCGTTAACTCCATGTAAAATGATCAACATGCCCTTATTATTTAATAGGTTACTCCATGTAGACAACGGACTGAAAATCTTATCCACCGGAGGCTGAATCGGCAAACGATCTACTTCTTCAAGTTCATAGTCACCGTCTAATAACAAATTCTGATCAAACAATGGAAACATCGGCCGGGTTTCACCGTTTTCCAACACTTTCTCACCGTCAATCGGTGAATCAACTGTATCTGGCAATACCTTTGAATTAGGAGAATGTTCATCAGATTGCAGGTGAAGTTGGTGGTTGAATTCACGGCTAACTGTTTCAATCGGTTGATTAATACATTCATCTAAAGAAGGTAAAGTTGTATATGTTTCCATCGGTGTGATAATTTGCCATAAAAAAAGTTGATTAGAGAATGGGAGACGATGAAATGAATGGATGTGGGTGTCGGTGTGGGTGTATATATAGAAGTGTCAAGAAGTCAAACTTGGGCTTCTTATCAGATTACACAATTTTAGTGTGGTTACGCATACCTAAGATTACAAACCAAACAAAATAAACAAATTATAGCATATTGTCATGGAACCGAATTATGAAAAAATGAAACAATCAGCTAATGTATGGTTCTTCTTCTTCTTCTTCTTCGATGATGATGATGATAATAATAATAATGATAGGTACGGTTCTACGTACCTCCGATTAGTGTGCCAAAGATGATAATGAAGATAGGTACGGTTCTGCGATGTGTCGGGAGTGATTGACGGTGACGCCGACGGACTTTTCGCCGCCGTGGGGTAGCCTCTGATTCATTATTCCATGTGTGAGTGTTTCTGAAGCTTTTGTGTAGCAGAAAAAAATAGAGGTTTTGTTTGGTTTTATTTAGTTTGGGTTTTGCTTGCAAATATCTGAGGGTTACCGGAATCACGTCGGGAAAGGGTGGATAATGGTGAGGATGAGGATGAGGGGTGGGGTGGGGTGGGGTGGGGTGATGAAGATGAGGATTGGTGGGTTCATTTGATTTTTTTTTTCTTAAATAGAAAAGTGGCCCCACTTAAATAAAGGGCATGTTGGTCATTTTACATGGAGTTAACGAAGAAAACTAACGGGCATCCACTCTAGGGACTATCCGAGTAACAAACTGTCAAACCACAGGGAGCACCGGTGTAATTTTTAAAAGTTGGGGACTATAGGTGTTATTTTACAAAACCATGGGGACTATCCGGGCATTTTACTCTTTTAGTTTTCATAAAAACTTTTTTATACAAACTTTTTTTTGAAGTTTGGTAAATAAGTTTTCAACTAACAAACTTTTAAGAAAAAACTCCATAATCTAACCATAATACATCTTCAAAACCTGAATACAAAACACAACAAACTTTCTAACTAAAAGGGTGCCAAATCTGATAGAAAACCAAGCGGGAAATACAAACTTTTAAAAATTAAACCATAATGCACTACTAAAGTTATCCTATAAATACATAATAATAATGCACACATATGTCTATTGCCAAACAAAGTAAAAAATTGATCAAATTCCGAATTCAACTCTTTGGAAAGTCTAAGCATGTGAGATTGAAGCTTCTAAGGTC
This sequence comes from Helianthus tuberosus, assembly GCA_030545235.1. NCBI lineage: Eukaryota > Viridiplantae > Streptophyta > Magnoliopsida > Asterales > Asteraceae > Helianthus > Helianthus tuberosus. The sequence continues at coordinate 37,711,304 of CM060436.1, forward strand.
AGTTTGGTAAATCAAAGCAATGTATATGCGATTTTTTTTACTTTTATGTGAATGTTATTAACATATTTGATTTTTCAAATTCAGTTGTACGATGAACATATCAACTTAAACAAGCCAATCGCCATACAAGCTTCTAAGGTATTGATTTTGCATGTTTTTAAATTTTAATTTTTGTGTACACCTTTCATATTAACAAGTTTGTTATGTTAATACATGTGTTTTATTGCATGATGATGGTGAGAAAAGTGTTGATATTATTTGTTATGGGGCAATGTTTATCTATATAAGTCTACTTTTCCACATGAATTTAGTGAAGAGGTAATTTTAATGTTTATTTAATCCTATCTTGAACTTCTATATTTAATTTTTGTCATTTTTAAGGATCAGAAGTTTGAAACTCAAAGAAAAGATCCAAGAGGCTCCCTGAGTGGAAATGGAGTGAGGTTACTAACTTAGGTGACTCTGATGACAATGACTAGGGCTGGCATATCTTGTATACCCGTACACGATAAGACACGATACACGAAACGCCATACACGAACATGAACACGACACGATATACACAAAAATTACCTGTTAGTACCTGTTAACGAACACTAGAATAACCACATATTTAGAAAAAAATCAAACTGTGATTCTACATAAAAATCAAACTGTGATTCTATAAAAAAAATCAAACTGTGATTCTATAAAAAAAATCAAACTGTGATTCTACAAAAAAAAAAAAAAATCAAACTGTGATTCTAACCTTAAAAATCAAACTGTAGTTTTATTTGTTCATACTTCATAACCTTAAAAATCAAACTGTCATATACCCTTACAGCCTTACCTACGTTCTGCTTTGACGGATTTTGAAAAAAAAAACTGAAAAACAAAAAACGTTCTGTTTACTTTGAACTGTCGGAGTGGCTGTGCGTGGTGGATGGCCGACGATGGATGCAGGCGGACAGGGGAGGCCGGCGAAGACAGTGGATGCCGGTGGATGACAGTGGATGCCGGTGAATGACGCCGGTGGAGCGGTGGATGCCGGATTGCCGTTGAGCGGTGGATCTGGATGATGTTGGCGGCAGTACGTGAGAGAGTTGAGAGAGATTAGGTCATTAGGGTTTGCTTTCTTTTTGAACTAAAGAAGGATATTCACAATTTCACACGTTCCATCTATTTGAGTCGTTTGACTGGTATATCATATATGTTTTATTTAAATAAAATTAAAATCTTAACATGTCTTAACAGGTATATAACAGGTAAACATGTATCTGACCTGTTTAGACACGAAAATTAACAGGTTGTTTCGTGTCTACCTGTTTAGTACACAATACCTGTTAAGGTCATACACGATACCTGTTAAGGTCGTGTAGGTTCGTGTCGTGTATTCGTGTACGTGTCTAAAATTGTCAGCCCTAACAATGACAAAGAATACGGATTAGAAGATACTACAGATTCAACCACAAACAAGAAAACCCGATTTAAAATACATCGGGTGTCAATTCAGAAGCGGAACAGATTTCATGCAGTGTAATAATATAGCTATCAAGTTTTTATTTTTTGTTGACTTTTTCCATTTTCATTTTCCCATGTTCGATCTAGACCTATGAATTCTAATTTATATTTGAACTTAATTTTTGGTGTTATGAACGAATTTTATTTTATATTTGAACTTAATTTTTGGTGTTGATAGCACCTGCTCTTATTGAATTTAAAATGTTGACTTTAAAAATATTAACTTATTTTAATTTAATTAAAAAATTGTATTTACTATGATATTTAAAAATATCAACTTATATAGATCATGAGGAATTGAAAAATATATTTGTAAAGTATATACTATCCCTTAAAAAGTTCAAAAAACTACTAAATTATAACTTTTCATTAAAAATTTAGACCTTTATATGTGTGCTTCTATATTAATTCCGAATATCCTATTTGAATTTTATATGTATACTTATAGATACAAAATCTTAACATTCTATTTTTTATAAAAAAAAATATTTAAGTTTTATAAAAATAGAATTTTTATATTTATAAAAACAAAATTTACAATTGAAGGTAAAGGTCAAAAACATACTTAAGAGTCGATTACTATTTCGATTTTTTTTTTTACAATTTTAAAGTTAATTAGATGAGTACTATGTGGATATTTAAAAAAAAGTTATGAACATTTTAACAGTAGGCAGTAGTAATAATAGTAATAAAGAAAAAAATAAAAAAACTTATCAATTTAACCAAAAAATAAACTTACTTTACAACTATAACAACTTATCTTTTATTTTTTTATCTTTTAGTATTATTTTTGTTAAAAAAACAAAACTTTACATGTTTAAAACAAACATTTATTTTATTTTATTTTGAGATACACACAACATTCTATTTAAAAAAAAAAGACAAACAATGTATTTTTATAAAAGAAAAGCTTGTAAAAAGTAACAAAAAAGTAATCCAGAAATTTTCAACCTGGACTAGACACTTACTAGATTTTGTTACAATTTTAAGGAATAATAAGTTCAAACTATATACTCTTAGTTTCTTATAGATAAGTAAGGGATAATAAGTTCAAATTTTACTCTTATGGATCAGAATAGTTAGTTGCACAAAAAAAAAAACAATTTACTTGACTAGATACGTTCTAGATTGCTATGCAGTTAAAGCGGTAAAATAGCGGATAGTGGCCAAGGTCCGCTATACGATATATAGGTTATAGCGGTGGTACAGCGGTAATTTTTATACCATGCATAATTTATGTACTTATATATATATATATATATATATATATAAATATGTCTTTGATAAATATTAATAGTAATATCAAAATTCATAGTTTTATCATTCCAAATATTAGTGGTAATGTCTCCACTTCAAAACATAAAAACATAAAGTGTCGATGTTTGAAACACGATCTAGTCATAAGCAATGAAATCTTCCTCCGAGTCTACATCAACCAAGGAATCCAATCGTTCATCAAGATCTTCCACTTCAACTGAATTAACTCTAACATCATCATCATCATCATCATCATCATCATCATCATCATCATCATCATCATCATCATCATCATCATCTCTATAACGCTCTCTTTTGCTCCTAGTACTTGGCCCAAAGTTTTCGTTTCCTCTCATTGCCTCTCGCGCAACCGACCATAGAAGACCATCACTACCATCAACAAAATCTTGATGCTCAATTTCCGCTGGTATATATTCAATCATCATTTTCATCTACGTCTCTTAACAAAATAGGATCCAAAGATTTGTTGGTTTTTAGTGAGTTGAAGCGCCTTTGTAACCTTGTGTTGTATTGGATGAATACAATATCATTGAGTTTTTGTTGCAAAAGACAATTTCTTTTCTTTGAATGTAACTAAACATAAAAAATAAAAAAAAAATTACATAATGAAGTTAAGAGGTTAAATATTATAATATAATTTAAAAAAATATGTAGTAGGAAAACTTACATTGTTGAATGTACTCCGATTGCGTTCACAAGGTGAAGCGCTACAAGTTTGACTAAGGACAATAATAGCAAATTTTTGGAGCAAAGGTGTGTCGATCCCATAAGTACGCCACCATATATCTACATTTTATATAAATAAATGGACTGATGTAATAAGAACACGTGAATACATTGAAATGTTTTTACTTACATGGTGCGACTTTCGTTCGAGCCCTTATAGCAGCCGGAGATCCAAAGTGCCCAACTAAATCAATGTATAAATTCAAGTCTTGCCTGACTTTATCATTATCTTCCAAATTGGGTACTAAACGGTCAATAGCAACATAAAGTCCCGCTGAAATGTCCGGGTTCTTCCGTAAATCCTTTGATGTATCAGCATGGTAAATGGCAGGGTTCAAGAAACATCCAGCTGCACATACATTCAATAAAGAGTTTCAATTAGAACAAAGCAATTATATTAATTTAATTTAAAAGTAATAAATATAAAGTTTTATGCCTGCATGTAACGGATGATGAAGTTGGTCAGACCATCTTGTTTGAATGAAACTCCAAACTTTAGTCATCAGTCTTTCATCGGTTAAATTTTTCTTGATTTGCTCCTTTGCTCTAGACACTGCATCATAGATGTAACCCATACACGACTTCTGTTCTGTATCAACCAATCTAACCACATCCACCAACGGAGCTAGCACTTGACAAGCTAGGTGTACGTTGTCCCAAAATTCTGTTTTTGCAACTATTCGCTCGACTTTCTTTCCAACTGCCTTATTTGCAAAGTCACTTTTCCTCCATTCTTCGGAAACGAACAACACTTGAATATGATGTCGATTCTCGTGGATACTTTGAAGGGTATAGAATTGGGTTGCAAATCTAGTTACACAAGACCTGTGTAGCTCCTTGTTTTTCGTCAACTTCCTCATCATACTAAGAATCCTTCCGTGGTTGTAAATGTAAACCACAATTGCTCTAGCATCAGTCAAAACAGACTTTATCTTTGGTATTTTCTCACCGATATCTTGAATCATGAGGTTCACACAATGTGCTGCACAAGGAGTCTAAAACATTTTAGGGTGTTCTTCTTCTAAAAATTTTCCTGCGGCTTTAAAGTTTGACCCATTATCTGTAATAAACTATAAGAAACAATAACGAATTCAATTAACAAAATGAAGAGAAAGTAAAAATAACAAATAAAATTACTAGAAATATAAAACTACCTGCACAATATTCGCCTCTCCAACACCTTCTATCACCTCATTTATCATTTTAATAATTAAATCAACATTCTTCACATGCTCGGATGCATCAATTGATTTCAAAAATACCGTTTCACGAGGAAAATTGACTAAGAAGTTTATCAAACACCTTCCTTTCCCGTCTGTCCAAAAATCGGACATAATGCTACATCCATATTCTTCCCAATGTTGCCGAAACGAATCCACAAATTGTTTAGTTTCTTCTAAACGTTTTTTCATCAACGTCACACGAATATTATGATAAGATAGAGCTGGCATACCTAACATAAACGTAAAACTAAGCTATATAGTAATAATCAAATAACCAATGAAGCTTAATGACTTAATCAAATAAAGTACCTCTTCCATATTCTCCAATGGCGTGGATCATGTCTTGGAAACTTTCGTCACGTACGACATTAAAGGGTAAACCAACCGCATAAGCCCAAGTTGCAATTTTATCCCAAGCATTCATCTTTAACTTCTCCTTTATTGGATTATTTCTATCCAATGTATTTTGCATTGTTTTTCCGTAATCAGTCTTGAACATGTTATCCATAACACCTCGCACGTTACTAGCACCTACAAATTTCTTTTTCTTTGAAACATTTTTTTGTACTAACATCTTGTACATTATTGATGTGTGCAAAATGCAACATATAAATTACATCAATTGTGGCATAAAACTAACCCTTTTTTAGTACTAATGTTGGAAAAAGTGTGCTTTTGTCTTCCTTTTGTATTTTCAGGATGAAATGAGCTCAAATTAACAAAAGAAGCAAAAAGACATCAAAATCTAACATAAATACAAGAAAAGGAACAAGACGTGACATGCCCGACCCCACGACAGCATCTTCCCAAGCAAAACAAGAGGTCAGAAGACTGAACACGCCCCGTGCTCAGCCGGCACGGGGGCGTGCCCAAGTGTCAGTAGAAAAGACAAAGTGGTAGAAGCTTCTATTGCCCACCACGGGGCCGTGCTCAGCGGACACGGGGCCGTGGTCAACTATAAGATTCGCACAATCCAGGCAAATCTTCATAGTACAAAGATTCTTTTGCACACGGGGTCGTGCTCAGCGGACACGGGGGCGTGGTCAACTAATAAGACAAAGCTGCATTAAATGAAGAAAGAGAGGATGTGGACACGGGGCCGTGCCCACTGGGCACGGGGCCGTGCCCGAGCTTCTGTTCAGCCTATAAATAGGAGTGCTTGGCTCAAGCTCAAACCATCCCTTGGCACACCACCTCTCTCACACTTCACCCACCACCACCATAACACCATCATCCACCATCATCATCCATTGTCCATCGTAGAGTGTGTGAGTCATCTCGGGATCCAAGATTGATCGTAAGAGTTCTTGACAATCAAGGCCATGTTTTCCTAAGTCTCTTACATCACTTGGTGAAGACAAAGTGTCTAGTGTAATACTTTTTATTTCTAATCTTTTGCACTTTTTACTTGGTTTTGTATTAATGACTTTAATAACTAGTTGCTTATGTTGAAGGTGATCTTTCTTTATCGTTTGTCCGTGGTGTCTTGGCATTATTTTACTGTCTATATAAAATAAAAGATTTTCACCATTCATATCTCCACGGTCTATATGGAGGTATGTTGGCTACCTGGTCGAGGGTTAAGGGAACAGTTTGGTAAAGGTCTTGCCATTGTTCAGCGTTTAGAGGTCCTGCAATGGACCTGGGTCAAATTTAGTAGGACCTCCTTCAATACTTAACGGTATTGGATGGCGGGGGTCCAAACTCTTTGATCCCCTCATAAGTTAACTACTATTAATACTATAACCCGGCTATTTAGGACTGTCACCTCCAAAAGAGGGGCCTACCATAGTCGAGGGTAACGTCACCTCCAAAAGAGGGGCCTACCATAATTTGCATTAATAACTTAATTAATTATCTTTCAATAATCCACCCTTTTAGGATTGTATCCTTGCTGACTCAAACTACTGGGGTGAGGGTAACGTCACCTTCAAAAGAGGGGCCTACTACAATAACTAAGATAATCTCTTAAAATAGTGCAAAAGTGCGGAAATAATCAAAGGTTACACTAGATACGAGTCGGAACCAAGTGATTCATCTTGTCTATCTGTTTTCTTTTTATTTTATTTTCAGCATTTTAGTTAGTTTTTATTTTTCTTAGTTTAAAACATTTTTCTAAACTTTTTATTTTGATTAGACGTTGAGGATAAACCGGTACTAAAAGTTCTTGTGTCCTTGGACGACCTCGGTATCTTACCAACACTATACTACGCTCACGATGGGTGCACTTGCCCATATGTGTGTTTAGTGTTAGTGAAATATCGTGTTTTATAAATTTAAAACTTGGCTAAAAATAAGTGTTAAAGGGGCTTAAAATATACACCTAATATATATAACACTTCACACGCATCAAGTTTTTGGCGCCGCTGCCGGGGACACAAGGATTTTAAGAAAGCTTAAAATCGACGGCCTAATCAGTTTTCCAAAACCTTTTTAAAACGCGCGCACATTTTTCTGCATTTTAGTTTAGTTTTGCATTTACAGTAACCTGTACACGGGGCCGTGTTCACTGAACACGGGGCCGTGCTGCACATTTTCATAAAAACACCCAGTAACAGTAGCTTGAACACGGGCCGTGCTCACTGAACACGCCCCGTGCTCAACGAAATCAGTAAATTTAATTAAAACGCCCAGATACAGACCCTGAACACGGGGCCGTGTCCACTGAACACGGGGCCGTGTCCAGCCTCTGTTTCCGTCTTTTTATTTTTGTTTTCTGATCTCGAGACTCGGTTGTGGTCTGCTGAGTGATTCTTATGGATCAATACTCAGGAGGTTACAACTACACCTATGAGGAGGGTGATTATAGGGGTAATTATTGCACTAACTGTAGAAATCTGCACTCGGTTCAAAATAATCACTCATATCAACCATCCAATTCATACACCTACTATGAGGAGCCCAGGTACGAGCCATCGACTTCATACTCATCCTATGAAGACCAAAGGTATGAACCTTCTCCCTCATACTCATATTTTGATGAACCAAGGTATGAGCCTTCATACTCATACTTTGAGGAACCAAGATATGAGCCACCACCTTCGTATACTTACTATGAGGAACCATGGCGTGAACAACCCACCTCGTATGAGTATTATGAAGAACAAAATTACGAACCTTATCCATCATATGCTTACAATGAAGAACAATGGTGCGAACCATCTACTTCATATGGGTATTATGAGGAACAAAGGGTCGAACAACCGGAATCAAGCTTTGAAAATTCCGATTCTTTTTCTATAACCGAAGTAACCGATAGGATATTAGAACACATTAGAGTTATCGATCGGTGTATAAAAGAATCTCGCTCAAGGGAAGAGGAGTCCCGTGCAAGAGAAGAATTAAAAAAGGAAGAGATAACTGAAAGTGTAAAAATGGAAGAACAAATAAGTGAAAAACCGACACATGAGTTAAACAACGAAATAGGGAGTCCGACAACGTTAAAATTCAAGAAGAGTCTAATTTTGAAGAAAGTAATCTCTTGTCACCTTCTTTTGAAAATCATTGTTTAGTACCCACTCATGCTAAGTTTTTAAAAGAGTTAAACACTAACACTAAAATTGACAAAACAGTAAGTGTTAAGTTAACTAATGATCAAACCTCACTAATAAAAGAAGACCCATTTGAAATTAACATTACACCGGTTCCATGTTTCTTTCAAAATTCGTTTATTAGTAATGTCACAATCGATAAAGATCTTTGTGTTAACATAATGCCTAACTACATTTTCGAAAAATTAAGTATTAGTGATTTTTCTCCACTTCAAATACCCATTTTTCTATCCAATCGGAAAGTAATAAAATCAATTGGTATAGTTGAGGATGTATTGGTTCAAACAAATCAAATGGTAATACCAACTGACTTTGTCATCCTTTATGACGCTCCTCTAGTGTTGGGACGACCATTTGTAAAAACTCACGAAGCTTTGAAAAACCGGAAGTTCAAAAATCTACCTCTTCAATTAGGGGCTTTTAAAAGAAGTGTCGATCTTGAGCGGTCAATGAAATATCCTTTCGGCAATAATGACCCCCTAATTGAAGATGAACCACCCGATACAAGTGAAGAGATCGACCACTTTGTTGAAGAAGAGGTCGCCATAGAACAAACTTTTAAAGTTCTTGATCGAAATGAGTAACCAAATAAGGAGTCTCCTAAAGACCCACCACTTGAGCTCAAAGAACTTCCAAAAGGTTTGGAATATGCTTTTCTAGACAAAGAGGGTAATTTACCTGTAATTATTTCATCTAAACTAGATAGCTTAGAAAAAGAAAAATTAATTAGTCTTTTGAAAAAACACAAAAACGCAATAGCTTGGAAACTTGTAGACATAAAAGGAATTAGTCCTTCCATGTGCACACACAAAATTTTGATGAATGATGACTACAAATCGGTAATACAACCACAACGTTGAGTAAATCCAAATGTTCAAGAAGTGGTTAAAAACGAAGTCATCAAATTACTTGACGCCGGACTTATCTATCCTATCTCCGATAGCCCTTGGGTGAGTCCCGTCCAAGTAGTTCCAAAGAAAGGAGGTATAACGGTGATAACTAACGAAAAGAATGAATTAATACCAACGAGAACCGTCACAGGATGGAGAGTTTGTATAGATTATAGACGATTAAATGAAGCAACAAGAAAAGATCACTTTCCTTTACCCTTCATTGATCAAATGTTAGAAAGATTATCCGGTCATAAATTTTATTGTTTCTTGGATGGTTTTTCAGGTTACTTTCAAATCCCAATAGCACCCGAAGACCAAGAAAAGACAACTTTCACATGTCCCTAGGGAACTTTTGCTTATCGATGCATGCCGTTCGGTCTATGTAATGCCCCCGCAACATTCCAACGTTGCATGGTAGCCATTTTCCATGACATAATAGAAAAGACAATGGAAGTCTTCATGGACGACTTTTCTATCTTTGGGGATTCATACGACCAATGCCTCGATAACCTTGAGCGAATGCTATCCCGATGTGAGGAAACTAACCTCGCCCTTAATTGGGAAAAATGTCATTTCATGGTAACGGAGGGAATAGTACTCGGTCACAAGATCTCAAGCGAAGGAATGGAGGTGGATCTAGCCAAAATAGATACCATTTCTAGATTACCACCTCCATCCTCCGTAAGAGCTATCAGAAGTTTCCTAGGGCATGCCGGATTTTATAGGCAGTTTATCAAAGACTTTTCTAAAATCTCTAGGCCTCTAACAAAATTACTTGAAAAAGATGCCCCTTTTATCTTTGACAAAGATTGCAATCAGGCATTTCTAACCCTAAAGGAAATGTTAGTCAATGCACCTATCATGATAGCACCTGATTGGAAATTACTTTCGAAATCATGTGTGATGCCAGTGACTTTGCAGTTGGAGCTGTCTTGGGACAAAGAAAAGAAAAGCATTTCCACCCAATTTATTATGCTAGTAAAACACTTAATGATGCACAAGAAAATTACACAACAACTGAAAAAGAATTACTAGCTGTGGTATTTGCTTTTGATAAATTTTGTTCTTATCTTGTTCTTTCTAAGACTATAGTCTATACAGATCATGCAGCCATTCGATATCTCTTCAAAAAGCAGGACGCAAAACCACGTTTGATTCGGTGGATTCTACTCCTCCAAGAATTTGACATTGAAATCAAAGACAAAAGAGGAGCAGAAAATACCGCAGCAGATCATCTTTCACGCCTAGAAGACCCAGCTTTGGAGGCAACCAGGGATGAGCAAATCAATGAAAATTTTCCAACTGAGTCCCTGGAAATGGTGGAATACAAGGAAGAACCATGGTACGCCAACTATGCTAACTACCTAGCTAGCGGCATAGTCGCAAAAGGTTGGCCACATCATCAAAGAAAAAATTCTTTGCCAATGTGAAACACTATTTTTGGGAAGATCCATATCTTTTCAAAATGTGTGCCGACCAACTCGTCCGACGATGCGTACATGGTAGCGAAGCACGAAGAATTCTCCGCCATTGTCATGAAGGTCCATACGGAGGGCATCATGGTGCCGCTAGTACCGCACGAAATGTATTTGATTCAGGATTTTATTGGCCAACCATTTACAAAGACGCCCAAAGTCTTGTCAAGACATGTGATGCTTGCCAAAGAACAAGTAATATTTCTTCCAAAAACGAAATGCCACAAAATGGCATTCTTGTTTATGAAATTTTTGATGTGTGGGGACTCGACTTTATGGGACCTTTCCCACCATCGAAAGGAAACAAATATATACTTGTGGCAGTAGACTACTTGTCTAAATGGGCCGAGGCCGAGGCACTTCCAACAAATGATGGAAGAGTCGTGGTAAGATTTCTGAAAAAATTATTCTCTCGTTTTGGCACACCTAAAGCATTAATAAGTGATAGAGGTACCCATTTTTGCATCCATCAACTTGAAATTTTTTAACAAGATACGGGGTCTATCACCGGGTCTTAACAGCATATCACCCTCAAACAAACGGACAAGCCGAAGTGACTAATAGAGGTTTAAAACGAATACTCGAAAAAACTGTAGGGTTAAATAAAAAGGAATGGGTGGATAAATTAGATGATGCTTTATGGGCTTTTCGAACTGCTTATAAAACAACAATAGACACAACCCCATATAAGCTAGTCTACGGAAAAAGTTGTCACTTGCCAGTAGAAATTGCACACAAGGCCTACTGGGCAATCAAAAATGTAAACTTAGATCTAGAATTTGCGAGTAAAAATCGATTTTGTCAATTAAATGAATTAGACGAGCTTAGGAATTTTGCATACTCAAACTATGAAATTTATAAGGAAAGAATGAAAAATTTGCATGACAAACATATTAAACCTAATGAATTTCGAGTAGGAGATCTAGTTCTTTTGTTTAATTCACGTCTTCGATTATTTCCTGGTAAACTAAAATCTAGGTGGTCAGGACCTTTTTCCGTCACCCATATTTTCCCACACGGTGCAGTAGAAATTAAATCTCGAAATGGGCCTCCATTCAAAGTCAATGGCCAACGGCTGAAACTCTATCAAGGATTCATTGAGGATGAAGAGGAGGAGATCTCGCTTCAAACGGTGGAAGAATGAAACCATCATCATACCTTGTAAGTTACGAGCAATCGGGAAGATGTCTAAAGCGGTAAGTTTTCTAACCAAAGCTTATGGGAAACAAAGGGGCACTCACACGAGCACTAAATTTTTTTTTTCAAAAACTTTGCTCGACACGAGGCCGTGTCCGCGCTGCAGACGGGATATATTCCCTTTTTAAAACAGTTACTTCATTCCACACGCCCCGTTTCCCCGAAAAAGCTCTGGTTCCAGGCGATTTTTCGCAGATTTTCGACGTCTCCTATCACTCTAACAACATCAAGGTATGATTCTATCACTTTTAGTAGTTAGATTAGTTAATTGCATGTAGTTAAAACACCAAAAATTTGGGGAAAAATCTAGGGTTCTTGAAGTTCATCCGGATCGAATCTCAAATTTTTGTTTAGATCTGTTTGCATTTAGTTAGATTAGTGTTATGGGAAGTAAATACACTTATATTGTTCATAGATTCACCCGATTTCTCACAAAAACCCCAAACCCTTGTTCTTTAACCGAAAAAGATAAAATTGATAGGGTAAACGGGTTATTTTGGGAAAACGACACTTAGGGTTTCATTTTCGGGGGAAACCGCACCTATTGGACCAAAAATTTTCAAGTTTTCGAAACCGGGTCGAAAAATGGAATTTTTGAGTAACAGACGCCTGGACACGGGGCCGTGTCCGCTGAACACGGGGTCGTGTCCAGCTTACTGTTTGCTGTTTTGTCTGGAAATACTTCTGTTTTGTGCTAACTTTTGGTGTATTCTTTCAGATGCCTAGGAAGTTCACAAGATTTAACGCCAATGAGCTCGATGCTAGAGCTAGATACGAGATACTTCAAACAAGGCCGGAGGAATACCCGAGGCAAGCATGCACGGAAGTGTTAACTATGGTGAATCAAATCGACCGTTTCAACAACATTGTCACGGGACCACTCAGAGCCGCTCTAACAACTAGACTCCATTCCGTCCACGAATGTACTTTGGAATTCTATAGCACCTTCACATTCAACTCGAGGTGCAACCGTTCGACAATGATGGGGTGGCATTCCGATGTGTCGGAATAAGGTATTCGATCTCTATGGCACAATTTGGGTCGATTGTCGGGTTGTATGCGGAAGAGGATGCGGGAAACGAGGAAAATACTGGAGGAATGAGAGAGATAGGTGAAAACGAACGCCAAGCCATTTGGGCTCAGATTGGTGAAGGGTACTACAATCCGAGCAGCACTAAGAGTACAAAGCTGAGGGATCCGCTCTACAGGTACATCCATAGGCTCCTCGGCTACTCTCTTAGCCAAAGGCATGATAGTAGTGGCGTCGTTGGGTTAAGAGATTTGGTTTTCCTCCACTGCATCCACAACCACAGGCCGCTTGATGTCCCGTTCCTCTTGCTCCGAAACATGCATCATAACCGCCTTGCTACTGCACCAACCCCTATTTTCTTTGGGGGATGGGTGTACCGTCTCTTCAAGCACTTCACCAACATACCTAGGTCATTTGAAAGGAGCCCATGGTCGGGTAGGGTAGATATACACATTTGCCGCTCAATGAACCTAGTTTATGAAGTTGAAGAAGGGACGGTCAGCTTTCAAAGAATGCAAGGTCATGCATGGAACCCGCAAGAAGCACTTGCCTTCCCCGCTCCACAACATCATCAGTATCAGTACCAACCCCAAGGTGATCCGGGCCAATCCTCCTCAGGAGGCGGTTTTCCTATTTTCCAAAGTTTGCATGATTTGTTGCAGGAAAACCTTATGTGCACCAGGAACACTTACAACATGGCGAGCAACACGTACAACCGGGTTGGGGAGATTGAGAGAAACATATTTGATATCCAAGATGATATCGGATCTATCCGGGACCACATTGCACGCCATGGAGGGGACGATGACGATGATGATGATGACGATGCCATGGAGTAGGCGGGAGGAGCGGAGGAAGTGGCTTGATGGTTCCCCAGGTTAACTGACGTGATTGTCGTGGGTCACTCAAATTTAATCCCAAAAACAACTATAGATAGTGGTAAGAGGGTATCGAACTCAGGGAGTATGTGGAAAGTGTGTTGATTTTATAGCTTTGCAATTAAACTACAATTAACCTAATTTACAGAAAATTAAGATCAATGAGTTGGATTGTTGTTTTAGAAAACTAAATTAAAAACTAATTGCAAATCAAATGTTGATTGTAAAACAGATTAGAAGAGAACAATGACCATCTTAGGTTTCAGTTTCTTTAAACAATTGTGTGAAATTCCAACTAGAAAGAGTTACATAGACATAACTCATGCATGAATAATCGAAGTGATAAAAGGGAACAAAGTACTCGGATTTGTAAATGCGAGGTTGTTTCCCGATGATCAATTAATCAATAACCAACCCTAACCCTTCCCGTGATATCTCGATTGCCAACGGCACCAAGAACGTACGATTAAGACTAGAAATTGCAATATCAATTAACAAGTTACAAGCAATTAAACATACACCATGATATTCAAGCAACGCAAGTTATCATTCTAGAAATTCAGAAATAAACACACAAAAGTTCAAGAGAAACCTTCACCTAAGATGATCACCGAAAGTTTTAGCCGGACATAGCTTGGTGAATCATCATCACAATCGATTCAATGTTCATACGAATCAAATACATAAACCGAATGATAGAAATCGTCTACAACCAAGCAAACACAAGCCAAATCGCCCCCAAAGTCTACCAAAAACGTCCAATGATGAGAATACTTGAAAAGACACAATAAAACTAACTTTAATGAGGCAGTTACACATTTGATCGCAGCCACCACCGTAAATTACGGTGGACTTGATATTGTTACGGTAAGAATTGTCTGATTTACGGTGGCTACCAGATGAGTTTCAGGTCCACCGTAAATTACGGTAGGACCGTAATTTACGGTGGAAAGCTGATGTTTCTTCTTTGTTTCGTCTCTTGTTCCACGCGCAACCCGTACAACTCCAATACCCTCCAAAGCTGCGTTTTATCCACTTTAAGCTCCCGAACCGCACCTGAAACATAGGCAACAGTAGTTATCTAATTCAAGATAATTACACGATTAAGTGAAGGATTATTTCGTCTTTTAACATGATTAAGGGTTGTCCTACGGACCACCCGTCACATCCCCACACTTACCCGTTGCTTGTCCCAAGCAACTCATCAAATCAATTTTAAAACAAGTGATCAATGTAAGCGAAACAAAACAAGCAATCCTTTTACTAACCCCTTTTTAACACCCAACCAATGCACCCCTCTCTAAATCTCTCCTCTCGGCTACAAGTGAAAACTAGCAAAGATGAGCTAGACACACACTAGGCAAACGGGTGGTTGCACAATCATAGGCTTGTACCTAAATCGTTCATTCTCCTAAATTGGGTCAAACATAAATGCAAATCAAAGGGACTTTCAAGGTTGTAACGCGGCTAGGTGTATGGGTAGGGAATGGAATATATATGAAGTAGCGAAAACTTGACCCGGTCTTTTATTACAAAAAAAAACAAACAAACAACTATCAAACTTAACTACTATATACAAGACAACTAAACATCACTTTTTTTTCTTTCATTTTTCATTGCTTTTTCTTTCCTTTTTTTTCTGATTTTTTTTTCAAAGCAAGCAACCATACAATAAAGCTTTAAACATATCTACATCAAACTACTAGAACTACTAATACTATAACTAACACTATAAGACCGGGTCAAATTTGGCTAAATTTTTAAGTAAGTAGCTAGGGGTAACAAATGATAAGCTTTAAGGCACAAAATTGGGCAACTAAATGTCCAAACCCCCGCCCCTCTCACTACCATGCTCATATATATAACTTATGAGGTCCAACCCCCCAAATCCCACACTCGCTCACACCAACGACGAGGCTACCTAAATGCCCTTATCCTTTTTGCATTCATGTCTAACTAAGGACTCAAATCGCATTCAAGCACAAGTTCTAATGCACCCCCACTCGTAGCCACTCTCATCAAAGATAAGCATTATTTATATACAAGTGTGGCTACAATTCTCACCAAGAATGAAAAAGGTATCAAGGGTTGCCGGTGCACCAATTTAGGGTTAATCTAGGGTGTTCAAACTTTCGCATCGTTTCGCTTGGCTCAAAATTTTTCAAAATCTTCAAAAAATTCCCCCCCATCCCCACACTTGGGATACATTGACCCCAATGTATGGTTTTGAGAGGCTTTGACCACTAAATTTTTTTTCAACATCAACAAAAACGCTTCTTCACTCAAACCCCAAATTTCTTTTTGGATTTTTTTTTCATTTTATATTTTTTTTTATTTTTCTTCTTTTAAACATGACACCACCATCAAGCACCAACCCAACAAAACAACACAATCATAACACCACCCAACCGCCCAACCTTAAACAAACAAACTAACAAATATGCACAAAAATATACAAAGGAAGAACACAACCTGACTAATAATAGCGCGGTCCCGGAGGTCCAAACATGGAAGACATCATGTTGCTCCTTTCACCGAATGCAAATGAGCCGCTACTACTTCCTCCTTCTTGTTGCCTCGGGTCAATCCATTGCGAGTGGTGGATCGGCGGGGTTGGATACGAAATACTACCATCATACGGTGGTAGTGACGCATAATCCACATGTTGTGGATCCACAACCACCGGCCGCCCGGCATGATAATCCGCGTGCAATCTCCTTTCTTGATCATCAAAATAACGGTTATTTATTTCAACTTCACGGGAATATGCATGTGTGCGATTCCATTCTTCTTGACGATCCAAGCTATGTTTTAAGGCCCGTTCTATACTTGCACTATTTCTCGTATTTTGATCATACAACGTCCTCTCCGACCCCGACCACGTATCAAACACGGATGCCGGAGGGCGTTGATTCGCAATCACTTCTTGCATTGTGCCTTCATAGGCCCAACCCGACACATACGATTGCTGCGTATAATCATAAAACATCCCACCATGACCACTACCATAACCACCTTGACCAACATTTTCAACACCATGCGGCTCGTCCTCATAGTCCTCATCTCCACTCGGAACTACTTCTTCATCGCTTTCTGGCTCGTCCGGCTCACCCGGTAACAAATCTCGTGCACCCAACTTCAGTGCCCTCCACCTTTGCCCTTCCGACTTTAACTTGTGATAACGCTCCGACTGAGTATACGTCCAAACATTCCCCAACTTATCCAACGTAAAAGGCTGATGCCTTTTTGTTGCTCCTCGATCTTCGGATGTTATCGCCTTCTGTTGTTTCATCAACCCCGTAATTATTCAACAATACGGGACGATGTCTCTTCCATACTTATTCCGACAGATCCACAAGTGGTTCATGATAAGATAGCGTATAGGAAAACGCGGAGCCCCGTGCATTAATGAATAAAGAACGGGTACTTCAGGAAACCTCACCTGCTCTTTATCCCCTCTTCTTGGAATAACATTGAGAAGACAGATTGTATGCAACAATTTAGCTTCAATTTTTAAGTTCTTCCGGTATAGAATACCACTGTATCTACCGGGTAAAAACAATGCTACCAACATATCATTCCATCGCGTATGTTTTTCCGGCTTCACCAGAAGATCATCAAGAGTCGGTATCATATAATCACGGGCTGGCAGACTATCATATTTTCCGAGCTTCTTCAAAGTATCAAAAGACATTTCCACCGGAATTCCATGCACTATACCCGTTAGCTTCATGTGGGATGGCCTGTCATACGTGTTGCATTTAAGAGTTGCCATCCATTCTTGTATTTCAGCTATGAACAAGTTGTTTTTATCTTTATCATAACAACTAAGCGCCCCCTCCCAACCTAGAGCGCGAAATTTATCAAACACACCAAACTGAACCTCATTAACTTCTCTTTCACAAATGAATGCAGCAGCCTTGTTCTTCAACTTATTCATGCTGTCATGGTAGAGTGTCGGTTGCTACTCCTCTGCTTGATCATCTAGTGGACCCGAATTCCATTTTGGTTTCTCCGTCATATCCAACTCCATTTCTTCTTCACTTTCACTTTCGCTTTCATCCACTCGGCCCATGTATTGTCTCTTCTTTGGTTGTTGTTCCGGCTGTTTACCCTTTCCCTTTGAAGACGGAGATGAACTAGCTCCCGTCCTTTCTTTCGTTCGTGCCATTCCTACACACATTAGAGCAAACAACACAACCAACGAAACAGAATTAAACCCTTTTTTCCAAAATATCCCCACACTTGCTTGTTATCATGGTTGTAGATGCTAGTGAACCAAAAATCTATCAAGAATTTTTCAAAAATCGGGCATGGTGTCTCTACAATGTAGAGATCCCCAAAAGTTCACTACTTTAACCACAAATCCTACATCTACAACCATAACCATGTTCAAATAACCAATTTCATAATCATATCTAAGAACAAGCAAATGTGTATGGGCAAGTAACCTAAATAACCTTACTTTTCACAATGTAGCATCAAAATACAACAAATAAGCTTTCATACCTTTGTTTAAAGATGCAAGAGTGCTTGTGAAACAAAAGCTCCCAAAACCCCCCAAATTTTTCAAACTAGGGTTTAGAATTCGGACCCTAAAACTGCGTTTTCTCGTAAGTTTCTTAGCAAAATCAGAAACTACGTGAAAAATTAGTCAAGAAAGACTCCGATTTCACTTGATTTGAGCAAAAATTGATTGAGATATGGGGGATTGAAGGTTGAAGAAGAAGATGGCTTTTGTGGGTCTTGATGAGTTCTTATGAAAGAGATGGATTGTGATAGATGAAGAAAGAATTGTGTGGATGGGGTGAACTCACGTGCCCAGATGTTATTATGTGTTTCTTTTTTTTTATGTACTTATGCAAGAACCGGACCAACATATCAAAGTTTCATGCGTACCGTAAGTTACGGTCTGACCGTAATTTACGGTGAGACCTGGAATCACAAATTTCACCGTAAAGCAGTAGAACTGCACCGTAAAGCCCAAAGATTTTCATCACTCACCGTAATTTACGGTCTAACCGTAAATTACGGTACATGCTGAACCTCAATTCCTATCGTAAATCAGTCTAGAATCACCGTAAAAACCAAACATATTTCATCACCACCGTAAATTACGATAAAACCGTAAATTACGGTGGATACTGGGCGAATTTTATTCACCTAGAACTTGTTATTTGCAGGTATATTTTTATATTTTTCAAATTTTTTCGATTTTTTTATGTTTTTAAAATTTTTCAAAAACGTGAAGAAATCACCCTACCCCCTCGAAAGTCCCGTGTTGTCCTCAACACAATGTTAGAGTAATTCGTGACCCGAATATCCCCACACTTGTTTCAAACACGGGTTTCAAAGAAATACGGTAATTGTGCAAACTATACAAAATAAAACAAAACATAACAAAACACTACTATATACACTACCAAACCTGGGCCTCTCATGGTTGTTCCTCATCGATCGGGCGTAAGATGTAGCCCGCTTTGTCAAGCTCCAAGGTGTTGATGTCGTTCCCATCCAAATACGGCTTTAACCGGTGACCGTTCACCGTTTGTTGTTTCAATGTTTGCTCGTCTTGGATGTCTACGTCACCAAATCTCCCAACTCTCCGAATGACATACGGACCCATCCATTTACTTTTGAGCTTGCCCGCGAACATCTTGAGCCTTGAGTTATACAACCAAACTTTTTGACCCACTTCGAACGTTTTCTTTCGCAATTTTGCATCATGCACTTTCTTGAGTTTATCTTTATACGCCGATGCACATTCATATGCCTCATCTCGATTCTCTTCGATCTCGCTTAGTTGCAACTTTCTCAACTTACCCGCCTCGTCATAATCCGCGTTGACCGTCTTAATTGCCCAATGTGCTCGATGCGCTAACTCCATTGGCAAGTGACAACCCTTTCCATACACCATCCGGTAAGGCGTTGTGCCAATAGGAGTTTTGTAGGCCGTTCGGTATGCCCACAATGCATCGTCCAACTTACTCGACCAATCCTTCCTATCCATTCTTACCGTCTTCATGAGAATTTCTTTGATTTGACGGTTGGACACTTCGACTTGTCCACTTGTTTGCGGATGGTAAGGTGTGGCAATTCGGTGATTCACGCTATACCTCTTCAATAATTTCCCAAAGTTGAAGTTCTTGAAATGCGAACCACCATCACTTATAATAACCCGCGGGATGCCAAAACGAGAGAAGATGTTGGATTGAACAAATTTACAAACAACCGAATGGTCGTTTGTGCGTGTTGCAATAGCTTCAATCCACTTCGAGACGTAATCCACCGCTACCAAAATGTATCGAAAGCCATTCGAATTCGGAAAAGGACCCATAAAGTCTATACCCCATACATCAAATATCTCTACAACCAAGATTGGTTGTAATGGCATCTCATCCCTCTTCGATATGCTTCCCATATTTTGGCAATTTATGCAATTTCTAGCAAACTCACATGCATCCTTGAAAATTGTGGGCCAATAGAACCCACATGAGAGCACCCGATAGCCTGTTTTGTGCCCACTAAAATGACCCCCACATGCGGACGAATGAGCATGGGTCAAAATTTCCAACACTTCTGTCTCGGGCACACACCTTCGTATGACTTGATCCGGTCCAATCTTGAAAAGATCCGGTTCATCCCAAATGTATTGCTTCACTTGGACCATAAATTGTTGTCGGCGCTTCTTGGTCCAATGACTTGGGATGGCACCCGTGGCTAAGTAGTTGACATAGTGAGCATACCACGGTGCAACAAAGGTGGAAACGGCTAGTAGTTGCTCATCGGGAAAACTCTCATTAATTTCACTTACATCATCGATCCCTTCCACCGGAATCCGAGACAAGTGATCCGCCACTACGTTCTCACTTCCCTTTTGTCTCGGATTTCTAAATCAAACTCTTGTAACAATAATACCCACCGAATGAACCGAGGCTTCGCTTCTTTCTTCTCCATCAAGTATCGGACCGCACTATGATCCGAATAAACCACCACTTTGCTCCCCCAAATATAAGCACGAAACTTATCCAAAGCATACACCACCGCTAATAACTCCTTTTCGGTTGTGGTGTAATTGAGTTGCGCTTCGGATAAAGTTTTGCTTGCATAGTAAATCACCACCGGCTTTCTATCAACCCGTTGACCCAAAACTGCACCAATAGTGGTGTCGCTTGCATCACACATTATCTCGAACGGCTTTGACCAATCCGGTGGTTGCAAGATAGGAGCTTTGACCAAATGTTCCTTCAAAACAGTGAAAGCTTGCATACACTCATTAGTAAAATCAAATGGGACATCTTTTAACAACAAATTGCATAAAGGTTTGGTGATAACACTAAAACCCTTTATGAAACGTCTATAGAAACCAGCATGTCCCAAGAATGACCTTACACCCTTAACATTTTTAGGAGGTGGCAAAGATGCTATTACCCGTATTTTTGCCTTATCCACCTCCATCCCCCTTTCAGAAATTACATGACCCAACACAATGCCCTCTTGCACCATGAAATGACTTTTCTCCCAACTTAGCACTAGATTTTTCTCAACGCACCTTTTTAAACTTTTTGCAATTCGTTAAGACAAGCATCAAAACTAGTGCCAAAAATGGAGAAGTCATCCATAAATACTTCGAGCGACTCTCCAACCATGTCCGAGAAGATACTCATCATACATCGTTGGAAAGTTGCTGGAGCATTGCACAAGCCAAATGGCATTCGCCGAAAAGCAAATGTGCCATATGGACAAGTGAAGGTGTTCTTGTGTTGGTCATCCGGGTGTATTGCTATTTGATTGTAACCCGAGTACCCATCTAAAAAGCAGTAATATTTTTGACCCGATAATTTTTCAATAATTTGGTCAATGAAAGGTAGCGGGAAATGGTCCTTAGAAGTGGCGGCATTCAGTTTTCGATAGTCAATACATACACGCCACCCGGTAACCGGTCGGGTGGCAATTTGTTCACCACTTTCATCCTTGACTACTTGAATGCCGGCCTTCTTAGGCACAACTTGGGTGGGACTCACCCAAGCACTATCCGAAATCGGATAGATGATTCCCGCATCCAACCATTTAATTACCTCCTTTTTAACTACCTCCCGTAGGTTCGGATTCAACCGCCTTTGAGCTTCTCATGTCGGTTTGGCATCTTCGGTTGTAATGATTTTGTGCATGACAATTGATGGACTACTCCCTTTGAGATCGGCAATTGTCCATCAGATAGCTCCCTTATTTTCCTTCAAGACTTCCAACAATGCTTGCTCTTGGGCCAACTCCAAATTAGAGGCAATAATGACCGGTAAAGTGTCATTATCCCCTAAAAACACATACTTCAAATGGCTCGGCAAGTCTTTGAGCTCCAACTTTGGCGGTTCCTCTAGCGATGGTTTAGTACCCGAATCTATTTCCGCCGGTAAGCCTTCAAACTGGTGGGTCCATGGTGGCCGACCTTCCTTCAATGCCATTGCATCTTGCTTTTCCTCTTCAACCCGGAGTGCATAAGCATGTACCTGTTCGGAAAAATCACACAAGCAAACATCCAAACCATCCTCCTCATACTCATGCGGGTTGCATCCGTCAACTATATCTGCCATGAAACACTCATCAACACCACTAGCATTAGAATTGTTAGTAAAAACATTCAAACACATTTTTCGATTTCCAAAAGTCATATCGACTGTACCAAATCTACAATCGATGACTGCATGTGCGGTGCTAAAAAATGGCCGACCCAAAATTACGTTTTGTTGTTGTTTTGGGTCCGCCGACGAATAGTCCAAGACTAAAAAGTCAACCGGATAATAAAATTCATCAATTTTAACAATGACATTTTGAACCATACCCCGGGGTAACTTGTGAGACAAATCGGCCAAAACAACCGTTGTCTCCACCCTTGATAACGGACCAAAATCATATTGGTCATATAAGCCCCCCGGTAAAATGCTAACTCCGGCCCCAAGATCTAGCAACGCCTTAGCCATTTGAAAATTACCAACTTGTATGTTAATCAATGGCGTGCCCGGATCTTGGAGCTTAGGAGGAAGCTCCCCGTTCAAAACTGCACTCACTTGCCCGGTTAAATCTACCCGCTTAGGCATTTTCTTTTTGTTTTGCCTCTTTTGTGTACACAATTCTTTTAGAAATTTTGCGTAAGCGGGTACTTGCTTTATTGCATCAAGGAGTGGAAGGTTAATTTTAACTTGTTTAAACATGTCCCACAATTCTTCTTTTTGGGGACCTCTTGATGCAATAAAGTTTTTCTTACCCGGGTCAAGTAAAGCCGATGGAAACGGAACTTGACTCGGTTCACCCTCAACTTTTTCATTCTTTTCATTTTCACCCAAACCCGGTTTATTAACATTTAATTCTTTTGGTTTAACCAGTGAAACATCATCATCACTATCATTACCCGTGATGTCCTCAACTACCCCCTCAACTAATTCGGGTGACAAATTAGCTTTAAACTCTTTTCCACTTCTCAAAACACTAACCTGATGAACATTAACATTACCTCTTGACGAACCATGTGATGGATTTACCTTGGTGTCACTAGGAAGTTGACCCTTGTTTTTCTTCAATTCCGTCACATCGGTTGCCAATTGACCCATTTGAGTTGTGAGTGATTGGATGCTTTTGTCGCGAACCTCATCTTTTTGCATTCGAACTTCATCGAGTTGATTCCGTTTTTGCATCTCCGTTTGCATGCTCTTTAGCATCTCCATCATCTCATTTCCACCCGAAGAACCCCCTTGTTCTTGACCCGCTTGATATTGCTTTTGATATCCTTGGTTGTTCCCACTTCGATAACCACTTTGGTTGTTGTAAGGTTGACGTGAACCAAAGTTACCTTGGCTACCTTGAAAGTTCGGGTTCGCTTGATTGGAGGGGTTCCCATAGCGAAAATTTGGATGGTTCCTCAACCCGGGGTGGTAAGTATTAGAGTTCATGTTGTTGTAGTTTCTACCACCCCCTCCTTGACCTTGACCTTGAACAGCATGCACCTCTTCATATTGCCCTTCCACCATCCCTTGGCAATTTTCAGCCGCGTGACCTATTTCATTACACAAAGCACAAACATCATAAATTTGGTTAGTCGTTTGAACATTACCATCATCTATTGCGTGCACTTGAGGTCGGGCAATGGCCGGCCGGGCTCTCCTCGATGCTTGAGCCTTTCTTTTCGAGGTAATCGCCATGTTCTCTAAGAACTCCCAATCGTCATTCTCATAGTTCGTGCCAAAAGTCCCACCGGTAATGGACATTAAATCTCTAGCATCCTCGGCACTCAACCCCTCGTGGAAGGCATTCATCAACTCCCCAAGCTCAATCCCATGGTGAGGGCAATTTTTAATCATCATATTAAAACGTTCAAATGCCTCGTGGAACATCTCACCATGTTGTTGTTGGAAGCTCCTCAACCCCTTTCTAGCATCATTAGTCTTTTGGGCGGTATGGAATTCGTCTAAGAAAATTTGCTGCATTTCCGCCCAAGTATAAATAGATGCTGAAGGCAAAGTGTAGAACCACTTCTTTGCCTTGTCCTCCAAAGAAAACTGAAATAGGACCAACTTGACATCATCGGCCGAAAAACCTTGACTCCCAAAAGTGTTGCAAATTGAGTCATAGGCCTCTAAATGGAAATACGGCTCCTCCGTTGCTAGCCCTTTGTATTTCGGCAAACTTTTCAAAGAATTCGTTCTTACTTCAAAGGTTCTCCCTTGGTTGTTGTGAGGAATAACCACCGGTGAAGGGTTTTGAGTAATTATCGGCCTGAAATGTGCCTCTATTCCCCTTGCTTGTTCCCTAAGATGCCTTCTTGGAACACCCAATCGACCCCTTGGACGAATAGGACCCATTGGTCTTGGTATAGGCCCTTGTGGTGCAATTGGTTGTTGAAATTGTTGTTGGGCATCGGTGGGTATTGAATCGGCCTTTGAAATTGTGGTTGCACATTTTGTGGCCTCACTTGTTGCAATGGAATAGGGCGTTGCATTGGTGGCCCTTGTGGCCTTGGTCGAATATGTTGCGGTATGAGTTGTTGTTGTGGCACTCCACCTACATTTGCCATCCCTTGAGATTGACTTTGCACATAACCGAACTCCCCTTGATCTCCATCACCCCCATACATATATCCTTCTTCCTCGTATCCCTCAAACTCTTCTTCATAACCTTCAAAATACCCATCTCCTCCTATACCCGAAGATTGCAAATAAGGATAAGACGAATATTGCATACCCGGTTGGTTCGATGGTCGATATGTAGAGGTAGTATGGATAACGGTTGAGCTTTGTGGTAGTGAGTGAGTAGAAGATGATTGACCCGTAGTTGGAGGAAAGAAGTGTGATAATGGTGGAATGGTGGCAGATGGGCTAAAGGTAAGACTGGGTTCGACTTGAGTAGTGTTCGGTTGTGTGGTGTTGGTATTGGTTGGTGTAGTATCATAAAGTGGAGTAGGAATTATGGTGATGTTTGGAATAGTGGTGTTTGGTGATGGTTGTGTGGAAGTAGGTATAAAAGTTGAGGTCGTTTGACCCGTTGTGGGTGGTACTTGTGTTTCGTCCATGATGTTTCTTGGTGTAATGGGTGAAGTGGGTGAACCAACGATTCTGTTTTCGCGTAGTAAAACTCGGTTTTGCCTTAGCGTTCTTTCGATTTCCGGATCAAATGACAATGGTGACGCTTTGTGAGAGCCTCTAGTATGCATGCACCTGTAGAACCTGCACACTAAACACACCAGTGTAAACCCGAAAATAACAAAACAAAACTAACAAACTGACACACGTTGTGCACTACTCCCCGGCAACGGCGCCAAAATTTGACGTGATTGTCATGGGTCACGCAAATTTAATCCCAAAAACAACTATAGATAGTGGTAAGAGGGTATCGAACTCAGGGAGTATGTGGAAAGTGTGTTGATTTTATAGCTTTGCAATTAAACTACAATTAACCTAATTTACAGAAAATTAAAATCAATGAGTTGGATTGTTGTTTTAGAAAACTAAATTAAAAACTAATTGCAAATCAAATGTTGATTGTAAAACAGATTAGAAGAGAACAATGACCATATTAGGTTTCAGTTTCTTTAAACAATTGTGTGAAATTCCAACTAGAAAGAGTTACATAGACATAACTCGTGCATGAATAATCGAAGTGATAAAAGGGAACAAAGTACTCGGATTTGTAAATGCGAGGTTGTTTCCCGATGATCAATTAATCAATAACCAACCCTAACCCTTCCCGTGATATCTCGATTGCCAACGGCACCAAGAACGTACGATTAAGACTAGAAATTGCAATATCAATTAACAAGTTACAAGCAATTAAACATACACCATGATATTCAAGCAACGCAAGTTATCATTCTAGAAATTTAGAAATAAACACACAAAAGTTCAAGAGAAACCTTCACCTAAGATGATCACCGAAAGTTTTAGCCGGACATAGCTTGGTGAATCATCATCACAATCGATTCAATGTTCATACGAATCAAATACATAAACCGAATGATAGAAATCGTCTACAACCAAGCAAAAACAAGCCAAATCGCCCCCAAAGTCTACCAAAAACGTCCAATGATGAGAATACTTGAAAAGACACAATAAAACTAACTTTAATGAGGCAGTTACACATTTGATCGTAGCCACCACCGTAAATTACGGTCCTACCGTAATTTACGGTGGACTTGATATTGTTACGGTAAGAATTGTCTGATTTACGGTGGCCACCAGATGAGTTTCAGGTCCACCGTAAATTACGGTAGGACCGTAATTTACGGTGGAAAGCTGATGTTTCTTCTTTGTTTCGTCTCTTGTTCCACGCGCAACCCGTACAACTCCAATACCCTCCAAAGCTGCGTTTTATCCACTTTAAGCTCCCGAACCGCACCTGAAACATAGGCAACAGTAGTTATCTAATTCAAGATAATTACACGATTAAGTGAAGGATTATTTTGTCTTTTAACATGATTAAGGGTTGTCCTACGGACCACCCGTCATTAACCCTTTTACACTCTTGAACAATTGATGGCCTGCGTGCCAAGTGTTGAACAATTTACTTTCCTTAACTTCTTTTATTTTCTGCATTTATTTTTCTTTTTAACTTTGACATGGATGTTGAATTTGGTAAGAGTAGGATGTTTGCTATGGTATGGTATGGTGTTTATTGATTAAGCTGGTACATACAAGGCTTAGAGTACTAAGCATTAGTACTACTAAAGCCGGGACAGGAAAATTGAAGAAAGAAACCTGTTTTTCAACCTTGCAGATTGTCCACACGGGGCCGTGTCCAGCCGACACGCCCCCGTGCCCACTCCCCTGAACCTGCTGTTTGTATTTATTCTGCAGACCTTGACAGACACGGGGTCGTGTTCAACCAACACGCCTCCGTGTTCAGTTTCTGTAAGTTTTCGTTACTGGCACCTGAGCACGGGGTCGTGTCCACTCAACACGTGGTCGTGCCCAGGTAACCAGTAACATAAAATTTTGTTTTTTACACCTTTTTACACATTCAATCGACCTAAAAACTTATTTTTGGGACACATTGAGGACAATGTGTAATTTAACTGTGGGGGGGGGGGATGCTAAAACCTTGAATCTTGCAAGTCCTAAATACAACCCTTACACAAAACTCTATTGGAACCGCTAATCACCCCAATTTTTTTTTCAAAAAAATTTCATTTTTTTTGTCTAGGTTTAACTCGGGAAATTCAAGTTCTCAAAAAGGTTATATTTTTACGAATTTACAACCGATAGCGTCGTGATAAAAAGAACCAACATAAGAAAATTATGAAAAGGCATGACAAACTTAGTTAAAATTTAATTATATATACTTGATCACATAAAAACCCATTCCCACAAAAGTGAGTTTTGAGCCTTTATTGAGCATACAATTACATATCTTTAAACTAAATGCTCATTTTTCGTTTCTTGTGTGAATAGCCACTTGGTTCTTACAACTCTAGAACTTGCCATGACGATACATTCCCGGTCCTTACCAACTTAAACCCGAGTAAGTAAATGATGGAGGCATTAGGACTAACCCTTTTTATTTCTAGACCATTATTTTTCTTTTTTTTACCACCTACCCAAAATCCCCCTAGTTAGCCCCTATGAGCCTAAACCTTTTCATTTCATAACCCAAACCAAACACCCTTTTACCCGCCAAAACCTTTTTCATTTTTAACCCTTTGTTTTAGTAACAAGTTCGATTTTTCGTATGACTTTTCAAAAAAAAAAATGTGTGTTGATGATGAAGCAAAAGAAAATGAACAAACAAGTTCATCAAAAATAACTTTGTTTAAACAATAGCTTCATCAAAATAAAAGTTACAAAAATAGAAAGTCTTACGAAAACCGACACTTGTTACGCTTTTAGCCCTTTTTCTACTAACCACTAACCACTAACCCAACCACATACCTTTAACCCAAGCCTAACCCTTCACCCACAAAGTCCTCTTGATATTTACAAAGGTATATAAGTTAAAAAGGAGGAGGATTGATTGCTTGGCAAGCTTATGGTAGGAGTAAGTTCCATGCCGCTCTCGAGTGATCCACAAATACATTTTCGGCCGAGTGTTGAGTGATCCCTGTGAGGTATGTGAACTTGTATATAAATAGAATTTTACAAAAGCATGTTATGCCCTAATAAGTAAGTTATCTTATGAAAAGTTTTAAATAGATCATGACGAATAGGATTGTAAATAAATAAAAATAAAACTAAATAAAGAATCTTGGAAATCCCGACACTCTACGACAAGCCCAAAAACCTTCTTCTCTACCCATTAAATTTGGGAGTGTAATAGACACTTATTAAAGAGTTTTGCTTGAGGACAAGCAAAGATTCAAGTGTGGGGGTATTTGATGTGTGCAAAATGCAACATATAAATTACATCAATTGTGGCATAAAACTAACCCTTTTTTAGTACTAATGTTGGAAAAAGTGTGCTTTTGTCTTCCTTTTGTATTTTCAGGATGAAATGAGCTCAAATTATCAAAAGAAGCAAAAAGACATCAAAATCTAACATAAATACAAGAAAAGGAATAAGACGTGACATGCCCGACCCCACGACAGCATCTTCCCAAGCAAAACAAGAGGTCAGAAGACTGAACACGCCCCGTGCTCAGCCGGCACGGGGGCGTGCCCAAGTGTCAGCAGAAAAGACAAAGTGGTAGAAGCTTCTATTGCCCACCACGGGGCCGTGCTCAGCGGACACGGGGCCGTGGTCAACTATAAGATTCGCACAATCCAGACAAATCTTCATAGTACAAAGATTCTTCTGCACACGGGGTCGTGCTTAGCGGACACGGGGGCGTGGTCAACTAATAAGACAAAGCTGCATTAAATGAAGAAAGAGAGGATGTGGACACGGGGCCGTGACCGAGCTTCTGTTCAGCCTATAAATAGGAGTGCTTGGCTCAAGCTCAAACCATCCCTTGGCACACCACCTCTCTCACACTTCACCCACCACCCACCACCACCATAACACCATCATCCACCATCATCATCCATTGTCCATCGTAGAGTGTGTGAGTCGTCTCGGGATCCAAGATTGATCGTAAGAGTTCTTGACAATCAAGGCCATGTTTGCCTAAGTCTCTTACATCACTTGGTGAAGACAAAGTGTCTAGTGTAATACTTTTTATTTCTAATCTTTTGCACTTTTTACTTGGTTTTGTATTAATGACTTTAATAACTAGTTGCTTATGTTGAAGGTGATCTTTCTTTATCGTTTGTCCGTGGTGTCTTGGCATTATTTTACTGTCTATATAAAATAAAAGATTTTCACCATTCATATCTCCACGGTCTATATGGAGGTATGTTGGCTACCTGGTCGGGGGTTAAGGGAACGGTTTGGTAAAGGTCTTGCCATTGTTCAGCGTTTAGAGGTCCTGCAATGGACTTGGGTCAAATTTAGTAGGACATCCTTCAATACATAACGGTATTGGATGGCGGGGGTCCAAACTCTTTGATCCCCTCATAAGTTAACTACTATTAATACTATAACCCGGCTATTTAGGACTGTATCCCTGCTGACTCAGACTACTTAGTCGAGGGTAACGTCACCTCCAAAAGAGGGGCCTACCATAATTTGCATTAATAACTTAATTAATTATCTTTCAATAATCCACCCTTTTAGGATTGTATCCTTGCTGACTCAAACTACTGGGGTGAGGGTAACGTCACCTTCAAAAGAGGGGCCTACTACAATAACTAAGATAATCTCTTAAAATAGTGCAAACGTGCAGAAATAATCAAAGGTTACACTAGATACGAGTCGGAACCAAGTGATTCATCTTGTCTATCTGTTTTCTTTTTATTTTATTTTCAGCATTTTAGTTAGTTTTTATTTTTCTTAGTTTAAAACATTTTTCTAAACTTTTTATTTTGATTAGAAGTTGAG
This sequence comes from Helianthus tuberosus, assembly GCA_030545235.1. Lineage (NCBI taxonomy): Eukaryota > Viridiplantae > Streptophyta > Magnoliopsida > Asterales > Asteraceae > Helianthus > Helianthus tuberosus. The sequence continues at coordinate 37,741,450 of CM060436.1, forward strand.
GATAAACCGGTACTAAAAGCTCTTGTGTCCTTGGACGACCTCGGTATCTTACCAACACTATGCTACGCTCACGATGGGTGCACTTGCCCATATGTGTGTTTAGTGTTAGTGAAATATCGTGTTTTATAAATTTAAAACTTGGCTAAAAATAAGTGTTAAAGGGGCTTAAAATATACACATAATATATCCTCATCTTCATCTTCATCAGAAAGATCAACCGTGTTTGATCTAAGAATTTGTAAATTTCTTTTCCTTTCTAATTGTATCTTATCTTTTTCTTTCATTGATGCTAAGACTCGCTTCTGAGTATCCACATTCACTTTCGTACAACCGGTGACTTGTCCTCCGGTATGAGTAAGATGTTGCTTGAGTCGTGTGATTCCTCCAGATATATTCTTATCACATAGTGTACACCAGACGTGATGTTTTTTAAGGGGTCTCTTTGCTCTCCCCATTCCCAAGCCATATCTCCACTTAAACTTTTTTTGCTAGCGCCCCCGGCATGAGTGCCGGCATCAGACGATACCGTATTAGTGTTTGTAGGGTTGACAGATGCATGTGAAGAAGGAGCTGAACAATCCATTATCAAAAACCTGATGCAAATAATGTAACATAATGTAAGACAAACACTAACACAATCAAATAGACAATCCAGGATCGATGCCCCTGTTTCTCATTCAATCAACTGTAAGTCTGTAACATATTCATGAGCTAAACTTGGTAAACATATCCATTCAAGATGAACTCTGTTTATCAGACCACTAATACATTCAAGACTAATACATTCAAGAATCAAGATGTTATTTAATTTATAAATCAACTGTAACAGATTCATGAGCTAAACTTGGTTACAAACACTAATAGTAACTTTGAAGACCGAAGAGAACACTAATACCTTGGTGACAGGTGACTGTCGAAGACTGAAGAGGAGAATAAAATTCGAATCAAACAGCTCTGATGAACTCTGAGTATCAGACCAGCAATCGAATCGAACAACTTTGATTCGATTTTTATCAGCTTTGATGAACAGCAATTGAACTCTGATGATGATGAACCGTGTCACACCCTAACCGATGGCGGAAACATCGGGGCGTGGCACTGAGCGAAACAGATTGTCCAGAAGTTTCCATAACAACTATAATTACCAATTATTTAAAGCAACATGTCCCATACCATGTCATAAAAGATTGTCACACCCTTGCTTTTGCGAAAGCATGGGTTAATTTGGTGTGACTTCTTAATACCATAGCAACAATCATAACAATGTTATATGATAAAAACACAAGATGTTCATCCATAATATTGTTTAGAAAACATCATAACATAATTGTCTTGGGTCATCAACCCGAAATAAGTTACAAACATGACTTGTTTAAAATGAGTTCCCAACGGACTCAACAAAAGACCTTAAGTAAAAAGAGGTTTGGGGACATGTGACCCGTCCAGGCAAGGGTTACACCTCCCAAACCCTACACCCCTGGATGACATCTTTTATTTAAGTACGCAGCTTAATGTGCATCACCCGCCAGATCCTATCAATTCCCTTAAATACATGTAGTTTGACAAGTCAACAAAAAGTTGAGCGAGTTCATGTGTGTGTTTATGTGTAAAAACCGTTAAAGTACGTCCCATTGTATAAAGTACGTCCCAATATAAAAATGTCCCTGGTATGTAGCAATTAAGGAAAAGATCACCATTGGGTTGCAAAGCCACTGGTATGTGTGAAGTGATGCAGGAAAACTCAAACCTAGCAAATTTGTACCGGGCCTCGGCTGGAAGACACAGTCACCTCTATGGGTCACCCTGACCTCATGGGTGTGGGCTCGCTACACCCAAATAGATCTATCACTCTTGTGTCCCTCGGTCCTAACAACGAGGATTAATGGCTTTAAGCGTTGTACCCACCACTCACATGATCTGAACGTCCCAACCCTCCTTAAGCTAACCATACCATGTATAAAAATGTCCTAAATAATTGTAACATGTATTTCACCCCCAAAGTTATAAAACTGAAAACAGTTAAGAGAAAAAGGGGGACATGAACTCACTGTAGTGCGTCCTCAGAATCAGCAACTCAAGACTCTATCTGCAGTACGACCACCTACAACGTACTAATATCTATTAGACGAACGGGTCGTGCCTTAGTTTAGTATTAACGCTCTTGAGTTATGTTCCTTGATATTATTCCAAGTACAACTTATTGTTAAAATAATAATAATTATTTTAACTTACGTTTTATTTTAGGGTTTTGGAAAAATAGTTAGACAACTATTTCGTATTTCGTATCCCAAGGATGGGGGTATTTATACAAGTGTTTGTGGTTTAACGCCTTGACCTTATATATTTTAAGTCTCACTCTAGAAATATATAATAATTCATTTACCAGAAATAATATGTCCCAAAATATACATTTTTTCCCAAAAATAATATATTTTCATACTTTGTAACCAAATAATATTTATCCCAAAATATATATTCGTAAACGTATTTTCCGGTTTATAAGTGTGACGACATTTTGCTATGTTACATTATTTTGTCCTAAATAATATAACTAGTTCCCAAAATAATCAAAAATCACACAAGCGTTTTTAATATCAAATATATATTCTAAATATATATTTATTCGCTTTTATTTTTGAAAACCCACCTCCGATACTTTGGAGTTTTGTAATAAAAATATGGCGAAGTTTATAGCCGAAACACAAGTCATAAAATATACTTGTTTGAAAATAATTTTTCTAAGTCTTATGATTTTTAGAAAATTTCGCCAGATTTTCCCCTAGAACGGGAGTGTCCATGCTTTCTAGCTTATCGTTTTCTTTTCAAAATCAATCAACAACAATCTTTTAAACAACTTTACATAACCAAGAGCAAAAATATACTTGTTACATAACATTCATGAACTTGATATTTCCCGAAAAAGCGTAGTAACTTAGTGAAACCTTTAGTGGACTTAGTTACCCTCCGAAACGTATTTATTTCTTTAAAAATCACTTTCTTAAACGAGTTACGTTTTCACAACTTGTAAATAATATTTACAAAAATTAAAAACCCTTGAACTCTTCTTGTAAATAAAAGCTTGTTACACTTATTTTACTAACAAAATTTATGTAAGTGTATGTAAAGTTATGGTTTTCCCAAAACCCAGTTCTTAACTTGGTTTCTTTATAAAAACCTTTTTACAAGGTTTAGATCAACATGATCATTAGCTTATTTCATTCACTTTTATTACAAGAAAAATCATTTTTATTCAAGTTCATGGCTCACTAGAAGGTGGTTACTTTACTTAACATATAACCACTTTCTATTTTTGTTAAATCACCCTTCTAAATATTATCTAACAATATTCATATGGTGATTAATCCATATAACCAAGAATCAACATAATATTAACAACATACTCATAATCAACATCATACTAGTAGCTTTTTAGCATCAAGTAAACTTTTTATGTTCATGATTCCTGTTTAACATCCTTTAGTGTTCTTGTTCTTTAGTGATATAAACATAACCATTTCACTACATATCTCAACTATGAACATGATGAAACAAGGTGTTAAGAGACTTACTACTAGCACAAGGCTAGGGTAGAAACTCTAGTGCAAAGACGATGATAAAAGATGGTGAAAAAGACTAAAGCAAAGCTCCTTTGAATGCCCTTCAAGGTGCAACCTCCATGGTTCACCTTCAAGCTTTGAATGGAACTTGATATTGAAGAAGATGATGATGTTAAGTGATGGTGGTGGTTTCGGTTTTGGGGGAGCCGAAAATGAGAGAGAGGAGAGTGATGAGAGAGGTGAAAGATATGGAATGATTGTTGTAAGAGAATGCCATACTTATACATGATTTGTTCACTCCCACAAGTAAGCTAACTATTAAAATATGAAGTTATAATCTTGAGCAAGATTAGAAGTATGGTGAGCAAAATGTGGGTCCACAAGGGACCGAAAATCGGTTCAAGGGGGGGGGGGGGTTAAGGGTAAATTTTTGGAACTAAAATGTAATTGTTAGTTAGAATGTAAGTATGGACTTGTATGTGTAGTGAATTGATTTTTAATGGGTGTTATGATAAACGGGGATCATGACTAGCCAAAAATAGTAAAACAATGTCATTGACAAAAATTTAGTGTCCCGGGTAATGTCCGGTTATCCGGTTAGGTACCGTCCCGTTAAAGTGTTTAATTAGTCCACATAATGTCTTTTATATATATTTTTGTAACACAAAATATTCCCGGCACTTAGGAAAGTATATAGGACCATTCTGCCATCTTTTTGTACTTTTCTAGCATAATACAATGCTGAATTTTAATAATAAATGCATAATTCTGCATTTATAGCATGTTTTTGGCACTTCCTGGCACTATAACTATCACCTAGTGACGCAGTTTTATGGTCCTCACTCCCCTACACTCCATACTAGTGTAGTACCCTGTCCCTGGCTCATACTGGCCATAATAACATTGTCTGCCTATGTGCTGGCATTGTCAACATTATTTCTGAATCAACCGTTCAGTGTGTTAACTGTGCTGTGTGCATCAAGTATGTCACTAATGTTTGTGTGTAATGAATGGAGTGACTGTATAAAATATGATGCATGTGTATGTATGATATAAAAATCATAAAGCGGCTCAAGTTGTCAGTTGTAACCAAGCACAGTCATTAAGCACGTAATTAGAATTAATTAATTGTACCGTACCTGTAATTGTGAGGGTTGTCACATTCTCCCCCCGTTAAGAAAATTTTTTCCCGAAATTTTAGGTTCTGCGTCTAGTTGCAGGGGTCTTGGGGAACAAATGTGGGTACTTGGTCTTCATACGATCCTCACGTTCCCACGTGAATTCTGGTCCATGTCTTGCATTCCATCGAACTTTGACGAGTCTGACACTACTCCGGCGTGTCTTGTTAATCTTCCAATGCGTAACCTCAACAGGTTCTTCAACAAAGTGGAGTGTGTCGTTGATATGAACTTCGTCAGCAAGAATGACAACTGTCTCTTGAGTTGGACTCTTTTTTAGGTTCGATACATGGAATGTATCATGAACGCCATGAAGTTCAGCAGGTAAGTCCAACTTGTATGCTACAAGACCAATCCTTTGCAGGATTCTGAAAGGGCCAATGTAACGCGGATTCAACTTCCCACGCTTCCCAAAGCGTGCCACACCCTTCCAGGGTGAAACCTTTAACAAAACCATATCCCCAACTTGAAATTCCAAAGGTTTCCTCCTTTGATTTGCATAGTCTTTCTGTCTGTCGCGAGCCGCCTTGTTGCATTCTCGAATTTTAAAAATCTTGTCTGTTGTCTCTTGCACTATTTCAGGGCCAACAAGCTGTCTATCACCCGCGTCAGCCCAACATATCGGTGATCGGCACTTGCGTCCATACAGAGCTTCAAATGGCGTGGCTCCAATACTTGTGTGGTAGCTGTTGTTGTACGAAAATTCGACCAATGGCAAATGATTATCCCAGCTACCACCCAGATCCATTACACATGCTCTCAGCATATCTTCCAATGTCTGAATAGTTCTCTCGCTCTGGCCATCAGTTTGTGGGTGAAATGCTGTACTTAGATTCAACTGCGAGCCAAAAGCTTCTTGGAAGGATTGCCAAATCCTTGATACAAATCTCCCATCTCTATCTGAGATGATTGAGAGGGGCACTCCATGTCGTGCAACAATCTCTCTCATGTATATTTCAGCCAGTTTACTCGTGTTGTCCTTTTCCTTGATTGGCAAAAAGTGCGCAGATTTCGTTAGACGATCTACTATCACCCAAATTGTATCATGGCCCTTGGGCGTCTTTGGCAATTTCGTTATGAAATCCATAGAAATCTGTTCCCACTTCCATTTGGGTATTTCAGGTTGCTGTAGAAGACCTGAAGGTTTTTGGTATTCGACCTTTACCTTGGCGCACATTAAACATTTGCTAACATATACAGCAACGTCGCCTTTCATCCTTGGCCACCAATAAAAATCCTTAAGGTCTTGGTACATTTTATCCGCTCCTGGATGAATTGAGTACCGTGACTTGTGAGCCTCATCGAATATAACCTTTCTCAATCCACCAAACTGAGGAACCCAAATTCGTTTCATGAAACACAAGGTTCCTTCCCCTTTTGGTACCAACTGCTTCTCCATCCCATGGAGATATTCATTCTCAATATTCCTTTCTTTGAGAGCTTCTCTCTGCGCGGCACGAATGCGCAATGAGAGGTCTGTCTGGATAATCATTTCCAAAGCCCTAACCCTTATGGGCTTGATCCTTTCTTTTCGACTCAGGGCATCGGCGACCACATTCGCCTTCCCTGGGTGATACTTGATCTCACAATCGTAGTCGTTCAACAGTTCAACCCAGCGTCTCTGTCTCATGTTAAGCACTTTTTGATCGAAGATATGTTGCAGACTCTTGTGGTCAGTGAAGATTGTACACCGCGTACCATATAAGTAATGGGCTTGATCCTTTCTTTTCGACTCAGGGCATCGGCGACCACATTCGCCTTCCCTGGGTGATACTTGATCTCACAATCGTAGTCGTTCAACAGTTCAACCCAGCGTCTCTGTCTCATGTTAAGCTCTTTTTGATCGAAGATATGTTACAGAATCTTGTGGTCAGTGAAGATTGCACACTGCGTACCATATAAGTAATGTCGCCAGATCTTCAATGCAAACACCACCGCGCCCAGTTCTAAATCATGAGTGTAGTTTTCTCGTGAACCTTCAACTATCGTGACGCATATACTATAACCTTCTGGCGCTGCATCAGCACGCAACCCAAACCTTGACGCGAGGCGTCACAATATACCACGAAGTCGTCCGTGCCTTCGGGTAGAGATAAAATTGGTGCGTCACAAAGCTTGTTTTTCAACAATCGAAACGCTTCTTCTTGCTTGTCACCCCAATCAAACTTCTTGTCTTTCTGTGTGAGTGCGGTCAGGGGTTGAGCTATTTTTGAGAAATCCTCAATGAACCTTCGATAATAACCAGCCAAACCTAAGAACTGTCGGATCTCGGTTGGCGTCTTTGGGGTTTCCCAATCCTTGATTGCCTTGATCTTTATGGGATCAACTGTCACACCCTAGCTTTGCGGAAGCGTGGTTAATTTGGTGTGACTTCTTAATACCATAGCTTAATCATAACAAAGCTATATGAAAATAAAACCATGCAAGATCATCCATTAAAATAAGTTTGAAGAGTAAAGAACCACAACATTGACTTTACGGATATCACATCCTAACAAACATAAACAGTGTTCAAAAGACACAACACCAACAAGAAATAAACACAGTTTAAGAACTGTGACTCGTCCAGGAAAAAGTCACATCCCTTAAACTCGGATGACCTCGAAACTAGTGCAGCGGGAAAAACGTGTCATACCGCGCCAGATCCTTTAATTCCCTGAAATACACGTAAGTTGAAAAATCAACAATAATGTTGAGCGAGTTCATGTGTAAGTGAGTAAGTAAAACCTTTGTAAAATGTCTGTATGTATGAAAATTCCTGGTATGTAGCAATAAGGAAAAAGAGATCAATTAATGTGTAGCTAATACATTAATAAGTGAAATGGCCTAGGAAGCACTCAAACCTGTAACGCGAATTTCATACCGGTCCTTCCAGCGGAACGACATAGTCACCACATGCAGCCACACGCTGGCTCATGTGTGGGGCTCGCAACACCCGATAGATCTATCACTCATGCCTCTCGGTCCTTATACAAGGATTAATGGTCTTACGATAATAGCCTACCCATTCACATGATCTAGGTAATAAATTCCTTAGCTAATCATACCGTGTAAGTGAAAGTTCGTAATCATAGTAACATGTATTTCACCCCCGCAGTTTAGAAAACTAAAAACAGTTAAGAGAAAAGGGGGGACATGAACTCACAGTGGTGCGTCTCTACCAAGTATGTCTCCTGATCAACCAGCTGTGTGACGACCTACACGTACTAATTCTATTAGACGGACGGTCGTGCCTTAGCTTTATGGTTTAAGTTTTTGGGAAATAGTTAGACAACTATTTCGTGTTTACATTCAGTAAATACTTGGTAATCATTTTCCTTCCCAAGGATGGGGGATTTAATACACGTGTGTTCGAAATATATCATTAAGTCTCACTTAAAATATATTTTATTTCTAACTCCAAAATATAAATATTCTTCTCAAAAATATTATATTTTCTATTACATAAATTTTCCCAAAATAATACCTTGACAAAAATACGCGTTATATCATATTTTCTTAAAATGCGTAAGTTACGCTTTAATGATCGAGTGGTAATAATAATTACCGGTGTAACGTATATATTTATCGTAGAGACGTTCGTATTATTTTGGATCCGTTAACATTCGATAGTATTATTTTTACCCTAAAAATAATACTAGTATTTTCACAAAATAACCATAAACACATATCAAGTGACTTTATGAAAAATATATACTAAATATATATTTACCAAGTTTTATTTTGTGAAATTCCACCTCCGATGTTTTGTAAATAAAGTCGTGGCGAAATCTATAATTTGAAAACAAGTCGAAAAGTATTTCTAACACTTATAGTGAAAATATTTCTAAGTGTTAGGTTTTTGGAAAAATTTCGCCAGAGTTTCCCCTGTAACTGGAGGTGGCCTCGCTTTTAAGCGTATCATTTTCTTTCATAAATCAAACCAACATTCTTCTCAATCAATCAAAACAATGTCCAAAACAACAAACTAGTAAATAAATATGTATATCGCATAAATTACATGAACTTGCGTTTTATCCAAGAATATAGAGTAAATTCCATTACTTTTAGTGGATCTTTATATAAATCAATCCAGTTTCGTAAAAACCCCATTTTTAAAGAAATTCCACCTTTACAACTTCTTATCAATTTTTACAAAGATAGTTATTTTGTCGAAACTTTGTGCTACACAAGTGTGTAAACAGTGTTTACACACTTGTGTGTTCTAAAAATCATTCTTGCTCATGTAAGATCCATTTTTAGAAAAATATGGTTTCTTTGACACTCGGTCCTTTGAAAATACCGCTTGTAGATCCGTAGATCTACTAGTTTTAAACACTATTTCGTAAGTAAAATCATTTTTACACAAGTTCATGATTCGTGTGTGGTAGAGTTTCATCCTTTAACCCTTGTTACTTCCAAAACAACCTTATGTCCTGATCCAAGATCATGACCAATCCGGGTTAAACGATGATCCGAGCTACCACAACATAGATCGGGTCCAAATAACTACACAAAACAAATACTACAAGTTTTACACAACAAACAATCTTTTAACCATCACTTTTAGTGTTTTTAGTAGACTTTCATGTTTCAACTTGCATGTTTACGAGTTTTAGCCGTTACATAACATTTTAACCACTTCAATATAGTTTGAGAGTGTGATTCAAGCAACTTACTACTAGCTCGAGGCTAGGGAAGAATCTATGCGAAAAATGCGTGGATAAAAGCAATGTAGTGAGGTCCTTCGCCTTCCGATTGCACCAAGGTTCCTTATACGCGATCCTTAACACTTGTAGATACTTGGAATTGCTTGATCAAAACTCGAAAATGATGGATGGGGGGTGGGTGTGTTCGGCCGAAGCCTTTGAGAGAGAGAGAGAGGAGTGTTTGTTGTTGAGTTTGTGTTAAGTGAAGTGTTAGTGTGCTTAAGCTAGAACTTATAGGCAAAATCCAAGATTATTATCCAAGAGTCCACATGTCTTCAAGATATTAGACATGTTGGATTTAAATAATCAAGAGAGTACAAGGTATGGTCACAAAGTGACCGAGTTCGGCCAAGGGGGGGGGGGTAATCTAGTTCAAATCCAACCATTAGTTAGTTATAGTTAGGTTAATCTAGGTTAGTTAAGTGATTAACCCGGTTACTAATGTATTGTGCTTTATGGCGGGTGTTAGGGTATTCAGGGACCCTAACTGGCTCAGAAAAAGAGGAATAATGTTAATGGCAATATTTTAATGTTCCGGGTATAGTCCGGTTGTTCGGTTGGATAGTAACCCGTTAAAGTGCTTAACAAAGCTTTAAAGTGTCGTTATTACCCTTTTTAGTGACACAACTCATTTCTGACACTTTAGTAAGTGTCTAGTAATATTTTTCTCATGTTTTGGCACTTTATTAGTTAGCTAAAAGCTGAATTATTATGTAAAGTGCTGAATTTTGTGCTTAGAGCACGTTTTAGGCACATCCAGTCATTTTAACTTATTCCTAGAGACGCAGTTCTACAACCCTTGTATCCCTACACTCACCACTAGTGTAGTAAAATATTTCTGGCTCCTACGGGCCTTAGAGGCAGTGTCTGCCTGATGCTGGCTTATCAGCATGTTCAATAGGTTATCCGTTTATAGTGCTACTGTGCTTTTTGTGCATCATGTTTGTCACTAAGGTTCAGCATGTAAATAATGTAGTGACAGTAAGTAAAGTATGATGCAAGTAAGTACATGTATCAGTAATCAAGTAGCAGTTCATCAGTAATTTCAAACAAGCACAGTAATTAAACAGTAATTAATTATTAATTAAGTCGTACGGATACCTGGTTTGGTGAGGGTTGTCACATCAACATGAATTCCATTTCCACTTAACATATGACCAAGAAACTGGACTTCACGTAACCAGAACTCACACTTCGAGAACCTAGCGTACAACTTCTCCTTTTTAAGTAGCTCTAAAATAGCTCTTAAGTGTTGTTCGTGCTCGTCCTTTGTCTTCGAGTAGATCAGAATGTCATCAATGAACATGATCACAAACTTATCCAAGTACGGCTTGCAGACTCGGTTCATCAGGTCCATGAAAACTGCCGGTGCGTTTGTCAATCCAAACGGCATAACCAGGACTCGTTGTCACACCCTGGCTTTACGGAAGCGTGGGTTCATTTGGTGTGACTTCTTAATACCATAGCAACAATCATAACCATACTATATGATAAAAACATGAGATATTAATCCATTAATAAAGTTAGAAAAATCCCATTTTCAATAATCACAAAATAAGTTACAAACCTTAACTTGATTTAATTGAGTTTATAAAGACTTAGCAAAAGACTTTAAACAATACTAGTTTTAGAGATATGTAACCCATCCAGGAAGAGGTTACACCTTCTAAACCCTGGATGACTTCTTTATTCAAACGCAGCTTGAAAATACGTGCATACCATTCCAGATCCGTTAGTTTCCTGAAATACATGTAGTTTGAAAAGTCAACATAAAGTTGAGCGAGTTCATGCATAAGTGAGTTTGTACAAACATTTGAAAATGTTGTAAGTATGTATAAAAGTCCCTGGTATGTAGAAATTAAGGAAAAAGAGATCACCATTGGGTTGCAAATCCAATGATATGTGTGAAGTGCTGTAGGAAGACTCAAACCTAGCAGATTTTGCGTCGGGCTCAAAGTCACCACCTGGTCCACTAAGCGGGCTCAGGGGTTGGGCTCGCTACACCCAGATAGATCTACCGCTAATGACCCTCGGTCCTACAATGAGGATTAATGGCCTCCAGTTCCCGCCTACCCACTCACATGATCTAAGTAGAAACCCTCCTTAAGCTAACCATACCATGTAAGTAAAAGTTCGTAATAATCGTAACATGTATTTCACCCCCGGAGTATAAAACTGCAAACAGTTAAGAGAAAAGGGGGGACATGAACTCACTGTATTGCGTCTTAGGTACTTGTAACTCGTAACCCAAATCTCCTCAGCAAACACGACTACCTACAATGGTCTAACGTCTATTAGACGGACGGGTCGTGCCCTGTCTTAGTATTTATGTTTTTGAGTTACCTTTCTGGTATTATTCCAAGTTATAATGATTATGTTTGGTTTTGGAATAATTGTTTATACAATATTTATGTATTAAGACTTCTCAAGTATTCGTATTCGTATCTCCCTCCCAAGGATGGGAGTATCTCGTACTTGTGTATTCGTATTTCTTGTATTGGTATATCTTGCCATGTATCGGCGTTGTATTCCGGTGTGTTATAAAAATACGTCAATATATTCCCCAATATATATATTTCCAAGTAATATTATTTTTACCCCAAAAATAATATATCTCTAGTTCGTAAAATAACCACGTAAGCACACAAGCGCCTTATTACGAAATATATATTCTCAATATATATTTAACAAGTTTTATTTACGAAAATCCACCTCCGACACATGGTTATTTTGTAATAAAAATCATGGCGAAATTTATATTTTGAAAACAAGTTGAAAATATATTTATAAACACTTGTCACCAAAAATATTTCTAAGTGTTGTATTTCTAGAAAAATTTCGCCAGAGTTTCCCTTGTAAACGGAGACGTCCACGCTTACTAGCGTATCATTTTCTTTTGTAAAATCATTCAATCAGTTCTCAATTAACCAATCCGACATTTAGGCATGCAAAATACTACTTATATCGTTTCAGTTTTAATATACAAAACTGGGCAGTTTTCGGGTATTTTAATAAAATAGTTATCTTATTCCAAAAATTTCCAAATTTTTACAAAATGTCTTAAACGATCCAAATATTATTGTGTAAAAATATCGGGGTCCAAATCATTGCCCATATTTTATAGAAAGTCATTTTCCGGGCTGAACTCAGATTGATCTTTTTCTAACTGCAGTCCACGGAATAATTTATTTAAAATTCATCGTAAGTCCGATTTACGAAATTATAGTGGGATAATTACAAATACATTGGTGGTCATCTACAGTAAAAGTTTTATGATCTAACTCTACACAGGTTTCAAGTTATGACCAAAAATGTAACACCCATTTTCTTCTGTAAAAATGCAGCTCTAGCTGCTGTTTCGAAACGACAGTTTAAAAATAGTAAACGAAGTCCAAAAAATATGATTCCGGTTCCATTAGAACCGTATTTCATAGTACATATATCTAGACTTTAGAAAATACATTTTTCGTTTAGTTAAGGACCTGTTACAGCCAGTTAAAGTCGGCTGAAAGTGCAGATCAGCTTGCTGTTTGAAGGTTAAATGATACTAAAACGCACCCATACGTTCGCCAACCTTTCTAATATGATTAAAATCAGATCATGAGTCTGTTACAGCAGATTATGGTTTGTTTATTTCAGATTTAACATGATTTATACCACTAGGTTCTTTTTAACCAACTAGTTCATCATACTTTCAAGTCTTTTAGTTTTGATCTTTAGTATTCTCGATTTTTATCCGTTAAACCTCTTATTAACCACTGTAAATAAGAACAATAGAGTGTTTAGAAGCACTTACAACTAACACAAGGCTAGGGAAGATCAAAGGCATAAAAGTGGTGGATAAAAGAATACAAGAGCGGTCCTTGAACTTCCGAGAGCACCGGGCTTGTTTGTTCGGTCTCTAGCACCCTTGGATATGTATGGATTGTTTGAAAGAAGCTTGAAGTGGTGGTATGGTGGTGTGATGGTGGCTGCCGTAAGTAGTGGAGAAGGGAGAGGAGTGAAAGTCTTGAGTTGGTGAATGATGATAATGAATGAGTAACTAGTGGATTTATAATGGGATTTCCCAACATCTTGTTACCCATTAGTCACAATGTCTCCTTAGTACACCACAAATCCATTAAACAATTAGATAAAATCAAGGGGTGTCCTCACTTGTTCATAAATGTTTTGGGGGTGGGGTTTTGTTTAGTTGGTTTGCAACTAGGTAGTTAGTGGTTAGTTAGAATTAAATATTATAGTTAGTGGTTTATGCGTATAATTTAATATATAGTGTGTTAGGGTGTTCGGGGACCCTAACTAACTTAGAAAAATAAAAATAATGTGTTTGACAATATTTTTATGTTCCGGGTAAAGTCCGGTTGTTCGATTGGGTATCGTTCCGTTAAAGTGTTTAATTAATCATTAAGGTGTCCTTTATGATACTTTTAGTGATACTTTTTATTCCCAACACTTTGGAAAATATCTAGGACTATTTCACCAAGTTTTTGCACTTTACTAGCTTTGTTAAAAGCTGAATTTTTGTATGTAGTGCAGAATTTTGTAATTAAAGCATGTTTTAGGCACATCCGGTCACTATAACTATCACCTAGTGACGCAGTTTTACAATCCTCACCTCCCTACACTCCCTACTGGTGTAGTAATCTATTCCCGGCTCATACTGGCCTCAGAGACAGTGTCTGTCTGATGCTGGCTATGTCAGCATGTTTACTGGGTTATCCGTATAGTGTGCTCACTGTGCTTTTGTGAATCAAGGTTGTCACTGATGTTTGTGTGTAAATAATAGAGTGACAGTATAAAATGTGATGCATGAGTATATATGTATCAGAAATCAAGAAGCAGTGTAACCACAGTTGTAAGCAAGCACAGTAATTAAGCATTAATTAAATATTAATTAATTCGTACGGATACCTGGTTTGGTGCGGGTTGTCACACTCGTAATGTCCATAACGAGTCCTAAAGGCCGTCTTCGGGATACTTTCCTCTTGTATCCTTAGTTGATGGTATCCTGAGCGAAGATCGATCTTTGAATAGAAACTTGAACCTTGCAGCTGATCAAATAGGTCATTAATCCTTGGCAAAGAATATCTATTCTTGATAGTCAATTTATTTAGCTCGCGGTAGTCTATACACATACGAAAACTACCCTCCTTCTTCTTAACGAACAGAACTGGAGCTCCCCAAGGTGAGAAGCTTGGTCTGATGAATCCTTTATCCAATAGCTCCTGAAGTTGCGTCGACAACTCTTGCATTTCAGAAGGTGCAAGTCTATAGGGTGCCTTAGCTACAGGCGCGGCGCCTGGAACTAAGTCAATGTGGAACTCGACTTGTCGTTGTGGCGGCAATCCTGGCAAGTCTTCTGGAAAGACTTCAGGATATTCCCTCACGACCGGAATGTCTTCTACCTTAAGCTTCGCGGCCTCTTTATCCACGATGTGTGCCAAGAATGCAACACATCCCTTCTATAAACACTTTCTAGCCTTCAGACAGCTAATAATTCTCAGTGGCGTATCACGCTTCTCTCCGTGCACTATGATCGTTTCTTCATCCGTCATAGGGATGCGGATGGTTTTCTCGTGGCAAACAATCTCGGCCTTGTTGCTCGATAACCCATCCATCCCCACTACCACGTCGAAGCTTCCCAACTCGACTGGCAGTAGGTCTAGCATAAATTCGTGCCCTCCTAGTTCTATCGCGTATCCTCTGATGACTTCTCCCGTTTCAATTAGTTTCCCATTCGCCAATTCGATTGAGTACGGAACGTCTAACTTACTAGTGGCCAACCCAAGTATATTCTTAAACTCTAACAATATGAAACTATAATCGCCACCAGTATCAAAAAGAACAGATGCAAAGCGTTGGTTTATAGGGAACGTACCGGTGACAACGTCTGGATCCTGGCGCGCTTCCCTCGCACCAATGTTAAAGACTCGGCCTTGCGCCTGATTTAGCTTTGGGCATTCCCTTTTGAAGTGCCCAACGTCTCCACAGTTGAAGCATCCTGGCCCTCGGCCATTCCCATTACCATTCCCGCCTCGATTTCCGTTTGCTCCCCGGTTACCAGCTTGATTTGGGGCATTCCCACAATTACCATTCCCTCCATTGTTCCCGTGCGGCCGGTTTCCATTACCACGGTTGTTGTTATTGAAACCCCTTTGGCCACCCTGGCCTGAACCAATCCAGCAAGTATCCTTCAAGTGGCCAACCTTCCCACAAGTTTCACATTTTCTATTCCTGCACGGGCCACCATGATGATACTGGCATAACCCACACTTGGGCAGAGTGCCCATGTAACCCTTTCCTCTATTTTCATCACTGGTTTTGGCCCTGGCCGGTGTGCTCGACTCACCCTTCTTGCTCACATTGCTTGTACCCTGCTTGAAGTTGGAAAATTTTCGTTTGTTTTCACCAGACGATTCAACATGTGTTTCCTTCTTCTTTGGTTCAGAAATTGTGAACTTGTTTAACCTAATGGCCTCCTCAGTAAACGCCACACTAAGGTCGATTGCTTCTGTAATCGTTACAGGCTTGGACGTGGTAACCATACTCATGATTTGGGGTGAATATCCCTAGATGAATCTCTCAACACGTTTAAACTCGGGCGTGACCATATACGGCACTACATGAGACAAATCGTGAAATCTTTGAACATATTCTCCAATCTTGGGACCGTCCATTCTTAGGTGCCAGAACTCAGTCTCTAGCTTCTGTATTTCAGCACGCGAACAATACTTCTTTCTCATTAGCTCTTTTAACTCAGCCCATGTTAACGCATAAGCAGCAGCTTCTCCTAAAGTTTGCACTTGCAGATTCCACCACGATAGGGCACCATCCAGAAACAGCCCTGAAATGTAAGTGACTTGTTGATCAGGAGCGCATTTGCTCATTCTTAGAACAGAATCTGTCTTCTCAGCCCACCTAACAAACGCAACAGCACCTCCAGTGCCGTCGAAATTCACGCGCTTGCAGTCGAGGAATTGTTTGTAGGTGCACCCATGGGGTGGATTGTTGTTGCCGTTGTTATTCGAGAAACTCCCACTTTTTCCCTGGTAGGTAGCATACTGGGCTATAGCCGCGGCGATTATTCCTTGGAGTTCCGCCTCATTAGTGGGCATGCGTACATCGAGTCGTGGAGGCATATTCTAGAAGATGTTTCATGTTGGTCAGGTCATAGTAAGTATAATAAACATGCATATATAGTAACATTCATAAACCACATAACATCTCATGTTATAATCATAAAACAAATAATTTTAACAAAGCATGTAATGAGAATACTGCGATTGAGCTTTTATATAATCAAGACCACAATACAATGTTTACAAGTTTTCCAAATGTAACATACATCCAAAAGAGACTAAGGGTCACAATGCCCTTGTCTGAACTGTCTAACCATATACAACAACCAAATATCAAAAGTCATCATGTCAAAATGCGGTCTTCAAAATTCCGTGTAGTCGGCTCAATCGCTGTCTTCTCACCAAAAGCAATCATTACCTGCAATAGACCAAAAGTAGCTATGCTGATGGCGGCGGAGGAGGTGGAAAGTAAGAGAAAAGTAAGCGGCGCAACTGCACCAAGTCCTCCTCAAGAGCATAGGAAAAACGCAACAGGTAAGCAACCTGCTGGTCAAAAGGAAGGAAACGGACATCCGAATCAGCGAGTGATGGAAAAGGAGCGTGTGGTGCTGCAAACGGGGTCTGACAATGACAGGATGGACGTGGAGCTCTCTCCAGATCCTGAATACGACGCGTCAATGCATCCTGCTGTATCATCAAGGAAGTGCGGATGTCCTCCGTAGAGTACCCAACAAGGTACGGGTGGTACGGATCAGACAGTGGCATGATAGGAGGCGTAGTCCATAAAAATGGCTCGCTCGATGGCATGAAAGATGGTGCAGTACGTGGTGCAACAGAAGGAAATTGAGACATGACCAGATCAGACGTCGATATAGGTGGAACAAAAGTAGGATGAGGAATCTGAGGTATAAACTGGCCGCCTCCTGACATGAAAGGTATGTGACCAAAAGGCTGTCGCGATGAACCCTCCCCGGGATGTGGCGGAGGAATGTCCTGAAGGAAAGTAATAGGAAGATCGGTACGCTGGAAATCGGTCGTGTGTGGGTGGGGGAGTGGAATATCAGTAGGTGCAGAAACAGGTGTGACGGGTACCACGTACGGTGGATAGTCGTCATCGTCGATCCACCCGTTACGAGTGTCGGCGTAACGTGGGTCTATATGAGTAGCAAAAGGTGCATGGTCGTCATGCACAGGGGTCGAAGCGGGAAATAATGGTGCAATGACTGGTAACTCAGCGAAGACGGGGTTAGGCAGAGGTGCCAAGACTGGAGTCTCAATGACTGGTGGTGGTATGGTAGGAGCATCAACAACTGGTGGTACAAAAACGGGAGCATCTGCATGAACAGGGTCAAGATCAAGAACGGGCTCTGGAACTATATCGGGCTCTGGATCGACAGGAGCAGGCTGATGATCAGCAGGCATGTCAAGAATCTGATCATCAGGGAGAACAGGAGCCTCAGCAGGCTGCTCCTCGAGGTCCAACTCGTCCTCCTGGTCTAAATCGTGATCAAATGGGAAAACAGGGTCAAACTCGTCCTCCAACTCTATATCCTCATCATCGTCAATACCAGGGATGAAACCGAATCCCAACGGTGGAGTAGAGGAAGCTACCGACTCAAAAGAATCTGGGACTGGCGCATCAGAATGAACCTCCATATCAGAAATCTCAACCAACGGAAGAGCGACATCGTCCGCAATCGGGGCCCCGCCCTCATGGTAGTCCTCAGGGGGACCCTCGAATAGATCGACATCGTCATCAAACTCAACGTCGTGTGGCAAATCCTCTACAGGAAATGCAGCGAGTGGAATAGGAGCAGGGATCTCTGCAAGAGGTAGATCCCCTGCTGGAATGCCATCAGCAAGCTGTATGTCGTCACCGAAATCTGGTAGCGCGAAGGGCTGAAATCCGTCATCGTCTGTACTGTCTATGTCCGATGTGTAGACCTCCGGATCTGAGTGCATCGGGTCGTCAGAATCTACCGGCACTGGGTTAGAGACCCCACTCGATGAAGACACAGCGTCTGGAACAACACAACCACAAAGTGTGCAAATACATCAATAATAGTCAAGTAAGCATATAAGTCACAATTGATATATGCAAGTAATCATCCTAGTCTTCCCCAGACTATCCCACCCAGCCTCTCAGACTGAACTCCCTAGCCTCTCAGACTACCCTGGTCTCTAAGACCAACCTCCTAGTCTCTAAGACTAAATCCCTGGTCTCTATGACCAACCTCCCAGTCTCTAAGACTAAACCTCCCCAATCTCTAAGATTTAACCCTTCAGTCTCTAAGACTGAACCTCCCTAGCCTCTAAGGCTAAACCTCCCTCAGTCTCTAAGACTGAACTCCCTCAGTCTCTAAGACTGAAGTATACATTTTTGAAAAGTGTATTTGCGCCTTTTTGTTTGTAAAAATGTTTTGTATCCTGGATCTGGACGTTTAGTGTATGCAATGTAAAAATGTTTGAAAACATTTTCGTGAGAGCCCTAGTGAGCATAGTCTAGACTCGAGAAAGAATCCTAGTTCGCTATGATCGAGGCTCTGATACCAAGCTGTCACACCCTGGCTTTTGCGGAAGCGTGGGTTAATTTGGTGTGACTTCTTAATACCATAGCAACAATCATAACAATGCTATATGATAAAAACACAAGATGTTCATCCATAATATTGTTTAGAAAACATCATAACATAATTGTCTTTTATTTAAGTACGCAGCTTAATGTGCATCACCCGCCAGATCCTATCAATTCCCTGAAATACATGTAGTTTGAAAAGTCAACAAAAAGTTGAGCGAGTTCATGTGTGTGTCTGTGTGTAAAAACCATTAAAGTACGTCCCATTGTATAAAGTACGTCCCAATATAAAAATGTCCCTGGTATGTAGCAATTAAGGAAAAGATCACCACTGGGTTGCAAAGCCACTGGTATGTGTGAAGTGATGCAGGAAAACTCAAACCTAGCAAATTTGTACCGGGCCTCGGCTGGAAGACACAGTCACCTCTATGGGTCACCCTGACCTCACGGGTGTGGGCTCGCTACACCCAAATAGATCTATCACTCTTGTGTCCCTCGGTCCTAACAACGAGGATTAATGGCTTTAAGCGTTGTACCCACCACTCACATGATCTGAACGTCCCAACCCTCCTTAAGCTAACCATACCATGTATAAAAATGTCCTAAATAATTGTAACATGTATTTCACCCCCGAAGTTATAAAACTGAAAACAGTTAAGAGAAAAAGGGGGACATGAACTCACTGTAGTGCGTCCTCAGAATCAGCAACTCAAGACTCTATCTGCAGTACGACCACCTACAACGTACTAATATCTATTAGACGAACGGGTCGTGCCTTAGTTTAGTATTAACGTTCTTGAGTTATGTTCCTTGATATTATTCCAAGTACAACTTATTGTTAAAATAATAATTATTTTAACTTACGTTTTATTTTAGGGTTTTGGAAAAATAGTTAGACAACTATTTCGTATTTCGTATCCCAAGGATAGGGGTATTTATACAAGTGTTTGTGGTTTAACGCCTTGACATTATATATTTTAAGTCCCACTCTAGAAATATATAATAATTCATTTACCAGAAATAATATGTCCCAAAATATACATTTTTTCCCAAAAATAATATATTTTCATACTTTGTAACCAAATAATATTTATCCCAAAAGATATATTCGTAAACGTATTTTCCGGTTTATAAGTGTGACGACATTTTGCTATGTTACATTATTTTGTCCTAAATAATATAACTAGTTCCCAAAATAATCAAAAATCACACAAGCGTTTTTAATATCAAATATATATTCTAAATATATATTTATTCGCTTTTATATTTGAAAACCCACCTCCGATACTTTGGAGTTTTGTAATAAAAATATGGCGAAGTTTATAGTCGAAACACAAGTCATAAAATATACTTGTTATAAAATAATTTTTCTAAGTCTTATGATTTTTAGAAAATTTCGCCAGATTTTCCCCTAGAACGGGAGTGTCCATGCTTTCTAGCATATCGTTTTCTTTTAAAAATCAATCAACAACAATCTTTTAAACAACTTTACATAACCAAGAGCAAAAATATACTTGTTACATAACATTCATGAACTTGATATTTCCCGAAAAAGCATAGTAACTTAGTGAAACCTTTAGTGCACTTAGTTACCCTCCGAAACGTATTTATTTCTTTAAAAATCACTTTCTTAAACGAGTTACATTTTCACAAGTTGTAAATAATATTTACAAAAATTTAAAACCCTTGAACTCTTCTTGTAAATAAAAGCTTGTTACACTTATTTTACTAACAAAATTTATGTAAGTGTATGTAAAGTTATGGTTTTCCCAAAACCCAGTTCTTAACTTGGTTTCTTTATAAAAACCTTTTTACAAGGTTTAGATCAACATGATCATTAGCTTATTTCATTCACTTTTATTACAAGAAAACTCATTTTTATTCAAGTTCATGGCTCACTAGAAGGTGGTTACTTTACTTAACATATAACCACTTTCTATTTTTGTTAAATCACCCTTCTAAATATTATCTAACAATATTCATATGGTGATTAATCCATATAACCAAGAATCAACATAATATTAACAACATACTCATAATCAACATCATACTAGTAGCTCTTTATCATCAAGTAAACTTTTTATGTTCATGATTCTTGTTTAACATCCTTTAGTGTTCTTGTTCTTTAGTGATATAAACATAACCATTTCACTACATATCTCAACTATGAACAAGATGAAACAAGGTGTTAAGAGACTTACTACTAGCACAAGGCTAGGGTAGAAACTCTAGTGCAAAGATGATGATAAAAGATGGTGAAAAAGACTAAAGCAAAGCTCCTTTGAATGCCCTTCAAGGTGCAACCTCCATGGATCACCTTCAAGCTTTGAATGGAACTTGATATTGAAGAAGATGATGATGTTAAGTGATGGTGGTGGTTTTGGTTTTGGGGGAGCCGAAAATGAGAGAGAGGAGAGAGATGAGAGAGGTGAAAGATATGGAATGATTGTTGTAAGAGAATGCCATAGTTATACATGATTTGTTCATTCCCACAAGTAAGCTATCTATTAAGATATGAAGTTATAATCTTGAGCAAGATTAGAAGTATGGTGAGCAAAATGTGGGTCCACAAGGGACCGAAAATCGGTTCAAGGGGGGGGGGGTTAAGGGTAAATTGTAAGGACCGTGTTCGCGACCTAAATGAGTCGGTTCAGAGGAATTCCATCAAATACAGGTGCGGAAAACAAATATTTGACCTATAAACAGCTGAATCTTCACTTTAACCCTGATTTGTATTGATATGAAAGCAATTACAATCAGTTCTCACACCGGCAGCACCTCGGTATGGAAATCTCACAAAAACAACATATGATTTCGCTTGACCTTGATCTCCTATATATAGAGATTAGGATTTCGCTTCAGCATAACTCAAGCGAAATCTTAACATGTTGATTTCGCTTGAGTAGCTTCAAGCGAAATCTCTTCAACATCTAAATGTTCAAGCGAAATCTCACTAACTCTATCACATTTTCTCGTTCTACGTGCCCTGATCTATTCTAACTAATCTAAGACTCGATACAAGACGAAGTCAACAGATGTAGTGCACCAACGGACTCCCCCTCAGATGTTGACGAGTCGACTATCGAGTCACACCAATACTGTGTCTTCACATCTTCATTCTTGATCAGTCTCTGGGCTTTTCTCTTTCTATCTTCTTCTCCAGAATCACCTGGCTCTATCAGACTCCCCCTCACGATTTGCTGGTATTCATTTGTTCTTCAGCAACATCTGTTTTAGGATCGATGTCTGACTCAAATGTTGTTTACAAGATCATTGCCTGAATCTCATCTAATTCTCTTGATCAGATCTCTTGATTCTTTAAGTTCATCAGCATCAGCAGCTAGCAAACTTTTAGATTCATAATCAGAGTCTGACTTTTGTAAACTTTGAATGAATTAATCTGGCTCACCTGTAACAATCTTAACCCAGAAATAAATTTTCTAAATTTAACAATTTAAATGCACCAACAATCTGATATAATCAGATAATTCTCTCTCATAACACAAATCAATGATGAACCAAATATAGGTTTTTTTTTAAAAAAAATACCAATTGTAGGATTTTAACAAACCTTTTTACATTTTAAAATTCACTCCCCCTCACAACCAAGTCATCATGTTTAGCACTTGAAATTTTGACAATCAGCTTTCCAATATCAGTTGTCGAAAATCTTTTTGGATTTTTTCAAAATTTACGCTAAAACACACTAAAAATCTTTTTGTAATTTTTGATTGTAAAGGAATGCAATACAGAAATATTTACAAACACTATTTTTGTGAGTTTGTGCAAGAGGATCATATCAGTTTATGAAACAGATCACTAACACCGTTAAGCTTCATTACATATTAAGTTCTAAACAATTTACCTAGATTGTCAGTATATTTGTCCACTTAAATTCTCACACAAAGTTCAATTGATCCGAGATATGTTGTTAATGTTTTAAGCAACTTAAACTTATCCGTGTGTCCCACTACTTGAATAAACTCCCGTATCCAGATCCCAATATTCAGTCTTACAGGTGAGTATACCACAGATGATATCTGTCAGGGGAATAAATTATAGTACGAGGGCCGTGAGAGCTCAGGTCGATACTCCCGTATACGCAGAGAGATGACGGCTTCGACTTTTGGTGTGTCCCCTTTAGAGGATCTTTTGCATTACAACAGCAGCGACTATCAATTTTATTGTTTCATCAGCTTGCTGAGGGCGATGCTATGTTTCAAGCATTTGCAGAAAGCATTATCCGGGGACTAGGTCAGAAATTTCTTTCAGCAGAAGTCCCTGGATAATACCCCAGATATCACTGAGCATAAAGACCTAGTATCTCAGAATAAGGGACCTTTCAAACAAGATTTCAGGGGTTACCTATATATCCAAGTTTGTGTTAACCCACAAAACAAGCAAGTTTGATTTTAGGTTTATATCTCGTCACAATCTACTAAATGTGCAAAAACCTACTGACATATCCACAGTAAGATTGTTTATCACATTTTTTCTTTTCATTTCTTTAGCATGTTGTGATAGTCCACTGATGTACTATCATTTCCTCTATATGCAACAAAAACTCATTTTTGAATTTTATCATGTTTTTGTCTTTTTCAAATTTTCAAATGTTTTTGGATTTTCTGAAAAATTTTTACTCCCCCTAAAATGCAAACACATTTTAGGAAATTTGAAAATAAACTGTACAATAAAGTGACAACTGATATCGAATCGCATCAAATCTCCATTCACTTGGCATAAACAATCAGAACTCCCTCTATCACAAAACTATTTTCTCATTTAGATTTCAAAACACTTAAGTTTGTTTTAATCAAAATGATTTTTCCGGAAAATAAGTTTTTATGATATAATCATTTGTAGATTCGGGGTGTGGTTCATCACCTTGTCTATTCTTAACCACTTGTAGCAGATCAAGTACAAATTAATGTCCTTGATTTACCACTTGCAAGTATGCACCATCTATATCAATTGTAAAAATTACCACATGTAGAACACAATATCACTTGTAGGAATGTTACGTCTACATCACCATTTTACCAATCAAAATGCCGATTCCTGCTTCACACTTACCAACCTGGAAGCTCCGGCGTAGTCATACAACCTGTAAACATCCAAACACTATCAAAAACTTTCAAACAAAAACTTCAATCATTAGAAAAATGCCGATTCCTGATCCACGATATAAACTTGGGATCTCCGGCATAGTCCTTAGACTATCATGGAAAACAAACTTCCACCCAAGTCTTATTTGACTTGGTGGCTTCCAATTCCTGAGCAGTAGGGTTGTAGGTTGCCTTTTTAGTTGCATAAAAATCTTTAACCCCCTTTACTTTCCCATCAATCATTTTCTTGAAAATTTTCTTAACATTTTCATTAAATGTTTTTTCAATATCAAAATCTGAGCTTTCTACTTTATCAACCATTTGTTTAATCTCTTCCACACTCAGTGATTTAATGTCAACATCATTCATCAAATCTTTGATCTCATCTTGTGACTCCTCTGATTTTGTGGAATCAGATTCATCGCCAGATTGTACATCTGATTTTTTAACAATCCATTTTTGATTGTCTTTTGCACTCTTTTTGTACAATTTTTTAGAATTTTCACCAACTTCATTCTTTGAATTTTCAAAAGTTTTGAAGTTTGTAGTTAGTGATTCATTCTTTTCAACCACTTTTTCTTTAAGTTTTTCAGATACTCCCTGTTTTCTATTGACTTTGTTTGGACAATTGTGAGCGATGTGTCCAACCACTTGACATTGAAAACAAGTTCGTGTGTCTTTTGATTGAAAAACTCCAATTGGATGAAAAACTCCAGTTCCTATTCTTTTTCTTTCAGCAAGGAACTCTTGATTTGATAAGCTATTTGACTCCTCTTCATAGCTTTTTCCTGCAACATATGTCATTTTTGATTTAAAATCTCTAACATATTTTTCATTTTTACGATTTTCAGGTGGAGTAAAACCAAGACCTTTCTTTTTGTAACTACAATTTTGATTTGTTTTCTTTTGAAAACTAGAATCAGAATTGTAATTCTTTTTTTCCTTTTTTCTTGTTTAACCTTTGTTGAACTCTAGAAGTATATTTTTTAGGTTTTTCAATAGATTTTAGATCCTTAATTTCAGAAAAATTAATTTCCTTCATTCTGAAAACCTTTTTAATCATGTCAAAACGAACACTTCTAATCGGAAACTCTTTGTCAGAGTATAATTTGTCCGAATCATTTAAAGTATATGCAACTTCAAATGTTTCATCATCCAAATTTGCCTTTGATAGCAAAAATTCTTTACTGTAAGACCGTTTTTCCGACAACTTTGAACTGTTGACTGACGAACTTGAACCCCCAGATTCAAACTTTGACTCAGACACCTCCTCAGTATCCAACACCTGATCGACCACCTTTTTTATTAACTCAGACTCATGATCAGTATCAGACGAGGTAAACGTGATATCAATGTTATCTGGTAAAACGTCAATTGTCTCGGATTTTAACTTTATATTGACTGCTTTTTCGACTTGCTCCTCATTTGGTTTTCTAGGAGAATACCCTTCCCAGATAGGAGGCGGACACTTGTTGTATTTAACAGTCAATTTCTTACCAGTCTCATTCTTTTGCTTCTCATCCTGAAATGCTTCAAAACCTGCAACAGTAGGATAAACTCGATCAATAACATAATCAGAACAAGAATAACTCAGTAATAACCTTCTGATCCTTTCATTCTCAATCTTTTCTTTCTCCAACTCTTGCTTTAGATTAGCATTTTCTTCGATGTAATGATTAATTGCCTTTTGCTTTGCCATCAACGTAGAATTTGTCATCGTTAAAGCTTTTTCTCTTTCAGAGTTTGTTGTTTGAAGACCTGTCACAGTTCTGTTCAACACACTATACGATTCTTTCACATAGCTGATGTCAGATAGTAGCTTTTCTATCAGTCTTTCTCTATCAAACAGAGTCACATCTTTTTCTTCACAACTCTTGCAAATTTCCAAACATTTCTTACAAGGCTTTTCAACTTCAACAATCTTCTCAATCTCAATTGTTTTTACCACTTCAATTACTTTTTCTACATCCACACTTTTAACTTCTTCAGTTTGAAAAACAGTTTCAACCTTCTCATCTTGTTGTTGTTCTTTTGCAGCTTGTTTCTCCTTCAGTTTCTCCATGCGATCTGCAAAATAGAAATGAAAACTTTCAGGAGAAAGATGTTTTTTAGCAATATTAATATGTTTCTCTTCCTCATTATCACTGTTACTCTCCATTGGTGTTTGATCAAACTCTACGGATTTTTCAGAATCAGCATCTGAAATACCAGAATCAGATGGTGTTTGATCAAAAACAACTTCTTTTTCTGAAGTATCCTCATTTTGCACACTCTCATCTGTACTTAATGATTCAGAATCAGCACTTTCTGAACTTTCTTCAGATGTAATCGATTGATCTTTCACTTTTTCACCAATTGAACTCATCCAAGTAGCAAACAAATCTGGTTCTCTAACAATCTTTGCAATGAAAGCTTTGAAATCCCCCTTTTCATCAACAAACATATCCCAGCTGAATCCTTCAGGTAGTTGTTCATCATTTTGGTCCACTAAACATGCTGTGCTGTTAGAAGAAATGTAGTTGCTCCAGTTGAAATCTACCAAACATCCTTTCTTTGAATCTTCAATCTTTCTACCATGAGCCGTCTGTAATTCTTGTGTCTGACCAACTTGCTGATAAATGGCTTTCCGGTAGTAGTCATCTTTTCCAAATGGATTCTGAGCACCACTAACTTCTCTGTTTTTGCACTCCCGCTTAAAATGACCTTTTTCCCTGCACCTGAAACAAGTAACTTTAGATTTATCAAAACCTAAAGTAGAAACACAAGCATCAAGAAAATCATTTCTCCCGGTAATTGTCTTGAACTTTTCAGCACGTCTAAGAACACTTGCAAGACACCATTTGATATCCATTAGTTCCATCTCTTCTGCATCTATTTGGTCGTAATCCTCTTTGGTAAGCATAGGATTTCCAATTCGACTAGCCACTAATCCTTCATATGAGATAAGCACGGAACCAAGTAATGCCATATGATCTTTCGCAATGTCTTCAGAAAAACTTTGACCTTCTGGAAGATTTAGAGCTATGTTGCATTGAATCACACAACCATTTCCCATCTTTGTGCTTTGAGACTGAAAACTTTCTGATGAAGTCTTTGGATTGACACTTGGATAAGATGAGAATCCACTGCTGCTTTTGTTTGAGCTTTGATCAATCTTTACTGTAGTATCCCCAACACTGTATGCAGTCTGTATTTTTGGACTTTTCTCATCTTCTGAAATAGGAACACTACCCTTGTAGTACATCTTTACATCTTGTTGACCACTTGGATTATTCATCCTTGCAATCTTTTGCTGTTCCAAATCCTGACTTTCAATCTTTTCAATGAACTGAGAGATCGACAACCTATCATAAACTCCAGTATTTTTCAGTATCATCAAATAAGTTCCCCACTCTTTCTGAGGTAATGCATCAGCAAGTTTATCCACCCATTCCTCATTTTCTTTTGTGATGTTCATCATCGACATTGTTCGTACTAAGTGACAGTATCGTTCAATAAGTTTCTTCGTATCTTCTCCGGGCAAACTTGTGAACAAATCAAACTCTTTTTTAATCAATGCCTTCTTGCTTTTAATCATACTTGTACTGCCTTCAACCTTGATTTTTAAAGCATCCCATATTGATTGTGATGTTTTGTCATGTTGAAGTAGTATGAAGATGTCTTCTTTGATGGCCTGTTGAAGCAAACTGATCATCATCTTTTCAGCTCGATATATTTCCCGTTCTTCCTTACTAAAATATGAAAGCTGTTTTTTAGTCTGCATTTCAGTTCGTGGTAGAGCATACTTTGTCAGAATACATTCCCATGATCTTAGATGATTTGCTTGCACCCAGTTTTCGAATCTATCTTTCCACCCATAGTATTCCTCAATTCCCATAAGCTTCGGGGGTTTCTGAGTAGTCCCCGTTTCATTTTCTGAATTCATGTTCTGAGTAATGGAAGATGAACTGGACGATGTTGCAAATGCGTTGTGAAAATCGTTATCCATGTTTTAATCACTTTCAAGCGAACTGGTCAATTGAACAATCTTTGAAGCGAAATGATCAAGCTGATTGAAGCGAGACTAATCAATTCTTTGAAGCGAAATCGTTCAAGCGAAACTGTCTGAAATGAGAATCCTGAAGCGAAAACCTTGAAGCGAAACACTGAAGCGAAAACGTTGAAGCGAAATGTTAAGTGTCACTTGAAAGTTCAAGCGAAATCGTTCAATGAAGCTTTGTTCTTCAAGCGAAATCCATTCGAAGGTCGATTTTGATCACTTTTAAGTCAAATTTTGCTATGAAACTTTCAAGGGTTTGTTATCTTGTACTTTTAAACAATCCGTGAGAAATTGAATAGTTTTTGACCGTGAAAAATTTCTGAACTGATGAAAGAAGATGTAGAAGTAAGAGATTTTGAACTGTTTCAGCTGAATTTTGCAGAAATCCTCCTCCAGGCTCTGATACCAATTGTAAGGACCGTGTTCGCGACCTAAATGAGTCGGTTCAGAGGAATTCCATCAAATACAGGTGCGGAAAACAAATATTTGACCTATAAACAGTTGAATCTTCACTTTAACACTGATTTGTATTGATATGAAAGCAATTACAATCAGTTCTCACACCGGCAGCACCTCGGTATGGAAATCTCACAAAAACAACATATGATTTCGCTTGACCTTGATCTCCTATATATAGAGATTAGGATTTCGCTTCAGCATAACTCAAGCGAAATCTTAACATGTTGATTTCGCTTGAGTAGCTTCAAGCGAAATCTCTTCAACATCTAAATGTTCAAGGGAAATCTCACTAACTCTATCACATTTTCTCGTTCTACGTGCCCTGATCTATTCTAACTAATCTAAGACTCGATACAAGACGAAGTCAACAGATGTAGTGCACCAACATAAATTTTTGGAACTAAAATGTAATTGTTAGTTAGAATGTAAGTATGGACTTGTATGTGTAGTGAATTGATTTTTAATGGGTGTTATGATAAACGGGGATCATGACTAGCCAAAAATAGTAAAACAATGTCATTGACAAAAATTTAGTGTCCCGGGTAATGTCCGGTTATCCGGTTAGGTACCGTCCCGTTAAAGTGTTTAATTAGTCCACATAATGTCTTTTATAGATATTTTTGTAACACAAATTATTCCCGGCACTTAGGAAAGTATATAGGACCATTCTACCATCTTTTTGTACTTTGCTAGCATAATACAATGCTGAATTTTAATAATACAACAACAACAACAACAACCATACCCAGTAAATCCCACAAATAGCAAAGCTACTTATAGGGTCTGGGGAGGGTGGGATGTAGGCAGACCCTGCATTTTAATAATAAATGCAGAATTCTGCATTTATAGCATGTTTTTGGCACTTCCCGGCACTATAACTATCACCTAGTGACGCAGTTTT
This sequence comes from Helianthus tuberosus, assembly GCA_030545235.1. NCBI lineage: Eukaryota > Viridiplantae > Streptophyta > Magnoliopsida > Asterales > Asteraceae > Helianthus > Helianthus tuberosus. Next base: position 37,771,031 of record CM060436.1, read on the forward strand.
ATGGTCCTCACTCCCCTACACTCCATACTAGTGTAGTACCCTGTCCCTGGCTCATACTGCCATAATAACATTGTCTGCCTATGTGCTGGCATTGTCAGCATTATTTCTGAATCAACCGTTCAGTGTGTTAACTGTGCTGTGTGCATCAAGTATGTCACTAATGTTTGTGTGTAATGAACGGAGTGACTGTATAAAATATGATGCATGTGTGTGTATGATATAAAAATCATAAAGCAGCTCAAGTTGTCAGTTGTAACCAAGCACAGTCATTAAGCACGTAATTAGAATTAATTAATTGTACAGTACCTGTAATTGTGAGGGTTGTCACAAAGATAACATAATTATTACAGGTAAGATCTAGTCAAATTGTTCTGTTCCGACAACTCAGATTTTTATTACAGACAATTGTTTATTGTTCTAGGTCTTTCCTAGCCTCGATTTCACAGCAAGCTAAGCAAATAAGCATCCTAAGCACCTGTCACATACGTTAAAGTAAAAGCCAATACACATAGTGTAAAGGTGAGCATACAAGTTTAATAGATATAATAGAGTTCGAAATTGTTACGTATAACTAGCATGTACACAGTGTAAAATGAGGCATGTTAGTTATCGACATGAACCTATCGATACCAATGACTCCGGGTTGACTGCCCAAGGCAGTTCGTAATACACACTCACCACTGTGAGCCATGTAACAAATTGTCCTTAACAACCCCTGAGTGAACAGGTGCTGAGTCCAAACAAATAGTACTACCGTTGCTAAGGCAGGTAGACAACATTCCATGTGTAAACATAACAAACAAGCATTCATTAAGTCACGTATAACATGCAGTAACAGTTAGCGTTAAAGTATTGCGTAGTGTGTTCGATGTGATTTAGAATAAGTAACGTATGTAACACCCAAAGTGCGTAAAGCAAAAAGGGATCGAGTATACTCACAGCAATTGGTGGATTGAAGGGAGCGCTAGAGAGTAAGGTTAGCCAGAACAAATTGATAGCATAACGATAAGCGACGCGTAAAACGAAACAAGTGACAGGGAGTCGAATAGCAGTCCGATCGGATGTCAGTCCGTTCGGGCAGCCGGTCGTTCGGGTGACAGTCCGCTCGAATGGTCATCCAATCGGGTGACCTTTCGAGTGGATTGTTACTTCCTTTGGGAAGGATGTGTTTATGTATGATGGCTTGTCTTTTGAAGTTTTTGTTGTAGCATTTTGAGAACAAATTCTAGGCAGGACGGTCACTCGATCGGATGGCAATCCGATCGGGTGGCAACCCTCGTGCTTTGAACCTATTGGAAATTGTTTAAGCATGGAGGTCTGATCATTACATGGTCGAGTGGTAGTCCGATCAGGTGGTAATCCGATCGGGCAGCACTTCGTTCAATGTTCATCCCTCAAGTTTGAAAATAAAAGTTGAGTGTGGGGCCAGGGTGCATGTCGATCGGGTGACCACCCGATCGGGTGACAATCCGATCGGACAGCAGTCTGATCGGGCGGCACTCCGTTCTGGTGTCCCAGTCGTTTTCTTCCTTGGTCATTTTGATAGTTTGTCATTTTATCGAGATGATTTGACAATGTGTTAGACAACAGAAACCTTGTCAATACTTGGTACTCCTGATCGGACAGGAATCACCCAAATCCGACCAGTTAACTGTTCGAGACGGTGTTCCATGTTTAACCCGAAATCGGTAGTCTCGTGGATAGAATCCAGATCTTGAACCAACACAACCACAAGAATGAGTAGAAAGTTGGTACAAGCTCCGATTCTATCGGTTTTGAGTGTATTGAGTGTAAAAGAGTTGAAAGAAAGTTGGAAAACCATCTTTCAATCCTTTTCACCGTGAATATGTTTAGATCTATGAAAGATCTTTGTTTATTTGTGTGGAAATCATTCAGATCTAAGTTGTTCTTTGTGGATTGAAGTCAAAACATGAAGTTCTTAAGAACACCATGATGACATCATCCTAGGACACCTCAAATCTAGTGATTTCACGGTTAAAAGTTAAGATTCAAAAGATAGAAAGGTGTAGGAGTGCGTATAGATCAAGAAAGTACAAAGATTAGGTTGAAAACTTACAAGATTTGAGAGAAATCGGAGAAAAAGGCTTGAGTGTGGCTGGTTCGAGCAGAGAGATGTCACTTACCAAAAGTAGTAACAAGTGAGGTATTTATAGGGTTTCCCAAAGTGGAAAGGGCTAGTCGATCGAGTGGCAGCCTAATCGAATGGCTGGCCGATCGAGCGGCAGCTCGATCGAACGGCTGGTCGATCGGCTGGTCACTTGGTCAATTAGCCACTTGGTTCGATTGTTCGGTGCGACGAGTTTTGCCGTTTCGATTGCGAATGCGAGCGTTTCGTTGCGATAGAGTTTGCTAGTCAAATTACTTTTAATCCCAACTACTATATCAACATACAATCATCCTTAATTGACTTGCGTTTAGTGCTTGCTATTCGATTGCGATTGAGTTTCGAATGCGTTTCGATTAATCACCACCACATAACATAAATAAACATGCACAAGTAACACATAAGGCACACACACATGTATAACCATATCCAGAACGCGTAATTCGAGTTGTGAGTGCGATTGCGATAGTGATAAATCGATAAAACATGCGATAAATATCGAATAAACTTCGATTATTAATAAGTACTCCACATAATACAACTAACGTAAGACATAAAATATATTATCTACAAGTCAAAGAAGTCAAACAGGAATTGAGCAAGGAGCGACAGATCGCAATTAGCAATCTTGTCTTCCTTTGACTTCAATCTTGACTTTGACTGTTGAAACACGGGGTGTTACAGCCTCCCCTAGTTAAGGGAATTTCGTCTCGAAATTAGGCTGAAGCCGTAACAAACAACTACGGATACTTCGCCTTCATGTCCCTTTCGAGTTCCCAAGTGAACTCTGCGCCCCGTTTGCCTTCCCATCGAACTTTCACAATAGGAATGCACGAGCGTCTGAGCTGCTTGGTTTGGCGGTCCATGATTTTGACAGGCTTCTCCACGAAGTGTAGTGTCTCGTTTATTTGGAGGTCATCAAGAGGTACAATTAAATCATGTTCAGCCAGGCACTTTCGGAGGTTCGAAACGTGGAAAGTCGGGTGAACGTTACTAAGTTCCTCCGGTAGTTCGAGTCTGTAGGCGACTTTTCTGATCCTTTCCAGAATCTTAAAAGGTCCAACATATCGAGGCGCTAGTTTCCCTCTCTTGCCGAATCTGACCACACCCTTCCAAGGTGATACCTTTAGGAGTACGTAGTCGCCAACGTCAAATTCAAGGGGCTTGCGTCGTCTATCGGCGTAACTTTTCTGTCGACTTCGGGCTTTCAGTAGATTGTCTCGAATTTGGAGGACTTTGTCAGTCGTTTCTTGCAATAGCTCAGGACCGGTTGTCGCAACCCCCGATCCCTGATTTCCGGGAACGGGCGGACGCGAGCTCAGTGGTGGTATCAGTGTTATTTAGTCTTGCAACGGAATTTACATCAGGACCGTAGTTAGGAAATGTTTATCAGAGTAAAACCACCTCATTTAATATTAATAATCACATGGGTAAAACCCAAGTTTCTTATTACAATACATTTATAGGGACAAACCCTATTTTATGGAATTTAAAACATCGTTTATTAGGTAAGTTTTATAGCCACATTTTCCCAAGCCTTCAGTGCTTTCCAGCTGGCTTTTCACAATTTGGCTGTCACATTTTGTTACCTGAAACATGTTTTAAAAATATTTGTCAGCGGGAAATATTGGTGAGTGAATCCCAGTTTAATCAAGTTTAAATAAAAAGTCACAGTGAACAGTATTGAGAGCGATCACATTGTTTATGTCTACACAATTACTCCATTAGTACTGTCAATCCACTGACTTGTGGGTCATATTACACATTGGCTAACTCATTGTCCAATTGTAACGTATTGTCATCCTCGACTTACTACTCACAGTGTAGTACATTTTGTATACAAAACCCCAACATACCGGCAGTAATTGAAGAACTACAAAGACTCAATCACTGCTAAATTTCATGGTAAAACATTTAAGGTTTGGTAAAACATTACCAAAAAGGTTAACAAAAAGAGGATAAACTCACATTGCTATCTTAGACTTCACGTAAGGGTTTCTTAGATATAATCTATAATTTATACAAATGTACATTAGTTAGTACCATAACCCTTTGTAATTATTAATGATACCCTCCCCGAGACGGTATTCCAACAACTACGTCGGGCAGAACCACGACAGTTGTTACGGAATTCTAAATCAATCGGGCAGCGTAATTATTACGAAACTGGGGTTATAATACTTACAACGGAGCAGAACCTCGCTAATTAGGGGTATAATACCCGACTATTATGCTTATAACTTCATAAATTCGAGTTGAGAAAGAAAGAATGAACGACGGAAAGTGAAAACCCGTCGTCTGCTTATATAGTGCCTGATTCTAGTCCTCATGCGGCCCACGTAAAACACAGACCAGGGTTACGCGGCCCGCGTCAACCCTGGTCAACAGAATAGCTTGGCTGAGTCGTTGTGTAGGTCCACCACGATGTCTACACGTGTCGGCCTAGGATGTCTCCGCGTTTGATGATCTCTAGCGGCCCGCGTAAGCTTAATCGATATCTCACGCGGCCCGCCTGAACTAAAGAAGTCAACGAAGTCCAGTCTACACCCTCATACCGCTCGCGTAACTGGTTGGGGTGGGTCTACGCGGCCCGCCTCAACTTATAATTTCTTGTTTTTAATTTATATTATATGTTATAACATAATTCGGGCTCGGTTTTCATATACGGGGTGTAATATAAGACATATTGAGACATTCTAAAATATAATAGGTTGTCAGAAATATTATGAGAGTGTCGGTTTTACCGAGGGTTGTTACATTCTCCCCACCATGTTTTAGAGCTCGTCCTCGAGATCTACTGAAACAAGTGCGGATATTTATTTTGCATTTCTGATTCAAGCTCCCAGGTGTACTCAGGTCCTCTTTTGGAATCCCACTTCACTTTGACTAGAACTAGTCTCTTATGCTTGAGATTCTTGACTTTCATGTCTTCAATCTGTAGAGGCCTTTCTACAAACTTGAGTTGTTCATTTACCTCTATATCCTTAATAGGTACTATCAGGGATTCATCAGCTAAACACTTTTTGAGATTAGATACATGAAACACGTCATGTATTCCTGCCATTTCCTCTGGCAGTTGTAGTTGATAGGCTACTGGTCCTATTCTTCTAATAATCTCAAAAGGTCCAACATACCTGGGACTTAGCTTTCCCCTTTTTATAAATCTTACCACTCCTTTCCAGGGAGAGACTTTCAATAATACTTTATCTCCTACTTGAAATTCCAATGGCTTACGTCGGTTATTAGCATAACTCTTCTGTCGATCACGTGCTGCTTTCAATCGTTCCTTGACTTGAATGATCTTGTCGGTTGTTTCTTGCACTATCTCAGGTCCAGATAGTTGCTTTTCCCTAATTTCTGCCCAACAGACTGGGGTTCGGCACTTTCATCCATAAAGTGCTTCGAATGGTGCAGCATTGATACTTGTGTGATAACTATTATTATAAGAAAATTCTATTAAAGGTAAGTGATCGTCCCAATTACCTCCAAAATCAATTACACAAGCTCTAAGCATGTCTTCCATCGCCTGAATTGTTCTTTCACTCTGTCCATCCGTTTGTGGATGATAAGCCGTACTTAGCTTTAACTTGGTTCCCATTGCTTTTTGGAAACTTGACCAGAAATGAGATGTAAAGCGACTATCCCTATCAGAAACAATTGATAAAGGAATACCATGTAAAGAAACAATTTCATTTACATACAATTTAGATAATTGTTCCATACTAATTGTTTCCTTCATTGGTAGGAAATGAGCTGACTTGGTTAGTCTATCTACAATCACCCAGATTGTATCATTACCTTTCCTTGTCTTGGGTAATTTAGTAACAAATCCATTGTTATTAATTCCCATTTCCAAATTGGCATTTCTAATTGCTGTAACAAACCTGAGGGCTTCTGGTGTTCAGCCTTAACTTGTGAACAAGTTAAACATTTAGAAACATAGACTGCTATGTCCTTTTTCATTCCTATCCACCAGAAATTTTTCCTTAAATCCTGGTACATTTTATCACTTCCTGGATGCATCGTATACTTAGATTTATGGGCTTCTTCTAATATACAATGACGTAGATTTCCTAATTTAGGTATCCACATTCTCTTTTTATGGAATCTCCAAATTCCATCTATTCCTTGTTCCAATTCTTTTAGCATACCTTTTAGCTTTTCAGTATCTTCCTTGATTACTGATTCTTGTGCTTCTCTTATTTGATCATTTAAATCTACTTGCAGATTTAATTTAAGAGAACGTACCCTTTTTTTGGCTTTTCATGATATTTTCGGCTTAAAGCATCTGCCACTATATTTGCTTTTCCTTCATGATACTGGATATCACAATCATAGTCGCTAAGCAATTCCATCCAACGTCTTTGTCTCATATTCAATTCCTTTTGTTTGAAAATATACCTTAAACTCTTATGATCGGTGAATACAGTAAACTTACTACCATAAAGGTAATGTCTCCAAACCTTAAGAGCAAAAAATATAGCTCCTAATTCTAAATTATGGGTTGAATAATTCTCTTCATGATTCTTAAGTTGTCTAGATGCGTAAGCTATAACCTTTTGGCGTTGCATCAACACACATCCATAACCTAATCTAGAAGCATCACAATAGACTACGAAGTCTTCAGTTCCTTCTGGTAATGCTAATATGGGTGTATGGGTTAATCTTTGCTTAAGAATTCTAAAGGCTTCTTCTTGTTTTAATCCCCATTCAAACTTAACAGATTTACAGGTTAGCTTAGTTAAGGGAATGGCTATTCTAGAAAAATCTCGAATAAATCTTCTATACTAACTGGCCAATCCTAAGAAACTTCTAACCTCAGTTGGAGACTCATGGGTTTTCCATTTAGTAATTGCCTCAATCTTTGTTGGATCCACATGAATTCCTTCATGATTGACTAAATGTCCAAGGAATTGTACTTGTTCTAACCAAAATTCGCACTTTGAAAACTTAACATAAAGCTTTTCCTTTCTTAATAAACTTAAAAGTGTGTGCAAATGCTTTGCATGATCCTCTTTATTCTTAGAGTAAATTAGAATATCATCTATGAATACAATTATGAATTTATCCAAATATGGCTTACATATTCGATTCATCATGTCTATAAATGCAGCTGGGGCATTGGTTAAACCAAATAGCATGACAGTATATTCATAATGGCCATACCTTGTTCTAAAAGCGGTCTTAGGAATATCCTCTTCCTGTACCTTTAATTGATGATATCCTGATCTTAAATCGATTTTAGAGAAAAATCGAGCTTCTTGCAATTGATCAAACAGATCATCAAATCTCAGTAATGGGTACCGATTCTTAATCGTGACTTTGTTTAATTCATGGTAATCAATGCACATCCGCATTGATCCGTCCTTCTTTTTAACGAACAATGGCGACGAACTCGGTTGTATGAATCATTTTTTCAACAATTCATCTAATTGTTTCTTCAATTCTTCCAGTGAGCTAGGGTTCTGTATCAGTCTCCATCCTTGTTTTTCTAATAAGGCCAGATTTCAATCAGCGGGTGCCAAACGGTAAGGTGCTTTGGCAATTGGTGCTGTTCCTGATAGCAAATGAATTCTGAATTCAACTTCTCGGTCTGGAGGTAGTCCTGGTAATTCTTCTGGAAAGACGTCTGAAAACTGAGATACTACTGGAATATCTTTTAAATCCTTTCCTTTAGTGTTAGTGATTATGGAAATCAAATACACTATAGAACTTTTTCTTATACAACTTGCAGTTTTCATCACATAGATAAATTTAGTAGACCTAGAAGGTTTATCTCCATTAATTGTGATCGTTTTACCTTTTGGTGAATTTACTTGAATTAACTTTTGATCACATAAAATACTGGCTTTATTGGCTATTAACCAATCCATTCCTAAAATAACATTGAATCCTACCAGATTCATGGGATATAGGTTTGCTATAAATTTCTGATTAAAAATTTCTATGCTTGCTCCCTGCAAGATTTCAGAAATCCTAACAGTTTCTCCATTGGCTGTCTCTACTAAGCATTCTTGTGGTAGTTTAGTTAATGATTGACTTAGAATTTTGCAAAATGAAGTATTAATAAAACTTTGGTTTGCACCAGAGTCAAATAATACTTTAGCAAAGACATCATTAACTAAAGACGTACCAGCTATGATGTAACAACCCGCACTTTCGTGCGGTGTTACTACTCGATATACTCGTTACGCCTAGCACCAGAGATTCGGATCATAATGTAACTATATCGCATACATCGCTATTCGAAGGATAATCGCATATTTTCGCAATACATTACCACTACATCACATCGCAACACACAATAACGTTCACGATGACATCGAGAAAGGACCTATACTACCCTCCTTGATGGCCGTGAAACGTCGCTAATAATCGCACACTCGAAACGAAAACCGATTGTTATATAGAAACTTTGAAATATGGATACGTAAATACGATCCCTAGTGATGTATACGCATATATAATAACAATATAAACTAACTATAGAAAGCGCGTACTCCAAAAACTATCGCAACGCTCGAAAAACGGAGAAGTTCCCCGTGCCGGAGTGGCCATCCGAATGGGTCGGCCATCCGAACGGATGGGCCATCTAACCCAACGTTCCCATTTCTTCTCTGTTGCCTATAAATAGCCTGTCACATCACTCAAACAGTGATGTGACAGCTCCCACTCGACCAAGCACGCTTTAGGACCCTTTTCCCTCGATTCCTCGCGATTCCGGTAAGATTTCAACCTAAAACTTGTACTTCTATGATCTACACTCAATTCTACATCATTCTATCTTTCAAAACTCAATTTCTAACCGTGAAATCTACTGATTTGAGGTGTTTTAAGGTGATGTCACCAAGAGTTCATATGAACTTCAAGTTGTGACCTCATCCTACCATAAACGACTCAGATCTGGGTGATTTCCACATGTTTTGATAACAAATCTCACCTAAATCTATGTATTTAACCAAGGAACTGTGCGATTTCGAGTTAAACATGAGATACCGTCAAGAACGGCCAGATCTGATGGAACGGGGTGATTCCCGGCCGTTAGAACGGGTCGAAACTGGTGGAATTTCAATTGTTAATACAAAATTACACTGTCCCAGTAAAAACCGCATGTATTCCTTCCAAGAACACTAAAAAACAGTGATCGGAACGTTAAAACAGACGTGTCATCCGAACGGATCGCATGTCATCCGAACGGATCACAATTCGAATGGATCACATGTCATCCGAACGGATGACAGCAAGTTGACCAGTCAACAGGTTATCCGACCGGATAGCTTGTCATCCGACCGGATGACAGCCATCCGATCCAAATCAGCATATCATCCGACCGGATGGGCCATCCGAACGGATGAGCACCATCCGACCAGTTAACGGACATTTTCGATTCTATTCTCACTTAACCGTACATCGTTCGCTATATCATTCAGTGATTAACGCAGACGTACTCGCAACCGATCCAATCAAGTTGTATCCTCGCTAAATACGCACTGTGAGTATACTTGACCCCCCTTTTAATCGCATTTTGGGTGCAACATACGTTTCTAACAAATCGAACTTATCAAACGAATTATTCAATCAATCGAATTATCACTTGCGAATAACTTTATGCATAGATATATGTGATGCTAGTCGCATATGTGCTAGGGCTTATACTCGCGACGTCCCACCACGACTAGTATAGTACTATTGCGCCCGACGGGGTCTAGTTTGCCATCGCATATTCGAGCATCGAGGACTTAGTTGGTAGTATCAGCTTTGTGAGTATATATGTCGTGTGTTACGTTTATGCATATGGAATTTCGCTACACTTTTTAATCTATTACGCTATACATATCAAACCTGTATACTCGCCAATACTTTTGTATTGACAAATATTTTAACGTATGTTGCAGGTTAGATCGCAGACTATATCAAATCAAGCTAGGAAGTCTAGAAACTCAACTAAAATCTAGGTTGTCGGATTTGTATTGTTCGAGAGGACAAGAAATCTGTGATAACTTATGTGATTGTATTATTTGTTAGTATGGGATAACGAATGTATTAAATATTATCGCAATATAGTTGTTATGGATTCTCTTGAGCAATCTGATTCGCTTAGTGTCGCGCCCCGATGATTCCGCCATCGGTTGGGGTGTGACAGATTGGTATCAGAGCCATAACTATAGGGAATTAGGCAAGACTCGACCTAGTCCGGGTCGACGTCTTAGAAATCGACCTAATCTATAGTCTAAGTACCAACAGGCCGACTCGTACGAACCAGTAGGGTTTGTATAGGACCTACTTGATACTCTCGATCGAAATTGCTAAAAGCTACAACGTTGTGTGAACACCGCGTACTACAGTTTCACACGAAGAAGCCTTTCCTAAGGCTGACACAACACACGTGATTTCGAAAATACTCGCATAACGAAATTGAGTGATCCAATCGAGATCAGGTGTGAAAACCAAGAACTCTCGACGAGATCGCTCACTCAGCGCATTTTTCTAGCATGAGAACTTTTCATCGAGTTAGGAGTGACATCCACATCTCGACGAAAGTCTCCATTTCAGAATCTAGTGGAACTCACGAATTTATTCGAAGAGCATAACCACAATCAGGAACGAAGCTGTTAAGTCAGGGGTGAAACCCGTACCTTAATAAGCCGTTCCACTCTCTAAATTGGTTTTCAAAAAGCTCTCACCAAGGACTCAACTATCATGATAACTCGAGCCATGTGATGACTAGGAAGACGAATGCCATGAGCTGCATCCCAGTGGAAGCATGGAGTCTTCTAGGTCAACGCGCGTGCACGAACTTGTTAAATATAGTTGGGTTACCTTGGGTAGTCGACGCCTAAACACCCAAGGCACTCTATCATACGACCGTCGCTTTTACAACTGGTTGGAACGTATTTACGTTGTTCCTCGATTTAACGATTTTCACTCCCTGCTTTATAAACGCACAATTCGCACAGCCATCGCAATCTAAAACGAAACCCGAATGTTCGCAACAAAACTAATGCATAATCTATCGCCTTCGCTCTCGTTTTCTCACCTCAACGCGTCCTTGCTTATTCTAAATCAACTGGTATGTGTATAATTACAAATTACAATTATATAAATACATATAAATACGTATAAACAACAAGTCATTATGTGAGAACTTAGGGATTTCGTGTCTCCTATGTGACTCCTATGTGATTCGCATTACTATTATACTATCGCATCAAGTTTTGAACGCACTCAAACGCATCGCAAAACTAAAAAATCATTATGATCGAATCTCATTCCAAGTCTCTTCCTGTCTAGATGCCTTCCAACGACTCTACCTTGAGACGAACAGCTAGGAGAAGAGCCAAACGAAGCGCCGATAAGAGGATTGCATCACTTGTGACCAAGGAAGTGGTCAAGCTTATTCCTCAAATTGTCGCTCGAGTGCACTCTCTCAGCAACTCTCGAGCCTCGGAAGACTCCAAGACGGAAGCGCCGCAATCTGTTTTTCTTTACAAACACTTCAAAGCCTGTGAACCGATGGAATTCACGGGTGAAGGAGGTGCGACTCAACTACTCCAGTGGTTCGATTCTATCGAAGTTACACTTCGTCAAAGTGGGTGTCCCGATAGTTTCCGTACTACTTGCGCTACCGGAGTATTTCAATCACGAGCACTCGACTGGTGGACCGCCGAACGTAACAAACGTGGAATCTCTGCAGCTTACGCTCTCTCTTGGGATGAGCTGAAAGAGCTCATGAAGGAAGAGTACTGTCCTCCTCACGAAGTTCAGAAGCTGGAAGACGAATTTTGGAAAATCAAGCAATTCGAAAGTGACAACACTGGCTACAACGCAAGGTTCAAACAGCTTAGCATAATCTGCCCAAGTCAAGTCAACACTCCAGAGAAAGCCATCGCGAAGTACATTCGTGGCTTGCCTGAGTGTGTGGGTGATTTTGTCGAAGCTGCAAGACCTGCTACCATCGAAGAAACCTACCGCTTAGCCGCAGAAATCAACAACAAACGACTCATAGAAGGGTTCTTCTCAAAGAATCCTGTCAAGCAAGCTTATCAAACAATCGCCATTAATTCTTCAGGCGATCATGTCGGCAATTCTTCTGACGAATCTGCTGACGATTCTTCTGACGAATCCGCTGGCGATTCTTCTGACGAATCTGCCAACGATTCTTCTAACAAATCTGCCGACGGATCTTCCGACAAATCGGCCAAAGATTCTACACGTGAGTCCTCAGACGAATCCTCCAACAACAACACCTCATCGCAAGACACCGACAAACCCAGCCGCAAACGAAAGACTTCAAGCCCGGACTCCTCAACAACCGAGCTGCTGCAGCCGAAGCCTCTTCAAACAGTCCCGGTGTTTCCAAAACGAGCTTACACTGGAACTCATCCTCAGTGTTACTCGTGTTCCTACCATCATCTAAGGGGCTGACTTTCGCTATTGCAATAACTGCAATCGTTACGGTCACTTCACCCGCAACTGCCGCATCGAACCGCGAACTTGAGTACAACAACAACAGCTCCAACAAAGGCCTTCAGCATCAAACATCGAGCAAGCGTAGGATAAAGTTGTAATGATACGATTTTCGACGTTAATTTCTAAGTTTTGAACCCACTCTATTACTCGATGTTGCCGCTATGCGTAACATTAACTCTCGTTTTCGTATTCTCTTTCACACTCTAGTCGTCGCACTTAGACTAAAGTCACACACATATTATATACTATATCATGAAATAATGTGTTTTACCCTCACTACACTCTTAGAACGAGGTACGATAAACGTGCAAGGAACGACTAATCACGGGTGCACACGGGATTATTTGGGTCAGTGCACGGAGATCGTAGTAAATTCTAAGGTGCCATAAGCGTTACGACGAAGTATGACACCAAACCACGGGATCTAAGTAGTAAGGGTCAAGCAAGGTGTGCTTTATCATACTACCGAAGTTCCGTGAAGAAAGTGCCACGTGGAGTTGAACGTTACTAGACCTATTATACTATTGCAATTATTTTCCACACATTACACTTAATCGTAAGGCGTAACAACTCAATCGCATCATCACAAGACTTGTCATAAGTCTGCAAACGCAGTGCAATCACCTCATCGATGGACTCTGGGGAGTCTACCTCGCAGGAAATTGCATCGACGCAAGGCTGGTCGTAAGTCTGTTGCAACAATCTCATCAAGTACATAAGCGCTCACGATATTGTTAAGTGAGGACCTATTCTACCCTCCTCAATAGCCGTGATGCGTCGCAACGTAACGTTAAGCTTATTCGAAACCAAGCTCAGCCAATCGCTTATCATGTGTATCTCGCAATCTCTATCACTTATTATGTGGATCTATATCGTTTGCTGTGTATCAATCCATTGCTATACCATTATCCGTGATACTTGTGTTAAGTTAGCACGTATGACCTCGCTTCACGAGATGAAGTTCATATGGTTAAAGCAAGGTGTTTTAGTCATATCAGCGGGCTTTCGTGGAAAAAGGCCATGCGAGGCCCGATGTTAGTAAACTCCGTGGTGTTAATCAATCAAATCGAACTGCATGAATCACGCATACCTCCATCGCTTGCAACGCAACAACTGCCGCTTATCGTACTTCGGTTATCATCTCCATCATTGTTGGTGTTGTGTTATTCGCTTAATCACCAAATCACTTATCGCTTATCGTTTATAGTTTACCGCTTATTCGCGTATCGCGTACCGCTCATCACTCGCTTGGTGTTCATTGCTGTCTGTGTGGTATTAGTACGCATGACATCGCTACACGAGGCAAAACTAACCTGGTTAAATGTGGTGTTTCACCATGTTAGCAAACTCCTGTGGAAACATGCCATGTGGGTTCAAAGTGAGATCTAATCGACATCGCGCTAATCGCTTATCGTCTACCGCTCGACGCCTATTCAGACACTACACATCTATGTTTCGTGTCACTAGGCTACTCGCACACGCTGATATAGCTACGTTCGCAATTCAAATAACCGGCTTAACCAATTCGATTCTATCTTATACTCGGTCCGACTTCCTATCGATTGGGCCAAGTAAACGCAATTCTATCGGTGACATATCGGCACACCTGACACCGCCTCACGAAACAGAAGTAATATGGGCAAAACATGGTGGATACGCCACTGGTACTTCCTATATATAAGTATTTTAATCATATTGACGAACTTCCGTGGGAAGGTGCCAAGTGGGGCTTGATGCTAAATTGTCTTTTTCAAACGGTTAAAACTGATTTTCTTATAAAACTTTTATTAAAAACCATGGGACAAGTGAAATTCCTCACAATGTGGAGGTAACATCGAATCAACTTAACTCCATGCCCAAGGGGAGCTTTAATGAGTCCAAGTTTTCCTTAAAACCTTTTGCAATATCAAAGACAAGACTTTCTTGAGACGTGGGTTCAACATCGAGTCCAGCTGAACCCATGTAGTAGGAGAGTTTTCGTAATCGCAGTTTTCATCTTCGAATTCCTTAAAATGTGTAAAACCTAAACTTCCTTGCAACGTTGGTTAACATCGACTCAGTTGACCATACGTTAAAAAGGAAATTGTTCGAGATTTCCATCCAAAGTTCCTTTTGAATATCTAAAACGAACGCTTCTCGTAACGTTGGTTAACGATCGACTCAGTTAATTTTACATCATGAGCAACCTTTTCAAGTCCTTTAAAATTGCAATCGCATCGAACTAACGAATTCTTCACGACATGAGGTACTGTGGAACGCCAACTCGTGGGATATTACTTTTGTCGTTTACGTCGCCTTCTTGCTATCACAATCGATCTCTTATTCGAAGCACTCTCGTTCGTCAACTCACGGTCAAATCACTCGCTGTATCGCTACTCATACAAGAGCAACTCTCAGAAGTCTATCTATTGGATTAATTTCGGGGCGAAATTTCCTAAAGTAGGGGAGACTGTAACAACCCGCACTTTCGTGCGTTGTTACTACTCGATATACTCGTTACGCCTAGTACCAGAGATTCGGATCATAATGTAACTATATCGCATACATCGCTATTCGAAGGATAATCGCATATTTTCGCAATACATTACCACTACATCACATCGCAACACACAATAACGTTCACGATGACATCGAGAAAGGACCTATACTACCCTCCTTGATGGCCGTGAAACGTCGCTAATAATCGCACACTCGAAACGAAAACCGATTGTTATATCGAAACTTTGATATATATGGATACGTAAATACGACCCCTAATGATGTATATGCATATATAATAACAATATAAACTAACTATAGAAAGCGCGTACTGCAAAAACTATCGCAACGCTCGAAAAACGGAGAAGTTCCCCGCGCCGGAGTGGCCATCCGAATGGGCCGGCCATCCGAACGGATGGGCCATCCGACCCAACGTTCCCATTTCTTCTCTGTTGCCTATAAATAGCCTGTCACGTCACTCAAACAGTGATGTGACAGCTCCCACTCGACCAAGCACGCTTTAGGACCCTTTTCCCTCGATTCCTCGCGATTCCGGTAAGATTTCAACCTAAAACTTGTACTTCTATGATCTACACTCAATTCTACATCATTCTATCTTTCAAAACTCAATTTCTAACCGTGAAATCTACTGATTTGAGGTATTTTAAGGTGATGTCACCAAGAGTTCATATGAACTTCAAGTTGTGACCTCATCCTACCATAAACGACTCAGATCTGGGTGATTTCCACATGTTTTGATAACAAATCTCACCTAAATCTATGTATTTAACCAAGGAACTGTGTGATTTCGAGTTAAACATGAGAAACCGTCAAGAACGGCCAGATATGATGGAACGGGGTGATTCCCGGCCGTTAGAATGGGTCAGAACTGGTGGAATTTCAATTGTTAATACGAAATTGCACTGTCCCAGTAAAAACCGCATGTATTCCTTCCAAGAACACTCAAAAACAGTGATCGGAACGTTAAAACAGATGTGTCATCCGAACGGATCACATGTCATCCGAACGGATCACAATCCGAACGGATGACAGCAAGTTGACCAGTCAACAGGTTATCCGACCGGATAGCTTGTCATCCGACCGGATGACAGCCATCCGATCCAAATCAGCATATCATCCGACCGGATGGGCCATCTGAACGGATGAGCACCATCCGACCAGTTAACGGACATTTTCGATGCTATTCCCGCTTAACTATACATCGTTCGCTATATCATTCAGTGATTAACGCAGACATACTCGCAACCGATCCAATCAAGTTGTATCCTCGCTAGATACGCACTGTGAGTATACTTGACCCCCCTTTTAATCGCATTTTGGGTGCAACATACGTTTCTAACAAATCGAACTTATCAAACGAATTATTCAATCAATCGAATTATCACTTGCGAATAACTGTTATGCATAGATATACGTGATGCTAGTCGCATATGTGTTAGGGCTTATACTCGCGACGTCCCACCACGACTAGTATAGTACTATTGCGCCCGACGGGGTCTAGTTTGCCATCGCATATTCGAGCATCGAGGACTTAGTTGGTAGTATCAGCTTTGTGAGTATATATGTCGTGTGTTACGTTTATGCATATGGAATTTTGCTACACTTTTTAATCTATTACGCTATACATATCAAACCTGTATACTCGCCAATACTTTTGTATTGACAAATATTTTAACGTATGTTGCAGGTTAGATCGCAGACTATATCAAATCAAGCTAGGAAGTCTAGAAACTCAACTAAAATCTAGGTTGTCGGATTTGTATTGTTCGAGAGGACAAGAAATCTGTGATAACTTATGTGATTGTATTATTTGTTAGTATGGGATAACGAATGTATTAAATATTATCGCAATATAGTTGTTATGGATTCTCTTGAGCAATCTGATTCGCCTAGTGACGCGCCCCGATGATTCCTCCATCGGTTGGGGTGTCACATATGACGTCTGGGATTTCCTAGCTTCTTCTGCAGTCAGAACAAATGCTCTAGCATTTTTAGTATTCTTGTTGTCTGTAGCTGGAGCTAATTTTGGGCAGTTTGGCCTAATATGACATTTTTCTCCACAGTTATAGCATAATCCATTACTGGTTTTCTTCCTGTAATTTTCTTCCTTATGTCCTGGCATCTTGCAATAAATTTGCAGAGAGTGGAGCATTTTCCCGAATGCTTTTTCTTGCAGACTTTGCAGTATAGTGCAGAGGTAGAACCCATATTCCTACGATTGTAATTTCCGGAACGAAATTCTTGCGTAAGCCTTTGGGTTAAGTTCCTCCTCTGATCTTCCTCTCTGGTACGGACTAACTCATCAGTCAAGGTATTGGCTAGTTCTACAGTTTCTTCTATAGTTTGAGGTCTAGCTGCCTTGACTACATGTCTAATCTCTCCAATTAATCCCCAGATATAACGGGAGATTAACACCGGTTCTGGTGAAGCAAAGGGTTGGCACTATTCTAGCATATTCAAAGAATAACTTCGTGTACCCCTTACTATCCACACCAGTCATCCTAAGATTTAGGAATTTGTTTGCTATCTGTTCCTTTTCATTTAGAGGGCAGAATTTTCTTTCTACCATATTCCTAAATTCTTCCCAATCCATACTATAAACCCTATCACTTCCTTTCGACTGAAGGATAGTGTTCCACCATTCTAAGGCTGCATTCTTAAATATATTGGAAGCAAACATTATCTTGTCCTCTTCCGCACATTTACTTATTTTCAGAACAGCCTCAGTCTTTTCTATCCAGCGTAGAGTTGCAATAGGTTCTTCATTGCCCGAGAATTCTATTGGTTTACAGGACCAGAATTCTTTGTATGAACAACCGTAAGGCACGGTTCTTCTTCTTTTGGGAATGGGCATTTGAAGTACAGGTCCCTTGTTCACGCTGTGTTCTAGTTTAATTGGTCACTTACTGCTATGTTTACTTTTATTATTCGCTTCTTGAACCGTTTGAATAATAAATGGCATTGCATCTATAATTCCTTGTGCCACTATGTGTTGGATAGCACTATTATCCATTTGATTTCCATTGTTATTGATGCTCGGATTTTCATTAACCACGTTAATGTTACTCTGGTTATCGTTATTCAGATTTCCTTGATTTCCTTCGTCAGCCATCTGAATTTTAAACATTTATCCCATATTAATGTCACAAAATAATATTTAATGTAGTTATTCACACGACACGCAATCTAGCCAAAAACGTAGATCATTGCTACTTGTATTCTATTTTCATATACTATGCGTCTATTACACACTAGTACAGAAATAAAGATTACAATACCAACAGAAAGAAAATTATACTAATAATAATATGCATCCATACACACATATTTTATTTTTATTTTATTTTATTATTATTACTATCATCGTTTCATCATCTCATTTACGGATATGGATTCATCCAAAAATCCATATTGCGCTCATCGTATTTCCATACGAGACGTTCTCCCACATGACGCATTCTCTCACTGCTTTCTAAAATTTCCTCCCCAAAAGTTGTAAGTTCTTGGACGTTTTCTGCACTCATTGGGGGTGAAGGTTCTCGGACTGGGTTTGGAATCTGGGGTGCGGGTTCCTGATATGGGGGTAAAAGTGCCTGAAGTCGGTAAGGATCCTCTAAGATTTCCCTGATGTAGTTATCATGGTAATAGGGATCTAAAGGGTCCATACCTGAATAGGCTCCTATAGGGGTGTCTTCAGGGATAGAGTAACGTTGCACATAGTCCCTATTCTCGTCCCACCAAGGGTCGTAATTTGGGTCTAGGGGGTTTGGTGCAGGTACCCTAGGGATTTCTTCTGGGTTAAAGTCATGCATCTCCACTTGGTTATCAGGATTTTCTATCTCCATGGGTTGATCTGGGTTTTGTGGTTGTAGGGCTACTAATTGTTCCAGACTTGGGTCAGCAGCAGTTGTAGCTAGGATATGGAAATTAGCTAGGCTTCTATTAAGCATATCCTGTGTATGGGCATCAGTTTTTCGCTTAGCGGCTGCTAAAACTCTTTGCTGTTGCAACTTTCGCATTCTCTTCCTACGAGCAAAAGCTTCTTTACTGAATCATCCTTGTTTCTTATTAGGAAATGGCTCTTCTGACTGAGCTCTAAAAGCAAACACTCATTCTTCCTGATCAGCAGAATACCCAGAAAGGGCAGGCTGTGACAAGGTACCTTCACTCTTAGGTGATTATGTCTGAGGGTCCTTGATCACTCATACTGTAAACTTCCAAATAGTCAAATAATACATAACAGATAATTACAGTTATACACGTATTTCCGTAATTTATTTCCTAACACAAAATATAGATTTTAAGTGTCAGCAGAACACTTCTTTGGCTCAGACTAGTGGCTAGGCTCTGATACCACCTTCTGTCGCAACCCCCTATCCCTGATTTCCAGGAACGGGCGGACGCGAGCTCAGTGGTGGTATCAGTGTTATTTAGTCTTGCAGCGGAATTTACATCAGGACCGTAGTTAGGAAATGTTTATCAGAGTAAAACCACCTCATTTAATATTAATAATCACATGGGTAAAACCCAAGTTTCTTATTACAATACATTTATAGGGACAAACCCTATTTTATTGAATTTAAAACATCGTTTATTCGGTAACTTTTATAGCCACATTTTTTCCAAGCCTTCAGTGCTTTCCAGCTGGCTTTTCACAATTTGGCTGTCACATTTTGTTACCTGAAACATGTTTTAAAAATATTTGTCAGCGGGAAATACTGGTGAGTGAATCCCAGTTTAATCAAGTTTAAATAAAAAGTCACAGTGAACAGTATTGAGAGCGATCACATTGTTTATGTCTACACAATTACTCCATTAGTACTGTCAATCCACTGACTTGTGGGTCATATTACACATTGGTTAACTCATTGTCCAATTGTAACGTATTGTCATCCTCGACTTACTACTCACAGTGTAGTACATTTTGTATACAAAACCCCAACATACCGGCAGTAATTGAAGAACTACAAAGACTCAATCACTGCTAAATTTCATGGTAAAACATTTAAGGTTAACAAAAAGAGGATAAACTCACATTGCTATCTTAGACTTCGCGTAAGGGTTTCTTGGATATAATCTATAATTTATACAAATGTACATTGGTTAGTACCATAACCCTTTGAAATTATTAATGATACCCTCCCCGAGACGGTATTCCAACAACTACGTCGGGCAAAACCACGACAGTTGTTACGGAATCCTAAATCAATCGGGCAGCGTAACTATTACGAAACTGGGGTTATAATACTTACACCAGAGTAGAACCTCACTAATTAGGGGTATAATACCCGACTATTATGCTTATAACTTCATAAATTCGAGTTTAGAAAGAAAGAATGAACGACGGAAAGTGAAAACCCGCAGTCTGCTTATATAGTGCCTGATTCTAGTCCTCACGCGGCCCGCGTAAAGCACAGGCCAGGGTTACGCGGCCCGCGTCAACCCTGGTCAACAGAATAGCTTGGCTGAGTCGTTGTGTAGGTCCGCCACAATGTCTACACGTGTCGGCCTAGGATGTCTCCGCGTTTGATGATCTCTAGCGGCCCGCGTAAGCTTAATCGATATCTCACACGGGCCGCCTGAACTAAAGAAGTCAACGAAGTCCAGTCTACACCCTCATACCGCCCGCGTAACTGGTTGGGGTGGGTCTACGCGGCCCGCCTCAACTTATAATTTCTTGTTTTTAATTTATATTATATGTTATAACATAATTCGGGCTCGGTTTTCATATACGGGGTGTAATATAAGACATATTGAGACATTCTAAAATATAATAGCGTGTCAGAAATATTATGAGAGTGTCGGTTTTACCGAGGGTTGTTACACCGGTTAATTGCGAGTGACCGATCTCGTGCCATACAATAGGCGATCGACACTTTCTTCCATATGAGGCCTCAAATGGTGCCATTTGAACGCTGGAATGATAACTGTTGTTATACAAGAATTCGACTAACGGAGCATGTCTTTAAGAGTACGGATCATTCTCTCAGTCTGACCGTCGGTTTGAGGGTGGAATGCGGTACTTCGATTAAGCGTAGTATCGAGAGCCGCTTGAAACGTTTCCCACAGTTGTGAGGTAAACCGAGCATCGCGGTCAAAGATGATGTCGCGAGGCGTCCCATGTCGACAAATGATCTCATTGGTGTAGATTCGGGCTAATCGTTCTACCTTGTAGTCTTCCCGTATTGGCAGGAAATGAGCTGATTTGGTCAAACGGTCAACAACAACCCAGATGTTGTCGTGACCTGATGGCGTTCGCGGGAGTTTCGTTATGAAGTCCATAGCTATACTCTCCCACTTCCACATATGGATCGGGGGTTGTTTGAGTAAGCCAGAGGGTCTTTGGTGTTCAGCCTTGACTTTTGAGCAAGTCAGGCATTTCCCAACGTAGAGAGCGATGTCCCTCTTCATGCCCGGCCACCAGTACTTGTAGCGAAGGTCCTGGTACATTTTATCAGCTCCGGGATGAATAGAATACCGGGATTTGTGGGCTTCGTCCATCAATATCTGTCCCAAATTGGTCTGTTTAGGGATCCATATTCGGTCCAGGAAGTGGAATATCCCATTCGATTTATTCACAAGCTGGGCTCCATCGTGGTAGATTCTTTCCTTCTTCAAGGTGCGCTCATTAAAACAAGCATGCTGGGCTTCGCGGATGAGGGTTTCGAGATCGTATTGGGCTTGGGTATTACGAATGCTAAGTAGATAACTCCGTCTGCTGAGTACGTCGGCTACGACATTTGCTTTGCCAGGATGATAATGAATCTCACAGTCATAATCGTTGAGAAGTTCGACTCATCGGCATTGACGTATATTAAGTTCTTTCTGATCAAAGATATGTTGTAGGCTCCTATGATCGGTGAAGATCGTACACTTGGTACCATACAGGTAGTGTCGCCAAATCTTTAACGCAAAAACAACTACGCCTAGCTCGAGATCATGGGTTGTATAGTTCTTCTCATGGATTTTGAGCTGACGAGATGCGTAAGCAATGACCTTGTCCCGTTGCATGAGGACACAACCGAGACCAAGGTTCAAGGCATCACAATAAACAATGAAGTCGTCGTTTTCGTCAGGCAATGTGAGAACAGGAGCATTGCAAAGCATGTGCTTGAGGGTTTGGAAAGCAGACTCTTGTTCAGTTCCCCAAACAAAAGGCTTGTTTTTATGAGTGAGAGCGGTAAGCAGCACATCGATTTTTGAGAATCCTTCGATGAATCATCGATAATAGCCTGCTAATCCAAGAAAAGAACGGACTTCAGACGGGTTCTTAGGTGTAATCGAACTCTTAACTGCTTCAATCTTCGCCGAATCGACGTGAATACCTTGACTATTAATAATGTGACCGAGGAATTGAACCTCCCCCAGTCAAAATTCGCACTTGGAGAACTTGGCATAGAGTCGATTCCCTTGGAGTAGTTCGAGAACCAAACGTAGATGTTGCGCGTGTTCGGCTTTCGACTTGGAATAGATCAAAACATCAACGATGAATACGATGATGAAGCGGTCGAGATAAGGTTTACACACGCGATTCATCAGATCCATGAAAACCGCGGGTGCGTTGGTTAAACCAAAAGGCATAACAACGAACTCATAGTGGCCGTATCGAGTGCGAAAAGCGGTTTTGGGTATATCTTCCTCTTGAATGCGTAACTGGTGATAGCCTGAGCGTAGATCGATCTTGGAGAAACATGTAGCACCTTGTAGCTGATCAAACAAATCGTCGATGCGGGGCAGGGGATAGCGATTCTTGATTGTAAACTTATTCAACTCCCGATAGTCGATGCACATCCGAAACGACCCATCCTTCTTTTTGACGAAAAGGACTGGTGCGCCCCATGGGGAGGTGCACGGGCGAATGAAGCCTTTGTCAAGTAGTTCCTTAAGCTGACTCGAGAGTTCGCGCATTTCGGATGGAGCGAGTCGGTAAGGAGCTTTGGCAACAGGGTTTGCTCCAAGAATGAGGTCGATACGAAAGTCGATATCATGACTTGGCGGAAGTCCGGGAAGATCCTCAGGAAAAACGCTAGGAAATTCTTGAACCACAGGAACGTCGTTTACTCCTGGTCTACCTTTCTTTTCCTTCTCCGCTACTGCAATATTAGCAAAGAAAGCTCTGTATTCCTTGCGGAGATACTTACTAGCTTGGACACATGACATAAGCTTGAGACCTTTCGAAGCAGTTTCGCCATAAACACACAATACATCACCATTTGCGAGCGAGAATCGAATCATCTTATCGAAGCACACAACTTCAGCATGGTTTTCGCGAAGAAAGTCCATGCCTACTATGACGTCAAAACTTCCGAGTTGCATCGGGATAAGGTAGATTGGGAAAATGTGATTGTTGAGCTCAAGAGTACAATCACGAAGAACAGAATTAACGGCAACAGTTCTTCCGGTGGCGACTTCGACATCGAACGTTGAGGGGAGTTGAGAGCGCTTACGACTAAGGCGCTTCTCGAATTCAAATGACACAAAATAGTTATCGGCTCCAGTATCAAACAAACACGAAGCATAAATACCATTCACAAGGAACGTACCATTGACCACGTTGTTGTCAGCTTGGGCTTGGCGCACATTGATGTTGAAGGTTCTGGCGCGGGTGGCTTGTTGTTGTTGAGGCTGTTGCTGCTGCTGTTGTTGAGGCTGCTGCTGCTGGGGCTCTTGTTTCACAACCCTGTTCGGGCACATGTTCGCGAAGTGGTTGGGATTACCACACGTGAAGCAGACTCTGGCGTTGGCCGCGGGTGCCTGAGCCGCTTGTTGGCCTTGAGGAGTTGGAAGCAGAGCTTGATGAGCAGTGGCTTGAGCTGGTGCTTGGCGGGGACTAGTACGGCAGTTAGCAGTGAAGTGGCCGTACATATTGCAGTGCACGCAAAAACGACAGGCGATACCCACCGGGTGATGATAAGTACATGTTGGGCAGGCAGGGTGGGGACCAGTGTATGCACCATCTTTGCCTTGTCTGAAATGACATATAGGCTAGGTTGTACCTTTAAGATTCTTTTTAATATTTATATGCTGGCAAATCATTTACAGAAAGGAATGATATTCCAATTTGTTTCATATATTATACTCATACATAATGATATAAATGAAATTTAGATAAAAACATCCCAATGATTCCAAAGGAGGTACAGAATTGCCCTAAACGGGGCTTGAAAGAATGATGTTGTCCATGAAGGGACTGAAAGATAAGTATGCCATTATAAGGACTTACTAAGGAAACGAACTTCAGCAAAAGGAGTTTCTTCTTCATTTTATTTCTGAATGTTTTCTCCTTGGTTGCACGTTTATCCTAGTCGCAGTACAAAGCTCTGCATTCCTAGGCTTCATTTTAATCTTTTTGGAAAATACGTCAGTTTACACTGGTAAATACAATTAACTGACTCATTTTGAAAATATTTTAGAAAATTGATTTGAATGCTCATGGCACAAAAGTTCTTTTATAACTTGAGATAATTATTTATATATAAACTTGTAAAAGAATTACATGTTCGTTATACGTTCAGTATCCCGGATTGACACCGGGTTAAAGATTAATAGACACACCACATGATATAGTCCCGCGGCGAGTTATTCCCGAAACCGGCGGTTATACCTTATTATTTATATATGCACTGTCGGGTGTACGCCTACACCCCGTGCTTAGGTCGTGGTCATTCCTTAAAATGATGCCAAGGATATCTGGGACATGGTCATTAACTCCCCAAAGGCTTTAAGCAAACAAAACAATTTAAACGGGACATTTCAATAAATTAACCTTCATACAATTAAAAATTCAATACCCGACCAAGCGGTATTTTATATACCGTACCCCAAGCCCGTATAGGGAAAATAAGTTAAAAGTATTTACCTGAGCTTAAAAATACAATTTATACTCAGCCGTATATCCTAATCAGCAAGTGCAAGTACCTTTACTGGGGCTCTTAATCTGGAACGAAGGTTTTTAATAACCTATTAGATTCCTAACGGATCTTAATTAAGCCTATTATTAGACCGGTTAGTTTTAAAGGAGGATACGGTTCAAAACGCATGATTAAGCGAAGACCGGATTAGAATGTGGTTTAGACCCGACAAGATTGTATACTTGTGTAATAAGGGTAAACTAAACATATTCTGGATTTTGAGATAACAATGATAAGGTTTGACCCGTTTCGGCTAATTTGTGCAAACTAGTTACATAAACCGATCCGAACGCAAAAAGTGCGTAACGGGTAACCATAAGAGTCATATACAGGTTTCCTAAGTTAATATGCCTTAAATATGTTGTGATATCAGTAAGATAGCTTCTGTTATGCCCAAAACGAATATAAACTCAAATTATGTCCAGTAGGGGTATTTTGGTCATTTAAAAGGTTATAAAAGAGATTTAATATAAATCTGAGTTTCAGGTCTGATATAATCAGTAAATATACTTAATTTAATAGGTTATATCAGTAGGGTATTACATATATGTGAAATTTACCATTTATAACCAAACTATGCACCGAAGGGGCATTTTGGTAATTTCACATAAGGTTTAAATGGTCAAATCTGGAAATCTGAGTTTAAAACTTTTGCTTGCTGCTAAAGTATAATAATTTACTTAGAATATCAGTAGGTATCAAGTCTTATATATTTAAAATAGTTTTAATACATACTATGCGCTTAAAACGCGTAAAAAGACGGTTTTAAGCGATTTTTGGGTTTTATATGAAGAGATGATATTTTTATTATTCCAGAATGCTTAAAATGTTTTATTTATCATATTAGATCAGTAGAAAAAGGTTTGGTGTCAAAAAGATTTGTAAAACTCATTTTATAGGCCAAAAGGGCAAAAACCGACAATTACCGAATCAAAGCTAGAACCCAATGTTATGCTCAGCCTAAAAATAAATAAAAATCTTCAAAAATCCAAAAATATTATTTTATATTTGTCCCTAGTCGGCCGACTGGGGAGTTGGGAGTAATCGGAGTACTCGGAGAGTACTCGGGGAGTACGCGGACATGGTAACTATAAAGAAAATTAATTGTTATATATTATATATATGTTAAAATAAGCATAATTCATGTCAACTGAGTAAAATTTAAAATGAAACATGTTTAAAGTTCAAATATTCTGAATACAAGTCCGACTAGTCTGAGTACAAGGTGGAGTAGTCCGAGTACAAGGTCGAGTAGTCCGAGTACAAGGCCGAGTAGGCCGATGTTGACCGATTTTGACTAATTAAAAGTCAACAAACCATGTTGACTGCCTAGACCGACTAGGCCGACTATGCGCCGACTAGGCCGACTAGGCGCCGAGTTTGACCGAGGCCGACTAATTGAGTCCGCCTAGGAGGAAGTCGCCTCGGAGGGGTTCCGAGGACCGAGTACTCGCCAAGTACTCGGCCTTGGAATCCGACTTTTACAACACTGTCAGTAGGTAAAAGTTTGGAATCAAAAGTTGGGTTTAGATAGGCTTTATGCTAATTACGTCGTTTAATTAATAAAAAGCTTTTCATTTACGCTAATGAGCATAACTCCTAATCTAGACCTCAAACTGATGTCAAATTTTAGGGACAAGTTTATAATTCAGTAATAAAGGTTTCTATCCTTTCATATTTTCAAAAATCTTGTTTTAAGGTCAAAAGGGCATAATAGTCAACATTGGGGCATTTAACGGAAACATGCATATGAATCGGATAACTAAGGAACCAAGTTGTATAACCTCAGAGGGTTACACTAACCTATAACCTGGTCCCAAAGGAATCCTAAGGCATATCTAAACTAAGCTAAATCGGGTCAGAACTGAAAGTCAAAGCAAAAGTCAACTTTTGCGACTTTCGGTTCCGAACCGAGCCTATACTTAGAATTGTCGGGTGAACATGCTTAGACATGTTCAACTAATATTTAACAAGTTATTAAAGTGAGAAAACTGATTTTATGGCTTCTATATTAATGGTTATGAATTTTATCTAAAACTAACCCGTTGACTTTTATTTGACCCGACAATTTAACTAAGTAAACGTGGTAATTAGGAGGTGCCCTTTTGAGGGTTTAACACCTACCTAATTACGGTCGCGTAGCCATGTTAGTTGCGAACAATGGCTCAACCGTTTAAAAGTTAAAGCGTTTATCGAAAACGCTTGACTTTTCGGCTATGAACACTAAACACTTAAACTAAGCACGAAAGGACACTTACAAAAGGTCCAAAGGGCTGAAGGAGGTTCGCAAGAAGCTCAAGATCCTCCAAGAATTCAGAGAGCAAGCAGAAATGATATGAGGTGCAAATGAAAGCTTAAGCTCAATGGGGTATTTATAGGTTTTTAAGGACCGTTAGGATCGTTCCTCGATAACCGTGCTTAAATCTGGACCGTACACATCATGCCCACTGATTTGGCAATCTATGGGTGCCCAAAATGGCCCCTAGAAAGCTTAAAAACCACTTACAACACCTGGAAACAGCTGGAATAGGCTGTAAACTAATTTCTGCAGATCTATCATGTTCACACGGGCCGCGTAAGGTTCAAGGGGGACTTACACGGGCCGCCTAAGGTCCCCAGTTCAGCAACAAGTTTTAAAAATGGCAGTTTTGGTCCATGTTTAGATATAAGGTCATTTTTGGCACATTAAAGGCCCGTTAAGCCATTTTCAAGGCTCTACAATAATTCCTAAACATGAGGGACATGAAACATGCTCAAAAATATGCCGGATCTCGGTTCGTTTGGCCGTATGGTCACGTTGTTCGACGAATTACGACGAAACATTAACGGACGCTAAAAACGATCCAAATTATGCGACGAATGGGATTTTATCATTCTAAAAACTAAAGTAAAATATTTTAGTGCTTACATAAATTTTTGGGTGCCCGGGTATATCCAGAATGTAAGATATGCGCGAAAATGCAAACTTGTGCACTTTTTGACACTTTTAGTCCCTGCATGACTTAAAAGTTTATTTTTGCGCACGAAACACCTCTAAGCCTATTTCTAAGCTAGGTAAGGTATAATTAGGGCATGTTTAACTCATGGTCATATTCCGGAATGTCCGATACCCTACGAATCGACATACTTTTGCAGTTTGACGCAATTAGTCCTTTAATCGCATAAAGTAGCGCAAAACGTCGTTTAATGATATCCAAGCCTTCCATGGCCTATAATGGGCATTCCAAAGCATGATTTTAATTATTACTACACTCTCTCTTGCTTAAATGGTCACCAAAAGGCGTAGATTCAAAAGTTGACGCTTTAGGTCCTTCTATTGCGCAAAC
Organism: Helianthus tuberosus; assembly: GCA_030545235.1. Taxonomy (NCBI): domain Eukaryota; kingdom Viridiplantae; phylum Streptophyta; class Magnoliopsida; order Asterales; family Asteraceae; genus Helianthus; species Helianthus tuberosus. Next base: position 37,799,362 of record CM060436.1, read on the forward strand.
TTACGCATTTCATTGTTTAATATCATCGAAGCCTCATCTAATCCGTATTAGGCATTCTTGAAAGTATTATTAAACATCACGATGCTTTGGGTTCACTAAAAGGTCATTCAGAGGTGTAATTAAACATATTGACACTTTTAGTCCTTCTAACTTGCAAAGTTGCGCGTATCTTTACTTATAGGCATAAAAACTTTAGACGGCCAATGTTTGGCATTCCCGAGAGTATAATCAAATATTATGAAGCTCCCGGTTTGTTAAAAGGTCACTCAAAGGTAAGAATTAACATGTTGATGCTTTTAACCCTTCATTGCGCAAACTTTCAATTAATTACGCGAACGGCTACACTCGATCAACAAGTGGCTTATTTGTGAATATAAATACCGTACGAGGTTATTCAGAAACTTATTTTAGGTATACAAACACTTCCAGTCCTTTCATAATCAAGGTTTTTGATTTTTCGAAAAATTAGTCCCTTAAATTCAATATTTGACTTCATTAGGGTTTATTACACGTGTCAATACATCATTGGACAAGATTTTTACAAGGTGTTACATCCTCACCCCCTTAAAAGAAATCTCGACCTCGAGATTTGATAGTTTGATGATCTTGAATATGTAGGGTTTCAAGAAATTCCATGTGTTTATATGAAATTAGTATGATATTGAGCTAAGATCACCATCTAGAACATTATGAATGCTTGAAATCGATTAAATCAATGTTGGGAGTGAAAACCCACTTAGAGTAGAATGAATATGAGTTGTAAAGTGTAAAATTGGATGAGGGAATGTATGGTGATCGTTTATAATGATAAATTGTTAGTTAGAGCTGAATTAGAAGAGAAGTTATGTGAACTTCTATTGAATATTGATGTTCTTGATGATATTGATATGGATTGGTCATGTTATGCAAATGATACTTGTACACTATGCTTAATTAACGGTACGCCCACCAAGTGTATGATGAAATGCCTAAGTGATGATTTTAGATGAATTGTGTATAATGATGGATGGAAAAGTATAGAATGTAATAAGGAAGTGATAAACGATAGGTTAACATGAAATATGCATTTTGATTGAAATACATATGGGTTTTTAATTGATAAAACAACTTTGATAAAAGGTATGCTTAGAAGTTGAACTTCGTACTTAAATGATGTGGTAAACGTCATGTGTTGGTCTAGAGGTTTAATGGTGAATTGATATGGATGGGCACTAAAGGTAGAGTGATTTATTAGAAAAGAAGGATGTTAAGATTACGTTAAATTGTTAACTTGAATATGGTTGACAATTGCAAGATTATAAAAGTCATATGGGACGTAGTTAGATCAATGTATGAATGTGTAATGACATGATAAATTATATAAGCTTGAAAAGATATGACTTTGAGTATATGCTTTATGTTTGTTAGAAATTGACTAATGAAGGTCAAATGTTGAGCATAGGATTAATATGATTGATGTTATGTGTGGTCTTGTATGCTAACAAGGATATTAATGTATTGACATGTAAGGATAAATAACATATCTACGGACTCAAGCACGGAGGCTAACGGGTCAAAAGTAAGCATGGAACCTATGCTTGAACTTGGTCGCTCAAGGTAAGGGATTTCCGTAATCACTTCTTAGTTTGTTTAAGTAATATAATGTTTTAATTATTAAGTTCATATGAAGTTGAGGTCAAATCAATAGATTATTTTGATAAATGCATGAACGGGTCGAATAGTTCGTAGATGAATAACAAGCCGAACACGTATAAGTTAAGAAATTCCTTAACTCGGATGTTGGATTTCAAGTTCACATGATAGAATATTAATTTACAATCATGTAGGAAGAAACGTGACGCAAAACGGATGAAAAATGAGAGAGTTATGTCTGTTTCGGTAAGAATTAAGAGCTAGGAAAAGTACAGAGTTGACACGGCCGGGTGGTGAGCTGACACGGCCGGGTGAAGGTTCTGTCAAAAATATTATTTATGTGATTTATGCATCGTAGGCTTCGGTGTATTATCCGTGGACTACGATGGGCCTCCCAAACATGACTTCGAGTGTTTCCTTGACGATTATAAGTTGTAAACCCAAGTCTAAGCCTCATGTAATTTATATAAGAGTATGATAGATGTATGTAATGAAGTTGGACATGTATTACATGTAAATGGTATACAAGAATGCGTACGGAACACGTAAGTACGAATAGATGATTGTAGGTATGATTGAATGTATATTAGGTATGTAGATGTGTATGATTGTAAGTATGTATGTGTGCAAGTATGTGCGAATGCATGATTTGGATGCATTTGAGAATTAGCGTTACTAATAATGCCCTTGGGTTTGGAATGTAAATTAATTGGAATGTAAATTAATTAGATGTATTTAAATGGTACCCGTCGCCGACGCCCCCTTCCTTTGGCCGACGCCTTAGTCTCCTGTCTACGGGAATAAGTGGCCGACGCCACATTTGAAGACCTGTCGCCGACGGACCATCAGCCGTCGCCGACGGGTTGTGCAAAGTGGATCCGACCGAATTTTCATGTTTCGCGTATTTTAGCCAAAAGTACTCTCCGAAAGCCATTTTAATGTTCGTATAAGATCTATATCAGGCCTAGTACGACATATGTGACCACGATCAGTGGATAAGACAGACGGAATATGCTAATCATTTATTAATATGCTATTCATAAGGCCAAGAGCACGCAGGTTATGCGAAGGGTAAGCGCAATTGTTCGGAAGGGATGATCCGTGAATGCGGCCTAGGACCGGCATCAAGGCAAGTAATAAGACGAATTAACCCCTGGTACGTAAACTCAACGCGTGGATGTATGAAATAGTATAATTAGGCAAGTGAAAGAAAATTCTAGATGAATATAAGAACGACATGGTAAAGAAGTTTTAAAAATGTAACACGTGCCGAAACTTAATTCTTCAGACATAATGTGGCGATTACGCGAAGACACGAAACTAGTATGTGGATTGTGTACCTGGCCAGTACACAAGAAACGTATGACGTTCGTGAGACCGCGATAATTGTTACAGGTGTGTCCGTTAGAATTGGGTAGCAGGTGGGCGTATGGGTGAAATGAGTAGTAAGACTCTCGGGAGATTGAGAGTACTTCGTAAGAGTAAAAAGTGCAGATGATAAGAATGAAATGTTTGAATCCGCGTGACGGATTCAAAGAATGAAAGATACGAATGCAATGCTTGAATCCGCGAGACGGATTCAAGGAATGAAAGACATGAATGAAATGCTTGAATCCGCGAGACGGATTCAAAGAATGAAAGATACGAATGCAATGCTTGAATCCGCGAGACGGATTCAAGGAATGAAAGACATGAATGAAATGCTTGAATCCGCGAGACGGATTCAAAGAATGAAAGATATGGATGCAATGCTTGAATCCGCGAGACGGATTCAAGGAATGAAAGGCATGAATGCAATGTTTGAATCCGCGAAACAGATTTAAGATATAAAAGACGAAACTAGTCTACATAAGAAGAAGTCGATAGCTTGACCATGTTAAGTAAATGTAAAGTAAATGTAAAGTAAATGTAAAGCAAATGAGCAAAAGAATGATAAGAATGAAAATATTCGAATGTGTAAGTAATTACGGACCGAACAAGTAAATATTCCTTAAGTGATATGACCCAAGTTATGTTTAAACTTATATATATTATATATATGAATAAATTTATGCAAATGCGTTGTATGCAAGAATGGTAGAAATATTAAATGGGACATACGGGTCAGATGGCGATCGCCATTTGAACTCGGTAGTTAATGATTTGATTTGTTAAGTTTTATACTCATAGGTGAGTTTGAAGAATAGAGACGCAATGTCACTAATCGGAAAGGAATGATCATCGTAAGGCATGGATAACGAATCAATGGAATTTACTTCCGTCGGGTATGTTCGTAATGATTGTCGAGTGGTATAGAACTTGAATGCTCGTAACTGTGGAAATTCTGATAGAATGTAAGAGACAGCAAGTATCGTTAAGAAATACTAACCTTGATGCTCGGCTTGTTGGCCATGTTCATTTGAACAAGACATTGTAGAAAAGATATGCATGGCATGAATAACAATAGTAACCATGGAAATAATGCTTAGTTTTTGTGTTAAGTAGGGATAAGTAAGTTTAAGAAGGATGAATTTGGTTGTAACCGTAAGTCTTTCGAATGATTGTAAATGCGTATGATAATATATCGACCCCTTCTATGAGCTTAAGGGTAATCAGAAGTAAGGATAGAAATGGAATGTTTAGGAAGGCTCATAGTGAATAAAATGAAAGATAGCATATGATGTATGAGTAGAATAAAATAAATGGATTTATTTCGATTAGTAAATATATGAATGTAATATGCTTAAATAGGATGTTAGAAACAAGCCATAGACTTAGTTTGTATGATTAATAACTGTATACACTTGGAATAAATTCGATGAATGAAGCGCTAGTGATGGTATGTGCTAGGAGCTAGCATTATAAAGTGAAGACGACACTAATAAGAGCTCTGGATCAGATTCTGACTTTAATGCGATTATGAAAGTAATTTACTTGATTTAAGAACGGAGGGACAATGCGTACAAAGACGTTTATGAATGAATGAAACTCTTGCCAAGATCTCGAATGCATCCCTGTGGTAGTAAGCATTGTAAATGAAAAGATCAAAGAGTAGGAGTAGAATTGGTCCAGTTGGAATGAGAAAGGTTTCGGGGACGAAACCCCCTTTAAGGAGGGTAGACTTGTAACACCCCAAAATTTCATAAAGGCTTATCTTAATGTTTAAATGCTTAGAATGATTAGTAAGTTGTAAATAAATGAAGGAAGTTTAAAAAAAAGAGAAAGCTAGTAAATATGCAAGAATCTGTAACGCCTCAAAACCCGAACGTTTAACTCACTAATGAGATTTCATGGAATACGAGATAAAATGTGACAAATATGTTATTTAACTTGGTCACAATACAAGTTAGATAATAGTAGTAAAGTTTGTGACTAAGCAATTACCACACTAAACTCAAGGGACTAAAGGTGACAAGTTAAGAAAGCTAGATGAATAAAAATGAAAAAAGAATTAAAACACACACATCAGATGTGTGTGTGTGTGTTCGACGCCCAGAACCAGAGAAGAAGGGGAAACCCTTCTAACCACATAAATCCAGCCAATTGAAGCCCTAATCGTGACTGAATCTCATGCATGTCAATGATTTCTTGATCATCTAGGCCTATTAAAGCTTAAGGTAAGAAGAATTTGATAGTTTGATGATCTTGAATATGTAGGGTTTCAAGAAATTCCATGTGTTTATATGAAATTAGTATGATATTGAGCTAAGATCACCATCTAGAACATTATGAATGCTTGAAATCGATTAAATCAATGTTGGGAGTGAAAACCCACTTAGAGTAGAATGAATATGAGTTGTAAAGTGTGAAATTGGATGAGGGAATGTATGGTGATTGTTTATAATGATAAATTGTTAGTTAGAGCAGAATTAGAAGAGAAGTTATGTGAAATTCTATTGAATATTGATGTTCTTGATGATATTGATATGGATTGGTCATGTTATGCAAATGATACTTGTACATTATGCTTAATTAACGGTACGCCCACCAAGTGTATGATGAAATGCCTAAGTGATGATTTTAGATGAATTGTGTATAATGATGGATGGAAAAGTATAGAATGTAATAAGGAAGTGATAAACGATAGGTTAACATGAAATATGCGTTTTGATTGAAATACATATGGGTTTTTAATTGATAAAACAACTTTGATAAAAGGTATGCTTAGAAGTTGAACTTCGTACTTAAATGACGTGGTAAACGTCATGTGTTGGTCTAGAGGTTTAATGGTGAATTGATATGGATGGGCACTAAAGGTAGAGTGATTTATTAGTAAAGAAGGATGTTAAGATTACGTTAAATTGTTAACTTGAATATGGTTGACAATTGCAAGATTATAAAAGTCATATGGGACGTAGTTAGATCAATGTATGAATGTGTAATGACATGATAAATTATATAAGCTTGAAAAGATATGACTTTGAGTATATGCTTTATGTTTGTTAGAAATTGACTAATGAAGGTCAAATGTTGAGCATAGGATTAATATGATTGATGTTATGTGTGGTCTTGTATGCTAACAAGGATATTAATGTATTGACATGTAAGGATAAATAACATATCTACGGGTCAAAAGTAAGCATGGAACCTATGCTTGAACTTGGTCGCTCAAGGTAAGGGATTTCCGTAATCATTTCTTAGTTTGTTTAAGTAATATAATGTTTTAATTATTAAGTTCATATGAAGTTGAGGTCAAATCAATAGATTATTTTGATAAATGCATGAACGGGTCGAATAGTTCGTAGATGAATAACAAGCCGAACACGTATAAGTTAAGAAATTCCTTAACTCGGATGTTGGATTTCAAGTTCACATGATAGAATATTAATTTACAATCATGTAGGAAGAAACGTGAAGCAAAACGGATGAAAAATGAGAGAGTTATGTCCGTTTCGGTAAGAATTAAGAGCTAGGAAAAGTGCAGAGTTGACACGTCCGGGTGGTGAGCTGACACGGCCGGGTGAAGGTTCTGTCAAAAATATTATTTATGTGATTTATGCATCGTAGGCTTCGGTATATTATCCGTGGACTACGATGGGCCTCCCAAACATGACTTCGAGTGTTTCCTTGACGATTATAAGTTGTAAACCCAAGTCTAAGCCTCATGTAATTTATATAAGAGTATGATAGATGTATGTAATGAAGTTGGACATGTATTACATGTAAATGGTATACAAGAATGCGTACGGAACACGTAGGTATGAATACATGATTGTAGGTATGATTGAATGTATATTAGGTATGTAGATGTGTATGATTGTAAGTATGTATGTGTACAAGTATGTGCGAATGCATGATTTGGATGCATTTGAGAATTAGCGTTACTAATAATGCCCTTGGGTTTGGAATGTAAATTAATTAGATGTATTTAAATGGTTGACGTCCTTTTTACGAAGATGTAGTACTTGAATATGTTGAGATTACGGGTTTGCTAACCAAATTATTATTGAGTATGTTCGAAAGTGCAGGTTTATGAATGTCGGACTTTCGAAGTGTTGATATAATAATGAAACGGTTGAATGATGAAAGGATAATCGGGTTGAAGTAACTTATGCGGTTAGAATATGCTATGGACGTTTTAGTTTATACAATATTTTATGTTTGGTCGTCACCACCTACTAACGGGTAAGTTGTATGAGAGCATATGTCATACCCATTTAATTAGGGTAATCGAATGCGTAAGAGAAATGAAAGTACGTACATGAATGGAATTAAAATGACGGTTTTATAAGCAAATAAGTATAATGACTAACTTTTTAAAGTGTTGTTGTTGAATGTAGGTAAATCCTCAATTTAGGCGACTTGGAGAATTGGAGCGAGCACATGTACATGATAAGTCATATCAAGCGATTCCGCTAGTTGTACTAATGTTTTGGGTCAAAATTTCTATTTTGTACAACTTGTTAGTAGACATACATTCTAACACTTGATGTCTAGGTTTTTAGTAGGGTCTTGACAAACGAATTGTAGAATGGTATTTGTCTTACTTTTGTTGATAACAGGGGTATATCCGTCTTACGGACGGGTCATGCCCGATTTTTGTCAAAAGCTTGTATTAATGTTGTTAATTTTGAAGTCTTTTATTTATCTTTGTAAGTTAATTTATAAAGACGAAAGACGGACCTTACATACTGGCAACTTACAGATGATTATGGATTTGCATGATCTTATTCGTTGTTTCCAAGGCAACTTTCAGATCCTGATAATTGGACTTATCAATCTTTTGTCTAACAATAATTGTTTAACATTCCACCTATACAAGGTCCCCAAAGGAGCAGCCTTGATACTTACATAACAATTATTATAAAAAGCTTATTTTTAAGGTGAGATGGTTATTCCAACCATTGCTTAAAACTAATTTTAAGGAATAGCTAATCCTCGCCGTTAGTCGAACAAATCGATGATCCTGGGCAGCTGATGGCAATTCTTAATTGTTGCCTAATTAAAGTTGTGGTAATCAATGCATAAGCAAAATAAACCGTCTTTCTTAGTTAACTATATTGAATTCTCAGAATATTGAGTTAGGCTATATGAATCCTCTATTTTAAAACTCACTTAATTAGGGATTCGATTATTCGATAATTAACATGGAGTCTTTACAATACTGCAGCCCTAAGCGGGATGTTAATCTTAACTCTACTTGCCTCTCAGGAGGTAAACAAGGTAATCTTAGGAGAAGATAATCAAGATACAAGGAGGTTACAGAGATCTTCCAAATCTCAGGCTCCAGTTCATCCATCAAATTCTGTGTCAGATAAGTGACACCTTTATGTTACGAGTCCTTGAATTCCTTAATCGAAGACATTTACTTAGACAATTCCATTCCGGATATCTTCTTTGAATACCATTAGCTGACTTTAGTACCATATGACCATCGGAATATCTTTGTGGTCCCATGCATTAAACCTCCATACTGATCAGGCATGGAAGTAATCTATGGAACATATTAAGATACACCAATCCTCATATGGCGTTTTTATCATACCAGCTGGTATTCGTAACCGATAGAGATTAAAGAGATATCAACTATATATGCTGATGCATTTCCTCTAGAGAGAGGATACTTCTAAAATTCTACGACTGAAGGTTTCTGACAGAAACAGAAGGAATGGTTCTTATGATTCTGTCTGTAAGTTTTATCTTACACTTAATATCTGGGGTTCTTACGGGAAAATTCCTAAAAGTTTGCTAAGCTTATGATCTTATGAGAGACTTAGCAGCACCTGAACCCAAACGTAACTCTTAGCAATAAAATCACAATAAGGGATTTATCTGGTGTCATTATTAATGTGAACTGCCTCTAATCATTCATCAGGAGGGTTAAACGCCTCCATTTTTAATCCTTTTAAACTTAGCTGCAAAATCTTTGACAAATTTTAAGGCAGTCTCAGCTTTGACTGGTTATTTCTTAATCTATATAACGTGAGTAGCTGAGGTAGATCCATTATGGATTTATAATAAGCAGGCTTTGAAACCTTAATGTGCCCTCTTATTGCCGATGCTAACCACCAATAATTGTTTGCATTAAGCTTAGATTTTTGGATAGACTGAATAGGGTACTATCTCAGCCAATGAATTTAAAACTTGTAACATACTGTCGACAGTCTAGAACTTTTATGGTGAGAATCAGAAAATTCTTATCCCATCTTTTTCCATTTCATGATGCGGATAATAGGTTTTTCTAATAAGGTCTTTAAAACTTAGTCCATCCCATAATGTATAAGAGGGTCTTTCTTGTGGACTTCATTAATGTCCTTACTAATTATGAGTATTGCCATCGAATGACTGTGATGCATACTTCATCGTGTTCTTTCCAGCATAACCGCTGATACACCTAATGGTTTCTACTTCATCCAATAATTTCCTGCAATCGATGGCCCCTTTTTACTATTGAAGTCTCTTGACTTCCAAGAGACGAAGTACTTTTAAGTATATCCTAAAAAGAATGGGCTCCTTGCCACATATGATTTTGTTTGGGTTATTCTTCGCATTTGAAGTATGAATAAAGCTCTTCTCATGAGCAGCGACATGTGTTTTAGAGCGAGCATCATCTGGCTTCTTGAACCTTTTCATGACTTTTCTCATAGCCTTTCTAATAGTTGCGTTAATTACAGTTTTGGAGATTAACTCCATTATCATTGAGGTTCACATTGGATGCACCATTAACATTTGTCGCATCTCCAGCATCACGACTGTTGTTTGTCTCTTCTGAGTTTTCCATACTCGAATCTTTGGTATTAAATACCATATTCAACAAGTGCTTAGGCAATCCATACCCAGTGTCTCCTTGAATTGTCAAAGGCTCACCATAAGGAGTCTTGATAACTACTTGCTTCTTATCACACACAATATGGGCTTGATTTTTAAGACGACCAATTCATTCCTATCACTATATCGAGTCCCTCTTATTTTAATAGAAACAAGGACAGCGGAAAAGAATGATTCCTAATGGATATAAAACATCCATCTAATATTGCTGAAGCAGTCTCTGAGGTACTATCGGCCAATTCTACTTTATACTTAACGCTTAGAGTTTTTAACAGGCAGATTTAATGATTTACAAAATCTATTGTCTACGAAAAACTTATCTGAACTTGAATCAAATAATACTCTAGCAGGAGCGTTATTGATAAAGAAAGTACCTGTTGTGACATTGTCATCCTGAATAGCCTCTTGAGCATCCATTTGAGAGCTTCCAGCTTTGGTCTTCTTAGCCTCCCCAGGCTTCTTGGTTTTATTTGGGCAATTTGTCTTGATGTGCCCTATTTCATTGCAACCATAGCAGGTTGCGTCCTTTATGTCTTGGCATTCCAAGGTCTTGTGCCCTTCCTTATTACAAATCTCGCAAGGCCTAGCTTGTGACTCCAAAGTGCATTTCCCTTTAGTTGCCTTCTTTGGGCAGCGGGTCTTTATGTGCCCCTTCTCGCCACAACCATAGCATGTGGCGTCCTTCAAGTCCTTGTATTCATGGGTCTTGTGATCCATATATTTACAGATGACACATCCCCTGGTCTGCTCATAGAAACATTTTCCGAAGTGCTTCTTCCCGCAGGTTTTACATTTGGGTTTTGCCCCCATTGGCTTGGAATGGTCATAGTTTGAACCGGTCTTACCCTTTTTGTAACCTTTATTTGGGGTATTATCGCACTTTCGCTTATGATCCTTTAATACACGGTCCACGACTTTGTTTACGGCTGTATCCAACATAGCCTGTAACTCGGTGCCCGTTAAGTTCAGTTTTGCATTATCATTCTGATCAACTGGATGATTGTGAGCTCCAGATGAGTCAGCCATGGTGAAGCTTTGAAGGCTACAAACCAAGTAGTAATAATTTGTTTAATTATATAGTGAATTGTCGAATTTGATGATTAAATAGCCATGGTGCAAATAAACCATATAGGCCAATAGATAGTATTTAATTTATTTGATTATGTTTTGCCTAGGTTTTTAAATAAACCATCTTTGGCGTTTAAACGGAATATAATCCTTCATATTTATTAGACAGGGGACATAAGTCACGACTGTCAATGTCGTACTGACATTTTATATATAGCACAAGGGCTTGTTCCAAAGGACTTTTTGATGGCATAGATGCCTTGTCACTAGGGAAATTTTAAAACATAATCGATGATTCCTTTGGATCGGAAAATTTCATAGTTCATTGTCTTGACAAGAAGTTATGAAATAAAACTATCTTTTTCATGTATACAACTTTGCCCGAAGGTATTCATCCCAATGGATGTTTTGATGTGTTCATCATGTTCGACGTTTATTAGCAATGATTCCTCTTGATCATCTACGCTAAATAAGGGGTTTGGAAATTCCTAATATGTAGATGACAAGTGTGATTTTATCGCATCACTGTTGTCGGGAGTGTTAACATGTTTTCAGATGTTTAACAAGGATCTGAATCTCTTTTTAAACAGGCTCTACCATCATAGCTAGGTCTTTGATGACATTCAAGCTAGGTTATACCTTTTAGGATTCTTTTTTAATATGTAAACTGTCAGGAAAGGAAGGATATTTATTTTATTCAGGATTTTCATTATAATTATCCTAGATTTAATTAAAATATAACTATGGCACAAAAAGGCCAAGTCATAAGGGCAACTTTAAATTATAAACCATGATTTTGTAGAATTAAGGTATTTAGGCTTGAACGTTGTTCATTGCCTTTTCTTGACAGGGAGTTGTAGGCTACGACTGTCGTTTGTCTTATATGACAATGAATATGGCCCATAAGCATTACATCCCTAAGGGATGCTTAATCCACAAAATAAGAAAGGATTTCGGGAGAATCCAGTATAAGGATGATTTATGCGATTTTATCGAATCACATTTGCCAGGAATGTTAACATGTTTACAGATGTTAACAAGGATTTGAATCTTTTGAATAGGTTCTACCATCTTGGCCTTGTCTGAAATGACATATAGGCTAGGTTGTACCTTTAAGATTCTTTTTAATATTTATATGCTGGCAGATCATTTACAGAAAGGAATGATATTCCAATTTATTTCATATATTATACTCATACATAATGATATAAATGAAATTTAGATAAAACATCCCAATGATTCCAAAGGAGGTACAGAATTGCCCTAAATGGGGCTTGAAAGAATGATGTTGTCCATGAAGGGACTGAAAGATAAGTATGCCCTTATAAGGACTTACTAAGGAAACGAACTTCAGCAAAAGGAGTTTCTTCTTCATTTTATTTCTGAATGTTTTCTCCTTGGTTGCACGTTTATCCTAGTCGCATTACAAAGCTCTGCATTCCTAGGCTTCGGATGGGGAGGATTTCCATTACGGCTCCTTTGCTTGGCGACATATTAAAAGTATATAGAATTGAAAGCAATAATTCTCCGAATAGAGACGAGAGCATTCCTATGTTAAGTCTAGACTCAGAAGGTCAAGGAATGTGCTATTGTGTCATTGAGATTAAACACAAAAGGCTAGTGTTTAATTCACTCAATGTTGGCTCTGATACCAACCTGTTACACCCCGACATTTCCACGTATTACCGGTGGGCCAGGTGGGGAGTATCGTGACGTAGTTGATATCATCATAGTCAAACAACACAATTTAAATGCACAGCGGAAGCGAAAGATAAATATATTACAATCCGATAAAGAGTAATATCAAGTATTACAAATACGGTTGTAAAAGATTCACAGGCGGATCGAAAATAAAATGAAACATTGTTCAACAGACTTTAGGCATCTAGAACTTGTGAGATTCCCTATTAACGCCCTGAGCTCCCAGCCAATTACGTACAGTACCTGTCACTTAATCTTTTTGGAAAATACGTCAGTTTACACTGGTAAATACAATTAACTGACTCATTTTGAAAATGTTTTAGAAAATTGATTTGAATGCTCATGGCACAAAAGTTCTTTTATAACTTGGGATAATTATTTATATATAAACTTGTAAAAGAATTACATGTTCGTTATACGTTCAGTAGCCCGGATTGACCCCGGGTTAAAGATTAATAGACACACCACATGATATAGTCCTGCGGCGAGTTATTCCAGAAACCAGCGGTTATACCTTATTATTTATATATGCACTGTCGGGTGTACGCCTACACCCCGTGCTTAGGTCGTGGTCATTCCTTAAAATGATGCCAAGGATATCCGGGACATGGTCATTAACCCCCCCCCCCCCTAAAGACTTTAAGCAAACAAAACAATTTAAACGGGACATTTCAATAAATTAACCTTCATACAATTAAAAATTCAATGCCCGACCAAGCGGTATTTTATATACCGTACCCCAAGCCCGTATAGGGAAAATAAGTTAAAAGTATTTACCTGAGCTTAAAAATGCAATTTATACTCAGCCGTATATCCTAATCAGCAAGTGCAAGTACCTTTACTGGGGCTCTTAATCTGGAACGAAGGTTTTTAATAACCTATTAGATTCCTAACGGGTCTTAATTAAGCCTATGCTTAGGCCGGTTAGTTTTAAAGGAGGATACGGTTCAAAACGCATGATTAAGCGAAGACCGGATTAGAATGTGGTTTAGACCCGACAAGCTTGTATACTTGTGTAATAAGGGTAAACTAAACACATTCTGGATTTTGAGATAACAATGATAAGGTTTGACCCGTTTCGGCTAATTTGTGCAAACTAGTTACATAAACCGATCCGAACGCGAAAAGTGCGTAACGGGTAACCATAAGAGTCATATACAGGTTTCCTAAGTTAATATGCCTTAAATATGTTGTGATATCAGTAAGATATCTTCTATTATGCCCAAAACGAATATAAACTCAAATTATGCCCCGTAGGGGTATTTTGGTCATTTAAAAGGTTATAAAAGAGATTTAATATAAATCTGAGTTTCAGGTCTGATATAATCAGTAAATATACTTAATTTAATAGGTTATATCAGTAGGGTATTACATATATGTGAAATTTACCATTTATAACCAAACTATGCACCGAAGTGGCATTTTGGTAATTTCACCTAAGGTTTAAAGGTCAAATCTGGAAATCTGAGTTTAAAACTTTTGCTTACTACTAAAGTATAATAGTTTACTTAGAATATCAGTAGGTATCAAGTCTTATATATTTAAAATAGTTTTAATACGTATTATGCGCTTAAAACGCGTAAAAAGACGGTTTTAAGCGATTTCCGGGTTTTATATGAAAAGCTGATATTTTTATTATTCCAGAAGGCTTAAAATATTTTATTTTTCATATTAGATCCGTAGAAAAAAGGTTTGGTGTCAAAAAGATTTGTAAAACTCATTTTATAGGCCAAAAGGGCAAAAACCGACAATTACCGAATCAAAGCTAGAACCCTATGTTATGCTCAGCCTAAAAATAAATAAAAATCTTCAAAAATCCTAAAATATTATTTTATATCAGTTGGTAAAATTTTTGTATCAAAAGTTGGGTTTAGATAGGTTTTATGCTAATTACGTCGTTTAATTAATAAAAAGCTTTTCATTTACGCTAATGAGCATAACTCCTAATCTAGACCTCAAACTGATGTCAAATTTTAGGGACAAGTTTATAATTCAGTAATAAAGGTTTCTATCCTTTCATATTTTCAAAAATCTTGTTTTAAGGTCAAAAGGGCATAATAGTCAACATTTAGGCATTTAACGGAAACATGCATATGAATCGGATAACTAAGGAACCAAGTTGTATAACCTCAGAGGGTTACACTAACCTATAACCTGGTCCCAAAGGAATCCTAAGGCATATCTAAACTAAGCTAAATCGGGTCAGAACTGAAAGTCAAAGCAAAAGTCAACTTTTGCGACTTTCGGTCCCGAACCGAGCCTATACTTAGAATTGTCGGGTTGAACATGCTTAGACATGTTCAACTAATATTTGCCAAGTTATTAAAGTGAGAAAACTGATTTTATAGCTTCTATATTAATGGTTATGAATTTTATCTAAAACTAACCCGTTGACTTTTATTTGACCCGACAATTTAACTAAGTAAACGTGGTAATTAGGAGGTGCCCTTTTGAGGGTTTAACACCTACCTAATTACGGTCGCGTAGCCATGTTCGTTGCGAACAATGGCTCAACCGTTTAAAAGTCAAAGCGTTTATCGAAAACGCTTGACTTTTCGGCTATGAAGACTAAACACTTAAACTAAGCACGAAAGGACATTTACAAAAGGTCCAAAGGACTGAAGGAGGTTCTCAAGAAGCTCAAGATCCTCCAAGAATTCAGAGAGCAAGCAGAAATGATATGAGGTGCAAATGAAAGCTTAAGCTCAATCGGGTATTTATAGGTTTTTGAGGACCGTTAGGATAGTTTCTCGATAACCGTGCTTAAATCTGGACCGTACACGTCATGCCCACTGATTTGGCAATCTATGGGTGCCCAAAATGGCCCCTAGAAAGCTTAAAAACCACTTGCAACACCTGGAAACAGCTGGAATAGGCTGTAAACTGATTTCTGCAGATCTGGCATGTTCACACGGGCCGTGTAAGGTTCAAGGGGGACTTACGTGGGCCGTCTAAGGTCCCCAGTTCAGCAACAAGTTTTAAAAATGGCAGTTTTGGTCCCAGTTTGCGTATAAGGTCATTTTTGGCACATTAAAGGCCCGTTAAGCCATTTTCAAGGCTCTACAATAATTCATAAATTTAAGGGGCATGAAGCATGCTCAAAAATATGCCGGATGTCGGTTTGTTTGGCCGTATGGTCACGTTGTTCGACGAATTACGACGAAACACGAACGGACGCTAAAACGATCCAAATTACGCGACGAATGAGATTTTATCATTCTAAACACTAAAGTAAAATATTTTAGTGCTTACATAAATTTTTGGGTGCCCGGGTATATCCAGAATGTAAGATATGCGCGAAAATGCAAACTTGTGCACTTTTTGACACTTTTAGTCCCTGCATGACTTAAAAGTTTATTTTTGCGCACGAAACACCTCTAAGCCTATTTCTAAGCTAGGTAAGGGATAATTAGGGCATTTTTAACTCATGTTCATATTCCGGAAAGTCTGATACCCTACGAATCGACATACTTTTGCAGTTTGACGCAATTAGTCCTTTAATCGCATAAAGTAGCGCAAAACGTTGTTTAATGATATCCAAGCCTTCCATGGCCTATAATGGGCATTCCCAAGCATGATTTTAATTATTACTACACTCTTGCTCGCTTAAATGGTCACCAAAAGGCGTAGATTCAAAAGTTGACGCTTTAGGTCCTTCTAATGCGCAAACTTGCGCATTTCATTGTTTAATATCATCGAAGCCTCATCTAATCCGTATTAGGCATTCTTGAAAGTATTATTAAACATCACGATGCTTTGGTTTCACTAAAAGGTCATTCAGAGGTGTAATTAAACATATTGACACTTTTAGTCCTTCCAACTTGCAAAGTTGCGCGTATCTTTACTTATAGGCATAAAAACTTTAGACGGCCAATGTTTGGCATTCCTGAGAGTATAATCAAATATTATGAAGCTCCCGGTTTGTTAAAAGGTCACTCAGAGGTAAGAATTAACATGTTGACGCTTTTAACCCTTCATTGCGCAAACTTTCAATTAATTACGCGAACGGCTACACTCGATCAACAAGTGGCTCATTTGTGAATATAAATACCGTACGAGGTTATTCAGAAACTTATTTTAGGTATACAAACACTTCCAGTCCTTTCATAATCAAGGTTTTCGATTTTTCAAAAAATTAGTCCCTTAAATTCAATATTTGACTTCATTAGGGTTTATTACACGTGTCAATACATCATTGGACGTGATTTTTACGAGGTGTTACATCTTGGGAGTAGCTTTAGGAGCTTCGGTTCTGGACTCCTCGGATGATTTGCTTAGATTCTCGTATATTTCACTCACGATCTGAGGAACCACCTTTGCTACTTGCTTAGCGACGAGAGCAGCAAGGCGTTTGTCTCTCTGTTCTTGGCGAGTGATTCGTGGGTGACGGGGTCCAGATGATGGTCCAATTGACATTGTCTGCAACAGACATCGTCTTGGGTCTCAGACATAGTATAATCGATTCTCACCTCACACGTCTAATACTACTAAAGCTCAGGAACACAGTGAAATATGTATCACATAAACACATAGGCACATAATCACAGATTCACATAAACACAGAAGCACATAAGCATGTAAGGCACATAATCACAGAAGCACATAATCACAGAAGCACATAAGCACATAATCTCAAGAGGCCATCAGAATACAGAAACCTATTATTCAGGGTTCGCGAGAGTTCGAGTATAGCGATCATGATTAACATATCGAGTAGTATAGCATAAGCGAATATCATAGCAATCAATATGGCGTAAATTCGTTCCTCATGTAGTAGCGATTTGTCAGCGTTTTGAGGTAGATAAGCAGTGCGAGTTGTGTGTCGATCAAGCGACAGCGAAAATCGATTAAGTCTCCAAAATTAAACATATAGCAGGTAAATACACACATAACACATAAAATCGACGAGCATCAGAGTCAGCAGTTGCGGGCTCAGAATCGAAACACATAAAAATCGAGAAATGGATTGTCTCAGGCTCGATAGACATTGACTACCCAAAGTGATTCGACTATTCACAAGGACTTGTTATACACACTTTGACTTTCAGGACTGTGCTTTTGCCTCGAATTTGGGCCATCGGCACGCATCCTTCCAGTCATATCGTGACTTCAAGTCGTTGGAGTCCGTCGATACTTTGGTGAGAATTTTGTAAAACCATGTAAAGGTCGGAACAAGTCGTCAAGGTTAGGGTTTCACTCCTGACTTAACAACTTCGTTCCTATTTTGATAAAATAAAAGAGGATTATGCGTCAAAGTATGGATTTCACTCCTGATTTAACGCAAATTCTCGTGTTTATAGATGAAAATGCGGGGCAAACAAGCAATTTAGTTGAGAGTTTTCGGTTTTCACACCTAATCTCGGCCTAATCGCTCATTTATTTTCGAAAACTAAAGTGCAGTGATAGTGTAGCGTAGGCGAGAATAGCGAGAAATAGCAGTAAGTTTGTACATATTCCCTACAGGATATGCACAAGTTGGTCTGTTGGTTGCTAACTATAGACTAGGTCATTTCTAAGACATCGACCCGGACTAGGTCGAGTCTTGCCTAATTCCCTATAGTTATGGCTTTGATACCAATCTATCACACCCCAACCGATGGCGGAAACATCGGGCGTGGCACTGAGCGAAACAGATTGTCTAGAAGTTTCCATAACAACTATAATTACCAATTATTTAAAGCAACATGTCCCATACCATGTCATAAAAGATAACATAATTATTACAGGCAATATCTAGTCAAATTGTTCTGTTCCGACAACTCAGATTTTTATTACAGACAATTGTTTATTGTTCTAGGTCTTTCCTAGCCTCTATTTCACAGCAAGCTAAGCAAATAAGCATCCTAAGCACCTGTCACATACGTTAAAGTAAAAGTCAATACACATAATGTAAATGTGAGCATACAAGTTTAATAGATATAATAGAGTTCGAAATCGTTACGCATAACCAGCACGTACACAGTGTAAAATGAGGCATGTTAGTTATTGACATGAACCTATCGATATCAATGACTACGGGTTGACTGCCCAAGGCAGTTCGTAATACACACTCACCACTGTGAGCCATGTAACAAATTGTCCTTAACAACCCCTGAGTGAACAGGTGCTGAGTCCAAACAAATAGTACTACCGTTGCTAAGGCAGGTAGATAGCATTCCATGTGTAAACATAACAAACAAGCATTCATTAAGTCACGTATAACATGCAGTAACGGTTAGCGTTAAAGTATTGCGTAGTGTGTTCGATGTGATTTAGAATAAGTAACGTATGTAACACCCAAAGTGCGTAAAGCAAAAAGGGATCGAGTATACTCACAGCGATTGGTGGATTGAAGGGAGCGCTAGAGAGTAAGGTTAGCCTGAACAGATTGATAGCATAACGATAAGCGACGCGTAAAACGAAACAAGTGACAGTGGGTCGAACAGCAGTCCGATCGGATGGCAGTCCGTTCGGGCAGCCGGTCGTTCGGGTGACAGTCCGCTCGAATGGTCATCCGATCAGGTAACCTTTCGAGTGGATTGTTACTTCCTTTGGGAAGGATGTGCTTGTGTATGATGGCTTGTCTTTTGAAGTTTTTGTTGTAGCATTTTGAAAACAGAGAAGTACCTCTACCTTTCAGGTCGGTCGATCGGACGGTAGTCCGATCGGACAGCAATCCGATTGGCGAGTCTCCTCAATTGAGAACAAATTCTCAGCAGGACGGTCACTCGATCGGATGGCAATCCGATCGGGTGGCAACCCTCGTGCTTTGAACCTGTTGGAAATTGTTTAAGCATGGAGATCTGATCATTACATGGTCGAGTGGTAGTCCGATCGGGTGGTAATCCAATCGGGAAGCACTTCGTTCAATGTTCATCCCTCAAGTTTGAAAATAAAAGTTGAGTGTGGGGAAAGGGTGCAAGTCGATCGGGTGACCACCCGATCGGGTGACAATCCGATCGGACAGCAGTCTGATCGGGCGGCACTCCATTCTGGTGTCCCGGTCGTTTTCTTCCTTGGTCATTTTGATAGTTTGTCGTTTTATCGAGATGATTTGACAACGTGTTAGACAACAGAAACCTCGTCAATACTTGGTACTCCTGATCGGACAGGAATCACCCAAATCCGACCAGTTAACTGTTCGAGACGGTGTTCCATGTTTAACCCGAAATCGGTAGTCTCGTGGATAGAATCCAGATCTTGAACCAACACAACCACAAGAATGAGTAGAAAGTTGGTACAAGCTCCGATTCTATCGATTTTGAGTGTATTGAGTGTAAAAGAGTTGAAAGAAAGTTGGAAAACCATCTTTCAATCCTTTTCACCATTAATATGTTTAGATCTATGAAAGATCTTTGTTTATTTGTGTGGAAATCGTTCAGATCTAAGTTGTTCTTGGTGGATTGAAGTCAAAACATGAAGTTCTCAAGAACACCATGATGACATCATCCTAGGACACCTCAAATCTAGTGATTTCACGGTTAAAAGTTAAGATTCAAAAGATAGAAAGGTGTAGGAGTGCGTGTAGATCAAGAAAGTACAAAGATTAGGTTGAAAACTTACAAGATTTGAGAGAAATCAGAGAAAAGAAGCTTGACTGTGGCTGGTTCGAGCAGAGAGATGTCACTTACCAAAAGTAGTAACAAGTGAGGTATTTATAGGGTTTCCCAAAGTGGAAAGGGCTGGTCGATCGAGTGGCAGCCTGATCGAGTGGCTGGCCGATCGAGCGGCAGCTCGATCGAACGGCTGGTCACTTGGTCGATTAGCCACTTGGTTCGATTGTTCGGTGCGACGAGTTTTGCCGTTTCGATTGCGAATGCCAGCGTTTCGATGCGATAGAGTTTCCTAGTCAAATTACTTTTAATCCCAACTACTATATCAACATACAATCATCCTTAATTGACTTGCGTTTAGTGCTTGCGATTCGATTGCGATTGAGTTTCGAATGCGTTTCGATTAATCACCACCACATAACATAAATAAACATGCACAAGTAACACATAAGGCACACACACACACGTATAACCATATCCAGAACGCGTAATTCGAGTTGCGAGTGCGATTGCGATAGCGATAAATCGATAAAACATGCGATAAATATAGAATAAACCTCGATTATTAATAAGTACTCCACATAATACAACTAACGTAAGACATAAAATAGATTATCTACAAGTCAAAGAAGTCAAACAGGAATTGAGCAAGGAGCGACATATCGCAATTAGCAATCTTGTCTTCCTTTGACTTCAGTCTTGACTTTGACTTTTGAAACACGGGGTGTTACAAACCGCTTCCAAGACCTCAGGTCAGTGTGCGCTGGTCGTTGAACATAATAAATTGGTTGTATCTAGGTTTTAATTGGTCGTATTAGGTTTTATCAAACATTGGGCCTTTTTTACTGTAATGGGTTTTATTAAATAAAATGGGTTTTCATTAGGTTGGGCTGACTGCTAAAAGCACTGATCTTGCCCCTATACAGGCCTACAAATAGCGGCCAAATAGTGGGCTATAGTGTCGCTATTAGCGGAACCGCTATGCCCAACCGCTATTTGGACCGCTACGAGCCCAGGAGTCCACTAACCGCTATAGCACCGCTATAGCGCCGCTATTAACTGCATAGCTAGATTGTGTTGCATTTTTTCAGAAATTATAAGTTTAAAAATACTCTTATAGATAATATTAGTTAATTGAAAAAAGCTACAAGTTATTCAATTCGTTAGTTGAAAAAAGCTACAAGTTATTCAATTCATTAGTTTTTTCCCTTCAATAAATTTCTTGTTCTTTAGAATTCTTGGTTTACAGGTACTTCAATTTCCTGTTGTGTATCACTTTGATTTATTCTTCTATGCTCACACTTAACAATCATCTTATTTATTATTCAATGGTTTTGTAGCTTCAATATCCATCCTTTCAGATCTTTACATAGGTATGTATGTTTCCAAAACATGATACATTGTTTCTTTTTTTGTTTTTATATTAAGTCTAACTGTGAATGTCGTTTTTATCCTATATTATATTTATTGTTTAAATGTGAACGCCGTTTTTATCCTATATTATATTTATATATAACGATAACATGATAAAAATATATAACTAAAATACTTAAGATTTTTTTCAATTCCCCAAACTGTTCCAACTATAGCTACTACTGACGTATCAGTTAAAGTGGGGAACAAAGAAGAAACTCATGCTCCAAATGATGTAACAATCAAACAGAAAGATATAGAAGAAATTCTGAAGGATGCTGATCTCGATGATGACAAATGGTGGTGTGACAATATAGATGACATCCTTGAGATATTTAAGCTATATGATTACTGAATTGATCTCATCATGATGCAAAGTACTTGACATTTGAGCTTTTAGTTTTCAACTTTTATGTTTAAAATTTATATTTCCTTATTCGTGTGCTACTTTATATAACTTTTATTTATGTTTAAGACCTTTTTTTCTTATTCGTGTGTTACTTTATTGCATCAATGGTTTCTTGAAGTGCTTAATAAATTAAATTCTAAATTTAATAATTACTAGACATGTGTAACACTTATGACATATATCCACCACAATAATGCTACCATAAATATTATACGAATAAAAAAAACTACCCGAAACAATGCTGTAATGCAAAGTATCGCCTACATCGCATTGCGCAAGCACACTACTAGTTACTTATAATACTAATGATATCTATGGTGTATTTACAAGGAGGTTAATACCCGCATATTTCTAGAAATAGAAATTTATGTTGTGAAAATTGTGTGAAACTCAGGGCTTTTGTTGGACGCACAAATTTCGGCCCATTGGTCCGTTCACCTTTGGCCGGTGACACTCTAATCCGGCCCGGCCTCTTTGGGTTCTTTTTAGTTGGCTTATTGGGCTAAAAAGTCATCTAGTATTAATTCGACAATTTTTTTAGATAATGGGCCAAAACAAATTGGTTTTGGTTGACCTTTTTGAATCTTTTGTTTTGTTTGTTTATTAACTCAACAATAAATAATTAGTTATGCTTGTAAATATTTTATTTTGTTATCTGAAATAAAAAATCAGTCTAGAACTTTTGACAAATTTATCAACGCTTTGCAATTGTTTGTGTATTTGAGCCAGAGCTTGATTGGTTTTTTCCAAGACCTAAGAAATATATATTTAGTATAAACTAAATGCATAATGGCAGATAAACCTAACACAATGATGTAAACAAAATTTCGAAAATCTACAAGCTAAACATCTAGAAGTAAAAACTTAAAATCTCATATCGTAGAATTCGATAAGACGGTTCCAATGCCGCTTGAATGAGGTCAATCGGAGATCATTTAATACCTTTCTCACGACTTCTTATTTTTAGGAGACTTTATATTTGATCCTTCTTTATATATGAATCAAAGGTTTTTAGGATAGGGATCCACTTTTAAAAACTTCACGAATTTAAGCAAGATTTAAGCTGCAATCTTTTAAAACAATTGTGTTTCTAGATTACAATTAGAATAGAACAATAATAACTTTTTTTTAAGAAAGTCAACAACTTATATGACTACAGTCACCAAAACCAGGGCCTTCAAATTTGTTGGGCCCAAATGGAATAGAGTTCGGCTACAATGAGATCCAAAATAAAACATTCAACTAAGGAAAACATGTTTGAAAACACCCAAGAGATAATGAAAACAAAATAAAAGATAAACACCAAACAAAAATAATAAAAAAATCTTCCAAATCAAAACTTATAAATAAAGTACGATGCTCTTGCATCATACTCTCCGTTTTCGACAAAAAATCATCCACGAATTTGGCTCGAACCAAAACCATCTAGGTCAAAGGGAATAGCCTGTTCTCTTACAGGTGTTTGTGTTTTTTTTATCTCATCTACGGTAAGAAATATAAGTTTAGAGATTATGATCATTGATTTTAGAAAGTATAAATGGGCAACTATGTGTCAAATGAATGGAAATATGGAATTGAATGCAATACAGTTGCATGTTAAATCATTAAGTTCTCAAGTATCATAATTTCATTATTAAATTAAGCTTTATTGGTTTTAAATGATACTTCTCTGATCAACCATATTTGTATCAGTAAATTACACTTTGTGTTCTTTATGTATTATTAAAATTATAAAATGTGTCCTTAAAAAAACAATTACAAATTATATCTAAAATTACTATGTTATGTAACTATTTTTATCCTCCAGGGCTAACCTAGTTAAGAAACTCAGTTAACCTCGATCTAGGATAAATTACACTTTTCGTCCTTTATGTTTGTAGCTAGTTGCAATGGATGACCTTTACCTTTAATAATTACAGCCACAGTCCTTTATTTTGAAAACTCATTACATCTTTCGTCCTTTACCACTAACCAGGTTAAAAAATTTCAGTTAAATATGACATGTCAATTGCATATGGGGGTAATTTAGTCATTTTAAAAATATCTTTAACAAAAAAAAATGTATATAAAAACCCCTTTTCCCTCCCCTGAAAACCTACATCCCCTCCTTCTTCCTTCTTCTTCTTCACTTACCCACCACCACCACACCACACCATCATCACCTGCCACCGCCGCCTCCACCGCCGGCAAGTCCGCCCTCCACCTCGACCCCAACCCCCACTACGGCTCCCACTACTCCTCTCTCTCTCTCTCCTCGACCTCACCTCCTTCCTCACCTCCCCAACCCTAAATCCCCAAAATTCCGGCACCGAAGACGCACCGGATCACACCATCGCTGTCACTCGCACTATCTATTCAGATATCAAGATCTGTTTTATGATGATTCGGTTACAGAACATTCTAGAAAGCTTAATTTGGATGTTGCAGGACCTAAGGTTTTGTTTTTTGCTGATGCTGCTGTGGTTTTGTTGTTGAAATCGAGTGTTAATCAATATGCTCAGTTCTTTCATCGGAACCCTAGGTGGGTCGCCGGAACAAGTGTTAACTCTCGGTTCTTTGTCCCCGACCACCGCAACCACTTCACCACAATCCCATCACAATCTCCAACCCCAACCGCCGTACCACCCCAACCACTTCGTCGGAACAAGTGTTAAGTCTCAGTTCTTTGAAGCTAATTCATCGCTACAGTCGTCGAAGAAGCAGTTAATCGAACAGATTGTTGAAGTTTGAAGCATATTCATCGAATATTCATCGATTCGATCGGTTGTTCAAGCTGTATTCGAACAGGTTGTTGTAATTTGAAGTGTTAGGGTTTTGATTGAAGCAAGAGGTCGTTATTTGCAGGTCTGATATTGAATAGAGATTCTTGAGTTGCAGCTGATATTTTTGTTGAATCGAAGAAGAAATGGGGTGATTTGCAGCGATTTGCAGGAAGTACAGTGTTGTTTTTGGCTGTGTTGATTTTCAGATCTAAATCAATGAATGGAAGTTGCTTTATCAATCAAAGTTTGCATTTCTTAAGGTGGGAACGAAGAAGGTTATAGGACTGTTGTAAAACCTCATCAGTCTGAAAATAGGTTTTAGGGTGGCGATGATGGTGGTAGGTTGTGGTTCTGTTTTGTGGTGGTGGTGGTAGCCTGGTAGAAGTCGCAGGAATGTGTGTGGCTTTAGAGAGGGAGAGAGAGATGAGGGTGAGGGGTGAAGGGGTTGTTAAATTATTATTTTTTAATTTTGTATTTTAATTAGATTGGTAAAAAGACCAAAGTGCCCTTATATAAATAGACTTAACTACATTTTTTAACCTGGTTAGTGGTAAAGGACGAAAGATGTAATGAGTTTTCAAAATAAAGGACTGTGGCTGTAATTATTAAAGGTAAAGGTCATCCATTGCAACTAGCTACAAACATAAAGGACGAAAAGTGTAATTTTTCCCTCGATCTATTTAAGGGCAAAAAGGTCTATTAACATCTTTGACTATAAAACTCAGTAATCGAACCAACAAACAACTATCCCCTTTTCCCCATCCCCTGACGTTGATCCCATAAAAACAAGTATTTTATTCTCTTTAATTTGAGTATAGAATTATTATTTTTCTTAATCTAAAGATGGTTTTCTAAATCGAATATTCTTATCTATATCTATACTATATACAATGCATAATACAAGGTCATTTTAGGATATTCGAAAATTACAAACTTTTGTTTTGCTTCAATGCATAAAGTACAATTTAATGTGGATAAATTAGTCTTTTAAACATTAATTAAATTTTAGAGTAAATTACAAGTTTTATCTTTTATGTTTGTACCAAATTGCTGGCGGTGTCCTTTACCTTTAAATTTGATGGGTTTTGTACTTTATGTTACAAAATCTTACATGTTACGTCCTTTAGCCCTAACCTAGTTATTTTTTTTTGTTAAATCTGGTTACCCAAGGGCAGGTTGGTCTTTTTACCTATATAATCACAAATATTTTAATAAAAAAAGGAAAATAAATTTAGAAAACCACTCCTCTCTCTCTTTCTCTAAATCTCAGCCAAGAACCCATAGCCACCACCTCCCTCACAGCCGTCCACCCTCACCTGTAACCACCCACCCTCACCCATAACCACCACACCCTATTGAAGCCCATTCTCTCTCTCTAGGAAACAACCATTCAGGTCACCACCACCGCCAACACTCCTGCGCCACCGTCATCAGAGCACACCACCACAATCTTATTCTTCTGTGACACTCTTGCACTATCATTAGAACACCGCAACACCAGTGCTCTTGGACCACTCGTATAGCACCGCCAGCCTCCATAATATGGCCACCATAAAAAACCCTAGCTTCATAGATCGGAACGAGTTGGGGGGGGGGGGTTCGCAGATCTGGACGGTAATTGTGGTTAAGTTAGGCGGTGGTGGTGGAGTGGGTTTAGGTGGATAATCGGGTGTGGTGGAGGTTGCAAACAGTGGAGACTGATGAAATCTGAACGGTAGTGGTGATTGCAAGTGTCCCCTTCTTCAGCTTCCGTGTCTTCACCGAGTTATCGATTCCGGTTATGATTGTGTTTATGGTTAAGCAATTAAAACACTTAATTTACCAGTTTCAAAAAATTTGAACAGATTTGTATTGAAGTTTCAAACAGTTCTTACTTTTTGTATTTGTTCTTCAAGTTTTCAGATCTGAATCTGAGATGAAGAGTTCTTGATGTTGTTTTGTTGTTCGTTTCTTGTTCGTAAAGAAAAGATAATAGAACGAAAAAGTAGAATATCATTTGCAGGTTGCGTTTGATTCAAAAATATGAATAAATTGTGTTTGTTGTTGTTCATCGAAAAGAAGATTATGTTTGATTGATTTAAGTGTTAGAAGAAGCACAATTTTCATTGACTTGAGGCTGAATATTAGATTGCTTGTTTCAGTTTGATAACAGGGAAACGAAGTCGAAGATCTGTTTGATTGCGACTGTAGTTTTTCGATTTACAGTTTGTATAAGAAAGTATAAGTTGCAGATGAGATTATGAAGGTTGAAGATGACAAGTGAGGAGGTGAAATGACCGTTCTACCCTCATGTGCAGCATAACTTAACTGAAAATTATAACTGGGTTTGCCCTAAAGGACATAACGTGCAACATTTTCAAACATTAAGTACAAAAGTCATCAATTCTAAAGGTAAATGACAGCGACTGAAATTTGGGACAAACATAAAGGACAAAACTTGTAATTTACTCTAAATTTTAATTCTCTCATCCTAATTACACTTTAAGAAAATTACAGGAGTAAAATGCCCCGATAGTCCCTGTGGTTTTGTAAAATAACACCTATAGTCCCCAACTTTTGAAAATTACACTGGTGCTCCCTGTGGTTTGACGAGTTGTTACTCGGATAGTCTCTAGAGTGGATGTCCGTTAGTTTTCTCCATTAAATCTATGTAAAATGACAAAATCACCCCTTCCTTTTATTTAAATATAAGAAAAAACTAATTAATCATTTAAATATCAATTGGCCCCACAATTAATTAATAATTAAATACAAATATATAATACCCCAGCTCTCTCTTTAAATCTAGGAAAAATTACAAGTTTTGTCCTTTATCTATATACCACTTTTCAGGCGGTGTACTTTTCAACGAATTTTGATAGGTTTTGCCCTTTGTAGGAAATTTTGTTGCACGTTTTGTCCTTTGACCCTAAACTAGTTAGATTCTTTTGTTAAAGATTATCACACATGGGCAATTTGGTCTTTTCCCCAACCTTTTTCATTTCTTTCTTGTTTATATAAAATTAAAACAATAAACACACTTTATTCTCTCCCTCCCTTAGGGCACACCAGATATCTGGCCGCCACCAACCACCGCCCACTCCCGTCCACTCCGACAACCAAGCACTCCATACCCACTACCATCTGGTCAACGTCTGAAAACTGTAACTGCAACATTACAACTTGATTCTTAGTTAAAGAAGAGTTTTATTATGAATAAGAGTGGAAACACGGGCAAGCATACAACATTTGGGTTTGTTGGCCGGTTCGTATGGCGGCGATAATGGTGGATAACGGTGGTGGATGACGCAACAACATTGGGGGTTTCTTGATAATATTCAGAAAGCGACAACCTACTCCGGCGGAATAATATTCAGACGCAACAACAGTGGGGGGCTTTCTAGTTGACGCCGGAAACCTAACTATCCATTGCCGGAATAATATTCAGGCGGAGAAACCAACTTTGGCATTCTTTAAACAGGGTATTCAGATCAAAATTGATATTTCCTTTTCGTTCCAATAAGATAGATTGATTATAGAGTGATGGTGATTGTACAATGATGGGTAGATCTAGCGTTTTCTGTCACACCCCCAAAATCCACCTGCGGAATACCACCGCTTAGAGGCGTGACTAACCAGGATCCAGCCACCAATCATATTGAACAAGCATGTAAGAAGTTATAAATTCCAACCAATACAATTGGTGTCCAAACAAAACATAATTTAAGTTGCAAGCGGAAGCATAACGTTTAAAACCAACACATAAGTTTAATTGTTTCAAAGTTTAACATGGCACACAGCTGTCCATGTCCCACAACGACTCTCTTCCATGCAAGCTCCAGCTAAGCACCTATTGACCTGCAAAGCATGTAGTAACGAGTCAACAACAAGTTGAGTGAGTTCACAGTTGGGTGTTCGTTTTAAGTTGTTTCGAAAACAGTTTCCTTTATCTGGCATCCAGCCGTGGGGGTTACCCCATAGTTGAAAATGTGTCTTGTTTATTCCCGGTTATTCTGGCAATCCAGCCGTGGGGGCTACCCCTTGTTAGTTATCTGGCATTTCGGCCATGGGGGCTACCCCATGTATACACTAGACTCGTTACCATATCGACTGCTGACTGTAGTCATGTTTATGTGCCCTGAACTGTCAATGTCTATCATCATTTACGTGCCCCAGATCCATTAGTTCACGCCCGTCCTCTGCGGCACGGTGTGAGGTTTGTCAGACCTAAATAGCGCTATCTAACTAATGACCCGCTCGCCATTGGCCCGACGATTAGTCGATATAAAAAGGAGGGACTTCGTGATAGAGTTTTGGTCTAGTACGAGTTATCTGTCCATGAGGACGAGGAATTATATTCCTGAACCGATGCTGTCCTACCCAAGAAGGACGAGGAACCCATGTTCCTTAACCCCAATTCCCGACCCCTGGGAATCCCATGCTTTGTAGAGGGTGTGAACTCACCTTGGTTTGCTCGGCAGATACACAGAAAGGTCAATCAAGTTGTAAGTGGTCAACTACGTCCTAACATAGATACCATTCAAGTCAGGTTTATATCCAAGTAGTGCACGTATGTTCTACACGTATTATACACAAGTAACGATCATGGCATACATGTCTAGCATGGCAGTTCAACAACAGTTCGTAACAAGTTCCACAGTATCATTCACGTAACAACCAAAAGCTAAGTGTGCGGCCCAACTACTTAGGCCCATAACAGCGTGCGAGTCCAAACGTTGTGTACGGGTGTCATGGTCTCGAGTCGAGACTATGCGGTCTCGAGTTGTACCTATGAGTTCTCGAGTCGCAACCGTGGAGGTCTCGGGTCATGCATGTAATAGCCGAGATCAGACGGTCTCGAGTCGCAACCGGACTCACAACCGTGGTCTCGAGTTTTGCTGCTTGTGAGAGGGAGTTGTGGCCTCGAGTCGAGACTAGGGGTTCTCAACTCGCAACCGCTGATCTCGAGCTGGCTTCTAGGTGGTCTCGAGCCGAAACCAGGGGTCTCGACTCCCAGCACCTGCTGATTCTGCATAGTGTACTAACCAATAGGATTTTGATTTCATGATACACTGTACTATCCAATCACAATCCTTAAACATGTTTCTTTGTCTAACACTAACCGAAAATGGATCAAACAACTAGTTTTCAAATATTCAAGACACATTCATATCATGTTCATGTTGTTCTTCATATATTCAAGTAGTTCATCAAATATTCATAATCACATTCAAACTTGTTCATCATGTTAGGGTTTTCCATATTTGAAATATGATAAATCAAACCATCTTATCCTATCATAAATTCTAATCATGCACATCATCTAACCCACCTATGCAACATCCGATTTCATGAGTAATAAACCTCCTAAACATAATCAAGCCATTCGGATTCAACCATATAGAGCCGATTGCAAACATTCATGATTCGTCACATATTATCTATACTAAGCCGATATTTCATCATATAACAACAATCTTAACACCGGTTATTCATGGAGGATATATATTCATCATGAATAAAACTTAATAAGCAAACATATTATCAAACAACTTCATCATACATCATCATCAACCGAAATATCACACATCAACACCTTTACTCATGTGTATTCGTATGTTTGCAAAGAAATCACTAACCGATTCAAGTATGGGTTCAAAGGTGTGGAGTAGTAGCGAATGAAGCTTCCAAATGGGTGTGTGTGAGCCGATCCGAGAGCTCCTTGTGGTTACCGGTTTGATCCGAGAAGAAGGAGAGGAAATGTGATGTTTGATCTCTAGGGTTTAAGGTTTTCTAGAGAGAGAGTGTGTAGGGGAGTGTGTGTGTAGGAGGGTGTGTGTAGATTGCCCAAAGAGTGGCAAGGTTGGCTATCCACCAAGGTTATATACTAGCTTCAAGTTGATGCACCCTAATGGGTTTCGGATGGATTAAATGACCCAATCGGCCCAAATAGTTACACTGTTCACTCGAGACCGCATGGTCTCGAGTCGGGTTCTTGTGTCTCGGGTCGCATACATATAAACATAACACGTAATCACATAGGATGTTCACTTATATCATTAAACCAACAAGTTAACTAGTCACATAACATTTCAAGCATGTTACATCGAGATACAACGAAAGGTTCTAAATTTCGAGTTGTCGCATCATCCCCAAGTTGAAAGAAATTTCGTCCCGAAATTTGGTAAGCACTCACTGAGGAAGCTAGTTAAGTTGTATGGTTTTCCTGGGGTGTCACATCCACCCCCCGTTAATCTGGAATTTCGTCCCGAAATTCCGTAGCTTCAGCCTCAGTAGTGGTTGTACTGTTTGCGAACAGTTGGGGATACTTTTGTTTCATCCGATCTTCGCGTTCCCAGGTGAACTCTGGGCCGCGACGTGAGTTCCAACGAACTCGAACGAGAGGTATTCTAGTTCTCTTGAGGACCTTAACATCCCGGTCCGTGATTTCAACTGGTTCCTCGACGAATCGTAACTGCTCGTCGATAGTGAGTTCCTTCAAAGGAACTATGTGGGTCTCATCTGACAGACACTTCTTCAGATTCGACACGTGGAAAATGTTGTGAACTGCACCGAGTTCTGCTGGTAAGTTCAATCTGTAGGCCACCTTGCCTATTTTCTCGATGATTTCAAAAGGTCCAACGTATCGTGGGTTAAGTTTGCCTCTTTTACCAAAACGAACCACACCCTTCCAGGGTGAAACTTTGAGTAGTACCCGCTCCCCAACCTGGAGCTCAAGTGGTTTCCTGCCCTTATCGGCATAGACTTTCTGACGGTCACGAGCTGCCGCCATGCGTTGTCGTATTTGAGTAATTCGTTCGGTTGTGTCTACCACATGTTCTGGACCAGTGATCTGACTGTCCCCCACCTCTGCCCAACAAAGAGGTGACCGGCATTTACGCCCGTACAATGCCTCAAACGGAGCAGCTTTAATGCTGGTGTGGTAGCTGTTATTGTACGAAAATTCCACAAGTGGCAGATGCTTTTCCCAGCTGTTGCCAAAGTCGATTACACATGCACGAAGCATGTCTTCTAAGGTTTGAATAGTGCGCTCAGACTGTCCGTCCGTCTGAGGGTGATATGCCGTGCTCATGTCTAATCGTGAGCCAAAGGATTTATGCATTGCTTGCCACAGCTCTGAAGTAAAACGTGCATCTCGATCCGAGATAATAGAGGTGGGCACCCCGTGCCTCGAAACAACTTCCTTGAGATAAACTTCTGCTAGAGTGGAGAACTTATCCGTCTCCTTGATTGCCAAGAAGTGTGCAGACTTTGTGAGTCGATCCACGATCACCCAAATAGTATCGTTCCCCCGCTGGGATCTAGGCAGGCCGGTAACAAAATCCATGGAAATTTGCTCCCATTTCCATTGCGGTATCTCTGGTTGTTGGAGTAGGCCTGAGGGTTTCTGGTATTCAGACTTGACTCTCGCACAAGTCAAACAC
This sequence comes from Helianthus tuberosus, assembly GCA_030545235.1. NCBI lineage: Eukaryota > Viridiplantae > Streptophyta > Magnoliopsida > Asterales > Asteraceae > Helianthus > Helianthus tuberosus. The sequence goes on from CM060436.1 coordinate 37,831,550, forward strand.
TTGCTGACGTAAGTTGCTATGTGGGCCTTCATGCTAGGCCACCAATACGTGGTTTTGATATCGTGGTACATCTTATCCGAACCAGGGTGTACCGAGTAGCGAGACTTGTGTGCTTCATCCATCACAAGCTCTCGCAAGTTGCCATAGAGTGGGACCCAAATGCGTCCCGTTACGTAGTAAGCACCGTCTTCCTTTTGTTCTAAGCGTTGCCTTGAGCCGCGTAGGGCTTCAGCCCTGACGTTTTCTGGTTTCAATGCCTCTAGCTGAGCGTCTCGTATTTGGGAAGGAAGGCTAGAATGTATGGTGAGTTGCAAAGCTCGCACGCGCTTAGGCGCGGTGTCCTTTCGACTGAGGGCGTCAGCCACAACATTGGCCTTGCCCGGGTGATACCTGATCGAGCACTCGTAATCATTCAGTAGTTCGACCCATCGTCGTTGTCGCATATTCAGTTCCTTCTGCTTGAAGATGTGCTCGAGACTCCTGTGATCGGTATAAATGGTGCACTTGGTACCGTATAGGTAATGTCTCCATATCTTAAGTGCAAAAACAACAGCTCCCAGCTCTAAATCATGTGTAGTGTAGTTCTTTTCATGAACTTTAAGTTGTCGTGAGGCGTAAGCTATAACTTTATCTCGTTGCATCAACACACAACCAAGGCCCTGAATTGATGTGTCACAGTAAACCACAAAGTCGTCTGCGCCCTCTGGCAATGAGAGGATAGGTGCGCTGCAAAGTCTATCCTTTAAATGCTGAAATGCCGATTCCTGTGTATTTCCCCAGCGATAAACAACGCCCTTCTGCGTTAGTGAGGTGAGAGGCTGAGCAATCTTAGAAAAATCCTTTATGAATCTCCTATAGTAACCTGCCAGCCCCAAGAATTGGCGAATTTCCTTTGGTGTACGAGGTGCAGGCCAGTTCTTAATCGAGTCTACCTTGGATGGATCAACGTGAATCCCATCCTTGTTCCCCACGTGGCCTAGGAAATGGACTTCTCGAAGCCAGAAGTCGCATTTCGAGAACTTTGTGTAAAGCTGTTCTGTTCGAAGGAGTTCCAGAATAAGTCGTAGATGCTGTTCGTGCTCCTCCTGACTCTTAGAATAGATCAGGATGTCGTCGATGAAGACTATAACGAACTTGTCTAGGTAAGGCTTGCACACTCGATTCATCAAGTCCATGAAAATGGCAGGTGCGTTTGTCAGCCCAAAAGGCATGACCAAAAACTCATAGTGTCCGTAACGCGTTCTAAAAGCTGTTTTGGAGACGTCCTCTTCTCGGACTCTCAACTGGTGATATCCCGATCTCAGATCAATCTTTGAATAGTAGCTTGACCCTTGCAGTTGGTCAAACAAGTCGTCGATACGTGGTAAAGGATAATGATTCTTCACCGTCACCTTGTTGAGTTCCCGGTAGTCGATGCACATTCTGAAGGTACCGTCTTTCTTCTTCACAAATAGCACTGGAGCTCCCCAGGGAGATGAGCTAGGACGAATAAAACCCTTATCCAAGAGTTCTTGCAGTTGCGTAGAGAGTTCTTCCAATTCTGATGGAGCTAAACGATAAGGTGCACGAGCTATAGGCGCAGCTCCAGGAGCTAGTTCAATCTGAAACTCGACTTGGCGATGAGGCGGAAGACCAGGTAATTCCTCAGGAAATACCTCAGGATAGTCGCGTACAATTGGTAAATCTTCTATCTTCTTCTCTTTCTCCGAGGTGTCAGTAACGAGAGCCAAAATGGCAGTGTGGCCCTTTCGCAAGCACTTCTGGGCCTTAAGGAAAGAGATGACGTTCTCAACAACACCCTTCTTGTCGCCACGAATCATGAGAGGTTCACTACCGGAACCAGGAATACGAACGATCTTCTCGTTGCAAAGAATCTCTGCTCGGTGTTGGGATAACCAATCCATTCCAACGACAACGTCGAAACTACCCAAGACGATAGGAATAAAGTCGATAGAGAAGGTCTAGTTAGCAAGAACAAGTTTACAACCCTTGACTACGTGTGTGGCCTCTAAGCTCTTACCATTTGCTAGCTCTACAGTGTGCTTGTTGTTCAAAGGTGTTGGAATACGCTTAAGCATTCGACTAACTTATAGTGACATGTAGCTAGTATCGGCACCCGAATCAAATAAAACTGTAACGTAAAAGTCGTCGAGAAGGAACTTACCCTCCACAACATTGGGGTCATTCCTTGCTTCACCTTGGCCAATCACGAACGCCCGCCCCCTGGCACCATTGTTGTTGTTGTTCCCATTGTTACCATTCCCCTGATTGTTGTTATTGTTGTTGTTCTGGTTCCTGTTCAGTTGGGGGCAATCCCTCTTGAAATGGCCTTCAGCTCCACACTGAAAGCACCCTTTGTTATCACCTTGCTGCTGCTGACGTTGGTTCTGTTGAGCTTGCTGTCGATTCTGATTGGCGGGATACAAGCTCCTACAATCCTTTGCAGCGTGACCTGGCTTGTTGCACCGATGACAGTTACCCCTGGTGCATGGCCCGCTGTGGTGCAGGCTGCAGCGATTGCATTTGGGGTGATTCCCTTTGTACCCACCATGACTTTGACCACCAGATGATTGCTGACTAGGGCTCTTGTAGTCGTCAGTCTTTCTCTGCTGAGACTGAGACTGGACAGAAGCAGAACCCTTACTTGAAGCTCCATCCCATTTCCGTTTGTTGTCACCAAGAGCACCTGAAGTAGTTGCAGCACCTATGCGCTTTGGCAACCTGTTCTGATCCACCGCCTGATCCGTGAGACGGTGAGCCAATTGAACGACTTGCTGGATAGTGATGAGGTTTGCTGAAGTCACATGACTTTGGATTTCTGGTACCAAGCCCTTGAGAAATAGTTCGATGCGTTTGATGGGAGGATCCACCATAGTAGGACACAGAATTGCCAGTTCGTTCGATCTTTTCACATAAGCTTCAATTTCCGACCCCGTCATCTTGAGGTTGAAAAACTCTACTTCCAGTTTGTGAATCTCATCACGATTGCAGTACTCCTCTTTGATCATTTCCTTAAAGTTGTTCCATGGGGTGGCGTTAGCAGCAACCAACCCCAGCATTTGGACCTGAGCGTTCCACCACGTGAGCGCTAAACCCTCGAGAGTACCGGTAGCATACTTCACCCTGCGCTCCTCAGGGCATTCACACATTTCGAACACGGATTCTAGTTTCTCAAACCAGTGGAGGAGACCTACGGCTCCTTCAATGCCACTAAAAGTAGTTGGTCGGCAGTCCATGAAAGTTTTAAAAGTGCACACAGGTGGCTGAACATGTTGACCTATCGAGGGTGAAAGAAAAGACAGAGTTTAACACAAAGGTTGGTTCACGAAAGTAGGATCTAAAGATCCTAGAATGGGTTTGGACTGTAGGATATACCTCCTGCGTGTGCAGCTGCCAGTGCCGCAGCAACTCGTTCGTTAATCAGAGCCATCAACTAGGCTTGTGTCATGTTTACGCGTCCAGACATGATCTTCACATCAAGAGGAACGTGAGTGAGAGGGGTTCGCGAAAATGCGATGACAGAAGAGAGTAAGCACACACGTTTTCAAGCAACAGTAGTTATACTAACCAAGCATACTATGAGCAATGTACTATGTAACAAACAAGTAGGCAATATATACATAGATCATATCACCTAGAATGTCGAGCCTTGCATGTGGAGTGAAGCGTCGTTGTGGATCGTAGAGCACTGTACAGGTTATAGTCTTATTTTAATAAAACTTTTTCCCCTTATTAAAACCAAGTTCACTATAACCAATGGCTCTGATACCAATCTGTCACACCCCCAAAATCCACCTGCGGAATACCACCGCTTGGAGGCGTGACTGGCCAGGATCCAGCCACCAATCATATTGAACAAGCATGTAAGAAGTTATAAATTCCAACCAATACAATTGGTGTCCAAACAAAACATAATTAAGTTGCAAGCGGAAGCATAACGTTTAAAACCAACACATAAGTTTAATTATTTCAAAGTTTAACATGGCACACAGCTGTCCATGTCCCACAACGACTCTCTTCCATGCAAGCTCCAGCTAAGCACCTATTGACCTGCAAAGCATGTAGTAACGAGTCAACAACAAGTTGAGTGAGTTCACAGTTGGGTGTTCGTTTTAAGTTGTTTCGAAAACAGTTTCCTTTATCTGGCATCCTGCCGTGGGGGTTACCCCATAGTTGAAAATGTGTCTTGTTTATTCCCGGTTATTCTGGCAATCCAGCCGTGGGGGCTACCCCTTGTTAGTTATCTGGCATTTCGGCCGTGGGGGCTACCCCATGTATACACTAGACTCGTTACCATATCGACTGCTGACTGTAGTCATGTTTATGTGCCCTGAACTGCCAATGTCTATCATCATTGACGTGCCCCAGATCCATTAGTTCACGCCCGTCCTCTGCGGCACGGTGTGAGGTTTGTCAGACCTAAATAGCGCTATCTAACTAATGACCCGCTCGCCATTGGCCCGACGATTAGTCGATATAAAAAGGAGGGACTTCGTGATAGAGTTTTGGTCTAGTACGAGTTATCTGTCCATGAGGACGAGGAATTATATTCCTAAACCGATGCTGTCCTACCCAAGAAGGACGAGGAACCCATGTTCCTTAACCCCAATTCCCGACCCCTGGGAATCCCATGCTTTGTAGAGGGTGTGAACTCACCTTGGTTTGCTCGGCAGATACACAGAAAGGTCAATCAAGTTGTAAGTGGTCAACTACGTCCTAACATAGATACCATTCAAGTCAGGTTTATATCCAAGTAGTGCACGTATGTTCCACACGTATTGTACACAAGTAACGATCATGGCATACATGTCTAGCATGGCAGTTCAACAGCAGTTCGTAACAAGTTCCACAGTATCATTCACGTAACAACCAAAAGCTAAGTGTGCGGCCCAACTACTTAGGCCCATAACAGCGTGCGAGTCCAAACGTTGTGTACGGGTGTCATGGTCTCGAGTCGAGACTGTGCGGTCTCGAGTTGTACCTATGAGTTCTCGAGTCGCAACCGTGGAGGTCTCGGGTCATGCATGTAATAGCCGAGATCAGACGGTCTCGAGTCGCAACCGGACTCGCAACCGTGGTCTTGAGTTTTGCTGCTTGTGAGAGGGAGTTGTGGCCTCGAGTCGAGACTAGGGGTTCTCGACTCGCAACCGCTGATCTCGAGCTGGCTTCTAGGTGGTCTCGAGCCGAAACCAGGGGTCTCGACTCCCAGCACCTGCTGATTCTGCATAGTGTACTAACCAATAGGATTTTGATTTCATGATACAATGTACTATCCAACCACAATCCTTAAACATGTTTCTTTGTCTAACAATAACCGAAAATGGATCAAACAACTAGTTTTCAAATATTCAAGACACATTCATATCATGTTCATGTTGTTCTTCATATATTCAAGTAGTTCATCAAATATTCATAATCACATTCAAACTTGTTCATCATGTTAGGGTTTTCCATATTTGAAATATGATAAATTAAACCATCTTATCCTATCATAAATTCTAATCATGCACATCATCTAACCCACCTATGCAACATCCGATTTCATGAGTAATAAACCTCCTAAACATAATCAAGCCATTCGGATTCAACCATATAGAGCCGATTGCAAACATTCATGATTCGTCACATATTATCTATACTAAGCCGATATTTCATCATATAACAACAATCTTAACACCGGTTATTCAAGGAGGATATATATTCATCATGAATACAACTTAATAAGCAAACATATTATCAAACAACTTCATCATACATCATCATCAACCGAAATATCACACATCAACACCTTTACTCATGTGTATTCGTATGTTTGCAAAGAAATCACTAACCGATTCAAGTATGGGTTCAAAGGTGTGGAGTAGTAGCGAATGAAGCTTCCAAATGGGTGTGTGTGAGCCGATCCGAGAGCTCCTTGTGGTTACCGGTTTGATCCGAGAAGAAGGAGAGGAAATGTGATGTTTGATCTCTAGGGTTTAAGGTTTTCTAGAGAGAGAGAGTGTAGGGGAGTGTGTGTGTAGGAGGGTGTGTGTAGATTGCCCAAAGAGTGGCAAGGTTGGCTATCCACCAAGGTTATATACTAGCTTCAAGTTGATGCACCCTAATGGGTTTCGGATGGATTAAATGACCCAATCGGCCCAAATAGTTACACTGTTCACTCGAGACCGCATGGTCTCGAGTCGGGTTCTTGTGTCTCGGGTCGCATACATACAAGCATACATATAAACATAACACGTAATCACATAGGATGTTCACTTATATCATTAAACCAACAAGTTAACTAGTCACATAACGTTTCAAGCATGTTACATCGAGATACAACGAAAGGTTCTAAATTTCGAGTTGTCGCATCATCCCCAAGTTGAAAGAAATTTCGTCCCGAAATTTGGTAAGCACTCACTGAGGAAGCTAGTTAAGTTGTATGGTTTTCCTGGGGTGTCACATCCACCCCCCGTTAATCTGGAATTTCGTCCCGAAATTCCGTAGCTTCAGCCTCAGTAGTGGTTGTACTGTTTGCGAACAGTTGGGGATACTTTTGTTTCATCCGATCTTCGCGTTCCCAGGTGAACTCTGGGCCGCGACGTGAGTTCCAACGAACTCGAACGAGAGGTATTCTAGTGCTCTTGAGGACCTTAACATCCCGGTCCGTGATTTCAACTGGTTCCTCGACGAATCGTAACTGCTCGTCGATAGTGAGTTCCTTCAAAGGAACTATGTGGGTCTCATCTGACAGACACTTCTTCAGATTCGACACGTGGAAAACGTTGTGAACTGCACCGAGTTCTGCTGGTAAGTTCAATCTGTAGGCCACCTTGCCTATTTTCTCGATGATTTCAAAAGGTCCAACGTATCGTGGGTTAAGTTTGCCTCTTTTACCAAAACGAACCACACCCTTCCAGGGTGAAACTTTGAGTAGTACCCGCTCCCCAACCTGGAGCTCAAGTGGTTTCCTGCCCTTATCGGCATAGACTTTCTGACGGTCACGAGCTGCCGCCATGCGTTGTCGTATTTGAGCAATTCGTTCGGTTGTGTCTACCACATGTTCTGGACCAGTGATCTGACTGTCCCCCACCTCTGCCCAACAAAGAGGTGACCGGCATTTACGCCCGTACAATGCCTCAAACGGAGCAGCTTTAATGCTGGTGTGGTAGCTGTTATTGTACGAAAATTCCACAAGTGGCAGATGCTTTTCCCAGCTGTTGCCAAAGTCGATTACACATGCACGAAGCATGTCTTCTAAGGTTTGAATAGTGCGCTCAGACTGTCCGTCCGTCTGAGGGTGATATGCCGTGCTCATGTCTAATCGTGAGCCAAAGGATTTATGCATTGCTTGCCACAGCTCTGAAGTAAAACGTGCATCTCGATCCGAGATAATAGAGGTGGGCACCCCGTGCCTCGAAACAACTTCCTTGAGATAAACTTCTGCTAGAGTGGAGAACTTATCCGTCTCCTTGATTGCCAAGAAGTGTGCAGACTTTGTGAGTCGATCCACGATCACCCAAATAGTATCGTTCCCCCGCTGGGATCTAGGCAGGCCGGTAACAAAATCCATGGAAATTTGCTCCCATTTCCATTGCGGTATCTCTGGTTGTTGGAGTAGGCCTGAGGGTTTCTGGTATTCAGACTTGACTCTCGCACAAGTCAAACACTTGCTGACGTAAGTTGCTATGTGGGCCTTCATGCTAGGCCACCAATACGTGGTTTTGATATCGTGGTACATCTTATCCGAACCAGGGTGTACCGAGTAGCGAGACTTGTGTGCTTCATCCATCACAAGCTCTCGCAAGTTGCCATAGAGTGGGACCCAAATGCGTCCCGTTACGTAGTAAGCACCGTCTTCCTTTTGTTCTAAGCGTTGCCTTGAGCCGCGTAGGGCTTCAGCCCTGACGTTTTCTGGTTTCAATGCCTCTAGCTGAGCGTCTCGTATTTGGGAAGGAAGGCTAGAATGTATGGTGAGTTGCAAAGCTCGCACGCGCTTAGGCGCGGTGTCCTTTCGACTGAGGGCGTCAGCCACAACATTGGCCTTGCCCGGGTGATACCTGATCGAGCACTCGTAATCATTCAGTAGTTCGACCCATCGTCGTTGTCGCATATTCAGTTCCTTCTGCTTGAAGATGTGCTCGAGACTCCTGTGATTGGTATAAATGGTGCACTTGGTACTGTATAGGTAATGTCTCCATATCTTAAGTGCAAAAACAACAGCTCCCAGCTCTAAATCATGTGTAGTGTAGTTCTTTTCATGAACTTTAAGTTGTCGTGAGGCGTAAGCTATAACCTTATCTCGTTGCATCAACACACAACCAAGGCCCTGAATTGATGCGTCACAGTAAACCACAAAGTCGTCTGCGCCCTCTGGCAATGAGAGGATAGGTGCGCTGCAAAGTCTATCCTTTAAATGCTGAAATGCCGATTCCTGTGTATTTCCCCAGCGATAAACAACGCCCTTCTGCGTTAGTGAGGTGAGAGGCTGAGCAATCTTAGAAAAATCCTTTATGAATCTCCTGTAGTAACCTGCCAGCCCCAAGAATTGGCGAATTTCCTTTGGTGTACGAGGTGCAGGCCAGTTCTTAATCGAGTCTACCTTGGATGGATCAACGTGAATCCCATCCTTGTTCACCACGTGGCCTAGGAAATGGACTTCTCGAAGCCAGAAGTCGCATTTCGAGAACTTTGTGTAAAGCTGTTCTGTTCGAAGGAGTTCCAGAATAAGTCGTAGATGATGTTCGTGCTCCTCCTGACTCTTAGAATAGATCAGGATGTCGTCGATGAAGACTATAACGAACTTGTCTAGGTAAGGCTTGCACACTCGATTCATCAAGTCCATGGAAATCGCAGGTGCGTTTGTCAGCCCAAAAGGCATGAGCAAAAACTCATAGTGTCCGTAACGCGTTCTAAAAGCTGTTTTGGAGACGTCCTCTTCTCGGACTCTCAACTGGTGATATCCCGATCTCAGATCAATCTTTGAATAGTAGCTTGACCCTTGCAGTTGGTCAAACAAGTCGTCGATACGTGGTAGAGGATAAGGATTCTTCACCGTCACCTTGTTGAGTTCCCGGTAGTCGATGCACATTCTGAAGGTACCGTCTTTCTTCTTCACAAATAGCACTGGAGCTCCCCAGGGAGATGAGCTAGGACGAATAAAACCCTTATCCAAGAGTTCTTGCAGTTGCGTAGAGAGTTCTTCCAATTCTGATGGAACTAAACAATAAGGTGCACGAGCTATAGGCGCAGCTCCAGGAGCTAGTTCAATCTGAAACTCGACTTGGCGATGAGGCAGAAGACCAGGTAATTCCTCAGGAAATACCTCAGGATAGTCGCGTACAATTGGTAAATCTTCTATCTTCTTCTCTTTCTCCGAGGTGTCAGTAACGAGAGCCAAAATGGCAGTGTGGCCCTTTCGCAAGCACTTCTGGGCCTTAAGGAAAGAGATGACGTTCTCAACAGCACCCTTCTTGTCGCCACGAATCATGAGAGGTTCACTACCGGACTCGCAACCGTGGTCTCGAGTTTTGCTGCTTGTGAGAGGGAGTTGTGGCCTCGAGTCGAGACTAGGGGTTCTCGACTCGCAACCGCTGATCTCGAGCTGGCTTCTAGGTGGTCTCGAGCCTAAACCAGGGGTCTCGACTCCCAGCACCTGCTGATTCTACATAGTGTACGAACCAATAGGATTTCGATTTCATGATACAATGTACTATCCAACCACAATCCTTAAACATGTTTCTTTGTCTAACACTAACCGAAAATGGATCAAACAACTAGTTTTCAAATATTCAAGACACATTCATATCATGTTCATGTTGTTCTTCATATATTCAAGTAGTTCATCAAATATTCATAATCACATTCAAACTTGTTCATCATGTTAGGGTTTTCCATATTTGAAATATGATAAATCAAACCATCTTATCCTATCATAAATTCTAATCATGCACATCATCTAACCCACCTATGCAACATCCGATTTCATGAGTAATAAACCTCCTAAACATAATCAAGCCATTCGGATTCAACCATATAGAGCCGATTGCAAACATTCATGATTCATCACATATTATCTATACTAAGCCGATATTTCATCATATACCAACAATCTTAACACTGGTTATTCAAGGAGGATATATATTCATCATGAATAAAACTTAATAAGCAAACATATTATCAAACAACTTCATCATACATCATCATCAACCGAAATATCACACATCAACACCTTTACTCATGTGTATTCGTATGTTTGCAAAGAAATCACTAACCGATTCAAGTATGGGTTCAAAGGTGTGGAGTAGTAGCGAATGAAGCTTCCAAATGGGTGTGTGTGAGCCGATCCGAGAGCTCCTTGTGGTTACCGGTTTGATCCGAGAAGAAGGAGAGGAAATGTGATGTTTGATCTCTAGGGTTTAAGGTTTTCTAGAGAGAGAGTGTAGGGGAGTGTGTGTGTAGGAGGGTGTGTGTAGATTGCCCAAAGAGTGGCAAGGTTGGCTATCCACCAAGGTTATATACTAGCTTCAAGTTGATGCACCCTAATGGGTTTCAGATGGATTAAATGACCCAATCGGCCCAAATAGTTACACTGTTCACTCGAGACCGCATGGTCTCGAGTGTCACACCCTGGCTTTGCGGAAGCGTGGTTAATTTGGTGTGACTTCTTAATACCATAGCTTAACCATAACAAAGCTATATGAAATAAACCATGCAAGATCATCCATTTAATTAAGTTTTAAAAACCAAATACAACAACATTGTTTTAACAAACACAAACATCAACATGACATAAACACAGTTTAAGGACTGTGACTTGTCCAGGAAAGAGTCACATTCCCCAAACCCGGATGACCTCGTAACTAGTGCAGCGGAAAACGTGTCATACCGCGCCAGATCCTTTAATTCCCTGAAATACATGTAAGTTGAAAAATCAACAATAATGTTGAGCGAGTTCATGTGTTTAGTATGTGCGCGCGAATAAACCTTTATAATCATTGTAAGTATGAATGTTTTGTAAACTCTGGTATGAAAGCAAATAAGGAAACATATCAGTTAATGTGTAACCACATGGTCCAACCTGCGGGCGCATGGGAGGGGATAGGACAAGGTCACCACATGGTCCAACCTGCGGGCGCATGGGTGGTGTTACGACAAGATCACCACATGGTCCAACCTGCGGGCGCATGGGTGGTGTTAAGACAAGGTCACCACATGGTCCAACCTTAGGGCGCATGGGTGGGGTTTGTTATGCTCAAATAGGCCTATCACTTGTATCCCTCGATCGTACTACGAGGACTAATGTTCTTAAGGTTTCACCTACCCAATCACATAACCTAACAGTTCCTTCCTTAGCTGACCATACCATGTAAGAAACATTCGTAATCATAGTAACATGTATTTCACCCCCGAAGTTATAAAACTGAAATCAGTTAAGAGAAAAGGGGGACATGAACTCACAGTGGTGCGTCTCTACCAAGTATGCCTCCAAATCAAGCAGCTATGTGACGACCTACATGTACTAACTCTATTAGACGGACAGTCGTGCCTTAGCTTTATGGTTTAAGTTTTTGGGAAATAGTTAGGCAACTATTTCGTGGTTTACATTCTGTATATACTTGGTAGTCACTTTCCTTCCCAATGATGGAGGATTTAGTACATGTGTGTTCGTATAATTTCGAAATATATTATTAAGTCTCACTTAAAATATATTTTATTTCTATCTCCAAAATATAATATTCTTCTCAAAAATATTTTACTTTAATACATGTGATTTTCCCAAAATAATACTTAGTAATATTATTTTTACCCTAAAAATAATATTTACGTAGTTCACAAAATAATCATAAACACTTATACCAGTGATGTTGTGAAAAATATATACTAAATATATATATGTATCACGTTTTATTTTGTGAAATCCCACCTCCGGTATTTTGTAAATATAGTCGTGGCGAAACTTATATTTTTGAAAACACGTCGAGAAGTATTTCTAACACTTATAGTGAAAATAACTCTAAGTGTTAGGTTTTTAGAAAATTTCGCCAGAGTTTCCCCTGTAACTGGAGGTGGCCACGCTTTTAAGCGTATCATTTTCTTTTGTAAAACAAATCAACAATTTTCTTATTCGATCAAAACAATGTTCAACGTATCAAACTAGTTAATAAACATGTAATTTTGTAAGAATCTCATGAACTTGTAGTTTTCTAATATTATGAAGTAAATCCCATTACTTTTAGTGGATCTTTATATAAATCAATCCGGTTTCGTAAAAACCCCGTTTTTAAAGAAAGTCCATCTTTACAACTTCTTATCTATTTTTACAAAGATAATTATTTCGTCGAAACTTAGTGTTACACAAGTATTTACACACTTGTGTGTTTACTAAAATCATTCTTGTTTATGAAAGATCCGTCTTTACAAAACATAATTTCTTTGATACTTGGTCCTTTGAAAATACCGCTTGTAGATACGTAGATCTACTAGTTTTAAACACTATTTCACAAGTAAAATCACTTTTACACAAGTTCATGATTCGTGTGTGGTAGAGTTTCATCCTTTAACCCTTGTTACTTCCAAAACAACCTTATGTCATGATCCATGATCATGGCCAACCCGGGTTAAACGATGATCCGAGCTACCATAACATAGATCGGGTCCAAATAACTTCACAAATCAAATACTACATGATTTACACAACATATGAGCTTTTAACCACCATTTTTAGTGTTTTAAGTAGTCTTTTATGCTTCATCTTGTATGTTTGCGTCATTTAACCGATACATATCATATTAACCACTTTAAAATGGTTCGAGAAGGTGATTTAAGCAACTTACTACTAGCTCGAGGCTAGGGAAGAATCTAAGCGCAAAATGAGTGGATAAAAGCAACGAGAAGAGGTCCTTCGCCTTCCGATTGCACCAAGGTTCCTTATACGCGATCCTTATCACTTCTAGTTACTTGAAATGAGATGATCAAAATCGAAAATGGTTGTATGTAAGAGGGGGTGTTCGGCCGTGAGTGATAGAGAGGGAGAGAGTGTGTGTGAATTTTGTTAAGTGTGGTTTATGTTATGGTGGACATGAGTAGTAACTTATAGGCCAAAACTAAAGATCATTAACCAATGGACTTTGTGTCTCCAAGATTTTAAGCAACAAAGATTAAACAAATCATCAAGTACAAGAGGTGTCCCCCCTCTTGGGGACGGTTGGTTAAGGGGGGGGGGGGGTACTAGTTCGATTCCAACTATTAGTTAGGCCATTAGTTAGGTTAATCTAGTTAAGTTAAGGGATTAACCCGGTTAGTGGTGTGTCATGCGTTACAATGGGTGTTAGGGTATTAAGGGACGCTAACTGGCTCAGAAAAAGATAAATAATGAAAATAACAATATTTTCAGGTTCCGGGTAAAGTCCGGTTGTTCGGTTGGATAGTAATCCGTTAAAGCGTTAACAAAGCTTTAAAGTGTCGTTAATACCCTTTTTAGTGACACAACTTATTTCTGACACTTTGGAAAGTGTCTAGCAATATTTTTCTCATGTTTTGGCACTTTATTAGTTAGCTTAAAAGCTGAATTATTATGTAAAGTGCTGAATTTTGTGCTTAGAGCACGTTTTAGGCACATCCAGTCATTGTAACTTATTCCTAGAGACGCAGTTCTACAACCCTTGTATCCCTACACTCACCACTAGTGTAGCAAAATATTTCTGGCTCATACAGGCCTTAGAGGCAGTGTCTGCCTGATGTTGGCTTTATCAGCATGTTCAATAGGTGATCCGTTTATAGTGCTACTGTGTTTTTTGTGCATCATGTTTGTCACTAAGGTTCAGCATGTAAATAATGTAGTGACGGTAAGTAAAGTATGATGCAGGTATATGCATGTATCAGAAATCAAGTAGCAGTTCATCAGTAATTTCAAACAAGCACAGTAATTAAGCAGTAATTAATTATTAATTAAGTCGTAAGGATACCTGGTTTGGTGAGGGTTGTCACATTCTCCCCCCGTTAGAAAAATTTCGTCCCAAAATTTTAAGTTCTGCTTGTCGATGCAGGGTTCTTAGGAAATAGGTGGGGGTATTTCTCTTTCATCCGGTCCTCACGCTCCCAGGTGTATTCAGGACTATGTCTGGCATTCCAACGAACTTTGACGAGCTTGACAACGCTCCGGCGGGTGTTGTTTACTTTCCAATCCGTAACCTCAACCGGTTCTTCAACGAAATGGAGCGTGTCGTCAACATGAATCTCGTCGATGGGAATGGCAATGGTATCTTGAGTTGGACTTTTCTTCAGGTTGGATACATGAAATGTATCGTGAACTGAATGGAGTTCAGCAGGTAAGTCCAGCTTGTATGCTACTAGTCCTATTCTTTCCAGAATTCTGAAAGGACCAATGTAGTGCGGATTTAACTTCCCACGCTTTCCGAAGCGTGCCACATCCTTCCAGGGTGAAACTTTCGATAAAACCATTTCTCCAACTTGGAATTCCAAGTGTTTCCGGTTTGGATCTGCATAGGCTTTCTGTCTGTGGCGAGCTGCTTCGATGCGTTTTAGAATCTGCGCAATCTTGTCTGTCGTCTCTTGGACGATTTCGGGACCAGCAAGCTGCCTATCACCGGCGTCAGCCCAGCATAAGGGTGATCGGCACTTGCGTCCGTAAAGGGCTTCAAATGGCGCGACACCAATACTGGTGTGGTAGCTGTTGTTGTATGAAAATTCGACCAAAGGCAAATGCTTGTCCCAGCTACCGCCCAAATCCATAACACACGCTCTCAGCATGTCTTCCAAAGTCTGTATCGTTCGCTCGCTTTGACCGTCAGTTTGCGGATGAAACGCAGTGCTCAGATTTAATTATGAGCCAAAAGCTTCTTGGAAGGATTGCCATATCCTTGACACAAACCTTCCGTCTCTATCAGAGATGATCGAGAGAGGCACTCTATGACGTGCGACGATCTCTCTCATGTAAATTTCAGCCAATTTGCTCGTATTACCCTTCTCTCTGATAGGTAAGAAGTGTGCTGACTTTGTTAATCGATCCACTATTACCCAAATAGTGTTATGGCCTCTTGGCGTTCTTGGCAACCTTGTAATAAAATCCATTGAGATTTGTTCCCATTTCCACTTGGGAATCTCAGGTTGTTGCAGAAGTCCTGAAGGCTTCTGGTATTCCGCTTTAACCTTAGCGCATGTTAAACATTTGCTCACATAAACAGCAACATCGCCTTTCATCCTAGGCCACCAATAATAATCTTTGAGGTCTTGGTACATCTTATCCGCTCCTGGGTGGATAGAGTACCGCGACTTGTGAGCTTCATAAAAAATAACCTTCCTTAGACCACCAAACAGAGGAACCCAAATCCTTTTCTCAAAACATAACGTTCCTTCCTCGTTTGGTACCAGTAGCTTCTCCATCCCACGGACATATTCTTCTTCAAGGTTTCCTTCCTTGAGAGCTTCTTTCTGCGCGACACGAATGCGCAAGGAAAGATCGGTTCGAATAATCATTTCTAAAGCCCTAACCCTTATGGGCTTGATCCTCTCCTTTCGACTTAGGGCATTGGCGACCACATTCGCCTTCCCTGGATGATACTTTATCTCGCAGTCGTGATCGTTCAGCAACTCAACCCATCGTCTCTGCCTCATATTCAGCTCCTTCTGGTTGAATATGGGTTGTAGGCTCTTGTGATCTGTAAAGATTGTACACTTTGTACCATACTGGTAGTGTCTCCAGATCTTTAATGCAAAAACCACTGCGCCAAGTTCCAAATCATGTGTGGTATAGTTCTTTTCGTGCACTTTCAGTTGACGTGATGCGTAAGCAATAACCTTTTGGCGTTGCATCAACACACAACCCAATCCTTGACGCGAGGCGTCACAGTATACCACAAAATCATCCGTACCTTCCGGTAGTGCTAGAATTGGCGCATTGCAGAGCTTATCCTTCAACAGCTGAAACGCTTCTTCCTGTTTGATTCCCCAATCAAACTTCTTATCTTTCTGGGTGAGGAGTGTCAAAGGTTGAGCGATTTTTGAAAAATCCTCAATGAACCTTCGATAGTAGCCAGCCAAACCCAAGAATTGTCGAATCTCGGTTGGCGTCTTTGGCGTTTCCCAATTCTTAATCGCTTCGATCTTGGTGGGATCCATGTGGATTCCATCTCCATTTACCACGTGCCCAAGGAATTGGACTTCATGTAGCCAAAACTCGCACTTAGAGGATTTGGCATACAGCTGTTCTTTCTTTAGCAGCTCCAAACTAGCTCTTAGATGCTGCTCGTGCTCAGCCTTTGTCCTTGAATAAATCAGGATGTCGTCGATAAACACAATCACGAACTTGTCCAAGTACGGCTTGCAAACTCTATTTGTCAAATCCATAATCACTGCAGGTGCGTTTGTCAAACCAAACGGCATAACAAGGAACTCGTAGTGTCCATAACGAGTTTTGAAGGCTGTCTTCAGGATACTTTCCTTTTGTATCCTTAACTGATGGTATCCAGATCGCAAGTCGATCTTTGAGTAAGAGCTTGAACCTTGCAGTTGATCAAACAGATCATCAATTCTTGGCAGAGGGTATCTATTCTTGATCGTCAGCTGGTTCAGCTCCCGGTAGTTGATGTTTATTTGAAAATCATCATCCTTCTTGTTGACGAGTAGAAATGGGGTTACCCCAAAAGGGAATTTTGGTCTGTTATCTTCCTTCTCTATCCATTGCTAAAACTTCTCTGTCAATCCTTGCATCTCCGAAAATGTAAGTCGCTACGATGCATCGACTACGGGTGCAGTGCCTGGAATTAAATCGACGCGGGATTCGACTAATCGTTGAGGAGACGATTCCGGCAAGTCTTCTTTGCCTGATAATCCGTAGGAGCGTATCATGCTCCATGAATCACAATCATTTCTCCGTTCGTCGTCGGGGCGCGGATGACAATCTCCGCCGGGTTGTTCGACAACCAGTTCATCCCAATTATCACATCAAAGCTTCCGTTAGGCTTGTTCTATCGAGAACTGGGTATCTAGGTTACTTACTACTAAAACAACTATATTTTCTTAAGCTAAAATTTGACAATACTGTCAAATAGAGCATAACATTGACTATTATGAGACGTACCGATATCCACGCTTGGATTCTATCCCCGCTGTTGAGCTTTCATCCACGTGCCTGAGTGTCCTTAGGGTAATACTTCCTGAAATGCCCCACATCACCGCAATTAAAACATGCTTGGCCACAGCCTTGATCGTCACCATCCTGCCTTGATAGTTGTTGTCGTCGTTATTTCCTCCGCGATTTCCGCTACCATCTTGACCTCTATTTACATGTTTAATACCTTGCCGACACGTTTCCTTGACATATCCCACCTTGCCACAGTTACCACATTTTCCATATCTACACCGCCCGTTATGGTGACGTCGACAGTTGTCGCACTTTGGTAGGATACCCGTGTACTCTTTTCTCTTTTTGGCCTTGTCGTCGCTACTCGACTGGGTACCCTGTTTGAAATTCGCCAACTTCCTCTTCTTGTCCCCAGATGACTCTACATGAGTCTCCTTCTCCTCCTCAGAGGTTGAAAATTTGTTCATCCTGATTGCCTCTTCCGTCAGGGCTACACTTAGATTGATGGCCTCAGTGATTGTTGCAGGCTTTGATGTCGTTACCATGCTCATGATTTGGGGTGCCAATCCCCAAATGAAACGCTCAATCCTCTTAAACTCCGGATCTACCATGTAAGGAACGATACGCGATAGAACTTGGAACTTCTCCACATACTCAGCTATTTTTGGACCTTCCATCTTCAAGTTCCAGAACTCAGTTTCTACCTTCTGGCTTTCTGTTCTCGAACAGTACTTTTTATGCATTAGCTCTTTCAGCTCGTCCCATGATAGAGCATACGCAGCAGCCTCGCCCATTGTCTGAACCTGAAGTTTCCACCATGACAGAGCCCCATCTCGGAATAGCCCGGAAATGTACGTGACCTGATCTCTTGGGGCGCATTTGCTTGCCCGCAAAACAGTGTCCGTCTTCTCAATTCAGCGTACGAAGGCTACGGCACCCCCAGTGCCGTCGAATTGTAGGGGCTGGCAGCCTAAGAACTGCTTGTAGGTGCAGCCGTTAGGTGGGCTATTTCCTGAGGTACCTCCGTTGCGCTCGGAGTGATGGGCCTCGTATTGTGCGATGACTGCAGCAATGATTCCCTGAAGTTCCGCCTCGTTGGTGGGTATGCGTACATCCCGTCTTGGAGGCATCTTCTAAATGATGATCGTATGGGTCAGGTCATAGTAAGTAAAGTGTACGTAAGTATACATCAATATCAACACATAACATCTCATGTTATAAATAAATCAATCACATAACATCTCATGTTATAAATCAATCACCCATATTGATAGCCTCTGCAATGGTTGAGGGCTTCGAGGTAGTAACCATACCCCTGATCTGGGGTGCAAGTCCCCAAATGAATCGTTCCATCCTTTTGAACTCCGGTTTGACTAAGTAGGGGACGACCCTAGACAAGTCGTGAGATTGCTGGATGTATTCAGGAATCTCTGGTCTGTCCATTTTCAATTCCGGAACTCTACCTCACACTTCTGGTTTCCAGCCCTAGAATTGTATTTCTTCTCCATCATTCCTTTGAGCTCGTCCCAGCTCAGTATATTAGCAGTACCTTGTACCAAGGGTCTGAACCTGGAGGTTCCATTATGAGAGTGTGCCATCTAGAAATAACCCCGAGATATAAGTAACACTCTGTTGGGGCGAACAGTTACTCATTCTTAGAATGGAGTCGGTCTTTTCGGACCAACGAACAAATGCCACGACGCCTCCTGTTTCGTCAAGGTTCAAAGACTTGCAGTTCAGGGACTGCTTATAGGTGCAGCCAGTTAGGGGGGGGGTTGTTCCCAGTAGTGCCATCGCTGTGCTTAGAGCGGAGGGCTTTATGTCATGCAATTGCCCTGTGAGATGCGTTCTTGCAGCTCGGCTTCTGTCCTTGGCTGCGTACCGGTGTCTGTGACACGTCTGGGTGGCATTCTCTTCTGTCGAAGCGGGTTTGACAACGTTTCAGTTGTCTAGGAGATATATAGCATCATAAACCATCATGTAATCACCCAATTTCATGTGTAAATATACTTAATGTATGGGTGAGGTAATAGTTTCTGAGCCTTCACACAGGCTTGCCAATTTGGCTTATTCGAGGCTGCAACGCCTTATTTCCTGCTACATTGGTTTTCACTAGCTTGACCCGCAGAGTCCACCAGGATTTATGTGCACTACAAGTCGTTATTACGTGGGCCCCCGTAATAATAAATTGTCTTGCACAGTTACCCCAATTTTCTCTCGTCCAAGCAGATGATCAATCAAGGAGCAACAACAGGTGCATTGGCATGAACAGGGTCATGCTCCAATGCGGGGTCAGGAGCAACGCCTGGCTCAGGGGCCACAGCCGGCTCCGGATCAACAAACTCCATCTCAAAATCAGCTGGATCAACAAACATAGGGTCGACAGGGACTACAGAATCCTCCAAGGGCCGGTCTAAGTGTATGAATTCAATGTCATGGTCTGGATCAAAACCAGGTGGAAAAACAGAATCGTCCTCAATATCGCGATCAAACTCAATGCTGCGCGCGAGAACTGGTGCAGCTGATGACGCCATATCGGGGTCGGCGTCGTGTGAGTGATGTTGCTCTCCCGGTGTATGCCAAGATGCGGACGCCACAGACTCAAATGGTTCTGGGACAGGTGAATGGGCATGAGCCTCTTCTTGCAGGAGCGTCAGCAAGCAGCAGGCTATCACTATCAGCAATAGGGCCTCGCCCTCAAATGGGTCCTCCTCTAATAGATCGTTATCGTCATCAGAGACCACGTCGGGGGGCATATCAACAACGGGAGAAGCGTCAAGGGCACATGAGCAGGGATCACCGCGAGTGGCAAATTCCCAACAAGATGGCCATCAGCAGGCTCTGCTACGACATCAGGCAGTGCAAAGGGCTGAAAGTCGTCATCGTCTGTGCCGGTAGTATCGGAAATGTACACCTCGTGCTCCGATGAAACTATGTCGTCTGATACTATGGCCATGGGATTCGTAGTGTCCATCTTTCTATTACATGATGAAGGCATGACGTTTGTAACACAAACACACATACGTATAACAATCAATCATATCATCATATAATCACATAAGTCACCAAGTAAGCATTCAAATAATTCTCCTAGTCACCACATGGTCCAACCTGCGGGCGCATGGGAGGGGATAGGACAAGGTCACCACATGGTCCAACCTGCGGGCGCATGGGTGGTGTTACGACAAGATCACCACATGGTCCAACCTGCGGGCGCATGGGTGGTGTTAAGACAAGGTCACCACATGGTCCAACCTTAGGGCGCATGGGTGGGGTTTGTTATGCTCAAATAGGCCTATCACTTGTATCCCTCGATCGTACTACGAGGACTAATGTTCTTAAGGTTTCACCTACCCAATCACATAACCTAACAGTTCCTTCCTTAGCTGACCATACCATGTAAGAAACATTCGTAATCATAGTAACATGTATTTCACCCCCGAAGTTATAAAACTAAAATCAGTTAAGAGAAAAGGGGGACATGAACTCACAGTGGTGCGTCTCTACCAAGTATGCCTCCAAATCAAGCAGCTATGTGACGACCTACATGTACTAACTCTATTAGACGGACAGTCGTGCCTTAGCTTTATGGTTTAAGTTTTTGGGAAATAGTTAGGCAACTATTTCGTGGTTTACATTCTGTATATACTTGGTAGTCACCTTCCTTCCCAAGGATGGGGGATTTAGTAGATGTGTGTTCGTATAATTTCGAAATATATTATTAAGTCTCACTTAAAATATATTTTATTTCTATCTCCAAAATATAATATTTTTCTCAAAAATATTATACTTTAATACATGTGATTTTCCCAAAATAATACTTAGTAATATTATTTTTACCCTAAAAATAATATTTACGTAGTTCACAAAATAATCATAAACAATTATACCAGTGATGTTGTGAAAAATATATACTAAATATATATATGTATCACGTTTTATTTTGTGAAATCCCACCTCCGGTATTTTGTAAATATAGTCGTGGCGAAACTTATATTTTTGAAAACACGTCGAGAAGTATTTCTAACACTTATAGTGAAAATAACTCTAAGTGTTAGGTTTTTAGAAAATTTCGCCAGAGTTTCCCCTGTAACTGGAGGTGGCCACGCTTTTAAGCGTATCATTTTCTTTTGTAAAACAAATCAACAATTTTCTTATTCGATCAAAACAATGTTCAACGTATCAAACTAGTTAATAAACATGTAATTTTGTAAGAATCTCATGAACTTGTAGTTTTCTAATATTATGAAGTAAATCCCATTACTTTTAGTGGATCTTTATATAAATCAATCCGGTTTCGTAAAAACCCCGTTTTTAAAGAAAGTCCATCTTTACAACTTTTTATCTATTTTTACAAAGATAATTATTTCGTCGAAACTTAGTGTTACACAAGTATTTACACACTTGTGTGTTTACTAAAATCATTCTTGTTTATGAAAGATCCGTCTTTACAAAACATAATTTCTTTGATACTTGGTCCTTTGAAAATACCGCTTGTAGATACGTAGATCTACTAGTTTTAAACACTATTTCACAAGTAAAATCACTTTTACACAAGTTCATGATTCGTGTGTGGTAGAGTTTCATCCTTTAACCCTTGTTACTTCCAAAACAACCTTATGTCATGATCCATGATCATGGCCAACCCGGGTTAAACGATGATCCGAGCTACCATAACATAGATCGGGTCCAAATAACTTCACAAATCAAATACTACATGATTTACACAACATATGAGCTTTTAACCACCATTTTTAGTGTTTTAAGTAGTCTTTTATGCTTCATCTTGTATGTTTGCGTCATTTAACCGATACATATCATATTAACCACTTTAAAATGGTTCGAGAAGGTGATTTAAGCAACTTACTACTAGCTCGAGGCTAGGGAAGAATCTAAGCGCAAAATGAGTGGATAAAAGCAACGAGAAGAGGTCCTTCGCCTTCCGATTGCACCAAGGTTCCTTATACGCGATCCTTATCACTTCTAGTTACTTGAAATGAGATGATCAAAATCGAAAATGGTTGTATGTAAGAGGGGGTGTTCGGCCGTGAGTGATAGAGAGGGAGAGAGTGTGTGTGAATTTTGTTAAGTGTGGTTTATGTTATGGTGGACATGAGTAGTAACTTATAGGCCAAAACTAAAGATCATTAACCAATGGACTTTGTGTCTCCAAGATTTTAAGCAACAAAGATTAAACAAATCATCAAGTACAAGAGGTGTCCCCCCTCTTGGGGACGGTTGGTTAAGGGGGGGGGGGGGTACTAGTTCGATTCCAACTATTAGTTAGGCCATTAGTTAGGTTAATCTAGTTAAGTTAAGGGATTAACCCGGTTAGTGGTGTGTCATGCGTTACAATGGGTGTTAGGGTATTCAGGGACCCTAACTGGCTCAGAAAAAGATAAATAATGAAAATAACAATATTTTCAGGTTCCGGGTAAAGTCCAGTTGTTCGGTTGGATAGTAATCCGTTAAAGCGTTAACAAAGCTTTAAAGTGTCGTTAATACCCTTTTTAGTGACACAACTTATTTCTGACACTTTGGAAAGTGTCTAGCAATATTTTTCTCATGTTTTGGCACTTTATTAGTTAGCTTAAAAGCTGAATTATTATGTAAAGTGCTGAATTTTGTGCTTAGAGCACGTTTTAGGCACATCCAGTCATTGTAACTTATTCCTAGAGACGCAGTTCTACAACCCTTGTATCCCTACACTCACCACTAGTGTAGCAAAATATTTCTGGCTCATACAGGCCTTAGAGGCAGTGTCTGCCTGATGCTGGCTTTATCAGCATGTTCAATAGGTGATCCGTTTATAGTGCTACTGTGCTTTTTGTGCATCATGTTTGTCACTAAGGTTCAGCATGTAAATAATGTAGTGACGGTAAGTAAAGTATGATGCAGGTATATGCATGTATCAGAAATCAAGTAGCAGTTCATCAGTAATTTCAAACAAGCACAGTAATTAAGCAGTAATTAATTATTAATTAAGTCGTAAGGATACCTGGTTTGGTGAGGGTTGTCACATTCTCCCCCCGTTAGAAAAATTTCGTCCCAAAATTTTAAGTTCTGCGTGTCGATGCAGGGTTCTTAGGAAATAGGTGGGGGTATTTCTCTTTCATCCGGTCCACACGCTCCCAGGTGTATTCAGGACTATGTCTGGCATTCCAACGAACTTTGACGAGCTTGACAACGCTCCGGCGGGTGTTTTTTACTTTCCAATCCGTAACCTCAACCGGTTCTTCAACGAAATGGAGCGTGTCGTCAACATGAATCTCGTCGATGGGAATGGCAATGGTATCTTGAGTTGGACTTTTCTTCAGGTTGGATACATGAAATGTATCGTGAACTGAATGGAGTTCAGCAGGTAAGTCCAGCTTGTATGCTACTAGTCCTATTCTTTCCAGAATTCTGAAAGGACCAATGTAGTGCGGATTTAACTTCCCACGCTTTCCGAAGCGTGCCACACCCTTCCAGGGTGAAACTTTCGATAAAACCATTTCTCCAACTTGGAATTCCAAGTGTTTCCGGTTTGGATCTGCATAGGCTTTCTGTCTGTGGCGAGCTGCTTCGATGCGTTTTAGAATCTGCGCAATCTTGTCTGTCGTCTCTTGGACGATTTCGGGACCAGCAAGCTGCCTATCACCGGCGTCAGCCCAGCATAAGGGTGATCGGCACTTGCGTCCGTAAAGGGCTTCAAATGGCGCGACACCAATACTGGTGTGGTAGCTGTTGTTGTATGAAAATTCGACCAAAGGAAAATGCTTGTCCCAGCTACCGCCCAAATCCATAACACACGCTCTCAGCATGTCTTCCAAAGTCTGTATCGTTCGCTCGCTTTGACCGTCAGTTTGCGGATGAAACGCAGTGCTCAGATTTAATTATGAGCCAAAAGCTTCTTGGAAGGATTGCCATATCCTTGACACAAACCTTCCGTCTCTATCAGAGATGATCGAGAGAGGCACTCTATGACGTGCGACGATCTCTCTCATGTAAATTTCAGCCAATTTGCTCGTATTATCCTTCTCTCTGATAGGTAAGAAGTGTGCTGACTTTGTTAATCGATCCACTATTACCCAAATAGTGTCATGGCCTCTTGGCGTTCTTGGCAACCTTGTAATAAAATCCATTGAGATTTGTTCCCATTTCCACTTGGGAATCTCAGGTTGTTGCAGAAGTCCTGAAGGCTTCTGGTATTCCGCTTTAACCTTAGCGCATGTTAAACATTTGCTCACATAAACAGCAACATCGCCTTTCATCCTAGGCCACCAATAATAATCTTTGAGGTCTTGGTACATCTTATCCGCTCCTGGGTGGATAGAGTACCGCGACTTGTGAGCTTCATAAAAAATAACCTTCCTTAGACCACCAAACAGAGGAACCCAAATCCTTTTCTCAAAACATAACGTTCCTTCCTCGTTTGGTACCAGTAGCTTCTCCATCCCACGGACATATTCTTCTTCAAGGTTTCCTTCCTTGAGAGCTTCTTTCTGCGCGGCACGAATGCGCAAGGAAAGATCGGTTCGAATAATCATTTCTAAAGCCCTAACCCTTATGGGCTTGATCCTCTCCTTTCGACTTAGGGCATCGGCGACCACATTCGCCTTCCCTGGATGATACTTTATCTCGCAGTCGTGATCGTTCAGCAACTCAACCCATCGTCTCTGCCTCATATTCAGCTCCTTCTGGTTGAATATGGGTTGTAGGCTCTTGTGATCTGTAAAGATTGTACACTTTGTACCATACTGGTAGTGTCTCCAGATCTTTAATGCAAAAACCACTGCGCCAAGTTCCAAATCATGTGTGGTATAGTTCTTTTCGTGCACTTTCAGTTGACGTGATGCGTAAGCAATAACCTTTTGGCGTTGCATCAACACACAACCCAATCCTTGACGCGAGGCGTCACAGTATACCACAAAATCATCCGTACCTTCCGGTAGTGCTAGAATTGGCGCATTGCAGAGCTTATCCTTCAACAGCTGAAACGCTTCTTCCTGTTTGATTCCCCAATCAAACTTCTTATCTTTCTGGGTGAGGAGTGTCAAAGGTTGAGCAATTTTTGAAAAATCCTCAATGAACCTTCGATAGTAGCCAGCCAAACCCAAGAATTGTCGAATCTCGGTTGGCGTCTTTGGCGTTTCCCAATTCTTAATCGCTTCGATCTTGGTGGGATCCATGTGGATTCCATCTCCATTTACCACGTGCCCAAGGAATTGGACTTCATGTAGCCAAAACTCGCACTTAGAGGATTTGGCATACAGCTGTTCTTTCTTTAGCAGCTCCAAACTAGCTCTTAGATGCTGCTCGTGCTCAGCCTTTGTCCTTGAATAAATCAGGATGTCGTCGATAAACACAATCATGAACTTGTCCAAGTACGGCTTGCAAACTCTATTTGTCAAATCCATAATCACTGCAGGTGCGTTTGTCAAACCAAACGGCATAACAAGGAACTCGTAGTGTCCATAACGAGTTCTGAAGGCTGTCTTCGGGATACTTTCCTTTTGTATCCTTAACTGATGGTATCCAGATCGCAAGTCGATCTTTGAGTAAAAGCTTGAACCTTGCAGTTGATCAAACAGATCATCAATTCTTGGCAGAGGGTATCTATTCTTGATCGTCAGCTGGTTCAGCTCCCGGTAGTTGATGTTTATTTGAAAATCATCATCCTTCTTGTTGACGAGTAGAAATGGGGTTACCCCAAAAGGGAATTTTGGTCTGTTATCTTCCTTCTCTATCCATTGCTAAAACTTCTCTGTCAATCCTTGCATCTCCGAAAATGTAAGTCGCTACGATGCATCGACTACGGGTGCAGTGCCTGGAATTAAATCGACGCGGGATTCGACTAATCGTTGAGGAGACGATTCCGGCAAGTCTTCTTTGCCTGATAATCCGTAGGAGCGTATCATGCTCCATGAATCACAATCATTTCTCCGTTCGTCGTCGGGGCACGGATGACAATCTCCGCCGGGTTGTTCGACAACCAGTTCATCCCAATTATCACATCAAAGCTTCCGTTAGGCTTGTTCTATCGAGAACTGGGTATCTAGGTTACTTACTGCTAAAACAACTATATTTTCTTAAGCTAAAATTTGACAATACTGTCAAATAGAGCATAACATTGACTATTATGAGACGTACCGATATCCACGCTTGGATTCTATCCCCGCTGTTGAGCTTTCATCCACGTGCCTGAGTGTCCTTAGGGCAATACTTCCTGAAATGCCCCACATCACCGCAATTAAAACATGCTTGGCCACAGCCTTGATCGTCACCATCCTGCCTTGATAGTTGTTGTCGTCGTTATTTCCTCCGCGATTTCCGCTACCATCTTGACCTCTATTTACATGTTTAATACCTTGCCGACACGTTTCCTTGACATGTCCCACCTTGCCACAGTTACCACATTTTCCATATCTACACCGCCCGTTATGGTGACGTCGACAGTTGTCGCACTTTGGTAGGATACCCGTGTACTCTTTTCTCTTTTTGGCCTTGTCGTCGCTACTCGACTGGGTACCCTGTTTGAAATTCGCCAACTTCCTCTTCTTGTCCCCAGATGACTCTACATGAGTCTCCTTCTCCTCCTCAGAGGTTGAAAATTTGTTCATCCTGATTGCCTCTTCCGTCAGGGCTACACTTAGATTGATGGCCTCAGTGATTGTTGCAGGCTTTGATGTCGTTACCATGCTCATGATTTGGGGTGCCAATCCCCAAATGAAACGCTCAATCCTCTTAAACTCCGGATCTACCATGTAAGGAACGATACGCGATAGAACTTGGAACTTCTCCACATACTCAGCTATTTTTGGACCTTCCATCTTCAAGTTCCAGAACTCAGTTTCTACCTTCTGGCTTTCTGTTCTCGAACAGTACTTTTTATGCATTAGCTCTTTCAGCTCGTCCCATGATAGAGCATACGCAGCAGCCTCGCCCATTGTCTGAACCTGAAGTTTCCACCATGACAGAGCCCCATCTCGGAACAGCCCGGAAATGTACGTGACCTGATCTCTTGGGGCGCATTTGCTTGCCCGCAAAACAGTGTCCGTCTTCTCAATTCATCGTACGAAGGCTACGGCACCCCCAGTGCCGTCGAATTGTAGGGGCTGGCAGCCTAAGAACTGCTTGTAGGTGCAGCCGTTAGGTGGGCTATTTCCTGAGGTACCTCCGTTGCGCTCGGAGTGATGGGCCTCGTATTGTGCGATGACTGCAGCAATGATTCCCTGAAGTTCCGCCTCGTTGGTGGGTATGCGTACATCCCGTCTTGGAGGCATCTTCTAAATGATGATTGTATGGGTCAGGTCATAGTAAGTAAAGTGTACGTAAGTATACATCAATATCAACACATAACATCTCATGTTATAAATAAATCAATCACATAACATCTCATGTTATAAATCAATCACCCATATTGATAGCCTCTGCAATGGTTGAGGGCTTCGAGGTAGTAACCATACCCCTGATCTGGGGTGCAAGTCCCCAAATGAATCGTTCCATCCTTTTGAACTCCGGTTTGACTAAGTAGGGGACGACCCTAGACAAGTCGTGAGATTGCTGGATGTATTCAGGAATCTCTGGTCCGTCCATTTTCAATTCCGGAACTCTACCTCACACTTCTGGTTTCCAGCCCTAGAATTGTATTTCTTCTCCATCATTCCTTTGAGCTCGTCCCAGCTCAGTATATTAGCAGTACCTTGTACCAAGGGTCTGAACCTGGAGGTTCCATTATGAGAGTGTGCCATCTAGAAATAACCCCGAGATATAAGTAACACTCTGTTGGGGCGAACAGTTACTCATTCTTAGAATGGAGTCGGTCTTTTCGGACCAACGAACAAATGCCACGACGCCTCCTGTTTCGTCAAGGTTCAAAGACTTGCAGTTCAGGGACTGCTTATAGGTGCAGCCAGTTGGGGGGGGTTGTTCCCAGTAGTGCCATCGCTGTGCTTAGAGCGGAGGGCTTTATGTCGTGCAATTTCCCTGTGAGATGCGTTCTTGCAGCTCGGCTTCTGTCCTTGGCTGCGTACCGGTGTCTGTGACATGTCTGGGTGGCATTCTCTTCTGTCGAAGCGGTATGAAGCGGGTTTGGCAACGTTTCAGTTGTCTAGGAGATATATAGCATCATAAACCATCATGTAATCACCCAATTTCATGTGTAAATATACTTAATGTATGGGTGAGGTAATAGTTTCTGAGCCTTCACACAGGCTTGCCAATTTGGCTTATTCGAGGCTGCAACGCCTTATTTCCTGCTACATTGGTTTTCACTAGCTTGACCCGCAGAGTCCACCAGGATTTATGTGCACTACAAGTCGTTATTACGTGGGCCCCCGTAATAATAAATTGTCTTGCACAGTTACCCCAATTTTCTCTCGTCCAAGCAGATGATCAATCAAGGAGCAACAACAGGTGCATTGGCATGAACAGGGTCATGCTCCAATGCGGGGTCAGGAGCAACGCCTGGCTCAGGGGCCACAGCCGGCTCCGGATCAACAAACTCCATCTCAAAATCAGCTGGATCAACAAACATAGGGTCGACAGGGACTACAGAATCCTCCAAGGGCCGGTCTAAGTGTATGAATTCAATGTCATGGTCTGGATCAAAACCAGGTGGAAAAACAGAATCGTCCTCAATATCGCGATCAAACTCAATGCTGTGCGCGAGAACTGGTGCAGCTGATGACGCCATATCGGGGTCGGCGTCGTGTGAGTGATGTTGCTCTCCCGGTGTATGCCAAGATGCGGACGCCACAGACTCAAATGGTTCTGGGACAGGTGAATGGGCATGAGCCTCTTCTTGCAGGAGCGTCAGCAAGCAGCAGGCTATCACTATCAGCAATAGGGCCTCGCCCTCAAATGGGTCTTCCTCTAATAGATCGTTATCGTCGTCAGAGACCACGTCGGGGGGCATATCAACAACGGGAGAAGCGTCAAGGGCACATGAGCAGGGATCACCGCGAGTGGCAAATTCCCAACAAGATGGCCATCAGCAGGCTCTGCTACGACATCAGGCAGTGCAAAGGGCTGAAAGTCGTCATCGTCTGTGCCGGTAGTATCGGAAATGTACACCTCGTGCTCCGATGAAACTATGTCGTCTGATACTATGGCCATGGGATTCGTAGTGTCCATCTTTCTATTACATGATGAAGGCATGACGTTTGTAACACAAACACACATACGTATAACAATCAATCATATCATCATATAATCACATAAGTCACCAAGTAAGCATTCAAATAATTCTCCTAGTCACCACATGGTCCAACCTGCGGGCGCATGGGAGGGGATAGGACAAGGTCACCACATGGTCCAACCTGCGGGCGCATGGGTGGTGTTACGACAAGATCACCACATGGTCCAACCTGCGGGCGCATGGGTGGTGTTAAGACAAGGTCACCACATGGTCCAACCTTAGGGCGCATGGGTGGGGTTTGTTATGCTCAAATAGGCCTATCACTTGTATCCCTCGATCGTACTACGAGGACTAATGTTCTTAAGGTTTCACCTACCCAATCACATAACCTAACAGTTCCTTCCTTAGCTGACCATACCATGTAAGAAACATTCGTAATCATAGTAACATGTATTTCACCCCCGAAGTTATAAAACTGAAATCAGTTAAGAGAAAAGGGGGACATGAACTCACAGTGGTGCGTCTCTACCAAGTATGCCTCCAAATCAAGCAGCTATGTGACGACCTACATGTACTAACTCTATTAGACGGACAGTCGTGCCTTAGCTTTATGGTTTAAGTTTTTGGGAAATAGTTAGGCAACTATTTCGTGGTTTACATTCTGTATATACTTGGTAGTCACTTTCCTTCCCAAGGATGGGGGATTTAGTACATGTGTGTTCGTATAATTTCGAAATATATTATTAAGTCTCACTTAAAATATATTTTATTTCTATCTCCAAAATATAATATTCTTCTCAAAAATATTATACTTTAATACATGTGATTTTCCCAAAATAATACTTAGTAATATTATTTTTACCCTAAAAATAATATTTACGTAGTTCACAAAATAATCATAAACACTTATACCAGTGATGTTGTGAAAAATATATACTAAATATATATATGTATCACGTTTTATTTTGTGAAATCCCACCTCCGGTATTTTGTAAATATAGTCGTGGCGAAACTTATATTTTTGAAAACACGTCGAGAAGTATTTCTAACACTTATAGTGAAAATAACTCTAAGTGTTAGGTTTTTAGAAAATTTCGCCAGAGTTTCCCCTGTAACTGGAGGTGGCCACGCTTTTAAGCGTATCATTTTCTTTTGTAAAACAAATCAACAATTTTCTTATTCGATCAAAACAATGTTCAACGTATCAAACTAGTTAATAAACATGTAATTTTGTAAGAATCTCATGAACTTGTAGTTTTCTAATATTATGAAGTAAATCCCATTACTTTTAGTGGATCTTTATATAAATCAATCCGGTTTCGTAAAAACCCCGTTTTTAAAGAAAGTCCATCTTTACAACTTTTTATCTATTTTTACAAAGATAATTATTTCGTCGAAACTTAGTGTTACACAAGTATTTACACACTTGTGTGTTTACTAAAATCATTCTTGTTTATGAAAGATCCGTCTTTACAAAACATAATTTCTTTGATACTTGGTCCTTTGAAAATACCGCTTGTAGATACGTAGATCTACTAGTTTTAAACACTATTTCACAAGTAAAATCACTTTTACACAAGTTCATGATTCGTGTGTGGTAGAGTTTCATCCTTTAACCCTTGTTACTTCCAAAACAACCTTATGTCATGATCCATGATCATGGCCAACCCGGGTTAAACGATGATCCGAGCTACCATAACATAGATCGGGTCCAAATAACTTCACAAATCAAATACTACATGATTTACACAACATATGAGCTTTTAACCACCATTTTTAGTGTTTTAAGTAGTCTTTTATGCTTCATCTTGTATGTTTGCGTCATTTAACCGATACATATCATATTAACCACTTTAAAATGGTTCGAGAAGGTGATTTAAGCAACTTACTACTAGCTCGAGGCTAGGGAAGAATCTAAGCGCAAAATGAGTGGATAAAAGCAACGAGAAGAGGTCCTTCGCCTTCCGATTGCACCAAGGTTCCTTATACGCGATCCTTATCACTTCTAGTTACTTGAAATGAGATGATCAAAATCGAAAATGGTTGTATGTAAGAGGGGGTGTTCGGCCGTGAGTGATAGAGAGGGAGAGAGTGTGTGTGAATTTTGTTAAGTGTGGTTTATGTTATGGTGGACATGAGTAGTAACTTATAGGCCAAAACTAAAGATCATTAACCAATGGACTTTGTGTCTCCAAGATTTTAAGCAACAAAGATTAAACAAATCATCAAGTACAAGAGGTGTCCCCCCTCTTGGGGACGGTTGGTTAAGGGGGGGGGGGGGTACTAGTTCGATTCCAACTATTAGTTAGGCCATTAGTTAGGTTAATCTAGTTAAGTTAAGGGATTAACCCGGTTAGTGGTGTGTCATGCGTTACAATGGGTGTTAGGGTATTCAGGGACCCTAACTGGCTCAGAAAAAGATAAATAATGAAAATAACAATATTTTCAGGTTCCGGGTAAAGTCCAGTTGTTCGGTTGGATAGTAATCCGTTAAAGCGTTAACAAAGCTTTAAAGTGTCGTTAATACCCTTTTTAGTGACACAACTTATTTCTGACACTTTGGAAAGTGTCTAGCAATATTTTTCTCATGTTTTGGCACTTTATTAGTTAGCTTAAAAGCTGAATTATTATGTAAAGTGCTGAATTTTGTGCTTAGAGCACGTTTTAGGCACATCCAGTCATTGTAACTTATTCCTAGAGACGCAGTTCTACAACCCTTGTATCCCTACACTCACCACTAGTGTAGCAAAATATTTCTGGCTCATACAGGCCTTAGAGGCAGTGTCTGCCTGATGCTGGCTTTATCAGCATGTTCAATAGGTGATCCGTTTATAGTGCTACTGTGCTTTTTGTGCATCATGTTTGTCACTAAGGTTCAGCATGTAAATAATGTAGTGACGGTAAGTAAAGTATGATGCATGTATATGCATGTATCAGAAATCAAGTAGCAGTTCATCAGTAATTTCAAACAAGCACAGTAATTAAGCAGTAATTAATTATTAATTAAGTCGTAAGGATACCTGGTTTGGTGAGGGTTGTCACATTCTCCCCCCGTTAGAAAAATTTCGTCCCAAAATTTTAAGTTCTGCGTGTCGATGCAGGGTTCTTAGGAAATAGGTGGGGGTATTTCTCTTTCATCCGGTCCACACGCTCCCAGGTGTATTCAGGACTATGTCTGGCATTCCAACGAACTTTGACGAGCTTGACAACGCTCCGGCGGGTGTTTTTTACTTTCCAATCCGTAACCTCAACCGGTTCTTCAACGAAATGGAGCGTGTCGTCAACATGAATCTCGTCGATGGGAATGGCAATGGTATCTTGAGTTGGACTTTTCTTCAGGTTGGATACATGAAATGTATCGTGAACTGAATGGAGTTCAGCAGGTAAGTCCAGCTTGTATGCTACTAGTCCTATTCTTTCCAGAATTCTGAAAGGACCAATGTAGTGCGGATTTAACTTCCCACGCTTTCCGAAGCGTGCCACACCCTTCCAGGGTGAAACTTTCGATAAAACCATTTCTCCAACTTGGAATTCCAAGTGTTTCCGGTTTGGATCTGCATAGGCTTTCTGTCTGTGGCGAGCTGCTTCGATGCGTTTTAGAATCTGCGCAATCTTGTCTGTCGTCTCTTGGACGATTTCGGGACCAGCAAGCTGCCTATCACCGGCGTCAGCCCAGCATAAGGGTGATCGGCACTTGCGTCCGTAAAGGGCTTCAAATGGCGCGACACCAATACTGGTGTGGTAGCTGTTGTTGTATGAAAATTCGACCAAAGGAAAATGCTTGTCCCAGCTACCGCCCAAATCCATAACACACGCTCTCAGCATGTCTTCCAAAGTCTGTATCGTTCGCTCGCTTTGACCGTCAGTTTGCGGATGAAACGCAGTGCTCAGATTTAATTATGAGCCAAAAGCTTCTTGGAAGGATTGCCATATCCTTGACACAAACCTTCCGTCTCTATCAGAGATGATCGAGAGAGGCACTCTATGACGTGCGACGATCTCTCTCATGTAAATTTCAGCCAATTTGCTCGTATTATCCTTCTCTCTGATAGGTAAGAAGTGTGCTGACTTTGTTAATCGATCCACTATTACCCAAATAGTGTCATGGCCTCTTGGCGTTCTTGGCAACCTTGTAATAAAATCCATTGAGATTTGTTCCCATTTCCACTTGGGAATCTCAGGTTGTTGCAGAAGTCCTGAAGGCTTCTGGTATTCCGCTTTAACCTTAGCGCATGTTAAACATTTGCTCACATAAACAGCAACATCGCCTTTCATCCTAGGCCACCAATAATAATCTTTGAGGTCTTGGTACATCTTATCCGCTCCTGGGTGGATAGAGTACCGCGACTTGTGAGCTTCATAAAAAATAACCTTCCTTAGACCACCAAACAGAGGAACCCAAATCCTTTTCTCAAAACATAACGTTCCTTCCTCGTTTGGTACCAGTAGCTTCTCCATCCCACGGACATATTCTTCTTCAAGGTTTCCTTCCTTGAGAGCTTCTTTCTGCGCGGCACGAATGCGCAAGGAAAGATCGGTTCGAATAATCATTTCTAAAGCCCTAACCCTTATGGGCTTGATCCTCTCCTTTCGACTTAGGGCATCGGCGACCACATTCGCCTTCCCTGGATGATACTTTATCTCGCAGTCGTGATCGTTCAGCAACTCAACCCATCGTCTCTGCCTCATATTCAGCTCCTTCTGGTTGAATATGGGTTGTAGGCTCTTGTGATCTGTAAAGATTGTACACTTTGTACCATACTGGTAGTGTCTCCAGATCTTTAATGCAAAAACCACTGCGCCAAGTTCCAAATCATGTGTGGTATAGTTCTTTTCGTGCACTTTCAGTTGACGTGATGCGTAAGCAATAACCTTTTGGCGTTGCATCAACACACAACCCAATCCTTGACGCGAGGCGTCACAGTATACCACAAAATCATCCGTACCTTCCGGTAGTGCTAGAATTGGCGCATTGCAAAGCTTATCCTTCAACAGCTGAAACGCTTCTTCCTGTTTGATTCCCCAATCAAACTTCTTATCTTTCTGGGTGAGGAGTGTCAAAGGTTGAGCGATTTTTGAAAAATCCTCAATGAACCTTCGATAGTAGCCAGCCAAACCCAAGAATTGTCGAATCTCGGTTGGCGTCTTTGGCGTTTCCCAATTCTTAATCGCTTCGATCTTGGTGGGATCCATGTGGATTCCATCTCCATTTACCACGTGCCCAAGGAATTGGACTTCATGTAGCCAAAACTCGCACTTAGAGGATTTGGCATACAGCTGTTCTTTCTTTAGCAGCTCCAAACTAGCTCTTAGATGCTGCTCGTGCTCAGCCTTTGTCCTTGAATAAATCAGGATGTCGTCGATAAACACAATCACGAACTTGTCCAAGTACGGCTTGCAAACTCTATTTGTCAAATCCATAATCACTGCAGGTGCGTTTGTCAAACCAAACGGCATAACAAGGAACTCGTAGTGTCCATAACGAGTTCTGAAGGCTGTCTTCGGGATACTTTCCTTTTGTATCCTTAACTGATGGTATCCAGATCGCAAGTCGATCTTTGAGTAAGAGCTTGAACCTTGCAGTTGATCAAACAGATCATCAATTCTTGGCAGAGGGTATCTATTCTTGATCATCAGCTGGTTCAGCTCCCGGTAGTTGATGTTTATTTGAAAATCATCATCCTTCTTGTTGACGAGTAGAAATGGGGTTACCCCAAAAGGGAATTTTGGTCTGTTATCTTCCTTCTCTATCCATTGCTAAAACTTCTCTGTCAATCCTTGCATCTCCGAAAATGTAAGTCGCTATGATGCATCGACTACGGGTGCAGTGCCTGGAATTAAATCGACGCGGGATTCGACTAATCGTTGAGGAGACGATTCCGGCAAGTCTTCTTTGCCTGATAATCCGTAGGAGCGTATCATGCTCCATGAATCACAATCATTTCTCCGTTCGTCGTCGGGGCGCGGATGACAATCTCCGCCGGGTTGTTCGACAACCAGTTCATCCCAATTATCACATCAAAGCTTCCGTTAGGCTTGTTCTATCGAGAACTGGGTATCTAGGTTACTTACTACTAAAACAACTATATTTTCTTAAGCTAAAATTTGACAATACTGTCAAATAGAGCATAACATTGACTATTATGAGACGTACCGATATCCACGCTTGGATTCTATCCCCGCTGTTGAGCTTTCATCCACGTGCCTGAGTGTCCTTAGGGCAATACTTCCTGAAATGCCCCACATCACCGCAATTAAAACATGCTTGGCCACAGCCTTGATCGTCACCATCCTGCCTTGATAGTTGTCGTCGTCGTTATTTCCTCCGCGATTTCCGCTACCATCTTGACCTCTATTTACATGTTTAATACCTTGCCGACACGTTTCCTTGACATGTCCCACCTTGCCACAGTTACCACATTTTCCATATCTACACCGCCCGTTATGGTGACGTCGACAGTTGTCGCACTTTGTTAGGATACCCGTGTACTCTTTTCTCTTTTTGGCCTTGTCGTCGCTACTCGACTGGGTACCCTGTTTGAAATTCGCCAACTTCCTCTTCTTGTCCCCAGATGACTCTACATGAGTCTCCTTCTCCTCCTCAGAGGTTGAAAATTTGTTCATCCTGATTGCCTCTTCCGTCAGGGCTACACTTAGATTGATGGCCTCAGTGATTGTTGCAGGCTTTGATGTCGTTACCATGCTCATGATTTGGGGTGCCAATCCCCAAATGAAACGCTCAATCCTCTTAAACTCCGGATCTACCATGTAAGGAACGATACGCGATAGAACTTGGAACTTCTCCACATACTCAGCTATTTTTGGACCTTCCATCTTCAAGTTCCAGAACTCAGTTTCTACCTTCTGGCTTTCTGTTCTCGAACAGTACTTTTTATGCATTAGCTCTTTCAGCTCGTCCCATGATAGAGCATACGCAGCAGCCTCGCCCATTGTCTGAACCTGAAGTTTCCACCATGACAGAGCCCCATCTCGGAACAGCCCGGAAATGTACGTGACCTGATCTCTTGGGGCGCATTTGCTTGCCCGCAAAACAGTGTCCGTCTTCTCAATTCAGCGTACGAAGGCTACGGCACCCCCAGTGCCGTCGAATTGTAGGGGCTGGCAGCCTAAGAACTGCTTGTAGGTGCAGCCGTTAGGTGGGCTATTTCCTGAGGTACCTCCGTTGCGCTCGGAGTGATGGGCCTCGTATTGTGCGATGACTGCAGCAATGATTCCCTGAAGTTCCGCCTCGTTGGTGGGTATGCGTACATCCCGTCTTGGAGGCATCTTCTAAATGATGATCGTATGGGTCAGGTCATAGTAAGTAAAGTGTACGTAAGTATACATCAATATCAACACATAACATCTCATGTTATAAATAAATCAATCACATAACATCTCATGTTATAAATCAATCACCCATATTGATAGCCTCTGCAATGGTTGAGGGCTTCGAGGTAGTAACCATACCCCTGATCTGGGGTGCAAGTCCCCAAATGAATCGTTCCATCCTTTTGAACTCCGGTTTGACTAAGTAGGGGACGACCCTAGACAAGTCGTGAGATTGCTGGATGTATTCAGGAATCTCTGGTCCGTCCATTTTCAATTCCGGAACTCTACCTCACACTTCTGGTTTCCAGCCCTAGAATTGTATTTCTTCTCCATCATTCCTTTGAGCTCGTCCCAGCTCAGTATATTAGCAGTACCTTGTACCAAGGGTCTGAACCTGGAGGTTCCATTATGAGAGTGTGCCATCTAGAAATAACCCCGAGATATAAGTAACACTCTGTTGGGGCGAACAGTTACTCATTCTTAGAATGGAGTCGGTCTTTTCGGACCAACGAACAAATGCCACGACGCCTCCTGTTTCGTCAAGGTTCAAAGACTTGCAGTTCAGGGACTGCTTATAGGTGCAGCCAGTTAGGGGGGGGGGGGTTGTTCCCAGTAGTGCCATCGCTGTGCTTAGAGCGGAGGGCTTTATGTCATGCAATTGCCCTGTGAGATGCGTTCTTGCAGCTCGGCTTCTGTCCTTGGCTGCGTACCGGTGTCTGTGACACGTCTGGGTGGCATTCTCTTCTGTCGAAGCGGGTTTGACAACGTTTCAGTTGTCTAGGAGATATATAGCATCATAAACCATCATGTAATCACCCAATTTCATGTGTAAATATACTTAATGTATGGGTGAGGTAATAGTTTCTGAGCCTTCACACAGGCTTGCCAATTTGGCTTATTCGAGGCTGCAACGCCTTATTTCCTGCTACATTGGTTTTCACTAGCTTGACCCGCAGAGTCCACCAGGATTTATGTGCACTACAAGTCGTTATTACGTGGGCCCCCGTAATAATAAATTGTCTTGCACAGTTACCCCAATTTTCTCTCGTCCAAGCAGATGATCAATCAAGGAGCAACAACAGGTGCATTGGCATGAACAGGGTCATGCTCCAATGCGGGGTCAGGAGCAACGCCTGGCTCAGGGGCCACAGCCGGCTCCGGATCAACAAACTCCATCTCAAAATCAGCTAGATCAACAAACATAGGGTCGACAGGGACTACAGAATCCTCCAAGGGCCGGTCTAAGTGTATGAATTCAATGTCATGGTCTGGATCAAAACCAGGTGGAAAAACAGAATCGTCCTCAATATCGCGATCAAACTCAATGCTGTGCGCGAGAACTGGTGCAGCTGATGACGCCATATCGGGGTCGGCGTCGTGTGAGTGATGTTGCTCTCCCGGTGTATGCCAAGATGCGGACGCCACAGACTCAAATGGTTCTGGGACAGGTGAATGGGCATGAGCCTCTTCTTGCAGGAGCGTCAGCAAGCAGCAGGCTATCACTATCAGCAATAGGGCCTCGCCCTCAAATGGGTCCTCCTCTAATAGATCGTTATCGTCGTCAGAGACCACGTCGAGGGGCATATCAACAACGGGAGAAGCGTCAAGGGCACATGAGCAGGGATCACCGCGAGTGGCAAATTCCCAACAAGATGGCCATCAGCAGGCTCTGCTACGACATCAGGCAGTGCAAAGGGCTGAAAGTCGTCATCGTCTGTGCCGGTAGTATCGGAAATGTACACCTCGTGCTCCGATGAAACTATGTCGTCTGATACTATGGCCATGGGATTCGTAGTATCCATCTTTCTATTACATGATGAAGG
Source organism: Helianthus tuberosus (assembly GCA_030545235.1). Taxonomy (NCBI): domain Eukaryota; kingdom Viridiplantae; phylum Streptophyta; class Magnoliopsida; order Asterales; family Asteraceae; genus Helianthus; species Helianthus tuberosus. The sequence continues at coordinate 37,869,909 of CM060436.1, forward strand.
CATGACGTTTGTAACACAAACACACATACGTATAACAATCAATCATATCATCATATAATCACATAAGTCACCAAGTAAGCATTCAAATAATACTCCTAGTCACCACATGGTCCAACCTGCGGGCGCATGGGAGGGGATAGGACAAGGTCACCACATGGTCCAACCTGCGGGCGCATGGGTGGTGTTACGACAAGATCACCACATGGTCCAACCTGCGGGCGCATGGGTGGTGTTAAGACAAGGTCACCACATGGTCCAACCTTAGGGCGCATGGGTGGGGTTTGTTATGCTCAAATAGGCCTATCACTTGTATCCCTCGATCGTACTACGAGGACTAATGTTCTTAAGGTTTCACCTACCCAATCACATAACCTAACAGTTCCTTCCTTAGCTGACCATACCATGTAAGAAACATTCGTAATCATAGTAACATGTATTTCACCCCCGAAGTTATAAAACTGAAATCAGTTAAGAGAAAAGGGGGACATGAACTCACAGTGGTGCGTCTCTACCAAGTATGCCTCCAAATCAAGCAGCTATGTGACGACCTACATGTACTAACTCTATTAGACGGACAGTCGTGCCTTAGCTTTATGGTTTAAGTTTTTGGGAAATAGTTAGGCAACTATTTCGTGGTTTACATTCTGTATATACTTGGTAGTCACTTTCCTTCCCAAGGATGGGGGATTTAGTACATGTGTGTTCGTATAATTTCGAAATATATTATTAAGTCTCACTTAAAATATATTTTATTTCTATCTCCAAAATATAATATTCTTCTCAAAAATATTATACTTTAATACATGTGATTTTCCCAAAATAATACTTAGTAATATTATTTTTACCCTAAAAATAATATTTACGTAGTTCACAAAATAATCATAAACACTTATACCAGTGATGTTGTGAAAAATATATACTAAATATATATATGTATCACGTTTTATTTTGTGAAATCCCACCTCCGGTATTTTGTAAATATAGTCGTGGCGAAACTTATATTTTTGAAAACACGTCGAGAAGTATTTCTAACACTTATAGTGAAAATAACTCTAAGTGTTAGGTTTTTAGAAAATTTCGCCAGAGTTTCCCCTGTAACTGGAGGTGGCCACGCTTTTAAGCGTATCATTTTCTTTTGTAAAACAAATCAACAATTTTCTTATTCGATCAAAACAATGTTCAACGTATCAAACTAGTTAATAAACATGTAATTTTGCAAGAATCTCATGAACTTGTAGTTTTCTAATATTATGAAGTAAATCCCATTACTTTTAGTGGATCTTTATATAAATCAATCCGGTTTCGTAAAAACCCCGTTTTTAAAGAAAGTCCATCTTTACAACTTCTTATCTATTTTTACAAAGATAATTATTTAATCGAAACTTAGTGTTACACAAGTATTTACACACTTGTGTGTTTACTAAAATCATTCTTGTTTATGAAAGATCCGTCTTTACAAAACATAATTTCTTTGATACTTGGTCCTTTGAAAATACCGCTTGTAGATACGTAGATCTACTAGTTTTAAACACTATTTCACAAGTAAAATCACTTTTACACAAGTTCATGATTCGTGTGTGGTAGAGTTTCATCCTTTAACCCTTGTTACTTCCAAAACAACCTTATGTCATGATCCATGATCATGGCCAACCCGGGTTAAACGATGATCCGAGCTACCATAACATAGATCGGGTCCAAATAACTTCACAAATCAAATACTACATGATTTACACAACATATGAGCTTTTAACCACCATTTTTAGTGTTTTAAGTAGTCTTTTATGCTTCATCTTGTATGTTTGCGTCATTTAACCGATACATATCATATTAACCACTTTAAAATGGTTCGAGAAGGTGATTTAAGCAACTTACTACTAGCTCGAGGCTAGGGAAGAATCTAAGCGCAAAATGAGTGGATAAAAGCAACGAGAAGAGGTCCTTCGCCTTCCGATTGCACCAAGGTTCCTTATACGCGATCCTTATCACTTCTAGTTACTTGAAATGAGATGATCAAAATCGAAAATGGTTGTATGTAAGAGGGGGTGTTCGGCCGTGAGTGATAGAGAGGGAGAGAGTGTGTGTGAATTTTGTTAAGTGTGGTTTATGTTATGGTGGACATGAGTAGTAACTTATAGGCCAAAACTAAAGATCATTAACCAATGGACTTTGTGTCTCCAAGATTTTAAGCAACAAAGATTAAACAAATCATCAAGTACAAGAGGTGTCCCCCCTCTTGGGGACGGTTGGTTAAGGGGGGGGGGTACTAGTTCGATTCCAACTATTAGTTAGGCCATTAGTTAGGTTAATCTAGTTAAGTTAAGGGATTAACCCGGTTAGTGGTGTGTCATGCGTTACAATGGGTGTTAGGGTATTCAGGGACCCTAACTGGCTCAGAAAAAGATAAATAATGAAAATAACAATATTTTCAGGTTCCGGGTAAAGTCCGGTTGTTCGGTTGGATAGTAATCCGTTAAAGCGTTAACAAAGCTTTAAAGTGTCGTTAATACCCTTTTTAGTGACACAACTTATTTCTGACACTTTGGAAAGTGTCTAGCAATATTTTTCTCATGTTTTGGCACTTTATTAGTTAGCTTAAAAGCTGAATTATTATGTAAAGTGCTGAATTTTGTGCTTAGAGCACGTTTTAGGCACATCCAGTCATTGTAACTTATTCCTAGAGACGCAGTTCTACAACCCTTGTATCCCTACACTCACCACTAGTGTAGCAAAATATTTCTGGCTCATACAGGCCTTAGAGGCAGTGTCTGCCTGATGCTGGCTTTATCAGCATGTTCAATAGGTTATCCGTTTATAGTGCTACTGTGCTTTTTGTGCATCATGTTTGTCACTAAGGTTCAGCATGTAAATAATGTAGTGACGGTAAGTAAAGTATGATGCAGGTATATGCATGTATCAGAAATCAAGTAGCAGTTCATCAGTAATTTCAAACAAGCACAGTAATTAAGCAGTAATTAATTATTAATTAAGTCGTACGGATACCTGGTTTGGTGAGGGTTGTCACATCGAGTCGGGTTCTTGTGTCTCGGGTCGCATACATACAAGCATACATATAAACATAACACGTAATCACATAGGATGTTCACTTATATCATTAAACCAACAAGTTAACTAGTCACATAACGTTTCAAGCATGTTACATCGATATACAACGAAAGGTTCTAAATTTCGAGTTGTCACATTTTCAGTCTGGAAAAATGGGGATAGAGGTTGTGGTTTCAATGGTGGGGGTTGTGCAAATCGGTGACAGTGGCTTGGGTTTGTCTGGGTTCATGTAATCTTGTGTTTTGAAAATGAGGTTTTTAAAACTAGCAGATCAATAATCAGTCATAAGTATTAATAATATAGGAACCATTTTATTCATATTGAATACAGATAAGTGGACATTATTTGAAGTACTTAAGGGTTGAGAAAAGGAGTGCCAGAGAAGAAGATTGTGTCGTCGAATCTATTTGGGGTTAGGGTTCCAATGGTGGTTGCAAGGGGAAGTGGCGACAAAGTTGGTGTTTGCAGTGGATGAGGTGGTGGTTGGATGGTAACTTGCATGTGTAAAGAATAAATTACAAGTTTTGTAATTTAAATAAGTAAAAAGACTAAATTACCCATGTGTGATAAGATTTAACAGAAAAATTTAACTGAGTTAGGCTCAAAGGATGTAACTTGCAACAAAATTCCCTATAAAGGGCAAAACCTGTCAAAATTCGTTGAAAAGGACACCGCCTGAAAAATGGTATATAGATAAAGGACAAAACTTGTAATTTTTCATTAAATCTATATCTCTGAATCTCTCTTCAAAACCACCACTACGACACTACCACCACCATGCCACCACAAAACCACCAGTCACCACCACCATACCATACCACATCTACCAAACACCCCCCCTTGCTCGTCGGCCTATTTACTTTGTAGATTTTATCTGTGCAGCTCAACTTTTAACTTCCCATATGTAACAAACCATTCATACTTTTGGCTACATTTAATTAAAAAGACAAGAATGCTGACAAAGTACATCAGCGATTAAAAAGACAAAATAGTACATCAGCGATTCAGCAGAGCAATTGCTATTACATGAGTTCTATTTAGGAATTAGGATTTCATGTTGTTTCTGTAGCGGTGGCAACTTCAACCCCCTTTTGAAAAAGGGGTCGTTGTGGTTGTATATTATTGATATTACTCAGAACAAATAAAATGGGTGAAATACAAAATTTTGGCTATAAGAAACGATTAAATGGATTGCAGGAGTCAAACAAGTTGAATGTTGCTTTAAGTGTATTTATTTGTTAAAAAAACAGATTCGTCTTTAAAAACATCGTGGTAGTAATTGTATGTGATATATTAAACTGCTAATAGAATTCAAGTAGAAAGAAAGAGACAGGACATAAACGACATCTAGCCTGGTGTGGAGGTGGGTGGTGGCAGATGGTGGCAGGTGGTGGTGTGGGGTGGTGATGCTGGTAGCGACAGTTGGTGCGGATGCGAGAGTTGATCCGGAGCCTCCAGTTCAGGTAGTTGGAGAGAGCAGTGGTGCAGCTGGGCAGCAGCAGGAGTAGTGTGGGGATGGCACGAGGATGCAGAGCAGCAGCTGACGATTATATCTTTTGCTGATTATTTTTATTTTATGATGTTTTTTATCCTCACTTTTGGTCTGTACTGATATTTATACACTCTAAACAGGTTGGTTAGGGAAGGTTGGGTTGGTTGATGTGATGAAACTGATGAACTACTGATGATTTTGATAGATACATGATGATATGTTTTGGTAGTTTGTTTGATTCAGATAGGTTGATTGTGTTAGCCGCTTTCATTTGCGTGTCTGAGGTTAGAGTTGTTTGCTGAGCGCGTTTCGAATTGGAGGGCTTATGTGGAAATGACTGGCACTTTGACAGTCTCACATATCAGCTAAGTCGTTTCCCTTTTTGTTGTTGTATTTTATTTATTTATTTCGTCGTTAGTTCGTTACTTATTTAGTTAGTTCGTTAGTAGTTTAGTAGTTGTTTAGGTAGTTGAGTCGTATTTCCATTCTTGCATTAGGGACAATGCAATCTTTAAGTGTGGGGATGGGATACATGTAAATAATTGAGTCTTAAAAATAAAAAATAAAAAACACAAAAAAATTAGAAAAATCCATTTTTTTTTTTGAAAAAACAGAAAAATGTCATTCGATATGAGAAGTTTGCATATTTAAAACGGAAAATGATAGAAAAGGTGAATTTTTGCTTGGGTTAAAATAATAATAATAATAATATGAGAATATAATAAATCGAGCTTGCGTCTAGTTAGGGATATGTGGATAGGCCCGGGTTTGGTTTTAAGTCCCTTTGAGCTAATACACCTTAATTATCGGTCTGCTAGTAGGTTTTCGCCTGGGAGATATGGGAAATTAAAACTGCCAATAATAGTATAAGGGGCACCGTTATAAGTTAAAACTGTTAGAGTTTGTGATCATGCGAAAAAAAAATAGAATAAAAAGTGAGCTAGAAACTAAATGAAAGTAATGCATTCCTATGTAGTCTGGGTTGGGGATAGTGACTTTACAACCGGATTACCGCTAGGGTGTGTGAAATCGACCGTGCAAAAAAAAAAGAGTACCGAAGCTTAAGTAATCCGAGTTGGGGATATCGACTCTACATCCGGATTGCCTCTTGGTTAGGGAAAGCATCGTCTAAGCTCATGAAAAGAAAAAAAAAGCGAAAAAAAATGGAAAAAGAAAAAAATTTGATTGTTAACTCTTTAGGTTTTGATATAAAACGGTTGGGAATTGGTCCAACGATCGTTCCTTTAGTCCTATAAGCTTGAGGTGGAAGTAGATGGACCGTAAATTCTAGTGTGAGGCCCTAGGTGGATTGACCGCACTTAAATTAAATTCACATGATAAGGGCTTAGGATTGGATTCGGGTTTAAGGGGACAAGTATATTCGCAATCGCAGCTAACGCAAGCCTTGGTTTTAATAAGATATAAATAATTTTTGACCCAAGTGATTGTTCATCTCTGATTCCGTTGCACAATTCTTTTTCGGGGACGAAAAAAGAGCAAGTGTGGGGATATTTGATGTATTGCAAAATACATCCTTATATCGTGTATATTTTATCGTTATTTATAGTCTAGTTTTATTTAGAATTGCGTGCTATTGATCAAAGTTCGATTTTCCAGGTCTCGATGCATAAAGTTGCTAAAAAGGAGTGGAAACGAGCTAGAGTGGTGAAACATTATGTCCTGGAACAAGTCACAAAGAGTTAGAATAATTCTTGAGAGTTTTGGGGATGTAAAGCTGGATTTTTCAAGCAAGGTTCTGTGAAAAAATGCCCGTGGCGTCGCGCCACGGGTAGGAGATGATATGCTCGCGTAGCGCCAACAACTGACAAACAAAATCTGACTTTTGTGTTGCTCGCGTCGCGCCAACGAGAAGAGAGGACCCCGTCGCGCGACGCGACGCGGTGATATTCGAAAATTAATTGTTTAATTGTTAGGGTTTGGTATTTAATGCAAGAGAATCATCATTAATGAAACACTTACGAACAAAAGAACCCTAAGGCGACTTTTGGGGCAGATTTCACGTATTACGGAGTGCTTTAGCTTACGGGAATCATACGGTTGAAGCTTGGAGCGTGGAAACTAAGATTGTTCGGGTTTTATCTCCCGATTTTCTTTAATTTCGTGTTTCAATACTTTTCCAATGAATTCTTGTTTTGAACTTGATTTGTTTATGTTAGACAACATGTTTCTTGGCTAAAACTTTTGTTACTACCTAGGCAAGATGATAGTTTGATAAAAGTTTGGATTTTTAACGGTTTTTATTGTTTGTTACGGATTGATCTTTGAAAGTAAATTGTTCTAGAATTTTTGATCGGGTGCATATGCGTATTTACTTTTGATTGTTGATTACTTGCTGTTTCACATAGATTTTGGTGAATGTCTTTCACATAATAAATTTGTGTTGATTATTTGATTCCTTGCGGGTTCGGGTGATCTTTGGGTAAATTGGCCAATAGCCTTAGAAACAGTAATTAAAATACAGTTAGAATTAAATATTCTGCTTAACTTGTCGCTGAGAGGCTCGAGTTAGTTATTAGGTCTCAGTGCAATATATATCTAAGACAGGTTTTGAGAGAAGTCGGTTTTAGTTCCCTAATTGCATTTGTGTCTAGTAAACCAAGTTAGAACCTAGGATTGCCTTAGATTGTCACGCTGAGAGGTAGATAGTCGAATTAGGGCACTTTTTGAGTCGTTAGAGGACTGAGATGAAGTCTAACAGTCGGTGTTCATAACAGCCTTGCAGGGTTTCCTAGGTTTCTTCCTGAGTAGGGTCGGGAAGTCTTAGCTTGAAATACCTTAGGGTTTAGTATTTTACGATCCCGACTCCATAAAACAATAATACCGTTGGAAATCCATTTGTAGTCAAACTGGATTCAAGTCTAGGTAGTCGTTAATCTCATCTGAATCAAACCTTAGTTTTCGTTCGTGTCTTAGTCTAATTTCATTTTAATTTCAATTTTAGGAATTTAGTAACCCCCCCTAAAGCACAACAATAGTTAAGTCGTGTCAGTGTCTAGTCTAAATAAAGTCTTTAACGTAGTTAATTAGAGTCCTTGTGGGTTCGACATCCGGAGTTGCTTTTCTTTGCTAGAGTCGACCAGTTCACTTGCCGGTGAGTAGTTTAGTCAAGTTAGAGAGTCTAGATTTTTATTACTTGAGTCTAAATTAGGGTTATTTTAGTTTAATTATTTGAACTACTTATTCCACATCAGTGTTACAGAGAGATTCTTATATTTTAATAAAAGTAAGGGGTAAATAAGTAATTTCAGATAGACTTAACGAAGAAAACTAACGGACATCCACTCCAGGGAGTATCCGAATAACAACTCGTCAAACCACAGGGAGCACCAGTGTAATTTCCAAAGTTGGGGGCTATAAGTGTTATTTTACAAACCACGGAGACTATCCGGACATTTTACTCAAATTATAGATAATTATTTTTTAGTTATACTTTATCTTTCTATAAAAAAAAAAACTAAGTATCCCACAATTTTCAATGATCATAACTTTTTTGTACGTAAATATTAAAAAAATACATTATAAAACCGAGTATTTTATCTCTTTAATTTGAGTATAGTATTGATATAGTTTTTTTTTAATTAAAAATTGATATGTTACATAATTAACAATGTCTAGGGTGAACAATAACAGAATCGTAAACTGATGAAACTAAACCGAAATTAACCAAAAACTGAATTAACTAAAAACCGATTAACCGGAACCTGAATTAACTAAAGAGTTATCGATTTTTTGTACCCCCGTTTAATCAAAATTAACCGAATCAAACCATTTATATTTTCAGCTTTTATACCTTCAGTTCATAAATTTCATATTTATTCTCTGACTTTATGTATTTATATTTTAATTTCATGTATTTATACATTTTTTTAAATGACTAATGTTACTCTCCCAAACTCCTATATATTTACAAATAAATCACCCTTGCTTGGGATTGAACCCAAGACCACCAACTAAGAGTCAATAGACTCTACCAAGTGAGCTATCCCCACTTGGCATTTATACATCTATTTCATGTATTTTTATTTCAGTTTCATGTATTTTTAAGCAAAAAGTTTTAAACTGAGTTTGTTTTTGAAAATTAACGAAAATTAAAAGAATCAAACATAAAACCGTCAATCTAACCTATTAAACCAAAACAATTGATTAATAAAAGAGACTAATTGATGATTTATATTTCGGTGGAGTAGGGGGAAGGATCCACTAAAAAGTAGATTTTGACTAAGTAGCCTAAGAAGTATTGTGATTATGACATGTGGCACTCCTAATAAGTAGGAATAAAGGGCATTTTGGTCCTTATAAATAGGAGTGAAAATAACATACGACACCCCTTTTGTTTTTTAAAAAATACAACAAAAAAATCTAGTATAAAAAAAATCTAGCACCAAAAAACTAGTACAAAAAATATAGCACAATAAAATGTAGCACAAAAAAATATAGCAAAAAAAAATCTAGTACAAAAAAATATAGCACGAAAAAATTCAGCAAAAAAATGTAGTACAAAAAAATCAAGCACATAAAATTGAGGAAAAAAAAATTAAGACAAAAAAATTCAGCACAAAAATATAGTACAAAAATTCAGCACAAAAAAATGTTATACAACATAGAAATACAACACATTTAAGTGAGTTTTTTTAGTATTCATATTTTATATAGCAATATGGTACTCAAATTAAAGATAAAAAGACGCTCGATTTCACGGTGAAATTTTTATGAAAAAATAATATCGTATAAAAAAGTTATGAACGTTTAAAAAATAAGGGTGAAATATGCATGTGCCTTGTATGTGGAGAGAGAAAGTCCATAAATAGGATTTTCCCAATATACCCTTGCACTCCTCATTTCTCCTACCCTTTCATCTTAACCATTGATTTGAAAAATGAATGGTTAAGATTCCTTCTCATCTTACTTAGGGAAAATTAACTTTTTATTTGATCTTACCCCTGCCGAAACCAACCCAATAATGTCTTATAGTGTTTGTGTTTCCCGTTGTATCATGTGAACTCCTTATATAATATCACTCAAAGCCACGCGCTCTACCACCGTAACAATAAGGGTGAGAGGGGCACTCCCCTAAGAGGGGAGTCCCCTCTCTTACACACCACGAATCAGATAGTGCCACGTCAACTCCCCTCTTAAACTCCCCTAACACCCTAATTTGATGGCGGCACTCCCCTCTTAGGTGACTTGTTTTTTTATTAAAAATAAAAAAATATTTCATTGGTTGAATCAGAGGCTGGCCCCACCATCTCAACATTTCTTCTTCGGTGAACTCACACCCATTTGGGTCCCCGATTTGCCTCACCGCAGGGTTGGCGGCGGTGTTCCCTAGCGGGGACTTGGGTCACCGCATGGGGTCACCGCTGGTGCCCCGCTCACCCTAATTAGAAAAATAGAAAGCTGACATCCACTCACCCGTTGTCGTCTCGGCAAGCGGGCGCTTCCGTCGTAACCTCTTTGGAGTCACTGGCGCGTGTGTTTCACCTTCCGTCATACACAAGTACTCATTACCCCCTCAACGTCTTGCAATCATTCAAAGTACTTTCACTTGCTTTAATTGCTCTTTTATGGCCCATAAAAACTTTTAAAAACATTTTTTTTCTAAATGTTTTAAAGTCATTTTTTAAATACGTATACAGTTTTTTTTTTTTTTTTTAACTTATGGATCAATAATGATGCAATCAAAACTATTTAATGACTGCTAGTAAATATAATAACAGTTATGGATAAAAATATTTACGAATGACAAAATATTTCACCAAGGTTTTTTCTTAATCATAAAAGCATTTAAAAAAAAAAAAATTCTTTTAAAACTCTCATGGTGGAATTTATCATACTTTTTAAATCATTTAATAATAATATAATATATTAACTTATTCAGTTTTTAAGACATTTAACCTGGCAAGTATAATCTTACCTCATGTGTGTCCCAAACCCGTAAAATATTTCAAAACTAATTCCAAGTTTGCATATCTCTTCAAGTAGCATTTTTTTACAATCCTAACTCTCCGGTGTCGCCAGTTCAGTTACAAGCTAATAGACCGAACACAGTAAAAACCCGAGGGACCGAAAGTGAAAAAAAAGAAATACTTGGCTTCTCATTTCTCCATTACTTTGAACTTTGAGAAATATACTGAATTGGTCTGTGTGGGTAACCGAGCATCTCACATGCACGGAACAGCCTTTTACTTTTTGTCCACATTTCACCCAATTCAGTGACGCTTAATTCCATGTAAGTTTTATAATCACTTCTTTCCTTATCTCTATCGTCAATTCTGTTTCATTTTTGTTAACTTACTTGATCATGGCATTGTGAATTTGTGATAAGTTTGTGTTGTTGCGGTTGAGTGAGGGTTTTTTTGGTACTGAAATCGTCGATTTTTGCCCTAATTAAAGGTATTGTGGTTATTTTGAGTTAGATGTGATGATTTCTGCAATTTAGAGCAAGCTCGGGTAATTTGTTCTGTGTGATATATTGATAGGGTGTCAATCGTGTCGGGTTGGCTGCGGGTTGAAATGTTCAACCCGAACCCGACCCATATTATTATTCGGGTCAAAGATTTCAACCCTAACCCGACCCTTATAAATTCGGGTCAACCCGAACCCGACCCGTTTAACCCATATTTTGAAATGAGTCATATAAGTTGATGGTTTATAAACGAGTTATTAGGTTTTAAGCGGGTTATCGATAACATGTTTAATGATGAGTATGAGTGTGACAAATAAATAATATGATGTATCAAAATTAACATTGTTATAACTAACCATGTAAAATAGAAATGGAAAATAAATAAATAAATAAATAAAAGGTTTCTTTTTTTCTAAATAGTTAAACGGGTTAATGGGTCAACCTGAACCCAACTCGTTTGTGTTAGTCGACCCAAACCTGTTTTTTTCGTGTCGGGTTCGGGTCGGGTTGACGGGTCGTATCAAGAATTGCCGCCCCCAATGCGAATGTATATGTAACTGGTATTGGTAATTTTGGTTAGGTTTTGTGTATCTACTGATTTAGTTGCTTAAACACTAATGATTTCTTCAGAAGGGTTAAGTAGGTGTACATTGATTTAGGAGCTAAAGGTTTTATGAATTGTGATTTCTTCCTACTATGAATGTAGTAAGAACAGAGGTGTACAAAAAACACCGGTTTGAGGCCGCCAAATCGGGTTGAGCCCCAGCCCAACCCGACGGTTTGAAAACAGTTTTGGATTTCAAATCTAAAATCGATTCATAAACCGAACCGCTTTGGGCCAAATCGGTTTACAACCTGCTTTATAATAGGTTTGGCCCCAAACCGATTTGGATGGGTTCGGACTTTCAAACCTAAAAGTGATTCATAAACTGAACTGGTTTGGACCTAACCTGTTTGAACTCATGATGAAAAAACCAAGTCGGTTTACGAACGGTACTGGTTTGGGCATAAACCTGGTTTTTGTACATCTCTGCCAAGAAGTATGAAACTTGGTTTGAATGCAATTTGGATTGCATATTTTGTTGTTTGTTTGGGCGATCCTCTTTACTTGTTATGTGTCATGGGTCATTTGGCTGTGTGCTACTAAAAATGATTAGTGTAACTTAACAATTGCGACTTAAATTGCAATATTGGTTTAAAGTTAAACACGCAACCAAGCACCCCCTTGGAATTCTTGCTAGTTGCTATTTCATATCAGTTTCAGACACTAATATAACCTTTTTGTCTCAAAAGATTCCCGAAAAACAAAAATGGTACTGGGACTGAAAACAAAGAGCAGGAAGAACCCGTACGTCCAGGTTGATTATATTATCAATCTCATCGAGATTAAGCCATGGCCTCCCTCTCAATCATTACGATCACTTCGATCTGCATTTCTACAATGGGAACACGGTGACAAAAATTCAGGGTCTACTAAACCAGTTGCTCCACTTATTTCCGGTTCGGGCGTCGGTGACGGTAAAATCGTATTTAACGAAACTTTCAAAGTTCACGTGACACTAACAAGAGACCCGTCAGTCAAAACTTGGGACGATGAAACTTTCTTAACGAACTGTATAGCGTTTAATATGTATGAACCACGTAGGGACAGAATTGTAAAAGGCCAGTTGTTGGCTACTGCAGTTATAGACTTTGCAGAATATGGTATTGTTGAAGGGAGTTTGATGATTAGTGTGCCTATGAACTGCAAGAGGACTTTCGGTAATACGGCTCAACCTATGCTCTTTGTTAAAATCCAAACGGTTGAGAGAAATAATCATGCGAGGTCATCGTCTAGGGAGAGTTTGGTCAGAGAAGGATCAATGGACACGAACCAAAGTGAATCTGTTTCCGCTTTGATGAATGAAGAGTATGCTGAAGAAGCCGAGTGTGCTTCCGTTACAGATGACGATATTTCGTCTCAATCTTCATTGGCTACCGGTTCTTCAACTTTTGGATCCAATGGGATATCAAGTTCTCAAAAAGAGGTACTTGAATTTGCTCTATTTTTATTTAGAGTGAAATGCCATCTCGTCCCTGACGTTTGGTCAGTTTTGCGACTTTCGTCCAAAGGTTTGTTTTTCTGCATCTGGATCCAAAAGGTTTGAAATTTTGTCATATTCGTTCAGCTCGTTAACTCCATCCATTTTCTCTGTTAAGTCAGGGGTATTTTCGTCTTTTTTTTAACTTAAAGGGCAATTCGGTCTTTTTCACTTTATGTACAAGCATTTAGCATAATGTACAAGTATTTAAAATATGAAATTTTCCTTTAAGTTAACAAAAAAGACGAAAATACCCCCGACTTAACGGAAAATCAATGGATGGAGTTAACGAGCCGGATTATAATGGCAAGATTTTAAACATTTTGGATCTAGATGCGAAAAAACAAACCTTTGGACGAAAGTCGCAAAACTGATCAAACCTCAGGGAAGAAAATGACATTTTACTCTTTTATTTATTTTTTAAACTAAAAACAAATTGGATTTTAATAATTCAAACCTGTATAGATTATTATCGGCCAACGGGTCATAGTTTGGATTAGCCATAAAAAATACTGAAATTCACTACTAATTTAGCGAGAGAAATTAAGATTGTTGAGCCGAATTCATATTAATCAGGTGACAGTTAATTGCAGAATGGATATGAAGCTATATGTGGAACCACAGAAAAAGTTAATGGTAAAAAGGTCTCTGTTCAAGATAAAAGGGCTGCTTACGAAAAAAATATATTATCATCAAATGATTTGTATACTGAAGTAGAAAATGCGCGTGCCACTTTATCAAACATCCGTAACTCAAGATTCACAATGCTCCCAAGAAAGGCTGTTGCCGATGATGGCACAACTGAACAATGTGTACAATCCAAAATTTTGGATGCAAGTCAAAATGGTCAAGAAAGTCAAAGTCAAACCATTGGCGATTTTCGATTTGACGCTGATAGATTACAGAATGTGAACTCTGTCGGTTCTTCGTTGGATTCATGCCTTAACAATGGATCTGTAAGGGCTAGCAAAGTTATAGAGAGATTTAAAAATGTCGGTGTTCATGATCGGGATAACGGAAGGAAAGATATGATAAGCAAGGTACAACAATTGGAACAAAGAGTACAAGTTCTTGAAGGTGAACTAACGGAAGCTGCAGCCATTGAGTTTAGTATTTATTCAGTAGTTGCAGAACACGGAAGTTCTATTAGAAAAGTTCATGCATCGGCCCGTCGTCTTTCTCGGCTGTATTTTCATGCATGCAAAGAGAGTTCTTTGAGGAGATCGAATTCAGCGAAAAGTATTGTTTCGGGATTGATTTTGGTTGCAAAAGCTTGTGGAAATGATGTTGCAAGGTAGATTTTGACATTTTGTATCCAATGAGTTACACGTGTAACGTGTTTGGTTGGAATTATTGAGTTTTGATGGTGTTTCTGTTCTTGAATACAGGTTGACTTTCTGGTTGTCAAATTCTGTTATGCTGAGAGCGATAATACATAAATCTATTGAGAAAGATACGTGTTTGAACGGGAGTAGAAGCGATCTACACACGACTTCAAATGAATCGGATGACACTCGTGTGATTATTTCTGATCTTGAAAAAGTAGAATCGTGGATGTTCTCACGCATTGTTGAATCCATCTGGTGGCAGGTGCTCGGTTTTAGTTATATATGGCAAAATGGGTGGGGCAGGTGGGTTGGGTAATGGGTCAAAACAGGTGGCTTTTCGTACGGGTCTGGCTGGTTGGGTTGACCTAAAACATTTTTTTACCAGAACTTCTAACTTTCTTTTATAAATAAGAGTAAAATGCCATTTTAGTCCATGAGGTTTGGCCAGTATTGCGACTTTCGTCCAAAGGTTTATTTTTTCGCATTTGCATCCAAAAGGCATGGGCGGACTTACCCCTAGCCAAAGGTGGGCGGGCGCACCCCCGGGAAAAAAAAATTTAGTGCTATTTTCCGTTGAAAATCCCGTCCGCACCCCTTGGATTTTTTCGTCCGCACCCCTTGAATTTTTTCATCCGCACCCCTTGGAATTTTTCGTCCACACACCTGACACCTTAGGTAAAAAATGTTATCGATTTATATTTTAAATTTTTTTTAGTAAACTCTAATTAAAAAAAAAACTACCTAAATTATATAAACTTATATTACCCAACTTAACCCAAATACCCAATACTTTAACCCACTATTTCATTAAATATAATTAGCCCACTAATTACTAGCCCATTAACCAAACTCAACCTAAGTTCAAACTATAATAATTAAAATAAGCCCAATAGTCCCTTAGAATTCATCCCGCCCTCCATCTCTTGGGTCATCTCCTGCCAGTGATCATCGAACACAACAGCAACCACAACAGCACGTCATCAGCAGCCGCGAACCACCGCCGTCCGACACCGAAGGGTAACAAAATTCTTAAATAGGTTTGAAATTTCATGTGTTTTGACGTTGTTTAAGGTTGTTTAGATGATTTTTAGGGTGATTATGTTGTTTAGATTATTTTTAGGGTGATTACACACGATTTCTAGGGTTGAAAATTAAAATTGAAACATTATGTTATGGAGCGATAAACTTATGAATCAATTTGTTTGTGATAAGAACCATGAGTAGAGATGTTATGGCGCGATTTCTTTTGTTTTACATGACCCGACACGACCCGAATCGACCCAATACGAACCAATTTTTTTACTTATATACCTAGGGGTCTAAAATTTTTAAAAATGTTCTGCACCCCCATGAAAAAATTCCTGGGTCCGCCACTGCCAAAAGGTTTGAAATCTTGCCGTTTTCATCCGGCTCGTTAACTCCATCCATTTTTCTCCGTTAAGTCAAGGGTATTTCCATCTTTTTTGTTAACTTAAAGGGCAATTCGGTCTTTTGAATACTTGTAAATTATGCTAAATGCTTGTACATAAAGTGAAAAAGACCGAATTGCCCTTTAAGTTAACAAAAAAAGACGAAAATACCCCTAACTTAATAGAGAAAAATGGACGGAGTTAACAAGCCGGATGAAAATAGCAAGATTTCAAACCTTTTGGATCCAGATACGGAAAAACAAACCTTTGGATGAAAGTCGCAAAACTGACCAAACCTCATGGACGAAAATGGCATTTTACTCTATAAATAACTAGTGTTTCATATATGCCTGCAAAATCATATTATTACAATAACAATATAATATACTAAATGTAATGATTTTGGAGGCTTTATGCATCAATAATACACTTTGGGTGGCTTTCAACCAGTTCAAACCATTGACCCCATTTCCTTTTTAAGTTCTTTTATCCCTTTGACCCGTTAGAGATAAAACATTACCCAAGTTGATTCATTCATAACTCATAAGTAACTGGGTTAAAATTGCCACCTGTTAACTTTTTTGTTTGGCGAAGATCGATTTTATAGTTTCTAACTTCGTTATGAAAATCATCTAGACTCTTGCTCCTTATATGCAATCCACTACCGCAAACGGGATCGTTATAGATTGCGGATCCTCTAAATCTTGTCAAATAACTACCTCTTTTGAGCTTTGGAAAACGGCTTTCAAGGATGTTTGTGAACGGATTTGTCCCGTTCGAGCTGCAGGACACAACTGTGGTTGCTTGAGCGTGCTGTCTATGTTGGTAACACATTTCTATTTAGCTCGATAAATTTATACATGCCTAGAGGGGTGCATGTTATTAATGTGATAAATGATTTTTATTTTGTTATTATTTTTATAATAGATAATGGAACAATGCGTGAGTAGATTAGATGTAGCTATGTTCAACGCCATTCTTCGTGAATCGGGTGACGCGGTTCCAACCGACCCTGTGTCGGACCCCATTAGTGATTCTAGCGTTCTTCCTGTTCCATCGGGAAAAGCAAGTGTTGGAGCCGGTGCACTACTGAAAAGAACGGTTAGTAAAACTAAATTATTCTTAGGTTTAATTCACTTGGCGGGTAGTTTTTAATACTTTGTGTTTATTTTGGTCATGTGCATATAGGAAAATGGACCGGTTGGGTAACCGATCAAACATGTAATTTTTAACATTTGTGTTATTTTGGTCAAGTTTAGATAGGAACGCAGGCGGGTTGGGAAACAGGTAGGCCTGTAAATGAGCCGAACGAACACGGACACAAACATATAATCGAACACATTTCTTTGTTCATATTCGTTCATTAAGAAAATGAGCATGTTCGTGTTCGTTTAAAACCTAAACGAACAACATGAACCTAAACGAACATAATTTAACAAACAATAACTAAATGAACATAATTGAACAAACATAAATTAACACAAATGAAGATAATTGACTAAACATAAACGAACATAAAGTAATCTTTTATATAAATTAGTGATTTACGATAAAGTTCATTCGAAAACCCATTTTTATTACTAGAAAGTCCAATTACCAATTAGTTATATTTATATAAGTAGTTAGAAAGTTCCTTTTATGTTTAATATTTATATAAATATAACTACTTATGTATTTAAATTGTAACGATCATATACGAACAAACATAAATGAACGAACATAACCGGACGTTCACAAACATAAATGAACGAACAAAACGTGTGTTCATGTTCGTTCGTTTAATTAAATAAATAAAAAATGTGTTCATGTTCGTTCGTTTAATTAAATGAATAAAAAAATGTGTTCATGTTCGTTTGTTTATTAAATAAACGAACATAAATAACTTCCCGCCAAACAAGTTCATGGATGTTCGGTTGTTACTGGCCTAGTAACAGGTCAAGCAAGTATTTTTAATATGTGTTAATTTTGGTCAAGTTTAGATAGGAATATGGACGGGTTGGTTCACGGGTCAAAACAAGTATTTTGGTCAAGTACAGATGGGAAAATGGACGGGTTGGATAACGGGTCAAATGGGTAGTTTTTAGTACATCTGTTATTTTGGTCAAGTACATATAAGAAAACAGATGGGTTGGGTAACGGGTCAGATGGGTATATTTTAATCCGTGAGTTATTTTGGTGAAGTACAGATAGGAAACTGGTCCAGCTGGCTAACCGATCTATTTGGCACACCAATCACTTTTCATCTCCTTACTGCATTGAGTGAGCTCATGATGCTTCCAAAGGACATGCTATTAAGCAATACGATCCGAAGCGAGGTTTCTAACTTTTTATAAAACCAAAACTATTATTTAAAATCTGCTAATCTGATCATCTCCTTGAGCATTTAAAAAAATCCAACTCTTTTAATTTGCAGGTGTGTCCCACTTTTGGTGTACCATTAATAAAGAGGATTGTTGATAATTTCACCCCCGACGAGTTTTGCCCAGACCCACTTCCTGAAGTGGTGCTTGAAGCACTGGATTCAGAGGTCAGTTTCTCGAAAAACGAGTTTTGTTCGTATTTATGACAATGTGTGGGCTGATAAAATTAGGTTAGGGGTGTGAATTTCAGATACAGACGCTACATGAAATTCACGGGTTTGGGTTTAACCTAAACGGGTTTAGTTGGTTTTGGGTCGAACTCACGAACACATTTAGCTAAACGGGTCCATGTTTGGGTCGGCCTGGTGGGTTCACGGGTTGGCCCGCTCAATTATACGCTAATTTTTTAAAAATATGTTTTATGTAACAAGTAATAACTTAAAACTGATTTAGATAGGTTTAGTCAGTTTCGGGCCGAACTCACGAACACATTTAGTTAAAAGTTTCCATGTTTGGGTCGACCTGGTGGGTTCACGGGTTGGCCAGTTTAAATTTTATACTAATTTTTTAAATGTGTTTTATGTAATAAGTCATAACCTAAAACTGATTGGGTATTTTATGCCGAGATGCTAAAGATAAAAGAGAAATAAGCCTCGAGTTTTATGGTTTACACCTTAATTACTTTATATATATATTTGTATTTTTGCTGTGAATTTGTATTTTTAGAGTATCAATTTGCAAAAAAAAAAAAAAAAAGTTAATTGGGTTAAACGGGCCGTGTTCATGTCAATCTGCAAAACCTCATGTCGTGTTTGGGTTCATGTGTCTAACACGATTTATCAGGTTCAATCCATCAACGGTCAACCTGAAACATAACCCGTTTAACACTACTACCCAAAATGATGAACCTTAATCCTTTTGATCAGGATTTACTCGAGAGTGGTGAAGATTGTGTCATGAGTCTCCCATGTGCAGCAGCTCCTATTGTATATCACCCTCCATCTGCATCTTTAATAGGATGCATTTTAGGAGATGATGGAAGCCCGGCCCGTTTGTCACGCAGTGGATCTTCAATCTTACGAAAGTCAAACACAAGCGATGATGAATTAGATGAATTGGAATCACCTTTGACTTCAATTGTTGACTCTTCTCAGGCTGTTGCTGCTTCAGTGAAGCCCGTGTGGTCGTTGAAAAACGTCGATGGTTGCAGTAACGACAGGTATCGACTCCTTAGAGATGTGTGGATGAATAGTGATTAGTCATCATGTTTGACCTTTGCCGGAATTGTAACCAATGAAGCTATTGTTGATTTTCCGGCCAGTGTGAATTATGTGTATGGTCTGAACCCATTGTTTCTAACCTTTAATCATAATTAGATTAGAAGTAACTACGGACCAAATTACAAAATACAACAAGAATAACCATTCTCAGTACAATCTCACTTATAGACAAACTATTTGTGGTGTATGGAGAGAGTGGGATGTAGGCGAGCCTTATCTTTAAATTCGGTTCAAGTAATTGACATATTAAATGAGTTTGAAAACCACAATATTATTTCTGATCAAAATAACTAATATATTAAACTTAATTCAGATAAATAAAGAATTGACAAAATTAAACAAATACTAAATTATCAAAAAGAAAGTTATAGACGTGTTCTATTTGTTTTTTTAGCATTTCCACTAAATCAAATTTAAGTCACAACTTTATCGGTTTCTTTTCATCCACATGACTTGAAATCTTTTCATAAGGGTGTTAACTACACTCCAAATCCAAATTGGTTCACCCTAAGGACGACCATGCTACCTGTTCGGTACCGAAAAATCCCCAAAAGTGGGTACCGGTACCGAACCGGTACCGAAAATGTCAAAAGTCGGTACCGAATCGATACGGAAAATGTACCCGGATCGGTAAATTCGGTCGGTACCCGGTACCATTTGCTCATCCCTAGTTCACCCATCCTTAAGTTGTGTTGTGCAAGTTGTCCAATTAAACAAACGATTTAAACTATTTCGAATACATACGAACTTAACTATTTTATGTCTACAAAAAACTTTGCTAATATAAGTATACGAACTTAAAATATTTTATGGCTACAAAAAACTTTGCTAATACAAGCATACGAACTTAAATATTTTGTGTCTATATAAAACTTTGCTAATATGAATATAAATAGTCAATATAAAAGGTATTTTCATTGATTTTCCAAGAAATTTTCCATTTCGTACGGATGATAAAATATTCAAAGCCAATAAAATCAAAACTGTACCTTCTATGCAGATCACAATCAAGATGACTTTGACAAAAAAAAAATGGTGAGTTAGGCTTAGGCTACATGATATGGTGCCCATCCTCTTTTGGAGGATGATCAGCCACCTAGGCGTCAGATCATAATCATTTACAAGGATGGTCCATCCCCCAAATTTAGTGGAAATGGGAGGATGATCCTAGATGATCCCACCCCACCATTTTTTTATTTTTTATTTTTTTAATCTTCCACTTTTTTTAACATTTAACAAATAAATTAACAAAATATTTTCATTAATATTAAAAAACATTACATAAACTTAAAAAAAAAAAACATAAACTTAAAAAAAATCCTAATAAATTAAAAAAAACATAAACTTAAAAAAATCAACCACTTTGATGCTCCTTCATGATGTCGTTTTGTAGTTTTATCAAAGTTGAACGTTTCGGCTCGGGATAATTATCAACATCCATTGTTAATATTTCCCATTTCTTGAGCCGAATCTTTTCATCGGACAATCGGATCTTTTCATCGGACAATCGAATTTTTTCTCCCGCCACGCGTAACTTTTCTCCTGCTAGGCGTGACTTTTCTTCGATGGCCCGCTCCTTCGCCTTCGCCATTTGGGTGGTGACCTCGGTGTACGTTTTAAATTGTATCATAAACTCGTCCATCTTCGGGTCCACCTTTTGCTTTTCTTTCTCCTTCGCCCGCTCCTTCTTTGATTTGTCCCGGCCCGGGGGACGTTCCGCTTCATGTACGTCGTATTCTTCTTCGTCGAACTCGGCGTCATCGTTTAAGTTTATGTGACACCTCGCGTCCGATCCACCGGTGCTATAACTACCGGATTCCGATGTCCTTTGCCTCTTCGCCATCTCCACCTCGTTCGGAATCGGTGCCAATTTTTGGTGCGTTCGCATAATTTCCCATGCGCGAACGTGTGCGAACGAGGTATTATTATTGTTCGCCCTGTACATCTCCAACGCCTTTTTAAACACATCCTCGTCGCTCATGCCGCTACGACGCCCACTTGAATATATTTTATTATATTCTTCGCAAAACTTATTGACGAACCCGTTCATTTTTCGCCACTTAGATGACACCGAGTCGATATCTCGATATGGGCCTTGGTCCATTAGCTCAAGGAACTTCGCCAAAACCGCCTTCCAAAACCCTTCACCCGTTTGATTATTACCTATAAAATATGTTACAAAAATAAAAAAACTAATACTACAAAATATAAAGTTAAAAAAGAAGTTATTTTTACGAACCTTTTATCGGGTGTGTAGACGTGCCTATGTAAGCCTTCGCTAAGGCTTCTTCCTCGATTTGCGTCCACGGTTTCGCCTTTGCTTTGGACGGTTGACCACTTGCTTGCCTTTTCTTCGTTTACCTATTTGCGGTTGGGTCTCGGGAACAACTTGTAACACCCCGTGTTTTCACGAGTGAAAGTCAAAGTCAAGGTCAAAGTCAACGACCGATTTCGCGCAACTTGACTCGTAGAAATGTTTTTATTTTAATTATATTATGTGGAGTAAGTGTTGTTACTTGCAACAATCGAATTGTGTTAATCGTATTTTAATCGACCTACGATTGTGAATCATAGGCAGTAACAATGCGATAAAGTTAATCAACTAATAATCAAGCTATGCTAATCGAATCGACATCGAATCGCAACTCGAACTATGTATTTTGCTTAGTATTTATACGTGTGTGTGCCTTACGTATTACCTTTGCATGTTCATTTATGTTATGTTTTGGAAATCAAGCGAACTCAATGGAACTCGAAGTCTAACTCGAATGTAATCGAACTCGAACCCGAAGCCCGAATCGAGCCATGTTATATACGAAGTAGTTGGGACTAAGGGTAATTTGAATAGGAAACCCTATCGAATCGCTCGCAATCGAAACCGAAACGTCGTCGCACCAAACGCACCATTCAGTCGACATCCGGACGGATGGTCCATCCGCACGGATTGCCAATCCGCACGGATTGCCAATCCGCACGGATGACCAATCCGCACGGATAAACAATCCGGGTGACCTGCCATCCGCACGGACCACCCTTTCCCCTTTTGGCATCCTATAAATACACGGGTCACTCTCCAAACTTTCCACTTTTGGCAAGTGACGTCCGACCTGCACGCATTCTTCACCTTTTCTCCGATTTCTCTCAATCCAGGTAAGATCTTGCTCTAAATCTTGTACTTTCTTGATCTATACACAATTCTACACCTTTCTATCTTTTAAATCTCAACTTTTAACCATGAAATCATCAAGATTTGAGGTATTCTAGGGTGACGTCATCATGAAGTTCTCATGAACTTCAAGTTTGACCTCATTCCACCAAGAATAACTCGGATCTGAACGATTTCCACAAGATTTCACAACAACTTCACCTAAATCTAAACTTTTCTAAGGATAAAAGAGTTGAAAGAAATAAACTCAAGTTTTCTCCTTCTTTTACCCTCAAAAACGGTACGAATCGGATCAGTTCTAGTCTTCCACTCAACATTAGTGATGCACTAGCCCTAGATCTGGATTCTACCCACAAGACACCTGATTTCGGGTTAAACCGGAATGACCGTTCTGAGTCACCGACAGGCCTCGAGTTAGGGTGGTTCCTGGCCGGCTTAGTCATGCGAGTAAGAATACAATTCCAAGTGGTTGCCACGTAATCAGAACGTCTCGATAAAACGACAACAGAAACCAAGAGTAGACGAATGGAACAACCAGAACGAGAGACTGTCCGCACGGACAAGTTGTCCGCACGAACAAGTTATCCGCACGGACAGACGATCTGGACGGGTTGTCACCCGGACGAACTACCCTTGGGACCCACATTCAAAACAAGGTTTGAGTATCGACGAATGAACAATCCGGACGGACGACCTCTGAATGGATTACTCTTCGGATCATGAGATACTAAGACCTTAAACAATTTCAAACAACGTTCATCCGCACGGGCAAGTTGTCCGCACGGACAGACTATCCGGACGGATTGTCTTTGTCCGTACAAACAAACTATCCGAACTTTTGGGTGTTACATACGTTACGAATATTCAAACTACAATTATCACACTACTCAAGCTATTTGAACGCTAACCATTAATGCATGTTATACGTGGCTTATGAATGCTTGTTTGTTATGTTTACACATGGAATGCTGTCTACCTGCCTTAGCAACGATAGTACTATAGTTTGGACTCAGCACCCGTTCACACGGGGGTTGTTAAGGATCTTTTACTTGCATGGATTACGGTGGTAATCATGTATTGTGAACTGCCTTGGGCAGTCAACCCGCAGTCATTGGTATCAATGGATCTATGTCGATAACTAACGTGCTTCATTTCACTATGTGTACGTGCTGGTTATGCGTAAACGAATTCGAACTCTATTATGCTATTATCAAACTTGTATGCTCACCTTTACATTTTATGTATTGACTTTATTTTAACGTATGTGACAGGTGCTTAGGTTGCTTATATGCTTCTTGTGCTGTGATGAAATCGAAGCTAGGAACTGGAGTCCTAGAAACCAACGAATAAATTTATCATGTTTAAATCTGAGTAGTCGGAACAAAATATTTGTTTTGATGTTTGTCTGTAATAACTGTTTAACTGTTTGAGATACGGTATGGGACGTATTATTTAATTGAATGGTAATGATAGTTGTTATGGAAACTTCTGGACAATCTGTTTTGCTCAGTGCCGCACCCCGATGATTCCGCCATCGGTTGGGGTGTGACACAACTTCCACATCCTCGTCGGGTTCAGATCGTTCGAGTTGCGTCGGGTTCGGTTCGGGTTGAAAGGGTTGCGTCGGGTTCGGTTCGGGTTGAAAGGGTTGGATATTAAAAGCACTCCGCATCATCAATTGTTGTAGGGCTTGACTTTGTTACGGTTGAGCAAAAACGTTCGGTGCGTGTTTGAATGCGGCAAAGGCGTTTGAGGAATATTGAGAGAATTGGTTCGGTTCTATCGTTGGATAGTATCCCGGAACCGAGAAAACATTCGGGATGTTCGGTTGGGTCGGTTTGTTCAGGTTGTTGACGGGATCCATGGTAGAATATAATTTTATAAAAATGGAAGATGTTTATAAAAATGAGAGAGAGAGAGATGAGTTGTGGTAGATGAAAAGTGAGAAAAAAGTGTAAAAAATGGGGGTTTTATATAGTTTTAGGGGATATTTTGGTAAAAATTTAAATTATTACCGTTAGTTTTTAAATTGAATTTGGGATTTTTTTTAAACGATAAAATGGCCTCAAAAGGTGGGATTTTTTGTCTTAACATGGCCCGGCTCCAATGTCTAGCACTCGACGCTCTCGACGAGGACGGAGGGGGGTGGCACGGTGTTGGGACCGTCGCCGATCCTGGACGGAGGGGCGACGTCCCCCATACTGCATAGCCTTATTGTTATTGGGTAACGACCCCACCGATGTGGAAATATAGGGCATGAAAAAGGGTAGCGGGCGTGGGCTGGGTGTCGTGTGAAAGAAGATGGTGGTGTACCTCCACCTTTTTAATTAGGGGATTTCTAATGGCACACTCCTTTGTCTATTCGCACACTTTTCCAATTCAATACGCATCGTATAGGCCTATACGATGCGTATTGAAATAAAGTAAAAGACATGGCAGACTGACAGTTGCAGGTTATGTCTGGCGGCGGGCTTGATACGCATCGTATAGGACTATACGATGCGTATCAAGGCACATATTTTTTGAAGTTTATTTTTTGTTGTGTATTGTCGAATGCGAACCCGAGAAACAAAAAGGATTTTGAGCAATTGGTCGATGACATGATAGATAAAGATCTTGACACGATCATATCCATTTTCAAGTATTAGACTAGATAGTCCAAGATGAAATATATTAAAACCATTCAAGCCCACCAGTCTACAATGTGAGATTTAAGCGGTATGTTAAAACGAAACATAATCCCAGATTGTCTAAAGAAGCGCTTTTATCATGTGTCATGTGGTAACAACTACCAAGGGGATATTCAGATCTCTATTCGGTCATCTTTCCGAGCTTTTACACACGGATATGTGGTTCCCAATTTGCGGAACATAATCCCAGATTGTTTAAAGAAGCGTTTTTATGATGTATCATATGGTAACAACTACCAAGGAGATATTCAGATCTCTATTCGGTCATCTTTCCGAGCTTTTACACACGAATATGTGGTCCTCAATTTTTAAAATATTATGTCAGTGGGAATGTTTTAAAAATCAGATGCAACTTTACGGCACGCTTACCTTAATCACATCTTCCACGGAGTCATAGATCCGACAATAGGGCCCACGGATCTTCAAGCCCACCAGTCTACAATGTGTTAT
Source organism: Helianthus tuberosus (assembly GCA_030545235.1). Taxonomy (NCBI): domain Eukaryota; kingdom Viridiplantae; phylum Streptophyta; class Magnoliopsida; order Asterales; family Asteraceae; genus Helianthus; species Helianthus tuberosus. Next base: position 37,895,655 of record CM060436.1, read on the forward strand.
GTGTTATAACTAACCATGTAAAATAGAAACCGAAAAAACAAAAAAAAATATAACAGATTTTTTTTTCTAAATAGTTAAACGGGTTAATGGGCCAACCCATTTTTTATACATGTCAACCTGAACCCGACCCGTTTTTTAAACGGGTTGTGTTAGTTGACCCAAACCTGTTTTTTTTCGTGTCGGGTTGACGGGTCGTATCAAGAATTGCTGCCCCTAATGCGAATATATACGTAACTGGATTGGCAATTTTGGTTAGGTTTTGTGTATCTACTGATTTAGTTGCTTAAACACTAATGATTTCTTCAGAAGGGTTAAGTAGGTGTACATTGATTTAGGAGCTAAAGGTTTTATGAATTGTGATTTCTTCCTAATATGAATGTAGTAAGAACATAGGTGTACAAACAAAAACCTGTTTGGGCCCGCCAAACCGGGTTGGGCCAAACCGGGTTGAGCCCAACCCAACCCGACGGTTTGAGAACAGTTTGGGATTTCAAATCTAAAATCGATTCATAAACCGAACCGCTTTGGGCCAAATCGGTTTATAACCTGCTTTATAATAGGTTTGGGCCCAAATCGGTTTATAACTTACTTTATAATAGGTTTGGGCCCAAACCGGTTTAGAACCGGACCCAAACCGATTTGGATGGGTTTGGACTGTCAAACCTAAAAGTGATTCATAAACTGAACTGGTTTGGGCCTACTAACCGGTTGGAACTCATGATGAAAAAACCAAGTCGGTTTACGAACCGAACTGGTTTGGGCGTAAACCTGGTTTTTGTACATCTCTGCCAAGAAGTATGAAACTTGGGTTGAATGCAATTTGGATTGCATATTTTGTTGTTTGTTTGGGTGATCCTCTTTACTTGTTATGTGTCATGGGTCATTTGGCTGTGTGCTACTAAAAATGATTAGTGTAACTTAACAATTACGACTTAAATTGCATAAGGTCCGACAATAGGGCCAACGGATCTTATGCCCACCCGAGACCGACCTCTGGATCACACGTGGGCGAAAATACCAGCACCCTTCTCGTTCCGTATTTTCTCCTTTTTCTAATTCTCGAAGAATCTCATAACGTATTCTCTGTTTCTCAAAATCGTCTGTAAAATTATAAAAAAAAACTATGCGGGCTTTCCATCCATATATTCTGTCCAACATATGACACATGATAAAAACGCTTCTCTAGACAATCTGGGATTATGTTCCGTTTTATTACAGTCGTGAGGTGGTCAAACCTTTCTAAAACTAGAAAAAAATAGAACATTAACAACTAACAAATATTGAAGAACAAAAGAAGAAAGTGTTCCTCTTTGTTACCAAGCATGTCATCTGAAACAATTAACAGGACATTGTTAACAGGTGCAACTTGTAACACCCCGTGTTTTCACGAGTGAAAGTCAAAGTCAAGGTCAAAGTCAACGACCGATTTCGCGCGACTTGACTCGTAGAAATGTTCTTATTTTATTTATATTATGTGGAGTAAATGTCGTTCATTACAATAATCGAATCGTGTTTACCGTATTTCAATCGACCTACGACCGTGAATGATAGGAAGTAACAATGCGATAAAGTTAATCAAGCTATGCTAATCAAATCGACATCGAACCGTAACTCTAACTATGTATTTTACTTGTCATGTCCACGTGTGTGTGCGCTTTACGTGTTACCTGTGCATGTTTATTTTATGTTGTGTCGTGACAATCAAGCAAACTCAATCGAACTCGAAGTCTAACTCGAATGTAAACGAACCCGAACCCGAACTCCGAGCCGAACCCTATAAGAAGTAGTTTGGACTGAAAGTAATTTGACTAGGAAACCCTATCGAATCGCTCGCAAATCGAAACCGAAGCAACATCGCGCCGAACACACCAAAGCAGGCGGCATCCGCACGGATGGCCAGTCCGCATGGATTGCCAGTCCGCACGGATTGCCAGTCCGCACGGATTGCCAGTCCGCACGGATTGCCAGTCCGCACGGATGACCAGTCCGCGCGGATAGCCTACCCGGGTGCGTGCCATGCGCACGGCTCACCCTTTCCCTTTTTGGCATCCTATAAATACACGGGTCACTATCCACTTTTTCCACTTTTGGCAAGTGACGTCCGAACCGCACGCATTCTTCACTTTTTCTCAGATTTCTCTCAATCCAGGTAAGATCTTGCACTAATTTTTGTACATCTTTGATCACTACACAATTCTACACATTTCCATCTTTCAAATCTCCACTTTTAACCATGAAATCATCCGGATTTGAGGTATTCTCGGGTGACGTCATCATGAAGTTCATAAGAACTTCAAGCTTGACCTCATTCCACCAAGAACATCTCAGATCTAAACGATTTCTACAAGATTTCACAATAACTCCACCTAGATCTAAACTTTTCTAAGGATAAAAGAGTTGAAAGAAATAAACCTAAGTTCTCTCCTTCTTTTACCCTTAGACTCGGTACGAATCTGATCGGTTCTAGTGTTCTACTCGTTAATAGTGATTCACTAGTTCTAGATCTGGAATCCTACCCACAGACAACTGAATTCGGGGATAACCGGAATGACCGTTCTGAGTCGCCGACAGGTCGAGTTAGGGTGGTTCCTGACCGGTCTAGTCACGCGGGTGAGAATACAATTCCAAGTGGTTGCCACGAAATCAGAACGTCTCGATAAACGACAACAGAAACCAAGTGTAGACGAACGGAACAACCAGACCAGTTGTCCGCACGGACTAGCTGTCCGCACGGACAGGCTGTGCGCACGGACAGGCTGTGCGCACGGATTACCATCCGCACGCACAGGTCATCCGGACGAGTTGTCACCCGGACGAGCTACCCTTGGGACCCACTTTCCAAACAAGGTTTGAGTATCGACGAATAAGCAATCCGGACGGACGACCTCTGAATGGATTACTCTTCGGATCATGAGATACTAAGGCCTTAAAATAAAATTTAAACAATGTTCATCCGCACGGCCAAGTCGTACGCACGGACAGGCTATCCGGACGGATTGTCTCTGCCCGCGCGCACAGGCTGTCCGCACGGACTACCATACGCACGGACTGTCGTCCGCGCGACCGGCTTGAAAGGTAGAAACACTTATGTGTTTTCTAAATGCTACAACGAAAACTCCAAAGCACAAGCCATCATACACAAACACATCTTAGGAAGAAACAATCCACTTGAACGTTTATCCACACAAACAACTTGTCCGTACGGATAAGTCATCCGCACGCACAACTAATCCGCACGGGTTACCACCCGCACGGACAGTCACACGCACGGATAGCTTATCCGGATGGATCACCACCCGCACGCATCACCATCCGCACGGATAGGTCATGCGCACGGATGACTCCCTCTCACGGATAGCTGATCCGCACGATCAGCCATCCTACCCACTCTCACTTTGTACTGTTTTACGCGCCACTTATCGTTACGTTATCGAATCTATTCAGGCTAACTGTACTCGCTGTAAAGCGCTCCCTTCAATCCACAATCGCTGTGAGTATACTCGAACCCTTTTTGCTTTAGCACTTTTGGCTGTTACATACGTTACAACTATACAAACTACAACTATCACACTACTCAAGCTATTTTAACGCTAAACCGTTTATGCATGTTATACGTGGCTTATGAATGCTTGTTTGTTATGTTTACACATGGAATGCTGTCTACCTGCCTTAGCAACGATAGTACTATAGTTTGGACTCAGCACCCGTTCACACGGGGGTTGTTAAGGATCTTTTACTTGCATGGATTACGGCGGTAATCATGTATTGCGAACTGCCTCGGGCAGTCAACCCGCAGTCATTGGTATCGATGGATCTATGTCGATAACTAACGTGCTTCATTTCTCTATGTGTACGTGCTGGTTATGCGTAAACGAATTCGAACTCTATATGCTATTATCAAACTTGTATGCTCACATTTACATTTTATGTATTGACTTTATTTTAACGTATGTGACAGGTGCTTAGGATGCATATGTGGTAGGGAATGGAAGCTAGAATAAAGCTTTAGAGCCCAACAAATAGTTGTCTGTAGATAACTTATTAGGGGTCTCTAGAAGCAGATAAACAATTGCTACTTATTTAAATCTGAGTTGTCGGAACAGAATATTTGTTTTGATGTTGTCTGTAATAACTTGTTTGACTATTTATGTTACGGTATGGGACGTAATGCTTTAATTAAATGGTAATGATAGTTGTTATGGAAACTTTTGGACAATCTGTTTCGCTCAATGCCACGCCCCGATGATTCCGCCATCGGTTGGGGTGTGACAGATTGGTATCAGAGCCATAACTATAGGGAATTAGGCAAGACTCGACCTAGTCCGGGTCGAAGTCTTAGAGACCTAGTCTATAGTTAAGAACCAACAGACCAACTCACGCGTATGCGTAAACTCGCCACCATCACTCACTTTTTTCTATCATTGCACTCGAATTTTCAAGTTGTGAAACGGTAATGGGGCCGAGAATAGGTGTGAAAACCGCAAACTCTCGACTAAAGTTGCCTAATCAGCTTGCGTTTTAGCTACAAACGAGGAGAATTATACCAAATCAGGAGTGAAATCCATATTTTGATGAATAATCTCCTCAATTTTTATAAAAAACGAGGACGGAAGTTGCAAGATAATGGTGAAACCCTAACCTTGACGACTCGTCCCGCTTTTATACAAAAACTCTCACCAAAGTTCGATGGACTCCAACGATCTAAAGACACAATATAACCAATGGGAATTGCGCCAACGCCCAAGAATCGAGGCAAAGGCATAGTCCTGGAGGTAATTGTGCAGGAACCTTGCGAATAGTCGAGCCACTTTGGTTAGTCGAAGTCTATTAGCCGCAGACATTCTACCTTTGATTTATTGATCTTTATAAAAAAATTTGTTGTGCATTTTCTGTTATTTGTTAACGTTTTGAGGTACTATTGGTTTCGACCCAACACTATTGCTTCTGCTGAAACACAAAACCCACGCAACTCATCGCTAGCGAATCAATAATAGAAGCAGTCAGAATGCTTTGTATGCTCGTAGGTACTTTTAGTGACTAAGTTATGTGTGTGTTCCGCTATTGTGCTTACCATTTAGAAATATTGTGATTATATGCTCTATGTGTTTATGTGATTTTTGTGACATTCTGTGAATTTGTGACTATATGCGTACGTGTTACTGAGCTTTAGTAGTAGTAGACGTGTGAGGTGAGATTCGAATACATGTGTTGAGTTCCATGGCGATGTCTATTGCAGACAATGTCGTCTGGATCCCGTCATCCACTCTCTCGCCAGGAAAAGAAAGACAGACGTCTTGCTTCCATCGTCGCGAAAGCTGTAGCAAAGGCAGTGAGCGATGACTATGAGAATGCCAGCAAATCATCCGAGGAATCGAGGACTGAGGGTCCTAGAGCTGTCGCAAGACCTTTCAGTTTCAAACAATTCAAGTCATGTGGGCCGAAAGAATTCACAGGCGAAGGAGGTCCTACTGCACTATTCCACTGGTTTGACTCTATCGAGGTTACTCTGCGACAAAGTGGTTGCCCTGATGACCTTCGAACTCTGAACGCTACCGGCGTCTTTCAGTCCCGTGCTTTGGACTGGTGGACGGCTGAGAGGAACAAGAGAGGGAATGATGCAGCTTACGGTTTGTCGTGGGACGAGCTCAAGGAAGTCATGCTAGAGGAATTCTGCCCTCCTCACGAGCGTCAAAAGCTTGAAGATGAATTTTGGCACATACATCAGAAGGATGGAGACAATGCTGGCCTCACTGCTCGCTTCAAACAGCTCAGCATTATCTGTCCTGACCAGGTCAAGACTCCTGAGATGACCATCAAGAAGTACATCCGAGCTTTGCCCGACTGCGTTGCTGATTTCGTGCAAGCGGCTAAGACTGCCACGATCGAAGAAACCTATCTGCTGGCCGCTGAAATCAATGACAAAAGGGTTAAGGCTGGGGTGTGGGATAAGACCTCCAAGCATCTGCATCAAGCCACTACTGCTGCACCAGCTACCGAAACCACCTCGTCAAGCAACAAGAGAAAGAACAAGAGAAAGAACAGCTCCACCAACAAGAACTGTGCGATTAATGCTGCACCGATCCAAGCTGTACCTGCTCAACAGCGTCAAGTAGTGGCGCCTGTGGCCAATGCACCGCCTGCAAAGCGTGCATATACTGGACCACACCCACTCTGCCCTACTTGCACCTATCATCACCCGACTGCTATTCAATGCCGCTTCTGTGCTCATTGCAACGTCTACGACCACTTTACTGCCAACTGCCGTATTCGTCAAGCTCCTGCCAATCAAGCTCTACTCGCTGCCCCACAGGGTCAACAAGCTCCTCCGGCACCCGCAGTCAAAGCCAGAGCATGCTTCACGTGTGGCGACCCGAATCATTTCGCCAACATGTGCCCGAACAGGGTAGTGAAACAAGAACCCCAGCAGCAGCAGCAACCACAGCAGCAACAACAGCAGCAGCAACAGGCTGCACGCGCCAGAACTTTCAATCTCAATGTGCGTCAAGCCCAGGCCGACAACAACGTGGTCAATGGTACGTTCCTTGTGAATGGTATTTATGCTTCATGTTTGTTTGATACTGGAGCCGATAATTGCTTTGTGTCACTCGAATTTGAGAAACTCCTTAGTCGTAAGCGTTCTCGACTCTCCTCTGCATTCGATGTTGAAGTCGCTACCGGAAGAACCGTCGCTGTAAACTCTGTTATTCGTGATTGCACTCTCGAGCTCAACAATCACATCTTCTCAATCGATCTCATTCTGATGCAACTAGGAAGCTTTGATGTCATAGTAGGCATGGACTTTCTTTGCGAAAACCATGCCGAAGTTGTGTGCTTCGATAAAATGATTCGTTTTTCGCTCGCAAACGGTGATTCGTTGTGTGTTTATGGTGATACTACTTCGAAGGGTCTCAAACTTATGTCATGCCTACAAGCTAGCAAGTATCTCCGCAAGGAATACAGGGCTTTCTTGGCTAATGTCGTAGCAGCGGAGAAGGAAAAGAAAGAGAAGAAGGAAGTAAAAGATGTTCCTGTGGTTCGAGAATTTCCTCAAGTTTTTCCAGAGGACCTTCCCGGACTACCTCCGAAGCGCGATATTGATTTTCGCATTGATCTAATTCCTGGAGCTAATCCTATCGCCAGAGCTCCTTATTGACTCGCGCCGTCCGAAATGCGCGAACTCTCAACCCAACTCCAGGAATTGCTTGAAAAAGGCTTTATTCGCCCGAGCACCTCTCCTTGGGGCGCACCAATCCTTTTCGTCAAAAAGAAGGACGGGTCGTTCCGGATGTGTATCGACTACCGGGAATTGAATAACTTGACTATCAAGAACCGCTATCCTCTGCCTCGAATTGACGATTTGTTTGATCAGCTACAAGGCGCTACGTGTTTCTCAAAGATCGATCTACATTCAGGATATCATCAGCTGCGTATACAAGAGGAGGATATACCCAAAACCGCGTTTCGTACTCGTTACGGCCATTACGAATTCGTTGTCATGCCTTTTGGCCTAACAAACGCACCAGCAGTTTTCATGGATCTGATGAATCGAGTGTGTAAACCATATCTCGACCGTTTTGTCATCGTGTTCATCGACGATGTCTTGATCTATTCCAAAAAGAGAGCCGAACACGCGCAACATCTACGTTTGGTTCTCGAGTTACTCCAGGGGAGCCAACTCTACGCCAAGTTCTCCAAGTGCGAGTTTTGGTTGGGGGAGGTTCAGTTTCTGGGTCACATCGTAAATAGTCAGGGTATTCATGTCGATCCTGCGAAGATTGAAGCTGTTAAGAGCTGGGTTACGCCCAAGAACCCGACTGAAGTCCGCTCCTTTCTCGGGCTAGCGGGCTATTATCGACGATTTATCGAAGGATTCTCGAAGATTGCTGTACCACTCACTTCTCTCACTCATAAGGATCAGCCTTTTGTCTGGGGAACCAAACAAGAGTCTGCCTTTCGAACCCTCAAACACATGCTTTGCAATGCTCCTGTTCTCACACTACCTGACGGAAACGATAATTTCATTGTCTACTGTGATGCTTCCAACCTTGGTCTCGGTTGTGTCCTAATGCAACGAGACAAGGTCGTAGCTTACGCATCTCGTCAGCTCAAAATCCATGAGAAGAACTATACAACCCACGATCTCGAGCTAGGCGCAGTTGTTTTTGCATTAAAGATTTGGCGACACTACCTGTATGGTACGAGGTGTACGATCTTCACCGATCACAAGAGCCTACAACACATCTTTAATCAGAGGGAACTAAATATGCGTCAACGCCAATGGGTAGAACTTCTCAACGATTACGACTGCGAGATTCGTTATCACCCAGGCAAGGCAAATGTTGTTGCCGACACACTTAGCAGACGGAGCTATCTGCTTAGCACTTGTAATGTTCAAGCCCAGCACAACCTCGAAGCTCTCATTCGCGACGCCCAACATGCATGTTTCAACGAACGCACCTTGAAGAAAGAAAGAATCTACCACGATGGAGCCCAGCTTGTGAGCAAATCAAATGGGATATTCCACTTCTTAGACCGAATTTGGATTCCCAAGCGAACCAACCTGCGACAGATTATCATGGATGAAGCCCACAAATCCCGATACTCCATTCACCCCGGTGCTGACAAAATGTACCATGACCTTCGGTACAGGTACTGGTGGCCGGGTATGAAACGGGATATCGCCCTCTACGTCGGAAAATGCCTGACCTGTGCTAGAATTAAGGCTGAACATCAAAGACCCTCTGGCTTGCTCGAACAACCACCAATTCCCATGTGGAAGTGGGAGAGCATAGCTATGGATTTCGTAACCAAGCTTCCAACCACGTCATCAGGTCACGACAGCATTTGGGTTGTTATTGACCGTTTGACTAAATCAGCTCACTTTCTGCCAATACGAGAAGACTACAAGGTAGAACGATTAGCCCGAATCTACACCGACGAGATCATTTGTCGACATGGGACGCCTCGTGACATCATCTCTGATCGTGATGCTCGGTTTACTTCACGATTGTGGGAAACGTTTCAAACGGCACTCGGTACAACGCTTAATCTAAGTATCGCGTTCCACCCACAAACCGACGGTCAGACTGAAAGAACGATTCGTACGCTTGAAGACATGCTCCGTTCGTGTGTCCTAGACTTCGGTGGTAATTGGGATAGACACCTTCCGTTAGTCGAATTCTCGTACAACAACAGCTACCAGGCCAGCATCCAGATGGCACCTTTCGAGGCCTTATACGGAAGAAGATGTCGATCGCCTATTGTGTGGCACGAGATCGGTCACTCGCAACTAACCAGTCCGGAGCTGCTACAAGAAACGACTGACAAAATTTTCCAAATTCGGGACAACCTAGAGAAAGCTCGGGATCAACAGAAAGTTTACGCCGATAAAAAGCGCAAACCCCGTGAATATGGCGTTGGTGACTACGTACTCCTAAAGGTATCACCTTGGAAGGGTGTAGTCCGATTCGGCAAGAAGGGGAAACTCGCGCCTCGATATGTTAGACCTTTTAAGATTCTGGAAAGAATCGGGAAAGTCGCCTACAGACTCGAATTACCGGAGGAACTTAGCAATGTCCATCCGACTTTCCACGTGTCAAACCTCCGAAAGTGCATCGCCGACCACGATCTACATGTTCCTCTAGATGATCTACAAGTGAACGAAACATTACACTTCGTGGAAAAGCCTGTCGAAATCATGGATCGCCAAACCAAAGAACTCAGACGCTCACGTATTCCTATTGTGAAAGTCCGATGGGAAGGCAAACGAGGCGCGGAGTTCACTTGGGAACTCGAAAGCGACATGAAGGCAAAGTATCCACAGTTGTTTAACGAATAAGTAATGTCCGGTTAAGAAAGGAAAGGTGGCATACATGTAAATAAAGAAGGATTCCTTATATCCTTGGCCTATAAATAGAACCCTTAGGGTTAGTTTAGAGACTTTTGCTCATTTGGTGCTTAGAAAGAGAAAGTAGAGAAAGAAAGTGGCAAAGAGATTCTAGTATTTTGTACGATGTTTTCAGTAATCAATAGAATCACCATTGTAGTAAATTCTAGTGTGTTTGATCTGAGCAATCGATCACCTGCTCAGATACCACTTGTAGGACCGATTTTGACTCCGCACGTTCGCAGATTCCGCACGTCGAACGTGTTGTTACGCAATCGAATCGGAGATAAATCCAGACCTACAATATTCAAATTTCTCACAAACGGCTTCGAATTGAAACCTAAAACTTTATAGGCTTTTAGATTAGATGTTTTCGCACATCATATCCAAAAAAAATCATCAATTTTTAACCGTAAAAACCCGATCAATTTGACGACTTTCAATGATCCGAACGAAGGACTCTCACATGTGATCCACGGTTAGTTACGGCTTCCAGCTTAATTTCGGGACGAAATTTCCTAAACAAAGGGAGGCTGTAACACCCCGTGTTTTCACGAGTGAAAGTCAAAGTCAAGGTCAAAGTCAACGACCGATTTCGCGCGACTTGACTCGTAGAAATGTTCTTATTTTATTTATATTATGTGGAGTAAATGTCGTTCATTACAATAATCGAATCGTGTTTACCGTATTTCAATCGACCTACGACCGTGAATGATAGGAAGTAACAATGCGATAAAGTTAATCAAGCTATGCTAATCAAATCGACATCGAACCGTAACTCGAACTATGTATTTTACTTGTCATTTCCACGTGTGTGTGTGCTTTACGTGTTACATGTGCATGTTTATTTTATGTTGTGTCGTGACAATCAAGCGAACTCAATCGAACTCGAAGTCTAACTTGAATGTAAACGAACCCGAACCTGAACTCCGAGCCGAACCCTATAAGAAGTAGTTTGGACTGAAAGTAATTTGACTAGGAAACCCTATCGAATCGCTCGCAAATCGAAACCGAAGCAACATCGCGCCGAACACACCAAAGCAGGCGGCATCCGCACGGATTGCCAGTCCGCACGGATTGCCAGTCCGCACGGATTGCCAGTCCGCACGGATGACCAGTCCGCGCGGATAGCCTACCCGGGTGCGTGCCATGCGCACGGCTCACCCTTTCCCTTTTTGGCATCCTATAAATACACGGGTCACTCTCCACTTTTTCCACTTTTGGCAAGTGACATCCGAACCGCACGCATTCTTCACTTTTTCTCAGATTTCTCTCAATCCAGGTAAGATCTTGCACTAATTCTTGTACATCTTTGATCACTACACAATTCTACACATTTCCATCTTTCAAATCTCCACTTTTAACCATGAAATTATCCGGATTTGAGGTATTCTCGGGTGACGTCATCATGAAGTTCATAAGAACTTCAAGCTTGACCTCATTCCACCAAGAACATCTCAGATCTAAACGATTTCTACAAGATTTCACAATAACTCCACCTAGATCTAAACTTTTCTAAGGATAAAAGAGTTGAAAGAAATAAACCTAAGTTCTCTCCTTCTTTTACCCTTAGACTCGGTACGAATCTGATCGGTTCTAGTGTTCTACTCGTTAATAGTGATTCACTAGTTCTAGATCTGGAATCCTACCCACAGACAACTGAATTCGGGGATAACCGGAATGACCGTTCTGAGTCGCCGACAGGTCGAGTTAGGGTGGTTCCTGACCGGTCTAGTCACGCGGGTGAGAATACAATTCCAAGTGGTTGCCACGAAATCAGAACGTCTCGATAAACGACAACAGAAACCAAGTGTAGACGAACGGAACAACCCGACCAGTTGTCCGCACGGACTAGCTGTCCGCACGGACAAGCTGTCCGCACGGACAGGCTGTGCGCACGGATTACCATCCGCACGCACAGGTCATCCGGACGAGTTGTCACCCGGACGAGCTACCCTTGGGACCCACTTTCCAAACAAGGTTTGAGTATCGACGAATAAGCAACCCGGACGGACGACCTCTGAATGGATTACTCTTCGGATCATGAGATACTAAGGCCTTAAAATAAAATTTAAACAATGTTCATCCGCACGGCCAAGTCGTACGCACGGACAGGCTATCCGGACGGATTGTCTCTGCCCGCGCGCACAGGCTGTCCGCACGGACTACCATACGCACGGACTGTCGTCCGCGCGACCGGCTTGAAAGGTAGAAACACTTATGTGTTTTCTAAATGCTACAACGAAAACTCCAAAGCACAAGCCATCATACACAAACACATCTTAGGAAGAAACAATCCACTTGAACGTTTATCCACACAAACAACTTGTCCGTACGGATAAGTCATCCGCACGCACAACTAATCCGCACGGGTTACCACCCGCACGGACAGTCACACGCACGGATAGCTTATCCGGATGGATCACCACCCGCACGCATCACCATCCGCACGGATAGGTCATGCGCACGGATGACTCCCTCTCACGGATAGCTGATCCGCACGATCAGCCATCCTACCCACTCTCACTTTGTACTGTTTTACGCGCCACTTATCGTTACGTTATCGAATCTATTCAGGCTAACTGTACTCGCTGTAAAGCGCTCCCTTCAATCCACAATCGCTGTGAGTATACTCGAACCCTTTTTGCTTTAGCACTTTTGGGTGTTACATACGTTATAACTATACAAACTACAACTATCACACTACTCAAGCTATTTTAACGCTAAACCATTTATGCATGTTATACGTGGCTTATGAATGCTTGTTTGTTATGTTTACACATGGAATGCTGTCTACCTGCCTTAGCAACGATAGTACTATAGTTTGGACTCAGCACCCGTTCACACGGGGGTTGTTAAGGATCTTTTACTTGCATGGATTACGGTCGTAATCATGTATTGCGAACTGCCTCGGGCAGTCAACCCGCAGTCATTGGTATCGATGGATCTATGTCGATAACTAACGTGCTTCATTTCTCTATGTGTACGTGCTGGTTATGCGTAAACGAATTCGAACTCTATATGCTATTATCAAACTTGTATGCTCACATTTACATTTTATGTATTGACTTTATTTTAACGTATGTGACAGGTGCTTAGGATGCATATGTGGTAGGGAATGGAAGCTAGAATAAAGCTTTAGAGCCCAACAAATAGTTGTCTGTAGATAACTTATTAGGGGTCTCTAGAAGCAGATAAACAATTGCTACTTATTTAAATCTGAGTTGTCGGAACAGAATATTTGTTTTGATGTTGTCTGTAATAACTTGTTTGACTATTTATGTTACGGTATGGGACGTAATGCTTTAATTAAATGGTAATGATAGTTGTTATGGAAACTTTTGGACAATCTGTTTCGCTCAATGCCACGCCCCGATGATTCCGCCATCGGTTGGGGTGTGACAGATTGGTATCAGAGCCATAACTATAGGGAATTAGGCAAGACTCGACCTAGTCCGGGTCGAAGTCTTAGAGACCTAGTCTATAGTTAAGAACCAACCGACCAACTCACGCGTATGCGTAAACTCGCCACCATCACTCACTCTTTTCTATCATTGCACTCGAATTTTCAAGTTGTGAAACGGTAATGGGGCCGAGAATAGGTGTGAAAACCGCAAACTCTCGACTAAAGTTGCCTAATCAGCTTGCGTTTTAGCTACAAACGAGGAGAATTATACCAAATCAGGAGTGAAATCCATATTTTGATGAATAATCTCCTCAATTTTTATCAAAAACGAGGACGGAAGTTGCAAGATAGGGGTGAAACCCTAACCTTGACGACTCGTCCCGCTTTTATACAAAAACTCTCACCAAAGTTCGATGGACTCCAACGATCTAAAGACACAATATAACCAATGGGAATTGCGCCAACGCCCAAGAATCGAGGCAAAGGCATAGTCCTGGAGGTAATTGTGCAGGAACCTTGCGAATAGTCGAGCCACTTTGGTTAGTCGAAGTCTATTAGCCGCAGACATTCTACCTTTGATTTATTGATCTTTATAAAAAAAATTTTTATGCATTTTCTATTATTTGTTAACGTTTTGAGGTACTATTGGTTTCGACCCAACACTATTGCTTCTGCTGAAACACAAAACCCACGCAACTCATCGCTAGCGAATCAATAATAGAAGCAGTCAGAATGCTTTGTATGCTCGTAGGTACTTTTAGTGACTAAGTTATGTGTGTGTTCTGCTATTGTGCTTACCATTTAGAAATATTGTGATTATATGCTCTATGTGTTTATGTGATTTTTGTGACATTCTGTGAATTTGTGACTATATGCGTACGTGTTACTGAGCTTTAGTAGTAGTAGACGTGTGAGGTGAGATTCGAATACATGTGTTGAGTTCCATGGCGATGTCTATTGCAGACAATGTCGTCTGGATCCCGTCATCCACTCTCTCGCCAGGAAAAGAAAGACAGACGTCTTGCTTCCATCGTCGCAAAAGCTGTAGCAAAGGCAGTGAGCGATGACTATGAGAATGCCAGCAAATCATCCGAGGAATCGAGGACTGAGGGTCCTAGAGCTGTCGCAAGACCTTTCAGTTTCAAACAATTCAAGTCATGTGGGCCGAAAGAATTCACAGGCGAAGGAGGTCCTACTGCACTATTCCACTGGTTTGACTCTATCGAGGTTACTCTGCGACAAAGTGGTTGCCCTGATGACCTTCGAACTCTGAACGCTACCGGCGTCTTTCAGTCCCGTGCTTTGGACTGGTGGACGGCTGAGAGGAACAAGAGAGGGAATGATGCAGCTTACGGTTTTTCGTGGGACGAGCTCAAGGAAGTCATGCTAGAGGAATTCTGCCCTCCTCACGAGCGTCAAAAGCTTGAAGATGAATTTTGGCACATACATCAGAAGGATGGAGACAATGCTGGCCTCACTGCTCGCTTCAAACAGCTCAGCATTATCTGTCCTGACCAGGTCAAGACTCCTGAGATGACCATCAAGAAGTACATCCGAGCTTTGCCCGACTGCGTTGCTGATTTCGTGCAAGCGGCTAAGACTGCCACGATCGAAGAAACCTATCTGCTGGCCGCTGAAATCAATGACAAAAGGGTTAAGGCTGGGGTGTGGGATAAGACCTCCAAGCATCTGCATCAAGCCACTACTGCTGCACCAGCTACCGAAACCACCTCGTCAAGCAACAAGAGAAAGAACAAGAGAAAGAACAGCTCCACCAACAAGAACTGTGCGATTAATGCTGCACCGATCCAAGCTGTACCTGCTCAACAGCGTCAAGTAGTGGCGCCTGTGGCCAATGCACCGCCTGCAAAGCGTGCATATACTGGACCACACCCACTCTGCCCTACTTGCACCTATCATCACCCGACTGCTATTCAATGCCGCTTCTGTGCTCATTGCAACGTCTACGACCACTTTACTGCCAACTGCCGTATTCGTCAAGCTCCTGCCAATCAAGCTCTACTCGCTGCCCCACAGGGTCAACAAGCTCCTCCGGCACCCGCAGTCAAAGCCAGAGCATGCTTCACGTGTGGCGACCCGAATCATTTCGCCAACATGTGCCCGAACAGGGTAGTGAAACAAGAACCCCAGCAGCAGCAGCAACCACAGCAGCAACAACAGCAGCAGCAACAGGCTGCACGCGCCAGAACTTTCAATCTCAATGTGCGTCAAGCCCAGGCCGACAACAACGTGGTCAATGGTACGTTCCTTGTGAATGGTATTTATGCTTCATGTTTGTTTGATACTGGAGCCGATAATTGCTTTGTGTCACTCGAATTTGAGAAACTCCTTAGTCGTAAGCGTTCTCGACTCTCCTCTGCATTCGATGTTGAAGTCGCTACCGGAAGAACCGTCGCTGTAAAATCTGTTATTCGTGATTACGAGTGTTTTAGACTCGTTCAAGGCATGCTTATTTGTGTGATTTACAGAAATAAGGATGCTTGTTTGTTCTGTACATCCAAGACGATTCAAGTGAGTCCTATGAAGCAAGTGTATGTTTATTCAATTGAGAGGAATCATTGCATTACATTCCCGTTGAAAAACAGAATCGATAAATTTAGGAAAAATGGGGTTGAAAGATGATAACCCAACAGTGGAGGATCTCATTCTACAACTTAGATAAATTTAGGGGGTATTCTCAAATAATGTTTCCTAGATGTTTGAAGACCAACAAATGTCCAAAGTGCTGCTTCTTCGTTCGCGTGACGGAAAACTACCGCGTGCCAGAAAGCCACCTTGCAAAATTAAAAAAGTAAATCGACACCCTCAATACGCATCGTATAGGCCTATACGATGCGCATTACTTTTTGATAGGGGACATTGTCAGCTTTTGACTGACCTAGAAGTTTGAACCAACCTCCATACGCATCGTATAGGCCTATATGATGCGTATTGAGAGTGTCGATTTAATCCCAGAAGGTGTGCCAATAATATGACCCTATTAAAAGTATTTCATGATTTTCCAAGTAATTCTCCCTTTTCGATTAAGAAGTGATGCGACGTAAGTAATATGTACGGATTCAATCTAAACTTATTCTAAACCAATAAAATCAAAATTGTACCTTCCGTGCAAAAAGGCTAATTCTATACACACCCCCCTCCTTTACTGATTACACCCCCCCTTGTGAGAGGAAAACAGTCGGTCCCACGCAGACCCCACCTGATCGTATGTGAGGAGAGGGGGGTGAGAAAAGTAATTAGGGGGGGGGGGTGAGAATAGTAGCACCCAAAAATCACAAAAGAAAAAACAAAATTGTACCTTCCGTGCAAAAATCACAATCGAGTTGACTTTTACTAATAAAAGTCGGTCTTTGGCGGCTTATATTTTACTTTTATTAAACCGCAATTTGTATTATCGTGCCACTAGTGAATTCACCCAATCATATCTATCACCACTAGACAATAATGTTCATATACCAATTCAGGAGGAAACCCAATAAATATGTGAAAAACTTCGTTGTGGGAATCGAACCTAGGAGTCCCAAAGCCGTATCCCACCTCAAGATACCACTAAACTATAAAACAAGGAGCAAAATAAATAAAAATCGTTTTTGGCGGCTATTATGTTCATCTGATTAATCGTTACCTCCTATTTTTCTCTTTTGTTTATTGTAGATTTAACAATTTAACAACTTGAGGTCGTCAAAACTATTAGACCACCCGTAGTGGGACGGTTTTTAAAAAAAAAATAAAAAAAAAACGCTCAAAAACGCCCCCCCCTTACATAGGGCGTTGTTTGGCATTATTTTTGAAAAAAAATTACATCCGCGTTTTTTAAACAACGCTCAACATTGCATGCAACTTTGTTGACTGGCCAACGGGAGTGGTCCACTAGTAGTTTTTTTTTTCAACCTCCTCTCTATAAAAAAATAATTGTTTAATAATTGGAAGGGCCGTTATTGGACATTATTCCCACTACGCCACTTTTACAATAACGCCCAATAATGCCCCATGCTGACTGGACTGCCACGTGTCGCAAAACACCCTATGGTGGAGGCATTATTTGGCTAAACCACTACACATGATCTTATTGAAATGTTGTGCTATTTTCTATTGACGTAAGGTGGGTTCTGATATTAGTCTCTAACTTTTTTATGATTGGTGGGGAGTTGATAACAATAAGGATAAATTACACTTTTCGTCCTTTATGTTTATAGTGGGTTGCAACAGATAGCCTTTAACTTTAATAATTACAGTCACAGTCATTTATTTGGAAAACCCATTACACAATACGTCCTTTGAGCCTAACTTGGTTAAAATTTTCAGTTAAATGTGGCATGTGCCTTGCACATAAGGGTAATATTGTCTTTCTCATTATAATACAGTAAATAAAAAGGGATTAATTTTTTTTAAACATATGTCACCCATCTCTCTCTCACCCTTCCCCCTCTCTCTAACACCAACCACCACCATCAACCACCCACCACCACACACACCCTCTCTTGCGATGGTGAAGCTGTTACTTTAGTTCCTCTTTCGCCACTTTCAATTATCCCCAATCCAAGTTTCTCCTTCTCAATTATCCCTAGCGAAGCACCATCCCTCACAAATTCTGCTTGTTGTTCAGTGACACCCGTGAACAGGTGGTGTATACGTATAACCTGCTCAATCCCATCTCTAATGGCGTTACAAACATCTAACCCCTTCACACTTCTTTCAAAATAGTCAAACACAAGTTTATCCATGGAGTGTTTGGTCAACACAGATTGGTGGTTAAACAATATTGCTTTGAACTCCTCTTGACAACATAGGAAAACATCTAGAAGCTTTAAAATCCATGAAATAGACAATTTCAGAAACCTCTGAGCTACCTGTCTTTGAAAAGCTTCAATCTCAGAATCGTGATATTGTTTTTTTAATTGAAATTGGAAGATGAGAATAATTATAAGAAGCCCACAAAGATTCAGTGATGAATTTTAGAAAAAAAGCTTAAAGATTGAAGCTTTATTATAAAGATTTCCCAATTAATCTTAAAGATTCAAGAAATTTGGGATTTTTGCAATTGGGAAATGCAATTTGGGGGAAATTAAAGAAACCCAGATGATGAAAACACAAATTCTGCTTGGTGTTCGACCATCCCTCACAAATCCCCACCTGATTCGAAAACACAACTTAACACCACTTAACAAATCCCCAAGATCTCAGAACTATTCCCATCACTTACCGGAACCTTAGATTGAATCAGAATGAACATCTCATTCTATCATCGTCTTCCTCTGTTCTACCATCGTCTTCCTCTGAACTTATCGCAACATCCATGATCTACTTGATTTAAAACACACTAACAGTTACCATAGATGCGATTTTACAGATCTGTGTACGAATTTGTGAAAGGAGGTTTTACAGATCTGGCCGGATGAGGATGATGGTGGTGGTGGTGGAGAAAACGAGAGAGAGATAGGGAATTGAGAGAGAGAAAGAGAAGATAGTTGAGAGAGAGAGAGAGACTTCACTGGTATGTATATTTTTTAATTTAGTTTTAGATTTTTTATTTATTAAATAAATTGAGTAAAATTACCACCTTACCCTCATGTGCAAGGCACATGACATACTTGACTGAAAATTTTAACTAGGTTAGTGCTAAAGGACGTAGGGTGTAATGTGTTTTACAAATAAAGGACCGTGACTGTAATTATTGAAGTTAAAGGTCATCCATTGCAATCTGATACAAACATAAAGGACGAACACTGTAATTTACCCTAACAATAAGCAGGGAAGAATCTAGAAAATAAGAATATTAAATAACATGGATTAAGAGAGACAAAAAATGATGGATTGTCATTTGATTTGGTTATCACCTAAAACAAAATATGTAAACACATTTTTTTGTTTCTTTGCAAAACTTAGTACGAAACTAAATGGGTATTTTCTTAAATCTTGCGTCGGCCACATAAATTGGCCTCAGGTCGAGCGCGAGACCATGCTCAAAGTAAGCCAAACTGATAACGTTCCCGACCTTGCGTCGACTACAAGGGCGTGTCCCAAGTCACGCGCGAGGTCAGGTCCAGGATAAAATCAATTCTAACACTGGTCCTTTAACAAAAGACCTGGCTTCCTTGATCTTGCGCCGACTGCACGGGATGTATTCAAGTCGCGCGGGGGCAAGAAGCGCAGAGTAACATCGGACAAGTACAGAATGTACGAGTGGCAGAGCAATGGACCAATAGGCGCTCAACAGGCTGTATCGGATCATGCTGCACGATGAACAATCGTGCAGGGAACAAGAAGTACACAAGAACACATACGTGGCACCAATCAGCTTGCGTCGACCACTGTTCCATGATCTCCAGTTAACTGCTGATGACAGACCAGACAACAAGACAATCGACAGGGCACGTGGATCCATTCAACATGCGCCAACTACCCTCTCGTCTGGAATCACTAACGGTCGTGACAGAGGAGGCAGAATGGATATTCCTTGTTGTCGATCTCAGGCTCAAGGCCCATCAGCCCATCTCCTTTAAAAATCACCTCGGCTATCAATAGAGAACTTCACCTCCAAATTTAAGCATCACTTTCTTGCTCTCTCACTTTATACACACACTTTATCCTCAAAGAAATTTCTTATTCTTACGCCGGAGGGTGGTTACAACGAGAACCACCTATTCCCCTCATTGTAACGAGCTTCACGGTGTGTTGATTGTTTTGCAGGATCGACGTAGCTGTCCATCGAGTTCAGAAGAAGATTAATCTTATTTGGACGAGACACAAACCACATGCTAATCTCCGGATTAACTTGGTGTTTCTTCAGAAACGTAAAAACGTTGAACCACACAAGCACGTGTTAACTCGCAAAATCGAGAACAAATCGTAAAACAAAAAATTGCGAAATATGAAAAGTACAAAGGAACAAATTTAAAAGAAAAAAAATTGTGAGGTTAAATTGCAAAAGATGAAAACTTTTGGGTTAAATGTAAAAAATTAAATAATTGTGGGTTAAAAACGTAATTTCAATTTTTTAAAACCTCTCTAAGCATTTGGTACAACTCTTCTATGCACAAAGATGTTGCAAATGTATAGTCTGTAATTATTCTGTTATAAACGGTTTGGCAAATTCAATATTAAAAAAGATAGTTTAATTTTTTTTTTTTTTTTTAAAACAACTCATAATTTTAATCTACTCTAATTAACCATATATTCATGCATGTTACAGGATTTAGTTCCTTTATATTTTAGAAAAAGGGGAGACATCATACCATCGGGATGCCTCATGGTGACTAAAAGATGGTTTAATTTGAGTGACCATCAGTTTGCACTTTATCGCCGGCTTTGCATGTACCGAATTCAAGTTAATTTCGGTTAATAAATTCAGTCGTATCTTAAACAAAATATTAGAAATATTTTGGTAAAAAATTATCGAAGCAATTTAGTGATCAACCTAAAATGTGAGGTAATATGCTTTTCAGATATTGCAATGTGTATAACGAATTGTAACAACACTCAAAAACACATTACAAGGAACCCTAATTAAGACCCCCAAACATGTACGGCGCGACCCGAAACAGAAAACAGGAAATAGGGGCTTAGGAGGCTCATGGGGGGGGGGTACCCCTAAAACCTCCCGCGACGCGCGAAAGACCTCTAAACGAAGTAATTTCGGATAAAACCGACACCACAGGCCTATACATGCAGCTAGGCTACCCTAGGTGAACTAGGTCTGGCCCGCGACGCGCGACAGGAGAGGGGGTTACGGGGTGCGACGCACGGGGCCGGTCCATTTGGGCTATATAAAGCCTGGCTTGGGACTGAATCCAGTGCACCATTTCGATCAAAATTCAAAATCTCTCTGCTTCTGTATCTCCGTTTCTTTCAAACAGTGCACCCTAATTCGCGAAACACTGCCACGTTGTAAGTGTTTTAACCCCTGGTCACTGATTCGATACCCTGTTCGATCGATCTTGAACCCAGCAACGGATGTCAAGGCGCTGCCTGATAAAGGCTATGCATTGTAAACTACGTTGGGGTTATGATCTCGTGATGTATTGATAAAGTTGAAATTGCGTTTATATAGATTTATATAAAAAAACCCTTTTTTAAAGTTAACGGCTATATAGCCGTTTGAAACAAGGTCCAACGGTCAAATCAAGCATGCCATCCATCTCCCCGCAAGCGGCAGCCTTTCCCCGATTCATCTCCTCCCTGCACGGCATATTTAGGTGGCGGCGGTGTTCCCCGAGCGGCAAAGGGGCTTGCCGCACCTCTTGCCGCTTCCACCCCGTACACCTTTAGATTTATAACAACCGGTCTCAAACTTTTTAAGTCGGGTCGGGTCAGATTGAATCATATTGAAAAAGATTAAAAGACAGTATTATAATTAAAATACAATGTACTTATAAAAATCTAAAATTTATAATCCTAAATAGTTTCATTAAAACAAATTACAAAAGCCTAATTTCAACTTTAATCAAGTATAAAACCACATAAACAAGTATAACATCTAATTTCAACTCTAAGTATCAAGTATAATCTATAAAATCACATAAACACGTATGAAATTAAATTACATAAACTGATAAACACACCTAATTTTAGTTTTAAAACTTGAAGAACAATAAAAAAAACTAATATCTACTTATGGTCAGAAATTTAGAATCGTTCTTCAATGATCATTTTTGGTAGTTGGTACTTCAATATCGGCTCTCGTAGTCTCGTTCTTGGTTCTTCAATATGGACTCGTCACTTTTTTTTATCAGAACTCAGAAGTGATTTAACGAATAACTATCAGAATCGAACTTTGATCAGATAGGGAATTGAGATGACGAGATCGACTCCTTAGTAGCCGATGGCGATTAGGATTATCTATCTATAATTTGGTAACTTTTTTCCTCCTCACATCTTTACTATTCATCTTAATTTGACTTTTTCTTTGACTTTTAATCTCATTCTTTTCGGGTTTAACAATTTGTCATAAATTCTTTTTGTTTTTTAACCTTAATAGTTTTCTAATTTCAACTTTGTTTCCATACACTTTTCACGTCGCAACGTGTGGGTCATGGGTCGACTTAGTTATTCTTTTTTATGTTTCACATTTCGGTAAAAAGTTTTGCGAGTTAACCACCGCAGTGTGCGTCTTTGGTTCAATGTTTTAACGTATACTTTTTGTTCGATATAACAGTCCTGTCGCAAAGTGCGGGGTCCTAAAAACTAGTTTAGGATTAATAAGGTGGTCTTTTTTCTTTCTTCCTTTTTTTTTTAATTTTTGAAAGGCGTTTTTTCTTATTTAGGTTAAAAATTTGGGCAAGTGTTATTGGGTTATAGGTAAATAATAAAACAGGGACCTTTAGTTAGTTAAATTAAAAGACATGGCCCTTTAATTGGTTAAATAATTAGACATGATGTTAATTACTAAACTATAAAACAATTATTGGGTAAAACGTTTATATAACTTTTTAATAAAATAAAAATTGTATATTTATTTTTTCATGCCACTAGTAGTGTTTAGAGGGAGCTACAAGCTTTTAGGGAAAAAATAACTATCTTAACCTTTAAAGATAATAAATTTTTTAATGCACAAACTTTTTAAATTTTTAGTTATGTCCATTTCGGCCATTTTATACATTTTATTAAAAGCTCCAGCTACTCTATCAAACACCAAATATATTTAAAAAGCTACAGCTACCAGCTAACAGCTTCCAGCCACCAGCTACCAGCTTCCAGCCATCAGCCACCAGCTACTTTTGTTAAACATACCCTACATGTGAAATACATTGATGTCAGGTTAACCCGATCTTTCCTAGGTGGTTCTACAACTGTTGGGAACAAACAATGTAAACTCATCTTACATATATTTTTGTTATAAATACGGATACAACCTAGGAGGGGACCAGGCATCTCGTAGGCCTGACTAATAGTTTTCAAAAGATGAAAACGCATAGAGGACAATGGACAAGTACAAATTGTATTTTCTCTCATATGAAGTTATATAAAACTGTTTCATGTAATTTTATCATATTTTTTTAAGTGGTTTACTTACCCAACATATTTTATAATCCCTCTAACGAAAATTCTTGAATGTACCGTTGTTAATCCGAAAACATACCTGATTTGATCCTTGAGTCAAACAGGTTTTACCAATAATTTCACCGTCGTGCTTACGGGCGGGTGACTATCGGGTTTTCTCCAAAATTGGTGGTGGACTCGAGTTACTTTCGAAGTACTCCGTTTGATCCTGTAGATGCCACGAGAGTGCTCGGGATTGATTTTGTTATACGTTAAAAAAAAGTATTTAACCACATATAACTAATTAAATTGAGAATATAACAAGGGTGGTAAGGTTCTAACTAAGAGGTTAGGGGTTCGACTCCCACTAACTACTAACAGGAATGTAATATTTAGCCGTTCAAAAAAAAAAAAAAAAAAAAAAATGAAACCGCGTTGCAGCATTCACCATCGATAATTCCCAACATGGACAATTGGAAGCTAACGAATATAGTTTGGACCGTTATACAAATAATAAGTTATTTAAGAATACAGCCAAAAAATATTAATAACTCGAGATGGTTTTCCCACGTCATTTAAAAAATATATATATAAGAGTTGTACCTCGGTGTTTATGACGGTGACCACAAATAATTATAAAAGAGGGTGCATTTTGCACTATATTGAAACTACAAGGGCGTATAGTAAAACTATTAAGGGGTGAATTTCGAAGATGTTTCCTCTAAACTTTGACAATTTCGTCTTTGCTTACCCTCCCCTTAAACTTTGTACCTTGGTCAATTCACACCCCGTGAAGAAACGCGGGGTGACCTATACTCTCTATATAAACATGTCAATACCGTGCAACTTATCTTCGATCCAATTGGCTATTTCACTTCTTAGATTTTGTCTCTCTCTATCTTAGTAGTTTGTACATATTTATGGACAAAAAAGAACAATACACACGTGTATTCGGGCACATCGACACGAATGGAGACGGGAAAATATCTCCACCGGAGCTCCAAATTTGCATTGGAAAGATGGGCGAAGAGTTGTCGTTGGAGGAGGCTGAGATTGCGGTAGCATTGTTGGGTTCGGATGGAGACGGGTTGTTGAGCATGGAGGATTTGGTGAACATTGTGGAAAGTGCAAACGAAGAGGAAAAGGTTAGCGATTTGAAGAAGGCGTTTAACATGTACGAAGAAAAAGAGGGGAGTGGACGCATAACGCCGAAAAGTTTGAGAAGAATGCTTAGCAAATTGGGCGAGTCAAGAACCGTTGATGATTGCAAGATGATGATCGCCAAGTTTGATGTTAATGGCGATGGTGTCCTAAGTTTCGATGAATTTAGGGAAATGATGGCGTGATTGTTGTTTATACTCGTGTTTGATTCGGGTGCCTTACATATTATTCTTGTTCTTTGATTTATGGGAGATGATTTGTACACTAAGTAAAAATGTTATGTATGCCGTTAAGTCTGCTATAGAATAGTCAATAGTGTAGTATTTTCTATATGGATAGCAAGCAGATTATGGTGTATGTATTAATCCACCTTATAACATTCATTTGTTTTTATCCTTTGATATAACAGAATATTCTTCAAATTTAAAATATGATAATTTAGTGTGAAACTGGGTATCTACAAGGAAAAGTCCCTAAATACCAACTGCATAGTAGTCGTTAAGTTGGCCCATTCTATTGTCAACCGTGTTCAATTGGGTGTTTATAATTCAGCCCATTATGGTATGCTCAGTCTTCCCTTAAAAAAACACCGTTTATCCACTTATGCTTGACAGAGACGGCTCAATCCTTTTGTAGGCTTAAAGCGAAATAAAAAAAGTACTATGCATGCAGATAAGTAGAAATAATGCAACATGGCTGATGTGGGTTCATGCGTGTTGACCGTATCAATTGGTTATCGGGTCAGTTCTCTCGGACCGTGTCCGTGCCCTTCCCTTGAGGTGGGACCTTGTCCCCAAGGTCTGTAATAGTGACACCGACAGAAGTGGCTGCGCACGTAGGCTGTCAATTACCTCGCAAAGTGGCTGGCTGGTTTTTTTTTTTTTTTTTTTGAACCGCAAAACTTCTTTATAAAATAAAGAAAGCGGGGCAGCAAGAAGTTGAGACCTGACGGTTACAATATTACATTGCGAATATTGAAATCACTCCATCTATCCCATTCTAAGTTACGAATATTAGATCGAGTACTAATCCATAGAAATGAGTTTTCTTTGATGACGTCCGTTGTTCGATTGAACTGAATTTGTTGATCATTAAAAGTCTTCTTATTTCTCGCCTTCCAAATTTCCCACGCCGCCATTTGAAGAAAGCTGGCTGGTTGTTGAAGTGGAATGACAGTGATGGCACAAAAAAATCAGTTGTGAACGATCCCAAAAAGAGCAACCAATTGTACCCTAAAATGAGCTCACAACCTTTGAATGCAATAGAAAAAACGAAACCATACGATCCAAGGTAACAGGAACATTAAGACAAAAACCAGCATAGTGTAGGGGTTCACCATTACCGACGGGTACCGGAAAGGTTTGGTCGGTTGGATTTCCAGATTCAACAAATAAGCAACATGAGGTTGAATAAGGTTATTGGTGCTACTTGAGTCCACGAGGATGCTTTTTTTTAAACGACAAGGAACGACGTGTCAACCACCGTGACAACGGGCACTGTGGCCAAGGTTGACCACTCGACCGCCGCCAGTCCCTTGCTCTCCCAAATGCGCGGAAACCCGACCTCCACCTGCCCGATGGCAGGACAGTTGAATAATCGGTAAAACCTCGCTTCACATCTGATGAAACAATGATTAACCTGGTGGGGTTAACTCACTGGTCTCGTCAAGTAGGGTTAATCCCTTCTTTCTGAGGATCCTTGGCTGGATCGTCCGCTGGTTGATTTCCTGCACAAGGAAACAAGCCGTGACTCGTAACAAGGAGGATGGGGTGGGGGGTGCTCCTTGTTACCACTCTCCGGCGTGAGAATCAGTAGTTTGCTTGGGAAGCAAAGTGTGATAGTAGCAGTGAGAGAGTTGAGAAGTGATACCTCAAACCTGGTTTGGGATGGGTATTTATAGCCGAGGAGTGAAGGAGGGTAGTTGAGTAGCTAGTCTGACATCGCACAGGTGTGTCAGACCTGTTAGTTACGGTGAGGATGCCACGTCCTGCTGTGGTGTCAGACTGTTGCACATACGTGGGCTAGTAGGCGACTGTTCTCAGTGCTACTTGCACTGAGTGTCAGACCCACTTGCCTTGTAGGCAGGATGCGGTGCCAGGCCGCATCGTTGCTTGCGGTAACTGATGTTGTTCCCGCGTTCTTTGTTCTATCCAAGATGTATGCGGGATGCGGTGCCATGCCGCATCGCCGCTTAGTGACTGTTACTGTTGTCCAGATCCCTTGTCGTGACGAAAATGTTCATAGGATGCGGTGCCAGGCCGCATCGCTATGCGTAACATTTATTTCCATACTTAAGGTAAGTCTTCTCATCACTGGACAGATTGGACCGCTGTGTTCGCGCGTGCCCGCACGGACACAGGTAAGTTATTGCTGGTGGGGGTTTTTGATAAGGGTAATGGTCATTCGTGGTCATGCAGACGCGAGATCTGGGACCATACCCCTTCAAGTCCCCCCAGTCTAGTGTTTCTTCCTTATGCAAGTTGCATGTGGGAGGAATACTGGACTATGGTGTCTAGAAGGTAGAATATGGGCCATTTGGATGGCTCCTTCTTCAAGTTGTTGACCGTTCGGTTGTCAGTCCGTTTGGTCGGTAGGCCTTTCGAGTGGATTGTTCCTTCCTTTGAGAAGGATGTCCGG
Organism: Helianthus tuberosus; assembly: GCA_030545235.1. Taxonomy (NCBI): domain Eukaryota; kingdom Viridiplantae; phylum Streptophyta; class Magnoliopsida; order Asterales; family Asteraceae; genus Helianthus; species Helianthus tuberosus. The sequence continues at coordinate 37,922,744 of CM060436.1, forward strand.
TGAGCAAGTTACGTCTGATGCGGAATTCTCAGCCAAGGACTTGACTCTTGGTCCACCTTTTCCTGATGTCATCAGCCATCTGTTGGTGTTTCGAACCAACCTTTGAAACGGTGACTGAAGGTGTTAGCAGGGTTCGAACCAACATTTGAGATCGTGACGGAAGATGTCCGTCTCTGCCACTCTAGTTATAACCTCTGCGTCAGCTAGTGCAAAGTTGTAAGTACTTTGCTCAAGCTCTATGTTCAGCAACTGGACATGCAACGATGATCCCTGTTTTGTGGGGGTGTTCGTGTTCTCCAGTTAAGCTTTCTAGTAACCGCACGTCCTCTGAGGTTTAGCTTTCTAGTAACCGCACGTCCTTTGTGGTTACCTCGTTGCTGCACCTTATTGGCCATGTTTGTTTAAGAAACGTGGGGTAGTTGCGCCATTGTTGGCCGTGTTTGGTCGAACAATGTGAATCTGGACTATGGGCAGATAAACATGGTCATAGGCAGGGTTGTGCCCACCATTGTTTATTCTATGCAGTCCATAGGTAGGTAACTAGTCATAAGCAGACTTGTTACCACTGTTCTGGAGCTACTTTCCTTCACGCTTTGGTGGAAAGTAGTTCTCCTTTAAGTAGTGTTGCCGGAGGAGATCACCTTAGATACTTGGGAAGTTGGTTGAAACTCTTCCGCATTCGTTTTGTAGCCACTTTCCTTCATACTTAGTTGAAAAGCAGTTTTCTTTGAAGTAGCTTTGCTCCACCGCGTGGTGGTTTAGTTGTGGCTCTTCCGTAGCTACCGTTCGCATAGTTGCGGTTTGTAGCAGCTACTCATGAGTGGTTGCGGTTTGCAGCAAAGAACTCGCTTCTAGAAGTCTTGTGGCATGGATGTGGCTCTTGAAGGTTCAGGAGACAGGGTTGCTGATGTGCGGTTGCTCAGCGTACCTGTCCATGATCCTAAGGAGAAACTGTTTGCGTTCCCTCCGTGGTTGTGAACCGGACACGAGGGATTTGAACCTTGAAGAAGGTTACATGGAATGCGGTTTGTTGCATGCTGAGAAGCGGTTTTCGCAGTCCAAAGAACCATGCTGGTTCTGAGTATCTGACACACCAGTGCGGGGTCGTGTGTGTCATCTCCGCATATTCCACGTGTGCTCGTGGGTATGTGCGGTTTATTGTTTATATCCCTTTATATAATTTAGAGATATATATTTTTTGCCTTTTTTGAGGGGTATGTAAAAAACGACATGCGGTATGGGTTATGGTGCGGTAAACCAGAGAAACCGCATGCCGCTTATGTTTGGATAATGTTTGTCGCTTTTGTGCTGCCTACGTGGCTGATGGCACGTATGGGTTGTTGAAAGTTGGTAGGATTCTGACATGTGATGATCTGAAAGGACGTTTGCACTGCCCGAAGCCATAACTGCACTGTAGCAAGTAGTGTAAAGGTCTTTTCTGTCAGGCGCGTGGGCGGCCACGCGCGCGTGATAACCATCAGCGGAAACGTCGCTGAACACGTGTCACCCTGTAATTCGCCTCTTTTGAACGTGCTGAGTCGGTTTACTGCATCGCATTAATTGCGATGAGTATATAAGGGGAAACCGTTTGTGGTTTCCTCACTTTATTCAAATTTTTTGAATTTTTCCTGTGAAAGAAAGCGTATTCCCTTCATCTTCTCCGACTGACCTGTCTGTAATTCCGGTTGTTTTCTGAGTTTTCTTGCAAACTCAATACTTCTCTTCTTTATATTTCTCGATGGCTGAACCATCTAACCCACACAATGTGGAGGGTGAAAACCCTGAACATTCTTCTCCGGTGGTTGGGGAAGAAGAGGACGACTGTGGTAGTGCACCTGGTGGTGGCCTACCAGTATTGAAGTGGTCTAAGGCGTCGTTCACCCGACTGATGACCAACATCCAAATGCCCCAGGAGTTTGGGGCTGTTTATCCTCAGGAAGGTGATACCGGTGCCTGTGCTCCGGCCGGTCATGTCACCATGTGGGCCGATTCTTTCATTGATGGTAACCTTCGTTTACCATTAACCGTTTTTGTCGGTGAGGTCTTGGAGTATTACAAGGTCCATATCTCCCAGATGAGTCCTTTTGGGATGATACGTATTAGAAACTTTGAGTACACTTTTCATGCTCTTGGTTTGCCGGTTACCGTTGATAATTTCCGGGGGTTCTACCAATTGACGGTGAACACCGGCTTCTTCTCTTTCAGTCAACGGTATGGAAGCACCAAGTTGATGACCCCACCAAAGGGTATTACGACGTGGAAGAAAAAGTTCTTTTTCGTTAAGGCTGCCGCGGTTGTTGTTGGTATGACTTTGCGGAATGTCAATGAGCCTATCCCTGCGGAGGATATAGCTATTCCTAGTGCGGAGACTGCGGAGTGGTTCCCAAGGTTGAGGACTATTGAGAATAGGCAGCTGAACAATGATGAGTTGTGGGTGCTGCGGATGATGTTGACTAGGGCTGATAGGCATGCAAGGCCCGTTGTGCGGGAAAAAACTGGTGGTAAGTGTTCTTACTCTTGTGCGGTTTTTTTATTCCTTTGCTTGTTATTGATATGTACGTGTATTATCAGAAGTTGCTGAGTTGTGGAAGATATTTGATCCAACCTTTACCGGCAAGGTGGATATTGTTAAGTGTGCGCAGGGTGAAGGTTTTAACATGACCATTGTCCACAACTTCCGCATTCCTAAACGCGATGCACTGATTGCACCCCTGCCGCAAGGCAAAGGTATATTCCATAACATTCTTTCTTGCCTTATACGGTTCACCTTGCTGATTTTCTACATGTAGGTACTCTTGGGGTCCTTGGTAAATTTGAGTCAAAGGGTGCGCCCAAAAAACATGCAGAGAAGAAGCATGTGGATAAACCCGTGCGGGGTCGCGGTATGAAGAAACCTGAGGCTCCTGCTGTTCCGCCTTTGGTGCCGCAGGCGGCAGGTATCTCTCATTCTCATTTCCGCAGATATACCGATTACGTGGTAGTATCTGACACCCTTGAGGGTTTGGGTGTTCCAGGTGGTGGTGCGGCTGCAGGTGGGACCTCTGCGGGTTCCAAGCCTGTTGATGAGAAGAAGAGAAAGCCAGAGAAGGCTGTTGATGTTGGTGAGAAGAAGAAGCCAAAAATTCAGACCAGGCGGAAAGCTGTTTTGAAGGCTGTAAAACCTGTGGATGCTTCTGGTAAGTGGTTCATAACTTTTACAAGTATTCTGTACTTGTACTTGTATTTAAAGTGTATTTGCATTGTTTACAGAACCGCAAGATGAAGGGTTTTCCGTTTTTGACGCTCCGCCTTTTCCACCGCATGACACAGCTGCGGATGTGGGGGTTAAAACGGTGCCTGAGCCCTCTGTGCGGGCTGAGGATACTGGGAAGGGGCCTGCATCTCAGATCTATGATACGGTGGATTCTCATGATAATGTTATCACCCCAGAGGATACTGAGGAGCTTCACTTAAAGTTTGCTTATACTGGAAGCAAGAAATCTCCCGCTGCTGAGAAGGCTTCTGGTTCCGCTTCTGGGGGTGCGGGTTTTACAGAGACTCCCATTCAGCCTGAAGAGTCTGAATTGGAGTTTTATTACCGCACCTATACTGAAGACCGGGCCATGACCTATCACCGCCCCCCATGGACTGTAATGCAAGGGGATGATGTTTCTGCTAACCCCTCCGCGTGTAGGGAGATTTTGGGTGGTTTGGGCACCCCTTTTGAAGTCAATCGGGCCCGTGCCTTGCCAACTGAGGTCCAGATTAACCAACTCTCCTCCATGCTTGTGGGGAGTTCCATAATGGCGAATGCCATTTTGGAAAACTATAAGGTGCTGGGACGCAAGGAGGAGGAAAATACGCGCTTACGGGCTGAGGCCGAACAGTTGGTGAGGGCTGCTCGTGATGGCACGGAACAGCTTGAAAAGGATAAGGCTGCCTTTGAAAAGCGTAAGCAGACTGAGGAGTGGGCTGCAACTGCTGAGCTTAAACAGGTTCGTACCCTTGCAAAACTGCTTTCTGATGAGCGCAAGAGTTGGAAAGAAACTCTTTCTAATGAGCGCAAGACGCTATCTGATGAGCGCAAGACTTGGAAAGAATCTTGGGCCAAACAGAATGAAATTCTTTTTCATGTTTGCCAGGAGCTTACCAATGCCAAGGCAGCGAACTCTGTGTTGGCTAAAGAGAAAGCTGCGGCTGTTGCGGCTGCCCAAGAGCCCAAGGAAGCAGAGGCTCGCCTTGCCAAGGCTCTTGAAGGGGCCAAGGAGGCAGAGGCCCGCGCTGCAAAGGCTCTTGAAGGGGCAAATGTTGACCGCACCAACTTAACCAAAACTATCCTGGCCTCCAGGTATAAGTCTCTTGCTTTTGAATTTGTACATGTCTCACAAGTATGTTGATTATTTTTGTATACTTGTGTTTCTTTTGTTAAAAGGCTGAAGTGCGGACCTGATGACTGTCGTAAGGGTCAATCAAAAACCTAATTAAACTAAGTAGATAGCGTAAGTAGGGTATCGTATCCACGGGGAATTTGTGGTTAGCGTTAAAGGAATTAATTAAACTAAATTATCTAAATTAGGGGTTTGTTTGTAGATTTAAAAGAAAACACGATTTGTCACGAAAAGTGTTATCAATATAAGAAGAAGTAACCTCCACCCGGAATTCCGAATACCCGTTTTAATATAAAAATCCGTTTTCTGATTCAAAACACCACATAGACATGGCCTCGGAATTAATGAATTTGATTAGTTAATAGGGATAGTTTTTAAGATTCACTATGCAACCTAATAACCCGTTTGTTTGTCTCAACTACCCACCGATTTACTAACCCGCTAACAACGCAAGGAAGTTGCCAATACGCTTAATAAACGACAAGTAATTCAAACACAAGAAACGTTTACCAATAATCCAACACAAGTGGTCAAGCTGTACCAGTTTACAAGAATCAGAAAAACAGAAAATTATATCAAACCGTGTAAACGTTCATCCGGGCAGAAGTCACCGAAAGATTTAGCCGCTCATGGTGATCTTCACAGCTTCGGTTGTCATCCCGAGTTGATCCGACTTCATTGATTGGCTTGAATAATGTTGAATGATGATGAAAACTGTCCCTCTGTTCGATATTCGATATATGACGGCTGAATATGAATTGTGAATGTCTCCTTTAAATAATCATCTTTGACCAATTCTCTCATATTTTCGTACAGTATGTCGGCCAAATCTATCAATCTCAATGTGATGGGCCCATGGCTTTTACTCTAATTCCCAGCCCACATGATACTCAATTAAGTTTAGTGCAAGACAAAAACTAATTGCAATTTATTTCTGAATGTTGACTTTGTGCACCTGCTACTCCACCAACATGATCCATCCATATATAAAAACCAATAGTGCACATGAACCATTAATTAATCCAAGCTTATTCATCCTTAGTACCCTGTGAAACGAAATCAAATTAACTAAATTCGATGAAAAGCTAATTAATCTTGTGTCATTTTATGTAATGTGTGACACTTTTCTTATTGCATTAACATGTCTACCGTTAAATATGAATTTATTAGCCTTAAATATTCTTGACACATAATAATCTTTTTATCTTGTATTTTATATAATTACATCATTCAAGCATGTTTTTCTCTATAATATATTAAAGACAAAAACAAAGGAAAACAATTTGTTTATACTAAGATCGATGCATTTATTATTCGATGAAGTGTACCTAAAATGCACTGATCAAATCCCCACACTTATCTTTTTTCGTCCCGAAAAAATTATATACAATGGAATCACAATCAGAACATTGGCATTCAAAATATTCAATTAATTATTAACAAATCAAATCACACGGTAACCAAGATTGCAGGTATACGGTCCACCTAAACCCAACCGCCAGTTTCCAAGCCCTTATTCACGATTCATTTAAGTTCAAGTAAGTTATAGTTATCCATGGATCTCACACTCAAAAGACTACAACGCCACCTAATCCCGTTTCGAGCTTATGAGATTAAAAGATTTATAATCTACCGCCTTATATAAAAAACTCTTATATTATTCCGATTAAACTTTATGATGGATGAATGGATGATATTGTGAGCTTACATGCTTTTGCATACGATCAGTTCAGCGGACATACGCCACACGAGTCACCATCCCCGTGGTTAATGCCATAAACTCCACGTCTTTTTTTTAACTCCACCTAGAGGGTATATACCGCATGAGTCGCTATCCCCGCGGCAATGCCATGGGCTTTGTTTTTTTTTTTTTCAACATGTGCTCAAATGGATGGATGGAATATTATTTTTTTAGGCGCCACACTGTTTCGGATTTGTTTTCACAAAAAGAAACAGGTGTGCCAATTTAATCGGAAAACTTATAAGTTTTTTACTTATGACGTACCCCTTATACTCTCTACAGTTTCAGTTTTACCATAGCTCCTAAGGCGGGAACCCACAAGACTCCTATTTTAAATTTTTTATATCAAGCCTAAGGAACCTTTCAACCGGCTGGGCCTACCCACATATCCTAAATTAGACGCGTGACCGATCGTTCATTATCTCTTATATATAGTAATTAAATGCCAACTATCCAACTATACATATCATTTTCCATTTATTGCAAAAACTTTCTCGAAACATTTTCTATTTTTTTCAATTTTTTTTGCATTTTTCTTTTTTAAATTTTTTTTAAACTTTTTATATTTACGACACGACACTAAGACACAACTAGACAGACGCTAGTCTCCCCTCCCCACACTTAATTCCTTCATTGTCCTCAATGGAGTGAGAAACTATCTACGACACAACTACCAATATAAATAAATATACAAAGATAAATGGAACAGACTCCCCTGATTTGACGCGGTTGAATTCCTATGAGCCTTGTTCCACCACAACCGTATAGCATTTCATTCGCGGCTGCTTCAACACGGGACACTTGACTTGAAATTATTCGAATCACTTTCGTCCAAATGGAGATTGAGTATGGACAAAAGTGATCGTCACCTGCAAAATAACACTCACAAGATCCTAAACAGGTCAGTAAACGACGATAAACAAGCAAAAACCGGTTCGACGAGCAACCAAACCTCCTCAGACTTCCCCACACTTGGGTAAACGCATCCGTGAAGATAATTAAAACCTGCAAGAACACACACGCAACACAAAACAAAACAAAAATACAATACTCTACATCCTCGGGCTGCCTCCCGAGAGCGCTAAGTTTTAGATCTTTAGCCAGATCGTACCTGATATGCGCTACGGTGGTTTCAATGCACATTTACCCCTTGTATTTCCAATGAATGCCTGGAATTTTACACGCCATCTCCATAAGCTCGTCAGTATAATTGGCATGTTTAGAAAGCACATGCGGGTTTGGCTGACCCACTTCACGAGATATACACCGATGTCTTGTAGCTTCGCCCTTTTCATCTTCTTCCTCGAACCCTCTTCCCCACACTTGTTAATTGGAATGATTGATATGGGAAGAGGTTCGGTAGACACATTCATTTCATCAGACTGCTCTGCCTCATCATCCTCACACACCATCTGATCCACCAGTGACTCTTCATCAGATAAAGGATTCATTGGTGTGGTATTATCCTCCACAACCTCCTCCTCCAGGTGAGAATAATCTCTAATATCATCAGGTAATGGTGAAAGACGCTCTTCTAATTCTATCTTCATCTTTAACTTTTGAGACTTGGAAACTAGAAAGCTGATTCGATCTTCATCAGAAAGGTTGGGTGCTGATAAATACTGCTCGAGTTTGGACAAAATCACTTCCAACATAGCAAGCTTTTTCTCCTCCTCGGTCTGATAAGTATAGACACCCTCGGGCTCAGAATATTCCTCGGGATGATATTGTCGGTATCCCTGATACGGTCTTGAGATGTACGCATCCATCATTTTTTCTTTCCAATACTCTGGATTTTCCAAATACACCGCGCACACATCATCATAATTATAAGTATGATCACGACCGCAACAGAAACATCGTCCATCCGTCCTTGGCTCATAATAAGCATCCTCGTCCCGATCCCATCCGTCAGAGTAATAACCATCCTCCACTGTTGTATCAGAATTGTAGAAATATAGTAGATAGGAAGAATTCTTATAGCAAGGCATCGATGGTTCTTCCAATTTCGCTTTTTCCCGTCTAAATCAGGCCTCGTGGCAACCGATACACGGGTGAAGTGGTTCCCCGCACAACTTGCATGTAGAAGAGCTGCAGAATATTGTAAGATCTGTCATCCTGCACAAACACAAAAACACAAGCACCACGCATAAAACTGAACAAAACAAAACAAAACAAAACTGACACTGTTTTTGGATTTCTTTTTTTTTTATTTTTTATTTTATTTTAACTAAAACTTAACACTAAACACTTTGCGCATGCCTCCCCGGCAACGGCGCCATTTTGATGACTGTCGTAAGGGTCAATCAAAAACCTAATTAAACTAAGTAGATAGCGTAAGTAGGGTATCGTATCCACGGGGAATTTGTGGTTAGCGTTAAAGGAATTAATTAAACTAAATTATCTAAATTAGGGGTTTGTTTGTAGATTTAAAAGAAAACACGATTTGTCACGAAAAGTGTTATCAATATAAGAAGAAGTAACCTCCACCCGGAATTCCGAATACCCGTTTTAATATAAAAATCCGTTTTCTGATTCAAAACACCACATAGACATGGCCTCGGAATTAATGAATTTGATTAGTTAATAGGGATAGTTTTTAAGATTCACTATGCAACCTAATAACCCGTTTGTTTGTATCAACTACCCACCGATTTACTAACCCGCTAACAACGCAAGGAAGTTGCCAATACGCTTAATAAACGACAAGTAATTCAAACACAAGAAACGTTTACCAATAATCCAACACAAGTGGTCAAGCTGTACCAGTTTACAAGAATCAGAAAAACAGAAAATTATATCAAACCGTGTAAACGTTCATCCGGGCAGAAGTTACCGAAAGATTTAGCCGCTCATGGTGATCTTCACAACTTCGGTTGTCATCCCGAGTTGATCCGACTTCATTGATTGGCTTGAATAATGTTGAATGATGATGAAAACTGTCCCTCTGTTCGATATTCGATATATGACGGCTGAATATGAATTGTGAATGTCTCCTTTAAATAATCATCTTTGACCCATTCTCTCATATTTTCGTACAGTATGTCGGCCAAATCTATCAATCTCAATGTGATGGGCCCATGGCTTTTACTCTAATTCCCAGCCCACATGATACTCAATTAAGTTTAGTGCAAGACAAAAACTAAGTGCAATTTATTTCTGAATGTTGACTTTGTGCACCTGCTACTCCACCAACATGATCCATCCATATATAAAAACCAATAGTGCACATGAACCATTAATTAATCCAAGCTTATTCATCCTTAGTACCCTGTGAAACGAAATCAAATTAACTAAATTCGATGAAAAGATAATTAATCTTGTGTCATTTTATGTAATGTGTGACACTTTTCTTATTGCATTAACATGTCTACCGTTAAATATGAATTTATTAGCCTTAAATATTCTTGACACGTAATAATCTTTTTATCTTGTATTTTATATAATTACATCATTCAAGCATGTTTTTCTCTATAATATATTAAAGACAAAAACAAAGGAAAACAATTTGTTTATACTAAGATCGATGCATTTATTATTCGATGAAGTGTACCTAAAATGCACTGATCAGGACCCGGGGGGCCACTATTGAGGAGGTCTCTGCCCGTGCTGCTGAAGCTGAAGCTGAAGCGCGGGCAAGAGAGGCTGAAGAGGCTAGGGATAGCCTTGCTTCTTCACTTGATCTGCTCAAGGTTGATCACGAATGGATGCGTATGCACGGTATCGGGCATGTAAGTATCCGTTGCTTTTGCCATCTTCTTTAGGTTTGCATTTGGTAACCGTTGTATTCTTGTTGCGCAGATTGTTACGTCCATTCTTGACGCACCTGAGAACGTATCAGGTGTCAATGAGATTAGGGAGCGTGCCCGGGATGCTGGTTTTAAAGCTGGCTACAATCGCTGCATTGCTCATATGAATGTTATGGCCCAGGGCCAATATACTGACGAGCGATCCGGGTTCCACGGTGTGGATACTGAAGCGCTTCTTGCTGCTGCGGTTGCGGCGTATAATGACACGTCCATTTCTGCTCTTGAGGACCTTAATGAGTGCCTAGAAGCAGAAGACTATGTAGACCGCTTGTGGGTGTTGTATGCTGATGAGGAAGATGAGGAAAAGCCTACTGTTGAGGGCAAGGATGGTGCAGGCTCCAGCGGTACAAAGAAAGACTAGGCTGGCCTGCGTGCTTTTTGTTGTTTCCTCAATGTAAATGTCAAAAACCTTATGTAAATCCCTTGTGCACCGCGTAGGTGTAGGAATTTTTTGAATATAAAGTTTGAAACGTTTCAAGTTATACAAGTGTTTTTACTACTTGCATGTGTGAACTTGTATGAGGTAATGTTAATGTGAATTAACACTAGGTCTGTGTTTGCCTTTTGTATATCTAGATGATATGCAAGTATGAAAACTGTATCCAGCCGGATAGACAGTGTTGCCATTGTTGGCCTATTATAATAGTTGCGTGTGGTTACCACTCTGTGTGGGTATCACGAATGAAGATTTTGCCAATCTGTTTTTGTGGATACCGCAGAGTGGAACACGTATTTGTAATAGAAATAAATAAACAATATTGCATTGAATCGTCTATTTATTTATTTGCGAATGGCCTGCGGCCCGACAGGTTACATGGTGAATGTAGAAAACATGGCTTACATATAACAGCGTCGAAGCTGCTGCGCATTCCATGTGCGAGCGATAGTTTCGCCCTCTAATGTTTGCAGTTTATACGCGCCTTTGCCCAGGACCTCTTGGATGAGGTAGGGTCCTTCCCACTTGGGGGAGAGTTTCCCTGGGCGTTCTGCGTTTGATGCTTCATTGTCACGAAGGACGTAGTCTCCCGGATTAAATGTACAAACGCGGACGCGTGCATTGTAGTACTTTTCGAGTTTGGTTTTATACTTGGCCTCATTGATTGCAGTGTTTTCACGCCTTTCTTCCAGGAGGTCCAAGTCAACCCTGCGTTCCTCGTTGTTGTCTATCTTGTTGATAGCCAACATCCTAGGTGAAGGGAGGCCAACTTCTGCGGGGATCATTGCTTCAGTGCCATAGACCAGGCTGAAGGGTGTCTCACCGTTACTTGTCTTTGGGCTTGTCCTGTGTGCCCATAAGATACTTGGGAGTTCGTCAACCCAGCCGCGTCTGGCTGTTCCCAACCGTGCTTTGATGCCTTCGACTAAGCTTTTATTGATATTCTCGACCTGGCCATTCCCTTGTGGATGCGCCACCGAGGAGAATATGTGTTCAATATTTAGCTCTTTCAGCCATTTTTGAAAGTCATCGGCAGCGAAGTTGGTACCGTTGTCGGTAACAATGTACATTGGTAGACCGAAACGGCAGATGATATGTTCCCAGACGAACTTCCTTGTTATCATAGCGGTGGTTGAGGTGAGCGGTTTTACCTCTACCCATTTTGTAAAGTAGTCAACAGCCACTATGATAAATTTCACTGCACCTGGTGCGTCTGGAAATGGTCATACCACGTCGATTGCCCATTTTTGAAATGGCCATGCGGTGGTGACGGGGATCAGGTTGTTCTTGGGGCGCAAGGTCTTGGGAGCATGCCGCTGACAATTGAAACACTTGCGCAAGACTTTGACTGCATCCAGGTGCATGCCGGGCCAGTAGTACCCGGCATTCATGATTTTGGCCACCACCATGCGTGGGCCTGCGTGTATGCCACATATTCCTTCGTGTATTTCTCTGATAAGGTACGTGGCATCTTGAGGGTTGACGCATCGTAGGAGTGGCCCCGGGTATGATTTACGGTATAAGATACCGTCTCCCATTTGGTAATGACACGCTTTGTATTGTAGCTTGCGTGCCTCTGCCTTGCTTTCGGGAGTGACACCTGATTGTAAGTATGCAATGATCGGTGTCATCCAGGATGTTGTACCGTACTGGATGACATTGACTTGGCGCAGGGGTACTGAGGGATTTTGCAGAATCTCGATGCGTACCTCTTTTGCCAGGTGTTGGAAGCTGGTGGATGCAAGTTTTGATAGTGCATCCGCAGGTTTGTTATCACTCCTGTTGATATGGCGGATATTGAAGGAGGTGAACTTTGATTTCAGTTGCAAGGCTTGTTCGAGGTAGAGGATCATGATATCTCCTTTTGCGGCATAGTCGCCGCGTATCTGGCCTGCAACCAATAGTGAATCGACGTGTGCTTCTAAATGTTGGACGTCGAGTTTGACTGCTAGACGCAGCCCTGCCAGTAGAGCCTCATACTCTGCCTCGTTATTCGTGCTTTTGAAATCGAGGCGGATTGCATAGGTAAGCTCTTGGCCATCGGGGCTGACGAGTCGCTGACCTGCACCTGCACCATCTTCGTTGGATGCACCATCTGTATATAGTGCCCAAGTTTCTACAGAGGATGTTGGCGATGCAGGGTTTTGCTCTTCTTCACATTCTTGAATGCGATTTGCTGGTATTTCAGCAACGAAATCAGCCAAGACTTGGCCTTTGATTGCGGGGCGCGGCTTATAGTTCAGTGAAAGTGCGCCCAGCTCAATTGCCCATTTTGCTAATCTACCAGAGATGTCAGGTTTTGATAGGATCGAGCCGATCCTGTAGTTGGTTAGCACTGTGATGACGTGGTTTGCAAAGTATCGTCGCAACCGTCTTGACGCGTGTACTAGTGCCAATACCAACTTCTCCATGATGGAGTACCTCGTCTCTGGGTCGTTGAGCATTTTGCTGATGTAGTAGATGGGTGTTTGAACTCCTTCCCGCTCCACTATGAGTACCGAGCCTACCGCGTTATCCGCGGCAGATAAGTACAAGATGAGTGGCTCATCCTTGCGTGGTGCGGTTAGAGTTGGGAGTTGAATCAAACACTCTTTCATCTCCCGGAAAGCTTTTTCGGCCTCTGCGGTCCATTGGAATTGTTCCTTTTTTAAGCAGCTCCGCAGGGTCTTGATGAAAGGGTAAGACTTAGCTGCGTGATTGGCTAAGAATCTATTTAGTGCGGCTAGCCTACCGGCTAGTCGTTGCATTTCTTTCATCGTAGAAGGCGATGGCATGTGCTCAATCGCCTGAACTTTTTCCGGGTTTACCTTGAATCCATCTTTGGTTACGATGAATCCAAGGAATTTGCCTTCTTCCATTCCAAACGAGCATTTCCCTGGGCTAAGCTTCATGTTGACGCTTCGCAGAGTTTGGAATGTTCTTTCGATGTCGCTGAGCATGGTGTCTTCCTCCATGCTCATGACGACCATGTCGTCTATATATATTTAGACACTTTTGCTGATTTGACCGTGAAAAGTGTCGTTCATCAACTTTTGATAGGTTGCGCCCGCGTTGCGCAACCCGAACGGCATTTCGGTGTAGCAGTAGTTCCCGGTAGGAGTGCGGAATGCTGTTTTATCTTCGTCCTCGATTGCAATCTGCACCTGGTGGTAGCCTTTGTAACAATCGAGGAAACACTTCCATCGAAATGGTGCGAGGTTATCGACCTTTTCGTCGATCTCCGGAAGTGCGTAACAATCCTTGGGGCAGGATTTGTTAAGATCTTTATAATCGACGCACATGCGCCAGCCCCCGGATGGTTTTTCTACCATGACTGGGTTTGATAACCAAGTCTGGTATTTGACTTCCCGCAGGATACCTGCGGAGAGTAGCTCTTGGACCTGCTCATGCATCGCCTGGTTTTTTTGCTGATCCAAGGTGGCGTTAGCCTTGGATCACTGGCTTGATACCTGGCATGGTATTCAAGAAGTGTTGCGTGATTTCACGTGGTACCCCTGTCATATCTGCGGGTGTCCACGCAATAATATCCTGGTTCCTGAAGAGGAGCTGCTTCAGGTGCGCTTTGATGGTAAGGGACAAGGCGTGACCCAACGTAACTGTTTGCTCTGGGTGTCTTGCGTTAAGAACCCATTTTTCTGGTTGAGTGTTGGGGGTAGGCCTTGCTATCTTGGTCGGACGCAGCTCGTCCGTAGACATAACATCTCTTCGGGCGTATATTATCGCGACCCCTGTTGTGGTTGGGAAACCGATGGCGGAGTGGGGGACGGATGTGATCATGTTGAAGTCGCCCTGGGACTCTCTTCCGAGAAGTACGTCGTACTTGGAGGTGTGAGGTAAAACCATGAAGTTTACCTCCTCCGTTCTTGTGTGCCTCCCGTTGGTGAGGCGCACAGGAAAAGTAATTTGGCCCAAGGGGAATACAGTTTCCCCTACAAACCCGGCCAACGGGTAGTCCACCGGCTGCAACCGATCTTTGTCTTCTTGTTCGAATTGGTTGAAGCACTGCTCGTATATAATATCAGATGTACTGCCCGGGTCGATGAATAATAGCTCGGTGCAGTAGTGAGCCAGGTGGCCTGTGATAACTACGGCGCGCCTGTCGCGCGGTCTGCCTCGGACTTTTGGAAAGACAACTTGTTCGTCCTTCCAGTCATTGTCCGGTCTTCTTGGCACCTTGCGCGGCCTTCCTCGTCCTCTGTTGATCATGTGGGTTGAGGCCACGTACATGGTCCTTTTACCCGTGGAGGTGCCCTCGTTGTGGGGAGTGATGCGCTTTGTAGGTTTTTGCGCTCCTGTCAACAGGTGTTGCAGTTTCCCCTCCTTTAGGGCTCGCTCAATCTCCAGTCGGAGACTGATGCAACTGTTTGTTGTGTGGCCCAAGTCCTTGTGATACTCGCAGTAGAGTGCGGGATCTTGATTCTTTTTGGACTTCATCGGTTGGGCCGGTCATAGGAATTGCGCGTCCGTGAGGAGGACGTCGCTTGGCGACTGATTGATCTCGGTCCAGCTACGGTCCCGAGTCTCCTTTTTTGACGCCCGGTTTTCACGCTTGGCGTTGATTGTAGCCCTTGCGTCGGGCTGGTTGTTTCGCGGGACATATTGTCTGGAATCGCTGCCGCGATTCCATGTGTCCCGGTTGCGCTTGTGGTCTTGGTGGGAGGATTGGCCTTCCGTTTGGGGCTGTGCCTTTGATACGTGCGGTCTGAGGGACCGCTGAGTCTGGGCGTATGTTTTGACTGCAGCCATGACATCTTCCCATTTCTTAGGAAAGCCGTCCTTGCCGGAGATGTTCATAACCATTTGTTTGTCCTTGACGGCAACAATGAAATGGTTACGTGCCATCTGGTCCGCAACGTCGCCTATCTCTAGGCACTCTTTATTGTAATGGACAACGAACGCCTCAAGCGATTCGTTGTCTCTGCGCCAGATGTTCATGACGTCCATAGAATCGCGTTCATGACGTCGTTGCTGGAAAAAATGTGCGAGGAACTTTGCTTGTAAGTCCTTGAATGAGGTTAGTGACCCTGGTGGTAGAGAGTCGAACCATGCCCTGGCCAGACCTGTTAGGGTCTGTGGAAAAAATTGACACCAAGTGGGTTCGTCCCACCTGCCGTTGCACCCAGCGCCTGTGAAGATGTTCATGTGGTCATCTGGGTCGGCCGAACCGTTGTATTTCCGAATGTTTAATGGGAATTTGGTGGTGGTGACATCGGAGTTTGCAATATGTGGGACAAATTTGGAGCTTTCGGCCGCAGATTTCGGCCTGTAGGGTTGGTGGCGCTTTGCGGCGCGGAGGTACGTGTTGCGGGTTTGAGTAGGATGGACATAGTTTCGTCCTCCCGGTCTACTGCTAGTAGCATGTGAATCCCCGCAGTATGTACCATCGTCTGGATCGGTACGGCCCTTGCCTTCATGGTGGGACTGAGGTCCCAGCCGGCTATGGATGCACGGGCCGTGGTGGGCTGTAGATTGTCGCCTAGTTTTGCCCTGTGGGCCTAGACGGCTATGTATATGGCCCCTGCGGCGGGACCCATATGAGGAATCGTCCTCATCGAGTGTGCGGACCTCGCAGTAAGAGGAACCGCGGTCTTCCTTCCTGCTTCTGGATGCCGGATGTGTTGGGGTCCTACCGTCGTATTGTAAAATACGACCCGCAGGGGTATGCGGTGCTGGGGTAGGCCCCGGAGATACTTGCGCTTCTGCGCAGGCTCCGTTGTATGTTGCAGCCAGCAGAGCTTGTTGCTGGTCGAACCAGGTATGAAGGTTCATGCCTGGAGGTATCACAGAAGCATACTGTGATAAATCATGGCCGAACGTAAGGGATGCGCCCCCTTGCGTTGATGTGCCAACATGTTCAGCATTTGGGGCTATGGGAATAGTCCCCGTAGGCCCTGTGTTTACGGGGTTTAGGTTATCCCCGGTAGTGTTGTTTAGACGATCAGACATGGTTTTTCAGAAAGAAAAAGATGGTTGAAAAAAGTGCTAAGAGTAGCGGTGGGCGCCAATGATGAAACAATGATTAACCTGGTGGGGTTAACTCACTGGTCTCGTCAAGTAGGGTTAATCCCTTCTTTCCGAGGATCCTTGGCTGGATCGTCCGCTGGTTGATTTCCTGCAAAAGGAAACAAGTCGTGACTCGTAACAAGGAGGATGGGGTGGGGGGTGCTCCTTGTTACCACTCTCCGGCGTGAGAATCAGTAGTTTGCTTGGGAAGCAAAGTGTGATAGTAGTAGTGAGAGAGTTGAGAAGTGATACCTCAAACCTGGTTTGGGATGGGTATTTATAGCCGAGGAGTGAAGGAGGGTAGTTGAGTAGCTAGTCTGACATCGCACAGGTGTGTCAGACCTGTTAGTTACGGCGAGGATGCCACGTCCTACTGTGGTGTCAGACTGTTGCACATACGTGGGCTAGTAGGCGACTGTTCTCAGTGCTACTTGCACTGAGTGTCAGACCCACTTGCCTTGTAGGCAGGATGCAGTGCCAGGCCGCATCGCTGCTTGCGGTAACTGATGTTGTTCCCGCGTTCTTTGTTCTATCCAAGATGTATGCGGGATGCGGTGCCATGCCGCATCGCCGCTTAGTGACTGTTACTGTTGTCAAGATCCCTTGTCGTGACGAAAATGTTCATAGGATGCGGTGCCAGGCCGCATCGCTATGCGTAACATTTATTTCCGTACTTAAGGTAAGTCTTCTCATCATTGGACATATTGGACCGCTGTGTTCGCGCGTGCCCGCACAGACACAGGTAAGTTATTGCTGGTGGGGGTTTTTGATAAGGGTAATGGTCATTCGCGGTCATGCAGACGCGAGATCTGGGACCATACCCCTTCAACATCCAAGAAGAACCGGCGGCACCCGTATTCGCCCCCACCTGGATGCTGCTGAAAATAATGGGGAGAGTAGGAGTCGAATCTGGGTCACAAGGAACACCAAGTCTTTCTCCAACCACTCCACCACTAACGGATGCTAACCGGATGATCGTGTATAAACACAGTGAGTTTCATAGAGGATGTGGTGGGCATCCCCAATAAAATTTTAGGAGAGATTATAAGAAAATGGGGGAATAATCAGCTGGTCTTCAAGCATGGGAGTAGCGGAAATGGGTGGGGAGTTGGCAATGTTGTCAACAATGAGCAGGAACTGCGTGGGATTGCATCGGTAACCAGGAACACACTTTCTGGGACACTGGAAATAGAGCCCTGTGGCATGACGCTGTTATAGAACTCATCTTTTATAGCCTTAGTTCCAAAAATAAAAGATCCCCAGGAGCTAGCAAATTTCCGGCCGATTTCGCTTGTGGGTTCGTTATACAAAATTCTAGCTAAAGTTTTGGCTAACAAAATTAAGCCAATATTGAATGAGATAGCCGCTCCTACTCAATCGGCCTTTGTGGGATGGCGGGACATCCTTGATAGTCCGCTTATGCTTAATGAAATTGTTGCTTGGGCTAAAAAGTCTAAAAGAAAGCTCCTTGTCTTTAAAGTGGACTTTTAAAAAGCGTATGATATGATCAGTTGGAAATTTTTATTACGTATGATGGACAAAATGGCTTTTCCGTCGGATTGGGTCTCTTAGATTAAGGGTTGTCTTCAATCCGCTTGGGGTTCTATTCTTGTTAATGGTTCGCCTACTAAAGAATTTAAATTCAAGAGAGGTCTTAGACAAGGCGACCCCCTTTCTCCCTTCCTGTTTGTTATCGCTATGGAGATTATAAGTTTGTTTATGAATAGAGCATATGATTTGGGCCTTTTTCAGGGTTGCAAGCTTCCTAACAATGGACCGATAATTTCTCACTTGTGTTTTGCCGACGATGTGGTTTTTATTGGTGATTGGTCAGAAAACAATATTCTGGCTCTGAACCATCTGCTAAGGTGGCTCAACCTCATCTCTGGTCTTAAAGTGAATCGCCAAAAAAGCAAAATCTATGGGATTGGGACTTCAGTTTCCGAAGTGGCTGATTTTGCGGCTCTGGCTAAGTGCGATATCGGGGTCCTTCCATTTACTTATTTGGGGATGCCTGTTGGTGTCAATATGAAAAGGGCGAAGTTTTGGCAACCGGTGATTGATAAGTTCTCGGCTAAATTGTCCAAGTGGAAAGCCAGATATCTCTCCTTCGCTGGTCGTATGACTCTCGCTAAGTCGGTCCTAGGTAGCCTTCCGTCCTATTACCTATCGTTATTTGCTGCCTCGAAATGTATTTTAAATAAATTAGAGAAGATAAGGAGAGATTTTATTTGGGGTAAATCGGCTATGGGTAACAAGATGAGATGGTTACGTTGGGACATCCTGATTAAGTCTAAGAAAGTGGGAGGAATGGGCCTCAGTGGTATTCACGGGTTTAATAAAGCGATGCTATCGAAGTGGTGGTGGAGGATCAAAGAGAAACCGAACCAGCTGTAGGCTGAAGTTATTTTCGAGCTATTCATCACACCAATGACCCGAATAATCCTCATACTTTCACCCCCCATAAAAAGACCATCCCGGGGGTATGGAAGGATATCATCTCGGTGGAAACGAATCTAGCAAAAGTTGGTATTCTTATTAAAGATAAGCTGATTCAATATGGGGCTCGCTGGAAGTGGCATAATGACCCCAACGGATCATTCTCTGTCAAACAAGTTAGACTTGATATTGAGGAGGCTTACAATGAGGGAATCATCGAGCCAGTTGCTTACACTTGGAATTCATGGGCCCCTCCGAAGGTCAACGTCCTCCTTTGGAGAGCCCTCCTCGGAAAAATCGCGTCAAGAATGGGACTTTTTCATAGAGGAATCCAGCTAACTGACGTCTCTTGTCCTCGATGCGGGATAAGTGACGAAGATCCATCGCATATCTTTGTGATTTGTCTGTGGGCAAAGTGTATATGGTGGAATATTTTCACCTGGATGCGGGTTACTTACCCTGTTAACATTCACAGCCTTGACGATATCATCGGCTCTATCAAGAATCAGCCGGGCGATGCGACATGGAAGAAATCTGTTTACACCATTGCTTTGGCCACGGTTTGGAGGATCTGGTATGCTAGAAATTCGAAAGCTTTTGACGATAAGTTTATTCTGGTTTCTTTAACTGTGGATACGATTAAAGAAGACGCTTTTATTTGGATCTCTAATCGGTCGAAGCTCAAGTCGATGAAATGGGGGAACTGGCTAGATTTTGACATTTTGGATTCTATGTAATTGTTTAGTTTCCATTCGTTTTGTTGTCCCGGTTTTGTGTTTGTTTCCCAGCTTCTTGCTGGCTCTTTATATATATATATATATAAAGTGTTTTTGCCGTTCAAAAAAAATATGTGGGTAAAGGAGTGGTAGTAGTGGTAGGGTTAGGTAAGAATGATGCGGGTATGGTGGTAGCCTATTGAGTTTGTGGTAAAGTGTGATGCAACATTTTAAATGGCATTGGTGAGGGTAGTTTGGGTGGTGATGTTGTTAGAGTAGTTTAACTACTATTAACTAAATTAACTGTAAACTAGACACTAAGTAATACACTAGACTCTCTAAAACCAAACTCCAAGTGAACCTATCGACTCTAGTAAAGCTAAAGTAAGTCCAGATATCGAACCCACGAGTCTTCTATTGAAAACTTGAACTAGACTCGATTTACTTATCTACACTACTGATTTTATTTGTTTTTATGTTTTGAGGGGGATCTAACAATTCTAATAAAATTAAGTAAAAGATTAACTAAGGCTGACTAATTCATGAACTTTTACTAGTAGACGAAATCAGATGATGGTAAAAGCACTACCTAGGTCAGAATCCTACACATGAATGACAAGCTTTCTCTCAGTAATGAAACTATGGTGGAACCGGGATCTTATGATGTAAAACTCAAAGGATGATCTAAGGAACTCGACCCTTCTCAAGGTATCACCAAGAGGATTCCTAAAAGCTGTTAAATTGCCGGTTATATGGATTCCCTCACGAGCTTTCCAACTCTAATGACGAAGTACTAGCTAGACAATTTACCTCATAACGAAAAGGTCTCGGTACACGAAAAGTGCACGGGGTAACTATTGGAATCCTGATCAGACTCGATAGGCAAGGAATGGCATGCAAAGTAGGGAAATATCTCACAAAATCTTTACACCTAGAAACCTAACACGCAAGACAAACCGAAAATCTCTCACCTCACGACTATTAAGATTGGTTGAATACCTAGACCTACTCAATTCACAATTATCACTTCTATGGGTTACTACGTCTAGCAAACCACTTACCAATAAAAAACACATAGTAAACGATCTAGCATGCACCTATAGCTGAAAGACATTCAACAAAGCACATGTAGAATTTATAATCATGCAATGAACAAGTTTAAATATGCGTATACATAAGATCAAGAATAACAAAGTCTTTACTTCAAAATTTAACCACAAACATAGTTCCAAAACCGAGAAATCAAATGTCAAACAATAGTATTCATAATAACCTAGGTAGTTCTATAAGTTTAGCCAAAAATAATCGTGGAAGCATAAACAAATTCAAAACAAGTTCACATTAGAATCAAATAGAACAGAGAAACATGAAACCCGAGTGGCAACACCCGAGGAATCTCGAATCCGATGCTTGAAATCTTCAACCTTCGCCTCCTATGTCTCCAAATTCACCTATGGTATGCCTTGTTCGTCCAATGTTTTGATAATAATGTTTAAAGTTCATATTAGGGTTTTAAATATCAAAACTTGAACAATAAACATCTTTTCCCGATTTTTAGGCCCGTTGCGTTGCGCGACGAGCAATGGATCTTCATGTCGCGAAATGTGCGGGTAGTTAACCCCCTCACGTCACGCGAGGGGCTCTTCTAAACCCTGTCGTATAACGCGACAGGATGTAATTTAACCATTTTTTGTTTCGTTGATTTCCCGATCCTTCACGACTCGTCTGGAAGCTTGGTTTTATTCTTTTTTCCCGTTTTCACTTCCTTTTTCCCCCGGACTCATGCAAAACATAAATGACTAAGTATCTTGCAAAACCAATAACAAAATGACACAAAACTTATCGAAAACTGTAAACACCAGAAATAGATGTAACTTGCAATACATCAAATATCCCCACACTTACCTTTTTTCTACCCTGAAAAAGAATTATGCTATGGAATCACAATTAGGTTTACATCTGGTTTCAAAGGCTATGTTACTTTATTTTAAAAATCTACTGACGTGTTAATTGCGATTGTAGGTATACTTGTCCACTTAAACCCAAACACCAGTTTCCAGGTCCCCTTATCATGTGAATATATTTCAAATCGTGTTAACTGCGATTGTAGGTATACCTGCCCACTTAAACCCAAATGTAACACCCCGTGTTTCGAAAGTCAAAGTCAAGATTGAAGTCAAAGGAAGAAAAGATTGCTAATTGCGATCTGTCACTCCTTACTCAACTACTATTTTGACTTCTTTGACTTGTAATCGAATCTACTTATTTATTTGCTTTAGTTGTATTATGTGGAGTATCTATTAATAATCGAGGTTTAATCGCATATTAATCGCATGTTTAATCAACTTATCGCATATCGCTATCGCAATCACAACTCGAATTATGTGTTCTGGATATTGTTTTACGTGTGTGTGCTAATTATGTGTTACTTGTGCATGTTATGTTTATGTTGAGGTGTTAATTGCAATCGCAATCGCAAATCTATCGCATCACAATCGAATTGCAAACGCTAAACGCAAGTTAATTATAGTGATTGTATGTTAGATATAGTAGTTATGTTATTTGTGTAACTAATGGGAAATACTATCGCATCGCTCACTCGAATCGCATCGCAACGCTCAACACGCGAATCGAAACGACAAAACTCGTCGCGCCAGACACCAGGATCGAGTGGCCAACCGACCGAGTGGCCATCCGATCGGATTGCCATCCGATCAGATTGTCATCCGATCGAGTTGCCACCCGATCGGGCTGCCACCCGATCGACCCAACACTTCACCACTTTCCTTTTTGGGAAACCCTATAAATACCCACCTGTCACATCATTTGTGATGTGACAGCTCCTTGTTCGACCAGCCGCACTCAAGCTCTCATTTCTCTCGATTTATCTCGATTCTTGTAAGTTTTCAACCTAAATCTGGTACTTCTATGATCTACACACACTTCTTCATCATTTTCACCTTTGAATCTCAACTTTTAACCGTGAAATCACCAGATTTGAGGTGTTCTAGGGTGATGTCATCATGGAGTTCTTATGAACTTCAAAGTTTGGCATCATTCCACCAAGAACAACTCAGATCTGAAGGATTTCCACAAGATTAATCAATGTTTTCGCATAGATCTACACAAATTCATGGTTGAAAAGATTGAAAGAAGGTTTTCCAACTTTCTTTCAACTCTTTTACACTCAATGCACTCCAAACCGATAGAATCGAAGCTTGTTCTGATCTTCTACTCATTCTTAGTGATGTGTTAGTTCCAGATCCGAATTCTATCCAAAAGACAACGGATTTCGGGTTTGAACATGAACAACCATCTTGAACCGTGAACTGGTCGGACTAGGGTGATTCCTGTTCGATCGGGTCACTTGGGTCGAGATGGGGTTTCTGTTGTTTAGGCAAGTTATTATAACGTCTCGCTCAAAACTGCAAAGTCTTCAACAAAATCAAGTGTCAAGACGATCTGGACGTTGGGACGTATTACCGTCCGATCGGATTGCCATCCGATCGACCGGCCATCCGATCGGGTTACACTTGGTCCCACACTTAAACTTTTATTCAAACTTTTCAAGAACCTGAACGTTGAACGGATTGCCGCCCGATCGGATAGCCATCCGATCGAACGACCATCCGATCGTGTGACGTTTGGAGCTTCGACACTTAATCATTTTCAATTTTCAAAGATCGTCAGTAACTAACGGATTGCCACCTGATCGGATAGCCATCTGATCGAGTGACCGTCCTGCTGTGAACTTGTTCTCACTAAGTGTCCTACCAAACAGATCACCGTCCGATCGAGCCACTGTTCGATCGACCGACCTGAAGGGCAGAGATACTTCTCTATTTTTAAAATGCTACAACAAAAACTTCAAAGGACAAACCATCATACACAAACACATCCTTACCAAACGAGGTGTCAATCCCATCGAATGGCCATCCGATCGGATTGCCATCCGATCGGATTGCCATCCGATACTTGGTACTTTTGCATCGTTTTACGCGCCGCTCATCGTTTATGCTAGCATTAACTGTTCAGGCTAATCTCTCTCAGCGCTCCCTTCAATCCAAGAGAGTGTTTACTTGTTAAACATAATCTGTGAGTATACTCGATCCCTTTTTGCTTTATGCACTTTTGGGTGTTACATACATTACTTATTCTAAATCACATCGATCACACAACGCAAACACTATTTATATGCTGACCTCTAATGCATGTTATACGTGACTCGATGAATGCCTGTTTGTTATATTAACACACTGATTGCTGTCTACCTGCCTTAGCAACGATAGTACTATAGTTTGGACTCAGCACCTGTTCACTCAGGGGTTGTTAAGGACAATTACTTCACGTGTTCACAGTGGTGGACATGTGATGCGCACTCGCTACTCGCAGTCATTGGTATTGATAGGATCCTTGTCGATAACTTACATGCTTCACATTATATGTTATACATGCTGGTTATGCGTAAACGATTTTGAAATCTATTATGCTATTATCAAACTTGTATGGTCACCTTTATACTATGTGTATTGACCTCTATTTTAACGTATGCGACAGGTGTTTAGGATGCTACCTGCTAGGATGCTTGCTATGTGGAATCGAGTTAGGAAGAGTCTAGAAACAAACGAACAATTTATTTAAATCTGAGTTGTCGAAACATGTTATTTGTTTTTGAGATATCGTGGTCTGTAATAACTTAATTTGCTTGATGGGTTATGGTATGGGACATAATATTAACTATCTGGTAATGTAGTTGTTATGGAATTTCTCTTGAATAATCTGTTTCGCTCAGTGCCATGCCCCGATGTTTTCGTCATCGGTTGGGGTGTGACAGATTGGTATCAGAGCCATAACTATAGGGAATTAGGCAAGACTCGACCTAGTCCGGGTTGATGTCTTAGAAATGACCTAGTCTATAGTCTAAGTACCAACAGGCTGACTTGTGCATGCCCAGTAGGGGTTTGTACGAGCTTACTCGCTATTTCTCGCTCGAACTCGTTGTACACGACACACTTACGCGGACATCGCATACTACAGTTCTGCGCGAGATCAGCCTTTCCTAAGGCTGATTACACACACAAACGAATGATCTGGTTAAGATTAGGTGTGAAAACCGCAAACTCTCGACCAGATTACTCGTTCGAATTGCTATTCTTACTATAAAAAAAGAGAAATTGCGTTGAATCAGGAGTGAAATCTATACTTCGACGCAATCTCCTTATTTATCTCATGATTTCATCACACAAGCAGGAACGTAGTCGCTAAGTTAGGGGTGAAACCCGAATCTTGATGACTCATTCTACTCTCTAATGTGGTTTTACAAAACTCTCACCAAAGTCTCGACGGACTCCAACAACTTGGGTCACACTGTAACTGGAAGGATGCGTGCTGATCGCTCAAATCGAAGCGAGAGCACAGTTCCGAAGGCCAAAGTGTGCACCTAAAGTCCTTGTGAATAGTCGAATCACTTTGGGTAGTCAACGTCTACCTAGCCAAGACAATCTATCCTCGAATTTTATGTGTTTCGATTCTGGATTTGTTGCCGCCAACTCTGTGATTTATCGATTTTATGTGTTTTATGTGATTACATGTTTCGATTTTGGTGATTTACATGCTTTTCGCTTCTCACTTTCGATCAACACGCATCACTCGCACTGCACATCTATCTCAACACGCTAACAAATCGCTGGTCATTATTCGCAATCGCTACTCTATACGCGCAATCGCTATACATAATCGCTATACGTGCTGTGAGGGATAGGGAATACGTGCAACATATAGAATGGTTTCTGTTTTCTGACTGCCTAATGTGCCATACGTGTTTACGTGCTTCTGTGCCCTACGTGTTATGTGATTCTGCGATTATATGCTTATGTGCTTATATGATTGATGTGTTCCTGAGCTTTATGGTGAGTCGCTAGTCTACATTAGATCCTAGTATAGTCGATGATTAAGCGAAACTGTCTTTGAGTCCTATGGCGCTGTCTGTTGCAGAAAATGTCATCATCTGGATCCCTACACTCCCGAGCAGCTAGGCGTAAACACGCTGACAAGAGACTCGCCTCTCTCATCGCCAACCAAATCGCTAAAGTCATCCCCCAGATCGTGAGTGAATTAAACGAAAATGCAAGCAAGTCTTCTGAAGAGTCCAGGACCGATGCTCCCAAAGCTGCTTTTAGCTTCAAACAGTTCAAAGCCTGTGGACCGAAAGAGTTTACTGGTGAAGATGGTCCTAGGGCCATGTTCCAATGGTTTGATTCTATCGAAGTCACCCTGCGTCAGAGTGGCTGTCCTGATGATCTCCGTACTCTCAACGCAACTGGCGTCTTCCAGTCCCGCGCTTTAGACTAGTGGACGGCCTAGAGAAACAAACGCGGAAATGATGCAGCTTACGGGCTATCATGGGATGAGTTGAAGGACGTGATGATGCAAGAGTTCTGCCCTCCCCATGAGCGCCAAAAGTTGGAGGATGAATTCTGGCACATTAAGCAGAAAGATGGTGACAACGCTGGTTTGACTGCGCGCTTCAAGCTGTTGAGTATAATCTGTCTGGACCAAGTCAAGACACCCGAAATCACCATCAAGAAGTATATCCGTGCTCTTATGGATTGCATGGTTGATTTCGTTCAAGCTGCGAAGACGACAATGATTGAAGAAACCTACTTGCTCGTTGCTGAGATCAACGACAAGCGAGTCAAGTCTGGTGTCTGGGATAAAGCTCCCAAGAATCTGCATCAAGTTACCACCGCTTCAACCGCTTCAACCGCTGCCGCTCCTCAGTCATCCAAGCTCTCGAGACGCAAGAGAAAGAACAACAGCAGTTCCAGCAACAAGAACTGCGCTGTGATCAATGCTGCCCCGCTCTAATCTGTTCCAGCTCCCCAGCAATATCAACACCGCCAAGTAGCGGCCCCAGTTACCAATGCACCGCCAGCAAAGCGTGCGTATACTGGTCCTCATCCAGTTTGCCCGACTTGTACTTATCACCACCTAGTGGGAATCGCTTGTAGATACTGTGCGCATTGCAACATGTACGGCCATTTCACCGCCAACTGCCGTACAGGTCCACGTCAAAACCCTGCTCCAACCCAAGGTCAAGCTCCTACTCAACAAGCTCTACTTACTGCTCCTCAAGGCCATCAAGCGGCTCATGCACCCGCGGTCAATGCTAGAGCTTTCTATGCGTGTGGTGATCCCAACCACTTCGCCAACATGTGCCCGAACCGAGTGGTCAAGCAAGAGCCACAACAGCAGCAGCCCAACAGTAGCCCCAGCAACAACAGCAACAACCAGCACCCCGCGGACGTACTTTCAACATCAATGTCCGCCAAGCTCAAGCGATAACAACGTGGTGAATGGTACGTTTCTTGTGAATGGTATATATGCTTCGTGTTTGTTTGATACTGGAGCAGATAACTGCTTTGTATCGTTTGAATTTGAAAAGCTCCTCAATCGTAAGCACGCTCATCTCCCCTCGACGTTCGATGTTGAAGTTTCCACCAGAAGAATCGTCGCCGTCAATTATGTTCTTCGTGATTGTACTCTCGAACTCAACAATCACATCTTTCCTATCGACCTTATTCCGATGCAACTCGGTAGTTTTGACGTCATAGTAGGCATGGACTTTCGTCATGAAAACCATGCTGAAGTTGTTTGCTTCGATAAGATGATTCGATTCTTGCTCGCTAATGGAGATCAATTGTGTGTTTACGGTGAAGTCGCGTCGAAGAAACTCCAACTCATGTCGTGTGTCCAGGCTAGCAAGTATCTCTGCAAGGAATACCAAGCTTTCTTGGCGCACATTGTAGTATCAGAGAAATAGGAAGTTAAGGAGGTGAAGGATGTTCCCGTGGTTTGTGAATTCCCTAACCTGTTTCCCGATGAGCTACCAGGTTTACCTCCGAGTCGTGATATCGACTTTCGAATAGACCTCATTCCTGGAGCCAACCCTGTTGCTAAAGCGCCGTATCGTCTCGCTCCTTCTGAAATGCGCGAACTCTCGAGTCAGCTCCAGGAACTACTTGATAAAAGCTTTATTCGCCCTAGCACCTCTCCATGGGGCGCGCCTGTCCTCTTCGTAAAAACGAAGGATGGTTCGTTTCGGATGTGCATCGACTATAGGGAGTTGAATAAGTTGACAATCAAGAATCGCTATCCCTTGCCTCGAATCGATGATTTTTTTGATCAGTTACAAGGTGCTATGTGTTTTTCGAAGATCGATCTACGTTCAGGTTATCACCAATTACGCATTCAAGAGGAGGATATTCCCAAAACCGCTTTTCGAACCCGCTATGGTCATTACGAATAACAACCCTCCAAAAAAAAATATTATACCCTTATATATATTAAAATATCCCTATATGTCCTAAAATACACTCCGTATGTGAAAACCGAGCCCAAAATACAATATATCATTAAAAATAAAATAAAAACAAAGTTTTTATGTCGCTCGTGGGCCGCGTAAGACCACACCTGGGTCTACGCGGGGCATGACAGCTCCAAACTCAGACGAAACTAGCGTGCCACGTGTCATCATCGTGTCAACCGTAAACTCGACGAATCAGCAAGCCTACGCCCTATTACTCTATGTCGCGGGCCGCGTAAGCCTTAGCTTAATCTTACGCGGGCCGCGAAGGAAGTAGAAGGGTCGCATATATACGGAGGTCCTCAGCCTTAGCTTAATGCCAAAGCACCTTACCATGTGCCTTGACTACCGTGAACTGAACAAAGTCACGATTAAGAATCGGTATCCATTACCAAGAATCGATGATCTGTTCGATCAGTTGCAAGGAGCACGATTTTTCTCAAAAATCAATTTAAGGTCAGGATATCATCAATTAAAGGTACAGGAAGAGGACATTCCTAAGACCCTATTCAGAACAAGGTATGGCCATTATGAATTTACTGTCATGCCATTTGGTTTAACCAATGCCCCAGCTGCATTTATGGACATGATGAACCGAATATGTAAGCCATATTTGGATAAATTCATAATTGTCTTTATAGATGATATTCTTATTTATTCCAAGAGCAAAGAAGAACATGCAGCGCACTTCTAAGTTTACTGAGAAAAGAAAAGCTTTATGCTAAATTTTCGAAGTGTGAGTTTTGGTTAGAACAAGTACAGTTTCTTGGACATCTAGTTAATCATGAAGGAATTCATGTAGATCCCACCAAAATCGAGGTAATTACCAAATGTAAAACCCTTGAGTCACCAACCGAGGTTTGAAGTTTCTTAGGATTGGCCGGTTGTTATAGAAGATTTATTCGAGATTTTTTCAGAATAGTCATTCCCTTAACTAAGTTAACCTGTAAATCCGTTAAGTTTGAATGGGGATCAAAACAAGAAGAAGCCTTTAGAATCCTTAAGCAAAGATTAACCCATGCACCCATACTAGCGTTACCAGAAGGAACTGAAGATTTTGTAATCTATTGTGATGCCTCTAAGTTAGGTTATGGATGTGTGTTGATGCAACGTCAAAAGGTTATAGCTTACGCTTCTAGACAACTTAAGAATCATGAAGAGAATTATTCAACCCACGATCTAGAGTTAGGAGCTATAATTTTTGCCCTTAAAATTTGGAGACATTACCTATACGGTATTAAGTTTACCATTTTCACCGACCATAAGAGTTTAAGGTATGTTTTTGGGCAAAAATAGTTGAATATGAGACAATGACGCTGGATGGAGATACTTAGTGATTATGATTGTAATATCCAGTACCATGCAGGAAAGGTAAACGTAGTAGCTGATGCTTTAAGTCGAAAGTGTCATGAAAAGCCAAAAAGAGTACGTTCTCTTAAGTTAAATCTGCAAGTAGATTTAAATGATCAGATTAGAAAGGCACAAGAATCAGTAATCAAGGATGATACTAAAAAGTTGAAAGGAATGATTAAGGAATTAGAACAAGGAACAGATGGAATTTGGAGATTCCATAAGAAAAGAATGTGGATACCTAAATTAGGAAACATACGTTATCGTATATTAGAAGAAGCCCATAAGTCTAAGTATACGATGCATCCTGGAAGTGATAAGATGTCTCAGGACTTAAGAAAGAATTTTTGGTGGATAGGAATGAAAAAGGATATAGCAGCATATGTTGCAAAATGTTTAACCTGTTCACAAGTCAAAGCTGAAAATCAGAAACCTTCAGGTTTACTGCAACAGTTAGAAATGCCTGTTTGGAAATGGGAATTGATAACAATGGATTTTGTTACCAAATTACCCAAAACAAGAAAAAGGTAATGATACAATCTAGGTGATTGTAGACAGGCTAACTAAGTCAGCTCATTTCCTACCAAAGAAGGAAACTTTCAATATGGAACAGTTAGCTAAATTATATGTAAATGAAATAGTTTCTTTACATGGAATTCCTCTATCAATTGTTTCTGACAGAGATAGTCGTTTTACCTCTCATTTTTGGACAAGTTTCCAAAAAGCCATGGGAACCAAGTTGAATCTAAGCACCGCTTATCATCCTCAAACGGACCGACAAAGCGAAAGGACATTTCAAACTATGGAAGACATGCTTAGAGCTTGTGTAATTGTTTTCGGAGGTAATTGGGACGATCACTTACCATTGATAGAATTTTCTTATAATAACAGTTATCACACAAGTATCAATGCCGCACCATTCGAAGCACTTTATGGACGAAAGTGCTGAACACCAGTCTGTTGGGCAGAAATTGGAGAGAAGCAACTATCTGGACCTGAGATAGTACAAGAAACAACATACAAGATCATTCAAGTCAAGGAACGACTGAAAACAGCTTTTGTTCGACAAAAGAGTTATGATGATAACAGACGAAAGCCGTTGGAATTTCAAATAGGAGATAAAGTATTATTCAAAGTCTCTCCTTGGAAAGGAGTGGTAAGATTCATCAAAAGGGGAAAGCTAAGTCCCAGATATGTTGGACCTTTTAAGATTATTAGAAGAATAGGACCTGTAGCCTATCAGCTACAACTGCCAAAGGAAATGGCAGGAATACATGATGTATTTCATGTATCTAATCTCAAGAAGTGTTTAGCTGATGAATCACACGTAGTATCTCTAAAGGATATAGAGGTAAATGAGCAGTTAAAATTTGTAGAAAGGCCTCTACAAATTGAAGACAAGAAAGTTAAGAACCTCAAGCACAAGAGATTAGTTCTAGTCAAAGTGCAGTGGGACTCCAAAAGAGGACCAGAATACACATGGGAGCTTGAATCAGAAATGCAAAATAAATATCCACACCTGTTCCAGTAGACCTCGAGGACAAGTTCTAAAACAAGGTGGGGAGGATATAACAACCCTCAAAAAAAAAATTTATTATACCCTAATATATATTAAAATATCCCTATATGTCCTAAAATACACCCCGTATGTGAAAACCGAGCCCAAAATACAATATACATTAAAAATAAAATAAAAACAAAGTTTTTTTATCGCTCGCGGGCCGTGTAAGACCACACCTGGGTCTACACGGGGCGCGACAGCTCCAAAATCAGACGAAACCCTAGTGTGCGACGTGTCATCATCGTGTCAACCCTAAACTCGACGAATCAGCAAGCCTACGCCCTATTACTCTATGTCACGGGCCGCGTAAGCCTTAGCTTAATCTTAAGCGGGTCGCGAGGGAAATTGAAGGGTCGCATATATACGGAGGTCCTCAGCCTTCAGTTTCCGTCGCTCAGTTCTTCGATCTCTCTCTCAAATTCTGAATAGTAGGCATAATTATCGGGTATTATACCCCCTAATTAACGAAGTTCTGCTCCGTTGTAAGTATTATAACCCCGGTTACGTATTAGATAAGCTGCCCGATTGATCTAGGGTTCCGTAACGGCTGTCGAGGTTCTGCCCGACGTAGTCAATGGAATGCCGTCTCGGGGAGGGTATTACTAATGTAAATATAAAGGGTTATTATACTAACGCGTGTGCATTGTGTAAATTATAGATAATCACCAGGAAACCTTAGAAGAAATCTAAGACAGGAATGTGAGTAATCTCCTTTTTGTAAACTGTTTTTGCAAAACCTTAAATATTTTACAATGTGATTAAGCAGTGATTGAGTCTTTGTAATTCTTCAATTACTGCCTGTATTATGGGGTTTTGTATACATTACTTGATAACCTTCACAATTGGACAACGGGTTAGCCAATGTGTGATATGACCATAGCCACAAATACGGTCGAGTGGCAAGTACTGAATGAGTAATTGTGTAGATATAAACATTGTAATCGCTCTCAATACTGTGTTAATCGATAAAACTCTTCTTGATTAAACTGGGATTCACTCACCAGTATTTCCCACTGACCAAATGTTTTTAATGTGTTTCAGGTAACAAAATGTGAGAGCCAACTAGAAGCCAGCTGGACAGCACTGAAGGCTTGGAGAAAGTGGCTATAAAAGTTACCTAAATAAAAGAAGATGTTTTATTAAATAAAATATAGATTATCTCTATAAATCAGTTTGTAATAAAAACATGGGTTTAATCCCAATATGTTATAAAAGTGTGGTATTTACTCTGATAAAATATTTCCTAACTACGGTCTGGATGTAAATTCTGCTGCCAAAATTGATAAACAAACTATACCACCAAAACTGGTTTCGCGGCCGCCCATTCCCGGGACAGATAGGGGGCGGGGGTTGCGACATTACGAGTTTGTTGTCATGCTTTTTGGTTTGATTAACGCTCCTGCAGTCTTCATGGACTTAATGAATCGAGTGTGCAAGCCTTTCTTAATCGCTTCGTAATCGTATTCATCGACGATATCCTGATCTATTCCAAATCAAAAGCCGAACACTCGTAGCATATACGTTTGGTTCTTGAGTTACTCCAGGGAAACCGTCTCTACGGCAAATTCTCCAAGTGCGAATTTTGGCTGGAGGAGGTCCAATTCTTGGGTCACATTTTCAATAGTCAAGGGTTCCACGTTGACCCTGCGAAGATCGAAGCTGTTAAGAGTTGGGTTACACCCAAGAATCTGTCTGAAGTCCGTTCTTTCCTCGGACTGGCAGGCTATTATTGCCATTTTATCGAAGGTTTTTCCAAAATCTCCGTACCGCTTACCTCTCTTACGCACAAGGACAAGCCTTTTGTTTGGGGAACCAAACAGGAGGAAGCCTTTCGAACTCTCAAGACTATGCTTTGCAATGCTCCCGTGCTCTCACTGCTCGACGGAAAAGATAACTTCGTAGTTTACTGTGATGCCTCAAACCTTGGTCTTGGTTGTGTCCTCATGCAACGAGATAAGGTTATCGCGTACGCTTCTAGACAGCTCAAGATCCATGAGAAGAACTACACCACATACGACCTCGAGCTTGGCGCAGTTGTTTTTGTGTTAAATATTTGGCGACACTACCTTTATGGTACCAAGTGTACGATCTTCACCGATCATAGGAGCCTACAACATATCTTTGACCAGAAGGAACTGAATATGCGTCAACGCTGGTGGGTAGAACGGCTCAACGATTACGACTGTGAGATTCGTTACCATCCAGGCAAAGCAAACGTCGTTGCCGATGCTCTCAGTCGACGAAGCTACTTGCTTAGCGTTCGAAATTCCCAAGCCCAGTTTAACCTTGAAGCTCTTATCCATGACGTGCAGCATGCTTGTTTCACCGAGCGAAATCTGAAGAAGGAAAGGATTCTAAACGATGGCGCCCAACTCGAGAATAAGTCGAATGGCATCTTCCATTATTTGGACCGAATTTGGATTCCCAAGCATACGAACTTGCGACAACTTCTGATGGATGAAGCCCACAAATCTTGATTTTCCATTCATCCCGGTGCTGACAAGATGTACCAGGACATCCGCTACAAGTACTGGTGGCCGGGCATGAAGAAGGATATCGCTATCTACGTTTTGAAATGCCTGACCTGTTCCAAGGTCAAGGCTGAGCATCAAAGACCCTCTGGCTTACTCGTCCAACCCAAGCGTAGGAAAAGAGAGGATGGTTCAGTAAGGGAGCACACGAGCGTAGGAAAAGAATGCGAAAGTTGCAACAGCAGAGAGTCCTAGCAGCAGCTAAGCGAGAGTCAGATGCCCATACACAGGATATGCTTAATAGAAGCTTTGCCAATTTTCATATCCTAGCAACCACAGCTGCCGACCCAAATTTGGAGCAACTAGTAGCCCCACAACCCTTACCTTTGTTTCCCACTCAGCCGATGGAGATAGAAAACAACCTCGAAAACCAAGTCCAAATGCATGATTTCAACCCTGAGGAGATACCTAGGATACCAGCCCCTAATACCTTAGACCCAGATTATGATCAATTGTTCGATGATCATAGGGATTATGTGCCACGCTACCACCTAAACGACGAACCCATGCCGAACTTAGCAGCCTATCCAGGTCTGGACACTCTAGATTCCTACTACGATAACGATGAATACATTAAGGAGATCTTAGAGAATCCGTACCCTCTGGAGGAGCCCATGCCCCAGTACCTAGACCCAGTACCAGCACCTGCACCCCCAATGAGTGCAGAAAATGTGCAAGAGCTCCGAACTTTTGGAGAAGAAATTTTAGAGAATAGCGAGAGGATGAGGCAGGTAGGAGAGCGACTCGTCTGGAAGTACGACGAGCGTAATATGGATTACTGGATGAATCCATATCAATGAAGGTGATGATGGAGTTGGTAAGAATAATAATAATAATAATAATAATATATAATATGTTTGTATGAATATATATATATATATATATGTGTGTGTGTGTGTGTGTGTAATAATAATAATATATGTTGTAGTATAGACCACTTTGTGGTTAGTAATGCATAATAGTATTGTAATTTTAATTCCAGTCTTAGTGTGTATTTGACGCATACTGTAATAGAAAAGAGTAAGTCGCAATGCTCGACGTTTTTGACCAATATGTGTGTTGGGTGATTGGTTGCCTAAATTATTAATTATTTTGTGATATTAATAATTGGTAAATGTTTAAAATTCAGATGGATGACGAAGTAAACCAGGAAAACCAGAATAATGATAACCAGAGTAACAATAACCAGGATAACGAAAACCCAAACAACAACAATAATGGAAACCAAGTGGATAACAGTGCCATGCAACATATAGTGGCACAAGGAATAATAGATGCGATGCCATATATTATCAAAACGTTTAGGGAAGCAAAAAATAAAAGTAAACATGATAGTAAACGACCCTCTGAACCTGAAAACAACGTGAACAATGGACCCGTACTTCAAGTGCCCATTCCCAAAAGAAGAAGATCCGTGTCTTACGGTCGTTCTTATAAAGAATTATGGTCTTGTAAACCAATGGAATTCTCGAGCAATGAAGGGGCCGTTGCATCTCTACGTTGAATAGAAAAGACCGAGGCAGTCTTAAGAATAAGCAAATGTGCGGAAGAAGATAAGATAATGTTTGCTTCCAATCTGTTTAAGAATTCAGCACTAGAATGGTGGAACACTATCCTTCAGTCTAGGGGAAGTGATAGAACTTACAATATGGAGTGGGAGGAGTTTAAAAACATGGTAGAAAGGAAATTCTGCCCTCCTAAAGAAAAAGAACAGATAGCAAACAAATTCCTAAACCTTAGGATGACTGGAGTAGATAGTAAGGGTTATACTACATTATTCTTTGAATATGCCCGAATAGTACCATCCCTTGCATCGCCAGAACCAGTATTAATCTCCAGTTACATCTGGGGATTAATTGGAGAGATAAGACATGTAGTCAAGGCAGCTAGACCCCAAACCATAAAAGAAGCTGTAGAACTAGCCAACACCTTGACAGATGAATTAGTCCGTACACGAGAAGAGGATCAAAGGAGGAACCTTACCCAGAAGCTTACCCAAGAATTTCATTCTGGAAATTCTAATCGTGGGAGAAATGTAGGTTCCACCTCTGCACCCTACTGTAAGTATTGAAAAAGGAAGCATTCAGGAAAATGCTCCATATACTGTAACTTCTGCAAAATGTCGGGACACAAGGAAGAAGACTGTAGGAAGAAAAACAACAGGATATGCTACAACTGTGGAGAACAAGGTCATATCAAGCCTAACTGTCCAAAGCAAGCTCCAGCCACGAACACCAAGAATACTAAAAATGCTAGAGCATTTGTTCTTACTGCAGAAGAAGCAAAGATGATCCCGAATGTGATCGCCGGTACGTTTTTAGTTAATGATGTTTTTGCTAAAGTATTATTTGACTCTGGTGCAAACCAAAGTTTTATTAATACTTCATTTTCCAAATTTCTTAATCAATAATTAACTAAACTCCCACACGAATGTCTAGTAGAGACAGCAAATGGGGAAACCATTAAGATTTCTGAAATCTTGCAGGGAGCAAGAATAGAAATTTTAAATCAGAAATTTATTGCAAACCTTTACCCCATGAATCTGGAAGGATTTGATGTTGTGTTAGGAATGGATTGGTAATAGCCAATAAAGCCAGTATTTTATGTGATCAAAAGTCAATCCAAGTAAATTCACCAAGGGGTGAAAAGATCACAATTATAGGAAATAAAACCTCTAGATCCACTAAGTTCATCTCTGTGATGAAAACAACAAGTTATATAAGAAAAGGGTCATTAGTGTATTTGATTTCTATAATCACTAACACTAAAGGAAAAGAATTAAAGGATATTCCAGTAGTATCCCAGTTTTCAGATGTATTTCCAGAAGAGCTACCAGGGCAACCTCCAAATAGAGAAGTTGAATTCAGAATCCATTTGATACCAGGAACCACACCAATTGCCAAAGCACCTTACCGTTTGGCATCTGCAGAAATGCAGGAACTAAAGAAATAGTTAGACGAATTGTTGGAGAAAGGATTCATACAGCCAAGCTCATCGCCATGGAAAGGACCGATTTTATTCGTTAAAAAGAAGGACGGATCAATGCGTATGTGCATTGACTACCGTGAACTGAACAAAGTCATGATTAAGAATCGGTATCCATTACCAAGAATCGATGATCTGTTCGATCAGTTGCAAGGAACACGATTTTTCTCAAAAATAGATTTAAGGTCAGGATATCATCAATTAAAGGTACAGGAAGAGGACATTCCTAAGACCGCTTTCAGAACAAGGTATGGCCATTATGAATTTACTGTCATGCCATTTGGTTTAACTAATGCCCCAGCTGCATTTATGGACATGATGAACCGAATATGTAAGCCATATTTAGATAAATTCATAATTGTCTTTATACATGATATTCTTATTTATTCCAAGAGAAAAGAAGAACATGCAGCGCATCTGCATGCACTTCTAAGTTTACTAAGAAAAGAAAAGCTTTATGCTAAATTTTCGAATGTGAGTTTTGGTTTAACACGTACAATTTCTTGGACATCTAGTTAATCATGAAGGAATTCATGTAAATCCCACCAAAATCGAGGCAATTACCAAATGGAAAACCCCTGAGTCACCAACCAAGGTTAGAAGTTTCTTAGGATTAGCCGGTTATTATAGAGATTTATTCGAGATTTTTCCAAAATAGCCATTCCCTTAACTAAGTTAACCTGTAAATCCGTTAAGTTTGAATGGGGATCAAAACAAGAAGAAGCCTTTAGAATCCTTAAGCAAAGATTAACCCATGCACCCATACTAGCGTTATCAGAAGGAACTGAAGATTTTGTAATCTATTATGACGCCTCTAAGTTAGGTTATGGATGTGTGTTGATGCAACGTCAAAATGTTATAGCTTACGCTTCTAGACAACTTAAGAATCATGAAGAAATTATTCAACCCATGATCTAGAGGTAGGAGCTATAATTTTTGCCCTTAAAATTTGGAGACATTACCTATACGGTAGTAAGTTTACCATTTTCACCGACCATAAGAGTTTAAGGTATGTTTTGGGCAAAAGGAGTTGAATATGAGACAAAGACGCTGGATGGAGATACTTAGTGATTATGATTGTAATATCCAGTACCATGCAGGAAAGGCAAATGTAGTAGCTGATGCTTTAAGTCAAAAGTGTCATGAAAAGGTAATGATACAATCTGGGTGATAATAATGGATTTTGTTACCAAATTACCCAAAACAAGAAAAGGTAATGATACAATCTGGGTGATTGTAGACAGGCTAACTAAGTCAGCTCATTTCCTACCAATGAAGGAAACTTTCAATATGGAATAGTTAGCTAAATTATCTGTAAATTGAATAGTTTCTTTACATGGAATTCCTCTATCAATTGTTTCTGACAGAGATAGTCATTTTACCTCTCATTTTGGGAAAAGTTTCCAAAAAGCCATGGGAACCAAGTTGAATCTAAGCACCGCTTATCATCCTCAAACGGCGGAAAAAGCGAAAGGACAATTCAAACTATGGAAGACATGCTTAGAGCTTGTGTAATTGATTTCGGAGGTAATTGGGACGATCACTTACCATTGATAGAATTTTCTTATAATAACAGTTATCACACAGGTATCAATGCTACATCGTTCGAAGCACTTTATGGATGAAAGTGCCGAACACCAGTCTGTTGGGCAGGAATTGGAGAGAAGCAACTATCTGGACTTGAGATAGTATAAGAAACAACAGACAAGATCATTCAAGTCAAGAAACGATTGAAAGCAGCACGTGATCGACAAAAGAGTTATGCTGATAACAGACGAAAGCCGTTGGAATTTCAAGTAGGAGATAAAGTATTATTGAAAGTCTCTCCTTGGAAAGGAGTGGTAAGATTCATCAAAAGGGGAAAGCTAAGTCCCATATATGTTGGATCTTTTAAGATTATTAGAAGAATATGACCTGTAGCCTATCAGCTACAACTGCCAGAGGAAATGGCAGGAATACATGATGTATTTCATGTATCTAATCTCAAGAAGTGTTTAGCTGATGAATCACTCGTAGTACCTCTTAAGGATATAGAGGTAAATGAGCAGTTAAAATTTGTAGAAAGGCCTCTACAAATTGAAGACAAGAAAGTTAAGAACCTCAAGCATAAGAGATTAGTTCTAGTCAAAGTGAAGTGGGACTCCAAAAGAGGACCAGAATACACATGGGAGCTTGAATCAGAAATACAAAATAAATATCCACACCTGTTCCAGTAGACCTCGAGGACGAGTTCTAAAACAAGGTGAGGAGGATATAACAACCCTCCAAAATGTTTTTTTATTATACCCTAATATATATTAAAATATCCCTATATGTCCTAAAATACACCCCGTATGTGAAAACCGAGCCCAAAATACACTATACATTAAAAATAAAATTAAAACAAAGTTTTGGTGTCGCTCGCGGGCCGCGTAAGACCACACCTGGGTCTACGCGGGGCGCGACAGCTCCAAACTCAGACGAAACCCTAGCGTGCCACGTGTCATCATCGTGTCAACCCTAAACTCGACGAATCAGCAAGCCTACGCCCTATTACTCGATGTCGCGGGCCGCGTAAGCCTTAGCTTAATCTTACGCGGGCCGCGAGGGAAATTGAAGGGTCGCATATATATAGAGGTCCTTAGCCTTCAGTTTCCGTCGCTCAATTATTCGATCTCTCTCTCAAATTCTGAATAGTAGGCATAATTATCGGGTATTATACCCCCTAATTAACGAAGTTCTGCTCCGTTGTAAGTATTATAACCCCGGTTACGTATTAGATACGCTGCCTGATTGATTCCGTAACGGCTGTCGAGGTTCTGCCCAACGTAGTCGTTGGAATGCCGTCTCGGGAAGGGTACTACTAATGTAAATATAAAGGGTTATTATACTAACGCGTGTGCATTGTGTAAATTATAGATAATCACCAGGAAACCTTAGAAGAAATCTAAGACAGCAATGTGAGTAATCTCCTTTTTGTAAACTGTTTTTACAAAACCTTAAATATTTTACAATGTGATTAAGCAGTGATTGAGTCTTTGTAATTCTTCAATTACTGCCTGTATTATGGGGTTTTGTATACATTACTTGATAACCTTCACAATTGGACAACGGGTTAGCCAATGTGTGATATGACCATAGCCACAGATACGGTCGAGTGGCAAGTGCTGAATGAGTAATTGTGTAGATATAAACATTGTAATCGCTCTCAATACTGTGTTAATCGATAAAACTCTTCTTGATTAAACTGGGATTCACTCACCAGTATTTCCCACTGACAAAATGTTTTTAATGCGTTTTAGGTAATAAAATGTGAGAGCCAACTAGAAGCCAGCTGGACAGCACTGAAGGCTTGGAGAAAGTGGCTATAAAAGTTACCTAAATAAAAGAAGATGTTTTATTAAATAAAATAGAGATTATCTCTATAAATCAGTTTGTAATAAAAACATGGGTTTAATCCCAATATGTTATAAAAGTGTGGTATTTACTCTGATAAAATATTTCCTAACTACGGTCCAGATGTAAATTCCGCTGCCAAAATTGATAAACAAACGATACCACCAAAACTGGTTTCGTGGTCGCCCGTTCCCAGGACTGATAGGGGGCGGGGGTTGCGACATTACGAGTTCGTTGTCTTGCCTTTTGGTTTGACTAACGCTCCTGCAATCTTCATGGACTTAATGAATCGAGTGTGCAAGCCCTTTCTTGATCGTTTCGTAATCGTATTCATCGACGATATCCTGATCTATTCCAAATCAAAAGCCGAACACTCGCAGCATCTACGTTTGGTTCTTGAGTTACTCCAGGGAAACCGTCTCTACGGCAAATTCTCCAAGTGTGAATTTTGGCTGGAAGAGGTCCAATTCTTGGGTCACATTGTCAATAGTCAAGGGATCCACGTTGAACCTGCGAAGATCGAAGCTGTTAAGAGTTTTGTTACACCCAAGAATCCGTCTGAAGTCCATTCTTTCCTCGGACTGGCAGGCTATTATCGCCGTTTTATCGAAGGTTTTTCCAAAATCGCCGTACCGCTTACCTCTCTTACGCACAAGGACAAGCCTTTTGTTTGGGGAACCAAACAGGAGGAAGCCTTTCAAACTCTCAAGACTATGCTTTGCAATGCTCCCGTGCTCTCACTGCCCGACGGAAACGACAACTTCGTAGTTTATTGCGATGCCTCAAACCTTGGTCTTGGTTGTGTCCTCATGCAACGAGATAAGGTTATCGCGTACGCTTCTCGACAGCTCAAGATCCACGAGAAGAACTACACCACACACGACCTCGAGCTTGGCACAGTTGTTTTTGCGTTAAAGATTTGGCGACACTACCTTTATGGTACCAAGTGTACGATCTTCACCGATCATAGGAGCCTACAACATATCTTTGACCAGAAGGAACTGAATATGCGTCAATTCTGGTGGGTAGAACTGCTCAATGATTACGACTGTGAGATTCGTTACCATCCAGGCAAAGCAAACGTCGTTGTCGATGCTCTCAGTCGACGAAGCTACTTGCTTAGCGTTCGAAATTCCCAAGCCCAGTTTAACCTCGAAGCTCTTATCCGTGACGCGCAGCATGCTTGTTTTACCGAGCTAACTCTAAAGAAGGAAAGGATTCTAGACGATGGCGCCCAACTCGAGAATAAGTCGAATGGTATCTTTCGTTATTTGGACCGAATTTGGATTCCCAAGCGTACGAACTTGCGACAACTTCTGATGGATGAAGCCCACAAATCTCGATATTCCATTCATCCCGGTGCTGACAAGATGTACCAGGACATGCGCAACAAGTACTGGTGGTCGGGCATGAAGAATGATATCGCTATCTACGTTTCGAAATGCCTGACCTGTTCCAAGGTCAAGGCTGAGCATCAAAGACCCTCTGGCTTACTCGTCCAACCCGAGATCCCGATGTGGAAATAGGAGAGTATAGATATGGACTTCATAACAAAACTTCCGCGTACTCAATCTGGTCATGATAGCATTTGGGTTGTGGTTGACCGTTTGACTAAGTCAGCTCACTTCCTGCCAATACGAGAAGACTATAAGGTAGAAAGATTAGCCCGAATCTACACCAACCAGATCATTCGTCGACATGGGACGCCTCGCGACATCATCTCTGACCGCGATGGTCGGTTTACCTCGCGTTTTTGGGAAACGTTTCAATCTGCTCTCGGTACTACTCTTAATCTAACTACCACTTTCCATCCCCAAACCGACGGTCAGACTGAAAGAACAATTCGCACCCTTGAAGACATGCTCCGTTCGTGTGTCATAGATTTCGGTGGTAATTGGGATGCGTACTTACCTTTGGTCGAATTCTCGTACAATAACAGTTATCATTCTAGCATACAAATGGCATTATTTGAGGCTTTATACGGAAGGAAATGTCGATCGCCTATTGTATGGCATGAGATCGGAGACGCGCAAATTACCGGTCCCGAGCTGTTGCAAGAAACGACTGACAGAATCCTCCAAATTCGAGATAATCTATTGAAAGCTCGGTGCCGACAGAAAAGTTATGCTGATAGATGCCGCAAGCCCCTTGAATTTGATGTTGGCGATCACGTACTCCTAAAGGTTGCACCTTGGAAGGGGGTGATCAGATTCGACAAGAAAGGAAAGCTCGCGCCTCGATATGTTGGACCCTTTAAGATTCTGGAAAGGATTGGAAAAGTGGCCTACAGACTCGAACTACCAGAAGAACTGAGTAACGTCCACCCGACTTTCCACGTTTCGAACCTCAGAAAGTGCTTAGCCGACTTGGAATCACATGTCCCTCTTGAGGACTTACAAGTGGACGAAACATTACACTTCGTGGAAAAGCATGTCGAGATCGTGGGACGAGAAACCAAGGTACTCAGACGCTCACGCATTCCCATTGTGAAGGTTCGCTGGGAAGGCAAACGAGGCGCCAAGTTCACCTGGGAACTCGAAAGCGACATGAAGGTGAAATACCCGCAGTTGTTTGTTGCGGCTAAAGCCTAATTTCGGGACGGAATTCCCTTAAGTAGGGGAGGCTGTAACACCCCGTGTTTCGAAAGTCAAAGCAAAGTCAAGATTGAAGTCAAAGGAAGAAAAGATTGCTAATTGCGATCTGTCACTCCTTACTCAACTACTATTTTGACTTCTTTGACTTGTAATCGAATCTACTTATTTATTTGCTTTAGTTGTATTATGTGGAGTATCTATTAATAATCGAGGTTTAATCGCATATTAATCGACTTATCGCATATCACTATCGAAATCGCAACTCGAATTATGTGTTCTGGATATTGTTTTACGTGTGTGTGCTATATATGTGTTACTTGTGCATGTTATGTTTATGTTGAGGTGTTAATCGCAATCGCAATCTGATGCGTGTGTGGTGTGATATATTTTTAAAGTATACTTTAAGCCCTTTTTACACGTTAGTCAAGTTTTAAATTTATAAAACACGATATTTTACTAACACCAAACACACATATGGGCAAGTGCACCCATCGTGAGCGTAGTATAGTGTTGGTAAGATACCGAGGTCCTCCAAGGACACAAGAGCTTTTAGTACCGGTTTATCCTCAACGTCTAATCAAATCAAAAAGTTAGAAAAAGATTTTAAACTAGAAAAATAAAAACTAACTAAAATGCTGAAAAATAAAATAAAAATAAAAACAGATAGACAAGATGAATCACTTGGCTCCGACTCGTGTTTAGTGTAACCTTTGATTATTTCCGCACTTTTGCATTTTTTAAGAGATTATCTTAGTTATTGTAGTAGGCCCCTCTTTTGAAGGTGACGTTACCCTCAACCAGTAGTTTGAGTCAGCAAGGATACAATCCTAAAGGGTCGGATTATTGAAAGATAATTAATTAAGTTATTAATGCATATTGTGGTAGGCCCCTCTTTTGAAGGTGACGTTACCCTCGG
This sequence comes from Helianthus tuberosus, assembly GCA_030545235.1. Classification (NCBI taxonomy): domain Eukaryota; kingdom Viridiplantae; phylum Streptophyta; class Magnoliopsida; order Asterales; family Asteraceae; genus Helianthus; species Helianthus tuberosus. Next base: position 37,965,932 of record CM060436.1, read on the forward strand.
CTAAGTAATCTGAGTCAGCAGGGATACAGTCCTAAGTAGCCGAGTTAAAGTATTAATAGTAGCTTACATATGAGGGGATCAAAGAGTTTGGAACCCTGCCATCCAATACCGGTGGGTATTGAAGGAGGTCCTACTAAATTTGACCCAGGTCCTTGCAGGATCTATACACTGAACAAGGCAAGACTCTTACCAAACCGTCCCCTTAACCCCCGACCAGGTAGCCAACATACCTCCATATAGACCGTGGAGATATGAATGATGAAAATCTTTTATTTTATATAGACAGTAAAATAATGCCAAGACACCACGGATAAACGATAAGGAAGAATCACCTTCAACATAAGAAACTAGTTATTAAAGTCATTAATACATACCCAAGTAAAAAGTGAGAAAAGATTAAAAATAAAAAGTATTAAACTAGACACTTGTCTTCACCAAGTGATGTAAGAGACTTAGGCAAACATGGCCTTTGATTGTCAAGAACTCTTATGATCAATCTTGGATCCCAAGACGACTCACACACTCTATGACGGACAATGGATAATGGTGGTGGATGATGGTGTTGTGATGGTGGTGGGTGGTGGGTGAAGTGTGAGAGAGGTGGTGTGCCAAGAGATGGTTTGCAAATTAGCCAAGCACCCCTATTTATAGCCTGAACAGCAGCTCGGGCACGGCCCCGTGTCCATCCTCCTTCTCTTCCTTCATTAATTGCAGTTTGTCTGCATTAGTTGACCACGCCCCCGTGTCCGTTGGGCACGCCCCCGTGTGCAGAAGCGTATCTGTACTATCAAGATTTCCCCAGATTCTGCGAATCTTAGAGTTGACCACGGCCCCGTGTCCGCTGAGCACGGCCCCATGGTGGGCGATATAAGCTTCTACAGCTTTGTCTTTTCTGTTGGCACTTGGGCACGCCCCCGTGTTCACTGGGCACGGGGCGTGTTCAGTCTTTTGTTCTCTTGATTTTGCTTGGGAAGATGATGTCGGGGGGTCGGGCATGCCACGTTTGTTCCTTTTCTTGTATTTATGTTAGATTTAGCTGCCTTTTTGCTTCTTTTGTTAATTTGAGCTCATTTAATCCTGAAAATACAAAAGGAAGACAAAAACACACTTTTTCCAACATTAGTACTAAAAATGGGTTAGTTTTATGCCACAATTGATGTAATTTATATGTTGCATTTTGCACACATCAAATACCCCCACACTTGAATCTTTGCTTGTCCTCAAGCAAAACTCTTTATAATGTGGCTTTACACTCCCAAATGGAATGGGTAGAAGAGAAGATTTTAGGCTTGTCATAGAGTGTCGGGATTTCCAAGATTCTTTATTAAGTTTTATTTTTATTTATTTATAATCCTATTCGTCATGATTTATTTAAAACATTACATAAGATAAATTACTTATTAGGGCATAACATGCCTTTTTAAAATTCCATTTATATACAAGTTCATATACCTCACGGGGATCACTCAACACTCGGCCGAAGATGTATTTTAGTGAATCACTCGAGAGCGGCATAGAACTTACTCCTACCATAGGCTTGCCAAGCAATCAATCCTCCTCCTTTTTAACTATACACCTTTGTAAATATCAAGAGGACTTTTGGGGTGAAGGGTTAGGCTTGGGTTAAAGGTAGGTGGTTGGTTAGTAGAAAAGGGCGAAAAACGTAAAAAGCGTCGGTTTTCGTAAGACTTTTTATTTTTGAAATTTTTATTTTGATGAAGCTATTATTCAAACAAAGTTATTTTTGATAAACTTGTTTGTTTAATTCTCTTTTGCTTCATCATCACCAAAATCAATTTTTTTTTTGAAAAGTCATAAGAAAAACCGAGTTTGTTACTAAAATAAAGGGTTAAAAATAAAAAGGTTTTGGTGGGTGAAAGGGTGTTTGTTTTTGGGTTAAGAAATGAAAAGGTTTAGGCTCAAAGGGGTTAACTAAGGGGATTTTGGGTAGGTGGTAAAAAAAAAGAAAAATAATGGTGTAGAAATAAAAAGGGTTAGTCCTAATGCCTCCATCATTTACTTACTCGGGTTTAAGTTGGTAAGGACAGGGAATGTATCGTCGTGGCAAGTTCTAGAGTCATAAGAACCAAGCGGCTATTCACACAAGAAACGAAAAATGAGCATTTAGTTTAAAGATATGTATTTGTATGTTCAATAAAGGCTCAAAAACTCACTTTTGTGGGAATGGGTTTTTATGTGATCAAGTATATATAATCAAATTTTAACTAAACTTGTCATGCCGTTTCATAATTTTCTTATGTTGGTTCTTTTTATCACGACGCTATCAGTTGTAAATTTGTAAAATTATAACCTTTTTAGAATTTGAAATTCCCAAGTTAAACCTAGACAGGTTAAAAAAATGAAAAATTTTCGAAAAAATTTGGGGTGATTAGCGGTTCCAATAGAGTTTTGTGTAAGGCTTGTAATTAGGACTTGCAAGATTCAAGGTTGTAGCATCCTCCCACACTTAAATTACACATTGTCCTAAATGTGTCCCAAAAATAAATTTTTAGGTTGATTGAATGTGTAAAAAGGTGTGAAAAAGCAAAAATTTGTGTTACTGGGCGTCTGGACACAGCCCCGTGGTGTTCGGGCACGGCCCCATGTTCAGATTGCTAGTAACAAAATATGTAAAAAGAAACAGAAGCCTGGACACGGGGGCGTGTTGGGTGAACACGGCCCATGTCCAGTTACCTGAACTGGGCATTTTCTGCAGATTGTGCAGCACAGATCCGTGTTGGGCGGGCACGGCCCGTGCTGAACTTGCTGTAATGAAGAAAATTTTGTCGGATGGCTCTGTTTTCGTGCATGGGGTGCTGGTTCAAGTTTCCCTTGTTATCCTTCACCATCCCGAGTGTGTTTTATCCATTACAACATCATCCAAACACCAAATTAGCTAAAACCCATCATTCATTAAGTCATAGAGAGAATTACTTAATAGTCCTAAAAATTGGAAAACAAAATAAAAGTTAAGGGTCCAAAATTAGATAGGTCAAGTGATACGTAAAGTCATCCTAGGGAGCTCTACTTCTACAATAAGAACCAAAATTCTAGAAATAGTTCTCCGGTATTTAAAAGTTTTGTAGAACCCCAAGCCGAGCGGTGTTCCTTAGATGTTGCTAGAGCCATTCTTCTATCTCTCTCGGGAGGAAGGAGGCGGCTTCATTTTCCTCAACATCTTGTGGAGGGGGAGTTACACTAATCGGAACCCCTTGTAGTATGTCTCGAGGGGGTTCCGGATGTATGGCGTACCATTCGGCTGGAAGGATGACTTCCGGTACCACATTCCATGCCCTTTGGGTGATAATTGGTACCAAAGGAGGAGAGGCGAGAATGTTCAACCTTTGGTGCAAAAGGTTGACTTCTCGGAGACATCCTTCTAGTCCCAGCGTCAGATGATTAATACGGTCGACCAATGCTTCTTCTACCCCCGTTATCTCATCAATGGCCTCTCTTAAGGCGTAAACGTAGTTTACAAGAGAATCTTCAACCGTTGATGACCTTCTCCCTTGTTGGTTGTTTCTGGAGTGCGACGAAGATGTTCCGCTAGTTCTGCTCGCCATTTTGAGAAAACATACCGAAAAGAGTTCAACTTTATGGGACCAGTACCTCGGACACGGCCGCGTGTTCAGGTATCTGCAGATTTTTGGAACAAGGAATCTTGGAGTTTTAATTTGTTTTCGTGATTTTTAAAACGTTTTTAAACAGAAACAACTTAAAACATTGTTGTAGAACTTATTTTTAACACGATTCCATGAATAAAAATCTAACAAACACCTCAATAAAGCTTGAAATTATGGAGGTCTCAAGCTTTAATGGAAGTATAAGGAAAAATTGAAGAAGATGATAGTGGATAAAAGAGGAAATGTTGGTGCATTCATCTGTCGACTTCGTATTATATCGAGTCTCGGGTTCGTTGCGGATTTGAACAAACATGACATCATATATGTGACATCATAAGTGACATCACATATATGACATCACATGTGACATCATGAGACATGAAATATGGAATTGAAAGTGTAACCGTTTGAAGATGGTTCCGTTTGAAGAAGGTTCTGTTTGAAGCATGTTGTGTCCGTTTGAAGGGTGTCATGTCACCTTCAAACGAAAGGGTCCTTTCCTATAAATACCTCATGTCTTGAATTCATTTGTAACTTTTCGGCTTGTGCAACGAAGTGCTGCCGAAGTGTTGTCAGGTTGTAAATCATTGTGAAATCAATCATACAACAGTTTAAAGAGTGAATCTTGCTGAATTGAACTTTACACGTCTGTTTTCGCCTTTCGTGTTGAGATAAACTCTTCTGATCGACTCGTTCGGGTCTGAAAACGATCCTACAAGTGGTATCAGAGCTCAGGAGGAAGAGTTCATACCAATTCAGCCGCTAATTCTGATTTTCTACACCTTCTTTCAAAATTGAAAAATTTTTCACGGTTAAAATCGGCTAAAACTTTCACAATGTGTGCGTAATTGTGTTTTAACAAACCCTTGAGAATATCAGTTCAAAATTCGTCGTAAAAGTGGTAAAAATGGACTGAAAACTGGTTTCTGTTTGAACGAAGTATATGTGGTCCGTTTGAAATCTGACCCTATCGTTTGAATCTGACCTATCCCGTTTGAAAGCAGCCATCCCGTTTGAGGTTATCGTTTGAATCTGACCTATCCCGTTTGAAAGCAGCCATCCCGTTTGAGGTTGTCGTTTGAAATTGACCGATCCCGTTTGAAATTGGTGCTTCAGTTTGAAATTGATCCTATTCCGTTTGAAAACATCATTTGAAAACGAGAGTCCGTTTGAATGGTGGCATTCCGTTTGAACAAACCGCTTGAAAGGTGCATCGAGTTGTGTGAAACAAAAAACGAGGTTGTCAGTTTTTGCATGTGAAAGAGATTATCAGTTCATGAAAGAATTATGTGTGAATGTGAATATATCGGTTTATGTGTGCATATGAATATATCGGTTTATGGGTAGATGTGATTCTCGTAAATTGTTCTCAAGTTTTGTCGGCCATATCAGTTTGCATGTGAATTGAAGTTGTCTGTGCAATCATAGTGTCTTGTGATTCCAAATAGTCAGACTTCACGTGATTCATAGTCGCAGCCCAAATCAAATAGTGTTAGCCCACTACAGTGTTTACGGCCCAAGTACATTGTTTGAATTTTAATTGTTGAAGTCTTATTGTGCGGCCCAGTTGAATCAATTATTTTTTCGGCCCATTCAATCTGATCACACGGTTTGATTTCAGTTGGCAAAGTCATTTGAAAGGGTCAAGGTCGTGTCTTTGTGAACCAGGTCATTGGAAAAGGTGTTTCACTAGGTGAACCAGTTCGTTTGAAAGCTTGTGTGAGAAATCATTTGATATTCGAATTATGGACGAAGAATTTTATAACGCATTCGCTACCCCGGTTACCCCGATGAGTATTGCACAGAACACGATGTTGGAGAACGAAACGGGAACTATGCAAAAACCGCCCAAACTAATGAACATCGAAGAATATAAGGGTTGGGAAGGTCGTTTCGAGAACTGGGTACAAGCAAATTATCTGGATGCTTGGGAATGTGTAGAGACAAAATATATTCGACCGACGAATGATGATGAAGAGTTTGTTCCAATTAAAGATCTAAGCGCTGATGCTAGAAATAAATACAAAGATGAGAAAATGATGCTAAGTCTTCTACAACAAGCAGTGAAAGAAGATATCTTGGTTCTCTTGCAACATAATGGAACTTCATATTCGATTTGGAAAGCATTAAGGTCAAAGTTCCATGGAAGCCAAGAGATGGTTAAAAACAAGAAATCGCTTTTGAAGAAAGAGTTTGATTTGTTTCGTGGATTGAAGAATGAGAGCACAAGGCAAATCATTGAGAGATATTGCAATCTGCTAGCTAACATGAAGAGATTGAGCATCGAGAAAGACAATGAAGAGTTGATCGAAAAGCTTGCTGATGCATTGCCACACGAGGCTTGGGGCACTTATCTCATGATGCTCAGAAACAAGAAAGGTTTTAGCAGCTTAACACTGAGCAAGTTCATTGAAAAGATTGAAGCTCAGGAAATGGAGCAGAGAAAAGTCTTGAGAATGAAAGATTTCGACGGTGAACAAGACATCGGTCTTTACTACAAAGGTGGTGTTAGTGATAAATCCACCAACTTGTCACCGAAGATTCAAACAGCTTTCAATGCAAAGAATTCATCTGATAGTTCATCCAAAGGATCAAGCAGCAACACAAGTTTTTCATCATATCCATCTTTTGATCCGAGCGTTTCAACAACAAGAAATGGCAAAAAGCTTCAATGCAACATTGTATTGAACATTGAAAATAATCAGGAATATTCTGAAGAGTTAGTAAAAAGCCATATGTCTTTATTGGGAACTGTTCTTGAATCTTATGGTAGTTTTGTTGCAGGTCGAATCGGGAATCCAATGCTGACAAAGGAAGATTACGACCAGATCGATGCTGAAGAGATGGAACTGATGGACATAAAATGGTGCTTGGCCAGCGTGTTGAGGAGAGCTGAGAAATTCAAGCAAATCACTGGAAGAGATGATCTTCATGAGGCTGGTGTTTCTACTTTAGGTTTTGACAAATCTAAAGTCACTTGTTTTCATTGCAGGGAAAAGGGTCACTTCAAGAGGGAGTGCACTAATCGCGAAGCAAGTGGAGCTCAGAATCCTTTTAACAACAACAATGATTACTACCGAAAAGCCATCTACCATCAAGTTGCTCAGCAACCAACTCAACAACATCAACATCAGGCACAAACTGCACATGGAAGAAATGTGATTGAAGATTCATCAAAGAGAGCTTGTATGGTGAATCAAGATGAGAAGAATACATCATCAGGGTTCAAGTGGGATAAGTATATTTCATCTGATGCAAAAGCCTGTGTGATTGATCAAGATGATGAAAAGATGCTTGAAGGGTTTAGCTGGGAAAATTTTACATGGGATGATTATATTCCAGATCAAACTCCAGCTCACACAGCTTTTGTTGCTAGGATTGAAGAAGATAGTGATGATGATCGTGAGTATTGGTCAAAGAAAATGGCAGATCATTTGAAAATGATGGCAGAAAGTGACAGTGAAGATGAAAAAGTTAAAAAGAAAAAGAAAAAGGTCAAGACTCCAGTTAGCAGTGATGACGAAAAAGTTCCAGTGATTAAAAGGAAAGTAAAGGTTGAAGTTCCTAAATTCAAGGTTGATGAAGAAGTCGATGCTAAAAAGATTCCGGTGAAATGTGAAAACTGTGAAGCCATAAAAAAGCAGAACAACACATTGATCTATAACTTGAACAGTTTAAAGGAATCTTATGATGTGTTGAACAAAGCAATGAATCAATACAATCAAACAAGTGAAGAACAGGCAACAGCGATGAAAACACTTCAAGGAGCTTTCATGATAAAGCAAAAAGTGGTGAACAACTAAATTGAGAAGTGTGCTGTGCTAGAACAGAAGCTGGAATTGCAAAGAATTGAGACTGAAAGAGTAAACCGTTTATTGAAAAGTTACTCATGTACTTCTTATGTCATTGACAGGATTTATCCAACTGTTGAAGGTATGAAGGCATTTGAAGAGGATGAAGTAACTGAAGAAAAGAATGCTGAAAAGGTTTCTGAACAAAGGACTCCAGAAGAGAAGACTGAAAAGAAGAGTGACACAAAGAAAAAGACTGACAAGAAAAATTCTGGTAAGAAACAAGGTGTCAGTTACAACAAGTGTCCACCCCCACTGGAAAATGGATATTTGCCTAGAAATCCAAATTCTGAAAGAGTCCAGAAGGCTACAAACTTACAATGGGAGTCGGAGTCGTCAGTCAAGTTGCCAGAAAATATTGATGTGACTTTTACATCATCTGATACTGATCATGAGTCCGAGTTAATAAACAAAGTCGTTGATCAGGTGTTGGATAAAGATGAAACTGAGGAGTCAAAGTTGGAGTCAAACTCAGAGTCAAAGTCAGAGTCAGAGTCAAAGTCTGGTTCTGAAAATTCAAGTTCGACAGACAACAGTCCAAAATCTTCAGTTAAAAGGGTTTACAACAAAGAATTCCTGTTATCAAAGTCTATTTTGAATGATGAAACGTTTAAAGTTGTATATACTTTGAATGATTCTGACAAATTATATTTTGATGAGGAATTTCCAATAAGAGGTGTCAAACCTGAAATGATTAAAAAGGTTTTCAAACTAACAGAAATTAATATTTCTGAAATAAAAGATTTAAATCTTACTGATAAACCTAAAAAATACACCTCAAGAGTACAACAACGTTTAAATAAGAAAAAAGGTTACAGTTCTGGTTTTGGTTTTCAAAAGAAACCAAACCAAAACCGTAATTTCAAAAAGAAAGGTCTTGGATTTAATCCAACAGAAAAACAGAAAAATGAAAAATATGTTCGTGATTTTAAAGCAAAGATGACATTTGTTTTAGGAACTAGCTCAGAAGAGGAAGAAAAGAAAGAATTCTAGAGGCAGTCAAACAGTGAGTTCCTTGCAAAGAAGCAAGATGACATGAAGAAGATGGCTGAGCAGAAGAAAAATACGAGAACCTGTTTCCAATGCAACAAAGTTGGACATATTGCCAGGGAGTGTTCAAAGGCAATACAATCAAAACAGGGAGTATCACGTAAACTAAAAGAAAAAAGTGGTTGAGTTTGAACCACCAATTGACATAACTAAATTGTTCAAAAATTCAATTTTTGAAATTGGTGAAAGTTCAAACAGATTTAACAAGAAAAGGGCTAATTCTGACAACCAAAAATGGGTTGTTAAAAGGTCTGGTGGTAGCTCTAGCGATGATTCTGATAGGTCGAAATCAGAGGAGCTATCTTCTGGCAATGAATCTGATTCCACAAAATCAGATGAGCCACAGGTTGTTTCAAAAGGAGAAAAATCAGTTCTGACTGTGGATGATGAAAATTTTCCATCACTTCGGACTGAAAATTATAAAAAGAAAATTGGTAAAGTTGAGATTTCAAACCAATTTTATGATGACAAAAAGGTTTTCGATGTTGAAAAGGTATTTAACCCTACTGTGAAACATATTTTTGGAAAAATGATTGACAGGAAGGTCAAAGGAGTAAAGGAGTTTTACGAGAAGAAGACGAAGAAAGATAAAGTTGAACCATCACTGGTTTGTGACTGGGATGGTACATACTACGAACAGTAAGTTTCTGGACTTGCCGGAGCTCCCAGGTTTGTAAGAGTGGAGCATGAATCGGCATCTATCTTTTTTGGTTGGTAATTTTTACAAGTGGTACAAATGGTAAAGTACAGGTGATATCATTTAAATTGTTAGTTTTCTATAAATGGTATGATTGGTAGGAAAACCTACAAGTGGTTGAAGAAGATTTACACTTACAAGTGGTAAAATCAAGGACATTAAGTTGTACTTGCATATTCCTACAAGTGGTTAATCAAGGTCATTAGTTTGAACTTGATTCGGCCATACATTCAAGTGATTGTTTGAGAAGCAAGATGATGAACCCCTAACCTATAAATGGTAAAATCATTCAACAAAACTTATTTTCCGGAAAAACCATTTGATTAAAACAAACTTAAGTGTTTTGAAGTTTTGAAATCAATGGGAAAATAGTTTGTTGTGAGGAGGAGTTCTGATTGTTTATGCCAAGTGGATGGCGAATTGAAGCAATTCGATATCGGTTGTTAATTTTTTTGTACAGTTTATTTTTCAAATTTCCTAAAATGTGTTTGCATTTTAGGGGGAGTAAGAAATTTCTGAAAATCCAAAAACATTTGAAAATTTGAAAAAGTCAAAAACATGATAAAATTCAAAATGAGTTTTGTTGTATAGAAGAGGAAATGATAGTACATCAGTGGACGATCACAGCATGCTAAAGAATTGGAAAGTCAAAATGTGATAAACGGTCTCACTGATGATGTGCCAGTAGGTTTTTGCACATTTAGTAGATTGTGACGAGATATAAACCTAAATTCAAACTTGCTTATATCGTGGGGAAACATCTCTCGGATATATGGGTAACCCCCGAAATCTTGTTTGAAAGGTCCCTCTTTCTGAGATATTAGGTCTTTATGCTCAGTGATATCTGGGGTATTATCCCGGGACTTCTGATTTTGCGGAAGCAATGGCCTAGTCCCCGGAGAATACTTTCCGTTTGCTTGAAACATAGCGCCGCCCTCAGCAAATTGATGAAACAATAAAATTGATAGTCATTGTTGTTGTAAAAAAGATCCTCTAAAGGGGACACACCTAAAGTCGAAGCCGTCATCTCTCTGCTGAACGGAAGTTCTGACCAGAGCTCTCACGGCCCTCGCAATTTAATCCCTTTACAGATATCATCTGTGGTATACTCACCTGTAAGACTGAGTATTGGGATCTGGATACGGGAGTATATTCTGAGGTGGGACACGCGATTAAGTTTAAGTGTTTAAGACATTAATCTCGTATCTCGAAACAGTTGAACTTTGTGTGAAAATTTAAGTGGATCAGTATACTGACAATCTAAGTGAATCGTTTAGAACTTAAAATGATTAAAGCTTAACGGTGTTGGTGATTTGTCTCAGAAACTGATATGATCCTCTTACACAAACTCACAAAAATATTGTATGTAAATATTTCTTTACTGTATTTATTTATATTCAAAAATCCAAAAAGATTTTAGTGTGTTTTAGCATAAATTTTGAAAAATTCAAAAAGATTTTCGACAACTGATGTTGGAAAGCTAATTTTCAAAATTCCGAGTGCTAGACATGATGAACAGATGGTTTGGGAGAGTGTGTTGTTTTGAACATAAAAGTGATATATCTTCAAGTGGTTCATCAAAAGATTTACATTGAAAAATCATTCTTTAATTGTATAACTCCTGCAAGTGATTTATTAGATGGTGAGATTGTTTTACAAGTTATCATCAGAAATTTTATTTTTGGGTAGAGAATGTGCAGGATAAAAGCTAGTTGATCTTGGATAGTTGAAAGAGAGCCAGATTCCGATACCTGAGGACTTTGTGATTTCAACATGCCAGACTGCGATCCCAGCATATCGAAAGGGGGAGTCTGAAGATATCCGAGTAGAGATTGTTCGTGGGAAGTCTGTTGATGCTGAAGATGAGAAGGAGATAAAGTTTGAGGATGCTTACACTGTGAGATATTTCAGAGAGCGTTCAGACTGATAAAGACTGAAGATTGTAAAGACTCGACACTTAAGACTCGTCAACATCTGAGGGGGAGTCTGTTGGTGCATTCATCTGTCGACTTCGTATTATATCGAGTCTCGGGTTCGTTGCGGATTTGAACAAACATGACATCACAAGTGACATCACATATATGACATCACATGTGACATCATGAGACATGAAATATGGAATTGAAAGTGTAACCGTTTGAAGATGGTTCCGTTTGAAGAAGGTTCCGTTTGAAGCATGTCGTGTCCGTTTGAAGGGTGTCATGTCACCTTCAAACGAAAGGGTCCTTTCCTATAAATACCTCATGTCTTGAATTCATTTGTAACTTTCTGGCTTGTGCAACGAAGTGCTGCCGAAGTGTTGTCAGGTTGTAAATCATTGTGATATCAATCATACAACAGTTTAAAGTGTGAATCTTGCTGAATTGAACTTTACACGTCTGTTTCCGCCTTTCGTGTTGAGATAAACTCTTCTGATCGACTCGTTCGGGTCTGAAAACGATCCTACAGGAAAGGACAAGAAGGTTGTTGAGAAACTTCTTTTAGAAAATACCTAGGATGGTATGTGAGAAGATTCCCCAAATCTCTGTCCCTGGGATGGTTCAAATGTGCAGGATTCTTGGCTGCATTTATAGAAAACGAAAGCACGCTGCACACGGCCCCGTGTCGGCTGGACACAGCCCCGTGTGCAGGTAGGATCCTGACACATTTTGTTCGTATTCTGATAAAAATCATAAAGGAATCTTTTGGTGGACACGGGGGCGTGTTGACCTGGACACGGCCCCGTGTCTAGAAGCGGTCTTATGGAGTTTTCCTATTTTTAAGGAATTTATCCAGATCGGGCGGTTCCTTACTGGATGGAACAAGCCCAAAGTGCCTAAGATACCTAAATTGATCAAGATTAAGACGAGAACGCAAGAGGTTATCGGTGAGGGTGATTCCTATGCTATATGTAGGTGGACAAGTCCAACCCTTTTCCGGACTCTCGTTAAAGAAGGTGTATGCCGAATCGCTCAGGTCTATGTATGCATCGAACGAAGTCGATGGGGAGTCCTTCACGGCACAATCGACACAGGGATGACTATCGCTCAAGTCCTCGCTAGAGTTAGAGGTAACATCGGGAACAACAAAGTTGTTCGAATGCGATCCCAACAATTCTTCTTGGTTATCGTCTTGAGATAAATTATCGAAATCTATCCTAAGTTCTTTTAACCAATTAAGAATTAGATCTTCCAATTGAAATAGTTCATCAAGAAGCATTTCTCCTAGAAGATCCGGTTGAGAGCATTCGAGGGAGAGATAGGGATTATTTTTACTTTCGCCCCTCTTAAGGCTACAGGAAAATGATGGGTCTATATAATGGGGTTTATAATTTAGAAAATAACATTCTAATTCTTTATGGGAGCCGCCACATATTTGACACCACGTACCATAAGAGTGTCGAAAGTAAAAAATATCAGTATCACTCATGTTTGTGTCAGAAATTACCAACCGTCGGGATCTTACGGTTCTGTTTTCAGTAACTGAATCTTGGGCACGGGGCGTGTTGAGTGGGCACGGCCCCGTGTTCAGCTTACTGTCTGACTTAAAACAGGATTGCCAGTTCCAATGATTGGGCACGGGGCGTGTTCAGTGGGCACGGCCCGTGCTGAGTTCTGCAGAAGCTGAAAAATTAAGAAAAATCCTAAAAAAAACAGAAAAATTAGAAAAAACGATTAGACCGTTGATTCCTAACTTTCTTAAAATCTTTGTGTCCCTGGCAGCGGCGCCAAAAACTTGATGCGTGTGTGGTATGATATATTTTTAAAGTATATTTTAAGCCCTTTTTACACGTTAGTCAAGTTTTAAATTTATAAAACACGATATTTTACTAACACCAAACACACATATGGGTAAGTGCACCCATCGTGTTACGACCCCCGACCCCACCCTGGATGGAATCGGGAGCCGCGAGCAGCCAAGTGGTACCGGTGGTTATTTTGAAAGCATTGCAGCGGAAATTTCATCAGGACCGTGAGTTAGGAAAAATATCAGAGTTTAGAAAACACCGGATTTTATTTATTAAATAGATGGGATAAACCCATGTTTTGAAAGGTAGCTTTAATATAGGATAAATCCGAATACATAAAACAACTTTTCTTAATTTAATTCAATTGATAAATTAAGCCACTTCTGTAAGCCTTTTTGGTGCTGTATCCAACTCTTATTCCGATCTACTGTAATTACCTGAAACGCGTTTTAAAAACATTTGGTCAACGGGAAATACTGGTGAGTTCATTCAGTTTGTACGAAAATGACACATAGTTATAAATTACAGCATAAGAGCGATTACAATAGCTTCTATCTTATTTTTATCTGGCGTCGTGTCGCCTCCTAGTGACGATGGTCATGCCACTATTGGGTCCTTTCACCCAAGTAGTGACGATTATCACTGTTAGGATTTATTAGCCTAACCGTGAGAAATTAGTAATGTGCACAATACCCCACTAGCCAGTGATTCAAGATAACCACGACTTAATCCCTGTAATTATAACTTTTGAAAATACTTGGAGTATTGTAAAACATTATTGATAAAAAGAGAATGACTCACCTTATAAGCATGTAGTATTGATTTAACAAGTTTCTTGATTCTACTCCTTCTGATAATTAAGCATACACTTTATGGTTTTGAACCTTCTGATGATTAAGCATCCATTTTGATTGTAAGAGTATGGTGTAGAGTTTCGGGTAGTTAAACATTTAGTTTAACAGAGTGGAATACGTATTAGTGTAAAACCACATCAAACCTAATGATGGTTACGAGATCCGAACCTTAACGAACTCACAAAGTATAGTACTTTGGCATCCGTTTAACGAACTCACAAAGTGTAGTACTTTGGCATCCGTTAGTTGGTTCCTGAATCGATTGGACAGATAATCGCTTTTGTGATTATTGGTTAGAACACCAACGTATAGAGAGAAGAATAGAAGGAATGAGCAAAGGAAAATGAATCCTAAGCTTCCTATTTATAGCCAAGGGATAAGTCTTACCCCTATATAGAATTTTCCTAGGTGTTATCTTCCTTAGTTGAACCTTCCCTAGATAAAACCTTCATTAGATAAGACTTTCCTTAGATAAAACCTTCCTTAGATAACACCTACCCCATATATATCTATTTTTTCATGTATATCTATTTAGGTGTTTAATAAATCTTACTTAGCTGATTAATTAATCATACTTAGCTTAATTAATCTTGCTTAGCTTAATTAATCTTGCTTAGCTTAATTAATCTTGTTCAACTAATTAATTAATCATACTTAACTTAATTAATCATACTTAACTTAATTAATCTTACTTAGCTGATTAAGTTTAACTTATCTATTAAGGTTTCTTAACCGCTAAGTTATCTTAACTACTAAGTTTACTTAACCTCTAAGTTTTCCTTAACTATTAAGTTTACTTAATCGCTAAGTATTCTAGCTTAGTAGCTCCCTGATTACAAGTTCTAATTTCTAGCTACAACGGAACTCGTATTAGTGTATTAACTTAATTCAACTTTAACGATAATCACGAGATCAAAACCCTCACAACGAATGACAAAATGCAATACTTAAACATCCATCGAATTCACGACGAATGACAAAGTATAACCCTAATTTGGGCAGCACTTAAATATCCATCGGATAGTTTCAATCGATCGGATAAAGTATCGTACCAGTGATTAGAGTTATTACCCTAATAACGGGCAGCGTTTTCGGGATTTAGAAGGTATAATCCCGAGCTACTATTTACTATAATAAAAGCTGAAGGAAAGAAAAGAATTGAGCAGTTTAAAACGTAGCAGTGATTGAGTTAATACCTTGTATCGTAGCAGCGTTTCCCTAAGAAAAATCACGATTTGAGCAGTATAACTTCCTTTTTGAAAGAAATTTTCGACACAGGAGCAAAGTCCCATGTCCAGGCTATTTATAGTTGAAAAATGGGTTTTACGCGGCCCGCGTAACCCACACTTAAACTTTACGCGGCCCGCGAGGGGCCCTAGTCTACGTGTAGGCTTGATGGGTCACGAGTAGGGTTGACACGCATGCAACACGTGACCCGAAAAGCTTATCCGGTCAAACTTAAGTTGACACGGCCCGCGTGGGGTCTCCTTATGCTTTACGCGGCCCGCGTGAAAACCAAAAACCTTGTTTTCTTGGTTTTTCATGCACGTTAGGGTTTCAGGGTCCGGGTTTTCACTTACGGGTCATTTTGGGACATTTTTGAAGGTCCTTACATCCTCCCCACCTTGTTTTAAATCTCGTCCTCGAGATTTGGGCTACGATATCTCTTTTAGAGTTATGTCATGTTTTAGTCAATAAGAACAGTTTTAAGATACGTTCAAATGAATACGTGTTTTTCAACAAATAGGGCTCAATGGTTTAACTGAATTAGTTCAAGAAGTCGATGTCAAATGAGATGAAATGATATAGTTTTCTAAGGTGATTAGGTTCAAGTCAAAAGAGATATATGATCAATAGATGTGAATGTTTACAAGTTGTGAATGATTTTTAGAAACAATAGAATTCACTGTCAATAGAAAATTTACTTTGATTGTCAACTGAGGAAGACTTAGAATCAACAAGCTCGAATGAAATAGAAGTACGAAAATGATTTGTCAACTGAGAAAAAGCAATGGGTTGACATTTATCGAATCACAAGGATACACCGATATACAACAGAGTTTAGTGTATCATTGTCTTAACACATAGTTGTATTAAGACCACTTTCAAGGATGAGTCAAGCGAAAGGTATATATAGATTAGCTCAAGCTACAGGTTTATAGCGACGCCACAAGGTGTCGTAGTGATTGAAATAACGGTGACTGAATGAGTTCACCATGCTTGAAACCAAATGAAAGTTTAACGAAGTAAATCCGAATGTTTGTTTCAAACAATCTAGTAGGATTTTTGATTGAAAATGAAACAATTGAATAATGTTTTTTGATCGAAAAGATCAATAAATGCTTGATCGATGTTGTAGGAACTGTTAAGAGATACACTGAGATATGACATAAATTTGTGTATAGGATAAATCAACAAAGCGGATTCAATATACATGAATAATTAAATCCGTATATGATGTGTGCAAACAAGATTAGCGCAAGCTTCAATTTTGTGAAAACGTCACCACAAGGTGATCATGATCAAAGAAACGATTCAATGAAGTCGAAGACCAAATAAGCATGTTATGGTTCAAAACAAATGAAGTGCTTGTTTTGAAGATGATGGCTTCAAAGGCGAGCAAGTTCGAACAATTGAACCTGGTTTAAACAAAACGAGTTTTTGTATTAATAAGAAAGTTCGGACATGGTCACAACAAAAACCATGTATGCCAAAGGAAATTGAGTTTTTCAAGAATTTAATTGACTCGATATCAAAGAGTCATTGTTTTGCAATAATGCGTTTCACAGTGCAAAAATCAAGTATAGCGAAATGATATTTGAGTTTGGATAAAACAAAAAATTGGAATGAAGCCCTCCAGTGGTCTTCATAAATTAAACGAACCACATGCGCAACAAACAGTGCATGTGTAACGTGTGGATTTACCAAGAAATGAAATAGATCAATATTTGCTACTATGAAAGAAATCTTCATGGTATGATGACCATTAGGAGGAGTAGCAATGCAAAAGTCTATTCACAGAGGTCAGAATTTTAACAAAAGAAATTTAAGAATTTTATCTGGAAATTTTGGGTGATAACCGTTGTTAATTGACATTACCAGGGAATGTCGAATAAAATGAAATAGGGAATTTGCAAAGGTATGTTACTCCTTTTGCAGCGTTAAGAATTGGATTAGACTATGCACCAATTGTTGTGAAATCTTGTGCTATCGTACCTCAGCAAGATTCATGTTGTTTGTAGGATCACGTGGCCAAGTGCTGCTTTTTGATTAGTAATTCTTCCACTGACGGGATTCGCATTGGTGTCGTCATGCCCAATTATATTTTCAAAAGGCCTTGCCTTGAAAGTCGTGTGTGATATACTTCGACGTCCGCTGTCGTATAGTTTAAGTTTCATGTGTTTTCTTGTGCACTAGCACAACTTTACATGCTTCTTACTTGCGTTAATAGTTTATGGTAACACATTGGAAATTCTTTATACTTTTGATGGCGTCCCAACTTAAAGGGTTTCCATTGTTTATATTGTCGCACGAGTTACGAGGCAGATGATCAAACGAAATAATGTTTGATATCGGAATTATAGATATATGCAAGAGATTCCTGATAAAGAAATTTAGATTTATTATTGACACATATGCTTGTGCTTTATTCTTAATTGACTTTTGGCATTCCTTATAGATATACATATCTATATAATCATATATTTCACATGCTGTAATATACATACCCTTCACAAGGTCAATGTATTTAACAGATTCTTATTTCCAAAAACAAGTCAGATATCAGGTCATGATACTATTTAGGGAAATCTTGTCACTTGTTTGACATATTATATACCCCGTCTTATCCGGTTCTCGCCGGAGAGGCAACCCCATTATATCCGGACAAGCTGGAGAGTCTGCGACACCATACCCAGTCTTGCCGGAGAAGAAATTTATATTTCCCATAAATAGTATTTTTCTTAAATCATGATTTGGAAAGTGCATTATGACTTTCAACAAAGAAGAAGGAAATTAGTATTCACCTGACGGATCATATTCTAGAACAAAGTAGTACCAATAAATAAGAAATAACAGTGGTCAAGGGTTATTGCTTATTTATTATACTTGCAACGTTTTAGTTATCATCCTCACGGCATACCAAAACCCCTCACACTTTATTTATACAAGTATTTAGCTTATCTCGGAGCTTATACTAAGGCATATTTTCTTAAGTTCAAGTCTAAATGCTATCATGTGTGCTACCAGTTAATAGTAATTTCCTAACTCTTTTATTTAAGCTTAGGTATTATTATCACAACACCTATTGGTTTAAATCTGTGGCTCTGATACCACCTTCTGTCACGACCCCCGACCCCACCCTGGATGGAATCGGGAGCCGCGAGCAGCCAAGTGGTACCGGTGGTTATTTTGAAAGCATTGCAGCGGAAATTTCATCAGGACCGTGAGTTAGGAAAAATATCAGAGTTTAGAAAACATCGGATTTTATTTATTAAATAGATGGGATAAACCCATGTTTTGAAAGGTAGCTTTAATATAGGATAAATCCGAATACATAAAACAACTTTTCTTAATTTAATTCAACTGATAAATTAAGCCACTTCTGTAAGCCTTTTTGGTGCTGTATCCAACTCTTATTCCGATCTACTGTAATTACCTGAAACGCGTTTTAAAAACATTTGGTCAGCAGGAAATACTGGTGAGTTCATTCAGTTTGTACGAAAATGACACATAGTTATAAATTACAGCATAAGAGCGATTACAATGGCTTCTATCTTATTTTTATCTGGCGCCGTGTCACCTCCTGGTGACGATGGTCATGCCACTATTGGGTCCTTTCACCCAAGTAGTGACGATTATCACTGTTAGGATTTATTAGCCTAACCGTGAGAAATTAGTAATGTGCACAATACCCCACTAGCCAGTGATTCAAGATAACCACGACTTAATCCCTGTAATTATAACTTTTGAAAATACTTGGAGTATTGTAAAACATTATTGATAAAAAGAGAATGACTCACCTTATAAGCATGTAGTATTGATTTAACAAGTTTCTTGATTCTACTCCTTCTGATAATTAAGCATATACTTTATGGTTTTGAACCTTCTGATGATTAAGCATCTATTTTGATTGTAAGAGTATGGTGTAGAGTTTCGGGTAGTTAAACATTTAGTTTAACAGAGTGGAATACGTATTAGTGTAAAACCACATCAAACCTAACGATGGTCACGAGATCCGAACCTTAACGAACTCACAAAGTATAGTACTTTGGCATCCGTTTAACGAACTCACAAAGTGTAGTACTTTGGCATCCGTTAGTTGGTTCCTGAATCGATTGGACAGAACATCGCTTTGGTGATTATTGGTTAGAACACCAACGTATAGAGAGAAGAATAGAAGGAATGAGCAAAGGAAAATGAATCCTAAGCTTCCTATTTATAGCCAAGGGATAAGTCTTACCCCTATATAGAATTTCCCTAGGTGTTATTTTCCTTAGTTGAACCTTCCCTAGATAAAACCTTCACTAGATAAGACTTTCCTTAGATAAAACCTTCCTTAGATAACACCTACCCCATATATATCTATTTTTTCATGTATATCTATTTAGGTGATTAATAAATCTTACTTAGCTGATTAATTAATCATACTTAGCTTAATTTATCTTGCTTAGCTTAATTAATCTTGCTTAGCTTAATTAATCTTATTCAACTGATTAATTAATCATACTTAACTTAATTAATCTTACTTAACTTAATTAATCTTACTTAGCTGATTAAGTTTAACTTATCTATTAAGGTTTCTTAACCGCTAAGTTATCTTAACTACTAAGTTTACTTAACCACTAAGTTTTCTTTAACTATTAAGTTTACTTAATTGCTAAGTATTCTAGCTTACTAGCTCCCTGATTACAAGTTCTAATTTCTAGCTACAACGGAACTCATATTAGTGTATTAACTCAATTCAACTTTAACGATAATCACAAGATCAAAACCCTCACAACGAATGACAAAATGCAATACTTAAACATCCATCGAATTCACGACGAATGACAAAGTATAACCCTAATTTGGGCAGCACTTAAACATCCATCGGATAGTTTCAATCGATCGGATAAAGTATCGTACCAGTGATTAGAGTTGTTACCCTAATAACGGGCAGAGTTTTCGGGATTTAGAAGGTATAATCCCGAGCTACTATTTACTATAATAAAAGCTGAAAGAAAGAAAAGAATTGAGCAGTTTAAAACGTAGCAGTGATTGAGTTAATACCCTGTATCGTAGCAGCGTTTCCCTAAGAAAAATCATGATTTGAGCAGTATAACTTCGTTTTTGAAAGAAATTTTCGACACAGGAGCAAAGTACCATGTCCAGGCTATTTATAGCTAAAAAATGGGTTTTACGCTGCCCGCGTAACCCACTCTTAAACTTTACGTGGCCCGTGAGGGGCCCTAGTCTACGTGTAGGCTTGATGGGTCACGAGTAGGGTTGACACGCATGCAACACGTGGCCCGAAAAGCTTATCCGGTCAAACTTAAGTTGACGCGGCCCGCGTAGGGTCTCCTTATGCTTTACGCGGCCCGCGTGAAAACCAAAAACCTTGTTTTCTTGGTTTTTCATGCACGTTAGGATTTCAGGGTCCGGTTTTTCACTTACGGGTCGTTTTGGGACATTTTTGAAGGTCCTTACACATCGTGAGCGTAGTATAGTGTTGGTAAGATACCGAGGTCGTCCAAAGACACAAGTGCTTTTAGTACCGGTTTATCCTCAACGTCTAATCAAATCAAAAAGTTAGAAAAAGATTTTAAACTAGAAAAATAAAAACTAACTAAAATGCTGAAAAATAAAATAAAAATAAAAACAGATAGACAAGATGAATCACTTGGCTCCGACTCGTGTTTAGTGTAACCTTTGATTATTTCCGCACTTTTGCACTTTTTAAGAGATTATCTTAGTTATTGTAGTAGGCCCCTCTTTTGAAGGTGACGTTACCCTCAACCCAGTAGTTTGAGTTCTGCAAGGATACAATCCTAAAGGGTCGGATTATTGAAAGATAATTAATTAAGTTATTAATGCATATTGTGGTAGGCCCCTCTTTTGAAGGTGACGTTACCCTCGGCTAAGTAGTCTGAGTCAGCAGGGATACAGTCCTAAGTAGCCGGGTTAAAGTATTAATAGTAGCTTACATATGAGGGGATTAAAGAATTTGGACCCCCGCTATCCAATACCGGTGGGTATTGAAGGAGGTCCTACTAAATTTGACCCAGGTCCTTGTAGGATCTATACACTGAACAAGGCAAGACTCTTACCAAACCGTTCCCTTAACCCCCGACCAGGTAGCCAACATACCTCCATATAGACCGTGGAGATATGAATGGTGAAAATCTTTTATTTTATATAGACAGTAAAATAATGCCAAGACACCACGGACAAACGATAAGGAAGAATCACCTTCAACATAAGAAACTAGTTATTAAAGTCATTAATACATAACCAAGTAAAAAGTGCGAAAAGATTAAAAATAAAAAGTATTACACTAGACACTTGTCTTCACCAAGTGATGTAAGAGACTTAGGCAAACATGGCCTTTGATTGTCAAGAACTCTTACGATCAATCTTGGAACCCGAGACGACTGACACACTCTATGATGGACAATGGATGATGGTGGTGGATGATGGTGTTGTGATGGTGGTGGGTGGTGGGTGAAGTGTGAGAGAGGTGGTGTGCCAAGTGATGGTTTGCAAATGAGCCAAAGCAGCTCGGGCACGACCCCGTGTCCATTGGGCACGGCCCCGTGTCCATCCTTCTTCTCTTCCTTTATTAATTGCAGTTTATCTGCATTAGTTGACCACGCCCCCGTGTCCGCTGGGCACGCCCCCGTGTGCAGAAGCGTATCTGTACTATCAAGATTTCCCTAGATTCTGCGAATCTTAGAGTTGACCATGGCCCCGTGTCTGCTGAGCACGGCCTCGTGGTGGGCGATAGAAGCTTCTACAGCTTTGTCTTTTCTGCTGGCACTTGGGCACGCCCCCGTGTTCACTGGGCACGGGGCATGTTCAGTCTTCTGTTCTCTTGATTTTGCTTGGGAAGATGTTGTCGAGGGGTCGGGCATGCCACGTTTGTTCCTTTTCTTGTATTTATGTTAGATTTAGCTGCCTTTTTGCTTCTTTTGTTAATTTGAGCTCATTTAATCCTGAAAATACAAAAGGAAGACAAAAAAACACTTTTTCGAACATTAGTACTAAAAAGGGTTAGTTTTATGCCACAATTGATGTAATTTATATGTTGCATTTTGCACACATCACAATCGCAAATCTATCGCATCGCAATCGAATCGCAAACGCTAAACGCAAGTTAATTATAGTGATTGTATGTTAGATATAGTAGTTATGTTATTTGTGTAACTAATGGGAAATACTATCGCATCGCTCACTCGAATCGCATCGCAACGCTCAACACGCGAATCGAAACGACAAAACTCGTCGCACCAGACACCAGGATCGAGTGGCCAACCGATCGAGTGGCCATCTGATCGGATTGCCATCCGATCGGATTGCCATCCGATCGAGTTGCCACCCGATCAGGCTGCCACCTGATCGGATTGCCACCTGATCGACCCGGCACTTCACCACTTTCCTTTTTGGGAAACCCTATCAATACCCACCTGTCACATCATTTGTGATGTGACAGCTCCTTGTTCGACCAACCGCACTCAAGCTCTCTTTTCTATTGATTTCTCTCGATTCTTGTAAGTTTTCAACCTAAATCTTGTACTTCTATGATCTACACACACTTCTTCATCATTTTCACCTTTGAATCTCAACTTTTAACCGTGAAATCACCAGATTTGAGGTGTTCTAGGGTGATGTCATCATGGAGTTCTTATGAACTTCAAAGTTTGGCTTCATTCCACCAAGAATAACTCAGATCTGAAGGATTTCCACAAGATTAATCAATGTTTTGGCATAGATCTACACAAATTCATGGTTGAAAGGATTGAAAAGGTTTTCCAACTTTCTTTCAACTCTTTTACACTCAATGCACTCCAAACCGATAGAATCGGAGCTTGTTCGGATCTTCTACTAGTTCTTAGTGATGTGTTAGTTCCAGATCCAAATTCTATCCAAAAGACAACGGATTTCGGGTTTGAACATGACCTACCGTCTTGAACCGTGAACTGGTCGGACTAGGGTGATTCCTGTTCGATCGGGTCACTTGGGTCGAGATGGGGTTTCTGTTGTTTAGGCAAGTTATCATAACGTCTCGTTCAAAACTGCAAAGTCTTCAACAAAATCAAGTGTCAAGACGATCTGGACGTTGGGACGGATTGCCGTCCGATCGGATTGCCATCCGATCGATTGGCCATCCGATCGGGTTACACTTGGTCCCACACTTAAACTTTTATTCAAACTTTTCAAGAACCTGAACGTTGAACTGATTACCGCCCGATCGGATAGCCATCTGATCGAACGACCATCCGATCGTGTGACGTTTGGAGCTTCGATACTTAATCATTTTCAATTTTCAAAGATCGTCAGTAACTAACGGATTGCCACCCGATCGGATAGCCATCCGATCGAGTGACCGTCCTGCTGTGAACTTGTTCTCACTAAGTGTCCTACCAAACGGATCGCCGTCCGATCGAGCCGCTGTTCGATCGACCGACCTGAAGGGCAGAGATACTTCTCTATTTTTTTTAAATGCTACAACGAAAACTTCAAAGGACAAACCATCATACACAAACACATCCTTACCAAATGAGGTGTCAATCCCATCGAATGGCCATCCGATCGGATGACCATCCGAACGGATTGACATCCGATCGACTGGCCATCCGATCGGATTGCCATCCGATCGGATTACCATCCGATACTTGGTACTTTTGCATCATTTTACGCGCCGCTCATCGTTTATGCTATCGTTAACTGTTCAGGCTAATCTCTCTCAGCGCTCCCTTCAATCCAAGAGAGTGTTTACTTGTTAAACACAATCTGTGAGTATACTCGATCCCTTTTTGCTTTATGCACTTTTGGGTGTTACATACGTTACTTATTCTAAATCACATCGATCACATAACGCAAACACTATTTATACGCTGACCTCTAATGCATGTTATACGTGACTCGATGGATGCCTGTTTGTTATGTTAACACACTGATTGCTGTCTACCTGCCTTAGCAACGATAGTACTTGTTGGTGCACACATTTGTCGTCTTCGTCTTATATCGAGTCTCGGGTTGCATTGCGGATCTGAACGAGCATGAAGTCATCTTTAAGAATGATGACATCACATGTGTGACATCAAGGATGATATCACAACAATGACATCATCACATCATATGATCAGAATGTTGTTTTCTCTTGAAGACAAACTGTTAGTTGATGTGTTTCGCTTGAAGATAAACTGTTAGTTGAATGTTTCGCTTGAAAGTCAAAGTCATAGGTTTCACTTGAAAATTAATTAGTGGGTTTTGCTTGAACCAAAGTGTATGGTTTCAAGCGAAAGCAGGAATACTATATATAGAGGTCATGTCTATTCATTTGTAATAGAATTTTCAGAGTGATACCGAGGTGCTGCCGGTATTCCTTTTGATTGTAAACATTGTTAAATCAATATATAAGAGGATTATAGTGTGAATCAAGCTGTTTTCACATCCGTTTCTTTGTTTCCGCCTCTGAAATGGATTTGAGCTCTTCCGAACGACTCATTTAGGTCGCGATTCGATCCTACAAGTGGTATCAGAGCTCAGGAGGAGGAGTTCTATACGATTCAGCTTGAAAATTTCTGTTTTTCTACACCTTCTTTCAAAATTTCAAGATTTCACGGTTAAAATCAGAAAAAAATTTCTCAGTGTGTGTAAAAGTGTGTTTTAACCAACCCTTGAGAATATCAGCTTAAAATTCGAAGTAAATCTAGTAAAAATGGACTGAAAACCACCTTTCGCTTGAACGAACAGTTGACGTTTCGCTTGAAAAAGTGTGTAGTTTGAAGCGAAACAAGGTCTTTCGCTTGAAAAGTTCAGGTTTCGCTTGAATTTACATAGTGTTCCGCTGGAAATAGACCTTTCGCTTGAGTTTACATGGTGGGTCTCGCTTGAATCTGATCTTTCGCTTGAATATACGTGTTGGTCTCGCTTGAAAATGACAACCGCTTGAATCACTGTTTAGCTTGAGTGTATACATCGAGTTGTGTGATTCTTTAATTGAAGTTGTCAGTTGGTCACATGATTGTTTCATTCAAGAATAGCATGTGATAATCTCATTAGGTATTTGGTCCGTTCAAGGCTGCATGTGAACAAATCGGTTCGCCCATGTGAATATTTCAGTTTGCATGTGAGATATATTAATAGTTGAATTGTTGTCGGCATCATATATCAAGGTTTAAAACAAATTTGTGTCAGCCCATGTGATTGTGTTTATTGTTCAAAGCTCTCGGCCCAAGATCCATAAAGTGTTTGGGGTCCAATCAGATTTAAGTAAAAATTGAAGTGTTGTCGGCTTACATGTTTTTGATAAAGCATTTATCAGTCATGTGATCGAATTCAGAAATCTCGGCCCAATCATATCGAATTACATATGGGTGTTAGGCTCAATTATATTTCAAAGGCCCAATTGATTACTTATCTTGAAATCTTCGGCCCATCTAAAGTTGGAGTTTAAAGTTCAAACCATTTGGAGCCCATATTTCGTGGCCCATTTGATCTAGTTCATTCATTCAGTTTGCGGAATGCATTAAAAGTGTCCACAAATCTTCGACACAAGTCCTAGATTGATTCAATCGTCAATACATTTTTACGTATTCTATCCGTTTAAACTGATTGTTTGTTTGTTTTTTTCAGGTGTTTCACGAGGTGAATCATTTCATTTGAAAGGGGATCTAGTTTGAATTTGATATTTAATTTTAAGTGACTGTCTCGATAAACGTGTTTCCGAATCATGGACTTAAATTTCTTTAATATGACTAGTGAAACAGTTAATAGAATAAATGTATTAAAGAAAGAATTTGATTCGTTTTCAGGTTGTCCAGGAGAAAGTATAAAGAGTATCATTGAGAGGTATAGTCATCTTGTTCGCTCAATGTCTGAGAAGGGTATTCAGAAAAATCCAAATGAATGGGTTGAGAGATTAGCCAATTCCATACCTCAACAAGAATGGGGTACATATTTGTTGGATTTAAAAAGAACTGGAGAATACTCTAGATTGTCAATTTGTCAATTCATTAAGAAGCTTGAAGAACAAATGGAGAACAATGATGTGAATAAGAAGAATCAAGAAGAAAAATCCGTTTCATCCGATGAAAGTTCAGAAGAAGCAATTGTTGTTGATCAAACATCAACTGATTCTGGTTCTTCAGATGAAAGTTCCGAAAGAGCATTAGTTTTCGATCAAACACCATCTGATTCTGGTTCTTCGGATGATAGTTCTGACAAATCAGTAGAGTTTGACAAATCACCAACTGATAATAGTAGTGATGATGAAGAAGAAAAACATATTAATGTTGCAAAAGTTCATCTATCTTGTGAAAGTTTTCATTTTTATTTTGTAGATCGCCTGGAGAAGCTGAAGGAGAGACGTGCAGCAAAAGAACAAAATCAAATGAAGACTGAAAGTGTTGATGAGAAGATTATTGAAGCAGAAAAGGTGACTGAAGCTGAGAAAGTTGTTGAAGTTGAAAAAATCATAGAGATCGAAAAGATTGTTGAAGTCACAAAACCATGTCTTACATGTTCAGTATCTTGCAAACAATGTGAGGAAAAAGACGAGAGGTTTAGTGAATCAGAGAAGATGAAAGAAAAGTTGTTGTTTGATGTAAAAAATTTGAAAGAGTCATATGATGTATTAAACAAAACTGTGAATAGTCTGGAAAAGACTAACTCTGAAATAGAGAAAGCTTTGAAGATGTTGAATGCTACCATGATGTCAAAGCAGAAAGAGATAAATTTTTATATTGAAGAATGTGCAAAATGGAAGCAAGAGTTGGAAACTGAGAAAGCTGAGAATGAAAGAATCAGACGATTGTTGTGAAGTTATACAAGTTGTGATTATATAATTGATAGAATTTATCCTACTGTTGCAGGTTTTGAGGCGTTTAAAGACGAAGATAAGAAGTCACAGAAGAAAATGGATACTGGTAAGAAACAGAGTGTCTGTTATACTAAGTGTCCGCCTCCAATTTGGGAAGGATATTCGCCTAGAAAACCGAATGAGGAACAAGTCCAAAAGGCAGTTAATCTAAAGTTAGAGTCCGAGTTAACCGATGTATTACCAGACAACATTGACGTCACGTTCACAGCGTCTGACACAGATCATGAGTCCGAATTAATAAAAAGAATGGTCGATCAGGTGTTGGATAAGGATGAGGAGTCAGAGTCAAAGTCCGAGTCTGAAAGTTCGTGTTTGTCGGTCGAGAGTTCGAGTTCTTCTGGAAAAAGTTCAAAATCGTCAGGAAAACGGGTTTATAGTAAAGATTTTTTATTGTCAAAATCTAATTTGAAGGACGAAACATTTGAAGTTGCTTATACTTTGAATGATTCTGACAAATTATATTTTGATAAAGAGTTTCCAATAAGAAGTGTTCGTTTTGACATGATCAAAAAGGTTTTCAAAATGACAGAAATTAATATTTCTGAAATAAAAGATTTAAATCTTATTGAAAAACCTAAGAAATACACTTCAAGAGTTCAACAGCGTTTAAACAAGAAAAAGAATTATAGTTCCGGTTCTGGTTATCAAAAGAAACCAAACCGTAATGGTAATTTCAAAAGAAAAGGTTTAGGTTTTATACCACCAGAAAATTATAAAAATGAGAAAATTTCTAGAAATACAAAATTTGTTTCAGGACCGTCTGCTGAAGAAGAAAAGAAGAGCTCATTTTGGAGACAAACAAATCAAGAATTTATTGCTGAAAAGAAGAAAACTGAAGCTCATCAGAGAAAAGAGACTAGAACCTGTTATAAATGCCAAGAAGTTGGTCACCTCGCTTGGAACTGTCCTAAGGCAACCAACACAAAACAGGGAGTCTCAGAAAAACTCAAAGAAGTAGTTGTTGATAAAACCGAACCACCAACTGAAAGGTTTAAAGTGTTTAAAAATTCAACATATGAAGTTTGTGAGTGTTCGAAAAGGTTTTACAAGAAAAGGGGAAATCTTGACAACCAAGCTTGGGTTGTTAAGAAATCAGATATAAAATCTGGCGATGAATCTGACTCCACAAAGTCAGATGAGCCACAGGTTGAGATTAAAGCAGAAAACTCAGTGCCTCAAATGGATGATGTTCATTTTCCACCATTGAGTGCTGAGAATTTTAAATTAAAGTTTGGAAAAGTTGAAATCTCAAATCAATTTTATTCTGAAAAGAATGAATTTAATGTTGAGAAAGCTTTTAATGGAAATGTGAAAAATATTTTTGAGAAAATGGTCAATGGGAAGGTAAAAGGGGTAAAGGAATTTTACGAATCAAATAAGGCAACTTACAGCCCAACCCCTAGTGAAGTTGAGAAGGTTACACCCAAAGCTGGTCAAGCTTGGGTGTCTGTGTTATTTACTTGAAAAATCTGACTTGCCGGAGCTCCCAGGTTGGTAAGAGTGGAGCAGGAATCGGCATCATTCTTGATATGTTTGATTGGTAAATATACAGGTGATATCTTTATATTGTTATATTTTGATTCACATGAGGTTATAGTTGGTGAGTAGTGGTTGAAGAAGGTTTTCGACTTACAAGTGGTAAATCAGGGACATTAAGTTATACTTGATTTTCTACAAATGATTGAGGAACGATATGATGAATTCCTAATTTTACAAGTGGTAAAATCAACAAAACTTATTTTCCGGAAAAATCATTTTGGTTAAAACAAACTTAAGTGTTTTGAAATCATAATGAGAAAATAGTTTTGTGTAAGGGGGAGTTCAGATTGTTTATGCCAAGTGGATGGCGAAGTGAAGTGATTCGATATCGGTTGTCAATTTACTTGTATAGTTTGTTTTCAAATTTCCTAAAATGTGTTTGCATTTTAGGGGGAGTAAAAATTTCAGAAAATCCAAAAACATTTGAAATTTTGAAAAAGTCAAAAACATGATAAAATGATAAATGAGTTTTTGTGTCAAAGAAGAGGAAATGATAGTACATCAGTGGACGATCACAGCATGCTAAAGAATTGGAAAGTCAAAATGTGATAAACGGTCTCACTGATGATGTGCCAGTAGGTTTTTGCACATTTAGTAGATTGTGACGAGATATAAACCTAAATTCAAACTTGCTTATATCGTGGGGAAACATCTCTCGGATATATGGGTAACCCCCGAAATCTTGTTTGAAAGGTCCCTCTTTCTGAGATATTAGGTCTTTATGCTCAGTGATATCTGGGGTATTATCCCGGGACTTCTGATTTTGCGGAAGCAATGGCCTAGTCCCCGGAGAATACTTTCCGTTTGCTTGAAACATAGCGCCGCCCTCAGCAAATTGATGAAACAATAAAATTGATAGTCATTGGTGTTGTAAAAAAGATCCTCTAAAGGGGACACACCAAAAGTCGAAGTCGTCATCTCTCTGCGTATACGGAAGTATCGACCTGAGCTCTCACGGCCCTCGCAATTTAACCCCTTTACAGATATCATCTGTGGTATACTCACCTGTAAGACTGAATATTGGGATCTGGATACGAGAGTATATTCTGAGGTAGGACACGCGATTAAGTTTAAGTGCTTAAGACATTAAATCGTATCTCGAAGCAGTTGAACTTTGTGTGAAAATTTAAGTGGATCAGTATACTGACAATCTAAGTGAATCGTTTAGAACTTAAAATGTATAAAGCTTAACGGTGTTGGTGATTTGTTTCATTAACTGATATGATCCTCTTACACAAACTCACAAAAATAGTGTCTGTAAATATTTCTTTACTGCATTTCTTGATATCTCAAAATCCAAAAAAGATTTTCAGTGTGTTTTAGCATAAATTTTGAAAAATTCAAAAAGATTTTCGACAACTGATGTTGGAGAGCTGATTTTCAAAATTCTAAGTGCTAGACATGATGAACAAATGGTTTAGGAGAATGTGTTTTGAAAAGAAAAATGATTATTTTTTTTTGCAAATGGTTCATCAGAATTTATCATTGATAAATCATTCTGGTTTAATTTGAGAGAGAATCTGGGTTTATAAATTTGTTAAATGTTATATTTGTGAAATTTATTTATGGGTTAAGAATGTGCAAGTGTAGCCAGGTTTCGATCTTGAACCTGAAGATAGAGTGCCAGGTTCCGATACCTGAGGTCTATGTGATTTCATCAAGCCTGACTGCGATCCCAGCATATCGAAAGGGGGAGTCTGAAGACATACGAGTAGAGATTGTTCGTGAGGAGTCTGTTGATGCTGAAGAGGAGAATGAGATAAAGTTTGAGGATGCTTACAATGTGAGATATTTCAGAGAGTATTCAGACTGATAAAGACTGAAGATTGTAAAGACTCGACACTTAAGACTCGTCAACATCTGAGGGGGAGTCTGTTGGTGCACACATCTATCGTCTTCGTCTTATATCGAGTCTCGGGTTGCGTTGCGGATCTGAACGAGCATGAAGTCATCTTCAAGAATGATGACATCACATGTGTGACATCAAGGATGACATCACAACAATGACATCATCACATCATATGATCAGAATGTTGTTTTCGCTTGAAGACAAACTGTTAGTTGATGTGTTTCGCTTGAAGATAAACTGTTAGTTGAATGTTTCGCTTGAAAGTCAAAGTCATAGGTTTCGCTTGAAAATTAATTAGTGGGTTTCGCTTGAACCAAAGTGTATGGTTTCAAGCGAAAGCAGGAATACTATATATAGGGGTCATGTCTATTCATTTGTAACAGAATTTTCAGAGTGATACCGAGGTGCTGCCGGTATTCCTTTTGATTGTAAACGTTGTTAAATCAATATATAAGAGGATTATAGTGTGAATCAAGCTGTTTTCACGTCCGTTTCTTTGTTTCCGCCTCTGAAACAGATTTGAGCTCTTCCGAACGACTCATTTAGGTCGCGATTCGATCCTACAATACTATAGTTTGGACTCAGCACCTGTTCACTCAGGGGTTGTTAAGCACAAGTACTTCACGTGTTCACAGTGGTGGACATGTGATGCGCATTCGCTACTCGCAGTCAACTCGCAGTCATTGGTATTGATAGGATCTTTGTCGATAACTTACATGCTTCACATTATACGTTATACATATTGGTTATGCGTAAACGATTTCGAACTCTATTATGCTATTATCAAACTTGTATGCTCACCTTTACATTATGTGTATTGACCTCTATTTTAACGTTTGCGACAGGTGTTTAGGATGCTACTTGCTAGGATGCTTGCTATGTGGAATCGAGTTAGGAAGAGTCTAGAAGCAATGGAACAGTTTATTTAAATCTGAGTTGTCGAAACATGTTATTTGTTTTTGAGATATCGTGGTCTGTAATAACTTAATTTGCTTGATGGGTTATGGTATGGGACATAATATTAACTATCTGGTAATGTAGTTGTTATGGAATTTCTCTTGAACAATCTGTTTCGCTCAGTGCCATGCCCGATGTTTCCGTCATCGGTTGGGGTGTGACACCAAACACCAGTTTCCAGGTCCCCTTATCATGTGAAATTATTTCAAATGGGTCAGTCAACCTAGGGTCTCATATTACGGAAGCCACAGTTCATCATAATCCCGCCTCAAGCTTATGAAACAAAAGGAAGAATCAGAGCACTCATCCTAATCGTCTTATGTAAAAACCAAAAGAATTTAACATCATTTTTTTTAGATGAAACCACAATGAGCACTAGACATATATATACCTAACTCAGAGGTTGTTTCAACCAGAGTCACCATCCCCGAGAGCTACAACATGAGCGTCGGTAATTTTTCATTTTTTCCTAACTTAACCTAGAGGGATTTTCAAATTTCAATCAAAGTCACCATCCCTGAGGGAAATTCCATAGGCCTCGTCATACACATCTAGCTCATTTTAAATGGATCACAATTTTTTTTTCTTTTGATAAAAAATTCTAACGCTTTTAACTTATAATCGTATTCCTTATACTATTATTGGCGGTTTCGGTTTCCACATGTCTCCTAGATGAGAACCCACAAGGTATCCTAACATAATTAGATGTATTAGCTCAAAGGAAACCACTCCACCAGCTGAGCCTACCCCAATATCCCAAGTTAGACACGTTTTCGACCATTTATTATTCTAATACATAATATATTTGAAAACCAAACACTTGACTTTACCTATTATTTTCCATTTTTTATAATGCAAACTTCAATTTCAGGAACATTTTCAATTTTTTTTATTTTCAATTTTTTTCAAAGACTCAAGACTCAACTAACACTAACACTACAACTCAAGTTTCTCATCCCCACACTTAAAATTTTCATTGTCCATAATGCAGTAATGAAAACACGACTAAAATAAATAAGAAATAAAAATCTAAAGTTAATGTACAAAGAGAGAGTTGGAAAAGGCTTAGGGGCTGTTTGGCAACCCTCTTAATGATTCATTAAGAGGTGAACCTCTTATTCGGACAGAGGTGTATGTGTTTGGTTGTGCCTCTTAATGGCAAAGCTCTTAATGATTCAGTGCTGAATCATTCAGCTTTCATCACTTGCTGAATGAAAAAAAAGACCATTGCCCCCTTTCACCTCTATCAGCCAAGAAACCCTACCCCTCTCCTCACCACCGAACACCTTTCACCTCTCATCAAACCTCCGCCTCCACCCCTCTCCTCACCATCGAACGCCTCCCGCCGCCCTCCTCCTCCCTCTCCTCACCACCTCCCGCCTCCTGCCGCCTTTAGTTGCGGCAAAAAAAATCACGCAAAAATGGTGAGAATCTCCGGCAAAGGTGGTGGTGTAGGTCAGATTCTCGCCGTCGTCGCGGCGGCGTTACTCCTCCGCTTTTTCTCCGGCCCCGGCCCTGCGTACTTACCGGAAACCGAAACCGAAGAGGAAGAAAACGACGGAGAAATTTCGGATTCTGAAGCTTCAGTTTCCGATAAAGTTCATCCGGTGACACTCCGATGGACGAACATCACGTGCTCTGTTTCTGATAAAGCTTCTAAATCGGTTAGTTCATTGTTCTATTCTTCTAATCACTGCATGTGGCAATTGTAGTTCAGGATTGTTTGTAAGTGATCTATTTAGGTTTATTAGGATGTGGTTAGTGGAAATAGTTGCAGAATGATATTGTTTTTGTTAGGTTTGTGACAATTAGGTGTAATTGTGTGGTTTATATGTTCATCTATGGCTGCCTGTATATGGATATTAGATTATATGCGTATTCGATAAAGCTTCGGTTTCATTAAATAGTAAAATGGTTTTTTTAATTAAAAGGGGTAAAAATGTCATTATACACAGTCATTCAGATGTGCAACCAAACAGCACTTTACTAGTTCAGCACTTACTGGTTCAGAGCCTCTTACCCATTCAGACCTCTTATTCATTCAGCACTTATTGATTCAGATGTTGCCAAACAGCCCCTTAGTTGGTTAGGATAAATATCAGTGCCAGTTGTATGTGTCTTTAATCCAACGAACGATCGTATAACATTCCATTCCATTCCATTCCATTCGCGATCGTATAGGATTTTCAAAACCCTCAGCTCGAGTTCGGGAGCAAAGAAATGGAAGAGGATAGTGCATGTGGTCGCTCTAGCAACTTTTTGGCATATATGGAAATCCCGCAACGAGAAAGTGTTCGACGGCTGGTTTGTATCGGTTGATAGAATGGCAGAGAACATTAAAGAGGAGGCTTTTGTCTGGATTATGCATAGGTCGAGACTCCCTAACCTACTGGGACAAGTAAGTGGTTTTTTATGTTATCGATTTATTGCAATGTTGTCTATTTTGGTTGTTTTTTAGACTTTTTTCCAGCTTATTGCCGGGCTCTATATCTATATATAGATGTTTTACTGTTTAAAAAAAAAACCGAAACATGTACCTAGTGCAATGATTTTGGTTCGCTCTTTAGAAGCTCCTTGCCGCTGATTTGACTCCCTGGTAGTTATTTATTAAGCCCAATAGTTATGTTAATTAATTTATTTCATATTGAGCTTTAATAAAAAAAATAAAAGAAAAGTCCAACGATTATTATTATTATTATTATTATTATTATTATTATTATTATTATTATTATTGAACGAAAAATTTGGATCAGTGACGGACCACTGGAGTATCATCGTATCACCAGCGAAACCATCCGATCATATCCTTCCTCACTAGGCAATAATGTCTATACATCAATTCAGGAGTAAACCCAATAAATCTGACCCCTTTTGTGGGAATCAAACCCAGAACCTAATGGTCCCTAAGCCTTATCCACCCAACAATTATTATTAGTTATTAATTTTGTAACTATTATTTTAGTTGGTCGATTTTTTGGTTAACCTTTTTAGCTTATATTTAAGTATATAAATTATAACTAGTTGAATACCCGCGCTTCGCAGCGGGCTGGCGAGAATTCGGCCGGTATCCCTTTAGGTGATTACGACGCCGACATTCGCTATGACAACCAAAAGAGAAAACATAATGTTGTAATATGCACAAAAGAATATCGACATATGTAATACATCGATCAGAAATCTTATATACACATGTTGGTTCCGATAATAACGACACTGGTATTGTTGTTGTTTGGTCAGAGTCGGTGCAGTTCGGGCGAAATTGATTTTAAAGTCTTGCTAGTTTTCTTATAAAAATACAAAAGAAGTTAAATGTTTAAACATAAAAAGGGCGTGATGTATTTATTTGGAAACCATTTTCTATTTTTTTACTTTGTCAGATGAATAGACATGAAAAATACCAAATTTATCAAAAGTAAAAGAAATTAAGAGAAAAAATTCTGGATCCGAACCCAAGTCTCGTCAACACAAAAAAGACGACGTAGCTGTAGAACCAAGATGCTAACTTGTGATAAAATATTAATAAATAAATACAAAATAACTTGATAAGACCATGAAAAAAAATAACTAAATAAAGAAAGTTAGTGGCTCACCTCCTCTTGTTAAGTTACTATACATCAGTTTGTAATTGTAAGTAAGGATTAGTAACTCAAAACCTTGTAAGTATATAAATACAAGAGTTAAGTTCTTTTTGAGTCCCTGTGGTTTGTGCAGTTTAACTGTTTGAGTCCAAAAACCAAACTTGTCTTGATTTGAGTCCCTGTGGTTTGTATTTTTAACCATTTGAATCCAAAATGCAAAAACTTTTCTTGATTTGAGTCCCTGTGGTTTGTATTTTTAACCATTTGAATCCAAATGGTTTTTTGATGAGGTTTGCATTTTGGATTCAAATGGTTAAAAATACAAAACCACAGGGACTCAAATCAAGACAAGTTTGATTTTTGGACTCAAACAGTTAAACTACACAAACCACAGGGATTCAAAAAGAACTTAACTCTAAATACAAAATAACTTGATAAGGCCATAAAAAATAAATAAATATAACTAACTAAATAAAGGAAGATAGTGGCTCACCTATTCTTATTAAGTTACTGTATATCCACTTTCTAATTGTAAGTATAATATAATATAATATAATATAATATAATATAATATAATATAATTTGGTTTTTTAAAACATAATAAACCGAAAACGTGTCCATATACGAGTGTTGAGTGGTTAGTTTTTCTCCAACGACACGAACACGTGTACATATCCTTTTGGATAAGATACGACTTTGTTTTTTTTTTCTTCCGATTGTTATAGCAAGTGTGGATGCCCTAAACCAATATCAATAGAATTTTCCACGACAACGTGCAAGGGATTAAATTTGAAAATTCTCCGCCGCAAGTGGCAGAGAGAAAAAAACCTAGTATTAGTAAGAACGAGTTGGTATGCAATCCCATATGAAAAAATAGCTTATAGGAGTAAAAGTCTAAAACACGTAGTTAAAAAAAATATAAAATCAAGAATAGAAGAATAAAATGTCAGCTATCCGGCAATTATTAAGTGATCTAAATTCAAAACATATTTTTATTAAAAAATACAAATGTACCCGATAATCGAATATATTCTCACGCAAGTTGATAATAAAAAGGATAAAATACGGTGCAACACGCCAGCCTTTCTAAAATTAAAAAATTAAGACGCAAGAAGTGGAATAATTGATGAATCAAGCTGCCGGTTTAATTGGACTATTTCATGCATCTTTCCTTCTTCCATTCTGCCAACCTTGTTCACCCTCCGGTGATCCTTCAGTCAACCATTACGTCCACAATATCAGGTATCATAGTCGATCTGAGTTCGTTACTTTATGGAATAATAGATTTTAGAGTAAATTGTCAAAATCGTCATGAGGTTTGGTTATATTTGTCAGTTTCATCCAAAACAATTTTTTTATACTAAATAGCCCTTCACTTTTCAGATTTTTTGTCATTTTCATTCAAAAGGCTAATTTGTTTTATTTTTCTGTCAAATATTTGGATGAAAATGATAAAAAATATCCCAAATCTCATGACGATTTTGGCAAAAAAGTCAGATGTTCAGATGAAAATGGCAAAAAATCTCAAAAGTGAAGCCAATATGGTAAAAAAAAAATTTGTTTTGGATGAAATTGGCAAACATGCCCAAACTTCAGGGATGATTTTGGCAATTTACTCTAGATTTTAATAATCCCAATTATTAGCCGTTGGCCGGCAAGACGATCCCAACTTCAAAAATAACCAATGTTGGTCCCACCTTTTCAAATATTGTAAACAAATAGACCTTTGCTAACTCAAAAGAAAAAAGAGGACAAAAACAAATTAAGGTTCTATTAGTAAGGTTTCAAAATCCAAATTCATCTGTTTCAAAGTAATTTCAAAGACACCTGCCGTATCGAGCGAGCGAAACCATTAGTATATATATATATATATATAGTGTGTGAGGTTCATTAGGGAACACTAAAAAAGTGGGGAACAGTGGGGAACCGACTCAAACGAACTCCGATTGGACTCATTCCAGCGGCGTTGGAACCGGCTCGTCGAACCCTAACTAGGATCTCTTAACCCTAAACCCTAAATCATAACCCCTAAACCCTAAATATATTAGGGTTTGGCTTTTAGGGTTTAGCTTTAGGGTTTAGCCTTAGGGTTTAGATTTAGGGTTTAGGGTTTAGCTTTAGGGTTTAGCTTTAGGTTTAGCATTTAGGGTTTAGCTTTTAGGGTTTATAGTTTAGATTTTACGGTTTAGCTTAAGTTTTAGCCTTATTTTTTAGCTTTAGGGTTTAGAGTTTAGGAGTTAGGATTTAGGGTTTAGGGTTAAGAGATCTTAGTTAGGGTTCGACGAGCCGGTTCCAACGCCGCTGGAATGAGTCCAATCGGAGTTCGTTTGAGTCGGTTCCCCGCTGTTCCCCAATGAACCTTCCCCTATATATATATATATAGTGTGAGGTTCATTAGGGAACACTAAAAACGTGGGGAACAGTGGGGAACCGATTCAAACGAACTCCGATTGGACTTATTCCAGCGGCGTTGGAACCGTCTCGTCGAACCCTAAATAGGATCTCTTAACCCTAAATCATAACCCCTAAACCCTAAATATATTAGGGTTTGGGTTTTAGGGTTTAGCTTTAGGGTTTAGCCTTAGGGTTTAGCTTTAGGGTTTAGAGTTTAGCTTTAGGGTTTAGCTTTAGGGTTTAGCTTGAGGGTTAGCCTTTAGGGTTTAGCTTTTAGGGTTTATAGTTTAGATTTTACGTTTTAGCTTAGGTTTTAGCCTTATTTTTTAGCTTTAGGGTTTAGAGTTTAGGATTTAGGGTTAAGAGATCTTAGTTAGGGTTCGACGAGCCGGTTCCAACGCCGCTGGAATGAGTCCAATCGGAGTTCGTTTGAGTCGGTTCCCCGCTGTTCCCCACTTTTTTAGTGTTCCCCAATGAACCTTCCCCTATATATATATATATATATATATATATATATATATATATATATATATATATATATATCACGAGACTTATGCCTTTGAAAAGTAAACCCAAAATAAAGAGATAGGGGTCATTTTGGATTCAAGTTATATGACTTTGAAAAGTAAACACAAACAAAGAGATATGGCCATTTAGGATCCGAGTTGCTGCCGGTGGTTTTCGATGAAATTAGACTGTTATTTACTTTCATTACTTGGGTTATTTAGCCAGTTTGTAGAGACACATGTCTCTTAGATCTTAGAGGGAGGTGTCAGGTTCAAACCTGAGCAAACAAATAACTGGTGTAAGGTAGTGTAGGAATAAGGTTTGCCATTAAAAAAATCTTGGGTTATTTTGTATTTAATCTGGATGTAATTTCCATTAGATCAAATTAATATAATATCAATACATAATATTATTAAAAGTTAAAAATTTATTATTTTCAGAACACCTTATTCAGGTTTCATGAGGCAACTGAAAAATATACTAAGCTTAAATCAAGCCAACAGGCACAATTATTTGTTTTTAGTAGTATCAAACCTCTTAAACCAGTCTTATTTGTTATATTGACTATTTGACTTTAATAGCTCCTTTTGTGTGGTTCACAACCTTATATTAACACAGTGCACACATTCTGCTAGTTTAAATATACATACTATCCAACCTCTTTGCAACCATCTGGTGAGAACTTGAAAAAAAAAACATTTAATTTTTAGGATCTTGTCAAGCATAAGCATACCTTCAATGGCTTCTTCAAGTTCAAACGTTCACAACAAGAGTTACCGGTATGATGTTTTTCTGAGCTTCTGTGGTGAAGACACCCGCAAGACATTCGTTGATCATCTTTATGTTGCGCTTGAGCAACAAAGTATTTGCACTTTCAAGGATGACGAGAGACTCAAGAAAGGAAAAAGGATCAATGATGAGCTCTTACAATCCATTGAAGACTCTAGACTCTACATTATTATTTTTTCCAAAAGCTACGCATCTTCATCATGGTGCTTAAACGAGCTTCTGAAGATCATGGAGTGTCATAAGATGAACGGGCAGACTGCTTTCCCCGTGTTCTATGATGTGGATCCCTCTGAAGTCCGAAAACAAACTGGATCAGTTGGGAAAGCCTTTGCCATACATTCAAACAAGAATAAATTAGAGGTTGAAAAATGGAGAGGAGCTCTTAAAGCAGCAGCCGATTTGTCTGGTTGGGATGTGAGGAAGACTGCTAATGGGTAGTTTTTTCATTATATCTGTGCTATCACAAATCATGTTCTATTGTCAAGTTATAAAAGTAAAATTGAGCCTCGTTGAAAGATCAACATTGAAACCTGAAATAAGTTTAGGGGTGGGATTTTTTGACACAACACGAACCTGACACGCATTCGTGAGTTTGGGTTTAGTGTAAACAATACATTCTTCCAAACATGTTTACAAATACAATATTTGGGCCCAAATATAATTATTTGGGCTATATAAATATTTTATTTGGGCTATATAAGTAATTTTTTTTTATAAAACCGGGGGTCGAAAACATATATACCTAAAAAATTCTATACGAAACGTACATACATAACACTACTGAGCAAAAAGTCTGTGCCCCCCCCCCCCCCCCCGGGGCCCTTGAAAGCTGCGCCCCTGAACACAAACATATTTTTTATTTTTACCCTAATCTACCCATCTATTGATTATATGGTTATGATTGTGAGGCTTAGTGTGTATAGACGTGACGAATAATTATTCAATGCGGTTTCTTGAGCATGCTAATCGAATCTTCTTCTTCTATGTCAACAGGCATGAAGCTAAAGTCATAAAATTTATTATTGAGCATGTTTCACTCGAGTTACGTCCCGTTGATATTGGCATTGATAAAAATTTAACAGGCATAGAACAAAGAATACAAGATCTCAATCCATGTTTAGAGCTTGGTATAGATGATCTTCGTATGATAGGGATCAAGGGTATGGGAGGTGTTGGGAAGACAACTTTGGCGTGGGCTATTTATGATAAAATATCGTTTAATTTTGAAGGTAAAAGCTTTGTTGAGAATGTAAGAGAAAGAACCTCTCAGTTTGGTTTGAATAAATTACAAGAACAAATCCTTAAAGATGTATTAAATGAAGGCATTAATGTATATGGTGTTCAAGAAGGGAGAAACATAATGAGAAAGAAGTTGTGTGGTAAAAAAATTCTTCTTGTTCTCGATGATGTGGATCATAAATACCAGCTTGAGATGTTAGCTGGTGATACTACTTGGTTCAAGCCAGGAAGTAGAATTATAATCACAACTAGAGATAGGCAGGTGCTTGAAGCACATAGAGTGAAAGTGGTACATGATGTCAATCTTTTATCAGATGAGGAAGCAATTTGCCTCTTTAGTAGGCATGCATTCGGGAAAGATATTCCAAATCAAGGGTATGAAAGGCATTCACGCAAAGTTGTAAGTTATGCTGCTGGTCTTCCCTTAACAATCAAAGTTTTGGGTTCTGATCTATGTGGTAAAGATCATAGCGAATGGACAAATGCCTTAGAAAGACTCAAAACAATTCCATTAAAGGAAACTCTTAATATACTGGAACTAAGTTATGCAAACCTAGAGGATGACCACAAGCAAATATTCCTAGACGTGGCATGCTTCCTAAGATATAAGGAGAAAGACAATGCAATAAGAATCCTTGAAAGTTGCGGATTTTACGCTAAATATGGTCTAAGAGTTCTTGAGCAAAAATCTCTAATCGTAACTTCAATAAGAGATAATAGTGCAATCATAGACATGCATGACCATCTAGCAGAATTGGGAAGGAATATTGTACGTCGTGAGCATGCAGATGAGCCAAACAGACATAGCCGATTGTGGGTGCAAGAAGAGATCGAACATGTCTTGGCTAGTGACTCGGTAAAGAATCAATTTATTTGTAAGGTGGATTTTCTTTAGTTATAACACAAGTTTTATGGTTGATTTTCTTGAATTACAGGATAGTGAAGCGGTAAGATGTATAGCACTAAACATCACTCCTAAAATTGTTTTGGAGGGTCTTGAAAAAATGAACAAACTTAGATGTCTTCTTGTGAAGGGGAAAGAGTTTGACTACGATTGTGTTATTAATGAAGCTTGCCAATACTTTCCAATTTCCTTACAATGTCTATTTTGGAACGGATACCCTCATTGGCGTTTACCCAAAACATTTGAAGCAAACAATCTTGTTGCACTTGAAATGTCTAATAGCAAAATCGAACAACTTTGGGGAGAGGGAAAGGTAATGTGGTTGATTGGTAGTTTTGTGTTGTTATTAGACGTTTAACTGAGCCGAGCAACTTATGAGCTAATTAAGATCGGCTTGAATCGAGTTGTGAGCTTGAACGAGCGCAAGGCCGAGCTTCATATATGGAGCCCGACTAGGCTCGAGCTCAGCTTGGTTTGCTTGTGCCCCTAGTTGTTATAATGATATATTGGCTATTGTCGCTAACATATATTTTTTGTTTTCTTTTTATTTTATAATAGGTTATGAAGAAGCTCAAATTCCTTAATTTGGGTTATACGAAGCTAATAACCCTTGACCTTAGGCTGACACCCAATCTTGAGAGGTTAGATCTTAGATTTTGTGAATATTTGCAAAAACTTGACGTGCACAGTGGATGTCTGAAAAGCCTTGTCTACTTAAACTTAAGTTATTGCACTCTTTTGGAATCACTTGAGTTTATTTAGCAGTTGGAATCACTTGAGGTTCTTGATATAGATGGACAAGTATACATGACGGAATTCCCGGAATATATAACAACAGGGAACTCCATCAATAGTTTGCGTGAGCTTCATCTTTTATGCAATAAGATAGAAGAAGTACCCTCCTCAATTGGAAATCTTCATAAGCTTGTCTCTCTAGAACTCAATTGCCATGGGAAGATTCTTCCAAGAAGCATTTGTAGTTTACAACATTTGAGAACTCTTGCCCTTTATTCAACATGCTATATAACAGGCATAGAAGAATTGCCAGAGGACCTTGGCCAATTGGAATGTTTAGAAAACCTTGATTTAAGATGTATTAAAGTTAAACATCTCCCTGGTAGCATTTGTATGTTGAAACATTTGAAAACGCTATTTCTTTACAAATGTGAGCTTCTTGAGAAGTTACCTGAGGATGTTGGCCAATTAGAATCTTTGGAGAAACTAGATCTACTAGAATGCACTAATTTAAGAGACATTCCTAGCAGTATTTGTAAGTTGAAACATCTCAAAGAGTTGAAGCTTGTACACTGTAAGAGGCTTGAGAAATTGCCTGACGAGCTAGCAGATATAGAATGCTTACAACTGTTAGATATTCAGTGTACCAGCATCACTCACCTTCCACCGACACTGAAATTTTCAGATCTGAATTTTACGATCAAGTTGTAGTTGATAATGATTCTATAGTTGATGAAATTATACATGATGATTCTATAGATAATGAAATTACACATGATGATTCTATACTTGGGCGATTGGAATGTTTAGAAGAGCTATATTTAAGATGTACAGGTCTTAAACATATCCTTGATGGCATTTATATGCTAAAACATTTGAAAAAACTTGTTCTTCAAGGTGTACAAGAGACATTCCGAGCAGCACTTGTATGTTGAAACTACTGAAAGTTTTGGACCTTTATCATTGTTTCTGTCTTGAGAAGTTACCTTAGAATGTTGGTC
This sequence comes from Helianthus tuberosus, assembly GCA_030545235.1. Lineage (NCBI taxonomy): Eukaryota > Viridiplantae > Streptophyta > Magnoliopsida > Asterales > Asteraceae > Helianthus > Helianthus tuberosus. The sequence continues at coordinate 38,008,310 of CM060436.1, forward strand.
TCTTTTGGAGGTGCTATAATATGAGAGAGATTCCTTCCAAGCAGCATTTGTATGTTGGAACATCTCAAAAGTTGGATCTTGAAGGCTGGAGGAGGCTTCGGAATGTTTACAATATACGAGCAACTGGCGTAACTCATCTTCCCTAGAGCAGTTCTTCGTTGAAAGAAACAAAACAAAAGAAAAGAAAAGTCTAGTTAGTTAAATCTAGATGTCCCCAATCGCAAAGAACGGGTACTCCCTCTCTCAGCTACCTTTACTTTGTTTTTGATATTTGTGTTACGAATACAAATGAAGCTGGTGTAAACATTATTATTATTATTATTATTTAATAAACATAATCGTGCAATCATAGACATGCATGACCATCTAGCAGAATTGGGAAGCAATATTGTACGTCGTGAGCATGCAGATGAGCCCAACAAACATAGCCGATTGTGGGTGCAAGAAGAGATCGAACAAGTCTTGGCTAGTGACTCGGTAAAGAATCAATTTATTTGTAAGGTGGAGGTGGAACTGACATATTTTTCTTTAGTTATAACACAAGTTTTATGGTTGATTTTCTTGAATTACAGGATAGTGAAGCGGTAAGATGTATAGCACTAAACATCACTCCTAAAATTGTTTTGGAGGGTCTTGAAAAAATGAACAAGCTTAGATGTCTTCTTGTGAAGGGGAAAGAGTTTGACTATGATTGTGTTATTAATGAAGCTTGTCAATACTTTCCAATTTCGTTACAATGTCTATTTTGGAGAAAATACCCTCATTGGTGCTTACCCAAAACATTTGAAGCTAACAATCTTGTTGCACTTGAAATGCCTAATAGCAAAATCGAACAACTTTGGGGAGAGGGAAAGGTAATGTGGTTGATTGGTAGTTTTGTATTGTTATTAGAGGTGTAACTGAGCCGAGCAACTTGTGAGCTAATTAAGATCGGCTTGAATCGAGTTGTAAGCTTAAACGAGCTCGAGGCCGAGCTTCATATATGGAGCCCGACTAGGCTCGAGCTCAGCTTGGTTTGTTTGTGCCCCTAGTTGTTATAATGATATATTGGCTATTGTCGCTAACATATATATTTTTTTGTTTTCTTTTCATTTTATAATAGGTTATGAAGAAGCTCAAATTCCTTAATTTGGGTTATACGAAGCTAATAACCCTTGACCTTAGGCTGACACCCAATCTTGAGAGGTTAGATCTTAGATCTTGTGAATATTTGCAAAAACTTGACGTGCACAGTGGATGTCTGAAAAGCCTTGTCTACTTAAACTTAAGTTATTGCACTCTTTTGGAATCACTTGAGTTTATTGAGCAGTTTGAATCACTTGAGGTTCTTGATATAGATGGACAAGTATACATGACGGAATTCCCGGATTATATAACAACAGGGCACTCCATCAATAGTTTGCGTGAGCTTCATCTTTTATGCAATAAGATAGAAGAAGTACCCTCCTCAATTGGAAATCTTCATAAGCTTGTCTCTCTAGAACTCAATTGCCATGGGAAGATTCTTCCAAGAAGCATTTGTAGTTTACAGCATTTGAGAACTCTTGCCCTTTATTCAACATGCTATACAACAGGCATAGAAGAACTGCCAGAGGACCTTGGCCACTGGAATGCTTAGAAAACCTTGATTTAAGATGTATTAAAGTTAAACATCTCCCTGGTAGCATTTGTATGTTGAAACATCTGAAAACGCTATTTCTTTACAAATGTGAGATTCTTGAGAAGTTACCTGAGGATGTTGGCCAATTAGAATCTTTGGAGAAATTAGATATACTAGAATGCACTAATTTAAGAGACATTCCTAGCAGTATTTGTAAGTTGAAACATCTCAAAGAGTTGAAGCTTGTACACTGTAAGAGGCTTGAGAAATTGCCTGACGAGCTAGCAGATATAGAATGTTTACAACTGTTAGATATTCAGTGTACCAGCATCACTCACCTTCCACCGACCATTTTTTCGCTGAAAGGTTTGAAAATCTTCAGATCTGAATTTTACGATCAAGTTGAAGTTGTTCGTTGAAAGAAACAAAAGAAAAGAAAAGTCTAGTTAGTTCAGACACAAAATCTAGATGTCCCCAGTCGCAAAGAACAGGTACTCCCTCTCTCAGCTACCTTTACTTTGTTTTTGATATTTGTGTTACGAATACAAATGAAGCTGGTGTAAACATTATTATTATTTAATAAACATAATTTCGACTTTGAAAGTTGACATATAATGAAAAATAGCACATATGTAATCAGATATGAATGCGTGACATGTTACTTGTTCTTCTGACCTCATGGTGCTTTCAGTTACCTCACACGTGTACTTTGATCTAATTTTGCTAAGTTAATCACGAATGAGTCAATCAAGAATTCAAAAGTTTGACCAAAGATTAACCATCAATACATGAATATGTAACCCTTGTAATTAAACCATACTTGTGTGTTTCTAAATCTTGTTCTCATCTCAGTTTGACTATTATGGAAAGTCAACTTCTGTGATTTTATCGTTAACTTGATGAATAACCTTTAAGATCCTGAGCTAGCCATACACCTTGCAATTTCTTTGCTAAAAGCACTAAAGCTCACTGGGTTTTGATTGGTTTCGGGCCGGTTTGGACATACCTTGGTTCGGTTTGTACCAAGTGCTCAGCAAATGTGATTTGGTTCGTTTGTTTAATTTAAATGAGCCCACAAGGATTCAATAGCAATCACCAACACAATCGATGTTACCACTTCCTTTCCTTGTAAGCCTTGTAAACTTTATTATTAATAAAAATAAAAACGAATACTTTGGGGTCTAGAAAAAGGCAAAACCCAAAGCAATAGGTCCAACCAGTGACCTAAACATACAGATCTGGCCCATAAGGGATAAAAACAAACACCACAAAATAAACTGAGCCACATACAGACTACTACAATTAAAAAAAAGTAAAAGCCTAATAAATCTCAATTGGGCTTAACACAAAATAAAATCAAAGTCCTCAAATAAGTATCTTAAGCCCAAATCCTCAAGTGACCTTTGAGTTTGACAATCCAATATTTATAACCTAAGGCCCAGCTCCAGATAAATCAGCATGCTCCAAATAAAACCCCAGCACCCATCTCCCTAGTTTTGGGTTGCGGCGCACCATACAAGCCCAAAAATTGGGTTAACCCCTTAAACAGTTGTATTCAGGTTAACATATTTATCAAACGGATTGTGTTCGGGTTGACCCACTTATTTAACGGGTAGTGTTCGGATTGAGTAATTTAATAAAGCGGGACCCAAAACCTTTCTTTTTTTTGAAAAATAAACTTCATTAAAAAACATTTCCGACCCAAACGGGCAAGAGGCCAAACAACCAACAACACCCCCGACCCAAACGGGCAAAGGGCAAAAAAATTACAACATGTACAAAGAGAATTTACACCAATCCGCCCAACTAATATATTTACAAGAAGATCTATTTTTAACCCAAGCATAACCTCTCGATTTTAACTCCTCTATGATATCTTGCGGACTACATTTTTTCTGGTTAAAAACCACATCGTTCCTTTCTTTCAATATGCACCAGCAAGCTATCATAGCCATCCCGTGAATGATCTTTTCGGCCTTCTTACCACCCTTAATGTACTTGTGGATGTCTAAAATACCTTTGTACTCAAAGAAGAAAAGCGGCGGGATGTTGCACCGAACGCTGAAGGTCGACCACACCCTAATAGCCATCGAGCAAGCAGTAAACAAATGCTCCACAGTTTCCTCGAATTCATCGCAAAAAGGGCACATTATCGATGTTATATCCACATTCCTTCTAGTTAAATTAATTCTCGTAGGAAGCCTATCCAAATTACCTCTCCAATTCATAATATTACATTTAATGGGCACTCATTTGCACCATACAAAATTTGGAGGGTGACAATTACCTCTATCAATAATCAACGCCATTTTGGCCGATTTCACCGAGAAATCATTTTGTCTATCAACAGTCCAATACCATTCATCCTTAACGTTTGAGAGTCTCAAGAGACTAAACACCTCGTAACATTCCTTCCATTCCTTTAGCTCCTCATCTGACTCAGACTGTCTAGACCAATGCCATGTAAAACCTCCATTACCTTGACCTGCTTCCAATCTCTCTGCGACCATGCACAATTTAAACAACTCCAGACCAAAACCTAATTATTTTTGTATGGTGTTTGTCATGTTTGGGTCGATTTGGTCAGATTTAACCACATAAATTAACTAAGTTAGGGCTAAAGGACATAACTTGCAAGGGTTTTCAAACATCGAGTACGTTTTTTGTAATTATTAAAGACAAATGACACAGTTTGCAATAATTGACATACATAAAGGACGATTTTTGTAATTTACTCAAAAACTTATTTACATTAGAAATTACCAAATGGCATTTTAAAGAATCCTTACATTAGAAAATTGCCAAGTGTCATATTAAGGAATCCTTTATTAAGTTTAGATATAAAATCCAACTCATTAGATGGTCTTAATTATAACCCGTATTTGATCAAACTCAGATCTTTAATATAAATAGTTTTTTATGTTCATTTTGTAATCACAAAAAAAACGTACCAGTGGAATAAACAGATGTGAGACACTGAGTGTGAACAGTGATGGCATGGAATAAGGATCCAAATTCGTACAAATCAATATTATTTATTAATATTTTTAATATTATTTTCAAATATCTTATTAACAATTAATATTATTTCCAAATAGTCAAACACTATACCTCCTTTTATATTCGAGTCAACCTAATATTATACATATATATTTTACGATCCATGTTTACGGTTTACGTCTATAATTAGTTAATTACTATCATTTGAATCGAAATTTATTTGATAACGTTTTTTCATTTCACCTAATAACTTTGATTTTAATTCATTAACTCTTTTATTTTATGTTTATATGTATAAATATTTCAAGCATTTTCTTTCATGATTATTTTATATAGTTAAAACAAAGTGCTAACGAAAACATTGTCCAACCAATTAGACACGTATCAACAAATTAGTCATGAACTTGTCAACTGTCAAGGCTTCCGATTTGGAACATGTTGCTAGGGGCCAAACCACATGCAACATCATCTCAGGGGCGGATCTATGGGTATCCCAGGGGTAGCCCGGGATACCCCTCAACTTTCTTGACGAAGTGTATGATTTTTCTTCTCCGTTGCTTTATGTATTGGATATTTCTAAGCATATATGCGGAACCATAGAAGAATAGTAAAAGTGAAAGATAAGAGATCAAAAATGGATAGCATTATGGTGGATTTTGTGTTTTCCGACAAGGAGCCGATAACAGGGTAAGCATTGAGGAAGATGACCTACTATTTTAAAGTTTAATTATATATTTATGTTTTGGAAAAACGTAATACAAAAGAAAGTTTCTATCCCCCACTTGTAGTGGAGTGGTGGAAAGAACTTTGGGTTTCCTTGGAGACCCGGGTTCGATCCCCACCTGTTGCATTTGGGGGTAAATGACCCCAACCTTGGTTGAGGGGTCATGGCAATGATGGATAAGAGCCTTGCGTGCGTAATAGCCCGGGTTCGAGTCTTGAGCCGCACACGAGTTTTCTATTACAGTGCGGTTACTTCGGCTCTTGAGTGCGGAGGCTGCAACGGCAGTCAAGTGGCTGTCGGCTGGAAATTTTCTCGTGGAGCGCCTATGGTCAACCTCGGATGCCTCGCCCGAGGGGGACTAGGGACCCATGCAATGTGGGTGTGATCCTCTCGACTGTTGGAGTCAATCGCCGTTCAAAAAAAAAAAAAAAGAAAGTTTCTGACAGCACACAATGCTTTATGTATTTTATGGTTTAGACCATGTGTAGTGGAGCGTTTTTTTTTAAATTAAAAAAAAAACGCTTAATCACGTCCCATACCCATTACGGCCCGGCGTTATTGGGCGTTATTCGCGAAAAAAGCCCCCTTGGCCTTTTTTGAAACACGCCTTGCCCCTTTCTCCTTGTCCAATCACCTTCCATCTCCCTTTTTGTTATCCAATAAGATTTTTTTGAGGGTTTTTGTTTTATTTAATTATTTTACATCTCATTTAACATAATGCCCCAATCCCCACTACACCCATTTTGTAAAAACGTCCAGTAATGCCCCATTGCTGACTGGGCTGCCACATGGCGCAAAACGCCCTAGGGTGGGGCATTATTCACTCCAACGACTACGCGTGGTCTTATTTATTGTTTATTAATATATATTTTATAATGATTTTTTGTGTTTTACACCATATAATAAACTAATAAAGCTTTTGTTGTGTACTTCATTATCTAGATTGTAATGTAATATTATTATCTTTTATTTTTTTATGTAATATGTTTTTTTAGTATATATATATATATATATAGGTAAAGGATCCTGTAAAAAGTGTCCAAAGTGTGAGAAGGGTAAGAAATAATGTGGTGATGACAAGTGTCCTATATCTAAATTAATTCAAAAGGGTGAATTAGTAATTTTCTATTTTCTTTCAATTAATTGATTTAAAGATAACTACCCAAAAATAACTTCCACCCTTTATTATAGGAATTCGATTTTAGGAATTAATCTACGAATGTGTGTAGTGTTATATAATTCTGTAGTGCAACAACCATTCAGAACTGCATAGTGTTATATATTTTTATATAGTGGTATATAGTGTTACTTGGTGTTATATGGTGTTATAATATGGTTTTTGGTGTTATATAATTCTGTAGTGTTATATAATTCTGTAGCGCAACCATCAAAAAACACTATATAACACCATCAATTATTAATTCTGTAGTGCAACCACCATTTAGAGATGTATAGTGTTATATATTTTTTATGTGGTATTATATAGTGTTATATTTTTCTGGTAGCATGCCTATGATGGATGTATAGTGTTATATATTGTTATATAGTGTTATATGATAGACGTATAGTGTTATATGATGGAAATATAGTGTTATACGTTTCTTTGCAGCAGTTACATATTTTTCTATTTTTAGAATTTAGAATCGAGATAATTTAGCAATTAAATTTGAATAGCTAGTTTTTAGGAGATTGATGGCGGTTACCATATTTGAAACATTGGAAAAGACATTATTGCCCTTCAATTTTACATAAGGTCCTTCTAATTAAAACACAATTTACATTTTATACCCTATTGATCTCAACCATTAGATCAAATATCCAATGGTTTAAAACACTTCTTACCCTTCTCACATTTTAGACACTTTTTTACCATATCCCTACCCTATATATATATATATATATATATATCTTAAAGTTTGTTTTTATCACGATGTACTCTTTTTACTATATTAGGAACCTTAGTTAAAAGTTTATGGTTCTCTCATCGCCTAAGCAAAGGTATTTTAGGTTAGGGTCTAATTACTAATTTTAGTTGTTATTATGTAATTGATTGTATGAATGTACAATAAAAAAAGACATTGTGTAAATGTACGATAAAAAAAATTGGGATACCCCTAAAATATTTTTCTAGTGATTCCTCGAACATTTTCGATAAAAAATATCATGGGTCTCACCTACAATCATACAGAAGTTATTATGATAATACCCCCAACGTATTGTTTCAGAAGAAACACCAAGTTAATCCGGAGATTAGCTTGTGGTTTGTTTCTCGTCCAAATAAGGTTAATCTTCTTTCTTCCTCGACAAACAACTGCGATGATCCTGCAAAACAATCAACATACTGTGAAGCTTGTTACAAGGAGGAGAATAGGGGGGTTCTCCTTGCAACCACCCTCCGGCGTGAGAATAAGAACTTGCTTTGAGGATAAAAATGTGTATTAATTGAGAGAGCAAGACAGCAATCCTTAAACCTGTAGCTGAAGTTCTCTATTTATAGTCGAAGTGAGTTGTGAAGGAGATTGACTGATGGGCCTTGGGCTTGAGGCCGACAACAAGGAATATCTGTTTTGCCTCCCCTGTCATGACCGTTAGTATTTGCAAGCGAGGGCGAAGTTGGCACACGTTGAATGGATCCACGTGTCGTGACGATTGTTCTTATTGTCTGGTCTGGCATCAGCAGTTAAGTGGAGATCGTATGGTAGTGGTCGGCGCACGCTGATTGGTGCCACGTACGTGTCCTTGTGTACTTCCTGTTCCCTGCACGATTGTTCATCGTGCAGCATTACAGAGTACAGCCTATCGTGCGCTCATTGGTCTATTGCTCTTTCTCTTTGAATCGTACCACTTGTACTATCCAACACTGCCTAGCTGGCGCAAGTGTAGTCTGCACTTCTTTGACTTGCGCCAATTCATTTGCAAAAAAGAACCAAGTGTTGGACTTGATTTAATCTGGTTATAGCCTCTCGCGCGACCTGATGTTAACTCGTGTAGTCGGCGACTCGACGCAGAATTAGGTATACCCCTTCACTCATCTCGATGGGTCTTTGACTTTGTACACTAGATCACGACCGACTTAACGTCACGTAAAGAGCACGTGACGAAAGTAAATAAGGCAGGAAAGGTGGTAGGGGTACACTCGCATTGCCTTGTGGCTGGTCAAAATGTTGACTATTTGACCAGAAAGCACTTTGTTGCAAACAGTCTTCACACATACAATTGGCTTTGGATATACTCAAATAAATACAACTGGCTCTAGATCTTGGTGGATTTCACATGAAACAAGGAAGATTTAACGCATAAAAAGATCATACCTCATGGAGATTTGAAAAACAACACACAACATTATCGTATGCTTCGTCCCTTAAACCTTACAAGATCCACATCTTGTTTTAACAACTTTGGGCGAGATGGGATAATCCGTTGGGCGTGGAGACTTTTAGCGGGTCATAGGGTAATTCATATGTGATCTTGTACTTAAGAGCACTCACATTCAATCCATCAAATAATGAGAGGAGAGGTTTTTATATTATAAAGGGTATAAAAAGTGGTTGTGAGTGGAGGAGAGAGAAAATGTTACTGTTCATCTGTATATTTGGGGGGACACTGTTCATCCAGTATAATTTTTTTAATATATATTGAAAGTGGTTGTGAGTGAAGGAGAGAGAAAAATGTAATGATAATATTATTTAATTGAAAGGAGAGAGAAAAAGTATTTGTTTTTAGTGGAAATATATTGATATAGGAGTTGTTTTTTAGTGGAATGTATGTATAATTTGATGGATTGAATGTGAATGCTCTAATTCCTCATCACGAAAGTTGAGAACATAGCTATAGTAAATTCCTTATTACAAACGTGGACGTATGTTATATAAATCTTTTTGTCTCGTTTTCATTTTATCTTTTTACAGTGATCGCATGATTGTGTGTGTGTGTTGCAAACCAAAATCCCTAACATAATCATCATTTGGACCACTAACAAGTCGGTACTAATAAGGAATTTGGTTCAAGCTCGCATATCATTAATTCTATTCTCCGCTTTTGGAAAATCCGCATCTTATTATCTCTATGATGTACTCCATACAGTACCTTAATGCAGGGGCAGAAGTATAATGTTAGGAGCTGTAGCCCTGGCTCAAACCCGTATTCGTAATGTTTTTTTTTCCGGTTTTATACAAAGAATACCCTTAAAAATATACGAGAATACCCCTAACCAGAAAACATGATACTTTATATTACTAAAATCCCATTTTTTTTATAAGCTCAAACATTTTACAACCCGAAAACTTTGTAGAATAGTTAAGACAAAATGATAAAATAAGCCCAAATTTTGGCAATAATAGAATTGAAAGGAGGCCCTAAATATAATTGATAAAGTTAGCCCAAGACTCAAACAACTATTAAGTATTCGTTTTACTTTATTTATTATTGTTTGATTGCACGGTAAAAAAATCAGGATACCCCTAAACTAATGGACTAGCTCCGCCACTACCTTAATATAGGCATTTATTGTTGTGCGAAGCAGCGCAGGTCCATGCCTATTGAAGACAACATATGGAAGACATCTGGAAGCAACATATAATCATATCACCCACTAGATGTACATGTTATCAGCAACTGTTATCAGTGGTGAAATTCGAGATTTTCGACCGGGGGTCGAAAACTTCGTCATCATCATCATACTCAGTATATCCTACCAATAGCAAAGCAAAGGTAGGGTCTGAGGAGGGTAAGATGTAGACAGCCTTACCTCTACCCCGTAAAATAGAGAGGCTGCTTCCAGTGAGACCCCCGGCTCGATAGTAGTTTTGCATCAAGCCTTGGACATAAGGCACATAACACTCAGCAATCGGGACAAAGACCGATTAGTGCATGTACCCTTTTGTCTTTCAGCTATCAACGCCACCACATGATGCATGATTAACTGTCCTCACTTTTAACGTTATTTTCACGAAATTAGTAAAATAACGTTAAAATTAGTGCACTTTCACTTTTGCCCCCCGATGGCACACACACATATACATTATATGTGCATACCGCAAGCGGGGCTTGGGGTCGAAAACTTATATAACCAAAAATTTCTTTATGAAAACTACATACTCTCCACTACTGAGCGAAAAGTTCGGGGGTCGGCCGCCCCCTCCCGCCCACTGAAAGCTGCGCCCCTGAAGCTAACATAGCCAAAGCCCAAAGCACAGGACAAGATGCTTCTTTTCGTTATAGCAAATGTTAGGGTGCTCATATGCGGTTAGTAATGATTTTTAAGTTTTTAGAACCAAAACTAAACTGCTAACTAGTGAAATCAAACTAACGGTTTGATTTCATGGTTTAGACTTACGGAGTCAATGATATTAAGCCTATAGGCTTAGGTATCTCAAATGCTAACCAAATGAACCAAAATCAAACTTGGGTGTGTTTCTTGTACCATTTTTCATGAGCAATGTATAAAGTGGATATATAATAGCGCCATGTGTTTATAATCAGGGATGACCATCTATGCAAGACCTCATAACTATACATGTATGCAAGGTTAGGTTCAAAAGAAAACCACTAATTAAAAAAAATCGCTATCGGCCAATTAAATTTTTTATTTCCTCATAATTAAAAGGTTACTATTGTAAAAAAATGTAACTTGCAAAAAGTACATATTTGTAGCTTACGAGCTACATATATTTATCTCGCGAACTACAAATAGTTGTTTTTTTTTTCTGTTTCTAAAAAATCAATAGCATGTTAAAAAGATAAAAAGTTAAAATAAGAAAATCTTTGTTGATAGTAATTTTCTCTCTTTTTCATTTATCTTTTAATTTTTTTTATGATGTGCTTGGGTTGTGCTAAAAAAATTCTTTCGAAGTGAGAGAAGCAAGTAGGATGCGCCACATGTCTCTTAAAGAGTAGGTTTGTAAACAAACCAAAGAACACGAACACGAACAATTAAACGAGCGGATCTTGTTGTTCATGCATGTTCATAAAGAAAATGAACATGCTCTCGTCTGCTTATGTCCGTTCATTAACATTATAAGCGAATGGTTCATGAACATAAACAAACACCAATGAACAAACACAAATGACAATAAATGTAGTTTTGAAGTGTAAATATAAAAATATAAATACGCGTGCGCACACATATATATATTGAACTTTTGTATAAATATTAAATGAACATAAATGAATTGACGTAAACAAAGGAACAAAAAAGAACGTAACCGAACAGATGTTAACGGAGGTTCGGGAACGTAAATGAACGAACAAAACATGTGTCCATGTTCGTTTGATTAATTAAATGAGCAAAAGTTTTTGTTCATGTTCGTTTTATTACATAAACATACATAAATGAACTTCTCATAAACGGTTCCGTGGACTTTTGCGTTATTTATATCTTTTTCGTCATTTTTAATTAAAATCACCCTTATTTTACATCTTTTTCGTTATTTTTTAATTAAAATCACCCATATATGTGTTTGCTTAGTGACATAACTATGACTTTGAAAAAACGCATTGCTACAAAATAGGTTATTTTAATCATATTAAACGCTATAACAATTTAAAATTTTGAAATAAGACTTTAGATTATAAAATTGTCATAAAAATGAAAATATGATATTGACTCATGATTAAAAATGAATTCTTGAAGGAGTAAAAGAATCTACTAGACAGGGAGGTGGCAACGTGGGAGGACAGTGACAAAATGGGGGTCGACTAAAATAGGAACAAGAAATAAAAAACAACGTTTGCGACAAAGTTCATGGCATGTGTTACCATCGGCTAATATACTAATATTAAACATTAAACAATAACTAATGAGTCATGCGTTTGTTAGACTAAGCGGTATGGGGGCGGGCTGAGGCCCGGCGCCGGTCCCCCACACCGCCACCCACAGGCCCGGCTCGTCCTTTCCGTCACCCAGCAGCCGAACTCGACGGGGCTCTTCTCCTCTCTCCTAACACACACACATCTATACATACATACATATATATATAAAGGGGTTCATCCCCCACCCCCTAGGTCCACCCCCTCCAAGCCGAGCCTACGTGGCGCTGACGTGGCGGCCCATTCCCTTGGAGATGTGGCTCTCCATACTCACTAGTCTTAAAGGTTTGCCATATGTTGACTTTTTCTTTTTGTAACAACTACGAAATTTTCTCACGCGTTTCATCGGGTCTAAATGTAAAGTAACTTGGAATTTGAATCGTCAACACTTAAATCGTTTCTCAACAAAAGTTACGTCAAAATGTAGATAAATTGAAGATGTACATAAAAATAAGCACGAAAACGTATTATATATGACCCGACTTATTTGCGAAAAAAATTTAGGTCGAACACTAACTTAAACTTATACCGCCACATAAAAATAAGTACAAAATTATGTTTTTAAGTTAAATTTATACAGTCTAATGAAAACATGTTATACTTGACCCGACTTGATTTAAACAAATTTATGCCAAAACGTAGATCATATTAAAACGTAAAAAAACATATTATATCCGAGCCTACCCATTTTCAAAGAAACATAATCAACTTAAATTTATACCAACACGTACATAAATATAAGCACGTAAAAAACGATTATAAAGTTTTTAGAAAGTTGAAGAGCTGTAAGTGCCAATGCTAAATGTTGAAGGGTAAAAGCTAAAAAACATACGACAAAATTTATGCGAAAATATAGATCATGTTAAAGCAAAAAAAAGAAAAAAACATATTATATCTGAGCCTACCCATTTTCAGGAAATGTAATCAGCTTAAATTTATACCGACATATACATAAATATAAGCACCATAAAAATGAGTATAAAGTTTTTCGAAAGTTAAAAGATTGTAAGTGGCAATACTAAATGTTGAAAAGTAAAGGATAAAACAAACATGATAAAAGACAAAAAAAAAATAAAGGTTGACCAATGGTCAGCTGCCATGCAGCATGATAAAAGACAAAAAAAATAAAGGTTGACCAATGGTCAGCTGTCATGCAGCAACATGGCACTGGTCATCCAACTTATTATTATAAGTATATATAATTTACCGTGATTTAACTTATTAGAACTTTTATTTATTTATTTATTATTATTTTAAAAATGAATTAGTGAGTTCGTCAAATCATCAAAACCGTACCATCATCACCACCACTCTCCTTATACCGCTTGTCGAACCACCATCGGCCCATCACCCCATTTTACATTGTTGGTCACTGTCACCATCACCATTCACTCCGGTTTACAAAAGTACAATCACCAACAACGATTGAAGAAACAAATACGAGAAGGAGCTAAGAACAAATACTTGACCTCCAAAGATTCCTCTGATTTATCCTTGACTTCGATAACCTAATAAATTCTGCAAAACAAACACCGCCAGCCTCGCCATAGGAAAATGTTTCTCTCTATAATAAGCCTCCGACGTGAGTATAAGTATTGGCCTTTTAAGAGTGAATGGAATAATTAAAAGTATGATTTTATGGTTTGTAAAAGTGCATGAGAATACGTTTACCTGTACCATGTAGTATTTATAGAGTTCCGGAAATAGGTTTTCCTTATTCATGTATCTATGAGATAGCAATGTAAGATACGTACAAATTTATTAAAGTTATCCACATTCCTTTTTCAAATTAATCATATGTATGTATGTGTTTCGCTTAGTGTTTCTTCGAACCAAACGCCTCTTTAAAATTGCACTAGTATAGTAATTTTGACTAATATGCTGTTTGGTGCACTTGTATTGTAGTAACGATGCACTAGTAGAGTAATTGTGACTAATATATTTTTTTATGCACTAGAATCGTAGTCATGGTTGCAAAGTCGTTAGACGCTCCCTAGTCGGTCGACTGGGAAGTTGAGAGTACTCGGACATGTTAAATTATAAAGAAATTAGTTTTCGAGAAATTATATATATGTCAAATATAAAAAAAAATTACAAATCTTTATACCAAAACACGTGAATATCAGTATAAATAAAAAAACTACTTGTTCAAATCGGTGGAATCTGATTGAAGTCGACTTTAAAGAACCAAAGTTGAATTCAATTCAGGCATTTTGAGGACAAATTGTTCGCCTATTGACCTACTAGATTCGATTTCTGCCGAGTTTGACCGCATTTAATTGATTCCAGGTAATTAGGCGGAGTTGAAGAAAGTCGCCCCGGTAGCCTACCTTGTAGCGATTACTCGGGGAGTACTCGGCCTCAGAGACCTTCTTTTACAACGTTAATCGTAGTAATGATGCACTACTAGAGTAATTATGACTGATATCCTCTTTGATACTCTTGTATAGTGATTTTGAATGATATGTTGTTTGATGCACTAGTATTGTAGTAATGGTGCACTAGTAGAGTAGTTGTGGCTGATATCTTGTTTGATGCACTAGTATTGTAGTGACGGGGCACTAGTAAAGTAATTGTGACTGATAACTTCTTTGATGCACTAGTAGTGTATTAATGATTAACTAAGAGAGTAATTTTGACTGATATGTTGTTTGATGCACTAGGATTGTAGTAATGATGCACTAGTATTGTGATAATGATGTACTAGTAGAGTAGTATCTTCTTTGATGCATTAGTATAATAATTTTGTTTGATATCTTTTTTGATGCACCAGTATTGTAGTAATGGTGCACAAGTAGAGTAATTGTGATTAATATCTTGTTTGATGCACTAGTAGAAATTGTGAGTGATGTCTTCTTTAATGCACTAGTAGTGTATTAATGATGCAATACTAGAGTAATTTTGACTGATATGTTGTTTGATGTATGAGGATTGTAGTAATGATGCACTGGTGGTGTAATTGTGACTGATATCTTGTTTGGTGCAATAGTATTGTAGTAATGATGTACTAGTAGAGTAATTGTGATTGATATCTTTATTTGATGCACTAGACACACTAGTAGAGTATTCTTTAGTAGAGATTGTGACTGATATCTTCTTTTATGCACTAGTAGTGTATTAATTCTGACTGATATCTTGTTTGATGTACTAGTAGTGTGGTTATGATGCATAAGTAGAGTAATTGTCACTGAGATCATGTTTATTTCACTAGTAGTGTACTTTGAGATGATGTTTGTTTTATTAGTATAGTATTTGTCTTGCATAACTATAGTAATTATGTATCTTTGTGTATTTAGTTGCTAATAAACAAAGGGGAAAAATGGTAGAATTGATTTAAAAAGCCTTTGCAGATATTCAAATGATGTATCAAATCATATTTGTTTTGAATTAATGACAGAGAAACATTAGCAAGTTAATAAAGCATACTTATACTTTAATTAATGTTTGTAGAGTAAGAATGTATAATTATTAATTAGCACTTGTTATAGCAATCGAAAGGTAAAACCCAAAAATAAAGTCATTATATGCCCAAAAGGATATCGATGCATATTTTACATAAATCGAAAACGATAAAAACGAATATCAGTAATGTCTTCCGAAATGAATATAAGTATTCATTACGATGGTATCAATACAGGTACTGGTGCTGTTCGATTGGAATTGACGTGGTACAAATACTCGCTATAGTTTACGATATTAAAAAAACTCTATACTACCATCGAAGTTGTTCGCACAGTATTAGTTCAATTCGTCATGGTAAAGAACAGACGGTATAAGTTCGGTTCGTCAAGGTACCGGTACTGTATTCATACTCGCTATAGTTTATATTATAAAAAGATACTCTATGCCGCTATCCAAGTTTCGTATGGTATCTGTTCAGTTGATCACAGTAAAGAACAAATAAAAATCAATTGTTCGGTTGATCACAGTAAAGAACAAATATAAATCATTTGTTCGGTTGATCACGGTAATGAACAAATAAAAATCGATTATATTGATCCCTTTGATTTTGAACAAAACTTTTAGCGGAACGAAAAGAAAAATAAACATGTTGCACATATTCAGAACTTTATAAAGTATTACACTATACTATTAGAATAATGAAAAAAAAGTAACTTCAATTTATATGTAAAAAAACTAAATGTGAGTTAGGTTTGATAACATGTATATTTGTGCTTCATTACTTGAGCTTTACCACTCACAACTCAGTTTCGAGAAAAAAAAAACGTATCAATACAGAGAAAAATTTAGGCACGTTGCAACGGCATACTAAAAATTATATAAAATACCGTATCTTAATGGTTATAAAAGGAAAAAAAACATGCAAAAACCATTAAAAATATATTGATAAAATAATTAAAGGTTAAAAATACACAATATTAAAATAATTTTAAAACACTATTCATGGTGACTTCGTATTAATATATATAATTATAGTAATTGTTTTTTCTCTAAATTGCTTTACTTTATCTAGATACAATAACTTCAGCAAGAAAAAACATTGATAACCAAGAGACAAAAACGACATGCTAACAAGAAATAAAAGGGAGTTCCATATTTTGAATCTAATGTTCATATCATTTTACATTTTACATTTACATGCGATATAACAAAGGAAACAACAAATCAGTTGCTAATACCGAAAGGAGAATGAAGAAAGGGAACTGCATACCAAAAAAAGTCTAAAATAGGTATCTAGAGTAATTTTAGATGTTTTGTAGAGTAAAGATCACGGTCATTAACAAGAGCCCATGGAATAAATAAAACACAAATTAAACACTTGGTCTAATTATATGTTTAGTAACATAATTACTCTATTACAATTACTCTACTAGTCATTCACATAATTTAAATCAAGTATTTACTCTACTTGCAACTATATAATTATGAAGTTATGCTAGTAGAGTAATTACATATATGAATAAGAAAAAAAATGTAGGATAATTACTCTACTAGTGTATATAATTACTCTAGTAGAGTAATTATCACATCTGCTTCTTCCATGTCAAATTGTCTCCTTCAAAATCACCTCAAATTCCATATATTTATTCTAGAGTAGTTATGTAATTACTCTAACAAAGTAATTTGAATATCTTCCTTTTCTTTTAATCGCATCCTTCAAAATCACTTTGAATTCCAGTTTCTATGCAGTAATTGCAAAGCTTCAATCATTCAGATTTTGAATCAATTGAATCAAACTCTGTAACACAATTAAATCAAGCTATATCCATGTTTAATTTATTCTGAACCAAGATTCGTACACATTTATTCGACTCTGAATCAAGCTATGTACACATTTAATTGATTTCATACCAAGCTCCATACACGTTTAATCGATTTCGAATCAAGTTATGTACACATTTAATCGATTGCGACCATCAATTAAATCAAGATATGGATTGCAATGCTTCAATTTTCAGTTTTGCATATTTACAGCATTGCCACCGCGTGATTTGCCATGTTCCTTTGATTTACATGTTTAGCACAATAACCTTATTTGTATTTGATCCTTACCCACAATAATAGTAATAGGAATTATATTATATTATATTATATTATATTATATTATATTATATATAAAAGAAGGGAGCTTTAAATAGTGTGTCACCTTTTGTTTTATTCGGTACACTTTACTCAAGTTAGTTTTATTCTTTTTGTTTAACTAATTAACATTTCTATTCTTCAACTTTTGTAACACTTATTTTTTTTATCATCGTTTTGACATGAAATTGTTTATTTTTATCGTCTTTTAAACGTTAACTTTTATACGAGGTGAATTCCAATGTACGTTTGGCTGAAACAGATCCTTAGGTCATCCGTAGTCATAAAGCCCCTTTATGTGCGTTATGCGACGCGTGTCGTGCCACGTCACACAGGGGATTTATGGGACGTTATATCACTAGAGCCCGTAGTCATAAAGCCCCTACCTCATCATTACTCAATTAATTAATTTTCAATTTTTTTAATTAATTTCTAACTTTTTATAATTAAAAACCATTCCATTAAATAAAAAAACATTACAATAAAATAAAAAAAGACATTAAAATAAAATAAAAAAACATTACACTAAAAAAACAATACATTTATTCTTCGTATTCATCGTCGTTCTCTCCTTCTCCTCTTCGTTTAATAACGTTTTTCATATAACTGACATATACCTAAACTTCTATTTAATATATAAAAGTTTTACTAGTGATTTACTTAAAAATAAAAGTGATTAAAAAATACCATAGCAAAATTGTTCAACACAATCTCCTATTGTTTTCTCCCCCATCTTCAAGTACTCGTCGTTGATGTCGTACGTGTTTCCGTAGGCTAACATGCGTAAAGCGGAAGTGACCTTTTGAATTGAGGTGAAGCCTAAATATCCTTGCGCGTCCATTCTTTACTTAAAGAAATCATACTTATCTTCAAAATCCTTATTAATGCGCAAAAATAGCCTTTGGCTCATCCGAAACCTCCGTCTAAAAACATTGGGTCCGTGAACCGGTGTGGGATCAAACGCTCGTTCGCGGCTTCACGATCTCGCAAGATATAGGTGCGCCTCAAAATGGGGCGTGGAGGAGGAGAAGGTCGAACCTGTTCCATTGCTTGTATCACGAGAGTACATGCACTCATAACCGCTTCTTCCTCCTCCGCGATTTCTTCGGGTGAAAAAAATCTTCGGTAAATATTAGTGAACAAATCTTCCGATGGGGAACCCATTTTTTTAGAATAAGGTGGGAGTAGTTTCTATCCTTTTATAAAAAAAATATAGAGAAGAATGGAATGAGATGTGATGAATTGTAAAAAAAATGGGAGATGTGGAATGTATTTATAGATTGGAAATTGAAATTGTTATGAGTAAACTGCAATTTTACCCCCTGGGGTTTAAGCCAATTGGCACTCTGACCCCCTCCCTGGAAAATATTGCTATACGTTGTTGCTCTGTCGCAAGATTACCCCCTGGCCTATGTTTTTGTTAGCTTCCAACGTTTTCTTTAAACGGTCAAAGGGAAAACTGGTAGTTTGACTCTAATCGTTACTTGCATCCTTTTATCTTTCCCATTTCATCACTATGAAACCCTCAACTTAACCTAGTTCTAAAATCATCACTCTGTACATGGCGATCCTTCACATTTGAACAATTACAATCGATTGGCACTCTGTTACGAGCATGGATCTTCGATTATGGAAGATTAGACCTGAAGATCAGTATTTCCAACCAGACGAGATGTACCGTAAGTGACATGCAAGCTCACAGGGTCTGATTTAGGTAAAATTTAAGCCTTTTGCTATGTTAATATGTTGTTGATGTTTGTTTACAGGTTAAACTCAGAGTCAATTTACAATTAAGTTACACCATGGAGGTAATTTTGTAGAAAATCCAAATATGGAATACTTAGATGGAAAGATGAACTACATTGATCATGTAGATTTTCGTGTGTTGACTACGGATGTTTTAGAGGAGATGATTAAGAAAATAGGCTACAATGATGGTCTCTTTTTTCTGCATTTATTACAAGGAACCTTACTGTTCTTTGGATTTTGGTCTTAGGACATTAAAATGCGACGTTGACTTAGAATCTATGTTTGATCATGTGCGTCAAGGAGTCCACTTGATAGACATGTATGTTGAACACCGAAGGTCAACAATCTTGATGGAGTCCAATGAAGTTCCTGCGGGGCCATGTAAAGAAATTGTTCCAACATCATTGTTAATACAAAATGAAAATGAAAGTTTGAATGAATATCAGGGCCGGTCCTGAGAATTCATGTACCCTGTTCGAGCTCGAAAAAATGTGCCTTTAGGCCTAAACAAAATTTGGGTATTGGGCTCACTAAAGGTCTAAACCTATTACCAAAGGGGTTAATAACTAATCTAAACCATAAGAATAGTTTTGTAAGGGGCCTATGTTGGTGTTTGTATGGGTGTACCCTATTAAAAAAATATTTTACATATACATATCGGGTTTTTTTCATAAAAAACGTACCCCCTCGAAATATCGGGCCCTGGTCGGTTGTCCTCCCCGACCACCTCCAGGGCCGGCCCTGATGAAGATGAGGAAGAAAGTGAAGATCTAAATCAAGAGGATGAAGAAAGCGATCCTGATTATGAGTATGTTGAGGAAGATAATATGGTTTATGAAATAGAAGTTGATATGCAAAGGTTCAGGGCTAATGTAGAATTTACTAGGGAAGAACTGGATGGTTCAAGTGATGGGGATCATGATGATGATGATGAGAGAAATGAAGAAGGTCATCTTCCTGTAGACCTGGAGGACTTTGAAAGTGGGTCTGATGACAATACAACACTTAGAGATAGGGTTGCCCGGAAGATAAGGAGGAAAAGGAAGGCTGCTATTAAAGACACGGGTGCAGATGATGCGCCCTTCTTTGTTGGTCAGCTTATCGATGACAAGAGTAATATGAACGACATGATAAAAAACTATGCTCTTAAGGCTAGGAGGGATGTTTTTATCCTAAAAAATGAGTTGTTAAGGTGTAGAGTAGTATGTTTCGGTAGTAATCCACCACTACTTGGTGCTGCAAAAAAAGGAGATGAGGGGTAAAATAGTAAAATCAGCAAGGTAGGGCAAAAATACAAGCACCTTAAAAGGCATACAAAGCCCACCTGCCCTTGGGCAGTTCACATCTCAAGAAAGACGACTAAGGAGAAGTGGTGTGTGAAGACAGTTCATAATCAACATAATTGTTTGACAACAAGGGACGTATCATTGTACACAATGAGTTCGATTGCCAGTGAGATCCAACCTATGATTGAAAGCAATCCAGAGATGCCAATTCATGCAATTTAAAGTCAACTTCTTAGGAAGCATCAGCTAGAAATATCACTACATAAGGTCTTCAGAGCCAAGAGGATAGCAACTACCTGGATTTATGGTAATTACCAAGAACAATATGGTCTTCTAAGGTCGTATTGTGATGAACTTCTCAAAGCCAACCCAGGTAGTACAATTAAGATAGATATGGAGCCATGTGGGAACCCAGGTAGTCCTACAAGGCAGTTTCGCAGGATATATGTTTGTTTTGCACCTATGATGAGTGGATTTAAGATGATTGGAAGGCCATTGCTGGGTGTCGATGGTTGTTTTATGAAAGGTCCTTTTCCTGGACAGATCTTGAGTGTTGTTGGTATAAATGGGAACAATAGCATATATCCAGTTTGTTATGCTCTTGTTGAGGCAGAAAAAACACAAAGTTGGAAATGGTTTTTGCAACTTTTGAGAGATGACCTAAGGTGCACGGTTGATTCTTGTTTCACCTTCATCAGCGACAGACAAAAGGTAACCCATTAGTACATGTTAATTCCTAAATTTCCTTTCACTTTGCTTCAAAAATAAGAGGAATATTTGCAATTTGAATTATAGGGTCTGATTCCAGCTATGCTAGCAGTTTTTCCTAATGCTGAGCACAGGTTTTGTTTGAGGCACATCCATGAGAACATGGAATCCAAGTGGCGTGGAGATGTCTACAAGAATTTGCTTTGGTCAGCTGGTAGGAAGACCTCCATTCCATATTTTAACAAGGCTATGGAAGAAATTAAGACAACAGAATGGGCTATGTATGACTGGCTGAATGAGATCCCATACACTGCTTGGTCAAGAGCATATTTTTCTGGAAGAGCTAAATGTGATATGTTGCTGAACAACATATGTGAAGTTTTTAATAGACAAATCACAGGTTCAAGGGACAAGCCAATTTTACATGCTTATAATTCATTAGGGAGTACATGACCAAGAGGATAGTGATTGTAAAGAAATTGCAAGCAAAGTGTATGGGGCCACTAACACCTCATGCCACTGAGGTATTCGATGGGATCAAGAAACAGGCATCTGAAATGTCTGTTTTAATGGTTGAAGAAACAGTGATCAGCATTGACCGGAATCAATCAGATCAGGGGTTTAGTCTCTGCATAAAAAGGGTTAATCCTCTCGTTGATTTGTGAGTTTGGCTGAATCCCTTCTCCGATGATCAATACAAAACAGAAAGCCGTTAGACTCGCCATGGGGAGAATGGGGGTTCTCTCCGTGACCACCATCCGGCGTGAGAATAAGTACAGTGATCTCGATGAAGAAGAAAGAGTAAAAGTGAGTGAAGTGAAAGTAACTTGTGAGATCATACCTGCAACGTCTTATTTATAGCCGGATTTTGGCGGAAAATTGGTGTGGCGGAGGAAGTAACGGGAAATATTTTCCGTCGGCGGTTATTCCCTTTTCCGTCAATCACTAACGTCACATCCATGCACACGAATCGTGAGGGTGATCGACGGCTGGGGAGATGCCACGTGGAAAGTGGGTTTGTTGTAGATCAATCTTCCTACGAGTGCCATCATCATAATTAGATGAGCGTTCCAGATTATGCCACGTCATAGTTAGTTATAACTGAATGGTTATGCACGATGAGCATTTAAGGCTTCTAGAAGATCTACAGCTGTAAACTGTTATGCCTTTGCCACGTGTCTATTCTGTTGTAACAGAAAAGATGCTTTCAATTCTTGGTTTTAGGCGCGCAGAGATGTTTAGGATTCTATTTTCAAGTCTAACTGTTTCCTTGTGTGGGCCTGCGCAAGGGTGTTAGTTGAATGTTGGTTTCTCCTTTCTTCTGGTGCGTGTTTATTGAAGACTGTTTTCTTTTATAACTTGTCTGGGACCACTGCGCAGCCGTGCATGGTTTTGACGTTCTAAAAATAAGGCTATGGAATGGTCTTATGTGCCTGCGCAAGGTTTTTGGGACCATCCTCCTTTGTTATTGAACTGTTTCTTCCCAAACCCTGTTTAGGACCGCTGCGCAGCAGCGCAGGGTCTTTGTTCAGGATGTTTTGGGGAAAATACCCCTTCAAGTCCCCCCAGTCCAGTGTTGCTTCTATGCAAGTAGGTGGAGCACTAGACTATATGAAATGAAGTGAGCGCTTTATGCTTTGTGAAGTAGCAGGTTTGTTTGGCGGAAAGTATGAAGAATCTTCTTGTGGAAGACATTTTCTTTGTTTATTCAAGTTGAGGTTTTCATGATTTCAAATTTTAAAAATTTTTATAAATGGTAGGTAAAAGGTACTGTGCTGACAATTGACGTGTAAATAACTGTATAAATGTGTTGCCGCGTGTCACACCCCAACCGATGGCGGAAACATCGGGGCGCGGCGCTGAGCGAAACAGATTGTCCAGGAGAATCCATAACAACTAATATTACCGGATATTTAACGTTACGTCCCATACCATACCATAACATATCAAATAAAGTAGTTATTACAAACAGAGTTTCTCAAAGACAAATAATTGTTCCGACAACTCAGATTTTTATTGATTTGTTTCTAGACCCTCTCCTAGCATGATTCCAGCGAACACATAGCAAGCAAAACATCTTAAACACCTGTCACATACGTTAAAATAGAAGTCAATACACATAGTGTAAAGGTGAGCATACAAGTTTAATAGTAAGACAGTAGCGAAAGCGATTTACGCAAAACCAGCATGTAACATGTATAATGTGAAGCATGTAGGTTATTGACAACGAAACATGCACAGACGTGACTGCGATTTGTAGAGTGTGCAACACATATCACCACTGTGACACGTGAAGAAATACCCTTAGCAACCCCCATCCACGACAGGTGCTGAGTCCAAACTATAGTACTATCATTGCTAAGGTGTCAGGCAAAAATCACCGTGTAAACATAACATACAAGCATTCATCGAGTAACATGTATAACATGCAGAGCGGTTAGCGTATAGAAAGTGTTTGCGTTGTGTGCTTGATGTGATTTAATCTAGGTAACGTATGTAACACCCAAAATTACTTAAAGCAAAAAGGGATCGAGTATACTCACTGATTGTGTTTAGTAAATAAACACTCTCTTGGATTGAAGGGAGCGTTGAGGGATTAGCCTGAACACAGTATGATAGTATAAGCGTTGAATGGTGCGTAAAACGAGACAAGTGAAGTGTGGGACGGATGGCCATTCGCTCGGAGGGTTGTCCGTTTGGGATGGATGTGTTTGTGTATGATGGAACTTTGAAGTTTTCGATGTAGCATTTTGTAAAACAAGAAGAGTTTCCACAAATCAGGTCATCCGGACGGATGGCCGTTCGGTCGAATGGCGATTCGCTTGAACTCAGCTTCTTTAAAGTTTTGTAAAAACTGTTTAAGTGTTGAAACCATAAGTCATTCGTCTGGATTTTCGTTCGATCGGATGGCCATCCGATCGGGCGGTGATCCGTTTGGTAACCTGTTCATTCATGAAACTTTGTAAAAACTTGCTAAGTTAAAACTTGTGCGTTTGAACCGAGACGGCATGACTACGTGTCAAACAACGGAACCCCGGCTGGCCCAAGTCATCCGTTCGAGTGGGAACCACCCCGTCCATTCAGTTAACTGTTCTCGATGGTGGTTCATGTTCAACCCGTTAAGTCGGTCATCTCTTCGGTAGTAATCCGCACCCAGGCCGACACTCACTATAGAATGAGTAGAAGGCCTGAATAAGCTCGGATCCTACCGGTTTCATGTGAGAAGTTTAGGTTTATTGAAGAAAAGGTTGAAACACTTGGATTATGTTTTGATTTAGGAGAAATCAGTGTTTAAACATTGTAGAAATAACATAGATCTGAGTTGTTCTTGGTGGAATGAAGTCACACTTTGGTGTTCTTGAGAACCCATGATGACATCATCCTAAAACACCTCAAATCCATAGATTTCATGGTGGAAAGTTAAGATTTGATGGTGGAAAAGATGAAGAAGTGTGTGTAGATGATAGAAGTACAAGATTTGAGTTAGAAACTTACAAGAATCGCGAGGAATCGAGATAAAATAGGGCTGGAACGTGCTGGTCGGAGGAGGAGCTGTCACATCAATGATTGTTGATGTGACAGGTGCTATTTATAGGAAAAGAGAGGAGAAAGGCGGTGTAGAAGACGGATCAAAGGACAGTTCGATCGGATGGCCATCTGATCGGATGGTCATCCGGAAGGATGACCATTCGATCGAATGGTCATTCGATCGGATGGGTTGTGCGCGTTGGTTTTCGACTTATCGTTTCGTGCGTTGAGCGTTGCAATGCGATGAGAGTAAGCGATGCGATAGTGATTTACATTAATTTCACAATTAACCTAACTAACAGTTATAAACCTAAACATACCCATTCTGCGTTTTGTGTTGCGATGAGATTGTGTTGTGATATAGTTGCGATTGCGTTTGCGATTAACATCACCTCAAACAATATAAACATGCATAAGTAACACATAATAGCACACACATAAAACAATATCCATAACCTGTAATTCGAGTTGCGATTAGCGATAAACATCGATTATTAGCATTTACTGCACATAATACAACTAAAGTAACATATCCTAGAGTATTGATTACAAGTCAAGGAGTACAATCAATGGTTAAGCAATGAGTGATAGATCGCGTTTAGCAATCTTTTCTTCCTTTGACTTTGACTTGTACTTTGACTTCAAAACGCGGGTTGTTACAGCCACCCTACTTTAGGGAATTTCATCCCAAAATTAAGGCGCTGGCGTAACAAATAGCTGTGGATACTTAGCCTTCATATCACTTTCGAGTTCCCAAGTGAACTCGGCACCGCGTTCGCCTTACCAGCGAACCGTCACAATGGGAATGCGTGAGCGTCGGAGCTGTTTGGTTTCTCGATCCATGATCTCGACAGGCTTTTCCATGAGTGTAGTGTTTCGTCCACTTGTAGATCCTTAAATGGCACTTGTAAATCCTGCTCGGCTAGGCGTTTTTTGAGGTTCGAAACATGGAAAGTCGGGTGGACGTTACTAAGTTCCTCCGGTAGTTTGAGTCTGTAGGCCACTTTGCCAATTCTTTCCAGAATTTTAAAGGGTCCAACATATCGAGGCGCGAGCTTTCCTTTCTTGCCGAATCTGATCACCCCCTTCCAGGGTGAAACCTTTAGGAGTACGTGATCGCCAACGTCAAATTCAAGGGGCTTGCGGCGTCTATCGGCGTAACTTTTCTGATGACTCCGAGCTTTCAGCAGATTGTCTCAGATTTGGAAGATCTTGTCAGTCGTTTCTTGCAACATCTCAGGACCGGTAATTTGCACATCTCTGATCTCGTGCCATATAATAGGCGATCGACATTTTCTTCCGTATAATGCCTCAAATGGTGTCATTTGAATGCTAGAATGATAATTGTTATTGTACGAGAACTCGACTAAAGGTAAGTTCGCGTCCCAATTACCACCGAAATCTATGACACACGAGCGAAGCATGTCTTCAAGGGTACGAATCGTTCTTTCAGTCTGACCGTCAGTTTGGGGATGGAAAGCGGTACTCAGATTAAGAGTAGTACCGAGAGCAGATTGAAACGTTTCCCAAAGGCACGAGGTAAACCGACTGTCGCGGTCAGAGATGATGTCGCGAGGCGTTCCGTGTCGACATATTATTTCGTCGGTGTAGATCCGTGCTAATCGTTCTACCTTAAAGTCTTCTCGTATTGGCAGAAAATGAGCAGATTTGGTAAGACGATCAACGATAACCCAGATGTTATCATGACCTGATGGCGGGCGCGGATGTTTCGTTATGAAGTCCATAGCTATACTCTCCCACTTCCACACGGGGATCTCGGGTTGTACGAGTAAGACAGAGGGCATTGATGCTCGGCCTTGACTTTTGAACAAGCCAGGCACTTCGAAACATAGATAGCGATATCCTTCTTCATGCCTGGCCACCTGTACTTGTAGCGAAGGTCCCGGTACATCTTATATGCACCGAGATGAATAGAATATCAAGACTTGGGGGCTTCGTTCAGCAGAATTTCTCGTAAATTAGTGCGTTTGGGAATCCAGATTTGGTCTAGATAATGAAATATACCATTCGATTTGTTCACTAGCTGTTCGCCGTTATTGATAATCCTTTCCTTCTTCGAGGTGCGTTCGGTAAACCAAGCATGTTGAGCGTCACGTATAAGAGCTTCGAGATTGTGCTGGGCTTGAGTATTACGAAAGCTATGCAAATAGCTTCGTCGACTGAGAGCATCGACAACGACATTTTCTTTGCCAGGGTGGTAATGAATCTCACAGTCGTAATCGTTGAGGAGTTCAACCCATCGGCGTTGGCACATATTCAGCTCTTTCTGGTTAAAGATGTGTTGGAGGCTCTTATGGTCGGTGAAGACCGTACACTTGGTACCATACAGGTAGTGTCGCCATATCTTTAACGCAAAAATAACTACACCAAGCTCGAGATCATGGGTTGTATAGTTCTTCTCGTGGATCTTGAGCTGACGAGATGCGTACGCGATAACCTTGTCTCGTTGCATAAGAACACAACCGAGAGCGAGGTTAGAGGCATCGCAATAGACTACAAAGTCGTCGTTTCCGTCGGGTAAGGCGAGCACAGGAGCATTGCAGAGCATATGCTTGAGAGTTTGAAAGGCAGTCTCTTGTTCAGTTCCCCAAACAAAAGCCTTGTCTTTATGTGTGAGAGAAGTAAGTGGCATGGCGATCTTAGAGAATCCTTCGATAAATCGGCGATAATAGCCCGTGATGCGTGTGAAGTGTTATATATATTAGGTGTATATTTTAAACCCCTTTAACACTTATTTTTAGCTAAGTTTTAAATTTATAAAACACGATATTTTACTAACACTAAACACACATATGGGCAAGTGCACCCATCGTGAGCGTAGTATAGTGTTGGCAAGATACCGAGGTCGTCCAAGGACACAAGAGCTTTTAGTACCGGTTTATCCTCAACGTCTAATCAAAATAAAAAGTTTAGAAAAAGGTTTTAAACTAAGAAAAATAAAACTAACTAAAATGCTGAAAATAAAAAAAAAGAAAAAAAAGATAGACAAGATGAATCACTTGGTTCCGACTCGTATCTAGTATAACCTTTGATTATTTCTGCACTTTTGCACATAATTAAGAGATTATCTTAGTTATTGTAGTAGGCCCCTCTTTTGAAGGTGACGTTACCCTCACCCCAGTAGTTTGAGTCAGCAAGGATACAATCCTAAAAGGGTGGATTATTGGAAGATAATGAATTAAGTTATTAATGCAAATTATGGTAGGCCCCGCTTTTGGCGGTGACGTTACCCTCGACTAAGTAGTCTGAGTCAGCAGGGATACAGTCCTAAATAGCCGGGTTATAGTATTAATAGTAGTTAACTTATGAGGGGATCAAAGAGTTTGGACCCCCGCCATCCAATACCGTGAAGCATTGAAGGAGGTCCTACTAAATTTGACCCAGGTCCATTGCAGGACCTCTAAACGCTGAACAATGGCAAGACCTTTACCAAACCGTTCCCTTAACCCCCGACCAGGTAGCCAACATACCTCCATATAGACCGTGGAGATATGAATGGTGAAAATCTTTTATTTTATATAGACAGTAAAATAATGCCAAGATACCACGGACAAACGATAAGGAAAGATCACCTTCAACATAAGTAACTAGTTATTAAAGTCATTAATACAAAACCAAATAAAAAGTGCAAAAGATTAGAAATAAAAAGTATTATACTAGACACTTTGTCTTCACCAAGTGATGTAAGAGACTTAGGCAAACATGGCCTTGATTGTCAAGAACTCTTACGATCAATCTTGGATCCCGAGACGACTCACACACTCTACGATGGACAATGGATGATGGTGGTGGATGATGGTGTTATGGTGGTGGTGGGTGGTGGATGAAGTGTGAGAGAGGTGGTGTGCCAAGGGATGAGTTGAAATGAAACCAAGCACTCCTATTTATAGGCTGAACAGAAGGCTGGGCACGGCCCCGTGCCTGTCTGACACTCTCTCTTCATTAATTGTAATTCGCAATTACAATTAATGCGCCTGCTGTACTTTCGCCACGCCCCCGTGTTCACTGGGCATGGCCCGTGGTGGGAAATAGAAGCTTCTATAGGTTTGTCTTTTCTGCTGCTTCTTGGGCACGGCCCCGTGTTGGCTGAGCACGGGGCGTGTTCAGTTATCTGTCTTCTCTATTTTGCTTGGGAAGATGCCGTTGAGGGGTCGGGCAGTCCACTTATGTTCCTTTCCTTGTATTTATGTTAGATTTAGCTGTCTTTTTGCTTCTTTTGTGAATTTGAGCTCATTTAATCCAGAAAATACAAAAGGAAGACAAAAACACTCTTTTTCCAACATTAGTACTTAAAAAGGGTTAGTTTCATGCCGCATTTGATGTAATTTATATGTTGCATTTTACATACATCAGCCCGCTAGTCCGAGAAAAGAACGGACTTCAGATGGGTTCCTTGGTGTAATCCAACTCTTAACAACTTCAATCTTCGCGGGATCGACAAGAATACCTTGACTATTGACAATATGACCGAGGAATTGAACCTCCTCCAGCCATAATTCACACTTGGAGAACTTGGTGTAGAGACAGTTTCATTGGAGTAGTTCAAGAACCAAACTAAGATGTTGCACGTGTTCGGCTTCTGACTTGGAATAGATCAGGATATCATCGATAAACACGATGACGAAGCGGTCGAGAAAGGGTTTACACACGCGATTCATTAAATCCATAAAAACCGCGGGTGCGTTGGTTAAACCAAAATGCATAACGACAAACTCGTAGTGACCATATCGGGTTCGAAAAAGCGGTTTTGGGTATATCTTCCTCTTGAATTAGTAGCTGGTGAAAACCTGAGCGTAAATCAATCTTCGAGAAGCACGTAGCACCTTGTAATTGATCAAACAAATCATCGATTCGAGGTAAGGGATAACGATTCTTGATGGTAAGCTTATTCAATTCCCTATAGTCGACGCACATACGGAACGATCCGTCCTTCTTTTTAACAAAAAGGACAAGCGCGCCCCAAGGAGAGGTGCTAGGGTGAATAAAGCCTTTATCAAGCGATTCCTGGAGTTGACTCGAGAGTTCGCGCATTTCGGACGGTGCGAGACGATAGGGCGCTCTAGCGACAGGATTTGCTCCAGGAATGAGGTCAATTCGGAAGTCGATATTACGACTAGGCGGTAAACCAGGTAAATCCTCAGGAAAGACGTTAGGAAAGTCTCGAACCACCGGCACCTTTTCCATTGCCTTATCTTTCTTTTCCTTCTCCGCTACTACGATGTGTGCCAAGAAAGCTTGGTATTCCTTGCGGAGACACTTGCTAGCTTGGACACACGACATGAGTTTGAGATCCTTTGATGGAGTTTCTCCATACACACAGAGTTGATCACCGTTTGCGAGAGAGAAATGAATCATTTTATCGAAACAAACGACTTCGGCATGATTTTCACGAAGAAAATCCATGCCTACTATAATGTCAAAACTACCAAGCTGCATCGGAATAAGATAAATAAGGAAGACGTGATTGTTGAGTTCAAGAGTACAATCACGTAGAATAGAACTAACGGTGACGGTTCTTCCAGTAGCAACTTCAACGTCGAACGTCGTAGGGAGATGGGCGCCTTTACGATCTAGGAGCTTCTCGAATTCAAACGATACAAAACAGTTATCGGCTCTAGTATCAAATAAACACGAAGCATATATACCGTTGACAAGGAACGTCCCATTAACCATGTTGTTGTTTGCTTGTGCTTGGTGGGCGTTGATGTTGAATGCACGTCCGCGGGCGGTTGGCTGTTGCTGCTGCTGAGGCTGCTGCTGCTGGTGTTGTTGTGCTGGTTGCTGCTGGGGCTCTTGCTTCACCACTCTGTTTGGGCAGACATTTGCAAAGTAGTTAGGATCACCACATGCATAGCAGGCTCTTGCGTGAGCAGTGGGAACAGGAGCTGCTTGTTGGCCCTGTGGAGCAGGATGAGGAGCTGGCAGTGCAGGAGCTTGAACTTGACCTTGAGCTTGAGCTTGTCGGGGACTAGTACGGCAGTTGGCAGTAAAGTGTCCGTAAAGGTTGCAGTGAACACAAAATCGACATGCAATCCCAGCAAGATGGTGATAAGTACAGGTAGGGCAGAGCGGGTGTGGACCAGTATATGCACGCTTGGCCGGCGATGCATTGGTCACTGGTGCTGCTACCTGGCGGTTCTGGTTTTGAGGTGGAGCAGGTACTGCATTGAGTGGAGCGGCGGTGACAGCACAGTTCTTGTTGTTGTTGTTGCTCTTTCGCTTGCGATGAGTAGTCTTGGAGGCTTGCGGTGTGGTGGTTTCAGTGGTGGGAACAACGGTAACTTGGTGAAGACTTTTGGAGGTTTTATCAAAGTAACCAGCCCGAACCCGCTTGTCATTAATCTCGGCAGTGAGCAGGAAGGTTTCTTCAATAGTTGTTGTCTTGGCGGCTTGCACAAAGTCAGCAATACAATCCGGCAAAGCACAGATATATTTCTTGATGGTGATATCGAGAGTAGAGACTTGGCCAGGACAAATTATACTCAGCTGCTTAAAGCAAACAGTTAGACCAGCGTTGTCGCCACCCTCTTGCTTGATGTGCCAAAACTCGTCCTCCAGCTTCTGAAGCTCATGGGGAGGGCAAAATTCCTTCATCATGATTTCCTTCAACTCTTCCCAAGTAAGCCCATAGGCTGCATCATTTCCGCGCTTGTTTCTTTCGTCACTCCACCAGTCCAGAGCCCTGGACTGGAAAACGCCAGTGGCGTTAACAGTGCGAAGATTATCAGGACAGCCTCTTTGGCGCAGAGTGACTTCAATTGAATCGAACCATTGAAATATGGCAGTAGGCCCGTCTTCTCCGGTGAATTCTTTGTGGCCGCAGGCCTTTAACTTCTTTAAGCTAAAAGTAGCTTTAGGCGAGTCAGTCCTTGATTCCTCAGAAGACTTGCTAGCTTTTTCGTTAAGTTCACTGACAATTTGCGGAATGACCTTAGCTATTTGATTAGCGACTAGCGATGCGATGCGTTTGTCAGTGTGGTTTCGTCGCGCAGATCGGGAATAAGATGAAGACATTGTCTGCAACAGACATCGTCATAGGACTCAGACACTATGAAAAATCGACTCTCACCTCACACGTACTACTACTAAAGCTCAGGAACACATGAGTTCGCGTATTCACAAATACACATAATCAACATAAACACGTATGCACATAAGCACGTAGTCCACGCAAGCACAGAGCACACCGAAATCACGCCTTAAACTATATTTTGCACATATTCACCTACATATATTGCACGTATTCACTTATCTATCACAGCTGCGTAAAGCGTTCGAGAGTTGCGAGTGTGAATAGCGATTATAACAACGAGTAGTGTTGTGAGTAGCTGATAGTATGTCTACGATTTGTTAGTGTTTTGAGATGTGAATAGCTGTGTGTGTCGTGCGCGTTTATCAAAGCGATGAGCGAAAAGCGAGTAAATTACCAAAACCGAAACACATAAAATCCATAATTCATAGAGTCAGCTATTTGCAATCTCATAATCGAAACACGTAAAATCAGCGATTGGATTATCTTGGGTGGTAGACATCGACTACCCAAAATGGTTCGACTGTTCACAAGGACTTTAAGTACACACTTTGGCCGCCTGGACTGTGCTCTCGCCTCGACCTGAGCGAGCGTCATGCATCCTTCCAGTTACAGTGCTACTCAAGTCGTTGGAGTCCGTCGAGACTTTGGTGAGAGTTTTGTAAACCAAAATAAAGGGTAGAATGAGTCATCAAGATTCAGGTTTCACCCCTAACTCAACAACCGCATTCCTGTTTGTGTGATAGAATCACGAGATAGAGAGAGAATTGCGTCGAAGTATGGATTTCACTCCTGATTCAACACAAATTCTCGTGTTTATAGTAAAAAGGGTCGCATCGGCAAGTGATCTCATCGAGAGTTTGCGGCTTTCATACCTATCCTCGACCAAATCCCTTGCTTACACGAGAAATTTTGAAAATTGCGCGAGTTGCCATCCTTAGGAAAGGCTGACCTTGCGCGAAGCGGTAGTATGCGACGTCCGCGCAAAAGTGTAATGTTTAGCGAGTTTGAGCGAGAATAGCAAGTAAGCTCGTATAAAACCCCTACAGGGTTTGCACAAGTCGGTTTGTTGGTACTTAGACTATAGGCTAGGTCACTTCTAAGACGTCGACCTGGACTAGGTCGAGTCTTGCCTAATTCCCTATAGTTATGGCCCTGATACCAATCTGTCACACCCCAACCGACGGCGGAAACATCGGGGCACGACACTGAGCGAAACAGATTATCCAGGAGAATCCATAACAACTAATATTATCGGATATTTAACGTTACGTCCCAT
Organism: Helianthus tuberosus; assembly: GCA_030545235.1. Taxonomy (NCBI): domain Eukaryota; kingdom Viridiplantae; phylum Streptophyta; class Magnoliopsida; order Asterales; family Asteraceae; genus Helianthus; species Helianthus tuberosus. The sequence goes on from CM060436.1 coordinate 38,041,583, forward strand.
ACTCTAACATATCAAATAAAATAGTTATTACAGACAGAGTTTCTCAAAGACAAATTCCGATAACTCAGATTTTTATTGATTTGTTTCTAGACCCTCTCCTAGCATGATTCCAGCGAACACATAGCAAGCAAAGCATCTTAAACACCTGTCACATATGTTAAAATAGAAGTCATTACACATAGTGTAAAGGTGAGCATACAAGTTTAATAGTATGATAGTAGCGAAAGCGATTTACGCATAACCAGCATGTAACATGTACAATGTGAAGCATGTAGGTTATCGACAATGAAATATACACAGACATGACTGCGAGTTGTCGAGTGCGCAACACATATCACCACTGTGACATGTGAAGAAATACCCTTAGCAACCCTCGTACACGACAGGTGCTGAGTCCAAACTATAGTACTATCATTGCTAAGGTGTCAGGAAACAATCACCGTGTAAACATAACATACAAGCATTCATCGAGTAACACCTATAACATGCAGAGCGGTTAGCGTATAGAAAGTGTTTGCGTTGTGTGATTGATGTGATTTAATATAGGTAATGTATGTAACACCCAAAAGTGCTTAAAGCAAAAAGGGATCGAGTATACTCACTGATTGTGTTTAGTAAATAAACACTCTCTTGGATTGAAGGGAGCGCTGAGGGATTAGCCTGAACACAGTACGAGAGTATAAGCGTTGAACGGTGTGTAAAACGAGACAAGTGAAGTATGGGACGGATGGTCATCCGATCGGGTGACCTTCCGGACGGATGGCCATTCGCTCGGAGGGTTGTCCGTTTGGGATGGATGTGTTTGTGTATGATGGAACGTTGAAGTTTTCGTTATAGCATTTTATAAAACAAGAAGAGTTTCTACAAATCAGGTCATCCAGCCGGATGGTCATCCGAACGGATGGCCGTTCGGTCGGATGGCGATTCGCTTGAACTCAGCTTCTTTGAAGTTTTGTAAAAACTGTTTAAGTGTTGAAACCACAAGTCATCCGTCTGGATTGCCGTCCGATCGAATGGCCATCTGATCGGGCGGCGATCCGTTTGGTAACCTGTTCGTTCGTGAAACTTTGTAAAAACTTGCTAAGTTAAAACTTGTGCGTTTGAACCGAGACGACACGACTACGTGTAAAACAACAGAACCCCGGCTGGCCCAAGTCATCCGTTCGGGTGGGAATCACCCTGTCTGTTCAGTTAACTGTTCTCGACGGTGGTTCATGTTCAGCCCGTTAAGTCGGTCATCTCTTGAGTAGTAATCCACACCCAGGCCGACACTCACTATAGAATGAGTAGAAGGCCTGAATAAGCCCGGATCCTATCGGTTTCATGTGAAAAGTTGAGGTTTATTGAAGAAAAGATTGAAACACTTGGATTATGTTTTGATTTAGGAGAAATCAGTGTTTAAACATCGTAGAAATCACTTAGATCTGAGTTATTTTTGGTGGAATGAAGTCACACTTTGGTGTTCTTGAGAACCCATGATGACATCATCCTAAAACATCTCAAATCCATAGATTTCCTGGTGGAAAGTTAAGATTTGATGGTGGAAAAGATGAAGAAGTGTGTGTAGATGATAGAAGTACAAGATTTGAGTTAGAAACTTACAAGAATCGCGAGGAATCGAGAGAAAATAGGGCTGGAACGTGCTGGTCGGAGGAGGAGCTGTCACATCAATGATTGTTGATGTGACAGGTGCTATTTATAGGCAAAGAGAGGAGAAAGGTGGTGTATAAGACGGATCGAATGACAGTTCGATCGGATGGGTTGTGCGCGTTGGTTTTTGACTTCTCGTTTCGTGCGTTGAGCGTTGCAATGCGATGCAAGTAAGTGATGCGATAGTGATTTACATTAATTTCACAATTAACCTAACTAACAGTCATAACCTAAACATACCAATTCTACGTTTTGTGTTGCGATGAGATTGCGTTGTGATAGAGTTGCGATTGCGTTTGCGATTAACATCACCTCAAACAATATAAACATGCACAAGTAACACATAATAGCACACACGTAAAACAATATCTATAACCTGTAATTCGAGTTGCGATACGATAGCGATGAGATAGTGGTAAGTTGATTAGCGATAAACAACGATTATTAGCATTTACTCCACATAATACAACTAAAGTAACATAACCTAGAGTATTGATTACAAGCCAAGGAGTACAATCAATGGTTAAGCAAGGAGTGATAGATTGCGTTTAGCAATCTTTTCTTCCTTTGACTTTGACTTGTACTTTGACTTCAAAACGCGGGTTGTTACATCGCGCACTTACTATGTTATTTGTTCAATCTTCGTTATTGCGCTGCCGCGCAAGTAACTGTATTAATGTGTTGCCGCACAATTTTATTATTGCGCTGTTGCGCAAGTATCTGTATTAATGTGTTGTTGCACAACTTTGTTATTACGTTTCCGCGTAAGTAACTGTGTTTCTGCCCATTTTAGTTACAATGTTTTCATGGGTATGATTACTTTGTTTAGGTAGGACAAATAAAGATGGTACAAAGCTCATGTGTGAACGTAGGGCTGGACCTTGCGCGGTACTTGTGACCGCGGACCGTTCATGAGACTTGTGTTGTGTTACCATAGTGTTTTTGTGCTTACCAGAAGGAATCGCATGCATTTGTAATTAAACACAGAAGCATAATTGAAGTAAAACTTTGTATTGATTTGGATAGGGCGTAGAGGCCGGTAAATACAAGGTAAATAAATATGATAATTATGATGTATACGCAAGTAGTGACCGTTGTACTGTATCCTGGTTAGCGTTTGTATGCTATTTAAGTACGAATGGTCTAGTTACATATAGCACCTGCACAGCTGTTGCGCATTCCAAGTACACAGAACGTCTGTTCCGTCGAGCCGTCGTAGGGTGTATGCGCCCTTACCTAGAACTTCATTAATGACGAAGGGCCCTTCCCATTTGGGTGCGAGCTTTCCCGGTTTTTCAGCGTTTGATGCTTCGTTGTCTCGTAAGACGAAATCTCCTTGTACGAAAGTACATATGCGCACTCGAGCATTGTAATATTTTCCAGTTTCGATTTGAACCGGGCCTCATTGATGGCTGTGTTTTCGCGTCTCTCCTTTAGGAGGTCCAGGTAGAGTCTGCGCTCATGCTCGTTGTTTTGATTTTCCGTGGCGAGCATTCGAGGTGACGGGAGGCCGATTTCCGCCAGAATTACTTCTTCGGAGCCGTAAACGAGGCTAATTGGCATTTCTCCTGTGGTAGTTTTTGGCATAGTGCGGTGAGCCCATAGAATACTTGGGAGTTCATCAACCCACCCCCTTCTTGCGGTTCCCAACCTTGCTTTAATGCCATCTACGATCTGTTTGTTAACGCTTTTGACTTGACCATTTGCCTGTGGGTGCGCCATGAAGGCGAAACTATGTTCGATGCGCATTTACTTCATCCACTTTTGTAGATCTTCTGACGCAAAAATTGGTACCATTTTCTGTGATAATGCGCAGTGGCAATCCGAACCGGCATATGATGTGTTCCCAGATGAATTTTCTTATTACCACTGCGATGGTTGACGCTAGGGCCTTGGCTTCCACCCACTTGGTGAAGTAATCTACAACGACTATTATAAATTTCACTACGCTTGGTGCGTCGGGAAAAGGACCTACCATGTCGATGCCCCATTGTTGGAAGGGCCACGCTGCGGTTACTGGAACCAAAGGATTCTTTGGTCGAAGTGTGTTTGGAGCATGACGTTGGCATGATGTACACTTGTGCAAGATCTCTACAGTGTCTAAATGCATACCAGGCCAGTAATAGCCCGCACTCATGATTTTTGCTACTACCATGCGTGGGCCAACATGGATTCCGCATAGTCCTTCATGGATTTCCCGGACCAGATAATGTGCGTCCTGCTTGTCTACGCATCTTAGGAGAGGACCCATGTAAGACTTGCGATACAGGATTCCATCCGCCATTTCATAATTTAGCGCTTTGTGTTAAATTTCCTTGCTTCTGGTTTTCCCTCCGGAAGAGTTCCATGCTGTAAATACAAAATAATCGGGGACATCCAAGATGGATTCCCAACTTCGATCACGTTTATGTCTCTCAGAGGAACAGATGGGTTTGAGAGAACTTCAATGCGGACCTCTTTTGCCAGGTGCTTGAAACTTGTAGCGGCTAGCTTACTTAGTGCATCCGCGTGCTTGTTCTCATTTCTGTTAATGTGGATTATTTTGAAGGTCTGAAACTGATTGATCAGAGTTCTTGCTTGCTCAAGATATAATGCCATGGCTTCGCCTTTTGCGTCGTATTGACCATTGATCTGTTCGGCTACCAACTTAGAGTCAACATGTGCTTCAACATTTTTTGCCCCCATTTGGAGCGCTAAGCGGATACCTGCGAGGAATGCCTCATACTCCTCTTCGTTTTTGGTGCTTTTGAAATCTAGCCGAATGGCATAGGTAAGTTCGTGGTTGTCGGGGCTAACTAAGCGGAGACCAGCTCCTGCGTCGTCGTCGTTGGAAACACCATCTGTATGTAGGGTCCAGACCCTGTCATCGAAGACTGGGGTAGGATTTTGTATGGCTTCACATTCTTGGATCTTATCGAATGAACTTCAGTAACAATGTCTGCTAGGAATTGGTCCTTGATAGCTAGGCGTGGTTTATACAAAATGTTATATCCACCCAGTTCAATGGCCCATTTGGGTAATCTGCCTGCAATGTCTTATTTGGACAAGATCTGTCCCAGATGGTAGTTGGTAAGGACGGTTATAACGTGACCAGAAAAGTACCTTCGCAACCTGCGCGATGCGTGAACTAGCGCGAGAACAAGTTTTTCCATGATGGAATGGCTCGTTTCTGGACCGGTCAACATTTTGCTGATGTAATAAATTGGAGTTTGAACTCCGTCCCTTTCGATCATCAACACTGCGCCGACTGGAGAGGTATAAGATTAATGTTTCTTCTTTTCGCGGAGCTGTTAAGGTAGGTAGTTGGATTATGCATTCTTTCATTTGCTGGAAAGCTTTTTCTGCCTCCGGTGTCCATTGAAATTGGCTCTTCTTTACACAGTTGTGTAATGTGCTGATTAATGGATATGATTTGGTAGCATGATTCGCCAGAAATCTATTGAGTGCCGCCAGCCGACAGGCTAGGCGTTGCATCTCTTTAATGGATGCTGGTGACGCATGAGCTGAATGGCCTCTACCTTTTCAGGGTTGACTTTGAAACCATCTTTGGTTATGATAAATCCTAAGAATTTGCCTTCTTCCATTCCGAATGAACACTTTACAGGGTTTAGTTTTAGGTTGACTCTGCACAGAGAGTCGAAAGTGCGTTGGATGTTCATGAGCATTGATTCTTCTTGGCGACTCATGATGACAAGGTCATCCATATAGACTTCTACTGTTACACCGATATCTTCCCCGAATACTCTATCCATTAGACGTTGGTAAGTTACTCTCGTGCTTCAGAGACCGAAAGGCATTTTCGTATAACAAAATATACCTTTGTCCGTGCGGAAAGCTGTCTTGTCTTTGTCTTCTTCCTTCATTTGTATTTGGTGATATCCTTTGTAACAATCTAAGAAGCATTTCCAGTGGAAGGATGCTAAGGAATCTACCTTTTTGTCTATTTCTGGAAGAGCGTAACAGTCTTTTGGGCAGGCTTTATTGAGATCCTTGAAATCAACGCACATGCGCCACCCACCATTGTGCTTCTGTACCATTACTGGGTTAGCTACCCAGGTTTGATATCTAACTTCGAGCAAAATCCCAGCCTGAAGTAATTCGGCTACTTGCTCATTCATTGCGCGAGCCTTTTCTGGACCAATACTGCGCTTTCCTTGTGCTACTAGTTTTGCGGAAGGTCGAACGTTCAAGCAATGTTCTGTTATTTCTCTTGGCACGCCGGTCATGTCTGTTGGGGACCATGCGAAAATATCCATATTCTCGGATAGAAGCTCTTTTAGCTTTGTGCGGATTGCTGGTGAGATGGCGTGCCCTAATAGAATGGTTTGCTCAGGGTATTCATTGTTGAGTACCCATTTCTCTGGTTCATTAGACGGAGATGGCTTTGCAGCCTTTACTGGTGGCTCGTCGTCTACATACGTTACTTCTTTGCTTGAATATAAGATTGCTACTTCGGTTTCTGTTTGGAAACCGCAAGCAGCGTGTGGTATGGAGGTAATCATGCTAAACTCCCTCTGTGAACGTCTTCCCAGCAGTACATCATGGTGTGATGTGGCTGCCATGACCATGAAATTGACTGTAATGGTGCACGAGTGCTCTCCATCTGAGAGTGTTACAGGAAAGGCGATTTGACCCAGCGGAAAGACGACTTCATTGCAAAAACCTGTTAGAGAGAAATCGACTGGTTTCAAGCGCGCCTTGTCCTCTGGGTCTAATTGTTTAAAGCATTGTTCGTAAATAATATCCATAGAACTACCCGGATCAATGAACATGTAGTCAGTACGATAATGACCGAAGATACCAGTTATGATGACCGACCGCTCTTCTTGAGGACCTCCTGGAACAACGGGGAAGATTACTTGCTGTTCACGCCAGTGTTGACTGTGGCTCCGTTTGTTGTTCTATTTGCGCGAGGGTCCACCTTGCACCATGTACGTTTGTTCCGTACTGGTTTTCGGGTTGCTGTGGTCATCTTCCACATTTTGTCTCGTGTTACTAAGTGCTTTCAGATAGTCTCTGTCACTGTGTTGGGTGTCCCACTGTTGTGATGGACGAGGGCCCAACGCTGTACCACTAGTTTTCTTCTGAGACTTGTGGTAACCAGCTCTGAGATGGAGAAATTCGGATCCGGTGCTTGTCTGAGGATATACCTCTGTGACTTTAGTCGGCATGGTTGAGGAGCCGTAATAGGGCCCTCTGGATGTGTCTGTGATCTGTACCTGAGTAGCAGGTGGTTGTGCAAAAATTTTGTTTATGGTATTTTGGAATTTGGTAAACCAACAAAACGGAGTTTCTTTCCGTCGGCGCTTATTCCCTTTTCCGTCAATCACTAACGTCACATCCATGCACACGAATCGTGAGTGTTTGATCGACGGCTGGGAAGATGCCACGTAGAAAGTGGGTTTGTTGTAGATCAATCTTCCAACGAGTTCCATCATCATGATTAGATGAGCGTTCCGGATTATGCCACGTCACAATTAGTTATAACTGAATGGTTATGCATGATGAGCATTTAAGGCTTCTAGAAGATCTACAGCTGTAAACCGTTATGCCTTTGTCACGTGTCTATTCTGTTGTAATAGAAAAGATGCTTTCAAGTCTTGATTTTAGGCGCGCGGAGACGTTTAGGATTCTATTTTCAAGTCTAACTGTTTCCTTGCGCGGTCCTACGCAAGGGTGTTAGTTGAATGTTGGTTTCTCCTTTCTTCCGGCGCGTGTTTATTAAAGACTGTTTTCTTTTATAACTTGTCTGGGACCACTGCGCAGTCGCGCATGGTTTCGACGTTCTAAAAATAAGGCTATGGAATGGTCTTATGTGCCTGCGCAAGGTTTTTGGGACCATCCTCCTTTGTTATTGAACTGTTTCTTCCCAAAACCTGTTTAGGACCTCTGCGCAGCCGCGCAGAGTCTTTGTTCAAGATGTTTTGGGGCCATACCCCTTTAGTGGTAAATGTGGAAACCTGGGTCACAATGTCAGGAGCTGCAAAGGCCAAGGGGGTGAACAATTTGCTACTGTCACACCCTGGCTTTGCGGAAGCGTGGTTATTTTGGTGTGACTTCTTAATACCATAGCTTAACCATAACGAAGCTATATGAAATAAAATCATGCAAGATCATCCGTTTGATTAAGTTTTAAAACCAGAGTAACATACCATTGTCTTATAGACTTACAACATCATAACATAAAACATTGTCTTGAATAACATAAACACCGACATGAAATAAACACAGTTTAAGATTTGTGACTTGTCCAGGAAAAAGTCACATTTCCTAAACTGGGATGACCTTGGAACCCTTATGCAGCGGGAAAACATAACATACCGCGCCAGATCTTTAGTTTCCTGAAATACATGTAAGTTGAAAAATCAACAATAATGTTGAGCGAGTTCATGTGTAAGTGAGTAAGTAAAGCACTTGTAAGTATAAAAATTCCCTGGTATGTAGCAGTGTAAGGAAAAGAGATCACCAATGGTTTGCAAGGCCATTAGTATGTGTGAAGTGCAAGTAGGAAGACTCAAACCTAGCAAATTTAGCGTTGGGTACAAAGTCACTCAAGGTCCGTTCTGCTGGGCCTCTCAGAGGTCCGTACTGTTGGGCCTAGAGTTGGGCTCGCTACACCCAGATAGATCTACCGCTTACGTCCCTCGGTCCTTCAATGAGGATTAATGGTCTCCAGTTTCTGCCTACCCACTCACATGATCTAAGTAGTAAACCTCCTTACGCTAACCATACCGTGTATAAAGTACTTGTAAACAAAGTAACATGTATTTCACCCCCGCAGTTAAGAAAACTGAAAACAGTTAGAGAAAAGGGGGACATGAACTCACAGTCGGTGCGTCTCTACCAAGTACTCCAAATCAGGTAGCTGTGCGACGACCTACAAGTGCTAATTCTATTAGACGGACGGCCGTGCCTTAGCTTTATAGTTTAAGTCTTTGGGAAATAGTTAGACAACTATTTCGTGTTTACGTTCTGTATATACTTGGTAGTTAATCTCCTTTCCAAGGATGGGGGATTCAATACATGTGCGTTCAAATTAAGTCATTAAGTCTCACTTAATATATATATTTCCAATTCCAAAATATAAGTATTTTTCTCAAAAATATTATATTTTCATTTCACATAATTTTTCTCCAATAATACGTTGTTAAAATACGCGTTCATAAATGTTTCCGTAAGTGCGTAAGTTACGTTTTAACAATCGAGTGGTAATATAATTACCGGTGTAACTTATATATTTATGGTGAAAGCGTTCGTATTATTTTGGATTCGTTAACGTTCGTAAATATTATTTTTACTCTAAAAATAATATTTATGTATTTCCACAAAATAATCATAAACAGTGTGTGAAAATATATATTTATCACGTTAAATTCTGTGAAAATCCCACCTCCGAATATTTAGTAAATAAAGTCATGGCAAAATTTATGTTTCGAAAACATGTCAAAAATAATTCTAACGCTTGTAGTGTAAATGGTTCTAAGTGTTAGGTTTTTAGAAAAATTTCGCCAGAGTTTCCTCTGTAACTGGAGGTGGCCACGCTTTCAAGCGTATCATTTTCTTTAACAAATCAACTCAACAATTTTCTTTATTTGATCAGAACCACTTTTCTCACAACAACTAATCAACATATGTGTAAATTGCCAAAAATTACATGAACTTGTAGTTTTCCCAAAACTGTGGTGTAAATCCCCTTAAATTTAGTAGATCTTCATATAAGGTAATTTGATCTTGTAAAAACCTCGTTTTTAGAGAAAATCCATCTTTACAACTTCCCGTCATCTTTTACAAAAACTGTTATTTTGTCGGATCTTTTCATTTCACAAGTGTTTACACACTTGTGGTTTTATAAAAATCATGCTTGTTAGTGTAAAATCCATCTTTTAAATACATGATTTCTTTGATACGTGGTTCTTCAAAAATACCACTTGCAGATGCGTAGATCTGCTAGTTTTAAACACAATTTTACAAGTAAAACTCTTTTACACAAGTTCAAGATTCTTGTGTGGTAGAGTTTCACCTTTTAACCCTTGTTACTTCTAAAATAGCCTTATGTCATAATCCATGAACATGACTACACCGGGTTAAATGGTGATCCGAGCTACCACAACATAGATCGGGTCCAAATAATCATACATTTTAATTACTACAAGTTTTACACAACTTATGTGCTTTTAACCAACAATACTTGCAAGTTTAGTAAACTTTAATGCTTCAAAATGTAAGATTCCGAGTTTTAATCATCATACATCTTATTAACCACCTTAGATTAGTTCAAGTACGAGTTTTAAGCATTATACCTCTAGCTCGAGGCTAGGGAAGAATCTACGCGCAAAAGAGGTGGATAAAAGCTAGAGAAAGAGGTCCTTCAAACTCCGAGTGCACCAAGCCTCCTAATACGTGATCCTTGAAGCTTGTATGATGTTGGAATGGCTTGAACAAGATCAAAGGATGGATGGATGTGTGGGTGTGGGTTCGGCCGAGAGCCAAAGAGAAAGAGAGAGAGTTGTGTTTGTGGTGAAATGTGATGGATGATGGTCTTGTGTTTAGTGTTAATCTTATAGACAAACTTTGTGTAATTTAACCAAAGGATAATGTGCCTCCTAGATATTAAGCACATGGGATTTACACAAATCAACAAGGACAAGTGTGTCCCCCTACATGGGGACGGTTTGCAATGGGGGGGGGGGTCTAGTCCGAAACCAACTAGTAGTTAGGTTAAATAGTTAGGTTAAGTATAGTTAATTAAGTACTTAACCCGGTTAGTGGTGTGTCACGCGTTACAATGGGTGTTAGGGTATTCAGGGACCCTAACTGGCTCAGAAAAAGATAAATAATGAAAATAACAATATTTTCATGTTTCGGGTAACGCCCGGTTGTTCGGTTGGATAGTAATCCGTTAAAGCGCTTAATAAAGCTTTAAAGTGCCGTTATTGTTATTTTTAGTGACACAACTTATTTCCGACACTTTGGAAAGTGTCTAGTAATATTTTTCTCATGTTTTGGCACTTTACTAGTTAGCTAGAAGCCGGATTGTTATGTAAAGTGCTGAGTTTTGTGCTTAGAGTACGTTTTAGGCACATACAGTCATTGTAACTTATTCCTAGAGACGCAGTTCTACAACCCTTGTATCCCTACACTCACCACTAGTGTAGCAATTATCTCAGGCTCTTACAGGCCTTAGAGGCAGTGTCTGCCTGATGCTGGCTTTATCAGCATGTTCAATAGGTTATCCGCTATTGTGCTACTGTGCTTTTTGTGCATCATGTTTGTCACTAAGGTTCAGTATGTAAATAATGTAGTGACGATAAGTAAAGTATGATGCAAGTAAGTACATGTATCAGATATCAAGTAGCAGTTCATCAGCTAGTTCAAACAAGCACAGTAATTAAGCAGTAATTAATCATTAATTAAGTCGTACGGATACCTGGTTTGGTGAGGGTTGTCACAGCTGCTTCACAAGAATCACACACTGCCACTCAAGGTGCCCCAATTGACAATCTTTATGATTGCTGGAAGTTTTTTTTATGGTTTGTAATATCTGTAGTTGTATGGATGTTTGTCGAGTTTGTTAAAGACAATGTTTGTTTTCATTTATGCACTTATGACTATGTTTGTAACTTTATTATGTTGTCATGAAAATGTTTGGTTGTTTACATATGGCTGCATTTAAGAAAATTCACATTTGTGTCTAAACATAATTTCGACAGAAAGTAATTCGATTACATTGCAAGCTTTAGTACAAATTCCCTAATTTAGTGGTCTAAAATACAACATACAACAAATCTATATGCTGCTTTCAACCCTCTTTCCAGTGACAATCATCCAAACAAGACCAATCCGAATCAGAACCATGCTCCCCTTCATATGGATTATGGTACCAATCATCCTCTTCATCCCAATAAGTGTAATCCCATGCATGTTCCAGCACTTCAGGGTCATAATCTTTTGTCGGATCTTCGAATGTCTTTTCATTCTCTGTTTGTTGCTCCAAGTAAGGTCTGAGTATCTCAGAGTCTTGATCTTCAAAGTATACATAACTTTCTGGCTCTTCAGCTGTAACGACAACTTCATCCTTATCAATCTCTTTCTCATTCGCATCAATAGCTACAACATTACATTCAGACTACCAAAACAAAGAAACAGTAAGAACTTGAAAAAGACCATTGCAATAACTGGAAAACTCAGTTACAATTAGGGTGAAAATACACATACTAATCCAATTTCTCTACATTTAACTACTTAACCAAATAAACTAGCACAATTAAGACCCAAGTAATCCGTAAGTACATCTTCCATTTGAACACATCGTCATTCTTGTACTAAGCCAATTGATCTTCGCACTTAGCCAACTCATCCTTATCTTTGATGCTTTGAATTAAAGCAGACATAACCTCTCGACAAATTGGACATCCCTGTTCTTCACCAACATCAGCCCATCTGAGGAATCCACATCCTCCAATCTATAATCGGACATCATTATCAACACCACAACTCAGTAATAATCAGACAACTACTATCAATATGCATAAAACAGACATCATTATCAACACCACAACTCAGTAATAACCAGACAACTACTTTCAATATGCATAAAACAGAATTCACTTACACATCGAAGATATCATCTTCCAGGATTAGCATTCGTTTCTGACTGTTTGTAAATAGTTTGCCCACCACACGGACATATAATGTCTGAGGGTTGAGTTTTCACCATTGTTTCCTTCGATCGAAGCACGGTGGAAGAAGAGTTAGACATTTTGAGCAACAAGGAATTAAAGAGCGATTGAAGATTTGGGGGAGCGATTGAAGAATTGGGGGAACACGATTTAAGAATTGGGGATAACAGCAATTGAACAGATTTGGGGGTGACAACGATTGAAGAAGGAGACTAGGTATCTTATTTGAGGAGGAAGAAGGGTAAAATGGACATTTCAACAAAGACTAACGATCATATTAACGTTGGATGGACGGAGGGGGTAATCTTGCGACAGAGCAACAACGTTGGGGGGTCAAATAGCAAGATTTTCCAGGGAGGGGGTCAGAGTGCCAATTGGCTTAAACTCCAGGAGGTAAAATTGCAGTTTACTCAATTTTTATTTTTATTTTAAAATTTGACCATTCAACGGTCTGATTTTGAAAACAAAACACACATAACACCGCTATGTGCATGGCTCCACCCACCAAACAAACCCCCATAGTGCCGCCCGTCGTGGTGTTTCGGGCTCTATGGGACGCTATCCTACAAAAAAATGCACACATCATGCCCCTTTATAGGAGGTCTTATATTTATTCCATCGCATCTACACCCTAATACGAATTAACGTCACATCATGCGGAAAAATACGAAAAAATCGTTGACTGCAGCTAAACATGGATAGTGTGTGGTTTAGAGATGAGCAATTGGTATAAAATACCGTCCCGATCCCGATCCCATCCCGATCCCGAAATCTCGATCCTGATTTTTTTCGGTATCGGTACAGTACAGTATCGGTAAAATACCGAATTTTACCCTCAAAATACCGATACCGTACCGTACCAACATATTTCGGTATCGGTATCGGTATCGGTATCTGTACCAAGTTTACACAAAATTCGAGATCGGTATTTTTTAAAATCGGGGCGGTATCAAGACGGTATCGGTATTTGCTCATCCCTAGTGTGGTTAACCTTATTACCTTAAACATACGATTTAAAAGAAAACAGATTCTTATTTAAAGATACTGACAAACGCTTTATAACCGTGGTTAAAGTTAACAATACCACCCCACTCCCAACACTCCCTCTACTCTCACTCTCTCTGGCGCTCACATTATTCAATTTTTTTTAGAGAGAGAAACAAACAAACTCCTCCAATAAATAACCAACTGACGAGCACACACACAAAGCGTGTGCAAGCAAAGCAAACCAACTCGCCGGATATGATGATGTTCGTTCACTCCGGCACCGGCGCCGGTTTCCTCACCGCAAAACAACAGGTTTTCCCCGTCGACTACGAGGCCGACGTCTCTCACCGCCTCCTTGAATCTACACTCTCCGGCGACCTCAAATCGGCGTTTGACTGCATTCACGATCCCTACGTTGACGTCAACTTCGTCGGCGCTGTTTCGTTGAACTTCCGTACGGCGGAGGTTCAGTGCGGCGATGAATCGGAGAATGTGGTGAGGTTTGAGTATCAGGAGTTCAAATCTGACGTCACTGCTTTGTTCGTTGCTGTTCATACTGGAAATGTGACGCTCGTTAGAAAATTACTGGTATGATTATGAAGTTTTGACTCTCTGTTTTGTTGATGATTGTTTTGAGTCAACACAAGCTTTTTAAGTTTCTGAATCAGATCATAGCGTACTTATTTTAATATCTGCAGTAACTGCTTTTAGTTGTTTAGTTACACTGTTTGATTTGCTAGATGTGTGACCTTTGATTAGCATTGTAGAAATGTAGAATCTCTAACAGTAACTGTGTATCGTATAAAGGTTTAATTAGATATTGCGTTAGTAATTTAGAATTTTAACAGTCAGATTAACGATTTAGGGCTCAGTTGTTTGTACAACTTTTAGGATCTACAATTTTCTTAACACTCAAAGGAGTTTGATATATAAATTGAAGCAGTTAATGCATAACTTATAGTTTCACGACTTGAAATTCGGTACTGTAACCACGCTCGGATTAAAGTCGTGATACGTCTAAAATGATGTTGATAGGTGTTTTACATTGAAAACGATAAGACTAATATTGGTATAGGTTTAGATGATACTAGTGATAGCGGTACCAATGTCGGTATTTGGTTCAGTTTGTCACGGTACTATTTTGATGTTATCAACAAAATTAATGCCAGAATGTCGAGAAAAAAACATTTAACACAACAGCGTATGCAGTCTTTTTGAAAAGGATAACGAACGTGAGTTATCAGCGGAAAATCAAATTAAATAAAAGCCAAGGAATGTAATTGTAACTTTTTAATATTATATACCTTTACTGTTAACTTTCCGTCTGTTAAAATTTATATAAAATAATAAAATAATTTGAAAATGGTGAAGTTCGTTTTATCATATGAAGCTACAAATTAGAAGGTAACACAAACTGATCCTGGATGAGAATTTTGTGGTCAAGAGGTGTAAAGTAAGGTGCAAACCTAGGCGAAAGCAAATTTTGTAATCATTTTCCTTTAGAACATTGAACATCAAAAAGTTAAACTTACACGTGTGATATGATATGGAAATGATTTGACTATCTTTAGAGTTAAGTTTACAATTGTTCACAAGATGACAAGATCTATTTTCTTTATAAAAACCATGTGATTTGTAACCCTAAACATTAGAATTAATAATTAGTAGACATTCATGTATAGTCCCATTTCATGTTGTCTGTATATGAAGTTATGAACCCATAAACACAACACCACCTCATGGGATCAGCAAAATCTCCATAATGTAGTTTCCATCAAATATTATTTAAAAATTATAAGATCTATGTTTATAATAATAACAAATAAGAGAATACTATGCTCAGGGTTCCAAGTGGGGCTTTGTTTGTCCATTTTGTGAATTGTGATATTCTGATATGACAATTTGTTTGGTTGTTGCTGTTTTGATAAATGACAGAGTCGTGGAGCCGATGTGAATCAGAAACTATTTAGAGGCTTTTCATTGACAGCGGCTGTACGTGAGGGCCACCTCGAGATCTTTGAGATCTTACTCAAAGCCGGTGCATCTCAACAGTCTTGTGAGGAAGCTCTGTTAGAGGCCAGCTGTCACGGGCGAGATGGGATATTTATCGAGTTGCTAATGGCTTCTGATCTGATACGGCCCAATGTTGCTGTTCATGCACTTGTCATTGCATGCTGCAGAGGATTTATAGATGTGGTTGATGTTCTCTTGAAGGTAAACATCAATATGTCGGTTGTTATTATAATTGACTTAATCAACTAACATGCAACATGGATGATCAACATACCTAACCGCTATTTCAATGCTAAAGTTGAATTCCATATTTGACATGTTCTTGATATGTGATGACAGTGTGGTGTAGATATAAATGCATCTGCTAGAGTGTTGCTCTGCTCATCTAAGCCTTCTCTCCATACAAACATCAACTGTACACCCCTTGTGGCAGCAGTTGTTAGTAGACAGGTTGCTGTTGTTCGTCGATTATTACAGGTAACATTCTAATCTAAGCAGTTAATGCGATAAAAAATCGGATATCGGTCAAGGACCGATATTTAAGATATCGGTTAGAGCAGTGGAATATCGGTAATTTTACTATCATGCAAAATTTATATATATAGCAATATAACACGAACAATTCAGTATACTCACCGCCATTAACAAATTAACCTTTTGCAACTTGCAAAACACTAACAATTGTAGCAAGTTGGAACTCATTAAGACTTAAAACGCTAACAATTAACAATTAAGACTTAAATCACTAATAGCAACAATTAGAAGAAAGACGAATGGTAGAACTAAGAAGAAAGGTACTGGTATCGGGAAAATTGGTGATATATCGGTCCAATATCGGTCAATATCACCGATAATATAGGTACCGATATTCTGACCGATATTTTGCATCGATATCTCACTAGGGACGATAACCTATATATCGCGATATTAACTACATAGCGCATTACTGATATATGAGATCCGACATTCCTTATGACCCAGTATCTCTCCTAATGGGACGGTGTGAATTTGCTTGGGGTCTCACCATCATGACTTTAATACTTCGAAATCATTTCCATAGTAGCATTAACTTGTGTTTGGATTATTAGGAAAACCGAGGTTAAGTATACCCCAATATCAGATACAACTCCTTTAGACACAATCTTTTAAAGATTCCGGGTCCCCTTTTATATCTCTACTACAATGACCGTCGAACAGCTGAAGTTTTGTATCCATTGATATTTGCATGACACTTGCATCATAATGATTCACCAAATATCACCAGAAATTCAGAAACAACATTTGTCCAGTAGTTGGTTGTTGGTATTCATGGCTGTGTAATGAATTACACATCTTATCTTTTTACCATGGTAGATAGTAATTTACTTCACTTCCAATAGACCTTTAAATGAAAAAATGTCCAAAACATGTCACCAAGTACCTACTAAATTCGTCAGAGTTGTTCCTAAAATATTTACTTATTCGTGTCCCTACATAAGATAAACAAATACGGAACGTACTACAAGGTACAAACCTTTTCCAGCTGGCAATGACACGAATATTGTCACTGAGATATTTTTATATAGGGTCCCTGTTATTTAATAGAGGTGACATTTTCATGAAGTTGGATATAGTTTTATATCAAAGGATTAAAAATAAAAACAGATACATCTGAACTGTATATAACGGATTATAACCTGCTGCGAGAATTGTGTATACCCTCTCAAACTACCAATAATTACATTTTACATGTATTATTAACCAAAAAATTATGTATATTTTACATGTATTATCAAGCAAAAAATTATATATATATTTTTTCTATTTTTAAGACCATTATATCTTTACGCTTAAAAGCTTCAATAATTGTATGTATTTACAATCCAACTTCAAAATTACAAATATTTCCATTTAAAGGTTCGGAGTTGATCGTAGCGTTGTGTCACAACCAGCCTGAATTTGGATCGCAATTATTGGGATCTAGGAGTTTTCGAAAATCACTCCCTGATAGTAGTGTTAAACATGATAGACAGTTGAGAGAAGTAAGAAGGTTTCGATTTTTTTCTTATCTAAACATTACACTGAAGTTGGTTTATATAACCAGTACAAGAATGGTTAAAACATAAAAATAATACAAACAATTGGAATCTTTGACTGTCCACTCCACACTGTTTGTTGGAATAAGTGACTGTCTCCCGTTGATGCTACAACAGGAACTGATGGAGAAACTGATCCTGAATATTTTATATTTCAACATTCCCCCTCAAGTTGAGTGGTGGGATTTCCGATACTCAACTTGCTAAGACAATGATTGAAGATTCTTTCACTGACCGCCTTCGTTAGGATATCTGCGAGTTGGTTTTCTGAGCTGACGAAAGGCAGTTCAATTATTCCTGCCTCGAGCTTTTCTTTAATGAAATGTCGATCCACTTCAACATGTTTTGTGCGATCATGCTGAACTGGATTTTCAGATATTTGAATCGCTGCTTTGTTATCACATAACACTTTACTTGATTGATTTTGAGGGTATCCGATTTCTGTTAAGAGCTTCCGTACCCATAGTATCTCCGCTAGGCCACGTGCTATACCTCGAAACTCTGCCTCAGCGCTAGATAGGGCTACCACCTTCTGTTTCTTGCTTCTCCATGTGACTAGGTTTCCGCCAACTAGAGTGAAGTAACCAGATGTTGATCTTCTATTACCTTTATCTCCAGCCCAGTCTGCATCGGTATATATGTGAGTTTCAAGATGCCCATTTGTCTTGAAGAGGACTCCATGACCCGGTGTTCTTTTGAGATATCTGATAATTCTCCACACGGCTTCCATATGGGTAACTTGGGGTTGGTGCATAAATTGACTCACAACTCCGACCGCATAAGCAATGTCGGGTCTAGTATGTGAGAGGTAGATTAATTTTCCCACGATTCGCTGATACTCTCCTTTGTCAGCCAATTTAGCATTTTCCTCCATCCAGAGTTTCTGATTTACCATCATAGGAGTATTCACTGGTTTGCAGTCAATCATTCCTGTTTCTGCCAACAAATCAAGAATATATTTCTTTTGACATATGAAAATCCCTTGTTTTGACCTCATAACTTCGATTCCTAGGAAATATTTGAGCTTTCCCAAATCTTTCATTTCAAATTCTTTGAATAAATTTACCTTCAACCTTGACATCTCTTCTTCATCATCTCCTGTAATTATCATATCATCAACATATATAATTAGACACGTTACAAGCCCATTTCTTCGTTTAAGGAACAAAGTGTGATCTGAGTTGCTCTGTTTGAAGCCATATTTCTTCATAGCCACTGTAAATCTTCCGAACCATGCACGAGGAGACTGCTTCAACCCATATAATGACTTCTTCAAACGACACACTTCTCTAGTATTGGGATTTTTCGTGAGTCCAGGAGGGACCTCCATATAAACTTCTTCATTGAGTTCTCCGTGTAAGAAAGCGTTTTTTACGTCAAGTTGTAAGAGAGGCCATTCTTTGTTTGCTGCTATTGAGAAAAGAACCCTAATTGTATCGATCTTGGCCACTGGTGAGAAAGTTTCAGAATAATCAATTCCGTATGTTTGAGTGTACCCTTTAGCCACTAACCGAGCTTTGTATCTTTCAATAGTTCCATCTGGCTTGTATTTTATAGTGAAGACCCATCGACATCCTACTGGTTTTTTTCCAGGAGGAAGAGTACACCTTTCCCACGTATCATTGTTATTTAGGGCGTTCATTTCTACTTCAATTGCTTCTTTCCATTCTTTCGACTCAAGGGCTTGCTCAACTGTAGTTGGAATTTCTTCAGAACATAGAGACGTGACAAATGCTTTGGCTTCTGGAGACAGATTTCCGGCTGCCACATTTGCCATTGGATACCGAGAACTTCGAGTTTCCTTCTCCGGGGAGTATCTTTTTGGAGGAACTCCTCTGTTGAATCTTGGGGGAAGAGTGTATCTTTCAGCTTGTGGTGCTTCCTGTTCTAACTCAAGAGTTTGACCAGTCTCAAGTTCTTCATGATTAGTAAACAAATCAGTTGAATTACCATATTCTTGAGTTTCAGAATTACTTACCTCGGACGCCAGGTTGGTGGGATCATTGTTGGTGGTACTAACTTCAGGGCTATTGGATTGTGATACGAATTGAGCTTCCTGGTTAACTCTTTCTCCCGAGGGGGACATCCACTGTATCCAACTCAGTGCGTCATTGGTTGCTTTTTTCCCCTGACCAATGTGTTGGATAGCGTAGAAGTATTCGGTTTCAAGAAAGTCACAGTTCATTGTAGTATACATATGTCGTGTTTTAGGGTTGTAGCATCGATAACCGTGTTGATTGACCCCGTAGCCAACAAACACACATTTCTCGGCACATGCATCTAGTTTGGAATGATCTGTTTTTGGTAGGTGAACAAAAACAGAACATCCAAAAATCCGCGGTTCAAGAGTGAGGTTTGATGGAGGTTTGTGAAATTGTGAAAGGGTTTTGAGAGGTGTTTTGAAGTCAAGAGCTTTTGTTGGAAGACGATTCATAAGGTAGTTTGCGGTGACAAGTGCCTCGGGCCAAAAAGATTTTGGAACTTGGGATTCGATCATGAGGGCTCGAGTTATTTCTAAAAGGAAACGATTTTTTCGTTCAGACACTCCGTTTTGTTCGGGTGTATGTGCACATGATGTCTGATGAAGTATTCCTTTTTCTTGGCAGAATTGTTTCATTGAAGTGTTAACAAATTCCCCCCCATTATCAGATCGAAGGATTTTGATATTGCTCGTGAATTGAGTTTTTACCATCGCATAAAAACATGTGAATTTTGAAAAAACCTCAGATTTATTTTTTAATAAATAAATCCAAGTCATGCGGGTGCAGTCATCAATAAATGTTACAAAGTATCGAAGATTTTTTCCCCCCATAACTTTTGTTGGTCCCCACACATCCGAATGAATCAATAAAAAAGGAGAATCAACCTTGGTGTTGTTTAATTTGTAAGTGTGTCGATGGCTTTTAGCAAGAAAACATGTTTCACAATTCAAGGCGTTGTTTATTGGAAATAATTTTGGAAATAAGCGATGCAAATAACCATTAGATGAATGACCCAGTCTTCGATGCCATAACCATGCTTCTCTATCTTTTGACCCATGGGTTAGCATTGCCGTGCCTTGTCGAGTCACTTCGTCCACATAGTATAGCCCTTGTCGTTCAGTACCACGCCCAATGATCTTCCCAGTCCTGATGTCCTGTAAGATACAGAAAGTAGGATGCATTAGTACAACACAATTTAGTTCTTTCGTGATGTGGCTGATAGATAGCAGTTTGTGAGATAACGATGGAACGTAGAGACAATTTGATAGTTTCATATTCTCCGAGACTTGAATTGTACCTCCCCCTTTTACATGAAGTACTTCACCGTTTGCCGTGTGGATTTCATTTTTTTTCGGTTTTGATATTGAACACATATCGGATTTTTCATAGGTCATTGTATCAGTGGCCCCACAATCAAATATCCATGACACTTTTTCTTGGTTATTTTTAGTTGCCATGTTAACTTTCCCGGTACGATCTTTGTTTTCCAATACTTGTGTTTTTTCTAACAAATCAAGTATTTGAAAACTAAAAAAATGAGGGTTTAAATGTATTGTATTTGAAGTTTTGGGTGCAAAATTGTGAGGTATAGAAGAAGGAGGGTTTGAGAGTGAAACTTCAAACCCTATACCTGGTTTCTTCTTTCCTTCTTCCTCATACATCGCCGCCCCCTCTTTTGAGTTATGATGATCACCGATTGATGTTCCATTGTTGCCGTCGCTGCTGGTTGTTCTTACGAGACAACATCTTCCTCCTGTAAGATGATTATCGGCACTATTCTGATGATTACCGTGGATGTGTGCGGGTTTTTCACCGCCGCCGCCGCTGATGGTTGTCTCCGGACTGCCCACGGCTGCCGCTGCTTTACCGTTTCTTCCCTTTTTATGCCCATCGGTCCACCATTCTGGATACCCAACGATTTTAAAGCACTGTTCCTTGGTATGTTTAGTCATACCACAGTGCTCACACTTCAGATGGCTCTTATCAACCCGGAATGATGAACTTTGTTCTGACCGGAACTGTCCTGACCGGTGGCCCCTTGTTGCGAGACCTAGTCCGATTGAGTCTTCGGTGGACTTTGACTCAGCCGTCCCGTTGTTACCATGTGATGAATTTCCGAAAATGTTTTGATGTGCGGTTTCTTTTCGGACAGCCGCATAGGCAGCTTCGGCTGACGGTAGAGGATTCCACCGGAGTATCTCTCGTTTAAGAGTATCATATTTTCTGTCAAGGGCATTAAGGAATTGAAAGAGTTTTGTTTCTAACCTGATTTGGTTGTATGCTTTGATATCTGCTGTACACGTCATCGGGTTTGGATCTTGTCTTTCAATTTCTCCCCAGATACCCTGCATTCCAATCCAGAGTTCTTCCAGTGGTAACCCGTTTTGTTTGAACTCGTTTGCTTTAACGTGGAGATCGAAAGTTTGGAGTTTGTCTTTACCACTGCTATACGTTACAGTGAGTGCATCCCACAGTGTTTTTGCAGTTGGAAATTCTGTGAGGTTGCTGGCAAGGTTCGGTTCAATGTTTTGAATCAACCAGGAAAAGACAACTAAGTCATCTTGTTCCCATTGATCGGTCATCGGTTCTGGTGGGTTCTGTGTAAGGTGATTTAGTAAGGCTTTCGATTTCCCCCCTATGGCAACTCGTATCATTCGAGCCCATAGCGGGTAGTTTTGGCTTGTGAGGTTTAGATTGATTTTGAGGTTGTCGGTTGGATTTGGTTTCGGGTTCTGGGTTGGATTTGGAACTCCATTTTTCAGGAGATTAGCAATTTGAAGAGCTAAGTCGTTGTTGTTCTCTTCTGTCATTGTAGATGATGAGCACAGCTGGGTTTATGGATCATGAACCATGCTCTGATACCATGTTAAACATGATAGACAGTTGAGAGAAGTAAGAAGGTTTCGATTTTTTTCTTATCTAAACATTACACTGAAGTTGGTTTATATAACCAGTACAAGAATGGTTAAAACATAAAAATAATACAAACAATTGGAATCTTTGACTGTCCACTCCACACTGTTTGTTGGAATAAGTGACTGTCTCCCGTTGATGCTACAACAGGAACTGATGGAGAAACTGATCCTGAATATTTTATATTTCAACAAGTAGCGTACTGGTGTTTATGGTTATGATTTGTTTCAAATGATCTTGGATATTTGTACTTAAAAAATAGGGATGTTCATAAGCCTCGCACAATGGGCCACGGATAACAGGTCAAATTAGGTTATAATCAAAATGGGCAGCGGTGTAGGTGGTGTCGCAGTGGTGTAGCTGGAGACGTGATGTTGGCGTTGGTGAGTGGTGATGATGATGGCGTAGGCGAGTCATAGGTGGTGGGGATATACGGTGTCGGCTGGTTGTCCTGGCCTATTTAGACCCATTTTAAGTTAGCAAGTTTTACTGTAATGATTCTTTTTGACCTATTATATAATACAAGTATTATATCCAAATTGACCATAATATAATTTGATTATATCCAAATAAAATCATAAGTAAATAACAATTACCCAAAACTACTTATCAAATTCTAATATAATTATTGAAATTTATAGAAGATAAATGTAATTCCACTAATTATTTATTAAATATTAAGAAAAAGTATTTCAGGTCAACCTTTCCAACTCCATTGTAAATGAATAGAAGATCATTTTATGCACAAACAGGAACTAACATATATCAATTTTCTTGAAGGCTGGGGCCAATGTCAACATGAAGGTCCAGTTAGGAGCATGGTCATGGGATACAAATTCCGGTGATGAGTTTCGTGTTGGTGCCGGACTAGCAGAACCCTATCCTATTACTTGGTGTGCAGTGGAGTACTTTGAAGCTACCGGTTCCATATTGCAAATGTTACTACAACGCATCTCGCCCGCCACGTGTCACAACGGCAGAAGTCTCCTTCATCATGCGGTCCTTTGCGGTAACACAAGAGCTGTAAACACACTACTAAAATGCGGGTCTGACATTGAACATCCAGTCAAAACCACACAAAATGACGAAACAAGACCCGTTCACATGGCTGCACGCCTCGGATATCCATCAGTTCTTCAGCTGTTAATCGACTCCGGCTGTGATATCAACTCGAGAACTAAAAAGAACGGTGAAACCGCGCTAATGATATGTGCTAGATTCAAACAGGAAGAGTGTCTCCGAGGGTTGACTAAAGCTGGTGCTGACCTTGGTTTGACCAGTTTGACTGGTCAATCTGCCCAGTCAATAGCCGAGTCAAATTGTTGGTTTCTTGGCTTTGAAAAAGCAGTGCTGGATACCATTAGATCCGGAACAGTAGTACCGACATCTAGTAACACTGCAATCTTTTCCCCTTTAATGTTCGTAGCTCATTCAGGAGATATACAAGCTTTAAAAGCTTTAATTTCTCGTGATGATATTCATCTCGACGAGCAAGATGAAAACGGGTTTTCAGCACTTATGGTGACTGCAACAAGAGGTGACATTGAATCCTTTAGGCTTCTTGTCTATGCAGGATGCGACGTAAAGCTGACAAACAAAGCCAGTGAGACCGCAATCTCTCTATCGAAAAAGAACGAGAATTCCGACATGTTTGAGAAAGTAATGATCGAATTCACGCTAGAAATAGGTAGCCAAAATGCCAGAGGTTTTTACCCTCTACACTACGCGGCTCGCCACGGCGACACGAATGCAGTCAAACTGTTGACCAGTAGAGGACACGACGTAAACATCCCCGATGGGGATGGATACACGCCTCTCATGTTAGCAGCAAGAGAAAACAACGGACAAATGTGCGAGTTGTTAATCTCGTGCGGGTCCGTCTGCGGTTACAACAACTCAAACGGCGAAACAGCACTCTCACTGGCGCGAAAACACGCATCGGATGAGGCGGAGGGTGTGATATTAGACGAGCTTGCTAGGGTGCTAGTTCTTAGTGGGGGGGATGTGTTGAAACATACGAAAGGAGGACGGGGAAGTTCACATGTGAAAGAGTTGAAAATGACGTGCGAGGGGGTGCTGAGATGGGGGAATTCGAGTAGGAGAAACGTTGTTTGTCGGGATGCTGAGGTAGGACCCAGTGTAGAGTTTGTGAGGCGTAGGGGGAAGAAGGGCGATGGTGACGTGGCAGGGGTTTTTCGAGTCGTAACGGTGAAGAAGAAAGAGGTTCATTTTGTTTGTGATGGTGGGTTAGAAATGGCTAAGTTGTGGGTTAGGGGGATAAAGCTTGTGACGAGAGAAGCTATTAAGTGGTGAAGTAGAGGTTAAAAGTTAGTTATATGTATCTAAAGGTTTTGTATCTGTAGATAACTAGATATGGTACCATGAAAGTATGAAATACTTCGTCTTGAAGTATTCTTATCTACTAAATAAATGAAATTTTCCTATTAACTGAATAAGTGCAATAATTACTCAATCTAAAACCCAAGCCTAACATTTCATACTTTGTAGAATCGTCACTCGACACACATGTCAACCAATAGGACATCACAAAGTGATCATAACTCGATTAGTAGAATATCAGCATGTATCTTTATGACCAAAAACAAAGTATATATCCAAAGAAAGCATAGCAAAGAACACAAATAAACAAGACCTTGATTCTAGTCACTTGCAGACCCATCGTCATCATCATCGTTTTCATGCAGTGTTACCACTTTATCAATAAACCTTTTCCTTACTCCTTCAAGAACGGCTTCTCTAGAACCTTCACCTCCGCTCTGCCCATCATTAAGCATCGGATCTGACTGGCATAGAACCATAGCAACACCTACACATAAGCCCATACAATATAAAACAAAAGTGTAATCTTTTAACCCTAAGGGGGTGTGACAGTGGTAAGCGCGGGTTTCATATTTAAATCCAGCTTCTACTGGTTTTCTGCCTTTTAACCCCCTTAAATGGTCATCTACCCAACACAAGTTGCGTTTTACTTTATCCCATTGGTTAGCAGGTATTGGTGGGTCCAGAAAGAAAGTTTACTGGTAACAGATTTTCATAGTTAACAAGAAAGTATTTCTAGCATTTATGTTTACCATAGTTTCTAGAGTTAAATGCTTGGTTGATCCCTGTGGTTTTCAAAAATTGCAGACTTGGTCCCAGTGGTTTACTAATTACACGCGTGGTCCCTGTGGTTTTCAAAAATGCACTCGGTTGGTCCCCAGCCCTAACATCAGTTAAATTTCTCAGTTAACTATGTGTGAAATGACTACATTACCCTTGAACAATTAAAAACCTAAAACTAAGAATTAAAAAAACAGTATATAACCTCTGCATCATCTTCATCACCATCATCATCTTCATCAACCCACCACCACCACCTCCATCGTCACCTTCAACCCACCACCACATCCACGTCACCTTCAACCCCCCACCACCACCTCATTTTGAGATTTAATGGAATCAGACACCCTTGGAGAAAAAACCGACCACCAAACTTATAGTTTAAACGGCTCCGCTGATGTCGAACACATCGTTGCTTCAGTACAGCTGCTGTTGATGAATCGGAAGTCGAAGCGGAAGCTACCTGAATCGAATCGGTGTCTCCGTCACGGTCGGAAGTCGAAACAAAAGCTCCCTGAATCGAATCGGTGTCTCCATCATAATTGCTAGATCTTAACAGATTTGATCTGAATCGAATCGGTGTACAATCGTTGATCTGAGAGGCTGTGATTCAGGTGAGGTTTGTTGGACAATTGCAAAGGTTCCAGATCCACTCAATTTCACATTTTAAGGCTGTGATTCAGGTGATTCAGGTGAGGTCTGAGAGCTCAATTTACCACAATAAATCAAAACATTTAACTCAACATTTTATAATCAAAACATCTCACCCAATCTACCACAATAAATCAATAACACCATCTACACACCTGTAAAATCGTCATGGAAGCTCAATTTCTTCCCCATTGAAGCTTCAATTCTACACAAATTCCAACAAAAATGTTCATGCTCCAGTCAGATCTCCGATCCGCTATTCAAATCGCTGCAACCTACTGCTATTTCAACCCTAACCGCTACGATTCACCATCCTCCAGACCGGTTTCCGTCCGTACGCCCTCACAGCTGAGAAGCCTCCGATCTCTTCTCTCTCTTGTCGTCTCTCTCCTCTATCTTCGCTTCTGTTCTCCGTCGCCGGAAAAGAACGAGAGACAGAGATGGGGTGTGGGTTTGTGATGAAGATGATGATAGTGATGAAGATGATAGTGATGAAGATGACCCGGTGATGAAGATGATGATGGGTTTCATCACTGATGAAGATGATGATGGGTTTAACCATCATGGGTTATAAAGAGAGTTAATAAGCAAGGGTATTTTGGTCATTTAACATGGACTTAACTGAAAAATTTAACTGATGTTAGGGCTGGGGACCAACCGAGTGCATTTTTGAAAACCACAGGGACCACGCGTGTAATTAGTAAACCACTGGGACCAAGTCTGCAATTTTTGAAAACCACAGGGACCAACCAAGCATTTAACTCTAGTTTCTATATTGAAACAAGAATATTAGATGTACCTTCAGGAGTGCATCTTCGACCAAACGTATGTAAACCAACATAAGTTGCCTTCACAACACCATTACTATAAACCAACACAGTGGGGAGATTACGATCCGGATAATTAGGAATGCAATCCGTCGACAAGATTTGAACAAACTTTGTTGCTGGATACGTTGTTGCCAGTTCTTTCACACATTGCATTAGAACACCACATTTAGGATACCTGTTTAAACATCACTACTTCTTAACCAACTTCTAATAACAAACAACGAGCATTAATTAACATAATCACCAAAAAGATTACAGTAAGTAGTTAATTACCCATCTTTGTATAACACAACAACCACCCACACATCTGATGAAGCTTGTGACACCTCATGAACAAAATTCGATCCAGAAATCGGTATGATTGAACCAAACTTTGCGATTTTCACACCTTTCTTCATCTCAGCTAACTTCTGTCTACTTCAAGAACAACAATCAATCAATCAATCAATCATACCCAGTAAAATCCCACAAATAGCAAAGCTATTGGTAGGGCATGGGGAGGGTGGGATGTAGGCACACCTTACCCCTACCCCTAGGGATAGAGAGGCTGCTTCCAGTGACACCCTCGGCTCCAAAACACCCAGGAAAGAAATAAATAGAACATGAGGTGTATGTGTGTGTATGAAGCTACCAATATAACCTACCAATATAACATGAGTGGTGAAAGAGTGCATGGTAAACAAGACAAATATAACAACACAAACAGCCTATACAAATAGATACATATCTACGACCATACACTACACCTAAAAACACAATTGTACCCTCTCCTAGAAATCCTTAACCTTAATCCTACGTCTCCATGAGCTCCTATCATGGACCATGTTCTCAGAGAGGTGCAATTTTTTGCAAATCCTGTCTAATCCGCTCATCTCAAGTGATTTTGGGTCTGCCTCTACTCTCCTCCCCTCCACCTCGAGAGTTTCAACCACTCTAACTGGCTCTATCGTCTGCCTCCTCTTCACATGCCCAAACCATCTCAATCTTCCCTCCTTTATCTTATCTGATATACTAGCTACTTCTAACATCTCCCTAAAAACAATGAAGAACTAAAATCCATAAATGTGTAGAATCCATAAATGTGTAGCATGTACTATTAATTAACTATATATATTACACAGGAATCAAACAAAGATAATTACAATTTACATGGAAAACCCAATAATATAATCTCTCTCAATCAGTAAATTCTAACTAATAGGTGTGTGTACAAAAAACCGAAAACCGAAAACCGAACCCTACCCATAACAGGGAAAAAAAGAATCGAACTGTGAATTCGGTTTTACGGTTCGGTTATCAGTTCCACAAATCTTACTTAACCGGATAACCGAACTAAATTCAATAAAATAAACCGAACAATAATGGGTTTAATTGGAAACCAAATACATAAGTTGAATTTGGTTCTGTTAGACACATTTCGAATTTAGATCGGTTTGGTTTGGCTCTCGGTTAAGCCCAGTAAAATCTCTAAACCGAAACGAATAAGCCATTATCCAAACCGATGAACTTTAGATAGAAAAACAAATTATATCTAACATAGTATTACATCTATAGGGTATATACGGAGTAATTACAATAGTTAGGGGAATAGTAGCATGAAAACCCACTTAAGGTGAGAAAACTTCGAAAACTCTCACTAGCCGTCTAGCCCCCTTGTGTTACACTATCTAAAACAAAGTAGTTTCATTTTATAAAAAAAAAAGTCAAGCATGTAATATACATGTTTTTAGAAAAAAAAAAATTTGGCAAATGGGTATTTAAAAAAAATAAAAAATGCTTCATATGTTACATATATAAAAAATCGGTTGTTTTACATAGTGTAACACAAGGTTTTCACTTTTTACGGTTTTCGCACTTAAGTGGATTTTCATTCTAACCCTTCCCACAATAGTTGTAACTAATACATCTAATCTATATCGCTAACATGCACTACCTGTGTTCTTGAATGAACCGATCATCGTCAAAATCGTCTTCTAGGTCTTCGAGTTCTTCTTGGGTCTTGTGATCGATCCAACTCTTGTTTTTAAGTTCGTCTTGAGCGGTAAACGGGTCGGGTTCGTCCCCCATCGTTGTGTTATATCGAAAGAAGCAAATCTATACTATATAATAAAAGAAACCTGTTTTGGGACACTTGTCATTCTCTCATTCAATTGATTAAAATTATTAATAATACTAATAATAATAATATTTAATCTAATCTAATACAAATAATAATAATATTCAGTAATTTATAGAAATTCACTAAATTCATTTAGAAAAAATAAACACTGATTTGTGTTAACAAATAAATTTACGTAAATCATTATTAATTTAATTAAAATAAAGTCAATGGGGTACTGGTTTCGATAAATTTTCCATATTTATGTTGTTTGGTATTGTTATTTTTTTTAAACTAATAAATCAAATCCAACTCTTATCATCGTTATCATTATATTATATGGTATATCTAATACAAATAATAATAATATTTAATCTAATCTAATACAAATTCTGATTATTAATTCAATAACCTATCCTAATTGTTTCTTTCTCACCGTATACATCTCTCAAGCCTCAAACGCCTAACAACATCATGCGGCAATAATTTTGTCCATTTTCTTCATGGTAAGTTTGTTATGTTGATTCATACTTTTCATTATTTTAATAAAGATTTGTGTGTTGAATAACCTGATAGCTTAGCAAACTTAGTCTTTCTCAAGATTCATGTCCATATGGTTATCAAAACTGATGATTTCAATATACCCAAGCTTACCTGGTTACACCAATATGATGTTTTCAAATTTGTTATAATCCGTGGAAACACCGATGAAGAGTACGATGTCACGTAAGTGTGACCTGTTATCTTCTTATTGGGTCGATTTGGGTTGTGCTTTTTCTCAAACAGGTCAAGTTAAACGTTTAGCTAAAACGGTAATGGGCTGAAACTTGATAGTGGCAAAAATTTTAATTTTAATGTGTACAACCTTCAACGCATTTTAATGTAAGATTCAGTTTATTATTGATTTTTTTTTCGTAATCATATCTAAGGCACTGAATAATTATTAATGGGCAACAAGTTTTTATCCTAACCTGCTTCGATCAGTAATAAAAAAAGACCGTCTTAACCAAAACCTATTTTAACATTTAAATGTCAATGTCTTTTATTTTTTAACATTAGGTGGTGCAGGAGTTGTTAAAAGTCTTAAAATTAATATTCTTCGGGCAAGTTTTAGGGTGGCTGAATACGTTTTTATTATGCTAATACCCATGAAAGGGAGAGAGCATCTGTAGCACTAATGCACTATACTAATTTTTTTTTGTCATCTGTAATGTTGTCGTAAAGTTCTAGGAAGTACCATAGAAAAATTATGATGAAGTTGTCATCGACCATTGCACTATGATGACGGGACTCAAAAAAGGAATTTACTCTTTTATCTTTTATAGTTGCTGTGTGAGACCCTCATATACCAATTTTAATGATTTCATTCCAATTTTGTTAAACTTTTTAGTTTTGACATTTGTTTTTCAGATTGGCACAAAACAAAACAACGGAGATATTTTGATTTTGGTTTTAAAGTAGTGCCTACACTGATATCGATTCTTGGCACAACTAATGTGGATTACAAACAAATCATGACACTTTCAATGAAGGTGAGGCCCGCATTTCCATTGTGGATTTATTCAACATAAAAAAACTTTTAAGGATATGTAATAAAGTTTAGGCATACATGATGATTCGAAACAAATCTGTATTGGCTCTAAACAAATTTAAAGTACTTTCATTTGTTAAACCGCGTGTACACGCGGGCTCTAACCTAGTTACTGAATGTGGATTTATTCAACATAAAAAAACTTTTAAGGATATGTAATAAAGTTTAGGCATACATGATGATTCGAAACAAATCTGTATTGGCTCTAAACAAATTTAAAGTACTTTCATTTGTTAAACCGCGTGTACACGCGGGCTCTAACCTAGTTACTGAAATAAAGAAACGAGATCGAGATTTGGGCTTGGGTTTTAAATCAGGGTTTATTGGGCTGATCTGTTTAGGGTCTTGTTAATTAATTAGGGCCTATTTGATGTGAGAAGGCCCAGCCTCCTAACTTCTTCAAATTAACTAAGAGCATTTTGAAGCTAGAGAAGTAGACATGGACAAAAAAAACCAGTTTGGATTTCTAAACTGGTTCGTAACGACTTGATTTTTCTAAGATCGATTTAACGTTGCATCATTTTCTAAAATAATAATTATGATATTTAGGGTTTTATCGCAGTGGGCCTTTGGATGATGGGTTTTCACTGGAACTAGATATGGTGAGCTTGAGCTACCCGTTTTTTATAAGAACATAAAATAAAAAATTAATCACTAGTTTTTTTTGGATTTAAAAAATTATAAATACAAGAAAATGATTAAAATGCGATGTTTATTCATATCGGGGAAGGATCCACTAAAAAGTGGATTTTGCCTAAGTAGCCTAAGAAGGATTGTGATTATGACATGTGGCACTCCTAATAAATAGGAATGAAGGGCATTTTGGTCCTTATAAATAAGAGTGAAAATGACATGTGGCACCCCTTTTGTTTTTAAAAAATATAAACAAAAAAAAAATCTAGTACAAAAAAATCTAGCACAAAAAATGTAGTACAAAAAAATATAGCACAAAAAAATCTAGTACAAAGAAATATAACACGAAAAAATTTAGCAAAAAAATGTAGTACAGAAAAATTTAGCACAAAAAAATTGAAGAAAAAAATTTTAAGACAAAAAAATTCAGCACAAAAAATTTAGCACAAAAATATAGTACAAAAATTCAGCACAAAAATGTTATATAAAATAGAAATACAACACATTTAAGTGGGTTTTTTTAGTTTTCATATTTTATATAGCAATATGGTACTCAAATTAAAGATAAAAAGACGCTCGATTTTACGGTGAAATTTTTATGAAAAAATAATGTCGTATAAAAAAGTTATGAACGTTTAAAAAATAAGGGTGGAATATGCATGTGACTTGCATGTGGAGAGAGAAAGTCCATAAATAGGATTTTCCCAAAATACCCTTGCACTTCTCCTTTTTCCTACCCTTTCATCTTAACCATTGATTTAAAAAATGAATGGTTAAGATTCCTTCTTAGGCTACTTAGGCAAAATCCACTTTTTAGTGGATCCTTCCCCTATTCATATCAACATTCTATATATATATATATATATATATATATATATATATATATATATATATATATATATATATATATATATAGGGGAAGGTTCATTGGGGAACACTAAAAAAGTGGGGAACAGCGGGGAACCGACTCAAACGAACTCCGATTGGACTCATTCCAGCAGCATTGGAACCGGCTCGTCGAACCCTAACTAGGATCTCTTAACCCTAAATCCTAACTCCTAAACTCTAAACCCTAAAGCTAAAAAATAAGGCTAAAACCTAAGCTAAACTGTCAAATCTAAACTATAAACCCTAAAAGCTAAACACTAAAGGCTAAACCTAAAGCTAAACCCTAAACCCAAACCATAAACCCTAAAGTTAAACCCTAAAGCTAAACCCTAAAAGACAAACCCTAATATATTTAGGGTTTAGGGGTTATGATTTAGGGTTAAGAGATCATAGTTAGAGTTCGACGAGCCGGTTCCAACGCCGCTAAAATTAGTCCAATCGGAGTTCGTTTGAGTCGGTTCCCCGCTGTTCCCCACTTTTTTAGTGTTCCCCAATTGAGAAACTTGAGAAGCAATCTGAACCACACATTTTCCCTAAGCAAAAAATGCAAAAAAAGGTGAAAAAATGCAATTTTTTTTTTGGAAAAATCACAGCTTTTTCTTTAAGGATTGAATTTTTTATTATTTAATTTTTTTTTTGGATTTATACACATGTGTATATTGTCTATTATACATATATGTATATACATGTTTAAAATTGAAAAATAAGTGTTATTTAGGGTTTAGCATTAGTATTTAGGGTTTAGCATTAGTATTTAGGGTTTAACAATACGGTTTAGGGTTTAGCTTTATGGTTTAGCTTTAGGATTTAGCATTAGCGTTTAACAATAGTATTTAGGGTTTAGCATTAGGGTTTAGCTTTTGGGTTTAGCATTAGGGTTTAGCTTTAACTTTTAGGATTAGCTTTAGCTTTAGGGTTTGCATTAGGGTTTAGCATTAAGGGTTTAGCTTTAGGGTTTAGTTTTAGCTTTAAGGTTTAGCATTAGGGTTTAGCATTAACGTTTAGCTTTAGGGTTTAGAATTAGGGTTTAGCATTAGGGTTTAGAATTAGGGTTTAGCATTAAGGTTTATGGTTTAAGGTTTAGGGTTTATAACACATATTTTTTCAATTTTAAACATGTATATACATATATGTATAATGGACAATATACATATATGTATAGTTAAAAGATTAACAATATACACATGTGTATAAATAAAAAAAAATTAAAAAATAATAAAAAATTAAATCCTTAAAGAAAAAGCTGCGATTTTTTCAAAAAAAAAAAAAAAATGCATTTTTTCACAATTTTTTTTGCATTTTTTGCTTAGGGAAAATGTGTGGTCCAGATTGCTTCTTAAGTTTCTCAAATAGGGTGTACTTCTCTTAGGATCCCTACCCTATATATATATATATAGGGGAATGTTCTATGCAGAACACTGAATATTGCGAGAACACGCAGAACAAAATGAATCTCTCATTTTTTCAATCCTAAAAACCTAAAAAGTAAATGAAAATGTTGTAAATGTAAGATTTATTGTTTGTCACACTAGAATTTAAAACAAAATATGAAAAATCTTTAGTTTTTAAATAACCTACACATATGTAGGTTATGTGTAGGCTAAATTACCTACATGTATGTAGACTATGTGTAGGGGAAAATATATGATTTTTTATGTATATATAATACACATATGAATGTAAGAAACATAAAATTTAAGAAATATGAACCTTAAATCCCAAAATTTAGTGATTTAGAGTTGTTCTTTTTGTTCTCGTAATAATTAGTGTTCTGTAATGATCGTTATCCTATATATATGTTGTTATTTAGGTATATTGCCTTCAAGTAACCTACTACACTTGTGTTGTTAAATGTTTAAAAGAAACATATGAACATATTAAATTAATGTTTTTTTATATGTACAAAATACACATTTCACATTTGTATATAAGAACTAAAGTGATAGAAATCATAGGTAATGGAAAACTTTGAAATTAAATAAAACGAATGTGGAATATGCAATGGTAGATTGAGATTTAAACATCAAATAAAACGAATGTCGAATATGTAACGGTAGATTGGGATACAACCATCAAATAAAACAAATAAACGAATGCCGAATATGTAATGATAGATTGAGATACAAAATTTACCATTCAAACAAATAGAGATACAAAAGAAACCACTAGACTCAATTCTAGATTCCAAAAGACACCATTTAAATTGCAAAACTTGAATTAGCATTTCTAGATTCCAAAAGACACCATTTAAGTTGCCAAACTTAAATATTGACAACTTATAGAGTTTACAATCTATATAGATTACATACAGCTAAGCTAGGTGGTGGTGGTGGAGTAGTATGGGAGAGAATAGGTGTTATAATAGATCCAAGTTCGATTCCTGCTCTATCTATTATTTTCTGCGGCACCTAGTGATAATGGAAGATTAGGCGGAGATCACTAGTTCGATCCTTGAACTTAGTGGGTTTTACCTCACCGCACTATTGTGCCTTCGGGCGAGTGTTCACGGGCTTCGGCCTTAGGTGAGGGTTTTCCCAGCTTCGGAGACGAGTGTATCCCAATGTGGTGAATTTCACCTATAGCCTACTTGAAGGATTTGTTGTATGTTAATATATATATATATATATAGAGAGAGAGATTACATACTTCATATCATTCCAATTACATATAAAGATCACAAACTTCCATGACCCACCTACTACAATAACCGACAACTAAAACAAAGAGTGGAAAATGAAATTTCAATGTAAATAGAAGACAAGTAAAATAAGAACGTGGGGTATGGTGGGGCGTGGGTTGGGGGCATGGTGCGACACGTGGACTATGTGACACCCAAGACTAAAAGCAAATTTTAAAGGGGTATGGTGGGGCGTGAAGAAAAAACCAATTTCAAAGGGCTAGTGCTATTGGCCAATGAGGTTCCGCCATGTCATGTGGGTAGCCTTGCCCAACGCCCGGGCTGAAACCCCCGCCCAAAGGGCCACGCCCAAACCCAAACCCACCCGGGGTGGTGACGTGTGCGTTTGTACCCAACCCACGCCCCAACCCCAACCCCCGCCCCATACCCCATAGTCTAAATAACTTTGGCTCATGCTCGGAAATTAAAAATAAATTTAATAAAAGTGCAACCAAAGATGGGTCCCTAAAGATTATTTCTTTTTTAACGATCAATGAATAAAAGCCCGATTAGCTGAGGTAACTCATTGGCAAAAAAAAAAAAAAAAAAACATTTTATATGCTGTAATCGCAGACAACGCTGGGTAGCCCATGTCCACCATCTCTAGTTTCGGAGAAAACCCGCCGCTCGAAGACCCATTGCGGTAAAACCCTAAATATCATAATTATTATTTTAGAAAATGATGCAACATTAAATTGAGTGAAAACCATAAACTGATAACGATAAACTAACCTACTCTTGCCTTTCCCTAAGACTATGGGGTATGGGGCTTGGGTTGGGGCGTTGCCCTTGGGGCTTGGGTTTCAAGCCGGGCGTGAGGCGGGGGAGCAAGCTGACTTGGCGGGCTGTGAATGGCCAATTCAAACTAGCCGTTGGGGGCTAGTTATAAAAAAAATTCCTTTATAAATACCTTACCATATTTAACATTTTTCTCACACAATATCAAACACATAAAACACAATCTTGCTATGAGTTCTTCAAGTTACAGTGAATCGTCATCATCATCTGACGATGGGGCGGAAATATTTCTACAAACGATCGCGACGGTGGTGAAAGCTACCGTGGAAGACGAAGACGATGAGGAAGAGACTCAACAACCTAAACGTGGTTGAGTACGTGTACGGGTACTACCTAGTTGATGGGATTTACCCAGACTGGGGGGTTTTCGTAAAATCGTTCACAAGACACGGTACCACAGATCCAAAGAGATTAAAGTTTAACAGGGTCCAGATGGCTGCACGTAAAGACGTCGAGCGAGCATTCGGTGTTTTGAAGAAAAGGTGGCGAATATTGGCAATGCCTTGTCGACTATGGGACAATGATCATATTGGAAACGTGATGTACACATGTATCATTCTTCACAACATGATTTTGGAGGATGAAGGTAGAGCGGTCGTTACCTACTATGATGACGATGACCCCCAACCAGGTAACGTAACAGACGAAGATAAAGCGGTAAATGAATTTTTGATAAAGTCAAGGGATATACATCACAACCTTCGATCTGATTTGGTGGATCATGTTTCAACGATTCCTGGGTTCGAAACCGACGAAGACGACGAAGAATGATAGTTTTTTATTTTGATAATTATTTTGTATGTTTGTTTTAATAATTATTTTGTATGTTTATGTAGTTTTTGGTTATAAATATATATATTAAAAAAAAAGCTGATGTGGCTTGGCCACGTCAGCCAAGCCACGCCCACCATACCCCATCCAAAGTGGGTTTGAGAATTGAGTTTTGAAATTACACGTGTAAACCAATGCCCTAACCCAAGCCCCACCATACCCCACGGTCTAATGTGGGTGTGTGGGTGTGTGTTTTTTTAATGACAAACTAACCTACTCGTAATTACTGCTATGTTTACATGTATGATTTCAGCTCTCTATCTTTTATAGGTAGACACGTTACTAACATATGATTTACATTATCTATTTTCAAACCAATGACAACCACAAGGAGAAGATGGGTTTTATCTCAATTCCATTCCATTTCTGGTATATATTAGTAGTACTCTATAGTCTTTGGTTTCCATATAGAGCAACTTCACTTCAAACAGTCAATTGTCAATGTTTTTAGAGGCCTATGGCAGCTACTTCCAAAAGGTTATCTTTTTAGTTATACAAGCTTTAAATGGTCAGAATGTTACTATTTTCCTAAGACCATGCATAGTGGTTTGTCGAATAATGCCCCCACCCTGTCACGTTTTCTGCCATGTGGCAGTCTAGTCAGCATGGGGGCATTATTGGACGTTTTTGCAAAAGTGGCGTAGTGGGAATAATGCCCAATAACGCCCATTCCATTAATTACACAATTGTTTTTTTTTTTAATTAAATGATGCCACAATGCCCCATTGGTCAGTCAACCGTTGCCACAAGCCCCTTCAGCGTGTTTCAAAAAACGCCGGTGGCCTTTTTTGGTCGAATATCGCCCCAAAATGCCCAAGGGGGCGGAAGCCGGGCGTTTTCCGGCGTGTTTGGTGATTTTTTTTTTTTTTTTTTACAAAAAACGCCCCATTACGGGCGGTGTAAATGAGTTTTATTACTTTAACCCATCTTGTACATATTTGTTGAAAGCCTTTTTGTTGGGTTTGGTACATCATAGGTTCCAACACTTGGATTATTAAATCAAGGCTTTTATAAAAAAATATATATATGGCTTTCTTTGTAATAACGTGTTTATTTTAATAATTGTTCTCGATTACAATTATATTTAGAATGTGGAAATTGAGAACAAGCAACCATGCTTTTGCTTGAGTGCAGTGGCGCAGCATGTAAGGGGCCCGGGGGGGGGACGTCCGCCCCCCCGGGATTTTTCGCTCAGTAGTGTTATATATGTAGTTTTCGTATAGAAATTTGTGGGTATATACGTTTTCACCCCCCCGTTCTATAGAAATTTTTTGGTATTCTATAGAAATTTTTGGGTATGTATGTTTTCACCCCCGGCCGAAAAATCCAAGCTTCGCCACTGCTTGAGTGTAATTAATCTTTGTATGGGTATCTAGATTTAATGATTATGAAGTCATTTTGTAGACTAGAGGGAAAGGTAGCATTGATAACCGGAGCAGCAAGTGGAATAGGAGAGTGTTCTGCAAAACTATTTGCTGAACATGGAGCAAAAATCGTCATTGCAGACATTCAAGACCAACTTGGTCAAGCAGTTTGTGAAGCTATAGGTTTTTCAAACTCGATATATGTTCATTGTGACGTAGCCAATGAAGAAGATGTTAAAAATGCTGTGGATATTGCAGTAGCCACTTTTGGAAAACTCGATATCATGTTTAATAATGCAGGTATAGTAGATCCTTACAAGGCACGCATCATCGACAATGAAAAGACAGACTTCGAGCGTGTGCTTAGTGTTAACGTTACAGGGGTCTTTCTTGGCATGAAACATGCTGCTAGGGTTATGGTTCCTGCACGAGCTGGCTCAATAATATCGACGGCTAGTAGTGCTTCAAATATTGGTGGTGTGGCCACACATGCTTACACTTGTGCAAAACATGCTGTAACTGGTTTGACCAAGAATTTGGCAGTAGAGCTTGGACAATTCGGCATTCGAGTCAATTGTTTGTCACCTTACGCAATAGCCACACCAATA
The DNA here is from genome assembly GCA_030545235.1 of Helianthus tuberosus. Taxonomy (NCBI): domain Eukaryota; kingdom Viridiplantae; phylum Streptophyta; class Magnoliopsida; order Asterales; family Asteraceae; genus Helianthus; species Helianthus tuberosus. Next base: position 38,079,971 of record CM060436.1, read on the forward strand.
GCCACAAATTTTCTTGAGATGGACAGCGAAGCGGTGGAGAACAAGGCGAACTTACTTGCAAACCTCAAAGGTGTGACGCTTAAAGCTGATGATATTGCTAAAGCAGCCCTTTTCTTGGTGAGCGACGAGGCAAAGTACATTAGCGGGCAAAACTTGTTTATCGATGGTGGATTTGGTATTGCTAATCCATCGTTCAGCATGTTCCAATACCCCGATAGCCTTTGAATTGGAATATTTAAAATAAGACATTTACGTACATGTATACACGTACGTATACGTCTAGAAAATTATATTGTTTTCTACGCTAAACAAATATCCTACTCTATAAGTGAAGTGTTTAATTTATTTTTTTGTTAGCTGCATGTAATATATTATGTTATTTATATACCGTATATCACACGGGTTGAAAATATAACCTATTTAAGTATTAAATATTCAACATAATTCAACTGAAACCTTCATCGTTGACAACTATAATTAGAGGTCTCTCTTTTCATAGTGCAACCATCATCGCTCTTTACAACCATAAGATGTCTCTCTTTTCATAGTCGAGCGTTGTGACTGGTTGAGAGTCCATGTTTAATGTGAGGTTTCAGTGATAATAACTTGGTAGTTAAATTATATAAGTAAAACCTACCAAATCTAAAACATTTAGGTTATGATAAAAGTTTTAAAAAATTGGCTTCTACTTGCAAAATATATATTTGTTTATAATAGGAACAAAAGAACAAAGGAATTATGGTTTTTTTTTCTGAAACTTTTCACATTTATATAGTCAATATGATTGAACAAAGTAATATATAGTTAATATGATTGAACAAAGTAATAGGTTATATAACCTAACAGAACATTCTCGTTGATGATAATCCAGCAATCTGTCATCTTAACCACATAACCATGGGTCTGGAGAAGAAAATGGCCAAGTTGGTAACCACAAAAAGGTACTTGGAAATTCACAAGGTATATCCCTAACAATTCATCACTCTTGCAAAATATGTGTTGGAAATTCACAAGGTATCGCCATACATACTGATTAAAGCGTATTAAATTATGGGTGTACATATTGGCACACCCTAATGCCTATTTGCACACCCATTAGGATCCATATATAGGCCTCGTATAGGCCTGCACGAGGTGCATAGGGTTTATGTGTCCGATCAAGTGGTCAAACTTCATATAGTGTCAAATCAGTCACGTATACGATGCGTATACTGCCTGTACGAGGGACCTATACGATGCCTTTGTACGCCACGTACAACCTTGTATGAGGCGTACATCTATCTGATTTGAGTTTGATACAATGTTGCTGGGCACGTGATAAAGGTATATGCCGAGTATAAGGCTGTACGAGGCGTATACTTCTGAATTTGAATTATACAAATAGTGACATTCAGATGCTTATTCATAAGCCCTCGTCGATGTTCATTCTTTTCTTTGCATACTTCCCTGGTTTACCAATTGTCGGACAAGTTTGAAGCTAAATCAGTCTTCATCATTCTGGGACAACAACTATTTCTTTGGGCAGTATTCCAACGAGTCATGGGGACGCCTGAAACCGTTCTGGTAACATTTATTAACTTAACTTCCATGTTGTTTTTAGATTATTAAATATTTATCATACCGTTGTTTTAGGAGAATTTTGGCGTTCCTGATTCTAGCGAGGAGGAGGTTGCGTCTGGCACATTTTGATCGAAACAGTTTGTTGCTAGACTTGAACGAGCCTTCGCCTCCCCTGTTGATGAACCATGTTATCCAGCGCAACAAGGGTATCTGTATTACAGATACGGGGGTGAATCTTTTTTACATGCAACAAGACTATACAGATAGATACGGAGGATACAGTGGTAAGCCTCCATTCACACCATCGTATTATGATGAGCAACCCCCTAATCGAGCAATGTTTACAAAAGTAACAATGCAGGCTTGAATGCGACTGTGGTGGTGAGCATCATATTACACCTACGTTTAGAAAAGTCGGCAGCAAAAAATTGGTTTCCCGTTTTCACTGATGGCGGTGCGGGCCGACACGCAAGAAATCTGGGTGATAGTAGTGGGAAACCCGTAACATGACCACGAACCTGCTCAAGCATCTGTCGGGCCACGCGTTTGTGTGAAGATTTTTACTCAGTGAATACAAGCTAGTGGAGCAGCTAACAACTCAAAACATGGAGCCACGCAACATTTTTCAAACGATAAGGATGCAGGATCCCGACAGCTTCTATATTCAGAAAGATGTACAAAATGCAGAGCAGAAGATTAGAGCCTCACAGAGAGATGGAAAGACTCCCATTCAGACACTAGAAACGTGTTGTATAACAAGGACTTCATTTACGAGACCCGGGAGGAACCTGAAACATATGTCGTAACAAATCTTTTCTTTGTTCATCCCCGCTCGAGTGATATGTGGCGTACATTCCTGCACGTACTGTTGATCAATGCGACGTACAAAATAAATATGCACAACATGCCATTTGTCCAGGTTGTGGGTTTGACGTCAACCAATAGGACACCAAGAAATGACCATAACTCGATTAGTAGAATATCATGTTATACATCTTTATCACCAAAAACAAAGTATATAGCTCCATAACAAAAACAGAAAGCAGGACCATAATGATATGCAACACAAATCCATAGAAAGCAGAACAAACAACACAAATAAACAAGACTTGATTCTACTCACTTGCAGACCCATCGTCATTTTCATGCAATGTTACCAGTTTCTCAATAAACCTGTTCCTTACTCCTTCAAGAACGGCTTCTCTAGAACCTTCACCTCCGGTCCACCCATCATTAAGCATCGGATCAGATCCTGGCATAAAACCATAGCAACACCTACACATAGATCGTTTCAAAATAACACAAAATTGTAAAGTCTTTCCACATGGTTGTCCCAATACTCCCTATGTGACGACGATGATAGAGTCTTTCTGACAACCATTAAAGTTCTACTCAACGATAGTTACAACAATAGAACTATAGATTTTGTCATGGATATTTTATATACAACCATACAGAACAATTTTAATGTCTGTTATCTTAATTCCCTAAGCCTAACCACCAACCAGAAGACAAAAGAAAATAACAGATTGTGGTCCATTAAAAATACATAAAGATTGTCCTTGAGAAAAGAAAATAACAGATTGTGGTCCGCTAAAAATACATAAAGATTGTCCTTCTTTACCTGCAACTTCCTTTTCATTGTATCTTTATTTATTTATATTATAACTTCTTTATTTTTTTCAAATTCAAACCTACAGCTTATTTGTGTAAGCTCTTACAAATCTATAGTTTTTGACCAATTACCACCATATTTTTCACTTTTATAGAATGCATAATTGTTAAAGATCCAATGTATTTAATCGTAACTACTTTCGTATTTATACTTAAGGTGTTTTGGATTTTTCGGTTCTTACAATGTATGTAATCAATTGGTCGCATTTAGTTCAGGACGGTTGATTACCCAACTCATACATACCATTTTGACTTATTGAACAAGCAATGAACCCTGAGATCATCATACTCAGTAAATCCCACCAATAAGGAGTGAGATACGAGCATTTAATCATGATCCTGGCTGTATGACATGAAAATGATTCTATTCATTACTCAAATCTTGGTTATAGAAACAACACGCGACACACGTCGATTAGTAGATATCCGCATGTTGTATATTTATGACCAAAAACGAAGTATATAGTCGCAGAGCAACAAACAAAAAGCCGGGTGGGTCCATAACAACCTAAGATTCAACATTAATAAATTCACAAGACCTTGATTCTAGTCACTTGCAGACCCATCATTATCATCATTTTCATGCAATGTTACCACTTTCTCGATAAACCTTTTCCTTACTCCTTCAAGAACAGCTTCTCTAGAATCTTCACCTCCGCTCTGCCCATCATTAAGCACTGGATCTGACTGGCATAGAACCATAGCAACACCTACACATAAACCCATACAAAAAAAAAACACAAAATTGTAATCTTTTATCCTTAGTGGGGTGGCACAGTGGTAAGCGCCCGAGTTCCTCTAGCAAAAGGTCTCATATTTAAATCCAGCTTCTACTGGTTTTCTATCTTTAACCACCCTCAAAAGTTCATTTATCCAACACAAGCTACGCTTTACTTTATCCCATTGGTTAGCAGGTATTGGTGGGTCCAGTAAGTTTACTGGTAATGGATTTTCACAGTTAACAAGAAAGTATTTCTAGCATTTATGTTTACCATAGTTTCTATATTGAAACATGAATATTAGATGTACCTTCAGGAGTGCATCTTCGACCAAACTTATGTAAACCGACATAACTTGCCTTCACAGCACCATTACTATAAACCAACACAGTGGGGAGATTATGATCCGGATAATTAGGAATGCAATCCGTCGACACGATTTGAACAAACTTTGTTGCTGGATACATTGTTGCCAGTTCTTTCACACATTGCATTAGAACACCACATTCAGGGTACCTGTTTAAACACCACTACAGTTATTAATCAACTGATAATAACAAACAACACAGATTAATAAACCTAAACACCAAATAGATAGAGTAAGTAGTTAATTACCCATCTTTGTATAACACAACCACAACCCACACATCTAATGAAGCTTCTGACACCTCATGCACAAAATCCGATCCAGAAATCGGTATGATTGAACCAAACTTTGCAACTTTCATCTTAGCTAACCTCTCTCTCCTTCAAGAACAACAATGAAGAAATAAAATCCACATACTAACATCTCCTAATAAGTAAATCTTAACTAATAACATTCTATCAAATTATAATAAATACTAACATATAACAAGAAAAAACCAAACCGTATCTGTAACCCGAAAAAACCTAGTTGTATCCAAATTGTGAATTCGGTTATCAGTTTCACAAATCTTACTTATTAGGATAACTGAACTGAATTCAATCGAATAAACCGAATAATAACCGTTCGGTACCCTAAATATATACTATAGAAAACTATAAAATATTCTAACGATATATATATATTATATCTAACAATATATATATCGCTAACATGAAGTAACTACCCTATTTTTTGGAGGAATAGACGATCGTCAGGATCATCTTCGAAAGATTCGAGGTCTTCTTGAGTTTTGTGATCGATCGAATTAGGTTTGGAATGTTGGTCTTGAGCGGGGGAAAATGGGTCGGGTTTGAATGCAGGTGGTTTGGGAGGCAAGTTACCGAGTTTTCGTTGAATATCATCCCATTGAGTTGATGATCCTTCAACATCTTTGTACACAAAATGATAGTCCCCCATTGTTGCGAGTGAATCGACTGGAGTGGTGCATCATGTGCAGATCAACTAACGATATGGAAAATAATCGACATTTGGGCTTGGGTTTTAGATTAGGGGTTATTGGGCTCATCTGTTTAGGGTAAGAAGGCCCAGCTTAAATAAATTAACCAAGGTTATAAAAAATATTTATAATTATGAAATTTAGGGACTTGTCCTTTTTTTTCTTTTTCTGAGCATGACCCAAATTCATTTATTTTACTTGTCTTTTATCTCCAATTGTTTATTTTAGCAATTTCAAGTTCCACTCTTTGATTTAGTTTTTAGTTATTGTATGTGGTGTTAAATTATTAAAAGAAGCTATGTTAAAAAAAATTTCAATTCAGATGTTTGGAATACTGGTTAAGTTAATTGCTTATAATAATATTAAAAAAAAATGTTGAACAGTATTGTACAACATCTAATACATATTTTACAAGATCATCAATTATTTAGTCCTTTATTCTATTTCGTCATTTAGTGTAAACTTTTTCATCTACAACTCATGTAGTTTAACTATTGTTTTTTTTTTCTTTTTACTTTAAGTAAATTACTTTTCTACCCCTAAATAGTTTTTTTAATGAACACGCTAATACCGTTTTAGACATATTTTTTATTTTTCTTTTTCTTTGCTATAACGAGTGTGGCAAATGTTTTTTTTAGTTTAATATTTTTAACGAACACGCTGATACTCTTTTGAACATAATTTTTAACCTTTTTTCTTTGCTATAACGAGCGCGCCAAAACCGACCAGGTTTCTATCGTTTTCTTTTTTGTTTACCTTAATTTTACCTTTGTTATTTACTATATCGTTTTACCTTTTATTATTATTTTGATGTTCAGAGCCGAGTTACGATGCAAATAGCACAACCCATTAATATATCATTTTAATTAATTTTACAAATTTATTTATCGGTTGTCACGATGATGGGGGCTTTAAACCATTGCATTCAAGTTAAAGGAAGGTGCTTTAAAGCCCTCATGTGACGTGGTGTTGACGTGATGCTGAGGTGGCGTGATAAAACCCCTAGGGGCTTTATACCACACCCTGTAGCCTTAGTGTTTATCTATTTATTTTTTGGTTAGCCGTATGTAATATTATATGTTACATATATGCAATGCAATTCCGAATATATCGTTACGAAGTGCTTATTTTTATCTACTTCTTAGTTAAGTTTTACTCAAAAATGAAAACCGAGTTGTAAATAGTAATGTACACGTAATTCAAGCACAAACGTACATTTATCAAAGCAGCCTCGTGGTATAATTTTTTTAGTAAAATGATTCCGTTTAGCATTTTCGTTATTTTTAGTAATATAATATAACTTTTTTATAAAATTTTGAATAATATCGTTGCGACACATTTATTTATATCTATGATTCGATAAAAAGTTTTATTCAAACGGGTTAAATATAGTAGACCTTTTCTCTTTATCATTACGAACCAAACTGATATTATCGAAACAAAATCGGTATCGGTTCTGTATTTGTTCTTTGCTCTCCGCTGGCCACAGATCACTCATCCGTGCCGCAACCAGAACGTTTTCACCGAAAACTCGATTAGGTGTAGCAGTGAGCTTCACATACCAATCCTCCTTCTTAGGAATCGCCAGCTCCTACTTCTCGATCACATCTGGCGCACGGAAGGTCATAGCAATTGGTATAACTTCCTCTCGAATGAAGAAAAATTTTTGTTTCCAGTCATGGAAACTCTTCGGAGGGTTCAGAAGGATCTTCTTAGCAGACCCCCGATTACCAAAGGAATAGAACCCCATGTTCCTGATCAGCTGATAGAATACCCTAAATCTCTCAATTGTGGGCTCTATGTCGTGGGATCGGCACAAAAACTCGAAATGTTGCACCCTCACCATACCGGGTGGACTCATCTGTGAGATATGGAGCCCATAATAATGAAGAATATGGGCCATGAACTCTGTCGCCGGCAACCGGAAGTTGCCCTGTAAGAAAAAAATCTTCAAAAAGTGTGATGTATCCCGGCGGCGCATCGGCAGCCGTCTGGTTCTGGCTGGGATACCTGGCATCCCATTCCGGTGGGAACCGAAAACCCCTAGTAATTTGTTCAAATAAACCCTGATCCCACCTGAGGACAGGGAGGGGACCTTCTTCATGTTGAGGTTCTTCTTCAGCCATGAATATAAACCAAGCACGAGCAACTTCGAACTTCAGCTAAAGAACATGAAGATCTGCTAAAGAGCTTGAAGATCTGATTCAAAGTCTCTGAAGATTTGAGAGAGAAAGGAAAGACATAAGAAGTTGTGATCTTCTCTCCCCTCTCATCGACTATATATACTCATCGCATTTAATGCGATGAGTAAACGTGCCGGATTCACCGCGTGCGCGTAGCCTATCAGGAGCCGCCACGTAAGGCGAGATTCCTGGAGTGACGGTTACCACGCGCGCGTGGCCCTCACTCGCCTGGCGGAAAGCCGAACCGTCAGGAACAGTGTCATCATAACCGTGTCAGCAGTCAACTCAAACGTCGCCTTCAACGACATTTGCACCAACCTGTCAGAATTCAAAATTCGAGGCTTTTCCCGCCCAAAATTACTACAAACTTCATGCAGAAGTTACTCCGGCCGTGCAATATTAGTAATTATCCAATGAACCTGCGCGATTACTGTAAGACCCTTGTTCATTTTATACAATATTTCGTATAAAAGCGTGTTTATACGATTACACATACATATGAGAATACGAATTTACTAAAACATTTTAACATTTTGTATTTATAACGTTGTTTAAACGTGGCATCTAAAATAATGCGGAAGCTTGATTCTTGATTGTGTTCGGTTCTTTGATGTACTTGATTTTCATCCGGAGTTCCAAGTTATACCTGCATTTCATAAACCATGAAATGATTAGTTATACGAGCTTAAAATGAGTTTAGAACGAGTCCGGATACGAAAACGGACAAGAAAAATGAATTTGCCAGCTTTGGGTTCTCACGTGGGTCGCGACAGAGACACCCTAGTCTCACGCGGGCCGCGTCGTATCGTCGCGTGTCGCGACGTGTTTCCTGTCACCTGTCGCGTGGCGCGGCAGGTATGATTTTCCAGCGAGTTCAGGTCAGGGTCCTGCATTCTTAGCTATGCCTGTTTTTACGGAAACGGCCATAACTTCTTCGTTATTGATCCGTTTTACCCGATTCTTTTTCCTACGCGACCGTAATTTAATTCTCCATCTAATGGAGTTGAAATCCAACATCCTACATAATAAAATTTCAGACTTTTAACTCTTCGGCTTATTACCCTTTTTACCAACTTTTGACCCGTTCGTGATTTCATCATCAAACGTGTTTATTTGACCCTTATATCACATACACTTCTTCAATTTAATGTTGTCTACCATATTAGATTCTAATCACCGGTTTATTACACAATTTAAACTCGTTTTCGCTTGTATGCTTATTTTGACCCGTTAAGGGTATTTAAGCACTTTCGAGCCTAAAATAGCTTTCGTTTTCTTCTAGCATTCCATTACCACATTTCTTATCCTATAATCTTCCACCACAACTGTATTTAAGGTAGGTTTAATGTGGTGATCAATATAAACCGAATTTTATCTCTCGAATCATTATTTTACGGCAAAAACTCAATTAGTGCCATTTGGCTGATATAATACCTCTTTCAGCTTCTATACTTATTCTAAGTATTTACCTAGTCATAAAACTCGTTTCCAAACAACCTTTAAGGGTCGTTTGTTCCATTTAGCCTACAAGGGCGTTTTGGTCGATTTTAATCCTTTTATGACGAATTGAAGGACTGTCTCTTAAATTATTCGACCAAAATAGCACTTTTAACTACAACATAATTTTGCGTACCTGGCCCGGATCAACAAGTAGACCCGATTTATACCTCGTTTTCATTATCACACCATCAACGGTGACACAATTATCCGATTTGCTAATCGGTCCTGTTAACATAAGACTTGACAATCATATTAGTCGATATTGTCAAATGGTGTTATCACCACCATTCGACCCGTTTGGACTATATGTCCAACATTATCTACTTAATCAAAAACATCGTTTTTGATTTCCAATTCATACATCCATCCCATCCCGGGTTTTATTATCATACCCCTTTTCTTTTAAACTCTTTTCTTACAAATTCAACCCATTTCGGCTTACGCCATGGGTATTCTTTTAACTTCGATTTACATTAGTCAACACTTGACCAATTTCCATTTTATCCTTTTTATCATTACTAGTGGGAAACCCACGCGTTGCGGCAGAGTTAACAATACGTCACTTGAAAAAGAGCAAACATGCGAACTTGGGTTGGGATGAGTTAGGTTTGTCAACACCCGAACACATTTATCTATACATGTAACCTGTTTATCTATATGGTTGCCGGGTCGAACGGGTTGGCAGGTTGCAAATGAGTTGTAATCATGGTAAATGGGTTGACGGTTCACTAACTGGTCGATGGGTCAACTTGTTTAATTTTAATACAGCCTGAAAACAACATGTTTACCAAACTGGCCAACTCAACAAATGATTATTTTTGCCTTGTGTTTGTGTTAAAATAAAAGCAAGTTCAAATATACCATCAATTTCAATGGAACGATTATGAAATAAACTATCAATCCGAAGCATAATCCCAGAATTCTAACATCCTCAGTCATCCACAAAATACTCGATAAACTAAACTGTAATACACAACGTAACAAGTTTCAGTACGATCACCTGACAAAAGTAGAGGTTAACAACTATAAATCTTGATCTGTTGTGACCAAACCTTGTTCTGGCCATAATTATCTTAAAACCTGATCACTTCTTCTTCCCCGGCTTCTTCACATTTTGTTGCTTTTGTGGTTTACGCGATCGTGTTGGTGCAAACTCTCCCAACTTGTGTCCTACCATAGCATCCTTGATCTGAACCCGGCGATGTTTCTTACCATTATGAATAGCGATACGATGGCCAACCATTTCTGGAATAATCGTAGATGCTCGAGACCATGATTTTATAATGTGCTTTTCTTCGTTTGCATTAAGCTTGGTTATCATTCGCTTCAAATGATTAGCAACAAAAGGGAACCTGTTTATAAGCGGCGCCATTGCGAACCAAGCTTCTTTCTTTCTGTACCTGAGATCCCCCCAAGAACATGATAAAACAAAAACAATCATATCAAGAAACCACAAAATTTGGGGAAACGACTTTTGACCCAGTTTCGCTTGTCCCGTTAAGAATCAAGCACATCCCAAATCAACCCATTCATACTGATCTATATTGAAAGCAACATCATATTTAGAGTAGATTTACCTCTGATCTTTGTTTTCGTTCATGGTTGATATAAGCAATTGTAGAATCAAAATCTTGTTGAAAAACTCTCCTATCAAATATTATAATCAGTATATCAGTAGGTTGAAATCCAAAAAAAAAAACATCAACAAAGGTCAAAACACTCTATCTTATAACAGAGTTACTGCAATTGATTTTTCGGTTATGATTAATTAAATGACATAATCACTCTCTTAAAGCACATCCAAACGCTAAAACGCCTCCAAAAAGTTGATATGTTCCATCATAAAACTAAGCATTCTATTAAGAAAATAACTCACTAATGAGAATTATAGTTATGGAGATGCTGGTGTCCATCAGAAGGGTTTTTTTTTTTTTTTTTTTTTTTTTTTTTTTTTGCATTTAGATTTCCAGATATACTATCTAGTGTTTGGATCTTTCACAATGGTAATGCTTTATTTGCCCAAAAAAGTGGTTTGATCAGTATATCAATAAATTAATAAGAGAATTGGAAACTTCAAAATCCTTTAAAAAAAGACCATACCAGCTTGATAGCAACTTCTCCACTACGTTGATTGTTAAGGCCTGCATATCATGTAAAACATAAACTTAGTTAACTATTAATAATAATAATAATAATAATAATAATAATAATAATAAAAAGATACGACCGATCATGGTCGATCTGTTTCCTCTTCCCATCATTAAGATTGTCATAAAAAGATTGTCATCGAGCCATTCAAGAGCCTCCTTTGTTGACATAACTCAAACCTTAAACCTTAAAATGATGAAAAAACATATAGAAGTTGTATATTTTTGTAACTACAACCGCTCATATCCTTATCAACGAGCTCATCAACCATACTATCTTTCATATCTTCCGACCCTGCAATCTCTCGGTACACTTCTTGAGCTAACCGCTCCGGTTTTCTAACTGTTGCTAATCCTTTAGCCCACACCCTGCACCGCGTCTCCATACATTCACTCACACAATTGAACACAAGCTCGCGTCTTAACTTAGCCGGTTCTTCGTTGGGTCTACCGAACTCTAACCGGTCAAACACACGTGGGTTCACGATCTTTCGAGTCTTCCCTATGGTGAAGTCGACGAACATTGTTTCGATATTTGCAAGCACTTCGGTTAGGTACTCAGGTTTCCATTTGGTAACCATTGTGATGGAAGAAGCCGAGTCTAGTAGATCGGTATCGACATCCATCGGGCTCGGGGTTGTTGAAAATTTTGGAGGTGAATCTTGCTTGCAGGTATCGGCAGTGTCTGCAGAGTTACAGCTTTTGGTGTTAAAAGATGGTTCGAGCACCGAATCCAGGCTCGGTTGTCTGCCAAAGTTACCAAAGAGATATTTCCGATACGCGTAGTTATGAAACATCAGTTCTCGAGGATCGTTAACAGAAAACCCGTAACCTGAATCATCTGTATTCATTAGATCTTGGCCCTAATAAGTCCATCTGCAACCACCATATTTCGAGCGTCATCCCATGAAAATCCAACTTGGCCAAGCATACTATGTAAATCACCTTTTAATATGAAAAAGGAAACAAGTTTCAAAAAATTGCAGTTAGTACCTTGTGGTATTTATGGAAAGAAAGAAATGCGAGAATTTTCAAAGGTCTTAAGCGTTCGGTTGAAACTGTATTTGAGGAGATCGTGTCAACTGTCTTCAGTTGGATCAAGAATAGGGCAAAGATCGATGTTTGCAGCTGGGAGATGTGGATCTGGGGTCTGATCAATAGTTTCAGTTAATGTTTTGTCTGTTTTGTTTTGCTTTTCAATTGTCGTTTTAACGCTTTCTTTTGTATCCAGCTCTTCGGTGGAGTTTTTCTTGGTTTTTATTCAAGTTGCTGCTGTTCAAAAAAAAATGTAATCACTTTGTTAGTCCTCCTATGTGAGTATGTATTTGAACATTCAGAATTCAAACTGACCTTATAATCAGTGGCGGAGCTTGAACTGGCGGAGCCTAAACGGAAACTCGGAGGGGGCCTGGATGCGCCTGTAAAAAGTTGCCATAATAACTATCTATAATATTAAAAAGTTGGAATATTTAAATAAATTAGTTCATAGTTCATACCTTGATGCAAGCATCCCAAACATAGTCATCTGCAACCACCATATTTCGAGCGTCATCCCATGAAATTCCAACTTGGCCAAGCATACTTTTGATATCGTTAAACTGCTTCCACAGGTTTGTATAGCGACTTTTCAGTACATCCTTGTCATATTGTGATCTAAATTTTGCGTTAAAGACAGCAAGCATATCGTTCCAAGCTTGTTTGTTAAATGTATGCGCAACCCTGTTGCCTTTTTGCATATGATCCAACATCATGTCTACAAAATAGAGCTCCATCGTTGGACTCCAGTAAGTTCTTGATCGATCAATGCCGTTGGGAATTTGACTACCCATTATCTAAAGTAATAATATAATCAAACCATGTATCTGAAAAAAGCTAAGCTCATTATTTCAAGTAGGAAAAACAACATAATATTCGGTCCCAAAAAACAGCACAAGATCAAAACCATATATAAATGATTCATCAAACATAAGAACATCATTGCATTAAATAATTATTATCATATCCTAGTGTAAATCTCTTTCTTAAATTCAATTTGTCCGCCAATTCGTTTATCGTCCCTCTTCACTCTTACCATTCTTACTTTCAAGCTTAAAAGCTTTCTATTATAAAAGTTTCAGTTTTCACTAACTATGTGTGAATAAAAGCCTAAATGTTATTATTTTGCAAGATCTACAATATTCTTCTCATATATTGCAAGATTTATAAACAGATGCATAGCAAAGACTAATCTTAATCTTCAAGTAACCACAAAACACACAGAAGCTGGTGATACAATATCAATTACATAATCAATTAATAAATCATCTTTTCATTCAATTAAACAACTCTATACAGTAATATACTAATATTTCCCACCCTAAATACACATAGATCTACATAATATCAAAAATATCATACCCATATTTTACTCTGCACAGATCCAACAATCCAGTATATCAAAAATTCGGTAGGGATAGATGTAAAAGATCCGAATATGAATCCAGATTTCCTCTTACCAATTCCGGCATCGTCATTCACCGCCGTAAAGTAATAAGAGAAAGTAGAAGAGATGGAGACCAAAAAAATCAAACCGCAAAAAACAAGTCGAACCTGTTTGACGGATTCAGCGATCTCTGGATCGATGCCATCGCAGGGAAAGAGAGTGGCGCGAATCAGATCGGAAGAGGTGGAGGAAAAGCTCCGATCAACGGCTGAGAAAAGCGCGACGGCAGGGGTTGTAGCGCGGGTGCGGAGGAGGCGTTTGGCGATACGCAGAGCCATCGGAATCAGAAAAAGTGGCCGGATAGATGATGGATGGTTTCATGGCCAATGAAGATAGGATTTGTCTTATGGTTTTCTTTCATAATGGCCGATGAGGAACAAGAACATGAATCATTAGAAACGGAAGCATTCAATATTAAGGCTGAAATCCCCTAATTAACCTTCTAGTGTCTTAAAACATTGGATTTAAGACACTAACAATCAAATCATCCACTATAATAGATTATCATATAAACGTATAATCAACAATAATAACAAAAATTCAAGTTTACCGGAGATTCTTCAAAATGAGGATGACCTGTAGGCTGTGTATAAGTAATTTTCTCCTATTTCAACACCAGACCTGTGTATACACAAACAATTTGTAGTCACTATATCTTCGGTATGATTCTCGCACCGCACCTATTTGAATTTAACATATCAAACTGCAAACAAGTATAAAAGAAACTTACAAAAGCCGTCTTCGAAAATTTCTGGTGGTAGATTGATATGTACGAACAAGAAGACCAACTCCAATTCCGACACCAAGACAAATTCCAAGGCCTAACCAACACCAACCCTAACACCAGGAATGGATTTTAATAATTCGATTTCATTTTTTATGCTTGGAAAATGTGTATTTAACACATGGCAAATCTGATGAAAAAATTAAAACAACTTACTGCATCCATAAGCTGTCTAACTGGTTCCGCAACGCGAATACAGGGCCGGTTGCTGGAATCACGACACTGGTGTAGGTTGTTCGAAAAATTATGAACTAATTTAGGGCTCAACATCAACATCCTGATCTTAACCTACCCACACACATGCAATTAGCACAGAAAATGATCCATACAAATCATAACCAGATGAACGTCAAATAATCACTTACATCTTTCTCTTGTAGTCCAAGCTCTACATGAATCGAACAGCTAGATTACTGGAGAAATAAAGCATGTAGGATGGGGGATTTAGCCCTATTGTTCACCATATCTTGAAATACAAACAAAACCTACCCAAAAAAAAACAATAACTTTATGCGAAATTAACCAACAAATTCGTATAAAGAAATGGTGTGGAACCTTAAATCATCAGCAGAAGAGAAGAGCGGATCAATCCTCTTCCTGGCACCACCATCTTCATCGGAACAGAGAGGGGAAACCTAACAGATGTAATTTGCCTGGTTCGAGTTGTGATCTATTGATTTCAATTGATAATGGGATATTCAATCAGTCGTTTCATTTGATAGTTGGGATTCTGGATCTTAAATGCAGGAGGAGGGTTTGTCGAGTTTACCCCCAAGAGCGTCTTAAAAAACTGTTCAATTTCCTATTCTATCCGCTTGACTTATTTGTACATATTGTATCAAAACTTGTATAAGTGGTAAAATTACTTCTTTGTCCATCACTTCTCCTTTTTATAATAGTATAGATTAGATTACGCTATAAGGTAATCTTAACGGGAATTCATAATTTCTTAAATCATTACATGATTTATTTACCGTTTTGCCCTTTTTGCCATAAACCAAGGTTTTTTTATCATCTTTATATGCTCCGACTCGAATTGATCGCGTCGGAAGTTCATATTTTCTATATTATCGTTATCGCATTTATATTGTATAGAATAAACAAGTATTCTACATAATTGGGTAACTTTCACTTACCTTGCATCCCGAATACACTTTTCCTTTATGCTTGACTCGTTCGACCCGCTTCCTCCCCAAGCTTCACCTAGCTTGTTAAGCGCCAACTATCATTCATCATTCACAAGGTTGTTAGATTAGTCATTCTAATCATGACTTTCACACCTTATGAATCTTTGACTACTTTTCTTATTGAACTAAATCATAAATCATGAGTTTAATTCTTGTGCCAAGACCCACTTCAAATCAAGTATGAACTCTTAACAATTCCCCATTTTGTTCAAGTAGTTCATTCATACAAGTTAGTATGGTGTTTATAAACACCAATACAACATCAATTTCATTAAATCATCCAAAAACCCATTTTTCAATTCATGTATGGTCAACACTCAAACTTGGAAATTGTTCAAGTATCTTGCATCAACTATCAACTATGATGATTTCTAGCATAAACATATCATCATCTTCACTACACAATCAAAACCCACTTAGCACATAATAGGGTGATTATCAAATTCCTAGTTTTAGTACTAATTCATCAAGTTTTCAACTAGGGTTTGTTTCTAAGCATGAATTTCATCCTAGTTTCGCCCAAACATCAATCATTGAAGCTTGAATTTCGATTTTCACAAGTTCATCAAAAATCTCAACTTCATAAACATCAAAAATTTGACATACCTTACGATCCCCACGACTAGGTGATCGTTTCTATGTATTCATGCATCGATTTTGACCTTGAATCAGGCTTCAATTTGATGATTTGTTGAGTTCTAGGGTTTGAGCTCTTGGGAGCACCCTCCTGGTCGACCTCACACACGCACACACACACCTTAGGTGTGTGTTATGTTACTTTTTTTGTTTATAAAACCCTTTTTCAAGTTTTCCAACTTCGGTCCCTCACGTTTTGGTTTGTTATTAAGTAGGCTACAACACACTTATTTCTAGTAAAATTCCCTCTTATTAACTAGGTTAATTATCCCTAGTTAACTTAACGGGTTCGGGAAGTCATAACCCGTTTTATTTTGAGTCATGTTAACTCGGGCTTCTTATAACTTTGTTTTCTCAGGCATTTATTAAATTTTATAACTAATATTAGGATTGTTTGTCTAAGTCCTAATATTCACCGGGTAAATTTTACCACTAACGCTATTTTACCCGTTCATTATTATTAACGTGGTTTAATTACCAAACCCGTTTTCGGGGTGTTACAAGTCTACCCCCCTTAAAGAGGTTTCGTCCTCGAAACCTTTTCTTACATAATTCATTGAGTTTAAACTCAATGTATTTGAGCCGAGAAATCTTTTAAACATTACTTATACTTTTATTCAATTGTTAGTATTACCAAAAAAAAGCATGGTAACCTCTTTTTGGTTGTTATTTGTCTACGTATCTCATACGACATAGTGCATCTCGAAATAACGTAATCTCGTTATTTCCACTAGTTTAGTTACTTAGCGGTATTCATCACTTTCATATACTATCAAATTCTTTATGGATCCGTTACTTTGACCCGTTTAAAGGTCTTTAGTGAAATCTTTCACTTTTAGCAACAAATTCTTTTGTTTTCAGATTTATTTATTCGGTTCAGTTATACCGAATCCACCGTTTTCGAGCAAACCAAATTTCTTGACTTGAATTGCTGACCCTAACCGGTCTCACTATCTAGACTTATTAGTCCAGTTACTTTTTACCACTCGCTTGGTTATAATGTGATTCTACTTCACATTGCATATCTTGATCGTGATCATGTCACATCATGTTTAATTTATATCAACCTTTCATTTTCGAAAATTATCACTTTTCGAATATATTGTCTTGCGCCTATCGCTATTAGGACTTGTATCTTTCATGCTTATTATTTAAATTCCTATCGGAATTCATGTTTGTAAAAACGTTATTTCTTACTAAAACCGAAGTTTTAGTTTTAGGATCTTCTCTTTAACTTTTGTCAATTACTCATACCAGGATATTGACAATCCATAATTTATTGTTTTCTGTTCTCGTTTTACGTGGGGAATCTTAACAAGTTCCCTCATCTTACAATACTGACCCGTAGGTTCCTTCTCTTAACCTCGTAGGCTATTTCCTTAGGCTTTCACCTCTTTCAGGCGAGGCCCTTATTATCCATTTGCTTCAATTTATGACCCGTGGGTCATTTTGGCCCCGTAGACCTTTACACTAATTAATATCCCGTAGGTTATGATGATCCCGTAGATCATCTTTTATTCTAGTCTTTATTCCATTGTCTATTTATACATATATAGCATTAAAGCATCCTTTCTTATGTTTGGAATCATTAAATTTTGTTGCTGAACTTTAGTTGACCTTGACCGTAGTCTAAGGTTTCATTTGTTTACTTTCGGACTATCTTTCTGACTTTACGACTTCTAACGTCATTTACACATCGGTTTGTCCTAAACTTACCGTTACCCGGTTCATACTTATACTCCTTTACAACCCGTTACCCGGGTCCTTCTATCTTATTGTTTTTAGCTTTCTAGTTTCACCGGTTTGCGTTTTCCTATTTTATTAAGCGTTATTCCTTAATTGACTCGTTTGACTCTTTTTGGGTGAATTTTCATCACTCATGAATGTCAAACTTCATTCTTTATTTGACCCGTCCAACTTTGAAATGGTTGAACGTAATTACCAAAATTTATGTTTGCGAAAATTCTTGTCATCTTTTAGTCATGACTCATATTCCGAGTCTTTTGACTTTCTATTTCGCGTTCCTGTTTCTCAGTCTACGCATGCGTTTAAATCCTTACCCACCAACCGGGTGTTTTACCGAAGTCGTTATTATTGCAACCCTTACGGTATGCATTATGACTTCGTTTCGCTTTTATATTCCTACTTTGTTCTCAAATTTGGCGTTTTACAAAATCGGCCCATTAGGGGTCATATTTGCATTCTTTGGGTTCGAGTGTAAGCACACCCCTCCCAATTGCAAACCTTAATCGTTTTACATTAATCTTTGTACCTTCACTCGGGCTCATCATCCTAATGTAATACGCTTCCGTCACCCGGCTGTGCGTTTACATTATTATCAAATATTTTGCTCATTTGATTCATTTGGGTACTTTTTAAGTTAGTCCCATTCACCCCACCCTTACTACATCGGACATAAATGTGTCCATCATAATAAGTTCATGGTACCACGTGTTCACTACTTACTTGGCCAGAGTAAGCGATCAACACCTGATATACATGACCTTTTTATAATTTTCACATTACACCCCATGTAAGTAATGCCTCTATTTATTTTTCTTGGAAACAATATCCCGGATAGGTTTTCTATTCAGGTTTTTCCAAGTTTTCAATCTACATATGCAACTTTCAATCTCTACATATTTGTTGCATATTACTATTTATGCAATAATTTTAAACGTGCACCTGATAATGCTTGCTCTAATAGGCTCCCCTTGCCATTAACTTATTCGCAATAGTTGCGCGATTTAGGTCCTTGGTGATTATGCTTTCCTTGCCATATCTCGGACCGTTCCATCATCAAATCCACAATTCGTTTGACTCTCGTCGTCTTCAAACGCGAGTGTCCTTCAATTAAAACATTCACAAAAGTTAGTAACGTCAACTTCAATAATCGCCCGTATTATAATACAAGGCATTTTCTACTATACGCGTCAACGCACGTATTTTCATCAACTATATCAATCATTTTAATTGGGGTAATGTGTATCACACGATAGCCCTATGCGTTGTTTACAACACTTTAGCATGCTAAACTATTAACATACATGTACTTACCGGATTTGTGATAAAGCCTCGAACCGAACACATTTGTCAACAACCTTGAGCTCTGATACCAACTTGTAAGACCCTTGTTCATTTTATACAATATTTCGTATAAAAGCGTGTTTATACGATTACACATACATATGAGAATACGAATTTACTAAAACATTTTAACATTTTGTATTTATAACGTTGTTTAAACGTGGCATCTAAAATAATGCGGAAGCTTGATTCTTGATTGTGTTCGGTTCTTTGATGTACTTGATTTTCATCCGGAGTTCCAAGTTATACCCGCATTTCATAAACCATGAAATGATTAGTTATACGAGCTTAAAATGAGTTTAGAACGAGTCCGGATACGAAAACGGACAAGAAAAATGAATTTGCCAGCTTTGGGTTCTCACGCGGGTCGCGACAGAGACACCCTAGTCTCACGCGGGCCGCGTCGTATCGTCGCGTGTCGCGACGTGTTTCCTGTCACCTGTCGCGTGGCGCGGCAGGTATGATTTTCCAGCGAGTTCAGGTCTGGGTCCTGCATTCTCAGTTATGCCTGTTTTTACGGAAACGGCCATAACTTCTTCGTTATTGATCCGTTTTACCCGATTCTTTTTCCTACGCGACCGTAATTTAATTCTCCATCTAATGGAGTTGAAATCCAAAATCCTACATAATAAAATTTCAGACTTTTAACTCTTCGGCTTATTACCCTTTTTACCAACTTTTGACCCGTTCGTGATTTCATCATCAAACGTGTTTATTTGACCCTTATATCACATACACTTCTTCAATTTAATGTTGTCTACCATATTGGATTCTAATCACTGGTTTATTACACAATTTAAACTCGTTTTCTCTTGTATGCTTATTTTGACCCGTTAAGGGTATTTAAGCACTTTCGAGCCTAAAATAGCTTTCGTTTTCTTCTAGCATTCCATTACCACATTTCTTATCCTATAATCTTCCACCACAACTGTATTTAAGGTAGGTTTAATGTGGTGATCAATATAAACCAAATTTTATCTCTCGAATCATTATTTTACGGCAAAAACTCAATTAGTGCCATTTGGCTGATATAATACCTCTTTCAGCTTCTATACTTATTCTAAGTATTTACCTAGTCATAAAACTCGTTTCCAAACAACCTTTAAGGGTCGTTTGTTCCATTTAGCCTACAAGGGCGTTTTGGTCGATTTTAGTCCTTTTATGACGAAGGACTCTCTCTTAAATTATTCGACCAAAATAGCACTTTTAACTACAACATAATTTTGCGTACCTGGCCCGGATCAACAAGTAGACCCGATTTATACCTCGTTTTCATTATCACACCATCAATGGTAACACAATTATCCAATTCGCTAATCGGTCCTGTTAACATAAGACTTGACAATCATATTAGTCGATATTGTCAAATGGTGTTATCACCACCATTCGACCCGTTTGAACTATATGTCCAACATTATCTACTTAATCAAAAACATCGTTTTTGATTTCCAATTCATACATCCATCCCATCCCGGGTTTTATTATCATACCCCTTTTCTTTTAAACTCTTTTATTACAAATTCAACCCATTTCGGCTTACGCCATGGGTATTCTTTTAACTTCGATTTACATTAGTCAACACTTGACCAATTTCCATTTTATCGTTTTTATCATTATTAGATTACACTATAAGGTAATCTTAACGGAAATTCATAATTTCTTAAATCATTACATGATTTATTTACCGTTTTGCCCTTTTTGCCATAAACCAAGGTTTTTTATCATCTTTATATGCTCCGACTCGAATTGATCGCGTCGGAAGTTCATATTTTCTATATTATCGTTATCGCATTTATATTGTATAGAATAAACAAGTATTCTACATAATTGGGTAAGTTTCACTTACCTTGCATCCCGAATACACTTTTCCTTTATGCTTGACTCGTTCGACCCGCTTCCTCTCCAAGCTTCACCTAGCTTGTTAAGCGCCAACTATCATTCATCATTCACAAGGTTGTTAGATTAGTCATTCTAAATCATGACTTTCACACCTTATGAATCTTTGACTACTTTTCTTATTGAACTAAATCATAAATCATGAGTTTAATTCTTGTGTCAAGACCCACTTCAAATCAAGTATGAACTCTTAACAATTCCCCATTTTGTTCAAGTAGTTCATTCATACAAGTTAGTATGGTGTTTATAAACACCAATACAACATCAATTTCATTAAATCATTCAAAAACCCATTTTTCAATTCATGTATGGTCAACACTCAAACTTGGAAATTGTTCAAGTATCTTGCATCAACTATCAACTATGATGATTTCTAGCATAAACATATCATCATCTTCACTACACAATCAAAACCCACTTAGAACATAATAGGGTGATTATCAAATTCCTAGTTTTAGTACTAATTCATCAAGTTTTCAACTAGGGTTTGTTTCTAAGCATGAATTTCATCCTAGTTTCACCCAAACATCAATCATTGAAGCTTGAATTTCGATTTTCACAAGTTTATCAAAAATCTCAACTTCGTAAACATCAAAAGTTTGACATACCTTACGATCCCCACGACTAGGTGATCGTTTCTATGTATTCATGCATCGATTTTGACCTTGAATCAGGCTTCAATTTGATGATTTGTTGAGTTCTAGGGTTTGAGCTCTTGGGAGCACCCTCCTGGTCGACCTCACACACGCACACACACACCTTAGGTGTATTATGTTATTTTTTTTGTTTATAAAACCCTTTTTCAAGTTTTCCAACTTCGGTCCCTCACGTTTTGGTTTGTTATTAAGTAGGCTACAACCCACTTATTTCTAGTAAAATTCCCTCTTATTAACTAGGTTAATTATCCCTAGTTAACTTAACGGGTTCGGGAAGTCATAACCCGTTTTATTTTGAGTCCCGTTAACTCGGGCTTCTTATAACTTTGTTTTCTCAGGCATTTATTAAATTTTATAACTAATATTAGGATTGTTTGTCTAAGTCCTAATATTCACCGGGTAAATTTTACCACTAACGCTATTTTACCCGTTCATTATTATTAACGTGATTTAATTAACAAACCCGTTTTCGGGGTGTTACACTTACACTCAAAAGCGGAGAATCATCAACATCCAGGTATGGTAGTCGCGCCATAGCAACTGTCAAACATTTACACGTGCGCCGTCTACCAACTTCGAACAAGCATTTTTCACTAGTATTTTCTTTTTTCTAAGTCCAGAGCTCCAACCACTTGCTTCGCGCATGGTGCAGCACTGGACTGGGGGGACTTGAAGGGGTATGGTCCCAAAAAGCCGTGCAGACCTTTCTTTCAGGTCGCGCGCGGGACCATACTCCTTAATCAGCAAGCTGATCAGTTTTAAGCTCGCGCGGGTTACTCAAACAGAGACTGACCCCGCGCGAGGTGCAAACAAGAGTAAACATCAGTTTTACACTTAAACGTTTTGAATAAGAGCCTTCAGCCATCTATAACCCTGCGCGGGCTAGTTACCTGCTCAGCAAGGGTCGCGCAGGGCTAGAGCGCAGAACCACTTCAGAAGGTATACAAGGTACAAGTGGCAGAAGAAAAAAGCCAATCAGCGTCCTCCCGGCTGTGCTCTATCGTGCTCCACAATCGTCTGACGTGCAGGAGACAATAAGTACACAAGGACGCCTATGTGGCACCAATCAGGGGGCGGCGACACCTGCCCCACGATCTCCACCTACCTGCTGATGGCAGAGGGACAACGAGGCCGACAACAGGGATATGTGGCTCCAATCATGGTGCGCCAGCACCAGAGATCTTCTAGAAGGCACTAACGGTCGATACCAGTGAGACAAGAAGGATATTCTCAGTTTTCGCCTTCCGGCCCAAGGCCCATCAGCCCATCTCTTCTTATACCTCTCCGGCTATAAATAGGGATGATGCGTGCGAAGTGTCGTATATATTAGGTGTATATTTTAAGCCCTTTTTAACACTTATTTTAGCCAAGTTTTAAATTTATAAAACACGATATTTCACTAACACTAAACACACATATGGGCAAGTGCACCCATCGTTGAGTGTAGTATAGTGTTGGTAAGATACCGAGGTCGTCCAAGGACACAAGAGCTTTTAATACCGGTTTATAAAAATGTTTTAAACTAAGAAAAATAAAACTAACTAAACTGCTGAAAATAAAAATAAAAATAGAAACAGATAGACAAGATGAATCACTTGGTTCCGACTCGTATCTAGTATAACCTTTGATTATTTCCGCACTTTTGCACATAATTAAGAGATTATCTTAGTTATTGTAGTAGGCCCCTCTTTTGAAGGTGACGTTACCCTCACCCCAGTAGTTTGAGTCAGCAGGGATACAATCCTAAAGGGGTGGATTATTGGAAGATAATGAATTAAGTTATTAATGCAGTATTGTGGTAGGCCCCGCTTTTGGCGGTGACGTTACCCTCGGCTAAGTAGTCTGAGTCAGCAGGGATACAGTCCTAAATAGCCGGGTTATAGTATTAATAGTAGTTAACTTATGAGGGGATCAAAGAGTTTGGACCCCCGCCATCCAATACCGTGAAGTATTGAAGGAGGTCCTACTAAATTTGACCCAGGTCCATTGCAGGACCTCTAAACGCTGAACAATGGCAAGACCTTTACCAAACCGTTCCCTTAACCCCCTACCAGGTAGCCAACATACCTCCATATAGACCGTGGAGATATGAATGGTGAAAATCCTTTATTTTATATAGACAGTAAAATAATGCCAAGACACCACGGACAAACGATAAGGAAAGATCACCTTCAACATAAGTAACTAGTTATTAAAGTCATTAATACAAAACCAAATAAAAAGTGCAAAAGATTAGAAATAAAAAGTATTATACTAGACACTTTGTCTTCACCAAGTGATGTAAGAGACTTAGGCAAACATGGCCTTGATTGTCAAGAACTCTTACGATCAATCTTGGATCCCGAGACGACTCACACACTCTATGATGGACAATGGATGATGGTGTTGTGATGGTGGTGGGTGGTGGATGAAGTGTGAGAGAGGTGGTGTGCCAAGGGATGAGATGAAATGAATCCAAGCACTCCTATTTATAGGCTGAACAGAGAGCTGGACACGGCCCCGTGTCCGCTGGGCACGGCCCCGTGCCCGTCTGACACTCTCTCTTTTCATTATTTGTAATTCGCAATTACAATTAATGCGCCTGCAGTACTTTCGGCACGCCCCCGTGTCAGATGAGCACGGCCTGTGGTGGGCAATAAAAGCTTCTATAGATTTGTCTTTTCTGCTGCTTCTTGGGCACGGCCCCGTGCTGGCTGAGCACGGGGCGTGTTCAGCCTTCTGTTTTCTCTATTTTGCTTTGGAAGGTGCCGTTGAGGGTTCGGGCAGTCCACTAATGTTCCTTTTCTTGTATTTATGTTGGATTTAACTGTCTTTTTGTTTCTTTTGCGTTTTTGAGCTCATTTAATCCTGAAAATACAAAAGGAAGACAAAAACACTCTTTTTCCAATATTAGTACTAAAAAAGGGTTAGTTTTATGCCTCATTTGATGTAATTTATATGTTGCATTTTACACACATCAAATACCCCCACACTTGAACTTTTGCTTGTCCTCAAGCAAAACTCTTTAATATTTGGCTTACACTCCCACATGGAATAGGTAGAAGAGAAGGTTTTGGGCTTGTCATAGAGTGTCGGGATTTCCAAGATCTTTTTGGGTTTTATTTTTATTTATTTACACTCCTATTCGTAATGATTTATTTAGAACTGTTCATAAAAGAAATTACTTATTTAGGCATAACATGCCTTTTTTAAAATTCTATTTATTTACAAGTTCACATACCTCGCGGGGAAATCACTCACACTCGGCCGAAAGTGTATTTTTAGTGAATCACTCGAGAGCGGTCATGGAACTTATTCCTACCATAGGCTTGCCAAGAAATCAATCCTCCTCCTTTTTAACTTTTATACCTTTGTAGATATCAAGAGGACTTTGTGGGTTAAGGGTTGGCTATGGTTAAAGGTAGGTGGTTGGGTTAGTGGTTAGTAGAAAAAGGGCTAAAAGCGTAACAAGTGTCGGTTTTCGTATTTTTTTTTTTTTTGCAACTTTTTATTTTTGATGAAGCTTTTATTCAAACAAAGTTATTTTTGATTACTTTGTTTGTTTATTTTCTTTTTGCTTCATCATCATCACAAATTTTTTTTTTTCACGAAGAACCGGACTTGTTACTAAAATAAAGGGTTAAAATGAAAAAGGGTTTTGGTGGTTGAAAAGGTTTTTGTTTGGGTGATGAAACGAAAAGGTTTAGGCTCAAAGGGGCTAACTAGGGGGATTTTTGGGTAGGTGGTAAAAGAAAAGGAAAAATAATGGTGTAGAAATGAAAAAGGTTAGTCCTAATGCCTCCATCATTTACTTACTCGGGTTTAAGTTGATAAGGACCGGGAGTGTATTGTCATGGCAAGTTCTAGAGTCGTAAGAACCAAGCGGCTATTCACACAAGAAACGAAAAATGAGCATTTAGTCAAATGATATGTAATTGTGTGCTCAATAAAGGCTCAAAACTCACTTTTGTGGGAATGGGTTTTTATGTGATCAAGTATATATAATCAAATTTTTAATAAGTTTGTCATGCCTTTTCATAATTTTCTTATGTTGGTTCTTTTTATCACTACGCTATCGGTTGTAAATTTGTAAAAATATAACCTTTTTGAGAACTTGAATTTCCCGAGTTAAACCTAGACAAGTAAAAAAAAATGAAATTTTTGAAAAAATTTGGGGTGATTAGCGGTTCCAATAGAGTTTTGTGTAAGGCTTGTATTTAGGACTTGCAAAATTCAAGGTTTTAGCATCCCCCCCACACTTAAATTACACATTGTCCTCAATGTGTCCCAAAAATAAATTTTTAGGTTGATTAGATGTGTAAAATAGTGTTTAAAAAGCAAAAATTTGTGTTACTGGGCACTGAACACGGCCCCGTGTTATCCGGGCACGGCCCCGTGTTCAAGTGCCAGTAACAAAATTGAGATAAGAGAAACAGAAGTCTGGACACGGGGGCGTGTTGGGTGAACACGGCCCGTGTCCAGTTACCTGTACTGGGCGTTTTCTGCAGGTGGTTCGACACGGGGCCGTGTTGGTTGGGCACGGCCCGTGTTGAACCTTCTGAAATGGAGAAAATTGTCGGGTTGCCTCGTTCTTGTGCATGGGATCATTTTTCTCGTTCCCCTTTTCATCCTTTACCACCATGAGTGTGTTTTATTCCTGAAAATTAAACTAACTAGAAAACATAAAAGCTAATCTAAATTAAACTAAGGATAGTTCCGTGGAATGCCTCCATGGTGCGCCACGTTTATAAGGGTCCTTGGCTAGACCCACTTTATCAGGTGGTTCTGGCTCATCTTCAATTAGGGGGTCGTTATTGCCGAATGGATATTTCATTGATCGCTCAAGATCGACACTCTTTTTAAATGCCCCTAATTGAAGAGGTAGATTGTTGAACTTCCGGTTTTTCAAAGCTTCGTGAGTTTTTACAAATGGTCGTCCCAACACTAGAGGAGCGTCATCGAGGATGACAAAGTCGGTCGGGATTACCATTTGATTTGTTTGAACCAATACATCCTCAACTATACCGATAGATTTTATTACTTTCCGATTGGATAGAAAAATGGGTATTTGAAGTGGAGAAAAATCACTAATACTTAATTTTTCAAAAATGTAGTTAGGCATTATGTTAACACAAAGATCCTTATCGATTGTGACATTACTAATAAACGAATTTTGAAAGAAACATGGAACCGGTGTAATGTTAATTTCAAATGGGTCTTCTTTTATTAGTGACGTTTGATCGTTAGTTAACTTAACACTTACCGTTTCGTCAATTTTAGTGTTAGTGTTTAACTATTTTAAAAACTTAGCATGAGTGGGTACTAAACAATGATTTTCAAAAGAAGGTGACAAGAGATTAATTTCTTCAAAATTAGACTCTTCTTGAATTTTAACGTTGTCGGACTCACCTTTTTCGTTGTTTAACTCATGTGTCGGTTTTTCACTTATTTGTTCTTCAATTTTAACACTTTCAGTTATCTCTTCCCTTTTTAATTCTTCTCTTGCGCGGGACTCCTCTTCCCTTGCGCGAGCTTCTTTTATACATCGATCGATAACTCTAATGTGTTCTAATATCCTATCGGTCACTTCGGTTATAGAAAAAGAATCGGTATTTTCTAAGCTTGAATCCGGTTGTTCGATCCTTTGTTCCTCATAATACCCATATGAAGTAGATGGCTCGCACCATTGTTCTTCATTGTAAGTATATGATGGATAAGGGTCGTAATTTTGTTCTTCGTAATACTCATATGAGGTGGGTTGTTCACGCCATGGTTCCTCATAATAAGCATACGAAGGTGGTGGCTCATATCTTGGTTCCTCAAAGTATGAGTATGAAGGCTCATACCTTGGTTCATCAAAATATGAGTATGAGGGAGGAGGTTCATACCTTTGGTCTTCATAGGATGTGTATGAAGTTGATGGCTCGTACCTGGGCTCCTCATAGTAGGTGTATGAATTGGATGGTTGATATGAGCGATTATTTTGAACCGATCGTGCGTTACGACAATTAGTGCAATAATTACCCCTATAATCATCCTCCTCATAGGTGTAGTTGTAACCTCCTGAGTATTGATCCATAAGAATCACTCAGCAGACCACAAATGAGTCTCGAGATCAGAAAACAAAAAGAAAAACGGAAACAGAGGCTGGACACGGCCCCGTGTTCAGTGGACACGGCCCCGTGTTCAGGATCTGTATCTGGGCGTTTTAATTAAATTTACTGATCTAGTTGAGCACGGGGCGTGTTCATTGAGCACGGCCCGTGTTCAACATATTGTAAATGCAAAACTAAACTAAAATGCAAAAAAATGTGGGCCCGTTTTGAAAAGGTTTTGAAAAACTGATTAGGCCGTCGATTTTAAGCTTTCCTAAAATCCTTGTGTCCCCGGCAACGGCGCCAAAAACTTGATGTGCGGTAAGTGTCGTATATATTAGGTGTATATTTTAAGCCCTTTTTAACACTTATTTTAGCCAAGTTTTAAATTTATAAAACACGATATTTCACTAACACTAAACACACATATGGGCAAATGCACCCATCGTTGAGTGTAGTATAGTGTTGGTAAGATACCGAGGTCGTCCAAGGACACAAGAGCTTTTAATACCGGTTTATCCTCAACGTCTAACCAAAATAAAAGTTTAGAAAAATGTTTTAAACTAAGAAAAATAAAACTAACTAAACTGCTGAAAATAAAAATAAAAATAAAAACAGATAGACAAGATGAATCACTTGGTTCCGACTCGTATCTAGTATAACCTTTGATTATTTCCGCACTTTTGCACATAATTAAGAGATTATCTTAGTTATTGTAGTAGGCCCCTCTTTTGAAGGTGACGTTACCCTCACCCCAGTAGTTTGAGTCAGCAGGGATACAATCCTAAAGGGGTGGATTATTGGAAGATAATGAATTAAGTTATTAATGCAGTATTGTGGTAGGCCCCGCTTTTGGCGGTGACGTTACCCTCGGCTAAGTAGTCTGAGTCAGCAGGGATACAGTCCTAAATAGCCGGGTTATAGTATTAATAGTAGTTAACTTATGAGGGGATCAAAGAGTTTGGACCCCCGCCATCCAATACCGTGAAGTATTGAAGGAGGTCCTACAAAATTTGACCCAGGTCCATTGCAGGACCTCTAAACGCTGAACAATGGCAAGACCTTTACCAAACCGTTCCCTTAACCCCCTACCAGGTAGCCAACATACCTCCATATAGACCGTGGAGATATGAATGGTGAAAATCCTTTATTTTATATAGACAGTAAAATAATGCCAAGACACCACGGACAAACGATAAGGAAAGATCACCTTCAACATAAGTAACTAGTTATTAAAGTCATTAATACAAAACCAAATAAAAAGTGCAAAAGATTAGAAATAAAAAGTATTATACTAGACACTTTGTCTTCACCAAGTGATGTAAGAGACTTAGGCAAACATGGCCTTGATTGTCAAGAACTCTTACGATCAATCTTGGATCCCGAGACGACTCACACACTCTATGATGGACAATGGATGATGGTGGTGGATGATGGTGTTGTGATGGTGGTGGGTGGTGGATGAAGTGTGAGAGAGGTGGTGTGCCAAGGGATGAGATGAAATGAATCCAAGCACTCCTATTTATAGGCTGAACAGAGAGCTGGACACGGCCCCGTGTCCGCTGGGCACGGCCCCGTGTCCGCTGGGCACGGCCCCGTGCCCGTCTGACACTCTCTCTCTTCATTAATTGTAATTCGCAATTACAATTAATGCGCCTGCAGTACTTTCGGCACGCCCCCGTGTCCGCTGAGCACGGCCCGTGGTGGGCAATAGAAGTTTCTATAGATTTGTCTTTTCTGCTGCTTCTTGGGCACGGCCCCGTGCTGGCTGAGCACGGGGCGTGTTCAGCCTTCTGTTTTCTCTATTTTGCTTTGGAAGGTGCCGTTGAGGGTTCGGGCAGTCCACTAATGTTCCTTTTCTTGTATTTATGTTGGATTTAACTGTCTTTTTGCTTCTTTTGCGTTTTTGAGCTCATTTAATCCTGAAAATACAAAAGGAAGACAAAAACACTCTTTTTCCAATATTAGTACTAAAAAAGGGTTAGTTTTATGCCTCATTTGATGTAATTTATATGTTGCATTTTACACACATCAAGGGACCTTCATGCACAGGTTAATTCATTCTGTTTTCTTCACTCTCACTCTTAACACACACTTATTTCCTCAAAGCAGATACTTATTCTCACGCCGGAGTCTGGTTAAGAGAGAAACCCTCATATTCCCCTCTTAACGAGCTAACGGTTTTCTGTTTTGCAGGAAGATCGGATCATCAAGGAGCTCAGGAAAACTATAAGAAGATTAACCACTATGTAAGGAACATAAACCAAACTAATTAACTCCAAAATTAGTTCCGTGTTTCTTCAAGTACCTTCTTGGTCTCGGTTTAATTTTGCTCGTCTAGTTAGCCGTTGGGACAACGCTTCATCACCCGCCATGAAGACCTGAGTCGCGTTCATAATCATGTTATGCATAATTGCATCCTCTTCCGAAGATGATGAATACCATGTAGACGAAGAAGATGAAGAAATGGAAGAAGGTGAAGCCATGGTAATTTTTGAGAGAGAGATGAGGTGGTAGTGGGTAAAAATGGTATAAAAATTGATGAGTTTTTATAAAAAGGGAAGGGGGTTATAAAATGTGAGAGAGATATGAGATTGTAGTGGGTGAAAAGTTGTGAAAAATGGTGTAAAAGAGGTGAGTATTTATAAAAGTGGGAGTGAAATGGGTATTTATTTGAATTATAGCCGTTTGTTTTTTAAATAAAAGTTAGAATTTAATTTTTTTTAATTTGAACGGTCAAAAATGAAGGGGGGCCCACCAAAAATGGATCGTCGCCAACGTCTTGAGCAGGACGGGGACGGGGTGTGCCGGCGTCGCCGGTCCTCGACGGGGTTGGGGACGAACCCCATACCCTCTTGCCTTAGTGTTAACGTTACAGTGGTCTTTCTTGGCATGAAACATGCTGCTAGGGTTATGGTTCCTGCACGAGCTGGCTCAATAATATCGACGGCTAGTAGTGCTTCAAATAGTGGTGGTGTGGCCACACATGCTTCCATTTGTGCAAAACATGTTGTAACTGGTTTGACCAAGAATTTAGCAGTAGAGCTTGGACAATTCGGCATTCGAGTCAATTGTTTGTCACCTTACGTAGTAGCCACACCAATAGCCACAAGTTTTCTTGAGATGGATAGCGAAGCGTTGGAGAAGAAGGCGAACTTACTTGCAAACCTCAAAGGTGTGACTCTTAAAGCTGATGATATTGCTAAAGCAGCCCTTTTCTTGGTGAGCGACGAGGCAAAGTACATTAGCGGGCAAAACTTGTTTATCGATGGTGGATTTGGTATTGTTAATCCATCGTTCAACATGTTTCAATACCCCGAAAGCCTTTGAATTGGAAATTTTAAAATAAGACATTTACATACATGTATACACGTATGTATACGTCTAGAAAATAATATTGTTTTCTACGCTAAACAAATATCCTACTCTATAAGTGTTTAGTGTTTAATTTATTTATTTTTTGTTAGCTGCCTGTAATATATTATGTTATATATACCGTATATCACACGAGTTGAAAATGTAACTTATTTAAGTATTAAATATTCAACATAATTTAATTGAAACCTTCATCGTTAACAACTATAAGAGGTCTCTCTTTTCAAACGATAAGGAAGCAGTATCACGACAGCTTCTATATTCAGAAAGACGTACAAAATGCAGTGCAGAAGATTTGAGCCTCACAGAGAGATGGACGACTCCCATTTAAACACTAGAAACCGTGTTGTATAACAATCACTTCATTTACGAGACCCGGGAGAAACCTGAAACATATGTCGTAACAGAGCTTTTCTTTGTTCATCCCCGCTCGAGTGATATGTGGCGTGCATTCCGCACGTACTGTTGATCAACACGACATACAAAACAAATATGTACAACATGCCATTTGTCCAGGTTGTGGGTTTGACGTCAACCAATAAGATATCAAGAAGTGACCATAACTCGATTAGTAGAATATCATGTTATTCATCTTCATCACCAAAAACAAAGCATATAGCTCCATAACAAAAACAGAAAGGAGGACCATAATGATATGCAACACAATTCCAAAGAAAGCAGAACAATGAACACAAATAAACAAGACCTTGATTCTACTCACTTGCAGACCCATCATCATTTTCATGGAACGTTACCACTTTCTCAATAAACCTTTTCCTTACTCCTTCAAGAACGGCTTCTCTAGAACCTTCACCTCCGGTCCACCCATCATTAAGCATCGGATCTGACTGGCATAGAACCATATCAACAAGTACACATAGACCATTTCAAAATAACACAAAATTGTAAAGTCTTTCCACATGGTTGTCCCAATACTCTCTAGGTGACGACGATGATAAAGTCTTTCCTACAACCATTAAAGTTCTACTCACTGATAGTTACAACAATAAACTATAGATTTTGTCATGGATATTAATTATACAGAACAATTTTATAAGTATAATGTCTGTTATCTTAGTTAAGTTATGTAGTGATTTGAAATTCCGTAAGTCTAACCATAAACCAGAAGACAAAAGAAAATAACATATTGTGGTCCATTAAAAATACATAAAGATTGTCCTTCTTTACCTACAACTTCCTTTTCAATGTATCTTTATTTATTTATTTTAAAACTTATTTTTTTTTTCAAATTCAAAACTACAACTTATTTGTGAAAGCTCTTACAAATCTATTGTTTAAGTTTTTAACCAATTACCACCATATTTTTCACTTTTATGGAATGCATAATTGTTAAAGATCCAACATATTAAATCGTAACTACCTTCGTATTTATACTTAATGTGTTTTGGATTTTTCGGTTCTTACGGTGTATGTAATCAGTTGGTCACATTTAGTTTAGGATGGTTGATTACCCAACTCAGACATACCATTTTGACTTGTTGAACAAGCAATGAACCCTAAGATCATCATCATCGTACTCAGTAAATCCTACCAATTGCAAAACTAAGGTAGAGTCTGAGGAGTGAGATAAGAGCATTTAATCATAATCCTGGCTATATGACATGAAAATGATTCTATTCATTACTCAAATCTTGGTTATAGAAACTACACGCGACACACGTCGATTAGTAGATATCCGCATGTTATATCTTTATGATCAAAAACGAAGTATATAGTCGCAGAACAACAAACAAAAAGTCGGGTGGGTCCATAACAACCTAAGATTCAACATCAATAAATTCACAAGACCTTGATTCTAGTCACTTGTAGACCCATCATTATCATCATTTTCATGCAATGTCACCACTTTCTCGATAAACCTTTTCCTTACCCCTTCAAGAACAGCTTCTCTAGAATCTTCACCTCCGCTCTGCCCATCATTAAGCACTGGATCTGACTGGCATAGAACCATAGCAACACCTACACATAAACCCATAAAAAAAAAAAAAAAAAAACACAATTGTAATCTTTTATCCTTAGTGGGGTGGCTGATAGGTTTACGGAGAAAACCTACAAACTCCCAAGATAGATAACCCTTAGAGGGGGTCAAGCTCCAAGAACACAAGATAAAGAAGAGACTATTTTTCTTCAATTTTCTGCTTAATTTCTTCGATGCAATACATAAGATATAAATAGACAAATACTCAAAGACTTACTACTCCACTACTCCCACTTTCTAGGAAATGCATGCAACACTAACTTAAACATGGGCTACGTGAATAACAAATGCAGTAAAATAACTGTTGTAAATTAACTACTCCTAATTCAATATATGTATTAAATAAAAGAACAATTGCAGAGAAAGATGGCGCATGTGTGACGTGGTAAATCGGTGTGACTTTGCACGTATCAATACTCCCGCCCTAAAAAACGGTCTTGTCCTCAAGACCGGAAACCGAAGAAGGTGTGGTGTGCACCATGGGGGACGCCATTCGACTCTTCCACTTGCATTTGGGGAAGTTATAACGGGCCTCCACGGTGGTCTCCATTCACGTCTTCCGGATGCCTTCGGTACCTCGTTGTTCAAGGGCAAGAATCGGTTGTTATGAGTGCCATGTTTGGTAGGTGTACGGGTGGTTTTAGAGGTTGGTTTAGGGTGTTGATGGGTGCTATGTGAGGTTGGTTTTGATGCTGATTTGTCGGTTCGTTTGGGTGACATTTGTGGTGCGGTCGAGGTGGTAGAATAGGTTCGTTTTTTGGATGCGGATGATTGTATTTGGTGTAGGAAGGGTTTTGGACCAAACGGTTTGGGTTTTGGACCAAACGGCTTGGGTGGTTGACGAGCGGCGAGTGGAGGTGGTGGAGGTAGACCGAGGCTAGCGCAGAACTCGACGAGGCGTTGTTGGTTTTTCTCGAGATTAGCCCACATTTCGTCGAGCAACAATGTGATTTTTGAGGTCATGATGGAGGTGAATTCGGGAATGAAAGCACCAAATGATAGGTTTACGGAGAAAACCTACAAACTCCCAAGATAGATAACCCTTAGAGGGGGTCAAGCTCCAAGAACACAAGATAAAGAAGAGACTATTTTTCTTCAATTTTCTGCTTAATTTCTTCGATGCAATACATAAGATATAAATAGACAAATACTCAAAGACTTACTACTCCACTACTCCCACTTTCTAGGAAATGCATGCAACACTAACTTAAACATGGGCTACGTGAATAACAAATGCAGTAAAATAACTGTTGTAAATTAACTACTCCTAATTCAATATATGTATTAAATAAAAGAACAATTGCAGAGAAAGATGGCGCATGTGTGACGTGGTAAATCGGTGTGACTTTGCACGTATCAGTGGCACAGTGGTAAGCGCCCGAGTTCCTAAAGGTCTCATATTTAAATCCAGCTTCTACTAGTTTTCTATCTTTAACCCCCTCAAAAGGTCATCTGTCCAACACAAGCTACGCTATACTTTATCCCATTGGTTAGCAGGTATTGGTGGGTCCAGTAAGTTTACTGGTAATGGATTTTCACAGTTAACAAGAAAGTATTTCTAGCATTTATGTTTACCATAGTTTCTATATTGAAACATGAATATTAGATGTACCTTCAGGAGTGCATCTTCGACCAAACTTATGTAAACCAACATAACTTGCCTTCACAGCACCATTATTATAAACCAACACAGTGGGAAGATTACAATCCGGATAATTAGGAATGCAATCCGTCGACACGATTTGAACAAACTTTGTTGCTGGATACGTTGTTGCCAGTTCTTTCAAACATTGCATTAGAACACCACATTCAGGGTACCTGTTTAAACATCACTACTTCTTAACCAACTTCTAATAACAAACAACGCGCATTAATTAATATAATCACCAAAAAGATTACAGTAAGTAGTTACTTACCCATCTTTGTATAACACAACCACCATGATAGGGACCCGTAAGTGGGTTAAACTCAGAATTTAGAGATAGAAACAGAGACTCTTTTTGTAACAATTTTTCTTCTATTTCATTCCATAAACAAAGTGGCCTTTATAGCCTTACATACTTAAAAACTGAAACATGAAATGCATACGTGAATAACTGAAAGGAAACATGGGTGATAATGGAAACTACCAACAATGCATGTTACGTGGGAAAGTGTAAACGTGAATATGCATGCAACTAATAAGAAAACGTGGGTTTGCTGGAGTTAGGGTGGTTGACCCGTATCAATTCTCCCCTCCTCAAAAACGGGCTTGTCCTCAAGACCGAGCCAAGGTGGAGCGGCTTCCGATTGCATGAGAAGGAATTTAGGGGGTTGACAACGGTGACCCGGCTGATAACGTTCATCACAGTTGAAACAAAGTCCTTCGGCACGGCGGGTTTGCATTTCCGCGGGGGTTAAGCGCTTGAGGGGCAGTGGGGTGGCTGTAGTAGATGAAGTTGGCAACACGTTGTGTACCGGTAAGACGGTTGTCGGAGGAGAACCTAATACGCCTCTGTGAGATTTGTCATCAGTGAAGAAGCGCCATGTTTGAGTTTTTCTTCGACCCGTTTGGATAAGCCGTAAGCTTGGTTCAAAGTCGTTGGTTTTAGGATGGCTAACTCGGACTGGATTTCCGGTTTCAACCCGGAGAGGTAACAGTTGAGTAAAGCCTCATTAGGTAAGCCTACAATACGATTGCAAAGCTTCTCAAATTCGGCTTGGTAAGCGGTTACGGTTGTTGTTTGTGTGAGTTTGAATAGTGTAGCTTGGTGGTTGTCATAGTCGGATGGGCCGAAACGGAGTTCTAAGGCTCGTGTGAACTCGTTCCATGTTCCGAGCAAATGGTTACTGGCGAGGTATTTGTACCAACTAATGGCTTCACCCGTGAAGTGAAACACCGAAAGTTGTAACTTGTCGTTGTCGGGTATACGGTAGTAGCTGAAATAATTTTCAGCTTGGAACACCCAATCCAAAGGATTGGAGCCATCGAAATTGGGTAACATGATTTTGGGTGGTCGAGAAGTGTTAAACGGTTGTTGAGGTGGTGGTGGAGTTGGCGGCGGCGGCGGTGGTGGCGGTGGCGGGGGCGGCGAGGGTGAACCGGAACCCATAGATGACGATGCTGCATAATTGTCGCTAAGCTTGGTAACTGCTGTGACCAGATGAGCAGTCATCTCGAGTTGTTTGTTCATGTTGGCGGCGAGAGTTTCGAATGTGGTACGTGTTTGGGTATTTCCGGCAGCCGTTGAAGTCATGAGTTGTTCAAACCGATCAAGCACGGCTTGCACATTCTCATCGAGCGGTGGTGTTTCTTTGCGAGGAGGCATGGAGTAATCGGGTGATGAAAGCACCAATTGATAGGGACCCGTAAGTGGGTTAAACTCAGAATTTAGAGATAGAAACAGAGACTCTTTTTGTAACAATTTTTCTTCTATTTCATTCCATAAACAAAGTGGCCTTTTATAGCCTTACATACTTAAAAACTGAAACATGAAATGCATACGTGAATAACTGATAGGAAACATGGGTGATAATGGAAACTACCAACAATGCATGTTACGTGGGAAAGTGTAAACGTGAATATGCATGCAACTAATAAGAAAACGTGGGTTTGCTGGAGTTAGGGTGGTTGACCCGTATCACACCACCCACACATCTGATGAAGCTTGTGACACCTCATGCACAAAATCCGATCCAGAAATCGGTTTGATTGAACCAAACTTTGCAACTTTCGCAACTTGCTTGATCTTAGCTAACCTCTGTCTACTTCAAGAACAACAATGAAGAACTAAAATCCACATACTAACATCTCCTAATAAGTAAATCTTAACTAACACATTCTATCTAATTATAATAAATACTAACATATATATTATATATAAAATATATTAATATATGGTTGTGCAACCGATACCCGAAATGTATCCATAACAGGAAAAAACCGAATCGTGTATCTGTAACCGGAAAAAAACCTAGTCGTATCCAAATTGTGAATTCGGTTTTCGGTTTCACATATCTTACTTATTCGGATAACTGAACTGAATTCAATCGAATAAACCGAGTAATAACCGTTTGGTTCAAAAAAGAAAAAACAATTAAAACCGAATAAACTGATTTCCAAACATATGAACAATGAACAGTTGAGCACCCTAAATATATACTATAGAAAAACTATAGAAAATTCTAACAATATATATATTGCTAACATGAAGTAACTACCTTATTTTTTGGAGGAATAGACGATCGTCAAGATCATCTTCGAAATCTTCGAGGTCTTCTTGAGTTGTGAGTGAATCGACTGGTGCATCATGCGCAGATCAACGATATGGAAAATAATCGACATTTGGGCTTGGGTTTTAGATTAGGGGTTATTGGGCTCATCTGTTTAGGGTGAGAAGGCCCAGCTTAAATAAATTAACCAAGGTTATAAAAATTCATTCATATATGATAAAATACAGTGAATTTAGGGTATATTAGAATATGGGGTATGGGGCGGGGTTGTAGCGTGGGTTGGGTACAAACGCCCAAGTCACCACTCTGGGTGGGCTTGGATTTCGGCGTGGCCCCTTGGGCGGGGGTTTCAGCCCGGGGGCGGGGGTTGTGGCGTGGGTTGGGTACAAACACCCAAGTCACCACCTCGGGTGTGCTTGGGTTTCGGCGTGGCCCCTTGGGGGGGGGGGGGTTTCAGCTCGGGCGTTGGACAGGGCTATCAAGATGACATGACGGGATCTCATTGGCCAAGACAAGTAGCCGTTGGCCAACGGCTATTTGTTAAAAAAAAATTATTCACTATAAATACTCACACTTCTATTCATTTTTTTACCACAACTACTCCACCTCTTCTATAATCATCTCTATCTTATTTTAAAAAACAATATCATCCAACCACAATGCGAAAAATGAATCCTCATAATCGTGGTTTTGACCCGAACAATCCATGGGCATTCCAAGAAACACCTAGCTCAGCATCCAATCGTCTAATTGCTCCCTTTTTAATACACTCCACGATGCCGGATATGGCTGGTTACGCATCGTTTATCTCGAATCGTTTGAAGAATGATGTCGATCGAAACACCAATGCCTTTCGCGTAACGCACGTGATTGAAAAACACTAGTTATTTATAATTATGAAATTTAGGGACTTGTCCTTTTTTTTCTTTTCTTTTCTGAGCATGACCCAAATTCATTTATTTTACTTGTCTTTTATCTCCAATTGTTTATTTTAGCAATTTCAAGTTCCACTCTTTGATTTAGTTTTTAGTTCTTGTATGTGTTGTTAAATTGTTAAAAGAAGCTATGTTAAAAAAACGGTGGAGGTATCCACACATCCACCAAAAAGCATGGTTGCAAAAATCGCGACTAGCCGGCGATTAATCGCTGACTAGTCGCTAGTCGCCCATCAACTGAGTAATTTTCAGCTAATCAGTAAAAAAATCGCAAGTCGGCCTAATCGGCCCTAATCGCGACTAGTCGGTCGGGAAAAATCGGAAAAAATCGGGAAAAAACAGACAAAATCAGAAAAAATCAGAAAAAATCAGAAAAATCGGAAAAAAAAACACATATTCCAGCCAAAACCTCCCAGATTCCGGTCAAAACTTGTCCACTTAAAAAGATTACGTATAAAAATATATGTATATATGTATAAAAACTTAAAATTATACATAAAAAGTCCGATCCGATTAATCCCGAGTACTCGTTAGTCCCTACCTCACCGACCCGCTAGCGACTAGCGAGTTCTCCAACCTTGCCCAAAAGTATTTACACATCCCCTAACCCTAAATGCCCCTCATTGCTCAATACGCCTCAAACTGACCCCACCAATACGCCCCTCATTGCCCAATACGTTTGAAAATAGTCCCTACCATCTAATTAATGCCAATCATTTGGTGTCAGCCAATTATTACCAATGATTAGGATGTAAGGAACTTTATTTTGATAGAGTATTTGTATGGGGAAGTTGTGAAATATTTATATAAGAAAATTAATATTTGTATTATAAAATGTTGTTATAAAAAATTGTGTTAGTATTATAAAACTTCATATTTTTATAAAATGAATTGTGTATATTTTTAATAAAAAAAAGGTGGCTATGTTTTTTTTATTAAGTATTATTATTAAAAACTTCATATTTTTATGAAATGAATTGTGTATATTATAAAATGCCAATTTTTTATAAGTATTATTAAATGTCAATTTTTTATAAAGCGAATTGTATATATTATAATTTATAACATTGTTTTTTATTTATGAATTATTATTATGTGTTTAATTGTCAAAATTTTTAAATGTCAAATTTTTATTAAACGACTTTTATTTAATATTACTAAATAAGTATTATTACGTCTTTAATTGTCAAACTTTTAAATGTCAAATTTTATTAAATGGGTATATTATAACGTTTTATTAAATGTCAACTTTTTTATTTATCAATTATTATTATGTGTTTAATTGTTTCCATAACGCAATGTGTATGTTAAAAAATGTCAACTTCTGAAAGTCTTTAATTGTTTTTCAATTGTCGTTTATTAACCATAACGCAACAAGAAACGTAATTCAAAATGTAATTAAACATCGTTTTATATTAATACACAAAACATGTAACTTTGATACAGAATGTAACGACTAAACCCTAAATGCTAAACCCTAAATCGCTAA
The DNA here is from genome assembly GCA_030545235.1 of Helianthus tuberosus. Classification (NCBI taxonomy): domain Eukaryota; kingdom Viridiplantae; phylum Streptophyta; class Magnoliopsida; order Asterales; family Asteraceae; genus Helianthus; species Helianthus tuberosus. Next base: position 38,119,930 of record CM060436.1, read on the forward strand.
TTGTTACATATTCTTGAATTCCTGTACAGGAAAACGATGGGTGTAGCATACACAATTCAAAGACAGGTCGGCTGTCTTGGAATTGCGTACCAAACCCTACCTTCCAACGGGATTCTGCTTCACATCTACCACACTGAGATGGCACAAGGGATCAGGAGGTTGGAGCGGTGGAGTTGGGATTTCCTTTATCAACCATCGTCCAGTCTTCTACGTCTTGTCAGGATGGTGCGCGAAGTGGCATTCCCGTTGGTAGAAGGCTCATGAGAACATTAATGAACTCCTCTCTTAGAAGGACATGTTACAGGGCAGACCGCGTTGGCTAGCGTCACTGGGAGCTGACGAGGCAACAGGCTACTCCGATAACACGTAATCCAAGATCGGCATTCTAGTGCATGAATCTGAAATACGAACGTAGTTTCTCCATAAGGATTACGCTACCACCACCGTCAAAACACCAACTTTCGATATCCTATTAATAAAAAATACAATTTAGCATTAGACTCGGCATTCGAAAATATATTGTAAAAATAAAAAAAAAACAAAACACCACCACAGCCGACCCACCACCACCACCACCACAGCCGACCCACCACCATCACCACCACCACCACCACAGCCGACCCACCACCACCACCAACACAGCCGACCCACCACCACCACCACCACCACCACCACCCCAGCCGACCCACCACCACCACAGCCTACCCACCACCACCACCACCACAACCTACCCACCACCACCCCAGCCGACCCACCCCCACCACCACCACCACCACAGTCGACCCACCACCATCACCACCACCACAACCACAACCCCAACACCACCACCACAACCACAACTCCAACACCACCACAAACCGCCAAAATAAAACCACAAAAAACAAGGGTAAACAAACCTTGAATATTCCGACCGTATAGACCGATACCAGAGCGAAAACTATATGAGAGACGCGTGTGGTCCCCTTCCGGATTGTCATCGTGTGGTCCAGAACTCGTCCAAAAAATAACTTTTGGATATGTATTTGGATATGTACTTGTTCTCGGTTAAACTATAAAAAGAAATGAAATTGAACTTCAATGAGACCCGTATGGGTCGATGAGAGTCGTATGCAAGTGGGGTGTCATAAATTTCCTGTCAACTTTTCAGAAAAGGTAGGTGGATATGGGTCTCATCGGTCTATACGAGGCATATGGGCTGAAAAGTTGTCAGCCTCCGTACCCACAATACGCGCGTATGGGCCTATGAGCGGCATATTAGTTTGTTTTTTTAAAAGTTTGTATATGTTGGTTGCAAATGTCGGTTATTTTTGTCATCCTTACTTGTCACAGAAATATACACCATCTTCACAATCACAATTCACAATGGTTGTTTGCAAATGTGGTAGGACGGCTGCACTAAGAACATCTTGGACTGAAGCTAATCCCGGATGTCAATTTTACACTTGTCACAGTATGGTATGTTTTTAATCACAATGGTTGTTTTACGCGAATTTTTAATGTATTTTTTTTTCCATTAACCCTTGTATATTAGTGATTTTTTTTGTGTCAGCGTTCTAAGTGCAACTTCTTTGTGTGGGTCGATCCTCCTATGTGTCGTCGGGCATGTGTGGTCATCAAAGAACTGATGGATACGAAGGCTGTGCTTCAAAACGAAGTCAAGTATTTGAGAGAGGAGGTTCGAATTTATAAATTGCAAGAAGCGGAATTTGATGAAATTCATTCAAGGGTTGTTCGTAAGAGGGAACGTTGTTTGATAATCAGTTGGATTTTTTTTTGTGTTGTTTGTCTTGTTATTTTTCATTGTTAGTATGTAAGTTTATGCAAGACATGTAATCGAATATTAGTTATAAATGTTGTTTTTTTAATATTATTATATATATTAAGTTTTAAAAAAAAATGTTGTATTTTATAATAAGTCGACTGAGCATAAATAACTAAGCATAAACGAACAAACATTCATCAAGTTACAAATGTTTAAAACATACCAAAATGAAATAAATACTTGTCCATAGATGCCCAACACAACCAAAATAAATAAAAAGAAATAAATATTTGTTCATACATGCCCACAAATGTTTAACAAAATAAAGTTCACCCAACAAATACAAATACTAATCCTCCATGTCCTCATCGTTGTCGTCAGAATCATCCCCACCACCTGTCTGCGTCCCGGACGGACCTGCCTCCATGTCGAAACCCGGATACACTCGTGGATGTGGCGGGGGTCGAACCGGCTGGGTACGTCTCTCGGCCTGTCCATCCGCTGAAACTGTTGTGTCCAGCTCGCCATCATACCATCCTGACCTGCCACCAGCCTCTCAAGGAGACGTTGGGTGGACTGAGGCAACCGCACTGCATGATAAACGCGTTGTGGAATCTGTGGCGGCTCCTGCGGATGCCCCTGGTCAACCTGAGGCTCCATGTCTCCATCCATAACAGGCACGTCAGCAATATGCGGCATCTCTACCTCCCCAGCCTCGAGCAGTGCCTGGTGGACTATCGGTTGGGGTTCAAAAATCTGTTGGTGATCGTCAAAAAACCGATGCCCGAGATCCGGAAAGTTCACCGCAATCTTCATCCCTCTCATCGTCCTAAGATCTAAGGGCTCGTGTGGTGCTGGGGCCGGCATATCCTCAAGGAATGGGTAATACAGACCGCAATGCTGGGCAATATGCGTGATAAACGCCCCTCAAATCAAACGGCTACGCCTCTACCGTTTGCCGTAACAGGCGAAATACTCCGCCAGACAGCGATGGAGGGCGCACGGTGTGCCCGTATATAAGCAGTACAGAAAGAACAGATCCACCTTCGTGACCCACTAGTTGCTTTTGCCACACGCAGAGACCAACGTGGCAATGCAGCGGTGTATGTAGCGAATGAGTGGGTCTGGAATCGCAGAAACTCGGGCCTTCTTTTCGAAGGGTTCAGGACATAGGGTGGGCCACCAAGCAAACAACTGATCATCAGGCATAGCCCAAATCGCGGTGGTATAGATGTCCTGAACCAACTCATCATCGGTATAGAACCCGGTGGCAACAACAAACTGACGCAGCGACATATTTTGCCGCTGCCCGAACAAACAGAAATATACCTCGAGAGGCGGTGGTTCCACGTTCGGATCGTCCATATCCAAATTGGGCCGGTCAGCCGGCAGTGGACGAAACACGAGTGTGGACAGAAACTCCACCATCATGGTCCTATAAGACGGCCCAGCCGCCACCGAAAACATGCGATCCCACGGGGAATTCTCCCTGATCAAACCCCGGGCTCTCTCCACCTCCCCGACCTCCCGTAAAGGCTCCCATGACAACGACCTCTGCCGCCCCACCTTCATTTGTCGCAACCTGTTAAAACGTTTATACTCCGTAGAATTGTTCGGGTAGTCCATATAGGGAATACCCAAACAATTACCCCCGACCATCTCATCGAATCCAGGCACCTGTCCCGCACCAAACTCCTCCTCGTCTGACGACATATCTGCAAAAATTATTAATATATAATACGTGTCATATTATAAACTTTTTACAATTTTTATAAACTTGTAATAATTTTAGTAACGAATTGTATAGCCGACCCACCACCACCACCACATCCGACCCACCTGAACGAAATTAACGCCTAAATAATCGACAAGGTTTCTAACAAATTAACATCTAAATAATCGACAAACAATACCAAATAAGACCCGGATAATCAACACTTCACGCCAAATAAGACATAACTAAATAACTAATCGTTTATTTTATTTGTAACACATTATTCTTCAATAAACCTTTCGAGTTAATTTTTTTTATAACTTACATTTAATTTTTACAGAACTTTTTATAAAAATAATTTCTATAAAAACTTTTTACAATTTTAATGTTTAAATTTAAGATTTGTACTAAATAAAGTTTAAAAAAGTGAAGGACCAGAAGGACTATTATTGTCAAGTTGAAAAATATTAGACACCACATTGTCAAGTCCCTAAAACTTTCAAAACTGCTTCACCAGCGAGATTCCGGCGGGATTCCGGCAGGTTTCTGGCAACCCCGGAACCGCTAATCAGATTCGTTTTCATCTATTTCTTTTGCGTCAACCTTTATCTACATCCTAAACTAATCTATAACCCAAACCATATCCCCCGTCGCTTATCCGGTCACCATCCCCAACTATTCCGGTGACAGTCCCCAACTATTCCGGTGACACCTTTATCATCATCCCCAACTATTCCGGTGACAGCCCCAACTATTCCGGTGACAGTCCCCAACTTATCCGGTCAACCTTTACCACCCACCACCGGCCAAAATTAAAAAAAAAAACAAAAATAGACAAAGGAAAGATGAAATAATGCACTAACCTTTTATGAAAATATGGACCATATAGGTTGATACGTTCGGATCGAGCTATACGAGAGAGACAGTGTGTGTTCTTTTGGTGTTTTAGTGTGTGGGTTTAAGAACTTTTAGATCTATTCTCTATTTGGCGAAACTTGAAAAGTAGTTTTTGAATCAATGAGGGGCGTATAGGGCAATAAGGGGCGGATATATTTTTTTCTTTTTTATTCTCTGGAACTAAGAATAAGAAAATTAATAATCGGAATGATTAATGGGTGAGACACTTGTCCCAGTGGAAGAGACGGGTGCATTTAAGGGAAAGGTCACGAGTTCGATCCGGGTTTAGGGCGGGTTTTTTGCATTTTTTGGGTTTTTTTTCCTTTTTAATCTTAATTAAATCAGAAAATTTATTAAATTAATTATAACAGAAAATTAATAATAACAATAACAATAATAATAATAAATAATAATAATAAATAATAATAATAACAATAAATAATAATAATAATAACAATAAATAATAATAATAATAATAACAACAATAATAACAATAATAATAAATAATAATAATAATAATAAATAATAATAATAATAATGATAATAAATAATAATAAATAATAATAACAACAATAAATAATAACAATAATAATAAATAATAAATAATAATAACAACAATAAATAATAACAATAATAATAATAAATAATATATAATAATAACAACAACAAATAATAACAATAACAATAATAATAAATAATAATAATAACAATAAATAATAATAATAATAACAACAATAATAACAATAATAATAATAATAATAAATAATAATAATAATAATAATAACAACAATAAATTATAATAATAACAATAAATAATAATAATAACAATAAATAATAATAATAATAATAATAATAATAAATAACAATAACAATAATAATAATAAATAATAAATAATAATAACAACAACAATAAATAATAACAATAACAATAATAATAATAATAATAAATAATAATAATAACAATAAATAATAATAATAACAATAATAATAATAAATAATAATAAAAATAATAACAACAATAAAGAATTTCACGAAAAAGAATTTGTTAACTTGGCAAAGGTGTTAGTAGATGTATCGTATTACACATGGTAGGGCGTTAGTAGATAGTAATAGAACTTCACGAAAAAGAATTTGTTAACTTGGCAAAGGTGTAACATCCGTGAAATATAGTGTATGCAATAATTTAAAAAAAAAACAGGGGAGGCTTATTGGTCAATGAGACACTAATAAGGTGTCCACCAGGGGAGGCTTGTTGGTCAATGATCACCTTATATGAGTTGTATATGGGTCACATTGCCCTATACGACTCATATGAAATTATTATTTTTTTAAATTTTATGTGGTAATTAAGGGTTTTTTATGTTATAAAACACCATAATTAATTTTTTTTTTTTTGAAAAAATTGTTGCATACACTATATTTCACGGATGTTACACCTTTGCCAAGTTAACAAATTCTTTTTCGTGAAGTTTTATTATTATCAACTAACGCCCTACCCTGTGTAATACGATACATGTACATTGTCACCCATTCCATAGCTTCTATAGGTCGGTGAGGTATTTCAAAGTCCATTTCGTACCGACATCAAGCAATCATCCCGTTAACTTAGCAATTATGAAATAGACACCTTCGACATAAGCGATCGATAAAATGGAATGGTTCGGGTAAACCTCTGGACCATCGAACAAACGGAAAGTAAGTTTGACAAACACCATTGCTTAAATATGTTTTGGCCCGACGTATCATATAATAATAATAATAATAATAATAATAATAATAATAATAAAAATAATAATAATAATAATAATAAAGCATATGCACATATTGAGTTGCTCATTGACCAATAATAATACGGTATTATTAATACCAATAACAATAATAATAATAATAATAATAATAATAACAAATAATAATAATAATAATAATAATAAAACATATGCACATTTAAAAAAAACCGATGTTATATCTAGTCCCGGCAAACGGGTCAGGCCGGGGGTCGGGTAGGGTCTTTGACCCATGACGATATTTTATGAAATGAATTTTGTGTATTATAGAATGTCAAATTTTTTATTTATCAATTATTATTATGTCTTTAATTATTTTTCACTTGTCATTTATTAACCATAACGCAATAAATACACGAAACATCGTTTTATATTAATACACAAAAACATGTCATTTTAATACAAAATGTAATGACTAAACCCTAAACCCTAAATCGCTAACTGTTACATATTCTTAAATTCTTGCAAACTGTATCGGTTATTCAGATCTCTATTCGGTCACCATATTGTTGCTATCAAGTTTAAGGATGCGTTCCACGGTAAACGTGCTTTCCGCTTCCCCATTACCACATGAAGAACCTCCGACCTGATCTGGTGCTCCCTCGTTGTTGCAGAAGAATTCTCAGTAACCGGTTCCACAGCATGAAGAACCAATCCATATAGAAGGAGTTCTCCCTCGAGGTTGCTGACGCAGAAGCATTGTCATTGGTGGAGGTTCTAGGACATTCCAGTTCACCCTCACAGTCACCGGTAAATATCTGCTTCCACCCTCACAGATTGTGGGTGCAGAAGCATTGTCGTTGGTGGACCTTCCGGTGCATGAATCTGGAATACGAACGTAGTTAAGCGTTTGAATCTGAAACATGAACGCAGTGTACTTCTCCATAAGGATTACGCTACCACCACCATCAAAACATCGACTTTCGATATCCTGTTAATAAAACATACAATTATAGCATTAGACCCGACATCCGAAAATATATTGTTAAAAATAATAAATATAATAATAAAAATAACATATGCACATTTAAAAAAAACGATGATATAAGTCTAGACCCGGCAAACGTGTCGGGTCGGGGGTCGGGTAGGGTTACGCTACCACCACCACCACCACCACCACACCCCGCCTAACCACCACCACAACCACCACCACCACAGCCACCACCACACCTGCCTAACCACCACCACCACAACAACCACCACCACCACCACAACCACCACCACCACCACACCCGCCTAACCACCACCACAACAACCACCACCACCACAACCGTCAATCCCCACCACCACAACCACCACCACCACCACAGCCGTCAATCCCCACCACCACAGCCGTCAATCCCCACCACCACCACCACAGCCACCACCACTGCCGTCAATCACCACCGCCGTCGTTCCCCACCACAGTCAATCCCCCACCGCCGTCAATCCCCACCGCCACCAATCACCCACCGCCATCAATCCCCCACCACCGTCAAACCCAACAGCACCACAAACGGCGGAAATAAAACCAAAAAATAAAAAAAAGGTTGAAGATTAAGCAATAAAATTTGGAAGACAAACGAACCTTCATCGTGTGGTCCAGAGTTTTTCTTGTGAAAATCGTGTGGTCTAGAGCGTTTGTGTGTGTGTTCTTGGTGTTTTAGGGTGTGAGTTTTCAAATTTTAGATCTATTTTATCCCTTTATTAAAGTTGGGAAAGTGTTTGTGGTCAATGAGAGCCGTGTGGTTCAATGAGCGGCGTATAGGAGTTGTATTTTCCTTTTTGAATTTTGAATCTACGAAACTTAGTATAAGAGAAAAAAGAATCGGGATAATCACTGGGTGAGACACTTGTCCCAGTGGAAGGGACGGGTGCATTTAACTGGGAGGTCACGAGTTCGAGCCGCGTTGAAACTGGTTTATGGCCGGTTTTTTGCATTTTTTTAGATTTTTTATTATTCATTTATTTATATTAAAATTAATTCCTTTTACTAAAAAAAACAATAACAGATTTTATTTTTAGTTTGAGTTAACAATTTTAAATCCCTTTAAAACAATAGTTTTTTTTATTTTGTACTCCTTTCTTTTATATGAAGCACTTTAATTAAAAAAAATTATAAAAAAATTGTTGCGTACACTATATTTGACGGATGTTACAATATATTTAAATTATATTAAAGAGAAACATTAATAAATTCGTTGCGTACACTATGTTTCACGGATGCTACATGTCACGACCCCCGACCCACCCTGGACGGAATCGGGAGCCGCGAACAGCCCAGTGGTACCGGTGATTATTTTGAAAAATATTGCAGCAGAAATTTCATCAGGACCGTGAGTTAGAAAAAATATCAGAGTTTATAAAACATCGGATTTTATTTATTAAATAGATGGGATAAACCCATGTTTTACAATGGTAGCTTTAATTAGAGATAAACCCAATTACATAAAATAATATTTTTTAATTTGATTTAATTAATAAAATAAGCCACTTCTTGAAGCCTTTCAGTGCCGTATCCATCTCTTATTCCAATCTACTGTAATTACCTGAAACGCGTTTGAAAAAGGTTTTGTCAGCGGGAAATACTGAGTGAATCATTCTATTTAATAAAACAGACTTGTTTGTTATAATTTACAGTATTAAGTGTGATTACATTGTTTCTATATCAACCAACTACTCACAGTATTTGTCACTCGACTTATTTCTGTGACTGTGGTCAGACCACCCATTGGCTAACTCGTTGTCCAATGGTGGCGGGAAAAAGTAATGTATACAATACCCCACATACTGGCTGTAATTTGGTGATTACAAAGACTTAATCCCTGTAATTATAACCTTGAAAATAAACATGCTTTTGAAAGTACTTTGATAAAAAGAGAATGACTCACTTTATAATCATGCAGATTCATACGGCCAAAGTTTAGTCTACAGATAAGCCTTGATATATTGCAGATTTATACAGGCATAGCTTAGCCTATTGATTTAGCCTTGTAACTAAATGCACATGAACTAGGTAGTTAACTTAATACAGCATTTACGATAACTCACGAGATTAAAACCCTCACAACGAATGACAAAGTGCAATCACTTAAACATCCATCGGATTCACAACGAATGACAGAGTATTCCCCGAGTTCGGGTGGTACTCAAACATCCTGTCGGAATCACGACTAATGACAAAGGATAACACTTAAACATCCATCGGATAGTTTCCATCGATCGGACATTGAATCGTAGCAGCGATCAAGTTAATACCCTGTATCGTAGTAGCACTTTTAGAATTGTTTCTACTATAACTCAGAGTACGAATTGAATTTGAACGCCGAACAAACGCACAATTGCAAGTCCCACTGCCCTCTATTTATATCTGAAAAATGGTCCCTCCCGCGTGTCGCGACAGGGACACATGCACCTGTCGCGTGGCGCGGGGCATACACTTTTAACATAAGGTTGTCGCGTGTCCAACTAGCTTGTATGAGTCGACGGAATATTAAATTTCGATTTCTACAGCGAGATATATGGATAATCGTCGAGTAGGGAATACCCCCCCTGAGTTTTAGGGGCCCTGATCCTGATTCTGATTGTTCTGAAAAATTTAGGGTTTATGTAGAATTACTTGAGTATCTCAATTAGAGTTTCTTAGTGAATAAAATAATAATAATAATAATAAAATATAATAGTTTCGGTGAGAGTTGTTATGGTTTGGGACATTTTTGAATATAATTATATCATAAAGAAAAAAGGAATAAAATAGTGAGAAAAGAGAATGGACCCAATTTGTAACTTTAGGGTTCAACTAGAAAACATCCTGGTATAAATTTTGGGTATAACTTCTGAGCTATATATATATAAATATATATTTGTAATTGTGTTAAGTATAGTACCCCTAATTCAACCTTGTCCCGAAATCCCGAGACAGAATCCCAACAACTTAGTCGGGCAGAGCCCTGACATAAGTTATGAGGCTCAGATCAATCGGAAAGGGTAGCGGTAATCGGGAGTTAAAACACTTATAATGGGGCAAGGCTTTATTATTACATGTGAAATAAATAAGAAAAGGAATATATATATATTTAGGCGAGATGGAGAGAGAAAGAAATGAACAAAATTTCTTGACTGCTATGTATTCTATATATATAGCTAGTTAGATAAATTCATTGTTAAGCTGCATTTATTTTCAAATTGATTGGAAGGATACACGTATCACTTTATCCTTTATTTAATTCAATTGAAATATGACTAGTATATGTAGATAAGATTCAATGTAAGTTTTGATATTTTAATGTACACGTACATAACTTTATTTAACTATTATATATATAGGATAAGGATCATGAGTGAACAACATCCTTGGTTGTGAACTGTGTGAACCAATCTCATCCGTTCATTTGATTAGATGATGAAAAAGTTAAGATTGTAATTATACTTTTGATCTTTATCTTTAATTATATTTATTTAATGATTTGCAGTTACCATATCTTTAATTTTTGGAAAGTATAACCAAAACACCACTATTTAAGAATCTACACAATAACAAATCCCAATATATACACTTGTCTATTTATGGTTAATACATGTGTATTCATATACTAAGTTTGTCAACATAGTCTACGTTACATATTCGAAAGATTTAACATAAAAGCTTTAACAATCGTACAGCTATATGTCACTAATCACACATGGACAAATCTCTCTATATACACTTGTGTATTTGTCGTTAACGTCGTTAATACATCTGTACAGTTCACACATATACACATGTGTCTATTAATATAATAGCCTTTTCCCACAAAATCTACGTTTCATACGTGTATACAGGTTGGTTTATACAAGACTTATACACTTGTGTATTATTACATATGTGTTTCCACAGGTCGGTATAAACCAAACTTATACAACAGTGTATTATTCAAGTACATATATGTTTACAGGTCGGTATATGCCAGATGTACACACCTGTGTGTTATTCAAGTACATATGTGTATATAGATCGTTATATACCAGACTTATACACCTATATATTATTACATCTTGTTTTCACTATCCATCTTTTTATCAAACATTGATCTAATACATATATGTATAAATAATGTAATTAAATATTTTTAATCATGTTCTAGATGAAACAATATTTGATAATGTTTGTATTTTTTTTTTAAATTATAAATTATCAAGTTAGGTAATTGGTGAGGGAAAAAACTATAAAGAATGTAATTAAATGTTTCTTTAATTGGAAAGAGAAATCAAGAGAGAGAAAAAAATCAATTAATTAAATGAAGTGACAAAAATACAATTATACCCTTATGTGTATTAAAATAAATAGAAGTTACAAAAGGTAATTACAATCTTGTCACTAATATAAAAATCTAGATCTACAAAATCAATGGCTAAGATAAGTTCATTTTGTTCACAAATACAACATTGTTCACTCATGAACCCTATATATATATATATATATATATATATATATATATAGGGAGGGGCTCATGCGAGAACCACCCTTATTGTGAGAACCTTGAGAACCAATGTGAACACAACCTAAAATAGCTAAAAAAACCTAACCACACCCCCAAAAAACCTAAACCCCCCCCGAAGCTAAATGCTAAAAAAAACCTAACCCCCCCCCCCCCCCCCCAAAAAAAAAAACCAAAACCCCCTCCCCCACCCCCCAAAACCCAACCCCCCCCCCCCCAAGCTAAAATGCTAAAAACTAAACCCCCAAAAAACCTAAAAAAAATCTAAAATTTTTTTTTGAATTTTTTAATATTTTTTATGTTAAAATCGCTACTTTTCGAAGCCAAAAAAAATAATTTTTTTTTTAAAAAATTAAAAAAAAAAGTTTTTTTTTGCTTCGAAAAGTAGCGATTTTTTTTATAAAAAATATTAAAAAATTCAAAAAAAAAATTTTTGTGTGATTTTTAGCTATTTTTAGGCATTTTTGGTGTGTTCACATTGGTTCTCGCGGTTCTCACAATAAGAGGTGGTTCTCGCATGATTTTCTCCCTATATATATATATTCTAAAAATGAGACACGTAGAAAATTTACATGCACAAAATTTCGAAATTTATGATTTTATGTTTTGATTTATTTTATTTAATATATATTATAATTAATTTAACTGCTTTACATATTTGGCGCGTATAACTTCTAAAATATAACGTTTTATAAAACAATGATTATGTTTTTAGAACGAGAATATTTTTGTCTACATTTGGGTCTAAGTTTCATTAAAATAGAGTAGATTCAAAATACAATGTATTTTTATAATTTAATTATTATACGGTTCCTAGGCCCGTCTAGGTATTTCATATTTCTAATAGTTAACTTACCCGTAGACTACCTGTCTAATAATATAAGTTTTTATAGACTTTTATTTTATTAGAAATGTTACTCATATACAGGCCAATTTAATATAATATTTCAACCAACTATATAAAATAGTGTTTAAAACTATTTGGGTTAAATATTTATATTAAAAAGAGTAAACTGCCATTTTGGTCCTTGTGGTTTGGCCAGTTTTGCCACTTTAGTCCAAATCTCAAACTTATTACATCCAGGGCCCTGTGGTTTGGTTTTTGTTGCCATTTTGGTCCAAATTTCAAATTTGACCATATTCCCCATTAATGACCTGTTATTTTGTCTTCACCCTCAGGGATTTTGGTCATTTTAGATTTATTATCTCTTTATTATATAATAAAACCCCTGATTATCATCATCTTCAACCTCAATACAGACATATCTCTCTTTCTCTCTCTAAAATACCACCACCACACCACCACCACCCCCACCATCGCATCATCCCCACCATCGTCCCACCGCCGCCAACTCTGCTCTCTCTCTAAAATGACCTGCTCTCTCTCTAAAATGACCTGCTCTCTCTCTAAAATACCGCAACGATCAGGGCACGAATGGCATCTTCTGCTGGTGCTCAAATCGAAGCTCAAACGCTCGAAAACCCTAACCCTAAGAACACACAGATCTCCGCCTCAAGAACACATGGTAAACCCTAACCCTATAGTGTTTGCCCAGCCGTTGTTGAACACACTTGCAGCTCTCTCTCCGATCAAAACCCTTAGTTATGGCGTCTCCGGTCACCGGAGATTTCAACTCAATCGTAGCACCATCCGATCATCATCTCACCATAACCGACTTGAATCTACCGAATCCTGCTGAACACAACTTAACTTCCGCTCAATCGACGAAAACCTCAGACTTTCCTGACGCTTCTGCACCGGTACCGCTAATAATATCTGGTTATATGTTATTAATAAATTTGTTTACCTGTGTTGGTGAATACTGGATCTGGTTGTTTTTTGGCAGGTTAAACGGAAGAACCGGAAGCCCAAGAGATATGAGGGTTCTGAAACTGATGTGAGATTTTGGTTTAATTTTATATCTAGTTTTGGATGTTGTTGTTGTTGCCAATTTAGGAACAGTTAGTTTTATGGTTGTTGTTTTTATGATGTTAAATCTAGCTACTTATGATTTAGTTGAAAGGGTTTAGAATTTTTATAAACTTTTTACCTCGATATCTTCAGATTCAATGAAGTTAATATGCACTGAATGTCTGTTTGTTTGTTTGTTTGAAAAAGGGTTGAAGATGATGATGTAATTGGGAAGGGGGTGTGGGTGTGACTGTTGGATGGGACGACGCCGGAGTGGCGGTGGTGAAAAGGGGGAGGAGGTGGCGGTGGTGGTGGTGCTATAGAGAGACAGAAGAGAGAGAGGGAGGAGGTGGCGGTGGTGGTGGTGCTAGAGAGAGAGAAGAGAGAGAGAGCTGATTATGCAGATCTGGGTTTTATTGTTAAAAAAAATGAAATTTAAAAAATGAAAAAAATGCCCCTGCACTAAAGGACAAAATAATCAGTTTTCAACTCTCAAAATAGAGGTTTTTTGGATTTTGGACCAAAATGGCAACAAAAACCAAACCACAGGGCCCTGGATGTAATAAGTTTGAGATTTGGACTAAAGTGGCAAAACTGGCCAAACCACATGGACCAAAATGGCAGTTTACTCTATTAAAAATAAACTAGTTATTAGTTACTAGTGGTTAATAAATTTAACCAAACCTATAATTCTTGTATAAAAATAGGGATGTTACATTCTCCCCACCTTAATAAAAATCTCGTCCTCGAGATTTGGGTTACGATATTTCTTTTAGATCTATGTCATATTTTAGTCAATAAAAACAATATTAAGATAGATGACACAAAATTAAAATATCAAATTTTGTGAATACGAGTTGTACCATAAGTAGGATTCAATGATTCAACTGAATTAGTTCGAGAAATCGATGACAAACGAATGAGATGAAATGATATAATTTCCAAGGTGACTAGGTTTATGCCAAAAGATATATGATCAATAGATATTTAAAATGAATGTGAATGACTTTTAGAATTAATAAAATTCTTTGTCAAAAGAAAGCTTACTTTGATTGGTAACTGAGGAAGACTTAGAATTGACAGGTTCCAAATAAAATAAAAGCATGAAAAATTATTTGTCAAATATTAAATTATGATATAAGAAAATCAATGTACTGAGATAAGTGAATTGTAAGGATACACGAAAAGACAATAGAGTTAGTGTATTATTGTTTAGAGTTCCAAGTTGTTTTTAATTGTGAAACAATGTGATAGTATACTATTAGTGACCATATTTTTCATACTATGTTCTAGAGATCGAAATATAATAAAAACAAGTTGTTTGGCATGACCAATCATTATATTATATTTGTAAAGCAAATGTAATATATATTATTTGTGTCCTTGTCTGAACCGTATCTTACATATCAAATATAAATTTTATGTAATATATATTATTTGTTACTATATGTAAATTATCACCACTTTTAAATTAATATTATTTTAGTATTTTACTATACTATGTAAAATAACTTATATTTACTATGTAATATATAATACAAAACACCGCAATGAAGTTATTACATTACAAAATATTTTAGTATTATTAATTTGTAAAAGAAATCACTATTTATAATGTTAAATGAAAGTTGTAAATAAAGGTGTAAAAATATTTATTGTACAAAAGTATTTGTAAAATATTTTGTAAATATATAACACTTAATGGGTCGATCCTATGTGATTACTTATTTTTATTTTGAAACTATATAAAGTTGTGAATGTATTTACAAATGTTGTAAATAAGTGAGAACGGGGACTATTCTTATATATTACAATGTTCCCCTAACCCAACGTATTTGATGACTACCATATTATTCTTATATGGTCATTTTCTTGCCAGAGCGTTACGGTACATAGTTACCACAAAACATGTGATAGACAATTATTTATATAATTTTATTCGTCCTTCTAATTCTTGTATTGTTTTATGAAAATATGTCTTCTCCTTACAGTATAAAGTGTATATATATATATATATATTATATAATTAAAATTTACTAAATAAGTATGATGACTTAATTTATATATATATTAACTAGTCATTATCATGGGTGGATATTGGTTAGTGCTGCCTTGTTTAAGCATATGTGATCAGTCCATGCCTAACTAAGGCTAGGCTATCCAATACCTGCCCTTGATAATAACCCTAGTACCTGAAAATAATACTAACACTACTAATAAAATTAATATTAATTACCAATAATAAATAACTAAACATAAATTTAAATGAGAGTATATCTCAATCATTATTTTTATACATATATATAAAAATATAAATTCTTCACCTCAATGGTTTAACAAAATTTATTGACTTGATATCAAAGAGTCATTGTTTTGCAATAATGCGGTTCATAGTGCAAAAAGCGGAATGATATTTGAGTTTGGATAAAATAACAAATCGGAATGAAGCCCTCCAGTGGTCTTCATAAATCAAACGAACCACATGCGTAACGAACAGTGCATGAGTAACGTGTGAATTTACCGGGAAATGAAACAGATCAATATTCACTACTATGAAAGAATTCCTCATGGTATGATGACCATTAGGGGAAGTAGTAATACAAAAGTCTATTCACAGAGGTTTAGAATTTTAACAAAAGAAATTTAAGAATTTTATTTGAAATTTTGTGTGATAACCGTTGTGAAGTGACATTACCAGGAAATGTCGAATAAAATGAAATAGGGAATTTTGCAAAGGTAGGTGACTCCTTTTTCAGTGATAATAATTATGACTCTGATTAGACTGTGCACCGATGGTTGTGAAATCTTGTTCCAATGTACCTTAGGGAAATTCATGTCGTTTGTAGGATCATGTGGCAAAGTGCTTCTTTTTGATTTAGTAATTCTTATACTGATGGAATTAACATTGGTGTCATCGTGCCCAATTTATATTTTCCAAAGGTCTTGCCTTGGAAGTCGTGTGTGATATACTTCGATGTCTGTGGACGTAAAAATTTAAGTTTCATGTGTTTTCTTGTGCATTAGCACAACTTTACATGTTTCTTAGTTTCGTTAATAATTTATGGTAACGCATTTGGAAATTCTTATACTTTTGATGGCGTACCAACTTAAAGGGTTCCATTGTTATTATTGTCGCTCGAGTTACGAGGTAGATGATCAAACGAAATAATGTTTGATATCTGAAAAGAGATTCCTAGATGAAGAAATCTAGACACATATGCTTGTGCTTTATTCTTAATTGACTTTTGGAATTCCTTATAGATATGCATATCTATATAATCATATATTTCACATGCTATAATATACATACCCTTTATAAGGTCAATGTATTTAACAGATTCATATTTCCAAAACAAGTCAGATATCAGGTCATGATACTATTTAGGGAAATCTTGTCACTTGTTTGACATATTATCTATCCCGTCTTATCCGATTCGCGCCGGAGCGGTAACCTCAGTATATCTGGACAAACTGGAGAGTCTGCTACACCATACCCAGTCTTGCCGGAGAAAATTTCCCATAAATAGTATTTTTAAAAGTGCCTCTTTTATTAGGCTTTTATCTAGAATTAAGGAAATTTGTATTCCCGTAACATATCTTATTCTAGACCAAGTAATATCAATAAGCAATAATTACTATTAATTCTTGCTTATTTATCATATCTTGCAATATTCTAATTACCATTCTTATGGTATACAAAAACCCATCATAATTTATTCACATAAGTAATTAGCTTATCTTGAAGCTGATACTAAGGCATCTTTTCTTAAGTTCAAGTCTAAATGCTATCATGTGTGTTACCAGTTAATAACAATCTCCTAACTCTTTTATATGAATTTAGGTATTATTGTCACAACACCTAAAGGCTTAAAGCAGTGGCTCTGATACCACCTTCTGTCACGACCCCCGACCCACCCTGGACGGAATCAGGAGCCGCGAACAGCCCAATGGTACCGGTGATTATTTTGAAAAATATTGCAGCAGAAAATTCATCAGGACCGTGAGTTAGAAAAAATATCAGAGTTTATAAAACACCGGATTTTATTTATTAAATAGATGGGATAAACCCATGTTTTACAATGGTAGCTTTAATTAGAGATAAACCCAATTACATAAAATAATATTTCTTAATTTGATTTAATTAATAAAATAAGCCACTTCTTGAAGCCTTTCAGTGCCGTATCCATCTCTTATTCTAATCTACTGTAATTACCTGAAACGCGTTTGAAAAAGGTTTTGTCAGCGGGAAATACTGAGTGAATCATTCTATTTAATAAAACAGACTTGTTTGTTATAATTTACAGTATTAAGGGTGATTACATTGTTTCTATATCAACCAACTACCCACGGTATTTGTCACTCGACTTATTTCTGTGACTGTGGTCAGACCACCCATTGGCTAACTCGTTGTCTAATGGTGGCGGGAAAAAGTAATGTATACAATACCCCACATACTGGCTGTAATTTGGTGATTACAAAGACTTAATCCCTGTAATTATAACCTTGAAAATAAACATGCTTTTGAAAGTAATTTGATAAAAAGAGAATGACTCACTTTATAATCATGCAGATTCATACGGCCAAAGTTTAGTCTACAGATAAGCCTTGATATATTGCAGATTTATACAGGCAGAGCTTAGCCTATTGATTTAGCATTGTAACCTAATGCACATGAACTAGGTAGTTAACTTAATACAGCATTTACGATAACTCACGATGTAACACCCCCAAAATACCACCTGCGGGAACTCCGCGAGGCGTGTTACTCATCAGAGTTCGAGCCACCAATCACATTGAACCAATGATAAATATTTAAATAAAACATGTCATGAATTACCAATAGGAAATATCAAACATAGGGTTACTCCCAAAGAGTTGTGTAGCGGAAGCATATAGTAAATCGTTTAACAATTGTTTCATAGTAAATGTTCAAAACCAACATTTCACTTATAAGTTAATCCAAGAGCCTCGATCCATGACCACTCCAGCACTCCCAGATAGCAAGTCCACGTCACGAATTCTAGCGACCTGCAAGCATGCAGACAAGTGTGTCAGACGACGCTGGTGAGTTCAAGGTTTTGTTAACGTGTGTAGTTACCAGATATCTGTTAAGTCAACTCATCGTTTCGTTTTGGGATTTTTATTAACGTAGGAGAGTCTTATATACTGGAAGTGTGTCCAATATATACCATGGGAGTGTGCCCAATATAACCTGGGAGTGTGCCCAACCCCAATGCCCCTAACCAAGCATTGGTAATGATGTCCAGGTAACTAGATCACGCCCGTCCTTACGGCCCGGTGTGAGGGTGCCAAACCTAATAGCGCTATCAACTAGTTACCCCATTGCCTTACAGGCAACACGGTAGATGATCGATTCTGTGTTCAATAACCAACATCCCAAATAACAGTTTACCCAGTATTCCCCTTTAGAAACGTTTACCAGATGTCCCAAACCACCGGGACGCATGCTTAGAAAAGTGCAGTGAACTCACTTTGGTTTGCTCGGTATGCTAAGCTATGTGCTCAAGGTAAATCAATCACGTCCTAAAGTACGCACGTGTACATAATCAGTTTATATTCAAGTTGTTCACGTATAGATATAATCACAGAAGTACTGAACATGTATTCCATATCATACAAGTCATGCGAGTCACTTAACAGCAGTTAACTAACTCAGTTAACTTTAACAGAATTAAACTAAGGTACAGTGCAGATTTCATATTCGGCGAAACACCCCTGTTTCGCCGTACATTCCCTTCGACGAAACCCATCCCTTTCGTCGGTTACCCTTGGCGAAACACAATCCTGTTTCGCCGCACATTCCGTTTCGTGAACCAATCAGCTACGTCGCAACATGTCAGTTTCAAACATTAACACAGAAACCCTAATTGCCGTCATCACCGAGTAGCAACCATACGAAAATCGTTTAGCATAGCATCATAATAATCCATCATGGCCGACAACTGCTACAACATTTAAGTTATTATTGGACCAATTATATTGATTAATGGACTAAAAAATTATTAAGCATGTCAAAGTATAAACATGTGGCTGACAATATATTAACATAATACAATCGGTTAGTGGGCTGACACATCTATTCACATGGTCTGATGTAAACTGACAACATTATCAAAGACATCAATATTGTTTAATGAGATCATCACATGGCCGCCCCTATCTTATTCAAGATTACTAGCTTTAACAGGCCACATGCTTTGCATTCTATTTGACCAATATAACTACTTTTGTATCAACGTTGATTGTATATAATGCATTGCCTACATGCTCACACATATCGATACCAGTCATGCAACCCTTATGAATTAACAATCCGATGAAACAATCTCATCATCTAATCGAACATAAGCATACATTCATGTAGTGATTAAATCATGCAAGAATAGAATAACCGTGAGTACTAACCAAGATGAAAGGGTTACTAGATTGATCGGAAGAGAAAAGCTTGAAAACCGATAGTTGTCGTCACACAGTAGGGAGAGTTCTAGGGTTTTCTAATTTGTTAAGGTGTGGCGAAAGAAGTTGTTCCGTATAACATATACGTGTATAAGTGTACTGGGCCCTTAATGGGCTTCGCGTAACACTGGGCCGGCGAAACACCCGATTCGTCAAGATGTGTGTGACGAAACACACTCTTGTTTCGTCGGGTTGTTCAAGTGATAACAGTTTAAGTTTAAGTTATCAACAGGTTTCCAGTTATACAATCAAACATATAAACATGCAAACACACTACGTTTCATCATATCACCATGTGTATATTACAAGTCAACAAATCAAACAACTAAACAGTCAAAGTCAACGTGCATTTAATGAGAAAGTGAAAGTCGGAAACTCGAGTTGTCACACACGAGATTAAAACCCTCACAACGAATGACAAAGTGCAATCACTTAAACATCCATCGGATTCACAACGAATGACAGAGTATTCCCCGAGTTCGGGTGGTACTCAAACATCCTGTCGGAATCACGACTAATGACAAAGGATAGCACTTAAACATCCATCGGATAGTTTCCATCGATCGGACATTGAATCGTAGCAGCGATCAAGTTAATACTGTTGGTGCACTTGTGTCTGTACTTTGTCTGTATTTCGTCATGATACAAAACAATGTCTTTAATGTAAGGTTGATGTAAGTTTGACCAAGTCAACCATCCTCCTGGTTTGACTTGACCAAACAGTTAGAAAAATGTTGTAAGCTGGTTGTGTCGAAGGATGTGTCATCGAAGGATTGTTTTATATCCTTCGATGAGCTCGAAAGATGAACATTTGATAGATGAGTTCGAAACATAAACCTTCGATGGATGAACTCGAAGGATATCTCGAAGGATATCATCCTTCGAGGTATTTGTGAATCTTTCGATGGCTTTCTGGTCGACAGATGATCTTTCGATCAATCTGTCTGATCCTTCGACCAGACCTGCTGTGTCGGGTATATATACCCATGTAGTGTGTTGTGTGAAATATAGAGACAGTGAGACAGAAGAGAGAAGAGAGAACACACACGAGAGAACTTTGAGAGTTTGCAGAATACATCTGTGAACATTGGGCTTGTAACCGAACCTTTCATACGCATTAATACAAGTGGTGTTAATCGTTGAATGTTGTGTGTTGTGTTTGTGCTTGTTCTCGTATAAAATCTCGGTTGCATGCTAGCTTGGATTCCGCACTCGCTAGTGTGTTTGATATAACAAGGATAAGGTTTTATCTCATCCTCGAGAGGGACCTACAAGTGGTATCAGAGCCGTGGCTCTTTTCCTTGTTAAAAACCGGATTTTATACAAGCTTTGGAGTGTTTTGGACAAAAACTCTTTTGGTTTTGCTTCTGTTTTCAGTGTTTTTCTCGCTGTTTTTGTCGTTAAAACGTGTTCAAAACTTGTCGGGTGTGTTAAGGGAAGGTTTGGGTAACTTTAAAACTTTTTTTAGGTGTTTGGTGATTTCCGACCATAATTCCGGCTTACTCCGGTACCGGTTTCTGGGTATTTTTATCATATTTTATTGTTTACAATCTTGGTTTTGGTAAAAATCATGGTCTGACCATACTTTCTGCGAAAGATCTCACCAACCCATCACCTTTTTCACCTACCTGTCACTCTTTGTCAACTGTGTCAGTTCGATTCGATAGATACCCTTCGAAGTCGAAAGATCATCTTTCGATCAAGGAGGTTCGACAGATACCCATCCTTCGAACATCTTTCGAAGTCAGTGAGTTATCTTTCGAGCCAAGGAATTTTTCGAAGGATATATTGTTCGTACTACTGTTACATTTCGAAAGATAAGGATCCTTCGTCTTGGAGAATCTTTCGAAGTCATTGTTCGAAACTCAACAGTGATCTTTCGAACACTGTTGATCTTTCGAACAGGTGTTGATCTTTCGATCCTTGTCTGTTTAAGTTTAACAGGTTGTGCTTTTCAGGTCTTTCGATTCTTGATCCTTCGGCTGGTTGTTATCCTTCGAGATTTTAACATAGTTTGTGAAAATTAAATTTTTAAAAGGAGAAATTTTTTTTTTAAATTTTAAATCAATTTTCACTTAATATATTAATTTCCATAAAATGGGAACAAACGGTCAGTGGGATCCAACCGCGTGGACTCAAATAACTTCGACTCCACAATCATCAGCTATGCAATCTACGCAATCTACGTCAGATTTCGACAAAACTGCATGGATGCGAGCTATTGCCCCACCTCAAGCTGCAATGATAACTGCAAATCAATGGGCTTTGGTCACAAATCAAAGCAACAGCATTCAATCTATGATGCAGAACGACAGTGAAACTGGTACAAGCACAAAACCGCCAAAGTTAAATCACATCAATGATTGGGGATGGTGGAAAGAAAGGCTGAGAACTTATGTTCAGGGACAAGGTCAAGATCTATGGATGTGCTTCTTCACAGCTTTTGAAAATGAGTTGGAAGTTGCAGGATCTAATCCACAAACTTACAGCACTTTGTCTGAAGAAGATAAGAAGAAGTTTGAGTTAGAAAAGAAAGCATTCATGATTCTCACACAAGCTCTTCACAAAGACATTTACCACCAGTTTGTTTACTGCACGACTACTAAAAGCTTGTGGGATATGCTCACGTTACGTTGTGAAGGAAATGCTCAATCTAGAAAGATCAAGCAAGAATTACTGAAGAAAGAGTTTGAAGGATTCACGTGTTTGGAGAATGAGACTTTGGCAGAGTTATCTACAAGGTTCCATCACTTGTTGAGCGAGATGTTTGCTTTTAAAGTCACTGCCACTCCACAAGAATTGGTGAAGAGATTCGCTGATAGCTTACCAGCAAAGTGGAGCAGTTATCTTGAAATTCTCAAAGAAAATGGTGTTCTAGACACAATCACCGTTTATGAATTAATTCAAAGATTGGAGAATAAGGATGTAGAAGAAAAGCTTAAAGCAAAAAGAACACAAACTCCTCAAAATCCAGAAATGTACTTTGGGATTGCAGGAGGTATCAGTGGAGAAAAACCAGCTTCTCAACACGCGAAGCTTCAAACAGCTTTCATCTCAAGCACCGGACCTTCCACAACAGATCAGTTTGATCCTTCAGCATACACGATGATGTATTCAAGACCAGATGTGCAACCGAAAGCTCAGCAGCAACAACCGCAACAGCAAGGGTTTTATGGAAGCTCTTCAAACTTTCAAGCCACTTCCAATCCTAACACAGTCAGATTAGACACTTCCAACTTTTCCAAAGTCAGTGTCGAAGTAGCCAAGGAGCATATGGAGATGTTGAATACCTTGGTTAGTGCTTATAGTGGATTGATCGCAGGTCAGATTGGGAATATCAATCTAACCAATGAAGATTATCAGCAAGTGGATAAAGAAGAGTTTGAAATGATGGATATCAAATGGGCTCTTGCTAGTGCAATTCGAAGAGCAAAGGAGTTTATGGAAAGGACGGGGAGAACCAACTTGGAAAACAAGAAAGACACCAAGTATGGGTTCGACAAGCAAGCAGTCAAGTGCTTTAACTGTGGCGAACGGGGTCATTTCAAAAGGGAATGCACAAGACCAGCTTAGCATGGAAATCAAAATCCGTTCAGAAATCAAGGCAACCAGCAGAACCAGAACGGGAACAATGTTCGTACGTTGATACCTGTCAACAACCAAGGCCAAGCAGGGTCATCAAATGCCAACCGGGGGCTGGTGGTTCAAATAGATGAGGGTTGTGATTGGTCGCTTCAGCTTGGAGAAGGAGGAAATGGTGGAACAGCATGTTTTACTGAAGTCGTAAAGGATTTAAAGCACGCCAGTGGTGGAGAATCTTCCACCAATGGTGTTGCATCTTCTGAAGATGAAGAAAGTTCTGGTTATAGTGGAAGCTCAGATGAAGAATCCTCCACTTCAGGAAATGATCATGTGGATGAGACATCAAGTGCGTCAGTCGATGCAAACATTGATGAGCTTTTGGAAGAAGCTGCAGCAGGAATTGAAAGAAGATCTAATTTGATGGATCAAGCTGCTTACTCTTCGTCTTCTCTCCATTCAGCCTTTATGGCTAATGTCGACAGTTCATCAGGTCAGGTATGTGTCGATGAACCCACTGTAGTCAGCTGTGAAAAGTGTGATAGTTTAAATGTTAAATATGCAGAAAAGGAAAGTCAGTTTGAAATCACACACAAACACAATCAACAATTGATTGTAGATCTTGCTAAAGCAGCTGAAGCTAACGTGTTTTTAACCAGAAATGAAAAGGAATTTAAAACAACAATTGCGTCATTAAGACATGATGTTTCAGAATTACAAAAAGCTGTTTTACGAAAACAACATGCTAACAATGATCTTATAGACACAATTGAAAAGCAGATGGTAGAGTTGGCAACCGCTCGATGTGAATGTGAAACAATCAAGCAGAAATTGGAAAGTTATTCCAATTCCCGCTATGTATTGGATCACATTATTGATGTTCAAAAGAAAAAGGGGGATAAGAAGTGTATGGGATTCAAATCATGTCCTCCCCCAATGAATCACAATTACTCCAAATTGCCTGATGACGAGGATATGCCCCGTTTTGAACCTACTGTGCCACTCGGTCTAGATGACTTTGCAGCAGGCCTCGGGTTCACAACTGGTACATCATCCTCGGGTCAATCAGAATCTGAGAAAAGTGTGACAGATTCATCGTGTGTTAAGGAACAGAGTCCTCCCGTTGTTGAGGACACTGATTCTTCGGATGATGAATCTGATGAAATTGTGAACCAACAGTCTAACTCGGTTACAACAGATATTCCAATCGAGAATCACATCCTGTGTGATCCACCAGTGAAACCGAGTAAGACTGAAATGTGAAAAGAAATGGAGTCGCTTGTATCTAGTTGTGAAGGGAATAACTTGTTGTACACGCTCAAAGGAGATAGCAAAATCTACTCTAACAAAGATTTTCCAATTAAAAATAATTGAGCAAATTTTTGAAGGATGCACTGATAAGTTTTTGGGGAACAAAAGTAGCAAAGTTACCGTCACTCAATGTGATCCAATTCCGTGTGAACAAATTAGAAAACAATACGGAAACCAAAAACTACAAGTTGAGCGAAAACAACAAGTCAATTCCGGAAAAGGTAAGGTACAGGGAAAGAAGGCTCAGAACAAGAATTTTCAAGCACCTAAGGTTCAACAACAATGGGTGCAAAACAAAAGAGCTCCTGTTAAGAAAAGAGAACCGAAAGTGAACTTTGTTGGATCCACGGGTTCAGATAAACTTGAAACATTTCAGGATAAATCTAACATTGATTTTGTAAAACAAGTTAGAATTTTAAAACGAAATGATCAGAATAACTACACCCAACACACCAACGGAGGTGATTTAGGTCCAAGCACGTCTAGATCACAAAGTTCATTGTCTGGTTCTCCGTCTGATCATCAACATGTTTCTCCGAGGTTTGTAGAGCGGAGAATGTGTTTTGAGTGTGGCACAATTGGGCATATTGTAAGATACTGCCCATACCTGCAAAAGTTGAAGGCAAAAACAAGTGCTCCCCAAGAAACCAATAACCAAAAACGATCATTTTCCCCGAAACAAGACCCACGTGTCTTGAAAGAAAGGGAAAAGAAGTTAAAACAAAAGAATCAAAAGGTAATTGAAAAGGCCTTAAAATCAGAGGTCAAAGAAGAAAAACCTGTTCAAGCAAAACCTAAAACTGTAAAACCAGTAAATGCTAAAACAATTAATACAAATACTGGTAAAGGACAAACAGCTTGGAAACAAAAACAGGTAATTCAGTCAGGGGGAGCACCACAGGTTCTTTTTCCTAATCATCAAGTGATTGAGATCACTTTTCTTGATGATCAAGGACGACCCAAGTCCACAAAGGCTTGGGTCCCTCTCTCCAACTAATTTTTGAGTGAGTGTGTAGGATATTCCAGGAGGAACTTTCGATAGTCGTAAGATTGTTGATAGTGGAGCGTCCTTGCACAAGATAGGCGACATAAGAAATTGTTGCCTTTGATGGAGAGAAAAAGCAAGGGAAAAAGAAATGTCTGATGAAGGAAATTGGAAACTTCGACAAAATGAAAATCATTTCAAAAGTGTGATTGTTAAAGGCTTTAATCGGGTCCCCGGGATAGATTCAAATCAAAATGTACGCACCTGCAGCACGTCTGAAGTTCAACAATCTATAAGATGAACGTGCAGTGTACATTTCTTCGTGGTGTGATTGAAGAAAATGTGTTTGTTGAACAAACCAACCGGGTGTGCGGATGCCTTGGCATGGGTTGAACAACCGCACACTACTTCACAAGAGAAAGACAAAAACCTTCGCTGGTGCAATGTGGAAGACCAGCCGGACCCAAAGGTTTCTGATCTTGTTGCTGTGAAGAGATTTCTAAGTAGCTACAAAATCGACTTTGAAATCCACACCGGGTGGATATCCAGTTTGGGAGAGCACTCAGATTCCTTGCAATGCACGAAGCAGTTGCAGGATATGGTTTTAAATTTCTAATCTCTCTTTTACTTGTCGATATTTAAGCTGCTTTATGAATTATTATTATCTCGTACAGCACTCTTTGGCCAGACAATGTTGTCATGGTCCGCACCGCTTACCGACATGCCAACTCATTTTTTCCAAAATTCGATAAATCATTTCTGATTCAAAATTAATTTTGGTAAACGGCATTGATTTAACCAACATCGGAAAATCATTTTTGTAAATACCTTTGTGCTTTAAATTTTATCTTAGTTTATTGATTTTAGGGGGAGTAAATCCAATTTCGAAAATCCAAAAACATCGAAAAATTTCAAAAACACAAAAACAATAGAAAAACAAAAATGAGTTTCCTGGCGAGCAAAAGAGAAAATGATAGCACATCAGTGGTCTGTCCAAACCTCTTTAAACCTTAAATGCAAAACGATAAGCAGCTCTATATAAGATGTATCGGTAGGCTCACAATCATTTTAAAGTGTGCAGGGTGATATAAATCTTAAATCGACTGAAGACTGGGTGGGAACCATTCATTGGCATATGGTCTTAGTACCGAAATTTCATTTGAGAGATTGCCGAGGTTCTGAGATATTCGGTCTTTATGCTGCTTATCATCTGGGTATCATGGTTGTATCTTTTACCGAAAATTAACGGGGACGCAAGTCTAGATCTTCCATGATACCATACATACGTGTACATACTGCATACGACCTCAATAAGTGATCAACAATCACATGTCCAAATCAAATAAGTGATAATATATCACAAATTCTTTCCGGGAGTCAAGTTCGTCTCTCTGCTGTACGAAAGTACTGACCTGTTCACGGACTTGCTCCTGTGCCCTCATGCATATGAAAATCAAGTTCCTCATCAATAAGTGATTCTATCACATAGGGCTTGTTTTCAAATCAAAATAAGTGAGAATCTCACATCATATACGGTCAAACAGATGATAATCGGTATACTCACCGGTAAGATGAATCCTCGTGCATACCTTGATACGGGAATGTGTCGTGATGTGGATGAACACCGGTCGGTAAGTATAAATTATACCTTAACGTATCCCCTCGCCATGATTACAAATGATAAGTTGAGCTTATGTGGACAACAATACCGATAATTGTTATAGGATGCTTATCTTAATGTTAACTAATTGAAAAACAAGAGCGTTTTGGCATGACCGTACACTGATATGATTCTCTTACCCTCGAAACTCGCAAAAAGAATGTCTGTAAATATTTATTTAATGTTTCCTGTTTATGCATCTTTGTATATATTTATTTATTGCTTTCCGTCTTTACATTTGAAAAATGAAAATTTCAAAAAGATTTTAGGTGTGTTTTAATTTAAACTTTATAAAATCCAAAAAGATTTTTCTTCTAGTTTATTTTTGATTGACCGATGTTGGAACTCGAGTCTATCCTACCCAAAATCCTGATCGTAAGCTGGAAAACAATTGCATCTTCATAAACAGTCGAAGTTAACGAGTTTTGAAAGTTATAGGATTAAAATGAATATTTTTCTAAACTTTCAAACTGCTGTCGGTTGGTGTTTGATTGAGATTTAATCTCATATGTGTCGTTAGTTTAAATGTTAACTATATTCCAACCGGTTGTTCTCATTATGCGTTTAGCTTTCTTGCATGTGCAGATGCTAAAGGCGAGGAGAACATGTTCGATGAAAAGCTTTGGAATGAAGACACGAAGTGGAGGCACTCAAAGGATAAAATGATCGAGTTGCCGCTGTCCCTTCATCAACACCACAAGGATCTGAAGAATTGACAAGTCAAAAGATTCACGAGCATGATTCAATGGAGAGTTCAATCTAAGGGGGAGTTATTGACACACTACCTAAGTTAAATGGGGAGTTTGTTGATATACTTTCTACTTACGACGCGTGAAGACTTTGAAGATCCTCCGACATGAAAGTCACAGAAGACGAACCATCACGAGTAGCGTCCAAGGGGGAGTTTGTTGATACACTTTGTGTGGACGCGACTCGGCTCGGTTCGACTCGGCCTTGAAGACTTGAAGACACGAAGATCGAGACAAAGCTACAGCCAAGGGGGAGTTTGTTGGTGCACTTGTGTCTGTACTTTGTCTGTATTTCGTCATGATACAAAACGATGTCTTTAATGTAAGGTTGATGTAAGTTTGACCAAGTCAACCATCCTCCTCGTTTGACTTGACCAAACAGTTAGAAAAATGTTGTAAGCTGGTTGTGTCGAAGGATGTGTCATCGAAGGATTGTTTTATATCCTTCGATGAGCTCGAAAGATGAGTTCGAAACATAAACCTTCGATGGATGAACTCGAAGGATATCTCGAAGGATATCATCCTTCGAGGTATTTGTGAATCTTTCGATGGCTTTCTGGTCGACAGATGATCTTTCGATCAATCTGTCTGATCCTTCGACCAGACCTGCTGTGTCGGGTATATATACCCATGTAGTGTGTTGTGTGAAATATAGAGACAGTGAGACAGAAGAGAGAAAAGAGAACACACACGAGAGAACTTTGAGAGTTTGCAGAATACATCTGTGAACATTGGGCTTGTAACCGAACCTTTCATACGCATTAATACAAGTGGTGTTAATCGTTGAATGTTGTGTGTTGTGTTTGTGCTTGTTCTCGTATAAAATCTCGGTTGCATGCTAGCTTGGATTCCGCACTCGCTAGTGTGTTTGATATAACAAGGATAAGGTTTTATCTCATCCTCGAGAGGGACCTACAAATACCCTGTATCGTAGTAGCACTTTTAGAATTGTTTCTACTATAACTCAGAGTA
Organism: Helianthus tuberosus; assembly: GCA_030545235.1. Taxonomy (NCBI): domain Eukaryota; kingdom Viridiplantae; phylum Streptophyta; class Magnoliopsida; order Asterales; family Asteraceae; genus Helianthus; species Helianthus tuberosus. The sequence goes on from CM060436.1 coordinate 38,149,188, forward strand.
CGAATTGAATTTGAACGTCGAAAAAACGCACAATTGCAAGTCCCACTGCCCTATATTTATATCTGAAAAATGGTCCCTCCCGCGTGTCGCGACAGGGACACATGCACCTGTCACGTGGCGCGGGGCATACACTTTTAACATAAGGTTGCCGCGTGTCCAACTAGCTTGTATGAGTCGACGGAATATTAAATTTCGATTTCTACAGCGAGATATATGGATAATCGTCGAGTAAGGAATACCCCCCTGAGTTTTAGGGGCCCTGATCCTGATTCTGATTTTTCTGAAAAATTTAGGGTTTATGTAGAATTACTTGAGTATCTCAATTAGAGTTTCTTAGTGAATAAAATAATAATAATAATAATAAAATATAATAGTTTTGGTGAGAGTTGTTATGGTTTGGGACATTTTTGAATATAATTATATCATAAAGAAAAAAGGAATAAAATAGTGAGAAAAGAGAATGGACCTAATTTGTAACTTTAGGGTTCAACTAGAAAACCTCCTGGTATAAATTTTGGGTATAACTTCTGAGCTATATATATAAAAATATATATTTGTAATTGTGTTAAGTATAGTACCCCTAATTCAACCTTGTCCCGAAGTCCCGAGACAGAATCCCAACAACTTAGTCGGGCAGAGCCCTGACATAAGGTATGAGGCTCAGATCAATCGGAAAGGGTAGCGTTAATCGGGAGTTAAAACACTTATAATGGGACAAGGCTTTATTATTATTAGTGAAATAAATAAGAAAAGGAATATATATATTTAGGCGAGATGGAGAGAGAAATAAATGAACAAAATTTCTTGACTGCTATGTATTCTATATATATAGCTAGTTAGATAACTTCATTGTTAAGCTGCATTTATTTTCAAATTGATTGGAAGGATACACGTATCACTTTATCCTTTACTAGTGCTAATTCCCGCGAATTTCGCGGTGTTGAAAAATGATATGTTTCTTACTTTTAGAAAAAAAAAATTACATTACTGATCATAAAGAAACTGTACGCGTGAACTTACTATGGAAATCTGAAGTTGAAGATTAAAGCACCACCTCCTGGGAACCAACACCACACAAACAACAATATCTAAAGCGTTTTTCAATTTTAATGTTATAAATAAATTAGACTAAAATATTTAAAATTAACAGTTTGCAGAAGATTGAATAATAAAACGATACAGTTATATAATATATGAATATTTCTTATAACTGAAATTACAAATTACATTGCATATAACAATAAAAAATTGAAAATTTGTATACATGTGAAATTACATTGCACATCACACGAATTTATTTCCCAATGTGTGATGTCCCGCCGTTTTTTACATATTCTTTTGCATTTTCCATTATGGATTCGGTCTGCGGACATGTACTCGTCTAACAATTAATCAGATAATATAAATGATTAGAGCAATCAAATGAAAGCATAAGCCAATAACGTAGTAAGCTTAAAACTTTAATGAGAGTGGGGTCATAAACATTCAAATACACATGAACATTTTCACTCTTCTTCTTTGTAGGAGTTATCCAACAAAACATCTTGGTTCCACCGTATATTTATTTGACCAAAATATGAAAGTCTCACATAAATTCCACCAAAAATCCAATCGTTGTTTTTGTCCGAAATGATGTTGCAGTATCCTTTTACAACACCTACCTTTCCTATAGAAATAACTGCCTGCATTTAGTTTTGAGTATTAAAACTAAAAAAAGTGAGATGAGCTATGTCTATCAAATAATCAAAAGAAAATAACAAATTGTAGATAAATATTTTTTTAAAGGCAAAGGAGATTTCATTCAAAAAAAAAAAAGAACCTACAGCAAATTGCTATAGAAACCTTGTTGTACATCAAGTTCAAAACAGATTACAATGCAAAGCTACAACTATAGAACAACAAAAAGGTTAGTAAAAAGAAAGAGAAAGTTAATAAATAAGAACATAAAATACAATAACATAACATAACTCAAAGGTTGATATTAGGATATCTCCATGTGTGCAAGATGCCCAGTTCAAGAGCTATAGATTCAATTGAATACCAAATATGAGACTGCTTATAATATTATTAATGATTATCCAAAATTCAACCAATCTATCTTTCATACTTCATAGTTCGTAGATCGTAAAACAATGAAAATCAATTTTAAGCCAAGAATTGACTTACCTTGAAACCATCCACCGAACCCCAGATCTCCGAAATCATCATGTGCAGTATGCTTCTTCAATGAACCCTAGTTTGGCAACCACCACACAACCCAAAGACGTTATTGATGAATGCATATTACTGAATTAGGATTCTGTTCATTTTAATACTGATGCATTTTATTAAAATTAAGAAGAGCTCAGGCATACCGATTCACCGACTATTGTTGGTATGGTAGCCAATGCAGATGCAACCTGTATTCTTATCTTGAAAATAGAAGAATCACATTATGTTTTATATCCAAGTGAAAACAGAAAATAATACATTGAAAGAAATTATAAAGCAAGAGAATTCAAGTAATAAAAATATAGAATTTTGATGTTGATTACCTTAGCGACATCCCTTGTAAGTCGAAGAGAAGAATCGATTAACAAAGAAACCTTCTTAGAGCACTCCATCAATTCTGTCACATTAAAGATGAATTAAGATAATTGAAAAAGGAATGAATAAACGGATGAAACACATTAATGATTTACATCCAAATTTAAATTTAAAATAAAGATTGACTTCCAAATTTAAAATTAAACACATTAATGGCAAACTTTCAAATTTAAATTTAAAATAATGATTGACTTCCAAATTGAAAATTTAAAATAAAAAACAATGATGGTTTACATTAAAATTTAAATTTAAAATAATGATTGACTTCAAAATTCAAAATTTAAATTTTAAAATCAGAAAATCAATTCACTAATATCCAATCCCGTAAATCAAGCAAACTTATTAGGAAAGTATAACCTTGCCAAGCAAACCCAACCGACATGGTACCAATCCCTACATTTTTTTACCAGAATATCATACTTATTACCTACAATTTTTAACATCTTATTACCAGAATCTCATACAAAGTTTGACATGGAAATTAGTAGTAAACATTAAAATCAAATGTCTGACTAAATATATTACGTAATGTGAACAAATTATGAGAAAAATATCAGTATAACTTGTGAAGTAAGAACCCTAAGGATGAAATTAGGGCATATTGAAGTAAAAGCATAAAAACACTAAAAGCAAGAATACAATTGAATCAGATAAAGAGGACTAACATAACACCAAACCGATTAGAAAGACTAATTAATACCTTTTTGAAAGAAGTTCTCACAAAAAAGGTAAGGTCCATTGTTACTTAGTATTTTGCTGTACCTTTTAGTGCTATTAAGGAGAATCACTACAGAGAAAGAGGTATACTCATACAATTTCTCAAAAATCTAACTAAAACGCATTCAAAACAAATCAAAATCTACAATATCAACAACAAAATCTTAATAATGGATAAATTAGGGGTTCTTACCTGGGTGTGGATGACATTTGATTGACAAAATAGAAAAGCGATCGAAGACGAAGAAACCTAATTACCAACGAACACAAATAAAAAAAATAAACAATTAAATGAAGACTGAATGTTAAAGAATCATAAAAATCACTATGGTTTATAGAAATACTTATTTTTTATAATTAAAAGTATTCATTAAAAATCAACATGACTTCCTATAAAGAATGACCCCATTAGTGATCATACAAAAATAATTCAATATTCATTTAATATTAAAGTACCTCCATGAAGTTTCTGAAATATAGCCACAAATATTACACAACCAAGCAATGAACACAACATATCAAAAAGAGAAGTTTCTTCCTCATTACTCTGCATATACTAAACACATATTAAAACAGAACATTAACTATTACTTTAGAGATCACTGTAGACAAATTATAATGGTTTTTTTTTTTATCATAGAACATCAAACCTATTGGGCAAATCACTGATCAGATTTTTTTTAAACCATATTCCTTACTTCCTCAAAATCATTTAGTAATATGAGCAAAATCAAAGAGCCTAATTATTGAACAAACATCATATAACCCAATTGACAGATTCAAGTTTATAAAATCAAATAACTCAATCTGAATATGCAGATTCAATAAATATAAGAAAATAATAACTAAAACAACTTTGTGTGAAAAAAAAATGCAGTTGGCAAAGTAACTGGTCAAAAAATGCTTATAACATATAATATGATGATCTGTTCGCTGGTACACACACAATCGAACATAAATATTGAAGAAAAAGAAACATTTTTTTACCTGTTTATTCTTTTTCATTGTAGACGAACACAAATCGGAAGATCGAGGGAATGAATCATCAAAAAGAGAATTAAAACAAAGTTAGACAAAATCAGTATTGTATAATCGATGTAAATAAGGAAAATATGATTACCTGTTTGTGGATCTTTCAAGTTGTAACATAATCAAAAAGAAAAGGATAAATGATCTTCACGTCATTGAGGATTTCCAGCCGATGGAGATCTAGAAGGAGAGCGTTGGAGATTGGAGCGAAGGAGGGTGGCGATGAGTTCTAAAGAAAGATCTATGCGGAGTTCTAAAGAGCGGAGGGAAACAGGAGTAGGGAATCTAGGGATTGAGGAGGCGATGGGAAGAGAGAGACGTATGTGGAAGGAGACAGAGGAGAAACCCTAGTTTATGTGAATGAAAGGTAAGAGGCCGGGTTATAACCTTTAAATACGTAACACACATATGACCCGAAAATCATAAACGGGTCCGCGTCCAACCGAGTGTATTGGTATGAGACTGCCACGTGTCATTGTGTAGGCTAAAAAATGCCATGTGTCATAGGAACCCTAGATAAATGCCATGTGGCCCCTAGGTATGTCTTTTATTAGGTAGGATAGATTTAATTCAATTGAAATATGACTAGTATATGTAGATAAGATTCAATGTAAGTTTTGATATTTTAATGTACATGTACATAACTTTATTTAACTATTATATATATATATATATATATATATACTAGGCTAGAACCCCGTGTATTACACGGGATTGAATAAATGAATTTTATATACTAAATAAAAACAATATATTTTTAAAAACCTCTTTTATTACATGTGTTGAGTAATATAATTTTATATATTAAATAATAAAAAAGTTATATCTTGGTTTGAATAAATGTAATTTTGTATACCAAATAATAAAAAAGTTATGTTTTTAAAAATCCATGTGTATTCACGGGTGGAAGAAATGTAAATTTAAATATTAAATAATAAAAAAGTTATATTTTAAAAAAACTCCGTGTATTGTACGGGTTGAATACATCTAATTTTATATAGCAAACAATAAAAAAAGTTATATCTTAAAAAACCCTGTGTATTTTTAAATTAGGTTGTACTATTTTAAATTTTTGGTTTGATAAATAAGTTGTTTAATAAAATTTCTCATATTTAACAATAATAACATTAACAATAAATAATATGCATGTTTATCTCTCATAGTTAACAATAATAACATTAACAATAAATAATATGCATGTGTTAAGTGAAACAATACTTTTTACTTTAGTTAAGACTTTACGATTTAAAGTTAAGTTTATTAATTTAGAGTTGATAAGATTTATGTTAATTTAATTAATATTTCATATTTTAAATTAAATAATTATTATCTACAATTAAGGATGATATAAAGTAATGACTTGTATAAGAAACATTACAAAACCATCTTTGAAAAAACGTGTGTATTTCTCCTCTTATTTCAAATCACTTTGTGATTTGTTTTTAGTTTAACTTATATAATGGATAACATACACAAACTCATAGTTTAGATAAGACTTTACAATTTGAAGTTAAGTTTATTTATTTAGAGTTTATAAGATTTATATTAATTTAATATTAATAATTTAAATTAAATAATTATTATCTATAATTAAAGATGATTAAAGGTACAACCCCATAATATTGATTATTGAATAATCACGATTCAAAAGTGATAAGACTTTTTTTATTGAGATAAAATATATATTAAAGAAGGTATAAACATATTATATCTTAACTCCTTAAAATCTGTTTAAAATATAATTATTTATGTATTTCTTACTCTTTACCCTTAACCACAACACATTGACAATAAAAATTTGTATTAGATTAGATTTTAGATTTGATTAAATATTATTAATAATAAAAAAATGTATTAATTTAGATTAAATATTATTATTAATTTTATTCAATTAAATGAGATAATGACAAGTGTCTCAAAACAGGTTTCTTTTATTATATAGTATAGATATTCTAAAAATGAGACACGAAGAAAATTTACATGCACAAAATTTCGAAATTTATGATTTTATGTTTTGATTTATTTTATTTAATATATATTATAATTAATTTAACTGCTTTACTTATTTGGCGTGTATAACTTCTAAAACATAACGTTTTATAAAACAATGAATATGTTTTTAGAACGAGAATATTTTTGTCTACATTTGGGTCTAAGTTTCATTAAAATAGAGTAGATTCAAAATACAATGTATTTTTATAATTTAATTATTATACGGTTCCTAGGCCCGTCTAGGTATTTCATATTTCTAATAGTTAACTTACCCATAGACTACCCGTCTAATAATATAAGTTTTTATAGACTTTTATTTTATTAGAAATGTTACTCATATACAGGTCAATTTAATATAATATTTCAACCAACTATATAAAATAGTGTTTAAAACTATTTGGGTTAAATATTTATATTAAAAATAAACTAGTTATTAGTTACTAGTGGTTAATAAATTTAACCAAACCTATAATTCTTGTATAAAAATAGGGATGTTACACTACACCTAATACAAGTCAATAACTTCTTTTTGTCGAGTTCTATTACTACGTAGTAACGCCCTACCCTGTGCAATACGAGACATGTACATTGTCTCCCATTCCACAGCTTCCATACTTCGGTATATATTCCAAAGTCCATTTGGTACTGGCATCGGACTATCATCCGCTAACTTAACCATGATGAAATGGCCATTTTCGACATAAGCAATCGTTAAAATGGAATGGTTCGGGTAAACCTGCGGTCCATCGAACATCGGGAAGTAAGTTTGACAAACACCGTTGCTTAAATGTTGAACAATCACCCCAAATTTTTGAGCCACCAACAACCCTGTGTAGGGCAACACCATCCAGCATGCCATAGGTGCAAGTTCAACATTTAACCAATTTATCGATCGATACACATTTTCGTAACATCCCTTGTCCAATGATTCGAGTATATGCCCCCAACGCTTTTTGTTAATGAACATCTCGTCGAGTAGCTCTTGGCGGGCCCACTTCCACTGTTTCTGGTCATACCTCAAACCCATAGCTATGGATCGAAACCCACAGTTACCGTCCGGCTGGGCATCTTCGATATGTGTTATGTATCTCCGATAGCTAGATGGAAGCCAATCCTTAAAACGCTCGATCATGTTTTTGTACCTATAATTGGCAAAAAAATAAAAAAACTAAAAAATATTAAAAAATAAAAAATTGAAAAAGAATTCTAAATATATGTATGTATATACGTATGTACCTGTGCCCGGCCAACAGTGGAAAGTCTTTATCTATAATCGGAAGTGTATTTTTCTTCTTTGCTTTTCTTTGAACGACTACGTCGCACATTTGGCTTTTGAGTGTAGTCGTTCCTCTGTGATTCGGGTTGTTTATCTTTACGTCTCGCAAGGTCTTCATTCTTTTGTTGTTTTGCTTTCGTAGTTGGGCGGCCCCGGGTATCTTGTTGTACCTCAGGCGGTTGATGGTCAGTCATACTTGGATTCAACACCGCTTTCATCTTCGACAACATACTTTTTAACACTAGAGGTGGCTGCGTATGTAGTTGCTGTGTGAGTTTATCCATTTCCGCCTGAATATTACACTCGTCTTGATTAAGTTTTTCTGTCGAAAAATCAAGTTTTGTCCAGAATTTGTCTATCGCGGCAAGTGGAATTTTGCAACCTGTTTTTCAAGAATCGTTGTCAAAACATGAAGTATAATGATGATTATATTCTATGGATCGAAGCATATGTTATAGTTGTTATGTTACCTGTATTTTCCCACCACTCCATCTGACAAGCACATGGCAACCCACAACCCGTAGAAAGTTGGTTGCCACAAATCCCCCCCTCCTACCCTCAACGCATGTAGCTTCTTCATCTCGACAACCAATAACTCTAAGGCTTTTTGGGAAACATTACCGCGTAGGTTGTAAAAAAATGGAAATCTGCGGTCCCCCATTTGCACGGACCTGCTCTCCTGAAAACTAAGTTTTATTTGTATCTTTTGTGACTCTACAACTTTGCCAACAAGACACACAAGTCTATGGAGCGAGTTATTTGGCCCTTTAATGTATCTCTTAAACTTAGAATGCTGGCTTTCAACTCTATTGGTTGTATGTTGACCAAAATTGGGGACTGTGTTAGTCCAAGCTGAAACGAACTTTTCTTTATAATCTTTCAGCCACACATCATACAAAAAATCCATAACATCTGAGAAAAAATTGAATACAATGATTTGTAATGTTTGTATGTATATATGTATGGATGAATGTATGTAAACTAATATAATATATACCTGATCGTTCGTCGTTAATCAGTCGCGTGAAAAGCCGCTCAAAGTTATAATTGTATAGCGTCGGAGTGGGAGAACTACACAGTCGAGACCAAGAAAGCTTGAATATTTTCCAGTCTTCATCCATAAATTTTGCCCAACAGTGTTTTAGAATATTCTGTGAGATGTGCCACCTACATAGCAATTTGGAAGCTTTTGGGAATACTTTATCGCAAGCATTCATCAAAGCTTGATCCCTATCTGTTACAATTACACGTGGCTCCATGCAATCTACCAATAATTCTTTGAGCTTCTCCAGGACCCATAAGAAGTTATCTTTTTTTTTTCTTTAGAGACAAACGCATGAGCCACACAAAAAGACTTGTGTGTCGATGTCACACTCACAACTTGAATAAACGGAAGCTTATACTCATTCGTCTTGTAGGTAGCATCAATCATCAACACATGTGGGAATGCACGCCACATGTTGTACGAGTCTGAATGAACGAAAAAAACCTCCTCGACCGCGTTTGTGGAGGGATTCACTCTGGTTAAATAAATGTACCTTTCTTCTTGCAACATGCTCTCCAATATCTGCATTGGAGTTCGATCGCCGTGCATTTTGAGTTTAATCTTTTTAATCATGTTTTGTACGTCTTGTAGAATGCACACGCTATGTGGGTACTGTTTTCTTATGGTTAAATGTATATTTGTAGGCTCCATGTTTTGCAGATAAAGTATCTCCACCAGTGATTCTTCGTCCGGGCTCAGTCTTCTAGCAAACGCGTGGCCCTCGAAAAATTTAGCAGGCTCATGGTTGTGAATGTTTTTCTTCTCCACAAGGCTCCAATTACCACTACTTGAGTCTAGTTTCCCTATCAGACTAAAAGGACAGCCAACCTTTTTGCTACCGGAACGCCGAACTGTTTCTTTACTTTTGGGTTCGCCGCCACGATCGCATTGTAACCATATCTTCACTGTCCTTCCTGACGAACCTTCGCCTTTTGTTATCGTTCGTTGGGTCACAATGACGTAACCTTTCGCAACTTCTCTTTTGTATACCCAATTCTTCAATTCTTCAAGTGACCCAAATACCTCAAAAAAAAGGTTCATTAGAAACCCACATAAATGAAATTAATATATTAATTTGTCGAAAAAACAATAAAAAAACTCGGGTTCAACATCGGGTTCGGGTTAATATGTATGACACATTTTTGGGTTTGTATGAAATTTCGTGTCATACATTTTCTACTTTTAATCAGTATACATGCCTCGTTCGTGTTCGTTCGGTTCATTTACAAGCCTAAGTAATCTATTTTTAACAAAATATTTCACCAGAACATATATAATATTTCACCAAAATGATAACGAAATCGGGTTAATATGTATGACACAATTTTTGGGTCGGGTTCGGGTTAAGGTCGGGACGGGTCAAACATTTTCTAGATTTCTCCTACCTAATAAAAATTATATATAACGAATAACATGTATACAAAATCATTTTTTTCACTCTAAAATTATATCAACATTATATAACACGAATAACACGTAATTAACGGTTATGTCATACTTTTTTTTGTTTTTTTTCTCGTCATTAGCACCTTCCTCGTTAGCACGTTCGTCGACGTGAACACCTTTCTCGTTAGCAGGTTCGTCGTCGTCAACACCCTCCTCAAAGTGCATTACACCTTCCTCGATTTCGTTATCATTTTCCTCAAAGTCCTTAGCACATTCCTCGACTTCGTTATCATTTTCCTCAAAGTCGTTAGCACTTTCTTCGACTTCGTTATCATTTTCCTCATACTCCTTAGCACCTTCCTCATACTCTAACTTGTGTTGGTTTTCCGTATACGAATGGTAAGTCCCGTCTTCGTGTCGCGGATAACTTTGGGCAATGTAAGATGGTTCCCCCTCATCTACAAACACCTGGTTCAAGTCAGGTACCACGGGTCGCACACCCCCGTCATCACAACGAGGCATGGACACAACCTCCTCCTCACCTCGATCAATGCCGGAAAACCAAACGCTTTCGGAGACGTATGACTGGTTCGAATCTTCGCCAAAAATATTACCAATGTCCCAAAACGACATATTTATGCTTCACGGTCTCAACCAACTTTTTTATTTAAGAATTTTCATCATTTTATAGGTATTTTGTGAGTTTGAAAAATTTTGAGTCAAATAAATCCCGTATGCTTGGGTAAATAAACATTTTTGGTCGATAAGGGTCGTATAGCTCGATAAGGGTCATATGGGTCACTTTCACGCTTTTTCAAACTGAACTCCTTTCATGTCAGTAATTATACCTTAAATTCATCAAAAGTCGTGCCGATAAGCCTCTCATTGCTCAATGAGAGGCGTATAGGGTTTAATGCTCCACCTACCACAACCTTATACGCCTCTCATAGGGCAATGAGAGGCTTCTCAAAACCCTTTTTCTGGTACATTAATTGCTTTCACACTATATACTCCCCTTATTGCCCTATATGCCACCTCTGGGGGACGTGCACTTAAAAAGTAGGGATGTATCAATTCCCTCACCAAAAAAAATTCAATTCAGATGTAACACCCGTTCTTATAAATCAAGGTTTAGCGTATTATTTACGAAAACAATCATGTAATTAAGATTACATATCCATCGGAAAAACGGGTTTACTAAAACCTTTTACAATTTAAAAGTTTAGAACAAAATGTAATTAAGTTCGTCACTTAAAAGAAACAATGAAACGACATTCGTCATTTAACATAATAACGATACATAGTGCGGAAGCTTATTTCGTGATCGTGTTCGGTTCTTGCTCGTCACTTGATCTTCATCCGGGCACTCACGGCAATCACCTATGATCAAAACCAACTTAAAAGTTAGTTTTGATAGTCAAATATGAAGTTCAAACAAGTACAGGGGTTAAATATGAAGTCCAAACAAGTACAGGGGTTAAATATGACAAAAAATAACATTTTTCCAAGTTTGGGGGCGTCGCGTGACGCCAAGGGGCGTCGCGTGACGCTAGGCCCCCTTTTCAGCAGAATGTTGCTGCATATTCCATGTACGATCTGATTTCACGGAAACGGCCATAACTTCTTCGTTATTGATCCGTTTTACCCGATTCTTTTTCCTACGCGTCCGTAATTTAATTCTCCATATTATGGAGTTAAAATCCAACAACCTTCATAATAAAATTTCAGACTTTTAAGTCTTAGGCTTATCGCCCTTTTACCAAATTTTGACCCGTTTATGCATTTTATCAAACGAACATATTTGTTTGATTCCTACATCACCTACACTTCTCAAATTGTTATTAACTACCATTTAGGTTCTAATCACAAGTTTATTTCACAATTTAAACCCGTTTTCGCTCGTATGCTTACTTTGACCCGTTAAGGGTATTTAAGCATTTTCGAGCCTAAAATCGCTCTCGATTGTTTCTAGCATTTCATCACCACATTTCTTAGCCTAAAATCTCCCACCACAATTGTGTTTATGGCGGTTTGATGTGGTGAACTATATAAACCAAATTTTACCTCTTGATTCATTATTTTACGGCAAAAACTCAAATAGTACCGTTTGACTAATATAATACTTCTTTCAACCTCTATACTTAATCTAAGTATTTACTAAATCATAAAACTTGTTTCCAAACAACCTTTAAAGGTTGTTTGTTCGAATTAGCTAACAAGGGCGTTTTGGTCACATTTAATCCTTCATTTTTACGATAAAGGACTTCCACTAATATTTGACCAAATTGCACTTCTTACTACAACTTATTTGTGCGTACCTGGCTCGGATCAACGTATAGACCCGTTTATACCTCGCATTTATTAACCAATATTCTATAGCGTCACAATTATCCCAGAATTGCTACTCGTTCCTGTTTACATATGACTTGACAACCAAGATTAGTCATTATTGTCAAATGGTGTTATCATCACCATTTGACCCGTTTGGCTCATACGACCAAACATTTAGATATGTAGTAAAACGAGGTTTTCAATTTCAAATTTACACATCCGGCCCACGTCGGATGTTACCACTTGACCCCTCCTTTTCTCTTTAACTCATTTCTTACAAATTTGACTCGTTCGGCTTACGCCATGGGTGCCCATTTTATTGTCAATTTACATTAGTCGACACTTGACTAAATTTCCATTTTTTTTACCCCTTTTCTCAATATTAGATTACACTACGCGGTAATCTTATCAAAACTCATAATCTCTTAGTCATTACATGACCGATTTACCGATTTATCCTTTTTACCATAAACCATGGTTTTTATCATCTTTATATGTTCCGACTCGTACCAATCGCGTCGGAAACCATATTTTCATTCTTATCGTTATCGCATTTTTTTACTTGTAAAGTAAACAAGTATTCTACAAAAGTGTGTAAGTTTCACTTACCTTTCATCCGAATTACACTTTCCTTTTCATTCTTGATTCGTTCGACCCGCTTTCTCCTCAAGCTTCACCTAGCTTGTTAAGTGCCAACTATCATTCATTATTCACAAGGTTGTTAGATTAGTCATTCCAAATCATGACTTTCACACCTTATGATTCTTTGACTACTTTTCTTATTAAACTCAATCATAAATCATTGAGTTTAATTCTTGTATCAAGACTCACTTCTAAACAATTATGAACTCTTAACAAAATCCTTATTTTGTTCAAGTAGTTCATTCGTACGAGTTACTACGGTGTTTATAAACACCCTTACAACATTAATTTCATCAAATCAACTAAACCCATTTCATGGCAATTATGATCATATACTCAAACTTACAATTTGTTCAAGTATTTTGCTTCTACTATCAACTATGATGATTTTAAACATGTGTATATCATCATCTTCACTATATAATAAAAACCCACTTGTCTAAAAGTGGCAAATCACCAAATTACTCAAATCCTAGCAATTTTACTTCAAATTTCTACTTAGGGTTTGTTCCTAAGCAATCATACTTCATTAATTTGGCCATAGCCTCTATGATTCTTGCATAAATCGCATCATGCAAATTTAACAAATTTTCACAACTTCATGAATGTTAGAAATTCGACATACCTTACGATCCCCACGACTAGGTGATCGTTTCCATGTATTAAATTCCGAATTTGGCCTTCATTTGATCTTCCAATTTGAAGATTTTGTTGAAGAACTAGGGTTTGCTCCATGGAGCTCCCTCCTGGCTTCTCACGCACGCACACACACATATGTGTGTGTTTGTTTTATTTTTAAGTTTATAAAACCATTTGTAAGTTACCCGGCTTTGGTCCCTCGTGTTTGGTTAGTTATTAATTAGGTCACAACCTAATTATTTTCAACAATACTCTCACTTATTAACTAGGTTTAATATTCCTAGTTAACTTAGCGGGTTCGGGAATATTTATGACTAAGTTTATTTTAGGCCCCGTTAACTCGGGCCTTTTGTCCATTTTATTTCTTTAAAGCTTTTATTCATTTTTATTTATTATTAGGATTAATTATTTAAATCCTAATATTCCACCGGGTAAATTTTACCACTAACGGTACTTTACCCGTCTTTTAGTATTAACGGGGTTTAATTACCAAACCCGTTTTCGGGGTGTTACAAGTCTACCCCCCCTTAAAGAGGTTTCGTCCTCGAAACCTTTCTCACATAGTTCATTGAGTTCTAAACTGAATGCATTTGCCCTGAGTAATCTTTTAAGCATTACTCATACTTTAATCAATTGTTAGTATTACCAGAAAAGTATGATAGTAGCCTTTTTGGTTACCATTCATCTACGTATCTCATACGGCATAATGCGACTTGAAATAACGTAATTTCGTTATTTCTACTAGTTTAGTTAACTTAGCGATATCCATCGCTTTTATACATTATCGAACTCTTTATGAATCCGTTACTTTGACCCGTTTAAAGGTCTTTTAGTGAAATCTTTCACCTTTAGCAAACATTTCTTTTGTTTTCAATTTCATTTATTCGATTCAGTTATACCGAATCCATCGCTTACAAGCGACCAAAATTATTTAAATGACCTTAACCGGTCTCACTAACTAGACTTATTAGTCCAGTTACTTTTTACCGCTCGCCTGGTTATGATGTGATTTTACTTCACATTACATTTCCTAACTGTGATCGTGTCACATCACGCTTAGTTTGTATCAACCTTTCATTTTCGAAAATATCACTTTTCGAATGTATCATCTTGTGCCTATCACTGTCAAGACTTGAACCTTTCATGCTTACTATTCAAATTCCTATCAGAATTTATATTTGTAAAAACGTTATTTCTTACTAAAATCGAAGTTTTAGTTTTAGAATCTTCTCTTTAACTTTTGTCAATTATCCATACCAGGATATTGACAGTCCATCATTTATTCTTTTACAATCTTAGTTTTATGCGGGGATTCTCAACCGATTCCCTCGCTTTATCTAATTAACCCGTAGGTTTTATCACTTTGCCTTATAGGCTATTTCATTAGACTTTCATATCTTTAAGGCGAAGTTCTTATAACTTCTTTCTAATCATGACCCGTGGGTCGTTTTAGTCCCGTAGATCTTTCATTTGTTTATAACCCTAAAGGTTTTGTTGATCCCGTAGATCACTCTTTACTCATGTCATTCTTAAAATACATGTTTGGTGTCAAGGCACCCTGTTTTGTTCGAAGAATCGTTCGGTTTCAAGCTTAGGTCCCGTTAACCTTGATTGTAGTTTCATGGCTATAATTGTTTTCTTTCGGACAATTTTCCGATTTTATGACTTCTCACGTCATTTATGCGTCAGTTCTTCTTATGCTTACTGTTATTTGGTTTGCATATATTCTTATTTGGTTATATCCCATTACCGGGCTCATTATTCTCCTGCATTTAACGCTACCCTTATCTGGCTAGCGCTCGTTTGTGCCATTCGGCGTTATATTGTATTCATCCTGTTTGACCTATTAATGTGAAATCCATCACTTATAAACAATCAACTTTATTCTTTATTCAACCCATTCGACTTCGAATAGTTGAACATATTTACTCACAATTTCTATATACGAGGTTTGATAGTCATAACTCGTAACCCAAGTCCCTTTGATTTTTCAACCCGCGTTCACGTCTCTTGGTTTACGCATGTTTTTAATTCTTACCCATCAACCGGGTGTTTTACCGAAGTCGTTGTCATTGCAACCCTCCTGGTATGCATTAAGACCTCGCTTCATTTTTATATTCCGACTTTGCCCTTAAGTTTGATGTTTTACCAAAAACGACCCGTTAAGGGACATATTTGCATTTTCCGGGTTCGAGTGTAAGTACACTCCCTCCCAATACTTGTCTAAATCATTTTACATGCTTGCATTTCCTGGGTTCGAGTGTAAGTACACTCCCTCCCAATACTTGTCTAAATCATTTTACATGCTTCTTTATCCCTTCACTCGGGCTCATTATCCTAATGTAATACGCTTCCGTCGCTCGGTTGTGCGTTTACATTATTATCAAATATTTTGCTTATCTGATTCATTTGGGTACTTTTTAATTAGTCCCATTCACCCTGCCCTTACTACATCGGATGTAAACGTGTCCGCCATAAGAAGTTCATGGTACCATATGCCACTACTTACTTGGCCAGAGTAAGCGATTAACACATGACATACATGACCTTTTTATAGTTTTCACATCACGCCCTATGTAAGTAACGCCTCTATTTGTTTCTCTTGGAAACAATATCCCGAATACATTTTCTATTCGGGTTTTTCCAAGTTTTTAATCTACATATGCAACTTTCAATTTCTATGTATTTGTTGCATATTACTATTTGTGCGATTATTTAAAATGTGCACCTGGTAATGTTTGCCCCGACGGGCGTTCCTTGCCATTAACCTTGTTCGCGGTCGTTACGCGATTTAGTCCTTGGTGAGCATGCTCCTCTTGTCATACTTCGGACCGTTCCATCATCATATCCACAATTCGTTTGACTCTCGTCGTCTTCAAACGCGAGTGTCCTTCAATTAAAACATTCACAAAAGTTAGTAACGTCAACTTCAATAATCGCCCGTATTATAATACAAGGCTTTTTCTACTGTACGCGTCAACGCGCGTATTTTCGTCAACTATATCAATCATTTTAATTGGGGTAACGTGTATCACACGATAACCCTATGTGTTGTTTACAACACTTTAGCATGCTAAACTATTAACATACTTGTACTTACCGGATTTGCGATCAAGCTTCGAACCGAACACCAATCTTTATTAAGAGCATAAGGTTTAAGTCCAAGCATAGTTTTCCCACCATACTTGAATCTCTTAAACCAAGGCTCTGATACCAACTTGTAACACCCGTTCTTATAAATCAAGGTTTAGCGTATTATTTACGAAAAAAATCATGTAATTAAGATTACATATCCATCGGAAAAACGGGTTTACTAAAACCTTTTACAATTTAAAAGTTTAGAACAAAATGTAATTAAGTTCGTCACTTAAAAGAAACAATGAAACGACATTCGTCATTTAACATAATAACGATACATAGTGCGGAAGCTTATTTCGTGATCGTGTTCGGTTCTTGCTCGTCACTTGATCTTCATCCGGGCACTCACGGCAATCACCTATGATCAAAACCAACTTAAAAGTTAGTTTTGATAGTCAAATATGAAGTTCAAACAAGTACAGGGGTTAAATATGAAGTCCAAACAAGTACAGGGGTTAAATATGACAAAAAATAACATTTTTCCAAGTTTGGGGGCGTCGCGTGACGCCAAGGGGCGTCGCGTGACGCTAGGCCCCCTTTTCAGCAGAATGTTGCTGCATATTCCATGTACGATCTGATTTCACGGAAACGGCCATAACTTCTTCGTTATTGATCCGTTTTACCCGATTCTTTTTCCTACGCGTCCGTAATTTAATTCTCCATCTTATGGAGTTAAAATCCAACAACCTTCATAAAAAAATTTCAGACTTTTAAGTCTTCGGCTTATCGCCCTTTTACCAAATTTTGACCCGTTTATGCATTTTATCAAACGAACATATTTGTTTGATTCCTACATCACCTACACTTCTCAAATTGTTATTAACTACCATTTAGGTTCTAATCACAAGTTTATTTCACAATTTAAACCCGTTTTCGCTCGTATGCTTACTTTGACCCGTTAAGGGTATTTAAGCATTTTTGAGCCTAAAATCGCTCTCGATTGTTTCTAGCATTTCATCACCACATTTCTTAGCCTAAAATCTCCCACCACAATTGTGTTTATGGAGGTTTGATGTGGTGAACTATATAAACCAAATTTTACCTCTTGAATCATTATTTTACGGCAAAAACTCAAATAGTACCGTTTGACTAATATAATACTTCTTTCAACCTCTATACTTAATCTAAGTATTTACTAAATCATAAAACTTATTTCCAAACAACCTTTAAAGGTTGTTTGTTCGAATTAGCTAACAAGGGCGTTTTGGTCACATTTAATCCTTCATTTTTACGATAAAGGACTTCCACTAATATTTGACCAAATTGCACTTCTTACTACAACTTATTTGTGTGTACCTGGCTCGGATCAACATATAGACCCGTTTATACCTCGCATTTATTAACCAATATTCTATAGCGTCGCAATTATCCCAGAATTGCTACTCGTTCCTGTTTACATATGACTTGACAACCAAGATTAGTCATTATTGTCAAATGGTGTTATCATCACCATTTGACCCGTTTGGCTCATATGACCAAACATTTAGATATGTAGTAAAACGTGGTTTTCAATTTCAAATTTACACATCCGGCCCACGTCGGATGTTACCACTTGACCCCTCCTTTTCTCTTTAACTCATTTCTTACAAATTTGACTCGTTCGGCTTACGCCATGGGTGCCCATTTTATTGTCAATTTACATTAGTTGCCACTTGACTAAATTTCCATTTTTATTTACCCCTTTTCTCAATATTAGATTACACTACGCGGCAATCTTATCAAAACTCATAATCTCTTAGTCATTACATGACCGATTTACCGATTTATCCTTTTTACCATAAACCATGGTTTTTATCATCTTTATATGTTCCGACTCGTACCAATCGCGTCGGAAACCATATTTTCATTATTATCGTTATCGCATTTTTTTACTTGTAAAGTAAACAAGTATTCTACAAAAGTGTGTAAGTTTCACTTACCTTTCATCCGAATTACGCTTTCCTTTTCATTCTTGATTCGTTCGACCCGCTTTCTCCTCAAGCTTCAACTAGCTTGTTAAGTGCCAACTATCATTCATTATTCACAAGGTTGTTAGATTAGTCATTCCAAATCATGACTTTCACACCTTATGATTCTTTGACTACTTTTCTTATTAAACTCAATTATAAATCATTGAGTTTAATTCTTGTATCAAGACTCACTTCTAAACAATTATGAACTCTTAACAAAATCCTTATTTTGTTCAAGTAGTTCATTCGTACGAGTTTACTACGGTGTTTATAAACACCCTTACAACATTAATTTCATCAAATCAACTAAACCCATTTCATGGCAATTATGATCATATACTCAAACTTACAATTTGTTCAAGTATTTTGCTTCTACTATCAACTATGATGATTTTAAACATGTGTATATCATCATCTTCACTATATAATAAAAACCCACTTGTCTAAAAGTGGCAAATCACCAAATTACTCAAATCCTAGCAATTTTACTTCAAATTTCTACTTAGGGTTTGTTCCTAAGCAATCATACTTCATTAATTTGGCCATAGCCTCTATGATTCTTGCATAAATCGCATCATGCAAATTTAACAAATTTTCACAACTTCATGAATGTTAGAAATTCGACATACCTTACGATCCCCACGACTAGGTGATCGTTTCCATGTATTAAATTCCGAATTTGGCCTTCATTTGATCTTCCAATTTGAAGATTTTGTTGAAGAACTAGGGTTTGCTCCATGGAGCTCCCTCCTGGCTTCTCACGCACGCACACACACATATGTGTGTGTTTGTTTTATTTTTAAGTTTATAAAACCATTTGTAAGTTACCCGGCTTTGGTCCCTCGTGTTTGGTTAGTTATTAATTAGGTCACAACCTAATTATTTTCAACAATACTCTCACTTATTAACTAGGTTTAATATTCCTAGTTAACTTAGCGGGTTCGGGAATATTTATGACTAAGTTTATTTTAGGCCCCGTTAACTCGGGCCTTTTGTCCATTTTATTTCTTTAAAGCTTTTATTCATTTTTATTTATTATTAGGATTAATTATTTAAATCCTAATATTCCACCGGGTAAATTTTACTACTAACGGTACTTTACCCGTCTTTTAGTATTAACGGGGTTTAATTACCAAACCCGTTTTCGGGGTGTTACATCAGATGTTTGGAATGCTGGTTAAGTTAATTGCTTAGGGGGGAGGGGGTGGTCACTAGTGATACAATTCTATCACTACCAAGCACCAATCAACTCATGCCATGTCATCACCCAATATTCTATCACTAGTGATAGAAATGTATTGGGGGTGGTCACTAGTGATACAATTCCATCACTCCCAATTTTTTTTAATTTTTTATTTTAAAATTAGAAAATGTTTCAGTTCACTTTAAATGAAAGGTCCAATTAAAAATCATTGAGTAGTGTGTCTGTCAGCCAACTGTCCAATTCTAAAGTTCCTTTTTTGACTTTCACGCGTTATCAAGATAACGAGTTAATAATATAACGCGTTATATAACGGGCGGCGGCGGTGTTCCGTTGTTGTTTAACGCGTGATGGGGTGGTATCACGGACCACCCCGCCTGCTCTTATAATGTTTGTTATTATAATATGTAATTATGATAAGGCCAAATGGATAGCTTTAGAGAGGAAGAGACACTCAAGGGTAGTATCTTAGTCCCAACCAACGAGCACCCGTCATGTCAAATTTGACTTAAACTACCCACTAGCTAGTAAACACTTAAAGCACCTTCTCATGCAATAAACTAGCTTTTACACCTACAATTTATATAACTTAAACCCTTCAACTAGTACATGCACTAATCGACCTTTATCTTAATTATTGGGTGTTATGTGCCTTATGTCCAAGGCTTGATGCAAAATTACTATCAAGCTGGGTGACTCATTGAAAACAGTCTCTCTATTCTTACAAAGTAGAGATAATTAAATAACTGAATTAATTAATTTTTTGTTAGTTAATAATAGGGAAGAATTGTTACATAAAATATTTAAAATTATTTAATTAAATTAAACTTAAATAAAATAAAATACTCGTATATGGTTCGGTTCGTTATTTTTTAATCGAATTAAAATTTATTCACTTAAGTTTATGTAAATAAATAATACCCCAAAAAAGCCGCCTGACTAAAATAATACAAATAATAATTATTAATTAATTATTAGATAACTTTTACTATAGATAACAATATTGTTGTTTCTTGTATTTTAGCACATCGTTTTCTCTAAATATAAGGGTTTACTAATAAATATATAAACATGTTTATTTTAGTAGTTGTAAAAGAATGGACCTGGACGGGTCGATACTTCTACGGTGATGAACGGTCATATCTCGTCTTCTCCACTTCATCCTAGACCTGTAAACAAGAAGAGAGAAACGTGGGCAATGTAGAGACGGCCGGTAGGGGAAGAATCCCCTATTTCCAGCTACAAAAGTGTGTTGCCCTATATCTCATGCCCTAATAAGGAGGTGGAGACCTTCTTATATAGGAGATATGGGAAAACCCTAACCTCAATGGGCCAGACCCAGTTAGGGGTTGTCTCTACGAGCCCACAGCCTAGTGTAGTATAAACTATAACGTGCTGGGCTTTGCGGGTTAGTACGCAATAATAATATATAATTACTATAAAAGTGATAAATAGCAGGAAAGTCCGACCGCTCGGGTCGGGTCGGGTCCGGTACCATACCTCGTCATGTCCTCCAGTCTAGTGTTGCTCCCGCGTGCAAGCGTGGGAGGAACACTTAGACTTATTAGGAGCTCGGGAGTGAAGATCACTAATTTTAGGCTTACATGTCGTCCGAGTGCGAAAAGGTTGTTGGCCACGTTTGTTGTGGTTGTCGTTAGCTATGAGTGGAGATAATGGAGCAGTGAATATCACACGATCGTGGAAACTGGTTGGATAAACCTGGCGCAAGCTGATTGATTACAGGCAGTTGCCATTGGTACTGGCGCATTGCCATGAGCTCGTTAAGGTTGCGCGTACGTGGTTATGTCTCGTGCACGAGTGTTGAAACAGGCTAAGTTTTGGTAGTTAAGTACCTCGCCTTTGGTTGATTTTTTCAGGTGTGGCCCTGCTTTAGCGGTGCGCCCATAGTCATGGGGGCCATTGCAAAATATTCACCTTTGATGTGACTTTTGTTGGTTAGCATATGGTACGCTAACGACGTTCAACCCATTGAAAGAGTCGATGTTGATGTGACGACGATCCCTGCCACTTGTCTGTGTCACCGGGATCCCCGTTGCCGTAATGTACAACCATTGGTGGTCACAGACGCATACGCGGATGTTATGCCACCTTAGGCGAATGTGAAACCGCTGGTGGTTGTACCAGTCGTTGTTATTGACGATCCGGTTATAGCAATTATCGTTGCAGTCGGAAAGAAGGATATACAAGGCACCCCTGCAGAAGTGCTTGCTATGCTCAGTGACCTTGGAAGGGTGCTTAGAGTTTTATTTATGTTCCCCACAATGTTTTTATAATTGTGGGACAAGTACTTGGTTTTTCATCAGTGGTTGTGCATCTATTACCAAGATACCCACTGGAGTAGTAGTGGTTGAATACACCTATTACCAAAATGCCCACTCTTAGCGCTGTATAATTTGATCATCTGACTTTGTTATTATGAAAAATATTTCGTGTCAGAGTTGTTTTTTACCGTGATATGCAGTTCAAATGCAGTGGTAATATTTTGTACCGTAATATGCAGTTTAAATGCGGTGGTATGTTGTGTTTACAAATGTTTATATGAACACTTGTAGATATCAGAAAGTGCTTTATAACCCGTGCGGCGTTAATGAACACTTGAACAACAAAGTGCTTTCTACGCGCTTGGCGTCAGTGAACACTCATTGAGATAATAAAATGCTTTATACGCGTTAGGCGTGAATGAGCACCTTATGTAAGCTACTACGTGCTTTTCCTGGACGCGCACTGGCGTGTGGAACGCTTATAGTAGGTGGCATGTCTGTTTACCTCGCCGACTGTGGCGTGAGGGTTTTCTTTTATCCATGTCGCAGACTGGTGTGGAGAATACATATCCAAATAAATATTTTTCCTGTCGCATAGCGTGTGGAATACTTATTTGAATAATCAAGTATACTAGTTTTGTCGTGCGTTTGTCTTGACTACCAAATTGCATATGTCGTGTCAAGTGGTATAGTCGTAGGCCAAATGATGTGAGAAGTATAAATTTCGGCTGACGTATCGAAACATCCACATTATATAAGAACCGATGCGGTATAATGTGCAGTGGATATCACCTAAATGGGCAGCCTGAGAGAAGATGATCACTTTTAAGGCGTAATGGCGCTATACCCTGCTAGTCCCCCAGTTCAATGCTGCTAAAGTATGTTAGTAGCTTTGAACTTGATAGGTAATAAACAGAAATCGACAAGTAAACACGCTAAGAAGACTCCGAAATTCTTATTAATCGATTTAAATA
Organism: Helianthus tuberosus; assembly: GCA_030545235.1. Taxonomy (NCBI): domain Eukaryota; kingdom Viridiplantae; phylum Streptophyta; class Magnoliopsida; order Asterales; family Asteraceae; genus Helianthus; species Helianthus tuberosus. Next base: position 38,172,375 of record CM060436.1, read on the forward strand.
TATTGTAAATAAGTGTGCTTAAAATAGAGGTGAAAACTTTATCGACACTTTTTGTTTAGTGGGCAAGTCTAATAGGTATTCTTTTAATACATGAAAGAATTGTCAGGTTATTTTGAAAAGCGAATATATAACTTATGGAGTATTCTGTTAAGCTATCATGTTATGTAAGAGTACCATATTTAAGGGTAAGGTTAAGAACCTGTCACCCGTGAGTCTTGTGCGTAGATGTCTGACATAACGGTTGCACCGAGTTCGAGATTGTCTATCGGATATAATAATCCGACAATTAAGGCGGCATGGTGAGAAATTACCTAGCTATGTCTGCGTGCTTGAATAAGAATTATTCGATGTATAGTTTAGCACGTGTAAATATTATGACTATGTCCGCTCATAGTCGTGTTGTCCCAAGCAGATTACCCAATTCAATGATGCTAAGCACGTTAGGACTTAAGTATTAAAATTAATTTTATAGGCGCATGCAACATGTCAGATGGTTAATCGAGCGTGGCCCAATGCATGTGTGGGCAATGAGATTTTCCACTCATGCGTTTAGAATTTTGTATTTTTGAGGTAGCATCTCCATGTCAGGTTATATACGGACTATTATATATATATATAGCCAAGTGAACCAAAGGCGTGCAATGAGATGCCAAGCACGTTTGAACAAATAAAAGTGTGTCGCGCAACTAAATAAAGCAATAAAATAGGATTGTACCTGGAATTGCGGTCCGAAATATATAGCTCGGCTTAGTGAAATCCAACTTAGGTCTATCCTTACCAAAGTATAGCTTGGTGAAGGAGTAAACGGCGATAAGAACCACCTTACCGGTAAGAAGGTTTGACAAGAAGTTCTCCAACTGAAGTCTCGTTGTTGAATAAGGGTTTTCAGGTGTGCGTGAAGATCGATCACCACGTTCTGCCAATTGAATGTATCGCAAAACCTCCTGGTGGAACATTAAGAATATCTATTTTTGAAATAGACGACTATTCTATATTCGTTTAATAACAACGAAGTCTTATGATCATGCTTTTTTTTTTAAAGTTTTTTGTCCATGGGGATGTCAGACAAAGACATCATGAGAGTTGCTAAAGTCCAACCACCACGTGTATACTTGCTAACCACCCATTTCATGTCTTGAGTATAGTGTCAAAATTTGTATGACTTATCCTCAGTTTTGACATTAGTTGTTGTAATATATCCAACAATTAAAGAGGGCCACTGTAAAGGCTTATTTCTGCTATTGTGCTCTCCGTAAATAACTTACAACCATTTTACTTGTGGGAAATGAACGATAGTCCACCAAGGCTGTATGTTGATGATCCACTGGATGTGTCGGACCTGGATAGTAGTCTGCCAAAGGGGAGCAATATCAAGTGAAGAAGCAAGATTACGAGTGGTGGTCGGAGACATAGCACGTCGCGCAAGCAACTGGCATTCCGTGCGAAATTCACGTAAAGAGTTTGGAGTTTTTTATACAGCTATGAGGCTGCCGGTGGCGCGAGGAAAGCAAATAGCGTGAAGTGTGTTCACGCCAGCAACCTGAACGAGACGGCGTTAAAATCTAGGGCACAAAGGCATGTGGTGTGAACAACTTCTGTTGTTGACCCTCCAACGTCTCCCTTCCTGGTGCAACCAAGAACATAGGTAGCATGAAAAGTCGGTTGCGGTAAGGCGAATGGAATTAAGGCAGGTTCGTGTGTTAAGCAAAGAATGAAGCATCCGCCATTTTGTTAGGCAAAGATGATTGTATGCCACGAATTAAGCAAGCCATAACTTTTCTCGGAAGTTCCCTCATTCTTGCGGTTCAGCCTGGCTATCCAACAAGGTCATGAGTTAGGTTCGCAGGTCATCGCCATACCACTCTTTATGTAATCAAAATGTGATTCGTCACATAGCAAGCCTATATAAGTCTTCATTGTAATAGTGATCTCGCGAATGCATATTTGAGTCAAGAGTAAAGTGTTGAAAACCATCTTTACTGGTGCACACTTAGATGCGGCGATGTAGCTTTGGCGTATATTGCAATGCTTATCTTCTTTAATGAGTGATTCAATCCTCCTTCATATTTAAGAGCTGCTGGACACTATTTGTAGTCCAATTCATGTTGCCAGGATGTATATTAAAACCGTATGCAAGTGGTAAGAGTATTCTTACCAGAACGCTTGTTGTGACATTTATAGTCAAGAGACTAATATCTATCACATACGTAAGAAAAGACTATGTGATAAGAAGGATAAACATGACCGATATCATGTCTTAAAATATGTTGTAGAGCCAAATGTACAAGTAAGCTTTATTTTTAACTGAGCTTTTCCATTGATCATACCAAACAAAGCTCTACCTTTGCGCAAATCAAAAGGTGGTCAGAGATTAAGTCATCCGAAATAATGACCTTTGAGAGCTATCCTACCAGTAAGGTAGCCTGACAGGGCCGTCCGGAAATTGAGATTTAGTAGTCCATCGAAAGCGGCGCGGTAAAAAAGAAGATATCATAACTCGGCAACGACTCCATACGGAGAGGCATGCACGGGCCATGGCGCACCAGTGAAGGTTACCAGTCGGAGGAGGCGTGGTAAGGGATGCCAAAGAATATTATCGGCACAAAAGGTGCGGTGGCGCTTTAAAACATGGCGCAACATTTATTGTTACCTTCGTCTAAGAGTTTGAAGGTTAAAAGGCAAGCTTCATTGTTCCAAAAATGATGAAAGGGTGGTTTCAAAATTTCAACGGCGGGTAAAGCCATGAATGAGTTAATTCTATGGTATAACAGTTTAAAGCTATCAGCTATTATCCACCAAAATATAAGGCTTTAGGTCTCTTCCAGATAATAAGTTTCTTGACAACTGTAACTCTTATGTCAAGCATACCCAAAACAACTTTGATAAACAAAGACAGTGCAGGATTTGAAACCTGTTAACCGGAGTCTCTAGTATATATTAGGTAAGCGAGTGGCGGAGTTTGACTGTCCTACGCAGGTGGCGAGCTCGTCCGTCATGGGCGGGTGGCAGGAGCTTGCCAGCCATGTGAAGGATTTCCGGAAAGGTATGCGGGTTACGCCGGATAGTCATTGCACTCCGGCGAACTCTGAGAAAATATAGATCTAGTCGTTGTTGATCCATGAGTCATGTGTAGACTCTCTGTTAGAATCGCGAATAACATAGAACTTCAGCCCAGGCGTAAAACTGGTTGTCCACCGTTGATGGTCGGGGCGTAAAGATAGTCCGCCTTAGATGACGAAGTGAGATGTTAGTCCGCCAGAAGCGGGAGGAGCGTGATAGTTGTCCGCCGTAGGTGGCAGAGTGAGATGTCGGTCCGCCAGAAGCGGGAGGAGCGTGATAGCTGTCCGCCGTAGGTGGCGGAGTGAGATGTTGGTCCACCCAAAACGGGAGGAGCGTGATAGTTGTCCGCCGTAGGTGGCGGAGTGAGATGTCGGTCTGCCAGAAGAGGGAGGAGCGTGATAGCTGTCCGCCGTAGGTGCCGGGGTGAGATTGTAGTTCGTCGGTACCAGTGTATCTTGCGAAAAGGCATGTTGAAGCACGCCGAAACAAAGGACAAGGCTTATCCGCCGTGCGCGGGTTGAAGCTTTTCCGCCTGGAAATGGTGCGGGTTACATCGGATAGTCACTACGTTCTGGCAAGCCTGCAAAAGTCTTAAATTTTCTTCGGTTTTTTTTACCTTTACTAAAAGCAAAGGAGTCAGAGAGCTCTGTATATGGTATTCTATGCTTTACAACATGTACCTAAAGTTGGTTCATAAATACTATTTGAAATACACATCGTGGTAAAAATCCATCTATTGTGCTTATCCTTAACTTATATGTTAGATATTTTAGTGTAATCGGGGGATTGACTTGGTGATCAAAGCGAATAATAATACACATCAAGCAAGTTAGGATGTGCGGGAGTGCACGCTTGTTTGAGTTATTATAATTCGAAGCGTACGGGCGGAGCCCGTACTCTACGGGGATTCCAAGGGGGTAGCGCCCCCTTGGCGGGGGTCCGGGGGCAGCGCCCCTGGGAGCAGGGTCCAAGGGGCAGAGGCAGTTTTTAATGCAATTTGATTAAAAATTTCCGTCATAAATTTTCAGACAAAAAAATCATGGCAGTTTTTAATGGAATTTGATTAAAAATTCGAAAATAACTGCCTCTGGCAGTTACCTGCAAAAATCCCAAAAATCCGTATTGAGTTTTTTGGTCACAATCCTCTGGTTCAGACAATTCACGCAAACACATACACTGGTTCATTTTCTCAAAATCAGAGTTGTATCCGATTGAATTATTCGGGTGAACCACCGAAATAATTTGATCTGAGTGTGATTACTCGCCTCTCTGATCATCCGGTAAACTGAAATTCCCCAACAAAGATCAAATTACTTTCTGTGAAGATGGCAAGCGGATCGATGAAGGATATGACAAACAAGGTTGATAAACTGGAGAAGTTCAAAGGGCAGGACTTCCGAAGATGGCAGAAGAAGATGCACTTTCTTCTGACTTCGTTGAAGGTTGTGTACGTGTTGACTACTCCAATCCCAGAGATACTGGAGGAGGGCAATCTGGAGCAAATCAGGAAGACGTCGAAGTGGGAGAACGACAATTATATATGTCTTGGCCACATTCTGAATGGTATGTCTGATCCCTTATTTGATGTTTATCAAAATGTTGAAACTGCAAAGTTATTGTGGGACACGTTGGAAGCCAAATACATGGCAGAAGATTCTTCTAGTAAGAAGTTTCTTATTAGTAATTTCAATAATTACAAAATGGTTGACGAAAGGCCTGTGATGGAACAGTATCATGAATTGGTACGAATTTTGGGGTAGTTTGCCCAACATGATCTGAAGATGGATGAATCCATCTCTGTTTCGAGTATCATTGACAAGTTACTTCCTTCCTAGAGAGATGTTAAACATAATCTGAAACATCAGAAAGGAGAGTTAACTTTGGTTGAACTTGGAAGCCACTTCAGAATTGAAGAAGGCTTGAGAGCACAGGAAAATGTGTTGGTCAATGATGAAAAGAAACGGGTTGGATCAAGTTCTGTGAATATAGTTGAGACAGGTGAATCGTCGAAAGGAAACAGTAAGTTCAAAGGGAAACGAAAGTTTCAAGGAAATAACAATTCGGGTTCAAACAAAAAGCCGAATTACCCTTGCTGGAAATATGGTAAGGTTGGTCACTTTAAGAGGGACTATAAGATGATGAAGAATAACAACAAGTCCGGTTCAAAGAACAAGAATGAGGCTGGTTCTAGCGGGTCCAAGGACCCGGGCAAGCAAGGTCAGAATTTAGTACAATTTAATAATTCGGTACAGAATTATATGTCACTAATTTCTGAGTCATTTTACGTGCAGGATGATGACATTGCTTGGTGGGTTGATTCGGGTGCAACATGTCATGTATGCAAGGATCTTCGTTGGTTTAAAGACTTTCAACCAATCGAAGACGGGTCTATCATAAAGATGGGGAATGTTGCAACTGAACCAATCAAGGGAATAGGAACTGTGAATCTTGTGTTTACTTCTGGAAAAAACTTTACTTTTGAACAATGTTTTGTATGCGCCCGGGATTCGAAAGAATCTGTTAAGTGGCATTGTGTTGAATAATTGTGGGTACAAACAAGTATTGGAAAGTGACAAGTATATCTTGTCAAGACATGATACCTTTGTTGGTTTCGGTTATCTATGTAATGGTATGTTTATGTTGAATGTTGATGTCTCGTTTATGAATGAATCTGTTTGTGTTGCTTCAACTAGTAATGTTAATGATGTACCTTCAACTAGTAATGCAAGTTGCATAGCTTCAACTAGTAGTAGAAACAACTTGACTGAATCGGAATTATGGCATGCTAGACTAGGACATGTACATTATAAAAGAGTTAAAGAAATGTCTAAAATGAGCTTAATTCCGCCTATTAACATAAACAATGATAAATGCCATGTTTGCAAGTTGAATAAGATAATCAAAAAGCCATTCATGCAACATGTTCATAGGGAAACTAAAGTGTTAGATTTGATACATAGTGATCTATGTGATTTTCATGCTACACTATCTCTAGGTAATAAAAACTATGTAGTAACATTTATAGATGATGCTACAAGATTTTGTTACGTTTATTTGTTGCATGCTAAGGATGAAGCTCTTGAAAAGTTTAAGATTTATAAACAAGAAGTAGAGCTTCATCGGAGTGGGTTGATCAAAACCCTACATACGAACAGAGGTGGTGAGTATTTTGATCCGGTGTATTTCCAATCTACTGGAATAATACACCATACCACAGCTCCTTACACACCGGAACAAAATGGTGTGGCGGAAAGGAAAATTAGGACTTTAAAGGAAATGGTCAACACCATGTTGTCCTATTCGGGCCTAAGTGAGGGCTTTTGGGGTGAGGCTATGTTGACAGCCTGTTATTTGCTAAATAGGGTTCCAAATAAAAGGAACAAGACAACCCCTTTTGAGCTTTGGTATAAAAAACCACCTGAGCTGCATAAGCTGAGAGTTTGGGGTTGTAGAGCCGTGGTGAGGCTCACTGATCCTAAGATAAGGAACATAGGGGAAAGAGGTATAGACTGCATTTTCATTGGGTATGCGGAGCATTCATTTGCTCACAGGTTCTATGTTATAGAACCAAATGACTACGTGTCAGTGCATACGGTAATTGAGGGAAGAACTGCAGAGTATGATGAGAATAGATTCTCTTCAATACCTAGGCCTAGAGACATGGTTCCAATCTCTAGTAACTCTCACATGGCTAATCAAGTGATTGATACTCCTCCGGAACCTAGGAGGAGTGGTAGAGCAAGAAAAGCTAAATCATTTGGTGATGATTTTCAGCTATATTTGGTTGAAGGATCTAGAGATGAAATTAAAATTCAGTATCAATATTGTTTCAATATTGAGGAAGATCCTAAAACCTATCGTGAAGCCATGGCATCTCGGGATGTAGCTTTCTGGAAAGAAGCTATAAATGATGAGATGGACTCTATTATGCAAAATAACACTTGGAAACTGTCTGATCTACCCCCTGGGTGTAAACCACTTGGTTGTAAATGGATCTTCAAGAAGAAGATGAAAGTAGATGGTTCAATTAAAAAGTTTAAAGCCCGATTGGTTATCCAATACTTTAGACAAAAGGAAGGAATTGACTACTTTGATACATATGCTCATGTAGCATGAATATCCACTATTAGATTGTTGGTTGCCTTGGCTGCAATACACAATCTTGTAATTCACCAAATGGATGTGAAAACCGCTTTCCTGAATGGTGATTTGGATGAGGAGATATACATGAAACAACCAGAGGGTTTCGTTATGCCTGGCAATGAGAATAAGGTATGTAAGCTAGTTAAGTCATTGTATGGCTTAAAGCAAGCACCAAAACAGTGGCATCAAAAGTTTGATGATGTGGTGTTGTCTAATGGTTTTGTATTAAACCAAGCAGACAAGTGTGTATATAGCAAATTTGATGATTCTAGGAAAGGAGTCATAATTTGTCTATATGTTGATGACATGTTGATCTTCGGTACTGACTAGGATCAAGTTGATAAAACAAAGAAATTTTTGTCATCTTGTTTTGATATGAAAGACTTGGGGGAGGCGGAAGTGATCCTTGGTATAAGGATCAAACGGGAGAACAATGGCATATCTATCTCTCAATATCATTATATTGAGAAGATATTGAAAAATAATAATTTTCATGATAGTTCTCCGGTTAGCACCCAATGGATCCTGCTTTTAAGCTCTCACCTAATGAAGGGGTAGCTGTAAGCCAACTTGAATATTCAAGGGCCATTGGATCCCTCATGTATGCCATGATTAGCACTAGACCGGATATAGCTTATGCTGTTGGAAAGCTTAGTAGGTATACTAGCAATCCAGGTGCAAGTCATTGGCAAGCAATGAATCGAGTATTTAGGTACTTGAAAGGAACCATGAAATATGGTTTGACTTATACCGGATTTCCTTCAGTTCTAGAAGGTTATTCAGATGCAAGCTGGATTAAGAACAAGGAAGATCATTCTTCCACAAGTGAATGGACTTTTCTAATTGGAGGAGCTGCCATATCTTGGGCATCTAAGAAACAGACTTGCATTACTGATTCGACAATGGAGTCTGAGTTTGTAGCATTAGTCGCAACTGGAAGAGAAGCTGAGTGGCTAAGAAACTTGATTTATGAGATTCCATTGTGGCCTAAACCTATATCACCAGTATCTATTAGATGTGATAGTGCTGCTACCTTGGCTAAGACCTATAGCCAAGTGCATAATGGGAAGTCTAGACACTTAGGTGTTAGACACAGCATGATTCGTGAGCTCATCACGCAAGGGGTGATATCGGTGGAGTTTGTGAGAACTCAACAGAATTTAGCCGACCACTTAACCAAAGAGTTATGTAGAGATCTAGTGCACAAGGCGGCTGTAGGGATGGGATTAAAGTCCACCTGAGATTTCTCGTGTTAAGATACCCAATTCCCACCTAATATGACGTTAGGTGCTGAATTCAATGTGGAAAGCTTAACATCTAAAAATTGGAACACATTAGTAGCATCATCCCGAGGTATGTGTTCAGACCTGCAAGTTAAAGGAGGTTGAAGGTTTTCTTCTTAATAGTTATTTGAAAAATTGCATATGCAGGTGCAAGAATAAAGAGCTACCTATATGAGCATGAAGTTTAGCCGCTTCAAGAAGCTAGGACTTGGCTTTGATATGTTCATTGAAGGATGGGACACAGGCTAGTAAAAATAGTGTCAGGAAAGAACATTAGAGTATGTAAACTTATGTGTATATTATCTTCATGTATTCACTGAATAGAAAGGGTTCAATCCTTAGCGACACCCCTATATTCGAATATTTGGAATGTGTAATATACTAATGTGAAATTCAATGGTCGCGATATTTCATTTATGCATAAGTTTGATTGTTGTGAATTTGTTTAAGTTAATCAAGGATTACGCTAAAATGGGGGAGGGATGTTAGATATTTTAGTGTAATCGGGGATTGACTTGGTGATCAAAGCGAATAATAATACACATCAAGCAAGTTAGGAGGTGCGTGAGTGCACGCTTATTTGAGTTATTATAATTCGAAGCGTATGGGCGGAGCCCGTACTCTACGGGGGTTCCAAGGGGGCAGCGCCCCTGAGAGCAGGGTCCAAGGGGCGGCAGCCCCTGGCAGGATCCAAGGGGTAGAGGCAGTTTTTAATGCAATTTGATAAAAAAAAATTCGTCATAAATTTTCAAACAAAAAAATCATGGCAGTTTTTAATGCAATTTGATTAAAAATTCAAAAATAACTGCCTCTGGCAGTTACCTGCAAAAATCCCAAAATCCGTATTGAGTTTTTTGGTCACAATCCTCTGGTTCAGACAATTCACGCAAACACATACACTGGTTCATTTTCTCAAAATCAGAGTTGTATCGATTGAATTATTCGGGTGAACCACCGAAATAATTTGATCTGAGAGTAATTACACGCCTCTCTGATCATATGGTAAACTGAAATTCCCCAACATTATATCACCAGCCATAAAAGTGAGGTGATAATAATTTGTTGCTTGCCATTAAATTTTATCATCCATTGAAATAATTTAGCAAAGAAAATTGCGTACCTGGGGAGCACAGATTGGGATATGGTTGCTTTACGTATCAATTTTGACGGGGTGTATATACCCAGTACAGAAATTGCATATCAAAATCAGATTTGCAAGTTTGATGAAGAAAGAACGAGATATGAGTATTGTTCGGTCCCACGGATGGCGCCAATGTAAAAGAATGGACCTAGACGGGTCGATACTTCTACGGTGATGAACGGCCATATCTCGTCTTCACCACTTCATCCTAGACCTGTAAACAAGAAGAGAGAAACGTGGGCAATGTAGAGACGGCCGGTAGGGGAAGAATCCCCTATTTCTAGCTACAAAAGTGTGTTGCCCTATATCTCATGCCCTAATAAGGAGGGAGACCTTCTTATATAGGAGATATGGGAAAACCCTAACCTCAATGGGTCAGGCCCAGTTAGGGGTTGTCTCTACGAGCCCACAGCCTAGTGTAGTATAAACTACAACGCGCTGGGCTTCGCGGGTTAGTACGTAATAATAATATATAATTACTATAAAAGTGATAAATAGCAGGAAAGTTCGACCGCTCAGGTCGGGTCCGGTACCATACCTCGTCAGTAATTGTTCTCGATTATGATTATATTTATAGTGTGAAATTTGAAAATAAGCAACCGTGCTTTTGCTTGAGTATGTGTAATCAATCTTTGTATGGGTATCTAAATTTTATGATTATAAGCCATTTGATACAATTCTTGTAGACTAGAGGGAAAGATAGCATTGATAACCGGAGGAGCAAGTGGAATTGGGGAGTGTTCATTTTGCTGAACATGGTGCAAAAATCGTCATTGCCAACATTCAAGACCAACTTGGTCACGCTGTCTGTTAAGCTATAGGTTTATCAAAATCGATATATATTCATTGTAACGTAGCTAACGAAGAAGATGTCAAAAATCGTCACCTTACGCAGTAGCCACACCCATAGCCACAAATCTTGGGATGGATAGCGAAGCGGTGGAGAACAAGGCGAACTTACTTGCAAACCTCAAAGTTGTGACGCTTAAAGCTGATGATATTGCTAAAGCAGCCCTTTTTCTTGGTGAGCGACGAGGCAAAGTACATTTGGGTTTGGAGGGAATGGGTTTGTTAATGTTAAGATGGGTAACCGAACGAACACGAACGAGGCCTTGTTCGTGTTCGTTCGTTAAGGAAATAAATGTGTTCACGAACGGTTCATGAACACTTACCGAACGAGATTTTATGTTCGTGTTCGTTCATTAAGGAAATGAGCGTGTTCACGAACGGTTCACGAACACAAGCGAACACAGATAAATTTGGCGAACGCGATGAAGGATAAAGGTGGATGGCCCAGAGAGTAGCACTAGAACTTGAATCCCTTATTGTGGAACGGAGGTAGATCATATTCGTCGATGTAAATAATGAGAAAAGAAAGAGAAATGGTGCATAAACAAGGTGAAAGAGGGTTTCCTAGTTTAATTGTTAGGGTAATGATTTAAATAAAAGTTTAATAGTATAAAAAGTATAGATAAAATATATGAAAGTATAAAAATCTTTAATTAAAACACGAACATAAATGAACGCAAATGAACGAATGTTCACGAACACCTTACCGAACGTTCACGAACACAATTGAACGAACGAGACCTTTGTTCATGTTCGTTCATTTAACTAATCGAACGGAATTTCTTGTTCATGTTCGTTCGTTTATTAAACGAACGAACATAAACGAACTTCCCGCCGAACGGTTCACGAACTGTTCGCTGAACGTTCGATTCATTTACAGCCCTAGGTATGGAGTTTGGAGGGAAAAATAATTTTTTTGGTTTGTTGAACGTTTGGAATAATAATGAAAGCAGCAAATTATAAGACTAAAAAGGTAGTTTCGTCTTTCCACAACATTTTTAGATGAAACCTAATATTTAGAATTTTAGTAGACAACAGAGATGCAGGTTTTTACATTTTGCAACCACGGGTACTTAGACAACGAAAATTAAGTATGAGGGTGACATGTTGATCCCGTCACCAAACCACAGGGACGCAAATAGCACTTTTACTTTTAAACGGGAATTTGTTTAGACCCCAAAATTTTTAGGCCAAAATTTGCACCACCTGCACACCCTCCTCTAGTCCTCTGGCTAGGCCTAGCCAGATTAAGAGACGACGTAACCATACAAATCAATGAAGTTTGAAACAGACAATCAATCTTGTAAATTAGTATATAAAGAATAACACCTCATCCTTATATGATTCCACTTTTTAACCTTTGTAACATTTATTGCTTAATTTATACACCAGCTCATATATACTATTAGGAACTAAACATTAAAAATAGGGATTTATTTCATCATACATCAATTTAAAAACACAGTAGATATGATATCTTAATTATGATAAAACTTAATTTAAAATAAACATAAAACTAACACATTGGTCCTTTAAGCTGATAAACAATATACCGATAGCAAATTACGAACACAAGAATTTAATTAGAAACAAAGCAAGTGAAGAAACCAAAGCAAATGGGCGTTAGTTTCAACTTAACTAGTTTCCCTTCCCTATAAATTCAACCTTGATCCATACCCATATACAAAAACAAAAAAAGGATGGCCACCCTCGTTGCATATGAAGATGCTTCTCCTTCTGCCGATGCAGAGCTTCTAAAAAAGGCTTGCCATGGTTCCCTCTCTCTCTCTCTCTACATACATACACACACATACACGGGGCGAGATCCGGTGGAGATAAATATAACGTGAGAAGCGTACAAATAACTAGAGTAATTATTATCACCCTATAGTCTTGAACTATGGTAATTAGACTACAACAAATGAAGTTGTATAATAATAATTACTCTAATTCAAAATATATAGCGGTTACTCTAGTGTTAGCATAACTACACTACTTATTTGTATGCTTCTCCAAAATGCATAGCGGTTAACTATGCTACTTATTTTTATGCCTCTCACGTCAAATATATTTGTGTTTTGTGCTAAGACTATCAGAATACAAACTTCTTCGCAATTTACAAAGTTCAGTTACTTAAAACGTAAAAAGAACTTATATAATTTTTTTTGATAGTGTTTTACATTTAATGTTTTTTTTACCTTTGCCTAATTATATGAATATATTTGATCTTTATTGTCAAGGGACATGGTATGGTGGTAAGGTGTCTCTTTTCTATCTCTATCTATAAGGTAGAGGGTTCAAATACTGCAAGATACGGACATACGAATATTTTGGGAGTAGATTAGTCATTAAATAAAATTAATCTTTTTGAGCATAAAATATCGAAGATATCTTCAACTTGATCCAACTTACAAAAGATGTCTTAAACAATTTTAAACTTTTTAACTTGTCAAACCCATTTTAATAAGCTTCCCTAAACTTCAAATTTCAAATGAAACACATCTAGTCGACTGTATGTAGCTAGAAGTTAATGATAGACACATTTTCACAAAATTCAAATTAATTTAATTATGTAAATTAATATTGTTTTCCTTTGTTTAAGGATGGGGGACTGATGAAAAGACCGTAATATCAGTTTTGGGGCATAGAAATGCAACTCAAAGGAAATTGATAAGAGAAGCTTATCAAGAACTTTTTCATGAAGATCTTGTGAAGCGTCTTGAACATGAACTTTCTGGTGATTTTGAGGTAACTTGGGTTTTTCCTTATGCATATATCTTTGTACATTGTTCATTTGTGTGTGTATATATATATATACTTACACGTTCAAAGAATAACCCCAAATTTGATGCTAAGAATGCAAATGAAGGGTATGCTTATGTAATCACCAATGCACGCAATGAAATGTAATGAGCAACATAAGTACTATGATCTCTCATGATTACACTAAATTTTTATCAGTTAGCTAGTTTCTCGTGTTGTATATGCAAAAATAATTACACTAGATTATATCACATATATGCTGTATTAATCAGTGTGTACCCTAATATTGTTAATGTAACACTTATTAACGAAAATTCCACCACATAAGTTTTCCATATCAGGTAGTGTAAATAACCAACTCATACGTTCGAATAAAATTTTACTTATATATGTGTGCGTATACAAAGTAAAGTACTTTTGATGGTTCATGTAGAGAGCAGTTTACAGATGGAATTTGGATCCAGCGGATCGGAATGCAGTGCTAGCAAATGTAGCCCTACGTAAAGAAAGCTGTGACTATAGAGTGATCATTGAACTATCATGCACCATATCACCCGAAGAGCTCTATGCCGTCAAGTGCGCCTACCAATGCCGCTACAAGCGTTCATTGGAAGAAGATATTGCTTCCCATACCTCTTCTGATCTCCGAAATGCAAGTTCTTCTATTTTGTTGGTTACATTTTTATTAATTAGAAGGTGACAAACTTGACAGGTCTTTTGTTCGACTCATGTGACCCGTTAAAGAAAAAACTAACCAAAATCTATTAGTTTTGGGTCGAAATTGTCACCTTTATACTGATTCCGCTAAAATGGAAAAAAATTTGAAATGGAACACAATTGTTTCCACTAAGTTTCATGGCCAATTGTGGTAAATATGGAAATGCAAAATATATAACTTTTAATTGATTACGTTCAACTTTCTAATGAAATTATGTAATACTACAGCTTCTTGTTGGGTTGGTGAGCATACATAGGTATCAAGGTAATGAGGTAGACTTGAAACTGGGAAAGTCGGAGTGCAAGGTTCTTAGAAAAGCCGTTGAAGAAAAGTCGTATAACCACGAAGATATCATTCGTATAGTCACTACTCGAAGCAAGCCCCAACTCATGGCTACTTTGAATAGTTACAAAGATGAACATGGTTGTAACATCACCAAGGTACATAGAAATATCACTAATCAAATATGGTATTCTAAGTCTTTTTATAAAAAAAAGAAAAACATATTATCTTCATATTTATACTTTCAAATATCATGACAGCACTTGAAGGATGATTCAGGCAACGCGTACACTGAAACACTTCGTACGGCGATTAGATGCATTATTGACCCTACTAAGTACTTTGAAAAGGTAATCTTCGTTTTCATTGATCCAAAACAATTCGAACAGATAAATAATTATTGTGTCAAATATGATTACGTAATTTTGTTATAACAAAGAGTAAAATGCACGGATAGTCCCTGTGGTTTTGCAAAGTTTCAGCTATAGTCCCCAGATTTTGGAAATTACACTCATAGTCCCTGTGGTTTGACAGTTTGTTACGCTGATAGTCCCTGGAGTGGATGTGGGTTAGTTTTCTCAGTTAAGTTGGTGTGAAATGACTAAAATACCCTTAAACTCTCTCTCTTAGGATGTTTCAGCTTAGGATTTAACTCTCTCTCTCTCTCTCTCCCATGGAACCCTGCTAATTTCATATTTCCACCCACTTAGGATGTTTCAGCTTAGGCTTCTTCATCATCAGCATCACCATTTTCACTTAATTTCATATTTCCACCCACTCGAACATGCTCTTCAAACTTCAGATTGTTTTGTAGCAATCAAATAATTCAACTTGAAACCCAACAGATTATCCCCAAAAAGAAGAACCAAAGAAAACCCAGACCTAGTTTCTCCGAACAAGTTCTTGAAAAATGGTCTCGCAAACCCACTTCATTGGGAGACAAATTCCCATGGCAGAAACAAGAAATGCAACAACAAGAAGACAAACTTGCAATCAAAGAAGAAGAAGAAAGGGTTTTAGATGAGTCAAGAATCGGTAGCAACTCGTTTGTGGGTGACTCAGTGAGTTTTGATTCTGTAAAAAGTGTAAATCTTGCTCCTTGGGTACGAAAAACTAAACCCCAGAAAGAAAGTTTCGATTTTGAAGATGGGAATTCACAAAAAGATAGTGAGAATGGTAAAATTGATGGTGGGTATGTTAGTAACTCGTTTGTGGGTGACTCAGTGAGTTTTGATTCTATAAAAAGTGTAAAGCTTGCTCCTTGGGTTCAGAAAAGTAAACCCCAGAAACAAAGTTTTGATTTTGAAGATGGGAATTTAGAAAAAGATAGTGAGAAGGATGAAATTGATGGTGGATGCACAGGTACTGATGGGGTTTCTGTACAGAAAGGAAATGTTGAAGATGATGAACATGTTTCAAATAATGGTCAAGAAAGTCAAAGGAGTGAGAGGGTTCCATGGGAAAGAGAGAAAGATTTGTTTCAGAGTAATAGCAATACACCACTGGCAGAGAAACTGATACCGGAATGGGAGAGAGTTAAAGGGTATTTTAGTCATTTCACACCAACTTAACTGAGAAAAATAACCCACATCCACTCCAGGGACTATCAGCGTAACAAACTGTCAAACCACAGGGACTATGAGTGTAATTTCCAAAATCTGGGGACTATAGCTGAAACTTTGCAAAACCACAGGGACTATCCGTGCATTTTACTCTATAACAAATGTGAACTATCCCATTGGTATGCATTTACCATCTTGAAATGTAGGTGGTTCGTAATGCAATAAAAAAGGGTGGGACGAACGAAGATGCTTTAACTCGTGTGATCGTCACTAGAGCAGAGAAAGATTTGAAGGTGATCATGGAACAGTACTACAAAAGAAACAGTGTGCCACTTGATCAGGCTGTTGCCAAGGAAACATCAGGGCATTACAAGAGATTTCTTCTCACTTTGCTTGGGAAGGAAGGCTAGTTTACTATATTGGTGTCTACAGTTTAATTTCCATATATGTTATTTTTTTTAACACTGGAATATGTCAATGTCGTGCTCGTGTGTTTGTGATTGATTTGTTGCAAGTTTCTATTATTGTTTGTAAACAAAGCAAGTGATTGTGTAATGTACTTGTTGAACTTGTAAGCCCGAGAACAACTTATGACAACATTACCAATTATGTATGATACTAAAGGGTCACATACTTAAAAGATGTTTATGGTGTAAAATCTGAATGATAAGTATTGATTATCATAACCCTTTTAAATAGGGAATCGTACAACCGAATTATAGGAACTGATATACATGACTAAATTAACTGATATACATGACTAATTTACAATCGTAATCTAATACTAAAATATCGGCTGCCCCCCCCGAAGTTTGAGTAGGTAGAGGACAGACGCTCAAGCTGGAACGGCACGATTGAAACAACTGTCTTGATAACCCCATCGTGAAAATATATGCATACTGAAGCGATGAGGGTACATGAAGAACTCGGATATGACCCACACGTACTTTATCATGAACGAAATGTATATCGATTTCAATATGCTTGGTCCTCTGATGTTCACTGGATTATTAGATAAATAAACTGCAGGCACATTGTCATAGTAGACAACCGAAGCCCGACGCGAAGGTGTGTAATTTAAGTAACAAGTTTCGAACCCAGGTGCCTTCGGCCACGACATTTGCAGCCCCTTTGTATTATGTCTGTGTATTGGATCTGGAAATTGTTGGTTGACACTTTGAAGACCCGAGATGAGATTATTATCAAGAAACACACAATAACCGGATGTCGACCGGCGTGAGTCCGGACATCCACCCAAGTCAGCATCCGAGTAGGTGATATTCACCAAATTACATATGTTTATTCCCCCATTTTACGCGTTTTTGGCCGTAAAACCTAGAATCGGATACTTAATCAAGTGTATTTTTGTTTACAGGCCTAAAACAGCGTGCCAAACAAGAAGATGATGAAAATGAGGATTTTCCGGGCGAAACGGCTGAGCTGCGAAGATTCTGTGGAAAAATCTGATCTGGGCGAGTTGCATGACCGTGCAATCATGAGCACTCCCGTGCGAATCCGACAACCGGGCTCATCTCGGCATTGCACAGCCAGTGCGATCCAACGTGCAAGCCATCTCGGGAACGCACGACCGTGGGACTCAAGGAACACCCGTGCGGATGCGATGACCAACCTCAGCCAGGATCTGCACTGCCAGTGCAGATGCTCGTGCCAACCTTACCTCGTAGATGCACGCTCGTGCAACCAATGGAACGCCCGTGCCAATACGAAGACCGGTCAAGACTTGCTGATGTCACACGGTATGGTGAACAGGACAATAAAGTGAACGGTCGTGCACTTTAATCGCACGACCGTGCGATCAGAAAAAGTTATAAAAAACAGAAGGCAGCATTCAGTTCAAAATTCTGGACTTTTGGGAGCTCATCAGGCGATTTTACAGGCTCCGGAGGCTTCTGCTTTCACCCGGATTCAAGCCACAACGTGCCGATTAGCTCCGTTACTATCCGGATTCTCAATCTTGTGCTTGTTTATGGTTTGATTCTTGAATCTTTCCATGTTTTTGTTCATGTTTCAAGCATTTAGGTTGATGATTATGTATTATTGTAATCCTAAGGGCAAAAACACTTGTATCCCTTGCTTAATAACAACCATTAGTATGTTAATTATGTTTGTAATGACACTTTGAAGCATTTTCTATGTTAATCCTTGATGATTAGTTTGCAAACTTGTTTATTGATGTTGAATTCTTGATTATAGTTAAGTATCTTGGATGATTAGTATGTGGTTAGTTGAGATATTTGCAAGAAGAAGCTTAATTAATCATGTATTAGTAGACTTTGAACTTGCTTAACTAGTTTAACTTATTTAAAATGTTTGCACCATGATACTAGAAATGGTTAGTGGTTTAATAAGGGGTAATTAATGTTAATCAAGAAGGCTTTCCCTCACAGAAGGACCTTAACGGGTTAAATGGTGTTGTTATGAATTCTTGACATAAATTGTTAGCTTAGTAAGTAGTTTAGTCTAAAATTGCTTGCTTGGTAAATTTATGTTCAAGTTTTGTAAAATGAACTCGGTTGTGATTTAATCTAGTTTATGCTTGTCTTGGTGGTTACATTGTGTTTATCGGTGTCACTTTCCTTGATTAAGTGAAGTTAGAAAACTCCTAACGGATGACTAACTTTTATTTAGGGGATTTTCATAGACATTTGTCATTTGGGCGTTAAAGAACAATTTTAGGTGGTTAAAGTGTGTTAATCGTTTTAGCTTTCCAAAGAATTGTCATGTTAGGATTCCCGAAAGGGATACTAATTGTCTTGAAAATGAAGAATTGACCAAGTGTTTTAAGTGACAAAACCGACTTAGTTCACTTACTTTGGTTGTGCATAAAGCAAGGCTATATATTTATTTTCTTATTTGGAGTCTATTATGTTTATGAAAGTTTATGTTTTAATCTTATTTTTAGTTTAATCAAATCATCCACTTATCTTTCTACCGGTAATTTAATGACAAAGGTCTAGTATTATTCATCCGCCCACATCCTTGGATCGACACTTGGTTCTTACCGATACTTTACTACATATATGACGGGGTACACTTGCCATTTCGTGTGTGTTTTGATGTTGAAGTATAAATCATTTTTATAAATTTAAAACCGAATCGTGTGTAAAATTCATTGTAAAAATATGTATATACGCGCACACGTCAAGTTTTTGGCGCCGTTGCGGGGGACTGTGGCAAGCTTTAGGAACGACCCGAGTCAATATTTTATCGGTGTACATACTAGTGAATATTTGTGAATATTTTCTCGATTACTTATTTGTTTATTTATTTGTTAATATTTCTTGTTTTTAATTTAATTTATTCTTTTTCAAGCTTATTTCAAACGCTTGTGAATTTTTATTTCATTTATTTGTTCGAATTCGGACTAATTATTCGTTTATTATTTGAGTTTTCGGCTCTGAAAAATCATTTTTATACTAGCCGATTTGATTATTTTCACTTGTTTTGATTTTTATAAAATTTTGGGCCCATTTTTGAATTTTTATAAAATTTTCAGCCCCCTTTTACAGAAATTCTGTTTAAAAAAATAATAAAAATAAATAAATAAATAAATAAAGGCTTGATTATAATAATATAATATTCATTGTGTCAATTTTTCGTTTGCAGGTTGATGTCCTCAACCCCCGCTCCCGACACTGTTGAGCCTTCAGACGAACCCAAGCGTGATCTGAGGAGACGTCTTCGTGAGAGATCTCGCGCGGTTGCGCTGCTACTCGCAGCAGGTGAGGACGAGCAGGTGGTACCCGCTGAAGCCGAGGGCTCAGGAGACGTAGGAAACATAATCATGGCGGACGACGAGCGACCATTGAATGAGTCGAATCAGCCCTGAGGAACAGGCCTAGAGCCAAGCATTATCCGACCTACAAATATGGTGCAGAACTCGGTGCAGTTTGACGGACGCGAGCACGAGGATCCCGGACGACATATCACTGCTTTTCTCGAAGTATGTTCGACGTTCAAGATTAGGGATGTTTCGGAGGACGCTTTTCGGTTGAGGTTGTTTCCATTCTCGCTGCGTGACAAAGCTAGAGCTTGGCTTATGTCACTTCCTGCAGGGTCCATCAGGACCTGGAATGAGCTGGCGGAGCTATTTATGCAGAAATATTTCCCGCCTGAGAAAACAACCAAGTTAAGGAACCGGATTGTGACTTTTTGCCAAGACGAAGGAGAATCGTTGCACGTGGCCTGGGAGCGATTTAAGGATTTGTTACTTGATGTTCCACACCATGGTTTCTCCAAAAGACAGTTGGTTTTGACGTTTTACCAAGGGCTTAATTATGACACGCATGAGAGATTAGATGTAAATGCGGGAGGCGATCTGGGAACGAAGACGCCAAATGAAGCCTATGCTATCATCGAAAAAGCTGCGTTGAAGTCTAGCTCGCGTCGAGAAGGAGAGAGAGTCTGGACATCATCATCATCCCGCCCAGGAGTTCACGCTGTGGACGACTACACAACCATTATTGCACAAATCTCGGCTCTTTCGGCGAAGTTTGATAAGTCCCAGATAGCTGCGCAAGCTAGTTCAGGGTGTGACCAGTGCGGAGTGTCACACGAGCTTGGTACATGTTTTCAGGGTTATGTATGAGGGCCAAGAAGAAGTGGATTTTGTGAGCAACCAGGAGAGGCCGCAGAACAACCCTTACAGCAATACATACAACCCGGGTTGGAGGAATCACCCAAATTTTAGGTGGTGAGCAAATGTGGGTAATCAGAACCCATTAGGATTTGCCCAGCAGGCTCTAGCACCGCAGTAGGCTCACGGCCAGCAATTCCAGCCGTACAACCAATCTTTCCAGCCACGTCCATTCTCGTACCAGAATCAGGGCGCCGGGAGTAGTTCTCAGCAGCAAGCCCCTCATTCAAGTTCCAAGCTGGAGGATATGATGGCTCAGCTTCTTACTAGCTCCACTAGTGCCAATCAATTAGCTCAAAAACGATATCAACAAAGTGAAGACCATTTTCTAGCTCACGAAGGAGAAATGAGAAGTCAAAAAGCCTCGATTCAGAATATCGAGAACCAGGTTGGTCAGCTGGCTAAGATGATGTCTGAAAGACCCCTAGGTGGTCTTCCGGGCAACACTGAGCCAAATCCGCGTGGGCATGTAAATACTGTTATGACCAGGAGTGGCAGGACTACCGGACCCAACATATCGGACTCACCAACGATCACTGAAGCGGTCCCGACTGATACACCGGACGAGGTGCAAGCCAGGCGAGGCCCAGCAAGTACAGCACAAGTCCAGGAGCCGGTCAAAGAGTACACTCCTCCAGTTCCATATCCGGGCAGGCTGAAGAAACAGAAAAATGAAGAACAGTACGGTAAGTTCCTTGAAATGTTTAAACAACTGCACATAAACATACCGTTTGTTGAAGCATTAGCCCAGATGCCGAAGTATGCGAAATTCTTAAAGGACATCCTCTCGAATAAGCAGAAGCTCGAGGATATATCCTGTATGGTGATGAATGAAAGTTGTTCTGCCATTCTGCAAAACCGTCTGCCCACGAAGATGGGAGATCCGGGCAGTTTCACGCTCCCTTGCCTGATTAGAAATATGCCTGTTAGCCATGCATTGGCTGATTTGGGAGTGAGTATCAACCTTATTCCTTATAAGGTTTTTACTAAGCTGGATCTGGATGAGCCTTCACCCACTAGAATGAGCATTCGACTTGCAGACCGTTCAATCAAGTATCCATGTGGATTCGTTGAAAACATGCTTGTTAAAATCGATAAATTTGTTTTCCCCGTGGATTTTGTTATTCTTGACATGTACGAAGATTCAAAAGTGCCATTGATACTTGGACGCCCATTCCTCAATACTGCGATAACGATTGTTGATGTGGCAACTGGCCAAATCACGCTCCGAGTAAATGACGAGCATGTGACATTTGATATTAAAAAATCAATGCAGCATCCGCAAAGTCACGATGACATGCTTTATTATGTCGACATTGTCGACACGTGTGTGTGCTCTCATTTCCATGGCACTATTGAAGAAATTGATACGGACACACATCTATCGTGTAGGGACCTGATTGGCATTACACAGGAGGGCCACGAAGTTGAGCAGCCGACTTTCCAAGTCGGTGATGATGGTTCCCGAAGTCCAGATCAGTTTGTGGAAATTGGCCATGTAGATGATGAGAAATCAAAACCTTCGGTTGAAGACCCACCGTCTTTGGAGTTAAAAGAACTCCCACCACATCTCGAGTATGCATTTCTAGACGAGGAGTGTCGCTTGCTGGTCATCATTTCATCATCATTGGCAAAAGAGGAGAAGAGACAGCTTCTCGAGGTTCTAAGACTTCATAAGAAAGCCATGGCGTGGAAGATTATGGATATCAAAGGCATCAATCCTTCTTTTTGTACTCATAAGATTCTGATGGAAGACGAGTACAAACCCTGTGCACAGCCTCAGAGGCGGTTAAATCCGAATATGCAAGATGTGGTGAAGAAAGAAGTGATTAAGTTATTAGATGCTGGGTTGATTTATCTTATATCTGACTCTGTGTGGGTGAGTCCAGTGCAAGTAGTACCCAAGAAAGGTGGTATTACTGTAGTTCAAAATGATAGGAATGAACTTATTCCTACCCGTACCGTCACTAGGTGGCGAGTTTGCATCGACTACCGAAAACTCAACGATGCTACTCGTAAGGATCACTTCCCACTTCCATTCATCGACTAGATGTTGGAACGTCTGTCGGGGAAGTCGTATTACTGTTTCCTGGACAGGTTTTCTGGATACTTTCAAATTCCTATTCCTCCTGAGGAACAGGAGAAGACTACCTTTACCTGCCCTTTTGGCACATTCGCCTACCGGCGTATCCCTTTCGGGTTGTGTAATGCACCGGCGACCTTCCAGCGATGCATGGTTGCGATCTTTCATGACATGATCGAGGATTTTATGGAAGTATTCATGGATGACTTTTCAGTATTTGGAGATTCCTTCGATCAGTGTCTAGAAAATTTAAAGAAAATGTTGAAGAGGTGCGAAGAAACGAATCTTGTCCTAAACTGGGAAAAATGCCACTTCATGGTGAGAGAGGGCATAGTTCTGGGACATAAGATTTCGTGTGACAACTCGAAATCTAGAACCTTTCGTGTATGCTTAAACGTGTGGCTAGTTAACTTATGTGATTAATGACAATGAATCTTTATGTGATTATGTGTTATTTGTGTGTGCTTGTATGTATATATTATGTGTATATGTACCGAAGCAACAAGGACCCGACCCGAGACCATGTGGTCTCGAGTAAACATCACGCCACACATGGGCCGGTTGGGCCGCACCTCATGTAACCCACCCAAAACCTACTAAGACTAGTATTTATACCATGCTTCTAGCAAACCTTGCCATTTTCTTGGACACACACACTCTCTATTCTCTCACACTAAAACCCTAAACCACAACACTACTCTCCTTCATTCTCGGATCCAATCAACAACCGTAAGAAGCTCTCGGATCGTCTCTTACACACACCGGTTGGAAGTCTCACTCGCACCTTTGAACCCACACTTGAACCGGTTAGTGAAATTATGATGTTGGTTGTTGTTTAATAATAGTATGAATGATAGAACTTAACTAGTGTAGTGTATGCTTGATGATGTTTGTGAACCGGATATGTATTGTGTTTTGAGTTGATAATGATGTATGATAATCGGTTGAACATGTTTTGATAGTACACATTGATGTTAAGTTAGTATTCAAGAAATCGAGGCATAAATGTTATATATTATGTGTTTATATTCGGTTGATGATGACTTATTGGTTATGTTGGATGAATAATGTATGCTTGAATATGAGTAAATGTTATCGGTTCCATATAGGCTCAAATCCGAGTGGCTTGATGATGTTAAAAGGTTTATTACTCATAAAATCGGATGAATATATGTGGGTTAGACTTAGGTTCATATGAATAAGGATGAACATGATGAATGTGTTTTGAATATTTGATGAACATGAAGAACTTGTTGAACATCATAAGAGCATGGTTGAATATTTGAATTCTGATTTGTTTGATCCATTTTTAGTAAATTGCTAGACAAGAAACATGTTTAAGGATTTTGGTTGGTTAGTACAAACTGCATGAAATCAGAATGTTAGTGGATAGTACACTGTTCCGAATCAGCTTATGTCCACTCGAAACCGCTGGTTGCGACTCGAAACCATTGCATGATGAGTCGAAACCGCCCAGTTGCGACATCGGTTGCGAGTCGCAAACACCCGGTTGCGACTCGAGACCACACTTGATCAAGCACAAACCTTGTGACTCGAAACCACCGTTGCGAGTTCAGTTGCGACTCGTAACCAAACCAGCACGAACCGAAACCACGATTTCGACTCCGGTTGCGAGTCGCAAACGTCTAATTGCGACTCGAGACAATACGCAGATATAACTGTTTGGGCTTGCAATTCATTTCGGACTTAATTGTTTGGGCCGGACTCTTGGGCCCAATGCACAGACCTTGTATGTTACTGTTGAACGTGAACATTGTTGATCTGCTATGATTAAACGTGTAACCCATACGTGCACTTCTTGAATGCGAACCTGATTATATGATACAACTATGATAGGACGTGAGTAGCCTCAACGTTGCTTGTTTGACCTTTCCGTGTTTTCTACCGAGCAAACCAAGGTGAGTTCACACCCTCTACAAAGCATGGGATTCCCAGGGGTCGGGAATTGGGGTTAAGGAACTGGGTTCCTCGTCCTCCTTGGGTAGGACAGCAAAGGTTCAGGAATGTAATTCCTCGTCCTCACGGACAGATAACTCGTACTAGACCAAAACTCTATCACGAAGTCCCTCATTTTTTTATATCGACTTAATCGCCGGGCCAATGGCGAGCGGGTCATTAGTTAGATAGCGCTATTTAGGTCTGACAAACCTCACACCGTGCCGCAGAGGACGGGCGTGAACTAATGGATCTGGGGCACGTCAATGATGATAGACATTGACAGTTTCAGGGCACATAAACATGACTACAGTCAGCAGTCGATATGGTAACGAGTCTAGTGTATACATGGGGTAGCCCCCACGGCCGAAATGCCAGATAACTAACACGGGGTAGCCCCCACGGCTGGATAGCCAGAGTAACCGGGAATAAACAAGACACGTTTTAAACTATGGGGTAACCCCCACGGCAGGACGCCAGCTAAAGGAAACTGTTTTCGAAACAACTTAAAACGAACACCCAACCGTGAACTCACTCAACTTGTTGTTGACTCGTTACTACATGCTTTGCAGGTCCTTAGGTTCTTAAGCTGGAGCTTGCATAGAGGAGGATCGTTGTGGGACATGGACGACTGTGTGCCATGTTAAACTTTGAAACAATTAAACTTATGCTTTGATTTAAGACTTATGCTTCCGCTTGCAACTTAATTATGTGTTTGTTTGGACACCAATTGTATTGGTTAAACTTTTATATCTTTTAACTCGCATGTTCAATATGATTGGTGGCTGGATCCTGGTCAGTCACGCCTCCAAGCGGTAGTACTCCGCAGGCGGATTTTGGGGGTGTGACAGATTGGTATCAGAGCCATTGGTTATAG
The DNA here is from genome assembly GCA_030545235.1 of Helianthus tuberosus. NCBI lineage: Eukaryota > Viridiplantae > Streptophyta > Magnoliopsida > Asterales > Asteraceae > Helianthus > Helianthus tuberosus. The sequence continues at coordinate 38,197,749 of CM060436.1, forward strand.
AGAACTTGGTTTTAATAAAAGGGAAAAGCGTTTTTGTTAAAACCAGACTATAACCTGTACAGTGCTCAACGGTCCACAACGATGCTTCACTCCACATGCAAGGCTCGACATTCTAGGTAATATGATCTGTGTATGTATTGCCTACTTGTTAGTTACATGGCACATTGCTTATGGTATGCTTGGTTAGTATAACTACTGTTGCTTGAACACGTGCGTGCTTACTCTATCCTATCATCGCATTTTCGCGAACCCCTCTCACTCACGTTCTTCTTGGTATGAAGATCATGTCTGGACGCGTTAACATGACACAAGCCCAGTTGACGGCTCTGATTAACGAACGAGTTGCCGCAGCACTCGCAGCTGCACACGCAGGAGGTATATCCTGCAGTCCGAACTCATTCTAGGATCTTTAGGATCCTACTCTCGTGAACCAACCTTTGTGTTAAACTCTGTCTTTTCTTTCACCTACGATAGGTCATCATGTTCAGCCACCCGTGTGCACTTTTAAGACTTTCATGGACTGCCGACCAACTACTTTTAGCGGCACTGAAGGAGCAGTAGGTCTCCTACATTGGTTTGAGAAGCTGGAATCTGTGTTCGAAATGTGTGAATGCCCTGAGGCGCGCAGGGTGAAATACGCTACTGGTACTCTCGAGGGTTTAGCCCTCACGTGGTGGAACGCTCAAGTTCAGATGCTAGGGTTGGTTGCTGCCAACGCCACCCCATGGGAAACTTTTAAGGAAATGATCAAGGAAGAATACTGCAGCCGTGATGAGATTCACAAACTCGAGGTGGAGTTCTTCAACCTCAAGATGACGGGGTCGGAAATTGAGGCTTATGTGAAAAGGTCGAACGAACTGGCAATTCTGTGCCCTACTATGGTGGACCCTCCCATCAAACGCATCGAACTGTTTCTTCAGGGCTTAGTGCCGGAAATCCAAAGTCATGTGACTTCAGCGAACCTCGCTACCTACCAGCAAACCGTTCAGTTGGCTCATCGTCTCACGGATCAGGCGGTGGAGCAGAACAAGTTACCAAAACGCATTGGCGCTGCAACTACTACTGGTACCTCAAGTGACAACAAACGGAAATGGGATGGAACTTCAAGTAAGGGTTCGACTTCTTTTCAGACCCAGTCTCAGCAGAGAAAGACTGAGGACTACAAGAGCCCTAATCAGCAATCGTCTGGTGGCGGATACAAAGGAAATCACCCCAAATGCAATCGCTGCAGCCTGCACCACAGCGGGCCATGCACTAGGGGCAACTGTCATCGGTGCAACAAGCCTGGTCATGCTGCAAAAGATTGCAGGAGCTTATACCCCGCTAATCAGAATCGTCAGCAAGCTCAACAGAACCAGCGCCAACAGCAGCAGCAAGGTGATAACAAAGGGTGCTTTCAGTGTGGAGCTGAAGGCCACTTCAAGAGAGACTGTCCTCAACTAAACAGGAACCAGAACAACAACAACAACAATAACAACAATCAGGGGAATGGTAACAATGGGAACAACAACAATGGCGCCAGGGGGCGGATGTTTGTGATTGGCCAAGGTGAAGCAAGGAACGACCCCAATGTTGTGGCGGGTAAGTTCCTTCTCGACGACTTTTATGTTTCAGTTTTATTTGATTCGGGTGCCGATACTAGCTACATGTCACTAGAAGTTAGTCGAATGCTTAAGCGTATTCCAACACTTTTGAACAACAAGCACACAGTAGAGCTAGCGAATGGTAAGAGTTTAGAAGCCACACACGTAGTCAAGGGTTGTAAACTTATTCTCGCTGACCAGACCTTCTCTATCGACCTCATTCCTATTGTCTTGGGTAGTTTCGACGTTGTCATTGGGATGGATTGGTTATCCCAACACTGCGCAGAGATTCTTTGCAACGAGAAGGTTGTCCGTATTCCAGGTCCCGATGGTGAACCTCTCATGATTCATGGCGACAAGAGGAGTGCTGTTGAGAACGTCATTTCTCTCCTTAAGGCCCAAAAGTACTTGCGAAAGGGCCACACTGCTATTTTGGCTCTCATTACTGACACCTCAGAAAAAGAGAAGAAGATAGAAGATTTTCCAGTTGTACGCGATTATCCAGAGGTATTTCCTGAGGAATTACCTGGTCTTCCGCCTCATCGTCAAGTCGAGTTTCAGATCGAACTAGCTCCTGGAGCTGCGCCTATAGCTCGTGCACCTTATCGTTTAGCCCCATCAGAGTTGAAGGAACTCTCCACGCAACTACAAGAACTCCTGGATAAGGGTTTTATTCGTCCTAGCTCATCGCCCTGGGGAGCTCCAGTGTTATTTGTGAAGAAGAAAGACGGTACCTTCAGAATGTGCATAGACTACCGAGAACTCAACAAGGTGACAGTGAAGAATCGTTATCCTCTACCGCGTATCGACGACTTGTTCGACCAGTTGCAAGGGTCGAGCTACTATTCGAAGATTGATTTGAGATCGGGTTATCACCAGCTGAGAGTTCGGGAAGAGGACGTCTCTAAAACAGCTTTCAGAACTCGATACGGGCACTATGAGTTTTTGGTCATGCCTTTTGGGATGACAAACGCACCTGCGGTTTTCATGGACTTGATGAACCGAGTGTGCAAGCCTTACCTGGACAAGTTCGTTATAGTCTTCATCGACGACATCCTGATCTATTCCAAGAGTCGGGAGGAACACGAGCAGCATCTGCGACTTATTCTGGAACTCCTTCGAACAGAACAGCTTTATGCAAAGTTCTCGAAATGCGACTTCTGGCTTCGAGAAGTCCATTTCCTAGGCCACGTGGTGAACAAGGGTGGGATTCACGTTGATCCATCCAAGATAGACTCGATTAAGAACTGGCCTGCACCTCGTACACCAAAGGAAATTCGCCAATTCTTGGGTTTGGCGGGATACTACCGGAGACTCATAAAGGATTTTTCTAAGATTGCACAGCCCCTCACCTCACTAACGCAGAAGGGCGTTGTTTATCGCTGGGGAAACGCACAGGAGTTGGCATTTCAGCACCTAAAGGATAGACTTTGTAGCGCACCTATCCTTTCCTTGCCGAAAGGCACAGATGACTTTGTGGTATATTGCGACGCATCAATCCAGGGTCTTGGTTGCGTGTTGATGCAACGAGATAAAGTTATAGCCTACGCCTCACGCCAACTCAAGGTTCATGAAAAGAACTACACTACGCACGATTTAGAGCTGGGAGCTGTTGTTTTTGCGCTTAAGTTATGGCGGCATTACCTGTATGGCACCAAGTGCGCGATCTACACCGACCACAGGAGCCTCGAGCATATCTTCAAGCAGAAAGAATTGAATATGCGGCAGCGACGATGGGTCGAGCTACTAAATGACTACGAGTGCTCAATCAGGTATCACCCGGGCAAGGCCAATGTTGTGGCTGACGCCCTCAGTCGGAAGGACACTGCGCCTAAGCGCGTGCGAGCTTTACAACTCACAATCCATTCTAGTCTTCCCTCCCAGATACGAGCAGCTCAGATAGAAGCACTGAAACCGGAAAACGTCAGGGCTGAAGCCCTACGCGGATCAAGGCAACGATTGGAACAGAAGGAAGACGGTGCTTACTACGTAACGGGACGCGTTTGGGTCCCACACTATGGCAACCTACGAGAGCTTGTGATGGATGAAGCACACAAGTCTCGCTACTCGGTACACCCTGGATCAGATAAAATGTACCACGACATCAAAACTACGTACTGGTGGCCTAGCATGAAGGCCCACATAGCGACCTACGTCAGCAAGTGTTTGACTTGTGCAAGGGTCAAGTCGGAATACCAGAAACCATCAGGCCTGCTCCAACAACCAGAGATACCTCAATGGAAATGGGAGCAAATTTCCATGGATTTTGTTACTGGCCTACCTAGATCCCAGCGCGGGAATGATACTATTTGGGTGATCGTGGATCGACTCACGAAATCTGCACACTTCCTGGCCATTAAGGAAACGGATAAGTTCTCCACTCTTGCAGAAATATACCTCAAGGAAGTTGTTTCGAGGCACGGGGTGCCCACCTCCATCATCTCGGATCGAGATGCACGTTTTACTTCAGAGCTGTGGCAAGCAATGCACAAATCCTTTGGCTCACGATTAGACATGAGCACAGCGTACCATCCTCAGACGGACGGGCAGTCCGAGCGCACTATTCAAACCTTAGAAGACATGCTTCGTGCATGTGTAATCGACTTTGGCAACCGCTGGGAAAAGCATCTGCCACTTGTGGAATTCTCGTACAATAACAGCTACCACACCAGCATTGGAGCTTCTCCGTTTGAGGCATTGTACGGACGTAAATGCCGGTCTCCCCTTTGCTGGGCAGAGGTGGGAGAAAGTCAGATCACTGGTCCAGAATATGTGGTAGATACAACCGAGCAGATCGCTCAGATACGAAAACGCATGACAGCCGCTCGTGAACGTCAGAAAGTTTACGCCGACATGGGCAGGAAACCACTTGAGCTCCAGGTTGGAGAGCGAGTACTACTCAAAGTTTCACCCTGGAAGGGTGTGGTTCGTTTTGGTAAACGCGGTAAACTTAACCCACGATACGTTGGACCTTTCGAGGTCATTGAGAAAATAGGCAGGGTGGCCTACAGACTAAACTTACCAGCGGAACTCGGTGCAGTTCACAACGTTTTTCATGTGTCGAATCTGAAGAAGTGTCCGTCAGATGAGACCCACGTAGTTCCTTTGAAGGAACTCACGATCGACGAGCAGTTACGATTCATCGAGGAACCAGTCGAGATCACGGACCGGGATGTTAAGGTCCTCAAGAGCACTAGAATACCTCTCGTTGGAACTCACGTCGCGGCCCAGAGTTCACCTGGGAGCGCGAAGATCAGATGAAACAAAAGTATCCCCAACTGTTCGCAAACAGTGCGCCCACTACTGAGGCCGAAGCTACGGAATTTCGGGACGAAATTCCAGATCAACGGGGGGTGGATGTGACACCCCGGGAAAACCAGGAAAACCATACAACTTAACTAGCTTCCTCAGTGAGTGCTTACCAAATTTCGGGACGAAATTTCTTTCAACTTGGGGATGATGTGACAACTCGAAATCTAGAACCTTTCGTGTATGCTTAAACGTGTGGCTAGTTAACTTATGTGATTAATGACAATGAATCTTTATGTGATTATGTGTTATTTGTGTGTGCTTGTATGTATATATTATGTGTATATGTACCGAAGCAACAAGGACCCGACCCGAGACCATGTGGTCTCGAGTAAACATCACGCCACACATGGGCCGGTTGGGCCGCACCTCATGTAACCCACCCAAAACCTACTAAGACTAGTATTTATACCATGCTTCTAGCAAACCTTGCCATTTTCTTGGACACACACACTCTCTATTCTCTCACACTAAAACCCTAAACCACAACACTACTCTCCTTCATTCTCGGATCCAATCAACAACCGTAAGAAGCTCTCGGATCGTCTCTTACACACACCGGTTGGAAGTCTCACTCGCACCTTTGAACCCACACTTGAACCGGTTAGTGAAATTATGATGTTGGTTGTTGTTTAATAATAGTATGAATGATAGAACTTAACTAGTGTAGTGTATGCTTGATGATGTTTGTGAACCGGATATGTATTGTGTTTTGAGTTGATAATGATGTATGATAATCGGTTGAACATGTTTTGATAGTACACATTGATGTTAAGTTAGTATTCAAGAAATCGAGGCATAAATGTTATATATTATGTGTTTATATTCGGTTGATGATGACTTATTGGTTATGTTGGATGAATAATGTATGCTTGAATATGAGTAAATGTTATCGGTTCCATATAGGCTCAAATCCGAGTGGCTTGATGATGTTAAAAGGTTTATTACTCATAAAATCGGATGAATATATGTGGGTTAGACTTAGGTTCATATGAATAAGGATGAACATGATGAATGTGTTTTGAATATTTGATGAACATGAAGAACTTGTTGAACATCATAAGAGCATGGTTGAATATTTGAATTCTGATTTGTTTGATCCATTTTTAGTAAATTGCTAGACAAGAAACATGTTTAAGGATTTTGGTTGGTTAGTACAAACTGCATGAAATCAGAATGTTAGTGGATAGTACACTGTTCCGAATCAGCTTATGTCCACTCGAAACCGCTGGTTGCGACTCGAAACCATTGCATGATGAGTCGAAACCGCCCAGTTGCGACATCGGTTGCGAGTCGCAAACACCCGGTTGCGACTCGAGACCACACTTGATCAAGCACAAACCTTGTGACTCGAAACCACCGTTGCGAGTTCAGTTGCGACTCGTAACCAAACCAGCACGAACCGAAACCACGATTTCGACTCCGGTTGCGAGTCGCAAACGTCTAATTGCGACTCGAGACAATACGCAGATATAACTGTTTGGGCTTGCAATTCATTTCGGACTTAATTGTTTGGGCCGGACTCTTGGGCCCAATGCACAGACCTTGTATGTTACTGTTGAACGTGAACATTGTTGATCTGCTATGATTAAACGTGTAACCCATACGTGCACTTCTTGAATGCGAACCTGATTATATGATACAACTATGATAGGACGTGAGTAGCCTCAACGTTGCTTGTTTGACCTTTCCGTGTTTTCTACCGAGCAAACCAAGGTGAGTTCACACCCTCTACAAAGCATGGGATTCCCAGGGGTCGGGAATTGGGGTTAAGGAACTGGGTTCCTCGTCCTCCTTGGGTAGGACAGCAAAGGTTCAGGAATGTAATTCCTCGTCCTCACGGACAGATAACTCGTACTAGACCAAAACTCTATCACGAAGTCCCTCATTTTTTTATATCGACTTAATCGCCGGGCCAATGGCGAGCGGGTCATTAGTTAGATAGTGCTATTTAGGTCTGACAAACCTCACACCGTGCCGCAGAGGACGGGCGTGAACTAATGGATCTGGGGCACGTCAATGATGATAGACATTGACAGTTTCAGGGCACATAAACATGACTACAGTCAGCAGTCGATATGGTAACGAGTCTAGTGTATACATGGGGTAGCCCCCACGGCCGAAATGCCAGATAACTAACACGGGGTAGCCCCCACGGCTGGATAGCCAGAGTAACCGGGAATAAACAAGACACGTTTTAAACTATGGGGTAACCCCCACGGCAGGACGCCAGCTAAAGGAAACTGTTTTCGAAACAACTTAAAACGAACACCCAACCGTGAACTCACTCAACTTGTTGTTGACTCGTTACTACATGCTTTGCAGGTCCTTAGGTTCTTAAGCTGGAGCTTGCATAGAGGAGGATCGTTGTGGGACATGGACGACTGTGTGCCATGTTAAACTTTGAAACAATTAAACTTATGCTTTGATTTAAGACTTATGCTTCCGCTTGCAACTTAATTATGTGTTTGTTTGGACACCAATTGTATTGGTTAAACTTTTATATCTTTTAACTCGCATGTTCAATATGATTGGTGGCTGGATCCTGGTCAGTCACGCCTCCAAGCGGTAGTACTCCGCAGGCGGATTTTGGGGGTGTGACATTTCGCAAGCTGGTATGGAGGTCGATCCAGCTAAAGTTGACATAATTTCACGACTCCCACCTCTGTGAGAGCGATTCGGATCTTTCTCGGTCATGCGGGGTTCTATAGGCGATTCATCAAGGATTTTTCAAAAATCGCCAGGCCCATGACCCGTCTGTTGGAGAAAGACGCTCCGTTTATCTTTGGGGATGATTGCTTGAAGGCTTTTGACCTTCTCAAGCGAACGTTGATAGATGCCCCTATTTTAGTCGCACCTGACTAGAGTCTGTCATTTGAAATTATGTGCGAAGCGAGCGATTTCGCTATAGGGGCCGTTCTGGGGCAAAGGAAGAAAAAGCACTTTCACTCGATCTATTATGCGAGCAAGACTCTTCACGACGCACAGGAGAATTATACTACGACAGAAAAAGAGCTCTTGCCGGTAGTTTTCGCATTCGACAAATTTAGATCGTATTTGGTGCTTTCGAATACAATTGTGTATACTGATCATCCAGCCATCAGATATCTTTTCAGCAAACAGGACGCTAAACCGCGTCTCATGAGATGGATCTTATTGCAGCAGGAGTTTGATATCGAAATTCAGGACAAAAAGGGTTTGTTGAATGTAGCGGATAACCATCTTTCTCGGTTGGAGCATGGAGACATCAAGGACACGCGTTGGGATTCAATAAATGACAATTTCCCACACGAGTTGATGAGTGTTGAGGTATGCGATGAGTCACCTTGGTTCGCCGACAGGACAAAAGTCGGACTCTACTAAAATCGGACAAAAGCTATTTTTAAAAGACGGACTAACAAAAGCTATTCTAAAATTCGGAATGACTAATCAAAATCGGACAAAATATAAGAGACAGACTACATAAGTCGGACTCTATATCTAAAGCAAAAATTTAAAAAGTATACTAAAAAAATAATCCTAAAAGTCGGACTCAAGAGTTGTTAACAGAATACTACCTGGTGCACAAAACTCGGACTGAAACTTGGACATGGGAGACTTTCTATGTTGGTCCACTTTCTGTTTATATGAAACTCGGACTTTGAGAACAGTTTGAAACTCGGAATGTTCAAAGAACTGAGAGACATATTTGACTGTCAAAACTCAAATATTCACTCCAATACTCGGACCATCTGCCTGACTTCAATACTCGGACACATATGAATGAACGGATCTTACTTCAAAAACTCGGAAATAAAATAAGACTGTTACTGTTGAACCATTACAAAAACTCGGACCATCATATATATGCCAAAACTCGGATAAGCTGTTTCAAGGATTAAAACTCGGATCAGTTAAACAAAACTCAGAACTGACTTATGTCCTCGGAACTGTTTAACTTTTGAACAAAACTCCGAGAATGAACTTTGTCCACAAACCTCTGACTTATGTCCCTATTGGTCCAGTGTAACAAATCTCGGAGAATGAACTGTTCAACCTTTGAACAAATCAAGAGCAATGAACTGTAAAAACTCGGACTCAAAGGGACCATTCAAGTAAAACTCGGATCACATGTCTGGTTCTCAAAACTCTTGTTTGAAACTGCACAACTCGCATATCAAAACTCGGAGACACTCATGTTAACATAACTCGGAGTCTTGTAAAACTCGGACTATGAGAATTTTAAAACTCGGAAGTTGAGATGTCTTGTAAAACTCGGAAAACAAAAGATTCAATATCTGAAACTCGGACACACATAAGACTTAGATTGATCTGAAACTTGGAAATATATTGAAACTTAAAACACGGAGCCTCTGTTATCTAAAAACTCAGAAACACTATCACAACGATAATACTCGGACATGGTGAAGCTCAGAAACAAGTCTCCGGACTTTCTCCCTAGTGTGACTTCACACTAGTTCACTAAAACCCCGGAAACAACCAACACAGAGTTTTAAAACTCAGACAAACCTTTTTGGATCAAAACCCTAGATCTCCAAACCAACACAGCCGACGAACAGCTTCATTTTCTTCAAGTTTTCTCCAGAATCTTCAAGTCTTCAGGATGTTTGGCGGAAACAAACATCAAATCAAGAGCAATGGTGATTCGGAAGGTGGTTAGACCATTCCGAATCGGTAACCATGCTCTGATACCACTTGTAAGCACCGGATCGATGACGAGCATCAAACATTGCACTTGATTCAAGACATGAAGAACAAAATATGAAGAACAAGATAGAAATATGTAGAAGATGAACCCTTTATATTGAATCATTCATCACAGATTACATACCAAAGGAGTAAACATCATCTACAAGCTGGTTTAGATCACAAAGATCTAAACCCTAGCTTTCTCTCACTAACACATAGTCTCTCTCTCTCTAGAATTCACACAGAAGGATGAACGAGTGGGAGAGGTGCACCAAGCTACAAGAGTTTTTGATCGATCCCTCATCCATGGATCCTTGCCCTAATCCTATACAACATATATATAGACTAGGGACTAAAACTCGGACAAGCAAATCTACACATAAAACTCAGACAAAAGTTCTCCTAAAACTTGGACAAGTTGTCCCAAGGATAAACCTTGGACTAACTTTCAAGACTTGTACAATAAAGACCCTACACATTGGAAGACATGCACTTATCACCCAAAGTGCACTAACAAACTCCCCCTTGATCAGTGCATGGTCTTCATGTGGTCTTGAATTCTTCATTATCGTTGACTTTAACTTGGACTTCTGCTTTGATTGATACGGAACTGATAAGCGACAGTTACCCGGCAGGAACTGCACTTACAAAACCGAAGGTGAAGCCCGGTTCCTTTAGATTCACGAATTAGAAGAGCTACGACAACACGCCTATGAAAGCTCCGTGTTATACAAAGAGCGCACCAAGAGATTGCATGACAAATGCTTGAAGGACCATAAACAATTCCAAGCAGGAGATCTTGTCCTACTCTACAACTCGAGGTTGTGTCTATTTCCAGGAAATCTGCATTCGCGTTGGACAGGTCCGTACACAGTGAAGGAGGTATTTCCGTATGGGATTGTCGCAATTGAGAACGCGGACGGCGTAATTTTCAAGGTGAATGGGCATCGCTTAAAGCACTATGTTGCCTGGCCGATTGAGTCGGCGGTGGAGGTTATCGAACTCCACGGCCCGCATACATCATAAGTGTGGGGAGGAGAGTCTACGCTACTGACTCGAGGATCAAAAATGTAGCAAGAGCGTCTCATGCGCTTTAGGGGTAAAATTGTCCAAGTTTGTGTTTTTGCCGCTTTTTCGTATTTTTGGTGTGTTTGGTAGTTTTCGTAGGACCGTACATTTTTTAATCATGTCGGACGAGGAATCTAAGTTAGAATATTGTTAAATCAGTTTGCGTATTGCAAAAATGGCGGAAAATGGTCGGAACGGCTGCTGATACTGGATTCTACAGCAAATAGACTGATCTGCAGATATGGGACGACCGTGCCACATATCGCACGACCGGGCGGTTTTGGACCAGCACCCTGAGCCGCACCCCCCGTGCATTCCGAGATCAACGTGCCAGGGTTAGCCAACATCGGAGTCGCACGACCGTGCGTCAGGTCGAACGACCGTGCGGCAGGCTAAGGGCAGTTTTGTCCATTTACTATATAAAGCCCTTATCGGCACCCCACTCTTCACATTCGCGAACCCTAACTGCACCATCGCTCCTGGCCGACTTCTCCTCCAAAATCCCACCAATTTTTGCAATATTTCTCAGATTCCTCAAGCACGGTATGTATTTCTTCTTATTTTTCAGTTTTAATCTCGTTTTAGGCTTTGATTTTCCATATTTCTTCAAGGTTTTTTTGGGTTCTCTTCATAAACACAATTGAAACCCTAACCCTTGCTATAATTAGGCGAGTCGTGAACAACCAGTTGGTTTCCTAGCCCCCGTTTGCCAGAAATTTGTTGATTTTCGGAAAAAAATTGCTGTTCTGATTCGGGGGTTGAAAATCTGCAGAAAACCGCATCGCACGGTCATTCCGTGGGTCGCACGGTTCAGTTACGGTTGTTCACGATGTTTGATGTGATCTCGGTGACACACGGTGGTGCAATTGATCGCACGTCCGTGCAATACCGACAGGTTCCGATCATAGTCACTGGTCTCAGAGACGCACGACCGTGCGTCTGGTCGCACACCCGTGCGATTTGCCCAGATCAGTTGGATAGAAGCTTCATAATAGTGTGATAGGCTGTTTCGGATGAAATTTTTTCTGTTCCTCTTGTTCTGACAGTAATTCTCATGCAGATGGACCATCCTTTTCTCCACTTCGACCAAAACAACGCGTGAGACCAACTTTGCATTGCAAAACTCAATGCGCTTTGGCAAAGACGGAACCAAATCGGCTTCCCAAGGAGATTGGATTGGGATGTAATGACAGAGCTGAACCAACGCGACCGGCTTGCAAATATGTTAACACTTCTGTTTCGCGACTGGTCAACATTGACCTGCCAATTTATCTGGAGCTCACTTTAGAATTCTTCGCTACCTACTCTTATGAGAAGCCAAAAGTGAGCAGAAATCCAGACTTCCGACACAAAAAACGCATCAATTTCAGGTTGGGAGGTAATTGGCATAACTGGACCATCGGGAGGTTGGGTAGAAGACTCGGTATTTACACTGACGAAGAAATGAACTCCGAGTTCTTCAACGAGCGATATGTCTTCCCTAGCGAGGAGGAGAGAGCAGATTTTTGGGCGCGGATTGCGGTTGGCCCAGTATATGATCCTCGGGTAGCCAAAGCTTCAAGATTGCGAGACCCTTTGCTTAGGGTTATGCACCACATTTTTAGCCACACCATTACGGGGCGCATGGACAGTTTGGGAAACTGTCCCACACCTGATATCATATTTTTGTATGCGCTCGCGGAGGGGGTCCATATCAACCTCGCCGCACGAATGGCTGAATATTTCATTCATAGTTCAGGCAGGACCGCTAGCAGTCAGATCCATGGTGGTCAATACGTCACCCAAATCGCCTACGCCATGGGTATTATGACTGACGAAGTGGTTGAAGGTCTAACTTTGGTTACTGAAGGTACGTATGTGGATATCCGTTCTTTGAAGGCCATGGGGATATTCGCAGAGACCGACCACGGAGATAGATTGAAAGGGTTAGACAACGAGGTCTGGGACCCGTTGCCTCCAGAGCCGGCAGATGATGAGGATGAGGTTATGCATGACGAGGAAGAGCAGCATGAGCAGCCACCACACTCACCACAGCAGCCACACTCCCCGTAGTACCAACATTGGCCTCCCAGCATCCCGTCATATCCTGAGTTTTATAGTCAATTTTAGCAGATGCAGATTAACCAAGAGCAGCGGCGGGTCAATTTAGAGCAGCTGAGGTGCATGCGCCAAGAGGTGAGAGCCAACTAGGATGAGATGCGGGCAAATCAGGAGTTCATGCGCCAAGAGGTGCATGCTGGGTTTTCGTACATATTTGGGGGTCTTCAGAATGCCTACCCCAACTACTTTGGCGAGCCCCCACAGTTCCCATTCGGGAACCCCGGTGACTATGGCGGGCCTGGCACATCCGGCACAGGAGGAGGTGCCGATGATGAGTAGTTGGTGGAGTTCTAAGCTGGTGGTTGTGGTATTATTTTAGTAGTTTATTTTGGGTGTTCATTTTGGTTCTTATTGCAAACACCCGCGGTTATGTATTTTGTTTTTCAGACATTATGGTTTATTTGCTTCGTTTATGTATGGATATTTAGTACTCTTTTTATTTATTTAGATCATGGTTTGTGTTGCGATCAGATTGTCTTGCTTGCTGTTTTGTTTTTGCTTTGCCTTGTGACATCCATACAGATCTTGGAAGCACATCTTGGATTGGAAGACACAACAGAATCAGCTTTGGAGCCTCGTTTCAGCTACAATCATCTTCAGGGGAGTGTTATTCTCCTTTTTCTCTATATTCTGTGTTTCGCATTGGGGACAATGCGAAGTTCAAGTGTGGAGAGGGGGTTTAACATTTTGACTTTGTTTGTCCTAAAATATATATATATAGGGGACCGCTAAAATGAGAACCACCTTGAGTTGTAAGAACCGCGAGAACTACTTGATCCGGGGCGAGGTAGACCAAATTTTTTTTCAAAAACGTAGACGCATGTATTATAAACACATTTGTAAAAACAAAATCAAAAAAAAAATGTCGTGTGTGTAGTTTTGAGCACCACAAGTTTGTGGTTTACGGGTATCGTAAATTTACGAAACTCGTAAACCACAAACTTGTGGTGCTCAAAACTACACACACGGCATTTAAAAAAAATTACAAATGTGTTTATAAATTATAATACATGCATCTACGTTTTTGAAAAAAAAAAATTTGGTCCACCTCGCCCCGTACAGTGTAGTTCTCGCGGTTCTTACAACTCGAGGTAGTTCTCATTTTAGCGGTCCCCTATATATATATATATATATATATATAGGGGAGGGTTATCTTGAGAACGCTAAATATTGCGAGAACCGTGAGAACGAATGAAAAAACCAATCAAAACCAATTTTTTTTAATACAAAACTCATTGTAATTAAGATACGACATCAAAAAAAGAATTTACAACATCAAATAATTCATTTCTTCTTTCAAAATCACTGTTTTTAGATTTTTTACACTTGTGTAAATATAACAGATTTACACATGTGTAAATGGCAAACTTACACATGTGTAAATGGCAAACTTACACATGTGTAAATGGCAAACTTACACATGTGTAAATTTTCTTTATTTACGAATTCACGTAAATTTAAACGTGTAAATTAAATTTCTAACATTGTATTCGAATAATAATGATAAGTGTAGAAAAAAAAATTTGAATTTGAATTGTTTTTGACCAAGTTCTCGCGGTTTTTTCATTTGTTCTCACGGTTCTCACAATATTTAGCGTTCTCATTTAAACCCTCCCCTATATATATATAGGGAGGAGCTCATGCGAGAACCTCTATTATTGTGAGAACCGCGAGAACCAATGTGAACACAACCTAAAATAGCTAAAAAAACCTAACCCCCACCCCCTAACCCCCCAAAAAAAACCTAAACCCCCCCACCCACCCCCCCCCCCCCAGCTAAATGCTAAAAACTAAAACCCCCAAAAAACCTAAAAAAAACCTAACCCCCCCCCCCAAAACCTAAACCCCCCTCCCCACCCCCCAAGCTAAAATGCTAAAAACTAAACCCCCCAAAAAACCTAAAAAATCTAAAAAAAAAAAATTTCAAAAATTTTTTTTTTTTGCTTCGAAAAGTAGCGATTTTTTTACAAAAAAATATTAAAAAAAAAATTTGTGTGATTTTTAGCTATTTTTATGCATTTTTGGTTGTGTTCACATTGGTTCTCGCGGTTCTCGCAATAAGAGGTGGTTCTCGCATGATCTTCTCCCTATATATATATATATATATAGGGTAGGGTTCATGCGAGAACCACCTTTATTGCGAGAACCGCGAGAACCAATGTGAACAGAGGGCATTAGTGTAAATACATAACAAAAATTAAATTACATGTCTATCCTCCTCCTACTGGACTTCAAAGAACAATTAAATCATCTTTTTTCATTCAGTTCATGTCCGATACTCCAACATCTCCAAAATTCATCATCTCAGTTCATGTTTACACGCCAAAATCTCCAAAATTCGTCATCTCAATCTTACCATTCATGGTGTATTCGTCGTATAATCGAAATTAAGGCAATAAGAACAGAATCATCGATCATATATTCGTCATCTGCTCGAAATTAGGGCAATAAGAACATAATCATCGAAGACTGTGACACAATTAGGGAGAATCTGAAGAACAGACATCCAACGGACTCGCCGTAATCTAGATGTTGTCGGATTATTCAGTGTCGCTACACCATTTCGTGAATTTGTAAGTTTATACTCTTTGTTTTGCACTTTTATATGATAACATGATGCTTAATCGTCGATTCAGATTTTTATATGTTAGTATGACGCTTAAATTGTTGTTACATATCTGCACTAGTGAAAATTGTTCGATATATATGATTTTTGAGAGATTAGAGGTGACTGTTGTGATAGAACTATACGTAATGTGGTATTTATGTGTTTTTTTTTATGTAGTTTTGTTACTGATTAATGTTAGATATGATTGGTGGTAATACGAAATTTGATTTGGTAAGGGTTAGGGTTTTTTTATCGAAGCAAATCTGTTGATAAGGTCAGCCGTGTTAATGCACATGTGCATAGTTATGTACATATGTATATATTGCCAGATTAGGTTAATAAGGTCAATCATGTTGATGCAAATGTGTATAATTATGCACATGTGCATAATTTTACAGAATAGGTTAATAAGGTCATTCATGTTGATGCACATGTGCATATGTGCATAATTATGCTATGCACATGTACACAGTCTGCTAGAATTTGTCAACAAGATCATTTTTTTCGTTGTACATGTGCATAGTTATACACGTGCAGATTTTTCCATAATAGTTTTATTAGTGATTAATGTTAATTATGATTGGTGGTAATATGAAATTTGATTTGGTAAGGGTTAGGGTTTTTATTGAAACAAACCTGTTGATAAGGTAAGTCATGTTAATGCGCATGTGCATAGTTATGCACATATGCATATTTTGCCACATTATTTCAATATGGTAAGTCATATGGATGCAAATGTGCATAGTTAGACACATGAGCATAATTTGCCAGAATATGGTAATAAGGTCATTCATGTACGTGTGCATAGTTATGCACATGCGCATAGTTTGCCAGAATATGTTAACAAAATGTAATTTATGTTGATGCACGTATGCATAGTGATGCACATGTGCATAGTGTATATAGTAATGATAAAGTTAATGTTAATGCACATATTCATTGAGATTGTATGTTTGTTAATCCTTTGTTTTTTTTATTATTGTAGATCAATAACGGAAAAAATCAAAGAAGGTAACTTTCGTTTTGAAATCAAGGGATAAAGGGTCAAAAATGTCGTATGCAATGGAAATGATTATGCAACTGTTAAACAAAGAGGTAAAAAAAGGTTGATTAATATTTGATGATGCAGTTGGGACATTATGCACATGTGCGTCCCTTTATTACTTTCATGGTAAATGATATCATTTATGAAAACACATTACTTATATCACATGCAGGTGCACAAGAAGAAAAAAAAGTATAAAGAGGAGGACGAGTGAGAGAAACCACGATGAAATATTGAACAAGTAAGAGAAATCCCTTTATTACTTCACACACTGCGAGGTGTTCGCTATGCGACATATGGAGATGTTTAAAGGGAGTGGTGAGAAGTTTGATTGTAGATTCAACAAAGATAAAGATATTCAAGACATGCAACTTAAGAACATGAGGGTGAAGATAATAACAAAATTGTCGTTATCAGAGGCGAATGATCATGTTTGTTAATATTTGATGTATTATGTTGTTTGGTAGATGAAATGTTGGTACTGCACATATGAATAGTTTGAAATACCATAGATATTGGTATTGTATAATGTATTACAGATGGTTATATTTGTTAATTTAGGATGTAATATGTTGTTTGCTATAGTATAGGTTGGTGTTGCATATGTGTAATAATGATTGTTGATCGGATTATGTGATTCTTATGATGAGGGTGTTATATATACTTGTTGTAACACAAAAGTTGTGTGATAATGTGTTAATGTTGGTAATGCACATGTGCATTATTAAAAAACGATAAACATGTCGGTAATGCATGTGTATATTTTGAAATATTGTATATTTGTGTATATCATATTACGTATGTGGTACCCTATTACGTTTGGGGTACCACATTACATATGTTGATGTATATGTAAAGGAAGACGAATCACATGTAATTAATAATTTTACATGTATGCACATGTGCATTGTTCGAAACAGTAACCATGTGGAGTGAAATATTAAACATGTACTTAAAACATAATGACATTAAAAACAATGCATCGATAAGTTTAGATGCTATGGTTTCAATGTTGAAAATGCACGCATTGGGTAATGCACATGTGCATGATGTTAATTGGTAATTTATAAGTAGATAAAATGAATACAACAGTGAATACTACACCGCTAAGTAGATAAAAAAATAAGTCTAAACAAGAAATGTAAACAAAAAATAAGTGATAATCAATTTATAAGTAGTTCAAGTATTTTTTTTTTGTCCTTATTTTGAACATAATATATACCATTCTTTTGAACATAATATGTACCGATGTGTACAATGCTCAATGTAGGATTGTTCCTATATATAAACAAAAAAATAAAATGAATAAAAAACGGATATAAATATCATAATTAATAAAACATATGGAATATGTACGCACAATGTTTAAACGGTCAACGATGTATACATGGTCAACAGTTTATCGGTCAACCATGTATACATGGTCAACAGTTTATCGATGATGATTATAGTGGGTCAACAATTTATTAGTGATGATTATAGTGGGTCAACAGTTTATCGATGATGATTATAGTGGGTCAACAGTTTATTAGTGATGATTATAGCGGGTCAACAGTTTATCAGTGATAATTATAGGGTGTTAGAGTGATAATTATAGGGTGTTAGCGATACGATGCACATGTGCATGGGAAATGTATTGATGGTTAACATATGATTATTATGTATTAATGGTTAACAATATGATTAGTTATGATTATGGGGTGTTGTTAACGTGATGCACATGTGCATGTTCATGTTAACGATGGTTAACAGTTTACGGATGACGAGTATGGGTGTTATCAACATAATGCACATGTGCACGATCGGTGATGAGTATGGGTGTTATCAACATAATGCACATGTGCATGATTGTTGTATTGATCAATCAGATAAACAAAAAACTGAACAATGTTAAATAAACAATGATACAGGAACATAGAGTAATCAAGCAAATGTTAATTTTTTGTTTGTTTGAACAACATCAAAACTTCTCATACCGAAAAACTTCTCATACCACAAAAGAAATACCATCGATTAGCTGGTAAAACAGTAACAAGGGGTAAAAATCTAAACAAGACAAAAAAGTGCAGAACATACTCTGCACATACACAACCATACAAAACATAAAATAACAAAAAAAAAAAACAAATTAACCCAGCCTTCCCATGTATCAACACAAAACTTCGAACGATATTTTACCCATCCGAATGAGAGGTTAATAACATCCTCGGAAGCCGACTCCAAAGAACGCTCCCCCCCCCCTAAAGAGCCTGTTGTTACTATCCTTCCAAATTACCCATAAAGTGGAGTAAATTATACCCAAAAGCAATGTACTATTGACATAAGAATCTAGTCGCGTGTACTCTTAAACAAGCTGCTCCAGGGATGAGAGGCCTGCAAGGTACCAGTTACACCAAACAGAGATCTTCCTCCACACCGCCTTGGCTATCGGGCACTTAATAAAAACATGCGTGACCGACTCCGAAACCCCCACACACTTATGCAGCAACCCGTAATGGTACTAACCCCTCTCGCACGCAGATTTTCCCCAACCGCAACCCGATTCTGCAGCAACCTCTATATGAAACCATTACTTTAATAGGGACCCAGTTAAGCCACTCGGACACCTTAAACGCCGACCCAAAGCAAGCTTCTTCCAGGACTTTTTCTTGTCGCTTAAACTGTGAACCCATCAGATTGACGAGGAGGGTATATAAGTGATGAATCAGAAGATGCCATATGTATCACAAAGGGGTTACAAAGTGAAATCATGTTTATTTGTAAGTAGATGACAAATAGAAGTATAATCAGACTGAGTAATCATATAAGGACACTTACAGTGGGAATTGGTAACAGAATGGGTGTAACAAAAAGGATGTAATTTATTGTAATCACCGGATAAATGATGTATTCGACTGAGTAATCGTATCAGGACGAGCCGGATTGGTTATCGCAGTGGTGACTTATGAGCAGATGTATGTCACCAGATGAGTTTTCGACAGAGGAGTTTTCGTCAAATCAGTTGTCACAGTGGTGGTGCGGTGGTGTAACGGTGGTGGTAGCGGCAATGTGTTAACGTTGATCGGCGGTGGATGTGTCGGCGGCGGCGGCGGTTGTCATGGGGGTGGTAACAGTTAACAACTTGAAGAACAGAACCCTTGAAGGAACCTTTGAAGAACAGAACGAGGATATAGATGCTGTTGTTAGAATTTCACTTTAATTACAAAAATGCCATGTGTTCACACTGGTTCTCGCGGTTCTTGCAATAAAGGGTGGTTCCTAACGGATCCTTCTCCTATATATATATATATATATATAGGATCAAGATCATTTCAGAACCAAAAAAATTTACAGAACTTGCAGAACTGTTTACAACCACTCATTTAATTTTATTTAATTTTTTCATTGTTTTATTAATAAAGGGCACTAAAGTAAATTTACACATAGAAAATTATCACATTTCTTATATTACCCTGGTTTATCTCAATTTCAAAAGTTTGCTTTTGAATCAATTCCTATATTTACTCATATCTAGATCTAAACAAATCAAATACAAACTATATTCAATCACACACATTATCCAAACTTCACACATCCGAGATTTTTTTTTATATTTCGTGGTTTCTACTAATTCAAAAGTCCTAGTTTGAATTAATTCCTATCTTTTCTCACATTAACATTTAAAAAATCGGATAAGTATGAATGCATAGTGTTCTTGAGATTGATCTACATTAACTTCCACACTTTATCATATTCAGATTTGTAAGTTCCTAGTTATAAAGGTTTTGCTTATTTACATCTTAATAGATTAATAGTTTTATACTCCATCACATAGTGTATATATATTTTAATTTTAATCTACATGTAATTCAATGACTATCATTTTGATGATTGTTATACTTTCTTTTACTGGAATATAAGCATATGTGTAAATCAATTGATTACACATATGTAATTTATTACACATATGGAACATATGTTATAAACTGGAATATTAGCATAGGGTAGGGATATGGTAAAAAGTGTCTAAAATGTGAGAAGGGTAAGAAGTGTTTTAAACCATTGGATATTTGATCTAATGGTTGAGATCAATAGGGTATAAAATGTAAATTGTGTTTTAATTAGAAGGACCTTATGTAAAATTGAAGGGCAATAGTGTCTTTTTCCAATGTTTCAAATATGGTAACCGCCATCAATCTCCTAAAAACTAGCTATTCAAATTTAATTGCTAAATTATCTCGATCCTAAATTCTAAAAATAGAAAAATATGTAACTGCTGCAAAGAAACGTATAACACTATACATCCATCATATAACACTATACATCTATCATATAACACTATACATCCATCATAGGCATGCTACCAGAAAAATATAACACTATATAACACTATATAACCAAAGAACACTATATAACACCATGTAACACTATATAATAATATATAAAAAATATATAACAGTATACAGTTCTAAATGGTGGTTGCACTACAGAATTAATAATTGATGGTGTTATATAGTGTTTTTTGATGGTTGCGCTACAGAATTATATAACACCAAAAACCATATTATAACACCATATAACACCAAGTAACACTATATAACACTATATAAAAAATATATAACACTATGCAGTTCTGAATGGTTGTTGCACTACAGAATTATATAACACTGCACACATTCGTAGATTAATTACTAAAATCGAATTCCTATAATAAAGGGTGGAAGTTATTTTGGGCAGTTATCTTTTAATCAATTAATTGAAAGAAATAGAAAATTACTAATTCACCCTTTTGAATTAATTTAGATATAGGGCACTTGTCATCACCACATTATTTCTTACCATTCTCACACTTTGGGCACTTTTTACAGGATCCTTCCTTTAATGGAATATTGGCATATATGTAATTTACATATATTAGCATATAAGTAAATAAGCATATATGTAATTTACACTTTCTTTTACTTGAATATTGATTGGCATATATGTAATTTACATAAATTAGTGATTATGAACGTAACAATCAAACCATCAAAGTGAATTGAAAAAAAAAACCCTAAAAACCATGGTGCAAATTTGGAATAAAAAAAAACCGAGGATCAGGTGATTAGGAAGTTAGAGAGAATTTAGGGATAGTTTTTGGCTTTTCAATTTCAATAAATGTTTTTTTACGATTATACCCTTATAATAATTTAAACTTTCCTCAATTTTGCTTTTAATTACATTTTCTACCCAAATTTATTTTCATCCATTGATTAAAAGATCAATGGCTAAAAAGAGTTCTTAATAGTTCTGCTTAAAATGTGAGTACTGCAAAGAACCTAACCCTATATATATATATATATATATTATATATATATATAAGTAAATTGTACATCTTTTTAGTAAATAAACCGATTAGTTGTTGTTTTAGAAAGCTTCAGACATGATAAAAATCCGACAAGCCAAATAAATTTTGAAAAAGATAACTAGAAAACGTGACAAACAAAGAAAGACTTGCATGATAATTTTCACATTTTTACCCATTCCTTCCGTTATGTGAGCATGTTTGAGCCTTAAATTCGTTATATGTTTGTTCATTTCGGAGTAGGAGTGAGCCGGATGTCACGTATAGTTTAGAACTTGTCACTAACATGCTTTTTAAGACCATAAACGTGTGAAATTGTGTAGAAATGATAGATGCACCTAGAAAATCCTTTGTTGTTAGCCTTTTTCTTTATGTTATGTTTCCCTAAACCCTACACTACCTATTAGGATTAACCATGTCGAGCCTTTCCCGTGTTTTTCCTTCGTTTACCCAACAAATTAACCCACTTAGCCAAATTTAGTTTTATTTTTATTTTTAAACCTTTTGTGTTAAAACTCGGCTAAAATCATCGTTTAACTAGCGTTTCTTGTAATTAGTCGTTCATTGTACAAAGCCATTAGATTATATATATATATAGGGGGCCGCTAGAATAAGAACCACCACGAGTTATGAGAACCACGAGAACCGCGCCCCGCGGGTGGCCGTTGACCACAAAATTTTTTTTACACCTAGATCCGTATATTTTAAGACCGGGTGTAAATTTTGGGTTCAAACGGCGTGCCCGAGGGGGTAGTTTTTTACGCCCAAAGTTTGGTTAAAAAAAAAAGAAAAATTAAAAAAATTAAAAAAACCCAAACTTTGGGCGTAAAAAACTACCCCCTCGGGCGCGCCGTTTGAACCCAAAATTTACACCCGGTCTTAAAATATACGGATCTAGGTGTAAAAAAAATTTCGTGGTCAACGGCCACCCGCGGGGTGCGGTTCTCGTGGTTCTCATAACTCGTGGTGGTTCTCATTCTAGCGGCTCCCTATATATATATATATGTGTGTGTGTGTGTGTGTGTGTGTGTGTGTGTGTGTGAAAAAAAACAGAAAATCAGAAAATAAAACACCCTAAAATAGGGTGAAGTCGACAAAATTCGAGCAATTTTAAATGCTAAAATGATGAAATATCGTTGATGAGCTCGATATCACAAAAGTCGCCTTTTTAAGGCATTAGTATGTATAATTTTATTGTTTTACGCTTGTTAAACGTAACTACCGAGTTTTAACCATTTAGTCACTTTAAAATTCCCTTTCCATACCCTTCACCCAAGCCTTTCGTTACAACCCGTAAAGACCTCTTGATTTACATTTTTTAGCATGTTAGTTGGTGGAGAGAAGATCTTGTGACAAGCTTATGATATTACACGTTTCATCGTCTAGGCATTGAGTGTTTACACATACACATTTTATGTATGTCTCACAAATATAACCGAGTGTGTGTGAACATTGTGAGGTGTGTGAAGATTAGCGTGCTAAGTCAATCGGAAGTGAAGTCACGGCTTTTTGGTTATCTAAATATATTTGCATGTGCTTGTTTGGTTTGAATCACTTGATGTTGGTTTCAAAAAACCGGCTAACCGTTTGTAGATGTATTAGTAGGTAGTTTGTAAATTCTTGTTCTCATTAGAAAGTATCTTTTATTACATTTTAATTTTAGCTTGCTTGAGGACAAGCAAGGTTCAAGTGTGGGGAGGTTTGATATTCACCAAATTACATATGTTTTATTCCCCCATTTTACCCCCTTTTTACGCATTTTTGGCCGTAAAACCGAGAATCGGATACTTAATCAAGTGTATTTTTGTTTACAGGCCTAAAATAGCGTGCCAAACAAGAAGATGATGAAAACGAGGATTTTTCAGGCGAAACGGCTGAGCTGCGAAAATTCTGTGGAAAATCTGATCTGGGCGAGTTGCACGATCGTGCAATCATGAGCACTCCCGTGCGGATCCGACAACCGGGCTCATCTCGGCATTGCACAGCCAGTGCGATCCAACGTGCAAGCCGTCTCGGGATCAATGGAACGCCCGTGCGGATGCGATGACCAACCTCAGCTCGGATCTGCACTGCCAGTGCAGATGCTCGTGCCAACCTTACCTCGGAGATGCACACTCGTGCAACCAATGGAACGCCCGTGCCAATACGAAGACCGGTCAAGACTTGCTGATGTCACACGGTATGGTGAACATTAAAATAAAGTGAACGATCGTGCACTTTAATCGCACGACCGTGCGATCTGAAAAAGTTATAAAAAACATAAGGCAGCATTCAGTTCAAAATTCTGGACTTTTGGGAGCTCATGAGGCGATTTTACAGGCTCCGGAGGCTGCTGCTTTCACTCGGATTCAAGCCACATCGTGCTGATTAGCTCCGTTACTATTCGAATTCTTAATCTTGTGCTTGTTTATGGTTTGACTCTTGAATCTTTCCATGTTTTTGTTCATGTTTCAAGCATTTAGGTTGATGATTATGTATTATTGTAAGCCTAAGGGCAAAAACACTAGTATCCCTTGCTTAATAACAACCATTAGTATGTTAATTATGTTTGTAATGACACTTTGAAGCATTTTCTATTTTAATCATTAGTTTGCAACCTTGTTTATTGATGTTGAATTATTGATTATAGTTAAGTATCTTGGATGATTAGTATGTGGCTAGTTGAGATATTTGCAAGAAGAAGCTTAATTAATCATGTATTAGTAGACTTTGAACTTGCTTAACTAGTTTAACTTGTTTAAAATGTTTGCACCATGATACTAGATATTGTTAGTGGTTTAATAAGGGGTAATTAATGTTAATCAAGAAGACTTTCCCTCACGGAAGGACCTTAACGGGTTAAATGGTGTTGTTATGAATTCTTGACATAAATTGTTAGCTTAGTTAGTAGTTTAGGCTAAAATTGCTTGCTTGGTAAATTTATGTTCAAGTTTTGTAAAATGAACTCGGTTGTGATTTAATCTAGTTTATGCTTGTCTTGGTGGTTACATTGTGTTTATCGGTGTCACTTTCCTTGATTAAGTGAAGTTAGAAAACTCCTAACGGATGACTAACTTTTATTTAGGGGATTTTCATAGACATTTGTCATTTGGGCGTTACAGAACAATTTTAGGTGGTTAAAGTGTGTTAATCGTTTAAGCTTTCCATAGAATTGTCATGTTAGGATTCCCGAAAGGGATACTAATTGTCTTGAAAATGAAGAATTGACCAAGTGTTTTAAGTGACAAAACCGACTTAGCTCACATACTTTGGTTGTGCATAAAGCAAGGCTATATATTTATTTTCTTATTTGGAGTCTATTATGTTTATGAAAGTTTATGTTTTAATCTTATTTTTAGTTTAATCAAATCATCCACTTATCTTTCTACCGGTAATTTAATGACAAAGGTCTAGTATTATTCCTCCGCCCACATCCTTGGATCGACACTTGGTTCTTACCGATACTTTACTACATATATGACGGGGTACACTTGCCCTTTCGTGTGTGTTTTGATGTTGAAGTATAAAACATTTTTATAAATTTAAAACCGAATCGTGTGTGAAATTCAATGTAATATGTATATATACGCGTACACGTCAGTAGGCCACCAACGGATGAGAAGCTGACTTAACAATACGAATGCCATAGTCGACTGTTCCCTGTATATGTTTGATTATACGTTTCATAAATGAAAAATGTCGTGCGGCTCGTGCATAAACACGCAGACCTGCAGAACTGCATATGAAATGTTTGGTCGCGTAAACGTGAGATACTGAAGTGCACCTGCGAGGCTTCTATATAAAGTAGGTTCAGAAAATAAGGTTTGCAAGATCACATAGATGCAAGGTTTGCAGATAAATCAACAGGTGTCGTGCAAGGTTTGCAAGATCACGTAGATGCCCGTGCAATAATATATTTTGCATTCTGAGCCTGAGACAGAAAAATACCCTGTGTATGCTGAGTGACCTTAATTCCCAGAAAATAGTGAAGGCTTCCCATATCTGTCATGCCAAACTCTCATGAGAGTGTGCGAATATAATCATGTAGCAGGCTATCATTAGAAGCTGTGAGCATAATATCATCGACGTAGTGAAGTAAATATGCAATGTTATTCGTATCCCTATTAAAGATAAACAATGAATTATCACACATTATCGCACACACTACTCTTGAACCCATGAGAGGTGATAAAAGTAGCGAATCTGGTGTACCAGGCACACGAGGAGCCTCTTTAGGCCCATAAAGACTTTTTCAAATGTCAAACATGATTAGGAAACCTCCTATCAACAAAACCTGGTGGCTGATGCAAAACACCGTTTCATGTAAATCCCCATGTAAAAACGCATTCTTTACATCCAACTAATGAATGGGCCAGGACCTCGAGACAGCCAAAGAAAGAATTTGCAGGTTTAACAACCGCACTAAGCTTGTCATCACATTCAATACCTACTGTCCGTGAATTACTGTTAACGATCAAACGTTCCTTGTATCGTTCTAAATACCCATCTGACTTAAATTTGTGGTGAAATAGCCACATACAACGTGTTACCGGGCGGTCCATGGGTCGAGGAACAAGTTCCCATGTTTCATTATCCTGTAATGCAGTAAACTCGGTTTGCATAGCATTTAACTAATTCGGATCAGCAAGAGCTTTTACATAGGTAGTAGGTATAGGGGACAGAGTGGGCATGGTGAGAGCTAAGTTGGAACTTGTACAAGACTTGGAACGGGTAGTCATGGGATGTAAGTTTGTGGAGGTCGGTGGCGGTATAGGTGATGAAGGAGTTTGGCCGATCATGTGAGACGGACCAGTGGGCTGAACTAAAGGCCCATGGGGGATAGTGGGTGGACATAGTCTTCGGGAATAGGTTATCGGGTAGGGTACGGTGACTGAGGGTCGTAGCGTCAGGTGGTTGAAATGAAAACCCTGCGGGAGGGTATCATCCAAAATAAGTGTAAGATGTAGAAGGTTGGGAATGGTGTAAGGAAAAGTGTGCTTATCAAAGGTCACATGACGAGATATGTTAATCTTGCCAGTTTTAGGATCAAAACACCTATACTCCCAAAAATCCGAAGGGTACCCAAGAAATATGCACCGCATGGAACGTGGGTGTAATTTATATGGATGGGTAACGAAGGTGTTAGGCTAGCAAGCACAACCAAAAACTCGTAAGTGGTCATACTTAGGATGACGTAAATAGAGATAAAATGTGGGTGTGTAAAAATTTAGATGTTTAGTGGGTAAAATATTATGAAGGTATACGGCTGTATGGAGAACTTCCACCCAAAATAATGGCAGAAGGTTGGCATGAATGAGATGCGCATGAATGATGTCGTTGGGACAACGAATCCTATGTTCAGTTGGACTATTTTGGGATGAGGTTTGATGGCATGAAAAACGAAATAAGAGGCCGTGTTGGTTTGCAAAATTTTTAAATCCAGTGTTGTCAAATTCACCGCCTAAGTCACATTGAAAAGATTTAATTTTTCGTTTGAATTGTTGAAAATGTGACAACTGTCAAAATTTCATGTATCCGTACAATAATTAAACAGTAATTAGTCCTTTAATGACTGTGCTGATTTAAGTTAATGACATGAATGCTTTCTGATTATTGTCATAATACATACATGTGCATCACATATTGCATGATGTCATATCATTATTGCATGCAACACTTTATGATTCAAATGATGCACGAAACAAACCTAGCACAGTTACTAGACAAAATCAGAAATGCTGATGGGAGTTCAGTACTTAGACAGACATGGTATTGAGACACAAAATGAGCCAGAAACCAAGAGTTACACTAGTATAGTGTGTAGGAAAGTAAGGATTATAAAACTGCCTATCCTTCACAATAGCGTATAGCGATTAAGTACAACGATTGCGATTAGCGAGCAGCGATTGCGAATAAAGACGAGCGATTTGTTTGCGTTTTGAGATAAATGTGCAGTGCGAGCGGTGCGTGTTGATTAAGCGAACAACGAAAAGCGAGTAAATCACCAAAATTGAAACACATAAAATCACATAAAATCAATAAATCACAGAGTTGGCGGCGGTGAAATCCAGAATCGTATCACATAAAATCGTAGAGAGATTGTCCTGGGTTTTGTCGAAGCACATCTACATACCCAAGTGACACGACTATTCTCAAGGACTTTTAGTGCACACTTTGGCTTTCTGGACTGTGCTCTCGCCTCAATTTGGGCGATCGGCACGCATCCTTCTAGTTACAGCGTGACCCAAGTAGTTAGAGTCCGTCGAGACTTTGGTGAGAGCTTTGCAAAAACCAAAAGTATAGAGCGGAACGGGTCATCAAGGTTCGGGTTTCACCCCTGACTTAACGACTACATCCCTGTTTGTGCGATAAAATCATGAGATAGATAAGGAGATTTGCGTCAAAGTATGGATTTCACTCCTAATCCAGCGCAAAATCTCGTGTTTATAGCGAATCAAACAAGTGATTTGGTTGAGAGTTTGCGGTTTTCACACCTAATCTTAACCAGATCATTCGTTTGTGTGTGTATCCAGCCTTAGGAAACGCTAGTCTTGCGCGGAACTGTAGTATGCGATGTTCGCGCAAGAGTGTAGTGTACAGTGAGTTCAAATCGGGTATAGCAAATAAGCTCGTGCAAAACCCATACCGGGTATGTACGAGTCGGTCTGTTGGTACTTAGACTATAGACTAGGTCGTTTCTAAGACATCGACCCGGACTAGGTCGAGTCTTGCCTAATTCCCTATAGTTATGGCTCTGATACCAATCTGTCACACCCCAACCGATGACGGAAACATCGGGGCGCGACACTGAGCGAAACAGATTGTCCAGGAGAAATCCATAACAACTAAAATTACCGGATATTTAACATTATGTCCCATACCACAATATATCAAATAAAAGCAGTTATTAGAGACAAAATATCTCAAAGACAATTAACATGTTCCGACAACTCAGATTTAAATTGTTTGTTTCTAGACTCTCATTCCTACTTGATTTCCACAAAAGCAGGTAAAGCACACCAATCATCCTAAGCACCTGTCACTAGGGGTGTTCAAAATCGGATATTCGAAAATTTCGGATAGTGGATTTTGATATCCGAATTTTCGGATACGGATCCAGATATCGAATCGGATATTCGAATTTTGAAAGAAAAAAAAATCAACATTGAATAAAAGGAAACTTAATTTAAATTTAAGCAAACGAACAGGTAAGAAACTAATATTGAGATTTCTTTTACTTTCAAAATCAAATTATAACCTTTCTTGTTTCAATATGTAATAATGCAGAATGTTTATGTGAATCGATAAAATACATTTTCATCATTTATTGCTTTTATTTAACTTTATCAATTAAATACCCAAATACCTAAGGTTTTCTCTCAACTAGCAGCAGAAGCTCTAACTTTCTACAGTTAGCGTTTCTCAACACAATCAAGACAACCAGATGTGAAACCAAGAGCATATTTGTGAGATTAAGTGTCAAATATCCAGCGTCGGTGTTCAACATCTTGTGCAGAGGTGACGTTGACCTGTTGATCGGGCTGAAATAAAGTCACAAACCCTAGAGATCGATGCCTGAAGAAGATGCATAATGGAATATAGATGTGTGGTTCTGTATTGTGTAGTGGCAGCTGAAAAGGAATGGATAGAAATAGGGTTTTTCAAACAAAACTTATTATATATATTTAAAAATTCAAAAAAAATTTATTTAATATTTCAGATATCGGATATCCGAAATATCCGAAAATTTTGAATATTACTATCCGAATCCGAATCCGAAATTTCGGATATCCGATTTTTCGGATAATTCGGATTCGGAATTTCGGATAATTTGGTTTCGGATTCGGGTATTTTTGCACACCCCTACCTGTCACATACGTTAAAATAGAGGTCAATACACATAGTGTAAAGGTGAGCATACAAGTTTGATAGTAATAATATAGTTCGAAAGCATTTATGCATAACCAGCATGTAACATGTATAATGTGAAGCTAGTAGGTTATCGACAATGAAATATGCACAGACAAGACTGCGAGTTGTAGAATGCACAACACATATCACCACTGTGACATGTGAAGAGGTAACCTTAACAACCCCTGTCTACGACAGGTGCTGAGTCCAATCTATAGTACTATCGTTGCTAAGGCGTCAGGCAACAATCACTGTGTTAACATAACATACAAGCATTCATCGAGTAATACGTAACATGCAATAACGGTCAGCATATAAATAGTGTTTGCGTTGTGTGTCGATGTGATTTAGAATAAGTAACGTATGTAACACCCAAAAGTGCGTAAAGTAAAAAGGGATCGAGTATACTCACAGCGATGGAAGTTAATGGATTGAAGGGAGCGCTAGAGTGATTAGCCTGAACAGTTTACGATAGCATAAGCGAATGAACGGTGTAATAAGCGGTGCAAAATGAACAAGTGTCGGATGGTAATCTGATCAGATGGCAATCCGATCAGATGGTCATTCGATCGGATGTCAATACGTTCAGATGGCCATTCGGTCGGATTGACATTCGTTTGGGAAGGGTGTGTTTGTGTATGATGGCTTTGAAGTTTTCGTGGTAGCATTTTGAAAACAGAGAAGTATCCCTACCCTTCAGGTCGATCGATCGAACGGTCGATCGATCAATCGAACGGTCGATCGATCAATCGAACGGTCGATCGATCGAACGGTCGTTCGATCGGATAGCGATCCAATTGGCAGGACACTTAGTGAGAACAAGTTCACAGCAGGATGGTCACTCCATCGGATAGCAATCCGATCGGATGGCAATCCGTTAGAACTAATGAGCTTTGAAAATTATGAAATTGATTAAGTGTTGAAGCTCAAGTGCAATCCGATCGGATTGCAGTTCGATCGGATGGCAATCCGATCGGACGGCAATCTGTCCCAACGAATTTGATTGTCTTGAACTTGATTATTTTGCTAAGTTTTGCGGTTTGCTCGAGACGGTATGGTAACGTTCTAGACAATGGAACCTCGTCAAGTCCCAAGTCGTTCGATCGAACAGGAATCACCCTAATCCGACCAGTTGACTATTCTTTGACGGTTGTTCATGTTTATCCCGAAATTGGTTGTCTCGTTGGTGGGATCCAGATCTCAGACCGACACTTCACTAAGAAATGAGTAGAAGACCGGAACGAGCTCTGATTCTATCGGTTTTGAGTGCATTGAGTGTAAAGGAGTTGAAAGAAAAGTTAGAAACCATCTTTCAATCCTTTAAACTTCGAAAATGTTTAGATCTAGATGAAAATAGTGTTGAATCATGTGGAAATCTTGTAGATCTGAGTTGTTCTTGGTGGAATAATGCCAAAACTTGAAGTTCATAAGAACTCCATGATGACATCTGTTGGTCCCCTTTGGCGGCCCTGTTAGAATGGTGTAACTTTCTTCTCTCGTTGAGACGGGTGTTTGTACAGTATATAAACATTCAAAGAATAAAAATAGAGACAGTGAGAGTGGGATTTCTTCAATGATTAATTCTTATAAAATAAATGAATCGTTCTATGAACATAAGAATTAATCTTTGTTTGGCGGAATCAAACAAAGAAGAAGGGGTCGATCCGAGAATAAACTCGAATCTAAATGTCACCCCCTAGGCCAAACCAGGGGGTAATCTCACATGAAAAACTCTATATTTAAATATTACTATGCAAAGAAACACATAATTCCTTCATAGGAATTATGTATTTATAGAGATTTTTCATATCCTATCTCAAATGTGATTGGTTGATGAGAGAAGTTGGTATGTGTGCCCATCCATTTGCATGTGGCTTATCTTTATTTTTGTCACCAACTTGCCCTTTTTCTTTTCTGATGAAACCTTCCATATGAGATAATATATCTTTCCTTATGAAAATATACTTTTTCTTATGAAAGAAAAGATTCTTTTCATCAGAAATGCTTTTCCTATTAAAGAAAAGATTCCTTTTCATCAGAAAAGCTTTTCTTGAATCATTTAATTAGAAATGCTTTTCTTTTTCTTATGAAAGTTCTTTCATAAGGAAAGATATTTAATGTGTTAATAAGATATATTATCTTATTAACACAATTCTTTAACTTTGTATCATGTAAACTCCATAATGTTCCGCAAACATTTTGAAGTCTTGTAACCTTGTCGTGATCTTTAATCAAAGAATTTGAAGCTTGATTATTTTTCTTTCTCGGTCTTCATATTTAGTGCTTCTAGGACGGTTCGTCGGTCGGTTCGTGTTGACGGAATTATTTCTAAGTAACTTAAACTATTTTTAACAACAAATACAATAATCGTGTTGACGGAATTATTTCTAAGTAACTTAAACTATTTTTAACAACAAATACAATAAAGTTGCCTAACAATCACCCCCTATTTGTTGTTGAAATACAAACAATGCACTTATACTTAGAAATAACAAATAAACTTGTTGAAGATGTATATTTCTCTTCTTCTTGTCACGTTATCATGTAGGCACATTTTTAGTGATATTCGTGACTGTATCTTCAGATTGGCAATCCAATCGGATGGCAATCCGATCAGACGGTAATCCGTCCCAACGAATCTGATTGTCTTGAACTTGATTATTTTGCTAAGTTTTGCAGTTTGCTCAAGACAGTATGATAACGTTCTAAACAACGGAACCTCGTCAAGTCCCAAGTCATTCGATCGAAAAGGAATCACCCTAATCCGACCAGTTGACTATTCTTTGACGGCTGTTCATGTTTATCCCGAAATCGGTTGTCTCGTTGGTGGGATCCAGATCTCAGACCGACACTTCACTAAGAAATGAGTAGAAGACCAGAACGAGCTTTGATTCTATCGGTTTTGAGTGCATTGAGTGTAAAGGATTTCAAAGAAAAGTTAGAAACCATCTTTCAATCCTTTTAACTTCAAAAATGTTTAGATCTAGATGAAAATAGTGTTGAATCATGTGGAAATCTTGTAGATCTGAGTTGTTCTTGGTGGAATAATGCCAAAACTTGAAGTTCATGGGAACTCCATGATGACATCACCCTAAAACACCTCAAATCCGTTGATTTCACGGTTAAAAGTTAAGATTCAAAGGTGAAAATGATGAAGAAGTGCGTGTAGATCATAGAAGTACAACATTTGAGTTGAAAACTTGCAAGAATCGCGAGAAATCGAGAGAAAGGGGGCCTTGAGCGTGCTGGTCGAGTGAGAGAGAGCTGTCACATCACAAGTGATGTGACAGAGGGGGGTATTTATAGGTTGCCAAAAAGGGAAAGTGGGTGCAAGTGTCGGATAGCTCACCGATCGGATGGCAATCCGGTCGGATGGCAATCCGATCGGACGGCCATTCGATCGAAGTGGTCCGACGAGTTGAGTTTCGGTGTTTCGTTTTGCGTGTTGAGCGTTGCGTTGCGATACATTTTGAGTGAGCGATGCGATAGTATTAACCATTAGTTACACAAATATCCTAACTACTATATCTAACATACAATCACTATAAATAACTTGCGTTCAGCGTTTGCGATTGAATTGCGTTACAATAGAATGCGATTGCGATTAAACACCTCAACATAACATAACATAACATAACATAACATGCACAAGTAACACATAATGGCCCACACACGTAAAACAATATCCAGAACACATAATTCGAGTTGCGAATGCGATAGCGATGCGATAAGTCGATTAGCGATTAAACATGCAATTTAACCTTGATTTTTAATAGATACCCCACGTAATACAACTAAAACAAATAAATAATAGAATTCGACTACAAGTCAGGAGCACAATTCAGTAGTTAAGCAAGGAGTGACAGATCGCAATTAGCGATCTTTTCTTCATTTGACTTGTACTTTGAAGTTCCAAAAAGCGGGTTGTTACAAGTTGTAGGATCAAAACACCTATACCCCAAAAAATCCGAAGGGTACCCAAGAAATATTCACCGCATGGATCGTGGGTGTAATTTATATGGATGGGTAACAGAGGTGTTAGGGTAGCAAGCACAACCAAAAACTCGTAAGTTGGGGTACTCAAGATGACGTAAATAGAGAGCAAATGTGGGTGTGTAAAAATTTAGATGTTTAGTGGGTAAAATATTATGAAGGTATACGGTCGTATGGAGAACTTCCACCCAAAACAATGGCAGAAGGTTGGCATGAATGAGATGCGCATGAATGATGTCGTTGGGACAAAGAATCCTATGTTCAGCCGGACTGTTTTGGGATGAGGTTTGATGGCATGAAAAACGAAATAAGAGGCCGTGTTGGTTTGCAGAATTTTTAAATCCAGTGTTGTCAAATTCACCGCCTAAGTCACATTGAAAATTTTTAATTTTTCGTTTGAATTGTTGAAAATGTGACAACTGTCAAAATTCCATGTATCTGTACAATATTTAAACAGTAATTAGTGCTTTAATGACTGTGCTGGTTTAAATTAATGACATGAATGCTTTATGATTATTTTCATAATACATACATGTGCATCACATATTGCATGATGTCATATCATTATTACATGCAACACTTTATGATTTAAATGATGCATGAAACAAAGCTAGCACAGTTACCAGACAAAATAACCAGCTGGGGTAGCCGAGTTGGCCACCGACATCCACCTCTTACCAAGAGGTACCAGGTTCGAACCTTGGGGCGAAAAAAGTACCCTCAAAGGGTCGGGTCGGCAAGGGTATTTACTGCCAGGCTCAGTCTTGTAGGGAGGCGGCCTGGGAGGGGTTATCCCCTCCGCGGTCAGGGGTACCATGCATTACCCTTTCTTTTTTCCGTTACCAGACAAAATCAGAAATGCTGACTGGAGTTCAGTACTTAGACAGACATGGTATTGAGACACAGAATGAGCCAAAAACCAAGAGTTACACTAGTATAGTGTGTAGGAAAGTAAGGATCATAAAACTGCCTTCATAG
This sequence comes from Helianthus tuberosus, assembly GCA_030545235.1. NCBI lineage: Eukaryota > Viridiplantae > Streptophyta > Magnoliopsida > Asterales > Asteraceae > Helianthus > Helianthus tuberosus. The sequence continues at coordinate 38,232,335 of CM060436.1, forward strand.
TGATAGTTTAAGTGCCGGAAAGTGCCTAAAACTCACATAAACTACAGAATTCAGCAAAAATCAGCATTTAAACAACTTAATATTATGCAGAATTATGGTTTAATGGTCCAGAATACTTCCCTAAGTGTCAGGAATCAAAACTGTTACAAAAGGTAACATAAAGCACACTAAACTGCATAGTTTAGCACCTTAACGAACCAGTAACCAACCGAATAACCGGACACTACCCGAAACACCAAATTTTCACTAGAAGCATTGTTTTACCATTTCCAAGCTAGTTATGGTCCCCGAACATCATAACCTATCCTATAAACATATAATACACATAACACCCTAACTTAAACATTAGATCCTAACTAGAATTCTTAACCAACACTTGAAACTCAACTCTATACCCCCCCCCCCCATGGTGACGGTCACAAAGGGTGGCCCACCCTTGATTTTCTTTGGTTTGTTTATTTGATCATGTCCCATACTTTTGAAAGCAAATTATCCAATACATTAATCAGTGTTGGAAGTTTATAAAAGAAACCACAAGATCATTCACTTCATTTTCTTCACAACACACCAACTCAAACTCTCATCTCTTCCTCTCCCACCAACGGCCGAGATCAAGGGCCCCCACCACCATCACTTTCATCACTTGTTCATCCATTCTCAAGTTATACAAAGGTGTAAGGGGCTTGAAAAAGAAGCTAGGAGCCATTGGAAGGTGAAGGACCTCTCTCACAAGCTATTAACCACCAAGTTCATCATCATCTCCATCTTGAATCTCATCCCTAGCCTTGTGCTAGTAGTAAGACCCTTCTAATCTCATTTTACATCTTGTTATGTTGGTTAAAAGTGTATGTAAAAGACTAATCATGAAGAACATAAGGAATCAATAACATAATCACTAACATAAAGCTCAAAACCATCCTGATCTATATTGTTTATGTGTATATATGCTTCTAGATTGTTGATTGTTTGTATTTATGATGTTAAACTAAGCTTACTAAACACCATACTAAGATACTACAATTTTTTATAAATTTTCAAGTTCATGAAGTAGTGTAAATGGCTTGATTTTGGCACTTGGTAAGTATTGTTTGATTTGTTGATGAATTGTGATGATTTTTAAAAGAAAATGATATGCTTTGAAAGCATGGAAACCTCCATTTTTAAAGGGAACTTGTGGCAAATTGTTTCTAGAAATTAAACACTTAGAAAAATATTTTTAAACAAGTGTTTACAAGTGTATTTTAACAATGATTTTTCATATAAAATTTGCCATAATTTTTGTTACAAGAATTACAAATATTGGAGGTTGGTTTTTAATAAATAAAAGTGACTAAATATGTATTTAGGAAAATATATGTTTAGATGTCACATTGTGTGTGATTACTTGTATATTATGTGTATTAGTTATATTATTTTAGGACTTGAAATAATATAACTCACCAAAATACCAAGAATACGATACAAAATATTACCAAAAATTTCAACAAAATAAATATATAATTTAAACCCAAAAGTCGGAACAAACCGAACAAGGAATATAAACTACAAAAATATTCCGGAATTAAATTCATAAGTATATTTTGATAAACGGTATTTTGGAAAACAAGAGAACGAAAATATGATTTCTACAAGTGTTACAAAAATATATAATATTTTTGACAAGAAGAAAATATATTGTTTTTGAGTAAAGAAAAAAATATATATGTTTTCTTGAATTACTAGACAATATATTATTTTTGGGGTGAAAAATTGATTTATAAATATTTTCTAAGTTAATCTTGAAAATATGTTATTTTTGAGAATTATATGAAAATATAAGTATTTTTGCCAAGGAAGAAATATGAATAATTTTCTACAAAAGTTTTCTTAAAATATATATATATTAAGAACATAAATTGGTGATTTTATTGGTTGGAAATAATATTCCGGAAATTTAAATACAACAATTAAGTATAAGAATACTTAATAAATACAATAAAAATACGTATTCTCGTACGTATAAATACACATCGGAATACGCCACCCATACTTGGCAAAATACACAAGTCTAAGAATACGAGTATAAGTATACCCATCCTTGGGGAAAAATATACATGCATAAATACTTGATGTACCAAGTTGAAATCTACTAATCTAACAAATATTCCAATAATTAATAAATATAATTTAAGTTAAAATATTATTATTTTAACAAATAATTATATACCTTGGAATTATATTATGACACCAAGAAATGTAACTCAAAGATACTAATTCATAACAACTAAGACTAGAAGTCAAGGCATGACCCATCCGTCTAATAAACCGTAGCACGTGTGTAGGTAGTCGTGCAACCTAGAAGGAGCTTTGAGTTATTTGATCGAAGAACGCAAGACTGTGAGTTCATGTTCCCCTTTTTCTTTTAACTGTTTTCAGTTTTATAACTTTGGGGGTGAAATGCATGTTACAAAAGGTTTACAAACGTTTATAAATGGTATGGTTAGCTAAGGAATGAACTGTTAGATCATGTGATTGGGTAGGCGCATACTTAAGACCATTAATCCTCGAATAAGGACCGAGGGACATGAGTGATAGATCTATTTGGGTGTTGCGAGCCCCACCCCTAGGCCGGAAGTGGCCGAAGGTGGTGACTATGTCTTCCAGCCGGAAGCCCGGTACAAAATCTACTAGGTTTGAGCCTTCCTACGTCGTTGCACACATATTAATGACCTTGCAAATCATTAATTGATCTGTTCATGGACACTTTCATACCGGATTTACAAATACATACTTACAATGATTACAAGTTTATTACGAGCTCACATACAAAACACATGAACTCGCTCAACTTTTGTTGATGTTTTCAAACTACATGTATTTCAGGAAATTGATCATGGATCTGGTGGGCAATCAAGGATTTTCAAGTTGTGTCTTCAATAAATGATGTCATCATGTATCAAAGGGTTTGAATCGGGTATTCTATCTTTGATAGGATACAGGGTTCAAAGCCTAGTGTTTTTAGTGTCTTTTGTCAAAGTCCTTATGAACCTTAAACAATTTGGATGGTTTGTAACATGAATTTGAAGTCTTGGATTTCTGTTAAACAATGTTGGTTGTAATGCTTTGAAACTTAATTATGGATGAACATCATGTGTTTTAACATATAGTTGTTTGTTATGGTTGAATGCAATGATATTAAGCAAGTCACTCGTAATCACGCTTCCGCAAAAGTCAGGGTGTGACAGTTTGGTATCAGAGCTTCGGCTGTAGCGAACTAGGATTCCTTCTCGAGTCTAGACTACATTCATTAGGGCTCTCTCACGAAAGTATTTTTACTACATATTTTTCATTGCATACACAAAACGCCAAGATCTATGGAACGGACGTTTTACAAAAGGAAAGACAAGAAACACAATGCAAGGTCACAATGGTGGTTAGTCTGCATGGGGTAGACTAGGAAACATAGAAAAGTTTCATGAAGGATAACGTGAATACATGTTTAAGTGATGATTGTCTTGTTTGCATATGCTAAGTGTAGTGATTAATATATGTGCACATGTTTGATTATTATGTTACAGGCACACGTGTCATCCTCAGAGAGTGGGTTATCTGATGCCCACGACCCGATGGCAGTCGTTTCGGACAACAAGGTTATGCCCGAGCCAGAGATATTTACGTCGGACACCGAGAGTGATCCCGATATGTTGTCCGAGGACGACTTCTAACCATTCGACCTACCAGATTTTGGCGATGATTTACCTATTGCTGATGGTTTCCCTGTTGAGGATCCTCTTGATATTCCCGCTCCCGTCCATGATCACCTCATCGTTGGTCACCCCGATGGTGAGCACATTGTGGCTCCGATCCTTGATGTCGTTCCTCTTGTGATTATTCCTCCCGAGGATTGGCCTTTCGATGACTTGTTTGATGACGATGTCGATTTGTTTGTAGACGGACCCCCAGCTGACGCCCAGGGCGACGGGGAGATTGATGAGGATGTTGTTGCCATACCACCTCCTGCTGTTCCTGTCATTGAGATATCTTTTGACTCCAGTTTACATTTCGTTTCAGACTCCTTTGAATCTGTGACATCCTCAGCCCTGCGGGCAGCCGGCCTGCAGCTTTATGTTACCGATTCCGATGACGACACCGCTATGTCTGCTACACCATCCCCTGCTCATGTCCCCACACCTCCACACGAACCCGAGCCTGGCCCTGAGTTAGATCTTGTTCCTTTTGGTCAGCCTGATGTTGCACCTATTTACCCTGATCCGATTCCTGATCCTGACCATAACCCGTTTGGATTACCTGACATTGCACCTCTTATTCCAGACCCGGTACCTGCACCTGTTGATCTTCCTCTTGCTGAGCCATTCATTCCTCCACCCCCACCCGCTGATGTTGCTCCACTGCCTCATGTTGAGTTTGATGTCCACCGCACTGATTTACCGATTGTTTTCTTACAGGACATCCCTGCACCTCATCCAGGGGAAGGTACTTCGGGCCAGCCCCCGAGTTATGACCCATTTTCTTTAGCAGCTTTCCCTTCGATTCCCCAGACTGCACCATTCACTCCCTTTACATCTACACCGCTTGACGAGCCATTCTGATGGTTCCCACCATACACTATGACCATCTCAGACCCCTACCATCCCTCACATTTCATTGGATACACACGGGATGAGTTGCTATTGTCGCTGGAGTTGCAGTTTGAGATCTTGAGTCGTAGAGTGCTGGAGCTTGAGTTGACTCCTCCACGTCCTCCACCTTGTCCCTGTCAGTCTACTTTTGTCCCTCCACATTCATCGTCATATCCTTTTGCACATCCACCTGCTGTTCCTGCTCCTTTTCCGGGTTTTGACGCCCGTTTCCTTACTGTCAAGCAGCAGATTAGTTATTTGCTTCGTCGTGTGTATGAGCTCGAGGAGGAGCTCGCACATGTTCGTAGTTTGCTTTTCTTCCCTCCTCCTCTTCCACCATCAGCATAGTAGGTTTTTGGTTTTGTGCAGATGCATTACTTTTGGTGAGAGCACTACTATTGGGCCGAGATTGTGAAGACTTTTGAAGACCACTTTTGACCATGTGATTTTTGTATATTAACGGACTTATTAGACAACGGTAGTGTAACCCTATGTCCCTTTTGATGTGATACACTCTGTAAACAATGTAACTGTGTTCGGTAATTAATGAAAGCTCAATCGTCATGTTCTCACTAAACATTTTCTTGGATTACATGTACATGCTATGATTGTGTTGCTGCATGATTGCCTGATATGATGATTGCTTGTATATATGTACATACGACCTCTAGACAACTATTAATTTACTTAACGAATAAGACCTGAGCTATCCGATCTTCTTCTTAGAAGAAAGATATCGCCTTGAAGGAACACTGATACCAACAACCCTCTGCCTACGACAGAGGCGGAACTACAAGAGCGCATCTCACAGGCCATCGCATAGCACGAGGCCCTTAACTTTGAACACAACAGTGGTACCTTAGGGAATAACCCACCCAACGGTAATGTTTAAGTCATCTAAGACACATTACAATACGTTCAGACATTTCCAAGTATGCTTTGCTAATGCTGTCACAACCCCAGATCCATGATCCCCGGGAACGGGCGGACGTGATCACAGATTTTGGTGGTATCAGTTTATTTAGTCTCGCAGCGGAATTTACATCAGGACCCTAGTTAGGAAATGTTTATCAGAGTAAAACCACCATACTTGATATTAATAAATACATGGGCAAAACCCAAGTTTCTTATTACAATACATTTATAGGGACAAACCCTATTTTATTGAATTTAAAACATCGTTTATTAGGTAACTTTTATAGCCACATTTTCCCAAGCCTTCAGTGCTCTCCAGCTGGCTTTTCATTAATTGGCTGTTCACATTGTGTTACCTGTAACGCGTTTTAAAAACATTTGTCAGTCGGAAATACTAGTGAGTGAATCCCAGTTTAATCAAGAAACATTTTATCAATTAAGACAGTATTGAGAGCGATCACATTGTTTATTTCTACACAATTACTCATTCAGTATTTGCCACTCGACCGGATCTATGGCTATGGTCAAATTACCCATTGGCTAACTCGTTGTCCAATAGTAATGAACTGTCATTCCTGACTTACTACTCACAAGTAGTAATAAATTTTGTATACAAAACCCCATAATACCGGCAGTAATTGAAGAACTACAAAGACTCAATCACCGCTTAATCACATTGTAAAATAATTAAGGTTTTGTAAAACATTCCAAAAACATTAACAAAAAGAGGATAAACTCACATTGCTGTCTTAGGCTTTTCGTAAGGGTTTCTTGGCTATAATCTATAATTTATACAAATGTACATTGATTAGTACCATAACCCTTTGAAAATATTAATAATATCCTCCCCGAGACGGCATTCCAACAACTACGTCGGGCAGAACCACGACAGTTGTTACGGAACCCTAAATCAATCGGGTAGCGTAACTGTTACGAAATTGGGGTTATAATACTTACAATGGAGCAGAACCTCGCTAATTAGGGGTATAATACTTGGCTATAATAACTTTCCTACAGAAATTGTGATTCGAGATTTGAGAATGAGCGACGAAAAACGTAGACTGATGGCCTTCTTATATAGTTGCTGATTCTAGTCCTGTCGCGGCCCGCGTAAAAGACAAGGGACCCTTATGCGGCCCGCGTCAACACCAGTCAACGCAGTAGCTTAGCTGGGTCAGCTAGTAGACTCGACACGATGTCGACACGTGTCGGCCTCTGGTGTGATCGCGTGCTATGAACTGTCGCGGCCCGCGTCAAAGACCTATACACCCTTACGCGGCCCGCTTCAACTTAAGAAATCAGCGCAGTCAAGTCCAGCCTTGATACGGCGCGCGTAAACTAAGGGTAGAGTATGTCGCGGCCCGCCTCAACCCTATATTTCATGTTTTTGATTTATTTTATTTACTATAATATAATTAGGGCTTGATTTTAACATACGGGGTATAATATAAAACATATTGGGACATTTTATAATATATTAGAGTGTCAAAAATATTATGAGGGTGTTGGTTTTACCGAGGGTTGTTACATTCTCCCCAGCTTGTTTTAGAGCTCGGCCCCGAGATCTACTGGAATAAGTGTGGATATTTTCTTTTCATTTCCGATTCAAGCTCCCATGTGTACTCGGGTCCTCTTTTAGAGTCCCACTTCACTTTGACTAGAACTAGTCTCTTATGTTTGAGATTCTTGACTTTCCTGTCTTCAATTTGTAGAGGTCTTTCTACAAACTTGAGTTGTTCATTTACCTCTATATCCTTAAGAGGAACTATCAAAGATTCATCACCTAAACACTTTTTAAGATTAGATACATGAAACACATCATGTATTCCTGCCATTTCCTTTGGCAATTGTAGCTGATAGGCTACAGGTCCTATTCTTCTAATAATCTTAAAAGGTCCAACATACCTGGGACTTAGCTTTCCCCGTTTGACAAATCTTACCACTCCTTTCCAAGGAGAGACCTTTAACAATACTTTATCTCCTACTTGAAATTCCAAGGGTTTGCATCGGTTATCAGCATAACTCTTTTGTCTATCACGTTCTGCTTTCAGTCGTTCCTTGACTTGAATAATCTTGTCAATTGTTTCTTGCACTATCTCAGGTCCAGATAGTTGCTTTTCCCCAATTTCTGCCCAACAGACTGGGGTTCGACACTTTCGTCCATAAAGTGCTTCGAATGGTGCAACATTGATACTTGTGTGATAACTATTATTGTAAGAAAATTCTATTAAAGGTAAGTGATTGTCCCAATTACCTCCAAAGTCAATTACACAAGCTCTAAGCATGTCTTCCATTGTCTTAATTGTTCTTTCACTTTGTCCATCTGTTTGAGGATGATAAGCCGTGCTTAGCTTTATCTTAGTTCTCATTGCCTTTTGGAAACTTGACCAAAAATGAGATGTAAATCGACTATCTCTGTCAGAAACAATTGATAAAGGAATGCCATGTAAAGAAACAATTTTATTTACATACAATTTAGATAATTGTTCCATACTAATTGTTTCTTTCATTGGTAGAAAATGAGCTGACTTGGTTAATCTATCTACAATCACCCAGATTGTATCATTTCCTTTCCTAGTTTTGGGTAATTTAGTAACAAAATCCATTGTTATTAATTCCCATTTCCAAACTGGCATTTCTAATTGTTGTAACAAACCTGAGGGTTTCTGGTGTTCAGCTTTGACTTGTGAACAAGTTATACATTTAGAAACATAGACTGCTACGTCCTTTTTCATTTCTATCCACCAGAAATTTTTCCTTAAATCCTGGTACATTTTATCACTTCCTGGATGCATTGTATACTTAGACTTATGGGCTTCTTCTAATATATGATTACGTAGATTTCCTAATTTAGGTATACACATTCTCTTTTCATGGAATCTCCAAATTCCATCTGTTCCTTGTTTTAATTCTTTTAACATACCTTTTAACTTTTCAGTATCTTCCTTGATTACTGACTCTTGTGCTTTTCTTATTTGATCATTTAAATCTACTTGCAGATTTAATTTAAGAGAACGTACCTTTCTTGGCTTTTCATGATACTTTCTACTTAAAGCATCTGCCACTATATTGGCTTTTCCTTCATGATATTGGATATCACAATCATAATCACTAAGAAATTCCATCCAGCGTCTTTGTCTCATATTCAATTCTTTCTGTCCGAAAACATACCTTAAACTCTTATGATCAGTGAATATGGTAAACTTACTACCGTAAAGGTAATGTCTCCAAATTTTAAGAGCAAAAATTATAGCTCCTATTTCTAAATCATGGGTTGAAAAATTCTCTTCATGATTCTTAAGTTGCCTAAATGCATAAGCTATAACCTTTTGACGTTGCATCAATACACATCCATAACCTAATCTAGAAGCATCACAATATGTCACACCCCGACCACGTAGAACATAGAAAACGTGGCGGAAACATCGGGGAGTGTTGTAACAGAATTAATTGTTTCAAATCCATGGCAATTGAAGTTTCGTTTTATTTATCAAAAGTGTTACAATGTCTTAACAAACAAAGAAGTACAACATAATTAACTCGTCTTGTCTCGTTTTAAATCACTAAGGCATAGGTCCGCCTAAGTATGTCTTGATAAGTCCTATGCATCATCTCCTGAAAACACATGTGAAAATAGGTACGTCAGCATAAAAATGCCTGTGAGATACATAGGTTTTGTGAAAATAGGATTCATGACTTATGTTTGTGAAAATGTTTAGTCATGAACCTTGTAATTTGCTTTGTCTTGTAAATCATTTGAAAGACGATAAGATCAGATGATATGTATAAATAAGTGAATAATGTATGGTTAAATGAATAACCATATAAAATGAGTTTGTATAAGATAAGTTGTTTATAAATCAATGTTTTGTGAAAAGTATGTTATTTGTATAAAATGTTCTATGTCTCAACTGAAATGATTCAAATAACGCTACGATATATAATACCATACAAACACTTATATATAGGAAGTACCAGCGGCGTATCCACCATGCTTGTATCATATTACACACGTCTCGTTACTTAATCACTTAATCAAACCAAACCACCAAGATGTAATGTTTAACAATTGTAGAAATGTTTATGTATTGTAAGTAATGTAAGGTTAAACGAATAACCTTATAGTAGCATATCAAAAGTATACTTTGGATTTGTAAGTAACATATTAAACTATGTTTTGGTTTCATAAGTAACATATCAAAATATGCTTTGGATGTGATAAATAACATATTAAACTATGTTTTGGTTTCATAAGTAACATATCAAAATATGCTTTGGATGTGATAAATAACATATTAAACTATGTTTTGGTTTTGTAAATAACATATCAAAATATGCTTTGGATGTGATAAATATATGTTGGTTTGTACAATACCACACATGAGAGTATATCAAACTATACTTTAATAGTGTGATTTAAGAATTCATTCAGACCTGGTGCATCAAAATACACCTTTGAGACTATAGAAATACCACAAAGGCAATCCCTATTTGGATGGAGCAACAAATTGGTTTCAGACATTCCATGACAACAGGAATGGGGTGTCAAATCCTATAGCGCTATATCATACTAACAATCGGTCTGGAGAACATAAAATAAGTACAATTCAACATTTTATTTTATGTTCATTGAGAAATCAGTATTTAAATCATAGATAGTCATTTAGTTTGTCAAAAGATAAGTAATAACATGTATAAACAAATGTCAAAATGTAAGCATGTGATGAAATCAGCTGTACTAAGTAATGCACACAATGGGCACACCTAGCATAAGATGTAACGAAATCATGTACTATAATGTACTAACAAACATAGCCGGTATATGATGTGAAAACAGGAAAGCATGAAAGTAACAAGTAGGCACATGTGTTTCACCCCAAAACAGTTTGGAAAACAGTAAAAGAGGGGTCTATGTACTCACTTGAGATTGCTCAGAAGTCCTTGAGTAACAACCAAACAATGCTAGAGATCGCGGATATCAAATGGCACCTAATATAGGTAACTATGTTAATTAACCGGACCTAGATCGGAAGATCGGATAGCATGAGGGTTTGTAAACCAAACGAGTGTGGAGACTCGTGTGATATGGTTTAACAAAGCCTACATACTAAATGAAACCTAACCTGAGTGCTTTCGACCCATTACGACCCGTTTAGGTAGCTTATGCTACTTTAACGCGTCGTGCGCGTGAAACGCGTTCGGACCGCCTAACTAGTCCTATGACAAGTATTATATGCCTATACATGTTACATAATCAGTTATGTGACAAAATTTTAGGTTACATATGCTTAATTACCAATTATATATGAAAAGGGTATTCTGGTAATTTACCTAAGGCATATAAACTACCTATCATACAACTACTTAAACGATGTGACCATAAGGTATAACCTCGGAAGGTTATTCCCTACACTATGGTCACCTAATGTATTTGGTCGGATCCTAATGATCGACCAAGCTGGGTCGGGTTCGAAGGTATAGGCGATTTATCAGATCGCCTACCCTACGACCCTAGACAACGTGGTAATCAGTGGGCATAGTCCCAAGGGACTATGACCAACGTGATTACACTCACGTTGCGAAGTTCTAACGAACTTCGCATTGACCATTACTGGTCAACGCTGAAAGTCAAACAAAGTTTGACTTTCTGACTCGAAAAGCAATAAAATAAGGAAAAGAACGAAAGAATACTTACGAAGGGTCCCCGAATGCTAACCTCGATTCAAAAATCTCAGGTATGAAACAATAGTTTCAACTTAGAGTTTCTCAAATCAAAGTTCTTGTAAGTTTTGCATTGGGGTGATGGGGTATTTATAGTTTTCGGGTAACCGTTAGGATCGTTTCATGGAAAACGTGCCTTAATCCCATCCGTACATGTGTTGCAAAGTTATGGTGCCTAAATTCCATCCTTATCATCTGACTAAGCAATTTAGAATGTGTGGTTGAGGATTAAACAGCTGCAATCTGATGTTAAATACACTTAATCTGGTCTGGTTAGGCAGTCGCGTAGCGCGACTGGTAAGCCTATAGGGCTCGCGCTACGCTAGCACCCCCCTGAATCAGAAAAGTTTCAGAATTGGCAGAAATGGTCCCTGCACGTGTTTAAGGCCTTTTTCGATGCGTTTGAACCCCGTTAACCTCATTTCAAGGATCTACAATGAAGTTAAAGTATAGGGAACTCAAAACATGCTCAAAAATATGCCGGATGATGGTTCGTTTGGTCGTACGAACGCGATGTTCGCTTAATTACGACGGAATGCGCATAAGCGCGAAAAACGATCCAAATGACGCGACGAATGGATTTTTCTTATGGCGAACACTAAAATATAATATAGTCATGCTTACATAAATTTTTGGATGTCCGGATGTATTCAGAACGTAAGTTATGCGCGAAAATGCAAACTTGTGCACTTTTTGACACTTTTAGTCCCTGAATGACCCAAAAGTTTATTTTAGCACACCAAACCCCTCAAAGCCTATTTCTAAGATATGTAAAAGATATTTAAGGTGTGTTTAACTTATGGTCATGTTCCGGAATGTCTGTTACAGTTCAAATTGGCATACTTTCGCAGTTTGTCAAATTTAGTCCCTGTAAGCGAATAAACTTTGATTTCACCATACCAAACCTTCCAAAACTTATATCTAAGTTATGTAAATGTTATTTAAGGTATTTTAAGCCTATTTCACTATTCTGGAGTGTTCGTTGGATTTAAACTGGTTATATTTACGCATCAGTGCGTGTATAACCTTCCAGAAAGCGATTTAGAGCTTGAAATCGAACAAGAGTTGATATGTGCAAAAGCTACACATATTTATACAAGTCCAAAGTATGAAATACAATATTTCATTGGTTTGGCATTTGTTTGATGGTTGAAGTGACACAGGTGTTACAGTCTCCCCTACTTTAGGAAATTTCGTCCCAAAATTTAATTTTAGAGGAAACTTGTGAAGACAGCTGTGACGATTTCGCCTTCTAATAGATCCATTGAACCCTTAAGTAAAAACTTTGGGCCATTTTAGAACTCTTAGCGAATTTGTTAACCCTCAAAGTGAATTCCTTGTAGTAGTAAAACATGGAATTTTTTTGAACTACGGACAGAAGAACGTTTCTTATGAATACTTATCATAGGAAACTTAGTGTGTGCTTGAAATCAGAATTGGGGAGTGTGAGAATGAATGACATTGGTTAAGGTCCAAGACTTCTCCCGTATCATTATTCTCGTCACTATAGATCTTAACACATGACAAAACTTCTTGTGGTTTCTGTGCACTGAATTCCATAATTATGTAGGCCTCCATAATTACGAAATTCCTTGCACAGTCCGCACAGTTCATTTCGTAATGCGTAGAAAGGAAAATCATTTGAATAAACATGAAACGACTCGACTAGACCACCAAAGGGTCCTGTTAGTTAGATCAACGAACGATCCTTTTAACTAGATCAACGCATGATCTTCTTAACTAGATCGTCGTATGATCTTTTTAAATAGACCACTTAAGGGATCTTTTCATTTATATCATCACATGATATTTCTAACCAGATTTTCAAATCAATCTGTTTAACTAGACCATGCAAGAGGTCCAATTATAGAATAGTACTTTAAAACCCAAAGGACTTGACTACAACGTAGAAGTCTATTAAGGATTTAAGATAGTAACTTTGGATATCCTACTATGAACCCCTCATATAAGATATGAAAGATTTTACGAGGATTTGGATGGATCATAAACAACCACAAAACATAAAAGAAAACACATAAGCACAAAATTAGTTAACTTGATTCTTTAATTCGTTCTCTTTAGGTATAGATAATTAAAGCACACTAGGAATCCAATCTATGGATTTCATTTGGCACTTTAACCATTTCCAAGGATCCATTTATAAAGATAGAAGGATTCTTAGTAAGAGTTTGGCTTTGTTTCTTAAAAGAAACAAGTGTTTATGGTTCTAGGGGAGATCATAAGTGATCATAAAATGACAGAACCACACGAGTAGTTTGTATTTGGGTTGACATCATAAGGTTGTATCAAACATTCACACAATCGTATCAGTTTTGCAATAATAAAAACGACGAATTTTTATTTATATAACAACTGACTTGTCTTTAAACGTCAAAGATAACAACCAAGGGAAATAACAAAACACTAGTTGTTCACCGCTGCATCATTGTTCATGTTTGCCTCATTGATGTTAAATGCTCATCCTTGCGCTGGAGGTATGTTAACAAGTCTTGGGCAATTGTTCCTGTAGTGGGTAAGGTCACCACAGTTATAACATGACCCCGGAGGGAACCGTGCTTGAACAACAGCAGGGTTTGCAGCAGCTTGATTTGCATATCGACATACATTGATCAAATGTCCCAACCGCCCACAGTGGGTACATTTGTGACACTGCTCTTGCTCTAGATGATGACGGTTGCACTTGTTGCACAAAGGTGCGGTACCAACATAGTTTTGCCTTTTGCGAGGTTGTGCTGGCTGGTTTGGTGCAACCTGTTTGTCTTGAGCAGTTACTGCGTAGTTTTGAAAGGCTTTGCGTTTCTTCTTCTTGGACACCTCAGCATGTTCTTCCTTTGGTTCCACTTGAGCAGTCTTGTCAGATGGTCTTGGGTCACCCTTCCGAAACAGCTTTTTCTTTCTGATGTGGGATTCAGTTAGGGTGGCAGACAGTTCAATGGCTTGTCTGACAGTAGTAGGGTTGCTGCCAGTAACAATATCCTGAACTAAGTCAGGAAGACCATCAGTATATTTCTCGATCGCCTTATCCACAGGAGTAACCATAGCAGGACACAACAGGCTCAATTCTTCAAAACGGTCAGTATAGGCTCGATGTTCACCACTGTCTTGCTTCAAATCATCAAACTCCCTCTCCAAAGCTCGTAGTTCATGACGAGGGCAAAACTCCTTCATCATAAGAGCCCTAAGCTCAGCCCAAGTCTGTGCTAATGCAACCTCAGCACCGCGGTCTCTCATCACCCCGTTCCACCACGTAAGAGCCCTCTTCTGAAACACACTTGAAGAAAACTCGACCTTGCGATTTTCAGGACACTGAACGTGACGGAAGGTATTCTCAATGCTTTCAAACCATTGAAGAAGCCCACTCGCTCCCTCAGAACCACTAAATTTGAGTGGTTTAGCCGAGTTAAAAGTTTTGAAATTGCATGGGGCATTGTTGTTGTTGATGGCTTGCATCATTTGAGCATAAAGATTTGGGAAGGCAACAGCCATTTGTTGTGCGATGATTCCCGCCAGTTCGTCATTTGCCATCTGATTGTCGAGTCGAGGAGGCATTCTAAAAGAGGAAACATGAAAGGAAACGAGTGAGAGATTTAGACGAAAAGAATGAGATGAATCAAATCTGATGAAAGCAAGGATAGTGGTCATTTGTTTGTTACTACAAAGCAACAAACGACACACAATGACTAATCAAAGTAAATGGATTAAAATAATGTATCGCGAAGACATGCTCGCCTATAAGTGAACACTCATCCCAAGAATTCCCAGGTAAGCACAACTGGTCTCGCGTCTGATGAGATGTATACGAAGTGCTTGCCTAGACAGAAAACCCAGAATACAGGCATTCACCCTTCCAGTTTGCACGTGTTCACATTATTTAAAACCCAAAACCTTGACGAGATTTTTGAAAATTCAAAGGGGTTCAAAACCATATAACAGAGGGTTCAAAACCTTACAATAGAGGGTTCAAAACCTTGTAATAATTCATCCTAGAACAGATGATTTGTTTTCAAAGCGGTTTTGAAATTTATGTTCTTGTTGTGGTAGTCGCCTAAGGATAGGTGACGGTATTGTTTTATGACTAAACGCAAGTAAACTCGCGTTAAGGTCCTAGAAAGGTTATAGACTAGGTCAAAGCATTACTAATAACCTAATTCCCTATAACCATTGGCTCTGATGTCACGGCCCTCGACCCGGTTTGACCCGTTTCAAGAGCCGCGGGACAGAAATACTGCGGTATTGATTTAATTGAGTTTAACAGCGGAAACAGGATCGCTTAAAGCTAAAATTTTCCCCGATTATTTTATTTCACAATTCGGGATAAAACCCTGATAATTTACAATATTATGTTTTTACTATAAAAACGTGATATTACAAAAGTATTTATTTATTTTATATTGAGCCACTATCAGTAAGCTTGAAATGCTTCCCAGCACTTTTCCTGAATTACAACAGATCACCTGAAACATGTTTGAAAAAGGTTTTGTCAGCGGGAAATACTGAGTGAATCATTCTATTTACTAAAATGACACATTTGTTATAATTTACAGTATTAAGAGCGATTACAATGTTTCTGATATCAAGCCAACTACCCACGGTACTTGCCACTCGACCCATTGGCCCATTCGTCCAATGGTGTCTGTGACTATGGTCATATCCCCCACTGGCTGCCCCAATGGTGACGATTATCAAGTAATGTATACAAAACCCCACATACCGGCTGTAACTTGGTGATTACAAAGACTTAATCCCCGTAATTATAACTTTGAATAAAACATGATTTTGTAAATAGATTTGATAAAAAGAGAGAATGACTCACATTGCTGATTTAATATGGTCAGAGTCTAATCTATGATTTAGCCTTGTTAACCTAATATAAATAATACACACAAAACTGGGTTAGTAATCAATCCAGCAATTACGATAATTTATGAAATCAAATTATCACAATGAATGTCAAAATGCAATACTTTGTCCATCGAATTAACGATGATCCATTGAATTAACAATGAACGACAAGGTATAATACTTTACCCATCGAATTAACGATGATCCGTTGAATTAACAACGAACGATAAAGTATAATACTTTACCTATCGAATTAACGACAATCCGTCAAATTAATGACGAACGATAAAGTATAACCCTAATGTGGGCGGCATTTAAACATGCATTGGATATCTTGATCGTCGGATAAATGAATCGTAGCAGCGATTGTGCTAATACCCTGTTTTGTAGCAGAATTTCGATACCCGGGGGTATAATTTTGGAATAACAGAACGTAAAGCAGTGTATTTGTGAAAATTATTTCGTCGTAATAAGTTCAGAAAACGAATGCCAATGTCTGCTATTTATAGGTGAATTTTGGGATGCCCTGCGCATCGTAGCAAAACATCCCCTACGATGCGTATGGGTCTTTTAAAGGCCTGCGCATCGTAGCCAAACATACCATACGCATCGTATGGGTTAAAAATAGGCCCATAGACTAGCCACGACTGGGACTAGCCTTGCTGAGTTGCTACTTTCAGTTTTTTAGTTATTTGACAACGTATTTTAGTGGATAATTATCCACTAGGGTTTACCCCCCCTTGAGTTTTAGGGGCCCTAATCCTGATTCTGAAAATTATAAAAATTTCAGGGTTTGTTCGGAATCACTTGGGTCTCTCAATTAGGGTTTCCTTTTTGACTAACCAATTTAATAATTATGACTTTTGATGAGAGTTGTTACATTCTACCCACCTTAAGAAAAATCTCGTCCTCGAGATTTACTGGAATAAGTGTGGATACTTTTTCTTCATTTCTGACTCCAGTTCCCAAGTGTATTCAGCTCCTCTCTTTGAATCCCACTTGACTTTGACTAAAACTAGTCGTTTGTGTTTGAGAAACTTGATCTTTCGATCCTCAATTTGAAGAGGTTTCTCAACAAATTTCAACTTTTCGTTTACTTCTATATCTTGAAGAGGTACTACCAGAGATTCATCTGATAAGCATTTCTTGAGATTGGATACATGAAATACATTATGTACTCCAGATAATTCTTCTGGCAATTGTAAACGATAAGCTACTGGTCCTATACGTTGGATCACTGAAAATGGTCCTACGTACCTTGGACTTAGTTTTCCTTTCTTTCCAAATCTGACTACTCCTTTCCAAGGAGAAACTTTCAACAGTACTCGGTCTCCAACTTGGAATTCAAGTGGCTTGCATCTATTGTCTACATAACTCTTCTGGCGATCTCGAGCCGTCTTCAATCTTTCCTTGATTTGAGTAATCTTATCAGTTGTTTCTTGCACTATTTCAGGTCCTGATAACTGACTTTCTCCTATTTCTGCCCAGCAAATGGGAGTTCTGCACTTTCTTCCATACAGTGCCTCGAATGGAGCGGTTTCAATGCTTGAATGATAACTATTGTTATAGGAGAATTCAATTAATGGTAAGTGATCATCCCAACTTCCACCAAAATCTATTACACATGCTCGGAGCATGTCTTCTAGAGTTTGGATCGTCCTTTCACTTTGTCCGTCTGTTTGTGGATGATATGCAGTGCTCAGGTTTAGTCGGGTTCCCATAGCTTGCTGGAAACTTTTCCAGAAATGGGAAGTAAAACGACTATCTCTATCCGAAACAATGGAGAGTGGAACTCCATGTAAGGATACAACTTCATCTACATACAATTTAGCCAGTCTTTCCATACTAAAGGTTTCTTTCATAGGTAAAAAGTGAGCTGATTTGGTTAATCGATCCACAATTACCCAAATCGCATCATTACCTTTTCTGGTTTTAGGTAACTTAGTAACAAAATCCATTGTTATAAGTTCCCATTTCCATACTGGCATCTCTAACTGTTGTAGTAATCCTGAAGGTTTCTGATGTTCTGCCTTAACTTGTGAACAAGTAAGACATTTAGAAACATAACTGGCTATGTCCCTTTTCATTCCTATCCACCAGAAATTCTTCCTTAAATCTTGGTACATCTTATTGTTTCCTGGATGCATAGTGTACCTAGATTTATGAGCTTCTTCTAAAATCTTAGGTCTTAAGTCTCCCTGCTTAGGTACCCAAATTCTACTTTTGTGGAATCTCCAAATTCCATCTGCTCCTTGCTCTAATTCCTTGATTCGTCCTTTCATTCCTTCAGCATCATCCTTGATTGCTGTAGTTTGAACATTCTTCAATTGTTCCATTAAATCTATTTGTAGATTTAATCTGAGAGCACGAACCCTTCGTTGTTTCTCATAATACTTACGACTTAAGGCATCTGCAACTACATTTGCCTTTCCTTCGTGATACTGAATATCACAGTCGTAGTCACTTAAGATTTCCATCCATCTCCTTTGCCTCATGTTTAACTCTTTTTGCCCAAAGATATATTTTAAACTCTTATGATCTGTATAGATAGTAAACTTACTTCCGTACAGATAATGTCTCCAAATCTTAAGGGCAAAAATTACGGCTCCTAACTCTAAATCATGAGTCGTATAATTCTCTTCGTGCTTTTTCAATTGCCTTGATGCGTACGCAATTACTTTCTTGCGTTGCATAAGCACACATCCATATCCTAATTTTGAAGCATCACAATATATTTCAAAATCTTCAGTTCCTTCTGGTAAGGCTAAGATTGGTGCATGGGTTAATTTCTGTTTCAAAATCCTAAAGGCTTCTTCCTGTTTAGATCCCCATTCAAACTTAGTGGCTTTACAGGTTAACTTAGTTAATGGTACGGCTAACTTGGAAAAATCCTTAATAAACCGTCTATAATACCCAGCTAAACCTATAAAACTTCTAATTTCCATTGCTGTTTGTGGAACCTTCCACTTGGTAATTGCCTCGATCTTAGCAGGATCTACATGAATACCTTCATGATTCACCATGTGTCCTAAAAATTGCACTTCCTTTAGCCAAAATTCGCATTTCGAGAATTTGGCGTACAACTTTTCTTTTCTTAACAAAGTTAAGAGTGCATGAAGATGTTCACAATGCTTTGTCTGACTTTTGGAATAAATAAGTATATCGTCTATGAAAACAATTACAAATTTATCCAAATACGGTTTACAGATCCTATTCATCATGTCCATGAATGCTGCAGGTGCATTCGTTAACCCGAAGGGCATGACTGTAAACTCGTAATGACCATACCTAGTTCTGAAAGCAGTTTTAGGTATGTCTTCTTCTTGTACCTTCAATTGATGATATCCAGAGCGTAAATCTATCTTAGAAAAATATCTAGCCCCTTGAAGTTGATCAAAGAGATCATCAATCCTAGGTAATGGATATCGATTCTTAATTGTAACCTTATTCAATTCCCTATAATCGATACACATTCTCATTGAACCATCCTTTTTCTTTACAAACAACACTGGCGCTCCCCAAGGGGATGAGCTAGGTTGTATGAATCCTTTACTTAGTAATTCATCTAATTGCTTTTTCAATTCTAACATTTCTGTGGGTGCTAACCGATAAGGTGATTTGGCTATCGGTGTAGTTCCTGGAAATAAATGAATCCTAAATTCTACTTCCCTATCTGGAGGTAACCCTGGTAAATCTTCTGGAAATATATCAGAATATTCTGATACTACTGGTATTTCCTTAAGATCTTTTCCTTTAGTGCTAATGATTACTGAAATCATATACACTATTCCTTGTTTTCGTTTATAATTAGCAACTTTCATTACTGATATGAACTTCAAGGGTTTCCGTGGTTTATCTCCTGTAATCCTAATCACTTCTCCGGTAGGTGATTGAATTTCTATGGAATTCTGATCACAAAGGATTCTAGCATGGTTGGCTACTAACCAATCCATTCCTAATACAACATCAAATTCAGCTAATTTCATCGGCAATAGTCTTGCAGAGAATTTATGTCCTAAAAGTTCTATGTTTCCTTCTTGTAACACTTTATCTATTTTAACTGAATTTCCGTCTGCTGTTTCAACGGTAAAAATCTGCCTAATATTGGTTAAAGGTAAACTAAGAGCTTGACAGAATGAAGTATTTATAAAACTTTGGTTTGCACCAGAGTCAAATAATACTTTTTCATACACGTTGTGAACTAGGAACGTACCCGCTATCACATCCGGAATAAGTTCTGCTTCTTGCGTGGTCAGCTGAAATGCCCTGGCATTCTTCTTAGTAGTTCCTTCGGTCGTTTTTGGTTTGTTGTCTACTGGTTTGACCAATTTAGGACATTCTGTTTTATAACGCCCCGCTTCACCACAATTAAAACAGATTACTGTTTTCTTTTTGCAGTTTTCTTCACGATGTCCTACAGATTTGCAGAAATTGCAAGTAATATCGCATCTTCCAAAATGCTTCTTTTTGCATTTCTTGCAGAATGACGGACCTGGAGATTGCCCTGTTCCTTTTCTCTTGAAGCTGTTATTATTACCCACACGAAATCCTTGGGTAATTTTCTGAGCTAGTGCCTTCTTTCTATCTTCATCTCTTGTGCGCACCAATTCATCGGTCAGAGTGTTGGCTAATTCTACCGCATCATCAATAGTGCGAGGTCTCGCAGCTTTAACAATATTGCGGATTTCGCTAATTAGCCCCCAAATATAACGAGAAATAAGTACCGGTTCTGGCGAAGCCAGTGTTGGCACTACTCTAGCATATTCGAAGAATGTCGAGGTATAACCGCGACAGTCCACACTCATCATCCGATGATTTAGAAATTTATTCGCCATCTGTTCCTTCTCATACTCAGGACAGAATTTTCTTTCCACCAAACCTTTAAATTCTTCCCAAGTCATAGCATAAGCTATTGCTCTTCCTTTTGATTGTAACACAGTATTCCACCACTCGAGTGCTCCTTCTTTGAACAGATTGGATGAATACATGACCTGATCATCTTTACCACATTTACTTATTGCAATAACTGCTTCGGTTTTCTCTAACCAACGCAGTGATGCAGTTGCTCCTTCATTGCCTGCAAATTCAGTGGGTTTACAAGCAAGAAATTCTTTGAAAGTGCAACCAGGCGTTGCAGTTTTCATTTTCTTGGTTAATGGAGCTTGATGTGGTTCCTTATTATGGTTAACATGATTATTGCCTCCATTTACACTATTACTGAAGTTATCTTCAGTAATCTGTTTGCTTGGAACAATTTGTTGCGGTTCGGGTGGATTCTTTATAGCAGCGACGAATGCTGGAATAGCATTGGCTATCCCTTGAGCAACAATGGTTTCGATATCTTGCCGAGTCATATATTGATCTCTGGAATGTTGTTCAGAATGATTAACTTCATTAATAGGTTCATTACCACTGTTTGCCATCTGATAATGTATATATATAAATTTTATTAGTAACTGACAAATAATAATTATATACAAATAATCAGAAATTGCATAATACAGATATAGTCAAAACAATCGATCTTTCGATTTTATTTATATATCTATTGTAATATGCATCATTACTCACAGATATCATACAGAGTTTTATTGATTATTTACAGACTAACTTGATTAGTACTATTATACAACTACCATTTTATCATTGTTACCATCTTTCGTCACTTGTTGTTAAAAACGCATTTCTCTCTCGTCGTATTTCCAAGCAATCTGTCCACCTATCTCCCTCATTCTATTTCCCATATCAAACAACTCTTCGCCAAAGTGGCGGAGTTCGGCCATGTTTTCAGTGCTCATGGGTGGATTAGGTAATGGTTCTGGATTGAATTGTGGAAGAAAAGTGTATGGATCGTTGACAATATTTTGAAATTGCCAATCGTTTGTCCACCATTCGTCCATTCCTATGGGTTGGGAGTGAACTATTGGATCTGGAATTGCTGCTGGTTCCCAATTCATAGGGAATTGGTTTTCAATAGGGTAGGTAAAAAGATTTGTCTGGACAGGCTGAATCGTCTCACAGTTTTCCAACAGAAAATCTATCTCGTCTTGAAAAGTTCTTTCCTGGGTTGGATTGGAACTCTCCCCGATTTCTCTCTGAGCTGGTATAGACCCTTGCCCAACTTCCCTTATTACTTCTTTAGTAATCTCCTCCATTTGGACTTCTATCTCCTTATCCTTCTTTTTGTCTCCAGTTTCTATTTCTTGTGGTTCAGGATTCTCTCCGATGATAACTTCTTTTCCCTTTTTCAATGGATTATTTATTTTGGGCAGTTTCTTAGCTGGCTTCTTCTTACGGATTTTCCTCCATCCTACATAAGTTCTTTTCTTCTGTTTCGGCTTGTTCAAAGGTGGAACCTTGAATTCTACTGGTTGTTCAATATCGGGATAGTAGCTAGTATATTCTTTGGAAGCTTCGACAGTTACGGGATACAGATTAAGATTCTGAAAATCTTCGAATATCTCACTCATGCTGATGTAGCATATATGCAAAATGCATAAAATACTAAGTTAAAATTTACAAATAAACTTTTGTAATTTATTTCATACTGTGTACTAGTTGATTACAAAGATAACTAATAAACATACTCAGGTTTCAAATTTTATTTATCACACAAGGTTTCTAAATTATGAGAGTAGGGTGCTAATCTTTAAAGATTTATATTTTCTGCTACGGTGGCTAGCATATATAAATTAGCCCATTTCTCATCTAGTTTATCTTCCCAAGGTGATTTATCAATTAATTCCTGGGTTTCCCGTTTAATCTTCTTTTGTCGAATTTGCTCTTTACTTTTCTTAATAATCATCTCCCTCCTTTGAGGAGAAAGTGATTCCTCGTATTGTGCCTTTCGCACAAATATTCCTTCTTCAGGAATTTCAGTCTGATTCGAGGATTTGGTTCGGGATGAACTTCCCTTCTCATTAGATGATTTCTCTAATTTAAGATAGATGCTTGACAGCTTTTTCTTACCCATACTGTAACTACCAAATAATCAAATAATCAGTTAATACCACAAATAATCACATAATAGTAATCAGGAAAAATTAAGTATTTTTAAATACTTAATTAGTTTAACTCAGTGGCTGTAATCAGGAAAAATTGAGTGTCAGCTTAACCCAGTGGCTCTGATACCACCTTTTTCTGTCACGGCCCTCGACCCGGTTTGACCCGTTTCAAGAGCCGCGGGACAGAAATACTGCGGTATTGATTTAATTGAGTTTAACAGCGGAAACAGGATCGCTTAAAGCTAAAATTTTCCCCGATTATTTTATTTCACAATTCGGGATAAAACCCTGATAATTTACAATATTATGTTTTTACTATAAAAACGTGATATTACAAAAGTATTTATTTATTTTATATTGAGCCACTATCAGTAAGCTTGAAATGCTTCCCAGCACTTTTCCTGAATTACAACAGATCACCTGAAACATGTTTGAAAAAGGTTTTGTCAGCGGGAAATACTGAGTGAATCATTCTATTTACTAAAATGACACATTTGTTATAATTTACAGTATTAAGAGCGATTACAATGTTTCTGATATCAAGCCAACTACCCACGGTACTTGCCACTCGACCCATTGGCCCATTCGTCCAATGGTGTCTGTGACTATGGTCATATCCCCCACTGGCTGCCCCAATGGTGACGATTATCAAGTAATGTATACAAAACCCCACATACCGGCTGTAACTTGGTGATTACAAAGACTTAATCCCTGTAATTATAACTTTGAATAAAACATGATTTTGTAAATAGATTTGATAAAAAGAGAGAATGACTCACATTGCTGATTTAATATGGTCAGAGTCTAATCTATGATTTAGCCTTGTTAACCTAATATAAATAATACACACAAAACTGGGTTAGTAATCAATCCAGCAATTACGATAATTTATGAAATCAAATTATCACAATGAATGTCAAAATGCAATACTTTGTCCATCGAATTAACGATGATCCATTGAATTAACAATGAACGACAAGGTATAATACTTTACCCATCGAATTAACGATGATCCGTTGAATTAACAACGAACGATAAAGTATAATACTTTACCTATCGAATTAACGACAATCCGTCAAATTAATGACGAACGATAAAGTATAACCCTAATGTGGGCGGCATTTAAACATGCATTGGATATCTTGATCGTCGGATAAATGAATCGTAGCAGCGATTGTGCTAATACCCTGTTTTGTAGCAGAATTTCGATACCCGGGGGTATAATTTTGGAATAACAGAACGTAAAGCAGTGTATTTGTGAAAATTATTTCGTCGTAATAAGTTCAGAAAACGAATGCCAATGTCTGCTATTTATAGGTGAATTTTGGGATGCCCTGCGCATCGTAGCAAAACATCCCCTACGATGCGTATGGGTCTTTTAAAGGCCTGCGCATCGTAGCCAAACATACCATACGCATCGTATGGGTTAAAAATAGGCCCATAGACTAGCCACGACTGGGACTAGCCTTGCTGAGTTGCTACTTTCAGTTTTTTAGTTATTTGACAACGTATTTTAGTGGATAATTATCCACTAGGGTTTACCCCCCCCCCCCCCTTGAGTTTTAGGGGCCCTAATCCTGATTCTGAAAATTATAAAAATTTCAGGGTTTGTTCGGAATCACTTGGGTCTCTCAATTAGGGTTTCCTTTTTGACTAACCAATTTAATAATTATGACTTTTGATGAGAGTTGTTACATCTGATACCATCTTTTCTGTCACACCCCGACCACGTAGAACATAGAAAACGTGGCGGAAACATCGGGGAGTGTTGTAACAGAATTAATTGTTTCAAATCCATGGCAATTGAAGTTTCGTTTTATTTATCAAAAGTGTTACAATGTCTTAACAAACAAAGAAGTACAACATAATTAACTCGTCTTGTCTCGTTTTAAATCACTAAGGCACAGGTCCGCCTAAGTATGTCTTGATAAGTCCTATGCATCATCTCCTGAAAACACATGTGAAAATAGGTACGTCAGCATAAAAATGCCTGTGAGATACATAGGTTTTGTGAAAATAGGATTCATGACTTATGTTTGTGAAAATTTTTAGTCATGAACCTTGTAATTTGCTTTGTCTTGTAAATCATTTGAAAGACGATAAGATCAGATGATATGTATAAATAAGTGAATAATGTATGGTTAAATGAATAACCATATAAAATGAGTTTGTATAAGATAAGTTGTTTATAAATCAATGTTTTGTGAAACGTATGTTATTTGTATAAAATGTTCTATGTCTCAACTGAAATGATTCAAATAACGCTACGATATATAATACCATACAAACACTTATATATAGGAAGTACCAGCGGCGTATCCACCATGCTTGTATCATATTACACACGTCTCGTTACTTAATCACTTAATCAAACCAAACCACCAAGATGTAATGTTTAACAATTGTAGAAATGTTTATGTATTGTAAGTAATGTAAGGTTAAACGAATAACCTTATAGTAGCATATCAAAAGTATACTTTGGATTTGTAAGTAACATATTAAACTATGTTTTGGTTTCATAAGTAACATATCAAAATATGCTTTGGATGTGATAAATAACATATTAAACTATGTTTTGGTTTCATAAGTAACATATCAAAATATGCTTTGGATGTGATAAATAACATATTAAACTATGTTTTGGTTTTGTAAATAACATATCAAAATATGCTTTGGATGTGATAAATATATGTTGGTTTGTACAATACCACACATGAGAGTATATCAAACTATACTTTAATAGTGTGATTTAAGAATTCATTCAGACCTGGTGCATCAAAATACACCTTTGAGACTATAGAAATACCACAAAGGCAATCCCTATTTGGATGGAGCAACAAATTGGTTTCAGACATTCCATGACAACAGGAATGGGGTGTCAAATCCTATAGCGCTATATCATACTAACAATCGGTCTGGAGAACATAAAATAAGTACAATTCAACATTTTATTTTATGTTCATTGAGAAATCAGTATTTAAATCATAGATAGTCATTTAGTTTGTCAAAAGATAAGTAATAACATGTATAAACAAATGTCAAAATGTAAGCATGTGATGAAATCAGCTGTACTAAGTAATGCACACAATGGGCACACCTAGCATAAGATGTAACGAAATCATGTACTATAATGTACTAACAAACATAGCCGGTATATGATGTGAAAACAGGAAAGCATGAAAGTAACAAGTAGGCACATGTGTTTCACCCCAAAACAGTTTGGAAAACAGTAAAAGAGGGGTCTATGTACTCACTTGAGATTGCTCAGAAGTCCTTGAGTAACAACCAAACAATGCTAGAGATCGCGGATATCAAATGGCACCTAATATAGGTAACTATGTTAATTAACCGGACCTAGATCGGAAGATCAGATAGCATGAGGGTTTGTAAACCAAACGAGTGTGGAGACTCGTGTGATATGGTTTAACAAAGCCTACATACTAAATGAAACCTAACCTGAGTGCTTTCGACCCATTACGACCCGTTTAGGTAGCTTATGCTACTTTAACGCGTCGTGCGCGTGAAACGCGTTCGGACCGCCTAACTAGTCCTATGACAAGTATTATATGCCTATACATGTTACATAATCAGTTATGTGACAAAATTTTAGGTTACATATGCTTAATTACCAATTATATATGAAAAGGGTATTCTGGTAATTTACCTAAGGCATATAAACTACCTATCATACAACTACTTAAACGATGTGACCATAAGGTATAACCTCGGAAGGTTATTCCCTACACTATGGTCACCTAATGTATTTGGTCGGATCCTAATGATCGACCAAACTGGGTCGGGTTCGAAGGTATAGGCGATTTATCAGATCGCCTACCCTACGACCCTAGACAACGTGGTAATCAGTGGGCATAGTCCCAAGGGACTATGACCAACGTGATTACACTCACGTTGCGAAGTTCTAACGAACTTCGCATTGACCATTACTGGTCAACGCTGAAAGTCAAACAAAGTTTGACTTTCTGACTCGAAAAGCAATAAAATAAGGAAAAGAACGAAAGAATACTTACGAAGGGTCCCCGAATGCTAACCTCGATTCAAAAATCTCAGGTATGAAACAATAGTTTCAACTTAGAGTTTCTCAAATCAAAGTTCTTGTAAGTTTTGCATTGGGGTGATGGGGTATTTATAGTTTTCGGGTAACCGTTAGGATCGTTTCATGGAAAACGTGCCTTAATCCCATCCGTACATGTGTTGCAAAGTTATGGTGCCTAAATTCCATCCTTATCATCTGACTAAGCAATTTAGAATGTGTGGTTGAGGATTAAACAGCTGCAATCTGATGTTAAATACACTTAATCTGGTCTGGTTAGGCAGTCGCGTAGCGCGACTGGTAAGCCTATAGGGCTCGCGCTACGCTAGCACCCCCCTGAATCAGAAAAGTTTCAGAATTGGCAGAAATGGTCCCTGCACGTGTTTAAGGCCTTTTTCGATGCGTTTGAACCCCGTTAACCTAATTTCAAGGCTCTACAATGAAGTTAAAGTATAGGGAACTCAAAACATGCTCAAAAATATGCCGGATGATGGTTCGTTTGGTCGTACGAACGCGATGTTCGCTTAATTACGACGGAATGCGCATAAGCGCGAAAAACGATCCAAATGACGCGACGAATGGATTTTTCTTATGGCGAACACTAAAATATAATATAGTCATGCTTACATAAATTTTTGGATGTCCGGATGTATTCAGAACGTAAGTTATGCGCGAAAATGCAAACTTGTGCACTTTTTGACACTTTTAGTCCCTGAATGACCCAAAAGTTTATTTTAGCACACCAAACCCCTCAAAGCCTATTTCTAAGCTATGTAAAGGATATTTAAGGTGTGTTTAACTTATGGTCATGTTCCGGAATGTCTGTTACAGTTCAAATTGGCATACTTTCGCAGTTTGTCAAATTTAGTCCCTGTAAGCGAATAAACTTTGATTTCACCATACCAAACCTTCCAAAACTTATATCTAAGTTATGTAAAGGTTATTTAAGGTATGTTAAGCCTATTTCACTATTCTGGAGTGTTCGTTGGATTTAAACTGGTTATATTTACGCATCAGTGCGTGTATAACCTTCCAGAAAGCGATTTAGAGCTTGAAATCGAACAAGAGTTGATATGTGCAAAAGCTACACATATTTATACAAGTCCAAAGTATGAAATACAATATTTCATTGGTTTGGCATTTGTTTGATGGTTGAAGTGACACAGGTGTTACACAATAGACTACAAAGTCTTCAGTTCCTTCTGGTAATGCTAATATAGGTGTATGGGTTAATCTTTGCTTAAGAATTCTAAAGGCTTCTTCTTGTTTAAATCCCCATTCAAACTTAACAGATTTACGGGTTAGCTTAGTTAAGGGAATGGCTATTCTAGAAAAATCTTGAATAAACCTTCTATAATAACCGGCCAATCCTAAGAAACTTCTAACCTCAGTTGGTGACTCAGGGGTTTTCCATTTAGTAATTGCCTCAATCTTGGTTGGATCTACATGAATTCCTTCATAATTGACTAGGTGTCCAAGGAATTGTACCTGTTCTAACCAAAACTCACACTTTGAAAATTAGCATAAAGCTTTTCCTTTCTTAATAAACTTAAAAGTGCGTGCAAATGCTTTGCATGATCCTCTTTACTCTTAGAGTAAATTAGAATATCATCTATGAATACGATTATGAATTTATCCAAATATGGCTTACATATTCGGTTCATCATGTCCATAAATGCAGCTAGGGCATTGGTTAAACCAAATGGCATGACAGTAAATTCATAATGACCATACCTTGTTCTAAAAGCAGTTTTAGGAATATCCTCTTCCTGTACTTTTAATTGATGATATCCTGACCTTAAATCGATTTTAGAGAAAAATCGAGCTCCTTGTAGCTGATCAAACAGATCATCGATTCTCGGTAATGGGTACCGATTCTTAATCGTGAGCTTGTTTAATTCATGGTAGTCAATGCACATACGCATTGATCCGTCCTTCTTTTTAACAAACAGTATCGGCGCTCCCCATGGCGACGAACTTGGCTGTATGAATCCTTTTTCCAACAATTCATCTAATTGTTTCTTCAATTCTTGCATTTCTGCAGGTGCCAAACGATAAGGTGCTTTGGAAATCGGTGATGTTCCTGGTATTAAATGGATTCTGAATTCAACTTCTCTATCTGGAGGTTGCCCTGGTAATTCTTCTGGAAAGACATCTGAAAACTGAGATACTACTGGAATATCTTTTAGTTCTTTTCCTTTAGTGTTAATGATTATAGAAATCAAATACACTATAGAACCTTTTTCTTATACAACTTGCAGTTTTCATCACAGGAATAGATTTAGTAGACCTAAAAGGTTTATCTCCTTTAATTGTGATCTTTTTACCTTTTGGTGAATTTACTTGAATTAACTTTTGATCACATAAAATACTGGCTTTATTTGCTATTAACCAATCCATTCCTAGAACAACATCAAATCCTACCAAATTCATGGGATAAAGATTTGCAATAAATTTCTGATTTAAAATTTCTATTCTTGCTCCCTGCAAGATTTCAGAAATTCTAACAGTTTCTCCGTTGGCTGTTTCTACTAAACAATCATGTGGTAGTTTAGTTAATGATTGATTTAGTAATTTGCAAAACGATGTATTAATAAAACTTTGGTTTGCACCAGAGTCAAATAATACTTTAGCAAAGACATCATTAACTAAAAACGTACCAGCTATGACATCTGGGATCATCTTGGCTTCTTCTGCAGTCAGAACAAATGCTCTAGCATTTTTGGTATTCTTGTTATCTAGAGCTGGAGCTAATTTTGGACAATTTAGTTTGAAATGACCTTGTTCTCCACAATTGCAACATACCTTGCTGTTAGCTTTCTTCCTGCAGTTTTCTTCCTTGTGTCCCGACATTTTGCAAAAGTTGCAGTATATGGAACATCTCCCAGAATGTTTTCTTTTGCAATACCTACAGTAAGGTGCAGAGGTAGAACCTAAATTTTTCCCACGGTTAGAATTTCTAGAACGAAATTCTTGAGTCAACTTTTGGGTTAGGTTCTTCTTCTGATCTTCTTCTCTAGTACGGACTAACTCATCAGTCAAGGTATTGGCTAGTTCTACAGCTTCTTCTATGGTTTGTGGTCTAGCTGCCTTGACTACGTGTCTTATTTCTCCAATTAATCCCCAAATATAACGGGAAATTAATACTGGTTCTGGTGAAGCAAGAGTTGGTGCTATCCTAGCATATTCAAAGAATAACTTAGTGTACCCTTTGCTATCCACACCAGTCATTCTAAGGTTTAGGAATTTGTTTGCTATCTGTTCCTTTTCATTGGGTGGACAGAATTTCCTTTCTACCTTATCCTTAAATTCTTCCCATTCCATATTGTAGGTTTGATCACTTCCTTTTGTCTGGAGGATAGTGTTCCACCATTCTAATGTTGCGTTCTTAAATAGATTATAAGAAAACAATATTCTATCTTCTTCAGCACACTTACTTATTCTTAAGACTGCCTCAGTCTTCTCTATCCATCGTAAAGTTGCAATGGCCCCTTCATTGCCTGAGAATTCCATTGGTTTACAAGACCAGAATTCTTTATAAGAACAACCATAAAGCATGGTTCTTCTTCTTTTAAGAATAGGCATTTGAAGTACCGGTCCATTGTTCACGCTGTTTTCTGGTTCACTTGGTCGCTTACTGCTATGTTTACTTTTATTATCAGCATCTTTAACAGTTTGAAGAATAAATGGCATTGCATCTATAATTCCTTGTGCTACAATGTGTTGGATAGCACTATTATCCATCTGGTTCCCATTGTTGTTATTCAGATTCTCATTATCATTCTGAATATTATCATTCTGGATTTCCGGGTTATTATCCAGATCTACTTGATTTCCTTGATCGGCCATCTGAATTTAAAACATTTATTCCATATTAATATCACAAATAATATTTTAATATAATTAATCATACGACACGCGCCAAAAGCGTAGATCATTGCTACTATACTCTTTTCATATACTTATGCGTCTATTACACACTAGTACAGAAATGAAATTACAATACCAACAGAAATAAAATAATAATATGCATCCGTACACACATATTTTATTTTATTATATTATTATTACTACTGCTTCCTCCATTCTAACATTCATGGATATGGATTCATCCAAAAATCCATATTGCACTCATCGTATTTCCATACGAGACGCTCTCCCACCTGACGCATCCTTTCACTGCTTTCTAAGATCTCCTCCCCAAAAGTCCTAAGTTCTTGGACGTTTTCTGCACTCATTGGGGGTGCAGGTTCTAAGACTGGGTTTGGAATCTGGGGTTCTGGTTCCTGATATGGGGGTGACAATTCCTGAAATTGGTAAGGATCCTCTAAAATTTCCCTAATGTAGTTATCTTGGTAATAGGGATCTAAAGGGTCCATACCTGGGTAAACTTCTATGTTCTGTATGGGTGGATAATCCTGGATAGGGTAACGTTGCACAAAATCCCTATTATCATCCCACCAGGGGTCGTAATTCGGGTCTAGAGGGTTTGGTGCAGGCACCCTAGGGATTTCTTCTGGGTTAAAGTCATGCATCTCCACCTGGTTTTCCTGATTTTCTATCTCCATGGGGTGTTTTGGGTTTTGTGGTTGTGGGGCTACTAGTTGTTCCAGACTTGGGTCAGCAGCAGTCGTAGCTAAGATATGGAAATTAGCTAGGCTTCTATTTAACATATCTTGAGTATGGGTATATGTCTCTCTCTTAATAGCTGCTAAAGCCCTTTGCTGTTTCAATTTTCGCATTCTCTTCCTACGAGCAAAAGCTTCTTTACTAAACCATCCTCGTTTCTTAGTAGGGAATGGCTCTTCAGATTGAGCTCTAAAAGCAAATATTCCATCTTCCTGATCAGCAGTATACCCGGAAAGGGCATGCTGGGATGATGTACCTTCACTCCTAGGTGAATCAGATAACTGACAATTCACATCTGATGGTCCTTGATCACTCATACTGAAAACTAACAAATAGTCAAATAACACATAACACCTAATTACAGTTATGCATTTATTTACAAAATTTCCTAACATAAATTTCATAATTTTAAGTGTTAGCAGAACACTTCTTTGGCTCAGACCAGTGGCTAGGCTCTGATACCACCTTCTGTCACAACCCCCGATCCCTGATCCCCGGGAACGGGCGGACGTGATCACAGATTTTGGTGGTATCAGTTTATTTAGTCTCGCAGCGGAATTTACATCAGGACCCTAGTTAGGAAAGGTTTATCAGAGTAAAACCACCATACTTGATATTAATAAATACATGGGCAAAACCCAAGTTTCTTATTACAATACATTTATAGGGACAAACCCTATTTTATTGAATTTAAAACATCGTTTATTAGGTAACTTTTATAGCCACATTTTCCCAAGCCTTCAGTGCTCTCCAGCTGGCTTTTCATTAATTGGCTGTTCACATTGTGTTACATGTAACGCGTTTTAAAAACATTTGTCAGTCGGAAATACTGGTGAGTGAATCCCAGTTTAATCAAGAAACATTTTATCAATTAAGACAGTATTGAGAGCGATCACATTGTTTATTTCTACACAATTACTCATTCAGTATTTGCCACTCGACCGGATCTATGGCTATGGTCAAATTACCCATTGGCTAACTCGTTGTCCAATAGTAATGAACTGTCATTCCTGACTTACTACTCACAAGTAGTAATAAATTTTGTATACAAAACCCCATAATACCGGCAGTAATTGAAGAACTACAAAGACTCAATCACCGCTTAATCACATTGTAAAATAATTAAGGTTTTGTAAAACATTCCAAAAACATTAACAAAAAGAGGATAAACTCACATTGCTGTCTTAGGCTTTTCGTAAGGGTTTCCTGGCTATAATCTATAATTTATACAAATGTACATTGATTAGTACCATAACCCTTTGAAAATATTAATAATATCCTCCCCGAGACGGCATTCCAACAACTAAGTCGGGCAGAACCACGACAGTTGTTACGGAACCCTAAATCAATCGGGTAGCGTAACTGTTACGAAACTGGGGTTATAATACTTACAATGGAGCAGAACCTCGCTAATTAGGGGTATAATACTTGGCTATAATAACTTTCCTACAGAAATTGTGATTCGAGATTTGAGAATGAGCGACGAAAAACGTAGACTGATGGCCTTCTTATATAGTTGCTGATTCTAGTCCTGTCGCGGCCCGCGTAAAAGACAAGGGACCCTTACGCGGCCCGCGTCAACACCAGGCAACGCAGTAGCTTAGCTGGGTCAGCTAGTAGACTCGACACGATGTCGACACGTGTCGGCCTCTGGTGTGATCGCGTGCTATGAACTGTCGCGGCCCGCGTCAAAGACCTATACACCCTTACGCGGCCCGCTTCAACTTAAGAAATCAGCGCAGTCAAGTCCAGCCTTGATACGGCCCGCGTAAACTAAGGGTAGAGTATGTCGCGGCCCGCCTCAACCCTATATTTCATGTTTTTGATTTATTTTATATACTATAATATAATTAGGGCTTGGTTTTAACATACGGGGTATAATATAAAACATATTGGGACATTTTATAATATATTAGAGTGTCAAAAATATTATGAGGGTGTTGGTTTTACCGAGGGTTGTTACAAATGCCTTCTATGAATGATGTTACTTGTGTTGCAGGCTGTACCTATAAGCAGTTTTTGGACTGCAAGCCCCTGAATTTCGACGGTACTGGGGGTGCCGTAGCCTTTGTGCGCTGGGTTGAGAAGACGGATTCTATTTTGAGGATGAGTAAATGTGCACCAGAGCATCAAGTCACGTACATTTCTGGACTGTTTCTAGACGGGGCTCTGTCATGGTGGAACCTTCAGGTTCAGACGTTGGGTGAGGCGGCTGCGTATGCTTTGACGTGGAATGAATTGAAAGAGCTGATGCGTAAAAAGTATTGTTCCTGGGCAGAAATCCAGAAGTTGGAAACTGAATTCTGGAACTTGAAAATGGAAGGTCCAAAGGTGGCTGAGTATGTGGAGAGATTTCATGATCTGTCTAGAGTTGTTCCTTACTTGGTGGAACCCGAGTTTAAGAGGATAGAAACGTTTCATCTGGGGATTGGCCCCTCGGATTCTAAGCATGGTGACAGCATCCAAGCCTCCAATGATTACCGAGGCTATCAACTTAAGTGTGGCGCTCACCGAAGAAGCCGTTAGATTGGGCAAGTTTTCAATTTCTGAATCGAAGAAGAAAGAGACTCATGTGGAGTCGTCTAGGGATAACAAAAGAAAGTTTACAAATTTCAAGAAGGGTACTCGGGCGAATAACAACAATGCTAACAAACGCAGTTACGCTAATCCGCCAGTTGAGGCACAAGCTGGCGCTACAAATGTTGAAAATAGAGGAAGAGGGTACATGGGTACCCTACCAAAGTGCGATATTTGTCAGTTTCATCATGTCGGTCGATGCAGATATGGAAAATGTGATACTTGTGGAAAGATTGGGCATTCTAAGGAGACATGCTGGTATGGTGCTGGGCGTGGAAATGGAGGACAAGGCGATAATGGTAATGGCAACCATGGTGGAAATGGTTATAGGAACAGAAATCAAGGGGGAAACAACAATCAGGGAGGAAATGGAAATAGGAATGGAAATGGAAATCAAGCGGGAATTGGGAACCGCAGAGGAAATAATAACAACAACCAAGGTGGTAATGGGAATGGAATGTGGTCAAGGTTGTTTTTGGTTGTGGTGAAATGAGGCACTTTAAGCGGGATTACCACTACGTCAAAAATGGGCTACGGCCACACTTTTGGCAAAACAGCCTGCCACACATTTTTTCAAATGTGTGGCTAAAGGTCATTCATACCATTTTAAAACACCTTCGGCCACACATTTGATTATTAATGTGACCATTATAAACCAGCTCAGAACCTTTAGCCACAGTTTTAGAAAATAATGTGACATTTACTAGCCACAACTCGAAAAGTGTGGCCAAAAGTGATCTATGACCACATTTTTTTTTTCGTGTGACCAAAAACACATGTATTTGAAACCTTTAGCCACAGTTTAAGAAAAAAAATGTGACATTTATTAGCCACACTAGAAAAGTGTGGCCAAATGTGATCTACGACCACAATATTTATTTCATGTGACAAAAAAACACATGTATTCATAACATTTAGTCACACGCTAAGAAAAAAACAGTCACACAAGAAAAACGTGGCCAAATGCGATTTACGACCACAATATATGTTTGATAATCTGGTTAAAAGTAATACGTATGCACACACATTATATTGTGTGACCAAAGATTAGACAATAGCCACACATATAAATACAAAATTTCATGTGGCTTTTCATAAACATTCGTCACACCATCGTTATTTTCTGTATTTCATGTGA
Organism: Helianthus tuberosus; assembly: GCA_030545235.1. Lineage (NCBI taxonomy): Eukaryota > Viridiplantae > Streptophyta > Magnoliopsida > Asterales > Asteraceae > Helianthus > Helianthus tuberosus. Next base: position 38,267,852 of record CM060436.1, read on the forward strand.
TGAAATGATATCAAATGTCACTAAAAAAATATGTGACCAAAAGTTAAACTTACTACATGTTTAAAAGTTCCCCCCAAAATTTTTATTCTAAAATTTAAACTTCCTTCCAAAATATTTATTATAAAACTTCCCTCCAAAATATGTCATCATAAAATTTCCCTCTAAAATATTTCATATTTCAATTTAAAAATTCCCTCTCAAATAATATTCTCATTTAAAAAAATAACATTATTTAATATAAAAAAATCTGACTACGTATTTAAAGATACAAACTTTTATTAAGCATTACATTTTCTAAATCATATTTGTTATTACTCATTTTCATATAAATGTTATATTAGTTACATTTATATACCTTTTTAGTATCTTTTATTTTATAAATATCATTTTTCAAAAATCTTATATTTTTAAAGTATATAAATTTATAAAGTTTCCTTTTATTATTTGAGTAATTTCCTTCCAAACTTATATTTGTCCTTTAATGAACCATATTGGGCTTCAATGTATCAAAATGGTCAATCAGTAGATCACATATGTCTTAATAGACTATATTGGGCCTTAGTGGGTAAATACGAACAATAGTGGATTATAGATGTCTTAGTGGACCATATTGGGCCTTATGAGATCACAATATAAAATCTAGGGGTGTGCAAAAAACCGAATTAACCGAACCATAACCGAATTAACCGACAAAACCGAACCAAATAAAAACCGGTGGGTCGGTTAATGGTTTTTTTGAAAACCAAAAGTAGCGGGTCGGTTGTGGTTATCATTTTTTCCATACCCACCATAACCAAACTGAACCGACATGTAATAAATCTTTGTAGGATTTAGGACTTTTCACCATATTTTTAATATTTGATGTTTTTTACTAAAGTTTTTTAGTACTTAAGGGTTTTTCATATCATTTTGTGGTTTTGGTTGAATGTTTATTTGAATTTATGGAATGAATCATATCACTTTATTTGAATATTCGATAATAATTGGTATTAATATTATAGATTATATGTATTTTTAATACTATGTAATATGCTAATATATACAAATATGCAATAACAATTTATTATATGTAAAAAAAATTAAGTTATTTTTGGCTAAGCTAAATACACGGTTAACCACCCATAACCGACCCGCTATAACCATCAAAACCGAATAACCACAACTACCATAACTGATCTGTTATGGTTATGGTTATCCAATAACCGACATCGCGGTTATGGTTATGGTTTTTGGTCAAAACCGACCCAAACTGACCCGTGCACACCCCAAATAAAATATTAGATAATACATGTCTTAATGAACCATACTGTGCCTTAATGGATCACAATGGACAACAATATATCCTACATGTATTAATCGACCATATTGGGCCTACTGGGCATTAATCGATCATATTAGCCAATAGTAGATCATGCATGTCTTGATGGACCATATTAGGCCTTAATACATCACAATGGATAATAGTAGATCGTACATGTCTTAATCGACCATATTCGGCCTTAATAGATCACAATGGCCATTAGTAGATCATACATGTCTGTCTTAATGGACCATACTGGGCTTTAATGGATCATAATGAACAATAATACATTATGTGTGTCTTAATTGACCAAATTGGGTCTTAATGAATCATAATGGACAATAGTAGATCATATCTGTCTTAATGGAACGTATTGGGCCTTAATGAATCACAATAGACAATAATAGATCATTTATGTCTTAATGGACCATATTAGGCCTTAATGAATCTCAAGGGAGAATACTAGATCATATAGAAGTTAACGGACCACACTGGGCCTTAATGAATCACAATGGAAAATAGTATATCATATATATTTTAATGGACCATATTGGACCTTGATAAATCACAATGGACAATAGTAGATTATAATTGTCTTAGTGGATCAAAATAGACAATTGTATATCATATATGACTTAATGAACAATAGTGGGCCTTAATGGATCAAAATGGACAACAGTAGATCATACATGTCTAAATGGACCACACTAGACCTTAATGGATCACAATGAACAGTAGTATATCATACTTGTTTTAATGGACCATATTGGTCTTTAATGGATCACAATGTGCAATAATAGATCATATATGTCTTAATGGACCATATTGGGCATTCGTAGATCAAAGTGAAACATAGTAGAACATATATGTCTTAATGGGCCATATTGAAGATTAATGGTTCACAAAAGTTAATAGTAAATTATATGTTTCCTGTTTAATGTTAGTTGTTTCAATAAGTTATTTTTGTATGGTTAATATTAAAAGTTATAATTTAACTTTTTACACAATATTAAATTTATATATCTTTTACAAAAAGTTTTTACTCCAATTCTTCTATATATTAAAAAGTTAAGTGTTTGTTATTTTAATATTATAATAATTGTTATATCTTTTACTTTTTAAGTCTGATATGCTTGGTGTTAATTAGTAGTATCGAAAATACCGGTTCGTTATCGGTACATGAAGGTAAAAACCAGCACCAGCCTGGTACATAAACGCCAAAAGTCGGTACCGGATTGAGTTTGATAATCTTTTAGTTCGAGGAAGGAATTTGGTACTGCTACCCAGTACCATTTGCTCATCCCTGATCACGGGTACCGTACGAACACCAACGGTATTGTATAACTTTTTTTTAGTTTCAAGGGTAGGGATGAGCTCGGTGCCAACTGATACCGAATCGGTATTGGTACCGAAAATACCGGTTACGGTATCGGTATATGAAGGTAAAAACCGATAGCGAACCGGTACTAGGAACGCTAAACGTCAATACCGACCTGGTACTTAGGATCTTTCGGTTCAGGAAATTCGGTACCGGTATCCATTACTATTTGGTCATCTCTGACTACGGGCTTCTACCGAACAACATCATTACCATACAACTTTTTAGTTGATTTTCTTTCGGTTATTTTTTAGTGTTTTTTTTCTACATTTTCTTTTTCTTTTTGTCAGCGATTTCGTGTGCAACGCGCTCGTAGTGATCTCAAACACATATAAACACAGACTAAATAACAAAATAAGTTCGCCGCAACACGGTTTTTATAACTAGTATGTATTAATTTTCCTCCTTTTTAAAATTTTAGATTTTCACATCTAAATTTCTATCTCCCTCCTATCTCCATTCTAAACCCTAATTCCCTCCCTCCCCAATTGCAAAACACTTTCACAAATCCACCTCCAATTTCCCAACCAGATCTGCCGCAAAATACTACATCTTCACAAATAACGTTTTTCATCTGATTCCTTCTAAAGTTAGTGACAGTGGTCTCCTTTCTTGAAAATTCGTGCAATGGATCCATCTGAAGGATTGATTCTCCCTCCGATTCAACCAGTTAACGAGGTGAACATCGTGTATTCTTTAAATCCCCATCGTGTATTCCCTAAATCTCCATGTAGCGGCTCAGATGATAAAGCGATTTGTTTTATTCTCAACGGATTTCAGCCTCAATATATGATTTAGAGGAGTGTGAAGCTGCTATGGTTTGAGAGGCTATACGACTTCGGTGGTGGTTGCAGGAGATAACTCCATCCAGCGGTGGTTGCAGGAGAGAAATCCGACTGGCGGTGTCATCAAAACCTCTTGTTTCTCGATTAAAACACCCGAATAAGCCGCAAATGGAGGTTAAGAGGTTGTGCGACGTCGTTTCCGGTGCTCCGGTACAGAGACCTTCAGTTTGAGGGTTCATACGGTTGTGGATGCTTAGAAATCTGTTTATTGGCTTCTGTTTCTGGTAAATCTGCACTACATAATGAATATTATTCTTTATTTTTGTGAGATCTGTGTTATTGCAATTAATAAGTGTTTGTTTTATCCTTACGTGAATTAGAGAAGTTATTGTTGTGTTTATTGTTTTGATTTTGTTTGATGAGTGCATATCGATTCATAAAGTGTGTGACAGTCGGCATTGGAGCTGTTGGAAAGACCTGTATGCTCATTACTTACATCTGTGATTGCTAATTACTCTGAAATAGAAAAAAGATAAGTTGGAATTATATATGATAAGTTTTACAAATTTGTTAATTAACAATTTACAAAAGATATTATTAAGGTGATATATTTACAAATTTAAATAGACATATTATTGCTGCATTTCGATTAAGAAGTCCAATAATTCATTGATGATCTGTTGTAGTCTCAATGCGTAGTCTCCAATGGTGACTAACTGCAACAAAAGTGTGTTTTAAGTGAAAGTTAAAAGTACTTATTTACCCTTTTTTATTTTACCTCAACATGATTACTGTTCATTACAATTTAAATGAAAAGTCTTGAGAGTTCATTACTGAATTACAATTACAATTTTATGAAATAAAGTTTAGTTGATAATAAAATTTACATCGGCTTTATTTAAATTTGGACATAATATTTATATTTTAGCTGTAACTTTTTGTCATGTTATCATCTTATACATACACATAAAAGTCTTCCAAACACTCAATTGACTAGCTTTTTTCAAGACCTTTTTATCTCCTTCAGCAAGCTCTATTACTACTAGTTATTTAATATCACATATTTTTTAGTTCTTGCATTCGAAATACCCAAACTATCAATACTTACTATAACTTTCAATTATAAATTAAAATATTTAAAAGAATAACATTATGTGCCACTGACAAGTACTGGAAACAGCCCGACAGGTTGCAAGCTTGCTCGTTTCCTCGACTCATGTAACATATGACCAAGTCAAAGATCAATGTGAGGCTTTGGTAACGGGTAAACAGCAAAAGATGTATGTGCTTCAGAGTTTCAAGAAGCAACACGAATGCATGGCAATAGTTATATTGGGTGAATAAGAAAATAAAAGCTTAATTGCAGCGAACATCATAAGAATCTTGACTCATTTATTGAATCATATATATATATATATATATATATATACCCTCACATCTATAGGCAGATATATATAAACGTTTAAGTGAAAGTTCAAAAACACCTTCACATCTATAGGCAGATATAAACAACTTTATAACCATCTTAACTCCATTATCACTTTTTTCCTTTCAGATACGCTTTTATGGTTTGAGAGGCGGCATCATTGTCGTGTGCATTTCATACCTTTACTGTGTAAGTTTCAAACCTTTAGTGTGTAAGTTTGTTATCAATGTAGGGCACTTTAGAATCCTTTAGCATTTTGTTAAATTTGAATGGAAATTTAGAATCCTTTACTGTGTAAGTTGTTTAGTTCAACCGTAAGAAATTGATGTGTAGTTTCTTATGATTTAACTGTTGGGTGATTATTAAATGGAATGTATGAACTATGTAGGTCTTTTTTTGAATGGAAAGTTAATGTGTGTGTTTTTTTAAATGTAGGTAAATAGTTAAAGCGAAAGTTGATGCGGACTGTTTTGACTCAAATGTAGGTGATTGTTTAAATGGAATATATGATCAATGTAGGACTTTATTTAAATAAAAAAAACTGTTGTGTAGTTTCTTCTGATTTGAGTGGAATTTTTTGTCACACCCTGGCTTTGCGGAAGCGTGGTCAATTTTGGTGTGACTTCTTAATACCATAGCTTAATCATACCAAAGCTATATGAGTTAAAAACATGCAAGATCATCCATTAAGTTTTGAAAATCAAACGCAATACCATTGTTTTATCATACCCTGACTACCATAATCTTGTTCAACAACCATTACAAACTGAAACATAACATAAACATGGTTTAAGGACTGTGTCTTGTCCAGGAAAGAGACACATCCCCTAAACCTCGGATGACCTTGGAAACTAGTGCAGCGGAAAACGTGCCATACCGTGCCAGATCTCGTTAATTTCCTGAAATACATGTAAGTTGAAAAATCAACAATAATGTTGAGCGAGTTCATGTGTAAGTGAGTATGTAAAACACTTGTGAGTATAAAAATAGTTGTGGTATGTAGCAGTGTAAGAGGACTTGTGATCACCAATGGTTTGCAAGGCCACTGACATATGTGAAGTGCAAATAGGGAGACTCAAACCTAGCAGATTTCGCCACGACAAAGTATGTGGACAAAGTCACCCCACGGTCCGTTTCTAGTTTGGCCGGGGGCTGGGCTCGCTACACCCAGATAGATCTACCGCTCCTGTCCCTCGGTCCCTCCATGAGGACTAATGGCCCCATGTTGTTCCTATCCACTCACATGATCGTATAACACCTCCTTACGTTAAACATACCGTTGTAAAGTACTCGTAAATCATAGTAACATGTATTTCACCCCCGCGGTTAAGTAAACTGAAAACAGTTAGAGAAAAGGGGGGCATGAACTCACAGTGAATGCGCGTCTCTACCAAGTGTCTCCAATACAGTAAGCTGTGCAACGACCTACAAGTGCTAATTCTATTAGACGGACGGCCGTGCCTTAGCTTTACAGTTTATGTCTTTGGGAAATAGTTAGACAACTATTTCGTGTTTATGTTCCGTATACACTTGGTAGTTATTCTTCTTCCCAAGGATGGGGGATACAATACATGTGCGTAAGTTACGTTTTATCAATCTTGTGGTAATGTAATTACCGGTGTAACTTATATGTTTGTGGAAGCGTTCGTAAAGTTTTGGAATCATTAACGCTTGTAAATATTATTTTCACTCTAAAATAATATTTATGTATTTCACAAAATAATCATAAACAGTGTTGTGACAAATATACTTATCACGTTAGTCTTTGTGAAAATCCCACCTCCGAATATTTAGTAAAATATAGTGCTGGCGAAATTTATGTTTCGAAAGTATGTCCAAAAATAGTTCTAACACTTGTTGTGTAAATAAACCTAAGTGTTAGGTTTTTAGAAAATTTCGCCAGAGTTTCCTCTGTAACTGGAGGTGGCCACGCTTTCAAGCGTATCATTTTCTTTTAACAATTCAATTCAACAATCTCCTTTATTCAATCAAACAATTTCCGACACAACAAACTAGTCGACAAGTATGTAAATTTGCATAATCGCATGAACTTGTAGTTTTTCCGAATCTATAGTGTAAATCCCCTTATTTCTTGTAGATCTTTATATAAAGTAACTTTAATCTTGTAAAAACCTTGTGACTAGCGAAATCCGTCTTTACAACTTCTAGTCATTTTTCCCAAAAATAGTTATTTGTCGGATCTTTTCATTTCACAAGTGTCTACGCACTTGTGGTTCATAAAATCATGTTTACTAGTGTAAGATCCACTTTTGAAAGTACATGATTTCTTTATTGTGTGGTTCTTTAAAAATACCACTTGCGGATACGTAGATCCGCTAGTTTTAAACACCATTTTACCGGTTAAATCACTTTTACACAAGCAAAATATTTCTACACAAGTTCATGTATCTTGTGTGGTAGAGTTTCACCTTTAACCCTTGTATTTAGTCAAAAACGAGCTTATGTGAAGATACATGATCTTACAAAGTCGGGTTAAACGATGTTCTGAGCTACCACATCATAGATCGGGTCTCAATAAACACATATTTCAAGTCCTACGACTTTTACACAAGTTATATGTTATTATCCACCATTTTTGTGATTTTACTAGACTTTAATGCATCAAAACTTATGTTTTCGATATTTAACCGACAATATTCCTTTTAACCACTTTAGATATGTTCAAGAACAAGATTTAAACAATATACCTCTAGCTCGGGGCTAGGGAAGAATCTTGGCGAAAAGTGGGTGGATAAAAGCTAACGGTAGAGGTCCTTCGCGTTCCGAGTGCACAAGAGCTCCTAATACGCGATCCTTGAAGTGTGTATCACCTTGGAATTGCAAGAACTAGACTTGGAAATGTGATGGTGAGTGAGTTGGGGTTCGGCCGCAAGTAGGGAGAGCAAGAGAGAAAGATTTTTGTTGGTGGAAATGTAAAGTGAAGATTATGTGGTGTAAACTCTAGTATTTATAGAAGGTTTAATCATGTTTGTCCAATGGACATTGTGTCACCTTATACTAAACACAATCTTAATAAGATAATTAACTTGTACTTGTGTGTCCCCTTGGTTGGGGCCGATTATGGCATGGGGGTGGGTCTAGTTCGGTTTTAACTAGATAGTTAGGGAGTGAGTTATGTTAAATAGGTTAAGTTTAGTGTTTAACCTCGTTAGTTATATAAAGTGCGTTATGACGGGTGTTAGGGTAATCAGGGACCCTAACTGGCTCAGAAAAATAAAAATAGTGAAAATAGTAATATTTTCATGTTCCGGGTAAAGTCCGGGTGTCCAGTTGGATAGTAATCCGTTAAAGTCTTTTGTAATGCTTTAAAGTGTCGTTATTAACATCTTTAGTGACACATTTTGTTTCCAACACTTTAGAAAGTGTCTTGTGTTATCATCTCATTTTCTGGCACTTTACTAGTCAGCTAGAAGCTGGATTAATTATTAAAGTGCTGTGTCTGGTACTTAAAGTACGTTTTTGGCACATCCGAATCAGTGTATCTTATCCCTAGAGACGCGGTACCATAACCCTTATATCCCTACACTCACTACCAGTGTAGTCAAAATATATGAGGCTCTTAACAGGCCTTAGAGGCAGTGTCTGCCTGATGCTGGTTATTTCAGCATGTTCACTGTGTATCCGTTTAGTGCTACTGTGCTTTTTGTGCATCATGTTTGTCACTAAGGTGCCGTATGTAAATAATGTAGTGACAGTATATAAAGTATGATGCAAGTAAGTGCATGTATCAGTATGCAGGTAGCAGTTTATCAGCTAGTTTCAATCAAGCACAGTAATTAAGTAGTAATTAATCATTAATTAAGTTGTACGGATACCTGGTTTAGTGCGGGTTGTCACATTCTCCCCCCGTTAAATAAATTTCGTCCCGAAATTTAATTTCTGCTCGTAGATGCAGAGTTCTTAGGAAATAAGTGGGGGTATTTCTCTTTCATCCGGTCCTCACGTTCCCATGTGAATTCAGGACCATGTCTGGCATTCCAACGAACTTTGACGAGTTTGACACTGCTCCGGCGGGTCTTTGTTAACTTTCCAATCTGTGACCTCGACAGGTTCTTCTACGAAGTGGAGCGTGTCGTCAATATGAATCTCGTCGGTAGGAATGGCAACGTCAACTTGAGTTGGACTTTTCTTTAAATTGGATACTTGAAATGTATCGTGAACACCATTCAGTTCAGTAGGTAGGTCCAACTTGTATGCTACTGTCCCAATTCTTTCCAGAATTCTGAAGGGACCAATGTAGCGCGGATTTAACTTTTCATGCTTACCAAAGCGTGCCACCCCCTTCCAGGGTGAAACCTTCAATAACCCCATTTCCCCAACTTGGAAATCCACATGTTTCCGGTTTGGATCCGCGTAGGCCTTTTGTCTGTGGCGAGCGGCTTCGATGCGTTTAAGTATTTGCGCGTTCTTGTCTGTCGTCTCTTGGACGATCTCGGGACCAGCAAGCTGCCTATCACCTGCGTCAGACCAACATAGTGGTGATCGGCACTTGCGTCCGTATAGGGCCTCAAATGGCGCGACACCAATACTGGTGTGGTAGCTGTTGTTGTATGAAAATTCGACCAAAGGTAAGTGTTTTATCCCAGCTACCTCCCGAATCCATAACACATGCCCTCAGCATGTCTTCCAAGGTTTGTATCGTTCGCTCGCTCTGGCCGTCTGTTTGCGGATGGAACGCAGTGCTCAGATTCAATTGTGAGCCAAAAGATTCTTGGAAGGATTGCCATATCCTTGACACAAACCTTCCGTCTCTATCAGAGATGATTGAGAGAGGCACTCCATGTCGTGCTATGATCTCTCTCATGTAAATTTTCGCAAGTTTACTAGTACTGTCTTTCTCCTTGATCGGCAGAAAGTGTGCGGATTTTGTTAGGCGGTCAACCATCACCCAAATCATATCATGGCCTCTTGGCGTTCTTGGCAGTTTTGTAACAAAATCCATTGAGATTTGTTCCCATTTCCACTTGGGAATCCCAGGTTGTTGCAGAAGTCCCGAAGGCTTCTGGTATTCCGCTTTAACCTTAGCGCACGTTAAACATTTGCTCACGTAAACAGCAACGTCGCCTTTCATCCTAGGCCACCAATAATAACCTTTGAGATCCTGGTACATCTTATCCGATCCAGGGTGGATAGAGTACCGTGACTTGTGCGCTTCGTCGAAAATAACTTCCCTTAATCCACCAAACAGAGGAACTCAAATCCTTTTCTCAAAACATAACGTCCCTTCCTCGTTTGGTACCAAAAGCCTTTCCATTTCACGGAGATATCCTTCCTCAAGGTTTCCCTCCTTGGGAGCTTCCTTTTGTGCAGCACGAATGCGCGAGGAAAGATCGGTTCGTATGATCATTTCCAAAGCTCTAACCCTTATGGGCTTGATTCTTTCTTTACGACTTAGGGCATCGGCGACTACATTCGCCTTCCCTGGATGATATTTTATCTCGCAGTCGTAGTCGTTTAGCAACTCAACCCATCGTTTTTGCCTCATATTCAACTCCTTCTGGTTGAATATATGCTGTAGGCTTTTGTGATCTGTGAAGATTGTGCACTTCGTACCATACAGGTAGTGTCTCCAGATCTTTAGTGCAAAAACCACTGCGCCAAGCTCCAAATCGTGGGTGGTATAGTTCTTTTCGTGTACCTTCAGTTGGCGCGATGCGTAGGCAATAACCTTTTGGCGTTGCATCAACACGCAACCCAATCCTTGACGCGATGCGTCGCAGTATACCACAAAATTGTCGGTACCTTCTGGTAGAGCTAAGATTGGCGCGTTACAAAGCTTATCCTTTAATATCTGAAATGCTTCATCCTGTTTGATTCCCCAATCAAACGTCTTGTCCTTCTGCGTGAGGAGCGTCAAAGGTTGAGCGATTTTCGAGAAATCCTCGATGAACCCTTGATAGTAGCCAGCCAAACCCAAGAATTGTCGAATCTCGGTTGGCGTTGTAGGCGTTTCCTAATTCTTGATTGCCTTGATCTTTGTGGGATCAACATGAATCCCATTTCCATTAACCATATGTCCAAGAAACTGGACTTCGCGTAGCCAAAACTTGCACTTAGAGAACTCGGCATGCAACTGTTCCTTCTTTAGCAGCCCCAGAATAGTTCTTAGATGTTGTTCGTGTTTAGCTTTTGTCCTTGAATAAATCAAGATGTCGTCGATAAACACAATCACGAACTTGTCCAAGTATGGCTTGCAAACTCTATTCATTAGATCCATGAATACCGCAGGTGCGTTTGTCAAACCAAATGGCATAACGAGGAACTCGTAGTGTCCATAACGAGTTCGGAAGGTTGTTTTCGGGATACTTTCCCCCTGTATCCTTAATTGATGGTATCCAGATCGAAGATCGATCTTTGAATAATAGTTCGAGCCTTGCAGTTGATCAAACAGATCGTCGATTCTTGGCAGAGGATACCTGTTCTTGATCGCCAGCTTGTTCAATTCTCTGTAGTTGATGTTTATTTGAAAATCATCATCCTCCTTTTTGATGGGTAACAATGGGATTACCCCAAAAGGAATTTTTGGTCTGTTATCTTCCTTCTCCATCCGTTACCAACACTTCTCTGTCAATCCTTGCATCTCCGAAAATGTAAGTTGCTATGATGCATCGACTACGGGTGCAGTGCCCGGAATTAAGTCGACGCGGGATTCGACTAATCGTGAGGAGATGATTCCGGCAAGTCTTCGAGGAAGGCTTCGGGGTATTCTCCAATCACAAGGATATCTTCGAGTTTTGGTTCTTTGACTTCCTTTTCCACAACACGAGCCCAGAATGCAACACATCCTCTGTGCGAGAATTTTCGGGTCTTCTTAGCCTGATAATCCGTAGGAGCGTATCCTGCTCCATGAGTCACGATAATTTCTTCGTTCGTTTTCGGGGCGCGGATGACAATCTCCGCATGGTTGTTCATCAACCAGTCCATCCCAATCATCACGTCGAAGCTTCCAAACTCGACTGGCAACAGATCTTGCGTAAACTTACGATCTCCGGGTTCTATCGTGCCGATTCTAGTTACTGCGTTGACTTCCACTAGCTTCCCCCAAGCTAGTTCTAATGGGTACTGGAATAATTACTCACTCGCTACGTAAATCAATTATGTCCTTGAATACTAGAATTGTGAATCGTAAAATTTGCAACAGTAGTTGGCAATACAGATGCATAATATTGAGTAATGTGGGACGTACCGCTATCCATGCCTGGATCTCTGGCGTGCCTCCCTAGCTCCGACGGGGAGCTTTCATCCTTGCTCCTGATTGTCTTCGGGCAATATCTTCTGAAATGCTTCTTGCTTCCACAGTTTAAACATCCTCGAGCACGCTTCTGTTCATCACTCATTCTGACTTGACAATTATCGTTGTCGTTGTCCCCTTCGTGATCCTCACTACCGTCCTGGCCCCCATTACTAAGTTTAGTATTTTGCCAACAAGTTTCCTTGACATGTCCCACCTTGCCACAGTTACCACAATTTCCATATTTGCATCGCCCGACATGATAACGTAAACAATTGTCGCACTTAGGTAGGATACCCTTGTAATCCTTTCCCTGTGGGCGACTTCCAAAACCACCACGGTTATTATCTTTATTCCCAAATCCTCCTTGGCCTCCCCGACCAGCAGGGGCCCAACAAGTGTCCTTCAAGTGACCACGTTCCCCACATACTTCGCATGTTTTCAGTCCACATTGGCCAGAATGATGACGCTGGCATGTGTTACACTTGGGCAGAGTGCCCATATAACCCTTTCCTTTGTTCTCATTATTCGTTCGGGTACCTTCAGTGAGCTTCCTTTTGTTCTTCCCGGATGACTCTACCTGAGTCTCCTTGTCTGGGTCTGCAAGTTTTTCTAGTCTAATTGCCTCCGTAGCGAGCGCCAAACCCATCTTACTTGCAGCATCAGTTGTTGGTGGCGTTGATGTTGTCATCAAGCTCAAGACTTGAGGCGCCAGTTCCCAAATGAATTGTTCCAATTTCTTCAGTTCTGGTTTTACCAGGTATGGAACAATTTGTGACAGATCATGAAGTCGTTGCACGTACTCCAACACCTTCGGACCTTTCATCATTAGGCTCCGAAATTCATCTTCCCACTTCTGGGTTTCCGTGTGGGGGCAATACTTCTTATGCATCATTCCTTTCAACTCGTCCCAAGTTAACGCGTATGCTGTAGTTAGGCCCATTATTCGAACCTGAAGATTCCACCATAATCGAGCTCCATCTTGAAACAACTCAGAAACGTATGGGACTTGTTGTTCTGGCGTACAGCCACTCATTCGAAAGATGGATTCCATACTTTCAACCCATTTTACAAAAGTTATGGCACCCCCAGTGCCGTCGAACTTCGAAGGTTTGTAGTTGAGGAAGTGCCAGTAGGAACAACCGTTATTTTCTGAGGTACCTCTGATAGGTTCGGAGCGTAGGGCCTCGTGCTGTGCTATAGCTGTAGCAATTATCTCCTTAAGTTCTGCCTCAGAGGTGGGCATGCACATTTCGCGTCTTGGCGGCATCTTCTAAAAGATGTTTCACATAGGTTAGGTCATAGCAAGTGAAGTGTACGTATGCATTCAACATACCAACACATAACATCTCATGTTATCAACAAGTCAATCACATAACCTCTTATGCTATAGGACATAAACAATTGATTGAACGTCGCATGTGATGAGAATACTGTCATTGTATTGCCACAATTCGAGACCACAATGTAAAGCTCACAAGTACACCACTATATCATACTACATCAATGACTTAGTAGGGGACGACCCTAGACAAGTCGTGCGATCGCTGGTCATGTTCAGGAGTCTCTGGTTCGTCCTTTCTCAAATTTCAGGACTCCACGTCAAGTTTCTGAATTTCTGTCCTAAAACAACATTTCTTCTCAATCGTTTCCTTGAGCTCATCCCAGCTCAGTGTATAAGTAGCGTCTGTGCCAAGGGTCTGGACCTGGAGGTTCCATTAAGAGAGTGTGCCATCTAGAAATATCCCTGAGATGTAGGTAACACTCTGTTGGCGATCAGTTACTCATCCTTAAAATGGAGTCGGTCTTTTCGGACCAACGAACAAATGCAACGGTGCCTCCTGTTCCGACAAAGTTCAAAGGCTTGCAGTTCAGGAACTGTTTATAGGTGCAGCCAGTTGGAGGGTTATCTCCAGTAATGCCATCGTTGTACTTAGAGTGGAGGGCTTCATGTCGTGCATTTATCTGTGAGATGCGTTCTTGCAGCTCGTCTTCTGTCCTCAGTAACGTACCGGTGCTTGTGTCACGTCTGGGTGACATTCCCTTTTTGTCGAAATAGTGTGAAGCGGGTTGGACAATGTTTCAATTGTCTATGGGGTATATATATAGCAACGTAAGCCATCATGTAATCACCCCATTTCACACGCAAATATACTCACTGTATAAGTGGGGAATAAATTCCTGAGCCTTCACATAGGCTCGTCAATTTGGCTTGTTGCTTGTAATAGAATGGACTCGAGGCTACATCGCCTAGGTCATTTGTGTTTAGGTTATCATTAGCTTGACCTGCAGAGTCCACCAGGATTCCTGTGCACTACAAATCGTTATTACGTGGGCCCCCGTAATAATAAATTGTCTTGCACAGTTACCCCAAATTTTCTCTCATCCAAGCGGATGATCAATCAAGGAGCAACAGCCGGTGCATTGGCATGAACAGGGTCATACTCCAATGCGGGGTAAGGAGCAACGCCTGGCTCAGGGGCCACGGCTAGCTCCGAATCAAAAACTCCATCTCAAAATCAGCTGGATCAACAATCACAGGGGTTACAGGATCCCCCAAGGGCTTGTCTAAGTGCATGAACTCAATGTCATGGTCTGGATCAACACCAGGCGGAAAAACAGAATTGTCCTCATAATCACGATCAAACTCAAAACTGTGTGCGGGATCCGGTGCAGCTAGTGATGCCGTATCAGGGTCGGCGTCGTGTAAGTAGTGCTGCATTCCCTGTATGTGCGAAGATGCGGGTGTCAGAAACTCAAATGAGTCTGGGATAGGGGAATGGTCATAAGTTTCCCCTATAGGAGCGTCCACATGTAGTAGTCTAATACCAGCAGTAATAAGGCCCTGCCCTCGAATGGGTCCTCCTCCAGTAGATCGTTATCGTCTTCAGAGGCCTCGTTGGGAGGGCGTATCATCAACAGGATAAGCGGCAAGGGGCACAGGAGCAGGGATCACCGCCAGTGGTAAAATCCCAACAAGATGGCCATCAGTAGGCTCTGCTACGACTTCAGGCAGTGCACAAAGGCTGAAAGTCGTCATTGTCTGTGCCGGTAGTATCAGAAATGTACACCTCGTGCTTCGTTGAACTATGTCGTCTGATACTATGGTCATGGGGTTCGTAGTGCCCATCTTTCTAGTACTTGATGAAAGCATAACATTTGTAACACAAACACATATACGTATAATAATCAATCATATAATCAGTTAATCTCATAAGTCACCAAGTAAGGTATCACATACTTCTCCTAGTCTTACTAGCCAATTTCATCCAGTCTACAAGACTGCTCTGTCCTTCACTTAAACCAAACCTTGATCCTCCAGATCGATCCTATAACAAACCAACGTGCTCAACTACCTTGTTCACCTCGATCCTCCAGATCGATCCTATAACAAACCAACGTGCTCAACTACCTTAATCATCTCGATCCTCCAGATCGATCCTCAGCCCTCCAAGCTGAACTTATAATTAATAAAATGTGCTCAACATTTGTTTGTAAAAAGTGTGGATCTGGACTTAAGTGGTATGCAGAAAAATGTTTTCATGAGAGCCCTAGTGATCATAGTCTAGACTCAAGAAAGAATCCTAGTTCGCTATGATCAGAGCTCTGATACCAAGCTGTCACACCCTGGCTTTGCGGAAGCGTGGTCAATTTTGGTGTGACTTCTTAATACCATAGCTTAATCATACCAAAGCTATATGAGTTAAAAACATGCAAGATCATCCATTAAGTTTTGAAAATCAAACGCAATACCATTGTTTTATCATACCCTGACTACCATAATCTTGTTCAACAACCATTACAAACTGAAACATAACATAAACATGGTTTAAGGACTGTGTCTTGTCCAGGAAAGAGACACATCCCCTAAACCTCGGATGACCTTGGAAACTAGTGCAGCGGAAAACGTGCCATACCGTGCCAGATCTCGTTAATTTCCTGAAATACATGTAAGTTGAAAAATCAACAATAATGTTGAGCGAGTTCATGTGTAAGTGAGTATGTAAAACACTTGTGAGTATAAAAATAGTTGTGGTATGTAGCAGTGTAAGAGGACTTGTGATCACCAATGGTTTGCAAGGCCACTGACATATGTGAAGTGCAAATAGGGAGACTCAAACCTAGCAGATTTCGCCACGACAAAGTATGTGGACAAAGTCACCCCACGGTCCGTTTCTAGTTTGGCCGGGGGCTGGGCTCGCTACACCCAGATAGATCTACCGCTCCTGTCCCTCGGTCCCTCCATGAGGACTAATGGCCCCATGTTGTTCCTATCCACTCACATGATCGTATAACACCTCCTTACGTTAAACATACCGTTGTAAAGTACTCGTAAATCATAGTAACATGTATTTCACCCCCGCGGTTAAGTAAACTGAAAACAGTTAGAGAAAAGGGGGGCATGAACTCACAGTGAATGCGCGTCTCTACCAAGTGTCTCCAATACAGTAAGCTGTGCAACGACCTACAAGTGCTAATTCTATTAGACGGACGGCCGTGCCTTAGCTTTACAGTTTATGTCTTTGGGAAATAGTTAGACAACTATTTCGTGTTTATGTTCCGTATACACTTGGTAGTTATTCTTCTTCCCAAGGATGGGGGATACAATACATGTGCGTAAGTTACGTTTTATCAATCTTGTGGTAATGTAATTACCGGTGTAACTTATATGTTTGTGGAAGCGTTCGTAAAGTTTTGGAATCATTAACGCTTGTAAATATTATTTTCACTCTAAAATAATATTTATGTATTTCACAAAATAATCATAAACAGTGTTGTGACAAATATACTTATCACGTTAGTCTTTGTGAAAATCCCACCTCCGAATATTTAGTAAAATATAGTGCTGGCGAAATTTATGTTTCGAAAGTATGTCCAAAAATAGTTCTAACACTTGTTGTGTAAATAAACCTAAGTGTTAGGTTTTTAGAAAATTTCGCCAGAGTTTCCTCTGTAACTGGAGGTGGCCACGCTTTCAAGCGTATCATTTTCTTTTAACAATTCAATTCAACAATCTCCTTTATTCAATCAAACAATTTCCGACACAACAAACTAGTCGACAAGTATGTAAATTTGCATAATCGCATGAACTTGTAGTTTTTCCGAATCTATAGTGTAAATCCCCTTATTTCTTGTAGATCTTTATATAAAGTAACTTTAATCTTGTAAAAACCTTGTGACTAGCGAAATCCGTCTTTACAACTTCTAGTCATTTTTCCCAAAAATAGTTATTTGTCGGATCTTTTCATTTCACAAGTGTCTACGCACTTGTGGTTCATAAAATCATGTTTACTAGTGTAAGATCCACTTTTGAAAGTACATGATTTCTTTATTGTGTGGTTCTTTAAAAATACCACTTGCGGATACGTAGATCCGCTAGTTTTAAACACCATTTTACCGGTTAAATCACTTTTACACAAGCAAAATATTTCTACACAAGTTCATGTATCTTGTGTGGTAGAGTTTCACCTTTAACCCTTGTATTTAGTCAAAAACGAGCTTATGTGAAGATACATGATCTTACAAAGTCGGGTTAAACGATGTTCCGAGCTACCACATCATAGATCGGGTCTCAATAAACACATATTTCAAGTCCTACGACTTTTACACAAGTTATATGTTATTATCCACCATTTTTGTGATTTTACTAGACTTTAATGCATCAAAACTTATGTTTTCGATATTTAACCGACAATATTCCTTTTAACCACTTTAGATATGTTCAAGAACAAGATTTAAACAATATACCTCTAGCTCGGGGCTAGGGAAGAATCTTGGCGAAAAGTGGGTGGATAAAAGCTAACGGTAGAGGTCCTTCGCGTTCCGAGTGCACAAGAGCTCCTAATACGCGATCCTTGAAGTGTGTATCACCTTGGAATTGCAAGAACTAGACTTGGAAATGTGATGGTGAGTGGGTTGGGGTTTGGCCGCAAGTAGGGAGAGCAAGAGAGAAAGATTTTTGTTGGTGGAAATGTAAAGTGAAGATTATGTGGTGTAAACTCTAGTATTTATAGAAGGTTTAATCATGTTTGTCCAATGGACATTGTGTCACCTTATACTAAACACAATCTTAATAAGATAATTAACTTGTACTTGTGTGTCCCCTTGGTTGGGGCCGATTATGGCATGGGGGTGGGTCTAGTTCGGTTTTAACTAGATAGTTAGGGAGTGAGTTATGTTAAATAGGTTAAGTTTAGTGTTTAACCTCGTTAGTTATATAAAGTGCGTTATGACGGGTGTTAGGGTAATCAGGGACCCTAACTGGCTCAGAAAAATAAAAATAGTGAAAATAGTAATATTTTCATGTTCCGGGTAAAGTCCGGGTGTCCAGTTGGATAGTAATCCGTTAAAGTCTTTTGTAATGCTTTAAAGTGTCGTTATTAACATCTTTAGTGACACATTTTGTTTCCAACACTTTAGAAAGTGTCTTGTGTTATTATCTCATTTTCTGGCACTTTACTAGTCAGCTAGAAGCTGGATTAATTATTAAAGTGCTGTGTCTGGTACTTAAAGTACGTTTTTGGCACATCCGAATCAGTGTATCTTATCCCTAGAGACGCGGTACCATAACCCTTATATCCCTACACTCACTACCAGTGTAGTCAAAATATATGAGGCTCTTAACAGGCCTTAGAGGCAGTGTCTGCCTGATGCTGGTTATTTCAGCATGTTCACTGTGTATCCGTTTAGTGCTACTGTGCTTTTTGTGCATCATGTTTGTCACTAAGGTGCCGTATGTAAATAATGTAGTGACAGTATATAAAGTATGATGCAAGTAAGTGCATGTATCAGTATGCAGGTAGCAGTTTATCAGCTAGTTTCAATCAAGCACAGTAATTAAGTAGTAATTAATCATTAATTAAGTTGTACGGATACCTGGTTTAGTGCGGGTTGTCACATTTTTTATTTGTGTAAGTCTTTATTAGGGATGATCATGGTACCGGTACCGGTATTTATTACCGATAAATACCGGTACCGTACCGGTAACGAGAAATGGGGAAGATGGGTATTGGTACCAAATATACCCAGGACCAAATGCTCATCCCTAGTCTTTATTTAAACGAGAAGTTGATATGTATGTTGTTTTGATTTAATTGTAGGTGATATGATATGATGAGGTCGAGAAGGACAAATATGATAACACAAAATTAAATGGATTGCACTTGAAGAAAACAACCTACAACTCTTTTTCAAATCATGGAGCATTCATCAAAGGCAAACCAACAGAGGCAAAACAACTGGATATAAATTTCCAGCACTTTCAAGTCCAAAAACAGCTTGTAGAGTCATTTCCCTTTGCACCTTTTGTAGATGGGTTTTGATTAGAAGTTCATGTCTTTAATTAGTATTTACATTGAAAATATATGTATGGATTCTGGGTTATTATTGTTAATAGCATTTGGTTTTTAGTTTCTCTCATGTTCATTGCAGTTTTTATTTTGTAAAACAATGAAAATAAAGTGGGTAGTTACACGAAAATGGCCACATAAAATCACAATAAATATGCGTGACTAGAAATAGTTTTTAGCCACACTTATAGTAAATTTATGTGACTATAAGACCATGTGTAGTGGTAGTGGGTTATAATGCCCCCACCATGGGGCATTATCCGACACGTGGCGTCCTAGTCAGCGATGGGGCATTATAGCAAAAGTGGTGTAGTGGGTATAATGCCCCATAATGCCCCTACCAATCATTAAACAAAAGAAAAAAAAAAGAGTTGATGCTGATTGGCTAGTCAAAAAGCAAACAGTACCATTGACCACAAGTCCAAATCTCATTGGCCACCACCTAACTTCCACATCTCTCTTCAGCGTTTTAATTTAAACGCTCACATGCAAATTTTCAAAAAATAACGCCCCATAACGCCTAGTGTAATGGGGTGGGGGCGTTATGGGGCGTTTTTTTTCAATTTTTTTTAAAAATCACGCCCCACTACGTATGGTCTAATAGAAACAACCATAGTCACAGTAAATTCATGTGGCCTTTGATATCATTTAGCCACACTTAATTTACTATTTTCTTAATAACAACCTTTTTGTCACACTTTTCTACAATGATGTGGCGAAAACAAACTTTTTAGTGACTACATAATAGAAGCAGTCACTTACAGATGTGGCTATATAATAGAATTAGACACACTTACAATTAATTCATGTGGCCATTATACCATTTAACTACACTTAATAGACCATTTGCTTGATTAAAACAACTTTTTTTGCCACATTTTTATAAAATTGATGTGGCTAAAAGAAACTTATTAGTGACAATATAATAGAAATGACAACACTTATAGTAAATTTATGTGGCCGTTGCTACCCCTTTAGCCACACTTATTGTACAAAATGATTAATTTCAGCAAGGCCTTTTAGCCACAGTTTAAGTTGCTACGGCCACATATAAGTGAATGAGGCCGTATGATGCCTACGATGACTTGACCTTTGGTCACACATGGACTGAAAATTTTTTATGTGGCGGTTGGCATACGGTCACAGTTTTTTTGTGTGGCCGTATCCTATTTTTGACGTAGTGTGCCCAAAGAATAACCAGGCACGTGGAAGGGTGTTCACAATCGGAGCTAGGGAAGCACGCCAGGATCCAAAGGTGGCTACTGGTACGTTCCCTATAAATCAACGTTATGCATCTGTGGTGTTTGATACCGGTGCCGATTATAGCTTCGTATCTCTAGATTTTAAGAATATACTTGCTTAGTTGCAAGAAAGTTAGATGTTCCGTACTCGATAGAACTGACTAATAGAAAGCTAGTAGAAGCTAATGTGGTGATTAGAGGTTGTGTTATAGAGCTTGGAGAGCGTGAGTTTCGGATAGATTTTCCGCCAGATGATTTAGGAAGCTTCGACGTCATAGTTGGGATGGATTGGTTGTCTAACAATCGTGCAGAGATTGTGTGCCATGAGAAGATCATTCGCATTCCGACGGCGAATGAAGAGACGATCGTGATTCACGGAGAGAAGCATGATACGCCTTTGTGGATCATTAGTTGTTTGAAAGCACGGAAGTGTCTGCGTAAAGGATGTGTTGCCTTCTTAGCTCACGTTGTGGATAAGGACGCCGATGAGCCCAAGCTTGAAGATATTCCTGTGGTAAGGGAATATCCTGAAGTCTTCCCCGAAGACTTGCCAGGGTTACCTCCTTAACGACAAGTCGAATTCCACATTGACTTGGTTCCAGGCGCCGCGCCTGTAGCCAAGGCACCTTATCGACTTGCGCCTTCAGAGATGCAAGAGTTATCCACACAGCTTCAAGAGTTATTAGACAAGGGATTCATAAGGCCGAGCTTCTCGCCTTGGGGAACTCCGGTGTTGTTCGTCAAGAAGAAGGATGGTAGCTTTCGAATGTGCATCGACTACCGGGAGCTGAACAAGTTAACCATCAAGAATCGGTATCCCTTGTCGAGGATTGATGATTTATTCAACCAACTACAAGGATCAAGCTACTATTCCAAGATTGATCTTCGATTAGAATAAAATATCACCAGTTTTGGATTCAACATGAAAGCATACCGAAGTCTGCCTTCAGAACTCGTTATGGACATTACAAGTTTCTAGTGATGCCGTTTGGGTTGACCAATGCACCGGCAGTGTTTATGGATTTGATGAACCGGGTTTGCAAGCCATACCTCGATAAATTTGTGATCGTGTTTATCGACGATATTTTGATTTACTCGCGGACAAAGGAAGATCATGAACAACACCTCAGAGCCATCCTAGAGCTGTTAAAGAAGGAAAAGCTCTACGCTAGTTTTCAAAGTGTGAGTTTTGGATACGTGAGGTACAATTCCTCGGTCACGTGGTAAACGTGAATGGTATTCATGTGGATCCCACAAAGATCGAGGCAATCAAGAACTGGGAAACTCCGAAGACACCGACCGAGATTCGACAGTTTTTGGGTTTAGCAGGGTATTATCGCAGGTTCATCGAGAATTTCTCTAAGATAGCTCAACCGTTGACCTCCCTTACTCAAAAGGATAAGAAGTACGAATGGGGAGATAAACAAGAAGAAGCTTTTGAGCTGCTTAAGGATAAGCTATGCGATGCACCTATATTATCCCTACCCGAAGGCACCGATGACTTCGTGGTATATTGTGAGGCCTCGCGTCAGGGACTGGGTTACGTGCTCATGCAACGCCAGAAGGTTATCGCTTATGCTTCACGTCAACTGAAGGTCCATGAGAAGAACTACACCACGCGTGATTTGGAATTAGGCGCAGTGGTATTCGCGTTGAAGATCCGGCGACATTATCTGTATGGTACTCGATGTACTATTTTTACGGATCACAAGAGCCTTCAGCACATATTTGATCAGAAAGAGCTTAATATAAGACGTCAACGATGGGTTGAGTTGTTAAATGATTATGACTGCGAGATCAAGTATCATCCAGGAAAGGCAAATGTGGTAGTAGACGCCTTAAGCCGAAAGGAAAGAATCAAGCCCATAAGGGTGGTTAGGGCTTTAGAAATGATTATTCAGACGGATCTCACTTTGCGTATTCCTTCTGTGGAAAAAGAAGCTCTTAAGAAAGAAAACCTTAAGGCGGAATATCTTTGGGGAATGGAGAAGAAGTTAATCCCTAACGAGGAAGGAACCTTGTATTTCATGGGACGTATATAAGTTCCGCTTTATGGTTGTATTAGAGAGGTTATTTTCGATGAAGCTCACAAATCGAGTACTCGATCCACCCAGGATCGGACAAGATGTACCAAGATCTGAAAGATTACTATCGGTGGCCAATACTCAAGAGCGACGTTGCCATCTATGTTGGGAAGTGCTTAACATGTGCCAACGTAAAGGCTGAGTATCAGAAGCCTTCAGGTCTCTTGTAACAGCCGGAAATACCAATGTGGAAGTGGGAGCAGATTTCTATGGACTTCATAACAAAGTTACCCAGGACTCCCAAAGGTCATGACACGATTTGGGTAATAGTGGACCGATTGACAAAGTCTGTGCACTTCCTACCAATTCGAGAAAAGGATAACACAGGGAAGCTAGCTAAGCTTTACCTTAGAGAGATAGTAGCACATCATGGAGTGCCTATCTCGATAATGTCTGATAGAGACGGACAGTTTTTGTCAAGGATTTGGCAATCGTTTCAAGAAGCCTTTGGTTCTCAGTTGAATCTGAGTACGGCTTTTCACCCGCAAACGGATGGACAGAGCGAAAGAACTATTCAAACGTTGGAAGATATGCTCCGCGCTTGTGTAATGGATTTGGGTGGCAGTTGGGATACTCATCTACCTCTTGTTGAGTTTTCCTATAACAATAGCTACCATACGAGTATTCAAGCAGCACCGTTCGAAGCTCTCTATGGACGTAAATGCCGCTCACCGTTGTGTTGGGCAGATGCTGGTGATAGACAGATGGTTGGCCCCAAACTGGTCTAAGAAATGACTGATAAGATCATGCAGATCCGAGAGTGCATCATGGCGGCTAGAGATCGACAAAAGAGTTATGCGGATCAAAGATGAAAACCCTTGGAATTTGAAGTGGGTGATATGGTTTTGTTAAAAGTCTCACCTTGGAAAGGTGTAGCGCGTTTTGGGAAATGTGGCAAGTTAAACCCACGTTATATCGGGCCATTCAGAATATTAGAAAGGGTTAGTACCGTAGCATACAAGTTGGAGCTACCAGAGGAACTACACGGTGTTCATGATACATTCCATGTATCCAATCTGAAGAAAAGTCCAACACAAGAGACACGTATCATCCCTGCGGATGAAGTGCATATAGACGACACACTCCACTTCACTGAAGAATCCGTTGAGGTCACAGATTGGAAAGTTAACAAGACTCGGAGGTAGGGCCGTTCAAATCGCTCACCGCTCATCGCTCGCTCGACGCTCTCTCAGAAATTGCTCGGAAAATGCTCGTTCGATTTGACGCTCGGTTGTAAATGAGCCGCTCTGCTCGGTTCGATTTGTAAATGAGCCAAGCATGAGCAAAGGTCCGCTCGGTTCCAGTTCGGCTCGAATTATTATTTTTAATTAGTATATATATACACATACATATATAAACATGTATATACACAAATATAAATTATACATATATACACAAACACACCTATATATATACACACATTACACATACATATATAGTTAAATATAAATTAAATTTATAGTATATACAACTCTATGAGTGAATTGCAAGTTTTGTCCTTTATCTTTAGGCCTCTTTGCAGGCGGTGTCCTTTATGTTTAAAGTTGACGAGTTTTGTCCTTTATGTTTAAAAATCAAGCATGTTTTACCCTTTAGGCCTAACCCAGTCTGTTTTCCCGGTTAAATTTGATCACGTGCATGTCACATGAGGGTAGATGTGTCATTTAATGTGCACCCTGAGCATTTACCCCCAATTTAAATAACCCCAAACCCTAATTCTTCCCATTCCTCCAAATCGATCATCATCAATTGTTCATCATCTGAATAACAGCTAGGTTTAACATCATTTCTCCAGCCTCCACTAACCGAACAAGAGCAGTATATACCGCTCCCATAAAAACAATCAGCAACCAAATGTACAGAGATTTTTCTGGAAAATTTCATGTTGGGCTTCTCACAGGGGATGTTAGCTTGAGGCCCGAGGCTTCATGCCTCATTATGACTACTGAGATATTAAGATCAATGCTTTACAGAGGCGCTGACATCATTCGTGATATTGAATGGGTAATAAACTCATTCTTATCAGCGGCTTTTGGTGAATAGGTGTTAATTTTTGTATGAATTATAGGTTATATTTGATGAAGTACATTATGTAAATGATGTTGAAAGAGGTGTTGTTTGGGAAGAGGTGATCATAATGCTCCTAAGGCATATCAATTTTGTTCTCCTCTCTACCACGGTAATTCTTTCTTCCTTCTACATATACATATGTAATTTTGAATATCTCATTAAGAAGTAGAAACTTTTCAGTTGGCGGACATTATTAATCTTTGTTATTGTATTTGCAGGTACCTAATACAATTGAAATTGCCGATTGGATTTGGAGGAATGGGAAGAATTAGGGTATGGGGTTATTTAAATTGGGGGTAAATGCTTAGGGTGCACATTAAATGACACAACTACCCTCATGTGACATGCACGTGATCAAATTTAACTGAGAAAACAGACTGGGTTAGGCCCAAAGGGTAAAACATGCTTGATTTTTAAACATAAAGGACAAAACTCGTCAACTTTAAACATAAAGGACACTGCCTGCAAAGAGGCCTAAAGATAAAGGACAAAACTTGCAATTCACTCCAACTCTATTAAATTTTGGTCCACTATATACAAATTTACAACTATATTTATACGTACTAGCCCAGCCACTCCAATAAAAAAATTAATTTCAAATCTAAAAGTAAAACCCTAAACCGATAAATGACGGGCTGCTCATCGCCTCAATGTTTCATGTCGTTACCCTGAGTCGATTGTTTCCTGCTCTCAGCGTAATTGTTCGTGCAATATGATCATCGCCTCACCGGCCACAAGATTGTTATTCATAAAAAAAATATTATGCCATGAGATGTGCATGTTTTTAAAAACAAAAAAACTTGAGACCAAACATTGTCACCATCTCTCTCAGCAAATTTAAATCGGGCGACACAATTGTTCAAATTGCTCGAACTTCGCTCGACGCTCACTTGAAATAGTTACTACTCGAAAAATGCTCGCTTGATTTGAGGATCGGTTTTAAATGAGCCGCTCCGCTCGGTTTGATTTGTAAACGAGCCAAGCACGAGTAAAGGTCTGCTCGGTTCGGCTCGGCTCGTGAACAGCCCTACTCGGAGGAGTAGTGTTAAGCTGGTCAAGGTTCGATGGAACGCACGTCATGGCCCAGAGTTTACTTGGGAGCATGAAGATCGTATGAAAGCAAAATATCCACATCTGTTCCCTAACTCCCCTGCAACCAATAGCGCAACTTAAAATTTTGGGGTGAAATTTTATTAACGGGGGGAGAATGTGACAACTGTCAAAATTTTATGTATCCGTACAATAATTAAACAGTAATTAGTGCTTTAATGACTGTGCTGATTTAAATTAATGACATGAATGCTTTCTGATTTTAGTCATAATACATACATGTGCATCACATATTGCATGATGTCATATCATTATTGCATGCAACACTTTATGATTCAAATGATGCACGAAACAAAGCTAGCACAGTTACCAAACAAAATCAGAAATGCTGACGGGAGTTCAGTACTTAGACAGACATGGTATTAAGACACAGAATGAGCGAGAAACCAAGAGTTACACTAGTATAGTGTGTAGGAAAGTAAGGATCATAAAACTGCCTTCCCAGTGATAGTTTAAGTGTCGGAAAGTGCCTAAAACTCACATAAACTGCAGAAGTCAGCAAAAATCAGCATTTAAACAACTTAATATTATGCAGAATTATGGTTTAATGGTCCAGAATACTTCCCTAAGTGTCGGGAATCCAAACTGTCACAAAAGGTAACATAAAGCACACTAAACTGCATAGTTTAGCACCTTAACGAACCAGTAACCAACCGAACAACCGGACACTACCCGAAACACCAAATTTTCACTAGAAGCATTGTTTTACCATTTCCAAGCTATTTATGGTCCCTGGACATCATAACCTATCCTATAAACATATAATACACATAACACCCAAACTTAAACATTAGATCCTAACTAGAATTCTTAACCAACACTTGAAACTCAACTCTATACACCCCCCCCCCCCCCATTGTGACGGTCACAAAGGGTGGTCCACCCTTGATTTTCTTTGGTTTGTTTATTTGATCATGTCCCTTACTTTTGAAAGCATATTATCCAATAGATTAATTAGTGTTGGAAGTTTATAAAAGAAACCACAAGATCATTCACTTCATTTTCTTCACAATACACCAACTCCAACTTTCCTCTCTTCCTCTCCCACTCACGGCCGAGATCAAGGGCCACCACCACCATCACTTTCGTCACTTGTTCATCCATTCTCAAGTTATACAAAGGTGTAATGGGCTTGATAAAGAAGCTAGGAGCCATTGGAATGTGAAGGACCTCTCTCACAAGCTATTAACCACCAAGTTCATCATCATCTTCATCTTGAATCTCATCCCTAGACTTGTGCTAGTAGTAAGACCCTTCTAATCTCATTTTACATCATGTTATGTTGGTTAAAAGTGTATATAAAAGACTAATCATGAAGAACGTAAGGAATCAAGAACATAATCACTAACATAAAGCTCTAAACCATCATGATCTATATTGTTTATGTGTATATATGCTTCTTGATTGTTGATTTTTGTATTTATGATGTTAAACATCATATGAAACTTGCTAGATTGTGATTAAACACATGATCTAGCAAGATGAGAGGATGATCTTGTGAAAAACAAAGATGGTTTTGTGAATGGTTATGATCTAAACATAATATAAGTCTTGAAGATGGATGATTTTAAAGATAGTTTTCTCAAGAAACTAAGTTTACTTACAAGATTTACATAAACATGGTTTTTAAAGAAACTAATCACATTTTTAGTGATTAATCAAGTGTAGAAACATGTTATTAACAAGAAAAATTCAAGTAGAAATATTTTTAGAAAATCAAGTTACAAGTTGTGAAAGTCTAAAATTTGCAAGAATGTGATTTATAAATAAATAACCACACTTTAAAGGGTAACTAAGCTTACTAAACACCATACTAAGATACTACAAATTTTTATAAATTTTCAAGTTCATGAAGTAGTGTAAATGGCTTGATTTTGGCACTTGGTAAATATTGTTTGATTTGTTGATGAATTGTGATAATTTTAAAAAAAAATGATATGCTTTGAAAGCATGGAAACCTCCATTTTTAAAGGGAAACTATGGCAAAATTTTTCTAGAAATTAAACACTTAGAAAAATATTTTTAAACAAGTGTTTACAGGTGTATTTTAACCATGATTTTTCATATAAAATTTTCCATAATTTTTGTTACAAGAATTACAAATATTGGAGGTTGCTTTTTAATAAATAAAAGTGACTAAATATGTATTTAGGAAAATATATATTTAGATGTCACAATGTGTGTGGTTACTTGTATATTATGTGTATTAGTTATATTATTTTAGGACTTGAAATAATATAACTCACCAAAATACCAAGAATAAGATACAAAATATTACCAAAAATTCCAAGTAAATAAATATATAATTTAAACCCAAAAGTCGGAACAAACCGAACAAGGAATATAAACTACAAAAATATTCCGGAATTAAATTCATAAGTATATTTTGATAAATGGTATTTTGGAAAACAAGAGAACGAAAATATGATTTCTACAAGTGTTACAAAAAAATATATAATATTTTTGACAAGAAGAAAATATATTGTTTTTTAGTAAAGAAAAAAATATATATGTTTTCTTGAATTACTAGACAATATATTATTTTTGGGGTGAAAATGGATTTATAAATATTTTCTAAGTTAATCTTGAAAATATGTTATTTTTGAGAATTATATGAAAATATAAGTATTTTTGCCAAGGAAGAAATATGAATAATTTTCTACAAAAGTTTTCTTAAAATATATATATATTTTAAGGGATTAGGATCAAATACAAAGGATCATAATTGTAAGAAGTGTAAGAAGGATTTATAAAGTGACAAGTGTCCAATAACCTAAAAACCCACTACACAAAAAAAAACCCACTACAAAAAAAAATAAAAAAAAAACCTTAAACATCCACCACCACCAAAAACCTAAACCCCCACCCCCCACATCACCCACCCAAAAAAAAAAAAAAATTTGTTTTTATTGCCGAGGGGGTGGGGGTTTAGGTTTTTGGGTGGTGGTGGGGGTGGGTGTTTAGTTTTTTTAGGTTTTTTTTTTTTTTTTTTTGGGGGGGGGGGTTAGGTTTTTTGGGGGTTTTTTTTTGTGAGGTATAGATTTTTTTTTTTTTTGTTTTTTTTTTACGGATGGGGTGGGTGTTTAGGTTTTTGGTGGTGATGTAGTGGGTTTAGTTTTAGGTTATTGGACACTTGTCACTCTATAAATCATTCTTACACTTCTTACAATTAGAAGCCTTTGTAGAATAACTTGACCCATATTTTAAGAACATAAATTGGTGATTTTATTGGTTGGAAATAATATTCTGGAAATTTAAATACAAAAATTAAGTATAAGAATACTTAATAAATACAATAAAAATACGTATTCTCATACGTATAAATACACGACGGAATACGCCACCAATACTTGGCAAAATACACAAGTATAAGAATACGAGTATAAGTATACCCATCCTTGGGGAAAAATACATGCATAAATACTTGATGTACCAAGTTGAAATATACTAATTTAACAAATATTCCAATAATTAATAAATATAATTTTAGTTAAAATATTATTATTTTAACAAATAATTATATACCTTGGAATTATATTATGACACCAAGAAATGTAACTAAAAGATACTAATTCATAACAACTAACACTAGAAGTCAAGGCACGACCCATCCGTCTAATAAACCGTAGCACGTGTGTAGGTAGTCGTGCAACCTAGAAGGAGCTTTGAGTTATTTGATCGAAGAATGCAAGACTGTGAGTTCATGTTCCCCCTTTTCTTTTAACAGTTTTCAGTTTTATAACTTTTGGGATGAAATGCATGTTACAAAAGGTTTACAAACGTTTATAAATGGTATGGTTAGCTAAGGAATGCACTGTTAGATCATGTGAATGGGTAGGCGCACACTTAAGACCATTAATCCTCGAATAAGGACCGAGGGACATGAGTGATAGATCTATTTGGGTGTTGCGAGCCCCACCCCTGGGCCGGAAGTGGTCGAAGGTGGTGACTATGTCTTCCAGCCGGATGCCCGGTACAAAATCTACTAAGTTTGAGCCTTCCTACGCCGTTGCGCACATATTAATGACCTTGCAAATCATTAATTGATCTGTTCATGGACGCTTTCATACCGGATTTACAAATACATACTTACAATGATTACAAGTTTATTACGAGCTCACATACAAAACACATGAACTCGCTCAACTTTTGTTGATGCTTTCAAACTACATGTATTTCAGGAAATTGATAATGGATCTGGTGGGCAATCAAGGATTTTCAAGCTGTGTCTTCAATAAATGATGTCATCCTGTATCAAAGGGTTTGAATCGGGTATTCTATCTTTGATAGGATACACGGTTCAAAGCCTAGTGTGTTTAGTTTCTTTTGTCAAAGTCCTTATGGAACCTTAAACAATTTGGATGGTTTGTAACATGAATTTGAAGTCTTGGATTTCTGTTAAACAATGTTGGTTGTAATGCTTTGAAACTTAATTATGGATGAACATCATGAGTTTTATCATATAGTTGTTTGTTATGGTTGAATACAATGATATTAAGCAAGTCACACGTAATCACGCTTCCGCAAAAGTCAGGGTGTGACAGAAAATTAGTTGGTGGAATTTGGAAAAGGTTGGGAAAGTTTCAGACTTGTACTTAAGAGGGTATACCCACACAAAGTGCGAGAAATTATCAATGAGAACCATATAATATTTATACCCGTATTTACTCGTGATATGTGAGGTCCATAAGTCACAATGTGTAATATCAAACAGAGCAAATGTAAAGGATTTTGATGAATAAAAAGGCAATTGTTTACTATTTGAAAGTTGACATGAATTGCAAACATGAGACAAGTTGTCTTTATTACATGAAAGTTTACTATTTAAAAGTTGACAAGCATTACAAACATGAGACGAGTTGTCTTTATTACATGAAAAACTAAAATTACGACTAAAATATCTAAAACTTGTGCCCCGGGATGGCTAAGCCGATCATGCCATGGGATTGTGGGAGATGCAATAAACGAAGCTTGAGGCAGTAGTTGTGGTGTAGTAACGGATAGAGGTCCCCGGTGCTCTTGTGGTGAGAAAGAGTCCTTTTAGTTTAGGAAAAACCAAAAGGGTCAAATTCGACACAACATTATTATCACGAGTAAAACGTCTGACAGAGATAATGTTTCTAATAATTTGAAGGCTATAAAGGACATTTGGTAAAATGTATGCTCAGTGTTTTGGTTAAATAATTGGACTCGGAACCGAACTGGTTATACCAATAACGAGTTCCAACCCTTAAAATGAAAAACCCAAACCAGTTCCATATCCAGAACCAATTATTAAAAATGCCTGGTTTGTATGCCTCCACCTACTTAACTTTAACTTGTGAACAAAGCTTGACCGTTTGTGAGAAAGGTGAAATATGGGTCTTAGTTTTTAAGTAATTAATATTTTCATAAACATAAAAAGTAGGGACGGAGCTTAGTGGAAAGCCGGGGGTGCATCGGTTAGAAGTGTAAAATTTCCAATTTTTCGTTCGAAAATTTTAAAATTATAAAGGATCGCCCTGCAATTATTTTGCCTAAATATTTGTACAATATATAAATTGGGTCCCATGACTCCCCCCCCCCCCCCCGCCGGAACTTTTAGTCAAGCTCCGCCACTGATAAAAAGGGACATTAATTATTGGGTAAATTACATTTTTCGTCCTTTATGTTTATACCAGATTGCAATCGATGACCTTTAACTTCAATAATTACAGTCACATTCCTTTTTTTGTAAAACTCATTACACCTTAGGTCCTTTAGCACTAACAAGGTTAAACTTTTAAGTTAAATATGGCATGTGACTTGCACATGAGGGTATTATTGTCTTTTCCCGTTCAACACAATAAAACAAAAAAAAATTTAACACATAAAATCCATTACCCCCGCCCCCTCTTTAGTTCTCCCTCTCACCACCATCAGCCACCCACTACCACCATAAGTCCCTTCTACACTCACTTTAAAGGAACAAGGATTCCCAGCTCCAGTCATCTTCTTCAGTTCTTCCTCCATAACAAAAGAAATCTAATCCATTTTTTAAACCACACAATAAATAAAATAATCAAACAAAACACAAAAAAACACACCATCTAGATCTTGCATACTTCAGAACCTTCCTCTCTCTAAACCCCCACAAAACTTGCAGCTTTTCCGGTCACCGGAAAAATCATAAATTCTCCACCAAAAAAAAACAATAACCCATTAAACAAACACTAATCAAACCTTATTTACTCACCTTCTTATTTACCCTACCGTTTTTCACCTCCGTTACAACCACCACCCACCAGAGAATCCTCCACCAGCCACTTTTTCCGACGAACTCAACACCAACACCACCACCATCACCACCGGCATCATCTTCCGACGACACCTTTTTCAACGATCACACCCCAGACCCACTTCCAAGACAGGAAAAACGTCTTTTCAGCTTTTGAAATCCGATTCTACAATGCACTGAGCAACGTCTTTACCCGAGGGTACGGGTGATCTAGCGGTATCCCATGATGGTTCGAATCGGAGACCCAGTTACACGCCGATGCAACACGAGAAGACGATGACGCACGTAGTGGATTTACGAAAGGGAACTACATGAGACACAACCTGCGGTGTAAACCGTGGTCTATGGATGTAAATTGGAGGCATTACTTGGACGGTACCAAATGCACTACTTAGACCGATCGCAAGGGCCTCCCTTATAACGATGTTCGAAAGGGCTACAGCATGCAATGACATCCCTGGATGGAACTTTTGAATGAGTACGACTGTGAAACCTGAGCGTGCACGAGCTTTGTAACTCGCTATCGACTCTAATCTACCTGATCAGATTTGCCCTGCTCAAAGCGAAGAACTGAAGGAGGAGAATTTTCGAGTCGGGTCCATGCGGGGCATGGAGAAGTGATTTTTTTGGCAAGTCGGACGATACTCCTTACCTCGTGGAATGGGCATGGGTCTTACTATAAAGCAGTCCAAGAGAACTTGTATTAAACGAAGCACACCAGCCCTGATAGTCTGGTCATTCGGATTTTTGTTAGAACATAATAGGATCGCAGGATCTTGTACTCGTAACCGGATGTGAAGGCCCATATAGCAATGTATGTGAGCAAAGTTTGACTTGTGCGAAGGTCAAGGTGGAATATCAGGAGCCTTCGGGCTTGTGCCAGCAACCAGAAACCCTCACTTGGAAGTGAGAACAGACTGCCACGGATTTTGTCACTAGATTACCTAAAACTCAAAACGGAAACAGTATCACATGGATAATTGTTGAACGCCTCATGTAACCGGCACACCTTCTTGCAATCAAGGGAACTGACGAGTCTTCTCAGCTTGTAAACACTCCTCTGAGAGAGGCGGCTTTCTAGGCACGAGGTGTCAACTCCTGTTATCTCTGATATTGATCTATACCTGATTTATGACAAGCACTACACAACACTCTTGGCTCACGTCTAGACATGAACATTACTTATCATCGTAGGATGAACAGGTAGAGTAAACGCACCATCCTGACCCTTGAAGACATGCTGCGAGCATGTGTGTGATCAACATAGTAAGAATTGGAAGGACACCTACCTTTGGTTGAGTTTACTGCAACACTTACCAATCTGGTATTCAAACAACTCTGCTTGAGGCATTGCATGAACGATAATGCCAATCTCCATATTAGACTAAGGTGGGTGACAACCTGTACTCAAA
The DNA here is from genome assembly GCA_030545235.1 of Helianthus tuberosus. Taxonomy (NCBI): domain Eukaryota; kingdom Viridiplantae; phylum Streptophyta; class Magnoliopsida; order Asterales; family Asteraceae; genus Helianthus; species Helianthus tuberosus. The sequence goes on from CM060436.1 coordinate 38,301,515, forward strand.
ACTCTTGAGGAAGATTGTTTGGATCAGAAGTCGTTTGGCGGCAACGCGTGACCGTCAGGAAAGTTGATAAACTTAGGGAACATTGGGAGTTCGCTATAGGCGATCGTATCATGTTGAAAGTCTCACCCTGGGAGGGTGTGGTACACTTAAGAAGCGTGGTAAGCTTAATTTACGTTAAGTGGAGTTATTCTGAATTCTGGAAAGAAGCGGTCACGTCGCTTACAAACTCGAGTTACCCGACGAATTGGATAACGTACATGATGTCATCTATGTTCCTAATCTAAGGAAGTGTTTGTCTGGTGAAACACTTGTTACCATTACTAGAGGCTAAGGTTAATGACAAGTTACAGCTGTCAAGGAATCTATTGTAGGCATGGGCCAGGAAGTCAAGTTTCGTATCATAGTCGAGATTCCAATTGAGACAGTCGTTGGAAGTCAAGATGTGGACCGGAGTTCACGTGGAAAAGCAATGATTGGATGAAAACTTGAATCAATCTCTGATATCATTTGTGAATTTCGGGATGAAATTCCCTTTCAAGTTGGCTTAAGTAAAGCCCAAATAAAGACATGAAACTTGGGTCGGCCACTTTGAGATGTTATATACACGCGCACACATAATAGATTGTACGTGACTTCATAAGTTGGCATTCACATAATCTCAAACCCTAAACACCCCCTTGAAGTCGACGGCAGCAAGAAGGAGAGCCAGTCTAGTCGCAACCCCCTTTCCTTGCGTGATATAACTATCTGTGATTCGCCTTGTTCGTTCGTAGGGTTAGTGTCCTATTTCCGTTTCATTTACATGTTCATGAATATGCTATTGAAGATGCTATGTGATATTGTTATGATCATTGGTTCGATGAGTGTTTTTGTGTATATATACATATATATGTGTTGATGATTGCTTTGTGTAACTGTTAGCAAGTAATTAGGGTTCGATGCGTATGATCTGATGGGTAGTGTGTTTGATGTTGAATGGATGTATGTTTTAATGATTGAACGAAACTGTTATGAATACGAATGCTGAATGATTACTCATAAATAGGATACTAATCGTTGAATGATTGATGTTTGTGAAATTGTGGAATTGTTAACTGTTGGTTACGTGAACCAGAGGAGTTTCGTCATGCTAAGCCAAACCCTAGTTCCGACGAAAAACTAGGTGTTTCTTCACACCTGGCCTCGACGAAACATATGATTCGTCATATGGGGTATTTTGCATAGAAGCTTGGCATGGACAGTAGGTTTGATGTTTTTGTGTTGATAAGAACATTGGCATGTTAAGAAATTTTTGTTTTAACTGGTCTAAGGAGTTGCTGATGATAATGGTGATGATGCATGATAGATTATAAACTATATGGATTAGTAATAAATGAAGTAATGATTTGGGCCTTGCATGTAACCGGACCACTTTAGCAAAACAGATCCTACATAAATCTAGATTGGACTGCATATGTGAAATAATTGGTACACGGATGCAGTTGGGCTGCTTAACGGACTCGAAAACAGCCACGCAGCCCCAATGTGGACTGCTGGGCCGATTGGGCCAGATCTGTGAAAGGGCTGCACACTCTCAGTTGGTTGCATATTCCCTTGTGGGCCACTGAGTTGATGTGGGCCGATGATGTTGGGCCATGAACTAGCATGAGTAATTGTTTACATAATAGGTGTTTAGTGTTGTCAACTGTGCTTAAGATGAAACCACGTGGACTAACAGTATGGGGGATCCAAGACACTTGGTACATGATATCTTGATGTATGCTATGGGTTGTTGGGTTGTATGATCAAATGTTATAACTTGTATGATATTATGCGGTATTACATGTGTAACATGTGAGGTATGGACTTGTGATACGAATGTGTGTGCGACCCCAAAATGTGTACTACGTGTTAAGGAATAATGTTTACCACATGCAACCTACTAGAATGCATAATATCATAGTAGGCAAAAACCAATTATTACGATGATTGTTATGGTCCATATGTAACACGATTCCTTGTGACGATCAGCATGACGTTATATGCAATACTTGTAAGTTACCTATGCAATGTGAATGTAGAATGTGTGATTTATGTGCATAAGAACTGATCGTTACTGGTAACCATGTTAGGCCGTGTTTGATCTACTGGTAAACAAGTAGATAATCTTACCGATCAAATCAAAGGTGAGTTCATTTCTCTTGAGCATGCGTCCCGGTGGTTGGGACAGTCATTGGGTATCCCTGAGAGGGATGGGCTTTGGGTAAATCAATTGGGTATTCCTGAGAGGAATACACCTTGTGGTAAATCTGGAATGTTGGATAATATACTCATCCTATCACCTTTAAAGTCCCTCCTTGTTGTTTGTTACCTGAGAGGTAACAGGGTATTAGTTGGTAGCGCTACTTAGGTTTGGCACCCTCACCCAGTACCGGAGAGGACGGGTGTGAACTAATGACCTAGTCATGACCAATGCTTTGATAGGAGCATTGGGGAAAGGGCAAAATAAATCAGGAGCCGTCTTGTATCCGAGGTATTATCAACTTTGTAATCAATGAACGGAATTAAACAATGGGTAACTAACGTTTTCGTAAAACTATGAACTCACCAGCGTTGTCTGATACACGTGTATCCATGCTCGCAGGTTATTGATTATGTTGTTCGCGGAACTTGCTGTCTGGGAGGCTGGAGTGCTCATGGGTCGTAAAGCATGGGATTGCAAGACAAGTCTAATGGTTTTTGTTTAAACTGTTTATGTAACCATTATTATTTATGCTTCTGCTGAATACGATGAGTCATGCTTTATGTAATGTGATACTTTACCATATTAAATCAAAGTTTTATTTAAATCATGTATGAGTTCAATGTGATTGGTGGCTAGATCCTGGTATGTCACACGCCATGTGGTGTTTCCGAAAGTGGTATTTTGGGGGTGTGACAGTTTGGTATCAGAGCCACTGGTTATAGTGAACATGGTTTTAAAAATGTTTTTATAAAACCAGACTATAACCGAACAGTTCTGAAAACGAGAATACGACCATGACACTCAGCTCCAGATTGCAAGGTTCGCCTTTTTCACCTGTTGCATACACATTTGTTTATGATGTAGCATACGGACACACACTTGTCACTATAACATGATTACATGAATTGCTTGCTTACATTATGATGCATTGGTAGTATGTCATAGTCTTGGGACTTCTGCGATCTTATCGTTTTGGTAATATTTGTTTGGCACTCGAGTTTGAGGAACCATTTGACATGAGTTAGGAGGAACTGAGATGAGCATGCAAATCGCAATATTATTGTGGGTGCACACATAATAATAATAATAATAATAATAATAATAATAATAATAATAATAATAATAATAATAATAATAATGTGGGGTGCATGCGAGTCCCAGTGAGGCTTAACAAGTGAAAAAGGGGTTCCGTTCCGTTATTTGATCGATGAGAAATATAACAAATCTATGGGAGTCACAGAAGTGACTGTCTTTTACTCGAACGTGATCTTTTCACTTCTCTCTGAATTCTTTTGAATCTCGATGCTATCGAGTATTACCTGAACACCCATCTGAACGCCTAGCAAACTTGATAGAATGATTAGGTGCTTGTACGAACATCCCTGAGTTGGATGTCATAGCGTCGAATGTTTGGTCGATACCCTCCTCACTCCTTTTCATTGGTTGGAACTCACTGTATTGGCGCATTAGATCCTGAAGTGCGATCACTTCTGTAACACTCTAGCAACATACCGTGTATTACTCCATCAGCTAGCAAGAACGATGGACAAGAGGATGAGCGTAGTACCTTACCGATTTCAGTATTTGGATGACCCTGACTACCAGCAACGAACATCAGCAATTTGACTCCAATCGAATCTTTAACCCTAGTCAGCGACTTATGGGAGTCAACTCTTACGAGTTCATCGGGGAATGAGCAATGACAATTGACTATAGTGTGGTATGTGTAACTGCCAGCACAATGGGTGGCGCATTAGGACGTGGCACAGAATGTGAAAAGAGGGACTTTGACGGTGCAAAATCGTAGGGCTCCGTTTCAAGCGACGACATTAGGGGTAACAGTCACGGCAACATCAAGATACTCGTAATTGTAGCCAACGGTATGGAAATGGAGGTGCCCACGACATGGATTGGCCATTGTTGAGTCAAGACGACAACAACCAAGGGAACGACGTCAGTACTGGAAATCCTCGTAATGATAACACCACTGGTAGGGGTGCTCATGGAAGGACATTTAGGAATTGACTTGGGCAACGCCAGGATTATAGCAATATGGTGGCCTACACGTTTTTGGTAACAAACTATCTCGTCCCTGTTATGTTCAACCCTGATACTTCTTGGAACTGAACTTGATGTGAAATCGATTGATGGCAAGACAATGGAAACCTCATATGTTCGTTGGGACACAAGCTCGACCTTGTGGGACAAGTGTTCGACCTCGACCTTCCTTCTGAAATACTTGATAGCCTCGATGCAGTATTTAGTATGGATTGGTTATCCAGATATCGCGCAGATATACCCCGTGAGAAGAAAATTTTGCGTCGCTATATGCTCTAAAGTGTCAGAGGGGTGTAAACTGTAAAGGATAGCATCATTTCATCAATGAAAGCCCAGAAGTGTCTGCGGAAGGATTACCCCGCTATGTTAGCACTCGTTACTGATGTTAAGGCTAAGGAAAAGAGGATCGAGGATCCACCAATTGTTCGTGAGTCATTCGGTGTGCTACTCGAGAAGCCAGGTTTACTTCCACAACTATTAGACAGACTCTCAATTTGATCTCACACCAGAGGCAGCCCTGATTCTTTGTACTTCTTACCGTCTTGCACCAGGAGGGTTGCGAGAATTGTCAAATCAACTATGGGGTTAACCAACACACTAGTAGCTTTATGGATCACATGAATCAACCGTGTGTATTGAAGACGTTTTGAAACATTTACAGGAGGAAGGAACACCCTAGACGGTATTTGTACCTTATCTTAGAGCTACTACACGCGAAGTCTGGTGAAGTCTAACTTCTGGATTCGAGAGGTACATTTTTGGTCATGTAATCCACGAGGTGGGAATATACATGGATCTCGCTAAGATCCATTTCATTTGAAACTGATCGACACCAAAGAGTCCTTCGAGGATAAAGCAATTTCTTGGTTTTGCTGGAGACTATCGGAGATTCATCATGGGATTTTCAAGGATTGCGCGGCTTAAACCTCTTTAACACAGCAGGGTGCTGTGTATTGGTGGGAGACGAAATAGGAAAAATGTCTTTTCAACTTTTGAAATCCGATTCTACAATGAACTGAGCAACGTCTTTAACTGAGGGTACGGGTGATCTAGCGGTATCCCATGATGGTTCGAATCGGAGACCCAGTTACACGCTGATGCAACACGAGAAGACGATGACGCACGTAGTGGATTTACGAAAGCGAACTACATGAGACACAACCTGCGGTGGAAACCGTGGTCTATGGATGTAAATTGGAGGCATTACTTGGACGGTACCAAATGCACTACGTAGACCGATCGCAAGGGCCTCTCGTATAACGATGTTCGAAAGGGCTACAGCATGCAATGACATCGTTGGATGGAACTTTTGAATGAGTACGACTGTGAAACCTGAGCATGCGCGAGCTTTGTAACTCGCTATCGACTCTAATCTACCTGATCAGATTTGCCCTACTCAAAGCGAAGCACTGAAGGAGGAGAATTTTCGAGTTGGGTCCATGCGGGGCATGGAGAAATGATTTTTTTGGCAAGTCGGACGATACTCGTTACCTCGTGGAATGGGCATGGGTCTTACTATACAGCAGTCCAAGGGAACTTGTATTAAACGAAGCACACCAGCCCTGATAGTCTGGTCATTCAGATTTTGTTAGAACATAATAGGATCACAGGATATTGTACTCGTAACCGGATGTGAAGGCCCATATAGCAATGTATGTGAGCAAAGTTTGACTTGTGCGAAGGTCAAGGTGGAATATCAGGAGCCTTCGGGCTTGTGCTAGCAACTAGAAACCCTCACATGGAAGTGAGAACAGACTTCCACGGATTTTGTTATTGGATTACCTAAAACTCAAAACGGAAACAGTATCACATGGATAATCGTTGAACGCCTCATGTAACCAGTACACCTTCTTGAAATCAAGGGAACTGGCGAGTCTTCTCATCTTGTAAACACTCCTCTGAGAGAGGCGGCTTTCTAGGCACAAGGTGTCAACTCCTGTTATCTCTTATTTTGATCTATACCTGATTTATGACAAGCACTACACAACACTCTTGGCTCACGTCTAGACATGAACATTACTTATCATCTTAGGACGAACGGGTAGAGTAAACAAACCATCCTGACCCTTGAAGACATGCTGCGAGCATGTGTGTGATCAACATAGTAAGAATTGGAAGGACAGCTACCTTTGGTTGAGTTTACTGCAACAGTTACCAATCTGGTATTCAGACAACTCTGCTTGAGGCATTGCATGAACGATAATGCCAATCTCCATATTAGACTAAGGTGGGTGACAACCTGTACTCGAAACTCTTGAGGAAGATTGTTTAGATCAGAAGTAGTTTGGCGGCAACGCGTGACCGTCAGGAAAGTTGATAAACTTAGGAACATTGGGAGTTCGCTGTAGGCAATCGTATCATGTTGAAAGTCTCACACTGGGAGGGTGTGGTACGCTTGAGAAGCGTGGTAAGCTTAATTTACGTTACGTTGAGTTATTCTGAATTCTGGAAAGAAGTGGTCACGTCGCTTACAAACTCGAGTTACCCGACGAATTGGATAACGTACATGATGTCATCTATGTTCCGAATCAAAGGAAGTGTTTATCTGGTGAAACACTTGTTACCATTACTAGAGGCTTAGGTTAACGACAAGTTACAGCTGTCAAGGAATCTACCGTAGGCATGGGCCATGAAGTCAAGTTTCGTATCATAGTCGAGATTCCAATTGAGAGAGTCGTTAGAACTCAAGATGTGGACCGGAGTTCACGTGGAAACGCAATGAATTGATGAAAACAAGAATCAATCTCTGATATCATTTGTGAATTTCGGGGAAATTCCCTTTCAAGTTGGGGATGATGTGGTACCCGCTGAAAATCCACAGTCATCCTGAGTTAACATCTTGTTACTTTGGGCTACTTGTCAAATTTCGGGATGAAATTTCTTTCAAGTTGGGGATGATGTGACAACCCGAACTTTTAAGGATAGAAATTCTTGGTTCCTCGACCCCCTAGTTGGCACGGTTGCATGTTATGCCTCATTTATTTGCATCTTATAATTCATCATGTATTAATCTTATATGTGTTGCATTGAAAATCTAGTAGTTCTATGGGGTTGCAAGTATGTTTCTTTTTGTAAATTGTATATCTTGCTCGTTGTTGTATTATGTTAAACAATGCATGTCCATCTAGCCATAAACACTTCGGGTATAAGGACTCTCATCGGCCCAACTGTTACATTGGCCTAACCCGAGCACACACACACACTTAGTATATCATTATAATACATGGATTAAGTAAAGCCCAAATGAAGACATGAAACTTGGGTCGGCCACTTTGAGATGTTATATACACGCGCACACATAATAGATTGTACGTGACTTCATAAGTTGGCATTCACATAATCTCAAACCCTAAACACCCCCTTGAAGTCGACGGCAGCAAGAAGGAGAGCCAGTCTAGTCGCAACCCCCTTTCCTTGCGTGATTTAACTATCTGTGATTCGCCTTGTTCGTTCGTAGGGTTAGTGTCCTATTTTCATTTCATTTACATGTTCATGAATATGCAATTGAAGATGCTATGTGATGTTGTTATGATCATTGGTTCAATGAGTGTTTTTGTGTATATATACATATATATGTGTGTTGATGATTGCTTTGTGTAACTGTTAGCAAGTAATTAGGGTTCGATACGTATGATCTGATGGGTAGTGTATTTGATCTTGAATGGATGTATGTTTTAATGATTAAACAAAACTGTTATGAATACGAATGCTGAATGATTACTCATAAATAGGATACTAATCGTTGAATGATTGATGTTTGTGAAATTGTGGAATTGTTAACTGTTGGTTACGTGAACCAGAGGAGTTTCGTCATGCTAAGCCAAACCCTAGTTCCGACGAAAAACTAGGTTTTTCATCACACCTGGCCTCGACGAAAAATATGTTTCGTCATATGGGGTATTTCACCGAGAAGCTTGGCATGGACAGTAGGTTTGATGTTATTGTGTTGATAAGAACATTGGCATGTTAAGCAATTGTTGTTTTAACTGGTCTAAGGAGTTGCTGATGATAATGGTGATGATGCATGATAGATTATAAACTATATGGATTAGTAATAAATGAAGTAATGATTTGGGCCTTGCATGTAACCGGACCACTTTAGCAAAACAGGTCCTACATAAATCTAGATTGGACTGCATATGTGAAATAATTGGTACACGGATGCAGTTGGGCTGCTTAACGGACTCGAAAACAGTCACGCAACCCCAATGTGGACTACTTGGCCGATTGGGACAGATCTGTGAAAAGGCTACACACTCTCAGTTGGTTGCATATTCCCTTGTGGGCCACTGAGTTGATGTGGGCCGATGATGTTGGGCCTTGAACTAGCATGAGTAATTGTTTACATAATAGGTGTTTAGTGTTGTCAACTGTGCTTAAGATGAAACCACGTGGACTAACAGTATGGGGGATCCAAGACACTTGGTACATGATATCATGATGTATGCTATGGGTTGTTGGGTTGTATGATCAAATGTTATAATTGTTTGATATTATGCGGTATTACTTATGTAACATGTGATGTATGGACTTGTGATACGAATGTGTGTGCGACCCCAAAATGTGTACTACGTGTTAAGGAATAATGTTTACCACATGCAACCTACTATAATGCATAATATCATAGTAGGCAAAAACCAATTATTACGATGATTGTTATGGTCCATATGTAACACGATTCCTTGTTACGATCAGCATGAGGTTATGTGCAATACTTGTAAGTTACCTGTGCAATGTGAATGTAGAATGTGTGATTTATGTGCATAAGAACTGATCGTTACTGGTAACCATGTTAGGACGTGTTTGATCAACTGGTAAACAAGTAGATAATCTTACCGAGCAAATCAAAGGTGAGTTCATTTCTCTTGAGCATGTGTCCCGGTGGTTGGGACAGTCATTGGGTATCCCTGAGAGGGATGGGCTTTGGGTAAATCAATTGGGTATTCCTGAGAGGAATACGCCTTGTGGTAAATCTGGAATGTTGGATAATATACTCGTCCTATCACCTTTAAAGTCCCTCCTTGTTGTTTGTTACCTGAGAGGTAACAGGGTATTAGTTGGTAGCGCTACTTAGGTTTGGCACCCTCACCCCGTACCGAAGAGGACGGGTGTGAACTAATGACCTAGTCATGACCAATGCTTTGATAGGAGCATTGGGGAAAGGGAAAAATAAATCAGGAGCCGTCTTGTATCCGAGGTATTATCAACATTGTAATCAATGAACGGAATTAAACAATGGGTAACTAACGTTTTCGTAAAACTATGAACTCACCAGCGTTGTCTGATACACGTGTGTGCATGCTCGCAGGTTATAGATTATGTGGATCATGGAACTTACTGTCTGGGAGGCTGGAGTGGTCATGGGTTGTAAAGCATGGGATTGCAAGACAAGTCTAATGGTTTTTGTTTGAATTGTTTATGTAACAATTATGATTTATGCTTCCGCTGAATACGATGAGTCATGTTTTATGTAATGTGATACTTTACCATATTAAATGAAATTTTTATTTAAATCATGTATGAGTTCAATGCGATTGGTGGCTAGCAACTGGTACGTCACACCCCTGCGGTGTTTCCACAAGTGGTATTTTGGGGGAGTGATAGTTTGGTATCAGAGCCACTGGCTATAGTGAACATGGTTTTAAAAACGTTTTTATAAAACCAGACTATAACCGAACAGTTTTGAAAACGAGAATACGACCATGACACTCAGCTCTAGATTGCAAGGTTCGTCTTTTTCACCTGTTGCATACATTACATGACTAGTACACATTTGTTTATGATGTAGCGTACGGACACACACTTGTCTCTATAACATGATTACATGAATTGCTTGCTTACATTATGATGCATTGGTAGTATGTCATAGTCTTGGGACTTCTGCGATCTTATCGTTTTGGTAATATCTGTTTGGCACTCGAGTTTGAGGAACCATTTGACATGAGTTAGGAGGAACTAAGATGAGCATGCAAATCACAATATTATTGTGGGTGCACACATAATAATAATAATAATAATAATAATGATAATGTGGGGTGCATGCGAGTCCCAGTGAGGCTTAACAAGTGAAAAAGGGGTTCCGTTCCGTTATTTGATATCGATGAGAAATATAACAAATCTATGGGAGTCATAGAAGTGACTGTCTTTTACTCGAACGTGATCTTTTCACTTCTCTCTGAATTCTTTTGAATCTCGATGCTATCGAGTATTACCTGAACACCCATCTGAACGTCTAGCAAACTGGATAGAATGAATAGGTGCTTGTACGAACATCCCTGAGTTGGATGTCGCAGCGTCGAATGTTTGGTCGATACCCTTCTCACTCATTTTCATTGGTTGGAACTTAGTGTATTGGCGCATTAGATCCTGAAGTGCGATCACTTCTATAACACTCTAGCAACATACCGTGTATTACTCCATCAGCTTGCAAGAACGATGGACAAGAGGATGAGCGTAGTACCTTACCGATTTCAGTATTTGGACGACCCTGACTACCAGCAACAAACATCAGCAATTTGACTCCAATCGAATCTTTAACCCTAGTCAGCGACTTATGGGAGTCAACTCTTACGAGTTCATCGGGGCATAAGCAATGACAATTGACTATAATGTGGTATGTGTAACTGCCAACACAGTGGGTAGCGCATTAGGACGTGACGTAGAATGTGAAAAGAGGGACTTTGACGGTGCAAAATCGTAGGGCTCCGTTTCAAGCGACGACATTAGGGGTAATAGTCACGACAACATCAAGATACTCGTAATTGTAGCCAACGGTATGGAAATGGAGGTGCCCACGACATGGATTGGCCATTGTTGAGTCAAGACGACAACAACCAAGGGAACAACGTTAGTACTGGAAATCCTCGTAACGATAACACCACTGGTAGGGGTGCTCGTGGAAGGACATTTAGGAATTGAATTGGGAGACGCCAGGATTATAGCAACATGGTGGCCTACACGTTTTTGCTAACAAACCGTCTCGTCCCTATTCCGTTCAACCCTGATACTTCTTGGAACTGAACTTGATGTGGAATCGATTGATGGCAAGACAATGGAAACCTCATATGTTCATTGGGACGCAAGCTCGACCTTCCTTCTGAAATCCTTGATGGCCTCGATGCAGTATTTAGTATGGATTGGTTATCCACATATCGCGCAGATATACCCCGTGAGAAGAAAATTTTGCGTCGCTATATGCTCTAAAGTGTCAGAGGGGTGTAAAGGATAGCATCATTTCAGCAATGAAAGCCCATAAGTGTCTACGGAGGAATTACCCCGTTATGTTAGCACTCGTTACTGATGTTAAGGCTAAGGAAAAGTGGATCGAGGATCCACCAATTGTTCGTGAGTCCTTCGGTGTGCTACTCGAGAAACTATCAGGTTTATTTCCACAATTATTAGACAGACTCTCAGTTTGATCTCACGCCAGAGGCAGCCCTTATTCTTCGTACTTCTTACCGTCTTGCACCAGGAGGGTTGCGAGAATTGTCAAATCAACTATGCGGTTAACCAACACACTTGCAGCTTTATGGATCACATGAATCGACCGTGTTTATTGAAGACGTTTTGAATCATTTCCAAGAGGAAGGAACACCCTAGACGGCATTTGTACCTTATCTTAGAGCTACTACACACGAAGTCTGGTGAAGTCTAACTTCTGGATTCACGAGGTGGTACATTTTTGGTCATGTAATCCACGAGGTGGGAATATACATGGATCTCGCTAAGATCCATTTCATTTAAAACTGATCGACACCAAAGAGTCCTTCGAGGATAAAGCAATTTCTTGGTTTCGCTGGAGACTATTGCAGATTCATCATGGGATTTTCGAAGATTGCGCGGCTTAAACCTCTTTAACACAGCAGGGTGTTGTGTATTCGTGGGAGACGAAACAAGAAAAACGACTTTTCAGCTTCTGAAATCCGATTCTACAATGCACTGAGCAACGTCTTTACCCGAGGGTACGGGTGATCTAGCGGTATCCCATGATGGTTCGAATCGGAGACCCAGTTACACGCCGATGCAACATGAGAAGACGATGACGCATGTAGTGGATTTAAGAAAGAGAACTACATGAGCCACAACCAGCGGTGTAAACCATGGTCTACGGATGTAAATTGAAGGCATTACTTGGACGGTACCAAATGCACTACTTAGACCGATCGCAAGGGCCTCCCGTATAACGATGTTCGAAAGGGCTACAGCATGCAATGACATCGCTGGATGGAACTTTTGAATGAGTACGACTGTGAAACCTGAGCGTGCGCAAGCTTTGTAACTCGCTATCGACTCTAATCTACCTGATCATATTTGCCCTGCTCAAAGCGAAGCACTGAAGGAGGAGAATTTTCGAGTTGGGTCCATGCGGGGCATGGAGAAGTGATTTTTTTGGCAAGTAGGACGATACTCGTTACCTCGTGGAACGGGCATGGGTCTTACTATAAAGCAGTCCAAGGGAACTTGTATTAAATGAAGCACACCAGCCCTGATAGTCTGGTCATTCGGATTTTTGTTAGAACATAATAGGATCGCAGGATCTTGTACTCGTAACCGGATGTGATGGCCCATACAGCAATGTGTGTGAGCAAAGTTGGACTTGTGCGAAGGTCAAGGTGGAATATCAGGACCCTTCGGGCTTGTGCCAGCAACCAGAAACCCTCACTTGGAAGTGAGAACAGACTGTCACAGATTTTGTCACTGGATTACCTAAAACTCAAAACGGAAACAGTATCACATGGATAATCGTTGAACGCCTCATGTAACCAGCACACCTTCTTGCAATCAAGGGAACTGACGAGTCTTCTCAACTTGTAAACACTCCTCTGAGAGAGGCGGCTTTCTAGGCATGAGGTGTCAACTCCTGTTATCTCTGATTTTGATCTATACCTGATTTATGACAAGCACTACACAACACTCTTGGCTCACGTCTAGACATGAACATTACTTATCATCGTAGGACGAACGGGTAGAGTAAACGACGAATTGGATAGCGTACATGATGTCATCTATGTTCCGAATCTAAGGAAGTGTTTGTCTGGTGAAACACTTGTTACCATTAGTAAAGGCTAAGGTTAACGACAAGTTACAGCTGTCAAGGAATCTATCGTAGGCATGGGCCAGGAAGTCAAATTTCGTTTCATAGTCGAGATTCCAATTGAGAGAGTCGTTGGAACTCAAGATGTGGATCGGAGTTCATGTGGAAACGCAATGATTGGATGAAAACTTGAATCAATCTCTGATAAAATTTGGGAATTTCGGGACGAAATTCCCTTTCAAGTTGGGGATGATGTGGTGCCCGCGGAAAATCCACAGTCATCCTGAGTTAACATCTTGTTGCTTTGGGCTACTTGTCAAATTTCGGGACAAAATTTCTTTCAAGTTGGGGATGATGTGACAACCCGAACTTTTAAGGTTAGAAATTCTTGGTTCCTGGGCCCCTAGTTGGCACGGTTGCATGTTATGCCTCATTTATCTGCATCTTATAATTCATCATGTATTAATCTTATATGTGTTGCATTAAAAATCTAGTAGTTCTATGGGGTTGCAAGTATGTTTCTTTTTGTAAATTGTATATCCTACTCGTTATTGTATTATGTTAAACAATGAATGTCCATCTAGCCGTAAACGCTTCGGGTATAAGGACTCTCATCGGCCCAACTGTTACATTGGCCCAACCCGAGCACACACACACACACTTAGTATATCATTATAATACATGGCTTAAGTAAAGCCCAACTGAAGACATGAAACTTGGGTCGGCCACTTTGAGATGTTATATACACGCGCACACATAATAGATTGTACGTGACTTCATAAGTTGGCATTCACATAATCTCAAACCCTAAACACCCCCTTGAAGTCGACGGCAGCAAGAAGGAGAGCCAGTCTAGTCGCAGCCCCCTTTCCTTGCGTGATTTAACTATCTGTGATTTGCCTTGTTCGTTCGTAGGGTTAGTGTCCTATTTCCGTTTCATTTACATGTTCATGAATATGAAATTGAAGATGCTATGTGATGTTGTTATGATCATTGGTTCGATGAGTGTTTTTGTATATATATACATATATATGTGTTGATGATTGCTTTGTGTAACTGTTAGCAAGTAATTAGGGTTCGATGCGTATGATCTGATGGGTAGTGTGTTTGATGTTGAATGGATGTATGTTTTAATGATTGAACGAAGCTGTTATGAATACGAATGCTGAATGATTACTCATAAATAGGATACTAATCGTTGAATGATTGATGTTTGTGAAATTGTGGAATTATTAACTGTTGGTTACGTGAACCAGGGGAGTTTCGTCATGCTAAGCCAAACCCTAGTTCCGATGAAAAACTAGGTGCTTCGTCACACCTGGCCTCGACGAAACATATGTTTCGTCATATGGGGTATTTTGCCGAGAAGCTTGGCATGGACAGTAGGTTTGATGTTATTGTGTTGATAAGAACATTGTCATGTTAAGCAATTGTTGTTTTAACTGGTCTAAGGAGTTGGTGATGATAATGGTGATGATGCATGATAGATTATAAACTATATGGATTAGTAATAAATGAAGTAATGATTGGACTGCATAAGTGAAACAATTGGTACACGGATGCAGTTGGGCTGCTTAACGGACTCGAAAACAGTCACGCAGCCCCAATGTGGACTGACGGGCCGATTGGGCCAGATCTGTAAAAGGGTCGCACACTCTCAGTTGGTTGCATATTCCCTTGTGGGCCACTGAGTTGATGCGGGCCGATGATGTTGGGACTTGAACTAGCATGAGTAATTGTTTACATAATAGGTGTTTAGTGTTGTCAATTATGCTCAAGATGAAACCACGTGGACTAACAGTATGGGGGATTCAAGACACTTGGTACATGATATCATGATGTATGCTATGGGTTGTTGGGTTGTATGATCAAATGTTATAATTGTTTGATATTATGCGGTATTACTTGTGTAACATGTGATGTATGGACTTGTGATACGAATGTGTGTGCGACCCCAAAATGTGTACTACGTGTTAAGGAATAATGTTTACCACATGCAACCTACTATAATGCATAATATCATAGTAGGCAAAAACCAATTATTACGATGATTGTTATGGTCCATATGTAACACGATTCCTTGTTACGATCAGCATGAGGTTATGTGCAATACTTGTAAGTTACCTGTGCAATGTGAATGTAGAATGTGTGATTTATGTGCATAAGAACTGATCGTTACTGGTAACCATGTTAGGACGTGTTTGATCAACTGGTAAACAAGTAGATAATCTTACCGAGCAAATCAAAGGTGAGTTCATTTCTCTTGAGCATGTGTCCCGGTGGTTGGGATAGTCATTGGGTATCCCTGAGAGGGATGGGCTTTGGGTAAATCAATTGGGTATTCCTGAGAGGAATACGCCTTGTGGTAAATCTGGAATGTTGGATAATATACTCGTCCTATCACCTTTAAAGTCCCTCCTTGTTGTTTGTTACCTGAGAGGTAACAGGGTATTAGTTGGTAGCGCTACTTAGGTTTGGCACCTTCACCCCGTACCAGAGAGGACTGGTGTGAACTAATGACTTAGTCATGACCAATGCTTTGATAGGAGATTGGGGAAAGGGCAAAATTAATCAGGAGTCGTCTTGTATCCGAGGTATTATCAACATTGTAATCAATGAACGGAATTAAACAATGGGTAACTAACGTTTTCGTAAAACTATGAACTCACCAGCGTTGTCTGATACACGTGTGTGCATGCTCGCAGGTTATAGATTATGTGGATCGTGGAACTTGCTGTCTGGGAGGTTGGAGTGGTCGTGGGTCGTAAAGCATGGGATTGCAAGAGAAGTCTAATGGTTTTTGTTTAAACTGTTTATGTAACAATTATGATTTATGCTTCCGCTGAATACGATGAGTCATGCTTTATGTAATGTGATACTTTACCATATTAAATGAAAATTTTATTTAAATCATGTATGAGTTCAATGTGATTGGTGGCTAGATACTGGTGCGTCACACGCCCTGCGGTGTTTCCGCAAGTGGCATTTTGGGGGTGTGACACTCACCGCCTCCGCTTCTTCACAGATCTGAAACGCGATGGTGTTGGTTAGGCTTGCGAGTTTAAAGGCAGGGTCTGTCGTGGCGTGAAGAATTGGGTAGAAGGGGTTGGATCATGTTCTTATTCTGCAGTCAAAGTTGAAGGTTTCTGTAGTGTGTGGGTAGAAGGCGATGGATTCTGAAAAGAAAGGGAGTGGTGATGGGGGTTTGGTTGTGACCGGGAGTAGGATGATGGTGTTCTAGGGTTTTGAGGAATTGGGGAAGAAGATGCCCATATGTAATTTTTTGATTTTATTTTTTAAGTAACATTTTATACAAAATTATGAAATGACCAGAATATCCTTAAGTGGATAGATTTAAGTTGAAATTTTAACCTGGTTAGTGCTAAAGGACGTACAGTGTAATTAGTTTTACAGTAAAAGGACTGTGATTGTAATTATTGAAGTTAAAGGTCATCCATTGCAATCTGGTACAAACATAAAGAACGAAAAGTGTAATTTACCCTTAATTATTAAAGTTTCTCAATATCAAAGTACTAAACTCTCAATATTTTTTAATCATATTTGATACATTCAATATTTGGTAAAAAAAAATAAATTGGTCAAACAATGTTTTGAAGTCAACCCAACCTGACTCCATATGTTATGCAAGCCTATGTTATCACTCACACTCAAAGCACAAAGCTTTAAAAGCGAGGCGTATAGGATAAAAACAGTGTTGTAAAAGTCGGATTCCAAGGCCGAGTACTCGGCGAGTACTCGGTCCTCGGAACCCCTCCGAGGCGACTTCTTCCTAGGCGGACTCAATTAGTCGGCCTCGGTCAAACTCGGCGCCTAGTCGGAAGTAGTCGGAAAGAGTCGGCCTAGTCGGTCTAGGCGGTCAACGTGGTTTGTTGACTTTTAATTAGTCAAAATCGGTCAACATCGGCCTACTCGGCCTTGTACTCGGACTACTCGACCTTGTACTCAGACTAGTCGGACTTGTATTCAGAATATTTGAACTTTAAACATGTTTCATTTTAAATTATACTCAGTTGACATGAATTATGCTTATTTTAACATATATATAATATATAACAATTAATTTTCTTTATAGTTACCATGTCCGCGTACTCCCCGAGTACTCTCCGAGTACTCCGATTACTCTCAACTCCCCAGTTGGCCGACTAGGGACCGCCTAGCGACTTTTACAACACTGGATAAAAATACCATTTTTAGGGGTTTTGGACATATTTTAGGTTTGTTTAGACTGTTTTTGGCTGATTTGAAGACATTTTTGGTTGTTTCAGACCAGTTTGGCCGAAATTCGCCAGCATTTCAAAGTTTTGGCCAAAGTCTCAGAATCTCCCCAAATCCGGCCTTGACTAATACAAGGCACTTTTCCTGCGTTGCACCTCACCTAAGCATCTAGTCGCGGGCCCAGTGGACTTTTGACATCATAGATACAAGTGCAGAAAAAAAAAATGTTTACTTTAACCCATTACCCGATCTGCCCATTTTGTCACCGAAAGAATCATGCATATTGATGTTGGCAAGACTCAAGCTCCAATTAGGACAAACTACCATGCATGGCTCATTGGCTCGTGCCACATCTTCCTTTGTGCATAAAGTGAAACTAGAAATTTAAAACAACATTAACATGCTGAGGCTCTTCAAGTTGATATGAGCGGGTTAGGTAACGGGTAAAAACAGGTTCAGGTTTGAAAGGGCCAAGCCATGTTGTGCTGACCCGTAAACATTTCTTTGTCGTTCTTTTAGAAAGATAATAATAAATATTACTTTGAATATGACTTACAAAAACAATGGTGTAACCATCATAGCCTAAATCTTGAGTTAATTGCCAAAATCGTCCCTGATGTTTGGGCAGGTTTGCCATTTTCGTCCAAAATGACACTTTTGTATCAAATTGCCCCCAACGTTTGTAACTTTTTGCCATTTTCATCCAAACCACTAACTTAGTTTATTTTTCTATTAAGTTGAGGATATTTGGATGAAACTGGCAAATATAAAACCACAGTGACGATTTTAGCAATCTACTCAAACTCTTTTAAATTTCTTTTATTTAATTAATTTTGTTACATATATAATAAAAAAAGAATATACATGCAATTTTTATATGAAAAAATTAATAGCTTTGTCACATAATTTTTATAAATTTTCATCCAACCACTAACTAAGTTAAATTTTCTATTAAGGAGAAGGATGTTTATAAACTAAGACAGAAATTAGTTTCTGGTTTTTATATAGATCAGTTTTATAAAAATAAAATCTACTTAAACCACTAAATTTTATAAAGAGTAAAATGCACGGATAGTCCCTGTGGTTTGGTGAAATTTCACCTTTAGTCCCCAACTTTTCAGAATTACACTCTTAGTCCCTGTGGTTTGACAAGTTGTTACTCGGATAGTCCCTAAAGCGGATGAAGGTTACTCGGATAGTCCCTGTGGTTTCAAGTTGTTACTCGGATAGTCCCTGCGGTTTGACAAGTTGTTACTCGGATAGTCCTTGTCATTTCACACCCACTTAACAAGAAAAACTAACCTCCACCGCTTTGGGGACTATCCGAGTAACAACTTGTCAAACCACAGGGACTAAGAGTGTAATTTTGAAAAGTTGGGGACTAAAGGTGAAATTTCACCAAACCACAGGGACTATCCGTGCATTTTACTCTTTTATAAAAATAAAATGTTGGTGACCTTATTGAAAAATGTCAAATAAAAAAAATCTTATCATATGTACCAATTTTGTAATTCATCTTCTACTCTTTTAAATTCGCTCCTAAGGAAAAACAGAAGCCAGTGCCCCCCCCCCCCCCTCCATCAAACAACGTATCGTTACCAAATCTTAAAATTACCCGCCAGATTGTAGTTATAATGCTATGAACCAAAAGTTTCTTTACTCAAGCCACTCAGAATAAGTATTAGTTAGTTACCCTCATAATCTTAATTAAATAAATATTTTATTTCTACCAACATATTTCCTAGGTGCTCAACACATTTAAAAATATGTAACGTTTTACAATTTTTTTCTATCTTTACAACTGATAAATACTAAAAGTTGTAATCGATTGTTATGTGTTGCACAACAATGACTTTTTCTCTTTATAAAACGGATTTATATAAAGAAGTTGTAAATTAGTTTCTGTCTTAATTTATAAAATTTAAAACATTCTTCACCTTAACAGAAAAAATAAACTGAGTTAGTGATTTGGATGAAAATTTATAAAAATTATGTGACAAAACTATTAATAACTTTTTTTTCTAAAAACTCCATGTATATTCTTTTTTATTATATATGTAACAAAAATAATTAAATATAAGAAATTAAAAAAGGTTTGAGTAAATTGCCAAAATCGTCCCGGTGGTTTTATATTTGCAAGTTTCATCCAAATATCTTCAACTTAACAGAAAAAATAAATTAAGTTAGTGGTTTGGATGAAAATGACAAAAAGTTACAAACGTTGAGGACAATTTGGTACAAAAGTGCCATTTTAGACGAAAATAGCAAACGTACCCAAACCTCAGGGACAATTTTGTCCCTAAATCTTTTAGTAAAGGACTTAGAAGGTTTTATGCAATAAAATACACTTTAGGCAATTTTCCAACCGGTTCAAATCTAAAAATGCAAATCCATATTTCACCTTTCCTAAAAGTGAGAAAATGTGAGATGAAAACAAGTAACATTCGGTACAATCGGATGGGTAGACTCGTAACACTTGTTGGTCATAGCTTTTAGATTTTTATTGCCAAATATAATTACAAAACTTATATATAGATGTAGCGTGTGTTATGATAACGAAGAACAAATCACGTTGATTCTGCGAATACCCGTAATGATCTTCCCCAAACCCCAAAATTCAACCAAAAGGGCAGAGAATTTGAGATGAAAGATGAGTAAACTCGAAATTGATTTTTCTGATCATTGGAATTACAAGAGCGATACATAAATAGAGGAGTTAATAGCCAAAATGGTCCCTGAGGTTTGCTCACTTTTGCCACTTTAGTCCAAAATCCAAAATTTTTAAATCTGTGTCCCTGAGGTTTGCATTTTGTTGCTATTTTAGTCCAAACTAGGGTTAAGACCCGCCCGCGTTGCGGCGCAGGTACATCGTAAATATTGAATGGATTAGTCCAAACGTTATATGATGCATTAACCATATGAAAACAAATATTTCGACGTATCCAGTTGAACTCAGTGTAACCTGTATAAGCATTGTGATTGGACCAAACGTAAAGTAAATGAAATTCATATCGAACAATCATAATGTATTATATGTGACCCAACTCATACACAGAAAACGTAACAGGTATGAAGGAAAATATGCACATGTAATCGAAAGGGATTAATTAGAGCTTTCGAAAAAAAAAAGGGAGAAAAAAAACCATAATTTGACTCCACTCGGTTCGAAACAAACTTTACGAAACATACATAAAATAAACACGAAAACATATTATATTTGACCTAAATCATTTCCCAAAAAAGTTTACCTCAAAACGTAGAACAACTTGAATTTATACCAAAACGTACGTAAAAATATGCACGTAAAAATGGTTTCTTTAAACGAAAACGTATTATATTTGACCTGACTCGTCTATAAAAAAGTTTACGTCGGAATATAGAACAAATCATATTTATACATACCGGTAAATAAAATATGCACACAAAAATTAGTTTTTAAGTAAAGGAAGAACAGGGGTAAACCGAAAGAAAATATTAGTAAAAAATTTAATATGTTAAAAACGTTCGTAAAACCGTGCCAAGTAGTACCAATGCCACAACGACATCGACTCTCAACATCGTAAAAATAAAATAGATAAGATGGTAAAAATTACACAGAACGAAAAGTAGACTAAATCGTTGAACCATGCACACCCGTTACATTGTCTTAATGCGAAGAAATTAAGCAGAAACGTAAAATGTAGAAAATAATAACTTAGTTTATCTACGACTCGCCCGTTGCGACGAACTTTACAAAAGGGGAAAAATGGACTCGTTACGACGGGTCTGTCATATATGAAAAAACAGAGCAAAAACGTTGAGCCTCACATGCACGCTACGACATGTTAACTCGCAAAATTTAGAACGAAACGTAAAACGAAAAACTTGCAAAAGATAAAAAGTATGGGGGACCAAAGTTGTAAATAACAAAGTGTTGTGTTAAATTATAAAAGATGAAAAACTTAGAGTTAAAAGTAAAAAAAAAGGGTTAAAATGTAAAAGATAAAACTTTTAGGTTGAAAATGGAAAATTACGTTTTTTTTTTTTTTTTTTTTTGAAAACTCCCTAAGCATAAGTTACAAGTGCTAATGCACAGATAAGTTGCAAAGTTATATAGGTTTTAATTTCAAAAAACCCCCCATTTTTTACTGTTGCAACAAGCCTATTTTGTCCTTTTGTGCAGGGGTATTTTGGTCATTTTTATGAGTTATTATAAAAAATATATAACAAAATAATCTGATAACTTACAAACATTAAAAAACCCAGATCATCAAAAGCAGATCATCAAACCCAGATCTCTCTCAAAGCAGATCATCAAACCCAGATCAACTCTCTCTCTTCTCTCTCTCTCTATAGCACCACCACCACCGCCACCTCCTCCCCCTTTTCACCACCGCCACCGCCACCATCAACACCCACCCCACAAGCACCACCTCTTCAGAGCACAACCACCCCATTCTACTATACATTCAAATACTTTGAAAACTAATATGCATCACAAAATTACCATATAAACCTGACGTCTGCTCCAAGCTAACTCACCAGACGACAACCAATCCGAAACCCTAGCAACAAACTCACCATAAATCTCACAGCTAGCAGATCTACACAACTCCAAAACCAAATCAATCGTCTGTTTCGCAACTGGTTCATCTTCGAACAAAGATATTGCAGTAACTAGAGGAGAAACGAGAAATGCGGATGATATGTGAGAAGATTGTGGAGAAAATTATGTTGAGATATGGCCTGAGAAAGCTGAGAGAGTGCGTAAGAAACGTGAACGGTTGGATAATTAGGGTTTGAGATGAGATTTGATAGGCATATTAAGCAAATGGATCCGCCTTCTAGGGTTTGGAGGATTAGAGAGGATGTGTGACCTTGTGAGCATGTTTTTGTTACGTGTTGCCGGTGCCGGAGATGTTGATCGGAATCTGGCCGGTGAAGATGGTCTGAGGTTATGGAGTACATGGCCGGAGATTTTGATCGGAATCTGGTCGGAGATGTATTTCCACCGTCAACAACCTCTTAAAAATGTCAAAACCCTAACCCTCCACCGGATCTGCAACCACCTTCGACCAATTTCCCTATTATCTAAGGTATATATATTTGTCTAGATTTGAGAAAGAGGGAGAGAGAGAAGGGAAGAAGATGAGGTAGGGATGATGGTAGTGCAGTGGTGGTGGTGCGGGGGTGGAGGTGAAGCCGTCAGGGATGGTGGTTGAAGCCGTCGGGATGGTTGTGGTGGTGGGAAGATGAAGATGAAGTTCTGGATGTTGGAAGTTCTGGATGTTGAAGATGAAGTTCTGGGTTCTTGATCTGATCTGGGTTTGTTATAATAAGTCATAAAAATGACCAAAATACCCCTGCACAAAAGGATAAAATTGGCTGGTTGCAACAGTCAAAATAGAGGGTTTTTGAAATGTGGACTAAAATGGCAACAAAATGCAAACCTCAGGGACCCAGATTTAAAAATTTTGGATTTTGGACTAAAGTGGCAAAAGTGAGCAAACCTCAGGGACCATTTTGGCTATTAACTCTAAATAGAGACTAAAATTCAAAATGGATCACAAAAGGCCATGGGCCAAACACAATTCCAAAAACAAAATGCATAAAACACCGAAAAAACATAAAAGGTGTCCAAATCACCCTTGGAAGCTCGATCATAGGCCTCCAGAAATGTCATGGCCCGCCCAATCCTCTACACTTGTTCCTGCATCATATTCTTTCGATAATAATCTTGTTTTTAGACAAAATGATATAGAAGGTTGTAAGCTTGAAAATACTTTTTGTGCGACTTTTGACTTGTTAATATGAAAACAAAAATGAACTGATCCAACTACAAATAAACGGGACAAAATTGTCACCTCGGAAGGATCAAAAAATTGATACTAACTAGTGGTGTTCCCCGCGCTCCGCTGCGGGCTTTCGGTCGGTATCGGTTTGGTTTGGTTCGTCAAAGTATCGGTATGCTTCCGGCACTTTATATAGCAAGCGAAGATACATGTACGTCTGGAAAACCAAAAAAATACTATAGCTTATGGTACTAAAAAATGTTCTATGAGTAATAATATAAAAACATAATAATAAACATATACTACTATAACAAATCAAACTCTTGTCTAGGTTCTGTCGTAACTTATAAGATACGTCTAATTGTACATATGATTAGAGGTATCTGAATATATGCAGAGACATAATGTATGTTCAGAATTGATATTAGCAAAGACTTGAGTAGCCTTGTTTATTTAGCGTTTTAGACTTGCAATGTGTATCTTAGTGTTTTGGGTTATACCTATGACCCATGAGATGCACTACTCATAAGAAGCTCTTTGAGAGAAGATCTGACCCCGGACAACTTTGGAGGTACGACAATCTCATCGGGAAGATCTGACCCGGACAACTTTGGAGGTACAACAATCACATCAACCGACCAATGCCCATTAGCATCTTCAACATTAGAATCAGAACCCACACAAAGAAGCAACTTAGCAACTTCAACAACATCAACGGAACCACCAGAAGTCGGACAGTGTAGCATGGTGAACTCATCCCGGCCACAAGAGAAGTTCATACCCACCTTGGGCTGTGAAATTATCAGTTTCAAAACATTCACACTTCCATACGTTCAAGCAACCGTTAACGGAGTCCGATACTCAACAACTATCTGCTTTGAACCGTTCTTTCACACATACCAAAACGCCACCTCATCAATCGCCAATGGATCATTCTCCATTGACCGCTAAAAACCCTCAAAGTCATCGTTGGTCGTGTATTCAAGTACCAGTATGTGCGAAAGAAGGATCCATAACAGTGTGGACTCGTGACCATTTTGTTGGCTTATTTATGTTGTGTTTTTTGTGTGGATTAAGAACCAAATGTATTCTGTTCAGGACCACTACACATTCTTTAAACAGCCTCTGCATATCCAAAAACATTCAAAAAGAACCATTTTCATGTTAAATCAATATATATCATTTATTTTCATGTTAACACATGCCAAAAAATCCTTAAAATGCTAAACATCTCAACATAAAATATGAACACAATCCAACTCATTTCATGGAAATAAAATACTATTGGTAATTTTAATTTTACTAACTTTGGAGTGGAGGATCTCGGGGTTGAAGCCATCGCGACTTCAGGACTCATGAGAAATGAGATTCTTCGTTTTAGGAAAAGCAAATGAGCGATGCATCTCCGATTGCATGTTACAAAGGAACCTAAACCACCTGCAACACCATCCTCGCCGCTTTAAACCCAATTAACACCGCCGCCACCCTATCGTGTAACAAAGAAACCCTAGCCGCCGCTAGGACCCAAAGATCGGGACAAAACCATCATCGCTTTCATGAAACCCCAGGTTCGCCGGAGACATGGTTATTCTTCCGAGTGTAGCAGTTTTCGTCATCGTCGGAAACAGAGGGCCGCCGAGTAGTGTCCGGCCGGCCATCCTCTCTCTCTCTCTCTCTCTCTCTCTCTGTGTGTCTCTGCGTATGTGAAAAACTGTGATGTGAAAAGGAAGAAATGAATTTAACAATCTGTAATGCCAATTCCTTTACACGTTTAACCCACCGTTTAGGCTGTGGTGTTGTCGATTTGGGGCAGAAACAGAGCGGTGGTGTCGATGGTAGTTACAGAGACATGAATGGTGTGGGATGCCCTGTTTTTACGGGTGGATAACACATGTGACTTCATCTGACGCCGTTACCGTTAAATTCCTATTCTTCAGTTATGTTATCAATTAATAGAGTATATCAATAGCATATTAATTCAAATAAAAAAATACTACCTCTTCGTTGAGCAAACAACGGAGACAACAGAGGACCAACTATTCTCATTCGCAACACAATAATGACCATGTTTATCAAAACAACAAACTATGATATTTTTCCTGCCAAAATAGAGATGCACATATGGGTTTTTTTAATACCCGGTTTTGGGTATGGAACTGGGTTCAGGTATGATTAGGTATTGGGAGAAATCAAGTAGGGTTTGGGTCCGGCATTAAGGTGAAAAACACAATCTTATGTAACCGGGTAGGGTATGATCGAGTTCGGATTTAACCTAACAAGGTATGGGTTAAGGTATAACCGGGTATTAAAACTCGGGTTTGAAAAAATATTTTACACAAAAAAAAGGTCGTTTAAAGATTAAATTTACTTTAAATTTTGTAAAAAGAATTAAAATCTATTACACTAACATAAATTAACTTAGTAAAAATTGTTTACTTTATAAGGGAAAAGATCAAATAGGAAGATTAATTTCGCTAGGAAGGATAGGAAGCAATAAGAGAATGACATGTGGCAACATTTAAAGTAAAGAAAAATGGTATTTTAGTCAATCCAACCCTTTCTTCTTCCTTTTCAAAACCCAGTAACTTCAAAACCCACCATTTTCAAAACCCACCATCTTCAACCATTTCTTCACTTTCTATCTCAATAATCACTACATTATAGTGCGATTTTCATCACCAATCAATGATTCAAACACCCGATCAAGGTGTTCTTCAGCTTTTTTGAAGAAAACCCAGTTTAATTTCATACAAAATCTCGTTTTTTTCCAGTGATTTTGAAGATAATCACTCGATCCGTTCGATTCGAGAGCTGATAAGTGTTTCAATCATTCAAAATTCGTCAATTGTTGAAAAATCACTTCGATCCAGGTAAGAAATTCTTTAATTTCATTTTTACGATATGAGTTTTTGATTTAGTCATTGCGTTTTACGATCTTGGCGGGGATCCGGGGGCAGTGCCCCCGGTAGCGGGGTCCCAGGGGCGGCAGCCCCTGGCGGGGTCTAAGGGGCAGAGCCCCTGGCTGGGGTTGAGCTCGGAAATTTTTTTTTTCTATTAAATTGTTGTAATAAAAATGCATCAGAAAAATTAATTTTCTGTAAATTGCCTCTGGAAACTGCATTGGTCCAGACAGTTCACAGCACAGACAATTCACTTTCTTTGGTGTTTTCTGGCCATTGCGTTTTAGAAAAACACATTCTTGAAGTGTTTTTGGTGCATTGCGTTTTAGGTAAAAACACTTTTTTAGAGAATTTCAGTCCATTGCGTTTTACAGAGAACACTTTCTTTTGTTTTTTAGGCAATTGCGTTTTAGAATGAGTCATTTTTAAGTGTTTTCTGGCAATTGCGTTTTACAAATAAGACATTTCTTTGTGTTTTTTGTGCATTGCGTTTTAGGTAAAACATTTTTTTATGTGTTTTCAGTCCATTGCGTTTTAGAAAACAGACATTTTAAGTGTTTTCTGGCCATTGCATTTTACAAATAAGACATTTCTTTGTGTTTTTGGTGCATTGCGTTTTAGAAAGTACATTTCCTTTTGAGTTTTTAGGCTATTGCGTTTTAGAAATAAGACATTTCTTTGTGTTTTCTGGCCATTGCGTTTTACAAATAAGTCATTTCTTTGTGTTTTTGGTGCATTGCGTTTTAGAAAAATGTCATTTTTTAGGGTTTTTTTTTTCATTGCGTTTTACGTAACTGGGGGTTTTTCTATTGCGTTTTACGCAACTGGGTTTTAAATTTTTTTTTTAAATATAGCAATAGTATACTCGTTTTAAAGATAAAAAAACGCTCGTTTTTTTTGTGCAATTTTTATAAAAAAATAATGTCGTATGAAAAAGTTATTAACGTTTAAAAAATGGGGGGGAATTGGAGGAGAGAGAAACTATTGGCTTGGATTGACTAGAATGTCCCTAAACAAACTCACGCGCCTCTTTTCTTCTTTTCAATTTCCCTGATTTAATCTTAGCCATTGATTAACTAAATGGATGGTCAAGATCACTTCCTAGCCTTCCTAGCCAAATTAACTTCCTATTGTATCTCCACCCTACTTTATAATATCCATCTTTAGAAAATTCAAATATAAAAGTTGTAAAGTAAAAATAAAAATATACTTAAAAAATCGAGAATTCTATGGGGTATTAAAAAAAAACAAGTATTGGGTGTAGGGTATAACCGGGTTCGGGCATTTTATCGGGTATTAAAAACCGGTTTTGGTTCAGGGAATTGAACTTAAAATGTGTATCCTATCTATACCATACGGGTAGGGCAGGTTTGGTTTTGGGAATAGAATGCCCAGGTATGATTAAACCCAGTTCCACTTCCAGGTATTTTAGTTGGGTAGCTGAAGAAGAACTGCATTGAAAGCAAAGAGGAAGAAAGACTTAACTCATTATGATAAGGACAAACAAAAACGGTTTTGAGACATGAGGCCAATAGGGTAAACTTGTGGAATGACAATCATTGTATTGTACGTGTCGCTTGCTATTCGAAACTTTGAATGTTAATCCAATTTCTGTTGTTACTTTAAAACTACTTAAATAATAAACATGACATATCAATGATAGTGAAAGTAGAAATCTCGTGTGGAGTTACTTGGGTGGGTTGGGTTAACATGGGTGGACAGGCGGTCATAATGGGCAATTTTTCTAGTGTCATGGGCTGGGTTGACCCACTAGTTATTTTTTCATCTTCTTTTAAAATTCATATACACAATACACTCAAATCTTATTGTCACTATAAAACTAATGTCTTTTTGCATATGGTTGAATCACATAATAGTTTTTGATATATTTATGTAGATAGGAAAAAAAAAAACAGTTGAAATTGACGAGGATTTAGAAATGTTCAGAAATAGAGTAGTTACCATGTAGTTTTTATATCATCATTCTAAATTTGTTTGTTGTAATTGAATGGGTTTATTAGGTGACTGTTTTTTTAAATTTTAATATTAAGTGATGTGGTGCTTAGGTGTAAAAATTGATGTTTAAAAAACGGAATGTATATATACATTATCCATTAATAAATAGACAAGCATATAGTAAGTTGGCTTAGTTGCAATTTATAATCACTTACATTCATCAATATGTTGGTTTAGATAAAAATTAAACCATAAAATACATTATAAATGAGTGTAACCTCATAAGACTAAGCGGTATGGGGGCCGGCTTAGGCCCGGCGCCGGTCCCCCACACCGCCCCCCTCGCCCCATCCCGCCTTGACCGGCAGCCCACGCTCGAACTCAATGGGCCATGATCTCTCTCTCTCTCTTCTCTCTCTCTCTCCTCTCTCTCTCTAAATAATCAAATAAATTATATATTTTAATTGTTTTTATAAATTATGTGGGGCCCCATCCTCCACCCCCCCTCAAAAGTGTAGGAGGCCCATCCCCCATGAGCCGGTTGTCACACCCCAACCGATGGCGGAAACATCGGGGCATGGCACTGAGCGAAACAGATTGTCCAGAAGTTTCCATAACAATTATCATTACCATTCAATTTAAAATAACATGTCTCTTACCATGCCTCAAACAGTAAACAAATTATTACAGATAAAGTCTAGGCAAATCATTCTGTTCCGACAACTCAGATTTAAAATAGTTAAATTGTTTATTGGTTTCTAGGACTCCTTCCCTAGCCTCAATTTCATCACCAGCAAGCTAAGCATAGAAACAACCTAAGCACCTGTCACATACGTTAAAATAAAATCAATACATATAATGTAAAGGTGAGCATACAAGTTTGATAATAGCATATAGAGTTCGAATTCGTTTACGCATAACCAGCACGTACACATAGTGAAATGAAGCACGTTAGTTATCGACATATATCCATCGATACCAATGACTGCGGGTTGACTGCCCGGGGCAGTTCGCAATACATGATTACCACTGTAATCTATGCAAGTAATTGTCCTTAACAACCCCCGTGTGAACGGGTGCTGAGTCCAAACTATAGTACTATCGTTGCTAAGGCAGGTAGACAACATTCCATGTGTAAACATAACAAACAAGCATTCATAAGCCACGTATAACATGCATTAACGGTTAGCGTTCAAACAGTATTGAGTAGTGTGTTTGAGGTGATTTGAATAGTTGTAACGTATGTAACACCCAAAAGTGCATAAAGCAAAAAGGGATCGAGTATACTCACAGCGGTTGATGGATTGAAGGGAGCGCTTAGCGAGTAAAGTTAGCCTGGATGGATTGATAGCATAACGATAAGTGACGCGTAAAACGATACAAAGTGTAAATGGGTCGGATAGCAGTTCGGTCGGATGGTAATCCGATCGGACGGCTTGTTGGTGCGGATGGCAATCCGTTCGGATGGTCATCCGGTCGGATGGTCATCCGGTCGGATGGTAGTCCGGTCGGACGGCTATTCGAGTGGATTGTTTCTTCCTAAGAGATGAATGTGTTTGTGTATGATGGCTTGTCTTTTGAAGTTTTCGTTGTAGCATTTTGAAAACATTGAAGTATCTCTATCCTTCAAGTCGGTCGATCGGACGGTCTATCGTGCGGACAACAATCCGTTCGGATTGTCATCCGGTCGGACGGCGACCTAAGTGATGAGATTACTTAGTGAAGACAATTCATAGCAGAAGAGTCACTCGGTCGGATGTCCATTCGACCGGGTGGCAACCCTGTTAATGAACATGTTGAAAATTGTTTAAGCCTTTAAAGTCCTAGTATCTCATGATCCGAAGAGTAATCCGGTAGGATGGTAGTCCGATCGGATGGCGATTCGTTCAATACTCAAACTTCAGATTTGACTGAGTGTGGAACTCAATGTGTTATCCGTTCGGACAGCAATCCGTTCGGGTGACCTATCCGTTCGGACAGCAGTCCGGTCGGACAGCATTCTGTTCCGGTTGTTCCGTTCGTCTTACACTTGGTTGTTTTGATTGTTTGTCGTTTTATCGAGACATTTTGACAACGCTTTAACTAACAGAACCCCATCTTGACCCAAGTGACCAAACCGACCAGGAATCACCCTAGTTCGGCCAGTTAGCCGGTTCAAGACGGTTGTTCTTGTTTATCCCGGAGTCGGTAGTCTCGTGAGTAGAATCCAGATCTCGGACTAGTACAACACTAAGAATGAGTAGGAGACTAGAACAAGGTCTGATTCTATCGGTTTCGAGTGCATTGAGTGTAAAAGAGTTGAAAGAAAGTTAAAAAGCATCTTTCAATCCTTTTTCACTATGTTTAAGCTTAGACCTAAGCGAGATCTTTGTGTATTTGTGTGGAAATCTATCAGATCTAAGTTGTTCTTGGTGGATTGAGGCCAAAACAAGAAGTTCTTCAAGAACTCATGATGACATCATCCTAGAACACCTCAAATCGAGTGATTTCACGGTTAAAAGTTAAGATTCAAAAGATAAAAAGGTGTAGGAGTGCGTGTAGATCAAGAAAGTACAAGATTTTGGACGAGATTTTACCTGGATTGAGAGAAATCAAAGAAAAGGTGAGCTGAGCGTACTGGTCGGACAGAGGTTTCCAAAAGTGGAAAGAATGAAAGTGACACGGGTATTTATAGGATTCCAAAAGAGGAAAGGGATGTCCGGTCGGATGGCACACCGCTCGGATGACTATCCGGTCGGATGTCATCTCGGTCGGATGGCACCTGACACCCATGACCAAGTGGCTATCCGGTCGGATGGCTATCCGGCCGGATGGCACTTGGTTTGTGTGTTTGACGCGATGATTTTTGCTGATTCGATTGCGATCGATGCGATGCGATAGATTTTCCTATTCAAATTACTTTTAGTCCCAACTACTATATCTAGCACATAGTTCGATTTCGACTGGGTTCGGTTGCGTTTCGAGTTCGATTGCGATTCGATTGATCACCACACATAACAAAAATGAACATGCACAAGTAACACATAAGGCACATACACGTATAACAATAATTAAAATACATAGTTCGAGTTGCGATTTGGTTCGATTCGATTTGTTTAGCATAGTTTGATTATTGTTTCGTTAACTTTATCGCATTGTTACTTCCTATAGTTCACAGTCGTAAGTCGATTAGACGTCGATTGAAATACGTCGACTGCTGTAATTATTAACACTTACTCCACATAATACAACTAAATTAAACACATAAAGACATTAACTACAAGTCAGGTTGCGCGAAATCGGTCGTTGACTTTGACCCTGACTTTGACTTTGACTTCCGAAAACACGGGGTGTTACAGCCTCCCCTTGTTTAGGGAATTTCGTCCCGAAATTAGGCTGTAAGTTGCACATCACCGTGAATCACGTTTGAGAATTTTCTCTCTCTAGACTTTCTTTTTAAACAACAGCGGGTACTTCGCCTTCATTTCGCTTTCGAGTTCCCAAGTGAACTCTGCGCCTCATTTGCCTTCCCATCGGACTTTCACAATAGGAATGCGAGAGCGTCTGAGTTGCTTGGTTTGGCGATCCATGATTTCGACAGGCTTCTCCACGAAGTGTAATGTTTCGTTCACTTGCAGATCATCGAGAGGTACAATTAAGTCATGGTCAGCGAGGCATTTTCGGAGGTTTGACACGTGGAAAGTCGGGTGGACGTTACTAAGTTCCTCCGGTAGTTCGAGTCTGTAGGCGACTTTTCCGATCCTTTCCAGAATCCTAAAAGGTCCAACATATCGAGGCGCGAGCTTTCCTTTCTTGCCGAATCGGACCACACCCTTCCAAGGTGGTACCTTTAGGAGTACTTTTACCAAGTTGTCTCGAATTTGGAAAATTTTCTGTCGGCATAACTTTTCTGTCGATTCCGAGCTTTTAACAAGTTGTCTCGAATTTGGAAAATTTTGTCTGTCGTTTCTTGTAGTAGCTCAGGACCGGTTAATTGCGAATGACCAATCTCGTGCCACACAATAGGCGATCGACATCTTCTTCCGTATAAAGCCTCGAATGGTGCCATTTGAATGCTCGAATGATAGCTGTTGTTATACGAGAATTCGACTAACGGCAGGTATTTGTCCCAATTACCACCGAAGTCTATGACACACGAACGGAGCATGTCTTCAAGAGTACGAATCGTTCTTTCAGTCTGACCGTCGGTTTGAGGGTGGAAAGCGGTACTTAGATTTAGTGATGTACTGAGTGCCATTTGGAATGTTTCCCACAGTCGCGAGGTAAACCGAGCATCACGATCAGAGATGATGTCACGAGGCGTCCCATGATTACAGATGATCTCGTCGGTGTAGATTCGGGCTAATCGTTCTACCTTGTAGTCTTCCCGTATTGGCAAAAAGTGAGCAGATTTAGTCAAACGGTCAACCACAACCCAAATGTTGTCGTGACCTGATGACGTATGTGGTAGCTTTGTTATAAAGTCCATAGCTATACTCTCCCACTTCCACATGGGGATCGGTAGTTGTTCGAGCAAGTCAGAGGGCCTTTGATGTTCGGCCTTGACTCTTGCACATGTCAGGCATTTTCCAACGTAGAATGCAATATCCCTTTTCATGCCGGGCCACCAGTACTTGTAGCGAAGATCCTGGTACATTTTGTCGGCACCTGGATGAATAGAATACCGGGATTTGTGGGCTTCGTCCATCAAGATTTGTCACAAATTGGTCCGTTTGGGAATCCAAATTCGGTCCAGAAAGTGGAATATCCCATTCGATTTGCTCACAAGCTGGGCTCCATCGTGGTAGATTCTTTCCTTCTTCAGTGTGCGTTCATTAAAACATGCATGTTGAGCTTCGCGAATGAGGGTTTCGAGGTCGTGTTGGGCTTGAACATTACGAGTGCTAAGCAGATAGCTCCGTCTGCTGAGTGCGTCGGCAACAACATTTGTTTTTCCTGGGTGATAACGAATCTCACAGTCGTAGTCGTTGAGAAGCTCTACCCATCGGCGTTAGCGCATATTAAGTTCCTTCTGATTAAAGATATGTTGTAGACTCCTATGATCGGTGAAGATCGTACACTTAGTACCATACAGGTAGTGTCAACAAATCTTTAACGCAAAAACAACTGCGCCTAGCTCGAGATCATGGGTTGTATAGTTCTTCTCGTGGATTTTGAGATGATGAGATGCGTAAGCTATAACCTTATCCCGTTGCATGAGAACACAACCAAGACCAAGGTTGGAAGCATCACAATAGACAATGAAATCTTCGTTTCCGTCGGGTAGTGTGAGAACAGGAGCATTGCAAAGCTTATGCTTGAGGGTTCGAAAGGCAAACTCTTGTTCAGTTCCCCAAACAAAAGGCTTGTCTTTATGCATGAGAGTGGTAAGTGGTACAGCGATCTTTGAGAATCTTTCGATAAATCGTCGATAATAGCCCGCTAGTCCGAGAAAAGAACGGACTTCAGACGGGTTCTTAGGCGTAATCCAGCTCTTAATAGCTTCAATCTTCGCAGGATCGACGTGAATACCTTGACTATTAACAATATGACCCAGAAACTGAACTTCCTCCAACCAGAATTCACACGTGGAGAACTTGGCATAGAGTTGGTTCCCCTGGAGTAGCTCGAGAACCAAACGTAGATGTTGCGCATGTTCGGTCTTCGATTTGGAATAGATCAAGACATCGTCGATAAATACGATGACGAACCGGTCAAGATATGGTTTACACACGCGATTCATCAGATCCATGAAAACCGCTGGTGCGTTGGTTAAACCAAAAGGCATAACAACGAATTCGTAGTGGTCGTATCAAGTGCGAAACGCTGTTTTGGGGATATCCTCCTCTTGTATACGTAGTTGGTGATATCCTGACTGTAGATCGATCTTCGAGAAACACGTAGCGCCTTGTAGTTGATCAAACAAATCTTCGATGCGGGGTAGGGGATAACGGTTCTTGATAGTTAGCTTATTCAATTCCCGATAGTCGATGCACATCCGAAACGACCCATCCTTCTTATTGACGAAAAGGACTGGTGCGCCCCAAGGAGAGGTGCTCGGGCGAATGAAGCCTTTTTCAAGTAATTCCTGGAGTTGGTTTGAGAGTTCGCACATTTCGGATGGCGCGAGTCGGTAGGGAGCTTTGGCAATAGGGTTGGCTCCAGGAATGAGGTCGATACGAAAGTCGATATCACGACTTGGCGGTAGTCCGGGAAGATCCTCTGGAAAAACATTAGGAAATTCTCGAACCACGGGAACGTCTTTCACTTCCTTCTTCTCTTTATTTTCCTTCTCCGCTACTACAATGTTAGCCAAGAAAGCCATGTATTCCTTGCGGAGATACTTGCTAGCTTGAACACATGACATGAGCTTAAGACCTTTCGAAGTAGTATCACCGTAAACACAAAATAAATCACCATTCGCGAGCGAGAATCGAATCATCTTATCGAAGCACACAACTTCAGCATGGTTTTCGCGAAGAAAGTTGTGACACCTGGGTCACTGCGACTATCAAACAAATACCAAACCAATGAAATATTGTATTTCATACTTGGGATCTGTATAAATATGTGTATCTTTTTCACATATCAATTTTTGTTCGATTTCAAGCTTTAAATCACTTTCTGGAAGGTTATACAGGCATTGATGCGTAAATATAACCAGTTTAATGCAACGAACACTTCGGAATAGTGAAATAAGCTTAATATACCTTAAATAACCTTTACATAACTTAGAAATAAGTTTCGAAGGCTTTGGTATGGCAAAATCAAGTTAAATCGCTTACAGGGACTAAAGTTGACAAACTGCGAAAGTATGCCAATTTGAACTGTAACAGACATTCCGGAACATGGCCATAAGTTAAACATACCATAAATATCCTTTACATAGCTTAGAAATAGGCTTTGAGGGGTTCGGTTTAATAAACTTTTAGGTCATTCAGGGACTAATAGCGTCAAAAAGTGCACAAGTTTGCACTTTCGCGCATAACTTACGTTCTGAATACATCCGGACATCCAAAAATTTATGTAAGCACTAAAATATTTTATTTTAGTGTTTGGCATAAGAAAAATCCATTCGTCACGCAAATTGGATCGTTTTTCGCGCTTATGCGCATTCCGTCGTAATTAACCGAACAACGCAATCGTACGGCCAAACGAACCGAAATCCGTGATGTTTTCAAGCATATTTCATGTTCCCTATGTCTTAACATCATTTTGGAGCTTGAAATTGGGTTTGACGGGTGTTAGAAGTGCCGTTACGCAACGAAACAAGGTGCAGGGACCAAAACTGCCATTTCAGCAAAGATGATGGCTTACGGACCGTAAGCCATCACCCTTACGGTCCGTAAGGGGTCCCCAGATCAGCAGATTCTGATTAAACAGCTGTTACCCCCTCCTAATCCCCTTGCACTTGCCTCTTCAGTATAATGAGGGGCCAATTTAGTGTTCCATGGGAATTTCAACAAATGTATGGACAAGATCAAAGCACGTTATTCGATAAACGATCCTAACGGTTCTACCACATCTATAAATACCCACCAACATCACAACTCAAAACCCACACATTTGAAATTTGAATTTGCTCTCTAAGTTGTTGTGTTTAACACTTCATACCTGAGAGTATTCGGATTCAAAACTTCCGTTCTTGGACCCTTTGTAAGTGTTCCTTCGTTCTTTTCATACTTTTAGCATTAAAAGTCAAACTTTGTTTGACTTTTTGCGTTGACCAGTTTATGGTCAATGCGAAGTTCGTTTGAACTTCATAACGTGAGCGTAATCACAATGGTTATAGTCCCTAGTGACTATACCTACAGATAACCACGTTATCTAGGCCCAGTGACGAGTCGTAGTTTCGGCCAAAATGCGTGTTATTGCGTATTTTGTAACCAAACTACTCTTAGGTATCAAAACCGTTTGTTTTGATACCAAACCTGTTTTCTAAACTTAGGTAAGCATGTTTTAACATGCTTAGCTCGTCACGTTTAGTTTAGTGCTTATATAGGGTCGTAAGGTAAGCGATCTAAACAATCGCTTATACTTTTGAACCCGACCCGTTTGGTCGATCATTAGGATCCGACCAAACACATTAAGTGACCATAGTTGTATAGGGAATAACCTTCCGAGGTTATACCTTATGGTCACATCGTTTGAGTAGTTGTATGATAGGTAGTATATATGCCTTAGGTAAATTACCAAAATGCCCTTTGAACGCCAAAATTCATTTTAAGCATATGTAACATAACTTTTGGTATCTAAACTGATTTAGCAACAATATTAGACATGTTAAGGCATATTTTACTTGTCATAGTACTAGTTAGGCGGTCCGAACGCGTTTCACGCGAACGACGCGTTAAAGTAGCATAAGCTACCTAAACGGGTCGTAATGGGTCGTAAGCACTTAGGTTAGGTTTCATTGTAGTATGTAGGCTTAGTTAAACCATGTTACATGAGTTCCCATACTCATTTGGTTTACGAGCCCTCATTCTATCCGATCCTCCGATTTATGTCCGTTTATTAATGTAGATACCTATATTAGGTGCCGTTTGATATTCGTGACCTTCTAGCTTTGCTTGGTGGATATCTAAAGTCTATTGAGCAATCTCAAGTGAGTACATAGACCCCTATTTTACCGTTTTCAAACTGTTTTGGGGTGAAACACATGTGCCTACTTGTTACTTTCATGTTTTCCATGTTTTCACATCATATACTTGCTATGTTCATTAGTACATTTATAGTACATGATTTCAATACATTGTTATGCTATGTATGTTCATTTAGCGCATACTTAGTACATTACTTTACATTTCTGCTATGTATGTTTACTTAGCACACTAGACATTGTTTTACTTTGCATTTCTGTTGCATATGCTCATCCAGCATATGAACACATTATATTACATTTTGAACCATTGTAACCATTTGACTATGTGAACCGTCGTAACCATTTGCTATATGAACTGTTTGTAACTGTTGAACCGTGTGAACCTTTTGTATCTATTGACATGATTTACATTTGACAATAGACATTAGACTATACATAAACATTTCTACAATTGTTAAACATTACATCTTGGTGGTTTGGTTTGAGTAAGTGACTTAGGTAACGAGGCGTGTGTAATATGATACAAGCATGGTGGATACGCCGCTGGTACTTCCTATATATAAGTGCTTGTATGGTATTACATATTGTAGCGTTATTTGAATCATTTCAATTTAAGACATATAACATTTTATACAAATAACATACTTTTCACAAGACATTGTTTTACAAACAAACTCATCTTACATGGTTATTCATTTAACCTTACATTTAATTATACATATCATCTGATCTTATTGTTTTTCAAACGATTTACAAAACAAATCAATTTACAAGGTTCATGACTAAACTTTATTAAACATTTTCTTAAACTTACAAGTCATGAATCCTATTTTCACAAAACCTATGTATCTCACAGGAATTTTTATGATGACGTACCTATTTTCACATGTGTTTTCAGGAGTTGATGCATAGGACTTATCGAGATATACTTAGGCGGACCTGTGCCTTAGTGACTTAAAACGAGACAAGAACTAGTTAATTTTTGTTATGTACTATTTGTTTCTTGTTTAAAACAATGTAACTCACTTGTTTGAATAATAAAATGAAACTTTAATTGCCATGGATTTGAAACAATTAATTTTGTTACAACACTCCCCGACGTTTCCGCCACGTTTCGTTGTCTCACGTGGTCGGGGTGTGACAAAAGTCCATGCCTACTATGACATCGAAACTTCCGAGTTGCATCGGAATAAGGTCGATTGGGAAAATGTGATTGTTGAGCTCAAGAGTACAATCACGAAGAACAGAATTAACTGCGACGGTTCTTCCGGTAGCGACTTCAACATCAAACGTCGAGGAGAGTCGGGAGCGTTTACGACTAAGGAGCTTCTCGAATTCGAACGACACAAAGCAATTATCGGCTCCAGTATCAAATAAACACGAAGCTTAAATACCATTCACAAGGAACGTACCATTGACCACGTTGTTGTCGGCTTGGGCTTGACGCACGTTGAGGTTGAAAGTTCGTGCGCGTGCTGCTTGTTGTTGCTGTTACTGCTGGTGTTTCTGCTGCTGAGGCTGCTGCTGCTGAGACTCTTGTTTCACAACCCGGTTTGGGCACATGTTGGCGAAATGGTTAGGATCACCACATGTGAAGCAGGCTCTGGCAATGACCGTGGGTGCCGGAGGAGCTTGTTGACCCTGAGGGGCGGTGAGTAGAGCTTGATGAGCAGGAGCTTGTCGAACACGGCAGCTGGTAGTGAAATGGGCGTACATATTGCAATGAGCACAAAAACGGAAAGCAATGGCAGTCGGGTGGTGGTAGGTACAAGTAGGGCAGAGCGGGTGTGGCCTAGTGTATGCGCGTTTAGCAGGTGGTGCATTTGCCACAAGCGCCGCTACTTGACGCTGTTGGGTTGGTACAACTTGAATCGGTGCAGCAGTGATCGCACATTTCTTATTGCTGGAGTTGTTCTTTCTCTTGTTTTTCCTCTTGTTGCACGATGAGGTGGTGATTTCAGTAGTTGGTGCGGTGGTGGTAGATTGATGCAGGTGCTTTGAAGTTTTATCCCAGACACCGGCCTTGACCCGCTTGTCATTGATTTCAGCAGCCAGTAGATAAGTTTCTTCGATCGTCGTAGTCTTAGCCGCTTGAACGAAATCTGCGACGCAGTCGGGCAAAGCTTGGATATACTTCTTGATTGTGATCTCCGGAGTCTTGACATGATCGGGACAAATGATGATGAGCTGCTTGAAGCGAGCAGTGAGAGCAACGTTGTCACCTTCCTTCTGCTGTATGTGCCAGAATTCATCTTCTAGCTTTTTTCGTTCATGGGGAGGGCAGAATTCTTCCAGCATGACCTCCTTGAGTTCGTCCCACGACAGACCGTAGGCTGCATCATTCCCTCGCTTGTTCCTCTCGGCCATCCACCAGTCTAGAGCACGGGACTAGAAAACGCCAGTAGCATTCAGAGTTCGGAGGTCATCGGGGCAACCACTCTGTCGTAGAGTGACCTCAATGGAGTCAAACCATTGGAATAGTGCAGTAGGACCTCCCTCGCCAGTGAATTCTTTTGGCCCACATGACTTGAATTGCTTGAAATTGAAGACTTTGGTGGTAGCTTTAGGAGCTTCGGTTCTCGATACCTCAGATGATTTGCTGACGTTCTCGTATACCTCACTTACAGCCTTTGCTACACCTTTAGCGATGATGGCAGCAAGGCGTTTGTCTCTCTTTTCTTGACGAGAAAGTAAGGAATGACGGGATCCAGATGACATTGTCTGCAACAGACATCGTCACAGGACTCAACACATTGTATCCGAATCTCACCTCACACGTCTACTACTTACTAAAACTCAGTTACACGCATAATCACATATCGCATCGGCACGAAATCACGGATTCACATAGTCACAGAAGCACATAATCACGAAATCACGTAAGCACATAACGCACAGGTGCACAAAAGCACATAAACACGTAGAGCACAGAATCACAGAAACATGTAATCACCAGATGCAGTCAGAATACAGAAACCTAACGTGTCGAGTAGTATAGTATAAGCGCTTATCATAGCATAAGGTCGTCCATAATTTAGCGACTTCTTAACGTTTTGAGATAGAAAAGCAGTGTGTGTCGTATGTGTAGATCGAAGTGGAAGCAAAAATCGAGTAAATCTCCAAAATTTAAACACATAAACAGGTAAACACATATATAAGCACATAAAATCGACGAAACATCAGAGTCGGCAGTTGCGGGCTCAGAATCGAAACTCATAAAATTCGAGGTATAGATTGTCTGCGGCTAGTAGACTTTGACTACCCAAAGAGGTTCGACTATTCACAAGGACTTGTCGTGCACATTTGACCTTCAAGGCAGCGCCTTTGCCTCGATTCTTGGGCATTTGGCACGCATCCCGTTAGTCCTATCGTAACTTTAGGTCGTTGGAGTCCGTCGAGACTTTGGTGAGAGTTTTGTAAAATGAGCGGAACAAGTAGTCAGGGTTGAGGTTTCACCCCTAGCTTAACAAATTCGTCCCTGTTTTATTAAAATAGAGGAGATTATTCATCAAAATATGGATTTCACTCCTGATTTGGCATAATTCTCCCCGTTTGTAGATAAAATGCGGGTTGATTAAGCAACTTTAGTCGAGAGTTTGCGGTTTTCACACCTAATCTCGGCTTTATTGCTCATTCATAGCTGAAAATTCGAGTGTAGTGATAGTGTAGCATAAGCGAGGATAGTGAGGAATAGGCTCATACTTAATCCCTACTGGATGTACTCAAGTTGGTCTGTTGGTTCTTAACTATAGACTAGGTCTCTAAGACATCGACCCGGACTAGGTCGTGTCTTGCCTAATTCCCTATAGTTATGGCTTTGATACCAATCTGTCACACCCCAACCGATGACGGAAACATCGGGGCATGGCACTGAACGAAACAGATTGTCCAGAAGTTTCCATAACAATTATCATTACCATTCAATTTAAAATATGTAAGTGCAGTATCCGGTGACTGAAGATTATTGATGCCACACAGAACTGATGCAACAGTTAAGGGGGAGACTGTAAGTGCAGTTCCTGCCGGGTAACTATCGCTTATCAGTTCTGGTCAACCAAAACAGAAGTCCAAGTTAAAGTCATCGATAATGAAGAATTCAAGACCACATGAAGACCAAAGGGAGTTTGTTAGTGCACTTTGGGTGACAAGTGCATGCTTTCCAATTGTTAGGGTCTTTATTGTACAAGTCTTGAAAGTTAGTCCTAGTTTTATCCTAGGGAACTTTGTCCCAAGTTTATCCTAGGGAACTATTGTCTGAGGTTTATGCTAGGGACAAGAATTAGGGTTTTGTGGAGATTGTTTGTCCGTGTTTTGTCCTAGTCTATATATATATGTGTTGTATAGGATTAGGGCAGGGATTCCCCTCCATCCATGGAGGCGGGCAACTCTTGTAGCTGGGTGCACCTCTCCCACTCGTTCATCCTTCTGTGTGAATTCTAGAGAGAGAGAGACTATGTGTTAGTGAGAGAAAGCTAGGGTTTAGATCTTTGTGATCTAAACCAGCTTGTAGATGATGTTTACTCCTTTGGTATGTAATCTGTGATGACTGATTCAATATAAAGGATTCATCTTCTACATATTTCTATCTTGTTCTTCATATTTTGTTCTTCATGTCTTGAATCAAGTGCAATGTTTGATGTTCGTCATCGATCCGGTGCTTTCACAGTGGTATCAGAGCATGGTTACCGATTTGGAATGGTCTAACCGCCTTCCGAATCACCATTGCTCTTGATTTGATGTTTGTTTCCGCCAAACATCCTGAAGACTTGAAGATTCTGGAGAAAACTTGAAGAAAATGAAGCTGTTCGTCGGCTGTGTTGGTTTGGATATCTAGGGTTTTGATCCAAAAAGGTTTGTCTGAGTTTAAAACTCTGTGTTTGTTGTTTCCGGGGTTTTTGGTGAACCAGTGTGAAGTCACACTGGGGAGATAGTCCGGAGATTTGTTTCTAAATCTCTGTCCGAGTTTTAAAACATTCAACTCCGACTTTTGATTCTAGTCCGACTTTTGAATCTAGTCCGACTTTTGAATCTAATCCGAGTTTTGAAAGTTCTTAACTGAATCTGAGTTTTAACTGAATCCGAGTTTCTTGTGAAACATCTGTCCGAGTTTTTAAACTGTTTGTCTTTCTGTCCGACGTTTAACCTCTTATGAAGATTCCGAGTTTTACACAGTCAAGTCACTTTGCTGTCCTGTCCGAGTTTTATAGTAATATTCCGAGTTTTATAGTTTTTAACTATGTCCGAGTTTTGTTGTCAATTTCTTGTTATTTCCGAGTTTTTGAAGTAAGATCCGTTCATTCATATGTGTCCGAGTATTGAAGTCAGGCAGATGGTCCGAGTATTGAAGTGAATATTTGAGTTTTGACAGTCAAATATGTCTCTCAGTTCTTTGAACATTCCGAGTTTCAAACTGTTCTCAAAGTCCAAGTTTCATATAAACAGAAAGTGGACCAACATAGAAAGTCTCCCATGTCCAAGTTTCAGTCCAAGTTTTGTGCACCAGGTAGTATTCTGTTAACAGCTCTTGAGTCCGACTTTCAAACAGTTTCAACGTGGTCCGAGTTTCAACATACTCCGAGTTTTTATGGAGTCTCCGAGTCCTTGTTACAGTAATTATGATTGTTCCAAGTTTTTGACACTGTTCCGAAGTTTAAACGATAATCTGTGATTCCGACTTT
Source organism: Helianthus tuberosus (assembly GCA_030545235.1). Taxonomy (NCBI): domain Eukaryota; kingdom Viridiplantae; phylum Streptophyta; class Magnoliopsida; order Asterales; family Asteraceae; genus Helianthus; species Helianthus tuberosus. Next base: position 38,343,953 of record CM060436.1, read on the forward strand.
TGCAAGTGTTCTGAGTTTTTAAGTCGCTTGGCACCTAATCCGCTGACGTATATCAGTTTTCTGTTGGCTTAGGTGATGTTGTGAGGTTGCGTAGTATGGCGGTAATGGTGTTTAGGTTGTTGGCCGGTAGTTAAAGGATGGTTGAAGACGGCAGAAGGTAGTTGTCGGCAGATTTTTATGTGGCAGCTGGAAGAAGTTAATCGGAATTTGTTGTTCGGACGGTGATGTCGGCTGAAAATGTTAAGTTGGGGCTAGGGTTTCATGGGGTCACCTTGGTGGATGGATCCGCGTAGTAGGCCACGATTGGCTAAATGGTGACTTGGGCCTACATTTTTGAGTTGGCAGATTATTATTTTCATGTGTGAGAATTATTATTGGGCCCACATGGAGTAAAGATGACTTTTGATTATGAATTGATACTTGGCTCTAAAAGTCACAGTCCACGGTTGTTTAGAAGACTCTCGGTGTTGGGATGTGGCTCTTACTAGAAAGTTTTGTGACCAGCTGGGAATTAAAATTGTTGGTTTTCTAATCTGAGACGTACTCCGGGTTTCTATGTGTCTCCGGAGGTTTGAAACAAGTAGTTCGATTGTTCCGAGATTAGTTCTTCAGAGTTTCCTTTATTTCCTTGCTTGTTTCGAAGTCCTTTGTACTCTAAATACTGCTCAGATGATCTGATCCGAGGTTTCAAGAGCTTTCGGGCTTTACGAGTTCCGGATTTTCTAGATTTCCGGGTTACCTGGGGTACCGGATTTTTAGCTAAATTTAGAAGGTTGTGGTGTTCGGAAGTTTCGAGTTGTGCATGTTCCGAGTTTTTCTAGTTATTCCGGGTTACCTGGGGTACCGGATAACTAACTAAGAGTCAGAATTATGCGTAGTTTGAAGACTTGAAGTCGGTTTCGGATTATCGAAAGGTTTTATGGTACTTATGTTGTCCGGATCAAGTGAGGAGGTGAAGAGAAACCGAATTGCTTGGATTTTTGTATTGTTTACAAAGAAATAGGGGGAGTAAAAATTTTGTGAAATTCCTGTTTTCTTTGTAAATCAAAGGCTCGTGGTGCTGCATCGAAACAAGTTCATGTTTACTATCTTTGAGATTAACTTAGTGTTAATCTTACCGGTGGTGAAGTGCTGATAACATGAAGCAAGGGTATGATTGAGTTCTGTCAAGTTTGTTCGAGGTTTATTCAAGTGTTAACGTGATGAAGCAAATTGCTCGTTTGGCAAGTAGTTGAAGGTCAAGCCTTTATCGTATACCGGTTAGAGTAGAGATGATTAGTCTTCTTGTTCTCTTTTCCAAGTTGGTGACTGATCGGATTCTCGAAATAGGGGTTCTTACATTGAGGGGGAGATTGGAGACGAAAGTCATCGGGTAATTGGTGGATTCGTGAAGATACGAGATTGGATCTTGAAGATTCGAGATGAAATGATTTCAGACACTCGGTTGAAGACTCTGGTCAAGATGGTGGATGTACCTTTACAAAGTTCAGTTTGTTATTAACTTATCGAACTGAGCTTCATGTTTTTGGGATCTTGAAGTGTTTGGTGTTGGGCATTGGAAATCCGACGTTTCGTTCTTCTACCGGTTAAGTTTGAAGATTAATGTATCGAGCGATATTCTCACATGTTGTTGTAAGTTGGTTCGCGTTAACTTGATTCGGGAGTAGTTTGAGGGGGAGGATCTACAGTGTTTGATGTTGGATTCTTCGGGTTTCTCAAAGCGACATTAAGTGATCGTCAGCAAATCTTTAATTAGAAGGGTTGAAGATCGCTGTGCTCTGCCGGAAAGATCAAGTCTCAGCCAAAGTTAAAAGCAACCATGATATCATCAGTCAAGGGGGTGTCTGTAAGTGCAGTATCCGGTGACTGAAGATTATCGATGCCACACAGAACTGATGCAACAGTTAAGGGGGAGACTGTAAGTGCAGTTCCTGCCGGGTAACTATCGCTTATCAGTTCTGGTCAACCAAAACAGAAGTCCAAGTTAAATTCATCGATAATGAAGAATTCAAGACCACATGAAGACCAAAGGGAGTTTGTTAGTGCACTTTGGGTGACAAGTGCATGCTTTCCAATTGTTAGGGTCTTTATTGTACAAGTCTTGAAAGTTAGTCCTAGTTTTATCCTAGGGAACTTTGTCCCAAGTTTATCCTAGGGAACTATTGTCTGAGGTTTATGCTAGGGACAAGAATTAGGGTTTTGTGGAGATTGTTTGTCCGTGTTTTGTCCTAGTCTATATATATATGTGTTGTATAGGATTAGGGCAGGGATTCCCCTCCATCCATGGAGGCGGGCAACTCTTGTAGCTGGGTGCACCTCTCCCACTCGTTCATCCTTCTGTGTGAATTCTAGAGAGAGAGAGACTATGTGTTAGTGAGAGAAAGCTAGGGTTTAGATCTTTGTGATCTAAACCAGCTTGTAGATGATGTTTACTCCTTTGGTATGTAATCTGTGATGACTGATTCAATATAAAGGATTCATCTTCTACATATTTCTATCTTGTTCTTCATATTTTGTTCTTCATGTCTTGAATCAAGTGCAATGTTTGATGTTCGTCATCGATCCGGTGCTTTCACAAAATAACATGTCCCATACCATGCCTCAAACAGTAAACAAATTATTACAGATAAAGTCTAGGCAAATCATTCTGTTCCAACAACTCAGATTTAAAATAGTTAAATTGTTTATTGGTTTCTAGGACTCCTTCCCTAGCCTCAATTTCATCACCAGCAAGCTAAGCATAGAAACAACCTAAGCACCTGTCACATACGTTAAAATAAAGTCAATACATATAATGTAAAGGTGAGCATACAAGTTTGATAATAGCATATAGAGTTTGAATTCGTTTACGCATAACCATCACGTACACATAGTGAAATGAAGCACGTTAGTTATCGACATAGATCCATCGATACCAATGACTGCGGGTTGACTGCCCGGGGCAGTTCGCAATACATGATTACCACTGTAATCCATTCAAGTAATTGTCCTTAACAACCCCCGTGTGAACGGGTGCTGAGTCCAAACTATAGTACTATCGTTGCTAAGGCAGGTAGACAGCATTCCATGTGTAAACATAACAAACAAGCATTCATAAGCCACGTATAACATGCATTAACGGTTAGCGTTCAAATAGTATTGAGTAGTGTGTTTGAGGTGATTTGAATAGTTGTAACGTATGTAACACCCAAAAGTGCATAAAGCAAAAAGGGATCGAGTATACTCACAGCGGTTGATGGATTGAAGGGAGCGCTTAGCGAGTAAAGTTAGCCTGGATGGATTGATAGCATAACGATAAGTGATGCGTAAAACGATACAAAGTGTAAATGGGTCGGATAGCATTTCGGTCGGATGGTAATCCGATCGGACGGCTTGTTGGTGCGGATGGCAATCCGTTCGGATGGTCATCCGGTCGGACGGTAGTCCGGTCGGACGGCTATTCGAGTGGATTGTTTCTTCCTAAGAGATGAATGTGTTTGTGTATGATGGCTTGTCTTTTGAAGTTTTCGTTGTAGCATTTTGAAAACATTGAAGTATCTCTATCCTTCAAGTCGGTCGATCGGACGGTCTATCGTGCAGACAACAATCCGTTCGGATTGTCATCCAGTCGGACGGTAGTCCGGTCGGACGGCGACCTAAGTGATGAGATTACTTAGTGAAGACAATTCATAGCAGAAGAGTCACTCGGTCGGATGTCCATTCGACCGGGTAGCAACCCTGTTAATGAACATGTTGAAAATTGTTTAAGCCTTTAAAGTCCTAGTATCTCATGATCCGAAGAGTAATCCGGTCGGATGGTAGTCCGATCGGATGGCGATTCGTTCAATACCCAAACTTCATATTTGACTAAGTGTGGAACTCAAGGTGTTATCAGTTCGGACAACAATCCGTTCGGGTGACCTATCCGTACGGACAGCAGTCCGGTCGGACAGCATTCTGTTCCGGTTGTTCCGTTCGTCTTACACTTGGTCTTTTTTATTGTTTGTCGTTTTATCGAGACATTTTGAGTCTTTGACAACGCTTTAACCAACAGAACCCCATCTTGACCCAAGTGACCAAACCGACCAGGAATCACCCTAGTTCGGCCAGTTAGCCAGTTCAAGACGGTTGTTCTTGTTTATCCCGGAGTCGGTAGTCTCGTGAGTAGAATCCAGATCTCGGACTAGTACAACACTAAGAATGAGTAGGAGACTAGAACAAGGTCCGATTCTATCGGTTTCGAGTGCATTGAGTGTAAAAGAGTTGAAAGGAAGTTAAAAACCATATTTCAATCCTTTTTCACTATGTTTAAGCTTAGATCTACGCGAGATCTTTGTGTATTTGTGTGGAAATCTATCAGATCTAAGTTGTTCTTGGTGGATTGAGGCCAAAACAAGAAGTTCTTCAAGAACTCATGATGGCATCATCCTAGAACACCTCAAATCGAGTGATTTCACGATTAAAAGTTAAGATTCAAAAGATAAAAAGGTGTAGGAGTGCGTGTAGATCAAGAAAGTACAAGATTTAGGACGAGATTTTACCTAGATTGAGAGAAATCGAAGAAAAGGTGAGCTGAGCGTACTGGTCAGACAGAGGTTTCCAAAAGTGGAAAGAATGAAAGTGACACAGGTATTTATTGGATTCCAAAAGAGGAAAGGGTTGTCCGGTCGGATGGCACACCGCTCGGATGACTATCCGGTCGGATGTCATCTCGGTCGGATGGCACCTGACACCCATGACCAAGTGGCTATCCGGTCGGATGGCTATCCGGCTGGATAGCACTTGGTTTGTGTGTTTGACGCGACGATTTTTGCTGATTCGATTTCGATTGCGATCGATGCGATGCGATAGATTTTCCTATTCAAATTACTTTTAGTCCCAACTACTATATCTAGCACATAGTTCGATTTCGACTGGGTTCGGTTGCGTTTCGAGTTCGATTGCGATTCGATTGATCACCACACATAACAAAAATGAACATGCACAAGTAACACATAAGGCACACACACACGTATAACAATAATTAAAATACATAGTTCGAGTTGCGACTTGGTTCGATTCGATTTGTTTAGCATAGTTTGATTATTGTTTCGTTAACTTTATCGCATTGTTACTTCCTATAGTTCACAGTCGTAAGTCGATTAAATGGCGATTGAAATACATCGATTGCTGTAATTATTAACACTTACTCCACATAATACAACTAAATTAAACACATTAAAGACATTAACTACAAGTCAGGTTGCGCGAAATCGGTCGTTGACTTTGACCCTGACTTTGACTTCCGAAAACACGGGGTGTTACACCGGTGATGTGGCGCCTACGTGGCGGCCCATCCTCATAAGGATGGGCCTCACCATACCCTCTAGTCTAATAATCCTTAGAGTGTATATGCTAACCCATTTAGGATAGTAATTTACTTTTTTCTTCTTTGATATGTATAACTTGAACCAATAAACAAAAAAATTTGCTCTTCAAAATTTGAAATATTTTCTTCCAAAATATATACTTGTAAGATTTTAGTATTAACTAGTTTTTTACTATCGCCGCGTTGCGGCGAATATTCTGTTGTTTAGTCTGTGTTTACACGTGTTTTAAAATCACTACGAACGCGTTGTGCACGGAAACCGCTGACAAGAATAAAAAGAAAATATAGAAAAAAACACTAAAAGATAACCAAAAGAAAATCAACCAAAAAAGTTGTATGGTAATAATGTTGTTCGTATGAAACCTGAGGTCAGAGATGAGCAAATGATACTGGGTACATGTACCGAATTTCCCCAACCGAAAAATCTTAAGTACCAATTCGGTACGACTTTTGGCGTTCCTGGTACCGATTCGCTACCGTTTTTTACCTTCATATACAGGTACCGTAATTGGTATTTTCGGTACCAGTACCGATTCGGTATTGGTTGGCACCGAGCTCATCCCTACCCCTGAAACTAAAAAAAGAAATCATTAAAAGTTGAAGAAAATAAAAAAAAGTTGCACGATGTCGTTGTTGTTGATACGACACCCGCGATCAGGGATAAGCAAATGGTATCGGGTAACTGTACCAAATTTCCCGAACTAAAAGGTTTTCAAAAACAATTTGATACCGACTTTTGGTGTTTTCTGTACCAGGCTGGTGTCAGTTTTTATCTTTATGTGCCAATAATCGTACTGCTATTTTCGATACTAGTACCGGTTGACAAAAGCTTATTTAACTTAAAAGTAAAGAAATTAAAAAAACAATATATATTATTATAACTTTTACTGTTCAAAACATTGTATTATTAATATAAAGGAGAATGTAACAAACATTATATAGAAGTAAATAAAACAGAGGAAAAATGAAGCGGTGGTCACGCAAAATCTTTAAATATTTTGGGACATAAATGTTTTGGGTTCAAGGTCAAAAGAAAAAAGAAATTTGCGGTCAAAAAAAAATTAGGAAAACCCGATAATTTAACACCTGTCCATTTTTCTGACTTTCTTGCACCTTTTGTTGACTATCTTCTTTCCAAAGAAAGTTGAGTACCTTCTTAACTAAGGAAAACTCTTGGGGTGAAAACCAAAAACAGAAAACTACACTGGCGCAAATGTACGTTATAAATTGATATATATAATAATTAAAAGTTTCCGAATAATTAATGGATATCTGTTTTTTTGGTCATAAAATATAAAGTATTGTCTTTTCTTGTGGGTTTAGATTTTATAATCATATGTTCAACCAACTTGGACTTCTCTTTATGAATATAATCCTCCAATTTATTCAAACTAGTGGGATGAACCCAGCGCTTTGTGGCGGGCTTTCGTTTATCATCAGTTCGGTTAATTACTGTACCAGTACGATACCTGCACTCGACAAAGCAATCGACACAACTGAATATCGGTACCGGTGTTGTTTGGTCGGTATATGTTGGATTTGTGACGATAAAAAAGACCAACTATATTTGACGCATTCGAATAGACATTTATCAAATCGTAAGTCAACGTTGTTTTTAAACAATATATTGTTTGCATATTTAGTAAAAAAAATAATATATTTTGAATTTCAAAATTAAAAGCTGTTTCACTTTTAAAATTAATATATATGGTTCATATATGAATTGAAAAATTAATATTTGTTTTTGGCAACTTGAGTTAGTCATTCTTTTTTCAACATCAATATCTAAATATGATACAATAATTAATTATTAAGTTTGTTTCTAACAATCCAAGTTAAATCGATGTTCTTCAATCATCACCCAAGTTAGAATATTAAAATGAGATGCTCATAATTTCCAAAATAATTAACTGTGGCCAATTAAATGCAACTAAATGAATTTCGATGTTTATCCAAATCAAAGCCCACATTTTCAAGTAAGCTCATCATCATGTCACACTGTTCATCACAACTTAACTTATAATTCATATGTATAATATAATAATAATTTATAGATAAATGATCGTAAAATATATCATAAGAGGTTATGTTTCATTATAAATTGGGTTTTGCGTAACAAGTGTATGAAGCAATTAGAATGTGGGGTTAGGTTAACGTACAATAGTTTTTATCGTACAATATGTACGCGCTCATCTCAGCCGTCTGATCTAGTGCGAATTCAATTTTGAACATGCGATTTATGCTGAAAAACCAACATGCGAAATTGCTTTATATACCAACATGCGATTTCATCATATTTACCAACATGCGAAATTGTTACAAAAAAAAACAACATGCGAATTCATCAAAAAAACCAACATGCGATTTACAACATGTTTTTTTATAACATGCGATTTCACTATATCGTACGTATTGTACATTAAGGAATATTGTATTTTACACTTTCACTTAGAATGTGTTACGTGTACGTTGTTGGTTTCATAAGCGATAAATATTTAGGTCTATTTATGCACGTATATCTATATGATATGACAACACGGGTTAAGCTCACTTACAAAGTGCCTTATCGTACAAAACGTACGGAAGGCATGAAAAAGCCAAAAATACGCGGTTGCATTTTCGTAATTATTTGCTCGTATGGTAATTATCAAAATTACTCTAAAAACGATCTTGTAGAGTAATTTTGATCTTGTAGGGTAATTATCAAAATTACTCTAGAAGTGTATCAAAATTACTCTACAAGTGTATCAAAATTACTTTGCAAGTTTATCAAACAACATACAATTCAAAATTACCCTACAAGATCATTTGTAGAGTAATTATGATAATCTACAAAATTACCCTACAAGATCAAAATTACCTTACAAGATCATTTGTAGAGTAATTATGATACTCTAAAAAATTACCCTACAAAGATCAAAATTACCGTACATGAACATTTTATAAAATTACCCTACAGTATCAAAATTGCCCTACAAGATCATTTGTAGGATAATTTTGATAATTACTCTACGAGTAAATAATTACGAAAATGTCATTGCGTTTTTTTATATTTTCACTATATTCGTACGTTTTGTATAATAAGAGCATTTGTATTTGATCTTTTGTCGTGAAAACACAATTACATGTTGTAAGAATACATTTTATATTAGTTACATTATATATTACTAAAAGTTAGCAACTTGTTACAACACATTTATAATGTTATAATTTTGTGCTTTCTTGTGGGGTTATAATTATATGTTCAACAAACTTGGACTTGTCCTTTCACTTCACATTCTCCAGTTTATTCAAATTTAATTACAAAAGGACATACAAGATATAATATATATGTAAAGATTCTATTCAACTCATGTCGGTTGGTAAGAAATTCAATAGAAAAGGTTTTTTCTTTAAGCAGACGAAATATTCATACGAATAGGTTTTTCGTAGTATAATTCGAATAAAGAGTTAAATCGTCATTTTGTTGATGGATGGGTTTGTTTAAACATGAATTATATAAGTTTGCCTTGTTTTTTAAAGCAAGTTTCATTAACAAAACCAAACATCTTCCTTCACCTAGCAAGGAGCTAGAAGAAGGCTGGCAAAACAACCAAAACAAAACAGAAATATTACAAGTTAAACTTCTTCCAGATTTCGGTATGTATCAGTACGGTATAGACGCTCGATACAGCAACCGAAAAAGAAAACTAAAAAATAAAGTCGCAATATGACCTAAAGAATATCGACATGTGTTTAACATCGATAAAAAAATCCGAACAGAAAACTAATATTGGTAACGGTTCTGATAATAGCGATATCGGTACCTATGTTGTTTGATTGGACTTGGTTTGGTTCGTCACGACACTGTCACTCGCTATAGTTTATGATACAAAAAAAAAAACACTCTATTTTGAATACAACTGAGTTTTCAACATTGTTCGGCTGGAATTAGTTCAGCCATGCTACGTGGCAGGAACTCACTCAGTTTTGGTTTGGTTTATTACAGTACCGACACTCGATATAGCAGGTGAAAGAGAAAACGAAAATATATAAATAAATAAAGTCAATCAAACACCATAAAAATGATAGTGGTATCGGTTTCGATAATAGATATTGGTAGCAATATAGTTTGGTCGGAATTAGTTCAACCATGACGTGCAATCAGATAGTGAATGAAGTGCTCGATAGAAACGACTCGACCTATCGGTACCGAATCACACAGCTAGAGATATGAATAAGTAACACTTTAATCACTTTTAGTTGTGAAGCTAGTTCTAAATTGATAAACCGTAAATCTAGAATCACCTAGATGTGAATAAATACAAAGGCCTCGAGCTATTGAGTGTCTAAAACCACCAAACAACGACTAGACACCATAGCAATCCCAAATCATATTTCTATTCAATGGTGTTGGATGCACACTTATGTTTACCGATTTAAACTGACAGATAATCAATATTATCTCTAATAATAGGGTTAAGACAATAATCGATCAGATTAAGGAATTCACAAGTGATTTTAATGTAATTATGGTTAATTTCTTCTTTACAAACACATCAATAATGAAAACCAATCAACTAACATCAAACAATAACATACATGATCAAATTCAGCAACAATCAAAACTATTTTACTTCAAACACATAAACAAGGTAAAAGTCAAACCAAAGAAGTCAAACACGTGATTAGTTCATCAATACCTAAGTGGCTATGAAAACTTAGCCTCTAAACATAGTTCCAGAATCAAAACCAAGTTCAAAAGTAGTAAACATGGTGTTCATAATCAAACAATCGAAGAAAAGTAGAAAAACCGAAAACTTACAGCTTGCAATCTTCAAATCCAAACTTTATCCTCAAGGTATGATCCTAGCACCTCTCATAGCTCCTTGATACTCTAATAACTCTCTTAGGTTTGTAATAGGGCTCATGTATTCAAGTTATGGCTGGAAACGAGTTTTTATAACACAAGAATCAATATTTCTCGAAGTCGTCCAGGCAATACACAAAATCCTCAAAAATCCTCTCATGATGCGCTAAGGGCCCATATAGGACAATATAAACGGTCAACATAATCCTTGTTGTGGTCAACCTTTTCACCGCCTAGCGAGCCATGGGGTCTCTCGTGATACGCTAAGATCCTAATTTTCCAGAAATTACATATTTAGCCCCTAGACTTCATTGGTTGCTCCCGGTTGCTCGTTTCTTGTTCGTTTAAGCTCGTTTTTGCTTCTTTTTCGCACCGAGACCTACAAATGCACAAACAAGTAAAATAGAAACTAAAATCTATTAAAAACGACACTAAACTATACCAAGAAATATACAAAATACAAAGGTTAAATGCAGGTTTTGCAACACATCAGCTTGTTCGTATGATATGGTATTGCAGGTTTGGTGTTTGACTTTTCAGGTTTGACTTGAATGAATGCAATGATATGGTATTGCAGGTAGGGGTGTTCATGAGCCGATCCGATCCGATCCGATCGAGGGTCTGCTCATGCTCGGATTGAATTACAACCGATCTGATCCGATTGGATCGAATTTGCAAAACCGAGCACAAAAGTGATGCTCATGCTCGGATTGAATTTGAATCGATCGGATCGTTTTCGCTCGGTTTTTATAAAATCCTAAAAAAAATCGAGCAGATCATTTTCGTTCGATTGAATTATAAGGTTGCGTTCAACAAAAACAAATCCTAACTTAATTAAAACATGTTTACTAACAAAAGCAATACATAACTAAAATCATGATTCTAAAAATGTTCTTAACAATATCAAGAAGCACAAAATATAGTGCGAAATACAAATTGTCATTTAGTTCAAAAGCCATAAACATCTTATTCAAGCTTGATCATCTCCATCCACAAAATTCAACTTCAAATCAACATATAACCTATAAACACAAGCATTTTGAATATTGTTTTAGGAATAGGGATTTAGGGTTAGATTTTGATATTAATTATTAAGTTGGGCTGAATATTTTTTGGGCTTTTAATTTTTTTTTGCTAGTATATTTTTTGGGTTTTTAATCTTTACAATCTATAATATATATATATATATATATATATATATATATATATATATATATATATATATATAGGGTAGGGATCCTAAGAGAAGTCCACCCTATTTGAGAAACTTGAGAAGTATTCTAGACCACACATTTTCCTCAAGCTTTTCGTAATATACACATATGTATATAGTCAATTTTAAACTATACATATGTGTATATTACGAAAAGCTTGAGGAAAATGTGTGGTCTAGAATATTTCTCAAGTTTCTCAATTATCCTAGTGCTTTTACATGATCCTTATCCTATATATATATATGACAAAGATCCGTTAGGAACCACCCTTTATTGCGAGAACCAGTGTGAACACAAACAGTAATACCTAAAAAAATCTAAAAAACACCGAAATTTTTTTTTACTATTTTTTTTTGTAAAAAATCGCTATATTTTGTTTACAATAAAAAAAATTCGAGTCACAGTTGTCCATGCACATGTGCATTTGTATCATTTCTTTGACAAATTCCGTAATTCATTACAAATATTAGACAATTGCACTTTCATTTACACTACCACATGTAATACACTACTTTTTACGTTACCAATATTAGAAATGCATATGTGCATCTATATGTATCAACATGAAATAAGGTGTGTTGGTACACTACTTTCTCTTTCATCTATCATTCCATCCATAATACACAAGCATGCACATGTGCATTTTTGTCATTTATTTGACAAATTTCGTAATTCATCACACATATTAGACAATTGCACTTTCATTTACACTACCATATGTAATACATTACTTTTTACATTACCAATATTAGAAATGCACATGTGCATTTATATGTATCAACATGAAATAAGGTGTTTTGGTACACTATTTTGAATACACCTTCCCTTTCATCTATCATACCATCCATAATACACTACCATTACCTCCTACCATCCATAATACAATACCATTACCTCATACCATCCATAATACAATACAATACAATACCATACCATTACAGATATTTTCACTTTATTACATGTATGTAAACATCATTTATACCATCCAATCAACATATTACATCATAAATTGACAACTATAACCAAACCATCAACCACTAGATATAACTAACCAAAAAACATGTATATGGGCCTACTTCTCCATTCAAAATCACAAACTTTTTGTACCAAAACACGTTATATCATGGTTATACCTAATGATGCACATGTGCATTTTAAATATTGGTAATGTAAAAAAGTAGTGTATTACGAATAGTATTGTAAATTAAAGTGCAATTGTCTATTCCTGATAACGTATTACCGAATTTCCCAAAGTAATGATACATATGCACATGTGCATATATATCTGTTACTCGAAAAAAAAGTTTTCTTTTTTAATGGTAACGAAATATAGCGATTTTTTGAAAAAAACAAATATTAGAAAAAAAAAATTTGAGTGTTTTTTTGATTTTTTTTAGAATTTATTGTGTTCACAATGGTTCTCGCGGTTCTCGCATGAACCTTACCATATATATATATATATAGGATTAGGTTCGAGAGTGAACAACTTCTTGAGAGTGAACTGTGTGAACTAATCTTGACCCTTGATCATTTTTTAGATTAAAAGGCTAAGATTGACATTAGCCAAGTATGTTTAATTAAAATCCCTTAATTTTCTCCTCTCTTAACTCCCTCTCTCTCTCTCTCATTTTTAGTTATTTCTCTATCATTCCGTTATCCATAGATTTTGATTTAATTTTAACATTAATATTGTTTTTCTTTTATTATCCATATATATAGAGATATCATAATATATTGTTTTTAACTTTTTATAATTTTCAATAAATATTGAAAATTTTCTCTGAGATTGAAATTGTAATTATTTTTGGGCATTAACTCTTTTTTTTTTTGAATATGTGATAAAGTTATTTATTTTTGCATACATGTGATATGTTTCATTTTCATAAATTTCATAATTTTTATATGAATCTACTCGTGCACATGCATAATATAGTATATGTTGTTAATATACATATATGTAACCATTTTTTAATATAATATACATATGTATAAAAGACTGTGCACATGTGTATAAACTGACAGCTGTGTATTTTATATAACCTGATAATTAGCGAGACTGTACACATGTGTATACACTAATAGTTGTGTATCTTGTATATACGGAAACTAGCGATATTTTAGGGACTTTGATTATATTGTTTAATAAATGCAATTTACAAAAGACGCAATTACCCTTCTGTCAATTAATTTAAAGGGAGGTTACAACATTATAATTACAATTTTGCCATTGTTTAAAAATCTTTAGATGATGTAATCCAATGGCCCAGATTAGTTCACACAGTTCACTCTCAACCTAGTGTTCACTCTAGAACCCTACCCTATATATATATATATATATATTATTAATAAAAATAATTCAAGCGAAACCGAGCGATCGACGAGCGAGCGGACCTTTGCTCATGCTTGGATTGAATTTGAATCGAACCGATCTAAGTGACTCATTTACAAACTGAGCGGGAATCGAACGAGCATTTTTCGAGTATTTTTCGAGCGATCATCGAGCAGTTTGGACAGCAATAATTGCAGGTTTGGTGTTTGATTTTTAGGTTTGACTTGAATGAATGCAAATTAAAATGGAACATAATTGGTTTTGACTTTGCAGGTTTGTGCTTGAATGAATAGAGGTTTGTTAGGATGATATTGCAGGTTCGGTGTTGAGATTGCATGGATTTGTAGGATTGTTAGGTTTGTTAGGATGGTAAACGGTTCAAATCGTAGTTTAAACGAATCAATTTGGTTGGAGAAAATGGGTCAAAATGGATTTGTTAGGATGATTTTGGAAGGAAAAGAAGTTAACGGGTGTGATAATATAAAAACCACAAGGATGCATACTGTCACACCCTGTCTTTTGCGGAAGCGTATGATGTGTGACTAGCTTGTTATCATTGCATTCAATCGTAATAAACAACTACATGATCAAAACGATGTTCATCCATTTATGAAAATTTAAGTATTACAAACACTTGTTATTTAAGTTTTCAAAACACGACCTTTGACAAGGTTACATTTCGACAAAAGTGGATGACATCTAAACTTGTAGTCTACTTCTAGTTACGACACTTGCGCCCAAGATCCATCCTGTCACCTGAAATACATGTAATTTTGGAAGACATCAACATAAAGTTGAGCGAGTTCATGCGTTTTTGTATTTCACGTTTTTATACTTTGTATGAAAACATAGTATTTGTCATGTATAATTCAAGTCTTTCTTGAGTACCCCACGTACTCAAGTATAATTCCCGTTTTCTTGAGTACCCCACGTACTCAAGTATCATTTAAGTTTTCTTGTGTACCCCACGTTTTAAATGATTGTTTATACAAGGACATCAAGGCACGTGAGGACATAGGGAGCATTAGTATATTCTCCTTCAAGGCATGTGAGGACATAGGGAGCATTAGTGTTTTCTCCCTTAAGGCATGTGAGGACATAGGAGCATTAGTATTTTCTCCTTTAACTGTGTCGATTTCCCTCGACTGTGTCGATTAACCTCGACTGCGTCAATTTCCCTTGACTGTGTCGATTTCCCTCGACTGGGACACCGAAGCACTCATGAGATCACATAAGGACCATGAGTGGGGCTCGGCCGTACCCGTTAGATCTAACCCTCGTCCCTAATTAAGTATTAATGGCATCTCAATATCTAGTTTTAGCTCACATGATCTAGAATTTTCTAGGCTTTTCTTAAAGCTCATCATATTGCACTCACCACGAGTGCTTCTCGTATTCTCAAATCATATTGCACTCGGTTCTCGTTCTCACCAAGAGTGCTTCTTGTATTTTTACCCTTTGTAAAAATTATAATATTTGTAACATGTATTTCACCCCCGAGAGTTATAAAACCAAAAACAGTTAGAGAAAAGGGGGAGCATGAACTCACAACTTTGCGTTCCTGTGCGTCGTAAACTTCACCGGATTTGCTTAATTAACGTCGTAACCTATACGCGTTTTCTTAATGTTAGTCACAAGACTTGCATCGCACAAGTACAGTCACTCTCTTTTGTATATATTCTTGTGTTAAAAATATTCTATATTTTTAACTAAGTGTTTTACTTATATTATTTTCTCAAAAAATTAATATAAGTATCTCGTGTTTTGCACTTTGCACCCGAATTATGTATCTTGTATGTTGTATGTGTATTTTTTATGTTTATACTCCTCATGAGTATTTAGTGTATTTTTAAGTCTTAATCACTAGCACGTATATCACATACTATATACACTTAGCACACAAGTTGGTGATCAAATAATATATATATTTTTCTCAAAATATACATACTTAATATCCATTTTTATTCTTGAAGAAATCCTCATTTCCTATCACCAAAAATTAGGGAAACCTTGGTAATACTTTTAAATACATTTTTAGGGAATAAGTTTCTCAAAAACTTATATTTTTCTAAGTGTCAAAATTTATAAAAATTTTGACAGAGTTTCCCCTAAAAATGGAGGTTTCCCATGTTTTCAAAACATGTGTTTATTTTCTTTTAAATTGTCAACAATCATCAACAATAATCACTAATTTCTCCATTTCATGAACTTGAATATTTACAAAAATGTGTAGTAACTTACTAGCACATTTAGTAAGTCTTGTTATCTTTAAAAATAAGTTTAGTTTCTTAAAAACTTTATTTTTAAAGAATATGAAGTTTCACAACTTCTAGTCGGTTTTTACGAAAATTATTTCTTTGTTAAAACTTTTGTTACACAAGTGTCCACACACTTGTTTGTTCATAAAAACACCTCTACTTCATGAAAGATCCGGTTTTAAAACATGGTTTTGTCTTACAGTTGGTCTTTCGAAAATACCACTTGTAGATCTTTAGATCTACTAGTTTAGAACTCCATTTTATAAGAAAAACTATTTTTACACAAGTTCATGTTTAGTGTGTAGTAGAGTTTCATCATTTAACCCTTTTCATTCTTAACATATTCTATGTCATGTTTCATGAACATGACTAATCCGGGTTAGATGATGATCCGAGCTACCACAACATAGATCGGCACTAAATAATCACCACAAAACAAGTTTAACAAGTTTTACACAATTATCCAACTATTAACCATCATATTCATCACTTTAATAGACCTTTAGTTTTGATCTTGTGTGTTCTTGAGTTTTAACCGTTAAATCACCTATTAACCACTTTAAACAAGAACAAGAGGATGTTTTAGAACACTTACTACTAGCTCAAGGCTAGGGAAGTTCAAGAGTGCAAATGAGGTGGATAAAAGCAAATGGTGAAGGTCCTTCAAGTTCCGTTGCTTGCAACCTTCCTAATTAAGCTCGAGACACCTTAGAATCACCATAGATTGCTTGGAAAGGAGTTGAAAAGTGAAGGATGAAAGAGGGGTGTTTGGGCCGTAGCCATGGAGGGAGGAAGGGAGAGAAGAGTGTTGTTGGTGATGGTTGAAGATGATAAGTCCTTATAATCCTCATATGTTATTATCCATAGTGCAAGATGTTCCCCTAGTACAAAACAACATCTAAATAAATCTTGATCAAATCCTTGGAGGATCATGGAAAGATTAGGGAAAATCTTATGAGGATTATGGTGGGGTCATTGTGACCGTCCACTTATGTAAGGGGGGGGGGGGGGGTAAAGTGTAAAATCTCATGGTAATTGGTAAATGTTAGTTTAATTCCAAGTATTTAGTTGCATGTCTTAGTTGGTAGATATCTAGTGGGTGTTATGGTGTACGGGGACCATAACTAGCTCAGAAAAGTAGGAACAATGCTTCTAGCATTATTTTGGTGTTCCGGGTAATATCCGGTTGTGCGGTTAGACACCGGTTCGTTAAAGTGCTAAATCACACTTTTTAGTGTCTTTTAAGTACCCTTCTTGTACCCTTTCAATTCCCAACAGTTAGGGAAATATTCTGGATGATCAAATGAAATGTCTGCATAATATTAATATGTTTAAATGCTGAATTGAGCTGAATTATCTAAAATTCTGCACTTAAAGTGCGTTTCGGGTGCTTTTTAGTGCTTATTTTTGCTTTCGCAATGTCTATAAATTAAACCCTTATATGTACTCTTGGGTTTTAATGTACTTTTCTCATCGGACCTACACCTAGGCCTCAATTCTAATGTCTGACTGCTTTCTGCAGTTCTGTTGACACAGTGTGTCTTACCGGTGAGTTTACTAATATTTTTGACGCAACGCTAACATAACGAAATTCTTGTAGCATATATCATGCATGAATTCACTTGTATGGAATTCAAAAATTAATTTGTCTGGTAAACCAGATCATGCACAGTCATTTAAGCACAAATTACTGTTCATCTAGTGTACGGAATGTATGAAAAAGTGACGGTTGTCACACATACTGCAACGGAAAAAGAGTAGTTTGGTCTTTCACAACATCTTTAAATGAAATATAATGTTACATAGGTGGCATGGAGGCGCAAAGTGCAAATAAACTTTGGGGGGGGGGGGGGGGGGCAACTTGACCAGTAAATTGCACTTTACTCTAAACCACCAAACCAAACCACAGAGAAGTAAATTGCACTTTACTTTAAACCTGTAAATGCAAACCGTGCCTTGCGCGACTCAATCTAGTATGAAATTTATATGCAAACACATATAAAAGTCAGCACGTCGCAATGTATGTTCGCTATCCAAATGCCCAAAAGGATAAGAGTATGTTTGGGGATTAAAAATAGAATTTACTTCGAAGCGTTCATATTTTGGCCGCATAAAAAAAACCAAAAACAACGTGTTATAAATAATTAAAAACTTTTTAGTTACATAGTAATGGGAAAGAAATATAAAAATATAAAACTAAAATATATAAATATTTTTTTAAATGCAATAACTGTAAACGGCTCTACAAACTATTAATGGTCTTAACTGGTGTTAGAAAAATTCATTTTTCAAAGACTTTTATTGTTAAAAGAAAATGAGAGAAAATGGAAGTGGAATTCTATTAATTCAACAATCTATATAATACCTTATTAAGAGAATTGGGTTTTCAACCCTTTTCGTAATTTTGCCATAGGTACAAATCTTTAAGCACCATGTACAAATGAAGCAATGCATTTCAGAGGGGGGAAACTTGGATATTGTCCAAAGTTTTAAGACCCTTTGAGGGCAATCTAGACATTTCATCCATATAATCCATGCCCACTTATTTCTTCCATTAATTGAATTAAATTAAGAAATTAAATAAAAGTTTTATAATAATTAAAGAAATTAATTGATTAAATTAAAGGTTAGGCGTACAACCTTTGGGATTTTCATAATTTCATAGTATGTATAAATATAATAAATAGATTTATATGGATTATATTTATGGTAGAGGATCATGTACATTAATCTAAAAGTGTGAGAAATGTGAGAAATATTGTGGTGATGACATGTGTCCTCAATCTAAATTAATTCAAAAGGGTAAACAAGTAATTTTCTAATTGATTTAATTAATTGATAACCTTCCAAACCCTGGGCTTATAGCTCAGTCGTTATGGAAATGAGGGAAGACTTCTGACTGAAAAGTCTCGAGTGGGATTCCTGATCCACCCGGCTTTGAATTGTCGTGCCCTCGGGCGGGTGCAGGGTCGGGTTTTCCCCGGAACTGGTGGCATGGTGGGCTAGGGGCTCCGTGCGTGCAGGTTGGGCTGCCACGGGCTACCTTTCGGCCAATGGGTGCCGCGTACGGAGTACCCGGCGATTCTTATGTTGGACGTTCAAAAAAAATTGATAACCTTCCATAACCGTCACCCTTAATTATAGAAATACAAATTAAGAATTAATCTACGAATCTGTGTCATCTCGTTCAGAACTGTATAGTGTTATATATTTTTATATAGTGTTATATGGTGTTATATAGTGTTTTTTGGTGTTATATACTGTTATATGATGAATGTATAGTGTTATATGGTGTTATATGGTATTATATGGTGTTATATAGTGTTATTTAGAGTTACATGATAGCATGTCTATGATAGATGTATGGTTTTATATATTGTTATATAGTGTTACATAGTGTTATATGGTGTTATATCGTGTTACATAGTGTTATGCGGTGTTATACGGTGTTATATGATGTTATATAGTGTTATATGATGGATGTATAGTGTTATATATTTCTTGTAGCAGTTACATATTTCTGGATTTTTTAGAATGTTCGAATTTTAAAATAAATTTAAAATTGAATCGCTAGAATTTAGGAGTGAATCGCTAGAATTTAGGAGAGGTTACCTAAGTTGAAACATATACAAAGACATTATTACCCCTACAATTTTCAAATCAGTCCAAATAATTAAAACAAAATTTATAATTTGGTCCATATTGATCTCAACCATTAGATCAAAGATCTAATGGTTTAAAATACTTCTCACACTTTTGAATTAATGTACACTATCCCTACCCATATATCTACTATCTATAATATATACTACCTTATAAGCCAATCATTCGTCATCACCCGAGTTTCATTAAATGAGAGAAAAGAAATGATTTGGAAGGAAATAATTTTTAGTTGTGTTCCAGAGTTTCATTAAAGGAGAGAAAAGAAGAGAAAATGAGAGATTTTTTGTCTAAAATTAATCTTTCTAATTTGGAAAGAAATGGAGAGAGAAAAAAAATGAGAGAATCCTTTCTTTTCTCTCTTTAACTTAACTCCGGAACACAGTGTTAAAGCCACCATCATTTCTCATTATGGTGTTAATAACCCTAACCTGTAGCCGATGACTTATAAAATCATTTAAACCTTCAGATGTATAATTATATATTCCATATACGACCACATGAGTCCCAATATCAAGCTATGTCCGCTCTCTCAAACCTTCACCTATACATGTTAATTAACCCCTGCGCTACTGCCGTGACCCTTATCATCCGTCACCAGCTCGGTAGAAAACTGAAGTAAGTTTCTTATTCTTAAGAACTCGTGTTGCTTCGATCCTAAATAAACACTAAAACAAACCACTTTTATGCATCAGATTCTCTGGTCGATAACCAGTAAGTAATGGAGATCATGAACGCTGCAATGCATACAAAAGAAAGTTCATCAATTTGGGGTTGGGCACTAAGATGTATAATTATTTGGAAGTACTAACTTTTATTCCACATCTATTAATTATAATTATCTTTTATGATGCTATCAACATTCACTAGATATTTTACTACAGATTTTTGGCTTATTTCTCTACCCTCTTTTTTTAGGGGCAGAACCGGAAATAAAAGTCGTTCCACCCAACAGTGATTTAAATGTTGTTCATGGCACCAGCTTTGGTACCTCTATATGTTCCGTCATTAGATGACATTGAATTGATAGCAAGAAGCAAATGTAACGCCTTAGTTTTTGTATTAATCCAGTTATGTTTTTTCTTTGTTTGTTTGAGATAGTACATATAATTTGTGATGACAGACATTAGAGCCTTGTCATTTGTTGGTTTAAACAATACAGGTATTATAAAAAGGTGGGATTAATGTGTTTTTTGGCAAATAAAAATGTATTATTAAAAGGTAAGATATATAGTTAGACTATTATTTTTACGATAACAAGTATTTTTATTTGGACTATATGAGTACAATTTGTAAATTGTTTCACTTTTTAATTGTGTTTGCATTACATTCTCATCATCTTGAGATTGAATTTGTTTCGTGGGATTTAGCATGCCAGTTAATTGAGTAAACTGCAATTTTACCCCCTGGGGTTTAACCCAATTGGCACCCTGACCCCCTCCATGGAAATAATTGCAATTTACCCCCCCCCCCCAACGTTGATCTTATGTCGCACAATTACCCCCCGGCGTCAATTATGTTAACAGATCTGTTAACTTTAATGTGAAATGACTATCTTACCCTTTAATATTACCCCCCAACGTTCTTGTTATGTCGCATAATTACCCCCCACTGGCAAATTACTAAATTGTCCTTTCTTATTACCCCCTATACTTTGTTGTAAGAAACAATATTACACCCTGCAGTAACCAAAACCCTTCCCGCCAAAACAGTTTGACCAGGCAAACTCAACTACACATGGTAATTAACAAGAAATCAGTGTAATGTGTTTGAAATTGCCTTAACGATCTGATTTAAACTTAATAAACACTTGTATTCAAACCTGTTCTATGTTTCTCAAACCTGTTCAAACATTTGTATACTCAAAATCAGTTTAAACACTTCCAACCTGTTCTATGTAACATTCAGAACATTACAATGTGTCCAAGCATTCAGAAATCATGTATACACACTCAAAATTAGTAGAATGGTTAGCTTATAAGCATTCAGAACATTTATTCATAACATTACAATCAGTAGAAACCTATAAGCATTACAATGGTTAACTTCACTAGAAACCCTTCATAAAATCACAAAACCTGTTTGGCTGCAGCATTCAAAACATGTATGCACACTCAAAATCAGTTTAAACACATACCTGGTCATGTATAAGCATTCAGAACATGCTCAAATGTATTTAGAACATACCTGGCTGCAGTTGTGTATGAAACTAGAACCTGTTGAAACAGGTTGTAGTATACAATGCACATTTGGTCAAAAATCAGTTTAACCATGCTGTATGCACATATACATGCACATTTGGTCAAAAATCAGTTTAAACATGCACATAAGCGTTCAGAACATGTCACGGCCCCCGCCCCCGGTTTGACCCGGTCCAGGAGCCGCGGGACAGAAACCCGTGGTATTTATTAATTGAGTTGACAGCGGAAGATTTTTCAGGATCTTTTAAAAATTAAAATTCCCGATTATTTTATTTCATAATTCGGGATAAACCCTGTAATTTACAATAGAAGAATTTCACAAGGAAATTCCCTGATTTACAAAACATGTTTATTTGTTTAGCTGAGCCACTACTTCCAGCTTTGTTAGTGCTCCGTAGCACTTTTCCTTGGTTCACAATAGTCACCTGAAACATGTTTTGAAAATATTTTATCAGCGGGGAAATACTGGCGAGTCATTCAAATTTGATAAAACGACACATAGTTATAAATTACAGCATAAGAGCGATTACAATGGCTTCTATCTTATTTTTATCTGGCGCCGTGTCACCTCCTGGTGACGATGGTCATACCACTATTGGGTCCTTTCACCCAAGTAGTGATGATTATCACTGTTAGGATTTATTAGCCTAACCGTGAGAAATTAGTAATGTGCACAATACCCCACTAGCCAGTGATTCAAGATAACCACGACTTAATCCCTGTAATTATAACTTTGAAAATATTTGGAGTATTGTAAAATATTTTTGATAAAAGAGAATGACTCACATTGCAAGTTTAAACGGGCAGAGTTTAGCCTACTGATTAGCCTTGTAACCTAATTTAAATAACAATGCACACGAACTAGGGCAGTAACTAATACAACATTTACGATAACTCACGAGATTAAAACCCTCACAACGAATGACAAAGTGCAACACTTAAACATCCATCGAATTCACGACGAATGACAAAGTATAACCCTAATTTGGGCAGCACTTAAACATCCATCGGATAGTTTCAATCGATCGGACATTGAATCGTAGCAGCGATCGAGTTAATACCCTGTATCGTAGCAGCGTTTCACTACCGTGAATGTGAATTTTCGTCTTTTGAGCAGTAGAACTTCGATTTTGTTTAAAATTTTCGACACAGAATGGAAGCTCGAGGTCCATGCAATTTATAGGTGAAAAATGGGGTTTACGCGGCCCACGTAAGCCCCCTCTTGATCCTTAGGCGGCCCGTGAGGAACCCTAGTCGTAGACTAGGGCTAGCGTGTCATCAGTAGTGCTGCCACGTGTATGCCACATGGCCTGGGAACGCTTATCCGGTCAAACACAAGTTGACGCGGCCCGCGTAAGAGGAGCTCAAACTTTACGCGGCCCGCCTGAAGAACAATTTTCTTGATTTCTTGGGTTTTCAAGCACATTAGGGCTTCAGGGGTCCGGGTTTTCACTTAGGGGTCGTTTTGGGACATTTTTGAAGGTCCTTACAGAACATATACTCAAACCTGTAGTATACTCAATCTTGTTGAAATGGTATAAAGGTCAATACTGAAATAGAAGCAACCTAGATCAAACATGCAGTATACACATAACACCACTGCATTGGCCTCTTTAATTCATAATTCAGTCACAAAACCCTTTAACCAATATCTTTCACTAATTCAGTCACTGCATTGCTTCAACAGACATTAGACATTCATTTCAATATAACTAACTCAGTCACTTCATTGCTTCAACAGACATTAGACATTCATTCCAATATAGCACCACTGCACCACTGCCTTGACTTATGCATAACTCTTCTATATATAACTAACTCACATTAGACAGTCATTCCAATAGACATTCAACAGTAAAAAAACAATAGACATTAAAAAACAAGCATACCATGCAATAGACATTCAACAGTAAGCATAGTTAAATAAGGATCATTGTTAAAGATCATTAGTCCTACTACATTGTTGCATACTACATTGTCATATCCAAGGATCATGATATATACACAAAATGCATGTTTAACTTAACCTACATATTACACAAAACATCCTAATATATTAGAGTTCAACTACGCAACTATTTCCTGCTGAGGGGGAAACTGGAAGTGCAGGAAAGGGCGGCCTTGCATTTTGACAACCAAGGACACCACAATCGATCCTAGTGAAACACGAATCCTCATGTCCACTGCAAACGCAGAAAGATCCATGTTCAATAACCCCTGTTTTTTTTTTCAAAAACCCATGTTCAATAACCCATGTTTTTTAACCTAACATTACTTGTTCTGTAACCTGACATTACTTGTTCATTAACCACAATCACAATGCTTGTTCGATTTTACCTGACAAGTGCGAGAACAGGGAGGATCGCCGGTGGACAGGTGGATCGACGGTGGACAGGAGGATCGCCGGTGGTGTGGACAGGGGGATCAGCTCTGGTGGTGGAGGTGGAAGCAATGTCTCATCTGAATGCCTCATTCTCCGGTCAGGAAGATCGTCGGTGGTGTGGTCGCCGTTAATGAGGAAGAAGGTGTGGGGGGAGTGTGGTCGACAAGCTTAGGGGGTAAGATTGAAGTTGGAAGTAATAGTACAGGGGTAATAGTATTATATAAGGTAACTATTAAGGTAAAATTACATTTCTGCCCTTTGACCGTTTAAAGATAACCATGGAATTTGACGTCGGGGGGGTAATTGTGCGACATAAGATCAACGTTGGGGGGGGGGTAAATTGCAATTATTTCCATGGAGGGGGTCAGGGTGCCAATTGGGTTAAACCCTAGGGGGTAAAATTACAGTTTACTCCAGTTAATTTGTTTCTCTAATTTTCATTCTAAAAATCAAGACAATAACTTCACAGAGGGCTTGAAAAAGTGGGAGCAGTCACTCACCTCGGACACGTGGCTGGTGAGCATTTAGAAACTAACTATGTTTTGCTTTATCATCAAACAATTAATTAATAGAAATCTGAAACTATATATGCTAGCTAAACTTTTCATTTATTAATTCTTACAAGTTAGCGAATTTTTACTAAACCCCAAAACCTAAAATAAACTAGACTTTAAAAATGAACTTTTAGATATTATAATAATTTGTTGTCATTATTTGTAAATAATTATGAAATTTAACGTTATAAAAGAACTTAAAATTTACACATCCATTTTCATCGTAATATTCTAAATCTCTACTAAATGAATTCAGTGACTAAATGTAATTTTTTATATTAATGTTATTAGTTTCTCCCTACGCTTCGCGGCGGGAGTGTTGTCGCTTTCTTTCGCACGCAACGTGGCAAGAGTTTGGTGGCTCGTAATAGGCGTTATAATGTCCGGACACCTGCTGCAATGCGCGAACATTCCCACTAGTATAACAATTACATATATCATCTATGTATGATGTATCTATATCTATATATAATTAAAAATTTAGTTATATGAACTATTTTACAACCTTCATTAATGAGACTCTTAAATACATTCTTTCTTCAAATTAATAAAATTAATATTATAATTGTAACAAATTAGACTTAAATATATAATTAAAAATTTAGAATTTAGTTATATGAACTATTTTACAACCGTCATTAATGAGACTCTTAAATACATGAGTCTCTTAAATACATTCTTTCTTCAAATTAATAAAATTAATATTATAATTGTAACAAATTAGACTTCCTTTCTCCCATAGCTGCCCGAATTCATCGATCTTAATTTTTGATTAATTGCTTGTGTGTTGCCCTAATTTACTAATAATCAATCAATCATTTGTTTAAATCATGGTGATTTCCAGCCATCATCGTCGACAGACCTGCAGGTTCCTTTGCTAAATTTTGGGGTTTTCCTTCTCGACCAATTGTTTAAACGAATTGTTGCCGGTGGTCTTGATCGACCAAGAACCAAGTATGTTCGTTTTTTTATGGCTTAATTTGTTTGCTTTGTTTCATGAACTTTATCCTATTGTTTGGTTTTGGTGTCCAAAAATATTATCGAGATTTAAGTTTTGGGTTCATATCATCTAAAAGGATGGAAAGGGATTGCATTGGTTTCAAAAGATTTAGTGGACTAATTAACCGTACATCTTCTACAAAATGAATCAAAGTTATTATCTTTGATTCTTGCGGTCAAGTTAATCTGAATTCAGATATCCTATTTTTTTCTTTTTTTTTCTTGCTTAGACCTAACAGGTTATTGCGCCAGCAATGTCTGCAACCTATGAGTTGGCAAGTGAGTAAACAGATCCTTTTGATTGTTTTTATATGTGTTTTAAATAATTTATTCTTAATTTGCAATACTGCTCCTTGAAGTTCTTGCGACACAAAACAAGGGTTACTCATGTTTTGGTAACCGTAGGTGCTGGCTATATTGGTTCTCACGCTGCACTACGCCCTGTTAGTACAGGTTGGGGAGACCTGCATTCACTTTTTTGTAATTGACAATGGACTTTCGGGATTTGATTAAAAAAATTAATTATTTGAAACTATGAAAGAATGAACAGACTTGTGGGGTTATCTCGCAAGTGGATTTATTTTGAACTTTCTTTTCATTTCTGAAATATAACTGGTGTGTAAATGTTGTGCAGCTGCTTGTGATAAGTGCTCCAACAAAAGGAAAGGAATCGTGTTGCCAAAGGTAAATCACCGTTTATCCCGTTTTGATCCGTACTTGGTTTTTTCATACCCTTCCAACACCGAACGAAAATGACTATTTTTTCTAAAACGCCACAATATCACCCAAACTTGAATCGACCAAAACCAACTTGACTCACTACCCTGTCCAACCGACCTGACATATCATTGTCTTCCATCCTACAGTGGCTCTTACCACGTCAGATCCCACAAGCTAAAGCTAAAGGTATACGCGATGGTCTTACAAGCAAACTTAAATATATGAAACTATAAATAAACTTCATAATAGAATCTAGCGAGCTATCATCAGTACCGTTAATCATAAAGTTAGCCGTAGACCTTTTGAATTTATTGACTTTTAGAATAATCATGTATGTTTTCCTTCAAGAGTAGTCAAATAAAAATGCCAAAGAACACTAAAGTTTGCTGGATACCAGAATTTTAAATAAAGTATAGATATTAAAATGGCAAGTGTGATTAGCTGCACAATTTTTCTTTTGCTTTTGTCTTTAGAAAACTTGCCTATCTAAAATTATTTGCCAAGTAATATTGTTTAAACATTGAATTTGATATTTAATCTAATAGCAATGTTTCTAAATAGGGATTTCTAATAATGTAGTTGCTACGACCCGTTTAGCTAGAAATGGGTCAATTTGAGTTGAAACGGCTCAAATAAAATATACCCAGAGAGGAAGCGTTTAATTCAAGGATCTAGATTACTGTTATTACATTACAAAGATAATAAGCCAGCGTGACACACCACTGTCAATGGGCAACAGTTGGTTGGTCTTATTTGGTTGGCAACAAATGCTTTTTTTTTTTTGTATTTCTTTGGGGTGGTTACAAGCCAATGTGACACACCACTGTCAATGGGCGGGATGCTTACCAATTTTGCATTGCATTTGCGTTAGTGAGTCTTCTTGGTGCAAGTATTATGCCGCATAATTTTGATCTACATTAATGGATAGTGCAGGTATGTTCTCATGTACAGGAATATGTATGGATAACTTTATATTTATTTTTTATTTTAAAAGGGCCGTTCAATACAAAAGACCAACTTAGTTGATTCTGAAGCAAATATTATAAATTCTTTTAGGCTTTGTATTGTTATGCTTTTGAAACTTGTAGGACTGACTGGTTGTTTAAGCAAAACATCTGATAATTATATTTTTGGGTTTTTAGCGTTTTGCAACTCAAATGCACCATATCTTCCTTGCTTATACATTCTTTATTAATTAATTTGGTGTTTTTTTTACTTGAACTTTTGTTATACGTGTATCTCTAGATAGGTAATAGATATGAATGTGTGTTGCAAATCATTCACATGGCCCTCACAACTATGAAACTAATAAAAGTTTAAGACCCGTGGCGAAGCTTGACCCGAATGACGGGGGGTCCAAAACGTATATATAGAACCGGGGGGTCGAAAACGTATATACCCATTTTTAATAAAAGTAATGTTTTTTTAATACCGAATTCACGTTTATAAATATTTATTGAAAGCATAAAATGTAATTTAAAATTGGGTAGATAAAGAGTGTACGTAGTTCGTGGCGAACCAAGCATATGTAAACGTTGGTCATTTTGGTTAAGATCAAATCAGGTTTGCATTAGAATGTAATATACACTTATGATATGTCATTTTGGATAAGCACAATATTGGTTATCATTTTTGAATCACATGGTTAAAGTTTATAGTTATGCTGGTAATATATGAAGAGTGCTGAATTCACCTGTCGTGTTGAAGTCAAACGCATGCGCAATAGCCAAGAGTGGTTCAGGCTGACATGTGGCGGTGGGAATTGCATGAAAGGTGTGGGGCGTAAAGACAACGATATGTGGTGTGATGGGTGCGCAAACCCCGTTGTCTTCCCGAGAGCAAGGTTTGTTTCTAAAAATGTTTAGTTGTATTAATTTGTAGCCATTCTCATGCAGGCTTATAACTGAAAATAAATTACAAACCTTGCACAGTTTCAGGCTAGAACTCGAGGTGTTTGACTCAACAGCCGAAGCTGTCGTTGTCTGCTTTGATGACACCGCCCAACGCTTGACAAAGACCACTGCTCACAGTATACTCACAGCAGAGTCTGGCCTGTCACGCGTCTACAGCCTTTATTCCACTGACATACAGGATAAGTTCACTCCGGTGATGGTAAGGAACGCTGATGGAAGCATTTCAACACTGTCGAATTGCGTGCGAGAGTTTATGTGTTTTCCCTTTTTCTGTTTCATGTTTTTTTCCCTTGGAAGACATCTTCTTTCACTTCTTTTTGGCCGGCAAGTTTTGCCAAGGAAACAACTTATGGCCCATGGTTTAATAAACTTTAATCACGCCCCTTTGTAGGCGTATTGTCTTACATGTTATGCACCGGCCGTGTCAGACATCTTACCACGAACAACTATTATGCATGTCGTGCATCGCACGGGCTTTCTCCCTAGTATACACTAATTATAAGTGACGCTAACTCATAATTAAGAAAATGATGATACATTATGACTGTCAATTATCATCATTAATAAAAATTGTATCATTGACTTTCGTTAGCAGTGTAAAATGACGAAGTTTTTCATAAATATTTCCTTAAAACCACTTAAAAAAAACATTAGTTTGACCAAATGATAAACAAAGATTTCTTTAAATATATTATAAAACACTAAAACCATTAATCGAAAGTGTTGGTTATCTTTTAATTAAATTTAGAACTCGAATTTTTTTTTTGACAAAGCTTTTATTAATCTTATCTCTACTTTTTTTCATACAATACTCATTTAATTGGGTTTGGGTGTATACATGGACTTATATAAAGTATTAGGGGTTGTTTTGAGATTGTTGGCATCTTATTAATATTGTCTATATAAAATTATCCTTTTAAAATAGATAACTTGAACTAACATCTTCAAATAAATAGTTAAATAGTTGGGAAACTACTTGTTTCACTACCAAATGATATGATAAACAGTTTGAACTAGCTTTTCAATTTGTCTTAATAAAGTGGTTGGCTGCTGTATTGAAACCCAATATGCAAATAATTAGGTTTGAGAGGTTGCTTGATATTATTTATTTATATTGTTTAAAAATCTGCCTATTGCATTTTTTTAATTGTGGATATGCATTTCAGCTTGCATGAAAAAAGTTGGGTATTTACATCTTTCAATAAACAACTACTTAGGGGTGTTTGGTGTCGCGTTTTCAAAATAGATTTTGCGTTTTCAAAACTGTGTTTTGAAAAAGCATGTAGGTACATGCTTCTCCAAAACTGCGTTTTGGAGGCAGATAATCACTTTTTCATCCAAACATTTTTTTTAAATTATTTATGTTTTACAAACGCAATAATCAAATAATCACTTCAAAACGTAATCCCAAACACCCTCTTATAATATCAATGATGGAAATTGGAGTTGTTTAACTTCTAAAATTTTCACTTAAGTGACATAAACAATATGTAATAAATTCATCTTGCTTTATTAAAGTTAAAGACAAAGAGACATAAATCCCAAAATAGTGTTTGAATCAGTTTATAAACTTATAATGGCAAAATAATAAAAAAGATGCGAATTATAAGGTATAAAGAGGAAAAAAGAAGATTTGGGCAAACCAAGCAAGCAAACTATCGGTGAAGAGCTTATGAGAAACTAATTTAATCTAATAAGTAACAAGTTTAACCAGGGGCGGATCTACTTCATTGTAAGGGGGAGCGCCCGCTACCGCTTGGTCGGAAAATTTTTGATGTTTCTAGTGTAAATTTTGGAAAAATTTGACGTTTTTCGATTTCGTTACCGCTTATTTATAAAACGTTCCCGCTTGGTCGGAATCCTAGATCCGCCACTGAGTTTAACTACTTATAAAAAGTTACTGCTTTTTAGCAACACAATAATCTAATATCTTAAGGCTCTTTGTTATGGAAGGGTGAAAAGTAAAAAGTAAATTTGTCACGTCACTATCATGTAAACATGATGAAAAGCCTCAAACCCGGTTGGTTTTGCTCCTTAACATAAAATTCTTACATAAAAAATTTCGTAACTTACGCAACGGAAACATAATCCATACAAGTCGACAGTAGAATTCTAAATTGCATGCCCGAAAAAAAAAACATAACTTGTCTGAATAATATAAAATATAACTAGGATGCTAGTCCAAGATGATTAGATTATATGAGCGAAATAAGCCTTCAACCAATACATATACGTCCACAAGCTTCCAAGGCAACCGTCAATTTTAGTAACATAAAACATGTAAAGCATGTGAGACATGTCGGCACATCACATAACTTTATACTATGTAACAAACACAACACTTTAACATACTATGAGCTCTAACATGCACACTATACTTTACGTAGTTATACACCCATTGGCAAGCCACAAAGACACTACCTCTTTATCATTTGGTCACGGTGTTAACTTTATACACCTTATGTGACCTCAACGTTAACTTTAGACATTGTTTGAGACTTCAATGTTAATTTTAAACACTATCGTTAACTTTAGACGCGATAAATCTCCTTTAACCTATATCTATTTCATGTTTGGCTAAGCTTTTCAAAACAACTTATTCGCTTATTGACTTATTAAAAAGCAATAAGTTGTTTTTGTATTTGGCTAAGCCAAAAGTCCTTTTAGAAATGGCTTTTTGCAAAAAAGAAAAAAGGAGGTTTCAAGAAGTCACAATATTGTCTTATTGGTCAGCTTTTAACTTTTCAAACTATAAATTACCAATATACCCCTTCTTTACCCCCTTATATCTAAAAGAATGCCAATTTTAGTCATTTTACATCAATAAGCTAATCTAAACACTTTTTTTAAAAACTCATTTTCCCAAAAGTCCTTTTTCCAAAAGTCTTGTATCTATTTTATATGCATACTATGATGCTTTAAATGCCAATGATCTCTAGATCAAGTGGTGGAGGGATTGCATTTCTCTTGAGAGATGCAGGTTCGACTCCCGCTTGGTGCAGAGTGAGGCACTGGTGTGCAATGATATGAGACCCAGGGAAACCTGGGTTGGATCCTTGAGCCAAACGGGTTTTACCGGTAATTTCACTGTCGTGCCTACATGCGGGTGGGTTACCGGGTTTTCCCCGGAATTGGTGGTGGACTCGGGTTACTATCGGAGTACTCCGTTTGTCCAATGGGTGCCCCGAGAGTGCTCGGGATTGAATTTGTTGGCCGTTAAAAAAAAAAAAAAAAAAAAAAAAAACTATGATGCTTTAAATATCACGCAACCGCTGTAAGTTTGACTGATGGCTTCGCTTTGGCGGCGTTGACTAAACAACATCAACACCTCCATAAATTCTCACACCCCTTCTTCATCACCAAAAATTCACCTCAAATTCACGAAAAATGGACATCAAAACCCTAATTCTATCCCCACCCCCACCTCTCCCTGTATTCTTCACAATGTTCCTAACCATCTACTTACTCGCCCACTTCATCGTCTTCCGTAACTGGACCCCAAAAACCCGACCCGAAGCCGCCAGCTGCTTAATCTCCTTAACCCACGGCACCCCCGCCGCTATACTCGCCGGAATCGCCATTTTTTCCGACCCAAAACACCACTTCGCATCACCCAACACCCGCTTCCAAAACTCCGTACTCGAATACAGCATTGCATACTTCATCATGGACCTTATTCACTACCTAACATTTTACCCAACAGATGTTTTATTCATTGGTCACCATTTAGCAACCCTGTTTGTGTTTGTTACTTGCCGGTACGTTGCGTTCCACGGAGCGTATTCTGTGTTGATTTTGCTAGTCTTGGCCGAGGTTACGAGTTTGTTGCAGAATGTTTGGACGCTTGCGGGGGCGAGAAAAGGGGATTCGGAAGTTGCACGCCAGGTGTTTGATAAAATGTCTGTGTGGTTTTATGGGGTTTATTCGGTTGTTAGAGGGGTTGGGGCGCCTTTGTTTGTTTATAGGATGGTGGGTTTTTATGCTAGTGGCGTTGCGGATAGTGTTGTGCCGAGGTGGCTTTGGGTTTCTTGGGTTTGTGTTGTGGTTGCTGCGATTTCGGTTAGTGTTCTTTGGGTTTCGAATAACTGGGTTGAGTTGTTTAGGGAAAGAGGGGTTAGGGTTGAGAAGGGGAAGAAAGTTAGGTGAGATATTGTGATTTGGGGTGTTTGATGTATCATATTAGTGAGTGTTATATATAAATTGATACTTGATGAAATATTGAAATAAAACTGACTGTTGTTACTCATGGTTCTTTGTAACATGTTTGAATGATCTGTTTTGTTGCTGTTGCTTCTTGAGCTAGTGAATATACTTTATTTCACTCATAGCCGAGCTAGTGGTAGGGTGTTACATACCAAGCGAGAAAACTTAACCAAAAAGACTAGTCTGATGGGTGAGAGAACCCATTTGGTATATAAACCTCACATTAGTTGCCCATATACAACTGATGTGTGACAAGTCTCATACCTTGCGATGGTATTAGTCCTTAACATAGGGTCTAGGTTAGTTCAGATGAGGGTGAACCTTTCATCTATCCCAGCTCCTACCGAGACGCAGTTAAGTGTGCGTAGATGAGACTAATTCCTAGATGGGTGACCTTCTCACCCGGGCAACCAAAACCTAAGCTTTGAGTTCCTTGTGGGCAAAAATCATACAATATTGGTTGGTATGAGGGAGTGGATGTTACATGTAGTCACTTGAACATATAGTACGACATAACCGAAAATGATAATTAACAGAAAAACAATCAAATAAAACCACAAAGAAATAGGGCACCAGCTGTATTGTACAAACAGGGATAGTATATTTAACTTTGCAGAATGATAAGTGCAAAGCAGGCAGCCAAACCCCATCAAGGGTGGTTCTCTATGCTGTTATTTATATGGTTACTTCGCGAAGAGATGATTAACCGAAGAACTTATAATGGCTGGCATTCTTTATAATATTTCGCAACCCTCCAATTGGAGCTAGAATCATCAAACACAGACCGAAAAAGATGCAAATCTGAAATTTAAAATATCTATTTTAGTTTCAATATCATAAAATTATAGAAGTTAAACAAACATCATGGGTTCAAACCTACCCAATTAGTGCACCAAGACAAGCTGAACCTCTTTGGCTTGTGAATGGCAAGCCACATTATGCATGGCAGCTAGCGAGAACAAAGATATTATTAACAAAACAAGATAATATTAAGCTTCTAGGAAATCGGAGAACGCGTATAAGTTATAATCAGTAAATGTATAATGTTAAAAGACATTCTTACAAAATAAGTTGTGGGGGCAAATGCAAAGCCTCCAAAGAATCCAAGGAGTCCTCCAAAGAAAGGGAGGCATATTGCAACAAACATTGTTAATGCTGAACACAAATTAAACAAAGGTCAATGATCCTTATATAAAGATATGTAAGTTCATAAATGTGTTTCCATATAGCCTTATACTTGATTGAGGCTGTTACTAACCTACATAAATAATACGTGTGAAAAAACGCAGAATCCAGCTTGGTTTGAAGTTCAATTGCTTCACCAACAAGGTTTCAATCATGTCAAAAACTGGCATTGCATAAATCTGTAAAAAGACAAAAAAAGTTAATAAAAAAAAACTAGGATAACCCGTTAGGGGAAACTCACTGGACCACCACTACCCTGCTAACTAGTGAATAAATGTTAAAACAATGTAAATCATTAAGCCGGGAGTCTCTATTGGTTGATACCTGATAGCTGCCAATGACATGCTTGACCACAAACATGTTAGCAGCTACAATAAGCCATTTAGGCTTCTCTAATGAAATAAGAATATTATCGTCCACAGCATTTCCAAACATATAGTATCCAATTAAAGCAACCGGAAAATAGCACAATGCAACTACAATATAAGCCACAACCACCCCCCTCCACATGGGTCCCTTAGAAGGCTTCTCGGGTGTCGAAGGGATTGTTGCTTGGATCTCTAGCACAACGTTATGGCCTGCGTATGCAAATGCCACATCACCCAAAGCGTTGAAAAAATTGAAGGTGGTTTCTGATGGGTTCGTTCCTTTGTACCCGTATTGTACATTTTCTTGCAACCCCTTGTGAATAGAAGCCGTCCAGGCAATTGTGGAGTAACTGTTTAGCATAATCACTTTCGTTAGTTGGATAATGCTTGATGATCTTAGATTTATACTAAAGGAATGTTTGGATGTGCGTTTTGAAAGCATGTATATGATATGGAATGTTTGGATGTGCGTTTTGAGTAAAATGCCATTTTCGTCCCTGAGGTTTGGTTAGTTTTGCGACTTTTGTCCAAAGGTTTGTTTTTCCGCATCTAGATCCAAAAGGTCTGAAATCTCGCTATTTTCATCTGGCTCGTTAACTCCATCCATTTTTCTCCGTTAAATAAGGGGTATTTCCGTCTTTTTTGGTTAACTTAAAGGGCAATACGGTTTAATGGATTCGGTCAGGGGTATTTTAAATGCTTGTACATAAAGTGAAAAAGACTAAAGTGCCCTTTAAGTTAACACAAAAGACGAAAATACCCGTGACCTAACGGAGAAAATGGATGGAGTTAACAAGCCGGATGAAAATAGCAAGATTTCAAACCTTTTGGATCCAAATGCGGAAAAACAAACCTTTGGACAAAAGTCGCAAAACTGGCCAAACCTCAAATGTCATTTCATTGTAACCAAATAGAAAAAAAAATTACAAATAATCACTAATCAAAACGAGAGGGATGTCAAAGCTTACCTTAAAGACATCACTGCAGCAACCAATGAAACATAAGATATGGAGTTAAAGTTTGGAAGGTGAGACAGTACAAAATGTACAGAAGCAAAGATCATAATGAAGTAGGTCAATTTGATCTTTGGACAATCTTCATTTTCACAAACAGTATCATGAACCTTTTTTAATGATGTCCCTCCTGTGACCATATAAACTATACACACACTAACTTCACAGATCAATTGTTGAGGAACCACAATATATAAACCGAGTTTTTCACCAAATGCTTCTTGCCCGAGTTCATGGTACCTATCGAACCGTTTTCCAGGTACCATTTCATGCATTTCTACCATCTGCCATAGTGTGTACAATGTTATTACCCATGACAGAATAAGTATTACCACACCTGGTCCCCTGTTTTCAACATCAATATCTCCAGTTAGTATGTTTTAAAGATCTATATTATATTTTTTGTAGTGAAATATTTTTAGTTTTTTTTTTTTTTTTTTAGTTTTTTTTTTAATTTTGTTGGTTTACTACATCCCCTGATCATTCTTTGTTTTAAATATTGTGTTTTACCCAATCTCATTAGTTAGCAGGGTATTGATGGGGTCCGTGAGTTTTCTGATAACAAGTTCTCACGGTTACCAAAAATAAATGTTTGTTTTGACAGTACATGCCCTGATCGAAAATCTTGTATGCTTGACTTGAAACAAGCAGACTGATTTTGTATTTAGTTGGTATTATCTTGATTTTCGATAAAAATATTATTTGGGTTTGTTTGTTATTGCAGAAGTATTACCATCCAAGATTCGACATGGCATACGGAAGACTTAAAACTCCAGCTCCAACCATTGCGGTTACATTGTGGAAAGCGGAATAATACCATTTCGCATGTCTTGATGAAGTAATTGGAAGCCAATCATCTATTGCCTTTTGCTCTGCTGTCCTTTCATCCTGTTATCACATAGTTATGAAGACAATAAAGGTACATGTTATTTTATTAATGACTTTTTTATATATTCTGCTTCGCTAGATTTATGCGTATGCTGGATCTAATTATAGATAGATCTAACACACATCTTTGATAATCTTTTTGTGCATTTGATCTCACAACAATCTATGTAGGTAGATATTTTAATAAAGATACTTAAAACATGATGGAAGAATAGCCTCATAAGAGCCTTACAAAACTGGGTGTATCTTCGGTTTGACTTTTTGGGTCGAAGCTTGACTTCATGTCGTCTGTATATTGAGTTCCCATTCTCTTTGCAACGAAGATGATATCCCGGAAAGATGAAACAGAAAACAGGAGTAGATGTGGTTATTTAAGTGCTAGGTTGCTTGATTAAATCTGTGCATATATGACAATATCTGCCGGCTGAATATTCTGTATTTAGCAGGCCGTGTGTTAAAAAGTCTTAAGGATCTTAATCAAACATGTCTTTGGAAACTACATAAAATGTCTTTTTTCTAAGCGCCAAATGTCGCATACGTATTAACTGGACATGAAAGGGAAAGACGAACGTGATGTTCTATTTTAAAAACATTTGAATTAATATAAGATGCATACAAAGCAAATCTTGCTGTCATATACCACATAAGAGTATAAGACTGCATTGTGTAACATTGGTATAGCTGAAACATCATATCCAGCCAATTCTTAACCTGAGCGACGCCTCTCACATACATGATGTGCGCGCCTCACACCTCACACTTTTTTAAACCAAGTTACCCGTAAATCTGGAAATCCTCCATAACAATAGAAATCCATGTCGATTATCATTATGTTATTAAGCCTGTAGCCATAGTGATTCATAACTGCAAACCAAATGCCACCTAAATTGTGTAATATGTAGGGCTGTAAACGAACCGAACGAACACGAACAAGGCCTTGTTCGTGTTCGTTCGTTAAGGAAATAAATGTGTTCACGAACTGTTCATGAACACTTACCGAACGAGATTTTATGTTCGTGTTCGTTCATTAAGGAAATGAGCGTGTTCGCGAACGGTCCACGGACATAAACGGACACAAATAAATTTGGCGAACGCGACGAAGGATAAACATAGATGGCTCAGAGAGTAGCACTGGAACTTGAATCCCTTATTGTGGAATGGAGGTCGACCGTGTTCGCCGATATAAATAATGAGAAATGAAAGAGAAATGGTGCATAAACAAGGTGAAAGAGGTTTTCCTAGTTTAATTGTTAGGGTAATAAAATAAATAAAAGTTTAATAATATAAAAAATATAGATAAAATATATGAAAGTACAAAAGTATTCAGTTCAAACACAAACATACGAACATAAACAAACGCAAATGAACGAATGTTCACGAACACGTTCACGAACACCTTACCGAACGTTTACGAACACAATCGAACGAACGAGACCTCTATTCATGTTCGTTCATTTAACTAATCGAACGCAATTTCTTGTTCATGTCCGTTCGTTTATTAAACGAACGAACATAAACGAACTTCCCGCCGAACGGTTCACGAACTGTTCGCTGAACGTTCGGTTCGTTTACAGCCCTAGTAATATGGGAATTAGACGAAAATCGGCCGTTTCCCTTATCTGAGGACAAATGGAAACATAAGTAGAACATTTCAGTATTCATATAATAGTTCTATTTAATATATTTAGAGAAGAAACTGTTCAAGACACTGGTTTTATAGTAGAGTTAATTACGTTTTTCGTTCTTGTGGTTTGTCAAAAAATCACTATTTCAGTCCATTAGTTTAAAAATTGCCAAAACAGTCCATGTGGTTTCACTTTCGTAACTATTACAGTCCACCCACACTAACGCCATCCAGTTATTTTGTTAGTTTATTTGTAATGACCATAATGCTCTTGTTATTAAAATTAAAATGAATAAAGAGTTAGTTACGTTTTTCGTCCCTGTGGTTTGTTAAAAATAACCATTACAGTCCATTAGTTCTAAAAATTGCCAAAACAATGGACTGTAATGGTTATTTTTAACAAACCACAGGGACGAAAAACGTAACTAACTCTTTATTTATTTTAGAGTAAATTGCCAAAATCGTCCCTAAGGTTTGGGCATGTTTGCCATTTTCATCCAAAACAACTTTTTTGTACAAGATATTCCTTCACTTTTGAGTTTTTTTTTGGCATTTTCATACAAACATCTTATTTGCTTTATTTTTTCTATCAAACATTTGGATGAAAATGACAAAAAATCCAAATCTCATGGACAGTTTTGGCAAAAAAAATCAGATGTTTGGATGAAAATGGCAAAAAATCCAAAGATGAAGGACTATATGGTACAAAAAAGTTGTTTTGGATGAAAATGGCAAACATGCCCAAACCTCAGGGATGATTTTGGCAATTTACTCTTTAATTTTAATTTTAATAACATGGGCATTATGGTCATTTCAAATAAACTAACAGAATAGTTGGATGGTGTTAGTGAAGGTGAACTGTAATAGTTACGAAAGTGAAACCACAAGGAATGTTTTGGCAATTTTTAAACTAATGGACTGAAATAGTGATTTTTGACAAACCACATGGACGAAAAACGTAATTAACTCAATTTGTTATTGCTTAGTGTCTTTCTGCTACTCAGAATACACATACAGTAAATAGTGAGTCCCTAAATATAGAGAACGAGAATTGAATATCTAAGCTAGATCCCTATTTTGTAGAATGAGATTTAGTGTTAAATTTGATTAAAAACCTGAATGTTGTTTTCTTAAACTACAGAAAACCCTCAATCAGTTACGTTAAAGAGAAACACACTTTAATACCGTAAAGAATTTGGTAGTTTAATATATAGATGAGTACAGGACTTATTGAAATAGAGAATTCAGCCCATTAGTACAATACCTTTTTAAAAAATAGACTACATAAAATTAGGCCTTTTTACAATTTATTGCTAGGCCCTTTACATGAGCCCGTTTACCCAGCCCAATTCAAAATCCAGTCCTCATTTTCTTTTCTCTCGTTCGGTCCAAGTGAGTTGGAAAAAAAGAAAGAAAGAAAGAATAGAAAAAACCCGATTTCAATAACGAACCGGTTATTAACCTAAACTAAAATCATTTCGTAACCAATACATGAAAAACCGGTTTTAATTATAAAACCACGGGTTAGAAACTGGTTTGAGATTACTAAGGTTGTGTAGGCATGTAACGGAATAATTAAAAGGTTCCCATGTCAATGTCACCAAGAGCATTCATATCCATTTCATCAAATCTATCATATAATTCCACTAAAAACAAATACATTTTCTCTCCCATTTCAATTAAATAATATTTTTTATATCTTTATCATTATTTTTTCTCTCTTCCACTCACAACCACTTTCGAAATATATTAAAAAATGATAGGCGGTGAACAGTGCCCCCTCAAAATACAGATGAACAGTAACATTTTCTCTCTCCGCTACTCACAACCACTTACAATCACTTTTTATAATATAAAATTTGATGGACTGGTTGTGAATGTTCTAAATAATGGCTAATTACTAAATTACACAATAATTATGTGTAGCGCCCCACATGCTTGAGCCCCTTTCCCATTAGAGCATGTGTAGTGGCTAGTGGGGCATTATGATAATGTCCCCCATATGAAGGTCATGTGACATGTGACATCAAGGCACTCCCTTCAAGATTAAGCCTCTCAGTTTTCTTTACTGGCGTTTTCACAATCACGCCAACACCAATTTTCTGAAGATCACGCCTAGGAGGCGGTGTACAGGGCGTGATCTTTGCCACTTCACGCCCAATCACATTAACCACTACACACGGTCTTAATGTGGTAACGCCCAAAATGGCTTTTGATCATTAGCGTCCCGCGATACCACCATGCTTATTTGGTATAAAAATATTAACCCATTACGCATGGTCTAATCAAAAACCGGTTAGACTAAGGGGCTGTTTGGTAGCCTCTGAATGGTCATTAAGAGGCTACCTCTTAATGGAACCATTAAGAATTTTACCAATGAGAATGTAAAAGAATGTGACATGTGATGATTTACCATTCAGATGTTACCTCTTATCCATTTACATCTTATTCATTCAGAGGTTTTAAACCATTAAGAGGTAGCATCTGAATTGGTATTAAGAGACTACCAAACAACCGCTAAACCAGTTTTTTAACAGGTTAAAAACCGGTAAACGGTTTTTTAATGTTAGAACCGGTTTAACGGGTTCTTAGACTTATCACGCAATAGTATTCGGTGAATTCAGTTCAAGCAGATGTTCGAAATCATGAACAATTCTAGCTTTAAATCGCACTCAAATAAAATCGCGTGAATCACATAACTCGCAGGTTCTATTATTTTTTGCTGCTACTTTAGCTATTGTTTCTGATCGTCATCAAATAACGAGTCTACTCTGTAGAATTTCAGTGAATTTTGGAATGCAAGATGTGATTTGAAGAAGACAATGAGAGTATACTGTTCATGCAACCTTTAGGGTTTATCTGGAGATTTTATGAGGTAAGAGACACAATTTCAGCTTTAATTATAGTGATTTATAGTTGTCTTGTTTGTATGTTGTTTGATTAATCTGTTTTAATGTTTAAACTATTTGAGTACAGCGTTAGGTTATTACTAGGGTTGAACAAAGAAAATATTCAAAATTTAGGAATTATGAAACTGTATTTTGAGATATTTACAAAAATAAGATATAGACTACAAATGAGTGATACAAGATAAGCGGAGAAAAGAATCTTTGGGCTTATAAAATTATGACACGTGACACAACTAGCTACTTATTTATTTATTTTTGTTTTTTGAACGACCTACGAATACCCGATCACCCCGGTAAACCCAATGGCAAAAGGCCACCCACGCCCACGAACGCTATGACACACAATAACTTTGAACATAAAAAATATATATATAGATAACAAGGCTGAGGTTTCTGCTGGTTTTTTCTTTGGCGCCACTTTACTTCCTTATGAACCCTCTTTTCGACTGCGATTCCCGAATAACTTTTAATATCATCATGAGCCAAATAAAAGATATATGGGCACATAGCTACTAAAAAAACAATGGAAAAACATAGGGTACTATAATATTCTTAGTAAGCTACTAAACAATTTATTGGTGAAAACGTATAACAGGGACAGATAACACACCATACAGACACACAGGCGTTGAGCCATTTAACTTATATTCAGGCTAAATCCTACACACGAATGCACGTCTCGACACTTATGAGAAAAACTCATAGTTTTTGGCTTGAACAATGATTGATCTTAACCCGCCAATAGGTGAAACAATCATCAAAGCAACTCCAAGTATAATACAGATCTGAAATTCACAAATTGTCGTTAAGAAGTGACTAAAATGTACCAAAAAAATATTTAAATTTTAGATGATAGAATAGTTTTATACCCAATTAGTAAACCAAGACAAGCTCCACTTTTTCGGTTTAACTATGGACAGCCACATTACACAAGGCAACTGAACGAAAAAGAACAAAGTTAGAACCGTAAATCAGGTGTTTATGTAGAGAGTATTAGGAAAAGATGACGTTGCTTACAAAGTATGTTGTCGGCGCGAATGCAAAACCTCCAAAAAATGCAAGTAGTCCACTGAAGAATGGGAAGCAAATGCCTACGAACATCGTTAATGCTGCAGCCAAACAAAGAAATTAATAGGTTGCGTAATCCCCTACAAATCATAACTAATTATCGGGATGTATAATCTAGCTTGCTTACCAACATATATATTCCTCGTGATAAACCGAAGCATGAAACTAGGGGTAAACTTCAACTTCTTCACCAACAGTGTTTCAATCATGTCGAAGACCGGCATTGCATAGACCTACAGGGCAAAGAATAATATTTCAGATAATATTAATAATAGTAAAATGCCATTTTCGTCCCTGAGGTTTGGTCAGTTTTACGACTTTCGTCCAAAGGTTTGTTTTTCCGCATCTGAATCCAAAAGGTTTGAAATCTTGCCGTTAACTCCATCCATTTTTTCCGTTAAGACATGGGTATTTCCGTCC
This sequence comes from Helianthus tuberosus, assembly GCA_030545235.1. Taxonomy (NCBI): domain Eukaryota; kingdom Viridiplantae; phylum Streptophyta; class Magnoliopsida; order Asterales; family Asteraceae; genus Helianthus; species Helianthus tuberosus. The sequence goes on from CM060436.1 coordinate 38,386,058, forward strand.
TTTTTGTTAACTTAAAGGGTAATTCGGTTTTTTTCACTTTATGTGCAAGCATTTAGCATAATGTACAAGTATTCAAAAGACCGAATTGCCCTTTAAGTTAACAAAAAAAGACGAAGATACCCCTGACTTAATGGAGAAAAATGGGTGGAGTTAACGAGCCGGATGAAAATGGCAAGATTTCAAACCTTTTGGTTCCAAATGCCGAAAAACAAACCTTTGGATGAAAGTCACAAAACTGGCCAAACCTCAGGGATGAAAATGGCATTTTACTCTATTAATAATGACGTATAAACTTCACCGGTAGAGTTAATTACTCACCTGGTAACTACCGATAACGTGAACCACAACGAACAGATTAGCCATGGCGATTAGCCATGTTGGCTTATTTAAACTAATAAGAATATTGTCCGAAACTGCGTTTCCGTACATCCAGTAGCCAATAAGAGCAACCGGGAAATAGCATAATGCAACGACTATATACGCAACGACCACACCTTTCCACATGGGACCCTTTGACGGCTTTTCCGGAGTTGATGGTATTGTGGCTTGGATTTCCAACACCACGTTGTGACCCGCGTACGCAAATGCCACATCACCCAGTGCACTAAAGAAGTTGAACACGGTGCCAGCTGTGCTCTTAGGTTTGTACCCGTATTGTACGTCTGGTTGTACACCCTTTTTTATGGCGGCCGACCATGCAATAGTGGAGTAACTGAGAGACATGACGGCTGCGGCCAACGAGATTCCCGAGATCGAATTGAAATTTGGGAGATGTGATAGAACAAAATGCACAGAAGCAAAGATCATAATAAAGTATGTAAGTTTGATGTCTTTGCAGTTTTCGTCGCAAACTAAATCATGAAATTTCTGCAATGATAGTCCTCCAGTGACCATATAAACAATGTTTAGACTAACTTCTACAATCAACTGTTGTGGAACAACGATATAAAGACCGAGTTTTTCCCCGAACGCTTGCTGCCCGAGCTCATGGTACCTGTCGAATCGTTTCCCGGGTACAATTTCGTGCATCTCGACCATTTGCCATAACGTGTATAGCGTTATAATCCATGATATTATTAAAACCGTAACACCGGGACCCCTGAAATTTTATAGTTATGGTTTTATACATTATAATGGAAAAGTGATGCTAAAAGGAAGGAAACCAACCATCCGAGTTCCGACATTGCGTACGGGAGACTTAGAACACCGGCTCCGACCATTGCGGTGACGTTGTGGAAGGCAGAGTACCACCATTTTGCGTTTCTGGATGAGGTGATCGGAAGCCAGGCGTCGATGGCTTTCTCCTTTTCAGTTTTGTCGTCAACCTGTTTATATTACCGTTAGATATTCAGTTATACCTGGTTTCAGGTCTGACCGGCCGGTCTGATCTGGTTCTCTGAACAATGTCTTTAGCATTAGGGGTCATCGGTTGGTTTTGTGGACATTCGTTTTTACCTTTTTGGAACCTTGACGGCTTTTTCCTTCAAACCAAACCGACCAATTTAGTTTGCGGATCCGTCAAAAAACCGTCTGGTATCAAACTGGAGCAACTGATTGCTTAAGCCTAGCTATATAACAATACCAAGGAAACGTTACAATATCACATAGCATTAAAAGTTTCTCTGTAGTTTTATAAATTATTTTTCTTTTCGTATACATGTTATTTTTCTTTGAAAAGCTATATTATAATGCTATAAAATCCTAGAACTTGTTTGACTTGTATGGATGAATGGGTTACACAGGTAGAGTTAATGTTACAGGTTTTAAGTGTGCCCCTGAACCCTGTAGGAAACCATCCACATGAGGGTGGTGAAGGGAGGGCCCGAATTGGTAGAAAAAACCTACAATCCCTTGGAGTTATTATACACTTGGAAAAATAGGTAGAAAAGGGGAAATTTGATTCTTCGTCGCCGTAGCAAGTAGGAGAGAAAATAGAATTCCTTTCTTCGTCTTTACAAAATAAAAAAGGAGGAAGTTGTGACATGTTCAATAAAAAAATCCTTTTGTAGCCAATGATTTATTAAAAAAATAGATACCCTTGAGTCAAAAAAAATATAATAATTTGGGAAAACGACGGGAATTGAACACGTGCATGGTGTATTCGCAACAACTTCCTTGATCCACTTGGCTACATCTGCCGCTCTGCTATAATCTAGTATCAGGTTAGAGTTTCTAACCGATCAAATTATCACCCTTATAACCAATCAACTCAACATCAAATTAACACGAAAACATGTAAAAAAAGATAACAAGGCCAAGTAGAACCATTATAGCCATGAGAAATAAGATGACAACTCTAAACATATAAATACATCAAGAAAACGACAAGCATGTTATTCAAGTTAACTTTTGAGTATAACGAGTTATCGACATGGTAAACTCTGACACTATTTTTTATACAAAAGTAGATGATTACTAGTAAGGAGAAGGAGGAGATACCTTGTCGTTATATTGTTGATTTTGTGTGTCCATGGTACTATCGTTAACTATTACGACACCAAAGCTTGATAAACCGACTAGTAGCAAACAGATGACTGATCGAAGGGATTGTGATATGAGATTTGGGTTGGTACTTAGATGTATATTTATAGACAGAGATTAAGCTATCTTTCAAACACGTAAGTCAATAACTTAGCTTGGTCAACTTTATCAAGTTTAAGAATCCAATCACAATTATAAGTGTCACAATTAGATAACTTATTTTATCAATAAAAAAATTATATGGTCATATTAGTTATTATTATATTTTTAGTTAAATTGTAAAAAAATCCAGCTAATAAACTCTGTTGCAGTCATTGTTGTAGCTGAAATAAACTCACTTGCAGATGTTTCTTTTGTTTAACATCATATCCATCCAATTCATAACCTGCCCAAATATACATATTTAGCTATAAATGGAAACTTTTAAGTTAAATTTAGGGAATTATGTAAACTAAACCCCCCCCCCCCCCCCCCCCCCCCCCCCGAGTAGGTTGGATTAGCTTCCTAAAGTGGAAGAAGTCAGAACTCATAAGTATGTTGCTAAGTTGAGGGTATATTTGGTTTAAAAATACAGATTTGAGACAATGGGGTTTCTACAATCTTGTTTTAAGAGGCGCGCTAGTTGGAAAACACCTAATGTACTTCTAGGTCAAATTTAGGGTCTGGAGGAGGCTGATATGTAAAACAAGCCAAAGAGATGAAAAATTATGAAAGATTTGTTTGATATAAAGGTTGATATGTAAAACAATTGATAGACGGAGCTTATGGTCGTAAATAAAACTTATTTGGTTGTACATAGAGCAATGCTTGACTCTCGTGCCTCACGCTTTTTTAAACCATGTTACCTGTAAAGTCAAAAGTCCTCGATACTTTTACAAAACCAATATCGATCCTCATTATGTTATTAAGCCTATACCCATAGTGATTCCTAACTGCAAAACAAACGCCACCTAAGTTGCGTAATATGTGAATTGAAGAAAAATAGGTTCTTGGTGTCTCTTCTGAAGACAGTGGAAATATAACTAAAACATTTCACAATAAAAATAATGACCATAGTTAAAATATTTAGACAAGAAGCTGATCAAGACACTAGCTTTATATCATAGTATACAGGTAGCAAATATAAACTTTAGGGTACAATTCAGTAATTCACATCTACAAATACAAGTAGAAGTATTTTTAAATATATGCACACACAATAACACTTCAAATATGAAAAAAAAAATATAGATAAAAAAGCTGAAATGCTTGCTGGTATTTTCTTTGGCGCCACTTTCTTCCTTATGAACACTCTTTTCAACAGTAACCATTCCCGAATAGCTTTTGGTATCATCATGAACCTTTTCACTTATATTCAGGCTAAATCCTACACACGAACACACAGCTTGATGCTTATGAGAAAAACTTGTAGGTTTTGGCTTGAATAATGATCGATCTTAACCCGCCAATAGGTGATACAATCATCAAAGCAACTCCAAGTATAATACAGATCTGAAATTCATGAAGTGACGTTAATAAGTGATCAAAATGTACCAAAAATGTTTCTTTTGGATGTTAGATGATAATAGTTACATACCCAGTTAGTAAACCAAGACAAGCTCCACTTTTTGGGTTTGACTATGGACAACCACATTATGCAAGGCAACTGAACGAAAAAGAACAAGATTAGAACCGTAAATCGGGTGTTTATGTAGAGAGTATTGGGAAAAGATGAAGATGCTTACGAAGTATGTTGTCGGGGCGAATGCAAAACCTCCAAAGAATCCAAGTAGCCCACCGAAGAACGGGAAGCAAATGGCTATGAACATTGTTAATGCTGCAACCAAACAAAGAAAGTTAATAGGTTGCTTAACCCTACATAAATAGATGTGGCAATCTTAATGTGCTTATTAACAAAATGGTCGATTAGGATTGTGTTTTATCTCACACGCGTCAGATGGGAACATGTCAAAGGATTTAAAAGTCTGCTTTTTTGCATAGAACCTCCTAAATTGTTTTATCTAAAAATTTAAATGGATCGTTCGTGGGCCGACCATACTAATCAAGCCCGACCCAAAACTAAAAAGGACCCGTTTCAAGGCAAATTTGTTTTGACAAGTTATCCAACTCACCCATCTCGCCACCTCTACACAAATCATCAACTAATTATCGGTCTGTATAATCTAGTTTGCTTACCAACATATATATTCCTCGTGATAAACCGCAGCATGAAACTAGGGGTAAAGTTCAACTTCTTTACCAATACGGTTTCAATCATGTCAAAGACCGGCATTGCATAGATCTACATAGAAAGGATAATATTTAAGATAATATTAAACAAGGATAATGACCGTATAAACTAAACCTCGCCGGTAAAGTTAACAATATCTCACCTGGTAACTACCGATAACGTGAACCACAACGAACATATTAGCCATGGCAATTAGCCAGGTGGGCTTATTTAAACTAATAAGTATATTATCTGAAACTGAGTTTCCATACGTCCAGTAGCCGATAAGAGCAACCGGGAAATAGCATAAGGCAACGACTATATATGCAACAATCACACCTTTCCACATAGGACCCTTTGATGGCTTTTCTGGGGTTGATGGTATTGTGGCTTGGATTTCCAACACCACGTTGTGACCCGCATATGCGAATGCCACATCACCCAGTGCACTAAAGAAGTTGAACACAGTGCCAATTGTGCTCTTAGCTTTGTAACCGTATTCTACGTTTGGTTGTACGCCCTTTTTCACAGACGCTGACCACGCAATAGTAGAGTAACTGCATTGTGAGAATAGTGTTAGGAATTAGAGGTTGTTTGGAAGACTCGGTTTCGACGGCTATAAAAAAGTTTATAATGGTTTTGATATACAAAAGGTGTATGATGTAACCCAAAAAATAAAGTCGTGTTTTACATCGATTGGAAACTATAAAACCAATACCGGTTCCGATAACACCGATACTAGTACTTGATATTGTTCGGTTGGTACCGGCTTGGTTCCTTACTATACCACTGTTTCGAATACAACTCCGTCTTTTATAGAATTTATATCCGAATGTCGAAAAAAATTAAACACAAAAGCGTATTTAGAGGGTGAAAAGTGAAAACCATACGTTGCGGCGGGGATGTTAAAGTTTGTAAGGCCCAGTTTTGTCGACTATATAAAAAAGTTTATTTACAATGATTTTAGTACACAATACTTGTATGATGTAGCTCAAAAAATAAAGTTGTTTTTACATCAACCAAAACCATATTTAGGCGGCGTTTGGGAGTACCTGAGAGACATGACGGCTGCAGCCAACGAGACTCCGGATATGGAATTGAAATTCGGGAGATGTGACAGAACAAAATGCACGGAAGCAAAGATCATAATGAAATAGGTAAGCTTGATGTCTTTACAGTTATCGCCGCACACTAGTTCATGAAATTTGTGCAATGATTTTCCTCCAGTGACCATGTAAACAATGTTTACACTAACTTCTACAATCAACTGTTGTGGAACAACGATGTAGAGACCGAGTTTTTCCCCGAAAGCATGCTGCCCGAGCTCGTGGTACCTGTCAAATCGTTTCCCCGGTACCATTTCGTGCATCTCGACCATTTGCCATAATGTGTATAGAGTTACAATCCATGATATAACTAGAACTGTAACACCGGGACCCCTGAAATTTGTATAGTTTGGTTTAGTGTTTTACGCGTAATAATGAAAAAATGATGCTAAAATAAGGAAAACTGACCATCCAAGATTCGACATTGCGTAAGGGAGGCTTAGAACACCGGCTCCAACCATGGCGGTAACGTTGTGGAAGGCGGAGTACCACCATTTTGCGTTTCTGGATGAGGTAATCGGAAGCCAGGCGTCGATGGCTTTCTCCTTCTCAGTTCTATTGTCAACCTGTTTATATATAACACCATCAGAAACTCAGTTATGTACTTGGTTCCTAGTCCGACCGATCTAGTTTTGAGAACAGTGTTCTTAGCATTAGCAGCAGAGCCGGCTCAAAATATTATTGGTCCAAAGCGGTTAACAAAATTAGGGCGTTTTCATTGAAAAAGAAAAAAAAAATGTTTTTAGGAATTTGAGGCCTTAGTGAAGTGGGGGCCCAAAGCGCTAGTTTAATTTCACTCCCCCTTAAGCCGGCCCTTAAGGGTGTTCGGTATGGTTCAAATTAATAAAACAGGCCGATTCGATCATCGTTGGTTTTACAAGCACTCTTTACATTTTGAACTGGCGGTTTTCTCTTTCAAAACCGATCGAGTGATTTTATTTGTGGATTTGTTTAAAAAACTGTCTGATAACTGGACTGGTTTGTTCGCTTAATCTTATTCTTAGTTATATAACAAAACCTAGGTCTGGCAATAGATATCTGAATAAGACACGATGAGACATGTTTAATGAAAAAGTACACAATATGATTTTTTACTTTTTTAAAAATAAATAAAATTATGAGGTTAGAATCCATCATTTCTTTTTCTTGGTACATAAAACATAAAACTGTGTTATAGACATGAGATATCAAGTAGTTAAACGAGTTGTATTCATATTTAATACTTGTGTTATACCCGTCGTCAGTGACCTGTTAAACCCGATAAGACACGATTTGTCAGTCCTAACAAAACCAATAATAAAACAAGAAAGTATTACATTATTACATGGTATTAAAAGTTTCCTAAGTACTGGTGTAATTTTTTATCTTTTTGCTTGACGTTACCTTTTCTTTAAAAGTTTGTACATGTCAATATGTTCTTGGTGGATCTAAAAGTTGCGTGTGAGCGGATCAACCAAACATGTGCCAAAAGTAACCAAACAATGAAACCAAAGTACCAAACCGTAACTACTGTTTGGTCTGTTTCGGTTTCAATCCTTGATAGTTGATATATTGGTTTTGGTTTATAGAGACTAAAAACCGTTTTTAATGGTTTGATTTTTGTTTAAATTAAAAACCGTCTAAATCGATGCGAGTGTCTTTGATTACTGTTTAAACTAAATCGATGCGAGGGTGTTTGATTACTATTTAAACTAACGGTCTAAATAAATCGATGTGAGTGTGTTTGCACCTTTCGAGATAGTTTTGTGTGTTTGTTTTATAATAGCGATACCAAATTTTGGTGGGGCGTATCTTTCTATCGTCTAAAGCTTTTATTTTCCATAGAAAATAATTCCTCGAGTTTCATTAAGTTTCATTAAACATGACTGTCTGTTAACCCGTTGAACTGGTGTACTACAACCTTTTTATAACCAATCAACTCGTTTGACTTGTTTAGGTGAATGGGATCACGGGTAAAGTTCAGGTTACAACTTTTAAGTGTGCTCATGTAAGACTAAGCGGTATGGGGGCCGGCTGAGGCCCGGTGCCAGTCTCCCACACCGCCCCCCACAGGCCCGGCTCGTCCTTTCCGTCACCCAGCAGCCGAACTCGACGGGGCTCTTCTCATCTCTCCTAACACACACACATCTATACATACATACATATATATATATAAAGGAGTTCATCCCCCATCCCCTCCAAGCCGAGCCTACGTGGCGCTGACGTGGCGACCCATCCCCTTGGGGATGGGGCTCTCCATACCCACTAGTCTAAGAGTACATGTATTTGACATGAATAAACTTATAAACATATGGGCATCGTGTACATTTTCAACCCATCAATCGAAAAAGACTGTTACCCTTGAAACCAACCTACCCATTTTCAAATTAAAATAATAGGAAAATACGTAAATAAAGATAACAAGGCCAAATGAAACCAGAATGTTGTGTGTAGTGGGTTGCCTGGCATGCTAGCCCATAGGGGCGCCACACTGCCCCAAAGAGGCGTCATAGGGGCCTTTAACGGCTCGGGCGTGAGTGTGGCAACGAGCATGAGTCCTAAATGTGTGGATATGCATTTGAAGTTGATTTTTGGGGCCAATGAAAATAAAACGAGGGTGGGTCATGGGACGTTGCCGCATAACACACACTCTAATTAATAGCTATAAGAATTAAGATGACAACTCAAAACATATAAACATCAAGAAAAAGAAACCAAGTTTTTCATTTTGACTTATGAGTATAACGAGTTGTCGATATGGTAAACTCGACACTAGTTTATATACAAAAATAGATGGCTACTGAGGAGGAGGAGGTACCTTGTCGTTGTATTGATGATTCTGCGTGTCCATGGTGCTATCGTTAACCATTATGACACAAAAATACGATAAACCGACGATTAGCAAATGGACAACTGATCGAAGGGGTTGTGATCTGAGATTTGGGTTGGTGTCTAGATGTGTACTTATAGACAAAGAGATGAGGCCATCTTTCACACATGAAAGTCAACAGAGGTTGCCGTATCCACGAAACCATTGTTAAGATACATCATGTGCTTTGCTGGGTCAACTCTCTCAAGTCTAAGAATCCAATCACATTCATCGATGTAATAAATATATATAAATAGTTTTATTAATTAAAAACAATTATATGATCATGGAGGTTATATACTTATATTTTATAATTTAATTGTAAAAAAAACAATTACTATATTATCATGGAGGTTATATACTTATATTTTAATTTAATTGTAAAAAAATCTAATGGTGATTAAGTTTGTCGTTTACTGTAAAATAAATTAATATCAACTGACATTTAAATATTACATATGTTTATTAAGGGCTAAGATTAAATGAAGTAATCTTGACAATCTATTTATTTAATCAAGAGCTAAGATTAAATGAATGAAATTGAAGGAAAAAATTGGAGGCGTGTGGGTTTGTTAGGGACATTCTAGTCAATCCAACACAATAGTTTCTCTCTCCTCCAATTTCCCCTCAATTTTTTAAACGTTAATAACTCTTTCATACGACATTATTTTTTTATAAAAATTACACCAAAAAAACGAGTGTTTTTTAATTTTAAAACGAGTATACAATTGCTATATTTTCGAAAAAAAATCGAAAACCTAGTTGGGTAAAACGCAATGGAAAAAAACTCAGTTGCATAAAACGCAATGGAAAAAAAAACCTAAAAAATGACATTTTTCTAAAACGCAATACACAAAAAACACAAATAAATGTTTTATTTGTAAAACGCAATAGCTAGAAAACACAAAGAAATGTCTTATTTCTAAAACGCAATAGCCTAAAAACACAAAAAAAAATGTACTTTCTAAAACGCAATGGACTGAAAACACATAAAAATGTGTTTTACCTAAAACGCAATGCACCAGAAACACAAAGAAATGTCTTATTTCTAAAACGCAATAGCCAGAAAACACTTAAAAATGTCTTTTTCTAAAACGCAATGGACTGAAAACACCTAAAACTGTGTTTTACCTAAAACGCAATGGCCAGAAAACACTTCAAAAATCTGTTTTTCTAAAACGCAATAGACAAAAAACACATAAAAAAGCCTTATTTCTAAAACGCAATGGCCTAAAAACACAAAATAAAGTGTTCTCTCTAAAACGCAATGGACTGAAAACACCTAAAAATGTGTTTTACCTAAAACGCAATGATTAAAAACACTTCAAAAATGTGTTTTTCTAAAACGCAATGGCTAGAAAACACATAAAAATGTCTTAGTTCTAAAACGCAATGGCCAGAAAACACTTCAAAAATGTGCTTTACCTACGAATTTTTGTCTTCGAAATGAGGCAATTTCTGGAAAAATAAATTTTCTGATGCATTTTTATTAAAGCAGTTTAATCCAAAAAAAATTCCCAAGCTCGACCCCAGCCAGGGGCTTTGCCCCTTGGACCCGCCAGGGGCTGCCGCCTCTTGGACCCTGCTCCCAGGGGCGCTGCCCCCGGACTCCCGCCAAGATCGTAAAACGCAATGACTAGATTCAAAAACCCAGATCGTAAAAATGCGATTCAAAATTTTTTTACATAGATTTCTTCATATTTCTTCACCGATTGACGAAATTTGAATGTTAGAAACACTTATCAGCGATCGAATCAAACGAATTGAGTGATTCGCTTCAAAATCACAGGGAAAAAACGAGATTTTGTATAAAATTAAACTGGGTTGCTTCAAAAAAGTTGAAGAACACGTTGATCGGGTGTTTGAAACATTGAATTGTGACGAAAATCGCACTATAATGTAGTGATTATTGAGATAGAAAGTGAAGAAATGGTTGAAGATGGTGGGTTTTGAAAATGGTGGGTTTTGAAGTTACTGGAGAGAAGAAGGAAGAAGAAAGGATACGATTGACTAAAATACACTTTCTCTTTATTTTAAATTTTACCACATGTCATAATTCTATTGCTTCCTATCCTTCCTAGCCAAAATAAACTTCATCCCCACCCTGTTTATTAAATTGATCGTTTTTTACTCCATTTGAATAAAACTTTTTCTTTATTTTAGTAGTAATATTATTATAGTATTTTAATGTAGAACTTAAGTTGATACTTTTTATTCAATTTGGTATTTAATATATTGGTTTGATGCTTAATATTTTGGTTTGGTATTGAATATTTTAACTTAATATTTCAAAGTACGTTTAATATTATTTACTATTCTAAAATACTAGTTATTATTTTAATGTTATTTATGTGCATCCTTAATAATCCAATAATAATATGTGACGTCATAACATGTAGGAACAAAAATGTTTCTACGTCAATTAGCAAATATCAAATATCAAGTGTTGGATGATGAATATGGACAGGAGAATAAATGTAGCGGCCCTAAGACCATCCCCATTTATGACCTTTTTAATAGGTTGATCATGGGTTTATTTTAAAAATAAAGAAAAAATCAAATTTTCTTCATGAAGGGGCATGGTTCTAAATCCGTGCCAACTAATCAGATTGCGGGCAGGATCATACTCTTATCAGACTAATTTGGTAGCTTTCTCAGTCTCACGCCGGCTAATCAAGTGTAACCTAGGCCGCGCGCGAAGGCAGGGCCAACTCAGGACCAAAATTGACACTTAGCTCCTTGGATGAAAACCCTAACTTCCTGGACCTTGCGCCGGCTACACGGGTTATCTCCAGTGGTCGCGCAGAAGAAAGAAGCGCATGTAAACCTAGGACAAGTACCAAAGGTACAAGTGGCAGAGCAGCGGACCAATGGGCGTCCAACATGCTGTATCCGATCATGCTGTACGATTAACAATCGTACAGGAGACAAGAATGTACACAAGGACACACACGTGACACCAATCAGCATGCGCCGACCACTGCTCCACGATCTCTACTTAGCTGCTGATGACAGTCCAGACAACAAGGGTGACTATCAGGACACTTGGATCCATTCAGCGTGCGCCAGCTATTCTTTCGCCTAGAAGCACCAACGGTCGTGGTAGAGGAGACATAATGGATATTCCTTGTTGTCGACTACAGGCCCAAGGCCCATCAGCCCATCTCCTTGACAAACCACTCCGGCTATAAATAGTGAACTTCACCTCCAGGTTTAAGGATCGCTCTCTTGCTCTCTCACTTTAATCACACACTATTATCCTCAAAGCATATACTTATTCTCATGCCGGATGGTGGTTACGAGGAGAACCCTCCTATTCCCCTCCTCGTAACGAGCTTAACGGTGTGTTTAGTGTTTTGCAGGATCACCATCACGAGAGCTTGGACGAGACAAGAAGATTAACCTTATTTGTCGAGACACAAACCACAAACTAATTACCAGATTAGTTTGGTGTTTCTTCACTTCACAACCTAATCGCTCAAGCAACCCTTGCAAGAGGTTGCCATGTTCTTTTGCCACTTGTCAAGATTGGATTGATTTCATCTTCCAATTTTCTTTTTCATTTTATCTCTTAATTTGCAATTGCTCCAGTAATTTAATAACTCAAATAATTTATAATGTATAAACTTAATAAAAAAACTAAATACACCGTATTTCTTAAAAGAAATTGTCAACATTACGAAAGAAACTTTATTAAAAATGGAGTTCGTTCGAAAAAAATACATATTCTAGTATATTATATATATTGACGGTTTAACTTTTTAATTTTTATATTAAAAATAAATAAATTTTAATTGTTTGAAATAAAATAACCGTTTCTAATATTATTATTTATAATGCAATAAAAAATAACCATGTGTTACATTTATTTAATAAAAATTTAGGCTGAGTTGGGTTGTGAAGGTGTGTCAAAAATTGACTTGGGTTGGGCTGTATATGTGGAAGAGATAGAAATTAGTTTTTTATTAAAAGTTGAGTTAAGTTAGGTTGTGAATAAGGCTAAAGGGTGTGAGGGTTATGGTTGGGACATGATTTGCCACCTAGGAACATGAATGGAAGGCTACACCACCCCCTTGCTTGATCCACCATGGTTTGCATGGATTAAACCATGGCAACCATGGTCCTCCTTTCCATTTTTCAATAAATCATTTCGTTTTTTCTTTAGACAAAATTAAATTAAAATAAATAAGGGGCTAGTGGTTTGGGTTATGACCACACCCTTAGGGTAGTGATTTTGGATGGTGGATTAGAGGTGGGTTACATGGCACTGACGTGCAGGGTCATGATGGTCATGAGGGTCATGACCACACCCTATAGCCTAAGTAGGGGCGTAGGTTAGTAGGTGCCCGGGGGTGCACCCGCCCCCTCCTATGTTTCGGTTAGAAATGATAAATTTCGATTTTCCGTCCGAAAATTTTAAAATTATATAGGATCGTCCCTACAATTATTTTGCCTAAATATTTATACAATATATAAATCAAAGTAAAGTTTGCTACCACTTTAAATCTTAAAGTTCGTCGGGCTGAGTTGTGATTCTTCGTCCATGTTTCATTTATCTCGTACCATTATATGTACATATTGGTCTTTTGTTTGTTAAACAATATTTAGTTTTTTACATGTAAGAAGAGGTCTTTTAAATGAATGATTTTTTTTAGTTTTATTTGGAACTATTATCATTTGACCCGACCTGAATCGAATAGCCGGTCTGACCCAAAATATAACGATAGGAAAAAAATTGGATCCCATAACTTTACGCCCCCTTGAAACTTTTTGTCAATCTCCGCCACTGTGGGATAGTATTTTAATGTAGAAACTTAAGTTGATACTTTATATTTCAATTCAGTATTGAATATATTGGTTTGATGTTTAACTTAATATTTCAAAGTACGTTTAATATTATTTACTAGTTATTATTTTAATGTTAATTACGTGTGTCCTGAATAATCCAATAATAATATGTGACGTCATGGGAACAAAATGTTTCTATGTCAATTAGCAATATCAAGTATCAAGTGTCGGATGATGAATATGGACAGGAGAATAAATGTAGCGGCCCTAATGGTTTAGAACGTTACTTTCCATCAATATGTGAACATTGACAATTCATTTTTAAGAAGACTCAAGCTACACCTTAAAATAATTATTAGAACCATATACATGTTGGATTCGGGAGCTTGAGTATCTTGAAAGATTCACATTTGTTACGAGTCCGATGCTATTAAAAATTTTCAAAATATACTTGAAACACTTGTTAAAAGTTCTAAGACTAGATACCGTACAACCTAAGAATGACCAAAACAGTCGATTGATAGGAGCGACCACGCTAGAATGGTTGTTCAAGCCACAAATATCCATTGTTTCATGAGACAGAGCCATGATGCACCACCATTCAACCAGGGTTATATGTTTATGAGATTTCAGATATCCTGTGCGATTAGTAAAAATCAACCCACAAATAGATATATGAAAAAAAAAGAGCCCCAACAAAGGGGAGAAAAAGTGAAGTTGCCAAGTTTAGATCACATGACCTCACATATATTGTAAAGAGGGTCTTCTTCTATTCATAATTTTGTGTTTAGATGTGGATATAAAAATATATTAGTAGAATGATTGTTTATTAGGAGTTCTGTAATTATTTATAGTTCTGAAATGATACTTACCCTCTATATATATACACACATAATGTTTGTGTGAGTGATATTCAATGAAGAACTGCAAAAAAGTAGGAAAACTTAATTTTTACTTGATCTTTTAGGAGTTTTTATATACAAACACATGTAGAACAATACACTTAAATAAAAAGTTCAAAAAATTACCAAAGTTAATTTTTTTTTTTATTTGAAGGTCTTCTTCATGTGTTTTGCAAATTTTTCGTTTTACGTCTAGGTTTAAATTTTGCGAGCTAACACATTGCAATGTGTTATTTTTCTTCCGTTTAATGGCCCCGTCTCAATGCATGGGTCCTAGGTCTACTTAGTTATTATTTTATATGTTTTACGTTTCGGGCTAATTTTTTCGTGTTAACATGCCGTAACGAGCGTGTGTGGTTCAACGTTTTTATGTTTAGTTTCCGTTCGATTTGAAGATCTCGTCGCAACACTCAATTCCTAACTACTAGTTAAGAAAACAAAAGTTACTAATAAAAAATTCGGGCTCGTCAAACCCAAAAGCATTTCATCTTCTTTATCCTTGTCCTTGCCGCCATATTCGGCAACCACCACCGTTGCACCTTGTAGCTTCTAAACACTACTTCGATGAGTCCACCTCAAACCGCCCCCTTAAAGACCATTGTCGGCGATCCAATCTTACTAACATATCTAAGCAGGGCTCATAATAAAATCGGCCCCTTTTCGTCAGAAAAAAAAAATCCTTTCAATTCTATGTTTCATATCATCTATGTGTATGCATAATTATAGACTAAACTCCCCCAACACTAATAATCTTAAAGCCGAATTTACCTACATATATATTAAGTTCTTTTAGCACTTGAGGGTCTGGCACGGGACGAGGGTAGTTCCTGGAGTGTTGCTCGATGAAACTTCAATATGTTACATTTTTGTAAACTATTGGTCTAATGTGTACTTTATTTTTCTTGAATCTAGAGACCAAAACTATAATATGAATAGAGCACATGCATCATTTGTGCAACTAAATCTTGAAAATATGGAAATATTAATAATAGTTAATTAAGCATGATACAAGTAGATAGGGGTCTACAGAAAATTGAATTAACCAACAAAATCGAACCGGAAAACCCGAACCAAATCAAAAACCAATGGGTCGGTTAATGGTTTTTCTAAAAACCAAAAGTAGCGGGTTGGTTATGGTTATCAATGTTTCCATATCCTCCATAACCGAACCGAACCGACATGTAGTAAACTTTTTGTCGGATTTAGGACTTCTCACCTAATTTTTTTTTTAATATTTGATGTTTTGGGTTAAACATTTTTAGTAGTTATGAGTTATTTCATATCATTTTGGCTGAATGTTTATATGATTTATGGAATATATCATATCACTTTATTTGAATTTGGTAATAATCAATATTAATATTATAGGTTATATGTACTTTTAATACTGTGTAATATGTTAATATACATAAATATGTAATAACAATTTATTTCATGTTAAAAAATTGAGTTATTTTTAGCTATGCCTAAATTAATGGTTAACCACTCATAAGTCATAATTGACCCGCTATAACCCTTAAAAACCGATTAACCAAAATCATTATAACCGATTGGTTATGATTACGATATCGCGGTTATGGTTAGGGTTTCAGGCCAAAACCGACCCATGCATACTCTTAAAACTAGGGGTGTTCATCGAATCGAATATCGAATTTTTGAATTATTCGAATCGAAATATTCGAATAATTTTTATTTTCCCTTGAATTCGTATTCGATTCGAATTCGATTAAAACTTACTGAATTCGATTCGAATCCGTATTCGAATAAAAAAACCCAATTCGTATTCGATTAAAAATTCGAATTCGAATTCAAATAAATTCGATTTGATTCAAATTCTTTAAAAACATGTACATAAATATCAAAATGAAACATAAATTTTAAAGCAGCCATAAAGCACGATATCACATTAAAAAGTTCCAAATAAAGTACTATAAGTCTAAAATTCAAAGCGAGAAGTCAGGAATAACCACTTCACATTACAAGTTAATATTTTTAGGGTTAGAAATCTATTGATAGATTTGTTACTTAGGTTTTAGTTATGGGCCATGTAGTGGGTTTGGTAATGGGTAATTTTAATACTTGGAATAAATTTTGAAAATAATTTATAGTTTAGCCTAATAAAAATTACATATGTATTATATATAAAAATAATAGAAAAGTGTAAAATACAATACGGCTTAACGTACGTACATCACGTACGACAACGTGCGTGATTATGTGTATAACGTGCGTGATTAATGTTTTCATCATGCGTGATTAATGTTTTCCAACATGTGTGATTTGGGTTTTTTAGTTTATAACGTGCGTGGTTTTCAAATGAACGTGCGTAACTATCTGTCGTACGTGATGTACGTTAAGCCGTATTGTACGTTAACTGGCCTCAAAATAATAAATAAAAATGTATAATTTTTATTCGTATTTCGAATCGAATTTGAAATTATAAATTCGTATTCGATTTACTTGACTTAAATTGAATCGAATTCGAATTCTTGATAATCGAATCGAATTTAAACGAATTTCGAATTTTTGAATTCGAAACGAATTCTGAGCACCCCTACTTAAAACTAGATATGTGTGGTGAATACCAATGGGGTGGTGGTTTATTGGTAAAGGCAAAACCTTTAAACACCTTGTGAGAGGAAGGTCTTGGGTTCAAGTTCCATAGACGACATGAATAAAAGAAATTTTCCGTTAAAAAAAATATGTGTGGTGAATAGTAACGGCTATGTCTTTTGAGTTTAGAAGGTTATTCTTTTGTAATTACCAAAAATTCAACCCACAATAAGATACTTTAGAATTGACCCAACATCAAGTCTACGCACAATTTTTAGCACGCTATGCTTTTATCACAAGTTCACAACCCCCCTATTTTTCGTCCATTTCATAAATATGACAAAATTATTGCATCTAAATTCAACGAATTTGAGCCATGTGGACACCAACCCACCCACAAAGCAAATTGAATTAGAAAAATCACCCCCTTAATATCCTCAACAGATTCTTTTTTATTCCAGTTTACAGCTCAACGCCACGTGCATCTTGTAATATTTTTACTCTTTCTTGTTAATTGTTATCTGGGGTAGTTTATTTGGTGATTGTTTTATAGGTTTTGTAGAGGGAGAATGGAGATGAAACCGGCCCTTCATGTTTGTACATCTGCCGGCCCTTAGTGTGGGCGGGGAGGACCATCGGTCAGAGTCCAATAATACTTCAAATGGCACGTTATTTAAAAAAAAACCGACATGTTAATGTAAAAATAAATAAATTAATAGGGTATACTTATACAAACACCAATATTGGCCCACTTACAAAACTATTTTTATGGTTTAGATTAGTTATTAGGCCATTGCCATTAGGTTTAAAGTTTAAACCTTTAGTGAGGCCAATGCCGAATTTCGTTAAGGTCTAAGGGCACGTTTTTTCAAGCTCAAACATGGTACATGAATTCTCAGCGTCGGCCCTTAACAGAAAGTTAACATATAATATATTTATGTATCAACCCATAAACACGACATGTTAGCTAGGATATTAGATTTTAACCCATGCTTTAAAAACATACATTTTCTCTCAAACGTTTACAAAGATTGTTTCATTTTTACCATTACAGCTTTCTACATTTATTTTTCATCACCAAATTTTATATAAATAAAAATATTTATAAGTTTTTAATAAGCATATACTTTGTTAGTAAACTTATTTATATAGATTTGAACATTATATAAGAGAAATAAAATATTATAAAGCTAGGGTGGGGTTCGGCTACAAAGTCTATTTTTCCTACAAAGTGTACAAAGTCCTAAAACACCACAATTTCAGCCATAAAACACACTCGAAACCCACAAATAACAAAGTGAAGATCACTAAAACACAATATTCAAACCCTAACAGTCCATAAAAACTTCACACACACCATCGTAGAACTATGAATATAAAACACAACATGATAATCAACATAAAACACACTAATATTAGTCATTCGATAATCAAAGCCTTATCATCCAAAACACAACACAAAACCCACAAATATGACGTTTTAGTAATCTTCACTTTGTTATTTGTGGGCTTTGAGTGTGTTTTATGGTTGACTTTTTGTTTTTTCATGACTTTTTACACTTTGTAGGAAAAATGGACTTTGTAGCCAACTCTCACCCTATAAAGCTATATAAATAATTATCTTTTAAACAAAACATTACATATTTCGATCATTCTATCTGAATGCTACATTTAAAATGATTTAAATTAAGAATAAATGGTGTACAAGTCACTAAAGCACATGATACATAAACACTCCCATAAACAAATCCGCGAACGCTTAAGAAGGGCCGCAATGGATTCTAAGGGGACGTTTAGTTCGCAGGAACTCAATGGAATTTAAGGGAATTGGAATTTGAATTACATTTCTTAAGATGTTTGGTTCACAGAATTTGATGGAATTGAAATCCTAATTCCAATCTTTATGGTAGTGTTTGGTATGCAGGAATGAGAGGTGGAATGGAATGGATGATTACGAGGGAATGAAGAAAAGGGTGTTTGGTTGGTCAATGGAATGGAATCACCCATTCCAAAAGGCATTCCATTCCCTCAAAATCATTCCTTCCACCCCCCATGTTTTTTTTCCATTCCATCCCCTCTTCCACCATTCATCAACAACACAACAACACACCACCTTCGCCACAACCCACCACCACCACCACCCACCACCGACGCCATCGCCGCTACCCGCCACCACCTCACCCCGACAGCCACCGTCCCCGCCACCACCCACTCGCCACCGTTATCACCCACAGCCGCGACCAACCGCCAACGCCCATTGACGCCGCCCCCCACCACCATCATCGACGCCACCACCACCGTCACCACCAACCGCCGCCACCACCCACCGCCACCTCTGCTGTCACCCACCGCCACCTCTTTTGCCACCCACCACCAACGGCCACCTTGCCGCCACCGCCACTCGTCGTCACCGCCGCACCGCCACTCGCCGCCACCAACACCACCCATCGCCGCCACCAACACCCACCACCGCCACCTATAACCACCCACAATTACTACCACCGACCACCACCACCACTCACCGCTTATTTTATTACTCCGTTTTTCTTGCCTACCGAACAATACACAATAATAATTCATTTCATTCACACATGGTAACCAAACAAGACATGGAATGGTAATGATCCATTGCATTCCTTCATCCATTCCATTACCTCGTCCATTACATTCCTTCGTCAATTCCATTACCTCATACCAAACAGACCCTATGTGATTGGTTGACAATGGAATTGGAATTGGAATTAGGCATGAATTCATTCAAATTCCTTTAACTAAAGGAATTCAAAATCCTTCCTATATGTGAAGGAATTGTCACGGCCCCTGTCCCGGTTTTACCCTGTCCAGGAGCCGCGAGGCAGAAACTCGTGGTATTTATTATTTGAGTTGACAGCGGAAGTTTAACAGGATCTTTTAAAACTTGAAAATGCCCAATTATTTTATTTCATAATTTGGGATAAACCCCGTAATTTACAATAGAGGAATTTCACCAAGAATTTCCTAGTTTCACAAAACATGTTTATTTATTTGACTGAGCCACTACTTCAAGCTTGTTAGTGCTCTGTAGCACTTTTCCTTGATTCACAGCAGGTCACCTGAAACATGTTTAAAAAAAATATTTTATCAACGGCGAAATACTGGCGAGTCACTCAAATTTGATAAAATGACACATAGTTATATATTACAGCATAAGAGCGATTACAATGGCTACTATCTTATTTTTATCTGGCGCTGTGTCACCTCCTGGTGACGATGGTCATACCACTATTGGGTCCTTTCACCCAAGTTGTGATGATTATCACTGTTAGGTTAATGAACCTAACAGTGAGAAATTAGTCATGTGCACAATACCCCACTAGCCAGTGATTCAAGATAACCACGACTTAATCCCTGTAATTATAACTTTTGAAAATGATTGGAGTATTGTAAAACATTATTGATAAAAAGAGAATGACTCACATTGCAAGTTTAACCGGGCAGAGTTTAGCCTACTGATAAGCCTTGTAACTTAAATTAAATGACAATGCATACGAACTAGGTCAGTAACTTAATACAACATTTACGATAACTCACGAGATTAAAACTTTCACGACGAATGACAAAGTATAGCCCTAAGTTGGGCAGCACTTAAACATCCATCGGATTGGTTTCAATCGATCGGACATTGAATCGTAGCAGCGATCGAGTTAATACCCTATATCGTAGCAGCGCCTTGATACCTTAAAACTTTGAATTTAGGCAGTATACTTCGTTTTTGAGAAAAGTTTTCGAACACAGTTGAAAGCCCCATGCACAGGATACTTATAGCAAAATTTTCAGTTTTACGCGGCCCGCGAGAGCCACCTAGTCTACGACTAGGGCTTCCGTGTCACACCTAGGTACGCCACGTGTGCGACATGTGGCCTGGCATGCCTATCCGGTCAACTTTAAGTTGACGCGACCCTCGTAAGGCTATGACGCGACCCGCCTGAAACTCAATTTTCTTGTTTTATGGGTTTTTCATGCACATTAGGGTTTCAGGGGTCCGGGTTTTCACTTACGGGTCGTTTTGGGGCATTTTGCAGGTCCTTACATCCTCCTCACCTTATTTAAAATATCGTCCTCGAGATTTATTGAAATAAGTGAGGATATTTTCGCTTCATCTCCGATTCTAGCTCCCAGGTATACTCGGGTCCTCTTTTCGAATCCCACTTGACTTTGACAAGTACCAATCTTTTGTGCTTGAGGAACTTGACCTTTATGTCTTCTATTTGAAGTGGTTTCTCTATGAACTTTAACTTTTCATTTACCTTTATGTCTTGAAGAGGTACTACCAGGGATTCGTCAGATAAACACTTCTTGAGGTTGGATACATGAAATACGTCATGTACCCAGGCTAACTCTTCTAGTAGTTGTAAGCGATAAGCAACAAGTCCTATTCGCTGAATTACTGGAAAGAGTCCTACGTACCTTGGACTTAGCTTTCCTTTCTTACCAAAGCGAACTACCCCTTTCCAAGGAGAAACTTTTAGGAGTACTTTGTCTCCAACTTGAAATTCTAACGGCTTGCGTCGATTGTCTGCATAACTCTGTTGGCGATCTCGAGCCGTCTTTAGTCTTTCCTTGATTTGAGTGATCTTGTCGGTGGTCTCTTGCACGATTTCAGGACCTGATAATTGACTTTCTCCTATTTCTGCCCAGCAAATTGGAGTTCTTCATTTTCGTCCATACAGTGCTTCGAATGGGGCAACTTCTATGCTTGAATGATAACTATTATTATAGGAGAATTCGATTAAGGGTAGGTGGTCATCCCAGTTTCCACCAAAATCTATAACACATGCCCTAAGCATGTCCTCCAGGGTTTGGATCGTCCTTTCACTTTGTCCGTCTGTTTGAGGATGGTATGCAGTGCTTAAATTTAGTCGCGTTCCCATGGCTTCTTGGAAACTTGTCCAGAAATGTGAAGTGAAACGACTATCTCTATCCGATACAATGGAGAGTGGGACTCCATGTAAGGATACTACTTTGTCTACGTATAACTTGGCTAACCTTTCCATGCTAAAGGTTTCCTTCATGGGTAGAAAATGAGCTGATTTGGTTAATCGATCCACAATTACCCAAATCGCGTCATTACCTTTTCTGGTTTTGGGCAACTTAGTAACAAAATCCATGGTTATAAGTTCCCATTTCCAAACAGGCATTTCTGTAACACCCTAGTTGCTATTTAACGGTTTTACATGTAAATACCAACAATTAGATGTGTAGTTAAGACTACACATACTATAAAAATATGGACTTATTAAAACTTTTCGCAAAAACAAAAGTTATTTGACATAACGTGATCAGATTCGTCGTTTAAAATTTATGACGATGCAATGTGCGGAAGCATGTATCTTTATCGTGTTCGGTTCTTCGTTGAGCTTTATCGTGTTCGGTTCGTCGTTTAAAATTTATGACGATGCAATACGGGGTTTAAAACGTATCTAAACGAGTCCGGGAAACAAAACTGATTAAAATATATATTTTTGTACAGGGTCCACCGTAAATTATGGTGGATACCGTAATTTACGGTAGCCCCTGAATATAAACTTTTCCACCGTAAATCAGGAGGTTTGTGGCGTAAGGATTTTAAGGCTACCATAAGTTACGGTGCTACCGTAACTTACGGTGGCCTCTGCAGGATTTTACAAGTTTGCCGTTTTCTAAAACGAAAACCTTCATAACTTTTAATCCGCTTGTCCGTTTGACCTACCGTTTCTTCCTACGTTGTTAGGTCCCGGATTTGCTCCGTTTCGATTGCGAACCGACTCGTGCGACGTGCGGAATCCGTGCACGAGTGAGACCGAACACACGAACAGTAATATAACTGTGATTCGATATAGATTGATGTGAAAAGTACAAAGAACCGTGAATCACCTTTTGCCTTTCTCTCTCTACTTTCTCTCTCTAAGCACTAAGCTCCAAACTCTCCAAATGGCAAAAGTTCCTAAATGAAACCCTAAGGCTCTTATTTATAGGCCAAGGCTTATAAGAGCTTTCCTCTTATTTACAATATTGCCACCTTGCCTTTTTCTAGATATTTCTAACTATTACAATATAAGCACTAGAAATAAACTGTTTCAACTACGATCTTGAGATGACGGAGGCGATAGACATACTGCACTAACAGACTCCCCCTTGGATATTGCCGCAGTCAATCTCAATCATTGAGTCAAACTCGTAGCGTCTTTTCTTTCTCTCTCTCTAGCTTGAACAGAATCCCCGTGGATCTGTCTTCAGCTTCAGCTTCCCCTTTAGGTAGACTCTTCAGGCTCCCCCTTTCGTCAAGCTTCCGTGCTTTGGGATCAACACCTGGCTTTTCGGTTACAAGCTCCTCTGGGATAGATACGTGGCTCCTTGAATGCACACTCCCCCTTTCGTTGAGCTCGTCTTCAGACTCCCCCTTAGACTCGGCTATCGGGATCGTAGTCTGGAATCTGCAATCTCATACATTTATAAGTAAAACATTTTTAGATTTCCAGGTATCGTAACCTGGCTCCATCAAAATTTCTAAATCAAAATCCTAGCTTTAAGATATAATAATATGAATATATCCAGGATTACTTGAATCTCTTCCCCTATCAACAATCTTCAAAGATTTGGCAGTTTCAACGAACCGGATCGGAAACTAGCTCTTTTACAGATTTTTACAGTATAAGCATCCAAATCCCTCACAGTTAATCATCCAAGTCCAAACTAATGACCTTGGAGATTTCACAAACTGTTTTTGATTTTTGATTTTAAAAATTTCAAGTTTCAAATTAATGAACTTGTTTTATTTTCAGAAACACAATCAGCATACTTAGATTTTGAAACTCAGTTCTCAGACATCGGTTGTCGAAAATAAGTAGAAATCAAAATCTTTTTGAACTTTTCTGAAACATAAAGCAATAAAGAAATATGTATAAACATATTCACAGACACTATTTTTGTTTGAGTTCGCGTCAGAGGATCATATCAGTTTTTGACAAGTCACAAGTACCGTTGAGCTTAGTTACGCATTAAAAATTAAACAATTCACTTAGATTGTCGATATACTGATCCACTTAAATTTTCACACAAATTTCAACTGATTCAGGATACGAATTAGGTGTTTTAAGAAGTTAAACTCATTCATGTGTCCCACCTCTTGAATATACTCCCGTATCCAGATCCCAATATTCAGTCTTACAGGTGAGTATACCTAGATGATATCTGTAAGGGGAATAAATTATAGTACGAAAACGTGAGAGCTCAGGTCAGAACTTCCGTTCAGCAGAGAGATGACGGCTCGACTTTTGGTGTGTCCCCTTTAGAGGATCTTTTTGTTACAACAGCCATGAATAGCATTTTTCAATGTTTCATCATTTTTAGCTGAGGGCTGTGCTATATTTCAAGCAATTGCGGAAAGTATTCTCCGAGGACTAGGCCATTGCTTCCGCAAAATCAGAAGTCCCGGGATAATACCCCAGATATCACTAAGCATAAAGACCTAGTATCTCAGAAAGAGGGACCTTTCAAACGAGATTTCAGGGGTTACCTATATATCCAAGTAGTGTTCCCCATGAAATAAGCAAGTTTGAATTTAGGTTTATATCCCGAAAAAGTTTACTAAATGTATAAAAATATACCGACACATCCACGGTGAGATCGTTTAACACATTTTGACTTTCCAATTCTTTAGCGTACTGTAATTGTCTACTGATGTACTATCATTTCCTCTTTTTACACAAAAACTCATTTTCATTTTTTAATGTTTTTGTCTTTTTGCCAATAGGTTTTTATCATGTTTTTGTCATTTTCAAATTTTCTAATGTTTTTGGATTTTCTGAAAATTTCTTACTCCCCCTAAAATTCAAAACCATTCTAAAGAAAATTTGACAACCAATACTGATAGCTTTGTCTCGCCATCCATTTTCTGCTAACTATGCCCTGTTTTTGCAGAAAAACTAATATAAAGTACCCCCATGATTTACAACCCATTGATTTTCGACAGTTTGAGTTTTTCAATCTTGTGAAAGTAATCATGTTTGTTCAGCCGTGAGGGTTTCGGCGTATTCAAGCAACATATTTTTGGATTTTTCAAATTTTTGACAAAAATTAAACATATTTTTGGTTTTAAATTTTTCAAATTTTTAGAGTTTTTGAAAATATTGTTTATTTATTTACAGAAAACAATAAACTCCCTGTTCAACCAAACCAGGGTTCAGCAGCCTTCTCCTCCTGTGCCAGGCTGCTCATCAATTCTCTTCCTTGACAATCAAACTTCATGAGCACCTGCACACTTTCAAAAACTCAATTACTTGAACAATTTAGCCCAGGTCTGTTGGACCTTAGGCATTTCAACACAATAAACTTCATTCAACTTTGGAAATTCTTTGTCATTATTCACAAAAACGTTTTCATCTTTGACTTCGACCTTTTCATCTTTTATCAAAGTCACTTGTTTCTTAACACTCCATGTTTGACCTTTCGGAGTACCTCTTTTGTAAAAATGTGATTCTTTTTGAACCTTTCGGAGTACCTCTTTTGAACAACAACTTTTGGTTTCCAAAACTCTTGGGGTTTTGTCATATCAACAGATGTGTTCCAACTTTGTGTTGTTCTGAATCTGGGTGTGTGAGAAATCTGTGTTTGTTTTGAATCAGACCTAGTCTGTTTTGGTTTCCAAGTTTGATTCGAAGCAAACTTATTTGTGTTGTACCTCCAAGTTTGTTTCGAATCAAATCTGGTTGACCTTGGTTTCACATTCTCAGATTTCTGTTTTTCAACATCAACAGGCTTTGGATTTGGACACTTTCGAGCAACATGTCCAATTTGATCACATTTAAAACACACTTTCTTTGAAACATCCTTGGCCTGTTGTTGTTTCTTTTTCATAGCATCAAACTCCGCATTAGACTGTTGTCCAATTTTGAGTTTTTCTTCTTCTGCTAAACTTTTTCCTTGAACAAAACTTGTTTTAACCTGAACATTTTTCTTCCAATTTTGTTTCTTTTTATAACCCAAACCAGCCTTCATGTTTTTCTTCTTAAAACCAGGTTTGTTATAAAAAGATTTATGACCTTTACCAGCAAACTTTGAAATTTCTGACTTCTCAATCTCAACCATTTTGAAAACTTTATCGACCTTCTCTGAAATCACATTCTGAATTGGGAATACAACATCTAAGAATAGTTTGTCCGATCCAATCATGGTATAAACCAATCCTTTTGAATCATCATTCAAATTTTTCTTGGATTTTGTGTTTTTAAGATATCCATCATAAAGATTTCCTTCATCTTCATCCTGTGATTCACACTTACCTTTTGTAGACTCATCTTTCAAAACGCTTTCAACAACCTTACTTACCACCTCTGAATCATTAGCATCATCAGATTTGGAGTAAGTCACATCGATACTTTCAGGTAACAGGTCAGCTATGTTCAAACCCTTTGCCACCTTTTCTTCATCATAAAAAGTATAATAGTTTCTCAATGGAGGTGGTACCTGATGAAACTCTGAACCAATACCCTTTTTGCAATTGTCAGTATCTTTGTCATCTGGTGTGATGTTGAAAATGCGTTCAAGAATGTACGAAGAGTTATGATAACTTTGAAGTTTTGTAACAACCTTTTCTTTTTCAGTCAAGACTTGTTTAAGATTAGCAATTTCATCAACACATTTGTTTAATTCAATTTGCTTTTCTTTAAACTTTCTTTCATACATTTCTTTAGTGACTAAAGTTTCTGACAATCTTTGATCAAAACTTTTGACTTGGCTCTTCAAAGTATCATAAGCTTCTTGTACTCTCTGACTCGACCACTTTAAAGAATCATACTGCTTTTGTAAGTCTTGAAATTTAGATTCTTTTTCAACACAATCAACACATTTAGCAGTACACTTTTCTTTCAAAATCTTATTTTCTTCTTCAAGACCATGACATTTCTGTGTTAGCTTTTCGACTTTTAATTTCAAAATTTCTTCTTTTTCAATCATTTCTTTACATTTTGTTGCGAAAACATTTTCTAGTTTAACTATATCATTGTCTTTTGTTTTTATGATGTCATCTTTTTCAGTACAGGCTTTGCACATTTCTATGCAATTCCTGCACTTGTTTTCTTTTTCATCAACCAATTCAACATTCGACAAGTCAGAAGATTCATTTACCTCAGTTTCTTTCAGCACCAATTCTTCTGTCTCAACTTTCTGATCTTCCTCCTTTTCTTCTTTCTGAGCTTCTTCATTATTCTGTTCTTCTTCAGCTTTCTGGTCTTGTTCAGCAGCAATCTTCACAACATTCTTTACTTCTTCAATCATCTTCTTCAATTCTTCTTCTTTTCTCTTCTTCATTTCTACCACCTTCGGTAGACTTGCTTCACAAACCTCTCTTATCTTATTCTCCAAATCAGGCAGATATACTTTATCAGATAACCTTCGTGTATTGAAAGTAGCCTGCCTTGGAAGCAAACTTGTTACGGCTTTGAAATCCACTTTTGATGGGTCAGCAACTGGATTACCCCGTGGATCCATGTAACATTCCAACTCATCATTCCATCGTTTGGCTCTCTGAGCTTCTTTGAATGGTTCGTTTAATTTTCCAATTTCCCATCTTGCATAGTCTACTTTCCACCATCTATCAGGATCAGCATCAGCCACAAATGCATACCCAACAGCATCTTCTTCAGGGCAAACTTGACTCCAGTCGTAACCTTCATCGTCATGTATAACTGCAAGAGCCCTTGATTTTTCTTCAGGTTGTTTCAATCTTGGTGGCTCAGACTTGTTTTGATGATAAATCGCTTTCTTGTAATAATCTTCATTGAACGGGTTTGCAGAATCATCATTAGCATACGCATTTCTGCACTCGCGCTTAAAGTGACCTCTTTGTTTGCATTTGAAGCATGTCACCTTAGATTTATCAAATCCCAATTTGGTAGATGGTTCACCAATTGATTTCCTCCCCGTGATCTCCATGAACCGCTGTGCTCGACGAACCGCACTGGCCATGCACCATCTTATATCCATTAGTTCCATCTCCTCGGGGTCTAATTGGTCATAATCTTCTTTCGTCAAGTTGGTATTGCCAATCTTCCCTGCAACGAGGCTTTCATACGATTCAAGTACAGATGCCAAGAAAACCATTTGTTGTTTTGCCGATTCTTCGCTGAAATTCTGCCCATTCTTAAGATCCACTGCGATATTACACTGAAACAAATTCTTGGAAGCAGATTGACTTGAAGTGTTTGAAGAAGATTCACTGTGAAAACCACTGTGAAAACTTTCATTGTTCACTGAATTTGAACTTTCTGCAGAGAACGCTGTTCTTGGAGACCCAGCCTGTGGTACATTTCCTCTGTAGTAAAGCTCTACATTCTGCTGATAAGCCGGATTGTTGACTTTAGATCTCTTTATCTCCAACTCATGGCTTTCAAGCCTTTCAATCAGCAAATCTACTTTTAAATCTTCAGGCTTGATTGTATTTTTCAACATTAGAGCGAAGTATTGCCACTCTTGATCATTTGGCAATGAATCAAACAATTTATCCACCAGCTCCTCTTCAGAATATGTGATTTCATGTCTGGCCAGCTACATTTTCAGATGTCCAAATCTCTCGATCATTTTACAAACAGATTCATTTTTCATACAACTGAATAAATCAAACTCTTTACGCAACAATTTCTTTTTGTTTTTGACAATTTCATTACTTCCTACACATTTTCTCTCTAACGCTTCCCACAAACTCTTAGATGTTTTCTCTTGTTCAAGTAACGAAATAATGTCTTCTCTCACTGATTGTTTTATCAATGTAGTCATTTTATATTCAGCCACAACATCTTTTATATCTGGTTCTGTGAACTCTTTTTCCTCTACTAACTCTCCTCCTTCTTTCACTGGTTCTGTATATCCATTTTTCAATTTTAACCAGCTTTCAGGAGCGAAAGCTTTTACCCAACCCTCAAACCGATTTTTCCACCAGTTATAATCTTCAATCTTCATTAGCTTCGGTGGTTTCTGTTGGCTTCCATACATATTGTCATATTTCAAATTTTCTGAAATCTCTTTCGAATACTCTCCTATTTCAGATCTTCTTTCGGATGATTCTGAAGTAAAGGCATTGTAGAACGTGTTGTAAAATTCTTCACCGCTGCTCGACATCTTCAAATTTTGTCTTGAATTTGAACTTTGTATATCTTCAATCACCTGAACCTTGAATCACGCAAACAACAATGATCAGTTCTAAAAATTATCAAACGACTTGAATCGGACGGGTATCCGATCAAGTGAGTCAACACAAGTCAACAGTGAAGATAATCTCGTGACAACGTTGTCAGCTCGGATGGATCAATAGTCAATCGGATAATGTTGGCCTAATCGGATGAGATCAGCCCACTCGGATGGGTGTCTTCAAACGGATGGAGATCCGCACGAGTGGGGATCCGGACGAGTGACTTATCCGTGCGAGTGAGGATCCGGATGGTGTAATCCGTGCGAGTGAGGATCCGGATGGTTTATTCGTGCGAGTGCTCCGGTTTGTTTATTCGTGCGAATGATGTAATCCATGCGGATATTGTAATCCGTGCGGATAATGTAAGCTGACTCTTTGACACAAACCGACAAAACTTGAGTTGATCGGTTGGCACTTTGACTCTTTGACTGATCACATGCAATACAGACAACTATTCTTGGGCAAAGATAATCACGTGATAACTTTTCAATATCAACTTCACATGCAAAATGGTCAGACAATTAAAATGTTCACATGGCTAAGACACTTAATTCATGCACATTCACATGTTCACTGAATATGTTGACTGACAAACCTGAATATGTTGACTAAAAATGACAGACACGGATTGTTATCCGCGCGGAGAAGTTGTCCGTGCGAGTGAATTGCTATGACCCGGATTGTTGTTCGTGCGGACAAGTTGTCCGTGCGGACAAGTTGTCCGTGCGGACAAGTTGTCCGTGCGAGTGGTTTATTCGTGCGGGCAAGTTATCCGCGCGAGTGATTTATCCATGCGGACAAGTTATCCGCACGAGTAATAATTCGCTCCGAGAGGTCAACTTTCGTCAACCCGGATTGTTTATCCGCACGAGTGAAAATGATGTTATCCGCGCGGGTAACCAGTCAACTAAGGTCAACACGGATTTGTTATCCGTGCGAGTGAATGATCCGCTTCTCTCTACTAGACGACAAAACTTTTGTCTGAGCGAGTGACAGTTGATTCTTTGACTGAAAATGTTGACTAAAAAACTAGCTCGGGTGAGATGTGGTGACACGTATTACTTTGATGCGGATTACTTATTCGTCCGGACAAGTTGTCCGTCCGGATAGTCAAACAATGGTCAACCCGGATACTTTATCCGTGCGGTGAACATCAGCAGCAACATTCAACATTTTTCAACCTTTTTTTTTCGATCAAAAAATCTTAGATTTCTCCCAAACGGCTTTGAATTAAGATCTGAAAATTTGTAGGGTTATAGATCATACAATTTCGCATAACATATCAAAAATTGAGCGAATTTGGACCGTAAAAACCCTGTCAATTTTGCAAAATTCAGAGAAAAACGTGAAGAGCAAGAAAGTTAAGAGAAATATGACAAATCTGGATGTTTTAAGCTTTGAATCTGCTGAAATCGAGTGCGTAATTGTGTGTTTGATCCTCGCAACCAAGCTCCTGCTCTGATACCACTTGTTAGGTCCCGGATTTGCTCCGTTTCGATTGCGAACCGACTCGTGCGACGTGCGGAATCCGTGCACGAGTGAGACCGAACACACGAACAGTAATATAACTGTGATTCGATATAGATTGATGTGAAAAGTACAAAGAACCGTGAATCACCTTTTGCCTTTCTCTCTCTACTTTCTCTCTCTAAGCACTAAGCTCCAAACTCTCCAAATGGCAAAAGTTCCTAAATGAAACCCTAAGGCTCCTATTTATAGGCCAAGGCTTATAAGAGCTTTCCTCTTATTTACAATATTGCCACCTTGCCTTTTTCTAGATATTTCTAACTATTATAATATAAGCACTAGAAATAAACTGTTTCAGCTACGATCTTGAGATGACGGAGGCGATAGACATACTGCACTAACATACTTGTTTGTAATTTGATTCTCCATCATATGGATTTAAAATCCAACATCCGGATTAACAAAATTTAAGTCTTTTAAGTCTTAGGCTTATTACCCTTTTTACCAAATTTTGACCCGTTCGATTTTTATCAAACAAACAAGTTTGTTTGACCCTTATTTCTCATAAACCTATTAAATTCAATGATGTTTAACATATTAGGTTCCGATTACAGGTTCATATACCTTCTTAATCCCATTTTCACTCATATGCTTATTTTGACCCGTTAAGGGTATTTAAGCATATTTTAAGCACCAAACGCTTTCATTCGTTTCTAAATACATATGTCCACATTTCTTATCAAATGACCTCCCACCACAACTATATTTGTGGTGGATCCAATGTGGTGATTTATATATTACAAATTTTACCCTTCAAATTATTATTTTACGGCAAAGACTCTTTATAGAGTCATTTGACCAATATTTTACATCTTTCGCTTTTCATTCTTATTCAAAGTATTAACTTGATTATAAAACTCTTTTTCAAGCAACTTCTAAGGGTTGCTTGCTTAATCTCACTTACAAGGGCGTTTTGGTCATTTTTAACCCTTCCTTTACGACGAAGGGCTTACTTAAGCCATGCACGCCCAAAATCTCATTTTAACCAAATCTTGTTTTCAAAACACTCTGTCTATAATTTAAATCCTTCGGTTTACCTTTTAAGGTAACCGAATTTCCCTTTTTACTTTACCTAACTCTCATAGAACTTCAAGTTCTAAATGATGAGTTGATCTATTATACATACCTGGCTCGGATCAACTTATTAACCCGATTTTAATACCTTGCTTTGAAATCGCTAACTAGGAAAGATGCGAGTACCCATTGGATATCTATTCCTGTAAGCATATAACTCGACAAAAATCATTAGTCGATATTGTCAAAATGTGATGTCTACACCTTTTGACCCGTTTGGCCAAATTGACCGATTATATTAGCGAGATGACATTTATTACCACCCATATATATGACTCGCTCCGATTTACACCGTGCGGTCACTTTACTTATAATTCCATTTCTTAACACTTTTTGGCCTACTATGGCTTACGTCATAATTATCTTTTTTGTAACACGACAAAAGGATATTCTGAAATATATGACTAGTGTAAGATATACTTACCTTGCATCCGAATTACGCTTTTCTTTCATACTTGCTCGCTTGACCCGCTTCCTTTCCAAGCCTCCACCTAGCTTGTCAAGCGTCAAACTATCATCATAATTCGTAAGACGGTTAGATTAGTCATCATTAATTATGACTATTCCATCTTACGGGTTTTACATCAAAATTCGCCATTTGATTTCATTTTGGTCAGTTTGACTTTTAAAGGTCAAACTGCCTATTAACATAAGTGATTATATTATAAACCCCGACAATTCATTTAAGCACTTTGTCAAATATCCGATAGGCATTATTCTTACGCCACCGTTTTAACTACTTTTCAAGTCTAAGTTCATGCTATTATTAACACCAATTTAACATAGCTCTTGATTATCAAAGTTAATTATTCAATTGTTAATCAAGAACTAAAGGTTTCTATCTATATGTAAAAATCCGTTTCATCATAACATTAGTCATTCATCCGAACATCAATATAATCAAGTTCTACATATTAATTAGTAGACATCATGATTCCAAACACCTATTTATATGAACAAAATCACTAGTTTCATCATAATTTATTAAACCCCTTTCATGAAAGTATGATCATATACCCAATTTCATGGTTTAAATCAAACACCTTCCATTCATTATCATGCATGATGATTCTAAACATAATCTTATCCTAAATTTCATCATAACAATAAAACCCATTTAGCTAGGTGTGGTGATTTCAACCAAACACCTAAATCATAGTAATTTGTTCTAAATCTTTACTTAGGGTTTGTTCCTAAGCAATTATACATCTCAAATTCAGCCATAACTTCGGTGATTCATACATAGATTGCATCATGCAAGATTAACTAATTTTCACAACTTCATGAATGTTAGAAATTCGACATACCTTACGATCCCCTTGACTTGGTGATCGTTTATTCACGTTTGGTTGTGAATTTGAGCTTCATTTTGACCTTCAATTTGATGATTATGTTAAATGTTAGGGTTTGGCTCCTTGGGAGCTCTCCTAAACTCGATCCAGAACACACACTTGTGTGTTTGTGTTTTGTTTAGTTATTAATAAATAACCTTTCAAGTTATCCCGTTTTAACCCCTCGTGTTTGGTTCGTTATTAAGTAGGCGACAACCTACTTATTTCTAACAATGTTCCCATTTATTAACTAGGTTAAACATTCCTAGTAAACTTAGTGGGTTTGGGGAAATTATGACTAAGTTTATTTTTAAGTCCCGTTACTCGGGCCTCCTATAAACTTTATTTCAACAACAACCTTTATACTACTTTTATTTAATATTATGTTTATTAATTTAAAATCCTAATATTCACCGGGTTAATTTTACCACTTACGGTACCCACCCGTCTTTTAGCATTAATGGGTTTTGATTACCAAACCCGTTTTCGAGGTGTTACAATTTCTAATTGTTGAAGTAACCCTGAAGGTTTCTGGTGTTCTGCCTTAACTTGTGAACAAGTTAGACACTTAGATACATATCTAGCTATGTCCTTTTTCATTCCTATCCACCATAAATTATTTCTTAAATCTTGGTACATCTTATTATTACCAGGATGCATGGTATATCTAGATTTATGGGCTTCCTCTAAAAACTTATCTCTTAAATTTCCTTGCTTAGGTACCCAAATCCTTTTCTTATGGAATCTCCAAATTCCATCACTTCCTTGTTCTAATTCCTTTATTCGTCCTTTCATTCCTTCAGCATCATCCTTGATTGCCGTTACTTGAACATTCTTCAGTTGTTCCATTAAGTCTAATTGTAGACTTAGTCTAAGAGCATGAACTCGCTTTTGCTTTTCATGATACTTACGAATTAAGGCATCTGCTACTACATTTGCCTTTCCTTCATGATATTGAATATCACAGTCATAATCGCTTAAAATTTCCATCCATCTTCTTTGCCTCATGTTTAATTCTTTTTGCCCAAATATGTATCTTAAACTCTTATGATCTGTATAGACAGTAAACTTGCTTCCATACAGATAGTGTCTCCAAATCTTAAGGGCAAAAATTATGGCTCCTAACTCTAAGTCATGCGTCATATAATTTTCCTCGTGCTTTTTCAATTGCCTTGAGGCATACGCAATTACCTTCTTGCGTTGCATTAGCACACATCCTAATCATAGCTTAGAAGAATCACAATAAACTTCAAAATCTTCTGTCCCTTCAGGTAAGGCAAGAATTGGGAAGTTTGTTAATCTTTGCTTTAAAATCTTAAAAGCTTCCTTTTGTCTAGGTCCCCATTCAAACTTAACCGATTTACAGGTTAGCTTAGTTAATGGCACATCTATTTTGGAAAAATCCTTAATGAATCGTCTATAGTATCCAGCTAACCCTAGAAAGCTTCTAACTTCCATAGCTGACTGTGGGACTTTCCATTTGGTGATTGCTTCTATTTTGGAGGGATCTACGTTAATACCTTTGTGATTCACCACGTGTCCTAAAAATTGTACCTCTTGTAGCCAAAATTCACACTTCGAGAATTTGGCATAAAGCTTTTCCTTTCTTAACAAGGTTAGGAGTGCATGCAGGTGTTCACAATGCTCGTCCTGACTTTTGGAATAAATGAGTATATCGTCGATGAAGACAATTACAAATTTATCCAAATACGGTTTACAGATTCTATTCATCATGTCCGTGAATGCTGCAGGAGCATTTGTTAGTCCAAAGGGCATGACTGTAAACTCGTAATGACCATACCTAGTTCTGAAAGCAGTTTTAGGTATGTCTTCTTCTTGTACTTTCAACTGATGGTATCCGGAGCGTAAATCTATCTTAGAAAAATATCTAGCTCCCTGAAGTTGATCGAAAAGATCATCAATCCTAGGTAATGGGTATCGATTCTTAATTGTAACCTTATTTAATTCCCTATAATCGATACACATTCGCATCGAACCATCTTTTTTCTTTACGAACAACACTGGAGCTCCCCACGGGGATGAGCTAGGTTGTATAAATCCTTTGCTTAGTAACTCATCTAACTGCTTTTTCAGTTCTAACATTTCGGTGGGTGCTAACCGATAAGGTGCCTTGGCTATCGGTGTAGTTCCAGGAATTAGACGAATTCTAAATTCTACCTCCCTGTCAGGTGGCAATCCTGGTAGTTCTTCCAGAAATACATCAAGGTATTCTGATACTACTGGAATTTCCTTAAGTTCCTTACCTTTAGTGTTGATGATTGCCGAAATCATATACACTATCCCTTGTTTTCTTGAATAACTGACCATTTTCATTACTGAAACGAATTTCAGTGGCTTACGTGGCTTATCTCCTGTAATCACCACTAATTCTCTTGTGGGTGTATGAATTTCTATGGAATTTTTATCACAGAGAATTCGAGGATGGTTGGCTACTAACCAATCCATTCCTAATACAATATCGAATCCGGCTAAATTCATAGGTAACAGGTTTTCAGAAAATTTATGACCTAAGAGTTCTATTTTTCCTTCTCGCAAAACCTTATCTATGTTAACAGAATTCCCATCTGCCTTTTCGACAGTAAAAATTTGCCTAAGTTTGGTTAAGGGTAGGTTAAGAGCTTGGCAGAATGAAGTATTTATAAAACTTTGGTTTGCACCAGAGTCAAATAATACTTTTGCATAAACGTCATGAACTAGGAACGTACCAGCTATTACATCTGGAATGAGTTCCGCTTCTTGGGTAGTCAACTGGAATGCTCTTGCATTCTTTTTGGTAGTTCCGTCTGCAGGTTTGGCTTTGTTGTCAGCTGGTTTGACCAGTTTCGGGCAGTCTGGCCTAAAATGTCCAGCTTCTCCACAGTTATAGCAGATTGTTGACTTCTTCCTCCTGCAATCTTCTTCTTGATGCCCTGGAATTTTGCAGAAATTGCAATACCCTTTGCATCTTCCAAAATGCTTTCTTTTACAGGTACCGCATAATGGAGCAATAGAAGATTGCCCCGTTCCCTTTTTCTTGAAATTACTACTGTTACCCACCCGGAATCCTTGGGTAATCTTTTGGGCCACTTCCACTTTCCGGTTTTCTTCTCTTATGCGTACCAGCCCGTCAGTTAGGGTGTTAGCTAACTCCACATCATCGTCAATAGTGCGGGGTCTCGCAACTTTAACGATATCACGAATCTCGCCAATCAAACCCCAAATATAGCGAGAAATAAGTACCGGTTCTGGCGAAGCCAGGGTTGGTACCACTCTAACATACTCGAAGAATGTCGAAGTATACCCTCGATAGTCTACATCCACCATCCGATGGTTCAAGAATTTATTCGCCATTTGTTCTTTCTCATATTCGGGACATAATTTTCTTTCCACCAGCCGCTTAAATTCTTCCCAACTCATGGCATAGGCCATGTCACTTCCCTTGGCTTGTAACACCGTATTCCACCATTCTAGTGCCCCTTCTTTAAAAAGATGTGACGCGCACATGACCTTTTCTTTCTCGACACATTTACTTATTTTAATTACTGCATCGGTTTTCTCCAACCAATGCAGTGCGGCAGTTGCCCCCTCGTTGCCTGCAAATTCAGCCGGTTTACAGGAAATAAATTCCTTGTAAGTGCAACCAGGCGTTGCAGCTTTCATTTTCTTAAGGAATGGGGCTTGCATCCCATCATTATCGTTATTATTAGTGTTGTCGCCTCCATTTACGCTATTACTAAATTTGTCGCCGTGAGTATGTTTGCTAGGAATAATTGGTTGAGGTTCAACTGGATTTCGGGCAGCAGCAAGGATTGCTGGAATAGCATTGGCTATTCCTTGGGCAACAATATTCTCTATATCTTGTCTATTCAGAAATTGGTCTCCATTGTTTTGCTCAGATTGGTTAACCTCATTAACTGGTTCATTACCAGCATGTTCCATCTGGTAATTAATATATATAAGTGATTAGAACAAAATAAATAACAACCAAACATAATAAAACAATCGCACATAATCACGTCAACACGTATAGCCAAAATTGTCGATTTTTCGACTTCCATATTTTATATATTTTAATATGCGTCCGTACACACCAGTTATCTTACAAAAGTTTCATTTTTAAGTTATTTTACATTATATTTTTATTATTATATTATTATTAACCACACATTCCCACAACCACATACGATCCCGTCAGCTGGCATTTCAGAAACAACGTTCCCTCTCGTCGTATTTCCAGGATATCCTCTCCCCTACTTCCCGGTTATGGCGGGTATGGAGAAAATGATAACCATAACCGACCCCCTACATTCGGTTTTCAAAAAAACCATTAACCGACCCACCGGTTTTTTATTTGGTTCGGTTTTTTCGGTTCGGTTTTGTCAGTTAATTTGGTTATGGTTCAGTTAATTCGGTTTTTTGCACACCCCTAACAACAACCACCACCACCTGTCCTTCCAAATCACCGGAGCCACCCAAACCACATACATATCAACTTTTTTAACCATCAGATTTATGAACCAGATCTCTAACCCCAAACATCAGATTTGCCATAGATCTGTTTGTTTAACCATATTCAACCTGTTTACCATCATCTTCTACAATTGTCACCGCGGACAAGCACCACCACCACCACCAGAAATCATCACATTAGCCCCAAAAACCACCGGAATCACCACCATCTCTCTACCTTCTATTGCGGAGCCACGACGAAGTCCAATTGTTTAACGAGTTTGGCTGACGATCTAAGGTTTCGATCCCTCTGTTGCTGTTGTTGACCACCACGAACCACCATGGCCATCCTCCGTCTTGTTTATTCTTGTCACCAAAGAGATGAACCTTAGTCCAAAACCCTAGATCTAGAAATTGTTGTTAACATCTCTTTTTAACCCTAGTCGCCGCTACTAACAACGGTTAACCTTTCACCGCTACGATTAGTTAGCCGGTCTGGATCCACCGTCATTGTCCTTTCTCGAAGACGAAACCTCAACATTCGTGACTAGGGTTTGATGAAGATTTCGAGGTTATGGTTTCAGATAACGATGAAACGATGCTGGTGGTGGTGTCATGGTAACGGGTTGCATGTGATGGTGGTGGCCGGTTTCATGGTGATGGTTGGTTTATGTTTGTATGTTATAAGAGTTTATATATATAGGGTCAGGATTTAGAGAAAACGCTCAAAAGTGTGAGAACGGTGAGAACGCTTATGGGTCGTCCGATCAAAACAATCCATGGACTAGATTGCGCAGTGGCGTTTTCGTAAATAACATCAATTTTATTATGTGGGACGCGCTTCATTAAGGGTAAAAAGGTCTTTTACCGCTCATATTCAAAACACCATCACATGATAAAACGCCATTGATGCGTGTGAAGTGTGTTATGGTTTTAATGTTTATTTTAAGCCCTTTTACACTTTTTTTTAGCCAAGTTTTAAATTTTTAAAACACGATATTTACTAACACTAAACACACATATGGGCAAGTGCACCCATCGTGAGCGTAGTATAGTGTTGGTAAGATACCGAGGTCGTCCAAGGACACAAGGGCTTTTAGTACCGGTTTATCCTCAACGTCTAATCAAATCAAAAAGTTAGAAAAGAGTTTTAAACTAGAAAAATAAAAACTAACTAAAATGCTGAAAAATAAAATAAAAGTAAAAACAGATAGACAAGATGAATCACTTGGCTCCGACTCGTGTTTAGTGTAACCTTTGATTATTTCCGCACTTTTGCACTTTTTAAGAGATTATCTTAGTTATTGTAGTAGGCCCCTCTTTTGAAGGTGACGTTACCCTCAACCCAGTAGTTTGAGTCAGCAAGGATACAATCCAAAAGGGTCGGATTATTGAAAGATAATTAATTAAGTTATTAATGCATATTATGGTAGGCCCCTCTTTTGAAGGTGACGTTACCCTCGGCTAAGTAGTCTGAGTCAGCAGGGATACAGTCCTAAGTAGCCGGGTTAAAGTATTAATAGTAGCTTACATATGAGGGGATCAAAGAGTTTGGACCCCCGCCATCCAATACCGTTAAGTATTGAAGGAGGTCCTACTAAATTTGACCCAGGTCCTTGCAGGATCTATACACTGAACAAGGCAAGACTCTTACCAAACCGTTCCCTTAACCCCCGACTAGGTAGCCAACATACCTCCATATAGACCGTGGAGATATGAATGGTGAAAATATTTTATTTTATATAGACAGTAAAATAATGCCAAGAAACCACGGACAAACGATAAGGAAGAATCACCTTCAACATTAGAAACTAGTTATTAAAGTCATTAATACATAACCAAGTAAAAGTGCGAAAAGATTAAAAATAAAAAGTATTACACTAGACACTTTGTCTTCACCAAGTGATGTAAGAGACTTAGGCAGACATGGCCTTGATTGTCAAGAACTCTTACGATCAATCTTGGATCCCGAGACGACTCACACACTCTATGATGGACAATGGATGATGGTGGTGGATGATGGTGTTATGGTGGTGGTGGGTGAAGTGTGAGAGAGGTGGTGTGCCAAGGGATGGTTTGAACTTGAGCCAAGCACTCCTATTTATAGGCTGAACAGAAGCTCGGGCACGGCCCCGTGTCCATACTCTTCTCTGTCTTCATTAATTGCAGTTTGTCTGCATTAGTTGACCACGCCCCCGTGTCCGCTGGGCACGCCCCCGTGTGCAGAAGCATATCTGTACTATCAAGATTTGCCTGGATTCTACGAATCTTATAGTTGACCACGGCCCCGTGTCCGCTGAGCACGGCCCCGTGGTGGGCGATAGAAGCTTCTACAGCTTTGTCGTTTCTGCTGGCACTTGGGCACGCCCCCGTGTTCACTGAGCACGGGGCGTGTTCAGCCTTCTGTTCTCTTGTTTTGCTTGGGAAGATGTTGTCGTGGGGTCGGGCATGCCACGTTTGTTCCTTTTCTTGTATCTATGCTAGATTTAGTTGCCTTTTTGCTTCTTTTGTTAATTTGAGTTCATTTAATCCTGAAAATACAAAAGGAAGACAAAAGCACACTTTTTCCAACATTAGTACTAAAATAGGGTTAGTTTTATGCCACAATTGATGTAATTTATATGTTGCATTTTACACACATCACCATTCAAAAAAAATAAAACGCAATTAAAAACAAAACGCCAAAAATTAGTGTTAAAACGCGTTGGATATTACAGGAAGATGAAACAACACAGAAACTGAATTTCAGTTATTAACATTTATTAGTAGGGTTGTTTAAGAGCCGAGCGGACCTTTGCTCGTGCTTGGCTTTTTTACAAACCGAACCGAGCAGAGCAGCTCATTTGAAACCGAGCCTTAAATCAAGCGAGCGTTTTTCGAGCAGTAAATATTCCGAGCGAGCGTCAAGCGAAGTTCGAGCAA
Organism: Helianthus tuberosus; assembly: GCA_030545235.1. Lineage (NCBI taxonomy): Eukaryota > Viridiplantae > Streptophyta > Magnoliopsida > Asterales > Asteraceae > Helianthus > Helianthus tuberosus. The sequence goes on from CM060436.1 coordinate 38,426,450, forward strand.
TTTGGACAATCGTGTCGCCCGATTTAAATTTGCTGAGAGAGATAGTGACAATGTTTGGTCTCAAGTGTTTATATCTTTAAAAACATGCACATTTCATGGTATAATATTTTTCTTATGAATAACAATGTTGAGACCGACGAGGTGGTGATCATATTGCACGAACAATTACGTTGAGAGCAGGAGACGATCTACTTAGGGTAACGACATGAAACATTGAGGCGATGAGCATCCGGTCATTTATTGGTTTAGGGTTTAACTTTTAGATTTGATATTAATTTTTTTTATTGGCTTGGTTGGGCTAGAACGTATAGGTGGGAGGTTCAAATGAGAAGAAAGTTTTTGTAAGAAGAAAAAAGAATAAGTTTCAACGAATAAGAATGTTTCATTTTACTTCATTTAATATTTGCATTTGATTTCAATATAAGGGTATATTTGTAAACTTACATAGATCATTAATATCTAGTCTTCCTTTTTAATAGCTAACTACATTAAATTTGTAACTTATTTTTAAAATATATATATTTTTTAAAAATAAAAAAATTTAACTTAGATTGTAGGATAAATTACGAGTTGTGTAGGATAAATTTAAGTATGTGTAAGATAATTTTCAAAACGTGCAGGATAACTTTTTATGTGTGTAGGCAATGAAAATTAGTGTAGAGGATAATAGTCTTTATGAGTAATTAATTGCTTAAATATTATAATAAATGAGATGAAAGAATAACTACTTAATATTTTACAATTGTACCATTTGTTCTTTTTCTTCTCAATTAATTTTTCTTCTAAAATGAACATCCCCCGTACGTATAGATATAGTTGTAAATTTATATATAGTGGACCAAAATTTAATATAGTGGTATATATAAAACGATAAATTTAATTTATATTTATGTATATATGTATGCGTAATGTGTGTATATATATATAAGTTTGTGTGTGTATATATATATGTACAATTTATATTTGTGTATATAGAAACGGGATCAGGAGAAAACGCTCAAAAGTGTGAAAACGGTGAGAACGCATCTTGGCCCAACACGTGTCCCGCGGCATAGAGAAGGGCGGAAGGGCTTTTTTGACTTTTCATTCTTCTTTTATTTTCCTAACGCGGTATAATATTTTTTGGCATCTAAGTTTTTTTTGGCGTTAATTGTATTTATTAAACTTTTTTGCGTTGAATTAATTGTTTTTATGTCACATATATAATTTTGTGGCGTTATAGCGTTTTCTGGTTAATATTTTTGGCGTTTGTGGCGTTTTGTATAATAATTCACTACGAGTCATTAATTTTTGCATAAGATTACAATAAGACCATTTTTTGGCGTTTAGTGAATTTTTTGGCATTTAATACCCTTTACAAGGTGTTTTGCCAGCAACCGTTCTCCCAGTTTTCATACTACTAGCGTTTTGGTGTTTGTAGTTTTTGGCGTTTTATATAATAATGTATTTTAATTAGGGGAGTGGGGGTGGTCACTAGTGATAGAATTCCATCACTCACAAGCATCAAATCAACTCCTGCCATGTCATCAGCCACTATTCTATCACTCACAAGCATCTTGTAGTGGCGGTGGTCACTAGTGATAGAATTCCATCACTCACAAATTTTTAAATTTTTATTTTTAAATTAGAAATTAACAGTAAAACATTAAAATTATAAATTTCATTAAAATTAAAACATACTAGTTCAATTTAACATACTAGAAATATTTTAGGCTACAATTTAAAAAAAACAAAAATACTAAAAAAACTCTACCCCTCGTCCGACTCATGAAACTCCAAACCTAAAGAACCTACTAGTTCGATTAAATCGTATCTCAACCGAAAGTGAGTTTCTTCATCACGCAATTCTTGTTGGATATTTTGTGGAACTTGAACTTGTGTAGGAGGATCCGGCACCCAATCCGGAGATATTGCACGTCCGTCTTCTTTGATTATCATATTGTGCAATATGATACGTGCATATACTATGCTATGTATTGTTTTCTTGTTCATCGCATGAACCGGTCGGTGTAGTATACCCCATCTACCCTTTAAAACACCAAAAGCCCTCTCAACATCTTTTCTTACTGATTCTTGCAATTTTTTGAACACGATTTCTTCAGCCTCGACAGGAAATGAGGGAGCTTTCCCAAAAACAGACCATGACGGGTAGATACCATCCACAAGAAAAAAACCGCGTTAACATAGAATGGAGAGGAAGGTATGGTACCATCCGTTACGGTTTGAAACAACGATGATGTGTGCAACACATTGATGTCGTTGTTTGAACCTGGAACACCGAAATATGAATGTCAAATCCATAAATCATTCGATGCCACCGCTTCTAGTATGATGGTTGATCTTTTGATGTCACCCCTAACATACGCTACTCGCAACTCTCTTGGACAATTTTTTCCACTCGATGTGTGTACAATCGATGCTACCGAGCATCCCTGGAAAATGCCATCTAGCCTCATGTGCGGCGTAAATACGTGAGATGTCGTGGCTCGTCGGTTTACGTAAAAACTCTTTACCATACAACTTAATGACCGCGTTGCAAAAAAAAAATTACAGACATTCACTGGAAGTTCTGGACGCCATAGATAGGTATTCATCATATTGATCGGGAGGGTTACCTGTCGCTAGTTGTCGAATGGCGGACGTGCATTTTTGTATCGCCGTGAAACTTGGTTTGCCCCTCGCATCGTAACCTTCTTGAAACCATTCCTCGCTTGCTTCGATGTCTCCAACAATCTTTAAAAATAATTCTTTTGGTAAACGAAACCGATCTCTAAACTTTTCGACATTGTAAAGCGGATTCTCCACAAAATAATCGTTCATTAACACTTCGTTGGCACGTATACGATCACGGTCTACCATCTTCTTCTATGGGCTGGACGAACTAGTATCAAGTTCGTTATACACCGACACAAAATATTTTAGCGTCTCCTTGTCGGAAGACGACTCGGTATTGCTAGACATCGGAAACGTCGAATCCGTAGGAAACTCCATTTGAGAATGATGTAGATTGTGTGAAATGTGTTTGTGTTTTGGTGTGGGTGAATTGGTTTAAAATGGAGAAGTATATATAAAAGGTTTAAAGGTTATTTTTTCTTTAATAAGTTACCGTTACAAAACGGACAAAAGGGCATCAAACAACGTTCAATTTTCAAAACTTTCAACGCGTGATATTATCAACGCGTTAACTTGACCACGCGTGATATTATCAACGCGTTAACTTGACCACGCGTGATATAGGTGGTGGCGGCGGTGTGCTGCTGATGTTCAACGCGTGATGGGTGGCCATCACAGACCACCCCCACTCCCCTTATAGAGAATTAGATAACAAAACAACATATAACTTGATATCAAAACAATATAAAATGAAAACAAAAATAATAAAAAATGGTAATCTAATTTTTCTTTGGAATCTTCACTGTCATCAGCCTCTTCCTTCTTGAATTTGTTTTTGGTGTTTTGAACCTTTTTTTAATACTTTAGCTAGATGACAACTTTCCTTCATAAACCCCGTCTTTTTTCAGAAGAAGCTGCTTAGTGGCAACCAGTTTTTTGGTGTGATATTCTTGTTTGGTGGCATGTCATTAAAGATCAACTCTTGCTTGATGCTATTTGTAATAATGGAGTCCAAAATAGCATTTTACACTTGTGTTGATCCCTTTATTCCATGCCTATAATCATCAAGAACAAAGCTGACATGATGGCATATCACTGTCATCAGTCTCTTTTTCTTGAATATTTGTCAATCTCATTCAGCAAAATATTATTGAGATAACCCCCTCAGAAGAAGGATCCATTTCAGTGAAAGCTTTGCCATCTGTGGTTGTTATCGGTCATTTTCTGAGCGTACATATCTTGATCAATATCCTGCTTCTAATTGTTTATTTGTGACCAGGATACTGGACGGGGATATTGCTAACATCCTGGGCGATATCCTGAGGTTAATTGAATTAACCACGTGCAGGTTAAAGGCTGGGGTTTGCTAACGGTCAGATGGACTTCATCTCCTCAAGACTCGGGCATGTTTGTTATGGGAGAGACGTTGAACCCGAAAGACCAGGTCTACAACGTTCGAGTGAGGAATATTCGCTGGATCCCGGTTATTTAGGATAGTTTGTTATATTTGTTTTACTATAAATAGATGGGGGCGGATCAGATTAAGGCACGCAACTTTCATATTTTCAAACACTTTCTCTCTAGCTCTCTGCAAACACTACACACAAACACTTGTATTCAAATCACATTGTAACACCTAGTTGATTCGCTCTACATCCTGCACTGTATCCTGATACTTGAAGCAATAGAAGAACAAGGCAGCTGCGATTGTCAGCTCCTGAGGTTTTTTGCCGGCGATCTAGATTGATCAAGGGCTTTCCTCGTACATCACGTGTCAACCTTTACTTTTCTGCTCATTGTTTGATCACAGATACAGCTCTATATCTTGAGCCGTATCCTGAAACTGTTTTTATAACTAACTTGGTTAACATATTTTTCACACATAATTTTAGCACACTACCTCACTTAACTAATTTGATCACTAAATTGCTTCGGTAATTTTTGACCAAAACAATTTGGCGCCCGCCGTGGGGCAAGTGGTGCTATTTTTGCTAAAAACTTTAGTAAAATCATTATTCGGTTTTCTCTTGTCAAAACTTTTTTCAAACTTATTTTCAATGGCTTCGAGATCAAACATGAGCTCCTCCACTATGTCCGCTACGACTTCTGGTGCTACCGGTTCGGTGCTTCCACCACCTCCTCCAAGGATGCCAGTTTCTTCACGACCTCAGGATGTTATCCTTACTCGGAGTGTTCAGGGATCTGCTCCCGTTTTAGCCTCTAATGATGAAATTCTAACTTTGTTTGGAAGTGTGTAGGAACAAATGAGGCAGCAACAGGAAACTAACCAAATGCTGTTAAGAGAAATACAAGTCTTAAAAGCTAGCTCGAGTAGACCTGCTGAAGAAACTGTCACTCCTATACGGCCCAGGGCTTTGAACTTCAGTTCCGCGGTTTACACTGAGGATAACAGGGGGAATATCGTCCCAAGCCATTCTCAGAATCATACCCCTGAGATACCCTCCTCGGTCAGAATGTCGACTGTGAGGATTTCAGGATATGCTTCAGGATATGGCCAAAATCCTCAGACCGGTAATGTGTCAAATAATAATATTCTTGCCACTAACAACAATGGGTCTTTGAAGGATGCAGGTATGACGTCAACATTTACCAGGGAGCTCCAGAAATTGAAGGACATGATATCCAGTGTACCTGGAGTGGTCCAGCCAATTCCGGAAGTATCCCAAGACAGCCACAGGATATCCCGCTTTGCTTATCCTATCTGTGATGCTGAAATCCCAAAAAGATTTCAGACTCCCAACATGAAACTGTATGACGGGACTACGGATCCTGAAGAGCATATTGCCCAGTAGAGGGAACGGATGGAAATCAATCCTATCCCTCCAGATCTCAAGGAAGCATGCTTATGCAAGGGATTCGGTTCTACCTTGACAGGATCAGCCTTAAAATGGCTGTTAAACGTCCCTCCTCACTCAATTACTTCGTTTGCTCATTTGGTTAATTTATTTAACAGTCAATTTTCTTGTAGTCGGAGTTTTGAGAAACTAACCAGTGACCTTTACAGGATAACTCAAGGATCTCAGGAATCCTTGAGGGATGATGTGAACAAGTTCAGTCGAGAATCCTTGGAAATCCCGCATCTTGATGTTGCAACAGCTGTGCAAGCTTTTAAGATGGGGTTACAAAAGGATTCTCAGTTTTATCAGGATCTTGTAATGAATCCCTGCAGGAATCTCGACGAAGCTCGTAACAGGGCTTTGAGGTATATCCGTTTAGAAGATGACAAGAAGATGCAAGAGAGGATGAATTCTACCTCAACCTACGAATCAACCAATAGGAAATCAGAATCTTCATATAAGCCATATCGCTCCAAGCCATATAGCAGAAATGATAACAAGAAAGTGAATGCTGTTGAAGACGAGGATCCTGAAGAATATCCTGACTTATCTGAATACTGCTTTTCTGTTAATATACCTGAATTAATGTATGCTATGCAGGGTTTAGGGGACAAAGCTAGGTGGCCTCGAAAGAACCAGCAGAAAGCTGATTGGAAGGATAAATCCAAATGGTGTGCCTTCCATGAAGACTTCGGACATATGACCGAGGATTGCATTGCTTTAAGGAAAGAAATAAGTTACCTATTAAGCAAAGGGTACCTGAAGGACTTGCTGGGAAGAAAGAAGAATAAAGGGCAGGATCCCGAGAAGGATCCTGAACGAGCAACGTCACCCCCAACAGATGCCAAGATAATTAACTTTATTTCAGGAGGATCCGACATTTGTGGGACTTCGTATTCGGCGGCTAAGAGACATGCAAAGGAAGCTAAGAGTGAAAGGGGAGACAAACCAGTCAGGATGACTACCCTCACAACTGATAAAGTGATCACTTTCGATAGTGATGACAGGGATACTGTTCAGGATCCTCACCATGATGCTTTGGTAATAACATTATATGTGGCTAACCATTTTGTACGCAGGATATTGGTGGACAACGGTAGTTCTGTCAATATAATTCAGCTGGAAACATTGAAAAGGATGAATGTATCTCCGATGGACATTACTTCGAAGTCCACTGTGCTCGTTGGTTTCAGTGGAGAAGCTAGAAATACTGTAGGAGAGATAAAGTTACCAGTATATGTTGAAGGGGTCAACTCGATACAACGCTTCTGTGTGATGGACTCCTTATCCTGCTATAACATCATACTGGGCAGACCGTGGATCCATGACATGAAGGTTGTGCCTTCGACTTATCACCAATGCATCAAGATTCCAACCCCTTAGGGGCCGTTAAAGTTGATAGTGATCAGCAGGAGGCGAAGGAATGCTACACATCCTCGATGAAATCCTCGACCAAGCCTAATCCAGCATAGCAATTAAAGATGCGGGCCCGGGATACCTTGGAAGCTTCGGAGCAGGATGTGAAGAAAGTTATCCTGGATCAGGATAATCTTGATATCTCGGTGCTCGTCGGAACCAATATCCCTCGGGATATTGAAGAACAATTAACTGACTTTTTGAAGTGCAGGATGTCAACGTTTGCATGGAAGCATGAGGATATGACAGGTATATCCAAAGACATTATTACTCACAAGCTTGGAATTAACAGGTCGTTCAAGCATGTTCAACAAAAAAGAAGGAAGTTTGCTCCTGAGCGAAATGTAATCATCCAAGAGGAAGTTGAAAGATTGTTAAAGTCCAAAATGATCAGAGAAGTCAAGTTCCCAAGGTGGCTGGCGAATGTGGTCGTAGTGCAGAAGAAAAATGGGAAGTGGAGAGTCTGTGTAGATTACACAGACTTGAATAAGGCTTGCCCTAAAGACCCATTCCCCCTTCCTCAGATCGATGCAATGGTGGATGCTACTGCTGGGCATGAGATGTTAACGTTCATGGACGCATCCTCAGGATTTCAACAGATTCAAATGGAGCCTTCGGACCAGGAGGATACTGCTTTCATGACACCAACAAGTATTTATTGTTATACTGCTATGCCTTTCGGTTTGAAAAATGCAGGTGCAACATACCAGGGATTGGTGAACATGATGTTCAAAGATAAGCTGGGGGACACCATGGAAGTATATATTGACGATATGGTGGTGAAATCTAAAAAGGCTGAGGATCACCTCCAGGATATCAAGGGAGCATTTGATATCCTGGATCAGTATAACATGAAGCTGAATCCTGCTAAGTGCCATTTCGGAGTGGGGGCAGGAAAGTTTCTAGGATATATGGTGACGAAAAGGGGGATAGAGGCAAGCCCAGAGCAGATTAAAGCTATCCTGGATATAAAATCACCCTCGAATTTGAAGGATGTTCAACGGTTAACAGGCCGAGTAACAGCATTGAACAGATTTATTTCAAGATCCTCGGAAAAATGCAAGGAATCCTATGATATCCTCAAGAAGAATAAGAAGTTCGAATGGGGAGCAAAGCATGAAGCAGCCTTGCAGGATTTGAAGCGATATCTCTCGACTGCAACTCTATTGATGAAGCCTGAAAATGGTGAACCACTATCCCTATACCTCGCTGTATCAGGGAATGCTGTAAGTGCCGTTCTTATAAAAGACCATGAAGGTCAGCAACATCCTGTCTATTATGTTAGTAAAAGTCTACTAGATGCTGAAACTAGATATTCTCGTTTAGAAAAATTGATATTAGCCCTAGTTATGGCATCGACAAAGCTTAGACATTATTTTGAGACACATAGGATCCATGTTAAAACCAATTATCCTGTTAAAAACGTGCTTAGGAAACCGGAGATGTCGGGTAGGATGGCCAAGTGGTCAGTGAAATTGAGTGCTTATGACTTAGTATATGAACCTAGAAATGCCATAAAGTCTCAGGCTCTAGCTGACTTTGTGGCTGATTTCAGTAGTGACATTCAAAATGAAGTAGGTTTAGAAGTACAGCAGCTAAGAGAAAACTTAGAATGCTGGACATTATATACTGATGGTGCGTCCAACGTAAGAGGTGTAGGTTTAGGGATACTACTAAAATCGCCACAGGGGGACACATTACCCCAGGCTATTAGATGTGAATTTCCTGCTACTAATAATGAGGCAGAATATGAAGCTTTAATTGCAGGACTAGAGTTGGCTAAGAATATGAATATCAAAAATTTGCAAGTGTATGTTGACTCCTTGTTAATCACTAATCATTTCAATGGAAGCTATGCAGTTAAAGGAGAGAAGTTAATCGGGTATCTCGAAATTCTTAAAAAAAATAGCAGGATATTTCGATACTTTTACACTTGAACAGGTACCAAGAGAAGACAATGCTGAAGCTGATGCCTTGGCAAATCTAGGATCATCGGTTAGGATACCAGAAGGAACCCGGATACCAATATTACATATCCTATATCCTGCGACGAATCCTCAGGATAAGGAAGTGATAAGTATTCAGGATCCCGATGATGGCTATCTTGAGGAGGATCCTAAATCCTGGATAGCTCCAATCATGAGATATCTAAAGCAAGGATACATCCCAAAGAATGAGAATCCTAAAGCCTTTAGGATGAAGGTATGACGATTCACTATTATAAATGATGTTTTGTATAAGAAATCTCTTGCAGGACCATATCTGAGATGCTTGGAGGATCCTGAAACCAAGGAAGTACTTTGGGATATACATGAAGGGGATTGTGGTAACCATACTGGGGGCAGGTCATTATTCTCAAAAGTATTAAGAACAGGATATTATTGGCCGACAATGAGGAAAGATGCCACAGAATATGTTCGAAGATGTGATGCATGTCAAAGACATATGTTGGTGCACTACATCTGTCGACTTCGTCTTGTATCGAGTCTTAGACTAGCTAGAATAGATCAGGGCACGTAGAACGATAAAATGTGAGAGAATTAGAAGATTTCGCTTGAAAGTGTGTAATGTATTTGAGTTTTCGCTTGAAGCCTCAAGCGAAATCATCATATCAGATTTCGCTTGAGTGATGTTGAAGCGAAATCTCAATGTCTATATATAGGAGGTTAGTGTCAAGCGAAATTAGAAGTTGGTTTTATGAAAGATTTTCATACCGAGGTGCTGCCGGTGTGAGAACTGATTGTAATTGTGTTCATATCAATACAAATCAGTGTTAAAGTGAAGATTCAGCTGTTTTAAGTCAAATACTTGTTTTCCGCACCTGTATTTGATGGAATTCCTCTGAACCGACTCGTTTAGGTCGCGAACCCGGTCCTTACAATTGGTATCAGAGCTCAGGAGGAGGAGTTCTGCAAAATTCAGCCGAAATCGATCAAAATTTCTTACTTCTACACCTTCTTTTCTTACTTCAGAAATTTTACACGGTCAAAAACTATTCAATTTCTCACGGATTGTTTAAAAGTACTAGATAACAAACCCTTGAAAGTTTCACAGCAAAATTCGACCTAAAAGTGATCAAAGTCGACATTTAAATGGAGTTCGCTTGAACAGTTCAGTTTTTTTGGACGATTTCGCTTGAAACTTCAAGCGATACTTAACATTTCGCTTCAAACCAGAGTTCGTTTTCGCTTCAAGAACTTCGCTTGAGAGTTGTTCAGTTTTATTGTTTCGCTTGAAGGGTACCGCTTGAAAGATTATTTCGCTTGAAGAAAGTTCAGTTGATCAGTTCGCTTGAAAGCTACAAATTGACTATTTCGCTTGAAAGAATCTGTTTTTGAAACATGGATAACGATTTCCACAACGCATTTGCAACATCACCTAGTTCATCTTCCATTGCTCAGAACATGAATTCAGAAAACGAAACGGGGACGACTCAGAAACCCCCGAAGCTTATGGGAATTGAGGAATACTACGGATGGAAAGATAGATTCGAAAACTGGGTGCAAGCAAATCATCTAAGATCATGGGAATGTATTCTGACAAAGTATACTCCACCACAAACCGAAATGCAGACTGAAAAACAGCTTTCAGATTTTAGTAAGGAAGAACGAGAAATATACCGAGCTGAAAAGATGATGATCAGTTTACTTCAACAGGCCATCAAAGAAGACATCTTCATACTACTTCAACATGACAAAACATCACAATCAATATGGGATGCTCTAAAAATTAAGGTTGAAGGCAGTACGAGTATGATTAAAAGCAAGAAGGCATTGCTTAAAAAGGAATTTGATTTGTTCACAAGTTTGCCAGGAGAAGATACGAAGAAACTCATTGAACGATATTGTCACTTAGTGAGGACAATGTCAATGATGAGCATTAAAAAGGAAAATGATGAATGGGTGGATAAACTTGCTGATGCGTTACCTCAGAAAGAGTGGGGAACTTATTTGATGATACTGAAGAATACTGGAGTTTATGATAGATTGTCGATTTCTCAGTTCATTGAAAAGATTGAAAGTCAGGATTTGGAACAGCAGAAGATCGCAAGGATGAATAATCCAAGTGGTCAACAGGATGTAAAGATGTATTACAAGGGTAGTGTTCCGACTTCAGAAGCTGAGAGAAGTCCGAAAATTCAGACTGCTTATAGTGTTGGAGATTCTACAGAAAAGACTGATCAAAACTCAAACAAAAGCAACAGTGGTTTTTCATTGTATCCGAGTGTTAATCCGAAAAGCTCATCAGAAAGTTTTCAATCTCAAAGCACAAAGATGGGAAATGGTTGTATGATTCAATGCAACATAGCTCTAAATCTTCCAGAAGGTCAAAGTTTTTCTGAAGACATTGCGAAAGATCATATGGCATTACTTGGTTCCGTGCTTATCTCATATGAAGGTTTAGTGGCTGGTCGAATTGGAAATCCTATGCTTACTAAAGAGGATTACGACCAAATAGATGCTGAAGAGACGGAACTAATGGATATCAAATGGTGTCTTGCAAGTGTTCTTAGACGTGCTGAGAAGTTCAAGACAATTACCGGGAGAAATGATTTTCTTGATGCTTGTGTTTCTACTTTAGGTTTTGATAAATCTAAAGTTACTTGTTTCAGGTGCAGGGAAAAAGGTCATTTTAAGAGGGAGTGCAAGAACAGAGAAGTTAGTGGTGCTCAGAATCCATTTGGAAAAGATGACTACTACCGGAAAGCCATTTATCAGCAAGTTGGTCAGACACAAGAGTTACAGACGGCTCATGGTAGAAAGATTGAAGATTCAAAGAAAGGATGTTTGGTAGATTTCATTTGGAGCAACTACATTTCTTCTAACAGCACAGCATGTATAGTGGACCAAATTGATGAACAACTACCTGAAGGATTCAGCTGGGATATGTTTGTTGATGAAAAAGGGGATTTCAAAGCTTTCATTGCAAAGATTGTTAAAGAACCAGATTTGTTTGTTACTTGGATGAGATCAATTGGTGAAACAGTGAAAGATCAATCGAGTACATCTGAAGAAAGTTCAGAAAGTGCTGATTCTGAATCATTAAGTACAGATGAGAATGTGCAAAATGATGATACTTCAGAAAAAGAAGTTGTTTTTGATCAAACACCATCTGATTCTGGTATTTCAGATGCTGAGTCTGAAAAATCTGTAGAGTTTGATCAAACATCGATGGAGAGTAGCAGTGATGATGAAGAAGAGAAACATATTAATCTTGCTAAAAAACATCTTTCTTCTGAAAGTTTTCATTTTTATTTTGCAGATTGCATGGAGAAACTGAAGGAGAAACAAGCTGCAAAAGAACAACAACAAGATGAGAAAGTTGAAAATGTTGTTCAAACTGAAGAAGTTAAAAGTGTGAATGAAGAAAAGGTGATTGAAACTGAAAAAGTAACTGGAGTAGAAAAAGTAATTGAAATGGTAAAAACAATTGAGGTTGAGAAGATTGTTGAAGTTGAAAAGCCTTGCAAGAAATGTTTGGAAATTTGCAAGAGTTGTGAAGAAAAAGATGTTACACTGTTTGATAGAGAAAGACTGATAGAAAAGCTACTATCTGACATCAGTTATGTGAAAGAATCGTATAGTGTGTTGAACAGAACAGTGACAGGTCTTCAAACAACAAACTCTGAAAGAGAAAAAGCTTTAACGATGACGAATTCTACGTTGATGGCAAAGCAAAAGGCAATTAATCATTACATAGAAGAAAATGCTAATCTAAAGCAAGAGTTGGAGAAAGAAAAGATCGAGAATGAAAGGATCAGAAGGTTATTACTGAGTTATTCTTGTTCTGATTATGTTATTGATCGAGTTTATCCTACTGTTGCAGGTTTTGAAGCATTTCAGGATGAGAAGCAAAAGAATGAGACTGGTAAGAAATCGACTATTAAATACAACAAGTGTCCGCCTCCTATCTGGGAAGGGTATTCTCCTAGAAAACCAAATGAGGAGCAAGTCGAAAAAGCAGTCAATATAAAGTTAAAATCCGAGACAACTGACGTTTTACCAGATAACATTGATATCACGTTTACCTCGTCTGATACTGATCATGAGTCTGAGTTAATCAAAAAGGTGGTTGATCAGGTGTTGGATACTGAGGAGGTGTCTGAGTCAAAGTTTGAGTCTGGGGGTTCAAGTTCGTCGGTCAACAGTTCAAAATCATCGGAAAAACGGTCTTACAGTAAAGAATTTTTGTTATCAAAGGCAAATTTGGATGATGAAACATTTGAAGTTGCATATACTTTAAATGATTCGGACAAATTATACTCTGACAAAGAGTTTCCGATTAGAAGTGTTCGTTTTGACATTATTAAAAAGGTTTTCAAAATGACGGAAATTAATTTTTCTGAAATCAAGGATCTAAAATCTACTGAAAAACCTAAAGAATACACTTCTAGAGTTCAACAAAGGTTAAACAAGAAAAAAGGGAAAAAGAATTACAATTCTGATTCTAGTTTTCAAAAGAAAACAAATCAAAATTGTAGTTACAAAAAGAAAGGTCTTGGTTTTACTCCACCTGAAAATCGTAAAAATGAAAAATATGTTAGAGATTTTAAATCAAAAATGACATATGTTGCAGGAAAAAGCTATGAAGAGGAGTCAAATAGCTTATCAAATCAAGAGTTCCTTGCTGAAAGAAAAAGAACAAGAACTGGAGTTTTTCATCCAATTGGAGTTTTTCAATCAAAAGACACAAGAATTTGTTTTCAATGCCAAGTTGTTGGACACATCGCTCACAATTGTCCAAACAAAGTCAACAAAAAACAGGGAGTAACTGAAAAACTTAAAGAAAAAGTGGTTGAAAAGAATGAATCACCAACTACAAACTTCAAAAATTTTGAAAATTCAAAGAATGAAGTTGGTGAAAATTCTAAAAGATTGTACAAAAAGAGTGCAAAAGAAAATCAAAAATGGATTGTTAAAAAATTAGATGTACAATCTGGCGATGAATCTGATTCCACAAAATCAGAGGAGTCACAAGATGAGATCAAAGATTTGATGAATGATGTTGATATTAAATCACTGAGTGTGGAAGAGATTAAACAAATGGTTGATAAAGTAGAAAGCTCAGAGTTTGATATTGAAAAAACATTTAATGATAATGTTAAGAAAATTTTCAAGAAAATGATTGATGGAAAGGTAAAGGGGGTTAAAGATTTTTATTCAACTAAAAAGGCAACTTACAACCCTACTGCTCAGGAATTGGAAGCCACCAAGTCAAATAAGACTTGGGTGGAAGTTTGTTTTTCTTAAAAGTCTTAGGACTTGCCGGAGATCCCAAATTTGTAATCGTGGATCAGGAATCGGCATCATTCTTGTTAAGATAGATTTTGTGAAAATTTTTGATAGTGTTTGGATGTTTACAGGTTGTATGACTACGCCGGAGCTTCCAGGTTGGTAAGTGTGAAGCAGGAATCGGCATTCAGATTGGTAAAATGGTGATGTAGACGTAACATTCCTACAAGTGATATTGTGTTCTACATGTGATAATTTTTACAATTGATATAGATGGTGCATACTTGCAAGTGGTAAATCAAGGACATTAATTTGTACTTGATCTGCTACAAGTGGTTAAGAATAGACAATGTGATGAATCACACCCTGAATCTACAAATGATTATATCATAAAAACTTATTTTCCGGAAAAATCATTTTGATTAAAACAAACTTAAGTGTTTTGAAATCTAAATGAGAAAATAGTTTTGTGATAAGAGGGAGTTCTGATTGTTTATGCCGAGTGAATGGCGATTTGATGCGATTCGATATCAGTTGTCAAGTTTATTGTACAGTTTATTTTCAAATTTCTTAAAATGTGTTTGCATTTTAGGGGGAGTAAATTTTTTCAGAAAATCCAAAAACATTTGAAATTTTGAAAAAGACAAAAACATGATAAAATTCAAAAATGAGTTTCGTTGTGAATAGAGGAAATGATAGTACATCAGTGGACGATCACAACATGCTAAAGAAATGGAAAGTTAAATAGTGATAAACGGTCTCACTGATGATGTGCCAGTAGGTTTTTGCACATTTAGTAAATTGTGACGAGATATAAACATAAAATTTACTTGCGTCTACGTGGGGAACACCTCCAGGATATATAGGTAACCCCTGAAATCTTGTTTGAAGGGTCCCTTATTCTGAGATACTAGGTCTTTATACTCAGTGATATCTGGGGTATTATCCCGGGACTTCTGATTTTGCGGAAGCAATGGCCTAGTCCCCGGAGAATACTTTCTGCTTGCTTGAAATATAGCACCACCCTCAGCTAAAAAATGATAAAACATTGAAAAATGCTAATCATGGCTGTTGTAATACAAAAGATCCTCTAAAGGGGACACACCTAAAAGTCAACTAGGCTCTCTGCTGAACGGAAGTTCTGACCTGAGCTATCACGGTTGCATAATTTATTCCCCTTACAGATATCATCTGTGGTATACTCACCTGTAAGACTGAATATTGGGGTCTGGATACGGGAGTATATACTGAGGTGGGATACATGTAGATGTTTAAGTCCTAAAACACTAATTCGTATCTCGAAGCAGTTGAACTTTGTGTGAAAATTTAAGTGGACAAGTATACTGACAATCTAAGTGAATTGTTTAGAACTTAAAATGAAATCAAGCTTAACGGTGTTGGTGATCTGTCTCAGAAACTGATATGATCCTCTTGCACAAACTCACAAAAAATATTATTTGAAAAATTTCTTTATTGCATTACTTTACAATCAAAAATTACAAAAAAGGATTTTTAGTGTGTTTTAGTATAAATTTTGAAAAAATACAAAAAGATTTTCGACAACTGATATTGGAAAGCTGATTGTCAAAGTTTCAAGTGCTAAACATGATGACTTGGTTGTAAGGGGGAGTGAATCTTAAAATGTAAAAAGGTTTGTTAAAATTCTTACAATTGATATTGTTAAAACCTGCATTTGATTCATCATTGAATTGTGATATGAGAGAGAATTATCTGATTATATCAGATTGTTGGTGCATTTAAATTGTTAAATTTAGAAAATTTATTTCTGGGTTAAGATTGTTACAGGTGAGCCAGGATAATTCTTTCAAAGCTTATAAAAGTCAGAATCTGATCATGAATCTAAAAGTTTGCTAGCTGCTGATGCTGATGAACTTAAGGAATCAAGAGATCTGATCAAGAGAATTAGATGCGATCCAGGCAATGATCTTGTAAACAACATTTGAATCAGACATCGATCCTAAAGCAGATGTTGCTGAAGAACAAATGAATATCAGCAAATCGTGAGGGGGAGTCTGATAAAGAAAGGTGATTCTAGAGAAGAAGATAGAAAGAGAAAAGCCCAGAGACTGATCAAGAATGAAGATGTGAAGACACAGCATTGGTGTGACTCGATAATCGACTCGTCAACATCTGAGGGGGAGTCTGTTGGTGCACTACATCTGTCGACTTCGTCTTGTATCGAGTCTTAGACTAGCTAGAATTGATCAGGGCACGTAGAACGAGAAAATGTGAGAGAATTAGAAGATTTCGCTTGAAAGTGTGTAATGTATTTGAGTTTTCGCTTGAAGCCTCAAGCGAAATCATCATATCAGATTTCGCTTGAGTGATGTTGAAGCGAAATCTCAATGTCTATATATAGGAGGTTAGTGTCAAGCGAAATTAGAAGTTGGTTTTATGAAAGATTTTCATACCGAGGTGCTGCCGGTGTGAGAACTGATTGTAATTGTGTTCATATCAATACAAATCAGTGTTAAAGTGAAGATTCAGCTGTTTTAAGTCAAATACTTGTTTTCCGCACCTGTATTTGATGGAATTCCTCTGAACCGACTCGTTTAGGTCGCGAACCCGGTCCTTACAACATAGTAACATACTGCATCAGCCTGCTGAACCATTATATCCTATTGTTTCCCCTTGGCCATTTATGAAGTGGGGTATGGATATAGTGGGAAAGCTTCCAAAGGCTCCAGGAGGGAAGGTTTTTATGTTGGCAATGACAGATTATTTCTCCAAATGGGTTGAAGCCGAGGCATTTGTCCAAGTCAGGGATCAAGAACTGGTATCCTTCATAAAGAGAAATATCCTGACCAGATTCGGAGTACCAGCCGAGATAATCTGTGACAATGGTTCTCAGTTTATAAGTAAGAGGACTACTGACTTTTGCAAGAGTTGGGGAATCAAAATGATTACGTCTACTCCGGTACATCCTCAAGCAAATGGACAAGCTGAATCCTCAAACAAGATAATTGTCAACAACTTGAAGAAAAGATTAGGGGCCAAGAAAGGAAGATGGGCAGAAGAATTACCCTTTGTTTTGTGGGCTGATAGAATGACGGTAAAAAATGCAACTGGTCAAACCCCGTTTTCCTTAGTATTTGGAGCAGAAGTAGTGATCCCGACAGAAATGGTGATACCCACAGCAAGATCCAACCTCTGGAATCCTGAGCAGAATCCTGAAGTCCTATGCCAGGAGCTGGATACTATTGATGAGATAAGAGATGCAGCACGGCTAAGAATGGCGGCATATCAACAAAGGATATCCAGAACATACAACAAGAATATAAGGATTAGAAGGTTCAAAGTTGAAGATTAGGTGTTAAGAAAAGCTTTTCAGAATACTACCAATCCTGCTGATGGAAAGCTGGCTCCGAAATGGGAAGGACCATATGAGATTGAATCAGAATCAGGAAAAGGTGCATACCGACTCAAGGATATGGAGGGGGATATGCTACCGAGATCCTGGAATGCAATACACTTAAAGCTCTATTTCAAGTAAGAATAGAATTTAATTTCTATCTCAGAATGGTATGTATTCTATCTCTTTTAAATATATTTGTTTATTATCATTGAACCCAATACTGACTTAAGCATCGGAGGCGTGTTAGCCAAGCTAACACCCACCTTAGTTTAAGGATGTTTTGCAGTATATGCTGCAGGATATAGCTCCAGGATGCTCATTTAGGATACTTCGGAAGATTAGAGGATTGGCCCCCTCTCTCACGTATAAGGGATCCTGATCCCTTCACAGGTTTAAAGGTATTCACCTTTCTTCCGAATTGGGTTTAAACACCCCGCCTGGAGCGCAAGTTATTCGGGAATAGTTCAAGGTGGTGGGACCAGTCCATGTAAAAGTGGCTGACAATTTCGTTACTATTGGCTATATCCTGAATCCTAAAGGTATATGAGGATTGATCACCCTCTCTCACGAAAGGGTATTTTCATACTCTCTAAGGTTTAAAGGTTTTCACCTTTCTAAGTCTTGGAGTTTATACACTCCCGCCTGTAGCGCATGAAAATCTAGGATTTCCCCCAGGATACGAGGGATTCATCTCCAGTACATTTTTTGGGTTTTACCCCTGTAACACGAAAAATTGTCTATACAATGGGAACTGATATCCAGAAGATTTCTAAGTATTTGAAGACATTGTACACAGGGGGCATTCCTACTAAGGCAATGGTGTAAAACTCAAAGGGTGAGGCTCGGACCTAATACACTGAGTGTCTTAGACAGGGGACATCTTCATTGGAAGAGTTGCAAGGGGACTGAAGTTGAGAATAGGGTTATACCCTATTCCTGGTATGATTTTTCCTTTGTAAACGTTGTTTAAGTTTTTGACAGTCCTATGTTTGGTAAAAGGTTAAACATCCTGATCAGGATAAATTGTCGGAATATATTTTCAAAATATATTTTCGAAATACTTTTCAGGATATTTGATTAAGATATTTGAAGCTGGTACTGGTTTGAAACTTTGATCAAGCAAGTATCGTCAAAACAGGTTTTAAAATGGACTATCTTTTAATTTTTTCTAAAGGTGATTGAATTTTTAGAAATTCTATTTAATAAAAGTTTTCATAATATATCACTGAGTATATTTTGTAAAACTAAGGTCTGTAATAAGAAAGACAGGAAGTGATAGCAAGAAAAATGAAAGATGAAATTATTGGAAATAGACGGTACTAGTTGATAACCAAAGGCTTCATCCTGAAACCTAGGATCCATCCACCTTCGGCTATCAAATTGTTTTGATACGGAAATAGAAATTGTTCATAAGACATAAAATTATTCAAACAAAAGAAAATAAGTTTTAGGGGGTAGTGCCATCTTCGTTTGCGGTAATTTCAGCAGTATCCGCCTCAGCATCCCTCTCAGCATCGTTAGCTTTTTTAGCTACTTTGGAAGACCCTTCGGCAGCTGGTGTGGTAGAAATGCCACCAAGGTTTTTTAGCTTCGTTTCCCAGGCACCAACGTCCCAAGAAGGGCATTCAAAACCTAGTGTTTTGGCTTCATGGGCCATCTTCAGCCTGGCCTGGAGAAGAGAAGTGACGACGGAACTCTTAAGGCTATCCCGGTAGCTGATCATATCCTGTTCATGTTGCGCATGGGCAGCTTCAAGATCTGCTTGGGCTTGAAGAGTAGCTTTGTTGAGAGCAGTCTGGTGTTCTTGAATCATAGTCTTGAACTTCTCCTCGTAAAGACGAGATTTGGCGGCTGCAATCATGCCTTGATCGGAGATCGTGACTTCTGCTTCCTTTAACTTGGATTCAAGCGTCTTGTTAAGCCTACAAGATTCTTGATATAGATGAACCAGGCGTTCAAGACCCTGCGAAAGTAAGAGGACAGGTATTGATTTTGATAAATCTTTATAAATGATATAAGCTGCAGGATGTGGTTTGAGAATACTAACCTGGTTAAGAAAGGAAGTCATAAACCCGCTAGCTTCGATGAACCCATGCTTCTCATAGGGAAAAGTGTCAGAGATGACGGGGGAATCGGGCTCTTTCCTTTTACGAGAACTGGAGCTCCGGGGCTTGGTAGTTGGCAAGGGTTTGGTGATGACAATGGCTTTGGAACCACTGGGTTTGGATGAGGCTGTGGTCTTAGGATTGGGTTCCTTCTTGATCTGAACCTGATCAGAGTAGCTGTCCAACTCGTCGAGATCAAAGACTTCAGGGATCTTAGCCGGTGCTGCATAAAGGAAGAAGTTTTACATTATTATTACTCTTCATTCTATTTTTAGCAAAAGATAAAAATCTAAAGGTACATGGGAGTATAAATAACTCTACCGGTGGTTAACCACTCCACCGGAAGGCTAGCACCCTCAGCAATGGAGTCTCGTTTGACGAAAAAGAACTTGTGTTGCCATCCATCTTCGTTTTCGGTGGCTTTAAGAATAAGGGGTTTGTTGGAAGTCGAAAAAAGCAAAAAACGGCTAGAACCATGAGATCGAAGGCGGTAAGCGATGGGCAGATCTTCAATACAAAGGTCAGGACAGTGAAGGTTTTTAATTTGGTTTAGAACAATTAATACCCTCCAGACCATGGGCATGGTCTGAGCAAAAGAAATACCTGTGGTACAGAAAAATTGCATCATAAATTCGGGAAAAGGGTATCGGAGACCTAGCGAGAAAGGGTATGCTGGAAAGCAAACCCAATCTGTGGAAGAGACATCCGATCGAATTGACCGATCGAACGGTCTAAAGACTGTGTTATCAGGAAAAGCACCGGAAGCTCTCAAAGCCGCAATGTCTGCATTATCAAAGGCACAGACTTCTTTCTCAGGATTTTTGAGAAGATTCTGCTGGGTAAAAGTCTCGGATGATTCACCAGTTTGGGAATGAGTCCTGGTGGCCATGGCAGATGAAGAAAGAAAGATTAATAAAAGATGAACAAGAAGTGGGGAATTACATGGAGACTCTGTTGTAGATATCTGCTTTTCAAACAAGAAGAGAGAAGATATAGGGGCATTGTGGATCTCCATCGAGTTAAAAGCGCGTTGGAGGTTATGATGTGATTTTGTCCGTCGTCTAGATTTAATTGCTTTAATTTATGAGATAAAACTTTTAAAATATATCCGTTGGATTGGTATACCAACAGATATATTTGGGGACAATTGTTATGGGTCATTTTCTGAGTGTACATATCTTGATCAATATCCTGCTTCTAATTGTTTATTTGTGACCAGGATACTGGACGGGGATATTGCTAACATCCTGGGCGATATCCTGAGGTTAATTGAATTAACCACGTGCAGGTTAACGGCTGGGGTTTGCTAACGGTCAGATGGACTTCATCTCCTCAAGACTCGGGCATGTTTGTTATGGGAGAGACGTTGAACCCGAAAGACCAGGTCTACAACGTTCGAGTGAGGAATATTCGCTGGATCCCGGTTATTTAGGATAGTTTGTTATATTTGTTTTACTATAAATAGATGGGGGCGGATCAAATTAAGGCACGCAACTTTCATATTTTCAAACACTTTCTCTCTAGCTCTCTGCAAACACTACACACAAACACTTGTATTCAAATCACATTGTAACACCTAGTTGATTCGCTCTACATCCTGCACTGTATCCTGATATTTGAAGCAATAGAAGAACAAGGCAGCTGCGATTGTCAGCTCCCGAGGTTTTGTGCCGGCGATCTAGATTGATCAAGGGCTTTCCTAGTACATCACGTGTCAACCTTTACTTTTCTGCTCATTGTTTGATCACAGATACAGCTCTATATCTTGAGCCGTATCCTGAAACTGTTTTTATAACTAACTTGGTTAACATATTTTTCACACATAATTTTAGCACACTACCTCACTTAACTAATTTGATCACTAAATTGCTTCGGTAATTTTTGACCAAAACAGTGGTGTTTAAAAGTGAGTGGTTTCTAGAGGATATGGCGTTTGTGTTTTCTGGGTGTGATTAATTTCATTGTGTATAGACCCCTCTCTTATAGGAGTTTTTTGGCGCGTAGTTTGGCGTTTTGTTTTTAATGGCGTTTTATTTTTTTGAAAGGCGTTTTATCATTTGATGGATTTTTTAATATGAGCGGTAAAAGACCCTTTTACCCTTAATGAAGTGCGTCCCACATAATAAAATTGATGTTATTTACAAAAACGTCACCGCGCAATCTAATCCATGGATTGTTTTGATCGGACGACCTATAAGCGTTCTCACCGTTCTCACACTTTTGAGCGTTTTCTCTAAATCCCGACCCTGTGTATATATATGTGTATATACATGTTTATATGTATATGTATATATATACTAATTAAAAATGATAATTCGAGCCGAGCCGAGCGGACCTTTGCTCATGCTTGGTTCGTTTATAAATCGAACCGAGCGGAGCGGCTCGTTTACAACTTAGCGTCAAATCGAACGAGCATTTTCCGAGCAATTTCCGAACGAGCGGCGAGCGATTTGAACGGTCCTATTTATTAGAAGAAATTATCTCCTAAATTACGCGCCAAAAACATCATTATATAAACAAGGTAAAACATAGCTTCCATAATCACTTCAATATATCCATTTCTGCAAAAAACATCTTTAACCAAAACGCCAACTTAACCAAAACGCCAAAAATGGCAACAATCGTTTCATGGAGATACACTCTGGGAATCAGGCGATACGTCCTCCGTTTTGACAACAGAAGGAGGGTGTATGTTAAGACGGTCAGGGCAATTCTGAAGATAGAAGAAGAGATACAGAGGCGAATCTTATCCATTGGCATCGCTCTAGACAACGAATGCCATGAAACACATATGCTTATGAAAGCATTAACCAGGAAATTTGGACCAATCAAAGCAGATGTGAAGCCGGACCCTGTCATGACATCATGGCGTTTTGATGATGAAACAGACATGGTGACCGTTACATACGACAACGGAGAGCAGGAAGTCTACTGGCTAGAAAACATCATGACAAAGCAGCGTCTGGGTTTCATGGAAGAATTGCATAACGCCACTTGTACCAACACAGAAATAGACTCAAAATTGGAGTTAACGCATAACATGTTCAAGTGGAGGCTTCAAAATCTTCAGGAATAAGAAGCTGATGAAGGTGAAGGTGATGACATGGATGAATATCCAGATGAAGACTCCGAGGAGGAAGAAGATGACGCAAGTGATGGATACTTTTCGGATAAAGTACCTTCCGACAAAGGCTTTTAATTTTTTTCCTCTTTTTTTTTCTTATGTGTAATCTTATTTTTTTAAGATAATTAAATGATATATTTCTCTCTTTATTAGCAAAACGCCAAAAAAATACTAAAAATGGTTATTCCTTACAAAACGCCAAAAATAACAAAAAAATATTTTTCCTGCTTAATATTTTATTTACTCCGTTATTGTATTTTGTCATCTTGGTCTGCATAACGTCATTTAAAAAAAAAACGCCAAACTTAGAAGATGGGACGTCTATCACCTGTAAAACTGATAAAAAACTAATCAACATAGTAAATACAAAAACAGTAACTGAAAAGACAGTTACTTTATTACTATCATTTATTACAATAAAAAAAGTTCATCCTAAACTACGCGCCAAAAAACTCCTATAAGAGAGGGGTCTATACACAATGAAATTGATCACACCCAGAAAACACAAACGCCATATCCTATAGAAACCACTCACTTTAAAACGCCAAAAAATGTTAGTTAAAAAACCACAGATGGCAAAGATTTCACTGAAATGGATTCTTCTTCTGAAGGGGTTGTCTCAATAATATTTTGCTGAATGAGATGGACAAATATTCAAGAAAAAAAGACTGATGACAGTGATATGCCATCATGTGAGCTTTGTTCTTGATGAATATCGGCATGGAATAGAGGGATCAATACAAGTGTAAAAATGCTATTTTGGACTCCATTATTATAAATAGCATCAAGCAAGAGTTGATCTTCAATGACATGCCACCAAACAAGAATATCACACCAAAACACAAGATGCCACTAAGCAGCTTCATCTGAAAAAAGACGGGGTTTATGTAGGAAAGTTGGAATCTAGCTAAAGAATTCAAAGAAGGTTCAAAACGCCAAAACAAATTCAAGAAGAAAGAGGCTGATGACAGTGAAGATTCGGAAGAGAAATTAGATTATCATTTTTTATTATTTTTGTTTTCATTTTATATTGTTTTGATATCAAGATATATGTTGTTTTGTTATCTAATTCTCTATAAATAAAATACATTATTATATAAAACGTCAAAAACTTCAAACACCAAAACGTTAGTAGTATGAAAACTGGGAGAACGGGTGCTGGCAAAACACCTTGTAAAATGTATTAAACGCCAAAAAATTAACTAAACGCCAAAAAAATTGGTCTTATTGTAATCTTATGCAAATATTAATGACTCGAAGTGAATTATTATACAAAACAACACAAAACGCCAAAAAAATTGACCAGAAAACGCTATAACGCCAAAAAATTATCTATGTGACACATAAACAATTAATTCAACACCAAAAAGTTTAATAAATACAATTAACGTAAAAAAAAACTTAGACGCCAGAAAATATTATACCGCGTTGGGAAAATAAAAGAAGATTGAAAAGATAAAAAAACCCCTGGGACCCTGATCATGTCCCGCGCCACGTGTTGGGCCAGGATGCGTTCTCACACTTTTTAGTGTTTTCTCCTGATCCCGTTTCTCTATATATATATATAGGGAGCCGCTAGAATGAGAACCACCACGAGTTATGAGAACCACGAGAACCGCGCCCCGCGGGTGGCCGTCGGCGACGAAATTTTTTTTACACCTAGATCCGTATATTTTAGTGGGGGGTTTAAATTTTCGGTTCAAACGGCGCGCCCGAGGGGGTAGTTTTTTACGCCCAAAGTTTGGTAAAAAAAAAAGAAAAATTAAAAAAATTAAAAAAACCCAAACTTTGGGCGTAAAAAACTACCCCCTCGGGCGCGCCGTTTGAACCGAAAATTTAAACCCCCCACTAAAATATACGGATCTAGGTGTAAAAAAAATTTCGTCGCCGACGGCCACCCGCGGGGCGCGGTTCTCGTGGTTCTCATAACTCGTGGTGGTTCTCATTCTAGCGATCCCCTATATATATATATATATATATATATATATGATGAGGGTCATTACAGAACACTAATTATTTGTGAGAACAAAAAGAACAACCCTAAAACACTAAATTTTGGGATTTAAGGTTTATATTTTTTAAATTTTATGTTTCCTACATTCATATGTGTATTATATATACATAAAAAGAACATATATTTTTACCAAGACATAGCCTACATACATGTTATTAATTTAACATACACATAACCTACATATGTGTAGGTTATAAGAAAAGTGAAAATTTTTCATATTTTGTTTTAACATTTTCATTTACTTTTTAGATTTTTTTGATTGAAAAAATAGGTGATTCATTGTGTTCTGCGTGTTTTCGCAATATTTAGTGTTTTGCGTAAACTCTTCCCCTATATATATATTATTAAATTACCAAAATAGCCACAAAACTAACATACATTTTAATGGAGTTAGAGGTGGCGAACAAAATTGTGATAAAATGGAGAGACTAGGGAGGAAACTGATTATTTCTAAATTAATGGGATAAAACCATTAAAACGAACAAAATATAAGAAACAAAACAGAAGTAAACATATTCCAAAATAGTGAATGGGCGAATCCTTGAGATCCTAAAGCAAAATATGCGAAAGAATCATTGAATTGTTCAATCTTAAAAGAGCATCATGACTCTAGATCAATCTGGTTACTTTTTTTAATTCCCAACATGATCCGTCTATGTTATCCATCAATGAACAATGAAAATAAAATACAGAGGCATATTACTTGTACCATCCGTGTAATTCTTTCAAAAAGTTATAACAAACTTTTTTTTATATATAATATATTGTTTATAAAAAAATATAAAGGTTGGCTTTATTGTTGATCTGGTTTCGGTGAACTCGATTATTTATACACATATAACGAACCATAAAAATCGGTTAAAAAAAATCATAACCAAACCATCGGTTCAGTTATTTCCAATTCGGTTAAATTTTATTTATGTGAACCGCCAAATAAAATTTTGAAATGTAAAAACTATTTGTAACATCTTTTAAACGTGTTACAAAGCTAATCAATTTAGAATTAATTTCATATATACTCTTACAAACTTGAAAATTTTCATATGTACCCAACAAAAACTAAAAATATCATATATGCCTTTACAAAATAGTTAAATTATTAAATATACCTAATTTTTTATAAACAATCTAATAAATAATCATTTTATACTTATTTTCTTAACTTCTAAGCTTTCATATATGCTCATCTTGCAACTTCATATTTTTATATAACACATTTCAAGTATAAATATATTTTTACTCATTTTTATTTTTTCCCATAAACAATAGTACTCTCCATATATATAATATTTAAGTTAAATAAATTAAGCTAAAATGAGTAAATATAATATTTAATGTTAAAGGTTATATATGAGATTTCAAAGTTTTAGAAAAAATAAAGGTAAAATTGTCATTTATTAAATTGTTTTTAATGAATTAGGTATATATATGATATTTCAACTATTTTGTAAGGGTATATATGATATTTCTAATTTTGCAAGGGTACATAAGATATTTTGCAAGTTTATAAGGGTATATATGAAATTACCCTATCAATTTATTGTAAGACCATGTGTAGTGGAAGACACAAATAATGTCCCACCTTAGACGTTTTGCGCCATGTGGTTGTCCAGTCAGCAATGTAGCATTATGAGGCGTTTTTCTAAAATGGGTGTAGTGGGGTTGTGGTCATTGTGGGGCATTTTGTTGAAATGGGTGTAATAGAATTAAATAAAAAAAAACCCATCAAAAAAGGTATTTGCCAAACAAAAAAAAAAGAATACATGTCATTGGCCAAACAATTAAACAACAGGCGTGGAAAAAAGGAACGTGCTGGACAAATTTTTTTTTTAAATGCCCAGAGGCGGGTGTAGGGTGTGAGGGAGCTTTTTTTTTAAGAAAAAAGGTAAAAAAATCCCACTACGGGAGTTCTAATGAAAATATGAAGGAGCTAGAAGCTAACCATTGTTACATCTACAAAGGAAAATTTGAAAATATGAAACTATGCCAAGGTATTTAATGTGAACTTTCGTCCTATTTTGTATATCCAAATGTATGTGTTCGAATTAATTTCCTTCCATACCTTCGAATTGAATGCTATATTTATAGTTTGGGATTGCTTATTTTAGTGACTTATTAGCTTATTAACTTTTTGAAAAGTTAAAATGTGTTTAACATGAAATTATTATGTGAGGGGAAAAATCAATTACTCACTCCATCACGACTTGTTAACTTTTCCAAAAAGTTATAAGTTGTTTTGAAAATCTAAGCCAAGCATGGCCATAATATAAATTATATAATATAAATTTGCAACATTTTGTTGCATTAGTGTTTGTACATCAAACTTTGTGGGTGTATTGTGAATCTTATAGTTGTATTCATAGCTTAATTAATTAGCAAGTTATTTATGGATTGATGGTTGTTTTGTTGTATTAGTGTTTGTACATCAAGCTTTGTGGTTGTTTTCTTTATTAATTTAGTTTTTTTTTACTTTTAACCGATGTACTTTTATCTTTTGCAATTTAACCTAACGTTTTTTTATTTTCAACTTTGACCCTATACTTTTCATTTTTATAAACTTTTCGTTTTACATTTCGGTTTAGTTAACACGCCACAACGTGCATGTGTGTTTCAACGTTTTTACATCTACTTCTTTCCGTTTATCGGCCCTGTTGTAACGCACGAGTCCTCGATCAACCTAGTTATTTTTTTATGTTTTATGTTTCCCATTAACACCCCGCAACGGTTGTGCATGGTTTAACGTTTTTACGTCTACTTTTCGTTATTTTTTTTGTTTTATGAGTTTTTCCGGTGTTGGTGGTTACTGACGGGGTTTTAACCCGCCATAACGCGAAGGTACTTAATGCTAATTATAAAAAAAAAAAAAAACTTTCCATTTCACGTTTTCAACTAAAACCAAAAAGGTATCCTATATAACCCAACCCTCCATTCAAAACAATTGACTTTTAGTGGAATCCGCTTGGTTGACTAAACAAAGTTATATCAATCGTTTTGAGAAAAGAATGAAAGGTGAATCTTACCGATTTACTACCTACCCATAACCACTGAACTTTGAATTGTTCACGACGATATGATCATGAGTAAGATATTTTTATTATTAGCTTTACCATTTTAGTTGAAATAATATACATAAAGTGTTAACAATCATTTCTTACACTAAAATTAATATCTTCTTGCAATAATTTTGAAGAAATCAGATACATTTTCTTGTGTCATAATACCAAAGCACTTAAGCACGTACCAGCAAAATCATAGGAGCACATAATGGTGAAACGTAGCGTCTTAAATACTTCAAATGCTCTTATTGGAAGATCAAATTTTGTTATAAATATATACTAGCAATATGACCAGAGCGCGGTGCGGCGCGAGTACATCGTAAATATCGAATGAATTAGTTCAAGCGTTATTTGATGCATTAATCATATGAATACACGCTTTTTGACGTATCCGATTGAACTCAATGGAACCTACATAAGCATTTCATTTGGAACAAATCATATAGTAAATCATTTGGAACAAATCATATAGTAAATCAGATATATACCGTACAGTCATAACATATTATATGTGTAACCTGTATAAGTATTGCAATTAGATTAAATTGTAAAGGACACGTAATCACAACAGATTAAGTACAACTTAGAAAAAAACACAATTTGACTCCACTCGGTTCGGAACAAAATTTACGATACATACATAAAATAAGCACGGAATGTATCATATTTGATCTGCCTCGTTTCCTAAAAAAGTTTACGTTGAAACGTAGACCAACTCAAATTTATACCGACACGTACAAAAAATATACACATAAAATTGGTTTTCTGTAAACGAAAACGTATTATATTTTTTTGAGTCAAGAATTGGAAGTCACAAAAAAAATTGAGTTGTAAAACGATTGCTACGAAACACGAATTCGAGTTTTTTACACCTACGTTGCGACCTAATAATTTAAATAAAGTAATCTAAACTAAAGGTTACAAGAAAAGTTAGAAGAAAACAGAAGGAAAAAAACAGGAAAAAAACTTTCGAAGCATGTGGTTCGAACTTTGGCTCACTGCTAAACTCAACTAAGATAAACAATTACCAAGGAATTCGTTTGTCTTTTAAGGCGGAATGAAAAAGTTACGAATCTAGTGGTAGTCGGTGGCTTTTGCCACCGACTTTCTACTTTAAGTTATTAGTATAATACGTATATATATGGGAACAGAAAATTAGTTAAGAAAATTGTTATAAACTCATATTAATTAAGAAAATTAAGAAAGCTAAATGAATGGATCTCCTTTTTACCACGTGTTATACTTTTTTGCAGACTGTGTTATGTGTAACAACCAGAGGCTGCCACATGTTACGTGTAACAGTTTTTGCAGACTTTCAGTTTTTTCTGAAAAAGTAAAAATTGTTACGTAACACATGGCAGTCTCTGGTTGTTACATATAACACATCTGCAAAAAAGTGTAACACATGGCAAAAGAAATTCCATTCATTTGGGTTTCTTAGTTTTCTTAACTAATATGATATTTCTTCATATAATTACCCTATATAGCAGGAAACATTGTATTTGTGATTGAAGACATGGTGTTTTAACATCTGGAACGCAGGTTGTAAAAACACCATGGATTGAACTACGAATTATTTTAAAACACCATGTTATGAATGTGTTATGATGTTTGTGAATGATGGAAAACACCATACGCGATTAAAACGCCATACTAAGAGCAACTTCTGGAACGCATGTTGTAAAAACACATGAATTGAACTATGAATTATTTATAACACCATGTTATGGACATACTCTGATTTTGTGAATGATGCAAAAAACTTGAAATAAAGTAGGAATGATGTTATGAACAGTTATCAAGCCCTTAAATCAAGGATTTTCTCTCTCTAAATTCATAACTGGAGATTCATTACCATATTTGAATTGTTGATGCATTTACAATTATACCCTTAAGTCTTAATTTTAATTAGTGTCACATTTCCTCACCATATTCCTTCTTACACTTCTCACAAAAACCACTTTTTTACAATAACATTGTAACACCCCGAAAATAAAAAAACTTTATATTAGGATTATAAAGAATAAAATAAATGATAAAAGCTAACTAGGAATAAATAACCCAGTTAGTCGAGAGTCTCATAATAACTTGCTAGTGGGTTAAAATACTCAAAATGTGAACTAAGGAAAATGGAGGGACTAAACGTGTTAATTTTGAAACATGATTTAATAAAAACAAAATAAAATAAACCAAACACACACAAGAGTGTGTGTGTCTGGTCGATAGAAGCACAGGGCGACCAAAGGAAAACCCCACAACCCTAGTTCTTGCCAAAACTCTCAAATTGAAGGTCCAAATCAATCCTAAATCAAAATCCAAGCACGAATTAGTGATCTCCACTCAAAAAGGAATCACAAGGTATGTAAATTTCATGAGAAATCTCTAGTTGAAATTCTGAGTAAACTTAGAGAATTCAAAATTAAGGTTGCATGTGTGTCATGTGGATGAAATAGGAACATTGTAGTGTCTAGGAGTAAACCCTAGACAAGTATATGTTGAAATCATGCTTGATTCTAGTAAAATCCATGAACACCATAGTAGGTGATTAGTGGGTTATGTAGAACTTGATAAATACTAGGAATTTGGTGGTTGTTCTAGTGTAATTTGTTATTTGTGAAGTGATTTCAGAATTATAGAGGCTAACATTTATGTAAGGAAGTTTGGTTGATGTAAATTTGGGGCTATATAACAAGTTATGAACTTGTTAATAATCATGTAAAATTCTGCCCTTAAAGTGTTTGTATAAATGCCTCAAAGAAGGCTTAAAACTGAAATTTCAAGTTAAAACGCATAATTGTGATGTTTCGGAAAACTATGCGATATATGATTTGAAAAGAGTTCTAAACATGCCATGGTTGAACTCTATAGGAAAGGATACCGGAGCGTCAAGTGGACAAGCCGGTGGCGACTTGCGTTTGAAGGGCGTGCTTTGAAGGTATGTAACTTGATTCGTTACATTAAGTAATTTGATAATTAGAATATGTATAGTTGTGTTGTAGAACAAAAGTTGTGTTAATTGAAGCGACAATGTTCGTTACTTGAATTTATAGGTTAAGAATCGGCTAGAAATCGTTTGGTAGTCGTTATAATGAAGGATTTCATAGATGAGCCAAACGGGTCGAATAATGGTGTAATTAGTAGTGTTAGTGTTTTAATAGTTAGCATTGGCGATAACAATCACAAGAGCATGAAGCCATAAGATTGGTAATAAAATGCCAGTGACAAGAAGCCCCGGAAGTTGGGTAAAAGGCGCCTTATGTTTACTATTGATATGGTAGCAAAATGGGTGTAAATAGAATGGGTCGAACAATTGTTTAGTGATTTTTGGTCGTTCGGTCCGTAAATAAAATTTTCGGTATGGTGATTGTAATAGACACGTCGGTAATGAAATTACAGACGTATAGTTAAAAGAATCACCTAAAACGGACCATCGGATCAAAAGTTATGACCATTTGAAGTTAATTTTGGTGAAATCAGGAGCTGGCAGGAAATGCAGGTCAATAACCTGCACCTGCTAGAAAATGGTCTCCCCCGCGCCATGCGACAGGATCCTTTGGATCTGGCGCGACACGCGGAAGCCGTCGTGAAACGCGACAGGTTGAAGGAGGTCTGGCGCGACACGCGGTAGGACCAAAACTGAAATTTGTTTATTTTTTTTATGATTTGATGCTGGAACTTGTTTATACGCACTATTTCAATGTCAAAACTAACATTTTAAGTGGTTTTAACTTTAGGTAATGATGGGGACTTTCCGGATGGCGATCGAGCATATTTTGAAGAACCGAACACAAACCTATTAAGCTTCCGTGTTAATTTAACTTTGTTTAGGCAATGTTTATGATGTAAACAATTTCACTAATCATGTTTTTTTTTAATGTTTAAACTAGTTGGTAGATGACTAGTATGTGATCACTTTAAATTTTGACTTTGTACTTGTGATGAATTAAGGCACTTTTTCTATAAAATCACACATATTTTATAAAAGTCATATGGAAATTAGATGGTTGTTACAAGTTGGTAATCAGAGCTCAAGGTTGTCAACAAAGTGTTCGGTTCAAGCTTGATCGATCGTCCGGTAAGAAGTAATTAATTATTTTAGTAGATCTTATCTTATGCAGGAAAAAGAGATGTGAATTAATGTTCATGGGAAGAGCGTGTTAATATACTCAATCCCGGAAAGTGCACTAAATGAAAACGGTTAAAGCAAGTTATGAACTTGGCTAAACCAAAGCAAATAAGGCTATGTTATAAATGAAATGGTTAATAATTGATGTAAACATTTCAGTTTCAAGATGACGGAAAGGAATGACGATGATCTGGTGCCGACAAGCACCGAACAAATGAAAGAGATAATTGCCGAAGAAGTGGGGAAGGCAATTGAGGGTAGTCTATCCGGTTTCATAGACAAAATTCAAAACACGGTGTTATCATTGGTCGAAGAACGAGTTAAAAGGTTGGAAGATAATGTCAACCTTATGAAAGAAAAATCCGGAGAACGCAAAGGGTGCTCGTATAAGGAGTTTATGGCGTGTAAGCCGCCAAGTTACAACGGGGAGGTCGACCCGATAATATGCCAAAGATGGCTAAGTGATGTTGAAGGGGTGTTTGAAAGGACCCACTGTGACGTGAGTGATTTTGTTGCTTACGGAACGGGTCAGTTGAGGGGTCAAGCCAAGGATTGGTGGGACAACAAAAAGAAGGGGATAGGAGCCGAAGCGGCAAGGGTCATGACATGGGACGAGTTTAAGGTGCCATTCCTTAAACATCATAGTCCCAAAGCGGTCATCAACATGATCAAGGAAGAGTTCATCCAGTTAAGACAAAGGGGTGAAACGATTGATAAAATCATGGGTATATTCATGGACAAGTTGAGGTTCTGTGATGAGTTAGTGACTACGGAGGAGCAGAAAATATATTATTATTATAATATGTTAAGTGCTGAGTACCGAGAGTTCATGACCCCTCCAAGTATGAGACGCTTACCGAGATCATAAATACGGCTCGAGAGAGAGAAATTGAGCTTAAGAAGCAAATCGAGAGGGGTGAACGAAGAGTAGTGGATGTTAACCCGAGCCCTACAAAGAAAGCTCGAACGGCTGAATCGGGGAAGAGGGCGGATGTGAAAGGTGGGTCGCCAAGTTGTAAGGTGTGTGGAAAGGGGCACAAGGGTGAGTGCTGCTTCAAAGACAAACCGTGTCCCATATGTGGGAAGACGGGGCACACCGCGTCGTTATGTCCGGGAAAGGTTTATGTGTGCTACAAGTGTTACCAACCGGCCATAAAAAGTCCGAATGCCCGGACTTGGTTGGAAAGAAAGACACCAAGGAATCTCCAACAGAAACTTCAAAAGCGAAGGTGAGGTCCTTCCAACTGACAGCGGCTGAAGCAAAAACAGAACCCGATGTGGTCTCAGGTATATTTGCAATAAACTCGATTCCCGCACGTGTATTATTTGATACGGGTGCGAATAAATCCTTTCTTTCACATGGATTTATTCGACATCCTTAATTTGTATTAACGAAATTATATGTGCCCTTAGAAGTTGAAATAGGGGACAACAAAAGTTTCATAGTTTGTGATGTTTGTCAAGGCTGTAAATTAAGTATCGATGATGAGGAGTACTTAATAGATCTAATCCCGTTGTCGATGGGAGATTTTCAAGTAGTTGTTGGGATGGATGGGCTATCTCGACACCACGCGAAGGTCGTGTGTTTCCGTAAGGAGATAAAGTTAACATCTCCGAGCGGAAAACACGTCACCATCTTTGGCGAGAAAGGAGGCAAGCCTATAATATGCTCGATGTTGAAAGCTCCCAAGCTTATGAAGCATGGATGTAAGGCGTGTATGATATAAGCGAATGAGCCCGAGAAAGAATCACTGAAGATTGGAGACGTACCGGTGGTACGTGACTTCGAAGATGTGTTTCCGGAAGATCTACCGGGGATACCGCCCGAGCGGGAGGTAGAGTTCGGAATCGAATTGATTCCAGGCGCGAAACCCGTAGCTAAAGCGCCGTACCGACTCGCGCCGTCGGAATTACAAGAATTGATGTCGCAAATTCAAGACTTGCTCGACAAAGGATTTATAAGGCCGAGCGTGTCCCCTTGGGGCGCGTCGGTACTATTTGTGAAAAAGAAGGACGAAAGCATGCGAATGTGTATCGATTACCGGGAGTTAAACAAACTCACGGTAAAGAATCGATACCCGCTTCCGAGAATAGACGATCTATTCGACCAATTACAAGGTGCAAATTGGTTTTCAAAAATTGACCTTAGATCGGGATATCACCAACTAAAGGTCAAGGATTAGGATGTACCGAAGATGGCTTTCCGCACGCGATACGGGCATTACGAGTTCCTCGTGATGTCATTCAGGCTGACAAATGCACCCGCGGCTTTCATGGACCTCATGAATCGGGTTTGCAAGCCGATGTTGGATAAGTCGGTAATCGTGTTTATCGACGACATTCTGGTGTACTCAAAAAGTGAAGCAGATCATGCGCATCATTTACAGGAGGTGCTAGAGACACTCAGACGGGAAAGATTGTATGCAAAATTTTCAAAGTGCGCCTTTTGGATACGAGAGGTGCAATTCCTCGGCCACATCATAAGTGCCGACAGAATATTGGTAGATCCGTCAAAGATAGAGGCCGTGCCAAAATGGAACCCTCCGAAGAATCCTTCGGAAATTAGAAGCTTCTTAGGACTTGCGGGATATTACAGGAGATTCATTCTGGATTTCTCCAAGATTGCGTCGCCGCTAACTAAGTTAACTCGGAAAGAGGAGAAATTCATTTGGGATGTCGAACAAGAAAGAGCGTTCCAAATGCTAAAAGAGAAACTAACTCAAGCTCCGGTGCTAACGTTGCTGGACGGAGTCGAAGACTTGGTAGTCTATTCGGATGCCTCCCTTTCGGGGCTCGAATGTGTTTTAATGCAACGGGGCAAAGTGATAGCTTATGCCTCGAGGCAATTAAAGGTGCATGAAAAGAAATATCCCACGCACAATCTTGAACTGGCAGCGGTAAAAATATGGAGGCACTAATTATATGGGGTAAAGTGCACCATATTTACTAACCACAAGAGTTTAAAATAGTTCTTCGATCAGAATGAGTTAAATATGCGACAAAGGCGGTGGTTAGAAACGGTAAAGGATTACGACTGTGAAATACATTACCACCTCGGAAGGGAAAATGTTGTGGCGGATGCCTTGAGTAGAAAATCGGATTATATCCCAATACGAGTAAGGTCGATGCAGCTTGTTGTAACCTCGGGTATACTTGAACGTATCCGAGAAGCACAAGCAGAGGCAGTGAAAGAGGAAAATTTGAAAAAGGAAAGGATAGTCGTTCAGCTGAAGGATTTGACGGATGGTAACAACGGGTTGAAGACTCGATAAGGAAGAATATGGGTCCCAAATTACTGTGGAGTTAAGACGCTTCTACTCGATGAAGCTCATAAATCCCGTTATTCTATTCATCCGGGTGCAACTAAGATGTACAACGATTTGAAGCAAAACTATTGGTGGCCCGAAATGAAGAGGGACGTAGTAACGTATGTGGAGAAGTGCTTGACTTGTTTACAAGTCAAGGCGGAACACCAGAAACCATATGGGAAACTGCAACCATTGGAAATCCCAGTTTGGAAATGGGAACATATCACTATGGACCTGTTGACCAAACTGCCTAAAACGAGCTGAGGATTCGATGCCATATGGGTGGTTGTGGATAGATTGACGAAGAGTGCTCACTTTTTTCCCATACGTGAGACCTTTACTTCAGAAAAGATGTTGGAGGTATATACAAACGAGATAGTGGCACGTCATGGGGTACATGTATCTATTGTATCGGACAGAGATACCCGGTTTACTTCAAACTTCTGGCGAGAATTCCAAGAACAGATGGGAACGAAACTTTTTATTAGCATCGCATACCATCCTCAGACTGATGGGTAGAGTGAAAGAACAATACAGACGTTGAAAGATATGTTACGGGCATGTATCATCGACTTTGGGGGAAGTTGGGACATTTATCTACCGTTGGCTGAATTTTTGTATAATAATAGTTGCTATACAAGCATCGGTATGGCTCCGTACGAGATGCTATATGGTAGGAAATGCAGAACCCCGGTGTGTTAGGGTGAAGTGGGTCCGCATGAACTGGCCCACAAAGATGTTGTCCAAGCCACTAACGAGAAAATCGATGTGGTTCGAGCTCACTTGAAAGCGATCCAAGATAGGCAAAAGTCTTATTCCGACAAAAGACGAAAACCAATTGAATTCCAGGTGGGCGACATGGTTATGTTAAAGGTTTCCCCATGGAAGGGCGTTATCAGATTCAGAAAGAGAGGAAAACTAAGCCCGAGGTTTATCGGGCCATTTAAAATCATTGAACGTGTTAGCAAGGTAGCTTATCGCCATGAGTTACCGAAAGAGTTGAGCGGAATTCATGGCACTTTTCATGTGTCACAACTCCGTAAATGTTTAGCTGAGGAAATGGCTTATATCCATTATGACGACATTGAAGTGGATAATAGCCTCAACTACGCAGTGAAGCCGATTGCGATTTTAGATCGTAAGGTGAAGAGATTGCGGAACAAAGAAATTGATCAAGTAAAGGTCAAATGGGAACACAAGAAAGGTTCGGATACCACTTGGGAATCCGAAGAGGAGATGCGGCGTCTCTACCCTACACTTTTTGGTACGTACTCTGGTTTCGGGGACGAAACCCTTTTTAAGGGGGGTGGACTTGTAACACCCTGAAACTATAAAACTTTATATTAGGATTATAAAGAATAAAATAAATGATAAAAACTAACTAGGAATAAATAACCCAGTTAGTCGAGAGTCTCGTAATAATTTGCTAGTGGGTTAAAACACTCAAAATGTGAACTAAGGAAAATGGAGGGACTAAACCTATTAATTTTGAAACATGATTGAATAAAAACAAAATAAAATAAACCAAACACACACAAGAGTGTGTGTGTCTGGTCGATAGAAGCACAGGGCGACCAATGGAAAACCCCACAACCCAAGTTCTTGCCAAAACTCTCAAATTTAAGGTCCAAATCAATCCTAAATCAAAATCCAAGCACGAATTAGTGATCTCCACTGAAAAAGGAATCACAAGGTATGTAAATTTCATGAGAAATCTCTTGTTGAAATTCTGAGTAAACTTAGAGAATTCGAAATTAAGGTTGCATGTGTGTCATGTAGATGAAATAGGAACATTGTAGTGTCTAGGAGTAAACCCTAGACAAGTATATGTTGAAATCATGCTTGATTCTAGTAAAATCCATGAACACCATAGTAGGTGATTAGTGGGTTATGTAGAACTTGATAAACACTAGGAATTTGGTGGTTGTTCTAGTGTAATTTGTTATTTGTGAAGTCATTTCAGAATTATAGAGGCTAACATTTATGTAAGGAAGTTTGGTTGATGTAAATTTGGGGCTATATGACAAGTTATGAACTTGTTAATAAATCATGTAAAATTCTGCCCTTAAAGTGTTTGTATAAATGCCTCAAAGAAGGCTTAAAACTGAAATTTCAAGTTAAAACGCATAATTGTGATGTTTCGGCAAACTATGCGATATATAATTTGAAAAGAGTTCTAAAAATGTCATGGTTGAACTCTATACGAAAGGATGCCGGAGCGTCAAGTGGACAAGCCGGTGGCGACTTACGTTTGAAGGGCGTGCTTTGAAGGTATGCAACTTGATTCGTTACATTAAGTAATTTGATAATTAGAATATCTATAGTTGTGTTGTAGAACAAAAGTTGTGTTAATTGAAGCGACAATGTTCGTTACTTGAATTAATAGGTTAAGAATCGGCTAGAAATCGTTTGGTAGTCGTTATAATGAAGGATTTCATAGTGAGCCAAACGGGTCGAATAATGGTGTAATTAGTAGTGTTAGTGTTTTAATAGTTAGCATTGGCGATAACAATCACAAGAGCATGAAGCCATAAGATTGGTAATGAAATGCCGGTGATAAGAAGCCCCGGAAGTTGGGTAAAAGGCGCCTTATGTTTACTACTGATATGGTAGCAAAATGGGTGTAAATAGAATGGGTCGAACAATTGTTTAGTGATTTTTGGTCGTTCGGTCTGTAAATCAAATTTTCGGTATGGTGATTGTAATAGACACGTCGGTAATGAAATTACAGACGTATAGGAAAAAGAATCACCTAAAACGGACCATCGGATCAAAAGTTATGACCATTTGAAGTTAATTTTGGTGAAATCCGGAGCTGGCAGGAAATGCAGGTCAATAACCTGCACCTGCTGGAAAATGGTCTCCCCCGCGCCACGCGACAGGATCCTTTGGATCTGGCGCGACACGCGACAGGTTGAAGGAGTTCTGGCGCGACACGCGACAGGACCAAAACTGAAATTTGTTTATTTTTTTATGATTTGATGCTGGAACTTGTTTATACGCACTATTTCAATGTCAAAACTAACATTTTAAGTGTTTTTGAGTTTAGGTAATGATGGGGACTTTCCGGATGGTGATCGAGCATATTTTGAAGAACCGAACACAAACCTATCAAGCTTCCGTGTTAATTTAACTTTGTTTAGGCAATGTTTATGATGTAAACAATTTCACTAATCATGTTTTTTTTTAATGTTTAAACTAGTTGGTAGATGACTAGTATGTGATCAGTTTAAATTTTGACTTTGTACTTGTGATGAATTAAGGCACTTTTTCTATAAAATCATGCATATTTTATAAAATTCATATGGAAATTAGATGGTTGTTACAAACATCACCCTATATATATATATATATATATATATATATATATATATATATATATATATATATATATATATAATAGTATTTATTTGAAGTAGTCAAGTTGTTATCTACTTCTATATAATCGTATGTATTTGGTAGGAGATATCTATTGTGTATAAGTCTCAGTTAGTTGTAATTATCTCATAATTACGATATTGTAATTTCGTATATATATATTCTTTGATTAACGTTAGGAGATTGTAGTTTCTTATATATTCTATGATTAACGGGGAGAGATCAAGGATCCAAATTTACAAACAATCTTTTCTACTTTCTTGCAGTGATTTATATACTTCTCCCATTTTAAGTTGAGATGGGCATCGATATTATATATTATTTTTGAATGGCCTTACAATTTTTTTTGGACATATCCGATCTCTAAAAAGTCACAAGTTTACTCGATTTTTTGTCACATGTACAATCTTATTGAAAATCAAATTTTCAAGAAGCTTAAAACATTCCAATATGATGATGGTAAAGAATATGTTAATTCTTCTTTCCAACAATTCTTTAATCAACATGGTATACTGTTTCAACTTTCTTGCCATCACACCTCTTCTCAAAACGGAAAGGCCGAGCGAAAAATTAGAACCATCAACAACATAATGTGTACTCTTTTAGTTCATGCCTCCCTACCAAACACATTTTGGCACCATGCCTTGACATTGAAACCTATCTTTTAAATATTCTTCCACGCAAACATCATGATAATAAAACCCCAACCGAATTACTTTACCACCACCGCAAAACCTCTTATGAACACTTGCGGGCATTTGAGGTGCCTATGTTACTCATCTTCCCTTCCACTTCCATTCACAAACTTAACCAACGACCCTTCCCATGTGTTTTTCTAGGCTACACAGCGACACATAGAGATTACAAGTGCTTTAATCTCAACACAATAAATCATCATTTCTGGTCATGTCGTCTTTGACGAAACTACTTTTCTATTTGTCAACACCATTGCTCCTGCACCATCTTACACATTCCTCGACACCCCATTTCCACCTCAACTGTGGAACTCGGTCCAGCCCAATACACCAAACACGCCACATGATTCTCAGGCCCAACCCACTATCGAAACCACACCTTCGGCCCACCCCTTCACATCAGCGTTTCCGCTACACTACCCTACCCCACCCCAGCCCATTCACCTATCACATCGGGCCCACACAACCCATCCTTTTCAGCCTAACAACACTTCCGCCAAACAACCCCAGCCCAATAGCTGAATCTCCTAGACCCACATCACCCCACCCCAAACCAACCTTCAGTCGCTCCCCCTCCGCCTCGCATCCCCTCTCCTCTCCAACCCAACAGCCTGTTGGCAAACCGCCAACACCCGCCTCTATGTGTAACGCCTCATTTTTTTGTAACCTTCCTTATTTAGAAAGTTGTTTGTATTGTCTATTTATGGAAACTTGTATTCTTTTTGTATTCATCTTTCATTTCCAATCATTGTAATTCAAGGCTTGGATCGTAATAAAACTCGAACTTTTTATTTCGTACATACTTGTTATACATTCGTTAAATACCTGATCATACATGCAAACTTGATACAATTAAATGCAAATTCACACTTTTTTTACATGCAAAATCCTTTTATACATCCATTTATTCATACATTACACTTATGCATTGCACTTCCACGTTTAAAACGCTTAAAACCGACAAAACGCGCGAAAACAACGAACTTGAATCTTCGTGCAGCAGGGATAACCCTCTCGTGCGAAAGGCCCTCCTTCATCATGAAAGGCCCTATCGCCCGAAATCCCTATCCTTCCAAACTCCATTCCAGCCTATAAATACGAACCCGCAACTTCATTTCTCACCTTGCACAACTCCGAAATTCTCTCTCACTTACTGAAATCGTACATTTGAGTTGAGCTACTTCCAGAACTATTCTAAGTGAGTTTACAACTCACAAACACTCTAATTTCATCTAATTTCCTTCTACTTTTTCTATCTTTTTACAAATCTTCATACCAAAACAGCTTGGTTTCTCAGATTGCTTGGGTAATCTGATAACAACACTCAATCATATTGAGGACCAAGCTAAGGATTGAAGTTAAACTTTCAAACTTTTATAAAACAAACATTCTGATTTCGAACTTGGCCGAATCATGGACCCATCGAGCTCACAAGCTAAGTGCATAGCTGTGGTTTAGCATTAGGGTCGATTCCAGCCAAGAAGATGAACAGTTTAAACAAAACCGAACTATTTTCATCTCGAAACAGAGCCTCTCGCACGGAAGACAGTCCAATCCCCCGAAAGGATACCCTTGTCGCGCGACAGGGACATCCTCTCGCACGAAAGGTGTTGTTTCTCCTCGTTCTGACATTTTCTAAGTGTTGAATGTTAATCAGATCTTCATTTCCAATATGAACGATTCTGAGATAACAGTGTTGTCACACCCCAACCAAGGGCGGAATCATCGGGACGCGGCACTGAGCGAAACAGATTGTCCAGGAGAAATCCATAACAACTAAATTACCAGATAATTAACATTATGTCCCATACCATAACTCATCTAAATAAAGCAGTTATTACAGGCATAGTATCTCCTAGACAAAATAAATTGTTTCGACAACTCAGAATTTAACTTGTTTGTTTCTAGACTCTCCTAGTCTTGATTCCCACAAAAGCAAGCAAAGCATAAGCATCCTCAACACCTGTCACATACGTTAAAATAGAGGTCAATACACATAGTGTAAAGGTGAGCATACAAGTTTAATAATATAATAGATAGCGAAACTTGTTTACGCATAACCATCATGCAACATGTATAATGTGAAGCAAGTAGGTTATCGGCAATAAAGTATGCACATACGTGACTGCGAGTTGTAGAATGCGCAACACATATCACCACTATGACACGTGAAGAAAAGCCCTTAAAAACTCATGTCCACGACAAGTGTTGAGTGCAAACTATAGTACTATCGTTGCTAAGGTGTCAGGCAACAATCACTGTGTAAACATAACATACTAGCATTCATCGAGTAACACGTATAACATGCAGAACGGTTAGCGTATAAAAGTGTGTTTGCGTTGTGTGATCGATGTGATTTGATATAAGTAACATATGTAACACCCAAAGGTGCTTAAAGCAAAAAGGGATCGAGTATACTCACTAAGATGGTAGCTACTAAACACGATCTGTGATTGGATTGAAGGGAGCGCTAGAGTAAGCCTGATTACAGAACAATAACATGCGCGATAAGCGGTGCATTAAACGGTGCGAGTGACTGAGTGACGAAGGGTCATCCGATCGGATGGCAATCCAGACGGATGGTCATCCGGTAGGATGGCCATTCGGTCGGTTTGCCATTCGTTTGGGATGGATGTGTTTGTGTATGATGTGACTTTGAAGTTTTCGTTGTAGCATTTTCAAAACAAAGGAGTGTTTCTAGCATTCAGGTCATCCGGTCGTCTCTTCCGAAAGAAATCCATTCTCAGTCCAACACTTCACTATAGAACGAGTAGAAGGCCCGAACGAGCACTGATTCTATCGGTTTTGAGCTAAAGAGTGTAAAAGAGTTTAAAGAAACTTAAAATGGTTTGCAAATGTTTAGATTTAGGTGAAATTAGGGTTTAATCATGTTGAAATCTCGTAGATCTGAGTTGTTCTTGGTGGAATGAGGTCACCCTTTGAAGTTCATAAGAACTCATGATGACATCACCCTAGAACACCCCAAATCCACCGATTTCATGGTGAAAAGTTAAGATTTGTTGGTGGAAATGATGTAAAAGTGTGTGTAGATGATGGAAGTACAAGATTTGGGTTGAAAACTTACAAGAATCGCGAGAAATCGAGAGAAAAGAGGGCTGGAACGTGCTGGTCGGACGAGAGAGCTGTCACATCATGAACAGTAATGTGACAGGGCTATTTATAGGTGACAAAAGAGGAAAGGCAGTGCAGAAGTAGGATCGAAGTGTGGTTCGATCGGATGGGTTTGACGAGTTGGTTTTCGATGTTTCGTTTCGTGCGTTGAGCGTTGCGAGTGAGCGATGCGATAGTATTACCCATTAATTTAATCAACAACTAAAGAAACACGGGTTTAATTAACCGGAATCAACTGAACCAGGGGGTTTGAATCTGCATAAAAGGGTTATATCTTTTCGTTCGATTCGGGGGTGAATGGTCTTCTTCTTCGAACAACAACTGCAAAACAAACAGCCGTTGGACTCGCCACGGGGAGAATGGGGGTTCTCTCCGTGACCACCCTCCGGCGTGAGAATAAGTACAGGGTTTGATGAAGAAGAAGAAGAAGTAGTAGTAGTAGTAAAGTGAGAGTAACTTGGAGAATTATACCTGAATTATCCTCTGATTTATAGCCGAAGTTTTGGGCAGGAAAGTTTGTTGATGAAAACTTGACGGAAAGTGCTTTTCCCTAAGTGGTTATTTTGCTGTCGCAACTGCCGCCCCCTATATGTCCCGGGAACGGGCGGCCGCGAGACCAGTTTTGGTGGTATCATTTTGTTTATCATTTTGGCAGCGGAAATTTCATCAGGACCGTAGTTAGGAAATATTTATCAGAGTAAATACCACACTTTTATAATATTAACATATTGGGATAAAACCCAAGTTTTCATTACAAACATTTTCATAGGGAAAATCCATATTTTATTGAATAAAACATCTTCTTTTATTTAGGTAACTTTTATAGCCACTTTTCCAAGCCTTCAGTGCTGTCCAGATGACTTCTAGTTGGCTTTCACATTTTGTTACCTGAAACGCGTTTAAAAACATTTTGTCAGTGGGAAATACTGGTGAGTTAATCACAGTTTAATCAAGAAGTGTTTTATCATTTAACAGTATTGAGAGCTATCACATTGTTTATTTCTACACAATTACTCATTCAGTATTGTCAATCCTGACTGGTGGGTCATATTACACATTGGCTAACTCTTTGTCCAATGGTAACGTGTTCCACATTTGTATACAAAACCCCAACATACCGGCAGTAATTGAAGAACTACAAAGACTCAATCACTGCTTAATCACATTGTAAAACATTTAAGGTTTTGTAAAAACAATTTACAAAAAGGTGATTACTCACATTGCTGTCATAGATTTCTTCTAAGGTTTCCTGGTGATTATCTATAATTTACACAATGCACACGCGTTAGTATAATAACCCTTTATATTTACATTAGTTATACACTCCCCGAGACGGCATTCCAACGACTACGTCGGGCAGAACCACGACAGCCGTTACGGAAACCTAGATCAATCGGGCAGTGTATCTAATACGTAACCGGGGTTATGATACTTACATCGGGGCAG
The DNA here is from genome assembly GCA_030545235.1 of Helianthus tuberosus. Taxonomy (NCBI): domain Eukaryota; kingdom Viridiplantae; phylum Streptophyta; class Magnoliopsida; order Asterales; family Asteraceae; genus Helianthus; species Helianthus tuberosus. The sequence continues at coordinate 38,470,329 of CM060436.1, forward strand.
AACTTCGTTAATTAGGGGACATTATACCCGAGTATAGTGCCTACTATATAGTAGTTCGAGAGAGAAAGTGAGAATTGAGCAACGGAAACTGAAGGCCCGAGCTCCCATTATATAGGAGCTGATTTTGGGTTTTACGCGGCCCGCGTAAGTCGTAGCAAGGGGCTACGCGGCCCGCGAGAGAGACTAGGGTAGGCCCTAGCATTGCTGACTTGACATGTAGCTTCGACACGATCGTGACACGTGTCGGCACCGGGTGTCGCCCCGCCTTGGAACTGTCGCGCCCCGCGTAAGATCCTTAAAGGATCTACGAGGCCCGCGAGCGACATAAATCTTGATTTTTATTTAATTTTTAATGCTATATCATATTTTGGGCTCGGTTTTCATATACGGTGTGTATTTTAGGACATATAAGAATATTTTAATATATATTAGGGCGTCAGAAAAATTCAGGAGGGTTGTTATATCCTTCCCACCTTGTTTTAGAGCTCGTCCTCGAGATCTACTGGAATAGGTGCAGATATTTCCTTTGCATTTCTGATTCAAGCTCCCATGTGTATTCTGGTCATCTTTTGGAATCCCATTTTACTTTGACCCGAACTAGTCTCTTGTGCTTGAGGTTCTTAACTTTCTTGTCTTCAATCTGTAGAGGCTTCTCTACAAACTTTAACTATTCATTTACCTCTATATCCTTAAGAGGTACTACTAGTGATTTATCAGCTAAACATTTCTTGAGATTAGATACATGAAATACATCATGTATTCCTGCTATTTCCTCTGGCAGTTGTAGCTGATAGGCTACAGGTCCTATTCTTCTAATAATCTCAAAAGGTCCAACATACCTGGGGCTTAGCTTTCCCATTTTGATGAATCTTACCATTTCTTTCCAAGGAGAGACTTTCAATAACACTTTATCTCCTACTTGAAATTTCAATGGTTTTCGTCTGTTATCAGCATAACTCTTTTGTCGATCACGTGCTGCTTTCAGTCGTTCCTTGACTTGAATAATCTTGTCTGTTGTTTCTTGTACTATCTCGGGTCCAGATAGTTGCTTTTCTCCAATTTCTACCCAACAGACTGGCGTTCGGCACTTTCGTCCATAAAGTGCTTCGAATGGTGCAGCATTGATACTTGTGTGATAACTGTTATTATAAGAAATTCCATCAATGGTAAATGATCGTCCCAATTACCTCCGAAATCAATTACACAGGCTCTAAGCATGTCCTCCATTGTCTGAATTGTCATTTCACTTTGTCCGTCCATTTGAGGATGATAAGCGGTGCTTAGATTCAACTTGGTTCCCATTGCTTTTTGGAAACTTGTCAAAAAATGAGAGGTAAAGCGACTATCTCTGTCAGAAACAATTGATAGAGGAATTCCATGTAATGAAACTATTTCATTTACATATAATTTAGCTAACTGTTCCATACTTTAAGTTTCTTTCATTGGTAGGAAATGAGCTGACTTGGTTAGCCTGTCTACAATCACCCAGATTGTATCATTACCTTTTATTGTTTTGGGTAATTTAGTAACAAAATCCATTGTTATTAATTACCATTTCCAGACTGGCATTTCTAACTGTTGCAATAAACCTGAGGGTTTCTGATGTTCAGCTTTAACTTGTGAACAAGTTAAACACTTTGCAACATATGCTGCTATATACTTTTTCATTCCTATCCACCATAAATTCTTTCTTAAGTCCTGATACATCTTATCACTTCCAGGATGCATCGTATATTTAGACTTATGGGCTTCTTCTAATATACGGTGACATAGATTTCCTAATTTAGGTATCCACATTCTTTTCTTATGGAATCTCCAATTTCCATCTGTTCCTTGTTCTAATTCCTTAATCATTCCTTTTAACTTTTCAGTATCATCCTTGATTACTGATTCTTGTGCCTTTCTAATTTGATCGTTTAAATCTACTTGTAGATTTAGTTTAAGAGAACGTACCCTTTTTGGCTTTTCATGATACTTTCGACTTAAAGCATCAGTACTACATTTGCCTTTCCTGCATGATACTGGATATTACAATCATAATCACTAAGTATCTCCATCCAGCGTCTTTGTCTCATATTCAATTCATCTTTCCCAAAAACATACCTTAAACTCTTATGATCGGTGAATATGGTAAACTTACTACCGTAAAGGTAATGTCTCCAAATTTTAAGGGCAAAAATTATAGCTCCTAACTCTAGATCATGGGTTGAATAATTCTCTTCATGATTCTTAAGTTGTCTAGAAGTGTAAGCTATAACCTTTTGACGTTGCATTAACACATATCCATAACCTAACTTGGAAGCATCACAATAGATTACAAAATCTTCAGTTCCTTCTGGTAACGCTAGTATGGGTGCATGGGTTAATCTTTGCTTAAGAATTCTAAAGGCTTCTTCTTGTTTTGGTCCCCATTCAAACTTAACAGATTTACAGGTTAGCTTAGTCAAGGGAATGACTATTCTAGAAAAATCTCGAATACATCTTCTATAATAACCGGCCAATCCTAAGAAACTTCTAACCTCAGTTAGTGACTCAGGGGTTTTCCATTTGGTAATTGCCTCGATCTTGGTGGGATCTACATGAATTCCTTCATGATTAACTAGATGTCCAAGAAATTGTATTTGTTCTAACCAAAACTCGCACTTCGAAAACTTAGCATAAAGCTTTTCTTTCCTTAATAAACTTAGAAGTGCGTGCAGATGCGCTGCATGTTCCTCTTTACTTTTAGAATAAATAAGAATATCATCTATAAAGACAATTATGAATTTATCCAAATGTGGCTTACATATTCGGTTCATCATGTCCATAAATGCAGTTGGGGCATTGGTTAAACCAAATGGCATGACAGTAAATTCATAATGGTCGTACCTTGTTCTGAAAGCGGTCTTAGGGATGTCCTCTTCCTATACCTTTAATTGATGATATCCTGACCATAAATCAATTTTAGAGAAAAACCGTGCTCCTTGCAATTGATCAAACAGATCATCTATTCTTGGTAATGGATACCGATTCTTAATCGTGACTTTATTCAATTCACGGTAGTCAATGCACATACGCATTGATCCGTCCTTCTTTTTAACGAATAAAATTGGTGCTCCCCATGGCGATGAGCTTGGCTGTATGAATCCCTTTTCCAATAATTCATCTAATTGTTTCTTCAGTTCCTGCATTTCTGCGGGTGCCAAACGGTAAGGTGCTTTGGCAATTGGTACGGTTCCTGGTATTAAGTGGATTCTGAATTCAACTTCCCTGTCTGGAGGTTGCCCTGGTAGTTCTTCTGGAAATACATCTGAAAACTGAGATACTACTGGAATATCCTTTAATTCTTTTCCTTTAGTGTTAGTGATTATAGAAATCAAATACACTAATGATCCTTTCCTTATATAACTTGTTTTTATCACAGAGGTGAACTTTGTGGATTTAGAGGTTTTATTTCCTTTAATTGTGATCTTTTCACCTCTTGGTGATTTACTTGAATTGACTTTTGATTACATAAAATACTGTCTTTATGGGTTATTAACCAATCCATTCCTAACACAACATCAAATCCTGCCAGATTCATGGGGTGTAGGTTTGCAATAAATTTCAAATTTAAAATTTCTATTCTTGCTCCCTGCAAGATTTCAGAAATCTTAATGGTTTCCCCATTTGCTGTCTCTACTAGACATTCTTGTGGGAGTTTAGTTAATGATTGATTTAGAAGTTTGCAAAATGAAGTATTAATAAAACTTTGGTTCGCACCAGAGTCAAATAATACTTTAGCAAAAACATCATTAACTAAAAACGTACCGGTGATCACATCCGGGATCATCTTTTCTTCTTCTGCAGTCAGAACAAATGCTCTAGCATTTTTAGTATTCTTGGTGTTCGTAGCTGGAGCTAGCTTTGGACAGTTAGGCTTGATATGACCTTGTTCTCCGCAGTTATAGCATATCATGTTGTTAGGCTTTTTCCTGCAATCTTCTTCCTTGTGTCCGGATATTTTGCAAAAGTTACAGTATATGGAGCATCTTTCTGAATGCTTCCTTTTGCAATACTTACAGTAGGGTGCAGAGGTAGAACCTACATTTTTCCCACGATTAGAATTTCTAGAACGGAATTCCTGGGTCAACTTCTGGGTTAGGTTCCTCCTTTGATCCTCTTCTCGTGTACGGACTAATTCATCTATCAAGGTGTTGGCTAGTTCTACAGCTTTTTCTATGGTTTGGGGTCTAGCTGCCTTGACTTCATGTCTAATCTCTCCAATTAATCCCCAGATGTAACGGGAGATTAATACTGGTTCAGGTGAAGCAAAGGTTGATACTATTCGGGCATATTCAAAGAATAATGTAGTATAACCCTTACTATCTACCCCAATCATCCTAAGGTTTAGGAATTTATTGGCTATTTGTCAGTTTTCATTAGGAGGACAGAATTTCCTTTCTACCATGTTTTTAAACTCCTCCCATTCCATATTGTAAGTTTTATCACTTCCCCTAGACTGGAGGATAGTGTTCCACCATTCTAGTGCTGAATTCTTAAATAGATTGGAAGCAAACATTATCTTATCCTCTTCTGCACATTTACTTATCCTTAAGACTTCCTTGGTCTTTTCTATCCAGTGTAGAGATGCAACGGCCCCTTCATTGCCCGGTAATCCCATTGGTTTACAAGACCATAATTCTTTATAAGAACAACCGTAAGACACGGTTCTTCTTCTTTTGGGAATGGGCACTTGAAGTATGGGTCCATTGTTTACACTGTTTTCAGGTTCAGAAGGTCGTTTGCTATCATGTTTACATTTATTTTCTGCTTCCTTAACCGTTTTGATAATATATGGCATCGCATCTATTATCCCTTGTGCCACTATATGTTGCATGGCACTGTTATCCACTTGGTTTCCATTATTGTTGTTGTTCGGGTTTTCGTTATCCAGGTTAATGTTACTCTGGTTATCATTATTCTGGTTTTCCTGGTTTACTTCGTCGTTCATCTGAATTTTAAACATTTATCAATTATTAATATCACAAAATAATTAATAATTTAGGCAACAATCACACAACACACATATTGGTCAAAAGCGTCGAGCATTGCCACTTACTCTTTTCTATTATAGTATGCGTCAAATACACACTAGGACTGGAATTAAAATTACAGCACTACTATGCATCGCTAACCACAAAGTGGTCTATACTGCAACATATACTATTATTACACATATTATATATATATATATATATATATTCATATATTATATAGATATTATTATTATTATTACTCTCTCCACCATCACCTTCACGGATATGGATTCATCTAGAAATCCATATTGCGCTCGTCGTACTTCCAGACGAGTCGCTCTCCCACCTGTCTCATTCTCTCGCTACTTTCTAAGATTTCCTCACCGAATGTCCTGAGTTCTTGCACATTTTCTGCACTCATTGGGGATGCAGGTTCTGGGACTGGGTTTGGAATCTGGGGTGCGGGATTCTCCTGAGGGTACGGATTCTCTGAGATATCCCTAATGTATTCATCATTATCGTAGTAGTAGGGATCTAGAGGGTCTACATGTTTGAATGAATCACATCTGCCAGGAGTGTTAACATGTTTTAAGATGTTAACAGGGATTTGAATCTTTTAAAACAGGTCTTACCATCTTGGCCCGGTCTTATAATTGACCCGAAGGCTAGGTTTCACTCTTAAGATTCTTAGTTAATGGTTTGAATCTTTTTAACAGGTCTTACCATCTTGGCCCGGTCTTATAATTGACCCGTAGGCTAGGTTTCACACTTAAGATTCTTAATTTAATTAACGCAGAACAATTTTTAAGTTGAGGTGTTAATATGGATCTGAATCTAATTATGGAACTACCATCTTGGCCGGTCTTATTATGACCCGAAGCTAGGTCTTGTCCTTTTTAGATTTTGCCATTTTATTATAATGGTAGATCTTGCGAAAGGAAATGTTATTTTCCATTTATTTAATATTCTTGTCTAGAATGAAAGTTTAAACTTAATCATTCCACTGTATAAAAATAAAAGTATAAAGTTGCCCTAAGCGGGACTTGAAAGGAAAAATGTTGTCCTTGTAGGGACTGAAAAATAATTGTGTCCTTATAAGGACTAATAAGGAAACGATCTTCAGTAAGAGGAGTTTCTTCTTTATTTTATTTCTGAGTGTCCTCTTCTTGGATGCTCGTTTCATTCTAGCCGCGGTACGAAGCTCAGCATTTCAAGGCTCCAGTGGAGGATTTTTTTTTTTATCACAGCTTCTTCGCTTGGCGACGTATATATAAAAATTTGGAAGCAAAAATTTCCAGGTTAGGATTGAGATCATTCCTATGTTAAGTCTAGACTCGGAAGGTCAAGGAATGTGCTACTGTGTCATTGAGATTAAACACAAAAATTTGGTGTTTAATTCACTCAATGTTGGCTCTGATACCAACCTGTCACACCCCGATTTCCACGTGTCACCGGTGGGCCCGGTGGGGGAGTATCGTGACGTGGTTGGCAACGTAATAGTCAAACAACACAATATTTAATATGCACAGCGGAAGCAATTTAAGAAGATATAATACAACCGAATAAATTATTGTAATATCAAGTATCACTACGTTCGGATGTTTATCCACAGAACGGATCGAAATAAAATATGAAACAATAGTTCAACAGACTTCAGGCATCTTAAGCTTGCGAGACTTCTAAAGATGCTAAGGAGAAATCCCAGCCAATTTCGCTTAGTACCTGCATTTAATCTTTTTGGGAAAATACGTCAGTTTACACTGGTAAATACATTCAACTGACTCATTTTGGAAAATGATTGAAAATTGGTTTGGATGCACGTGGCATAAACATTTTTATTTTAACTTGGGAGAATCATTTAATATTATAATCTTGTGAACGAATTACATGTTACTTGTGCGTTCAGTCTCCCGGATCTTGTCCGGGTTAAAGATCAATAGACACACCACATCATAGAGTTATACACTGACAGGTGTACGCCTACACCCCGTGCTCAGGTCGTGGCCATCTCGTAAGATGATGCCAAGTATATCCGGGACATGGTCATTAACCCCCCAAAGGCTGTAAAGTAAACAAGACTGTTTAAACGAGCCGATCAAATTATTCAACTACCCACTTTGACGGTGGAGATTTGATGCCCGATCAAGCGATATGCTATATACCGTAACCCAAGCCCGTATAGGGAAAATAAGTTAAAAGTATTTACCTGAGCAATGTATAAATCACAATAAGCAAAATGCACGTAGCTTTTACTGGTTCTCCTAATCTGGAACGAAGGTTTATAATAACCTATTAGAATCCTAACGAGTCTTTAATTAAGCTTAAGCTTAGACCGGCTAGTTTCAAAGATACGGTTCGTACGCACGATTAAGCGAAGACCGGATAGAGTGTGATTTAGACCCGACAAGTTCAGAGACTTGTTTAATATGGGTATATTATTCACATTCTGGATTTTGAGATAAAACCGTTAAGGTTTGACCCGTTTCGGCTAATTTATGTAAACTTGTTACATAAACCAAACCGTACGCGTAATAAGCGTGACGGGTATTCATGAGAGCTATAGACAGGTTTCCTAAGTTAATTATGTCTCAAATATGTTGTGACATCAGTAGGATGTCTTTCATTATGCCCGAAACGTATTTAAACACAAACTAGCCCCGTAGGGGTAGTTTGGTCATTTAAAAGTTTATAAAAGAGTTTAAGTAACAAGCTGAGTTACAGGTCTGATTTAATCAGCAAATATACTCCATTTACTGAGTTATATCAGTAGGATAAAGTATACATGTGAAATTTATCAATTATAACCAAACTATGCCCCGTAGGGGTATTTTGGTAATTTCACATAAGCCGAAAAGCTCAAAACTGAAGTCTGAGTTAATCAACTTTTGCTTACTGTTAAAATATTCTAATTTTCCTCAAATATCAGTAGGTATCAACCCGGGTATGTTCAATATAATTTTTATACATACTATGCGTTAAAAACGCTTAATAAGGCGATTAAAGGCCATTTCCGGGTTCGATACTTAAATCTGATATTTTTATATTTCCAGAAGGCTTAAAATAATTTATTTATCATATGTGATCAGTAGCAAAAGGTTTGGAGTCGTTTAGATAAGTAAAACTCATTTTATGGGCCGTAAGGGCAAAACCGACAATTACCGGATTAAGCCTACGACTACTAGTTATGCTCAGCCTAAAATTAATTAAAAATCTTTAAAATTCCCAAAATAATATATTACCTCAGTGGGTAAAGATTTGGATATCAAAAAGTAGGCTTAACTAAACTATACGCTAATTACGCCATTTTATTAACATAAAGCTTTAAATTTGCGATAATGAGCATAACTCTCAATCTACAGCTCAAACTGATGTCAAACTTTGCATACAAGTTTATATATCAGTAATTAAAGTTTCTACTCTTTTACATTTGCAAAAATCACTTTTTAAGGTATAAAGGGCATAATGGTCAACATACGAGTAATTAACGGAATCATGCATAATAATTGGTTAACTAATGAACCATGGTGTATAACCACATAGGGTTATACTAGCATGTTGCCTGGTCCAAATAAGGCTCTAAGGCATTTCTAAAACCTGCTTAAACGGGTCAGAACTGAAAGTCAAAGTGAAAGTCAAACTATGTGACTTTCGGTTCCGAACCAGGTCTTTATAGTAAATTGTCGGGTTGAACGTGTTTAGACATGTTCTTACACTAATTACAAAGTTATAACAATGATCCAACAGGTTGTATATGATCTATAATGTTAATTATGCATAAATGGCATTTTAAGGATCCTGTTGACTTTTTATAAACTAGTTTGACCCGACTTTTGACCTAGTTAGGGTGGTAATCAGGGGGAACCCTTTTGAGGGTTTATTACCCACATAAATACCAACTTATACCTACTTTTAATTCGAGATATGACTGAGCCATTGTTGACTAATCTCGAAGTCAAACCGTAATTACGACGATTTGACTTTTAGCTAAATAACTAAGCTAAACTCAATTAAAGAAGGATTAGAACACTTACTGAAGTCCTAAGCTTGATTAGGAAGGACTTGGGTCTGCTTTAAAGCTCCAGAAGGCTCCTCAATTGCAGAATGAAGGTGTGAGGAATGAGTTGCAACTTCATGCCTTTATATAGTGTTCTTAATCACCATAAGAAGTTGACACACAAGTCTACAAGTGCCCACAACTGATTAACAAGTGTCCCTAAGTGTTTAGGGGTTGTTTAGGGGCCAAGGGAGATGAGGAAAAATGTTTAAAGGCAGTTACACGCGCTTAAACAGCAAACAACAATTTTCTGGTCGCTGGGGACATGCTTGCGCACCGTAACAATTATTTGTTGCGGTGCGCAACAATTCATCAGGGACCAAAATGTTGGCTTTTCAATGATTTGAAGGGGCAACTAAGTATAAACGATTCTTGGCCGTTTTTTATCAATATGGGGCCTCAAATTTGGGTCATGTATAGTATGCACCACCATGTTATGTTGTGTGAAAGTCTTGGAGTCTTTTAGAAAGTGCCGAACAATAAGGTTTACCGTGCAAATTTCTTCGTAGGAGTCCACCAATTAAATTATGAATCATGTATTCCCTGGATTTAAGATATAATAGATGTGTGTGATATATAATTGGGTCTTGGGATTTTATAAATGAGGTCGTTCAGAGGTAAAATTAACATGACGCCACTTTTAAATCCTGCCAAAACATCTTTATTAAATCCGGGTTTACAACGCGCTTTGTCTTATATGACACGTGTCGTTATATCGTTGAACACGAATTTTCGAGGTGTTACATCCTCACCCCCTTAAAATAAATCTCGACCCGAGATTTACTGAAATAAATGAGGGTACTTTTCTTTCATGGTGGATTCAACTTCCCACGTATACTCGGGACCTCTACGGGCATCCCATTTGACCTTTACAATAGGTATATGCTTCCTACGAAGCTTCTTTACCTGTCGATCCTCAATCGACAAAGGTTTTTCCACAAATTTTAAGCTCTCGTCTATATGCACATCTGAATGCGGTATTACCAGTGATTCATCAGCGAAGCACTTCTTCAGATTGCAGATGTGGAACACATTGTGAATTCCACTGAGCTCTTCCGGTAAGTTCAACTTATAGGCAACTGACCCGACACGTTCGATAACCTCGAAAGGTCCTATGTATCTCGGGCTTAGCTTGCCTTTCTTACCAAATCGCATCACTCCCTTCCAGGGTGACACTTTAAGCAACACTTTATCACCTACTTCGAAGTGAAAAGCTTTACGCTTCGGATCAGCGTAACTCTTCTGCCTATCTCGGGCAGCCTTGAGACGGTCACGAATATGGACAATCTTGTCCGTCGTCTCGAACACTATTTCTGGTCCTGATAATTGGACATCTCTAACTTCTGCCCAACACACGGGCGATCTACACTTTCTACCATATAATGCCTCAAAAGGCGCAACCTTTATGCTGGTGTGGTAGCTATTGTTGTAGGAGAATTCGATTAATGGTAAGTTCTTATCCCAATTACCACCTAAATCGATCGCACATGCACGCAGCATGTCTTCCAACGTTTGAATAGTACGCTCACTCTGACCGTCAGTCTGAGGATGATAAGCCGTACTAAAATTCAAACGTGTGCCCAAATATTGTTGGAAATTCTTCCAAAATGTGACGTGTATCTAGTATCTCGGTCAGAGATAATAGACACAGGTATGCCATATAAGGCTACAATCTAATCAACGTATAACTGGGCTAACATGTCGGAGCTATAAGTCTCCTTGATGGGTAAGAAATGTGCTGATTTAGTCAGTCTATCAACTACAACCCATATTGTACCATTTCCTTTCCTGGTCTTGGGTAACTTGGTAATAAAATCCATAGTTACCATTTCCCACTTCCACGTAGGAAGTTCAAGCTGTTGTAGCAAACCTGACGGTTTCTGATGCTCAGCTTTGACTTGCGCACAAGTCAAGCGTTTAGCTACATAGGTGGCTACAGACTTCTTCAAGCCTATCCACCAATAATTAGCCCTTAGATCCTGGTAATTGAACTTACCAGTCTATTGCCCCTACAATAGATGTTTATCATTCTATCTTTACAGGGTCTCCAAGGGAGCAGCCTTGCTGCTTACATATCAACTATCATAGACAAGCTCATCTTAAGGTGAGATGGTTATTCCAACCACTACTTAACAATTTTTAAGGATTAGTTGATCCTTGAAGTTAGTTGAACAAATCGACGATTCGGAACAGCTGATGGCAAATTCTTAATTGTTGCCTAATTAGGGTTGCGGTAACTAATGCATAAGCAAAATGAACCGTCTTTCTTATTTAACAATATCAAACTTTCAGAATATCGAGTTAGGCTATATGAACCCTCTATTTTAAAACTTAGTTATCAGGGTTTCGATTCTTCCAATGACGGTACTAGCCGTATTGGAGATTTCACAATAATACAGCCTTTAAATGAGATATAAATCTTAATCCTACCTGCCCCTCATGGATAAACAGGGTAATCTTAGGAGAAGATAGTTAAGATACAAGGAGGTTACAGAGATTTCTATATCTCAGACTCCAGTTCATCCGTCATTACTTGTGTCAAATAAGTGACACCTTTATGTTACTAGTCCACGAATTCCTTAATCTGGAACATTTACTTGGACAATTCCATTCTAGATATCTCTTTTGAATACCATTAGTTGACTTTAGTACCATATGACGTCTCGGAATATCTTTGTGGTCCCATGCATTAAACCTCCATACTGATCAGGCATGGAAGCAATCTATGGAACTTATTAAGATACACCAATCCTCATATGGCGCTTTTATCATATCATCTGGGATTCGGAATTGATAGAGATTAATTAGATATCAACTATATACGCTGACGCACTTCCTCTTAGAAAGAGGGCATTTCGAAAACATACGACTGAAGGTTTCTGATAGGAACAAGAGAAATGATTCCTTCGATTTCGTCTGTAACTTTTTCCCTTACACTTAATATCTGGGGTTTTTATGGGAAAAATTTCTAAAAGTTTGCTAAGCTTAAGATCTTATGAGAGACTTATTAGCATCCGAACCCAAACGTATCTCTTAGTAGTCAAACCACTAATAATTATGTGCTTTAAGCTTAGATTTTTGGGTATACTGAATAGGGTCCTATCTCAGCCAATGAATTAAAATTTGCGACATACTGTCGACTGTCTAGAACTTTTATGGCGAGAGTCGGAAAATTCGTATTCCGTCTTTTCCCTTTTCGTGAAACGGATACTAGGTTTTTCTAATAAGGTCCTTTCTAGTGTTTAGTCAACCTAAGCAAGCCAAGAGTAACTAAAACATAGAGGTAAAATCTTGGATTCTAATACTTAGTCAACATAATGAGGGTAAGTAGGTGACTTATAGAAGAATATAAGGAAGTTATTGTACATGTGCTTATATTTAATCAAAATGGAATTTTCACAAACTAGGCACCTAGCTCGGTTGGCTAGGCGCGCGAAAGGGCGTGGCCTAGACCCAGGTTCGATTCTGGGGACGGCCAGTTCCACCATTTTTTTTATGTTGAATATTAATTAATTGCACGGATACATGTAATTATGAGGGTTATCTCATAAGGAGTCTTGATAATTAATTGCTTCTCATCACCCACAATATGGGCTTGATTTTTAAGGCAACCCATCGATTTTAATCACTATAGTGAGTCCTTATATTTAACGGAACTAGGACATCGGAAAATGATTCCTAATGGATATAAAACATCCATCTAATAATGCTGAAGCAGTCTCTGAGGTATACAGGCTTCTTACTGAACTTTCGTTGCTTTTTATTAAGCCTGTACTTGCTCTCTTTCTCAGATTTCTGGGAGTTATCCTCCTTCTTTGGTTCATCCTTCATATTTTAAGTGTGAACATAGCTCTCCTCATGAGCAATTAATTATTAAACATGGTTTTGAATGAGATTTAGAGCGAGAAGCATTCGGCTCTTTGGATTGTCTCATGACCTTTTCCCATGACCTTTCCAACTGTTGCGTTAACCACCGCTTGGAGATTAACTCCAAAAATGTTGAGGTTTACGTTTGAGACTTTACTTGCTTTTGTCGCATTAATAGCATCGCGACTATTGCCTATCTCTTCCGAGTTTTCCATACTCAAAACTTGGTACTAATTACAAAATTAAACCATTATTAGTCATCATCTTGATGACCTGACATTTATTAGCCACGACATCCACAATTCGTATAGGCCATTATGTCCCGAACATTCTCAATGAATGCTATTTGAATGTATATCTATTACATTTAGCTTAGGTCACAAGAGGACTATCAATTTCATTCAAGGTTTGGAACGAGTCCAATACCTGCTTGACAGGGGACCATAATGTCACAACTGTCTTTGTCACAAGGACGATTATAATTAGCTCAAAGGCTAGCCTTACATGACTTTGGTTATATATATATACTTATATGGCATAGAAGCATGTCGCGAGGGACGTAGAAAGATATGGCATAAAGCCCAGTCATGAAGGACGTAAGTAATCATATGGCGCGAAGGCCTTGTCGTAAAGGTCATTTAGATATGGCACAAACGGCCTTGTCATAAGTACATTTATCAAATTTGGCACAAAGGCACATCACCAGGAATGTTAACATTTAATATGTTAGCTTGTCACGAATGACAAATTATAGCACATAGGCTTGTCATGAATGACTTTAAAACATAACTCGATGGTCTATCACCAAGGACCTTAATTTATTAGCCGCAATCTTGTTAGATTAGGGCTTCAAGGTTTGAACGTGGTTCTTCACCTTTGGACAGGGAGTCATAGACTACAACTGTCATTGTCTTGAAAGACAATTCATTTGGCAGAAAGGTAAGCCAATTAACATCCCTAATGGATGTTTATATATAACCATCGTATCTAATGATATTAGTCATGATCACATCGATCATATTGACTATTAGGTTTGGGTATAATCTCACTATTTTGAAGAGGGGATCATAAGGATCACCACTATCTTTGTCTTACCGACACTAGAGTAAAGTATAGCCCGTAGGCATTTCATCACGAGGGATGCAAATATTATGATCATCATACTGATGATACTAGTCAGGATCGCAATGATAGTATAGACTATGGGATTTGCGTATAGCTCACCCCCTTGGGCAAAGAATCACAAAAGATTACAATTGCCTTGTCTTAATTGAACAATATAATATAGCCCTTAAGCAAAACATCATTAAGGATGTTAAAATTTTTAATCATCGTATTGATGATTTTTGTCATGCTTGCATTGATCATATAGACTATTAGGCTTGAGCATAGCTCACTACTTTGGACATGGAATCTTAAAGATCACAATGTCTTTGTCACAAATGGACAATATATTATAGCCCGTAGGCAAAACATCACTAGAGGATGTTAAATAATATGATCATCGTATTAGATGATATTAGTCATGATCGCATTGATCATATAGACTATTATGTTTGGACATAGTCCAACATTTTTAGGCAGGAGGCCAAAGACCACCACTGTCGTTGTCTTATCGGACAACAAGTTTAGCCCGTAGGCACTTCATCACTCACGGATGTTTATAATATGATCATCTCACAAGATGATATAAGCCACGATTTCTAGATCATAAGGCCAATTAGGAATTTAAAATTTTCCAATATAGGGATGACTGTTGTGATTTTATCATATCACATTTGTCAGGAGGGCTAATACGTTCTTAGGTGTTAACAAGGATCTGAATCTCTTGAGTAGGTTTCACCATCTTGGCCGCGTAAGCTAGGTTTCACCTTTAAGATTCTTTTTAAAATGCATACTGGCAGGAAAGGAAGGATATTTATTTTATTCGGGATTTTTATCATAAATCCTAATTTACAAGTTAATAATAGCACAAATGGCATAGTCGCGTAGACAAGTTAAATTTATAAGCCATGATTTCAGAGAATCGCGGCATTAAGGTTTGAATCAAAGTTCATTACCTTTTCCTGATAGGGAGCTGTAGGCTGCCACTGTCTTTAGTCTCAGAGGACATTAACTATAGCCCGTAGGCACTTCCCTTATAAGGGATATTTATTGCGGAATTGCCCCTTAGGGAAATTCATTAACCATGGTAAACAGAGACCGTATTTGGTTAATTTATTAATCATATATTTATTTAGGATTTCTATTATAATTTATCCTAATTATAAAACATTAACAGTTTTATCAGTGGCACCCAATGGCCTGGTCACATGGACATTTATAAATTATAAGCTAGGATTTCAGAGAATCAAAGCCTTGAGGTTTGAACCTAGTTCATTACCTTTTTCTGACAGGGAGTCATAGCTACCACTGTATTTTGGCTCATGTAGAAATGAGCAAGGCCCGTAGGCACTGTATTACCACATATGATTAAAATATGATCATCTTAATTGATGATGTAAACCCAGGATTCAGAGATCATTAAACTGGGTTAGGAATCTTTAGAAAGATCCTTAGATAATAATAACGTGTGTGATTTTGAATGAATCACATCTGCCAGGAGTGTTAACATGTTTTAAGATGTTAACAGGGATTTGAATCTTTTAAAACAGGTCTTACCATCTTGGCCCGGCCTTATAATTGACCCGAAGGCTAGGTTTCACTCTTAAGATTCTTAGTTAATGGTTTGAATCTTTTTAACAGGTCTTACCATCTTGGCCCGGTCTTATAATTGACCCGTAGGCTAGGTTTCACACTTAAGATTCTTAATTTAATTAACGCAGAATAATTTTTAAATTGAGGTGTTAATATGGATCTGAATCTAATTATGGAACTACCATCTTGGCCGGTCTTATTATGACCCGAAGCTAGGTCTTGTCCTTTTTAGATTTTGCCATTTTATTATAATGGTAGATCTTGCGAAAGGAAATGTTATTTTCCATTTATTTAATATTCTTGTCTAGAATGAAAGTTTAAACTTAATCATTCCACTGTATAAAAATAAAAGTATAAAGTTGCCCTAAGCGGGACTTGAAAGGAAAAATGTTGTCCTCGCAGGGACTGAAAAATAATTGTGTCCTTATAAGGACTAATAAGGAAACGATCTTCAGTAAGAGGAGTTTCTTCTTTATTTTATTTCTGAGTGTCCTCTTCTTGGATGCTCGTTTCATTCTAGCCGCGGTACGAAGCTCAGCATTTCAAGGCTCCAGTGGAGGATTTTTTTTATCACAGCTTCTTCGCTTGGCGACGTATATATAAAAATTTGGAAGCAAAAATTTCCAGGTTAGGATTGAGATCATTCCTATGTTAAGTCTAGACTCGGAAGGTCAAGGAATGTGCTATTGTGTCATTGAGATTAAACACAAAAATTTGGTGTTTAATTCACTCAATGTTGGCTCTAATACCAACCTGTCACACCCCGATTTCCACGTGTCACCGGTGGGCCCGGTGGGGGAGTATCGTGACGTGGTTGGCAACGTAATAGTCAAACAACACAATATTTAATATGCACAGCGGAAGCAATTTAAGAAGATATAATACAACCGAATAAATTATTGTAATATCAAGTATCACAACGTTCAGATGTTTATCCACAGAACGGATCGAAATAAAATATGAAACAATAGTTCAACAGACTTCAGGCATCTTAAGCTTGCGAGACTTCTAAAGATGCTAAGGAGAAATCCCAGCCAATTTCGCTTAGTACCTGCATTTAATCTTTTTGGGAAAATACGTCAGTTTACACTGGTAAATACATTCAACTGACTCATTTTGGAAAATGATTGAAAATTGGTTTGGATGCACGTGGCATAAACATTTTATTTTAACTTGGGAGAATCATTTAATATTATAATCTTGTGAACGAATTACATGTTACTTGTGCGTTCAGTCTCCCGGATCTTGTCCGGGTTAAAGATCAATAGACACACCACATCATAGAGTTATACACTGACAGGTGTACGCCTACACCCCGTGCTCAGGTCGTGGCCATCTCGTAAGATGATGCCAAGGATATCCGGGACATGGTCATTAACCCCCCAAAGGCTGTAAAGTAAACAAGACTGTTTAAATGAGCCGATCAAATTATTCAACTACCCACTTTGACGGTGGAGATTTGATGCCCGATCAAGCGGTATGCTATATACCGTAACCCAAGCCCGTATAGGGAAAATAAGTTAAAAGTATTTACCTGAGCAATGTATAAATCACAATAAGCAAAATGCACGTAGCTTTTACTGGTTCTCCTAATCTGGAACGAAGGTTTATAATAACCTATTAGAATCCTAACGGGTCTTTAATTAAGCTTAAGCTTAGACCGGCTAGTTTCAAAGATACAGTTCGTACGCACGATTAAGCGAAGACCGGATAGAGTGTGATTTAGACCCGACAAGTTTAGAGACTTGTTTAATATGGGTATATTATTCACATTCTGGATTTTGAGATAAAACCGTTAAGGTTTGACCCGTTTCGGCTAATTTATGTAAACTTGTTACATAAACCAAACCGTACGCGTAATAAGCGTGACGGGTATTCATGAGAGCTATAGACAGGTTTCCTAAGTTAATTATGTCTCAAATATGTTGTGACATCAGTAGGATGTCTTTCATTATGCCCGAAACGTATTTAAACACAAACTAGCCCCGTAGGGGTAGTTTGGTCATTTAAAAGTTTATAAAAGAGTTTAAGTAACAAGCTGAGTTACAGGTCTAATTTAATCAGCAAATATACTCCATTTACTGAGTTATATCAGTAGGATAAAGTATACATGTGAAATTTATCAATTATAACCAAACTATGCCCCGTAGGGGTATTTTGGTAATTTCACATAAGCCGAAAAGCTCAAAACTGAAGTCTGAGTTAATCAACTTTTGCTTACTGTTAAAATATTCTAATTTGCCACAAATATCAGTAGGTATCAACCCGGGTATGTTCAATATAATTTTTATACATACTATGCGTTAAAAACGCTTAATAAGGCGATTAAAGGCCATTTCCGGGTTCGATACTTAAATCTGATATTTTTATCTTTCCAGAAGGCTTAAAATAATTTATTTATCATATGTGATCAGTAGCAAAAGGTTTGGAGTCATTTAGATAAGTAAAACTCATTTTATGGGCCGTAAGGGCAAAACCGACAATTACCGGATTAAGCCTACGACTACTAGTTATGCTCAGCCTAAAATTAATTAAAAATCTTTAAAATTCCCAAAATAATATATTACCTCAGTGGATAAAGATTTGGATATCAAAAAGTAGGCTTAACTAGACTATACGCTAATTACGCCATTTTATTAACATAAAGCTTTAAATTTGCGATAATGAGCATAACTCTCAATCTACACCTCAAACTGATGTCAAACTTTGCATACAAGTTTATATATCAGTAATTAAAGTTTCTACTCTTTTACATTTGCAAAAATCACTTTTTAAGGTATAAAGGGCATAATGGTCAACATACGAGTAATTAACGGAATCATGCATAATAATTGGTTAACTAATGAACCATGGTGTATAACCACAGAGGGTTATACTAGCATGTTTCCTGCTCAAAATAAGGCTCTAAAGCATTTCTAAAACCTGCTTAAACGGGTCAGAACTGAAAGTCAAAGTGAAAGTCAAACTATGTGACTTTCGGTTCCGAACCGGGTCTTTATAGTAAATTGTCAGGTTGAACGTGTTTAGACATGTTCTTACACTAATTACAAAGTTATAACAATGATCCAACAGGTTGTATATGATCTATAATGTTAATTATGCATAAATGGCATTTTAAGGATCCTGTTGACTTTTTATAAACTAGTTTGACCCGACTTTTGACCTAGTTAGGGTGGTAATCAGGGGGAACCCTTTTGAGGGTTTATTACCCACATAAATACCAACTTATACCTACTTTTAATTCGAGATATGACTGAGCCATTGTTGACTAATCTCGAAGTCAAACCGTAATTACGACGATTTGACTTTTAGCTAAATAACTAAGCTAAACTCAATTAAAGAAGGATTAGAACACTTACTGAAGTCCTAAGCTTGATTAGGAAGGACTTGGGTCTGCTTTGAAGCTCCAGAAGGCTCCTCAATTGCAGAATGAAGGTGTGAGGAATGAGTTGCAACTTCATGCCTTTATATAGTGTTCTTAATCACCATAAGAAGTTGACACACAAGTCTACAAGTGCCCACAACTGATTAACAAGTGTCCCTAAGTGTTTAGGGGTTGTTTAGGGGCCAAGAGAGATGAGGAAAAACGTTTAAAGGCAGTTACACGCGCTTAAACAGCAAACAACAACTTTCTGGTCGCTGGGGACATGCTTGCGCACCGTAACAATTATTTGTTGCGGTGCGCAACAATTCATCAGGGACCAAAATGTTGGCTTTTCAATGATTTGAAGGGGCAACTGAGTATAAACGATTCTTGGCCGTTTTTTATCAATATGGGGCCTCAAATTTGGGTCATGTATAGTATGCACCACCATGTTATGTTGTGTGAAAGTCTTGGAGTCTTTTAGAAAGTGCCGAACAATAAGGTTTACCATGCAAATTTCTTCGTAGGAGTCCACCAATTAAATTATGAATCATGTATTCCCTGGATTTAAGATATAATAGATGTGTGTAATATATAATTGGGTCTTGGGATTTTATAAATGAGGTCGTTCAGAGGTAAAATTAACATGACGCCACTTTTAAATCCTGCCAAAACATCTTTATTAAATCCGGGTTTACAACGCGCTTTGTCTTATATGACACGTGCCGTTATATCGTTGAACACGAATTTTCGAGGTGTTACAATATGACAATCAGGGGTAAAGAGGAGGCTGCAACGGAGACGATACAAACTCCTCATTCGGAGAATTGGTTCCAAGATCTGAAGGATGTTCCGTTGATTGCTTTGCCGGAGAAAGCCATGGTCGGTGCTGCTATGAGCCTTTGTTGGCGGATGAATAGAGAGGACAAACCGGTGTACATGGAGGGTGGCAATAGTAAGACTCTAGATCTCTTCCTCCTTTTTTTTTTTTTTGAATTTGCCCCTTTGTTGTCCTTGTAATTGTTTCTCTATATGTTGTTACATTTGAGAGGGAAGGTGGGAAAATGACTACTGTTCCCAAAAAAAGCTGATGAGGAGCTCTGGTACCATCGAATTGCCAGGAATTTTGTTTTCCCGCGTGATGAGGATTTGTCTGTGCAACCCTCCAGTGGCGTTGGTAAGTATTTTTTTTGTTTTTGTGTTGTTGTACCATTCTTTTGCGCGTGTGTAATATTGCGGTGTTGTTAGGTGAGCTGACTAACCTGGGCATAGGCCCTGAGAAGAAAAAACATGCGCCAACTGCTACTGCTGCGTCATGAAAGAATGATGCAGAGAAAACTCAGTCCTCCAAGGTCAAAAATGTTGGAGGAGAGAAGAAAGGTACGCGCCATTCCTCTGACTTCTGGTGTGATTCTGTGGTGGTATCTGATTCGTTTAAGGGTCTTGCGCCTGCAGTTGTGAGGACACCAAAGGCGTAACCCCGGGATACTGCTGATATCCCCCCCCCCCTCAAATCCTGATGACCCAATTGACTTAGAGTCAAGTCCGGAGCCTTTATTGAAGCCAAAGGCGAGAAAGAGAAAGTAGCCCGATGTTGAGGCCGGCGGGCAACCCGCGAAGAAGGTTCAAAAGAAGAAGATTACCAGAAGAGGCAACCTTGATGCCTTTATTGCGAAACCTCCTCTAGGTAAGCTTTCCCTTTATTTGCTTTCTATGCACATTGCATGTTTGTAATCTGTTCTTTATTTTTGTAGAAAAACCAAGTTCTCCTGTGCACGTGGAGCCATCATCCGCGGTTAATGAGGATCTTCTGCCTTCACCCGCTCATGCCCCGATTAGCGAGCAACTAGAAAGTACTAATACTGGTGGTGACGATGAGGTGGAGAAGAACGTTGAAGCAGGGAACCCTGAGGTTGAAAACCCTGTTGAAACGGAGAAGGTTATTAGCCCGGAGACTGCGGGTGCTGATACTAGGCATCCAAAGTCTCCTGAAGTTGTGGCGCGAGACCCGGAGAAAGGGAAGGCTGCTCAAGAAATTCCTGCAACTTCTCCTTCTGCGGTTTTTGGTTCTGTGCATGAGAACGTTGAGAAGAATCCCGGTGGAAACCAGGGTTCTTTTATTCAAGCTGAAGAAAACTCTCCAATCCGCCGGGATGAAACTCCGGGGGATTATTATTATAGGTGTTATACGGAGAAACAGGCAGATGAGGTTCATGCGCCGGTGTGGAAGTTGAAGAAAGGGGATACTTTCTCTGATTGGCATGTGTGCCGTGAGTGGTTGCAGGGAACTTTTCCTCCTGGGGAAATTAAGTTCCACAAAGGGCGTCATCATGAGCAGACTTATCATGCCTAACTTGAAGAAGCTGCTACCTATACATCCACTACGCATCGTATAGTGCGTGAATGGCAGAGTATGCATAAGGAATGGGTTGTTTTTTAAGCGTCCAAGAAGAAAGCTGTTGAGGATGAGGCCCGAGCTGCCCTATTGAGGACTAAGTTAGAAGCTGATAGGGCCAAGTTTGAGAATGACCAAAAGACTGAGGAATGGTCTGTTGCGGGGTGGAAGAGGAAGGCAGAGGCTGAAGCTGCTCTCCTTTCCAAAGAGCGCAAAAATTGGAAGGAAATTTGTGAGAAAGATAATAAAGAAAAAATGGGTCTTCGCAATACCATTAACAATCTCAAAGCTGAGGTTGAGAGATTAAAGAAACAAGATGCGGAGATTGAGAGATTAAAACAAGAGAAGGCTGAAGCTGAAGCAGCACGTGATGAGGCGTGCTCCCATAGGGAAAGAAGTGAACAAAGAGAGGTACATACATGCGCTACTCTTGGTCTTAGAGATAAGGAGATAGAAAAACTTATTGCTTTATTATCTGAGCAGGAACAACTTAAGGCGGAAGTTGAGTCCGCTAAAAAAGATTTGGAGCTTGAGCGGACTGAGAAGGCTGAGACTTACCGTCGTCTTGCCAAAACTGAAGAAAAGTTAGAAAATTCTGAGACTGCGCGGGCAACGGTGGAGAGTGAGCTTGAGCCACTGAAAAGTGACATGTTATGGTTGAAAGAACGCGTAATTGCAAGTGTAAGTTTTATATTTCTTTGGTAACATTTGGAGATGTTCGCGCGTCTTCTTACTTTGTTTTTTCTTTTGTATAGGTTGCTGACTCAGTGCTTAATTCTGAAGAACTAGATAGAATGGTTGCGCATTTGCTGGTTGTTGCGCGAAATGATGGATATGCTCAAGGATATGTAGAGTGTTCTCATCACGTGGTTAATGCTTTAAAGGTTGACTGGGATACCAGTAAGTCTGCTACTCATGATGTTGACACTGAAGCTGCCCTTGCCGCTGCAAAGACGCAATTTAACACTTTACAGCTTCCAGTTATGGATCTCATTACTGTCGCGCTGCAGTCTGAAGACCATGTGGCGCAGCTGAGAGAGATTTTTCCAGACAAAGAAGAAAATGAGGACGAAGACCTATCTTAGGTTTTCTTTGTGGTTGTATGAACAATGGATAGTTAACTGTAGGTTTTGGGATGTGGATCCCTGCTTGTTAATGCGCTGTAGCGCAAGCAAATTTATTTTATACATAGCCGTGCATGTTTATAATTTTTTGTTAAGGTGTGTGGTACGCCAGTAACTTTACTTTATACATTGCCGTGCATGTTTACAATTTTTTGTTAAGGCGTGTGTTGCGCCAGTAACTAGCGTGGAGTGTGTTTGGCTTACAATATTTTGCATGAGTACAATTTCTTTGATTAGGTAAGGCGAATAAAGGTGGTATAAATCTCATGTGTGAAGGTAAGGCTTGGCCTTGCGCGATGCGTGTGATCACTTGACCGTTCATGAGACTTGTGTTATAGTTACCATAATGTTTTTGCGCTTACCAAAAGGAATTGCATGCACTTTGTAATAAACACAAAAATAATAGAACTAACTTTGCTTTGGTTAATGATAAGGCTCAGAGGCCGTAGTACAAAGTCGTCTTTTTAGGATAATTAGATGGAACTTAACTTACCCATACTATAGTTCTACGCCATGGATTGGTAAGTTAAAGAACTTAACCAACATGTGAAAAGACTATTGTATGCCACTTGCTTCTTGCGCTGCTTAGTTTTTTGCTTTCTTACTCGGGCCTTCATCGCCGCGAGTAATTTGCTTTATATCCTTCCGCACGTTCTGCGGTAAGTGGGTGAGTTCACCACTTTTGAGCGCTTTTTCAATCTCAGTGCGAAGAGATATACAATTGTTTGTAGTGTGACCATTATCCTTGTGGTAGTCACAGTATTGATTCGGATCTTGACCCCTCTTGTTCTTCATTGGCGGAGGGGTTTTAAACTGATAGTCTTCTGTGCTGAGCACCTCCACCGGAGTTTTCGTTAAGGGGGTCCACTGTCGTTCTCTATTCTCTTGCTTTGTTTCCCTCTGTGCTGTGAGCTTGTTTATGGTTGCTCGCGCGTCTTCAGATGAGTACGTTCCAGAGGTTGAGTCGCGCCAATTCTTCTTGAATTTCTTTCCACCACTACCGCTCATGTCTTGTGGGCGATTGTGTGGTGGCGGTGGCCTGTTGGTGCTGAGGTTCTTTTCTGTCTGGTCGTACACTTTGGTCGCAGCCATCAGCTTCTCCCAACTCTTGGGTAACCCCTCGGTTCCCGACAGAACCTTGATCATGTCATCGCAACGGACAACATACTTGAACTGCGCTCTAATCAAGTGTTCATGGACATCCCCGGTCTCTAGCACCTCCTTGTTGTAGCGTGTGATAAAATCTTCTAGGCTCTCGTCATCATGCCTCCAAATATTCATCACGTCTATAGTGTCCCTGAGAGACCTTCGCTGTTGGCTAAAATGCACTAGGAATTTTTCTCTTAGATCCACCCACGACGTTATCTTCCCAACAGGTAGGTTATCGAACTATAGCCGTGCAGCACTTGTGAGAGTTTGGATGAATAGATGGCACCACATTGGCAAGGTCCATCCTCCTACCAGACCTGTTCTAGTGAAAACACGAAGGTGATCGTCCGGATCTGTCATGCCATTGAATTTGCCGACGTTGGATGGCGGTTTCGCTTTTTCCAAGGGAGCTAAAGCGATCTCACTGATAAACTTCGAATTCTTCGCTGCCTCCGCCGGGCGGTAGATTAAATTGTAATCGTGCTCTGCTTCTGGATTATAAACCGCGCGAGGTTTATAACTTTTGTGATCTGGTTGCAACCGGCTAAACACACTTGTATTGTCTCCCTCCTAGTATGTTCTATCATACTCATTGGTGTGGGTGACCCGCTTCTGGTAGGAACGCGGGCCCAACCGAGAACGAATCGATTGCCTTCGATGGGAATGAGATTCGTCGTGATACTCTCTTCGTCGATTTTTGGAATGAGTAGACTCATACCTTGCAAGAGACCTTGAGTAAACTTCTGTGTCTTCCACATGAACACGCGATGGTGTTTCATGGTGTGAAGCATGAGGTGCAGATGGTGCTCGTGTACGAGATGCAGGTCTTCGTGATTGAGTGGGAGGAGCAGTCTGTGGACAGAGTTGTGCATACACAGCATTTATTGCACCCTAGGATCTGACATACCACGAGATAGGAGTTTCACCGGGAGGTAGAATTGAACTTATTGGGATTTCGGGTTGTACTCCCCGGAGTAACAGGGTCATTCGGATGATTATCGTTGTACTGGACTTCGTTATCATTCGAAGCCTCTTCCACAATCCCTTCGACTTTGGTATTGTGTGCAAAATTTGGCTGAGTGCCGGATTGATGGTTTGTCGGAGTTTCTTCCATTGAAAAACGGAAATGGAACAGTAAATCGAGACGAGAAGATATGAATAAAAACTGAGAAATCGGTGAGCGCCAATGAAGAAACACTGGTTTAATTGACCGGAATCAACTGAACCAGGGGGTTTGAATCTGCATAAAAGGGTTATATCTTCTCGTTCGACTCGGGGGTGAATGGTCTTCTTCTTCAAACAACAACTGCAAAACAAACAGCCGTTAGACTCGCCACGGGGAGAATGGGGGTTCTCTCCGTGACCACCCTCCGGCGTGAGAATAAGTACAGGGTTTGATGAAGAAGAAGAAGTAGTAGTAAAGTGAAGTGAGAGTAACTTGGAGAATTATACCTGAATTATCGTCTTATTTATAGCCGAAGTTTTGGGCGGGAAAGTTTGTTGATGAAAACTTGACGGAAAGTGCTTTTCCGTAAGCGGTTATTTTGCTCTCCGTTAATCACTAACGAGTGTGTATGCACACGGATCGTGATCGTGATCAACGGTTGGGCTTATGCCACGTGGAAAGTGGGCAAGTGTAGATATTTCCTTCAATTCGTGCCATCATCGTGACTTCGAGAGAGCCTGGGATGATGCCACGTGGTCATTCGGTTATAACCGAATGGTGGTGCACGATCAAGCCTTCTACAGTAGAAACTCGATAAATTAATACTCGATTATTTAATAAACTCTCTAAGATAATATTTTTTGCCGGTCCCGACTCGGGGATAGGGTGCTAAATTAATAATTCACTAAAATTATAAGATAATACATTTTTGATAATTTCTTTAGACCCCATATAAAATATAAATTAATAATTCCTTATATATAGCATATTACATGAATGATTTATGAAGGTTTCTTGAAAAATGAATCAATTGTCTTTTGTTATTTGTTGAAATCAATTTCCCCTTGAATCTCGTCTCTAATTTTCCTTAGCATGGTAAGAACTTCTGGTGTTGTTTTCTCATAGCTCAACAAGAAATTGTTCAATGTGATTGCCGCTTTAATAGCTTCGTTTCGCGAAGGGGGCTCCATTGTAGAACTTTCATCATCTTCTTCATCGATATCATCTTTATTAATTCCAATAACGCTTTCAATAATTTCTTCATCAGTCAACAACTGTGCAACTACATTTTCTTCTGGGTGAGTCAGAACATCTTCGACATCCATTGCATTGCGATAACCCAACTCTTTGATCAAATTCTGGAGTTAGAGAAGTTACTTTTATTCTATCTGTTATGGAGGCTGGCGCAGGGATATATTGGTTTCCTTTTGGCGCGCAGATGTTTAAAACTGTACTTCTCTTTAAATTCTCTTTTGGAACCAGTGCGCGACCGCGCAAGGTTTTTCTCCAAAGAGAGCTTATTGACGAGGTTGTGGTATGCTCCTAAGCATCTGTGCAAGGTTTTTTGGGACATTACCCCTTCAACAACCTAGCTACTAAATACCATAAATATAATCCTTAAATCTCGAGTTTGCGATGAGATTGCGTTGTGATAGAGTTGCGATTGCGTTTGCGATTTATCACCTCAATATAAACATAACATGCACAAGTAACACATAATAGCACACACACGTAAAACAATATCCATAACCTATTATTCGAGTTGCGATGCGATTAGCGATAAAACTGTGATTTATTAACATGTACTCCACATAATACAACTAAAGTAACTTAAATTAGAGTATCGATTATAAGTTGAGAAGTACAATCAATAATTAAGCAAGGAGTGACAGATCGCAATTACTAATCTTTTCTTCCTTTGACTTATACTTTGACTTTGACTTCGAAACACGGGTTGTTACAAGTGTGTGAACCGTGGAAGCCTTAGCTACCAATCTAGTTCCACCGCCTCACTTGAATTTGTAAAACGAACACCCAAACAATCTCCTAGACCTAGAATAAGTTAACCACATCTAGCCTCCAACACTTGGTTCATTCCTTCCATGTTGAGGCGGCACACCCGGGTTGTTCTTGTTCGGTTGTTTGGTTATTTACTTTCTGTCTTTTACATTCTGTATTCATGACCAACCGGTTAGTTAACTTAGTTAACTAACTTTTGCTTTGGTGAACTATAACGAGGTTAATACCTCCATGCATGACGTCTATGAACTCTTTGACATTCTGGACTGTTACTATACTATATCTATAACTAAATAACTTAACTGAACTCACAAACATAGCTGATTAATGGTTAGAACATTCGAAACGAAGTTCGGTTCGCACCAAACAAGTCCCAGTCGCACGAAAGGTAATCCCTTTCATGCGAAAGGTTCCCTGTCGTGCGAACTGTCCAGTCACCAGAATAGTTTGTGTTGTTTCAGTTTCTGTTTATTCTGTTTCCGCTGACGGGCAAATCAGGACCCGTGAAACCACAGAAACTCAGTGTCTTAACGAGTGACTGGACAGAATATACTTTCTGTTTTGATCGTACTTTTATACTACGTACTTACGTACTTTTATTCCAAATCCAAATCATCCGTTCAACTCCAACACTCACACCTTCGTTTACCTCCTGTGGGGTAACCTCGGTGGTCATGTAAGAAAAATTTGCATTTCATCTAATACGATATATAACTAAAGAAACCCAGCCGCATTGTGGCGAGTGATAATTCTAGTTGGTACAAAATTAGCTATTATATAGATATTTCGATTTATTTTCCAAGCTAAACATTTAAAGGACATCATATGCTATAATATTGATATATTTAACTATTTAAGTACATTAGTACAAAATTAGCTATTCATGTTATAAAGTTACAAAAGAGATTAAACATGAATTATAATATTTGATTAAAAATTTACATTAAAAAATACATATGTTTTAATATTGTTAGTTTAAGGTACCCGAATATGTTAGCATTATAAATTTACGTTTTCAAACCAAACATCATCTAAAGCTCAAAACATGATTTTTTTTATATAAAACTCTATATGAAGAAAGTAACACACCTTTCAACATATTTAAAATCAATTTGTTCGATTTTATATTATTCTTGAAAAAGTTGCAAAAAAGGTGGTCAAGCACGCAACGCACGAACGAACGAGATAAGTTCCATTTACATTGGAGTTATATAAGCAATTCTCCTTTTACAACTTTACCGGATAGTGGACCTATGAAAATCTCTTTTCTTATACTTTTGGATTTTATAAAACATATAATAGTAACATAATAAGTTTTAATGAATAATTTTAAGCACTTTAACATTAAAACCATATAAATAAGGGAAATTGGATTTAAATAATCCGAACTTTCACCTGTTGGCCAATAACACTCCGAACTTTCAGTTTGGCCAGCAGCACTCTCAACTTTCATCCTATTTTCCCAAAACACTCCCAAACTAACATATCACTAACCAAGTTAGTTTTTAAGTTTTATTTATTACACAAACAGTCCCTGTAGTTATAATTTACTAGTTTTAAGTTTTATTTATTACACAAACAGTCCCTGTAGTTATAAAAAAATCATAAAAATAAAAAAAAATCTAAAAATTCAAAAAAATCATAAAAATTCAAAAAAAAATCAAAAAAATTCTAAAAAAATCAAAAAAAATACAAAAAAAATCATAAAAAATCTAAAAAATATCAAAAAAATTCTAAAAAAATCATAAAAAACCGTTTCGACCCGTACCGTTTCGACGCGAACTGTTTCGACGCGTACCGTTTCGACCCGGACCGTTTCGACCCGTACCGTTTCCACCCGGACCGTTTCGAACCGTACCGTTTCGACCCGGACCGTTTCGACCCGTACCGTTTCGACGCGAACCGTTTCGACGCGTACCGTTTCGACCCGTACCGTTTCAACGGTACGGTTCGAAACGGTCCGGGTCGAAACGGTACGGTTCGAAACGGTCCGGGTCGAAACGGTACGGTTCGAAACGGTCCGGGTCGAAACGGTACGCGTCGAAACAGTTCGCGTCGAAACAGTTCGCGTCGAAACGGTACGGGTCGAAACGGTTTTTTATTATTTTTTTAGAATTTTTTTGATATTTTTTAGAATTTTTATGATTTTTTATGATTTTTTTTTATTTTTTTAGAATTTTTTTTATTTTTTTTGAATTTTTATGATTTTTTTGAATTTTTTTGAATTTTTAGATTTTTTTTTTATTTTTATGTTTTTTTTATAACTACAGGGACTGTTTGTGTAATAAATAAAACTTAAAACTAGTAAATTATAACTACAGGGACTGTTTGTGTAATAAATAAAACTTAAAAACTAACTTGGTTAGTGATATGTTAGTTTGGGAGTGTTTTGGGAAAATAGGATGAAAGTTGAGAGTGCTGCTGGCCAAACTGAAAGTTCGGAGTGTTATTGGCCAACAGGTGAAAGTTCGGATTATTTAAATCCAATTTCCCTATAAATAAAAAGAAAATATCTAACTTATTTTTTTTAACGGCCAACTAAATCACCGGATAAGTATCCTGAGATGCCCTCAATCGATCAACTGCATCCCCTCCTTCATAACGGTTAGAGTTGGATGCATACCCGAGCCATCAAGCCACCAGTTCCGGAGAAAACCCGCCGCCCAAAGGCCCATTACGATAAAACCTGGTTCGACTCGGTTTCGAGCTGACGACCTCCAAGGAGACCTAGTTCTAAACTTCATTGCCACCACCAATGTCTTTCAAAATGATGTTAGTGGGAGTTAAACTTGAGAACTCAAATAGAGAAACCAGATAACTAACCACTTGACCAACTTGTCAGGACAAAATATATAACTTATAATGGGTTGAGGAGTGGTACAAGTATCTTTTAACCAAAAGTCAAACTTCCACAACTACACATGTCATCAAGCAAAAAAAATATTTTGATTTTTTTACACGATAAGCAATAGATGAAGAAAACAGATGTTCATATGTTATTTGTGTGAAATTTTGAGAGACGACTTGGACTTTTATAATATTGTGATTATTCTTTTGCGTTACCTTTTTAAATACTATTTGTCGACATTCTTGAATCTTGCTATGACAAAGCAAAACAACTACATGTAAACAACTTACTTGCCGTTATCCATAAAAAGGTTTTTGGCAACTAAGGGGGCGTTTGTTTCGCGGAATGTGTAGGAATTGGAATCCCTATGAGAATTGGAATTTGAATTGGAATTTGATAGATTCCTTTAAAATCCATAGATGTGTTTGGTTGATAACTGTAATAATGGAATTAGAATTTAAAAATACCTAAAAAGACAAAATTACCCCTAGTTATAAACAATTTACAAAAGTTTTAAAAATAACTATCTTAAATAATAATTCAAAAAAATTCTAAAAAATCAAAAAAATTATAAAAAGTTATAAAAATTCAAAAAAAATTCTAAAAACCATAAAAAATTATAAAAATTCAAAAAAATTCAAAAAAATCCGAAAAATTCAAAAGTATAAAAAAAATTAAAAAATCTAAAAAATAATAAAAAGTTCAAGAAATTATAAAAAATAAAAAAATTTCTAAAAATTCAAAAAAATTCTAAAAAGTAATAAAAAATCAAAAAAAATCTAAAAAATCTAAAAAATAATAAAAAATCCAAAAAATTCTAAAAAATCAAAAAAATTCCTAACAATCAAAAAAATTCTAAAAATAATAAAAAATCCTAAAAATCCTAAAAATAAAAAAAAATCTAAAAAATAATAAAAACCCAAAAATTCTAAAAAATAATAAAAATTTCAAAAAATTCTAAAAAAACAAAAAAAAATTCTTAAAAATAAAAAATTCTAAAAAATAATAAAAAATCCAAAAAATTCTAAAAAATAATAAAAAGTTCAAAAAATTTTAAAATTCAAAAAAATTTCTAAAATATAAAAAAAAACTAAAAATAATAAAAATCCTAAAAATTCAAAAAAAATCTAAAAAGTAATAAAAAATCCTAAAAATTCTTAAAAATCATAAAAATTCTAAAAAATAATAAAAATCCAAAAAATTATAAAAAATCGAAAAATTTTAAAAAATATATTTTTTTTTATTTTTTAGAATTTTTTGGATTTTTTTTTATTTTTTAGATTTTTTTTAAAATTTTTTTGGTTTTTTTTTTTTTTTTGGTTTTTTAGATTTTTTTTATTTTTTAGGATTTTTTGGATTTTTCTGCTTTTTTGATTTTTTATTATTTTTTTTATTTTTTAGAATTTAATGGATTTTTTAGAATTTTTTGGATTTTTTAGAATTTTTTTATATTTTAAAATTTTTTATAATTTTTTAGATTTTTTAGATTTTTTAGAATTTTTAGGATTTTTTTTTATTTTTTTATTTTTTAATTTTTTAGATTTTTTTTGATTTTTTTGAATTTTTATTTTTTGTTAATTTTTTTTTATTTTTTTGATTTTTTAGAATATATTGGATTTTTTATTATTTTTTTGATTTTTTAGAATTTTTTGGATTTTTTGGAATTTTTAGATTTTTTTTGGGTTTTTAGATTTTTTTTTGGGTTTTTAGATTTTTTTTGTTTTTTTATTTTTTGATTTTTTATTATTTTTTAGGTTTTTTTTTATTTTTATTATTTTTTTTTAGTTTTAGAATTTTTTGATTTTTCAGAATTTTTTGGATTTTTTAGAATTTTTTTTATTTTTTAGAATTTTTTGGATTTTTTATTATATTTTGGATTTTTTAGATTTTTTTTTATTAGATTTTTTTTTATTTTTTAGAATTTTTGGATTTTTTATTATATTTTGGATTTTTTAGATTTTTTTTATTTTTTGGATTATTTTGGATTTTTATTATTTTTTTATTTGACATTTTAGAATTTTTTAGATTTTTTATTATTTTTTTAATTTTTTAGAATTTTTTTTATTTTTTTAGAATTTTTTGGATTTTTTTATTATTTTTTGATTTTTTTGGATTTTTTAGAATTTTTTTGATTTTTTTATTATTTTTTGGTTTTTAGACAAAAATGAAAGAGGCAAGGGGTTATTTCCGTAACTTTGGAAACATTCCCATGGTTTTTTAAACTTTCCTTTGAAATTTTGAAGGAATCTGAATTCCATTAGATAAGGGATTTTGTTGGAATTGAAATCCAATTCCCTTCAACTAATTTGTCCAACCAAACACACAAAGGAATGGAATTCAAATTCCAATTCCCTTGAAATCCTATGGATTCCTGTCAACCAAACAGGCCCTAAGGTTTTGAAAACTGAATCAAACTTGCCTATGATGAACAAAGAGTTGGCCATTTCACAAGTTTATCTTGCATGTTACCGGTCGTTAAAAGTTAAAGAGTCCGAATTTGTTTGAACAGCCAAAAGTATTGTAAGGTTGACCTATTAAAACATTAAAAAAAAACCCTTGAAAGCGGTTAACTTAACCGATTACTTAGAAGAGCAGAAAGTAATAAAAAAACACAACCCACCCGATGATTTATGTGCCCCCGTTCACTCTAAGGAATTCTCCGATGTTTTATGTCATGTTGTTCGCTTATTCTTGCTTCATGTTCACAAATTACTTAAAGATTTTGATATTCATGGTATATGGTCTTTGTGATTTTCGTGTTAGTCTTTAGTTAAAATGATTTACCTAACACCAAAGCAAGTTTGGAATACACATTATTTAAAACAATTTAGATATCTAGCATCAAAGAACCTTAGGGGTTCAAAGGGCTAGCTCCCCATTGGCGACGACCCAAGGCGTTGAGCCCCCTAGCAGGGACCTCATTGTGAGTGGCAAACGTAAATTTGATTTCCATTGTTGAAAGTTTCTTGAAGTTGCTTAGATATGCATAATTGATAAAAACTAGTCATAAACCTCTTCGTTGCGGGGCGGGGGGGGAGTAAAACCATGCTACCAGTACTGTGGGGCGGGAGACGTAAAGCCGTGCTAAGTAGCAATTAAATGAAGACTAAAACCGAGAAAATCATAAAATAAAATCACGAATTTTTAACACCTAGTGACACACGTGAAGTAAACTATAGAAGGATGTGAATGTATACAGACACGTATTAAAAAATTAGGGGGGGGGGGGGGGGTAAAAACAGACCAAATGTGATCAACAAACATAATGCTAAGTAGCAACCAAATAACAATTAAACATGAGAAAAAACGTAAAACAAAACTATTATAAAAACAAAACTAATTTAAATTTTGTCACAAAATTATAACAAAGCCAAAGTTTTATTACATAGAAATAATGTTAAAGTTAATATACACGCAGTGGCGGACCCAGGATTTTTTCCATGGGGGTGCGGAAGATTTTTAAAAATTTTAGGCCCCTAGGTACATAAGTAAAAAAATCGGTTGTATCGGGTCGGGTCGGGTCATGTAAGTCAAAAGAACATCAAACTAAATTTATATATTTGGCAAACACGTCAAACTTTGTACAAACATAATTAAAACGTAATCATCAAGCCCTAGAATTGTTTAATCACCCCTAAAAATCATGTAAATAACATAATCATCAAAAAAATCATCTAAGGCAGTAAATCATCACGTAAAATCATCAAAAAAACCATCATAAAAATCATCTATGGCAGTAAATCATCAACTAAAATCATTAAAAAAAACCCAAAAAACTAACCTTGATGATGTCGCTGCTGTGTTGCTGCTGCCTGGCCGGATTCCGGTCAGTTTTTGGCCGGAATTTTGACTGTCGCTGGCTGTTGTTGCTGCTGGCTTGGTGATGAAGTCGCTGGGCAGGATGTCGTGGAACAGAAACAGAAGGGCGGGAGGATATTGAAGGGGTTTTTGGGCTAATTGTTAATGTTTATTGTTGGGTATTGGGTAATTGACGAATGGACTATTGAGCTTTTTGTTTATTATTGGGTATTGGATAATGGATATGGACTAATAGACTAATGGGTTAAGCTTTGGTTTGGGTTTAAGTAGTATAATGTATTAATATAGGTAGTTTTTTTTTTATAAAAAATCAGACTTTACGAAAAAAAATTATAATATAAATCCATAATATTTTTTTACCCAAGGGGTGCGGATGAAAAATTCCAAGGGGTGCGACCGAAAAATTCCATGGGGTGCGGACGAAAAATTCCAAGGGGTGCGGACGGGATTTTCTTTGGAAAATTACACTAAAATTTTTTTTTCTCGGGGGTGCGCCCGCCCACCTTGGCATGGTGGTGGGTCCTCCCCTGTATACACGGAAAAATACTGTTAAAGTTAGATATACGGAAAAAAACATAAAAACAAAACCATAAGAAAAATGGGTTACTATTTGTTACCAAGTGTCACAAAAGTAAATGTCACTGTGGTCGAAACCAAAATCTGAAAATATACTTGCACAAATTGATGTCGACTAAAAGTTAACTGTTGTTTGAGCTTTTATGTTTTAATATATATAGAATTTGTATGAGAACTAATGATAAGTAGAAACTATGATCATCGCAACTGGGTGAACAACAATAACTGAGTTACAACTAACATAAGTCAATTATTAACAATGACTGTTCCCCTACATAACCGTCAATCTGACGCTCTCTTTGCAAAGCATTGTGTCATTATAACTGTTGTGATGATTCCCAACTATAAAACGAAAGTCTTTATTCTATTATTGAACATGTTTTTCACAACACAAAACACCACGTTCTTGTTTTCTGTCTAATTTATCCCAATTAAAATTTCAAGAGTACCATTGAAATACTATAGTGTAAGAGTGATCATACATGTCGTGTGTGCATATAATGTATATACGTGTGGGCCCTTGGGGGGCAAAAGTGAAATTGCACTAATGCTAAGGTTTTTTTACTAATTTTGTGAAAATAACGTTAAAAGCGGCGGACGATCAATCATGCATCACGTGGTCGCGTTGATAGCCAGAAGAGAAGGGGTACATGCACTAATCAGCCTTTAACCCGATTGTTGCCGAGTGTTATGTGCCTTATATCCAAGGCTTGATACAAAACTACTATCGAACCAGGGGTCTCAACTTTCTATTTCTATGGGGTAGGGGTAAGGATGTCTACATCTTACCTTTCTCGGACTCTCCCTTAATTTTGCTATTGGTAGGATTTAATGAGCACGAGAATGATATAAGAATGATCATACATGATTAGAAGTGATTATCCACTCATTTTCAAACTACAACCTACCTAGTGCATGTACTTATGAACTTTTTAGCACTACGTAATTACCTGTATATTAAAATTAGAATGAAATGAATAGTAACATCATTAACAGATAAGCAAATGATATCGGGTATCGGTACTGATATCAAATTTACCAAACCGGTGTATTTTCAGTACCAGTTCGGCATCAGTATTCACCGGTATTTATCATCAAATATCGGTGCCGTACTAGTACTGACCGGTACCGAACCGTACCGTACCATGTATATTCGGTACTGGTATCCACTTTTGAGGATTTCGGTAACGGTATTTTCGGTACCGGTTGGTACCGAGCTCATCAAATCCTGTAGCAACGGAGCAATGCAAGTAATTGCACCGTTTATATTAATTTTCATACACACAGTAAGTAAACTGTATTTCGTTTGAATGAGGTTTTATATACACAACAACTTATTTTGCATTCTTTTTTGTCTTTTTATGTAATGAATGAATTGTAGCATGTAAAATTAACTTGGATATTTAGAATATTAATAAGCAAATCGTATCAAATCCTGTAATCAAACCGGTATCGTATCGGTACAAAATTTACTATACCAAATCATTTTCGGTACCACTTTGGTACCCACCTTTTGGCGTTTTCAGAATCGTTACTTTCGGTTCGACACCGATCTAGCACCATACCTGTATTTATAGATTTTTACCTTCAAATATCATACTGTATTGTACCAAGCATTTTCGGTGCCGGTACCTATTTCGATGATTTTCCGGATCGGTACTTTCGGTGCCGTTATCAGTACCGAGCTCATACATATTTTAATGTGTTAGCATCGTAATAACTGAACTGAAAACAACTGAATTTCCAATGTGTAGGACGTGTGGGTCCTATTATTATATATTAGGTTATTTAAAATCGTTTTTTAGGACGGAGTGACTATCATTACCACGCCATTTTTATTTATGTTTTGATATTTGGTATCTGCTTGCCGTTGCTGACACGCCTTTTGTAGTCACTGGGTCCCTGCCGCAACGCGCGGCCGGAAAATCAACTAGTTGTAGAATAATAGTATTAGAATGTAGTGCCTACTATGCTACATGTTTTGTTTGCATTTTATGTAGTAGGCAATGTAAGCAATGACATGGTAAGCTTATACTTGAAATGTTGAGTTGATTTCCAAAAATTATTGTTAGAAATATTGAAGTTACTATATGAGTCACTAATTGATGTTAGATTAAATGGTGTAGGGGTCATGGTTGGGACATGATTCGTCATGTAAGAAGTAAGAACATGAATATAAGGCTACACCATCCCCTTGCCCGATTCACCATGGTTCTCATTGATTAAACCATGGCAACCATGGTCCTCTTTTCCATGTTTCAAGATTTCCTTTCCTTTTCTTTAGACAAGAATAAATCAAAATAAATAAGGGGATAGTGGTTTGGGTCATCACTACACCCTTAGGTAGCGTTTGGTATGCAGAAATGAGAGGTGGAATGGAATGGACCATTGTGAGGGAATGGAGAAAAGAGTGTTTGGTTGGTCGATGGAATGGAATCATCCATTCCAAAATGCATTCTATTCCCTCAAAATCATTCCATCCGTCCCCCTTGTTTTTTTTCCATTCCATTCCGTCTTCATCCGTTATTAACAACATCATAACCCACCATCGTTGTTACCACCACCACCACCCACCACCACCACCGTCATCCGCCACCATCACCACCTCCGCCGCCACCCGCCACCGCAGCTACCACCACCTACCGCTGCCACCCACCGTCGCTACTGCCACCTCCGATCATCGCCACCACCCACCTTCGATCATCCGCCGCCACCATTGCCACTGCCACCTCCGATAACCGCCGCCACCGCTACCACCTCCGACCATTGTTGCGGCTGCTACCACCCCCGCCACCGCCGCCGCCACCTACCTCCACCGTCATCCACCACCACCACCACCGTTGTCACCATCCGTCGTCGTCTCCACCCACCACCACCGCCAATCACCGTCGTCGTTACAACTGATACCTAGCACCACGCACCATCATCGCCCATAACTGACCACCACCATCTGATTTTATCCTTCGTCTTTTTTCGCATACCAAACAACAAAAAGTAATTGTTCATTCTATTCACACATGGTAACCAAACAAGCCATGGAATGGTAATGATCAATTCCATTGCCTCATCCATTCCATTACCTCGTCCATTCCATTCCCCCGTCCATTCCATTACCCCATACCAAACAGACCCTTAGTGGTTTTGGATGGTGGATTAGAGGTGAGTGACATGGCGCTGACATGGAGGATCACGGTGGTCATGATTCGTGTTTGGATGATTGGCTTTAAACTTGTTTTAGTTCAAACTTAGAGTAAATTACTTTTTGAGTACCTGTGTTATAGTGGTTTTAATCACGTGAGTACTAAATCAAAAAGTTTAACGCTCCGAGTCCCTAACCACTCATTTTATAACATTTCGAGTCCCTGTGTTTTAGTTGTTTTAACCACTTGAGTCCAATATCAAAAGTACAAGTGTTAAAAATTGGATTCAAAACGTTATAAAATGAACGGTTAGGGACTCAGGACGTTAAACTTTTTGATTTTCGATTCAAATGATTAAAACCACTAAAACAAAGCTACTCAAAAAGTAATTTACTCTCAAACTTATTTATTTTAACAATTAATGTGAAGTTATCCTATATCTTAGGTTTTTTATTTGTAAATTTATAAAACACACAGTTCAATAATATGTTCGACTTTCAAAACCTTATTAGTACAATATAAAATCTCAGTTTACCAAATCAAACCTATGAACATTAACTATACATTACTTAACTAAACTTTTGTTTTTATACAGAAAATGATTTGCAATTTCAAATAACTTACATAACTCTTTCAATAATAATTATCCTTTTTCAAAATCAACACATAATATTGGTGTGAATAGCAGAAATGTCTTAATTTTCAATACAAATAGAATCTCGGTGTCAGTGTGTCACAGTCATCTAT
Source organism: Helianthus tuberosus (assembly GCA_030545235.1). Classification (NCBI taxonomy): domain Eukaryota; kingdom Viridiplantae; phylum Streptophyta; class Magnoliopsida; order Asterales; family Asteraceae; genus Helianthus; species Helianthus tuberosus. The sequence continues at coordinate 38,508,071 of CM060436.1, forward strand.
GTTTTATAAGGAATAAATAAAGAAACCTAAACAATCTAAAACAATAAAAAAAACTCAGCAGGATAATATGATACACTACCTGCCTAACAAATATAATAATATATAGATCATAGGTGTCTATATAAAAATAAGAGAAAAATGCCCGGATAATCCATGTGGTTTCGCCTTTTTTCATCTATAGTCCCCAACTTTCTAAAACTACCTGAATAGTCCCCAAGTTTTCATTTTTTGTTCCCGGATAGTCCCTGGGTCTAACTTCAGTTACTTTTCTCTGTTAAAATGATGTGAAATGACAAAAATACCCTTTCCTTAAAAGGCCAAACCATAGGGACTATCCGGGCATCTTCTTCATTTTTATTTATAAAACCACACCACCACACTTCATCTTCAACCTCCACCCACCATCACTCTCCTCCACCCTCCACCATCACCGCAAATCCTCCGTGACTGTGGCGGTGATGGTGGAGGGTGGAGGAGAGTGATGGTGGGTGGAGGTTGAAGATGAAGTGTGGTGGTGGGGTTTTATAAATAAAAATGAAGAAGATGCCCGGATAGTCCCTATGGTTTGGCCTTTTAAGGAAAGAGTATTTTTGTCATTTCACATCATTTTAACAGAGAAAAGTAACTGAAGTTAGACCCAGGGACTATCCGGGAACAAAAAATGAAAACTTGGGGACTATTCAGGTAGTTTTGGAAAGTTGGGGACTATAGGTGAAAAAGACGAAACCACAGGGACTATCCGGGCATTTTTCTCTAAAAATAAATTTAGAAACCATTAAAAGATTATGTATTTGGATCGGGGTCGTTCATTACACATGAAAAACAAGTATCTAATACTAGATAATCTTTAGGGTAAGTTGACCCTCGGATAATCTTTGTATCTAGATCTGCGCTGTGTTGTTGTGTATAGAGAATGACACTTCCGATTTGTTGATGTATACATGAAAATTGGAGTCGTATGTACCACAACTTGCTCTAGCCCATGATTTTGACCCCTACACCAAAAACTAACAATTCGAAACCGCTAGAGGTCGCTAGCAGAATCGTGCATCAAATATTAACAAGTTGCATATAATGTCAAAAAGGCCAGCAGTAGCACAATTATTTCAACACAATGGACTTATTTTGGTGGCGTTAGTATACCATACTTGGTGCCATCAATATTGACTGGAATATTTTAATAAGATGGCACTATACTTTCTAAAATAATTCACACTAGGATTTTTTTTTCACGCGTTGCGGCGAAACGGAGAAAATAATAATGTAAAACAAACGTTATTTGAAAATGTAGCATGTTGTTTAAAAAGGCAAACCGTTAGAATCGGTTCAATTTATTATCGTATCATTTTACGATAGCAAATAAATACTTTATTTTTTAATATAAAATCGTTTTTAATAAAACTTATATTAATCGAGGGTAAAAATTAAGCTCAACTATACACTTAAATTTTTTTTTTAAAAATTAACGAACATAAGTTATTAAAGAAATATCAAATTAATTGATAAAGTAAAGATAGATTTAAAAAAAAATTATTAAAAACAAAATAAATGATAAAGGAAATATGGTTTAAAAAAAGGAAAAAATAAAAAATAACTTAAAAGCTAAAAGTAAATAGAAAAAATTAAAATATGTTAAAAGTAAATATTAAAAATATATTAGAGTTAAATGCCATTTTAGTCCCTGTGGTTTGGGCTATTTTGACAGTTTAGTCCAAAGGTTTCATTTTTAACCTGTGGGTCCAAAAAGGTTTCACAGTTGCCATTTTAGTCCACTGGGTTAACTTCATCCATTTTTTCTATTAACCAGAAGGCCATTTCGGTCATTTTATATGGCTGAATTGCCCTTTTAGTTAACAGAATTACATACAAAATGACCAAATTGGCCTTCTCGTTAACAGAAAAAATGGATGAAGTTAACCAAGTGGACTAAAATGACAACTGTGAAACCTTTTTGGACCCACAGGTTAAAAATGAAACCTTTGGACTAAACTGGCAAAATAGCCCAAACCACAGGGACTAAAGTGGCATTTAACTCAATATATTAATATAATAAAATATTGAAAAGTTATATATTATTTTAAATTTAAAATTACTATTCATGGTCCTTACAAACTATATATATAAAAAAATTAAAATATGTTAAAAGTCAATATTAAAAAAATATATTAATATAATAAAATATAAAAAATTTATCTATTATTTTAAATTTGAAATTACTATTCATGGTCCTTACAAACTATATATATAAAAATTAAAATATGTTAAAAGTAAATATTAAAAAATATATTAATATAATAAAATATTAAAAAATTCATGGTCCTTACAAACTATATATATATAAAATTTGAAATTACTATTCATGGTCCTTACAAACTATATATATATAAAATATAAAACTAGTGTATATAGGATGAAGATTATGCTAAAAGAGAAATTATATCTAAAAAGTGTAAAAATCCACCAAGAGAAGCTATGTTTTCAAAAATAATTATTTGAGCAATAAAACACACGCAACCATATTATTAAAAAAAAAAAAAAAAAAAAAAACATACACAATTGCACCGTTAAAAATCATTTTTACATTTTTTAGGATGAATATTCTATTTAGTAGAGAACTCTTCAATATGTGTGTGTTGCATAGAGGATAACCATGACTTCTTTTGTATATTTTATCATGTTAATCTCTCTCATTATTCATGTTGTGTTTGTTATGAAATTTGACTTTTTAGCAATCACTTACGTAATCATATATACTAATTGAATATCTTTAATTTAATGTGTCTATTCAGAAAGAGATGTTTAAATTTTTTTGGAGTATACACACGAAATTGTACGGAACATTCTTTGAGTTTGCTATGACATATTGTTGTAATAGGTTTTATGTACCATTATGGCATTATATATATTTGTTCCTCATGAGTTGTGACTTCTTACGACAAAGAAGCAAACATGCGAGTTTCGACACAGTGCTATATGTATTGCATTAAAACAAGGGGCGGACCCACTTCACCTGGAGGTGTGATGGCGAGCATAGTGTTAATTTTAACCGAAAATCTTGACTGCATCCTCTAAAAACTTTAAACCACCCCCTAAGAAAAATCATATTATGAATTTATGAATGTATAAAAAAATTAAAAATAATATAAACACTAATTATAATATATAATATAATTTATATAGTTATTAGTTAACCCAACTATAAATTTTAAATTATAAGTTTAAAAGTATAAGCTCGATGTTCATTTACCAATACCAACCTAAGTTCAATTTTATTAACCAAAGCCCAACCTAAAAGAATTTTAAACTTAATATAACAAGGATGTGGACCGGCTTTTACAATTCCCACCCAAACCCATCCCGCCCACACAAACTCCCAACACGCACATTGTTACAGCCGGCGTGACAAATTCTGGCCACCAAAATATCGTTTTTCGCCAGAATTCCTAGATTAACCGACCAACGTATGATATTTGATGGGGTTTTATTTATGTTTTATTTGATGATTAGGAGAAATAAATATTTAAAGACTAGGGGGATTGAACTTTGAAAAAAATACAAATTTACAATTATAGAATTAGTTATGATGGCTTTTTTGTTATTTTATTTAAAACTTTTTTTATTTATGTGATTAGAATCAAAATTTAAAACGAGGGTTTGAAAATTGAAATTGAAACATGTTTTATTTAAAACTTTGTATGTTTATATGCTTATGAATGTATTATGTATGATTAATTGATTATGTCATTATGTGAAATCCATGGTAATTGGTAAATTGGTTATACTTAGTTATAACGATTTATTTTGATTCTATATAGAAACTATGAGTAAGGATATTATGGAGGGGTTTTACAAAATGAAAGGTGGAGAATCATCTTCTAAAACCCCTGAATACGTTGATGTAGATACTCTTCCTTCGGATCCTCATGACTGCAAGCCGATTGCATCATATGACGTTAATCAACGAGATGGGATTAGAAGGGTATACATACTTAGAGGACCATGTCAACCAAGCGGTATAGACTTCCCACAATCAATGTGTCATGGTGATGAGTAAGACAATTTAAGGAAGACTGGTATGATACATATGAGTATAATGGGTGGTTAGAGTATAGTGTAAAATTAGATTATGTGTTTTTCTTATGTTGCTACTTGTTTAAGGGAAACTTTGGAGATCATAGAGACAGATTTGTTTCCGAGGGGTAAAATGGGTGGAAAAAAGTACATGCAACCCTTAGAAAACATATAGACCTACTTAACATCGCCCACAACCAATGTTTCAAAAAGTGTGCAGATTTGGTTAACGAAAATCAATCGGTACAAGCAAAAATAGACAAAATGACTGATAAGGAAAAACATAAATACCGACTTAGATTGAGTGCTTCAACTATGCTTGGAAAAAGCTTGCTGAATCAAGGATTGTCGTTTTGTGGTCATGATGAATCAATAGATTCATTAAATAGAGGAAATTTCTTGGAGATTTTAGAACAAATGGGTCAAATAAATGAAGACCTTGGTAAGGTTATCTTAGGGAATGCACTTAGGAATAACCAAATGACAAGTCCTAAAATTCAGCTAGACATTAAACATTGTTATACTCAAGAGGTACTTAAACAAGTTTTTGAAGATCTTGATGGTGATGTTTTCTTCTTTATTGGTTGATGCATCATGTGACATATCCAAAAAAGAACAAAGGATCCTTTTTGTTCAATTGGTGAATAAACTTGGGATTGTTAAGCAACGTTTTATTGGGCTTGTTCATGCCAAAGAGATGCATGCATTAACGCTCAAATCGGCTATTGATGATTTATTTGCTCGACATGGCTTGAGTTTGGCTAAGATTAGAAGCCAAGTTATGACGGTGCAAGTAATATGTCGGGTGAGTTTAACGTCTTAAGGGCTCTAATTTTAAAAGAAAATGTTTCGGCATGCTGTATTCATTGTTTTGCACACCAACTTCAACTAGTTGTTGTGGCGATTGCTCACAAACATACACCTATTTGGAGACTTTTTGAAATGGTAGCAAATTTAACAAATGTTGTTTGTGCATCTTCCAAATGACAAGATATGCTTCGTGACCGGAAGTGGGTTGAATCAAGAAATGACACTTTCAAGTCCTGGAGATACACGTTGGAACTACAAAATGCTTTCTCATTTGCTTACTTTATATCTGAAGAAACACTAGATAATTGACCGGGATCGAATTATCTAGGGGGTTTGGATCTGCATAAAAGGGGTTTGTTCTCTCTCGTTCGACTCGATGCTACTGATCTTCTTTTCCGGTAAACTCTGCAAAACAAAGCACCGTTAGCCTCGTCAAAGGGAGAAGAGGGGTTCTCTCCTTGACCCGACTCCTGCGTGAGAATAAGTATGTGTCTATGAAGAAGAAGATGTATTGACGAAGTGTGTGTAACTTGAAGTTCATACCTGAATTATCCTTATATTTATAACCGAGAGTTTGGGCGGGAAAACCTGTTGGTGAAATGTTGACGGAAGATGCTAACCCCATAAGCGGTTACATTTCCTTCCGTTAAGCTTCTTGATCCGACGTGAGTGCACACAGATCGCTGTTTAGATCTATGGCTGGGGATTTGCCACGTGGAAAGTGATCAAGTGGATGTTTCTCTCCAATTACATGCTATCATCGTGATTTCAGGGATGCCTGAGGTGATGACACGTGTCCAGACGGTTATAACCGTCCTAGTGGTGCACGATTGAATTCTTTCTAGAAGATTACTACTGTAATCTGGTGTGACTCTTTATCGTGTGGCATCAGTTGGGTGAATAATATCCAAGTCTGGATATTATTAAGCGGAAGTGCTTGACTTAGGATTTTTCGTCCTTTACTTATGGAGGAACGCACAAGGATTTATGATTTCCTTTTGGCGCGCGAGTGTTGTCTGCTATCTGTCTCTTAAGCCTTCATTTTGTAAGACCAGTGCGCGGCGGCGCAAGGTAAAAAGGGACTGAAAGACAAGATTGCGGTATGGTCCCAAGTACTTATTACAAGGTTTTTGGGACCTTACCCCTTCAAGTCCCCCCCCCCCCCCAGTCTAGTGTTGCTCTTATGCAAGTAGGTGGAACATTGGACTTATGAGAGGGAAATGCTTTTTGGCACGAAAGTAAGGAATCTTTTATGAGAAGATTTCCTTTGCTTATTATAAAGATTTTGAAAATCTTTGCCTTTAGATGGGGCTGGTACAGTAAGGACTGAGTGACAGTCTGTCACTGTCAGTTGTCCCTTACTGTCCGTGTTTTGCACGCGCGCGTGAACTCGCGTTTGTGCTGAATCTCACTCGCTCCTGTCACTTGGGTAACCGTGATATCCGGAAAAGGTGCTATGGCGGTTACCGATGCTATTTATTGCGGTGAGTATATAAGTTTGTTGGGGTTGCCCCTTTCTGTTAATCATTGCTTTGTTGAAAACTTTTCCCCTTCCTTTCTTCATTATCCGAAAAATTTTGTCATTTCTTCCTCTTATGTCAACCGGAGAACACCAAGAAGAATTATCTGAAGAAATGTCTGCTGAACTTCCACTGTTGAAGTGGCCCAGAGCAACTTTCGATGGTTTGGTTCGAAACCTTAGATTCCCGGAGAACTAGGGTGCCCTGTTTCCTGAAGAGGGTCAGACGACAACAGATGCTCCAGCTGGGTATATCACTCTCTTTTGGGATTTTTTCTGTGAAGGCAGCTTTCGCTTGCCTGTAACAAATTTTTTCCTTGAAATCCTTGAGCATTATAAGTTTCATATCTCCCAACTTCACCCTATTGGCATGGTTAGGGTTCGACACTTCGAGTTTGTGTGTCGGTCAATGCATATTGAGCCAACGGTCCTTCGATTTAGGGTTTTCCACCAAATGCACTGTACCCAAGGGTTTTATTCGTTTGTCCAAAGAGCATCCGCGAAGAAGATTTTGCAGCATCCTCCAAAATCTTTCCATGATTGGAAACAAAAAATTTTCTTCATCAAGGCAGGGGTGATTCCGATGAGGACGGTTCTAAGGGGAAAAGAAGATGTCCTTCCTGAAATGATTCGGACCCCTGTTGACGAGAATTGGTATCAAGATCTGAAGGAAGTTCCTAACATTGCCTTGCCGGAGAAGGCCCTTGTTGGTGCTAGTATGAGTTGAAATTAGAAGATGGACCGGGAAGACAAACCGGTGTATACGGAGGATGGTAAAGGTAAATTTGGGATTTTACCCCTTTTTCCTCTCTTTTTTTTTTTTTTTTTTTTTTTGACTTGCCCTTCCTTTCTTGTAGTTGTTTCATTGTATGTTGTTGCATATAAGAGGGAAGGTGGAAAAATGGGTACCATTCAGAAGAAACCTGATGAGGAGCTTTGGTACCATCGGATTGTGAGGAATTTTGCTCTTCCGCGGGATGCGGATTTGTCTTTTCAACTTGCTGCTGGCGCTAGTAAGCCATTATCCTGTTCTTCATCATATGTTTCTTTTTGCGCATCTGAAAAAGTTCCATTTTGTACTTTAGCAGGTGAGTTGTCAAATTTGGGCATAGGCCCTGAGAAGAAAAGACGCGCGGAAACTACTACTTCCTCGCCGAAGAAAGATGATGCTGAAAAAACACAATCTGCTAGGGTTAAGAATATCGGAGGGGAGAAAAAAGGTATGCGTCATTCCTCTGACTCCAGGTGTGATTATGTGGTGGTTTCTGACTCTTTGGAGGATCTTGCGCCTGCAGTTATTATTAGGAGGCCTAAACCGGAGCCCAAAGATACTGCTGACATTCCTCCATCCAACCCAGATGATGCCATTGACTTGGAGTCTAGTCCTGAACACTTGGTGCGAAAGAAGGCGGATAAAAGGAAACAGACTGATGCTGAAGCTGAGGGTCAGCCCTAAAAGAAGATCCAGCGGAAGAAAATTACCAGGAAAGGCAATCTGGACGCTTTTATTTCTAAGTTTGTTCCTAGTAAGTGTTACCTTTGCTTCTTTTCTTAATGCGCATTGGATATTCATAGATTTTGTTATTTCAGTAGTCCCAACTTCTCCTATTCCCACAGAGCCGCCGCCTGTGGTTAACGAAGAAATCCCACTCTCTCCTCCGCATGCTGCTATTGTTGATCAGTTAAAGTCTGCTGAGGGTGGTGTGGAGAAAGTTGTTGAGGGTGAAGAGCCTGCTGATACCGTTGTGGAAACCGAAAAGGTTGTTTGTTCAGGGGTTGTGGATGGTACTGGTGACCCTCAAGCTCCTGAATTTGCTAGTCATGGGAAAAAAATGCTGAAGAAGTTAACGTTCCAACTTCTCCTCCTAGAACTTCTGGCTTTATGCCTGAAAACGTTGAGAAGATTTCTGCTAGAGATCAAGGCACATTCTCTGATGCTGGCCAGAGTTCCCCAATCCGCCCAGATGAGACTCTGGGGGATTACTACTATAGAACTTATTCAGAAAAAGATGCTTCTGACATCCATGCCCCTGTCTGGAATTTGAAGAAGGGTGACACCTTCTCAGACTGGCGGGTGTGCCGGGACTGGTTACAGGGGGTGTTTCCGCCGGGGGAAATCAAATTTCAAGAAAGCCGTATTCACGAGCAAACTTATCATGCTTACCTTGAGGGAGCTGCTTCTCATGCATCGACCACTCATCGTATAGTGCGCGAATGGCGCAGCATGCACAAGGAGTGGGATGCTTTTCAGGTGTCCAAGAAGAAATTTGCTGCGGATGAAAACCGGATTGCTCAGTTGAAAGCTAAATTGGAAGCTGATCAAGCCAAGTTTGAGGCTGATCGTAAAACTGAGGAATGGTCTGTTGCGGGTTGGAGGAGGAAAGCGGAAGCCGAAGCTGCCCTCCTTTCCGAAGAACGCAAAAACTGGAAGAAAATTTGTGAAAAGGATAATGCTGAGAATATTAATCTCCGTAATGTCATCAATAATCTCAAGGCTGAGATTGAAAAACTGAAGAAACAGGATGCGGAGGTAGAGAAGTTGAGAAAGGAGAAGGCCGATGCGGAAGTTGCGCTAGAAGAAGCGCATTCTCATAGGGAGCGCAGTGAGCAACGAGAGGTACATGCTTGCGTCACTCTTGCTCTTAGAGATAAAGAGTTAGAAGAACTTACTGCTTTGCTTTCTGACCAGAAACAACTTAAAAAGGATCTGGAACTTGCGTATTCCGAAAAGGCTGAGACCTCTCGTCGTTTGACTGAAACTGAAGAAAAATTGGAAAATTCTGAAACGGCGCGGGCCACAGTGGAAAGCGAGCTTGAACCTTTAAAGAGTGATATGGCGTGGCTGAAAGATCATGGAATCGCCTGTGTAAGTTGCTTCTTATTTTTGTTGCGGGAATGTTTTTGTGCCTTCTTGTTATTTACCCTTTCTTACTGTCGTAGGTTGCTGAATCAGTGTTGAATTCTGAGGAGTTGGATAAAACCGTTGCGCCTTTAGTTGTTACCACGCGAAATGACGGGTATGCCCAAGGATACGCTGAGTGTTCTCAGCACGTGAATAGCGATTTGAAGGTTGATTGGGATACCAGCAAATCTGTGACTTATGGCATCAACACTGGTGCTACACTTACTGCTTTGAAGGAGGAATTTAACAACTTGTAGCTTCCCGTTATGGATCTTATAAATGTTGCACTGCAATCTGATGATCATGTGGCACAACTAAAGGAAATCTTTCCAGATGACGGTGAAGATTTAGTGTAGGTTCCTTTGAAACTGTATTGAACATTTTTTTGTAATATTTGAGATGTGTATCCCTTTCTTTGTTGGTGCGCTGTTGCGCAAGTAACTAAAACACTGCCGTGTTTGATAGTTTTTTAAGGCGTATTTATACGCTGAGAATAGTATGTGGTGTTTTTTAGTTTACATTTTTTTGCATGAGTACAATTACTTTGATTAAGTAAGGCGAATGAAGTTGGTATAAAGCTCATGTGTGAACGTATGGTCGTTTGTGATGTAATCACTAACCGTTCATGAGGCTTTATTTTATATTTACCATAATGTTTTTGCACTTACTAAAAGAAATTGCATGCACTTTGTAAGAAAAACACAAGAATAATAGAAACTTTGCTGTTTATTTCCGGATAGGGCGTAGAGGCCATTACAAAGTTTGCTAATAAATATACGAGACTTAACTTACTATATTCTCCCGCTCTGTCTTAATAAATCATGTCTTTCTGCGTGTTGACCATAGAGTTTCTTCTTAGTTCTTCGCCCTTTTGCTTGGGCCTTCGTCGCCTCGAGTTATCTGCTTTATTTCCTTGTGCACGTTTTGTAGCATATGTGTGAGCTCGCCGCTTTTAAGGGCTTTCTCAATCTCGGTGCGCAAGGAAATCCAGTTGTTGGTGGTACGCCCATTGTCCTTGTGATATTCGCAATATTGGGTTGGGTCTTGTCCGCGCTTGTTTTTCATGGGGATCGGTGGCTTGAACTGATAATCTTCAGTGCTCAAGACTTCCGCGGGAGTTTTAGTTAAGGGAGTCCATTGCCTCTCCCTGTTCTCCTGTTTGATTTCCCTCTGCGCGGAGAGTTTATTGATCGTTGCCCGAGCATCTTCAGATGAATGGTTTCCCGAGCCAGAATCGCGCCAACCCTTCTTGAATTTCCTCCCGTCGTTAGAGCCTAAGTCGGAGGGTCGGTTATGTGGTGGTGGCGGCCTATTAGTGGTAAGGTTCTTTTCTGTTTGTGCATAAACCTTAGCTGCTGCCATTACTTTCTCCCAGCTTTTCGGGAGACCTTCTGTCCCAGACAGGACCTTGATCATATCATCGCATCTGACCGCATATTTGAACTGTGCGCGAATCAGTTGTTCGTGGACTCCCCCGATCTCCAGTACTTCTTTATTATATCGGGTGATAAAGTCCTCCAGGCTTTCGTCGTCATGACGCCAAATGTTCATGACATCTGCAATCTGAAGAAGTGTTTCACTGATGAATCTCTGGTCATACCACATACGGATGTACATATAGATGAAAGCTTGAAATTTGTGGAAAAACCATTGTCGATTGAGGATCGACAGGTAAAGAAGCTTCGGAGGAAGCATGTGCTTATTGTAAAGGTCAAATGGGATGCCCATAGAGGTCCCGAATACACATAGGAGGTAGAATCCACGATGAAAGAAAAATACCCTCATTTGTTTCAGTAAATCTCGAGGTCGATATTTCTTTTAAGGGGGTGAGGATGTAACACCTCGAAAATTTACGTCCAATAATGTATTGACACGTGTCATAAGCTTTGAATATGTGAAAAGGTACTTTAGAGGGACTAAAGTTGACAAATAGTGAAACTATGTGAATATAAGGGTCCAAAGTGTCAACAATGGATAAATAGGCTCTACAATAACCCTACATGGTGTTTATAATCTTAAACGAATAAATCATGGATCATACAAAGAAGAAAATGAAAGAAAGCGAGGAATTACAAACTACAGGGGCTAAATGTGTCAACATGTTGAAAGTATACCTCTGAGTGACCTTTTGGCAAACCCGAAGCTTTGTAATGATAAAATATACTCACTAGAATATGTGATAAAAATTTCATAAAGTTTCGTTATCGTATGAGAAAGTTATGATCAAAACCATGCACGAAGGGTTAAATGCGTTAACGTTGAAATTCGTGACTTTTCGGGTAAGCACAAAGTTAACCAAGGACCTAACCAAGTTTGTAGATGTCCTAAGGCAATTAAAAATCAGGTTTGAGGGTCAAGAGTGCAAGAAAAATAGCCAAAACCACGTAACAAAGGACCAGGGACTGAATTGTAATATTTAGAAACTTGTTTGGCTGGTTTCTCGCTTGTACGCGCCCCGCGAGAGGCTCTTCGCGGCCCGCCTACGACCTGCCAGCGACAAATAACGCGCAGATGCCAGTTATCAGGTCTGAAACGTCTGTAAACATCTGTTATCTGATACCAGAGCCTCACCAATGGTTTTACATGCATAGAGGGGCACCTGGACGGATCTTATAACAAATGTAGACCCTTGTGGCATCATCTAGTGAGATCAAAATTGATATTTAAGAACACCCATTGTTGCAACAATTTCACATTCACTTGCATTCTCAATTCTGGAGCTCTCTGGTCAGCAACAATAATTCATTAGGCTTCCTAGTCGTGATTAGGACTCTTGTAAGTATTCATAACCCTTTCTAATTCGTTTTAGCTTAGTTAATTAGCTTATAGTCAAACCGTCGTAATTTAAGTTTGACTTCGTAATTTAATTAGCTTATAGTTAAATGAAATCCGCTCAGTCATTTCTCGAATTGAAAGTACCTATAAGTAGGTATTTATATGGGTAACAAACCCTTAAAAGGGTACTTTCAGATTCCCACTCTAACTATGTTAATTGTCGAGTCAAAGCTTACTTTAAAAAGTCAACAGAATGTTTATTTTCAAATTTAAGCATAATTAGCAATGTAGGATACATGCAACCCGTTTGATCATTAAAATAACTTGGTAACAAATGTAAGAACATGTCCCAACATGTTCAACTCGACAATTTTCAGTTTAAACCCGGATCGGAACCGAAAGTCGCATAATTTGACTTCTGCTTTGACTTTCAGTTCTGACCCGTTCATGCATGTTTAAGATCTGCCTTAGAGCTTATTTTGGACCAGGTTTCACATAAGTATAACTCTCTGAGATTATACAACTTGGTTCATTACTTATCCGATTCATATGCATGTTTCCGATTAATGCTTAAATGTTGACTATTATGCCCTTTTGACTATAAAACGTGATTTTTGAAAAAGTAAAAGAGTAGAAACCTTAGTTACTGATTTATAAACTTGCACTTAAAATTTGACATCAGTTTGAGGTCTAGATTAGAAGTTATGCTCATTAGCGTAATTTGAAAGCTTTATGTTAATTAAATGGCGTAATTAGCATATAGCCTATTTAAACCCACTTTTTGATATCAAACTTTTTACCCACTGATATAATATAATATTTTGGGATTTTTGAAGATTTTTATTTCATTTTTGGCTGATCATAACATAGGTCTCTAAGTTTAATTCGGTTAATACCGATTTTGCCCTTTTTAGCCATAAAATGAGTTTTACAAATCCTTTTGACCCCAAACCTTTTTCTACTGATTTTATTTGATAAATAAAATATTTTGAGCTTTCTGGAATTATAAAAATATCAGCTTTCCTTTGAAAACCCGGAAATGGCTCCAAATCGCCTTTTTAAGCGTTTTTAACACATAGTACGTACTAAAACTATATTAAACATATAAAGTTGATACCTACTGACATTTTTAGTATATTTTTATATAGTAACAGTAAGTAAAAGTTTTTAAACTCAGATTTCCAGTTTTGACCTTTTAGCCTTTGTGAAATTACCAAAATACCCCTAAGGTGCATAGTTTGGTTTTAAGTGATAAATTTCACATATAGGTCATACCCTACTGTTATAATTTATTAAATTAAGTATATTTACTGAATAAACCAGACCTGTAACTCAGATGACTAATTAAACTCTTTTATAAACCTTTAAATGACCAAAATGCCCTTATGAGGCATAAGTTGGCTTTAAATTCGTTCGGGGCATAATAAAAGATACCTTACTAATATCACAACATGTTTAAGGCATATTAACTCAGGAAACTTGCATATGACTCTTATGGTTACCCGTGACGCCCTTTTGGCGTTCGGTTCGGTTTATGTAACTAGTTTGCATAAATTGACCGAAACGGGTCAAACCTTATCATCTTTGTCTCAAAATCCAGAATGTATTTAGTATACCCATATTATACAAGTATTCAAACTTGTCGGGTCTAAATCACATTCTATCCGGTCTTCGCTTAATCGTGCGTTTGAACCGTATCGTCCTTAAAAGCTAACCGGTCTAAGCTTAGGCTTAAATAAAGACCCGTTAGGAATCTAATAGGTTATTATAAACCTTTGTTCCAGAATAGAAGAACCAGTAAAAGCTACCTTCACTCGCTAATTGTGATTTATACTTACAAAGGTAAATACTTTTAACTTATTTTCCTTATACGGGCTTGGGGTACGGTATATAAAATACCGCTTGGTCCGGCATTGAATCTTTAATCGAATAGTGGTTAAATCCTTGATATGCTACGTTTTGAAAATGTTTTGTTTGCTTAAAGCCTTTGGGGGGTTAATGACCATGTCCCGGATATCCTTGGCATCATCTTACGAGATGGCCACGACCAAAGCACGGAGAGTAGGCGTACACTCGTCAGTGCCTAACCAAATAATGTGGCGTGTCTATTAATCTTTAACCCGGTCTACGGATCGGGCTACTGAACGCATTAGTAACATGTAATTCACTTACAAGATTATATTCTCATAATTATCCCAAGTTATAAAATGTTTTGTGCCACGTGCATTCAAATCAATTTTCAAACCTTTTCAAAATGAGTCAGTTAAATTGTATTTACCAGTGTAAACTGACGTATTTTCCAAAAGGTTAAGTGCAGGTACTACTCGTACTAGGCTGGCTGTCTTCTAGCATCCTCAATAAGTCTCGCAAGCTTGGATGCCAATAATATTGTTGAACAATATCTTCTTTTATTTTGATCCGCCTGTGGATCTGTTTCAACTATTTCGTGATATTTAATATTACAATTTATTAAAGTTGAAATGAATCTATCTTTGCTTCCACTGTGCATTTATATATTGTGTTGTTTGACTTATGATGATATCAACTACGTCACGATACTCCCTACCGGGCCCACCGGTGACACGTGGAAAATAGGGGTGTGACAGGTTGGTATCAGAGCCAACACTGAGTGAATTAGACACTAGCCTTTTGTGTTTAATCTCAGTTACACAATTGCACATTCCTCGAATTCTCGAGTCTAGACAAAGAACTTAGGAATTATCCAAATTGTTTTATTTCTAAACTTTGTCTTATATATTTGTCTTGTTGTATCACTTGTTTTTTTTTTTGACAGGTTGACAAAATGCCACCAAGGATGAGGGGAAGAGGCAGAGGAAACGGGTCATATGTCGCCCCAAATGACCACGAGGTCGGACCGTCACACCGGCGAACACCATCTGATCCCAACAACTCGGGTCCTCAGGAGCCATGGAGGACCTACATTGAGCCTGCTAGGCGCTCAGTTTCACTGAGTACCTCCCCTTCTATCCCACACTCTTTCGGGCCTCATTATGAAAATGAGCCCCACAACTCCCACCAGTCCTACATTCCTCTTCAAGGACATAACTCACCATTTGACCACCTATCACCTGTTTTCCAGGGCCAGTTCAACCCTGCCGACTACCTTGGAGCACCAGTGGGTTTTAACACACTTGGACCCGAAGATCACTTTTCCGGTGGCAACCCGATGGATATAGATGAAGATACCGATCTTTCAATGCCGCCATCCGGAACTCCGAATCACCCCATCGAAATTTCAGATGGGTCACCTTTTGTGGGATCACCATACAATGGTCCCGACAGTTATGAAGAGAGATTCAGACTGTGTGACTGGGAATTTACTCCCAGTTACCACAACTCTCCCCTGCACCAGCCGCAGCATAACTCTCCCCTGCATCAGCCGCAGCAGCTTCAGCAACAGCAGAATCCTTCTGAGGATTCCCGACTTGTCGCGGTCACTCCACCGCCACCACCACCTCAGCTTCAGCCTCCTTCGCCCCCAAGGCGAAGGAGAACGACCGTGCGAATATCTGCGCGAAGGGGAGTGCGTATTAGCACCCCTCCACTTTCAAGTGGCAGCCGATACTCGCCAGTCCACGAAGAACCAGAGATGGGAGAATCTTCACACCCCGTCTCAGAAGTGGTCTCTGCGCCAGTCGCGCCACAACCACCACTGGGTTTTGGAGACCCAATTCCTACTTACACTGGTGCGGCGGCGTACAATCCCTTCGAGCAGCCGATCCACACCAATTACAACTTTACAGAAGATCCCTACTGGGTAGCTGCGAACTCTCTCCAGCCGGGAGGTCCCTACGGAGGTCCCTGGACTACGGGACACTCGACCTATGGATACCCATTGATGTGTGTAAAATGCAACATATAAATTACATCAAATGAGGCATAAAACTAACCCTTTTTAAGTACTAATATTGGAAAAAGAGTGTTTTTGTCTTCCTTTTGTATTTTCAGGATTAAATGAGCTCAAAAACACAAAAGAAGCAAAAAGACAGCTAAATCCAACAAAAATACAAGGAAAGGAACATAAGTGGACTGCCCGACCCCTCAACGGCATCTTCCAAAGCAAAATAGAGAAGGCAGAAGACTGAACACGCCCCGTGCTCAGCCAGCACGGGGCCGTGCCCAAGAAGCAGCAGAAAAACAAACCTATAGAAGCTTCTATTGCCCACCACGGGGCCGTGCCCAGTGAACACGGGGGCGTGGCGAAAGTACAGCTGGCGCATTAATTGTAATTGCGAATTACAATTAATGAGGAGAGAGAGTGTCAGACAGGCACGGGGCCGTGTCCAGCGGACACGGGGGCGTGCCCGCTGAACACGCCCCCGTGCTAAATCATTGGAACTGGCAATCCTGTTTTAATTCAGACAGTAAGCTGAACACGGGGCCGTGCTCACCCAACACGCCCCCGTGCCCAAGATTCACTTACTGAAAACAGAACCGTTAGATCCCGGCGGTTGGTAATTTCTGACATAAACATGAGTGATAGTAATTTTTTTTCTTTCGGCACTCTTATGGTACGTGGTGTCAATCATGTGGTGGCAAACATGAAGAAGTAGAATGCTACTTTCTAAATTATAGGCCCCACTACATGGACCCACCGACTTCTTATAACCTTAAGAGGGGCGAAAGTAAAAATAAGCACTATTTCTCCCTCGAATGCGCCCAGCCAGATATTCTAGGGGAAATGCTCCTTGATGAGTTATTTCAACTAGAAATGCTGATTTTGAATTGGTTAAAAGAGCTTAGAAAGGATTTTATTGATCCACCCCAAGACGATGACCATGACGAAATGCTGGAACCGCATTCCGACAACCTCATTACTCCCGAAAATACCTTCGTACCTAGCAAAGACTTGGACGATAGTCGTCCCTGTGTCGATTGTGCCGTGAAGGACTCTCCATCGACTTCGTTCGGTGCATACATAGACCTGAGCAATTCGGCATACACCTTCTTTAACGAGAGCCCGGGAAAGGGTTGGACTTGTCCACCTAGAATGAAAATAGGAATTACCCTCACCGACAACGTCTTGCGTTCTCGCCTTAGCTTAGGACAATTAAGGTATCTTAGGCACTTTGGGGTTGTCCCAACCAGTAAGGAACCACCCGATATCAATGAGATCCTTAGAAGTAACAAAACTCCATAAGACAGCCTCCAGACACGGGGCCGTGTCCAGGTCAACACGCCCCCGTGTTCACCTAAAAGATTCTCTGCTGATTTTGTCAGAATACGGACAAAATGTGTCAGGATTTCCTCTGCACACGGGGCCGTGTCCAGTGCGCTGTCGTTTTCTTTAAATGCAGCCTGATTCCTGCTCATTTTTTACCACTCCAATTGACAAAGATTCCTGGGATCTTCACTCATACCATCCTAGGTAAGTGCTAAAAGAAGGTTCCCAAGGACCCTCTTGTCCCTTCCACTTTTATTCATTTCCTCTTCTTTAAAAAATTTTCAACATTTCCTCCATGGAAGCTTGTAAATCCCATGATTCCAACCCCCTATGTGATGTTGTAAGATTATTTGCTAAGGATTCTTGCTTAAAGTTAGTTGTATAACTTTATTTTAAAATATCTAAGCCTAAAAACCAGCTAAAAAAATCATGAGAATAATTTAAAACTCCAAGACTCCTTAGCCTAAAATCCTGCAGACAAATGGACACGGGGCCGTGCTCATCGAGCACGGGGCCGTGTCCGAGGCACTGTTTTGTAAAAATTTAGCTTTCTTCGGTTTCTTTCACAGAAAATGGCAAGCAGAACAAGCGGATCATCTTCAAGAAGTAACCGACAAGGGAGGAGATCATCAACAACAGAAGACTCTCTTGTGAACTATGTTTACGCCCTAAGGGAGGCTATTGACGAAATGACGGGAGTGGAAGAAGCATTGGTCGACCGTATCAACCATCTAGCAGTGGGGCTGGAGGGCTGTCTCCGAGAGGTAAACCTCTTGCACCAGAGGTTAAACCTTCTCGCCTCCCCGCCTTTGGTGCCTATAATAACCCAAAGGGCGTGGAACGTGGTGCCCGAAGTCATCATTCCGGCCGAATGGTACGCCATGCACCAAGAGCCTCCGCAAAGGATGGTGCAAGGAGTCCCGGTGAATGTTCCCCCTCAGCCATCAGTTACTGAGGAAAATGAAGCAGCATTCTTCCTTCCTAGGGAGATCGAAGAATGGCTTTAAAACAACGTTTAGGGAAGAATTCCTTCGGCTAAAAGTCCTACTATATCGGGAAACTATTCTCAAAATTTTCTTAAAATAGTAGAACTCCTTATGATAACCTCGTGTACCTGCTGACCTATTTAGTTTAGTTTTAATTTTAGCTTAATTTAGGACTATGTAAGGTCTCTCTATGATTGCAATGAAATGATGGTTTTTAAAGTTTGGATGGTTTTTTAATGAATAAGACACTCTCATGGTGGTAAAGGATGAAAAGGGGAACGAGAAAATGACCTCAGACACAAGAACAAGGCAACCCGACAATTCTCGCCATTTCAGAAGGTTTAACACGGGCCGTGCCCAACCAACACGGCCCCGTGTTGAACCCCCTGCAGAAAACTGCCCAGTTCAGGTAACTGGACACGGGCCGTGTCCACCCAACACGCCCCCGTGTCCAGGCTTCTGTTTCTCTTGATTTAATTTTGTTACTGACACTTGAACACGGGGCCGTGCCCGGACAACACGGGGCCGTGTTCAGCGCCCAGTAACACAAAATTTTTGCTTTTTAACACCATTTTACACATCTAATCAACCTAAAAATTTATTTTTGGGACACATTGAGGACAATGTGTAATTTAAGTGTGGGGGGGATACTAAAACCTTGAATTTTGCAAGTCCTAAATACAAGCCTTACACAAAACTCTATTGGAACCGCTAATCACCCCAAAAAAAATTTTTTCAAAAATTTCATTTTTTTTTCTTGTCTAGGTTTAACTCGGGAAATTCAAGTTCTCAAAAAGGTTATATTTTTACAAATTTACAACCGATAGCGTAGTGATAAAAAGAACCAACATAAGAAAATTATGAAAAGGCATGACAAACTTAGTTAAAATTTGATTATATATACTTGATCACATAAAAACCCATTCCCACAAAAGTGAGTTTTGAGCCTTTATTGAGCATACAAATTTATATCTTTAGACTAAATGCTCATTTTTCGTTTCTTGTGTGAATAGCCGCTTGGTTCTTACGACCCTAGAACTTGCCATGACGATACATTCCCGGTCCTTATCAACTTAAACCCGAGTAAGTAAATGATGGAGGCATTAGGACTAACCCTTTTTATTTCTACACCATTATTTTTCTTTTTCTTTTACCACCTACCCAAAAAACCCCCTAGTTAACCCCTTTGAGCCTAAACCTTTTCATTTCATCACCCAAACAAAAAACCCTTTTACCCACCAAAACCTTTTTTTATTTTTAACCCTTTGTTTTAGTAACAAGTTCGGTTTTTCATAGGATCTTTCAAAAAAAAAAAAATTGTGTTGATGATGAAGCAAAAAGAAAATAAACAAACAAGTTCATCAAAAATAACTTTGTTTGAATAAAAGCTTCATCAAAAAAAAAATAGAAAGTCTTACGAAAACCGACACTTGTTACGCTTTTCGTTTTTTTTTTCTACTAACCACTAACCACTATCCCAACCACCTACCTTTAACCCAAGCCTAACCCTTAACCCACAAAGTCCTCTTGATATTTACAAAGGTATAAAAGTTAAAAAGGAGGAGGATTGATTGCTTGGCAAGCTTATGGTAGGAATAAGTCCCATACCGCTCTCGAGTGATTCACTAAAAATACACCTTCGGCCGAGTGTGAGTGATTTCCCCCGTGAGGTATGTGAACTTGTATATAAATGGAATTTTAAAAAAGGCATGTTATGCCCAAATAAGTAATTTCTCCTATGAAACGTTCTAAATAAATCATTACGAATAGGATTGTAAATAGATAAAAATAAAACCCAAAAAGATCTTGGATTCCCAACACTCTACGACAAGCCAAAAACCTTCTCTTCTACCCATTCCATTTGAGAGTGTAAGCCACATATTAAAGAGTTTTGCTTGAGGACAAGCAAAAGTTCAAGTGTGGGGGTATTTGATGTGTGTAAAATGCAACATATAAATTTCATCAAATGAGGCATAAAACTAACCCTTTTTAAGTACTAATATTGGAAAAAGAGTGTTTTTGTCTTCCTTTTGTATTTTCAGGATTAAATGAGCTCAAAAACACAAAAGAAGCAAAAAGACAGCTAAATCCAACAAAAATACAAGGAAAGGAACATAAGTAGACTGCCCGACCCCTCAACGGCATCTTCCAAAGCAAAATAGAGAAGGCAGAAGACTGAACACGCCCCGTGCTCAGCCAGCACGGGGCCGTGCCCAAGAAGCAGCAGAAAAGACAAACCTATAGAAGCTTCTATTGCCCACCACGGGGCCGTGCCCAGTGAACACGGGGGCGTGGCGAAAGTACAGCAGGCGCATTAATTGTAATTGCGAATTACAATTAATGAGGAGAGAGAGTGTCAGACAGGCACGGGGCCGTGTCCAGCGGACACGGGGGCGTGCCCAGCCCTCTGTTCAGCCTATAAATAGGAGTGCTTGGTTTCATTTCAACTCATCCCTTGGCACACCACCTCTCTCACACTTCATCCACCACCCACCACCATCACAACACCATCATCCACCACCATCATCCATTGTCCATCGTAGAGTGTGTGAGTCGTCTCGGGATCCAAGATTGATCGTAAGAGTTCTGGACAATCAAGGCCATGTTTGCCTAAGTCTCTTACATCACTTGGTGAAGACAAAGTGTCTAGTATAATACTTTTTATTTCTAATCTTTTGCACTTTTTATTTGGTTTTGTATTAATGACTTTAATAACTAGTTACTTATGTTGAAGGTGATCTTTCCTTATCGTTTGTCCGTGGTGTCTTGGCATTATTTTACTGTCTATATAAAATAAAAGATTTTCACCATTCATATCTCCACGGTCTATATGGAGGTATGTTGGCTACCTGGTCGGGGGTTAAGGGAACGGTTTGGTAAAGGTCTTGCCATTGTTCAGCGTTTAGAGGTCCTGCAATGGACCTGGGTCAAATTTAGTAGGACCTCCTTCAATACTTAACGGTATTGGATGGCGGGGGTCCAAACTCTTTGATCCCCTCATAAGTTAACTACTATTAATACTATAACCCGGCTATTTAGGACTGTATCCCTGCTGACTCAGACTACTTAGCCGAGGGTAACGTCACCGCCAAAAGCGGGGCCTACAATAATACTGCATTAATAACTTAATTCATTATCTTCCAATAATCCACCCTTTTAGGATTGTATCCTTGCTGACTCAAACTACTGGGGTGAGGGTAACGTCACCTTCAAAAGAGGGGCCTACTACAATAACTAAGATAATCTCTTAATTATGTGCAAAAGTGCGGAAATAATCAAAGGTTATACTAGATACGAGTCGGAACCAAGTGATTCATCTTGTCTATCTGTTTTTATTTTATTTTTATTTTCAGCATTTTAGTTAGTTTTTATTTTTCTTAGTTTAAAACCTTTTCCTAAACTTTTTATTTTGATTAGACGTTGAGGATAAACCGGTACTAAAAGCTCTTGTGTCCTTGGACGACCTCGGTATCTTACCAACGCTATACTACGCTCACGATGGGTGCACTTGCCCATATGTGTGTTTAGTGTTAGTAAAATATCGTGTTTTATAAATTTAAAACTTGGCTAAAAATAAGTGTTAAAGGGGCTTAAAATATACACCTAATATATATAACACTTCACGCACATCACCCATCATATGGGTATCAGCAACCACAGCCTCCTCAACCTCCGCATTATCAGCAACCACCGCAGACACCGGTGATGTCACAGCCACAATTTCAAGAAATCCTTCAAGGGATAAATGAGGTGCGACAAGAGGTGCGACATGAATTGCGGGAAGAACGTAGGCATAACCGAGGGATGTTCAAGAAAATGGTGGATTTGATCAAGGGAAAAAGCAAGAAGGATCACTAAATCCTTTGTTTGTTTGTTTGTTTATTTTAGTGTTGTAATCATGTCCCTGCGAGGACATTTATTTCTGTATTCTGCCCCTGCGTGGGCATGTTTTTCTTTTGACCCCTGCGTGGGTTTGTTTGTTAATTTGGCCCCTGCGTGGGTGTGTTATTTATGTAAAAGTCCCGTTTAGGGCAAACTCGTACTAGTTTAATTTTAATTGGAATGGTTAGTTCAAGTTTTTCATTTTAAATTATGTGCTTGAATATAATGTATGAATAAATGAAAAATAACATTTTTACCATTTTAATAAAATAATAAGAATCTTAAAAGGTAAAACCTAGCTTGTATGTCATATAAGACCTGGCCAATATGGTAAAACCTGTTTTAAAAAGATTCAAATCTCTGTTAACATCTGCAAACATGTTAACATTCTCGACTAATGTGATCCGCAAAATCACACATATCACCCTTTTATTAAATTATCCAAATTCCTTATTATTATTCTTAAACATCCAGTTGTGATGTGATGCCTACGGGCTACCATTATTGTCATATGAGACAAAAGGGCAGCCGTAGTTTATAGACTCCCTGCCAAGAAAGGTAATGAATTTTTAATTCAAACCCTAGTAACTAAATCCTATAAGATCTAAATTTATAAATTAGAAATTGTCCACGTGACTAGGCCTATTATGCCAATATTATATTTCATTCTAAAAGATTACTAGTAAAAATCCCGAATGAAATTATTGAATAAATTAACTAAAATGGCTATTAAAAACCATGGTTAATAAATCGTCAAGAACGATAGTACTGTTTAGGCTTATAAATAAACTTTGTCCTTATTTCTTTATGTAGCAATTAAGACTACATGGCCAAGTCAGAAGAAATAAACAGTCATTCAGCGGAAAACCCTGAAAATGCTAAAATACTTGTAACTGGTGCGGAGCTTCAAGCATTAGTAGAAAATGCTGGTACCAAAGCCATTGAAAGGCAATATAGTGAATCAAGCGGGACCCGAAGTAGGACCCGATCCGCACCACATTCCAAGCCAAAAGTTCGCTCGGAGGCTCATAGCAAACCGCCCTCTAAGAAAGATGAACCTAAGAAAGATGAGCTCAAGAAAGATGATGATCGACATTCATCTAATCACGACAGTGTTCCCTCAAAAAGGATGGTGTTTGATGCCAAACCACATACCAAGTCCTGTACTTACAAGTACTTCGTTTCTTGCAAACCCCAGGACTTCACCGGGGAGAAAGGAGCAATAGATTGTATGACTTGGTTGGATGAAATGGACACGGTTGTAGACATCAGCGGTTGTGCTGAAAGGGACGTAGTAAAATATGTATCCCAATCGTTTAAGGGAGAGGCACTGGCACGGTGGAAGTCTCTCATTCAAGCTGCCGGAAAGATCCCACTCTACAGCTTGTCATGGGATCAGTTCGTTGCTCTCATTAAGGAGAATTATTGCCCGCAGCACGAAGTTGAAAGAATCGAATCAGATTTCTTATCATTGGTGATGAAGAATCTAGATTGTCAGGCGTACCTCACCAGTTTTAATACCCTATCTCGGTTGGTTCCGTATTTGGTCACCCCGGAACCTAAAAGGATTGCTCGCTTCATCGGGGGTTTAGCCCCAGAAATTAAAGCTAGTGTTAAGGCGTCAAGGCCTGCTACCTTCAGATCAGCAGCTGATCTATCTCTATCTCTCACCTTGGACGTAGTCAGGTTGAGATCACTCAGGAATTCAGAAGAAGGTAAGAGGAAGCGTGAGGACGATACCTCACGAAGATCAGATAAGAAACACCGAGGAAATAACGACCATAAGAAAGGGTCAGGGTCTAAGAAGGACGGGCAACAATCTGGGGATAAGCCCAAATGTAAGGTTTGCAAGAAGAACCATTTTGGGAGGTGTCGACTTGAGTCGAAATCCCAGCCTCAGCCGAGGCCCTGTGGGATTTGTAGATCTTCAGAACATAAGACTCTGGAGTGCAAAAAGCTGAAAGATACAACATGTTACGGTTGCAATGAAAAAGGGCACATTAAGTCCAATTGCCTAAAGAACACCAAGAAAACCGAGGATGGGAAAAAGACCAACGCAAGGGTCTTCAAGATGGACGCAAAGGAAGCTGTTCAGGATGACAACGTTATTACAGGTACTTTTCTCATAAATGATGTTTATGCTAGAGTATTGTTTGATTCTGGAGCAGATAAGTCTTTTGTGGATAATAAGTTTTGTGAGTTGTTGAAATTGCTTGTAAAAGCCTTAAGTGTGAAATATGAGGTGGAATTAGCTGATGGAACCATAGAAACCGCCTCAACTGTGTTAGATGGATGTGTTATATCCATTAGGAATCACTCTTTTCCTTTGTCCTTACTTCCCTTTAAGCTAGCCGGTTTTGATATAGTTATAGGCATGGATTGGTTATCGCATAACCAAGCCCAGATTGTGTGCAACAGAAAGCAAGTGGTAGTCAAAACTCCGTCTGGTGAGTCCCTCACCATCCAAGGGGATACCCAGCATGGATTGCCTGAGCAAGTGTCCATGCTCAAGGCATCTAGATGCTTGAAGAAGGGTTGTGTCATTTATATGGCACAGGTTACTATTGATGAGCCATAACCTAAAATTGAAGACATCCCCGTCATTTCAGAATATCCTGAAGTTTTTCCCGAAGAACTACCTGGTTTACCACCAGATAGGCAAGTGGAATTCCGAATTGACATCATCCCGGGTGCAGCACCAGTAGCAAGAGCGCCTTATAGGTTAGCACCAACGGAGATGAAGGAGTTAAGGACGCAGTTAGATGATCTGCTAGCCAAAGGTTTTATTAGACCTAGTTTGTCTCCTTGGGGAGCGCCGATCTTGTTTGTCAAGAAGAAGGATGGATCGATGCGTCTGTGCATCGATTACCGTGAGCTTAATAAAGTCACTATCAAAAATAGGTATCCTTTGCCCAGGATCGACGATCTGTTCGATCAATTGAAAGGGGCAAGCTACTTCTCTAAGATCGACTTTAGGTCAGGCTATCATCAGTTGAAGGTCAAGGATGAAGATCTGCACAAGACTGCATTTAGGACTCGTTATGGTCATTACGAGTTCCTAGTGATGCCTTTTGGGCTCACTAATGCACCTGCCGCATTCATGGATCTCATGAATCGCGTCTGCAAGCCTTACTTAGATAAATTTGTCATCGTCTTCATTGACGACATTCTCATTTACTCGAAGAGCCAAGCTGACCACGAGAAACACCTTCGCTGTATTCTTAAACTTCTACATCATGAGAAACTCTACGCCAAATTTTCGAAGTGCGAATTTTGGCTTCGAGAAGTCCAATTCCTTGGACATGTGGTAAGTGAGCGTGGTATCCAAGTGGATCCCGCTAAGGTAGAAGCAGTTATGAATTGGCAAGAGCCAAAGACACCTACTGAGATTCGTAGCTTCCTGGGTTTAGCAGGATATTATAGGTGATTTATCGAAAACTTCTCAAGGATCGCTGCGCCCCTAACTTCATTGACTCGTAAGAAGGTTAAGTTTGATTGGGGCCCTAAGCAGCAGGAATCCTTTGACATTCTTAAGAAAAAGTTGAGCAATGCACCACTATTAACATTGCCCGATGGTGTAGAAGAATTTGTGGTATATTGTGATGCATCACACACTGGTATGGGCTGTGTACTCATGCAGAAAGGCAAGGTTATTGCCTACGCTTCACGACAGCTAAAGGTGCACGAGAAGAACTACACCACCCATGACTTAGAGCTGGGTGCCGTTGTATTTGCATTAAAACTATGGAGGCATTACTTGTATGGAACCAAGTGTGTGATCTATTCAGATCACAAGAGCCTTCAACACTTGTTCAATCAGAAGGACTTGAACATGAGGCAGCGACGCTGGATGGAAACTCTAAATGATTATGATTGTGAGATAAGGTACCATCCAGGCAAGGCAAATGTAGTTGCTGACGCCTTAAGCAGAAAAGAAAGAGTGAAGCCGATAAGAATCAATGCCAAGAGAATTGAAATAAAGAATAATTTGAATGAAAGGGTGTTAGCTGCACAGAAGGAAGCTGTGTTGGAAGCTAACTATCCTGAAGAAAAACTAGGAGTAACTGAGGAGCAGTTATCCTATGACAAGGACGGATTGCTAAGATTGAATGGACGAATATGGGTTCCAGTTTATGGAGGGCTTCGGGATGTTATCCTCCAGGAAGCCCACAGTTCCAAATATTCCGTTCATACTGGAGCTGATAAGATGTACCAGGATCTAAAGGCAAACTACTGGTGGATTGGTTTGAAAAAGTCTATAGCTGCCTATGTAGCTAAATGTTTGAATTGTGCGCAAGTCAAAGCTGAGCACCAGAAGCCGTCAGGTTTGTTACAACAACCTGAAATTCCCACGTGGAAGTGGGAGATGGTGACAATGGATTTCATCACCAAATTGCCAAAGACAAGGAAGGGAAACGATACTATATGGGTCATAGTAGATAGACTGACCAAGTCAGCACATTTCCTACCCATTAAGGAAACTTACAGCTCCGACATGTTAGCTCAATTGTATGTAGATAAGATTGTAGCTCTGCATGGTGTACCAGTGTCGATTATCTCAGACCGAGATACGAGATACACCTCTCATTTTTGGAAGAGTTTCCAACAGTCTTTGGGCACGCGCCTAAACTTTAGTACGGCTTACCATCCACAGACGGACGGACAGAGTGAGCGTACCATCCAAACGCTGGAAGACATGCTTCGAGCATGTGTGATTGATTTAGGTGGCAGTTGGGATAACCACCTACCATTGATCGAGTTCTCCTATAATAATAGATACCATACTAGTATTAAGGCTGCGCATTTTGAGGCATTATATGGTAGAAAATGCAGAACCCCTATATGTTGGGCAGAAGTAGGAGAAGTTCAATTATCAGGACCTGATTTAGTCTTTGAAACGACGGACAAGATTGTCCAGATTCGCGATCACTTGAAAGCTGCCCAAGATAGGCAGAAAAGCTACGCTGATCCAAAGCGTAAATCTTTTCACTTCGAAGTAGGTGATAAAGTATTGCTTAAAGTATCACCCTGGAAGGGAGTGATGCGATTTGGTAAGAAAGGCAAGCTAAGCCCGAGATACATAGGACCTTTCGAGGTTATCGAACGTGTCGGGTCACTTGCCTATAAGTTAAACTTGCCTGAAGAGCTTAGAGCTATCCACAATGTTTTTCACATCTGCAATCTGAAGAAGTGTTTCGCTGATGAATCTCTGGTCATACCACATACGGATGTACATATAGATGAAAGCTTGAAATTTGTGGAAAAACCATTGTCGATTGAGGATCGACAGGTAAAGAAGCTTCGGAGGAAGCATGTGCCTATTGTAAAGGTCAAATGGGATGCCCATAGAGGTCCCGAATACACATGGGAGGTAGAATCCACGATGAAATAAAAATACCCTCATTTGTTTCAGTAAATCTCAAGGTCGAGATTTCTTTTAAGGGGGTGAGGATGTAACACCTCGAAAATTTACGTCCAATAATGTATTGACACGTTTCATAAGCTTTGAATATGTGAAAAAGTACTTTAGAGGGACTAAAGTTGACAAACAGTGAAACTATATGAATATAAGGGTCCAAAGTGTCAACAATGGATAAATAGGCTCTACAATAACCCTACATGGTGTTTATAATCTTAAACGAATAAATCATGGATCATACAAAGAAGAAAATGAAAGAAAGTGAGGAATTACAAACTACAGGGGCTAAATGTGTCAACATGTTGAAAGTATACCTCTGAGTGACCTTTTGGCAAACCCGAAGCTTTGTAATGATAAAATATACTCACTAGAATATGTGATAAAAATTTCATAAAGTTTCGTTATCGTATGAGAAAGTTATGATCAAAACCATGCACGAAGGGTTAAATGCGTTAACGTTGAAATTCGTGACTTTTCGGGTAAGCACAAAGTTAACCAAGGACCTAACCAAGTTTGTAGATGTCCTAAGGCCCTTAAAAATCAGGTTTGAGGGTCAAGAGTGCAAGAAAAATAGCCAAAACCACGTAACAAAGGACTAGGGACTGAATTGTAATATTTAGAAACTTGTTTGGCTGGTTTCTCGCTTGTACGCGCCCCGCGAGAGGCTCTTCGCGGCCCGCCTACGACCTGCCAGCGACAAATAACGCGCAGATGCCAGTTATCAGGTCTGAAACGTCTGTAAACATCTGTTATCTGATACCAGAGCCTCACCAATGGTTTTACATGCATAGAGGGGCACCTGGACGGATCTTATAACAAATGTAGACCCTTGTGGCATCATCTAGTGAGATCAAAATTGATAGTTAAGAACACCCATTGTTGCAACAATTTCACATTCACTTGCATTCTCAATTCTGGAGCTCTCTGGTCAGCAACAAGGATTCATTAGGCTTCCTAGTCGTGATTAGGACTCTTGTAAGTATTCATAACCCTTTCTAATTCGTTTTAGCTTAGTTAATTAGCTTATAGTCAAACCGTCGTAATTTAAGTTTGACTTCGCAATTAAATGAAATCCGCTCAGTCATTTCTCGAATTGAAAGTACCTATAAGTAGGTATTTATATGGGTAACAAACCCTTAAAAGGGTACTTTCAGATTCCCACTCTAACTATGTTAATTGTCGAGTCAAAGCTTACTTTAAAAAGTCAACAGAATGTTTATTTTCAAATTTAAGCATAATTAGCAATGTAGGATACATGCAACCTGTTTGATCATTAAAATAACTTGGTAACTAATGTAAGAACATGTCCCAACATGTTCAACTCGACAATTTTCAGTTTAAACCCGGATCGGAACCGAAAGTCGCATAATTTGACTTCTGCTTTGACTTTCAGTTCTGACCCGTTCACGCATGTTTAAGATCTGCCTTAGAGCTTATTTTGGACCAGGTTTCACATAAGTATAACTCTCTGAGATTATACAACTTGGTTCATTACTTATCCGATTCATATGCATGTTTCCGATTAATGCTTAAATGTTGACTATTATGCCCTTTTGACTATAAAACGTGATTTTTGAAAAAGTAAAAGAGTAGAAACCTTAGTTACTGATTTATAAACTTGCACCTAAAATTTGACATCAGTTTGAGGTCTAGATTAGAAGTTATGCTCATTAGCGTAATTTGAAAGCTTTATGTTAATTAAATGGCGTAATTAGCATATAGCCTATTTAAACTCACTTTTTGATATCAAACTTTTTACCCACTGATGTAATATAATATTTTGGGATTTTTGAAGATTTTTATTTAATTTTTGGCTGAGCATAACATAGGTCTCTAAGTTTAATTCGGTTAATACCGATTTTGCCCTTTTTAGCCATAAAATGAGTTTTACAAATCCTTTTGACCCCAAACCTTTTTCTACTGATTTTATTTGATAAATAAAATATTTTGAGCTTTCTGGAATTATAAAAATATCAGCTTTCCTTTGAAAATCCGGAAATGGCTCCAAATCGCCTTTTTAAGCGTTTTTAACACATAGTACGTACTAAAACTATATTAAACATATAAAGTTGATACCTACTGACATTTTTAGTATATTTTTATATAATAACAGTAAGTAAAAGTTTTTAAACTCAGATTTCCAGTTTTGACCTTTTAGCCTTTGTGAAATTACCAAAATACCCCTAAGGTGCATAGTTTGGTTTTAAGTGATAAATTTCACATATAGGTCATACCCTACTGTTATAATTTATTAAATTAAGTATATTTACTGAATAAACCAGACCTGTAACTCAGATGACTAATTAAACTCTTTTATAAACCTTTAAATGACCAAAATGCCCTTATGAGGCATAAGTTGGCTTTAAATTCGTTCGGGGCATAATAAAAGATACCTTACTAATATCACAACATGTTTAAGGCATATTAACTCAGGAAACTTGCATATGACTCTTATGGTTACCCGTGACGCCCTTTTGGCGTTCGGTTCGGTTTATGTAACTAGTTTGCATAAATTGACCGAAACGGGTCAAACCTTATCATCTTTGTCTCAAAATCCAGAATGTATTTAGTATACCCATATTATACAAGTATTCAAACTTGTCGGGTCTAAATCACATTCTATCCGGTCTTCGCTTAATCGTGCGTTTGAACCGTATCGTCCTTAAAAGCTAACCGGTCTAAGCTTAGGCTTAAATAAAGACCCGTTAGGAATCTAATAGGTTATTATAAACCTTTGTTCCAGAATAGAAGAACCAGTAAAAGCTACCTTCACTCGCTAATTGTGATTTATACTTACAAAGGTAAATACTTTTAACTTATTTTCCCTATACGGGCTTGGGGTACGGTATATAAAATACCGCTTGGTCCGGCATTGAATCTTTAATCGAATAGTGGTTAAATCCTTGATATGCTACGTTTTGAAATGTTTTGTTTGCTTAAAGCCTTTGGGGGGTTAATGACCATGTCCCGGATATCCTTAGCATCATCTTACGAGATGGCCACGACCAAAGCACGGAGAGTAGGCGTACACTCGTCAGTGCCTAACCAAATAATGTGGTGTGTCTATTAATCTTTAACCCGGTCTACGGATCGGGCTACTGAACGCATAAGTAACATGTAATTCACTTACAAGATTATATTCTCATAATTATCCCAAGTTATAAAATGTTTTGTGCCACGTGCATTCAAATCAATTTTCAAACCTTTTCAAAATGAGTCAGTTAAATTGTATTTACCAGTGTAAACTGACGTATTTTCCAAAAGGTTAAGTGCAGGTACTACTCGTACTAGGCTGGCTGTCTTCTAGCATCCTCAATAAGTCTCGCAAGCTTGGATGCCAATAATACTGTTGAACAATATCTTCTTTTATTTTGATCCGCCTGTGGATCTGTTTCAACTATTTCGTGATATTTAATATTACAATTTATTAAAGTTGAAATGAATCTATCTTTGCTTCCGCTGTGCATTTATATATTGTGTTGTTTGACTTATGATGATATCAACTACGTCACGATACTCCCCATCGGGCCCACCAGTGACACGTGGAAAATAGGGGTGTGACACCAATGAAGAAACACTAGATAATTGACCGGGGTCGAATTATCTATGGGGTTTGGATCTGCATAAAAGGGGTTTGTTCTCTCTCGTTCGACTCGATGCTATTGATCTTCTTCTCCGGTAAACTCTGCAAAACAAAGCACCGTTAGCCTCGTCAAGGGGAGAAGAGGGGTTCTCTCCTTGACCCGACTCTGGCGTGAGAATAAGTATGTGTCTATGAAGAAGAAGATGTATTGACGAAGTGTGTGTAACTTGAAGTTCATACCTGAATTATCCTTATATTTATAACCGAGAGTTTGGGCGGGAAAACCTGTTGGTGAAATGTTGACGGAAGATGCTAACCCCGTAAGCTTCTCGATCCGACGTGAGTGCACACCGGTCGCTGTTTAGATCTATGGCTGGGGATTTGCCATGTGGAAAGTGATCAAGTGGAGGTTTCTTTCCAATTACATGCTATCATCGTGATTTCTGGGATGCCTGAGGTGATGACACGTGTCCAGACGGTTATAACCGTCCTAGTGGTGCACGATTGAATTCTTTCTAGAAGATTACTGCTGTAATCTGGTGTGACTCTTTATCGTGTGGCATCAGTTGGGTGAATAATATCCAAGTCTGGATATTATTAAGCGGAAGTGCTTGACTTAGGATTTCCGTCCTTTACTTATGGAGGAACGCGCAAGGATTTATGATTTCCTTTTGGTGCGTGAGTGTTGTCTGCTATCTGTCTCTTAAGCCTTCCTTTTGTAAGACCAGTGCGCGGCCGCGCAAGGTAAAAAGGGACTGAAAGACAAGATTGCGGTATGGTCCCAAGTACTTATTACAAGGTTTTTGGGACCTTACCCCTTCAATATCCAAACATTATGGAAGTTCTTTAATGGGTTGAAAAAACGGGTTTGAATCTTCCTTGTGCCAAACAAGCGGACAAACTTCAAGGGGTTATGAAAAAATAGGACTTCGTATTTTAAACCAATTTTTTAGGACCAGACAAGATGTTGAGCCGATCCATTGGTCGTGCCGGTCGAATTGGATGTAAGAACTGGGTGATCTTGTAAGTACTATAAAAATAAATAGGGTAAAAATGATTTTTTTAATAAAATCCGGTTCGCTCAATCGGTTTTTCGGTTCAACCGACCGGTTTAACTCAAAACGTGTTGGATATGGTGAACCGGACCGGCCAGACCCCCCCTTCCCGGTCCTACGGCCGGTCTGGTCCGGTTTTCATAACATTGCTTTACACACTTGATGGAGCATATTCTAGACATCATACACACATTGTCACAGTGTCTTCAAAGAAAAGAGTAAGATTTGTTGAATGCAGTTAAATTGGTTTCTTCCACAAAAAACCAACTTGAAAAGTTTTGATTGGAATGTTTTAATGAGTTCATGGAGAATGTTAACTCTTTTTGTGACAGGTATGAACTTGAAGTGAAAAATATGGATGATGAATATATTATCCAAAATGGCCAAGAAGAAAAACAAACATCACAAATCGGCACTATTATGAGTATGATTGCTTCAATGTTGCTCTAGATATGCAAATATAAGAGTTTAGGAACCGTTTTAATGTGGCAACATCGGACATACTTGTTTGTATGAGTTGTTTGAGTTTGTGTGATAATTCTAGTGGGTTTGACATTCCAAAAATACAAATACTAGCCGAGATGTATCCATATGATTTCGATAAAACTGAAAATAAAAGGCTTCAGGTTCAACTCGCGACCTTTATTAATCATATGAAAATGGATACACAATTTGCCAACTTGGATGGTTTATCATGTCCTGTAAAGTTAATGGTTTCAACAAAGATTTATGATGTGTGTAAAATGCAACATATAAATTACATCAAATGAGGCATAAAACTAACCCTTTTTAAGTACTAATATTGGAAAAAGAGTGTTTTTGTCTTCCTTTTGTATTTTCAGGATTAAATGAGCTCAAAAACGCAAAAGAAGCAAAAAGACAGCTAAATCCAACATAAATACAAGGAAATGAACATTAGTGGACTGCCCGACCCCTCAACGGCACCTTCCAAAGCAAAAAAAGAGAAGACAGAAGGCTGAACACGCCCCGTGCTCAGCCAGCACGGGGCCGTGCCCAAGAAGCAGCAGAAAAGACAAATCTATAGAAGCTTCTATTGCCCATCACGGGGCCGTGCTCAGCGGACACGGGGGCGTGTCGAAAGTACAGCAGGCGCATTTATTGTAATTGCGAATTACAATTAATGAGGAGAGAGATTGTCAGACGGACACGGGGCCGTGGCCAGCGGACACGGGGCCGTGCCCAGCGGACACGGGGCCGTGTCCAGCACTCTGTTCAGCCTATAAATAGGAGTGCTTGGATTCATTTCATCTCATCCCTTGGCACACCACCTCTCTCACACTTCATCCACCACCCACCACCATCACAACACCATCATCCACCACCATCATCCATTGTCCATCGTAGAGTGTGTGAGTCGTCTCGGGATCCAAGATTGATCGTAAGAGTTCTTGACAATCAAGGCCATGTTTGCCTAAGTCTCTTACATCACTTGGTGAAGACAAAGTGTCTAGTATAATACTTTTTATTTCTAATCTTTTGCACTTTTTATTTGGTTTTGTATTAATGACTTTAATAACTAGTTACTTATGTTGAAGGTGATCTTTCCTTATCGTTTGTCCGTGGTGTCTTGGCATTATTTTACTGTCTATATAAAATAAAGGATTTTCACCATTCATATTTCCACGGTCTATATGGAGGTATGTTGGCTACCTGGTTGGGGGTTAAGGGAACGGTTTGGTAAAGGTCTTGCCATTGTTCAGCGTTTAGAGGTCCCGCAATGGACCTGGGTCAAATTTAGTAGGACCTCCTTCAATACTTCACGGTATTGGATGGCGGGGGTCCAAACTCTTTGATCCCCTCATAAGTTAACTACTATTAATACTATAACCCGGCTATTTAGGACTGTATCCCTGCTGACTCAGACTACTTAGCCGAGGGTAACGTTACCGCCAAAAGTGGGGCCTACCACAATACTGCATTAATAACTTAATTCATTATCTTCCAATAATCCACCCTTTTAGGATTGTATCCCTGCTGACTCAAACTACTGGGGTGAGGGTAACGTCACCTTCAAAAGAGGGGCCTACTACAATAACTAAGATAATCTCTTAATTATGTGCAAAAGTGCGGAAATAATCAAAGGTTATACTAGATACGAGTCGGAACCAAGTGATTCATCTTGTCTATCTGTTTTTTCTTTTATTTTTATTTTCAGCATTTTAGTTAATTTTTAGTTTAAAACATTTTTCTAAACTTTTATTTTGGTTAGACGTTGAGGATAAACCGGTACTAAAAGCTCTTGTGTCCTTGGACGACCTCGGTATCTTACCAACACAATACTACACTCAACGATGGGTGCACTTGCCCATATGTGTGTTTAGTGTCAGTGAAATATCGTGTTTTATAAATTTAAAACTTGGCTAAAATAAGTGTTAAAAAGGGCTTAAAATATACACCTAAAATATACGACACTTACCGCACATCAAGTTTTTGGCGCCGTTGCCGGGGACACAAGGATTTTGAGAAAGTATAAAATCGACGGCCTAATCAGTTTTTCAAAACCTTTTTAAAAAAAACGCGCGCACATTTTTCTGCATTTTAGTTTAGTTTGCATTTACAGTAGCCTGAACACGGGGCCGTGCTCATTGAACACGCCCCCGTGCTGCATATTTTTAGTTAGATACCCAGATACAGAGTCTAAACACGGGGCCGTGCTCACTGAACACGCCCCCGTGCTCAACGTGACCAGTAACCTTAATTAAAACGCCCAGATACAGATCCTGTACACGGGGCCGTGTTCACCAGACACGGGGCCGTGTCCAGCCTTCTGTTTCAGTCTTTATTTTCGTTTTCTGGTCCCGAGACTCAGTTGTGGTCTGCTGAGTGATTCTTATGGATCAATACTCAGGAGGTTACAACTACACCTACGATGAGGATGATTATAGGGGTAATTATTGCACTAATTGTCGTAATACACAAAATAATCACTCTTATCAACCATCCAATTCATACGCTTACTATGAGGAGCCCAGGTACGAGCCATCAACTTCATACACATCCTATGAAGACCAAAGGTATGAACCTCCTCCCTCATACTCATATTTTGATGAACCAAGGTATGAGCCCTCTTACTCATACTTTGAGGAACCAAGGTATGAGCCACCACATTCATATGCTTATTATGAGGAACCTTGGTGTGAACAACCCACCTCATATGAGTATTATGAAGAACAAAATTATGAACCTTATCCATCATATGCTTACAATGAAGAACAATGGTGTGAACCATCAACTTCATATGGGTATTATGAGGAACAAAGGGTCGAACAACCGGATTCAAGCTTAGAAAATAATGACTCTTTTTCTATTACCGAAGTGACCGATAGGATATTAGAACACATTAGAGTTATCGATCGATGTATAAAAGAAGCTCGTGCAAGGGAAGAGGAGTCCCGCGCAAGAGAAGAACTAAAAAAGAAGAGATAACTGAAAATGTAAAAATGGAAGAACAATTGCGTAAAAAACCGACACATGAGTTAAACAACGAAAAAGGTGAGTCCGATAACGTTAAAATCCAAGAAGAGTCTAATTTAAAAAAAATTAATCTCTTGACACCTTCTTTCGAAAATCACTGTTTAGTACCCACTCATGCTAAGTTTTTAAAAGAGTTAAACACTAACACTAAAATTGACGAAACGGTAAGTGTTAAGTTAACTAATGATCAAACTTCACTAATGAAAGAAGACCCATTTGAAATTAACATCACACTGGTTCCATGTTTCTTTCAAAATTCGTTTATTAGTAATGTCACAATCGATAAAGATCTTTGTGTTAACATAATGCCTAACTATATTTTCGAAAAATTAAGTATTAGTGATTTTTCTCCACTTCAAATACCCATTTTTCTATCCAATCGGAAAGTAATAAAATCAATCGGTATAGTTGAAGATGTCTTGGTTCAAACAAATCAAATGGTAATCCCAACCGACTTTGTCATCCTCGATGACGATCCTCTAGTGTTGGGACGACCATTTGTAAAAACTCACGAAGCTTTGAAAAACCGGAAGTTCAACAATTTACCTCTTCAATTAGGGGCATTTAAAAGAAGTGTCGATCTCGAACGATCAATGAAATATCCATTCGGCAATAATGACCCCCTAATTGAAGATGAAGATGAACCACCCGATACAAGTGAAGAGATTGACCACTTTGTTGAAGAAGAGGTCGCCATAGAACAAACTTTTAAAGTTCTTGATCGGAACGAGCAACCAAATAAGGAGTCTCCTAAAGACCCACCACTTGAGCTCAAAGAACTTCCAAAAGGTTTGGAATATGCTTTTCTAGACAAAGATGGTAAGTTACCTGTAATTATTTCGTCTAAATTAGATAACTTAGAAAAAGAAAAACTAATTAATCTTTTGAAAAAACACAAAAATGCAATAGCTTGGAAACTTGTTGACATAAAAGGAATTAGTCCTTCTATGTGCACACACAAAATTTTGATGAATGATGACTACAAATCGGTCATACAACCACAACGTCGTGTAAATCCAAATGTTCAAGAAGTGGTTAAAAACGAAGTCATCAAATTACTTGACGCCGGACTTATCTATCCTATTTCCGATAGTCCTTGGGTAAGTCCCGTCCAAGTAGTTCCAAAGAAAGGAGGTATGACGGTAATTACTAACGAAAAGAATGAATTAATACCAACGAGAACCGTCACAGGATGGAGAGTATGTATAGATTATAGACGATTAAATGAAGCAACAAGAAAGGATCATTTTCCTTTACCCTTCATTGATCAAATGTTAGAAAGATTATCCGGTCATAAATTTTACTGTTTCTTGGATGGTTTTTCAGGTTACTTTCAAATCCCGATAGCACCCGAAGACCAAGAAAAGACAACTTTCACATGTCCCTATGGAACTTTTGCTTATCGACGCATGTCGTTCGGTCTATGTAATGCCCCCGCAACATTCCAACGTTGCATGGTAGCCATTTTCCATGACATGATAGAAAAGACAATGGAAGTCTTCATGGACGACTTTTCTATCTTTGGGGATTCATACGACCAATGCCTCGATAACCTTGAACGAATGCTATCCCGATGTGAGGAAACTAACCTCGCCCTTAATTGGGAAAAATGTCATTTCATGGTAACGGAGGGAATAGTACTCGGTCACAAAATCTCAAGCGAAGGAATGGAGGTAGATCGAGCCAAAATAGATACCATTTCTAGATTACCTCCTCCATCCTCCGTAAGAGCTATTAGAAGTTTCCTAGGGCATGCCGGATTTTATAGGCGGTTTATCAAAGACTTTTCGAAAATCTCAAGGCCTCTAACAAAACTACTTGAAAAAGATGCTCCTTTCATCTTTGACAAGGATTGCAATCAAGCATTTCTAACCCTAAAGGAAATGCTAGTCAATGCACCTATCATGATAGCACCTGATTGGAAATATCCTTTCGAAATCATGTGTGATGCTAGTGACTTTGCAGTTGGAGCTGTCTTGGGACAGAGAAAAGAAAAGCATTTCCACCCAATATATTATGCTAGTAAAACACTTAACGATGCACAAGAAAATTACACAACAACTGAAAAAGAGTTACTAGCTGTGGTATTTGCTTTTGATAAATTTCGTTCTTATCTTGTTCTTTCTAAAACTATAGTCTATACAGACCATGCAGCCATTCGATATCTCTTTAAGAAGCAAGACGCAAAACCACGTTTGATCAGGTGGATTCTACTCCTCCAAGAATTCGACATTGAAATCAAAGACAAAAGAGGAGCAGAAAATACCG
The DNA here is from genome assembly GCA_030545235.1 of Helianthus tuberosus. Taxonomy (NCBI): domain Eukaryota; kingdom Viridiplantae; phylum Streptophyta; class Magnoliopsida; order Asterales; family Asteraceae; genus Helianthus; species Helianthus tuberosus. The sequence continues at coordinate 38,546,021 of CM060436.1, forward strand.
CAGCAGATCATCTTTCACGCTTAGAAGACCCAGCTTTGGAGGCAACCAGGGACGAGCAAATCAACGAAAAATTTCCAACTGAGTCCCTGGAAATGGTGGAATATAAGGAAGAACCATGGTACGCCGACTTTGCTAACTACCTAGCTAGCGGTATAGTCGCTAAAGGATGGCCACATCATCAAAGAAAAAAATTCTTTGCCAATGTGAAACACTACTTTTGGGAAGATCCATATCTTTTCAAAATGTGTGCTGACCAACTCGTCAGACGATGCGTACATGGTAGTGAAGCACGAAGAATTCCCCGCCATTGTCATGAAGGTCCATACGGAGGACATCATGGTGCTGCCAGTACCGCACGAAAGGTATTTGATTCAGGATTTTATTGGCCAACCATTTACAAAGATGCTCAAAATCTTGTAAAGACATGTGATGCTTGCCAAAGAACAGGTAATATTTCTTCCAAAAACGAAATGCCACAAAATGGCATTCTTGTTTGTGAAATTTTTGATGTATGGGGACTCGACTTTATGGGACCTTTCCCACCATCGAAAGGAAACAAATACATACTTGTGGCAGTAGATTACTTGTCTAAATGGGCCGAGGCCGAGGCACTTCCAACAAATGATGGAAGAGTAGTGGTAAGATTTCTGAAAAAATTATTCTCTCGTTTTGGCACACCTAAAGCTTTAATAAGTGATAGAGGTACCCATTTTTGCAACCATCAACTTGAATTTTTTTTAACAAGATATGGGGTCTATCACCGGGTTTCGACAGCTTATCACCCTCAAACAAACGGACAAGCCGAAGTGACTAATAGAGGGTTAAAACGAATACTCGAAAAAACCGTAGGGTTAAATAGAAAGGAATGGGCTGATAAATTAGATGATGCTTTATGGGCTTTTCGAACTGCTTATAAAACAACGATAGGTACAACCCCATATAAGCTAGTCTATGGAAAAAGTTGTCATTTACCAGTAGAAATTGCACACAAAGCCTACTGGGCAATCAAAAATGTAAACTTAGATTTAGAATTTGCTGGTAAAAATCGATTTTGTCAAATAAATGAATTAGACGAGCTTAGGAATTATGCATACTCAAACTCCGAGATTTATAAGGAAAGAATGAAAAATTGGCATGACAAACATATTAAACCTAATGAATTTCGGGTAGGAGATTTAGTTCTTTTGTTTAATTCACGACTTCGATTGTTTCCTGGTAAATTAAAGTCTAGGTGGTCAGGACCTTTTTCCGTCACCCACATTTTTCAACACGGTGCAGTAGAAATTAAACCTCGAAATGGGCCACCATTTAAAGTCAATGGCCAACGGCTGAAATCAAGGATCTATTGAGGATGAGGAAGAAGAGATCTCGCTTCAAACCGTGGAAGAATAAAAACATCATGCCTGGTAAGTTACGAACGACTGAGACGACAAAATAAAGCGGTAAGTTTTCTAAACCATAGCTTATGGGAAAAAAGGGGCACTCACACGCGCACAAAAAAAAAAGAAGCTCGGCACGAGGCCGTGTCCGCTGGACACGGGGCCGTGTTCGCGCTGCAGACGGGATAAAACCCCTTTTTCAAAACAGTTTCTTCATTCCACACGCCCCGTTTCCCCACAAAAGCTCTGGGTCCAGGCGATTTTTCGCAAAATTTCGACGTCTCTTACCAATCTAACAACGTCAAGGTATGATTCTATCACTCTTAGTAGTTAGATTAGTTACTTGCATGTAGTTAAAACACCACAAATTTGGGGAAAAATCTAGGGTTCTTGATGTTCATCCGGATCGAACCTAAAATTTTTGTCTAAATCTGGTTGCATTTAGTTAGATTAGTGTTAAGGTAAGTAAATACACTTAGATTGTTCATAGATTCACCCGATTTCTTACAAAAACCCCAAACCCTTGTTCTTGAACCGAAAAAGACAAAATTGATAGGGTAAACGGGATATTTTGGGAAAAACGGTGTTTAGGGTTTCATTTTCAGGGGAAACCGCACCTATTGGACCAAAAATTTTCAAGTTTTCGAAACCGGGTCGAAAAATGAGGTTTTTGAGTAACAGACCCCTGGACACGGGGCCGTGTCCGATTGACACGGGGTCGTGTCCAGCCCGTTGTTTGCAGTTTTGTCTGAAAACACTTCTGTTTCGTACTAATTTTTGGTGTATTCTTTCAGATGGCAAAGTTCACAAGGTTCAATGCAAGTGGGCTTGATGCAAGGGCAAGGTACGAGGTTCTTCAAACAAGACCCGAAGAGTACCCCAGGAGAGCTTGCACGGATCTGTTAACCTTGGTAAACCAGCTGAACCGATTCAACAACATCGTTACGGGACCACTAGCTGTTGCATTAAACACTAGGCTTCAGTCGGTGCATCAAGGTACCATGGAGTTCTACAGTACCTTCAACTTCGATTCAAGGTGTGACCCATTTGACAATACTGGGGTTGTATTTCGGTGTGGAGGAACAATGTACTCGATCTCCATGGCACAGTTTGGAGCCATAATAGGTCTATACCAAGAAGAGGAATCGGGAAACGAAGAAAACACCGGGGGATTACGAGACTTGGAGGGAAATGAAAGACAAGCCGCATGGGCTCAAATCGGTGAAGGAATCTACGACCCTCGTAGCACCAAGAGTACGAAGCTAAGGGATCCGCTCTATCGCTACATTCACAGGATCCTCACCTACTCTCTAAACCAACGTCACGACAGTAGCGGTGTTGTGGGGTTGAAAGATTTGGTTGTCCTCCACTGTATCCACAACCAAAAGCCTTTTGATGTTCCGTATCTCCTGTTAAGAAACATGCATCTCAACCGCCTTGCTCGAGCTCCAACACCTATCTTCTTCGGAGGATGGGTGTACCGTCTTTTTAAGCATTACACGCGAATTCCAAGAGCCTTTGAAAGAAGCCCATGGTCGGGACGAGTTGACTACCACATTTGCCGAGCCATGAACTTACTCTATGAGGCGGAAGACGGAACAGTGAGTTTCCAAAGAACGCAAGGCTATGCATTGAACCCACAGGAGGCCCTAGTTCTTCACGCACCACCTCCCCACCACCAGTATTCACCCCATGGTGATCTGGGTCAATCCTCCTCACAAGGAGGCGGTTTTCCTAATTTTCAAAGCTTACATGATCTTATGCAGGAAAACCTCATGTGTACCAGGAACGCCTACAACCTCGCCAACAACACATACCAACGGGTCGGAGCTATTGAACGCAACATCAGCGATATACAAGACGATATCAGCAGCATCCGGGAGCACATGGCGGGGCATGGGGATGGGGGTGATGATAGCGATGAAGATATGGAGTAGAGGGTTTGGAGGAGCAGGAGCGGGTTGATGGCGAGCCCACAGGTTTAAGTCCCTTTATCTATCGAACGATTGGTGGCCTGCGTGCCAGAAGTTGAACAATTTACTTTCCCTTAAACACTTTTATTTTCCGTTTTATTTTTCTTTATGCTTGGAACAATTAACTGTGGTAATGTAGGATGTTTGTGTTGCTTGGTGTGGTATTAAGTGATGAAACAGGTACAAACCAAGGCTTGGGGTGCTAAGCCTCAGCACTTATAGGGCCAGGATGGAAAAAACCGGAGGAAGAAACCTGTTTTTCAGTCTTTCAGACTGTCCACACGGGGACGTGTCCAGCCAACACGCCCCCGTGCTCACCTCCCAGACCTGCTGTTTGGCTTCTGTTCTGCAGAATTTTGTCAGACACGTGGCCGTGTCCAGTAGACACGGGGCCGTGTCCACCTTCTGTAAGTTCTTGTTACTGGCACCTGAACACGGGGTCGTGCCCACTCAACACGGGGCCGTGTTCAGTGCCCAGTAACACAAATTTTTGCCTTTTAAACATTATTTTACACATCTAATCAACCTAAAAATTTATTTTTGGGACACATTGAGGACAATGTGTAATTTAAGTGTGGGGGGGATGCTAAAACCTTGAATTTTGCAAGTCCTAAATACAAGCCTTACACAAAACTCTATTGGAACCGCTAATCACCCCAATTTTTTTCAAAAATTTCATTTTTTTTACTTGTCTAGGTTTAACTCGGGAAATTCAAGTTCTAAAAAAGGTTATATTTTTACAAATTTACAACCGATAGCGTAGTGATAAAAAGAACCAGCATAAGAAAATTATGAAAAGGCATGACAAACTTATTTAAAAGTTGATTATATATACTTGATCACATAAAAACCCATTCCCACAAAAGTGAGTTTTGAGCCTTTATTGAGCACACAATTACATATCTTTTGACTAAATGCTCATTTTTCGTTTCTTGTGTGAATAGCCGCTTGGTTCTTACGACTCTAGAACTTGCCATGACAATACATTCCCGGTCCTTATCAACTTAAACCCAAGTAAGTAAATGATGGAGGCATTAGGACTAACCCTTTTTATTTTCTACACCATTATTTTTCTTTTACCACCTACCAAAAAAAAAAAATCCCCCTAGTTAGCCCCTTTGAGCCTAAACCTTTTTCGTTTCATCACCCAAACAAAAACCCTTTCTACCCACCAAAAACCTTTTTCATTTTTAACCCTTTATTTTAGTAACAAGTTCGGTTCTTCGTGAAAAAAAAAAAATTGTGAGATAATGATGAAGCAAAAAGAAAATAAACAAACAAGTTAATCAAAAATAACTTAGTTTGAATAAAATCTTCATCACAATAAAAAGTTGCAAAAATACGAAAACCGACACTTGTTACGCTTTTAGCCCTTTTTCTACTAACCACTAACCCAACAACCTACCTTTAACCCTAGCCTAACCCTTAACCCGCAAAGTCCTCTTGATATCTACAAAGGTATAAAAGTTAAAAAGGAGGAGGATTGATTTCTTGGCAAGCCTATGGTAGGAATAAGTTCCATGCCGCTCTCGAGTGATTCACTAAAAATACACTTTCGGCCGAGTGTGAGTGATTTCCCCGTGAGGTATGTGAACTTGTATATAAATAGAATTTTAAAAAAGGCATGTTATGCCCAAATAAGTAATTTCTTTTATGAAAAGTTCTAAATAAATCATTACGAATAGGAGTGTAAATAAATAAAAATAAAACCCAAAAAGATCTTGGAAATCCCGACACTCTACGACAAGCCCAAAACCTTCTCTTCTACCTATTCCATTTGGGAGTGTAAGCCACATATTAAAGAGTTTTGCTTGAGGACAAGCAAAAGTTCAAGTGTGGGGGTATTTGATGTGTGTAAAATGCAACATATAAATTACATCAAATGAGGCATAAAACTAACCCTTTTTAAGTACTAATATTGGAAAAAGAGTGTTTTTGTCTTTCTTTTGTATTTTCAGGATTAAATGAGCTCAAAAACGCAAAAGAAGCAAAAAGACAGCTAAATCCAACATAAATACAAGGAAAGGAACATTAGTGGACTGCCCGACCCCTCAACGGCACCTTCCAAAGCAAAAAAAGAGAAGACAGAAGGCTGAACACGCCCCGTGCTCAGCCAGCACGGGGCCGTGCCCAAGAAGCAGCAGAAAAGACAAATCTATAGAAGCTTCTATTGCCCATCACGGGGCCGTGCTCAGCGGACACGGGGGCGTGTCGAAAGTACAGCAGGCGCATTTATTGTAATTGCGAATTACAATTAATGAGGAGAGAGATTGTCAGACGGACACGGGGCCGTGCCCAGCGGACACGGGGCCGTGTCCAGCACTCTGTTCAGCCTATAAATAGGAGTGCTTGGATTCATTTCATCTCATCCCTTGGCACACCACCTCTCTCACACTTCATCCACCACCCACCACCATCACAACACCATCATCCACCACCATCATCCATTGTCCATCGTAGAGTGTGTGAGTCGTCTCGGGATCCAAGATTGATCTTAAGAGTTCTTGACAATCAAGGCCATGTTTGCCTAAGTCTCTTACATCACTTGGTGAAGACAAAGTGTCTAGTATAATACTTTTTATTTCTAATCTTTTGCACTTTTTATTTGGTTTTGTATTAATGACTTTAATAACTAGTTACTTATGTTGAAGGTGATCTTTCCTTATCGTTTGTCCGTGGTGTCTTGGCATTATTTTACTGTCTATATAAAATAAAGGATTTTCACCATTCATATCTCCACGGTCTATATGGAGGTATGTTGGCTACCTGGTAGGGGGTTAAGGGAACGGTTTGGTAAAGGTCTTGCCATTGTTCAGCGTTTAGAGGTCCTGCAATGGACCTGGGTCAAATTTAGTAGGACCTCCTTCAATACTTCACGGTATTGGATGGCGGGGGTCCAAACTCTTTGATCCCCTCATAAGTTAACTACTATTAATACTATAACCCGGCTATTTAGGACTGTATCCCTGCTGACTCAGACTACTTAGCCGAGGGTAACGTCACCGCCAAAAGCGGGGCCTACCACAATACTGCATTAATAACTTAATTCATTATCTTCCAATAATCCACCCTTTTAGGATTGTATCCCTGCTGACTCAAACTACTGGGGTGAGGGTAACGTCACCTTCAAAAGAGGGGCCTACTACAATAACTAAGATAATCTCTTAATTATGTGCAAAAGTGCGGAAATAATCAAAGGTTATACTAGATACGAGTCGGAACCAAGTGATTCATCTTGTCTATCTGTTTTTTCTTTTATTTTTATTTTCAGCATTTTAGTTAATTTTTAGTTTAAAACATTTTTCTAAACTTTTATTTTGGTTAGACGTTGAGGATAAACCGGTACTAAAAGCTCTTGTGTCCTTGGACGACCTCGGTATCTTACCAACACTATACTACACTCAACGATGGGTGCACTTGCCCATATGTGTGTTTAGTGTCAGTGAAATATCGTGTTTTATAAATTTAAAACTTGGCTAAAATAAGTGTTAAAAAGGGCTTAAAATATACACCTAAAATATACGACACTTACCGCACATCAATTTACCTATCATTTACATTGGTGTATCGTTTATTGAAGCTTGTTCTCGTATTACCCATCGTAACCGCAACCGTTGAAAGATGTTTTTCGGCATTGAAGCACGTGAAGACCGACTTACATTATCGGAGTGACGATGAGAATTTAAGTGATAGTTGTATGTGTTATATTAAGAAAGACTAGCTTAGCAAAGTCTCTTTAGACGATGTCATGGATAGATATAAAAACTGAAACTCCGTAGGGCACAACTTTAAATATGTTTGTAATGACGTTTGACGTTCTTTTAATGATTATATGAATTTAGTTTGATTTTTTTCACATAACCCGACCCGCTACGAACAAAAAAATATTATATAGCTATCAGCCTAAAATCCTTAAATACTTTCCTCACTGCAAAAAAAAAATAAAAATCTGAGTCCGCCACTGATCAACACTCATTCTATATATAGTATTAATCGACAACTGGTCGGTGCAATAGTCAACTATCGAACTTTCATTATTTGACCACCGAACTTCCTTGCTTCAGGATGGTGCACACCCAACAATTATTTATTATTCGATCACCCATAGAAAAAAAAAACAAAACTATGAGAAAATTCTACCCTACTTCTGCAATTCATCCTGAAAACCCTCAAGCTTCCACTTCATCAATGGCGTTTCTACCCTACCACTACTAATCCACCATGAAAGGCTGCCGCAACAACTAACCGTCACCGATGGATCCTCACCGGCCGTCGCGCGTGATCGATCCGAAAGTCCGAAAGGTCGGCTTTTTCACTCCCGGTCCACCGCCATAACACACTCAATCCGGTCCGGCCGCTACAACTCCGGCACAATCTCCGATCTCCAAGTCACTTTCTCCGGTCATGATTCCGCCGCCACGTCATGCTTCCGATAACCTCTCACGTGCCGTCGGTGTGCCTGTTCCCACGCTTGCTCATCCGCCGGTGGATAGCTTGCAGGTTGGGAGTTATACTCTGTGTGATTCTGTTTTTACGGCTTCTCCGACGCGATCTCCGTCGAGTAGGATTGGAATTGACGGAGAGTTTTCAGAGGATTCGGCGAATTGGATGAAGAAGGATGGTTCTGGAAGATTGCCAGCTGTTGTTACTACTGGAGGAACTGATTTGAAACAAGCAATTGAAGCATTGAATGATGGTATACATTAGGTGGGTTCGAGTCCCACCAATCAGTGAAATTTGATGTTAAAAAAATAAATAAATCCAAATAATTACTTCATCTAAAATAAATAAAAAGTCTAAAGATCGAGTACCCGCGCATCGCGCGGGGTAATCAAACTAGTTATAACAATAAGCCAACGTTTGAAAATTGGACACGATGTTGTGACTGATAAGTGCATCATTATTATATACGTGTACATCAGAACTTTTTAGATGAACAGACTATAATCCTTATTGGACCCAACTAATTTCAGGCCCAAATGCACACAAGCATGGGTATTTTTTTGAACCTAAAAAACCTATCGTATTGATAGTTTGAGGCCACTGTTGCTTCTGGATTTCGTTAATGGACCAATGGGCCTTCTGCTTAAAAAGATAATTTAGTTTTTTATTTGGGCCTCCCTCTTTTTCAAGGGAAAATAGACACAAATCATAGCTCACTTGTCACTTCCTCTTCAAAACCCGGTTCCATACCCGACCCTGTCATTGCAATACCCGGTTTTTGACCCTCTTGTAATTGCCTGGAACTGGTTCCATACTGATAACTGGTTTTGAGAAAAAACCGATTTGCGCACCTCTAGTTCCGAGGCTCGCATATGATTATGGGCCTCTGAATTCTAACCTTTGATTTAAATTGGCATCCAATATATATGAAACTACAAATGCAACAAAACATTGCATTCAAACAAGGTCAAGTTCATTATCAAAGCTAAATAAACAACCTTATACATCAAGGGAAAATAAGATTACAAGCTACAGAATTAACCGATTAACACACACTAAATCTTTTTAAGCCGTTGATAGAACGTAACGATCATAGATCTCATGCTGTTGCATTTCATCACAACCCGGGGGTTCCTCAGGTAGTTTGGACCCGCCGAAACAAAAGTACTGATTCACCGACTTCCTGCTGTGCACGACACCTTGTTCTTTATTTGAAGAACTAGCAACTCCGTCATCAAACATCGGGTTTGAGCCCGACCCGCTTGCAACATCAACACCCGTATGTGAATTGAGTGAAGACACAGATGATCTCGAGAACGAATTAGAACGCGACCGCCGGTTCATATGTGGCATCGCTTGCATTACTCCGTTCACGAAACCCGAAGCAAGTTTTTTCTTTGCAGTTGGACTAGCATTGTTACTCCTAGCAGCAAGCGTTCTTTTGTTGTTTGGAGGCGAGCCGGGTTTAGAGTATCTCTGCCTTAGAGAAACCCGAGTCTCCTTCTCCGTTGTTGTCGGGGCGGGCCCCGAATCTCTGGTTTTTTTCATTTTCGCCCACCGTAGGAATCGTTTTATCCCTTTATGTTTCTTCTTGTTCGAACTCTTCCTTTCTAATCTCGGGCTGGTGCTCGGGCCCGGGCCCGCAGCATTCATGGTCAACGTTGGTGTCCCGGGAGACGTCTCGATTCCGGAGTACAAGAATATTTCGGAATCGGAAACACTAAACGTCGTTCCCGGGCTTCCACCTGCACTCCCTTTTCTCAAATGATTAGCGAGAACTTTTCTAGTAGAATAATAATCCGGATTACTAAAAATCGCGCCAGCCGAAACGAGTTGTCGCATGAGGATTTCTGACGAAGACGAAACGGGCCCTTGTTTAAGAAGATCAAGCGGGGTCATACCGTAATTATCGCGTTTATTAACGTTGATTGAACGAACGGACATGATCAATTCCACTAGATCACTATCAATGTTGCCGTGAATGGCTAGATGAAGAGGCGTTCTTCCTTCATTATTCGTAGCGTTTATGATTTCTTCAATGTTGAATGATTTTGAGCAGACTAGTTGTTTCATGAGGACGATCTGGCGGTCGAGTCTTCTGAACGTTGGTGTTTGGAAACCAGTAATGGCTGTGTGTAAAAACGTCTCGCCTGTATTGTTTTTGGTATGTACAGATGACGGTGATGCTTTGACCAAAAAGTCAACCACGGAGATGTGGCCTCTACAAGCTGCTACATGTAGTGGTGTATTGCCTTGTTTGTCGGTGGAGTTTATGATATCATATGTAGAGACCAGATATTTAACCACCTGCATTTTATGACAAATTTCATCATTTGGGTTTTCGATATCGATCTTCACCCAATTTTCAAGCTTTTTATGTTTGTATTTTACTTGATTTTCATGTATATCGTGTAGGCTTCAAGATTTCCTACAGCCTAAGTCCTAACATTGGACAGAATCACGCAAAATTCAGAATTTTGGACATAAATTAAAAAAAAAATGAAATTTTGGTCTACCCTATAAAAGGATTTAGATATTTTTATGAGTAAAATGTCATTTTCGTCCCTAAGGTTTGGCTAGTTTTGCGACTTTCGTCCAAAGATTTGTTTTTCCGTATGTGGATCCAAAAGGTTTGAAATCTTGTCATTTTCATCCGGCTCATTAACTCCATCCATTTTTTTCCGTTGAGTCAACGGTATTTCCGTCTTTTTTTTGCTAACTTAACGAACAATTTGGTCTTTTTCACTTTATGTAAAAAGACCGAATACCCCTGAAAAAGACGGAATTGCCCTTTAAGTTAACAAAAAAACGGAAATACTCCTGACTTAACGGAGAAAAATGGATGGAGTTAACGAGCCGGATGAAAATTGCAAGATTTCAAACCATTTGGATCAAGATGCGAAAAAAACTATTGGACGAAAGTCGCAAAACTTGCCAAACCTCAGGGACGGAAATGGCAATTTTATGCATTAAAGAAACACTTTTGAGTGACTTTCAAGTTGCAACCCGTTTGACTTGTGAGAAACAAAGCATAACCCAAATCGACCCGTTCATAAATGGGTCAAAGCTTACGTCTTTACTCCTTTAATCATTTCTAAAGAGCAATCCAAATAATTTACACGATCTAAAATAATAAATAAGAATATACCCATGAAAAGATTACGCAAATCATCAAACGGTTAAACTAAACGAAATTGACTGTAAAAAAAAAAGACGTACCTCGACTTGTCCTCGTCCCGCTGCTGTGTGCAAGATAGTTGACCCATGAATATCTCTATAACCCAAAACCTTTTCATCACAACAATCACCAAGAACCTCCTTCAAAATACTCAAATTACCACCTCTTGCCAATGCATGAACCGCTCGGTTCTTCATTTCCTGCTTATAAGCAGGCGGAATTTCCCCAATATGTTCTTCGAATTCTCTGCCATTACCACACATAAACCTAGGAGACATGGCAAGATCATAAATCAACCGAAACACCTCAGTGTTCTTACCCCTCGCAGCAGCGTATAATATATCCGTCACACCATACTCCCCTTCACCGAACACCAAAAGCGGGTCTTTATGCAGCAATTCTTGAATGAAATCAAAGTCACCAGCCGATGCAGCAGTGTACAGCAGCCAGCCTCCATAACCCGACCCAATCAGCGAGTTCTTCCCCTTTTTCGCGTCACCTTCGTGTAACAGTTTTTGCACGACTGACGAACGGTTCTTTGCCACGTCATCAAACTGTTCTTCGTCATCCCAAACAACCTCGAGGCGGCGTAGACGCCTAAGTGATGATAGTTTGATCAGGTGGTTACTATCTAACCGCAGAAGCTCGCGGACTAAATCGTAGTGGCCGTTGGCGGCAGCCCAATCGATCGGGGACGCGTACCACCACTGATCTCCAGTGCTCTCCCACCGCAGAGGAAAATAAGTTGGAGGCATTGTGAAAATCAGTAGAATTCAACTGAAAATGTAGAAAAAACTAAAATAAGATAACTCACTTAAATACAAATCCTGCAATATAAGCCTGTAGATTTTACCCGTACCTAATTAACCCGCCCGACCCGATTTCACCCGACCCAACCAAACGCGTTACCAAATACCCGAAAACCGATTAAATCGTTTGGTTATCAGGGTCGGGTATCGGTTAGACCTTTAAACATAAAAAAACACAAATAACCCAAAACCCGAATACCCGAAAACCGACTGCTATTAGGGTCGGGTATCTGTCAGACCTTTAAACATCAAAAACCCGAATACCCAAAAAACGATTAAACCAACTGCTATTAGGATTAGGTATCGGTTAGACCTTTAAACATCAAAAACCCGAATAACCCAAAACCCGAATAACCGATTAAACTGAGTGCTACAAGGATCCGGTATCGGTTAGACCATTAAACATCAAGAAAACCGAAACCCGAAACCCAAAAACCAAACTTGATCAACACCCTTAAGTACAAAATCAAGAACAAGAAGAAAAGTTATGATTTTTATAATATATATTACCTCCTTAACAATAAAATAACTGAACATGTGAACTGCATAAGACTATTAAAAGAACTACAAAACGCACATCCCCCAAATTAATACAGACCCTACTGATATTAAATAGAAATTAATGAACAAATGAAGCAAGTAACAGACAGCATGTGAGGGTAACCAGTTGAAGATATTATGACAACTAATAAAGGTAACACACATCATAATTACAAATCAATCAAAAAGTAACATGATCACGGATGAACAGAAGAATCACATGAAAAAAGATTAATGTTAAAAAGGAAACGAATCAAACGATGACCTACATACCAAATTGGAAAAAAGTTAGAACCTCAATTTTGATCAAACGAGAAAAGATTGTGCCTGCATGTGTGTGGAATTGTTGTATTTGGGATCGGGGGGAAGATTCGATTGTTGAGAAGTGTGAAAGTGGAATGATTAAAGGTGGATTACCTGTTGCAGATGAAGTGTTCGACGAAATGGCTGAAAGGTGAAAAGCTGAAAAAAGAAAGTTTTGGTATGTAAAGGTCATGAGACTTGGTATTTGTTATTGTGGACTGTCGTTATCGTTGCATTGGGTGCGTTTTTAGAATTTTGATTTTATACAAGTTAATAAAGTTCTCATTTTGGATTTTTATGACATTTGATATAATATAATCTAATGATAATAATATAAATATAAATTAACAATGGTTTCACCGAATCGGCTGTTAATAATAATAATAATAATAATAATAATAATAATAATAATAATAATAATAATAATAATAATAATAATGATGATAATAATAATAATAAATAATGGTTCATAACCGTATTGTACCATTCACCGAATCGGCTGTTATCGGTCCACTGATCGACAGTTTTAAAAACGGGTGATTTTATATTGAACTACTTTATCTTTTAGCCTAAATATTAACGAAGAAATAAAATATAATATTAACGTAATAAATGAATCTAAATAAGATATTAAAGGAAAAAAAAAAGTTAAAAACAGATCCTTTTTGTAAGCTTAGCCTGCTTGACACCAAATCAATAATGAACCAGAATGGGAATTTGGTTCAATAGTATGTAACCAGACAGGTTATATAGACAATTTTCAATCCGGTTCAGTTTTAAAAACGACCCGTAAATTATAGAAAGTTCTATATCAGGAGAAAAAAAAAGGGGGGGGGGGGGTTTAGAGCATTCTCATCCAAACCATCAAAATATGTGAGGGGTAGTTTTTATATTATAAAGGGTATAAAAAATGGTTGTGAGTGGAGGAGAGAGAAAATGTTACTGTTCATCTGTATATTTGGGAGGACACTGTTCACCCAGTATAATTTTTTTAATATATATTGAAAGTGGTTGTGAGTGAAGGAGAGAGAAAAATGTAATGATAATATTATTTAATTGAAAAGGAGAGAGAAAAAGTATTTGTTTTTAGTGAAAATATATTGATATAGGAGTTGTTTTTTAGTGGAATGTATGTATAATTTGATGGATTGGATGAGAATGCTTTACTACCTCAAATGGAAAATGAATACGAAGTGTAGTTTTGTCCTTTCCAATATTCTTAGGTAAAGGGTGTGGGGGTAATGGTTGTGTGACAACCTGTATTTTCGAGGTTAGCGTCGTCTAACTTCGTAACCTTTCACTGTGTATCATTACTCTTCACGTTCCATTATACGTTGTAAATGTGTGTGTACATATGTTAAACTTGATAAACGTGATTGATAATACTTGATTGTTTATAAATGAATGGTTGTGTGTATATTAGATATTAAAAGCTTAGTGTTACCTCCAGGTCGCACAACCCTTCACGGCCGCACACTCTTGTGCTTTGTGTTGTCGGCCCAAATCTTCTAAGCCCAATCGGAGCCCAAACCCCTTTAACTAGGACACACACATGCATGTGCGGTTCCTTTTATGTTGCAAACACAAAATATTAAACCCTAACCCCTTCATAATCAATGACGACAGAACTTTGCCTTCTTGGCCCACGTGGTGGAACAAAAGGGCAAGGGAAAGAACATAAGTGATGTTCCAGTAGTGTGTGATTTCCCTGATGTCTTTCCTAAAGGGCTTCCTGGTCTTCCTCCTCCTAAATCCGTTGATTTTCGTATTGATCTCATACCTGGTGCGACTCCTTTCGCCGAGGCTCCGTACCGACTTGCACCTTCCGAGATGCAAGAGCTGTCTAGCCAACTACAAGAACTAATCGACAAGGGATTTATTCGCCCAAGTACCTCTCCGTGGGGTGCTCTTGTGCTTTTCGTCAAGAAGAAAGATGGTTCGTTTCGTATGTGTATCGACTACCGTGAACTTAACAAGCTTACCATTAAGAATCGGTATCCTCTTCCACGTATTGATGACCTATTTGACCAACTACAAGGCGCGTCCTGTTTCTCAAAAATCGATCTCCGTTCTGGTTATCATCAGCTTCGTGTACTCGAGGATGATATACCCAAAACCGCTTTTCGTACCCGTTATGGACACTACGAGTTCGTGGTCATGCCTTTTGGATTGACCAACGCACCCGCCGTGTTCATGGATCTCATGAATCGTGTGTGTAAACCATATTTGGATCGTTTTGTGATAGTCTTTATTGATGATATTCTCGTTTATTCTAAGTCTAAGGCCGATCATGCTCGTCATTTACGCTTGATGCTTGAACTTTTACGTGGTGAACGTCTGTATGCTAAATTTTCTAAGTGTGAGTTTTGGATTGATGAAGTGCAATTTCTTGGTCATGTCGTTAGTAAGCAAGGTATTCATGTCGACCCGTCTAAAATCGAAGCCGTGAAGAATTGGAGTACGCCTAAATCTGCATCCGAGATTCGCTCTTTTCTAGGATTGGCTAGTTATTACCGCCGATTCATCTCGAACTTTTCTAAGATTGCCGTTCCTCTCACTTCGTTGACACAAAAAGAGAAACCTTTTGCTTGGGGTCCCGAGCAAGAGGAATCTTTTCAGACTCTTAAGACCCTTTTGTGTAACGCTACTGTTCTAACTCTACCCGAAGGAAATGACAATTTTATGGTGTGTTGCGATGCCTCGAACCGTGGGTTAGGCTGTGTGCTCATGCAGCGGGACAAGGTTATTGCTTATGCCTCTCGCCAACTCAAAGTACATGAGAAAAACTACACTACTCATGATCTGGAGCTTGGTGCAGTCGTGTTTGCGTTAAAGATCTGGCGACACTACCTGTATGGTACAAAGTGTGTGGTTTTCACTGACCATAGGAGCCTTCAACATATCTTTGACCAAAAGGAACTGAACATGCGACAGAGACGTTGGGTGGAATTTCTTAACGACTACGACTGCGAATTTCGCTATCATCCTGGCAAGGCGAATGTAGTGGCCGACGCTCTTAGTCGTAAAACTCATGTTAAGGCTATTCGTATCTCTAGTGACCTACATACTTGTATCCGTGAAGCTCAGTACTCGTCAGCTAATGAAGGTAGTCTATTTGTTGAAGTTCTTGGTGCTAACGCGAATCAACTGGAAACTAAATCTGATGGTCTTCAATACTATCTTAATCGCGTCTGGGTGCCAGATCGCGATAATCTTCATGAGCTCATTATGAATGAGGCCCATAAATCTCGTTACTCTATCCATCCAGGTGCGGATAAGATGTACCATGATCTGCGTATGACTTATTGGTGGCCTGGTATGAAGAAGGATATTGATGTATATGTTTCTAAATGCCTTACTTGCTCGAAGGTTAAGGCCGAGCATCAGCGTCCTTCTGGACTCTTAGAACAGCCCGAAATCCCAGTTTGGAAATGGGATAGCATTGCTATGGACTTTATTACTAAACTGCCTCGTACACCATTTGGTCACGATAGTATCTGGGTGATTGTCGATCGTTTGACCAAATCAGCCCACTTTCTTCCTATTCGCGAAGATTATAAAGTGGAGAAACTTGCTCGAATCTATACTGATGAGATTATATGCCGCCATGGCATCCCTCTTGACATAATCTCTAACCGCGAAGGTCGTTTTACTTCACGTCTTTGGCAAACTTTTCAATCCGCTATGGGTTCCCATTTGAATTTTAGCACGACCTTTCATCCGCAAACGGATGGACAGACCGAGCGTACTATTCAGACCCTAGAGGATATGCTCCGTTCTTGTGTCATCGACTTTGGTGGTAACTGGGATGTACATTTACCATTGATTGAGTTCTCGTACGTATTCAAATGGCTCCTTTCGAAGCTTTGTATGGCCGCAAGTGCCGGTCTCCTCTCAGCTGGCATGAGGTTGGTGACAAGCAGTTTACTGACCCTGAAATTATTCAAGAGACAACGGATAAGATTCTTCAGATCCGTGATAACTTGATCAAGGCCAGGAGCAGACAAAAGAGCTATGCGGATAAAAGGCGCAAGCCTTTGGAATTTGATGTTGGTAATCGGGTTCTTCTCAAGGTATCTCCCTGGAAGGGAGTAGTTCGTTTTGGTAAGAAGGGAAAGCTCGCCCCTCGCTATGTGGGTCCTTTCAAGATACTCGAAAGGATCGGCAAGGTGGCGTACCGACTCGATTTGCCACAAGAATTAAACAACGTGCATCCAGTATTCCACATATCCAATCTACGTAAATGCCTAGTAGACGAGGAACTGCAGGTTCCCCTCGAAGACTTACAAATAAATGAGACGCTGCACATTGTGGAGAAACCGGTCGAAATCGTGGACCAGAATGTCAAGCGACTAAGGCGCAGCAAAATTCCCATTGTCAAGGTTCGATGGGAAGAAAAGCGGGGCGCTGAGTTCACTTGGGAACTGAAAAGCGAGATGAAGACCAAGTACCCACATTTATTTCCAGAATTTTCCTCTAAGATTTCGGGGACGAAATCTCCTAAAGGAGGGAAGACTGTAACGCCCAGCATCCCTAAACTTTAGGCCTTTGTCAAGAATGGTCCTTGGAGTTTCGCTAATGTCACTTTGGGTCCCTAAACTATGATTTATATTTGAAATGTCTAAATCTACGTTGTGAAATGCCTAATTCTATGAATTTGGAATGCCTAAATCTATGTTGGAAGGCCTAAATCTAGGTTAGAATGCCTAAATCTATGTTGGAATGTCTAAATCTATGATGGAATGTCTAAAACTATGTTGGAATGCCTAAATCTATTTGGTGCTTGACTCTTGAGACTCGTAAAACTTGATTCTTGGTTGAACGAGAAACTAGAGCCTTGTCACTGGCGGAATCTATTAAACTATGAAAACTATGGGAACTTTTGTGTTAATGATGTAGTCTAGTTATGCTTTTCCCCCAATAATACGCAACGCTTAATCTAACACGCACATCGAATCGAAGACGGGAACGCGGAAAGGATAGGATTGACCAAGTGGCAGTCCGATCGGATGACCATCCGATCGGATGGCCATTCGATCGGACCACCATCCGATCCATGCCACACCGCCTTGACTCTCCTTTCTGACACTATAAATAGGCCTGTCACATCACTTTATTCCCTGATGTGACAGCCTCACTCGAACCAGACGAACGCACTCCTACTTTTCTTCATTTCTTGACGATTTCGATACGTTTCACGCTAGACTCTTGTACAACTTTGATCTACACAACATTCTCTACATGATTCTTCTCTGAAATATCACTTTTCACCATGAAATCCCTAAGATTTGAGCTCTTGAAGGTGATGTCATCATGATGGTTTGTACAAGCTATGGTATGATGCCATCTCTGCCAAGATCTAGCTCAGATATGAGGAATTTCATGTGTTTTTATACTAAATCTTGTTAAATCTATACTTTTCAACTAAAACTTATGCTTATCTTCATCTGTTCTTAACATTTCACTTAAAAACGGTGGAATCCAGGCCTGGGCGGGCTAAAGACTTGATGATTAGTCTTGAGTCAGCGTGGACAACGGATTGTTACCGGAAAAGTTGGCCGGAGTACGGATTCCGACACGAACATCATCACCAACAGACGACTGGTCGGAGTGGGGTGATTCCCACCTGATCGGGCTGGCTGAACGTGAAGGTGTTCGCCATTGTCTCAAGACGTACCAAGTCGTTGCCGTTAACCCGAACGCTTTGAAACTTTACAAGTTTGGAAACGAGACAAGGACCATCCGATCGAGTGGTAATCCGATCGGATAGCCATTCGATCGGATAGCCATCTGATCAGATGACCCTTGCCTCCTAAACTTAAAACTATTTTGAATCAGAAACTTTGAACTTGGAAACTTGAATCTCAGTACTTGGAGCGAGCAACCATTCGATCGAATGGCCATCCGGACGGATGACCATCCGATCGGATGGCGGACCGTTCTATAGCACATTATGCCGTTCGACCAGATGACCATCCGAACGGATGGCCATCCGATCGGGTGACTAATCCTGCACGTCATTCAATCTCGTTAATCTGTCCGACACTTATCTATTGTACTCTAATCAGGCTAATACCAAACGAGCTCCCTTTGATCCAATAACAGTTGTATTGTTAAGCAGTCACTGTGAGTATACTCGATCCCCTTTTTACTTTAAAACTTTGGGGTGTAACATGTATTCTATACAAACTACAAAACTTGTGATTTTGCAAGCTAAACTCTATCCTACGTGTATGTGAAAACTTGTGCATTCTAGTATTCTATTTTGTGTTATGTGACGTTTAATCCAGGGTGTGTAGTTCCGCCTTAACAATAGTAGTGCTATAGGAGGTGATAGGAGGTGCACCTCTCCCATTATTCTTGGGGGGGGGGGTATTGTTAGGAGGATTATAGTTTACCTTGAGTCTTGGGTAAACACTAAAGCATCGGGATACTTGGGTTACCACTGCGTGGACTGCGACACCAGCACGGCTGAAACTATTTTATTACTTACATTGTGGATATGAGTTGTTTTAATTTATTATTCTATATATTCAAACTTGTATTCTCCCCAATACTTTTGTATTGATATTTTAATACATGTTGCAGAATCTGCGGGAAGGGTCATAAAGGCGAATGCCGTTACAAGGATAAGCCTTGTCCCATATGCAAGAAAACGGGACATATGGCTATATCGTGCCCGGAGAAAGTGACGGTTTGTTACAATTGTTATCGAACGGGTCACAAGAAGTCGGAATGCCCGGAACTGGTTGGAAAGAAGGATGGGCAGGAACCGAAAGGCGAAGCCCCAAAAGCAAAGGCAAGATCTTTTCAACTAACCGCTGCAGAAGCAAAGGTTGAACCTGACGTGGTCTCAGGTATATTTGCTGTAAATTCAATTCCTGCACACGTGTTATTTGATACGGGTGCGAATAAATCCTTTGTTTCATATGGATTTATTCGACATCCTTCATTTGTTCTAACAAAATTACCTGTGCCCTTAGAAGTAGAGATAGGTAATAACAAAAGCTTTATTGTTTGTGATGTATGTAAAAACTGTAAACTGAGCATTGACGACGAAGAATATTTGATAAACCTAATCCCGATGTCAATGGGAGAATTTCAAGTAGTCGTTGGGATGGATTGGCTATCTCAACACCATGCAAAGATCGTGTGTTTTCGTAAAGAGATAAAACTAACATCTCCGAGCGGGAAACACGTCACCATTTATGGCGAAAAAGGAGGCAACCCCATAGTATGCTCAATGTTGAAAGCTCACAAGCTTATGAAGCGAGGATGCAAGGCATTCATGATATACGCTAATGAGCCCGAAAAAGAATCACGAAAGATTAGAGATGTACCGGTAGTACGAGATTATGAAGATGTGTTTCCAGAGGATTTACCGGGGATACCGGCTGAACGGGAAATAGAGTTTGGGATCGAATTGATTCCGGGCGCGAAACCCGTAGCAAAAGCCCCGTACCGACTTGCACCGTCGGAATTACAAGAGTTGATGTCTCAAATCCAAGACCTGCTTGACAAGGGATTTATAAGGCCGAGTGTGTCTCCTTGGGGCGCACCGGTGTTGTTCGTAAGAAAGAAAGACGGGAGCATGCGTATGTGTATCGATTACCGGGAGTTAAACAAACTCACGGTAAAGAACCGATACCCGCTCCCGAGGATAGATGATTTATTCGACCAACTACAAGGTGCGAACTGGTTCTCAAAAATTGACCTTAGATCGGGGTATCACCAACTAAAGGTCAAAGAAGAAGATGTGCCGAAGACGGCTTTCCGCACGAGATACGGACATTACGAATTCCTCGTGATGTCATTTGGGCTAACAAACGCACCCGCGGCTTTCATGGACCTCATGAACCGGGTTTGCAAGCCAATGATGGATAAGTCGGTCATCGTGTTTATCGATGATAACTTGACCCGTTATATTAATTAAATTTAGATCATTGTAATTGGTATAGTTGTATTTTAAAATACAAGTTGTTATGAATTAAAGCGATGATATCGCTATATTGAATATTTGGTCGAAAGTTGGTTAGAACTCGTTGGTAGTTGTCAAAAAGGAAGAAATTCCGTAGACGAGCCAAATGGGTCGGATAATCAAGTAAGACATGATTAATGCTCCGGATTATGATAGGTTGATTGTTGATTTTGAATATTATATAACATATTAGAATTACGAGATTTTAATGTATCAATATCATAGAAAACTGAAATCCGAGAGTTGGGGTCTTGGTATAATGAACAAACAAAATAAAACATGGAATTCCAGGTACTACCGTAAATTACGGTAGTACCGTAATTTACGGTGGATATTATATGTTTACGGTGTGAGACTCCTGATTTACGGTGAACCAAAAATCCCCAGGACTCACCGTAAATTACGGTAATACCGTAATTTACGGTGGAACAGAAAACTTTAATTTTTTTTATTTATTTTAATTTGATGATTAGATCATATGTTAAGTCTTATGTACTAAAGTCAAAACTAATGTTTTAATGGTTTTGACCCTAGGTGATTAGATGGACCTTACGGATGGTGGTCAAGCAACGTCGAAGAACCGAACACGATTTTTGAAGCTTCCGCTATGTTTTAATCTTACTTAAACTTTGTTCTTGGGTTGTAAACAAATTCTCAAACAATTTTTGTATGTTCTAACTTAGTCGTTAGTTGACTAAGCTTTATGATACTTCTGAAACTTATGTTAAACTATTATATTTTATATAAAATTATTCCTATATTCAAGTAAAGTTTGAGGGTGTTACATTTGTGGTTGTAAGACACTAAATGTAACATGACATAAGATACGAGACAGAAGTGATGTGTCTGAAACATGGTGGATACGCCACTGGTACTTCCTATATATAAGTGTTTCAGACATGTTACCAACTTTCGTACCAAGTGCCATGCGAAACTTAGTGTTACGCAGACCGGTGATGAGAAGATGCAATCTAAAACTATGGGAAACTACTTATGCAATCTATGAGGAATTGATGTGTGTAAAATGCAACATATAAATTACATCAAATAAGGCATAAAACTAACCCTTTTTAAGTACTAATATTGGAAAAAGAGTGTTTTTGTCTTCCTTTTGTATTTTCAGGATTAAACGAGCTCAAAAACACAAAAGAAGCAAAAAGACAGCTAATTCCAACATAAATACAAGGAAAGGAACATAAGTGGACTGCCCGACCCCTCAACGGCACCTTCCCAAGCAAAATAGAGAAGGCAGAAGGCTGAACACGCCCCGTGCTCAGCCAGCACGGGGCCGGGCCCAAGAAGCAGCAGAAAAGACAAACCTATAGAAGCTTCTATTGCCCACCACGGGCCGTGCCCAGCGGACACGGGGGCGTGTCGAAAGTACAGCAGGCGCATTTATTGTAATTGCGAATTACAATTAATGAGGAGAGAGAGTGTCAGACAGGCACGGGGCCGTGCCCAGCGGACACGGGGCCGTGCCCAGCTCTCTGTTCAGCCTATAAATAGGGGTGCTTGGATTCATTTCAACTCATCCCTTGGCACACCACCTCTCTCACACTTCATCCACCACCCACCACCATCACAACACCATCATCCACCACCATCATCCATTGTCCATCGTAGAGTGTGTGAGTCGTCTCGGGATCCAAGATTGATCGTAAGAGTTCTTGACAATCAAGGCCATGTTTGCCTAAGTCTCTTACATCACTTGGTGAAGACAAAGTGTCTAGTATAATACTTTTTATTTCTAATCTTTTGCACTTTTTATTTGGTTTTGTATTAATGACTTTAATAACTAGTTACTTATGTTGAAGGTGATCTTTCCTTATCGTTTGTCCGTGGTGTCTTGGCATTATTTTACTGTCTATATAAAATAAAGGATTTTCACCATCCATATCTCCACGGTCTATATGGAGGTATGTTGGCTACCTGGTCGGGGGTTAAGGGAACGGTTTGGTAAAGGTCTTGCCATTGTTCAGCGTTTAGAGGTCCTGCAATGGACCTGGATCAAATTTAGTAGGACCTCCTTCAATGCTTCACGGTATTGGATGGCGGGGGTCCAAACTCTTTGATCCCCTCATAAGTTAACTACTATTAATACTATAACCCGGCTATTTAGGACTGTATCCCTGCTGACTCAGACTACTTAGCCGAGGGTAACGTCACCGCCAAAAGCGGGGCCTACCACAATACTGCATTAATAACTTAATTCATTATCTTCCAATAATCCACCCTTTTAGGATTGTATCCTTGCTGACTCAAACTAGTGGGGTGAGGGTAACGTCACCTTCAAAAGAGGGGCCTACTACAATAACTAAGATAATCTCTTAATTATGTGCAAAAGTGCGGAAATAATCAAAGGTTATACTAGATACGAGTCGGAACCAAGTGATTCATCTTGTCTATCTGTTTTTATTTTATTTTTATTTTTTTCAGCATTTTAGTTAGTTTTTATCTTTTCTTAGTTTAAAACATTTTTCTAAACTTTTTGTTTTGATTAGACGTTGAGGATAAACCGGTACTAAAAGCTCTTGTGTCCTTGGACGACCTCGGTATCTTACCAACGCTATACTACGCTCACGATGGGTGCACTTGCCCATATGTGTGTTTAGTGTTAGTAAAATATCGTGTTTTATAAATTTAAAACTTGGCTAAAATAAGTGTTAAAAAGGGCTTAAAATATACACCTAATATATATAACACTTCACACGCATCAAGTTTTTGGCGCCGTTGCCGGGGATACAAGAATTTTAAGAAAGTTAGGAATCAACGGCCTAATCATTTTTATTTTTCTTTTTTATTTTTTTTAGGATTTTTCTTAGTTTTTCAGCTTCTGCAGAGCTCAGCACGGGCCGTGCCCGCTGAACACGCCCCCGTGCTAAATCATTGGAACTGGCAATCCTGTTTTACGTCAGACAGTAAGCTAAACACGGGGCCGTGCTCACCCAACACGCCCCCGTGCCCAAGATTCACTTACTGAAAACAGAACCGTTAGATCCCGGCGGTTGGTAATTTCTGACATAAACATGAGTGATAGTAATTGTTTTTACTTTCGGCACTCTTATGGTACGTGGTGTCAATTATGTGGTGGCAAACATGAAGAAGTAAAATGCTACTTTCTAAATTATAGGCCCCACTACATGGACCCACCGACTTCTTACAACCTTAAGAGGGGCGAAAGTAAAAATAAGCACTATTTCTCCCTCGAATGCGCCCAGCCAGATATTCTAAGGGAAATGCTCCTTGATGAGTTATTTCAACTAGAAAAGCTAATTCTGAATTGGTTAAAAGAGCTTAGGAAGGATTTTATTGATCCACCCCAAGACGATGACCATGACGAAATGCTAGAACCGCATTCCGACAACCTCGTTGCTTCCGAAAATACCTTCGTACCTAACAAAGACTTGGACGATAGTCGTCCCTGTGTCGATTGTGCCGTGAAGGACTCTCCATCGACTTCGTTCGGTGCATACATAGACCTGAGTGATTCGGCATACACCTTCTTTAACGAGAGCCCGGGAAAGGGTTGGACTTGTCCACCTAGAATGAAAATAGGAATTACCCTCACCGACAACCTCTTGCGTTCTCGCCTTAGTCTAGGACAATTAAGGTATCTTAGGCACTTTGGGGTTGTTCCAACCAGTAAGGAACCATCCGATGTCGACGAGATCCTTAGAAGTAACGAAACTTCATAAGACAGCCTCCAGACACGGGGACGTGTCCAGGTCAACACGCCCCCGTGCTCACCTAAAAGATCTAACAGTGGGACTGGAGGGCTGTCTCCGAGAAGTAAACCTCTTGCACCAGAGGTTAAACCTTCTCGCCTCCCCGCCTTTGGTGCCTATAATAACCCAAAGGACGTGGAACGTGGTGCCCGAAGTCATCATTCCGGCCGAATGGTACGCCATGCACCAAGAGCCTCCGCAAAGAGTGGTGCAAGGAGTCCCAGTGAATGTTCCTCCTCAGCTACCAGTTACTGAGGAAAATGAAGCTACATTCTTCCTTCCTAGGGAGATCGAAGAATGGCTTTAAATAACGTTTAGGGAAGAAATCCTTCGGCTAAGAGTCCTACTATATCGGGAAACTATTCTCGAAATTTTCTTAAAATAGTAGAACTCTTGATGAAAACCTCGTGTACCTCCTGACCTATTTAGTTAAGTTTTAGTTTTATCTTAAATTAGGATTATGTAAGGTTTCTCTATGATTGCAATGAAATGATGGTTTTTAAAGTTTGGATGGTTTTTAATGAATAAAACACACTCATGGTGGTAAGGGATGAAAAGGGGAACGAGAAAAATGAACTCATGCACAAGAACAAGGCAACCCGACAATTCTCTCCATTTCAGAAGGTTCAACACGGGCCGTGCCCAACCAACACGGCCCCGTGCTGAACCACCTGCAGAAAACGCCCAGTTCAGGTAACTGGACACGGGCCGTGTTCACTCAACACGCCCCCGCGTCCAGACTTCTGCTTCTCTTGTTTTAATTTTGTTACTGGCACTTGAACACGGGGCCGTGCCCGGACAACACGGGGCCGTGTTCAGCGCCCAGTAACAGAAAATTTTTGCTTTTTACACCATTTTACACATCTAATCAACTTAAAAATTTATTTTTGGGACACATTGAGGACAATGTGTAATTTAAGTGTGGGGGGGATGCTAAAACCTTGAATTTTGCAAGTCCTAAATACAAGCCTTACACAAAACTCTATTGGAACCGCTAATCACCCCAAATTTTTTTTCAAAAATTTCATTTTTCTTACTTGTCTAGGTTTAACTCGGGAAATTCAAGTTCTCAAAAAGGTTATATTTTTACAAATTTACAACCGATAGCGTAGTGATAAAAAGAACCAACATAAGAAAATTATGAAAAGGCATGACAAACTTAGTTAAAATTTGATTATATATACTTGATCACATAAAAACCCATTCCCACAAAAGTGAGTTTTGAGCCTTTATTGAGCATACAATTACATATCATTAGACTAAATGCTCATTTTTCGTTTCTTGTGTGAATAGCCGCTTGGTTCTTACAACTCTAGAACTTGCCATGACGATACATTCCCGGTCCTTATCAACTTAAACCCGAGTAAGTAAATGATGGAGGCATTAGGACTAACCCTTTTTATTTCTACACCATTATTTTTCTTTTTCTTTTACCACCTACCCAAAAATCCCCCTAGTTAGCCCCTTTGAGCCTAAACCTATTCATTTCATCACCCAAACCAAAAACCCTTTTTCCCACCAAAACCTTTTTTATTTTTTAACCCTTTGTTTTAGTAACAAGTTCGATTCTTTTTCGTATGATCATATAAAAAAAAATGTGTTGATGATGAAGCAAAAAGAAAATAAACAAACAAGTTCATCAAAAATAACTTTGTTTGAATAAAAGCTTCATCAAAATAAAAAGTTACAAAAATAGAAAGTCTTACGAAAACCGACACTTGTTACGCTTTTCGCCCTTTTTCTACTAACCACTAACCACTATCCCAACCACCTACCTTTAACCCAAGCCTAACCCTTAACCCACAAAGTCCTCTTGATATTTACAAAGGTATAAAAGTTAAAAAGGAGGAGGATTGATTGCTTGGCAAGCATATGGTAGGAATAAGTTCCATGCCGCTCTCGAGTGATTCACTAAAAATACACCTTCGGCCGAGTGTGAGTGATTTCTCCCGTGAGGTATGTGAACTTGTATATAGATGGAATTTTAAAAAGGCATGTTATGCCCAAATAAGTAATTTCTCCTATGAAACGTTCTAAATAAATCATTACGAATAGGATTGTAAATAGATAAAAATAAAACCCAAAAAGATCTTGGATATCCCGACACTCTACGACAAGCCCAAAACCTTCTCTTCTACCTATTCCATTTGGGAGTGTAAGCCACATATTGAAGAGTTTTGCTTGAGGACAAGCAAAAGTTCAAGTGTGGGGGTATTTGATGTGTGTAAAATGCAACATATAAATTACATCAAATAAGGCATAAAACTAACCCTTTTTAAGTACTAATATTGGAAAAAGAGTGTTTTTGTCTTCCTTTTGTATTTTCAGGATTAAATGAGCTCAAAAACACAAAAGAAGCAAAAAGACAGCTAATTCCAACATAAATACAAGGAAAGGAACATAAGTGGACTGCCCGACCCCCTCAACGGCACCTTCCCAAGCAAAATAGAGAAGGCAGAAGGCTGAACACGCCCCGTGCTCAGCCAGCACGGGGCCGTGCCCAAGAAGCAGCAGAAAAGACAAACCTATAGAAGCTTCTATTGCCCACCACGGGCCGTGCCCAGCGGACACGGGGGCGTGTCGAAAGTACAGCAGGCGCATTTATTGTAATTGCGAATTACAATTAATGAGGAGAGAGAGTGTCAGACAGGCACGGGGCCGTGCCCAGCGGACACGGGGCCGTGCCCAGCTCTCTGTTCAGCCTATAAATAGGGGTGCTTGGATTCATTTCAACTCATCCCTTGGCACACCACCTCTCTCACACTTCATCCACCACCCACCACCATCACAACACCATCATCCACCACCATCATCCATTGTCCATCGTAGAGTGTGTGAGTCGTCTCGGGATCCAAGATTGATCGTAAGAGTTCTTGACAATCAAGGCCATGTTTGCCTAAGTCTCTTACATCACTTGGTGAAGACAAAGTGTCTAGTATAATACTTTTTATTTCTAATCTTTTGCACTTTTTATTTGGTTTTGTATTAATGACTTTAATAACTAGTTACTTATGTTGAAGGTGATCTTTCCTTATCGTTTGTCCGTGGTGTCTTGGCATTATTTTACTGTCTATATAAAATAAAGGATTTTCACCATTCATATCTCCACGGTCTATATGGAGGTATGTTGGCTACCTGGTCGGGGGTTAAGGGAACGGTTTGGTAAAGGTCTTGCCATTGTTCAGCGTTTAGAGGTCCTGCAATGGACCTGGATCAAATTTAGTAGGACCTCCTTCAATGCTTCACGGTATTGGATGGCGGGGGTCCAAACTCTTTGATCCCCTCATAAGTTAACTACTATTAATACTATAACCCGACTATTTAGGACTGTATCCCTGCTGACTCAGACTACTTAGCCGAGGGTAACGTCACCGCCAAAAGCGGGGCCTACCACAATACTGCATTAATAACTTAATTCATTATCTTCCAATAATCCACCCTTTTAGGATTGTATCCTTGCTGACTCAAACTAGTGGGGTGAGGGTAACGTCACCTTCAAAAGAGGGGCCTACTACAATAACTAAGATAATCTCTTAATTATGTGCAAAAGTGCGGAAATAATCAAAGGTTATACTAGATACGAGTCGGAACCAAGTGATTCATCTTGTCTATCTGTTTTTATTTTATTTTTATTTTTTTCAGCATTTTAGTTAGTTTTTATCTTTTCTTAGTTTAAAACATTTTTCTAAACTTTTTGTTTTGATTAGACGTTGAGGATAAACCGGTACTAAAAGCTCTTGTGTCATTGGACGACCTCGGTATCTTACCAACGCTATACTACGCTCACGATGAGTGCACTTGCCCATATGTGTGTTTAGTGTTAGTAAAATATCATGTTTTATAAATTTAAAACTTGGCTAAAATAAGTGTTAAAAAGGGCTTAAAATATACACCTAATATATATAACACTTCACACGCATCAGGAATCTATGTGGAACCTATGTGTAAACTATGCATATTCTAGCGTAATCTATGTGTAATCTATGAATATGTGGATTTGAGGGACAAAATAACGAAACGTAGCCTAGCGCCGAAGACGAGGCGGAGGTGGCATGTCCGAAGCATGGTGGATACGCTGCTGGTACTTCCTATATATAAGTGTTTCTGGCGTGTTGCCAAACCTTCGTACCACGCGCTAAGGGAAATTCGTAGTTTTGTGGACTCGGTTTAAGGTTGTTGAATCTACGGGGTAAATCTATGTTGACAAATCTACTTATGATTTTGGTTAAACTATGTGGTCGAATCTACTTGATTAATCTATTATGTGAAGTGATGGAATCTAATGTTGTGGTTAACGAAGCATGACACCGATGACGAGACGGACGTGGCATGATTGAAGCATGGTGGATACGCCGCTAGTACTTCCTATATATAAGTGCTTCCGTCATGTTGCTGAACTTTCGTAGAACGTGCTATGCAGGATTTCGTTGATTGAGGATTGTCTATGGTAATCTATGTGAACCTATTGGAATTTATGGTAATCTATGTGAATCTATTGGAATCTATTGGAGTCTATGGTAGTCTATGTAAACTATGATCTATGGTAATCTATGTGAATCTATTGAAACCTATGATATTCTATGTGAATCTATGGTAATGATAATGAGTGTATTTAGGTGACACGTAACATGACATCGAGTACGAGGCGAAAACAGTATGCCCGAAGCGTGGTGGATACGCCGCTGGTACTTCCTATATATAAGCGCTTTTGACATGTTGCCAAACTTCGTACAACGTGCCATGCGAAGGTCGTGGGTTGCGATGTTGAGTCTATTGGAAATCTATATGAAACTAGTCGAATCTTGAGTCTAAATCTATCGTGAGTGAATCTATGTGGTGAGGATTGTGAATCTAAAACTTATACGATTCTTTTCACTAGATGTCTTCCCGTAAGATGTCTGATACTCTCAAGAGATCCAGGGAAAAGTCTCAGAAGAAGATGATGTCCTTCATGGCTGACCAGATTGCTCGAGTCATGCCAAAGATCTTCTCTGAGATCCAAGGATCAAGCACTCCTCCATCTTCTGCTGATTCTAAGACAGAGAAGGAAAAGCCTACTAAGTTCAACTACAAACATTTCATCTCCTGCAATCCTTAGCCTTTTACGGGCAGCGATGGGGTGACTGCTATGCTCAAGTGGTTTGACAGCATCGAGGTTACCTTTATCAACAGCGAGTGCCCTGATCATCTAAAGACTAGGAGTGCGACTGGAATGTTTCAAGGCAGAGCGTTGGAGTGGTGGACGAATGAGAGAAACATCCGTTCAAATGAAGAGGCCTATGCTCTTCCATGGGCCGAGGTGCGAGAACTAATGATGCTCGAGTTCTGTCCTCCCCATGAGCAATTGAAGCTTGAAGAAGAGTTCTGGCACTTGAAGCAGATTGGTGATGATAATCTGGCTTATACCACTCGATTCAAGCAGCTCAGCTTGATCGTTCCTCACTAGGTTTCTACTCCTAAGCGAATGATAACCAAGTACATCAATGGTCTACCTCCTGCTATGCGTGATTCTATCGAAGCAGCTCAACTGGGAACTATTGAGGAAGTCTACCGTCTTGCAGCAAGTCTTAACAACAATCGCATTCGTGATAAGCAATTTGGAAACTCTGCTCCCCCGAAGTCTGCACATCAAGTTACCCAACAGCCAAGTGGCAGCAAGAACAAGAAGAGAAAGTCTCAGGGTTCAGGATGCAATGCTATTGTTCCTCCTGCTAACACTGCTGCTAAGCCTGCTACTACTCCTACGGTTCAGAACCATGCTGCCCCAGAAGTCAAGAAGCAGTACATTGGATCTTACCCCAAGTGTACGACTTGTAACTATCATCATCCTGTTGCCTCTGCATGTCGTTTGTGCACTAACTGCAACCGCTACGGTCACAGGACTCCTTATTGTCGACAAGCCAACCCTGCTCAACCAGCTCAGCAAGCCCCAGCTCAGGCAGCCCTACCAGCTCCTCCGCAGAATCCTAAGCCGATCAATGCTGTTCGTGCATGATACAAGTGTGGAGATACTAATCATCTTCGTAATCAGTGTCCGCAGCTGAACCAGGACCAACAGCCAGCCGCTCGCGGACGAGCGTTCAACCTCAATGCTAACCAGGCTCGTAATGACAATGATGTCGTTAATGGTACGTTTCTTGTGAATAACCTTTACGCTTCGATTCTATTTAATACTGGTGCCGAGAGAAGCTTTGTGTCCATTGAATTCGAGTCTTTGTTAAACTGTACACGCTCTATGTTACCTAAGTCGTTTTCGGTGGAGAATGCCGATGGAAAGTCTATTTTAGTTGATTCTATCCTCAGTGGTTGTTCTTTGACTCTTAACGACCACGTGTTCACTATTGATCTAATACCCATGCAATTGGGTAGTTTTGATGTCATTATCAGCATGGACTGGTTGCGTAAGAACCATGCCGAGATTGCTTGTCACGAGAAGTTTGTTCGTCTACCTTTACCGTCCGGTGATGTTTTGCATGTTTATGGAGACCGACCTTCACGAGGACTGAAACTGATGTCATGCACTCAGGCGAGCAGATGCTTACGTAAACAGAAATTTGCCTTCTTGGCCCACGTGGTGGAACAAAAGGGCAAGGGAAAGAACATAAGTGACGTTCCAGTAGTGTGTGATTTTCCTGATGTCTTTCCTGAAGAGCTTCCTGGTCTTCCTCCTCCTAGATCCGTTGATTTTCGTATTGGTCTCATACCTGGTGCGACTCCTGTCGCCGAGGCTCCGTACCGACTTGCACCTTCCGAGATGCAAGAGCTGTCTAGCCAACTACAAGAACTAATCGACAAGGGATTTATTCGCCCAAGTACCTCTCCGTGGGGTGCTCCTGTGCTTTTCTTCAAGAAGAAAGATGGTTCGTTTCGTATGTGTATCGACTACCGTGAACTTAACAAGCTTACCATTAAGAATCGTTATCCTCTTCCACGTATTGATGACCTATTTAACCAACTACAAGGCGTGTCCTGTTTCTCAAAAATCGATCTCCGTTCTGGTTATCATCAGCTTCGTGTACTCGAGGATGATGTACCCAAAACCGCTTTTCGTACCCGTTATGGACACTACAAGTTTGTGGTCATGCCTTTTGGATTGACCAACGCACCAGCCGTGTTCATGGATCTCATGAACCGTGTGTGTAAACCATATTTGGATCGTTTTGTGATAGCCTTTATTGATGATATTCTCGTTTATTCTAAGTCTAAGGCCGATCATGCTCGCCATTTACGCTTGATGCTTGAACTTTTACGTGGTGAACGTCTGTATGCTAAATTTTCTAAGTGTGAGTTTTGGATTGATGACGTGCAATTTCTTGGTCATGTCGTTAGTAAGCAAGGTATTCATGTCGACCCGTCTAAAATCGAAGCCGTGAAGAATTGGAGTACGCCTAAATCTGCATCTGAGATTCGCTCTTTTCGAGGATTGGCTAGTTATTACCGCCGATTCATCTCGGACTTTTCTAAGATTGCCGTTCCTCTCACTTCGTTGACACAAAAAGAGAAACCTTTTGCTTGGGGTCCCGAGCAAGAGGAATCTTTTCAGACTCTTAAGACCCTTTTGTGTAACGCTCCTGTTCTAACTCTACCAGAAGGAAATGACGACTTTGTGGTGTATTGCGATGCCTCGAGCCGTAGGTTGGGCTGTGTGCTCATGCAGCGGGACAAGGTTATTGCTTATGCCTCTCGCCAACTCAAAGTACATGAGAAAAACTACACTACTCACGATCTGGAGCTTGGTGCAGTCGTGTTTGCGTTAAAGATCTGGCGACACTACCTGTATGGTACAAAGTGTGTGGTTTTCACTGACCATAGGAGCCTTCAACATATCTTTGACCAAAAGGAACTGAACATGCGACATAGACGTTGGGTGGAATTGCTTAACGACTACGACTGCGAAATTCGCTATCATCCTGGCAAGGCGAATGTAGTGGCCGACGCTCTTAGTCGTGAAACTCATGTTAAGGCTATTCGTATCTCTAGTGACCTGCATACTTGTATCCGTGAAGCTCAGTACTCGTCAGCTAATGAAGGTAGTCTATTTGTTGAAGTTCTTGGTGCTAACGCGAATCAACTGGAAACTAAATCTGATGGTCTTCAATACTATCTCAATCACGTCTGGGTGCCAGATCACGATAATCTTCGTGAGCTCATTATGAATGAGGCCCATAAATCTCGTTACTCTATCCATCCAGGTGCGGATAAGATGTACCATGATCTGCGTACGACTTATTGGTGGCCTGGTATGAAGAAGGATATTGTTGTCTATGTTTCTAAATGCCTTACTTGCTCGAAGGTTAAGGCCGAGCATCAGTGTCCTTCTGGATTCTTAGAACAGCCCGAAATCCCAGTTTGGAAATGGGATAGCATTGCTATGGACTTTATTACTAAACTGCCTCGTACACCGTTTGGAAACTTTACAAGTTTGGAAACGAGACAAGGACCACCCGATCGAGTAGTAATCCGATCGGATAGCCATTCGATCGGATAGCCATCTGATCAGATGACCCTTGCCTCCTAAACTTAAAACTATTTTGAATCAGAAACTTTGAACTTGGAAACTTGAATCTCAGTACTTGGAGCGAGCAACCATTCGATCGAATGGCCATCCGGACGGATGACCATCCGATCAGATGGCGGACCGTTCTATAGCACATTATGTCGTTCGACCGGATGACCATCCGAACGGATGGCCATCCGATCGGGTGACTAATCCTGCACGTCATTCAATCTCGTTAATCTGTCCGACACTTATCTATTGTACTCTAATCAGGCTAATACCAAACGAGCTCCCTTTGATCCAATAACAGTTGTACTGTTAAGCAGTCACTGTGAGTATACTCAATCCCCTTTTTACTTTAAAACTTTGGGGTGTAACATGTATTCTATACAAACTACAAAACTTGTGATTTTGCAAGCTAAACTCTATCCTACGTGTATGTGAAAACTTGTGCATTCTAGTATTCTATTTTGTGTTATGTGACGTTTAATCCAGGGTGTGTAGTTCCGCCTTAACAATAGTAGTGCTATAGGAGGTGCACCTCTCCCATTATTCTCGGGGGGGGGGGGGTATTGTTAGGAGGATTCTAGTTTACCTTGAGTCTTGGGTAAACACAAAAGCATCGGGATACTTGGGTTACCACTGCGTGGACTGCGACACCAGCACGGCTGAAACTATTTTATTACTTACATTGTGGATATGAGTTGTTTTAATTTATTATTCTATATATTCAAACTTGTATTCTCCCCAATACTTTTGTATTGATATTTTAATACATGTTGCAGGCTAATAGGTTGCTTCGGAACACATGGAAATCAAGCAAGGAGATGCCTAGAAACGTCGCCTAGTTAATTTAGTCTTTTGAACAATTTGAACAATGTCTGTTATGATTGATACTTGTTATTTTGGTTAATGGTTGTTTTAGACAATTATTATGAAATAAATTTAATGTCTATCGACGGCCGCACACTTTTAAATGGTACACACATGATGCACAACGTACAACTTTTTAAATGCATGACCGCACACTATTATGAGGCCGCACTCTCTCATGTGTGCCGCACACTCAGATTGGACCGCACACGTGAGTTGGGTCGTACCTATGTTGGGCCGCACACTCACACTCACACCTTTGGGCTTTTTGTTGTGGATCCATGTATGACCCAACATGATTTACGTGTTACGTGATATTTTACTTGAAAGCTACTTGCTAGATACATGTAGAAATAATGTGAATTATTTGTGCACAATCTTAATAACAATGGTAACCATAATAGGACGTGGTTGATCATACTAGCTCAAGTAATTTAATCTGCCGAGCTAAGCAAATATGAGTTCACACATTTACTAAAAGCATGTATTCCCGGTGGTTGGGAACGAACCTCACTTTCCCTGGTTTGGGATTGCCTAGTATTCCTGGTTTGGAATACTGTTAAATGCTATTTATATTTCATGTCTATAGCGGATTAAACGAACTCTATCTGAAAGTCCCCACACATTATACCAATTAATCGTCGGGGCCTGGCGAACGGGATATTAAAAAAAAGGTAGATGCACGGTACCCCTGACCGCGGAAGTGATCCCACTTCCCAAGCTAGCGACCCAACAACGCTGCCTGGCAGTGAATACCCTACCAACCTGAGGGGAACGAAGAGCCTGGGGTTACCAGGTTTTGAACCCGTGACCTCAAGGGCCCTCGGGCCGTTTTAAACGGGTGTCGGTGGCCACTGAGCCAAGACCCAGTGGTTGGCGAACGGGATATTAGTTGATAGCGCTATTAGGTTTGATAAACCTCACACCGTGCCGAGTAGGACTAGCGTGAACTTTTATGCCTGGGCAACCGGTCAATGATGATAGACATTGACCTGGGGCACAAACAACTACAACAGTCAAGTTTCGGTACCACACAGTTTAGTAGCTTAACGATGGGATAACTCCCCATGACATGTTTTATAAACTAAGTAATTTAACAGCCTGTTTTTGGAAACAACACTGAAAAACTGTGAACTCGCCAACTTTATGTTGACACACTTGTGCATGCTTTGCAGGTCGTTAGGTACAGCGCGGGAGCTTGCATTGGAGGAGTGTCATTGTGATAGAACTACTATTGGGCTTTTATGAAACAATTATTATTGTAAACTATTGTTTGGGATTTAAACATGTTGCTTCCGCTGATAAACTTAGACATTGTTTTTGAACTTTGAATACTTGGTCACTAATCGTATTTTAATTAATTATTTTAATTAATTATTCAATATGATCGGTGACATGATCCTGGTCAGTCACACGCATCGCGGTAATACTCCGCATGTGGAATTTGAGGGTGTGACAGGTTGGACATGATTCGTCACGTAGGAACATGAATGGAAGGCTATACTACCCCCTTGTCTGATCCACCATGGTTTGCATGGATTAAACCATGACAACCATGGTCCACCTTTCTATTTTTCAAGAAATCATTTCTTTTTTCTTTAGACAAAGATAAATAAAAATAAACAAGGGGATAGTGGTTTGGGTTATGACCACACCCTTAGGGTAATGGTTTTAGATGGTAGATTAGAGGTAGGTGAAATGACACTAATGTAGAAGGTCATGGTGGTCATAACCATACCCTATACTACAAGTAGTTTTACTACAAATAGTTTTACATTTTGCCGATTAAGCATTAAAAGATTATCTAGATTTGCTTCTTGTTTCCTTTTTATTGGAAAAAACGTTCTTAATACCATATAATATTCTATTGGCCGAAGACATACGTTGTTGACAACCAATTTTATCGACCATCCATTGAAACTTTCATATTTTATTTCATTGAGTTTAAATCGTAGTTACATGTTTGTCTTACATAGATAATCATGTTTACAATTTTTTTGAAAAACATAATATTCAATCAACCAAATCTAAATTTTTTACATGTATACCTGTGAATCATAACTCTATAAGTGATAAGTCATCCACTTGGGTAAAAAAAGTTCAGTTTACAACTTGAAATGAGTTTCGCGGTTCAGTTTACAATTAAGGTGTGAATTGAAAGAGTAAACCGACCCAGCCGATATGAATCTAACAATTATAATTCACATGAGTAGTCGAATTATAATATGTAAAGATTATTAATTCCTTCACTTTTTTCTTGGTCTTCTTCTTCCAAGCTTTCAAAGATCTTAAACCAAACCGTTTTGCTATTTTGACAAGCCAACCCAACCACTTTGGTTTAGTTTTTTTTTTTTGTCAAAACCGACTAAACCGAATTGGGGTCTTCCCTAATTACACAACCTTAAGTCGTTCATCATGTCATAACACATCACGACATACCATAAAAAAAGTTTTCTCCGCAATATAGCAAGTTCTGTCTCACAACACTAAATACCTGTTCTTTTATTTTTTTATGTAATTTTTTTGATTTATAACTTACTACTTTATGTACATCTTAAAACAAAAAGAGTATGTACTTCGAGAAAAAAAATAGATAAAAGGATAAAGATAGAGTAAAAGATATTTCGAAAAAAGAAAATTTATAGATAAATGAATATATTAATAATGTAAGAAGATGTTTTATATCGTGTGTGATATACACACACACATTATATGCATTAATACATACACATATATATATTTGCACTTGGTGTTTAGAGAGGTCACAGTCTATGGTAGAGACAAGTGAAGCTGTGATGGACCACGCTCACAAACTCTTATCTAAGTATCACCATGTGATATCCAGCTATATTTTTAGTACCACTTTTTTATTCACACACACGCTTCAAATCTCTAATATAATTTTTTAACTAAGATTTCATAAAGGATAATACAAAATCTATATAAATTAGTTAAATTGTACTGTATATCAGATCGAATCACTATAAATCAGAGGAAGTTTAGCGACGAATGAATCCGTTGGTTATCCGGTGAAGACGGCAGAGATAGTAATAGTTAGTGAAGGTATGTGAAGTGAGGTATCCGGATGTGGGTAGAGACATCACCGACTAATTTTACAGACGGATTATCGATGAATAGTTTACATATGGATGTTACCTAAGTAAGAGGTGGGTCCTCGGGTAGGGTGGTGATTATCGTGCGCATCGGTGAAAGCCATTTATCTAGTAGTGAATGTTATAAATATTGAATCATGTTAATAATTCAAAATATATAAAAAAAACCTTTTATATAGGTTTCATATTTCCTAATATTAACAATTTTTTTTATTAGAAGGATAGATAAGATTAGATATTATAATTTAAGATTATGGTGATGGGTGTTTGATTTGGAAGATGTAGCTTTCATGTATATCTTGCTTTTGGCAACAATAATTCATGTCATAATGTCATTCCCTATTAGTTTCTTCAGAATTATCAAACTCTTTTTCCTCCACTATGAAATAGTACTTGTAAAGCTACCTTTTTCACATGGTCTTAAACTCAAAAAGAAAGGCATGTCATGTTTCTCTCTATCCCCCCCATCCTAACTAGTAACGTTCATCTCAATATTCCTTTATTCATTAACATATATTTTAAATGGAGCAAACCTTTTTCTTTAAAGAAATTGACACATTGCTTGTTATGGTAAATTGATAATTGAAGTTGTTAGTAGTGATTTGATTATAAAAGTTATTATATATAGAGTTAACTTCCATTTTGCTCCCTGTGATTTGGTCATTTTAACGGTTTTACCTCGATAGTTTAAAAATAGCCATTTTCCTCCCTGATTTTTCTAACTTATCATTATTTTGCTCCCCACCTCTAACTCCATCCAAAAAATCCATTAACTAGAAGGGTATTTTAGTAATTTTATAGATAAAAGCAACGGCATGTAAGTCTTTTCACCTAAATAACCCTATAACTTGTTTATTTAAATGTATATAAGTAATTCTTTTCTGATCCTCCATCTTTCCAACCATTCTTTCTACCGGCCACCACCATCCATAACCATCCACCACCACCTGCAACTACCACCTGTCGACCACAACTATCGCGACTTTTAACTAAACGTTTTAATTGAGTTAGAGTCAAGGTGTAAACTACCGAAATACCCCTACTTTTAATTGAATGTTTTAATTGAGATAGAGCCAGGGAGCAAGCTAACGACAAACTTGAAAGATCAAGGAGGAAAATGACCGTTTTTAAACTATTGGAGCAAAACGAAAGTTAACTCTTATATATATTTGTATAAAAGTTATTATATATAATTTAATAACATAACAAGGAAACAAATTTTTGGGTCTTAGGGTTGGGGAAGAAACATAATAGAGTATAGTTTTTTGAATTGAATAAACTAGGGGTTTTCGAGTGTTCGCACGTTGCGCGACGTTAGATGTTAGTTTCAGTTATTTACGCCGACCGACAAAAGACCATAACAAAATAAATCATAATAGGGGTGATCGTTAGGAAATAAAGGGTATTACCTAGGACATCCTGTGAAATACTGTAATCAACTTGGTGCTGGTCCATGATGTTAATTACTAAGTTGCATTTACTTATCATGCTGCTCCTAATGGATGCAGCCAACAAAAAATGGTATGTCCATGCATACATGTTAAGTGTCATCAACATACAACCACCATTTTCATGTTTTACAAGGTTGGTGTATTACGTTGTTTGTAAGCAGTCAACATATTTAGTGCAAAAAGAATCAGTTGACCACGTGTTGCCCTTGACTGCTGTCCCGCTTAGGTTTCTTGTTGTATTAGCAGCTAGAATGCATCATGCCTTCATCTACAAAAGGAGTTAGCTGTTAACTGCCATCCCACCAGTGGTTCTTTTTATTGGTGGACAAAAGATCAAACTACTGTTAACTGGGTCTTAGTTGGTGAGGCTGCGTTTCCCAGGCCTTTTCAATGTTGGATCTGAGTCTGCAGGCGAAAGTGTGTTTAATGTGAGTATACGTGGTGTGTGTATGTGTAAATATTTTGGCTGGCTTGGCTTACCATCGAATTCCAGTTGACGTTTCGCTCCAGTTGCGGTGCTTCCTTTTTGACCTGGCGTGGTTGGAGCGGGTGTCTTTGTTGCATCAGCGACACTGGAGGAGGTTGCCTCAGTGTTTTCTACAGCTGGATATGAAGCTTTGTTGACGATGCATTTCAGTGTGCGCATCCTCTTGTCGTGTTGCAATTGAATGCTCATCAATGCTTCTTTGGCCATGAGTGAGTACAGGGTATTGATGGGGTCTTCTTTTTCGGCTAATTCTTCACATGTCATTCCTAATAGTTGCCTGCCAGCGTGGTCGAAAATTACTGCCTGGATTCTTTCGGTGTTGTCAGATAGTGTAGCTATAATTCGGTACATGTATACATATGTGTTAGTGTGTTCAAATATAATAGTTTGGAGAAAGGGCTTAAATGGTGTGTTGCTTACATGGTGTTTGCTTTCTCTTGCATGCCATCTCTTGTACAGAACCATTGGGTGTCGACTTGTAGTATTGACTGATTACATTTAGGACATGCTGTGTATGACCATCCCTTGGTAGTTTGAATTTCTGTAATTTCAGCTTTGATATTGAATGTCCTCCCCTATAGTTAAATCTGCTTTAAAATTTGCTCTGGTGAATTGTTGTTTGTAGATTTTATACGTACCTTTATCTCGGTGGTCTGAAGCTGGAGTAGATCAGCTATTGGTACATATTTATCGGGCACGATTTGTAGTGCTGGATGATGTGGTTCCTGGTTTTGCCACCTATGTCAAAAGAAGTTGTTATTAGTGGAAAAACTTTTGTGATTGTGAAGATGTTATATGGTAGCGTTACATTTCTTTCAATAGCTCGGCTTCCAAATGATGAGGGTTCAGGAAGACATAAGTTGCGTTAGTTGACTGTAGTTGAAGACCTGTTTCAGTGAATACAACATGTATCAGCAGATTATGTGTTCATTTTATTTCCCTGGCCAGTTAAGTTTTATTGTAAAGAGAACCGAGTTATACCTTGTAGCAACATTCATTTGCATACTCAGCAAATGACACATAAAACAAATTACAAATTCAGGTATTGCCAAATAAAAGCAACACAACAAACTACACCTAAATAAAACAGTTAAAAAACTTATACGAGATCCACATAACACACATTGGATATCTTTCTGAGCTATAATTCAGCTAAAAACAGAGCTAAAGTAAGTTAAGTGCTGGGTCTAGCTTGCGGGTCACTAAAGCTGAGCTGGACCAGGTTTCTTTCTTGCTAGTGTCCAATTCAAAGGAAATAAAAATTTGTTTATTTTGAAAATAGAACTTTCGTCATTTTTAACTCGTGTGGGTCAGATAAATTGTTAACCGTGGGTAAAAATTTGTTTTCGTTGTTTAAGAGCAGATGAAAACATTACCGTTTTGGTCATTAGCTTTCAAACTGGTAAATGCTACAATTGCTGGTGAGGCGGCTGTCTCGATGTTTCGGCGATTGAATCGATGGGTTGAGGTTGCTATCTCCTTCCAAAGAGCGACGCTCATGTCTTGGTTGCTGTTTTTTTTTTCATGGTTGTCACAGAAGAAGTTAGCTAGATAGGCGTTTGATGAAGGATTTTAATAATAGTTAACTTAATAATATTGCAGTCTAAACCACTTATGTGCTTGTGCATAGACAACTTAAATAACCAGAAAAATGGCTCTATATTAGTTAAAAACTCGGTTAGGTGGGGCTGCCTGATGTAGCATGTAGCACATTTTAGAAGATTGAAATACTAAGTGCCTTATTTCAGTAAATGTAGAAGTGATAGTAATCTTCTCATATAACTAAAACCTTCCATTTTTCCAGTGATTGTACCTGATGTCTCGAAGTGTGAGCACTACATACGGTCTTCCTTTTTTACTTGTCTTGTCTTCTAACTTGAGATAGATTCCGATGAAATCTACAAAGTACATGTACCAGATGGAAAATATTTTTTTCTAAAAGTGTTAAAAGTATATTAGTATCCATACCAACGATTCCTCTCTCCTTTTTGGCTTGAATTTCCATTTTTCTTCTGGTGGCAAAGTCGAAGTATTGCGTGGGCAATACTTGAGTATCAGCAATTGGTGTGAATACAGACGCTGATCCTAATCTGATCATCGCAGGATGCGTGATCACTGCAGTAAAGTCATCAACATCCACGCAAGCGTAACGGCTTATTTCGTAGCATCCTTGTATTTGCAGCCTTGAACGCACATTGGTGCAGTCGTTTTCCTTTGTGACAGCTTGAATTCCAAGTCCCTATGCACAGGTTGTGGTAAGCGTACAAAATTGTTGGTTAATACTTATATGATGTTACTATTCTTATTCATGCTGGTTTTAATATATAATTGTTACCTCTTGATCTACCAGTAGGAAGTGCAGCTCATTATCCCTGTAATCTGGCACCCATGAACGCAATACTCGTACATGGATTGTCGGCGCGGATTTAGAAGGCCTTAGCTAAAAAACTCCGGGGTGTTCCATGATAAGGCACCTGCATCACATGTTGAAGAAGACAAACAGTTGTGAGTAATAACAAACATGGTTGTTAGGTGAATCTGAAACGGACCTATTATATACGTGTTAATATAAAATAATAATAGAAATAGTAGACCTGGGAGTTGTCAATTTCTGCAAGGAAATCTTTGTAAACTATATTTAATGTTGTATCGCTAGAAGTATTATTATCATCTGTTATTAAAATTTTCAATGAACATGGAGACGTAGCTCTTGAAAGAGCGACGTATAGTTGACCATGACCAAAAACTGGACCAGGTAAGTATAAACCTACTTTTTTAAGTGATTGACCTTGACTTTTGTTAATAGTCATAGCATAACAAAGTTTAACGGGAAATTGGCATCGTGTAAACACAAATGGGAGACCTTTTGAATTTTCGACAAAACAAATTCTTGGTATATAAACCCTATGACCGATTGAGGTTCCTGTTGTAATCCTAGCTTCAATTACACGTGGTAGCAGTTGCGACACTAAAAGACGGGTACCGTTACACAAACCATTCTTTTGATCTATATTTCGCATCAACATTATTGGGCAATTTTTTTTAGTTGTAAACAATGATCAGGAATACCGTTAAATGAAAGCATGTTTAAATATTCAATCGGGTACATTGCATCTGTTTCTTCTCCGTTTTTAGAATGTGGAACCATAGAATCTGTACTATAGTATGTGACACACTCTGCAGGCGTAAAGGCTTGCACAATATTATTGATTTCTTGAACCGTATCATTCTTAGGGCATATTATTGCTCGTTCCGCAATCAAAGCAGGTGTCGGACAAGTGAGCAATTCAGTATTGTAGATGAATTTGATCAATTGTTGCAAGTTATTGTCGCCCTCTTGTAGCAAGTACTGACTTGGAATTTTTATCTGGCGTACATCTTTATTTTGTCCTTCTATTAACACGCCTTCATGACCATCTTCGACTTGTAGAAGCCAAGAGGAAAACTCTTGAACTTCCTGATTTCCTACCTCATTAGATGCCGATGTTGCAAGACGCATGTTCTGGGAAAGCTTGCAAACAGTCAAGTGTTTCCATATATACGACCGTGGTAAACACGAATCAATAATTTTAGCTCTGGTGCACTTCGGTTTTACAGGTAATGTTTGCCTAAAGTCTCCTCCTAATAGTACTGATTTGCTGCCGAATAATTGTGATGTATTGCACGTAAGATCTTGCAGTGTTTTATCCAATGACTCAAAACACCGGCGATCACTCATTGGCGCCTCGTCCCAAATTATAAGGCTAGTTTCCAGCTACAATTCACAGAGGTTAGTATTTTTCTTTATGTTGCAAACAGAATCATTCGTAAGCTCAAGTGGAATTTTAAATCTTGAATGAGCTGTCCTGCCACCGGGGAGCAACAGTGAGGCAATACCGGAGGCAGCGACCGCAAGAACAACACGACCGGTAGATCTCAAAGCATCGATTAATGTTTTCCACAAATACGTTTTTCCTGTTCCACCGTGACCGTATTCAAAAAGTAGAATTTGTGAAGAACATACAACAGAACTCATAACTAAGTTGTAAATATGCAGTTGTTCATGATGTAGCCTTGAATGAAGCAAGTTGTGTTCTTCTTGTAGCGCACGCCTGTCATAGTTTTTCTCTTCCAATAGAAGGCTATTTTGCAAAGCTGATATAATAGTAGGATCCAATGCA
The DNA here is from genome assembly GCA_030545235.1 of Helianthus tuberosus. Lineage (NCBI taxonomy): Eukaryota > Viridiplantae > Streptophyta > Magnoliopsida > Asterales > Asteraceae > Helianthus > Helianthus tuberosus. Next base: position 38,588,930 of record CM060436.1, read on the forward strand.
GGAAGACCGAAATCAGTAACTGATTGAGGGCTGGAATTTGAGTTCAGTAACACTTGTATTTCAAACAATACGTATTGTTGAAGGTCATCAGTGTTGACAAAAGACGAAGAACTGGAACAGGGTTGTTGCAAACGATAGTTTATGTCATCAGACATGCACCTCCAGTTTTGCTCCCATAGTTTCGCCGGGTTTGACACATCACAATACATCAACAAATACATGAAAAGAGATCTAAGTTCGGGACCAGACGCCCACTCCGCTGCCTCACTAATAGTGGTCTCCCATTCTTTTTCATCTCCAATAAGACCTAATTTCTCACACGCTTCCCGATAAGTTGGCATAACAGTACCAGACACTTTACGAATATCTTCAAATGAACAACATCCACTTTGATAGGTAAGTAAAATTCTAAGGTAAAAAAGCTCTCCGCAAGAAGGGTGCACATACGCAAGCCTTCCAACTGTAGGAGTGCGCCTAGATTTGCGAGCAACCCACATCTTTTTCGTAAGATCCCATCTAAACTTTGACAGGTAATCTATGTAACGAAGATTTAATCCACCTACTGACGATGTACTTCCACCCAACATTTCAGAAGTATTACTTGAAAGCCATTCTGTCAGTGTTGTTTTGCCTGTGTTAGGATTGTTCGTGATGTCATTCAAGCGTTGGGATTGCTTGAATGTTAAATTTTGTTTACCTTCTAAATGGACAGCCAAAACTTGAACAGGCGGGTTTCTGTGATGTATCGGGAACGCTAGTATTCTCCATGTAGCTTCATGAGGACAAATGAATCGAGCATCCATGAAATTTTGTATTTCATCTACCACCGGTACTTCATTGATGACTTCATTTGATGACGTATCTCTGTCAGAAGTCAATGCAAAACGGATTCGATCAGCTCCCTTAGCTATGTATTTGAACAAATACTTGATAAGCATACTCCATCCGCAGTACTCAATGTTAATATGAGCGTCGAAATATAGGAGTAGGTTTCGATTATATGGAACGACATAACCATTGTCAAAGGGAATGTCATTTTTCAAGAAAGGTTCACAGTTGGAAGCCCTCATATAATGAACATACCCAGCAGATTCAAATCGAGTGATGGTTTCATATGGCTTCGGGAAGTTCTTTGTGCACACGCCATCCTCCATACAAGGTGAGGTCATTCTTGCCATACCGCATGGACCATGCAACATAGACTCAGCGACAATTCTATAAAGCATAGGATCAGCATCACGATCAGGAAGTTCGGCGGATATATAGCGGTTAACATCTGCAGGCGTGTGCACGGTGTATGCATCTGAGACCCAGAGCAATGTATGACAATGGGGAAGGCCCCTCTTTTGAAACTCGATGGTGTAAAGATCTAAAAACAACAATATCAATAATTAGAAACATAATAAAAATGTGGTATTGGAAAACAAATTGGAAAATTGTTAGTGCATACGTCTGTCGACTTCGTCTTGTATCGAGTATTATGTCTAGATTAGATAAACGAATGCACAACAGTGATTAAATTAGGGTTTGATTATGTTTTAGAAGGTAATTTCGTTTGAAGGTGGTTTGGACATGTTCAAACGAAATCACTACATGTAATTTCGTTTGAACAGATCTTGTGTCACCCTCAAACGAAATAGCTAGATCTATAAATAAGGTTGTGCATGTCTCATTTGTAAGAGAATCTGATTTGTGTACCGAAGTGCTGCCGATCTGTCTACTGCATGTAATCGTTGTCAAATCAATATACAAGATGTTTAAAGTGATATTCAAGCTGTTTCATAGTCTATACGTCTGTTTCCGCCTTTCGTATAGTCAAGAACTCTTCTGATTGACTCATTTAGGTCACGATTCGATCCTACAAGTGGTATCAGAGCTCAGGACGAGGAGTTCATACCAAATTCAGCTTGATTTTACCGGATTCTCTCACTTCTACACCTTCTTTCAAAATTGAACAAGTTTCCACGGTTAAAAACGTCTGATTTTCACATATCATGTGCGTAATGTTGTGTTAACAAACCCTAGAAAGTTTCAGAATCAAATTCGACCATTTGCCTGATCAATTGGACAAAAATCAGATCGAAAGTATGATGTCATGGTGATTTCGTTTGAGATGTTCTTGATAATTTCGTTTGAGAGTGGACAGTGTACCTGATTTCGTTTGAGGATACCTGCTGATTTCGTTTGAAAACGATATCTCATTTGAATATACTTGGTGATTTCGTTTGAGATGGCATCATATGACTGATTTCGTTTGAAAGAACATAGTTTCTGATTTCATTTGAAAGTTGCATAGATAATTTCGTTTGAAGCTTGAAAGGTGGATAATTTCGTTTGAAGTTTGGATTGTGATTTTGTTTGAAGGGTACTTGAAGTTGAGATTTCGTTTGAAATTGTTTAGTGCGTGATTTCGTTTCAAGGACAATTTCATTTGAAAGTGATTCTAGTTAAGTGTTGATTCCGTTTGACAATATACTTAGTGTGATCCTTGGGTTTGTGAAACAAATTTCTGAAAAATGGCTGAGGAATTCTACAATGCATTTGCCACACCAGTTGCTCCCGTTACTGCTGCTGAGACTTTATACAGTGAGAATGAAACCGGAACTCATCAAAAACTGCCAAAGCTCATGTACATTGAAGATTTTCAAGGGTGGAAAATCGATTCGAGAACTGGGTGCAAGCTTACAAATTTGATGCATGGTGTTCATTGTTGAAAGATTATGAAAAAACAAAGAATGAACGTGGGATTGTAAAAGCTATTTGTGACTATTCAGAGGGTGATAAATTGAAATTTACAAGTGAGAAAATGATGATCAGTATTCTTCAACAAGCGATTAAAGAAGATATATTTGTTTTGCTCCAACATAATGGTACGGCTAAATCTATTTGGGAAGCGTTGATTCAAAAATTCAAAGGAAGCGCAGATATGATCAAAAACAAAAAAGCATTATTGAAAAAATCGTTTGATATGTTTACAGCTTTCAACCATGAAACAACAAAGCAGACAATTGATAGATATTGTCATCTGGTATTAGAAATGGGAAGATTTAAAATTGAGAAAGATGATGATGAGTGGGTTGATAAGTTAGCTGAAGCACTACCACAGCATAAGTGGGGAACTTATTTGATGATTGTGAAACACATGAGGAAGTCTGAGAGTATGAATTTGGCACAGTTCATTCAGAAAATTGAAGAGCAGGAGCTGGATATTCAGAAAACTGCTATAATGACGAATCCAAATGCCAAACAAGATGTTAGTTTGTATTATCGAGGAAACAAGTTTGAGGCTAACCCCAGTCCTAGCCCGAAGATCCAAACTGGTTTTAGTGCTGATGGTTCTTCCAGCCCAAATGTTAGCACAACAACTCAAAGTGGTGGTTATTCTTCATCATTTTCAAGTTTTGATCCAAACAGCACAACATCAAGTCCTCAACAACAGAATTCAACAAATCTTCAATGCAATGTGACTTTGAACATTCAGAATGGTCAGAATTTGTCTCCAGAAATAGCCAAGCAACACATGGCATCACTCGTTGCTATGTTGGAATCTTATGAAGGTTTGATTGCTGGCAAGATTGGAAATCCAATGCTTACAAAAGAAGATTATGACCAAATTGATGCAGAGGAACTTGAATTGATGGATGTAAAGTGGTGTTTGGCCAGTGCTTGTAGGATAGCAAAAAAGTTTCAACAAATTACTGGTAGAGATGAATTTCGAGGCTTGGCTACTTCTCCGTTAGGTTTTGACAAGTCAAAAGTTACTTGTTTCCGTTGTAAAGGAAATGGTCACTTTAAACGAGAGTGTAAAAACCAAGAAGCAACTGGAAGTCAAGATAAGAACAATTATTATCAGAAATCAATTTTTCATCAGATTGAGCAACAACCATCTTCGTCTCATGCCATTGACAATGTAAAGAAGAAAGCTTTAATCATTCATCAAGATGATGAAAAAGTTACAGAGGGTTTTAGTTGGGACAAATACATACCTGGTTCAGCTCTTGTTGCCCGAGTTCTGGAAGATGAAGCTAGTCAGAAAAGAATCCTGATTTTTCCAGATCTTGGAAATGATGTGGATACCGATGATGAGGAAGAACATCTCAACAAAGCTAGAAAAGGCTTAGATCCTGACAATTTTAATTTCTTCTTTGCAGATAAAATGGAGATGCTGAATCAGAAAAAGATTGCTAGATTGAGGAGAGAGTTGGAAGCAGCAAGAATGCTCGCTGATGAAAACGCAAAGACTGAAGCTGGAGAAGCAAATGTTGAACCAGCAACTGAGAAAGTAGTAGAGAAAATCGTTGAAGTGGAGAAAGTGGTGGAGAAAATTGTTGAAATTGAAAAAATAGTTGAAGTTGAAAAACTGGTTGAAGTTGAAAAAATTGTTGAAATAGAAAAAAATTGTTGAAGTTGAGAAACTCGTTGAAGTTGAAAAGACTGTCGAGGTTGAAAAGATAGTTGAAAAAATGGTTGAAGTTGAAAAACCATGCTTGAAGTGTTCAGAATCTTGCAAAGTTTGTGAGGAGAAAGATAAGAAGATTGCTGATTTGGAGAAGATAAAAGAAGATTTACTGTCTGATGTGAAGTATGTAAAGGAGTCATATGATGTTCTGATCAAAACAGTTGATAGTCTGAAAAGAACGAATTCAGAAATCGAAAATGCAATGGAAAAAATGAGTGCAACATTAATGACAAAGCAGAGCGTCATCAATGAGTATATCGAAGATTGTGCTAAGTTGAAACAGGAAGTGGAACTTGAGAAGATTGAGAGTGAAAGGATTAAACGATTACTATTGAGTTACACTACTTGTGATTATTTGATTGATCGTGTTTATCCTACTGTTGCAGGTCTGGAAGCATTCATGGAGAAAAAGACTGAAGATACTGATACTGGTAAGAAACCAAGTGTCAAGTATAACAGATGTCCGCCCCCGATCCATGAAAGTTATTCTCCCAAGAATCCTAACGAGGAGTGTCTAAAAAAGGCAGTCAACATCAAGTTAAAGTCTGAAATCATTGATGAATTACCAGACAATATTGATGTTACATTCACAGCGTCTGACACTGATCATGAGTCTGAGTTATTAAAGAAAGTGGTCGATCAGGTGTTGGATACGGATGAAGAGTCAAAACCGGAGTCTAAGTCTGAAAGTTCGAGTTCGTCAGAAAAGAGTCCGAGTTCACCGGTTAAAAGGGTTTACAATAAAGAATTCCTGTTATCAAAATCTAATTTGAATGATGGATCAATCAAAATGGCTTATACTTTGAATGGTTCAGACAAATTATGTTCTGATGAGGAATTTCCAATAAGAAGTGTCAAAACTGAAATGATCAAACAGGTTTTCAAATTAACAGAAATTAATATTTCTGAAATAAAAGATTTAAATTTTGCTGAAAAACCTAAAAAGTACACTTCAAGAGTTCAACAGAGATTGAACAAGAAAAAGGGTTACAGTTATGGTTATCGTTATCGAAAGAAACCAAACCACAACGGTAATTTCAAAAACAAGGTCTTGGTTTTAGTTCTTCAGAAAATTATAAAAATGAGAAAAATTATAAACCAAAAACAAAAAAAATTTCAGGAGGAAGCTCAGAAGATGAGCAGAAGAAACCGTTCTGGAAACAATCCAACCAAGAGTTTCTTGCTGAGGTAAAGAGAAATGTGAAGAAATTTGCTCAAAGAATTGACAGAAGAACTTGCTTTAAGTGCCAAAAAATTGGACATATTGCTTGGAATTGCCAACAGTCCAACAACACAAAACAGGAAGTTACTTCTAACTCAAAACTGAAAGAAAAACTTGTCTTTGAGAAGAAACAATCAACTGAGAAATCGAAAGTGTTTGAAAATTCAACTTCCGAAGAAGGTGAAAGTTCAAAACGTTTTTACAAAAGAAGAGTTGATTTAAACAAACAAAAATGGGTAGTAAAATCTGAAAGAAGTTCTGACAATGAATCTGATTCCATAAAATCGGAGGAGTCATGTGTTGAGAAAAAGGTTGAGAATTCCGTTCCTGAGGTGAACGATGAAAATTTTCCTAAATTGTCAAAGGAAAATTTGAAGTTGAAGGTTGGTAAAACTAAGATTTCAGGTCAATTCTTTGCTGGTAACAAAGAATTTGATGCTGAAAAAGTGTTTATTGGAAAAGTTAAACATATTTTTGGGAAGATGGTTGATGGAAAGGTTAAAAGTGCAAAAGATTTTTATAAATCAAAATGCTGGTGGGATAGATGTGTACCAAAATCACCCAAGGCTGGTCAGGCTTGGGTGACACCATTTTTAAACTAAAAACCTGACTTGCCGGAGCTCCCAGGTTGGTAAGAGTGGAGCAGGAATCGGCATCATTCTTCAAATGGGTTGGTTGGTAAATCTACAGGTGATATCTTTATATTGTTATATTTTGATTTACAAATGAGATGGTTGATGAGTGAACCTGCAAGTGGTTGAATAGGTTTTCATCTTCAAATGGTTAATCAAGGTCATTAAGTTGAACTTGATTGGACCATACTTACAAGTGGTAGTTTGGAGAACAAAATGATGAGTTTATCCCCTAACCTACAAGTGGTGTGAAAATCAACAAAACTTATTTTCCGGAAAAACCATTTGATTAAAACAAACTTAAGTGTTTTGAAATCACAATGGGAAAATAGTTTGTTGTGAGGGGGAGTTCTGATTGTTTATGCCAAGTGGATGGCGAATTGAAGCGATTTGATATCGGTTGTCACTTTACCTTGTACAGTTTGTTTTCAAATTTCCTAAAATGTGTTTGCATTTTAGGGGGAGTAAAAATTTCAGAAAATCCAAAAACATTTGAAAATTTGAAAAAGCCAAAAACATGATAAAATTCTATAATGAGTTTTGATGTATAAAAGAGGAAATGATAGTACATCAGTAGACGATCACATCATGCTAAAGAATTGGAAAGAAATATGTGATAAACGGTCTCACTGATGATGTGCCAGTAGGTTTTTGCACATTTAGTAGATTGTGACGAGATATAAACCTAAATTCAAACTTGCTTATATCGTGGGTAACATCTCTCGGATATATGGGTAACCCCCGAAATCTTGTTTGAAGGACCCCTCTTTCTGAGATACTAGGTCTTTATGCTTAGTGATATCTGGGGTATTATCCCAGGACTTCTGATAATGCGGAAGCAATGGCCTAGTCCCCGGAGAATACTTTACTGCTTGCTTGAAAAATAGCGCCGCCCTCAGCAAAAATGATAAAACAATAAAATTGATAATCATTGCTGTTGTAAAAAAGATCCTCTAAAGGGGACCCACCAAAAGTCGAGCCGTCATCTCTCTGCTGAACGGAAGTTCTGACCTGAGCTCTCACGGTTTCGCAATTAACCCCTTACAGATATCATCTAGTTATACTCACCTGTAAGACTGAATATTAGGATCTGGATACGGGAGTATATTCTGAGGTGGGACACGTGAATAAGTTTAAGTCTCTTAAAACATTAATCTCGTATCTCGAAACAGTTGAACTTTGTGTGAAAATTTAAATGGATCAGTATACTGACAATCTAAGTGAATCGTTTAGAACTTAAAATGTTTAAAGCTTAACGGTGTTGTTGATTTGTCTCATAAACTGATATGATCCTCTTACACAAACTCACAAAAATATTGTATGTAAATATTTCTTTACTGCATTTCATTTCTGTTTTGTAAAAATCCAAAAAGATTTTCAGTGTGTTTTAGCATAAATTTTGAAAAATCCAAAAAGATTTTTGACAACTGATATTGAAGAGCTGATTTTCAAAATTCCGAGTGCTGAACATGATGAACAGGTTTGGGAGAATGTGATTGAAAAGTTTTTAAGTGAAAAAGAGTCTATTGAAAGAAAATTGTTCTGAAAATGAATGATGTTTTTACAAGTGGTAATCAAAGATTAAATTTGTTATATCTTATCTTTTATGAAACTTATGTTTTGGGTAGAGAATATGCAGGTGAGTCAGGTTACGATACCTGAACCTGTGAAAGCCAGACTACGATCCCAGCACAAGTTGAGGGGGAGTCTGTTAGAGAAAGAGAGTCTGAAGATGCAAGAGCTAGGAGTTTGATCCTGAAAGTTTAGTTGAAAAAAGTTAGAGTGAAGGAAGCCCGAAGACTGATAAAGACTGAAGATGCGAAGACTCGACACTTAAGACTCGTCAACATCCGAGGGGGAGTCTGTTAGTGCATACGTCTGTCGACTTCGTCTTGTATCGAGTATTATGTCTAGATTAGATAAACAAATGCACAACAGTGATTAAATTAGGGTTTGATTATGTTTTAGAAGGTAATTTCGTTTGAAGGTGGTTTGGACATGTTCAAACGAAATCACTACATGTAATTTCGTTTGAACAGATCTTGTGTCACCCTCAAACGAAATAGCTAGATCTATAAATAGGGTTGTGCATGTCTCATTTGTAAGAGAATCTGATTTGTGTACCGAAGTGCTGCCGGTCTGTCTACTGCATGTAACCGTTGTCAAATCAATATACAAGACGTTTAAAGTGATATTCAAGCTGTTTCATAGTCTATACGTCTGTTTCCGCCTTTCGTATAGTCAAGAACTCTTCTGATTGACTCATTTAGGTCACGATTCGATCCTACAAAAATGCCTTAAACGGGAGTGTACCAGCTATTACATCACCAAAGGGTTTAGCATTCCTTAAGTACTTAATGAAAGATCGAACCTTCAACTGAAAAACTCTAGCGATTATATCTGGTCTGTCCTGAGCGCTGGACGCACCAACACGTTGGATTTCTTTATTTATTTCTAGCCAGCGTACGTTACAGGTAAAGGTGATAAAATATTGCGGATTTCCATACACTCGGCATATCGCAAGCGCATCTTGGTAATGCTTGTACATGTACCGTGCGCCGCCCGTAAAAGATGCTGGTAAGATAACACGTTTACCAACATTTCGCGCATCAACGTCATCTCGAGAAACTGCATCTTGGACTCCATCTAAAAACTCACAACGAAACTCATCTTAGTTTGTCCTTATATATTCCGAGCGACAGTGCTCGACGCATATGTAAGCGTCAACTAAATACTGCTGAAAAAGTCTACCAGACCTCAACAGATGTGTGTAAGTGTCTCTGCGATCATGAATTTGGTAGCTATAATACATTATCGGAGTCAAATTACGTTCTTCGACAGACAAAGCATCATCATTCGTTGTTGTTACATCAAGCATGTGTAACTCAGGCGACCAACCTTTATCGCCAGTTGGAAATAGAATTGGGTATTGTAAAGGCATGTACGACGAATGCAACTTGCTTACCCTTTGTGGCGTGTTTTCTCTACTTTTTACAACGATATCATAGTCTGCAGCACCCATGTTACCTTCGCGTATGATTGCACCAAGCATATGAGGAGCTGGAGCATCATAGCAACGATCCGCGACACGACTAAACAACTTTATAACAAAGTTTAGGACAGAGGACTGCAAACAGATTTCTCTTGCAGACTTAAACAACTTTACATAACCATTAACATCAGAAAGCATCAAACTCAAAGCGCTAACAACTTCGGGATTCAACTGCCCGCTTCCATTGTTGGTAAAGAACCGCAAACGATTTTCTACCTCATTTTCACTATCGAATATGTACATTTGCAAGAATCGAGGTTTATCACCAGGAGGTGGACATAAAGAACCAAGCCAATGCGAGACTTGACCTGCAACTTTGAATACGTACGGTCCACCTCCAATGCTTATATCTTCATCAATGGTCGCGCCAAATGAAGTCATGGAGAACATAGCATTGTAAGCACGAATGTTTGACATGAAGTGCGAATCCGCATACAACAACTTTAGTAAGTCAGGGGGCTAAATTGGGTATGGAAGGACAACTCTACCACCCTTGCAACACTTGTTGTATTTTGGCCCTAAAATCACTGGAGACGAAACCAGCCTTTCATCGTACCAAAACAATGCTTGACAATGCTCACATACTTCCGTACAACTCCCCAAATCTAGATACTCAACCGGTATTGAACGGTCCAATTGTTGCACACTAACAGGCTGGAACACATTCGAATGGCCAGGAACTGCTCTCTGAACCCTCGAACGCGCGATTGCGGCGCGCTTGGTTTAAAAAAGCGCGAAGCGCTCCGAAGCGCTTTGGTTCCAAAAGCTTTAAGTGAAGCTTCAAGCGCGAAGCGAGAGCTTCACGTATACGAAGCGTTCAAAATTAAAAAAAAAAAAAATATTGTACACATCAATATGACCTATTCTACTTGTTAATCAATAACAAACACAAAATCATGATTAAAAAACACACTTAACACATAAAAAAACATAGTTAAAACATAAATTAAAGTCGAAACACACTTAAAACATAAACATAAAACATAAATTAAAGTCGAAACACACTTAAAACATAAACATAGAAATAGTCTTTAATCAATAATCATCATAATCAAGTACGTATTCATCTCCATCAACATCACTCAATCCAATATCTTCTTCAAGCTCATCTTCATCGTATAGAGCTTGTTTTCCCTTGTCCCTTGATGTACTAGCACCGTTGCCTCTTCCTCTAGTAGATGATCTCGTTAAATGAACATGCTCATGTACACCCGAAGCTCTACCCACTTCACTCCATGTCAAATCCTCACCTTCAAACACCAAATCTCTGTCATGTTCTTCATCTTCCATTGTCCCCATCAACCACTCGTTGCATTCATCAATTTCTTCCAAAGTAATTGGGTCGGCAGTTCCCTCCATTTTATGTCGGCGATGCATAGCACGATTAAATTTTACATACACCATGTCATTCAATCGAGATTATGCCAATCGATTTCTCTTTTTTGTATGAAGGTGTTAACTTTCCATAAAATTGAACAACCCTTAACTTTCCATTCTTTCTTGTGCTCGTTAATTAAAAGGTCAACTTCTTTTACTTCGTCTTTAAGAAAAGGAACCCTCAACTCATACATGGTTGGTGGTTTCATTCCAGGACCAAATTGTCCTATGGCCTCAACAGCTTTGCGAAAGCTATCATAGTTAGCTGCATTGAAAGGCAAGCCCGCATCATAAAACCATCTTGCCACCTCTTTGCATGCCTTATTCCTCAGCTCCTTGCGACAAACCGCATTGATGTTTTTTTGTTTCTCACTTTGAATCGTACCATAAAACATATTCATAACACCTTTCACTCTTGGTTTTTTAGCTTGACTTGCCTTACCACTATCGGTCACTTCTTCATCTTCTTCCTCCTCATCAAGATCATACACATCAGCATGAATCTTTGAGTTCATAACACTTTCTACCTTAGACATCTCTTTTTTCTGCATGAAATCTCTCATCTCCTCTCGTACATGCTCCGGGCACTTTGTACACTTAACAACACACTTAAAACCTCCCACCAAATGTTGTTTCAGACGATAAACCCCCCCCCCCCCTTACACATTTTCCCGCAAAAATTACAAGTAATATTTGCTCGTACCTTGGGATCTTGGGTACCATACTTTCTACTCGGGTCACCAGATGAGCAGGACTTTTCCGAGGCAGCAGTAGTGCTGTTTGATCCTGAGGCCATTATGATTTCTAAACAGAAATCAAGTTGCAGGAGAGAGAATAGAAGGAAAAAGAAGAAGAAAGCGGCTGGAATGTTAAAAAGACAGCGGCTGCTGATATTAGCTGATATTAGGGTAATGAAACAGGCCTCATTTAACCCTATTTAAAGACTGTTGGGCTTAAAAAAAGGCCCAAATGTGATCTGTTGGGCTGAAGCGTCGCTTCACACCTTCATCGCTTCAGCGCTTAAAGCTCGCTTCACGTAATGTAACGCTTCAGACCAAAAAAAGCGATTTCTCCAGCGCTTCAGCGCTTCACGCTTAAAGCTCGCTTTAAGCGTGCTTTTTTAAACACGGGCGGCGCGATAAGCGGTTTGCCTGTGAGTGGTACTTCCCGCTGGGAAAGAGGCGTCGGATGATGTAGGAACGTCATCAGTAGAAGAGGCACGACGCCTACGCTTCAAACGCGGATGCTAAAAAGAAAACAAACATCACGGCGCAAAAGGAAAATTTGAAAACAAACACACCTAGTATCGTAAATTTAACAGCCATTTCCTACTATTAAATTTACTTTAAATCTTACAGATCACAAATAAACAACCATATAAACACAAAACACACATTTCATGCATGACGATCAACAAACCTAAACAACTAATTGGTACTCGATGAAGAATCCTAAAAGAAAACACACATGTACAACACAGCCAAAAAAAGACAGACTATTGATTTGCCCTTAATTTATGGAAATTTTATGTTTTTGGGGATTTTACAGGTACAAGCTGTGTTGTTGCTATTGGGTAGGTATGAAAAGCATTTCAAAAGTTTCTCAGCCAGTTACTTTATTTTGTTAGATAACGTTCATTATTTTCTTAACCAACTGTACAATTATTGAAGCATGTTTTTGTTATTGTATCCATTTAACAAAAATTCAAATTGTATAAAAGTTTTCCCGTGACAACCGAGTAAGCTAACACATCAAGATAATATACATAAATAGCGTTAAAAGATATGCAATAACAATATTATTTTACTATTTGAAAGTAAATTTTAGAATTTTTTAGATTAACAGTCATATTTATTTAAAAAATGTCATGATACTGCCCTAATGATACAGTTATTTTCACTTTCATAATATAGCTAGCTAAAACGTATTCATATTTATCTAAAACTCTTTTTCTTGGGTCTTTAAGCATTAATGCATGATTATTCGTGGCTAGGGCAGGTGACACTAAAAATCAGTCACCTTGATTTAGGCTATGATTACTAATGTTATCTAACAATCTAACATTACCCCTAAAGCACTTTTAAATATAGTAAAACAATAGATACAAAGTAGTGCAAGTGAAGTAATGCTAATGCTACTCTCTCACCTCTTGAAAAAATAGCATTTGTGTGAAGTTCTTAAAACAGTAAATGAAAAAGATGAATGTTAAATTCTCCTAATATGCATTTTGGTTAGTGGTTTTTGGTTTGCACCGAAAACCCCTTAATTTAGAAGTTTTATTGGATTGGAAAGATATTATCGATGATGAAATCATTAAAAGTTGAAGAAAATCAACAAAAAATTACCGGGTAGCAGTACCGAATTTCCCGAACTAAAAGGTTTTCAAAATCAATTTGATACCGACTTTTGGCGTTCTCTATACCAAACGGCACCACCGTCAAAGCCACCGCCACCGTGATTGTGCTAGCGCTACCATACCACCGCCTCTACTCTGTTGGCGAAGGTGTTTTTCGTATTCATACCTACATCACCTAGGTAATGATGTTATTTATCGGAACATCGATCAGCAACGGCGTTTTCCGTCGTCGTAAATCGTGATGACCACCTTATAACAAAGTTGGATACAATAGAGGGAAATCCTTCCAGATTTATTAGGCTGCCAACACTAAAACCAAGACCGCAGTCGACAACAAAAGGCAGGGGAGGAGAGTATTTGTGCAGAGGCGTATTTTAGAAAGCGTATAAAACAACAAAACTTTAGTGGCAAAAACGAAAATTGGAGAAAGTTTGTTTTGCTATGATCTGGTAACTGAACACTGAAAATAATCCCAGCATGTGTTTTGTTTTCATGTTGATTATTAAAATTAAAATAAATGTCCAGAAGCTCTAAATTGGGTGTTAATCTTTCAGCATACGACATAACACAACAGAAACGACATATACTAAAAGAAAGAAAAGAATGTACCTGCATAAGAGAAGAAGAGATAAAGAAAGAAAAGAATGTACCTGCATAAGAGAAGAAGAGACACACACGGAAATCTTGAAACACCAACACCTGCACATCAATTTAAGCACAATAAACCACAAAACCCCCAAATCGACAAGAATAACTTCACAATAAACCACAAAACCCCCAAATCGACAAGAATAACTTCAGATTAAAAACAACAAACACCCAATGGCACCATACGAAATGAAAAATTAACCAACCTGAGAAGATGAGAAGTAGATTAGCAAAAGAACTGGAAGAAGATACAATGCAATCAAACACTGGTATAACTAAATCAAACATTTTTCCATGCAATTAGACACCTGGCCTCAGTTGAAGGTACAAGGGACACGTGTGAAGCACTAAAAAACCTGTGGGCGGTAAAAAAAAGTAGGGTTTGACAAAAGAGGGTCGAACCCGGGAGAAAGACAAGCTGAAACACAAACACAACCACTTTACCACACAAAGAAATATGCTCTGATTGGAAAAGAATCTTATATAAAGACCTAAAAACCGGAAAAAGGAAAAAAAGGAACAAATAAGATGCCACCATATGTCTAAGAATACTGTTCCCAATTGTAGAGATTTAAGATATATATAATGTTATGTTATTTTGAACTATTCAAGAAACTAGGACTTTGATGTGGTTGTGATGGAATACTAAGGAAAAAGAGAAGATATAGAGATAGAGCTGCAAATAGAATGTTGTACTTGTATAACCAACTACCATATAAATAAGGTATCATCGTGCTAATATAGTTAGTATACAAGGTAAACAAGTATGATGGTGAACAAAATTTTGAGTGTTCTAGAGGAGGGCCTCCACACTAATACGACCCTACACCGTGTAAATACAATCCGGTTTTTTCAGAGTGTACTATACTATGGAAAGTGATCGACTCTCTATCCATAAGTGAAGATGATTAAAGACCTCCTTTGTTCCATTTTCAAGTGATTGGTTTGTTGGTGATATAAGTATCAACAATCCATTTTAGTTTAATTTGTGGATGATTTAAGTATTAACACGTTTGCTCAATGCTATTACGATTTATGACACCTTGGTAGTGCACGATTAGGAGCTCTTTGGTAGGGTCAAAATATATATATCCATCCTATTTTTTAATGAGATTGTATTTAGTAGTGTACAAATTAAAATAGACTATATATACATGCATATATATGTGTGTAATTCTTAAAACCTTATTGTTTATAAAATACGTCTTCCCTTCACTAAAATCAAGCTAAGATTCAACAAGTGAAATATTGAGCGTTAGAATGATAAAATGATCATCTACACGGACGATCCATGACATCTGTGAATCTTTTGTCAATCTTATGTCCAACATTAATCAGACGATGTTTAAGTAGTGCAGCCACGATCACATGTACGAACGAACCACATGTGACCCATAACTTCTATGGACAACTTTTCAAGATTAAATTTAACGTTCAAAGAATCCACGTCATCTACAAATTGCATAAGGGTACTAGGGACACTATCCTCATTGCCCTCAACTAATCACACGTGATGTGTTCTATATAACACATGGTTTTCGTGTGTAAATTCCCCATATTTGTATTTGTTTACCACAAATCTGATAGGAATATATAGTTAATGTTAAAAGTTTAGTGATTCACGTGTTTTGATGAAAAACAGAGAAGATTTGGATGAATAAAGCATCAAAGAGTAAAAATAGGAGAATAAGAGGAGAAACGAACAGGGTACGACCCGTACGCACATTGGAAGGTATGACCCATACTAGTAGCCAACATAATGATGACAAGAAACCCCTATGGTGGCCCAATCAACAAGGGTACGACTCGTATGCAATAAGAGGGATATGGGTCGTATGCCGACCGAAAACCCTAAAAATGTCGCCTATAAATACCATACGTTGTGGAAACCCTAAAAAGAGACTTTTGACATCTGTAACGAACATAATGTCTATTAAGAGGTTGTTTGGATGAGAAACAAGCGAAAAGACGTGAAGATCGAAGATCTAACCTTGTGGATAGTGATTTCTATTATCTCAGGCTCTTTATTTATAGTTTTCTTGTCTTTAAACATTTTTATAACTGTTCAGATGCGAAGATTCATTGAATGATTTGATGTTTGATATATATATGAAGTACGATTTCAATAGTGTGTTATGGATTTAATCTTATGATGTATATGAATGCATGTTGCATATTGATTGTTATGCTGAGTTGTGTGGTTGAGTCGGTCTTTCTATGAGCTATGCATGCTAGATCTGATATATTTTCTCAATAGGTTATATTGAGGTCCATTAATCTAAGGCTTGAGACCTTAACATGTAATAGACAACTTAATAACATAAATGGTAAAACGTGTGAGCTACTTACTTACTGTAACACCTCGCAAATTCAAGTCCAATACAGTGGTGACACGTGTCGTAAACCCAGATAATGTTAAAAGAATAACTTGAAGGACTAGAGTAGTCAAACAATGTGAATATGTATGTAAAAGAATTCAAAGTGTCAACATGCCTAACTTGTGCCTCTGAATGACCTTACGCGACGTTCGGATTCTTTAATGAATGAATTATCGGACGAAGAAAGCCGATTGTGCTTAAAATATAAAATTTACAAAGCATAGGGGTTAAACGCGTCAACATGTTAAATGTTACCTCTGAGTGACCTTTTAACGAACCCATGTAACACCCCAAAAACGGGTTTGGTAATCAAACCATATTAATAGTAAGATGGGTAAAATACCGTTAGTGGTAAAAATTAACCTGGTAAATATTAGAATTTGAATAAATAAACTTGATGTTAATTAAAAGGAGGGGAAAAACAAAGTATATAGAAGTCCCGAGTTAACGGGACTTAAAGTAAAATGGGTTATAACTTCCCGAACCCATTCAGTAACTAGGAATAATTAACCTAGTTAATTATATGTTGTAGACAATAAAGGAACTTGACTAATTAACCTTTCTTTTATAAACTTTGGAAAATAGAGGGGCTATAATGGACAAAACTGAAAGTGAAATTAGTAAAAAGAAAATTTGACTCAAAACACACACAAGGTGTGTGTTCTGGTCGATGTTTACACAGAGCAAGAAAAAGATTCCTTCTTTTGAACCCTAAACTCACAATTTGATCAAAATCAGAGGGAAAACAAGCTAGGAATTTGGGACTTTTACTAAATTCGTGATCAACAAGACAAGGGGATCGTAAGGTATGTCGAAAATTATGATTTGGTGATATTTTGGAATTTTGATAATCATGCATGAATGAAATTATTGTATGAAAATTCAATGTTTTAGTGAAATTGATGTGGGTTTAAGTCTAGAAACAAAACCCTAGGTGCAAACTTGTTAAATTTGTGCCATAAACTTGTAATTGAAGTATTTACCTTGTATGAGGTAAATGGGTTTATGAAAATATGATGAAGTCTTGAATTAGAGTGATAAATTGGTGATAAACTTGACAATTTAAGTAAGTTTACAATAGACTAGGGTTCGAAACCATCATGGATGGTAGTAATAGAGAAGTACTTGAACAATTATGAATTCGAGTATGTAAACACACTTGTCATAAGATGGGTTTTCGTATAACAAAAAGAAATTTGGCGCTAAATACATGTCGTGGATGTTTGAAATCATGTTACCTACTAGTTAGTAAGTAAAATTTGATTTCATTAAGTAATCGGATGAAATTCCTAAGGGAGTTCAATGAAACAAATGTGAATTTGATTAGGTTGATAAGTCAATTGACTTTTAAAAAGTCAAACCGACCAATGACTAGATCGAATGATAAATTTAACAAAAAACCCGTAAGGTGGGGTAGTCATAATTGATAATGACCAATCTAACCGTCTTACGAATTATAATGATAGTTTGACGCTTAACAAGCTAGGTGGAGGCTTGGAAAGGAAGCGGGTCAAACGAATCAAGTATGAAGGAAAAGCGTGTTTCGGAATGCAAGGTAAGTAAAGCTTACACTCTGTTTATTTAATACCTATTGGTTCTATAGGTTATGAATAATAAAGTCTTGTTTGAATTATGATGTTCCAACACAACATGTGCGGTTCGGAACAAAAGACAATGATATTAAACCATGTTTAATGGTTAAAAAGAGCTAATATGATTATTTAGTCGTGCAATGACTAATAAATAGCGAGTCTTGAATGATTACCTTATAAGGTAAACTAATACAAATAATAAAGGTAAAACGGTAATTCGATCATTCGTAGACGATTACCGTTAGTTTGTGAAAGACACTTTATAACGTAAGTTATAATGGGTCAAAAGAATCAATAAATGATTTATAAGTCAAATGATTATACGGTATAAACCGAAGCGAGTCATGTAGATAAAATGGTAATAAATATCGTCTCATAAAGATTCACGGTCATTTAAACCAAACGGGTCAAGAGGTGAAAATATCACCCTTTGACGATATTGACTAATGACTTTGTCAAGTGTATGATTACAGGAATAAATATCGAATGGATATTTGTATTGCTATTACTTAGTGATTATTAAGGAAAGCATTAAAACGGGTCAATATATTGATCCGAATCAGGTATGTATAATGATTTAACTCATCATTTAGAAATTGAAGTTCTATAAGAGTTAGACAAGGTCAAAATGAACATTCGGTTACATTTTAGGTAAACCGAATAATTTAAATTATAATCATAGTGTTTTTAGAAACATAATGGTTTCTAAACAAGATTATAGTGAAAAGTCGGATTTTTGGTCAAATAAGTACTTCAAAGGTCCTTTGTCGTAAAAGAAGGACTAAAATTGACCAAAACACCCTTGTAAGCTAAATTGAGCAAACGACCTTTAAAGGTTGTTTGGAAACAAGTTTTATGATTAAACAAATACTTAGAATAAGTATAGAAAGTGAAAGATGTAAATTCTTGGGTCAAATGACTCTATATGAGTCTTTGCCTTAAAACGATAATCCGAGTGGTAACACTCGAAACATATAGATTTCCACATTAAATCCACCACACATATAGTTGTGGTGGAAGATTATTTTATAAGAAATGTGGGAATACGATGCTAGAAATGAATGAAAGTGATTGTGCTTTAAAAGTACTTAAATACCCTTAACGGGTCAAAATAAGTATTTAAACAAAACGGGTTAAGAATATGTAAGAAACCCGTGGTTCGAACCTTGAATAATAGGAAGTTGATATAAAATGAGGTTCATGATAATTTGAATGCAACAAACTAGTTTTAGTTTGATAACAACATGAACGGGTCAAAAATTTGAAATAGTATATTAAGCCGAAGGCTTAAAGGTCTCAATTTTTGTTAATCCGGATGTCGGATTATAACTCCATGTGATGGAGAGTCAAATTACGGTCACGTAGGAAGAAACGTGACGCAAATCGGATAAAAAAACGAGCAAGTTATGCTCGTTTCCGTAAAATGTGGGTTGGCTGGAATATGCAGCTTTTAGCTGCAAACAGTCTGGGAAAAAAAGGTGGTCGCGCCACGCGACGACAAAGGCAGGAAGCCGTCGCGGGACGCGACGGTGTTCAGTTATGGCAAAAATTATTTATTTAATTTGTTTTGTACTACGAACTCGTTTAAACTTATTTTAAACGTTATATGACTGAAACGTTTCATGTTTTTATGAAACGTAGGTATGCTAGAGGTACCGGGTGACGATCAAGCTCGATAAAGAACCGAACACAATCAAGATTCAAGCTTCCGCGAAATGATTCGTTGTCCCATTTTTAAACGGTGAATATGTTATAAAATGTTGAATTGTATTATTCTTAAAAGTTTTAAGAAATACGTATTTTGTAAAACATTTGTAAGCATAATTAAACAATTATAGTCGAAAACGATATGAAAATCGTATAAATGAATTAAGGGTCTTACAAGTTGGTAATCAGAGCTCCAGGTTAAGGAGTAAAGTGTTCGGTTCGAGACTTGATCGCAAAATCCGGTAACCTATTCAATACATTAACGGTCTAGCATGTTAGTGTTCTAAACAACACATAGGGATATTGCGTAATATACGTTATCCCAATTAAATGATGGATATTGTTAATGAAGTTACGTGTGTTGACACGTATAGTAGAAGCCTTGTATTATAATACGGGCATTTATTGATATTGGCGTTACTAATATGTGTAAACGTTTAAAGTTGAAGGACCCTCGCATTTGAAGATGACGAGAGTCTAAGGATCTATTCATATGATGAAGATACGGTTTGAAGAATGACGAGTAAATTATACTCGCCAAAGACACAAATTAAGAAATGATCTCGAATCGAGATCGAACGATAAGGAAAGTTTATCAGGGCAAGTATCAATAAGGTACACGTCTTAAACTGATAGTACAAACAGTAATATGCAACAAATACACAGTAAAAGGTAGTTGCATATAGAATATGAAACTTGGGAACCTGGATAGGTTATCTATCCAGGATGACATTTCCAAGAGAAACTCAGTAGAGCTACATATTATTCACAGTTGTGAATAATAAGATAATAACTGCATTTGGTTTAAATATAAACTTGGACGAGGGTAATCATCCAAGTAAGAAATCTTAATATAAATCCTGTTGAGGAAGGTAAAGTTCACATCAACGAATGTGATTGTATAAATGATTATAAAAAGGGACATTTTAAACGTTCAGAGATAAAACGGGTAAAACCAATAATTGTTAATTGACAATCAAATAAAGTTTTACCAAATAAAATAAACGAAGGAGTTACTTACATGGGGCGTGATAGGGTAATTGTAATAAGATCGTGTGTACCATGTGTTGATCGCTTACTCTGGCCAAGTAAGTGGTGAACATATGATACCATGAGCTTCTTATAATGAGCATATTTATGTCCGATGTGGTAAGGTTTAGACAAATGAAAGAGTTAAAAGAACCTTGGGGTCAAGAAATCGTATAGGCATACTTGTATAAATGGCTTTCGAGGAAACCATAAAAACAAAGTATGGCGCGGCTAGAATAAATGACCCAAGGAAATTTGTGACATAAGTCATCTTGTACGAAAGAGCCACGACTAAGGAAAAAGGGCATTGTAAAACCAAAGTATAAATGACCCGTAGGGTCATAGAAACAAAGGTATTGCCCACACAGAAAAGACAATTGAAGTCGCTGACTTTGGTTATAGTAAAGCAAGGATGACGATAATAATCGTCACTCAGAATCTATAAGACCGTCAAGGATGGTCACATAAGGAATAAAAGACATGGTTGAATAAAAGCGATGGATTTCGCTAAGACGACCAAATCAATCGAAGCGAAGTCTTAATGCATACCGGAAGGGTTGCAATGATAACGACTTCGGTAAAACACCTAATTGATGGGTAGGATTTTGAGTGAATGTGTAAACCAAGATACGGGAACGCGAATTCAAAGTCAAAAGACTCAGATTTCGATTCGTGACTAAAAGACGATAAGATAATGTAAATAGAAAATTTGATAAATTACGTTCAACTATTTTAAAGTTAAACAGGTCGAATAAAGCATGAAGTTAGACATTCATAAGTGATGATATTTCACACGAACAAGTCAAACGAATTAAATAAAGAATAACGCTTGCTAACATATGTAAGCGTGAAATATTAATAAACCTACGCAAGGGGCTATAGGCGCTAAAAACCTTAGGATAAAAGAACCCGGGTAGTGGGTTGCAAGGAAATACATGTGAGAACTAGATAATGGTAAACGTAGAACAAATCGATGTGTAGATGACGTAAAGAGTCATAAAATCAGAAAATTAGTCCGGAAGTAAACGAACGAAACCTTAGACTACGGCCAAGGTCAGCTAAAGTTCAAAAGCGAAAATAAACGATTCCAAACATAACAAAGGATGTTTTGAAGCTATATATATATATATATATACATACATTCGATTATAAACACAAATAAAAGATGATCTACGGGATCATCATAACCTACGGGATTGAAAAGTAGAGTTAAGGTCTATGGGACCAAGAAGACCCTTGGGTCATAAACGGAAAGAAACGAACTGTTGAGGTCTCACCTTAAAGGGGTGAAAATCAAAAGAAATAGCCAATGAGGCTAAGTGAAAGAACCTACGGGTCAATAGTGTAAAGCGAGGAAAACATTTAAGAGTCCCCGCGTAAAATAAGGACTGTAAAAGAATAAATGTCAAGTTGTCAGAACTGTTTGACATAAATTAAAGATAAAATGTTAACTAAAATTCAGTTTTAGTTAAAAACAACGTTTGCTCTCCCGAGTATCGGATAGTAATCTCATGGAGTTTCGATGAAAACAAGACTTTTTGGGTGATCTCACAACTAACCGGGAGCTTAACGGAGTTAATTTATGACCCAAGGCACTTGTTAGTTAACTATGGGGGTCATTAGTGCAATAAAAGAAAGATAAATAAACTTAAAATGGACCAGGGACTGAAATTGCAAGATTTGCAAAGTTTTTACCGGAATCAAGGATCTTCGCAGGCCGCGAAGATCTTCTTGATTTCTTACGCGGACCGCGACACAGTCGCCAGCAACCAAAAAACTGGTAGCTGCATGTTGCAGCTCTTACACCGCCATTGTATGAGTTCTGGGCGATACCAGGGGCTTGTAAATGGTTTTTACTGCCCTAGGGACACTTGTGAACATCTGGTAACACCCTAGGTACAAATGGATTGAACCTAGAGCTTCCAAAATCCTATATAAAGGGCCTTGATGTTCACTTGTTCTTGCACACTTGAAGTTTTACTTCATATCTCTCTCCCTGAAGCATCCTGGTCTTCTAGGAAGCTTTCTCTAGTTCAATTTTCATTCTAAGGACTATTGTAAGTATTCTTAGCCTCCATAGTTAAGTTTTCATTAGCTTAATGACCGAAAGTCAAAGTTATCGTAATTACGCTTTGACTTTGTGATTAATCACTAACGGTCCAGCCATTATTCAAATTGAAAGTGGCTATGTGTTGGTAATTATGTAGGTTATAAACCCTTAGAAGGGCACCTACTGATTATCACATTTACTTGGTCAATTGTCGGGTCAAACTACTTAATAAAAAGTCAAACGAATCAGTTTTTACAAAATAATTCATAACTGATAATGTAGAAGTTACGGAACATGTTTTAACACTTAAATAACTTGGTAAGTAATATAAGAACATGTTTAGGCATGTTCAACCCGGCAATTCTGAGATTAGACTCGGTTCGCAACCAAAAGTCGCAAAAGTAGACTTTTGCTTTGACTTTCAGTTCTGAACCGATTTAGCTTAGTTTAGTTATGCCTTAGGGTTCCTTTAGGACCATATTATAGGTTAGTATAACCCTCTGAGGTTATACAAATTCGTTCCATAGAAATCCTAGTGCATTGCATGTTTCCGTTAAATGCTTAAACGTTGACCATTATGCTCTTTTGATATAAAAAAGAAATTTTTGGAAATGTGAGTGGACAAAAATCTTTATTACTGATATATAAGTATGTCCTAAAAATTTGACATCCGTTTCTTGTCTAAAATGGAAGATACGCAAGATACCGTAAAACAAAAGCTTTTTGTTAATTAAATAGCATTTTTAGCATAAATCATATTTAAACCTAATTTTTGGCACCAAACTTGCTACCCACTGTTATGATATATTATTTAGGGATTTTTGGAAATTTTTGTCAAATTTTATACTGATCTTAACAGAGAGTTCTAATGTAAATTCGGTATTGACGATAATGCCATTTCCATTAATAAAACGAGTTTTACAGGTCATTTGAATACCAAACCTTTTCCTACTGATGTCATATGTTAAATAAAATATTTTGAACATTAAGGACTGATCAAAACTCCAAAATCTTATAAACATCTTATATATCGTCAAATACCGACTTTTACGCTAATTAAGCGCATACTATAGTTTAAAACCATATTTAATGCCTAAGACTTGTACCTACTGATTTTATAAATAAATTTTTATACTTTAACAGTAAGTATAAGTCTTGAACTCAGATTTCCAAATTTGCCCTTAAAAGCATGTGTGAAATGACCAAAATGCCCCTACGGTGCATAGTTTGGCCATAGATGATTAAAAACACATATGTATGATATCTTGATGATATAACAATATAAAATAAATATTTTTACAGAATGTTTTAGACCAGAACCTCAGTTTATTATTTAACCTCTTTTATAAACTTTAAAATGACCAAAATACCCCTACGGGGCTTAAATTGGTTTTAAATTCGTTTTGGGCATAATGAAAGATATCCTACTGATATCACAACATAATTTAAGCATAAAAACCTATGGAACTTATACATGACTCATTCGGTTACCCGTTATGCTTATACGCGTTCGGTACGGTTTATGTAACTAGTTTGCATAAATTAGCCGAAACGGGTCTAACCTTATCATTTTTACTTCAAAATCCAGAATGTGTTTAGTTTACCCATTATATACAAGTCTTCATACTTGTCGGGTCTAAATCACATTCCAATCCGGTCATTGCTTAATCTTGCGTTTTGAACCGTAAACCTTTCTTTAAAACTAACCGGTTAAAGTTACAACTTAAATAAGACCCGTTAGGAATCTAATAGGTTATTAAAACCTTCGTTCCAAATTAGGAGCCCAGTAAAAGCTCCATGTACTTGCTGATTAGAAATTACGACTGATATAAATTACTTTTAGCTCAAGTAAATACTTTTAACTTATTTTCCCTTATACGAGCTTGGGGTACGGTATTATAATAATACCGCTTGGTCGGGTATGAAATCATTTAATCGGATTGTGATTAATAAATTGCATAACCCGTTTTAATCTGTCTTGTTTGATGCTATGCCTTTGGGGGGTTAATGACCATGTCCTGGATATCCTTGCCTCATTCATTAGAAATGGCCACGACTTAAGCACGGGGTGTAGGCATACACCTGACAGTTGCGTATGTAAAAGATATAACCACTTGTTGAGGATAACTCGCCGTGGGATTATATTAGTGGTGTGTCTATTAATATTTTCTCGGCTCTTCTAACCGGGCCCTGAATAGACGACAAACATATAAATCTGTATACAAGATTATTTTAATAATTGTCCCAAGTTATGAAATATTTTATGCCTTGTGCATCCAAATCATTTTATAACACTTTTTAAAAGAGTCGGTTAATTGTATTTACCAGTGTAAACTGACGTATTTTTAAAAAAGATTAAGTGCTTGTACTAAACGAAATGGGCTGGAACTCCTGAGTATTACTTAAAGAGTCTTGCAAGCTCTAATACTTTAAGTCTGTTGAACTACGTTTATTTTCTGTTTTAGATCCGCCTGTGGATCCCCTTACAACCGTTGTGTAATATTTTATTATACTTTCGAATTCGGTTTGTAATATTATTACTTTAGACTTCCACTGTGCATTAAACTGTGATTATTGACTATGATGATATCAACTACGTCACGATACTCCCCACCGGGACCACCGGTAATGCGTGGAAATATCGGGGTGTGACAGGTTGGTATCAGAGCCAACATTGAGTGAATTAAACACTAGCCTTTTGTGTTTAATCTCAGTGACACAATTGCACATTCCCTGACTTCTGAGTCTAGGTAAATGACCTAGGATTAATCCTAATCTTAATTGTTTTCTTTGGCTTGTTTCTTTTGTTGTTTTGACAGGATCAAAAGCAAAATGCCACCACGTGTGAGAGGTAGAGGTGGAAGAGGAAAGGCCCCAGTTTTGATGAGGAATGATCATGAAGCCGGACCATCCCACCGGCGAACACCTTCAGCGACCTTTAGCTCTAATCCCCATGAGGATTGGAGAACTTATTTGGAGCCAACGAGACGCTCAGTCTCCCTCAGTTCCTCCCTGTCTTACCATCACTCGTTTGGACCTCAACAAGATGAGGGGCACCAAGATTCACATCATTCATTCATACCTTTACAGTGATTGGGTTCGCACCGTGCCTTTCAGGACCCGACCCCATACTTTCAGAGCCGGTTCAACCCGACAAACATGAATGAAGAACCAATGGGCCATAACCCATTGGGACCAGAAGACCACTTTCCTAAAGCCCAGGATATGGAGATGGACGAAGATCCAGATCCTGCCGAGCCACCATCTGGGATGCCGACGCATCCCATCGAGATTTCTGACGGATCATCTTATGATGGTTCGCCGTATAGAGGGCCTGACCTATGTGCCCTAAGGTGGAGTACTTATAAGTGGGAGTTCACACCTCCCCACAACCCAGCACCACAGCAACAGGTACCTTCTGAGGACCCACATTTTGAGGCGGTCACGCCGCCACCACCGCCAGCACTAGAGCAGCAACTGCCTCCAGAACCACCGAGGCAAAGAAGAAATGCATGGATGCCTGTGCGTGGGGATTTCCATTTCAGCACCCCACAACACTCCGGCCACTACCCGCCGCTATATGAAGACCCACAATTGGGTGGGCCTTCAAATCCAGTTTCTGAAGTCGACTCGGCACCAGTCGCACCAGCACCATACATGGGTTATGATAACCTAATCCCATCGTACCCAGGTGCAGCCGGGTTGTCACACCCCCAAAATACCCCCTAAGGAATGTCCCTGCTAGGCGTGTGACGTACCAACAACGAGCCACTAATTACATTGAACCCATTCAAGTTATAAATAAAATCCTCAATTATTAATGAAAAATACCATCAACAAGTTTAATTGAAAACCAACATGTTCAGCGGAAGCAAATAGTAAACCAAAGTTAAATTGTTCAAAACCAATGTATAATAGCCATAATCAATCACATGAGCCCCTCCAGTCGACCCATGACCACTCCAACTACTCCAGACAGCAAATTCCAAATCCAAAACATCTAAGGACCTGCGAGCATGCAACAAGTGTATCAGAAAATGCTGGTGAGTTCATAGTTTTACGAAAACGTTGGTTACCAAGTGTTTAGTTACTCCATTGAATTTACAATGTTGATAATACCCCGAATACAAGACGGCTCCTGATTTACATTGCCCTTTCTCTAATGCTCCTATCAAAGCATTGGTCATGACTAGGTCATTAGTTCAACACCCGTCCTCCCAGGTATGGGGTGAGGTTGCCAAACCTAAGTAGCGCTACTAACTAATACCGTGTTACCTCTCAGGTAACCAAACAACACGGAGGGACTTTAAAGGTGATAGGATGAGTATATTATCCAACATTCCAGATGTACCCACAAGACGCATTCCTCTCAGGAATACTCATGATTTACCCAAAACCAATCCCTCTCAGGGATACCCAAAGACTATCCCAACCACCGGGACGCATGCTCAAGAGAAATGAACTCACCTTTGGTTTGCTCGGTAAGATTAACTACCTGTTTATCAGTTGGTCAAACACGTCCTAGCATGAGTACCAATATCAATCAGTTTTGTGTTTACTTACACTTTCTTCACATTTACACACGTAGTATACATTTATCCACAGACATGTTATAACACTTAGTCATGTATGAATTCCATCATGTAAAGTATGTTCGCATACTAGGTCTACATGTATAGAGTTATACTTTTCCTATCACGTTTCAAATATTCTAATAACATCATGTTTCAAACATACAAAAATGTGCAAGTTCATGTACCACTCATGGCCCGTAAACCCATTGTGCGAGACCCAGGCCCAACCCGTCCCGGCCCGCAACTCAGGCGCAATTACTGTTCCAGCTCCTGGCCCACCCGGACCAGCCCACTTGTTTAATTCCCGAAGCCCACTTCACATCACATGCGCGGCGGCCCACCCGCTAGTTAATTCGTTTCTTATGTGCAGCGGCCCAACAGATTTATGTCCGATTTTGTTATGCTATGGTGGCCCCAACACATACCAAGCCCAGATTACTCATTCTTATTGTTTTATGGGTTATTAACTATAATCATTATCAACATCAGTAACCCCTTAAACTAGTTACACCCATAATTATTCAATCATGTTATCACCTAAGGTCCCAACAACAATATTAAATAATCAAACGAACCACATCAGATAACTATCACTATGATCCTTCCATTACATAATCTAGATCAATCATAAACATATATTCTGTTAGCATCTATATTAATGATCCCCATGAATAGAACACCATTTAACACTAACACACCATTAATCATGCAAGCCCATATTTAGTTTAACTCTAAACTTAAAATTATCATCGGTTCATTATTAAAGTTCCTTAACCAACCTTTTATCATTCTAAAATCACCTAGTTTTAAGAAAACGTTAGTTACCAAGTGTTTAATTCCGTTCATTGATTACAATGTTGATAATACCTCGGATACAAGACGGCTCCTGATTTATTTTGCCCTTTCCCCAATGCTCCTATCAAAGCATTGGTCATGACTAGGTCATTAGTTCACACCCGTCCTCTCTGGTACGGGGTGAGGGTGCCAAACCTAAGTAGCACTACCAACTAATACCCTAGTCATGACCAATGCTTTAATAGGAGCATTGGAGAAAGGGCAATGTAAATCAGGAGCCGTCTTGTATTCGGGGAATTATCAACATTGTAAATTCAATGGAGTAACTAAACACTTGGTAACCAACGTTTTCGTAAAACTATGAACTCACCAGTGTTGTCTAATACACTTGTTGCATGCTCGCAGGTCCTTAGATGTTTTGGATTTGGAACTTGCTGTCTGGAGTAGCTGGAGTGGTCATGGGTCGACTGGAGGGGCTCATGTGATTGATTATGGCTATTATACATTGGTTTTGAACAATTTAACTTTGGTTTACTATTTGCTTCCACTGAACATGTTGGTTTTCAATTAAACTTGTTGATGGTATTTTTCATTAATAATTGAGGATTTTATTTATAACTTGAATGGGTTCAATGTAATTAGTGGCTCGTTGTTGGTACGTCACACGCCTAGCAGGGACATTCCTTAGGGGGTATTTTGGGGGTGTGACACGGGTACAACCCGTTTGAGCCGCTAGCTTACTCGGGTTATAATTACAACAATGCCCCTGCCGTTTCCCCGTACCTTGAAGCGGCAAACTACAATGCTCTCTACCCCGGACCCTATCCAGCTACGTACCCAACTGGGTACCCTACATATGGGTATCAATACCCACCACCTCCTCAACCTCCGCAGCAGCAGCCGCCGCAGCCACCACAGATTCAACCACCGCAACAACAGGAAATCCTCCAGAGGTTGAACCAAGTGGAACGACAGGTAGACGAGGAGCGTAGGAGCTGCCGCGGTCTATTGAAGGGTTTGGCAAACCTTATAAAGGGAAAGAAGAAGAGGGACTATTAAAAGTCCTCATTTATTTTGTTTTGTTATTTATTTCAATTAAGTCCTTGCGTGGACATCTTATTTATGTACTTAGTCCCTGCGTGGACTTGTATTTCTTATTTTAGTCCCTGTGTGGACAATGTTATTTCATTAAAGTCCCATTTAGGGCAACTATGTACTTCTTTCAAATTATGGAATGTTTCATTTTAAAATTTATTGGTCATTATATATATATATGCAAATAATATACGAAATAAATCGAATATCATTCCAATTTACAATTGATCTGCCATTAAATATTAAAAGAAAATCTTGAAGGTATGACCTAGCCCATATGTCATTTTAAGACATGGCCATGATGGTAAAACCTTTTTAAGATTCAAATCCTTGTTAACATCTGAAAACATGTTAGCACTCCTGGCAAGTGTGATTCGATAAAGTCACACCAGTCATCCTCACATTGGATTATTCCAATCTTCTTGTTTGGCCTAATGATATAGAAATCATGGCTCGTATCATCAATTAAGATGATCATATTATTAAACATTCATTAGTGATGAAGTGCCTACGGGCCCCACTTATTGTCCTATAAGACAAATGGCAGTTGTAGTCTATGACTCCCTGTCAAGAAAGGCGATGAACTATGTTCAAACCTTAATGCCCCGATCTTACTAGATCATGGCTTATGAATTAAAATTGTCCTTGTGACTAGGCCTTTTTGTGCCACTCTAATATCCTTCATAATTATAACTGGGATTAATTATAACAAAAAGTTTAAAATAAAAGCCTGATTATTAAATTAACCAAATATGGTTTATATTACCATGGTTAATAAATCAACAAAAATGATGATTCCATAATTCGCATCTGAATAAATTATTGTTAATTATTTTATAGAAAATAAGCTTCAGCATGTCCGAATCAGACGAAGTTAACAGTCATCCAAGGGAGAGAAATGATAACACCCGAATGAATGTAACGGGTGCAGATCTTCAGGCATTGATAGACAATGCTGTTACTAGAGCCCTTGACAGACAATTTAAGGAACAAAGTAATACCCGCACAAAGACTCAAACTGTGGCTCATAGTAAGCCCCCTTCTAAAACACATGAGACAAAGAAAGACGATTCCCGTCACTCATCAAATCAGAAGAGCCAGCCATCCAGGCAAATCGTGCTTAATCAGGAGCCACGTATTAAGACTTGTTCTTACAAATACTTCGTCTCTTGCAAGCCAAGGGACTTTACAGGAGAAAAATGAGCCATTGACTGTATGACATGGCTAGATGAAATGGACAATGTAGTTGATATCAGTGGTTGTGCGGAACAGGATATTGTGAAGTTTGTTTCACAATCATTTAAAGGGGAAGCTTTAGCTTGGTGGAGGTCATTAATCCAAGCCACTGGAAAAATCCCACTTTATAACATGTCTTGGTAACAGTTTGTTACGCTGATTAAGGAAAATTTATGTCCTCAGCATGAAGTGGAGAAAATCGAAACCGACTTCTTGACCCTGGTCATGAGGAACTTGGATTGTCAAACAATGTAAATATGTAAGTAGAAGGATCCAAAGTGTCAACATGCCATTCTTGTGCCTCTAATTAACCTCACACGACGTTCGTATTCTTTAAAAAATAAAATTTTCGAACTTAGAAAGTCGTTGTGCTTTAAATAAGGATCTTGCGAAGCAAAAGGGTTAAAAGTGTCAACATGTTAAAAGATACCTCTGAGTGACCTTTTAGCGAACCCAAAAACATTGTAATAATTATATATTTTGTTCTCAAGAATGTCGGATATTAATTTTATGGAGTTTCAAAGAAAACAAGACTTTTCGGGTGATCGTATAACTAACCGGAAGCTTAACGGAGTTAGTTTATGACCCAAGGTCCTTAAAAGTTAACTATGGGGGTCATAAGTGCAATAAATGAAAGTTCAATAAAGTTTAAATGGACCAGGGACTGAAATTGCAAAGTTGCAAAACTGTTTACCGGAGCCAGCCCTTTACGCGGGCCGCGTAAACATCAGGCCAACTCTTACGCGGGCCGCGTAAGAGTGCCAGATGCAGAAAATATGGACAGATGCATGTCCATCCAGTTCCACCGCCTTTGCATGCTTGTTTTTTATTCCAGGGACTGAGCCAACAGATTTTCATGCATAGGGGACACCTGGAATCATCAGGGATCGTTTGTAGGGGCATGTGGATCTATCTTGAAACTCTAGAAATCCTATATAAGGGCTCTTGTATTCACTTGTTCATTTGCACAATTCAAATTTCTTCATATTGCTTTCTCTGGAGCTTCCTGGAATTCAAGCAAGTTTTCTTAAGTTCCAAATTCGTGCTAAGGACCATTGTAAGTGTTCTTAGCTCCTCAAGTTTTATTAGTTTAATGACCAAAAGTCAAAGCTATCGTAATTAAGCTTTGACTTAGTGATTAATCACTAATGGTCCAGCCATTATTCGAATTAAAAGTGGCTATGAGTTGGTAATTATCTAGGTAATAAACCCTTAAGAGGGCACCTACTGATTATCACTCTAACTTGGTCAAATGTCGGGTCAAACTTATTAATAAAAAGTCAACAGGATCAATTTTTACAAATAAATTCATAACTAACAATGCAGAGGTTATAGAACATATTTTAACACTATAATAAGTTGGTAATTAATATAAGGACATGTTTAGGCATGTTCAACCCGACAATTCTGAGTTTAGGCTCGGATCCCAACCGAAAGTCGCAAAAGTAGACTTTTGCTTTGACTTTCAGTTCTGACCCGAATTAGCTTGTTTTAGATATTCCTTAGGGTTCCTTTAGGACCATATTACATGTTAGTATAACCCTCTGAGATTATACTATATGGTTCCTATTTA
The DNA here is from genome assembly GCA_030545235.1 of Helianthus tuberosus. Lineage (NCBI taxonomy): Eukaryota > Viridiplantae > Streptophyta > Magnoliopsida > Asterales > Asteraceae > Helianthus > Helianthus tuberosus. The sequence continues at coordinate 38,620,705 of CM060436.1, forward strand.
ATCTGATTCATATGCAAGTTTCCGTTAATTGCTTAATTGTTGACCATTATGCCCTTTTGATAATAAAATGAGATTTTTGAAAATGTGAGAGGACAAAAACCTTTATTACTGATTTATAAACATTTCCTAAAAATTTGACATCAGTTTGTGGTCTAAATTAGAAGTTATGCACAATATCGTAAATTGAAAGCTTTTTACTAATTAAACGACATTTTCGGCATAAAACCTATTTAAAACCAAATTTTGTCACCAAACTTTATACCTACTGATATAATATAATATTTAGGGATTTTTGGAAATTTTTATGGAATTTTAAACTGATCATATCATAGGGTTCTTGCATTGACTCGGTAATTGACGGTTATGCCCTTTTTGCTAATAAAATGAGTTTTACACATCCTTTACATATCAAACCTTTTGCTACTGATTTTATACAACAAATAAATTATTTTAAACAATAGAGGCTGATCAAAATCTCAGATTTTCTTAATAAACCCGAATACCGTCAAATACCGACTATTATGCGATTTAGGCGCATAGTATGGTTTAAAACCATACTTAGCACCTAAGACTTGTTACCTACTGATGTTATGAATAAATTTTTATACTTTTACAGTAAGTTAAAGTTTTAAACTCAGATTTCCAAATTTAACCTTTAAAGCTTATGTGAAATGACCAAAATGCCCCTACGGTGCATAGTTTGGTTATAAATGATAAATTTCACATATATGCAGTATCTTACTGATATAACTTGTGAAAATAAATATTTTTACTGATCATTTTAGACCAGAACCTCATAATACTAAGTTAACCCTTTTATAATCTTTAAAATGACCAAAATACCCCTACGGGGCTTAAATTGATTTTTAATCCGTTTTGGGCATAATGGAAGGTATCATACTGATATCACAACATATTTAAGGCATATTAACTTGTGAAACCTGTACATGACTCATTTGGTTACCCGTTATGCATTATTCGCGTTCGGTGCGGTTTATGTAACTAGTTTGCATAAATTGACCGAAACAGGTCAAACCTTATCATTTTTGCTTCAAAATCCAGAATGTGTTTAGTTTACCCATATTATACAAGTCTTCATACTTGTCGGGTCTAAATCACATTCTAATCCGGTCTTCGCTTAATCTTGCGTTTTGAACCGTAAACCTTTCATTAAAACAAATCGGTCTAAGTTTAAACTTAAGTAAGACCCATTAGGAACCTAATAGGTTATTAAAACCTTCGTTCCAGATTTAGGAGCCCAGTAAAAGATATTTGCACTCACTGATTGTTATACGGCTGGGATAAAATTAATTTTTTGCTCAGGTAAACACTTTTAACTTATTTTCCCTTATACGGGCTTGGGATACGGTATTATAATAATACCGCTTGGTCGGGTATGTAGTTATTTAAATCGGATTATGATTAATACATTTACATAACCCGTTTTAACCTGTTTTGTTTGATACAATGCCTTTGGGGGGTTAATGACCGTGTCTTGGATATCCTCGGCTCATTCATTGAAATGGCCACGACTTAAGCACGGGTTGTAGGCATACACCTGACAGTTGCGTATGTAAAAAGGTAGCCCACTCGGGAGGAAACCTCACGTGGGTATTATACCAAGTGGTGTGTCTATTAATCTTTAACCCAGTACTTATAACCTGGGCTACTGAATGGACGACAAACATGTAAATCTGTATACAAGATTATTTTTAAATAATTGTCCCAAGTTATAAAAGAACATTTGTGCCTTGTGCATTTAAATCAATTTTTATAAACACTTTTCAAAAGAGTCAGTTAATTGTATTTACCAGTATAAACTGACGTATTTTCAAAAAGGTTGAGTACAGGTACTACACGTAATAGGCTGGCTACTCCGAGTGTCAAATAAAGAGTCTTGCAAGCTTTTGATGCTTAAATCCGATGAACAATATTTCCTTTCGTTTTAGATCCGCCTGTGGATCCACTTTACATTCCGTTGTATAATGTTCTACTGTACTTTCAATCGGTTTGTAATATTATTACTTTCAGACTTCCACTGTGCATTTAACTGTGATTAAATTGACTATGATGATATCAACTACGTCACGATACTCCCCACCGGGCCCACCGAAATACGTGAAAATATCGGTGTGTGACAGGTTGGTATCAGAGCCAACATTGAGTGAATTAAACACTAGCCTTTTTGTGTTTAATCTCAATGACAAAGTTGCACATTCCTTGACTTCCGAGTCTAGGCAAATAACTTAGGACTAATCCTAATCATAACTTTTTTTTGTGGTTTTCCTTTGTTTGTTTCTTTGTTTGTTTTGACAGGAACAAGGAAAATGCCACCAAGAGTGCGAGGACGAGGTGGACGAGGTAAAGCACCAATCACTGCACGAAATGACCACGAGGCTGGGTCATCACACCGGCGAACACCATCAGTGAACATTAGCTCTGACCCTTGCGAGGATTGGAGAACCTACTTGGAGCCGGCGAGACGCTCCGTCTCCCTTAGTTCTTCACCCGCTTACCAAGATTCTTTCGGGCTCCATCAGAACAACGAGTCCGACCACTCCCATCACTCTTACCTACCCCTACACCGCTCAAAATCCCACCATTCCTTCAATGACCCAACACCCTACTTCCAAAGCCGGTTCAACCCGGCAAATCAGATTGGAGAACCAGCGGGTCATAACCCGTTGGGACCGGAGGACCATTTCTCCGTGGATATGGACGAGGATCCAGATCCAGAGATGCCACCATCTGGGACGCCCACGCATCCCATAGAGATTTCAGACGGATCATCTTTTCATGGTTCGCCGTACAGGGGCCCAGATAGTTTTGCCGAAAGGTGGGCCACATACCCCTGGGAGTTCACTCCCTCTTTCAACCCACTACCACAACAACAGCAGGATCCCTCTGAGGATTCGCATTTCCAGGCGGTCACGCCACCGCCACCGCCAGTACAACAATCGCCTCCAGAACCACCGAGGCGGAGAAGAACAGGTGCACGGATGTCCGTGCGGGAGGGGATTTTCACTTCAGCACCCCTCAACACTCCAGTGGCAGTCACTACCCGCCATTGTATGAAGACCCGCAACTGGGTGGGCCTTCAAACCCAGTTTCAGAAGTCGACTCTGCGACAGTCGCACCACCACCACCACACATGGGTTATGATAACCCAATACCTTCTTACGCCGGTGCAGCGGCATATAACCCCTTTGAACAGCCAGCTTATCCTGGCTACAATTACTACAATGCCCCTGCCGTCGACCCGTACCTCGAGGTGACCAACTACAATGCCCTTCACCCTGAAGGACCTTTCGCAGCTTCGTACCAATCTGGGTACCAAGCATATGGGTATCAATACCCGCCACATCCTCAACCTCCGCAGCAGCAGCCGCCACTGATCCAACCACCACAGCAGCAGGAGATTCTTCAGAGGTTGAGCCAGGTGGAAAGCGAGGTTCAAGAGGAGCGTAGAAACCACCGGGGATTTCTTAAGGGTTTGGCAAATCTGATAAAGGGAAAGAAGAAGAGGGATTATTAAAATCCTTATTTTATTTATTTGTATTGTTGTTTATTTCAATTAAGTCCCTGCATGGACATTTAATTATGTATTCAGTCCCTACGAGGACTTGTATTTCCTCTTTTAGTCCCTATGTGGACAAGTTATTTCTTTTAAAAGTCCCGTTTAGGGCATCTATGTACTTCATTTAAAAATTGATTGGAACGTTTTATTTAAATTTCATTTGTCATCATATGCATGAATATATTATATGAAATAAATCAAAATATCATTCCTTTTTATGATTGATCTGCCTATATATATTAAAAGGAATCTTAAAAGGTATAACCTAGCTTATGTCATTAAAGACCTAGCTATGATGGTAAAACCTATTTAAAAAGATTCAGATCCTTGTTAACATCTGAAAACATGTTAACACTCATGACAACAGTGATGCGATAAAATCACACTTGTCATCTTTATATTGGGAATTTCCAATCCCTTATTTAGCCTAATGATTTAGAATCATGGGTTCAAATCATCAATTAAGATGATCATATATTAAACATCCATTAGTGATGAAGTGCCTACGGGCCATAATAATTGTCAAATAAGACAAAAGACAGTTGTAGTCTACGACTCCCTGTCAAGAAAAGGTAATGAACTATGTTCAAACCTTAATACCTTGATTCTCTGAAATCATAGCTTATAATTTAAGATTGTCCTTGCGACTAGGCCTTTTGTGCCACTTTAATATCTTTAAGGATTTATAATAAAGGATACTTTATAATGAAAATCCTAAATAAATATGATTAACAAATTAACCAAATATGGTCTATGTTTACCATGGTTAATGAATCATCAAGAAATGATGATTCCATAATAATCTCTGAATAAAATATTATCAATTGCTTTGTAGCAAATCAAGCTACATGGCTGAATCAGAAGAGGTTAACAGTCACCTGAGAGAGATTAATGATACCACCAGAGTAAATGTAACTGGTGCAGATCTTCAAACATTAATAGATAATGCGGTTACTCGAGCTCTAGACAGACAGTTTAAAGAAACAAGCGGTACTCGCTCAAAGACTCTATCAGTGGCTCATAGTAAGCCCCCTTCAAAAACACACGAGTCGAAGAAAGATGATTCCCACCACTCATAAAACCAAAGGAGTATTCCATCTAGACAGATTGTGCTCACTCAAGAGCCACGTGTTAAGACCTGCTCTTATAAGTATTTCGTCTCCTGCAAGCCCAGAGACTTCATAGGGAAGAAAGGAGCCATCGATTGTATGACTTGTCTCGATGAGATGGATACTGTGGTTCATATTAGTGGTTGTGCAGAGCAGGACATTGTGAAGTTTGTATCACAACCGTTTAAAGGTGAAGCCCTAGCTTGGTGGAGGTCCCTAATCCAAGCTACTAGAAAGATCCTGTTGTATAACATAACATGGGATCAATTTGTTGTGTTGATCAAAGATACCTTCTGTCCTCAACATGAAGTTGAGAAAATTGAGGCTGACTTCTTGACCTTGGTCATGAAGAACTTAGATTGTCAGGCATATCTTACGAGTTTCAACACTATGTCGCGTTTGGTTCCTTACTTGGTCACACCGGAACCGAAACGCATAGCTCGTTTCATTGGAGGTTTAGCTCCAGAAATCAAAGCAAGTGTGAAAGCGTCAAGACCTACTACCTTTAGGTCAGTGGCTGATCTGTCTTTATCCCTTACTCTAGATGCGGTTAGGCAGAAATCGCTCAGGAATTCTGAAGAAGGGAAAAGGAAACGTGAGGATGAGAACTCACGCCGTTCTGATAAGAAACATAAGGGGAACTCTGAGTACAAGAAGGGTTCCAGGTTTAAAAAGGACAGCCAACAGTTGGGTGAGAAACCCAAATGCAAGACCTGTCAGAGGCGTCATTTCGGAAAATGTAGATTCGAGTTAAGATCGCAGTCGCAGTCAAATCCTACTGGGTGTGGGATCTGCAAGTCCAAGGAGCATAAGACTTTGGATTGCAAGAAATTGAAAGATGCAACTTGTTACAATTGTAACGAGAAGGGGCATATCAAGACTAACTGCCCAAATTATGCGAAGAAGCCTGAGGAGGCTAAAAAGACCAATGCTCGGGTCTTTCAGATGAATGCTCGAGAGGCGGTTCAATACGACAATGTGATAACAGGTACCTTTCTTATCAACGATGTTTATGCTAGAGTATTCTTTGATTCGGGTGCAGACAAGTCTTTTGTAGACGATAACTTTTGTAAATTGTTAGATCTGCCTGTTAAGGCTATAAGCATAAAGTATGAAGTAGAATTGGCCGATGGTACTATAGAGACTGCCTCAACTATTCTAGATGGATGTTTTATATCCATTAGGAATCACTCTTTTCCGCTATCCTTGCTTCCATTGAAATTGGCAGGATTTGACATAGTGATAGGCATGGATTGGTTATCTCATAACCAAGCCCAGATTGTTTGTGATAAGAACCAAGTGGTTATCAAGACTCCTTATGGTGAACCACTCACGATTCAAGGAGATACTCAGTAGGGATTGCCTAAGCAAGTGTCTATGCTTAAGGCATCGAAGTGTATGAAGAGAGGTTGTGTCATCTACATGGCACAGGTAACCATTGATGAACCAAGACCAAAGATTGAAGACATCCCCGTTATTTATGAATATCCAGACGTTTTCCCTGAAGAACTACCTGGATTACCTCCAGATAGGCAAGTGGAGTTTAGAATCGATATCATTCCTGGAGCAGCACCGATTGCAAGAGCACCATATCGATTGGCACCAACTGAGATGAAAGAATTAAGGACTCAGTTGGATGAATTGTTAGAAAAGGGATTTATTCGACCTAGCTCGTCCCCTTGGGGAGCACCGATTCTGTTTGTGAAGAAGAAGGATGGGTCAATGCGTCTGTGCATTGACTATCGAGAGCTGAACAAGGTTACAATTAAGAATAGATATCCGTTACCTAGGATTGATGATCTATTCGATCAGCTTCAAGGAGCAAGTTATTTCTCCAAGATTAATTTAAGGTCAGGTTACCATCAACTGAAGGTCAGCGATGAAGATGTGCATAAGACAGCATTCAAAACTCGCTATGGTCACTATGAGTTCTTAGTGATGCCTTTTGGGCTCACTAATGCACCAGCAGCATTCATGGATCTCATGAATCGCGTTTGCAAGCCATACTTGGACAAGTTTGTCATTGTTTTCATCGATGACATACTCATATATTCAAAGAATCAAGCAGATCATGAAAAGCATCTTCGATGTATTCTTAAACTCCTACAACAGGAGAAGCTTTTTGCTAAGTTCTCTAAATGTGAATTTTGGCTCCGAGAAGTTCAGTTTCTCGGTCATGTAGTGAGTGAGCATGGTATCCAGGTGGATCCCACAAAGGTTGAAGCGGTTATGAATTGGCAAGAGCCCAAAACTCCTACAGAGATACGCCGCTTCTTGGGTTTAGCTGGATACTACAGACGGTTCACTGAAAATTTTTCAAGGATTGCTGCACCTCTAACTTCATTGACCCGCAAGAATGTCAAGTTTGACAGGGGTCCCAAGCAACAAGAATCCTTCGATATTCTTAAGCAGAGATTAAGCAATGCTTCTGTGTTGACATTGCCAGAAGGAATTGAAGAGTTTGTTGTATATTGCGACGCATCGCACACAGGCATGGGATGTGTGGTTATGCAAAATGGTAAAGTTATTGCATATGCTTCATGACAATTAAAGGTGCACGAGAAGAATTACACCACCCACGATTTGGAGTTGGGTGCCGTTGTATTTGCACTAAAGCTTTGGAGGCATTATCTATATGGAACCAAGTGTGTGATCTATTCTGATCACAAGAGCCTTCAACATCTGTTTAACCAGAAGGATCTCAACATGAGACAACGCCGATGGATGGAAACGCTAAACGATTATGATTGTGAAATCCGATATCATCCAGGCAAAGCGAATGTAGTCGCTGACGCTTTGAGCAGAAAGGAAAGGGTTAAGCCCATTAGGACCAATGCTAAAAGCATTGAATTGAAGAACAGCTTGAATGAAAGGTTGTTAGCCGCTCAGAAGGAAGCTATATTAGAAGCTAATTATCCGAATGAAAAGTTAGGTGTCACTGCCGATCAATTATCATGTGGCAAGGATGGAATCCTTAGGATGAATGGTTGAATCTGGGTTCCAATCCATGGAGGGCTTAGAGATGTGATTCTCCAAGAAGCTCATAGTTCTAAATATTCAGTTCATCCTGGCAGTGATAAGATGTACCAGGATTTAAAGGCAAATTATTGGTGGATAGGTTTGAAGAAATCTATAGCCACTTATGTGGCTAAATGTCTGACATGTGCACAAGTTAAAGCAGAGCATCAAAAGCCGTCAGGTATGCTGCAACAGCATGAACTTCCCACTTGGAAATGGGAAATGGTAACAATGGATTTTATTACCAAGTTACCAAAGACGAAACGTGGGAATGATACTATTTGGGTTATAGTTGATAGATTGACTAAGTCAGCCCACTTCTTTCCAATTAAAGAAACTCACAGCTCCGATAAGCTAGCGGAGCTGTATGTGGATGAGATTGTATCTCTCCACGGAGTGCCAGTATCTATTATCTCAGATAGGGATACAAGATACACATCACATTTTTGGAAAAGCTTTCAGCAATCTTTAGGCACTCGATTAAATTTTAGCACTGCTTATCATCCTCAGACGGATGGGCAAAGCGAACGTACTATTCAAACGCTTGAGGATATGCTACGAGCTTGTGTTATTGATTTAGGCGGAAGTTGGGATGACCATCTTCCTTTGATTGAATTTTCATATAACAATAGCTATCATTCGAGTATTCAAGCAGCACCTTTCGAAGCTTTGTACGGAAGGAAGTGCAGAAATCCAGTTTGTTACGCGGAAGTTGGAGATGTCCAACTCTCAGGACCTGATATAGTCCTGGAGACAACAAATAAGATTGTGCAGATCTGTGATCGTCTCAAAGCTGCCAGGGATAGGCAGAAAAGCTACGCAGATAAAAGGCGTAAACCCCTGAAATTCGAGGTAGGTGACAAAGTATTACTTAAGGTATCACCCTGGAAAGGGGTAGTGCGTTTTGGCAAGAAGGTCAAGTTAAGCCCTAGATACATAGGACCGTTCGAGGTCATCGAATGTGTCGGGACTGTAGCTTACAAGCTAAATCTGCCTGAAGAGCTCAGTGGAATTCATAATGTGTTCCACATCTACAACTTAAAGAAATGTCTAGCTGATGAGTCGCTAGCAATGTCCCATGAGGATGTGCAGATTGATGAGAGCTTAAATTTTGTTGAAAAACCTTTGTCGATCGAGGATCGACAGGTTAAGAAGCTTCGAAGAAAGCATGTACCGATCGTGAAGGTAAAATTGGATGCCCGTAGAGGCCCAGAATACACGTGGGAGGTTGAATCCACAATGAAACAGAAGTACCCTCATTTATTTTAGTAAATCTCGAGGTCGTGATTTCTTTTAAGGGGGTGAGGATGTAACACCTCGTAAAATCACGACCAATGTAATAAAGACACGTGTCATGGACTTTAAATGTGTAAGGAATTAACCTGGAGGGACTAAATTTGTCAAACAATGTAAATATGTAAGTAGAAGGATCCAAAGTGTCAACATGCCATTCTTGTGCCTCTGATTATCCTCACACGACGTTCGTATTCTTTAACAAATAAAATTGTCAAACTTAGAAAGTCGTTGTGCTTTAAATAAGGATCTTGCGAAGCATAAGGGTTAAAAGTGTCAACATGTTAAAAGATACCTCTGAGTGACCTTTTAGCGAACCCAAAAAAATTGTAATAATTATATATTTTGTTCTGAAGAATGCCGAATATTAATTTTGTGGAGTTTCAAAGAAAACAAGACTTTTCGGGTGATCGTATAACTAACCGGGAGCTTAACGGAGTTAGTTTATGACCCAGGGTCCTTAAAAGTTAACTATGGGGGTCATAAGTGCAATAAATGAAAGTTAAAAAAAGTTTAAATGGACCAGGGACTGAAATTGCAAAGTTGCAAAACTGTTTACCGGAGCCAGCCCTTTACGCGGGCCGCGTAAACATCAGGCCAACTCTTACGCGGGCCGCATAAGAGTGCCAGATGCAGAAAATATGGACAGGTGCATGTCCAGCCAGTTCCACCGCCTTTGCATGCTTGTTTTCGATTCCAGGGACTGAGCCAACAGATTTTCATGCATAGGGGACACCTGGAATCATCAGGGATCATTTGTAGGGGCATGTGGATCAATCTTGAAACTCTAGAAATCCTATATAAGGGCTCTTGTATTCACTTGTTCATTTTCACAATTCAAATTTCTTCATATTGCTTTCTCTGGAGCTTCCTGGAGTTCAAGCAAGTTTTCTTAAGTTCCAAATTCGTGCTAAGGACCATTGTAAGTGTTCTTAGCTCCTTAAGTTCAAGTTTTATTAGTTTAATGACCAAAAGTCAAAGCTATCGTAATTAAACTTTGACATAGTGATTAATCACTAATGGTCCAGCCATTATTCTAATTAAAAGTGGCTATGAGTTGGTAATTATGTAGGTAATAAACCCTTAAGAGGGCACCTACTGATTATCACTCTAACTTGGTCAAATGTCGGGTCAAACTTATTAATAAAAAGTCAACAGGATCAATTTTTATAAATAAATTCATAACTAACAATGCAGAGGTTATAGAACATATTTTAACACTATAATAAGTTGGTAATTAATATAAGGACATGTTTAGGCATGTTCAACCCGACAATTCTGAGTTTAGGCTCGGATCCCAACCGAAAGTCGCAAAAGTAGACTTTTGCTTTGACTTTCAGTTCTGACCCGAATTAGCTTATTTTAGATATGCCTTAGGGTTCCTTTAGGACCATATTACATGTTAGTATAACCCTCTGAGATTATACTATATGGTTCCTATTTAATCTGATTCATATGCATGTTTCCGTTAATTGCTTAATTGTTGACCATTATGCCCTTTTGATAATAAAACAAGATTTTTGAAAATGTGAGTGGAGAAAAACCTTTATTACTGATTTATAAACATATCCTAAAAATTTGACATCAGTTTGTGGTATAAATTAGAAGTTATGCACAATATCGTAAATTAAAAGCTTTTTATTAATTAAACGGCATTTTCGGCATAAAACCTATTTAAACCCAAATTTTGTCACCAAACTTTTTATACCTACTGATATAATATAATATTTAGGGATTTTTGGAAATTTTTATGGAATTTTAAACTGATCATATCATAGGGTTCTTGCATTGACTCGGTAATTGACGGTTATGCCATTTTTGCTAATAAAATGAGTTTTACACATCCTTTACAAATCAAACCTTTTGCTACTGATTTTATACAACAAATAAATTATTTTAAACAGTAGAGGCTGATCAAAATCTCAGATTTTCTTAATCAACCCGAATACCGTCAAATACCGACTATTATGCGATTTAGGCGCATAGTATGGTTTAAAACCATACTTAGCACCTAAGACTTGTTACCTACTGATGTTATGAATAAATTTTTATACTTTTACAGTAAGTTAAAGTTTTAAACTCAGATTTCCAAATTTAACCTTAAAGCTTATGTGAAATGACCAAAATGCCCCTACGGTGCATAGTTTGGTTATAAATGATAAATTTCACATATATGCAGTATCTTGCTGATATAACTTGTAAAAATAAATATTTTTACTGATCATTTTAGACCAGAACCTCAGAATACTAACTTAACCCTTTTATAATCTTTAAAATGACCAAAATACACGGGGCTTAAATTGATTTTTAATCCGTTTTGGGCATAATGGAAGGTATCATACTGATATCACAACATATTTAAGGCATATTAACTTGTGAAACCTGTACATGACTCATTTGGTTACCCGTTATGCATTATTCGCGTTCGGTGCGGTTTATGTAACTAGTTTGCATAAATTGACCGAAACAGGTCAAACCTTATCATTTTTGCTTCAAAATCCAGAATGTGTTTAGTTTACCCATATTATACAAGTCTTCATACTTGTCGGGTCTAAATCACATTCTAATCCGGTCTTCGCTTAATCTTGCGTTTTGAACCGTAAACCTTTCATTAAAACTAACCGGTCTAAGTTTAAACTTAAGTAAGACCCGTTAGGAACCTAATAGGTTATTAAAACCTTCGTTCCAGATTTAGGAGCCCAGTAAAAGATATTTGCACTCACTGATTGTTATACGGCTGGGATAAAATTAAATTTTTGCTCAGGTAAACACTTTTAACTTATTTTCCCTTATACGGGCTTGGGATACGGTATTATAATAATACCGCTTGGTCGGGTATGTAGTTATTTAAATCGGATTGTGATTAATACATTTACATAACCCGTTTTAACCTGTTTTGTTTGATACAATGCCTTTGGGGGGTTAATGACCGTGTCTTGGATATCCTCGGCTCATTCATTGAAATGGCCACGACTTAAGCACGGGTTGTAGGCATACACCTGACAGTTGCGTATGTAAAAAGGTAGCCCACTCGGGAGGAAACTTCACGTGGGTATTATACCAAGTGGTGTGTCTATTAATCTTTAACCCGGTACTTATAACCCGGGCTACTGAATGGACGACAAACATGTAAATCTGTATACAAGATTATTTTTAAATAATTATCCCAAGTTATAAAAGAACATTTTTGCCTTGTGCATTTAAATCAATTTTTATAAACACTTTTCAAAAGAGTCAGTTAATTGTATTTACCAGTGTAAACTGACGTATTTTCAAAAAGGTTGAGTGCAGGTACTACACGTAATAGGTTGGCTACTCCGAGTGTCAAATAAAGAGTCTTGCAAGCTTTTGATGCTTAAATCTGATGAACAATATTTCCTTTCGTTTTAGATCCACCTGTGGATCCACTTTACATTTCGTTGTATAATGTTCTACTGTACTTTCAATCGGTTTGTAATATTATTACTTTCAGACTTCCGCTGTGCATTTAACTGTGATTAAATTAACTATGATGATATCAACTACGTCACGATACTCCCCACCGGGCCCACCGAAATACGTGGAAATATCGGGGTATGACAAGAAATCAAGGGAAATGTGAAAGCATCCAGACCTACCACATTCAAGTCAGTGGTGGATCTGTCTCTATCTCTCACACTCGATGCAGTCAGAAATAAATCTGCCAAAGCTTCTGAGGAAGGAAAACGGAAACGGGAGGATGAGAGTTATCATCGCTCTGATAAGAAACGAAAGGGGAACTCTGAGCATAAGAAGAGTTCTGGGTTTAAAAAGGATACCCAACAGACAGGAGAGAAGCCCAAGTGCAAGGTCTGCAAGAAACGCCATTTTGGAAAGTGCAGATTCGAGTCACAGTCGCAATCACAGCCTAGAGTTTGTGGAATCTGCAAGTCTAAGCAACATAAAACCTTAGATTGCAAGAAAATGAAGGACGCAACTTGTTACAATTGTAACGAGAAGGGGCATATCAAGACCAATTGCCCCAAATTTGCAAAGAAGCCTGAAGAGGCTAAGAAGACCGATGCTCGGGTCTTCCAAATGAATGCTCAGGAGGCTGTGCAAAACGATAATGTGATAACAGGTACCTTTCTTATAAATGATGTTTATGCTAGAGTACTGTTTGATTCGGGTGCAGATAAGTCCTTTGTAGATAATAAATTTTGTAAGCTGCTAAATCTGCCTGTTAAGACACTGAGTAAAAAGTATGAAGTAGAATTGGCCGATGGTACCATAGAGACTGCTTCAACAATATTAGATGGATTTTCATATCCATTAAGAATCACTCTTTTCCACTGTCTTTGCTTCCGTTGAAATTTGCCGGATTTGATATAGTGATAGGTATGGATTGGTTATCTCATAACCAAGCCCAAATTGTATGTGATAAGAAGCAAGTGGTTATCAAGACCCCTTACGGTAAGCCACTAACAATTCAGGGAGATGCACAGTACGGATTGCCTAAGCAAGTGTCTATGCTTAAGGCATCAAAGTGTTTGAAGAAAGGTTGTGTCATTTACATGGCACAGGTGACCATTGATGAGCCAAAGCCCAAGATCGAAGACATCCCTGTTATTTCCGAATATCCAGACGTATTCCCTGAAGAACTACCTGGTTTACCTCCAGACAGGCAAGTGGAATTCAGGATCGATATTATTCCGGGAGCAGCCCCTGTAGCTCGAGCTCCTAATTTGTTGGTACCGACAGAGATGAAAGAATTAAAAACACAATTGGATGATTTGTTGGAAAAAGGTTTTATTCAACCTAGCTCGTCCCCTTGGGGAGCGCCTATTCTATTTGTAAAGAAGAAGGATGGATCAATGCATCTCTGCATCGATTATCGCGAGCTGAATAAAGTTACAATCAAGAACCGATATCCATTACCCAGGATCGATGATCTATTCGATCAAATTCAAGGAGCAAGTTACTTTTCAAAGATCGATTTGAGGTCAGGATATCATCAGTTAAAGGTCAAGACTGAAGACGTGCACAAGACCGCATTCAGAACAAGATATGGCCACTACGAGTTCTTAGTGATGCCTTTTGGGCTCACTAATGCACCTGCAGCATTCATGGATCTCATGAATTGCATTTGCAAGCCTTACTTAGATAAGTTTGTCATTGTTTTTATTGATGACATACTTATATATTCGACGAATCAAGCTGATCATGAAAAACACCTTCGGTGTATTCTTAAACTTCTACAGCAAGAGAAACTCTACGCCAAGTTTTCCAAATGTGAATTTTGGCTTCGTGAAGTCCAATTTCTTGGACATGTAGTGAGTGAGCGTGGTATCCAGGTGGATCCCGCTAAGATAGAAGCGGTTATGAATTGGCAAGCGCCTAAGACACCAACAGAGATTCGCAGCTTTTTGGGCCTGGCAGGTTATTACAGACGTTTCTTTGAAAAATTTTCAAGAATTGCTGCACCTTTGACTTTGCTAACTCGCAAGAATGTAAAGTTTGATTGGGGTCCCAAGCAACAAGAATCATTTGAGATTCTCAAGCAGAAGTTGAGCAATGCTCATGTGTTGACATTGCCAGAAGGGATTGAAGAGTTTGTTGTGTACTGCGACGCATCACACACCGGTATGGGTTGTGTACTTATGCAGAAAGGCAAGGTCATTGCCTATGCTTCACGACAATTAAAAGTGCACGAGAAGAACTACACCACCCATGATTTGGAATTGGGTGCCGTTGTATTTGCACTAAAGCTTTGGAGGCATTATCTATATGGAACCAAGTGTGTTTATTCAGATCATAAAAGCCTTCAACATCAGTTTAACCAGAAAGATCTTAATATGAGGCAGCGTCGTTGGATGGAAACATTGAACGACTATGATTGTGAAATCCGATATCATCCAGGCAAAGCGAATGTCGTCGATGATGCCTTGAGCAGAAAGGAAAGGATTAAACCAATAAGGATTAACGCCAAAAGCATCGAATTAAGGAACAGCTTGAATGAAAGATTATTAGCTGCTCAGAAGGAAGCTGTTTTGGAAACTAACTTTCCGAATGAGAAGTTAGGTATAACTGCCGATCAACTATCATGTGGCAAAGATGGAATCCTTAGACTGAATGGTCGAATTTGGGTTCCAATCCATGGAAGACTTAGAGATGTGATTCTCCAAGAAGCTCATAGTTCAAAATATTCAGTCCATCCAGACAGTGACAAAATGTACCAGGATTTAAAGGCAAATTATTGGTGGATAGGTTTGAAGAAATCTATAGCCACTTATGTAGCTAAATGTCTGACGTGTGCACAAGTAAAAGCTGAACATCAAAAGCCGTCAGGTTTACTGCAACAACCTGAACTTCCCACTTGGAAGTGGGAAATGGTAACTATGGATTTTATCACCAAGTTACCAAAGATGAAACGTGGGAATGATATGATTTGGGTTATAGTTGACAGACTGACCAAGTCAGCTCACTTCTTGCCTATTAAAGAAACACACAGCTCCGATAAGCTAGCACAGTTGTACGTGGATGAGATAGTATCTCTCCACGGAGTGCCGGTATCTATTATCTCCGATAGGGATACCAGATACACATCTCACTTTTGGAAAAGCTTTCAGCAATCGTTAGGCACTCGTTTAAATTTCAGCACTGCTTATCATCCCCAGACGGATGGGCAAAGCTAACGTACAATTCAAACGCTTGAGGATATGCTTAGAGCTTATGTTATTGACTTGAGTGGAAGTTGGGATGACCATCTTCCTTTGATTGAATTTTCGTACAATAATAGTTATCATTCGAGCATTTAAGTTGCGCCTTTTGAGGCCTTGTACGGAAGGAAGTGTAGAACGCCAGTTTGTTGGGCGGAAGTTGGGGAAACCCAACTATCAGGACCTGATATAGTCCTCAAGACGACGGATAAGATTGTTCAAATCCGTGATCGTCTCAAAGCTGCCAGGGATAGGCAGAAGAGTTATGCTGATAAGAGGCGCAAACCTCTAAAGTTTAAAGTTGGTGACAAAGTGCTACTCAAAGTATCACCTTGGAAAGGAGTGATGCGATTTGGAAAAAAGGGCAAGCTGAGCCCAAGATACATAGGACCATTCGAGATCATCGAATGTATCGGAACAGTAGCTTACAAGCTAAATCTACCTGAAGATCTCAGTAGGATACATAATGTGTTCCACATCTGCAATTTAAAGAAATTTCTAGCCGATGAATCGCTAGCAATGTCACATAAGGACGTGCAGATTGACGAAAGTTTGAAGTTCATTGAAAAACCTTTGTCGATTGAGGATCGACAGGTTAAAAAGCTTTGAAGGAAGCATGTGCCAATCGTCAAGGTGAAATGGGATGCCCGTAGAGGCCCATAATACACGTGGGAGGTTAAATCCACGATGAAACAAAAATACCCTCAATTATTTCAGTAAATCTCGAGGACGAGATTTCTTTTAAGGGGGTGAGGATGTAACACCTTGCAAATTCAAGTCCAATACAGTGGTGACACGTGTCGTAAACCCAGATAATGTTAAAAGAATAACTTGAAAGACTAGAGTAGTCAAACAATGTGAATATGTATGTAAAAGAATTCAAAGTGTCAACATGCCAAACTTGTGCCTCTGAATGACCTTACGCGACGTTCGGATTCTTTAATGAATGAATTATCGGACGAAGAAAGCCGATTGTGCTTAAAATATAAAATTTAAAAAGCATAGGGGTTAAACGCATCAACATGTTAAATGTTACCTCTGAGTGACCTTTTAACGAACCCAAAAGCATTGTAATATTCGTATGTTTGCTCTCCCGAGTATCGGATAGTAATCTCATGGAGTTTCGATGTAAACAAGACTTTTTGGGTGATCTCACAACTAACCGGGAGCTTAACGGAGTTAATTTATGACCCAAGGCACTTGTTAGTTAACTATGGGGGTCATTAGTGTAATAAAAGAAAGATAAATAAACTTAAAATGGACCAGGGACTGAAATTGCAAGATTTGCAAAGTTTTTACCGGAATCAAGGATCTTCGCGGGCCGCGAAGATCTTCTTGATTTCTTACGCGGGCCGCGACACAGTCGCCAGCAACCAAAAAACTGGCAGCTGCATGTTGCAGCTCTTACACCGCCATTGCATGAGTTCTGAGCGATACCAGGGGCTTGCAAATGGTTTTTACTGCCCTAGGGACACTTGTGAACATCTGGTAACACCCTAGGTACAAATGGATTGATCCTAGAGCTTCCAAAATCCTATATAAAGGGCCTTGATGTTCACTTGTTCTTGCACACTTGAAGTTTTACTTCACATCTCTCTCCCTGAAGCATCCTGGTCTTCTAGGAAGCTTTCTCTAGTTCAATTTTCGTGCTAAGGACTATTGTAAGTATTCTTAGCCTCCATAGTTAAGTTTTCATTAGCTTAATGACCGAAAGTCAAAGTTATCGTAATTACGCTTTGACTTTGTGATTAATCACTAACGGTCCAGCCATTATTCGAATTGAAAGTGGCAATGTGTTGGTAATTATGTAGGTAATAAACCCTTAGAAGGGCACCTACTGATTATCACATTTACTTGGTCAATTGTCGGGTCAAACTACTTAATAAAAAGTCAAACGAATCAGTTTTTACAAAATAATTCATAACTGATAATGTAGAAGTTATGGAACATGTTTTAACACTTAAATAACTTGGTAAGTAATATAAGAACATGTTTAGGCATGTTCAACCCGACAATTCTGAGATTAGACTCGGTTCGCAACCGAAAGTCGCAAAAGTAGACTTTTGCTTTGACTTTCAGTTCTGACCCGATTTAGCTTAGTTTAGTTATGCCTTAGGGTTCCTTTAGGACCATATTATAGGTTAATATAACCCTCTAAGGTTATACAACATGGTTCCATAGAAATCCAAGTGAATTGCATGTTTCCGTTAAATGCTTAAACGTTGACCATTATGCCCTTTTGATATAAAAACGAAATTTTTGGAAATGTGAGTGGACAAAAATCTTTATTACTGATATATAAGTATGTCCTAAAAATTTGACATCCGTTTCTGGTCTAAAATGGAAGATATGCAAGATACCGTAAAACAAAAGCTGTTTGTTAATTAAATGGCATTTTTAGCATAACTCATATTTAAACCCAATTTTTGGCACCAAACTTGCTACCCACTGTTATGATATATTATTTAGGGATTTTTGGAAATTTTTGTCAAATTTTATACTGACCTTAACAGAGAGTTCTAGTATAAATTCGGTATTAACGATAATGCCCTTTTCATTAATAAAACGAGTTTTACACATCATTTGAATACCAAACCTTTTACTACTGATGTCATATGTTAAATAAAATATTTTGAACATTAAGGACTGATCAAAACTCCAAAATCTTATAAACATCTTATATATCGTCAAATACCGACTTTTGCGCTAATTAGGCGCATACTATGGTTTAAAACCATATTTAACGCCTAAGACTTGTACCTACTGATTTTATAATTAAATTTTTATACTTTAATAGTAAGTATAAGTCTTGAACTCAGATTTCCAAATTTGCCCTTAAAAGCATGTGTGAAATGACCAAAATGCCCATACGGTGCATAATTTGGCCATAGATGATTAAAAACACATATATATGATATCTTGCTGATATAACAATATAAAATAAATATTTTTACATAATTTTTTAGACCAGAACCTCAGTTTATTATTTAACCTCTTTTATAAACTTTAAAATGACCAAAATACCCCTACGGGGCTTAAATTGGTTTTAAATTCATTTTGGGCATAATGGAAGATATCCTACTGATATCACAACATAATTTAAGCATAACAACCTATGGAACTTGTACATGACTCATTCGGTTACCCGTTATGCTTATACGCGTTCGGTACGGTTTATGTAACTAGTTTGCATAAATTAGCCGAAATGGGTCAAACCTTATCATTTTTACTTCAAAATCCAGAATGTGTTTAGTTTACCCATTATATACAAGTCTTCATACTTGTCGAGTCTAAATCACATTCCAATCCGGTCATCGCTTAATCTTGCGTTTTGAACCGTAAACCTTTCTTTAAAACTATCCGGTCAAAGTTACAACTTAAATAAGACCCGTTAGGAATCTAATAGGTTATTAAAACCTTCGTTCCAGATTAGGAGCCCAGTAAAAGCTCCCTGTACTTGCTGATTAGAAATTACGACTGAGATAAATTACTTTTAGCTCAGGTAAATACTTTTAACTTATTTTCCCTTATATGGGCTTGGAATACAGTATTATAATAATACCGCTTGGTCGGGTATGAAATCATTTAATCGGATTGTGATTAATAAATTGCATAACCCGTTTTAATCTGTCTTGTTTGATGCAATGCCTTTGGTGGGTTAATGACCATGTCCTGGATATCCTTGGCTCATTCATTAGAAATGGCCACGACTTAAGCACGGGGTGTAGGCATACACCTGACAGTTGCGTATGTAAAAGATATAACCACTTGTTGAGGATAACTCGCCGTGGGATTATATTAGTGGTGTGTCTATTAATCTTGTCTCGGCTCTTCTAACCGGGCCCTGAATGGACGACAAACATATAAATACAAGATTATTTTAATAATTGTTCCAAGTTATGAAATATTTTATGCCTTGTGCATCCAAATCAATTTTATAACACTTTTTTAAAAGAGTCGGTTAATTGTATTTACCAGTGTAAACTGACGTATTTTTCAAAAAGATTAAGTGCAGGTACTAAACGAAATGGGCTGGAACTCCTAAGTATTACTTAAAGAGTCTTGCAAGCTCTAATACTTTAAGTCTGTTGAACTACGTTTATTTTCTGCTTTAGATCCGCCTGTGGATCCCCTTACAACCGTTGTGTAATATTTTATTATACTTTCGAATTCGGTTTGTAATATTATTACTTTAGACTTCCGCTGTGCATTAAACTGTGATTATTGACTATGATAATATCAACTACGTCACTGTTAGGCCCTAAAGTGTGAGACTGACGCATCAAATTAATGCAACGGGCTATGGTTATGAACTGGGCCTTACCGGGTTAGTTTATATTAGGTTGTGGACCTTTATAGGTCACTTGGGCCAAGCTTTAGGCCATGTGGGCCAAGCAGGCCCAAGGGGAGCCCATGTAGGGAATTGGGCTTGAGTTAGTATAAAAACAAGTTTCTAACTTGTTTTTAGGTTGGAACTTCATAGTTACAAAATTCCTCTAGAGAGAGAGAGGCGATTGGTGGTGTAGGAACTTGTACCAGACGGTTTTGCTAGTTGATAGTAATTGAATCGTGTGCAAGTTTGAAAGTGACTCGGTATTGTGTTCTTCGTTTTTCATATTTTTCGATTTATTTCTTGAATCTCACCTAGTTTGGATTCCGCATAAACTTTGTGGTTGTTTGATATCATTGAAAGATCCGGTTAAACGGGACTTACAAGTGGTATCAGAGCCTTTAGAACCTGTTCTAGGCTCGGTTTGATATCAAATATTCAAGATTTGGAATTTTTGTTCATCGCGTTCTTCGTGTTCTTGGTCGTGTTCATCGAATTTTTATCAAAAATCAATATATTTTGGTGTGTCAAATTTTTGTGAAACTGTTAAAAGATATTGAACGATTTTTTCTTTTTAAAAGGAATATTGTTTTTGTTTTAAAAAGGATTTGACTTTCCAAAAATTTTGGAATTTCTGTTTTGGTTATATATCTATCGAGAGGTCCAGTCGCAACCACCACATCTCTTTCCAATAAAACATAGCATATCTTTATCTTCAACAGGTTTCGAGTGCTGGTCTCGACTCGCAACCTTCATCACTTCAGCAGGTCTCGAGTCAACAGGTGTCTCCACTTTTTCAGGAAGTATCGCCACCACGGTTCTCAAGTCGCAATCTCAAAAGGAAGGTCTCGAGTGGATTAGTCGCAATCACGGTCTCGACTCTTCACGGTTTCAAAGTCTCGAGTCGCAACCTCGGTTCCGAGTCGCAACCGAGATCTCGAGTCATCACTTTCTGTTCTCGAGTCGCATTCAGCATAGATTTCGAGTTGTAGGTTCTTTGAGTCGCAACCTCCGCAGTCGCAATCACGAGTTCTCGAGTCGCAACCCCTGTCTCGAGTTGTCTTCACAGCAGTCTCGAGTCGCAACCTACATTTCGTCATACTTCATCTCCATCCATCATTATCATCGGAACACTGATCACCGGGAACCTGCAACTCCATCTCCGGTCATCATCTCCGTCGACAACAGTTCTCCACTGTTACCACCTCCACCATCTTCTTCGATCTCCGACGACCACTATCCATATTTGAGTCGCAACCATTGTTTCGACAACGGTTCCGAGTCCGTGACGTTTTCGAAACACAAACATCACCTCCAGGTTACCTCTATCTCACCATTAACTTATCCGGTTGTCGTCATCATCTTCGCCGGAGCACCACACCCTAACCACCTGCAACAACGGACGTCATTTGCGTTTAAATATTAGGGTTTTGGTAAGGGATAAACATAGAAGAAGGTGAAATACAGTTCTTTTGTGACGAACGAGGTGTCGGGAAAGCTTTGTGGGATTTATATGAGTTGACATTTAGTATTATAATCTCACCGTCATTGTCACATGATATAATAATAATTATAATAAGCAATCATTTAGTAATCATTAATTTGTAATAATAATAATAATAATAATAATAATTAGTTTGCTTATATATTAAATAAAAGAAAAAAAAAGGGTTTTATTAAAAATCATATTCTAATTAAAATAAGAAAATAAAATTAAAAAAAAAAAGGGTTTGGTTTGTTTGGCTTGTGATAACGGTTTTGACATATTTTTGAGGTGCGGTTTAGAAAACGGGTTCAGTCAATCGCGTGCAAGGGGTTTGAGTTAGCGAGTACACGGGTTCTCGCTTTGGGCTTGTGTTGAGGAAATAGTCAAAAGCACACATTTTCAGGGGGTCACACTTTCTGAGATCACATTTTTGGGGATCACATCTTAAAAATGTCTTCTAAGAGAGAGGTGCTTGAGCAAGAACTCGAAGGATTCAGATACTCATATGGTGAATCTATAGAAGCTCTTACAGGCCGGTTTGCCGAACTACTCTCTAAAATGGAGAAGGCAGAGATGGTGGTGTCTACTCACATGAGCAACAGAAAGCTTCTGGATGTTATAAAAGGGATTCCAGATCAGGCGAACTGTAGTTGGTTTACCAATGTTAATCAGATAATATTGACAACCGATTGTTACAAAATGAAGCCGGATGAGCTGATCTCAATCATCAAATCATATGACAATGCTGACAAACAGTCTACTCAAGGCAACACATCTGCTGCAGTTTGCTCATCCACACAAAATTCAGCATTTATGTTTAACAAACCCCTGGCTCAAGGAATTACTAAAGAACGTGAAGAGATACTTTCTGTCTTTTGCACTCCTAAATGTAGAGAAAGGGTTGAGGCATATCATTTACACAACGCTGAGCTAATACAAAATTACCAAGAAATAAAAAATAAAAATTTTACTTTATCGAAAAATGAAAAACTTTATAAAGAAAAGATTGAAGCTTAGCGAAAAGACATCGTCAAACTCAAGGATGATGTAAGTGTGAAATCATCTCAACTCTTATATGTTCAGGAGAAACTGTGCGCTGTGACTAAGGAACTGGAAGACATCCGAGACAGATATCAAATTAATGAGCTTAATATTAAGAAATTTGATTCTTCCAGTAAATTAGTCAAAAACTTGTGTAATCAACAGCTCGCGTACAAGGAAAACAAAGGGAGTGGTTTGGGTTTCAATCAAGTTCCTCCTCCATATAATGACAACTACACATATTTACCCATGACTGAGGAGGAATTGATGAATGAGAACAAGATGGCTTACGGTCCTAAAACTGATAAGTCATCAATCAACAGCAGACCTGTTGATAAAGGAGCGACTCCTTTGGTAAATCTTGTTTCAAAGGGTACTTTTGATCCTAATGCTTCGCCTTCCCCTGCAGATGAAGTTAAAGTTGAAGGTGTCGTTGAAGATGAACAAGCGTCAAGTTCTCATGTGTGTGACATTTTTGGCTCATTTTTACAATCTATGATGAAGAATGTCAGGCCTGATGGTTCGGGCGAAAATGTTGATGTTTGTGTAAGAGAGACTGAATTGGCAAATGAAACGAATGAGCCGGCTGAACCATCTGATTCCAAACGCGAATCACCTGAAGCAGCTGATTCTGAGAAATTGGAATCAGTTGATTCTAGTGAATTCAGCTCAAGGATGTCATGTGCAGAACCGTCTTGTGCTGAAAATTCGTCAAATGTGTCAGCTAAAGTTTCTGCTAAAGTTTCTGGTATTTCATCCAACAAACCAGAACTCTCCGATTCTATCAAAGCTGATGACATAAAGGATGAAGAGAAGACTAATGTGAACAAGGCTCCAAGTGCACAAGCTGAACAATCTGAACCTTCGGTTAGTGATGAAAAGGTTCAGATCAGGCAACAAGATCCGAAGCGAGCAAGTAAAGGACGCGGAAAGAAGAAGCCTAAACATCGACAAGCAGGCTCTCCACAGTCCTCAACGGGCAGCAATAGTCCTCAAAAGGCCCGTGTTGTGAAAAATACCTTTGTTAAGCCAGTCAGTAATGGGAAATGTGAAAAATATGCATTTGACTGTACTAACAAAGCTTTC
Organism: Helianthus tuberosus; assembly: GCA_030545235.1. NCBI lineage: Eukaryota > Viridiplantae > Streptophyta > Magnoliopsida > Asterales > Asteraceae > Helianthus > Helianthus tuberosus. Next base: position 38,644,322 of record CM060436.1, read on the forward strand.
GGAAAGACTGGTGAGATTTCTGAACAAGACTTGCAGTCTCATCAAAACAAGAAGAATCAAAAGAAATCTTCACCACAGAAGGCCCCGGCAAACGACAAGTATAGGCATCCAAATTCATCTTCGTCTGCTGGAAATATGCAACAAAAACAAGCACAGAAAGGACCGGTTCATCCTTCAGGGCCTGCAAGAGCTACACAAGCTGATCAGAATGCCTTCTACGTGAAGAGACAAACATGCTTCAATTGCGGCATTGCTGGTCACATTGCTCGAAACTGCACACATCGTCCCTATATACCATATTATATGCAAAATCAGAGGGTTACACCAAAGGGTAACTATCATTCCAAGCCAATGAAGGTTTCATCACCTAAGGCAATGAAGAATGTGAATCCCAAGGTTAAACCTTCTGTTGGGGATTGGAACGCTGCTAAAAACAAACGCAAAGCTTTTCAGGAACAAAAACGTGTTTCTAAAACTAACAAACCTGAAACAGTTAAAGTTGCTCAACCGAAGGCAACAAACACGTTTGTTAAACCGAAACAGATTTGGAAACCCAAATCCAAGGCAGCAACGTCTCCAATCCTTGAAACGAAAGGGGACTTGTGTTTGAAAGAAGTGTCTTACTTTGATGCTTCAGGAAATCCCAGGACCACGATGGCCTGGGTACCTATGTCTTACTAATCTCCTTACCTTTCAGGAACAACCAAGGAGGAGCTGTTGACAATCTCTGGAATGTTGATAGCGGTTGTTCCAGAGATAAAAACGGGTAACATTTCACTGTTGCAAAAAGTTCAAATTTTTTTACAGATGATATGTTTCCTTTGGAGGAGATTAGAGAAGTAAGATAAGATCAGCAAAAGGTACCGTTTAAATTCAGTACTTTGATTTGAATTTGATTAGTCTTCAATCTAATGACGGAACGGTTAAGCAAAAATATTTTTCTCTTTTCTTAGTTTATAACTTTGTACATATTGTGTCCTTTCTCTAGTAAATGGTAAATTTGCGCAAAAATACAAGATTTATGCACAAATTTAGGGGGGGAGAGGAACATATAGATAGATATAGAGTTTAGGAGGAGAAAATTCAGAAAATACAAAAAGAGTTTGCAGTAAATATGTATTGTTTTAGGGGGAGAAAATGAGAAAAATACAAAAACATTAGAAAAATGAAAAAGCCAAAAAGAAAGATTGCATGATATGGGAAGTGAAATAAATGTTCGTGTTAAAGGGTTTGACTAACACATGTAAGGTGCCATAGCTGAAAAGACTAGGATCTACTGCGATATGTCGATAGGCTTGACGCTCAACATGATAAAAGATACTAAGTGATATAAACATAACGAACTATGTACCATGTGGGTAACATACCAACGGCGTATGATTTTATGGTCTTAAATCTTGCGTTGATAGATAGTCAACATCTGAGGTTTCGGGTCTTTATATTGTTGAATCATCCGGGGATATCTTGGCTGTCCTTCTGTTCAGAACTAAAATTGTACATGACCCCAGGAAAGAAAGTCACTTGGAATTAGCTCATTTCTATTTGAATGTCTGTATGTTGTCCCGATACACACAATTTTGATCTGATTCTGAAATCTTCTCTGAAAAAGTCGTGTACCTCCTCTGCTGCATCCAGATATATGCTGACCTGGAGGTGCTAGGCAACGTCAGCTTCTGCTGCATCCAGATACATGATGACCTAGCTGTACGTTGTCGCGCTATAGATCTAATACACCCGAAAGAGGCCCTCAAGTGCCCAAAAGAAACCCAAGAAACCTATATCAAACTGAGAAAAACTCATTTGATCTGTATATTATACCATCTCTGCAAAAGATCTATTATGTTCTCTTCTCAACCTATTCCCAGTTAAGATTTCAGAAATCTGGATTGGACTTGTGAAATATGTGGTAGGGAAGATACTTGCATGATAGAGTGTGCTGTTTATATTTCAGGATTTGATTAGTATTTATTTGGGTGTTCATTGTTAAGAAATCAAAACATGATAAAACAGATTTTATGCAGACCTAGACATAGTCAGGATATCTTAAAGGATGACATCAGTATACTCACCTGCTACGATGAATCGTTGTGCTTACCTTAATCGCGGGGGTATGCCTTGGAATGGGACACACGGGTATAATAGTATAATATTACCTAAAGCATATCATGAAGTTGAAAAATTGAAAGTTGAGCGTTAAAGTTTAAGTGGACAAACATATTGGCAATCGCATAGACCAGTTTGATTAGGCTTGTACTGAAAAGTGTTCCTTAGTCTGCCTGAGAACGAATTTTGATCCCATTGCAATTGTAATTGTATATTATGGTAGTTGTTTATATTTTGAGTTTTTATTTGTTTTTAGTTCTTAAATTAAAAAAATAAAAATTTGAAAAAATAGTGTCTTGTTTTTTTATATAAAATCAAAAATCCAAAAATAGAGTGTTTATTTGTTTTTCTTAAATTTAAAAATGTAACCGTTCTTGAAGATTTGACTGATCATCAAAAGTTAAAAGAATTTAAATTGTGAAATTTCATGTACCTAGTGTTCATGTGGTACTCTCCCTGTTGCATAAGAAATGTTTGCTTATGAGTTTGTGAGCATGTGCAGAACTTGATTTCAATCAAGAACATGGGTTGATGAAGACTAAGATGCTGTTAGTTGCTGAAGACGCCTGAAGCAGCTTAACAACAAGATGTACCTGAGTCAGAAGAACCGGATACGAAACACCGTTTGACAGTGAAAGTACATTTGAAGAAGTACCTGTGAACCTGCTTGAAAGACAAAGATTGAAGAAGAAAAGAGCTGCTGAGAATCCTCCTCTCACATTCTTTTCCACAAGATTGTCAAGCAAAGCTGATCGAGATCCTGATATGAAGCTAACCACAAGAGCTGAAGAAAAGAGACCCAGTGCTGAGAGTTCAGAAGTCAAGAACTTCCATAACATCTGCAGCAAAGCGACAACCATAGACTTCATTGAAGACGTTGCTGAATTCATGCTATGAAGACAATTTGATGGCATCAGTCTAGGGGGAGATTGTTAGGCCCTAAAGTGTGAGACTGACGCATCAAATTAATGCAACGGGCTATGGTTATGAACTGGGCCTTACCGGGTTAGTTTATATTAGGTTGTGGACCTTTATAGGTCACTTGGGCCAAGCTTTAGGCCATGTGGGCCAAGCAGGCCCAAGGGGAGCCCATGTAGGGAATTGGGCTTGAGTTAGTATAAAAACAAGTTTCTAACTTGTTTTTAGGTTGGAACTTCATAGTTACAAAATTCCTCTAGAGAGAGAGGGGCGATTGGTGGTGTAGGAACTTGTACCAGACGGTTTTGCTAGTTGATAGTAATTGAATCGTGTGCAAGTTTGAAAGTGACTCGGTATTGTGTTCTTCGTTTTTCATATTTTTCGATTTATTTCTTGAATCTCACCTAGTTTGGATTCCGCACAAACTTGGTGGTTGTTTGATATCATTGAAAGATCCGGTTAAACGGGACTTACAGTCACGATACTCCCCACTGGGCCCACCGGTAATGCGTGGAAATATCGGGGTGTGACACTTACTTACAAGAAGGATCCAATTAAAAGGATCTGGAATCTAGTTAGAGTTTTCTATTTGGTTGATCTTAATTAGTTCGTAAGTCGCAATGTTCGTTGATTGTAACATTTCTAATTTTCACGCTTAGTCAATGATGTGTTGCAAACACACATATGTTTTTCCTTGTAACTGTATACGTTTTTAGTCATTTAATTAGTTGTTTATAGCTTGTACTTAGTTGTGGATGTTTTTGCATGTGTTCGTGTGCAAAAGGATCGGAAATCGAGGAAGAAACGAACACACGGGAAGAGGCATGAAAGAAAATGAAAGGTCCAGGATCTGATGTTCTTAGAGTGTCGCGAAGAACTAGTGTTAAATCCGGCCGTGACTGTTTTGGATCTCGCGCCATGCGAAACTAGAGGAAAAGTCCTTGCAACACAAGAGGGTCGTCAGAATCGTGAGCAACCCTAATTCGATGTTTAAATTCGTTTTTGCCTAATCTATTTGTGATAACCTACTTCCAAACAAAAAAGAGAGCACTTTTGGGCAATATTAAGATATAGAAGGCGTTTGGTATCAATAATCATTGTTAGAGATCAAGGATCAAGTACTTTGCAACTTGTTAAGTCATGTGTTTTGATTCCTATTGTTTATTCATAATTCTAGACTTCATGTTTTTTGAATCTTTTGACTTGTTTTCTGATTTAAACCATAAATGTTGGCTAAATCTTTATACCACTTAGGTTTATGATGAATATTTGTTGACTTTTGCTGATTTATTGGTTTTATATTCTTTTTGATGGACTAATGCTAAGGTAAAGAACTTACTTATAATTGATCTGATGTATATGCGTATTTAGATCTGATTTATGATTAATATTTGTTCCATATGTGTCTTGTTGAATGTCTTTCAATTTTAGATGCATATTAGGTCGCTTACTGTGTGTTTATGATTAGTTTATGGTTTATTGACTTCATTTTCTATAGGAACATTGACTGAGAGTTAAGAGGAGCTAAGTATTCTACCTATCTTGATAGCTGAGAGGTGAGAGATAGTCAGGATATCTTTGGTGTTAAGTATTTAGGTGTAAAGGCTCTGAGAGGAGGTTTCCCTAGATTTCTTAGTATTTTTTGCTATCCCGTGTCTTATCAAGAGTGTTTAGGTTACCTCTTGCATCTTAAGGTGTATTGAGATAGTGAGATTGACATGTAATATACCTTGTGGGTACTTTAGTATTGTTGGATAGACTGACAAGTAATCCGACCAACCAGTAAACATCACACGGCCCTTAGGATTTCCTTTTAGGGCACATCCGGAGAATAATTAGGGATCCACTAGTTTGTATGAGGGTGTCGTATTCTAAGATCTTGGTTCCACCATAGTTTCCATAGCCAATAGTAAACAATAGATGATGGAGACGTGTGATCATTTTCAAATCAAATTATTTCGGTGGTTCTCCCGAGTAATTCAATCGGATACAACTCAGATTGATAAATCGAACTCTAGTATGTGTGTGTAGTGAATTCGTATGAACCAGATGAAAAAATAACCAAAAACTGATTATGAATTTCAGGGTTAGGGATAGGTAACGACTATTAGGCAGTTATGTCATTTTCTTAAATAAAAAGCCTCCAAAAATGCCCTCATTTTTATTTCAAAAATAGTGTCCAAAATAGGAATATTAAAATTCTAAGGCATTTTTAATAAAACAATTTCTAAGGCACTTTTTAGCTCAACCCCAGCCAGGGGCTGCCGCACCTTGAACCCCCCGCTAAGGGGGCGTTCCCCCTTGGAACCTCCTTTGATTACGGGCTCCGCCTGTACACTTTGAATTATAATAACTCAAACATGTACTACCGCACTTCCTAACTTGCTTGATGTATATTACAATTCACTTTGGTTCCAAATTCAATTCCAATTACACTAAAATATCAAACACACACTCACCGTGCACAGGGTACTCTGCCCTTTGAAGGAAGCCGCATTCACGTGGGTGCTTAGCGGCTGCAATGTTACCATGGGTACTCGCAATACCCGCAAGGGGTACCCATGATACGCCCAAGCACCCTAATCATCAAAGGCAACGAGGATTTAGAATATGTACCCGTGATACGCTCCAAGCACCCTAATCATCAAAGGCAATGAGGATTTGGAATAAAGTATTATCACTCAATAAATATATTTTATAAACCAAAAGTAATTTTAAGAAACATAAAAAAATATAAATAACAGTACACCTTTTATAAAAATGGGTTTATAAATTTTATTTGTTAGATGTGGAATGATAAATTCCCCAAGAAAAATTATTTCATAATCCAGATGGTGAAACTATGGTAGATTACATATTTACACAAATGACTGAGGCAATGCTCTAACTAAAGAAGTAAGAGACAAAGCCAAATCACAGTCAAAGATAGGGATGAGCTCAGTACCAATCAGTATAGAACCGATACCGGTATAAAAATCTCTAAAAGTGGATACCTGTACCGAATATACCCGGTATGATACGGTTCAATACTGGTACCCGATACCATTAGCTCGTCCCTAATAAAAAATGCTTAACATACCAAAGCTTATGTCTCTTTCTTTCTTGGTCATCATTTATCCTACTTGAATATGTCTTGTTTTCACTAATTTTAAAGCCTTGTCATAAAGGCAAAATAATTTTTGGACTATTCACAACAAGTTAATTTCTTAGAATGAAAGGTGTGCTAGCTCAACCGTGGATCAACCATATGATTTTTGTCCACTTTTCTAATTCTCTTTTTCTTTGTAATCCTAAGTGATTATATCAATCCAGTCCTATCCTTTAGATTTGAGAGAGCAGGATAAAAGAGTTTTTGATAAATTCATTATGATATGATATTCGTTAATGAACATAGTGAGGTAGAATCCTAGTAAGATTATAATCAATTTGTAAGATGATTACTACCTTTTAAAACACCATCATCTTTAACATATCATTAACAACACTAGTTTGAGGAAGCAAATAAGAAGAATGTACAATGTTTGTCATTTTCGTTATTATCATAAAACTCAAATGAAAAGGTGTTGAATAAATTCTTTTATCATCTGCTCTATATCAAATATATTCCAACTAAGATATTTTTTTATTAATGTTAAGAATTTTCCCAATCAAATTCAACACTCATACATACATACCAAAACAATATACTGGTATGAATTTCTAACACGATAAGGACTTGACACGGAATTTACTGGTTTGAGTTTAGAATAAACATGTTTAGTTTAATTTCAGGTCCAACTCGCGAACCTGTTTAGCTAAACAGGTCGGGTTCGTGACAACCTAACAAGTTTGTGTGATTGACCTGTTTAACTCATTTATTTTCAGACAAAAGATCAAATACAAATAACTTTAACCTACAAAACGTACGAACTGAAGGTTTTGCTGAAAAAACGCGGTAACGTTTTCGTAATTATTTACATTGTAGAGTAATTATCAAAATTACCCTACAAATGATTTTGTAGGTAATTTTGATCTTGTAGAGTAATTTTACAAAATGTTCTTGTAGAGTAATTTTGATCTTGTAGCGTAATTATCAAAATTACTCTAACAGTGTATCTTGTAGAGTAATTTTGATCGTGTATGGTAATTATCAAAAGTACTTTACAAGTGTATCAAAATTACTCTACAAATGTATTAAAATTACTCTGCAATTTTATCAAACAACATACACTTCAAAATTACTCTACAAAATCATTTGTAGAGTAATTATGATACTCTACAAAATTACTCTACATGATCAAAATTACTCTATAAAAACATTTTATAAAATTACTCTACAAGATCAAAATTACCCTACAAGAACATTTGTAGAGTAATTTTGATAATTACTCTACAATGTAAATGATTACGAAAATCTCACCGCGTTTTTTAGCTTTTTCATGCCTTTAGTACGTTTTGTACGATAAACATTTTGTACGTGAACTTAACTCTTATTTTTTATTCAATATATTAACTAGCGTAATTATTTTATGCCAGAATCTAAAAGTTATAAAAGAAATTGATATAAAATCTTATGGTTAAATGTACCTATTTTTATATACATTTGTATTTTTTTTACTTGATACTTGATAGCTATAGCAGGCCCATCTGAACAACTTGGACAACAAGCTGAAAGTGCCTGAAACTTTCCGGGCCAACGTGAACACTACGCTTTAGTTAGGCCTTCCTTCATCCGGCCCATTAAAGCAACTTGCACAATAAGCCAAAACAACCTCTAAAACCCTTACCATATCTCTCTCTCTCTCTAAAACCCATCCTCTCTCTCTAAACCTTTCTCTGCAAATTCAACCTACAACAATGGGATCCAATCAAGCAGCAGTTTCCTTCCTCACAAACCTCGCACGCGCCGCCTTCGGCATCGGCACCGCCGCAACCGTCGCCAGTTCCGCCCTCTACACCGTCGACGGCGGCCAACGCGCCGTCCTCTTCGACCGTTTCCGCGGTGTTATCGACGATACCGTCGGCGAAGGTACTCACTTCCTCATTCCATGGCTCCAAACGCCTTACATCTTCGACATCCGCACCAGACCTCACACTTTCTCCTCAATCTCCGGCACAAAAGACCTCCAAATGGTTAACCTAACCCTTAGGGTTTTATCTCGACCTGAGGTTAATAACTTACCGTCGATTTTTAAAACCCTAGGGCTTGAGTATGACGAGAAAGTGCTTCCGTCGATCGGAAACGAGGTGTTGAAGGCGGTTGTGGCGCAGTTTAACGCGGATCAGCTGTTGACGGAGCGGCCACAGGTGTCGGCGTTGGTGCGGGAGAGTTTGATACGTAGAGCTAAGGATTTTAACATTGTGCTTGATGACGTGGCGATTACGCACTTATCGTATGGTGCGGAGTTCTCTAAGGCGGTGGAGCAGAAGCAGGTGGCGCAGCAGGAGGCGGAGAGGTCTAAGTTTGTGGTGGCGAAGGCGGAGCAGGAACGGCGTGCGGCGATTATTAGGGCAGAGGGGGAGAGTGAGAGTGCAAAACTGATTTCGGATGCGACTGCTGCTGCTGGAATGGGATTGATTGAGTTGAGGAGGATTGAGGCGTCGAGGGAGATTTCGTCGACTTTGGCGAGGAGTGGGAATGTTACTTATTTGCCGGGGAGTGGTAGCCAGATGCTTCTTGGGCTTAATCCGGGTCGTTGATGGTATATTGTTGTTCTATCTTTGTGTTGTTTTGGTTTTGTTTTGCATAATAGATTTGAATAATTGCGCGTATGTTTCCAATATTAGTTGTTTTGTTTGGTAGTTTGTTATGGTTATGTTTTAAAGTTGTATTGTGAGCCTGATCACTTGTTTAAATGTTTGAATGCTAAATGACTGCATCAGTCATGTTTTCATTTGAATGATCTTTGTCTAGGTTTCTTATTAGTTGTAGGCGACAGATACAGCTATATGACATGTTCATTTTAGAACCAATAATATGTTGAGTTGCGAGCTATGTTGTCAAAGACGCAAGGCGCAGGCGAACTAACAAATTTCTGTATCGCATTTGTTCCCTACAGCTTTTTTTGCGCCTTGCACCTAGGCTCCGGGCGAGGCCCGTGCCTCACCCGGAGCCTAGGCGCAAGGCGCAAAAAAAGATGTAGGGAAAAAATACGATACACAAATTTGTTAGTTTGTATTCAGAACCAGTAATATGTTGAGCCACGAGAACAACATAGTGCATTGTACCTGTTGCTTTGAATGTGATATGTTAGTTTGTTATGGTTGTATTCTAAAATTGTATCATGAGCCTGATCACTTATTCACTTGTTCGAGTGCTAAATGACTGCAACAATCTAGGTTGCTTAATACTTGTAGGCAACAGATACAACTATGAGACATGTTCTTTTATAGAACCAATAATATGTTGAGCAGCATAATGCATTGTATTTATTGCTTTGAAAGTGATACACAAGACTGTTGTGTAATGTAACCGCTTGTGATACAAGTGTATTATGCAGTTTTCAACATATTATTGGTTGAAATTCTAACCATACCCATTTTTGGTTTTCTTCTGCACTAAATATTTAGATAATGCACAATATATTTGAATCATTGCTATGTTTCCATTCTTAGTTGTTTGTTTGGTATTTTTGTGATGGTTATATTTTAAAATTGTATTGTAAGCCCGATTAATTATTTAAAATATTCGAGTGCTTTGTAAGCCTGATCAATTATTAAAAATATTCAAGTGCTAAATGACTTCAACAATCATGTTTTCATTGAATGTGCTTAATCTAGGTTCTTAATAGTTGTAGACAACACATACAGGCATACAGCAACAAGACATGTTCATTTCAGAAGTCAGAATCAATAATGTGTTAAGCCGCGAGAACAGCATAATGCATTGTGCTTATTGCTTTGCAAGTGATATGCAAGACTGTTATGTAACCGCCTGTGTTTCTTGCTTCCATACTTCTATTTATCTTTCATGCACTACATACAAGTTTATTATGCAGTTTTCAACGTATTGTTGGTTGTGATTCAGCATAAAGTTGAACATCTTATATTGTGGTATTGCTTGTTATGGAGTCACTTTTGACTGTTTGATTCAATCGCAAGCCTGTAATTATTCCAACTATATACCTCTTTTTGGTGGGTTTCTTCTGCACTATATATCTGGATAAAGCGTATATGTTACCGATATTAGTTGTTTGTGATATCTAACTATTCTGATACCGCACAAAGTTCAATTTGCTTGATATCGAGGTACTTTGGACTGTTTTATAAAATCGCAGCATTGTTATGATGTTGATTCTTGGTGACTTTAGTTTCTATGTATTTGTGATTTGTGATTTGTGATTTGTGAATGGCTTCTGTATATCCTATGCATGAATTTATCTCATTTGTTGCTGAATTTTTATGCTCGCAGAACTGGTTGGCTTCGAAGGCAATTGCATTCTATCATTTTCTTACAACATTTAGCTACGTTGGAAATACGAAGACACATGCTGCTTATGAGAGAATAATTGTAACAACTTTTGTGACTTGGCAAAACTTCCTCTATGAGTTGGCATTCTTTACATACCAAATGATTGGTGAATTCCGAACTATTTTGTGTTGCATTCTGCTATATGCAATTTCAGTTTTATCACTTTAAATATTAGCGGCTTTTAGGAAATGGATTGCTTATCTAAACTGTTTACTTTCTTTCTCTCCGCTCGCATTTGTCATCATCGCTGATCACTCATATTTCTGATTTTGAAGGAAATGATAGAAGCTCAGGTTACTAATGTCAAGATTCTTGTGCACCTTTAAAACTTAATGATAATGTTTTATAGAAGACATGGAAAAGCACTTAGATTTGTGATTCGCATGTTCCAGTCGTTGCCAGTATAGCGACAGTGGGGATAGATTATAATGAATTAGGGAATGCAATTGCAATTAGGAGGAATGCATAGAAAGTATGTCGTTTGTCAAATGCATAGAAAGTATGTCGTTTGTCTAGCCATTATCATGCTAAAATAAGCTTAACAAGCACCTTCTATGCTGAATCAAACCATCTCATTTACTCAAAATTGTGAACAATGCAGAGCGTAAACCAAAAACCGAAGTAATTATATTGATTCTAGTTATTCCTCAAAACAATTCCACAGCCAGGAAACTGAGTAAATCCGCTTGCAAATGCAATTATAAAGTATTGTCCTCCAGCCGCACAGCCATGTCAGCAGCTCAAGACTTGGCCATATGGCGGATCAGGTCAACAACACGGTTACTGCAACACGATGACGCACATCCAATAATCAACTTATGCCTGGATATATCCACAACAAAACAAATTTAAATTCACGAGCCGTACCTGTATCCCCATTCGTTGTCGTACCAAGAGACAAGTTTTACAAAATTGTTGTTGAGAGCAATGCCTGCCTTTGCATCAAATATGCTAGACCTGAGGTCACCCACAAAGTCTGTCGACACAACATCATCCTCGGTGTACCCTAGGATTCCCTTCAAACTTCCCTCTGCCTCAGCCCTACACAACATAATAATCCCAACAATATACAAAATAATCATAATCAAATACTTAAAACATCATTCATATAATCATCAAATTCTTACTTGATAGCAGCCTTGATGTCATCATACGATGCTGGTTTCTCAAGTCTAGCGGTAAGGTCAACCACTGATACATCAACAGTAGGAACACGGAATGCCATCCCTGTAAGTTTCCCGTTGAGGGCAGGAAGGACTTTTCCAACAGCCTTAGAAAGAGGGCAGTTGATTTAGGAAAAGAAGTTATGATATATCTGCAAATAGAACTTCAAAACAAAAAAAAATACACCATACCTTAGCAGCTCCAGTGCTGCTGGGAATAATATTAAAAGAAGCAGCTCTTCCACCTCTCCAATCCTTCATTGATGGACCATCAACAGTTTTTTGAGTCGCTGAATATAAAAAAAAAAAAAGTTAGCCCGCATCCAGTTTCCTTATAACCTTACGTTAAAAAGGGTAGGACAACAAGATCCTTACCAGTGATCGAGTGAACTGTGGTCATAAGGCCTTCCACAATTCCAAATTTGTCATGAATAACCTGTATATTAAAAACATTTATCACCACACTCGTGGTTTTAAAAAGTGCAGGGCGTTTTTTTATGTACAACCAAATAACTTTTATGTACAAATAAAAGCTACATCTCTTTTATATATTAGACTTCATCATGTAAACCATTTATGATTTCTTTATCGACACGCTTTTTGTATACCAAGATCACAAACATGTTAGCAAGTAGTGAGTTGTTCAACCTTTGCGAGTGGAGCGAGACAGTTAGTTGTGCAACTAGCATTAGAAACAATGGTGATATCCGATTTGTATTCCTTTTCATTTACACCCATCACAAACATAGGAGCATTTGCACTTGGAGCTGAGATCACAACCTTCTTTGCACCTCCCTAATCAACAATAAAATTAGCAAGTAAATACATATTTACTTCACCTGCAATAAAAGTACAATAACAATAACAATAATCTAACCTTCAAATGAGCTGCAGCTTTATCTTTATCTGTGAAAACACCAGTTGATTCCACAACAAATTCAGCTCCAGCTTCACCCCATGGAATTTCCTCCGGGTTTCTGCAATGTTCAACTTTCATGTTAGGTGGTGTAATCGAGACAAGCAGCTCGTGAGCCACTCAAGACCGGCTACCTAAGAGGTCGAGTCGAGCCATGCTTAAACATGCTCAAACTCAACGTTTATGAAATGTTTGCCTGATAAAAAGGATAATGTAAAACATATTAGGACAAAACTTGTTTGTAATAAAGCTTATTTGGTTGTATATAGAGCAACAACGCTTAAGCTTTTGGGACCTAAACACTCACTCAGAGTGCCTTGCGTTTTTATACCTAGCTCACGAGTCTAAACGAGTCTGTTGTTTATATAATTATGTTATATATATGCTCGAAGGATGGAGAAATGGCCTACCTCATCCCGTAAACCTTAACAGGCTTATCTCCAAACAGAAGAGTCTTGTCATCCTTAACTTTGATTTCACCCTTTTTATATTGACCATGCACACTATCATATTTAAACATGTAGATCTGAAACAAAACCAACACAAGTGAAATCCACATACAAATAACAAATTGTCTACACAATGTCTTTACAATATGTAAAGATGGAGAAACCGAGTAACTAACCATGTAGTCAGTAGTAATGAAAGGATCATTAACCGCGACAAGCTCAACATCATCGCTCTGTAGCGCAACTCTAGCCACTAAACGGCCGATTCTTCCAAACCCTGTATGGAACCAAACCAAAATGATTAAAAAAAAAGTTGCACTAAACGAATCGAATAGGATCGAGTAATGAGGTTATACCGTTGATTCCGATCTTGATCTTGGCCATGCTTAGTGTTGTTGTATGATGGTGTGACTGGATGTACGTACTTATGTGTGTATATACTGGAAGCTTTAACGGTTGGTAGTTAAATGTGGACAAAGTAGACCGGTAGCTTCGCTCAATATGAAGATTGTTAAGGCATGTTTTTTGGAGATGGGAAGTTTTAGATTAAGTCCTTTAAGTTGTGTTTGTGTTACACATAAAGCTTTAAAGTTATGTATTAAAGCATTTGAACCCCCTCAAAATAAATATGATATATTCAGGGCCGGCCCTGAGAATTCATGTATTCTGTTCGAGCTCGAAAAAACGTGCCCTTAGGCCTTAACGAAATTGGGTATTGGGCTCACCAAAGTTCTAAAGTCTAAACCTAATGCCAATGACCTAATAACTAATCTAAACCATAAGTCCATAAGAATAGTTTTGTAAGTGGGCCTATGTTGATGTTTGGATGGGTATACCCTATTAATTTATTTTTTTACATATACGTATCGGATTTTTTTTTAAATAACGTGCCCCTCAAAATATATAGCCCTGGCCGGTGGTTCTCCCCGCCCACCCTCAGGGCCGGCCATGGATATACTGTAGCTTGTATAAATGCATGCTTGTATATAACATACAAAATAATAAGAAAACACACTTTTGGGTCACAATTAGGATTTGTAGGTAACTTGTATGTAAAAGAAACCACTTGGGCTAGCTCAAGTGGCCACCGACATCCTTGCTAAAGTCTCTCGGGGACCCTCATTTGGAGAGGTCTCGGGTTCGATCCCACTCGAGTACGATCAAAGGATATTTTCTGCCAGGGATCTTTGTCGGGTAGTGAATTGGGAAGGGAGATCCCCTCCGCGGTCGGGGTTACCGTGCAAATTAACCTTTTTTTTGTATGTAAAAGAAGGATTTACTTGATAAAAAAAGGGTTGACATCTAAAACAAATGAGAGACAAATTCTGGCATTTTATATGGACGTGTTAGTAAGACTAATGTGTTGTACGATTTAGAAAAAAAAAAAGTAAATTTTAATATATAGGTAGAGGATCTTGTAAAAAGTGCTCAAAGTGTATTATAACACTATATATAATACTATATAACACCATATAAACACCGTATAACAATATGTAATACCATATAACACTTTGTAACACTATATATCATTATATAACAAATATAACACTATAGGTTGTCTGATAGCATGTCTATGATAGATGTATAGTGTTATATTTGTTATATAATGATATATAGTGTTACATAGTGTTATATGGTATTATATGGTGTTACATATTGTTATACGGTGTTTATATGGTGTTATATAGTATTATATATAGTGTTATAATACACTTCTCACACTTTAGGCCCTTTTTACACTATCCTTACCCTATATATATATTTACATTATATCATGATTTTCTTCAACATGGCCAAAGACAATGTGGGCAAGATCATTAGGAAAACATAATTATTTATGTGGTCATTAAGACTTGAATCATAAGATTTTCTCTATGATGTAGAATATAACGTTATTGAAGAGTTGAGACTTGGATTTGACAGTGGACTTAAAAAGCCACCTATAGACGCTTAGGGGTGTAAACGAGTCGGGCCGAGCTGAGTCTTATACTACTCGAGCTCGGCTTGGTTCGAGTCTACTTATTTGAGCTCGAGCTCGGCTAGTGAGTAAAACCCAAAGCTTGAGCTATTTTGAGAACAATCTAAAACGACCTAAAAGCTCGGCTCAAGCTCACTTCGATATCACTTAAATTAGCCAAAGCTTGGCTCAAGCTCGGCTCACCAATGTTATTAGTTTAAATCATACGGGCCTAAGTTGAAACCAACTTGGGTTTTTTAGGATTGGGTTATAATCACCATTATCATTATAATATATATAAAAAAACTAAATTTTTGTTTGGGCTCGCTTAGGCTCGTAAGCCTAAACGAGCTTTGTATTTCAGGCTCGTGCGAGCTTTTAAACCAGCCGATCTCGAGTACTATTGAGCCTCTGGGCTTGTTTACAACCCTATAGACGTATTTACACCCAATCATTCCGGACAACGCTTGCACCTTCTATATCACCGCACAACTTATTTAGTTGCACATTGAGCAACAACTCGCATATATGATGCAGGTGCGCCCAGAGCGTGTAGCGCCTTTTTAAACCAAGGTAGCTCAATAGTGATGATATTAATATTTTAGTTATCTAGTATAGAAACATAAAAGGAGAAGAAAGGAATATGTGAGCCAACCAAACATTCTTTCTTGCTCAAGATACATAATTATTCTTTTACACCTCAATAAAACTGTTGATATATCATATTACATTATTGGCATCAAAATATGAGTTTATCACATCCTATAGCTCATAATACAAAACCATGGTGTATGAATGTTCCGAAAACCGGGCCACCAGAAATAACAACACATGCCATGACACTATCATGATATATAGGCAGGCATCAGGTGGATTTACTGATACTCTACAAAGTTGGAGGTATCCATATGTATCCATGAGTTTGAACATAGCCCACGTCTTCAGCCAGCTTATCGGCTGCCTCCGGGCCTCTGCTTCCGGTCTTGTATGAAAGCGGTTTCATTTCACCTCTATCGATTCTGTGCAAAAGAGGTGTAAAAATCTCCCAAGCCGCCTGCTCATTCAGTTAAACATTACTTTTAGATTTATAGTAGAGCATTCAGTAAGGTTGTTAACGCGTCAAAATGGTTTTTATAGTACATGTAAAAGTAAACACGAATCGACCCGTTCAGAAGTAAATGGGTCTAATATACTCAAAAAAATAGTTAATTGGTTAATGCATACCTTCAACTCATCTCTGCGAACGAAATGTTGTTGGTCACCTCTTATCCTGTGAATCCAAACACCAAATTTGTTAAACTTTTAGAAACAAACAATAGATAACTTTCTAATTGTGTAGTTTACTGTGTTTATATGTGTATATATTAATGTACTATTAAGATGCATAAGGGAACTAGCTTTTATATAACTAATTTAACGGATACGCATATATGCAAATATATACTTACGTGTCAAGAATCAAACGTTCATAAGCCTCAGGAATTATGGTTCCTTGATACCTCTGCCCATACGACAAATCTAATTCACTCTGAGCAGTCTTCATTTCAAGCCCCGGTTGCTTGACCTAAAGAAAATCATGTTAAAGACACTCTGTCAAATGTCTAAAATGCCCTTCAAGTATCTTTGCTATCATCATCCTTTGCAATGACTACAAGGGTATACTTACAGTTAGCTTCATGTACATGGCCTCTGACGGTTGCAGTCTAATGACAAACTCATTTCTGCCTTGTTTTTGACCTGAAGAGTTATACAAGTATTGTTTTAATAATATAAAAAGCTACAGATAGAAATGTTTTTAGAATTAAGAAAACCCGATAACATACATTTATATATGTCGCCAGGAACATCCTTAAACTGCACCCGAATTTCTGCCTTTCTTGAATTCAAAGCTTTCCCTGCCTTTATAATAAACGGAACACCTGCAACATGCCAGATATAATCCATTAGTAACATTTAATTAAAAGCTTACGTTTATATCATATTATGGGTACGATTAATAAGCTGTCACACCTTCCCATCTTTCGTTATGAATTCTGAGAACCATGGTTGCGAAGGTTGGAGTGTTTGAATCATCCGGAACCGTTGGATCCTCTGTATAGCCCTCGTATTGTCCAAGCACAACTTCACTGTCTTCAATTGGAAGAACCGATTGGAGAACCTAGATCATACAAGTATCGGTGAGTGAGTTGACTATTTAACTAGTCAATTTGTTATGTGAAAATGAACCATAGCGTAAGGCTAAAGAGAGTCAAATTATTAACAGGAAAAGTCAAAGTGTATACCTTCACTTTCTCATCTCGAACATGCTCCGGCTTTAGAGAAACAGGCTTCTCCATAGCAACTAGGCAAAGGACCTGCAATGCGAAGGGCATTTTAGACATTTGACATAGGATATAAATTAGAGAATCATGATACTAGATTAATGTTCACAACATCGATTAGTTTTCTCTTACCTGTAATAGATGATTTTGAATGATGTCCCTGATGATTCTGTTTTAAGAAAGAACACACGGAAGTCAATACTTAGTGTCATGAGAAGAAAAACAAACAGTTTTAACGGCAACAAAGTGACATAGTCCAGAAAAGATAAAAACAATGTCATAGATAACCGTTGATTATAACACTGTAACATATGTATAACAACGAAAATTACCCATATTGATCGAAATATCCTCCACGTCCTTCAGTTCCAAAATCCTCTCTAAACACAATCTGGAAAATTCAAAATAAACGAAAATTAAAAGCATATCAACTAAAATTCAAATTAAATAGTAATAAATTTAAAACCAATATAAAACTAACAAAATAATAAATTTCACGAAGAACTATCACCTGTATATTAGAGATGTTGTCACGGTTCCACAGTGGCAAGAAGAAACGATTTGCGAAACGAAGTACCATCTGCTCATTAATTAATAAAGAATTATTGGAGAAAATTTATTTGACGAGATTTTAAAAGAAAGCTCGGGTATTTTCAGTGTTGTTATTACCAAGTTCTGCACTAACTCTTTTCCCAAATAATGATCAATACGGTAAATTTGTGGTTCATCAAACAATTCTCCGATCTGAGCACTGAGTTCTTCAGCGGAAGCCAAGTCCCTACCGAACGGCTTCTCAACAACAATTCGAGTCCAACCACCAAGGTCCGCTGTAGAAATAACAGCTTACGTAAATCCAGTTGACACTAATATATCACATGCAACAAAAGCTAAACTTTCAATAAATTTTGGTAAATAACATGTATTTTCTCATATAGGATCCAGAAAGAGGCCGATTAACTTATAACGGGTCTATATGATATAAGCTACCAATTTATAGGGAGGGGCGGCAATTCTTGATACGGCCCAACAAAAACAGGTTTAGGTCGACTAACACGACCCGTTTAAAAAAACGGGTTGGGTTCAGGTTGACCCGTATTAAAAACAGGTCGGTTTATGGTTGACTCGTTAACCCATTTAACTATTTAGAAAAAAAATATATTTTTTCTTTTTCTTTTTTCTATTTCCATTTAACATGGTTAGTCATAATAATGTTAATTTGGAACACTATATTATTCACTTGTCACACTCATACTCACCATTAAACGTGTTACCAATAACCCGCTAAAAACCCAACATTTAGCATATAAATCGTCAACATGTAGTCATGTATGACTAATTTAAAAATACTGTTTAAACGGGTCGTGTTCGGGTTGACCCGAATTTATGTGTGTGCGGGTTAGGGTTGAAATCTTTGACACGAAAAATAATACGGGTCAGGTTTGGGTTGCACATTTCAACCTACCAACCCGACACAATTGACACCCCTCATGATGCATAAAAAACATGAAGTTGAGATTAGGATTTGGAATGCATACATTTATTCATGCAATAACTTTTTATCATTTTGCAGACGGGTGGATATACAGATGGAGGGAGAGCGAGGTAGAAGAGTCTTTTCGATGATCCTTCCGTACTGTTTTTTGACAGCTCGTATTCGGATATTGCTTTGTCCAATAAGCGAAATCCCTCTTCGGTATCGTAAGCACCCGCTACGTATTTGATCTATACAAGAAATCACAAGTGAGAATGTGGCGTAAAATTATTAAAGGAACCCGAACCAAATTAACTGATACTTACCAGTTGCAGAAATTGGGTTACGTCTTCCTCATGTGTCTCTTCACAACCTTTGCAGGGTGTAAGATATCTGTAATAACAGATTAAAAAGACCAGTAAGTACATATGATTGTAGTGAAGACCTGGTTTTCAAAATCCCGTAAAACAATGAACGAATGAATGAGAATCTCACCCGCGAATGCGATCTCTTAAATCGTTATCCGAAATCTTGGTCCTGGCATAACCAAATATATGAACATCATGTGACTGAATAAACCCCTGACGATATAGATGAAACAGTGCAGGGAAAGTCTTCTTCTTCGCAAGATCACCGGAAGCCCCAAGCACGATAATCGAAAGGCATCCGGTTTCCGGCACGAACTCACTCGCCGTCTCATTCTTAATCGGAGCTCTTTGTTCACAAGACCACTGACCCAACCCCATCTTCACAAATTCTAAATCAAATTTAATTATTACTTACTTAATTCCACCTCTTTCCTGCATATACAAATTTCACAAATTTCATAAATTTGGCCAAAATGATCTTGAAAATACAGATCAAGTTTCAATTACTAATACCAATTAACAGATATGGCCCAAATGAACTTCACAAATTCCACAAAATAAATATCAACACTTAATAAATTCAGCCAAAATGATCTGAAAATACAGATCAAGATTCAATTGCTAACAAAATTAACAGATTTAGCAAACCCTAAACAGTTTCAGTTGCTAACAACTAACAGATGTGGCTCAAATGATCTGAAAATACAGATCAAGATTCAAAACTTTTAGCTACCAACACTTGCAAGATTTAGCAAACTGCAAACCCTAATATGATTTTATGAATAATCTGAATGAATGAAGTTACCGATCGAAGAAGTTGAAGATAAAAGGGCAAAAGTGAAGTTGGAGAGAAAAATGGAAAGATGGTTATATGATGATAATTGGAATCGAATAGCTACAAAAGTTTCACCAACCACCGTTCAACAATTGAATATAAATTGGTCGTACTTTGTTGACCTTACCACCAGCCGCCGGGGAGGATGACGTGGCGCGTATCTCTCGCAGTTATTTTGGCCGGAGAAGAATATAACCGCCTTTTGTTTCGGAATGCGGGATTCGGCGGTCCAGTAACTCGGATTTGTGTAGCTCGGATTTTTATTATATCTGGTCTGACTTATTTGCGAAAGAAATTTACGTCGAACACAAATTATACCGACACGTACATAAAAATTATGTTTTTTTAAGTAAAAATTGTACCACGCGTTGCAATTGGGCCGAAACATAAAGTAAGTCGAATTTATAAAGTTCAATGAAAACATATTATATTTGACCCGACTTGTTGTAAAATAAAATTTATGTTAAAACGTAGATCAACTGAAAACATACAAAAAAAAAGTGAAAAAACATATTATATTTGAGCATACCCATTTTCAAATAAATACAATCAACTTGAAATTATACCGGCACATACATTAATATATAAGCACGTAACAAATGATTATAAAATTTTTAGAAAGTTGAAGGGTCGTAAGTGCCAATACTTAAAGACTAAAATAAACTAAAACTTACTAAAAGAAAAAAAAAACGTAATCAGCTTTAATTTATACTGACACGTGCATAAATATAAACACATAAAAAATGATTATAAAGTTTTTAGAAACTTAAAAGGTTGTAAGTGACAATACTAAATGTTAAAAGGTAAAAGTTGAAATAAACAAAAACTTACTAAAAGATAAAAAAAAAAACAAGTTAATCAATAGTCACCTGTCATTAGGGCTGTAAACGAACCGAACGTTCAGCGAACAGTTCGTGAACCCTTCGGCGGGAAGTTCGTTTATGTTCGTTTGTTTAATAAACGAACGAACATGAACAAGAAATTTCGTTCGATTAGTTAAATGAACGAACATGAACAGAGGTCTCTTTCGTTCGATTGTGTTCGTGAACGTTCGGTAAGGTGTTCATGAACGTGTTTGTGAACATTCCCTGATTTGCGTTCGTTTATGTTCGTATGTTTGTGTTTTAATTGAAGATCTTTGTACTTTTTATATTTTATTTGTACTTTTTATATTATTAAACGTTTATTTATTTTATTTCCCTAACAATTAAACTATGAAACCCACTTTCACCTTGTTTATGCATCATTTCTCATTATTTACATTCACGAATACGATTGACCTCCGTTCCACAATAAGGGATTCAAGTTCGAGTGCTACTCTCTGGGTCATCTATCTTTATCCTTCGTCGCGCTCGCCAAATTTATTTGTGTTCGTGAACCGTTCGCGAACACGCTCATTTCCTTAATGAACGAACACAAACATAAAATCTCGTTCGGTAAGTGTTCATGAACCGTTCATGAACACATTTATTTCCTTAATGAACGAACACGAACAAGGCCTTTGTTCGTGTTCGTTCGGTTCGTTTACAGCCCTATATGCCATACAACAACTTACAACTGATTATCCCACTAGAATTGTAAGTATATAGATTAGAATTTTAATGAAATAGGAATATTATTAGATGGAATGCCAAGGTATCTGAAGGGGTATGGTCCCAGATCTCCCGTCAGCAAGACCGCGAGTGACCATTACCCTTATCAAAAACCTCCACCAGCAGGAACTTACCCGTGTCCGTGCCGACAGGCGCGAACACAGCGGTCCAATCTGTCCATTGATGAGAAGACTTACCTAAAGGACGAAAACAGATGTTACGCGTAGCGATGCGGCCTGGCACCGCATCCTATGAACATTTTCGTCACGACAAGGGATCTGGACAACAGTAACAGTCACCAGGCGGCAATGCAGCATGGCACCGCATCCCGCATGCATCATGGATAGAACAAAGAACGCGGGAACAACATCAGTAACCGCAAGCAGCGATGCGGCCTGGCATCGCATCCTGCCTACCATGCAAGTGGGTCTGACACCACAGTGCAAGTGGCACCGGGAGCAGTCGCCCACCAGCCTACATGTGTACAACAGTCTGACACCACAGCAGGACGTGGCATCACCTCCGCAACCGACAGGTCTGACACACCTGCAAGCAGCTGTGCGATGTCAGACTAGCTACTCAACTACCCTTCTTTACTCCTCGGCTATAAATACCGACCCCAATCCAGGTTTGAGGTATCACTTCTCAACTCTCTCACTACTACTACTACTACTATCACACTTTGCTTCCCAAGCAAACTACTGATTCTCACACCGGAGAGTGGTAACAAGGAGCACCCCCCACCCCATCCTCCTTGTTACGAGTCACGGTTTATTTCCTTGTGCAGGAAACCCACCAGCAGACGATCCAGCCAGCGATCCTCGGAAAGAAGGGATTAACCCTCTTGACGAGACCAGTGAGTTAACCCACCCGGTTAACCATTGTTTCATCATTGGCGCCCACCGCTACTCTTAGCACTTTTTCCAACCATCCCTTTCTCTCCAAAGATCATGTCTGGTCGTCAAAACAACACTACCGGGGATAACCTAAACCCCGTAAACACAGGGCCTACGGGGACTGCCCCTCCAGCCCTAAATATTAAACATATTGGCACATCAACGCAAGGGGTTGCATCCCTTACGTTCGGCCACGATTTATCACAGTACGCTTCTGTGATACCTCCAGGCATGAACCTTCATACCTGGTACGACCAGCAACAAGCTTTGATGGCCGCAGCATACAACAGAGCCTGCGCAGAAGCGCAGGTATCTGTGGGGTCTACCCCAGCACCGCATACACCTGCGGGTCGTATTTTACAATACGACGGCAGGGCCCCAACACATCCAGCCTCCCGGAGTAGGCACGAAGACCGCGGTTCCTCTTACTGCGATGTCCGCACACTGGACGCGGACGACTCCTCATATGGGTCCCGCCGCAGGGACCCTATACATAGCCGCCTAGGCCCCCATGGCGAGGATAGGCGACAGTCTACAGCCCACCGCGGGCTCGGCATTCATAGCCGACTGGGACCCCAGTCCCATCGCGAAGGGCAAGGCCATACCGATCCGGACGATGGTACATACCGCGGAGAATCCCATGCCACCAGCAGCAGACCGGGAGGACACAATTACGTTCCTCCCACTCACCCCCGCACTACATACCTCTGCGCTGCAAAGCACCACCAAAGCCAACCCTACAGGCCGAAATATGCGGCCGAAAACTCGAAGTTCGCCCCAGAAATCGCCCACGCCGATGTCACCACCACAAAATTCCCATTAAACATTGGGAAATACAACGGTTCGACCGACCCAGATGATCACATGAACATCTTCGTCGGTGCCGGGTGCAACGGTAGGTGGGATGAACCCACCTGGTCTCATTTTTTCCCCCTAACAGGTCTGGCCAGGGCTTGGTTCGATTCTTTGCCGGTGAGATCACTGGCCTCATTCGAGGACTTGCAAGAAAAGTTCCTCGCACACTTTAGCCACCAGCGACGTTATGAACGTGATTCTATGGACGTCATGAACATCTGGCGCAGAGACAACGAATCGCTTAAGGCATTCGTTGTCCGTTACAATAAAGAATGCCTAGAGATAGGCGACGTTGCCGACCAGATGACACGTAACTATTTCATCGTTGCAGTCAAGGACGAACAAATGGTTATGAATATCTCCGGCAAGGACGGCTTGCCTAAGAAATGGGAAGATGTCATGGCTGCTGATGTGCGGTAAGTATCGTATATTTTAGGTGTATATTTTAAGCCCTTTTTTTACACTTATTTTAGCCAAGTTTTAAATTTATAAAACACGATATTTCACTGACACTAAACACACATATGGGCAAGTGCACCCATCGTTGAGTGTAGTATAGTGTTGGTAAGATACCGAGGTCGTCCAAGGACACAAGAGCTTTTAGTACCGGTTTACCCTCAACGTCTAACCAAAATAAAAGTTTAGAAAAATGTTTTAAACTAAGAAAACTAAAAATTAACTAAAATGCTGAAAATAAAAATAAAAGAAAAACAGATAGATAAGATGAATCACTTGGTTCCGACTCGTATCTAGTATAACCTTTGATTATTTCCGCACTTTTGCACATAATTAAGAGATTATCTTAGTTATTGTAGTAGGCCCCTCTTTTGAAGGTGACGTTACCCTCACCCCAGTAGTTTGAGTCAGCAGGGATACAATCCTAAAAGGGTGGATTATTGGAAGATAATGAATTAAGTTATTAATGCAGTATTGTGGTAGGCCCCGCTTTTGGCGGTGACGTTACCCTCGGCTAAGTAGTCTGAGTCAGCAGGGATACAATCCTAAATAGCCGGGTTATAGTATTAATAGTAGTTAACTTATGAGGGGATCAAAGAGTTTGGACCCCCGCCATCCAATACCGTGAAGTATTGAAGGAGGTCCTACTAAATTTGACCCAGGTCCATTGCAGGACCTCTAAACGCTGAACAATGGCAAGACCTTTACCAAACCGTTCCCTTAACCCCCTACCAGGTAGCCAACATACCTCCATATAGACCGTGGAGATATGAATGGTGAAAATCCTTTATTTTATATAGACAGTAAAATAATGCCAAGACACCACGGACAAACGATAAGGAAAGATCACCTTCAACATAAGTAACTAGTTATTAAAGTCATTAATACAAAACCAAATAAAAAGTGCAAAAGATTAGAAATAAAAAGTATTATACTAGACACTTTGTCTTCACCAAGTGATGTAAGAGACTTAGGCAAACATGGCCTTGATTGTCAAGAACTCTTACGATCAATCTTGGATCCCGAGACGACTCACACACTCTACGATGGACAATGGATGATGGTGGTGGATGATGGTGTTGTGATGGTGGTGGGTGGTGGATGAAGTGTGAGAGAGGTGGTGTGCCAAGGGATGAGATGAAATGAATCCAAGCACTCCTATTTATAGGCTGAACAAAGTGCTGGACACGGCCCCGTGTCCGCTGGGCACGGCCCCGTGTCCGCTGGGCACAGCCCCGTGTCCGTCTGACAATCTCTCTCCTCATTAATTGTAATTCGCAATTACAATAAATGCGCCTGCTGTACTTTCGACACGCCCCCGTGTCCGCTGAGCACGGCCCCGTGTTGGGCAATAGAAGCTTATATAGATTTGTCTTTTCTGCTGCTTCTTGGGCACGGCCCCGTGCTGGCTGAGCACGGGGCGTGTTCAGCCTTCTGTCTTCTCTTTTTTGCTTTGGAAGGTGCCGTTGAGGGGTCGGGCAGTCCACTAATGTTCCTTTCCTTGTATTTATGTTGGATTTAGCTGTCTTTTTGCTTCTTTTGCGTTTTTGAGCTCATTTAATCCTGAAAATACAAGAGGAAGACAAAAACACTCTTTTTCCAATATTAGTACTTAAAAAGGGTTAGTTTTATGCCTCATTTGATGTAATTTATATGTTGCATTTTACACACATCAGCTGCGGTCAAGACATACGCCCAGACTCAGCGATCTCTTAGACCACACGTATCAAAGGCGCAGCCCCAAACGGAAGGCCAATCCTCCCACCAAGAACACAAGCGCAACAACAAGCGCAACCGGGACACATGAAATCGCGGCAGCGATCCCAGACCATATGTCCCACGTAACAACCAGCCCGACGCAAGGGCTACAATCAACGCCCAACGTGAAAATCGGGCCTCGAAGAAAGAGTCTCGGGACCGTAGCTGGACCGAGATCAACCAGTCGCCAAGCGACGTCCTCCTTACGGACGCGCAATTCCTGCGACCGGCCCAACCAATGAAGTCCAAAAAGAACCAGGATCTCGCACTCTACTGCGAGTATCACAAGGACAATGGCCACACAACAAACAACTGCATCAGTCTC
Organism: Helianthus tuberosus; assembly: GCA_030545235.1. Classification (NCBI taxonomy): domain Eukaryota; kingdom Viridiplantae; phylum Streptophyta; class Magnoliopsida; order Asterales; family Asteraceae; genus Helianthus; species Helianthus tuberosus. Next base: position 38,670,155 of record CM060436.1, read on the forward strand.
CTACTGGAGATTGAGCGAGCCCTAAAATAGGGGAAACTGCAACACCTGTTGTCAGGCGCACAAAAAGCCACCAAGCGCCTCACCCCCCACAACGAGGGCACCTCCACGGGTAAGAGGACCATGTATGTGGCCTCAACCCACATGATCAATGGAGGGCGAGGAAGGCCGCGCAAGGCGGCAAGAAGACTGGACAATGACTGGAAAGACGAACAAGTTGTCTTTCCAAACGTCCGAGGCGGACCGCGCGACAGGCGCGCCGTGGTTATCACAGGCCACCTTGCTCACTACTGCACCAAGCGATTATTTATCGACCTGGGCAGTACATCTGATATTATATACGAGCAGTGCTTCAACCAATTCGATCAAGAAGACAAAGATCGATTGCAGCCGGTGGACTACCCGTTGGCCGGATTTGCGGGGGAGACCGTATTCCCCTAGGCCAGATTACTTTTCCTGTGCACCTCACCAACGGTAGGCACACAAGAACGGAGGAGGTAACTTCATGGTTTTACCGCACACCTCCAAGTACGACGTACTTCTCGGGAGAGAATCCCAGGGCGACTTCAACATGATCACATCCGTCCCCCACTCTGCCATCGGTTTCCCAACCGAGACGGGGATCGCGATAATTTACGCCCACAGAGAAGTTATGTCCACAGACGAGCTGCGTCCGGCCAAGGTAGCAAGACCTACCCCCAACACGCAACCAGAAAAATGGGTGCTTAATGCAAGACACCCAGAGCAAACGGTCACGTTGGGCCATGCCTTGTCCCCCACCATCAGAGCGCGCCTGAAGCAACTCCTCTTCAGGAACCAAGATATTTTTGCATGGACACCCGCAGACATGACAGGGGTGCCACGCGACATCGCGCAGCATTTCTTGAATACCATGCCAGGTATCAAGCCGGTCATCCAAGGCCAACGCCACCTTGGATCAGCAAAGAACGCGGCGATGGAAGAGCAGGTACAAGAACTGCTCTCCGCAGGCATCCTGTGGGAAGTCAAATACCAGACTTGGTTATCCAACCCAGTCATGGTAGAAAAACCAAGCGGGGGCTGGCGCATGTTTGTCGATTACAAAGACCTCAACAAGGCCTGCCCCAAGGATTGTTATGCACTTCCGAAGATCGACGAGAAGGTCGATAACCTTGCACCATTTCGATGGAAGTGCTTCCTCGATTGTTACAAAGGCTACCACCAGGTACAGATGGCAATCGAAGACGAAGATAAAACGACATTCCGCACTCCTATCGGGAATTACTGCTACACAAAAATGTCGTTCGGGTTGCGAAACGCTGCCATCAACGAGGCCAAGTACAAAACCAAACTTGAAAAGTACTACAATGCACGCGTCCGCATCTGTACTTTCAACCCGGGAGACTGCGTCCTTCGTGACAATGAAGCATCTAACGCGGAACGCCCAGGGAAAATTGTCCCCAAGTGGGAAGGACCCTACCTCATCCAAGAGGTCCTGGGCAAAGGCGCGTATAAACTACAAACACTAGAAGGCGAAACTATCGCACGCACATGGAACACACAACAGCTTCGACGCTGTTATATGTAAGCCATGTTTTTTACATTTACATGTAACCTATCGGGCCGCAGGCCATTTGCAAATAAATAAATAAACGATTCAGTGCAATATTGTTTATTCACTCCCATTACAAATGCGTGTTCCACTCTGCGGTATCCACAAAAACAGATTGATAAAATCTTCATTCGCGATACCCACACAGAGTGGTAACCACACACAATTATTGTAATAGGCAAGCAACGACATCACTGTCTATCCGGCTGGATACCCAAATACAGTTTTCATACTTGCATATCATCTAGATATGCAAAAGGCAAACACAGACTTAGTGTTATTCACAATAACATTAACTCATACAAGTTCACACATGCAAGTAGTAAAAACACTTGTATAACTTAAAATGGTTCAAACTTCATATTCAAAAAATTCCTACACCTATGCGATGCACAAGGGATTTACATAAGGTTTTTGACATTTACATCGAGGAAACAAAAAGGCACGCAGGCCAGCCTAGTCTTTCTTTGTACCGCTGGAACCCGCACCATCCTTGCTTTCAACAGCAGGCTTTTCCTCGTCTTCTTCATCAGCATACAACGTCCGCAAGCGGTCTACATAGTCTTCTGCCTCTAGACACTCATTAAGCTCCTCAAGAGCAGAAATGGGCGTCTCGTTATACGCCGCAACAGCAGCAGCAAGAAGCGCTTCAGTATCCACACCGTGGAACCCAGATCGCTCATCGGTATATTTGCCCTGGGCCATAACATTCATATGGGCAATGCAACGATTGTAGCCAGCTTTAAAACCAGCATCCCGGGCGCGCTCCCTAATCTCATTAACACCTGCCACGTTCTCTGGTGCGTCCAAAGTGGATGTAACAACCTGTGGAACAAAAGGGTACACTTAGCAAAGGCAAAACCTAAAAAAGTAGCCAAGGCAACGGATACTTACATGCCCGATACCGTGCATACGCATCCATTCACGGTCCTTCTTGAGCAGGTCAAGTGAAGAAGCAAGGCTTTCTCTAGCCTCTTCAGCCTCCCTTGCCCGTGCTTCAGTTTCAGCAGCACGGGCAGAGACCTCCTCAATAGTGGCCCCCCGGGTCCGCACTTCAGCCTTTTAACAAGGGAAACACAAGTATATGAAGATAATCAACATACTGGTGAAACATATACAAATTCAAACACAAAAAGAGACTTATACCTGGAGGCCCAGGATAGTTTTGGTTAAGTTGGTGCGGTCAACGTTTGCCCCTTCAAGAGCCCTTGCAGTGCGAGCCTCCGCCTCCTTGGCCTCTTCAAGAGCCTTGGCAAGGCGAGCTTCTGCTTCCTTGGCCTCTTGGGCAGCCGCAACAGCTGGGGTTTTCTCTCTTGCCAACGCAGCGTTCGCTGCCTTGGCATTTGTAAGCTCCTGATGAACATGAAAAAGAATTTCATTCTATTTCGCCCAAGATTCGTTCCAAGTCTTGCGCTCATTAGATAGCGTCTTGCGCTCATTAGAAAGAGTTTTTTTCCAACTCTTGCGCTCACCAGAAAGCAGTTTTGCAAGGGTACGGACCTGTTTAAGCTCAGTAGTGGCAGCCCACTCCTCAGTCTGCTTACGCTTTTCAAAAGCAGCCCTATCCCTTTCAAGCTGCTCTGCACCCTCACGTGCAGCCTTCACCAACTCGTCAGCCTCGGCACGCAACCGCGCATTTTCCTCCTCCTTGCGGCCCAGCACCTTGTAGTTGTCCAAAATGGCATTCGCCATTATGGAACTCCCCACAAGCATGGAGGAGAGTTGGTTAATCTGGACCTCAGTTGGTAAGGCGCGTGCCCGATTGACTTCAAATGGGGTGCCCAGACCACCCAAAATCTCCCTACACGCGGAGGGGTCAGCAGAAATATCATCCCCTTGCATTACAGTCCATGGGGGGCAGTGATAGGTCATGGCCCGATCTTCAGTATATGTGCGGTAATAAAACTCCAACTCAGACTCTTCAGGCTGAATGGGAGTCTCTGTAAAACCCGCACCCCCAGAAGCCTTCTCAGCAGCGGGAGATTTCTTCCCCTCAGTATAAGCAAACTTCAGGTTCAAATCATCAGTGTCCTGTGGGGAGATCAGATTATCAGCAGAGTCCACCGTGTCATGAATCTGAGTCGCAGGCCCCTTCCCGGTATCCTCCACCCACGCAGAGGGCTCAAACACCACCTTAACCCCCTCATCCGCAGCAGTGTCACGCGGAGGGGAATGAGGAGCATCAAAAATTGAAAACCCTTCATCTTGCGGTTCTGTAATCAAAGCAAAAATACTTTTAACTTACAAGTACAAAGACAAAATACTTGTCAAAGTTATGCATTACGTACCAGGAACAACCACAAGCTTCTTAAGTCCCACAAAAGTCGCACGTCTGGTCTGTATCTTCGGCTTCTTTTTCTCACCAGCATCAACAGTTTTCCCTGCCTTCCTCTTCTTCTCATCAGCATGCTTAGAACCCGCAGAGGTCCCACCTGGAGTCGCACCACCACCTGGAACACCCAAACCCTCAAGGGTGTCAGATACTACCACGTAATCGGTATATCTGCGGAAATGAGAACGAGAGATACCTGCCGCCTGCGGCACCAAAGGCGGAACAACATGAGGCTCAGGTTTCTTCTTGCCACGACCCCACACGAGTTTATCCCCTTGCTTCTTCTCTGCATGTTTTTTGGGCGCACCCTTTGACTCAAATTTACCAAAGACCCCAAGAGTACCTACAGGTAGAAAGTCAGCAAGGTGAACCGTATAAGGCAGGTAGGAAGGTTATGGATTATACCTTTGCCTTGCGGCAGGGGTGCGTTCAGCGCATCGCATTTAGGAACGCGGAAGTTGTGGACGATGGCCAGGTTAAAGCCTTCACCTTCCGCACACTTAACAATATCAACCTTGCCGGTAAAGGTTGTATCAAATATCTTCCACAACTCAGCAACTTCCGATAATACACATACAAATCAATAACATGCAAAGGAATAAAGAAATCGCACAAGCGTAAGAATACTTACCACTAGTTTTTTCCCGCACAACGGGCCTTGCATGCTTATCAGCCCTAGTCAACATCATCCGCAACACCCACAACTCATCATTATCCAGCTGCTTATGATCAATACTCCTCAACCTCGAGAACCACTCCACAGTCTCCGCGCTAGGAAGCGCAATATCCTCCACCGGAATGGTCTCATTCACATTCCGCAAGGCCATGTTAGCAACAACCACAGCAGCCTTGACATAAAAAAACTTGCACTTCCATTTAGAAATACCCTTCGGAGGGGTCATTAGCTTGGGACTTCCATACCGTTGGCTAAAAGAGAAAAACCCGGTGTTTACCGTCAACTGGTAGAACCCCCGGAAATTATCAACAGTAACCGGCAAACCAAGAGCACGAAAAGTGTACTCAAAGTTTCTAATACGAATCATCCCAAAAGGACTCATCTGGGAGATATGGACCTTGTAGTACTCCAGGACCTCAGCAACAAAAACGGTTAATGGTAAACGAAGGTTACCATCAATGAATGAATCGGCCCACATGGTGACATGACCGGCCGGAGCACAAGCACCGGTGTCACCTTCCTGAGGATAAATAACCCCAAATTCCTGGGGCATCTGGATGCTGGTCATCAGTCGGTTAAATGACACTTTCGACCATTTTAGCACCGGTAGACCCCCACCCGGGCCACTACCACCGTCTTCTTCTTCGGCCACTACCGGAGAAGAATGTTCAGGGTTTTCACCCTCCACATTGTGTGGACTAGATGGTTCCGCCATCAGTAATAAAGAAGATCGAAGTATTGAGTTGCAAGAAAACTCAGAAAACAACCGGAATTACAGACAAGTCAGTCGGAGAAGATGAAGGGAACACGCTTTCTTTCACCGGAAAAATTCGAAAAATTTGAATAAAGTGAGGAAACAACAAACGGTTTCCCCTTATATACTCACCGCAATTAATGCGATGCAGTAAACCGACTCAGCACATTCAAAAGAGGCGAATTATAGGGTGACACGTGTTCAGCGTCATTTCCGCTGACGGTTATCACGCGCGCGTGGCCGCCCACGCGCCTGACAGAAAAGACCTTTACACTACTTGCTATAGTGCAGTTATGACCTCGGTCAGTGCAAACGTCCTTTCAGATCATCACATGTCAGAATCCTACCAACTTTCAACAACCCACACGTGCCATCAGCCACGTAGGCAGCACAAAAGCGACAAACATTATCCAAACATAAGCGACATGCGGTTTCTCTGGTTTACCGCACCATAACCCATACCGCATGTCGTTTTTTACATACCCCTCAAAAAAGGCAAAAATATATATATCTAAATTATATAAGGGGGTATAAACAATAAACCGCACATACCCACGAGCACACGTGGAATATGCGGAGATGACGCACACGAACCCGCACAGGTGCGCCAGATAGTCAGAACCAGCGTCGTTCCTTGAACTACGAAAACCGCCTCTCAGGATGCGGTTCTTCAGGCTTCAAATCCCTCGTATCCGGTTCACAACCACGGAGGGAACGCAAACAGCTTCTCCTTAAGGAAAAGGATAAGAATGCTGAGCAACCGCACATCAGCAACCCTGTCTCCTGAACCTTCAAGAGCCACATCCAGGCTACAAGACTTCTAGAAGCGAGTTCTTTGCTGCAAACCGCAACCACTCGTGAGTAGTTGCTACAAACCGCAACTATGCGAACGGTAGCTACGGAAGAGCCACAACTAAACCACCACGCGGTGGAGCAAAGCTACTTCAAAGAAAGCTGCTTTTCAACTAAGCATGAAGGAAAGTGGCTACAAAACGAATGCGGAAGAGTTTCAACCAACTTCCCAAGTATCTAAGGTGATCTCCTCCGGCAACACTACTTAAAGGAAAGCTACTTTCCACCAAAGCGTGAAGGAAAGTAGCTCCAGAACAGTGGTAACAAGTCTGCTTATGACTAGTTACCCACATATGGACCGCATAGAATAAACAATGGTGGGCACAACCCTGCCTATGACCATGTTTATCTGCCCATAGTCCAGATTCACATTGTTCGACCAAACACGGCCAACAATGGCGCAACTACCCCACGTTTCTCAAACAAACATGGCCAACAAGGTGCGGCAACGAGGTAACCGCAAAGGACGTGCGGTTACTAGAGAGCTAAACCTTAGAGGACGTGCGGTTACTAGAAAGATAAACCGCAGAGGACGTGCAGTTACTAGAAACCTTAACTGGAGAACACGAACACCCCACAAAACAGGGATCATCGTTGCATGTCCAGTTGCTGAACATAGAGCTTGAGCAAAGTACTAACAACTTTGCACTAGCTGACGCAGAGGTTACAACTAGAGTGGCGGAGATGGACATCTTCCGTCACGATCTCAAAGGTTGGTTCGAACCCTGCTAACACCTTCAGTCACCGTTTCAAAGGTTGGTTCGAAACACCAACAGGTGGCTGATGACATCAGGAAAAGGTAGACTAAGAGTCAAGTCCTTGGCTGAGAATTCCGCATCAGACGGAACTTACTCACCGGACATCCTTCTCAAAGGAAGGAACAATCCACTCGAAAGGCCTACCGACCAAACGGACTGACAACCGAACGATCAACAACTTGAAGAAGGAGCCATCCAAATGGCCCATATTCTACCTTCTAGACACCATAGTCTAGTATCCCTCCCACATGCAACTTGCATATGGAACGAACACTAGACTGGGGGGACTTGAAGGGGTATGGTCCCAGATCTCGCGTCAGCAAGACCGCGAGTGACCATTACCCTTATCAAAAACCTCCACCAGCAGGAACTTACCTGTGTCCGTGCCGACATGCGCGAACACAGCGGTCCAATCTGTCCATTGATGAGAAGACTAACCTTAAGGACGAAAACAGATGTTACGCGTAGCGATGCGGCCTGGCACCGCATCCTATGAACATTTTCGTCACGACAAGGGATCTGGACAACAGTAACAGTCACCAGGCGACAATGCAGCATGGCACCGCATCCCGCATGCATCATGGATAGAACAAAGAACGCGGGAACATCAGTAACCACAAGCAGCGATGCGGCTTGGCATCGCATCCTGCCTACCATGCAAGTGGGTCTGACACCACAGTGCAAGTGGCACTGGGAGCAGTCGCCCACCAGCCTACATGTGTACAACAGTCTGACACCACAGCAGGACGTGGCATCACCTCCGCAACCGACAGGTCTGACACACCTGCAAGCAGTTGTGCGATGTCAGACTAGCTACTCAACTACCCTCCTTACTCCTCGGCTATAAATACCGACCGCAAACCAGGTTTGAGGTATCACTTCTCAACTCTCTCACTACTACTACTATCACACTTTGCTTCCCAAGCAAACTACTGATTCTCACACCGGAGAGTGGTAACAAGGAGCACCCCCCACCCCATCCTCCTTGTTACGAGTCACGGTTTATTTCCTTGTGCAGGAAACCCACCAGCAGACGATCCAGCCAGCGATCCTCGGAAAGAAGGGATTAACCCTCTTGACGAGACCAGTGAGTTAACCCACCCGGTTAACCATTGTTTCATCATTGGCGCCCACCGCTACTCTTAGCACTTTTTCAATGCATAAAGGTGTTGTACTCTATGCATATGGTTTTTTTTTAAATATATAATGTTATACTTTTAGTCCTAAAGTTAATTTATATTTTACTTTTAGTCCAAAAGTTTTCATCTTTTCTAGTTTAATCTTATAATTTTTTTTACTTTCAACTTTGGTCCCCTAACTTTTCATATTTCGCAAAATTTTTGTTTTACCTTTTGTTCTAAATTTTGCGAGTTAACATGACGCAACGTTCGTATGTGGTTCAGTGCTTTTTATGTTTTGTTTTATGTTTCGTTCTATATTTTGCAAGTTAACATGGTGCAACATGCGTGTGTGGTTTAACGTTTTTATGCCATCTATTTTTTCCTGTTTGACAGGCCATCGCAACGTGCGGGTCTTTAATCGACTTAGTTATTATTTTCCATGCTTTACGTCTCGTTATAACAAATAGGTAAAAGATCAAATACAAATAAAGTTAACGTACAAAACGTACGAACTGAAGGAAAAGACAAAAAAACACGGTGGCATTTTCGTAATTATCAGTAACTACCAAAATTACTCTTCAAATGATCCTATAGAGTAATTTTGATCTTTAAAGTAATTTTGTAAAATGTTCTTGTAAAGTAATTTTATTCTCGTAGGGTAATTATCAAAATTACTCTACAAGTGTATCAAAATTACTCTGTATCAAAATTACTTTACAAGTGAATCAAAATTACCCTGCAAGTTTACTAAACAACATACAATTCAAAATTACTTTACAAATGATCCTGTAGAGTAATTTTGATCTTGTAGAGTAATTTTATAAATTGATCCTGTAGAGTAATTTTGATCCTGTAGAGTAATTTTGTTAGCATTTAGTTATAGGGTTTAGCTTTATGGTTTAGTTTTTAGCTTTTAGTTTGGGTGGGGGTGGGGGGTTAGTTTTTTTTTTAGGTTTTTTTTTTTGGGGGGGGGGGGTAGGTTTTTTTTTTGGGTAAATTACATTTTTCATCTTTTATGTTTGTAGCGGGTTGCAATGGATGACATTAAACTTCAATAATTACAATCACAGTCCTTTATTTGCAAAACCCGTTACATCTTACGTCCTTTGAGGCTAACATGTGCAACCCATGTGAGGGCAAAACAGTCATTTAATACATAAAAAAAGAATGTCAAAATTAAAAAAAAAATCTATAAACCTAAATCATCATCATCTCCCCTACCTCTCTACATTCCCCTGTATCTACATACCACTCAGATCTCGTGAAAGATCTAAGAGATATTTTTATGCTGGTTTTTTTATCCTATAGGGCGGGAGTGGAGATATTTCACAAATTGAAACATTGAAGCCAAACTAGAGGCCCTTGCATCCCCCTTGTCTTGGTACGCTCAATCTCAATCTCAGATCTTTTATTTTTATACTCACCTTTCCTTTCGATCTTCATCAGATTTTTCCACGAGCAACACCATTGTTTCCGCCCCAGGTTCTCACCCCTAATTACTCTGTTGTATTCATATTCTATATGCGATTTTGTTACATATTGTTGTATGCTTTTTCTTGATGTAATCTGTAATCTCAGTTTATCGATACATATCTGGTACGTTAGTTTGGATTTGGTCATTTTGTGGCAAAGTGTGGTTGAATTTGTGTATAGATTTATAGTTTTATGCAAGTGGTAAATATTTCAAACCCTGACAATCTAATTAGAAATTAAGAACAGGAATAGATACATATATGATATATATAGAGGGATTGGGGAGGACAGAAGATACAAAAATGGAAAACATGTGTAAGTAAAACTACTCCAACAACAGTAGGCCACCTTACTAGTAAATATGTGCAGATTAGGGGCCATGGGGACCGGTGTTCAGCGTGAAACTTGAAACCTTCGTTATAAACATGTACATGTCACTTTATTTATTTTGTAGAATATAATTTGATTGAACAACACGTCTGGTGCCATCGCCATGGTTAATCAGATCTAGATTGTAGATATTAACAGATCGAAGAGAGAAAATGTAACACCCCAAAAATATAAAACTTTATATTTTATTATAAAGAATTAATTAAACAAGAATCAACTAACTAGGAATTTATAACCCAGTTAGTTACAAGTTTAGAAGTGACTTACAAAAAGGTTAAAACACTTACATTATAAGTTAGATAAAAATTGAGGGACCAAACTGGTAAAAACTGAAACTTGAATACTTAAAACAATAATTAACACACTAAACACACAAATGTGTGTGTTTAGATCGTACAAAAGAAAGGGGGCGACCAGGAGTACCCTCCAAACCCTAGTTCTCACATAAAACTCACGAATTGAAGCCTTTAATCTGCTCTAAATCAAGTTTCAAACACGAATTAGTGATCACATCGTTGCAGGGATCAAAAGGTATGCAAAATTTTGGTATTTTGATTCTTGTTCAGTTTTAGGTTAATTTAGAAAATAAAAAATTGAGCTTGAATATATGTTGCATGGATGAAATTAGAAGTAACATGATGTCTAGGGATAAAACCCTAGATGAATTCTTGTTAAAATTTAGTATGATAATTGTAGAGATTATAATCACCATTGTAGGTGATTATTGGGTGTGTTGAGACTAGATAAACACTAGGATTGTGATTACTATTCTAGTGAAAACTGAATTCATGTATTAAATTCAGTATTATTAATGTTGAAATTTTGTGCAAATTGCCTAATTGAAGTGAATGTAGATGGAAATAACATATCAAGAACCTAGTAATGATTATGTAAGAATCTGACCCGCTAGGTGTTTGTTGAAACGCCTAAGTGAGGAGTAAAATGTTAAAAATCGGACAAAAACGCAGATTTGAATATCATAATAAATTGTCCGTTATTGATTATAAAAGAGTTCTGAATTGGTTGTGAATGGAACTCTTTAGGCAAAGAATCCGGACCGTCAAGTGGACAAGCCGGAGGTGATACACGCATGAAGGATGCACTTTAAAGGTACGCGACTTATGGTTTCGTTACATTATGTTTAGATGTTAGTTTTAGCTTGTTACATTGAAATTTGGTAAACAAGGAAACCCGTTAAGTCACGGAAGTGGCGAAGTGCCATAGACAATTAAAACGAGTCAAATATTGTGCTAGAAATAGAGTTTGGAATGTTTTGAAATGGTGGTCTCCATTCGGCATCCAAAGGGGTCAACAGAAGTTGAAAATTATGGTTGTCAAATAGTGTTAAAGGCATGTTTAAATCCTTGAAACAAGCGTGACGATTATTGCGTAAGCAACCCTCGGGAGGGAAGCGAAACGTCATAGTCAGAAAACCCGGGATTGGGTAAATTGATTGTAGACATGTGTTGAAAATAAAACAAGTTGTTGAACTTGTAGACAAACGGGTTGAATAAACAAGGAGCCGAATTATAGAACAATAGTTCAAAAACTGAAATTTTATATGGATGGTATCGATAAACGCGTCCGTAATTGAATTACGGTCACGTAGGAAAAAGAATCGGCTAAAACGGACGCCCGAGTCAAAAGTTATGTTGATTTAAAGTTGTAGGTGATAAAAAATTGGTGCTGGACTGATATACAGCTCTAGCAAACAACCTTCTGTCTAAAACACACCATGGCGCTACGCCACGGCGAAACACGTTAACTGTCGCGCGACGCGACGGTGGTCGCGGCCCGCCACCGCTGAACCTATTCTCCGTCGCGCGACGCGACCACCCAAAACGCTGGAATTTTGTTGTTTTTGCGTTGTTTGAATATGGAACTTAATCATACTTGTTTTTAAGGTGTCAAAACTAATCTTTTACATGGTTTTGACCGTAGGTGATGACGGACTAAATCCGGATGGCGATCAAGCAATTGTCAAGAACCAAACGCACTAAACAAAGCTTCCGCACTTGATCTATTTTGTTTTAAGTAATATGTAAACACTTGAAGTCATGTCTTGTATGTTTAATTAGTAGGATTTTAACTTGAATATTATGATCATGTATGGTCTTAAAATCATGAAAGTTTTTGTAAACTCGAAATTTTTGTACTAAATGCATGGTTTGTAACATTAATCTTGTTATTTTAAGTTGGGCCTTACAAGTTGGTAACCAGAGCTAAGGGTTGTCAATAAAGTGTGTTCGGTTCAATCTTGATCAAGTATCCGGTAAGAGTTAATTGTTTTAAGTAGATTTAGAGAATATAGAAATGAAACATGAACAAACATGCACGAAAAGAGTGTGTAAGCTCACCCAAACACGGGAAATGCATGAAACAAGAATGGTTGAATTAAGTTATGAACTTGATTAAATCAAAACAAGTAAATCATATGTTATAAATGAAATGTTTAACGATTAATGTAAACATTTCAGTATTAAAGATGGCGGACGAAAGTAATGATGATGCGGTGCCGAGAGTCACCGAGCAAATGAGAGAAGTGATTGCCGAGGAGGTTGGAAAGGCAATCGAAAATAGTTTGTCTGGTTTTATCAATAAGATTCAAAACACGGTTCTATCAGTAGTGGACGAGAGAATCAGGAAAGTGGAAGATAGTGCCAATATAGCAAAGGAAAAGTCCGGAGGACGAAAGCCTTGTTCATACAAAGAGTTCATGGTGTGCAAACCGCCATGTTGGTGCACCTAGTGTCTGTTAACTTCGTCTTAATCGAGTCTTATGTCTAGATAGGATAAACGAGCACACAACAGGGTAGAAATTTAGGGTTTTATATGTAAAAGTGGGTGATTCCGCTTGAAAGTGTTATTGTGCAGTTCAAGCGAAATCAACACATGTGATTTCGCTTGAAATGACATGTTGCATGTTCAAGCGGAATCTCATCACTATATATATGTGTGTGTTGTTGTCATTTGGAGCGAAATCTGGTCATTGTCTCGGAGTCGAGGTGCTGTCCGTTTGTCATTTGAACTTGTAAAAAGCTCAGGATTGATCAATAAAAGGATAATTAGGAAGGAACAAGATGTGTTGACATCTTTTACATTGATTCCGCCTTTGTACTTGATGATGAACTACTCATACTGACTGTTTAGGGTCACCGAACGATCCAACAAGTGGTATCAGAGCTCAGGACGAGGAGTTCATACCAATTCAGCTTGATTTTACCGGATTCTCACACTTCTACTCATTCTTTTCTGATTTGAACAAAATTTTACGGTCGAAATGGCTTAAAACTCACACATATCAAGCGAAACATAGTTTTAACTAATCCTTGAAAGAATTGGACTTTAAATCGAACAAAATCTGATAAAATTTGATAATTTCGCTTGAAAGTTGTTCGAAAATGCTGACATCATCCTGATTCCGCTTGAACTTACACGTGATTTCGCTTGAAACTACTGCTGATTTCACTTGAAATTAGCTTCTTTTATCTGATTTCGCTTCAAAACCTGATTTCGCTTGAGTGAGTATTTCGCTTGTAAAGCTGATCTCGCTTGAAAGCTGATTCCGCTTCAGCTGATTCCGCTTGAATCTGTCTTTATCAAAATTAAAAATATTTCTAAGTGTTTGTTGACTGTTTCAGGTACGTGAAGATGGATGATTTCAATCCGTTTTGTGACATTTTTGCGTTTGCTGGAAACGGTGGAGATGATACTTCAAACGACACATCAAACAATACAAATGATAAAGCTCCGAGTGCAAGAAAGACTATTTCAGATACAATAAGTGTTGAAAGTGCCTATGGGACATACAATAAACCTCCAAAACTGTTGGCGATTGAAGATTACAATAGGTGGGCCACAAGATTTGACGAGTGGCTTCAAGCTTTTGCATATCAAAGCTGGAAGAGTTTAAAGAATGGTTATATTAGAGGAGAACGTTTTGGTGAAATTTTGACAGATACAGATGATATTGAAAGATATATTGCTGAACAAAAATGCATCGCGTTGATTCATCAGTCTGTGAGAGATGATATATTTCATTGATTGAATATGAAAATTCAAAGGATCTTTGGGAAAAACTGAGGGTAAAGTGTGTAGGCAGTGCTGAGATAGTAAAAAACAAAAAGAAACTTCTAAGAAAAGAGTTTGATCTATTTGGTTGTTTAAAGAACGAGTCTGTTTCCAAGATGATTGAAAGATTCGGGCATCTGAAACTGGAGCTGGCAAGACACAAAACTGTATATACTCAAGAAGAGTTGGTTGACAAACTGTTCGACTCACTACCGAATGAACAAGATTGGCAGTACTTTGCATTAATGTTGAAGAATACAATCAAATCTGAAGAGTTGACAGTAGATCTGCTTATCGAAAGACTAGAGAGTCACGAGTTGGAGATCAAGAAATCTAGCAAAGTCAACAACTCATCTTATTAGCAGAATGTGGAATTGTACTACAGAGGAAATCTACCAAAGACTGGTTCTCCAAGAACAGCATTTTCTGCTGAGAGTTCAAAAAATGTGAATCAAGAAATTCCTCACAGTGGTTTTCATAGTGGTTCTTCTTCATCAACTCCAAACCAATCTGCATCAAAGAATCTGTTCCAATGTAACATTGCTGTGGATCTGAAGAACGCTCAAAATTTCAGTGAAGAGTCAGCAAAACAGAAGATGGTGTTCTTAGCGTCGGTGTTAGAATCGTACGAGAGCCTAGTGGCGGGCAAGATTGTAAGCACAAACTTGACTAAAGAGGACTATGATCAAATAGATCCTGAAGAGATGGAACTGATCGATATCAGATGGTGTATGGCCAGTGCAGTCCGGAGAGCGCAACGATTTATGGAGATTACTGGGAGACATTCAATTGGCGGACCTTCCACCAAATTGGGATTTGACAAATCAAAAGTCACGTGCTTCAGGTGTAAACAAAAAGGACACTTTAAACGTGAGTGTCGTAATGCTCCTGCAGATGATACTACAAATCCATTCCGTGAAGATTACTACAAAAGAGCGATTTATCATCAGAATAAATCAGAACCGCCCAGAATGAAGTAGCTTGAGGATACCCCCAAAGAAAAATCAAGAGCTCTTGCAGTTATTCATGATGATGAGGGATACGATCGGAGTGATGTGCTACCAGAGGAAGATGCAGCAGGATATGCTTTCGCAGCAGAAAAGATTATTCCTGTTAAAGACACCAGAACTGAAGAACAAAAATACCTCGCAAGAAAGCAGAAAGCAGAATTCAAGATGATCAGATTATCTAAGGTGTTCAGCGAAGCCAAGAAAGCAAAGAGATGGGATGCTGATAGAGAATGTTACCTTGATCCTCAAGGAAACATTGCTATTGATACGAAAACTCTTAGTATTGAAGCTTTCATTGAGGAATTTGCTGCAGAAGAAGATGCCAGACAGATAGAATGGTGGGGAGGAGGAGAAGCCATTGAAAAAGAGAAAGAGAAAGAGTCACAGTCTAAGAAGATTGATGGTGGGATTATAGATACTTCACAATAATTCACCGCTGAAAACTTGGGGAAGATGGCTGACAAAGTGCTTGCTGCAAAGGAACTTGAGGTAGACTCTAAGTCTGAAACTGAGTCTAAAAGCAAGGTCAGTCCAAACGTTTCAACAAGTGAGACAGGTAAGAAAGTCAAAGGTGATAGTGACTGCAAAAGCTACATGAAAAACTGCAAGTTTTGTAGTACACTCACTTACCTTAGTGATACAAAGGTTGAAGAACTGACAAAAAGAGTCAGAAAGGTTGAAGATCAGATTCTAGACCGTGATAAAATGCTAAAAGCTTCAAATGATCGAGCAAAAAATTTAACTGAGAAAATTGAAAATGATAAAATTGAAGTAGACAGAATTAAGAAAGAAAATGAAAATTTGGTTCTTGAAAATCGTAAAATTTCAGAAAATTTTGACAAACTAAAAGGAACAGTAAAAGATTCTGATGAAAGAAATGGTAAAACCAATAAAGAAAATGAGCATTTAACTGTAGTTCTTAGACACAAAGAGGAGCAAATCAACCAACAACTGGATGAGATTGCTAAATTGAAGCTTCAGTTTGAAGAAGCTAAGATTGAGAATGAGCGTATCAATCTGAAATTAACCAGTTACAGGTCCGCAAGCTTTGTTTTGCAACACATTGTTCCCAAACCCATCGGGAAAAACAAAGCAGGCGAAGATGTTTACTCGGATGGAACTGGGGTTGGGTTTCATCAGGTTCCACCACCAGTGTTAAACAATTTCTCAAAGAAAAAGTCCGGGTTGGTTAATGATGAAGATGAAACGAATGAAATAAAACTTCCAGAGTCAATTGATGTTACATTTTCTTCATCTGATGATAGTGTTCGAAGTGAGATTGTGAAAGGTATGGCTGAAAGTGTTTTGAAGTCTGATAGTGATTCAGTTGAGGATGAAGAGTGTTTTCTGGACAAATACATTCCGAAACTAAAATCCAAAAACAACTTAAATGAAGAACCTACTCTTGTCATGTACAAGATGTTGGGATCGGATAAGTTGTATTCGGATTCTGAGTTTCCACTGGAGAATGTTAATGTTGCTAAACTGACAAATGTGTTCAAACTGGTTGAAATTGATTTGTTTGAAGTAGAAGGTTTGAATCAGACAAAGAGGCAAATGAATTTTGAAAAAGATCAAGCTTACTACAAGAAGCCTGTTGTACCACCATGTTTTTATAACAACAATCAAAACAGATGGTCGGGTGGTTATCAGGGTGGTAAGAAATATCAGAGAAAGAATTTTCAAAACAAGAAGTTTGCTGAGAAAAAAGGTGTTTGTAAAGAGCTCGAGTTCTCATTCCGAGCAGGAGTCTGAGATATTTTCAAAGACGAACAAAGAGTTTTTTGAAGAGAGGGCCTCACAACCTCAGACTGAAGGCACAAGTCGGGTAGTTGATACTCGTACATGCTTTAGATGCAACAAAGTTGGACATATTGCACGAAAGTGTACCAACTTTAAGCCTAAGTCTGAAGTTGTTGAGAGTCAAAAGAAGAAAGCTGATGCAAAAGGAAAAGCTCCAATGGTTGTTGAGAAAATTTTGAAAAATGAGAACACAAAATTCAAAATTGAAACTGTTAAGAAGTTGGTAACTAAAAATGACAAATTTTACAAACGGGTCGCATTATCTCAACAAACATGGAAACCAAAATCAGAGAAACAAACTTCAACTCCACAAGAGAAGGAGTTTGTTCCTAAAAAGATTCTTCAAATTGAAACATGAAAAGAAAACATTCCAATTTCTTATGAAAATTTTGTGAAGAAGAATGTTTCATTGGGAAATGAGGTTAAAGTTGACATTAAAGAGGTTGTTGATAACAAATTGGAAATGAATGATAAAAATTTTCCACCTCTTAAGTCGGTCGTAAAGTGCATTGATGAGATTAAGTTACCTGAGTCTGATGAGGCTTGGGCATCTTATTTTAAATAATCATATTTTAATTGGTGCAGGAGCTTCCAAGATCCGTTTTGCGATGGATTATGGATAGTGGAGCTTCTCGGCACATGACAGGGAAAACAACCCTGCTGTACGATGTTAGAAATTTCAATGGAGGTTATGTAGGATTTGCGGGAAATCAAGGTGGTAGGATAGTTGGAGAAGGAACGTTATCCAATGGCATTGTAACGTTTGAAAGAGTTAACTACATCGCCGAGCTTGAAAACAATCTTCAAAGCATTTCACAAATATGTGATCGCATGTATACAACGCACTTTACAGACAAAGAATGTTTGATCTTGAAACCAGGATTTGTTGTTCCCGAAGAGTGGATTATCATGAGGGCACCTAGAGTGAATGATCTGTACATGTTGGACATGAGTGTAGCTACTACAACCACGGGTCAAGCTCACTGTTTTGTGTCAAGAGCAATAGAAAAAGAATCAAAGTTATGGCATCGAAAGATGGGCCATATTCACTTGAGAAAAATGAATCACCTGGTACACAACGACTTAGTTACTGGTGTTTATGTGAAAGGTTTTCATCTGGAAGGAGAGTGCATTAGCTGCATCAAAGGAAAGCAAAAGAAGTAATCACATCCCAGAAAGAAAGAAAACTCAGTCTCAAGACCGTTAGAGAGACTTCATATGGATCTGTTTGGTCCAGTAAACGTCAAAAGTATTACAGGGGATCTCTACTGTCTTGTGGTAACTGATGATTATTCCAGATTTTCTTGGGTATCATTCTTGAAGTCTAAAGATGAGACGTTTGAAAGTTTGATGGCATTGTTCAGAAAAATTGAAAACTTGTACCAAACCCGAATTAGAAGAATCAGGTGTGATAACGGTACAGAGTTCAAGAATAACAGGATGGAAGAATATTGTGATGAGAGAGGTATACTGCAAGAATTTAGTGCTCCTTACACTCCGCAGCAGAATGGAGTAGCTGAAAGAAAGAACAGGACACTAATTGAAACGGCCAGGACGATGCTTGCTGATTCAAAGCTACCAGTTAATTTTTGGGCAGAAGCAGTGTCAGCCGCTTGCTATACACTCAACCGGGTACTCACAGTGAAGAAATTCAACAAGACATGTTTCGAGTTGATCAACAATCGCAAACCGAACCTGAAGTATTTAGAACCGTTTGGGTCTCCCTTCACAGTTCTAGAGCCTTCTGGAAAGTTTAGTGCAAAGAGCTTTGACGGAATTTTCGTGGGTTATGCTAGTCCATTGAAACGAGTCTTTGTTCCAAGCTTGAAGCAGATCATCGAAGCACAACATGTTGAGTGTCAGGGGTATACTATGCCGCCTCAGAATCTCGGTGACTCATGGCATTTTAATTACGATAAATTGTGGGATTCGTTTGACATTGAAGAAGAACCAGATTTCTTTGACGAGTTGGATATTTTGAGAGAGTATGAAGAGTCGCAGGAAAGATTCCCAGCAGAAACTTTTATTCGTCAACGACAAGCTTCGAACGATGATGAAGCAGGTCCAAGTAATGCTGGTGAACATGATGATATTCAAGAATCTCTTGACAATCAGACGGCAGTCAATGATAATCAAGAATCTGATAATGGACCAGTATTTGATCATGGTGATTCAGATTCTGAGGGGGAGCAAATCCAGATCTCAAGTCAAACAGTTCTAGTCGATGAACAAGGTGCAAATCAGAATGTCACAAATTTGGAAGGCGTGGTAGATGTTCCAGGCGAGGTGATGCCGAGAACACTTTCATACCATCCAGAGGATTTGATCATTGGAGAATTGCAGTCAGGCGTTCGCACTAGATGTCAAATTGACCAAGGCCTTACTTGTTTTTTTTTCTACAGTTGCTCCTTTACAAACCGAGTTTTCACTTAGTTGTTTTATTTCGCAGATCGAACTGTAACACCCCGTGTTTTCACGAGTGAAAGTCAAAGTCAAGGTCAAAGTCAACGGCCGATTTCGCGCGACATGACTCGTAGAATTGTTTGTATGATATTTAGATTATGTGGAGTAAATGTCGTACATTACAATGATCGAATCATGCTAACCATATTCCAATCGACCTACGACTGTGAACGATAGGAAGTAACAATGCGATAAAGTTAATCAAGCTATGCTAATCAAATCGACATCAAATCGTAACTCGAACTATGTATTTTACTGGTCAGTATACGTGTGTGTGTGCTTTACGTGTTACCTGTGCATGTTTACTTTATGTTGTGATATGGTGTGATAATCAAGCGAACTCAATCGAACTCGAAGTCTAACTCGAATATAAACGAACCCGAACCCGAACCCGAATTCCGAGTCAAACCCTATAAGAAGTAGTTGGGACTGAAAGTAATTTGATTAGGAAACCCTATCGAATCGCTCGCAAATCGAAATCAAATCAACATCGCACCGAGCTCCTTATCGACTCGCGCCGTCCGAAATGCGCGAACTCTCAACCCAACTCCAAGAATTACTTGAAAAAGGCTTTATTCGCCCGAGCACCTCTCCTTGGGGCGCACCAGTTCTTTTCGTTAAAAAGAAGGACGGGTCGTTCCGGATGTGCATCGACTACCGGGAATTGAATAAGTTGACTATCAAGAACCGCTATCCTCTGCCTCGAATCGACGATTTGTTTGATCAGCTGCAAGGCGCTACGTGTTTCTCGAAGATCGATCTACGTTCCGGATACCATCAGTTGCGTATACAAGAGGAAGATATACCCAAAACCGCGTTTCGCACCCATTACGGTCATTACGAATTCGTTGTCATGCCTTTTGGCCTAACCAATGCACCAGCAGTTTTCATGGATCTGATGAATCGGGTGTGTAAACCGTATCTTGACCGTTTCGTCATCGTGTTCATCGACGATGTCTTGATCTATTCCAAAACAAGAGCCGAACACGCGCAGCATCTACGTTTGGTTCTCGAGTTACTCCAGGGGAACCAACTCTACGCCAAATTCTCCAAGTGCGAGTTTTGGTTGGGGGAAGTTCAGTTTCTGGGTCACATCGTAAACAGTCAGGGCATTCACGTCGATCCTGCGAAGATTGAAGCTGTTAAGAGCTGGGTTACGCCTAAGAACCCGACTGAAGTCCGCTCCTTTCTCGGGCTAGCGGGCTATTATCGACGATTCATCGAAGGGTTCTCGAAGATTGCTGTACCACTCACTTCTCTCACTCATAAGGACCAGCGTTTTGTCTGGGGAACCAAACAAGAGTCTGCCTTTCGAACCCTCAAGTACATGCTTTGCAATGCTCCTGTTCTCACACTACCCGACGGAAACGATAATTTCATTGTCTACTGTGATGCTTCTAACCTTGGTCTCGGTTGTGTCTTAATGCAACGAGACAAGGTTATAGCTTACGCATCTCGTCAGCTCAAAACCCACGAGAAGAACTATACAACCCACGATCTCGAGCTAGGCGCAGTTGTTTTTGCATTAAAGATTTGGCGACACTACCTGTATGGTACCAAGTGTACGATCTTCACCGATCATAAGAGCCTACAGCACATCTTTAATCAGAGAGAACTAAATATGCGTCAACGCCGATGGGTAGAACTTCTCAACGACTACGACTGTGAGATTCGTTATCACCCAGGCAAAGCAAATGTTGTTGCCGATGCACTTAGCAGACGGAATTATCTGCTTAGCACTCGAAATGTTCAAGCCCAGCACAATCTCGAAGCTCTTATTCGCGACGCCCATCATGCATGTTTCAACGAGCGCACCTTGAAGAAAGAAAGAATCTACCACGATGGAGCCCAACTTGTGAGCAAATCGAAAGGGATATTCCACTTCTTAGATAAAATCTGGATTCCCAAGCGAACTAACCTGCGACAGATCATCATGGATGAAGCCCACAAATCCCGATACTCTATTCATCCTGGTGCTGACAAAATGTACCACGACCTTCGATACAGGTACTGGTGGCCGGGTATGAAACGGGATATCGCTCTTTACGTCGGAAAATGCCTAACCTATGCTAGGATCAAGGCTGAACATCAAAGACCCTCTGGCTTGCTCGAACAACCTCCAATTCCCATGTGAAAGTGGGAGAGCATAGCTATGGATTTCGTAACCAAGCTTCCAACCACGTCATCAGGTCACGACAGCATTTGGGTTGTTATTGACCGTTTGACTAAATCAGCTCACTTTCTGCCAATACGAGAAGACTACAAGGTAGAACGATTAGCCCGAATCTACACCGACGAGATCATTTGTCGACATGGGACGCCTCGTGACATCATCTCTGATCGTGATGCTCGGTTCACTTCGCGATTGTGGGAAACGTTTCAAACGGCACTCGGTACAACGCTTAATCTAAGTACCACGTTCCACCCACAAACCGACGGTCAGACTGAAAGAACGATTCGTACGCTTGAAGACATGCTCCGTTCGTGTGTTCTAGACTTCGGTGGTAATTGGGATAGACACCTTCCGTTAGTCGAATTCTCGTACAACAACAGCTATCAGGCTAGCATCCAGATGGCACCTTTCGAGGCCTTATACGGAAGAAGATGTTGATCGCCTATTGTGTGGCACGAGATCGGTCACTCGCAACTAACCGGTCCGGAGCTGCTACAAGAAACGACAGACAAAATTTTCCAAATCCGAGACAATCTAGCGAAGGCTCGGGATAGACAGAAGCTTCTCGCCGATAAAAAGCGCAAGCACCGCGAGTATGCCGTTGGTGACTACGTACTCCTAAAGGTATCACCTTGGAAGGGTGTAGTCCGGTTCGGCAAAAAGGGGAAACTCGCGCCTCGATATGTGGGACCTTTTAAGATTCTGGAAAGGATCGGAAAAGTCGCCTACAGACTCGAATTACCGGAGGAACTTAGCAATGTCCATCCGACTTTCCACGTGTCGAACCTCCGAAAGTGCATCTACGACCCCGACTTACATGTTTCTCTAGATGATCTACAAGTGAACGAAACATTACACTTCGTGGAAAAGCCTGTCAAAATCATGGATCGCAAAACCAAAGAACTCAGGCGCTCACGCATTCCTATTGTGAAAGTCCGGTGGGAAGGCAAACGAGGCGCGGAGTTCACTTGGGAACTCGAAAGCGACATGAAGGCAAGGTATCCGCAGCTGTTTAAAGAAGGAGTAATGTCCAGTTAAGAGAGACAAGGTGGCATACATGTAAATAAGGAGAAATCCCTTATAATCCTTTGCCTATAGATGAAAGTGTTAGGGTTAGAGATTGAGACTTTTGCTCATTTGGAGGTTAGAGAGAGAAACTAGAGAGAGAAAGCTTGTACACGCCTTACGAATCTATTGAATCACGCTAAAATTGTACGTTCTTGTGTATCGATCTCGCTCGTGCACGGACTCCGCATGTCGTACGAGTCGGATCGCAATCGAAACAAATCACACCGGAACCTAACCAATAGAGTCACAGTTATAATATATACTGAGTGCGAATGATCCTCGCAACCGAGCTCCTGCTCAGATACCAGTTGTACTTTCGTTCATCATATCCAAAAATCAGCCGATTTTAACCGTAAAATCCTGGTTAATTTGACGATTTTCAATGATCCAAACAAAGGACTCTCACACGTGATTCACAAACTAGTTACAGCTTTCAGCTTAATTTCGGGACGAAATTTCCTAAACAAGGGGAGGCTGTAACACCCCGTGTTTTCACGAGTGAAAGTCAAAGTCAAGGTCAAAGTCAACGGCCGATTTCACGCGACATGACTCGTAGAATTGTTTGTATGATATTTAGATTATGTGGAGTAAATGTCGTACATTACAATGATCGAATCATGCTAACCATATTCCAATCGACCTACGACTGTGAACGATAGGAAGTAACAATGCGATAAAGTTAATCAAGCTATGCTAATCAAATCGACATCAAATCGTAACTCGAACTATGTATATTACTGGTCAGTTATACGTGTGTGTGTGCTTTACGTGTTACCTGTGCATGTTTACTTTATGTTGTGATATGGTGTGATAATCAAGCGAACTCAATCGAACTCGAAGTCTAACTCGAATATAAACGAACCCGAACCCGAATTCCGAGTCAAACCCTATAAGAAGTAGTTGGGACTGAAAGTAATTTGATTAGGAAACCCTATCGAATCGCTCGCAAATCGAAACCAAATCAACATCGCACCGAGCTCACCAAAGGAGGTGGCATCCGCACGGATGGCCAATCCGCACGGATTGCCAGTCCGCACGGATGACCAGTCTGCGCGGATAACCTATCCGGGTGCGTGCCATGCGCACGGCTCACCCTTTCCCTTTTTGGCATCCTATAAATACACGGGTCACTCTCCACTTTTTCCACTTTTGGCAAGTGACGTCCGAACCACACGCATTCTTCACCTTTTCTCAGATTTCTCTCAATCCAGGTAAGATCTTGCACTAATTCTTGTACATCTTTGATCACTACACCTTTCTACACATTTCCATCTTTCAAATCTTCACTTTCGACCATGAAATCATCCGGATTTGGGGTATTCACGGGTGACGTCATCATGAAGTTCATAAGAACTTCAAGCTTGGTTTCATTCCACCAAGAATATCTCAGATCTAAACGATTTCTATAAGTTTTCCACAATAACTTCACCTAGATCTAAACTTTTCTAAGGATAAAAGAGTTGAAAGAAATAAACCTAAGTCCTCTCCTTCTTTTACCCTTAAAACCGGTACGAATCCGATCAGTCCTAGTGTTCTACTTGTCAATAGTGATGCCCTAGTTCTAGATCTGGAGTCCTACCCATAGACAACTGATTTCGGGGTTAACCGGGACGACCGTTCTGAGTCGCCGCCAGGCTGAGTTAGGGTGATTCCTGACCGGTCTAGTCACGCGGGTGAGAACACAACTCCAAGTGGTTGCCACGTAATCAGAACGTCTCGATAAACGACAACAGAAACCAAGTGTAGACGAACGGAACAACCAGGCCAGTTGCCCGCACGGACAAGCTATCCGCACGGACTAGCTGTCCGCACGGACGAGCCGTACGCACGTACAGGTCATACGCACGTACAGGTCATACGCACGGGTTGTCATCCGCACGGACTACCCTTGGGACCCACTTTCCAAACGAGGTTTGAGTATCGACGAATGAGCAATCCGGACGGACGACCTCTGAATGGATTACTCTTCGGATCATGAGATACTAAGGCCTTAAAATGAAAATCAAACAATCTTCATCCGCACGGCCAAGCCGTACGCACGGACAGGCTATCCGGACGGATTGTCTCTGCCCGCGCGCACAGGCTGCCCGCACGGACTACCATACGCACGAACCGCCGTCCGCGCGGCCGGCTTGAAAGGTAGAAACACTTTGGTGCTTTCTAAATGCTACAACGAAAACTCCAAAGTACAAGCCATCATACACAAACACATCTTAGGAAGAAACAATCCACTTGAACATTTATCCACGCAAGCCATCTAACCGTACGGATAAGTCGTCCGCACGTACAACTAGTCCGCACGGGTTGCCACCCGCACAGACAGTCACACGCACGGATAACCTAACCGGATGGAACACCATCCGCACGCATCACCATCCGCACGGATAGGTCATGCGCACGGATGACTTCTACTCACGGATAACAGATCCGCACGATCAGTCATACTACCCACTCTCACTTGTACTGTTTTACGCGTCACTTATCGTTATGTTATCGAATCTATTCAGGCTAATCGTACTCGCTGTAAAGCGCTCCCTTCAATCCATATCGCTGTGAGTATACTCGAACCCTTTTTGCTTTTAGCACTTTTGGGTGTTACATACGTTACAACTATTCAAACTACAACTATCACACTACTCAAGCTATTTTAAACGTTCAACCATTAATGCATGTTATACGTGGCTTATGAATGCTTGTTTGTTATGTTTACACATGGAATGCTGTCTACCTGCCTTAGCAACGATAGTACTATAGTTTGGACTCAGCACCCGTTCACACGGGGGTTGTTAAGAATCTTTTACTTGCATGGATTACAGTGGTAATCGTGTATTGCGAACTGCCTCGGGCAGTCAACCCGCAGTCATTGGTATCGATGGATCTATGTCGATAACTAACGTGCTTCATTTCACTATGTGTACGTGCTGGTTATGCGTAAACGAATTCGAACTCTATATGCTATTATCAAACTTGTATGCTCACCTTTACATTTTATGTATTGACATTATTTTAACGTATGTGACAGGTGCTTAGGACGCATATGTGGTAGGAATCGGAAGCTAGAATAAAGCTTTAGAGCCCAACAAATAGTTGTCTGTAGATAACTTATTAGGGGTCTCTAGAAGCAGATAAACAATTGCTACTTATTTAAATCTGAGTTGTCGGAACAGAGTATTTGTTTTGATGTTGTCTGTAATAACTTGTTTGACTATTTATGTTACGGTATGGGACGTAATGTTTAATTAAATGGCATTGATAGTTGTTATGGAAACTTCTGGACAATCTGTTTCGCTCAGTGCCGCACCCCGATGATTCCGCCATCGGTTGGGGTGTGACACGAACCGCGTACATATAAAGAGGCGCTAACTGAAGATTCTTGGGTCAATGCTATGCAAGAAGAGTTGAGTCAGTTTGAGAAGTTAGGTGTGTGGAAGTTAGTAGACTTGCCTCATGGTCAAAGGAAGATAAACACCAAGTGGGTGTTCAAGTGCAAGAGGGACGATAGAGGGGTTGTTGTTCGTAACAAATCTCGACTCGTTGTCCAGGGTTTCAGTCAGCAGGAGGGTATAGATTTCACTGAAGTGTATGCTCCGGTTGCTAGACTTGAAGCGATCAAAATCTTCCTAGCATTTGCATCTTGGAAAAATTTCAAAGTTTATCAGCTAGATGTTAAATCGGCGTTTCTCTATGGGAAGGTAAAAGAGGAGGTATATGTCGGACATCCACCGGGCTTCACCGATCCAATCCACAAAGACAAGGTTTACTTGCTGGATAAAGCGTTGTATGGTTTACACCAGGCCCCGAGAGCTTGGTACGAGACATTGTCTCAACACCTGCTAGCCAACAACTTCATCCGGGGAAAAGTGGATGCCACTCTCTTTGTTGGATCTGAGTTTGTTTCTGATTGTATTTTGTGTTTGTAATTATAATGAGAATGGATGAGTGTGCAGCGGAATTATGATGAAAACAAACTTTGCATACAATCAAACGAGAGTAATACTTTGATCAAACATCTTTTCACAATGAATCGGAAGATTGATTTTTTTCAATAACGATTACAATGATTGATGAATGAATGCAAACTCCCCCTCAGCCAGAGCTCAGTTGTTTGTTCGTGCAAAGAAGACGATGATGCAAAAGAGCTAATAGAACAGTACAAAGTACTGATCTATTTATAGGCACTTGCAAACCACTGAGCATCTTAGGTGACGTCACCATGAAAGTGACATCTAACCTCCTAACAAACTCTAACCTCTGATCTATACAAACACTGCTATGTTAACTACTGCTATTACATTACTTTACAAGACAGACTATAGATCAGCTGCTGCAACTTTCCACTGCTGTGAACCCAGCAGTACTTGTCCGGATCAGCAGTGCTTGACTCAAGGCAGTAGATAGAATCAGCAGGGCTTTAGTCTTCCATCAGGTCTTTACTTGAGCAGCAGTTGTAGGTCAGCACTTTGTAAGATCAGCAGATAGGAGGTCAGCAGATATGAAACCACTTTCAAGGGGAGAGATTTGTATGTAAACATCTGCTTATTCTGGATCCACTGTTCTGATCCAGTTTTGGCTTTAATTATCTGTTCCTCTGATAGGGTTCAATCCCAACAATCTCCCCCTGGAACAGATAATGCCAAAACTCTTCATTATTGTGGAATTCTTTATTGCCTCATCAGCAGTTCCCTTATCTGACCTTTAAATTGTAATTCAAAGTCTAGGGCACCTGTGTCTTCATCATCCCTGCTAAGTGGAAGATCAAGGAGATCCTGCAAATCTTCAAAACTCTGGCCAAGAGCTTGTTCCCTTGATATTTTCTTCACTTCTCCACCAGACCTGAGCAAAGTCAATACGCAGGTCTGTTTGTCAGTTTCCCACTTTTGTATTTTTGAGCCTGGTGGGTTTCTTGGGAGATGTTTATTTGCAGAGGTATTTGGTGAGGCTGGCCTATTCATAACTGGCTGAGCAGTATTTGCAGTTTGATCCAAACCAAAAGTTTCTATGATCATTTTCTTTATGCCTTCTTTTACAAGTTCATCTCCTTTTATCATCTCTTGGATGGTTTCACCTCCCAACTATTTGTGTGACCTTCTTTTATAGATGGCAGCACCGGTTGGAGCAGTGGCTCTCCTGATTTGCAGCTTTGTTGGTCTTTTTGAAACCTCTGCTTCAGGATAGTCAGGCTTTTGAGGAACATTTGGATCTTTCTTTCTTAGTTCCTCCAACCTTTTGTAGGTGATCATGACCACATCTTCTTTCCATCTAGCAACTTGTCTTTTGTTTCCATATTCAGCAGCAACCAGTTCTTCTTTCATTCTTTTCAGTTCTAACTGTTTGTCAGGTACATTCTTTCTAAACTTTGCCCAGTCAGGAGGAGTGTGAGTGACTTTCCTTTTTATCATGTCTTGAATTCTTGCTACTTCATTTTCAAGCTCAGGAACATTCCACTCTTTGTACATGTATTTCTCTCCTTTGTACTTCTTGTGAGCCATGATGCTTTCAATGTAGTCTTTCTTCAAAGTTTCAGCTGCTCTTTCTGAAATTTGTTGACTGACATTTTTTGCAAATTGTTCAAGGGATCTGACCTGTGTGAGCAGATATTGATAGTTTCTTGAAATTTCTTTATCAGATTTCCCTTGTGTGTTTCCTTTTGAGATATCCTCTGCTTGCTTGGCCTTGATTTCCAAATATTCATCAACATTTTTAGGCCAGGGATATCCTTTTATTGATGGCAAACTCCTTTTGGTAGGGTCATCCTCATAGTAAAAAGATTTTATTTCTTCTCTAACAGCTGCTAGTTCAAGAGGAAATTGAACACCTGCAGGAGGTAAGGGCTTGTACATTGGAACTGAAGAAAGAGGAACAAGTTTTGGTATTGTGACAAGAGCTGAAGATTTTGAAGATGTTTGTGGTGGTGAAATGTCATCATCTTTGAGAATTAGCCTTCTCCTCTTTATTTGAGGAGGGGCTGATGATGTTTTGGATGGAACAGTGGTGGTGGATGTAGTGACAGTGGTTTGTGATTGACTAACAGTTGTTGAAACAACTGGTGTTCCAACCACTGTTGTCATTACAGCAGATGTTTTAACAACTACTGTCTTCTGCCTTTTGGCAGGAGGTGATTTTGTTTTTGGTGGTAATGGTGGTAAGGCAGTGGATTTGGTGTGTGTTGAAGTGGTGTGTGTTGAAGTGGGAGCAGATGTTGAAACCACTGAAGTACCAACAGTTGATGATACAACAGGAGTTACAACAGCTGTTTTAGGTGGTGGTTTTGGAGCAGACTTTGAACGTCTGGTTGGAATGGATTTGGGTAGCCTTACTCTTCTTATAGGCTTCTTCTTTTCATCAACAAGATTTTCATCATCTTTTGATCCTGAAGTACCCTGATCCGGATAATCTATCCTGGCTTTCCTTTTGGCCTCTCTATCCCTTTTTACACTTGCAACTGCTTCTGCCAGTGCATTTGTGGTCACATCAATTTTCTTGCTTCCATCTGGCAAAGGGATCTGTTTGGTCATGTTTGCATTTTCTGGTTCAATGTAGAGACTATCCTCTATTCCCTTCTTTTTCCACTCCTGAATTTTCTCCCCCTTTTTGGCATTATCTGGGGGAAGTTGATAAATGAAGCGAACTTTTGGAGGAGCAGTGCCAATGGTGTGCAGGATCTGAGTTTTGAGAGCCTTTAGATCAGCCTGAGTGTTCTTGAACCTTGACTCCATTGCATTTCACAGTTGTTGGACATGTTTTTCATGTTGCTGATCTGCTAATTGTGCTTGTTTATGGAGAAAAGGTTGAAACAAATTCCAGAGCTCATTTGTAGCAGGTGCCTGTTGTGGAGCAGGTGCTTGAGATGGAACAACAGTTGATTGTACCTTTTGTACTTGTAACAACTGTTGTAGCATATCTTTGAGTTCTGCAACAGAGTTATCAAGCTTTTCAATACGATCCGTCAATTTCTGGTACTATAAACCATCACCCAATTTAATGGGATCATCTGATTTCCCACTAGCAGTGGTTTTATCAGTGGTAGAGGTAGGGAGTGTACTCCAAACATTAACTACTGATGCCCCTTTTTCTTGGTACTGGGGTCTTCTTCCTTCAACACTTGACAACCTTTTGATGTTGCCAGTAGGATAAATAAATCCACTGGTGGTTGGCAGAGGTGCTATAAAAGGAATTGCCTCCAAGGAAGTCTTATTGATGTAACCACTGTCCAACTATAAACCAGTGGGTTCAACAGTTGTAGTGGCTGCTTCACTTGGATCACCACCAAGAGTTACTTGTAACTCAAGGGGTCTAACCTCCTCTGGTTGTGTTGGTGGGTTAGCAAAGATTGATACATCAGACCCAGTCAGTTGTTGAGGTATATTCTCATTGATAGGTGATTGAGAAGGACTGGATAGTGCCTGGTTCAAATCAATTGCATCCAACAACAGTTTAGTTGGTGGGGGAATTGTGGATGTGATGTTTGGTGAAGAAAGAGGATTTGCTCCGGGAATTGAGCTGTGGATGATGGAAACAATTGTTTCCAGAGCATCATGATGTGGTGTCCCAATGTGTACAACCTGATCTTTTTGTGAAGAATCAGGAGGAGTTTTGGTTATGGGTTGAGATATTTGTACCAACTGCTGTGAGGAAGTAGCAGCAGTGGTTTCTTGTGACATTTGTGTTGTCACAGGCAATAGCTCTGGTATCTCATCCTCAAAAGTTGCCTTTTTGATGGGTTTTGGGGGGTTTTGAGTTTTTCTTTTTGGCTTTTTGGTGAATGTAGGTGTGGGTTTCAAAGCAGTTGTGCTGCCACTTTGATCACCTTGAGCAGTGGGCTCAGCAGCAGATACTTGAGGAGCAGTTGTAACTGCTAAATTCTG
Source organism: Helianthus tuberosus (assembly GCA_030545235.1). Taxonomy (NCBI): domain Eukaryota; kingdom Viridiplantae; phylum Streptophyta; class Magnoliopsida; order Asterales; family Asteraceae; genus Helianthus; species Helianthus tuberosus. Next base: position 38,700,552 of record CM060436.1, read on the forward strand.
CTCAGGCACCTCTGCTTGTGTTTTGCAAGGTGTTAACATTCTTGAAAAAGTTTCAGTTGTTAAACTGTTTATTTGAGTAGAATCACCTTGGTTTATTGCAGCTAAATCATTCTTACTGAATTTCTTTTCAAAATAGTAGCTTAAAAACCTTGGAAACAGTAAGAATGATTTTGTTTCAACATTATTAACCAAATCTTTAAAAATTTCCCGAGAATAGTTAAAATTTTCTTCTTGAAGAATTGCATATCCTAGATTTTGAATCTTTAAAGGGATTTCATTGAAAGAAGTGGTTTTATTTGAAACACATAGTAGGAGGGTATGAAATAAAAATCTGGTTGCAGAAGGAAAATAACCTTTTTGTAAGGTAAGTTTCTTCATCATTGTGGCTTCATACCCTCTTTCAATGAAGTCAGTTTGTAACTTGTTTTTAGTGAAAGAAATTTTACCTTCCTGATCATCGAGTTGAAAGACCTCTGAAATGGATTGTGGCGTGATTTGGACAGCTTTACCCTTTATAGAAGAGTGTATGGTGGTTGCAATGTCTCCTTGTTTTTCAAGGGTTGCATTCTTCCAAAACTCCCTTTGGGTCTCCAAATAGATTGGTGCATCGACGGTGAACAAAGTTTTGTACTTTGATTTAGCCATGGTGTCAATGATGGAATCGAAAACATTGGTGGTTCCTGGTTTTGTGAGAAGACCCAGGAGATTGTGAGATGGTTTATATGGGATTTCAGTGGAGATTTCCTTTTGAGAGGTTGTTTTCGATGATGATTTGGAAGTGGGTTTTGTGGATGGCTTCGATTTTGTCATTTTTTAAGAGAATGATCGAAGAAATTTTGTGAAAGATGAGATGAAAAACTGCTTTGAGAAGAGAATTTTTGAGAATTCAATTCGACAGTAAAACCCTGTTTTGGTGGTGAGTGGGGGATTTTTATAAGGAAGAAAGTGAATGCTGACGTGGCAGCCATTACAAAAGGTCTGACCACTATGTACTGCCCACGTGACAACCCCTGGTGAAAGTGAAGGACAGTACTTTTATGAAAGTGACTGATGAAAGCAGTGGTAGTAGAGCAGTGGATGATTTTACTATCAGTGGATAGCATATCAGTGGATAAGACACTGCTTTTGAACAACAGAGTTTATCAAAGGAATGAGAGAACAGGGGTTGACTTTCAGCAGTGGACAGGCTTTTGAAGTAAAGCAGACTTTTGAGCAATCAGTGGTTAATGGCAGACTTTTAAGGATTGTTAATGAAAATTTCATTTTTAGCTATTTTTAAAGATGGATTTTTGATTTTCTGAAAACATTTTATTGCTTTTATGTATAGAAAAACAAGATTTTGCTTGTTATTCCATGTTTAGCATCCCAATTCTAGAGACCAAGCTTTCAAAAGTGGCTGTATCAAGGCTTTTGTGAGCACATCTGCCAGCTGGTCTTTAGTTGGGACATGATGCAGAGAAATCAAACCTTTTTCATAGCAATCCCTCACAAAGTGATGTCTGATGTCGATGTGTTTGGTGGTTGAATGGGAAACTGGATTTTTGATGATATTTTCTGCTGCCTGGCTGTCCAACATGAGTGGTGTCTTTAAGGCAGTGATACCAAAATCCAGCAACTGGTTTTGAAGCCACATGAGTTGGGCTGTACAGCTTGCAGCAGCAATGTATTCAGCTTCAGCAGTGGATGTTGAAACAGCTGCTTGCTTTTTGCTTTGCCAGGAAACTAAGCAATCACCTAGAAATTGGCACCCTCCTGAAGTGGACTTCCTTGTGGTGTGACATCCAGCAAAGTCACTGTCTGAAAAACCTGAAAGCTTGATGTTCCCATTAGCTGGATACCAGATACCAAGTGTGGGAGCACCTTTTATGTATCTGAAGATCCTTTTTACAGCAATGAGATTTGATTTCCTGGGAGCTGATTGACTTCTTGCACAGACACATGTTGCAAACATGATGTCTGGTCTAGATGCAGTTAGGTACAATAAAGACCCAATCATGCTTCTATAAAGTGTTTGGTCAATCAGCTCATCTTTTTCATCAGACATGACCAGCTTATTTGTTGCCATGGGTGTGCTGCATGGTTTACAATCATTCATATCAAATTTGGTCAAAAGTTCTTTAGCATATTTGCTTTGATGAATGAAAGTTCCATTTTGCAATTGCTGAACTTGGAGACCAAGAAAGCATTGCACTCATTTCAAACTCAGCTGTCGTGAGTTCTCTAAACTCTTCACACATTGAGTTACATGTGCTTCCAAAAATAATGTCATCCACATAAATCTGGACAATCATTAAATCCTTCCCTCTCCATTTTAGAAACAGTGTTTTATCAATGGTACCTCTTTTGAAACCATTTGAGAGTAGGAAGTTGGAAAGAGTTTCATACCAGGCCCTTGGTGCTTGTTTCAGGCCATATAGAGCTTTGTTCAGCCTGTAGACATGATCTGGATAAAATGGATCCTCAAAACATGGAGGTTGACACACATACACCTCTTCTTGAATTGTACCATAGAGGAAAGCACTTTTGATATCCATTTGAAACACCTTCATATTGTGGTTGACAGCAAAGGCCAGGAACAGTCTAATGGCTTCCAATCTTGCAACAGGGGCAAATGTTTCATCATAATCAATTCCCTCTTCCTGTCTGTAACCTTGAACCACAAGCCTTGCTTTATTCTTGACAACAATACCCCTTTCATCAGTTTTGTTCTTAAAGACCCACTTTGTGCCAATGGGACTAACCTCTTCTGCAGTGGTACAAGCTCCCATACTTGTTGTCTTTTAAACTGTTGGAGCTCCTCTTGCATGGCTTCTACCCAGCTGTTGTCTTTCAGTGCCTCTTGGTACTTGACTGGCTAATGGAGTGATAGAATACCAGCAAAAAGACAAATGTTTTGGGTTTGGCTTCTTGTGAGCACCCCTTCATTTATGTTGCCAATGATTTGATCAGGTGGATGAGATCTCAAGAAGATTAAATCTCCTTGGTATGGTATGATGGCATTTGTTGGTGAAGGCTGCAAATGTGTATCATCTGAGCTAACCACTGCTGGGGACTTTGATGATCCAGCAGTGGCTTCAAAAGGTGATGGAATAGGAGGTAATGAAGTGGACATCTGCTGACTTTTATCCACTGTTTGGGGACTTTTGTCAGCAGTGTTTGAAGATGTGGAAGCAGTGGTTGATGGGCTACTTTGGTCAACAACTGTTGAGGTAGCAGTGGTTGAGCTTTGACAACTGTTTTGAACAGCTGATGCTTTACCCTTTGTGGCATACCTTTGAGGGATGATGATTTCATACCCATAGTCTGGTGTTGTATCCTCTGATGGACCTGCACTGTTAGTCTTGACAGCAGTATTTTCAAAAGTGAATTTTTCAAGATCAAACAGATCTGCAGGATTTGCTGGGATTTTCATTGATGAAAGTTCATTGAACTTAACATTCAAAGTCTCCTCCACTGCCTTGGTCCATGTATTGAACACTTTGTAGGCCTTGGCAGCGGTTGAGTATCCCAGATGATAACCACAATCAATTTTGGCTGCAAATTTTGAAATAGAATCTTTTAAGTTCAAAATAAAACATCGGCAGCCAAACACTTTGAAATATGAGATCAGTGGTTTGATTTTATACAGAATTTCATAAGCAGTCTTTTTGTGCCTGGGGTTTATTAAAACTCTGTTCTGAACATAGCAAGCAGTGTTTACTACCTCTGCCCAGAAAGTTAATGGTAAACCGGAATCTGCAAGCATGGTTCTGGCAGCCTCAATCAAAGTTCTGTTCTTCGTTTCCACTACCCCATTCTGCTCTGGTGTTCTAGGGATGTTGTACTGCCTTACAATCCCTTTCTTCACACAGAAGGCATCCAACTCCTTATTTTTGAATTCTGTGCCATTGTCACTCCTGAAGCTTTTCACTGGAAGGTCAAATTGCTTTTCAACCTGTGTCACAAAGTCTTGCAAAATGCCTGCAGTCTCATCTTTTGAGTGTAAAAAGAAAGTCCATGTAAACCTAGAAAAGTCATCAACAATAACCAAACAATATCTTTTCTTTTTGAGGCTCATGACTTGAACTGGGCCAAACAAATCCATGTGTAGCATTTGCAAACACTGGGTTGTTTTGGACTCTTCAATGGACTTGTAAGAACTTTTATGCTGTTTTCCTTTTAAATAGGAAATGCAATTTTCAGGGCATGAAAACAATTTTTGTGGTAGGCCTCTCACCGACCCATTTTTTGAAATTTCAGTGATTGTCTTAAGATTTGTGTGCCCCAGCCTTCTGTGCCAAAGTTCTGTCTCTTTGTTAGAGGCAGCTGAGAACAGACATGCATCAGCTCTGGGACACTCTTTTGACATGTCAACAACATAAACATTGCCACTTCTTTGAGCAACAAGTTTAGTTTGACCAGTTTTGATTATTGCTTCAATATTTTTGACCATTTCTGGTCCAACAATCCTACAACAATCTTTTGTGAAGAATGACCCAAACCCTTTGTCACTCATTTGTGATACACTCAGAAGGTTGAATTTTAGATTGTCTATCAGATTGACATTTTCAAATTTTACATTTCCAGACTGCACTGTACCAGGCCCTAGAACTTTCCCTTTACTATTATTCCCAAAGGATATATCACCCCCTCCATTGATTTTAAAGTCTTTGAGGAGGGCTTTACATCCTGTCATGTGCCTGGAGCCTCCACTATCTACATACCAAAGACTATCAAAGCATGCAGAAGCTCCCTGCACATGAAGTAAAAGGATTAGTTCATTAAGGTCTCCAAAGCCAACAAGGCTTTGGATGGGGTCTCAACAGTGTCTGGGATGGATGCAGAATGATGGACAGTGGTTAGGTCAGGGGTTTGGACTGTTTTAGGACAGTGTTTCTCTAACCACTGTTGTGGGTCTTGACCAATCATCTGCTGGTAACCAAAAGGATGCCTATTCACTTTAGGTTTAGAGGACCTTTTGTAGGCCTCATAAACGTGTGGAATCCTTTGGTAAGACTGTTTTTCCTTGCCTTTTCTGAACTGATTGGCAGGGGGTGCATCAGTAACCTGAACATCTCTTTTGACAGATGTTTGGTTCAGTTGTTTTGTGACAGCTGTTTGAACTGGCACAAACAGTGGTTGTTTCTTGGTGAATTTTACAGATGTTGATGATGATGATGGACTCAAGGATGTTTTAGCAATGTACTCATTCCTTTTCACATCAATTTTTTTGAGATACACACATGCTTGAGTTTTGTGGTTTGTTTTGCCACAAACAATGCAACTTTCAGCTGAGACAATGACACTTGTTCTGTTTAAATCATAAGCTTTTAAGTGGAAACAATCTTTTGTTAGATGATTCCTTTTCTCACAGAATTCACAAAACAAGTTATCAATTTTTTCTTTCTTCTTTCTCTTGTCAGACTCCTTTGCAGCAGAGGTTTTAACCACTGCTGGGATGTCCTTGAGAGGTATGACTTTAGCTTTTGGAGCTTTAACACCATCAGTTGATGTAAAGTCCATTGGCTTGAAATTTTCAAGAATATCACACTCATCAGACCATTTTGGTTTAAACTGATAATCTTCAAGCTCCTCAAAAGTAGAGGATCCCATTGGTATGTCAAGTGTGATTTTGTTACCAAGTTTGTCAGTGATTTTCTCTTCTTGGCCATTCTTGTTTGTGGGGATGAACTCAGTGGTTACATCAGTGGTTTGAACAGATTTTCCAAAAGCAATGTTTTCATCATCATGTTTTCTATAACCAACCCCAAATTTCACATTGCTTTTTATCTGTTTTTCAAGCATAACCTCATACCCTTTGCATGATTCCACCCATCTCTCACATGTGATCTGGGTGGACTCTAACTCCTTTTTGCAAACTTGGTATTTTTCTACCATAGTTTGGAGTTGAGTTTTGGTTATGCTTTGTTCTTCTTTCAGACTGCTGATCTCTTTTTCTTTTTCAGTCAATTTGTTTTTAAGTTCTTTTAAAGATCTTTCAAATTTGACTTCATCAGTTAAGATTTTATCCTGAAGGTTTTCATTCACCTCTTTGATGTTAGCAAAAGCAATAATGCAATTGTCAGAACACAGTTTTTCTAGAACTTGAGGAGATACCTTGGCTGCAGCCATCATTGCACAATCACATTGATGATTCTCTTCATCATCAGCTATCACCTTCTTTTCACCAGCCTTTTCTTCCTTCTTTTCTTCTTTGTGCTCTTCGGACCATGGGTCTGTCAGTGGTTTAATCAGGGTACCTGAACTTTCTCCCAACAGTAGTTCACCAGCCACAGCAGTAACCACTGCTTCAGTCACCTCATCCACTGTTTCAATACTTAGCTGTTCCTCTTCAGTTTCAACCCCCTCCTGTATTGACTCTAATGCCATCAAACAAAACTCATTATGAGAAGAATCATTAGAAGCATAGAGTGCAAAATTTTCATCACTAAGGTCTTCAGGCATACTGCTCCAGTCAACAAACCCTTGAGTGAAAAAACTTTGTTGATCTGGTTGTACTGCTGCTGGAGCAGTGGTTTGAGGTGCAGGCTGCACTTGTGCCTGGGGAACAGGGGTTTGAACATATTGGATCTGTGGAACAGTAGTTTGGACATAGTGCACTGGCACAGGGGCAGCAGCATAGTGAGCAGTGTTCACTTGAGCTGCTGGGGCATACTGGGCATAGTGCACAGTGCTTTGGTTTTGAGGTCTAGGATTTGAGCTAGGATGAGTAATTATGGGACCAGTAGTTTGACTCCTACATTCCCTAGCGAAATGTCCCAACCTATTACACTTGTAGCATTTGATTTTCGATTTATCCAACCCAACCCTTAGATTCCCATGCAAACCTGGGAATTTTCGCCCTGTTCTTTTGTAAAATTAGCTAGTTCTAACACATAGCAAAGCCAGTTGGTGCAGGATGTCCATTTCCTCTAAGTCAGTGGGATCAAAATGTTGCAAATCATTGAGTTCAAAGCATAAATTGGCTGACATCTGGTTTTCGTTTGCAGTGAATGCATAACTAGCAGAGTGAGGATCAGGGTTGTTAAAATTTGCCCCAGCAGTTATGTCAATGAAATGATCATAACCCTGATCCTTACCACTGCTCCCAGATTCTTCTTGACCCAGAAGAGCAGTGTTACCGAATGTATAATCATCAACGGCTTTTCCTGGCTCTTGTAACTTCCTTTTCTGGTTCAACTCCCTTTCGTAGGTCAGGAGTCGACCATGGAGTTGGGTCAAGGTCAGATCCTTGAACTCAGCTATGGTGAATTTCGGGTGACAAAAGCTATGGTGTCCCATTTTTCTGGCAATGACCTGAGGAACCTGCTATTTTGACTTGAGTTTGTAAAAGTGGTATTAACAAGCCTCAGTTCACTGATGAGACAACTGAAATGCTCAAATTGTTGCGTCAGTGATTCACCTCTAACATGACAAAATGTTTCATACTGTTGGTTCAGGATTTCCCTATTGTTTTCTATGACTTCTTCGGTTCCCCCAAATTGTTCCTTAAGTGCGTCCCATAACTCTTTGTCACTGTTACAGTGTAACAGTCCAGCATATATCTCATTGGGCAGCGCTGATGCTATGATGCTAAAAGCTTTAGCATCTAGTTCGAACTTTTGATAGTCGGTTTCGGTATAATTTTCAACTGGTTTTGGAACGAACTTTTTAGCATCTTCAGCGCTTGGCACTGTGGGAACATGAGGACCAAAGACGACAGACCTCCAACATCCTGTGCTTTGTTGAGCGAGGATGTGACCCATCCTCCTCTGCCAGATGTTGTACTCATTTCTTTTTAGCATAGGTGGTTTAAAAAGCGAGCCGATGTTGTTTTTATCATCCCGAGATTGTGACGTCATTCTTGTTGTTTTACAGACACTAAGAAATCAACTTTAATGGTGATTAATCCTTGCTTTGTTATTCAACAAACGAACAAACGACCAGTATCAACTGTTATGAGCTGAACTATTTACGTTAAAATGATTGTTAAATCAAATTTGACTGTCCAAGCTCTGATACCAATTGTTGGATCTGAGTTTGTTTCTGATTGTATTTTGTGTTTGTAATTAAAATGAGAATGGATGAGTGTGCAGCGGAATTATGATGAAAACAAACTTTGCATACAATCAAACGAGAGTAATACTTTGATAAAACATCTTTTCACAATGAATCGGAAGATTGAATTTATTTCAATAACGATTACAATGATTGATGAATGAATGCAAACTCCCCCTCAGCCAGAGCTCAGTTGTTTGTTCGTGCAAAGAAGACGATGATGCAAAAGAGCTAATAGAACAGTACAAAGTACTGATCTATTTATAGGCACTTGCAAACCACTGAGCATCTTAGCTGACGTCACCATGAAAGTGACATCTAACATCCTAACAAACTCTAACCTCTGATCTATACAAACACTGCTATGTTAACTACTCCTATTACATTACTTTACAAGACAGACTATAGATCAGCTGCTGCAACTTTCCACTGCTGTGAACCCAGCAGTACTTGTCCGGATCAGCAGTGCTTAACTCAAGGCAGTAGATAGAATCAGCAGGGCTTTAGTCTTCCATCAGGTCTTTACTTGAGCAGCAGTTGTAGGTCAGCACTTTGTAAGATCAGCAGATAGGAGGTCAGCAGATATGAAACCACTTTCAAGGGGAGAGATTTGTATGTAAACATCTGCTTATTCTGGATCCACTGTTCTGATCCAGTTTTGGCTTTAATTATCTGTTCCTCTGATAGGGTTCAATCCCAACACTCTTCACTAAAGAGGTCGATGGTCATCTTCTGATAGTTCAAATATACGTGGACGACATCATATTTGGGTCTACAAATGAAAGTTTGTGCAAAGATTTTGAACAAGTTATGAAGCAAAAGTTTGAAATGTCATCTATGGGTGAGATGAAATTCTTTTTGGGACTGCAGGTTGATCAACTACCCAAAGGAATTTTCATACATCAAATGAAGTACGTTCATGATATCTTGGAGAAATTCAGGATGTCAGGTTCTACTCCAGCTTCCACCCCATTAGCAACGAATCATGGGATAAACCCTGATCTCACCGGAGATAAGGTAGATGAAACAATGTATCGTTCCATGATCGGATCGCTAATGTATTTGACAGCTTCGAGACCCGATATCATGTACCCAACCTGCCTCGTAGCAAGATTTCAATATAACCCGAGAGCTTCGCATATGGTGATTGTGAAAAGGATATTACGCTACCTGAAAGGAACTCCATCATTGGGGTTGTGGTATCCAAGAGAAGGCGATTTCACGCTCGAAGGATATTCCGATTCCGATTTCGGATGCTGCAAAGTTAACGCTAAATCAACAACAGCGGGGTGCCAGTTTTTCGGACCACGATTGGTCACCTGGAAATGCAAGAAGCAGACCTCTGTAGCTCTATCTACATGTGAAGCGGAGTATGTATCTGCTAGCAGCTGCTGCTCTCCGATCTTGTGGATCCAGCAACAGATGCGCGACTACGGTTTGCAATTTCTTAACACCCTTATCTTTGTTGATAATGAGGCAGCGATTAACATTACTAAAAATCCAGTTCATCACGCTAAAACCAAACACATTGAAATTCGTCATCACTTCATCCGAGATTGTTTCGAGAAGAAGTTGATACGAATTGAGAAAATCCACACTGACGAGCAAAAAGCTGATTTACATACCAAAGCATTTGATAAAACACGTTTTCAATATTTGCTAAAATTGAACGGTATGAAGCTTTTATCGGTGTTGGAGGAGATTCTTGGCGTTGATGAATGAGACATTGTAGATGATGTTGAGAAGCAATCTGCAATGGTTTGTTGATTTTTTACTTGTTTTGGTATTTAGGGGGAGAGTATAGGGTAATATTTTCAGAAAATACAAAAACAGTAAAAATGTCAAAAAAATAAAAAAACATGAGATATTTTCAAAATCCAAAAACAATAGAAAACCAGAAAAGAGCTTGTGTAAAAAGGGAAAATGATAGTACATCGGCTTGACAGTTACGGTATGCTAAAGAAATGGAAAGTTTAAATGCGTTAAACAGTCTCCCTGATGATGTGCCGATAGGTTTTTACACATTTAGTAGGTTTGTTCGGGATATAAACCTAAATCTTTACTTACTTATTTCGTGGGGAACACTACTTGGATATATAGGTAACCCCAGAAATCTTGTTTGAAAGATCCCTCTTTCTGAGATACTAGGTCTTTATACTCAATGATATCTGGGGTATTATCCCGGGACTTCTGATTTTGCGGAAGCAATGTCCTAGTCCCCGGAGAATACTTTACCGCATGCTTGAAAAAAATAGCGCCACCCTCAGCATAAATTGATGAGACAATAAAATTGCTAATCAATGTTGTTGTAAAAAAGATCCTCTAAAGGGGACACACCTAAGTCGAACTGTCATCTCTCTGCTGAATGGAAGTTCTGACCTGAGCTCTCACGGTTTCGTACTGTTTCATAATTTATTCCCTTACAGATATCATCTGTGGTATACTCACCTGTAAGACTGAATATCGGGATCTGGATACGGGAGTATATTCAAGAGGTGGGATACATGAATGAGTTTAAGTCTCTAAAACACTAAATCCGTATCCTTGACAGATTGAAATGTGTGTGAGAATTTAAGTGGATCAGTATATCGACAATCTAAGTGAATTGTTTAATTCTGAATATGTAATCAAAGCTTAACGGTACTTGTGACTTGTCGCATAGCTGATATGATTCCCTAACACGCTCAACAAAAATATGTTTGTAAATAGTTTACTTTTATTGCATTTTATTTCTGTAATTCATTTTCTAGTTTAGAACTTTATTAAAAATCCAAAAAGATTTTATATTTCTGCTTTATTTTCCGACAAACCAAAGTGGAAAGCTGATCTTCAGATTCGAATTGAAGCAGATGCAGGAAGTTTCTGGGCTGGATGATGAGCTGTGAGCTTAATATGATAAGTTTGTGAAAATGGAAAGTCAAAACAAGTTCATTAACTTGAAACTTGTAATTTTCAGAAAATGATTGACCAAATGTCAGTGTGGATTGTCTCAGATCAACCAAGGTCATTAAGTTGGACTTGGTAGAAAAATTGAGTAATCAGGGTCATTAACTTGGACCTGAATACTTAAGTGGATTTCTAATTTTGACAGATTCATCAAATGAGTTTGAATGGTAAGTTTAAATTGAAACTGTTATTGTCATATATCTTATATTTAGGTAGAGATTGTACAGGTAATAGGAATCCCCATGGCAAAGAAAATGTCAAAGTGTGAATCAAAATTCAAGTCCCAGCTTATCGTAAGGGGGAGTCTGCGAAAGGGGGAGTCAGAATTCTGGATCAACATTCAAAGGGGAGATTGAAGGTTAAAGATTGAGGAAGTTTTTACAATGTTAAGACAATTTGGATAGAGAGACAAAGACTAAAGACTCGACGCCGAAGACTTCGTCAACATCCAAGGGGGAGTCTGTTGGTGCACCTAGTGTCTGTTAACTTCGTCTTAATCGAGTCTTATGTCTAGATAGGATAAACGAGCACGCAACAGGGTAGAAATTTAGGGTTTTATATGTAAAAGTGGGTGATTCCGCTTGAAAGTGTTATTGTGCAGTTCAAGCGAAATCAACACATGGGATTTCGCTTGAAATGACATGTTGCATGTTCAAGCGGAATCTCATCACTATATATATGTGTGTGCTGTTGTCATTTGGAGCGAAATCTGGTCATTGTCTCTGAGTCGAGGTGCTGTCCGTTTGTCATTTGAACTTGTAAAAAGCTCAGGATTGATCAATAAAAGGATAATTAGGAAGGAACAAGCTGTGTTGACATCTTTTACATTGATTTCGCCTTTGTACTTGATGATGAACTACTCATACTAACTGTTTAGGGTCACCGAACGATCCAACACGCTAGTCTATAATGGGGAGGTAGACCCAATAGTATGCCAGCGATGGCTAAGCGATATCGAGGGGGTATTTGAGAGGACCCATTGCGATGAAGATGACTATGTAGCCTATGGTACGGGTCAACTAAGGGGTCAAGCGAAATACTGGTGGGATAATAAAAAGAAAGAAATTGGAAGTGAAGCGGCTAAGGCCATGACATGGGATGAATTTAAGACGCCGTTTCTTAAACATCACAGTCCCAAGGCGGTTATTAATCGAATCAAAGAAGAGTTCATGCAACTTAGGCACAAGTGTTGGTGCATGCGTCTGTCGACTTCGTCTTGCATCAAGTCTTGTATATGTATAGATAAATCAGGGCACGGAAAACGAGAAAAATAGGTTAACAGGCATGTTCAAACGAAATTACAAGATGTAATTTCGTTTGAAAAGGTTCAGTGATTTCAAACGGAATTAGTCTGTTAATTCCGCTTGAAACTGTAATCTCGTTTAAACTGCTAATCTCGTTTGAACAGTGATTCCGCTTGAGTCATGTTCAAGCGGAATTAGCTGGCCTATAAATAGCTAGTGCCTGATTTCGTTTGAGATGAGTATATGTTTGTTTCCGGAGCTGAAGTGCTGCCGAAGTGTTTTTTTTCGCTGTAAAACTTTGTCAAGTTAATCAGTACAACAGTTAAAGTGAATATATTGCTGAATCACACACAATATGTCTGTTTCCGCCTTTCATATTGTGTAGAACACCTCTGATCGACTCGTTTCGGGTCCGTACATGATTCTACATGTGGTATTAGAGCTCAGGAGGAGGAGTTCTTACTGATTCAGCTTAAAATTTATGTTTTCTACACCTTCTTTTCAAAATTTACAAGGTTTAATGAACAAAATGACTTGAAACTTACATATTATGTGCGAAACTGTATTTTAACAAACCCTTGAAAGTTTCAGATCTTAAAACGGCTTAAAACTTGATCAATTTGACAAAGTTCAGATCGAAATGATGACATCAGCATAATCCCGTTTGAAAATGCACCTAATTTCGCTTGAAATTAGTAATTCCGTTTGAAAGTTGGGGTTAATTCCGCTTGAAAACATAATCTCGTTTGGTGATTCCGCTTCAAATAGGGTAATTCCGCTTCAGATTGTAATTCCGCTTGAGTATTCCGTTTCAAGTTGTTGATTCCGTTTGAAAGGAGTGTTAGTTCAAACGAAATTAGATATTCTGTTTGAAGTTGGTATTCCGTTTGAGTGGATATTCCGCTTGAACTGGTTATTTCGTTTGAAACTATTGAGTAGGTATTTCGCTTGAAGTTGTTGTGCAAGTGATTCCGTTTGAACTTGGTATTCCGCTTGAAGAAGGTATTCCGTTTGAGTTGTGATTTCGCTTAAAAAGTGCCTGTCTTGATAACCATGTTATCGAATCATGGAAGAAGAGTTCTACAACGCATTTGCTACATCTTCAACTAGTCCAGCTACCATTGCTCATAACATGAACTTGGAAAATGAGACAGGAACTATGCAAAAAACCCCCGAAGCTAATGAGCATTGAGGAGTATTACGGTTGGAAAAATCGGTTTGAAAACTGGGTTCAAGCTAATCATTTAAGATCTTGGGAGTGTATTTTGAAAAAGTATGTACTACCACGTACTGAATTGCGAGTTGAAAAAACAATCTCTGAATTCAATGACAAAGAACGAGACATGTACAAAGCGGAAAAGATGATGATTAGTCTACTTCAGCAAGCTATTAAAGAAGACATCTTTGTATTGCTTCAACATGACAAAACTTCAAAATCAATTTGGGATGCTCTTAAAATCAAATTTGAGGGAAGTGAGAAGATGATTAAGAGTAAAAAGGCACTGCTTAAGAGAGAATTTGATCTTTTCACAAGTTTGCCAGGGGAAGATACAAAGAAATTGATTGAAAGATATTGCCACTTAGTGCGTTCTATGTCGTTGTTAAGCATAACCAAAGAACAAGAGGAATGGGTCGACAAATTAACTGATGCTATACCTCAGAAAGAGTGGGGTACATTTTTGATGATATTAAAAAATACTGGAGAATATGATGGTTTGACTATTTCTCAGTTCATCGAGAAGATTGAGGGTCAAGATCTTGAACAACAAAAGATTGCGAGGATGAGTAATCCGAGTGGTCAACAAGATGTGAAAATTTATTACAAAGGCAATGTTCAAGAGGCTGAAATGAGTCCGAAGATTCAAACTGCTTTTAGTGTTGGAGACTTATCTGGAACTGTTGAACAAAGTCCTAATAGCAGCAGTGGTTTTTCTTCATATCCGAGGGTTAATCCAAAGAGTTCAACTTCAAGTTTTCATTCTCAAATTTCAAAAAGTGGGAATGGTTGTGTGATACAGTGCAACATTGCATTGAATCTTCCAGATGGTCAAAATTTTTCTGAAGAAATTGCAAAAGATCACATGGCGTTACTTGCAACTGTGTTACAATCCTATGAAGGTTTGGTTGCAGGGAGGATCGGAAATCCTATGCTGACGAAAGAGGATTACGATCAGATAGACGCTGAAGAGATGGAGCTCATGGACATCAAATGGTGTTTAGCTAGTGTCTTGAGAAGAGCCGAAAAGTTCAAAATGATTACAGGAAGAAATGATTTCTTGGATGCACATGTTTCTACTTTGGGTTTTGATAAATCTAAAGTTACTTGTTTTCGATGCAGGGAGAAAGGTCATTTCAAAAGAGAATGCAAAAATCAGGAAGCGAGTGGAGCAAAGAATGCATTTGGAAAAGATGATTACTATCGGAAAGCCATATATCAACAAGTTGCTCATCAACCGCATCAACAAAAAGATTCACAAACTGCTCATGGGAAAATGATCGAAGATGCAAACAAGAAAGCTTATTATGGTATCATTGATCAAGACGATGAGAAAATGGCTCCAGGATTTAGCTGGGATAGGTTTGTGGATGAGAATAGGGAGTTTAAAGCTTTCATTGCTCAAATAGTTCAAAAGCCTGATTTGTTTACAGAATGGATGAAAGTGATTGGTGTTCATGAGAAGAATCAAGAAGAAGAATCTGTTTCATCCGATGAAAGTTTAGAAGAAGCAACTGTTTTTGATCAAACACCATCTGATTCTGGTTCTTCAGATAATAGTTCTGAAAAGACGATAGATTTTGATCAATCACCAACTGATGATAGTAGTGATGATGATGAAGAAGGCATATTAATATTGCAAAAACTTCTTTATCTCCTGAAAGTTTTCAATTTTATTTTGAAGATCGCTTGGAGAAGTTGAAGAAGAAACGAGCAGCAAAAGAGTTGAAAAAGGTGAAGGTTGAAGGTGTTGCTGAGACAATGAAGAATGAACAAAGTAAGGAAGTAAATATTGCTGTGAGGAATGGTGAAGATGAGAAGGTGATTGAGATTGAGAAAGTTGTTGAAGTGGAGAAAATAATCGAAGTTGAAAAGATTGTTGAGATTATCAAGCCATGTGAAAAATGCTTGGAATCTTGTAAGAAATGTGAAGAAAAATATGAGAAGTTGGTTGAGTTTGAAAAGATGAAAGAAAAGTTACTGTTTGATCTCAACTACGTGAAAGAATCTTACGGTGTGTTGAATAGAACGGTAACTGGTCTGCAAAAGTCTAATTCTAAAAGAGAAGATGCACTGACAATGTTGAATGTTGTGTTGATGTCGAAGCAGAAAGCCATTAATTTCTACATTGAAGAAAGTGCGAATTGGAAGCAAGAGTTGGAGACAGAAAAGATTGAGAATGAGAGAATCAGACGTTTATTACAGAGTTATTATAGTTCTGATTATCTCATTGATCGAATTTATCCAACTGTTGCAGGTTTTGAAGCATTTCAAAATGATGAGAAGCCAAAGAAGAAGGATACTGGTAAGAAACAGAGTGTTAGTTATAACAAGTGTCCGCCTCCGATTTGGGAAGGGTATTCTCCTAGAAAACCGAATGAGGAGCAGGTCAAAAAGGCTGTCAATATAAAGTTAAAAACAGAAACAACTGATGAGTTACCAGATAACATTGACGTCACGTTCACATCGTCTGACACTGATCATGAGTCTGAGTTAATAAAAAAGGTGGTCGATCAGGTGTTGGATACAGATGAGGAGTCGGAGTCAAAGTCTGAGTCTAAAAGTTCGAGTTCGTCGGTCAACAGTGCAAAGACGTCGGTTAAACGGGTTTACAATAAAGAATTTATGTTATCAAAATCTAATTTGAAGGATGAAACATTTGAATTTGCATACACTTTGAATGATTCTGACAAATTATATTCTGATAAAGAATTTCCAATAAGAAGTGTTCAAGTTGAAAAGATCAAAAAGATTTTTAAATTAATAGAAATCAATATTTCTGAAATAAAAGATGTAAATCTTACTGAAAAACCTAAAAAATACACTTCAAGAGTTCAACAATGTTTAAACAAGAAAAAAGGTTACGGTTCTGGTTCTGGTGTTCAAAAGAAACCAAACCATAACGGTAATTTCAAAAAGAAAGCTCTTGGATTTATTCCACCAGAAAATTATAAAAATGAAAAATATGTTCGAGATTTTAAATCAAAAATGATATTTGTTTCAGGGACAAGCTGTAAAGAGGAATCAAAAAGCTCATTCTGGAAACAATTAAACAGAGAATTTCTTGCCAAGAAGTAAGAGAATGTGAAGAATGGAGCTAATCAAAGAAAGGAGACAAGAACCTGTTACACATGCAATGAAGTTGGTCACATTGCATGGAACTGTTCTCTAGCAACAAAAACAAAACAGGAAGTCTCTAAAAAACTCAAAGAAAAAGTTGTTGAGAAAAATGAACCACCAACGGAAAAATTTAAATTTTTTGAAAATTCAACATATGAAGTTGGTGAGTGCTCAAAGAGATTTTTTTTATAAAAAGAGAGCTGAGCATGACAACCAAATGTGGGTTGTTAAAAGGTTTCATGAAGTTGTTAAAAAGTTTGATAAGAAATCTGGCGATGAATCTAACTCCACAAAGTTAGATGAGCCACAGGTTGAGGTTAAAAAAGAAAACTCAGTACCTCCAATGGATGATGTTCATTTTCCACCATTGAGGGCTGAAAATTTTAAATCAAAAGTTGGGAAGGTTGAGATCTTGAATCAATTCTATTCTGAGAAGAAAGAATTTGATGTTGAGAAAGTGTTTAATGGAAATGTTAAAAAGATTTTTGGGAAAATGGTCGAGGGAAAGGCCAAAGGGGTAAAGGACTTTTATGAAACAAAGAAAGCAACTTATTACCCAAGTGAAGTTGAGGAGGAGACATCCAAGTTTGGTCAGGCTTGGATGGCAGTTTTTCATAAGTAAAAATCCTGACTTGCCGGAACTCCCAAGTTGGTAATTGGGGAGTAGGAATCGGCATCTTTCTTGAGAAATTAACTTTTGTGATATTTCGACTTACAAGTGGTAGATCAGGGACATTAAGTTGTACTTGATTTTCTACAATTGATAGTGTTGATAAAATCTAAAATTGTTAAATTTTTCAAGTGATATTGAGAAAAACAATATGATGAACCCCTAACCTACAAGTGGAAAATCAACA
This sequence comes from Helianthus tuberosus, assembly GCA_030545235.1. Taxonomy (NCBI): domain Eukaryota; kingdom Viridiplantae; phylum Streptophyta; class Magnoliopsida; order Asterales; family Asteraceae; genus Helianthus; species Helianthus tuberosus. The sequence continues at coordinate 38,717,972 of CM060436.1, forward strand.
AAACTTATTTTCCGGAAAAATCATTTTGGTTAAAACAAACTTAAGTGTTTTGAAATCATAATGCGAAAATAGTTTGTTGTAAGGGGGAGTTTTGATTGTTTATGCCAAGTGGATGGAGAAGTGAAGTGATTTGATATCAGTTGTCAATTTACTTGTACAGTTTGTTTTCAAACTTCCTTTAAATGATTTTACATTTTAGGGGGAGTAAGAATTTTCAGAAAATCCAAAAACCTTAGAAAATTTGAAAAAATAAAAAACATGATAAAATTCAAAATGAGTTTTGTTGTAAACAAGAGGAAATGATAGTACATCAGTAGACAGTTACAGTATGCTAAAGAGATGTAATAAAGAGATGTAATGTTTAAATAGCATTAAACGGTCTCACTGATGATATGCTGATAGATTTTTACACATTTAGTAAGCTTTTTCGGGATATAAACTTAAATTCAAACTTGCTTATTTCATGGGGAACACTACTTGGATATATAGGTAACCCCTGAAATTTCGTTTGAAAGGTCCCTCTTTCTGAGATACTAGGTCTTTATGCTCAGTGATATCTGGGGTATTATCCCGAGACTTCTGATTTTGTGGAAGCAATGGCCTAGTCCCCGGAGAATACTTTACGCTTGCTTGAAATAAAAGCCTGCCCTCAGTACAAAAAATGATGAAACAATGAAAAATGCTAATCATGTGCTGTTGTAAAAAAGATCCTCTAAAGGGGACCCACCAAAAGTCGAAGCCGTCATCTCTCTGCTGAACGGAAGTTCTGACCTGAGCTCTCACGACCCTCGCAATTAACCCCTTACAGATATCATCTGTGGTATACTCACCTGTAAGACGGAATATTCTGGATACGAGAGTATATTCAAGAGGTGGGACACATGAATGCGTTTAAGTTCTTAATTCACCTAATTCATATCCTGAATCAGTTGAAATTTGTGTGAAAATTTAAGTGGATCAGTATATCGGCAATCTAAGTGAATTGTTTAAGTCTTAATGTGTAACTAAGCTCAACGGTACTTGTGACTTGTCAAAAACTGATATGATCCTCTTACACAAACTCACAAAAATATTGTATGTAAAAAAAATCCAAAAAGATTTTTGACAACTGATGTTGAAGGGCTAATTTTCGAAGTTCCAAGTGCTGAACATGATGATCAATTTGATGGTGAGTCGTTTAAACTAAAAAGTTTGAATATTTACTTACAAGTGGTTCATCAGTTATTAACATTGTTAAATCATTCTGGATAAATTTGAGGGAGAGTCTGGATATATAAATTTGTAAAATGTTAAATTTGTGAAATTTATTGTGAGGTAGAGGATGTGCAGGATAGCCTGGATTCTGAGTCTGAATATAAAGCCAGGTCACGATCCTGATCCTGTGAAAGACAGATTGCGATTAACATCCGAGGAAAGTTTTTTGTTCGAGGGGAGTATGTTGGTGTTGATAAAAGGAAGATAGAGTCAGATTGAGATTCTGGGAGAAAGAAATAAAGTTTGAGGATGCTTACACTGTCAGATACTTCAGAGAGCGATCAGACTGATAAAGACTGAAGACGTTGAAGACTCGACACTTAAGACTCGTCAACATTCGAGGGGGAGTCTGTTGGTGCATGCGTCTGTCGACTTCATCTTGTATCGAGTCTTGTATATGTATAGATAAATCAGGGCACGGAAAACGAGAAAAATAGGTTAACAGGCATGTTCAAACGAAATTACAAGATGTAATTTCGCTTGAAAAGGTTCAGTGATTTCAAACGGAATTAGTCTATTAATTCCGCTTGAAACTGTAATCTCGTTTAAACTGCTAATCTCGTTTGAACTGTGATTCCGCTTGAGTCATGTTCAAGCGGAATTAGCTGGCCTATAAATAGCTAGTGCCTGATTTCGTTTGAGATGAGTATATGTGTGTTTCCGGAGCCAAAGTGCTGCCGAAGTGTTGTTTCGCTGTAAAACTTTGTCAAGTTAATCAGTACAACAGTTAAAGTGAATATATTGCTGAATCACACACAATATGTCTGTTTCCACCTTTCATATTGTGTAGAACGCCTTTGATCGAATCGTTTCAGGTCCGTACACGATCCTACAACAAGGGTGAGTCCATAGACAAAATCACGGGAATGTTTATGGATAAGATGAAGTTTTGTGACGAATTGGTGACAAATGAAGAACAGAAGATATATTATTACTACAATATGTTAAGCGTCGAGTATAGGAAGTTTATGACTCCTTCAAAATACGAGACCCTTACCGAGATTGTAAATGTTGCTCGGGAACGGGAAATTGAATTGAAAAAGCAGGTTGAACGGGGCGAACGGAGGGCACATGATGTTAATCCAAGCCCTGCTAAGAAAGCGCGAATGAATGAAACAGGGAAGAAGTCAGACGCAAAAGGCAGGTCGCCAATTGCAAAATTTGTGGAAAGGGTCATAAGGGCGAGTGTCGCTTCAAGGATAAACCTTGCCCCATATGTCGGAAAACGGGACATATGGCTTCATCATGCCTGGAAAAAGTGATGGTTTGCTACAATTGCTATCGACCGGGTCACAAGAAGTCGGAATGCCCGGAGCTAGTGGGAAAGAAAGACGGGCAAGACACGAAAGGTGAAGCCCCGAAGGCAAAGGCTAGATCTTTGCACTTGACTGCCGCAGAAGCAAAAGTTGAACCCGAAGTGGTTTCAGGTATATTTGATGTAAACTCGATTCCTGCACGTATATTATTTGATACGGGTGCGAATAAATCCTTTATTTCATATGGGTTTATTCGACATCCTTCATTTGTTCTAACAAAATTACCTATGCCTTTAGAAGTAGAGATAGGTAATAACAAGAGTTTTATCGTTTGTGATGTACGTGAAAATTGTAAATTGAGCATTGACGAAGAAGAATACACAATAGACTTGATCCCAATGTCGGTGGGAGAATTTCAAGTGATCGTGGGTATGGATTGGTTGTCCCGATACCACGCAAAGGTGGCATGTTTCTGAAAGGAAATAAAACTGACATCTCCTAGCGGAAAGCACGTTACGATATACGGTGAAAAAGGGGGTAACCCGGTGGTATGCACAATGCTAGAAGCTCACAAACTTATGAAACATGGATGCAAGGCATATATGGTATACGCAAGTGAGTCGGATAAAGAATCCCTCAAAATCGGAGACGTGCCGGTGGTATGCGATTATGAAGATGTGTTCCCGGAAGATTTACTGGGAATACCACCAGAACGGGAGGTAGAGTTCGGAATCGAATTGATTCAGGGCGCAAAACCTGTGGCCAAAGCGCCGTATCGGCTCGTGCCGTCGGAGCTACAAGAATTGATGTCTCAGATCCAAGAACTGCTCGACAAAGGGTTTATCCGACCGAGTGTATCCCCGTGGGGCGCACCAGTACTATTCGTGAAAAAGAAAAATGGCAGTATGCGCATGTGTATCGACTACCGAGAGTTAAACAAACTCACGGTGAAAAATCGATACCCACTTCCAAGAATTGATGACTTATTTGACCAGCTACAAGGAGCGAGTTGGTTCTCAAAGATTGATCTCAGATCGGCTTATCACCAGTTGAAGGTCAAGGAGGAAGACGTACCGAAGACGACCTTTCGTACGCGGTACGGGCATTATGAGTTCCTCGTAATGCCCTTTGGGTTGACTAATGCACCCGCGGCTTTCATGGACCTCATGAACCGAGTTTGCAAACCTATGCTGGATAAGTCGGTAATCATATTTATCGATGATATTTTAGTGTATTCGAAGAATGAAGCTGAGCATGTTTACCATTTGCAAGAAATGTTAGAGACACTCAGACGAGAAAAGCTGTATGCAAAATTCTCAAAGTGTGACTTCTGGTTACGAGAGGTGCAGTTTCTCGGGCACATCATTATTGTCGACGGGGTACTAGTGGATTCGTCAAAAGTAGAAGCTGTGTCAAAATGGAACACTCCAAGGAATCCCTCATAATTCCGAAGCTTTTTAGGGCTCGCGGGATATTATCGGAGATTCATACAATATTTCTCCAAAATTGCCTTACCATTTACCAAATTGACTCGCAAGGAGGAAAGATTTGTATGGGGCATCGAACAAGAGAAAGCCTTCCAAACGCTCAAAGAAAAATTAACTCACGCTCCGGTGTTAACGTTACCGGAAGAAGTTGACGACATGGTGGTTTATTCTGATGCGTCACATTCGGGGCTCGGATGTGTTTTAATGCAACAAGGCAAGGTCATAGCCTATGCCTCGAGGCAACTGAAGATCCATGAAAAGAAATACCCGACTCATGACTTGGAGCTGGCAGCAGTGGTATTTGCCTTAAAAATATGGAGGCATTACTTGTATGGGGGAAAAATGTACCATCTTTACCGACCATAAAAGTTTGAAATATTTCTTCGATCAGAAGGAATTAAACATGAGGCAGAGACGATGGTTGGAAACAGTCAAGGACTACGATTGTGAAATACACTATCACCCCTGGAAAGTCAATGTAGTGGCTGATGCGTTGAGCCGAAAGGTAGATTATGCCCCGATACCAGTACAATCAATGCAGTTTATTGTGGCCTCGGGCTTACTAGAACGAATCCGAGAAGCACAAGTTAAAGCAGTGAAGGTGGAAAACTGGAAAAAGGAAAGAATTGTTGGCCAATTCAAAGATCTCGAAGAAGGCAATCACGGTTTGAAAACACGTTTCAATAGAATTTGGGGTTAGTTTTTTTTTTAGGTTTTTTTTTTGGGGGGGGGGGTGGGGGGTAGGTTTTTTTGGGGTAAATTACACTTTTCATCTTTTATGTTTGTAGCGGGTTGCAGTGGATGACCTTAAACTTCAATAATTACAGTCACAGTCCTTTATTTGCAAAACCCGTTACATCTTACGTCCTTTGAGCCTAACCTAGTTAAAACTTTCAGTTAAGTGAGGTCATGTGCAACCCATGTGAGGGAAAAACAGTCATTCAATACATAAAAAAAGAATGTCAAAATTAAAAAAAAATCTATAAACCTAAATCATCATCATCTCCCCTATCTCTCTACATTCCCCTGTATCTACATACCACTCAGATCTGATGAAAGATCTAAGATATATTTTTATGTTGGTTTTTTTATCCTATATGGTGGGAGTGGAGATATTTCACAAATTGAATCATTGAAGCCAAACTAGAAGCCCTTGCATCCCCCTTGTCTTGGTACGCTCAATCTCAATCTCAGATCTTTTATTTTTATACTCACATTTCCTTTAGATCTTCATCAGATTTTTTCCACGAGCAACACCATTGTTTCCGCCCCAGATTCTCACCCCTAATTACTCTATTGTATTCATATTCTATATGCGATTTGTTACATATTGTTGTATGCTTTTTCTTGATGTAATCTGTAATCTCAGTTTATCGATACATATCTGGTACGTTAGTTTTGATTTGGTCATTTTTGTGGCAAAGTGTGGTTGAATTTGTGTATAGATTTATAGTTTTATGCAAGTGGTAAATATTTCAAACCCTGACAATCAAATTAGAAATTAAGAACAAGAATAGATACATATATGATATATATAGAGGGATTGGGGAGGACAGGAGATAAAAAAAAATGGAAAACATGTGTAAGTAAAACTACTCCAACAACAGTAGGCCACCTTACTGGTAAATATGTGCAGATTAGGGGCCATGGGGACCGGTGTTCAGCGTGAAACTTGAAACCTTCGTTATAAACATGTACATGTCACTTTATTTATTTTGTAGAATATAATTTGATTGAACAACACGTTTGGTGCCATCGCCATGGTTAACCAGATCTAGATTGTAGATATTAACAGATCGAAGAGAGAAAATGTAACACCCCAAAAATATAAAACTTTATATTTTATTATAAAGAATTAATTAAACAAGAATCAACTAACTAGGAATTTATAACCCAGTTAGTTACAAGTTTAGAAGTGACTTACAATAAGGTTAAAACACTTACATTATAAGTTAGATAAAAATTGAGGGACCAAACTGGTAAAAACTGAAACTTGAATACTTAAAACAATAATTAACACACTAAACACACACATGATCGTACAGAAGAAAGGGGGCGACCAGGAGTACCCTCCAAACCCTAGTTCTCACATAAAACTCACGAATTGAAGCCCTTAATATGCTCTAAATCAAGTTTCAAACACGAATTAGTGATCACCTCGTTGCAGGGATCAAAAGGTATGCAAAATTTTGGTATTTTGATTCTTGTTCAGTTTTAGGTTAATTTAGAAAATAAAAAATTGAGCTTGAATATATGTTGCATGGATGAAATTAGAAGTAACATGATGTCTAGGGATAAAACCCTAGATGAATTCTTGTTAAAATTTAGTATGATAATTGTAGAGATTATAATCACCATTGTAGGTGATTATTGGGTGTGTTGAGACTAGATAAACACTAGGATTGTGATTACTATTCTAGTGAAAACTGAATTCATGTGTTAAATTCAGTATTATTAATGTTGAAATTTTGTGCAAATTGCCTAATTGAAGTGAATGTAGATGGAAATAACATATCAAGAACCTAGTAATGATTATGTAAGAATTTGACCCGCTAGGTGTTTGTTGAAACGCCTAAGTGAGGAGTAAAATGTTAAAAATCGGACAAAAATGCAGATTTGAATATCATAATGAATTGCCCGTTATTGATTATAAAAGAGTTCTGAATTGGTTGTGAATGGAAATCTTTAGGTAAAGAATCTGGATCGTCAAGTGGACAAGCCGGAGGTGATACACGCATGAAGGGTGCACTTTAAAGGTACGCGACTTATGATTTCGTTACATTATGTTTAGATGTTAGTTTTAGCTTGTTACATTGAAATTTGGTAAACAAGGAAACCCGTTAAGTCACGGAAGTGGCGAAGTGCCATAGACAATTAAAACGGGTCAAATATTGTGTTAGAAATAGAGTTTGGAATGTTTTGAAATGGTGGTCTCCATTCGGCATCCAAACGGGTCAAAACAAGTTGAAAATTATGCTTGTCAAATAGTGTTAAAGGCATGTTTAAATCCTTGAAACAAGCGTGACGATTATTGCGTAAGCAACCCTCGGGAGGGAAGCGAAACGTCATAGTCGGAAAACCCGGGATTGGGTAAATTGATTGTAGACATTTGTTGACAATAAAACAAGTTGTTGAACTTGTAGACAAAAGGGTTGAATAAACAAGGAGCCGAATTATAGAACAATAGTTCAAAAACTGAAATTTTATATGGATGGTATCGATAAAAGTGTCCGTAATTAAATTACGGTCGCGTAGGAAAAAGAATCGGCTAAAACGGACGCCCGAGTCAAAAGTTATGTTGATTTAAAGTTGTAGGTGATAAAAAAATTGGTGTTGGACTAATATACAGCTCCAGCAAACAACCTTCTGTCCAAAACACACCGTGGCGCTACGCCACGGTGAAACACGTTAACCGTCGCGCGACACGACGGTGGTCGCGGCCCGCCATCGCTGGACCTATTCTCCGTCGCGCGACGCGACCACCCAAAACGCTGGAATTTTGCTGTTTTTGCATTGTTTGAATATGGAACTTAATCATACTTGTTTTTAAGGTGTCAAAACTAATCTTTTACATGGCTTTGACCGTAGGTGATGACGGACTAAATCCGGATGGAGATCAAGCAATTGTCAAGAACCGAACGCACTAAGCAAAGCTTCCGCACTTGATCTATTTTGTTTTAATTAATATGTAAACACTTGAAGTCATGTCATGTATGTTTAATTAGTTGGATTTTAACTTGAATATTATGATCATGTATGGTCTTAAAATCATGAAAGTTTTTGTAAACTCGAAATTTTTGTATTAAATGCATGTTTTGTAACATTAATCTTGTTATTTTAAGTTGGGTCTTACAGAAAACGCGAGGGAGAAGATGTCTGTTCAGCAGTTCAAGAACGAGTTGTAGGGGTTATGGTGTAATAAACCAGAGATTCAGACATGAGATGAAGATGGATTGAGATGGTGAGAAGGAAGAGAGAGTACAAAGGTTTTAGATCTGAGATGAAGATGGTTTGAGATGGTGAGAAGGAAGAGAGAGTACAGAGGTATAGAAAGAGAGATTTACCAGATTTTTTTACCTTTATTTGTTAAATTGATTAGTAAAATTACTAAACTACCCACATGTGCAAGGCACATGCCAACTTAACTGAAAATTTTTAACAAAGTTAGGGCCAAAGGACGTAGAGTGCAACAAGTTTTACAAATAAAGGACTGTGACTGTAATTATTAAAGTTAAAGGTCATTGATGTCTGTCGTTAGTGACATGCAAAAATCGAAATAAACTAGTAGCTAGAGTAAGTCGGATATCGAACCAAGGAAGGATTGTGGAAAATGTTATTATGCTAAGTATTAATTAACTAAAGCTAAAAAGTAAAAATCAATTGAGAGTTTGATTGTTTGAGAGAATTATCTAAGTTAACGAATAAAAACTAAGGTTTAAATCAATAGGAGAGAAGACGGTTCCTCCAGATTTCAGGTTTTACAGTTAGTTTCCATTATGTGTTTAATCGTAACCTACATAGACATAGGTGTTAAACTCGATTAATTAATTGTGATAACCAACGACTAAGTACTCCGATCAATACATAACGAGAGGTTATCGAATGATTATCAATTACAATTTATAAACCCTAACCCCATGTCAAATATATCCCAATTACTAGAACTCTCGGGAACTGAATGCTTAGAAATTAAGGTTTAAATAAATGCAACTTTTTACAATCAATAAATCAAATCAATGTGAAAAGCATCGAATGCTTAGATCACCAAGTTAAAACGATTGTGTCAACACATAGTATCAATTAACTTACAAAAACCCTTCATCCGGAGGAAACCAAAAGAGTTTAGTCGCTCATCTCACAATCTTGATCTTCAAAGGCTTGGAAAACGGATCGTTGCATGATTGATTCAGTAAGATGTGAAGATATGAGGATGATTGATTGAACTTGAATGCCAAAAAGTTGCCTCCTTGCTTTTGCTAGTTGATCCTTGATTAAAGAATAATGAGAAACTAGGGTTTTTATCTTATAAAAACCCACCAAAATCGTCAAATTCGCGCCCCCTATTGCCCCAGCGTCACCCACGGTTCAGAACCGTGGGCCACAGTTTACATCAGAGCTGGCACAATTACCTCCACTGTGGGTGAAGGTCTGACCCGTGGGTCACAGTATAAATTTCCTGTTGTTTTTTTATCCTTGCAGTCCCATATCGTGACCCACGGTTTGTGTACCGTGGGTGAAAGCGCAAAACATCAGCTCCCCGTGAATACCTACATAGAACTTTTAGCATATGTCACTTTTGGTCCCTAGACTTCAAGTTTTCACTTCTCTCACATATAACCATCATATATCTTTCATTTAATGACCCGGAGACCCCTCAAACTTCAATATCTCTTATTTCTTCAATATTTCAACTATAATTAACTTTCAATTAATTACCAAACGGCCCATATACTTTGTAGAATCTTGTTTCTTGCACATTTAGGCACAAAGCAACTTCCAATTAAGTACCGAATGGTCCCTGAACTTTGTTCTTTCATACTCCTTTCACTCGTGGGCCTTCATATCACCCGAATAAACTTCAATATTCATCCTCGAGCTGCAATATCCCATCCTATGCTTGCAACTTCATCTTTAATCCTTGTAATTGCACCGAATTACGTGCTTTACCTGCAAAACACCAAATTCTCATAGTTATCTCATTCCAATCAAATGCACACAAAACATCATATTTAGACACTCTAAAGCTCGGGTTTCACCCTCTCCATCAGTCATCCATTGCAATCTGATATAAACATAAATGACGAAAACTGTAATTTACCCTTTTTTTTGGGGGGGGGGGGGGGGTGGTAGGTTTTTTGGGGTTTTTTTGGTCATGTATAGTTTTTTGATCAAAATTACTCTACAAGAACATTTTACAAAATTACTCTACAAGATCTAAATTACTCTACAATATCATTTGTAGAGTAATTTTGATAATTACCATATAAGCAAATAATTACAAAAATGTCACCGTGTGCTTTTTGCTTTTTCATGCTATTCGCACGTTTAGTACGTTAACTTTATTTGTACAGAAACTTTCCCCATAACAAATAACAAAACCAATTGTGAATAGTTGTCATTCATGATTGGTCTAGTTTTTTTTTTTCTTTTTTCCCTTTTTTGTTAATTTGACTTTAACATGTAGCATTAGTGCATTACATTACAATATTATTAGTTGTGTACTTAATTTACGCTTTTAACCCTTAACTTTAATATAGTTATCATACGACCCCTAAACAGTAATAATTTTTTTATAAACTATTTACGTTTATACCCCTTAACTTTAATAAATTTGTATACGCGATTTTAATAATAATTATTTTTCTAATAAGTGATTAAAGTTTCGACCCCCAAACTTTAATAGAGTTATCATACGACCCTTAAATTTTAATAAAGTTAATTTTCTTATTTTTTAACAAATATTTGTTCTCTTATTTTTTATAAGTTTAATTCTTTTTATACTACTTATTAATTTATTTAACTTATTATAGTTAAAATTAATTTTTAACTCTTGTCATGTTTACTTAATTGCTTTAATTGTTTATTTTTACCGTCATTTAGATTAAAGTTTGCCAGGTCTATAAGACTATAATATATCTTCGATACATCATGTAAGACTGAGTGTAGTGGGGCGACTCCCACCCCTAGGTCGCCCCAGGTCGCCTGGAACACCGCCCCCGGGGGCGACTTGGGTGGCGTCCCCCTCCAGCCCAACCTGTTCTCGTCGCCTACTTTCCACAAAAATCAAAAAACTATCCTCTTATACTTGTGCCACGTGTTTATATAAAAAAATCAAACACTTTATATTTTTAACATAAAAAAAATCAAAATTAAATGGGTGCCACGTGTCGCAAGACGCCCCACCCAGCAAGGTTGCCCCACTACCCCTTTTTTGGTCAAAATCCTCTTATGTGACGTGGCGCCACGTGTCGCAAGACGCCCACTCAAAAGGTTGCCCCACTACACTCAGTCTAACAAATACATTCTCACTAGCACCCTTCTATGACCCTGTCGTGAAGCACGGACTCCAATACCGGTCTATATCAAAAATGGATAATTTCACAATGGTAAAACATGACTTTATTAAAACAATATATTCAAACTTAGTTATCATTTCATGAATTGATTTGACATAACTTAACAAACAAAAAAGCAAACATACGTACATAGTAGAATTCCGCTTTCATCTATCTTAAAAAGTAAAGTGGCTGACTAACTCTCACTTGCTGCAGAGTGAGGCACTGGTGGATAATGATAGGAGACCCAGGGAAACCTGTGTTGGATCCTTGAGTCAAACGGATTTTACCGGTAATTTCACCGTCGTGCCTACGGACGGGTGGGTAACCGGGTTTTCCCCGGGATTGGTGGTGGACTCGGGTTACTCTCGGAGTACTCCGTTTGTCCAGTGGATACCCCGAGAGTGCTCGAGATTGAGTTTGTTGACCGTTCAAAAAAAAAAAAACAGTCCTTTGTTGTATTCTTTCTACGACATCTCAAACTCTCAAGTCCTAAATCGAATTAGAAATCCCCAAGTCCCTAACCCTTTCTAGTCTGAATCTTGTCACTTCAGTTCACATTTTGTCTCTTATTTCGTTTGGCGATTTTCCAAGTTTAATTTGAATTCGAGTTAAATTCAATTTTCACTTTAGAAAATCACAATTTGAGAATATCAACTCGATTGACCCGTATCATAATACCTCCCCAAACTCGTGGTGCATGCCAGATATTAGTTTAATTAATCATTATCATATCGTTCATGTTTTATTAATTTATTAAAATTATACATTATTAGTTTAATTAATCATTATTATATCGTCCATGTGTTATTAATTTATTCGTTCATGTTTTATTAGCTTATTAAAATAAAAAATTGTGTATGAAAAGTCTTGTGGAATCAATGTGGGGCATGGTATTCGATTAATGATTGATTTTCTCCTGTATGTCGATGTCTAATACATATTTTTAAATGGAAACTTTTGACAATTCAATGTAAAAGAGTGATCGAACATTCTCATCATTTTATAATATAAAAAAGGAAAAAAAAAATCCTAAAAATCACTTTCGTATATTTCAGATCGTGAATGTGTGTAGAATCTTCCTATACTAATAAACGAAAATCTTTTTTGACACATGTCATTCTCTGGTGTTTTTCATCTTATTTTTTAGTTTATCTCTTCTATTAAATAATAATAATATTAAAGAATAGTTAAACGAAAATCCAATTTAGATAAAAATAAAGATTTGCTTTCAACTTGGAATTAAAATCTTTTTTGACACATGTCATTCTCTGGTGTTTTTCACCTTATTTTTTAGTTTATCTCTTCTATTAAATAATTATAATATTAAAGAATAGTTAAACGAAAATCCAATTTAGATAAAAATAAAGATTTGCTTTCAACTTGGAATTAATATTAGAAGATAATAATAATAATAATAATAATAATAATAATAAATAAATAAATAATTAAACGAAATCCAATTTAGATAAAAATAAAGATTGGTTTTTAACTTTGAATTAATATTAGAAGACAAAAGTTTTTTTAATTTGTTCGTACATACATAGGATAAGTATATATATTTTATTTTTATTATTCAATTAAATTTAGTTAAATTATTTTTTCTCACCTAATATCTTAATTTCTCTCTTTTATTAAAAAATAATCTAACTATATTTAATTCAGATAAAAATTAAGATTTTTTTCAACTTTGAATTAATATTAATAATAATATATATTCTTTGTATTTTCTACTTCTTCGTAGAAGATAGAAGTTTTCTTTTAAATTTTTTCGTAGAACCATAATTAGGGTAAGTATGTAAAATTTTGTTTTTATTATTAAATTTAGTTAAATTATTATTTAATAACATTATTATTTATTTAAATTTATTTTCTCAATTGTTTCTTTTATTTTTCCGCTTATTAATAAGCATAATTAGGGTAAGTATGTAAACACGAGTTTTTAAGATATATTTTCTTATTATTAAGTATATAAAATTATATTTAGTTTTATGCAACCCGTGTAATACACGTGGTTATAATCTAGTAATCACATTAAACAATAAACTTGATATACTCATATCTTTTTTTATCTTTATAAAATTTTGACGCAATAATATATATATTTTAAAATAAACGAGCCAGCCCACGAATTACTAGGCTACACAGGCACACCGTTTTAGGCTTTTAGCTAAACGTGTTGACAGATTATCCCAAAACCAACCCCTACACAAGCACACCGTTTTAGCTAAACGTGTTGACGAGTCAACCCAAAACCGACCCGATTTTTTTTTTCATGTAACATCTCACCCCTCATACCAAGTTATCAACCAATATTATCTGTTTTACTTAAAAAAAAACTTACATATTTGTTTTTAATACCATAACCATAGGTAAAAGTGGCTCCAAGCCTCTAATACCATTTGTAACATATTGCTCGCATACAAAGTACCAACTAGTATTGTAATCTTCCCAGGAGGTCATGTGACTTGAATAGTGACGACGAGGGTCCCCGCTTGGGCTCCTCGTCCGGGCCCATCACCCTAGATTGGTGGCTGGGCTTGGGCCCACTTGTGCCTTTCTCGGTATGTTTAGTTGGTTTGAGTGGGCCATGTCCTGATAAGCCCACTCTTGGATCGGCCCATTAGGGCTATGGCCCAAATGTCTCACTATATAGAGAAGACTCCCTTCTCCAAGAAGGGACAAATTACATTTTCCCCACAAAATAAGAAGGTTACTTCTCTTCCTTCACTGATACATATGCTCCCTCTCCCTAGATTATATATTCTACTCGCACTTATAACATCTTTACCACACAAGATACTGACTTGAGCGTCGGAGTGCCCACGGGGTGAACCCCCTCGGGCCCTCTAACTAGAGTTTCATGTGGATGCAGCCTGAGACCCGACACTCCGCAAAAGGAACCATCACTATCACGACAAGATGACGAACCTGAACCGGAGCTCACCGAATCTAAGGTTAGTACCGCCAAACCCTTCGAACGACTTCAGGGATTTGGGGATTCGACATTGGCGCCATCCGTGTGTCATTATTTGAAACTTAAATGTGGGAGGTAATTAAAGTGGGAGTTTCACGATGGGGATCAGTATATCTGAGGATTAAGTCTTGGAGGAGCCGCCTCCGAAAAAATGAGGATGTCCCCCTATGTGATTAGGGGTCTCGTAAGTCTCTTCAACGAACAGGAACAAGTTTCTCCCAAGAAAAGGAGGGTATCCCCTCCCATGGGATTAAGTATTGCAGAAGTCTATTCAACAAACAGAAGTGCACCCGGCTACGGGATCATGTATTGGTAAAGTTCCTTCTAAGGACGGGAAAGTACATCCCTGGGATTTGATATATGAAAAAAATCCTCCTTGAAATTTCGCACCTGAACAACTTATTCAAAAAAAAAGGGGGGGGGGGAGCCCCCTTGACAAGGGACTTCGAATCTGAAGAATCCTTTCCTTGAAAAGAAAAGATCTCCGCCACAGGTCTGTGTTTTAGAAAGTATCTCTCCAAATAAGAGGAGCCCCATCCCGGGGTCGCATACCCCATCTCGGGGTCGCATACGTTTAAAGAAGTCTCTCCAAGAGTAGAGGGTTACACATTCCATGGGCACCCATTTTTAGAGAATTACAACACCCCTCAGGGGAGGAAAGAGCCCTTAACAAGGACTCACATAGGAAGTTTCCCTTCACATAACAAGTGTTTTTAAAGGCCTTATAAAACCCCTCCAAAAGGAGAAGATGCTACCCCTTCTTAAAGAATAAAAACCTGAATGGTTTGAGGACCTTGCTAACAGGTCAAACAGGATCATCTAGGCAGACGTGCCGAACGATCTTACAATAAAATGAACATGTACATAGGCATACAGACATGCCGCCTTAATCAAAACAAGGCAAAGCCCGGCCGTGGGGCTAGGACTAAGTCGACTACGTCCAAAAAACGCCGAAGCAGGCATATGAAAGTCCAAGTGGCCCAAACGCCATTGGACAACAGGCCCAACAGAAGCTTTAACAACTTAAAACGAGTCACAAAGCGGGCCTAGGCAAAGCCTTTACAACTTGAGCAAGTTACGAAGCAAACTATAGAAAGCTTTAACAACCCAAGCAGGTTACGAAGCAAACTTGTGCAAAGCTTTAACAACTCAAGCAAGTTACGAAGCAAACTTATATAAAGCTTTAACAACTTAAACGAGTGACAAAGAAAACTTATATAAAGCTTTAACAACTTAAACGAGTAACAAAGCAAACCTATATAAAGCTTTAACAACTTAAACAAGTGACAAAGCAAACTATAGAAAGCTTTAACAACCCAACCAGGTTACGAAGCAAACTTGTACAAAGCTTTAACAACTTAAACCAGTGACAGAGCAAACTTATATAAAGCTTTAACAACTTAAAAAGTTACAGAGCGACCCATAGAAAGTCTTAACGGCTTAAACAGGGTACAAAGAAAATTCATGAGAAAGTTTTAACAGTTCAAGCAATACAAAAACCCTCATTAGAGGAACACAATACAAAGAGTACAACACGGTAAACAAGGCATCTCGGTCGATGCCCTTTGAGAAATTACTCTCGAACGAGTACTCTGATCGAAATGCATCTAAGAAGTATATGCAAAGATGGTCTAAATAGCATAAACGCTATAAAAAAGCACTATCGAACAAGCGCATTGGAAAAAATGCCTTCAAGAAGGCATGAATTGAAGTAAGGTATTGTGCTACCCTACTTAAGGGGATTACCTGGCTATTTTAAGTACTAAATGCAAGGTCACCCCAAGGACAACAAAGTAGATTGGTTTGGCATGACGTGCCTTAGACTATGCTTACACCACGGATAGGGGGAACGGTTGAAGGGCGGATAACGACCCGCCTAGATTGTCAGGGACTGGAACAAGTCCTGCGCCCATTCATGAGTGAATAGACTGGGATTAAGGATGACTTGACGACGAGGGTCCCCGCTTGGGCTCCTCGTCCGGGCCCATCGCCCTAGATTGGTGGCTGGGCTTAAGCCCACTTGTGCCTTTCTCGGTATGTTTAGTTGGTTTAAGTGGGTCATGTCCTGATAAGCCCACTCTTGGATCGGCCCATTAGGGCTATGGCCCAAATGTCTCACTATATAGAGAAGACTCCGTTCTCCAAGAAGGGACATATTACATTTTCCCCACAAAATAAGAAGGTTACTTCTCTTCCTTCTCTGATACATCTGCTCCCTCTCCCTAGATTATATATTCTACTTGCACTTATAACATCTTTACCACACAAGATACTGACTTGAGCGTCGGAGTGCCCACGGGGTGAACCCCCTCGGGCCCTCTAACTAGAGTTTCATGTGGATGCAGCCTGAGACCCGACACTCCGCAAAAGGAACCATCACTATGACGACAAGATGACGAACCTGAACCGGAGCTCACCGAATCTAAGGTTAGTACCGCCAAACCCTTCGAACGACTTCAAGGATTTGGGGATTCGACAAATAGCTCCCACCCAAAGTATAGCTTAAATGTAGACTTTATCTTTCATCCACAATGAATACGCTCAACGCTCAAACACATTAATAAATAATGATATTTGAGGTCAAACATTCATCATGTCCTAGCAACTCTCATGTGAAAGGACGATGTGAGACTAATTTTCAAAACTGAGTGGTTTTAGATAACGGGTTTCAAAAATACAAGTGCCACAATTTGAAGTTGATATGTAACTTTTATCTTTATGTAAAGATCCTAAGTGCTGGATAACATGATTGAACGTTTTTGTTTTGGGAGGGGACGAATTCAGTGCAAAATTATTAATGTAAAGAATGAAATATACAAAATTGAAAGATGCTAGCCCTTCCTGATACAATCCCCTGAGACAAGACTAGATTTCTACACTAGGCCTAAGCTAGAGGTGTAAAAAATGGGTTTGAGCCCGATGACCCAAAAACCGACTCGGACCTGACCTACTGAAAAAACTGGTTTGGCCCCGACCCAGCCTGCCAAACCAGTTCGTGACTTCATATTTAAGAGGTGGTTTGAGCCAGAACCGGTTTGGGCCAAACTAGTTTGAGTCCTTAATGAAAAAAAAAAACCGGTTTAGTTTGTGAAAAAAAAACCTGGTTTTTTACACCTCTAGCCAAAGCATCAGGTCTATCATTTGGGCTATATAGCCCAACCAAATGAACTCTAATTTGGGCTCTACACAAATAGGCATCAAAACCCAGCCCAAACATCTCCACCCTTCCTCTAAGACACAAAACAGCCCAAAGAACTATACAACCAAGGTGCACAAAAAAGGGGGTTGGGATTCCACTTTTCGATCTGGTTTGACTTTCTGGTCAAAGTCATCTTTGGCTTTTAAATGACACACAAGAGCCGTCATCTTTGAGTCTTTGACTTTCCTGTTCAGAATCATAAACTTTATCAAGCATGTAATTCTAATTCTAATCATATACTTAGTTTTTTTAAATCGCGCGTTGCAGCGAAACCGAGCAAATGATAATGTAAAACAAACGTGATTTGAAAATAAAGCATGTTGTTTAGAAAGTCAAACCATTAGAACGATTTGGTTTATCATCGTAAGCTTTTTGTGATACCAAATAAATACTTTATTTTGAGGACAACTTCGTTTTTAACAAAACTTATAACGGACAGTGGCGGAACAAGAATTTTTTTTCAAGGGGTGCGGAAACTTTTAGAGGTTTGTTTGTCTATCGATATATAATAACTTTTTTGGTTTGGTTCCCATCGGGTCGGGTTGGGTCATAGAAAAGACAATTAAACAAAATTTTATATAATAACTAAAAGTTTTAGTTGAAGTTTATAATATGTATTTTTATGTTTATCCATCCACATATATTACGTATTTACTACATATACATTTAGTAGTTGAGAGAATAGTGCCAGACAGCTTGCCTGGCACTTCCCTATTGAACCATTTATTTTTAATTTTATTTCCAGTTTAAAATTACAATTTCGTACTTCGTTTAAAATTACCCCCAGCTCAAAATAAAATTATAATTTTGCCCCTAACTCAAAATTACGCTTTTACCTTCGGTTTAAAAACTCATTTTTAATTTTGTTCCCAGTTTAAAATTACGGTTTCGCCCTCCGTTTAAAATTACGTTTTTGCCCCCCAATTCAAAATAAAATGTTGTCTTAACTTGAGGGAATAGTGCCTGGCAGCTTCCATGGCACTTCCCTATTGGACCAACTCATTTTTAATTTACTTTTATTCCCAGTTTAAAATTACGCTTTCGTCATTCGTTTAAAATTACATTTTTGCCCATA
Organism: Helianthus tuberosus; assembly: GCA_030545235.1. NCBI lineage: Eukaryota > Viridiplantae > Streptophyta > Magnoliopsida > Asterales > Asteraceae > Helianthus > Helianthus tuberosus. The sequence goes on from CM060436.1 coordinate 38,736,275, forward strand.
GCTGAAAATAAAATTATAATTTTGGCCTATCTCAAAATTACGTTTTTGCCCTCATGTCAAAAACTCATTTTTAATTTTGTTCCCAGTTTAAAATTACGGTTTCGCCCCTCCGTTTAAAATTACATTTTTGCCCCCAGTTCAAAATAAAACGTTGTTTTTTCCTCTAGCTCAAACTTACGATTCTGTCCCCAGCTCAAAATTACGTTTTTGCCCACAGTTCAAGTATTTTCAAGTTGAGGGAATAGTGCCAGGCAGCTTGCCTAGCACTTCCCTATTGGACCAACCCATTTTTATTTAATTTTATTCCCAGTTTAAAATTACGCTTTCGTCCTTCGTTTAAAATTACGTTTTTGCCCCAGCTCAAAATAAAATTATAATTTTACCCCTAGCTCAAAATTACATTTTTGCCCTCTGTTCAAAAACTCATTTTTAATTTTGTTCCCAGTTTAAATTATGGTTTCGCCCTCCGTTTAAAATTACGTTTTTGCCCCCAGTTCAAAATAAAATGTTGTTTTTTCTCTAGCTCAAAATTACGATTCTGCCATCAGCTCAAAATTACGATTCTGCCCTCAGCTCAAAATTACGTTTTTGCCCACAGTTCAAAATAAAATTATGTTTTTCCCCTAGCTCAAAATTATGATTTTGCTCTCAGTTTAAATTTATAATTTCGCCTCCAGTTCAAAATATAATTACGATTTTGCCCTCTATACAAACATACATGTTACGAGAGAGAAATATTCAGCTTATTGCCCCGCAACACGGGGGACGCGGGGGGGGGGGGGGCAAAAACTAGTTATTGACAATTTGTGCAAGATCGGATCACTAACACTTTCTTCTAATATTTTCTTTATTTATTGATTTTATGTATACTTATTTATCGATATTTAACATATTGAACAAGCATTGGGGCTTGATTTTAGCCTTTTTTTCTAGCAAAGCATCTTAAAATATATTTATTTCGTATTAATATTATAGGAAAATATGTGACAAAAGTTATATATAAGATGTATAAATTACTTTAATAGTTTAATGATATAAAATAAGATCAAATTATAATTAGACAAAATTGCAGAAATCAACCTTTATGTATACCCCAAACTGCACTTTATACCTTTCACTATGAAATCCGTCAAAACCAACCTTTACGTTCATGTTTTGCTACAAGTTCAACCTTTAACACAAACTCTGTTAATATTCTTGGTTAAATCACCTCACATGCTTTGCATGTGAGGGTATTATTGTCATTTCAACCTTGTTTTTTTTTGTTTATTAATAAATTATATTATTACACATGACCCCACCATAAAACTCTTCTTGTTCATCTCTCCTAGCTCCCAACCAGAAAACCCAGATCATCAACAACCTCCCCTCCATCTACCCGTCTTCATCAACAATCGCTCACCACCATCATCTTCTAACACCGCCGCCAACAATGTTGCAAATCAACAGTCGCTCACCCTAAAATGTCACCATACTGATCGATTTCTTTACCTCTCTCCACCATTACCATCAACCACCAGTGACCAGTAACAACCACCACCTAAAATACACCAGAGATATTCGAACCCTAAAACACAATGGAGATCTGCGAACCCTAAAAGACACTAAACGCCGCCGTCTTTGGTATCACTTCGAACCACCACACCACCTCTAATCGTCTCTCCGGCGTCCCTGGTTTGACCCACCTTTGCTGGCTGGAGGTCGGGGCAAAATTACCCCACAAAATTAAGATTCAAGAACCCAATTACCTTCAAATTCAACATACTGGATTATTCATGGGGATTTCTATGGCAAAATTTGAAGAGGAGGGGCTGTGAAGAAGATGAGATTGAAGGAAAAAGAGTGATGATATGAAGAATGTAAAGGGAGAGAGGTTCCCACTGTAAACCCATCACCAAATGTGTTTGTTTTCTTTTAGTTTGGTTTCTTTCAGTTTAGTTCAACTTTTCTTTGGGCATTTTGCCCAATATTGGTCTGTAATTACACATTATACTTTAAGAGTTTCGGTAATTAATTAAAAGCCAATTTTTTTTATGTAGCAACATACCGCATTCATTGCTGAAACAGGAAGCCACCCCCATGCTGCTGTTGTGCAAGATCTAGCAGAGGAATGACTGCAGACTGCTTGTAATTTGATGGATAATGAGACAATATCTCCTTTACCTGCAAGTAGCAAATAACCCTTACAATTCAAGATAGCATACACTTAATCATCCGGCAGACTTTAATCTAAAGTCTAAACAGATAAAAGACCCAGATGCATAATTCATCCAAAGTTAACAATTGCATTCATCTAATGACATCTAGGTTGGAAAAATTCGGTAGGTGGCCTGGGTTTTGTGTTTTTTTTTTATTATTTTAGTATAGTTAAATTATCAAAATACCCCTTAACTGATTTTTTTTTAAATTAATACCCTAATGTTTTAAATGAATTTTAGTAAAAGACCTAAATGCCCTCACATGCAAGGCATGTGAGTCCATTTAACTGAACTTTTTGACGTGGTTAGTGCTAAAGGTTATAGGGTGTAACAAAACATGAACGTAAAGGTTGGTTTTGGCGGATTTCATAGTGAAAGGTATAAAGTGCAGTTTGGGGTATACATAAAGGTTGTTTTCTGCAATTTTGTCTTATAATTATGATATCATTATCAAATAAAACAAGTATACCCTAGATATTATATAGGTAAATTTAAACAAAGTTACTTCACTTAAAACAACATATAATATAGAGTAAATTGCCATTTTCGCCCCTGAGGTTTGGGCACATTTGCCATTTTAGTCCAAAATGACACTTTGGTACCATTTCGCCCCTGAGGTTTGTAACTTTTTGCCATTTTCGTCCAAATGGCTAATCAAGTTACTTTATTTTTGGACGAAAATGGCAAAAAGTTACAAACGTGGGGGGCAAAATGGTACCAAAGTGTCATTATTTGGACGAAAATGGCAAATGTGCCCAAACCTCAAGGGCGAAATGGTACCAAAGTGTCATTTTGGACTAAAATGACAAATGTGCCCAAACCTCAGGGGCGAAAATGGCAATTTACTCTATAATATATTTAGGAGTGTGGTTCTTGGTATTCACGAGAGAAAAAACAATAAAATGCTAAAAAGTAATATATGATGGTAGAGTTTTAAGAAAGAGAAAGTCAACAACCATTATCTCCACCATCATCATCTTCCTTGTTTGTCTCTATATTTTCTTCATATCCTCCAATGACTTCAATGGTTTTAAGAGAATTCAAACAGACCTTCAAGGGAGTTCTCACAGATTCAATGAGTTCAAGGGGGCGATTGTAAACTTTTATGGGGTGCACTCTGGATTTCCACGCCGATATAACACTAAAATTCTTTTATTTAAGGGGTGCGGCCGTCCACCCACGGCGTAGCGTAGGTCCGCCCCTGATAACAGAATGTCAGGGAAAGAAACAAGCACACCTACGTACTTAAGTTTTTAGAAAAAAAAATTATAAACGTAAATTATTAAAAAAATATCAAATTAATGGATAAATTAAGACACGTTCAGAAAAAAAGAAAAAAAAATATTAAAAAAAGGTAAAGGAAATATATGTTTAAAAAAAGAAAAATATGTTATTAAAAGTAAATATAATAATAAATTAATATAATATATTAAATAATAAAATAACTATATATTATTATAAAAATAAAGTTACTATTCATCAGCCCTCGTTAACTATATATATATATAGGGCCAGGATCATTTCAGAACCAAAAATATTTACAGAACTCGCAGAACTCTTAATAAACAATCTTTTTATTTATATATTTTTATGTTTAGGATAATTTTATCATTTATTATGTGTATTTTTACGATTACATACATGTTAATGTTAAGAGTAATTTTATCATTTTTTATATGTAATTTTATAATTACACATATGTAAACTAGTTTTTTTTACATATATGTAATTAATTATGACACATATATATAATTTTGGCAATTAAACATATGTAAACTACTTTTAACATGTATGTAATCAAATAAATACATATAATAGATGATAAAAAGATCCTAAATACAAAAACTCATATATAAAATGATTGTTTATTAGGAGTTCTGAAAGTTCTTTAGTTATTTAGAGTTCTGAAATGAACTCAACCATATATATATATATAGGGTACGGTTCTAGCGTGAACAACCTCCCAAGAGTGAACTGCGTGAACAGATCTGGACCCTTGATTTCCTTTTTAGTTGTTAAGGGTAGGATTGTAATTATATAAAAAATTAGATTTAAATCATTATTTTAATAATTGAATTAAGTTACATCTTTCCTATTTTAAATTCAGTATCCACATTATGTTTTATTTATTAATAAGACAATTATCAAAACAAACAACAAATCACCAGATTTCAATTTTAATTTTTATTTCAAATTTCATCACCAGAATTCAAATTTTGATTTTTAAGATCCACGTAACCTTCATATTTCAACAGTATACACATGTGTACTTGGATATAAATAGAACAGTACACATGTGTACTTGGATATAAATGAACATTACACATGTGTACTCAGCATCGTTCATATGTGTAATTAGCTACATAATACATACATAGAAACAATACCTGCAAAACTATTTTATATTTAACAAATTACAAGTTCCATAATGTTTTCCAAACCAAACAAAAAAACATATAATTACAAGTTTCAGTTTCGTAAAAACAATAAACCCAATATAATCGAAAAAACAAAAAAACATAATCTTTTACAACTATTCGCCACGTTGTATGCTGAATCATCCTTATCGACCAAGCAAACAAACATATGTGAATCATCCTTATCGACCTCATACGTGAATCATCCTTATCGACCTTTCATCTCCACTTTTCTCGTTAACGACATCTCCTATATTAGCACAAAAAAACTCAGCAACTAATACTTTGCATAATTCACAAGTGTACATCAACAACCTTACACATTCAATACACAAAAAATTCTGAGATAACACAAAACAGACGTTATACACATGTGTACATCGCGTTAAAATCAGAATACACATGTGTACATCGCATTAAAACACAGAGCAAAATCAGAATACACATGTGTACATCGCATCAACTTCAATCTAAATATCTCTACAACATAGAAGAACCTACAACCCCTTGTGTTTCGTCCACAAACCAAAACCACTCCTCTATCTCATCTGTTTGAGATAATAACTATATTTTAAATTTTTTTAAACACACGTTGTATGTCATCTCCTTTATTATAAAAACAAAACAATCGAACATACTGTTTTGTGTATATATTCTTTTTCTTCCAAACTTTCAATTGTTATCAATTTTAAACATATTAGTTGATCATTTTCCTTAAAAAAAACAAAGGATCAGTAATCATTCATCATCTTCATCTAATTAACTCAACAACTAGTCCTTCTTCTTCATTAGAAAAAGAACATACTAACATACAGTTTGTATAAAACTCCAAATTTCAATTGGTTTGAACATGGTTGTGTATCGAATGATTAACAAAAATCAAACAAAAGCAAGAGAAAATTGTACCAAAACAGTGGGGACGACTCGAGACGTTCCGGCGAACTTGGTTGCTCCGGTGTAACTCTGGTGACGAGTGGTTCCTCCGACTTGTTTCCGACGAAGTGCTCGGCGACGATTGGTTCCTCCGGCTTTTTTTTAAATTGCCTGATGCGCTCCAATGTGTTAGGTAAAAAAAATCTGATGCGAGATACGAGCACATCACGTATGCGATATGCTTCTAATATAAAAAAACTTAAAAAAAGAATTATACATACATAAACTAAAAAACACACATAATAATTTAAAAAACATACGTAAAACTAGAAAACACACTTAATAAGAAGATAAGAATTGCCGTTAAAAAAGAATATAAGAATTATGTTTTGAATATGTTCTTGCGAAATTTAAAAAATTAAAAATTAGGAGACTATTTTTACGAATATACAATATCAACAATTAAACAAAACTGTTGATTTTCTTATATATATATATATATAATCTGCACGTGATAATCTGTCAATCTTTAATTGAATCCAAATGATCAAACCATATACTATTCTCTTATTGGACCACCTTCATTCTCAATATCAGACAATTGATAGAATCAAGAATTTCACATGACAATCTATGACACAAAGAGAAAGTTATTGGACCTCAAATCGTGAATCGGCATTAGGATTTTCCGGCTAGGTCAGCAAAAAGTGTGCAATTCCGGCGACTTACTGGCTTCGATGGTCTCCTCTGCTTTTCGTTGATGTCGGCGACGCTGCTATGTGAGAGAGAAAGATTTGTGTGGGATTTTGAAACCTAAATATGGAGATAAACGAGATTTATGTAATCAAGTTAAAATGTAAATTACACATATACCCTTATTCACTTAATTAAATAGTAACAAATAAGCAAATAATTACCATCTTGTCATTCACTAAAAATCTCAAGATCATAAAAATCAATGGCCCAGATCAGTTCACGCAGTTCACTCTTGGGATTTTGTTCACGTTTGAACCTAATCCTATATATATAGGGTTAGGTTCAAATGTGAACCTCCCCTTAATTGTGAACCAAAAGAACCATTTGTAGCCACTCATTTATATATTACAGTTTTCTATTTTTATTATTCTATAAAGGGTTGTTTGGTAATTTACCAATAAACTAATTTCGGTAGTTATCATTTGTAATTGAAATCCCTTAAATTTCTCTTTCTTTATCATACATCATATCTCTCATTTGTTATCTCTAGAGAAAATCACGTCCATCTTTTTCTCATAAGCACATTTCAATCAATATTTTGAGCATCTAGATCATCAAGAAACTTTTAAACGTGGCCATAATCACCTTCAACCATGGCGATGGAAAGAAATGGATTTTCAAAATTTTCAATCCTAATACCACCACTCGCTCTATCGAGTTTTGTAACTTCACCACTACCGTAAGGATCTGGTACTCAAATGGCACACTAGTCGCATATCATTGGTTATTGTCGGCCCAAAATTACTAGAGGGTGTTAAATCAGAACAAATGGGTTGTTTGTGTCGTCAAGATCCGGTGGCAGGTGGGTTTAAATGAGGTCGACGAATGGTGGTCGGTTCAGGTTCAGGTGTCTCGAAAAACGATGGAGTATGAAGAAGTCGATTCAGGTGGGTTAAGATGAGGTCGATGATGTTGGTCGATTCAGGTTCAATTTTGTAAATTATCTTTATTTGGTTTGATTTTTAATTGAATCAAGTTTCAACAGGATATTTTTTTATTTTGACTTACATGTGTAAGATTTTATTTTGATTCATTTGTAGTTTTCGACAAACTTTGTTCTTCAGAGGTAGTAAAATTAGTATTTGAAAGCGATGTATTATTTGCAGATTAAGATTGGTCATTTTAACTTTTTAAATTAATGTTATTTGATTATTGAAATATTGGTCTTGTTAATAGTTGAAGGTGTTGCAATCAGTGTTGTACACCGGCACATGTGGTCGCGGTTGGTGCTATAATCGGCAACGACCATGTTGGTCAAGCGGGAAAAGATGAAGGTGGTGGTTACAATGGGAGAAGATGATATTCGTGTACCTATATGATTTGAGATCGTTATATACATATGTGTACAGGAACATGTACATATATGTACATTGCTTGATTTTAGTTGTTTTTTAGAGCTCGTTATATGTGTACAGGAACATATACATATGTGTACATTGCTTGATTTTAGTTGTTTTTTTTATAGAGCTCGTTGTATACTGATGTGCGGTGAAGTGTTATATATATTAGGTGTATATTTTAAGCCCCTTTAACACTTATTTTTAGCCAAGTTTTAAATTTATAAAACACGATATTTTACTAACACTAAACACACATATGGGCAAGTGCACCCATCGTGAGCGTAGTATAGCGTTGGTAAGATACCGAGGTCGTCCAAGGACACAAGAGCTTTTAGTATCGGTTTATCCTCAACGTCTAATCAAAATAAAAAGGTTAGAAAAATGTTTTAAACTAAGAAAAATAAAAACTAACTAAAATGCTGAAAATAAAATAAAAAGAAAAACAGATAGACAAGATGAATCACTTGGTTCCGACTCGTATCTAGTATAACCTTTGATTATTTCCGCACTTTTGCACATAATTAAGAGATTATCTTAGTTATTGTAGTAGGCCCCTCTTTTGAAGGTGACGTTACCCTCACCCCAGTAGTTTGAGTCAGCAAGGATACAATCCTAAAAGGGTGGATTATTGGAAGATAATGAATTAAGTTATTAATGCAAATTATGGTAGGCCCCGCTTTTGGCGGTGACGTTACCCTCGACTAAGTAGTCTGAGTCAGCAGGGATACAGTCCTAAATAGCCGGGTTATAGTATTAATAGTAGTTAACTTATGAGGGGTTCAAAGAGTTTGGACCCCCGCCATCCAATACCGTGAAGCATTGAAGGAGGTCCTACTAAATTTGACCCAGGTCCATTGCAGGACCTCTAAACGCTGAACAATGGCAAGACCTTTACCAAACCGTTCCCTTAACCCCCCGACCAGGTAGCCAACATTCCTCCATATAGACCGTGGAGATATGAATGGTGAAAATCTTTTATTTTATATAGACAGTAAAATAATGCCAAGACACTGTCACACCCCCAAAATCCACACGCGGAGTATCACCGCTTGGAGGCGTGACTGACCAGGATCGAGCCACCAATCATATAGAACAATGTATAAAGTAAATGTAATTGCAATTTAATTCCAAACAATCCATATGAGAGGTGTTCCAAAACATAAGTATGTTATCACTGTATAGCGGAAGCGCATAATTAAACCCAACGTAATAAAGTATGAAATGTCATAAAGTCTAAACAAGTATTCAAGATCCTTGCCCACAACGACTACGCCTCCCGTGCAAGCTCCATAAGTACCTAAGGTCCTGCAAGGCATGTAACAGAGGATCAACAACTAGTTGAGCGAGTTCACAGAAAGTAAATGCGTAATAGTAAGTTCGTATGTGACATGTGGCTCTACTGGGCCGATAGTACGTTCTATTGGTGGGGGCTTCCCATGTTATATATATATATCCCCTAGACTATTCGTAATCATAAGTATCCTTCCCAATCCGAGGATAGTAGTAAGTATAGGTTTACGCAGGTTTTATGTAAGTGCCCTTCCCAATCCGAGGACAGTACGTAGCGAGTACGTAAGTTTAGCGCTGGCGTCCTTCCCAATCCGAGGACGGTAGTACGTAGGTTTAGCACTGGCGTCCTTCCCAATCCGAGGACGGTTGTACGTAGGTTTTACGTAGGTTTAGTGCTGGTGTCCTTCCCAATCCGAGGACAGTACGTAGGCTTTGCGTAGATTTTGGCACAGGCATCCTTCCCAATCCGAGGACCGTGGTAAATAGTCTAGTGTTAATGTAAGTACAGGTAATCATTCCATTCCATTCCCAACCCAACTGGGGAATCCCATGCCTTGGTAATAGTGTGAACTCACCTTGGTTTGCTCGGCAGATTACACAGAAAGGTCAAGTCTATCAGCTAGTGGTCAACCACGTCCTAACATGGTTACCATACAAGTCAGGTTTTGACTCAAGTAATGCACATAAGTTTCACATAGATTGCATATAAGAGAAACACATACTGATCATGGCAACCACATAACAAACAAGCATACAACCTATCCGACTTGTGCGATATAAATAAGCCCAATAGAACTCGGCCCAACATATGATCATACGGCCCAATTAACAACAAACATCCTTGTGCGACTGGAGACCCTTTGTGCGATCAGGGTCTCTTGTGTGACTGATCTTCTTGTGCGAGTGGACATCTTGTGCTACCAAGATGTCTTGTGCGATTTGTTTTAAGATTCCAGATTTCATGCATATCAGTTACTAACTTATTGCTAATTTCCATATTTGTAGATATCAATCAATTAACAGTTTCAAATCTCGCAATATCCGATGTCTTTACACAATCACCAATAAATGAAATAATTCATATATCAATTATATCTCTTGCAACATTGCATCGTTCAAACATCAATCATTATTCAATGGTAGTAGGTTGACAAATATCTAATCTAAAAGCACATGCAACAAGCACATGGTTGCTGACAATCCTAAGCAAATATGATAACAATGGCTGACACAAATAAATTATGAGGGATCCTTATCATACAATTCAATCACATACATGTGACATGTAAACAGTATCATCGTGCAAATCAACATCGCAGTTTGTGTAGTTTTGTGGACAGTCTTTAATTTGCATTTCCCTATGTGTGATAATATCATGACATCATATATCTCAAGCTACAAACATCGACAACATCTACATAACAACCGTTCTATCAGATAAAAGTCGATATTATCACATAATTAATATTGCATCAGATCATATGAATCCCAAAAATACATATCAACTCACAATCACATGCTCATCACCATTACCCATCATTTAGCATGTCATGTTAAATCATCATACACGTAACATCATGGCAGCCGATTACATACATTCATACTCAATCATATATTATTCGAACAATCATATCATAACAAATCATCATCCATCATGTCGAATATATATAACACACATCATGGAACCATCAAACAATAGATGACATACTAACCGAATAAAGAAGGAACAAGAATTGATCCGAGAACTATAAACTTCGATGAGGAAGATGTTTGGCTGCCTTCGGTTCGTGAGGGAGAGAGAAAAGAGCTAGGGTTTGTGTGTGTGAATGTTTTTGCAACAAATGAGAATAAACTCTCTAAGGGTGTGTGTGTGTAGGCGTATGAGGGAGTGGGCCGAACCCAAACCTTGGGCTGCCCTTGGATCCGATTACAAGAGATACGGCCCCAAGTGGGCTTGTGCGATTGTGTGTGTGTTGTGCGTTTGGGTTCGTATGCATACATACGCATATTACACATAGCACATAACAACATAACATTCATTAAATAAAAGTCACATAAATACATAACGTTGCACAAAGGTAAGTTCGAAATGTCACATATCGTACACATACGTTACATCGAAGTACAAAATAGGTTCGGAAATACGAGTTGTCACATTATCCCCAACTAAAAAGAAACTTCGTCCCGAAATTTGGTACGCACTCACTGAGGAAGCTAGGTAAATTGTATCGTTCACTGGTTTTCCTGGGGTGTCACATCCTCCCCCCGTTGATCTGGAATTTCGTCCCGAAATTCCGCAGTAGTAGCTTCAGCCTCAGTAGTGGTTGCATTGGTTCCGAATAACTGGGGATATTTGAGTTCCATTTGATCTTCACGCTCCCAGGTGAACTCTGGGCCGCGGCGGGAGTTCCAACGAACTCGTACAAGAGGGATTCTCGTGTTCTTGAGGACCTTAACATCCCGGTCCGTGATTTCAACAGGTTCCTCGACGAAGTGCAACCGTTCGTCGATAGTGAGTTCTTTCAAGGGAACTATGTGGGTCTCATCTGACGTACACTTCTTCAGATTCGACACGTGAAAGACGTTGTGAACTGCACTGAGTTCAGGTGGTAAGTTCAGTCTGTAGGCCACTTTGCCTATTTTCTCCATAACTTCGAAAGGTCCGACGTATCGTGGATTGAGTTTGCCGCGTTTGCCAAAACGAACCACACCCTTCCAGGGCGAAACTTTGAGTAGCGCTCGATCCCCAACTTGGAATTCGAGTAGTTTCCTGTCTTTATCAGCGTATACTTTCTGACGGTCACGAGCTGCCGCCATGCGTTGTCGTATTTGTGCAATCTTTTCAGTGGTATCAACTACCATTTCTGGACCTGTGATTTGACTTTCTCCCACCTCTGCCCAACAGAGAGGTGACCGGCATTTACGCCCGTACAATGCCTCGAATGGAGCAGCTTTAATGCTGGTGTGGTAGCTGTTATTGTATGAAAATTCCACAAGTGGCAGATGCTTTTCCCAACCGTTGCCAAAGTCTATTACGCACGCCCGAAGCATGTCTTCTAGAGTTTGAATCGTGCGCTCAGACTGTCCATCCGTCTGAGGGTGATAAGCTGTGCTCATATCTAACCGAGAGCCAAAAGATTTATGCATTGCTTGCCACAGTTCTGAAGTAAAACGAGCATCGCGATCAGAGATAATAGAGGTGGGCACACCGTGCCTCGAAACAACTTCCCTAAGATATACGTCTGCTAGTGTGGAGAACTTATCCGTTTCTTTGATTGCCAGGAAGTGAGCAGACTTAGTGAGTCGATCCACGATCACCCAAATAGTGTCATTTCCGCGCTGGGATCTAGGTAAACCGGTAACAAAATCCATGGAAATTTGTTCCCATTTCCATTGTGGTATCTCAGGTTGTTGGAGTGGCCCTGACGGTTTCTGATATTCCGCTTTGACTCTCGCACAAGTCAAGCATTTGCTAACGTATGTGGCTATGTGGGCCTTCATGCTAGGCCACCAGTATGTAGTCTTAATATCGTGGTACATTTTATCCGAACCAGGGTGTACCGAGTAGCGAGACTTGTGAGCTTCATCCATTACCAGCTCGCGTAAGTTGCCGTACAGTGGGACCCAAATGCGTCCTGTGACGTAGTAAGCACCATCTTCCTTCTGTTCTAAACGTTGTCTTGAGCCACGTAGGGCTTCAGCCCTGATATTTTCTGGTTTCAATGCTTCCACCTGAGCATTTCGTATCTGTGAAGGGAGACTAGACTGTATAGTGAGTTGTAAGGCTCGTACGCGCTTAGGCGCAGTGTCTTTTCGACTGAGAGCGTCAGCCACAACATTGGCTTTGCCTGGGTGGTACCTGATTGAGCATTCGTAGTCGTTTAGCAGTTCAACCCATCGTCGCTGTCGCATATTCAGCTCTTTCTGTTTGAAGATATGTTCGAGGCTTCTGTGGTCAGTGTAGATAGCACATTTAGTGCCGTACAAGTAGTGTCGCCATATCTTGAGTGCAAAAACAACCGCTCCCAGCTCTAGGTCATGTGTCGTATAATTCCGTTCGTGAATCTTAAGTTGGCGCGAAGCATAAGCAATAACTTTATCTCTTTGCATCAATACACATCCAAGACCTTGGATAGATGCGTCGCAGTAGACTACGAAATCGTCCGTGCCTTCAGGCAATGAGAGAATAGGTGCGCTACAGAGTCTATCCTTTAAGTGTTGGAACGCTGTATCCTGTGCATTACCCCAACGGTAGACAACACCCTTCTGCGTCAGTAGCGTAAGTGGCTGAGCAATTTTTGAGAAGTCTTTGATGAACCTTCTGTAATATCCCGCCAAACCCAAGAATTGGCGTATTTCTGTTGGTGTGCGAGGCGCAGGCCAGTTCTTAATCGAATCTACCTTGGATGGATCTACATGAATCCCATCCTTGTTCACCACGTGGCCTAAGAAGTGGACTTCACGAAGCCAGAAGTCACATTTGGAAAACTTAGCGTATAGCTGTTCTGTCCGTAAAAGTTCCAGTATAAGTCGTAGATGCTGCTCGTGTTCCTCCTGACTTTTCGAATAAATCAGGATGTCGTCGATGAAAACAATGACGAACTTGTCGAGATAGGGTTTGCACACCCTGTTCATAAGATCCATAAATACGGCAGGCGCGTTCGTTAGACCGAATGGCATGACCATAAACTCGTAGTGGCCGTAGCGAGTTCTAAATGCTGTTTTGGAGACGTCCTCGTCCCGGACTCTCAGCTGGTGATAACCTGACCTTAAGTCTATCTTGGAGTAGTAGCTCGACCCTTGCAGCTGGTCGAATAAATCATCTATGCGTGGAAGAGGATAACGATTCTTGATCGTCACCTTGTTGAGTTCACGGTAGTCTATACACATCCTGAACGTACCGTCTTTCTTCTTCACGAATAACACTGGAGCTCCCCAGGGCGAAGAGCTAGGACGTATAAAACCCTTTTCCAAGAGTTCTTGTAGCTGCTTTGACAGTTCTTCCAATTCAGTTGGAGCCAAACGATAAGGCGCTCGAGCTATGGGTGCTGCTCCTGGAGCGAGCTCGATCTGAAATTCCACCTGACGATGAGGCGGTAACCCAGGTAATTCCTCAGGGAACACTTGAGGAAAGTCACGTACTACAGGAATATCTTCAATCTTTTTCTCTTTCTTCGAGGTATCTGTGACGAGAGCTAGAACAGCTGTGTGACCCTTGCGCAGACACTTCTGAGCCTTCAAGAAGGAAATGATGCCACTCACGACACCACTCTTGTCGCCTTGAACTTCGAGAGGTTCTTTGCCCGTCCGAGGAATACGAATAACTTTTTCTTTGCATAAAATCTCCGCTTGTTGTTGAGATAACCAATCCATACCAATGACGACGTCAAAGCTACCCAAGGTTATGGGAATGAGATCGATGGAGAAAGTCTGACCAGCGAGGATAAGATTACACCCTTTAACTATGTGTGTGGCCTCTAGACTTTTACCGTTAGCTAATTCTACAACATGTTTGGTGTTTAAGAGAGTTGGTGCACGTTTTAGCATTTCACTAGCTTTTAGAGACATGTAACTTGTATCCGCACCAGAATCAAATAGTACAGTAACATAAAAGTCGTCAAGAAGAAACTTACCCATAACCACGTTGGGATCATTCCTGGCATCACCCTGACCGATCACAAACATACGGCCTCTAGCACCATTGTTGTTATTGTTCCCACCGTTGTTGTTGTTGTTCCCGTTGCCCTGATTGTTGTTGTTGTTATTGTTCTGGTTCTGGTTTAGCTGAGGGCAGTGTCTTTTGTAGTGACCTTCAGCGCCACACTGAAAACATCCCTTATTGCGCTGCTGTTGATTCTGCTGTGCTTGCTGCTGCTGCTGATTTCGATTTGCAGGCTGTGGGCTCCTACAATCCTTGGCCTCATGGCCCGTCCTGAAACACCTTTGACAACGACCCCTGTTACACTGGCCATTGTGGTGCTTGTTGCAGATGTTGCACTTTGGGAGGTTCCCTCGATAACCACCCTGCTTGTGACTGCCCGAAGAGTGCTGACTAGGGCTCTGGTAGTTGTCAGTCTTTCGTTGCTGAACTTGGGGCTGAACTGAAGCTGATCCCTTGCTGGAATCCCCCTCCCATTTTCGCTTGCTGTCACTGGGAGTAGCAGGAGTAACCGTAGTAGTAGCTGTAGTGGTAGCGTTGATGCGTTTGGGCAACCGATTCTGCTCCACCGCTTGATCAGTGAGACGGTGAGCCAACTGAACAACCTGCTGGTAAGTGGCATGATTTGCTGAAGTCACATGACTCTGGATCTCTGGCACCAGACCCTTAAGATAAAGTTCAATACGCTTGTCCACCAGAGTAGGACACAGTAATGCTAGCTCATTCGATCTCTTGGTATACGCTTCGATCTCAGACCCCGTCATCTTGAGGTTGAAAAACTCGACTTCCAGCTTATGAATATCATCTCGACTGCAGTATTCTTCCTTGATCATCTCTTTGAAATTGTTCCATGGGGTGGCGTTAGCAGCAACCAACCCCAATATTTGGACCTGTGCTTTCCACCATGTGAGGGCTAAACCCTCGAGGGTACCGGTAGCATATTTCACCCTGCGTGCCTCAGGGCATTCACACATCTCAAACACCGACTCTATCTTTTCAAACCAGTGCAGGAGACCTACGGCTCCTTCGGTGCCGCTGAAAGTGGATGGACGACAGTCCATGAAAGTCTTGAAAGTGCAAACAGGTGCTTGACCTGTTGTGTAAAAGAATTAGGACAAGTTTAAACACGAGAGTTGATTTAGGAATGTAGGATCTAAGGATCCTAGTGTGAGTTGTAACTGCAGGGTATACCTCCTGCTTGTGCGGCTGCAACTGCCGCGGCAACTCGTTCGTTAATGAGGGCCGTCAACTGGTCCTGAGTCATGTTGATACGTCCAGACATGATCTTCATAGTAAAGATAACGTAAGTGAGATAGGTTCGTGAATAGTGCGATGACAGAAGATAGTGAGCACACAAGTGTTCTCATGCAACAACAATTAGTGAGCCTTGTAATCTAAGCATACCACGAGCAAAGTTCTATATAGTTCTAGCATGTAGGCAATAAACATAAACCTTATTACCTAGGATGTCGAGTCTTGCACGTGGAGCGAAGCGTCGTTGTGGATCGTTGAGAGCACTGTTCTGGTTATAGTCTGGTTTTAATAAAATCGTTTTCCCCATATTAAAACCGAGTTCTCTATAACCAATGGCTCTGATACCAATCTGTCACACCCCCAAAATCCACACGCGGAGTATCACCGCTTGGAGGCGTGACTGACCAGGATCGAGCCACCAATCATATAGAACAATGTATAAAGTAAATGTAATTGCAATTTAATTCCAAACAATCCATATGAGAGGTGTTCCAAAACATAAGTATGTTATCACTGTATAGCGGAAGCGCATAATTAAACCCAACGTAATAAAGTATGAAATGTCATAAAGTCTAAACAAGTATTCAAGATCCTTGCCCACAACGACTACGCCTCCCGTGCAAGCTCCATAAGTACCTAAGGTCCTGCAAGGCATGTAACAGAGGATCAACAACTAGTTGAGCGAGTTCACAGAAAGTAAATGCGTAATAGTAAGTTCGTATGTGACATGTGGCTCTACTGGGCCGATAGTACGTTCTATTGGTGGGGGCTTCCCATGTTATATATATATATCCCCTAGACTATTCGTAATCATAAGTATCCTTCCCAATCCGAGGATAGTAGTAAGTATAGGTTTACGCAGGTTTTATGTAAGTGCCCTTCCCAATCCGAGGACAGTACGTAGCGAGTACGTAAGTTTAGCGCTGGCGTCCTTCCCAATCCGAGGACGGTAGTACGTAGGTTTAGCACTGGCGTCCTTCCCAATCCGAGGACGGTTGTACGTAGGTTTTACGTAGGTTTAGTGCTGGTGTCCTTCCCAATCCGAGGACAGTACGTAGGCTTTGCGTAGATTTTGGCACAGGCATCCTTCCCAATCCGAGGACCGTGGTAAATAGTCTAGTGTTAATGTAAGTACAGGTAATCATTCCATTCCATTCCCAACCCAACTGGGGAATCCCATGCCTTGGTAATAGTGTGAACTCACCTTGGTTTGCTCGGCAGATTACACAGAAAGGTCAAGTCTATCAGCTAGTGGTCAACCACGTCCTAACATGGTTACCATACAAGTCAGGTTTTGACTCAAGTAATGCACATAAGTTTCACATAGATTGCATATAAGAGAAACACATACTGATCATGGCAACCACATAACAAACAAGCATACAACCTATCCGACTTGTGCGATATAAATAAGCCCAATAGAACTCGGCCCAACATATGATCATACGGCCCAATTAACAACAAACATCCTTGTGCGACTGGAGACCCTTTGTGCGATCAGGGTCTCTTGTGTGACTGATCTTCTTGTGCGAGTGGACATCTTGTGCTACCAAGATGTCTTGTGCGATTTGTTTTAAGATTCCAGATTTCATGCATATCAGTTACTAACTTATTGCTAATTTCCATATTTGTAGATATCAATCAATTAACAGTTTCAAATCTCGCAATATCCGATGTCTTTACACAATCACCAATAAATGAAATAATTCATATATCAATTATATCTCTTGCAACATTGCATCGTTCAAACATCAATCATTATTCAATGGTAGTAGGTTGACAAATATCTAATCTAAAAGCACATGCAACAAGCACATGGTTGCTGACAATCCTAAGCAAATATGATAACAATGGCTGACACAAATAAATTATGAGGGATCCTTATCATACAATTCAATCACATACATGTGACATGTAAACAGTATCATCGTGCAAATCAACATCGCAGTTTGTGTAGTTTTGTGGACAGTCTTTAATTTGCATTTCCCTATGTGTGATAATATCATGACATCATATATCTCAAGCTACAAACATCGACAACATCTACATAACAACCGTTCTATCAGATAAAAGTCGATATTATCACATAATTAATATTGCATCAGATCATATGAATCCCAAAAATACATATCAACTCACAATCACATGCTCATCACCATTACCCATCATTTAGCATGTCATGTTAAATCATCATACACGTAACATCATGGCAGCCGATTACATACATTCATACTCAATCATATATTATTCGAACAATCATATCATAACAAATCATCATCCATCATGTCGAATATATATAACACACATCATGGAACCATCAAACAATAGATGACATACTAACCGAATAAAGAAGGAACAAGAATTGATCCGAGAACTATAAACTTCGATGAGGAAGATGTTTGGCTGCCTTCGGTTCGTGAGGGAGAGAGAAAAGAGCTAGGGTTTGTGTGTGTGAATGTTTTTGCAACAAATGAGAATAAACTCTCTAAGGGTGTGTGTGTGTAGGCGTATGAGGGAGTGGGCCGAACCCAAACCTTGGGCTGCCCTTGGATCCGATTACAAGAGATACGGCCCCAAGTGGGCTTGTGCGATTGTGTGTGTGTTGTGCGTTTGGGTTCGTATGCATACATACGCATATTACACATAGCACATAACAACATAACATTCATTAAATAAAAGTCACATAAATACATAACGTTGCACAAAGGTAAGTTCGAAATGTCACATATCGTACACATACGTTACATCGAAGTACAAAATAGGTTCGGAAATACGAGTTGTCACAGACACCACGGACAAACGATAAGGAAAGATCACCTTCAACATAAGCAACTAGTTATTAAAGTCATTAATACAAAACCAAATAAAAAGTGCAAAAGATTAGAAATAAAAAGTATTATACTAGACACTTTGTCTTCACCAAGTGATGTAAGAGACTTAGGCAAACATGGCCTTGGTTGTCAAGAACTCTTACGATCAATCTTGGATCCCGAGACGACTCACACACTCTACGATGGACAATGGATGATGGTGGTGGATGATGGTGTTATGGTGGTGGTGGGTGGTGGGTGAAGTGTGAGAGAGGTGGTGTGCCAAGGGATGAGTTGAAATGAAACCAAGTACTCCTATTTATAGGCTGAACAGAAGGCTGGGCACGGCCCCGTGTCCGCTGGACACGCCCCCGTGCCCGTCTGACATTCTCTCTCTTCATTAATTGTAATTCGCAATTACAATTAATGCGCCTGCTGTACTTTCGCCACGCCCCCGTGTTCACTGGACACGACCCCGTGGTGGGCAATAGAAGCTTCTACAGGTTTGTCTTTAGTGCCAGGGCTGTCCATCCTGAGCACTGCCCCGTGCTGAGCTGGGCACGCCCCGTGTCGGGCTGGGCACGCCCCGTGCTCAGCTAGGCACAGCCCCATGCTCAGCTTTCTTCTTGTTTTTGCTTTGGGAGATGCTGTTGAGGGGGGTCGGGCATGCCACTTTTGTTCCTTTTCTTGTATTTATGCTAGATTTAGCTGCCTTTTTGCTTCTTTTGTTAATTTGAGCTCATTTAATCCTGAAAATACAAAAGGAAGACAAAAGCACACTTTTTCCAACATTAGTACTAAAAAAGGTTTAGTTTTATGCCTCATTTGATGAAATTTATATGTTACATTTTGAACACATCAAATACCCCCACACTTGAATCTTTGCTTGTCCTCAAGCAAAACTCTTTAATATGTGGCTATTTACACTCCCAAATGGAATGGGTAGAAAAGAAGGTTTTGGTCTTGTCGTAGAGTGTCGGGATTTCCAAGATTCTTTATTTAATTTTATTTTTATTTATTTACAATCCTATTCGTCATGATTTATTTAAAACTTTTCATAAGATAAATTACTTATTAGGGCATAACATGCCTCTTTAAAATTCTATTTATATATGAGTTCACATACCTCACGGGGATCACTCAACACTCGGCCGAAGATGTATTTTAGTGAATCACTCGAGAGCGGCATGGAACTTACTCCTACCATAGGCTTGCCAAGCAATCAATCCTTCTCCTTTATAACTATATACCTTTGTAAACATCAAGAGGACTTTTTGGGTGAAGGGTTAGGCTTGGGTTAAAGGTAGGTGGTTGGGTTAGTGGTTAGTAGAAAGGGCGAAAAAGCGTAACAAGCGTCGGTTCTCGAAAGACTTTTTATTTTTGCAATGTTTTTTTATCTTGATGAAGCCAATATTCAAACAAAGTTATTTTTGATGAACTTGCTTGTTTATTTATTTTGCTTCATCATCAACACATTTTTTTTTGAAAAGTCATACGAAAAACCGAGCTTGTTACTAAAACAAAGGGTGAAAAATAAAAAGGGTTTAGGTGGGTGAAAAGGTGTTTGGTTTGGGTTAAGAAATGAAAAGGTTTAGGCTCAAAGGGCCTAACTAGGGGGATTTTTGGGTAGGTGGTAAAAAAAAGAAAAAATAGTGGTGTAGAAATAAAAAGGGTTAGTCCTAATGCCTCCATCATTTACTTACTCGGGTTTAAGTTGGTAAGGACCGGGAATGTATCGTCATGCCAAGTTCTAGAGTCGTAAGAACCAAGCGGCTATTCACACAAGAAACGAAAAATGAGCATTTAGTCAAATGATATGTAAGTGTATGCTCAATAAAGGCTCAAAACTCACTTTTGTGGGAATGGGTTTTTATGTGATCAAGTATATATAATCAAATTTTAACTAAGCTTGTCATGCCTTTTCATAATTTTCTTATGTTGGTTCTTTTTGTCACGACGCTATCAGTTGTAAATTTGTAAAAATATAACCTTTTTAGAATTTTGAAATTCCCAAATTAAACCTAGACAAGTAAAAAAAATTGAAATGGGTGATTAGCGGTTCCAATAGAGTTTTGTGTAAGGCTTGTTATTAGGACTTGCAAGATTCAAGGTTTTAGCATCCCCCCACACTTAAATTACACATTGTCCTCAATGTGTCCCAAAAATAAGTTTTTAGGTTGATTAAATGTGTAAAAATGGGTTAAAAACAAGATTTTATGGTACTGGGTAGCTGAACACGGGGTGGTGTTGGCTGAGCACGGCCCAGTGTCCAGACTGCCAGTACCAAAAGTAAACAGAAGGCTGGGCACGGGGGCGTGTCCAGTGAGCACGACCCCGTGTCCAGGTACCTGAACTGGGCATTTTCTACAGAACCTCGGGCACGGGGTGTGTTGGGGTGAGCACGGCCCCGTGCTGAACTTGCTGTAATGAAGAAAAATTGTCGGGAGGCTCTGTTTTTGTGCATGGGGTGTTGGTTCAAGCTTCCCTTAGCATCCTTCACCATCCCGAGTGTGTTTTACTCTTGAAAATTAAAAACTAAACTAGAAAACATAAAAGTTAATCTAAACTAAACTACGGATAGTTCCGCGGAATGCCTCCGTGGTGCGCCACGTTTATAAGGGTCCTTGGCTAGACCCACCTTATCGGGTGGTTCTGGCTCATCTTCAATTAGGGGGTCGTCATTGCCGAATGGATATTTCATTGATCGCTCAAGATCGACACTTCTTTTAAATGCCCCTAATTGAAGAGGTAGATTGTTGAACTTCCGGTTTTTCAAAGCTTCGTGAGTTTTTACAAATGGTCGTCCCAACACTAGAGGAGCGTCATCGAGGATGACAAAATCGGTCGGGATTACCATTTGATTTGTTTGAACCAATACATCCTCAACTATACCGATTGATTTTATTACTTTCTGATTGGATAGAAAAATGGGTATTTGAAGTGGAGAAAAATCACTAATACTTAATTTTTCGAAAATGTAGTTAGGCATTATGTTAACACAAAGATCTTTATCGATTGTGACATTACTAATAAACGAATTTTGAAAGAAACATGGAACCGGTGTAATGTTAATTTCAAATGGGTCTTCTTTTATTAGTGAGGTTTGATCATCAGTTAACTTAACACTTACCGTTTCGTCAATTTTAGTGTTAGTGTTTAACTCTTTTAAAAACTTAGCATGAGTGGGTACTAAACAATGATTTTCAAAAGAAGGTGACAAGAGATTTATTTCTTCAAAATTAGACTCTTCTTGAATTTTAACGTTGTCGGACTCACCTTTTTCGTTGTTTAACTCATGTGTCGGTTTATCACTTATTTGTTCTTCCATTTTTACACTTTCGGTTATCTCTTCCTTTTTTAACTCTTCTCTTGCGCGGGACTCCTCTTCCCTTGCGCGAGCTTCTTTTATACATCGATCGATAACTCTAATGTGTTCTAATATCCTATCGGTCACTTCGGTTATAGAAAAAGAATCGATATTTTCTAAGCTTGAATCCGGTTGTTCGATCCTTTGCTCCTCATAATACCCATATGAAGTAGATGGTTCGCACCATTGTTCTTCATTGTAAGTATACTTTGAGGAACCAAGATATGAGCATGAAGGCTCATACCTTGGTTCATCAAAATATGAGTATGAGGGAGGAGGTTCATACCTTTGGTCTTCATAGGATGTGTATGAAGTTGATGGCTCGTACCTGGGCTCCTCATAGTAGGTGTATGAATTGGATGGTTGATATGAGCGATTATTTTGAACCGATCGTGAGTTACGACAATTAGTGCAATAATTACCCCTATAATCATCCTCCTCATAGGTGTAGTTGTAGCCTCCTGAGTATTGATCCATAAGAATCACTCAGCAGACCACAACCGAGTCTCGAGATCAGAAAACAAAAAGAAAAACGGAAACAGAGGCTGGACACGGCCCCGTGTTCAGTGGACACGGCCCCGTGTTCAGAATCTGTATCTGGGCGTTTTAATTAAATTTACTGATTTCGTTGAGCACGGGGGGTGTTCAGTGAGCACGGCCCGTGTTCAAGCTTCTGTTACTGGGTGTTTTATGAAAAATATGCAGCACGGCCCCGTGTTCAGCGAGCACGGCCCGTGTTCAACCTACTGTAAATGCAAAACTAAACTAAAATGCAGAAAAATGTGGGCCCGTTTTGAAAAGGTTTTGGAAAACTGATTAGGCCGTCGATTTTAAGCTTTCCAAAAATCCATGTGTCCCCGGCAACGGCGCCAAAAACTTGATGTGCGGTGAAGTGTTATATATATTAGGTGTATATTTTAAGCCCCTTTAACACTTATTTTTAGCCAAGTTTTAAATTTATAAAACATGATATTTTACTAACACTAAACACACCTATGGGCAAGTGCACCCATCGTGAGCGTAGTATAGCGTTGGTAAGATACCGAGGTCGTCCAAGGACACAAGAGCTTTTAGTACCGGTTTATCCTCAACGTCTAATCAAAATAAAAAGGTTAGAAAAATGTTTTAAACTAAGAAAAATAAAAACTAACTAAAATGCTGAAAATAAAATAAAAAGAAAAACAGATAGACAAGATGAATCACTTGGTTCCGACTCGTATCTAGTATAACCTTTGATTATTTCCGCACTTTTGCACATAATTAAGAGATTATCTTAGTTATTGTAGTAGGCCCCTCTTTTGAAGGTGACGTTACCCTCACCCCAGTAGTTTGAGTCAGCAAGGATATAATCCTAAAAGGGTGGATTATTGGAAGATAATGAATTAAGTTATTAATGCAAATTATGGTAGGCCCCGCTTTTGGCGGTGACGTTACCCTCGACTAAGTAGTCTGAGTCAGCAGGGATACAGTCCTAAATAGCCGGGTTATAGTATTAATAGTAGTTAACTTATGAGGGGATCAAAGAGTTTGGACCCCCGCCATCCAATACCGTGAAGCATTGAAGGAGGTCCTACTAAATTTGACCCAGGTCCATTGCAGGACCTCTAAACGCTGAACAATGGCAAGACCTTTACCAAACCGTTCCCTTAACCCCCGACCAGGTAGCCAACATTCCTCCATATAGACCGTGGAGATATGAATGGTGAAAATCTTTTATTTTATATAGACAGTAAAATAATGCCAAGACACCACGAACAAACGATAAGGAAAGATCACCTTCAACATAAGCAACTAGTTATTAAAGTCATTAATACAAAACCAAATAAAAAGTGCAAAAGATTAGAAATAAAAAGTATTATACTAGACACTTTGTCTTCACCAAGTGATGTAAGAGACTTAGGCAAACATGGCCTTGATTGTCAAGAACTCTTACGATCAATCTTGGATCCCGAGACGACTCACACACTCTACGATGGACAATGGATGATGGTGGTGGATGATGGTGTTATGGTGGTGGTGGGTGGTGGGTGAAGTGTGAGAGAGGTGGTGTGCCAAGGGATGAGTTGAAATGAAACCAAGCACTCCTATTTATATGCTGAACAGAAGGCTGGGCACGGCCCCGTGTCCGCTGGACACGCCCCCGTGCCCGTCTGACATTCTCTCTCTTCATTAATTGTAATTCGCAATTACAATTAATGCGCCTGTTGTACTTTCGCCACGCCCCCGTGTTCATTGGACACGGCCCCGTGGTGGGCAATAGAAGCTTCTACAGGTTTGTCTTTAGTGCCAGGGCTGTCCATCCTGAGCACTGCCCCGTGCTGAGCTGGGCACGCCCCGTGTCGGGCTGGGCACGCCCCGTGCTCAGCTGGGCACAACCCCATGCTCAGCTTTCTTCTTGTTTTTGCTTTGGGAGATGCTGTTGAGGGGGGTCGGGCATGCCACTTTTGTTCCTTTTCTTGTATTTATGCTAGATTTAGCTGCCTTTTTGCTTCTTTTGTTAATTTGAGCTCATTTAATCCTAAAAATACAAAAGGAAGACAAAAGCACACTTTTTCCAACATTAGTACTAAAAAAGGGTTAGTTTTATGCCTCATTTGATGAAATTTATATGTTACATTTTGAACACATCAATACATATGTGTACAGGAACACAAATATATGCATATGTACATTGATTAATTTTAGTTGTTTTTTTGTAATGTTATATGAATATATATAAATGTACATACCAATTATGAACTATGTTTGTTACAATACATATGTGTATATAACTGTTTGTTATGATTATGTAATATGTGTTTATAACTGTTTGTTATGATTATGTATTTTACGAATCTACATATATTAAGGCTCCTTATGAAAATAACTAATTGATGATTTAATTAGAGAGAAAATAGGAGAGAGAAAATAATAAATTATTTAATTTGAAAGAAATAATTTAATAGATTACAATTATGCCCTTTTTCTTTATTTTTAAATTAATAAGATCATAAAATAATCAATGGTTGAGATTTGTTCATTTTGGTTCACAAAATCATAGTTGTTCACTAATGAACCCCACCATATATATATATATATAATGGAAGTATCTAGGGAAAACCCATTTTATCTAAAAAACTTGGGAAACCTGAATTGTGTGGACAAGATTGATCCACATCATATCTTTAAAACACATGTTCAAATGGCAAATTGGTCATTTTTTCAATCCATCACTTCACCCTCTTCCCCATCCCATCAAGTCACATCTATTACCCATCAACCTATCACCTTTTTAATAAAAAAAAATATACTACAGAACTCCCATTTTTTTCTTCCTTCTTCATCCTCCATTACTTTCTTTCTTAAAAACCCTAACTCTATTGATTTCTTTCATCTTTCATGGCCGACCCACATGACTTCGTGTCTAATCTTCAGGCTTATTTTCCTAGCCGTGTATTCCGGAACAACTTCATCGGCGATGAATCACTGGCGGTTTACTTCCAGCAGGCTTCATCTTCTTCAGGTATGTGAATGAATCAAAATTCTGTTCTTCTTTTTTTTAGTAGACAATTATGTTTTTTTTGTTCCTGTTCTTCTTTTTTTAGGAGTCAATCATCTTCTTTCTTTATGGGTAATCATCTTCTTTTGGTTCCTGTTCTTCTTTTTTATGAGTCAATCGTGAATACCCTGCCATTTACATGTTTGTTGGTGTGGTTGGAAGGATAAATTTGTTCTTTTTTTACCAGACAATTGTGGTTTCTTTTCCAAGTAGTGTTAATTGTTTTTTTTTGTTTTTTTTGCGGATTAGATTATTTGTTTTTGGATCCTTTTGTTTAACTTATTTGAAGTTTTTTCACATTTTTTAATATGTTGCACAACCAGGCAACCAATTTGTATTTTCTTTTTGTTTTGTTGGTGTTTGAAACTGTAACACATGTGTCACTTCAACCATCAAACAAATACTCAACCAATGAAATATTGTATTTCATACTTTGTACTTGTATAAATATGTGTATCTTTAGCACATATCAACTCTTGTTCGATTTCAAGCTCTAAATCGCGTTCTGGAAGGTTATACGCGCACTGATGCGTAAATATAACCAGTTTAACGCAAAAAACACTCCGGAATAGTGAAATAGGCTTAACATACCTTAAATAACCTTTACATAACTTAGATATAAGTTTTGGAAGGTTTGGTGTGGTGAAATCAAAGTTTATTCGCTTACAGGGACTGAATTTGACAAACTGCGAAAGTATGCCAATTTGAACTGTAACAGACATTCCGGAACATGACCATAAGTTAAACACACCTTAAATATCCTTTACATAGCTTAGAAATAGGCTTTAAGGGGTTCGGTGTGCTAAAATAAACTTTTGGGTCATTCAGGGACTAAAAGTGTCAAAAAGTGCACAAGTTTGCATTTTTACGCATAACTTACGTTCTGAATACATCCGGACATCCAAAAATTTATGTAAGCATGACTATATTATTCTTTAGAGTTTGGCTTGCCAAAAATCTATTCGTCGCGTCATTTGGATCGTTTTTCGTGCTTATGCGCATTCCGTCGTAATTAAGCGAACATCGCGACCGTATGGCTAAACGAACCGACATCCGAGATATTTTTGAGCACATTTTAAGTTCCCTATACTTTAACTTCATTTTAGAGCTTTGAAATGGGGTTAACGGGCCTTAAACGTGTCGAAAATGGGCTGAATGCATAACAGGGACCAAAAGTGTAAATCTGCCAAACAAGGGCCTAGCGCACCGCTACACTTATTAAGTAACGGTGCGCTAGCCTGGGGACAGACCAGATGCAGTGTATTTAACAGCCTGTTTGCAGCTGTTTGATCCACCACCACATGTTCTAAATTGCTTAGTCATCAGATAAGGATCATATTTAGCTTCCATAACCTTTCAACAAGTGTACGGATGTGATCGAATCACGGTTTCCATGAAACGATCTCAACGGTGGACCGAAAACTATATATACCCATACACCCCCATTGCATAACTTACAAGAATTCTGATTTGAGAAACTCTAAGTTGAAACCATTGTTTCATACCTGAGATTCTTGGATCGGGATTAGCATTCGGGGACCCTGGGTAAGTATTCCTTCGTTCTTTTATTGCTTTTCGAGTCTGAAAGTCAAACTTTGTTTGACTTTCTGCGTTGACCAGTTATGGTCAATGCGAAGTTCGTCTGAACTTCGCAACGTGAGTGTAATCACGTTGGTTATAGTCCCTTGGGACTATGCCCACTGATTACCACGTTGTCTAGAGTCGTAGGGTAGGCGATCTAATAAATCGCCTATACCTTTGAACTCTACCCATTTGGTCGATCATTAGGATCCGACCAAATACTTTAGGTGACCATAGTAGGTAGGGAATAACCTTCCGAGGTTATACCCTATGGTCACATCGTTTGAGTAGTTGTATGATAGGTAGTTTATATGCCTTAGGTAAATTACCTATATACCCTTTTCATGTATAATTGGTAATTAAGCATATGTAACCTAAACTTTTGTCACATAACTGATTATGTAACATGTTTAGGCATATAACACTTGTCATAGGACTAGTTAAGCGGCCCGAACGCGTTTCACGCGAACGACGCTTTAAAGTAGCATAAGCTACCTTAATGAGTCGCGATGGGTCGATAATACTTAGGTTAAGTTCCATTTAGTATGTAGGCTTTGTTAAACCATATCACATGAGTTCCTACACTCATTTGGTTTACGAACCCTCCTGCTACCCAGTCTTCCGATTTAGGTCCGGGTTAATTATGTAGTTACCTATATTAGGTACCGTTTGATTTCCGGGACTCCTCTAGCTTACTTGGTAGTTGTTCAAGACTCCTAAGCACTCTCAGGCGAGTACATTATTCCCCTCTTTTACTGTTTTCAACTGTTTTGGGGTGACTCATATGTGCTAAATGCTTTATCAATGATTTCAATAACAATTACAATGTGGTTTCAAGAACGATTACAATAATTTCAATAACAATTACAATGTGGTTTCAAGAACGATTTCAATGGTTCAAAAACTAATTACAAATTTCAAAAAAAGTGAACAAACTTGTTGGTTATAGTTACATAACCAAATGACATTCATTAGCAATGATCAAGCCGACCAGTATTAGGTTATGGTACCATAGGATCTGACAAATCCCGTTATTCTCTATACCCATGGTTATGTGTGGATATTTTGGGTAGCGACTGAATCTGTAATTATTAACTTACCCTTTGGTAAGGGTTTGTTAAGAACGAGAGCGAGTTGGAACGATGAACGCGTCAAGAAGGTTTGAATGTTATTAGAAAATCGACCATTAAGTAGTTTCACAATTAAAACAAGAACGATTTTAACAATTAAAACAAGAACGATTTTAACGATTAAAACAAGAACGAATGGGTAAACATTTGGACATGATTTACATTTGATCATGCATTTCCACGAAACATAGTATGGATTTAAACATAGTATGGTTATTCATTTAATCATGCATTATTCTTTTATTTATACATATCATCTGAACTTATTATTTTTCAAATGATTTACAAGACAAAGCAAATTACAAGGTTCATGACTAAACATTTTTCAAAAACAGAAGTCATAAATCTTATTTTCACAAAACCTATGTATCTCACCAGCATTTCTTTGCTGACCTCGTTTTCACATATGTTTCAGGTATTGTTGAATGATATCGATTGATAAGATGCATGCTCACATAGGACTGGACAAGGCCTTAGTGACTCAATAACAATGATAGACTATGTTTAAATTGTGTATTTAGATTTCCAGACGATGTAATAATTCAATGTTTAATAAAACGAAACACTTTTTGGTATCCATGGTTATGAAACATTAATTCTGTTGCAACGCGCCTCGATGTTTCCGCCACGTTTTGTTGTTCTACGTGGTCGGGGTGTGACAGAAAAGATGGTATCACAGCCAATGGTTATAGGGAATTAGGTTATTAGTAATGCTTTGACCTAGTCTATAACCTTCTTAGGACCCTAACGCGAGTTTACTTGCGTTTAGTCATAAAACAATACCGTCACCTATCCTTAGGCGACGACCACAACAGGAACATAAATTTCAAAACCGCTTTGAAAACTAATCATCTGTTCTAGGATGATTGATTACAAGGTTTTGAACCCTCTATTGTAAGGTTTTGAACCCTCTGTTATATGGTTTTGAACCCTTTTGAATTTTCAAACTCTTGCCAAAGTTTTGAGTCTTAAATAATGTGAACACATGCAAACTGGAAGGGTGAATGCCTGTATTCTGGGTTTTCTGTCTAGGCAAGCACTTCGTATATATCTCATCAGACGCGAGACCAGTTGTGCTTACCTGGGAATTCTTGGGATGAGTGTTCACTTATAGGCGAGCATGTCTTCGCGATACATTATTTTTGACCTATTTACTTTGATTTATCATCTGGGTCGTTTGTTGCTTTGTAGTAACAAACAAATGACCACTATCCTTACTTTCATCAGATTTGTTTCATCTCATTCATTTCGTCTAAACCTCTCACTCGTTTCCTTTCATGTTTCCTCTTTTAGAATGCCTCCTCGACGCGAGAACCAGATAGCGACTGCCGAGCTGGCAGAAATCATTGCGCAGCAAATGGCTGCGAAATTCCCGAACCTCTTTGCTCAATGGAACCAAGCCAACAACAACAACAATGTTCCATGCAAATACAAGGATTTTAACCAGGCTAAACCACTCAAGTTTAGTGGTTCTGAAGGAGCGACTGGGCTTCTTCAATGGTTTGAGAGCATTGAGAATACTTTCCGCCACGTGCAGTGTCCTGACAATCGCAAGGTCGAGTTTTCTTCAAGTGTGTTTCAGAAGAGGGCTCTCACATGGTGGAACGGGGTTATGAGGGATCGTGGTGTAGAAGTTGCTCTAGCACAGACATGGGCTGAACTTAGGGCCCTTATGATGAGGGAATTTTGTCCTCGTCATGAGCAGCGAGCTTTGGAGAAGGAATTTGATGAGTTGAAGCAAGATAGTGGTGAGCACAGGGCGTATACTGATAGGTTTGAAGAGTTGAGTCTGCTCTGCCCGACAATGGTTACTCCACTCGACAAGGCTATCGAAAGGTACATCAACGACCTACCTGACTCGGTACAAGACATCCTTACTGGTAGTAGCCCTACAACACTCCGTCAGGCGATTGAGTTATCAGCGACATTGACTGAGTCGCAGATTCGCAAGGGTAAGTTACACAGAAAGGATGACAAGGGTAAGAAGCAGGGGTCTGACAAGGAGGATAGCAAGAAAGGTCAAAACAAGAAGGGCAAGGAAGGTGAGACGTCGAAGAAATCAAGAAAGCGCAAGGGTGCTCAGAACTTTGCTGTTACAGCACAGACTGCTCAGAACCCGCAGAACCCACCAGCTCAGCCACTTGCAAAGAAAGCATATGCCGGTACTGCACCTTATTGTGCACGCTGCAACGGTCATCACGCGGTACAACAAGCTTGCTGGCAATGCACGACGTGTGGTAAACTTGGGCATTTGGCCAAAGTTTGTCGTTTGGGACAAAATCAGGCTACTCAGGTTCAAGCTCGGGTTCAAGGGAATGCTGCGAGATTTCCACTGGGTTCATGTTTCAACTGCGGAGAGATTGGTCACTTCCGCCACAACTGCCCAAGACTGGTGAATGCAAATGCTAACGCAAACCCGAATGCGAACGTCAATGTGAATCCAGCACGCGGTCGAGTGTTTAACATCAACGAGGCACTCAATGATGAAGAAGTGAACAATTAGCATTTTGTATTTTCCTCTGGTTGTTATCTTGTAACATTTAAAGACAATGCGGTTGTTATATAAATAAAAATTTGTAGTTTTTATTTTTAACTAATGCAATTGTATGAATGTTTGATCCAACCTTATGATGTCAACACAAAGACAAAACTACTCGTGTGGTTCTGTCATTTTTATGATCACTTGTGATCTCCCTAAGAACCTCAAACACTTGTTTCTTTTAAATCTAAAGTATCTTATCATCTTGCACCGTTCTAGATGCAAGAATTATCAAAACAGCTTCAAGAGTTGTCTGATAAAGGATTCATCCGTCCGAACTTTTCACCTTGGAGAAACTCCTGTTCTCCTTGTGAAAAGAAAAATGGATCTTTTCGAATGCATATCGATTAACGTAAGCCTAGTAAGCTTACCATCAAGAATCGATATCCCCTACCTTAAATCAACGATTTCTCCGATCAACTGCATAGCGTTTCATGCTTTTCCAAGATCGATTTGCGTTCTGGGTATCATCAACTTCGTATTCTCGAAGAAAATATTCCCAAAACGGCTTTCTGCACGAAGTATGGCCATTACGAGTTTACAGTCATGCCTTTAGGGTTGACAAATGCTCCAGCCATCTATCTGGACTTAATAAATAGAGTCTGTAAGTCTTATTTGGATCAGTTCGTCATTGTTGATATTGATGACATCTTGATCTATTCATGTCCCGAGCCGATAACGATCAACACTTTCGTTGACATTGGAACCCTTAAAGAAGGAACAAACTTTTCGCTAAATCCTCCAAGAGGAAATTTTGGCTTAAAGAAGTTTAGTTTTTGGGTCATGTAGTCAATAAGCAGGGTATTCATGTGGATCCATTCAAATTGCTGCAATTAAGGATTTGATTCCTTGTATGCTTTAAATACCCGTGTCCAAAGATAACAAATTTAAAGGTCAATTTAAACAATAATACGAGTGTGCGATTATGTGATATGTGTTTATGTGTTCTCCTCTATGTTTTTGTGTGATCCGATTTTCAAATCCTCATAGAATCTTTCATATCTTAATATGAGGGATTCATAGTAGGATATTCAAGAGGTACTACCTTAAATCCTTAATGGGCTTCTACGTGATAGTTAAGACCCTTGGATTATATAGTACCACTCCATTAATCATGAGAGACCCTTTTAGTGGTCTAGTCAAAAGATTGATTCACAATCTGGTTAAAGAACGAAATCTAGTGATGTAGCTGGACAGACTCCTTGATAGTCTATTTAGATCATTTATTGATTTAATTAAAAGGACTCTATGGCGGTCTAGTCACACTCATCACAGGATTGTTCATCTGGTTTTACCCGACACATTATAAAATAGACTGTGTGAACTGTGCAAGGAATTGTCTAATTATGGACGCGTACATAATTATGAAATTTAGTGCACAGAAACCCAGTAGGATTTATTATGTGTAAGAACCGATAATGACAACAATAACAAAATGAGAACGATGTAATGGAGGTACGGTGGACGCACCAATGACACTTCATATACTTATATAAGTGTCCCTCTTACATTGGAAGCATAATGTTATTAAGGTTACTAGAAGTTTAGAACCCTAACCAATATTGTTCGATCTTTTCAACCTTATGTTTTAAACTCTCACAAGTTTCCTCTAAATAAATTTCGGGACGAAATTTCCTAAAGTAGGGGAGACTGTAACACCTGTGTCACTTCAACCATCAAACAAATACTCAACCAATGAAATATTGTATTTCATACTTTGGACTTGTATAAATA
Source organism: Helianthus tuberosus (assembly GCA_030545235.1). Classification (NCBI taxonomy): domain Eukaryota; kingdom Viridiplantae; phylum Streptophyta; class Magnoliopsida; order Asterales; family Asteraceae; genus Helianthus; species Helianthus tuberosus. Next base: position 38,768,761 of record CM060436.1, read on the forward strand.
TGTGTATCTTTAGCACATATCAACTCTTGTTCGATTTCAAGCTCTAAATCGCGTTCTGGAAGGTTATACGCGCACTGATGCGTAAATATAACCAGTTTAACGCAACAAACACTCCGGAATAGTGAAATAGGCTTAACATACCTTAAATAACCTTTACATAACTTAGATATAAGTTTTGGAAGGTTTGGTGTGGTGAAATCAAAGTTTATTCGCTTACAGGGACTGAATTTGACAAACTGCGAAAGTATGCCAATTTGAACTGTAACAGACATTCCGGAACATGACCATAAGTTAAACACACCTTAAATATCCTTTACATAGCTTAGAAATAGGCTTTAAGGGGTTCGGTGTGCTAAAATAAACTTTTGGGTCATTCAGGGACTAAAAGTGTCAAAAAGTGCACAAGTTTGCATTTTTACGCATAACTTACGTTCTGAATACATCCGGACATCCAAAAATTTATGTAAGCATGACTATATTATTCTTTAGAGTTTGGCTTGCCAAAAATCTATTCGTCGCGTCATTTGGATCGTTTTTCGTGCTTATGCGCATTCCGTCGTAATTAAGCGAACATCGCGACCGTATGGCTAAACGAACCGACATCCGAGATATTTTTGAGCACATTTTAAGTTCCCTATACTTTAACTTCATTTTAGAGCTTTGAAATGGGGTTAACGGGCCTTAAACGTGTCGAAAATGGGCTGAATGCATAACAGGGACCAAAAGTGTAAATCTGCCAAACAAGGGCCTAGCGCACCGCTACACTTATTAAGTAACGGTGCGCTAGCCTGGGGACAGACCAGATGCAGTGTATTTAACAGCCTGTTTGCAGCTGTTTGATCCACCACCACATGTTCTAAATTGCTTAGTCATCAGATAAGGATCATATTTAGCTTCCATAACCTTTCAACAAGTGTACGGATGTGATCGAATCACGGTTTCCATGAAACGATCTCAACGGTGGACCGAAAACTATATATACCCATACACCCCCATTGCATAACTTACAAGAATTCTGATTTGAGAAACTCTAAGTTGAAACCATTGTTTCATACCTGAGATTCTTGGATCGGGATTAGCATTCGGGGACCCTGGGTAAGTATTCCTTCGTTCTTTTATTGCTTTTCGAGTCTGAAAGTCAAACTTTGTTTGACTTTCTGCGTTGACCAGTTATGGTCAATGCGAAGTTCGTCTGAACTTCGCAACGTGAGTGTAATCACGTTGGTTATAGTCCCTTGGGACTATGCCCACTGATTACCACGTTGTCTAGAGTCGTAGGGTAGGCGATCTAATAAATCGCCTATACCTTTAAACTCGACCCATTTGGTCGATCATTAGGATCCGACCAAATACTTTAGGTGACCATAGTAGGTAGGGAATAACCTTCCGAGGTTATACCCTATGGTCACATCATTTGAGTAGTTGTATGATAGGTAGTTTATATGCCTTAGGTAAATTACCAGAATACCCTTTTCATGTATAATTGGTAATTAAGCATATGTAACCTAAACTTTTGTCACATAACTGATTATGTAACATGTTTAGGCATATAACACTTGTCATAGGACTAGTTAAGCGGTCCGAACGCGTTTCACGCGAACGACGCTTTAAAGTAGCATAAGCTACCTTAATGGGTCGCGATGGGTCGATAATACTTAGGTTAAGTTCCATTTAGTATGTAGGCTTTGTTAAACCATATCACATGAGTTCCTACACTCATTTGGTTTACGAACCCTCCTGCTACCCAGTCTTCCGATTTAGGTCCGGGTTAATTATGTAGTTACCTATATTAGGTACCGTTTGATTTCCGGGACTCCTCTAGCTTACTTGGTAGTTGTTCAAGACTCCTAAGCACTCTTAGGCGAGTACATTATTCCCCTCTTTTACTGTTTTCAACTGTTTTGGGGTGACTCATATGTGCTAAATGCTTTATCAATGATTTCAATAACAATTACAATGTGGTTTCAAGAACGATTACAATAATTTCAATAACAATTACAATGTGGTTTCAAGAACGATTTCAATGGTTCAAAAACTAATTACAAATTTCAAAAAAAGTGAACAAACTTGTTGGTTATAGTTACATAACCAAATGACATTCATTAGCAATGATCAAGCTGACCAGTATTAGGTTATGGTACCATAGGATCTGACAAATCCCGTTATTCTCTATACCCATGGTTATGTGTGGATATTTTGGGTAGCGACTGAATCTGTAATTATTAACTTACCCTTTGGTAAGGGTTTGTTAAGAACGAGAGCGAGTTGGAACGATGAACGCGTCAAGAAGGTTTGAATGTTATTAGAAAATCGACCATTAAGTAGTTTCACAATTAAAACAAGAACGATTTTAACAATTAAAACAAGAATGATTTTAATGATTAAAACAAGAACGAATGGGTAAACATTTGGACATGATTTACATTTGATCATGCATTTCCACGAAACATAGTATGGATTTAAACCAAGTTTTACTTCAATACTTTGTTTTGTGCGTTTCACCTATGGTTTAGTTGATGCATTTCACTAGCCATACATATCATTTTGGTTACACATTACATGGTTTACATTTGACACAAACACTTTTGACATTGGTTATACATTACATGATTTACATTAGACATGAACATTTTACATTGTTGGTTTGGTTTGAGTATGTGATTAAGTAATGATGCGTGTGTAATATGATACAAGCATGGTGGATACGCCGCTGGTACTTCCTATATATAAGTGTTTGTATGGTATTACATATCGTAGCGTTATTTGAATCATTTCAGTTTATGACATATAACATTTTATACAAATAACATACTTTTCACAAGACATTGATTTACAAACAACTTAACTTATACAAACTCATTTTACATGGTTATTCATTTAATCATGCATTATTCTTTTATTTATACATATCATCTGAACTTATTATTTTTCAAATGATTTACAAGACAAAGCAAATTACAAGGTTCATGACTAAACATTTTTCAAAAACAGAAGTCATAAATCTTATTTTCACAAAACCTATGTATCTCGCCAGCATTTCTTTGCTGACCTCGTTTTCACATATGTTTCAGGTATTGTTGAATGATATCGATTGATAAGATGCATGCTCACATACGACTGGACAAGGCCTTAGTGACTCAATAACAATGATAGACTATGTTTAAATTGTGTATTTAGATTTCCAGACGATGTAATAATTCAATGTTTAATAAAACGAAACACTTTTTGGTATCCATGGTTATGAAACATTAATTCTGTTGCAACGCGCCTCGATGTTTCCGCCACGTTTTGTTGTTCTACGTGGTCGGGGTGTGACAGAAACCCATGACTATACAAGTTTATGATTTATGGTATAATCGGGTCTTGGACATATCTGATGGAAAATTGAAGGTTGTGTTTTGGGCTGATGAGATCTCCAAGCTAAACTACAAGGCTTTTGGCGATGTGTTAGCGTTCGAAGCTACTTACCAGAAAAAGAAGTTAGTAGATATATTACACCTAATATATGGAACATGTTGTACATGTGTTACACATGTAGCTCTTTTGTTACAACCTTTTCTGTTACCTCAAAACAATTTGTAACATGTGTTACAGATCTGTCTTTTTTAATTTTCTGACAGTTGTACATGTGTTACACATGTAGCCCTTATGCTAAGAGGTTTTGGAAAAAAAAGATAAATTCATTGTTACTTCAAATCGATAGGCAATTCTAAGATGTGTTACACATGTTACAATTGTCCATTGTGTTGAAGTAACAATAAGCATTCTAAACAATAGGCAGTTGTAACATGTGTTACACAAGTAGCTCTTATGTTACAATCTTTCCTAACAAACGTAAGGCGTATTGCATGTGTTACACATCTAACTATTAAGATAAATGGTTGTAAAAAAATATATCTTTACTATTACTTCAAAACAATAAGCAATTGTAACATGTGTTACAGATCTGCATTTTTTACATTTCTGACACATGTACATGTGTTACACATGTGGTCCTTATGGCAGGGGGTTTAGGAAAAAAGATAAATTCATTGTTAATGATGGGGGATCCTAAGATGTGTTACACATGTTAGAATTGTCTATTGTTTTGAAGTAGCAATAGGCATTCTAACGTGTATTTGCATAATATTCGAAAAAAAAGATTCCTTCATTGTTACTTCAAAATAATAGGCGGTTGTAACATGTGTTAGTCATGTAGCTCTTATGTTACAATCTTTACTTACAAACGTAAGGCGTATTACATGTGTTACACATCTAACTATTAAGTAAGATAAATGGTTGTGAAAAAAGATATATTTACTGTTACTTCAAAACAATAAGCAATTGTAACATGTGTTACAGATCTGCATTTTTTAAATTTCTGACACATGTGCATGTGTTACACATGTAGGCCTTATGCTAGGGGGTTTGGTAAAAAAGATAAATTCATTGTTAACGATAGGGAATTCTAAGATGTGTTACACATATTAGAATTGTCTTTTGTTTTGAAGTAACAATAGGCATTCTAACAGGTATCTGCATAATGTTGCGAAAAAATATTCCTTCTTTGTTACTTCAAAACATTAGGTAGTTGTAACATGTGTTACACATCTTAAAATTGTCTATCTTTTTCAAATAACAACAGGCATTCTGACATGTATCTGCATAATGTTAAGAGTTGGAATAAGAATATGCATTTTATTTTGAGTTCTGACACCTGTTACATGTGTTACACCGACATGTAACATGATTTTATGCTAACCGCCCACCCCTTTTTTTTTCTTCCCAAAACATGATTTTTGTACCATTCACTGGTGTAGACAACCACATGCATTGTGTGACCTTTGGTGTTGGGTTGCTTTTAAATGAGACTGTTGAATCTTATAAATGGGTACTCCAAGCATTCCTGAAAGCACATGGGACTGAACCCCGGTTGATCTTAAGCGATCAGGACCCGTCGATGAAACATGCTATTCAACAAGTCTTTACAATCGCTGACAACAATCGCTAACCAGACACCAGATTTTTGGCACGTGTTATATATGTGTAACAATATTTTGGACTTTACACCTCGATACAGCAGCAAAACTGTTACGTGTGTAACACGCATTATCCAATACTTGTTTTTGTTTAGGTATGCTACTTTTTGCAAGTTAATTGGTGATTCTCAGTATGTTCTTTGTTACTTAGTTAAAGTATGTACGTTTCATGTGAAACATAAACAATATCATGCTCGTGTTTCAACATATATTTTGGTTGTAATTTGACAATGGCATGGTTGCCCTTAACTTATTTCACTAGATGTGTATGTTCTTGTATATGGTACCACTTTTACATGCTACGTTTACCAGCATTAAGTAAGTTTTAAAAAACTTTTGTTGTGCACTTAGATGGCGGTTTTTATGCTTAAGGACCTATTTTTGTTTTTTTTGAAAAGGGTGCACCCCCATAATCAATTTGGTAACAAATGAAACCCTCATGTATTACTTGTGTTAAACACTGCTTTTATGTGGTTACTTGGATTATATTACATGACAATGATTCCCATGTGTTGCATATACTTTTGTAACTTGTGTTACAAATCACATGTATAGCATGTTTGGATGTATACACGTACATATACCAAGTCTTTTTTATACACATATATACCAAGTGTGTTTCATACACATATGTAACATGCGTAAGCCTTGTGGTGCATATACTCATGTTACATCTATACGTATGTTATTACATAACATACGTATACATGTTACGCACTCTATACTTATGTAACATGTGTAGCTCCTAGAATGCTAGGATACGTATAGATGCATCTTGTTTACACACGTAAGTAACATGTGTTAATGACTATCACATGTTACAATTGAAATAACATGTTGACAAACCACATACACTTACATAACATGTATTAATGAGTGTCACATGTTACAATTGAAATAACATGTTAACATGTGTTCATTACACTTATGTAACATGTTTCAATGAGTATCACATGTTCCAATGGAAATAACATGTTAAGATTCGTATATATGTGCCTTGTTTTTATTTACTACATCGTATGTAACACATGTTACTTACATGTTCAACCATGTGCTGCATATACTTACGTAAGATGTGTAACACATGTTACAATTGCTTATTGTTTTGAAGTAACAGTAAAGCTATGTACCTTGTTTTCTACTTCATCTTGTGTAACACACGTTACACTTGTTAATGAGTATCACATGTTACAATTGAAACAATATGTTGACCACTCAATGCTCGTCTACTACTTGCTTACAATTGGTAATGAATAAAACATGTTAACTAGTAACACATGTTTAACATTGTGTTGGCCAATTTGATAACTGATAACTGGTAACCAAATACATTTCCCACCATAACTGTTTAACATCCAGACACTAACATATGACAAGACCAGAATGGTCATATTGTATTTTGGGTTATGGCTATAATTTAAAATAAAGAAAATTCGTGGTGACTAGGATAGTTACTAAAACCACCACACATATATCACCTGCCAGTTGACTTCTTATAAAAAAAGTTGTGGTACCCAAGATAGCTATAAAAACCACCATAGATGTTTACCACAAAAACCATAGAAAAGGCCACACTACCCCAGTCAGTGCGCCCCCTAAATGAGGCGGCTTCTATCTTGCCTTTCAAAGTGTTAGAGGGCGACAACAGAATATGAGTGGCATACTTCATCCGCAACTTTCTCACCTCCTTCATTTTCCTGCTCCCATTTGTACTAAACCCGGCTTCAAATGGTTCATGCACCCCCTGAACTTTTCCATGTGCCTCATTAAGAAGATATTGCAGTCAGTACCGTTCCCACTAGTAGCCCAATCAAGCTTCTTCCTCTTGATTTCCAAACCCTTGATCACCGAACTCCTTGGATGGTTTACCTCCTCCAGGTAACTTACAAACGTCTCCTTCTAGTAACATAGAACAAAGATCACACTGAGATGGTATACCATGCTACACACAATCTGATGAATATTGGCATTTTATTGTGTACATACATATTTGTACGGTACTGACTTGTTGATGTAAACATCACTATCCTGTGAAGATGAAGTAACACATATTAGCATGCCTATTGTTACTTCAAAACAATAGATAATTTTAACATGTGTAACACATCTTAGAATTTGCCTATTATTTTGAAGTAACAATGAATATATCTAATTTCCCAAACCCCTTGGCATAAGGGCTACATGTGTAACACATGTACATGTGTCAGAAATTTAAAAAATCCAGATCTGTAACACATGTTACAATTGCTTATTCTTTTGAAGTAACAGTAAATATATCTTTGTTCACAAGCATTTATCTTAATGGCTACATGTGTAACACATGTTACAAGTGCCTATTTTTTGAAGTAACAATGAAGGAATCTTTTTGACAATTCTATTGTTACTTCAAAACTATTGACAATAAGCAATTGTAACACATATAACACATGTTACAATTACTTATTGTTTTGAAGCAACAGTGAAGATATCTTTGTTCACAAACATTTATCTTAATGGCTACATGTGTAACACATGTTACAAGTGCCTATTTTTTTGAAGTAACAATGAAGGAATCTTTTTGACAATTCTATTGTTACTTCAAAACTATTGACAATAAGCAATTGTAACACATGTAACACATGTTACTATTGCTTATTGTTTTGAAGTAACAGTAAAGATATTTTTGTTCACAAGCATTTATCTTAATGGCTACATGTGTAACACATGTTACAAGTGCCTATTTTTTGAAGTAACAATGAAGGAATCTTTTTGACAATTCTATTGTTACTTCAAAACAATAGACAATAAGCAATTGTAAGAAATGTAACACATGTTACAATTGCTTATTGTTTTGAAGTAACAGTAAAGATATCTTTGTTCACAAGCATTTTTATTCTTTGTTCACAAGCATTTATCTTAATGGCTACATGTGTAACACATGTTACATAATGTTAGCACAACCTCCAGTGTAACACAAGTTACAAACATGTGTTGCATATGTGCAGCCGCTCTTTATGTCCACAAAAGGGCTGGTGTAACTATAAGTAACATGTGTAGCATTGTTACAACATATGTACCTGCTAATTATGCCAGCAAAAAACACAACTTTTTATATGTAAAATAAACGAGATCATCAACTATTAAATTTTGTACTTTCTAAAGGTAATGAAAATGTGATATTCGAGTGAAGTTTATACAAGACAACTAACCACACATCTAAAACAACATTTCAACATTTAAAAAGATATACATTTATAATCAAACAACAATCGAGAATATAAAAACTCAACATGATTTTAACACAAAAACAAAAACCTGCAAACTACATAAACATTTACCCATTACTAGCACACAAAAAATATTAACAACCATTTTTACAAAAAAAAAAAAAATCAAGTCTGAAATGATTTTTCAAAATAAGACACTCAAGAGATTGTTGTTCTTGGTGTTCAGATGAACACGGTGAAGAGTGTTGTTTCTCTCTCTAAAACAACAACTTTCTCTCTCTAAAACACTTACCGGATCTAGAGCCTTCTGATGAACACGATGAAGATTGTTGTTTCTCTCTCTAAAACAATAACTTTCTCTCTCTATAAAACTTCATCTTGTCGTCGTTCAAACAAATGAAGAGATCGAATGGGGGTGATGATGGTTTGATATTTAGAATTTTGAATCTTGAACACAAAGAATTAAAGATATGAGATTAATGAATCTTGAAGAGAGAGAATTAGAGATATGGATTAAAGATGGTTTGATGGTGACAAGTTGAATAAGAAGAGAGAGAATGAGACATGAGGTAATGATGGTTATAATATTATAATGAGTAAAATGCACGGATAGTCCCTGTGGTTTTGCAAAGTTTCAGCTATAGTCCCCATATTTTGGAAATTACACTCATAGTCCCTGTGGTTTGACAGTTTGTTACGCGGATAGTCCCTGGAGTGGATGGGGGTTAGTTTTCTCAGTTAAGTATATATGAATTGACTAAAATACCCTTATTATAAAACCTAATAATAATAAACTTAAAAATATATTTAATCATTTAATTATTAAAGTGGGTCCCACTTTTTTTATAACTTAACTCTGAACCTTACCTCCACGCACTCCCCATGATCTCCGGCAAACCTGCACATTTTACGGCGAGTTATTCCGGTTAAAAACCACATCATACAAGCATGCCATGGTAATTTACGGATTTATTCCATTTCCTTTAAATTGATAATACGTTCGTAGCTCAAGTTACCAATCATGACTTAAATTGATAAAAGTAAATAAACATGTTGGGGGTACAAGCAACAAGACGCCATTGACACAGTGTACTACAAATTACAAATCATAGAAGGAAGGTAAGGAAATAATAATCCAGATCTTAGCATTAACAGGTTTCATGATTCGTAGCTCGATCCGATCATTAATCGTAACACATTTGACCAAATTAGCCGCATTCGCTGCAACAAATTCGTCCAATCCACCGACACCGTCGTCTTGAACACCGTCATCCAATCCACTGACATGACGAACTAACTGATGATGATGGTAGACAGCGGACCTCTTATGTAGGGTCCAATTTTGTAGTACATGGTGCAAGCTCTGTAGTTTTAGATGCAACCATCCAAACATATAACATTAGGGAACAAAACCCATTCCCTAATCCTAGCTTTCAAAAGATGAATCTAAACAGATGAATTAACAAATGTAAAATTCTCATGTATACAACCCATTACCCTTCAATTTATTAATTTACTTCCCCCTGTTTACACGAAAAGGGGTACAAACAACAAGAAACCCAAATCCCTCTACATACGAAACCACATATGCCCTTCTAAAAAACCATGCAATTTTGTAGAATGATAAGAAGAGCGACGAAACAGATGGTAATGGTAGAGCTTGCTGGAATCCGGGTCGGACAACGGTTGTGGTGCCCTGTTGTTTATTTTATTTTATATTAAGGGTATTATAGTCATTTCACACCAACTTAACTGAGAAAACTAACCCCCATCCACTCCAGGGACTATCCGCGTAACAAACTGTCAAACCACAGGGACTATGAGTGTAATTTCCAAAATCTGGGGACTATAGCTGAAACTTTGCAAAACCACAGGGACTATCCGTGCATTTTACTCTATTATAATATATAATTTGTACCTGGTATATGTTGTTTTACCCAAATGTCCCTCTCAACCCAAAGAAAGTAATTAATTTAAATCAATAAAGCTAAAAAAGCATGAACCCTTGGATGATCTAGATCAATGGTTATAAATAGGGTTTCTTAGGTTTTCCTAACATAAATAAGTTTTCTATAGATCTTTTCCCTATATATATATATATATATATATATATATATATAGGTAAAGAGTACTGTACAAATCTCCTTATCGTACATTACGTACGCTACAATCTCAGCCGCCCGATCATCTTCCCGCATTGAATTCGCATGTTTTTTTGTACCACATGCGAAATTGTTACAAAAAAACAACATGCTATTTCATCAAAATTAACACATGCGAAATTGGTACAAAAAACATGCGAATTCATCAAAAATTATCACATGCGAAATTGTTATAAAAAAAAACAACATGTTATTTCATCAAAATTATCACATGCGAAATTGGTACAAAAAAACAACATGCAAATTCATAAAAAATTATCACATGCGAAATTGTTATAAAAAAAACAACATGCGATTTTAAAATGTGGAAGATGATCTGACGGCTGAGATTGTAGCGTACGTAATGTACGATAAGGGCATTTGTATGATAACCGGCCTCTATATATATATATATATATATATATATATATATATATATATATATATATATATATATATATAGGTAAGGTTCATGCGAGAACCACCCTTATTGCGAGAACCGCAAGAACCAATGTGAACACAACCTAAAATAGCTAAAAAAACCCTAACCCCCCCCCCCCCCCCAAAACCTAACCCCCCCCCCCCCCCAAGCTAAAATGCTAAAAACTAAACCCAAAAAAAACCTTAAAAAATCTAAAAAAATTAAAAAAAATCTAAATTTTTTTTAATATTTTTTATGTTAAAATCGCTACTTTTAGTAGCCAAAATTTTTTTTTTTGGATTCGTAAAGTAGCGATTTTTTTATAAAAAATCTTAAAAAAAAATTTTGTGTGATTTTTAGCTATTTTTAGGCATTTTTGGTTGTGTTCACATTGGTTTTCGTGGTTCTCGCACTAAGAGGTGATTCCTAACGGATCTTTGTCCTATATATATATATATATATATAATAGTGAAGTTCAATTTTGAATATGTAACTAAGTCAAAATTTTGACAATATGTGTTCTTAATGGATTTTGGCCAAAACTTACCAAGAGTATAAAACTATGTTACAACCATAATTAATTTATGAAAATCAGTTATAAACATCATTGAAATTGACTCTAATCAATATTAGAAAAAGGTTGAATGATGAGTGATACTTCCACAAATGGGTGTAGGATTTCAAGATGCAAATGGGAAGTTAGAACAAACTCGAGATTGCGAAATTTTAAACTAAACGGGTCGGGTCAAATGCAAATGGATTTTGCACTCATTCAAGATTCATATATGTATTCAAGATTGAGCATTTGAGCACATATCTAACAGCTGAATTCTCTCATATGACAAATATCATAAATTTCATATTATTGAACACATTAGCACAATAAATCAAATAACCTGTAGTATCCCCAAATTTTTAACACTTAGCTTCATCAAAGCCTTAATTTCATGCTTCCTAACCATTTCTCTATATTCATGTTGTTTTAAAATTTATAAGCATGTAAAACTTTTGGAATCCATGCATCTGTAGATGTGGGATCGGTAAAAATTTAAATAATGAGCCGATATGGAATCAGAACAAGTTCAAAAACAATGAAAAACTTATGATAAAATTACGAAACTTGAGACCTAAATACCCCTCGTACATATAACTAAGATTTACTTAAGACAAAAGAGAAATCTGAACAAACATTAATTTGAGTTAGGAGGTGTGGAGTGCAAGTTTATTGAAGAATATTCTAATTTCAAACGCCAAAGAACCCCAAGAGTTCCAAGGGAGGAGCACCCTCTTTGTGGGGTCTAAGGGGCGGATCTACAAAGTTGAGAGAAAGTTGCATGGGAATTGAGCGTTAGTAGGAAATGTACTAAGTGGCAACTCGAACAATCATCGGCGACTTGGTTATTGTTGACTTATCCAATCATAAACAATAACTAAGTTATTGTTAGTTACTATCAATAATAATCTAATTAACTATCAATTGTTTTAAATCATTAACAACACACTCATTTATTGAACATTGTTTTGTTTCAATTCAACTAATTCATAGGGATGGTTCCCCAACTATAAAAGAGAAATTTTGATATATTATTGGTACACCTTTTCACTATAGAAAACACATACTTTGTCTTATTTTCTTTCTAAATTATTCGATTAATATTTTGAGAGTACCATCAAAAGTCAATAATCATACAAGATTCGATGAAACTTACATATACACATGACATGTGTGTGATATATGTAATTGTTTCATATCCTACATAAAACACATGTATATAATATTTATTACATATAAGTATAAATTATTAGATGATGGTTGGTTTGGTTGTGTGGTTTTTTTTATTTCCACATATTTATATTATCATTAACCGAACGAAAAATATTTATCAATTTATGAAATCCTAGCTATAAACTTAATAACTATGGTATCAATTTATGAAATCCTAACTATAAACTTGTAATTATAGAATTGTAGATGATTAGATGGGTCCTCAACCTATTCATTTACTTGCACCTTTTGAAATTCATGAGGTAGAATACCACGTAAATTAGTTTGGTCTCTACTTTTAGAAGATGTGATAGAGTCCCACCCTTGATTATATTTCTTTTCTAGTTGCTTCATAATGGACCATATATGTGCCTGTTTTGATAATTTCACTTTTGATAAAATCATGTTTCATCCACGCCGAGACTGGCCGTTTATGATTTTACCATTACACGTCAGGATTCCTATTGACTTTAGATATCAAATACTCAAGTGTACTTATAACATTTATATAGTTTAGTAATTTTAAGTTTATAACAACTTTAACATACTATTTATTATGGCTTTTAGATCATAAACTTATAAGTTAATATATAGGGTTTCATTCCGGGTAAATAGACTTGGGTTTCTTTTCTAGTAAACATTTTTAAATAATCTCATATTTGTTCTATACCCAGCTAATAAGTTGGTTTCTTTTACCATCCTTATTTACTAATTCTTCTAGTTATTATTATTATTATTTTGTTGTTATAAATCACATGTATTCATAATTTCGTGTAGTAATTTTCTTTTAAAGTTATATACCTAACAAGTATTTATTAAGTTTTTTTTGTTACATATTTTGTAATTAAAAAGTATAGAAGCAAAGCTTCTTCGGAGAAGAGCCAAGTTCTAATCTTGGATAAGGTGTAATTTAGGGATGGAAAATTAGTTGTTAGTATTTAAAAAAGTATAGCATATCAAATCTATACTATATAATAAAAGAAACCAACTTTGGGACACGTGTCACTCATTGAAGGCGTCTACATTTTAATTTCCTGCATTTTCATACTTATCTTTTATCAATTAATTAAATAATAAATAATCAATTAATATTAAATCTTATCTTACTTTGAATGTCAGATAGAATCATTCTATTTAATCTAATAATATATTATCTTCAAATTTAAATTATAAATTAAAGATTTTTTAAATAATTTAAATTATAAATTAAAGATTTTTTAAATAATAGCACAAAACAATAATCTTAAACTTAAAAAAACAATAATACGCTCATATAAAAAATTTAAAGTACAAACAAAATATACAAAATAACTATTAGACATTAGATCAAACTTTAAAAAACACTAATTAGGAAGAGAAGCTTATAATATAATTCTGTTTTTGATTTTTCAAATTAGGGTTCTAATCAATTCGAATTAAACTTAACCAAGTTTATGACTTGATTCAAATTAAATCGAACAAAATTTATGTTTTTTATAAACGAATCCAATAGCATATTATTTACTATACAAAATTACATTTATTTAACCCGTGTAATACATAGTGTTTTTAAAGATATACTCCACTTTTTTTTTTTATTTAGTATATATTCGCCCCGCTTGCGGTATGCGCATATAATGTATATTATACAAAATAACTATTAGACATTAGATCAAACTTTAAAAAACACTAATTAGGAAGAGAAACTTATAATATAATTCTGTTTTTGATTTTTCAAATTAGGGTTCTAATCAATTCGAATTAAACTTAACCAAGTTTATGACTTGATTCGAATTAAATCGAACCAAATTTATGTTTTTTATAAACGAATCCAATAGTATTTACTATACAAAATTACATTTATTTAACCCGTGTAATACATGGTGTTTTCAAAGATATACTCCATTTTTTTTATTATTTAGTATATATTCGCCCCGCTTGCGGTATGCGCATATAATGTATATATGTGTGGACGCTCGGAGGGCAAAAGTGAAATTGCACTAATTTTAACATTATTTTACTAAGTTCGTGAAAATAACGTTAAAAGCGGAGGACCGTTAATCATGCATCATCATCATGTGGTGGCGTTGATAGTAGAAAGACAAAAGGGAACATGCACTAATCGGTCTTTGTCCCGATTGTTGAGTGTTGTGTGGCTTATATCCAAGGCTTGATGCAAAACTACTATCGAGCCGGGGCTCTCACTGAAAGCAGTCTCTCTGTTCCTACGGGGTAGAGGTAAGGCTGTCTACATCTTACCCTCCTCAGACCTTACCTTAGCTTTGCTATTGGTGTGCTTTACTGAGTATGATGATGATGATAATGATTTAGTATATATAATTGGATTTATTGAACATGTATAATACACGGGGTTTATAAAGATATAACTTTTTTTATTATTTAGTTTATAAAATTACATTTATCCAACCCGTGTAATATACAAGGTTACAAAATTACATTTATTTAACACGTGTACTACACAGTGTTTTTAAAAAATATAACTTTTTTTTATTATGTAGTATATATAATTAGATTTATTCAACTCATACAATACACTGGTTTTTATTATTTGGTATATAATTACATTTATTCAGTGCAATACATGGGGTTCTTAGAGATATAATTTTTTATTATTTAATATATAACATTACATTTGTTTAACCCGTGTAATAAACGGGATTTTTAAAGAATAATTGTTTTAGTTTGGTATATAAAATTACATTTATTCAACCCGTGTAATACACGGGGTTTTAACCTAGTATAAGTTATATAACTAAAAGGTATTATATTGTTAGGATAATAATATTAAACTAGAAATTGTAGAAAAGATAAACATTTAAATACAGCTAGAGGAAGGATAAAAGATAAATGGTTTTCTTTCTGAGAAGTGCAGGAAACATTTTCAACTATTTGATCACTAATTCCATTTTAAAATAATTAATTACTAATCAATCAATGGTAATAATTAAAGAGTAAATTACAAGTTTTGTCCTTTATGTTTGTCCCAAATTTCAGGCGCTGTCCTTTACCTTTAAAATTGATGAGTTTTGTCCTTAATGTTTGCAAATCGTGCACGTTATGTCCTTTAGGGCAAACCCAGTTAATTTTTTTTGTTAAATCTGGTCACTCAGGGGTATTTTAGTCTTTTTACATTGTTTACTTAGTATTATTAAGAAATAAAACAAAAAATTTTAGTTTTATTATTATTATTATAAGTATATATATATATATATACACCACAACCCTTCACCGCCATCTCCACCACCCTCCACCGTCACCGTCACCATCACCACCACCTTCCACCGTCACCACCACCCTCCACCAAACACCCTTGTCAAAACCCCTCCAATCCTCTGCCTTCTCTCTCTCACCTGCCGCCACCTCCCACCACCTCCATCAACACACCACCACGACAACCACGTTCACCGACCGCCACAACTACTTTATCTCTACCACACTACCACCACCGTCTCCACCATCACCATCCCCACTGAAACCCTAACCCCAACCTGCAACAAACACTATTAAACCCACCACCCCCATTGAAAATGCCCACCCTAAAAAATCAGCTAATAAACCATGAAACATCACTGGAATTCAGCCTAAAGCATACGAACAACTAGTAAAAAAAAGTTAAACTAAATTAAATAAACTTTAAGTCTTTATTAGAAAAAAATGTATGAACAACAACTAACCCTGTTTAATTTTTAATAACCGTCTTCAGAAACAACTAAAAGCACGCTAAAATAATATTATTATCCCCAAATTAATCTATCAAAACGCATAATTCCAATATCACAAAGGCTAACTAAATGCAAATTTCATATACAAAACTAGAAACAGTATAAACATCAGTTACAAAAAGAGGGTTACAATAATGGTGGGTATGAGATGAAACGACGTCGGGGAAGAGGGTAACGAGTGAAAAGAGCGATGGAACGCCAGCGGTGGCCGGAAAGGACGACGGATTTGGCCGCAGACCTGTACATTTTTGCTTTGGGTGTCGTGTAATTTAGTGATTTGGGAGTGAAATGGGGTTTGTTCCCGCCATTAAACGAGGAAACCCTAACCCCAAGAACCTACAAACGACGGAGAAGACGGAGCGATTTACCCTGTACCAAACCCACCACCACCGCCGTGCCTTCACCACCGCACCTAACCCACCACCACCGCCGTGCCTTCACTACCGCCGTGCCTTCACCGCCATGCCTTCACCATCTCAACTACCGCACCTAACCCACCACCACCGCCGTGCCTTCACCACCACCGTACCTTCACCGACGTGCCTCACCATCTCAACTACCTGCATCTGTTTGAGAGAGAGAGAAGTGATGAGTTATTTAATAATGTTTTGTTTATATAATGTTTTGTTTTTAAGTTGTACAAAATGACCCTTTAATAAAAGTTATTTACAAACTAGCCCCTGGAAAGCTCAAATGACAAGAATGCCCTCATGTGCCTTGCACATGATCAGATTTAACAAAAAAAATTAACTGGGTTTGCCCTAAAGGACATAACTTGCACGATTTGCATACATTAAGGACAAAACTCATCAATTTTAAAGGTAAAGGACAGCGCCTGAAATTTGGGACAAACATAAAGGACAAAACTTGTAATTTACTCATAATTAAATTATTGCCTTTATTGCAAGTTAAATCTTGTTCTATCAATTTTGTTTTAAATCTCGTTTCAAAAAAATTGTATTAACTTTTTAAAACTATATCATTTTTGAAAAATATAATATAGTAAAGAATTTTATTATCTTTAATTTGAGTATAATATTGTTGGGTGCAGATACAATAGGAAGTTTATTTGGCTAGGAAGGCTAGGAAGTGATCTTGATCATCCATTTAATTAATCAAGGGCTAAGATTAAATGAATGAAATTGAAGAAAAAAAAAGAGGCGCGTGAGTTTGTTAGGGGCATTCTAGTCAATCCAGCACAATAGTTTCCCTCTCCTCCAATCCCCCCCCCCCCCATTTTTTAAACGTTAATAACTTTTTCATACGACATTATTTTTTATAAAAATTGCACCAAAAAAACCAGCGTTTTTGTATCTTTAAAACGAGTATACTATTGCTATATTTTCGAAATTTTTTTTGAAAACCCAGTTGCGTAAAACGCAATGGAGAAAACCCAGTTGCGTAAAATGCAATGAAAAAAAACATAAAAAATGACTTTTTCTAAAACGCAACGCACCAAAAACACAAAGAAATGTCTTATTTCAAAAACGCAATGACCAGAAA
Source organism: Helianthus tuberosus (assembly GCA_030545235.1). Lineage (NCBI taxonomy): Eukaryota > Viridiplantae > Streptophyta > Magnoliopsida > Asterales > Asteraceae > Helianthus > Helianthus tuberosus. The sequence continues at coordinate 38,786,537 of CM060436.1, forward strand.
ACACAAATAAATGTCTTATTTCTAAAACGCAATAGCCTAAAAACAAAAAAGAAAGTGTATTTTATAAAACGCAATGGACTGAATGTGTTTTACCTAAAACGCAATGCACCCAAAACACTTAAAAATGTCTTATTTCTAAAACGCAATGCACCCAGAACACTTAAAAATGTCTTATTTCTAAAACGCAATTGCCAGAAAACACTTAAAAATGTCTTATTTCTAAAACGCAATGCCTAGAAAACACATAAAATGTCTTATTTCTAAAACGCAATAGCCTAAAAACACAAAAGAAACTGTTCTCTCTAAAACGCAATGAACTGAATACACGTAAAAATGTGTTTACCTAAAACGCAATGAGTAAAAACACTTCAAAAATGTTTTATTTCTAAAACGCAAGGACCAAAAACTGTTGTTCACAGAACCAGAAACTGTCTAAAACGCAATGACCAGAAACTGTTGTTCATAGAACCAGAAACTGTCTGAAACGCAATGACCAGAAACTGTTGTTCACAGAACCAGAATCTAACTAAAACGCAATGACCAGAACCTGTTGTTTACAGAACCAGAAACACTGTCTACGAATGCAGTTTTCCAGAGGCAATTTACAGAGCTCTGCCCCTTGGACCCCGCCAGGGGCGCTGCCCCCGGACCCCCGCCCAGATCGTAAAACACAATGACTACATCAAAAACTCAGATTGTAAAAATGAAATTAAAGAATTTCTTACATGGATCGAAATGATTTCTTCAACAATTGACGAAGTTTGAATGATTGAAACACTTATCAGCGCTCGAATCGAACGAATCGAGTGATTATCTCCAAAATCACCGGAAAAAAACGAGATTTTTTATGAAATTAAACTGGGTTTTCTTCAAAAAAGCTGAAGAACACGTTGATCGGGTGTTTGAATCATTGATTTGTGATGAAAATCGCACTATAATGTAGTAATTATTGAGATAGAAAGTGAAGAAATGGTTGAAGATGGTGGGTTTTGAAAATGGTGGGTTTTGAAGTTACTGGGTTTTGAAAAGGAGGAAGAAAAGGTTGGATTGACTAAAATACTTTTTTTCTTTATTTTAAATGTTGCCACATGTCCTAATCCTATTGCTTCCTACACTTCCTAGCCAAAATAAACTTCCTATTTGATCTTTTCCCTATATTTTTATATGAGTGAGTTAATTACTTTTTCAGTCCTTGAGGTTTGCAAAAAATAACGGTTTCAGTCCATTAGTTTAAAAATTGCCATTTCAGTCCATTAGTTTCATTTTCATAACCATTTCAGTCCACTAACTTAACTCCATCCATTTATTTTGTTAACTTTGGGGTGAAATTACCAAATTACCCCTGCTAACTTAACAAATTGTAATAAAAATCATAAAAATTCAAAAAAAATCAAAAAATTAAAAAAATTCCAAAAAATCTAAAAATCAAAAAATCAAAAAAATTCAAAGAAATTGAAAAAAAATATAAAAATAATAAAAATAATAAAAAAATTCTAAAAAATCTAAAAATAAAAAAATTCCAAAAAATTCAAAAAAATTCCAAAAAATTCAAAAAAATCTAAAAATCAAATTTTTTTTTTTAAAATGATAAAAATTCTAAAAAATTCAAAAAAATCCAAAATGTTTCGAACCCGAACCGTTTCGACCCGTACCGTTTCGACGCGAACCGTTTCGACCCGTGCCGTTTCGACCCGTGCCGTTTCGACGCGAACCGTTTCGACGCGAACCGTTTCGACCCGTTCCGTTTCGAGCCGAACCGTTTCGACCCGTACCGTTTCGACCCGTCCGTTTCGAGCCGAACCGTTTCGACCCGTTCCGTTTCGGCCCGTTCCGTTTTGACCCGTTCCGTTTCGACCCGTTACGTTTCGACGCGAACCGTTTCGACGCGAACCGTTTCGACCCGTGCCGTTTCGACCCGTGCCGTTTCGACCCGTGCCGTTTCGACCCGAGCCGTTTCGACCCGTGCCGTTTCGACCCGTGCCGTTTCGACCCGTGCCGTTTCGACCCGTGCCGTTTCGACGCGAACCGTTTCGACCCGAACCGTTTCGACCCGAACCGTTTCGACGCGAACCGTTTCGACCCGTACCGTTTCGACGCGAACCGTTTCGAGCCGAACCGTACGGGTCGCATCGAAACGGTACGGGTCGAAACGGTTTGCGTCGAAACGGTTCGCGTCGAAACGGTTCGGCTCGAAACGGTACGGGTCGAAACGGTTCGCGTCGAAACGGTTCGCGTCGAAACGGTTCGGCTCGAAACGGTACGGGTCGAAACGGTTCGCGTCGAAACGGTTCGCGTCGAAACGGTTCGGCTCGAAACGGAACGGGTCGAAACGGAACGGGTCGAAACGGTTCGGCTCGAAACGGTTCGGCTCGAAACAGAACGGGTCGAAACGGTTCGCGTCGAAACGGCACGGGTCGAAACGGCACGGGTCGAAACGGGTCGGCTCGAAACGGTACGGGTCGAAACGGTTCGCGTCGAAACGGTACGGGTCGAAACGGTTCAGCTCGAAACGGTACGGGTCGAAACGGTTCGGCTCGAAACGGTACGGGTCGAAACGGTTCGCGTCGAATTTTTGATTTTTTAGAATTTTTTAATTATTTTTTTATTTTTATATTTTTTTTTCAATTTCTTTGAATTTTTTTGATTTTTTGAATTTTTTAAATTTTTTTTTATTTTTAGATTTTTTGGAATTTTTTTAATTTTTTTGAAATTTTTTGAATTTTTATTACAATTTGTTAAGTTAGCAGGGGTAATTTGGTAATTTCACCCCAAAGTTAACAAAATAAATGGATGGAGTTAAGTTAGTGGACTGAAATGGTTATGAAAATGAAACTAATGGACTGAAATGGCAATTTTTAAACTAATGGACTGAAACCGTTATTTTTTGCAAACCTCAGGGACTGAAAAAGTAATTAACTCTTTTTATATTTTTAAGACAGTATATAACCTGATATGTATTTATATAATCTGCCATTATGTGATTATACGTTATTGTATAACCTCGAACGTGATTATATAACCTTAGTACGTAATTATATATCCCTCACCTAAATTATACATGTATTTTGATGACATCGTAAATTTTTGGGGAAAGAAAACCCTTTGTATAATAACGACCCTCTTTAAAAATATGTTGGATGGCATTTGATTCACTCCTCTATTGCAGTTATGACTTTGTTAAGTTTTTTTTTTTAATTATTGTATACAATAACAAAATCAATCGTATTAATTGAAAACGGAAAAAACAAACACTAGTACGGACAACGTGTAACACCTCAAAAACGGGTTTGGTAATTAAACCACGTTAATATTAAAGAACGGGTAAAATATCATTAGTGGTAAAAGCTAACCCGATGAGCATAAGGATTTAATTAAATAAATCTAATCCTAAATAAAAGATAAATGAATGCGTTTTTAGAATAAAATTTATAAAAGGACCGAGGCTATCGGTACAAGATCTAAGTCGGGATGTAACACCCCGACCTTGATATAGTAAATTATTATGTTCATTTGATAAGTGACATGATATATACAACTATAAATATTGGGGAATTGACATGTAATAATCCCAACTAGACCTTATTGGCCATTAATAATCCCACCTCAGAATATTCCCCCCACCAGTCCCACCTTTCACCTATTTTTCCTACAATGGTCCCCCGTTAAAAAAAACTTAACGGAGTTAAATTTTTTTTCCAAATTACAAACAGATTTTTTAGGGCTTTTGATCAGAACGATGATACGAGTCCATTGATGCAAAACTTACTTCGAAATGGTGCTCCAAGTGACTTGATTTTGGTTAATTGGAAATTTAAACACCCGAATTGAAGCGCCGTTTTCATCGTTTGGAGCACCGCTTCGAGACAAGTTTTATATCAATGGACTCGTATCGTTGTTCTAATCAAAAGCCCTAAAAAATATGTTGGTAATTTGGAAAAAAGCTTAACTCCGTTAAGTTTTTTTAACGGGGGACCATTGTAGGAAAAATAGGTGAAAGGTGGGACTGGTGGGGGGAATATTTTGAGGTGGGATTATTAATGGCCAATAAGGTATATGTGGGATTATTACAGGCCAATTTTCCACAAATATTTAACTTAGTTAGTATACTTGTTGTTTTAAAAAGACAAAGGTTTGTGACTTGAAATTAGATAATAAAACCCCAAACTTGAGGGGCTAAAAGGGGAAAACTGAAAATTTGGGTTAATAAAGGGAAAATAAAACACAACACACACACAGTGTGTGTGCGTGTGTGTGTCGATCACCAAGAGGAGCAAACAAGGGCAAACCCTTATTCATCTAAGATCATCAAATTGAAGGAGAATTCGGGTCTCAAATTTCATGCATGAACATGAATTATCAATCACATAGACTAGGGGATCATAAAGTATGTTTAAAAACTTAGGTTGGTGAAAGTCATAACTTGAGACAAGTAGAATACTTGCAATTAGATTGTTGGATTATGATCCAAAGATGAAATTGAGTGTATATGTATGCTTAATTTCGTTAGACATAATGAAATTATGAAATATTTGATGTAAGATTTCTTGTAAGTGATTAACAAGTAGATTATGAAGTGGGTTTTGATAATATAATTAAGTTGATGATATACTTATGTTTATAATCATTATGAATGATAGTAATAGGAAGATAGTTAAACAATCTATGAGTTTGAGTACATGTCAATACTTTCCATGAAATGGGTTTTGTATGATATAATGAAATTGATGTTATATTCATATTAAAAGATGTTTGAAATCATCATGTATATATGATGTTTAAAGTCTTTGGCTAAGTTTGATGTTTGGGTAAATTCTATACATATGATGCAATGGGTTGTTTCATAGTGATGAAACAATCCCAAGTTCTTGTATAATGATTGATAGACTAGCATACAATGATTGAAACTATGTTAACTTGATGTTAAAAATTACATGAACTTGGTTGAGGAATGTAGTTAAAATAGTGACCTAAAAATAACACATAACGGGTATTTGATAAAATGCCTAAATGAGCTTGTTGAACTTATTAGTGCATTTGCATATGTTAATAGGCAGTTGACTTTTAAAAGTCAAACTGGCCTATAATAGGATCAAATGGTAATTTTAATATAAATTCCGTAAGGTGAGATAGTCGTGATAATAGATGACTAATCTAACCATCTTGCGAATGATGAATGGTAGTTTAACGCTTGACAAGCTAGGTGGAAGCTTGAGAAGAAACGGGTCAAACGGATCAAATATGCGAGAAAAGCATAATCAGACGCAATGTAAGTAAATCTTACATCTTTTAAATAGAACATCTACTTATGTATTTGGTTAAGAGCAAGATGACTGGTATTTGAAATGAGTCTTTGAAATATGACATTCCGACGCGAATCGATACGGGTCGGTAAAAATGGTAATAAACCATATTTGGTGGTAAAAAGGGTAAAAAGTAAATTAGTCACGTGTTGACGAATAAATTATGAGTTTTAAAAAGACACCATGTGGTGTAAGCCATAATGGATCAAACGAGTAAAGAAACGACCTTTAAGAAATATGACCACATGGTGTAAACCGTAACGGGTTAAATGGGCGAGATGGTAAATAAATAGCTTCTTGCAATATATAATGTTTGGTCGTCCTAACACAAAAATGGTAAGTCAAGAGGTGGGTAAATGGTCATTTATGCCAAATGGGTCAAATGGTGATGTTATCACCATTTGACAATAATGACTAATGATTGTTTGTTGAGTCTTGTGCTCACATGGAAGAATAGCATATGTGATTGCATTTCTATTAATTAGCAATTAATAATGCAAGGTATTAAAAAAAAGGGTCTATGATTTGACCCGAGCCAGGTATGTGTAATGGGTCAAACTCTCATTGAGGACTTAGGGCCTGCGGAGAGTTAATTGAGTCATGGGTGAATATTGGATTATCTAAAGTGAGGTATATCTAGTGATTTGAATTTGAGATATTGTGTTCTTAGGAACACAATGAATTAAAAATGGAATACTGGTTAAAAGTGCTCGCTTGGTCAATACAAGCTTTTAAATGTCCTTCGTAGTTAAAAGGACTAAAATTTGACCAAAACGACCCCGAATGATACCTTAAGGGTGGTTTAAAAATAAGTTTTATATTTGGGTAGACTCTTATGGTGGTATAAAAGTGAAAGGCGAAAGCCTTTTTGGCTTAATGCCTCATAACGGTTCCTTTTCGTAAATTGTCGAACTGGAGGGCAGAATCGGTATATAATGATTTTATTATAATGATCCACCACAAATATAGTTGTGCTGGAAGATAAATGGAAATCTTAGTGTGGAAGTAGGAGGTAGGGAAATAATAAGCGAGATTTAAGCTTAGTGCTCAAATCTTGAAACTGGTCAAATAATTATATGCGTGAATCGGGTAACGAATGCGTAATTCATAAAAGTTAAGAATCCAGGTTAAAGATTTTGGGTTAATTACGTAGGTAAATGTTTTACAGTCATTTAGAAATAAGTTTGAAATGAATCAGATGAAAATTGGAGAAGTTATGGAACTTTTCGTGAAAAAGGGCACTGCTGGAATTTGCAGCTTTAAGCCTAGGGTAAGCTACGGCAGGCAGCCGCAAGCTATGGTAGGCGGCTGCTGGTTAGAACAGAATGTGTAAGCCATAAGCTACGGTAGTGAGCTGTAGCCTACGGCGTGTTATGTGAAAATTTCCAGATTAAGCATGCCGTAAGCTACGGCAAGGTGCCGTAGCCTACGACGGGTCCTGAGTTGACAAAATTGGTTTATTTTGCTTGTTTTTGCATATGGATTTGTTTAGACTTCATTTAAACATCCTATAATTGATGATTCGATGGTTTTGTGACCCAGGTTGCTTACCAAGGAAAAACGAATGATGATCAAGTCGCGTAGCGAACCGAACACAATCCAAGAACCAATGCTTTTGCATTTAGATTTTTGGACTATAAATATTAAAGAAAATTGTTGTTTTATGAATACACTTCGGTACGAACGAATTTTTAATTAATTCGGTTTTTAGAATGATTATGTATTTGCATATATATATAAATGCAAGATTTGTTAAGTTGATGTGATTATACGAGACGAGTCTTACACAACGATGTTGTCCAAATGGTATCGATCAGTTCAGATCGTCACAATATTGGTAATGATATTCGTTTATCATCGCGGACAGAGTTGTATAAATGAATTATCGAAATTGGAAATAATAAAAATGGATACAAATACATGTAACAATGTTGTTCATTCGGTTTCGGTTCCATTGACTACGGTTGTGGCACAAAATTCATTACCAAACATAAACTGTGACAACTCGTATAAATCCCAGAACGTTTCGTTTTACCGTGTAATTACTTGTACGTTAAATGAATTGAATAGGGTGGTTGATTTTATTGAACGATTTTTGAGTGCTTGGTAATGTGTAATGTGAATTATGTGAAACCGAAACCTGAAACTGAAATATTGGAAAACGTTATTTCGTGCAATGAAACATTGTAGTGTGATAAATTGCGACACAGGATACCTTAATTAGTCATTTTATGAAATTCGTGAAACCGCTACTTAGTAAATCCAACCCAAGCCCACCCCCTCCCCTTGTTGTGCCACAAATAGGCCCAACCCCTCCCCCATGCGAAATATCAAGCCCAACCCACACCTCCTTGTTCCTTGCAGCCCATTAGCCCAACCTCCCTTGTGTTTTAACTATACGTACTTGACTTTGGGAATAATAAAACAAAAATCAAAACCCTAAACATCCCCTAGAGTGCGATGGCCAGGAAGAACCCCCCCCCCCCCCTGCGCAAACTAGCACCTGTTCAACTTCTTGTTCGCCTCTTTCTTCCTCGTTAGCCCTTCTATTCGCACCAAGTTTAGTATTCTTGATTTGGATTGTGATTCACGGTGTGATTTTGTGGAATCATGGCTGTAATATTGAGTTGTTATGCTAGGGTTTTGTTGTTGCATGATTAATTTCTGTTGAGTATGCGATTTGTTGAATTAATCGATGATATGCATGCATAAATGATCATTGGCTGCGTTTTTGTGAAAATCATTATGTTTTATATCTAGGGTTGTGTGATTATTGATATGATTAGGTGATAATTGATGGTTAATCAGCTGTTAGTTGTTATTAAGAAGCGTCGTGATCGTTTACATGCGTTTTGGTGTTGTTTAAATGTAAAACAGAATGCTGATTGATGAAAATAGCCAACTTCAGTTGGCTGTAAATGGCCAGTTATAAATCGAAAAATTGATTTTCTAAAGTCTAAATTAGACGTTTTCAAAAAAAGCTTCAAATGGCGCTAGAATCATATTTTTCTGAGGTGGTTTGCTATTTTTAAAGGCCCGTTTTGTACAGCAGCAAAAGCTGCGTTTTTTCTGCAGAAAATGTGTGTTATGTTTTTCGTCATAACTTATAATCTGAATGGAGTTAGGTCACGAAATTCATACAGTAGATGGGCACGGGTGTCATCGTAAATATCCAAGTGGAATTTCATCAATCAGACTTACGATGAATTTTAAATGAATTTTTCCGTGGACTGCAGTCATAAAGTGACGAATCTGACTGTAGCCAGGTAAATGATTTTTATAAAATAATTGGTAATGAATTGGGTCCCGATATTTTTACATAGTGTGAAGTGGACGGTTTAGAACATTCTGTAAATTTTTGAGTATTTTTTGAACAAGATAACTATTTTATAAAAATACCCGAAAACAGCCCAGTTTTGGATGTTAAAGCTGAAATAGCATAAGTGGTGATTTTACGTGTCTAGATGTCGGCTATGCTATCTGATAATGATCCAACTTGTTATATGTCAATGAAAGTGTTATGTGAAGTATTGTGTGCTTGTTCATGGGTAATTATAGGTGGGATATGTATATGTGCGGAAACTGTCAAAGTGAGTGCATGTTATGTGGTAGATGCGTGTAGGAGCTTCGTGCCTTATTTGAACACACTAATGAACTAAATGGTAATCATACTAGGACGTGATTGACCTACCTTGACTGTTAACCAATTTTAAGAGACCAACCGAGCAACCAAAGGTGAGTTCACACTTTTTCTACAAAGCATGGGATTCCCGGTGGTTTGGGAATGAGTTAAATAACAACAACCCCCCTTGGGTGGGATGCAACCTGCGTATTCTCCTTGGGTAGAATACGTACCTCCGCTCTCCTTGGGAAGAGCGACAACCTTAAATTTACTAGGCAACAACTCTATCTTAAGTCCCTCATTTTTATATCGATTTAATCGCTGGGCCATTGGCGAACGGGTCATTAGTTAAATAGCGTTATTAGGTCTTACAAGCCTCACACCGAGCCGCAGAGGACGGGCGTGGACTAATGGACTTGGGCACTTAGTCAATGATGATAGACATTAACTCAGGGCACTCAACATAACTTAACTCGGTAGTCGATATGGTACGGGTCTAGTGGTTTAATACAATGGGGTAGCCCCCACTGCATGTGGTTATGAGAACAAGGAACTTAATATGATTTATGTTTGTATTGCCTACTTGCTAGTTTACATTTACATTGTGTGTTGCACATGGTATGCCCGGTTAGAGTAGTAGCATGTTGTCTATTAGCCCGAATGTGCTCTTTATGACACCCAACTATTTACTTGAAATTTGACGTGTGGTGATCAAATTCTTTTCCTATTTTCTCCTCTCCCCACTACGAAAACTGTTTTATGCGTTCTATATATTCATACGATTGTCTCGACATGACGTAGCTATTACAGCTAGAATTCAGATCTGACCCTCCGTACATTTGGTTTGCACGACAACATTCATGTGAACCAGAACCAGCCCAAACGAACTCGGATTTAAGAGACAACATACCCATGTATCCATGTTGATGAACCTTATCATCTCCACCAGTCGTCGTCACCTAAAACGAAGCAGTCATAGTTACACGCGTTGTCGTTGTGCAACTCGAAACCCTACCATCTGAACTCTATTTTGGACAAATGATGTACTCGCGTGACCATGACGCAACGAACTTTCTTGTCGTGCCGTTGCCACCATCCACCATTATTGGAACTGCCTCTAGAGAACAGAATAGTTTACGAGATTCTTCGATTATTTGTTGGATTTTGTTTTCGCTTAATTTTTTTGTATGAACATCACAAACCTCCTGTTTCTTTGATCCGCAACCTATATAACGAAATGCTAACAACCGTTCCACGATTTACACCGATCACAAGATTACCCCCCATTACCTTGTTGGGTGGTTAATTCCTATTCTACTTTGATTTACACCTTTGTATACCCAACTTAGCAAGTGGATGCCTCCTTGATGGGATAGTCTTCGGGATATTCGAGGACGGAGATACGGATTACTCAACCTACAGACGGACACGATGAACTACACATTTACCTCACCCCTTTTCCCCTTACACTACAAGAGTCGCATCTTGATCCTACGATAGTTTATCTTAATTATGTGAAATCTTTCCGCTAGCCTTTGTACCGACCTATGCTTATTGATTAGTGCAATGCCTAATTCCTACTATTGACTTAGACAAAACTATCATTCCTTTACCACAGTGACACTACGTCCTCGCTTCTGCATGCAGAGACACTAATACAAACTCACTCTAGTTTAGAGAATTTGGAAGGCTCGACTTTCGATCATTGGTGATCATTCTTGAAGCCCTAAGGATGGTGATGTATTGTTGATACGATCATACCCTCTTGAACATGTTTTCGCATCCTTTCCTTGAAACCTCTTGACTACACAGGTACATTTCAGATTCATTCACACGACCTAAGGAAACTTTTCCGAATTTGGTTGCTTACCAACTTGATAAATTGCAAACTCATCTAAGTTCATGGATCAAGGTGAATTATTCCTCCTTCGCATATGGGCGAGCCCAACAACTTTGACGGAAGTTTCAACGAACCTTAACACTACAAACTTGTGCGACAACCATCCTTCTCTGGTTAATTCCTATTATGCTTAATATACCAACGTGGCACCTCTATCCGGCAAATGACGTTCTTCATTTTAACCTTATGCAACTTGTATACGACCAGCTATACCCCTGACATCAAGTAAACCCTTGTTACGGATCCTTACACCCTTACGCATCGATTGCGACTACCCTTTTTGCATGTTTCCACGTCCATTCACGATATACTTCTCAAATCCTATGATCCTTATCCTAACAACATTCTTCACGAACTCTCGCTTGGAAGAGTTACTCTCTACGAATATTACTCGAGGAGCAATGGGCCATGAATATCACAGATATGGAGGTATCACGAGACCTGTCCTTAGAACTCGATACGACCGAGATAGGTTCCCAGTCACGACATTAGAACATAGCCTACTTTGACGGATATGCCACTTGTTTTCTTTGATGACATCTGAAACTACTCCAAGAACTAGTAGGAATCCGGACGATACCTACACCTTACCATGGAGCCCCTACAACACAAACAACCTTATGTTAAGTTTCCAACATGCGACTTTTGACGTCACGAAGCCCACTTTTCTTGATCGTATGCACAAACCCTCGCAACTCTAACTCGAAAGATTGCCCCAGCAATCCGCGTTTCAACAGTTGAAGGTGAAACTCTGTAGTACACCCATTCTTTCGTTACCAGAAGGCACAGATGATTTCGTTGTTTATTGTGACACGTCTATCCAACGACTTAGTTGAGTGTTGATGCAACGTGAGAAACCCATTGCTTACGCATCACGCCAACTTAAGGCTCACAAAAAGAACTACACTACCCACGATTTGGAGTTGGGAGCAGTAATCTTTGCACTCAAGATATGGAGACATTACTTGTACGGTACCAAGTGCACCATCTACACCGATCATAAGAGTCTCCAGCATATCTTGGATTAGAAGAAGTTGAACATGTGACAGCGTCGATGGGTCGAACTCCTCAACGACTACGAGTGCGCAGTCAAGTATCATCCAGGCAAGGCCAATGTTATGGCTGATGCCCTCAGTCGTAAGGAAACTAGACCTAAGCGTGTACGTACGTTACAACTTACTATCCACTCTAGTCTTCCTACCCAAATCCGTGATGCTCAGGTTGAAGCACTGAAGGAATAAAACCTCAAAGCTGAGTCCCTGCGGGGCATGGAAAAGAAACTTGTACGCAAGGAAGACGGTACCTATTACTTCATGGAACGTATTTGGGTTCCGTCCTATGGAAATCTACGAGAGCTAGTGATGGATGAAGCACACAAGTCTCGTTACTCGGTGCATCCTGGTTCTGACAAGATGTACCAAGATCTCAAGATTCTATACTGGTGGCCCCACATGAAAGCTAACATAGCGACCTATGTTAGAAAATGCTTGACCTGTGCTAGGATTAAGGTTGAATACCAGAAGCCATCAGGACTACTCCAACAACCAGAGATCCCAACATGGAAATGGGAGCAAATTTCCATGGATTTCGTCACTGGCTTACCTAGATCTCAGCGAGGAAACGACACCATTTGGGTGATCGTGGATCGACTAACCAAGTCTTCACACTTTCTGGCAATCAAGGATACTGACAAGTTTTCTACAGTCGCAGACATCTATCTGAAGGAGGTAGTCGCCAGGCACGGAGTACCAACTTCCATCATTTCTGATCGAGACCCACGCTTTGCATCTGATTTATGGCAGGCGATGTACAAATCCTTTGGCTCACATCTAGACATGAGCACATCCTATCACCCTCAGACGGATGGGTAGACTGAACGCACCATCCAGACTCTAGAAGACATGCTTCGAGCATGTGTTATCGACTTTGGCAACGGTTGGGAAAGACACCTGCCTTTAGTGGAGTTTTCATACAACAATAGTTACCACACCAGTATCAAGGCTGCTCCGTTCGAGGCTTTGGACGGGCGGAACTGCCGAACACCTCTATGCTAGGCAGAAGTTGGCGACAGCCAAACCACTGGCCCAGAACTCGTTATCGTCACAACGGAAAAGATTTCTCAAATCCAACAATGAATGGCGGTAGCTCGTGACCGTCAGAAAAGCTACGCAGATAAGCGTAGGAAACCTCTCGAGTTCTAGGTTGGGGATCGTGTGCTACTTAAAGTCTCACCATGGAAAGGTGTGGTCCGTTTTGGCAAACGGGGCAAACTTAATCCGCGATATGTCAGACCTTTTGAAATCACTGAGAAAATCAACAAGGTGGCTTACAGACTGAACTTGCCCGAAGAACTCAGTGGTGTTCACAACGTCTTCCTCATTGTTCCTTTCAAGGAACTCACTAACGACGACCAGTTGCGCTTCGTCGAGGAACCGGTGGAATTTATGGATCGGGAAATCAAGACTCTTAAACGAACCAAATTACCTATTGTTCGAGTTTGTTGGAACTCCCGTCGTGGCCCAGAGTTCACTTGGGAACGAGAGGACCAGATGAAACGCAAGTATCCCCAGTTATTTAAGAAAAGTGAGTCAAGTACTGAAGCTACTTCGGAATTTCGGGATGAAATTCCAAACCAACGGGGGATGATGTGATACCCCAGGAAAACGCACAACACAATTAGCTTCTCCAGTGATTATGTACTAAATTTCGGGACGAAATTTCTTTCAACTCGGGGATGATGTGACAACTCGTATAAATCCCTGAACGTTTCATTTTAATGTGTAATTACTTGTACGTTAAATGAATTGAATAGGGTGGTTGATTTTATTGAACGATTTTTGAGTGCTTGGTAATGTGTAATGTGAATTATGTGAAACCGAAACCCGAAGCTGAAATATTGGAAAACGTTATTTCGTGCAACGAAACATTGTAGTGTGATAAATTGTGACACGGGATACCTTAATTAGTCATTTTGCGAAATACGTGAAACTACTACTTAGTGAATCCAACCTAAGCCCACCCCTCCCCTTGTTGCGCCACAAATAGGCCCAACCCCTCCCCCACACGAAATATCAAGCCCAACCCACATCTCCTTGTTCCTTGCAGCCCATTAGCCCAACCTCCCTTGTGTTTTAACTATACGTACTTGACTTTCGGAATAAGAAAACAAAAATCAAAACCCTAAACATCCCCTAGAGTGCAACGACCAAGAAGAACCCCCCCCTGCGCAAACTAGCTCCTGTTCAGCTTCTTGTTCGCCTCTTTCTTCCTCGTTAGCCCTTCTATTCGCTCCAAGGTTAGTATTCTTGATTTGGATTGTGATTCATGGTGTGATTTTGTGGAATCATGGCTGTGATATTGAGTTTTTATGCTAGGGTTTTGTTGTTGCATGATTAATTTCGGTTGAGTATGCGATTTGTTGAATTAATCGATGATACGCATGCATAAATGATCATTGGCTGCGTTTTTGTGAAAATCATGATGTTTTATATCTAGGGTTTTGTGATACGCATGCATACATGATCATTCGCTGCGTTAGGTGATAATTGATGGTTAATCAGCTGCTAGTTGTTATTAAGAAGCGTCGTGATCGTTTACATGCGTTTTGGTGTTGTTTAAATGTAAAACAGAATGCTGATTGACGAAAACAACCAACTTCAGTTGTCTGTAAACGGACCGTTATAAATTGAAAAATTAATTTTCTGAAGTCTAAATTATACATTTTCAAAAAACGCTTCAAATGGCGCTAGAATCATATTTTTCTGAGGTGGTTTGCTATTTTCAAAGTCCCGTTTTGTATAGCAGGAAAAACTACGTTTTTTCTGCAGAAAATATGTGTTATGTTTTTCATCATAACTTATAATCTAAATGGAGTTAGGTCATGAAATTCGTACAATAGATGAGCACGGGTGTCGTCGTAAATATCCAAGTAGAATTTTGTTAATCGGACTTATGATGAATTTTAAATGAATTTTTCCGTGACCTGCAGTCAGAAAGTGACGAATCTGACTGCAGCCAGGTAAATGATTTTAATAAAATAATTGGTAATGAATTAGGTCCCAAGATTTTTACATAATGTGAAGTGGACGGTTTAGAACACTCTGTAAAGTTTTGAGAATTTTTGGAAAAAGATAACTATTTTATAAAAATACCCGAAAACAGCCTAGTTTTGGATGTTAAAGCTAAAATAGTATAAGTGGTGATTTTGCGTGTCTAGATGTCGGTTATGCTATCTGATAATGATCCAACTTGTTATATGTCAATGAAAGTGTTATGTGAAGTATTGTGTGCTTGTTCATGGGTAGTTATAGGTGGGATATGTATATGTGCGGAAACTGTCAAAGTGAGTGCATGTTATGTGGTAGATGCGTGTAGGAGCTTTGTGCCTTATTTGAACACACTAATGAACTAAATGGTAATCATACTAGGACATGATTGACCTACCTTGACTGTTAACCAATTTTAAGAGACCAACCGAGCAACCAAAGGTGAGTTCACACTTTTTTACAAAGCATGGGATTCCCGGTGGTTTGGGAATGTGTTAAATAACAACAACCCCCCTTAGGTGGGATGCAACCTGCGTATTCTCCTTGGGTAGAATACATACCTCCGCTCTCCTTGGGAAGAGCGACAATCTTAAATTTACTAGACAACAACTCTATCTTAAGTCCCTCATTTTTATATCGACTTAATCGCTGGGCCATTGGCGAACAGGTCATTAGTTAAATAGCGCTATTAGATCTGACAAGCCTCACACCGTGCCGCAGAGGACGGGCGTGGACTAATGGACTTGGGCACTTAGTCAATGATGATAGACATTGACTCAGGGCACTCAACATAACTTAAGTCGGTAGTCGATATGGTACGGGTCTAGTGGTTTAAAACAATGGGGTAGCCCCCACGACATGTGGTTACGAGAACAAGGAACTTAACAACTTATGGGTTTTGAAACAACTTATGGTTTTTGGAACAACTTAAAACAGACAACCAACTGTGAACTCGCCAACATTTTTGTTGATACGTTACTACATGCTTTGCAGGTCTTTAGGTTATTTGTTGGAGCTTGCATGGGGAAGGAGTCGTTGTGGGACATGAACCGTTGTGCGTTCATGATAAACTTTATGGACTTTAAACTTATACTTTGGTTTTGAACTTAATGCTTCCGCTGTTAACTTAGACCTTGCTGAATTGTTTAACACTAATCATATTGTTTGTGTTGGGATTTTATTTACTTTATTATATGGTTCAATATGATTGGTGGATTGATCCTGGTCAGTCACACGCCCTGCGGTGATACTCCGCTTGTGGATTTTGGGGGTGTGACATAAACCATACAAATGAGTATAGGTACCAATGTTGTTCGGACGATATAGTAGCGATACGATGTCAATTTATCGAAAGCAAAAACATTGTAAATAAATATTGCTTTGTCGAAATCAAAATCAATATAAATAAATACTGGTACCGATAAATATAATATTCAGTCGATTTCAGTTCTTTTTGGTACGATAGCAGTACAATTAAATATAGATAATAATATGTGTAATTGAATCTATTGTAGTATTTAAAAAATAAAAATGTGAAGAAAAAAAAAACTATATATTATTATAATAGTAAAGTTATTATTCATACTCGCTTTCCAATTATATATATATATATACATATATATATATATATATAGGGGATGGTTCTATGCAGAACATTAAATATTGCGAGAACACGCAGAACACAATGAATCATCCATTTTTTGTATCCTAAAAACCTAAAAAGTAAATGAAAATGTTACAAATATAAGACTTATTATTTCATACACTAGAATTCAAAACAAAATATGGAAAATTTTCACTTTTTGTATAACCTACACATATGTAGGTTGTGTGTAGGTTAAATTACTAACATGTATGTAGGCTATGTGTAGGTTAAAATCGTTGCTTTTTTATATATATATAATACACATATGAATGTAAGAAACATAAAATTTAAAAAATATGTACTTTAAATCCCAAAATTTAGTATTTTAGAGCCGTTCTTTTTGTTCTTGCAATAGTTAGTGTTATGTAATGATCCTCATCCTATATGTATATATGTGTGTATATATATAGGGTTAGGTTCATTAGTGAACACTAGTAAACTAATCCTAGCTCTTGATTATCAATACACAAGTGAATATCAATAGGCATGTTTTGATGATGAAAATACACTAGTATATTTTATGATTTGATGATGTAAATATATGGCCAGGATTTGTTCACAAATACACTAGTGTTCACTCTAGATGGGGGGGGGGGGGGTAAGGCATGGTCTTGCAAATAAACTAAGGCATTAGACATGTGCATAATTGTTAAGTTAGATATTTATACCATTAGTTATGTTCTTCAATAATTAGGAGGATAATGGTGTTTATGATGCTAAGATAAGCCTAACTAGTTCATTAGACTAGTTATTTCCATGTTAGGATGTTGAATATACAACTAGTTTCGATACCGGGTCGTTATCGGATGAAATATCTAAGGTGCATGATAATACAGATAATAATGTCTTGAATAAGTATTCGATATCCTTGCAATTGTTTAAGATAATTAACATTATCTACAAGCTTTATTAGTGCTGCAGAGTGCTGCGTGAGCTAGTTTAGTATTTAGATCGGACAATTTAGGTGTTTAGGCTTTTTTCCGGAAAGTTTATATATCATTGTAGTGTTGCCCCTAATTAGGGTTTTTGTATATATATTTACCATGATATGCTTTCATATCATTCGTTAGTCGTTTCAGGAGTTTCTGAACTCTCCTGGCATGAATAGTGTATTCGCATGAATAGTATGTTCACATTGATTACCAACGTATTAGGTCATAGTTGTTCGTTTTCGCGACACATCGATAGTAGCAATATAAATTGTAATGTTTACGCATGTTCTATCATTGCTAGACTTTTTACGACTTAATCATTCATAAATCAAGCCAAATGAATGCAATTAAATGTATAAATAGTGACTAAGTTGTATGGAATTACCATGTAATATTGCCGGTTGTCACAGTTCGAGCTTTTAACCGAGCTGATAACGAGTAGCTCTCGAGCCTCTGGGCTTGTTTACACCCCTAGTTAAAACAAGCAAGACCCGAGTTCAAATACATTTGCTGTGAAACGCAGGGCCTCACATCGCGCAACAAGGGAGCCCTTAGGCTCTCGTGTGACGTGAGGGTATGTTTCCTCAGCTTTTATCTGTTGTTCACTTTTAGTCCCTCATGTTTGATTGTTTGGTTTGTTATGCAGTAAATGAAATTTTAAGCATGTTTCGGATGTTTCAAGGTGTGTACAAGTATGTATAGCGTATAATCATGTATGTAAGTCGTATGATTTGTACAAAACACGTATCTCAGTGGTTGTTCACGTATTGCATACGCATGATCAAACAAGTTTGATATAAAATGTATTTCCATTATGATCAAGTCTCAGAATTACAAGGATTGAAAAGGAAATATGATTAGAAGTTTCAAAAAATCGAAAGTACAAAAATACGAAACGTTATAGTTGTCCCTTAATGGTTTGAGCCATTAGGGCACTTTGGGTGCTTGGGATTGTGCCCCTAATACCATTAAGCTCATAAATCAAATGTATACAATACCTTCAAAAACTTTGTTACCATGGTTGAACGACAATTTAATACTAAACTCAAAATCATTAAAACAAATTGGGGTTGTAAATTTCGATCACTAACTATTTTTTTTTGTATCGTACTTTGGATTATTCCATAAACTACATTGTCCTCATACTAGTGAGAAAATTGGTCTTATTGAACGTCGACATCGTCATGTCGTTGAAACCGGCCTTACTCTTGTAGCGTAATCTTTCGCCCCTTAGTAATTTTTGGCACTTTTCTTTGACACAACTGTCTATCTAATCGAATGTATGTCCTCTCACACATCGTCTCAAAAGTCACGCTATGAACATTTATTCAAACGATCTATTGGTTACTCCTTTCAAAGGATATTTTGTTGTCAATGCTTTACATACGCATCTTTATACGATGACTACAAGATGGATTTTCAATCTGCTTTGTGTGTCTTTCTTAGCTACATCCCTATCCATCATGGTTATCGTTTCCTTGATATGACTACAAGTCATCGCTATATAGCTCGACATGTTTGTTTTAAAGAGGACCAATTTCCCGTTGCTATCCATGCTACACCATCTTCATCTCTTGCTCACTGTGTGTACACCTCCTCTACACATCCCATGACTTTTATCCATGATCCCACTTTTACACAACTTACTTCCCTCATTTATTGCCATCCATCTCATCCCCTCGCCACAATTGATGCCATCATCCTCATCATTGTCGCCATAACCGACGCCACACACGAGTAACTCTCTATACATACATACATACATACATACATGCATACATGCATACATATCTAACTTGTACTAATGCTTGTATGTTTTCTTTTTAGGCCCTACTAGTTTATTGAGGGGGCTAACTAGTGGTGACAATTTTTTAAAACAACCCGCACACACTAACATGAATACGACACAAACAATCAGGTGTTGAGTCGTCATATCTAACTTGTTTAGTAAGTGGTCGTCTTTGTATCATCCTGATTAATTAAACATGTCATGTTCAATTTGACCTTTTAATCATTTTAACTATACTTATCGACCCACTGACCCATTTAACCCATATTTACAACCCTCATGTTCGATTAACACGTCTATAACTTGATTACTACTCGTCAACCTGTCAACTCGTCTGACACTTTTAGCTAAACAAGTAGCGTTCGGCTTACACGATTTTAAGTATGTACTATTCAAGATTGATGTATTTAATATGAAAAAAATCGACTTGATTTAAATCAGGCATCAGAATTATTATTTCATATAGAAATAGAAAATTTTTAAGAATATTATTACTTTTCTAAATTCTTAGCGAACCATACGGATTAGAACCAAAGATCGCTTTCTTATAGCCCATTTTATCTCTCTTTCTTCTTCTTCTTCCTCTTTTTCCAATCTCTCTCCTCATTCCGGATCATTTTCAAAATATTATCAATGATCCAAGATATATATTCTTCTGCATTTTTATCATCGATTTCCTCGGTGATATTCCTGTCCATCAAGATTCAAGATTAACCTCATGTAAGTCTCCTATCTTTCCCATATTCTTTACACGATTAATGCTACTTTTTTCATGGATTATGTGCCAAAAAGGGTGCCTTTTTATGATCTTGTGTTCTTCTGTTTGCCCTTTTGATATCTGTTAATTTTAGGCGATATTTGTTCAAGAATGCTATGTGGGTCTTGTAGATCATGCCCAGATCTTGATATCTTGTTGTGTTTTGATCTTAATGAAAGGCTCTGATTGGTTGTCATGATGATTATATAAACCCTTTTTATGTGTATGTCCTGTTTAAAGTGTTTAAAGATTGAGGTTGACCCTGGTTTCCAGAGGAAAACTGTAAAGATTTGTGTTCTTGATGAACTAATTTGTGGGTATTTTATATGCTATCTTGGTTTTGTTGGGTGCCAGCATTTTTGGGGTTTTTTTTGCCCCTTTTGATTCTTGAATTTGTTGGATTTCTTGGAGGAGAAGTATCAAAGTTTGGTTGATTAAACTTTAAGTTATATGTTGGAGTGGTTTTTAGGAACTTTCTGAAATTGGTTTTATGGAAAAAACTGAGCTTGACCCTTTTTCTGTAGAGGAAAACTGTAAAGATTTCTGTTCTTGATGATCTAATTTGTGGGTATTTTTTATATGTTATCTTGATTTAATGATATTATTGGTGCATCATTTTAGGGTTTTTTTTGTCCCTTTTGTCCCTTTTGATTCTTGAGTTTGTTGATTTTTTTTTGCAGGAGAAGTATTAAAGTTTGGTTGATTTAACTTTAAGTTATATGTAGGATTTATCTTGTTTTTAATAGGAAATTTTGAGTGGTTATTGGTTTTAAGGAAAAAATTAGCTAGAAGAAAATTGTAAAAATTTGTGTTCTTGATGAACTAATTTGTGGCCATATTATACGCTATCTTGGTTCTTTTGGGTGCAACATTTTCGGGTTTTTTGGTCCCTTTTGAAACTTGAGTTTGTTGGATTTGTTGAAGGAGAAGTATCAAAGTTTGGTTGATTGAACTTTAAGTTATCTGTAGGATTTTTCTTGTTTTTAGTTGGAAAACTGGAATGTTTTTAAGAAAAAATGAGCCTGACTCTTTATTTCTAGAGGAAAACTGTAGATATCTGTGTTCTTGATGAACTAATTTGTGGGTATCTTATATGCTATATGCCTAAATATTAATTTTATGGGTGCAGCATTTTAGGGTTTTGTTAACCCTTTTAGTTCTTGAATTTGTTGGATTTCTTGCAGGATTTTAGGTTTTTTTTTTTTTAACCCTTTGGTTGATTGAACTTTAAGTTATCTGTAGGATTTATCTTGTTTTATGATTGGGAAATTGGAATTGGGTTTTAGGAACTTTCTGAAATTGGTTTTAAGAAAAAAATTGAGCTTGACCCTTCTACTCTAGAGGAAAACTTTAAAGATTTGTGTTCTTGATAGTTTGTGGGTATTTTTTATATGCTATATTGATTTTATGGGTGCAGCATTTTAGGGTTTTTTGCCCCTTTGGGTTCTTGAATTTGTCGGCTTTATTATGTTTTTAATACGGGTGATTCGATTGTTTTTTAGAAAATTTCTGAAGTTGGTTTTAAGGAAAATTTGGGTTGACCCTTATTCTCTAGAGGAAAACTATAAAGATTTGTGTTCTTGATGAATTAATTTGTGGGTATTTTATATGCTATTTTGTTTTAGTGGGTGCAGCTTTTTTGTTATTTTTTGCCCCTTTTGACACTTAAATTTGTTGCAGGAGAAGTATCAAAGTTTGGTTGATTGAACTATAAGTTATCCGTAGGATTTATCTTGTTTTTAATCGGGAAATTGGAGTGGTTTTAAGGAACTTTCCGAAATTAGATTGAAACATTTTACGCAGAAAGCGATTAGTGTTTGGTGTTTTAGCGTTCGATTATCAAGAAAGTTTTTGTCTTTTCTGGTTTAAGTGATGTTCCACAAGTTACTTAACCGGCTTCCTAAAAAGCCACAGAAGTCAAACGATAATCGAGATGGAGGAAACCATAACACATCTTCACATACATCAACTAGTTCAAGAACCAACAATGACGTGCCAATTACTCGATCCAGTACTTCGAACCAGACATCTGGTCAATCTCAAATCGTTCAAAATCACACCAACAAGAAGGTTCTTCAATCTCAAAACTCAAAACTGAACGGGATTTCCACGATTCCCAACACATATGAGGCGTTACCTAGTTTGAAAGATGTTCCAACTTCCGAGAAGCAGAATTTATTCATTCGAAAGTTGACTTTGTGTTGCGTCGTGTTTGACTTTACCGACCCCACCAAGAATTTGAAGGAAAAAGAGATCAAACGACAAACATTGACCGAGCTTGTTGATTACGTCACTTCCGCAAACGGGAAATTTCCTGAAATCGTTATGCAAGAAATCGTGAAAATGGTGTCTGTAAATATCTTTCGTAGGCTTACTCCGCAACCGCGCGATAACAACGTTCTAGAAACTTTCGACGGGGAAGAAGAAGAACCGTCGATGGACCCCGCATGGCCGCACTTACAGTTAGTCTATGAATTCATTCTAAGATTCGTAGCATCACCGGAAACCGATCCGAAACTTGCTAAACGTTACATTGATCACGCCTTTGTTTTGAAATGGCTAGACTTATTCGACTCAGAGGATCGACGAGAACGCGAATATTTGAAATTCGTTCTTCATCGAATGTACGGAAAGTTCATGGTGCACCGCCCGTTCATCAGAAAAGCAATCAACAACATTTTTTTCCGTTTTGTTTTCGAAACTGAAAAGCATAACGGGATCGCTGAATTGTTGGAGATAATGGGAAGTATTATTAACGGATTTGCGTTACCGTTGAAAGAAGAACATAAGCTGTTTCTTGTGAGGGCTTTGATACCGCTTCATAAGCCAAAATGCATACCGATGTATCACCAACAAATATCGTATTGTATTACACAATTTGTGGAAAAAGATTGCAAACTTGCGGATACGGTTATTAGGGGTTTGTTGAAATATTGGCCGATCACAAACAGTTCGAAAGAGGTTATGTTTTTAAGTGAGCTTGAAGAAGTTTTGGAAGCAACTCAGCTTCCTGAGTTTCAAAGATGTATGGTGCCGCTATTTCACCAAATTGCGCGTTGCTTGAGCAGTTCACACTTTCAGGTAAGTACTTTAACTTTATAAACATGCGCTAAATTGCCTTAAATCATGATAAATTGTTACATTTTGATCTGTATGGGTCACTTTTTGTACTGGCTGGGTTGACCAGCGAACACATTTTTGTCCAATTTAAAGTTATTTACAAACAATCAACGGGTTAATTATGATTACAAAAGTAGTATTATTAAAATAATAATCGAAATCTTGAATTCATTTAGGTGGTTGAATGTATTTTTACCTTGTGCACTGGTTCTATGTGTTAAGCTTAAACTCATTTGACCCGTTACCCTATTAGCTACTTTTTGTTGAGTTGACCCGTTTGAAACCACTGTTGTTAACAGCGAGCATAGCGCCCGCTATAGCGTTTAGCATGGTGATGCGGTAATAGGTCATAATCTGATTTCGGTCCTCCATAGTGTGAAAATAGCTGGATTGTCGGTTTTTTTTTTAATAATTTTATTGTTATAAAAATACATATAAAACAGTGTATTTTGATAAATATACATATAAAATATTTCTAAAATTTTCTTCTAGTGTATTTTCTTCTAGACATAAAATAGCGCTCCCTATTTCATCGCTATCGCTATGTAGCATATGTAGGTAGCCTGTCACTATCGTCCACTATTCGCTATTAACAACTATGTTTGAAACAAAAACGCAACCCAAGTTGACCCGTGAGGAGGTTATCTTTGGGTTCAAAGAAAGTTTCAAGAACTGTATCAAGCGGTACAAGAAGTACTTGTTATAGCGTTTGAACCGACACATTTCCACTTTTTCATGTATCAAGCGGTACAATACAAGAAGTACTTGTTATAGCGTTTAAACCGACAAATTTCCACTTTTTCATTATACTTTCTCATCGTATAGCTACCCAGAATTAGGTTATACTGATTTTAGCACACAAGATTTCTCAATTATGCCGTCAGTTGTTCTTTAGGACACAAGATTGTAACTGTTTCTTGAATATACAGGTGGCTGAGAGAGCATTATTCCTATGGAACAATGATCATATAGACAACTTAATTAAACAGAACCGAAAAGTGATCCTACCGATCATATTTCCAGCACTAGAAAGCAACACAAAGACACATTGGAACCAAGTGGTACTAAGTTTGACTTTGAACGTTAGAAAGATCTTTTCGGACGTTGACCCTCAACTGTTTGAAGAATGCTCTAAAAAGTTTAAAGAAGACGAACTTAAGAAGGAAGAAAGTAAGCTAAGACGAGAAGCCATATGGAAACGGCTTGAACTAGCAGCTCAGGGTCATGAACCGGTCATGTCCCAGAAGCTAATCGCAAACCATGTTTCAGCGTCTGGCTAGACACACGCGCGTGCATTTTGGAAATCGGTTATTGGGTTTTTGTTGTTACTTTAGGTTGTTATGAGATTCGTGACGATGAAGGAATGGAACTTGTTCTTGGTGGTGGTGATTTGAATGCCGTGGATTTGTATATATACCGTTCAGACCGATTTGGAATTGGTTGTTTTTTAGATGATTTGTAATTTTGGTATGTTGTTCTCTTGGATTTTGAATCTGTATTAATCTCATTACTTCAAAATATAATTCATGTACTTTTCGCTCGATATGGACTTCTTTTGTTTCGTATATGCTTTTCATTCGGTATAGAGTTTTCGTTTAGTGTAGACTTTTCGCTAGGTACAGATATTTCGCTCAGATAGACGTTTCACTCGTGCGTTTGTTGGAACGAAATGTTGACATTTCGCCTTTGTGATCGTTGACCAGAGTTGACTTAGGAATATAGGTGTTGGGATGCTAGAGATTACAGTGATTTAGAGCATAACATCACAAGTGAGTTTCAAGACCCCCTTTTTAGATGGTTTTTAGGGGATGTGCACACTCGGTAAAGTATTATAAAGTAAAACATGAAAGTTGATGAAAAGAAAGTTTTACAAAACAAACAATTTTGGCTTCTAGCCTCTATGTTCCTTGGGAAACATTTTCCAGTAATTACTATATTGTTGTGAATGGATAGTTTAATTACTATATGATCAAAAAAAAAAAAAAAAAAAAGAATACAACATGAAATGTAACTTAAAATTAAAGACAAATGAAAAATAAAGCTAAATTATTGATGCATAGTATAGGGCAGTTATCTCCATGGCTACAAGACTTGTTACATGGTCCATGGTTGTGGGCCTGATATATGAGGAGGACAATCAGTGGCGTATCTAGAAGAAACATTCAGGGGTATCTTAATTTTTTTTTACCGTACATTCATACAATGTAATTTTTGTTACATACATTCGTACAATCCAATACACAATATAAACCAAATTAATAACTAAGCCCTAACCTAAAATCCAATTTCGTCCATCTTGTGCTAGAATACCTTTGCTCTAGCGAAACCAGACTCACTGAGAAGTCG
Source organism: Helianthus tuberosus (assembly GCA_030545235.1). NCBI lineage: Eukaryota > Viridiplantae > Streptophyta > Magnoliopsida > Asterales > Asteraceae > Helianthus > Helianthus tuberosus. Next base: position 38,811,994 of record CM060436.1, read on the forward strand.
AATGTTACCTTTACATACACAAAATTATATTATTTTTTTAAGATGTACCATGACCACTATATTCATTTTAAGGTGCTACAGTAAGCTAGATATTTTTTAAGATTTTTATAAAAGATTTAATTAAAAAACAATTATCTCTCCGTTAAATTAAATGTATCAAAAAGAAACGGTAAGAGTAAATAAATAAAATAAAAACAATAACAAAACAAAATAAATGCATATTTTTAATACTTCAGAGAAAATATTACATAAATATACGTTGAAACTTATTTGAGATTTGTTATATTTCAATTTCAAAACACCTACAAAATGGATATCGACTATACCAATAAAAATGAATATTAACTAGATGGAAGTCCCCGCCGCGATGCGGCTCGAGGCTTACAAATTTTGATGTTTTACAAGGCCGGGGCTTTATGGCATCTAATCTAGTTGCCCCACTTTATGTGGACCAGAGTTAAAAAAGTTACATAATGTCATTATTACAAGAAATCTAATGTGTAATAATCATGAAAGACTAGCAACACATTATTCTAAGTGATATTTCTATGAAACTTCACTATTTCTAAACACATTATTCAAACTGTAAACGAACACTACATACAAATCATTATATAAAATTATAATAAACTTTACCAACATTTTTATATAAAGCATAACATTATTATACGAAATGTCGTATCATTTGGTCATCTCACGTTAACCAAAGTATTCTTTTTGTGTTGTCATATCATCCCAACTTCTCCCCATTTTATGACAACACCGCACCTTCTCATCACTCGCCCTCTCCCTTCAATCATGATTTCTTGCTTTTCTCCAACACCAAAATGTACTGACATAACTCTATCTCTTCTTATGCATTTATTTGCTATGCAAATCCAAAGCATGATTTTAGCAATGATTTAGGTTACCACTTTTAATATACGTATTTGCTAGTAGCAACAATAGAAAACAAAACGCATTACAAACACACATCTTCTTGAACGTACTGAAAGAAACTTGTTGAAAAAGAAAGAAAATCTTAAAATACGAATACAACAAAATCTTGGGTTCTACTTTTTCCTTGACAATACCCAAAAATAAACAAATATTCTAGCACTTTGACAACGCCTGAGACCCAGTAACAATCATCAGACCCAAAAAAAAAACAAAGTTATGTTTAATAGTTACAGATCTAGGCTCAGATCTCAACTAATCTATGGCTGCAACATAAGTTGCCACGCCAAATATTGGAGCGTCATCATAGCCCGGATTACAAAGAAAACATGATGGTCATAACAGAGGTAATCATCAGTTTCAACACCCAAAAAATGTTTATCGAGCCATAAACATCTTAGATGAGGCTGAGCTCACTATCATCGAGTCAAACACAACAAAGAGAGAGATATAGAAGGCCGCAAAGGTACGTCGTCGCCATAGACGACCGGATAGCCGCCGGCAACAGTAACCCAACACCCATCTCTCTCTGTTTATGTTTTTAAAACCCCAAAGGGAAGAGACGGGTATCTCATAACCGAAACACCAAAGAAGCCAAAGGTACAACATCATAATGCGTTAAACAGTTACTGAAAAGAGAGACATAGAAGAACACACATGTTCGTCGCCACCCTGGACGGCCGGAAAGTTGCCGTCAACATAAAGCCAACACCCAACTTGCTCTGTTTCTCTCTCTAGAAACCCAATGGCCGTCTGTTTCTCTACAAAATAAGACCGTCTAAGGTCCATAAATGAAGAGGTATTTCACCCCAAAAAGGGTTTTAAACCCTAAAGTGACAGATGTCTCGTAAATAAAGGAGATGGCTGCATTAGAAAACACGTGGCAAAGAAAACACCATATAAGCATACTTTACAACCATCCAATGCATAACAGTATTGTAAATTTATAATATATAATGTTCAAATATTGGTAAATGTTAAGTGTTTCAACTTTCAAAAATAGTTGGTTTATATATTATGCTTTGATATGGGCATAAACTTGACTTTAAATATAGGGTGCACCCTTTATGTAGTGTCATCTTTCTCCTCTAAACCTAATTCATCTAATCTGCCGTCACAGTGTCACAACTCACAACCCATCAGAGAAAAGTTATGCTCATGTACTCACATTATCTTCTTCTTTTCGTTGTCAGGGGTATCCAACACATGAAACAAATCATTTTTATTTTTTTTTACACTTCGCCGAGAAAGTTGAGAGGTATCCCGGGCTATCCCTCGGATACCCATAGATCCGCCCCTGAGCACAATATAGGCTCTTGTATAAATGTATTTGATATAGTTAGGTTAAAAAAATGTAAATAAAAATAAGTATAATGAGTTTGTTTAAAAAACTAAAAATATGATTTAGTTAAAGAAATGAAAAGGGATAATGGGTTAATTGATAAAAAAAGATGTAAAATATTATATTGTGTTGGTTAAAACTTAAAAGATAAATTAAAAATTAAACTACATCTTCTCTTTAATAAATGTATTTGATATAGTTAGGTTAAAAAAATGTAAATAAAAATAAGTATAATGAGTTTGTTTAAAAAACTAAAAATATTATTTAGTTAAAGAAATGAAAAGGGATAATGGGTTAATTGATAAAAAAGATGTAAAATATTATATTGTGTTGGTTAAAACTTAAAAGATAAATGTTAGTGCATACATCTGTCGACTTCGTCTTGTATCGAGTCTTGTACTAGATATGTTAGATCAGGGCACGTTGTTCGAGAAAATAGATGATAATAGAATGTGTTTATAGTGTTTTCGCTTGAAGGAAGCCATTTCGCTTGAAATGACATTTGTCAGTTTCAAGCGAAACCAACTTATGGCATTTCGCTTGAACTGATTTTTGTCACACTCAAGCGAAATCTCATGGGCTATAAATAGGCTTCAAGCGAATTCATTTGTAATAGTTCTTGAAAATCATACCGAGGTGCTGCCGGTTTGATTCTTGAGTGTAACCAGTGTAATATCAATCTACAAGGTGTTTAAAGTGAATTGCAAGCTGTGTCTACCTTTGTTTCTTGTTTTCCGCACCTGAAACAAAGTAAAACTCCTCTGAACGACTCTTTCGGGTCATCACACGATCCTACAACTGGTATCAGAGCACAGGAGGAGGAGTTCTGTATAATTCAGCTTGAAAAACTCTGTTTTTCTACACCTTCTTTCGAAATTTCAAGATTTAACGGTTAAAATCAAACAAATTTTTCACAGTTTGTGTAAAACTGCATATTAACAAACCCTTGAAAGTTTCATAGCAAAATTCAGCATATAAATGACAAAAAAAGGACCTTAGACCTTAGGCCGCTTGAACGAACATCAGGGATTTCGCTTCAGATTGCAGTATTCCGCTTGAGATTTTCAAGCGAAACCTGGTATTTCGCTTCAGTTAGTTTCCGCTTGAAAGTTGTTGGGGTTTTCGCTTGAAATAGTTCGCTTGGGTATTTCGCTTGAAACTGACAATTAGTGACTTCGCTTGAAGACTCTATTTCGCTTGAAAAGTGCTGTGTTTAAGAAAAAGTTTACGGAATCATGAGTGAAGAATTTTACAACGCGTTTGCAACATCTCCGACTGCTCCAGCTTCAATTGCTCAAAACATGAATCTGAAAAATGAAACCGGAACTACTCAAAAACCCCCGAAGCTAATGAGCATTGAAGAATATTATGGATGGAAAGATCGCTTCGAAAACTGGGTTCAAGCCAATCATCTTAGATCATGGGAGTGTATTCTGAAGAGATATGTACTACCTCGTACTGAATTGCAAACTGAAAAACAAATCTCAGAATTTAATGACCAAGAACGGGAAATGTACCGAGCTGAAAAGATGATGATAAGTTTGCTTCAGCAAGCTATTAAAGAAGACATCTTTATCTTGCTTCAACATGATAAGACCTCAAAGTCAATCTGGGATGCTCTTAAAGTCAAGTTTGAGGGTAGTGAGAATATGATTAAGAGTAAAAAGGCACTGCTTAAGAAAGAATTTGATCTATTCACTAGTTTGCCCGGGGAAGATACAAAGAAACTAATTGAACGATATTGTCACTTAGTGCGATCCATGTCAATGCTAAGTATAACCAAGGATCGTGAAGAATGGGTCGACAAGTTAGCTGATGCTTTACCGCAAAAGGAGTGGGGAACTTACTTGATGATTCTGAAGAACACTGGTGTTTATGATGGGTTGACAATTTCTCAGTTCATTGAGAAGATAGAAAGTCAAGATCTGGAAAAGCAGAAGATTGCTAGGATGAACAATCCAAGTAGTCAACAAGACGTGAAAATGTACTACAAAGGAAGTATTCCAGAAATTGAAAAAAGTCCGAAGATTCAAACTGCTTTTAGTGCTGGAAATTCATCTGAAAAAGCTGATCAAAGTTCAAACAAAAGTAGTGGATTCTCTTCATATCCAAGTGTTAATCCAAAAGAAACAACATCAAGTTTTCAGCATCAAAGTTCAAAAACTGGAAATGGTTGTGTGATACAATGCAATATTGCTCTAAATCTTCCTGATGGTCAAAGTTTTTCTGAAGAAGTAGCGAAAGATCATATGGCATTACTTGGTTCCGTGCTACTATCCTATGAAGGTTTGGTTGCAGGACGAATCGGAAATCCTATGCTAACAAAGGAGGATTACGATCAGATAGATGCTGAAGAAATGGAGCTAATGGACATTAAATGGTGTCTAGCTAGTGTCTTAAGAAGAGTAGAAAAGTTCAAACTGATTACCGGAAGAAATGACTTTCTTGATGCACATGTTTCTACTTTAGGTTTTGATAAATCTAAAGTTACGTGTTTTAGATGCAGGGAAAAAGGTCATTTCAAGAGAGAATGCAAGAATAGAGAGGCAAATGATCCAAAGAATCCGTTCGGAAAAGATGACTACTACCGGAAAGCTATATATCAACAAGTTGGTCAACAACAACAACAAGAACCGCAGGTGGCTCATGGTAGAAAAGTAATAGAGGATTCAAAGAGAGCATGTTTAGTGAATCAAGAAAATTTCAGCTGGGAAAAATTCATTTCATCAGACATCAAAGCATGCCTAATCAATCAAGATGATGAAAGGTTACCTGAATGGTTCAGCTGGGATATGTTTGCAGATGAGAATGGGAATTTCAAAGCTTTCATTGCCAAGATTGTGAAAGAACCAGACATGTTCACCGAGTGGATGAAATCCATTGGTGTTAATGTGAAGAATGATGATGAAAAATCTGTGTCATCAGAAGAAAGCTCACAGAGTTCAGATGAAAGTTTACAAAGAGATGAAAGTTCAGAAAGAGAAATTGTTTTTGATCAAACACCATCTGATTCTGGTTCTTCGGATGATAGTTCTGACAAATCAGTAGAGTTTGATCAATCACCAACTGATGATAGTAGTGATGATGAAGAAGAAAAACATATTAATATTGCAAAATCTCATCTTTCTCCTGAAAGTTTCATTTTTATTTTGCAGATCGCTTGGAGAAACTAAAAGAGAGACGAGCAGCAAAACATCCAAAGCAAATGAAGACTGATGAGGTTGTTCAAAAGGATGATTCTAAAAAGGTTGCTGAGGAGGTTGTTGAAACAGAAAAGGTAACTGAAGCAGAAAAAGTGGTTGAGGTGGTGAAAACAATTGAAGTAGAAAAGACTGTGGAAATTATCAAGCCTTGCTCAAAGTGTTTGGAACCATGCAAGGAATGTGCAGCAAAAGAAGAGAAGCTAGTTGAGTTTGAGAAGATGAAAGAACAATTATTGTTCAATCTCAAATATGTAAAGGAGTCTTATGATGTTTTGAACAGAACAGTAACTGGTCTTCAAAAGACAAACTCTGAAAGAGAAAAGGCTTTGACAATGATGAATGCAACGATGATGACAAAACAGAAAGCTATTAACTTCTACATCGAAGAAAGTGCAAAGTGGAAGCAAGAGTTGGAGACCGAGAAAATTGAAAATGAGAGGATCACACGATTATTACAGAGTTATTCTAGTTCTGATTATCTTATTGATCGAATTTATCCAGCTGTTGCAGGTTTTGAAGCCTTTAAAGATGATGAAAAGCCAAAGAAGAAGGATACTGGTAAGAAACCGAGTGTTAGCTATAACAAGTGTCCGCCTCCGATCTGGGAAGGTTATTCTCCCAGAAAACCAAATGAGGAGCAAGTCGAAAAAGCAGTCAATATAAAGTTAAAAACCGAATCAACTGATGAATTACCAGAAAACATTGACGTCACGTTCACCTTGCCTGACACTGATCATGAGTCTGAGTTAATAAAAAAGGTGGTTGATCAGGTGTTGGATACTGATGAGGAGTCTGAGTCAAAGTCTGAGTCTGGAGGGTCAAGTTCGTCAGTCAACAGTTCAAAACCGATGGTTAAAAGGGCTTACAGTAAAGAGTTTATGTTATCAAATCAAATTTGGATGATGAAACATTCGAAGTAGCATATACTTTGAATGATTCTGACAAAGAGTTTCCAATAAGAAGTGTTAGAACTGAAATGATTAAAAAGGTTTTTAAAATGACAGAAATTAATATTTCTGAAATAAAAGATTTAAATCTTACTGAAAAACCTAAAAAATACACTTCAAGAGTTCAACAGCGATTAAACAAGAAAAAGGGTTACAATTCTGGTTTTGGTTTTCAAAAGAAAACAAATCATAATGGTAGCTACAAAAAGAAAGGTCTTGGTTTTATTCCACCTAAAAATTACAACAATGATAAAATTTCTAAAACGAGTACAAAATTTGTTTCAGGTGGAAATGCAGAAGAAGAACAGAAGAAACCATTCTGGAGACAATCAAACCAGGAGTTTCTTGCTGAACAAAAGAGAAAAGGAACTGGAGTTTTTCATAGGAAGGATACTCGAACCTGTTTCAAATGCAATGAAGCTGGTCATATTGCATCAATTTGTTCTCAAACGGCAAAATCAAAACAGGGAGTATCTGAAAAACTGAAAGAAAAGGTTGTTAATGTTGAACCATCAACTGAAAGATTCAAAATTTTTTAAAATTCGATTTATGAAGTTGGTGAGAGTTCAAAGAAATTTTTTTACAAAGAGAAAGCAAAAGATAACCAAATGTGGGTTGTCAAGAAGGGTGATGTAAAAGTCGGCGATGAATCTGATTCCACAAAATCAGTGGAGCCACAAGTTGAAGATGATGTTAAAATTCCATATTTGACTTTTGAAAAAATTAAGCAAAAGGTTGGTAAGGTTGAGATTTCAAATCAATTCTTTTTTGATAAAAAAGAATTTGATGTTGAAAAAGTTTTCAATGGAAATGTTAAGAAAATTTTTGAAAAAATGGTCGAGGGAAAGGCAAAAGGGGTTAAAGATTTCTATGCAACAAAGAAAGCAACATATAACCCTACTGAACAAGAGTTAAAAACACCCAAGGTTGGTAAGACTTGGGTGGAAATTCTTTTTCCTTGAAAAATCGGGACTTTGCCAGAGATCCCAAGTTTGTAATCGTGGATCAGGAATCGGCATCTTTCTTGATAATTGATTTTGTGAATGAATCTTATCAAGGTTAAATTTTTACAGGTTAAGTGTGAATTGCCGGAGCTTCCAGGTTGGTAAGTGTGAAGCAGGAATCGGCATCTTTGTTGGTAAAATGAATTTGTGTAGACGTTTTATTCCTACAACTAGTACAAAGGTTTGTTTTGACAAAGTAATTACTCAAGGTCATTAATTTGAACTTGATGTAATTCTCATACATGTAACTAACAATGGACAATATGATGAACCAAACCCCTAACCTACAAGTGGCAAAATCAACAAAACTTATTTTCCGGAAAAATCATTTTGATTAAAACAAACTTAAGTGTTTTGAAATCATAATGAGAAAATAGTTTTGTGTAAGGGGAAGTTTTGATTGTTTATGCCTAGTGGATGGCGAATTGAAGCGATTCGATATCGGTTGTCAAGTTGTGTACAGTTTATTTTCAAATTTCTGTTAATGTGTTTGCATTTTAGGGGGAGTAGAAATTTCTGAAAATAAAAAAAACATTAGAAAAATTGAAAAAGACAAAAACATGATAAAAATAAAAAATGAGTTTTAGTGTCAAAGAAGAGGAAATGATAGTAAATCAGTAGACAGTTACAGTATGCTAAAGAAATGTAATGTTTAAATAGCGTTAAACGATCTCACTGATGATATGCCGATAGGTTTTTACACATTTAGTAAACTTTTCGGGATATAAACCTAAATTCAAACTTGCTTATTTAGTGGGGAACACTACTTGGATATATAGGTAATCCCTAAAATCTCGTTTGAAAGGTCCCTCTTTCTGAGATACTAGGTCTTTATGCTCAGTGATATCTGGGGTATTATCCCGGGACTTCTGATAATGTGGAAGCAATGGCCTAGTCCCCGGAGAATACTTTCCGCATGCTTGAAATATAGCGCCGCCCTCAGCATAAAATGATGAGACAATAAAATTGCTAATCAATGCTGTTGTAAAAAAGATCCTCTAAAGGGGACCCACCAAAAGTCGAGCCGTTATCTCTCTGCTGAACGAAAGTTCTGACCTGAGCTCTCACGGTTTCGCAATTTAACCCTTTACAGATATCATCTGTGGTATACTCACCTGTAAGACTGAATATTGGGATCTGGATACGGGAGTATATTCAAGAGGTGGGACACATAAATGAGTTTAAGTTCTTAATACACCTAATTCATATCCTGAATCAGTTGAAATTTGTGTGAGAATTTAAGTGGATTAGTATATCGGCAATCTAAGTGAATTGTTTAATTCTTATTGTGTAACTAAGCTCAACGGTACTTGTGACTTGTCAAAAACTGATATGATCCTCTTGCTTAAACTCACAAAAAATATTGTATGTAAATATTTCTTTACTGTGTTTCTTTTCATTCAAAAATCCAAAAAGATTTTCGGTATGTTTTAGCATAAATTTTTGAAAAATTCAAATAGATTTTCGACAACTGATGTTGGAAAGCTGTTTTTCAAAATTCCAAGTGCTAAACATGACGAACAGGTTTGAGAAAGAGTGTTTGAAAAGGCTTAGCATTTTGAGAGGGGGAGTCAATGTTGATATGGGAAAAGTTTTATGAAATTGATCCTGCAAGTGGTTCATCAAAATCTAAATGTTAAATCATTATAAGTTTTGCTGTACAAGTGGACATCAGAAAATTTATTTTTGGGTAGAGAATGTGCAGGTTTAGCCAGGTTTCGATACTTAAGGACTCTGAATATTAATAGAGCCAGGTTTCGATCTTGAACTTGTGGAAAGTGTGAGCCAGATCATAATCTTGGAACTGCTGATGCTGATGAACTTAAGGAATCAAGAGATCTGATCAAGAGAATTAGAAAACTCAAGAGCCAGGTGGAGATCCTGGAAGGAAGCCCAAAGACTGATAAAGACTGAAGATGTGAAGACTCGACACTTTACGACTCGTCAACATCTGAGGGGGAGTCTGTTAGTGCATACATCTGTCGACTTCGTCTTGTATCGAGTCTTGTACTAGATATGTTAGATCAGGGCACGTTGTTCGAGAAAATAGATGATAATAGAATGTGTTTATAGTGTTTTCGCTTGAAGGAAGCCATTTCGCTTGAAATGACATTTGTCAGTTTCAAGCGAAACCAACTTATGGCATTTCGCTTGAACTGATTTTTGTCACACTCAAGCGAAATCTCATGGGCTATAAATAGGCTTCAAGCGAATTCATTTGTAATAGTTCTTGAAAATCATACCGAGGTGCTGCCGGTTTGATTCTTGAGTGTAACCAGTGTAATATCAATCTACAAGGTGTTTAAAGTGAATTGCAAGCTGTGTCTACCTTTGTTTCTTGTTTTCCGCACCTGAAACAAAGTAAAACTCCTCTGAACGACTCTTTCGGGTCATCACACGATCCTACAATATATTAAAAATTAAACTACATCTTCTCTTTAATAAATACATTTCGCGCATTTTTTTCAACCACAATCATATAGAAAAAACTTATTTTTACGTATCAGGTAGTTGGAAAAAATTTTTCTCCACTTCTATGCTACGACCATTTTGTACGTATTTGTATTTTATCTTTGCACTAATATATATATAGGACAAAGATCCGTTAGGAACCACCCTTTATTGCGAGAACCGCGAGAACAAATGTGAACACAACCAAAAATGCCTAAAAATAGCTAAAAAACACACAATTTTTTTAAAATATTTTTAATAAAAAAATCGCTACTTTTAGTAGCAAAAAAATAAAAAAAAATAAAAATATTTTTGGCTACTAAAAGTAGCAATTTTAACATAAAAAATATTAAAAAAAAAGTTTTTAGATTTTTTTTTTAGGTTTTTTGGGGGTTTAGTTTTTAGCATTTTAGCTTGGTGGTGGGGGGGGGGGGGGGTTAGGTTTTTGGGGGGTGGGGGAGGGGGTTTAGGTTTTTTTTTTTTTTGGGGGGGGGGGGGGTGGGGGGGTTAGGTTTTTTGGGGGTTTTAGTTTTTAGCATTTAGCTTGGGGGGGAGGGGGGTTATTCATACAGTGGTGTTTTAATTGTATTGTGCTTCAAAGCGTGGTGTTTTAAATACATACTGGAAATGTATTTTTTTATCTACTGGAATGTAGGTTTTAAAACACCATGGCGTTTTAACATATGGAATCTGGAACATCTACTAGCATGCAGATGTAAAACACCATGCATGCAGGTTTAAAACACCATGTACAATAACCATACTATGAACATTATACTAAGAACACATTCTAGAAATGGAGGTAGTGTCTTTAATAGTATTATATACTTATTGAATGGTGTTATATACTTATTGAATTGTGCTATATAATTATTGAATGTTGTTATTTATGTGCTGATTGGTGATTTTGCAGTGTTATTCGTAGTGTTTTTATAGTGATCTTTAAAATGGTGTTATATACTTATTGAATGGTGTTATATACTTATTGAATTGTGTTATATACGTGCTGAATGGTGGTTGCAGTGTTATTCGTAGTGTTTTTATAGAGATCTTTTAAAAAAATCATGTTCCTATAAATAAGGTGGCGGTTATGGAAGGTTTTGAATTAATTGAATCAATGATAAAATTACTTGTTTACCCTTTTGAATTAATTTAGATTGAGGACACATGTCATCTCCACAATATTTCTCACACTTCTCACACTTTTAACCTTTTTTACAATAACCTTACCCTGTATATTCTGTTCATTATATTAACTTTTACATACTTAGAAAGATGGTCATAAATGACCTTTAAGAATGTATATTTATATAAATAATTTTTACTTATGTTATAATTATGAATAGTTTTAAACATTATAACTTACAAATATATTATCTTTTATAAATAGGGTTATCAGATTTTAATAATCCTAACTTTCACCCATTGTCCAACTTAAAAGTGAAAGGTTTTGTTGAAAAATACAGAGTTTAGGGAAATTGAAATGAGATGTGTGTTTGTTTCACTTTTTGGGGGTTTGATTTAAAGAAAGATGGTAAAAGTGTAATAGCAAGGGCACTCTGGTTCATTCAAAATAACTGTAAGATAAAAGGGCAAAAATGTAGCAGTAGGGAAGAGGGATAGGTGGCCAAATTCAACACATTAGATTGTTAGTCTTGGTGATTATAGTAAAGGACAAGTGGTTGATGGGTGATGGTTCGAATTTGAATCATTTGATAGTTGAACAAGAAGCTCAAGGTTGTTGATGGTGGTGGTGGTGGCTGATGGTGATGATGGAGGTGGAGGCGGTGACGGTGCTACATAAGCATACACATAAGCATCCACATCAGTCAATAACTAGGTTGCTGCCACATAAGCTGTCACACCAAAAAAAAAAAACTAACTGGGTTAACCCAGTTAGAAAATGATTGATGGGGGCCATATTCTTAAAAGTTAGGATTGTTAGAGGAAATTTTTGTAAGTTGGGATTAATGCCGGTAAATAGGTAAAAGTTAGAATTATTAAAATCCAGTAACTCTTATAAATATCAAGTATATAGTAGGGATATGCTTATTTCTATGTATATCTCGAAAAAAGAAAAGGATGTAAATAACTATTCAAAGCTATTACCGTTTAGCAAAGCTATTACCGTTTAGTTATTTACATCCTTTTCTTTTTTCGTTATTTTAATAATGTAATAAAATGATGTAAGAAATTTCGCATATAACACTATGACATGCTTATTTTTGTTTGCGCTTCGATAAGAATTGTATTCAAAATCGGACGAATCAAATATCAATTGGATAAAGTTTTATTCAAAGTTGAACGAGTCAAGTATTGATTATTTTTTTTTTTGTTATTTGTTTTTCAATAAAATTTTGTTTTTTATTTGTAACTTTTTATATATAATGTTTCCTAAATTTTAGAATATAATCCATGTTTCGAGACGTCTTTAATGTATTTTATTTGAATTTTCTCAATGATGTTGCATTTGTAATCTTTTTTAAGAAAATTTTAACACACAGCTTTAATTTCGATATGAATTTTATTAAAAACAAAGTTGTATTCAAATTTGAAATCAAAAACTATATCGAGTATCGACACCATACTAATACTGTAACAGACTTATACCTATACAAACCAAAACCGAATTCCTATCGCAATGCGAAGAAAAATCCCACTAGTTACTATTATTTGATATGATATTTAATGTAGAATGAGAAAAACAAAGATCATTGTTTTTTAGTTATTGAAAAGTAAGAACTAACTATATAAATTTATCTGAAACTATATTAGAACATGATGATACTATTATTTGATACGATACGATTCTTTGTATGTAGACTACATAAGAAAACGAGTAATATATTTTAGAGTAAATTACGTTTTTGGCCCCTGTGGTTATATCAGTTTTACTATATTGGTCCAAAATAAGATTTTTTAACAGTTTTGCCCCATGGTCCTTATAACTAACTGTTTTGGCCCCTAAATCTAACCAACCCCTAACTCAGGTTAACTTCTTGGTCACATGGGTTGCACATGATGGGTAAAATTGTAATTTATCACTTCTCCTTCTTCCTGATTTCTTTTTATCCTACACCTGCAGATAATGTTGGGATGAAAACAAAATGTGATCAACACTACACACAGCACAACAAGTATCCAAGACATATTGATCAAAACCCCTTCTCTCTCATCTTCTTCCCCAAAACCCTCTTCAATCCCACTCTGTAACAATCCAATTTCCCCTCAAATTTCACCTTTTGCTCGTTTTAAACATAACTAAAATCCGATACTCATCGTACCAAAAATCGTAATCAATCCAACCAAAACTGAGTTTACACAGCCGAAACACAAATGAGGAATCAGATTGCCTTCGCTGATCAACAAAATTAGCGAAAGTTATGAAAGTGAGATCTTTTAACACAAACAAAACAGAAAGCCAGATGAGAGAATAAAATAGGTAGTACAGCAAGCGTAGAAATAATACTAATATTTAGTTGATTTTATTTCTTAATCATAAATACAAGATAATCAGTTCCACCATGGGTAAAAAAAACCTAACAGGTGACGGAACCCATCACCTTCAACCATCATAATCTTCAATCAGAACTGAATCAATCCCGAAACCCACACATCAGCCGAAACATATTCCGAATCAGAACTGACATCATTTTTGACTCGCGACTGCCATCATCCTCAACATCGTCCAAAAACCACCACCTCCGCCGCCGTGAACGGCGGCACTGTCGCCGGAAACATCGCCGGAGATGGTCGGCTCCTCTTCTCCCCTTCGTTCTCTCTGATGCTTCTCTCTCTAAAACCTTCAAGGTGTGTGTGTAACAGTGGTGCAGCCGGAAAAACGGCCTGACCCGGCCCGATTCGTCACCGGAGTCCGTTGCCGGCTTCGCCGGAAGCGTCGTCGAAGGGAGAGCGTACAAGGGGGTGTGACGGTATAGAAGTTTGGAGATTCGGGGGGTGTGGGGTGTAGGAAAAAAATAGGAAGTTGTAGGGTTTTGAGAAAGTGAAGAGGGGAAGAAGAGAGATGCAGATGATGATGATGATGTTTTTGTTCAAGAAAGATCTGGGTTTTCTTTATAAAATGAATAAAATGGGAGGAAAATTACCATTATACCCTTCATGTGCATCTGATGTGTATAATAATTAACCTGAGTTAGGGGTTGGTTAGATTTAGGGGCCAAAACAGTTAGTTATAAGGACCATGGGGGCAAAACTGTTAAAAAATGTTATTTTGGGCCAATATAGTAAAACTGATATAACCACAGGGGCCAAAAACGTAATTTACTCTATATTTTAAAATGAAAAGGTTAAAAAGATTAAAAGAAGTATAATAAGTTGGTTTAAAGAATAAAAAATCACAATCAAGTGTTTAGAGAAAAACAAATAAAAACAAATTTTATATAGGGTTGATTGAATTAGAAATTTTATTATATATATATATGTGTGTGTGAATTTAAACTTCTGATGAATAGTCATTAAAATATTTAAGTAGTTATTTTAATTTTTGATCTGAAAATTTCCTTTGGTATAATTTCATTTAAAAGTTATGATCTATTAGACTAAAAGGTTAAAGACAAAATGATAAATTTGAATCTGAACTTTGATGAATTGTGATCAGAATATTTAAGTATTTATGCTTGTGAATTTCAACTTTTGATGAATATATATATTTAAGTGTTTATTTTCATTTTTTATCTGAAAATTTCATTTGGTATTTGGTATAATTACCAATTATATTATTTGGTATGTGGGTGTTTTAACTTGTGTTTTAGGAGTTTTTTTAAAAAAAATTCTTACTTTTAATAAAAAACTATTTGATTCTTTACTTTTAACCCAAAACTATTTAAGTTTCTTTACTTTTAACCCCAAAACTTTTCATCTTTACTTTTAACCCAAAACTATCTGATTTTTTTTTTACTTTTAGTCCCATATTTTGCATCTTTTGCAATTTAACATCACAATTTTTTTTTTTATTTTCAACTTTAGTCTTCTATACTTTTCATTTTTCGCAAAAAAATCATTTTACATTAAATTTTGCGAGTTAACACGGCATAATGTGCTTGTGTGGTTAAACTTTTTTACGTCGACTATTTGTTCCTGTTTGACAGGTTCATCATAACGTGCGAGTCCTAGATCGACTTAGTTAGTCTTTTATATGTTTTACGTTTCGGTTTAATTTTTTCGCATTAACACGACGCAACTTCAGTGTTGATGGTCGCTGACAGTAGTGTGGCATTGGTGTTCGCCCCTACCACAACATGAGGTGCTTAATACTAGTTTCATTTAAAAAGTAATAGTTTATTAAACTAAAAAGTTAATGGAAGACAAATTTATATTATCCTTACATATAAATTTAAACTTTCTTCGTGATCGGAATATTTAAGTATTTAATTTAATTTTGAGTAAATTACAAAGTTCGTCCATTATGTATGTCTAATATATCAAAGTATGTCCTTTATCTTTAATAAGCTCAGAAAACATACTTAATGTTTGCAAATCCTTACATGTTACGTCCTTTAGTCCTAATCCAGTTACTTTTCATGGTTAAATTTGACTAAGTCAGCCCCACATAAGGGTATTTTGGTCATTTTATCATAAATATTAAAATAAATAATAAAAAAATTATATATATATATATATATATATATATACATACAGCTCTCTCTCTCTCACAACACACATCAGCTCTCTCTCTCACACATAAACACCCCTCTCTCTCTCTCTCTCAACACACACCAGCTCTCTCTCTCTCTAATCGCCGGACCGCCACCACCGGACCGACAACCACCGCCATACACCTCACCAGACCGACCAGCACCGCCATACACCTCACCGGACCACTGCCACCACCTGCACACACCTCACCGGACCACCACCACCTCCACACCCCCACCGTTGGACTCCAAAACGATTATACTTCAACGAAACGGTTACTTTGAGTCGGTTAGTTATCGGAGACACTCAAACGGCCACTTTGTTCCTCGCCGCCGCCTCTCCGCCGTACGCCGCCACACATTAAGGATGTCATCATCGTAGTTAAGGATGTCATCATCGCAGTTAATCGCCACCGTATGCGGTCTTCGTTCTACTGCCCTCTTTTCTCTCTCTCTAATCGGATCGAATAGGTGGTGGTTGTGGGGAGATTTGTAGTTTGAGTCCGGATTTGGGGTTTGTTTGGGGTTAGTAGCTTAAATGTAGATTAGGGTTTGAATTTTGTGGTGGTGTTCAGATCTGTACATATTCAGATCTGAATATGCAGGTTGGGGTTGGGCGGTGGTGGAGGTTTGTGCAGCGGTGGTGATGATGGAGCTATGGCGGTTGACGGTGGTGATGGTGTTGGTGATAGTGGTGGGCGTGTGTGTGAGAGAGAGAGAGAGAGAGGGGAGGGGGGAGAGATCTGGTTTGGAACAGAGCTTTTGAGTGAGATGAGTAAGCTCCTCAATAAGCTTGATGATTTGATTGCCGGAAAACTGGTTTGAAATTTGTCGGAAAACTGGTTTGGAGCAGATTAAAGTTGCAGGTGAAGTGGTGGTGGTGGCAGATCTGTGGTGGTGGTGGCGGTGGCAGCTGGGTTATGGTGGTGGGGTTAGGATAGTTAGAGAGAGAAGGAGAAACATTTAGTTTGTATATATTTATTGTTTTTGATGATTATTTATTTTAATATTTATGATAAAATGACCAAAATACCCTTATGTGGGGCTGACTTAGTCAAATTTAACCATGAAAAGTAACTGGATTAGGACTAAAGGACGTAACATGTAAAGATTTTCAAACATTAAGGATGTTTTCTGAGGTTATTAAAGATAAATGACATACTTTGATATATTAGACATACATAAAGGACGAACTTTGAAATTTACTCTTTAATTTTTTATCTGAAAGTTTTAAGTATTCTTTTTATTTTTTTTATAATATATTATTCATCATTTAATTTGATATTTTAAATACGCTATGTACGTTACTTTTTTTTTAAATCTAACTCCACGACTATGTTTATTTTTTATCCAACATTGCGATATAAATTTCATCGAAAATGGATGCCGCCTCGCTATCATACCAAATCGAACAGAAACCGACGACGAATAATAATTTATTTTTTGGTATTCAAAACAAGGTATTTTTTTGTATCGTAAACTATGTGCGCCGTTACGTAACAATATTAAAAAAAGTATTTTTTTGTATTGTAAACTATATGAGTATCGATACGTGACGAACCGAACCGGTTTCGATTAACAACATCGGTACCGATATCGGTAGTATCGGAACCAGTATTCGTTTTATGGTTTTCGATTGATGTAAAACACATGTCGATGGACATATCACGACTTTATTTTTTTTAGTTTTCTCTTTCAATTGCTATAGCGAATGCCGGTACCAGAACGAACATAACTGATACCAACTGAGTTCCAGCCGCATAGCGCGGGGGAAAACCAAGAGTTATAAATAATTTTAAACATTATAGCTTACAAATATATTATCTTTTGATAAATATCGAGTATATCGTAGCAACGTACTTTTCAATAAACATTTTATTT
Organism: Helianthus tuberosus; assembly: GCA_030545235.1. Taxonomy (NCBI): domain Eukaryota; kingdom Viridiplantae; phylum Streptophyta; class Magnoliopsida; order Asterales; family Asteraceae; genus Helianthus; species Helianthus tuberosus. The sequence goes on from CM060436.1 coordinate 38,829,412, forward strand.
AAAACCGAGTTGTGAATTGTAATGCATAGGTAATCGGAACAAAAATGTATATATTATCAAAGCTATTATTGTTTAGTTGTTTACATCGTTTTCTTTTTTCGTTATTTTCATAATGTGTTATAATAATGTAACAAATTTCGCATATAGCATTGTGACATGTTATTTTTATCTGCCTTTTGATAAAAGTTGCATTCAAAATCAAACGAGTCAAATATCAATTTGATAAAAGTTTTATTCAAAATCGAACGAGTCAAATACAATTGAATTCACTAAAAATTTCTTATTTCATTTGTAACTTTTTATATATAATTATCCTTATATTAATTTTCCATCGATTTGAACAGTACTTATGTTTTTAATATTATTATAGTAATACATATAGTTTTTTAAAACTTTATTATTTTGATATTACAGTAATAATTACTTCCTTACTTTTTAAGTTGAATTAGCTTTGTGTCAACCGGTACTTGTATCGAAAATACATGTATGGTCCGGTTCGTTATCGGTACATGAAGGTAAAAACCGGCACCAGCCTGATACAGTTATCGATACACGAAGGTAAAAACCGGCACTAGCCTTGTACAGAAAACCCCAAAAGTCAGTACCGAAATGATTTTGAAAATCTTTTAGTTCGGGAAATTCGGTACTTCTACCCGGTACCATTTGCTCATCTCTGATCATGGGTACCGTACGAACAACAACGATATCGTGCAACTTTTTTTGTTGATTTTCTTCAACTTTTAATAATTTCTTTTTTTTTTTCAGTTTCAGGGGTAGGGTTGAGCTCGGTGCCAACCGATATCGATACCGAAAATACCGGTTACGGTACTGGTATATGAAGGTAAAATCCGGTAGGCGCCAAAAGTCGGTACCGAATTTAGGGGTGAGCAAAAGGAAAAACCCGACCCGACCCTACCCGACCATTACCCGACCCGACTCGAGAACCGATCAAACATAAAATACAGAACCGATTCACAACCTTAAATATAGGGTCGGTTCCGGTCCATAGGTCCAAGTCGGGTTTCACCATGAAAAGAACCAAGAACCGACCCGACCCGACCCGATTTTATATGAAAAATTGGAACCGATCTAAATATCTAGGTACTTGGGTTCGGGTCAGGTTGAGTATATTTTCAGTTCGGTTCTCGGTTATTTTCGGTCTGGACCTCAACTTGCTCACCCCTAACCGAATTTGTACTTAAGATCTTTCGGTTTGGGAAATTCAGTACTGGTACCCAGTACCATTTGCTTATCTCTGACCACGGGTTTCATACGAACAAAATCATTACCATAAAATTTTTTTGGTTGATTTTCTTTCGGTTATCTTTTAATATTTTTTTTCTATATCTTCTTTTTATTCTTGTCAGCGGTTTCGTGCGCAACGCCCTCGTAGTGATTTCAAAACACATGTAAACACAGGCTAAATAACAAAATAAGTTCACCGCAACGCGGTGATTTTGAAAAAACCTAGTTTATTCAAAATCGAACAAATCAAATACATTTGAATTCAATAAAAATTTGTCATTTCCTTTGTAACTTTTTATATATAATGTTTTATAAAGTTTAGAATTCAATCTACGTTTCGTTTCGTCTTTAACCTATTAATTTGATTCGTGTCTGAAAGGTCGCATTCATAATCTTTTTTAAGAAAAAAAACTTAATAAATAGCTGTAATTTCAATATAAATTTATTTTTTACAACAATTTTTTTAACACCTTGTACTTGCAAAGATTTGAACACATAACCTCATATTGTAAAAGGGACACCTTGCCACTAGACCAATAGATATAAGTTCAATATAAACTTTATTGAAAAATAAGTTGTTTTCAAGTTGAAAATCTTAATTGTATGTTTTGACAAAATGATATTACTATTATTTGATATGGTATCTAATGTAGAGTATTTGATATGATATTTAATGTAGAGTGATTATTTGATATGGTATCTAATGTAGAGTATTTGATATGATATTTAATGTAGAGTGAGAAAACAAAGAGTGATGTATGAGATGAGCTGGACCTACCTAAGGTTTGTTGTAGTTTTAAGTCAAGACTCTTGTCATCGCAACCCCTCACTACTAATTACAAAGGAACTCATGCTTTTCACACACTTCCTCTCCTTCTAATCCTCACCACCAATTCATCCATATATATCTGGTCATCGGACCACCCTAGCTAGAGCTCTTGTCAATCACAGTTTCAGATTAATGGCAAATTCTTCAAATGGTGATTTTGTATTCAATCCCATGGAGAAAAAGGACTGCTTGTTTCTTGTTCAATATGGTACATGTAGTTATGGCCAGAATTGCAAGTACAATCATCCCCCTCAGGATGATTCCGCGGTATTATTAGCTTCATTTCGAGTTAGATTTCTTATAATTAAAAAAACGGTTTATAGCCTTCTATAAACTTCATAAATTGTTTGTTTTAATGGTGTGAATTTATTTTCATATAATCAATGAATTTTGAACATTCTCGCGATTCTTTGTTTAAAACTTTGTTCTTTATGTGTAGGTTGTTAAGGAAGGAATGACTAAAACTATGTATGCAGATTACACTAGGAAAATCCCATGCAAGGTATAACGTACTGATCAACTAGATATCTATTCTTACACATTCCTGGGTGTGTTTGGTATTAAAATTGTGATTTTAATGAGTTTTTAAATTTGTTGGTAACGATTTTAAGGTAATTAGTATTCCTATCAACCCCCATTTAACACAAGTTGATATAGCTAATCTTTTAAGCGGGCAATTAAAAGTGGTACCGATGATATTTGGTAAGGCCATATGTTACCGAATTATGCCTTTGTCACGGTGGTAGTGATCCAACACTAAACACCATGCCATGGGGCGTTATGAAGAGGAAGAGAAATGTTGGGGACTTGGGGTGTCAGTCCCCCACCACAAACGGCTATATACCCTTTTAATTAAAAAATGTAACTGATGGCTTTTTTCTGGTTGTGAGTGGTGACTGTATTAAACATGCGAAGAAGGACCTACTAAATATTTGATATAACTTTCAAGATATATTTGGGGTTTTTTTTTTAAATTAAATTAAGGCCCATATATTGACCCGTAAGTTATATTTAGTAGTGAAAATTTAAGAAGTAGGTTTCTTTATTCAACTTAAGAAGTGGAAATTTAAGAAGTAGGTTTCTTTATTCAACTTAAGAAATAGATCTTTTGTTTTATTTATTTTTGTAGTTTATTAATCTTTTTAACGTTTTTGTTTATTTTTTTCAATTTAATAAAGTTTTTTATGATGTATTGTATATTTTTTTGTTTTTTTAGAATTTTATTGTTAATACTATTTAATTATTTATCTATTTTAGTTATCATAAAAAAATATATTATTTAAATACATAAGCAATGACTAAAAAACAAAGAGGTGCAATGAAAACTTGTGAAACTATAACAATAGTAAAAAAAAAAAAAAAACCTGGGCGAAAGTGACGTGGTAATGTGACAGTTATATATGATGTGACAAAGAAAAGTTCATCATATAGTCGGAGCGCCTAATCGGCTTACAGTAAAAATTCACTTTTTGTAATCTCGCTTCTAATAATGATTTCAAAAAATGCCATGTGTTAACACCATATCGTCTCTCAAAATAATTGCTTTTAATCAAAATTGATTTTTATTATTATTTTCTATATTGGGTTAGTATTATAAAATAGCAGCATTGTGTATTTTAAAATCCCAACCTTAATATCCGCACTTCAAATATATCTATAAGTTGACAAAATAGCAGCATTGTGTATTTTAACGTTACACAAGTTTATTATTTAAACACGATTATCTATTTTTTCTTTTTTTGAGGTTTTGCTATTATTTTAAAAAATGCAAACAAACATTTTTCGTTATTCAAACCGTATAATACACGGGACAATAATCTTGTTTTTTAGTACAAAAATTTCTTGGATTCTTTTGATGTTATACTTGTGTTATTCCATGTATATTTGCCCATAGTTACCTCCAAATCTTTTGATTTGTGGTTAGAACTAATAAAATTTTTAATTGTTTTGTAATATCACTTTAGAACTAAATCACTGCCAATGCCAATTACAGTGAAGTCTGAGTAAGGACAAAGTGTAAGAGTATTTAATATAAATCTTTTTTCTTTTGGGGTATGGGCAAAGTGTAATCTTGAGTTTCTTTAAATTAAGGAATTAACAAGCTATTTCTAAAATGCAAGCAAGCACACAAATTAAATATGGATATGGATATGAATAACCTCAAGTCAGCTTGGCAAATATGCTTGTGTTGAAAGAAATGTGACCTTGTATTTCTATAAGGTTCCATACATGAGTACATTACTAAACTTTGGATTTGATTCCAAAATTCACCATTTATTGAAATCTTAGGAAAATTTAAAATATCTATCCCTCAGCATTATATAAAATATAGTTACTTTTAATTTGTGAACTCTTGGAATGTTCAGAAGCTTGTTCACTGTTATTAACTTATTAGTTATTAACTTATTATATATATCCTACCATGGAACTTTTTCTTGTAGAATCATGTAGTTGTTCATATAAGGTCTGTGAGATGAACCCAGATCGTAAATCGTAAGCCTTACTTAAGTGATAATCATGACAATGGAGTACGTATTAGCTTCAATAGTGTTGATCATTTTCTAACATACCAAACGTACGTCTTAATTAATTATCTTTTGAGTTGGATATATATTCTGTCATTGACATTTTTTATCACCCTATTTACAGATACATATATAGAGCGGGATCCTGTACAACTGAAAATAACCTACTAAACGTATAAATAACAAGAGTAATTATTATTACTCTATAGTTTTGAACTAGAGTAATTAGACTTCGACAAATGAAGTAGGGTAATAATATTTACTCTAGTTAAAAAACTGTAGAGAAACTACTCTACTTATTTATATGTTTAGAACGTTAAATCTATTTGTATTTTGATCCCAACCCTTCACATATATTTATTTCCATAAAAGTTGTTTAAGAAGATAATATATAAATATATGATTCAGATAAAGGAGGCCTCATAGTGATTGATTCTAATGATTCTTGCTGCAGTTTTTCCGTTCCGGATTTTGCATGTATGGAGCTAAGTGTGACTTTAATCACTCAATGCCAAATCCTCCACTTCAATACAACTCTGATGAACTTCCTATGCGAATGGTAGTTTGCTTCTTGTATCTTTTTTTTGTTTTGTTATATTGTGCATAGTAAGAGCAAAAGAACAAATTTTAGTCCTATAAAGTCTTTAATGAAGTGTATTACGGTCTTAAGTATCGCTGATTTTATAATCTCTTTAAGCAGGGTGTGCCACTATGCTCTTTCTATCTGCATAATCGTTGGTGTGGCTATGGAGCAGGCTGCAAGTTCCACCACCCGGAGTTATACTTTGTCTCTCAAGAGTATGGTTCTCATGCTTCTGGTCAGGCTCAGGAGTATGATGGTGAGTTGTTAGGGTCGGATGATGGAAACTACTATCCGCTAAGCACTACCAACTCTCCACAACTGTTGTCAAATTATGCATATGATGGTAATCAGTAAGATATGCTAGATGTGAAATCTTGTTTAGTTTATTTCTGGAGTTTGAAAATGTTGAAGTTTGATTTAAGGATTGGATGTTTGTTGATTGAGATGTTTCTTTGTTTGATTACAAAATGCTCTTTTGCCCCCCAGGCATACATTTTCTTTCAACTTAAAGCTAGAGAACCTTCCTCCAGCTTTAATAATCTTCATCTTGATTAGGAAGCACTTCATCCATATCTCAATCAACCCATAGTACTAAAACATTGAATGCTTCTAGAATTTAGCCTTTGCCAAAACTTCTTTTATATGAAACGAAGTCCACTATTTGAAGTATCTACTTTCTCCAAACCAATCATTGATTTACTAAGTAATCACATCACATAATTACTACAGGAATGCACATATGTCCCTCCTAATAAAAAATGCTATACAACATTTTTCGTGCGCTGAAGAAAGAATGATAAGGCCAGGCGGGGTGGATGAGTATAAAGCGTTGAACATCATATATAACTCGTGGAACACCGCCCCGCCCACTTCCATCACTAGTGATGGAGTATAACGAGTTATGGGCATAACGCGTTGAACTTTGAGGAGTGATAGGGTATGACTTGTACATTGTGCATTAATACTTGTACATTGGAATCCCATCACTAGTGATACCACCCCCCCCTACATTTCTATCACTAGTGATAGAAATTTGGTTGATGACATGGCATGATTTTATTGGACAATGGGAGTGATAGAATCTATCACTAGTGAACCACCCCTCCTCCCCTAATGGATAATCGTAGCGCGTGATCAGCTTACCATAAAAATTCACTTTTGTAATCCTGCTTCTAATAATGATTTCAAAATATGCAACATGTTAACACAATATCATCCCTCAAATTAATCGCTTTTAATCAAAATTGATTTTTTATTATTGCTTACTAAATTGGGTTAATATCATAAAATAGCAATATTGCGTATTTTAAAATCCCAACCTAAATATCCGCTCTTCAAATATATCTATAAGTTGACCAATATTTTTGTTAGATTAGATCTGTTAAGGCTTCTCATAAAACCCGCTCTAACTCCAATCTTTAATTTATAATTTATATGGATAATGATATTTTTTTGAATTAAACCTTACCAAAAACAATTTTTTATGAATTTCTTTTTATATTAGATTTATAGTAATAATAATGATATTTTTGAATTGTGCTAAAAAAATGGCCCTAACTTCAAATATATTGTAATTTTAAGTTTTTAGTTACATAAGTTTATTTAAATTCAAACCATGATTATTTAAAGACGATTATCTATTTTTTTGAAGTTTTGCTATTATTTAAAAAAAAAAGCAAATGAACACTTTTCGTTATTCAAGCCGTGTAATACACGAGACTACAACCTTGGTTTTTAGTACAATTCTCTTTTGATGTCACACTTGTGTTATTTCATGTTTGATTTGCCCATGATTTACCTCCAAATCTTTTGATTAGTGGCTAGAAGTAATAAAATTTTTAATTGTTTTGTAATATCACTTTAGAACTAAATCACTATCAATACCAATTACAGTGAAGTCTCAGTTTGGACAAAGTTTAATATATCTATTTTTTGGGGGGTATGGACAAAGTGTAATCTTGAGTTTCTTTAAATTAAGGAATTAACAAGCTATTTCTAAAATGCAAGCAAGCACACAAATTAAATATGGATATGGATATGAATACCTTAAGTCAGCTTGTGTTGAAAGAAATGTGACCTTGTATTTCTGTAAGGTTCCATACATGAGTACATTACTAAACTTTGGATTTGATTCCAAAATTCACCATTTATTGAAATCTTAGGAAAATTTAAAATATCTATCCTTCAGCATTATATATAATATAATATAATATAGTAACTTTTTAGAGTTAAATGCCATTTTTTAGTTCATGTGGTTTGAGCCATTTTGTAAGTTTAGTTCAAAGGTTTCATTTTTCGTCTGTGGGTAAAAAAAGGTTTCACTGTTGCCATTTTAGTCCACTGGGTTAACTCTATCCATTATTTCTGTTAACGAGAAAGGCGATTCGGTCATTTAATATGGCCGAATTGCTTTTCTAGTTAACAAAAATACATATAAAATGACCGAATTGCCCTTCTGGTTAACAGAAAAAATGGATGGAGTTAACTCAGTGGACTAAAATGGCAACAGTGAAACCTTTTTGGACTCACAGGAGAAAAATGAAACCTTTAAACTAAACTGGCAAAATGACCCAAACCACATGGCCTATAATAGCATTGAGTAAATTGCCATTTTATTCCATAAGGTTTTGTCCAAATTGTCATTTTAGTCCAAATAGTTTTTTTTTCTCCTCTGTGTCACTGACTTTTCCATTTTCTTGCCATTTTGATCACATTGCCTAACTCGGTCTAAAAATTTGATTATAACCAGAGGTATTTTTGGAATAAGTGTTTTGGACTAAAATGACAATTTAGACAAAAACTCAAGGACTAAAATGGCAATTTACTCAATAACATTTAACTCTGCTTTTAATATGTGAACTTTTGGAATGTTCAGAAACATGTTCACTGTTATTAACTTATTATATCCTACCATGGAACTTTTTGTTGTAGAATCATGTAGCTGTTGGGTGTCAATCGTATCGGGTTAATGAGTTAACGGGTTGATGATTTGTGAGTTGACGGGTTGAAATGTTCAACCCGAACCCGACCCATATTGTTATTCGGGTCAAAGATTTCAACCCTAACCCGACCCATATAAATTCGGGTTAACCCGAACCCGACCCGTTTAACACATATTTTTAAAAGAGTCATACAAGTTGATGATTTATAAGCGAGTTGTTGGGTTTTAAGCATGTTGACGAGTATGAGTGTCTCAAATAAATAATATAATGTATAAAAACTAACATTATTATAAATAACCATGTGGAATAGAAATGGAAAAAAAAACAAAAATATAAAACAATAGTTAAACGGGTTAATGGGTCAACCCGTTTTTATAGGGTCAACCCGGACCCGGCCCGCTTTTATATGGGTCAACCCAAAGCCGACCTGCTTTTAATACGGGTCAACCCGAACCCGACCAATATTTTTAAACGGGTCATGTTAGTCGACCCAAACCTGTTTTTTTTCGTGTCGAGTTCGGTCGGGTTGACGGGTCGTGTCATATTAGGTCTGTGAGATGAACCCAGATCGTAAATCGTAAGCCAAACTTATGTGATAATCATGACAATGGAGCACGTAGTAGCTTCAATAGTGTTGATCATGTTCCAACATACCATATGTACGTCTTAATAAATTATCTTTTGAGTTGGATATATATTCTGTCAATTGACATTTTTTTATCAACCTATTTACATATTTTACATATTGTATACTATCTTAAAAACCAAAGTCGGTGGGGTTTCCACCGGCTTTGGTTGGCCCTTTCACTTTTGGAGTTAATCCATTTTACTCCCTTCTATGTTTCTATTACCCCTCTACTTTGGCATTTGGCGTTTTTAACACCTACCTTCTTATTAATTTAATTTTCCATCAGTAACTTTTGTTTATTAAATTCTTTTGTTTACCTCTATTATTCTTTTACTTTAAAAAAATTACGTGCATATTTTTATGTACGTATCAATATAAATTTGAGTGTGTCTACGTTTTGACGTAAATTTTTTTTTTGAGACAAGTCAGGTTGAATATAATACATTTTCGTTTAAAACCATTTTTACGTCCATATTTTTATGTATGTGTCTGTATTAATTCGAGTTGGTCTACGTTTTGACGTAAACTTTTTTGGGAAACAAGTCAGGTCAAATATAATACGTTTTCATGCCTATTTTTATGTATGTTTTTGTAAATTTTGTTTAGAAACGAGTGGAGTCAAATTGTATTTTTTTTCCTTTTTTAAACCTCTAATATATCCCATATAATATGTGAAAGCACCGGATCGATGACATACATCAAACATTGCACTTGATTCAAGACATGAAGAACAAAATATGAAGAACAAGATAGAAATATGTAGAAGATGAATCCTTTATATTGAATCAGTCATCACAGATTACATACCAAAGGAGTAAACATCATCTACAAGCTTGTTTAGATCACAAAGATCTAAACCCTAGCTTTCTCTCACTAACACATAGTCTCTCTGGAGAGGTGCACAAAGCTTCAAGGGTTTTTGATCAATCCCTCATCCATGGATGCTTGCCCTAATCCTATACAACACATATATATAGACTAGAACAAAACTCGGACAAACAATCTACACCAAAACCCTGACTTTTTTCCCTAACATAAACCTCTGACCTTTGTCCTAGACACAAACTTGGACAAATTGTCCCAAGGATAAACCTTGGACTAACTTTCAAGACATGTACAATAAAGACCCTACAAATTGGAAGACATGCACTTATTACCCAAAGTGCACTAACAAACTCCCCTTGGTCTTCATGTGGTCTTGAATTCTTCATTATCGTTGACTTTAACTTGGACTTTTGTTTTGGTTGACCAGAACTGATAAGCGACAGTTACCTGGCAGGAACTGCACTTACAGTCTCCCCCTTAACTGTTGCATCAGTTCTGTGTGGCATCGATAATCTTCAGTCACCGGATACTGCACTTACAGGCTCCCCCTTGACTGATGATATCATGGCTGCTATCAACTTTGGCTGAGACTTAATCTTTCTGGCAGAGCACAGCGATCTTCAACCCTTCTAATTAAAGACTTGCTGACGATCACTTAAAGTCGCTTTGAGAAACCCGAAGAATCCAACATCAAACACTGTAGATCCTCCCCCTCAAACTACTCCCGAATCAAGTTAACGCGAACCGACTTACAACAATATGTGAGAATATCGCTCGATACATTAATCTTCAAACTTAACCGGTAGAAGAACGAAACGTCGGATTTCCAATGCCTAACATCAAACACTTCAAGATCCCAAAAACATGAAGCTCAGTTCGATAAGTTAATAACAAACTGAACTTTGTAAAAGTACATCCACCATCTTGAACAGAGTCTTCAACCCTTCATGTATGATCTCATCTCGTCACGAATCTTCATGAATCAATCTCCTATCTTCACGAATCCCCTGAATCCCCGATGGCTTTCATCTCCGACCTTCCCCTCAAATCAAGAAGCCCCACATTATTTCGAGACCAGAACTAATCTTCTCTACTCTAAATAGCAACTTAATAAGGCTCAATCTTCAACTAGTCATCAACCGAGAATTCAGCTTCATTATGTCAACACTTGGTTAATAACATAAACACACGTGACAAAAACTCCATCACACACGAGCTATTTCACGCACAAGCTTTATCTTTACAAAGAAAACAGGAACTTCAAAATTTTTACTCCCCCTTTTTCTTTGTAAACAATACAAAATTCCAAGCAAGTCGTATTCTCTTCGCACCATAAATCAACGAGCCAAACAACTGTCCGTTATAAAGCTTGTTCAAACAAGCCGATTTCAACGAATTCGCAGCCGCGCCAACACCAATCGGCTCGGCTGAGCCGTCGTTAACATCTCGTAGCCGCTTAACCGAAAGCTCCTCAAGTGAATAACTGTATTCAAGCAGCGCGTTGATCCCTTTCGCTCCAAACATACACGTCTCCACCGACCGTAAACACTGCTCCCTCGTCTCCTCTCGCTGGCTCCTCGTCGAAGGTCACATAACTCGGAACAAGGAGAAAATCAGAGACACGCACAAAACTCTCAAGACTCGGAGCCTGTTTTAAAAATCGGAGACTGTTTCTAGATCAGAACTCGGAACAACAGTGATTTAAAGCTCGGACAAAATAACTTAACTGATAAAGAATCGGAACTGACTAAGATTTTGACCAAAACTCGGAACTGATTCATTACCAGAAGTGAAACTTGACCAAAACTGATTAAAACTCGGACATAATTAAAACTCGGAACTGATTAAGAATCGGAACTGTTAAGAGTTTTAAAAACTCGGAACTGTCAAAACACATAGTTAAACATACGAAAGATGAGGCATGAGCAGTCAATCCTAACAGTTGAATGAACACTGAACAGGTTAAAACCACTGAACATTTTAATAATTGGACTGCTGTTGAAACATTTGAAACTACTGAACAAATTTATTCTCTAAAACTCGGAATATATTGGAGTGTTTAAAAACTTGGGAAACCAGTTTTGACTGTGATGAAACTCGGATAGACGAGGAACCACGTACAAAACTCGGAACCACGTGCAATACTCGGAGACCTCAAAACTCGGACCCACCTTTAAAACTCGGAAACTCTTTTAATCCTCCGTTTGAAACTCAGAACAACTAACAACTTGTTTAAAAACTCGGACAGGTTCAAAGTCAGAACAGGTTCAGGACTGTTAAAGGTCGGAACAGGTTCAACTTGTTAAAAGGTCGGACATAGCTGGTAAAAACTCAGAAATATGTTGACACTGTTCAAAACTCGGAGCCTCGGAACATTATCCTGAAACTGAAACTCGGACATGGTGTGAACAAGATAAAAGCTCGGACCTAATAATCTTGAAGCTCAGACAAAAGAAACTCAGACACAATGAAACTCAGACACAAAAGAAAACTCAGACTGGAATTATATAAAAGTCGGACCAGGAAACTCGGACAGGGTCGGACTATGAAACTCGGACAGGAACTATATTAAAGGTCGGACTATGAAACTCGGACAGGAACTATATATTGACCTTTCAAAACTCAGAATACATAACACTCAGAACAGTTATCGACTATATAAAACTCGGAAACGGAAATATAAAAACAGAATGTTACTGATGAACCATTACTAAAACTCAGAATGTTACTGATGAACCATTACTAAAACTCGGACCATCATATATATGCCAAAACTCGGATAAGCTGTTTCAAGGATCAAAACTCGGATCAGTTAAATGAAAACTCAGACAAGCTGAAGCTCAGAAGAAACAAGTCTCCGGACTTTCTCCCTAGTGTGACTTCACACTAGTTCACCAAAACCCCGGAAACACAAAGTTTTAAAACTCAGACAATCCTTTTATGGATCAAAACCCTAGATCTCCAAACCAACACAGCCGACGAACAGCTTCATTTTCTTCAAGTTTTCTCCAGAATCTTCAAGTCTTCAGGATGTTTGGCGGAAACAAACATCAAATCAAGAACAATGGTGATTCGGAAGGCGGTTAGACCATTCCGAATCGGTAACCATGCTCTGATACCACTTGAAAACACCGGGTCGATGACGAACATCAAACATTGCACTTGATTCAAGACATGAAGAACAAAATATGAAGAACAAGATAGAAATATGTAGAAGATGAATCCTTTATATTGAATCAGTCATCACAGATTACATACCAAAGGAGTAAACATCATCTACAAGCTGGTTTAGATCACAAAGATCTAAACCCTAGCTTTCTCTCACTAACACATAGTCTCTCTGGAGAGGTGCACAAAGCTTCAAGGGTTTTTGATCGATCCCTCATCCATGGATGCTTGCCCTAATCCTATACAACACATATATATAGACTAGAACAAAACTCGGACAAACAATCTACACCAAAACCCTGACTTTTTTCCCTAACATAAACCTCTGACCTTTGTCCTAGACACAAACTTGGACAAATTGTCCCAAGGATAAACCTTGGACTAACTTTCAAGACATGTACAATAAAGACCCTACAAATTGGAAGACATGCACTTACAATAAAGACCCTACAAATTGGAAGACATAAACCTCTTCATTATCGTTGACTTTAACTTGGACTTCTGTTTTGGTTGACCAGAACTGATAAGCGACAGTTACCTGGCAGGAACTGCACTTACAGTCTCCCCCTTAACTGTTGCATCAGTTCTATGTGGCATCGATAATCTTCAGTCACCGGATACTGCACTTACAGACACCCCCTTGACTGATGATATCATGGCTGCTATCAACTTTGGCTGAGACTTGATCTTTCTGGCAGAGCACAGCGATCTTCAACCCTTCTAATATGTATATAATACATTATGATTATACGGTATTAATTCGATTTACTTTATTTTTTGATCCAATCGCAATGCTTATATAGGTTATACTGAGTTCAATCGAATACGTCGAATACACACGTTTTCGTATGATTAACGCACCACATAACGTTTGGACTAATCCATTCGATATTTGCGATGTGCCCGCGCGGCAACACGAGCGGGCTTATTACTAGTACATATACAGAGTGGGATCCTTTACAACTGAAAATAACCTACTAAACTTATAAATAAAAAAAGTAATTATTATTACTATATAGTTTTGAACTAGAGTAATTAGACTACCACAAATGAAGCAGGGTAATAATATTTACTCTAGTTAAAAAACTGTAGAGAAACTACTCTACTTATTTATATGTTTAGAACGTTAAATCTATTTGTATTTTGATCCCAACCCTTCACATATATTTATTTCCATAAAAGTTGTTTAAGAAGATAATATATAAATATATGATTCAGATAATGGAGGCCTCATAGTGATTGATTCTAATGATTCTTGCTGCAGTTTTTCCGTTCCGGATTTTGCATGTATGGAGCTAAGTGTGACTTTAATCACTCAATGCCAAATCCTCCACTTCAATACAACTCTGATGAACTTCCTATGCGAATGGTAGTTTGCTTCTTGTATCTTTTTTTTTGTTTTGTTATATTGTGCATAGTAAGAGCAAAAGAACAAATTTTAGTCCTATAAAGTCTTTAATGAAGTGTATTACGGTCTTAAGTATCGCTGATTTTATAATCTCTTTAAGCAGGGTGTGCCACTATGCTCTTTCTATCTGCATAATCGTTGGTGTGGCTATGGAGCAGGCTGCAAGTTCCACCACCCGGAGTTATACTTTGTCTCTCAAGAGTATGGTTCTCATGCTTCTGGTCAGGCTCAGGAGTATGATGGTGAGCTGTTAGGATCGGATGATGGAAACTACTATCCGCTAAGCACTACCAACTCTCCACAACTGTTGCCAAATTATGCATATGATGGTAATCAGTAAGATATGCTAGATGTGAAATCTTGTATAGTTTATTTCTGGAGTTTGAAAATGTTGAAGTTTGATTTAAGGATTGGATGTTTCTTGATTGAGATGTTTCTTTGTTTGATTACAAAATGCTCTTTTGCCCCCCAGGCATACATTTTCTTTCAACTTAAAGCTAGAGAACCTTCCTCCAGCTTTAATAATCTTCATCTTGATTAGGAAGCACTTCATCCATATCTCAATCAACCCATAGTACTAAACATTGAATGCTTCTAGAACTTAGCCTTTGCCAAAACTTCTTTTATATGAAACGAAGTGCATTATTTGAAGTATCTACTTTCTCCAAACCAATCATTGATTTACTAAGTAATCACATCACATAATTACTACAGGAATGCACATTTGTCCCTCCTAACAAAAAAATGCTATACAACTTTTTTCGTGCGCTCATGAAGAAAGAATGACGAATCGTTCTTTTTCAGAAAAAAACCTTGTTATATAATGTTGGTTCAGTTCTGTTTGAGCATGAGGGAAAACAGTAAATCATACCTGTCACAGCAGAAAGTCCAGTGGAGAATCCAGTAATGGAGTTCGACATGCTTGTCATCGTGATTTGGTTCCTCCTTAGGGTGCTGACTGATGATGGGGCTTAGAGAACCGAAAAGGGTATCGGTTAGGAGATGGAGGACGAATTTGATGTTATGTCTAATGGGGTGTGTAACTGAGTAACCCTTTAACCTCCACTTAATTCTCCTTATTTAAGCACCCAGGAGGAAACCTAATTAGTTACTAAGGGCAATATGGTCCATCAACAATTACCAACTAATTTAAATAATAGGTTATTATATATTTTGATCTTTATTATGTAAATGATTATAATGGCTATAGATTAAATATTGTTACATAATATATTTAATCTTACATTCTCCCACTTAGCCGAGTAATCATTTACTATGAGTATTAGATAAGCCTGATCAGGAGTTAACACTCATTTTAGCCTTAAACAAGTACTATAGCAGAGAAATACAGCCGTTGAATCATTATGCGACTCAGGACCCCCATTAATCATACTATAGCCTTAATTTAAAACCTAATCGTCATGATCAAAATACGCGTAAGCCCTTTGTTTGATTTGTAACTTTATTTGTCAATATGCCATTATACCGGTTGAACATATTCTAAGAGACATACAAAATCAAACTGAGGAAATTTCATTAACATAAAACATAAGCTAGTACAATATGCTCAAATAAGGTCTTTACAAAATCCCATATTACGAACATGTTCTTCATAAACCTTAGGAGGGAGACCTTTAGTCATCGGATCCGCAAGCATATCCTTAGTACTAATATACTCGATACACAGATTATTTTCCTCAACTCGTTCACGTACGAACAGATATTTTGTATCGAGATATAAACCAGCTCCAGTCGAACTGTTACTGTTCGAGAAACTAACGGCAGCTGAATTATCACAGTAAAGCTTCAATGGTCTAGAAATGGAATTTACGATTTTGAGTCCAGTGATCAGATTTCTAAGCAACATTCCATGACAGGTTGCGTTATAAACAGCAATATACTCTGCCATCATTGTGGAAGTTGTGGTCAACTGTTGTTTATGACTCTTCCATGAGATTGGGCCGCCTGCTAACATAAAGATATAGCCCGAAGTGGATTTCTTGTCATCTTTGCACTTTGCAAAGTCAGAATCAGAATAGCCCACCACTTCTAAATGATCACTTCTTCTATAAGTCAGCTTATAGTCTTACGTCCCTTGCAGATATCGAAGTACCTTCTTAGCTGCTTTCCAGTGATCTAGGCCAGGATTAGTCTGATAACGGCCTAGCATTCCAGCAATATAAGCGATATCTGGGCGAGTACAGACTTGAGCATACATCAAGCTCCCGACTACTGACGCGTAAGGTATCTGGCTCATTTGCTCCTTCTCAACCTCTGTTGTCGGACACTGGAATGAACCGAAAACATCTCCCTTAACTACTGGAGCGACGGAGGGTTTGCACTGTTGCATGTTGTAACGCGTAAGGACACGATCTATGTAGGCCCTCTGGGACAATCCTAAGATCCCTTTGTGTCTATCTCGGTGAATTTCGATGCCAATGACATAAGAAGCCTCTCCGAGATCCTTCATGTCGAAGTTATGCGAAAGTAACCGCTTCGACTCATGCAACATGTCTAAACTATTACTTGCCAATAGAATATCATCTACGTAAAGGACTAGTATAGTAAAGTTGCTCCCACTCATCTTGAGGTAGGTGCATTGATCCACTTGATTCTTCATAAAACCTTGCTTCTTCATGACTTCATCAAACTTGAGGTACCATTGACGTGATGCTTGTTTTAACCCGTAAATGGATTTCTTCAACTTACAGACTAGATGCTCCTGACCTTCAGGTTTAAAGCCTTCAGGTTGTTTCATGTAAACATCTTCATCCAAATCTCCGTTAAGGAAAGCGGTTTTAACGTCCATCTGATGTAACTCCAAATCGAAATGAGCTACTAGGGCCATGACGATCCTTAATGAATCTTTACGAGAGACAGGTGAAAACGTCTCTTGATAATCAATTCCCTCTTTCTGAGTGTAGCCCTTTGCAACCAATCTCGCTTTGTAGCGTTCAACGTTCCCATTCGGATCTAGTTTTGTTTTGAATACCCATTTACATCCTACGGGTTTGGCTCCGTTGGGTAATTCTACCAAATCCCAAACGTCATTTTTCTTCATGGATTCAAGCTCATCAATCATTGCTTTATTCCATTCAGAAGACTGATCACTGCTAATGGCTTCATTGTAAGAGATAGGATCATTGAGCTTTCCAGCATCCATTTCAGTCAGGTAGGTAACATAATCATCCCAATTAGTTGGCCTTCTTTGCCTAGATGACCTCCTGAGTGGATTATCGGGTTCAGCGTTGTCTTGGTTTTGAGCGTTTGATGTGCCTTCGTCATGAGGTATAATGGGTTCTGATTGTAGAGGTAAATTTGGAGTTTGTGCAGTAGCTTCAGGTACAGTAGTTGCATTGGGTACAAGAGGAGTAATCGGAGTAATGGTAAGCGACGAGTCTCTCCCCCCCGCGTCTTGTACTTCTTGCAATTCTTCATAAGGGTTGGTACTGCTCCCACTGACCTTGAAATCCTCCAGGAACGCGGCACGCTTGGTTTCAACAATACGGGTGACATGGGAAGGACAATAGAAACGATAACCCTTAGAGTTCTCAGGATACCCGATAAAGAAACAGGTAACTGTTTTAGGGTCAAGTTTCCTTAGGAAAGGATTGTAAAGTTTTGCTTCAGCAATGCAGCCCCATACTTTCATATATTTAAGACTCGGTTTCCTTCCTGTCCAAAGTTCATAAGGAGTTTTAGGGACAGACTTAGAAGGAACTCTATTGAGTATATGAACAGCTGCTTTTAACGCTTCAGTCCAGAGGAATAATGGTAAATTAGTGTTGGCTAACATACTGCGCACCATGTTCATAAGGGTACGGTTTCTTCTTTCAGCGACACCATTCTGCTGAGGTGTACCAGGCATGGTGTATTGGTTCACAATCCCCTGGCCCTTACAAAACTCATAAAATGGACCAGGAGCTTGACCCACATCAGTATGTCTTCCATAATATTCACCGCCTCTATCTGATCTCACAACTTTAATCTGACGATCTAATTGCTTTTCAACTTCAGCCTTATAATCTTTAAAAGTTGTTAGAGATTCAGATTTCTCCTTAATAAGATACAAGTACATGTAACGAGAATAATCATCAATAAAAGTGATAAATGAAGCATGTCCTGTTATGCCAGCGATTTGGTAGGGACCACTAATGTCAGTGTGAATGAGTTCTAATAAATTAGAGCTCCTAGTGGCACCTTTCTTATTCGCTAATGTCATTTTACCCTTAAGACATTTGACACATGTTCCAAAATCAGAGAAATCGAGAGGAGGTAAGACTTCATCCTTTACAAGACGATTTAATCGTTCTTTTGAAATGTGGCCTAAACGCTGATGCCACAACATGGATGAAGTTTCTAAGTCTCGTTTCTCTTCCATCTTTGTGAGTGATTCATTAATATTATATGACAACAAAGATTTGGAAAAGTTATCTTCTAGTTCTAATCTATAGAGACCACCATCCAGAATACCAGTACCATAAAGAACAGAATCATAATGGATAGAGAGTTTGCGATGACCATGGGAAACAATAAAACCGTCCATGTCTAACTTTGGTCCTGATACAAGGTTCCGAGTTACCTCAGGAACATATAAGGTATCATAAAGTTTAATACATAAACCAGTTTTCATAACTAATTGTAATGTTCCAATGGCCTTCACTTCTAATTCTCGATCATCCCCAACCTTAAGCGTTCTTTGGTTTCTTTCCAGCTTCCGGATTGAAAGGAATCCCTGAGTAGAATTGGTAACATGAACCATAGAACCAGAATCAAACCACCAAGAATTAGCAGGAACACTTAAATTATAGGACTCAAGTATCATAAAATAATCGTTACCTTTCTTAGCCAGCCACTCCTTAAAATCAGGGCACTCCTTCTGCATGTGTCCTGTCTTCTTACAGAACTTGCAGCGGATACTGCCTAAGGAGTTCTTAGAGCTGGAGGGTGCACTTGTATTAGGATGAGGGTTAGGCCTTTGGACTTTAGAAGCATCCTTCCTCTGATAATTGTTCTTCCTCTTCTTAGAGTTGGAGGTAGTGAAGTTGGCAACATCAGTATGGCGATCCATCCTCATACGCTCTTCCTCCTGTACGCACATAGCGACCAGCTCACTCATCGTCCATTTGTCCTTCTGAGTGTTGTAATTGATCTTGAATGCTTCAAAGGACGAAGGAAGCGAAGTAATGATGAAATGAACAAGGAAACCATCACTGATTTCCATTTCCAGCCCCTTCAGCTTATTGGCCATGTCATTCATCATCATGATGTGCTCGCGAATGCCACTCCTCCCATCATACTTAGTTGTCACCAGCTTGAGGATAAGAGTACTAGCGTGTGCTTTAGACGTCCCCTTGAACTGAGCCTCCACAGAAGCCAAGTAGGTTTTAGCATCGTCAGAATCAGGAATAGCTCATCTGATAGAGTGATTAATGGACTGCTTCATGAACATGAGAGACATGCGGTTACTTCTAGTCCACTTATCATGAAGTAACTGCTGAGGAGCAGTACTCTGTGGAGTAAGGTCCGCTGGCTTATCCTCTCTTAGAGCATAATCAAAGTCCAGCACTCCAAGTGTAAGCATGAGGGCATCCTTCCATGCAGCAAAGTTTTCACCAGTCAAAGGTGGAATTCCGCAATTTGGTGCTGATAGTGGAAATTAGATGAGCAAGTTATGATACAAATGAAGAAGTCCTAATGTGATCTAAGGGCACGTTAAACTAAGGCAGGCATAAATAATGACCATTTTACATTATGAAGCTGTGATATTGTCTATTACTAACATCAAAATAATAGACTTAGCTAAAAAATTCTACTTAAACGAAAACAAAACAGCTTTGGCCAGAAGTGTAATCATTTAAGCATATGTGCAAAGTGGTTGTAACAAATCAGCTTTGGCCAGAAATTGAAACAATCACTTTAGTTATGCACTTGTTGAGTATGCCATCTATGAATGAATTAAATCAGCTTTGGCCAGAAATTAAGACATTCATGCTTATGATGCACACACAACATAGCTTTCGTAATACTTGAACGATAAGTAGATGTATCAAGTCAGCTTTTGCCAGAAATGATATATCAAAAGCTCATTCAAGTTAAGCTATTCTGGTTTTGCAAAACATTATCTGATTCTGATTAAATTAACTAAGTAAATTACAAAACCATTTATTTAATAGCAAACCACCCGTTAGCGCGGATCGAGTCTTGTGCGATCAGTAATGCCCAAGTCTTGTGCGATCAATAAGGCCCAAGTCTTGTGCGATCCATAAGGCCCAAGTGAACTTGTGCGATCCATTATGCCCAAGTGAACTTGTGCGATCCATAAGGCCCAAGTGAACTTGTGCGATCCATTATGCCCAAGTGAACTTGTGCGATCCATAAGGCCCAAGGCTTGTGCGATCCATAAGGCCCAAAGTAAACTTGTGCGATCCATTAAGCCCAAGTAAACTTGTGCGATCCATTAAGCCTTGTGCGATCCGTTAGTTTTGTGCGATCCATTTATGCGATCAGATCATCTTATCATGTGATCTGATTTGTGCGATTCAGTTGTTTATGGTTATAACAACTGACAATTCGAAATTTATGAATTGTGATATACTTTCCCATTATAATGTTGATCTATTTTTATCATAAAATTTCGAAATAATGATCTGCTTATCCTTTTAACAGATTTCGAAAAAATCCTTATTAGAAAATTAGATCAAAACAGGAAAAACATATAACAATCCAAATCATACTCCAAAACATAAAGGATATTTCGAATTATAACTAAGAACTTGATGAACCCTAAAAATTAAAACATGAATTCTGGAACCCGAAACCTGAATTTTAAGGCTTTTCTAAACAGATTTCGGTCATAAAAACATAACCCTTTAGATTTCGAGTAAACATATGATTAATATATTCCGAAAACAGGGATTTCGAACATATATACCTACTCGAATACGGCTGTTGATTCATAAGATTTCAAAAATTTTCGTTTTCCAAGTTTCAATCCCAGAATTATGGATACGAAAACAGAACTGACTAATCAACATATGCTCTGATACCACATGTTGGTTCAGTTCTGTTTGAGCATGAGGGAAAACAGTAAATCATACCTGTCACAGCAGAAAGTCCAGTGGAGAATCCAGTAATGGAGTTCGACATGCTTGTCATCGTGATTTGGTTCCTCCTTAGGGTGCTGACTGATGATGGGGCTTAGAGAACCGAAAAGGGTATCGGTTAGGAGATGGAGGACGAATTTGATGTTATGTCTAATGGGGTGTGTAACTGAGTAACCCTTTAACCTCCACTTAATTCTCCTTATATAAGCACCCAGGAGGAAACCTAATTAGTTACTAAGGGCAATATGGTCCATCAACAATTACCAACTAATTTAAATAATAGGTTATTATATATTTTGATCTTTATTATGTAAATGATTATAATGGCTATAGATTAAATATTGTTACATAATATATTTAATCTTACATATAACTAATTGGACTGGTTCTGAATATGGAGTCGGTTCTACATCGCTTAATATGTCAAGAGGGTTCTATTAGTTTCTCAAGAATAGAAACCAAGTCATTGGGTTCTATATTGATAACTATAGTCAGATTTTTCATCACCAAAAAATATCAAAGGAATGGAAATCAGATTTCTGCTGAGGTTGTGTTTGCCCACAAAAAATGGATGAATCAAAAACCAAACTCTGCCTTACGTAAACTTCTGGATTGGAATCAATGCTTATATACCCGATACAGTAATTTACAAGAACATTCTGTAGTCTTAGCAAGAGGGATCCTAGATGTTGTCCAAGTAAAGGATCAATAATTACAAGGACGTTTTGGTGCTCTTATAAAATTATTTTTTTAGCAGCAATTCCTACATGTTCATGGATAAATACACTACACCGACATTCTGTAGGATTTGAACTCTCAACCTTTTGGTTGTGAAAGTACTTACCATCAGGATATTTTCTTGGAGGCTCATATAAAGTTATCGACTCTAGAGATATACTAAAATGAAGAAGATGAAATTATGATATTGTTCTTCCATTAATTACTTTTATTTTTCTCGAACCAAGATATCCATGAATCCGAATTATGATGCATATAGATATAAATGGTCCATTGGGAATAATAATTTCCAAAACAGGGCCTAACAATGAAATTACAAAATAAAAAAATAGTGAATAAGTTCGATAATTGTAATAGAATCGACGCATCAACACATAGTTCTTTATACATTCTATGACAATATGGCTAAACTAATGCTAATGCGGTATGGTGACCATCCTCTATTGGAGGATGATCCGCCACGTATGCGCCACATCATAGTTCTATAGATGATGATCCTCCATGGCAAAAAAAACTGGAAATGGGAGGATGATCCTACCCCACTAACTATGGCAATAATTTTTTTTTTTTTTTGCAAAGGAAACACTGGAAATGGAAATGGGTTTTGTCCTGTTCTGCTTCGTCCCCAACGTCTCCATGGAGACGGTCACGACGCCGACGAGGGGGGCGGGATGGTGTGCGGAACGGCGACTGTCCGGGACGGAGGGGGACGACCCCCTATACCGTCTAGCCTAACAAGAAACTATAAAAAAATAGTGTTTAATCGGTTTTTGTGACTAATCAGAATGGTCTTCTAGAATCTATACAGTACAACAAACATTGTATGCTGCGTTTGGGAACGATGAACCACTCTTGAAAAGGAATCATTATCAAGAATTTCGGTTGTTTGCAGGTCCCATGATCATTCAGTACGATGGGTTTCACGAAATATATTAAATTAATTAATGAATATTTGAACTATGATTCAAACTTAAGGCTAGATGGTATGGGGACCGTCCCCGTCCCGTCTTTGCCCGGCGCCGCCCTGCACACCATTTCCGGAGCCCCATCGGCGTCGCATTCGTCTGGGTGGGACGATGAAGATGGGCACAAGAAGACAAAAGGCCTCTCACACACACACACACATATACATACAACACACACACACACACACACATATATATATATATATAGGGTAAGGTTCATGCGAGAACCACCCTTATTGCGAGAACCGCGAGAACCAATGTGAACACAAAATAAAATCTAAAAAAATCAAAAAAGCACTCAAAATTTTTTAAAATTTTTTTTTTAAAAAAATCGCTATATTTCGTTACCATAAAAAAAACATTTTTTTTCGAGTAACAGTTATCCATGCACATGTGCATATGTATCATTACTTCGACAAATTCGGTAATACGTTATCAGGAATAGACATTTGCACTTTAATTTACAATACTATTCGTAATACACTACTTTTTCATTACCAATATTCAAAATGCACATGTGCATCATTAGGTATAACCATGATATAACGTGTTTTGGTACAAAAAGTTTGTGATTTTGAATGGAGAAGTAGGTCTGATCCATATACATGTTTTTTGGTTAGTTATATCTCGTGGTTGATGGTTTGGTTATAGTTGTCAATTTA
This sequence comes from Helianthus tuberosus, assembly GCA_030545235.1. Taxonomy (NCBI): domain Eukaryota; kingdom Viridiplantae; phylum Streptophyta; class Magnoliopsida; order Asterales; family Asteraceae; genus Helianthus; species Helianthus tuberosus. The sequence goes on from CM060436.1 coordinate 38,853,036, forward strand.
TGATGTAATATGTTGATTGGATGGTATAAATGGTGTTTACATACATGTAATAAAGTGAAAAAATTGGTAATGGTATTGTATTATGGATGGTAGGAGGTAATGGTATTGTATTATGGATGGTAGGAGGTAATGGTAGTGTATTATGGATGGTATGATAGATGAAAAGGAAAATGTATTCAAAGTAGTGTACCAAAACACCTTATTTCATGTTGATATATATAGATGCACATGTGCATTTCTAATATTGGTAATGTAAAAAGTATTGTATTACATATTGTAGTGTAAATGAAAGTGCAATTGTCTAATAGTTGTAATGAATTGCCTAATTTGTCAAAGAAATGACAAAAATGCACATGTGCATGTTTGTGTATTATGGATGGAATGATAGATGAAAGAGAAAGTAGTGTACCAACACATCTTATTTTATGTTGATACATATAGATGCACATGTGCATTTCTAATATTATTAACGTAAAAAGTAGTGTATTACACGTGGTAGTGTAAATGAAAGTGCAATTGTTTAATATTTGTAATGAATTACGGAATTTGTCAAAGAAATGATACAAATGCACATGTGTTTAGGTTTTTGGGGGGTGGGGGAGGGGGTTTAGGTTTTTGGTTGGGGTGAGGGGTTTAGGTTTTTTTTTTTTTTTTTTTGGGGGGGGGGGGGGGGTTAGGTTTTTTTTAGGTTTTTTTAGCTATTTTAGGTTGTGTTCACATTGGTTCTCGCGGTTCTCGCAATAAAGGTGGTTCTCGCATGAACCTTACCCTATATATATATATATATATATATATATATATATATATTTCAGGCACATCCTCCATTTCCTTGGATCCATCCTCTTTGCCCCATTTTCACACTCATCCTACGTGGCTCTGACGTTAAAGCCCATCCTCCATCAACCATGCAAAGTAGCCTAATATTCAAGTCTTGTGGTCAGACTTCTAAACCATATACAAGAATTAAAGTTTAGAAATATAAATATAAATATAAATATAATTTTAGATTGTTTCTTCTTTCAAATGCAATGTTTATTTTTGTTTTGACTCATAGACAAATCCTTTTTGAGATGTTTGGTGATTTTGATTTTCTTGATAACAACCGACTCAATTTTCAAATCTTATTGTAATCCGTAACTCGATACTTTGTCATTTCTTTTAATGGTCGTTATACAAAGTACACGTCTCTATTCGTTATTATTTTTAGAGTAAATTACAAGTTTTGTCCTTTATGTTTACACCAAATTCCAGGCGGTGTACTTTAGCGTAAAAGTTTATAAGTTCTGTACTTAATGTTCAAAATCTTGCACGTTATGTCCTTTAGGCCAAACTAATTTAATTTTTTTGGTTAAATCTGGTCATGTACCTTACAGATGAGCGCATTCTTGTCATTTCATATTTCCAAGGACTATTCTGCAAAGAAATTTTATTCAGTGACTATTCTATATTAAACTTAAAAATAAAAAATATATAAACTCTCACCCTCTTTCTTAATCTGAAACTCCCTCCCTCTCTCTTCTCTCTCTCTCTCTAACAACAGGTTGGCCACCACTCTTTGTGGCGGCTCACGGTGGCGCACCGCCTTCCAGTGGTGGAGGTGGTTGTGGTGTTAGGTGATGGCGGGTGGAAGGGTCTGCATTTAGAGAGAAAACGACCATACAAAAGTTGCAGAAGACGACAATGACATGCGGTACGTTCTTATTATCTTCTCATACTTATTTGAATTACTTACTTTCATAATTTCACCCATCATTAGGTTTTACTAATTTAGGGTTTGGGTTATTGGATTTTAATAATCATAATTTTCGTCTGTTGGTCGTTAATAATCCTAACTCTAAAAATTTCCCCCAACGATCCCAACTTGTAATAATTTGGCCCCCATCGATCCTTTTCAAACTGCAGATGACTTAATTTAATTAAGGAGGTTCCAGGTGCACTTGAATCTATTGAGCAGACTAAATTCTTATATGTTATAAAAGGATCGATAGGGCCAAATTTTTATAAGTTGGAATTGTTTGAGAGAATTTTTAAAGTTGAGATTATTATCGGCTAAAAGGTGAAACGTTGGATTATTAAAATGCAATAACCCTTAGGATTTCTATATAAAATTGAAGAAATCATTCATTTAGGGCTTAAATTAGTAAACCCCAATTCATCAAAATCATAACCCTTGTTAAAATCAAGGGGTAAATTAGTCAAAATACAATGATAACACATTGATGTGTAGGATTTTTGTAGTTGGTGTGGATATAATGTGTGTATGTATAGATTATAGGGTTTATTTTAGTTTGATGATGTTGAAGAGACTCGGTTGTTTAACGATGATTAATGTGTGTAGATTGGCTTTAGAGGAGAGAACTGAGGGAGAAGAAGTTGGGAGTCCCTGTAGTGGTTAAAACAGGATAGGCTGCTGCTGCTAGTGGCGGTAATAAGGTGGCCAACCTAACACTACAACCACCTCCACCACTGGTAAGGTGGTGCGCCGCCATAAAGAGTGGTGGCCAACATGTTGTTAGAGAGAGAGAGAAGAGAGGGGGAGGGAGTTCTAGATTAAGAGAGAGCGAGTGTGAGAGGTTATATATTTTTTACTTTTAAGTTTAATACAGAATAGTCCCTGCATAAAATTTCTTTGCAAAATAGTCCTTGGATTGGAAATAAGAAATGACAAGAATGCCCTCATGTGCAAGGCACATGACCACATTTAACCCAAAAAATCTAACTGGGTTTGGCCTAAAGGACATAACGTGCAAGATTTTGGAATATTAAGTACATAACTTGTCAACTTTTGCGCTAACGGACACTGCCTGCAATTTGATGTAAACATAAATGACAAAACTTGTATCTACTCTTATTTTTAAGTTGCAAATTATATTAGGGATGTATATTATGGACACTTTTACCATCCTATTTACATATATTCATTTCCATTAAAGTTGTTTATGAAGAACATGTAAATGTATGATTTAGATATATATAATATAATGACGGTAATATTTAAACAATTTTGAACTCTACTCAAGGATTTAACTTGTATTGATTCTTTCTTAGTTTTTAATCTCGATAGTTTTTTTTTTTTTTTGGGGTAAATTACACTTTTCGTCCTTTATATTTGTATCAGATTGCAATAGATAGACTTTAACTTTAATAATTGCAGTCACAATCCTTTATTTGGAAAACTCATTACACCCCACGTCCTTTAGCACCAATCAGGTTAAAATTTTCAGTCAAAGTTATAGCATCTGCCTTACACATGATGGCATTTATGTGTTTTGGGTTTTACCCCAATCTATTTAAATTATAAAAAATAAAAAAACATTAATATATATCTTCAGCACTTTGCTTAGAGCCACAGTGGTGCCACCACCGCCACAACGAGATGCCAACATTTGAATCCATCAACCATCGCCATCAGAAAAACATTTGTTGTTCATTTGAAACCATCCATCCATCCATCCACCACCATTAGCAGTGGCGGACTTACAATGTTAGTAGGGGTAGCACGGGCTACCCCTCAACCCCGTTTCCGTAGTGTAAAAATACCCTTAACTCCGTTTCCATAGTGTAAAAATGCCCCGCAACTTCGTCCCCGTTATGCAAAGGATGCCCCTGGTCTAAAAAATAAAAAAAATTGGGATACCCCTAAATTTTTGGGCTAGTTCCGCCGCTGACCATTAGTACATTTGTTGTTAAACAATTAACAATTACTACACACCTGATGGGTTAGGGCTGACAGTTGAAACTATTCACCACCAGAAACACTCGCCCAACACATCAAGACTTGTAATTCAAAGGCTGATCCAACAAAAGCTGATCCTATTTTTTAGACATAAAACATTTCAAAGGCTTTGACTTAATTATTATTAGGTTAATAATGAAAAGAAAAAACAAAAACAATAAAATGCCATTTTGTGAAGACATAAGTTTACTCTGTTTTCACCAACAATCAAACTCGAGAAGTAGATCGGAGAATCAGACCTTGCGAACGTATCCGCACTCGCTTTCCTTCTCGGAATCTTCAAAGGTCGTCAATAGAGCACCGCCTATTCATGGAGGAAACTGTTATTGTTAGATCCTGGGAATATGGAAGGGGATCTTCAGATTGAAGGTTGTGGAGATTTGGAGGGGAGACGGGATGTGAGATGGAAGGAGGGTGGACCAAAGGAAGTGGGGTTGCAGGTGGTGGTAGATGGGTGCTGGAGGTTTTTGGTGGTGGTGGTAGTTGGTGCTGCCACTGTGGCTCCGCCACCATGGTGGTGGCCGGCGTTTTCTAGAGAGAGATATGAGAGAGAAGAAAGAGAAAGGGGTTAAGGTTTTAGGTCTGTGAATGATGTGAAAATGAAAATGAAATGAAAAATATTATATACTTCAAATGTAATAGATAAATTTACTAACTTACCCTCATGTGTAAGGTATATGTTATAGTTAATTGAAAATTTTAACTTGGTTAGTGCTAAAGGACGTATGGTGTAATGGGTTTTCCAAAGAAAACATTGTGACTGTAATTATTGAAGTTAAATCCTATCCATTGCAATCCGATACAAACATAAAGGACGAAAGCGTAATTTACCCTTTTTTGAACAATAACTTTGCATTAGGAAAAGGCTAAACACCCTTGCTAGCAAGAGTTGGCAGGTAGATGTTCCTCAATTAATTGCACCCATATGCTTTAAAAACCTTGTGAACACATAAGCATACTAAAGTGTCCCCTCGTTATTTTGTTTAGCCAATTTCCTTGAGTAACGACACATGAAAAACATGGTGTAAGCTATTCATTTCACAAACTATTCATTTCCTTCCTGATGTTCCTTTTACCCTCAGCTGGACCATTGGCTATGTTGGATAGGAAATTGGCTAAACAAAATAACCGGGCTGTTGTTAAGTTCTTGGTACATTGGAAGGATCAAGCTCTTGACAAGGCAACATGGGAGTTGGCTATTGATTTTCAAGCACGGTTTCCTTCTTCTAATGTGTAGTTCTTGTTGGCTAGAATTTCTTTACCTGAGATTATGATACATGCAAAGCGACTAAAATGTAATTTTGAATTGTTAAGGGATTAGTAATGTAATTGTACAGCTAACAAAAGTTAGTTAGGCCTGTATATAACGATTGTATGAAAGGAAACGAATCGGGTTTGAGTTTGTTACATCTTTTATCTCTCTAGACTTTCTCTCACTACCTGTTATCAGTCATCTAACCACACATCCAGACAGAAACAAATTTTTGACTCATTCCCAACCTTGCCTTTTATAATCTTGGACAAAGAGACCCGGGAAGACGTAAGGAAGTTATCCGTTTCAGCAGCGATGGTTCCCCAAGTACTGTTTAATCTTTCATCGTAGGGAAGAGCTGGCCATGTCCTTAAAGAGTGGTGAATCGCCTCAGCGAATTCACAAATTTAGATTTATCAAAAGTAATGTTCACAATGTTTTTAATTTAAGTATGACTCGAGTAGCTAACCCTCATCACATGACTAAACTGCATACCGATTGCTGACTTTTCGTTTGTGCCCTCATTAATGTCTATCAACATTAATGCAAGAGTGAAGGTTAGAAGTTCACGCCAGGCCTCCAGCACGGTGTGAGGTTTGTCAAACCTAATAGCGCTATCAACTAATACCCCACGTATGCCCACTCGGCAATCTAATTGATAAAATGTCGGGATTTTCAAGATTGAGTTTTCGTTTAGTCCCAGTGTACTATTCCACCTCTAGTGGATAGTATGTTAGAGTGGTTCTCACAGGGAACATGCGTGTAGCCCCCAAATAGGGCTACCGTGAAAAAGTGTTGTCCAAACTAGGACGCATGCTTTTGGAAAATGATTGTGAACTCAGCTTAGTTTGCTCGATAGTAAACTGAAAGGCAATCAGGAAAGTCAAGCTCTTCCTGATGTGTTTACCGTTTCAATTAGTTTAACTTATGAATTCCTACACGTAGTCTAGCACATTGTCACCGAATCACGTTGTCATGCAATTACTTGTAACACCCTTGTCATTATTTAATGGTTTTTGTAAAGTATACGACAAACAACATGTAATTATGACTACATATACTTTGTAAAAAATACGGGTTTGTTTAAACTTTACAATTTTAAAATAATACAACATAACATAATTGAGTTCGTCGTTTAAAAGTTACGACGAAACGACGTGCGGAAGCTTTTATCTTATTCGTGTTCGGTTCTTCGTTGAGCTTGATCGTCTTCCGGCATCCAAAATGTACCTACATTTCATAAACATGAAATGCTTTAGTCATACGGGGTTTAAAACGTATCTAAACGAGTCTGGGAAGCAAAACTGAATAAAATATATATATATATATTTATTTTTTTACAGGGTCTACCGTTTCTTCCTACGTGATTGTAATTTGATCCTCCATCATATGGAGTTAAAATCCAACATCTAAAATTCACAAAATTTTAACTTTCAAGCTCTCGGCTTGAAATTCAATTATGACACTTTTTGACCCGTTCGTGATTTATCGAACAAACTTGTTTATTACCCTTTTCAAAATATCATGCATATCACGTTATATCAATTTACTAATGTGCAAGGTTCAAATTACGGGTTTCTTATGAATTCTTAACCCGTTTTACCTATCTACTCCTTTTGACCCGTGAAGGGATGTTAAACACTTTTAACTATAAATCTATATATAAGCGTACCTGGCTCGAGTCAACGTACAGACCCGTTTATGCCTTGCTATTATTAATTCAATATTCTATGATGACGCAATTATCCAAATTTCTATTCGTTCCTGTAAACATATGACTTAACAACCAACATTAGTCGATATGGTCATATGATATTATCACCATCATTTGACCCATTTGGTCTATACGACCAAACAATTATATTTATTACAAATCATGGTTTTAAACGTTTTTATTCGTTCCAACCCATTTCGTTTCGTGTCGGAACCCATAATTCGAACATGATCTATTGTTGTATTTATCACCTATAGAATAAATACGTATGCTAAAAAAAATATGTGTAAGCTTTACTTACGGTTTGCGTCCGTTCGAGCTTTCCTTGCGCACTTGACCCGTTTGATCCATTCCTTTCCAGCTCCCACTTAGCTTGACGAGATCAAACTTAACACAATACCCACAAGATTTGTTAGATTAGTCATTATATAAGATGACCACAACATCTCATGGATTCACACATACTCATTTATCAAGACATTAGTTTTAGGTCAGTTTGACTTTCGTAAGTCAAACTGTCCTTGTGTATGTGACTGAGCACTAACTTAGAACATGTTTGGCATACACGTACATATTACTTGCATAAATCATTTGTATGTATTTTAGATGCCTTTAATACACCCAATTTCATAAGATTTGTTTGAAGCAAATACATGGTACACACCACACCATTCAAGTACGGAATAAAAGCTACTACGACATACCTCTTACCAAGTCTTACAATCAAATTATATTTCCACGTTAGACACATTGCCTCAAGTTAATTTATTAGAATGCCATCATTATCACATTTCTCACAATTCATCCTTTTCTTGTATACAATTTTCTTAGATTAAGTTTATCAATAAAATGTGTAGCAACTTTACAATGTAGCTGCGGAATCGACTCTTTTAACCACTTTACGGTTTTATTAAGCCCTTGGTGATCAAAGATGAAATGTAGAATACTAAAATATCTTTCCAACCCAAAAAGAATAAGCTCAATCCGAGCTTCCTATAATTAATTATGATTTTCGCAAAAATCAGCTGAGAAGTCAAAATGCTTCCAATCAGCTTGCTGTCAAAACAGTTCAGCCGACTTCGGACATTGTTTTGACCCGTTTAACATCAGAATTTAACAAACATGTTCAAACATAAAACGTAGTATGTTTTAATAGCTTTCTGAGCATATAAAGCTCAACCTCACAGGCCGTTCCAGTGATTTTATATGATTTTTTAAAAACTGCAGCCCAATAAATTTTTTTTATTCCAATCAGCTTGCTGTCAAAACAGTTCAGCTGACTTCGGACACTGTTTTGACCCGTTTAACATCAGAATTCAACAAACATGTTCAAACATAAAACGTAGTATGTTTTAATAGCTTTCTGAGCATATAAGGCTCAATCTCACAGGCCGTTCCAGTGATTTTATATGATTTTTTAAAAACTGCAGCCCAATAATTTTTTTATTTCAATCAGCTTTGTTATATTTTCTTGTTCAAGCATTTTATCAAGCACCTTGTATGCAACACGAAACATCAAATTTCTCCAGCCCATTTAAGTGTTCTAAACCCTTAAATTCTAGCAAAATTAACAAGTACTAACATCAAACTTCAAATCTAACTTCAGGGAGTTCTATTAACACAATTTAACCATTATGATTCTAATGTTCATCATGTTTCTACAAAACCCATTTAGCACATAATCGGGTGATCATGAATTCACAATTAGGAACATCAATTCAACAAGTAAATGACTAGGGTTTACTCCTAGACATAAAATCATTCCTAATTTCATCATATAACGAACATGCAACCATCAATTTCAGATTTCTAAGTTTACCTAGAAATCCAACTAGAGATTTTTCATAAAATTTACATACCTTATGACTCCCCTTTCAATGGAGATCACGAATTTGTGTTTGAGACTTGATTTAGAACGAATTTGAGCTCTCAATTTGGTGGAATATGTGATGAACTAGGGCTTGGTGAGGAGCTCAGGTCGCCCCTGCGTCCCATGTACGATCAGACATCTCAATTGAGATGTTTGGTTTTGTTTTTTTATTAAAACCAATAATATAAGTTTCATTTTTAACAACATTGGCCCCTCTAATTTGGTTAGTTAATTAAGTAGGGCACAACCTACTTATTTCTAACAATATTCCCCACTTATTAACTACGTTAATTATTCCTAGTTAGCTTACTGGGTTCGGGAAGTCATAACCCGTTTTAATTTAAGTCCCGTTAACTCAGGCTCTTATAAACTTAATTACTTAAAACTTTGATTCGTTTTTATTTAATATTAGGATTTCTTATTTAAATCCAAATATTTGCCGGGTTATTTTTACTAATAACGGTACGTTACCCGTCTTTTAGTATTAACAGAGTTTAATTACCAAGCCCGTTTTCGGGGTGTTACATTACTGATTTAAGTAAGTTTAGGCATATGATCATATTATCCCATACACGCATTCATTGACACTCGTTAACGTTTCTAATAACATATAACACTTTGTTGCAACATATAAGCATGTTTAAAACGTTCACAAATATTTTCATCTCATTGCAGTTTCATGTCAGTTTTTAGGCAGTTTTCCTGAATTTATTTAAAATACTAAACAACTCAGAAAATTACGATATTTTAACACAACATGTTACTTAGTCCCCAGATATTAGTATATTTTTCTCATAACCTGAATCTTTACAGAAGAATCACTAAAAATAGTTCTTTACACCTAGGTCTGATTTATAACTTTCTAATGACTGTTTACGGTAAAAATTATTTAAACATCCTCGTTTATTCTTTTGCGAAATTCCAGTTGGAGGTTATCCCTACCTCTTGGAAGTACTTAAAGTATAAATTTTAAATAATAACTCAATTCCTACATTAAGTTATAAATTCGTAAAGGGCTTCAAATTCTGACAGAAATGCATCCTAGACCTTTGACACGAAATAAATCATTTAAAATACCAAACGACATCGAAAAAATGCGATTCTAGTTGGGTTTGAAAGGTATTTCCTGGAAGTTCTTCATAGACTCAAGTAACACCACTTTTTCAGGAAATTGAAATGAGATGTGTGTTTGTTTAACTTTTTGGGGTTTGATTTAAAGAAAGATGGTAAAAGTGTGATAGCAAGGGCACTCTTGTTGATTCAAAATAACGTTAAGACAAAAGGCAAAAGATGTAGCAGTAGGGAAGAGGGATACGTGGTGAAATTCAACACATTAGACTGTTAGTCTTGGTACCGTAAAAAAGTGTTGTCCAAACTAGGACGCATGCTTTTGGAAAATGATTGTGAACTCGGCTTAGTTTGCTCGGTAGTAAACTTAAAGGCAATCAGGAAAGTCAAGCTCTTCCTGATATGTTTACCGTTTCAATTAGTTTAACTTATGAATTCCTACACGTAGTCTAGCACATTGTCACCGAATCACGTTGTCATGCAATTACTGATTTAGGTAAGTTTAGGAATATGATCATATTATCCCATACACGCATTCATTGACACCGGTTAACGTTTCTAATAACGCATAACACTTTGTTGCAACATATAAGCATGTTTAAAACGTTTACAAATATTATCATCTCATTGCAGTTTCATGTCATTTTTTATGCAGTTTTCCAGAATTTATTTAAAATACTAAACAACTCAGAAAATTACGATATTTTAACACATGTTACTTAGTCCCCATATATTAGTATATTTTTCTCATAACCTGAATCTTTACAGAAAAATCACTAAAAATAGTTCTTTACACCTAAGTCTGATTTATAACTTTTTGAAGACTGTTTACGGTAATTTTTTTTTTTTAAAATCCTCGTTTATTCTTTTACGAAATTCCAGTTGGAGGTTATCCCTACCTCTTGGAAGTACTTAAAGTATAAATTTTAGATAATAAGTCAATTCCTACATTGAGTTATAAATTCGTAAAGGGCTTCAAATTCTGACAGAAATGCATCCTAGACCTTTGACACGAAATAAATAATTTAAAATACCAAACGACATCGAAAAAATGCAATTCTAGTTGGGTTTGAAAGGTATTTCCTAGAAGTTCTTCATAGACTCAAGTAACAACACTTTTTGTTAACTTTTGACCCGGTTACAGCCGATTAAAGTCGGCTGTAACGTTCTGGACAGAACTTGTTTAATCACCCGATCCCCAAAACGGTTACATAACACATCCAAACGACTTATAAACTTCAATCACAACAGTTTATTATCAAAATTAATTCACATAACTTTTATTCATCAAAAAGTATCATGATTTCTATCAAGATCATGCAAAGAACTAGACCCTAACGACTAGGTAAACTCATAATCGATCTTAACATTGCATACACATGATTTTTAACCACTAGTGTTACAAGTATCATCAAGAACATTCATAACCATTACCAAATCAGGAAAACGTAGCCATGTTACGAGGGATTAATAAATAATACCAAACATCACAGTTGATTTTCACGAGTACTAGACCACAAGTTATCATTCCAAACATTAATAATTGTCAAGCAAGACAAAAATGCAACCTTATAAATTCTGAACGGACAATCAAAAGCATGTATAGTATTCTAGAACTATAAATAAACTCGAATATTGTACCTAGTGATGAAGTAGAAGTATTATAGCCTTGAACCGAAGTTCAGAACCCTTGGTGCTCCTAGGTTGCGTCAACAAAAGAGTGAAGAGGGAGGGAGAGATGATCGTAATTTTGGTTTAGAGAATTAGGGTTGAGAGAATGTTATAAAAACTCTGCATGTTATGTATTGCATAATACACGGTTTAGTGGGTGGGTGGTTTGGGATCATAGTGGGCCGAAACAAATAAAGGTCTAAAAAAATGATGGTTTGGATTCTAAACTAAACTGGCTGCACATTTATTAAATTGGGCCACCAAACAAGTGGTCCGCAAACTTGAAACAAAAAAATAAAGATGGCAGTATAGATGTCGTTTGTGTTAATTTATTAATTTTTCGAGCTACGCGAGTGGGTTGGATCGACAAGCGAGGCATGTGCTTCATTTCAAATGGTTCGGGTCGGTACAACACGATATGGATTTGGTTTCGAATATTCGTTGACACACTATAATTTAGACAAATATATAATTAATTTGTAAAAGAGAAACGAACGGTTTTTACCTCGAAGTTACGGATTGTCACATCCACACCAAATGAAATTCTCAATTTTTGAACATTTCCTAATTATTCCCATATACATGGAATTTTCCATTGATACTGACATACCATGTATTTTCTGGACCAAACCTATAAGTCCCTTTCAGTAAGATTTTAGAACTAACATTCCTATCTTGACAATTATTGATAACCAGATTGGTTTTGAACAAACATTACATGTATGAGTTCAACTTGCATACCGTTGGTGTGTTCCCTTTTGTCTCCTTTTCCTTGAACACTTGTTCTTATTCCTGGTTGTAGCAGGCCCTTTGCCTATGTTAAATGCTCCAAATTATTCACATAGACTTTCTACATCCGGGATTTTCTTGTGTACACCCGCTTGATCTACCCGATCATTTTGTATACACATCTGATCTAACCGATCCTTCTTATGCACACTTTGGTCTTCCCAACCACCCTACAAATTCCCATGGCCTATCCAACCGTAACCGGTCATTGGTTTGAATGGTGATATGTCCGCACCATCCCTACTTCCAGGCATGTAAGTGTCTTCCAATTTTTCTCCACATGTCCCTTTGATCGATGGGCTCAAGGCTTTGATGCCAATTGTTAGAATCATTGTTCTCTATACTTCACTTTGTTTCACACACACTTAATAACAGAAATAGGTTTGAGAGAAAACAATTTTATCTACACCAACGATTGATTACAAATAAGGGTTTTGAGGTTATTTATAGCTGATAGTTACTTGGTGTCCAAGACAGTTTTTGGCAGTTATAACAGTCATTACAACATGCACAACCTACTCGGTTGTTACCTAATACAACATAATATCTAGACATAAGTTTAATAGTAATACATATTTACATAACCATAAGTTTGATACAGAATTATAATCCAACATCTTCCACCTTAAATCTCCTCCACCATCTAGACAAAAGAGATAAGTTTGAGTCTCTAAGCGAGATAGAGAGATAAGTTTAAGGGATTAACAATTTGTATTACTAATGAAATGCTAGCATGTGTATAGACTATGCAGGTGATAAAAACAAGTAAATATGGTGTGATTGAATGTGAAACAAACACTTTTTGTTGGTGGATATGAAGAACAAATGAAAATGTAGTGTGTAATGGGTCAAAAGATTAAAAACAGTGTTTTGATTTTAGTAGAACATATGCAATTAATCGGGATTTTAGTTGAGCCAAAAACATATTAGGATTAACTTTCCAGGATAAAGGAAAGGTTTGCCCCTATTTCACTCTCCCCATACCCCACTGGTAGGTTTTATGCTATTAGTGGGATTCACTGGTTACATTTGTTTGTTTTGTTAATTTGTCAAGACCCATTTGCAACTTACTACCTTTTCCCCGCGTAAAATGAGAACGGAAAAGAAAAATTTATGGGTTGTCAATTTCCTTAATATGAGAAATTGACATAGTTAAAAGGAAAAACGTTAAACTAAAATTCAGTTTTAGTAAGAAGCAACGTTTTAATAAATATGAATACTATAAGACGAATTTGGAAATAACAAATATCAAGAGTATGGGTCTTAACATCGGTAGATGCAAGACGATATATTCGAAAAAAGTAGTATTTTCGAAAATGAAAGGTTGGTATAAATTAAACATGATGTGACACGATCACGGTCAAGAAATGCAATGCGAAGTGGAATCACATTATTACCAAGCGAGCGGTAAAAAGCAATTGGACTAATAAGTCTAGTTAGTGAGACCGGTTAAGGTCATTTAAGTAAATTAGGTTGTTTGTAAGCGGTGGATTCGGTATAACTGAACCGAATAAATGAATTTGAAAACAAAAGAAATTGTTGCTAAAAGTGAAAGATTTCACTAAAGACCCTTAAACGGGTCAAAGTAACGGATCCATAAAGGATTCGATAGTATATGAAAGTGACGAATATCGCTAAGTAACTAAACTAGTGGAAATAACGAGATTACGTTATTTCGAAATTACATTATGTCGTATGAGATATGTAGACAATTAGTAACCAAAAAGATGTTACCGTACTTTTCTGGTAATACTAACAATTGGTTAAAAGTATATATAAGTAATGTTTAAAGGATTTCTCGGCTCAAATACATTGAGTTTAAACTCAATGAATTATAAGTCTAATAATTCAAGACGGTAAGAGAAACAAGAAAAGTCAAGCAAAGGTGAGCTATTATAAACACTATTTTTCAAAACAAAATACTTGCTAATAAATTATAAACAGTATTTTTCAAAACAAAATACTTGCTAATAAAGATGAGATCTTGATATTTGTTTTGCTTGTACATACTAAAAATTATTCACGACATTCATATAAACAGCGTCACTTATATTCACGTCGTCGGCCAAAGGGATCTCACAGTAGCACACATATAAAATACCGTTGCGTAATAATTGTTACTAGTGCTTGTCAATATTAGACATATACAAAAACTGTGGGGGTGGTGGGAAATATATAATGTTAACCTAGGTCTATAAACTTGTGGTCGGCCAGAATGTGATATTATGGCATGCATTGAGCTCATACATGATCAAGATGTGTTTATAAACTTTTAAATAAAGATGTATGTTTCTTTAACTCATTGACACATTGATGACGTATGCTTTTAAGTATGTATCTCCAGGAAAACGACAATAATAGACTTTTGAGTTATTTGTCAGCGAGGGACAATTTATTACTAGTGTTTTGTAAGAAAAAAGCTACTAGAGATGGGTTACTCACATGAATATTTCATTCTGATCCTACAAAATAGCAAAGGTGAGTTATTATAAACACCTTTTTTTTTCCAAAACAAGGTACATGCTAATAAAGATGAGATCTTGTTACTTGTGTTGCATGTCTATACGAAAAGTCATTCATAATTTATATATTCGTATGTATCGCTTATATTCACGTTGCGGCCATAGGGATCTCATAGTGGCACACATATCTAAAACTGTTGCATAATATTTGTTACAAGTGGTCGTCTATAGTACACATACGCAAAACGGTGGGTAGTGGGAATATATAATGTTAACCTAGGTCTATAAACTTGTAGTCAGCCAGGAATGTGATATTATGGCATGCATCGACACATTGATAACGAATGCTTTTAAGCATGTATCTCCTGGAAAACGACAATTGTAGACTTTTGAGTTATTTGTCGGCGAGGACCAATTTATGATGGCTATTTCACTAGAAATGTTGCTTAGTCTTCCAAGGTCTCATTTGTTTTAACAGGCATTACGCGAACCTCTTTTTGTGGTCATAACTAGTTTGTTGGAATTGTTGCTCTTGGGATTTGTGTAAATTGAAATGAAGGTAACATAATACAGTTATCTCTATGAATAATGTATATATTCTTGTTTATTAAACATCACAAATGATCCTTGATTATTGAGAATGATTTAAGTTTACTTCGCCCTTTTTCTATAGTGCCAAAATGGAAATTACTCCCTGTGTCAATGGTAAATTATCTTTATTAAACACCACAAACTACTCCCTCTTTAAATTCTTATTTACCCATTTTAAGCACCACAAATGCTGTAGCATTGAATATGGAGGATGATTTTAAATGTCAATGTTACTTTTGCCTTTTTAATTTATAGTCCTGTAATACGAATTACTGATCTTATGCCAACGGTGAATTCATGAAAAAAGCCTCAATTTTAGAATTCGTATTGGTAGATTGCTTTGGACGTTTTATATCTTCGCGTTCACATTTCGTAAGGAAAAAAAAACAGACCAAGAATTTATACAATTAATGTTTAGACAAAATCAAAACCGGTTTATAGAATTAAATATATGGAGTATCCATTGATTGTAATTGAACCTAAGACAATTTTGATGGTAATTCGCTTTATTTTATGTAAAGCGAGGAAGTGGGTCAACTTTTTGTCTTCGGCCAAAAACCTTTTCTCGTTGTTCAAGCTTTCGACAAAAAAAGCAAAACATATTCTCTTATCTAAGCTTCTTCCCTGTGCATGAGCTCCTCCCATGGTAGATGGTTCAACCACGCACTTGAGAACTACAACGGGGTTGAAATGCATTTGGTTCTTTGTCTTCAATAAGTATTGCATGACCGAATAATTCAAGGAAGGCTGCACTGCAGGGAGGGTCCTTTTAAGCGGATGACTCGTCGGGCTGTCGGAGGGGGACTTCTTTGACTTCTTTGAGAAAAAGAACTTGAATAACTTCGTTTTTATGAAGGAGTCGTCATTTAGGAGGGCTATGTCATTTACAAGCCCGTCGTATTTCATAACTACTCCCTTTACTACAGGGCGCTTACCTAGCCAAAGCTTAGATCCGGCCCTCCCAAAATTTTCTGGTTCACCCCAACATTCCCCGCTTGTCCAACTGTTGCTGAGCAGCTTTTGGATATCAAACGGACCTCCTCAGAAGGTAATTTTAATGTGGCCGATTTCCCTTATTTTGCAACCAGTTTCGCTACAGCACCCGCTGCTCTAGCTAATTGGTAAACATAATAATAGTTACTTAAAGATAAACAATAAATGCTTGTTTGTTCAAGGGTTTTTTTTTTTTTTTTTTTTGAATGGGAAAAAGTTACTCCTACCTTACGTTACACCAATTAACTAAATAGCTCCTTTCAAAAAAAAAAAAAGTTAACTAAATAGCTCACCTCTAAGAGGCAAGTGGGCTAGCCCCACTTTAACGTTTGTTTCAAGTGATAAGCTCGAACTTCTATTTAGAGCGAAAGGCCAACTAAATAAACCTTTTTTGTATTTTTCTACAAACCCTCAAATATTAGCATACACCATTAACTAAATTGTATAACTATCTGGTTCATCAAAAAAAAAAAAAAATACCGGGAACTTTTTCTTTTATAAACTTAAAGAAGATTATATTTTGAAAACAAAATACTTACTATGGACATCCAGACAAGCCTACCTTTAAATAGAAGTGTTTTCAAAAGTAAAAAAACACATCGCTAATGTAACGCAAATCCTCATAAGTTATGTTAACATGATAATTGATAGCAAAATATAGGCATTTTCTTAAAATCTTTTTAACCCTCACAATCAGAAAAATAAATTACAATAGTGATATATTACCCACCTAATTGTAGCGGGGGTGTTAAAGCTTTTAAGGCCCAGTTTCAACTATTCGTACACCGTAAGATTTTATTTGGGAAAAGAATGCATTAAATGGGATTATTGATGGTTTTCAAAATAGAAATAAAAGAAAGTTGGTAATGATCTTTGACTCGAGCTTAGTCTCACTATTCAAAAATTAAATCAATAAAAATAAACGGGGAGTGAATGAACCAGCCGTGTTGGGAGGGGGGGGAGTCGAATGTGCACCACAGGGATAAGAAAGCGCCTCTCTTACCACCAGGGCAGAAACTAATACGACTCTAAACTTCGATTCAAAAAATATATATTATTACCCACCTATTCAGCAAAAAAATGTAGTACAAAAAAATCCAGCATAAAAAACTGAGAAAAAAAAAATTTAAGATAAAAAATCCAGCACAAAAAATTTAGCACAAAATATAGTACAAAAATTTAGCACAAAAATATTGTAAAAAAATCCAGCACAAAAATGTTACACAATATAGAAATACAACACATTTTAGTGGGTTTTTTAGTCTTCATATTTTCTATAGCAATATGGTACTAAAATTAAAGATAAAAAGACGCTTGATTTTATGGTAAAATTTTTATGAAAAAACAATGTCGTATAAAAAAGTTACGAACGTTTAAAAAATAGGGGTGAAATATGCATGTGCCTTGCATGTGGAGAGAGAAAGTCCATAAATAGGATTTTCCCAAGATACCCTTGCACTCCTCCTTTCTCCTACACTTTCATCTTAACCATTGATTTGAAAAATGAATGGTTAAGATTCCTTCTCATCATACTTAGGCAAAATCAACTTTTTATTTGATACTTAGGCAAAATAAATTACAATAGTGATATATTACCCACCTAATTGTAGCGGGGGTGTTAAAGCTTTTAAGGCCCAGTTTCAACTATTCGTACACCGTAAGATTTTATTTGAGAAAAGAATGCATTAAATGGGATTATTGATGGTTTTCAAAATAGAAATAAAAGAAAGTTGGTAATGATCTTTGACTCGAGCTTAGTCTCACTGTTCAAAAATTAAATCAATAAAAATAAACGGGGAGTGAATGAACCAGCCGTGTTGGGAAGCGGGGGGGGGGGGGGGGGAGTCGAATGTGCACCACAGGGATAAGAAAGCGCCTCTCTTACCATCAGGGCAGAAACTGATACGACTCTAAACTTCGATTCAAAAAATATATATTATTAAAGATGGTGACGATGGTATTCATACGTACCATCATTAAAAATTATATTATATTATATATATTGTTTATGAGTGATCATGAATTGTGATTTAAAATTTAAAATAATATATACCTTTTTAATATTTTAATATTATAATAGTTGTAATTATATTTTCTTTTAGCTTTTAACGTTATTTTCCATTTCTAAAACCATATTTTTTTAATATTTTTTTTCAAAACATATTTTCTTTATCAATTAACTTGATGTTTCTTTTGTTTTTTTCTAAAAATTTAAGTGCGTAACTAAATCGATTCCGATGGTTTGGCTTTCTAAACAAAAATGCAACATTTTCAAATAATGTCCTTCTATTTCGCCGCAAAGCGCGACGCGAACAAAACTAGTATATATATAATTTTCGAAGGACCATGAATAGTAATTTTAAATTTAAAATAATATATATCTTTTTTAATATTTTATTATATTAATATATTATTTTTAATATTTACTTATAACTTTTAACATATTTTTATTTTTTCCTATTTACTTTTAGTTTTTAACGTATTTTCATTTTTCCATTTTCTAAAACCATATTTCATTTATCATTTATTTTTGTTTTTAATATTTTTTTTCTTTTTTTAAGTCATCTTTACTTTATCAATTAATTTGATATTTCTTTAATAACTTATGTTCGTTAATTTTTTTTTCTAAAACTTAAGTACGTAGTCGTGCTTAATTTTTACCCTCGATCAGTATATGTTTTATTAAAAAAGAATTTATATTTAAAAATAAAAGTATTTATTTGATATCGTAAACTAATACGATGATAAACTAAACCGATTATAACGGTTTAACTTTGTAAACAACATGCTACATTTTCAAATAACGTTTGTTTACATTATCATTTGCTCTGTTTCTTCGCAACGCGCGACGAAAAAAAAACCTAGTATTATGTAACATATGCAATTAAAAACTTAAGTGATGTTATTAGAGAGCGGGAATGAATAAAATAAAATTATTTAAAATTCCTTTTTTTTAACGGTGAGAATCTTTAACTTGTTGTTAGAGAGATCTCGCACCCTCCTAAACAGAGGGCCCTAACCTACTCTGAACAGACTATATTGTCTTAACCGGGTCCACGTTGGTGTCAGAGTTTGGCTAACGGCGTTCCACGGCAAACCATACCACCCACTACCATTGGCAGCGGGTTGCGCCGCCACAAGAGAGAATTTCTTTGGCATAACGCACGGTGGACTAAAACCCAGGGTGGCTCGGGCTCGAACTCTTGACCTTGGGTCTGGGAGAACTAGCCTTCATTGCCTTTATCCACCAAATATGGCACTAGTGGGGATTGAACTTGGGTCTCTAAGGAGAACAGTGGCGAAGCTTGAGATTTTCGACCGGGGGGTCGAAAACGTTTATACCCAAATATTTCTTTAAAACCGGGGGGTCAAAAACGTGTATACCCAAAAATTTCTATACGAAAACGACATACTCTCTACTACTGAGCGAAAAGTTTGGGGGGTCGGTCGCCCCCTCCCACCCCCACTATGCTAAGCCCATGTAGGGGTGCTAAACGGGCCGTGTTCGCGGGTTGGTGGGTTCAACCCGACCCGAACCCGAAAATTTTACACAAACCCGACCCCGACCCGAACCCGAAAATCGTATCATACATAAGAACCCGAACACGACCCGAAGTTTCGTGGGTTGACCCGAACACGACCTGTTCAACCCGAATTTTTTTATTTTTTTTTCTGAAATTAATATATTAAAATTAAAATTTACTTAAAAAACACAAATGTATATAATAATATCATATTTAAATTATAAAATCTATGTTAATTTTTATTTTTAAGTTATAATCATTGCATAAAATACACACCCCATTTAATTTATGACATAAAATATATTGTAAAAAAATATAATACAGTATAAATGTGTTAAACGGGTCAACCCGCCGACCCGACCAGGTTGACCCGAACCCGACCCGTTAACCTAAACGGGTTCGCGGGTTTAACCCGAAACTGACCCGAACCCCTTTTGGACTAAACCTAAATCCGTGAATTTCGTGTTAGGTTCGTGTCGGGTTTTCGGGTCGTGTCAGAAATTCACGCCCCAACGCCCATGAAGGAGAACGCAAGTCTTCTCAACCAGTTGACCACAAGTGATGGATTTCAAAATTACGTTTGAATATTATGATATTACTATTATTAGATATGATATTTAATGAAGAGTGAGAAAATCTGAGTGATCAATGAGGTTTGTTATAGTTTTCAAGTCAAAACTCTTGCCTTCCCATCTCTCACTATAAAAGGATATGGAACCCATGCTTATAAAACATTTCCTCTCCTTCTAATCCTCACCGTAATTCATCCATATCCGGTCATCGATCGGATCACCGGTAGAGCTCCTGTCGATCATTGTTTAAGATTAATGGCTACTTCCGCAAATGATAAAATCGAAGTCAGTCCCATGCAAAAAAAGGACTGCTTGTTTTTTGTTGAGTATGGTATATGTAGGTTTGGCAAGAATTGCAAGTACAATCACCCCCCTCGGGAAGATTCTCAGGTGTATCTCTTACCTTTCCGTTATGCCTTCATTTCGTGTTAGGTTTCTAAAAGAGCAACTTATTGATTTCAACTCTTGTTAGGTTTCTAAAAAAGCAACTTATAGATTTCAACACAAACAAACCCTATAAATTGGTTATCTTGATAGACTATATTTGTTTTCGTATAAAGGGTTATGACAAATACTACTTACTTTTCGTATAAAGGGTTATGACAAGCACTACAAAAAACCAACATATTTTTTGTTTTCTCGTAAAAATCACTTAACATTTTATTTACACATAAAAGTCAACATACTTACTTTTTTTCCTAATCTTTTAACAATTTTTACACATTTAAAACCAACATAGTTTTTGTTTTTTTTTTTTCATTATAAAAGTCCTTTGATATGCTAAATTAAAGAAAAAATATATCTCTTAATTATTATCGGATGAAAGAATGTAATTATTATTTGATGAATTACATTATAGTAGTGGTAAAAATAATTGTGCACAACTTTGTAATGATTTTTAAATTTTCCACCATTTATTATGTTTTATTTTTATTTTCTATTTTTAAGTTACGTTGTCATCCATGTTCATGATGTATACCTATTAATTGTTTTTGAAAGAGTATTTATTATTATCAACTAATTTTGAGTGGCCTTTTCTTTTATTTTGACCTTCTCACTGATGTTATATCTTTGTTATCTTTGTTCTTCTTTTGCAGGTTCGTCAAGAAGGAAGTGCAGAAATCGTGTATCCAAATTACACTCGTAGAATCCCTTGCAAGGTATAATTGCTCAATTAGATTTGTTGGTATCAATCTCAAGGTTTTTAATCTTCTTAGTAATTAATTTCTATTTAAATCCAACTTTATACGTATAGCTATTGTTTGAAACAATCATTTCAGATTGTTACAGATGATATTTGGTAATCTGATTATAGTAATTAACTTTTTATTCTTTTGTTATAAAGAAAAATCAATGATTTTTCTCTCAAGTTGTACTTGTGGATTTCCATGTAGATTTGCCCGATGCCCAAACGTAGTTGTGTTTTGTGGTTTTGATGGACTTTGTAATTAAGTTTTTGGTATATATTATGTGGGTTGGGTTATATATAAACAGTAATGATTATTATTAATTAATCATTCTTTCAATGGTATGCATTTTGTTTGTAGATTTTGTGATTTTGATGAGTTTTTGAATTTGTTGGTATTAATCTCAAGGTTATTGATCTTCTTATTAATTAATATCTATTTATATCCAACTTTATATGTATGACTATTGTTTGAAACAATTACTTCATAAAGATAATAATCGTTTGTTATAAAACAAAAACCAATGCTCTTTTGTCTTAAGTTGTACTTGTCCATTTCCATGTAGAACATATATATTCACCATCCCATATAAAATCTGAGGAAATAATTGAAATATTATACCTTGGCGTAACTTAATCTGGATAAGTCTGGTCTATGAATTCTTGGAATGTGTAGTTGAGCATCTTTGATATGTAAGGTGAATACATATCATAAGCTTACATGATATGATAATTATGAAGCATACTAAAACAAAGGAGTGAACATTATCATAGACAACTGATGTGAACATTATTTTTAACAGCCTATACACATAATTTTGTTTATAAATTTTTTAGAAGAATATATAAATGTAAGATTCTGATAAAGGAGATATGGCAATGGTTCAAATGATTCTGGCTACAGTTTTTCCATGCCGGATATTGCAAGTATGGAAGCTATTGCGGATTTAATCACTCATTGCCACCTCCCCCAATTCAGTACAACTCTGATGGACTTCCGATGCGATGGGTAATGTATTTTGTATTTGTTCTTTTTCTCGATCAGTCTCTAGGCGTATAAATTCTTTAACGAAGGCCATTGAGCACACCATCTTAGTATTAGATCTTAAAAATTCATTATTAGATTAATTAAGAGAATATTTTTTAAACATTAAGGTAAGACAATTTCTTACTTTATCATTAGATCTTAAAAATTCATTATTAGATTAATTAAGATAATATTTTTTTAAACATTAAGGCAATACAATTTCTTACTTTATCTTGTGAATTATGCAGGGTGAGCAAGTATGTTCTTTCTATGTCAGTTACCGTCGTTGTGGCTACCGAGAAGGCTGCAAGTTCCACCATCCAGAGGTGAACTACTACGTCCCTCAAGAGTATGCAGGTTCTCAAGCTTTTGGTCAAGCTCAGGAGTATCATGATGGACCATTTGAATCTAATGATGGACTGTTAGGATCCTCTGATGGAGAATTTCTTCCAATTAACGAGTAATATATATGAGTAAATATATATGCTTGATAAGAAAGCTTGTTGACTTTAATGTTTGGAGTTTGGATATGTTGACGTTTTAAACAACTGGATGTTTGTTCATGGAGTTCTTTGTTATATGCTCCTTTTTAGTGCCGAGTTTTCTGATTTTATCTTAGTGATGTGGTTCTTTAGTCTAAAACCAAAACAGTTGTGAAATACATTAGCGAACTAGCTCTATTCCTTAACCGAAACGCCATAAACAATGCTTTTACGACAATTATTTTTGACAACATTGACCATCTCTTTTTCCCTTTGTTAGCAGTGATTGGGATCTATACATAACTCTATACAAGATTCTTGCACATAAGTTATAGAGTAATGTGACATTCAAAGACCATAAATGATGTTGGAACAAAGACCACAAGTTTTGCTAGTCCTAATGCAATACATTTGCTTCTTTTTTTATCTTGTTAAGCTTAGTGAGCAAATGTATTCTTTCTATATGTATAATTATTGGGGCGGCAAAAGAACACGCAACAAGTTTCACCACCTAAAGCTAAAATAATTAATCCCCTCAAGTGTACGGTTCTCATAATTTAGGTCAAGCGTCAAGCTCAAGAAGATCATGACAGAGTGTTAGGATCTACTAACGGAGAATACCATCTGATAACCATTTCAAGCTCTCCACACTTGCTATACATATTGAGCATATATACCTTATGTGCAACCTTGTTGAGATTATGTTTGGAGTCAGAATATGTTGACGATTAAATAATTGGATGTTTGTTCATGGAGACATTTCTTTGCTTGCATTCTCCGTTTTAGTGCCCAAGTTTCAGATAATGTTAGTCACGAGGCTTTTCCTTAAAACTAAAACCGTCAAAAATATATTAGCGATGAGGCTTTTTTGTCTCAACAAATGCAGTTGCAAGCTAAGCTTTGTGATGGTTATTCAAAGATTTGGGATGTTGTTTTTCCCCTTTTTAGTAATTCTTGTGACCCATACATGATTATTTATATGATTATTGCACGTATGCATTAGAGTAATGTGACATTCAATTGGTTGTTGAGAATTTGAACAACTTAACATTTAGGGCATTTCTATTAGAAGCAATCTAAGAAAAACTAGGGCATATGCGATCAAGAAAAAAATTGCAGTTATGTCATGTAGAGAAGACCGATAGTTACTATAAGCAAAAAAAAATATAGAGGCCTATGTTAGTTCTTAAAAGAAACAGAGTAAGATTGCATTCAATCTATCAGCCACAAGATCTTGCAAGTATTGAAGCTATCGGTCAATACCAAATCCCCCACTTTAGGACAACTCTAATGGACTTCCGATGCAATTGGTAATTTATTTCTTATATATATTTTTATCTATTTTTTGCGCAGTTAGTCTTTAGGTCTATAAATTCATTAAATATGGCAATTTGTGCACACCCTCTTAGTAATAGATCTTAAAACTTCGGTATAAGATCTTGGAGAGAATATATATACTATTGGACCAAAGATAAGGTGTTTTCTTAGAAGTAATGCATTACAATTTCTACTACACAGAGCTAAACTACTTCATCCCTCAAAAGTACGATGAGCAAGAATGTTACAAACCCATAACAATTTCAATTCAAGTTACTTTGATTATTGATTTATGTTTTTCAATCTTTGATTAATAATCCTGGGCAATAATTGGGATCAGAGCTTGGAATCAGTTTTGTTTTTTATTTTGATTTCAAATCACAATCCTCGTTCTTGGAACGTTACTCGATTTAATCCCATAATTGCAATCGTTTTATGTTAGTCCCATTTAAATTTTGGTTGATTAATTAAAACTTGAACCCACATCAATTTGTTCATTGATTTCGATTTCAACCCAGTGTACTATTCCACCTCTAGTGGATAGTATGTTACAGTGGTTCTCACAGGGAACACGCGTGTAGCCCCCAAACAGGGCTACCGTAAAAAAAGTGTTGTCCAAACTTGGACGCATGCTTTTGGAAAATGATTGTGAACTCAGCTTAGTTTGCTCGGTAGTAAACTGAAAGGCAATCAGGAAAGTCAAGCTCTTCCTGATGTGTTTACCGTTTCAATTAGTTTAACTTATGAATTCCTACACGTAGTCTAGCTCATTGTCACCGAATCACGTTGTCATGCAATTACTGATTTAGGTAAGTTTAGGCATATGATCATATTATCCCATACACGCATTCATTGACACTCGTTAACATTTCTAATAACATATAACACTTTGTTGCAACATATAAGCATGTTTAAAACGTTCACAAATATTTTCATCTCATTG
The DNA here is from genome assembly GCA_030545235.1 of Helianthus tuberosus. Classification (NCBI taxonomy): domain Eukaryota; kingdom Viridiplantae; phylum Streptophyta; class Magnoliopsida; order Asterales; family Asteraceae; genus Helianthus; species Helianthus tuberosus. Next base: position 38,878,233 of record CM060436.1, read on the forward strand.
CAGTTTCATGTCAGTGTTTAGGCAGTTTTCCGGAATTTATTTAAAATACTAAACAACTCAGAAAATTACGATATTTTAACACAACATGTTACTTAGTCCCCAGATATTAGTATATTTTTCTCATAACCTGAATCTTAACAGAAGAATCACTAAAAATAGTTCTTTACACCTAGGTCTGATTTATAACTTTCTGATGACTGTTTACGGTAAAAATTATTTAAACATCCTCGTTTATTCTTTTACGAAATTCCAGTTGGAGGTTATCCCTACCTCTTGGAAGTACTTAAAGTATAAATTTTAGATAATAACTCAATTCCTACATTGAGTTATAAATTCGTAAAGGGCTTCAAATTCTCACAGAAATGCATCCTAGACCACTGACACGAAATAAATCATTTAAAATACCAAACGACATCGAAAAAATGCGATTCTAGTTGGGTTTGAAAGGTATTTCCTGGAAGTTCTTCATAGACTCAAGTAACACCACTTTTTCAGGAAATTGAAACGAGATATGTGTTTGTTTAACTTTTTGGGGTTTGATTTAAAGAAAGATGGTAAAAGTGTGATAGCAAGGGCACTCTTGTTGATTCAAAATAACGGTAAGACAAAAGGCAAAAGATGTAGCAGTAGGGAAGAGGGATACGTGGTGAAATTCAACACATTAGACTGTTAGTCTTGGTGATTACCGTGGATGGTATGTTACATTGGTTCTCGCAGGGAACGCGCGTGTAGCCTCCAAACAGGGCTACCGAAAAAAAAGTGTTGTCCAAACTAGGACGCATGCTTTTGGGAAATGATTGTGAACTCGGCTTAGTTTGCTCGGTAGTAAACTGAATGGCAATCAGGAAAGTCAAGCTCTTCCTGATATGTTTACCGTTTCAATTAGTTTAACTTATGAATTCCTACACGTAGTCTCTCACACATTGTCACTGAATCACGTTGTCATGCAATTACTGATTTAGGTAAGTTTAGGCATATGATCATATTATCCCATACACGCATTCATTGACATCAGTTAACGTTTCTAATAACACATAACACTTTGTTGCAACATATAAGCATGTTTAAAACGTTTACAAATATTTTCATCTCATTGCAGTTTCATGTCATTTTTTAGGCAGTTTTCCAGAATTTATTTAAAATACTAAACAACTCAGAAAATTACGATATTTTAACACAACATGTTACTTAGTCCCCAGATATTAGTATATTTTTCTCATAACCTGAATCTTTACAGAAAAATCACTAAAAATAGTTCTTTACAACTAAGTCTGATTTATAACTTTCTGATGACTGTTTACGGTAAAAATTATTTAAAAATCCTTGTTTATTCTTTTACGAAATTCCAGTTGGAGGTTATCCCTACCTCTTGGAAGTACATAAAGTACAAATTTTAGATAATAACTCAATTCCTACATTGAGTTATAAATTCGTAAAAGGCTGCAAATTCTGACAGAAATGCATCCTAGACCTTTGACACGAAATAAATCATTTAAAATACCAAATGACATCGAAAAAATGCAATTCTAGTTGGGTTTGAAAGGTATTTCCTGGAAGTTCTTCATAGACTCAAGTAACAACACTTTTTGTTAACTTTTGACCCGGTTACAGCCGATTAAAGTCGTCTGTAACGTTCTGGACAGAACTTGTTTAATCACCCGATCCCCAAAACGGTTACATAACACATCCAAACGACTTATAAACTTCAATCACAACAGTTTATTATCAAAATTAATTCACATAACTTTTATTCATCAAAAAGTATCATGATTTCTATCAAGATCATGCAAAGAACTAGACCCTAACGACTAGGTAAACTCATAATCGATCTTAACATTGCATACACATGATTTTTAACCACTAGTGTTACAAGTATCATCTAGAACATTCATAACCATCCCCAAATCAGGAAAACGTAGCCATGTTACGAGGGATTGATAAATAATACCAAACATCACAGTTGATTTTCACGAGTACTAAACCACAAGTTATCATTCCAAACATTAATAATTGTCAAGCAAGACAAAAATGCAGCCTTATAAATTCTGAACGGACAATCAAAAGCATGTATAGTATTCTAGAACTATAAATAAACTCGAATATTGTACCTAGTGATGAAGTAGAAATATTATAGCCTTGAACCGAAGTTCAGAACCCTTGGTGCTCCTAGGTTGCGTCAACAAAAGAGTGAAGAGGGAGGGAGAGATGATCGTAATTTTGGTTTAGAGAATTAGGGTTGAGAGAATGTTATAAAAACTCTGCATGTTATGTATTGCATAATATACGTTTAGTGGGTGGGTGGTTTGGGATCATAGTGGGCTGAAACAAATAAAGGTCTAAAAAATGGTGGTTTAGATTATAAACTAAACTGGCTGCACATTTATTAAATTGGGCCACCAAACAAGTGGTCCGCAAACTTGAAACAAAAAAAAAATAAAGATGGCAGTATAGATGTCGTTTGTGTTAATTTATTTATTTTCGAGCTACGCGAGTGGGTTGGATCGACAAGCGAGGCATGTGCTTCGGTTCAAATGGTTCGGGTCGGTATAACACGATATGGATTTGGTTTCGAATATTCGTTGACACACTATAATTTAGACAAATATATAATTAATTTGTAAAAGAGAAACAAACTTTTTTTACCTCGAAGTTACGGATTGTCACATCCACACCAAATGAAATTCTCAATTTTTGAACATTTCCTAATTATTCCCATTTACATGGATTTTTCCATTGATACTGACATACCATGTATTTTCTGGACCAAACCTATATGTCCCTTTCAGTAAGATTTTAGAACTAACATTCCTATCTTGACAATTATTGATAACCAGATTGGTTTTGAACAAACATTACATGTATGAGTTCAACTTGCATACCGTTGGTGTGTACTCTTTTGTCTCCTTTTCCTTGAACACTTGTTCTTATTCCTGGTTGTTGCAGGCCCTTTGTCTATGTTAAATGCTCCCAATTATTCACAAAGACTTTCTACATCCGTGATTTTCTTGTGTACACCCGCTTGATCTACCCGATCATTTTGTATACACATCTGATCTAAGCGATCCTTCTTATGCACACTTTGGTCTTCCCAACCACCCTACAAATTCCCATGGCCTATCCAACTGTAACTTGTAACACCCCGAAAACAGGTTTAGTAATCAAACCTCGTTAATAGTGATGGACGGGTAAAATGCCGTTAGTGGTAAAATTTAACCCGGTAAATTTTAGGACTTAAATAAATAAACCTAATATTAAAAAAAAGGGGGAAATAAATGCTTGAGAAAATAAAGTTACGAAAGGCCCGAATTAACGGGACTTAAAAATAAAACGGGTCATAACTTCCCCGGACTTACCAAGTAACTAGGAATAATAACCTAGTTAAATACATGCCTTAAAATAAAGAAGGAAACTTAGGTAATAACCCTTATTATAAGGTTACAAACTAGAGGGGCTAAAAGAGGAGGAATCAGAACTTGATTTTATTTAATTAAAACACTACACACACACTAGTGTGTGTGTGTGAAATCGATCAGGAGAAGAGCCAGGGGCTCAAACCCTAACTCATCTCAATCTCACCAAATTGAAGGGCAGAACTAGTTCAAATCAGATGCATGAACACGAATTCATGATCACCTAGTCATGGGGATTACAAGGTAAGTCGAATTTTACGATTTGGTGATACTTTGAGATTATGATGAACAATCAAAAATCGAAATTCTGGAATGAATGTTGAATCTATGAGTGTTATTGTGATTATATCTTAGTTTAGAAACAAACCCTAGTAGAAAACTTGATGAATTGTTGTCAAAACTAGGGATTTGATAATTACCCTACTATGTGCTAAGTGGGTTTTGATTTTGTAGTAAAGATGATGATATGTTTATGCCAGAAATCATCATAGATGATAGTAGAAACAAGGTACTTGAACAAATTAGATGTTTGGGTACATAAATCATAATTGCTAAGAAATGGGTTTAGTTGATTTGAAGAAATTAATGTTACATTGGTGTTTATAAACGCTATACTAACTCGTATGAATGAACTACTTGAACAAAATAGGGATTTTGTTAAGAGTTCATAATTGATTAGAAGTGAGTCTTGACACAAGAATTAAACTCGTGATTTATGATTGAGTTCAAAGAGAAAAATAACCAAAGAATCATAAGGCGTGAAAGTCATGTTTTGGGATGGCTAATCTAACAACCTTGTGAATAATGAATGATAGTTGGCGCTTAACAAGCTAGGTGAAGCTTGGGGAGAAAGCGGGACGAACGAGTCAAGCATAAAGGAAAAGCGTATTCGGGATGCAAGGTAAGTGAAACTTACACAATTATGTAGAATACTTGTTTATTCTGTACGATATAAATGCGATAACGATAATATAGAAAGTATGAATTTCCGACGCGATCGATACGAGTCGGAACATATAAAGATGATAAAAACCTTGGTTTATGGCAAAAAGGGGAAAAACGGTAAGTAAATCATGTAATGATTAAATATTATGAATTCTAGTTAAGATTACCTTGTAGTGTAATCTAATAATGATAAAAAAAATGGAAATTGGTCAAGTGTTGACTAATGTAAATCGAAGTTAAAAGAATACCCATGGCGTAAGCCGAAATGGGTTGAATTTGTAAGAAAATAGTTTAAAAGAAAAAGGGTATGATAATAGAATCCGGGACGGGATGGATGTATGAGTTGGAAATCAAAAACAATGTTTTTGATTAAATAGATAATGTTGGGCATATAGTCCAAACGGGTCAAATGGTGATGATAACACCATTTGACAATATCGACTAATGTGATTGTTAAGTCTTATGTTATCAGGAGCGATTAGTAATTTGGATAATCGCGACGCCATAGGATATTGGTTAATTAAAGCAAGGTATAAGTCGGGTCTATTTGTTGACCCGGGCCAGGTACGCATATATAGTCTTATAGTTAAAAGCGCAAAGATTGGTCAAGTATTTAGTGAAAGTCCTTCATCGCAAGTTGAAGGACTAAAATCGACCAAAAAGCCCTTGATGGGTCAACCGGGTAAACGACCCTTAGAGGTTGTTTAGAAACTTATATTATGACTATCCAACCTTCGAATGCGTATAAAGGTTGTAGGAATAAACTTTCTAGGGTCAAACGCCTTAAATTGCGTCTTGCCGTAAAATGACATATCCGAGGGATAAAATTTGGAATAAGTTTTTAAGTACGATAAATCCACCACAATTATAATTGTGGCGGAAGACTATTCATTATAAATGGGTGGACTTATGTTGCATACAAGGAATGAGCGTAAATTAAGCTTAAAAGTACATAATTACCCTTAACGGGTCAAAACAAGCATTTAAGCGTAAACGGGTTTTTATTATGTAAGAAACCCGTGATTTGAGATTAACAAGATAGGAGACATTGAAACTATGAATTTCATAAGTTTAAAGATCAAGTAAACATGTTTGATGATGAAATCATGAACGGGTAAAAATTTGGTAGAAAGGGTAATAAGCCGAAGACTTAAAAGTCTGAAAATTTATTATGTAGGATGTTGGATTTTAACTCCATTAGATGGAGAATTAAATTACGGACGCGTAGGAAAAAGAATCGGGTAAAACGGATTAAAAACGAGAGAGTTATGCTCGTTTCCGTGAAATCGGGTTATTCGGGGAATATGCAGCAACCAGCTGCAACAATCTGATGAAATTTGGCAGTGGCGTAGCGCAACTGGCAGTGGCGCTACGCGAGCATGTGTCAGTTTCGCGAAAATCATTTATTTTAACCGTTGATGCATTGCGAACCCGTTTAAATACGTTCTAAGTTACGTATGACTAATCCAACTCATGTTTATTGAGTTTCAGGTAAAATTTTAGCACCGGAGGACGATCAAGCACAATAAAGAACCGAATACGATCAAGAAATAAGCTTTCGCATGACGTTTCGTTGTTACTTTTAAAGGACGAACTTAATTACATTATGTTCTAAACTTTTAAATTGTAAAAGGTTTTTAATGAGCCCGTATTTTCGATGTATATGTAATCTTAATTACATGATTGTTTTTCGTAAATTATACGTTAAACTCTGATTTATAAGAACGGGTGTTACAAGTTGGTAATCAGAGCTCAAGGTTGTTGACAAATGTGTTCGGTTCGAGGCTTGATCGCAAATCCGGTAAGTACATGTATGTTAATAGTTTAGTATGCTAAAGTGTTGTAAATAACACATAGGGCTATCGTGTGATACACGTTACCTCAAATTAAAATGATTGATATAGTTGATGAAAATACACGCGTTGACGCGTATAGTAGAAAAGCCTTGTATTATAATACGGGCGATTATTGAAGTTGATATTACTAACTCTTGTGAATGTTTTAATTGGAGGAAACTCGCATTTGAAGATGACAAGGGTTGAACAAATTACGGATATGATAGAGGAATGGTCCGAAGTATGACAAGAGGAGCACGCTCACCAAGGACTAAATCGCGTAACGACCGCGAACAAGGTTAATGGCAAGGAACGCCCGCCGGGGTAAACATTACCAGGTGCACATTTTAAATATAATCGCACAAATAGTAATATGCAACAAATAAGTAGAAATTGAAAGTTGCATATGTAGATTAAAACTTGGAAAAACCCGAATAGAAAATGTATTCGGGATATTGTTTCCAAGAGAAACAAATAGAGGCATTACTTACATAGGGCGTGATGTGAAAACTATAAAAATGTCATGTGTGTCATGTGTTAATCGCTTACTCTGGCTAAGTAAGTAGTGGCATATGATACCATGAACTTCTTATAGCGGACACATTTACATCCGATGTAGTAAGAGCAGGGTGAATGGGACTAACTAAAAATGTACCCAAAATAAGTCAAACAAGTAAGATGTTTGATAATAAACGTAAACGCAAGTCGGATGACAGGGAGCGTATTACGTTAGAATAACGAGCCCAAGAGAAGGGACAAAGATTAAAGTAAATGAAAATACAGACCAACTAATGAGAATGCTAAGGCATAGAGGTAAAGTTTGACTGTCATAAGTGATGAAATTCACACAGACAAGTCAAAGGGGTAGAATAAAAGAATAAAAGACTTGACTAAATAAAAGCGATGGATTTCGCTAAAACAATCAAATAAATTAAGATAATGTCTAAAACCATATAAGAATGGTTACTTGATGATAACTTCGGTAAAGATACCCGATAGATGGGTAGGATTTTGAAAGCATGCGTAAACCAAGAGACGGGTACGCGAAATAGAAAGTCAAGGGACTCGGATTAAGAGTCATGACTAAAAGATGATGAGAACTTGCAAACAGAAATTTTGGTAATTACGTTCAACCATTTCAAAGTTGGACGGGTCAAATAAAGAATGAAGTTTGACATCCGTAAGTGATGAAAATTCACCCAAAATGAGTCAAACGAGCCAATTAAGGAAAACGCAAACCGGTGAAACCGGAAAGCTAAAAATAATAAGATAGAAGGACCCGGGTAATGGGTTGTAAAGAAGTATAAGTATGAACCGGGTAATGGTAAGCGTAAGACAAACCGACGTGTAAATGACGCTAGAAGTCGTAAAGTCGGAAAGGATAGTCCAAAAGTAAACAAATGAAACCTTAGACTACGGTTAAGGTCAACTAAAGTTCAAAAGCAAAATTAAATGATTCCAAACATAACAAAGGATGCTTTAAAGCTATATAGGTATAAATAGACAATGGAATACAGACTAGAATAAAAGATGATCTACGGGATCATCATAACCTACGGGATTAAACACAGTGTTAAGGTCTACGGGACCAAAAAGACCCTCGGGTCATAAAGAGAAGGAAACGAGTTGTTAATGTCTCACCTTAAAAAGGTGAATTTTTTTTTAAAGAAATAGCCTATGAGGCTAAGTGAAAGAACCTACGGGTCAATAGCGTAAAGCAAAGGAACTAGTTATGATTCCCCGCGTAAAATGAGAACGGAAAAGAAAAATTTATGGGTTGTCAATTTCCTTAATATGAGAAATTGACATAGTTAAAAGGAAAAACGTTAAACTAAAATTCAGTTTTAGTAAGAAGCAACGTTTTAATAAATATGAATACTATAAGACAAATTTGGAAATAACAAATATCAAGAGTATGGGTCTTAACATCGGTAGATGCAAGACGATATATTCGAAAAAGTAGTATTTTCGAAAATGAAAGGTTGATATAAATTAAACATGATGTGACACGATCACGGTCAAGAAATGCAATGCGAAGTGGAATCACATTATTACCAAGCGAGCGGTAAAAATCAATTGGACTAATAAGTCTAGTTAGTGAGACCGGTTAAGGTCATTTAAGTAAATTAGGTTGTTTGTAAGCGGTGGATTCGGTATAACTGAACCGAATAAATGAATTTGAAAACAAAAGAAATTGTTGCTAAAAGTGAAAGATTTCACTAAAGACCCTTAAACGGGTCAAAGTAACGGATCCATAAAGGATTCGATAGTATATGAAAGTGACGAATATCGCTAAGTAACTAAACTAGTGGAAATAACGAGATTACGTTATTTCGAAATTACATTATGTCGTATGAGATATGTAGACAATTAGTAACCAAAAAGATGTTACCGTACTTTTCTGGTAATACTAACAATTGGTTAAAAGTATATATAAGTAATGTTTAAAGGATTTCTCGGCTCAAATACATTGAGTTTAAACTCAATGAATTATAAGTCTAATAATTCAAGACGGTAAGAGAAACAAGAAAAGTCAAGCAAAGGTGAGCTATTATAAACACTATTTTTCAAAACAAAATACTTGCTAATAAATTATAAACATTATTTTTCAAAACAAAATACTTGCTAATAAAAATGAGATCTTGATATTTGTTTTGCTTGTACATACTAAAAATTATTCACGACATTCATATAAACAGCGTCACTTATATTCACGTCGTCGGCCAAAGGGATCTCACAGTAGCACACATATAAAAAACCGTTGCGTAATAATTGTTACTAGTGCTTGTCAATATTAGACATATACAAAAACTGTGGGGGTGGTGGGAAATATATAATGTTAACCTAGGTCTATAAACTTGTGGTCGGCCAGAATGTGATATTATGGCATGCATTGAGCTCATACATGATCAAGATGTGTTTATAAACTTTTAAATAAAGATGTATGTTTCTTTAACTCATTGACACATTGATGACGTATGCTTTTAAGTATGTATCTCCAGGAAAACGACAATAATAAACTTTTGAGTTATTTGTCGGCGAGGGACAATTTATTACTGGTGTTTTGTAAGAAAAAAGCTACTAGAGATGGGTTACTCACATGAATATTTCATTCTGATCCTACAAAATAGCAAAGGTGAGTTATTATAAACACCTTTTTTTTCCAAAACAAGGTACATGCTAATAAAGATGAGATCTTGTTACTTGTGTTGCATGTCTATACGAAAAGTCATTCATAATTTATATATTCGTATGTATCGCTTATATTCACGTTGCGGCCATAGGGATCTCATAGTGGCACACATATCTAAAACTGTTGCATAATATTTGTTACAAGTGGTCGTCTATAGTACACATACGCAAAACGGTGGGTAGTGGGAATATATAATGTTAACCTAGGTCTATAAACTTGTAGTCAGCCAGGAATGTGATATTATGGCATGCATCGACACATTGATGACGAATGCTTTTAAGCATGTATCTCCTGGAAAACGACAATTGTAGACTTTTGAGTTATTTGTCGGGCGAGGACCTATTTATGATGGCAATTTCACTAGAAATGTTGCTTAGTCTTCCAAGGTCTCATTTGTTTTAACAGGCATTACGCGAACCTCTTTTTGTGGTCATAACTAGTTTGTTGGAATTGTTGCTCTTGGGATTTGTGTAAATTGAAATGAAGGTAACATAATACAGTTATCTCTATGAATAATGTATATATTCTTGTTTATTAAACATCACAAATGATCCTTGATTATTGAGAATGATTTAAGTTTACTTCGCCCTTTTTCTATAGTGCCAAAATGTAAATTACTCCCCGTGTCAATGGTAAATTATCTTTATTAAACACCACAAATTACTCCCTCTTTAAATTCTTATTTACCCATTTTAAGCACCACAAATGCTGTAGCATTGAATATGGAGGATGATTTTAAATGTCAATGTTACTTTTGCCTTTTTAATTTATAGTCCTGTAATACGAATTACTGATCTTATGCCAACGGTGAATTCATGAAAAAAGCCTCAATTTTAGAATTCGTATTGGTAGATTGCTTTGGACGTTTTATATCTTCGCGTTCACATTTCGTAAGGAAAAAAAACAGACCAAGAATTTATACAATTAATGTTTAGACAAAATCAAAACCGGTTTATAGAATTAAATATATGGAGCATCCATTGATTGTAATTGAACCTAAGACAATTTTGATGGCAATTCGCTTTATTTTATGTAAAGCGAAGAAGTGGGTCAACTTTTTGTCTTCGGCCAAAAACCTTTTCTCGTTGGTCAAGCTTTCGACAAAAAAAGCAAAACATATTCTCTTATCTAAGCTTCTTCCCTGTGCATGAGCTCCTCCCATGGTAGATGGTTCAACCACGCACTTGAGAACTACAACGGGGTTGAAATGCATTTGGTTCTTTGTCTTCAATAAGTATTGCATGACCGAATAATTCAAGGAAGGCTGCACTGCAGGGAGGGTCCTTTTAAGCGGATGACTCGTCGGGCTGTCGGAGGGGGACTTCTTTGACTTCTTTGAGAAAAAGAACTTGAATAACTTCGTTTTTATGAAGGAGTCGTCATTTAGGAGGGCTATGTCATTTACAAGCCCGTCGTATTTCATAACTACTCCCTTTACTACAGGGCGCTTACCTAGCCAAAGCTTAGATCCGGCCCTCCCAAAATTTTCTGGTTCACCCCAACATTCCCCGCTTGTCCAACTGTTGCTGAGCAGCTTTTGGATATCAAACGGACCTCCCCAGAAGGTAATTTTAATGTGGCCGATTTCCCTTATTTTGCAATCAGTTTCGCTACAGCACCCGCTGCTCTAGCTAATTGGTAAACATAATAATAGTTACTTAAAGATAAACAATAAATGCTTGTTTGTTCAAGGGTTTTTTTTTTTTTTTTTTTTTTTGAATGGGAAAAAGTTACTCCTACCTTACGTTACACCAATTAACTAAATAGCTCCTTTAAAAAAAAAAAAGTTAACTAAATAGCTCACCTCTAAGAGGCAAGTGGGCTAGCCCCACTTTAACGTTTGTTTCAAGTGATAAGCTCGAACTTCTATTTAGAGCGAAAGGCCAACTAAATAAACCTTTTTTGTATTTTTCTACAAACCCTCAAATATTAGCATACACCATTAACTAAATTGTATAACTATCTGGTTCATCAAAAAAAAAATACCGGGAACTTTTTCTTTTATAAACTTAAAGAAGATTATATTTTGAAAACAAAATACTTACTATAGACATCCAGACAAGCCTACCTTTAAATAGAAGTGTTTTCAAAAGTAAAAAAACACATCGCTAATGTAACGCAAATCCTCATAAGTTATGTTAACATGATAATTGATAGCAAAATATAGGCATTTTCTTAAAATCTTTTTTACCCTCACAATCAGAAAAATAAATTACAATAGTGATATATTACCCACCTATTGTAGCGGGGGTGTTAAGGTGAAGGATCCACTAAAAAGTGAATTTTAGCCTAAGAAGGATTGTGATGATGACATGTGGCACTCCTAATAAGTAGGAATAATTAAAGGCATTTTGGTTCTTATAAATAGGAGTGAAAATGACATGTGGCACCCCTTTTGTTTTTTAAAAATACAACAAAAAAAATCTAGTACAAAAAAATTTAGCACAAAAAATCTAGTACAAAAAAATATAACACAAAAAATATAGTACAAAAAAATATAGCACAAAAAATCTAGTAAAAAAAATATAGCCCAAAAAAATTCAGCAAAAAAATGTAGTACAAAAAAATCCAGCATAAAAAATTGAGAAAAAAAAAATTTAAGATAAAAAAATCCAGCACAAAAAATTTAGCACAAAATATAGTACAAAAATTTAGCACAAAAATATAGTAAAAAAATCCAGCACAAAAATGTTACACAATATAGAAATACAACACATTTTAGTGGGTATTTTTTAGTCTTCATATTTTCTATAACAATATGGTACTAAAATTAAAGATAAAAAGACGCTCGATTTTATGGTAAAATTTTTATGAAAAAACAATGTCGTATAAAAAAGTTACGAACGTTTAAAAAATAGGGGTGGAATATGCATGTGCCTTGCATGTGGAGAGAGAAAGTCCATAAATAGGATTTTCCCAAGATACCCTTGCACTCCTCCTTTCTCCTACACTTTCATCTTAACCATTGATTTGAAAAATGAATTGTTAAGATTCCTTCTCATCATACTTAGGCAAAATCAACTTTTTATTTGATCATACCCGGGGTGTTAAAGCTTTTAAGGCCCACTTTCAACTATTCGTACACCGTAAGATTTTATTTGAGAAAAGAATGCATTAAATGGGATTATAGATGGTTTTCAAAATAGAAATAAAAGAAAGTTGGTAATGATCTTTGACTCGAGCTTAGTCTCACTATTCAAAAATTAAATCTATAAAAATAAACGGGGAGTGAATGAACCAGCCGTGTTGGGAAGGGGGGGGGGGGGGAGTCGAATGTGCACCACAGGGATAAGAAAGCGCCTCTCTTACCATCAGGGCAGAAACTGATACGACTCTAAACTTCGATTCAAAAAATATATATTATTAAAGATGGCGACGATGGTATTCATACGTACCATCATTAAAAATTATATTATATTATATATATTGTTTATGAGTGATCATGAATAGTGATTTAAAATTTAAAATAATATATACCTTTTTAATATTTTAATATTATCATAGTTGTAATTATATTTTCTTTTAGCTTTTAACGTTATTTTCCATTTCTAAAACCATATTTTTTTAATATTTTTTTTTCAAAACATATTTTCTTTATCAATTAACTTGATGTTTCTTTTGTTTTTTTCTAAAAATTTAAGTGCGTAACTAAATCGATTCCGATGGTTTGGCTTTCTAAACAAAAATGCAACATTTTCAAATAACGTCCTTCTATTTCGCCGCAAAGCGCGACGCGAACAAAACTAGTATATATAGTTTTCGAAGGACCATGAATAGTAATTTTAAATTTAAAATAATATATAGCTTTTTTAATATTTTATTATATTAATATATTATTTTTAATTTTTACTTTTAACTTTTAACATATTTTTATTTTTTCCTATTTACTTTTAGTTTTTAACGTATTTTCATTTTTCCCTTTTCTAAAACCATATTTCCTTTATCATTTAATTTTGTTTTTAATATTTTTTTTTCTTTTTTTAAGTCATCTTTACTTTATCAATTAATTTGATATTTCTTTAATAACTTATGTTCGTTAATTTTTTTTTTCTAAAACTTAAGTACGTAGTCGTGCATAATTTTTACCCTCGATCAGTAAATGTTTTATTAAAAAAGAATTTATATTTAAAAATAAAAGTATTTATTTGATATCGTAAAGTGATACGATGATAAACTAAACCGATTATAACGGTTTAACTTTGTAAACAACATGCTACATTTTCAAATAACGTTTGTTTACATTATCATTTGCTCTGTTTCGTCGCAACGCGCGACGAAAAAAAAAACCTAGTATTATGTAACATATGCAATTAAAAAACTTAAGTGATGTTATTAGAGACCGAAAATGAATAAAATAAAATTATTTAAAATTCCTTTTTTTTTAACGGTGAGAATCTTTAACTTGTTGTTAGAGAGATCTCGCGCCCTCCTAAACAGAGGGCCCTAACCCTACTCTGAACAGACTATGTTGTCTTAACCGGGTCCACGTTGGTGTCAGAGTTTGGCTAACGGCGTTCCACGGGAAACCATACCACCCACTACCAGTGGCAGCGGGTTGCGCCGCCACAAGAGAGAATTTCTTTGGCATAACGCACGGTGGACTAAAACCCAGGGTGGCTCGGGCTCGAACTCTTGACCTTGGGTCTGGGAAAACTAGCCTTCATTGCCTTTATCCACCAAATATGGCACTAGTGGGGATTGAACTTGGGTCTCTAAGGAGAACAGTGGCGAAGCTTGAGATTTTCGACCGGGGGGTCGAAAACGTTTATACCCAAATATTTCTATATAACCGGGGGGGGGGGGGGGCAAAAACGTGTATACCCAAAAATTTCTATACGAAAACGACATACTCTCTACTACTGAGCGAAAAGTTTGGGGGGTCGGTCGCCCCCTCCCACCCCCACTATGCTACGCCCATGTAGGGGTGCTAAACGGGTCGTGTTCGCGGGTTGGCGGGTTCAACCCGACCCGAACCCGAAAATTTTACACAAACCCGACCCCGACCCGAACCCGAAAATCGTATCATACATAAGAACCCGAACACGACCCGAAGTTTCATGGGTTGACCCGAACACGACCTGTTCAACCCGAATTTTTTTATTTTTTTTTCTGAAATTAATATATTAAAATTAAAATTTACTTAAAAAACACAAATGTATATAATAATATCATATTTAAATTATAAAATCTATTTTAATTTTTATTTTTAAGTTATAATCATTGCATAAAATACACACCCCATTTAATTTATGACATAAAATATATTGTAAAAAAATATAATACAGTATAAATGTGTTAAACGGGTCAACCCGTCGACCCGACCAGGTTGACCCGAACCCGACCCGTTAACCTAAACGGGTTCGCGGGTTTAACCCGAAACTGACCCGAACCCGTTTAGACTAAACCTAAACCCGTGAATTTCGTGTTAGGTTCGTGTCGGGTTTTCGGGTCGTGTCAGAAATTCACGCCCCAACGCCCATGAAGGAGAACGCAAGTCTTCTCAACCAGTTGACCACAAGTGATGGATTTCAAAATTACGTTTGAATATTATGATATTACTATTATTAGATATGATATTTAATGAAGAGTGAGAAAATCTGAGTGATCAATGAGGTTTGTTATAGTTTTCAAGTCAAAACTCTTGCCTTCCCATCTCTCACTATAAAAGGATATGGAACCCATGCTTATAAAACATTTCCTCTCCTTCTAATCCTCACCGTAATTCATCCATATCCGGTCATCGATCGGATCACCGGTAGAGCTCCTGTCGATCATTGTTTAAGATTAATGGCTACTTCCGCAAATGATAAAATCGAAGTCAGTCCCATGCAAAAAAAGGACTGCTTGTTTTTTGTTGAGTATGGTATATGTAGGTTTGGCAAGAATTGCAAGTACAATCACCCCCCTCGGGAAGATTCTCAGGTGTATCTCTTACCTTTCCGTTATGCCTTCATTTCGTGTTAGGTTTCTAAAAGAGCAACTTATTGATTTCAACTCTTGTTAGGTTTCTAAAAAAGCAACTTATAGATTTCAACACAAACAAACCCTATAAATTGGTTATCTTGATAGACTATATTTGTTTTCGTATAAAGGGTTATGACAAATACTACTTACTTTTCGTATAAAGGGTTATGACAAGCACTACAAAAAACCAACATATTTTTTGTTTTCTCGTAAAAATCACTTAACATTTTATTTACACATAAAAGTCAACATACTTACTTTTTTTCCTAATCTTTTAACAATTTTTACACATTTAAAACCAACATAGTTTTTTTTTTTTCATTATAAAAGTCCTTTGATATGCTAAATTAAAGAAAAAATATATCTCTTAATTATTATCGGATGAAATAATGTAATTATTATTTGATGAATTACATTATAGTAGTGGTAAAAATAATTGTGCACAACTTTGTAATGATTTTTAAATTTTCCACCATTTATTATGTTTTATTTTTATTTTCTATTTTTAAGTTACGTTGTCATCCATGTTCATGATGTATACCTATTAATTGTTTTTGAAAGAGTATTTATTATTATCAACTAATTTTGAGTGGCCTTTTCTTTTATTTTGACCTTCTCACTGATGTTATATCTTTGTTATCTTTGTTCTTCTTTTGCAGGTTCGTCAAGAAGGAAGTGCAGAAATCGTGTATCCAAATTACACTCGTAGAATCCCTTGCAAGGTATAATTGCTCAATTAGATTTGTTGGTATCAATCTCAAGGTTTTTAATCTTCTTAGTAATTAATTTCTATTTAAATCCAACTTTATACGTATAGCTATTGTTTGAAACAATCATTTCAGATTGTTACAGATGATATTTGGTAATCTGATTATAGTAATTAACTTTTTATTCTTTTGTTATAAAGAAAAATCAATGATTTTTCTCTCAAGTTGTACTTGTGGATTTCCATGTAGATTTGCCCGATGCCCAAACGTAGTTGTGTTTTGTGGTTTTGATGGACTTTGTAATTAAGTTTTTGGTATATATTATGTGGGTTGGGTTATATATAAACAGTAATGATTATTATTAATTAATCATTCTTTCAATGGTATGCATTTTGTTTGTAGATTTTGTGATTTTGATGAGTTTTTGAATTTGTTGGTATTAATCTCAAGGTTATTGATCTTCTTATTAATTAATATCTATTTATATCCAACTTTATATGTATGACTATTGTTTGAAACAATTACTTCATAAAGATAATAATCGTTTGTTATAAAACAAAAACCAATGCTCTTTTGTCTTAAGTTGTACTTGTCCATTTCCATGTAGAACATATATATTCACCATCCCATATAAAATCTGAGGAAATAATTGAAATATTATACCTTGGCGTAACTTAATCTGGATAAGTCTGGTCTATGAATTCTTGGAATGTGTAGTTGAGCATCTTTGATATGTAAGGTGAATACATATCATAAGCTTACATGATATGATAATTATGAAGCATACTAAAACAAAGGAGTGAACATTATCATAGACAACTGATGTGAACATTATTTTTAACAGCCTATACACATAATTTTGTTTATAAATTTTTTAGAAGAATATATAAATGTAAGATTCTGATAAAGGAGATATGGCAATGGTTCAAATGATTCTGGCTACAGTTTTTCCATGCCGGATATTGCAAGTATGGAAGCTATTGCGGATTTAATCACTCATTGCCACCTCCCCCAATTCAGTACAACTCTGATGGACTTCCGATGCGATGGGTAATGTATTTTGTATTTGTTCTTTTTCTCGATCAGTCTCTAGGCGTATAAATTCTTTAACGAAGGCCATTGAGCACACCATCTTAGTATTAGATCTTAAAAATTCATTATTAGATTAATTAAGAGAATATTTTTTAAACATTAAGGTAAGACAATTTCTTACTTTATCATTAGATCTTAAAAATTCATTATTAGATTAATTAAGATAATATTTTTTTAAACATTAAGGCAATACAATTTCTTACTTTATCTTGTGAATTATGCAGGGTGAGCAAGTATGTTCTTTCTATGTCAGTTACCGTCGTTGTGGCTACCGAGAAGGCTGCAAGTTCCACCATCCAGAGGTGAACTACTACGTCCCTCAAGAGTATGCAGGTTCTCAAGCTTTTGGTCAAGCTCAGGAGTATCATGATGGACCATTTGAATCTAATGATGGACTGTTAGGATCCTCTGATGGAGAATTTCTTCCAATTAACGAGTAATATATATGAGTAAATATATATGCTTGATAAGAAAGCTTGTTGACTTTAATGTTTGGAGTTTGGATATGTTGACGTTTTAAACAACTGGATGTTTGTTCATGGAGTTCTTTGTTATATGCTCCTTTTTAGTGCCGAGTTTTCTGATTTTATCTTAGTGATGTGGTTCTTTAGTCTAAAACCAAAACAGTTGTGAAATACATTAGCGAACTAGCTCTATTCCTTAACCGAAACGCCATAAACAATGCTTTTACGACAATTATTTTTGACAACATTGACCATCTCTTTTTCCCTTTGTTAGCAGTGATTGGGATCTATACATAACTCTATACAAGATTCTTGCACATAAGTTATAGAGTAATGTGACATTCAAAGACCATAAATGATGTTGGAACAAAGACCACAAGTTTTGCTAGTCCTAATGCAATACATTTGCTTCTTTTTTTATCTTGTTAAGCTTAGTGAGCAAATGTATTCTTTCTATATGTATAATTATTGGGGCGGCAAAAGAACACGCAACAAGTTTCACCACCTAAAGCTAAAATAATTAATCCCCTCAAGTGTACGGTTCTCATAATTTAGTTCAAGCTTTGTTAAAACACACTTTTACACACACTGTGACAAACTCAGTCCATTTTGTCCATTTTTGTCCGAGTTTTAATCTGAAATACTCAAGGCTTTGTTAAAACACACTTTTACACACACTGTGACAAACTCAGTCCATTTTGTCCATGTTTTCGTCCAGAAATCCGTTTTTGTGAGTAAAAACCAACTGATTCAAGCAAACACACTCATAACTGGCTCTGATACCAATTGTAGGATCGTATTTGACGACCGAATGAGTCAATTTGAATGTGTTTACACTATTTAGATGGCGGAAACATCTAAACAGCTTAGAATCAGACAGAAAGTAGTAGAAAACAGAATAGATTCACTTTTAACACTTGTTCTCTGTTATATATTCACTTGAAAAACTGGCAGCACTTCGTTACAACTTCTCGGAATGCATACCAACTGAGAACTACACTAGCCTATTTATAGGCATTAAGATTTCGCTTCAACATGTCTCAAGCGAAATCTCATCACTTGATTTCGCTTGAGGCTTACATCACATACCCTGAAGCGAAACCTTATCACTTGATTTCGCTTGAGACTTTCATAACATACCTTCAAGCGAAATCTTTAAACATAACCTTAACTTTTACATTTAGACCCCTATACTTCACATACTTGACATAAACAGACCCTAGACTTAACTAACAAGACTAAGACGCAGGCTTTAGACATACTGCATCAACAAACTCCCCCTTGGATACAGCCGCAGTCTTTGTCTTGTCTTTGGGTCTTCAAACAACTCTAAACTTCTCTTTCTCTTTCGCAGGCTCCTTCAGCAACTTCCTAAGCTTTTCTTTCTCTTTCGCAGGCTCCCCCTTTCAACAATCTTCCAAGCATTTGGGATCGACACCTGGATTACCAGCAACAAGCTTCCTTTTGTATCAAGCTCGTCTTCAGACTCCCCCTAAGACTCTGCTATAAGGATCTTAATCTGGAACTTTCACCTGCAAATCTCAAACATTTATAAGAATAGACATTTTAAATGTCCAGAATTGATGATCTGGTTCTATCACAATTCTATAAAGATTTGATTATCTTAAGAATCCAACAACTAAACCTAACACTTTCAAAAATTTGATTTTTAATATTTTTCTGATTAAACACCGTCACACTCAGTCAACCAAGTCCAAGTTAATGACCCTGGTTAACTTACTAGCCTGCCAAGTCCAACTCAATGACCTTGGCTAACCAAACTATGAAGATACCGGATTTCTTAAAAAAATTAAGTTCAAATTAATGAACGTTTGAATCATTTTGATCTTTCAATCTCTTTTTAATCAACAAACACTTGTACCAAACATTATACTGCATCACAAGCTTACCCAATCCTCATCAATCTCAGACATGATCTGCACAAGACTTTGAACTTTCGATTCCCAATGTCAGTTGTTGAAAATAAAATGAGAAACTAAAATCTTTTTGGATTTTTAAAACTGAATAAGCTGAAACTATGTACATACAATCTTTTTGTGAGCATGTTAAGGGATCATATCAGCTGCCGACTAAATACAAGTACCGTTAAGCTGTTATTTCATTTTAAGCATTAAACAATTCACGTAGATTGCCGATATACTGATCCTCTTTAAATTCTCACAAAACTTTCAATCTGCTCGGGATACAGAATTAGTGTTTTAGGACTTAAACATCTACATGTGTCCCACCTCAGTATATACTCCCGTATCCAGACCCCAGTATTCAATCTTACAGGTGAGTATACCTAGATGATATCTGTCAGGGAATAAATTATAGTACGAGGGCCGTGAGAGCTCAGGTCGATCTTTCGATACGCAGAGAGATGACGGCTTCGACTTTTGGTGGGTCCCCTTTGGGGATCTTCTTTACAACAGCACATGATTAACAATTTTGCAATGTGTTATCATTTTTTATGCTGAGGGGAGGCTTATATTTCAAAGCAGAGTAAACTATTCTCCGGGGACTAGGTCAGAAATTCCTTTCAGCAGAAGTCCCGGGATAATACCCCAGATATCACTAAGCATAAAGACCTAGTATCTCAGAATATGGGACCCTTCAAAACAGGATTTCAGGGGTTACCTATATATCCTGGAGGTGTTCCCCACGTAAAATGCAAATAAATTTTATGTTTATATCCCAAACTAATCTACTGATTTTGTAAAAACCTATCGGCACATCTTTAGTGAGACTGCTTAATTACATTTTATACATTCCAATTCTTTAGCGTACTGCACCTGTCTAGCTGATGTACTATCATTTCCCTTTTATACACAAACTCATTTTTACTTTTTCAAATGTTTTTGGTTTTTATAGATTTTATCATGTTTTTGTATTTTTCTGCAAACTTTCTCCCCCTAAAAATAAAAACATATTTTTGTGTTTTTGTTTTTATCGAAAAGCAGAAAATAAACTGTACAAACAAAATTAACAACTTGACAAAAGTTCACGTCAGATCGCCGTCCAATTCGGCATCACATTCAACAACCCTCCTAGATTGCAGATTTTTCATTCCATTTAATTTTAAAAGATAATAAAACCTCTTTTTGTCAAATGGTTTGGTATAGAAATCCGCTTTCTGTTCATTGGTGTGCACATATTCAATCCGTATTAATTTTTTCTCGTTACAATCACGAATAAAATGGTGACGGATTTCAATGTGTTTTGTTTTTGAATGGTGAACCGGATTTTTAGTAATATTAATGGCTGCTTCATTGTCCACGAAAATTGGAGTATCTAAGAATTGCAAACCAAAGTCACGCATTTGCTGTTGGATCCAAAGGATCTGCGAACAACAGCTGGAAGCTGAAACGTATTCAGCTTCACAAGTAGAAAGCGCTACAGTGGTTTGTTTCTTACACTGCCAGGTAACAAGTCGAGTTCCTAAGAACTGACACCCAGCAGTGGTGGACTTTGCGTTCTGCTTGCAGCTTCCGAAATCTGAATCAGCGAAACCGGATAAAGTAAAGTCACCTAATCTAGGATACCACAAACCAGTGTTTGGGCAGCCTTTCAAATACCGT
Source organism: Helianthus tuberosus (assembly GCA_030545235.1). Taxonomy (NCBI): domain Eukaryota; kingdom Viridiplantae; phylum Streptophyta; class Magnoliopsida; order Asterales; family Asteraceae; genus Helianthus; species Helianthus tuberosus. The sequence continues at coordinate 38,899,424 of CM060436.1, forward strand.
AGTATTCGTTTCACGATTGTCAGGTGTGACTGCTTCGGATTCGACTGATATCTGGCACATAAGCATATCGGATACATGATGTCCGGACGGGAGGCTGTGAGATACATCAAGGAACCAATGATTGATCGGTACAATGTTTCATCCATCTTCACTCCATTCTCATCTGGACAAATCCCATGATTTTGTGCAAGGGGAGTAGATGCTGGACTGCACTCGGCCATATCAAACTTGTCTAGCACATCCTTAACATACTTTGACTGATGAATGAAGATTCCATCAGGCATTTGTTCTACCTGCAACCCGAGGAAAAACTTCATTTCGCCCATTGAGCTCATCTCAAACTTTTTCTTCATCACTAGCTCAAACTCTTTGCACATATCATCGTTGGTGGATCCAAAAATAATATCATCCACGTAAATCTGCACAATCAACAAATGGTTGTCTTTTTCTTTAATAAACAAAGTGCTATCTACTGTACCTCTTGTGAACCCGTTGTCCAACAAGTATGTCGAGAGCGTTTCATACCAGGCTCTCGGGGCCTGGTGAAGTCCGTATAACGCCTTGTCCAGTAGAAACACCTTGTTTTTGTGCTGTGGGTCTGTAAAACCTGGCGGTTGCCCCACATACACTTCCTCTTTGATAGTTCCATAGAGAAAAGCAGATTTTACGTCAAGTTGATATACTTTAAAGTTCTTCCATGATGCAAAGGCCAGAAAAATTCGAATTGCCTCTAGCCTTGCAACTGGTGCGTAGACTTCATCATAATCAATTCCTTCTTGTTGACTGAATCCTTGAACGACCAGTCTTGCTTTGTTTCTCACCACGACTCCTCTATCATCTCTTTTACATTTGAAAACCCACTTTGTCTTGATTAACTTCTGATTTTCAGGCAAATCTACCAGTCTCCAGACGCCCAGTTTCTCGAATTGTTGCAACTCCTCCTGCATTGCATTAACCCAGCTCTCCTCGGTCAATGCTTCCCTGTACGTCTTGGGCTCTATCTGCGAAATAAAACATTTCAATGAGACTTCTTTTTGCATATCAGCAATAGATGAATAGAAACATGTAAGAGCTTGATCTATTTGATGTCGAGTTTTGACACCACTTTGCAAGTCGCCAATGATCTGTTCTGAGGGGTGGTAAGACAGTGTCCGTGGCATTGCACTGTCAGGCACTACAACTTCCGATTCCAGATTTGAAATGTCAAGATCAACAATTTGATCAACAGCCTCTTCTGTTGTCTCATTTGGTTCCTCGTCAAAGGTAGGAGCGGGTTCCTCCTCTGAGTCGTCAGAAACGTCAAATGACGGAGCTTGTTCCTCTGATTCCTCTGGTGATATATGAACGGTTCCACTTGGTCCGGCTTCATCATCATAAGTACCCACGGTGGGCGTAGGAACATCTAGCGGTCTAGATTCCGGCTCTGGCAAATGACTTTGTTGATAGAAGTACATGAGAGCAAGTTCCTCCTCACTCGGCTCGGACGGCATATGAAACGATTCCCAGAGTTTATCGTAGTCAAATAGGAATCTTTGTCCGGGAAGTTGAGGCGACGGAGTATGCTTCTGACAATCCACATGAAGCACCTGAATCACCTTGCTCAGACATGGTACGAACACCCTTTTTAGTGGGCTGGCGTAGCCTACAAAGAAACCTTCATTTGATTTTGCTCCAAACTTTCCGTCTTCATCAATAAACGTACACGGTGATCCGAAAGGTTCCAAGAACTCAAGATTCGGCTTGTAACGATGCAGCAACTCAAAACATGTCTTTCCATACTTCTTGACAGTAAGAACTCTGTTCAGTGTATAGCACGCTGCAGATATAGCTTCACTCCAAAAGAAAATAGGTAACTTGGAATCTGCTAACATTGTACGCGCTGTCTCGATTAGGGTTCTATTCTTTCTTTCAGCTACGCCGTTTTGCTGTGGAGTATACGGCGCACTGAATTCATGAAGAATTCCCTTTTCATTGCAAAACTCGTACATTCTGTTGTTTTTAAATTCAGTTCCATTGTCACTTCTAATTCTCCGGATAGGCAATTTGTATACAGTTTCCATCTTCTTGAAAAGTATCATCAAAGACTCAAATGTCTGATCTTTCCGTTCTAAGCACACAACCCAGGAAAATCTTGAAAAATCATCTGTAACCACCAAGCAATACAAATCCCGGCTGATGCTCTTAACATTGACAGGCCCGAAGAGATCCATGTGCAATCTCTCAAGAGGTAACCTGACCGAATTCATGACCTTCAAAGGATGTGACTTTCGAACCTGTTTACCTTTCTTACATGCAATACAGTCATCATTTAAATGAAAATTTTTAAAGTTCACACCTTCAACTAAATCATTATGAACCAAAAAATTCATTTTGCGAATATGAATGTGGCCCATCTTACGATGCCACATGATTGAATCTTTTTCTGTCGCTTTGTTTTTAGACACAAAACACTGTTTCTGATGAGACGTTGTCGTTGCTGTACTCATATCAAGATAATAAAGATCATACTCCCGTGGAGCACGCAACAACACCATCTCATCAGGGATTTTAAACCCTGGTTTCAAAACCACACATTCAGTTTTTGTAAAATGTACACTAAAATCTTTATCACAAATCTGTGAAATACTGAGTAGATTGTTAGTCAACTCCACTATGTAGTTTACTTTGTCAAAGGATATCACACCATTTGTCAACGTTCCTTGACCAACAATTCTTCCACCTTGACTCCCAGCAAACCCTACATGACCTCCATTGATGGATTTTACATCATAGAGCAAAGCAAGCGTCCCAGTCATGTGCCTTGACGCACCACTATCCATGATCCATTTTGATAGAATTGACTTGGGCAGCCCCTGCACATATCATATCAACTTCATTCAAACAATGAACTCCATGACTTTTTGACTTCTGAAACACTTCCAAACACTACATCACACTTTTCATCAATCTTAGGAAAGTCAAATGTGACGTTTGGAACCACAGTTTCCACTTTTGATTTTAACACATTTTCTTTGATAGGAGGAAACTCTGCAAGAAACTTATCAAGCTCAGATTCAAATTCTTGTTTATCATTAGCACCCACTTTTGATGCATAAAATTCCTTTACCCCTTTTACTTTTCTGTCAACCATTTTTCCAAAAATATTTTGAACAATAGAATTAAAAGCTTTTGAATCAAACTTTAACTCGTTCTCCATTTTCTTTACCTCAACTGATTGTGATTTGGTTTCAACAACTTTTGTTTCATTTTTCAAAATGTTTTCCATCTTTTTCTCCTCGACCGATGGTTTTGATTTTACCACCCAAAATTGATTTTCAAAAGTTTTCGTTTTTGGATAAATCTTTGAAGTCATTTGGGACTTTGAAGATTCGCCAATCTCAAACGTTGATTTCAGCTTATCTTCCGACTTCAATGATTCACCCCTTTTCAAGATTCGAATTGGTGAAACCATCGGCTTTTTGCCCTTTGTGTTAACTGGTGACTTAGGTTGAAATTTTTTAACAAATGGTTTAATGACAGGTTTTTCGAAAACTTTCTTGCATTGTTTTGCCATGTGTCCGATTTCATTGCAGCGATAGCAAACTCTTTTGTCGTATTCGACAAAAGTTGATTTGAATGACTCTTCTTTCAGTTTCTTCGCTGTATTGAAATCGTCAATTGCTTTTTGACTAAAAATATATTCCTTTTCTTCATCAACACTTGGACCAGCAACAAAAACATCATTCATTTTATCTTTTGGCTTGACAACCTTCTTAGCCAATTTTTTCTCAAAACCAATTCCTTTGTTTTTAAAGTTGTTACCATTTTTCTTGTAACCATTACCTTCCCATTCCTTTATCCCAAAGTTGTTGACACGTGTTGTAACAAATGATTTTTTAGTTTTTGAAAAGAATTCTTTGTTATTAACCTCATCAATGTTCATTTCAACCAACCTAAAAACTTTCTCAACATTCTTAATTTTCACATTCTGAAGAGGATACTCGAAATCGGAATAAAGTTTGTCTGTTCCAATCATAGTATACACTACCATAATCGAATCATCATTCGCACTCTTGTCCGATTTCGGTATAAACCGTTCCAAGAAATTACTTTCATCTTCAGAATCTGTAACAGCCTTCTCAGAATGAGATTTCATAACTTCAACATCAGAGTTATTACTCTCTTCATCTAACACCTGATCGATAACAGTCTTGAGGACCTGTGACTCGCTGTCGGTGTCAGATGCAGAGAATGTAACATCTATGCTCTCTGGCAACTCATCCTCAATTGTCCTCAGTTTGAGGTTCAATGCAGCTTCCACCCCATCTGGATACTTTTGAGTATAATGATTCCACATTGGGGGTGGAACACTGTTAAAGATTGGTGTTTCATCAGGTTGTTTTGGAACAATCTGTTCAATCACATATGAAGATGCTATATAACTCATCAACTTCTTATCAATTCTATCATTTTCAATTTTTGTTAACTCCAATTCTCTTTTTAATGAAGCAATGTTGTCCAAATGAAAATTGATTTCCATTTGTTTTTCTAAAACAGTTGATTTTAGCAATTTCGTGGCTTTGTCATTTTCAAGACTTTCATCTTGAATCATTTTGATAGAGTTAGCCAATTTGTCATATGCTTCTTTTACTTCGCTCAGATCAAATTTTAGCATGTCTACATGATGTTTCATTTCCTGATACTTAGTGTCTTTCTCAAGACACTCCATGCAAGGTTGTAAACACTTCTGGCATGGTGTTTCAGGAATTGAAACAACTTCTTCAACAACCTGTTCATGACAAACATTTTTCACATCTTGTTTACCGACATTTTCAGACTCTGACTCAGACAGTTTGACTGATTCGTTTCCCTGAACTTCAGATTCCTCTCGTTTGACAGACTTACTACTGACAGACTTAGACTCCTCAGATTCTGAGTCTACCTCTCTCAGTTTTGCCATGAGAGCTTTGTCAGCAATTTCTTTCAAAGTGTCTACGGTCATTTCCTTTGTCACATCTATCATTTCTTCAACAAATTCTTTCTTCTCCTCATATCTTGGACACAATCCAGTCGTCGGTTCTTCAAAGAAACCTGCAAAAGATTCAAAAATTTTAGGAGGCATGATAGATTTCAAAGAACTAGCTAATACCTCCTTCTCAGATTGAGAGTAATGAACTTCATCAGCTATTTCTCCAAGATTGTCCACATTTTCAACAGAAACCTCTTCAACAACTACAGAACCATTTTCAGTAACTGTTTCTGGTTCAGTCACCATTTCAGAAATTTCAACAACTTCAGCCATCATTGCTTGTTCATCACTACTAGGAATATATTTATCCCAGCTGAAACCTGCAGCTACCTTCTCATCATCTTGATTTACAATCATTGCCTTTTCTGGTTTATTCTCAATTTGTGGTCTTTGAACAATAGGCTGTTGATTTGATCGATGATAGATTGCTTGCTTGTAGTAGTCGTTGGTGAACGGGTTTTGATGATTGTTTACTTCACGATTCGGACATTCTCTTTTAAAATGAACACGTTCTTTACACTTGAAGCACGTAACTTTCGATTTGTCGAACCCTAACTTCTGATCAGGGCCTGATAAACTGTTTCGGCCTGTAATCTCCATAAACCGTTGTGCTCTTCTAACCAAACTTGCCATGCCCCATTTTATATCAATCAGTTCAAGTTCCTCCGGGTCAATCTGGTCATAATCCTCTTTGGTCATATCAGGATTACCAATCCTACCCGCCACTAAGCCTTCATAAGCCTCTAGAACGGAAGCAAGTACCGCAATGTGTTGTCTCGCGGCAGTTTCAGTAATTTCATTTCCATTCTTAATATTCACCGCGATGTTGCACTGCACCCCAGAAACATAAGCCTGATTATTTGAACTTGTAGAGCTTTGTGGTGAAGACTGCTCTTGAACTTTGAAATTTGGATCATAGTTCACAAATGGTGAAGGCTTGTTTGATTGTGGAGTGTTTGTAGAACCACCCAAATTTACATCAGCACTAAAACCCGTCTGTATCTTTGGACTTTGATTTGTTGCAACAGGAATACTTCCTTTGTAATACAAAGATATGTCTTGCTGCACATTTGCTGAATTCATTTGTTTGATTTTTGATAGTTCCAATTCATGTGCCTCAATTTTCTCAATGAAATCACTCAAACTTATGCTAGCAAAATTTGTATTGCTCTTCAACACCATCAGGTACGTTCCCCATTCATCATAAGGTAACGCGTCTGCTAATTTGTCGATCCACTCTTCATTTGTCTTGGTTATATTCAATCTACCCATCTCCAAAACCAAATGACAGTATCGTTCAATCAATTGCTTTGTGGTCTCTCCTTTCATTCCCGTGAAAATGTCAAACTGCTTGTTTATCAATGCCTTTTTGCTTTTCATCATTTCTCCACTTCCTTCAAACTTTAACAACAATTTATCCCAAATGGATTTTGAATTGTCTTCGTGATGTAATAGTACCAAGATGTCTTCTTTAATTGCTTGTTGAAGGATGCTCATCATTTTCTTTTCAGCCTTAAAGTCAGCTTGTTCCGTTTGATTCAAAACTGCAATCCCTTTTGGATGACCCATAGCATTAACAGGATATACATATTTATCTACAATCTTTAACCAGCTCTCAAAATGATTAGCTTGAACCCACGTTTTAAATCTTCCTGCCCAACTCGAATATTCGTCGATGTTCATGAGTTTAGGAGGCTTTTGCATTGTTCCCAATTCGTTCTCCATGTTGACGTTTTGTAAAACACTACCCGAGGTTTGTCCTGCTACCATACCATTTCCCGAGAAGAAGTTATAAAACTCTTGGTTTTCCATTTTTAGAAATTTACCGAGTATTTTTAAAATTTTCACACACACACTTTTCACAAAATCAGACTATCGAACAAGTTCACGAACACTATGGACTATCAGTAATCTTCAAGCGAAATCACTTAAACTTCAAGCGAAATCACAGAAGATTTCAAGCGAAACCCACAACTCAAATGCAATATGATTTCGCTTCAAACAACAAGATCTCAAGCGAAATCTATTGTCTCGCTTCAAACAACTTTTCAACCAAATACAGACTCCTCAAGCGAAATGTACGATTTCGCTTCAAGCAAACAGAATATTTCAAGCGAAATCTACGTTTTCGCTTCAATATACCAACAACCAATCTGCTCGCTCAAGCGAAATCTGGATTTTAAGTCATTTTTGTCAATTTTTGTCCGAGTTTTAATCTGAAATACTCAAGGCTTTGTTAAAACACACTTTTACACACACTGTGACAAACTCAGTCCATTTTGTCCATGTTTTCGTCCAGAAATCAGTTTTTGTGAGTAAAAACCAACTGATTCAAGCAAACACACTCATAACTGGCTCTGATACCAATTGTAGGATCGTATTTGACGACCGAATGAGTCAATTTGAATGTGTTTACACTATTTAGATGGCGGAAACATCTAAACAGCTTAGAATCAGACAGAAAGTAGTAGAAAACAGAATAGATTCACTTTTAACACTTGTTCTCTGTTATATATTCACTTGAAAAACTGGCAGCACTTCGTTACAACTTCTCGGAATGCATACCAACTGAGAACTACACTAGCCTATTTATAGGCATTAAGATTTCGCTTCAACATGTCTCAAGCGAAATCTCATCACTTGATTTCGCTTGAGGCTTACATCACATACCCTGAAGCGAAACCTTATCACTTGATTTCGCTTGAGACTTTCATAACATACCTTCAAGCGAAATCTTTAAACATAACCTTAACTTTTACATTTAGACCCCTATACTTCACATACTTGACATAAACAGACCCTAGACTTAACTAACAAGACTAAGACGCAGGCTTTAGACATACTGCATCAACAACTATTGTTTGAAACAATTACTTCATAAAGATAATAATCGTTTGTTATAAAACAAAAACCAATGCTCTTTTGTCTTAAGTTGTACTTGTCCATTTCCATGTAGAACATATATATTCACCATCCCATATAAAATCTGAGGAAATAATTGAAATATTATACCTTGGCGTAACTTAATCTGGATAAGTCTGGTCTATGAATTCTTGGAATGTGTAGTTGAGCATCTTTGATATGTAAGGTGAATACATATCATAAGCTTACATGATATGATAATTATGAAGCATACTAAAAACAAAGGAGTGAACATTATCATAGACAACTGATGTGAACATTATTTTTAACAGCCTATACACATAATTTTGTTTATAAATTTTTTAGAAGAATATATAAATGTAAGATTCTGATAAAGGAGATATGGCAATGGTTCAAATGATTCTGGCTACAGTTTTTCCATGCCGGATATTGCAAGTATGGAAGCTATTGCGGATTTAATCACTCAATGCCACCTCCCCCAATTCAGTACAACTCTGATGGACTTCCGATGCGATGGGTAATATATTTTGTATTTGTTCTTTTTCTCGATCAGTCTCTAGGCGTATAAATTCTTTAACGAAGGCCATTGCGCACACCATCTTAGTATTAGATCTTAAAAATTCATTATTAGATTAATTAAGAGAATATTTTTTAAACATTAAGGTAAGACAATTTCTTACTTTATCATTAGATCTTAAAAATTCATTATTAGATTAATTAAGATAATATTTTTTTTAAACATTAAGGCAATACAATTTCTTACTTTATCTTGTGAATTATGCAGGGTGAGCAAGTATGTTCTTTCTATGTCAGTTACCGTCGTTGTGGCTACCGAGAAGGCTGCAAGTTCCACCATCCAGAGGTGAACTACTACGTCCCTCAAGAGTATGCAGGTTCTCAAGCTTTTGGTCAAGCTCAGGAGTATCATGATGGACCATTTGAATCTAATGATGGACTGTTAGGATCCTCTGATGGAGAATTTCTTCCAATTAACGAGTAATATATATGAGTAAATATATATGCTTGATAAGAAAGCTTGTTGACTTTAATGTTTGGAGTTTGGATATGTTGACGTTTTAAACAACTGGATGTTTGTTCATGGAGTGCTTTGTTATATGCTCCTTTTTAGTGCCGCATTTTCTGATTTTATCTTAGTGATGTGGTTCTTTAGTCTAAAACCAAAACAGTTGTGAAATACATTAGCGAACTAGCTCTATTCCTTAACCGAAACGCCATAAACAATGCTTTTACGACAATTATTTTTGACAACATTGACCATCTCTTTTTCCCTTTGTTAGCAGTGATTGGGATCTATACATAACTCTATACAAGATTCTTACACATAAGTTATAGAGTAATGTGACATTCAAAGACCATAAATGATGTTGGAACAAAGACCACAAGTTTTGCTAGTCCTAATGCAATACATTTGCTTCTTTTTTATCTTGTTAAGCTTAGTGAGCAAATGTATTCTTTCTATATGTATAATTATTGGGGCGGCAAAAGAACACGCAGCAAGTTTCACCACCTAAAGCTAAAATAATTAATCCCCTCAAGTGTACGGTTCTCATAATTTTGGTCAAGCGTCAAGCTCAAGAAGATCATGACAGAGTGTTAGGATCTACTAACGGAGAATACCATCTGATAACCATTTCAAGCTCTCCACACTTGCTATACATATTGAGCATATATACCTTATGTGCAACCTTGTTGAGATTATGTTTGGAGTCAGAATATGTTGACGATTAAATAATTGGATGTTTGTTCATGGAGACATTTCTTTGCTTGCATTCTCCGTTTTAGTGCCCAAGTTTCAGATAATGTTAGTCACGAGGCTTTTCCTTAAAACTAAAACCGTCAAAAATATATTAGCGATGAGGCTTTTTTGTCTCAACAAATGCAGTTGCAAGCTAAGCTTTGTGATGGTTATTCAAAGATTTGGGATGTTGTTTTTCCCCTTTTTAGTAATTCTTGTGACCCATACATGATTATTTATATAATTATTGCACGTATGCATTAGAGTAATGTGACATTCAATTGGTTGTTGAGAATTTGAACAACTTAACATTTAGGGCATTTCTATTAGAAGCAATCTAAGAAAAACTAGGGCATATGCGATCAAGAAAAAAATTGCAGTTATGTCATGTAGAGAAGACCGATAGTTACTATAAGAAAAAAAATATATAGAGGCCTATGTTAGTTCTTAAAAGAAACAGAGTAAGATTGCATTCAATCTATCAACCACAAGATCTTGCAAGTATTGAAGCTATCGGTCAATACCAAATCCCCCACTTTAGGACAACTCTAATGGACTTCCGATGCAATTGGTAATTTATTTCTTATATATATTTTTATCTATTTTTTTGCGCAGTTAGTCTTTAGGTCTATAAATTCATTAAATATGGCAATTTGTGCACACCCTCTTAGTAATAGATCTTAAAACTTCGGTATAAGATCTTGGAGAGAATATATATACTATTGGACCAAAGATAAGGTGTTTTCTTAGAAGTAATGCATTACAATTTCTACTACACAGAGCTAAACTACTTCATCCCTCAAGAGTACGATGAGCAAGAATGTTACAAACCCATAACAATTTCAATTCAAGTTACTTTGATTATTGATTTATGTTTTTCAATCTTTGATTAATAATCCTGGGCAATAATTGGGATCAGAGCTTGGAATCAGTTTTGTTTTTTATTTTGATTTCAAATCACAATCCTCGTTCTTGGAACGTTACTCGATTCAATCTCATAATTTCAATCGTTTTATGTTAGTCCCATTTAAATTTTGGTTGATTAATTAAAACTTGAACCCACATCAATTTGTTCATTGATTTCGATTTCAACCCAGTGTACTATTCCACCTCTAGTGGATAGTATGTTACAGTGGTTCTCACAGGGAACACGCGTGTAGCCCCCAAACAGGGCTACCGTAAAAAAGTGTTGTCCAAACTTGGACGCATGCTTTTGGAAAATGATTGTGAACTCAGCTTAGTTTGCTCGGTAGTAAACTGAAAGGCAATCAGGAAAGTCAAGCTCTTCCTGATGTGTTTATCGTTTCAATTAGTTTAACTTATGAATTCCTACACGTAGTCTAGCACATTGTCACCGAATCACGTTGTCATGCAATTACTGATTTAGGTAAGTTTAGGCATATGATCATATTATCCCATACACGCATTCATTGACACTCGTTAACGTTTCTAATAACATATAACACTTTGTTGCAACATATAAGCATGTTTAAAACGTCACAAATATTTTCATCTCATTGTAGTTTCATGTCAGTGTTTAGGCAGTTTTCCGGAATTTATTAAAAATACTAAACAACTCAGAAAATTACGATATTTTAACACAACATGTTACTTAGTCCCCAGATATTAGTATATTTTTCTCATAACCTGAATCTTAACAGAAGAATCACTAAAAATAGTTCTTTACACCTAGGTCTGATTTATAACTTTCTGATGACTGTTTACGGTAAAAATTATTTAAACATCCTCGTTTATTCTTTTACGAAATTCCAGTTGGAGGTTATCCCTACCTCTTGGAAGTACTTAAAGTATAAATTTTAGATAATAACTCAATTCCTACACTGAGTTATAAATTCGTAAAGGGCTTCAAATTCTGACAGAAATGCATCCTAGACCTTTGACACGAAATAAATCATTTAAAATACCAAACGACATCGAAAAAATGCGAATCTAGTTGGGTTTGAAAGGTATTTCCTGGAAGTTCTTCATAGACTCAAGTAACACCACTTTTTCAGGAAATTGAAACGAGATATGTGTTTGTTTAACTTTTTGGGGTTTGATTTAAAGAAAGATGGTAAAAGTGTGTTAGCAAGGGCACTCTTGTTGATTCAAAATAACGGTAAGACAAAAGGCAAAAGATGTAGCAGTAGGGAAGAGGGATACGTGGTGAAATTCAACACATTAGACTGTTAGTCTTGGTGATTACAGTGGATGGTATGTTACATTGGTTCTCGCAGGGAACGCGCGTGTAGCCCCCAAACAGGGCTACCGTAAAAAAAGTGTTGTCCAAACTAGGACGCATGCTTTTGGAAAATGATTGTGAAGTTGACTTAGTTTGCTCGGTAGTAAACTGAATGGCAATCAGGAAAGTCAAGCTCTTCCTGATATGTTTACCGTTTCAATTAGTTTAACTTATGAATTCCTACACGTAGTCTAACACATTGTCACTGAATCACGTTGTCATGCAATTACTGATTTAGGTAAGTTTAGGCATATGATCATATTATCCCATACACGCATTCATTGACATCGGTTAACGTTTCTAATAACACATAACACTTTGTTGCAACATATAAGCATGTTTAAAACGTTTACAAATATTTTCATCTCATTGCAGTTTCATGTCATTTTTTAGGCAGTTTTCCAGAATTTATTTAAAATACTAAACAACTCAGAAAATTACGATATTTTAACACAACATGTTACTTAGTCCCCATATATTAGTATAGTTTTCTCATAACCTGAATCTTTATAGAAAAATCACTAAAAATAGTTCTTTACAACTAAGTCTGATTTATAACTTTCTGATGACTGTTTACGGTAAAAATTATTTAAAAATCCTCGTTTATTCTTTTACGAAATTCCAGTTGGAGGTTATCCCTACCTCTTGGAAGTACATAAAGTACAAATTTTAGAAAATAACTCAATTCCTACATTGAGTTATAAATTCGTAAAAGGCTGCAAATTCTGACAGAAATGCATCCTAGACCTTTGACACGAAATAAATCTTTTAAAATACCAAACGACATCGAAAAAATGCAATTCTAGTTGGGTTTGAAAGGTATTTCCTGGAAGTTCTTCATAGACTCAAGTAACAACACTTTTTGTTAACTTTTGACCCAGTTACAGCCGATTAAAGTCGGCTGTAACGTTCTGGACATAACTTGATTAATCACCCGATCCCCAAAATGGTTACATAACACATCCAAACGACTTATAAACTTCAATCACAACAGTTTATTATTAAAATTAATTCACATAACTTTTATTCATTAAAAAGTATCATGATTTCTATCAAGATCATGCAAAGAACTAGACCCTAACGACTAGGTAAACTCATAATCGATCTTAACATTGCATACACATGATTTTTAACCACTAGTGTTACAAGTATCATCAAGAACATTCATAACCATCACCAAATCAGGAAAACGTAGCCATGTTATGAGGGATTGATAAATAATACCAAACATCACAGTTGATTTTCACGAGTACTCAACCACAAGTTATCATTCCAAACATTAATAATTGTCAAGCAAGACAAAAATGCAGCCTTATAAATTCTGAACGGACAATCAAAAGCATGTATAGTATTCTAGAACTATAAATAAACTCGAATATTGTACCTAGTGATGAAGTAGAAGTATTATAGCCTTGAACCGAAGTTCAGAACCCTTGGTGCTCCTAGGTTGCGTCAACAAAAGAGTGAAGAGGGAGGGAGAGATGATCGTAATTTTGGTTTAGAGAATTAGGGTTGAGAGAATGTTATAAAAAATCTGCATGTTATGTATTGCATAATATACGTTTAGTGGGTGGGTGGTTTGGGATCATAGTGGGCTGAAACAAATAAAGGTCTAAAAAAATGGTGGTTTGGATTCTAAACTAAACTGGCTGCACATTTATTAAATTGGGCCACCAAACAAGTGGTCCGCAAACTTGAAACAAAAAAAATAAAGATGGCAGTATAGATGTCGTTTGTGTCAATTTATTTATTTTCCGAGCTACGCGAGTGGGTTGGATCGACAAGCGAGGCATGTGCTTCGGTTCAAATGGTTCGGGTCGGTACAACACGATATGGATTTGGTTTCGAATATTCGTTGACACACTATAATTTAGACAAATATATAATTAATTTGTAAAAGAGAAACGAACTTTTTTTACCTCGAAGTTATGGATTGTCACATCCACACCAAATGAAATTCTCAATTTTTGAACATTTCCTAATTATTCCCATTTACATGGATTTTTCCATTGATACTGACATACCATGTATTTTCTGGACCAAACCTATAAGTCCCTTTCAGTAAGATTTTAGAACTAACATTCCTATCTTGACAATTATTGATAACCAGATTGGTTTTGAACAAACATTACATGTATGAGTTCAACTTGCATATTGTTGGTGTGTACTCTTTTGTCTTCTTTTCCTTGAACACTTGTTCTTATTCCTGGTTGTTGCAGGCCCTTTGCCTATGTTAAATGCTCCCAATTATTCACATAGACTTTCTACATCCGGGATTTTCTTGTGTACACCCGCTTGATCTACCCGATCATTTTGTATACACATCTGATCTAAGCGATCCTTCTTATGCACACTTTGGTCTTCCCAAGCACCCTACAAATTCCCATGGCCTATCCAACTGTAACCTGTAACACCCCGAAAACAGGTTTAGTAATCAAACCTCGTTAATAGTGATGGACGGGTAAAATGCCGTTAGTGGTAAAATTTAACCCGGTAAATATTAGGACTTAAATAAATAAACCTAATATTAAAAAAAGGGGAAATAAATGCTTGAGAAAATAAAGTTACGAAAGGCCCGAATTAACGGGACTTAAAAATAAAACGGGTCATAACTTCCCCGGACCTACCAAGTAACTAGGAATAATAACCTAGTTAAATACATGCCTTAAAATAAAGAAGGAAACTTAGGTAATAACCCTTATTATAAGGTTACAAACTAGAGGGGCTAAAAGAGGAGGAATCAGAACTTGATTTTATTTAATTAAAACACTACACACACACTAGTGTGTGTGTGTGTGTGAAATCGATCAGGAGAAGAGCCAGGGGCTCAAACCCTAACTCATCTCAATCTCACCAAATTGAAGGGCAGAACTAGCTCAAATCAGATGCATGAACACGAATTCATGATCATCTAGTCATGGGGATTACAAGGTAAGTCGAATTTTACGATTTGGTGATACTTTGAGATTATGATGAACAATCAAAAATCGAAATTCTGGAATGAATGTTGAATCTATGAGTGTTATTGTGATTATATCTTAGTTTAGAAACAAACCCTAGTAGAAAACTTGATGAATTGTTGTCAAAACTAGGGATTTGATAATTACCCTACTATGTGCTAAGTGGGTTTTGATTTTTTAGTAAAGATGATGATATGTTTATGCTAGAAATCATCATAGATGATAGTAGAAACAAGGTACTTGAACAAATTAGATGTTTGGGTACATAAATCATAATTGCTAAGAAATGGGTTTAGTTGATTTGAAGAAATTAATGTTACATTGGTGTTTATAAACGCTATACTAACTCGTATGAATGAACTACTTGAACAAAATAGGGATTTTGTTAAGAGTTCATAATTGATTAGAAGTGAGTCTTGACACAAGAATTAAACTCGTGATTTATGATTGAGTTCAAAGAGAAAAATAACCAAAGAATCATAAGGTGTGAAAGTCATGTTTTGGGATGGCTAATCTAACAACCTTGTGAATAATGAATGATAGTTGGCGCTTAACAAGCTAGGTGAAGCTTGGGGAGAAAGCGGGACGAACGAGTCAAGCATAAAGGAAAAGCGTATTCGGGATGCAAGGTAAGTGAAACTTACACAATTATGTAGAATACTTGTTTATTCTGTACGATATAAATGCGATAACGATAATATAGAAAGTATGAATTTCCGACGCGATCGATACGAGTCGGAACATATAAAGATGATAAAAACCTTGGTTTATGGCAAAAAGGGGCAAAACGGTAAGTAAATCATGTAATGATTAAATATTATGAATTCTAGTTAAGATTACCTTGTAGTGTAATCTAATAATGATAAAAAAAATGGAAATTGGTCAAGTGTTGACTAATGTAAATCGAAGTTAAAAGAATACCCATGGCGTAAGCCGAAATGGGTTGAATTTGTAAGAAAATAGTTTAAAAGAAAAAGGGTATGATAATAGAATCCGGGACGGGATGGATGTATGAGTTGGAAATCAAAAACAATGTTTTTGATTAAATAGATAATGTTGGGCATATAGTCCAAACGGGTCAAATGGTGATGATAACACCATTTGACAATATCGACTAATGTGATTGTTAAGTCTTATGTTATCAGGAGCGATTAGTAATTTGGATAATCGCGACGCCATAGGATATTGGTTAATTAAAGCAAGGTATAAGTCGGGTCTATTTGTTGACCCGGGCCAGGTACGCATATATAGTCTTATAGTTAAAAGCGCAAAGATTGGTCAAGTATTTAGTGAAAGTCCTTCATCGCAAGTTGAAGGACTAAAATCGACCAAAAAGCCCTTGATGGGTCAACCGGGTAAACGAACCTTAGAGGTTGTTTAGAAACTTATATTATGACCATCCAACCTTCGAATGCGTATAAAGGTTGTAGGAATAAACTTTCTAGGGTCAAACGCCTTAAATTGCGTCTTGCCGTAAAATGACATATCCGAGGGATAAAATTTGGAATAAGTTTTTAAGTACGATAAATCCACCACAATTATAATTGTGGCGGAAGACTATTCATTATAAATGGGTGGACTTATGTTGCATACAATGAATGAGCGTAAATTAAGCTTAAAAGTACATAATTACCCTTAACGGGTCAAAACAAGCATTTAAGCGTAAACGGGTTTTTATTATGTAAGAAACCCGTGATTTGAGATTAACAAGATAGGAGACATTGAAACTATGAATTTCATAAGTTTAAAGATCAAGTAAACATGTTTGATGATGAAATCATGAACGGGTAAAAATTTGGTAGAAAGGGTAATAAACCGAAGACTTAAAAGTCTGAAAATTTATTATGTAGGATGTTGGATTTTAACTCCATTAGATGGAGAATTAAATTACGGACGCGTAGGAAAAAGAATCGGGTAAAACGGATTAAAAACGAGAGAGTTATGCTCGTTTCCGTGAAATCGGGTTATTCAGGGAATATGCAGCAACCAGCTGCAACAATCTGATGAAATTTGGCAGTGGCGTAGCGCAACTGGCAGTGGCGCTACGCGAGCATGTGTCAGTTTCGCGAAAATCGTTTATTTTAACCGTTGATGCATTGCGAACCCGTTTAAATACGTTCTAAGTTACGTATGACTAATCCAACTCATGTTTATTGAGTTTCAGGTAAAATTTTAGCACCGGAGGACGATCAAGCACAATGAAGAACCGAATACGATCAAGAAATAAGCTTCCGCACGACGTTTCGTTGTTACTTTTAAAGGACGAACTTAATTACATTATGTTCTAAACTTTTAAATTGTAAAAGGTTTTTAATGAGCCCGTATTTTCGATGTATATGTAATCTTAATTACATGATTGTTTTTCGTACATTATACGTTAAACTCTGATTTATAAGAACGGGTGTTACAAGTTGGTAATCAGAGCTCAAGGTTGTTGACAAATGTGTTCGGTTCAAGGCTTGATCGCAAATCCGGTAAGTACATGTATGTTAATAGTTTAGTATGCTAAAGTGTTGTAAATAACACATAGGGCTATCGTGTGATACACGTTACCTCAAATTAAAATGATTGATATAGTTGATGAAAATACGCGCGTTGACGCGTATAGTAGAAAAGCCTCGTATTATAATACGGGCGATTATTGAAGTTGATATTACTAACTCTTGTGAATGTTTTAATTGGAGGAAACTCGCATTTGAAGATGACGAGGGTTGAACAAATTACGGATATGATAGAGGAACGGTCCGAAGTATGACAAGAGGAGCATGCTCACCAAGGACTAAATCGCGTAACGACCGCGAACAAGGTTAATGGCAAGGAACGCCCGTCGGGGCAAACATTACCAGGTGAACATTTTAAATATAATCGCACAAATAGTAATATGCAACAAATAAGTAGAAATTGAAAGTTGCATATGTAGATTAAAACTTGGAAAAACCCGAATAGAAAATGTATTCGGGATATTGTTTCCAAGAGAAACAAATAGAGGCATTACTTACATAGGGCGTGATGTGAAAACTATAAAAAGGTCATGTGTGTCATGTGTTAATCGCTTACTCTGGCCAAGTAAGTAGTGGCATATGATACCATGAACTTCTTATAGCGGACACATTTACATCCGATGTAGTAAGGGCAGGGTGAATGGGACTAACTAAAAATGTACCCAAAATAAGTCAAACAAGTAAGATGTTTGATAATAAACGTAAACGCAAGTCGGATGACAGGGAGCGTATTACGTTAGAATAACGAGCCCAAGAGAAGGGACAAAGATTAAAGTAAATGAAAATACAGACCAACTAATGAGAATGCTAAGGCATAGAGGTAAAGTTTGACTGTCATAAGTGATGAAATTCACACAGACAAGTCAAAGGGGTAGAATAAAAGACTTGACTAAATAAAAGCGATGGATTTCACTAAAACAATCAAATAAATTAAGATGATGTCTAAAACCATATAAGAATGGTTACTTGATGATAACTTCGGTAAAGATACCCGATAGATGGGTAGGATTTTGAAAGCATGCGTAAACCAAGAGACGGGTACGCGAAATAGAAAGTCAAGGGACTCGGATTAAGAGTCATGACTAAAAGATGATGAGAACTTGCAAACAGAAATTTTGGTAATTACGTTCAACCATTTCAAAGTTGGACGGGTCAAATAAAGAATGAAGTTTGACATCCGTAAGTGATGAAAATTCACCCAAAATGAGTCAAACGAGTCAATTAAGGAAAACGCAAACCGGTGAAACCGGAAAGCTAAAAATAATAAGATAGAAGGACCCGGGTAATGGGTTGTAAAGAAGTATAAGTATGAACCGGGTAATGGTAAGCGTAAGACAAACCGACGTGTAAATGACGCTAGAAGTCGTAAAGTCGGAAAGGATAGTCCAAAAGTAAACAAATGAAACCTTAGACTACGGTTAAGGTCAACTAAAGTTCAAAAGCAAAATTAAATGATTCCAAACATAACAAAGGATACTTTAAAGCTATATAGGTATAAATAGACAATGGAATACCGACTAGAATAAAAGATGATCTACGGGATCATCATAACCTACGAGATTAAACACAGTGTTAAGGTCTACGGGACCAAAAAGACCATCGGGTCATAAAGAGAAGGAAACGAGTTGTTAATGTCTCACCTTAAAAAGGTGAATTTTTTTTTTAAAGAAATAGCCTATGAGGCTAAGTGAAAGAACCTACGGGTCAATAGCGTAAAGCAAGGGAACTAGTTATGATTCCCCGCGTAAAATGAGAACGGAAAAGAAAAATTTATGGGTTGTCAATTTCCTTAATATGAGAAATTGACATAGTTAAAAGGAAAAACGTTAAACTAAAATTCAGTTTTAGTAAGAAGCAACGTTTTAATAAATATGAATACTATAAGACGAATTTGGAAATAACAAATATCAAGAGTATGGGTCTTAACATCGGTAGATGCAAGACGATATATTCGAAAAAGTAGTATTTTTGAAAATGAAAGGTTGATATAAATTAAACATGATGTGACACGATCACGGTCCAGAAATGCAATGCAAAGTGGAATCACATTATCACCAAGCGAGCGGTAAAAAGCAATTGGACTAATAAGTCTAGTTAGTGAGACCGGTTAAGGTCATTTAAGTAAATTAGGTTGTTTGTAAGCGGTGGATTCGGTATAACTGAACCGAATAAATGAATTTGAAAACAAAAGAAATTGTTGCTAAAAGTGAAAGATTTCACTAAAGACCCTTAAACGGGTCAAAGTAACGGATCCATAAAGGATTCGATAGTATATGAAAGTGACGAATATCGCTAAGTAACTAAACTAGTGGAAATAACGAGATTACGTTATTTCGAAATTACACTATGTCGTATGAGATATGTAGACAATTAGTAACCAAAAAGATGTTACAGTACTTTTCTGGTAATACTAACAATTGGTTAAAAGTATATATAAGTAATGTTTAAAGGATTTCTCGGCTCAAATACATAGAGTTTAAACTCAATGAATTATAAGTCTAATAATTCAAGACGGTAAGAGAAACAAGAAAAGTCAAGCAAAGGTGAGCTATTATAAACACTATTTTTCAAAACAAAATACTTGCTAATAAATTATAAACAGTATTTTTCAAAACAAAATACTTGCTAATAAAGATGAGATCTTGATATTTGTTTTGCTTGTGCATACTAAAAATTATTCACGACATACATATAAACAGTGTCACTTATATTCACGTCGTCGGCCAAAGGGATCTCACAATAGCACACATATAAAAAACAGTTGCGTAATAATTGTTACTAGTGCTTGTCAATATTAGACATATACAAAAACTGTGGGGGTGGTGGGAAATATATAATGTTAACCTAGGTCTATAAACTTGTGGTCGGCCAGAATGTGATATTATGGCATGCATTGAGCTCATACATGATCAAGATGTGTTTATAAACTTTTAAATAAAGATGTATGTTTCTTTAACTCATTGACACATTGATGACGTATGCTTTTAAGTATGTATCTCCAGGAAAACGACAATAATAGACTTTTGAGTTATTTGTCGGCGAGGGACAATTTATTACTGGTGTTTTGTAAGAAAAAAGCTACTAGAGATGGGTTACTCACATGAATATTTCATTCTGATCCTACAAAATAGCAAAGGTGAGTTATTATAAACACCTTTTTTTTTCCAAAACAAGGTACATGCTAATAAAGATAAGATCTTGTTACTTGTGTTGCATGTCTATACGAAAAGTCATTCATAATTTATATATTCGTATGTATCGCTTATATTCACGTTGCGGCCATAGGGATCTCATAGTGGCACACATATCTAAAACTGTTGCATAATATTTGTTACAAGTGGTCGTCTATAGTACACATACGCAAAACGGTGGGTAGTGGGAATATATAATGTTAACCTAGGTCTATAAACTTGTAGTCAGCCAAGAATGTGATATTATGGCATGCATCGACACATTGATGACGAATGCTTTTAAGCATGTATCTCCTAGAAAACGACAATTGTAGACTTTTGAGTTATTTGTCGGCGAGGACCAATTTATGATGGCTATTTCACTAGAAATGTTGCTTAGTCTTCCAAGGTCTCATTTGTTTTAACAGGCATTACGCGAACCTCTTTTTGTGGTCATAACTAGTTTGTTGGAATTGTTGCTCTTGGGATTTGTGTAAATTGAAATGAAGGTAACATTATACTGTTATCTCTATGAATAATGTATATATTCTTGTTTATTAAACATCACAAATGATCCTTGATTATTGAGAATGATTTAAGTTTACTTTGCCCTTTTTCTATTGTGCCAAAATGTAAATTACTCCCTGTGTCAATGGTAAATTATCTTTATTAAACACCACAAATTACTCCCTCTTTAAATTCTTATTTACCCATTTTAAGCACCACAAATGCTGTAGCATTGAATATGGAGGATGATTTTAAATGTCAATGTTACTTTTGCCTTTTTAATTTATAGTCCTGTAATACGAATTACTGATCTTATGCCAACGGTGAATTCATAAAAAAAGCCTCAATTTTAGAATTCGTATTGGTAGATTGCTTTGGACGTTTTATATCTTCGCGTTCACATTTCGTAAGGAAAAAAAAAACAGACCAAGAATTTATACAATTAATGTTTAGACAAAATCAAAACCGGTTTATAGAATTAAATATATGGAGTATCCATTGATTGTAATTGAACCTAAGACAATTTTGATGGTAATTCGCTTTATTTTATGTAAAGCGAAGAAGTGGGTCAACTTTTTGTCTTTGGCCAAAAACCTTTTCTCGTTGGTCAAGCTTTCGACAAAAAAAAAGCAAAACATATTCTCTTACCTAAGCTTCTTCCCTGTGCATGAGCTCCTCCCATGGTAGATGGTTCAACCACGCACTTGAGAACTACAACGGGGTTGAAATGCATTTGGTTCTTTGTCTTCAATAAGTATTGCATGACCGAATAATTCAAGGAAGGCTGCACTGCAGGGAGGGTCCTTTTAAGCGGATGACTCGTCGGGCTGTCGGAGGGGGACTTCTTTGACTTCTTTGAGAAAAAGAACTTGAATAACTTCGTTTTTATGAAGGAGTCGTCATTTAGGAGGGCTATGTCATTTACAAGCCCGTCGTATTTCATAACTACTCCCTTTACTACAGGGCGCTTACCTAGCCAAAGCTTAGATCCGGCCCTCCCAAAATTTTCTGGTTCACCCCAACATTCCCCGCTCGTCCAACTGTTGCTGAGCAGCTTTTGGATATCAAACGGACCTCCCCAGAAGGTAATTTTAATGTGGCCGATTTCCCTTATTTTGCAATCAGTTTCGCTACAGCACCCGCTGCTCTAGCTAATTGGTAAACATAATAATAGTTACTTAAAGATAAACAATAAATGCTTGTTTGTTCAAGGGTTTTTTTTTTTTTTTTTTTGAATGGGAAAAAGTTACTCCTACCTTACGTTACACCAATTAACTAAATAGCTCCTTTCAAAAAAAAAAAAAATTAACTAAATAGCTCACCTCTAAGAGGCAAGTGGGCTAGCCTCACTTTAACGTTTGTTTCAAGTGATAAGCTCGAACTTCTATTTAGAGCGAAAGGCCAACTAAATAAACCTTTTTTGTATTTTTCTACAAACCCTCAAATATTAGCATACACCATTAACTAAATTGTATAATTATCTGGTTCATCAAAAAAAATACCGGGAACTTTTTCTTTTATAAACTTAAAGAAGATTAT
Source organism: Helianthus tuberosus (assembly GCA_030545235.1). Lineage (NCBI taxonomy): Eukaryota > Viridiplantae > Streptophyta > Magnoliopsida > Asterales > Asteraceae > Helianthus > Helianthus tuberosus. Next base: position 38,921,990 of record CM060436.1, read on the forward strand.
ATTTTGAAAACAAAATACTTACTATAGACATCCAGACAAGCCTACCTTTAAATAGAAGTGTTTTCAAAAGTAAAAAAACACATCGCTAATGTAACGCAAATCCTCATAAGTTATGTTAACATGATAATTGATAGCAAAATATAGGCATTTTCTTAAAATCTTTTTAACCCTCACAATCAGAAAAATAAATTACAATAGTGATATATTACCCACCTATTGTAGCGGGGGTGGTAAGGTGAAAGATCCACTAAAAAGTGAATTTTGCCTAAGTAGCCTAAGAAGGATTGTGATAATGGCATGTGGCACTCCTAATAAGTAGGAATAATTAAGGGCATTTTGGTCCTTATAAATATGAGTGAAAATGACATGTGGCACCCCTTTTGTTTTTTTTTTAAAATACAACAAAATAAATCTAGTACAAAAAAATATAGCACAAAAAATGTAGTACAAAAAAATATAGCACAAAAAATCTAGTAAAAAAAATATAGCCCAAAAAAATTCAGCAAAAAAATGTAGTACAAAAAAATTCAGCATAAAAAATTGAGAAAAAAAAATTTAAGATAAAAAAATCCAGCACAAAAAATTTAGCACAAAATATAGTACAAAAATTTAGCTCAAAAATATAGTAAAAAAATCCAGCACAAAAATGTTATACAATATAGAAATAAAACACATTTTAGTGGGTTTTTTTAGTCTTCATATTTTCTATAACAATATGGTACTAAAATTAAAGATAAAAAGACGTTCGATTTTATGGTAAAATGTTTATGAAAAAACAATGTCGTATAAAAAAGTTACGAACGTTTAAAAAAATAGGGGTGGAATATGCATGTGCCTTGTATGTGGAGAGAGAAAGTCCATAAATAGGATTTTCCAAAGATACCCTTGCACTCCTCCTTTCTCCTACACTTTCATCTTAACCATTGATTTGAAAAATGAATGGTTAAGATTCCTTCTCATCCTACTTAGGCAAAATCAACTTTTTATTTGATCTTACCCCGGGGTGTTAAAGCTTTTATGGCCCAGTTTCAACTATTCGTACACCGTAAGATTTTATTTGAGAAAAGAATGCATTAAATGGGATTATTGATAAAAGAAAGTTGGTAATGATCTTTGACTCGAGCTTAGTCTCACTATTCAAAAATTAAATCAATAAAAATAAACGGGGAGTGAATGAACCAGCCGTGTTGGGAGGGGGGGGGGGGGGGGGGGGGAGTCGAATGTGCACCACAGGGATAAGAAAGCGCCTCTCTTACCATCAGGGCAGAAACTGATACGACTCTAAACTTCGATTCAAAAAATATATATTATTAAAGATGGCGACGATGGTATTCATACGTACCATCATTAAAAATTATATTATATTATATATATTGTTTATGAGTGATCATCAATAGTGATTTAAAATTTAAAATAATATATACCTTTTTAATATTTTAATATTATAATAGTTGTAATTATATTTTCTTTTAGCTTTTAACGTTATTTTCCATTTCTAAAACCATATTTTTTTAATATTTTTTTTTTCAAAACATATTTTCTTTATCAATTAACTTGATGTTTCTATTGTTTTTTTCTAAAAATTTAAGTGCGTAACTAAATCGATTCCGATGGTTTGGCTTTCTAAACAAAAATGCAACATTTTCAAATAACGTCCTTCTATTTCGCCGCAAGGCGCGACGCGAACAAAACTAGTATATATAGTTTTCGAAGGACCATGAATAGTAATTTTAAATTTAAAATAATATATAGCTTTTTTAATATTTTATTACATTAATATATTATTTTTAATATTTACTTTTAACTTTTAACATATTTTTATTTTTTCCTATTTACTTTTAGTTTTTAACGTATTTTCATTTTTCCCTTTTCTAAAACCATATTTCCTTTATCATTTATTTTTGTTTTTAATATTTTTTTTTCTTTTTTTAAGTCATCTTTACTTTATCAATTAATTTGATATTTCTTTAATAACTTATGTTCGTTAATTTTTTTTCTAAAACTTAAGTACGTAGTCGTGCTTAATTTTTACCCTCGATCAGTATGTGTTTTATTAAAAAAGAATTTATATTTAAAAATAAAAGTATTTATTTGATATCGTAAAATGATACGATGATAAACTAAACCGATTATAACGGTTTAACTTTGTAAACAACGTGCTACATTTTCAAATAACGTTTGTTTACATTATCATTTGCTCTGTTTCGTCGCAACGCGCGACGAAAAAAAAAACCTAGTATTATGTAACATATGCAATTAAAATACTTAAGTGATGTTATTAGAGAGCGAGAATGAATAAAATAAAATTATTTAAAATTCCTTTTTTTTTAACGGTGAGAATCTTTAACTTGTTGTTAGAGAGATCTCGCACCCTCCTAAACAGAGGGCCCTAACCCTACTCTGAACAGACTATGTTGTCTTAACCGGGTCCACGTTGGTGTTAGAGTTTGGCTAACGGCGTTCAACGGGAAACCATACCACCCACTACCAGTGGCAGCGGGTTGCGCCGCCACAAGAGAGAATTTCTTTGGCATAACGCACGGTGGACTAAATCCCAGGGTGACTCGGGCTCGAACTCTTGACCTTGGGTCTGGGAGAACTAGCCTTCATTGCCTTTATCCACCAAATATGGCACTAGTGGGGATTGAACTTGGGTCTCTAAGGAGAACAGTGGCGAAGCTTGAGATTTTCGACCGGGGAGTCGAAAACGTTTATACCCAAATAATTCTATAAAACCGGGGGGGGGGGGGGGGCAAAAACGTGTATACCCAAAAATTTCTATACGAAAACGACATACTCTCTACTACTGAGCGAAAAGTTTGGGGGGTCGGTCGCCCCCTCCCACCCCCACTATGCTACGCCCACGGCCCATGAAGGAGAACGCAAGTCTTCTCAACCAGTAGACCACAAGTGATGGATTTCAAAATTACGTTTGAATATTATGATATTACTCTTATTAGATATGATATTTAATGAAGAGTGAGAAAATCTGAGTGATCAATGAGGTTTGTTATAGTTTTCAAGTCAAAACTCTTGCCTTCCCATCTCTCACTATAAAACGATAAGGAACCCATGCTTATAAAACATTTCCTCTCCTTCTAATCCTCACCGTAATTCATCCATATCCGGTCATCGATCAGATCACCGGTAGAGCTCCTGTCGATCATTGTTTAAGATTAATGGCTACTTCCGCAAATGATAAAATCAAAGTCAGTCCCATGCAAAAAAAGGACTGCTTGTTTTTTGTTGAGTATGGTATATGTAGGTTTGGCAAGAATTGCAAGTACAATCACCCCCCTCGGGAAGATTCTCAGGTGTATCTCTTACCTTTCCGTTATGCCTTCATTTCGTGTTAAGTTTCTAAAAGAGCAACTTATTGATTTCAACTCTTGTTAGGTTTCTAAAAAAGCAACTTATAGATTTCTACACAAACAAACCCTATAAATTGGTTCTCTTGATAGACTATATTTGTTTTCGTATAAAGGGTTATGACAAATACTACTTACTTTTCGTATAAAGGGTTATGACAAGCACTACAAAAAACCAACATATTTTTTGTTTTCTCGTAAAAATCACTTAACATTTTATTTACACATAAAAGTCAACATGCTTACTTTTTTTCCTAATCTTTTAACAATTTTTACACATTTAAAACCAACATAGTTTTTGTTTTTTTTTTTTTCATTATAAAAGTCCTTTGATATGCTAAATTAAAGAAAAAATATATCTCTTAATTATTATCGGATGAAATAATGTAATTATTATTTGATGAATTACATTATAGTAGTGGTAAAAATAATTGTGCACAACTTTGTAATGATTTTTAAATTTTCCACCATTTATTATGTTTTATTTTTATTTTCTATTTTTAAGTTACGTTGTCATCCATGTTCATGATGTATACCTATTAATTGTTTTTGAAAGAGTATTTATTATTATCAACTAATTTTGAGTGGCCTTTTCTTTTATTTTGACCTTCTCACTGATGTTATATCTTTGTTATCTTTGTTCTTCTTTTGCAGGTTCGTCAAGAAGGAAGTGCAGAAATCGTGTATCCAAATTACACTCGTAGAATCCCTTGCAAGGTATAATTGCTCAATTAGATTTGTTGGTATCAATCTCAAGGTTTTTAATCTTCTTAGTAATTAATTTCTATTTAAATCCAACTTTATACGTATAGCTATTGTTTGAAACAATCATTTCAGATTGTTACAGATGATATTTGGTAATCTGATTATAGTAATTAACTTTTTATTCTTTTGTTATAAAGAAAAATCAATGATTTTTCTCTCAAGTTGTACTTGTGGATTTCCATGTAGATTTGCCCGATGCCCAAACGTAGTTGTGTTTTGTGGTTTTGATGGACTTTGTAATTAAGTTTTTGGTATATATTATGTGGGTTGGGTTATATATAAACAGTAATGATTATTATTAATTAATCATTCTTTCAATGGTATGCATTTTGTTTGTAGATTTTGTGATTTTGATGAGTTTTTGAATTTGTTGGTATTAATCTCAAGGTTATTGATCTTCTTATTAATTAATATCTATTTATATCCAACTTTATATGTATGACTATTGTTTGAAACAATTACTTCATAAAGATAATAATCGTTTGTTATAAAACAAAAACCAATGCTCTTTTGTCTTAAGTTGTACTTGTCCATTTCCATGTAGAACATATATATTCACCATCCCATATAAAATCTGAGGAAATAATTGAAATATTATACCTTGGCGTAACTTAATCTGGATAAGTCTGGTCTATGAATTCTTGGAATGTGTAGTTGAGCATCTTTGATATGTAAGGTGAATACATATCATAAGCTTACATGATATGATAATTATGAAGCATACTAAAACAAAGGAGTGAACATTATCATAGACAACTGATGTGAACATTATTTTTAACAGCCTATACACATAATTTTGTTTATAAATTTTTTAGAAGAATATATAAATGTAAGATTCTGATAAAGGAGATATGGCAATGGTTCAAATGATTCTGGCTACAGTTTTTCCATGTCGGATATTGCAAGTATGGAAGCTATTGCGGATTTAATCACTCAATGCCACCTCCCCCAATTCAGTACAACTCTGATGGACTTCCGATGCGATGGGTAATATATTTTGTATTTGTTCTTTTTCTCGATCTGTCTCTAGGCGTATAAATTCTTTAACGAAGGCCATTGCGCACACCATCTTAGTATTAGATCTTAAAAATTCATTATTAGATTAATTAAGAGAATATTTTTTAAACATTAAGGTACGACAATTTCTTACTTTATCATTAGATCTTAAAAATTCATTATTAGATTAATTAAGATAATATTTTTTTAAACATTAAGGCAATACAATTTCTTACTTTATCTTGTGAATTATGCAGGGTGAGCAAGTATGTTCTTTCTATGTCAGTTACCGTCGTTGTGGCTACTGAGAAGGCTGCAGGTTCCACCATCCAGAGCTGAACTACTACGTCCCTCAAGAGTATGCAGGTTCTCAAGCTTTTGGTCAAGCTCAGGAGTATCATGATGGACCATTTGAATCTAATGATGGACTGTTAGGATCCTCTGATGGAGAATTTCTTCCAATTAACGAGTAATATATATGAGTAAATATATATGCTTGATAAGAAAGCTTGTTGACTTTAATGTTTGGAGTTTGGATATGTTGACGTTTTAAACAACTGGATGTTTGTTAATGGAGTTCTTTGTTATATGCTCCTTTTTAGTGCCGCATTTTCTGATTTTATCTTAGTGATGTGGTTCTTTAGTCTAAAACCAAAACAGTTGTGAAATACATTAGCGAACTAGCTCTATGCCTTAACCGAAACGCCATAAACAATGCTTTTACGACAATTATTTTTGACAACATTGACCATCTCTTTTTCCCTTTGTTAGCAGTGATTGGGATCTATACATAACTCTATACAAGATTCTTGCACATAAGTTATAGAGTAATGTGACATTCAAAGACCATAAATAATGTTGGAACAAAGACCACAAGTTTTGCTAGTCCTAATGCAATACATTTGCTTCTTTTTTATCTTGTTAAGCTTAGTGAGCAAATGTATTCTTTCTATATGTATAATTATTGGGGCGGCAAAAGAACACGCAGCAAGTTTCACCACCTAAAGCTAAAATAATTAATCCCCTCAAGTGTACGGTTCTCATAATTTTGGTCAAGCGTCAAGCTCAAGAAGATCATGACAGAGTGTTAGGATCTACTAACGGAGAATACCATCTGATAACCATTTCAAGCTCTCCACACTTGCTATACATATTGAGCATATATACCTTATGTGCAACCTTGTTAAGATTATGTTTGGAGTCAGAATATGTTGACGATTAAATAATTGGATGTTTGTTCATGGAGACATTTCTTTGCTTGCATTCTCCGTTTTAGTGCCCAAGTTTCAGATAATGTTAGTCACGAGGCTTTTCCTTAAAAATAAAACCGTCAAAAATATATTAGCGATGAGGCTTTTTTGTCTCAACAAATGCAGTTGCAAGCTAAGCTTTGTGATGGTTATTCAAAGATTTGGGATGTTGTTTTTCCCCTTTTTAGTAATTCTTCTGACCCATACATGATTATTTATATGATTATTGCATGTATGCATTAGAGTAATGTGACATTCAATTGGTTGTTGAGAATTTGAACAACTTAACATTTAGGGCATTTCTATTAGAAGCAATCTAAGAAAAACTAGGGCATATGCGATCAAGAAAAAAATTGCAGTTATGTCATGTAGAGAAGACCGATAGTTACTATAAGCAAAAAAAAAATATAGAGGCCTATGTTAGTTCTTAAAAGAAACAGAGTAAGATTGCATTCAATCTATCAACCACAAGATCTTGCAAGTATTGAAGCTATCGGTCAATACCAAATCCCCCACTTTAGGACAACTCTAATGGACTTCCGATGCAATTGGTAATTTATTTATTATATATATTTTTATCTATTTTTTTGCGCAGTTAGTCTTTAGGTCTATAAATTCATTAAATATGGCAATTTGTGCACACCCTCTTAGTAATAGATCTTAAAACTTCGGTATAAGATCTTGGAGAGAATATATATACTATTGGACCAAAGATAAGGTGTTTTCTTAGCAGTAATGCATTACAATTTCTAGTACACAGAGCTAAACTACTTCATCCCTCAAGAGTACGATGAGCAAGAATGTTACAAACCCATAACAATTTCAATTCAAGTTACTTTGATTATTGATTTATGTTTTTCAATCTTTGATTAATAATCCTGGGCAATAATTGGTATCAGAGCTTGGAATCAGTTTTATTTTTTATTTTGATTTCAAATCACAATCCTCGTTCGGAACGTTACTCGATTCAATCCCATAATTGCAATCGTTTTATGTTAGTCCCATTTAAATTTTGGTTGATTAATTAAAACTTGAACCCACACCAATTTGTTCATTGATTTCGATTTCAACCCAGTGTACTATTCCACCTCTAGTGGATAGTATGTTACAGTGGTTCTCACAGGGAACACGCGTGTAGCCCCCAAACAGGGCTACCGTAAAAAAGTGTTGTCCAAACTTGGACGCATGCTTTTGGAAAATGATTGTGAACTCAGCTTAGTTTGCTCGGTAGTAAACTGAAAGGCAATCAGGAAAGTCAAGCTCTTCCTGTTGTGTTTACCGTTTCAATTAGTTTAACTTATGAATTCCTACACGTAGTCTAGCACATTGTCACCGAATCACGTTGTCATGCAATTACTGATTTAGGTAAGTTTAGGCATATGATCATATTATCCCATACACGCATTCATTGACACTCGTTAACGTTTCTAATAACATATAACACTTTGTTGCAACATATAAGCATGTTTAAAACGTTCACAAATATTTTCATCTCATTGCAGTTTCATGTCAGTGTTTAGGCAGTTTTCCGGAATTTATTAGAAATACTAAACAACTCAGAAAATTACGATATTTTAACACAACATGTTACTTAGTCCCCAGATATTAGTATATTTTTCTCATAACCTGAATCTTAACAGAAGAATCACTAAAAATAGTTCTTTACACCTAGGTCTGATTTATAACTTTCTGATGACTGTTTACGGTAAAAATTATTTAAACATCCTCGTTTATTCTTTTACGAAATTCTAGTTGGAGGTTATCCCTACCTCTTGGAAGTACTTAAAGTATAAATTTTAGATAATAACTCAATTCCTACATTGAGTTATAAATTCGTAAAGGGCTTCAAATTCTGACAGAAATGCATCCTAGACCTTTGACACGAAATAAATCATTTAAAATACCAAACGACATCGAAAAAATGCGAATCTAGTTGGGTTTGAAAGGTATTTCCTGGAAGTTCTTCATAGACTCAAGTAACACCACTTTTTCAGGAAATTGAAACGAGATATGTGTTTGTTTAACTTTTTGGGGTTTGATTTAAAGAAAGATGGTAAAAGTGTGATAGCAAGGGCACTCTTGTTGATTCAAAATAACGGTAAGACAAAAGGCAAAAGATGTAGCAGTAGGGAAGAGGGATACGTGGTGAAATTCAACACATTAGACTGTTAGTCTTGGTGATTACAGTGGATGGTATGTTACATTGGTTCTCGCAGGGAACGCGGGTGTAGCCCCCCAAACAGGGCTACCGTAAAAAAAGTGTTGTCCAAACTAGGACGCATGCTTTTGGAAAATGATTGTGAACTCGACTTAGTTTGCTCGGTAGTAAACTGAATGGCAATCAGGAAAGTCAAGCTCTTCCTGATATGTTTACCGTTTCAATTAGTTTAACTTATGAATTCCTACACGTAGTCTAACACATTGTCACCGAATCACGTTGTCATGCAATTACTGATTTAGGTAAGTTTAGGCATATGATCATATTATCCCATACACGCATTCATTGACATCGGTTAACGTTTCTAATAACACATAGCACTTTGTTGCAACATATAAGCATGTTTAAAACGTTTACAAATATTTTCATCTCATTGCAGTTTCATGTCATTTTTTAGGCAGTTTTCCAGAATTTATTTAAAATACTAAACAACTCAGAAAATTACGATATTTTAACACAACATGTTACTTAGTCCCCAGATATTAGTATATTTTTCTCATAACCTGAATCTTTATAGAAAAATCACTAAAAATAGTTCTTTACAACTAAGTCTGATTTATAACTTTCTGATGACTGTTTACGGTAAAAATTATTTAAAAATCCTCGTTTATTCTTTTACGAAATTCCAGTTGGAGGTTATCCCTACCTCTTGGAAGTACATAAAGTACAAATTTTAGATAATAACTCAATTCCTACATTGAGTTATAAATTCGTAAAAGGCTGCAAATTCTGACAGAAATGCATCCTAGACCTTTGACACGAAACAAATCATTTAAAATACCAAACGACATCGAAAAAATGCAATTCTAGTTGGGTTTGAAAGGTATTTCCTGGAAGTTCTTCATAGACTCAAGTAACAACACTTTTTGTTAACTTTTGACCCGGTTACAGCCGATTAAAGTCGGCTGTAGCGTTCTAGACAGAACTTGTTTAATCACCCGATCCCCAAAACGGTTACATAACACAACCAAACGACTTATAAACTTCAATCACAACAGTTTATTATCAAAATTAATTCACATAACTTTTATTCATCAAAAAGTATCATGATTTCTATCAAGATCATGCAAAGAACTAGACCCTAACGACTAGGTAAACTCATAATCGATCTTAACATTGCATACACATGATTTTTAACCACTAGTGTTACAAGTATCATCAAGAACATTCATAACCATCACCAAATCAGGAAAACGTAGCCATGTTACGAGGGATTGATAAATAATACCAAACATCACAGTTGATTTTCACGAGTACTAAACCACAAGTTATCATTCCAAACATTAATAATTGTCAAGCAAGACAAAAATGCAGCCTTATAAATTCTGAACGGACAATCAAAAGCATGTATAGTATTCTAGAACTATAAGTAAACTCGAATATTGTACCTAGTGATGAAGTAGAAGTATTATAGCCTTGAACCGAAGTTCAGAACCCTTGGTGCTCCTAGGTTGCGTCAACAAAAGAGTGAAGAGGGAGGGAGAGATTATCGTAATTTTGGTTTAGAGAATTAGGGTTGAGAGAATGTTATAAAAACTCTGCATGTTATGTATTGCATAATATACGTTTAGTGGGCGGGTGGTTTGGGATCATAGTGGGCCGAAACAAATAAAGGTCTAAAAAAATGGTGGTGTGGATTCTAAACTAAACTGGCTGCACATTTATTAAATTGGGCCACCAAACAAGTGGTCCGTAAACTTGAAACAAAAAAAATAAAGATGGCAGTATAGATGTCGTTTGTGTTAATTTATTTATTTTTCGAGCTACGCGAGTGGGTTGGATCGACAAGCGAGGCATGTGCTTCGGTTCAAATGGTTCGGGTCGGTACAACACGATATGGATTTGGTTTCGAATATTCGTTGACACACTATAATTTAGACAAATATATAATTAATTTGTAAAAGAGAAAATTGTCACATCCACACCAAATGAAATTCTCAATTTTTGAACATTTCCTAATTATTCCCATTTACATGGATTTTTCCATTGATACTGATATACCATGTATTTTCTGGACCAAACCTATAAGTCCCTTTCAGTAAGATTTTAGAACTAACATTCCTATCTTGACAATTATTGATAACCAGATTGGTTTTGAACAAACATTACATGTATGAGTTCAACTTGCATACCGTTGGTGTGTACCCTTTTGTCTCCTTTTCCTTGAACACTTGTTCTTATTCCTGGTTGTTGCAGGCCCTTTGCCTATGTTAAATGCTCCCAATTATTCACATAGACTTTCTACATCCGGGATTTTCTTGTGTACACCCGCTTGATCTACCCGATCATTTTGTATACACATCTGATCTAAGCGATCCTTCTTATGCACACTTTGGTCTTCCCAACCACCCTACAAATTCCCATGGCCTATCCAACCGTAACCGGTCATTGGTTTGAATTGTGATATGTTCGCACCGTCCCTACTTCCAGGCATGTAAGTGTCTTCCAATTTTTCTCCACATGTCCCTTTGATCGATGGGCTCAAGGCTTTGATGCCAATTACTAGAATCATTGTTCTCTATACTTCACTTTGTTTCACACACACTTAATAACAGAAATAGGTTTGAGAGAAAACAACTTTATCTACACCAACGATTGATTACAAATAAGGGTTTTGAGGTTATTTATAGCTGATAGTTACTTGGTGTCCAAGACAGTTTTTGGCAGTTATAACAGTCATTACAACATGCACAACCTACTCGGTTGTTACCTAATACAACATAATATCTAGACATAAGTTTAATAGTAATACATATTTACATAACCATAAGTTTGATACAGAATTATAATCCAACATCTTCCACCTTAAATCTCCTCCACCATCTAGACAAAAGAGATAAGTTTGAGTCTCTAAGCGAGATAGAGAGACAAGTTTAAGGGATTAACAATATGTATTACTAATGAAATGTTAGCATGTGTATAGACTATGCAGGTGATAAAAACAAGTAAATATGGTGTGATTGAATGTGAAACAAACACTTTTTGTTGGTGGATATGAAGAACAAATGAAAATGTAGTGTGTAATGGGTCAAAAGGTTAAAAACAGTGTTTTGATTTTAGTAGAACATATGCAATTAATCGGGCTTTTAGTTGAGCCAAAAACATATTAGGATTAACTTTCCAGGATAAAGGAAAGGTTTGCCCCTATTTCACTCTCCCCATACCCCACTGGTAGGTTTTATGCTATTAGTGGGATTCACTTGTTACATTTGTTTGTTTTGTTAATTTGTCAAGACCCATTTGCAACTTACTACCTTTTCATAAGTAGAAACTATACTAACATCCATGTATCTTGTGCTCAAGAGTCTTCATCTACTCACGTCATCCAGGGATGGGCCAACGCTTTAGCATTGGTTTTAGTAATATATATAAAATCATGGGAACAAAACTTAGATAACAAAGAAATATCATAGTAATGAAAGAATGAAGCCAACAAAACTTAAATAACAAAGGAAGTTGAGAAAAAATAACTCAATTAATAGTGCTAGTGGAATAGCAAGGTCGAAAGGACACTCGACATGACATGGAAGTCTATGAAGTTCATGATGGAAGATTATTACGGCAATTTTGGTGTCATTTTTTCTAACCACAAATACTTGGCGAACACTCCGAAAATGGAGTATAAACTGGTGACATAAGTCACAAAAGTTTATAGCATTTTCTAGAGAGAGAAGGATAAATGATAGATAGAGGCGACATGTAGTAGTGCTTCGATCAGCAGGGGCAGTCATCAATGATTCTGGCAGGGGCTGACGATGGTAGGCGGTCTCTGATGATTGTTCCTACAGATGGCAGAGGAGGTGGTTTATGACAATAGTGATGAGCCCACTGTGATACTCTATTATTTTCTTGGATTAGACTATTTGGTCTCCAAATAGTAACACGAGAATATGAGTCAACTTGATTAATAGATATAAGTCTAATAATTCAAGACGATAAGAGAAACAAGAAAAGTCAAGCAAAGATGAGTTATTATAAACACTATTTTTCAAAACAAAATACTTGCAAATAAAGATGAGATCTTGATATTTGTGTTGCTTGTGCATACTAAAAATTATTCACGACATACATATAAACAGTGTCACTTATATTCACGTCGTCGGCCAAAGGGATCTCACAATAGCACACATATAAAAAAAGTTGCGTAATAATTGTTACTAGTGCTTGTCAATATTAGACATATACAAAAACTGTGGGGGTGGTGGGAAATATATAATGTTAACCTAGGTCTATAAACTTGTGGTCGGCCAGAATGTGATATTATGGCATGCATTGAGCTCATACATGATCAAGATGTGTTTATAAACTTTTAAATAAAGATGTATGTTTCTTTAACTCATTGACACATTGATGACGTATGCTTTTAAGTATGTATCTCCAGGAAAACGACAATAATAGACTTTTGAGTTATTTGTCGGCGAGGGACAATTTATTACTGGTGTTTTGTAAGAAAAAAGCTACTAGAGATGGGTTACTCACATGAATATTTTATTCTGATCCTACAAAATAGCAAAGGTGAGTTATTATAAACACCTTTTTTTTTCCAAAACAAGATACATGCTAATAAAGATGAGATCTTGATACTTGTGAGGCATGTCTATACGAAAAATCATTCATGATTTATATATTCGTATGCATCACTTATATTCACGTTGTCGGCCATAGGGATCTCATAGTGGCACACAAATCTAAAACTGTTGCATAATATTTGTTACAAGTGGTCGTCTATAGTACACATACGCAAAACGGTGGGTAGTGGGAATATATAATGTTAACTTAGGTCTATAATGTAGTCAGCCAGGAATGTGATATTATGGCATGCATCGACACATTGATGACGTATGCTTTTATAAGCATGTATCTCCTGGAAAACGACAATAGTAGACTTTTGAGTTATTTGTCGGCGAGGACCAATTTATGATGGCTATTTCACTAGAATTGTTGCTTAGTCTTCCAAGGTCTCATTTGTTTTAACAGGCATTACACGAACCTCTTTTTGTTGTCAAAACTAGTTTGTTGGAATTGTTGCTCTTGGGATTTTATGTGTCCAGTTGGGTGGTTTACATGACCTCCTCTCTTTTGGACTTGACATCTACATCTATGTCCATGCTATGTGAAATTGATTTTTACATGTTTTCATGGTTTCTCATATGTTTAGAAGATAATAAGATTTAAATTAATGATGAAATGCAGGGACATGGAATTAAATGTGCATGGAATCAAATTGCATGGTTCTTTCTAGCTCTATTAATGATATTCAACACAGAACTTCATCCGGCCATACTAAGCTAGTAAATATCAATGTGGACGTCAATGTGAGGCTTGCTCACTTGGTAGAGGCATATGCCTCTTAGAGGAGAGCTTCCAGGTTCAGTCCCTTGGAGGGGTGAATAATTTTGAATTATTAGTTTAATAATGTTAGTAGCAAAATTTACATGTTAATACCAAAGATAAAATAATTTGTATGCTAATAGCAAAAAATAATAATAGAATATGTATACTAATTCCAAAACAACTAGCAGCTAGAAATAGGAATCAAAATAGTAGTACCTTGTATTTGTGTAAATTGAAATGAAGGTAACATAATACAGTTATCTCTATGAATAATGTATATATTCTTGTTTATTAAACATCACAAATGATCCTTGATTATTGAGAATGATTTAAGTTTACTTCGCCCTTTTTCTATAGTGCCAAAATGTAAATTACTCCCTGTGTCAATGGTAAATTATCTTTATTAAACACCACAAACTACTCCCTCTTTAAATTCTTATTTACCCATTTTAAGACCACCCGTAGTGGGGCTTTATTTTAAAAAAAAATTGAAAAAAAAACGTCCCAAAACGCCCCCTCCCCACTACAGCAGGCGTTATACAGCGTTTTTTTTTGGAAAAATTTGTTTTTGGCGTTATATTTAAAACGCTGAATTGGTTTGTTTAATTGTTGACCCACCAATCACTTTTACCCACATGTCTCTGACACCTTTTGAAAGTGGTTGAATTTCGTGTGTATGTGGTGTTTTTTTTTTTTTTTCATTAAAAATAATATGGGCGTTATTGGGGGTTATTGGCATAATGCCCCACTACGCCACTTTTGCTATAATGCCCAAGTGTGACTAGGATGCCACGTGTCGGATAATGCCCCATGGTGGGGGCATTATAACAACTTACCACTACACATGGTCTAAGCACCACAAATGCTGTAGCATTGAATATGGAGGATGATTTTAAATGTCAATGTTACTTTTGCCTTTTTAATTTATAGTCCTGTAATACGAATTACTGATCTTATGCCAACGGTGAATTCATGAAAAAAGCCTCAATTTTAGAATTCGTATTGGTAGATTGCTTTGGACGTTTTATATCTTCGCGTTCACATTTCGTAAGGAAAAAAAAACAGACCAAGAATTTATACAATTAATGTTTAGACAAAATCATAACCGGTTTATAGAATTAAATATATGGAGTATCCATTGATTGTAATTGAACCTAAGACAATTTTGATGGTAATTCGCTTTATTTTATGTAAAGCGAAGAAGTGGGTCAACTTTTTGTCTTTGGCCAAAAACCTTTTCTCGTTGGTCAAGCTTTCGACAAAAAAAAAGCAAAACATATTCTCTTACCTAAGCTTCTTCCCTGTGCATGAGCTCCTCCCATGGTAGATGGTTCAACCACGCACTTGAGAACTACAACGGGGTTGAAATGCATTTGGTTCTTTGTCTTCAATAAGTATTGCATGACCGAATAATTCAAGGAAGGCTGCACTGCAGGGAGGGTCCTTTTAAGCGGATGACTCGTCGGGCTGTCGGAGGGGGACTTCTTTGACTTCTTTGAGAAAAAGAACTTGAATAACTTCGTTTTTATGAAGGAGTCGTCATTTAGGAGGGATATGTCATTTACAAGCCCGTCGTATTTCATAACTACTCCATTTACTACAGGGCGCTTACCTAGCCAAAGCTTAGATCCGGCCCTCCCAAAATTTTCTGGTTCACCCCAACATTCCCCGCTTGTCCAACTGTTGCTGAGCAGCTTTTGGATATCAAACGGACCTCCCCAGAAGGTAATTTTAATGTGGCCGATTTCCCTTATTTTGCAATCAGTTTCGCTACAGCACCCGCTGCTCTAGCTAATTGGTAAACATAATAATAGTTACTTAAAGATAAACAATAAATGCTTGTTTGTTCAAGGGTTTTTTTTTTTTTTTTTGAATGGGAAAAAGTTACTCCTACCTTACGTTACACCAATTAACTAAATAGCTCCTTTCAAAAAAAAAAAAAAATTAACTAAATAGCTCACCTCTAAGAGGCAAGTGGGCTAGCCCCACTTTAACGTTTGTTTCAAGTGATAAGCTCGAACTTCTATTTAGAGCGAAAGGCCAACTAAATAAACCTTTTTTGTATTTTTCTACAAACCCTCAAATATTAGCATACACCATTAACTAAATTGTATAACTATCTGGTTCATCAAAAAAAATACCGGGAACTTTTTCTTTTATAAACTTAAAGAAGATTATATTTTGAAAACAAAATACTTACTATAGACATCCAGACAAGCCTACCTTTAAATAGAAGTGTTTTCAAAAGTAAAAAAACACATCGCTAATGTAACGCAAATCCTCATAAGTTATGTTAACATGATAATTGATAGCAAAATATAGGCATTTTCTTAAAATCTTTTTAACCCTCACAATCAGAAAAATAAATTACAATAGTGATATATTACCCACCTATTGTATCGGGGTGTTAAGGGGAAGGATCCACTAAAAAGTGAATTTTGCCTAAGTAGCCTAAGAAGGATTGTGATGATGACATGTGGCACTCCTAATAAGTAGGAATAAAGGGCATTTTGGTCCTTATAAATAGGAGTGAAAATGACATGTGACACCCCTTTTGTTTTTTAAAAATACAACAAAATAAATCTAGTACAAAAAAATCTAGCACAAAAAATTTAGTACAAAAAAATATAGCACAAAAAATCTAGTACAAAAAAATATAGCCCAAAAAAATTCAGCAAAAAAATGTAGTGCAAAAAAATCCAGCATAAAAAATTGAGAAAAAAAAATTTAAGATAAAAAAATCTAGCACAAAAAATTTAGCACAAAATATAGTACAAAAATTTAGCACAAAAATATAGTAAAAAAATCCAACACAAAAATGTTATACAACATAGAAATACAACACATTTTAGTGTGTTTTTTTAGTCTTCATATTTTCTATAGCAATATGGTACTAAAATTAAAGATAAAAAGACGCTCGATTTTATGGTAAAATTTTTATGAAAAAACAATGTCGTATAAAAAAGTTACGAACGTTTAAAAAATAGGTGTGGAATATGCATGTGCCTTGCATGTGGAGCGAGAAAGTCCATAAATAGGATTTTCCCAAGATACACTTGCACTCCTCCTTTCTCCTACACTTTCATCTTAACCATTGATTTGAAAAATGAATGGTTAAGATTCCTTCTCATCCTACTTAGGTAAAATCAACTTTTTATTTGATCTTACCCCGGGTGTTAAAGCTTTTAAGGCCCAGTTTCAACTATTCATACACCGTAAGATTTTATTTGAGAAAAGAATGCATTAAATGGGATTATTGATGGTTTTCAAAATAGAAATAAAAGAAAGTTGGTAATGATCTTTGACTCGAGCTTAGTCTCACTATTCAAAAATTAAATCAATAAAAATAAACGGGGAGTGAATGAACCAGCCGTGTTGGGAAAGGGGGGGGGGGGGGGGGGGAGTCGAATGTGCACCACAGGGATAAGAAAGCGCCTCTCTTACCACCAGGGCAGAAACTGATATGACTCTAAACTTCGATTCAAAAAATATATATTATTAAAGATGGCGACGATGGTATTCATACGTACCATCACTAAAACCATATTTTTTTAATATTTTTTTTTCAAAACATATTTTCTTTATCAATTAACTTCATGTTTCTTTTGTTTTTTTTTCTAAAAATTTAAGTGCGTAACTAAATCAATTCCGATGGTTTGGCTTTCTAAACAAAAATGCAACATTTTCAAATAACGTCCTTCTATTTCGCCGCAAAGCGCGACGCGAAGAAAACTAGTATATATAGTTTTCGAAGGACCATGAATAGTAATTTTAAATTTAAAATAATATATAGCTTTTTTAATATTTTATTATATTAATATATTATTTTTAATATTTACTTTTAACTTTTAACATATTTTTATTTTTTCCTATTTACTTTTAGTTTTTAACGTATTTTCATTTTTCCCTTTTCTAAAACCATATTTCCTTTATCATTTATTTTTGTTTTTAATATATTTTTTTCTTTTTTTAAGTCATCTTTACTTTATCAATTAATTTGATATTTCTTTAATAACTTATGTTCGTTAATTTTTTTTTCTAAAACTTAAGTACGTAGTCGTGCTTAATTTTTACCCTCGATCAGTATATGTTTTATTAAAAAAGAATTTATATTTAAAAATAAAAGTATTTATTTGATATCGTAAAATAATACGATGATAAACTAAACCGATTATAACGGTTTAACTTTGTAAACAACATGCTACATTTTCAAATAACGTTTGTTTACATTATCATTTGCTCTGTTTCGTCGCAACGCGCGACGAAAAAAAAAACCTAGTATTATGTAACATATGCAATTAAAAAACTTAAGTGATGTTATTAGAGAGCGAGAATGAATAAAATAAAATTATTTAAAATTCCTTTTTTTTAACGGTGAGAAACTTTAACTTGTTGTTAGAGAGATCTCGCACCCTCCTAAACAGAGGGCCCTAACCTACTCTGAACAGACTATGTTGTCTTAACCGGGTCCACGTTGGTGTCAGAGTTTGGCTAACGGCGTTACACGGGAAACCATACCACCCACTACCAGTGGTAGCGGGTTGCGCCGCCACAAGAGAGAATTTCTTTGGCATAACGCACGGTGGACTAAAACCCAGGGTGGCTCGGGCTCGAACTCTTGACCTTGGGTCTGGGAGAACTAGCCTTCATTGCCTTTATCCACCAAATATGGCACTAGTGGGGATTGAACTTGGGTCTCTAAGGAGAACAGTGGCGAATCTTGAGATTTTCGACCGGGGGGTCGAAAACGTTTATACCCAAATATTTCTATAAAACCGGGGGGTCAAAAACGTGTATACCCAAAAATTTCTATACGAAAACGACATATACTCTCTACTACTGAGCGAAAAGTTTGGGGGGTCGGTCGCCCCCTCCCACCCCCACTATGCTACGCCCATGTAGGGATGCTAAACGGGTCGTGTTCGCGGGTTCAACCCGACCCGAACCCGAAAATTTTACACAAACCCGACCCCGACCCGAACCCGAAAATCGTATCATACATAAGAACCCGAACACGACCCGAAGTTTCGTGGGTTGACCCGAACACGACCTGTTCAACTCGAATTTTTTTATTTTTTTTTTCTGAAATTAATATATTAAAATTAATATTTACTTAAAAAACACAAATGTATATAATAATACCATATTTAAATTATAAAATGTATGTTAATTTTTATTTTTAAGTTATAATCATTGCATAAAATATACACCCCATTTAATTTATGACATAAAATATATTGTAAAAAAATATAATACAGTATAAATGTGTTAAACGGGTCAACCCGCCGACCCGACCAGGTTGAGCGGAACCCGACCCGTTAACCTAAACGGGTTCGTGG
The DNA here is from genome assembly GCA_030545235.1 of Helianthus tuberosus. Lineage (NCBI taxonomy): Eukaryota > Viridiplantae > Streptophyta > Magnoliopsida > Asterales > Asteraceae > Helianthus > Helianthus tuberosus. The sequence goes on from CM060436.1 coordinate 38,941,260, forward strand.
GTTTAACCCGAAACCGACCCGAACCCGTTTAGACTAAACCTAAATCCGTGAATTTCGTGTTAGGTTCGTGTCAGGTTTTCGGATCGTGTCAGAAATTCATGCCCCTACGCCCATGAAGGAGAACGCAAGTCTTCTCAACCAGTAGACCACAAGTGATGGATTTCAAAATTACGTTTGAATATTATGATATTACTATTATTAGATATGATATTTAATGAAGAGTGAGAAAATCTGAGTGATCAATGAGGTTTGTTATAGTTTTCAAGTCAAAACTCTTGCCTTCCCATCTCTCACTATAAAAGGATAAGGAACCCATGCTTATAAAACATTTCCTCTCCTTCTAATCCTCACCGTAATTCATCCATATCCGGTCATCGATCGGATCACCGGTAGAGCTCCTGTCGATCATTGTTTAAGATTAATGGCTACTTCCGCAAATGATAAAATCGAAGTCATTGATTTCAACTCTTGTTATGTATAGATCATTGTTTTTTGTTGAGTATGGTATATGTAGGTTTGGCAAGAATTGCAAGTACAATCACCCCCCTCGGGAAGATTCTCAGGTGTATCTCTTACCTTTCCGTTATGCCTTCATTTCGTGTTAGGTTTCTAAAAGAGCAACTTATTGATTTCAACTCTTGTTAGGTTTCTAAAAAAGCAACTTATAGATTTCAACACAAACAAACCCTATAAATTGGTTATCTTGATAGACTATATTTGTTTTCGTATAAAGGGTTATGACAAATACTACTTACTTTTCGTATAAAAGGTTATGACAAGCACTACAAAAAACCAACATATTTTTTGTTTTCTCGTAAAAATCACTTAACATTTTATTTACACATAAAAGTCAACATACTTACTTTTTTTCCTAATCTTTTAACAATTTTTACACATTTAAAACCAACATAGTTTTTGTTTTTTTTTTTTTTCATTATAAAAGTCCTTTGATATGCTAAATTAAAGAAAAAATATATCTCTTAATTATTATCGGATGAAATAATGTAATTATTATTTGACGAATTACATTATAGTAGTGGTAAAAATAATTGTGCATAACTTTGTAATGATTTTTAAATTTTCCACCATTTATTATGTTTTATTTTTATTTTCTATTTTTAAGTTACGTTGTCATCCATGTTCATGATGTATACCTATTAATTGTTTTTGAAAGAGTATTTATTATTATCAACTAATTTTGAGTGGCCTTTTCTTTTATTTTGACCTTCTCACTGATGTTATATCTTTGTTATCTTTGTTCTTCTTTTGCAGGTTCGTCAAGAAGGAAGTGCAGAAATCGTGTATCCAAATTACACTCGTAGAATCCCTTGCAAGGTATAATTGCTCAATTAGATTTGTTGGTATCAATCTCAAGGTTTTTAATCTTCTTAGTAATTAATTTCTATTTAAATCCAACTTTATACGTATAGCTATTGTTTGAAACAACTCGTAGAATCCCTTGGCGTAACTTAATCTGGATAAGTCTGGTCTATGAATTCTTGGAATGTGTAGTTGAGCATCTTTGATATGTAAGGTGAATACATATCATAAGCTTACATGATATGATAATTATGAAGCATACTAAAACAAAGGAGTGAACATTATCATAGACAACTGATGTGAACATTATTTTTAACAGCCTATACACATAATTTTGTTTATAAATTTTTTAGAAGAATATATAAATGTAAGATTCTGATAAAGGAGATATGGCAATGGTTCAAATGATTCTGGCTACAGTTTTTCCATGTCGGATATTGCAAGTATGGAAGCTATTGCGGATTTAATCACTCAATGCCACCTCCCCCAATTCAGTACAACTCTGATGGACTTCCGATGCGATGGGTAATATATTTTGTATTTGTTCTTTTTCTCGATCAGTCTCTAGGCGTATAAATTCTTTAACGAAGGCCATTGCGCACACCATCTTAGTATTAGATCTTAAAAATTCATTATTAGATTAATTAAGAGAATATTTTTTAAACATTAAGGCACGACAATTTCTTACTTTATCATTAGATCTTAAAAATTCATTATTAGATTAATTAAGATAATATTTTTTTTAAACATTAAGGCAATACAATTTCTTACTTTATCTTGTGAATTATGCAGGGTGAGCAAGTATGTTCTTTCTATGTCAGTTACCGTCGTTGTGGCTACCGAGAAGGCTGCAAGTTCCACCATCCAGAGCTGAACTACTACGTCCCTCAAGAGTATGCAGGTTCTCAAGCTTTTGGTCAAGCTCAGGAGTATCATGATGGACCATTTGAATCTAATGATGGACTGTTAGGATCCTCTGATGGAGAATTTCTTCCAATTAACGAGTAATATATATGAGTAAATATATATGCTTGATAAGAAAGCTTGTTGACTTTAATGTTTGGAGTTTGGATATGTTGACGTTTTAAACAACTGGATGTTTGTTCATGGAGTTCTTTGTTATATGCTCCTTTTTAGTGCCGCATTTTCTGATTTTATCTTAGTGATGTGGTTCTTTAGTCTAAAACCAAAACAGTTGTGAAATACATTAGCGAACTAGCTCTATTCCTTAACCGAAACGCCATAAACAATGCTTTTACGACAATTATTTTTGACAACATTGACCATCTCTTTTTCCCTTTGTTAGCAGTGATTGGGATCTATACATAACTCTATACAAGATTCTTGCACATAAGTTATAGAGTAATGTGACATTCAAAGACCATAAATGATGTTGGAACAAAGACCACAAGTTTTGCTAGTCCTAATGCAATACATTTGCTTCTTTTTTATCTTGTTAAGCTTAGTGAGCAAATGTATTCTTTCTATATGTATAATTATTGGGGCGGCAAAAGAACACGCAGCAAGTTTCACCACCTAAAGCTAAAATAATTAATCCCCTCAAGTGTACGGTTCTCATAATTTTGGTCAAGCGTCAAGCTCAAGAAGATCATGACAGAGTGTTAGGATCTACTAACGGAGAATACCATCTGATAACCATTTCAAGCTCTCCACACTTGCTATACATATTGAGCATATATACCTTATGTGCAACCTTGTTGAGATTATGTTTGGAGTCAGAATATGTTGACGATTAAATAATTGGATGTTTGTTCATGGAGACATTTCTTTGCTTGCATTCTCCGTTTTAGTGCCCAAGTTTCAGATAATGTTAGTCACGAGGCTTTTCCTTAAAACTAAAACCGTCAAAAATATATTAGCGATGAGGCTTTTTTGTCTCAACAAATGCAGTTGCAAGCTAAGCTTTGTGATGGTTATTCAAAGATTTGGGATGTTGTTTTTCCCCTTTTTAGTAATTCTTGTGACCCATACATGACTATTTATATGATTATTGCACGTATGCATTAGAGTAATGTGACATTCAATTGGTTGTTGAGAATTTGAACAGCTTAACATTTAGAGAATTTCTATTAGAAGCAATCTAAGAAAAACTAGGGCATATGCGATCAAGAAAAAAATTGCAGTTATGTCATGTAGAGAAGACCGATAGTTACTATAAGCAAAAAAAAATATAGAGGCCTATGTTAGTTCTTAAAAGAAACAGAGTAAGATTGCATTCAATCTATCAACCACAAGATCTTGCAAGTATTGAAGCTATCGGTCAATACCAAATCCCCCACTTTAGGACAACTCTAATGGACTTCCGATGCAATTGGTAATTTATTTCTTATATATATTTTTATCTATTTTTTTTGCGCAGTTAGTCTTTAGGTCTATAAATTCATTAAATATGGCAATTTGTGCACACCCTCTTAGTAATAGATCTTAAAACTTCGGTATAAGATCTTGGAGAGAATATATATACTATTGGACCAAAGTTAAGGTGTTTTCTTAGAAGTAATGCATTACAATTTCTACTACACAGAGCTAAACTACTTCATCCCTCAAGAGTACGATGAGCAAGAATGTTACAAACCCATAACAATTTCAATTCAAGTTACTTTGATTATTGATTTATGTTTTTCAATCTTTGATTAATAATCCTGTGCAATAATTGGTATCAGAGCTTGGAATCAGTTTTGTTTTTTATTTTGATTTCAAATCACAATCCTCGTTCTTGGAACGTTACTCGATTCAATCCCATAATTGCAATCGTTTTATGTTAGTCCCATTTAAATTTTGGTTGATTAATTAAAACTTGAACCCACATCAATTTGTTCATTGATTTCGATTTCAACCCAGTGTATTATTCCACCTCTAGTGGATAGTATGTTACAGTGGTTCTCACAGGGAACACGCGTGTAGCCCCCAAACAGGGCTACCGTAAAAAAGTGTTGTCCAAACTTGGACGCATGCTTTTGGAAAATGATTGTGAACTCAGCTTAGTTTGCTCGGTAGTAAACTGAAAGGAATCAGGAAAGTCAAGCTCTTCCTGATGTGTTTACCGTTTCAATTAGTTTAACTTATGAATTCCTACACGTAGTCTAGCACATTGTCACCGAATCACGTTGTCATGCAATTACTGATTTAGGTAAGTTTAGGCATATGATCATATTATCCCATACACGCATTCATTGACACCCGCTAACGTTTCTAATAACATATAACACTTTGTTGCAACATATAAGCATGTTTAAAACGTTCACAAATATTTTCATCTCATTGCAGTTTCATGTCAGTTTTTAGGCAGTTTTCCAGAATTTATTTAAAATACTAAACAACTCAGAAAATTACGATATTTTAACACAACATGTTACTTAGTCCCCATATATTAGTATATTTTTCTCATAACCTGAATCTTAACAGAAGAATCACTAAAAATAGTTCTTTACACCTAGGTCTGATTTATAACTTTCTGATGACTGTTTACGGTAAAAATTATTTAAACATCCTCGTTTATTCTTTTACGAAATTCCAGTTGGAGGTTATCCCTACCTCTTGGAAGTACTTAAAGTATAAATTTTAGATAATAACTCAATTCCTACATTGAGTTATAAATTCGTAAAGGGCTTCAAATTCTGACAGAAATGCATCCTAGACCTTTGACACGAAATAAATCATTTAAAATACCAAACGACATCGAAAAAATGCGATTCTAGTTGGGTTTGAAAGGTATTTCCTGGAAGTTCTTCATAGACTCAAGTAACACCACTTTTTCAGGAAATTGAAACGAGATATGTGTTTGTTTAACTTTTTGGGGTTTGATTTAAAGAAAGATGGTAAAAGTGTGATAGCAAGGGCACTCTTGTTGATTCAAAATAACGGTAAGACAAAAGGCAAAAGATGTAGCAGTAGGGAAGAGGGATACGTGGTGAAATTCAACACATTAGACTCTTAGTCTTGGTGATTACAGTGGATGGTATGTTACATTGGTTCTCGCAGGGAACGCGCGTGTAGCCCCCAAATAGGGCTACCGTAAAAAAAGTGTTGTCCAAACTAGGACGCATACTTTTGGAAAATGATTGTGAACTTGGCTTAGTTTGCTCGGTAGTAAACTGAATGGCAATCAGGAAAGTCAAGCTCTTCCTGATATGTTTACCGTTTCAATTAGTTTAACTTATGAATTCCTACACGTAGTCTAACACATTGTCACTGAATCACGTTGTCATGCAATTACTGATTTAGGTAAGTTTAGGCATATGATCATATTATCCCATACACGCATTCATTGACATCGGTTAACGTTTCTAATAACACATAACACTTTGTTGCAACATATAAGCATGTTTAAAACGTTTACAAATATTTTCATCTCATTGCAGTTTCATGTCATTTTTAGGCAGTTTTCCAGAATTTATTTAAAATACTAAACAACTCAGAAAATTACGATATTTTAACACAACATGTTACTTAGTCCCCAGATATTAGTATATTTTTCTCATAACCTGAATCTTTACAGAAAAATCACTAAAAATAGTTCTTTACAACTAAGTCTGATTTATAACTTTCTGATGACTGTTTACGGTAAAAATTATTTAAAAATCCTCGTTTATTCTTTTACGAAATTCCAGTTGGAGGTTATCCCTACCTCTTGGAAGTACATAAAGTACAAATTTTAGATAATAACTCAATTCTTACATTGAGTTATAAATTCGTAAAAGGCTGCAAATTCTGACAGAAATGCATCCTAGACCTTTGACACGAAATAAATCATTTAAAATACCAAACGACATCGAAAAAATGCAATTCTAGTTGGGTTTGAAAGGTATTTCCTGGAAGTTCTTCATAGACTCAAGTAACAAAACTTTTTGTTAACTTTTGACCCGGTTACAGCCGATTAAAGTCGGCTGTAACGTTCTGGACAGAACTTGTTTAATCACCCGATCCCCAAAACGGTGACATAACACATCCAAACGACTTATAAACTTCAATCACAACAGTTTATTATCAAAATTAATTCACATAAATTTTATTCATCAAAAAGTATCATGATTTCTATCAAGATCATGCAAAGTACTAGACCCTAACGACTAGGTAAACTCATAATCGATCTTAACATTGTATACACATGATTTTTAACCACTAGTGTTACAAGTATCATCAAGAACATTCATAACCATCACCAAATCAGAAAAACGTAGCCATGTTACGAGGGATTGATAAATAATACCAAACATCACAATTGATTTTCACGAGTACTAAACCACAAGTTATCATTCCAAACATTAATAATTGTCAAGCAAGACAAAAATGCAGCCTTATAAATTCTGAACGGACAATCAAAAGCATGTATAGTATTCTAGAACTATAAATAAACTCGAATATTGTACCTAGTGATGAAGTAGAAGTATTATAGCCTTGAACCGAAGTTCAGAACCCTTGGTGCTCCTAGGTTGCGTCAACAAAAGAGTGAAGAGGGAGGGAAAGATGATCGTAATTTTGGTTTAGAGAATTAGGGTTGAGAGAATGTTATAAAAACTCTGCATGTTATGTATTGCATAATATACGTTTAGTGGGTGGGTGGTTTGGGATCATAGTGGGCCGAAACAAATAAAGGTCTAAAAAAATGGTGGTTTGGATTCTAAACTAAACTGGCTGCACATTTATTAAATTGGGCCACCAAACAAGTGGTCCGCAAACTTGAAACAAAAAAAAATAAAGATGGCAGTATAGATGTCGTTTGTGTTAATTTATTTATTTTTCGAGCTACGCGAGTGGGTTGGATCGACAAGCGAGGCATGTGCTTCGGTTCAAATGGTTCGGGTCGGTACAACACGATATGGATTTGGTTTCGAATATTCGTTGACACACTATAATTTAGACAAATATATAATTAATTTGTAAAAGAGAAACGAACTTTTTTTACCTCGAAGTTACGGATTGTCACATCCACACCAAATGAAATTCTCAATTTTTGAACATTTCCTAATTATTCCCATTTACATGGATTTTTCCATTGATACTGACATACCATGTATTTTCTGGACCAAACCTATAAGTCCCTTTCAGTAAGCTTTTAGAACTAACATTCCTATCTTGACAATTATTGATAACCAGATTGGTTTTGAACAAACATTACATGTATGAGTTCAACTTGCATACCGTTGGTGTGTACCCTTTTGTCTCCTTTTCCTTGAACACTTGTTCTTATTCCTGGTTGTTGCAGGCCCTTTGCCTATGTTAAATGCTCCCAATTATTCACATAGACTTTCTACATCCGGGATTTTCTTGTGTACACCCGCTTGATCTACCCGATCATTTTGTATACACATCTGATCTAAGCGATCCTTCTTATGCACACTTTGGTCTTCCCAACCACCCTACAAATTCCCATGGCCTATCCAACCGTAACCGGTCATTGGTTTGAATGGTGATATGTTCGCACCGTCCCTACTTCCAGGCATGTAAGTGTCTTCCAATTTTTCTCCACATGTCCCTTTGATCGATGGGCTCAAGGCTTTGATGCCAATTACTAGAATCATTGTTCTCTATACTTCACTTTGTTTCACACACACTTAATAACATAAATAGGTTTGAGAGAAAACAATTTTATCTACACCAATGATTGATTACAAATAAGGGTTTTGAGGTTATTTATAGCTGATAGTTACTTGGTGTCCAAGACAGTTTTTGGAAGTTATAACAGTCATTACAACATGCACAACCTACTCGGTTGTTACCTAATACAACATAATATCTAGACATAAGTTTAATAGTAATACATATTTACATAACCATAAGTTTGATACAGAATTATAATCCAACATCTTCCACCTTAAATCTCCTCCACCATCTAGACAAAAGAGATAAGTTTGAGTCTCTAAGCGACTGGCAGTGGCGCTACGCGAGCATGTGTCAGTTTCGCGAAAATCGTTTATTTTAACCGTTGATGCATTGCAAACCCGTTTAAATACGTTCTAAGTTACGTATGACTAATCCAACTCATGTTTATTGAGTTTCAGGTAAAATTTTAGCACCGGAGGACGATCAAGCACAATGAAGAACCGAATACGATCAAGAAATAAGCTTCCGCACGACATTTCGTTGTTACTTTTAAAGGACGAACTTAATTACATTATGTTCTAAACTTTTAAATTGTAAAAGGTTTTTAATGAGCCCGTATTTTCGATGTATATGTAATCTTAATTACATGATTGTTTTTCGTAAATTATACGTTAAACTCTGATTTATAAGAACGGGTGTTACAAGTTGGTAATCAGAGCTCAAGGTTGTTGACAAATGTGTTCGGTTCGAGGCTTGATCGCAAATCCGGTAAGTACATGTATGTTAATAGTTTAGTATGCTAAAGTGTTGTAAATAACACATAGGGCTATCGTGTGATACACGTTACCTCAAATTAAAATGATTGATATAGTTGATGAAAATACGTGCGTTGACGCGTATAGTAGAAAAGCCTTGTATTATAATACGGGCGATTATTGAAGTTGATATTACTAACTCTTGTGAATGTTTTAATTGGAGGAAACTCGCATTTGAAGATGACGAGGGTTGAACAAATTACGGATATGATAGAGGAACGGTCCGAAGTATGACAAGAGGAGCATGCTCACCAAGGACTAAATCGCGTAACGACCGCGAACAAGGTTAATGGCAAGGAACGCCCGTCGGGGCAAACATTACCAGGTGCACATTTTAAATATAATCGCACAAATAGTAATATGCAACAAATAAGTAGAAATTGAAAGTTGCATATGTAGATTAAAACTTGGAAAAACCCGAATAGAAAATGTATTCGGGATATTGTTTCCAAGAGAAACAAATAGAGGCATTACTTACATAGGGCGTGATGTGAAAACTATAAAAAGGTCATGTGTGTCATGTGTTAATCGCTTACTCTGGCCAAGTAAGTAGTGGCATATGATACCATGAACTTCTTATAGCGGACACATTTACATCCGATGTAGTAAGGGCAGGGTGAATGGGACTAACTAAAAATGTACCCAAAATAAGTCAAACAAGTAAGATGTTTGATAATAAACGTAAACGCAAGTCGGATGACAGGGAGCGTATTACGTTAGAATAACGAGCCCAAGAGAAGGGACAAAGATTAAAGTAAATGAAAATACAGACCAACTAATGAGAATGCTAAGGCATAGAGGTAAAGTTTGACTGTCATAAGTGATGAAATTCACACAGACAAGTCAAAGGGGTAGAATAAAAGAATAAAAGACTTGACTAAATAAAAGCGATGGATTTCGCTAAAACAATCAAATAAATTAAGATGATGTCTAAAACCATATAAGAATGGTTACTTGATGATAACTTCGGTAAAGATACCCGATAGATGGGTAGGATTTTGAAAGCATGCGTAAACCAAGAGACGGGTACGCGAAATAGAAAGTCAAGGGACTCGGATTAAGAGTCATGACTAAAAGATGATGAGAACTTGCAAACAGAAATTTTTGTAATTACGTTCAACCATTTCAAAGTTGGACGGGTCAAATAAAGAATGAAGTTTGACATCCGTAAGTGATGAAAATTCACCAAAAATGAGTCAAACGAGTCAATTAAGGAAAACGCAAACCGGTGAAACCGGAAAGCTAAAAATAATAAGATAGAAGGACCCGGGTAATGGGTTGTAAAGAAGTATAAGTATGAACCGGGTAATGGTAAGCGTAAGACAAACCGACGTGTAAATGACGCTAGAAGTCGTAAAGTCGGAAAGGATAGTCCAAAAGTAAACAAATGAAACCTTAGACTACGGTTAAGGTCAACTAAAGTTCAAAAGCAAAATTAAATGATTCCAAACATAACAAAGGATGCTTTAAAGCTATATAGGTATAAATAGACAATGGAATACAGACTAGAATAAAAGATGATCTACGGAATCATCATAACCTACGGGATTAAACACAGTGTTAAGGTCTACGGGACCAAAAAGACCCTCGGGTCATAAAGAGAAGGAAACGAGTTGTTAATGTCTCACCTTAAAAGGGTGAAATTTTTTATAAAGAAATAGCCTATGAGGCTAAGTGAAAGAACCTACGGGTCAATAGCGTAAAACAAGGGAACTAGTTATGATTCCCCGCGTAAAATGAGAACGGAAAAGAAAAATTTATGGGTTGTCAATTTCCTTAATATGAGAAATTGGCACAGTTAAAAGGAAAAACGTTAAACTAAAATTCAGTTTTAGTAAGAAGCAACGTTTTAATAAATATGAATACTATAAGACGAATTTGGAAATAACAAATATCAAGAGTATGGGTCTTAACATCGGTAGATGCAAGACGATATATTCGAAAAAGTAGTATTTTCGAAAATGAAAGGTTGATATAAATTAAACATGATGTGACACGATCACGGTCCAGAAATGCAATGCAAAGTGGAATCACATTATCACCAAGCGAGCGGTAAAAAGCAATTGGACTAATAAATCTAGTTAGTGAGACCGGTTAAGGTCATTTAAGTAAATTAGGTTGTTTGTAAGCGGTGGATTCGGTATAACTGAACCGAATAAATGAATTTGAAAACAAAAGAAATTGTTGCTAAAAGTGAAAGATTTCACTAAAGACCCTTAAACGGGTCAAAGTAACGGATCCATAAAGGATTCGATAGTATATGAAAGTGACGAATATCGCTAAGTAACTAAACTAGTGGAAATAACGAGATTACGTTATTTCGAAATTACACTATGTCGTATGAGATATGTAGACAATTAGTAACCAAAAAGATGTTACCGTACTTTTCTGGTAATACTAAGAATTGGTTAAAAGTATATATAAGTAATGTTTAAAGGATTTCTCGGCTCAAATACATTGAGTTTAAACTCAATGAATTATAAGTCTAATAATTCAAGACGGTAAGAGAAACAAGAAAAGTCAAGCAAAGGTGAGCTATTATAAACACTATTTTTCAAAACAAAATACTTGCTAATAAATTATAAACAGTATTTTTCAAAACAAAATACTTGCTAATAAAGATGAGATCTTGATATTTGTTTTGCTTGTACATACTAAAAATTATTCACGACATACATATAAACAGTGTCACTTATATTCACGTCGTCGGCCAAAGGGATCTCACAATAGCACACATATAAAAAACAGTTGCGTAATAATTGTTACTAGTGCTTGTCAATATTAGACATATACAAAAACTGTGGGGGTGGTGGGAAATTTATAATGTTAACCTAGGTCTATAAACTTGTGGTCGGCCAGAATGTGATATTATGGCATGCATTGAGCTCATACATGATCAAGATGTGTTTATAAACTTTTAAATAAAGATGTATGTTTCTTTAACTCATTGACACATTGATGACGTATGCTTTTAAGTATGTATCTCCAGGAAAACGACAATAATAGACTTTTGAGTTATTTGTCGGCGAGGGACAATTTATTACTAGTGTTTTGTAAGAAAAAAGCTACTAGAGATGGGTTACTCACATGAATATTTCATTCTGATCCTACAAAATAGCAAAGGTGAGTTATTATAAACACCTTTTTTTTTTCTAAAACAAGGTACATGCTAATAAAGATGAGATCTTGTTACTTGTGTTGCATGTCTATACGAAAAGTCATTCATAATTTATATATTCGTATGTATCGCCTATATTCACGTTGCGGCCATAGGGATCTCATAGTGGCACACATATCTAAAACTTTTGCATAATATTTGTTACAAGTGGTCGTCTATAGTACACATACGCAAAACGGTGGGTAGTGGGAATATATAATGTTAACCTAGGTCTATAAACTTGTAGTCAGCCAGGAATGTGATATTATGGCATGCATCGACACATTGATGACGAATGCTTTTAAGCATGTATCTCCTGGAAAACGACAATTGTAGACTTTTGAGTTATTTGTCGGCGAGGACCAATTTATGATGGCTATTTCACTAGAAATGTTGCTTAGTCTTCCAAGGTCTCATTTGTTTTAACAGGCATTACGCGAACCTCTTTTTGTGGTCATAACTAGTTTGTTGGAATTGTTGCTCTTGGGATTTGTGTAAATTGAAATGAAGGTAACATAATACAGTTATCTCTATGAATAATGTATATATTCTTGTTTATTAAACATCACAAATGATCCTTGATTATTGAGAATGATTTAAGTTTACTTCGCCCTTTTTCTATAGTGCCAAAATGTAAATTACTCCCTGTGTCAATGATAAATTATCTTTATTAAACACCACAAATTACTCCCTCTTTAAATTCTTATTTACCCATTTTAAGCACCACAAATGCTGTAGCATTGAATATGGAGGATGATTTTAAATGTCAATGTTACTTTTGCCTTTTTAATTTATAGTCCTGTAATACGAATTACTGATCTTATGCCAACGGTGAATTCATGAAAAAAGCCTCAATTTTAGAATTCGTATTGGTAGATTGCTTTGGACGTTTTATATCTTCGCGTTCACATTTCGTAAGGAAAAAAAAACAGACCAAGAATTTATACAATTAATGTTTAGACAAAATCAAAACCGGTTTATAGAATTAAATATATGGAGTATCCATTGATTGTAATTGAACCTAAGACAATTTTGATGGTAATTCGCTTTATTTTATGTAAAGCGAAGAAGTGGGTCAACTTTTTGTCTTCGGCCAAAAACCTTTTCTCGTTGGTCAAGCTTTCGACAAAAAAAGCGAAACATATTCTCTTATCTAAGCTTCTTCCCTGTGCATGAGCTCCTCCCATGGTAGATGGTTCAACCACGCACTTGAGAACTAAAACGGGGTTGAAATGCATTTGGTTCTTTGTCTTCAATAAGTATTGCATGACCAAATAATTCAAGGAAGGCTGCACTGCAGGGAGGGTCCTTTTAAGCGGATGACTCGTCGGGCTGTCGGAGGGGGACTTCTTTGAGAAAAAGAACTTGAATAACTTCGTTTTTATGAAGGAGTCGTCATTTAGGAGGGCTATGTCATTTACAAGCCCGTCGTATTTCATAACTACTCCCTTTACTACAGGGCGCTTACCTAGCCAAAGCTTAGATCCGGCCCTCCAAAAATTTTCTGGTTCACCCCAACATTCCCCGATTGTCCAACTGTTGCTGAGCAGCTTTTGGATATCAAACGGACCTCCCCAGAAGGTAATTTTAATGTGGCCGATTTCCCTTATTTTGCCATCAGTTTCGCTACAGCACCCGCTGCTCTAGCTAATTGGTAAACATAATAATAGTTACTTAAAGATAAACAATAAATGCTTGTTTGTTCAAGGGTTTTTTTTTTTTTTTTTTTTTGAATGGGAAAAAGTTACTCCTACCTTACGTTACACCAATTAACTAAATAGCTCCTTTTAAAAAAAAAAAAAAGTTAACTAAATAGCTCACTTCTAAGAGGCAAGTGGGCTAGCCCCACTTTAACGTTTGTTTCAAGTGATAAGCTCGAACTTCTATTTAGAGCGAACGGCCAACTAAATAAACCTTTTTTGTATTTTTCTACAAACCCTCAAATATTAGCATACACCATTAACTAAATTGTATAACTATCTGGTTCATCAAAAAAAAAAAAAATACCGGGAACTTTTTCTTTTATAAACTTAAAGAAGATTATATTTTGAAAACAAAATACTTACTATAGACATCCAGACAAGCCTACCTTTAAATAGAAGTGTTTTCAAAAGTAAAAAAACACATCGCTAATGTAACGCAAATCCTCATAAGTTATGTTAACATGATAATTGATAGCAAAATATAGGCATTTTCTTAAAATCTTTTTAACCCTCACAATCAGAAAAATAAATTACAATAGTGATATATTACCCACCTAATTGTAGCGGGGGTGTTAAAGCTTTTAAGGCCCAGTTTCAACTATTCGTACACCGTAAGATTTTATTTGAGAAAAGAATGCATTAAATGGGATTATTGATGGTTTTCAAAATAGAAATAAAAGAAAGTTGGTAATGATCTTTGACTCGAGCTTAGTCTCACTATTCAAAAATTAAATCAATAAAAATAAACGGGGAGTGAATGAACCAGCCGTGTTGGGAGGGGGGGGAGTCGAATGTGCACCACAGGGATAAGAAAGCGCCTCTCTTACCACCAGGGCAGAAACTGATACGACTCTAAACTTCGATTCAAAAAATATATATTATTAAAGATGGCGACCATGGTATTCATACGTACCATCATTAAAAATTATATTATATTATATATATTGTTTTTTTTTTGGAAGGTGACTTTCTATGTACTGGACCAGTGGTCACCGGGTTTATGTCAAAGACATTCCCCCGTCAGCCCCGCATCTGCGGACGCGATGTTCGATTGGGCCCCGGCCTGCCGCATGAGCTGACTTCCGCCCGGAAACCATACTGCCCCCACACGAGAGACTCGCTGGGGTAACAGCTGGGTAAAACCGGGTTGCCCTCAAGACCGTTCCATGCCTCGGTAGGAGACGATCTATCATTGGGACAATCTGCCCCACTAACCGTAAGTGCCGGGAGTCGAACCGGGGTGGCCTAAGCAAACCCCCGGCCGACCCACCAACTGAGCTTGGAGGCGGATCATATTTATATTTATATATATATATATTGTTTATGAGTGATCATGAATAGTGATTTAAAATTTAAAATAATATATACCTTTTTAATATTTTAATATTATAATAGTTGTAATTATATTTTCTTTTAGCTTTTAACGTTATTTTCCATTTCTAAAACCATATTTTTTTAATATATTTTTTTTCAAAACATATTTTCTTTATCAATTAACTTGATGTTTCTTTTGTTTTTTTCTAAAAATTTAAGTGCGTAACTAAATCGATTCCGATGGTTTGGCTTTCTAAACAAAAATGCAACATTTTCAAATAACGTGCTTCTATTTCGCCGCAAAGCGCGACACGAACAAAACTAGTATATATAGTTTTCGAAGGACCATGAATAGTAATTTTAAATTTAAAATAATATATAGCTTTTTTAATATTTTATTATATTAATATATTATTTTTAATATTTACTTTTAACTTTTAACATATTTTTATTTTTTCCTATTTACTTTTAGTTTTTAACGTATTTTCATTTTTCCCTTTTCTAAAACCATATTTCCTTTATCATTTATTTTTGTTTTTAATATTTTTTTTTCTTTTTTTAAGTCATCTTTACTTTATCAATTAATTTGATATTTCTTTAATAACTTATGTTCGTTAATTTTTTTTCTAAAACTTAAGTACGTAGTCGTGCTTAATTTTTACCCTCGATCAGTATATGTTTTATTAAAAAAGAATTTATATTTAAAAATAAAAGTATATATTTGTTATCGTAAAATAATACGATGATAAACTAAACCGATTATAACGGTTTAACTTTGTAAACAACATGCTACATTTTCAAATAACGTTTGTTTACATTATCATTTGCTCTGTTTCGTCGCAACGCGCGACGAAAAAAAAACCCTAGTATTATGTAACATATGCAATTAAAAAACTTAAGTGATGTTATTAGAGAGCGAGAATGAATAAAATAAAATTATTTAAAATTCCTTTTTTTTAACGGTGAGAATCTTTAACTTGTTGTTAGAGAGATATCGCACCCTCCTAAACAGAGGGCCCTAACCCTACTCTGAACAGACTATGTTGTCTTAACCGGGTCCACGTTGGTGTCAGAGTTTGGCTAACGGCGTTCCACGGGAAACCATACCACCCACTACCAGTGGCAGCGGGTTGCGCCGCCACAAGAGAGAATTTCTTTGGCATAACGCACGGTGGACTAAAACCCAGGGTGGCTCGGGCTCGAACTCTTGACCTTGGGTCTGGGAGAACTAGCCTTCATTGCCTTTATCCACCAAATATGGCACTAGTGGGGATTGAACTTGGGTCTCTAAGGAGAACAGTGGCGAAGCTTGAGATTTTCGTCCGGGGGGTCGAAAACGTTTATACCCAAATATTTCTATAAAACCGGGGGGTCAAAAACGTGTATACCCAAAAATTTCTATACGAAAACGACATACTCTCTACTAATGAGCGAAAAGTTTGGGGGGTCGGTCGCCCCCTCCCACCCCCACTATGCTACGCCAATGTAGGGGTGCTAAACGGGTCGTGTTCGCGGGTTGGCGGGTTCAACCCGACCCGAACCCGAAAATTTTACACAAACCCGACCCCGACCCGAACCCGAAAATCGTATCATACATAAGAACCCGAACACGACCCGAAGTTTCATGGGTTGACCCGAACACGACCTGTTCAACCCGAATTTTTTTATTTTTTTTTTCTGAAATTAATATATTAAAATTAAAATTTACTTAAAAAACACAAATGTATATAATAATATCATATTTAAATTATAAAATCTATTTTAATTTTTATTTTTAAGTTATAATCATTGCATAAAATACACACCCCATTTAATTTATGACATAAAATATATTGTAAAAAAATATAATATAGTATAAATGTGTTAAACGGGTCAACCCGCCGACCCGACCAGGTTGACCCGAACCCGACCCGTTAACCTAAACGGGTTCGCGGGTTTAACCCGAAACTGACCCAAACCCGTTTAGACTAAACCTAAACCCGTGAATTTCGTGTTAGGTTCGTGTCGGGTTTTCGGGTCGTGTCAGAAATTCACGCCCCTACGCCCATGAAGGAGAACGCAAGTCTTCTCAACCAGTAGACCACAAGTGATGGATTTCAAAATTACGTTTGAATATTATGATATTACTATTATTAGATATGATATTTAATGAAGAGTGCGAAAATCTGAGTGATCAATGAGGTTTGTTATAGTTTTCAAGTCAAAACTCTTGCCTTCCCATCTCTCACTATAAAAGGATAAGGAACCCATGCTTATAAAACATTTCCTCTCCTTCTAATCCTCACCGTAATTCATCCATATCCGGTCATCGATCGGATCACCGGTAGAGCTCCTGTCGATCATTGTTTAAGATTAATGGCTACTTCCGCAAATGATAAAATCGAAGTCAGTCCCATGCAAAAAAAGGACTGCTTGTTTTTTTGTTGAGTATGGTATATGTAGGTTTGGCAAGAATTGCAAGTACAATCACCCCCCTCGGGAAGATTCTCAGGTATATCTCTTACCTTTTCGTTATGCCTTCATTTCGTGTTAGGTTTCTAAAAGAGCAACTTATTGATTTCAACTCTTGTTAGGTTTCTAAAAAAGCAACTTATAGATTTCAACACAAACAAACACTATAAATTGGTTATCTTGATAGACTATATTTGTTTTCGTATAAAGGGTTATGACAAATACTACTTACTTTTCGTATAAAGGGTTATGACAAGCACTACAAAAAACCAACATATTTTTTGTTTTCTCGTAAAAATCACTTAACATTTTATTTACACATAAAAGTCAACATACTTACTTTTTTTCCTAATCTTTTAACAATTTTTACACATTTAAAACCAACATAGTTTTTGGTTTTTTTTTTCATTATAAAAGTCCTTTGATATGCTAAATTAAAGAAAAAATATATCTCTTAATTATTATCGGATGAAATAATGAAATTATTATTTGACGAATTACATTATAGTAGTGGTAAAAATAATTGTGCATAACTTTGTAATGATTTTTAAATTTTCCACCATTTATTATGTTTTATCTTTATTTTCTATTTTTAAGTTACGTTGTCATCCATGTTCATGATGTATACCTATTAATTGTTTTTGAAAGAGTATTTATTATTATCAACTAATTTTGAGTGGCCTTTTCTTTTATTTTGACCTTCTCACTGATGTATATCTTTGTTATCTTTGTTCTTCTTTTGCAGGTTCGTCAAGAAGGAAGTGCAGAAATCGTGTATCCAAATTACACTCGTAGAATCCCTTGCAAGGTATAATTGCTCAATTAGATTTGTTGGTATCAATCTCAAGGTTTTTAATCTTCTTAGTAATTAATTTCTATTTAAATCCAACTTTATACGTATAGCTATTGTTTGAAACAATCATTTCAGATTGTTACAGATGATATTTGGTAATCTGATTATAGTAATTAACTTTTTATTCTTTTGTTATAAAGAAAAATCAATGATTTTTCTCTCAAGTTGTACTTGTGGATTTCCATGTAGATTTGCCCGATGCCCAAACGTAGTTGTGTTTTGTGGTTTTGATGGACTTTGTAATTAAGTTTTTGGTATATATTATGTGGGTTGGGATATATATAAACAGTAATGATTATTATTAATTAATCATTCTTTCAATGGTATGCATTTTGTTTGTAGATTTTGTGATTTTGATGAGTTTTTGAATTTGTTGGTATTAATCTCAAGGTTATTGATCTTCTTATTAATTAATATCTATTTATATCCAACTTTATATGTATGACTATTGTTTGAAACAATTACTTCATAAAGATAATAATCGTTTGTTATAAAACAAAAACCAATGCTCTTTTTTCTTTAATTGTACTTGTCCATTTCCATGTAGAACATATATATTCACCATCCCATATAAAATCTGAGGAAATAATTGAAATATTATACCTTGGCGTAACTTAATCTGGATAAGTCTGGTCTATGAATACGCTGCGTATTGACCAATACGCAGCTTAGATAGCCCATATATCTCAGTGCCTGATAACCAATCATTGCACAGAAAACAATGTGTGTCTATGCTGCGTATTGAATTTTACACTAATGGTTCATCAACAGGTGCATTCTCAGCACCGTATCCACTTTGTTGCACGCACGGAGATTCATACCCGTATCCGTAATCCGGATACACTTGATACGCCGGGTAATTTGGTTCATCAACAGGTGGAGTGAGAGTCTTGTTCAAGTCTGGCAACTGTGTTTTTTGATCAACAGGGACTCTAGACACAACCTCCTCCTCCTCATTGGCATCATTTGCTCCCCTTGTGTCGTTAGAATAGCGATTACCGAAATAATTATCGGTCCAAAATGATGACATTTTAACAAGATTGAGCAAAAAAACAGAATAAATGATTTTGGTTTGGAATGTAAACTGTTTACTGAAGAACAAAAGAAATGCGAATGAAAGAAGCGAGCCAAGAAAGTACTGATAAATGAATGGAAGATGACAACATCGCAAGGGCCGGTTCTAAACGATAGGTCACGAGTTCGAATCATGCAAGGGCCGGTTCTTTAAAGAAGACCCCCTTTTTTTTACATATTTTTGATATATTTACACTTTGGTCCCTAAACGTTTCAATTTTTACAAAAATGGTCCCTGATGTTTCAACAATTGACACTGATGGTCCCTGGTGTTTCGTAAGTTTACACAAATGGTCCCTGATGTTTCGAAAATTTACATAAACGGTCCCTGAAGTTTTGAAAGTTGACAAAAATGGTCCTTGACTAATACGGTGCGTATTGACCAATACGCAGCGTATATATACCTTGTTTTCTGTGCAATGATTGGTTATCAGGCGCTGAGATCTATGGTCTATCTACGCTTCGTATTGACCAATACGCAGCGTATTGGGGTAACCCAATACGCAGCGTATTGGGGTAACCCTATACGCTGCGTATTGACCAATACGCAGCATATTTAAACCCTAAGTGTGCAGATAGGCAAACTCAGTGTGCAGATAGTGAGAGCCTTAATTAATCATTCTTTCAATGGTATGCATTTTGTTTGTAGATTTTGTGATTTTGATGAGTTTTTGAATTTGTTGGTATTAATCTCAAGGTTATTGATCTTCTTATTAATTAATATCTATTTATATCCAACTTTATATGTATGACTATTGTTTGAAACAATTACTTCATAAAGATAATAATCGTTTGTTATAAAACAAAAACCAATGCTCTTTTTTCTTAAGTTGTACTTGTCCATTTCCATGTAGAACATATATATTCACCATCCCATATAAAATCTGAGGAAATAATTGAAATATTATACCTTGGCATAACTTAATCTGGATAAGTCTGGTCTATGAATTCTTGGAATGTGTAGTTGAGCATCTTTGATATGTAAGGTGAATACATATCATAAGCTTACATGATATGATAATTATGAAGCATACTAAAACAAAGGAGTGAACATTATCATAGACAACTGATGTGAACATTATTTTTAACAGCCTATACACATAATTTTGTTTATAAATTTTTTAGAAGAATATATAAATGTAAGATTCTGATAAAGGAGATATGGCAATGGTTCAAATGATTCTGGCTACAGTTTTTCCATGCCGGATATTGCAAGTATGGAAGCTATTGCGGATTTAATCACTCATTGCCACCTCCCCCAATTCAGTACAACTCTGATGGACTTCCGATGCGATGGGTAATATATTTTGTATTTGTTCTTTTTCTCGATCAGTCTCTAGGCGTATAAATTCTTTAACGAAGGCCATTGAGCACACCATCTTAGTATTAGATCTTAAAAATTCATTATTAGATTAATTAAGAGAATATTTTTTAAATATTAAGGTAAGACAATTTCTTACTTTATCATTAGATCTTAAAAATGCATTATTAGATTAATTAAGATAATATTTTTTTAAACATTAAGGCAATACAATTTCTTACTTTATCTTGTGAATTATGCAGGGTGAGCAAGTATGTTCTTTCTATGTCAGTTACCGTCGTTGTGGCTACCAAGAAGGCTGCAAGTTCCACCATCCAGAGCTGAACTACTACGTCCCTCAAGAGTATGCAGGTTCTCAAGCTTTTGGTCAAGCTCAGGAGTATCATGATGGACCATTTGAATCTAATGATGGACTGTTAGGATCCTCTGATGGAGAATTTCTTCCAATTAACGAGTAATATATATGAGTAAATATATATGCTTGATAAGAAAGCTTGTTGACTTTAATGTTTGGAGTTTGGATATGTTGACGTTTTAAACAACTGGATGTTTGTTCATGGAGTTCTTTGTTATATGCTCCTTTTTAGTGCCGCATTTTCTGATTTTATCTTAGTGATGTGGTTCTTTAGTCTAAAACCAAAACAGTTGTGAAATACATTAGCGAACTAGCTCTATGCCTTAACCGAAACACCATAAACAATGCTTTTACGACAATTATTTTTGACAACATTGACCATCTCTTTTTCCTTTTGTTAGCAGTGATTGGGATCTATACATAACTCTATACAAGATTCTTGCACATAAGTTATAGAGTAATGTGACATTCAAAGACCATAAATGATGTTGGAACAAAGACCACAAGTTTTGCTAGTCCTAATGCAATACATTTGCTTCTTTTTTATCTTGTTAAGCTTAGTGAGCTAATGTATTCTTTCTATATGTATAATTATTGGGGCGGCAAAAGAACACGCAGCAAGTTTCACCACCTAAAGCTAAAATAATTAATCCCCTCAAGTGTACGGTTCTCATAATTTTGGTCAAGCGTCAAGCTCAAGAAGATCATGACAGAGTGTTAGGATCTACTAACGGAGAATACCATCTGATAACCATTTCAAGCTCTCCACACTTGCTATACATATTGAGCATATATACCTTATGTGCAACCTTGTTGAGATTATGTTTGGAGTCAGAATATGTTGACGATTAAATAATTGGATGTTTGTTCATGGAGACATTTCTTTGCTTGCATTCTCCGTTTTAGTGCCCAAGTTTCAGATAATGTTAGTCACGAGGCTTTTCCTTAAAACTAAAACCGTCAAAAATATATTAGCGATGAGGCTTTTTTGTCTCAACAAATGCAGTTGCAAGCTAAGCTTTGTGATGGTTATTCAAAGATTTGGGATGTTGTTTTTCCCCTTTTTAGTAATTCTTCTGACCCATACATGATTATTTATATGATTATTGCACGTATGCATTAGAGTAATGTGACATTCAATTGGTTGTTGAGAATTTGAACAACTTAACATTTAGGGCATTTCTATTAGAAGCAATCTAAGAAAAACTAGGGCATATGCGATCAAGAAAAAAATTGCAGTTATGTCATGTAGAGAAGACCGATAGTTACTATAAGCAAAAAAAAATATAGAGGCCTATGTTAGTTCTTAAAAGAAACAGAGTAAGATTGCATTCAATCTATCAACCACAAGATCTTGCAAGTATTGAAGCTATCGGTCAATACCAAATCCCCCACTTTAGGACAACTCAAATGGACTTCCGATGCAATTGGTAATTTATTTCTTATATATATTTTTATCTATTTTTTTTGCGCAGTTAGTCTTTAGGTCTATAAATTCATTAAATATTGCAATTTGTGCACACCCTCTTAGTAATAGATCTTAAAACTTCGGTATAAGATCTTGGAGAGAATATAAATACTATTGGACCAAAGATAAGGTGTTTTCTTAGATGTAATGCATTACATTTTCTACTACATAGAGCTAAATTACTTCATCCCTCAAGAGTACGATGAGCAAGAATGTTACAAACCCATAGCCATTTCAATTCAAGTTACTTTGATTATTGATTTATGTTTTTCAATCTTTGATTAATAATCCTGGGCAATAATTGGTATCAGAGCTTGGATTTAGTTTTGTTTTTTATTTTGATTTCAAATCACAATCCTCGTTCTTGGAACGTTAGTCGATTCAATCCCATAATTGCAATCGTTTTATGTTAGTCCCATTTAAATTTTGGTTGATTAATTAAAACTTGAACCCACATCAATTTGTTCATTGATTTCGATTTCAACCCAGGTAATTGATTTGTCTGTATCACCAATGAGAGGACAATCAAGAATGTATTCGAAGATTTTTTCAGGGATTCGTGTTCTTGATCACCAAAGAAACCCAAAAAAATAGAATCCACAAAGAGGAGAATTTTGGTGTTGCTTGATTTTACTAGAGAAGAAACCGGATAAACCATTTTAAGAACAAAGTTGAGAATTGATTCAACTCTTGTTGTATTCTTATTCAACAATAGAATTGAAGAAACAATCCAAGTTAGAATCATGTTTGAAGATCACAACAGTTACAGGTTCACAAGTTCTAACTAAAGTCTGAAATTTTGCTTTGAATTCTAGAAACCTTGAAGACTAGGTTTTAGAATAGACACTGTTGTTTTTTTTTGTTCAACCAGACTTTAGAAAATTATGTCACAAAAATTTCCTTATAGTTCTTGAGATATTTCTTTGTATGCATTCTCCTTTATAGTGTAAAAGTTTCAGATTTTATCTTAACCACGTTTTTTTTTTCTAAATTCAGAACCATAGCAAATACATTAACAACCCAACTTTTGGCCTTAACCAAAACATTCTAAGCTATACATTTGACAGTTTTGGCACTCTCTTTTTTCCTTTACTAGTAGTGCTTGTCATCCATACATAATTCTATGCATGATTAATCTTGCAACTAGTCTATAGAGCAATGTGACATTAGACTATAAATACAGTTTAACCAAAGACTATGGGTTTTTTTTGACGTAATGCAATACAATTAGTTTTTCATCTTGTTAAGCTTAATGAGCGAGTATGTTCTTTGTATATTTGGGGTGACTACTAAGGAGCCTGCATTTTCAACCTCTCAAAGCTAAAAAGTTCATCCCTCGAATGGTTCCTATACTTTTGGTCAGACTCATACTTTAGGATCCATTAATGATGGATCTAAAATAAGATCCAATAATCATTGTAAGCTCTCCACACTTGGTGTCAAATTGTCACACCCCGACCGCGTAAAACAACAAATTGCGGCGGAATTGTCGGGGAGTGTTGTAACAGAATCATTGTTTCAAAACACACGGAAATTTGAAGTTTCATTTTATTAAACATTAAATATTTACATCGTCTGGAAATCTAAATAAACAAGTTAAACATAGTCTATCATTGTTATTAAGTCACTAAGGCCTCGTCCAGTCCTATGTGAGCATGCATCCTAGCAATCAACATCATTCAACAACACCTGAAACATATGTGAAAACAAAGTCAGCAAAGAAATGCTGGCGAGTACATAGGTTTTTGAGAGTGTCGGACTCATGGCTAGTTTACATGTTGCAATACTTAATTTAAAAACCTTGTTTTGAAAAGTATAGCATTGCGACAATATTAACCAACTCAAATCAAGTTGGTTATAGTTTATAAAATCTCGTAGCCATGATTCTTAACCCAAAACATTTATTTAATAAAATTCATTAATAAAACTCGTTAATAATTCTTGTTAATAAAACTCGTTAATAAATCTCGTTAATAAAACTCGTTAATAAATCTCGTTAATAAAACTCGTATGGTTTATATCATTTCGAAAACCTCGTTTGTGTGACATCGTTTCAAAATCGTTTACCCAAGTGAACTAAATAACGCCACGATATGTAATACGATGAAAACATATATATATAGGAAGTACCAGCGGCGTATCCACCATGCTTTCATCACATTACACCTGTCCCGTTATCTGAACACTAACCAAAAACCAATCGTTTACCCAAATCGTTTAATTCGTTAAAAATCGCTTTAGTCGTTTAAATCATTCTCGTTTTAAATCGTGAAAACTACTTTTGATTGTCTCGCTAATAACATCCAAACCTTCGCAACTCGCCTATCGCTTCTCGCATTAATAAACCACCAAAGGGTAAATTAACAATCACATATTCAGTCGTTACCCACCTAACCCACACATAACCATAGGTGCAGTCTGATAACGGGATTTTTCAGATCCTATGGTACCATAACCTAATACTGGTCGGTTCGGCCAAAACTAATGGATATTATTCGTTATGTAAAAACAACCAACAAGTTTGTTTACTATATCAAAATCGTTATAAATTTTGTATAAACCATATCATTTATTTTTGAAACCATCGTTAAAACCTCGAAAACATTTAGCACATATGAATCACCCCAAAACAATTTGAAAACAGTAAAATAGGGGAACTATGTACTCACCTGAGAATGCTTAGAAGTCTTGAACAACAACCAAGCAAAGCTAGAGGGAGCACGGAATCGATCGGCAACCTAATAACAATATAAATAAACCGGACCTAAGTCGGAAGATCGGATAGGATGAGGTTTTGTAAACCAAATGAGTATTGTAACTCATATGACATGGTTTAACAAAGCCTACATTCTAAATCGAAACCTAACCTAAGTGCTTTTGACCCATTGCGACCCATTAAGGTAGCTTACGCTACTTTAACGTGTCGTTCACGCAAAGCGCGTTCGAGACGTCTAACTAGTTCTATGACAAGTATTATATGCCTTAACATGTCTAATAATGTTACCTAATCAGCTTAGATGTAAAAATTTAGGTTACATATGCTTAAAATGAATTTATGCGTAAAAAGGGCATTTTGGTAATTTCCTAAGGCATATAAACTACCTATCATACAACTATCTAAATGACGTGACCATAAGGTATAACCTCGGAAGGTTATTCCCTATACAACTATGGTCACCTAGTGTGTTTGGTCGGATCCTAATGATCGACCAAACGGGTCGGGTTCGAAAGTATAAGCGATTGTTTAGATCGCTTACCTTACGACCCTACATAAGCACTAAACCTAAAGTGACGAGCTAAACATGTTAAAACATGTTTAACGAGGTTTGAAAACAGGTTTGGTATCAAAACAAACGGTTTTGATACCTATAAGTAGTTTGGTTACAAAATACGCAAGAATACGCATTTTGGCCGAAACTACGACTCGTCACTATGCCTAGATAACGTGGTAATCAGTAAGTATAGTTACAAGAGACTAAAACCATCGTGATTACGCTCACGTTATGAAGTTCAAACGAACTTCGTATTGACCATAAACTGGTCAATGTAGAAAGTCAAACAAAGTTTGACTTTCACGCTAAAAACGCGTAAAAGAATGAAAGAGGACTTACAAAAGGTCCAAGAATGGAAGTTTGATCTGAATTTTCTCAGGTATGAAGTGTTTCCACTCCAACTTAGAGAAAAAGCTGATCAAGGTGTGAGTTCAAGTGAAGTGGGGGTGGGCTATTTATAGGAAATGGACCACCGTTAGGATCGTTCATCGAATAACGTGCTTCGATCACAACCGTACACCTCATGCCCACTGATTTACAAACCCATGGGAGCCCATAGTTTCGAAAATACCATTTGCAAGAGTGCACAACAGCTGAAACAGGCTGGATCAGGCTGTTACACACTTTCTGCTGATCTGGGCACTGCTTACGGACCGTAAGCAAGTCCCCATACGGTCCGTAAGGACCTTCCAGACCAGCAAGTTTCAAAAATGGCAGATTTGGTCCCTGAAGCCCCAAACTTGGTTTTCGATGCATTTTTGACACGTTTAAGCCCCGTTAAGCCCATTTAAAAGCTCTATAATGAAGTTAAAGTATAGGGAGCTTAAAATATGCTAAAAAATATCTCGAATGTCGGCTCGTTTGGTCGTACGGTTGCGTTGTTCGGTTAATTACGACGGAAGTCGTAACGGACGCAAAAACGATCCAAATTAAGCGACGAATGGGATTTTATCATGCCAATCACTAAAATAAAATATTTTAATGATTACATAAATTTTTGGATGTCCGGATATATTCAGAACGTAAGATATGCGCGAAAATGCAAACTTATGCACTTTTTGACGCTTTTAGTCCCTATTGATCAATAAAGTTTATTTTAGCATACCGAACCCCTCAAAGGCTATTTCTAAGCTATGTAAAGGATATTTAGGGTATGTTTAACTTATGATCAAGTTCCGGAATGTTCGTTACTATACAAATCGGTATAGTTTCACAGTTTGACATAATTAGTCCATGTGATCGAACAAACTTGATTTCGACACACCAAACCATCCAAAACTTATTTCTAAGTTATGTGGAGGTTATTTAAGGTATGTTAAGCCTATGTCACTATTCCGGAGTGTTTTTCGCGTTAAACTGATTACGTTTACGCACCAGTTTGCGTATAACCTTCTAGAAAGCGATTTAAAGCTTGAAATCGAACGAGAATTGATATGTGCAAATGATACACATATTTATACAAATCCCAAGTATGAAATACAATATTTCGTTGATTTGGTATTTGTTTGATGGCCATGGAGGCACAGATTTCACAGTCTCCCCTACTTCAGGAAATTTCGTCCCGGAATTTATTTAGAGGAAACTTGTGAGAGCTTGAAACATGAAGTCGAAAAGATAAAACAAGACTGGTTAGAGTTCTGAACTTCTAGTAACTTTAAATAACATCATGTTTGCAATGTTAGAGGGACACCTATATACAAGTATATGAAGCGCCATTGGTGCGTCCACCGTACCTCCATTACATTGTTCACGTTTCGTTATTGTTGTCACTATCGGTTCTTACACATGATAATTCTTACTGGGGTTCCTGTGCACTGAATTTCATAATTATGTACGCGTCCATAATTACGTAATTCCTTGCATAGTCCACACAGTGCATTTGATAATGTGTAGGGGAAAACCAAATGAACGAACCTGTGATGAGTGTAACTGGACCACCATAGGGTCCTTTCAGCTATATCATCACATGCCATTCTTAACCAGATTCTGAATCAATCTTTTTACTAGACCACCCAAAGGGTCTCCTTCGAATTATGGAATGGTACTTATAATCCAAGGGTCTTAACTATTACGTAGAAGCCCATCAAGGATTTAGGGTAGTACCTTTTGAATATCCTACTATGAATCTCTCATATGAAGATATGGAAGATTCTACGAGGATTTGGCTAACGAAAATCGTATCACACAATAAAAGAGAACATATAAACACATAATCGCATAATCTTTTAACTTGACCTTTAATTAGTTATCTTTGGACACGGGTATTTAAAGCATACCAGGAATCCAATCCGTGGATTTCATTTAGCACTTTAAATATTTTCAAGAATCTAACTGTGAAGATAGGAAGATCTTAATAGGAATTCGGTTTGTCCTTATTTAATTGCAATGTACGTATTAAGGTGTACAAGGAATCCAATCTGGGCTCCGATTTGGGCGATAATCATCCTCAAGGATCTAATTGTGGAGATAAGAAGATCCTATATGGATTTTGGAATTTGAAGAGCGGGAGACGCTTCGAAACCTTGCACTAGACGTGCTTAAGTCGATACACAAGGTAGAATGCTCATGAAGTTGAGGTGCTAGATATGCCAAGGCGACATATGAAGTAGAGTTTGAAGGTTGGGTAATATGAGCAGAATGCTTTTCGAAAATTATGCATGGGGTTCTTTTCAAAAATATGTTTAATGTTGTTGAAATCTTACATAATACTTTTGAAATCAAAAAGTAGGCGTATTAGGTAAGTATATTTATAAAATGTTTTAAAATCATGCGAGGTTAATTTTGAAATTATGCATAAGGATTTTGAAAATATGGATAAAGCCTTTGAAATTATGCATTTGATACATTAAGTAAATATACTGTGTTAAAAATCGTTTTCAAACTATATGAAATATTTTGAAATTATGAGGGTCGTTTTGGAAAACCTATACTATGTATGTTGTTGTGAAAAAAAATCAGAATGAAATGATATGAGATTGAAGAAAGGTATCCGTAGTTATCTAACCAAGGAATTAAAGTGATTAATCAAATTGCCACTTCGTTTCTTAGAATGAAACGAGCACTTAGAATTTTTGAGGAAATCATGAGCGATCATATGAACGAGAGAGCTACAAATACGGTTCTTTGGTGTAGGTATCGTAGGGGTATGCCATACACACATGCAACTATATTTGTACCTCAGAATTGCAAATAAAGATTTATTTATAAACAAAATCGATTGTTTCCAAGTTCAAAGGAAAACACTAGAAACATAAACATAAGATTCAGATTATTCAAAGCAGCAGCTTCTTCTAATCGGCTAAATGCTCATCCGTGGGTCGGATTTGCATTGAAAATCTTTGGGTATTTATCCCTGACATAACCCGTCTCGCCATAGGTGTAGCAAGTACCTGGAGGAAAACGAGCTTGTGCTGGATTTGCTTGAAATTGAACGGGGTTCTGAAAAGCTTGGTTTAGCACTGTGACTCAACGACAGTCTCGTGCCAAATGACCAATGAGTCCATAGTTGAAACATCTTCGGCATTTGACACTGGCATGGTGGTGGAGATTACATTGATTGCACAAAGGAGCAGTTCCTAAGTACGGCTTCTTGGCTGGTGGTGTTGCCACTTGGCTAGGTCCCGTTTGTTTTAGTGCAATAGCTGCGGGATCCTTTGAAGCTTTACGCTTCTTTGACTTTTTCGAAGGCTCGGCTTCTGCTTCTTTCGATGCTTCTTGGGTGGCTTCATTATTGAGATGAGACATGGCGACACCTAAATCCACAGTCTTCAAGATTACTTCGCCTATTCGCTGGGCAAATTTGGCAGTTTGCTCGGACATTTGAGTGTCGTTGCGATGAAGAGACATTCTAGAGGAAAATGAAGGACATAGGAGAAAACAAGTGGAGTGTTATCGGATAATTAAAATAGAACGACAACGCATAGAAATTGCGATCATTTGTTTGTTACCTAAGGCAAACAAATGAGACGGTGATTAATCAAAGTAAACGGGTCATATTAATGTATCACTGAAGACATGCTCGCCTATAAGTGAACACTCACCCCAAGAGTTCCCAGGTAAGAGTGACTGGTCCGATACTGCGGATTTGTACGAACACTCTAGCCTTAGACAGAAAACTCAGGGTACAGGCATTCACCCTTCAAGTTTGCACGTGTTCACATTATAAGACCCAAACTTTGACGAGATTTTGAAAACTTAAAGGGTTCAAAACCTTACAATCAATTATCCTAGAACAGATGATTGGTTTTCAAAGCAGATTCGAAATTCATGTTCTTGTTGTGGTTGTCACCTAAGGATAGGTGAAGGTATTGTTTTAAAACTAAACACAAGATAACTTGTGTTAGGGTCCTTGGAAGGTTATAGACAAGGTCAAAGCATTACTAATAACCTAATTCCCTATAGCCATGAGCTCTGATACCAACTTTTCTGTCACACCCCGACCACGTAAAGCAACAAATCGCGGCAGAATCGTCGGGGAGTGTTGTAACTGAATCATTGTTTCAAAACACAAGGAAATTTGAAGTTTCGTTTTATTAAACATTAAATATTTACATCATCTGGAAATCTAAATAAACAAGTTAAACATAGTCTATCATTGTTATTAAGTCACTAAGGCCTCGTCCAATCCTATGTGAGCATGCATCCTAGCCATCAACATCATTCAACAACACCTGAAACATATGTGAAAACAAAGTCAACAAAGAAATGCTGGCGAGTACATAGGTTTTTTAGAGTGTCGGACTCATGGCTAGTTTACATGTTGCAATACTTAATTTAAAAACCTTGTTTTGAAAAGTATAGTATTGCGACATAATTAACCAACTCAAATCAAGTTGGTTATAATTTATAAAATCTCGTAGCCATGATTCTTAACCCAAAACATTTATTTAATAAAATTCATTAATAAAACTCATTAATAATTCTCGTTAATAAAACTTGTTAATAAATCTCGTTAATAAAACTCGTTAATAAATCTCGTTAATAAAACTAGTATGGTTTATATCATTTCGAAAACCTCGTTTGTGTGACATCGTTTCAAAATCGTTTACCCAAGTGAACTAAATAACGCCACGGTATGTAATACGATGAAAACATATATATATATATATATAGGAAGTACCAGCGACGTATCCACCATGCTTTCATCACATTACACCTGTCCCGTTATCTAAAACTAACCAAAAACCATTCGTTTACCCAAATCGTTTAATTCGTTAAAAATCGCTTTAGTCGTTTAAATCATTCTCATTTTAAATCGTGAAAACTACTTTTGATTGTCTCGCTAATAACATCCAAACCTTCGCAACTCGCCTATCGCTTCTCGCATTAATAAACCACCAAAGGGTAAATTAACAATCACAGATTCAGTCGT
This sequence comes from Helianthus tuberosus, assembly GCA_030545235.1. Classification (NCBI taxonomy): domain Eukaryota; kingdom Viridiplantae; phylum Streptophyta; class Magnoliopsida; order Asterales; family Asteraceae; genus Helianthus; species Helianthus tuberosus. Next base: position 38,972,298 of record CM060436.1, read on the forward strand.
TACCCACCTAACCCACACATAACCATGGGTGTATTCTGATAACGGGATTTGTCAGATCCTATGGTACCATAACCTAATACTGGTCGGTTCGGCCAAAACTAATGGATATTATTCGTTATGTAAATACAACCAACAAATTTGTTTACTATATCAAAATCGTTATAAATTTTGTATAAACCATATCATTTATTTTTGAAACCATCGTTAAAACCTCGAAAACATTTAGCACATATGAATCACCCCAAAACAATTTGAAAACAGTAAAATAGGGGAACTATGTACTCACCTGAGAATGCTTAGAAGTCTTGAACAACAACCAAGCAAAGCTAGAGGGAGCACGGAATCGATCGGCAACCTAATAACTATATAAATAAACCGGACCTAAGTCGGAAGATCAGATAGGATGAGGTTTTGTAAACCAAATGAGTATTGTAACTCATATGACATGGTTTAACAAAGCCTACATTCTAAATCGAAACCTAACCTAAGTGCTTTTGACCCATTGCAACCCGTTAAGGTAGCTTACGCTACTTTAACGTGTCGTTCACGCAAAGCGCGTTCGAGACGTCTAACTAGTCCTATGACAAATATTATATGCCTTAACATGTCTAATAATGTTACCTAATCAATTTAGATGTAAAAATTTAGGTTACATATGCTTAAAATGAATTTATGCGTAAAAAGGGCATTTTGGTAATTTTCCTAAGGCATATAAACTACCTATCATACAACTATCTAAACGACGTGACCATAAGGTATTACCTCGAAAGGTTATTCCCTATACAACTATGGTCACCTAGTGTGTTTGGTCGGATCCTAATGATCGACCAAACGGGTCGGGTTCGAAAGTATAAGCGATTGTTTAGATCGCTTACCTTACGACCCTACATAAGCACTAAACCTAAAGTGACGAGCTAAACATGTTAAAACATGTTTAACGAGGTTTGAAAACAAGTTTGGTATCAAAACAAATGGTTTTGATACCTATAAGTAGTTTGGTTACAAAATACACAAGAATACGCATTTTGGCCGAAACTACGACTCGTCACTATGCCTAGATAACGTGGTAATCTGTAGGTATAGTCCCAAGAGACTAAAACCATCGTGATTACGCTCACGTTATGAAGTTCAAACGAACTTCGTATTGACCATAAACTGGTCAATGCAGTCACGCTAAAAACGTGTAAAAGAACGAAAGAGGACTTACAAAAGGTCCAAGAATCGAAGTTTGATCTGAATTTTCTCAGGTATGAAGTGTTTCCACTCCAACTTATAGAAAAAGCTGATTAAGGTGTGAGTTCAAGTGAAGTGGGGGTGGGCTATTTATAGGAAATGGACCACCGTTAGGATCGTTCATCGAATAACGTGCTTCGATCACAACCGTACACCTCATGCCCACTGATTTACAAACCCTTGGGAGCCCATAGTTTCGAAAATACCATTTGCAAGAGTGCACAACAGCTGAAACAGGCTGGATCAGGCTGTTAGACATTTTCTGCTGATCTGGGCCCTGCTTACGGACCGTAAGCAAGTCCCCATACGGTCCGTAAGGACCTTGCAGACCAGCAAGTTTCAAAAATGGCAGATTTGGTCCCTGAAGCCCCAAACTTAGTTTTCGATGCATTTTTGACACGTTTAAGCCCCGTTAAGCCCATTTCAAAGCTCTAAAATGAAGTTAAAGGATAGGGAGCTTAAAATATGCTCAAAAATATCTCGTATGTCGGCTCGTTTGGCCGTACGGTTGCGTTGTTCGGTTAATTAAGACGGAAGTCGTAACGGACGCAAAAACGATCCAAATTAAGCGACGAATGGGATTTTATCATGCCAATCACTAAAATAAAATATTTTAATGATTACATAAATTTTTGGATGTCCAGATATATTCAGAACGTAAGATATTCGCGAAAATGCAAACTTATGCACTTTTTGACGCTTTTAGTCCCTATTGATCAATAAAGTTTATTTTAGCATACCGAACCCCTCAAAGCCTATTTCTAAGCTATGTAAAGGATATTTAGGGTATGTTTAAATTATGATCATGTTCCAGAATGTTCGTTACTATACAAATCGGTATAGTTTCACAGTTTGACACAATTAGTCCCTGTGATCGAACAAACTTGATTTTGACACACCAAACCATCCAAAACTTATTTCTAAGTTATGTGGAGGTTATTTAAGGTATGTTAAGCCTATGTCACTATTCTGAAGTGTTTGTCGCGTTAAACTGATTACGTTTACGCACCAGTTTGCGTATAACCTTCCAGAAAGTGATTTAATGCTTGAAATCGAACGAGAATTGATATGTGCAAATGATACACATATTTATACAAATCCCAAGTATGAAATACAATATTTCATTGATTTGGTATTTGTTTGATGGCCGTGGAGGCACAGATGTCACACAAATAATGACTAATATATTCCTTATGTGTAACCTTGTTGAGATTATGTTTGGAGTTTGGATATGCTAACTTTTAAATTGAATGTTAGTTCATGGAAACATTTGTTTCCTTGCATTCTCTTTAACACATGAGTTTCAAACCTAATGTTAGCTACGGGCCTTTTGCCGTTATCTAAAACCGTCAAAAGATATATTAGCAACTAGGCTTTTTGTGTCATTTAAAAGAGTCACAAGTTAAGCATTTTGACAATCGTTAAATGGTTTTGGTGGCTGATCCCCTTTTTAGTAGTGCTTGTGATCCATGCATGAGTTTTAAAAGAATATTGCATGTAGACTTTAGAGTAATGCAACATATAATTAGTCAATGAGCATTTGAACAACTTAACCTTTAGGGCATCCATATTAGATGTAATCTAAGACAAACTACAACATACAGGATCAAGATCAGAATTGTAGTCTTTTCTCGTGTTGATAAGACCCATGATTTCTAGAACAAATAACCACGTAAAATGGCTTGTGTAAGTTCTTAAAAGAGCCCTCAACCACTTTCCTACACCCACTAAATCTAGTCTTAAATCTACACGAATGTCTTCTATGGGACTGAACGATATACCGCTTCGGGAATGAACACCTTTACTACATTTTTTGATACCCCTAGACTACAAGTCGTTTGGCTTCCGTAATTGCATATGAAAATTTCATCTCGTAAATAGAAACCTAGAGAGGTTTTTAAATGAATGACAATTTTCAAGATTTTTTTGCAGTTTGTAATGTATTTCTCCTTAAATTCTTACAATGGTTGAAAATCAATATAATCAATGCTTAAAATAAAAAGAGAATTACATATAAAAACAAGGATATATAGTGTTTTGGGTGAGTGTTAACTAATTAAGCATACATTCAATCGTTGAAATTAACCAAAAGTTTATCTTTATTGTAGGTTAACATGTTAATACTTAAGGTAGTCATCAAATTTTACAAGCATCTCACTAGTAAGGAGTAATCGCCTCTTCAACATCGTAGTGAATATCATTTTAACATCTCACTAATTAAGTTGGTTGTGATCATCAATTTTCAACATCTCACTAAGTTGGTAGTGATTATCATATTAACATTTCACCATGAGTAGTGATCACCATTATAATCATCTCACTAAGTTATCATAGTGATCTTCATTACATCTTTTTCTTAATCTTGATAAATATGAGTGATTACATCTTTCAAATCTACACAGGTGTTGCATAAGCATATCACAATGAAACTCACTACACTACTAGAAAAATGGGTTTTTATCATTCCGATCGCAAAACAGTCACAATTGCCTTGTTGCGACTGATTTGCGACCACAGCTACTTTTTTGCAACTAACAAGCCTATGAGTGATTTGCTATCACTTGCCTTGTAACCGTTTTGCAATGACTTGCCTTTGTTTTACGACTGCTTACCTTGCAACAGTTTTGTGACCTCTTGCCTATTACATACTTGCGACCGTTTTTGTGATCGCAAAATGTTCTATGTTATTTATTTTTTTAGCTTGTTTAGCCATTGTCTATTTTCTCCTACTTTTAATGTCATATTTTTAAAAGTTAAGCATTTCTCAAATTTTCCAAATTACATAAAACTTTCCACTTATAACATCAAATATATTCGAGTTATCATAAAAATACATATTCAAAATAAAGTGTTTATAACCTAACATGATGATTAGACGTTTTAAAACCTAACTTTTAGCATCATTTCAATGTTTGTCATCCTTCCGTTCATAGCCTCTTTCTCCGCCTGTAAGGACCTGCAAAATTGTCCAAAAAGGACCCGTAAGTGAAAACCCAGACCCCTGAAACCGTAATGTGCATGAAAAACCAAGAAAACAAGATTTCTAGACTTCACGCGGGCCACGTAAAAGATAAGCATAGGCTTACGCGGGCCGCGTCAACTTAAAGTTGACCAGATAAGCGTTCCGGGCCACGTGTCGCACAGGTGGCGCACCTAGGTGTGACACGCTAGCCCTAGTTGTAGACTAGGTGGCGCTCGCAGGCCGCGTAAGACCTTGTTAAGGTTTACGCGGGTCGCGTAAAACCTAAAAACTTGCTATAAGTAGCCTGTGCATGGGACTTTCTTCTGTGCTCGAAATCTCACTCTCAAAACGTCCCAATTCTGTTAAAAACGAGTTTTACGGTGTCGCGACGCTGCTACGATACAGGGTACTAACTCGATCACTGCTACGATGCAATATCCGATCGATTGAAACCGATCCGATGGATGTTTAAGTGTTGCCCGTATTTGGGCTATGCCTTTGTCATTCGTCGTGAGGGTTTTGATTTCGTGAGCGTATCGTAAATGTTGTATTAAGTTACTGACCTAGTTTCGTGTGCATTGTTGTTTAAACTAGGTTACAAGGCTAAATTAGTAGGCTAGACTCTGCCCGTCTAAACTTGCAATGTGAGTCATTCTCTTTTCATCAACTGTTTTACTAAATCTCAAAATTATTTTCAAAATTTATAATTACAGGGATTAAGTCATGGTTATCTTGAATCATTGGCAAGTGGGGTATTGTGCACATTACTAATTTCTCACGGTTAGGTTAACAATCCTAACAGTGATAATCATCACTACTTGGGTGAAAGGACCCAATAGTGGTATGACCATCGTCACCAGCGTGTGACACGACGCCAGAAAAAAATAAGATAGTAGCCATTGTAATCGCTCTTATGCTGTAATTTATAACTATGTGTCGTTTTATTAAACTTGAGTGACTCGTTAGTATTTCCCCGCTGATAAAATATTTTTCAAAACATGTTTCAGTTGACCTACTGTGAATCAAGGAAAACGTGCTACGGAGCACTAACAAGCTTGAAGTGGTGGCTCAGTAAAATAAATAAACATGTTTTGTAAAACAGGGAATTTCCTCGTGAAATTCCTCTATTGTAAATTATGGGGTTTGTCCCAATTCATGAAATAAAATAATTGGGCATTTTCAAGTTTTAAAAGATTCTGTTAAACTTCCGCTGTTAACTCAAATAATAAATACCACGGGTTTCTGCCCACGGCTCCTGGACCGGGTCACACCGGGACGGGGGCCGTGACAGAAAAAAGTGGTATCAGAGCCACTGATTTAAGCCAATTAAGTATTTATAAATACTTAATTTTTTGATTGCCATTCTGTGATTCTATTAAATTTAATTTACAAAATTTTAACTTAGAATTTTGTGTGTTTCTTCATATATGTTAACAGCATGAATGAACTATCAGAAGCACTTCAAATCTTTACTATCCATACCACAGATATGGATACCACCGGTACCTTCACTGGCTACCAGGCTGATACTAAAGAGCCAATGGTATTCCAAGCCCAACCTCAGGAGAAACCAAAACCGAAAAAGAGAAGAAGACTCGTAGGCTGGAGGCGTATGCGTAGGAAGAAACCAGCGGTACAAAAAGTTATAAAGACTGAGGATCCGAAGGATAAAGGAAAAGGAAAAGAAATCGAGGAAAGTTCCGGGCAAGCCCAGGAAATGCCATCATGGGAGGAGCTGGATCGTAAGCTGGCACTTAGTGACCTCATCGGACTTGCCGATGAAAACCTCTTCAATTACCCAGCGGAAGCCCAACTTCCAGTTAATCTGGAACCTGCTATCCCAGATCCTATTATCCACCCCTGACCTCTACCAGGAGAGCTAGAAGAATGGTGGACAACTGACTGGCAATTTCAGAATCTCTTGAATAACCCTAACACTTTTTTCCCCCAGTTTGACCCTGAGCCTGCACCAAACCCACCAATGAGCACCGAGAACTTAGCTGAACTCCGCCACTATGGCGAGGAGCTGGTGGACGCAGGGAATAGAATCTGGGAAGTGGGGGAGAGGATATCATGGAAATACGACGAGAGGGAGCGTCGTTTCTGAGACGCCAGTTGGTTGTGGTTGCTTGATGGTGTGGTTATGTGTTTAATACTAATAAAATAATAATAAATATTAATAAATTATAATCATGTAAAATAACTTAAAAATAAAACCTTGTAACATAATTGGTGTGTACGGATGCCTACTAATATATATAAAAATATCGACGTCGCAAAGTCGACAATTTTGACTATACGTGTTGACGTGATTATGTGCGATTGCTTTATTATGTTTGATTGATATTTGTTTATGCCAATAACTTATATATATATATTGTTCACTAGGTTTTTACCCGGGATTGCTTCCCGGGCTTGGGAAACTCAGTTATATTAATTACTAATACAACCACATTACATCAACCATCTCATTCGATTCAACAACAATGTCTTCAAATCACCGGATTAGATCATGAACTCATATTAGAGGACAAACAAAAGCACAACAGGACCATATGAATAATATCATTTCCACTTTTACTTCAATGCACTTACATGATAGGGTGATTTGGGATTTTGTAAAAATCTTTGTTTTTGTACTTCTTTATAAAATAAGATGTTGATCAAATTTCAAACAGATGTTGACCAGAAGTCAATCAGATGTTGACAAATAGTCAAACATATCTTGAGCTTAAACAGATGTTTGGTTTAAGGCCAAACATCTGTTTATGGCCAAACATCTGTTTAAGGTCAAACATCTGTTTAAGTCCAAATATCTGATATAGAAGGCGAAACATCTGTTTAAGGCAAAACATCTGTTTAAGGTCAAACATCTGTTTAAGGTCAAACAACTGTTTAAGTCCAAACAACTGATATAAAAGGCCAAACATCTGTTTAAGCCTTAACAGATGTTTAACTTACTAAGATCTACTATCTTCTCACACTGTTTTCCTCTTAAAAAGACTGTTCAACCTAACATGGGTTTCCATTAACTATTGACCAAAAGGCAAACAAATGTTCAAACCACTGTTTGCTATTGAACTTTTTTACAAAATTAGATAGAATTAAAGAAAATGAAACAATGACTTAAAGAACTATAATTTAACACATAATCTAATTGGGCAAATATAAAACATAAAGTGCTAATAACAGTATTTTATCATCTTAGCCATGCATAGCAACAAATCACCAAGTTAATAATTTAAAAAAAAAAAAAATACAACATCACCATCACAAAATTCATAGTTATAGTATCTGATATCAGAACAGACTTAAATGTGTTTGTTAAACTGATGTAACTTGATTTAATACAATCTTCTGTTGCGAAGACACGTATGTGAAGTGCAACACATCACCAAACCTCAAGTTATTGTCAGTCATAAACTTTCGCCAACCGTCCAACGCATAACGTTGGTTCAATTCATTTAACTCCGACTTAACATCATAAACCTCCACAACTCCAACCATGTTTTGAACTTTCAAAGGATGAAGATCAAGAGAAAGACCTGCTCGTCTGGCAACTTCAGCAGGAAGACGCTACATGTATTATGTGGAAAAAAATAATAGTCAGACAAATAAACAAAAATCATTAGTTTGTTATAAAAAATGGTATACCAGCCTATAGTCTCCTTTGCGATCAAAATGAAAGAATTCAGGGTCGAGAGGATGTCCAGAATGTTTTTTTGCAGTCTTTGTAATCTTATTTCTACGGTTAAGCTTTTTCTGAACGTTGGCGGCTCTCTTCCCTTGATGAAAAAGTAAACATATATATGTGAATTAAAGGAATGTTGAATATATGCACACAAAAAAAAAACAGTTTATATAACATATACTAATTAACTGGCAAGTATAGATACCTTAACTTTATGAACAGAGGAAGAACATCCAATATGATCACTTGTGTCGACAGGTAAGGCAGCATTTCCCTTAGTCCTATTCTTGACCATCTCCTTTCTCTCAGAAGTAACTTTACTTTTCTTCTTAACCTGTTGTCATAGAGTAACTTTAATAACAATAGTAATATAACAATCTTTAAGATGGTAAACTTACATCTTGGGTTTTGTTCAATCATGAAGACATGCATCTCTTCGACGTGCATTCGGCATTGATTGGTAAGTTCTTGTAAATAATACATTATTGGATAAATATAACATCAGTAAACAGCATTACTAATAGTTGTAAAAACATTAAATTCTTATATGTGTTAAATTAAAAATAAATAATTTTAAAAATTTAGCAAGTACCTGAGTAACGGTTGTACCTTCACCTACAGACACAACTTCTTCATCCACATAGATGTCCTGGTCAACATTAATGAAATAACTAATATAATGCTAAAAAATTAAAACTTTTATTGCTAATGCTAAATACTTACGTACCTTGAATGCATTATCAACATAATCAGCCTTCGATATCTCAAGTACACTATCATCATCAGATTCAGGTTTCTTCAAAAAGCAAATCTCAGTCTCATCTCATCTCTATAAACTACTACCTCAAAAACAACATCATCAATTCTGCTAAACACAAGCAAATCATCCTCCAGTATCCCAACATCGTTGCATATTTCCGGCCATCCTCTAGAAAATACAAAGTTGGTATCAACCTTAGACGTCTCAACATTCCAGTAGGAACCCTTATAACAGATTTGAAATTTGCCACTTGGTGGGTTGTTTACGTAAAATTGTTTAATGAAGCAGTCTTCAATTACCTGCATAAAATAAAAAATAATGAATACTATACGTGAAGTATGTATCTTATGAGAATAAGTGTTAACACGTTAAAGATGCAAAAGAATTGAAGTTAAGATCAATACTCATACCGTAAAACCAAATCTTGCATAACGATTAAAGGTGAAATAAGATTCCCCACACATGCCATTAACATAACATGAAAGTTCAAGTCCAAAATCACCTAACGGTTTGAAAACCAACAAAGTATCCCTCGGCAAATTGAGATCTTTAACAACATTGTCCCAACCGTCAGTTATTATCGGCGTTGAATTTTCTGTTCTGACCCTCACAATCCATTTTTTACCAGACTCATGATATATTCGCAACCTATTTTTTTGCCAACAATCTCCCCACTTTTGATTAGCAAAGAATATAGGTACATCCTGTATATAATTTTTAAAAAGTGTAAGAAAATATAAACCATAAGAACTGTTAAATATATATCTCAATAAAAGTAAATTATGTATGTAAAAACATGTCATACCAATTTCAAAGATTCTGGGTTATCAAGAAACTTAACAAATGTAGTATACATCATAAAACCTAAATCAGTAAAGATGTTAAAAGATTGTAATTAAAAAGTTGGCTTCGAAAATGAACATTAACTTTTTGTATTAACAGAGTATGTAGTGAAATTAATCATAGAAACAGAGTATGAGTTAAAAATTTTCTGCAAATAATAATTATTTTAACATGTTCTCAACAAATGATTCAAACACATAAGTAAACCCTTCTTGAATGTATAGCAATAAACATTTAAAATCGTATTAGTAGCAAGATAGGATTTAAATTAAGATCGATTAAACAATATAAAGTTCATTACAATAGGAATGTACATACCAGTTGCTGAAGGAATATTAATAAAACCTCAGGTGATTGAAGTGTAGAAGACGGAGGATAAGAAAATTGAAACCCTAGAAAATGACTGGGATGAAGAGATTTTTGAAAGAAGAGATGATAGATGTTTGATGTGTAATGATGATGAAGAAATAATGACGGTTGTGTTTTTCTCTTCCCATATTTTCAACTGATGAAAAATATTTACACATACACCCCTTATTGAATTTGTTATTTACATTTACATTGAGATACAAGAGTAAAGTAGATGATTAGTTGAATTGATTTGGTATTCAAATTAACAAAGAAAAATAATTTTTCTTATAGCAAAACCATTAACATATCATATACTTTCAATGCTTTAAATCATGTATTAATCATAATTAGGTTATAACATAAGTAAGTTTCATGACCTCGAGAAGCAATGCCGGGTGAAAATCTAGTTTTATCTATTATAAGTACCTTTTAACATAAGTAGTAACAGACTTTGGTCAAACAATGTTTTAACATTGCTGAAACAGTGTTTTATCTGTTATAAGTTGCTTTTAACAAAAGTAGTTTGATTTTGGTCAAACAGACTTTGGTCAAACAGCGTTTTAACATTGCTCAAACAGTGTTTTATCTATTATAATTAGCTTTTAACATAAGTAGCTTGACTTTGGTCAAACAGCGTTTTAACATTGCTCACAATGATTACAAGCTAGTAAAAACTTCATTGTAAACAACATTAGAAGTCTTATTTGTTGGTTTTCCATCAGCGTCGAATATTAGTATTTTAACGCCTTCTCTGGTCGTGACCCTTGATAATGCAACATACAACTGACCATGAGTGAAGACAGGATCTTTCAAATAAAGACCAACCTTTGATAACGATTGTCCTTGACTCTTGTTAATTGTCATAGCAAAACAAACTGATAACGGAAATTGTCTTCGTTGAAATTGAAAAGGTATTTTTTTGTCAGACGTGATCATATTAATCCTTGGAATAAAAACTCTCGTGCCAATGTTCCCACCAGATATAACTTCAGCTTCTATAACTCGTTTACCAAGAAAAGTAATTTGAAGCCTTGTACCGTTACATAACCCTTTCTGTTGATCAATGTTTCAAAGAAGCATCACAGGAACACCAACTTTAAGAACTAATATGTGATTAGGCAAGCCAGAAATCTTAAGAGCATTCAAATTTTCTGTTGAGTATAAGCTTTCTTGAAAAGAATCAAGAATTTGTTCAGTTTGACATATACTATCAGAACTCAGATACTCTTTTGCATCACCAGGAAATAACGAAAGCAATCGATCATTAATTTCATGAACTACCTCATTTTTGGGTGCTAGAATTGCTCGCTCAGAAAAAAATCCTGGAATCCTAAATTGTTCAATAATTGAAGGATATACAAATTCAATTAAACTTTGTATCGGGTCACAAATATCGGTGATTAGTAAATCATCTGGTATCTCTATAATGGCGTCACCATCATTATCATCTCCAACGTTTCCTTCACCAATATCAATAAGCCATTTTGCAAATTCTCTGATTGACTTCATATTCGAACTTTTAGCTCCAATAGTTAGACGCATGTTTTTAGTTAGCCGTAAGAGTCTGCATTTTGCTCATATGTATGAAGAGCTTAAAGATGCACTAACAATTTCTTGTCTAGTACCATTAGGAATAACATGTAGTATTTGTCTAAAGTCACCACCAAATACAATAACTTTACCTCCAAAAGGAATATCCGAACGAATACTCCTACCTTCCGAAAATACGTCGGTCATCGTCCTATCTAAAGCTTCAAAGGCATGTTTGTGTACCATAGGTGCTTCGTCCCATATGATTAATTGGGTTTCCTTTAATAATCTCGCAATATCACTATTTGGCTTAATGTTGCACATTGAATCTTCTGTTAGATTAATGGGGATATGGAACCGAGAATGAGATGTCCTTCCACGGGAAAGTAATAATGAAGCAATACCACTTGAAGCCACATTTAAAACTATTCCATTTCTGCATCGAACAGCTGAAGCCAAAGTCTTCCATAAAAAGGTTTTTCCAGTTCCACCGTAACCATAGACAAAAAAGGCCTCCTTTACGCCCTACAACTGCTTCCATTATTTCGTCAAAAACCGCTCGTTGTTCATCTGTAAGAGATTGATGCAACCTATTAAACTCAGCTTGTACTTCATTTAGGTCATGTGACAGCTCTTCATTGATCAGACGATTAGAAGCATCACGTAAGGAATCGTCATCAGGGTACGGCATAGTGACAAACCTTCGTAATGATGAACCATTGGAAATTAAATAGTTTTCAATTTTCAACAAAGTAAGGTTCTTAATCTGATATTCAGGAAGCACTAAACCTAGCAAATCAAAAAATTAACATTATTAAATAAAAAATCAAAATGTAGTATGTGAAATAAAAAAAATAGATCAGAACCTGAAATATTTGTTTCTTTTTTACTGTTTGACAATTGTGAAATATCCTTTATACCCTTAATGATAAACACATATAATCCCTAATTCCCTAACACCGATCACACTTCTCAAAAATATCTGAAAATCTCTTCTCCCAACACCGATCATCATCTTCATCTTCATCTTCATCTTCGTCATCTTCATCTTCATTGAATCTCCTCACCAACCATTTGTTGTTATAACAATCCAAGGTAAAATCACATACCTAAAACATGATCGACACTATGGTTTACCCTCTGTTCTTGTTAGATGCTTGTGTAACCCTATGTAAGTTGATGTTTAATGATGTTTGATGATATCTCATTTTCACCACCGATGTTTTTACATTTCTTATCTGTATATGTTTTTGATATGCTAGAATGTAACAGGTTTTGTGTGAAAATATTGTTTGATTATTGTAGGTTTTTGGCTCGGGTATCAAAACAGAGGTTTGGGTTTTGGTTATTATAAAGGTTTGTTTGTGATGTTTTTGGTTTTCTCTGTTTATTAATACTGGGTTTTTGGTTTTTGGCGTTAATCTAAGATTGTTTTTGTGTTATAGTTTGTTTGAAATGTTTAAAATATACAATCGATTAAAACAGGGTCAGGTTTCTTAAGTATCTGCTGTTAATGTTGAAATCTGGGTTTCTTAAGTCTCTGCTGTTCATGTTGAAATCTGGGTATGGTTGTTGTTTTGTTTCTCATATAAAGTTGGTTAAAGACTATATGTTTTGGGTTCCTCGTATTGGTCATTTAAATGTGTTTTCTTCATATGAGATCAACTGTGTTTTGGGTTCCTCATATTGGGTTCATCATATATGTATACGTATATGCATTATGAAAGTACTGTATCAGCAGTGTTACTATGGATGTTTTTATTGTACAGAATGGTTGCGGATGTAAAGATACGCAAAACACCAACTACGAAAACATTGGCGAGAATACTTGACAACCTCCTAGAAGTTAGTGCGGTGCACATAAGGAAGTGATTGATCAGAACGATCAATTGTTAAAAGATAAGCTGATTGGTGCATATGAATGAATATAACCCCAGTGGCAGATATGTAATTAGCGAGCTTGGGAACTTCAAGGAAAATCGAAGAGCTACACTAAAGGGGGTTATCAGCTACATTCCGAAGTGCACCACTCACTCCTTGAGTTTTCATCACGAAGAAATTCGAAAACTCGTTGTATGTTACGGTCTTTTGTTATCGAGTCTGTAAGTTCCGTCAAGTCTACCAAGTTGGATATCCTTCTATCTTTCTTGGTATGACGTTTTGTGTCCGTATTGTATGTTTAACATAATGCAAGTGTGCATTTATGTTGGCTTTAATTATAATCATGAATTTAAAATGAATTTAAAATGAATAAAGCAAACTACTGTTAAGTGAAACTACTGTTAAGTGAAACAGCTGATGAAAAACTTATAAGCACTGCTAGTGATTAAAACACTAAGGGTACTTAACAACTGATAGTGAACTACTAATGGTTAACAACTGATGTTGTAGTAATCAGTGGATAGAGAATCAGTGATTAAGGATTAAGTGATGGTACTTAACAACTGATAGTGAACTACAAATGGTTAAATTTCTAGTTGTTCTTTAATAGAATAAAAATGGAACTTAGAAATCACTCGTACCTGAATAATGCCTGTCTGTTTGTTATTTCATTTTCAGTATCATGTATGTATAGCTGACAAAACTTAGCTTCATTTCCAGCTGGAGGTTTGAGACTCCCCATGCAATGATAGTTTTGGCCACTGATACGATATATAAATGGAGCATTGCCCTTGTTGATATTAGAATCAAGCTTTCCACCCATAGATGTAAAAGAGAACATAGAGTTGTATCGTCTTATATTCTTCATGAAGAACTTGCTTTTTGCATTTGAGGAAGAAAACAAATTTTGATAAGACGGATGTGCATCCTTTAAGGACGGTAGCTGAACTTTACCATACCCACAACATATACTATAACATAACTTATTTAAAGTTAAACGACCTTTTCCACCTTCTGATGTCCATAAGTTTGCTCTACAAAGCTGACATGTAAGCACTTGGTCACCATGGTCCAAATAATCTGTTCACAAATGATTGGGAGTTATATTACAGGTGGAACACAACAACTGTCCTAAAACAATAAAATAGATTAAAACCTTTAGATATCCCTTTATAAGGATCTTCATCAGTGCACAAGAACACATTTTCTTGATCTGAATCCAAAGAGAGCATAGGTACAGGAGTATTATCACGCTTCTTGCGCTCGAGGTTACGTTTACCAGAAGACAGACGTGTAAGCGTAGAGTTACTACTCAATATCGGCTGATTGTTACTGCTAATAATGCTAGAAGTAATGGAATATCGACGGTTGCTATCTAGAGGTGTACCTATCTTAATGCCGTTATATGAACATCCTATATTAAAACATTCATGTTAGTACCGGTATGCGGTTTAGGAATGTATTTATCAAAATAAATAATAAAGAAACAAAATACAAACCTGGTGTAGTTGAAATTAAAGAACCAGTAGCATTTCTAACTGCTCGACACGCAATGGAGTACATATGTTGATCCGTAGTATCAAAACATTCGACCAAATTTGCATTGTCAGAAAAGATGTTACGAACATTCGTTGATGATGACGATGCATTCTTTAATTTCTTATTATCAAGTATTAATTTTCGAAGCTTACGCCTTTCATTCGGTGAAGTAACTAAATAACAGAGAAAGTATAATATGTACGAAACACAAGAATCAGTCCACTTAGAAACATAAAACGGAAAAAAGTATACTTATAATCAAATTCAAGAGCATAGGTACAGGAGTATTATTAAAATAAATAATAAAGAAACAAAATACAAACCTGGTGTAGTTGCCATTTCTGACTGCTCGACACGCAATGGAGTACATATGTTGATCCGTAGTATCAGAACATTCGACCAAATTTGCATTGTCAGAAAAGATGTTACGAACATTCGTTGATGATGACGATGCATTCTTTAATTTCTTATTATCAAGTATTAATTTTCGAAGCTTACGCCTTTCATTCGGTGAAGTAACTAAATAACAGAGAAAGTATAATATGTACGAAACACAAGAATCAGTCCACTTAGAAACATAAAACGGGGAAAAGTATACTTATAATCAAATTCAAGAGCTATTACCATTTGTGATATCTGAAAGAGGAGATCTGTTAGAGATATCTGAAACAGGAGTTCTCATAAGAGGACCTACAAAAAAACCAAGTAGAATTATGATTTTAATCTGAAAGCTGATTTTGATTTGGGAAATGATGAGTTAAGAAGTTATAATTTCACTTACTATGTAAATTTCATTGAGATGAATTAGCAGCTGTAGAAGATGAACGTGAATTCTTTGACATTGCATACATGAAAGAAGGAGATGATTTCAAAAGAAGAAAGAGTAAAAGATCAGGAACATTAAAAAAAAGAAGAAAACAGTGGTTTTTAAATTTTGAATTACAATATGTCATACCTAGGGATTAACATAACCTCAATAAATTATAATATTCCATTTTATCATTTTGTAATTAAAAATCATTTCATGAAAAACAAAATAGAATTGTTTCAAATTATTAAATAAATTATTCCAAGCAATCTATTACATTGATAAAAAACTTAACAACAAATTTTTGTAATCTTTGTGGAATGTAAATCGGATATTCATCGGTTAGGTTTATGGTTTATTTGTATATGATTTTTAAAATAAAATATTATTATCTTTATTTAATAAATAACTAAGTTAAACTGTATTTTTTTCAGTTATCCAAATAAAACAAACAAAACAAATATAATAAAACGTGGATCGATAAACCGAACAAAAAACCAAATAAAATGGGTTTGAATTTACGCTTCATACTTGGTTACGATTTTTCTGAACAACATACTTTGAATGACTTAGAGAAAATTTGAAGTATATAATAAAGCTATTGAATGAGATTACTTAAATAAGTTAATGGGAGAAACATGCACAAATTAAATATTTTTTATAAACTGTACATATGACGGATACTTATTAAATCTTAGCCATCAGGGATAACGGTAAAAACCAATAAAGAACAACCACATCCACTGATAATCCTATATAAATTATGAGATAAGATAATAAGATTAAAATTGCTTAAAGATTACAAATGTTTGTAGATAAAAAAGTTGTTATTTGGGTTTGTACAATATATATTATAAATTGTTGCTCCTATTCATACACATAAATTTTAAACTTGAATATTGACTATTGAACATCTCAATATTTATTTAACAATATACATTATAATATGCAAATAAAGGTCATAGTCATTATAATATTAGAACATAACAGTATAATAAGCAGATAAGTTTTCAGGAATTCAAAACCACACAATTAGTCCAAAACATAACCCACCAAACACCCAAAAGCAACAAAACGAAAACCATAAGTTCAACATGGCAACATCATATGAAATCAACACGTAAATGTATTTGAAAATACTGAAAAAACTATTTCTCAATCTTTGGAATCAAAAGCGTCGAAACACCAGCATCTTCATCCTGACACAGTTCATCACTGATGCGGCGCTTTGTCGAGGAGCAACCTAATGCATCATCCACATCGAACACTTCACGAATATTACGTTTTGTTTCATCTGAAGAGGGATTCTTAGTGCCTACAAGTGCTTGGGATGCAGGGGTAAAATTGTCACCACAATATGACATCTCATCCTGATATAAAACGACAATAAGTACTAACGTTTCAAAAAATTTAGTACAAATAACCAAATTCTCATATTACCTTCATAAGGTTAACAGGAGTAGACAAACTGCAGGAATCTGGAACATCCAACGATTCGGACTACTCATGCTTTAAGTACAAAATACACAATAACATAAAATACACACAATGGTATAAATCTATTTCAATACGATATGACTATGAAATTAAAAGAATGACATAATAAAGATTTAAACCTGGTTAAGACTGAATTTGGCGGAAAGCGCGGCAAGGATCTCATCATTGTTAGTGGCCATTGAAATACCATAGTTTTCAACCCGATGCTCAATGATATAGTCTTTAACACTTATGATGAACGCATACCTCTTTCCAATCAATGTGTCAAAGATCTCAGGATATGGGTTCGGTATCTCTCCAGAATTAACAACCTATGATTTTATCAAAATTAATATAAATTACAATGAGCAGAATGATTCCATAATTGAGAACATAGAATTTTATAAAAATTAATTTTAAATTATATTAACTACATGGCCAAATAACTGAATGCATGTATTTGTTACCTGATCTTGGATTGAAAGTAACTCTTTGGCAGTTTTCTTAAGAATCTTGTAAGCTTCGAAATCAAACAGTGTCAAAGACACAGTACCGGAAGAGTCTTGCACCCTAATAGGTATCTTGAACCTATCAAAGTTAAAAACAAATGAAAACATTAGTATTACTAATAACAAAAGGGTGGTTCATATTAGTATTTAGTATAAGGAATTAAAACTGTAATCTCAAACCGCAGAATAGAATAGATGACGACTCCTTCACATTTATCATTTGTACACACCAACGATTTTGCATGATCAACATCAAATGAACCATCAGCATTTTCTTTCGTTACAAATCTTTCCTCCACACCTGACTTACAGTGGTTACAACCATTGTAATACTAAAGTTTATCAGTGCATATAGCTGTGATTGTGCCAAGAACGAAAACCTTCTTTGTCTATCAATATCAAACAAAAATAATAACACTTAGAAAAGAGTATAAAAAAACTCAGCATGTAGAGTACTTATAAGAAAATACACACCGTTGATATCGTTCCAAGGAAACCAATAAGCATGAAATCAGGGTTATTAAGAAACTCATCTTCAACACTTGAGATAACATTTGAACCAACATGCTCATTTGATGAAGATGAAGCAGAAATTTTCTCTACATATCTAAACAGATTCATGTGATCAAATTAAAACGTAAAAAAGTAAATGTAAGTAAAAAATAATACTGTTCAATGTTTATATGCATATTACTAACTATACATCTTCCTAAAAGAGGATATCTCTTCAATGTCAGTGTCAATAAAAAGTATGCTCATCTCAAACCCATTTGCAACTCCACGCTTGCTTGAATTTAAATTTAAAAATAAGAACAAATGTAGATCAATATAAATAGTGTCAAATTTAAAATATATAAATAACTATAAAGATAAATTACTAAAAATAAAAAAAATTAAACTAATTAAGTTTAAATTGTACCTTTGTAAAGGTTGACCATACCAAAATGACAAAGGATAACAACATATTTCTCTCGTTTCTTATCATTCATGTAAGCAAACATGTCAATAGCAAAACCATCCCACAAAGTAACTGGACACTTTTGGCCTCTAAAATATTAACATAAAACATAATAACATCAAGCAACCTTGTAATGCTTTAAATGTCAAAATGCAACAACTTAATAAAAAGAACTCACTCAAGGTCTTCAAGTCTAAGATTAAGTCTCTTGCCCTTGCTCCCATCCTTCTTTGATGTATCTTCTAGATTGAAACATACATCCACATAACCAATCCAATCTATAAACAAAAATATATTGTTAAAAGAAAACAACATTAAGAAGAGATAACAAAAAAAAAAAACAATAAGACAAAACAATAGATATATATCATGTAGTGATTTACATACCAATAACTGTATTAACTTCAATTTTATTTTTAACAACATCCTTGAGGTTAACGAAATTAAATCGGTATTTCGGTCCAGACCAGTCAAGGCATTTCTCAACAGAAGTATAGAAATACAGTGATATTTTGTCATTTCTCTTGGTATACTTAGCAGAGGACTTATTAGTAGCAAGAGACGGTTTGGTGATAAGAAGACATTCATCCAACTGAATGAAGTCTTTGAATTTTCCTAGCATCTTATGCAAACAGCTGGCTTGTATCATAGTTCCCTAAGAATATGAAACATCCGATTAAATAAAAAACGTGTTATATAACATTTGGATATTCATATGTCCAAAAAAATTATAAGACAAATATATGCGGTACCATCTCATCCATGAAGATCATATCAAGACGATATATTTCATTTTTGTTATCATTCATCATCTTCTTCGAAATGCTAACAATCTTCACTCTAATAGAATAGTTGTTTGAGAATGTATTAAGATCGTTAAGCATGCTAACCTTTGCAACCTCCATTTGAAGACTGTATAAAAAAAGAATAAACAAAATATAACTATTGCTAAACGTAATATGATAATACAATAAGCATGGATGTTCTTAAAAAAAATATCAAGATTGGAATTCAAGCTTACCGATTCTCCAATAAAAATTTTAATTGAATGCAGTGGCAAATGTAATTTCAAAGGTAAGGAGTGTATATCCTTATATGCTGCTTTATTAAAGTAATTAAATATTAGAAATGATATGCAAAGTAGGAAAAAAAGAGATAGAACGTCAATTTTAAATTACCATTTTGTATATTTTGAATTTCAAAATTACTGATCTAATCAGTAATTACTGACTTGATTTCAAAGCAATTGTCATAATCACTTTTCTAAATTTTATTTTAAATTTAATTAAGAGATAATAACAGTCAATTTGAAATTCACATTTTGCTTAATTCAAATGTCCAAAGCTCAAGAAATTAGCATTAATTACTGATTTGATTTGCAAAAAATAGTCTTCAAGAATTTTTTTTATTTTTTAATTTAACTTTAAATTTTATCAAGAAAACAATGTTGGAGGAACTCTTATGTCATTGGAATGTAACGATTAGGTAAAATGATAATTTGATTGTAATTCTAGTTTCCATTTGATAATTTCAACCTATCACTAATTAACAACATGAATAAATCAAATGTGAGCAGTGACTGTTTTTTAGGGAAACCGCTGATGGTCAATATCAGTGGATGTCAAAAATAAAAAAGTGAGCAGTGGCTATTTTTTCCTATCAGTGGATACCCAAAAGTTTTTGAAACACTGATGTTTGGTCAGTCAGTGGTCAACACTCAACACAGAGTTTGAAGAAACAGAGGTTCTATTTCAGCAGTGGATAACTTTTAACAATCAAATGTTTGAACCACTTTCAAGAATACTATACCTAAACAATCAAGATGAGGAGCTTAATAATCATCCAAGTGTATTTTGATTTTTATTTATTAGTATAAAGATGAAACAATTGTTCAATTAATAGTACAGATCAAACCACTGAAGTGATGTGATAAATACTGTTACATATAAACAACTGTTGTGATAAACACTGTTACATATAAAGACTGATGCCATAAAAATGGTTACATATAAAACACTGAGGTGATGACATCTAACAACCTAACAGACTATAAAACACGGTTAACATAAACAAACATAGAATAACTAAACTTGATGCTGAACCACTGTTGTTGTTTGACACTGTTGTTGGACGTCATAAATTTCAGATTTAATTTCAAAGGTAAGTAGTGGATATTCTTATATGCTGCTTTATTAAAGCAATTAAATATTAGAAATGATATGCAAAGTAGAAAAAAAAAAGAGAGAGAACGACAATTTTAAATTACCATTTTGCATATTTTGAATTTCAAAATTACTGATATTATCAGTAACTATTGACTTGATTTGAAAGCAAATGCCATAATGACTTTTTTAAATTTTATTTTAACTTTAATTAAGATATAATAACTGTCAATTTGAAATTCAAATTTTGCTTAATTAAATGTCCAAAGCTCAAGAAATTAGCATTAATTACTGATTTGATTGGGAACAAATAGACATCAAGAATATTTTTTATTTTTTAATTTAACTTTAAATTTTATCATGAAAATAATGTTGGAGGAACTCTTATGTCATTGGAATGTAAAGATTAGGTAAAATGGTAATTTGATTGTAATTCTAGTTTTCATTTGATAATTTCAATATATCAATAATTAACAACATTAATAATAAAAATGTGAGCAGTGAGTATTTTTTAGGGAAACCGCTGATGGTCAATATCAGTGGATGTCAACAATGTAAAAGTGAGTAGTGGCTAGTTTTTCCTATCAGTGGATACCCACCAGTTTTCGATATTCTGAAGTTTGGTGAGACAGTGGTCAACATGGAGATTGAAGAAACAGAGGTTGTATTTCAGCAGTGGATAACTTTGAACAATCAAATGTTTGAACCAATTTCAAGAATACTATACCCAAACAATCAAGATGAGGAGATTAATAATCATCCAAGTGTATAGGAATTTTATTTATTAGTATAAAGATGAAACAACTGTTCAATTTATAGTACAGATCAAACCACTGAAGTGATGGGATAAATACT
Source organism: Helianthus tuberosus (assembly GCA_030545235.1). NCBI lineage: Eukaryota > Viridiplantae > Streptophyta > Magnoliopsida > Asterales > Asteraceae > Helianthus > Helianthus tuberosus. The sequence continues at coordinate 38,993,856 of CM060436.1, forward strand.
GTCACATGTAAACACTGTTGTGATAAACACTGTTATATATAAACACTGATGTCATAAAATTTGTTACATACAAAACACTGAGGTGATGACATCTAACAACCTAACAGACTATAAAACACTGATGTGAAAAACACTGTTACATATAAACACTGTTAACATAAACAAACATAGAATAACTAATGTTGATGCTGAACCACTTTTGTTGTTAGACAGTGTTTCACATTTAGTTGATCAGTGCTTGTCTTCAACAGGACTTTGGTCTTGATCAGTGGTTTCGTAATTGAACAGTGGATGATGTTCATCAGACTTTATGTACAACCATCGTTATATCCAACAGTTGTTAGGCAGATCAGGGTTTTGCCATATTAACTTGTTATAACCACTGTCATTGTAGGAAACTTAGCTGGGCAGTGCTTATTGTAGGAAAAACTTCAGTTTACCTACAACAACTAATGAATTTAGAATGAATAACGCAAACTACTGTTAAGTCAAACAGCTGATGGAAAACTTTTAAGCACTACTAGTAATTAAAACACTGATGGTGAGTAAGAAAACTACGTTTAATTGCTCAAATTGAGATGACGGGAAATATGCAAGGGGTTACAAATGAATCAATGCACCAATAAACGGTAAATCAAAACGTTACAAATACCAAAAAATAAATCACACCAATTGAAGTTACCTTGGTGTTGTGCAATCACTTTGATGTCCATGACAAAAGCACATTCTTAAAAGTGGGAATGTAAAGGAGTACCATACCAAAATCAAATACATGACTAAGACAACCTCATTGAAAGTGGGAATGTAAAGGAGTACCATACCAAAATAACAAAAAGGGATGAAGCCTAAACTTTTGCGCTGGTATCAACTATCAACAGACCTAGTATCACCTTTCACATTTCCATCTCCTCAACAACCGTCCGGCAGAGGTAGCTTCTAATCAACAAACTCTATAAATGAACAAAAAAAATTGGGAAAGACATAAACTACCAAACATATCAAAATAAATCTACTCATAATCACATGATACAACAAAGCCAGCATCTGAATAAACAATAACAAAGGAAAGACAAAATCAAAAGCTACAAACAGAGTTATTTATAAATTTCAGATATATACAATAATAAAAAGATTATTAGAACATACCAGAGTCACCGATTAAGAGGAGCTTGTACAAAAGCGTTCATCGAGTACGATAACAAACCCTAGGAGATCTGCTTCTTCTTCTGAGGGTACAAAAGGGTTCATCGTGCTGAGTATGAGAAAATAGATAAAACGAAATAAAATTTCTGAATGAAAAAATAGGTCTTACATGATTATTCTCTTCTTCAACCACTCGACGGTACATGATTTAGGGTTTCAAATGCAGATGTATCCAATAGATGTAACCTCTGCCGCACGTTGTTGAGGAGATGAATATGAGAAGAAGAAGAAGAAGGATGAACATCAGAAAGAAAGAGGATCTGAACATCGATCGGAATAGAGCAAAGCAGAGGGAGAGAGAAAGCAAGAAGCCCTAAATGAGTAAATGAGGGAGGATATAAATAGAAGAGGGTAGTGGTACTGTTGGGCGGGAAAAGAGGAGAAACGATGCCCTAATTAAGTGACACATGGCCCAAATAACTTTCATTTACTATATATAATTGATTATCAGATGGAACCCGTTGTTAATGAAGCAGTTAATGAAGCAGTTAATGAAGTTAATCAATCTGAGCAAAACAATGAAGATCACTTTCTTAATAGGCAAGATATAGAAAACATCGTTGCTCAGGGAATAGCAAATGCTATTCCAGCAATCATTGCTGCTGCCCGAAATCCAGTTGAACCTAAACCAACTACTCCCAGCAAACGTACTCACGGCTAAAATTTCAGTAATAGTGTAAATGGAGGTGGCAACATTAATAATAATGATAATAATGATGTGGTGCAAGCCCCATTTCTTAAGAAAATGAACGCTGCAACGCCTGGTTGCACTTACAAGGAATTTCTTGCCTGTAAACCCATCGAATTTGCAGGCAACGAAGGAGCAACTGCTGCACTGCGTTGGTTAGAGAAAACTGAAGCAATAATTAAAATAAGTAAATGTGCCAAGGAAGACAAGGTCATGTACGCGTCGCATCTTTTTAAGGAAGGGGCACTCGAATGGTGGAATACGGTACTCAAGCCAAGGGAAGTGATGTGGCTTATGCCATGAATTGGAAAGAATTTAAAAGTTTGGTGGAAAGAAAATTCTACCCTGAATATGGAAAAAGAGGAAATGGCGAATAAATTCCTGAGCCACCGAATAGTGGATGTTGACTGTCGCGGGTATACTTCGACATTCTTCGAGTATGCTAGAGTCGTACCAACCCTGGCTTCGCCAGAACCGGTACTTATTTCTCGCTATATTTGGGGTTTGATTGGTGAAATCTGTTGGTGCATACGTCTGTCGACTTCGTCTTGTATCGAGTCTTGTACTAAAATTGTTAGATCAGGGCACGTTATACGAGAAAATAGGATTTATATGTTGAAGGGTTAATTTCGCTTGAAAGTGGCAAGTGCACTTTCAAACGAAATTAAACATGTTAATTTCGCTTGAAATGGTCTGTGCCACTTTCAAGAGAAATCACCTTCCTATATATACCCTTCACACGAAATCATTTGTAACTATTCATGTTTCCGGTACCGAAGTGCTGCCGATGTGTCTACTGATCTGTAAACTTGTTATTTAAATAAAACAAGACAATTAAGTGTGAAACAAGCTGTTTTCCAAGTCAATTCATCTGTTTCCGCCTCTTGAATTGATAAGAACTCCTCTGATTGACTCGTTTGGGTCACAAAACGATCCTACAAGTGGTATCAGAGCTCAGGAGGAAGAGTTCTTGCCGAAACAGCCATAAAGTCTGTCTTCTACACTTTCTTTTTCAAAATTCACAACATTTTACGGTTAAAATGGATTGAATTTCAAACATAACATGCGAAACAATGTTTTAATGAATCCTTGAGAGTATTGGACCTTAATTCAGCTTAAAATTGGTAAAAATTGTAATTTCGCTTGAAAATGATTTCGGATTAAGTGACGTCAGCAGCATTTCACACGAAATTAGCACTTGATTCTGCTTGAAATTGCTATTCCGCTTGAAAAGTACCTTTGATTTCATACGAAATTACCTGATTACGCTTCAGAGTGTGATTCCATTTGAGACGTTTCACACGAAATTAGTAATTTTGCTCCAAGTAGTAATTCCATTTGATAATTTCGCTTGAATCAGCCATTCCGTTTGAATAGGGGTATTCCGTTTCAAAGTGATTTCGTGTGAAAGGTTATTTCGCTCCAAAAAGTGTTATTTCGCTTCAAAGGGTTATTCCGCTTCAAAAGTTGATTCCGTTTGAGTTTGGTATTTCGTGTGAAATTGTAATTTTGAGACTTGTGTTTTGTGAAACAATTTGCTGAATCATGGAAGAGGAATTCTATAATGCGTTTGCTACACCAGTTGCTCCGGTTACAGCTGCTGAAACTCTTTACAGTGAGAATGAGACGGGAACTTATCAAAAGCCACCAAAGCTTATGTACATCGAAGATTTTAAGAGAAGGCAAAATAGATTTGAGAACTGGGTGCAAGCTTACAAGTTTGACGCATGGTGTGCGCTAGAGAAAGATTATGAGAAACCGAAAAATGAACGCGGGCTTGAAAAAGCATTTTGTGACTTTTCAGAGAGTGATAAATTGAAATATACAAGTGAAAAGATGATGATCAACATTTTTCAACAAGCTGTTAAAGAAGATATCTTTGTTTTGCTCCAACATGAGGGTACTGCTAGGTCAATCTGGACGGCATTGATTCAAAAGTTCAAAGGAAGCGCATATATGATTAAAAACAAAAAGGCGTTATTGAAGAAATCATTTGACATGTTTATAGCTTTTGATAATGAAACAACAAAAATGACCATTGATAGATATTGTCATCTAGTTTTGGAAATGGGAAGATTGGACATAAAGAAAGACGACGATGAATGGGTTGATAAACTATCTGATGCATTACCACAGCAGAAATGGGGAACTTATTTGTTGATCCTAAAACACATGAGAAAATCTGAGAATATGAATCTGGCACAGTTTATTCAGAAGATAGAAGAGCATGAGTTGGATATTCAGAAAACAACAATCATGAAGAATCCAAATGCTCAACAAGATGTCAGTTTATACTATAGAGGAAACAGATTTGAAGTTACTCCAAGTCCAAAGATTCAAACTAGCTTCAGTGCTGATAGTTCTTCTGGAACAAAGGGAAGTACTGTGACTCAAAGTGGTGGATCTTCGTCCTCGTATTCAAGCTTTGATCCAAATTTTACAACACCAAGTCCTCAACAACAGAATTCTACAAATCTGCAGTGCAATGTTACCTTGAACATTCAAAATGGTCAAAATCTTTCTCCGGAAATAGCAAAGCAACACATGGCATCACTCGTTGCTATGTTAGAATCATATGAGAGCTTGATTGGTGGCAAGATTGGAAATCCGATGCTTACTAAAGAGGATTATGACCAAATTGATGCAGAGGAACTTGAATTGATGGATGTCAAATGGTGTTTAGCCAGTGCTGTTCGAAGAGCTGAAAAATTTCAACAAATCACGGGTAGAGATGAGTTCAGTGAAATGTCTAAATCCCCGATATGATTTGATAAATCAAAGGTTACCTGTTTCCGTTGCAAAGGAAAGGGACATTTTAAACGGGAGTGTAAAAACAAAGAAGCAACAGGGAGACCAGAAAAGAATGATTATTATCAAAAATCAATTTTTCATCAGGTTGATCATCAATCACAAACTGCACACGCACGTGCCATTGATGATGGAAAGAAGAAAGCTTTTCTTATTCATCAAGATGATGAAAAAGTTGCAGAGGGTTTCAGTTGGGACAAATACATCCCACCTGGTTCAGGTCTTGTTGCTAGAGTTATGAAAGAAGATAAAGACAAATCAACTCCGAAGAGAATACAGATTTTTCCTGATTTAGGAAGTGGTCTTGATACCGATGACGAAGAAGAATATATCAATAAAACTAGAAAAAGTATAGATCCTGATAGTTTTAATTTGTTCTTTGCAGATAAAGTTGAGATGCTGTATGAAAAGAAGATGGCCAGATTAAAGAGAAAGCTGGAAGAAATAAGAATAGCTGATGAAAAGACAAAGATGAAAGGTGAAGAACAAAATGTTGAACCAGGGACTGAAAAAGTGGTAGAAAAGATCGTTGAAGTGGAGAAAGTGGTAGAGAAAATTGTTGAGATTGAAAAAATAGTCGAAGTTGAGAAACTCGTCGAAGTTGAGAAAATCGTCGAGGTAGAAAAAATTGTTGAAGTTGAGAAGATTGTCGAGGTTGAAAAAATAGTTGAAGTCATTAAACCTTGTCTAAAATGTCTGGAATCATGCAAAGATTGTGAGGAGAAAAACAAGAAGATTAGTGAACTGGAAGAGTTGAAAGAAAATTTATTGTCTGATGTGAAGTATGTGAAGGAATCATATGATGTCCTGAATAACACAGTGAATGGTCTGAAAAAGACAAATTCAGAAATTGAGGCTGCTATGACAAAGATGAACTCAACATTAATGTCAAAGCAGAAGGTCATTAATGAGTACATTGAAGATTGTGCACAGTTGAAGAAAGATTTGGAACTCGAAAAGATTGAGAGTGAATGAATCAAAAGGTTACTGTTGAGTTATACAACATGTGATTATTTGATTGATCGAGTTAATCCTACTGTTGCAGGTCTTGAAGCTTTCAAAGATAAAGAGACAGAAGAAACGGATGCTGGTAAGAAACAAAGTGTCAAGTATAACAAGTGTCCGCCTCCAATCTATGAGGGTTATTCACCCAGAAATCCAAACGAGGAGCGTTAAAAAAAGGCAGTTAACATCAAGTTAAAGTCTGAAACCATTGATGAGTTACCAGATAACATTGATGTCACATTCACAGTGTCTGACACTGATCATGAGTCTGTATTGTTAAAGAAAGTGGTCGATCAGGTGTTGGATATGGATGAAGAGTCAAATTCGGAGTCTAAGTCAGATAGTTCGAGTTCGTCCGAGAAGAGTCCGAGTTCACCGGTCAAAAGGGTTTACAATAAAAAATTTATGTTATCAAAATCTAATTTGAATGATGAACCTATCAAAGTAGCATATACTTTGAGAGATTCGGACAAATTATATTCTGATGAGGAATTCCCAATAAGAAGTGTCAAAACTGAACAGATTAAACAGGTTTTCAAATTGACAGAAATTAATATTTCTGAAATAAAAGATTTAAATCTTTCCGAAAAACCTAAGAAATACACTTCAAGAGTTCAACAGAGATTGAACAAGAAAAGGGGTTACAGTTCTGGTTCTGGTTTTCAAAAGAAACCAAACCATAACAGTAATTTCAAAAAGAAAGGTTTAGGTTTCATTTCTCTGGAAAATTATAAAAATGAGAAAAATTATAAATCAAAAACAAAATTTGTTGCAGGAGGAAATTCTGAAGAAGAGCAGAAGAAACCATTTTGGAGACAGTCAAACCAGGAGTTTCTTGCTGAAAGAAAGAAGAATTTGAAGAAATTTGTTCCAAGAGTTGATAGAAGAACTTGTTTTAAATGTCAAGAAGTTGGACACATAGCTTGGAACTGCCCAAAGTCTAACAACACAAAACATGGAGTTTCTTCTAACTCTGAATTGAGAAAGAAGTTTGTGGATAAAACAAAACAATCTGCAGAAAAGGTTAAACAGTTCAAAGATTCAACTTTCGAACTTGGTGAAAGTTCGAAAAGATTTTACAAAAGAAAAGTTGATTTGAACAAACAAAAGTGGATTGTAAAATCTGAAAGCAGTTCTGACAATGAATCTGATTCCCTAAAATCAGAGGAGTCATTGGTTGAGAAAATGAGTGAAAATTCCGTTCCTGAGAATATGAACGATGAAAATTTTCCAAAATTGTCAAAAGAAAATTTGAAATTAAAGGTTGGTAAAACTGAGATTTCAGGTCAATTTTTCCCTGGTAAAGGAGAATTTGATGCTGAAAAGGCTTTCAATGGGAAAGTCAAACATATCTTTGGGAAGATGGTTGATGGGAAGGTTAAAGGTGCCAAAGAATTTTATCAATAAAAAAGATGGTGGGATAGATGTGTACCAAAATCACCCAAGGCTGGTCAGGCTTGGGTGACAGGTTTTTCAAACTAAAATTCTGACTTGCCGGAGTTCCCAGGTTGGTAAGAGTGGAGCAAGAATCGGCATATTTCTTGAGAAATTCACTTCGGTGATATTTTGAGTTACAAGTGGTAAATCAGGGACATTAAGTTGTACTTGATTTTCTACATGTGATATTTGATGTTTGAACTTAAAATTGTTATATTTTTCAAAAGGTTGAAAATGAAAGAACAATGTGATGAGATCCCCTAACCTACGAATGGTTTATGAAAATCAATCAAACTTATTTTCCGGAAAAACCATTTGATTAAAACAAACTTAAGTGTTTTGAAATCACAATGGGAAAATGTTTTGTTGTGAGGGGGAGTTCTGATTGTTTATGCCAAGTTGATGGTGAATTGAAGTGATTCGATATCAGTTGTCACTTTACCTTGTACAGTTTGTTTTCAAATTTCCTTTAAATGATTTTGAATTTTAGGGGGAGTAAGAAATTTCAGAAAATCCAAAAAACATTAGAAAAATTGAAAAGGCAAAAACATGATAAAATCAAAAATGAGTTTTGTTGTGAAAAAGAGGAAATGATAGTACATCAGTGGACTATCACAGCATGCTAAAGAAATGAAATGTCAAATGTGATAAACGGTCTCACTAATGATGTGACCATAGGCTCAGCTAGATTATTAGATTTGCGAAAACGATAAAACATAAATGAAAAAGCCTAGTTCTAGTGGGAAACACGGTCGAAAGCATAGTACTTAGTTTTGTCCTTCTTGACTGTGTGCCTGCTCAGTAATCGCTGATTGTCAAAGGACATAAAACCGGTTAAGTATGTGAGCTTTCACAACTTTGCTGAAAAATCACTGTGATTGTGCATTTCATTTTGCAAAGACTTAAACTTGTTTTATTTCTTTATTTTGTTTAAGCATTGGATATCCTCTGCGTATACGTGAGTATCGACCTGGATGTTATTGTCTAAACGTTCTGCTTTATTTTCTTTGGTGTTTCGTTTAAGCTTTGGATCACCTCTGCGTATACGGGAGTATCGACCTGGTGGTTAAAGCCTAAACAATTTCAACTTGTTTTTATTTCTTATTTTGTTTAAACATTGAACTTTCTCTGCGTATACGGAAGTATCGACCTGATTGTTAATGTTTAAACATTCTGCTTTGTTTTCGCACAAATCACAGTTGATGAAAGTTTAAAAGCATTACTTGAGTTAGTGTATTGCATGATGAGGGGATATGCTAAGATCGTGGGGTCCATAAGAATTTAGTGCAAAATTAATATATCTTAATGTATCGGTAAACATTTCGAAAGTTTTTAGATTGAGCTTAAGAGGACAAATATATCGTCAATCAACGTGAATCGTTTAGAACTTAAAATGTCTAAAGCTTAACGGTGTTGGTGATTTGTCTCATAAACTGATATGATCCTCTTACACAAACTCACAAAAATATTGTATGTAAATTTTTCTTTACCGCATTTCTGTTATTTCAAAAAATCCAAAAAGATTTTCGGAGTGTTTTAGCATAAATTTTGAAAAATTTAAAAAGATTTTAGACAACTGATGTTTGGAGAGCTGATTTTCAAAATTCCGAGTGCTATACATGACGAACAGGTTTGGGAGTGTGTGGTTAGAAAAATGATATACATACATGTGGTTATCAGAAATTAAAATTGTTATATCAATAATTGATGTTTTGAACTGAGTTTATCAAGTGGTTAGCAAAGTTTAAATTTGTCAAATTGTTAATTTGTGAAATTTACTTTGAGGTAGAGTATGTGCAGGTTATGGCTATGAGAGAGCCAGGTTGCGATTATAGTACCTGAGCAGGATGTGAGCCAGGTCACGATCTTGAAACCTGTGAAAGCCAGACTACAATCTCAGCACAACTCAAGGGGAAGTTTGCTATTAGATTAACATCCGAGGGGGAGAAGAGTTGCTGATACTGACAAGCTTGCAGAATCAAGAGATCTGATCAAGAGAATGTGAAGAAAATTAGAGTGAAATAAGAGCCAGGTTGAGATCCTGGAGATGGATAAAAGAGAAGATTAAGGATGCTTTCACTGTCAGATACTTTGAAAGAGCCCAAAGACTGATAAAGGCTGAAGACTGTGAAGACTCGACACTGAAGACTCGTCAACATCCGAGGGGGAGTCTGTTGGTGCATACGTCTGTCGACTTCGTCTTGTATCGAGTCTTGTACTAAAATTGTTAGATCAGGGCACGTTATACGAGAAAATAGGATTTATATGTTGAAGGGTTAATTTCACTTGAAAGTGGCAAGTGCACTTTCAAACGAAATTAAACATGTTAATTTCGCTTAAAATGGTCTGTGCCACTTTCAAGCGAAATCAATTTCCTATATATACCCTTCACATGAAATCATTTGTAACTGTTCATGTTTCCGGTACCGAAGTGCTGCCGATGTGTCTACTGATCTGTAAACTTGTTATTTCAGTAAAACAAGACAATTAAGTGTGAAACAAGCTGTTTTCCAAGTCAGTTCATCTGTTTCCGCCTCTTGAATTGATAAGAACTCTTCTGATTGACTCGTTTGGGAAAATCCGTGATATCGTTAAAGCTGCGAGACCTCGCACAATTGACGATGCAGTGGAATTAGCCAACACTTTGACCGACGGACTGGTACGCACACGAGAAGAAAATGGGAAGAAGGAAGTGGCCCAAAAGATTACCCAAGGAATCCGTGTGGGTAATAGTAGTAATCTCAAGAAAAAGGGAACCGGGCAATCTTCCACTGCTCCATTTTGCAGTACCTGTAAAAGAAAACATTTTGGAAGATACAAAGGGTATTGCAATTTCTGCAAAAATCCAGGGCATCAAGAAGAAGATTGCAGAAGGAAGAAATCAACAATCTGCTTCAACTGTGGAGAAGCTGAACATTTTAGACCAGACTGCCCCAAATTGGTCAAACCAGCTGACAACAAAGCCAAACCTGCAGAAGGAACTACCAAAAAGAATGCAAGAGTATTCCAGTTGACTACCCAAGAAGCAGAACTCATCCCAGATGTGATAGCCGGTACGTTCCTAGTTCATGACGTTTATGCAAAAGTATTATTTGACTCTGGTGCAAACCAAAGTTTTATAAATACTTCATTCTGCCAAGCTCTTAACCTACCCTTAACCAACCTTAGACAAGTTTTTATGGTAGAAACCGCAGATGGTAATTCTGTTAACATAGATAAGGTCTTGCGAGAAGAAAAGATAGAACTCTTAGGCCATAAATTTTCTGCAAACCTGTTACCTATGAAATTAGCCGGATTTGATGTTGTGTTAGGAATGGATTGGTTAGTAGCTAATCATGCTCGAATTCTCTATGATAAGAATTCCATAGAAATACATGCACCCACAGGAGAAGTAGTAATGATTACAGGAGATAAGCCACATAAGCCACTGAAGTTTATTTCTGTAATGAAAGTTGCTAGTTAAGAACGAAAACAAGGAATAGTGTATATGATTTCGGTAATCATTAACACTAAAGGTAAGGAACTTAAGGAAATTCCAGTAGTATCAGAATACCCAGATGTATTCCCCGAAGAACTACCTGGATTACCACTCGATAGGGAAGTAGAATTTAGAATTCATCTAATTCCTGGAACTACACCGATAGCTAAAGTACCTTACCGATTAGCACCCACTGAAATGTTAGAACTGAAAAAGAAATTAGATGAATTATTAAGTAAAGGATTCATACAACCTAGTTCATCCCCTTGGGGAGCATCAGTATTGTTCGTAAAGAAGAAAGATGGTTCGATGCGAACGTGTGTCGATTATAGGGAATTGAATAAGGTTACAATCAAGAATCGATACCCATTGCCTAGGATTGATGATCTTTTCGATCAACTTCAAGGAGCTAGATATTTTTCTAAGATAGATTTACGCTCCGGATACCATCAGTTGAAGGTACAAGAAGAAGATATACCTAAAACTGCTTTAAGAACTAGGTATGGTCATTACGAGTTTACAGTCATGCCCTTTGGGTTAACGAATGCTCTTGCAGCATTCATGGACATGATGAATAGGATCTGTAAACCGTACTTAGATAAATTTGTAATTGTCTTTATCGACGATATACTCATTTATTCCAAAAGTCAGGATGAGCATTGTGAACACCTACATGTACTCTTAACTTTGTTAAGAAGAGAGAAGCTTTATGCCAAATTCTTGAAGTGTGAATTTTGGCTACAAGAGGTACAATTTTTAGGACACATGGTGAATCACGAAGGTATTCACGTAGATCCCTCCAAAATAGAAGCGATCACCAAATGGAAGGCCCCGCAATCAGCTATGGAAGTTAGAAGTTTTCTAGGGTTAGCCGGATACTATAGACGGTTTATTAAGGATTTTTCCAAAATAGCTATACCATTAACTAAGCTAACCTGTAAGGCAGTGAAGTTTGAATGGGGATCTAAACAAGAAGAGGCTTTTAAGATCTTAAAGCAAAGATTAACAAACGCCCCAATTCTCGCCTTACCCGAAGGGACAAAAGATTTTAAAGTTTACTGTGATGCTTCTAAGCTAGGATTAGGATGTGTGCTAATGCAACACAAAAAGGTAATTGCATATGCCTCAAGGCAATTGAAAAAGCAGGAGGAAAACTATACGACACATGACTTAGAATTAGGGTCGATAATTTTTGCCCTTAAGATATGGAGGCACTATCTGTATGGAAGTAAGTTTACTGTTTATACAGATTATAAGAGTTTAAGGTATATATTTGGGCAAAAAGAATTAAACATGAGGCAAAGAAGATGGATGGAAATTCTAAGTGACTACGAGTGTGATATTCAATATCACGAAGGAAAGGCAAATGTAGTAGCAGATGCCTTAAGTCGTAAGTACCATGAGAAACAACGACGAGTTCGTGCTCTTAGATTAAATCTACAATTAGATTTAATGAAACAATTGAAACACATTCAAGAAACAGCAATCAAGGATGATGCTGAAGGAATGAAAGGACGAATAAAAGAATTAGAGCAAGGAAGTGATGGAATTTGGAGATTCCACAAGAAAAGGATTTGGGTACCTAAACAAGGAGACTTAAGAAGTATGATTCTAGAAGAAGCCCATAAATCTAGGTATACCATGCATCCTATTAATAATAAGATGTACCAAGATTTAAGAAATAACCTCTGGTGGATAGGAATGAAAAAGGATATAGCTAGATACGTTTCTAAGTGCCTAACTTGTTCACAGGTTAAGGCGGAACACCAGAAACCCTCAGGCCTACTACAACAATTAGAAATGCCTGTATGGAAATGGGAACTAATAACAATGGACTTTGTTACTAAGTTACCCAAAACCAGAAAGGGTAATGACGCGATTTGGGTAATTATGGATCGATTAACCAAATCAGCTCATTTTCTACCCATGAAGGAAACCTTTAGCATGGAAAGATTAGCAAAATTGTATGTAGACAAGGTAGTATCCTTACATGGAGTCCCACTCTCCATTGTATCGGATAGGGATAGTCGTTTCACTTCACATTTCTGGACAAGTTTCCAAGAAGCAATGGGGACACGATTAAATTTAAGTACAGCTTACCATCCCCAAACAGACGGACAAAGTGAAAGGACGATTCAAACCCTGGAAGACATGCTCAGGGCATGTGTAATAGATTTTGGTGGAAATTGGGATAATCACCTTCCCTTAATTGAATTCCCCTATAACAATAGTTATCATTCAAGCATTGAAGCTGCCCCGTTCGAAGCACTGTATGGACGAAAGTGTAGAACTCCAGGTTGGAGACAGGATACTCTTGAAAGTGTCTCCTTGGAAAGGAGTAGTTCGGTTCGGTAAGAAAGGAAAGCTAAGTCCAAGATACATAGGACCATTCCCAGTAATTCAGCGAATAGGACCAGTCACTTATCGTTTGCAACTACCAGAAGAGCTAGCTGGAATACATGATGTATTTCATGTATCTAACCTCAAGAAATGTCTATCGGATGAATCACTAGTAGTCCCTCTTCAAGACATACAGGTGAATGAAAAGTTGAAGTTCGTGGAGAAACCGCTTCAAATAGAAGACAGAAAGATTAAGTTTCTCAAATACAAAAGATTGGTACTTGTCAAAGTCAAGTGGGATTCGAAAAGAGGACCCGAATACACCTGGGAGCTGGAATCAGAAATGAAGCGAAAATATCCTCACTTATTTCAGTAAATCTCGAGGACGAGAATTTAAATAAGGTGGGGAGGATGTAAGGACCTGCAAAATTGTCCAAAAACGACCCGTAAGTGAAAACCCGGACCCCTGAAACCCTAATGTGCATGAAAAACCAAGAAAACAAGATTTCTGGACATCACGCGGGCCGCGTAAAAGATAAGCATAGGCTTACGCGGGCCGCGTCAACTTAAAGTTGACCGGATAAGCGTTCCGGGCCACGTGTCGCACACATGGCGCACCTAGGTGTGACACGCTAGCCCTAGTTGTAGACTAGGTAGCGCTCGCGGGCCGCGTAAGACCTTGTTAAGGTTTACGCGGGCCGCGTAAAACCTAAAAACTTGCTATAAGTAGCCTGTGCATGGGATTTTCTTCTGTGCTCGAAATCTCACTCTCAAAACGTCCCAATTCTGTTAAAAACGAGTTTTACGGTGTCACGACGCTGCTAGGATACAGGGTACTAACTCGATCACTGCTACGATGCAATATCTGATCGATTGAAACCGATCGGAAGGATGTTTAAGTGTTGCCCGTATTTGGGCTATGCCTTTGTCATTCGTCGTGAGGGTTTTGATTTCGTGAGCATATCGTAAATGTTGTATTAAGTTACTGACCTAGTTTCGTGTGCATTGGTTTTTAAACTAGGTTACAAGGCTAAATCAGTAGGCTAGACTATGTCCGTCTAAACTTGCAATGTGAGTCATTCTCTTTTCATCAACTGTTTTACTAAATCTCAAAATTCTTTTCAAAAGTTATAATTACAGGGATTAAGTCGTGGTTATCTTGAATCACTGGCAAGTGGGGTATTGTGCACGTTAGTAATTTCTCACGGTTAGGTTAACAATCCTAACAGTGATAATCATCACTACTTGGGTGAAAGGACCCAATAGTGGTATGACCATCGTCACTAGGGTGTGACACGGCGCCAGATAAAAATAAGATAGTAGCCATTGTAATCACTCTTATGCTGTAATTTATAACTATGTGTCGTTTTATTAAACTTGAGTGACTCGCCAGTATTTCCCCGCTGATAAAATATTTTTCAAAACATGTTTCAGGTGACCTACTGTGAATCAAGGAAAACGTGCTACGGAGCACTAACAAGCTTGAAGTGGTGGCTCAGTAAAATAAATAAACATGTTTTGTAGAACAGAGAAATTTCTCGTGAAATTCCTCTATTGTAAATTATGAGGTTTGTCCCAATTCATGAAATAAAATAATTGGGAATTTTCAACTTTTAAAAGATCCTGTTAAACTTCCGCTGTTAACTCAAATAATAAATACCACGGGTTTCTGCCCACGGCTCCTGGACCGGGTCACACCGGGACGGGGGCCGTGACACCGCCTTATCCTTTTCTTTTTCCATCACCAACTCCGCAATAATTTCGTTAACCTTTCTTTCTCTTCTTCCTTTTCTTTCACTATCTCTTGTATAATCACATTCAACCTTTCAATCTAAAAAACAACCAATTCAAAGTATTAAGATTCAAATTTCTTAAAATCAAATTGTTCATTTTATTTGGTAAACATATGCATTAGATTTGAACAAAACTTTTTAAGCATACACACACCCCTCCAAAATCTACTTTTAAAACCCAACCATTGGCCACTTTGTGAAATTCAAACCCATACCATTTTGATTGGGATAAACACATGGTATCCGATTTTAACACCTATAGACTAGATTAAAACAAATTAACAAACATATCAAACACAATAAGAGATTTCTCATGAACCAATACTAAAAGCATGAACATGAACATTAGACACACAAAGCAAAACCATAAACCATATTATTAAATCCTTGTTACATATAAAAACAAACTAATAATTAGTGATTTGTGAACTCATACAACAAACCCCTAGCAATCCCCACTACACCACCACCAAAAAAAGGGAGAAGCAACAACAACAAAAATCGGAAGAATATAATCAGTAGTGAAAGCCAATGTTCTTACTCTCTTTGCCATGTACTTTAGAACCATCAGTAATGGGAGAAATGCTACTTATAATTCCAAAGTTTAAGTGAAGCTTACCGTAAATCCGTAAGCATTCATCACATACAGAAAACTTACAGTGACATTTGAGTTCTAACATCTCAAAGGAGATTTACAGGCTAATTGTATAAGTCAGCTGATACCACACCACTAGACCAATGGCTATTTGGGGGCACATGATTGTACATTAATAGTTTCTTATGAAGCGTGTGCGGTCTTTTTAACAGACCACTCTGCAGAATGTAAATACTTCCCATATGAGTACTTGTGTAGTCTTGTTGACAGAACACCACCAGGCCTGCTGATATTGCCTAAATATGAGAAATGAAGAACAACATAGCTAATCTATGAAGATAGTGATGGAAGTTTATTATGGCAATTTTGGTGTCATTTTTGCTAACCTCAAATACTTGGCAAACACTCCGAAAATGGAGTATAAATTGGTGACCTAAGTCACAAAAGTTTCTTGTATTTTCTAGAGAGAGAAGGATAGTGACATCTATATGCGACATGTGGTAGTGGTTCGATCAGCAGAGGCAGTCATCTAAGATTCTGGTGACGATGGTAGGCGGTTTTGACAATAGTGATGAGCCAACTGTGCTACTAGATTATTTTATTGGATTTGACGAGATAGTCTCGAAATAGTATCACGTATATATGATTCAACTTTACTAATAGATATAAGTCTGATTATTCAAGATACGTCAATCAAGGGTGAGTTATTATAAACACTATTTTTGAAAATGATATGTGCTAAAGATGAGATCTTGATACTTGTGTTGCATGTCCATACTAAAAATTATTCATGATTTGTATATCCGTTACAAGTGGTCGTCAATAGTAGACACAAACAAAATTGTGTGGTGGTGGGGAATATATAATGTTAATGTAGGTCTATAAACTTGTATATGTTCGAGCTTATACATTCTCAATATGTGTTTATAAACTTTTAAATAAAGATGTATGTTTCTTAAAATCATCGACACATTGATGACGTATGTTTTCAAGCATGTATCTCCGGAAAACGACAATAATAGACTTTTGATACTAGTACAAAATTGATCAAATGAAGCGGGTAAATTGGCTATGAGATGCGGTTCTAGACCCGCATCTTATGGCATGACATCTTATGTACTAGTGTGAGTTATTTATCAGCGAGGACCAATTTAATATAGGTGCTTTGTCTGAAAAAGTTACTAGAGATGGTTGACCTAACATCCATTTTACATTTTTTTCACTACAAGAATGGACCACCTTTAGCGGCGACAGCTGTCGCCGGTATTGATGACATTTGTCGCCGGTATTGATCGGCCGCTATTGGCCTGTTGTCGCCGCTAAAGGCCGATGTCGCCGGTATTGATCTTAGACCTTTAGCGACGACACCTGTCGTCCCTAAAGGGTCACCGGTATTACTCATGGCCGGTAAAGGGTTATAAGGCAATAGCGGCGACATGTGTCGCCGATAAAAGTCTTTATTTTTTTAGTACAGCAGCTGTATATTCAGCACCCAGCCAGTTTTACGGCCGAAAAAAAGAACCTGCCTATTTCAAACAACACAAACATACGCCATGAACATATACTAAAGGTAATATAATTAAAAACTACGTTTAAGTCGTACATTATAATCCTACAACGTTTAATTAAATCATACATTAAAAACAACAAGTCACTCGTCGGGGTCTTATCGAATAAGTCATCAGAATCGTAGTCGTTTAACTTTCCTTTTCCTTTTCCTTGTGAAGCAAGATAGTTGTTAAGTTGGTTAAAAAAGGACGGGATTTGGAACAAGATGTTAACAAAATCCTACAATAATAGATATCAAAACGTATATTAGCATATTAATTAACGTTACCAATATATATTTAACAAGGAAACATGCATTCGTTTGTCATTTTATAAATTGCGTAGTTTACCTCGGAAAAGGGTTCTTGCGTCCGAGCTTGCGAAGACGACATGTTCGAGGACGTGTTGGAAGAAGGTTTAGGCCCAATCCCGCGGTACCATCCTCGCCGCTCTCCCACCACTTCCTGATACGGGGCAATTGGAGGACCATCACCACTCCATTCATTTGTGGCCTGTTGTAAATTCCGCTGTATTTTACGAAGATGATTAAATATATATATATATATATATGTGTGTGTGTGTGTGTGTGTGTGTGTTATAGAAAATAATACTTAAAAGAAATACTTACGTAATTTTGTTCAGCAACTGGATCAACCCAATTCCCTTGATTGTCCGTGTGGGTTTTAGCATACGTAGGTACCCAATCCATATCCTGTTTAACATTAAATTTAGATTAGACATTAAATAAACAAAAGCTTACACACACGCACACGCACACATACATAAAACATTACATTTTTATAGGTGGTGCTACCGTACGACGATGTCCCCCCGCGGTATCGGAATTGTTGTTTCTCGCGTACTTGTTTGTTGGCCTCGCTTCTTTTAATATATTTTGCGTCCTGGAAACCTTCGATGGTTCTCAACCAGTTATCATAGGGCATATCTGTGGGATGGTATGCCCTTGCCCTCTCAATATCATTGTAACCTGCCTAGCTATTAAATAATTTTTTAGCTTCGTACTTGCGGTCAGAGTACTGCTTCATAAGCACAGTCCTAATACCATCCGTCAAGTTTCTCGCCTTTAAATCACGTTCCACTTCATCAAAATTTAAATTTTCCTACGAATTAAATAAAAAAGTTAAAATATTATATATAAATTAGATTTGCATGTGCTTAAATATTTGATAAAATTTTATCCATATAACTTATTTACCCGTAAGTGGTTTATGAGGGCATCCTTGTGCGATTGTGAAACGTTATCCCATCCAATTTTATCGAACGAGATGGTGTGCCACATATACATATACAGGCCGGGCTCCCTTGAAAACAGATCTCTTGATTTACCAACGGGGGTATACGTGACCTGTCTGTCAAACGTAAGCGATACGGGCCCCCCGCTTTTACAGACGCCGTAGTTTCTCGTTTTTGGCTATCCCCTAACCCTCTTCGGGGGAACCGCTGCAATTAAAACAAAAATAATTAGTAACAACATTTATAATATATAAAATATAAGGACTACAAAATAATTTAGTAAAAGACTTACCGTTAGTCTCGTACGTGCCACGAAAATGACCACCAGGAGGCGGTGGATCACCAGCGTCGTCACCCCTATGTCCCCATGGGGCCACATCCGCCATCAGATATGCGAATATAAGTAATACCGAAAACATAATCCCTATAAAGTTACAAATGTTACAGCATGTGTATCTAATAGAAATTAAGGGAAAGTACAACAAGTGTAACTCAAATTCAAATAGATATTTCAAACAAGTGTTTATCAAATACAAATCAATATAAATTACAATAACTTTTCTTTTAGTCAGACTTCACATAATCGGGATCATCCCCATCACAATCAGCCTCGACCTCATCACAATCAGTCTCGACCTCAAACACTTCATTGACGGTAGCCATTGGGGGATCAACTTCAATTGAAGGCTCACCCGCAGTAACATGAGAAGATCCAATTTGAAAGTATTGGGTCAAGTCAATGACAAGTGGACAGTCAGATGAAGAGTTGTTGTCGACAACGTCAATTTCTTCTAAGCCTTTGTCAACATTTTGAACCTTATTGACGTGGTCATCACTTAATGGCCGATCCTAAATTTTTCGATGATTAACATTTTCGACTACCCACCTATGTTTATTTTTTTGGTTTCGAGATGTTTCTTGGATGAAGAACACTTGTTTGGCTTGCGAAGAAAATATGAGTTGATCGTCTTTGTCCCATTCATGTTCAGTGCTTATACTGGTGATATTATTGTCATGGTTTACACCCCTTCGAGTATCAAACCACTTGCACCGAAATAGGACAGTGGAATAATCATTTGTATAACGCAACTCAATAATTTCTTCTAATTGGCCATAAAATTTCACACCGTTCTCTCCAGCCACTTCCACCCCAGAGTTTTGCGTTGCGCATTTTGCATCACGTTCAAGTGTCTTAAACCTAACACCGTTGACTATGCAAGCCGTGTAAGTGTAAGCAGTCATTTTCGCACAAATTGAAAGAACATACAACTCCGGGTGGAATTCTGGAGAATTTTGTGTTTTCATCGAATGGACCTAACAAATATAGAGTAATAATGTTTGTTATATATGTATTACCTAGCAAGTGTAGAGTAATGAGTGTTATATATGTATTATACCTTATGGAGAAACCTTCCCGGAAATTTGGTTTTAAGATCATCTTGGGGATGTGTATGTTTGAATTCACTACATTGATCACAAATATAAGAAAGGAATGAAAAATACCAATTAACAGATTATGAAAAGTTAAAGATAGAAACACTCACTTCATGTACTCCCTAACTTCTGCTCAGTTTTCAAGGACAAACCATTCCATCTTGCTTTTTTCGATGAATGATAGATATTTGTTCTTTGTTGCGCCAACAGGACGACATTTGGACTCAAACACCCATAACTTTCGTTTTTCAACAACGACATCATCGTTTCTATCTGGGCGATTGAACTTAGTCTGAACATCTTTAAGGTACATTGAACAAAATGTTAGAGCTTCTTCAAACACATAACCTTCAGCTATACAACCTTCAGGCCTTGCCGGGTTTTTGACATAGTTCTTTAGTTTTTTCATGTACCTTTCAAATGGATACATCCATCTAAAAGCTACTGGACCTCCCGCAATCGCTTCATCAGGTAAATGCACAAGTAAATGAACCATAATGTCAAAAAACGCAGGTGTATAGATCATCTCTAACTTGCATAAGATGGTAACAATGTCATCCTTTGCTTTCTTCATATCATCCACCGATAGTGTTCTAGAGCAAAGTTGCTTAAAGAACATACAAAGGTCTACTATTGGTGTAGATGTATCTTTAGTCAAAAGCCCTCTAACCCTAATCGGTATCAAACGTTGCATGAGGATATGACAGTCATGAGATTTCAACCCGGTAATGTTAGCATTGTTATCTGTCACCCTCTTACTGATATTAGATCCAAACCCATCTGGTAATTTAACATTTTTTATAAACTGACAAAAAAGTTTTCGATCATCGGACTTGAATGAGTACTTTGGGTGGGGACTTAAGAACTTGCCACCCGATTGTTTCAGCCATTGTGTCGGCCGAATGTTTAGTTTTTCCAAGTCGGACCGCGCATTTGGAGTGTCTTTGCTCTTATCGTTCATTAGAAGAGTACCGAGCAAGCTGTCGCACACATTTTTCTCTATATGCATTACATCTAAGTTATGTTTCAGCTACAGAGAAGACCAATACTCAAGGTCAAAAAATATGCTTCTTTTGGACCAGTTCAACTCGAAATCTGACCGGGTTATCCTCCCACCTCCAAAAGCTGGATGCTTGCCTGGTAGACAATTAATTAAACGACCAAGTTGAGCTTCTATGTCAGCTGGGCTAAACTGCCTCGGAGGGTCTCGTGTCTCGGGTCTCCTGTTAAAGTCGAGACTTGTTCTCTAAGGATGGTTGGCATCTAAGAACCGGCGATAACCAACATAAGCACATTTACCAGTTACACGTATTGAAGGAGTGTCTTGGTTACAAGTTGGGCATGGCATGTAGCCTTGTCCGCTCCAACCTGATAGACTACTACGGGCTGGAAAGTCATTTATGGTCCATAACAATGCCGCCTTCAATGTGAAGTATGTGTTTGTTGCTGTGTCTTTAGTACGTACACCTGTCTACCACAATTGCTTAAGCTCATCCATTAACGGTCTAAGGAAAACGTCCATGTCTTTCCCAGGTGATTTAGGGCAAGGAATCAACAAGGTCAACATGAATGTGGACTCTCGCATGCATAGCCAGGGAGGTAGATTATATGTGGTGAGTATAACCAGCCACGTGCTATGAGTTGAGGATCCACTACCGTTGTTAAAGGGATTAAAACCGTCAGCTGCAAGCCCTAAGCGAACATTTCGTGGCTCTATCGCGAAGTTTGGGTACTTTTTATCAAAGTCTTGCCATGTAGATCCATCAACTGGATGACACATAGTCCCATCTTCCGATCGTCCGGTACTATGCCATATCATATCTTTCGCTGTGTGCCTTGAACAATACAAACGTCGTAGTCTAGGCGTCAAAGGAAAGTATCGTAACACCTTACGAGCCACCTTCGTGCCTTTTGTGTCTTTATTGACCCATCGACTCTCATTACAAACGGGACAATTTTGTAAGGGCTCATTTTCTTTCCAAAAGAGAGCACAATTATTTGTGCACACATCTATCATCTCATATGCCAAACCAATCTTCTTAAATGTCTTCTTAGCTACATAATACGAAAGGGGAATCTTGTTGCCTTCTGGCATTGACTCTCGCAACAACAAGACGAGTCGATCTACTGCTTCATTAGGCAAATGGTACATATCCTTTATCTTCAAAAGCTTTGCCAAAAAGTCGATAGAAGAATACTTGGTGCAACCAGGATATAATTATGTTTCAACTTCCTTTACCAGGTCTTCAAAATCATCAACAACATCGCTACTATCTCCATTCGAGTTCTCTTGGTTAAGGTATGTATCTTCTTCCATACGCTCCCCCCTAATGTCTTCAATAACGTTTCCCATACCGTCTTGTGGCGCAACATCGTTTACTTCTGCAATTGGAGTCGTGTCCCCGTGATAGGTCCACTTCGTGTATTCCTTCCAAAAACTGTTAATACGCAAATGGTATTTCATTTCTGCCATATTTTTTAAGCCGGAATTTTTACATTGGGTACACGGACATCTAACTTCATCGTGGTTTTTTATCACTCTTTCACACATCTCGATAAATGACTTGAGTCCTTGCTTGTAGTGAGGTGAATGGCGTGGGGAATCAGTCCAACTTTTATCGATAGGCATTATGCAACTGAAAGAAAATCTAATTTAGGATTAACAAGACAAGGGTAGGCTGCTAAACCCACTTTTTGAACACTTTATCTCATATGTGAATGTGTATTACATGATTGTTTGTTTAAGAAAAATTCGGCAACATTTCCTCTTAGCTCCCAAGTATATATGTAATGATATATATACCCGAGGAGCAAAGAGAAAATGATAACCGAATCCTTCTTAAACAAACAATCATGTAATACACATTCACATCCTAAATGAGATAAAGTATTCAAAAAGCAGTCCCAAGATAAACGGGGACAACCCGAAATTAATTTCTAAATCAATTTCGGGCGGGTATTTCTAAGCTCGTTATGTTTAAAATGATTAATTCAAACACGGGCACGGTTTTTTAAGCTTGTTATGTTCTTAATGATTGTTTTAAATTTTGGGCGGAACGTTATGTTTTAAATCATGATTTCAATTTCGATTGGGTATTTTCTTAGCTCGTTATGTTTGAAATGATGAATTCAATATCAGGTACGATTTTTTAACTTTGTAATGTTCTTCATGATGGTTTAAATTTTGGAGGGTATTTTCTTAGCTCCTTTTGTTTTAAATGGTGATTTCAATTTTGGCGGGTATTTTCTATGTTCATTATGTTTTAAATGATAATTTTAATTCAAGGAGGGTATTTCCTAACTAATATATATCTTTCAAAGTTAAATATAAATTTACATACTTTATACACACATATTAACATACTACCAACACACATACATACTTATAAAACACATGTACAAACTTACACATACACATACATACTTACAAACACATATTTTGATCAAAACCACAAAATTTATACATACACATTTGCATACTTTATACAAACATACATACTAACATACACATTTTCACCAATTGCAAACATTTACATGCATAATTATTCATCATTTACATACACCTACATACATACATTCAATCATAGACTTACATACCCACATACATGCTTACATATACCTACATACACAAATACATACACCTACACCTACATATACTCATTTTCACCAATTACACCTACATTACACATTTTCACAAACATTTACATACAAATATACATCCTTACATACACCTACATACACCTACATACACATACATACACCTACATACACAAATACATACACCTACATATACTCATTTTCACCAAATACACCTACATTATACATTTTCACAAACATTTACATACAAACATACATTCTTACATATACATTTACATAACTAAACAAAAAATTATACAATTTCTAAACTTTGAAAAAATTCATATAAAACTAGCCGTAATTTCAAGCTTTCAAGCAGATGTAGACCGCAGAGACGAGGTGGTGACCGAAGAAGTGATGGTGGTGACCGGAGAGGTGATGGTGGTGATCCGAATTTTCTTCCATAAACATAAATATACACAAAAAACGAGCAAAAATTAAAGTCTATAACATGTAAATAACAAAATAGAGAAGAGATTTAACAAAAAATAAGTTAAACTAACCGATTTGGTGAAAATTAGCGGTTCTCCGACGGTAAGATGAAGAGGTTTGGGGGGGAAAAGTGAAGGAGGAGGGAAGAAATGGCGCTGTATAGGACTTTTACGGAACGAGTATTACCGGTGACGGGCTGTCGCCGCTACTGATTCGTTTGTCGCCGCTATTAGGTTAACCAGGGTTAACCAGGATAAGATATGTGTGGCTGGGGATTAAAGTGGGACACCTACCTTTAGCGGAGAAAACATGTCGCCGCTATTGCCTTTTTAATCCCCAACAGTTAGATCAGGATAATGATCAACGGCTGGGGTTTGGTTTTGACGCGAATCGACCAATAGCGGCGACAACTGGCCTGTCGCCGATCGACCAATAGCGGCGACAACTGGCCTGTCGCCGCTAATGGTGTCGCAGCTAATAGTATTCTTTTCTTGTAGTGTTTTTACGACTAACTTCCATTTTACTCACATGAATATTTCATTTCAACCTACAAATATTCTTAGTTTTCTTAGTCTTCCAATGTCTCCTTTGTTTTAACAGGCAGGCGTAGCTTTGTAGGGGCGGGAGGGGGCGGCCGACCTCCCAAACTTTTCGCTCATTAGTGGAGAGAATGCAGTTTTCGTATAGAAATTTTTGGGTATACACGCTTTTGACCCCCCCCCCCCCCCCGGTTTTATAGAAATTTTTGGTATATACGTTTTCGACCCCCCGGTCAGAAATTTCAAGCTTCAGCACTCGGCATTACACGAACTTCTTTATCTGGTCATAACTAGTTTGTTTGAATTGTTGCTCGGTTGGATTTACGGCCTCTGTTTTGGTCTTGACATCGACATCTATGTCCATGCAATATGAAATTGGCTTTTAAATGTTTTCATGGTTTCTCATACGTTCAAAAGGTACAAACATTTATAAAGTACATATGTGTCCCAGTGACATTTTCCAAAATCAAATAATGATGAAATGTGGGGACATGGAATTAAATGTGTCTATAATCAATTTGCATGTTTTCAATCTAGCTCTATTTAATGATATTTAGCTCACAACTTCCTCCGGCCAAAGACTATGGGGTGTGGAGCAATGTTTTCAGGACCGGATCGGAGGTCGACCCGGTCGCCTTACGGGGTCAAAGCGGACTGGTCCGACCGGATTTTTTATATATACATATATAAAATATGTTGTCACCAAGCAACATCAATATGCTGTCACCAAGACACAGTGTAAATAACAACTCAAGAAAAATCAAATAAGACAAAATATTATACTTTTTGGGTTTATAGTCCACACAAATACACAGTAAACCCTTACCTACCCTCTTATCTTTTCCTCCTCAAGACCTCGAGTTGCAGGTTTTATACACAGTGCCCACCCTCCCTTTCACATATCTCCGCCACTGCGTTCAGATCTGCAACTGCAAGTAACTCCATTCTCTCTTCTACCCCTTCTTTACCCGACTTTGATTCTGCAACAACTCCGGCCGGAATCCCGACTAAACCACATTGTTCCTCTCAGATCTGACCAACCGCCGCTCTTTTCCGTTAATAGTCCGGTCTGACCCGTCACAGAACTTCCGGCCGAACCGCCGGTCACCGGCCGAACCTCCGGTCCGATGCAGAAACGGCCTGAAGTTGTGAACCGGCCCGGTAAAGCTACCGGATCCCGGCCGGACCGGTCCGACCGGCCAGTCCGGGGGTCTGAAAACATTGGTGTAGAGGAGTTTAGGTTGGGGGCATTGCTCAACAAGTGGCAAGAGTGAGATCCACAAGCTAAAATTCAAAAATTAGGGGTGTGGTAGGGAGTCCTTTAGCTGGGCATGGCCAGCCATGTAGAAATTATTTTATTTTTGTTTAAACTATTAAAAATTTCATTTAATAAAAATAACCAGCCAAGCAAATCCCGCCATGTCACCCAGGCCCCCCACCCCACCACTACAAGAAAAGAATACTATTAGCGGCGACACCATTAGCGGCGACTGGCTAGATGTCGCCGCTATTGGTCGATTCGCGTCAAAACCAAACCCCAGCCGTTGATCATTATCCTGATCTAACGGTTGGGGATTAAAAAGGCAATAGCGGCGGCATGTTAGGATCAATAGCGGCGACAGGTTTTCTCCGCTAAAGGTAGGTGTCCCACTTTAATCCCCAGCCACACATACCTTATCCTGGTTAACCCTGGTTAACCGAATAGCGGTGACAAACGAATCAGTAGCGGCGACAGCCCATCGGCGGTAATACTCGTTCTGTAAAAGTCCTATACAGCGCCATTTCTTCCCTCCTCCTTCACTTTTCCCCCCAAACCTCTTCATCTTACCGCCGGAGAACCGCGTATTTTCACCAAATCGGTTAGTTTAACTTATTTTTTGTTAAATCTCTTCTCTATTTTGTTATTAGATACACATGCTGTAACATTTGTAACTTTATAGGGATTATGTTTTCGGTATTGCTTATATTCGCATATCTGATGGCGGATGTGGCCCCATGGGGACATGACGGCGCTGGTGATCCACCGCCTCCTGGTGGTCATTTTCGTGGCACGCACGAGACCGACGGTAAGTCTTTTACTAAATTATTTTATAGTCCTTATATTTTATATATTATAAATGTTGTTACTAATTATTTTTGTTTTAATTGCAGCGGTTCCCCCGAAGAGGGTTAGGGGGAAAGCCAAAAATGAGAAACTACGGCGTCTGGTAAAAGCGGGGGGGGGGGGGGGGGGGGCGTATCGCTTACGTTTGACAGACAGGTCACGTATACCCCCGTTGGTAAATCAAGAGATCTGTTTTCAAGGGAGGCCGGCCTGTATATGTGGCGGACCATCCCGTTCGATAAAATTGGATGGGATAACGTTTCACAATCGCACAAGGATGCCCTCATGAACCACTTACGGGTAAATAAGTTATATGCATAAAAATTTTCAAATATTTAAGCACATGTAAATCTAATTTATATATAATATTTTAACTTTTTTATTTAATTCGTAGGAAAATTTCAATTTTGATGAAGTGGAACGTGATTTAGAGGCGAGAAACTTGACGGGTGGTATTAGGACTGTGCTTATGAAGCGGTACTCTGACCGCAAGTACGAAGCTAAAAAATTATTTAAGAGCCAGGGAGGTTACAATGGTATTGAGAGGGCAAGGGCATACCATCCCGCGGATATGCCCTATGATAACTGGTTGAGAACCATCGAAGGTTTCTGGGACACAAAATATATTAAAAGAAGCGAGGCCAACAAACAAGTACGCGAGAAACTCCAATTCCCATACCGCGGGGGGACATCGTCATATGGTAGCACCGCTTATAAAATGTAATGTTTTATGTATGTGTGCGTGTGTAAAAGCTTTTATTTATTTAATGTCTAATCTAAGTTTAATGTTAAACAGGATATGGATTGGGTACCTACGTATGCTAAAACCCACACGGACAATCAAGGGAATTGGGTTGATCCAGTTGCTGAACAAAATTACGTAAGTATTTCTTTTAAGTATTATTTTCTATAACAAATATATATATATATATATATATATATATATATATATATATATATATATATATATATTTAATCATCTTCGTAAAATACAGCGGAACTTACAACAGGCCACAAATGAATGGAGCGGTGATGGTCCTTCAATTGCCCCGTATTAGGAAGCATTAGGAGAGCAGCGAGTATGGTACCGCGAGATGGGGCCTAAACCTTCTTCCAACACGTTCTCGAACATGTCGTCTTCGCAAGCTCGGACGCAAGAACCCTTTTCCGAGGTAAACTACGCAATTTATAAAATGACAAACGAACGCATGTTTCCTTGTTAAATATATGTTGGTAGCGTTAATTAATATGCTAATATACGTTTTGATATCTATTATTGTAGGATTTTGTTAACAGCTTGTTCCAAACCCCGTCCTTTTTTAACCAACTTAACAACTATCTTGCTTCACAAGGAAAAGGAAAAGGAAAGTCAAACGACTACGATTCTGATGACTTATTCGATAATGACTCCGACGAGTGACTTGTTGTTTTTAATGTATGATTTAATTAAACGTTGTAGGATTATAATGTACGACTTAAACGTAGTTTTTAATTATATTACCTTTAGTATATGTTCATGGCGTATGTTTGCGTTGTTTGAAATAGGCAGGTTCTGTTTTTCGGCCGTAAAACTGGATGGGTGCTGTATATACAGCTGCTGCATTAAAAAAAAAAGACTTTTAGCGGCAACACGTGTCGCCGCTATTGCCTTATAACCCTTTACCGGCCATGAGTAATACCGGCGACCCTTTAGCAACGACATGTGTCGTCGCTAAAGGTCTAAGATCAATACCGGCGACATCGACCTTTAGCGGCGACAACAGGCCAATAGCGGCCGGTCAATACCAGCGACCCTTTACCGGTGACATGTCGCCGCTAATAGTCAATAGCGGCGACAAATGTCATTAATACCGGCGACAGCTGTCGTCGCTAAAGGTGGTCCATTCTTGTAGTGCACGCCAGGCATAATCCCCACGCCAAGCGGTCGACGCCATGCCCAACGGTTGGCCGGTGTGGTGTAGCCAGCGTTAAAGCCAATCCGCCGCCCCAACCCACGCCCCATAGTCTAACAAAGCTAGTAAATACCAATGTGAGTCTAGCCCTCACTTGGTAGTGTCTCATCGAGGAGGTCCTGTATTCAAACATGGGCAAAGGTGTAGTTTAAGATTATTGGTGTAATTGTAGCAAGTTTTCCATTTGCTTTTAATAAAAAGGCTGGTAATACCCCATGTTAGTAGCAAAATTTACATGTTAATAGCAAAGATAAAATAATTTGTATGTTAATAGCTAAAACTAATAATAGAATATGCATACTATTTCCAAAACAACTAGCTAGAAATAGGAATCAAAATAGTAGTACCTCGTGTTTGTGTAAATTAGAATGAAGGTAACATAATATAATTACTCATAGAGATAAAGTAAAGAGTTAAATGCCATTTTAGTCCCTATGGTTTGGTTCATTTTGCTAGTTTAGTCCAAAGGTTTCATTTTTAACCTGTGGGTCCAAAAAGGTTTCACTGTTGCCATTTTAGTCCACCGGGTTAACTTTATCCATTTTTTTTGTTAACCAGAAGGGCAATTCGGTCATTTTATATGTAATTCTGTTAACTAGAAAGGCAATTCAGCCATACAAAATGACCGAACCGCCCTTCTCTTTAACAGAAATAATGGATGAAGTTAACCCAGTGGACTAAAATGGCAACAGTGAAACCTTTTTGGACCCACAGGTTAAAAATGAAACCTTTGGACTAAACTGGCAAAATGACCCAAACCACAGGGACTAAAATGGCATTTAACTCTAAAGTAAATTACTTCTGCCCTTTTTCTATAGTGCCAAAATGTAAATTACTCCCCGTGTGAACGGTGAATTATCTTTATTAATACAATGTTTATATATTTGTTTACTCATTTTAAACACCACAAATGCTATAGCACTGAATATGGAGCATTATTTATTTATTACGATTTGATATTAATACTAATACTAATAATAGTGTAACAAAATATAAAAAAAAGTAATAAAAGTATTATAAAATAAAATAATATAAAAAACATAATTATTATTTTTGACTTTAGAATAAAATAACGTATTAAAGGGAAAAGATCAAATAGGAAGTTAATTTTGGCTAGGAAGGATAGGAAGCCATAGGATTATGACATGTGGCAAATTTTAAAATAAAGAGAAAGGGTATTTTAGTCAATCTCATCATTTCTTCTTCCTTCTTCTCCCCAGTTACTTCAAAACCCACCATTTTCAAAACCTACCATCTCCAACCTTTTCTTCACTTACTATCTCAATAATCACTACATTATAGTGTGATTTTCGTCATCAATCAATGATTCAACCACCCGATCAACGTGTTCTTCAGCTTTTTTCAAAGAAAACCCAGTTTAATTTCGTTCAAAATATCGTTTTTTCAGGTGATTTTGAAAATAATCACTCGATTTGTTCGATTTAATCGCTGATAAGTGTTTCTATCATTTCAAATTTCGTCAATTGATGAAGAAACCGGCTTCGATCCATGTAAGAAATTCTTTAATTTCATTTTCACGATCTGGGTTTTTATTTAGTCATTGCGTTTTACGATCTTGGCGGGGGTCCGGGGGCGGCAGCCCCTGGTAGCGGGGTCCCAGGGGCGGCAGCCCCTGGCGGGGTCCAAGGGCCAGAGCCCCTGGCTGGGGTTGAGGTGTACTAAAAACGCATCAGAAAAATTAATTTTCCAGAAATTGGCTCATTTCGAAGACAGTAATTCGTAGACAATTCAGACAGTTCACAGACAATTCACAAACAGTTCAGAAACAGTTTTATGTGTCCATTGCGTTTTAGAAATAAGAGAGTTTTATGTGTTTTCTGACTATTGCGTTTTAGAAAAAACACATTTTTAAGTATCTTTAGTCATTGCGTTTTAGGTAAAACACATTTTTGAAGTGTTTTTAGTCATTGCGTTTTAGGTAAAACACATTTTTAGGTGTTTTCAGTCCATTGCGTTTTACAGAGAACACTTTCTTTTGTTTTTTAGGTCATTGCGTTTTAGAAATGAGACATTTTTAAGTGTTTTCTGGCCATTGCGTTTTACAAATAAAACATTTCTTTGTGTTTTCTGGCCATTGCGTTTTACAAATAAGACATTTCTTTGTGTTTTTTGTGCATTGCGTTTTAGGTAAAACACTTTTTTATGTGTTTTCAGTACATTGCGTTTTAGAAATAAGACATTTTTTTATGTTTTCTGGCCATTGCATTTTACAAATAAGTCATTTCTTTGTGTTTTTGGTGCATTGCGTTTTAGAAAAATGTCATTTTTTAGGTTTTTTTTCATTGCGTTTTACGTAACTGGGGGTTTTTCTATTGCGTTTTATACAACTGGGTTTAAATTTTTTTTTAAAATATAGCAATAGTATACTCGTTTTAAAGATAAAAAAACGCTCGTTTTTTTGGTGCAATTTTTATAAAAAAATAATGTCGTATGAAAGAGTTATTAACGTTTAAAAAATAGGGGGGAATTGGAGGAGAGAGTAACTATTGGCTTGGATTGACTAGAATGCCCTTGAACAAACTCACGCGCCTCTTTTCTTCCTTTCAATTTCCCTGATTTAATCTTAGCCCTTGATTAACTTAATGGATGGTCAAGATCACTTCCTAGCCTTCCTAGCCAAATAAACTTCCTATTGTATCTCCACCCTTAAAATTACCAAATTTGACTAATTTGGTATATTAATCCATATGTTGGGTGTATTTATCACATCCCTTAATTTATACTCCTGGAATACGAATTACTTCTTACGTCAACGGTGAATTAATGGAAAAAAGCCTCTATTTTAGAATTCGTATTAAGCCTCCAAAATTCATGACACTTGTAATTATCATATCGACAAAAAGAAAAAAAATATTAAGGGGTACAATCTATTATCTATTATATATAATAAATGAAAGTTATTTGGGCCACGTGTCACTTAATTAGGGCATTCTCAGTTCAGTTTTCCCGCCCAACAGTGCCATCCCCTTTTCCTTTTATAATCTCTCTTCTCATCTTTGTTTACAAACGCCTAGGGTTCCTTCTCTCTCTATATTCAGGCGATTCAAACTTCACAAACCCTGCAAATTAGATTTTGGCCTACATCCTTCAATTATTGAGATCATTCTTTCCATCCGAACCCTAATCTTCTTCCAGACGCCACTATAAAATCTTCTTTTGTTCATCGAGTATCTTCATCAAAAGGTTTGTTCTTTTTTTTTATTGAAATACTTTCATGATTTCCTCTTATTTATACTAATCCTTTGTGTTTTGGGTCTTTTCATGTAACCATTGCTAGGGTTTCGTTCGAGAGTTAGATCAAGAGATGGGGCGCCGGCTAATATTTCTGCGGTGTTCTCTTACAAGATTCTTTTATCTTGAGGTTTGATTTGTATGTTTATAGATATGTGTTGATTTTTCTTAACGGTTATGATATGAGTATAACATCTGTTGATTATTGATTGTGAATATGTTCACTGATTATTCTTTTTGAAATTAGGGTTTCATTTGCTTGAGATTTGAATATTCCGATTGTTTGGTTAATTTTTGTTGATATGTGGTTTTCCATAATCATGGTATGTGTTTTTGTTTTTGATTTTTACTAAAGTTTTGTTATCTGAGTTGTGACTAAATGATGATTGTGAATGATCTGTTGCAGATGATAATGATGATGATTGTTCTACGGTTGTTTCCAGTATCACTGTTCCAACATCGTTTAAAGTATGTGTTTTTTGCTACTCCGATTTTCAAATTTTGAGTTTTTAATTTTGAAGTGATATACTCTAATTCTCGCTTTATATTTCAGTCTAATCACAGTTGTTTGAAATTCATACAATCTGCTGCGGGTTATTATAGGTTTGTATTCAAAGAAGTATAAAGTTTAATTAAACACAAAGAAAGATTATTAAATTTACAGTTAAAATAATTTTTGCTTATGACTAAATGATGATTATAATTGACTTGGGCAGAAGATGATGATGTAGAACCCAAAGTAGTTCCTACTAAATGCAAGAAAGGATCTGCTACTGTTGTAAGATAAGATTTTATCTTACTAGAGCAACTAGAGCAATGGTCTTTCCTGCCTTTTTTGTATTAAAAGAAGCATAAAGTTTGGTTTAAACCAGCTCTTTATGAACAAAGTTAAGGATTAAGTATATGAGGACAGGGCTACTCTTCAACAGCTGAATAAGTGTTTTCATGTACTGCATCTTGGTCTGTTCACTAGAGATCAGCTTTCTATAAATCCTGATGTTAATGCATTGAGTCCTTCCATGGAGTTCATGGCGATTATCGGAGATATACATTGATGGAGTTTAAAGCTAAAAGCACTAAATTTTAAGCTAAAAGCACTAAATTTTTGTTGTTAGGTTCGTAAATTTCTTGGTGTGTTTCTTAGATTTTAAATTTCGTTGTAATTTTAAGCTGAATAAGTATTATTATGTATATTTAAGTCATTGTTTCGTTTTCTTGAATTCTATGTAATTTTGTAAAGAAGTACAATAACAAACAGTGGTTTTAACATCTGTTTGCATTTTGGTCAATAGTTAATGGAAACACATGTTAGGTTGAACAGTGTTTTTAAGAGGAAAACAGTGTTAGAAGACAGTAGATCTTATTAACTTAAACATTTGTTCAGGGTTAAACAGATGTTTGGCCTTTTATATAAGAGGTTTGGACTTAAACAATTGTTTGACCTTAAACAGGTGTTTGCCCAAAAACAGATGTTTGACCGTAAAACATATGTTTTGCCTTAAACAGATGTTTCGCCTTCTATATCAGATTTTTTTTACTTAAACAGATGTTTGACCTTAAACAGATGTTTGGCCATAAATAGATGTTTGGCTCTAAACCAAACATCTGTTTAAGGTCAACATCTATTTGACTATTGGTCCTGTTGTGCTTTTGTTTGACCTCTAATATGGGTTCATGATCTAATCTGGTGATTTGAAGACATTGTTGTTTCATCTTTATACTAATAAATAAAAATCAAGTCCAGATAAACATCTCTTTATGGCCAAACATCTGTTTATGGCCAAACTTCTGTTTATGGGCAAACATTTGTTTAAGGTCAAACTTCTGTTTAAGTCCAGACAACTGATATATAAGGCGAAACATATTTTTCTTCAAACATCTGTTGACCATTGACTGACCAAACATCAGTGTTTAAAAAACTGTTGGGTATCCACTGATAGGAAAAAATAGCCACTGCTCACTTTTTTATTGTTGACATCTATTGATATTGACCATCAGCGGTTTTCCTAAAAAACAGCCACTGCTCACTTTTTTTATTATTGATGGTGTTAATTAGTGATAGATTGAAATTATCAAATAAAAACTAGAATTACAATGAAATTACCATTTTACCTAATCGTTACATTCCAATGGGGTAAGATTTCCTCCAACATTGTTATCATCATAAAATTTAAAGTTAAATTAAAAACTAAAAAAAATTCTTGATGACTATTTGTTGCAAATCAAATCAGTAATTATTGCTAATTTCTTGAGCTTTGGACATTTAAAATATGCAAAATTTGAATTTCAAACTGACGGTTATTATCTCTTAAAAACTAGAAAAGTCATCATGACAATTGCTTTCAAATCAGATCAGTAATTACTGATAATATCAGTAATTTTATGCAAAATGGTAATTTCAAATTGACCTTCTCTCTTTTTTTCCTACTTTGCATAACAATTCAAATATTTAATATTTAATATTTTAATAAAGCAGGATATACTATCGATTACCAATAAACATCAGTTCCCAATAAACATCAGTTCCCAATAAATAAGATATAATTATCAGTTCCCACATTCAAAATTCAAACCGTATATTCTAATCCTTTAAATAAGATATAATTATCTGCTATCACATTCAAATCTCGCTCGCTCATATATGTGTGCGTATCTCTCCCTCAAATGCATCTTTCTCGTGATTCAGCCGCTAATCTCCGATTACACTTCTTTGTTTGAATGTTTGTTGATTATGTTTACATGTTATTGTTCCAGTATCATTGTTCCAACATCGTCGTTTCAATGAAGCTTCCCATCACACATCAACCTTTCAATATCGATGTTGCAGTATCATTGTTGCAACATCATGAAAAGTTGCGTTGTTTGATTTTCGTTAAATCGAAAGTCAGGTTTTCTTGCGTCAGGTTTGTCATTGGGATTTCTTCTTTTATAGAAAGTCTGGATAGATTCGTGCAATATCGTGAAAACGCAGATGTGCTACAACAGTTGAGAAGAGACCTTTGCATTTTAGGTTTGTTTCTTATTTGTGTTGTCAGTAATATAGAGTGCGGTGATAGAGACGTGCAGTTCATGGCGATGCTGAAGGACATACATCGAGAGGTTCAGCAATCGATGGAGTTGAAACTAAAGTTTCTTAATTCTTGCTGTTATTCTTAGATTTGAACTTTAATATTGTTCAGTATGTCATGTAATTATTGGACTTTTAGTTTTAAGGACATGAATAAATGAATGAATAAATTTAATTTTATGAATCTATGTTGTATTTTATTTTTATTTATTATTTAGTGTTTGAGTAAGATTTAGATTATGTTGATGTTGAATTGTGTCTGAACATCTGTTTGGTAAGACAACAGAGGTTCAATAGTGTCAATGAGTCCTCTTAAATGAATAGACCGACACTTGCTTCCTCTCAAAGGGTTATGTTGTGGTTATAACAGCTGATCATGCTAAGGACTGTTATAATTAACCACTGCTTCTTATAAAGACTGATGTTCTTAAAGACTGATGAGGCCTATCCACTGTTGAAGACAAAACCATGTTAAAGACAAGCACTTATGTACTTAAAGCCTGATCAACGAAAGGAAAACCACTGCTCAGTAGCAGCAGTGCTTCAGCATCTACAGCGGATTCAACTTTAGTATTTATGTATCAGTGTTTCTTTTGTAACAGTGTTTAGTGTAGCAGTGGTTAGCTATATTTTATCTCTCGAGACAAACCCTATACAAACTCAAAGACGAACCACTACCCAACAACAACAGTGGTTCAAATTAAAAGCAGATATTCTACCTTTGTTTATGTTAACAGTATTTATGTGTAACAGTATTTATGTGTAACAGTATTTATCACATCCGTGTTTTATACTATGTTAGATTGTTAGATTTCATATCACTGAGATGTTTATATATAACGGTATTTATCACATCACCCCACTGCTCCTTATAAAGACTGATGTACTTAAAGACTGATGACGGCGATCCACTATTGAGGACAAAGCCCTGTTAAAGACAACCACTTATGTACCTAAAGGTTGATCAACGAAAGGAAAGCCACTGCTCAGTAGCAGTTGTGCTTCAGCAACTACAACGGATTCAACTTTAGTATTTATGTATCAGTGTTTCTTATGTAACAGTGTTTAGTGTAGCAGTGGTTCATAAAGTTTATCTCTCGAGACAAACCCTATACAAACTCAAATACGAACCACTGCCCAACAACAAAAGTGGTTCAGCATCTACAGTAGATATTCTACCTTTGTTTATGTTAACAGTATTTATATGTAACAGTATTTATCACATCAGTGTTTTATACTCTGTTAGATTGTTAGATTTCATATCACTGAGTTGTTTATATGTAACGGTATTTATCACATCACCCCAGCATGCTAACTGATTATATGTAATACTTTATTTTAATAATCTCAACATGCATCTTAAAAATAGTTAAAATGAAAAATTTTCATGAATTATAAGCATTAAAATGTTTTCAGGCTATCCACTAATAACTTAAAGTCTCCCACTGTTTTCATTGTAATCATTGCAACCACTGTTATTATTCCATCAGTGGCTTTATAAAACAACTGTGTTCCATTACTCATCAGGGGTTGGCTCGTGGACAGTTCATAGCCGTCAGATCTTTTGTAACCGCTGCCACGTCAGCATTCACTTTTTCCCCTATAAAACCCTGATTAAAACCCCTAAACAGGGTTTTAACTGTCGAATTGAATTCATTTTTCCTTTTTCAAAGCAGTTATCCTCCATTTCTTTCAAAATTCCTCATCGTCCTTCTTCCTCAAATGGCAAAATCACGGTCTTCATCAGTTAAAAGGAAATCCAGTCAAAAGGCCATAGAAATTCGATACAAAGCTCCCCATAACTACTTGGGTCTGTTGACAAAACCAAGTAACACTTAAACGTTCAATTCCGTCATAGATGCCCTTTCGTCTTCAAAGTACAAAACTTTGTTGGCTTCTGATGCTCCGATTTACTTGGCAACCCAGAGGGAATTTTGGAAAAATGCAAAACTTGAATCTCAAGATAAAACACCCATAGCCATCAATTCCTCGATAAAGGGTGTTGATGTTAAAATCACACCACAAACCATCTCTGAAGTGTTTGAACTCAATGATCTTCAAGGTAAGACTTCTTTCCTAAAATAGAGTATCAAACAGATTTTTTAGAAAGAGGGTATGCAAAGCAAATGAAAAAAGACACTTTGCAAAAAGGCAGTTTTCCCCCTGCCCCAAGATTTTTGTTTCATACCCTCTTAATGTGTGTTTCTAATAAGACCACTGCTTTCAATGAAATTCCATTAAAGATCCAATATCTGGCATATGCTATCTTGCATGGGGAAAACTTTAACTATTCACAGGAGATCTTTGATGACTTGGTAAAAAATGTTGATAGCAAATCATTTTTACTATTTCCAAGGTTCCTAAGCTTTTATTTTCAAAAGAAATTTGGAAAGGATGATGCTCATGTACTCATCCAGGGTGAACCTTTTCAAATAAATGGCCTTACAACGTTAACATTTACAAGGCTATCAAAAGTGTCCAAAACACAAGCAGGGGCTCCTGATCATACTTTAGCTGCTACCACTGCTCCTCAGGCACCTACTGAGCCCACTGCTCAAGGTGATCACAACAGCAAAACAACTGTTGTGAAACCCACACCTAAATCCACCAAAAGACCAAGACAAAAGAAAACACAAAAGCCCCTCAAACCTAAAACAAAGGAAACTCTGGAAGATGAGATCCCAGAGCAACTGCCGGTGAAAACACAAAAGTCACCAGAAATCACTGCTGCTACTTCCTCACAGCAGATGGTAGAAATATCTCAACCTGAGCCTCAAACTCCCCCTGCTTCTTTTCAAAAAGAACATGTTGTAAGAATAGGGACATTAAATTATGTTGCTCTGGACTCACTTGAATCCATCATCCCCAGCCCACTGCCCAGGGCAAATCCTCTTTCCACTCCCATACTCACTGCCACAATTCCAACACAAACAAAACTTTTGTTGGATGCACTTGATATAACTCAGATAGCAATCAGTTCCTCTCAACCACCTATCACTGAGAGCATGCCACAGAAATTGACTGAGTCTGAGCTCCCTATCATTACTAACCCACCAACAACACCTGAGGAGGTTACACTGCAGGATGTACAAGTACTTCCTGTCAGTAGTTCAAGTGAAGCAGCTACTACAAGTGTTGAACCCACTGGTTTACACTTGAACAGAAGTTTCATTAATCAGACTTCCTTGAAGGCAATTTCTTCTATGGGAACCTTTCTAAACACTTGCGTGTATCCTATATTCACTGGTGAGCTTAGATTGGTAACCTCTGCTGAGGAAAGAAGTCCCCAGTTCCAAGAAAAAGGGGCAACAGGGGATGACTTTTGGGAAAGTCTCCCTCAGTCAACCACTGTTACAACCACCTCTGGTGGGAAATCAGATGATCCCATTAAATTGGGTGATGGTTTAATGTACTGAGAATTGACGGAGAGGGTTAACAAACTAGATACATCTGTTGCAAAAATCAAAACCATACTGCAACAGTTGTTACAAACACAGCAGGCACCACCTGCTCCCACTGACCTTTGGGCATTATTTCAACCTCTACTTCACCAACAAAGAGCAAATGCTGATCAACAACATGAAATTCAGCTTCAAAAGATCAGAAATATCATGGAAGCCAGGTTCAAAGACACCCAGGCAGAAATAAAAGCCATGAAGGCTCACTTGCTGAACACCACTGGCACTGCTTGTAAGGACCTTCAAAAATGTCCCAAAACGACCCGTAAGTAAAAACCCGGACCCCTGAAACCCTACTGTGCATGAAAAACCAAGAAAAACAAATTTTTGGTTTTCACGTGGGCCGCGTAAGAGTAAGCCTAGGCTTACGCGGGCCGCGACAGATCATAAAATCTCCAGATCAGCTTGCCAGGCCACGTGTCACACACGTGGCAGACCTAGGTGTGACACGCTAGCCCTAGTCTACATATAGGAGGCCCTCGCGGGCCGCGTAAGATCAAGAGGGGGCTTACGCGGGCCGCGTAAACCCCAAAAATCAGCTATAAATAGGGTTGGCCACGAGCAGTTCACTGGTGTCAAAAATTTTGATCAAAAACGAAGATACACTGCCCAAAATCATAATTTCTATTAGGGAGGCGCTGCTACGATACAGGGTATTAACTCGATCGCTGCTACGATTCAATGTCCGATCGATTGAAACTATCTGATGGATGTTTAAGTGTTGCCCAAATTAGGGCTATACTTTGTCATTCGTCGTGAATTCGATGGATGTTTAAGTATGGCACTTTGTCATTCGTTGTGAGGGTTTTGATC
Organism: Helianthus tuberosus; assembly: GCA_030545235.1. NCBI lineage: Eukaryota > Viridiplantae > Streptophyta > Magnoliopsida > Asterales > Asteraceae > Helianthus > Helianthus tuberosus. Next base: position 39,032,692 of record CM060436.1, read on the forward strand.
TCGTGAGTTATCGTAAATGCGGTATTAGTTACTGACCTAGTTCATGTGCATTGTTGTTTAAATTAGGTTACAAGGCTAATCAGTAGGCTAAACTCTGCCCATTTAAACTTGCAAAGTGAGTCATTCTCTTTTTACCAAATTTGTTTTCAAAATCATGTTTGTTTTCAAAGTTATAATTACAGGGATTAAGTCATTGTAGTCTTCAATTACAGCCGGTATGTGGGGTTTTGTATACATTACTTGATAACCGTCACCGTTGGACAACGGGTTAGCCAATGGGTGATATGACCATAGTCACATAAACGAGTCGAGTGACAAATACCGTTGGGTAATTGATTGATATATAAACAATGTAATCGCCCTTAATACTGTAGATTATAACAATGTGTCGTTTTGTGCAACTTGAATGACTCGCCAGTATTTCCCGCTGATAAAACCTTTTTAAAACATGTTTCAGGTGATCTGCTGTGATCCAGGAAAAAGTGCAGTATAGCACTACAAGCTTGAAGAAGTGGCTTAATAAAAATAAAGAAACATGTTTTTTGTAAAATAGGGGTTTCCTAGTAAAATTCCCTTATTGTAAATTACGGGATTTGTCCCTAATTATGAAATAAAATAATCGGGCATTTTCAAGTTTTAACGATCCTGTTAATAATTCCGCTGCCAAATTAAATAAATACCACGGGATTTCTGTCCCGCGGCTCCTGGACCGGGTCAAACCGGGCCGGGGGCCGTGACAGAAAAAGGTGGTATCAGAGCCACTGATTTAAGCCAATTAAGTATTTAGAAATACTTAATTTTACTAATTGCCATCCTGTGATTATGTGTTTTTTTGTGTTATTTGACTATTTGTTAGTTTACAGTATGGGTAAGCAAAGAATTTTGGACATCTATCGTCAATTAGATAGTTCACCAAAAGATAAGGGAACCTCATTCCAATCAAATTCCTCAAGAAACTCAGCAGATACTAAGGAAGGAATATTTATTCGTAAGGCACAGTTTGAGAAACCACTTACTCCTAAGAAAAGAAGTTGGATTATTAGAAAAAGTCAAGAGAAAATAAAGAAGTCACAAACAAAAGGAGTGATAACTAATAAGGAGACTCAGGAAACAAATAATAAACCACCATGGGAAGATGAATTAGACGAACAATGGGCAAACCTCTACATGTTAGTCACTACAGCAGTAAATGTTAACTTATAGTTGAATCACTAAACCAGTACCAGCACCTATGTCACCTACGAGCCAGAAACTTTAAAGAAACCTTGCCCATTAGATAAACAACTTAGTAAGAGAAGATAGAATAAAGGCATGTTGAACATAATATTCCAAGATAGATTAAAATAAATTATGAATGCACAACCCCTAATATATTTTGAATTTCAGTTGTAATTTGTAATATATATATATATAAGTTGCAAGGTTTGCCATTTTTCTGTTTGAACAATGATACTTGAATGATTGTACTAAATATTAGCCTGTGAAAATTTTAACTTAGCATTTTGTATTTCTTCATATCTGCTAAACAGCATGAATGAGTTGTCTGAAGCTCTTCAGAATCTCAATCTTTATTCTGTTAATGTGGAAGTCTCCAGAGACTTTACCGGTTATTGTGCCGACACTGATGAACCCATGGAATTTCAAGCCCAACCTCCGGAGAAACCAAAGCCAAAGAGGAAAAGAAGATTCGTGGGCTGGAGACGTGTACGCAGGAAGAAACCAGAAACTAAGAAAGTTGCCAAGACAGAGGACCCCATGGATAAAGGAAAAGGAATAGAGATCGGGGAAAGCTCCAAGCAAGTCGGGGAAATGCCATTGTGGGAAGAATTGGATTGCATGCTGGCAGACTGTGATATCCTTAAGCCTGTCAATGAAAACCTCTTTACTTATCCTGCTAAAACCCAACTTCCAATGAATTTGGAACCGGCCATCCCAGATCCCCTTGTCAACACCTGACCTCTAGGAGAAATGGAAGAATGGTGGACCAATGACTGGCAGTTCTAGAACCTCTTAAACAACCCTTATACCTTTCTCCCTTAGTTTGACCCAGAGCCTGCACTAAACCCACCAATGAGCAATGAGAATTTGGCTGAACTCCGCCGTTTTGGCGAAGAGCTGGTGGACGTAGGGAATCGAATCCGGGAGGTGGGAGAACAAATCTCCTGGAAGTACGACGAGAGGGAACGTCGCTTCTGAGATGCCAGCAGATAATGATGGTGTGGTTGTGGTTGTATAATAACGAAATAATAATAATAGTAGTAAAAGTATAATCCTGTAAAATAACTTAAAAATAAAACTTTTGTAAGATAACGGGTGTGTACGGAAGCATACTATAATATATAATTGGAAGTCGAAAAATCAATCATTTTGAATATACGTGTCAATATGATTATGTGCGATTGTTTTGTTATGTTTAGTTGTTAATTATTTTCTACTAATCACTTATATATATCAATTACCAGATGGAGCATGCTGGTAATGAACCCGTTAAAGAAGTTAACCAATCTGAACAAAACCATGAAGATCAATTTCTAAATAGGCAAGATATCGAGAATATCGTTGCTCAGGGAATAGCCAATGCTATTCCAGCAGTCCTTGCTGCTGCCCGGAATCCTGTTGAACCTCAATAAATTAATCCTAGTAAACGTACTCATGAAGATAACTTCAGTCTTAGCATAAACGGAGGCGGTAACATTAATAATAATGATAATGATGTACTGCAAGCCCCAATTCTCAAAAGAATGAAAACTGCAACGCCTGGTTGCACTTACAAGGAATTCCTTGCCTGTAAACCTGTTGAGTTCGCAGGCAATGAAGGGGCGACTGCAGCGCTGCGTTGGTTGGAGAAAACCGAGGCGGTAATCAAAATAAGTAAATGTGCGGCAGAGGATAAAGTCATGTACGCTTCTCACCTTTTCAAGGAAGAAGCATTAGAATGGTGGAACACGATGTTACAAGCTAAGGGAAGTGACATGGCCTATGCCATGAGTTGGGAGGAGTTTAAACGTCTGGTGGAAAGAAAATTTTGCCCAGAATATGAAAAAGAGTAGATGGCAAACAAATTCCTGAGCCACCGAATGGTGAATGTTGATTGCCGAGGGTATACTTCGAAGTTTTTCGAATATGCTCGAATTGTTCCTACTCTGGCTTCGCCAGAGCCGGTACTTATTTCTCGCTACATCTGGGGTTTAATTAGCGAGATCCGTGACATTGTCAAAGCTGCGAGACCCCGCACGATCGATGATGCGGTGGAACTAGCCAACACTTTGCAGACGGACTGGTGCGTACGCGAGAAGAAAATAGGAAAAAGGAATTGGCTCATAAAATTACCCAAGGATTGCGTGTGAGTAATAATAGCAATTTCAAGAAGAGAGGAACTGGGCAATCTTCCACTCCGCCGTTCTACAGGAACTGCAGAAAGAAACATTTCGGAAAGTGTAATGAAACCTGCAACTTCTGCAAAGTTGTAGGACATCGTGAAGAAGATTGCAGAAAGAAAACAAGGGTCTGCTATAACTGTGGAGAAGCTAGGCATTTCAAACCAGAATGCCCTAAGTTGGTCAAACCAGCAGATAACAAGGCTAAACCTGTAGAAGGAACTACCAAGAAAAACGCAAGAGCCTTCCAGTTGACTACTCAAGAAGCAGAGCTAATCCCTGATGTGATAGCTGGTACGTTCCTAGTTCATGACGTTTATGCCAAAGTATTATTCGACTCTGGTGCAAACCAAAGTTTTATAAATACTTCATTCTGCCAAGCTCTTAAGTTACCCTTAACCAACCTTAGGCAGATTTTTACAGTCGAAACGGCCGATGGGAATTCTGTTAACATAGATAAAGTTTTGCGAGAAGGAAAGATAGAACTCTTAGGCCATAAATTTTCTGCAAACCTGTTACCTATGAATTTAGCCGTATTCGATATTGTGTTAGGAATGGATTGGTTAGTAGCCAACCATGCTCGAATCCTATGTGATAAGAATTCCATAGAAATTCATACACCCACAGGAGAATTAGTGGTGATTACTGGAGATAAGCCATGAAAGCCACTAAAATTCATTTCAGTAATGAAATTGGCCAGTTATTCAAGAAAACAAGAAATAGTGTATATGATCTCAGCTATCATTAACACTAAAGATAAGGAACTTACGGAAATTCCGGTAGTATCAGATTACCCGGATGTATTCCCAGAAGAACTACCTGGATTACCACCAAATAGGGAAGTAGAATTTAGGATTCATCTAATTCCTGGAACTACACCGATAGCTAAGGCACCTTATCGGTTAGCACCCACCGAAATGCTAGAATTGAAAAAGCAGTTAGATGAATTACTAAGTAAAGGATTCATACAACCGAGTTCATCTCCGAGGGGAGCTCCAGTGTTGTTTGTGAAGAAGAAAGATGGTTCGATGCGAATGTGTATCGATTACAGGGAATTGAATAAGGTAACAATTAAGAATCGATACCCATTACCTAAGATCGATGATCTTTTCGATCAACTTCTGGGAGCTAGATACTTTTCTAAGATAGATTTACGCTCCGGATACCATCAGTTAAAAGTACAAGAAGAAGACATACCTAAAACTGCTTTCAGAACTAGGTATGGTCATTACGAGTTTACAGTCATGCCCTTCAAACTAACAAATGCTCCAGCAGCATTTATGGACATGATGAATAGGATATGTAAACCGTACTTGGATAAATTTGTAATTGTCTTCATCGACGATATACTTATTTATTCTAAAAGTAAAGAGGAGCATTGTGAACACCTGCATATACTCTTAACTTTGTTAAGAAAGGAGATGCTTTACGCCAAATTTTCGAAGTGCGAATTTTGGTTGAAGGAAGTACAATTCTTAGGACACATGGTGAATCACGAAGGTATTCACGTAGATCCCTCCAAAATAGAAGCGATTACCAAATGGAAGGTCCCACAATCAGCTATGGAAATTAGAAGTTTTCTAGGGTTAGCTGGATACTATAGGAGGTTTATTAAGGATTTTTCTAAGATTGTTGTACCATTAACTAAGTTAACCTGTAAAGCAGTTAAGTTTGAATGGGGACCTAGGCAAGAATAGGCTTTTAAGATTTTAAAGCAAAGATTAACAAACGCCCCAATTCTAGCTTTTCCAGAAGGAACAGAAGATTTTGAAGTTTACTGTGATGCTTCTAAGCTAGGATTAGGATGTGTGCTAATGCAACGAAAGAAGGTAATTGCGTATGCCTCAAGACAATTGAAAAAGCACAAAGAAAACTATACAACTCATGATTTAGAGTTAGGAGCCATAATTTTTGCTCTTAAGATTTGGAGACACTATCTGTATGGAAGTAAGTTTACTGTCTATACAGATCATAAGAGCTTAAGGTACATATTTGGGCAAAAAGAATTAAACATGAGGCAAAGAAGATGGATGGAAATTCTAAGTGACTACGACTGTGATATTCAATATCACGAAGGAAAAGCAAACGTAGTTGCTGACGCCTTAAGCCGTAAGTATCATGAGAAATAATGACAAGTTCGTGCTCTTAGATTAAATCTACAGTTAGATTTAATGGAACAACTGAAGAATATTCAGGAAACAGCAATCAAGGATGATGCTAAAGGAATGAAAGGACGGATAAAAGAATTAGAACAAGGAGCTGATGGAATTTGGAGATTCCATAAGAAAAGAATTTGGGTACCTAAGCAAGGAGAGTTAAGAAATAAAATTTTAGAGGAAGCCCATAAATCTAGGTATACCATGCACCCGGGAAATAATAAAATGTACCAAGATTTAAGAAATAACTTCTGGTGGATATGAATGAAAAATGACATAGCTAGATATGTATCCAAGTGTCTTACTTGTGCACAAGTTAAGGCAGAACACTAGAAACCCTTAGGTCTACTACAACAATTAGAAATGCCAGTATGGAAATGGGAACTTATAACAATGGACTTTGTTACTAAGTTACCCAAAACCCGAAAAGGTAGTGACGCAATTTGGGTAATTGTGGACCGATTAACCAAATCAGCTCATTTTCTACCCATGAAAGAAACCTTTAGCATGGAAAGGTTAGCCAAATTGTACGTAGACGAGGTAGTATCCTTACATGGAGTCCCACTCTCCATTTTATTGGATAGGGATAGTCGTTTCACTTCACATTTTTGGACAAGTTTCCAAGAAGCCAAGGGGACTAAACTGAATTTGAGCACTGCATACCATCCTCAAACAGACGGACAAAGTGAAAGGACAATCCAAACCCTGGAGGATATGCTTAGGGCATGTGTGATAGATTTTGGTGGAAATTGGGATGACCACCTACCCTTAATTGAATTCTCCTATAATAATAGCTATCATGCAAGAATTCAAGTTGCCCCATTCGAAGCACTTTATGGACGAAAGTGCAGAACTCCAATTTGTTGGGCAGAAATAGGAGAAAATCAATTATCAGGTCCTGAAATAGTGCAAGAGACCACCGACAAGATCACTCAAACCAAGGAAAGACTAAAGACGGCTCGAGATCGTCAGAAGAGTTATGCCGATAATCGACGCAAGCCACTGGAATTTCAAGTCGGAGATAAGGTACTCTTGAAAGTTTCTCCTTGGAAAGGAGTAGTTCGGTTCGGGAAGAAGGGAAAGCTAAGTACAAGATACGTAGGACCATTCCCAATAATCCAGCGAATAGGACCAGTTGCCTACCGCTTGCAACTACCGGAAGAGTTAGCAGGAGTACATGACGTATTTCATGTATCCAACCTTAAGAAATGTCTATCTAACGAATCTTTGGTAGTACCTCTTCAAGACATAGAGGTAAATGAAAAGTTGAAGTTCATAGAGAAACCGCTTCAAATAGAAGACAGAAAGATCAAGTTTCTCAAGGACAAAAGATTGGTACTAGTTAAAGTCAAGTAGGAGTCGAAAAGAGGACCCGAGTATACTTGGGAGCTGGAATCGGAGATGAAGCGAAAGTATCCTCACTTATTTCAATAAATCTCGAGGACGAGATTCGAAATAAGGTGGGGAGGATGTAAGGACCTTAAAAAATGTCCCAAAACGACCCGTAAGTAAAAACCCAGACCCCTGAAACCCTACTGTGCATGAAAAACCAAGAAAAACAGATTTTTTGGTTTTCACGCGGGCCACGTAAGAGTAAGACTAGGCTTACGCGGGCCGCGACAGATCATAAAATCTCCGGATCTGCTTGCCAGGCCACGTGTCACACACGTGGCAGACCTAGGTGTGACACGCTAGCCCTAGTCTACATATAGGAGGCCCTCACGGGCCGCGTAAGATCAAGAGGGGGCTTACGCGGGCCGCGTAAACCCCAAAAATCAGCTATAAATAGGGTTGGCCACGAGCAGTTCACTGGTTTCGAAAATTTTGATCAAAAACGAAGATACACTGCCCAAAATCATAATTTCTATTAGGGAGGCGCTGCTACGATACATGGTATTAACTCGATCGCTGCTACGATTCAATGTCCGATTGATTGAAACTATCTGATGGATGTTTAAGTGCTGCCCAAATTAGGGCTATACTTTGTCATTCGTTGTGAGGGTTTTGATCTCGTGAGTTATCGTAAATGCTGTATTAGTTACTGACCTAGTTCGTGTGTATTGTTGTATAAATTAGGTTGCAAGGCTAATCAGTAGGCTAAACTCTGCGCGTTTAAACTTGCAAAGTGAGTCATTCTCTTTTTACCAAATTTGTTTTCAAAATCATGTTTGTTTTCAACATTATAATTACAAGGATTAAGTCTTTGTAGTCTTCAATTACAGCCGGTATGTGGGGTTTTGTATACATTACTTGATAACCGTCACCGTTGGACAACGGGTTAGCCAATGGGTGATATGACCATAGTCACATAAACGAGTCGAGTGACAAATACCGTTGGGTAATTGATTGATATATAAACAATGTAATCGCCCTTAATACTGTAGATTATAACAATGTGTCGTTTTGTGCAACTTAAATGACTCGCCAGTATTTCTCGCTGATAAAACCTTTTTAAAACATGTTTCAGGTGATCTGCTGTGATCTAGGAAAAAGTGCAGTATAGCACTACAAGCTTGAAGAAGTGGCTTAATAAAAATAAAGAAACATGTTTTTGTAAAATAGGGGTTTCCTAGTAAAATTCCCTTATTGTAAATTACGGGATTTGTCCCTAATTATGAAATAAAATAATCGGGCATTTTCAAGTTTTAACGATCCTGTTAATAATTCCGCTGCCAAATTAAATAAATACCACGAGATTTCTGTCCCGCGGCTCCTGGACCGGGTCAAACCGGGCCGGGGGCCGTGACACTGCTCCTCCCTCTATCATCTTTGTGGACAACCCACCACCAAATGATGCCAAAAAGGCAGAGAAAATGAGGCAGGTGAAGAAAAAGGGATATGAAGATGGTCTGTACATTGCACCAGATAATTAAAGTATGCTTGCACACATCCCTTTGCCAGATGGTTCCAAAAAGGTTGATGTAACCATAAATGCCATTGCTGATGCAAAAGCAAGGGTGAAAAAGGATATGGAGGCAAAGGATAAAGGAAGGTTTGAACAGGAGAAGAGAGTTTTTATGGAGATGAATGAGCAGGGTATTTCTGAGCCAAAGGATCAAGAAAATCCTCAGCCCATAAGAAAGTCTACTAGAAAAGTCATACAACCCAAAACCACACCTCCCAAATCCACAAAACAAACTCCCAAACCTTCCAAAAGCTCCACACATCAATCTTCCAAACCAACAGATGTTAAAACACCTGTTGTATCAACAGTTGTTGCTACTTCAGTGGTTTCAACATCTGTTATCCAAACAACTTCCACCACTACTACTTCAACACACACTACATCCACTGCCTTATCCCCATTACCAAAAATCACTTCACCACCACCAATACCACCTGCCAAAAGGCAGAAGACAACAGTTGACACATCATCTGTGGTAATGGCAACAGTGGTTGAAACACCAGTTGTTTCAACAGCTGTTAGTCAGACACACACCATCACTACTCAAACACCACAAACAAAACCATCATCACAAAACTCACCACCTGCCTTAAAGCAAAAGACAACTGTTGATACATAAACAGTTGTAGTGACAATAGTGGTTGAGACACCAGTTGTTTCGACAACTGTTAGTCAATTACCTACCACTTCTAACAATCCTTCCCAAGCCATAATTCTTTTAGCTCCAAAACCTCAAACAGAAACACCTCCTCCTGAAAATGTGTATACTAGAAGAAAAAAGCTTCAATTGCATGATGATGACATACCAGCACCTGATCCTGTTTCATCTGTATCTTACAAAATCACCAAACCTGAATCTTTCATTCCTCTAAAATTTGTCAATCCAATCAAAGATCCAATAGCTCTTCAAGGATATGACTCTGCAGATACTACCCCAGCAGCTGCCAGTTATCCACTGGAACTCCATGCAGTAAAGAATGAAATGAGGCAGTTCTACACAGTGGATGATCCTTCAAAAAGGAAATTCCCTTCTCTGCTTGGTTTTAGAAATCCAAAAAACAAGGATGAATATCTAAAACTAAAAGCTAGACAAGCTTAAATAAGAGCTAGGGTTGAATGTCAAGGAGAAAATGACAATGTGGTTTCAAGTCATTATCAGTTTTTACTCACCAAAGTCAAGCTCATTGAAGACTATGCTAGAGATTTGAGTAAAGAAATGTCAAATTTACCACCAGAACCTGGCCTGCAAAAAGATGTGAGAAAAGACATTCTGGCACTAATCATGGGTGAGAAGTTCTACCCTGCCAAGGAAGAACAATTCCAAGATTGGCCACTTGTTGGTCTCAAGACAGAACTCAATAGAATTGAAAGAGTAAAAAGAGATCCAAGCATGAAAAGGTCAGCACCAAATTGGCGTAAATACAAAAAGGCTATTGATGATCTTACCTTGGAGTATAAAAGAAAGAAACAAGAGTTGGTTGATGCAAAGGTTGGAACTGCCAAGGCCATAGCAAAATGGACAAAGCAGTACACTGATGAAGCTTATGAAAGGCTGAGAAAACGGAGAGAAACAGATCCTAGCCTTCCAAAGAAGCCTGATTACAAAACTATTAACATGTCAAAGAAGCAGGTTGACAATTCTGAACCACTGTTCACATCATCAGATACCTCTGTCATTATGTTAAACCAAAGAAAGAGGCAAAGCTGACTGATGCAGAAGAGAAAGAGCAAGAAGCTGTATATTTTAAAGAGGCTATCAAGATAATGGCACTTGAAGATGACAGCTCAGCAAAGCTTCAACATACATTGGAATCCAAGCATTGATGAAGCATAAAAATTGAAGTTCAAACTACTGATGGGATCCAAGCATTGTTGAAGATCAAAGCATTGTCATTCAAGGTCTGATCACCCTTTGAAGATAGCACTGATGCTCAACATCAGTGCTTAGATTACAATAGTGGAATGAAGAATCAGTGTTTATGTATCAGTAGTTTGAATATAACCAGTGTCTGTTGTTATAGATTCTGTGTTTATGTTCAACATCTGATTTACTTTTGGTCAACATCTTATTTTGTAAAGAAGTACAAAAACAAACATTTTTACAAAATCCCAAATCACCATATCATGTAAATGCATTGAAGTAAAAGTGGAAATGATATTATTCATGTGGTCCTCTTGTGCTTTTGTTTGACCTCTAATTTGCGTTCATGATCTAATCCGGTGATTTGAAGACAATTTTAGTTGAATCGAATGAGATGGTTGATGTAATGTGGCCATATTAGTAACAAATAGTAATTAATATAACTAAGTTTCCCGAGCCCGGGAAGCAATCCCGGGTAAAAACCTAGTAATTATCATATCGACAAAAAGAAAAAAATATATATATTAAGGGGTACAAGAATGCAGCATTCTCAATTCTCAATTTATTAGACCGTGGGTATGGTGGGCTTGGTTTGGGGGCATGAGTTGACACGTGGAGTTCGAGCCCCCCCACCGCCAGTGACGTGTCCGTGGGGTATGGCGGGGCGTGGGTGCACCGTGTGGGTTGGTAGGTTATTAAAAAAAATACAGAAAATTTAAAAAATACACACAACTTTTAAAAAAAGCCTAAAATTTTATTAATAAAAAAAGCCTAAAATTACATAATTCCTAAAAATTACATAATTCCTAAAAATTACATAATTCCTAAAAATTACAAAATAAAAAAAACATAGAGCGTTAGGTAAATTTAAAAAAGCGCGAGCTTGTCGAACGCCTTTCGCTCCTTGCCTCGAAACTCAATGTTCGCCACCGCCCCCCGGTCCTCGTGGCTTAACTCACCGCTCGGAACGGCTTCGTAGTAGGCCTTGAAACGATCAAGCTTCGGCCGTAGCTCGCGCCATTTATGTTGGCACGCGTATAAGTTGTGAGGGTCGTGTCCGACGTTATGTCGGTAGCTTGCAAAGGCTTCCGGCCAATATCGTGTTTGACCGGGTTGTCGCCCCTTCATTGCGTCAACGACGCTTGTGACGAGAGCTAACTCTTCTTTGTGGGTCCAAGAGGCCATCTTCTTCGGGTAGGGGTAGCGGGTTCGTGGGATCAAGTGGGTTTTTGTTGGGTAGCGGTGGACAGCGATTGTTTGGGTTGGGGTAGCCGGTGGGGTTGGGTTGTATTAATAGGGGATGTTGACTGTTGGGGGGTTGGGGTGACCGCTTGGCTTGGCCAAACGGTTACAATTTAAAATTCAAACAACCCGCTATGAAATGGCCAACAAAGCGAATAGGAGGCCGCCACATCGGATCGCTAGCCCGCCCCACGCCCGGCTTCAAACTCAAGCCCCAAGGGCCACGCCCCAACCCAAGCCCACCCGGGGTGGTGGCTTGGGCGTTTTCGGCCAACCCACGCCCCAACCCAAGCCTCATACCCCACAGTATTAGATGACAAATTTGGAAGATCGGCTTGGAAGTTTTATATCTTCGCGTTCCCATTTTATAAGGAAAAAATAAATAAATAAAAACAGAGCACGAATTATCCAAAAAACTACAAACTCAAGTGTCGGTGCCGACACGGGAATAGGATTCGCCCTTTATTGGGCTAAATGGGCGGCAAAGGTATGGTGCCAGGCAGCCATTGGCGTAGCTTTGAAGGGGCCGGGAGGGGCGCCCGACCCCCCGAACTTTCATCTAAATAATGTTATATATGTAGTTTTCGTATAGAAATTTTTGGGTATATACGTTTTTGACCCCCCGGTTCTATAGAATTTTTTTTGTATATACGTTTTCGACCCCCTGTCGAAAACGTCAAGCTTCGCCACTGCAGGCAGCTGCCTGACACTCCCCTATTGGCCTAACAAATTTACGATTTTATCCCGCTTTAAAATTACGATTTTGCCATCAGTTCAAAATTATGTTTTTGCCCAACTTAAAAATAAATTTACGTTTTCGCTCCCAGGTAAATATTTCAATTTTGCCCCTGGTTAAAAATTACGATTTTGCCCCGTTTCAATTTACAGTTTTGTCATTAGTTTTTTTCCCTTAAAATTATGATTTTCCCATCAGTTCAAAATTATGTTTTTACCCCCACTTAAAAATAAATTTACGTTTTTGCTCCCAGCTAAAAATTTCAATTTTGCCCTCAGTTCAAAATTATGATTTTATCCCGCATAAATTTATAATTTTGCCATCAGTTTTTTTTTTCACACAGCCAAGTTACGATTTTGCCCTCAACTTAAATTTACATTTTCCCCATCGTTTTGTTTGTTTTCCTGGTCATATTACAAGTTTGGCCCCAGTGTAAAATTACAGTCGTGCCGGCAGCTTCCTGGCACTCCCGGTTGGTCCATTTAGTTTACGATTTATGCCCGAATTAAAATTATGATTTGGCCCTCGGTTAAAAATTACGTTCTTCTCAATGTTTTAGTTTTTTTTAGCAAAACTATAAAGGTTCTTTGTTTTAATTGGTTTACTCGATTTAATTTCTTCCCGTGTCAAGGAGCTGCCTAACACTAGCTCATTAGTCTTGAAAATTTACAGTTTTGTCCTGAGCCCAAAAATACGGTCTTATCATCGTTTTTGTTTTTTTTTTCTAGAAAAATTATAGTAGTCTTTTGTCACGGCCCCAACCCCGGTTTGACCCGATCAGGAGCCGCGGGACAGGAACCCGTGGTATTTAATTTATGCGACAGCGGAAGATTTTATCAGGATCTTTTTAAAGCTGAAAATGCCCGATTATTTTATTTCATAATTCGGGATAAAGCCCCGATTGTTTACAATAAGGTGATTTCACTGGGAAATCTTTTATTTTACAAAACATGTTTCTTTATTTATATTGAGCCACTTCTTTAAGCTTGTAGTGCTTCGTGGCACTTTTCCTGGATCACAACAGATCACCTGAAACATGTTTGAAAAATATTTTGTCAGCGGGGAAATACTGGTGAATCATTCTTTTTACTAAAAATAACGTGTTGTTATAATTTACAGTATTAAGAGCGATTACAATGTTTCTACATCAACCATCTACCCACGGTATTTATCACTCGACCACCTATTGGCTGTCCAATGGTGTCTGCGATTATGGTCATATCACCCCTTGGCTAACCCGTTGTCCAATGGTGACAGTTATCAAGTAATGTATACAAAACCCCACATACCGGCTGTAATTTGGTGATTACAAAGACTTAATCCCTGTAATTATAACTTTGAAAATAATCATGATTTTGAAAGTAATTTGATAAAAAGAGAATGACTCACATTGCAGATTTAAGTGGACAGAGCTTAGCCTACTGATTAGCCTTTTAACCTAAATTTAACCAACATGCACACGAACTAGGTTAGTAACTAATACAGCATTTACGATAACTCACGAGATTAAACCCTCACAACGAATGACAAAGTGCGATACTTAAACATCCATCGAATTCATGACGAATGACAAAGCATAACCCTAATGTGGGCAGTACTTAAACATCCATTGGATAGTTTCAATCGATCGGACATTGAATCGTAGCAGCGATTGAGTTAATACCCTGTATCGGAGCAGCTCCTCACCAATATAATTGTAATTTCTACTTTAGAGCAGCCAAACTTCGTTTTTGAAAGTTTGTTTCGACGACAGATGAAAGCTCCTGAGACAAGCTATTTATAGCTGAAATATGGGGCTCTCGCGGCCCGCGTGAGCCATAGGCTCACCCTTACGCGGCCCGCGTAGCCACCTATTCTACGTATAGGTTTGCATGGTCATGCGTAGGGTTGCCAGATGGGTTATACGTGGATCCGGAATACTTATCCGGTCAACCCATGTTTGACGAGGCCCGCGTAAAGGTATGCTCAACCTTACGCGGCCCGCCTGAAGACCAGGAATCTTGATTTTCTTGATTTTTATGCACAGTAAGGTTTCAGGAGTCAGGGTTTTTACTTACGAGTCATATTGAGAAATTTTTGAGAGTCCTTACATCCTCCCCACCTTATTTAAAATCTCGTCCTCAAGATTCACTGAAATAAGTGAGGATACTTTCGCTTCATTTCCGATTCCAGCTCCCAAGTATACTCGGGTCCTCTTTTGGAATTCCACTTGACCTTGACTAGCACCAATCTTTTGTGCTTGAGAAACTTGATCTTTCGATCTTCAATTTGAAGTGGTTTTTCAACAAATTTCAATTTCTCATTTACCTCTATGTCTTGGAGAGGTACTACCAGTGATTCGTCTGCTAAACATTTCTTGAGATTGGATACATGGAATACATCATGTACTCCTGCTAACTCTTCCGGTAGTTGTAAACGATAAGCAACTAGTCCTATACGTTGGATCACTCAGAATGGTCCTACGTATCTTGGACTTAGCTTTCCTTTCTTTCCGAATCGGACTACTCCTTTCCAAGGAGAAACTTTCAAAAGTACCTTATCTCCAACTTGGAACTCTAGGGGTTTGCGTCGATTATTGGCATAACTTTTCTGGTGATCTCGAGTCGTCTTCAGTCTTCCCTTGATTTGAGTAATCTTGTCGGTAGTTTCTTGCACAATCTCTGGTCCTGATAATTGACTTTCTCCGATTTCTGTTCAACAAACTGGAGTTCTGCACTTTCGTCCATACAGTGCTTCGAATGGGGCAACTTCGATGCTTGAATGATAACTATTGTTATAGGAGAATTCAATTAAAGGTAAATGGTTGTCCCAATTTCCACCAAAATCTATCACACATGCTCGAAGCATGTCTTCCAGGGTTTGGATAGTTCTTTCACTTTGTCCGTCTGTTTGAGGATGATATGCAGTACTTAAATTTAGTCGAGTTCCCATTGCTTCCTGGAAACTTTTTCAGAAATGGGAAGTGAAACGACTATCCCTATCGATACAATGGAGAGTGGAACTCCATGTAAGGATACTACTTCATCTACATACAACTTGGCTAACCTTTCCATGCTAAAGGTTTCTTTCATGGGTAGAAAATGAGCCGATTTGGTTAATCGATCCATGATTACCCAAATTGCATCATTACCTTTTCTGGTTTTGGGTAATTTAGTAACAAAATCCATTGTTATAAGTTCCCATTTCCATACAGGCATTTCTAATTGTTGTGATAGGCCTGCGGGTTTCTGGTGTTCTGCCTTAACTTGCGAACAAGTAAGACACTTAGAAACATATCTAGCTATGTCCTTTTTCATATCTATCCACCAGAAGTTATTTCTTAAATCTTGGTACATCTTGTTGTTTCCTGGATGCCTGGTATACCTAGATTTATGAGCTTCTTCCAAAATTTTATCCCTTAATTCTCCTTGTTTAGGTACCCAAATTCGTTTCTTATGGAATCTCCAAATTCTATCACTACCTTGCTCTAATTCATTTATTCTTCCTTTCATTCCTTCAGCATCATCATTGATTGCTGTTTCCTGAGTACTTTTCAATTGTTCCATTAAGTCTAATTGTAGACTTAATCTAAGAGAACGAACCTGTCGTTGTTTCTCATGATACTTACGACTTAAGGCATCTGCAACTACGTTTGCTTTTCCTTCGTGATATTGAATATCACAATCGTAATCACTTAGGATTTCCATCCATCTCCTTTGCCTCATGTTTAACTATTTTTGCCCAAATATGTATCTTAAACTTTTATGATCCGTATAGACAGTAAACTTACTTCCATACAGATAATGTCTCCAAATTTTAAGGGCAAAAATTATGGCTCCTAATTCTAAGTCATGAGTCGTATAATTTTCTTCGTGCTTTTTCAATTGCCTTGATGCATACGTGATTACCTTCTTGCGTTGCATTAACACACATACTAATCCTAGCTTTGAAGCATCACAATATACTTCAAAATCTTATGTTCCTTCGGGTAAAGCTAGAATTGGAGCATTGGTTAACTTTTGCTTTAAAATTCTATAAGCCTCTTCTTGCCTGTGTCCCCATTCAAACTTAACCGCTTTACAGGTTAGCTTAGTTAATGGCAATGCTATCTTAGAAAAATCCTTAATAAACCGTCTATAGTAACCAGCTAATCCTAAAAAGCTTCTAATTTCCATAGCTGTTTGTGGAACCTTCCATTTGGTGATTGCTTTTATTTTAGCAGGTTCTACATGAATACCTTCATGATTCACCATGTGTCCTAAAAATTGCACTTCCTGTAGCCAAAATTCACACTTTGAGAATTTGGCGTAAAGCTTTTCTTTTCTTAACAAAGTTAAGAGTGCATGCAAGTGCTGACAATGCTCGTCCTGACTTTTGGAATAAATAAGTATATCGTCGATGAAGACAATTACAAACTTATCCAAATACGGTTTACAGATCCTATTCATCATGTCCATGAATGCTACAGGTGCATTCGTTAATCCGAAGGGCATGACTGTAAACTCGTAATGACCATACCTAGTTCTGAAAGCAGTTTTAGGTATGTCTTCTTCTTGTACCTTTAATTGATGATATCCGGAGCTTAAATCGATCTTAGAAAAATATCTAGCTCCATGAAGTTGATCGAAAAGATCATCAATCCTAGGTAATGGGTATCGATTCTTAATTGTAACTTTATTCAGTTCCCTATAATCAATACACATTCTCATCGAACCATCCTTTTTCTTTACAAACCACACTGGTGCTCCCCAAGGGGATGAACTAGGTTGTATGAATCCTTTATTTAACAATTCATCTAATTGCTTCTTTAGTTCTAGCATTTCTGTGGGTGCTAACCGATAAGGTGCCTTGGCTATCGGTGTAGTTCCAGGAATTAAATGAATTCTAAATTCAACTTCCCTATCTGGTGGTAATCCTGGTAACTCTTCTGGGAATACATCCGAGTATTCTGATACTACTGGAATTTCCTTAAGTTCCTTGCTTTTAGTGTTAATGATTACCGAAATCATATACACCATTCCTTGTTTTTGTTCATAACTAGCAACTTTCATACTGAAATGAACTTCATGGTTTTACGTGGCTTATCTCCTGTAACCATGATTACTTCTCCGGTGGGTGCATGAATTTCTATACAGTTCTTATCACAAAGGATTCGAGCATGGTTGGCTACTAACCAATCCATTCCTAACACAACATCGAATCCAGCTAAATTCATTGGTAATAGGTTTGCATGAAATTTATGACCTGAAAGTTCTATATTTTCTTTTTGCAAAACCTTATCTATTTTAATAGAATTCCCATCAGTCGTTTCAACTGTAAAAATCTGCCTAAGGTTGGTTAAAGGTAAATTAAGAGCTTGGCAGAATGAAGTATTTATAAAACTTTGGTTTGCACCAGAGTCAAATAATACTTTTGCATAGACGTTGTGAACTAGGAACGTACCAGCTATCACATCTGGAATGAGTTCTGCCTCCTGAGTAGTTAATTGGAAGGCTCGAACATTCTTCTTGGTAGCTCCATCGGCTGGTTTGGTTTTATTGTCTGCTGGTTTGACCAATTTAGGGCATTCTGTTTTGAAATGTCCCATTTCTCCACAGTTGTAGTAGATCCTTGTTTTCTTTCTACAGTCTTCTTCACGATGTCCTACAACTTTGCAAAAGTTGCAGGTTATATTGCATTTTCCAAAATGCTTCTTTCTGCAATTTCTGCAGAATGGCGGAGTTGAGGATTGCCCCGTTCCTCTTTTCTTGAAGTTGTTATTATTACCCATACGAAATCCTTGGGTAATTTTATGAGCCAGTTCCTTCTTCCTATTTTCATCTCTGGTGCGTACCAGCTCATCCGTTAGGGTGTTAGCTAATTCTACCACATCGTCAATAGTGCGAGGTCTCGTAGCTTTAACGATATTACGGATTTCGCTAATCAATCCCCAAATATAGCGAGAAATAAGTACCGGTTCTGGCGAAGCCAGTGTTGGTACGACTCTAGCATATTCGAAGAATGTCGAAGTATACCCTCGACAGTCTACTTCCACCATTCGATGGGTCAGGAACTTATTTGTCATTTGTTCCTTTTCGTATTCGGGACAAAATTTTCTTTCTACAAGATTTTTAAATTCTTCCCAGTGCATGGCGTTCGCCACAGTTCTTCTTTTAGCTTGTAGAACTGTATTCCACCATTCTAACGCCTCTTCTTTAAAAAGATTCGACGCATACATGACTTGGTCTTCTTTAGCACATTTACTTATGGTAATTACTGCTTCGGTTTTCTCTAACCAACGCAGTGCTGCAGTCGCCCCTTCGTTACCTGCAAACTCAGCTGGTCTACAAGCAAGGAATTCTTTATAAGTGCAACAAGGTGTTGCAACTTTCATTTTCTTAGGGAGTGAGGCCTGCCGTGGATCATTATCGTGATTAGTATGGTTGCCGCCTCCGTTTACACTATTACTGAAGTTATCTTCTTGAGTACGTTTACTAGGAATGATTTGTTAAGGTTCAACAGGTTTCTGGGCAGCAGCAAGAATTGCTGGAATAGCATTGGCTATTCCCTGAGCAACGATATTCTCGATTTCTTGCCTATTCAGAAATTGATCTTCCTGGTGTTGCTCAGATTGGTTAACCTCGTTAACTGGTTCATTATTAGCGTTTTCCATCTGATAATTAATATATATAATTTATTAGTATAGAGTAAATAACAATTATACCAAACAATCATGCAAATTTCACAACACACATATAGTCAAAATTATGAATTTCTCGCTTCCCAATTTATATTATTATGCGTCATTACACACCGTTATCTTACAAAGGTTTTATTTGTAGGTTATTTTACAGATTTTATTTTATAATTATTATTACTATTATACAATCACAACTTTACCACCATCCTATCCCTGAGTACTTTAGTAGCGACGTTCCCTCTCGTCGTACTTCCAAGAGATTTGCTCTCCTACCTCCCGAATCCTATTCCCTGCACCTATCAGCTCCTCGCCAAATTGGCGGAGTTCAGCTGAATTTTCATTGCTCATTGGTGGGTTTGGTATAGGTTCTAGGTCGAACTAAGGGAAAAAGGTATAAGGGTTATTTAGGAGGTTTTGAAATTGCCAGTCATTAGTCCACCACTCATCTATTTCTCCTAGAGGTTGGGTATGGATCAGAGGATCTGGAATAGCTGGTTCCAAATTTATTGGAAGTTGAGTTTCAGCAGGATAAGGGTAGAGGTTGGTATTGATAGGTCTAATGATATCACAGCTTGCCAAGATGCGATCTAGTTCCTCCTGTAATGGCAACTCCTCAACTTGCTTAGAACTTTCCCCAATTTCCATTTCTACTTGTCTTGAACCGTCTCCGGTCACAATTCATTTTCCTTTATCTATGGGATTTTCTATTTTAGGAACCTTTCTAGTTGCTGGTTTCCTCCTGCGTACACGTCTCCAGCCTACGAATCTTCTCTTTTTCTTAGGCTTTGGTTTCTCCAGAGGTGGAGCGTTGAATTCCATAGGTTCTTCTACATCGGGTATGTAACAAGTAAAGTCTTTAGAAACTTCTATTTTCACCGGATAAAGATTGAGATTCTGAAGGGCTTCAGATAACTCATTCATGTTGTTTAGCATATATGCAAAATACTAAGTTAAAACGTTATAACAAAATTTCACAGATAACCTTCAAGTATTATTGCATACCATGTGATTATTTTAATTACAAAGGATCAACTGAAAATTAAAACATATTAGGGTTTATTGTAACTTATTTATTTACTGGGTAAAGTTTCTGGCTTGTAGGTGATAAAGGTGCTAAAACAGAGTCAGGGTATTTAAAGATTTGTATTTACTGCTACAGTGGCTAGCATATAGAGATCAGTCCATTTTTCATCTAACTTGTCTTCCCATGGTGGGTTACTGACTAGATTCTGGGTTTCTTGATTAACTCTTCTTTCTTTTGGTTGTGATTTCTTTATTTTCTCCTGACTTTTCATAATAATCAAACTTCTTTTATTAGGAGAAAGTGGCTCCTCATATTGTGTCTTTCGAACAAATATTCCTTCCTCAATATCTACTGAGTATCTTGAGGAATTTGATTGGGATGAACTTCCCTTTTCTTTTGGTGAAGTATCTAATTTATGATAGATATCTGAAAGTCTTTGCTTACCCATACTGTAATCAAATATCCAAATAATAAAACACAAAATCACAAAAATGGCAATCAGTAAAATTAAGTATTTTCTAAATACTTAATTGGCTTAAATCAGTGGCTCTGGTACCACCTTTTCCTGTCACGGTCCCAGCCCCGGTTTGACCCGGTCAGGAGCCGCGGGACAGGAACCCGTGGTATTTAATTTATGCAACAGCGGAAGATTTTATCAGGATCTTTTTAAAGCTGAAAATGCCCGATTATTTTATTTCATAATTCGGTATAAAGCCCCGATTGTTTACAATAAGGTGATTTCACTGGGAAATCTTTTATTTTACAAAACATGTTTCTTTATTTATATTGAGCCACTTCTTTAAGCTTGTAGTGCTTCGTGGCACTTTTCCTGGATCACAACAGATCACCTGAAACATGTTTGAAAAATATTTTGTTAGCGGGGAAATACTGGTGAATCGTTCTTTTTACTAAAAATGACGTGTTGTTATAATTTACAGTATTAAGAGCGATTACAATGTTTCTACATCAACCATCTACCCACGGTATTTATCACTCGACCACCTATTGGTTGTCCAATGGTGTCTGTGATTATGGTCATATCACCCCTTGGCTAACCCGTTGTCCAATGGTGACGGTTATCAAGTAATGTATACAAAACCCCACATATCAGCTGTAATTTGGTGATTACAAAGACTTAATCCCTGTAATTATAACTTTGAAAATAATCATGATTTTGAAAGTAATTTGATAAAAAGAGAATGACTCACATTGCAGATTTAAGTGGACAGAGCTTAGCCTACTGATTAGCCTTTTAACCTAAATTTAACCAACATGCACACGAACTAGGTTAGTAACTAATACAGCATTTATGATAACTCACGAGATTAAACCCTCACAACGAATGACAAAGTGCGATACTTAAACATCCATCGAATTCATGACGAATGACAAAGCATAACCCTAATGTGGGCAGCACTTAAACATCCATTGGATAGTTTCAATCGATCGGACATTGAATCGTAGCAGCGATTGAGTTAATAGCCTGTATCGGAGCAGCGCCTCGCCAATATAAATGTAATTTCTACTTTAGAGCAGCCAAACTTCGTTTTTGAACGTTTGTTTCGACAACAGATGAAAGCTCCTGAGACAAGCTATTTATAGCTGAAATATGGGGCTCTCGCGGCCCGTGTGAGCCATAGGCTCACCCTTACGCGACCCGCGTAGCCACCTATTCTACGTATAGGTTTGCATGGTCATGCGTAGGGTTGCCAGATGGGTTATACGTGGATCCGGAATAGTTATCCAGTCAACCCATGTTTGACGCGGCCCGCGTAAAGGTATGCTCAACCTTACGCGGCCCGCCTGAAGACCTGAAATCTTGATTTTCTTGGTTGTTATGCACAGTAAGGTTTCAGGAGTCAGGGTTTTTACTTACGAGTCGTATTGAGACATTTTTTAGAGTCCTTACATCTTTTTTTAATTGATTGAGAATTATTCAGTTATCGCCCCGCAACGCGGGTGGGGCATCAACTAGTCTGTAACAATTAATGTTTGGAATTTAGACAAAATTTAAAACCTGTTTATGTAAATTATTAATTATATATATGTAGTATCCATTTGTGGAAGTTTAACAATAAATAGCTGTGAGGCTAGCCCCTGGAGCCTCATGACTTTTAGAGGCAAGGTGTCACTTTTAAACCTGTGCAAATGAGAATAATGTGGGATTATTGGTGTAGAGTAGGATGAAGCGTTTAAATTTGTAATAGGTGTAGGCTTTATAACGGTGTAATATGTGTTTCATTTTTATTTCATACATTCATCACTTGTACAACATGCTTGTTTCTCTATTAGACCCTCACTATTAAAAAACTGTCTTGTTATATTAATAAGTTGCATGCATCCATTCATATACAATTAATTGGTAACATTCTTAGGCATTAAAACTTGTGTTTTTAACTTATAAAGTTGGACATTGCTTTATGATAAAACCATGTACTATAATATTTATTTAGAGTAAATTACGTTTTTGGCCCATGTGGTTATATCACTTTTACTATATTAGTCTAAAATAAGAATTTTTAACATATCTGCCCACATGGTCTCTATAACTAACCATTTTGGCCCCTAAGTCTAACCATTTTAGCCCCTGTGGTCTCTATAACTAACCATTTTAGCCCCCATGATCTCTAGACTTAGGGGCCAAAATGGTTAGTTATAGAGACCATGGAGATATGTTAAAAATTCTTATTTTGGGCAAATATAGTAAAAATGATGTAACCACAGGGGCCAAAAACGTAATTTACTCGTTTATTTATATACATGCTATTAATTGGTAACATTGTTAGGCATTAAAACATGTATTTTTAGCTTATAAAGGTAGACATTGCTTTATGATAAAACTATGCACTATAGTATTTATTTATTTATATACTATTAATTGGTAACATTGTTAAGTAGGGATGAGCACGGTACCCGTTCGGTACCGGTACTGAAAAACGAGAAAAGTGGGTACCGGTACCGAATACACCGGCCGTAACATGGAGCTCATGTATAATGTTTAGGGGCTGTTTGGTAACTTTTGAATGGTTAAGTAATGAATCAGTAAGAGGTCTGAACTATTAAATGCTTAAGCAGTATGAGGTCTGAACTATTAAGAGACAATATAATGCTTAACCGTTCAGAGACAAATGTCTGACCAATTCAGATTAGAGATCGTAACCATTGAGACTCGGTATAATAATTAATCATTCAGATGCAAATGTCTGAAACATTCAGTCATTTACTCACGAAACAAACAGTATGAATCATTAAGTGTTGAACTAGTAAGAGGTCTGAACCATTCAGACCGTCATTAAGAGGTAAACAAACAACCCCTTAATTATTAACTAACCCATGCCGGCTGAATTTGTAAGCCCCGGTCGCAACGCGGCGGGGTCTTACATCAAGTTCAAAAACAAAAGTCATCCAAAATTAAAATCAATTTGCAAAAAAAAAGTCATCCAAAATTAAAATCAATTTGCAATTGAACATCTGGGTGAAGGGAGGAATCGGTGTTTTAATTCCGGGTTCAAACCTGATGGGGGCAAGGGTTTACAGATTTCATCTGGTTCCCGCGCATTAGGAAGGCATGGTAATCGAGAAATCGACCTTGGACATAGCCATAAACAGCAGGGGCGGACCTAGCTCTTTATGAGCCGTAGCACGGGACAGGGCTCAACTTCGTGTCGGTAGTGTATATTTATATATATATTTTTCAGTTCTATAGAAAGGAATGAGGATACCCCTAAGTGAAGATGAGATAAATGATATTTTTCGGTGACGGAAACGAAAAGTCCGGTTGACTTAAAATTATATATTAATTAGTTATAGATACGCGTGTTGTGAAACTATTTTTAGAAGTAAAATTGTGAGTAAACTGCCAAAATGGTCCCTGAGATTTGGTCACTTTTGTCCAAAACTTAAACCTTTTGAATCCGTGTCCCTGTGGTTTCAATTTTGTTGCTATTTTAATCCAAAATCAAAATCTGGTTAGATTTTTCAGTTAACATCCAGCTTTTTTGTCTTTTTCCTCCCTTTTAATGAAGGGCAAAATGGTCTTTTAACATTTTATTATAATAAATTAAAAAATATCACAATTTTGTCTTTCTTTAAAAGGGAGGAAAAAGACAAAAAAACTAATTGTCAACAGAAAAATCAGACTAGTGGGTTACACTCGCACTCCATGTCGGTGCAAGCCGATGTTTATGGCGTCTACTTTTTTTAACAAAATATAATAGAAACGTAGACGCAATGATAAACATATTTTGGTATTGATATATAAACCCAAACAAGTACAATTGTGTTTATTTTTATAAATCTATAAACCTCATTTGTTTAACTTTTTTTATATTGTAACTAAAATTCGTAATCAACATTTAAAATATGAAAGAGTTAATTACATAATTAGTCCCTGTGGTTTATAGGAAATAACAAGATCAGATATTAATAGTTTATATAACTAGTTAGGGATTGTTTTTGTAAAAGACAATAACATTACGTGAAGCTTATAAAAACAAATATAAATCCCCTACCAACAAGATCACGTAATGGTACCTTAAAATGTGATTTTAAACTATTAGTACCTGATCTTGTTATTTCCTATAAACCACAGGGACTAACTATGTAATTAACTCAATATGAAATAAAGCTACTTAAAATTTTTACTAAACTTGTAAATAGAAGTTTCAACGTTGTATTTGATAAGAAAATCATTAATTATTATTTTGTATCTTTAAATTAGTAGGCAAAATAGAAAACAAAAGTTGGATATGGTCAAAAAGTAACAAGTGGCAATTACTTTTCATTGGGAAACATTATGTATCTGAGAACGTACTTGATGTCTTTTGATTATTTTCCCAATGCATAATTGTTTATATTAATATAATAACAAAAACTTCATCTTCTTCAAACAAGTTGCCGCTGCAACTTTAAGTCAACCGGACTTTTCGTTTCCGTCACCGGAAAATATCATTTATCTCATCTTCACTTAGGGGTATCCTCATTCCTTTCTATAGAACCGAAAAATATATATATAAATATACACTACCGACACGAAGTTGAGCCCTGTCCCGTGCTACGGCTCATAAAGAGCTAGGTCCGCCCCTGGGAGTCGGTGCATAGGAAGGAGAGAGATGGAAATTTTGGTGTTACGGGTGGTGGAGATTTCCGATAACAAATCGGCGATGGTTTAGGGATAATGACAACAACAGAGAGAAGCGGGAAGTGTGAGAGAAAAGAAAGAGGCGATGGTTGCAGTGATGAGGACGGCAGTGGTCGTTAGGGTTTTTAGAGAGAGTGTGTAATGGTGTCTGAGATGAATGAGATGGTGGGGATTGTTGTGGTGGTGGTTCCGGCGTTCGTGTAGTGATGGTTATTGGAGGCGGTGGGTTTGGATCTTTTAGAGAGAGAAAAGAAAAGGTGCGTGGTTGTAGTTGGGCACTGGCGTCGTTATGGTGGTGGCGGCTTCGTAGGTGGTGGAGGTGGAAGTGAATTGAAGGTGAATAAAAAGGGTGGCTGAAGCGGTTGAAAAGAGGGAGTGAGGTAGAACAAAAGTTAAAACCAGATAAAGGTAATTATGTAGGAAACTTAAAACCAGGGGCCATAAGAGTTATCACAACAAACAAGAAAAAGGATAAAAAAAAGCTTCTAAATGTGATGTGATTCAATTCCTTGCAACTTAGTCCATGTAGCTTTGTTTTTTTTACAATGTAGCCAATATACCTTTAAGATCATTGGAACTTAGAAACGTTTGTTACATTGAGTAATCTTATAAATATATGTAAAAGATGTAGGTTGAGATCTAAATTTATAAAGAAAGTTCTAAATTAAGTAAACTGTGATATTTTTTTTTTTTTTTTGTTTTTTTACTACATGACTAATTTTTCTATTGGTTTTTCTTTTCTAATGACTAATATTCAATAGAAAAACTAATGTATCAATTACGTTTAGAGATATTACAATTATCTTTTGTTTTTTCTATATTGTTTGTTATATTGAATGCACTAAAAACGATGTACGATGTACGTTGATATAATTGATCGCCAGTACATTGATCAAGTTAACGCCCCCGCAATGCGGGATGCACACTACTAGTTACTATTATTAGATATGATATTTGAAGAAGAGTGAGAAAACCTGAGTGATTTATGAGGTTTGTTATAGTTTTCAAGTCAACTCTTGTCTTCTTATCCTCACTACAAAAGCATAAGGCAAGACGGTATTGGGGGTCGTCTCTCTCCATCCTGAATCGTCGCCGACCCAAACACCACGCCGTCTCCCCTCCTTGTCCTGAGCGTCGCCCCCTAGCCGTTTGAGACGGAGCACAAAAGGACAAAAACTAGTGGGGTTTCGATGCTTGTTGACCGTTACAACAAAAAAAAAATTTAAATTCCAATTGCCACACCAAATTCAACGGCTATTTTTTAAAAAATTTACCAAAATCATACCAAATATTATAAATATTCACCACTTTACACTATTTTTCACACTTTTTCATCCACTACAATCTCATATCTCTCTCACATTTTATAAACACTCTTCCCTTTTTATATAAACTCAACATTTTTATACCATTTTTTACCCACTACCACCACATCTCTCTCAAAATTTACCATGTCTTCACCTCCTTCACTTTCTTCATCTTCTTCGTCGACGTGGTATTCATCATCTTCGGGCGAGAATGACGCATTTTTCGAAAACATGATTATGTACGCGACTCAGATCTTCATGGCGGATGATGAAGCGTCGTCCCAACGGCAAACTAGACGAGCAAAATTAAATCGAGACAAATAAGGTACTTTACTTTTTTTTTCCGTATGTTTATTTAAATTTAAAAATGTATTTTATAATGAATTTGATATATTTTTCGTTTTAAATATATAGCCGCCCACGATAAACTAGTGGCCGATTATTTTGTGGACGAACCCGTGTGCACAAACGAGATGTTTCGACGTCGGTTCCGAATGAGTCGTCGACTTTTTTTACGTATCGCAGACGATATGGCCCAGTCTGGTCCGTTTTTTACACTGCGATACGACGCTAGGGGGCAAAGGGGTTTCACTAATTTACAAAAATGTACGTCGGCCATTCGCCAACTGGCACATGGGTACGCACCCGATGCATTAGACGAGTATTTAAGGATGTCCGAAAGAACCACACGTCTATGTTTGCAGAGGTTTTGCGAATGGGTTGTCAAATTATATAGGAAGAGATACCTGCGGAGACCAAACACAAACGGCGTTAAAAAATTATATCAAGCACACGAACAAAGACATGGTTTTCCAGGAATGCTCGGGAGCATTGATTGCATGCACTGGCCGTGGCAGAACTGCCCTACTGCCTGGCAAGGTCAGTATATTCGGGGAGATCATGGTCATCTCCCTATTATTCTAGAGGCTGTTGCGTCACAGGATCTCTGGATCTGGCATGCTTTTTTTGGTCTACCTGGTTCGCTTAATGACCTTAACATCATATACCAGTCACGGATATTTGACGATGTAGTGGCGGGAACAGGTCCAGACACAAGTTTTACGGTTTCGAGGGTGGAATACAGGCTACCTTGTAGATGGAATATACCCAACGTACTCAACAATCATTCAAACTATTCCGCACCCGATAGACGATAAAAGAAAAAAATTTGCGAAGTATTAAGAGGGTGCAAGAAAAGATATTGAACGGGCTTTTGGGGTTCTACAAAAACTGGCGTATCATTGAACATCCCGCATGTTCGGCTACACCAAAGAGGTTACGAAACATTATGTACGCTTGTATTATCCTTCATAACATGGTCATTGAAGACGAAGGTAGAGCGATATGCGAGTACGGCGAAAACGCGTCTACCGAAAATTCTGTTCCAGTTAGTTTAGAAGAACAAGATTTGAACACGTTCTCTCTAGTAACGAGTACACATATCATAACCTACAAGCGGACTTGGTGGAGTACATTTCGAACAACGCTCAAAACGAACTAGACGACCATATGCAGGATGAAGACTAGTAGGTTTTTAATATTTTTGTAATGTTTAGGATTTTTTCTAAGTTTATGTTTTTTTAAGTAATTAGGATTTTTTTTAAAGTTTATGATTTTTTTTAAGTTTATGTAATGTTGTTTAATATTAATGAAAATATTTTCTTATTTTATTTGTTAAATGTTAAAAAAATAGAATGTAAAAAAAACAACTAAAATGGTGGGGTAGGATCATCCTCCCATTTCCATTGTTTTTGTGGGATGGACCATTCTCAAGAGTACTATGATGTGGTGCCTAGGTGGTGGATCATCCTCCAAGGGAGGATAGTCACTATACCATGTAGCCTAAGAACTCATGCCTTTATGACTAGAAGGTATGGTGAGGCTCATCCCCAAGAGGATGGGCCGCCATGTCACCCGCCACGTTATCGGGAGTGAGGATGGGCCTAAAGGAGATGGACCAAGGGGGTGGAGGATGGGGCTATATATATATATATATATATATATATATATATATATATATATAGAATTATGTTCAAGAGTGAACACTAGTGTAGTTTGCGAACTTAGCGAACTAATCATGGCCATACATGTATATATATATATGGAGGGTTATCTTGAGAACAAATATATTTGTGAGAACACTAGGAACAATTTTCATCCATAAATCATCCTAAATTAAGATATATGATTAGAAGGGTTAAATGAGAAAGGAACATAAAATAAAAGACTAGAAGGGCATTATTGTAAAAATACATTTTAAAACCCCCAGCACATTACCCATTGTTAACCCATAATACCCTTAGTCTACGTCTTCCTCAAGAACCTGATCATACGCCGGAGAAATCAAAAACCCGATCATACGTTGGAGACAAAGCCGATGACGAAGAAGATCGAAGTGTACGGTTTTAATTTGTCACCTATTCTGATCTTATATTCGATATGCTTTACCTGTGTCTTCTTCTATAGCTCTACAAATTGCTAGGAGTTTTGAAGTTGACGCTAATAAGAAGTATTTGGTTATAAATCTCTTAAGAAAACGTTCATCCTTTGCTGAAAATTCTTAAATTTGTTCAAATTTAATTTGTCATGTATGCCCTATACATGAATTGAGAGACAATTTCTTTGATCTTACAAGTTCCAGGGTTTTAATTTGTGATTCATACCTAACCTGTATGTGGAATAAAAAATTGGGGGAATCCAAAATCTCTTTAGCCGATTTTTCTCTCTCACGATTAGATTGAAATTGTTGTTTGGTTAGGGATCTAGGTTATTTATGTATCGTTTGCTTCATCTTTATGTTTTCTATTTCTATTTATTTTGTGCAAATGAAGAGTAATGTGATGCGATCATATTCAGTTCTTATAGGAGGTTGATTGTTAGTGTTTGACCAATATACCTTTATCTAAGAAAATTTTGACCAATTTTTGAAACCTTTCTGTATATTCCAGGTTGCATCTTATGATAACATAGATGATGTTTTAATATAATGTGGTTTTAGGAATTCACAAAATTTGTTATTGTTATGGTGTTTGTAAAGAGTGGTAGTTTGCTTAAACATGTTTAAATCTGCAAAAATAAATCCAACTTTTTGTTACCTTTTACTGCAAAAAACAAAGATTGTCAGACATGCGTATTAACTTGTGTGATAATGGATAGTTACACATGTAAGACATATACGTAAGAAAACCTGAGATTTACACATGTGTAAATTATAATGGTTAAATAATAAACATAGATATGAAGGTGTACAGATGTGTAAATCATAACTGTTAATAAAGTACACATAAATATCTAGGTTTACATATGTGTAAATCATAATAGTTAAAAAAAAAATAAGTATAGATGTAGAACTTTACACGTGTGTAAATCATATATAATAGGTCTCCATGTGTTTTTACACATGTGTAACTTATATATATGAAGGTTTACACATGTGTAAATCATAACAATTTAAATAAAAGAGTATAGATATAAGGGTTTACACAGATGTAAATCATAATAATTAAAAAATAAGCATAAATATGAAGGTTTACACATGTGTAATCATAAAAGTCGAAAAAAATAAGCATAGATACGAAAGCTTACACATGTGTAAATCACAATAGTTTTTTTTTAAGAATAGATATGAAGGTTTACACATGTATAAAACATAATAGTTTTCTTTTAAATGAAAGTAATAGATAAGAAGGTTTACAAATGTGTAAATCATAATAGTTCAAAAAATAAACGTACATATGAAGGTTTACACATGCGTAAATCATAATGGTCTAAAAAATAACCATAGATTTGAATGTTTACACATGTGTAAATCATTATAGTTAAAAAATTAAGATAGATAGGAAGTTTTAAACACGTTTAAATCTGCAACAATAAATCCTATTTTTTGGTCAATTTTAGTTACCTTTTACTGCAAAAACAAATATTGTCAGTAATGCGTATTAACATGTGTGACAATGGATAGTTACACATGTGTAAGTAGCAGGTAACTCAAACTTATGTTATTAAGTTATCTACACATGTGTAATTCAACAATTTACAAATGTATAATTGAATGTGAAATTGTGTACTACTATCACTATGTGCTATTTAAAAAATTATGTATGGACATTTACAAATATGTATCTGAGTGTGAAATAGTGCAACTACTACCACTATATGCTATTCAACAAATTATGTGTGAACAATTACGCTCGTGTAAGTCAGCTGGTAACCCAAAATTTTGTTATCATGCTATTTAGACGTGTGTAATTTAGCAAGTTACAAATGTGTAATTGAATGTGAAATTATGCACACACTACCATTCTGTGCTATTTTAACAAATTACGTGTGGACAATGCCACATAATAGAGAAATAATGACATGATAAATGATAACAATGTAGAATTCACCAACTAAATAATGACATGATAAATGATAACAATGGAAATGTTTCCTCGATTGCTTCGGATTAAAGAATGCCGGTGCAACCTATCAGAGACTGATGAATGAAACGTTCAGCGATGCTATTGGCAAATATATCGAAGTGTACATGGATGACCTAGTCATCATGAGCAAGGAGGAAAGTATGATTCTGGCAAACATTCAAAAAACGTTCGACACATTGCGCGGAGTGAGTATCAAACTAAATCCAGGGAAATGTTCCTTTGGCATGGAGGAATGAAAGTTCCTAGGTTTCATCGTCACAAAGGATGGTTTTAAAGTCAATCCTGAAAAGGTACAAGCAATCGAGCGAATGCCTTCACCATCGACGATCAAGGAAATGCAGAAGTTGGCCGGACGGCTAGCAGCACTCAACCGTTTCTTAGCCAATCATGCAGCTAAATCTTTGCCTTTTATCAAGACACTCCACAATTGCATAAAGAAAAGTCAGTTCCAGTGGACCCCGAAAGCCGAACAAGCGTTCCGAGAAATGAAAGATTGCCTCATAAGATTGCCAACACTGATGGCGCCAGTAAAAGGAGAGCCCCTAGTGATGTATTTGTCAGCATCAGACAGAGCAGTGGTAGCAGTTTTGCTCGTAGACCGACAAGGCGTACATACACCGGTTTATTATGTGTCTCGCACCCTGAACGATCCGGAAACACGGTACGCTATAATGGAAAAATTAGTGCTGGCACTGATTCATGCATCAAGGCGGTTGCGCAAGTACTTCGCCAACCACGTCATTTACGTGTTAACAAACTACAACATCGGCAACATCCTTGCAAGGCCCGAGATATCTGGAAGATTAGCAAAGTGGGCGATAGAACTGGGAGGCCACAACGTGGTCTTCAGGCCAAGACCACCAATTAAGGGCCAGGTGTTGGCTGATTTCATAACAGAAGTGCCCGACGACAAAGACAGGGAGTGTAAGGCAATGGAAAGAGCGGAAAGGCAACGTTCAGAAGAACCATGGCTATTGTACACAGATGGCGCATCCAACGAGTATGGCGCAGGCGCATGACTTAGGCTGGTAAGTCCAGAAAAACATGAATTCACGTATGCCATCCGGTTAGACTTCAAGAGCACGAATAATGAAGCCGAATATGAAGCTTTTCTTGCCGGTCTGAGGTTAGCGATCAAGATGGGAGTCAAACACATCGAGGCGCATGTGGACTCCATGTTAGTAGCCGGGCAGATTAACGGCCAGTACAATGCCAAAGGAGACGTAATGGCGTTATACCTAGACCAAGCGAAAGCATTGCTGCAAGACTTCCACTCTTACAAGGTGCACCATATCAATCGAAGCGAGAATAAACCAGCAGATGCACTGAGTAAGCTAGCATCCACCAGTTTCCAGCACTTGGCAAAGGATGTGCGCATCGAAGTCCTGAGCAATCCATCGGTGCCGCTGAGGCAAGTAAGCGTTTTTCAGTTGGGAACGACATCTTGGATGACTCCCATAATCATGTATCTCCAGTCCGGGATCTTACCAGAAAACAAAGCCGAAGCAAGGAAAGTTCAGTACAAATCCGAACACTACCAGATGGTTGATGGAATCTTGTACCGAAGATCATACCTAGGGCCGTTGTTGAGATGCGTCGACCCAGAAGATGCAAACTACCTGATCCGAGAAATACATGAGGGAATCTGTGGCATCCATGCCGGTCCGAGGATGGTGGTAGCGAAAGTGATGAACGTCGGGTACTACTGGCCTGGAATGCATCTAGACGCAGTGAAGGTTCTGAGGAAATGTAGCGGGTGCCAGAGACATGCCCCGAAAACGATGCGCCCCGAAAACGATGCGCCCCAAAAATGAACTAGTCCCCGTAACTACGGCTTGGCCGTTTCAACAATGGGGAATAGATATGGTTGGTCCTTTTCCTGAAGCCCCGGGTGCAGTGAAATTTATCATAGTCGCGGTAGACTATTTCACAAAATGGGTGGAAGCAAAGGCGCTGGCGTCAACCACATCTACCGTAGTACGGCGTTTCATCTGGGAACAGATCATTTGCAGATTTGGGCTGCCTCTACGAATTATCACCGATAACGGAACAAATTTTGCGGCAGACGATCTTCAACGCTGGTTCAAAGAGCTACACATAGAGCATACCTTCTCCTCGGTTGCGCACCTGCAGGGGAATGGTCAAGTGGAGGCCGTCAACAAGAGCATTGTAGATGGTATCAAAGCACGGTTGGGAACACAGAGAAGTGGCTGGGTCGACGAACTACCCAGCATATTATGGGCCCATAGGACGATGCCAAAAACAAGTAACGGAGAGACACCATTCAGTTTAGTCTATGGGTCCGAGGCCGTGATACCAGCAGAGATTGGGCTACCATCGCGAAGAATGCTCTCAATGAATATGATCAACAATGAAGAAGAAAGGAGGTTGGACCTCGACCTCCTAGAAGAAAGAAGAGAGATAGCAGCAATTAGTGAAGCGAAATACAAAACCAAACTGGAGAAGTATTATAACTCCAAGGTTCGAATTTGCACATTCAATCCCAGAGATTACGTCCTAAGGGACAATGAGGCGTCCAACGCCAAAAAACCCGGAAAATTAGCTCTCAAGTGGGAAGGGCCTTATGTTGTAGATGAAGTCCTTGGGAAAGGGGCGTATAAATTGCGTACCCTGGACAACAAAGAGGTCCCAAGAACCTGGAATGCCCAGCAGTTAAGAAGATGCTACATGTAAACAGTCGAAGTTTTTCTATGTACTTGTAACGGCTGCGCGCCAACACATTTAGCACTAATACAAGAAGTGTTTGGCTATCTTTCCGCATGAGAATTTTTTGTTACAACTGCATATATTACTTTGGGCATAAACGAAAACATCAATGGCTCGACCTTAGGAAACGTTGTAGACCTCCAAGGCTCGTCACAACCAAGTGCACAGCCGGGTCAGAAACACAACCAAAGCCTAGAAAGCGCCAAATAAATACTTCGTGCCCACATAAATACGAAAGCATCGAAAAAATGGTAAACAAACATTGTAAGACCCCCAAAGTTGAACATAGCCGGGTCCACACAATAACCTGTAATTCGACCACTTCGTATATACGAATCAGCTTGCGTGCTTAAACGACAGCATAAACGTTGTAACTAACACAACACAACCTGTCAGCGCCATCATTAATTCGTAATACCTAATCAAAGTAATTACACATGCACATATTGTAACGATAGCATAATTCACAACAAGCAAAGAGACAAAGCCAAAATATTAACATAAAATATGTCAAAAGTAACAAAATAACAGCAGATATGACAGCTATAGGCAAATTGTCCACAAAGCATAAAGTTAACTTGTTCACGAAATTGTCAGTTACAAGGCTATCGAAGCCCATGCACGGCATGCAAGCCGGATCATTCATTCATGATGACTGGTGCCAGCGCCCCCAGTCCCAGGATCTTCATCATTAAGGGCCTTCTTCAACAGGGCGATACCATCAGGCTTCCGAGATAATTTCTGGGCAGCCTTAACAACACCAAACTCAAGAGATGCAAACCCCTATCGTTTTTCAGCGTATCGCCCGATACAATCAGTCTTATATAATTCAAAACTTTTCAATGGCTCTTTCGACTCAGCAGCCGCCCTCCCTTCAACATACCCTTCCTTGCGACCAAGATCACGTGCAACTTCACCAAGCTCATATACGTACTTCGCCAATTCTTCAGAACCAGCGATACGTTCGGCAATCTGCAAAGGCAATACACACATGAGGGAAAGGGCAAAGAATACCAAAAAACAAACAAACAGCATATGCAAAGGAAGTTACCAGGGGCACCGCGCGTGAAAGAAACCATTTGCAATCGGCGGACACCTCCTCAGCAAGAAGCTCAGAAGCCTTGCACTCAGCAACCTTCTCCTCAAAAAACTTTTCCAACTTAGCTATGCGTTGGAGATATTCTTCTTCCCTCTTATGAGACGTAACACGCGCCTCCTCAGCTTCTTCACTGATCTTGCGTTTCTCAGCAGACATCCTGACAATCGCTTCACGCTGTGCTTGCAACTCCTTATTAGTCCACTAACAAGCGGCCTCCCAATCGTTTTTTTTGTTGGAGTTAATCTGTTTTTCCTGAGCAAGTTTTTGTTCTGCATCAGACACCCTCCACAACAAGCCTTTCCTCTCGGCATTGAACTTCTCTCTCTCCTCAGCGAATGCTTTTTTCTCATTTTCAAATTCAAGAGTCTCCTCCCCCATCAGTTTCCATTCTAGGACAATCTCCTGGGAGGTAGCAAAAAAGTTAACCCCAGCGTGAGCATGATCATCCAGAAGATCAAACCGGTTACGCCTTTTCTGAAATAGCCTCTCAGCAGGGGGGAGGGACAAAGAGAAGAACTCTTGGCAGTTTTCATAACTATTCATCCGGGAGCCCTGAGTTAAATGCCAACGAGGAGCATGGGGCAGATCATCGCATGCGGGATTGTGGGTATCCCAAGACCCAGTTTGGACTTTCTCAAACTCATGACTCCGGGCCACCCCCGAAGTAGCACCACCACCAGAGGCCGGTGGACGCCTGGTATAGATGGTTCGACGAGGTGTAGCCTCACTTGACTCTGCCTCGGTTTCAATACCTTTATCTCGACCATCTCCACCAGCACCACCTGCACCATGACCATCAGCACCACCTGCGCCATCACCACCACCTTCACCAACATGTTCAACATTCACATCATCTTGTTTACTCTTTTCACCCAAGTCATCACGGGGAGAGCACAAGTCAAACGTTCTAGACGGTGGAGAGGTGGGGGGGAGTAATCTTCGAAATATCAATCTTGCGCGGTGCCTTACCAGACTTGACACCTGCCATGAGACAACCATGATAGTAAAAAACAATCCAAAAGTCAAATAATAAGATTCACAAGAGCAAAGTCTCTACCTTGGGGAGCGGAAGCAACATATAATTCCCCCAAAAGATTACCCTTCTTGGCACTAAAAACACCCATGTGAATCTCAGATTCCGAGGGTGCAGGAGGAGCCTCCTTTTGAAGTTTGGCTTCTTTAGATGCAAGCATAGCAGCAGCCTGCTCATCAAGTTTCCGTTTCTTATCTTCAAGAGCTTTCTTCTTCATCATCTCCATCACGGTGGCCCCGTCATCAGGATCGGACCCACTGCGTTTCTCTCTGGCCCCTAAACTAGACAGTGTATCAGAAACGACAACATAATCTAGGATAGGAAGGGTAGAGGGTCGCTTACGAGGAGTTTCAGTGGCTTTTTCCTCAGCCCTCTTCTCCTTCCCCTCTAGCTTGTCCGCCTTTGTTTTTTCTTCGAGTTTCCAACTGCTCGGCAGTCTCAACCGGAACTTCAACATCAACACCAATTGGCTCATTAACAGGCTCATGCGCAACCCCCTGTGCCGGACCTGCACGCGGGGAATGAAAGGTTAGGTCTTCATGCGATCTGTCAGAACCCTCACTCGAGAGAACAATAACTGCCTCTCGAGCAGCATCAACAGTGTCATCATGCTCATCACCATCATCTTCACCTAGGATGATATTGGCATAAGCAGCGAAACTCTCGTTATTGGGATGCAAGAAACGGTTGCGGATCTGGTCCAACCATGTCGGTTTCTTATCCGCCTGAATAGCTTCAACCATGGCACCACCGGCCTTCGGGTCAAGAACATTCAACAAGCTGTATCCAACTGCGAAATACAAAAATATAAGGAAGAACACAACAAAACCAGAGAAAAACACAAACAAACAAGAAACAATACATACGTCTGCCTTGATAACCATAAACAGGAACACCCAAAGGGTTCTTTGGAACCCACAGCATGCTCATACCGGCACCAACCAACGCTCTCTCCTCCAGTTGAGAAATAGAAGTGGCTTTGTGCGTCACCTTCTTGTACCACTCTTCCTTAGCAAAATCCACAGTCACGTCGATCTTAGGGATGCCTTCACTCTCCGCTCGATAGTGCATGTCTACCGGAATAACACCACGGCGAATGTAAAAGAACTTCTGTTTCCAATCATGTAGGCTTTTCGGAGGATTGGAACTGCAAGGGATAACACCACTGGTCTAGGAGATAATGTAAGGACCATCAAAAATGTCCCAAATTGACCCGTAAGTAAAAACCCAGACCCCTGAAACCCTAATCCATAACAAAAATAAAGAAATCAAGGTTTTTGGTCCTCAGGCGGGCCGCGTAAAGGATAAGAAACCCTTACGCGGGCCGCGTCGACCCTAAGTTTGACCGGATAAGCATCCGGGCCACGTGTTGCACGCGTGGCAAGTCTACTGATGACACCGTAGCCCTAGTCTACGTCTAGCTGGCCCTCGTGGGCCGCGTAAGGATCGAGGGTGGGCTCACGCGGGCCGCGTGAGACCCAAATTTCACCTATAAATAGCTTGGATCAGGAGCAGTTCAATGGTGTCGAAACCAAAACTCTAAAACGAATTCTCACTGCTCAAAATCGAATTTCAATATAGCTAGGCGCTGCTACGATACCGGGTATTAACTCGATCGCTGCAACGATTCAATGTCCGATCGATTGAAAACTATCCGATGGATGTTTAAGTGCTGCCCACATTAGGGCCATACTTTGTCATTAGTCGTGACTTCGATGGATGTTTAAGTATAGCACTTTGTCATTCGTTGTGAGGGTTTTAGTCTCGTGAGTTATCGTAAATGCTGTATTAGTTACTGACCTAGTTCGTATGCATTGTTATTTAAATTAGGTTACAAGGCTAATCAGTAGGCTAAACTCTGCCCGTATAAATCTGCAATGTGAATCATTCTCTTTTTATCAACATGGTTTTACAATACTCCAAGTATTTTTAAAAGTTATAATTACAGGGATTAAGTCGTGGTTATCTTGAATCACTGGCTAGTGGGGTATTGTGCACATTACTAATTTATCATGGTTAGGCTAATAAATCCTAACAATGATAATCATCACTACTTGGGGAAGGACCCAATAGTGGTATGACCATCGTCACCAAGTGACACGGCGCCATATAAAAATAAGATAGAAGCCATTGTAATCGCTCTTATGCTGTAATTTATAACTATGTGTCATTTTATCAAATTGAATGACTCGCCAGTATTTCCCCGCTGATAAAATATTTTTAAAACATTTTTCAGGCGACCTGCTATAAACCAAGGAAAACGTGCTACGGAGCACTAACAAGCTTGAAGAGGTGGCTCAGTTAAAATAAATAAACATGTTTTTATAAATCAGGGAATTCCCTAGTGAAATTCCTCTATTGTAAATTACAGGGTTTATCTCGAATTATGAAATAAAATAATCGGGCATTTCAAAGTTTTAAAAAGATCCTGTAAAATCTTCCGCTGTCGCAACAATTAAATACCACGAGTTCCTGTCCCGCGGCTCCTGACCGGGTCAAACCGGGGCTGGGGTCGTGACAGGAAAAGGTGGTATCATAGCCACTGATTTAAGCCTATTAAGTATTTAGAATACTTAATTTTTCCTAATTATCATCTTGTGATTATGTGTTTTTAACTGACTAATTGTTAGTTACAGTATGGGTAAGCAAAGAATCTCGGATATCTATCTTAAACTAGATAGTGTACCAAAAGATAAGGGAAACTCATCCCAATCAAATTCCTCAAGATACTCAGCAGAAACTGAGGAAGGAATATTGTTCGTAAGGCACAATTTGAAAAACCACTTTCCCCTAATAAAAAAGTTTGATTATTAGGAAAAGTCAAGAGAAAATAACGAAGTCACAACCAAAAGGAGTGATGAGTAATAAGGAAACTCAAGAAATAGGCAGTAATCCACCATGGGAAGATGAGTTAGATGAACAATGGGCGGATCTCTACATGTTAGCCACGGTAGCAGTAAATGCTAACTTTTGATTAAATCACCAAACCAGTACCATCACCTATGCTACCTACAAACCAGGAACTTTAATCTATTAAACAAACCACTAGTATATTTCAAAATTTTTAGTTGTAATAAATATGTGTTGTTTCAATAAATGGTTTGTATAAATTAAATAATTATAATAAATATTTAAGTTTTCTAATTACTATGTGAAAATTCAAAATTTCAAAATTTTAATTTTGTGTGTTTCTTCATATCTGCACAACAGCATGAATGAACTATCTGACGCCCTTCAAAATCTCAATCTCTATCCTGTTAATGTGGAAGTTTCCAAAGACTTTACTGGGTATTGTGCCAATGTTGAGGAACCTATGGAATTTCAAGCTCAACCTCCGGAGAACCCCAAGCCAAAGAAAAGAAGAAGAATTGTGGGCTGGAGGCGTGTGCGCAGGAGGAAACCAGTAACTAGGAAAGTTGCCAAGACGGAGGACCCAATGGATAAAAGAAAAGGAATAGAAATTGGAGAAAGTTCCAAGCAAGCCGAGGAAATGCTATCACAGGAAGAACTAGATTACATACTAGCAAGTTGTGATATCCTTAAACCTGCTAATGAAAACCTTTTCACTTATCCTGCTGAAACCCAGCTTCCAGTAAATTTGGAACCAGCCATCCCAGATCCCCTTGTCAACATCCGACCTTTAGGAGAAATGGAAGAATGGTGGACCAACGTTTGGCAATTCCAGAATCTTTTAAACAACCCTTATACTTTTCTCCCTCAGTTTGACCCAGGGCCTGCACCCAATCCACCGATGAGCAACGAGAATCTGGCTGAACTCCGCCATTATGGCGAGGAGCTGAAGGATGCAGGAAATCAAATCCGAGAAGTAGGAGAACAGATCTCCTAGAAGTACGACGAGAGGGAACGTCGTTACTGAAAATGCCAGCTGATGGGATAGCATGTGGGGGTGGAAGCATGTGTTTAATAATAATATAATAAATATAATTATATGAAATAATTTAAAAATAAAACTTGTGTAAGATAACCAGTGTGTACGGATGCCTATTATAAAATATATAAAATATCGAACGTCGAAAGATCGACAATTTTGGCTATATTTGTTTACGTGATTATGTGCAATTATTCTGTTATGTTTGATTATTAATTATTTTATACTAATTACTTATATAAAATAATTACCAGATGGCAAACGCTGGTAATGAACCCGATAATGAAGTTAATCAATCTGAGCATAACAATGAAGATCAATTTCTGAATAGGCAAGATATCGAAAATATCGTTGCTCAGGGAATAGCCAATGCTATTCCAGCAATTCTTGCTGCTGCCCGAAATCCAATTGAACCTCAAATTATTCCTAGCAAACGTACACATGAAGACAATTTCAGTAATAGTATAAACGGAGGCGGCAACAACGACAATAACAATAATGATAATGTACTGCAAGCCCCAACTCTTAAAAGAATGAAGGCTGCAACACCTGGTTGCACTTATAAGGAATTTCTTGCCTGTAAACCAGCTGAATTTGCAGGCAATGAAGAGGCGACTGCGGCACTGCGTTGGTTGGAGAAAACCGAAGCAGTAATTATGATAAGTAAATGTGTCGAGGAAGACAAGGTCATGTATGCGTCACATCTTTTCAAAGAAGGGGCGCTAGAATGGTGGAATACGGTACTTCAAGCCAAAGGAAGGAATATGGCCTATGCCATGAGTTGGGAAGAATTCCAGAAGCTAGTGGAAAGAAAATTCTGCCCTGAATACGGAAAGGAACAAATGGCAAATAAGTTCCTGAACCACCGGATGGTGGATGTAGACTGTCGAGGGTATACTTCGACATTCTTCGAGTATGCGAGAGTGGTACCAACCCTGGCTTCGCCAGAGCCGGTACTTATTTCCCGCTATATTTGGGGATTGATTGGCGAAATCCATGATATCGTTAAAGCTTCGAGACCCCGCACTATTGACGATGTAGTGGAATTAGCTAACACCCTAACGGACGGACTGGTACGCACAAGAGAAGAAACCCGAAAAAAGGAAGTAGCCCAAAAGATTACCCAAGGATTCCGTATGGATAATCGTAGTAATTTCAAGAGAAAGGGAACCGGGCAATCTTCCATTGTTCCATTTTGTAATATATGCAAAAGGAAGCATTTTGGAAGATGCAAAGGATATTGCAATTTCTGCAAAATCCCGGGGCACCAAGAAGAAGACTGCAGGAAGAAGAAAGCAACAGTCTGCTACAACTGTGGAGAAGCTGGACACTTTAGACTAGACTGCCCAAAACTGGTCAAACCAGCCGATAACAAAGCCAAACCTGCAGAAGGAACTACCAAGAAGAATGCAAGAGCCTTCCAGTTGACTACTCAGGAAGCAGAACTAATTCCTGACTTAATAGCTGGTACGTTCCTAGTTCACGACGTTTATGAAAAAGTATTATTTGACTCTGGTGCAAACCAAAGTTTTATAAATACTTCCTTCTGCCAAGCTCTTAACTTACCCTTAACCAACCTTAGCCAGATTTTTACAGTTGAAACGACAGATGGGAATTCTGTTAAAATAAATAAGGTTGTGCAAGAAGGAAAGATAGAGCTTTTAAGTCATAAATTTTCGGCAAACCTGTTACCTAT
Organism: Helianthus tuberosus; assembly: GCA_030545235.1. Lineage (NCBI taxonomy): Eukaryota > Viridiplantae > Streptophyta > Magnoliopsida > Asterales > Asteraceae > Helianthus > Helianthus tuberosus. Next base: position 39,073,966 of record CM060436.1, read on the forward strand.
GAATTTAGCTGGATTTGATGTTGTGTTAGGAATGGATTGGCTAGTAGCCAATCATGCTCGAATTCTTTGTGATAAGAATTCCATAGAAATTCATACACCCTCAGGAGAATTAGTGGTAATTACAGGAGATAAGCCACAAAAACCACTTAAATTCATTTCAGTAATGAAGTTGGCCAGTTATTCAAGAAAACAAGAGGTGGTGTATATGATTTCAGTAATCATTAACACAAAAGGTTAGGGACTTAAAGAAATTCCGGTAGTAGCAGAATACCCGGATGTCTTTCCAGAAGAACTACCTGGATTACCACCCAATAGGGAAGTCGAATTTAGAATACATCTAATTCTTGGAACTACACCGATAGCCAAGGCACCTTATCGGTTAGCACCCACCGAAATGCTAGAATTGAAAAAGCAATTAGATGAATTACTAAGCAAAGGATTCATACAACCTAGTTCATCCCCATGGGGAGCTCCAGTGTTGTTTGTGAAAAAGAAAGATGGGTCAATGCGAATGTGTATCGATTATAGAGAATTGAATAAAGTTACAATTAAGAATCGATACCCATTACCTAGGATTGATGATATTTTTGATCAATTGCAAGGAGCTAGATACTTTTCTAAGATAGATTTACGCTCCGGATATCATCAATTGAAGGTACAAGAAGAAGACATACCTAAAATTGCTTTCAGAACTAGGTATGGTCATTACGAGTTTACAGTCATGCCCTTTGGGTTAACAAATGCCCCAGCAGCATTTATGGACATGATGAATAGAATCTGTAAACCGTACTTGGATAAATTCGTAATTGTCTTTATGGACGATATACTTATTTATTCCAAAAGTCAAGAGGAGCATTGTGAGCACCTGCATACACTCTTAACTTTGTTAAGAAAAGAGAAGCTCTACGCCAAATTCTCGAAGTGTGGATTTTGGGTACAAGAAGTACAATTCTTAGGACATATGGTGAATCACGAAGGTATTCACGTAGATCCTGCTAAGATAGAAGCGATTACCAAATGGAAAGTTCCGCAATCAGCTATGGAAATTAGAAGTTTTCTAGGGTTAGCCGGATACTATAGACGGTTTATTAAGGATTTTTCCAAGATAGCTGTGCCATTAACTAAGTTAACATGTAAAGCAGCTAAGTTTGAATGGGGACCTAAGCAGGAAGAGGCCTTTAGGATTTTGAAACAAAAGTTAACAAACACCCCAATTCTAGCATTGCCAGAAGGAACAAAAGATTTTGAAGTCTATTGTGATGCTTCTAAACTAGGATTAGGATGTGTGCTAATGCAACGCAAAAATGTAATTGCGTATGCATCAAGGCAATTGAAAAGGCACAAGGAAAATTATACTACTCATGATTTAGAATTAGGAGCCATAATTTTTGCCCTTAAGATTTGGAGACACTATCTGTACGGAAGTAAGTTTACTGTCTATACAGATCATAAGAGTTTAAGATACATATTTGGGCAAAAAGAATTAAACATGAGGCAAAGGAGATGGATGGAAATCCTAAGTGACTAAGACTGTGATATTCAATATCACGAAGGAAAAGCAAACGTTGTTGCTGATGCCTTAAGTCGTAAGTATCATGAGAAACAACGACGGATTCGTGCTCTTAGATTAAGTCTACAATTAGACTTACTAGAACAACTGAAAAACATTCAACAAACAGCAATCAAGGATGATACTGAAGGAATGAAAGGAAGGATAAAAGAATTAAAGCAAGGAAGTGATGGAATTTGGAAATTCCATAAGAAAAGAATTTGGATACCTAAGCAAGGAGAATTAAGAAATAAGATTTTAGAAGAAGCCCATAAATCTAGGTATACCATGCATCCTAGTAACAATAAAATGTACCCAGATTTAAGGAATAATTTCTGGTCGATAGGAATGAAAAAGGACATAGCTAGATATGTTTCTAAGTGTCTTACTTGTTCACAAGTTAAGGCAGAACACCAGAAACCCTCAGGTTTACTTCAACAATTAGAAATGTCTGTATGGAAATGGGAACTTATAACCATGGACTTTGTTACTAAGTTACCCAAAACCAGAAAAGGTAATGATGCGATTTGGGTAATTGTGGATCGATTAACCAAATCAGCTCATTTTCTACCCATGAAGGAAACCTTCAGCATGGAAATATTAGCCAAGTTGTATGTAGATGAAGTAGTATCCTTACATGGAGTTCCGCTCTCCATTGTATCAGATAGAGATAGTCGTTTCACTTCCCATTTCTGGACAAGTTTCCGGGAAGCAATGGGAACCCGACTAAATCTAAGTACTGCATATCATCCTCAGACAGACGGACAAAGTGAAAGGACGATCCAAACTATGGAGGACATGCTCAGGGCATGTGTAATAGATTTTGGTGGAAATTGGGATGACCACCTACCATTAATTGAATTCTCCTATAATAATAGTTATCATTCAAGCATCGAAGCTGCCCCATTCGAAGCACTGTACGGACGTAAGTCCAGAACTCCAGTTTGTTGGACAGAAATAGGAGAAAGTCAATTATCAGGTCCCGAAATAGTGCAAGAAACTACTGACAAGATCACTCAAATCAAGGAAAGATTAAAAATGGCTCGAGATCGCCAGAAAAGTTATGCAGATAATCGACGCAAGCCATTGGAATTTCAAACCGGAGACAAGGTTCTCTTGAAGGTCTCTCCTTGGAAAGGAGTAGTTCGCTTTGGTAAGAAGGGGAAGCTAAGTCCAAGGTACGTAGGACCATTCTCAGAAGTCCAACGTATAGGACCAGTTGCCTATCGCTTACAATTACCAGAGGAGCTAGCTGGAGTACATGACGTATTTCATGTATCCAATCTCAAGAAATGTCTATAAGACGAATCTCTAGTAGTACCTCTTCAAGACATAGAGGTAAATGAAAAGCTAAAGTTTTTCGAGAAGCCACTGCAAATAGAAGACAAAAAGATCAAGTTTTTCAAGCACAAAAGATTGGTATTGGTCAAAGTCAAATGGGATTCAAAGAGAGGACCCGAGTACACTTGGGAGCTAGAATTGGAAATGAAGCGAAAGTATCCTCACTTATTTCAGTAAATCTCGAGGACGAGATTTTAAAATAAGGTGGGGAGGATGTAAGGACCTTAAAAAATGTCCCAAATTGACCCGTAAGTAAAAACCCGGACCCCTGAAACCCTAATCCATAACAAAAATCAAGAAATCAAGGTTTTTGGTCTTCAGGCGGGCCGCGTAAAGGATAAGCAACCCTTACGCGGGCCGCGTCAACCCTAAGTTTGACCGGATAAGCATCCGGGCCACGTGTTGCACGCGTGGCAAGTCTACTGATGACACCGTAGCCCTAGTCTACGTCTAGCTGGCCCTCGCGGGCCGCGTAAGGATCAAGGGTGGGCTCACGCGGGCCGCGTGAGACCCAAATTTCACCTATAAATAGCTTGGATCAGGAGCAGTTCAATGGTGTAGAAACCAAAAATCTAAAACGAATTCTCACTGCTCAACATCGAATTTCAATATAGCTTGGCGCTGCTACGATACCGGGTATTAACTCGATCGCTGCTACGATTCAATGTCCGATCGATTGAAAACTATCCGATGGATGTTTAAGTGCTGCCCACATTAGGGCCATACTTTGTCATTAGTCGTGAATTCGACGGATGTTTAAGTATAGCACTTTGTCATTCGTTGTGAGGGTTTTAGTCTCCTGAGGTATCGTAAATGCTGTATTAGTTACTGACCTAGTTCGTATGCATTGTTATTTAAATTAGGTTACAAGGATAATCAGTAGGCTAAACTCTGCCCGTATAAATCTGCAATGTGAGTCATTCTCTTATTATCAACATGGTTTTACAATACTCCAAGTATTTTTAAAAGTTATAATTACAGGGATTAAGTCGTGGTAATCTTGAATCACTGGCTAGTGGGGTATTGTGCACATTACTAATTTCTCACGGTTAGGCTAATAAATCCTAACAGTGATAATCATCACTACTTGGGGAAGGACCCAATAGTGGTATGACTATCGTCACCAGGTGACACGGCGCCAGATAAAAATAAGATAGAAGCCATTGTAATCGCTCTTATGCTGTAATTTATAACTATGTGTCATTTTATCAAATTTAATGACTCGCCAGTATTTCCCCGCTGATAAAATATTTTTAAAACATGTTTCAGGCGACCTGCTATAAACCAAGGAAAACGTGCTACGGAGCACTAACAAGCTTGAAGATGTGGCTCAGTTAAAATAAATAAACATGTTTTTATAAATCAGGGAATTCCCTAGTGAAATTCCTCTATTGTAAATTACGGGGTTTATCTCGAATTATGAAATAAAATAATCGGGCATTTCAAAGTTTTAAAAAGATCCTGTAAAATCTTCCGCTGTCGCATCAATTAAATACCACGGGTTCCTGTCCCGCGGCTCCTGACCGGGTCAAACCGGGTGTAACAACTCTCATCGAAAGTCATATTTATTAAATTAAATTGTCCAATAGGAAACCCTAATTGAGACACCCAAGTGATTCTGCACAAACCCTAAAATTTTCAGAACAATCGGAATCAGGATCAGGGCCCCTAAAACTCAGGGGGGTAAACCCTAGTTACGATTATCTATAGAAAATGCTGTCAAAATCAAAATTTACGAAATCATCAAGTCAGCAAGGCTAGTCCCAGTCGTGGCAACCCTATGAAGATTCTGTGACCCTTACGGACCGTAAGGGTTGAGTCTTACGGTCCGTAAGCTAGTCAAATTTCATGTATAAATAGCAGATCGTGGGACTTGATTTCTGGAATTAAAACAACGAACAAATTCGAATTACGCACTGAGTTACGATCAGAATACTACAAAAACACACACGATTCACTAAATTGCTGCCGCAAAACAGGGTAATAACACGATCGCTATTACGATTCATTTTCCGATCGATCAATGTACTCAATGGATGTTTAAGTGCTGCCCACATTAGGGTGATGCTTTGTCATTAGTCGTTAAATCGATGGATGTTTAAGCATAGCACTTTGTCATTCGTTGTAAGGGTTGATCTCGTGAGTTATCGTAAATGCTGTATTGATTACTAACCCAGTTTTGTGTGCATTATTATTTAAATTAGGTTAACAAGGCTAATCCATAGACTAGACTCTGTCCGTGTTAAATCTGCAATGTGAGTCATTCTCTTTTTATCAAATTACTTTTGAAATTATGTTTATTTTCAAGATTATAATTACAGTGATTAAGTATATGTAGTCACCAAATTACAGTCGGTATGTGGGGTATTGTGCACATTACTGTTTTTATCACTTTAGGTGGGCGTACCTAATTAATGATACTCGTTACTATTGGGTGAACGGACTCAATAGTAATATGACCACAGTCACCGAAACGAGTCGGTGACAAATACTGTGGGTAGTTGGTTGAAATAAACATTGTAATCTCTCTTAATACTGTGAATTATAATAAATGAGTCATTTTTATAAAAGAATGATTCACTCAGTATTTCCCGCTGACAAAACCTTTTTCAAACATGTTTCAGGTGATCTGTTGTGATCCAGGAAAAGTGCCGAGAAGCACTAGAAGCTTAAGGAAGTGGCTCAGTATAAAATAAAGAAATATGTTTTGTAAAATAAAAGATTTCTTCGTGAAATCTCAAGGTTGTAAATTACCGGGTTTTATCCCGAGTTGTGAAATAAAATAATCGGGAAATATTTCAGTTTAAAAAAAATCCTGAAGAAACTTCCGCTGTTAATTAAATACCACGGGATTTCTGTCCCGCGGCTCCTGAAATGGGTCAAACCGGGTCGGGGGCCGTGACAAAAAAAGGTGGTATGAGAGCCACTGAGTTAAGCTAATTAAGTATTTAGAAATACTTAATTTTTCCTGATTATTATTATGTGATTATGTGTTTTATTAACTGACTATTTGTTAGTTACAGTATGGGTAGGAAAAAGCTTTCAAGCATCTATCTTAAATTAGATAGGTCATCCAACGAGAAGGGAAGTTCATCCCAAACTAAATCCTCAAAACTCTCTGCAATTCTTGAAGAAGGAATATTTGTTCGAAAAGCTCAATACGAGAAACCACTTTCTCCGAATAAAAGAAGTTTAATTTTAAAGAAAAGTCAGGAGGAAATAAAGAAAGCCCGAGAGAAGAAAGTTAAACAGAAAACCCAGGAATTAACCAGTAAAACACCTTGGGAGGATAAATTAGATGAAAAATGGGCGGATCTTTATATGCTAGCTACTGTAGCAGTAAATGCTAATATTTAAAATACCATGACTCCGTAATAGCAACCTTATCACTTACAAGCCGAAATATCATCTAGTAAATAAATAAAACCTAGTATGTTTAAAATTGTTCATTTTCTTTTGTGTAAATTAGTCATAGGGTATGCAATAAAATTTTTAAAGGTTATTTCTAAAATTTGTTATAAATTTTAACTTAGCATTTTTGTATTTTACTTGTATATTAAACAGCATGAATGAGTTATCGGAAGCCCTAGAGAATCTCAACCTATATCCTGTAAACCTAGAAGTTTCTAATGAATTTACTGGATATTTTCCTGATGTGGAACAACCGATAGAATTCAATGCTCCACCTTTGAAAAAGCCAAAACCAAAGAAAAGAAGGAAATACGTATGGGGGAGTCGTATACGTAGGAAAAAGCCAGCTACGAAACTTCCTAAAATAAACAATCCTTTAGAAAAAAGGAAAAGAAATTGTAACCAGGGAAAGTTCTAGACAGCAGGAGATGGAGACTGAAGTCAAGGAAGATTCTAGGCAAATGGGAATGCAGTTTGAGGAATATTCTAAGGAAATAGAAATGGAGGTTGGAAAAGGTTCTAGATCAACTCAGATGGAAATTGGAGAAAGCTCCAAACAAAACCAGGGAATGACTTTTCAGGAGGAAATAGATTTTATATTGGCAAGCAGTGATACTATTCAGCCTGTCAATACAAATGTTTTTACTCGTCCTATTGAAACCCAAATCCCTATAAATCTTGAACCAGCAATCCCAGAACCAATAATCCATACTCAACCTGTAGGAATGGATGAATGGTGGACAAATGATTGGCAATTTCAAAACATTGTCAACGGTCCTTATTCCTTTCTTCCGCAATTCGATCCAGAACCATTACCAAATCCACCCATGAGTAACGAAAATTTAGCAGAACTTCGCCATTTTGGCGAAGAGTTAATGGATGCGGGAAATAGAATCCGGGAAATAGGGGGACAAATTGCTTGGAAGTATGATGAAAGGGAGCTTCGTTTTTAGGAAGACAAATGACGAGAGATAATGGGTTGGTAAAACTGTGGTTGTGTAATAGTAATAGTAAAATCAGTATTTGTAAAATAAATAATAAAACGGTTGTATATAGAGGCATGATATAATCTATAAAATAAATGAAATTTTAGATTTTGTTTGTATATTCGTTTACGTGATTATGTGCAATTAATTGTGACATTGGATTATTTCTTTTATACTAATTATTTATCTATAAATTAATTATCAGATGGCAAACATTGGTAATGAACCAGTAAATGAAGTAAATCAATCCGAGCAAATTCAGGAAGAACAATTGTTAAATAAACAAGATATAGAGGATATCGTTGCACAAGGAATAGCCAATGCTATTCCAGCAATTGTTGCTGCTGTTCAAAAACCTGTTAAACCTCAATCAATCATTCCTAGTAAACGTACTCAAGGCGATAACTTTAGTAATAGTATAAACGGAGGCGGAAATCATGTTAATAACAATAATGATCTGCAAGCCCCAATTTTCAATAAAATGAAAGCTGCAACACCTGGTTGCACTTACAAAGAATTCCTTGCCTGTAAACCAACTGAGTTTTCAGGTAATGAAGGGGCTATTGCAGCATTACGTTGGTTAGAGAAAACTGAGGCAGTAATTGCTATAAGTAAATGTGCTGAGGAAGACCAAGTTATGTATGCGTCTAATCTTTTTAAAGAAGGGGCATTAGAATGGTGGAACACAGTATTACAAGCTAAAAGAAGGATTGTGGCCTATGCCATGAACTGGGAAGAATTTAAGAGTCTTGTAGAAAGAAAATTTTGTCCCGAATATGAAAAAGATCAAATGGCAAATAAGTTCCTAAACCATCGGATGGTTAATGTGGACTGTCGAGGATATACTTCGACATTCTTCGAATATGCTAGGGTGGTACCAACACTGGCTTCGCCGGAACCGGTACTCATTTCTCGCTATATTTGGGGATTAATTAGCGAAATCCGCAATATCGTTAAAGCTGCGAGACCTCGCACTATTGACGATGCAGTGGAACTAGCCAACACTCTAACTGATGAACCGGTACACACAAGAGATGAAACCAGGAAAAAGGAACTGGCTCAGAAAATTACCCAAGGATTTCGTGTGGGTAATAGTAATAATTTCAAGAAAAGAGGAGCAGGGCAATCTTCAAATCCACCTTTCTGCAAGAATTGCAAAAAGAAACATTATGGAAGATGTAATATAACCTGCAATTTTTGCAAAGTTGTAGGACATCGGGAAGAAAACTGCAGGAAGAAATTCACAATTTGTTACAATTGTGGAGAAATAGGACATTTCAAAACAGAATGTCCTAAATTGAACAAACCAGCAGACAACAAAGCAAAACCAGCTGACGGAGCTACAAAGAAGAATGTCAGAGCATTCCAGCTAACTACTCAAGAAGCATAACTCATTCCAGATGTAATGGCTGGTACGTTCTTAGTTCACAACGTATACGCAAAAGTATTATTTGACTCTGGTGCAAACCAAAGTTTTATCAATACTTTATTCTGTCAAGCTCTTAATTTACCTTTAACCAATGTTAGGCGGATTTTTACAGTCGAAACGGCTGATGGGAATTCAGTTAAAATAGATAAGGTTTTGCAAAATATAGAAATAGGACTTTCAGGTCATAAATTTGCTGCAAATCTGTTACCTATGAAATTAGCCGAATTCGATGTTGTGTTAGGAATGGATTGGTTAATAGCCAACCATGCTCGAATTCTTTGTGATAAGAATTCCATAGAAATTCAGGCACCCACTGGAGAAGTAATTGTGATTACAGGAGATAAACCACGTAAGCCTATGAAGTTCATATCAGTAATGAAAGTTGCTAATTATGAACGAAAACAAGGAATAGTATATATGATTTCAGTAATCATTAGTACTAAGGGAAAAGAACTTAAGGAAATTCCTGTAGTCTCAGAATACCCAGAGGTATTCCCAGAAGAATTACCAGGATTACCACCAGATAGGGAGGTAGAATTTAGGATTCATCTAATTCCAGGAACTATACCGATAGCTAAGGCACCTTATCGGTTAGCACCCATAGAAATGTTAGAAATGAAAAAGCAATTAGATGAATTACTAAGTAAAGGTTTCACACAACCTAGTTCATCCCCGCGGGGAGCGCCAGTGTTGTTTGTAAAGAAGAAGGATGGTTCAATGAGAATGTGTATCGATTATAGAGAATTGAATAAGGTTACAATTAAAAATCGATACCCATTACCTAGGATTGATGATCTATTCGATCAACTTCAAGGAGCTAGATATTTTTCTAAGATAGATTTACGCTCCGGATATCATCAATTGAAGGTACAAGAAGAGGACATACCTAAGACTGCTTTTAGAACTAGGTATGGTCATTACGAGTTTACAGTCATGCCCTTCGGGTTAACGAATGCACCTGCAGTATTCATGGACATGATGAATAGGATCTGTAAACCGTACTTGGATAAATTTGTAATTGTCTTCATAGATGATATACTTATTTATTCAAAAAGTCAGGACGAACATTGTCAGCACCTGCATGCACTCTTAACTTTGTTAAGAAAAGAAAAGTTGTACGCCAAATTCTCAAAGTGTTGAATTTTGGTTGCAAGAAGTACAATTTTTAGGACACATGGTGAATCACGAAGGGATTCATGTAGATCCTGCTAAGATAGAGGCAATTACCAATTGGAAGGTTCCACAAACTGCAATGGAAATTAGAAGTTTTATAGGTTTAGCTGGCTACTATAGACGGTTTATTAAGGATTTTTCCAAGATAGCTGTACCGTTAACTAAGCTAACCTGTAAAGCCGTTAAGTTTGAATGGGGACCTAAACAAGAAGAAGCCTTTAGAATTTTGAAACAGAAATTAACCAATGCTCCAATCTTAGCCTTACCAGAAGGAACTGAATATTTTGAAGTATATTGTGATGCTTCAAAACTAGGATTTGGATGTGTGCTAATGCAACGCAAGAAAGTAATTGCGTATGCTTCAAGGCAATTGAAAAAGCACGAAGAGAACTATACGACTCATGACTTAGAATTAGGAGCCGTAATTTTTGCCCTGAAAATCTGGAGACATTATCTGTACGGAAGTAAGTTTACTATCTATACAGATCATAAAAGTCTAAGATATATATTCGGGCAAAAAGAGTTAAACATGAGGCAAAGGAGATGGATGGAAATCTTAAGTGACTACGACTGTGATATTCAGTATCACGAAGGAAAGGAAAATGTAGTTGCAGATGCCTTAAGTCGTAAGTATCATGAAAAACAACGACGAGTTCGTGCTCTCAGATTAAATCTACAATTAGATTTAATGGAACAAATAAAGAATGTTCAGGAAACAGTAATCCAAGATGATGCTGAAGGAATGAAGGGACGAATAAAAGAATTAGAGCAAGGAGCTGATGGAATTTGGAGATTCCACAAAAGCAGAATTTGGGTACAGCAAGGAGAATTAAGAAATAAGATTCTAGAAAAAGCCCATAAGTCAAGGTATACAATTCATCCAGGAAACAATAAGATGTACCAAGATTTAAGAAATAGCTTCTGGTGGATAGGTATGAAAAGGATATAGCTAGATATGTTTCTAAGTGTCTTACTTGTTCACAAGTTAAGGCAGAACATCAGAAACCTTCAGGTCTACTACAACAATTAGAGATGCCTGTATGGAAATGGGAACTCATAACAATGGATTTTGTTACTAAGTTACCCAAAACCAGAAAAGGTAATGATGCGATTTGGGTAATTGTGGATCGATTAACCAAATCAGCTCACTTTCTACCAATGAAAGAAACCTTTAGCATGGAAAGATTGGCAAAATTGTATGTAGATGAAGTAGTATCTTTACATGGAGTTCCACTCTCCATTGTTTCGGATAGGGATAGTCGTTTCACTTCTCATTTCTGGAAAAGTTTCCAGCAAGCAATGGGAACTCGACTAAGCCTAAGCACGGCATATCATCCACAAACATACGGGCAAAGTGAAAGGACGATCTAAACTCTAGAAGACATGCTCCGAGCATGTGTAATAGATTTTGGTGGAAATTGGGACGATCACTTACCATTAATTGAATTCTCCTATAACAATAGTTATCATTCAAGCATTGAAACTGCCCCATTTGAAGCACTGTATGGAAGAAAATGCAGAACTCCAGTTTGTTGGGCAGAAATAGGAGAAAGTCAATTATCAGGTCCAGCGATTATACAAGAAACGACTGATAAGATTACACAAATCAAGGAAAGGCTGAAAACGGCTCGAGATCGCCAGAAGAGTTATGCAGACAATAGATGCAAGCCATTAGAATTCCAAGTTGGAGACAGAGTACTGTTAAAAGTTTCTCCTTGGAAAGGAGTTGTTAGATTCGGTAAGAAAGGAAAGCTAAGTCCAAGATACGTAGGACCATTTCCAGTAATCCAACGTATAGGATCAGTTGCTTATCGTTTACAACTACCAGAAGAATTAGCTGGAGTACATGATGTATTTCATGTATCCAATCTCAAGAAATGTCTAGCAGACGAATCTCTGGTAGTACCTCTTCAAGACATAGAGGTAAACGAAAAGTTAAAATTTGTTGAGAAACCTCTTCAGATAGAAGACAGAAAAGTGAAGTTTCTCAAGCACAAACGACTAGTGCTAGTTAAAGTAAAGTGGGATTCAAAGAGTGGAGCTGAATACACTTGGGAGCTGGAATCAGAAATGAAGCGAAAGTATCCACACTTATTCCAGTAAATCTCGAGGACGAGATTTTTATTAAGGTGGGGAGAATGTAACAACTCTCATCGAAAGTCATATTTATTAAATTAAATTGTCCAATAGGAAACCCTAATTGAGACACCCAAGTGATTCTCCACAAACCCTAAAATTTTCAGAACAATCGGAATCAGGATCAGGGCCCCTAAAACTCAGGGGGGGGGGGGTAAACCCTAGTTACGATTATCTATAGAAAATGCTGTCAAAATTGAAATTTACGAAATCATCAAGTCAGCAAGGCTAGTCCCAGTCGTGGCAACCCTATGAAGATTCTGTGACCCTTACGGACCGTAAGGGTTGAGTCTTACGGTCCGTAAGCTAGTCAAATTTCATGTATAAATAGCAGATCGTGGGACTTGATTTCTAGAATTAAAACGACGAACAAATTTGAATTACGCACTGAGTTACGATCAGAATACTACAAAAACACACACGATTCACTAAATTGCTGCCGCAAAACAGGGTAATAACTCGATCGCTATTACGATTCATTTTCCGATCGATCAATGTACTCAATGGATGTTTAAGTGCTGCCCACATTAGGGTGATGCTTTGTCATTAGTCGTTAATTCGATGGATGTTTAAGCATAGCACTTTGTCATTCGTTGTAAGGGTTGATCTCGTGAGTTATCGTAAATGCTGTATTGATTACTAACCCAGTTTTGTGTGCATTATTATTTAAATTAGGTTAACAAGGCTAATCCATAGACTAGACTCTGTCCGTGTTAAATCTGCAATGTGAGTCATTCTCTTTTTATCAAATTACTTTTGAAATTATGTTTATTTTCAAGATTATAATTACAGTGATTAAGTATATGTAGTCACCAAATTACAGCCGGTATGTGGGGTATTGTGCACATTACTGTTTTTATCACTTTAGGTGGGCGTACCTAATTAATGATACTCGTTACTATTGGGTGAACGGACTCAATAGTAATATGACCACAGTCACCAAAACGAGTCGGTGACAAATACTATGGGTAGTTGGTTGAAATAAACATTGTAATCTCTCTTAATACTATGAATTATAATAAATGAGTCATTTTTATAAAAGAATGATTCACTCAGTATTTCCCGCTGACAAAACCTTTTTCAAACATGTTTCAGGTGATCTGTTGTGATCTAGGAAAAGTGCCGAGAAGCACTAGAAGCTTAAGGAAGTGGCTCAGTATAAAATAAAGAAATATGGTTTGTAAAATAAAAGATTTCTTCGTGAAATCTCAAGGTTGTAAATTACCGGGTTTTATCCCGAGTTGTGAAATAAAATAATCGGGAAATATTTCAGTTTTAAAAAGATCCTGAAGAAACTTCCGCTGTTAATTAAATACCACGGGATTTCTGTCCCGCGGCTCCTGAAACGGGTCAAACCGGGTCGGGGGCCGTGACACCGGGGCTGGGGCCGTGACAGTTAAAAGAATAAAAACCTCCGGTGTAAGTCACGGTGTAAAAAACATTGAACATCTCAAAGGTCGGCTCAACACGGTTGGCCCTGCAGATAAACTCAAAATGGGTAACACGAGGAAGTCCAATCGCGTTGATTGGGGAAATATGGAGCCCATAATTCGTCAAGACATCGGCAGTAAACTTGGTCATAGGGAGCCGGAAATTACCCTCCTGGAAGAAGGCCGCATACATCGTAATATAACCAGGAGGTGCATCCATGGCGGTAGAACCCGGGGTAGGAAACTGGGCACCCCACTCCGAAAGAAAACCCATATCCCTAACCAAATTTTGGAACTCTTCTTCTTTCCAACTTATCATCGCTCGGTCAGGACCTGGAGGATTCCTACCTTTGTACTTTCTTTTCTTCGTCGAAGGATTGCCTCCAGTAGACATAATGAAGGAAGATAGAAAGAAAGGAAATATGAATGAACTTAGGAAAAAGAGAGAAGTAGAGAAATATGAGAAGAAACTGCTGTTAGAATTTTGAAAAGTGAAGAAGATGAAGGAACCGCCATATATTTATACCCATCGCATTTAATGCGATGGGTAGTGGGCCGTCAGGAATTCAGAGCGTCAGCCAACAGGGGAACGACACGTCAGCAGAGAGAGAAACCGCCACCACCTTTTTCAGGAGCGTGGGCGGCACACGTCTGACAACATAATGGAAAGTAACTGACGCCACTGAAAAGGCGCCTGTTCACCTCCGACAAGACAGGGACATCAGACAGTCACATCAGTTGTCTTCGCCCCAAGAAAGGAAACTTCTTTCTGAAGGAAGTTACCAACACGCCATGCGCCACGCGTCCAGTTGGCTCAACTTTGCAAGTTACAAACACGCCATGCGCCACGCGTCCAGCTGGCTCAACGTTGCAAAGTTACCAACACGCCATGCGCCACGCGTCCAGTTGGCTCAACTTTGCAAAGTTACCAACACGCCATGCGCCACGCATCCAGTTGGCCCAACGTTGCAAAGTTACCAACACGCCATGCGCCACGCGTCCAGTTGGCTCAACTTTGTAAACTTATCAACAAGCCATGCGCCACGCATCCAGTTGGCCCAACGTTGCAAAGTTACCAACACGCCATGCGCCACGCGTCCAGTTGGCTCAACTTTGTAAACTTATCAACAAGCCATGCGCCACGCATCCACTTGGCTCATTTTTGCAGAAGCACCAATGCACGGCACGCGCCATGCGACTACTCGGCTCAACCATGCAAAGTAGCAAAAACACATTTCGAGAAGGCCGATAAACATTACTTTCATAAGCCCAGAATCCCTCCTAGACGATCAACTCAACTAGAAGGCACACTGGACTGGGGGACTTGAAGAGGTATGGTCCCAATTCTTTGCCTACATGGCAAGGACCACACCACTTTTTCATCCAACATGGCGCCACATCAGCAAGCGAATCCAGAAGCTTCTAGAAGCTTCTGGAAGACGTCAAGGTGGCACCAAAGATGCTCCTTCCGACAGAAAGGACGACACGTGTCACCAGTCTTCACGCGCCATGTAGGCCTGCAGCAAATCCAGGAGCAGACCGACAGCGGCAGTACGATGTTGCCAGCATGGACAAATATAGGCGCGCCACCTGTACCACTACCCTGACCTCAGCAGAGGGGACCAAGAGGATATTCCCCTTGGTCGGACAGCTGGCGCCCTATAGCAGCTGGCAAGGTTGCTCCTCCCTCTTTCATCCTCCGGCTATAAATATGACCCTTCATCACTCAGGTTAATTCATTCGACTCTCCATTCTCTCACTCTTAACACACACTGTTTTATTCCTCAGAACAGTACTTATTCTCACGCCGGAGCCTGGTTAAGAGGGAAACCCCCATATTCTCCTCTTAACGAGTTAACGGTGTTGCTGTTTTGCAGGACCAGTCTTTTGGCGAGTAAGAAAGGAGATTGAACCCACGAAAGAGACGACCCAGCTAGTTAATCATTGGATTTAACCAGTGTTTCACCAATATCTTTGTTCTTTTTTTGCAGGTTCATCAGGAAGGAAGGAAGTGCTGAAATTGTGTATCAAAATAACACTCGTAGAATCCCTTGCAAGGTAAAACTGGTCAATTAGATTTTTTTTTTTTTTTTTTTTTTGAAAAAAGGGTGATTTCATTAAAAAGTAACTTAAGCAAGGAGCTCAAGTTTGATACATACTCAAAAATAATGGAAAGACATCATACAGGAAAATTAGAAAACTTGAAATAGCTCCATGCCTCCCATCTCAAATCCAGAAATCCAGCCCTATTTTTTACCCATAGGAATGACCCAGCTTTAATGTCTCCAATAAGCTTTTGAATTGATGTTGGTTTTTTTTTAATTTTAAATCAAATCATTCCTTGATCTCCAAATCATCCAGCTTGTTGTTGCCAGTACCACATGAACTGCCCTCTACTATCTACTATATATTATATATTGGTGGGTATGTATGAATTGGTTTTTTAGATTTTGGTGATTTCAATGAGTTTGTGAATTTGTTGGTATTGATCTCACGGTTATTAATCTTCTTAGTGATTAATTTCAATACAAATCCATATTTATACATATAGATATTGTTTGAAACAATCAATTCAAATTGTTTTTTTTTGAACGGCCAATTCAAATTGTTATTTGGTAATCTAATTACAATAACAACTTTTTTTTTCTTATTTTATAAAACAAAAATCAATGATTGTTTTTCTTAAGTTGTACTTGTGGATTTCCATGTGGATTTGCTTGGTAACGCCTAAATGTAATTTGTGTTTTGTGGTTAATTAGGATGGATCTTGTAATTAAGTTTTTTCTTTGTTTAATAGTGGGTTGGGGTTATACCCACCTCCAGCCCAGTTGGTTCCGAAGTGGCTGGATTGGGCCGGTTTCCTCTTGAGGTCTCCGGTTCGATCCCCAGCTGCGGCATTTCGGGGGTGGGTAGTCCCAATGATGGATCGTATCCTACCGAGGCATGGTGCGGTCTTGAGGGCAACCCGGTTTTACCCAGCTGTTACCCCAACGAGTCTCTCGTGTGGGGGCAGTATGGTTTCCGGGCGGAAGTCAGTTTGCGCACCGGCCGGGGCCCGATCGAACATCGCGTCCGGAAGAGCGGGGCTGACGGGGGAATGTCTTTGACATGACCCCGGAGACCTGATCGGTCCTGTACATAGAAAGTCTCCTTCCCAAAAAAAAAAATAATCATTAAAGATTATTAATTAATCATTTTTTATGATATGGACAAGGTGCAAATTTTGATTTTCTTTAGATTAAGAGATTAACAAACTCTTATCAATAATGAAATGCTAGCATGTGAATAAATTAGTTGTATATGGTTGTCTATATAAATAACCTCCATGCAGCTTTGCAAATATGCTTGTATTGAATAAATGTGACCTTGTAACTTCTCAGGATTCCATGCAGCAACACTACCTTGGTGCCTAGTTTCCTACAGTGAAATCTGAAAGTGCTGCTAAAGAAAATGATTCATTGGCCACCAGATTGATCTCTAAAAAATTCAGAAGTAGACAGAACTTTTGCTGTGATTAAATATAGACTCCACCTTGAAAGCGTGAACGATATTCAGTCCAATAACAAAAGAGTCAAAAAAACCATATACCCCATAGCCCAAAAATACTCAGGGTAGTGGTTAGACATTTGAGAGTGGCAAACTAAAAAACAACCAATCAGAGTGCGCCACGTCAATCAGTGAAAAATGTTTAAACTATGTTGAAAAGTGTTGGCAATGGCTAGACACTTAGACCATTGGGTATGGGGATCGGCAGAGGGCCGTCCCCCCCCCCCCCCCTTTAGCCCCGTCGAACACCGCCCCCTTGGGCACGTCGGCGTCGCCAACGTCGGAATCCAGACGGAGGAGACGATCCATATGATTGGCTGCCTTTTTCATTGGTGAGCCCCTCTATCTCTATCTCCTTGAATATATATTGTTTTTTTTTTATTAAAGTGGGTAGTCTCCCCACACCCTTGGGTAGTCCCCAAGAGGAGCATCCTCCTCCCGTGATTATGTGGCGCCTACGTGGTGGGTAGTCTCCAAAGAGACTATCCTCCCCATACCCACCGGTCTTAGTGAAGTGGTAAACTTAAAAAAAAAGTATGATTGGTTGAGAGATGACATGGACCCCACCGCACACACCCCTCTCTCTCTCCTTCTTCCCTTCACCGCCACGGCAATCCCTCACCGAATTGGCAAATCTTTCATCGGTAAACTTAATTGGCAATGGTTTGCCACTGTTTGCCACTTCGGTAAAGTGGCTTTACCGAATACCACTCCGGACCCCCTCAAGAGGGAAAGTAGAAGAGCTGCCCGGTGACACAAAACGACCAATGACCAGGTTTCCACCTTTAAGCAATTCGAAAAGCATGACACAATAATTGGATCTCAAATAAATATATAAAACATGAAAGAAATAAACGAATGTATACTATGTTTGAAATTATATTAACAAACTATAAAAAGAATATTTAAATCACTAACATACTTTTAACATTAAAAAACCCAAATAAGCTCCAAATTAAAATGAAACAGAACCAAAAAAAAAAAAATAGAGAAGCCTAAGACATTAAACAAAAAAAATCCCCAAATTAAAACGAAACACAAAAAAATTTAAAAAAATATAGAAGCCTAAGACATTAGATATGTGCAAACTATCATTGAGCAAATCAGCTTTTTTTTCTTTTTTACATATTAAAAAAATCAAAATTAGTTGAAGATTATGATTTGAACGAAGACCCAATATGTGAATTTCAACCTTTTCAAACACAAATTCATAGACATACCGTGAGAAAATAAATCTGAAACTGTAGTAACTGGATTGGGATGAAACAACCAACTTATACATCTTCAGATCCTTGAATCGGAAAAGCATCAAAGAGGGAAAACGGGTAACAACAGCTTTGTGGTAGGAAAATCGATAGGGTTTGGAAGTGATAGAGAGGGAAATGGTGGGGAGGGAGACGACGCTGTGCTGGGAGAGTTTGATTAAGTTTGGAGAGAAAAATTAAATGTGAAACTTTCAATTAAATATGTGTTTCTATTGTTAAATTCATGATGAAAAACAAAATAGATAAAACATAAGAATACGAATCATGAAAGAATTTTAGGGTTAGAACATTACCAGATCAAGAGTACAACAACCTGGTTGCTCTTAGGCTTCCAATAGTGATCCAAGAGATTAGGGCTCTTGAACTGAAACGACTTCCAATTTAAACGATATGGGTTAAGTAAAATTAATATCTAAATGATTGTGATAAAAGAATAAAAATTAATCATGATGATGAACCTGAGAAACAGCTCGAGACCACTGATTCTACCTTATCCTTGTTCATCAAGCTCCAAACTGCCAATGACCAAAACTATGAAGAAACCTATCAAATGCCTATACAAAATTAATCACAAAATATTCAGTGTATATCTTCAATCCAATCTATCAGATGCTTTCAAAAACCATAACAATATTAAGAGCATCAATTGAGCAGCAACTAATGACGAATAACACCAGCAAACCTAATCGTAAAAACAAAAAATTAAGAACATACTAAAGAAATCAAATCAATCGTCGCAACTCAAAGGAATGCATACCGAAAAAATACATACATGCTTTGGTCGGATGTTAATCGGAAGATATTAGCACGGCGAAAGTCGTCGATGATGATTTTAGCGTAAAAACCCTAAAATCAATTCCTTAATAGGATAAAGTATCAACGATTTAACTGATGTATAAAAAACCCTAATAAATCAAAATGCAAAGAAAACCTCAAATCTAAAAACCCTAAAATCGATGGAAACTGACCTTCCTATTAGACGGTTGAGAAGACGAAGAATGATGGAGCCAGATTAATTGCAGCCTGAATCATAAGTTTTTGTAACATACCTATTATGAATCCCCTTCATCTTCGACCACTGCTCACATCGTCGTTTATCCAACCACCATCAGTTCCAATCATCGTGGCCGCCAAATCTAAACCAAGAAACGCACAACAACAAAGTAGACAACTATTAGAAAGAATGAATCGAATTGATAGAATATTTGGTATTAGGAAGATTGAACGTACCTGATGCTGAATCATTCGAACGGCTTGAATCAGGAATAGGGATGAGAGAGAATGCAAGTGAAGGTTACGTCTAGGGTTTTGCAAACCTGATGCTGAATCGTTAATGGAGATGAGAAAGAATGCAAATGAAGGATGTGTCTGTGACAACTGGCACCAAACCGGTAATTTCCGTACAATTTAATTAGTACTTGATATCTGCAATTATGTGCTTAAATGTCAACATTGTCTGATTACATGTTATACTTGTGAATTCATGCACGTTTTATACTACAAATATTGCTTTATGCATTAGTGATAGCGTTGCGTCAGAAATACTAGTAAACTCACCTGTAAGACGCATTGTGTCAACAATTCTGCAGAAAGCAGTCAGACAATAGAATTGGGGCCTAGGAGTAGGTCCAAAGTCTAAAATACATTGAAACCCAAGAGTATATACAAGGGTTAACATATAGAACTTCTGGAAGCTAGAATATGCACTAAAAAGCACCCGAAACACACTTTAAATGCAGAATTCTGCACAAATCAGCTATAATCAGCTTTTTAACACATAAATATCATGCAGAATTCATGTTTTGTTATCCAGAATACCCTCCTAAGTGTGGGGAATTGAAAGGGTCACAAAAGGGTACTTAAAGATCACTAAACGGAATAGTTTGACACTTTAACGAACCGGTAACTAACCGGACATTACCCGAAACACTAAAATTATACTAGAAGCATTGTTTTAATGTTTCTGAACTAGTTATGATCCCCGAACACCATAACACCCCTTATAACATAATAACACATTAAATCCCTAAACTTTACTCTTGAAAACTTACTTATTTATGTAATTAGTAATTTAAAATTACACTTTACCCCCCCCCCCCCTATATTGTGGACGGTCACAATGGGGTGACCCCACCAAAATCTTGCTTAAATCCTACTTGATCCTTCATTGATTCCCCATGATCTTATAAGATCTCAAATGATATATTGGAAGATTATGTGTGTACTTTATGAGACACATTACACCTTGGGTATTTCTTAAACATGGTTATAAGTATCACCATTCCCATTCATCTTGCACACACCATCAACCTCCTCCTCTCCCCCTTGTTCTCGGCTCACCCACACCCATAACACACCATCCATTTCCATTCATCTCCCAAGCATTCTAAGGCCACTAAAAGGTGCTAGAAGGTGTCTAAGGAGGTTTGGAGCTTGTGGATCTTGAAGGACCTTCTTCGTTTGCTTTTATCCAACCCATTTATCATCTTCAACATTAAGTGTTCTTCCCTAGCATTGTGCTAGTAGTAAGACCCCTATAATCCCTTGTTATTTCATATTTAGTTGGTTAAAAGACATATACATTGTTAATCTTGAAGAACACAAAAGAACATGATCATGATACTTTAACATAAGCTTAAATACATAAGAATACATGTAAATGATGATGATTTGCTTCTTGATGAATGATGATTTGTGTTAGTGATGTTAGACATCATAAGAAACCTACTAGATTGTGATTAAACACATGATCTAGTAAGTTAAAGTGGTGATCTTGTGAAAGACCAAGATCATCATGCTTTATGTCTTCATGAACTTGAATGATGAAATTGATTTTCATATGTAAAGGTGATTTAAACAAAATACAAACCTTGTAAATAGATGATTACAAAAATAATTTTCTCAAGAAACCAAGTTATTTATAAGATTTACAAGTCATGGTTTCTAAGTAAACTAATCACATTTTTAGTGTTAAATCAAGACTAGGAACATGATTGTAACAAGAAAAATACAAAAGATTAGAAAAATCATCTTACAAGTTGTAAATGACTAAGTCTTTTAATAAAGTGATTTACAAACAAATAACCATATTTTTAAGGGTAACTCAACCTACTAAATAACATGGTAAGTTACTACAAGTTTTTACAAAAACTTCAAGTTCATGATGTAGTGTAATTTACTTGATTTTGACACTTGGAAAGTGTTGAATGAGTTGTTGATTGTTGTGATGACTTTAAAAGAAAATAAACACATGTTTTGAAAACATGGGAAACCTCCATTTTCAGGGGAAACCATGTCAAAATTTCTGTAGAATTTTGACACTTAGAAAAATATAAGTTTTGGTAAAACTTATTCCCAAAAATTTACCTAAAAATATTTACCAAGGTTTCCCTAATTTTTTGTAAACTTCAAGTTAAGAAATGATGATTTCTTCAAGATAAAATTGATATTAAGTATGTATGTTTTTGAAGAAAATATATATATTTATTGGTCACCAAATTTTGTGCTAAGTGTATGTAATATGTATTGTATGTGATAGTGGATTAGGACTTGAAAATACACTAAATACTCCTAAGGAGTGAAAATACAAAAATACACATACAACATGCTTAGACAAATACAAGAGAATATATTTATGAAAATATATTACTTGATAGATTAAATAACTTGGACAAGTTATGGGCATGAAATGAAGTTTTGGACAAAAAACATAACTCGGGTGAAAAATACAAGATACTTATATTTATTTTTGAGAAAATAATATAAGTAAGATACATAGTTAAAAATATAAATTATTTTTAACACACAAAGAATACGTACATAAAAGATGGTGACTTGTACTTGTGCGATACAAGTCTAGTGACTAACGTTAATAAAACACGTATAGGTCATGACGCTATATAAGCAAACCCGGTGAAGTTTACGGCGCAAGAAACGTAAAGTTGTGAGTTCATGTCCCCACTTTTAATCTTTTACATGCTTTTTAAACTTGGGGAAAATACATGTGTTATGGTATGTTGAATACAAAAACAAAGGAATGATACTTTAGATCGTGTCATGAATAGGGTACTAGAAGCACCATTAATCGTGTACATACTAAGACCACATAACAAAAGGTTAGATCTAATGGGTTTTCGGGCAGCCACACTCTTGGTCATAACTAGTACCAAGTAGTGCTTTTGTGTCTCAGTCGTGAATCGACTACTAGAAAAATGCCTATGGTTTGGATGCTTCCTATGTCGTGTCACGTGTTAATGGCCTTGCAACCCATTAACAATCTCGATACTTACAGAAATACTTGATTTATACAAATTACATACCATGTTTTCATACAAAGTATACAAACGTTCAATACAAAAACTGCATGAATTCACACCAACATTATGTTGACGATTTTCCAAAAACTCACATGTATTTCAGGTAACTAAAGTGGATGTGCGCGCGGTCATACTCTTGCTCGTGGATGTTGTTTATGTTTGTTTTTGAATAATGTTGCAAACTTTTCAGACAACGTTTTATGATGTGATGTAAACTCCAAACTTAACCTATGTTTTCAGTTACGTAATGTTAATGGTATTGGAAGTTATTTTTTTTACAAGCATGTAGTATGTTTACCAATCGTATGCAATGAGAACCTTTCATGATCACACCTCGTGCTTCCGCCTTAGAAAGGGATGTGACAGTGTCTAGGGTTTTGCAAAATAATATATAAGATCCATTTTAGGAGGTAGATGATTCAAAAGTCCGACCCAATTGTTTCCAGATCCCGCGTCCCACTTGTTTTTTGGTTTGTGTTTTGAGAATTTTGGTTTGCGTATAGAGAATTCACACAGATTCCCTCCAAAAATCACCCTCTACTCCACCATAGTATGCTACATAAGCAAAATTGCTCCACCATCACATGCCACATGGCCCAAATCATCTCATTTATTAA
This sequence comes from Helianthus tuberosus, assembly GCA_030545235.1. Lineage (NCBI taxonomy): Eukaryota > Viridiplantae > Streptophyta > Magnoliopsida > Asterales > Asteraceae > Helianthus > Helianthus tuberosus. The sequence continues at coordinate 39,097,165 of CM060436.1, forward strand.
TATATATAGATATAGATGCATTAAATGGGATTATTCATAGTTTTCAAAATAGAAATAAAAGAAAGTTGGTAATAATATTTGAATTAAACTTAGCCTTATCATTCCAGTGGGAAGTTTGTTTAAAAATTAAATCAATAAAAAAAAGTTTCGCAGGGAGTGAGGACCGGCTGTGTGAGGGAGGGGGTGAGGATCGAATATGCGCCACACAGATAAGAAAGCGCATCTTTGACCACTAGGGAAAAAAACTCATCCCTCTCTAAACTTTGATTCAAAACATATGGTGACGGCAATGTTCTTATATGTGCAAAATGCAACATATAAATTATATCAAGTAAGGTATAAAACAACCATTTTTAGTACTAATGTTAGAAAAACAAGTGTGTTTCTTTATATACTTTTGATTTTCAGGATTAAAAGAGCTTAAATGTACAAAAAAAAACAAATTAATAGCAAAAACCAGCACAAATACAAAAGAAGGGAAGTTGATACAATATACCAACCCTCCAATCTTTAGCCCAAAGCCAAAAACAAGAAATCAGAAGGCATGCACGGGTCGTGCCACCGAGCCATGGGGCTGTGCCCCACTCAGGATTCCGGGAAGAAAAAGACAAACAAAAAACAGAAAAGAGACACGGGGCCGTGTCCCATGGACACGAGGCGTAGTCAACTCCTAGATATGCAAATCTTGGATCGTACAGCCAGTACAATGGCCACGGGGTCGTACTCTTGCTCGTGGATGTTGTTTATGTTTGTTTTTGAATAATGTTGCAAACTTTTCAGACAACGTTTTATGATGTGATGTAAACTCCAAACTTAACCTATGTTTTCAGTTACGTAATGTTAATGGTATTGGAAGTTTTTTTTTACAAGCATGTAGTATGTTTACCATTCGTATGCAATGAGAACATTTCATGATCACACCTCGTGCTTCCGCCTTAGAAAGGGGTGTGACAGATTGGTATCAGAGCTGCGATTGTAGTTAACCAGGATTCCTTCTCGAGTCTAGACTACAGTCTTTAGGATCCTTTCACGAAAACAATTTTTCAAAAAGTTTTCATTGCATAAAATTTTCCGCGACATCCACTACCTGAAACTGTTTTCAAAGAGTCAAGAAAGGACACTACGAGACTTAGGGTGCACTGGAGTAGCACTTGTCTTTGACTAGAAATTACTTGCAACTATGTGTAATCTATATATATAATATATGAATAAAGTTTGGGACACGTGTCAATTTGTGGTGCAACCTCAATAGATTTTTGGCGGGAAAATGTGGGAGACATGTTATTTCTACACGGGATCCGAATGGAGATAACCATACCCGCATATTTTGACCCGGGTATATAATGAACAAAAAAACCCTAAACATTCAGAACCCTAATCTTCCAGCCTCCACCGTCGTTCTTCTCCAATCGATGAACTAATCAGGTACGCATTCAGATTACAATAACAATCAAAATGATATTTATTAGGTGAGGTTTTTTGTGTACGCATATCTGAAAACCGTATGAAGCAATCGAATCATATTTATGATTCACAAACCCTAAACTCTACTATGCCGCTTCAGATCATATTGCCTTTTCATCAATTGCTCTCGCATCTTAGTTCTTAATCTATCGTTTTCTCTATATCTATCAATTCGATGTGTAAGCCTACCAAAGTGAAAAATGATCTTGGTATGGAAAATCAAATTGATGTTTGTAAGTTTATCAGTTAATTGATTTTGCTTAGTTGCGTTGTTTAAATTTTATCAATTTTATGTTTTTTGTATCTTAGTTCCAGTTCATTAAGCAGAGATGTTCTTCTGTTGGTCTTAAATAATGATGCCGGAGATTCTGATGAAGATAATCATCAACATGTTTTCGAAGTTGAGGTTTTTGTTGCAATGAAATTCCTTTAAAATTGTTTATCAGTTTACTTTTAGCATTGCGATAGCTTTTATTATTTCTTATCATAAATTAATTTATGGTGTTGTATTATATGTACAGGGATATGCAGTTTAATGATTATGTTGGCTGGCTTAGATTTGTGTTTCCACCTTTGATTTATGGTGAAACATGACTTTTGCTTTGGTTTTTTCATACGGGTCATATTTTTGTTTCAATATGGTTGAGTTGAAGTTTCTCTTTTATCTTTATATGATCTTTATTTACAGAGTGATGAAGAAGCAGGGTGTGAAGGGGCAAATGGCTTGGGTATGGAGCTTTATGTGTCAATTTGAATGCATATATTTCTTAATATGTAGTGATATTTGCAGCATTTTATATATTGTGTATATGATTTCTGGTTTGAAACTTGTGAGAAGCTTAGGTAACTAATTTTAATGCATATATTTTTGTGAAAATGGGAGTCCTAAACAATGAAAAAATTCATCTTATTTCCCCTATGTAATAGGGCAATTCAGCGGACGCTTCTTTGACAATGAACCACCAAGGAAGACACTTTTTGTACGACAATAATGAAGTGGAGCTTGAAAAGCGAAGAAAGGGGACCAGTACAGCTTGGGTTCAAGTAAGACACCTTTTTTTTTCTTCATCTTGGATGAGCGCGTATGTTTTATATTGTAGTTGATACTAATACGATATAATTTGGTGGCAAAAGTTAACATCACAGTGAGGACTTCTAACTTTGGTGAGATGCGTCAAGAACTGATATGGATCCATGAAGACATGCTTGATATGCCTTTTCATACTGCCGGTGGAGTTTACGAGATTAGCTGGTCTGAAAAAAGAGGCAGGCACGTCTACTTAATGAGCCTTTCCAATTATTACATGGATTTATATTGCAAACAAACCATAATTTTATGCTGAAATGCATAAAAATTGTTGATTGTTGTTTTTTTGCCAATGAAGGTCCCCCGTCTGATTCCAATAAAAGCGAAAGTGTTGTCACCGGGTTCTTATACTCTACTACTTCTGTGTGCGGTAGCATATGCCTATAAAAATAGAGAGAAAAGGCTTTAGATAAAAGCCCAAGGTATGAAAAATGAGCCATTAATGCATGTTTATAACTGTATGATTTTTTGAGATTCATGCGATGTAGCGTAATTGAACAAAAATATTTCTAGGGACATGGAGTATGCCCTGGATAAAAAGAATACAGGTGTCAAGACACAAGTTCTTGGTGATATACCATTCATTAGCCTACATAAAGTAGCAGAGGCCACAAATAACTTTTGTGTCTCTGATAAGATTGGAGAAGGTGGCTTTGGTTCTGTTTATAAGGTAATTAGTGGATTCTTCTTTAATAGAATGCTAAGCAAACGGATAATCTTACAGAAATATACAAGTTATACTTAATTTTACAGGGTGTGTTAGAAGATGGCTGAGAAGTGGCTCCCAAACACGTCTCAACAAGGGATTGAAAAAAGATATCTGATTTTGGCCTTGCTAGAAAGTTTATAGGACATGATACCATTGCCAAGACAGTATGTTTATTATGCTCAATTGTTTTGTTCTTTAAGTTTATTGTTTATAAAAATCTCTTCATGTGTTGTGCATTTAATCTCATTTCACAGATCTAGGGTTTGTTAATTTGTTATTTTTAAAATGATTGAAATTAGTTGATTAGCTGGTAGAATTTAAAACGTAATTGGTTCTATTGTTTGTTGAATTAGGGACGAAATGTGTAATTTTGTTGAATTTGATTATTAACTATTTAACCTCACAATTTGACAGAGAAATCGAAGAAAGAGGCGATCAAAAGCTCTTCTGGTGTATTGCATCTGTTAGTGGAGGCACTGAAGAATGTTTTATCAACAAGAAGTGAATCGAAGTTAAAATTCGAGCATTGAAGGATACTATTATGTGATTTGTTAGGCAAACTGATCAATGGCTCGCCTCGACTCATGCGATGAATAACACTAATAGGGTTCATGTTTCTTCATCGTTTTTTATTTTATTATTTGTTTTGAGTTGCACCAGATTACTTTCAACTCTGTTGTGTGTAGGTGGAGAGATATAGTTGGGAGAAGTGATGTCGTCCCTGGTGGAGGAGCGACGCACATTAGTTGGTATGTTCCCATGTGAGATACTGAGTAGTGAGAAGTTTCATCCTGTATCGTAGTCTTCGTATTCAATATCTCCTACACTGATTTGATTACATCTGCAGGTGACAATCTGTTTTCATGGTGATGCTTTTTTAGAAGAATGCTTAATCGGAGTTCGTACCCATCAATCTCTAGCTTTCACAAAACATTTAATTTAGTAATTGTGATTCAAGTGATGCAATATAAATATCGAAACTTATAAATTGGTTGTTTGTTTTGTTATCGTGTGATTGGCAGCAGCAGTTCAACCACACACAACTCGGGCATTCACTCCTCTTCAAGGATCAGGTTAGCTAATTTGTATATTTTAATGATTGAACTGCAAAAATTCTTCAATTATATGATTTATGATATTATCTTACCGTTGATACTCTTTTTATTTAAGTGGAATGAGAAATTACCATTTTATTCTAATACTACAATACGACTATAGTGGAATTCAATCTGAATCACATCAAACAAGCGTGATTCACAACTAGAAATAGTGCCACGATGGAGCATCGCAGAAAACTTGCCTAGGGAGACTCAGGTAATTAACATTTATATCGTTATTCAGTTATATGGTTTATGATATTACCCATCTATTGGAACCATCCTTATGGCTACAATGATGAAAACTGATAGCATATGAGAACTCTAGAAACATGTTAATTTTGTTGATTCATCAATCCTTATAATTTATTACATTACAACTAAGTGAAATGGGTTAACTAATTGCTTTCCTTGATTAAACTCATGAAGTGGGCTAAATCCATTCGTTTAACTTTTTCGATCATTCTAAGAAAAAAAAACATGCACTGTATAGTAGAATTCATGTTTTTTATGTTTGTTCTTTTGTGGATCGTATGACATAAATAGTTAATACACTAAAAATTTCTCTTTTTGGTTAAAAGCATGATTTGTGGCGGTCATCTTATTTCTTTTTCTTTATCATAGAAATATTGCAAACCATCATTTGAGTGGATGGATACCAAAGGAGCTTCTTTCGGTTCCTACATGTAATGTAAGCTACAGAATTCATTTATAGGAAGACTAATGTGAATTTATTGATGTATTTGGTGATATTAAGAAAGATTTTTAGATAGCACTGTTGTGAAACTGGGGTGATGAAACAAATAAAATAACTTGATTTGTTTGTTCCGTTCGAGTTACTATTGTCAAAACCAAGCATCTCGCAAATCAGTTTATTAGAGTTGTCTGTGCATAAGGAAGTGCGAATCTTTATTGAATTGGTCTTGTCGTTGCTGGTGAAAGTTTCATTGTTTTGATGCAAAAGGTGACAAATTGTCGCTTGGTTTCAGTGGGCATAATTGTATATGGTTCTAATACATTAATATCCTTTTGGTTAAAATTAATAAACTATGTGTTTTCAATTTTGTTTCACTTGACCTTTTGTGTGTGTGTGTATGGTTCTAATACATTAATATCCTTTTCGTTAAATATGATATTTGGGGCCAAATATTCCAACCAATGATGTTATTTTTGGCTATGGATTTTTTTTATAAAGCTTTGTTTGGCATCTGCAATTGAAAGTTTTTTATTGTGTGTGTTTGGTAAGCATTTAATTGTAAAAATTATGGTGTTAATGTTCATGTAGCTTTCTGTTGATCGGCGTTCGGATTATATGGGTCTGGTGTAGTCGGGTCATTGGTAATCGGTAATTGGGTTTGTGATCAGTTGGATGGATGGGAAGGTATCGGCGGTTTGGAAAGACTATGGGTGGTGTGTTAGGAAAAAGTGGTGTCTCTATAGTGGACAGTTTGAAGGTTGAAGTTGGGAATGGCAAAAAAATAGTGAGGTTTTGGTCTGATAAGTGGTTCGGCAGCGAAGCATTTAAAAACATATTCCCAGAGGTGTACAAGCTTGCTAATGATAAGAGGGTTCAAGCAGAAGGCTGCTATTAAGTGACAGGGTCTGTGATGCAGTGGAGCTGGGAGTGGGTGCGGGACCTAAGGACCGTGTTCGAGTGGGAGCAGCTACGGAGATTAATGAGTTTTATGACTAATGCTCCAAATTCAAGTGTGGAAGATAGATGGGTATGGAGTAATGAGTTTGGTGCAGATTTCTCAGCAAAAAACATTCGATAAAGATTGATTGATGGGGCCTGAGACCATAATAACAAGCAAGTGGGATTCAAATGGAACAACTGGGTAATTCCTAAATCTAATTTCCTGATTTAGAGGGCCCTTTCGGTAGGTATTGCAACCAAAGTGGACCTGGTGCGACCTGGGATGGCTTTAAATAACACACAATTTGCAGCAGGTGTGGGCTGAGTAATGAGGATGTACAGCACAATTTCGTCAGGTGTCTCACGGCTAGAAGCGTTTGGTGACAGTTGTGCAGATGGATGAAAATAAATTCTTTTTAAAAAAAATGTAAAATCATATTGGATTTCAGTTTCTAAGATATATATATTTGTATCAATTGAACTATCTTAAGATCTCAATCAAACCCATGATGTTATATCGACTCAAACCTAATTCCAATTCGGATTTCGAATATTCGAACCGGGACCTTTATCCAAACTAAATTGAAAATTTGATTCTCAAATCGAATTTGAATCTAAAACTTATGAACCAAATCGACCTGATTATTCGAATTCGACCTTTTCATTGTGGCCTACACATACTACATCTTAAAAGCATTTCATAAATACATGCAACATCAATAATAATAATCTAAGGTCATTAAAAATCAAATCCACGAAGTAATGGCAACTTACAACTAAGATTTGGGTTTGGGTAAGGGATTTGATTCCAAATAATAACATAATTTACTATAGACCTTAGAAACTGCAAAAGTAGTTTGCAATGAATATAAATTATTAGTTTAAACATTAATAAAATGCTAAACTTATATATAAATGTATAGATGTTTAATTTCACCACTAATATTACAATTTTCATGTGGGTCTATGCGTAGGCTTTAAATCAAATGTTGCTTAAATTTAACGTAATTTTTTTCTGCCCGGAAGGTTTTTTAGGAATTGATATTAAGTAGCAGGTATTGTATGGGTAATGGTCAAAACAGGCCGGGCCTATTGTTGATGGTTGCATTTTGAAAAAAAAAGCCATGTGCAAATTGGATTACGAATGTGACAGGCAAGTATATTATACTTCTAATGTGCAAATTACTCCACGCCTTTAAAAATTTTATGAGCAACCTTAAATATATAAATATAGTTCTGTACAAATATATGAGATGACATGTTCGTGTCGTTTTTCTATGTGTTCTCGGCCTTTGTTTCCCGCTAAACCATGGGTCCAATTTAATTGACCATCTGATCATTTAAACCCGTTTCTAATACTGCTAAAAATGAGGTACTTATCACACAAACAAACAGTCGTTTCATGGTGTATGGTGGCGCAAGGCACCGATCGTAAAGGGGAGACAAAGTTAGGATACTGATGAACGGAACAAATAAATTATTGTGGAAGGGAAAGAAGATACTATTGAGTATCAAAATGGTGTTTATGTACCTTTTATTATTGAAAACTAAATTTTCCTAACCCGGGATGTTCCCGGGTGATAGCCTACTAATTGATATATACATATGCTAGAAATATAATATCTCAGGTACTCGTGACTTTACCTGAAAACAGTGGCCTATCTGAAGGAAGTGATTCGACGATGAAACGAACTGTGCGGACTGTGCAAGGACTTACATAATTATGGATGCATACATAATTATGGAATTCAGTGCACAGGAACCACAACAAGTCTTGTCACGTATCATAAGAGATTCCTTCAATACAAGAAAAGGTCAAACGTGAATACCCTCACCCCTTCCCCAGCCTATTAAATACTCTGTTGGAGTAATGATTTAGGGTATAAAGACAAGAACCGCCAATGTGAAGTAGGATATTTTGTCCTTTACATATATTAAACTTGTACTTTGGGGAGATGTAACCCTTACGCATTTTGTTTACCTTACAAACAATAATGTAACAAGTTGCCCTGATATGTGTAAAGACATCGGTAAATATCTTATGACACATCAGTATTTATCTATTTATGCATGCTTGTTGTATGAATTGATTTATACGTTTGGTGGATTGTTTGATATCACTTATGTGGTATATGTCTGTGTATATATACTACTACTGTCTCGTATGACGATATCAAACAAATATCTAACCCTATGCGTTGTGTTCTGACAGGACATGGCACCTAGGAGAATTGTGAACAATCAAGGTTCTGATCAACCTCCTCCTTCTCTGCCGAGGACTGCTGAGGAACTGAACGCCCTACTGGAGGAGAGGATCTCTGCAGCTATCGCCCAATACGAGGCGAACCGCACCGAACAACGTGGAGAACCAAGCAATGCCAGGCGTAATGGACAGGGAGACTCATCTGGAGGAAACACAGCTCAAGGCTGCACCTTCAAGCAGTTTCTCGAATGCAAACCACTGAACTACGACGGCATTGGAGGTGCAGTGGCGTTTATACGCTGGACGGAGAAGACTGATGCCACTATCCGTATGAGCAAGTGTACCGCGGATCAGCAAGTCACTTTTGCTACGGGATTGTTTGTTAATGAAGCTTTGACTTGGTGGAATTTGCAAGACCAGACTCTGGGTGATGATGCTGCGTAAGGCATGACGTGGGATGAGCTAAAGGAACGTATGAGAGAAAAGTATTGCTCACATGCTGAACTCCAAAGGTTGGAGACTAAGTTCTGGCACTTGACCATGGAAGGTGCTGACATTACTGGTTATACCCGAAGGTTTCACGATTTGTCGAGAGTGATCCCCTACATGGTGACTCCCGAATTTAAGCGCGTTGAACGCTACATTTGGGGATTGGCCTCAGAATTTCGCAGCATGGTAACTTCTGCCAAACCTGAAACGATAACTGAGGCTGTAACTCTGGCTGTCAGCCTTACTGAAGATGTTGTTCGTATGAAGAAGTTATCACTGAACCCAACTGAAAAGTCCGAGATGCATGCTGAGTCATCTGGTGACAAGAAAAGGAAGCATGCGAACCTGAATTAAGCAACACGCAACAACAAGGGTTCCAACAACAAGAAGCAAGACCCCAACCCACCTCAGGAGGCGAAAACTCTTGCAACCATGAATGACGCTCCTGCCAAAAGATACCTGGGCACTCTGCCCATTTGCAACCAGTGCAAGTGTCATCACGAAGGAGTTTGTCGCATTCCAAAATGCGACAAGTGTGGAAAACTGGGTCACCATACTGAGGACTGTTGGGGAAAAGAAAATAGGAATGGGAATGGAAACCGAAACGGTGTTGGTAATAGAAACAATGGTGGAAATGGAAATGGAAATGGAAATGGTAACCGGAATGGTAATGGAGCTGAGAACCAAGGATGCTTTGGTTGTGGAAGCAAGGATCATTTCATAAAAGATTGCCCAAGGAGGAACAATGCTTAGGCTCGAGCATTTGTGATTGGAGCAAGGAACGCATGCGAGGACCCTAATGTGGTCACCAGTACGTTTCTCGTTAACAATCACTTTGCATCCATATTATTTGACACCGGTGTCGATTATAGCTTCATGTCTGTGGAATTTAAACGTATGCTTGGAATAGAATCTAGTAGATTAGATACTCCTTATTCCATAGAACTAGCCAATGGTAAACTCGTTGAATCGGGCGAAGTTGTAAGGGGTTGCTCATTAGAACTTGGTGAGCAAAAATTTAGCATCGACCTCTTACCTATTCAATTGGGTAGCTTCGATGTAGTAGTCGGAATGGACTTGTTATCCAAGAACAAGGCTGAAGTTGTTTGTCACGAGAAAATCATTCGCATCCCTCTGACGAATGATGAAACTCTCATCGTACATGGAGAAAAACAAGACACACCTCTGCGAATCATCAGTTGTATGAAGGCACATAAGTGCTTAAGGAAATGATGTGTTGCTCTCCTGGTGCACGTTATAGATAAGAAGGCTGAGGAGCCAAAACTCGAAGACATTCCTGTAGTGAAGGAATTCCCTGATGTTTTTCTCGAAGATCTGCCAGGACTACCTCCTCAATGACAAGTCGAATTCCAAATAGACTTGGTCCTAGGAGCCGCTCCTGTAGCCAAGGCACCCTATCGGCTTGCACCATCCGATATGCAAGAATTATCTACACAACTCCAGGAGTTGTTGGATAAAGGATTCATAAGGCCAAGCTTCTCGCTTTGGGGAGCTCCACTATTGTTCGTGAAGAAGAAGGATGGAACACTGCGGATGTGTATCGATTATAAAGAACTGAACAAGCTCACTATCAAGAATCGGTACCCACTACCGAGGATTGATAACTTATTTGATCAGTTGCAAGGATCGAGCTACTATTCCAAGATCGACCTTCGATCTGGATACCATCAGTTAAGGATTCAAGAGGAAAGCGTACTAAAGACTGCATTCAAAACACGCTATGGGCATTACGAGTTCCTTGTGATGCCATTCGGACAGACGAACGCGCCAGCGGTATTTATGGATCTGATGAACTGCGTATGCAAACCATATCTCGATAAATTCATGATTGTATTTATCGATGATATCCTGATTTACTCACGAACGAGAGAAGAGCACGAGCAACACCTCAGAACTATTCTGGAACTACTGAAGAAAGAGAAACTTTATGCAAAGTTTTCAAAGTGCGAATTCTGGATTCGCGAAGTACAGTTTCTTGGTCACGTAGTGAACGAGAAGGGCATTCATGTAGACCCATCCAAGATTGAAGCAATAAAGAATTGGGAAGCCCCCAAAACCCCAACTGAAGTTCGACAATTTTTGGGCTTAGCGGGCTATTACCGACGGTTTATCGAGAATTTCTCCAAAATAGCTCAATCGCTGACAACCCTTATGCAGAAAGACAAGACGTACGACTGGGGTGATAAGCAGGAAGAAGCCTTCCAACTGCTCAAAAACAAGCTATGCGATGCCTCGATACTATCCTTACCCGAAGGCACAAAAGACTTCGTGGTATACTGCGACGCTTCGCGTCAAGGTTTGGGTTGCGTGCTCATGCAACACCAAAAAATCATCGCTTACGCTTCAAGACAGTTAAAGGTGCACGAAAGAAATTACACCACGCATGACTTGGAGCTAGGCGCGGTGGTATTCGCCTTGAAGATCTGGCGACACTATTTATATGGTACTCGATGTACAATCTTCACAGATCACAAAAGCCTACAACACATATTTGATCAGAAAGAGTTAAACATGCGTCAGCGACGCTGGGTCGAGTTGCTGAACGATTATGACTGTGAGATTAAGTACCATCCTGGAACAGCAAACGTTGTAGCAGACACATTAAGTCGGAAAGAAAGGGTTTGGAGCCTAAGGGTTCGAGCATTGGAAATGACTATTCGAACGAACCTCACGACACGCATTCGCGACGCACAACAAGAAGCCCTTAAGGGAGAAAATCATAGAGCTGAATACCTCCGAGGTATGCTGAAGAATTTGGTGCTAAACAAAGAGGGAACCTTGTACTTTAAGGGCCGTATTTTGGTTCCGCTCTATGGCGGTATTCGAGAAGTCATCCTTAATGAAGCTCACAAGTCGAGATACTCGATCCATCCAGGATCGGACAAAATGTATCAAGACTTGAAGGACTACTATTGGTGGCCGAGACTTAAAAGCGATGTTGCTATCTATGTTGGAAAGTGCCTAACCTATGCTAAGGTTAAGGCTGAATATCAGAAACCGTCTGGCCTACTGCAACAACCAGAGATACCAATGGGGAAGTGGGAGCAAATCTCTATGGACTTCATAACAAAATTACCCAGGACCCCTAGAGGGCACGATATGATATGGGTGATAGTTGATCGATTGACGAAATCTGCACATTTCCTATCGATCCGAGAGAAGGATAACACTGGAAAGCTTGCTGAACTGTACTTGAAAGAAATCGTGGCACGTCATGGAATGCCTATCTCATTTATTTCAGACAGAGATGGACGTTTTGTCTTAAGGGTCTGGCAATCCTTTTAGGAAGCCTTTGGATCTCAACTAGATCTAAGCACGGCCTTCCATCCGCAAACAGACGGTCAGAGTGAACGGACCATACAAACGCTGGAAGATATGCTTCGCGCATGTGTTATGGACCTAGGCGGCAGCTGGGATACTCATCTACCCTTAGTTGAGTTTTCCTACAATAACAGTTATCATACGAGCATAAAAGCCGCACCATTCAAAGCTCTATATGGCCACAAGTGCCGCTCGCCATTATGTTGGGCAGATGCTGGAGACAAACGTATGGTTGGTCCTGAACTTGTTCAAGAGACAACCGACAAAATCATGCAGATCCAAGAGCGCATTTAGGCGGCTCGAGATCGACAAAAGAGCTACGCTGATCGCAGACGAAAACCATTAGAATTCGAGGTGGGAGACAAAGTTTTGTTAAAGGACTCACCTTGGAAGGGCGTAGTAAGATTCGGAAAACGTGGAAAACTGAATCCACGATACAACGGACCATTCAAAATCTTGGAAAGAATTGGTACCGTGGCTTACAAGTTGAAATTACCGGAAGAACTTAACGGAGTACATGATACGTTTCATGTATCGAAACTCAAGAAGAGTCCAACCCAAGAAACAGTGATCATCCCTGCGGATGAAGTGCATATCGACGACACCCTCCGATTTACAGAACAACCCACTGACTGGAAAGTCAACAGGACCCGAAGGAGTAGTGTCAGGCTTGTCAAAGTACGTTGGAACTCTAAGCACGGACCCGAGTAAACGTGGGAACGTGAAGACCAGTTTAAAGAAAAGTACCCCCACCTGTTCAAGAAAACTCATGCGAGAGATAGATCAGTCTGAATTTCGGGACGAAATTCTTTTAACGGGGGGAGACTGTGACAACTGGCACCAAACCGGTAATTTTCGTACAATTTAATTAATACTTGATAACTGCAATTATGTGCTTAAATGTCAACATTGTCTGATTACATGTTATACTTGTGAATTCATGCACGTTTTATACTACAAATATTGCTTTATGCATTAGTGATAGCGTTGCGTCAGAAATACTAGTAAACTCACCTGTAAGACGCATTGTGTCAACAATTCTGCAGAAAGCAGTCAGACAATAGAATTGGGGCCTAGGAGTAGGTCCAAAGTCTAAAATACATTGAAACCCAAGAGTATATACAAGGGTTAACATATAGACTTTCCGGAAGCTAGAATATACACTAAAAAGCACCCGAAACGCACTTTAAATGCAGAATTCTGCACAAATCAGCTATAATCAGCTTTTTAACACATAAATATCATGCAGAATTCATGTTTTGTTATCCAGAATACCCTCCTAAGTGTCGGGAATTGAAAGGGTCACAAAAGGGTACTTAAAGATCACTAAACGGAATAGTTTGACACTTTAACGAACCGGTAACTAAGCGAACAACCGGACATTACCCGAAACACTAAAATTATACTAGAAGCATTGTTTTAATGTTTCTGAACTAGTTATGATCCCCGAACACCATAACACCCCTTATAACATAATAACACATTAAATCCCTAAACTTTACTCTTGAAAACTTACTTATTTATGTAATTAGTAATTTAAACTTACACTTTACCCCCCCCCCTATATTGTGGACGGTCACAATGGGGTGACCCCACCAAAATCTTGCTTAAATCCTACTTGATCCTTCATTGATTCCCCATGATCTTATAAGATCTCAAATGATATATTGGAAGATTATGTGTGTACTTTATGAGACACATTACACCTTGGGTATTTCTTAAACATGGTTATAAGTATCACCATTCCCATTCATCTTGCACACACCATCAACCTCCTCCTCTCCCCCTTGTTCTCGGCTCACCCACACCCATAACACACCATCCATTTCCATTCATCTCCCAAGCATTCTAAGGCCACTAAAAGGTGCTAGAAGGTGTCTAAGGAGGTTTGGAGCTTGTGGATCTTGAAGGACCTTCTTCGTTTGCTTTTATCCAACCCATTTATCATCTTCAACATCAAGTGTTCTTCCCTAGCATTGCGCTAGTAGTAAGACCCTTATAATCCCTTGTTATTTCATATTTAGTTGGTTAAAAGACATATACATTGTTAATCTTGAAGAACACAAAAGAACATGATCATGATACTTTAACATAAGCTTAAATACATAAGAATACATGTAAATGATGATGATTTGCTTCTTGATGAATGATGATTTGTGTTAGTGATGTTAGACATCATAAGAAACCTACTAGATTGTGATTAAACACATGATCTAGTAAGTTAAAGTGGTGATCTTGTGAAAGACCAAGATCATCATGCTTTATGTCTTCATGAACTTGAATGATGAAATTGATTTTCATATGTAAAGGTGATTTAAACAAAATACAAACCTTGTAAATAGATGATTACAAAAATAATTTTCTCAAGAAACCAAGTTATTTATAAGATTTACAAGTCATGGTTTCTAAGTAAACTAATCACATTTTTAGTGTTAAATCAAGACTAGGAACATGATTGTAACAAGAAAAATACAAAAGATTAGAAAAATCATCTTACAAGTTGTAAATGACCAAGTCTTTTAATAAAGTGATTTACAAACAAATAACCATATTTTTAAGGGTAACTCAACCTACTAAATAACATGGTAAGTTACTACAAGTTTTTACAAAAACTTCAAGTTCATGATGTAGTGTAATTTACTTGATTTTGACACTTGGAAAGTGTTGAATGAGTTGTTGATTGTTGTGATGACTTTAAAAGAAAATAAACACATGTTTTGAAAACATGGGAAACCTCCATTTTCAGGGGAAACCATGTCAAAATTTCTGTAGAATTTTGACACTTAGAAAAATATAAGTTTTGGTAAAACTTATTCCCAAAAATTTACCTAAAAATATTTACCAAGGTTTCCCTAATTTTTTGTAAACTTCAAGTTAAGAAATGATGATTTCTTCAAGATAAAATTGATATTAAGTATGTATGTTTTTGAAGAAAATATATATATTTATTGGTCACCAAATTTTGTGCTAAGTGTATGTAATATGTATTGTATGTGATAGTGGATTAGGACTTGAAAATACACTAAATACTCCTAAGGAGTGAAAATACAAAAATACACATACAACATGCTTAGACAAATACAAGAGAATATATTTATGAAAATATATTACTTGATAGATTAAATAACTTGGACAAGTTATGGGCATGAAATGAAGTTTTGGACAAAAAACATAACTCGGGTGAAAAATACAAGATACTTATATTTATTTTTGAGAAAATAATATAAGTAAGATACATAGTTAAAAATATAAATTATTTTTAACACACAAAGAATACGTACATAAAAGATGGTGACTTGTACTTGTGCGATACAAGTCTAGTGACTAACGTTAATAAAACACGTATAGGTCATGACGCTATATAAGCAAACCCGGTGAAGTTTACGGCGCAAGAAACGCAAAGTTGTGAGTTCATGTCCCCACTTTTAATCTTTTACATGCTTTTTAAACTTGGGGAAAATACATGTGTTATGGTATGTTGAATACAAAAACAAAGGAATGATACTTTAGATCGTGTCATGAATAGGGTACTAGAAGCACCATTAATCGTGTACATACTAAGACCACATAACAAAAGGTTAGATCTAATGGGTTTTCGGGCAGCCACACTCTTGGTCATAACTAGTACCAAGTAGTGCTTTTGTGTCTCAGTCGTGAATCGACTACTAGAAAAATGCCTATGGTTTGGATGCTTCCTATGTCGTGTCACGTGTTAATGGCCTTGCAACCCATTAACAATCTCGATACTTACAGAAATACTTGATTTATACAAATTACATACCATGTTTTCATACAAAGTATACAAACGTTCAATACAAAAACTGCATGAATTCACACCAACATTATGTTGACGATTTTCCAAAAACTCACATGTATTTCAGGTAACTAAAGTGGATGTGCGCGCGGTCATACTCTTGCTCGTGGATGTTGTTTATGTTTGTTTTTGAATAATGTTGCAAACTTTTCAGACAACGTTTTATGATGTGATGTAAACTCCAAACTTAACCTATGTTTTCAGTTACGTAATGTTAATGGTATTGGAAGTTATTTTTTTTACAAGCATGTAGTATGTTTACCAATCGTATGCAATGAGAACCTTTCATGATCACACCTCATGCTTCCGCCTTAGAAAGGGACGTGACAGTGTCTAGGGTTTTGCAAAATAATATATAAGATCCATTTTAGGAGGTAGATGATTCAAAAGTCCGACCCAATTGTTTCCAGATCCCGCGTCCCACTTGTTTTTTGGTTTGTGTTTTGAGAATTTTGGTTTGCGTATAGAGAATTCACATAGATTCCCTCCAAAAATCACCCTCTACTCCACCATAGTATGCTACATAAGCAAAATTGCTCCACCATCACATGCCACATGGCCCAAATCATCTCATTTATTAATATATATAGATATAGATGCATTAAATGGGATTATTCATGGTTTTCAAAATAGAAATAAAAGAAAGTTGGTAATAATATTTGAATTAAACTTAGCCTTATCATTCCAGTGGGAAGTTTGTTTAAAAATTAAATCAATAAAAAAAAGTTTCGCAGGGAGTGAGGACCGACTGTGTGAGGGAGGGGGTGAGGATCGAATATGCGCCACACAGATAAGAAAGCGCATCTTTGACCACTAGGGAAAAAACTCATTCCTCTCTAAACTTTGATTCAAAACATATGGTGACGGCAATGTTCTGATATGTGCAAAATGAAACATATAAATTATATCAAGTAAGGTATAAAACAAACATTTTTAGTACTAAGGTTAGAAAAACAAGTGTGTTTCTTTATATACTTTTGATTTTCAGAATTAAAAGAGTTTAAATGTACAAAAAAACAAATTAATAGCAAAAACCAGCACAAATACAAAAGAAGGGAAGTTGATACAATATACCAACCCTCCAATCTTCAGCCCAAAGCCAAAAACAAGAAATCAGAAGGCATGCACGGGTCGTGCCACCGAGCCTTGGGGTCGTGCCCCCCTCAGGATTCCGGGAAGAAAAAGACAAACAAAAAACAGAAAAGAGACACGGGGCCGTGTCCCATGGACACGAGGCGTAGTCAACTCCTAGATATGCAAATCTTGGATCGTACAACAAGTACAATGGCCACGGGGTCGTGCCGTTGACACATGGATCGTACAACAAGTACAATGGCCACGGGGCCATGCCGTTGACACATTTTTCCGTGTGAGCATCTAGACTGACAAGCTCATTTAATGAAGAAAGAGAAGGAGAAGGGCACGGGGTCGTGCCTACCAGGCACATGGCTGTGTAAACTGTCTGTTTTCAGCTATAAATACGAGTGGTTGGTTCAATTGCAACTCATCCCTTGGCAAACCATTTCTCTCACATCCACCACGACAAACACCACCATCTTCCACCATAATCATTAGAGTTAGAGTGGGTAGTAGTCTCAGGATCCAAAATTGATAGTAAGAGCTTTTGTCAAACTATGGCCATGCTTGGCTAATCTCTTACATCACTTGGTGAAGACAAAATCTTTTATGTATTACTTTTGATTTCCAATATTTGGTTAACTTTTTAATTGGGTTTGTATTAATGACTTTAATAACTAGTTTTTTATATTGAAAGTGAATTTTATCCTATCATTTCTTCATGTTTCTTTGATTCACTCATTCGTTTCTTTACGATCTATATAAAGCGCGTTACTGCCTGGAAGGGGGTTAGAAGGGTGGTTTGGGTACAGTTCTTACCTCGTTCAGTGTATAGATCCTGCGAGGACTTGATTCAAGTTTATTAGGACTTTCTTTGAGGCATATAGCATCAAATTGGGGGAAGTAAGTACGGCTTGAATCCCTTATAAATAAACTGCTATTAAAACTTTAAACGGCCTTGCGGTACTGCATCCCTGCTGACTCAGACCAATATGACCGATGGTAGCATTGCCTCCAAAAGAGGGACATGCCACATTTTGCATTAATAACTCATTTAATTATCTTTCAATATTCCGGCCTTGCGGGACTGTATCCCTGGTGACTCAGACGAATATAGCTGAGGGTAGCATTGCCTCCAAAAGAGGGACATGCCACTATAACTAAGATAATCTCTTAAAAAACCCAAAGTGCGGAAATTATCAAAGGATACATAAAAGATGAGTCGGAACCAAGTGATTCTCTCTTGTTTATTTGTTTCTTTTATTACTTTGGTTTCTTTCTTTCTTTCTTTTTATTTGTTTAAAAACCGTGTCTCAAAATTTGGGTCGATTTGACGTCAAGGATAATCCGGCACTAAAAGCTCTTATGTCATTGGACGACCTCGGTATCTTACCATCACTATACTACAACAACGATGGGTGCACTTGCTCTAGCGTGTTGTAGAGAGTGATAGTGTTACATCGTGTTTTATAAAGTTAAAACTTGATAAAAGAGTAAAAAGTACTTACAAATATAATAAAAATCATACACACTCCGACACACGTCAAGTTTTTGGCACCGTTTTCGGGGACGCAAGGATTCTAAGAAAGCTTAAAATCAACGGCCTAGTCATTTTCTTTAGTTTTTCTGTCTAAATTTATGTTCGTTTTTCTAGAAAGTTCAGTTACAGTAGCTTAACACGAGGCCGTGTCCAGGCTGCGGTAACTCAAAAACTTTTTATAGAAGGCTCACAAAGGCTGTGTTTCATTCGACATGGGGCCGTGTAAAAACGCCTAGTACCGAACAAAACACAGTTCTGAGCACACGCCCGTGTTCATAAAGCACGGGGTCGTGTAAACCTTCTGTGTTCACAAAAAAATTTTATTTCCGAAAGTCGTAATCTTCTGAGTCCTATCCAAACAATGGATTATTACATGGGAGATTATGACTACTACGATTATGATGATTATGAGGATCCATATTGTACTATATGTGGTGAGTCCCATTCAGTACAAAATTGTTACATTTTTCAACCATCAACCTCATACACAACATATGAGGAACCAAGGTTTGAGCTTCCAAAATCTAGCTTTGACTGGGACACTCCAACGTTTTGAAACGTATGAGACACCACCTACAATCATTCCCGAAGCCGAAAGCCTCATACAAAGTCTCAAGAACTTAGAATTCTTGATCAAGCAATCTCATGCAAAAGAAGAGACCATTTGTACTAAAGAGGTAATAATAGAAGAGGTAAAACCCCAAGAGCCAATGAAAGAGGGACCACTCAAAGAAAACTCAACACATGAAGATGAAAAAACCCGAACCAAGCCATTCGAAAGGTAAGCCCTTAAAGGTAAATTTCGAAGAGGAACAAAAAGACCTCTGAGAAATACACATCCTACAACCTTCTTTCGAAAATCATAGTTTGGTTCCATCTCATGCTAAGTTTTTAAAAGAGTTAACCACTAATCCTAACATCAAAGAAATAGCAAGTCTTAAATTAACTAAAGATCAAACCTCGCTAATACAACATGAAAAAATTGGATTAAACATAAAACCGGTAACATGTTTTATTCAAAACATCTATATTAGTAACATATCAATAGATAAAGATATATGTGTTAACATAATGCCTAGCTACATATTTGAAAGAATAGGTATTGGTGATTTTCTTACAATCAAAATTCCTATCCTCTTGGCTAATCGAAAAGTAAACATGCTGCGGGAGTAGTTGAAGATGTTCTCATTCAAATAAACCAAACGATTGTACCAACTAACTACATCATCCTTGATGATGCTCCACTCGTGTTGGGATATCCTTTCATTAAAACCCACCAAGCTTTGCTCAAAGAAAAACATCAAGATCAACCCACTAAACTTGGGGCCGACAAACGAAATTTTAATATAAATAAATCAATGAAATATCCAATCGGAAATGACGAACCCTTGTTGGACGATGAAGTTGAGCCACCCGATACGGAGGAACAAAATGACCAATTCATTAAAGAGGAAGCCGCTACCTAGCAAATCGTTTCGGTTATCGACTGCGATGACGAACAAAAAACTAAGCCATCTATTGAAGACCCACCTTCTTTAGAACACAAAGAACTTCCAAAAGGCTTAGATACACATTCTTAGATAATAAAGGTAAGCTTCCCGTCATCATTTCCTTGTATTTCACTTCTCAAAAAAAGAAAAATTACTTAATCTACTTAAAAACATAAAACGGCAATTGCATGGAAATTAATGGACATCAAAGGAATAATTCCTTCCATGTGTACAAACAAAATTTTAATGGAAGACGACTACAAAGCAGTAATCCAACCATAAAGAAGGGTCAATCCTAATGTCCACGATTTTGTCAAAAAAGAAGTCATCAAACTCTTAGACGCCGGACTTATCTACCCCATTTCCAATAGTCCATGGGTAAGTCATGTCCAAGTCATACCAAAAAAGGTGTAATGACGGTTGTAACCAACGAAAAAAACGAGCTCATACCAACAAGAACCGCCACCAGATGGAGAGTATGCATCGACTATAGGAAACTCAATGAAGACACAAGAAAAGACCATTTTCCTTTACCCTTCATTGTGAAAATGTTAGAGCGATTATCCGGTCAAAAATTTTATTGTTTTCTTGATGGATTCTCGGGGTACTTCCAAATTCCTATCGCCCCAGAGGACCAAGAGAAAACCACCTTCACTTGTCCCTGCGGAACCTTTCCTTATCGATGCATGCCATTTGGTCTATGCAACGCACCTGCAAGATTCCAACGATGCATGGTAGTCATTTTTCACAACACGATAGAAAAAAACCATGAAAGTTTTCATGGATGATTTCTCTATCTTCGGTGATTCATTTACCAATGCCTCGATAACCTTGAACGAATGCTATCTAGATGTAAAGAGACTAACCTCACCCTTAATTGGGAGAAGTGCCATTTCATGGTCACTGAAGGAATAGTACTCGGTCACAAAATCTCCAACACATGATTGGAAGTCGATCGCGCAAAAATCGATACTATTTCCCGACTACCTCCTCCATCATCTGTTCGAGCCAGTCGCTGTTTCCTAGGACATGCCAGATTCTATAGGTTATTTATCAAAGAATTTTCTAAAATCTCTCGACCTCTAACTAAGCTACTTGAAAAAGAGGCCCCATTCATCTTTGACAAGGATTGCACAACAGCATTTCTTACTCTTAAAGATATGTTCGTCAAAGCACCAATCATGATTGCACCCGACTGGAAGCTGCCATTTGAAATCATGCGCGATGCTAGCGATTTTGCAGTTGGAGCAATCTTGGGACAAAGAAAAGAAAAACATTTTTTATCCCATATATTACGCTAGCAAAACTCTTGATGACGCTCAAGAAGATTACACGGCCACTTAAAAAGAGTTACCAGCTGTAGTATTTTCATTTGATAAGTTCCGTTCCTATCTTGTGCTATCTGATGTGTTCAAAATGCAACATATAAATTTCATCAAATAAGGCATAAAACTAACCCTTTTTTAGTACTAATGTTGGAAAAAATGTGCTTTTGTCTTCCTTTTGTATTTTCAGGATTAAATGAGCTCAAATTAACAAAAGAATCAAAAAGACATCAAAATCTAACATAAATACAAGAAAAGAAACAAGACGTGACATGCCCGACCCCACGACAGCATCTTCCCAAGCAAAACAAGAGATCAAAAGCCTGAACACGCCCCGTGCTCAGCCAGCACGGGGGCGTGCCCAAGTGGCAGCAGAAAAGACAAAGTGGTAGAAGCTTCTATTGCCCACCACGGGGCCGTGCTCAGCGGACACGGGGCCGTGGTCAACTATAAGATTCGCAAAATCCAGCAAATCTGCATAGTACAAAGATTCTTCTGCACCACGGGGTCGTGCTCAGCGGACACGGGGCGTGGTCAACTAAAAAGACAAAACTGCATTTAATGAAGAAAGAGAAGGATGTGGACACGGGGCCGTGCCCACTGGACACGGGGACGTGCCCGAGCTTCTGTTCAGCCTATAAATAGAAGTGCTTGGCTTAAGCTCAAACCATCCCTTGGCACACCACCTCTCTCACACTTCACCCACCACCCACCACCACCATCATCCATTGTCCATCGTAGAGTGTGTGAGTCGTCTCGGGATCCAAGATTGATCGTAAGAGTTCTTGACAATCAAGGCCATGTTTGCCTAAGTCTCTTACATCACTTGGTGAAGACAAAGTGTCTAGTGTAATACTTTTTATTTCTAATCTTTTGCACTTTTTACTTGGTTTTGTATTAATGACTTTAATAACTAGTTGCTTATGTTGAAGGTGATCTTTCCTTATCGTTTGTCCGTGGTGTCTTGGCATTATTTTATTGTCTATATAAAATAAAAGATTTTCACCATTTATATCTCCACGGTCTATATGGAGGTATGTTGGCTACCTGGTCGGGGGTTAAGGGAACGGTTTGGTAAAGGTCTTGCCATTGTTCAGCGTTTAGAGGTCCTGCAATGGACCTGGGTCAAATTTAGTAGGACCTCCTTCAATACTTAACGGTATTGGATGGTGGGGGTCCAAACTCTTTGATCCCCTCATAAGTTAACTACTATTAATACTATAACCCGGCTATTTAGGACTGTATCCCGGCTGACTCAGACTACTTAGTCGAGGGTAACGTCACCTCCAAAAGAGGGGCCTACCATAATTTGCATTAATAACTTAATTAATTATCTTCCAATAATCCACCCTTTTAGGATTGTATCCTTGCTGACTCAAACTACTGGGGTGAGGGTAACGTCACCTTCAAAAGAGGGGCCTACTACAATAACTAAGATAATCTCTTAAAATCACTACTACAAAACACACATTTCTTGACGCACATTGCGCGTCATAAACGGTCATTATGACACGCAAAAGCGAGTCGTTGATTGAGAAATCATAAAATTAAAATGACATGCATTTGTGTGTCATGTTTTTATGACACACATTTATGACATGCTTTTATGACACACATTTATGACACGCATTTACGACGTTCATTTATGCGTGTCATGCTTTTAAATGTTTTGAAAAATTGTGGAATTACTAATTAACCTTGGATAAATAAATAATAATCAAATCAATAAATCCATTTCTTAATAAAACATGTAAATATATATATACACACAGACACAAAAACCCATTGCATAATAATTTATCAATTATACTACAAATATTTTAATGTTTACAAAAATATTGTTTATCAATACATTTGTCGACACCAGTTATCACTAAGAAATAACATTTGCCGCATAACTCGATCATTCTTCGCAAATATCACCATATCTATAGCCAAGTATTCCTCTACTCTTTACAAAAGAAGACTAAGCCTTCAACCTCCACGTCAACAACTCCCCTGAAGAGCACAGCCTGGTTCTATGTACACACATTGAGAAACCAGCACGAGGTCCAGGTGGCATCCCGCCTTTCTTTAACTAAAACTACATGTTGAAGAAATCTTAAAGGGGTGTAATAAATAATAAGTCAATAAATATTCATGTTAAAAGAAACATGAAATACCTTGATACAAACTCAAGTCTTAGGGTCAAGCGCTCGCATGTGTGAATGAACAATCCTTTTCTATATCTCTTTGGAATAACCACCATATAAATAAATCTATAATCAAAATGAAATTGTAATAAAAACAAGAAATTTCATATATGTGTAAAATATATTTAACTCACATCTTGGTAAACAAAGAGTTGGAATCCACTCCGAGCACTTGGCCATTATAAGCATCCAGGTGCCGGTTTTATCTCTTGCCACTGAAGCTAGACGATGAGCTTGTTTTAGTTATTGATTTACAAACATGAATAAATTGCCCATTTGTTCACTACTTTACCTTAAAAGTATCCAAATTAAAGAGAATTGAAGTATCTGCAAAAGAAAATAAAGTAAGTAATAAAAGGATCAAATCTTATAGCTTAGGTGCAAACTTAGTATTCAATATGTAGGCTAGTGCTAGGAATGGGCAACTTATGAAAACGCAAACTTTATTTGAAAAAATAGAAATAACCTCACTTCTCGAAAAGTATCATAGAAGTTAGAACCCACCAAAAATAACAAGCGTGTGCTTATACAAAACCTACAAATAAACCATAAATTTAGGTTTACACACTAGAAAAAAGAAACTGCAAACACATTAAAAAACCCAAATAACTTATAACATACCATCGGATGACCAGAACGTCGACTAGGACATCCTTTATAATTCTATTGTTCCCATTGATTTGTTTTCAAATCCAACATCCAAAAGTCCTATACTATCAGAAACATAAGAAAACGTCAAATACAATATACATCGAAAAGAAAATACATTCAAGAACCATAAGTATTCTACCTTGTAATGATGAAAACGCTCTTGATTAGGAGCTATGTTGTCAAAGACGCAAGGCGCAGGCGAGGACATTGCCATCTAAATGGCTTTCTTCAAACTTATGAATAAATACTTTTGAAACTGAACTAATTCTACAAATGCAATCTGCCAATTTATAAACACGAAATGACAAAATATCTTTAAGTAATAAAAAGGTCAAAAAGAAGGACAAAGAATATTTGAGGGTCAACCTGCCTGACCTGTCACCTCTACTAGAAATTCACCATCATTTTAGGAAAGAAGGGTTACCTGGCCACTTGTTGGTTCATATAGACAAAGCAGAAGATACAGAATTAGGGATGAGCACGGTACCCGTTCGGTACCAAACCGGTACCGGTACCAAAATACGGGAAAAACTGATACCGGTACCAAATATCCCGGTTCGGTAATGGTACCTGGTACCAAATGTTCATCCTATATAATTGTGTTTTTCCCGCTACCACTAAGGCCAACCTGATGAGCAATATAAAAAAAAAAGTTATACTTAAAGTGGTTATTTATTAAATATATTAGGGAGCTAGAATAATAGACGTTACATACAAGTGCAACTGCTTCATGAGGATTCAGAATAATGTGTATCTTTTAATTCATGTAGATGTAGAAATGTCACATGTATAATTTTTTTCCAGGATAGCTTTTTTAAGAATGTCTCTTTCCAAAAATAAACCAAAAACTTATCAAAGATCATAGATATTTATGCCAAACTATTATCATTTAGAACTACAAAAGCATTGCTTACATCATTTCTTTGCCAGAAAACTTTGATGTTTGTAGGCCTTGGTTTTTTGCATCTCATGACAGCAAGTTCCACACTTTGATTAATCTACATGACATCCAAAGTTAACAATTTATTCCTTTCACAGAATGTATAACACTTGACCCCTATCACCCAATGTTTAACATTTAACAGCAAAACAAAGTAGGGCAGTAGGCAGTCAGGTAAATATAGGTTAAACATTAAAGCAGTCAAACATATAAAACACTCAAATAGACCAAAAAAGGCATACCTGTTACAAGGCAACAATCAGGAGGAAGCCAGAAGCGACAAGCCTATTATATGTAAAGGTTGTAGTCAATAAAAATGATAACAGTTAAATTGATCATTCGTAAAGAAGGAACAAATGCCTCGAAGCATAGAGCGTTTTGTACACAAAATCATCCAATTTAAGAACAAGAACCTTGAATTAGCATCTTGACCGATCTAAAACAACAAAGCACATTTGGGAGCGTTGAAGGGTTATTCGTGTCGTCTACCTATAATTTATCAAAAGTCAAAACCACATCGCAAATAAGGAAAACAACCATTGCAAGATCATCAGTAGTTTCGGTCGCTGGAACATAACGGAGGTCATATTTAACAGAGGTTCGAAACTATACCTGTACCAAATCAATGCGGTGGTGCTAACGCAGTAACGGACTTCTCGGCTTGGGCGAGTTCAAGGAGATGAGCACCAGGCGATTACGATGACTTCATTCTTTTTCTGCGTTTTATTTGTTCCAAACATTGTTGAGAATTATTGGTAAGAAGGGTTAGTGGTGAATTTCAGATTTGGGGGGGAAACAATTTTTTAGAGGATAAACCAAAATTGAAGCGGGATTGAATAAAGACTTGGGTGGGTGATGGGTGAATTGTGAAATCATAGAAGCGGGAAATCCAAAATTTTAAGGCCTGTGTATATGAGATTTGCAAGAGAACTGAAATAAAATAAAAATAATTATTAAAACAAGATACATTATAAAACACAATAGAAACGTAATTTCAATATGATGGTTTAGATATTTTAGTTACAAATATAATATAAAAAGTTTTAATAAAAATATAGTTAGCTATTATAAAATAATATTGTTTATAAATAATGAGTCATGCAAAAGAGATATAAATCATTGGGGTAGCCTTTGGTATGGAGGATTGAGTGACGGAATAGAATGGACTATTACGAGAGAATGAAAAAACATGTGTTTGGTTTGTCAATGTAATGGAATAACTCATTACATAAGGCCGGAAGGTATGGAGGCACCACCAGGGCCACCTCAACACCTATAGCGCCACCCGGCCCCATACATCCACACCCTGCGATTCAAGAAGGGGCGTTATAGGCCAGACTCCATTGTGGTAACGAGCTGGTTTCGCGTGGATCGAGGAGAGTTATGTTGAATGTTACCGTTGAACGGTAACAATTAAAAAAAAATTCCTTTTTTATAAATTAATCCTATAAATACCCCACATTCTCTACATTTTTATACCATTCTTTACACTTTCTCTACATTTTTTTATACCGTTCTCTACACTTTTTTACATCATTCTCTACAATGTTTCCCAACAACCCAAATCAATGGGACCCGAGCAATCCGTATTGGCAAAGTTTGCAAAACAACGAGCAAGAGGGCCGGTATCGACGAGACCCGCGTACGTGTGAGCTTGTATATTATCCAATGCCACCAAGCACCCCAACTTCTCCTCATCCCACCACTCCACCGATGCCCGAATTTTACGGGTATTATTCTCAACCCCCATTTTTTTCCCTAATACCTCAAAACATACCCCAAAACATAACTCAAAACATACCCCAAACCTAAAACATACCTGAAACCCAAAACACAACCCAAACCGAATCCGTACTCGAAAGCCAAGCCGAACCAACTTCTACATCGAAATAAGGATGTTCGAAAAACGTGCTACTAAGAAGGTCGAATTTTGGTCGCCTAAGGAAGAATTCGAGTTGGCAAAAGCATGGCTCGACGTATCGGAAGACATGGATTTTCTCGCGAGAGATTTGTCAAATCTAACGGAGGAGGACCGAGTCATTTTGGAGGCTCGTAAGGCACAAATTCGGGTGAAATATATGTGGTTTTTTTTCTAGTACCTTGTGTTTCTTTAATGACTTTGTAATGTTTTTTTATTTTTTTAATGAAATTATGTTTTTTTTTTCTAGTTATTAAAATTGCCATTTAATTTTAAAAAATAAAATATATAAATAAAAAATAATTAGGTAATGATGACGGGGGCTCCATCCTACACCCTGCAAGTTAAAGGGGGGCGTGATAAAGCCCACTGGCTGACGTGGATCCTATGTGGCAATGACATATCCTGATAAAGCCCCTATAGGCTCCATCCCACACCCTCTAGCCCAAGGCATTTCATTCCCTCAAATTCATTTCATCCACCACCCCTGTTTTTTTTTTCATTCCATTCCCTCCCACCCTTCTTCATCAACATCTCGCCCAACACTACCACCACCTGCCACCACCACTACCCAACGTTGTTGCCAACACCCATCGCCGACAACCGCCACCCCGTGTCGTCGCCAAAAACCCTCGCCGTCACCTTCCGCCACCGACCACCAGCGTCAACGCCGACCACCGCAACCACCGTCAACACCTGCCACCAACAACCGCCACCTCGTGTCGCCTCCACCAGCCAACGCCACCCACCGCCTTCGTTACCCTCCACCATCGACCATCGCCACCGCCTGCCACCACCACCGACCACCGATACCCACTGTCGCCGCCTACGCTAACCATCTCCACTTGTCGACGCCTTGCCACCATCATCGCCTGACCACCGCCACCCACCACCGCCGTCACCCTCCACCACCGCCGACCACGGCTACCACCGACCACCACCACCGCCACCCATGCCACCACCATCCACCATCCACCATCCACCATCCACCACCCATCGCCGACACCCCACCACTGCCGCCGCCACCCATTGCCGATTTTATTCCTTCATCTTTTGTTGCCTACCAAACAAAACAAGGTAATGATTCATTTCATTCCCACGTGGTAACCAAACAAGACCATGGAATGGTAATAATTCATTTCATTCCTTTGTCCATTTTATTACCTCGTGAATTCCATTCCCTCACCCATTCTATTACCCCATACCAAATAGACCCTAGGGTAGTGTTTGGTATGCCGGAATGAGAGGCGGGATGGAATGGATCATTACGAGGGAATGAAGAAATGGGTGTTTGGTTGGTCAATGGAATGGAATAACCCATTCCATAAGGCATTCCATTCCCTCAAAATCATTTCATCCACTCCCCATGTTTTTTTTTCATTCCATCCCATTTAGCACCATTCATCACCAACACCACAACCCACCACCTTCGCAACCACCCACCACCACCAAAGACGCCATCGCCGACTCCACCCGCAACCCGTCAACGCCTCCACCGCCACCCCGACAGCCACCGTCGCCGCCGCCACCCACCCGCCACCGTTGCCACCTGCCACCGTTGCCACCCACCGCCGCCACCAACCACCATCGCCGCCAACGCCAGTCACCGCCGTCATCCACCACCACTGTCGACGCCACCGCCACCGCCACAACCAACCACCGCCGCCGCTGCCACCCACCGCTACCTCTGCCTCCACGCAACCCCCGGTCACCACCACCAGCCATCGCCGCCTCCACCGCCACTCGCCGCCGCCACCACCATCCACTGCCACCCACCACTGCCGCCACCACCCACAAGCACTATCATCGACCACTACCACTCACCGCTGATTTTATTCCTTCGTTTTTCTTGCCTACCAAACAATACACAATAATAATTCATTCAATTCCCACATGGTAACCAAACAAGACATGGAATGGTAATGATTCATTGCATTCCCTTGTCCATTACATTAGCTCGTCCATTCCATTTCCCCGTCTATTCCATTATCCCGTACCAAACAGAGAGTAGGGGTGTAAACGAGCCAAGAAAAAACCCAAGTTTGAGTACATTTTGCTTATGATAGATCATGTTTCAATTCAAACGTTTCCCTCCCTCCACCAAAAATTAGAATTCTATCCACGATAAGGCCATTCGTAGTCATAAAGCCCATTGTGGGGCGTTATGCGACACGTGTCGTGCCACGTCACACAGGGGCTTTATGGGGCGTTATATCACTTGAGCCCGTAGTCATAACGCCCCTACCCATCATTACCTAATTATTAATTTTCAATTTTATTAATTAATTATAAAAAACCTTGCTTAAATTTGATTGGTCCAAATTTTGAAAGATTCCCCCATAACCCCGCGATAATTATACCGCCTCCCTCAAATTTTTGAAACATGGCGCCCCTCGTTTTGGTGTACGGGGGGTTATGGCGGCGCTATGGGGCATACCACCCTCACATGCCGCCCCATTACGTATTGTCTAAGTTACACTAAAAAATTAATATTTTTCCCTAAAAAGAAGTGTCAACCGTCTACTTCCCTCTGATTATTAGTTCCGTCTCAAATAAAAAAAATTGAACAAAAAGGGAAATAGAAAAACACAGCCAAAAGTCCCACAATTACAAGAAATTACATGTCGTTGTATAATTACATTTTACCCATCTATGCCATCTTTACCCTCTTTTAAAGGTTTTTTTCCCTGGTGAGACATGAGTCAAAATTTTGTTCGGATAAAAAGCATTTCAAAAATATCGTTTTGTGATTGCTAAATCTTTCTTATTAACTATTTTATTTTTATTAATTTAAACTGTGTAATATACGAGCTATAACCTAGTTCAAAAAATATAACATGACATGCTAAAGAGATGACACAAAAAAGAGTGTCAGAAAACTTGACATACACATTTAGATAGTGTTGTTTTTTATGACGCTAAAAAGATGACACACAAAAAAGAATGTCATAGATTTATTGAATTTTGTAAACCATGACATTTTTTTCTTGACACACATTTTCGAATGTCATATAATTAGTGTGTGTCATTGTTCGTGTGTCAAGATAGATCTTGTATTTTATTATGACATTAAAAAGATGACACACAAAGAATAGTGTCATAAATTTATTGAATTTCGTAAATCATGACATTTTTTTCTTGACACACGATTTCGAATGTCATAAAATGAGCGCATGTCATTGTTCGCGTGTCAAGATAGGTATATTTTCTAGTAGTGAATAGTGCAAAAGTGCGGAAATAATCAAAGGTTACACTAGATACGAGTCGGAACCAAGTGATTCATCTTGTCTATCTGTTTTTCTTTTTATTTTATTTTCAGCATTTTAGTTAGTTTTTATTTTTCTTAGTTTAAAACATTTTTCTAAACTTTTTATTTTTGATTAGACTTTGAGGATAAACCGGTATTAAAAGCTCTTGTGTCCTTGGATGACCTCGGTATCTTGCCAACACTATACTACGCTCACGATGGGTGCACTTGCCCATATGTGTGTTTAGTGTTAGTAAAATATCGTGTTTTATAAATTTAAAACTTGGCTAAAAATAAGTGTTAAAGGGGCTTAAAATATACACTTCACACGCATCAAGTTTTTGGCGCTGCTGCCGGGGACACAAGGATTTTAAGAAAGATAGGAATCAACGGCCTAATCGTTTTTCTTATTTTTCATTTTTTTTAGGATTTTTCTTAATTTTTCAGCTTCTGCAGAACTCAGCACGGGTCGTGCCCGCTGAACACGCCCCGTGCCCAATCATTGGAACCGGTAATCCTGTTTTAAGTCAGACAGTAAGCTGAACACGGGGCCGTGCCCACTCAACACGCCCCCGTGCCCAAGTTTCAGTTACTGAAAACAGAACCGTAAGATCCCGACGGTTGGTAATTTCTGACACAAACATGAGTGATACTGATACTTTTTACTTTCGGCACTCTTATAGTACTATGTGGTGTCA
The DNA here is from genome assembly GCA_030545235.1 of Helianthus tuberosus. Classification (NCBI taxonomy): domain Eukaryota; kingdom Viridiplantae; phylum Streptophyta; class Magnoliopsida; order Asterales; family Asteraceae; genus Helianthus; species Helianthus tuberosus. The sequence goes on from CM060436.1 coordinate 39,128,084, forward strand.
ATTATGTGGTGGTAACCATAAAGAATTAGAATGTTTTTTTCTAAATTATAAATCCCACTATATAGACCCATCATTTCCTAGTATCCTTAAGAGGGGCGAAAGTAAAAATAATCCCTATCTCTCCCTCGAATGCGCCCAACCAGATATTCTAGGAGAAATGCTTCTCGATGAATTATTTCAACTAGAAGATCTAATTATTAATTGGTTAAAAGAACTTAGGGAAGATTTCAATAATCTTTTCCAAGACGATAACCAAGAAGATGGGTTGGAACCGCATTCAAACAACTTCATTGTTTCCAATGATACTTCTAACTCTAGTGAGGACTTGAGCGATAGTCGTCCCTGTGTCGATTGTGCCGTGAAGGACTCCCCATCAACTTCGTTTGATGCATACATAGACCTGAGCGATTCGACATACACCTTCTTTAACGAGAGCCCGGGAAAGGGTTGGACTTGTCCACCTACATATAGCATAGGAATCACCCTCACCGACAACCTCTTGCGTTCTCGTCTTAATCTAGATCAATTAAGGTATCTTAGGCACTTTGGGGTTGTTCTATCTAGTAAGGAACCACCCGATCCGGGAAAGATCCTTGAAATTCGAAGAATTCCTTAAAGACAGCTTCTAGACACGGGGCCGTGTCCAGGTCAGCACGCCCCCGTGTCCACCCAAAAGATTCCTTTCTGATTTTGTCAGAATGCGGACAAAAATGTGTCAGGATTCCATCTGCACACGGGGCCGTGTCTAGCCGACACGGGGCCGTGCGCAACGTACTGTCGTTTTCTATAAATGCAGCCAAGAATCCTACACATTTGAACCATTCCAGGGACAGAGATTTGAGGAATATTCTCACATACCATCCTAGGTATTTTCTAAAAGAAGTTTCTCAGCTATCTTCTTGTCCTTTCCTCTTTTATCCACTTTCATCTTCTTCAATTTTCCTCATACTATCATTAAAGCTTGAACCTTCTATAGTTTCAAGCCTTATTGAGATGTTTGTTAGATTTTTGTTCATGGAATCTTGATAAAAATAAGTTCTATAACAATGTTTTAAGTTGTTTAAGTTCAAAAAATGCTTCAAAAATCATAAAAACAATTTGAAACCCCAAGATTCCTTGTCCATAAATCTTGCAGATATCTGAACACGGGGCCGTGTTCACTGAACACGGGGCCGTGTCCGAAGTACTGGACCCATAAAATTGAACTCTTTTCGGCATGTTTTCTCAGAATGGCAAGCAGAACAAGCGGAAACTCTTCGTCGCATTCCAGGAACAACCGGCAGGGGAGAAGATCATCTACGGTTGAGGATTCTCTTGTAAACTATGTTTACGCCTTAAGAGAAGCCCTTGATGAAGTAACAAGTGTGGAAGAGGCATTGGTCGACCGCATTAATCATTTGACGGTGGGACTAGAAGGATGTCTCCGGGAGGTCAACCTTTTGCACCAAAGGTTGAACATTCTCGACTTTCCTCCTTTGGTACCGATTATCACCCAAAGGGCATGGAATGTGGTGCCGGAAGTCATCATTCCGGCCGAATGGTACGCCCTACATCCGGAACCTCCTCGAGACATACTACAAGGGGTTCCGGTTGGTGTCGCTCCTCCTCCTCAAGATGTCGAGGAACATGAAGCCGCCTCCCTTCTCCCGAGGGAGATAGAAGAATGGCTCTAGCAACATCTAAGGAACACCGTTCGGCTTGGAGCTCTACAAGGCTTTTAGACCGGAAATCTATTTCCGGAATTTTGGTTCTTATTGTAGAAGTAGAACTCCTTAGGAAGATTTTACGGATCACTTGACCTATTTAATATTAGGACTTTTAACTTTTATTTTCTGTTTTATTTTTCATTTTTAGGACTATTATGTAATTCTCTCTATGATTAATGAATGATGGTTTTAGTTAATGTGGTGTTTGAATGGTGTTGAATGGAATAAAACACACCTGAGATGGCAAAGGATGCAAGGGAAACTTGAACCAGCACTATATGCAGGAAAACAGAACCATCCGACAAATTTCTTCGTTTACAGTAAGTTCGGCACGGGCCGTGTCCACCCAACACGGCCCGTGCTGCACAGTCTGCAGAAAAAGACCCAGTTCAGGTAACTGGACACGGGCCGTGTTCACCCAACACGCCCCCGTGTCCAGACTTCTGTTTCTCTTGTTTTAATTTTGTTACTGGCACTTGAACACGGGGCCGTGCCCGACAACACGGGGCCGTGTTCAGCGCCCAGTACCACAAAAATTTCGCTTTTTACACCTTTTTACACATTCAATCAACCTAAAAACTTATTTTTGGGACACATTGAGGACAATGTGTAATTTAAGTGGGGGGGGGGATGCTAAAACCTTGAATCTTGCAAGTCCTGAATACAAGCCTTACACAAAACTCTATTGGAACCGCTAATCACCCCAATTTTTTTCAAAAAAAATTTCATTTGTTTTACTTGTCTAGGTTTAACTCGGGAAATTCAAGTTCTCAAGAAGATTATATTTTTACAAATTTACAACCGATAGCGTCGTGATAAAAAGAACCAACATAAGAAAATTATGAAAAGGCATGACAAGCTTAGTTAAAATTTGATTATATATACTTGATCATATAAAAACCCATTCCCACAAAAGTGAGTTTTGAGCCTTTATTGAGCATACAATTACATATCATTAGAACTAAATGCTCATTTTTTGTTTCTTGTGTGAATAGCCGCTAGGTTCTTACGACTCTAGAACTTGCCATGACGATACATTCCCGGTCCTTACCAACTTAAACACGAGTAAGTAAATGACGGAGGCATTAGGACTAACCCTTTTTATTTCTTCACCATTATTTTTTTTACCACCTACCCAAAATCCCCCTAGTTAGCCCCTTTGAGCCTAAACCTTTTCATTTCATAACCCAAACCAAACACCCTTTTTACCCACCAAAACCTTTTTCATTTTTACCCCTTTGTTTTAGTAACAAGTTCGATTTTTCGTATGACTTTTCAAAAAAAAAAAAAAAAAAAAAAAAAAAAAAAAAAACAATTTTTGTGTTGATGATGAAGCAAAAGAAAATAAACAAACAAGTTCATCAAAAATAACTTTGTTTGAATAATAGCTTCATCAAAATAAAAGTTACAAAAATAGAAAGTCTTACGAAAACCGAAACTTGTTACGCTTTTCGCCTTTTTCTACTAACCACTCACCCAACACCTACCTTTAACCCAAGCCTAACCCTTCACCCAAAAAGTCCTCTTGATATTTACGAAGGTATATAAGTTAAAAAGGAGGAGGATTGATTGCTTGGCACGCCTATGGTAGGAGTAAGTTCCATGCCGCTCTCGAGTGATCCACAAAAATACATTTTCGGCCGAGTGTTGAGTGATCCCCGTGAGGTATGTGAACTTGTATATAAAGAGAATTTTAAAGAGGCATGTTATGCCGTAATAAGTAATTTATCTTATGAAAAGTTTTAAATAAATCATGACGAATAGGATTGTAAATAAAGAAAAATAAAACTAAATAAAGAATCTTGGAAATCCCGACACTCTACGACAAGCCCAAAAACCTTCTTTTCTACCCATTCCATTTGGGAGTGTAATAGCCACATATTAAAGAGTTTTGCTTGAAGACAAGCAAAGATTCAAGTGTGGGGGTATTTAATGTGTTCAAAATGCAACATATAAATTTCATCAAATAAGGCATAAAACTAACCCTTTTTTAGTACTAATGTTGGAAAAGTGTGCTTTTGTCTTCCTTTTGTATTTTCAGGATTAAATGAGCTCAAATTAACAAAAGAAGCAAAAAGACATCAAAATCTAACATAAATACAAGAAAAGGAACAAGACGTGACATGCCCGACCCCACGACAGCATCTTCCCAAGCAAAAAAAGAGATCAGAAGCCTGAACACGCCCCGTGCTCAGCAGAAAAAACAAAGTGGTAGAAGCTTCTATTGCCCACTACGGGGCCGTGCTCAGCGGACACGGGGCCGTGGTCAACTATAAGATTCGCAAAATCCGGCAAATCTGCATAGTACAAAGATTCTTCTACACCACGGGGTCGTGCTCAGCGGACACGGAGGCGTGGTCAAATAAAAAGACAAAACTGCATTTAATGAAGAAAGAGAAGGATGTGGACACGGGGCCGTGCCCACTGGACACGGGGACGTGCCCGAGCTTCTGTTCAGCCTATAAATAGAAGTGCTTGGCTCAAGCTCAAACCATCCCTTGGCACACCACCTCTCTCACACTTCACCCACCACCCACCACCACCATAACACCATCATCCACCACCATCATCCATTGTCCATCGTAGAGTGTGTGAGTCATCTCGGGATCCAAGATTGATCGTAAGAGTTCTTGACAATCAAGGCCATGTTTGCCTAAGTCTCTTACATCACTTGGTGAAGACAAAGTGTCTAGTGTAATACTTTTTATTTCTAATCTTTTGCACTTTTTACTTGGTTTTGTATTAATGACTTTAATAACTAGTTGCTTATGTTGAAGGTGATCTTTCCTTATCGTTTGTCCGTGGTGTCTTGGCATTATTTTACTGTCTATATAAAATAAAAGATTTTCACCATTCATATCTCCACGGTCTATATGGAGGTATGTTGGCTACCTGGTCGGGGGTTAAGGGAACGGTTTGGTAAAGGTCTTGCCATTGTTCAGCGTTTAGAGGTCCAGCAATGGACCTGGGTCAAATTTAGTAGGACCTCCTTCAATACTTAACGGTATTGGATGGCGGGGGTCCAAACTCTTTGATCCCCTCATAAGTTAACTACTATTAATACTATAACCCGGCTATTTAGAACTGTATCTCTGCTGACTCAGACTACTTAGTCGAGGGTAACGTCACCTCCAAAAGAGGGGCCTACCATAATTTGCATTAATAACTTAATTAATTATCTTCCAATATTCCACCCTTTTAGGATTGTATCCTTGCTGACTCAAACTACTGGGGTGAGGGTAACGTCACCTTCAAAAGAGGGGCCTACTACAATAACTAAGATAATCTCTTAAAATAGTGCAAAAGTACGGAAATAATCAAAGGTTACACTAGATACGAGTCGGAACCAAGTGATTCATCTTGTCTATCTGTTTTTCTTTTTATTTTATTTTCAGCATTTTAGTTAGTTTTTATTTTTCTTAGTTTAAAACATTTTTCTAAACTTTTTATTTTTGATTAGACGTTGAGGATAAACCGGTATTAAAAGCTCTTGTGTCCTTGGACGACCTCGGTATCTTGCCAACACTATACTACGCTCACGATGGGTACACTTGCCCATATGTGTGTTTCGTGTTAGTAAAATATCGTGTTTTATAAATTTAAAACTTGGCTAAAAATAAGTGTTAAAGGGGCTTAAAATATACACCTAATATATATAACACTTCACACGCATCACTCTCCAAAACTATAGTTTACACATACCATGCTGCCATCCGATGCCTTTTCAAGAAACAAGATGCAAAACCCTGTCTCATAAGATGGATTCTTCTCCTTCAAGAATTTGACATAGAAATAAAAGACAAAAGAGGAGCACAAAACACTGCTGCTGACCACCTATCTCGTCTTGAAGACCCTGCTCTGGAAGGAACTCGAGAAGAACTTATCAATAAAAAATTCCCCACGGAATCCTTGGAAATGGTAGAATATAGAGAAGAACCCTGGTACACAGATTATGCTAACTACTTAGCTAGTGGCACTATTGTTAAAGGGTTGTCCTTTCATCAGTGAAATAAATTCTTCACTGATATAAAACACTATTTTTGGGAAAACCAATATCTTTTCAAAATATGTACAGACCAACTCATTCGACGATGTGTCTATGGTCGTGAAGTAAGATAAATTTTTCGCCATTGTCACGAAGGACCTTGTGGAGGACACCATGGAATAGCCAGCACCACACGAAAGGTGTACGATGCAGGATTTTACTCGCCCACAATACACAAAGATGCTTATGTATTGGTAAAAACATGTGATGCATGCCAGCGGGCAGACAACATATCAAGAAGAAACGAAATGCCACAAAATAGCATTCTTATTTGTGAAATCTTCGACTTTTGGGGATTGGATTTTATGGGACCATTCCCTCCTTCGAGAGGAAACAAATACATATTGGTGGCTGTTGACGACGTTTCTAAATGGGTCGAGGCTGAAGCCCTTCCCACCAATGAAGGAAGAGTAGTCGTAAAATTCCTGAAAAAGCTATTCTCACGTTTTGGAACTCCAAAAGCCCTAATCAGTGATAGAGGAACTCACTTTTCTGATCTAAAAATGGAGAAAACTCTAACATGATATGAGGTTTATCACCGTCTCTCGACCGCTTGTCATCCTCAAACCAATGGTCAAGCCGAAGTAACAAATTGAGGTTTAAAAAGAATCCTAGAAAAAATTGTGGGTCAAAATAAAAAAGAATGGGCAGACAAATTAGACGTTGCTTTATGGGCATTTTGAATAGCTTATAAAACACCAATAGGTACCACGCCATATATGCTAGTCTATGAAAAAACTGTCACCTTCCAGTAGAAATTGAACACAAAGCATACTGGGCACTAAAAATATGTAAACTTAGACCAAGAAATTTATGGAAAAGATCGCCTACACAAGTTAAAAGAGTTAGACGAACTGAGTATTCAAGCATATTCCAACTCAGAAATCTATAAGGTGAGGTCCCAAGTTTAAATCTGGGCAAAAAATTAATTTAGAATTATTGAAATAATAGAGTTAAAGCAAATGTTGACATTAAAAAAAATTAAAGAGTGTGAATAAAATATAATAATTTTTTTTTGAACGGCAGAATTTTATTAGAAAAACCAAGACTAGCAAGATGCTAGAAGACAAACAAAACAGAAAGATTACAAAACATTAAAAGTACACCAATTTGACCAATCAAGCGTGTGCATTTTTGCTCTGTTTTTTATCCATAAAAAACTTGTAGATTTGATGTCCGCCCATAATCTTGAGATATCAACTCTATTACCCGAAAAGACCACATCGTTGCGGAGCTTCCACAAGCTCCAGCAGGTTGTAAGTATGATGGCATGCACCAGTTTTTTCATAGGCTTCGGACTGTTGATATGGTTGTGAATCCGTTGGAGATCTGAGATGTTAAAAGCATAGATAGGAGGAATGGAGAGCCATCTAGACACCAAATGCCATATCACTGAGCTGATACAAGATGATCCAAAAATGTGATCTACCGTTTCATCCCTTTCACCGCAGAGCGGACATGTAAGCGAGGCCAAAGTAATGTTCCTTCTCGATAGTGCCGTTCTAGTTGGTAGGCGATCAAGATTCATTCGCCACCCGAAGATATTTACCTTTCGAGGAACCCATCGATTCCATTCATATTTATCCACGTCGCTTTGTATGACATTATTTTGGAGTAGTTTTTTTAACTTCACTTACCGAGAATTCCTTCGACTGTTCCGATGACCATCCCTAAACATCCACAGAATCGGATAAGGAGACTTGAGAAATGATGTTGCATAGCTCCAAAAGTTCCGTCATCTCCTGCTGTAGAGCCGGATCCCGAGCCCAGCTCCATTTTGGGCCTATTACTTGGTCGTTTTCCGAGACTTCCAATCTTTCCCGAACACAGCAGCCTTTGAACCTTTCTAAACTAAATAGTGCAGGAAATCTGAATTTTAGTGGCTGCCCCGTGACCCAATTGTCAGTCCAGAACTGAGTATTAAGCCCGTTACCCATCTTGCTCACAAGGAGATTACAAAGATGAATATTTTTGTTGCTAAGTGTTGCTTCTTTTTTAATGATATTGTTCCATACACTAGACAAACCTTTCTTAGAAGGTAGAAAATTACCGTGCCTCGGGTTATGATGAATAGACATGATGACATTTCTCCATAGCCTTTCCGGTTCCGATTTAAAGCGCCAAGCCCATTTCGCTAGTAAACTGCAGTTCGCGTCTTGAAGAGAGGTTAAGCTGAGCCCCCCCCCCCCATTGAGATTGGAAGTGTGCCAATCTCCCATCGAACCCAATGCATTCTTTTGCGAGCATCAGTGTCTCCCCATAAGAATTTCCTTCTAAGTTTTTCAAGCTTTTCTATAACATTCCTGAGTGCTTGGTATAAGGAGAAATAATAAAGTGGTAGGGAGTCAAGTACCGATTTAATTAGCGTCAATCTTCCTCCAATGGATAGGGTATTGGCTTTCCAAAGAGAGAGGCGATGCTAGAAAGTGTCAATGACCGGAGTCCAGTTGTGGTAACGGTTCATGTTTCCACCGACCTTGAGGCCAAAATACGAGAATGGCAGAGACCCGCAATTGCAACCAAGAAGATTTGACAAGTGATTGTTTTCTTCCACCATTGTGCCAACCCCGTAAAGGCAGGATTTATGAAGGGTTATTTTTAAGCCGGAGACTAGGTGAAAACACCTCATAAGTCGATGAATATTAATAACATTTACTTCCTCCCATGTTACTAGAAGCATGACATCGTCCGCAAAGACGAGATGTAACACAGTTGGACCATTGTTCGGAAGAGAAATGCCGTTAATAAGGCCAGCCGAAGTAGCACTGGTCATAAAGCTGGAGAAGGCTTCCATGGCAAGGATAAAAATAAAGGGAGAAAGCGGATCTCCTTGCCTAACCCCCCTAAAACATTGAAACTCGTCAGTTGGAGACCCATTCACCAAGACCGATGATCGAGACGAAGCAAATATCCCATTTATCCAAAGCCTCCATTTGTGAGGGAAGTTCATATGCAGAAAAACCAAGTCGATAAAACTCCAACTAATAGTGTCGAAGGCTTTTTCAAAGTCAATTTTGAACAAAAAAGCCTTTGATTTGCGTTTTTTGGTCCATGATATGATTTCGTTTATAATGAGGGGCTCGTCTAAGATATTCCTATCCGAGAGATAGGCCGACTATTCTTCCGAAATTATCGAGTTAATGATAGATTTGAGTCGATTTGCTAGGACCTTGGATATTACCTTACTAATACAACCAATCAGACTGATTGGTCGAAAATCACTAAGGTTGCTCGTGTCGTCAACTTTAGGAATAAGGGTGATGAATGATGAGCAGCAGCCCTTAGAGATTACCCCTTGAGAGTGGAACCGTGTAATAACTTAAAGAAATCCTCGCCTAATATGTCCCAGTAGCGTTTAATAAAGGTGAAGTTGAACCCGTCCGGTCCCGGTGCTTTCTCTCCCCCAAAATCCCAAACTGCATTTTTAACTTCAATAAAAGAGAACTGTGAAGTTAGAGAGATACCCTGTTCATGCGAGAGTTTTTTAATATGTTGACAAGTAAAGCTCGGCCTATCAGTAATCGGTTCAATGATTTTTTTCTCAAAAAAATCACGAACTTCTTCTTTTACCCTCGGAGGATCCGTGCACCATTCCCCATTAATTGTAAGGCCGTTTATACGGCTCTTTGAGATTCTACTGTTAATATAACCATGGAAAAATGCTGAGTTTTCGTCTCCATTGATTGCCCATTTGACCCGAGATTTTTGTTTAAGCTCACTTGTCTTGCTCTCCCTGATTTCTGTAACTTTATGCTTATGTTGAATATAGTCAGCTGCTTCTGATGTGTGTAAAATGCAACATATAAATTACATCAAATGAGGCATAAAACTAACCCTTTTTAAGTACTAATGTTGGAAAAAGAGTGTTTTTGTCTTCCTTTTATATTTTCAGGATTAAATGAGCTCAAATTCACAAAAGAAGCAAAAAGACAGCTAAATCTAACATAAATACAAGAAAAGGAACATAAGTGGATTGCCCGACCCCTCAACGGCATCTTCCCAAGCAAAATAGAGAAGACAGAAGACTGAACACGCCCCGTGCTCAGCCAGCACGGGGCCGTGCCCAAGAAGCAGCAGAAAAGACAAACCTATAGAAGCTTCTATTGCCCACCACGGGCCGTGTCCAGCGAACACGGGGGCGTGGCGAAAGTACAGCAGGCGCATTAATTGTAATTGCGAATTACAATTAATGAAGAGAGAGAGTGTCAGACAGGCACGGGGCCGTGTCCAGCGGACACGGGGCCGTGCCCAGCCTTCTGTTCAGCCTATAAATAGGAGTGCTTGGTTTCATTTCAACTCATCCCTTGGCACACCACCTCTCTCACACTTCACCCACCACCCACCACCACCATAACACCATCATCCATTGTCCATCGTAGAGTGTGTGAGTCGTCTCGGGATCCAAGATTGATCGTAAGAGTTCTTGACAATCAAGGCCATGTTTGCCTAAGTCTCTTACATCACTTGGTGAAGACAAAGTGTCTAGTATAATACTTTTTATTTCTAATCTTTTGCACTTTTTATTTGGTTTTGTATTAATGACTTTAATAACTAGTTACTTATGTTGAAGGTGATCTTTCCTTATCGTTTGTCCGTGGTGTCTTGGCATTATTTTACTGTCTATATAAAATAAAAGATTTTCACCATTCATATCTCCACGGTCTATATGGAGGTATGTTGGCTACCAGGTCGGGGGTTAAGGGAACGGTTTGGTAAAGGTCTTGCCATTGTTCAGCGTTTAGAGGTCCTGCAATGGACCTGTGTCAAATTTAGTAGGACCTCCTTCAATGCTTCACGGTATTGGATGGCGGGGGTCCAAACTCTTTGATCCCCTCATAAGTTAACTACTATTAATACTATAACCCGGCTATTTAGGACTGTATCCCTGCTGACTCAGACTACTTAGCCGAGGGTAACGTCACCGCCAAAAGCCGGGCCTACCATAATATTGCATTAATAACTTAATTAATTATCTTCCAATAATCCACCCTTTTTGGATTGTATCCTTGCTGACTCAAACTACTGGGGTGAGGGTAACGTCACCTTCAAAAGAGGGGCCTACTACAATAACTAAGATAATCTCTAAATTATGTGCAAAAGTGCGGGAATAATCAAAGGTTATACTAGATACGAGTCGGAACCAAGTGATTCATCTTGTCTATCTGTTTTTCTTTTTATTTTTATTTTCAGCATTTTAGTTAGTTTTTATTTTTCTTAGTTTAAAAAACATTTTTCTAAACTTTTTATTTTGATTAGACGTTGAGGATAAACCGGTACTAAAAGCTCTTGTGTCCTTGGACGACCTCGGTATCTTGCCAACACTATACTACGCTCACGATGGGTGCACTTGCCCATATGTGTGTTTAGTGTTAGCGAAATATCGTGTTTTATAAATTTAAAACTTGGCTAAAATAAGTGTTAAAGGGGCTTAAAATATACACCTAATATATATAACACTTCACACGCATCAAGTTTTTGGCGCCGTTGCCGGGGACACAAGGATTTTAAGAAAGTTAGGAATCAACGGCCTAATCATTTTTTCTTTTTCTTTTTAATTTTTTTTAGGATTTTCTTAGTTTTTCAGCTTCTGCAGAGCTCAGCACGGGCCGTGCCCGCTGAACACGCCCCCGTGCTAAATCATTGGAACTGGCAATCTTGTTTTAAGTCAGACAGTAAGCTGAACACGGGGCCGTGCTCACTCAACACGCCCCCGTGCCCAAGATTCACTTACTGAAAACAGAACCGTTAGATCCCGGCGGTTGGTAATTTCTGACATAAACATGAGTGATAGTAATTGTTTTTACTTTCGGCACTCTTATGGTACGTGGTGTCAATTATGTGGAGGCGAACATAAAGAATTAGAATGTTACTTTCTAAATTATAGGCCCCACTACATAGACCCACCAATTCCTTATATAACCTTAAGAGGGGCGAAAGTAAAAATAAGCACTATTTCTCCCTCGAATGCGCCCAGCCAGATATTCTAGGAGAAATGCTCCTTGACGAGTTATTTCAACTAGAAGAGCTAATTCTGAATTGGTTGACAGAGCTTAGGAAGGACTTTATTGATCCGTCCCAAGACGATGACCATAAAGAAATGTTGGAACCACATTCCGACAACCTCGTTGCTCCCAAAAATACCTTCATACCTAGCAAAGACTTGGACGATAGTCGTCCCTGTGCCGATTGTGCCGTGAAGGACTCTCCATCGACTTCGTTCGGTGCATACATAGACCTGAGCGATTCGGCATACACCTTCTTTAACGAGAGCCCGGAAAAGGGTTGGACTTGTCCACCTAGAATGAAAATAGGAATTACCCTCACCGACAACCTCTTGCGTTCCCGCCTTAGTCTAGAACAATTAAGGTATATTAGGCACTTTGGGGTTGTTCCAACCAGTAAGGAACCGCCCGATATCGAAGAGATCCTTAGAAGTAACAAAACTCCATAAGACAGCCTCCAGACACGGGGCCGTGTCCAGGTCAACACGCCCCCGTGCTCACCTAAAAGATTCTCTGCTGATTTTGTCAGAATACGGACAAAATGTGTCAGGATTTCCTCTGCACACGGGGCCGTGTCCAGCCAACACAGGGCCGTGTCCAGCCAACACGGGGCCGTGTCCAGTGCACTGTCGTTTTCTTTAAATGCAGCCTGATTCCTGCTCATTTTTTACCACTTCAATAGACAGAGATTCCTGGGATCTTCACTCATACCATCCTAGGTAAGTGCTAAAAGAAGGTTCCCAAGGACCATCTTGTCCCTTCCACTTTTATTCATTTCCTCTTCTTTCAAAATTTTTCAACATTTCCTCCATGGAAGCTTGGAAATCCCATGATTCCAACCCTCTATGTGAAGTTTGTAAGATTATTTGCTAAGGATTCTTGTTTAAAGTTAGTTGTATAACTTTATTTTAAATTATCTAAGCTTAAAACCCAGATAAAAATCATGAAAATAATTTAAAACTCCAAGACTCCTTAGCCTAAAATCCTGCAGACAAATGGACACGGGGCCGTGCTCAGCGAACACGGGGCCGTGTCCGAGGCACTGTTTTGTAAAAATTTAGCTTTCTTCGGTTTCTTTCACAGAAAATGGCAAGCAGAACAAGCGGATCATCTTCAAGAAGTAACCGACAAGGAAGGAGATCATCGACAGCGGAAGACTCTCTTGTAAACTATGTTTACGCCCTAAGGGAGGCTATTGACGAAATGATGGGAGTGGAGGAAGCATTGGTCGACCGTATCAACCATCTAACAGTGGGGCTGGAGGGCTGTCTCCGAGAGGTAAACCTCTTGCACCAGAGGTTAAACCTTCTCGCCTCCCGGCCTTTGGTACCTATAATAACCCAAAGGGCGTGGAACGTGGTGCCCGAAGTTGTCATTCCGGCCGAATGGTACGCCATGCACCAAGAGCCTCCGCGAAGAGTGGTGCAAGGAGTCCCGGTGAATGTTCCCCCTCAGCCACCAGTTGCTGAGGAAAATAAAGCCGCATTCTTCCTTCCTAGGGAGATCGAAGAATGGCTTTAAGCAACGTTTAGGGAAGAAACCCTTCGGCTAAAAGTCCTACTATATCGGGAAACTATTCTCGAAATTTTCTTAGAATAGTAGAACTCTTTATGATAACCTCGTGTACCTCCTGACCTATTTAGTTAAGTTTTTGTTTTATCTTAAATTAGGACTATGTAAGGTCTCTCTATGATGCAATGAAATGATGGTTTTTAAAGTTTGGATGGTTCATAATGAATAAAACACACTCATGGTGGTAAGGGATGAAAAGGGAAACGAGAAAAATGACCACATGCACATGCACAAGAACAAGGCAACCCGACAATTTTCTCCATTACCACGGGCCGTGCCCAACCAACACGGCCCCGTGCTGAACCCCCTGCAGAAAAATGCCCAGTTCAGGTAACTGGACACGGGCCGTGTTCACCAGACACGCCCCCGTGTCCAGGCTTCTGTTTCTTTTCTTTATTTTTTGTTACTGGCACCTGAACACGGGGCCGTGTCCGGTCCCCACGGGGCCGTGTCCAGACTGCCAGTAACATAAATCTTTGCTTTTAACACCATTTTACACATCTAATCAACCTAAAAATTTATTTTTGGGACACATTAAGGACAATGTGTAATTTAAGTGTGGGGGGGGGGGATGCTAAAACCTTGAAATTTTGCATGTCCTAAATACAAGCCTTACACAAAACTCTATTGGAACCGCTAATCACCCCAAATTTTTTTCAAAAATTTCAATTTTTTTACTTGTCTAGGTTTAACTCGGGAAATTCAAGTTCTCAAAAAGGTTATATTTTTACGAATTTACAACCGATAGCGTTGTGATAAAAAGAACCAACATAAGAAAATTATGAAAAGGCATAGCAAACTTAGTTAAAATTTGATTATATATACTTGATCACATAAAAACCCATTCCCACAAAAGTGAGTTTTGAGCCTTTATTGAGCATACAAATTTACATCTTTAGAATAAATGCTCATTTTTTTCGTTTCTTGTGTGAATAGCCGTTTGGTTCTTACGACTCTAGAACTTGCCATGACAATGCATTCCCGGTCCTTACCAACTTAAACCCAAGTAAGTAAATGATGGAGACATTAGGACTAACATTTTTATTTCTACACCATTTTTTTTTTTTTTACCACTTACCCAAAATCCCCCTAGTTAGCCCCTTTGAGCCTAAACCTTTTCATTTCATAACCCAAACCAAACACCCTTTTACCCACCAAAACCTTTTTCATTTTTAACCCTTTGTTTTAGTAACAAGTTCGGTTTTTTCGTATGGTCATTCAAAAAAAAAATTGTGTTGATGATGAAGTAAAAGAAAATAAACAAACAAGTTCATCAAAAATAACTTTGTTTGAAAAATAGCTTCATCAAAATAAATCAAAAAGTTACAAAAATAGAAAGTCCTACGAAAACCGACACTTGTTACGCCTTTTCACCTTTTTCTACTAACCACTAACCACTAACCACTAACCCAACCACCTACCTTTAACCCAACCCTAACCCTTCACCCACAAAGTCCTCTTGATATTTACAAAGGTATAAAAGTTAAAAAGGAGGAGGATTGATTGCTTGGCAAGCCTATGGTAGGAATAAGTTCCATGCCGCTCTCGAGTGATTCACTAAAAATACACCTTCGGCCGAGTGTGAGTGATTTCTCCCGTGAGGTATGTGAACTTGTATATAAATAGAATTTTAAAAAGGCATGTTATTCCCAAATAAATAATTTCTCTTATGAAAAGTTTTAAATAAATCATGACGAATAGGATTGTAAATAGAAAAAAATAAAACCCAAAAAGAATCTTGGAAATCCCGACACTCTACGACAAGCCCAAAACCTTCTCTTCTACCCATTCCATTTGGGAGTGTAAGCCACATATTAAAGAGTTTTGCTTGAGGACAAGCAAAAGTTCAAGTGTGGGGGTATTTGATGTGTGTAAAATGCAACATATAAATTACATCAAATGAGGCATAAAACTAACCCTTTTTAAGTACTAATGTTGGAAAAAGAGTGTTTTTGTCTTCCTTTTGTATTTTCAGGATTAAATGAGCTCAAATTCACAAAAGAAGCAAAAAGACAGCTAAATCTAACATAAATACAAGAAAAGGAACATAAGTGGATTGCCCGACCCCTCAACGGCATCTTCCCAAGCAAAATAGAGAAGACAGAAGACTGAACACGCCCCGTGCTCAGCCAGCACGGGGCCGTGCCCAAGAAGCAGCAGAAAAGACAAACCTATAGAAGCTTCTATTGCCCACCACGGGCCGTGTCCAGCGAACACGGGGGCGTGGCGAAAGTACAGCAGGCGCATTAATTGTAATTGCGAATTACAATTAATGAAGAGAGAGAGTGTCAGACAGGCACGGGGCCGTGTCCAGCGGACACGGGGCCGTGCCCAGCCTTCTGTTCAGCCTATAAATAGGAGTGCTTGGTTTCATTTCAACTCATCCCTTGGCACACCACCTCTCTCACACTTCACCCACCACCCACCACCACCATAACACCATCATCCATTGTCCATCGTAGAGTGTGTGAGTCGTCTCGGGATCCAAGATTGATCGTAAGAGTTCTTGACAATCAAGGCCATGTTTTCCTAAGTCTCTTACATCACTTGGTGAAGACAAAGTGTCTAGTATAATACTTTTTATTTCTAATCTTTTGCACTTTTTATTTGGTTTTGTATTAATGACTTTAATAACTAGTTACTTATGTTGAAGGTGATCTTTCCTTATCGTTTGTCCGTGGTGTCTTGGCATTATTTTACTGTCTATATAAAATAAAAGATTTTCACCATTCATATCTCCACGGTCTATATGGAGGTATGTTGGCTACCTGGTCGGGGGTTAAGGGAACGGTTTGGTAAAGGTCTTGCCATTGTTCAGCGTTTAGAGGTCCTGCAATGGACCTGTGTCAAATTTAGTAGGACCTCCTTCAATGCTTCACGGTATTGGATGGCGGGGGTCCAAACTCTTTGATCCCCTCATAAGTTAACTACTATTAATACTATAACCCGGCTATTTAGGACTGTATCCCTGCTGACTCAGACTACTTAGCCGAGGGTAACGTCACCGCCAAAAGCCGGGCCTACCATAATATTGCATTAATAACTTAATTAATTATCTTCCAATAATCCACCCTTTTTGGATTGTATCCTTGCTGACTCAAACTACTGGGGTGAGGGTAACGTCACCTTCAAAAGAGGGGCCTACTACAATAACTAAGATAATCTCTTAATTATGTGCAAAAGTGCGGGAATAATCAAAGGTTATACTAGATACGAGTCGGAACCAAGTGATTCATCTTGTCTATCTGTTTTTCTTTTTATTTTTATTTTCAGCATTTTAGTTAGTTTTTATTTTTCTTAGTTTAAAAAACATTTTTCTAAACTTTTTATTTTGATTAGACGTTGAGGATCACCCGGTACTAAAAGCTCTTGTGTACTTGGACGACCTCGGTATCTTGCCAACACTATACTACGCTCACGATGGGTGCACTTGCCCATATGTGTGTTTAGTGTTAGCGAAATATCGTGTTTTATAAATTTAAAACTTGGCTAAAATAAGTGTTAAAGGGGCTTAAAATATACACCTAATATATATAACACTTCACACGCATCACTTCCGATTTGGAGAGATCTCTATTTTCACATATAGCATTCAGGCTCTTTATAGCTTCCAACAAAGCATTTAGAACCTCATCTTCATCTTTCTTAACGTTTTTGATCCAATCTTTAATTGCATATTTGATCCTCTTTAACTTCCCATCCAAGATGACATCTGTAGGCCCAGCAGGGGTGAAGGTATTAATAGCGGAACAGACCACATTATCAAAACCGGGCTTTGAAAGCCAGGCATTAATGAACTTGAAAGAGATGTGCCCGTAATCGAAAGGTGTGGTATTCAAAACAAGCGGACAGTGGTCCGATAGGTTTCTCGGTAAAGGCCGTAGTGTAGCAGATGGCCAAAGAGTCAAAAATTTATTACAAATCAACATACGATCCAATTTGCTAAGTTTATTACCCCTGTTCAGCCACCTGGTAAACTTAGCCCCATTCATACTATATTCGGAGAGGTCAGCTTCATAGATAAAGGAGTTGAAATCCGAAGCCGAAGCCGGATCAAAATTGCAATTCCTTTTTTCATCAGCAGTTCTTACCTGGTTGAAGTCACCGAGTATGATCCACATGCCTTCTTTACTCGCCTTTAGACTTTTGATTTCGTCCCACAGTGCTCTCTTCGCTTGACTAGATTGTGGGACATAGACGTTGAGAATATTCATCCTATCTTCAAAGCCGCTAATCGTTCCACAGAGTAGGAGAAAGTGCCTCTTTTTTATGGTTTTCGTCCTTGTAAAGATCGTCGGATCCCATATACTTGTAATTCCCCCCGATCTTCCTTCCGAATTAACCCAGTCTGCTTCTAGATTTGAGTTTCCCCAGAAACTTGTGAAGTTGATTCTTAAACCGTCTGCATACATGGTCTCTTGGATTGCAATGAAATTTATCCCATGATCTTTTTTAATTCGTTTGACCCAGGATGCATTGTCAGCATTGCCAACACCCCTGATATTGATTGTTAAGTAATTCATTGAGATACTCTGTTTTCTCCATCACCCCTGACCAAATGTTCGATGTGGGCAGAGAAGTTTCTTACATCCATTCCTGCCACGCATCCTACCTTAATTGTTTCATTTACTTCACCATTGATGTCTTTACCCGGATCTTTAGTACTTTGTTCACCCAGATCTTGAGCCCCATTGGGAGTTCCCATACTTTCTGCTATTTCTGCGTTCGTTGTGTGTTCTAATCTGCACGATTGTGGGATAGACTCTTGAAAGTCCGATGAAGGGGGATGTGTGGTTGGGGGGCGGAGGTTTACAGGATAAGGTGGGAGAGGAAAGAAGAAGGGGGTTGGGGTGGGTATAGAGTCTTCGCATCTGGGTCGTTTGCTAGCTGGTTGTCTTGGGCTTAATGAGGGCTCAGGAGGTATGTGGTTGGGCCTGGAAGAACGAGGCCCAGAGCCCAGTTTTTGATTTTTGTTATTGGGTGGTTTAATAACTTGGGCCCCACCTGCATTAAAAACATTTTTACCATTATTGATCTGTTTAGCCGCAATGTTGGCGGGAGTATTCTGGGAAAACGTGTTGGGATGTGGCGCCGAATTAATTTTCCTGTTACACGTGCCTATGCCTTCCCTCATGCATGATTGTTCCGATTCCCGAACAGCCTCTCCATCTTCCATCTCTTCGTTTGCCCCCGTGTTTCTCGTGTCATCTGCCGGAGCTGATTCCGTTGTCGGTTCCGGCATGTCACCGGCATTATTTTTGTGGTAACGTTTCAGTGAACCGGCACCCCCAACAAGAAAGTCAGGAACCCATTCACGCATAACCTCAGAGATCCATACTTTGTATTCCACTTCATTCCATTTGATGACCATTTCTTCTTTCACCTCTCTACCTGAATTAACAAGGATGCCCACTATTTTGAAAGAGAGATTGCAGTCCTTCGTTGTTGCTTCGGAGGGGGGGGGGATTACAACCCCATAGGTTCTGGCAATCATATCAAAAGTATCTTTATCCCAAGCATGGATTGGGACTCCCTCAATACGTAGCCATGTTATACGATCTGTAAAACCTTCAGTGCCCATCCATGGTTTGATAGTGGAGAACCATTTGGACGGACGTTGCTGATAGTGATTCATGAATGCTTCACAGTGGCTCTTTAGAGTGAAGTTCAATAGAATCCTCAGACCACCCAAGTATCGGATTCCAGTCAGGAATTGATGCATGTTTCCAATGATATCAATCAAGTTACATAAGATATGAAAGCTCCTGACCTCAACCATCAGTGATGTTCCACCCCATGCACGCCACGTCTTAGGGTTATGTTCCTAAATTTCGATTAGTTTCTGTTTGTTTGCCCCACCACTAGATAGTACATCAGAGTAGGATCTGCTACCGTCGTATTTTGGAAAGTTTTGTCTGGTATCGGTAAAGGACTTCTGCTGGAATGGAGCATAGGTTGGCAGTGGGTTGTTTCCATTTTGTTTCACATTGGAGAAAGGTAGACCGTCCCTCCTGAATCTAGCCATATCCACAAGCAGTTTTGTTCCTTTTAGCTTGATCTTGTTCAGCACTTCAAGCATTTTGCCCGTATCTTTTACGTCTTCAAATCTTACAAAAGCAAACCGACTTCCCCTTTATCAAACTTCTTTGGGATAAACACGTCTTTAAGATTGCCAAAGGCTTTAAACTCGTTCCAAAGATCCCCCCCCCCCCTCGAGCAATACCCTGGGAGATTTGACACGAAGAAAGTTGTTGCATTTTCGAATTCAAAGTGCAGATTTTTACCATAGTTTTGTTTCTTTCTCTGCTTCTTTTTCCCGACTGCTTGGTTCGAGGGTCCATTATCTTCCATGTTGCCATTCTTCACAATTTTACAGGAGAGACTTCAGGGGGAAACGCAATCCCAGTAAGCGAATGGAATCAACAGAAGGTCAAAATAGTATGAGAGGTAAAGTCAGGGTCGTAAGCAATATGTGACACTCGTCAAACCTATCACACTATGCCGATATCTATCTCTTCGTCGAGCCAACCGGCGATTTGTTTCCCAAGACACACAGTTTTAGCACGAGACTAGTCCCGGACAGCGAATGGGGGATTCGAAAGATCAGGTTAGGACTAAAGGTCAAGCCAGGAATAGGGCGACCTCGAGTGCTAACGCGAAGTTTCTCCTCACCGTCGAGCCACCGGCGACGGTCGGTTTTCCAAGGTTCCGGTGATTAGGGTTGAGAGAGAGGATCGTCAGGATTTCGTTAATTATTTAATGATCACACAATGATAGTTTATTTGTTTATCAATAAAATATAATAATTCAAAAATACGTTTGAACATAATAATATTACTGTTATTAGATATGATATTGAATGAAGAGTGAGAAAACCCAAGTGATCTATGAGGTTAAGTCAAACTCTTGTCTTCCCATCCCTCACTATAAAAGCATAAGGAACTCATGCTTTTAACACATTTCTCCTCCTTCTCCTTCTAATCCTCACCACAATTCAGATCGGACCACCGGTAGAGTTCCTGTCAATCACTGTTTCAGATTAATGGCTAGTTCTACAAATGATGAAATCGAAGCTAGTCCCATGCAGAAAAAGGACTGCTTCTTTTTTGTTGAATATGGATCATGTAGTTTTGGCAAGAATTGCAACTACAATCACCCCTCTCGGGAAGATTCTCAGGTAAACCTCTTATCTCTTCATCATCCTTCATTTCTTGATAGATTTCTAAAACAAAAGGCAATTTATAGATTTCAACCCTAACAAACACTATAAATTGTATGTGTAAATAGCCTAAATTTACCTTTATAACAAATACTAAAAAAACTAAATTTACCTTTCATGTAAAGGGATATGACATATACTAAAAAAACAAAATATTTTCTGTTTTTCTCTTAAAAGTCCCTTTTAACATTTTTCTGCACATAAAAGTCAGCATACTTACTTTTTTTCTAATAAAAGTCTTTTTAACAATTTTGTACACACATAAAACCAACATACTTTCTATTTCTTTTTAATTATAAAAGTCCTTTAATATGTTAAATCTGAAAACAAAAATATATCTTAAGTATGATCTGATGAATAATGAAAATATTATATGACATATTACATTATAATAGTGATAAAATAACTGTGTGTAACTCTTTAATGATTTTCAAATTCACACACCATTTAGTATATTTTTATTTTTATTTTCTATTTTAAGTTACGTTTTCATCCATGCTCATGATGCATATGTATTTATTGTTTTTGAAAGATGATTTATTATTATAAACTAATTTTAGGCGTCTCTTCTTTTATTTTTACTTTGTGTACTGATGTATACCTTTGTTCTTTTTTTAGGTTCGGCAGGAAGGAAGTGCTGAAATCGTGTATCCAAATTACACTCGTAGAATCCCATGCAAGGTATACCTGCTCAATTAGATATCTACTATATATTATATATTCATGGGCAGGGGGGACCTACCTTAGGGGAAGGGGTAGCCTCTGCTACCGTTTGGCGCTCCGACGGTAGTGTAAATTTTGAAAAAATTTGACGTTTTTTCGATTTCGTTACCGTTTTTTTTATAAAACGTTACCGCTACGAAGATTTTCTAGATCGTGGGTATGTATTTGGTTTTTAGATTTTTTTGATTTTAATGATTTGTGACTTTGTTGGAATCAATATCAAAGTTATTAATCTTCTTCGTATTTATTTATTTCTATTAATATCCAAGTTTATACGTATAGTTGGTTGTTGTTTGAAACATTCAATTCAAATTGTTACGGATGATATCTTTCAATCTGATTACAGTAACATTTTCTAATTCTTTTGCTATAAAACAAAAATAAATGGTTATTTTTCTTAAGGTGTATTTGTGGATTTCCATGTAGATTTGCCTGGTAACTCCCAAACATAGTTTGTGTTTTGTGATTATCATGAATCTTGTAATTAAGTTTTGGGTTTGTGTTTTTTGGTTAGTTCAATAAAAGGTATTATATGGGTTGGTTTATTTATAAACACTAAGATTATTAATTAATCATTCTATTCATGGTATGTACAAAGTGCAAACCTTCAAGTTTTTTCTTAAAATAGTGTTGGTGGAAAAGTATTTACTATTTTAGTGTTCTTTGAAAACTATTTATTAAAATAGTGTTTTCCATATAATTTGTGTTTACTTTTTATTTTGAGTAAACTGCCATTTTGGTCTTTGAGGTTTGGTCACTTTTGTCACTTTTTTTCCAAAACTCAAAACTTTTGAATCTGCGTCATTGTGGTTTCAGTTTTGTTACCATTTTGGTCCAAAAATAAAGTGAGCTGAGATTTCTCAAATAAAATCATGGTTTTTTTGTCATTTTCTTCAGATTAATGAAGGGAAACATGGTCATTATAAGTTTTATTATAACAAATTATTAATTAAAATAATAGGGTGGGGTTCGGCTACAAAGTCCATTTTTCCTACAAAGTGTACAAAGTCATAAAACACCACAATTTCAGCCATAAAACACACTCAAAACCCACAAATAACAGAGTGAAAATCACTAAAACACAATATCCAAACCCTAACAATCCATAAAAACTTGAAATACACAATCCTAGAACTATGAATATAAAACACAACAAGATAATCAACATAAAACACACTAATGTTAGTCATTCGATAATCAAAGCCTTATCATCCAAAACACAACACAAAACCCACAAATATGGCGTTTAGTAATATTCACTTTATTATTTGGGGGGTTTTGAGTATGTTTTATTGTTGACATTATGGTGTTGTATGACTTTTTACACTTTGTAGGAAAAATGGACTTTGTAGCCAACTCCCTAAATGCAATCCGTAATATCCTAAGCCACACTGCTGCCATCGCTAACACCTACCCCACTCCACTGACCACCATCTTCGTAACACACCAACCACCACATACTCCCATCACCACCACCCACATCAACACTGTCGCTAAAACTCATCAACACCCAAACCCCTGAATCTGAAACCCACAACGAGTTTGAACAAAACCAGCCACCGCCACCAACACCGACCAGAAATCGAATTATTAGGTTGTCGATATTTAACTCAGTAGTCGGCAATCTTCTATGGCATCAAATCTGTGGCGATGTCTTTGCTCCTCAACACCGTCATCGTTTATTTTGACCATTGGAATCGTCGTGGGTCTCATTTGATGTCGGCGTTACTGTTACTTTCCATATCTCCTAGCCGCCACTGACACCCCCTTCGAAACCCATTTGATTTATTAGGAAAAAGTTCATATTTTGATTTTAATTTTTGAAAAATCAATTATGGTTAGAAGTTTTCTCTGTTCTTGATGGTTAGGATTTTGTTGCTAGGGGTAGTCTGTACACCTTCTGCTTTTTGAAAAATCGCAACAAAATTCCTCGTAATTGTCCATTGATCGTTGGAGAAGAAGATGTTCGTAAGAGTGGATTACGATATTAGGGATTGCATTTTGGGAAGATGATAATACTTGCCTAAGGTCATTTAGTTTAATTATTTTAATCAATAATTTATTATAATAAAACTTATAATGACCATTTTGCCCTTCATTATTAATCTGAGGAAAAGGACAAAAAAAAAACAAGATTTTATTTGAAAAATCTGAGCTGACTTTATTTTTGGACCAAAATGGCAACAAAATTGAAACCAAAAGACTCAGATTCAAAAGGTTTGAATTTTGAACTAAAGTGACAAAAGTGACCAAAACTCATGGACCAAAATGGCAGTTTACTCTTTTATTTTCTAAACAAGATATGATATTTTTTATTGTTTTTTTTCTTTCAACGCTTCGTTAACCTTTTTAATTTTTTTATAATACACTTTTTTTTAACCAGTTTAATAATATTTAGCAATCAACTCCTTATACGTACAGGCTTTCTAATGGTTTTTTTTTTCAGATACAACTATAAGAATCATGTTATATAAATTTATACAATCAAATTAGAAGCATAATTTTTTTTATTAAAATAGTGTTTTCCTTATAATTTGTGTTTACTTTTTATTTTCTAACCTTTTTATTGTATTTTTCTTTCAACGTTTCGTTATCCTTTTTAAATTTTTTATAATACTCTTTTTTATTTAACCTGTTTAATAATATTTAGCAATCAACCCTTTATACGTACAGGCTTTCAAATGGTTCTTTTTTTCAAATACAACTATAAGAATCATGTTATATAAATTTGTACAATCAAATTATAAGCATAAATTTTTTTAATCAAACATTAAAATTGACCATCTAGTGGTCTTAATATCAAATACAAATGAAAATCATATTCATTCCATTTCGTAGTTTTATTGAGCAAACACGATCATTTTTTTTTTTGTCGTTTTGAATTATATGTTATATCGCGTTAACTTGTATTCTTTCTATTATGAAATATATGAAATCAAAATCCATATATAACTATAAAACTTTGATGTTCAAAATCTTTAACATACTTTATAAAAACAAATTTCAATTCCATATAAAACGTGATTCGATAATGACTCAAAGTTCTCATTTTGAAATCGTGAAATCCTCAAAATTATTAATGAAAAAAAGAGGAAGGCAGGTTTTGAAATGGCAGGGGAGATGGTTTACCAAATCTTTTTTAACTTTTTTAAATTAAAAAAGACAAAATAAAAATAAACAAACCTTATTTGAAAAAGAAAACCACTAGAGAGCCTATAAAGAGTTGGATTGAAAAAAAGTATTTGGTTAAAAAAAAGAGTATTATAAAAATGTAAAAAAAAAATAAAAAACAATAACGGATTGTTTGAACAAGAAAAAAAAAACAATAAAAAGGTATAATATCTTGGTTAGAAAATAAAAAAGTAAATACAAAATACAAGGAAAACACCATTTTAGTAAATAGTTTTCTAAAAATACCAAAATGGTAAATACTTTTTCCACCAATACTAGTTTAGGAAAAAACTTGTAAACCTTGATTTTCTTTAGATTAAGATATTAACAAACTATATTACTAATGAGATTCAAGCACTTGAATAGATTAGTTATGGTTATCAGCTTGGCAAATGTTCTTATATTGAATAAATATGCGACCTTGTATTTTTCCCAGGATTCCATACATGATACATGAGTATATGTACAAGTTCGAATTTAGGTTCATGTCTGTAGAACATATATTCACTATCCATATAAAAACTAAGGAAATAATTGAAATATTTATCCCTTGATGTAATCTAATCTGGATAAGTCTGGTATCTGAATTCTTGCAATGTATAAAAATGTATAAGCTAGCATGTTCAGTTTTCATACTCGTATGGATTTTTATTCTTACTGGATAAGCCTGGTATGTGAATTCTTGCAATGTATAAGCTAGCTTGTTCAGTTTTTATACTCGTATGGATTTTTGTTCTTATTGTGTAGTTGTGTGTCTTTGGAATGGAAGATGAACACATGTCATAAGCTTAAATGATATGATAATTATGAAGCATACTAAAACAAAGGAGTCTTAGCTTCAATAAACAATATCGTTGATGTTGATGCTGAGAAATCTCTATCACATTGTAATTGATAACTCACTCATAGAAATTATATTATAGACAATGATGTGAACGTTATTTTAACAACCCATATATACATAATTTATTTTGATAGAATTTGTTTTAGAATAATATATATGTAAGATTTTGATAAAGGAGACATGGGAATGTTTCAAATGATTCTGGCTACAGTTTTTTCGTGCTGGATATTGCAAGTATGGAATCTATTGTGGATTTAATCACTCAATGCCTCCTCCCCCAATGCAGTACAACTCTGATGGACTTCCGATGCGATTGGTAATATATATTTCGTATTTTTTTCTCGATCTGTCTCTAGGCATATAAATTATTTAAAGAAGCCATTGAGCACACCCTCTTAGTATTAGATCTTAAAAATTCACTATTAGATTAATTAAGATAACATAGATACACCTGGTGCAAAGACCAAGGTTTTTTCGACATTAAGGCAATACGATTTCTTATTTGATCTTGTTAATTATGCAGGGTGAGCATGTATGTGCCCACTATGTGTCTTATCGTTCATGTGGTTATGGAGCAGGCTGCAAGTTCCACCACCCAGAGCTAAACTACTTCGTCCCTCAAGAGTATGGTCCTCAAGCTTTTGGTCAAGCTCAGGCATATCATGATGGAACTTTTGAATCCAATGATATACTGTTAGGATCCACTGATGAAGAATTTCTACCAATTAACGAGTAATATATATGCTTGATATGAAAGCTTGTTGAGTTTTTGTTTGGAGTTTGGATATGTTGACGTTTAAACGACAGGATGTTTGTTTATGTAGATGTTTCTTTGTTTATATTATCCTTTTCGTGCCGCACTTTCAAATTTTATCTTAGCAATGTGGGTTTTTTTGTCCAAAGCAAAACGCTTGTAAATTACATTAGCAAACCAGCTTTATGTTTTAACCAAAACGCCATAAGCTATGCTTTTACAACAATCTTTTCGATAACTTTCGCCGTCTCTTTTTCCTTTTTAGTATTGCTTGGGATCCTTACAAAAATCTATACAAGATTCTTGCACCTAAGCTATGGCATAATGTAACAT
Organism: Helianthus tuberosus; assembly: GCA_030545235.1. Taxonomy (NCBI): domain Eukaryota; kingdom Viridiplantae; phylum Streptophyta; class Magnoliopsida; order Asterales; family Asteraceae; genus Helianthus; species Helianthus tuberosus. The sequence goes on from CM060436.1 coordinate 39,154,453, forward strand.
TCAAAGACTACAAATGATGTTAGACCAAAGACTACAAGTTTTTTAGATGTAATGCAATACAATTTATTTTTTTCTTATCTTTTTTAAGCTTGGTGAGCGAGTATGTTCTTTATGTTGATTATATCTTTAAACCTGGGTTAAAATCATAGAACCCTAATCATGTTTATTCAAGCAATAACATAAAGCGTGAATGTAAAATTAGAGATACTTACTTGCTAGAATTATAATCTTATATGATGATGATAAAGCCATAGTGATTCCCGTTATGATGTCTTAATCTTGATGGGATGATCAGAGAAAGTGTATATCTGGTGTTCTTTAAAAGAGTTCTTTATATAACTATTTATAAACCATTACTGTCACTAATGATCCTTAATTATGATCATAAATCATGGTTGGTTAATAACTCTTGGAATTCTCTCTATTAAAGGCATCTAAAGGTAAATTGTAAAGTCCCTTTAACTTATAACAGTTACTTCCATCAAGTAAATGTTAGGAACTTGTAGTTGTGTCATATTGGCAACGTTACTCAAATGATCCGTTAGGCCACATGAACCGGTTAATTCTAACATTCTCCCACTTGCTCGAGTGATCATTTGTGATAAGCATATGTAAGTTTGGCTAAGTTATAGCATTAATTAATGGTTCAAATTGAAACTGCAACAGAAAAATACAGTCATTGAGTTATTGTCAACTCAAGACCCCCATTAATCATGTTACAACCCCAAATCAAAACATACGTAAATTTAAGACCAAAATGACATAGATAAACCCTTTGAAATTAATGTAGGAATCTATTAGAAGCATAAGTTGTCCGTTGTTCAATCTAAAATAGTTAAATAATAAGAATAAATAGGTTATAATTCTTGTCTATACGTCATCAGGTGCACATACGTATTTATAGACAAGCAAATTGTATAATTGAGGAAAAAATAATAACTAATCATTCATATGTACGATATGCTATTATGTAAGGCCTTTAGTAAAACCCATCTTTATTATGAGCACTTAAAAAGACTTTGGGTGTAGACCTTAGTTATCGGATCCGCAAGCATATCATGAATGTAAATGTATTCGATACAAATATTTAGTTTCCTCTTCTTGTTCATAAACGAACAATAATTTTGTATCGAAGTTTAATGCAGCACATCTCGAACTGTTACTGTTCGAGGAAATAAGGTAGCTGACTTTTCACAATAAGTCTTCAGTGTAGTATTTATATGGAGTTAATAAGTTTATGAGTCTACTGATAAAATTTCAACAACATTTAGTGACAATTGCGTTGTTAATTAACAACATATTATGTCATTATAATTTAGGTTGTTGTTAACAGTTTCTAATGACTCCTTCATGAGATAGATTTGTCTGCAGATATAAGGATTACCCCAAATTGACTTTTAGTTTCTTTTGAATATTACAAAATCAAGGTAATAATCAACCTCTTCTTATAGTCTTTCTCGTTTCTTAAAGATAACGTAAGATGCTTCACAATAATCTAGAGTGGTCCTAATATTCATCAATGTTAGCAATATCTAAACGAGTATAGGCTTGAACCTTCGTAAGGCTTCTAATTAACGAAGCATAAGGAAGTAATCTCATTTATCATTTTATCCTCTAAAGGAGAGCAATATTGTTTGTTACACATGTAAGAGCCCGCTTTAGAGTAAAGCTTATGGGACGAAACTAATGTCTCGTTGGATCTATCTCGGTATATTTTGATATCTCTCACGTAAGTGGTATCTTCGAGATTCATTATATCAAAATATTTGTGAGAAATTATTTGACTTGTGTAACATATACTTATCCAAAGAGTGCCATCTATATAAGGACAAGTTTACATTAGTTGCTCCCACTCATCTTGAGGTAGGTACACAGATACACTTAACTCTTGATGAAAAGAATTGCATTAATATTTCATCATATTTTGATGCTTGCTTCAACCCATACATGGAAATTATTGACATACAAAGTAAGTGTTCTTGACCCAGTTTAGAACTTTCAGGTTGTTTTATGAACATGTAAACTTTTAAGGAAAGTTGTTTTAATGTTCATATAATGTAGCTCTAAATGATTATGAGCCACTAGAACAACAATGATCCTCAAAGAAACATCTTGTAAGAAAGATAAGATGATTCTTTGATAAATAATTCTCTTCTAAGCATAACCTTTAACAGTCAATCATACTTTTAGCGTCTTAACGTTTGCATTCAGATTTTTTTTAGTGATGAATACCCTTAGGTAATTCAAATTGGAAAATTGATTGATGCTAACAAATAAAATCAAATTTGCTAATAACAATTTTTATTCCATTTGGAAAATTGATTGATGTTAATGGCTTAATTAGAGAAGGTAGGACCAGTAAACTTTCCAATATCCATTTCAACTTCAGTCAAGGAGGATACATAATCATCAAAGTTAAACCTAGATGACTTCCGTAGTTGATTATTGGGTTATATTATGAGTTCCAGTTTTATGGATTAACTCTTGATTAAGTTGCTATCACTTTCAAGATTCTAAGTGTGTAAGAGTTGGTGGAGTATGGTGTACAAGAGGTGTAATCGGAGTAAAATTTAATAAGTCTCTCCCCCCGCCTCTTGTACTTCTTGTAAGTCATGATAAGGACTTTTACTACTCCCACTAATTTTAGAAATCATTAGAAATTTAGCATGCTTATGGTCAACATTAGAAGGCCAATAGATTCTAATAGAGAAACAAGTTAATGATGTAACTCATTGTAGTTTCTCTATTTGAGGATTATAATTTTGGTAAGAAATCTGAGTGTGCCTACGTTTAAGCAACAATGAAACTTTTGTTAGAGTAGCAGTAAATACTTAAAGAGAAAATTTGTGAAGGAGCAATGTCTTGTACAAGAGGTACAAATTGAGGTAACAACAAGTTTTCACTCCCCTGCCTCTTGCAACTCTCGCAAGTTAAGATTAAGACACTTAATGCTCCCACTAACCTTTTAGATCTCTAGGAATGCTACAAGATAAGTTTCAATGATGTACGTGGTTGGGGATCCGGACGAGAGGTTAACACAAAAACTAAAGAAGATTAGGGAGTTTTTAAGAAAATGGAAAAAGAGGTCTTAGCAAAAGAATGGGAGATGGAGTTGAATCTTAAAGAAGAGCTAGAGTGCCTTGAAGAGGTGTCGGAAAACAAAGAGTTAACGGAAGAGGAGGAGTGGACCAGACTGGAATGCCTTAAAGATCTAAAGGAACTCGAAGGCTACAAATTGAAAGATATTAAACAAAGAGCTAGAGCTAGATGGGACTTGGAAGGAGACGAGAATTCTAAGTTCTTTCATGGATACATCAAAAGTAGAAGGGCCTTCAATAATATACCAGGCCTTATGATTGATGATGTTTGGACCACTAAGCCATCTTTGATAAAAAAAGAGATCATGGGCTTCTTCAAAAGGGCTTTCGAGGAAAAAAGTTAGAGATAGACCCAAACTAATATGCCAGAAAGTTAGGCGTCTCTCGGATGTGGATGCGGCATCTTTGACGGTTCCCTTTAACAAAGTGGAGATTAAACGTGCAGTGTTTGAGTGTAGTTCGGACAAAGCGCCGGGGCCGGACGGTTTCAACTTCAAATTCATCAAAAGGTACTGGAATGTTTTTGAAAACGATTTTTATAACTTGTTAGTTTCTTTTTATAGCAAAGGTACTATAGCAGCGGGATGCAGTTCTTCCTTCATAACTCTCATTGCAAAAAACAAAGACCCGGTGGGGCTAAGAGAATATAGACCAATTAATCTGATTGGGGTGATAAGCAAAACCATTTCTAAGATTTTGGCTAATTGTCTTTTGATGGTTATTAGTTCTATCATTTCGGAGAATCAAACGGCTTTCCTAAGGGGGAGGTACATTCTTGACAGTCCATTAATGTTAAATGAACTCATGGCTTGGATTAAAAAATACAATAAAAAGGATTTTCTGTTAAAAATTGATTTTGAAAAAGCTTACGATAACGTTTGTTGGAGCTTTCTTTTGGACATCATGAGACAAATGGGATTTCCAGATTTATGGTGTAAATGGATTAAAGGGATCCTAGCTTCGGCTAGATCCTCGGTTCTTGTAAATGGGTCCCCTACTTTTGAATTTAACTGCTCCAAAGGGGTCAGACAGGGCGACCCCCTTTCCCGTTTCTGTTCCTTCTGGTTATGGAAGCACTGTCTAGCATTTTGTGCAAAGCTAGGATGGAAGGTTTATTCAAAGGTATTCAAACTCCCAATAATGGTCTGGTAATTTCTCACCTTTTTTATGCTGATGATGCTCTTATGGTGGGGGAGTGAGACAAGGAAAATTTAAAGAATGTGGCAAGATGCTTGAGAATTTTTTACTTATGTTCAGGCTTAAAAATTAATCTTCAAAAATCAAATATATACGGGTTGGGGGTTGACAGTGGGGCTGTGTCAGAGATGGCTAATGTGATTGGGTGTAAATCGGACTCGATCCCGCTGACATACTTGGGGATTCCGGTGGGATCGAATATGAATAGAATCAACAACTGGACTCCAATTATGGAGATTTTTGATAAAAGATTGTCGGGGTGGAAAGCTAAAACTCTATCGATAGGGGGGAGGCTTACTTTGATCAATTCAGTTCTGGAAAGCCTGCCTATTTATTATTTCTCTTTATATAAGGCTCCGGCTGGGGTCGTCAAGACCCTGGAAGCCAAAATGAGAAAATTCCTTTGGGCTGGCTCTGGTAACAATCCTAAAATGAACTGGGTGGCTTGGGATTGGGTTACTTGGCCCAAGACTAAAGGTGGGTTGGGTATTAGCAGGCTTAAAGAGGTCAATGAAGCCCTTATTGTTAAATGGGGGTGGTGATTCAGGGTGGATAATCATAATCTTTGGTGTAAGGTGGTGGAAGCGTGCCATAGTAAGTGTTAGGGGAGGATTTTCCAATTCTAAGGATCACGGATCCTCAAGTGCTGCCAGGATCATGGATCCTCAATTCTGTTTGAATTAAGGATCCTTAGGAGGTGTTGCAGGATCATGATTCAGGATCCTTATTGTTATCCTTATACTAACAATTGTCTACTGTTTTGGTCAAAAATCAAGCAAAGATAATGCAACCAAACTTTCTGTTGTGAGGTGTGATGCTTGAATCAATGAACAATATTAAGGATCACTCAGAAATGTGATGAACAAGTGACACAATGATTTATACGAGGAAAAAGCCCTTGATCAAGAGTTGATCTCTGGCATAAAAAACCTCGGGTGATGGAAACTACCGATCACCAACTCAGATTAAACAGAAAATGTATTACAACTTTGGATGATAGCGAGCTAGTTACAAGGATCACTGGAGTGTAATGTGCAAAAAAGTGTGTAGTCGCCAAACAAACTGTCGAGAGCTGATGAGAGCAGTTACGAGTGTGTGTGTTTAGCCAAAAATAGTCAAGTGTTCTAATTTAGCTCGCTATCCCCTTATAAATTTGGAAAATATCTAAGCTAACTAACTATCCGCATTTCATGCAAGTCTTCCACGACCTCCATAACGTTCATAATAGTCAAGCACGTGCGGAATAAAAAGAGAATATGCTCCAGGAATATCGCCAAGACCAAGTCCAAGCTCGTACTCCTGCAAAATAACATCATATTCAAAGCAGACAATTGTTAGTGTAAGGATCACTACGATGATCCTGGATCCTGATCCTACAATACTCTCTAAGGATCACTAATTCAAACAGAATCAAGGATCCCTAAGCCCAACAGTAATTGAGGATCACTGATCTTTGGAAAATCCTCCCCTAACAATTGCCCCCAAAATATAAGGAGTAATGTGTAAATAAACGAGTTATATTTTCTCGTTCTTATCCGTAACAAACCAACGGATATATAGCCGTTACTTTCTGACTAGCCGTTGCCAACGTGACGTCATTGAAGTGACTATCCTGCAAAATCATGATTATAAATTGAAGTTAGAGATAAGGGTTAGGAGGCATTTAAATTCGTGTATTTCATCCTTTAAATCCTCATTCGAAGATCTACTTAGGTACTTCTCTTTCCTTTCTCTCTTCATATTCTCATTCTGTTTCTTCTTCTTCACCATCATCATGACCAAGATGATGCTGAGATCTTCACCGGCTAAAGATCACAAAAAGGACAGTCCCTTGAAGAGCCAAGGGATCATCGAAGGCTCCGCTAAAGAAAGATGCTGCTTTACTGATCCACAGATAGACAGGATCCGCCATTGTTTCCCGGCGAACACCGTTTTTAAAGCTTTTGACCCCACCGTCCTAAGCGACTTTGTTTTTGAAACCTGGGTAGCTTTTCCGGTCACCCCATTTACGATAGGATACTCGTATCCTTTTCCTGATTTCACCCAATCTTTCTTCTCTCTCACCGGCATCTCCTACATCCAAGCAATGCCAATGATATGGAGGGTCTTGTATACCCTTGAAAGAATCATTGTGCATGAAGGTATTGATCTGGGAATGTCGGAGTTAGCAGAAATGTACGACCTTGTGAGCCATGGATCTCATCGATATCTATTCAAACATAAACCTGGTGAAGAACACCCCATCTTCAAAGCCACTAAGAATGACACCAACTGGAAACAGCGATTCTTCTTTGTCAGAAGGGATTCTATCCCTGATGGAAAGGATCTGCCTAGAAAATGGACCACTCATGGTAGGATAGAGGATCCTGAGAAGGATCACAGGATAACCTTGTTTCTGCTGAGGATCACTAACATCCTTTTGTTTCTATTTTGCAGCTATTACTGTTTCACACCTTATTACAACACCTGCAATGAAGGAAAGGCTTGCTGCTTTCCGGAGGCTTGATCCTGCAATAAGATCATTTCAAGCAAATACCCAGGATTCTCAAGAAGTATCCTCAGGTTCTGTTACGATGTCAAGTAAGTATCCCATTTTGTGCATAACTAAATGTTTAAATTAAAATGAAATAAGGATACTTATCTGTTTTGGATGTGTAGGTGCTGGAAAATCATCGAAGTCTGCTGCCCGTTTCAGTGTCACTGACCTTGACGCTGTCCGATCCTCAAAGAAGAAGCCTGCTGCTAGTCCATCCGTCACAATCCCCAAGGCAACCACTTCTAAGGGAAGGGGCGGAAAGAAAAGGAAGATTGCTGATACCCTAGAAGGTCTGCCTCTGATCCAGCACCAGTTCGAGGAATACGTTGCTGAGGTAAGAATAACTGATCCTTAAATGTGATTCTTGTACATGATCCTTCCATACTGAGGGTAAGGGATCCTGAATTGTATCCTTTCTTTTACAGAAATTTGCTGAAATCCAAGATTACGTAGGGAGTATTGAAGAGGTTGAGCAAAAGTGTGTGGACCTCCAAAAGATCATGCTGGCCAAGGATAAGAAGATCGCCTCCCTTGAAAACGATGTTAATCTGGTGAAGAGGGAACTTGTCCTGGCTCATATCATTGCTGATCAGGAGAAGGCTGAAATCACAAATGATGCTAAAGTCTCCGCTGCCATTTCTATGTACAAAACCAAGTTGCAGATGGCCCAAGAAGCTCAGGATCCTAACTTTGACAAGAGAAACTGGGACATAGAGGGCTGGACGGCTAGGTTAGCTGAGCTGGATGACGAAGAAGAGGCTGGTGAAGTCCTAGCAATCGAGGCTGGCAGCAGTGGGGTTAAGGATCATGTGGGTGATGCCAGAGCTGGAGGAGCTGGTGAAGGTGATGGTGATGCAGCAAAGGTGTAGGCTGCTGAAATGGGCGATGATGGATATTTCTAGACGTGGCTGGAGCCCATTTTTTATAGTTTGGTAATGGTTTTATTTTGGTTATGGTGTTTTGAAACAATGCTGGTCTGTAATAACTTAGACAATAGTTTCTAGGGTGGAGGTTCATGGATCCTTGGACAATAGGTAGGATAATGGGTGGTGGATGGATCCTCTGTTTGGGGGATGAAGCCACTCGTTATCCTTCCGTCTTTATTTCCTTAGTAGAAGGTAAGGATCAAGGATCCTTGGTCATTTAACTTCAAAAACCTGAAATAGGATACAACTTGGGACTAAGCCAATATAAGATAAAAGTTAGTAACTGGGGACAAGCTCAACAATTATGGGGACAAGCCCAATATACTGGGGACAGGCCCAAAGGATAACCGGGGACAAGCCCAAAGGATAACTGGGGACAAGCCCAAAGGATAACTGAGGACAAGCCCAAAGGATAACTGGGGACAAGCCCAAAGGATCGTGTGTAAACTGGAGTATGGCCCTCACTGGCGACTATCCAAACTTAGTGACATGAAAATGCCAAAACCTTAGCTAACGTGAAAACGTTAGAAACCTTAGGAACGGATGTATGGTACGTCTACCATTATATGTAGGATCCTGAATACAGTCAGTACAATGAAATTGTCAGCCCCTAAAGCGAGTACTGGTCCCATTGCCATGAACTGTACCAGGATCATCGTGCGCTACTGGCGAAACTGGGGACATGCCCAAACTGGGGTCAAGCCCAAATAACTGGGGTCAAGCCCAAATAACTGGATACTTCTGTGGATACTCAATCCTTTGTTAAGGATACCTGAACCTTCAAAACTCAGAATCAAGTGAAAGGAGGATAAAGGATGCATGATCCTTATCCTTATATAAGATAACTAAAGAATGAAATAGTTTGAGATTAGAATATTACCAAAATGAGGATCATCTGTCCTGTATGGATCCTTCAAGGATACTTGTCAGGTAAGGATCATAGATCCTTATTACATGAAGTATTTCTTCAAATGGACAGTGTTCCAAGCTCTTGGTAGCAAATCACCTTCCATTGTTAGCAATCGATATGCCCCCTTTCCTGCCTCAACTTCGATCAAGTAAGGGCCTTCCCACTTTGGTGCCAACTTTCCATCAGCAGGATTGGTGGTATTCTGAAATGCTTTCCTTAACACCATATCACCGACTTGGAATTTCCTGATCCTGACATTTTTGTTGTAGGCTCCAGCCATCCTTTGTTGATAACTGGCCATCCTTATCCTTGCCAAATCCCTGAGTTCTTCTATAGTATCCAAATCTTGAACCAAGTTTTCAGCATTTTCTTCAGGATCACGAATGCTTGTTCTTGCAGTAGAAACCACCATCTCTGTAGGGATCACTGATTCTGCCCCAAATACCAAGGAAAATGGAGTTTGGCCAGTGGCATTCTTGGGAGTTGTCCTATCAGCCCATAGTACATAAGGTAGTTTTTCTGCCCACTTTCCTTTCTTGGATCCAAGCTTTTTCTTCAAATTGTTGATGATGATCTTGTTGGATGATTCTGCCTGACCATTAGCTTGTGGGTGGACTGGTGTTGATGTTATCATCTTAATCCTCCAGCTGTCACAAAAGTTAGTAGTTCTATTCCCAATAAACTGGGATCCATTATCACAAACAATTTCAGAAGGGATACCAAATCTAGTAATAATGTTTCTCTTAATAAAGGATATCACTTCCTTTTCTCTGACTTGAGCAAAGGCTTCAGCCTCTATCCACTTGGAGAAGTAATCAGTCATAGCAAGCATGAATACTTTTCCACCAGGTGTCTTAGGAAGCTTACCAACTATATCCATTCCCCATCTCATAAATGGCCAAGAAGAGGATATAGGATGCAAAAGTTCTACTGGTTGATGAAGGATATTACTGTGTCTCTGACAAGGATCACATTTCTTGGCATATTCCACAGCATCCTTCTTCATAGTAGGCCAATAGTATCCTGTCCTCAGGATCCTTGAGAACAATGCTCTGCCCCCAGTGTGGTTTCCACAATCTCCTTCATGGAAATCCTTTAGGACTTCTTGGATTTCAGGATCCTCAATGCATCTTAGATATGGACCTGCAAGAGATCGTTTATATAACATGTTATTCAATATTGTAAATTGAGATACCTTGATTTTGAAAGCCCTGGGGTTTTCTCCTGTAGGAATCTCTCCATGTTGTATGTATCTCATGATTGGAAGGATCCATGATCCTGAATGAGATTGAGTATCATCACTAGGGATGATTGCAGAATCCTCTCCTATCTACATGGCTACAAGATCCTCGATAGCAGGGGTCAGGATGTGGATAATAGGGATCTTGATATTCTCCGGGATCTTCAAGGATGATCCTAGATTGGCTAATGCATCAGCCTCTGCATTCTCTACCCTTGGTACCTGTGTCAAACTAAAGGAAACAAAAGAGAGTGCCAATTCTTTGACTATCTCTAAATATTTAATTAGATTTTCACCTTTAACAGCATAGGATCCATTAAAGTGATTAGTAATCAGCAACGAATCCACATGTACCTCAAGATACCTGATCCTCATATGCTTAGCAATTTGCAAACCAGCTATCAAGGCTTCATACTCAGCCTCATTGTTGGTAGTTTGAAATTCACAAGCTATGGAGTGGGGTATTATGTCCCCCTGTGGCGATTTTAGTAGTATTCCAAGCCCTGTTCCTTTGACATTAGAAGCACCATCAGTGAAGAGTATCCAAGGATCCTTAGTTTCTTCCAACTGTTGGACTTCTAACTCAGCTTCCTTTTGCAAGTCACTACTAAAATCTGCCACAAAGTCAGCTAAGGCTTGAGATTTGATGGCAGTCCTTGGTTCATATCTTATATCATAAGCACTAAGCTTCACTGCCCACTTAGCCATCCTTCCTGACATTTCAGGTTTCCTGAGAACATTCTTAATTGGAAAATTAGTCTTAACTATAATGGCATGAGTCTCAAAATAATGTCTTAATTTAGTAGATGCCATAATTAATGCAAGGATAAGTTTTTCTAAATGTGAATACCTGGATTCAGCATCAAGCAAACCCTTACTTACATAATAAACAGGATGTTGTGTACCTTGGTGATCCTTAACAAGGACCGCACTTACTGCTTTTGAGGATACTGCTAGGTATAAGGATAATATATCCCCTTTTTCTGGTTTCATCAAGGCGGGGGCTGAGGATAGGTAATCCTTAAGAGCTCTGAGGGCACTTTCATGCTTCTCAGTCCATTCAAATTTCTTGTTCTTCCTCAGGATGTCATAGAACTTGTTAGGGGAGGATTTTCTAACAATTAGTGATCCTTATTCGTTATCCTAATTAGTGATCCTTACTTCTGTGACAGGTGGTGATCCTCAGAAGGGCTTTAGGATCAGGATCATGGATCACTTTAAGGATCCTCGTACTGACGATTGTTTACTTATGTTTTGTAGCATCTCGCAGGTATAACAAGCTTGACCAAGTCTTGGCGACATTCCTGGAGAATATTCCCAAACTATTCTGCACGTGCTTGACCAAAAATAGACGTTGTGGAGAACGTGGAGGCATGGCACGAAAGTCGGATAGTTGGTTTGGTAGTTAGATTTCTATTTTAAAAGGGGTAACGAGCTAGTAGAAAAACACTTAGCCATTTTTGCAGCTACACACACTCGTATACTCGCACACTTGAAGCTCTCGACGAACACACATTCATTCTTACTCCCTTGTACACATTTCACGATAGTGATCCTTGTACCTAGCTCGTTACTATCCGAAGTTGTAAACATTTAATCATTTATTTGAGCTTGGTGATCGGTAGTTTCCATCACCCGGGGTTTTTTGTGCCGGAGATCAACTCTTGATCAAGGGCTTTTTCCCCGTATAAATCCTTGTGTTGTTTGTGCAAATCTACATTGAAGTGATCCTCATCGCTATTACATAATCAGCATCATACCCCCATAACATAGAGTTTGGTTGCAATATCCTCAACAGATTTTTTGACCAAAACAGTTTGGCGCCCACCGTGGGGCGATTGGTGCTTCATCCTTAGAAAAATTCGCATTTCTGTGCTCATTTCGGTTCACTACAACCAAGCAAATGGCTTCCTCAGCGAAGAATACTTCAAACTTGATGCCTTCATTCACTTCTTCACAAGGCGTCCCTCCTTTGCCTCCACCACCTTCTGGATCCCAGAAGAATACTGAGAATGCCGCGAAGAAACCAACTCCCATTTTCTCAAAACCACCTACTTCTTCTGTTTCAACTAATCATACTACTAATGATCTCTATGCCTTGATTTTGCAGATGAGGAATCATGCACAAGAGCAGGATAAGACCAACGAAAGGATCCTCCGGGAGATTGACGAAATCAATAAACAGAAGAAAACGGCAGAGGATCGTTCCCCCCTGATGCCCAGATCTTTGAATTTTGATACTCCGGTGATTACTTCTCAGCCATCAGTGGTTCCAGACATTCAATATGTGGGTGGACCGAAAGGAGTGCACTATGGAACAACAACAATGACCCAGGCATCAGGTTCATATTTCCAGCCAGCGGGATCCTATCCTCAACATATGGGATCCCTCACGAGTTCAGGAGGATATTCAGGAATGCAGCAGTTTCATGGATCCTCCTTCGTTCCAGGATCATCCCAGGTTCAAGGATCCTCCTTCGTTCCAGGATCATCCCAGGTTCAAGGATCCTCCTTCGTTCCAGGATCATCCCAGGTTCAAGGATCCTCCTTCGTTCCAGGATCATCCCAGGTTCAAGGATCCTCCTTCGTTCCAGGATCATCCCAGGTTCAAGGATCCTCCTTTGTTCCAGGATCGTCCCAGTTTCAGGGATCCTTCCAGATGCCAGGATCCTTGAGGAATTTGCAAACAGGAAGTTCAGATGTCCATCAGGGAGATTTTATTCCGATGCAGACCAATGCCTCTACTGGTCCCTCGATCATTCCAGAGCCTCAACAATATGGATTAACATCCATTCTTCCTAATTTGAATCCAATGGGAGGTAACACTTTTAATAATTCTCATACTACTAACCATGGTCTTATGCAGGATCCAGGTATCAATCATGCCATGGCTAGAGAATTGCAAAAGCTAAAGGATATGATATCAAGTGTTCCGGGAGTAGTTAAACCTATCCCAGAGATTGCAGATGGGAGCCACAAGATATCTCGTTTTGCACCACCAATCTGTGATGCTGAGATACCCAAGAGATTCCATGTGCCAACAATGAAGTTGTATGATGGTTCAACGGATCCTGAAGAACACACAGCACAATACTGGGAGAGGATGGAAATCAATCCAATTCCAGAAAGGTTAAAAGAAGCATGCCTGTGCAAGGGATTCGGATCCACTCTTACTGGATCAGCTCTCAAATGGCTGCTAAGTCTTCCTCCCTATTCTATTACCTCATTTGCTAACCTAGTTAACTTGTTTAATAATCAGTTTTCTTGTAGTAGAAAATTTGAACGATTAACTAGTGATTTATATAGGATAACCCAGGGTCATAATGAATCATTAAGGGATTACATTACCAAATTCAGTAAAGAATCCTTAGACATTCCCAACTTAGATATAGCTACGGCTGTTGAGGCCTTCAAAATGGGATTGCTTAGGGATTCGTCTTTCTATGATGATCTTGTTATGACACCGTGCAGGAACTTAGATGAGGTAAGAACCCGAGCACTTAGGTTCATTCGGCTAGAGGATGACAAGAGGATCCAGGAAAGGTTAGCAGGATCCTCAAAGCAGGATAAGCAAGGATCCTCATTCAGGAACAACAAATTCAGATCCTACAACAGATCTGATAATCAGAACGTGCATTCTGTTGATCAAGAAGAGGATGATGAGGATTATCCTCCAATTTCTAAATATTGCTTTAGTGTTGATAACAATGAACTAATCCTTGCTATGCAGAACCTAGGTGATAAAGCTAGATGGCCGAGAAAGAATGATAGGCCGGCTGCAACTAAGGATAAATCAAAGTGGTGTGCATATCATGAAGATTTTGGGCACCTCACAGAAGAATGCATTGCATTAAGAAAGGAAATTGGATACTTGTTGAGCAAAGGGCATCTAAAAGAGTTGTTGGGAAGAAAAAAGTCAAGGACTCAGGATCCTGAAAGGATCCCTGAGAAGGCTCCAGCTCCTCCAGCAGATGCACAAGTGATAAACTTTATTTCTAGAGGATCCGACATTTGTGGCACATCCTTCTCAGCAGCTAAAAGGCATGCAAAGGAAACTAAAATGGATAATGGAGAAAGACCAGTTCGAACATCAAGTGTCTCCGAAGGAAAAGTCATAACCTTTGATGAAGAGGATCGTGTTGATATCCAGGATCCTCATCACGATGGTTTAGTTATTACTCTTTTCATATCTAACCATTTTGTCCGCAGGATCCTTATAGACGGAGGAAGTTCAGTGAACATTATCCAGCTTGATGTTCTAAAGAAGATGGGTATCCCTGAATCAGAGATCATACCAAGATCCTCCGTGCTCGTGGGATTTAGTGGCGAAACTAAGAACACCCTGGGGGACATTAAACTCCCAATATATATTGAAGGCTTACACTCTTATCAAAAATTTTGTGTTATTGACTGTTTATCTTGTTGTAATGTTATCCTTGGCAGGCCCTGGATACACGATATGAAAGCAGTCCCATCTACTTACCATCAATGTGTGAAGCTCCCTAGTCCTTGGGGAATAGTAAAGATTGATAGTGATCAGCAGGAGGCTAAGAATTGCTACACTTCATCGATGAAACCAGCCTCGAAGTCAAGGGAGCAATAGCAATCAAGGTATCCTCCAAGGAATGTCTTGGAGGCCAGAGAGCAGGATGTGGTAGAAATCCTCATGGATCCCGATGATCCTGAATCCAAAATCTATATCGGATCAGGGATCCTTGGCGAAATGAAAGAAGACCTCGTATACTTCCTCAAAAGGAGAAAGACTACCTTTGCATGGAAACACGAAGATATGACTGGTATATCCAAAGATGTTATCACTCACAAACTCGGCATTGACAGATCCTTCAAACCAATCCATCAAAGGAGAAGGAAGTTTGCACCGGAAAGGAATGCCATTATCCAGGAAGAGGTAGAGAAATTGCTCCGGGCAGGTATGATTAGAGAGGTCAAGTATCCAAGATGGTTGGCCAATGTGGTTGTTGTTCAAAAGAAAAACGGAAAGTGGAGGGTATGTGTCGATTTTACCGATTTAAATAAGGCATGTCCCAAGGATCCTTTCCCATTACCCCACATTGACTCCATGGTGGATGCAACTGCGGGTCATGAACTGTTAACTTTTATGGATTCTTCATCTGGATTCCAACAAATCCAAATGGAACCATCCGACCAAGAGGATACGGCCTTCATGACTCCAACTGGTATATACTGCTATATTGCTATGCCGTTCGGATTAAGAAATGCAGGTGCAACATATCAAAGGCTGGTGAATATGATGTTCAAGGATCAAATTGGACAAACTATGGAGGTTTACATAGATGATATGGTGGTAAAATCCTTAAAAGCTGAGGATCACCTAAGAGACTTGGAGGAAGCATTCGATATCCTTGACAAATATAACATGAAACTTAATCCTTCAAAATGTCACTTTGGTGTTAAAGCAGGTAAATTCTTAGGATATATGGTGACAAAGAGAGGCATTGAAGCTAGCCCGGAACAAATCAAAGCAATAGTGAACATCAAATCTCCGGCCAATGCTAAAGATGTTCAAAGGCTAACAGGAAGGATAGCAGCCTTGAACAGATTTATATCCAAGTCCTCCGAGAAGTGTAAAGAATTCTATGATATCCTAAGGAAGAACAAGAAATTTGAGTGGACGGAGAAGCATGAAAATGCTTTAAAAGCCCTCAAAGATTACCTATCCTCGGCCCCGGCTTTGATGAAACCAGAAAAAGGTGATGTGTTATCCTTGTATCTTGCAGTATCCTCAAAAGCAGTAAGTGCGGTCCTTGTTAAGGATCATCAAGGTACACAACATCCTGTCTATTATGTAAGTAAAAGTTTACTTGATGTCGAATCCAGGTACTCACACCTTGAAAAGCTTATTCTTGCATTAATTATGGCATCTACCAAGTTAAGACATTATTTTGAAACTCATGTTATCATTGTTAAAACTAATTTTCCAATTAAGAATGTCCTCAGGAAACCAGAGATGTCAGGAAGGATGGCTAAGTGGGCAGTGAAATTGAGTGCATATGATATAAGATATGAGCCTAGGACAGCCATCAAATCCCAAGCATTAGCTGACTTTGTGGCTGATTTCAGTAGTGATTTACAAGAAGAAGCTGAGCTAGAAGTCCAGCAGCTAGAAGAGACCAAGGATCCTTGGATACTTTATACTGATGGATCCTCAAATGTCAAAGGCACAGGGCTTGGAATACTACTAAAATCGCCACAGGGGGACATAATACCCCATTCTATAGCTTGTGAATTCCAAACCACTAACAATGAGGCTGAATATGAAGCCCTAATTGCTGGTTTACAAATTGCAAAGCATATGGGGATCAGGTATCTTGAGGTACACGTAGATTCTTTATTGATTACAAACCACTTTAATGGATCATATTCTGTTAAAGGTGAAAAGCTAACCAAGTATTTGGAGATAGTCAAAAGTTTGGCACTCTCTTTTGTTTCCTTTAGTTTGTCACAGGTACCAAGGGAAGAAAATACAGAAGCTGATGCATTGGCTAACTTAGGATCATCCTTGAAGATCCCGGAGGATATCAAGATTCCTATTATCCATATCCTGACCCCGGCTATCGAGGATCACGAGGCTATGGAGATAGGAAATGATTCTGCAATTATCCCTTGTGAGGGTACTCAATCCCATTCAGGATCAGGATCATGGATCTCACCAATTATGAGATACTTACAACATGGAGAGATTCCTACAGGAGAAAACCCTAGGGCTTTCAAATCTAAGGTATCTCAATTCATAATTATGAATAATATGTTGTATAAACGATCTCTTGCAGGACCACACTTGAGATGCATTGAGGATCCTGAAGTTCAAGAAGTTTTAAAAGACTTCCATGAAGGAGATTGTGGAAACCACACTGGGGGCAGGGCATTATTCTCAAGGATCCTGAGGACAGGATACTACTGGCCAACCATGAAGAAAGATGCTGTGGAGTATGCCAGAAGATGTGATCCTTGCCAGAGACACAGCAATATCCTTCATCAACCAGCTGAATTATTGCATCCTATATCCTCCTCTTGGCCATTTATGAGATGGGGTATGGATATAGTTGGCAAGCTCCCTAAGGCACCTGGTGGAAAAGTATTCATGCTAGCTATGACTGATTACTTCTCCAAGTGGATAGAGGCTGAAGCTTTTGCCCAAGTTAGAGAAAAGGAAGTTATATCCTTCATTAAAAGAAATATTATAACTAGATTTGGAATTCCTTCTGAGATTATATGTGATAATGGTTCCCAATTTATTAGGGGCAGAACCACTAACTTTTGTGACAGCTGGGGGATTAAGATGATAACATCAACACCAGTCCACCCACAAGCTAATGGCCAAGCAGAGTCATCTAACAAGATCATCATCAACAATTTGAAGAAGAAGCTTGGATCCAAGAAAGGGAAATGGGCAGAAGAACTACCTTATGTGCTTTGGGCTGACAGGACAACCCCTAAGAATGCTACTGGTCAAACACCATTCTCTTTGGTGTTTGGGGCAGAATCGGTGATCCCAACAGAAATGGTGGTTCCAACTGCTAGAACAAGTACTCGTGATCCTGAGGAAAATAATGAAAACTTGGCTCAAGACCTGGATACTATTGAAGAAATCAGGGATATGGCTAGGATAAGGATGGCCAGTTATCAGCAAAGAATGGCTGGTGCTTACAACAAAAATGTCAGGATCAGGAGGTTTCAAGTTGGAGACATGGTATTAAGGAAAGCATTTCAGAATACCACCAATCCTGCTGATGGAAAGTTAGCTCCAAAATGGGAAGGCCCTTATTTGATTGAAGCTGAAGCAGGAAAGGGGGCATATAAATTGCTAACCATGGAAGGTGATCTGCTACCAAGAGCTTGGAATGCTGTCCACTTGAAGAAATATTTCATGTGACCAGGATCCTCATGGCAGAGGTGATCCTAGCGAAAGGGATATCCTTAAAGGATCCTCAAAGTATTGGTGATCCTTACTTAGGTAATACCCTAAACTTAAACTATTTCATTTCTTTATTTCCTCATATAAGGATAAGGATCATGTATCCTTTATCCGTCTCTCACGTGAGTTTAAGTTTTGAAAGTTCAGGTATCCTTAGCATAACATTGGCTATCCATTGAAGCAATCCGTTCTTTGGGTCTAACCTCAGTTATTTGGGCTTGACCCCAGTCCCGCCTGTAGCGCACGATGATCCTGGTGTAGTTCAAGGCTTTGGGACCAGTACTCGTTTTAGGGGCTGATAATTCCATTGTTCTGGCTATACTTAGGATCCTACGTATAATGGTAGACGTACCATACATCCGTTCATAAGGTTCTAACGTTTTCACGTTAGCTAAGGTTTTGGCATTTTCATGCCACTAAGTTTGGATAGTCGCCAGTTAGGGCCATACTCCAGTTTACATACGATCCTTGGGCTTGTCCCCAGTTATCCTTGGGCTTGTCCCCAGTTATCCTTGGGCTTGTCCCCAGTTACTAACTCTTATCTTATATTGGCTTAGTCCCAAGTTATGCTCTATTTCAGGTTCTTGAAGATAGGCAACTAGGGATCCTCGACCCTTACTTTATTCTAAGGTTTATCTTGTAGTTATCCTTATAATGGTTAGGATCCTAACTTGGATCCTCAGGTATGATACTTAACTATATTTAATTCTATTCATTATTTATTCGAATAACCCTTAAAGTTTGACAACTAGACTTGTGATCCTTGAAACATATTGCTTTCTGAGATTCTTTAACTAAAGGATATTTGATCATGGATCATATCCTAAGTATTTTCAATTTGACTTATTCAAAATTATTTGTCTAATAAATATGCATTGAAATAAAGGAAAATCAAAGAAATACAAGGATAACAACACGAGATAAGCGACAAAAGGTTAAGTTTTTATTTATAAACAAAAGACTAACCCTTTAAAGGTTGTCAAAATTACCTACCCGAGCTTCTACCAGCAAAACGTGGCCCGTCCGCTGGGGTAGGTAAAGGGTGTCCATGATAACAAGTTCGAAAGTAGTGCAGGAATATAAAGGCGGCAGGATCACAATGGCTTCATCCCCCAAACAGAGGATCCCTCCACCATATGCAATCCTGCCTATTGTCCGAAGGATCATACATGATCCTTAGTCCTAAAACCTATTGTTCAAGTACAACCCATCATTGTTTAGCAAAGAACACCACAACCAAAACAAACTATCAAACTTAAAAAATGGGCTCCGGCTACGTCTAGAAATGTCCTTCATCGCCCATTCATGCAACCTATGCCTTTGCTGCTTCCTCTTCCCCTCCAGCTGCAGTATCCTTCATCAGATCCTTTCCACTGCCACTTGCCTCAATTGCCAAGACCTCAGTTGCCTCCTCCTCATCATCCTCAAGATCAGCCAGCCTTGCCTTCCAGCCCTCAACATCCCAGCTGCTTTTGTCAAAACTAGGATCTTGAGCTTCCTGGGCCATCTTCAATTTTGTCTGATACATCGTGATGGCGGCAGAAACCTTAGCATTTTCTATGAGATCATGCTTCTCGTAGTCAAGGTCAATCAGAAGTTTGGCCGTCTTGGTCTTCTCAACTTGGAGTTCCTTCCGAAGATCGGCAAGTGCAAGGTCTTTGAGCACGGCAACCTGTTGGAGATCAGCAATTTTCTTGTCCTGCTCCTCAACATTCCCCACGTAATCCTCGATCTCGGCAAATTTCTGCAAAGAAGAGGATAAAGCAGTTCAAGATCAAGTGATCCTCATACGAGTAGGATACCTAGGCAGAATTAAGGATCCTTACCTCATTGAAGTATTCAAGGAACTGGTGGCGGATCAGTGGTAGGCCTTGAAGATCCTCAGCATCAGAAGTTTTCCTCTTCTTGACACCCTTTCCTTTAGTGGGTGCCTTTGGAATGGAGATGCTAGGACTGGTAGTGGACCTCTTCTTCCTGGATCGTACGACATCAAGGTCAGCCGTGTTGAATTGGGATACAGGCTTGGCAGATTTTCCAGCGCCTACACATTTAAAGCAAGATGAGTATCCTTATCCTATTTCAATTTATTTATTTATTTTAATATTTAAACTATGTAAAAGGCAGGATACTTACTTGACATGGTAATGGAACCTGAGGATACTTCTTGTGAGTCTTGGGTGTCTATCTTGAATGTCCTTGTTTCAGGATCAAGCTTCCAAAAAGCAGCAAGTCTATCCTTGGTTTCAGGTGATGTGATGATATGTGAGACAGAAATAGCTGCATAACACAAGACAAAAAAGGGGTTAGTGATCCTATTGTGAAAACAACACTACCTGCTGATCCTTCTCAGGATCCTCCGGCCTACCATGGGTAGACCATGTTCTTGGTAAATGCTCTCCATCTGAAATGGTATCCCTTCTTACAAAGAAGAAGCGACGTTTCCAATCTTTGTCGTTTTTGGTGACTTTAAGAAGGGGGTGTTCTGCACTGGGTTTTCGTTTGAACAAATAACGGTGGGATCCAAAGGTGGTAACATCATACAATTGTGTCAGTTCTGACATGCCCAAATCAATGCCCTCCTGCTCGATGATCCTCTCCAGGGTATACAAGACCCTCCAAATCATCGGCATGGCTTGGATGTAAGAGATGCCGGTAAGGGAAAAGAAGGATTGTGTAAATTCTGGGAAAGGATAGGAGTATCCTATGGCAAATGGAGTAACTGGAAAGGCAACCCATGTTTCTGAAACATAGTCGCTCAGGGCGGTTGGATCGAAAGGTCTAAAAAAGGCATTCGCCGGAAAACGATGACGGATGTTATCTACTTGTGCATCGTTAAAGCAACACCTCTCGTTCACTGAGTCTTTGATGATCTTTTGACTCTTCAAAGGGCTATCCTTTTTGTGATCCTTGGCCGGAGAACTTCGGAGCAACATTTTCGAAGTGATGGAGATAAAGAAAGAAAAACAGAGTAAGAGAGGAAGAAAGAGGAGAAAGAAATACCTGATTGATCATCGACTGAGAATTTAAAGGGAGTTTCTTTCGAATTTGAATGCATAATGATCCTATCTATATCTCTATTTATAATTATGATTCTGCAGGATTGTCACTTCCGTGACATCATCATCGCAACGGCTAGTTCTATTTTAACGGCTATATATCCGTTAGTTAGTTGCGGATAAGATCAAGAAAATATAACTCGCTAATTTTACAAATTACTCCTTATATTTTGGGGGCAATTGTTAGGGGAGGATTTTCTAACAATTAGTGATCCTTATTCGTTATCCTAATTAGTGATCCTTACTTCTGTGACAGGTGGTGATCCTCAGAAGGGCTTTAGGATCAGGATCATGGATCACTTTAAGGATCCTCGTACTGACGATTGTTTACTTATGTTTTGTAGCATCTCGCAGGTATAACAAGCTTGACCAAGTCTTGGCGACATTCCTGGAGAATATTCCCAAACTATTATGTACGTGCTTGACCAAAAATAGACGTTGTGGAGAACGTGGAGGCATGGCACGAAAGTCGGATAGTTGGTTTGGTAGTTAGATTTCTATTTTAAAAGGGGTAACGAGCTAGTAGAAAAACACTTAGCCATTTTTTGCAGCTACACACACTCGTATACTCGCACACTTGAAGCTCTCGACGAACACACATTCATTCTTACTCACTTGTACACATTTCACGATAGTGATCCTTGTACCTAGCTCGTTACTATCCGAAGTTGTAAACATTTAATCATTTATTTGAGCTTGGTGATCGGTAGTTTCCATCACCCGGGGTTTTTTGTGCCAGAGATCAACTCTTGATCAAGGGCTTTTTCCCCGTATAAATCCTTGTGTTGTTTGTGCAAATCTACATTGAAGTGATCCTCATCGCTATTACATAATCAGCATCATACCCCCATAACATAGAGTTTGGTTGCAATATCCTCAACAGATTTTTTGACCAAAACAGAACTCCTTGCACTTTTCTGAGGATTTGGATATGAACCTGTTCAAGGCTGCGATCCTGCCTGTCAATCTTTGCACATCCTTGGCATTGGCAGGAGATTTGATATTCACAATAGCCTTAATCTGCTCTGGACTTGCTTCAATGCCCCTTTTTGTCACCATATAGCCTAAGAATTTACCTGCTTTGACACCAAAATGACACTTGGAAGGATTTAGTTTCATATTAAATTTATCAAGGATATCGAAGGCCTCCTCCAAGTCTCTAAGGTGATCCTCAGCTTTCTTGGACTTAACCACCATGTCATCTATATAGACTTCCATAGTGTGTCCAATTTGTTCCTTGAACCTCATATTGACTAGCGTTTGATAAGTAGCACCTGCATTCCTAAGTCCAAATGGCATAGCAATATAACAATATATACCAGTTGGGGCATAAAGGCTGTATCCTCTTGATCAGATGGTTCCATCTGAATTTGTTGAAATCCAGATGAAGCATCCATAAAAGTCAACAACTCATGACCCACGGTAGCATCCACCATGGAGTCAATGTGGGGTAATGGGAAAGGATCGTTGGGACATGCCTTGTTTAAATCAGTAAAATCGACACATACCCTCCACTTTCCATTTTTCTTTTGAACAACAACCACATTGGCTAACCACCTTGGATACTTGACCCCTCTCTTATCATACCTGCCCGAAGTAGTTTATCTACCTCTTCCTGGATAATAGCATTCCTTTCAGGTGCAAACTTCCTCCTCTTCTGATGAATGGGCTTGAATGACCTGTCAATGCCAAGCTTATGAGTAATTATGTCCTTAGATATACCTGTCATATCCTCATGCTTCCAGGCAAAGGTAGTTTTCCTTCTTTTAAGGAAGGATACTAGATCCTGTTCAATGTCGCTAAGGATCCCTGATCCTATGAAGATCCTGGATTCAGGATCATGAGGATCCATGAGGATTTCTTTTACATCCTGCTCTCTTGCCTCCAAGACATCTCTTGAAGGATACTTTAATTGCTATTGCTCCCTTGGTCTTGAGGCTGGCTTCATTGATGAGGTATAGCAATTCTTAGCTTCTTGTTGATCACTCTCAATTTTCACCACTCCCCATGGACTAGGAAGCTTTACACATTGATGATATGTGGATGGGACTGCCTTCATGTCATGTATCCACGGCCTGCCAAGGATAACATTACAACATGATAAGCAATCTATAACACAAAATTTCTGATAAGAATGGAGTCCTTCAATATATATAGGGAGTTTGATGTCCCCCAATGTGTTCTTGGTTTCCCCGCTAAATCCCACAAGGACTGGGGATCTTGGGACAATGTCTGATTCAGGAATGTTCATCTTCTTGAGGACATCAAGCTGAATGATATTCACTGAGCTTCCTCCATCTATAAGGATCCTGCGAACAAAGTGATTAGAAATAAACAGGGTAATAACAAGGCCATCATGATGAGGATCCTGAACATCAAGACGATCATCCTCATCAAAAGTTATGATCTTATCCTCGGTGACAGTGGACGTCCGGATGGGTCTGTCTCCATTATCCATCTTGGTTTCCTTGGCATGTCTTTTGGCTGCTGAAAAGGAAGTACCACAAATGTCTGATCCACCGGATATGAAGTTTATAACTTGTGCATCTGCTGGAGGAGCAGGAGCCCTTTCCGGGATCCTTTCAGGATCCTGGATCCTTGACTTCTTTCGTCCCAAAAGCTCCTTCAAATGCCCCTTGCTTAACAAGTAACCAATTTCCTTTCTAAGTGCAATACACTCTTCAGTGAGATGCCCGAAATCCTCATGGTATGCACACCACTTGGACTTATCCTTTGTAGCAGCTGGTTTATCACTTTTTCTCGGCCACCTAGATTCTGCATTGCAAGAATTAGTTCATTGTTATCAACAGAAAAACAGTATTCAGAAATGGGAGGACAATCCTCATCATCCTCTTCCTGTTCCACTGCATGCACATTCTGGTTATCAGATTTGTTGTAGGATTTTGATTTGTTGTTCCTGAAGTAGGATTCTTGCTTTTCAGTTTTGAGGATCCTGTCAGTCATTCCTGGTTCCTTTTATCATCCTCTAATCGGATGAATCTAAGGGCCCTGGTTCTTACTTCATCAAGATTCCTGCATGGGGTCATAACAAGATCATCATAGAACAGTGAATCCCTAAGCAAACCCATTTTAAAGGCTTCTACAGCCGTAGCAATATCCAGGTTAGGAATGTCTAAGGATTCTTTTCTAAATTTAGTGATGTAATCTCTAAGTGATTCATTTTGACCTTGTGTTACCCTATATAGATCACTAGTTAATCGTTCAAATTTTCTACTACAAGAGAATTGACTATTAAACAAATTAACTAGATTAGCAAATGAAGTAATAGAGTAAGGGGGAAGACTTAGCAGCCATTTAAGAGCAGATCCTGTAAGTGTGGATCCAAGACCCTTGCATAGACATGCTTCTTTTAACCTCTCAGGAATTGGATTGATCTCCATCCTCTCCCTGTATTGAGCTACATGTTCCTCTGGATCCGTTGAACCATCATATAGCTTCATAGTTGGTACTTGGAACCTCTTGGGTATCTCAGCATCACAAATAGGTGGTGCAAAGCGAGATATCCTATGGCTACCATCTGCAATTTCAGGAATGAGTTTAACCACTCCTGGTACGCTGGATATCATATCCTTAAGCTTCTGTAACTCCATGGCCATAGCCTGATTGATACATGTATCCTGCATAGAGCCATGGTTAGTGTTATATGAATTATTAAAAGTGTTACCTCCCAGAGGATTCGTGTTTGGAATTCCAGATGTGAATCCATATTGACGTGACTCTGGTATGATTGAAGGACCAGAGGAAGCAATGGTCTGCATTGGTATGAAGTCTCCTTGATGAACATCCGAGCTTGGAGGCTGCATACTTCTTAAGAATCCTTGATCCTGAAAGATGTTGGATCCTTGAGGCTGAGAGGATCCTTGAACCTGAAAGGATCCTGGAACTATAAAGGATCCTTGGACCTGGGAGGATCCTTGGACCTGGGAGGATCCTTGGACCTGGGAGGATCCTTGGACTGTGTGCATTCCAAAATATCCTCCTGAGCTGACGAAGGATCCCTGATGCTGAAAATAGGATCCCGATGGCTGAAAATAGGATCCCTGAGGCTGGGAGTGAGAGCCAAATGCTTGACTCATAGTTGCTGTTCCATAACGCCTTTCTGATGGACCACTTTGATACCGGATGCCCGGAACTGCCGAATATAGGGTAGTTACAACTGGAGTGTCAAAATTCAATGACCTTGGCATCAGAGGAGAGTGATCCTCCACTGATTTCTTCTGTTTCTTGATCTCAGTGATCTCCCGGAGGATCCTTTCGTTGGTTTTGTCCTGCTCTTGTGCGTGATCCCTCATCTGCAAAATCAGAGTAAAAAGATCATTAGTAGTAGGATTAGAGCAAACAGAAGAAGTTGGTGGTTTTCGGAAAATGGGGGTTTGTCTCCTCGCAGCATTTTCAGCATTCTTCTGGGATCTAGAAGGTGGTGGAGGCAAAGGTGGAAAGCCTTGTGAAGAACTGATTGCCGGCATTGAACTTGAAGTGTTCTTTGCTGAGGAAGCCATCCGCTTGGTTGTAACGAACCGAAATGACCACAAAAATATGAATCTTCTTAGGAATGAAGCACCAATTGCCCAACGGTGGGCGCCAAACTGTTTTGGTCAAAAATCAAGCAAAGATAATGCAACCAAACTTTCTGTTGTGAGGTGTGATGCTTGAATCAATGAACAATATTAAGGATCACTCAGAAATGTGATGAACAAGTGACACAATGATTTATACGAGGAAAAAGCCCTTGATCAAGAGTTGATCTCCGGCATAAAAAACCTCGGGTGATGGAAACTACCGATCACCAACTCAGATTAAACAGAAAATGTATTACAACTTTGGATGATAGCGAGCTAGTTACAAGGATCACTAGAGTGTAATGTGCAAAAAAGTGTGTAATCGCTAAGCAAACTGTCGAGAGCTGATGAGAGCAGTTACGAGTGTGTGTGTTTAGCCAAAAATAGCCAAGTGTTCTAATTTAGCTCGCTATCCCCTTATAAATTTGGAAAATATCTAAGCTAACTAACTATCCGCATTTCATGCAAGTCTTCCACGACCTCCATAACGTTCATATTGGTCAAGCACGCGCGAAATAAAAAGAGAATATGCTCCAGGAATATCGCCAAGACCAACTCCAAGCTCGTACTCCTGCAAAACAACAACATATTCAAAGCAGACAATTGTTAGTGTAAGGATCACTACGATGATCCTGGATCCTGATCCTACAATACTCTCTAAGGATCACTAATTCAAACAGAATCAAGGATCCCTAAGCCCAACAGTAATTGAGGATCACTGATCTTTGGAAAATCCTCCCCTAACATCTACCTTGTACGTAAGCTTGTTTTGCAGGAGCAAAGGCATGGACCAAGTCTCACCGAAATTCCTGGAGCATATTCCCTCAATATTCCACACGTGCTTGGCTCTTATGGACGTTATGGAGGTCGTGGGGAGCTTGCACAAATTGCGGATAGTTTGTTATTTTAGTTATTTCTAATTTAAAATGGGGATAACAAGATTGAGTAGAAAACTTAGCTAATTTTGGCATACACACACTCTCGTAACAGCTCTCAATCAACTCTCGAACACTACTTGGCGATTTCATACATTTTATTGCACATTGCACATTAGTGATCCTTGTAACAAGCTTGTTATCATCCCGAGTTGTAAACTTCTTTTGTTTAATCTTAGTTGGTGATCGGTAGTTTCCATCACCCGAGGTTTTTTGTGCCGAAGATCAACTCTTGATCAAGGGCTTTTTCCTCGTATAAATCCTTGTGTCAATTGTTCATTACATTTCTGAATTATCCTTAACATTGTTCATTGATTCAAGCATCATTCCTCACAACAAAGATTTGGTTACATTATCTTGGCCTGATTTTTAACCAAAACAGTTTGGTGCCCACCGTGGGGAAATTGGTGCTTCATTCCTAAGAAACTCTTGTTTTTGTGATCATTTCGGTTCATTATAACCAAGCAGATGGCTTCTTCAGCGAAGAATACTTCAAGTTCAATGCCGGAAATGAGTTCTTCACAGGGCGTTCCTCCTTTGCCTCCACCACCTTCTGGATCCCAGAAGAATGCTGAAAATGCTGCAAAGAGACAGAGCCCCATTTTTCCAAAACCACCAACTTCTTCTGTTTCCTCTAATCCTACTAACAGTGATCTTTTTACTTTGATTTTGCAGATGAGGGATCACATACAAGAGCAGGACAAAACCAACGAAAGGATCCTCCGGGAGATCGGTGACATCAAGAAACAGAAGAGATCAGGAGAGGATCACTCTCCTCTGATACCAAGATCGCTGGATTTCGACACTCCAGCTATAACGGCCCAGCAATCTGCAGCCTTAGACATCCAGTACCAAACTGAACCATTGGAAAGGCGTTATGGAGCAACAACTATGAGTCAGGCTTTTGGCTCTCACTTCCAGCCTCAAGGATCCTGTTTTCAGCCTTCGGGGTCCTCTTTTCAGCATCAGGGATCCTTCGTCAGCTCAAGAGGATATTTGGGAATGCACACAGTTCAAGGATCCTCTCAACCTCAGGGATCCTTTCAAGTTCAAGGATCCTCTCAACCTCAGGGATCCTTTCAAGTTCAAGGATCCTCTCACCCTCAAGGATCCTCCCAGCTTCAGGGATCCAACATCTTTCAGGATCAAGGATTCTTGAGAAGTGTACAACCCCCAAGCACAGATGTTCATCAAGGAGACTTCATTCCAATGCAGACCATTGCCTCTTCCGGTCCTTCAATCATACCAGAATCCCGTCAATATGGATTCACATCTGCAATTCCTAACCTGAATCCTCCGGGAGGTAACACTTTCAATAATTCTTATAACACTAACCATGGCTCTCTGCAGGATACAAGTATCAATCAAGCTATGGCTAGGGAATTACAAAAACTGAAGGATATTGTCACACCCCCAAAATCCACACGTGGAGTATCACCGCTTGGAGGCGTGACTGACCAGGATCAAGCCACCAATCATATTGAACATATCAAGTAATAAGTAGAATTCAACCACACAATATGAAAGGTGTTTCAAATCAAAAACGTAGTTAAGTGTTTAGCGGAAGCATAATTGTAAAACCCAATATAAGTATTAAGCACGAGATAAAGTAAAGTCTTTAGCATGGCACACACTGCCATGTCCCACAACGACTACGCCTCCCTGTGCAAGCTCCATGAGTACCTAACGACCTGCAAGGCATGTAGCAACGAATCAACAACAAAGTTGAGCGAGTTCACAGTTGGTTGTTTAGTTATAGCATTCGTTTCGTAAATCATATGTTCGTTTTGTAAACCATGTATCGTATTAATTCGTATCGCGGTCTCCCAGGCATGTTTGCGAAGATTGGTGGGGGCTTCCCATGTGTTACTAGGCCACGCGTATCGACAGCTACGAAAATGTAAGAGGTGCCCTAAGTCAATGTCTATCAGCATTGACCATTTGCCCATAGTCCATTAGTACACGCCCGTCCGACTGGCACGGTGTGAGGTTTGTTAAACCTAATAGCGCTATTAACTAATAACCCGCTCGCCATAGGCCTCGGCGATTAAGTCGATATATGAGGGACTTAAGTGATAGAGTGATGGTCTTATGGTCGTACGTATCCTGTTGTATGGGGAATACGCAAGTTTGTAGTTACCGTTGTGTACGTAGGTTTTACGTACGTTGTCACACCCCCAAAATCCACTCGCGGAGTACCACCGCTTGGAGGCGTGACTGACCAGGATCAAGCCACCAATCATATTGAACATATAAATAAGTAAAAGTAAATGTAATCCATCACAATACAATTGGTGCTAAATCAAAAGCATAGTATAGGTAGCGGAAGCATAGTTATGAACATTCAACACAAGTGTTTAGTTTAAAGAGTCATCGAGTTTTTAACAAAACATCCACAATCCGTGCCCACAACGACCGCGCCTCCCGTGCAAGCTCCAAGGGTACCTATGGTCCTGCAAGGCATGTAACAGAGGGTCAACAGCTAGTTGAGCGAGTTCACAGTAAGAAAGTTCGTAATAGTAAATTCTCTTCATAACATGTGGCTCTACTAGGCCGATAGTATGTTCTATTAGTGGGGGCTTCCCATATTTGTATATACACTAGACTATTTGTAACCATAAGTGTTCTTCTTAGCCCGAGAACAGTAGTACGTACAAGGTTTACGTAGGTTTTACGTAAGTGCCCTTCTTTACCCGAGGACAGTGGTACGCGTGGGGTTTACGTAGGTTTTACGTAAGTGTCCTTCCCGACTCCGGAAGACAGTTGCATGTGTGAGTTTACGTAGGTTTTACGTAAGTGTCCCTCGAAACCTGAGGACAGTGGTAAGTACTTGTTTACGTAGGTTTTACGTAAGTGTCCTGCTTAACCCGAGGACGATGGTAGATAGTCTAGTAGCCGCGTAAGTACGAGTAATTGTTAAATTCCATCATTCAACCCATTCCCAACCCCGAGAATCCCATGCCGTGGTAAGAGTGTGAACTCACCTTAGTTTGCTTGGTATACTAAGTTAAGTGCTCACAATAAATCAGTCAAGTCCTATAGTGCACGTATACTCAATCAGTTCACGTTCGTAATATTTCGCATGCAATCAATATCACAGAGTGTTTTTGACAGTTGATATCATATAACACACATCAGTTAATCATGTTCAAACAATCCATGTTATACATAAAGGTCTTTTTGTAGTTTATTCTAATATGACCGTCCAGTAATTCACTTAACAGAATTAGCATCCAAATCAGAACTAACAAACTGATTGGGTTTACAGAACTAACAAGGTTAATTAACTAACAGAGTTAATAACCAATAGAGTTACATAATGTTAACAGAGTTCATGGAATAACAGAATTAATCCACTTAATTGGAATAATAAATAAATAAACAGAGTAAGTCAGTTAACCCAGTTAACAACTTAACAGAATTAGTCAACTAACAGTGTTATCAATTATTAAGGTTACCACTTAATTAAGTTACATATTTCCATAGAGTTAACTTAATTAACTTAATTAACAACTAACTGAATTAATAAAATAAACTAAGTTAATAAACTAACAGGTTAATAAAACACAAGAGCCGAAAACACTATACTTCGAAATCCCTATGTGGCCGAAATCCCTCATTGGGCCGAAAACACACACATGGGCCGAATATCCTTCAAGTGGCGAAATCACTTAAGTGGGCCGAAAACATATCTGGGCCGAATTCACTATATGGGCCGAAATCACCTTTAGTGATTTCGTCCAGTTTATAATTGTGGGGTGTTTTCGTTAATATCATCATCATCAACAACAACAGTTACAAAATCCCCAACTCCCTAAATCACTCTAACATATACATCGGCTATAGCAATCATCTATCAATTATAAGATCAATTAACAACACAATCATTCCACCAGATCGATTTATGAAAACTTATAAATTACCAAAACATTGTGAGATTAAGATCATTAATAAACCTGCAGGTTATTCAATGACAGGCACACATGATCAATTATTTCATCGGATTATAAAGATTCCCAACCAGCAAATCGATTTCAATCATAAACAACATCACATGGCAGTCGATCTACTTATGTGTGCACCTTATTCAAAGTATATGACTGTTTGCAGACAATATAGATATAAAAATCATCCAGTTACATCACCACAATCTACTCACAAGATGGAATTACTAACCAGATGACACGAGGCTAGTCAAGGTTTCGAAAGATCTAGAGACTGCCGTCACACACAGAGACTCTAGGGTTTGCCGATTGAAAAACTCTCCGTAAAGGTTGTGATAATAAAATATATATATATATATATATATATATATATATATATATATAATTCCCCACTGGGCCTAAAGCCCATTTGCTGTTTTCGCCAGTACATATGGACGAAAACACCATGTGTTTTCATCAGGGGGGTGTTTTCATATGAGCAGGGGTGTTGGCCAAAGATCCATAACAAACTATACAATCCCAATTAACACAATTATACTATTATCATACACTCAAATATAATGCACCCCAATTATAAAAAAATATCAATCGCAATACGATTTAAC
The DNA here is from genome assembly GCA_030545235.1 of Helianthus tuberosus. Classification (NCBI taxonomy): domain Eukaryota; kingdom Viridiplantae; phylum Streptophyta; class Magnoliopsida; order Asterales; family Asteraceae; genus Helianthus; species Helianthus tuberosus. Next base: position 39,185,437 of record CM060436.1, read on the forward strand.
GTTTTACAAATGTAAGCGTTGTGAAACAAACAAGTCGAGTAACAAACAACAAAAAAAAATTAACGTGCAATAAATGCGAAGATGGAAATCTTGGAAACTCGAGTTGTCACATTATCCCCAACTTGAAAGAAATTTCGTCCCGAAATTTAGCACATGGTTACTGAGGAAGCTAGTTGTGTTGTGTTGTGTAGTTTACTAGTTTTCCTGGGGTGTCACATCATCCCCCCGTTGATTTGGAATTTCATCCCGAAATTTTGTAGTAGCTTCAGCCTCAGTAGTAGTTGCATTGTTTTCGAACAACTGGGGATATTTGAGTTCCATTTGGTCTTCTCGTTCCCAGGTATACTCTGGGCCATGACGGGAGTTCCAACGAACTCGAACAAGAGGTATTCTGGTGTTCTTGAGGACCTTAACATCCCGGTCCGTGATTTCAACTGGTTCTTCGACGAAATGCAACCGTTCGTCGATAGTGAGCTCCTTCAAAGGAACTATGAGGGTCTCATCTGACAGACACTTCTTCAGATTCGACACGTGAAAGACGTTGTGAACTGCACTGAGTTCAGCTGGTAAGTTCAATCTATAGGCCACTTTGCCTATTTTCTCAATGACTTCAAATGGTCCAACGTATCGTGGGTTTAGTTTGCCCCTTTTTCCAAAACGAACAACACCCTTCCAGGGTGAAACCTTGAGTAGCGCTCGATCCCCAACCTGGAACTCGAGTAGTTTCCTGTCTTTATCTGCGTATGATTTCTGACGGTCACGAGCTGCCGCCATGCGTTGTCGTATTTGGGCAATCTTTTCAGTAGTATCAACTACCATTTCTGGACCTGTGATCTGACTGTCACCCACCTCTGCCCAACAAAGAGGTGATCGGCATTTACGACCGTACAATGCCTCAAATGGAGCAGCTTTAATGCTGGTGTGGTAACTGTTATTGTATGAAAATTCCACAAGTGGCAGATGTTTTTCCCAGCCATTGCCAAAGTCAATTACGCACGCCCGAAGCATGTCTTCTAGAGTTTGAATAGTGCGCTCAGACTGCCCATCTGTCTGAGGATGATAAGCTGTGCTCATGTCTAAACGAGAGCCAAAAGATTTGTGCATTGCTTGCCACAGTTCTAAAGTAAAACGTGCATCACGATCAGAGATAATAGAGGTGGGCACCCCGTGCCTCGAGACAACTTCCTTAAGGTATACGTCTGCTAGAGTGGAGAACTTATCCGTTTCCTTAATAGCCAAGAAGTGAGCAGACTTTGTGAGTCGATCCACGATCACCCAAATAGTATCATTCCCACGTTGAGATCTAGGTAGGCCAGTAACAAAATCCATGGAAATTTGTTCCCATTTCCATTGTGGTATCTCAGGTTGTTGGAGTGGGCCTGATGGTTTCTGATATTCCGCTTTGACTCTCGCACAAGTCAAACACTTGCTAACGTAAGTTGCTATGTGAGCTTTCATGCTACGCCACCAGTATGTAGTTCTGAGGTCGTGGTACATCTTATTCGAACCAGGATGTACTGAGTAGCGAGACTTATGAGCTTCTTCCATTACAAGCTCGCGTAAGTTACCATAGAGTGGGACCCAGATGCGTCCTGTTACATAGTAGGCGCCGTCTGCCTTTTGTTCCAACCGTTGTCTTGAGCCGCTTAGAGCTTCAGCCCTGAAATTTTCTGGTTTCAATGCTTCTACCTGAGCATCTCGTATCTGTGCAGGAAGACTAGACTGAATAGTGAGTTGTAACGCTCGTACACGCCTAGGTGCAGTATCCTTTCGACTAAGGGCGTCGGCCACCACATTGGCTTTGCCCGGATGGTACTTTATAGCACATTCGTAATCGTTCAGTAGCTCGACCCATCTACGTTGTCGCATGTTCAATTCTTTCTGCTTGAATATATACTCTAGACTCCTGTGATCGGTGTAGATGGTGCACTTGGTGCCATACAGGTAATGTCGCCATATTTTGAGCGCAAAAACAACGGCTCCCAGCTCTAAATCGTGTGTAGTGTAATTCCGTTCGTGAATCTTAAGTTGGCGCGAAGCATAAGCAATAACTTTATCCCGTTGCATCAACACACATCCAAGACCTTGGATGGATGCGTCACAGTAGACTACAAAATCGTCCGTGCCTTCAGGCAATGAGAGGATAGGTGCGCTACAAAGTCTATCCTTTAAGTGCTGAAACGCTGTTTCCTGTGTATTACCCCAACGGTAAGCAACACCTTTATGTGTCAGTAATGTGAGCGGCTGTGCAATCTTTGAGAAGTCTTTGATGAACCGTCTGTAATAACCCGCCAAACCCAAGAATTGGCGTATTTCGGTTGGTGTGCGAGGTGCAGGCCAGTTCTTGATCGAATCTACCTTGGATGGATCGACATGAATCCCATCCTTGTTTACCACGTGGCCTAGGAAGTGGACTTCACGAAGCCAGAAGTCTCATTTTGAAAACTTAGCGTATAGCTGTTCCGTTCGTAGGAGTTCCAAAATAAGTCGTAAGTGCTGCTCGTGTTCCTCCCGATTCTTCGAATAAATCAGGATGTCGTCAATGAAAACAATAACAAACTTGTCAAGATAAGGTTTACACACCCTGTTCATAAGATCCATGAAAACCGTAGGCGCGTTCGTTAGCCCGAATGGCATGACCAAAAACTCGTAATGACCGTAGCGTGTTCTGAATGCTGTTTTGGAGACGTCCTTGTCCCGGACTCTCAATTGATGATAGCCTGACCTCAGGTCAATCTTCGAGTAATAGCTCGACCCTTGCAACTGGTCGAATAAGTCGTCGATGCGTGGAAGAGGATAGCGATTCTTTACGGTCACCTTGTTTAGTTCGCGGTAATCTATGCACATACGAAAGGTACCGTCTTTCTTCTTCACAAATAATACTGGAGCTCCCCAGGGCGAAGAGCTAGGACGTATGAAACCCTTTTCTAAGAGTTCTTGCAATTGCTTAGACAGTTCTTCCACCTCAGTTGGAGCTAAGCGATAAGGTGCTCGAGCTATAGGTGCTGCTCCTGGAGCTAGCTCGATCTGAAATTCGACCTGGCGATGGGGCGGTAACCCAGGTAACTCTTCAGGAAACACTTGAGGAAAGTTGCGTACAACAGGAATATCCTCTAACTTCTTCTCTTTCGTCGATGTATCTGTAACGAGTGCTAAAATAGCCGTGTGGCCCTTTCGCAAACACTTCTGTGCCTTCAAGAAGGAGATGATGCCACTCACGACACCACTCCTGTTGCCTTGGACCTCGAGAGGTTCTTTGCCAGTACGGGGAATACGAATGATCTTTTCCTTGCATAGGATCTCTGCTTGTTGTTGGGATAACTAATCCATACCAATGACGATATCAAAACTACTCAGAGTTATAGGAATGAGATCGATAGAGAAAGTCTGACCAGCGAGGATAAGATTACAACCCTGAACTATGTGTGTGGCTTCTAGACTTTTACCGTTAGCTAGCTCTACGACATGTTTGGTGTTCAAAAGTGTTGGTGCGCGTTTAAGCATTTGACTAACTTTCAGAGACATATAACTGGTATCCGCACCCGAATCAAATAATACAGTAACATAAAAATCGTCGAGAAGAAACTTACCCATAACCACATGAGGATCGTTCCTTGCATCACCCTGACCAATCACAAATGCACGACCCTTAGCACCATTGTTGTTGTTGTTTCCCCCATTGTTGTTCCCATTGCCTTGATTATTGTTGTTGTTATTCTGATTCTGGTTTAACTTGGGGCAGTTCCGCTTGAAGTGGCCTTCTGCACCACAATGAAAACATCCCTTGTTACCCTGTTGTTGGTTCTGCTGCGTTTGCTGCTGCTGTTGATTCTGAGTTACAGGCCGTGGGCTCCTACAATCCTTAGCCTCATGACCCATCTTGAGACACCTCAGACAACGACCCTTGTTGCACTGGCCACTGTGGTGCCTGTTACACTTGTTGCACTTTGGGTGATTTCCTTGATATCTTTTCTGCCCCTGACTACCAGAGGATTGCTGACCCGCACTCTGGTAGTCATTAGTCTTGCGTTGCTGAGCTTGAGACTGAACGGTAGCTGAACCCCTGCTGGAATCTCCTTCCCATTTCCGCTTGTTGTCACTGGGAGTAGCAGGAGTAGCTGAAGTGGTAGCGGTAGTAGTAGCGCTGATACGATTACGCAGCTTGTTCTGTTCCACTGCCTGATCGGTGAGGCGATGAGCTAGCTTGACGATCTGCTGAATGGTGCCAAGATTTGCTGAGGTTACGTGACTTTGAATCTCCGGCACCAGACCATTGAGATACAGTTCGATACGCTTAATGGGAGGGTCTACCATAGTAGGACACAGAATAGCCAACTCATTCGATCTCCTGGTGTACGCTTCAATTTCTGACCCCGTCATTTTCAAGTGGTAAAACTCTACCTCCAGCTTATGAATGTCATCACGGCTACAGTATTCCTCTTTGATCAACTCCTTGAAATCATTCCAGGGTGTGGCATTAGCAACAGCCAACCCTAACATCTGAACTTGCGCATTCCACCAAGTCAGCGCGATGCCTTCTAGAGTACCAGTGGCGTACTTCACCCTGCGAGCCTCAGGGCATTCACACATTTCAAATACGGACTCGAGCTTTTCAAACCAATGGAGGAGTCCAACCGCTCCTTTCGTGCCACTAAAGGTAGTAGGACGACAGTCCATGAAAGTTTTGAAGGTGCAAACAGGTGGCTGAGCGTGCTGACCTGTTGTGTATAAGAACCAGGACAAGATTAAGCACAAGTGTTGTTTTAGGAGTGTAGGATCTAAAGATCCTAGTGTGAGTTACAACTGCAGGGTATACCTCCTTCTTGTGCGGCTGCAAGTGCCGCAGCAACTCGTTCGTTAATGAGAGCCGTCAACTGGGCTTGTGTCATGTTAATGCGTCCAGCCATGATCTTCATAGCAAATATAACATAGGTGAGAGAGGTTCGCGAGTAGTGCGATGACAGAAGAGAGTAAGCACACAAGTGTTCTCATGCAATAGTGTTACGTTAATCTAAGCATACCCGGAGCAAAGTTCTATGCAATTCTAGCAAGTAGGCAATAAGACATGTACCATATTACCTAGGATGTTGAGTCTTGCACATAGGGCGAAGCGTCGTTGTGGATCGTTGAGCACTGTTCTGGTTATAGTCTGGTCTTAATAAAAACGTTTCCCCTTATTAAAATCGAGTTCTCTATAACCAATGGCTCTGATACCAATCTGTCACACCCCCAAAATCCACTCGCGGAGTACCACCGCTTGGAGGCGTGACTGACCAGGATCAAGCCACCAATCATATTGAACATATAAATAAGTAAAAGTAAATGTAATCCATCACAATACAATTGGTGCTAAATCAAAAGCATAGTATAGGTAGCGGAAGCATAGTTATGAACATTCAACACAAGTGTTTAGTTTAAAGAGTCATCGAGTTTTTAACAAAACATCCACAATCCGTGCCCACAACGACCGCGCCTCCCGTGCAAGCTCCAAGGGTACCTATGGTCCTGCAAGGCATGTAACAGAGGGTCAACAGCTAGTTGAGCGAGTTCACAGTAAGAAAGTTCGTAATAGTAAATTCTCTTCATAACATGTGGCTCTACTAGGCCGATAGTATGTTCTATTAGTGGGGGCTTCCCATATTTGTATATACACTAGACTATTTGTAACCATAAGTGTTCTTCTTAGCCCGAGAACAGTAGTACGTACAAGGTTTACGTAGGTTTTACGTAAGTGCCCTTCTTTACCCGAGGACAGTGGTACGCGTGGGGTTTACGTAGGTTTTACGTAAGTGTCCATCCCGACTCCGGAAAACAGTTGCATGTGTGAGTTTACGTAGGTTTTACGTAAGTGTCCCTCGAAACCTGAGGACAGTGGTAAGTACTTGTTTACGTAGGTTTTACGTAAGTGTCCTGCTTAACCCGAGGACGATGGTAGATAGTCTAGTAGCCGCGTAAGTACGAGTAATTGTTAAATTCCATCATTCAACCCATTCCCAACCCCGAGAATCCCATGCCTTGGTAAGAGTGTGAACTCACCTTAGTTTGCTCGGTATACTAAGTTAAGTGCTCACAATAAATCAGTCAAGTCCTATAGTGCACGTATACTCAATCAGTTCACGTTCGTAATATTTCGCATGCAATCAATATCACAGAGTGTTTTTGACAGTTGATATCATATAACACACATCAGTTAATCATGTTCAAACAATCCATGTTATACATAAAGGTCTTTTGTAGTTTATTCTAATATAACCGTCCAGTAATTCACTTAACAGAATTAGCATCCAAATCAGAACTAACAAACTGATTGGGTTTACAGAACTAACAAGGTTAATTAACTAACAGAGTTAATAACCAATAGAGTTACATAATGTTAACAGAGTTCATGGAATAACAGAATTAATCCACTTAATTGGAATAATAAATAAATAAACAGAGTAAGTCAGTTAACCCAGTTAACAACTTAACAGAATTAGTCAACTAACAGTGTTATCAATTATTAAGGTTACCCACTTAATTAAGTTACATATTTCCATAGAGTTAACTTAATTAACTTAATTAACAACTAACTGAATTAATAAAATAAACTAAGTTAATAAACTAACAGGTTAATAAAACACAAGAGCCGAAAACACTATACTTCGAAATCCCTATGTGGCCGAAATCCCTCATTGGGCCGAAAACACACACATGGGCCGAATATCCTTCAAGTGGCGAAATCACTTAAGTGGGCCGAAAACATATCTGGGCCGAATTCACTATATGGGCCGAAATCACCTTTAGTGATTTCGTCTAGTTTATAATTGTGGGGTATTTTCGTTAATATCATCATCATCAACAACAGCAGTTACAAAATCCCCAACTCCCTAAATCACTCTAACATATACATCGGCTATAGCAATCATCTATCAATTATAAGATCAATTAACAACACAATCATTCCACCAGATCGATTTATGCAAACTTATAAATTACCAAAACATTGTGAGATTAAGATCATTAATAAACCTGCAGGTTATTCAATGACAGGCACACATGATCAATTATTTCATCGGATTATAAAGATTCCCAACCAGCAAATCGATTTCAATCATAAACAACATCACATGGCAGTCGATCTACTTATGTGTGCACCTTATTCAAAGTATATGACTGTTTGCAGACAATATAGATATAAAAATCATCCAGTTACATCACCACAATCTACTCACAAGATGGAATTACTAACCAGATGACACGAGGCTAGTCAAGGTTTCGAAAGATCTAGAGACTGCCGTCACACACAGAGACTCTAGGGTTTGCCGATTGAAAAACTCTCCGTAAAGGTTGTGATAATAAAAAAAATATATATATATATATATAATTCCCCACTGGGCCTAAAGCCCATTTGCTGTTTTCGCCAGTACATATGGACGAAAACACCATGTGTTTTCATCAGGGGGGTGTTTTCATATGAGCAGGGGTGTTGGCCAAAGATCCATAACAAACTATACAATCCCAATTAACACAATTATACTATTATCATACACTCAAATATAATGCACCCCAATTATAAAAAAATATCAATCGCAATACGATTTAACGTTTTACAAATGTAAGTGTTGTGAAACAAACAAGTCGAGTAACAAACAACAACAAAAAAATTAACGTGCAATAAATGCGAAGATGGAAATCTTGGAAACTCGAGTTGTCACATACGTGCCCTTCAATCCGAGGACAGTAAAAAGTAGTTTAATAGTAATGATAGTACGAGTAGTTATTCAATCCCATTCCCAACCCTTGGGAACCCCATGCCTTGGAAGGAGTGAGAACTCACCTTGGTTTGCTCGGTATGCTAAACTAGGTGCTCGCAAATAATCAATCAAGTCCTATAGTATGCACGTATACTCAATCAGTTCAAATTCGTAAAGTTTCACATGCAATCAATACCACATGGTATATTTGGCAGTTGATATCATGCATCATACGTCAGTTAATCACATTCATACAATCCATGTTTCACATAAAGGTTTTCTCAGTTTAATCTAACAATATCATCCACTAACATAACTAACGGTGTTAATGGGTTTAACGAGGTTACCGCACTTAACTGGATTAATACACTTTGCACAGTTCACATGCATAACAGAGTTAATCAGAAACATATCACAGTTAACACACATAACATAGTTAACATAACAGAGTTAACATAGTTAACATAACAGAGTTAACATAGTTAACATAACAGAGTTAACATAGTTAACATAACCCAGTTAATGTACTTAATATAATCGACCTGCTTAACAGCATTAATACACTTAACAGGGTTAGCAGATTGGACATAACAAGGTTACTGTATTAAAACTTAGGCGAAATCACAACAGACGGATCGGTTATTGGCGAAATCATTTTGGGCCGAAAACACTTTGGGCCGAAATCACTTGGGATTTCGTCGAGGTGTATTCAAGTGGGGTGGGGGTTTTCATCGGCTACATCATCATCAACAAAAGCAGTTACACAAATCCCTAATGATGTAACAGTTGCACGATTAGTCATCCACGAATCATTTAATCAAATCATTGATATGTAAACATACAAACTACCTAATCATTGTGAGGCCAAAACCATAAATAATTTGCAGATCATTCCTTAACAGACATACACGATTGATCATATCATCCCATATACATGGTAGTTTGTCGAATATATATATATATATATATATATATATATATATATATATAATGATCACGAATCACCACAACACTCAAGATTCAAAGCATCTAGATTCACAACCCTAATCATCATCATCATTGCACCAAGCACATAAATATTCTCATCAGATATAAACAAACATATGCAGACATGTAATGATCTATTTAAAGTCATGTTCATAAAAATAACAGTACAAACTAACCGAAGCAGAAAAACGATGAACCAATTGCTAGAGAGCACTTGAGAAAAATCAGTAATGCCGTCACACAGAGAAAGACTCTAGGTTTTTAGCGATTGAACTCTAATCGTATAGGTTATAACAAAATGCTATAGTTGTTCACTACTGGGCCGAAGCCCATTCCCGTTTTCGCCGGCCCACCTTATGACGAAAACACTAAAGTGTTTTCATCCAAGAGGGTTTTCGTGGGGGAGGGTAGGGGTGATTTCGGGTGGGTGTTTTTGTGGGGTAGGGTGTACAGCAAAGGTTTAAGGTTTCATTTAATTATACAAAACATCCTAGTAATATAAAACATAACATTAACACATAACACCTTATTATCCTGAAACATATTATTAACATACATTCGATGCACACCATATATAACATATCAACCACAATGCGATTTAACATATTACAAACGTATACAGTTATGAAACAAACAAGTCGGGTAAACAGACAACTTAAACAATTAACGTGCAATAAATGTGAAGATGGAAATCTTGGAAACTCGAGTTGTCACAGATATGATATCCAGCGTTCCAGGAGTGGTTAAGCCCATTCCTGAAATTGCAGATGGGAGCCATAGGATATCTCGTTTTGCACCACCTATTTGTGATGCTGAGATACCCAAAAGGTTTCAAATACCGACTATGAAGCTGTATGATGGTTCAACGGATCCAGAGGAGCATGTAGCTCAATACAGGGAGAGGATTGAGATCAATCCAATTCCTAAGAGGTTAAAAGAAGCATGTCTATGCAAGGGTTTCGGATCCACACTCACCGGATCAGCTCTTAAATGCCTGCTAAGTCTTCCCCCTTATTCTATTACTTCATTTGCTAATCTAGTTAACCTTTTTAATAGTCAATTCTCGTGTAGCAGAAAATTTGAACGATTAACTAGTGATTTATATAGGGTAACACAAGGTCAAAATGAATCACTTAGAGATTATATCACTAAGTTTAGTAAAGAATCCTTAGACATTCCTAATCTGGATATAGCTACGGCTGTAGAAGCTTTTAAAATGGGTTTGCTTAGGGATTCATTATTCTATGATGATCTTGTTATGACCCCATGCAGGAATCTTGATGAAGTAAGAACCAGGGCCCTTAGATTCATCCGATTAGAGGATGATAAAAGGATCCAGGAAAGATTGACAGGATCCTCAAAACAGGAAAAGCAAGGATCCTACTTCAAGAATAACAAGTTTAAGTCCTACAACAAGTCTGACAACCAGAACGTGCATGCAGTAGAGCAGGAAGAGGATGATGAGGATTATCCTCCCATTTCTGAATACTGTTTTTCTGTTGATAACAATGAACTAATTCTTGCAATGCAAAATCTAGGTGAGAAAGCAAGATGGCCAAGGAAAAGTGATAAACCAGCCGCAACAAAGGATAAGTCTAAGTGGTGTGCATATCATGAGGATTTCGGACATCTCACTGAAGAGTGTATTGTACTAAGAAAAGAAATTGGTTACTTGTTAAGCAAGGGGCACTTGAAGGAGCTTTTGGGACGAAAGAAATCAAGGATCCAGGATCCTGAAAGGATCCCGGAAAAGGCTCATGCTCCTCCAGCAGATGCACAAGTTATAAACTTCATATCCGGTGGATCAGACATTTGTGGTACTTCCTTTTCAGCAGCCAAAAGACATGCCAAGGAAACCAAGATGGATAATAAAGACAGACCCATCCTGTCACACCCCAACCAATGGCGGAAACATCGGGATGAGACGAAGTGTGAAGATTGCTAGAGACATCATAACGCTATTTGTGACAATATTTAAATAATCCCCATTTCATTTCATAACTTCAAATTGTCAACATTACATAATCTCAAATAACAACAAGTTCAAAAGAAATACGAACAACATAATCAAAATTGATACAACATATTAAACCTAAACGTCTATATGTGTATCTAGGCATCAATGCTACTTCTTTTCATATCATCGTCATCATCAACCTGTAACATGTTTAAAATACAATTCAATGCAAAAGCAATGGCGAGTATACAAGTTTGGTATGTACATAGCAAAAGATAAGTTTTGAACAATTCCTCATAGCAAGCATGTGATTCAAGATAAACAATAAATATGGCATGTGTCTAACATATCAAACCAAATGAGACGCAAGATGCTCATGACATAACCACAAGTCTACGGGCGGGTCGTCAATCCTATAGCGCTACATATGTCACAGTTAGGCTCGTACGAAGTTAATGATAAGTTCAACACATAATGTCCTCAACCCAAGTTTAAAGTATCAAGCAATCACGTATACAAGCATGTTATAGGAATGTTCATGTGTTTAAGCAAAATGTTCATGTGTAAGTTGTTGATAGGTAAACATGTTACACCCCAAAAGTGGTAAAAGTAAAAGGGGGAAATACGAGTATACTCACGGTGGTTGCAAGCTTTCCTTCTTGAAATCCCGCGAGTGAGTTGGTGGATGGATTAGTTTGGAGCACCTAGTCCTTCTACATGAGGAAACATAGGTGTGTGAGTTTGGCGTTAACGGAAGATTATAAGTTCGGAGTTTAACATAGCATAAAGTATAAAATATGATATGAAAATAATCATCTTTTACTTAGTAACCTTTGTATGACACTATGTAACCACTAGGGTTATTTTGTATTTCATGGGTAGTATACCCATTAGAATCATACCATGGTTTTAAAGCCTTAGATGATATTCTACTACTCTTAACATATAAACACAAGTTCAATATTAAAAGGTTCGAATGAATGTATGTACATATATAGGTTAAGTATTACATATAACTTAGTCCAATAATTCATGTAGGAGGTAGAAGATTAGAATCTTCATTTAGGCACCTCGAGTAGTCATGGATGTCAAGTATGGGGTAGGAAGAACTAGCTTCCGTTTAGGGACCCCTTGAATGTTCACCACTTCACTTGATGTAAAAACAACCAAGGAGGGTCACGAACTAGGATTAGTACAATAATATAAACAATCTAACTAAGAGAAATCATCAAATCATGTGAGGATTGTATGTTTGGAACAACCCAAGTTGTTCCATAATCACTCTACATCAAGAACTAGCTCGAACATGACTTGTGGGTCAAAACACCCTAACAAAACAGAAAGTATTTGAGGTTTTAACCTCTGATTTATAGTGTCTCAACCATGTTTTTAAGCTTAACCAACCATAAGAGAGGTTGTAAGCATTAGGACATTGGTGTGAGATGTGTTAGACACAAGTTGGATGAAGTTTAAACAAGTTTGTAAGAACATAAATCAAAACAGAAAGTTTTTGGATCATTTCAGGGGATTTTCAGGTCTGATTTCTCCAAGGAGAAGTCAAGGAATCATACCCTATGATTATCCAAGCAAATAGGAAGAAGAATCAAGTGGTTTCATTAAGAAATGAGCAAGTTATGCTCACTTTTGTGCAAGGTTATGAGTCTGCCCGAATCTTGAGTTTGCAACTGATTTGAGAGTGAATTTGGAGTGATTTGAGAGTGTTGAAAGTGTAGGAATGCTTGGAGAAGGGTTATATTTATAGTGGAAGAGTTTGGAGGTGATTGGAGGTGTTTAGAGGTGGCTATATGGTGATTGGGGAGTGATAGAATGATGGGATCCGTGCACAATTCGCGTCTGATCGAAGCTGTTTGTGTTTTCTGCGTATCAAGGGGCCATGCGGCCCGCATTAGGTTTCAGTTAAGTCAAAGCGGGCCGCCCGCCACTTCTGTTTCGTGTACAAGTTTCAAAAAATACAATTTAGCCCCCAGACTTGTTCATTTGATCATTTTAGGGATTTTAAGGACCATTCTTGCCACCAAGGCATGGTTTGAGGTACATGTAAGTATGAGAAGCATAACCCAAGTTTAATTTAGCGTATAAGCATCAAATTCAGGTGTCGTTTCACGTTTAAACACGTTTTATGCATAAGTTTCATGTATTTACAAGTTTAGCACATAGTTTCCAAGAATAATGATTAAACGTCAATTGATTCACTAATTCGAACATACGAGCATATATCGAGTGTGTACAACATATTTGTAACAAAATACGAGTTTCATTAATGATTCAAGTCTCGGTTTTACAACGATTTCAAAGAAAGAACGATTACGAGAATACAAAGTTTCCAAAAATAGAAATACTAATAAGACTTGCTATAAAAGGAAAGTACAAAAGAGCCGGGCGTTACACATCCGGACCTCCACTGTTGCCAAGGATAAAATTATAACTTTTGATGAGGGTGATCGTGTCGATGTGCAGGATCCTCATCATGATGGTCTTGTTATTACTCTGTTTATTTCTAACCACTTTGTTCGCAGGATCCTTGTAAGGACCGGTTTCACGACCTAAACGAGTCGGTTCAGAGGAATTCCATCAAATACAGGTGCGGAAAACAAGTATTTGACGTGTAAACAGCTTAATCTTCACTTTAACACTGATTTGTATTGATTAGAAAGCAATTACAATCAGTTCTCACACCGGCATCACCTCGGTATGGAAAACTCTCTCTCAAAAACTATGATTTCGCTTGACCTAACATCCCTATATATAGACTTGGAGATTTCGCTTGGAATGTCCTGAAGCGAAATCATTACATGTTGATTTCGCTTGAGGCTTCAAGCGAAATCCTTTACAAATCCACTCCTTCAAGCGAAATCTTTCTAACTCTCTCGTTTTACGTGCCCTGATCTATTCTGACTAGTGTAAGACTCGATACAAGATGAAGTCGACAGATGTAGTGCACCAACAGACTCCCCCTCAGATGTTGACGAGTCGACTATCGAGTCACATCAATGCTGTGTCTTCACATCTTCAGTCTTGATCAGTCTCTGGGCTTTTCTCTCTTTATCTTCTTCTCCAGATTCTCCTTGCTCTATCAGACTCCCCCTCACGATTTGCTGGTATTCATTTGTTCTTCAGCAACATCTGCTTTAGGATCAATGTCTGACTCAAATGCTGTATACAAGATCATTGCCTGGCTTTTATCTAATTCTCTTGATCAGATCTCTTGATTCCTTAAGTTCATCAGCATCAGCAGCTAGCAAACTTTAGATTCATGATCAGATTCTGACTTTTGTAAACTTTGAATGAATTAACCTGACTCACCTGTAACAATCTTAACCCAGAAATAAATTTTCTAAATTTAACAAGTTAAATGCACCAACAATCTGATATAATCAGATAATTCTCTCATATCATCAACCACTGATGAACCAAAAGTAGGTTTTAAAAATACCAATTGTAGGATTTTAACAAACCTTTTTGACATTTTAAGATTCACTCCCCCTCACAACCACGTCATCATGTTTAGCACTTGAAATTTTGACAATCAGCTTTCCAATATCAGTTGTCAAAAATCTTTTTGAATTTTTCAAAATTTATGCTAAAACACACTGAAAATCATTTTGTAATTTTTTTATTGTAAAGGAATGCAATAAAGAAATATTTTCAAACAATATTTTTGTGAGTTTGTGCAAGAGGATCATATCAGTTTCTGAGACCAATCACTAACACCGTTAAGCTTCATTTCATATTAAGTTCTAAACAATTTACCTAGATTGTCAGTATGTTTGTCCTCTTAAATTTTCACACAAAATTCAATTGATCCGAGATACGAGATTAATGTTTTAAGCTCTTGAACTTATTCGTGTGTCCCACTACTTGAATATACTCCCGTATCCAGATCCCAATATTCAGTCTTACAGATGAGTATACCACAGATGATATCTGTCAGGGGAATAAATTATAGTACGAGGGCCGTGAGAGCTCAGGTCGATCTTTCGATACGCAGAGAGATGACGGCTTCGACTTTTTGGTGTGTCCCCTTTAGAGGATCTTTTTGCATTACAACAGCAGCGACTATCAATTTTATTGTTTCATCAGCTTGCTGAGGGCGATGCTATGTTTCAAGCATTTGCAGAAAGCATTATCCGGGGACTAGGTCAGAAATTTCTTTCAGCAGAAGTCCCGGGATAATACCCCAGATATCACTGAGCATAAAGACCTAGTATCTCAGAATAAGGGACCTTTCAAACAAGATTTCAGGGGTTACCTATATATTCAAGTTTGTGTTAACCCACAGAACAAACAAGTTTGAAATTTAGGTTTATATCTCGTCACAATCTACTAAATGTGCAAAAACCTACTGACATATCCACAGTAAGATTGTTTATCACATTTTTACTTTACTTTTTACTTTACATATCTTTAGCATGTTGTGATAGTCCACTGATGTACTATCATTTCCTCTATATGCAACAAAAACTCATTTTTGAATTTTATCATGTTTTTGTCTTTTTCAAATTTTCAAATGTTTTTGGATTTTCTGAAAAATTTTTACTCCCCCTAAAATGCAAACACATTTTAGGAAATTTGAAAATAAACTATACAATAAAGTGACAACTGATATCGAATTGCATCAAATCGCCATTCACTCGGCATAAACAATCAGAACTCCCCCTATCACAAAACTATTTTCTCATTTAGATTTCAAAACACTTAAGTTTGTTTTAATCAAAATGATTTTTCCGGAAAATAAGTTTTTATGATATAATCATTTGTAGATTCGGAGTGTGGTTCATCACATTGTCTATTCGAAATACCAATTGTAAGTATGGTCCAATCAAGTTCAACTTAATGACCTTGATTAACCTTTTTTAAGTATGCACCTACTATACCAAAAGTAAAAATTACCACATGTAGAAATACCACTTGTAGGAATATTACATCTACATCACCATTTTACCAATCAAAATGCCGATTCCTGCTTCGCACTTACCAACCTGGAAGCTCCGGCGTAGTCATACAACCTGTAAACATCCAAACACTATCAAAAACTTTCAACCAAAAACTTCAAATATTTGAAAGATGCCGATTCCTGATCCACGATTATAAACTTGGGATCTCCGGCAAGTCCTAAGACTTTAAGGAAAGCAAACTTCCACCCAAGTCTTATTTGACTTGGTGGCTTCCAATTCCTGGGCAGTAGGGTTGTAAGTTGCCTTTTTCATTGCATAAAAATCTTTAACCCCCTTTACTTTCCCATCAAGCATTTTCTTGAAAATTTTCTTAACATTTCCATTGAATGTTTTTTCAATATCAAAATCTGAAATTTCTATTTTACCAACCATTTGCTGAATCTCTTTCACACTCATAGATTTAATGTCAGCATCATTCAACAAATCATTAATCTCATTTTGTGACTCCTCTGATTTTGTGGAATCAGATTCATTGTCAGAACTATCAAACAATTTCTTAACAACCCATGTTTGGTTGTCTTTTGCCTTCTTTTTGTACAATCTTTTAGAATTTTCACCAGTTTTGAAATTTGTAGTTGGTGAATCATTCTTTTCAACCATTTTTTCTTTAAGTTTTTCAGAGACTTCCTGTTTTCTGTTGATTTTGTTTGGACAATTGTGAGCGATGTGTCCAACAACTTGGCATTGAAAACAAATTCTTGTATCTCTTGGAATGTCTCTTGAATGAAAAACTCCATTTCCTGTTCTTTTTCTTTCAACAAGAAACTCCTGATTTGTTTCTTTCCAGAAAGGTTTCTTCTGTTCATCTTCAACACTTCCACCTGAAACAAATTTTGTTTTTGGTTTAGAATTGTTTACCTTTCTGTAACTTTCTTGCTGAATAAAACCTAAACCTTTTCTTTTGTAATTACAATTTTGGTTTGTTTTCTTTTGAAAACCAGAACTAAAATTGTAATCCTTTTTCCCTTTTTTCTTGTTTAACCGTTGTTGAACTCTTGAAGTGTATTTTTTAGATTTTTCATTAAGATTTAAATTTTTAGTGTCAGAAATATTAATTTCTGTGATTTTGAAAACCTTTTTGATTTTGTCAAATCTAACACTATCCATCGGAAACTCTTCATCAGAGTATAATTTGTCAGAACCATTTAAAGTATATGCAACTTTAAATGTTTCATCATCCAAATTCGCTTTTGATAACAAAAATTCTTTACTATAAGACCGTTTTTCCGATGATTTGGAATTTGTGACCGACGAACTCGAACTTTTGACTGACGAACTTGAACACCCAGACTCAGACACCTCCTCAGTATCCAACACCTGATCGACCACCTTTTTGATTAACTCGGACTCATGATCAGTATCAGACGAGGTAAATGTGATATCAATGTTATCTGGTAAAACGTCAGTTGTCTCAGATTTTAACTTTATATTGACTGCTTTTTCGACTTGCTCCTCATTTGGTTTTCTAGGAGAATACCCTTCCCAGATAGGAGGCGGACACTTGTTGTATTTAACAGTCGATTTCTTACCAGTCTCATTCTTTTGCTTCTCATCCTGAAATGCTTCAAAACCTGCAATAGTAGGATAAACTCGATCAATAACATAATCAGAACAAGAATAACTCAGTAATAACCTTCTTATCCTTTCATTCTCGATCTTTTCTTTCTCCAACTCTTGCTTTAGACTAGCATTTTCTTCGATGTAATGATTAATTGCCTTTTGCTTTGTCATCAATGTAGCATTCGTCATTGTTAAAGCCTTTTCTCTTTCAGAATTCGTTGTTTGAAGACTTGTCACAGTTCTGTTTAACACACTGTACGATTCTTTCACATAACTGATGTCTGATAGTAACTTTTCTATTAGTTTTTCTCTATCAAACAGAGTCACATCTTTTTCTTCACAATTTTTGCAAGCTTCCAAACACTTCTTGCAAGGCTTTTCAACTTCAACAATTTTCTCAATTTCAATTGTTTTTACTACTTCAATCACTTTTTCTTCATCAGTTACCTTCTCAGCTTCAGTCACCTTTTCCTCAACAACTACTTTAACTTCCTCATTCTGTTGTTGTTCTTTTGCAGCTTGTTTCTCCTTCAGTTTCTCCATACGATCTGCAAAATAAAAATGAAAACTTTCAGAAGAAAGATGATTTTTAGCAATATTAATATGTTTTTCTTCTTCATCATCACTGCTACTCTCCATTGGTGTTTGATCAAACTCTACAGATTTTTTAGACTCAGCATCTGAAACACCAGAATCAGATGGTGTTTGATCAAAAACAACTTCTTTATCTGAAGTATCCTCATTTTGCATACTATCGTTTGTACTTAATGACTCATCATCAGCACTTTCTAAACTTTCTTCAGATGTACTCAATTGATCTTTCACTTTTTCACCAATTGATCTCATCCAAGTAGCAAACAAATCTGGTTCTCTAACAATCTTTGCAATGAAAGCTTTGAAATCTCCTTTTTCATCAACAAACATATCCCAGCTAAATCCTTCAGGTAGTTGTTCATCAATTTGATTCACTATACATGCTGTGCTGTTAGAAGAAATGTAGTTGCTCCAGTTGAAATCTACCAAACATCCTTTCTTTGAATCTTCAATTTTTCTACCATGAGCCATCTGTAATTCTTGTGTCTGACCAACTTGCTGATAAATGGCTTTCCGGTAGTAGTCGTCTTTTCCAAAAGGATTCTGAGCACCACTAACTTCTCTGTTTTTGCATTCCCGCTTAAAATGACCTTTTTCCCTGCACCTGAAACAAGTAACTTTAGATTTATCAAAACCTAAAGTAGAAACACAAGCATCAAGAAAATCATTTCTTCCGGTAATTGTCTTGAACTTTTCAGCACGTCTAAGAACACTTGCAAGACACCATTTGATATCCATCAGTTCCATCTCTTCGGCGTCTATCTGATCGTAATCCTCCTTTGTGAGCATAGGATTTCCGATTCTGCCAGCAACTAAACCTTCATATGAAATAAGCACGGAACCAAGTAATGCCATATGATCTTTAGCAATGTCTTCAGAAAAACTTTGACCTTCTGGAAGATTTAGAGCTATGTTGCATTGAATCACACAACCATTTCCCATCTTTGTGCTTTGAGACTGAAAACTTTCTGATGAGCTTTTTGGATTAACACTCGGATACAATGAGAAACCACTGTTGCTTTTATTTGAGTTTTGATCAGTCTTTTCTGTAGAATCTCCAACACTATAAGCAGTCTGAATTTTCGGACTTCTCTCAGCTTCTGAAGTCGGAACACTACCTTTGTAATACATCCTTACATCTTGTTGACCACTTGGATTATTCATCCTTGCAATCTTCTGCTGTTCTAAATCCTGACTTTCAATCTTTTCAATAAACTGAGAGATTGACAACCCTTCATAAACTCCGGTATTTTTCAGTATCATCAAATATGTTCCCCACTCTTTCTGAGGTAAAGCATCAGCTAGCTTATCCACCCATTCTTCATCATCTTTGTTGATGTTCATCATTGACATTGTTCTAACTAAGTGACAATAACGTTCAATGAGTTTCTTTGTATCTTCTCCGGGCAAACTTGTGAACAAATCAAACTCCTTTTTAAGCAATGCCTTTTTGCTTTTAATCATGTTTGCACTACCTTCAACTTTAACTTTCAAAGCATCCCAGATTGACTTTGATGTTTTGTCATGTTGAAGTAGTATAAAGATGTCTTCTTTGATAGCTTGTTGAAGCAAACTGATCATCATTTTTTCAGCTCGATACATTTCCCGTTCTTCATTACCAAACTCTGAAATCTGTTTTACTGTCTCCATTTCAGAACGTGGTAACATATACTTTTTCAGAATACATTCCCATGATCTCAAATGATTTGCTTGCACCCAATTTTCGAAACGATCTTTCCATCCATAGTATTCCTCAATACACATTAGCTTCGGGGGTTTCTGAGTAGTCCCCGTTTCATTTTCTGAATTCATGTTCTGAGCAATGGAAGATGAACTAGGCGATGTTGCAAATGCGTTGTGGAAATCATTATCCATGTTTCAATTTCTTTCAAGCGAAATAGTCTGTCAAATTTGTTGAAGCGAAATAGTTTCAAGCGAAGCTGTCTAAAGAAAAAGCTCTGAAGCGAAAACCCTGAAGCGAACACCTTGAAGCGAAAACTTTAAAGCGAAATCGTCCAAGCAACAGTTTCTGAAGCGAAATCGTTGAAGCAACGGCCCTAAAGCGAAATAGAATGCTGTTTGAAGCGAAATCTAGGTGTCGCTTGAAGTTTCAAGCGAAATCGTCCAATGAAACTATATTCTTCAAGCGAAATCCATTCGAATGTCAAAATTAATCACTTTTAGGTCGAATTTGGCTATGAAACTTTCAAGGGTTTGTTATCTTGTACTTTTAAACAATCCGTGAGAATTTGAGATGATTTAGACCGTGAAAAGTTTCTGAACTGTTAAAAGAAGGTGTAGAAGTAAGAGATTTTGATGAATTTCGGCTGAATATTGCAGAACTCCTCCTCCTGAGCTCTGATACCAATTGTAAGGACCGGTTTCACGACCTAAACGAGTCGGTTCAGAGGAATTCCATCAAATACAGGTGCGGAAAACAAGTATTTGACGTGTAAACAGCTTAATCTTCACTTTAACACTGATTTGTATTGATTAGAAAGCAATTACAATCAGTTCTCACACCGGCATCACCTCGGTATGGAAAACTCTCTCTCAAAAACTATGATTTCGCTTGACCTAACATCCCTATATATAGACTTGGAGATTTCGCTTGGAATGTCCTGAAGCGAAATCATTACATGTTGATTTCGCTTGAGGCTTCAAGCGAAATCCTTTACAAATCCACTCCTTCAAGCGAAATCTTTCTAACTCTCTCGTTTTACGTGCCCTGATCTATTCTGACTAGTGTAAGACTCGATACAAGATGAAGTCGACAGATGTAGTGCACCAACAATCCTGATAGATGGAGGAAGCTCAGTAAACATCATTCAGCTTGATGTCCTCAAGAAGATGAACATTCCCGAATCAGACATTGTCCCAAGATCCTCAGTTCTTGTGGGATTCAGCGGAGAGACCAAGAATACATTGGGGGACATCAAACTCCCCATCTATATTGAAGGACTTCATTCTTATCAAAAATTTTGTGTTATTGATTGCTTGTCTTGTTGTAATGTTATCCTTGGTAGGCCATGGATACATGACATGAAGGCAGTCCCATCTACCTATCATCAATGTGTATAGCTTCCTAGTCCATGGGGAGTGGTGAAAATTGAGAGTGATCAACAAGAAGCTAAGAATTGTTACACGTCATCAATGAAGCCAGCTTCAAGACCAAGGGAGGAATAGCAATTAAAGCATCCTTCAAGATATGTCTTGGAGGCAAGAGAACAGGATGTGAAAGAAATCCTTATGGATCCTCATGATCCTGAATCCATAGTCTTCATAGGATCAGGGATCCTCAGCAACATTGAACATGATCTAGTATCCTTCCTTAAGAGGAGGAAAACTACCCTTGCATGTCCCAAGGATCCTTTCCCATTACCCCACATTGATTTTACTGATTTAAACAATGGAAAGTGGAGGGTATGTGTCGATTTTACTGATTTAAACAAGGCATGTCCCAAGGATCCTTTCCCATTACCCCACATTGACTCCATGGTGGATGCTACCGTGGGTCATGAGTTGTTGACTTTTATGGATGCTTCATCTGGATTTCAACAAATTCAGATGGAACCATCTAATCAAGAGGATACAGCCTTTATGACCCCAACTGGTATATATTGTTATATTGCTATGCCATTTGGACTAAGGAATGCAGGTGCTACTTATCAAAGGCTAGTCAATATGATGTTCAAGGAACAAATTGGACACACTATGGAAGTCTATATAGATGACATGGTGGTTAAGTCCAAGAAAGCTGAGGATCACCTTAGAGACTTGGAGGAAGCATTCAATATCCTTGATAAATTTAATATGAAACTAAATCCTTCCAAGTGTCACTTTGGTGTTAAAGCAGGTAAATTCCTAGGCTATATGGTGACAAAAAGAGGCATTGAAGCAAGTCCAGAGCAAAATAAGGCTATTGTGAATATCAAATCTCCTGCCAATGCTAAGGATGTGCAAAGATTGACAGGCAGGATCGCAGCCTTGAACAGGTTCATATCCAAATCCTCAGAAAAATGCAAGGAATTCTATGACATTTTGAGGAAGAACAAGAAATTTGAATGGACTGAAAGGCATGAAAATGCTCTCAAAGCTCTTAAGGATTACCTATCTTCAGCCCCTGCCTTGATGAAACCAGAAAAAGGTGATATATTATCTTGTATTTGGCGGTATCCTCTAAAGCAGTAAGTGCGGTCCTTGTTAAGGATCACGAAGGTACACAACATCCCGTCTATTATGTAAGTAAGAGTTTGCTTGATGCTGAATCCAGGTATTCACATTTAGAAAAACTTATCCTTGCACTAATTATGGCATCTACTAAATTAAGACATTATTTTGAAACTCATGCCATTATTGTTAAGACTAATTTTCCAATTAAGAATGTTCTCAGGAAACCTGAAATGTCAGGAAGGATGGCTAAGTGGGCAGTGAAGCTTAGTGCTTATTGTTTTGGTCAGAAAATCTGATGAGGATATTGCAACCAAACTCTTTGTTTAGGGGAATGATGCTTAAAATGTATAACAGTGATGAGGATCACTTCAATGCAAAGTGCACAAACAACACACAGATTTATACGGGGAAAAAGCCCTTGATCAAGAGTTGATCTCCGGCACAAAAAACCCCGGGTGATGGAAACTACCGATCACCAAGCTAAAATAAATGGTTAAATGTTTACAACTTCGGATAGTAACGAGCTAGGTACAAGGATTACTACGGTGAAGTGTGGGAACAGCGTATGAAGTTGCTAAGTGTTTGAATGAGAGCTTGTATGAGCGTGTTTGCGAGTGTGTGTAACTGAGAAATGACTAAGTGTTTTCTACTAGCTCGTTACTCCCTTTTTAAAATAGAAATAACCACCTAAACTAACTATCCGACTTTCGTGCCAAGCTTCCACGTTCTCCATGTTGTGGGCTAATTTCTGAGCTCATATCCTGAGAAATATCTTGGCTTTTATCTTGATTAAATAATATCTGTTCATATCCGGGGTGCGGATTCAGGGTATTGGTAATATCCTGAATGGTATCCTCAGGATCACTAACGGATTACGTGCAGGTACGTGGGATGGAAGCTAGCAACGTTCACAAGGACTTGTTCTGCGGAAGACTCGGTCCAAACCGTTCAAAGAAAGACGTTGAAGCCTTATTACTCGGTCTACAACGTTCGTGATGGAATATTCGGAGCATCCCATATTTATAGGGATATTTGTTTGTATTTCGTTACTATAAATAGGAGGAACACCAGATCGAATAGGACACAACATTTTCACTGCAATCATACTCACTACACACCAACACTTGCTCTCTCGCAAATTGTACTCTCACACGAATTCATTGTAACACTTAGAGATCTGGTTGATATCCTGCACTGTATCTTGAAGTTTAAAGCAATAAGAAGAACAAGGCAGCTGCGATTGTCAGCTCCCGAGGTTTTATGCCGGCGATCTAGATTGATCAAGGGCTGTCCTCGTACATCTCGTGTCGTTTCCTTTACTTTTTGCTTATTATTTGCTCACTGTTTGATCGCAGATACAGCTCAATATCCTGAGCCGTATCCTGAACACTGATTTGTTAAATAATTCAACAAGCATATTTTCCCTAAACTTTTTAGCACACTACCTCACATTACTAATTTGATCACTAAATTGCTTCGGTAATTTTTGACCAAAACAATTTGGCGCCCACCGTGGGGCAAGTGGTGCTCTCTTTACTAAAAATTTTTGTTAAATCACTAATCGGTTTTTTATTTTCAAAACTTTTTGCTACATTGTCCACAATGGCCTCACGATCAAACATGAGTTCCTCTACTATGTCTGCTACGACTTCTGCTACTACAGGTTCGGTGCTTCCACCACCTCCTCCAAGAATGCCAGCCTCTACACGACCTCAGGATATTATCCCTACTCGCACTGTTCAAGAATCTGCCCCTGTTTTAGCATCTAACGACGAAATTTTAACCTTGTTTGGAAGTGTGCAGGAACAAATGAGGCAGCAGCAGGAAACAAACCAAATACTTTTAAGGGAAATACAACTCCTGAAGTCTGGCTCGAGCAGATCCGCTGAGGATATTGTCACTCCATTACAACCCAGAGCTCTGAACTTCAGTTCAGACGTGTATACAGAGGATAACAGGGGGAATATTGTGCCCAGCCTTCCTCAGAATCATACTCCTGAAATACCCTCCTCGGTCAGGATATCGACCATAAGGAGCTCAGGATATGCTTCAGGATATGGGCAGAATCCTCCAACGAGTAACATATTAAATAATAATAATACTCATGCTACTAACAATGGTGGATCCTTGCAGGATACAGGTGTGACGTCAGCACTTACCAGGGAACTTCAAAAGTTGAAGGAAATGATATCAAGTGTACCCGGGGTGGTCCAGCCAATCCCGGAAGTGTCTCAAGATAGCCATAAGATATCTCGCTTTGCATATCCTATCTGTGATGCTGAGATTCCAAAGAGGTTCCAAACCCCCAACATGAAGCTTTACGACGGAACGACGGATCCTGAGGAGCATATTGCTCAGTATAGGGAGAGGATGGAGATCAACCCTATCCCTCCGGATCTCAAGGAGGCATGCTTGTGCAAGGGTTTTGGTTCAACCTTGACAGGATCAGCTTTGAAGTGGCTCTTGAATGTTCCCCCACATTCAATTACATCTTTTGCTCATTTAGTAAATTTATTCAATAGTCAGTTTTCTTGTAGTAGGAGCTTTGAAAAATTAACAAGTGATCTCTACAGGATAACGCAGGGGCCTCAGGAATCCCTTAGGGATT
This sequence comes from Helianthus tuberosus, assembly GCA_030545235.1. Classification (NCBI taxonomy): domain Eukaryota; kingdom Viridiplantae; phylum Streptophyta; class Magnoliopsida; order Asterales; family Asteraceae; genus Helianthus; species Helianthus tuberosus. Next base: position 39,210,025 of record CM060436.1, read on the forward strand.
ATGTGAACAAGTTTAGCCGAGAATCACTAGACATTCCTCATCTTGATGTAGCAACAGCTGTGCAAGCTTTCAAGATGGGGTTGCAAAAGGATTCTCAATTCTACCAAGACCTTGTGATGAACCCATGCAGGAACCTGGATGAAGCTCGGAACAGGGCCCTAAGATACATTCGATTGGAAGATGACAGAAGGATGCAAGAAAGGATGAACTCATCCAACACTTATGAGTCAACTAACAGGAAGTCGGAATCCTCATTCAAGTCGTATCGGTCCAAGCCATATGGCAGGAATGAGAACAAGAGAGTGAATGCTGTTGATGATGAGGATCCTGAAGAATATCCTGAATTATCTGAATATTTATTTTCTGTTAACATTCCTGAATTGATGTATGCCATGCAGGGTCTAGGGGACAAGGCAAGATGGCCTCGGAAGAATCAACAAAAAGCGGATTGGAAAGACAAATCAAAATGGTGTGCTTTCCACGAAGATTTCGGACATATGACCGAGGATTGCATTGCTTTGAGGAAAGAGATAAGCTATCTTCTAAGTAAGGGATATCTGAAAGATCTCTTGGGAAGAAAGAAGAATAAGGGTCAGGATACCGAGAAGGATCCTGAGCGAGCAGCCTCACCTCCCGCGGATGCCAAGATAATCAACTTCATTTCGGGAGGATCCGACATTTGTGGGACTTCGTATTCGGCAGCAAAGAGACATGCAAAAGAAGCTAAGGCCGAAAGGGGAGACAAACCTGTCAGGATGACTACACTCACAACTGACAAAGTGATCACATTTGATGCCGATGACAGGGATACTGTCCAGGATCCTCACCATGATGCTCTGGTAATAACGTTATATGTGGCTAGCCATTTTGTACGCAGGATATTGGTTGATAATGGCAGCTCCGTCAACATAATCCAACTAGAGACGCTTAAAAGAATGAATGTATCTCCAATGGATATCACTTCGAAGTCCACCGTGCTTGTTGGGTTCAGTGGAGAGGCCAGAAACACAGTAGGAGAGATAAAGTTGCCGGTGTACGTTGAAGGAGTCAACTCGATACAACGTTTCTGTGTAATGGACTCTCTATCCTGCTATAACATTATATTGGGAAGACCGTGGATTCACGATATGAAAGCCGTGCCATCAACATATCACCAATGCATCAAGATACCCACCCCCTGGGGAGTTGTTAAAGTTGATAGCGACCAGCAGGAGGCGAAAGAATGCTACTCATCCTCAATGAAATCCTCAACCAAACCTAGTGCAGCATAGCAATTAAAGATGCGGGCCCAGGATATCGTGGAGGATCCGGAGCAGGATGTGAAGAAAATTGTCCTGGACCAGGATAATCCCGCCATTTCGGTGCTCGTGGGAACCAATATCCCTCAGGATATTGAAGAACAATTAATTAACTTTTTAAAATGCAGGATGTCGACGTTTGCATGGAAGCATGAGGATATGACAGGCATATCCAAAGATATTATTACTCACAAGCTTGGAATTGATAAAACATTCAAGCCCGTGCAACAAAAAAGAAGAAAGTTTGCTCCTGAACGCAATACAATTATTCAAGAAGAAGTTGAAAGATTGTTGAAGTCCAAAATGATTAGAGAAGTCAAATTCCCAAGGTGGCTAGCAAACGTGGTAGTGGTACAGAAGAAGAACGGAAAATGGAGAGTCTGTGTGGATTACACAGACTTGAATAAAGCTTGCCCTAAAGATCCATTTCCTCTTCCCCATATTGATGCGATGGTAGATGCCACTGCTGGGCATGAAATGCTGACTTTCATGGATGCATCCTCAGGATTTCAACAGATCCAAATGGAGCCTTCTGACCAGGAGGATACTGCCTTCATGACACCAACAGGTATTTATTGTTACACAGCTATGCCTTTTGGTTTGAAAAATGCAGGTGCAACATACCAAAGATTGGTAAACATGATGTTCAAAGACAAACTGGGGGACACCATGGAAGTGTACATTGACGATATGGTAGTAAAGTCAAAGAAAGCTCAGGATCACCTCCAGGATATTAAAGGAGCGTTTGATATCCTGGATCAGTATAATATGAAGCTGAATCCTGCTAAGTGCCATTTTGGAGTGGGGGCAGGAAAATTTCTAGGATATATGGTGACCAAAAGAGGAATAGAAGCAAGCCCGGAGCAGATCAAAGCCATCTTGGATATTAAATCACCCTCAAATATGAAAGATGTTCAACGATTAACGGGGCGAGTGGCAGCATTAAACAGATTTATCTCAAGATCCTCAGAGAAATGTAAAGATTTTTATGATATCCTGAAGAAGAACAAAAAATTCGAGTGGGGTGAGAAGCACGAAGCGGCCCTACGGGAGTTAAAGCAATATCTTTCAACCGCACCTCTACTAATGAAGCCTGAGAATGGTGAACCATTATCCCTATACCTCGCGGTATCGGGGAACGCTGTAAGTGCCGTCCTTGTAAAGGACCATGAAGGTCAGCAATATCCTGTTTATTATGTTAGCAAAAGTTTGTTAGATGCTGAAACTAGGTATTCTCACTTAGAAAAATTAATACTAGCATTAGTCATGGCATCAACAAAACTTAGACATTATTTTGAAACTCATAGGATTCATGTTAAAACAAATTATCCTGTCAAGAATGTGCTTAGAAAACCAGAGATGTCAGGCAGGATGGCTAAGTGGTCGGTAAAGCTAAGTGCCTATGATTTAGTATATGAACCTAGGAATGCCATAAAGTCTCAGGCTTTAGCTGACTTTGTGGCTGATTTTAGTAGTGACATTCAGGATGAGGCAGACCTAGAAGTTCAACAATTAGGAGAATCCTCAGGATCCTGGACATTATATACTGATGGTGCATCTAATATAAGAGGAGTAGGATTGGGAATACTACTAAAATCGCCACAGGGGGACATATTACCCCAGGCTATTAGGTGTGAATTTCCTGCTACCAATAATGAGGCAGAATATGAAGCTTTAATTGCAGGATTAGAGCTGGCTAAAAGTATGAATATCAAGAATTTGCAAGTATATGTTGACTCCTTGTTAATTACTAATCATTTTAATGGATCCTATGCAGTTAAGGGTGAGAAGTTAATCGAATACCTCGATATTCTCAAAAAATTAGCAGGATATTTCGATGTTTTTACACTTGAACAGGTACCAAGAGAGGATAATGCTGAAGCGGATGCCTTAGCAAATCTGGGATCATCAGTCAGGATACCGGAAGGGACCCAAATACCAATAATACATGTTTTATATCCTGCAACGAATCCTCAGGTTAAAGAAGTAGCGGATATTCGGGATCCTGGAGTGGAATATCCTGAACAGGATCCTGAATCCTGGACAACTCCAATTCTGAAATATCTTAAAGATGGACACATCCCCGAAAATGAAAATCCTAAGGCATTTAGGATGAAGGTATCACGATTCACTATTATAAATAATATCCTATATAAGAAATCTCTTGCAGGACCATATTTAAGGTGCTTGGAGGATCATGAAGCCAAAGAAGTACTTCAGGATATACATGAAGGGGACTGTGGTAATCACACTGGGGGCAGATCATTATTCTCGAAAGTATTGAGGACAGGATACTTTTGGCCAACAATGAGAAAAGATGCTGCTGAATACGCTCGAAGATGTGATGCATGTCAAAGGCATAGTAACATACTACATCAACCAGCTGAACCACTATATCCTGTAGTTTCCCCTTGGCCATTCATGAAGTGGGGGATGGATATAGTAGGGAAGTTACCAAAGGCTCCGGGAGGAAAAGTATTTATGTTAGCAATGACGGATTATTTCTCTAAGTGGGTCGAGGCTGAAGCATTCGTTCAAGTAAGAGACCAAGAAGTAGTATCCTTCATAAAGAGGAATATCCTGACTAGGTTTGGAGTACCAGCTGAGATCATTTGTGATAATGGGTCCCAGTTTATAAGCAAAAGGACTACTGACTTTTGCAAAAGTTGGGGAATCAAAATGATCACATCTACTCCGGTACATCCTCAAGAGAATGGACAAGCCGAATCCTCGAACAAGATAATAGTCAATAACTTAAAGAAGAGACTTGGAGCCAAGAAAGGAAGATGGGCGGAAGAGTTACCCTTTGTTTTGTGGGCTGATAGGACAACGGTGAAGAATGCAACTGGCCAAACCCCGTTTTCCTTGGTATTTGGAGCAGAGGCAATGATTCCAACAGAAATGACGATACCTACTGCAAGATCTATGCTACAGGATCCTGAACAGAATCCTGAAGTCTTATGTCAGGATCTGGATACTATAGATGAAAAAAGAGATGCAGCAAGGCTGAGGATAGCAGCATATCAACAAAGAATATCCAGGGCATACAATAAGAACATAAGGACTAGAAGATTTCGAGTTGGTGATTGGGTGCTGAGAAAGGCTTTTCAAAACACCACTAATCCTGCCGATGACAAGCTAGCTCCGAAATGGGAAGGACCTTATGAAATCGAGTCAGAAGCAGGGAAAGGAGCATATCGACTCAGGAATGTGGAAGGGGATATGCTACCAAGATCCTGGAATGCAATACATTTGAAGCTCTATTTCAAGTAAGAGTAGAATTTGTTTTCTATCTCGGAATGGTATGTGTTCTATCTCTTTAAAATATATTTGTTTATTATCTTGAACCCAATACTGACTTAAGCATCGGAGGGGTGTTAGCCAAGCTAACACCCACCTTAGTTTAGAACTGTTTTGCAGGATATGTTTCAGGATATAGCTCCAGGATATATACTCAGGATAAGTCGAAAGATTAGAGGATTGGCCCCCTCTCTCACGTTTAAGGGATCCTGATCCCTTCACAGGTTTAAAGGTATTCACCTTTCTTTCGAATTGGGTTTAAACACCTCGCCTGGAGCGCAAGTTATCTAGGTGTAGTTCAAGGTAGCGGGACCAGTTCATGTAAAAGTGGCTGACAATTTCGTTACTGTTGGCTATATCCTGGATTCTAAAGGTATATGAGGATTGATCACCCTCTCTCATGAAAGAGTATTTTCATACTCTCAAAGGTTTAAAGGTTTTCACCTTTCTAAGTCTAGGAGTTTATACACTCTCGCCTGTAGCGCATGAAATTCAGGGTTTATCCCCAGAAATCAGGGTTTATCCCCAATATGCTAAGGATTCTTTTCAGGATATCAGGGGTTCTGCCCTTGGGCATTCGGAATTCATTCGAGTCAAAAGGTAAATACATTTGTGTCTTTGTCAAACGCAGGGGACACACATTATTCTAATTCAAAGGATGGATCCAAGTTTATAAGTATGCACTGGGGACAAATTTATGATAAAGGATTGGAACTGATTCTCTAAGAATCTCTGGTAAGGTCTCTCCTTTTTATTTGGACAATTTCTGGGTTATATTTCAATATCCTTTTCAAGATATCTTTCAGGATATCCCCCAGGATACATTTATGATATATGTTCAAACCAAACAATTTTCACAAGTAAAATTTGTATGACAACAATAATAAAGTCAAAAGGGTAGTCATATTATTAACATGCCAAAAGGTGTGCTCTTAGTTTCACCTCAAAACAAGGCCCATCCACTAAGAGCACTAGTAGTTCATAACCATATTTACCCAACAGTTGAGGGCTTCGTCTCAAACCGAGACCCATCCACCTTCAACTGTTGTATTGTTCAAAAAACATGCAGGAAATATAAATTGTTCAGGTACGGGAAAGTAAAATGCAGAAAAGTAAATTGTTTGAGGAACTACAGACCAACATTCAGATTCAAAAAGGTGGGCTCTGGCCTTGGCACGTATATCCGTCATCGCCCACCTAAATGCCCTCACACAGCGGCATCGCCTCCAACCTTCTCAGACTTCTCTGCTCCAGCATTTTTACCAGCATCCTGCGCAGCATCCTGACCAATGTCCATCTCAGCATCACCTCCAGCATCCTTCTTCTCTCCAGCTTGGACCACTACCTCCGTTGACTTGGAAGACTCACCGGCTTCAGCAGGAAGTGGCACAGCTTTGCCTCCGAGCTCCTTCAACTTGGCCACCCAGGATTCAACTGGCCAAGATGGACAAACAAGGCCTGTCTCCTTGGCCTCGTAGGCCATCTTGATGCGTGCTTGTAGCAGGGAGACGATAGCAGAAGCCTTGACTCCCTCTCGAAAGCTGATTAAGGCCTGATCATGGTCCATTTGAACACTGGCAAGTTTGACCTCAGCATCTTGGGTGACCTTCTTTAGCAAGCTTTCATAGTGCCGGCTCTTTGCTTCGGCGATAGCACCTTGGTCGGCAACGGTGCTCTCAAGCTGCTTGATCCTGGCTTCATGAAGTGCCACAGTACCACAAGCGTCATTGTACAAGTGGAGCAAATGCTGGAGGCCCTGTACATTGATCACAGGTATGGGGTTAGAATATATGCTGACTAAGACGTCCTACCAGGATACCCTGTTAGGATATACGTGCAGGATATATGTGCAGGATATACATAAAGGATATGCGGCAGGATATTACCGTGTTGAGGAAGGATGTCATTGGCTCTAAGGAGTCGGAAAAGCTGAGCTCATCATAGGAGAACCCTTCAGAGCCTGGAGTACTGACCTCAAGGCCCTTTCTCTTTTTCGCTGCGGAAGCACTGGTTCTTGGATTGGTCTTGGGAGCCGGGAGTGGCTTGGAGCTGGTGATAGCAGGAGTCTCCTTCTTGACTATGGCTGGAGTTGGGTAACTGTCAAGTTCATCCAGGTCTAGATAAACTGGGACTTTGCTGGAATCTGCACACAGGGAGTAAATTCTAAATCCCTCCTACAAATAACAGATAAGAAGCATATGTGTGCAGGATATCTTGCAGGATCCTTACCAGACATGTTGGCACTTGAAAGAGGACTTGGAGTTGGTGGAGAAGGATTGAAACTTCTTTCTGCCTCTGGGAGAAGTCTAATGGCGTCTATTCTTTCTTGAGAATTGGCAAGAGGAGGAGCAATCTTCCTGAAATCAGCTGCACAATAAAGAAGATAAGTTAGTTCAGGATATGGAACAGGATAAGCGGCAGGATCATTCTTAAACCCTAAATCCTACCCTTTCTCAACCATTGTACCGGATATTCCGTCCCACCAGGGATTGAGTCCCTTTTTACAAAGAAAAACTTGGATTGCCAACCATCCTCGTTCCTGGTGGCACGAAGTATCAATGGGTCACCGGAAGTAGAATAAAACAGAAATCTACATGATCCGTGGCATCTAAGCTTGTAAGCCAGGGGGAGATCATGGATGGAAAGATCAGGAATGTGGTTTCTCTTGATCTGGTCAAGAACAGTTAAGACACGCCAGAGCATTGGCATTGTTTGGCTAAAAGAGATTTTTGTGATATTAAAGAACTCGGTGATGAAATCCGGAAAGGGGAATCGAAGCCCTAGGGTAAAAGGGAAAGCACTAAAGCAAATCCACTCGTTGGAGACCATATCTGACCGGATTTCACGGTCAAACGGTCTAAATATGGTTCCTTCCGGGAAGATACCGGAGGATTTTAAGGCAGACAGGTGGGCACTATCAAAGGTACAGGCTTCCTTCTCCGGTTCTTGGAGAAGGTTTTGTTGGTAGAACGTAGGGGCCGAGTCACCTGAACTGGATCTTGTTTGGCGCGGCATTTGATCGATTGAATTTTTCGCCGGAGAGAAAGATGAAGATAAGTATGAAAGATAGAGAGAAAATGTACCTTTTTCCTTGACGATTATGATTAAAAAAGGGATGAGGGTGAGAAGATATAGGGCATGATGAGTAGATATAGGCTGGGTAGTTGCAGACGGTCACATCACAGGTCTTATCTCTTAATTGCCTCGGTTTGCGTAAAAAATGTAACCGTTAGTAATGAGGATACTAAACGGTAACATTTTTGGGGACAATTGTTGTGGGCTAATTTCTGAGCTCATATCCTGAGAAATATCTTGGCTTTTATCTTGATTAAATAATATCTGTTCATATCCGGGGTGCGGATTCAGGGTATTGGTAATATCCTGAATGGTATCCTCAGGATCACTAACGGATTACGTGCAGGTACGTGGGATGGAAGCTAGCAACGTTCACAAGGACTTGTTCTGCGGAAGACTCGGTCCAAACCGTTCAAAGAAAGACGTTGAAGCCTTATTACTCGGTCTACAACGTTCGTGATGGAATATTCGGAGCATCCCATATTTATAGGGATATTTGTTTGTATTTCGTTACTATAAATAGGAGGAACACCAGATCGAATAGGACACAACATTTTCACTGCAATCATACTCACTACACACCAACACTTGCTCTCTCGCAAATTGTACTCTCACACGAATTCATTGTAACACTTAGAGATCTGGTTGATATCCTGCACTGTATCTTGAAGTTTAAAGCAATAAGAAGAACAAGGCAGCTGCGATTGTCAGCTCCCGAGGTTTTATGCCGGCGATCTAGATTGATCAAGGGCTTTCCTCGTACATCTCGTGTCGTTTCCTTTACTTTTTGCTTATTATTTGCTCACTGTTTGATCGCAGATACAGCTCAATATCCTGAGCCGTATCCTGAACACTGATTTGTTAAATAATTCAACAAGCATATTTTCCCTAAACTTTTTAGCACACTACCTCACATTACTAATTTGATCACTAAATTGCTTCGGTAATTTTTGACCAAAACACTCCACAACGTCCATTTTTAGCTAAGCACGTGCATAATAGTTTAGGAATATTCTCCAGGAATGTCGCCAAGACTTGGTCAAGCTTAATATACCTGCGAGATATTACAAAATATAAGTAAACAATCGTCAGTACGAGGATCCTTAAAGTGATCCATGATCCTGATCCTGAAGCTCTTCTGAGGATCACCACCTGTCACAGAAGTAAGGATCACTAATTAGGATAACGAATAAGGATCACTAATTGTTAGAAAATCCTCCCCTAACAATTGCCCCCAAAATATAAGGAGTAATTTGTAAAATCTGGCGAGTTATATTTTCTTGATCTTATCCGTAACTAACTAACGGATATATAGCCGTTAAAATAGAACTAGCCGTTGCGATGATGATGTCACGGAAGTGACAATCCTGCAGAATCATAATTATAAATAGAGATATAGATAGGATCATTATGCATTTAAATTCGAAAGAAACTCCCTTTATAATCTCAGTTGAAGATCAATCAGGTATCTCTTTCTCCTCTCTCTTCCCTTCTTACTCTGTTCTTCTTTCTTTATCTTTATCACTTCGAAAATGTTGCTCCGAAGTTCTCCAGCCAAGGATCACAAAAAGGATAGCCCTTTGAAGAGTCAGAAGATCATCAAGGACTCGGTGAACGAGAGGTGTTGCTTTAACGATGCACAAATAGATAACATCCGTCACCGTTTTCCGGCGAATGTCTTTTTCAAACCCTTCGATTCAACTGTTCTGAGCGACTACGTCTCTGATACATGGGTCGCCTTTCCAGTCACTCCATTTGCTATAGGGTACACCTATCCTTTCCCGGAGTTCACACAATCCTTCTTTTCCCTTACTGGCATATCTTACATTCAAGCCATGCCGATGATCTGGAGGGTTTTATACACCCTAGAGAGGATCATTGAGCAGGAGAGTCTTGATTTAGGAATGTCAGAACTGGCGGAGTTGTATGATCTTACTACCTTCGGTTCCCATCGTTATTTACTTAAACGAAAACCCAGTGCAGATCATCCTCTTCTCAAAGTCACCAAAAACGACAAAGATTGGAAGCGTCGCTTCTTCTTTGTAAGGAGGGATACCATTTCAGATGGAGAGCACTTACCAAGAACATGGTCCACCCATGGTAGGCTGGAGGATCCTTGGAAGGATCACCAGATTGTCATGTTTTTGTAATAGGATCACTAACGCCTCTTTTGTCTTGTGTCATGCAGCCATCTCCTTTTCACGTCTCATCACAACACCCGCAACCAGGGAAAGACTTGCTACTTTCTGGGGACTTGACCCTGAAACTAGAACGTTTAAGACAACAACCCAAGACTCACAGGAGGTATCCTCAGGCTCTGTCACAATGTCAAGTAAGTATCCTTGTTTTAAAATTTAAATAAATAGTTAAATGTATATTAAGAAAAGATACTTATCTTGTTTTGGTTGTGTAGGTGCTGGAAAATCTGCCAAAGCTGCTTCAAGGTTCAGTGTCACCGATCTCACCACTGTCAAATCCTCCAAAAGAAAGGTCCCTACTAGCCCGACAGCCTCAATCCCCAAGGCACCCCTCAAGGGGAAGGGAATCAAGAAAAGAAAGACTTCCGAGGCTGAGGATTTACAGGGTCTGCCCTTAATTCGTCACCAGTTCCTCGAGTACTTCAATGATGTAAGGATCACTATCTCTGCTTATATATCCTGCTGATCTAAGGATCACTTGCTCTTGAACTGTTTTATCCTTTTCCTTTGCAGAAATTTGCTGAGATCGAGGATTACGTCGGCCATGTTGAGGATCAAGATAAGAAGATTGCCGATCTCCAGCAGGTTGCTGTGCTCAAGGATCTTGCACTTGCTGATCTTCAGAAGGAACTCCAGGATACTAAGCAGAAGATGGCTAAGGTGCTGGTTAACTTTGACTATGAAAGGCAAGAGATCACAGATGATGCTAAAGTTTCTGCCGCCATAGCAATGTACAAAACCAAGCTTCAAATGGCCTTGGAAGCTCAGGATCCTGCCTTTGACAAAAGCAGCTGGGAAATCGAAGAATGGAAGGCAAGGCTGGCTGAATTGGGTGATGAAGAAGAGGCTGAGGAGATTCTGGCAATTGAGGCTAGTGGCAGCGGGTTGAAGGATAAAGCTGAGGATGCAGCGGCTGGTGGTGATGATGCAGCAAAGGTGTAGGCTGCACAATTGGGCGATGATGGATATATGTGCTAAGGCCGGAGCCCAATTTTTTTAGTTTGATGGTTGTGATGTTTAAAACAATTTATGGTTTGTAATAACTCTAAACAATAGTTCTTAGGTTTAAGGATCATATATGATCCTTTGGACAATAGGCAGGATTGCAATTGGTGGAGGGATCCTCTGTTTGGGGGATGAAGCTATTGTGATCCTGCTGCTTTTATATTCCTGCACTACTTTTGAACTCATTATCATGGACACCCTTTACCTACCCCAGCGGACGGGCCACGTTTTGCTGGTAGATGCTCGGGTAGGTAATTTTGACAACTTTTAAAGGGTTAGCCTTATGTTAATAAATAAAAACTTAACCTTTTGTCGCTTATCATGTGTTGTTATCCTTTTTTAATATGTTAATTTCCAACTGTTGTAATGTTCATTCTGCTTATACTTATCAAGCCTTGACAAATTAGAAAAGATATCCAAAAAGTTTAGGATATGAACAAGGATCACATACCCCATAACCGATAGGTTTAAAAAGTGATATGATTTAAGAAATACAAGTTCAGTTGTCAAGTATAAGGGTTATTTAAAAGAATAATGAATAAAATCAAAAGAGTAAAGGATCATACCTGAGGATCCAAGTTAGAATCCTAACCATAATAAGGATAACTATAAGATAAACCTTAGAGTGAAATAAAGAACAAAGATCCCTAGCTGCCTATCTTCAAGGACCTGAAATAGAGCATAACTTGGGACTAAGTCAATATAAGAGAAGAGTTAGCAACTGGGGACAAGCCCAAGGATAACTGGGGACAAGCCCAAGGATAACTGGGGACAAGCCCAAGGATAACTGGGGACAAGCCCATGGATCGTGTGTAAACTGGAGTATGGCCCTAACTGGCGACTATCCAAACTTAGTGACATGACGATGCCAAAACCTTAGCTAACGTGAAAACGTTAGAAACCTTAGCTAACCTGAAAACGTTAGAAACCTTATGACCGGATGTATGGTACGTCTACCATTATACGTAGGATCCTAAGCATAGCCAGAACAATGGAATTATCAGCCCCTAGAACGAGTACTGGTCCCAAGGCCTTGAACTATACCAGGATCATCGTGCGCTACAGGCGGAATCTGGGGACAAGCCCGAATAACTGGGGTTAAACCCAAAAGACGGATTGCTTCTGTGGATAACCAACGTTATGCTAAGGGTACCTGAACTTTCAAAACTTAAACTCACGTGAGAGATGGATAAAGGATACATGATCCTTATCCTTATAATAGAAAATAATAAAATGAAATAGCTTAATTTTAGGATATTACCTAAGTAAGGATCATCGGTACTTTGAGGATCCTTTAAGGATATCCCTTTCCCAAGGATCACCTATGTCATAAGGATCCTGCTTATAAGAAATATTTCTTCAAGTGGACAGCATTCCAAGCTCTTGGTAGCAAATCACCTTCCATGGTTAGCAATCTATATGCCCCCTTTCCTGCTTCAGCTTCAATCAAATAAGGGCCTTCCCATTTTGGAGCCAACTTCCCATCAGCAGGATTGGTAGTATTCTGGAATGCTTTCCTTAATACCATATCTCCAACTTGAAACCTCCTGATCCTGACATTTTTGTTGTAAGCACCAGCCATTCTTTGCTGATAACTGGCCATCCTGATCCTAGCCATATCCCTGATTTCTTCAATAGTATCCAGGTCTTGAGCCAAGTTTTCATTATTTTCCTCAGGATCACGGGTACTTGTTCTAGCAGTAGGAACCACCATTTCTGTTGGGATCACTGATTCTGCCCCAAACACCAAAGAGAATGGTGTTTGACCAGTAGCATTCTTAGGGGTTGTCCTGTCAGCCCAGAGCACATAGGGTAGTTCTTCTGCCCATTTCCCTTTCTTGGATCCAAGCTTCTTCTTCAAGTTGTTGATTATGATCTTGTTGGATGATTCTGCTTGACCATTAGCTTGTGGGTGGACTGGTGTTGATGTTATCATCTTAATCCCCCAGCTGTCACAAAAGTTAGTGGTTCTGCCCCCAATAAATTGGGAACCATTATCACATATAATCTCAGAAGGAATTCCAAATCTAGTTATAATATTTCTTTTAATGAAGGATATAACTTCCTTTTCTCTAACTTGAGCAAAAGCTTCAGCCTCTATCCACTTGGAGAAGTAATCAGTCATAGCTAGCATGAATACTTTCCCACCAGGTGCCTTAGGAAGCTTTCCAACTATATCCATACCCCATCTCATAAACGGCCAAGAGGAGGATATAGGATGCAATAATTCAGCTGGTTGATGAAGGATATTGCTGTGTCTCTGGCAAGGATCACATCTTCTGGCATACTCCACAGCATCTTTCTTCATGGTTGGCCAGTAATATCCTGTCCTCAGGATCCTTGAGAATAACGCCCTGCCCCCAGTGTGGTTTCCACAATCTCCTTCATGGAAGTCTTTTAAAACTTCTTGAACTTCAGGATCCTCAATGCATCTCAAGTATGGTCCTGCAAGAGATCGCCTATACAACATATTATTCATAATTGTGAATTGAGATACCTTAGATTTGAAAGTCCTAGGGTTTTCTCCTGTAGGAATCTCTCCATGTTGTAAGTATCTCATAATTGGTGAGATCCATGATCCGGATCCTGAATAGGATTGAGTATCCTCACTAGGGATAACTGCAGAATCATCTCCTATCTCCATAGTCTGGTAATCCTCGATAGCCGGGGTCAGGATATGGATAATGGGAATCCTGATATCCTGTGGGATCTTCAAAGATGATCCTAAGTTAGCCAATGCATCAGCTTCCGTATTTTCTTCCCTTGGTACCTGTGACAAACTAAAGGAAACAAAAGAGAGTGCCAAACTTTTGACTATCTCCAAATATTTGGTTAGCTTTTCACCTTTAACAGCATATGATCCATTAAAGTGGTTTGTAATCAACAAAGAGTCTACGTATACCTCAAGATACCTGATCCCCATATGTTTTGCAATTTGCAAACCAGCGATTAAGGCTTCATATTCAGCCTCATTATTAGTGGTTTGGAACTCACAAGCTATAGAATGGGGTATTATGTCCCCCTGTGGCGATTTTAGTAGTATTCCGAGCCCTGTGCCTTTGACATTTGAGGATCCATCAGTATAAAGTATCCAAGGATCCTTGGTCTCTTCTAGCTGCTGGACTTCTAGCTCAGCTTCTTCTTGTAAATCACTACTGAAATCAGCCACAAAGTCAGCTAATGCTTGGGATTTGATGGCTGTCCTAGGCTCATATCTTATATCATATGCACTCAATTTCACTGCCCACTTAGACATTCTTCCCGACATCTCTGGTTTCCTGAGGACATTCTTAATTGGAAAATTAGTTTTAACAATGATAACATGAGTTTCAAAATAATGTCTTAACTTGGTAGATGCCATTATTAATGCAAGAATAAGCTTTTCAAGGTGTGAATACCTGGATTCGGCATCAAGTAAACTTTTACTTACATAATAGACAGGATGTTGTGTACCTTGATGATCCTTAACAAGGACCGCACTTACTGCTTTTGAGGATACTGCAAGATACAAGGATAACACATCATCTTTTTCTGGTTTCATCAAAGCCGGGGCCGAGGATAGGTAATCTTTGAGGGCTTTTAAAGCATTTTCATGCTTCTCCGTCCACTCAAATTTCTTGTTCTTCCTTAGGATATCATAGAATTCTTTACACTTCTCGGAGGATTTGGATATGAATCTGTTCAAGGCTGCTATCCTTCCTGTTAACCTTTGAACATCCTTAGCATTGGCCGGAGATTTGATGTTCACTATTGCTTTGATTTGTTCCGGGCTAGCTTCGATGCCTCTCTTAGTCACCATGTATCCTAAGAATTTACCTGCTTTAACACCAAAGTGACATTTTGAAGGATTAAGCTTCATGTTATATTTGTCAAGGATATCGAATGCTTCCTCCAAGTCTCTTAGGTGGTCCTCAGCTTTTAAGGATTTAACCGCCATATCATCTATATAAACCTCCATAGTTTGTCCGATCTGATCCTTGAACATCATATTCACCAGCCTTTGGTACGTTGCACCTGCATTTCTCAATCCGAACGGCATAGCAATATAGCAATATATACCAGTTGGAGTCATGAAGGCTGTATCTTCTTGGTCGGATGGTTCCATTTGGATTTGTTGAAATCCAGATGAAGCATCCATAAAAGTTAACAGTTCATGACCCGCAGTTGCATCCACCATGGAGTCAATGTGGGGTAAAGGGAAAGGATCCTTGGGACATGCCTTATTTAAATCGGTAAAATCGACACATACCCTCCACTTTCCGTTTTTCTTTTGAACAACAACCACATTGGCCAACCATCTTGGATACTTGACCTCTCTAATCATACCTGCCCGGAGCAATTTCTCTACCTCTTCCTGGATAATGGCATTCCTTTCTGGTGCAAACTTCCTTCTCCTTTGATGGATTGGTTTGAAGGATATGTCGATGCCGAGCTTGTGAGTGATAACATCCTTGGATATACCAGTCATGTCTTCGTGTTTCCATGCAAAGGTAGTCTTTCTCCTTTTGAGGAAGGATATGAGGTCTTCTTTCATTTCGCCAAGGATCCCTGACCCGATATAGATTTTGGATTCAGGATCATCAGGATCCATGAGGATTTCTACCACATCCTGCTCTCTGGCCTCCAAGACACTCCTTGGAGGATACCTTGATTGCTATTGCTCCCTTGACTTCGAAGCTGGTTTCATCGATGAAGTGTAGCAATTTTTAGCTTCCTGCTGATCGCTATCAATCTTTACTATTCCCCAAGGACTAGGGAGCTTCACACATTGATGGTAAGTAGATGGGACTGCTTTCATATCGTGTATCCAGGGCCTGCCAAGGATAACATTACAACAAGATAAACAGTCAATAACACAAAACTTTTGATAAGAGTGTAAGCCTTCAATATATATTGGGAGTTTAATGTCCCCCAGGGTGTTCTTGGTTTCGCCACTAAATCCCACGAGCACGGAGTGTTTTGGTCAGAAAATCTGTTGAGAATATTGCAACCAAACTCTAGATTACGGGGTATGATGCTCAAAAGGTTTAACAACAATGAGGATCACTTCAATGTGGAATGCACAAACAACACAAGGATTTATACGGGGAAAAAGCCCTTGATCAAGAGTTGATCTCCGGCACAAAAAACCCCGGGTGATGGAAACTACCGATCACCAAGCTCAAATAAATGAATAAACGTTTACAACTTCGGATAGTAACGAGCTAGGTACAAGGATCACTACGGTGAAATGTGTAAAAAGTGTAAGTATTTGCTAAGTGTTTGAACGAGAGCTTGTATGAGAGTGTTTGTGAGTGTGTGAAACTGCCAAAAATGATTAAGTGTCACTAACTAGCTCGTTGCCCCTTTCAAATAAGAAAAATATCTAGTTAACAAACTCTCCGACTTTCAAGCCAAGCCTCCACGTTCTCCATAACGTCTAGTTTTGATCTAGCACGTGCAGAATACTTCGGGAATATTCTCCAAGAATGCCGCTAAGACCTGGTCAAGCTTGTTATACCTGCGAGATGTTATAAAACATAAGTAAACAATTGTCAGTATGAGGATCCTTGAAGTGATCCATGATCCTGATCCTAAAGCCCTTCTGAGGATCACCACCTGTCACAGAAGTAAGGATCACTAGTTAGGATAACAAATAAGGATCACTAATTGTTAGAAAATCCTCCCCTAACAATTGCCCCCAAAATATAAGGAGTGAAATTGTAAAATTAGCGAGTTATGTTTTCTCGATCTTATCCGTAACAAACTAACGGATATATAGCCGTTAATTTTGAACTAGCCGTTGCGATGATGATGTCACGGAAGTGACAACCTGCAAGATCATGATTATAAATAGAGATATAGATAGGATCAAATGCATTTAAATTCTCAGAGAAACTCCCTTTATAATCCACATTCTGAAGACGATCAGGTATTCTCTCTCTCTATCCTTTTCCCTCTCTTGCTCTGTTTTCATCTTTCCATCAAATATGTTGCTCCGAAGTTCTCCGGGCAAAGATCACAAGAAAGATAGCCCTTTGGAAAGTCAGAAAATCATCAAGGACTCCGCGAATGAAAAGTGTTGTTTTAACGAAGCACAGATAGACAGAATCCGTTGCTGTTTTCCGTCGGATGCCGTCATCAGACCCTTCGATCCTACTACCCTTAGCGACTATGTTTCAGAAACATGGGTTGCATTTCCAGCCACTCCATTCACCATAGGATACACCTATCCTTTCCCGGAGTTTACACAATCCTTTTTTTCTCTTACCGGCATCTCTTATATCCAAGCCATGCCGATGATTTGGAGGGTCTTGCATACCCTGGAGAGGATCATCGAACAAGAAGGCATTGCTTTGGGCATGTCAGAATTGGCGGAGCTGTATGATCTCACTACTTTTGGTTCCCATCGTTATTTGCTTAAACGAAAATCCGGTGCAGATCATCCTCTTCTGAAAGTCACCAAGAATGACAAAGACTGGAAACGTCGCTTTTTCTTTGTCAAGAGAGATTCTATCCAGGATGGAAAGGATCTTCCTAAAAATTGGGCTACCCATGGTAGGATGGAGGATCCTGATAAGGATCACCGGGAACTTTCTTTGTTTGCAAGGATAACTTATATTTTTGCTTTCTTGTTTTGCAGCTATCACCATTTCACGTATCCGCACATCACCTGAAACCAAGGATAAGCTCGCTGCTTTCTGGAAGCTTGATCCTGAAACAAGGACATTCAAGATAGACACCCAAGACTCACAAGAAGTATCCTCAGGTTCCATTACCATGTCGAGTAAGTATCCTGTCTTTTACATAGTTTAAATATTAAAATAAATAGATAAATTGAAATAGGATAAGGATACTCATCTTGCTTTGAATGTGTAGGCGCTGGAAAACCTGTCAAGCCTGTTTCCCAATTCAACACAGCTGACCTTGATCTCGTACGGCCCAGAAGGAAGAAATCCACCAGCAGTCCCAGCATTTCCATTCCAAAGGCACCCACTAAAGGGAAGGGTGTCAAGAAGAGGAAGATTTCTGATGCTGAGGATCTTCAAGGGCTGCCACTGATCCGCCACCAATTCCTTGAGTACTTCAATGAAGTAAGGATCCTTAACTTTGCCTAGGTATCCAGCTCTTATGAGGATCACTTGACCTTGAACTGCCTTATTTTCTTTTTGCAGAAATTTGCTGAGATCGAGGACTACGTGGGTAATATTGAGGAGCTGGACAAGAAGATAGCTGATCTTCAACAGGTTGGTGTGCTCAAAGATCTTGCACTTGCTGATGCTCGGAAGGAACTCCAGGATACCAAGCAGGCAATGGCCAAGGTGTTGGTTAACTTTGATTATGAAAAGCATGACCTCATCGAAAATGCCAAGCTCTCTGCTGCCATCACGATGTATCAGACTAAGTTGAAGATGGCCCAAGAAGCTCAAGATCCTAGCTTTGATAAGAACAGCTGGGATATTGAGGGTTGGAAGGAAAGGTTGGCTGAGCTTGAGGATGAGGAAGAGGAGGCTACTGAAGTCTTGGCGATTGAAGCAAGTGGCAGTGGGAAGGATCAGGTGAAGGATACCGCAGCTGGAGGAGAAGATGATGCAGCAAAGGTGTAGGCTGCACAATTGGGCGATGATGGATATATGTGCTAAGGCCGGAGCCCAATTTTTTAGTTTGGTGGTTGTTTTTGTGGTTGTGGTTGTGATGTTTAAGACAATTTCATGGGTTGTATTTTGAACAATAGGTTTTTAGGATTAAGGATCATGTATGATCCTTTGGACAATAGGCAGGATTGCAATTGGTGGAGGGATCCTCTGTTTGGGGGATGAAGCCATTGTGATCCTGCTGCCTGCACTACTTTTGAACTCATTATCATGGACACCCTTTACCTACCCCAGCGGACGGGCCACGTTTTGCTGGTAGATGCTCGGGTAGGTAATTTTGACAACCTTTAAAGGGTTAGCCTTATGTTAATAAATAAAAACTTAACCTTTTGTCGCTTATCTTGTGTTGTTATCCTTTTTAGTATGTTATTTTCCAACTGTTATAATGTTCATCCTGTTTATATTTATCAAACCTTAGAAAATACATCCATAAAGTTTAGGATATAATCAAGGATCACATATCCCATAACCGATAAGTTCTAAAAAGTGATACAGTTTAAGAAACACAGGTTCAGTTGTCAAGTATAAGGGTTCATCAAAAGAATAATGAATAAAATCAAAGGAGTTAAGGATCATACCTGAGGATCCAAGTTAGAATCCTAACCATAATAAGGATAACTATAAGATAAACCTTAGAGTGAAATAAGGATCAAGGATCCCTAGCTGCCTTCCTTCAAGGACCTGAAATAGAGCATAACTTGGGACTAAGCCAATATAAGAAAAGAGTTAGCAACTGGGGACAAGCCCAAGGATAACTGGGGACAAGCCCAAGGATAACTGGGGACAAGCCCAAGGATCGTATGTAAACTGGAGTATGGCCCTAACTGGCGACTATCCAAACTTAGTGACATGAAGATGCCAAAACCTTAGCTAACGTGAAAACGTTAGAAACCTTATGAACGGATGTATGGTACGTCTACCATTATACGTAGGATCCTAAGCATAGCCAGAACAATGGAATTATCAGCCCCTATAATGAGTACTGGTCCCAAATCCTTGAACTATACCAGGATCATCGTGCGCTGCAGGCGGAATCTGGGGACAAGCCCAAATAACTGGGGTTAAACCCAAAGGACGGATTGCTTCTGTGGATAACCAACGTTGTGCTAAAGATACCTGAACTTTCAAAACTTGAACTCACGTGAGAGATGGATAAAGGATACATGATCCTTATCCTTATATGAGAAAATAAAGAAATGAAATAGTTCAAGATTAGGATATTACCTGAGTAAGGATCACCGATATTTTGAGGATCCTATAAGGATATCCCTATCGTGAGGATCGCTTATGCCATAAGGATCCTGCTTACATGAAATACTTCTTCAGGTGGACAGCATTCCAAGCTCTTGGTAGCAAATCACCTTCCATGGTTAGCAATCTATATGCCCCCTTTCCTGCTTCAGCTTCAATCAAATAAGGGCCTTCCCATTTTGGAGCCAATTTTCCATCAGCAGGATTGGTGGTATTCTGAAATGCTTTCCTTAACACCATATCTCCAACTTGAAACCTCCTGATCCTGACATTTTTATTGTAAGCACCAGCCATTCTTTGTTGATAACTGGCCATCCTGATCCTAGCCATATCCCTGATTTCTTCAATAGTATCCAGGTCTTGAGCCAAGTTTTCATCATTTTCCTCAGGATCACGGGTACTTGTTCTAGCAGTAGGAACCACCATTTCTGTTGGGATCACTGATTCTGCCCCAAACACCAAAGAGAATGGTGTTTAACCAGTAGCATTCTTAGGGGTTGTCCTGTCGGCCCAGAGCACATAGGGTAGCTCTTCTGCCCATTTTCCTTTCTTGGATCCAAGCTTCTTCTTCAAGTTGTTGATGATGATCTTGTTGGATGATTCTGCTTGACCATTAGCTTGTGGGTGGATTGGTGTTGATGTTATCATCTTAATCCCCCAGCTGTCACAAAAGTTAGTGGTTCTGCTCCCAATAAATTGGGAACCATTATCACATATAATCTCGGAAGGAATTCCAAATCTAGTTATAATATTTCTTTTAATGAAGGATATAACTTCCTTTTCTCTAACTTGGGCAAAAGCTTCAGCCTCTATCCATTTGGAGAAGTAATCAGTCATAGCTAACATGAATACTTTCCCACCAGGTGCCTTAGGGAGCTTGCCAACTATATCCATACCCCATCTCATAAATGGCCAAGAGGAGGATATAGGATGCAATAGTTCGGCTGGTTGATGAAGGATATTGCTGTGTCTCTGGCAAGGATCACATCTTCTGGCATACTCCACAGCATCTTTCTTCATGGTTGGCCAGTAGTATCCTGTCCTCAGGATCCTTGAGAATAAAGCCCTGCCCCCAGTGTGATTTCCACAATCTCCTTCATGGAAGTCTTTTAAAACTTCTTGAACTTCAGGATCCTCAATGCATCTCAAGTATGGTCCTGCAAGAGATCGCCTATACAACATTTTATTCATAATTGTGAATTGAGATACCTTAGATTTGAAAGCCCTAGGGTTTTCTCCTGTAGGAATCTCTCCATGTTGTAAGTATCTCATAATTGGTGAGATCCATGATCTGGATCCTGAATAGGATTGAGTATCCTCACTAGGAATAACCGCAGAGTCATCTCCTATCTCCATAGTCTGGTGATCCTCGATAGCCGGGGTCAGGATATGGATAATAGGAATCTTGATATCCTCTGGGATCTTCAAAGATGATCCTAAGTTAGCCAATGCATCAGCTTCTGTATTTTCTTCCCTTGGTACCTGTGACAAACTAAAGGAAACAAAAGAGAGTGCCAAACTTTTGACTATCTCCAAATATTTGGTTAGTTTTTCACCTTTAACGGCATATGATCCATTAAAGTGATTTGTAATTAACAAAGAATCTACGTGTACCTCAAGATACCTGATCCCCATATGCTTTGCGATTTGCAAACCGGCAATTAAGGCTTTATATTCAGCCTCATTATTAGTGGTTTGGAACTCACAAGCTATAGAATGGGGTATTATGTCCCCCTGTGGCGATTTTAGTAGTATTCCAAGCCCTGTGCCTTTGACATTTGAGGATCCATCAGTGTGAAGTATCCAAGGATCCTTGGTCTCCTCTAGCTGCTGGACTTCTAACTCAGCTTCTTCTTGTAAATCACTACTGAAATCAGCCACAAAGTCAGCTAATGCTTGGGATTTGATAGCTGTCCTAGGCTCATATCTTATATCATATGCACTCAATTTCACTGCCCACTTAGCCATCCTTCCTGACATCTCTGGTTTCCTGAGGACATTCTTAATTGGAAAATTAGTTTTAACAATGATAACATGAGTTTCAAAATAATGTCTTAACTTAGTAGATGCCATTATTAATGCAAGGATAAGCTTTTCAAGGTGTGAGTACCTGGATTCGGCATCAAGTAAACTTTTACTTACATAATAGACGGGATGTTGTGTACCTTGATGATCCTTAACAAGGACCGCACTTACTGCTTTTGAGGATACCGCGAGATACAAGGATAACACTTCACCTTTTTCTGGTTTCATTAAAGCCGGGGCCGAAGATAGGTAATCTTTGAGGGCTTTTAGAGCATTTTCATGCTTCTCCGTCCACTCGAATTTCTTGTTCTTCCTTAGGATATCATAGAATTCTTTACATTTTTCGGAGGACTTGGATATGAATCTGTTCAAGGCTGCTATCCTTCCTGTTAACCTTTGAACATCCTTAGCATTGGCCGGAGACTTGATGTTCACTATTGCTTTGATTTGTTCCGGGCTAGCTTCGATGCCTCTCTTGGTCACCATGTATCCCAAGAATTTACCTGCTTTAACACCAAAATGACATTTTGAAGGATTAAGCTTCATATTATATTTGTCAAGGATATCAAATGCTTCCTCCAGGTCTCGTAGGTGATCCTCAGCTTTTAAGGATTTTACCACCATATCATCTATGTAGACCTCCATAGTTTGTCCAATCTGATCCTTGAACATCATATTCACCAGCCTTTGGTATGTTGCACCTGCATTTCTCAATCCAAACGGCATAGCAATATAGCAATATATACCAGTTGGAGTCATGAAGGCTGTATCCTCTTGGTCGGATGGTTCCATTTGGATTTGTTGAAATCCAGATGAGGCATCCATAAAAGTTAACAGTTCATGACCCGCAGTTGCATCCACCATGGAGTCAATGTGGGGTAAAGGGAAAGGATCCTTGGGACATGCCTTATTTAAATCGGTAAAATCGACACATACCCTCCACTTTCCATTTTTCTTTTGAACAACAACCACATTGGCCAACCATCTTGGATACTTGACTTCTCTTATCATACCTGCCCGGAGCAATTTTTCTACCTCTTCCTGGATAATGGCATTCCTTTCTGGAGCAAACTTCCTTCTCCTTTGATGGATTGGTTTGAAAGATCTGTCGATGCCGAGCTTATGGGTAATAACATCTTTGGATATACCAGTCATGTCTTCATGTTTCCATGCAAAGGTAGTCTTTCTCCTTTTGAGGAAGGATATGAGGTCTTCTTTCATTTCGCCAAGGATCCCTGACCCGATATAGATTTTGGATTCAGGATCATCAGGATCCATGAGGATTTCTACCACATCCTGCTCTCTGGCCTCCAAGACATTTCTTGGAGGATACCTTGATTGCTATTGCTCCCTTGACTTCGAAGCTGGTTTCATCGATGAAGTGTAGCAATTCTTAGCTTCCTGCTGATCACTATCGATCTTTACTATTCCCCAAGGACTAGGGAGCTTCACACATTGATGGTAAGTGGACGGGACTGCTTTCATATCGTGTATCCAGGGCCTGCCAAGGATAACATTACAACAAGATAAACAGTCAATAACACAAAATTTTTGATAAGAGTGTAAGCCTTCAATATATATTGGGAGTTTAATGTCCCCCAGGGTGTTCTTGGTTTCGCCACTAAATCCCACGAGCACGGAGGATCTTGGTATGATCTCTGATTCGGGAATACCCATCTTCTTTAGAACGTCAAGCTGGATAATGTTCACTGAACTTCCTCCGTCTATTAGGATCCTGCGGACAAAACAGTTAGATATAAAAAGAGTAATAACTAAACCATCGTGATGAGGATCCTGGATATCAGTACGATCCTCTTCATCAAAGGTTATGACTTTTCCTTCGGAGACACTCGATGTTCGAACTGGCCTTTCTCCGTTATCCATTTTAGTTTCCTTCGCATGCCTCTTAGCTGCTGAGAAGGATGTGCCGCAAATGTCGGATCCCCCAGAGATAAAGTTTATCACTTGTGCGTCTGCTGGAGGGGCTGGAGCCTTCTCAGGGATCCTCTCAGGATCCTGAGTCCTTGACTTTTTCCTACCCAACAACTCTTTTAGATGCCCTTTGCTCAACAAGTACCCAATCTCCTTTCTTAATGCAATGCATTCTTCTGTGAGGTGCCCAAAATCTTCATGATATGCACACCATTTTGATTTATCCTTTGTTGCAGCTGACCTTTCATTCTTTCTTGGCCATCTAGCTTTATCACCTAGGTTCTGCAAGGCAAGGATTAGTTCATTGTTATCAACACTAAAGCAATATTCAGAGATTGGAGGATAGTCCTCATCATCCTCTTCTTGATCAATAGAATGCACGTTCTGATTATCAGATTTGTTGTAGGATCTGAACTTGTTGTTTTTGAATGAGGATCCTTGCTTATCCTGCTTTGAGGATCCTGTTATCCTCTCCTGAATCCTCTTGTCATCCTCTAGCCGGATGAACCTGAGGGCCCGGGTTCTTACCTCATCTAGGTTCCTGCACGGTGTCATAACAAGATCATCATAAAATAAGGAATCCCTAAGTAATCCCATTTTGAAGGCCTCAACAGCTGTAGCTATATCTAAGTTGGGAATGTCTAAGGATTCTTTACTAAATTTGGTAATGTAATCCCTTAATGATTCATTATGACCCTGGGTTATCCTATATAAATCACTAGTTAGTCGTTCAAATTTTCTACTACAAGAAAACTGAGTATTAAACAAGTTAACTAGGTTTGCAAATGAGGTAATAGAATAGGGAGGAAGACTTAGCAGCCACTTGAGAGCTGATCCAGTGAGAGTGGATCCGAATCCTTTGCATAGGCATGCTTCCTTTAACTTTTCTGGGATTGGATTGATCTCCATCCTCTCCCTGTATTGTGCTATGTGTTCTTCAGGATCCGTCGAACCGTCATACAGTTTCATTGTAGGCACATGGAACCTCTTGGGTATCTCAGCATCACAGATTGGTGGTGCAAAGCGAGATATCCTGTGGCTCCCATCTGCAATCTCTGGAATAGGTTTGACTACTCCCGGAACACTCGAGATCATATCCTTTAGCTTTTGCAATTCTCTGGCCATGGCATGATTGATACCTGGATCCTGCATAAAACCATGGTTAATAGTATGAGAATTATTAAAAGTGTTACCTCCCATTGGATTCAAGTTAGGAAATATGGAGGTTAATCCATATTGTTGAGATTCTGGAATGATCGAGGGGCCAGCAGAGGCATTGGTCTGCATTGGAATAAAATCTCCTTGATGGACATCTGAACTCCCTGTTTGCAAACTCCTCAAGGATCCTGGCATCTGGAAGGATCCCTGAAACTGGGATGATCCTGGAACAAAGGAGGATCCTTGAACCTGGGATGATCCTGGAACGAAGGAGGATCCTTGAACCTGGGATGATCCTGGAACGAAGGAGGATCCTGGATGATCCTGGAACGAAGGAGGATCCTTGAACCTGGGATGATCCTGGAACGAAGGAGGATCCTTGAACCTGGGATGATCCTGGAACGAAGGAGGATCCTTGAACCTGGGATGATCCTGGAACGAAGGAGGATCCTTGAACCTGGGATGATCCTGGAACAAAGGAGGATCCTTGAACCTGGTGCATTCCTGAATATCCTCCTGTACTCGTGAGGGATCCCATATGCTGGGGATAGGATCCTGCTGGCTGGAAATATGAACCTAGTGCCTGGGTCATAGCTGTTGTTCCATAGTGCACTCCTTTTGGTCCACCCGCATATTGAATGTTTGGAACCACTGACGGCTGAGAAGTAACCACCGGAGTGTCAAAATTCAAAGATCTGGGCATCAGTGGAGAATGATCCTCTGCCATTTTCTTCTGTTTCTTAATTTCATCAATCTCCCGGAGGATCCTTTCGTTGGTCTTATCCTGCTCTTGTGCATGATTCCTCATCTGCAAAATCAAGGTATAGAGATCATTAGTAGTAGGATTAGTTGAAACAGAAGAAGCAGGTGGTTTTGAGAAAATGGGAGTCGGTTTCTTCGCAGCATTTTCTGTATTCTTCTGGGATCCAGAAGGTGATGGAGGCAAAGGAGGGACGCCTTGTGAGGAAGTGAATGAGGGCATCAGGTTTGAAGCATTCTTTGATGAGGAAGCCATCTGCTTGGTTGTAGTGAGCCGAATTAAGCACAGAGATGCGTATTTTCTTAAGGACGAAGCACCAATTGCCCCACGGTGGGCGCCAAACTGTTTTGGTCAGAAAATCTGTTGAGAATATTGCAACCAAACTCTAGATTACGGGGTATGATGCTCAAAAGGTTTAACAACAATGAGGATCACTTCAATGTGGAATGCACAAACAACACAAGGATTTATACGGGGAAAAAGCCCTTGATCAAGAGTTGATCTCCGGCACAAAAAACCCCGGGTGATGGAAACTACCGATCACCAAGCTCAAATAAATGAATAAATGTTTACAACTTCGGATAGTAACGAGCTAGGTACAAGGATCACTACGGTGAAATGTGTAAAAAGTGTAAGTATTTGCTAAGTGTTTGAACGAGAGCTTGTATGAGAGTGTTTGTGAGTGTGTGAAACTGCCAAAAATGATTAAGTGTCACTAACTAGCTCGTTGCCCCTTTCAAATAAGAAAAATATCTAGTTAACAAACTCTCCGACTTTCAAGCCAAGCCTCCACGTTCTCCATAACGTCTAGTTTTGATCTAGCACGTGCAGAATACTTCGGGAATATTCTCCAAGAATGCCGCTAAGACCTGGTCAAGCTTGTTATACCTGCGAGATGTTATAAAACATAAGTAAACAATTGTCAGTATGAGGATCCTTGAAGTGATCCATGATCCTGATCCTAAAGCCCTTCTGAGGATCACCACCTGTCACAGAAGTAAGGATCACTAGTTAGGATAACAAATAAGGATCACTAATTGTTAGAAAATCCTCCCCTAACACGGAGGATCTTGGTATGATCTCTGATTCAGGGACACCCATCTTCTTTAGAACATCAAGCTGGATAATGTTCACTGAACTTCCTCCGTCTATTAGGATCCTGCGGACAAAATAGTTAGATATAAAAAGAGTAATAACTAAACCATCGTGATGAGGATCCTGGATATCAATACGATCCTCTTCATCAAAGGTTATGACTTTTCCTTCGGAGACACTCGATGTTCGAACTGGTCTTTCTCCATTATCCATTTTAGTTTCCTTTGCATGCCTCTTAGCTGCTGAGAAGGATGTGCCACAAATGTCGGATCCCCCAGAAATAAAGTTTATCACTTGTGCATCTGCTGGAGGGGCTGGAGCCTTCTCAGGGATCCTTTCAGGATCCTGAGTCCTTGACTTTTTTCTTCCCAACAACTCTTTTAGATGCCCTTTGCTCAACAAGTATCCAATTTCCTTTCTTAATGCAATGCATTCTTCTGTGAGGTGCCCAAAATCTTCATGATATGCACACCACTTTGATTTATCCTTAGTTGCAGCTGGCCTGTCATTCTTTCTTGGCCATCTAGCTTTATCACCTAGGTTCTGCATGGCAAGGATTAGTTCATTGTTATCAACACTAAAGCAATATTCAGAAATTGGAGGATAATCCTCATTATCCTCTTCTTGATCAATAGAATGCACGTTCTGATTATCAGATTTGTTGTAGGATCTGAACTTGTTGTTTCTGAATGAGGATCCTTGCTTATCCTGCTTTGAGGATCCTGTTATCCTCTCCTGAATCCTCTTGTCATCCTCTAGCCGAATGAACCTGAGGGCCCGGGTTCTTACCTCATCTAGGTTCCTGCATGGTGTCATAACAAGATCATCATAAAATAACGAATCCCTAAGCAGTCCCATTTTGAAGGCCTCAACAGCCGTGGCTATATCTAAGTTGGGAATGTCTAAGGATTCTTTGCTAAATTTGGTAATGTAATCCCTTAATGATTCATTGTGACCCTGGGTTATCCTATATAAATCACTAGTTAATCGTTCAAATTTTCTACTACAGGAAAACTGAGTATTAAACAAGTTAACTAGGTTTGCAAATGAGGTAATAGAATAGGGAGGAAGACTTAGCAGCCATTTGAGAGCTGATCCAGTAAGAGTGGATCCGAATCCTTTGCATAGGCATGCTTCCTTTAACTTTTCTGGGATTGGATTGATCTCCATCCTCTCCCTGTATTGTGCTATGTGTTCTTCAGGATCCGTCGAACCATCATACAGTTTCATTGTAGGCACATGGAACCTCTTGGGTATCTCAGCATCACAGATTGGTGGTGCGAAGCGAGATATCTTGTGGCTCCCATCTGCAATCTCTGGAATAGGTTTGACTACTCCTGGAACACTCGAGATCATATCTTTTAGCTTTTGCAATTCTCTGGCCATGGCATAATTGATACCTGGATCCTGCATAAGACCATGGTTAGTAGTATGAGAATTATTAAAAATGTTACCTCCCATTGGATTCAAGTTAGGAAGTATGGAGGTTAATCCATATTGTTGAGACTCTGGAATGATCGAGGGACCAGCAGAGGCATTGGTCTGCATTGGAATAAAATCTCCTTGATGGACATCTGAACTTCCTGTTTGCAAACTCCTCACGGATCCTGGCATCTGGAAGGATCCCTGAAACTGGGATGATCCTGGAACAAAGGAGGATCCTTGAACCTGGGATGATCCTGGGACGAAGGAGGATCCTTGAATCTGGGATGATCCTGGGACGAAGGAGGATCCTTGAACCTGGGATGATCCTGGAACGAAGGAGGATCCTTGAACCTGGGATGATCCTGGAACGAAGGAGGATCCTTGAACCTGGGATGATCCTGGAACGAAGGAGGATCCTTGAACCTGGGATGATCCTGGAACGAAGGAGGATCCTTGAAACTGCTGCATTCCTGAATATCCTCCTGTACTCGTGAGGGATCCCATATGCTGGGGATAGGATCCTGCTGCTGGAAATATGAACCTAGTGCCTGGGTCATAGTTGTTGTTCCGTAGTGCACTCCTTTTGGTCCACCCGCATATTGAATGTTTGGAACCACCGACGGCTGAGAAGTTACCACCGGAGTGTCAAAATTCAAAGATCTGGGCATCAGTGGGGAATGATCCTCTGCCGTTTTCTTCTGTTTCTTAATTTCGTCAATCTCCCGGAGGATCCTTTCGTTGGTCTTATCCTGCTCTTGTGCATGATTCCTCATCTGCAAAATCAAGGCATAGAGATCATTAGTAGTAGGATTAGTTGAAACAGAAGAAGTAGGTGGTTTTGAGAAAATGGGAGTCGGTTTCTTCGCAGCATTCTCTGTATTCTTCTGGGATCCAGAAGGTGGTGGAGGCAAAGGAGGAACGCCTTGTGAGGAAGTGAATGAGGGCATCAAGTTTGAAGCATTCTTCGATGAGGAAGCCATCTGCTTGGTTGTAGTGAGCCGAATTAAGCACAGAAATGCGTATTTTCTTAAGGACGAAGCACCAATTGCCCCACGGTGGGCGCCAAACTGTTTTGGTCAGAAAATCTGATGAGGATATTGCAACCAAACTCTTTGTTTAGGGGAATGATGCTTAAAATGTATAACAGTGATGAGGATCACTTCAATGCAAAGTGCACAAACAACACACAGATTTATACGGGAGAAAAGCCCTTGATCAAGAGTTGATCTCCGGCACAAAAAACCCCGGGTGATGGAAACTACCGATCACCAAGCTAAAATAAATGGTTAAATGTTTACAACTTCGGATAGTAACGAGCTAGGTACAAGGATTACTACGGTGAAGTGTGGGAAAAGCGTATGAAGTTGCTAAGTGTTTGAATGAGAGCTTGTATGAGCGTGTTTGCGAGTGTGTGTAACTGAGAAATGACTAAGTGTTTTCTACTAGCTCGTTACTCCCTTTTTAAAATAGAAATAACCACCTAAACTAACTATCCGACTTTCGTGCCAAGCTTCCACGTTCTCCACAACGTCCATTTTTAGCTAAGCACGTGCATAATAGTTTAGGAATATTCTCCAGGAATGTCGCCAAGACTTGGTCAAGCTTAATATACCTGCGAGATATTACAAAATATAAGTAAACAATCGTCAGTACGAGGATCCTTAAAGTGATCCATGATCCTGATCCTGAAGCTCTTCTGAGGATCACCACCTGTCACAGAAGTAAGGATCACTAATTAGGATAACGAATAAGGATCACTAATTGTTAGAAAATCCTCCCCTAACACTTATGATATGAGATATGAACCAAGGACTGCCATTAAATCCCAAGCTTTAGCTGACTTTGTGGCATATTTCAGTAGTGATTCGCAAAAGGAAGCTGAATTAGAAGTCCAACAGCTAGAAGAAACTAAGGATCCTTGGATACTCTTCACTGATGGAGCTTCTAATGTCAAAGGAACTGGACTTGGAATACTACTAAAATCGCCACAGGGGGGACATAATACCCCACTCCATAGCTTGTGAGTTTCAAACTACTAACAATGAGGCTGAGTATGAAGCCTTGATAGCTGGTTTGCAAATTGCCAAGCATGTGAGGATCAGGTATCTTGAGGTACATGTAGATTCATTGTTAATTACTAATCACTTTAATGGATCCTATGTTGTTAAAGGTGAAAAACTAATCAAATATTTAGAGATAGTCAAAGAATTGGCACTCTCTTTTGTTTCCTTTAGTTTAACACAGGTACCCAGAGAAGAGAATGCAGAAGCTGATGCATTGGCCAATCTAGGATCATCCTTGAAGATTCCAGAGGATATCAGGATCCCTATTATCCACATCCTATCCCTCGCTATTGAGGATCATGTAGCCATGGAAATAGGAGAGGATTCTGCAATCATTCCTAGTGATGATACACAGTCTCATTCAGGATCATGGATCCTTCCAATCATGAGATACATACAACGTGGAGAGATTCCTACAGGAGAAAACCCCAGGGCTTTCAAAATCAAGGTATCTCAATTCACAATATTGAATAACATGTTATATAAATGATCTCTTGCAGGTCCATATCTAAGATGCATTGAGGATCCTGAAATCCAAGAAGTCCAAAAGGATGTTCATGAAGGAGATTGTGGAAACCACATTGGGGGCAGGGCATTATTCTCAAGGATCCTGAGGACAGGATACTATTGGCCTACTATGAAGAAGGATGCTGTGGAATATGCCAAGAAGTGTGATCGTTGTCAGAAGCATAGTAATATCCTTCATCAACTAGCAGAGCTTTTGCATCCTATATCCTCTTCTTGGCCATTTATGAGATGGGGAATGGATATAGTTGGTAAACTTCCCAAGGCACCTGGTGGAAAAGTATTCATGCTTGCTATGACTGACTACTTCTCCAAGTGGATAGAGGCTGAAGCCTTTGCTCAAGTCAGAGAAAAGGAAGTGATATCCTTTATTAAAAGAAACATTATTACTAGATTTGGTATTCCTTCTGAAATTGTTTGTGATAATGGATCCCAATTTATTGGGAGTAGAACTACTAACTTTTGTGACAGCTGGGGAATTAAGATGATAACATCAACACCAGTCCACCCACAAGCTAATGGTCAGGCAGAATCGTCCAACAAGATCATCATCAACAATTTGAAGAAGAAGCTTGGATCTAAGAAAGGAAAATGGGCAGAAGAACTACCTTATGTATTATGGGCTGACAGAACAACTCCCATGAATGCTACTAGCCAAACTCCATTTTCTTTGGTGTTTGGGGCAGAATCAGTGATCCCTACAGAAATGGTGGTTCCTACTGCAAGGAAAAGCATCCGTGATCCTGGAGGAAATGCTGAAAACTTGGTTCAAGACTTGGATACTATAGAAGAACTCAGGGATTTGGCAAGGATAAGGATGGCTAGTTATCAACAAAGGATGGCTGGAGCCTACAATAAGAATGTCAGGATCAGGAAATTCCGAGTTGGTGATATGGTATTAAGGAAAGCATTTCATAATACCACCAATCCTGCTGATGGAAAGTTAGCACCAAAGTGGGAAGGCCCCTACCTGATTGAAGCTGAGGCTGGAAAAGGGGCATATCGATTGCTAGCAATGGAAGGTGATTTGTTACCAAGAGCTTGGAATGCTGTCCACCTGAAGAAATACTTCATGTGATAAAGATCCATGATCCTTAGCTATTTTCATAACAAGTATCCTTGAAGGATCCTTACAGGATGGAGGATCCTCATTTTGGTAATGATCTAATCTCAAACTATTTCACTCTTTAATTATCCTATATATAAGGATAAGGATCCTGGATCCTTTATCCTCCTTTCACTTGATTCTGAGTTTTGCAGAAGGTTTGGATATCCTTAACAAAGAAATTGAGTATCCACAGAAGTATCCAGTTATTTGGGCTTGACCCCAGTTATTTGGGCTTGACCCCAGTTATTTGGGCTTGACCCCAGTTGTTTGGGCTTGTCCCCAGTTTTTGGGCCTGTCCCTAGTATCGCCAGTAGCGCAGGATGATCCTGGTACAGTTCATGGCAATGGGACCAGTACTCGCTTTAGGGGCTGACAATTTCATTGTACTGGCTGTATCCGGGATCCTACGTATAATGGTAGACGTACCATACATCCGTTCCTAAGGTTTCTAACATTTTCACGTTAGCTAAGGTTTTGGCATTTTCATGTCACTAAGTTTGGATAGTCGCCAGTGAGGGCCATACTCCAGTTTACACAAGATCCTTTGGGCTCGTCCCTAGTTATCCTTCGGGCTTGTCCCCAGTTATCCTTCGGGCTTGTCCCCATTTATCCTTCGGGCTTGTCCCCAGTTATCCTTTGGGCTTGTCCCCAGTATATTGGGCCTGTCCCCAGAATTGTTGGGCTTGTCCCCAGTGACTAACTTTTCTCTTATATTGGCTTAGTCCCAAGTTGTATTCTGTTTCAGGCTTTCGAAGTTAAACAGCTAAGGATCCCTGATCCTTACCTTCTACTAATGTTTGTCTTTTGGTTATCCTGATTATAGATGTTAAAGGTTAAGATCCTAACTTGGATTCTTAGGTATGATCCTAAAACACTTTGATTTTATTCTTTATTTATATAAGTGACCCTTATCCTTTGACAACAGAACTAATGATCCTTAAGTTACATAATTTTTCTGAACTTG
Source organism: Helianthus tuberosus (assembly GCA_030545235.1). Lineage (NCBI taxonomy): Eukaryota > Viridiplantae > Streptophyta > Magnoliopsida > Asterales > Asteraceae > Helianthus > Helianthus tuberosus. The sequence goes on from CM060436.1 coordinate 39,242,841, forward strand.
TCAACTATAGGATATTTGATCCTTGATCATATCCTAAAACTTTTAAACATGATTTACTAAACCTTTGTTCTTTACTCACAAATTCAAACAAAGTACATAACAACAGTTGAAAAATAAAGAATTCATAAGGATAACAACACGAGAAGTAGCCAAAAAGTTAAAATTTTATTTATTCACAAAGATTAAACCCATTTAAGGTTGTCAAAATTGTCAACCCAAATTTCTACCAGCAATACGTGGCCCGTCCATTTGGGTTGGCAAAGGGTGTCCATTGTTAACGGGTCTTGAAAGTGCAGGAAACAAAAGACGGCAGGATAACAAGTGGTTTCATCCCCCAAACAGAGGATCCCTCCACCACCTATTATCCTACCTATTGTTCAAAGGATCCATGATCCTCAACCCTAATAGCTATTGTTTAGTTATTACAGACCAACAATTGTTCATAAAAAACACCATAACCAAAAAACCACTACCAAATCCTAAAAAATGGGCTCCGGCCGCGTCTAGAAATATCCATCATCGCCCATTTCAGCAGCTCACACCTTGGCTACATCACCACCAGCATCATCACCACCAGCCTGATCCTTTCCGCTGCCACTTGCCTCAATCGCCAAAACCTCAGTTGCCTCCTCCTCTTCATCCTCTAGCTCAGCCAGCTTCGCCTTCCAGCCCTCCTTGTCCCAAGTGGTCCTGTCGAAGTCAGGATCCTCAGCCTCCTGGGCCATTTGCAGCTTGATCTTGTACATGGTGATGGCAGCAGAGATTTTAGCATCCTCCAGCAGCTCAGCTTTCTCATGATCAGCATTTATCTGGGCCATGACCACCTGCTTCTTCGCCAGATTGAGGTCCTTTTCAAGGGAGGAGATGGTTTGGTCCTTGGCCAGGAAGAACTTTTGGAACTCCTGATGCTTTTGCTCTGCCTCTTCAACGTATGCATCAAACAGCATCTCGACCTCAGCGAATTTCTGCAAAAAAGACAAGGTAAAGTTTAAGATCCGTGATCCTCAAGTGGGCAGGATAACCAAGCAAAGTTGGTGATCCTTACATCAGCAAAGTATTCTTGGAACTGATGGCGGATAAGAGGCAAGCCTTCAACATTTTCAGCCTCAGAGGCCTTCCTCTTCTTTCCCCCTTTGGAGGTAACAGGCTTTGGAACTACGGCACTCGGGCTAGCAGCAGTCTTCTTCTTCCTAGACCTAGGAGCAATAGCAGTAAGATCGGTAACACTGAAGCGGGAGGCAGACCTTGAGGATTTTCCAGCGCCTGTCAATCCAAAATAACATATAAGTGTTCTTGTTTTATTTTCATTTAAACATTTAATTAAATACGAACATGGATATTTACTTGACATTGTGACTGAGCCTGAGGATACTTCCTGAGAATCCTTGGTGATTGCTTGGAATGATCTTGTTTCAGGATCAAGATTCCAGAAGGCGTCGATCCTCTCCTTTGTTGCAAGTGATGGAATGAGATGAGAGACAGAAATAGCTGCAAAATAACAAGAAAAGATCAGTGATCCTCAACGGAAACAGGGTTATCCTATGATCCTTCTATAAGGATCATCTATCCTACCATGAGTGGCCCATTTTCTAGGGAGATCCTTCCCATCCGAGATAGAATCCCTCTTAACGAAGAAGAATCGTTTCTTCCACTTAGTGTCGTTTTTGGTGGTCTTCAGGATCGGGTGTGCCTCACCGGGTTTATGTTTGAATAAAAAGCGGTGTGAACTGTGGCTCACAAGGTTGTACAGTTCGGCAAGCTCAGACATTCCCAAATCTATATCCTCCTGCTCAATGATCCTCTCAAGGGTAAATAAAACCCTCCACATCATAGGCATTGCCTGGATATAGGATATCCCGGTAAGGGAGAAGAAAGATTGGGTAAAAGCAAGAAAAGGATAGGAGTATCCTATCAAAAATGGGGTGACTGGAAAGGTAACCCAGGTTTCAGAAACGAAATCGCTCAAGGCGGTAGGGTCAAAAGGCTTGAAGACAGCGTTTGCAGGAAAGCAACGACGAATCCGGTCTATCTCCGGATCAGTAAAGCAGCAACGTTCCTTTGGAGAATCTTTGATGATTCCCTGGCTCTTTAGGGGACTATCCTTTTGGTGATCCTTGGCCGGTGAAGATCTTAGCATCATCTTGGTCATGGGTGATGGTAAAGAAAGAAGGAACAGAGCAAGAAGATGAAGAGAGAAAGGAGAGAGAAGTACCTGTTTGATCTTCGAATGAGGATTTAAAGGGTGAAACGCACGAATTTAAATGCCTCCGGATCCTTATCTTTAACTTGAATTTATAATGATGATTTTGCAGGGATGTCGCTTCAAGTGACGTAGGATCTGCAACGGATAGTTCGATCCTAACGGCTATATATCCGTTAGTTTGTTGCGGATAAGATCAAGAAAATATAACTCGTTATTTTACACTTTACTCCTTATATTTTGGGGGCAATTGTTAGGGGAGGATTTTCCAATCCTAAGGATCACGGATCCTCAAGTGCTGCCAGGATCATGGATCCTCAATTCTGTTTGAATTAAGGATCCTCAGCAGGTGTTGCAGGATCATGATTCAGGATCCTTATTGTTATCCTTATACTAACAATTGTCTACCTTGTACGTAAGCTTGTTTTGCAGGAGCAAAGGCATGGACCAAGTCTCACCGAAATTCCTGGAGCATATTCCCTCAATATTCCACACGTGCTTGGCTCTTATGGACGTTATGGGGGTCGTGGGGAGCTTGCACAAATTGCGGATAGTTTGTTATTTTAGTTATTTCTAATTTAAAATGGGGATAACAAGCTTGAGTAGAACACTTAGCTAATTTTGGCATACACACACTCTCGTAACAGCTCTCAATCAACTCTCGAACACTACTTGGCGATTTCATACATTTTATTGCACATTGCACATTAGTGATCCTTGTAACAAGCTTGTTATCATCCCGAGTTGTAATCTTCTTTTGTTTAATCATAGTTGGTGATCGGTAGTTTCCATCACCCGAGGTTTTTTGTGCCGGAGATCAACTCTTGATCAAAGGCTTTTTCCTCGTATAAATCCTTGTGTCAATTGTTCATTACATTTCTGAATTATCCTTAACATTGTTCATTGATTCAAGCATCATTCCTCACAACAAAGATTTGGTTACATTATCTTGGCCTGATTTTTGACCAAAACAGTAAGTATAATCAAAGGAGCTTCCTTCCTCTTAATGAAAATATATCGGGTTGTTGGAAAAACATTGTAAATTTGATATCCAAAATAAAATTAAATGGGAAGGGTTTAAATCGTCTTATCATGGGCAAAGTGGGGAATGGGGTCGACATCCGATTTTGGATTGACACATGGGTGGGTGACATGCCCTTCATGGAGAGGTGGCCCCAGTTATTCGGTTTGGAGTTGCTCAAATCGTGCAGGGTTGCAGAGAGAATGGATACAGGCAATGGTTCTGGAGCTTTCAATTGGCAATGGTCTAGACAACCTGATTCAGAAGAGGAGCTTAAGGAATGGAAGGAGTGTTGCGAGACGCTCAGTTCGTTGAGTTTTTCCAACGATAAGGACGCTTGGTATTGGAGCGGCGATAGTAAGAATGGTTTCTCGGTGAAGACGGTCAAATTGGCTATGATAGCAGATAGGGGTAATTGCCATCCTACAAATTTTGTCTGGTGTAAGTGGGTGCCTATTAAATGCAACATCATGAACTGGAGAGACAATTAGGCTTCCTACTAGAATAAATCTTAGAAGAAGGAATGTGGTCATAACATCGGTTATGTGCCCGTTTTGCGATGATGTCGAGGAATCGGTGGAGCACTTGTTCACCGCTTGCTCGGTTGCCTTGAGGGTGTGGACGGCTTTCAGCGTTTGGTGCAACATTCCGCCGCTTTACTTTTTTGAATTCAAAGACATTTTAGAAATCCATAAATTTATTAAGTGCAACAAGGAGGAGAAGATCATTTACGGGTTGGCTATGATAGTGTGCTGGTGCTTTTGGAAAGAAAGGAATGACGTGGTCTTTAACCAGAAAAGAGGTAGCCCGCAGGATATCATAGGGGAGGTAAAATCTAGAGGTTATGCCTGGGTCAAAAATAGATCTAAATATAATTACATTAGGTGGTCGGATTGGTGTAAATACCCCATGTATATGTTGTAATTTCTTCGCCATTTGCCCGTTTGGGTCGGGGGTTCTGTAGCTTGTTTGGCCTTTTAAAGATATAATTTTTTTGTCATTTGATATGTAAAATTAGATTTATTCAACACGTGTAATACACGGGGTTTTTTAAGGATATAATTTTTTTATTATTTGGTAGATCTTTCAACCCGACTATACATGGGTTTTTTAAAGATATGACATTTTTAGTATTTAATATACAAAATTACATTTATTTAATCTGTGTAGTACACATGGTTTTTAAAGATATAACTTTTTTTAGATATATTCAACACGTATAATATACGAGGTTTTTAAAAATGTAATTTTTTATTATTTGGTAGATTTATTCAACCCGATTATACACGGGTTTTTTAAAGATACGACGTTTTTAGTATTTAGTACACAAAATTACATTTATTTAATCTGTGTAATACACATGGTTTTCAAAGATATAACTATTTATTATTTGATATATAAAATTGCATTTATTTAACCCGTACAATATACGGGGTTCATAAAGATATAACTTTTTATTATTTAATATATAAAATTACATTTATTCAACCCGTGTAATACACGAGGTTAGTATCTTGTATATATACATTCACATGCCTATGTCACTAAGTGACAAGCGCCATGGGTTGTGTAAGCATGCATTTAGGGTTTTTTTATAGGTGCATCTATAGAAGTTGATTTAAACAAGATCAATTTAATTTCTACAATAACTGCATTTGTAGGCATAGTGCACAATAAAATGATGGCTTCATTCTATTAATTTATTATTCAATCAGAACAGATTATATATAGATATAATACTTTTCGTATATTTGCTTCAGCTTTTCAATCAACAAAAAAATCAGAAGTCAAACTATAAGAAAGTGACGACATTAGATACCTCTACTAGCATAAAATTTGTCGGCGAAACGGGCCCTTCTGGCTGGTTCTAGTGCCATGATATGTGTCATTAATTTATAGTATTGTGTGTTAACACATAACATACGAGCCTATGGCATGTATAAATTGTTATACATTTACGTTTGTTAATAATCAACAAACATAAATGATTTTATTGTAAGTAGAATAATTTACCATGTTGCTAACTCTTATATATAAATATAAGTTTAAATTAAACTTCAATTTTTATTTAAAAACAAAATAGTCCGACATATGTTGAAGACCGACAAGTGGAGGTCTCAAGTAGGGCTGTAAATGACCCGAGTCGAGCCGAGCTAGACCCAGCTCGAGCTCGGCTCGAACTCGATTCGAGCTGGCTCGGCTCGAGCTCGAACGACTCGATTAGAATTCGAGCTAGCTCGGCTCGGCTTGATCTAGTTCGAACTAACAAAGAACCGCAAAATTTACTACTTAAAAATCCTTTAAAAATGAATTTCTTCATAGACTAAGGGTCATAATTGCCAGTTAAATTTAACCATATGGCTAAATATGCAAGTATAAATAGTTAATTCACTTTGTTCATTGTCTTTACCTTCTTTTATAGGGGAGATACTCCCTTAGTTTTTGTTTTCTAAGCGATGTGGGACAAAAAAATGAAGGATGTAAACCTTATCGAGCCAGCTCACGAGCCGAGCCAGGCCAAGCTCGAGCTCGGCTCGTTTACAAATCGAGCCGAGCCGAGCTGGCTCGTTTACAACCGAGCCAATTTCGAGCCGAGCTTTTTTCGAGCGAGTTTCGAGCGAGCTGCGAGCTACGAGTTTTTTGAACACCCCTAGTCTCAAGACCATAAGATATGGGCAAAAAGGTAATGTAAGGGTGCTACTTTCTACACCCCCTATTTACTTTTTTCACCCTCCTCCTCTCACATACTTACAGGTGGGGCCTGCATGGGACCGACAGTTTTCCTCTCAAAGGGGGGGTGTAATCAGGAAGGGGGTGCGTATAGAATGAGCCTAATGTAAACTCAAATTGCGAAACCATATGCAAATGTATTTTGGACCATTTCCCATTAAAACATTAACATATCATGACAGTTTTGTTTTATGTTTTTGATACATTCTAATTGTTATATCTTCTACAGATAAATATTAGGGTGGAGGGAGTGGTCACCAAATAGTGAGTGTTTAATTTATTTTCTAACCAATAATGTCATATCATATCATGTCAAGTCCTCACTCCACTCCTCATTTTACACTCAATCACTAGCAATGATCAAACATATGGAGAGTGGTAAACAATTTAAAAAAATGTGATTGGTTGAAAGAGGTTGGGGCACACCATTAACCCGCTCTCTCCCACCTCTCTCTTCTTCACCGAGTCGGTAAATACTCACCGCCCACACCACCTCTCTCCTCTTCCCCGATCACCGCTCTAGCACCAGCAATGGTTCCCCAATCGATAAACCCCCCCTCCTCAAAGCACTCCCCAAGACCACTCCCTCCACCCTTAAAATATAGAGTTACAGTCTGACCCATTTTCGAAAAGAAGGAAAAGGAAATAATTGGTTATGTTATTTTTCCTAATAATCGATCCATTAAGCTAAATATTAAATTATGAAAGAAAACGTGCTATAATGTTAATAGGCAAATTGGATTTAAATAATCCTAATTTTCTCAATTTGGCCGATAATAATCTCATCTCAGTTATTTGCCGATAATAATCCGAACTGGTCCACTTTTGGCCGATAATAGTTTGTGTTAAAAGTAGCTTAACGGAGTTAAGTTTTTTTCCGAATTACAAACCGATATTTTAGGGTTTTTTTTCATTTTTTTCTACTGACGAAACATTTTGTATCCATCAGTAGGTGTAATTGGGTTATCTTTGAAATCACAACATTGGTATAAGTATGACCCATACTATATAAACACAGGTTTAATAAAGAAATTTGCATTTATATTAATAATAATGCAAATACATGTTCCTTCGTAATTTCGAGCTTCATGAAAACTTCATAAGAAATTGCAGATTTCAACATGTTGTCGTTGTTTAGTTTCGAAAACGACTAAACATAATACGGAAGCTTAATCTTTGACTGTATTCGGTTCTTCGCTATGCTTGATCTTCATCCGTGTCTTCAAACTCATTACCTAGATTTCATAAATCACCAATTATGTTAGTAATATAGTGTTATGAGTATTTAAACGGACCCAAATGCCAAAAACAACAAACAAATATTTAGCTAGACAAACCCGTCGTAAGCTACGGCTGGGCTGCCGTAGCTTACGGCCAACACTGCCCAAAAAAAATCAGCAGCTCCCTGCCGTAGCCTACGGCTGGCAACCGTAGGTTACGGCTCAGCTTCTCTGCAGCTTTTCCAATTTTATCCTTTTTACGTAAAACTCCGTAACTTGTTAGTTACTCGTGCGTTTCGATTGAAACTTGTTTCTAAATGACCGTAAAACATTTGCCTACGTATTTAACCCAAAATCCTTAACCTGGATTCTTAGTTTTTATGAATTACGCATTCGTTACACGATTCGTGCATATAATTATTTGACCTGTTATCAAGATTCGAGCACTAAGCTCAAATCTTGCTAATTCTTTCCATACCTCCTACTTCCACACTAAAACTTTCATTTATCTTCCGCCACAACTATATTTGTGGTGGATTATATTAGTAAAAACATTATATGCCGATTCTACCATCCGGATCGACAATTTACGAATATGACCTGTTGGGAGGCATTAAGCTAAAAAGGCTTACGCCTTTCACTTTTATACCACCGAATGGGTCTACCCAAATATAAAACTCATTTTAAAACTATCGTTAGGGGTTGTTTGCCAGGTTTGCTATTCGGGGGTGTTTTAGTCAAATTTTAGTATTTTCATACGAAGGACATTTAAAAGCTTGTTTTGACCAAGTGACACTTTTAACCCGTATTCCATTTAAAATTTATTGTGTTCCCAAGAACGTAATATCTCAAATTCAAAGTTTCTAGATATACCTCACTTTAGGTAATCCAATGTCCACACATAATTCAATTAACGCTCATCGGGCCCTAAGTCCTCATTGAGAGTTTGACCCATTACACATACCTGGCTCGAGTCAAAGCATTGATCCGTTTTAATATCTTGCCTTATTAGTTGCTAATTAATAGCAACGCAATCCCATACGCTATTCACCCCTGTGAGCATAAGACTCGACAAGCAATCATTAGTCATATTATTGTCAAATGGTGATAACATCACCATTTGACCCGTTTGGCCTAAATGACCATTTTACCCACCTCTTGTCTTACCCTTTTTGCATTAGGACGACCAAACATTATATATTGGAGAATGGTATTTATTTACCATTTCACTCATTTGACCTTTTACGATTTTCACCATGTGGTTATATTTCATAAAGGTCGTTTCTTTACTCGTTTGATCCTTTATGGCTTACGCCATAGGGTGTCTTTTTAGAACTCATCATTTATTCGTCAACATGTGACCAGTTTACCATTTTATCATTTTTACCCATTATGACTTACACCATAAGGTAACTTTTCAAAACTTATTGATAATTCGTCAACACTTGACCAAATTACCATTTTACGCTTTTTTACCCATTATGGCTTACACCATAAGGTAACTTTGCAAAACTTATTGTTTACTCGTCAATACGTAACCAAATTACCATTTTACCCTTTTTACCCATTATGGCTTACACCATAAGGTAACTTTTCAAAACTTATTGTTTATTCGTCAACATATGACCAAATCCATTTTACCCTTTTTACCCATTAAATATGGTTTCTTACCATTTTGACTTGTTTCGACCCGTATCGATTCATGTCGGAACGTCATATTTCAAGGATTTATTTCAAAATCTAAGTCACCTTGTTCTTAACCAAGTACATGAATAGATATTCTATTTAAAAGATGTAAGTTTTACTTACCTTGCATTCGATTATTATTAACCAAGTACATGAATAGATATTCTATTTAAAAGATGTAAGTTTTACTTACCTTGCATTCGATTATTATTTTTCTCGCGTATTTGATCCGTTTAACCCGCTTCTTCCCAAGCTTCCACCTAGTTTGTCAAGCGTCAAACTAACATTTATCATTCGCAAGATGGTTAGATTAGTCATCATTTATCATGACTATCCCACCTTACGGACTTTATACTAAAATTACCATTTGATCATTTTATAGGTCAATTTGACTTTAAAAGTCAACTGCCTATTAACATGTACAAATCCACAAATAAGTTCAACAACTCATTTAGACATTTCATTAATTACCCGGTAGGCGCTACTTTTAGGCCACCATTTTAACTACATTCTTCAACCAAGTTCATGTAATTGTTAATATCAAGTTAACATAGTTTTCAGTCATTGTATGCTAATCTGTCAATCATTATATTTCATCACCATGAAACAACCCATGGCATCATATGTATGGAAATTACCCAAACATCAAACTTAGCCAAAGATTTTAATCATTCATATACACATGATGATTTCAAGCATTTATTAACATGAATATAACATCAATTTCATTTTATTATACAAAACCCATTTCATGGCAAGTATGGACATATACTCAAACTCATAAATTGTTCAAGTATCTTCTTATTACTACCATTCATGGTGATCATAAACATAAGTATATCATCAACTTAATCATATTATCAAAACGCACTTCATAATCTACTTGTTAATCACTTACAAGGAATCTTACATCAAATATTTCATAATTTCATTATGTCTAACGAAACTAAGCATACATATACACTCAATTTTATCTTTGGATCATAATCCAACAATCTAATTGCAAGTATTCTACTTGTCTCAAATTATGACTTTCACCAATCTAGGTTTTTAAACATACCTTATGATCCTCTAATCGTGGTGATCGATAATTCACGTTCATGCACGAATTTGAGGCTCAATTTCCCCTTCAATTTAGTGATTTAAGATCAAAGAGGGGTTGCCCCCTTTCTTCTCCGCTGGTTGACGTGTGTGTGTAGTGTTTTTATTTTCATGTAACCCATGTAAGTTCTGATTTTTTTTTCCTTTTTGGCCCCTCAAGTTTGGGATTTTTATTTTAAGACTAAGGCACCATTCACTCGTTTATCAACATATTATATGTAGTTAGCTAGGTTAAATATTTCTAGTTACCACACTTATGTTATTTGATTTAAACACAATTATTTCCACTAGTAAATAACCAAGCTTTAACTAGGATAGAACATTCCTAGTTATAACACATCGTGTTATATATCATTATAAGTGTGATAACCGGATTCGGTATTTTTGGGGTGTTACAAACAAAAGAATAGACAATTTGTGATCTTACATAAAACTTTATACAATTACCCACATTATCTTTATTTGTTGTCAACTTCATATTCCATCTTTTATAAGGGTAAAGGGGGTGGAAGCGAGGAGGCATGCGGGGAAGGAGTTTGCCGCGAGGGGATTCCATCGCCATCCCCCAATTGCCACCCGATGAAGGTTTTTTGCGGGGAGTTGTTGCCACATGCGGGGAAGAGGAGGGAAATGGGGTAATGGTGGGCTCCACTCTCTTTCAACCAATCATGCATTTTTTTAAATGGTTTGGGTGAAACCACTCCTTATGTTTTTTGGGCAAGAGTGGTGTATGAGAATGGAATTGACATGACACATCATGATTTGGTGGATGAAAATTTCTCCATCTCATGAGGGGTGCATCCCCTTCACCCTAAATAAACCAAATGTAGTGCTTAAATAAACCAAATGTAGTGCTTATTTATAGTTTACATAATCAACATAAAAATACTAGGTCTCTCTGTAGAACATAATTCTTAGACACTTCTGATATTGTTGTGCGGTTACGCCATTAGTTATTAGTTATTTGAACCTGGGGTACAACATAGAGTACTTGTATGTTCTCCTAGTATTAAAGCACGATTTTAATTGTGATGAACACAATTTGCACAAATAAAAGTAAATTAAACATTTTCTCTTATTTCATTCTTACGAAAAGAAACAAAGAAGCCTGAAAATGAAGGCCGCCAATACAAACTTTATATACTAATGGCTCATTGGCTCATACATAACATTATAAACTTAATTTAAATTATCTTTCTCTATTTAACACATGGGTTGATACCAACCCTAAATCATCGGCACCCACACTAACCAGAATCTGTCCCCTTCTAACATTAATTTGATCATATACATCATTTAGCTAATTATACTAAATACGGCCACATTTTTCGGTATGATAATTATATGTATTTGTTACAATAATATATAATATGAATATGAATGTGTTGTTTATAATTAACATATTGTAATCTTTGCCCGTACATTGATACCTCTAGGTATAGATAGTAAAATACCAAAATCACATCTAGGTTTAGCCATTTATCCTTGTTTCATCCAAATAACTTTTTTGTGTATTTGTGTACTTCTTGTTTGCGTTTTATTGTCGTTTTCATTCTTGAGTTTAGTAATTTATTGCGACTTTCGTCACTTTAAATTTGGCCATCGGGGATGAAAATGGCACCTAAGGGACGAAAGTCGAAAAAGTGGTCAAACCTTGACGAAAATGGCATTTTACTCCTAAGTATATGCTAATATTTACATAATTGTGCTAGTCTCAACTGATCAACATGACATATGCTTGAACTTTTTGGTGATTTTTAGTGTAATAACGGTTTTTTTTTTCAAAAATATAACTTCTTACAACGTTTCATTTATTCAACTTATAAAATATACGGGATTCTAACCTAATTATTTTAATATAATCGATTTTATTTAAAAATAATATAGTGAAACTACAATATACATTAATACAACTTTGAAGGTGTGAAGTACACATTTATTCGAGGCTATTGTATTTTCTTGTTAGTGAATAGACTTAATACATAAAAAAATTGCGAATACATGAAAACCTATCATGCAACCTCCCCCAAATTATAACTTCTTGTTATAAATCGGTAATTTCATTCATCAAAATAATATATAAAAGCCCTAAAACAACAATTTTCTTCTTGTAATGTTTATATTAGTAAAACAATTATGTTAAGCAAAAATAGAATAAATAATATAATTGGAATATATAACTAGGGAGAGGATGAAATAGGAAATATGATTTAGTTAAGAAGGGTATGAAGCAATAATAGAAGTGCATGTGTCAAATCTGAAAAAACATAAAGAGGGGTATTTTAGTTAAAACCCACCATCTTCAAAAACCTAGCTTCCACAAGAACCCAACATCTTCAATTCAAGACTCTTTCCTGTATACTAAACTCCACCATTTTCAAAATCATAAACTACCACATCATAACCAACACCACCACCATCTACGATCGCCACAATCTTGCAGAAAACCAGATCTGAAACCACCACTAGCTTCAACCACCTATTGCGTTTTTTCAGATATGCAACCACCATTCCACCATCCACCCCCACCACCCACCGTCACCGCAACTAGTTTTTCGGAGTTCTTTCTCCGTCAACCTTCATTAATCGGAGATCTTTTTGTAAGTTTGGTTTTTTTTTATTTTCATTGCGTTTTAGGTTGCGAAACCTCAATTATATTTTTCATCACATTATGTTTTAGTTAGAGTTCTTTTTCATTTTTGTTCTTTTGGGCGTTAAAACAGAGGCATTACTATGTTAAAACAGAAACATAACCATGCGAAACCCATTGCGGTTTAGACCTGGAGTGTACGTTTTAGAACCTAGAGTGCAAATAACAGGATAGTGCTAAGACAGAAGCATGATCATGTTGGAACAAAGGCATGACCATGTTAAAACATAAACATGACCATGTTAAAACCTATTGTGTTTTAGTACCTACAGTGCAAAATCTTGATTTTGGGTTTCATTGCGTTTTAGAACCTGAAATGTAAAGAAAATGATCACGCTAAAATAGAAGCATGATCATTTTGGAACAAAGGCCTGACCATGTAAAGAAAATGATCACGCTAAAATAGAAGCATGATCATTTTGGAACAAAGGCCTGACCATGTTAAAATATAAACATGGTCACGTTAAAACCCATTGCGTTTTAGAACCTGGAGTGCGAGCGCAAAGAACATGATCATGCTAAGATAGAAGCATAATCATGTTGTATCAAAGGCATGACCTTGTTAAAACATAAACATGACCATGTTAAAACTCCATTGCGTTTTAGAACATGCATTGCAAAATCTTGATTTTGGATTTCATTTCGTTTTAGAATCTACACTTCAATGAACATCAAAGAACATGATCATGCTAAAATAGAAACATGATCATGTTGGAATAAAGGCATGACCATGTTAAAACATAAACATTACAATGTTAAAACCCTGAGTTATAGGGTGTTGTTTTATCCATTGTGTTTTACGCATCTTGGTTTTTGAATTTTTTTAGAGTATAGCAATAGTATACTCGTTTTAAAGATAAAAAATGTTCGTTTTTATGGTGCAATTTTTGTTAACAAAAATAATGTCATATGAAAGAGTTATTAACATTTTAAAAACGGGGGAGTTGAAGGAGAGAGAAAGTATTGTCTTGGATGAACTAGAATACCCCTAAATTAACCCATACGTCTCTCTCTTTTTTTTTGTTTAATTCTACTCGTTTTTTTTTTTGAACGATGAAATTCATGTATAAGGTTATCACACTCTCTAAATCGAAGAGCCCCGTATTGCCCCACTTTAGCTAGACTATGTTGTCTTAACCGAGCGCACGCTGGCTTCAAAGTTTGGCTTTTTTGGGCGTTCCCCCGGTAAACCATACCGACAGCTGCCACTTACAGTCGTTGTGCCACCACAAGAGCATAATTCTCTAGCGTAACAAAAGCTTGAGAATCGAACTGACAACCTCACACAAGGACTAGTCCAAATCCTTCACTGACTATATCCACCCCAATATGACACAAGTGGGAATTGAACTTAAGTCTCCATTGGAAAACTCAAACCACTTACAACTAGGCCACAACACAAATAGAGGGATAATTCTACCCATTTAATGTTAGCCATTTATTTTAAATCTAATTGATAATATTTTTATATATATTTACATGTACAATTAAAATGTTTGATGCCGCCAATTAAGCAACCCTTCACAACCCGGCCCATGTGCTTAATGCCTATCAATAAACATTAAAAAAAAAAGATGAAAAGGACAATCCTCCAATATCATATTTAACCCCAATGTTTGCCCTTATTATATTCAACTTCAAGACTAGTATATAACTACCAACTTCACACCATTCCCTTCCACAAGCATAAACAGAAAGAAAGAAAGACATCAAACCAAAGATGATGATCATGAAGTTTAAGTCAATAAAATTGTCTAGAAGTTTTTCGAAATTACGATTTGGCAAGATCAATGAAAATAACAATCGTAAGAGAAACAGAGTTAGTCTCCAACAATGTAATACGACCATTGATGCAGAAGTTAAATGGGAGTTACGACCTGGTGGAATGCTTGTACAAAAGAGAGAAATCAAAGAGCAAAGCATGGAAGGGGTTATCGTGGTTAGAGTCGTCAGTGGTTCGCAGTGGCATGACATATCTATCCAAGCCACTTCTACTTTTGGTGAGTCATCTATATATATCTATCACTATAATTAGTTTTGGATTTATGTTTCTAACAATGGCTTCTTGATGGGCGGGTTCCCTAGTCGATTTTTAAGTTAATCATCATTAATTTGAATACCCTTTTCGGTTATACAGGAGAACTAAAGATGATATTATCAATGGTGACTAGCTTGGACCCAAAAGAGCAAAGAGTATTGTTCAAAGGGAAAGAGAGAGAAGACGAAGAATATCTACACATGGTTGGTGTTAGAGACAAAGACAAGGTGTTGATGTTACAAGATCCAGCAACCAAGGAGAAGAAACTAGTCACAAATGCTATGGTAGCTGCTTATCATACAACTACAGTATAAATATAAATAATAGTATTTATATATCGTTTTGAGCTAGAAGAACATGTTAATTTACCAAGTATGGCCTGTTGACAAAAAGATAGGCCGGTGATGATTATAGATTTATAGGTAAGTTGAGTAGTGTTTTGTTACAAAATTTTAGATCGTCCACACCTTGGTTAACAATTAACCTACTAAAGGTTTGTGTGTTTCCTATATTTCTTATCTAAAAAGTCAAAACTATATACATGTTTATTTTATTTCATGAACTACAACCTTAATGCATCCAAACTTCATAGGTAAATCTTTACATTTGGAGAATTGGAGTCATTTGCTTTTGAAAGTGTTGAGCTCAATTCATATTGTTGATTATGACGAGAAATCTAGAAGTTATCTCCTAACATAACTTTTCTACGAAGTAAACCCTTATTTATATAACAAAAAATAATAAATATACTAGTATTAGAACCCTAATAAACAACAAAATAAATATTAAAAAAAGGATGAGAGTACACCCTATCTAGTGTTCGTGGGAATTTTAATTAGGTCGTGGGTGTGGTTGCTCTCCACCGATCACCCCCATCCTTCACATCATCTCCACCTCATAACACCTTTCTCTCCATCTCATCAAGGGGGTGGTGCCTTCCCTTCACAGAACCAATCAGCACAAGAGAGAGAGAGAGAGAGAATGCACTCGGGGTGAAGGGAGAGAATTACCCGAGCCCACCGAAACCGAAGAGGTGGGTTGGTGGGTCTCCCCAAACCACACGCCCACACTCCACAACCTTAGTACCGAGTTGAGTTATATTAAAATAGTGAATGGTTACTTTCTATGCACATGCCCCTCGTAATTGATCAATAAATTTTAGTAATTGAAGTCCACATAAGTAAACAACACAAGGGAGGACAATAGGTGTCAAAAATTAAAATTGAAACCGAAAAACTCACGTATTCCAGTCGGTTTTTTGGAGTCGGTTTTTGGGAACTGGACTGCGTATTGGATTAATTTTAAAATGTGTAACATTTTTTGATACTAGGATTAGGAGTAGGATCAAATACAAACCACATTTCGCATACAAACCGTAAGAACCATTTAAAAAGTGTCACGTGACATCCAACCAATTATAGAGAAATGATAAAATAATATCCTAAATAATATTAATTATACTGAATTCCCTATAAATATGCTAACAAGCAATTAATTATTTATTAGATCTTACTTTTGTTTTCAATGTGCTGATTAAGAAAAGTTCTGATATCATTCAAATATGTGCTAAAATCAATTATTTTGATTAATTTCCATGTGCTAATATAATTCAAAAGTGCTACTTTTATGTATATATTGTTTTGCATGTGTTAATTTAACTTTTTATAAGTGCTAGGATCTGTTCTTACGGTTTGTAGGATAAATATGGTTTGTACCGGAACCAACCCCACTAGGATCATACTAGATAATCTTTTACTCGATTACCCAAACTGATACTAAACGCGTTTACTTGTATCAAGATCAAATAAGATAATCTACTTCTATAGACCATACTCTATAACAAAACAAAATGTTTGGGACACTAGTCGCTTTGTGGTCATTGGTCAAGTCTCATCATAATTTTCTAGCCTAAAACATTATGTTAGTTTTAATATGCCACATCAGCTTAGTTAGTTACACAATTAGTTATTTATTCAGTTTTAATACCAGATTAGTTAGTGGGTTTTAGCAAGTTGTATATAAATAGTCTTCTATGTATTCATATGTTAATAATGAAAAACAAACAGTTGTCCCTTTTCCCCTTTTCACTTTGATCAAGTTTTCATGGTATCAGAGCACCAGGTGGTCTTATCTCCTTCATCTTGATCTTCGATTTCAGTCCTCTGTTCTTTTTCGTCACAATCATTCCTCAATTTCTTCTCATCTTGTTCTGTTTCCGCTGATTTTTTGCCCTAATTCAACTCAATCGCATCCTGATTCATCTTGATTTCATCTCTTCTTCTGTGTATTTTGCCCTAATTCATCTGTTCCTATAGCAACAACAAATTCAATAGATCCATTGAATCCTCTTTATTTGCATCCTTTTGATCATCCAGGTATGTTACTGGTATCAAAATCCTTTGATGGAATTGGATTCGGCGCTTGGAAAAGAGCTATGACTATTGCTCTTTCAGCAAAGAACAAACTCGGATTTGTTACCGGAGAAATCACAAGACCTAATGATCCGATTCAACAACAACCATGGTAAAGATGCAACGATATGGTGATTTCGTGGATCTTGAACACTTTGTCAAAAGAAATCAGCGAAAGTGTGCTTTACACTCAAACAGTTCATCAACTTTGGAATGAACTTCATAACAGGTACGGTCAAGCTAATGGTGCCAAGCTATATCAATTGCAGAAAAAATTGTGTGAAAATTCACAAGGAAATGATAATATTGCTACTTATTTCACCAAAGTTAAAAGTAATTGGGACGAATTGAATGCTTTATCTGGAATCCCTTCATGTACCTGTGGAAATTCAATTCTTATTGCTAAACGGGAGGAACAACAACGTCTTGTTCAATTTCTTATGGGATTGAATCCTGCCTATGATGCTGTTAGAGGAAACATTTTAATGATGAATCCACTTCCTTCAATAAGTCAAGCCTACGCTCTTCTTGTTCAAGATGAAAAACAGTAAGAGATTCATGCTAGTGGTCAATTCAATCTAGAAGCAGCATCTATGAATGCTTATAATAATGTTCGTACTAATCAAAATGCAAAATCTGATGTTAAAAAGATTGTTTGTACACACTGCAAACGAAGTGGACATAGTGTAGACAAGTGCTACAGGATAATTGGTTTTCCAAAGGAGTTTAAATTCACCAAAACAAAAAGATTTGCTGCTAATGCCACTTATAATGAATTCGATGGTGACAAGTATGTGTCCTCAAGTGCTGGATTAACTCAAGAACAATATAATGGGCTTCTTCAATTTTTGTTCAAAACTCAAGTGAATACTTCCTCAGTTTCAACCGAGGCTCCTGATGCATCAGTCAATTCAGCCACATTTGTAGGTATAATGTCTTGCAACTCTTGTTCCCAAAATCATAGTCTTTAGCGTACCACGTGGATCATAGATACGGGTGCTTCTGATCACATGTGCTGTGATGAAAATTTGCTAACAAATGTACAAATTCTTCCAAAACCTTTTCGTATTGCTCTTCCGAATGGACAAGTAATTTTTTCAAATAAAATTGGAACAGTGAACATCACCTCTAATGTTTCAATTCATAATGTTCTTTTTGTACCCCAATTTAAACACAACCTTTTATCTGTTCCTAAACTTTGTCGTGATACAAATGGCTTAGTTCTTTTTTCTACTACTTCTTTTACGTTGCAGGCCCCTTCACTGAAGAAGCTAGTGGTTCTTGGTAATCTGATTGAAGGACTCTACCTTCTTCAACAGTCTATCATTCGGAATAATAGTGTTTCTTTTGTCAATTCTGTTTCAAATTTGCATTGTAATGTTGCCATTAATGGTTTTACTTGGCATAGTCGTCTTGGACATTTACCTTTATACAAATTAAAAGGATTAGATGTGTTCTCTAATACTCATATCCATGATATTGAATGCTGTAAAATTTGTCCACAGTCAAGAAAACACATATTGGCTTTTCCTAAAAGTCACAGAGAAACATCATCCCCTTTTGATTTGATTCATATTGATGTTTGGGGACCTTACAACACATTCACCTATAATGGTTATAGTTATTTTTTAACCATTGTGGATGATTTCACTCGTGTCACTTGGACTCATCTTTTGTCTACTAAAAGCAATGCTTTTACTGTCTTACAAGGTTTTTTTTTTGAAATGGTCAAAACTCAGTTTCACACTTCTGTTAAGTGTGTTCGTTCTGATAATGCTTTAGAACTTGGTTCTGGCAAACAACAAGCTGAGTATTTCCTCAAACATGGCATTATTCACCAAACCAGTTATGTGGCTACTCCATAACAAAATGGTGTTGTTGAACTTAAGCATAAACATCTTCTAGAAACTTCACGAGATTTGATGTTTCAATCTAAACTTCTTTTAAATTTTGGGGAGATTGTGTACTCACTGCCACTTATCTTATTAATTTGTTTCCTACCAAACTTCTTAATGGTAAAACTCTGTTTGAACTTTTGTTTAACAAACCACCATCTTATTCTCATCTCAAGAGCTTTAGGTGTTTATGCTTTGCATCTACATTAAAACAAGGACGAGATAAATTTCAAATTCGTGCCGTTCCTTGTATATTCATTGGTTATCCCTATGGAAAAAAGGCTTACAAATTATACAATTTGGATACCAAATCAGTTTTTGTTTCACGTGATGTCACATTTTTTGAACATATATTTCCATCCACTTCTTTTCAAGATCCAAAATCTCTTTTTCCAGTTCTTGATCCTATTCTTCACCATCTTTCTGCTTCTTTGGATTCTGTTTCTCCTCCTCTTCATGTCTCGTCTTCCAATTCTGATCCTGTTCCTCTTCGTCGTTCGTCTAGGACACATACTACTCCAGCTTATCTTGATGACTATGTCTGTAATACAGCCTTTACTTCAGATTCTGTTCTTTGTTCTTGTCCTCACACTGTTACTGCTTTTTCTGCTCTTAAGACTATTTCTTCTTCTGAATTGTCCAAGTCAAATCAGCAATTGTTAAACACTTTGGATAATATTGTTGAGCCATCCTCTTATAAGGAGGCTGTATTACATCCTGCCCGGCAGGAAGCCATGGCCAAAGAGTTTGAAGCATTAGAGAACAATCATAGTTGGATCCTCGTTGACTTACCCAAAGGTAAGAAACCTATTAAGTGCAAATGGGTATACAAGGTCAAGTACAAGGCTGATGGTTTTCTTGAACGGTGTAAAGCGCGATTAGTTGTCCGAGGAGACACTCAAAAGTATGGAATAGACTATAATGAGACTTTTTCACTGGTGGTCAAAATGACCACTATTCGAGCTCTTATTGCCACTGCTGTAAAATTAAAATGGGATCTATACCAACTGGATGTTAACAATGCTTTCCTCCACGGCGATCATATGAGGAGAATTATATGTCTCCACCTCATGGTATGTGTTTAGATAGACTGGATAAAGTTTTACAACTCAAAAAATCACTATATGGTCTAAAACAAGCTTCCCGTCAATGGTATGGGAAACTTTCTGATGCTTTGAAGTCAAGAGGATATGTTCGGTCTTCTAATGATTACTCCTTATTCACCAAAACTATGGGTGTGTTCATTGTTCATGTAGCCGTGTATGTCGACGATATTTTGATGACTGGGAATCATTATGAGGAAATGCAGGCTCTGAAGGCTTTTCTTGACTCTACTTTCAAAATTAAGGATTTGGGTTTCCTTAATTATTTTTAGGGATCGAATTGTTAAGAGAGTTTACTGGCATCATCATGACACAACGAAAATTTGCAAAAGACCTGGTTAATGAGTTTGATATCAACACTTGTGTCTCTTCACCTTTACCTGTGCATTTACAGTTAGCTGCTAATACAGGTTCTGTTCTTCCTGATCCCTTGCAATATCGACGCTTGGTGGGTAAATTGAATTATTTGACTCATACCAGGCCCGACTTAGCCTTTGTTGTCCAATTCTTAAGCCAGTATATGCAAGATCCTCGTCTTCCTCATTGGGAAGCTTCTCTTCATACTCTTAGATATGTTCAAGGGACTCTTTCACATGGTTTGTTTTTCAACAGTAATATGGACTTCAAAATGGAAGCGTTTTGTGATTCTGATTGGGCCTCTTGTCCAAATACTCGACGTTCAGTGAGTGGTTTTTTATCCTACTTGGTGGTAGTCCTATCTCTTGGAAATCCAAGAAACACTCCACAGTTTCTTTGAGTTCTGCTGAAGCTGAATATCGTTCTATGCGTCGAGTTACAGCTGAACTCGCGTAGCTTACTCGTCTTCTTCATGAACTGTCCATTCCTTCTATTGAGCCTATTCCCTTAAAATGTGATAGCCAAGCAGCAATCTATATCACTAAAAATCTTGTTTATCATGATAGAACCAAACAAATTGAGCTTGACTATCATTTTGTTCGTGAGAAATTACAAGCCGGTTTAATTGATTTAACTCATGTATGAACCGGAGAGCAACTTACGGATGTTTTCACAAAGTGTCTTCCTCCTTCTCGGCATTCTGCTTTATTGTCCAAGTTGGGGATTTCCATGCCTCCAACTTGAGGGGGGTGTTAGTTTTAATATGCCACATCAGCTTAGTTAGTTACACAATTAGTTATTTATTCAGTTTTAATACCAGATTAGTTAGTGGGTTTTAGCAAGTTATATATAAATAGTCTTCTTTCTGTATTCATATGTTAATAATGAAAAACAAACAGTTGTCCCTTTTCCCCTTTTCACTTTGATTAAGATTTCACATTAACTCATTTTATTAATTAATAATTAATTATAGTAGACCTTTTTGTATCATAATTTTTACTAAAATTTAAAGTGTCTCATTTTTAAATGAGTAATCTAATCCAACTCTATTAAGAGCAATGGAAATGTACAATGATTTTGGTCGTGGTTTGTTTTTATTGGCTTATTTGGGCGGTAATCCCTCCTTAAGACATGTGTTGTAGGATCGTTTTGTGACCCAAACGAGTGTTCTTATCTATACGAAAGGCGGAAACAGACGTATAGACTTGAAAACAGCTTGATTCACACTTTAAACGTCTTGTATATTGATTTAACACTGTTTACAATCACTAGACAAACCGGCCGCACCTCGGTATATCAATCTAATTCCGTTACAAATGACTAGACATGAAGCCTATTTATAGTGGAGGTGATTCCGCTTGAAAGTGGCAGTGACCATTTCAAGCGGAATTACACTTTCAAGCGGAATTACACTTTCAAGCGGAATTACACTTTCAAGTGGAATTAGCTCAAACACACCTAAAACCTATTTCTCGAACAACGTGCCCTGATCTAACAATTCTAGTATAAGACTCGATACAAGACGAAGTCGACAGACGTATGCACCAACAGACTCCCCCTCGGATGTTGACGAGTCTTAAGTGTCGAGTCTTCAACGTCTTCAGTCTTTATCAGTCTTCGGGCTTCTCTTCAAAATATCTGACAGTGTAAGCAACATCAACCTTTTCTTGAATTTCCCAGGATCAAATTCCTGGCTCTATTCCTCATAGCTTCTCTTCCCTAACAGACTCCCCCTCAAGTTGTACTGGGATCGTAGTCTGGCTCCAACTCTGCTCTTACATTTAAAGGTTCAAGAACCGCAACCTGGCTCTCTCATAGCCATAACCTGCACATTCTCTACCCAAAACATAAGTTTCATAAAAGATAAGATATGACAAGTTTAGAAACTCTGCTAATCACTAGTAAACACAAACTTAACACATCATTTTTAAGAATCAATCAATAATGATTTATCAATTATAGTTTCTGATGAACCACTTGCATTTATATCAATTTTCATTTCAAACATCTTCAAACAAACTTCCCAAACCTGTTCGTCATGTTCAGCACTCGGAATTTTGAACACCAGCTTTTCAACATCAGTTGTCTTAAAATCTTTTTGAATTTTTCGAAATTTATGCTAAAACACTCCGAAAATCTTTTTGGATTTTTGAATATAACAAAAATGAAATGCAGTAAAGAAATATTTACATACAATATTTTTGTGAGTTTGTGTAAGAGGATCATATCAGTTTTTGAGACAAATCACCAACACCGTTAAGCTTTAAACATTTTAAGATCTAAACGATTCACTTAGATTGTCAGTATACTGATCCACTTAAATCTTCACACAAAGTTCAACTGTTTCGAGATACGAGATTAATGTTTTAAGAGACTTAAACTTATTCGCGTGTCCCACCTCAGAATATACTCCCGTATCCAGATCCCAATACTCAGTCTTACAGGTGAGTATACCTAGATGATATCTGTAAGGGGTTAATTGCGAAACCGTGAGAGCTCAGGTCAGAACTTCCGTTAAGCAGAGAGATGACGGCTCAACTTTAGGTGGGTCCCCTTTAGAGGATCTTTTTTACAACAGCACATGATTTTCATTTTGCAATGTTTTATCATTTTTTATGCTGAGGGGAGGCTATATTTCAAGCAAGCGTAAAGTATTCTCCGGGGACTAGGCCATTGCTTCGGCATTATCAGAAGTCCCGGGATAATACCCCAGATATCACTAAGCATAAAGACCTAGTATCTCAGAAAGAGGGGTCCTTCAAATAAGATTTCGGGGGTTACCCATATATCCGAGTAATGTTACCCACGATATAAGCAAGTTTGAATATAGGTTTATATCTCGTCACAATCTACTAAATGTGCAAAAACCTACTGGCACATCATCAGTGAGACCGTTTATCACTTTTTAACTTTCCATTTCTTTAGCATGTTGTGATAGTCCACTGATGTACTATCGTTTCCTCTTTTATACAACAAAACTCAATTTTGGATTTTATCATGTTTTTTACTTTTTCAAATTTTCAAATCTTTTTGGATTTTCTGAAATTTTTACTCCCCCTAAAATGCAAACACATTTAAGGAAATTTGAAAACAAACTATACAAGTAAATTGACAACTGTTGTGAATCACTTCAATTCGCCATCCACTTGGCATAAACAATCAAAACTCCCCCTTTCAACAAACTATTTTCCCATTGTGGTTTCAAAACACTTAAGTTTGTTTTAATCAAATGGTTTTTCCGGAAAATAAGTTTCGTTGATTTTATCACTTGTAAGTTAGGGGTTCATCACTTTGTTTCTCAATCATTTGTGGGAAAACAAGTACAACTTAATGTCCTTGATTTACCACTTGTAAGTGAAATCCTTCTTCAACCACTTGTAGGTTCACTTATCAACCAAAACCACTTTGTAAATCAAAATATAACAATATAAAGATATCACCTATAGATTTACCAACCAAACCTTTTCAAGAATGATGCCGATTCCTGCTCCACGCTTACCAACCTGGGAGCTCCGGCAAGTCACACTTGTACCAATTTTTAATTTTCAAAAACATTTGAATGATGCCGATTCATGCTCCACTATTACCAAATTGGGAGCTCCGGCAAGTCAGGATTTCAGTTAGGAAATACTTTCCCCCAAGCCTGACCAACCTTGGGAAATTCTGGTACACATCTATCCCACCAACATTTTGATTTGTAAAATTCTTTTGCACCTTTAACCTTTCCATCAACCATCTTCCCAAAAATATGTTTAACTTTGCCATTAAATGTCTTTTCAGCATCAAATTCTTTGTTACCAGCAAAGAATTGACCTGAAATCTCAAATCTACCTTTTGATTTCAAATTATCTTTTGACAATGGCGGAAAGTTTTCCTCGTTCAACTCTGGAACGGAATTCTCAACCTTTTTCTCAACAAATGACTCATCTGATTTTATGGAATCAAATTCATCGTCAGAACTCGAATCAGATTTTACAACCCATCTTTGTTTGTTCAAATCAACATTTCTTTTGTAAAAACTTTTGAAACATCACCAGTTTCGAAAGTTGTTGGTTGTTTCTTTTCATCAACATGTTTTTCTTTCAATTTTGAGTTAAAAGA
Organism: Helianthus tuberosus; assembly: GCA_030545235.1. Lineage (NCBI taxonomy): Eukaryota > Viridiplantae > Streptophyta > Magnoliopsida > Asterales > Asteraceae > Helianthus > Helianthus tuberosus. The sequence continues at coordinate 39,267,354 of CM060436.1, forward strand.
AACTTCCTGTTTTGTGTTGTTGAACTGTTGACAGTTCCAAGCAATGTGTCCCATCTTGTGACATTTGAAACAGGTTCTTCTATCAACTCTTGGAGCAAATTTCTTCACGTTTCTCTTTACTTCAGCTAGAAACTCTTGATTTGACTGTTTCCAGAATGGTTTCTTCTGCTCATCTTCAGAACTTCCTCCTGCAACAAATATTGTTTTGGTTTATAATTTTTCTCATTTTTATAATTTTCTGAAGAACTAAAACCAAGACCTTTCTTTTTGAAATTACTGTTATGGTTTGGTTTCTTTCGATAACCTGAACCAGAACTGTAACCCTTTTTCTTGTTCAATCTCTGTTGAACTCTTGAAGTGTACTTTTTAGGTTTTTTAGCAAGATTTAAATCTTTTATTTCAGAAATATTAATTTCTGTTAATTTGAAAACCTATTTGATCATTTCAGTTTTGACACTTCTTATTGGAAATTCCTCATCAGAATATAATTTGTCTGAATCATTCAAAGTATAAGCCACTTTGATTGATCCGTCATTCAAATTAGATTTTGATAACAAGAATTCTTTATTGTAAACCCTTTTAACCGGTGAACTCGGACTCTTTTCTGACGAACTCGAACTTTCAGATTTAGACTCCGGTTTTGACTCTTCATCCATATCCAACACCTGATCGACAACTTTCTTTAACAACTCAGACTCATGATCAGTGTCAGACGCTGTGAATGTGACATCAATATTGTCTGGTAACTCATCAATGATTTCAGACTTTAACTTGATGTTGAGAGCCTTATTTAAACATTCCTCATTTGGCTTTCTGGGAGAATAACTATTCCAAATCGGGGGCGGACACTTGTTATATTTGACACTTGGTTTCTTACCAGTATCCTCTTCAGTTTCTTTATCTTGAAATGCTTCAAGACCTGCAACAGTAGGATAAACACGATCAATCAAATAATCACAAGTAGTATAACTCAACAACAAACGTTTAATCCTTTCACTCTCAATCTTTTCAAGCTCTAAATCCTGCTTCAGCTTAGCACAGTCTTCAATATATTCATTGATAACCTTCTGCTTTGTCATTAATGTTGAGCTCATCATCGTCATTGCAGCATCAACTTCTTTGTTTGTCTTGTTCAAACCATCAACTGTTTTGTTCAAAACATCATACGACTCCTTTACATACTTCACATCAGACAATAAATTCTCTTTCATCACTTCCAGTTCACTAATCTTCTTGTCCTTTTCTTCACAATCTTTGCAAGATTCCAAACATTTCTGACAAGGTTTAATGACTTCAACTATCTTTTCAATCTCAACAATCTTCTCAACTTCAACAATTTTTTCTATCTCGACGATTTTTTCTACTTCGACCAGTTTTTCAACTTCGACTATTTTTTCGACTTCAACTATTTTCTCCACCACTTTCTCCACTTCAATGATTTTTTCTACTACTTTCTCAGCTACTGGTTCAACATTTGCTTCTCTAGCTTCCATCTTTGCTTTTTCATCAGCAAGGATTTTTACTGCTTCCAACTCTCTCCTCAATCTGGCAATCTTCTTCTGATTCAGCAACTCAACTTTATCTGCAAAAAACAAATTAAAACTATCAGGATCTATGCCTTTTCTAGCTTTATTAAGATATTCTTCCTCATCATCGGTATCAAGATCACTTCCTAGATCTGGAAAAATCGGGATTCTTTTCTGACTAGCCTCATCTTCACCCAGAATTCTAGCAACAAAGCCTGAACCGGGTGGAATGTATTTATCCCAGCTAAATCCCTCTGCAACAAATTCATCATCCTGATCAATGATACCAAAATAAGCTTTCTTAATTGCATCTTCGATCATTTTACCATGAGCAGTTTGTGGGTTTTTATCAATTTGTGGTTGTTGATCAATCTGATGAAAAATTGACTTTTGATAATAATCATTCTTTCCATCTTGTCTCCCATTTGATTCTTTGTTTTTGCATTCTCGTTTAAAATGGCCTTTTCCTTTGCAACGAAAACATGTAACCTTTGATTTGTCAAAACCTAACGGAGAAGTAGCCATTCCTCGAAACTCATCTCTACCAGTAATTTGTTGAAACTTTTCTGCTCTCCTCCAAGCACTAGCCAAACACCACTTCACATCCATCAACTCTAGTTCTTCTGCATCAATTTGGTCATAATCCTCTTTGGTAAGCATCGGATTTCCAATTCTGCCACAAATCAAGCTTTCATATGATTCCAACATAGCAACGAGTGATGCCATGTGTTGCTTTGCTATTTCCGGAGACAGATTTTGACCATTTTGAATGTTCAAGGTAACATTGCATTGAAGATTTGTGGAATTCTGTTGTTGAGAACTTGATGTTGTATGATTTGGATCAAAGCTTGAATATGAAGATGAAGATCCACCACTCTGTGTCACATTACTACCTTTTGTTCCAGACGAACTGTCAGCACTAAAACCAGTTTGGATCTTTGGGCTAGGGCTGGGAGTAGCCTCAAACTTGTTTCCTCTGTAATATAAACTGACATCTTGTTGAGCATTTGGATTCTTCATGATTGCCATTTTCTGAATATCCAACTCGTGCTCTTCAATCTTTTGAATAAACTGTGCCAGATTCATATTTTCTAATTTTCTCATGTGTTTCACAATCAACAGATAAGTTCCCCATTTTTGCTGTGGTAATGCATCAGCAAGTTTATCAACCCATTCATCATCATCTTTCTTAATGTCCAATCTTCCTATTTCCAATACCAGGTGACAATATCTATCAATGGTCATCTTTGTTGTTTCATAATCGAAAGCTGCAAACATATCAAATGATTTCTTCAATAACGCCTTTTTGTTTTTGATCATATATGCTCTTCCTTTGAACTTTTGAATCAATGCCGTCCAAATAGACCTAGTAGTACCCTCATGTTGGAGCAAAACAAATATGTCTTCTTTAATCGCTTGTTGAAGACTACTAATCATCATTTTTTCACTTGTATACTTCAATTTATCAATCTCTGTAAAGTCACTGAATCCCTTTTCAAGCCCACGTTCATTTTTTGGTTTTTCGTAATCTTTCTCCAATGAACACCATGCGTCAAGTTTGTAAGCTTGCACCCAGTTCTCGAATCGATTTTTCCATCCTTGAAAATCTTCAATGTACATAAGCTTTGGCGGTTTTTGGTGAGTTCCCGTCTCATTCTCACTGTACAAAGTTTCGGCAGCTGTAACAGGAGCAATCGGTGTCGCAAACGCATTGTAGAATTCCTCTTCCATGTTTCGAAAAATTGTTTCTCAAAAGTTCAAGTTTCACACGAAATACAGAAAATTTGCTAATTTCCCTTGAAAGTGGCAGTGGTTATTTCAAGCGGAATTACACTTTCAAGCGGAATTACACTTTCAAGCGGAATTAGCGATTTCAAGCGGAATCAGATGATTTTTCAAGCGGAATACCGATTTCAAGCGGAATCAGGTAATTTCGTTTGAAATTACCACAACTTTTCAAACGGAATTAGTGTCTCGTTCAAACGGAATTACCTTTTTGGCCCATTTTTATCAGATTTAGTCCGAATTTAGGTTTGACTCTTTCAAGGGTTTGTTAAAACTGTATTTTACACGTAATATCAAAAGATCAGTCCATTTTAACCGTAAAAACTTGTTCAATTTTGAAAAGAAGGTGTAGAAGTCAGAAAATATGGCTATTTTGGCAAGAACTCTTCTTCCTGAGCTCTGATACCACTTGTAGGATCGTTTTGTGACCCAAACGAGTCGTTCAGAAGAGTTCTTATCTATACGAAAGGCGGAAACAGACGTATAGACTTGAAAACAGCTTGATTCACACTTTAAACGTCTTGTATATTGATTTAACACTGTTTACAATCACTAGACATACCGACAGCACCTCGGTATATCAATCTAATTCCGTTACAAATGACTAGACATGAAGCCTATTTATAGTGGAAGTGATTCCGCTTGAAAGTGGCAGTGACCATTTCAAGCGGAATTACACTTTCAAGCGGAATTACACTTTCAAGCGGAATTACACTTTCAAGCGGAATTACACTTTCAAGTGGAATTAGCTCAAACACACCTAAAACCTATTTCTCGAACAACGTGCCCTGATCTAACAATTCTAGTACAAGACTCGATACAAGATGAAGTCGACAAACGTATGCACCAACATGTGTCTTTCATCTTTCTACTTACCCTTCTTTAAAAGCTTTAGAACAGAGAGAACAAGAAGAGAAAGAAAGGGAAAAGGGAGAAAGAGGGGTGATGATCGGAGAGTCACCACCGTCACACCATCACGACGGTCTCCATCTCCACAACGTTGTGTTTATGTTTTCTTGAATAAATGTAATTTTATATATTAAATAATAAAAAGTTAATCCACTTGGGAATAGCCCAGTGGTGTTGGTGAATTTAGATAGAGCTTAGGATAGGAGTGGTCAGGGGTTCAATCCCTATTGTGTGCAAGTTTAGCCATTCAAAAAAAATCAAATAATAAAAAAGTTATATTTTAAAAAACCATGTGTATTACCAAGATTAAATAAATGAAATTTTGTATACTAAATAGTAAAAACGTCGTATCTTTAAAAAAACCGTGTATAATCGGGTTGAATAAATCTACCAAATAATAAAAAATTACATCCTTAAATACCCGGTATATTACATGTGTTGAATAGATCTAAAAAAGATGTATATCTTTAAAAACCATGTGTATTACACAGATTGAATAAATGTAATTTTGTATATTAAATACTAAAAACGTCGTATCTTTAAAAAAAACCGTGTATAGTCGGGTTGAAAATCTACCAAATAATAAAAAAAAATATATCCTTAAAAACCCCATGTTTTACACTAGTTGAATAAATATAATTTTGTATACCAAATAATAAAAAAAGTTTTATTTTTAATACATTAGGATAACATTTAATATTAATTTATTACTTATATATTTAATATAAGATAAGTAGGAAGAAGAGATATTTGTTTTAAAAATATAATTAACAATTTAGATTTGAGGATAATATTTTATTAACGTATAATAAGATTTAATATTAATTTATTATTTATTTAGTTAATATAAGATAAGTATAGATTTGAGTATACCTTCAATGAATGACACGTGTTCAAAAGTTGTTTTCTTTTATTATAGTAGACTAGCGGTAAGACCCGTGTGCAAACACGTGTCGTTTCTTAGAAAACCATGCATAACATATATTGATAGAACATATAGATATGTGTATAGATATTGTACCAAAACGTGTTATCTATTATAGCTAAAAGACAACTATAAGTAAATATAAAAGATATTTAACAAAGTTAATAAAAGATGTCTAAAATATGTCTAACAAACTTAATAAAATTCATCAGTTACATATAATTATTTCCATTCTCTTATTCATAAAAGAGAGTATCCACCCATTGACAATATAAATTGTTATAAACATAAGTACATATGAAAGATGTCTAACAAACTTAATAAAATTCGAATATAACATAACTTTAACAAACATTAACTAAGAACATACGATCACCTGCCTAAACAACACACAACAAACCTCACTCAAGAATTTGTTACGCAGCAACATGTCATTCGCTACATGTTGTGATCTGGTTAAATATGCTATTGCAAACAATGTAACAGCTGCTGATCCAACAATCTCCCTATACAACAGATGATACGAAAACCCTTCTTTATTACAGATTTTTATTTCTCATCAACATCTCCCTGATTTTTCCTTTGAATTGTAGTTCAAAGTCCAGGGAGAACATGTCTTCTTCATCATCCCTCTCAAGTTGAAGGTCCAACAAATCTTGGAGATCATATGCATTCAGATTATATGCACTATCCATTTTAATCTCTTCAACACTACCATCTGATTTGATCAAAGTCAATACTTGGGTTTTTTAGCATGACTTCCACTTTACTATTTTTGGATCAATTGGTTTTCTTGGGCAAAGAATTATTGAAGATGAGTTTGGTGATTGTGGTCTGCTAACTAAATTTGCAATTGATTCAAACAAATCAGATGATGAGAGAAGATTTTTCAGAGTACCGATTTTTGGAGACAGAGCAGCAGTTGTAGGATAGACTGAGTTTTGAAGAACATTTGAATGTTCAGCTCTAACTTCTTCCAGCTTTTTGTAGTCTCAACTATCTTCAGTTTAGACCATCTGGCAATGGATCTAACTGGACCATAATCAGCAGCCACAAGCTCTGCTCTCATTCTTTTAAACTTCAATACCTCATCTGAATCCACTGTTTTGACTTTCTTCCAATTAGTTTGAGTTGGCTTTACCAGAGGATCATTGTTCATTTTTGTGATTCTATCGGTATGAGTTTTTCTCTTACGTGTGGAGATGATTTCTGGTGAAGGAGAATGTTTTGGTAGTGAAGATGAATGTATGGGAAACTTTGTGACGTTGGAGATGGTTGGATTGTGGTTGGTGTAGTGAAAATGATTATGGCATGTTTGAGAAACTTCTGCTGAAACAACTGGTGTCTTAGCAGCTGTTTGGTAAACATCTACTAATACTTTTGTGTTCCCAGCATCAATTGACAAAATGGATGATGATGGTGTGGAAGGTATTTTCTCCTTCTTTTGTGGTGGTTTTTTTGGAGAAGGTTGGGATTTAGGTTGAGCAGGGGATACAATTTCTGTACGATTAGCTTTTGAATCTAGTGGCAACTTTCTCAGTGAATCTTTCTCCCCCTTTTTGGCATCATTATCATCATCATCATCTTTCTCAAAGATTCATGTAGAGGTGGAGCCAGTAAGTTCCAACAGATGTTCCTTAATGTTCATAATGTCTGCTTGTGTGTCTTTATACCTGGCATTAACCAAATTTCTGATAAATTCCAAACTGAAATTGCGGTTACTTTCAGCCAAATTCCTCTGAGCTTGAAGGATGGGTTGCATAGAATTCCAAAGCTCATTGGCAATTTCCTATCTGGTAGGTTGACTTTTAAAAAGCTCTATCATCTGCTTAATCAATTCTTTCATTTCAGCAACATTTGTTTCAATGGTAAACACTCTAACCGTCAAATCCTTATAAGTTAATTCATCACCTACTTTAATAGGATCATCTGAATTCCCACCTGTAGCGGTTGTATTTGTTTTGATAATAGGAGAAGTCTCCATATCATCAGAAACAGATGCCCCGTTTTCTTCGTTCTGGGGACTTCCCATTGAAGCAGAGATTATAGTTGTAACCTCATCAAAAGTTGCCTTCAAGGGAGTCTTAATGATGTATCCACTGTCCAACTGATCACCAATGGGTTCAACAGTTGTAGTGGCTGCTCCCCTAGAACTACCACCAAGAGTTTCGTAATACTCAACGGGGATAACCTCCTCAACTGTTTGTAGGATAGGAGATTGAATTGGTTCAGACACAGTCATTTGTTGTTATCTACTCTCAGTAATGTGTGCATTAGAGGAATTGTTTTCTTTCTGAAATTCAATTGCTTCAAACAGAGGTAATATTGTTGATGGAACTTGAGCCGAGGGTTGTGGTGTAGAAAGAGTGATTGCCCTGGGAGAGGGACTTTTAAACATACTTTCATATGAAAGGTCTACTTCATGTTGTGATGTCCCTGTACTTACAACATTATCATTTTGAGACGATACATGAGGAGTTTGGATGGGTTGAGATCTTTCCAACAACTGTGAAGAAGTAGCAGCAGTGGTTTCAAGTGACATTTGTGTTGTCACTGCATTAACCTCTGGGATCTCATCTTCCAGAGGAACCTCTTTATTTTGTTTGGTTTTGATGGGCTTTTTGGATGTGACAGCTTTCTTTTTGTGTTTTCCTGGTGTGTGTTTCACAACACCGGTTGTAGTGTCATGATCACCAGGAGCAGTTTGCTCAACAACAGAAGTTTGAGCAACTGATGCGGACGCATCTAAAACAGGCTCATCCCCCTTTGTTTCAGTTGTTGAAACTTTTGACTCTTTATCCATAAGTTTAGTAAAAGTTTTACTTGTAAGACTATTTATTTGAAAAGCTACACCTTGTTCAAAATCTGTTTGTGACACTTGTTTTCGTAGGTAGTAGCTTAGAACTCTTGGATACAACAGAAAAGCATTACTACGAACACCTTTTTTCAATTTTTTCACATTTTTCACATTATTCAACAAATCAGAAAATAGTGCTTCTTATAAATTGTAATCAGATTTTGTTAAAATAGCATAACCCAAATACTGAATGTTCAAATGTATCTCATTAAATGCGGTGGTCTTGGCTGAGAGACTAGTTAAAAGAGTATGAAACAAAAAAATTTCATTGGCGGAGGGAAGTTTGGTTTATAGATAGTAACTTCCTTTAATTGTGCATCATACCCTCTTTCAATGAACTCTGTATGAAGTTCAAGTTTTTCAAAGTTGTTCTTACCTCCCAAGTCGTCCAATGCAAATGTAGTGGAAATTGTAAAGGGAGAAATTCGTACCACACTTTCCCCGACCTTAGATGTGATGGCAACTGGATTATTATCTCCAGCCTCTACAGCATTAAACCAAAATTGTCGGAGTGTTTCTGTATGAACCGGAGCATCAGCAGTAAGAATTGATTTGTATTTCGATGACGTTAAAAGGTTAATTATTCAGTGATAGCTGGTATTTTTGCTGGTTTTCTCGAAGATGGGGGAGGTAGTTGTGAGGGTTTTTGATGTTCAGAGACATGATCGAAAAAGAAGGTGATTTGGGGATGAAACAGGGTTTAAGTTGGAGGGTTTTTAATATGTTGGAAACTGTTTTTGAGAATTTTGATTTTGAGACTGCAGTGGTAGAACCTCGATTTAGGGATGAAACAACTTTTATATAGAGAGAAGAAGTGAATGCTGACGTGGCAGTAGTTACAAATATTCGATGGCTAAGATCTGTCCACGTCAGAACCTCTCTTGCGACAACCGATGATAGTTGTTTGGAAACCTCTGTTGGTCGTTGGGAACAGTGTGAGTCAAACAGTCGTTAGATAAACAGAAGTTATGAGAACAGATGATAACTTTCAGCAGTTGTTTTATTTTTAGCTAACATCTGTCCACGTCAAAACCTCTGTTATCATAATGGATGACAGTCAGCAGTATAGTAAATCAACAATCATTAGGATAAATAGAAATCATGACAACAGACGGTAGCCTTTAACAGTGGATGTATTTTTAGGCAAGCAGAAGTTTCAAAAACAGTTTTTTTCAATCAGTGTAACTCAACAGTCGTAAGTCTAACATCTGTTATTAGCCCAACCACTGTTAGTATCAAATCCTCTGTTAAGCATTTTAAGATTGAATATCATATGTTGTTCGTTAACATCTGTTGACCCATAGCAGACCTTTTCATCTTCAGACATTTATTCATCAGCAGATGCTCTCTTTTGTCAAACTTTAGCTACAACACACCTTTTATAACACAAAAATATACCGTAAATTCTTCCAAAAAACTGTTGTTGATAAACAAAATTATATAATAATACTTATAGCAGACGTTATATAATAATACTTATTCATCATTAGCCCAATCACTGTTAGTATCAAATCCTCTGTTAAAAATTTTAAGATTGAATATCATCTGTTGTTCGTTAACATCTGTTGACCCATAGCAGACCTTTGCATCTTCAAACATTTATTCATCAACATATGCTCTCTTTTGTCAGAATTTAGCTACAACACACCTTTTATAACACAAAAATATACCATAAATTCTTCCAAAAATTGTTGTTGTTAAACAAAACTATATAATAATACTTATAGCAGACGTTATATAATAATACTTATTCATCATTAGCCCAACCACTGTTAGTATCAAATCCTCTGTTAAGCATTTTAAGATTGAATATCATCTGTTGTTCGTTAACATCTGTTGACCCATAGCAGACCTTTGCATCTTCAGACATTTATTCATCAGCAGATGCTCTCTTTTGTCAAACTTTAGTCAAAAGTGGTAAATCAACAGTCGTTAGAATACACAGTTGTTTCATCATCAGCAGATGTTCTCTCTTGCCAAACTTTAACTACAACAGACCTTTTACTGTAGGATCGTTTTCAGACCCAAATGAGTCTATCAGAAGAATTCTAATCAATTCAAAAGGCGGAAACAGATGAATTGACTTGAAAACAGCTTGATTCACTTCTAATTGTCTTGTTTATTGATTTAACAGGTTTACAAATCAATCGACACGTCGGCAGCACTTCGGTACCGGAATCTAATTTCGTTGCAAATGAGATCATCTCGAAGGTATTTATAGGGAAGGTAATTTCGCATGGAACTGGCCAAGCGAAATCTAATTTCGCACGAAATTACACAAACAAAATCAACATATGATTTCATGCGAAATACCAGCTTAATTTCGTATGAAATGACTCCTTTGTCATTTCATGCGAAATTACCTATAAACTCACTTTTCTCGTACTACGTGCCCTGATCTAACATTTCTAATACAAGACTCGATACAAGACGAAGTCAACAGACGTATGCACCAACAGACTCCCCCTCGGATGTTGACGAGTCTTCAGTGTCGTCTTCACAGTCTTCAGTCTTGATCAGTCTTTGGGCTTCTTCCAATATATCTAACACTGTAAGCATCATCAATCTCTGTCTTCTTTTCAACTCCAGAATCTCTACCTGGCTTTTTCCTCACTCTAATTCTCTTGATCAGATCTCTTGATTCTTTAAATTCATCAGCATCAGCAATTAGCGAACTTCAGGATCTGACACTGGCTTTAGAATCTACAAAACTCCTCTTTACTATCAGACTCCCCCTTGTTATGCTGGGATCGCAGTCTGGCTCAAAATCTGCACATTCTCTACCTCAAAGTAAAATTCACAAATTTAAGATTTGACAAATTTAAACTTTTGCAGAAATCAATCTGAAAGATTTAACATTTAACATATCTGATGACCACTCGTAGAATCAAATTCAAAACATCTATTTTTCTTTTCAAACAATTTACACCCAAACCTGTTCATCATGTTTAGCACTTGGAATTTTGAAAATCAGCTTTTCATTATCAGTTGTCGAAAATATTTTTGCATTTTTCAAAACTTTATGCTAAAACACTCCGAAAATCTTTTTGGGTTTTTGATAACAAAGAAATGCAGTAAAGAAATATTTACAGACAAATATTTTTTGTGAATTTGTGTAAGAGGATCATATCAGTTTTTGACAAGTCACAAGTACCGTAGAGCTTAGTTACACATTAAGAATTAAACAGTTCACTTAGAGTGTCGATATACTGATCCACTTAAATTTTCACACAAATTTCAACTGATTCAGGATACGGATTAAGTGTATTAAGAACTTAAACTCATTCATGTGTCCCACCTCTTGAATATACTCCCGTATCTAGATCCCAATATTCAGTCTTACAGGTGAGTATACCACAGATGATATCTGTAAGAGGTTAATTGCGAGGGCCGTGAGAGGGAAGGCTATTGCTTCCGCAAAATCAGAGAGATGACGGCTTCGACTTTTGGTGTGTCCCCTTTAGAGGATATTTTCTTCAACAGCACATGATTAGCATTTTTCAATGTTTCATCATTTTTTATGTCGAGGGGGGTGCTATATTTCAAGCAAGCGAAAAGTATTATACGGGGACTAGGCCATTGTTTCCGCAAAATCAGAAGTCCCGGGATAATACCCCAGATATCACTGAGCATAAAGACCTAGTATTTCAGAAAGAGGGGTCCTTCAAACAAGATTTCAGGGGTTACCTATATATCCAAGTAGTGTTCCCCACGAAACAAGCAAGTTTGATTTTAAGTTTATATCCCGAAAAAGTTTACTAAATGTGTAAAAACCTATCGGCATATCATCAGTGAGACCGTTTAAAGCTATTTAAACATTACAATTCTTTAGCATACCGTAACTGTATACTGATGTACTATCATTTCCTCTTTTTTCAACAAAACTCATTTTTGATTTTATCATGTTTTTCACATTTTCAAATTTTCTAATGTTTTTGGATTTTCCAAAATTTCTTACTACCCCTAAAATTCAAAATCATTTTAAAGGAAATTTGAAAACAAACTGTACAAGGTAAAATGACAACTGTTGTGAATTGCATCAATTCGCCATCCACTTGGCATAAACAATCAGAACTCCCCCTAATAACAAATTATTTTCCCATTATGATTTCAAAACACTTAAGTTTGTTTTACTCACAAATGGTTTTTCCAGAAAATAAGTTTTGTTGATTTTACCACTTGTAAGAATCGGGGTTTTGTTCATCATTTTGTTCTTTCAACAACTTGAATGAAAGTTAAATCAAGTTCAACTTAATGACCTTGATTAACCACTTGTAGGTTAATTACCACATGAAGAAAAATATAACACTGATAATCACAACTACCACAAATTGTTTGAAATACCACATGTAGGAAAATGCCGATTCCTACTTCACACTTACCAACCTGGAAGTTCTGGCAAGTCCACAACCTGTAGAATTTTAGCAATTTTTAAATGTTTCATAAAAATTTTAAAGAATGATGCCGATTCATGCTCCACGATTATCCCCATGGGAGCTCCGGCAAGTCAGGTTTTTAGTTTAAAACCGCTGTCACCCAAGCCTGACCAGCCTTGGGTGATTTTGATTCAACACTATCCCATCCTCCTTTTGATCTGTAAAACTCTTTTGCACTTTTCACTTTCCCATCTACCATCTTTCCAAAAATATGTTTGATTTTCCCATTGAAAGCCTTTTCAGCATCAAATTCTTCTTTACTAGAGAAGAATTGATCTGAAATCTCAAATCTACCTTTTGATTTTAAATTTTCTGCCCGTAATGGTGGAAAATTTTCATCATTCAACTCAGGAACAGAATTCTCATTTTTTTCTCAACAAAAAACTCCTCTGATTTTATGGAATCAGATTCATTGTCAGAACTACTCTCAGATTTTACAAGCCATCTTTGTTTGTTCAAATCAACTTTTCTTTTGTAAAACCGTTTCTAATTTTCACCTTCTTCGAAAGTCGAATTTTCAAACAATTTTTCTTTTGATTGTACTGTTTTATCAACACATTTCTTTTCCATTTTAGAGTTAAAAGAAACTCCCTGTTTTGAATAAGTGGACTCGTGACAATTCCAAGCAATGTGTCCAGCCTTTTGACATCTAAAACAAATTCTTTTGTCAACTCTTGGAACAAATTTCTTTATATTCTTCTTTCTTTCAGCAAGAAACTCTTGATTTGACTGTTTCCAGAATGGTTTCTTCTGCTCTTCTTCAGAACTTCCTCCTGCAACAAATTTTGTTTTTGGTTTATAATTTTTCTCATTTTTATAATTTTCTGAATAACTAAAACCAAGACCTTTCTTTTTGAAATTACCGTTATGGTTTGGTTTCTTTCGATAACCTGAACCAGAACTGTAACCCTTTTTCTTGTTCAATCTCTGTTGAACTCTTGAAATGTACTTTTTAGGTTTTTCATTAAGATTTAAATCTTTTATTTCAGAAATATTAATTTCTGTTAATTTGAAAACCTGTTTGATCATTTCAATTTTGACACTTCTTATTGGAAATTCCTCATCAGAATATAATTTGTCTGAATCATTCAAAGTATATGCTACTTTGATTGGTCCGTCATTCAAATTAGATTTTGATAACAGGAATTCTTTATCATAAACCCTTTTAACCGGAGAACTCGGACTCTTTTCTGACGAACTCGAACTTTCAGATTTTGACTCCGACTTTGACTCTTCATCCATATCCAACACCTGATCGACCACTTTCTTTAACAACTCAGACTCATGATCAGTGTCAGACGCTGTGAATGTGACATCAATATTGTCTGGTAACTCATCAATGATTTCAGACTTTAACTTGATGTTGAGAGCCTTATTTAAACGTTCCTCATTTGGCTTTCTGGGAGAATAACTATTCCAAATCGGGGGTGGACACTTGTTATACTTGACACTTTGTTTCTTACCAGTATCCGTATCTTTTGTCTTCTTATCTTGAAACGCTTCAAGACCTGCAACAGTAGGATAAACTCGATCAATCAAATAATCACAAGTTGTATAACTCAACAACAAACGTTTGATTCTTTCACTCTCAATCTTTTCAAGTTCCAAATCCTGCTTTAGCTTTGCACAGTCTTCAATATACTCATTGATGACTTTCTGCTTTGTCATTAAAGTCGAACTCATCATAGTCATAGCAGCATCAACTTCTAAATTTGTCTTTTTAAGACCATCAACTGTTATGTTCAGCACATCGTATGACTCTTTCACATACTTCACATCAGACAACAAATTCTCTTTCATCTCTTCCAGTTCAAGAATCTTCTTGTCTTTCTCCTCACAATCTTTGCATGATTCCAGACATTTCAGACAAGGTTTAATGACTTCAACTATCTTTTCAACCTCGACAATCTTTTCAATTTCAACAATTTTTTCTACCTCGACGACTTTTTCAACTTCGACGAGTTTCTCAACTTCGACTATTTTTTCAATCTCAACAATTTTATCTACCACTTTCTCCACTTCAACGATTTTTTCTATCACTTTTTCAATGACTGATTCAACATTTTGTTCTTCAGCTTTCATCTTTGTTTTGTCATCAGCTATTTTTATTGCTTCCAGCTCTCTCTTTAATCTGGCAATCTTCTTCTCATTCAGCATCTCAACTTTATCTGCAAAAAACAAATTAAAACAGTCAGGATCTATACCTTTTCTAGCTTTATTAAGATATTCTTCTTCATCATCGGTATCAATATCACTTCCTAAATATGGAAAAATCGGTATTCTTTTACGACTAGACTTGACTTCTTCTTCCAGAATTCTAGCAACAAGACCTGAACCGGGTGGAATATATTTATCCCAGCTAAAACCCTCCGCAACCTTTTCATCATCTTGGTCAATTATACCATAACAAGCTCTTTTCTCTTCAATTGTACGTGCATGTGCAGTTTGTGGTTGTTGAGCAATCTGATGAAAAATTGATTTTTGATAATAATTGTTTTTTCCAGACTGATCTTGTCTTCCATCTGCTTCTTTATTTTTGCACTCACACTTAAAATGACCTGTTTCTCGACACCTAAAACATGTAACCTTTGATTTGTCAAAACCTATCGGATATTTAGCCAATTCATTAAAGTCATCTCTTCCGGTGATTTGTTGAAACTTTTCTGCCCTTCGAACAACACTGGCTAAACATCACTTTACATCCATCAACTCAAGTTCTTCAGCATCAATCTGGTCATAATCTTCTTTGGTAAGCATCGGATTTCCAATTTTTCCAGCAATCAAACTTTCATATGATTCCAACATAGCAACAAGTGATGCCATGTGTTGCTTAGCTATTTCTGGAGACAGATTTTGACCATTTTGAATGTTCAAAGTGACATTGCACTACAGGTTTGTAGAATTCTGTCGTTGAGGACTTGGTGTTGTAAGATTTGGATCAAAGCTTGAATATGAAGACGAAGATCCACCACTCTGTGTCACAGTACTACCCTTCGTTCCAGACGAACTATCAGCACTGAAACCAGTTTGAATCTTTGGGCTGGGAGTAACTTCAAATTTTTTTCCTCTGTAGTATAAACTGACATCTTGTTGAACATCTGGATTCTTCATGATTGCCGTTTTCTGGATATCCAACTCGTGCTCTTCAATTTTCTGAATAAACTGTGCCAGATTCATATTTTCAAATTTTCTCATGTGTTTTAGGATCAACAAATAAGTTCCCCATTTCTGATGTGGTAATGCATCAGATAGTTTATCAACCCATTCATCATCGTCTTTCTTTATGTCCAATCTTCCCATTTCCAAAACCAGATGACAATATCTATCAATGGTCATTTTTGTTGTTTCATGATCAAAAGCTACAAACATGTCAAATGATTTCTTTAATAACGCCTTTTTGTTTTTGATCATATCTGCGCTTCCTTTGAACTTTTGAATCAATGTCGTCCAAATTGACCTAGCAGTCCCCTCATGTTGGAGCAAAACAAAGATGTCTTCTTTAATTGCTTGTTGAAGTATACTGATCATCATCTTTTCACTTGTATATTTCAATTTATCATTCTCTGAAAAGTCACAAAAAGCTTTTTCAAGCCCACGTTCATTTTTCAGTTTCTCATAATTTTTTTCTAATGAACACCATGCATCAAACTTATAAGCTTGCACCCAGTTCTCAAACCGATTCTGCCATCCTTTAAAATCATCAATGTACATAAGTTTTGGCGGTTTCTGGTAAGTTCCTCTTTCATTCTCATTGTACAATGTTTCGGCAGCTGTAACTGGTGCAACTGGTGTAGCAAATGCATTGTAGAATTCCTCTTCCATGATTCAGTAATCTGTATCACAAAGTCAACACTGTTCAAAGTCAACAAGGTTCACACGAAATATGAGTTCAAATGAAATCACACACTGATACGAAATCAGTTTCAAACAAAAATACCACATTCAAACGAAATCACCACTTTGGTGCGAAATAAGGTAATTTCGTGTTAACTAAGGTAATTTCAAACGAAATCACACTTTGAAGCGAAATTAGGGCTAATTTCGTGTGAAATTATGTAATTTCGTGTGAAATTATGTAATTTCGTGTGGAATTCTCAAACGAAATTACACTTTAATGCGAAAATATCTTATTCAAGCGAAATTAGGTAATTTCGTTTGAAATCAAGCATGTAATTCCGTACGAAATAGTGCTGACGTCATCATGTTCGATCTGATTTTCAAGCAAAATTACATATTTTACCAATTTTAGATCAAATTTAGGTCCAATTCTTTCAAGGATTTGTTAAAACATTGTTTCGCATGACATGTATGAAATTCAATCCATTTTGACCGTGAAATTTTTTGAAATTTGAAAAAGAAGGTGTAGAATTCAGATTTTTGAAGAAAACAAGCTGATTTTGGTAAGAACTCTTCCTCCTGAGCTCTGATACCACTTGTAGGATCGTTTTCAGACCCAAATGAGTCTATCAGAAGAATTCTAATCAATTCAAAAGGCGAAAACAGATGAATTGACTTGAAAACAGCTTGATTCACTTCTAATTGTCTTGTTTGTTGATTTAACAGGTTTACAGATCAATCGACACGCCGGCAGCACTTCGGTACCGGAATCTAATTTCGTTGCAAATGAGATCATCTCGAGGGTATTTATAGGGAAGGTAATTTCGCATGGAACTGGCCAAGCGAAATCTAATTTCGCACGAAATTACACAAACGAAATCAACATATGATTTCATGCGAAATACCAGCTTAATTTCGTATGAAATGACTCCTGTGTCATTTCATGCGAAATTACCTATAAACTCACTTTTCTCGTACTACGTGCCCTGATCTAACATTTCTAATACAAGACGAAGTCGACAGACGTATGCACCAACATTTACAACTCCAAATATTGACTCTCTGTAATTTGCAGGAGCACAGATTCTTCAAAAAACTACTATCAATGATCAAATTCTAAACATTTGTTTCATCTTTGCACTCATATGTTCACCATCAAACCAACCCTTGATACTATTAAACCTCTGTTGACTTACCAAACAGATGTTCAAACACAATTCAACATCAACATAATCTGTTCACCATCAAACCAACTCTTGACACCATTAAACCTCTGTTGACTTACCATACAGATGTTCAGACACAATTCAACATCAACATTATCTAAATCTTACTCAAACACTAAATAAGTAAAACTAAAACACGACATAGATTCATAAAATTAAAATTTATTCATTTATTAATGACATTAAAACTAAAACTCCAATAATTACATCACATACTGAATAACATTAAAGTTCAAATCTAACAATAACAGCAAGAATTAAGAAACTTTAGCTTCAACTCCATCGATTGCTGAACCTCTCGATGTATGTCCTTCAGCATCGCCACGAACTCCACGTCTCTATCACCGAACTCTATATTACTGACAACACAAAGCTCACGAACGGAGGTTGAAGGCATCCGCATAAGATCTCTGGAAACCTGCTCTCTAGTAAACATGCCAACTTGCAATCCATCAAAACATCTCTTCAACTCTTGAAGAGTAGCCCTATCTTCATACACCTGTTCCTCGATTTGCCTGACAAAACGCTGCGTTAAATCATCTGATTTTGCATTTGTGAATGACGCCATTTGAATAAACTATATTACTCGACTTTCCTGAAAGTATGAAATCTTCGTAGGAAGATTTTCTGAAAAACAGGTGAAGTGACTATGAGTTTATATACTGAAATTTGTAATTGTGAAAACGTGTACATTTAATATAAACATATTAATGTATATTTCAAAACAACAGTCTTTTAATGCAAAAACATTTTCAAACCCTAACTTTTATGGGAAAACTGTAAAATTAAATATCAAGAAACCCAAGGGACAAAATATTAAAGTTCAAAGAACAAAAGCAGATCATCACAATTACAATTAACCTCTTCATTTACCATGTAGACGCGTTTTTAAACTCTATAAAAGACCGATGATTACTTTTGATTCAAAACATCAACAAATTGTCCTACAAATCACTTTCTGTCAAAAATTGTTCCAAATCAGAAAACCAACAAAAAATCTACATGGCAAACTTCAGCTTCTACCACTGGTCAGATACCAGCAATGTTAAAACACAGTTCTCCAAGTGGTCACTCAAAGAACAAAGAACAAACGAAGAACTAAACAGGAAAGTCGACATAATAAATGACACTAATTACAACAAAACCTGGAACAGCATAGCATTGCTCGATGAAGTCCTCCACTATCCTCTATCAGAGTTCCAGAAGAATGCAGAAGAGTTTCTGACACAACTTCTAAAACAGGATCAGAAAATATGCAACATGCTAACTGACCTGAAATTCAAAAGAGAGCATGAAATCACATGGGGAAAGGCCAGAGTCTACGAAATCCTAGCAAGTGTTAACTCTAGTGTGTAATACTTTATAAATATTTCATTAAATTTCTATTTTTCTATGTAGTAGTTCATTTTAATAATATAAACATGCATCTTAACATATTCTTAAATGTCAGTGTAAATAAAAACTCTCAACATTATCAACAGTTAATCAAAATAAGAAACAAACCTAAAATGCAAAGGTCTCTTCTCAACTGTTGTAGCACATCTGACTTTTCACGATATTGCATGAATCTATACTTTCTATAAAAGGAGAAAATCTTCCTGACGCAAGAAAACATAACTTTCGATTTAACGAAAATCGAACAATGCAACTCTCCCATCAAAGAAGGTAGCACATGCAACTTTTCACGATGTTGCAACAAATGATACTGCAACATCGATATTAAAAGGTTGATGTGTGATGGGAAGCTTCATTGAAACGACGATGTTGGAACAATGATACTGGAACGATAACATGTAAACATAATCGACAAACATTTGAACAAAGAAGTGTAATCGGAGATTAGCGGCTGAATCACGAGAAAGATGCATTTGAGAGAGAGAGATACGCTCACAGATATGAGCGATAGAGATTTGAATGTGGAGCCAGATTATTAACCCCTATTTATAGGATTAGAATATATGGTTTGAATTTTGAATGTGGAGCCAGAATTTTGAATCTCGACAGATGTTTAGTGGGAACTGATGTTTGATTATAAAATGTTGAGGGCAGATGTTTAAATGTTATTTTATATTAGGCTTTATATGGGCAAACCTTTCCTCAGCAGACGTTTGGATTTTGAATGTGGGCCAACTTTGAATTTTAAAGTGATTTATATATTAGGCTTTATGATGTAATAATGACATAAGAAAAGCCTTGTTGGACAGCCTCTCCAGCTGACACATCAGCTTTTCTTATGTCACTCAGATTTCTCCTTTTATAGAAGGTATAGATAGATTTTCATAGAGTACACTTTATATAATTTATTAATATTCATATTATTCACTTTTGCTATTTGCTATATGGTTTTTAGTTTTGTCTGTTTTCCTAATACAATTTCATTTTAATTTCAAGTTTTTTTGATAATTAAACATTAACTAGTATTAAGGCCCCTGCGTTGCGGTGGGGGCGTAAAACCGTGACAAATAGCACTAATGTTATATCATCGCCAGCAACCAACAACATTAAAGTTGGGATGTGTTAATGCGAAGAAATTCGACCGAAACGTAAAATATAGAAAATAATAACTCAGCCCATTTAGGACCTGCGTGTTGTGGCGAACTTGTCAAGTGGGAAAAAATAAACGACGTAAAAATGTTGAACCACACACGCATGTTGCGCCATGTTAACTCGCAAAATTTAGAACAAATTGTAAAACGAAACGTAAAAATGTTAAACCACGCACGCATGGTGCGCCATGTTAACTCGCAAATTCTAGAACGAAGCGTAAAACGAAACGTAAAAACGTTGAACCACACACGCACGTTGCACCATGTTAACTCGCAAAATCTTGACAAAAACGTAAAACGAAAAATTTGCCACATATGAAAAGTGTAGGGGACGAAAGTTGAAAGTAAAATGTTGTGAGGTTAAATTGAAAAGATGAAAACTTTTGGGCTAAAAGTAAAAATTCGAATAGTTGTGGATTAAAAATGTAATATCAACTTTTTTTTGAAAAACCCCTTAAACATGGGGTACAACACCTCCATACACCAACATGTTACTTATTTATATGATGTAAATACATATAAATAGTGTGAACATAAATAAATATTATTAATCTATGATAGGCTCCATCAAAAATATATGTAATGAACTTTCATATACTATGATGGATGGAAAAAGTGTAATAGCAAGGTAACAACAAACTTCATTTAAACCCTTAAATTTTTGAAAAGAAAAATGTGTCTGAATGTAACAATAAGAGTATGGGGTATGATTTACCAGTGAACTATTATAACTATCTTTTATTTCAGCGTCACTTCACAATCTCCTTCCACCATCTCTCTCGTCTACTAACATGGGTCGTGGTTCATTATCCCCTCCTTTTTTTATTAATTATCCACTTAAATTACCCTTCCATCGTCTCGTCTCCTTCGTGGAGATCTCCACCATCATCACCATTCACCAAAGTAGGGGTGGTGTTTCACTAGGGGTCGTGAAGCCACATCAGCCCATGACCACCCTTCACCAGCCTACATTGCATATTCTAAGAAATACAATGAAGAAGTCATATATGCACTCACCAAGTTTCTAGCCACCAAGTTTCTAACTCATAACTCTTCTCTTTTTTTTATATGTATTGCTTATTAGCTTTTTAGTTAGAGTAAGTTACAAAAATCGTCCTTTATGTTTGTATCAGATTGCAAAGTGTGTTCTTTATCTTTAAGGTTGACGAAAATCATACTTTATGTATGCAAAACCTAATATGCTATGTCCTTTACCCCAAACTCAGTTAAATTTTAATGTTAAATTAGGGTATATTGGTAATTTTACTAATTTGTTTAAAATATCTCTAATTAATAAAACAAAAAAAGAATTTTAAAAAGTTATATCCTCTCCATTATTTCCCCCTCTGCAATTTACAAGACTCTCCAACCCCAACAGTGAAGGTCATTAGTGGCCACTATCACCTCAACCATCGCCGTAACAATCGCCACCACCATCTCCGACCACCTGCCACCACCCACACCACCCACACCACCACCGTTGCACCACTCTTTATATCTCTTCTCTTTTCTTCTGCTACACGACACTCTCACCAAATCTCACACATGGAAGAATATGTCAACTTCTTTAAAGGCTACGGCAAAATCGTTCCTTCTGACGACAATACAACTGCCGTTCACCGCCAATCTCCGGTAACAACGTTGTCGATCCGTTGCGAGACTGTGCGAATCTGAAACCCTATACGCTACCGGCCGCCGTCACTTGAAACCCTAGACGCTACTGGCCGCTGTCACTCAGAACCTAGCCAAAGAGTCATTCTGGTTGTGGCAGTGGTCGTCTTCAGGAACTTTGGGCCGTCTTCGGCCATTGTTTCCGAGTCCGTCGATGGCAAGGTGGGGGCTGGTTGTGGCGGTGGTAATCAGGTAGAGGGAGGAAGGGACGGAGGTAGAGAGTGAGAGGGGGTTGAAATCGCAACGGTCGTTGTTTGGGGTGGGCAGAGGTTGCGTGGTGGCAGTTGTGGTGGTTGAGTGATGGTGGTGGCTGGGTGGTGGTGGACTGGTGGTAGGAATAACAAGTTAGAGAGAGAAAGAGAATTGGGTTATGAGTGAGGGGGTTGATTCATTCTCTTTTTATGTTTTTAACCTTTTAAATTTTTTTTGTTTTATTTATTAGAGATATTATAAATAAATTAGTAAAATTACCAATATACCCTAATTTAACACTTAAATTTAACTGAGTTTGGGGTAAAGGACATATCATGTTAGGTTTTGCATACATGAAGTATGATTTTCGTCAACCTTAAAGATAAAGGACAAACTTTGCAATCCAATACGTACATAAAGGACGATTTTTGTAATTTACTCTTTTAGTTATTTATAACTATAACTAGTAAAACAATTTGTAATATATTGCTATATTTTTATAAACTTTTGAGTAACTTCTGTTTTGTTTCCTGTGGTTTGGTCGTTTTAATTGTTTTGCCCCAATCCTTTAAAAATAGCCATTTTACTCCAATAGTTTACGATGTTTTTCCATTTTGCACCCCGACTCTTAACTCAGTTAAATCATTCAACTAAGGCTAGGGGTATTTCAGTAATTTTATATATAAGTAATTAATTATTTAAAAAAAGAATAAGTTTATATAACCTTCTCTCTCTAAACTCACTCCCCCCCTCTCTCTCTCTAACATCACCATAAACTCCTAGCTCAAATCACTCTGTTTGTCTCATTCTTCCACATCTCCGGCGAAATTCTCACAAACAAACTCTAAGCTCAAATTAAGGGCATGTTTGGCTAAGCTTCTTTAAACAACTTATTGACTTATTAGCTTTTTGGAAAAGTTAGTATGGAGATTTTTTTGGAAAAGTTATTTTCCCCCTCACTTACAAGCTCATTGCCAAACATCATCTAGAGCTTATGACTTTTCAAAAAGCCAATAAGTCAATAAGTTGTTTCAAAAAGCTTAGCCAAACATGCCCTAAATCCTACAACAAAAGCTCAAATTAACCCTAACCTGAGCCGCCTAATAAGCAGACAAAGTAATTTCAGCAGCTTCCTTCCTCTCAGATCCAGTCTTATTCTCGCCACGAAGCTCTCTGTCCTCCGATCACGTTTTTGTACGCAACCAAAAGGAGGTTTCGCTCCTCGATTGTGAGTTCTTTGCCGCTGTCTGCGTTGTCTTCACGAGGTGATGAGGCGGCGGCCATTGATTTGGTGATGGTGTGAATTGGAGAAGATGACGATGATGAAGCGATTATTGGTGTGTAACTGATTTGGGGGTTTTGAGATTTGTGAAATGTGAAGAGTGTTGCTTTTCAGATCTGTTTGGAGAAGATGACGATGATGAAGCGGTTATTGGTGTGTAACTAATTTGGGGGTTTTGAGCTTTGTGAAATGTGAAGATTGTGAATTAGAGAAGATGACGATGATGAATTTGTGTTCCTTTGTGCTGTTCAGATATGTTTTTTGAATATTTGAATTGTTATAAAGAATTAACTAAATCTGTGATCCTTGTAAAAAATATTGATTTAGGCATAAACAGTTGTTTAAACATTGTGTAATGTGGGTATTACCTTGATCGTTTGGAGAGTGGTGGCCGGAGATGGTTGTTGGTGGTTGAGGGTGGTGGCCGGAGAGATGTAGAGAGCTATTTAATTATATAATAAATATATACACACGTAATATGTTATATATATATATATATATATATATTATTTTAATTATAATTAAAATATAACTTTCTTTAAAAATATAATTACTAAAATACCCCTACCCTTAGTTGAATGATTTAACTGAGTTAAGAGTCGGGGAGCAAAATGGAAAAAATATGGTAAACTATTGGAGTAAAATGGCTATTTTTAAAGGATTAGGGCAAAACCATTAAAACGACTAAACCACATGGAGCAAAACTGATGTTTACTCTAAACTTTTATTATAAACTTTGGTAAATAACATTTTTTGCCCTTTACGTTTACACCAATTTTCAGTGATGTTCTTTGGCTTTAAAATATATCAGGTGTTATCCTTTACTTTTGTAAACAGTTGTACCGTTTGTCCTATAGCCCTAACCCCGTTAAAATTTCTTGTTAATATAGTCATATGCCTTGCATATGAGGGTAACTTGGTAGTTTTGCTCATTTATTTAAAACATATATAACAAATAAAAGAAAAAGATTTTTCTAAAACTAAAAATATATATAAACATAAAACCCCACTCTCTGTAACTCTCAACTATCTTCTCTCTTTCTCTCTTTCACTCTCTCTCTCTCTCTCTATCTATCTATCTCTCTATATATCTCTTTCTCTCTCTCTCTCCTTCTCTCTCTCAACCCATCCCCCTCTCTCTACATTTTCTCCACCACCACCAACATCTGACCACCACTACCCAACCTCCGACAACCACAAGCACCACCACCATCCCCCCTCCCCTCAAACCAGACCCAACCCCGGAGTCGATAACAACAACAGGAACCCTCCTCACTCTTTTTCCTTCTCTCTACATCCTACTCCCACACCATCGCAACCCTCAAATCCAACAATACCCGCCACCACAAAACCATTTGTAAATGGAGACAGAAATGTTGTGGTGATTTCAGGTCAAACCCCTCATCTGATTTGGAAGAAAACGAATGAAGAAACTCGAATAATCTGACGGATCGGTGATGGATGAAGAAGAAAAGCGTTTGGATTCCTCTTAGAACTCTATTGCTTGTTTCATCCTCAAGAAACCCCCATCGTTCTGGATTTTGAATTTTGCGTGAAAGTGTTGAAATCATTACAAGCGCGTTGCGCACGAAACCGCTGAAAAGAATAAAAAGAAAATGTAGAAAAAAAAAACACTAAAAGATAACAGAAAGAAAATCAAGCAAAAAAGTTGTATGGTAATGATGTTGTTCGTATGAAACTCGTGGTCAGATATGACCAAATGAGATTGGGTACCGGTACCAAATTTCCCGAACTGAAAGATCTGAAGTATCAATTTGGTACCAACTTTTGGCGTTCCTAGTACTGATTCACTACGGATTTTTACCTTCATATACCGGTACTGTAACCGGTATTTTCGGTACCAGTACCGATTCGGTATCAGTTGGCACCGAGCTCTTCCCTACCCCTAAAACTAAAAAGAAAGAAATCATTAAAAGTTGAAGAGAATCAACAAAAAAAATTGAACGATACCGTTGTTGTTCGTACCACCCGTGATCAGGGATGAGCAAATAGTATCGGGTTGCAGTACCGAATTTCCCGAACTAGAAGAATTTCAATATCAATTTGGTACCGAATTTTGGCGTTTTCTGTACCAGGTTGGTGCCGGTTTTTACCTTCATGTACCGATACCGAACAAGACTGTACCGCAAAAAAAAAGTTATCACGTCGCAGCTAATGAATAGTGTTTGGTCTATTAAGAAGTTGCCACAATTCATTGGCTTGGTTTATTAATATATAGATAATATAGTCAAACTACAATATACATTGATACAAGTTTGAAGGTATGAAGTACACGTTTATTCAAGACTATTGTATTTTCTTGTTAGTGAATAGACTTAACATATAAAAAAAAATGCGAACACATGAAAACCTATCCTGTAACCTCCCCCAAATTATAACTTCTTGTTATAAATCGGTAATTTCATTCATCAAAACTATACATAAAAGCCCTAAAACAACAATTTTCTCCCGGTAATGTTTATATTAGTAAACAATTATGTTAAGGAAAAATAGAATAAATAATATTATGGAATATATAACTAGGGAGAGGATCAAATAAGAAATACGGTTTAGTATAGAAGGGTATGAAGCAATAATAGAAGTACATGTGGCAAATCTAAAAAAAACATAAGAAGGGACATTTTAGTTAAAACTCACTATCTTCAAAAACCCAGCTTCCTCAAGAACCCAATATCTTCAATTCAACACTCTTTCCTGTATGCTAAAATCCACCATTTTCGAAATCATAAACTACCACATCACAACCAACATCACCTCCACCACCACCTGCGATCGCCACAATCTTACGGAAATCCAGATCTGAAACCACCACTACCTTCAACCATCTATTGCATTTTTCAGATCTGAAACCACCATTCCACCGCCACCGCTCCACCACCCACCGCCACCGCAACTAGTTTCCCGGAGTTCTTTCTCCGTCCACCGTCGTTAATCGCAGTTCTTTTTGTAAGTTGTGTTTTTTTTTTCATTTCTGTTCTTTTGGGTGTTAAAAAGAGGCATTACCATGTTAAACAGAAACAGGAGCATGTGAAACTCATTGCGTTTTAGACCTGGAGTATACGTTTTAGAACCTGTAGTGCAAAGAACATGATAGTGCTAAGACAGAAGCATGATCATCTTGGAACAAATGCATGACCATGTTAAAAACCTATTGCGTTTTAGTACCTACAGTGCAAAATCATGATTTTGGGTTTCGTTGCGTTTTAGAACCTGGAGTACAAAGAAAATGATCATGCTAAAATAGAAGCATGATCATGTAGGAACAAAGGCATGACCATGTTAAATATAAAAATGGCCATTTTAAAACCCACTGTGTTTTAGAACCTGGAGTGCAAAGAACATGATCATGCTAAGATATAAGCATAATCATGTTGAAACAAAGGCATGACCTTGTTAAAACATAAACATGACCATGTTAAAACTCCGGTTCGTTTTAGAACCTGCAATACAAAATCTTGATTTTGGATTTTATTGTGTTTTCGAATCTATGCTGCAAAGAACTTAATCAGGTTAAAATAGAAGCATCTTCATATTGGAATAAAGGCATGACCATGTTAAAAACATTAACATTACCATGTTAAAATCCTAAGTTATAGTTTGTTGCTTTATCAATTGTGTTTTACGCATCTAGGTTTTTGAATTTTTGAAAGTATAGCAATAGTATACTCGTTCTAAAGATTAAAAAAACCTTCGTTTTTATGGTGCAATTTTTATTAAAAAAATAATGTCGTATGAAAGAGTTATTATCATTTTGAAAATGGAGGGAATTGAAGGAGAGATAAACTATTATCTTGGATGAACTAGATGATTCATAAGAAAACTAGTTTAAAGGAGTAAACCATAAAGCTAGCTAAAAAAGCCTAAAAACACACCAATTTATTTTCAATGACGCTCCCACCTTTAAAAAACCTATACCCCACCCAAAAAAGAAAAAGAAAAAAACCCTAAAATGTAAACCCCCAAAAAACCTAACCCCCCACCCACCAAGAAGCTAAACATCCCCCCACCATAAACCTAAAAACCTAACCCTAAACCTAAAACCCCAAATAACCTAACCCTAGAAGCTAAACTAAACCTAAAAGCTAACTCCTAACGCAAAATTGCATGTGCAACATATACGTATAATGCACATGTGTAGTACTAATTTAGATTAGTTTTTTTTAGAAAAAAAGTTTTTTTATACATTAAAAAGAGCGATTCTTTTATAAAAAAAAACTGTAAAAAAAAACAAAATAATTTTTTTTGGTGTGTTTTTAGATTTTTTTTGGGTAGTTTTTTAGTTTCTCATCTATATCAAGTTTTCTCATTATATATATATATATATATATAGGGAAAGGTTAACATACAAAAGGCCTATCCTACTTCACGTACGCAACGCGCTCAACCATCAGATCTGGGCAATAATCACGAATGGGAGCCCTAATAACGCATGGGATCAGTTTTTGGGTGATAATCACGCATGGGAGGTGATAATCACGCATGGAGGTGATAATCACGCACGTTATAATGGTTAAAAAAATAATTACGCACGTTATAAATTCTGTCGCGTAGGTTAATGTAGGTTAAGCCATTTTGTACATTATACTTTCTCTCTCTCTCTATATATATATAGAAAGGTTAACATACTTCAAGGCTTATCATACTTCACGTAGGAGACAATGGTAACCGTTGGATCAGGGGTATAATCACGCATGGAACATATAATCACGCATGGGACCACATAATCACGCATGGGATCCAAAATCACGCACGTTATTTTGGTCAAAAAATAATTACGCATGTTATATATTTCGTGAAGTACGTTAATGTACGTTAAGGCGTGAAGTACATTATACTTTCTCTCTATATATATATAAGGAATGATAAATCGAAAACCCACTTGAGTTGAGAAAACTCAGAAAACCTTTGTAAAAAACCCATGTAAACTCAAGAAACATTTCTAAAAAAAATAGGAAATGTATATACATATATTTGAACATTTTAAAAAAAGAAACACAAAAAAACACAAAGTAGTTTTTTTTTAAATGTTAAAAATTTCAGGTTACATAATATATATGTCCAAAAAAATGTAACATACAAATTTTCAACATTTTTTTTTAAATTAGTAAGCGTTTTTTTTTTTCATTTATTTTTTCATAAATAGGTCCGTGTACATTTATATTACATTCCCTATTTTTTTAGAAAAAAAATAAAA
This sequence comes from Helianthus tuberosus, assembly GCA_030545235.1. Lineage (NCBI taxonomy): Eukaryota > Viridiplantae > Streptophyta > Magnoliopsida > Asterales > Asteraceae > Helianthus > Helianthus tuberosus. Next base: position 39,295,761 of record CM060436.1, read on the forward strand.
ATGTTACATAGGGTTTATTTGGGTTTTCTCAACTTACATGGGTTTTCGATTTATCTTTCCCCTATATATATATATATATATATATATATAGAGAGAGAGAGAGAGAGAGTAGGAGTTGGGTAGAAAGCCTTATTTTCCTAGAAAGTCTAAGAAGCAATCAGAACGTGACATGGGATTTTAACTAAAAGGGCAATTGTGTAATTTGACATTTTATTTTAATTTTGGAATTTATATTTCATTAACTAACTATGCACGATTTTATGGTAACTGATTCTCCATGATTTGCGAATTACTACCAGATGTAAATATCAATCAAATTCTCATTCGTTCCTTTCACAATCTTGATCAACTTTATTCGTAAATCATTTTTTACGTGAGAGATAGTTATGGCTTCAAACACAATTCTTGATTGCGGATATGGAAAATACACTTCTTTTTCTGTTTACTATTATCTGGTCTGTATCGATTTTTAATTATGTCTGGAAACCACCAAGAAGTTCTTGATGTTGTGTTTTAACAGCAAGCAGATTCATACAGTTGTGTTTTAGCATTCGGATTCATACAGTTGTGTTTTAACAGCAAGCAGATTCATACAGTTGTGTTTTAACAGCAAGCAGATTCATACAGTTGTGTTTTAGCATTCAGATTTATACAGTTGTGTTTTAACAGCAAGCAGATTCATACAGTTGTCTTTTACCATTCAGATTCATACAGTTGTGTTTTAACAGCAAGCAGATTCATACGCTGTGTTTTACCATCCAAGCTGGTAATGCTTGAGGATTTCTTGACGCTGTGTTTTAACAGCAAGCAGATTAATACGATGTGTTTTCTTGATGTGTTTCTTCATGAAGGATAGAAGGAAGAGAGGGAGAGAGATAGAGAGAAGGGAGGGAGAGAGAGAGAGAGAAATCGTAAGAAATAAGGGGTGGTTATGGAATGACAATTATTTCCATATTTAAAACAAGCTAAATGACATATATACCCCTAATAATTAAATAATCCTATTTTTAAGAAACACATATTACCAAAATGCCACCAAGATAATCTCAACCATTAAACACACCAATTGGATGGCCCAGATCGCTTCCTAGACTTTTTAGGAAAAACACACTTTCCGTAGAATCCCTACTATATATATATATATATATAGGGGAATGCTAAAATGAGAACCACCTCGAGTTGTAAGAACCGTGAGAACTACACCGTAGGGGGCGCGATGGACCAATTTTTTTTTTCATAAACGTAGATGCATGTATTATAACAACATTTGTAAAAAAAATTCAAAAAAAAAAATTCGTGTGTGTAGTTTTGAGCACCACAAGTTTGTGTTTACGGGTACCGTAAATTTAACCGGAAAATTTACGGTACCCGTAAACACAAACTTGTGGTGCTCAAAACTACACACACGACATTTTTTTTTTAATTTTTTTTACAAATGTTGTTATAATACATGCATCTACGTTTATGAAAAAAAATTGGTCCACCTCGCCCCGGATCAAATAGTTCTCACGGTTCTTACAACTCGAGGTGGTTCTCATTTTAGCGGACACTTATATATATATAGGGGATGGATCATGAGAAAACTAGTTTAAATGAGAAAACCAAAAAACTAACTAAAAAAGCCTAAAAAACATACAAAAAAAATTATTTCTTTTACATTTTTTTATAAAAAATCGCTATATTTTATGTATGGAAAAAAAATTTCAAATTTTTTTTGTTGTATTGCACATGTGCACTATTACGAATATAATGCACATGTGTAGTACACATATAATGCACATGTGCAGTACAACTAATTTTTTTTTTTTGAAATTTTTTTTATATGTAAAAAATAGCAATTTTTTTATAAAAATTTGTAAAAAAAAATTGGTATGTTTTTTTAGCATTTTTAGGTTTTTTTTAGTTAGTTTTCTAGTTTTCTCATTTAGATGTAGTTTTCTCATGATCCTCTCTCTCTCTCTCTCTATATATATATATATATATGTATAGTGGAATGTTCTGTGCAGAACACTAAATATTGCGAGAACACGCAGAAAAAAATGAATTACTCATTTTTTCAATCCTAAAAACCTAAAAAGTAAATAAAAATGTTTAAATGTAAGATTTATTGTTTCTCACACAAGAATTTAAAACAAAATATGAAAAATCATCGGTTTTTAAATAACATACACACATGTAGGTTATGTGTATGCTAAATTACCTACATGTATGTAGACTATGTGTAAGGGAAAATATATGATTTTTTATGTATATATATAATACACATATGAATGTAAGAAACATAAAATTTAAGAAATATGAACCTTAAATCTCAAAATTTTGTGATTTAGAGTTGTTCTTTTTGTTCTCGCAATACTTAGTGTTCTGTAATGATCCTTATCCTATATATATATATATAGAGAGAGAGAAAGTATAATGTACTTCACGCCTTAACCTACATTAACGTACGCGACCAGATACATAACGTGCGTGACTATTTTTTTTGACCATCTCAACGTGCGTGATTATACTTTCCATGCGTGATTATCACTTCTCATGCGTGATTATCACCAAAAAACTGATTCCATGCGTTATTTTGTGTCTCATGCGTGATTATTGCCTGATCCGACGGTTTCCAGCGTCGCGTACGTGAAGTACGATAACGCGTAATGTATGTTAACCGCACTCTATATATATATATATATAGGAAGAAAACTCATATTACTTAAAAAATTAGGAAACCCAAATGAATGGACCTCCTTTTGCCACGTAGGGCTGTCCAAAAAGCTCGCGGCTCGGAGCTCGCTCGGAAAAAGCTCGCTCGATATGGCTCGGTTTGAAAGTGAGCCGAGCCGGCTCGGCTCAGTTAGAAAGTGAGCCGAGCCGGCTCGGCTCGGTTAGAAAGTGAGCCTAGCTCGGCTCGGCTCGTGACGAGCCAAATTGGCTCGGTTTGGCTCGCTTGGTAGCTCGACTCGGCTTGACTCGAATTATTTTACTTATAATATAATTTATATATATATATATATATATATATATATAATATTACAAAAACGTGATTATTATTTACATGTATTTAGGCTTGTAGTTTGATATCTATGACATATTTAAAGGTCGATTGCCGTGGTAATGAACAAATATTGTATTTACTTGAAATATAAAACTTATTTTGCGTTTTTAAACGTGATTTTGGCTTGTAATGTATTAGGTTGAGTTTATTTTGAATATGTTCTTTTGAAGTATTGAATAATATTTTAGAATACTGAATTTTGAGAGCTATGTATTAATTTTTATTTTCAAAATCGAGCCAAACCAAGCCAAGCCGAGCCAGCTCGGTTTAAAACCAAGCCGAGCCCGAGCTTAGATTTTCAGCTCGGTTTCAAATCTGAGCCGAGCCGAGCCAGCTCGGTTTATAATCGAGCCGAGCCCAAGCTTGCCCTAGCTCGGCTCGACTCGGCTCATGAACAGCCCTATTGCCACGTATTACATCTTTTTGCATACCGTGTTACGTGTAACAACCGGAGGCTACCACATTTTACGTAACAACTTTTAATTTTTCAGAAATAAACAGAAAATATGCAAAAATTGTTACACGTAACGCGTGACAGCCTGTGATTGTTACACGTAACACAGTCTGCAAAAATGTATAAAACGTGGCAAAAAAAGTTCCATTCATTTAGGTTTCTTAGTTTTCTTAACTAATATAGGTTTTTTTTTTTTTTTTTTTTTTTATCTCTCCCATATTATACACACCCAAATTCCGTCATAACATGCTCAGGCCCAAACATCGTTTCATGTCTCATTCAAAGGCCCAAATATGACCCCACGATCCCATGACCCCATCTACCTTTGTGTACATGACAAGGAAAGTTCACAAAACTTTAAAATGTTTTCTATTTTGTACAAACTTTTCTAAGAAAAACAACCATGATTATATGATTACTAACGATAGTTTAGTTATGCAACTTTAGAAAAAATGATTCAACTTTTTAAAAGTTTGGAGAATCATGTAAGTTGGTTAGCTTTTGAGTGATACATCAATATCATGACAAAAGAAAAGGTTAATATGGTATAAGTTCGATAAAGCAGCTATCGTGCAATTATTTTGATCGAACAACGTAGTTAAATTTTTCTAAATAGAACTTTTATAATCTTTATTAGTTGTTATATTATGTTAAAAGTTAGAAACATATGTGAAAATATAAAGTAAGTTATAAGTTATGCATTAAAAACAAATTCCAATAGAGATTTATCTTAGTAAATTTATCGTATAAAGATGGCTTCATCTTTTAATAAAAACTAGTTGGGGTACTCCGCGCTTCGCGGCGGAAAGTTGATTGGTACTATTTCGCTTCTTTAAGGTACCAACACTCAGTATAACAATTGGAAAAAAAAACCAAAGCTAGGGTATTTTTAAATCAAAAGTCTAAAAAAAATAAACAAATAAATCAAAAACACATTCTTATAGCTAAATATAAACCTTTCCTAATAATTTTTTTCTAGATTTTTTTTGAACGGCCAACAAAATTAATCACAAGCACTCTCAGTGCACCCATTGGATCAAACAGAGTACTCCGAGAGTAACTCGAGCCCACCACCAATTCCGGGGAAAACCCAGTGACCCATTCCCCGTAGGCACAACGGTGAAATTACCGTTAAAACCCGTTTGACTCAAGGGATCGAACTCAAGTTTCTCTGGATCTCCTATCATTGCCCACCATTGCCTTATTATGCACCAAGTGAGAGTTGAACATGTATCTCCCAAGAGAAACATAAATCTTCCACCACTTGATATAGAAATCATTGGCTTTATCTAGGTTTGAATAGATAAATATTAGTAACTTTGAGACTTAGATAAAACAAAATGTAGTACATCATCACTTCACTTAAGCTTGGTAAATATGAGGAGATTGTAACACCCCGAAAACAGGTTTGGTAATCAAACCCCGTTAATACTAAAAGACGGGTAAAATACCATGAGTGGTAAAAGTCAACCCGGTAAATGTTAGGATTTAAATAAATAAGCCTAATATTAATAAAAGAGAATAAAAGTTTTTGGAAGAAATAAAGTTCGTAAGAGGCCCGAGTTAATGGGACTTAAAATGAAACGGGTTATGACTACCCCGAACTCATTAAGTTAAACTAGGAAAAATTTAACCTAGTTAACAAGACCAAACATTGTTGAAAATAAGTAGGTAGTAGCCTACTTACTAATTAACAAAACTTGAGGGGCCAAAGGTGGGATAACCTAAAAGATTAATTATTAAAAACAAAAACAAATTACGCACACACCCAGTGTGTTCGTGAGCGACCAGGAGGGGGGCTCCAAGGAGCCAAAACCCTAACTTGCATAAATTGGCCAAATCAAGAAGGCAAATCGAGATCAAATTGAAAACCAAGCTCAAACTAGTGATCACCTAAGTGAGGGGATCATAAGGTATGTCAAATTTCGTCTTTTGGATATGTTTTGATTTCTTGATGAACATGTGAAGTCAAAATTGGAACTTGAATGTTAGATATTTGAATGAAACTATGATAAATTCATGGTTAGGAATGAACCCTAATCAATAATTTGATGTATTGATATTCATGCATATGAAATTGAGAATCACCCACTTATGTGTTAAATGGGTTTTGTAGGAAGATTAAGAATACTAGAATCTTGATCATGAAACGAGTGTTATTGATTTTTATGAAATGAATCTAGGTGTTGTTATGCATGCTAGATGTAATGAACTTAAAAATGATGATTAATCTTGACTAAGTAGTTAGTCATGAACTTGTTTGTTAATAGTATAAAATTTTGCCCATAAGGTGTTTGTTAAAATGCCTAAACGAATGTTCATATGTTGAAATCATGAACGAAATGCATAATCGCCTAATTTGACTAACTAGGGGTGATGTGTGAAAATACGGAATTTTAGCCATAAAGTAGATTTTAACTAATCTCACATATCATAAGATTAAGGGTAATTGACTCTTAAAGGTCAAACTAATCAATGGTGATGTCGAATAGTAGATTCAACATGGAGTTCATAAGATGGAATAGTCGTATGTAATAATGACTAATCTAACCGTCTTACGAATTATAATGATAGTTTGACGTTTGACAAGCTAGGTGGGGGCTTGGAAAGGAAACGGGTCAAACGAATCAAGTGTGAAGGAAAAGCGTGTAACGGATGCAAGGTAAGTAAAGCTTATGTAGGATCGTTGTATGACCCGAATGAGTCGTTCAGAAGAGTTATAGATCCGAATCAAAGGCGGAATCAGTGAAACGGACGTGGAAACAGCTTGATTCACTTTAATATGTCTCTGTTATTGATGTAATAGAGTTACAGCACCTCGAGACAATTTGGCAGCACTTCGGTACCAAATCAGACAAACGTTACAAATGATCTCGTTTGAAGACTATTTATAGATGCCTAATTCCGCTTGAACAGGACAGAAACGAAATTAGACTCACACGGAATCTAATTCCGTGCGGAATTACCTTAGGCAACTTTCAAGCGGAATTATCCACTTCAAATGGAATTACCTCTAAATCCTATTTCTCGAACTACGAGCCCTGATCTATTAATTCTATTACATGACTCGATACAAGACGAAGTCAACAGACATAGTGCACTAACAGACTCCCCCTTGGATGTTGACAAATTCTTCAGCGTCTAATCTTTAGCATGACATATCTTCAGTCTTGATCAGTCTTTTTGTGCTTTCTGAATTGTCTAACACTGTAATCATCCATCAATCTTTTTCTTTTTCCATCAGCTTCCATCTTGAATATTATACCAGAATCTGTCTCTGGCTCTAACATTAATAACTTCTTCAGGCTCCCCCTTTCGTCAAGCTTCCGTGCTTTAGGGATCGACACCTTGCTTTCAGGTTACAAGTCCCCCCTTCCTTTGAGCTCGTCTTCAGACTCCCCCTTAGACTCAGCTGTCGGGATCGTAATCTGGAATCTCATCTGCAATCACTCAGACATTTATAAGTAACAACATTTTGAACTTCCAGGATTGAAAACCTGCCTCTTTCAAACTTTCTAAACTATCATTTTTTAACAAATTTCAGAATCGGAAACTGACTCTATTTCAAAGATTTAACAATATAAGCATCCAAATCCCTCACAGTTAATCATCCAAGTCCAAACTAATGACCTTGGAGATATCACAAACTGTTTTTGATTTTTGTTAAAAATTCAAGTCTCAAATTAATGAACTTGTTTTATTTTCAGAAACACAATCAGCATACTTAGATTTTGACACTCAGCATTTCAGACATCGGTTGTCGAAAATAAAACAGAATCAAAAATCTTTCTGTATTTTCTGAAACATAAAGCAGTAAAGAAATATTTACAAGCAATATTTTTGTTTGAGTTTGCGTCAGAGGATCATATCAGTTTTTGACAAGTCACAAGTACCGTTGAACTTAGTTACACGTTAAGAATTAAACAATTCACTTAGATTGTCGATATACTGATCTACTTAAATTTTCACACAAACTTCAACTGATTCAGGATACGAATTAGGTGTATTAAGAACTTAAACTTATTCATGTGTCCCACCTCTTGAATATACTCCCGTATCCAGATCCCAATATTCCGTCTTACAGGTGAGTACACCTAGATGATATCTGTAAGGGGTTAAATTGCGAAGGCCATGAGAGCTCAGGTCAGAACTTCCGTTCAGCAGAGAGATGACGGCTTCGACTTTTGGTGTGTCCCCTTTAGAGGATCTTTTCTTCAACAGCACATGATTAGCATTTTTCAATGTTTCATCATTTTTTATGCTGAGGGCGATGCTATGTTTCAAGCAAGCAGAAAGTATTATACGGGGACTAGGCCATTGCTTCCGCAAAATCAGAAGTCCCGGGATAATACCCCAGATATCACTAAGCATAAAGACCTAGTATCTCAGAAAGAGGGGTCCTTCAAACGAGATTTCAGGGGTTACCTATATATCCAAGTAGTGTTCCCCACGAAATAAGTAAGTTTGAATTTAAGTTTATATCCCGAAAAAGTTTACTAAATGTATAAAAACCTATCGACATATCATCAGTGAGACTGTTTAACGCTATATAATCATTACATTTCTTTAGCATACTGTAACTGTCTACTGATGTACTATCATTTCCTCTTTTTACACAAAAACTCAATTTTCGAATTTTATCATGTTTTTGACTTTTTCAAATTTTCAAATGTTTTTTGTATTTTCTAACAACAATACTCCCCCTAAAATGCAAAATCATTTTAAAGAAAATTTGACAACCAATACTGATAGCTTTGTCTCGCCATCCATTTTCTGCTTTTCGTGCTCTGTTTTGCAGAAAATCTAACATAAGAAGCAGAAATTACCCCCATAATTTACAACACATTGATATTTTACAGTTTGAAAACCGTTTTTCAATCTTGTGAAAGTAATCATGTTTGTTCAGCCGTGAGGGTTTCGGCGTATTCAATCAACAAATTTTTGTAATTTTTGATTTTAACAAAATAAAAACATATTTTTGGTTTTTTTTTTTTATTTTCAAATTTTTAGGGTTTTATGAAATATTGTTTATTTATGTACAGAAAACAAACAAACTCCCTGTTTCAACCAAACCAGGGTTCAGCAGCCTCCTCTTCCATTGTACCAGGCTGCTCCGAATACTATTTTCACAATCTTCAGTTTTTTTGAGCACCTGCACATTCAGACTACTTAATTACTTGAACAATTTAGCCCAGGTCTGTTGAACCTTAGGCATTTCAACACAATATGTATCATGCAGTTTCGGAAAATCTTTGTCATCAAAGACTTTTTCAACTTTGACTTCAACTTTTTCATCTTTTACCGGAACAATTTGTTTCTTAGCACTCCATGTTTGACCTTTCGGAGTACCTCGTTTGTAAAAATGTGACTCTTTTTGAACATTTTGATTTTGAACAACAACTTTTGGTTTCCAAAACTCATTCGGTTTTGTCATATCAACTGATGTTTTCCAACTTTGAGTTGTTCTGAATCTGAGTGTGTGAGAATTCCAGGTCTGTCTTGAATCGAACCTATTTGGGTTTGATTTCCAAGTTTGGTTCGAAGCAAACTTGTTTGTGTTGTATCTCCAAGTTTGTTTTGAATCAAATCTGGTTGACCTGTGTTTCACATCCTCATATTTCTGTTTCTCAACATTTTCAGACTTCTTTTTGTCAACATCCACAGGTTTCAGATTTGGACACTTTCGTGCAAGATGTCCAATTTGATCACATATAAAACATGTTCTTTTTGAAACATCTTTGACCTGTGGTTGTTGCTTTTTCTTCTGAGCATAGAACTCTTCATTAGACTGTTGTCCAAATTGAAGTTCTTTTTCTTCTTCAAAACTTTTTCCTTGAACAAAATTCATTTTTGCCTGAAAATTTTGTGTTTCATTATTCTTCCAATTCTGTTTCTTCTTATAACCCAACCCAACCTTCATGTTTTTCTTCTTGTAACCAGGCTTGTTATAAAAAGTTTTGTGACCTTTTCCAGCAAACTTTGGAATCTCAGACTTTTCAATCTCTACCATTTTGAAAACTTTATCAACTTTTTCTGAAATCACATTCTGAATTGGGAATACAACATCTAAAAATAATTTGTCCGATCCAATCATGGTATAAACCAAACCTTCTGAATCATCATTCAAATTTTCTCAGATTTTGAGTTTTTCAGATATTCATCATGAAAATTACCTTCATTTTCATCCTGTGATTCAGATTTACCTGTTTCAACTGACTCTTCTTTCAACACACTTTCAACGACCTTACCTACCACCTCTGAATCACTAGAATCATCAGATTTGGAATAGGTTACGTCAATGTTATCTGGCAATTGATCTACCATGTTGAAAGATTTTTCGAACTTTTCATCATCATAAAATGCAAACTTTTCCGGTGGAGGAACTTGATGAAACTCTGAGCCAATGCCTTTCTGGTTTTGCTCAGAATCTTTTCCATCCGGTTTTATGTTGAAAATACGTTCAAGCACATATGACGACGCATGATAACTTTTTAACTTGTTATTATCCTGTTCTAAATCAGCAATCTGACGCTTAAGTTTAGCAACATCTTCAATATAAGAATTTACAACTTGTTGCTTTATTTCATACTGTCGCTTAAACGTATCAGTTGTTTCAGAACAATATTTCAATCTTGATTGAACAAATTTCATTTCACTTTTTACTTGTTCATATGATTCTTTTGTAATGTGATAAGCCAATTTTATTGAATCATACTCCTTTTTCATTTCCTGACAAACCTTTTCTTTTTGTGAACATTCTTCTGTCATTTTCGAAACATTTTCTTTCAAAACTTCATTTTGTTTTTCTATCTTTTTACATTTTGTTGAAAGCATTTCATTTTTATCTTTTAAAACTTTTTCATTTTCTAACATTTCTTTGCATTTATTTTTGAAAACTTCTTCTATTTTATTGAAATCAAGATCTCTTGTTCTGATCTTTTCGTCTTTTTCAGTACAAGCACTGCATGGTTCCATGCACTTCTTGCACTGTTCAACAGTTTCAGTTAAAATGTCCGAATCAGAATTTACCTCAGTGATTGGCACCTCGGTGTTTGCTTCAGTTTCTGTCTGATCAGCTTCTTTCTGCTGCTTCTCATCAACAGCTTCAATATCAACACCAACACCAACATCACCAGCAACATCAGCAGAACTATCAACCTTTACTTCAGTTTCTTCAACTTGCTGTTCTTCAGTAACAGCTTCTTTCTCAACAACTTTTTCTTCCAACTTTTCTTTCTCAGCTACCTTCATACCTTCCTCTTTAGTAGCTTCAATTTTAATTTCTTCAAACTTGATCTCCTCAGCAACCTTCTTTAAATCATCAACCAGATTCTCAATATTCTTCTTCATTCTTTCTTCATTCCTCTTCCTCAGACTTGATGTCATAGCATTTCTGATGATTTTATCCAGCCTTTTTGCATATGTTTTGTCTTTTGCAGCATTTGAATAATATTCGCCGGATCGAGGAATTACTAGAAGAACATCATCGTGAACTATGTCACTCCTGGGAACAACAGGTTCACCTTCTTTGTTGACAAAACATTCTTGTTTCTTATCCCATCTTTTGTTTCTCACAACATTTTCATATTCTTCCTGCATCTTTTCCAGTTTGCATCCAGCAATGAAAATTTCTCTCTCAGTTTTCTCTCTCAAAATCTCTTCTCGAGTTTTCTCTTTTATCTCAGCAACAAAAGCATAATGATCATGTTTTTTGTGAAGAGTTTCTGCATCTTCCTTTGTTCTAATTTTGAATCGATAATCAATACTGTAGGATCGAATTTTGACCCGAACGAGTCGTTCAGAAGAGATTTTATCAGTTTCAGATGCGGAAAATAAGAAACTGATGTCGAAACAGCTTGAATATCACTTTAAACACCGATTGTATTAATCTGACGTTGTTTACAATCAAATCTCACACCGGCAGCACTTCGGTATGGAATACAAGGACCTGTTACAAATGAATAGACAACATGCCTATTTGTACTACTCAAGCTTTCGCTTGAAGATGGCAGAACTAGTTCAAGCGAAACCCTATATGCACATGTTTCAAGCGAAACCTCACACATTTGTCCTCAAGCGAAACCACCTTTTGTCTTCAAGCGAAACACATGATTTCCAAGCAAACTGATTTGACTTTGTAGGATTCCATGATGCAATAATGATGTCATTAGTATGATGTCATCATCAATAATGATGACATCATCCTCTTTCAGATCTGCAACGAACCCGAGACTCGACATAAGACGATGACGACAGATGTAAGCACTAACAGACTCCCCCTCAGATGTTGACGAGTCTTAAGTGTCGAGTCTTTGCATCTTCAGTCTTTATCAGTCTCTTTTCTTTCTTAGCATATACCAGGATCTTCTCTTTGGCTCTAACCTCGTCAGACTCCCCCTCTCATCATGATGAGATCGCCGTCTGGAATTAGCTATCACCTTGAGATCAATCCCTGGCTTTATCTCTGTTTAAGCTCATTTCCTGCACAAAATTCTCTCAAACACATAAGTTTTCACTTAAATCAATAAGAAAAACTTACTAGAAATAGTTCCATCAAGTTCAAATTAATGACCCTGATTAACTAATCTCAACTTTTTTCTCAAATCAAAATTTTTCAATTCAATACACACACTCCCAAACCAGTTCATCATGTTCGGCACTCGGAATTTTGAAAATTAGCTCTCCAACATTAGTTGTCGAAAATCTTTTTGTATTTTTCAAAAATTATGCTAAAACACTCCGAAAATCTTTTTGGATTTTTCAATAAAATGAAATGCAGTAAAGAAATATATACAAACAATATTTTTGTGAGTTTGCATAAGAGGATCATATCAGTTTTTGACCAATCACTAGCACCGTTAAGCTTTAAGTATTTTCAGTTCTAAACGATTCACGTTGATTGACGATATTGTTGTCCACATAAACTCAATCTAAAAACTTTCGAAATGCTTACCGATACGTTAAGGTATATTAATTGTGCACTAAATTCTTATGGACCCCACGATCTCAGCATATCCCCTCATCATGCAATACACTGACTCAAGTAATGCCTTTAAACTTTTATCAACTGTGATTTGTGCGAAAAAACAAAGCAGAATGTTTAAACATTAACAATCAGGTCGATACTTCCGTATACGCAGAGAAAGTCCAATGTTTAAACAAAATAAGAAAAATAAAACAAGTTGAAGTTGTTTAGCCTTTAACCACCAGGTCGATACTTCCGTATACCCAGAGGAGGTCCAAAGCTTAAACGAAACACCAAAGAAAATAAAGCAGAACGTTTAGGCAACAACATCCAGGTCGATACTCACGTATACGCAGAGGATGTCCGATGCTTAAACAAAATAAAGAAATAAAACAAGTTTAAATCTTTGCAAAATGAAATGCACAATCACAGCGACTTTTTAGCAAAGTTGTGAAAATTCACAAACTTAACCAGTTTTATGTCTTTCGACAATCAGCGATTACCGAGTAGGCACACAATCAAGAAGGACAAAACTAAGTACTATGCTTTCGATCATGTTTCCCACTAGAACTAGGCTTTTCATTTTATGTTTGTATCATTATCGCAAATCTACTAGTCTAGCTGAGCCTACCGTCACATCTTTAGTAAGATCGTTTATCACATTTTATCTCTCCATTTCTTTAGCATGCTGTGACAGTCCAACTGATCTACTATCATTTCCTCTTTTTGACAACAAAACTCATTTTTGCATTTTTCAATGTTTTTGACATTTTCAAATTTTCTAATGTTTTTGGATTTTGTGAAATTTTTACTCCCCCTAAAATGCAAACACATTTTAGGAAATTTGAAACCAAACTATACAATAAAGTGACAACCGCTATCGAATTGCTTCATTTCGCCATCCACTTAGCATAAACAATCAGAACTCCCCCTGACAACAAAACATTTTCCCATAGTGATTTCAAAACACTTAAGTTTGTTTTAATCAAAATGGTTTTTCCGGAAAATTAGTTTTGTGAGTCATTTCACAAATTCGGGGTTTCATTCATCACCTTGTTTTCTTTAACCACTTGTAAAAAACTAACATTTTTAAGATCAATCCACAAACATCACTTGTAGAAAATCAAGTACAACTTAATGTCCCTGATTTACCACATGTAAGTTCGAAATATCACTTTCGTGAATTTCTCAAGAAATGTGCCGATTCCTGTTCCTCGCTTACCAACCTGGGAACTCCGGCAAGTAAGGTTTTTCTATTTAAACAAATTCACCCAAGCCTGACGGTCCTTGGGTGATTTTGAATTCTTGTTCAACAATGGTGGAAAATTTGCATCATCCATTGTTAAACCAGAATTCTCATCTTTTACCTCAACACAAGGCTCTTCTGGTTTTACCATACCAGAATCATTGCCTGAATGTGGCTTGTCTGACTTTGATGAGCCAGATTCATCGCCGACATGTGGCTCCTTTGCTTCCGAAGAAACAGATTCATTGCCACCAACTTTCTTCTTCTTCTTTCCCTCTTTTGTCCTCAGATTTGTATCTAATGAATGCGTTTTGCTTGATTTGTTGTTCTTTGGTGAGCAAGACGATTTATCAGAACTTTTATCTGTTTTACCAGTTGTATCCGAGGACAAAATCCTTTCGAGATACTCTCTCGCTTTCTTCCTTTTCTTTCTCAGTCTGTCTTTTTGCCCCTGTGAAAGCTTCACTTTCAGTTTTAGAACTTTCTGTTCTTGAACTTTAGATTCTTGAACTTTCTGTTCCTTGGGCTTTGCTTTGACATTGACTGGTTTCTTTGCCATTTTCTGAGATTCAGCCCTCGATCTTCCCTTTGATCTCATTGGGCAATCTCTAGCAATATGACCTTTGATATGGCATTCAAAGCATCTCCTCGTCTCAAACCACTGATTTTGGCAGTTAACAGCAATGTGTCCTCTCATACCACAAGTGTAACACACTCTGTTATCGTACCAATCACCATTTTCAGTCCAAACATTCAGATCATAGCATTGTCTGGCTTTGTAGTGATCATCACTCCTCTTGAAAACTGGATTTGGCTTTGAAGCACTGTGGTCAAACCTGCACCACTCATTACCAACTGTTTTTGAGTTTTGTTTTTCAGATTTTTGTGATTTTTTATAATGATTGGATGATTGAACTGATGAGCTTTTATTCATGTTATGACCATTTTCTGAATTTTTAACTTTTTGTTTCTGTTCCACTTTCTTCTTCAAAGGTTTTTGCGTAGAGCATTCACCCTTTTCAGTCGATTGCAGAACAGTTTCTTGAAATTTTTCTTTTAATTTCAAAAATATTTTCTTTTTCTCATTTTCAGCATCAGTCTCTGACTCAGACTCGTATGCTGAATAAAACTCCTCATTTTCATCATCAGTTTTCTCATTACAATCTTCAACTTTGACTTTGTCAAAGTTTGTGACATTGTCACTTATTGGAATAGAATTGATCGGTTTTGGACATGGATAATCTGGTGTTGATGACGAAGTCTCAAAACCTTTCAATTTCTCTTCAAGCTCTTTGATTTTAATCCGAGCTTTATCAGCTTCATTTTCAAGTCGAATGATTTTCTGAAGATGAGAGTTTATTTCAATCTGTTTTTCAAGATTATTTTTAAAAATACCAGATTTCTCATCTTCTAAAATCTTCATTTGACTTTGAAAATCTTTTTCAAATTTTAATTTTTCATTTTCAAATTCTTTTTCCTTTTCTTTCAAAATCTCGTTTTTCAATGTCAAACTGTTCAAATCACTTAACAGTTTAACATTTTCAGATTTCAGCTTTTCACAGTTTTTCTGCAAATCAAAAATTTGTTTCTCATCAGCTTTCTTCTCGTCTTTCAAAACTGAAATTTCTTCAGTCTGTTCCTCTCCCACTTGAACATCTTTACTCTTACTCTTCTTTAATATTGATTTTCCACTTTGACTTTTCTTCTTCTCAGCATTCCTCTCCATCTGTTCTTTAAGTTTCTTAATGAATTGACAAATTGTCAATCTAGAGTATTCTCCAGTTCTTTTTAAATCCAAAATATATGTACCCCATTCTTGTTGAGGTATGGAATTGGCTAATTTCTCAACCCGTTCATTTGGACTTTTCTGAATACCCTTCTCAGACATTGAGCGAACAAGATGGCTATACCTCTCAATGATACTCTTTATACTTTCTCCTGGACAACCTGAAAACGAGTCAAATTCTTTCTTTAATACATTTATTCTATTAATTGTTTCACTAGTCATATTAAAGAAATTTATATCCATGATTCGGAAACACGTTTATCAAGACAGTCCTGTAAAATGAAATATCAAATTCAAACTAGTATGATTAGGCCACTATTAATCACATGGATTTTTAAATTTTGAATATCTTTCAATATCTTTCATAACAATATCTCGTGCAATGTGGCCGACAATTCTTTAATATCTCACAAATTCACATGCAACTTTATCAAAAAGTATCCTAGAAACACATGCAATTAATTAAACCGAGATATTCATATGCAATCTGACATACCACGAAATCACATGTATTCACTCAATGTAAATGGCCGACAAAGACTTTCAATGTTTAACTTGGGCTCTTTTAATGAATGAAAATGATTGGGCCTTAACCTTGAACTTATCCAACTAATTTTAAAGTCTGTTGTTGTTCTAAATCTATTAGACCTCAAATCAATATCACATGCAAATGTTTAATGCAAATGTTTAATGTTCACATGCAACAATAAAAGTCAGTGATTGAGCAGAATATTTTGAATCCTACAACACATGCACAGACACAAATCACACGATCACTTTTCCCAACCTACTGACAACTTCGATTAAAGTTTCACAAAACTCGATACGTGTTTTCAATCGAATGCCAGATTCAAGCGGAAGCCAACACGTATTTTAAGCAAAAGTCAGATTCAAGCGGAAGCCGACACGTATTTCAAGCGAAAGCCGGTGTTTCGCTTCAAACAACACCAAATTTCAAGCGAGACTCACAGTGACATCAGCATTTCGAACAGAATTTCAAGCGAAACTCATGTTTTTAACCAGTTTTAAGCCGATTTTAACTCTGAAACTTTCCAGGATTTGTTAATACATGATTACGCACAAGATGTGTGAATTTGAGCCGATTTTATCCGTGAAAATTTTTTAATTTTGAAAAGAATGGTGTAGAAATCAGAAAAAGTGATGAAAACAGGCTGTTTTGGCAAGATCTTTTCCTCCTGAGCTCTGATACCACTTGTAGGATCGAATTTTGACCCGAACGAGTCGTTCAGAAGAGATTTTATCAGTTTCAGAGGCGGAAAATAAGAAACTGATGTCGAAACAGCTTGAATATCACTTTAAACACCGATTGTATTAATCTGACGTTTTTTACAATCAAATCTCACACCGGCAGCACTTCGGTATGGAATACAAGGACCTGTTACAAATGAATAGACAACATGCCTATTTATACTACTCAAGCTTTCGCTTGAAGATGGCAGAACTAGTTCAAGCGAAACCCTATATGCACATGTTTCAAGCGAAACCTCACACATTTGTCCTCAAGCGAAACCACCTTTTGTCTTCAAGCGAAACACATGATTTACAAGCAAACTGATTTGACTTTGTAGGATTCCATGATGCAATAATGATGTCATTAGTATGATGTCATCATCAATAATGATGACATCATCCTCTTTCAGATCTGCAACGATCCCGAGACTCGACATAAGACGAAGACGACAGATGTATGCACTAACAAATACGATCTTCTTCTGGAAGAATTTCACTCCAGTCATATCCTTCATCATCATGGAAAACTGCACAAGCTCTTGACTTTTCTTTTGTATTGTTTTCAATCAATTTTGGTTCTTCTTTGCTTCGGTGGTAGATTGCCTTTCGGTAATAATCATCATTGAAAGGTTGTTCATTACGACTAACTGCAGAATTGTTGCATTCTCTCTTGAAATGACCTTTTTGCTTACATCTGAAGCAGGTCACTTTGGATTTGTCAAATCCAAGCTTCGTTGACGGACCACCTAAAGATTGCTTCCCAGTAATCTCCATATACCTCTGTGCTCTTCGAAGGCAACTTACTAAACACCAACGAATGTCTATGAGCTCCATTTCTTCTGGATCAATCTGGTCGTAGTCTTCTTTGGTCAATTCGGAGTTTCCTATTTTGCCTGCAACTAGACCTTCATATGATTCAAGAACTGATGCAAGAAAGCTCATTTGCTGTTTAGCTGCATTGATGCTCATTGCCGGAGAATTTTTCAACTTGAGAGCAATGTTGCAGAGAATTTCTTCTGCTTCAGGACTTGCTTTTGAAGATGAATGATATCCAGAATTGTAGCTTGATGAGGTTGTTTGTGGTTCTTTCATCTTCTCACCACTGAATGCTGTCTTTGGTGAACTATCAGCTTTCACCGAAGGTAAATTTCCTTTGTAATACAGACCAACATTCTGATGATGTGACGAACTACTCATCTTGCTTTGCTTTTGTAACTCAAGGTCATGACTCTCAATTTTTTCTAACAAAACATCAAGAGAAATTGAATCATATAAGACATCATTTTTCAAAATAAAAACAAACATTTGCCACTGATCAACTCGTGGTAACGCTTCAATTACTTTGTCAATTATTTCTTCTCTTGTTTTCACAATTTCAAATCTTTCAAGTTTAATTTTTAGATGACAAAAACGTTCAATCATTTGCCTAACAGATTCACCTTTCAAACTATCAAACAAATCAAATTCCTTTTTTAATAATGCAATTTTGTTTTTCTTGATTTGTTTACCCCCCTCAGCTTTTACCCGCAAAGCTTCCCATACAGATTTCGAAGACCCATCATGATTTAACAATGAAAAAATATCATCTCGAATCGATTGTTGAATCAAGGCGATCATTTTCTGCTCATATGAGAATCTTCGTTTGTCTTCTTCTGTAAAACTTTTGAGTGGAATTTCTTCTCCTTTGTCATCAATAGGTTTATCATAGCCAAACTCCAAGCAAAACCAACTTTCATGTGCGTACGCTTTAGTCCAGTTGATAAAACTTTCTTTCCACCAAACATAATCCTCAATATTATCAAGCTTAGGTGGTTTCGAATAGGTTCCATAAAAATTGTCATGTGTAATATTGTCTTTAATTGATTTTGTTATCGCTTTGGGTGTAACATCTGA
Source organism: Helianthus tuberosus (assembly GCA_030545235.1). Lineage (NCBI taxonomy): Eukaryota > Viridiplantae > Streptophyta > Magnoliopsida > Asterales > Asteraceae > Helianthus > Helianthus tuberosus. The sequence continues at coordinate 39,314,402 of CM060436.1, forward strand.
AGCTTCCAACGTATCTGAGGTAAACGCGTTGTAGAAAGTATTGTAGAACTCTTCAGCCATGATGTGAAAATGTTTGAATTACCTGGAGACAAAACAATCAAACAAACACAATCAGTTTAAACAATATCAAACAAATTGAAATAGACTGACACTCGGTTGACATGAAATGATCTTGACGCGAAAAATCTACTTTCAAACGGAATAGTGATCTTCAAACGGAATACGATTTCAAACGAAATCACTTGGATGACACTTCAAACGAAATCAGAACTTCAAACGGGATACCCTTTTCAAGCGAGATAACCACTCTCAAACGGGATATGTTTTCAAACGAAATCACCACTTCAAGCGAAATCAGGACTTTCAAACGGAATCACTTGTTTCAAGCGAAATCTTCAAACGGAATTACACTTAAAGCGGAATTAGATGTAATTCAAACGAGATTAGTAATTTCGTATGAAATTGCCTCAATTTTTCAAGCGGAATTAGTAGGACCGTTCAAACGGAATTACTATTTTGGTCCATTTTCGTCACTTTTAAGCCGAATTTTGGTCTGATTCTTTCAAGGCTTTGTTAAAACAATGTTTCGCATGTAATGTGTGAAATTCAATCCATTTTTTCCGTAAAATCTTGTGAATTTTGAAAAAGAAGGTGTAGAAGTCAGAAATCTGATGTAATCAAGCTGAACACTTCTTCCTGAGCTCTTATACCACTTGTAGGATCGTTGTATGACCCGAATGAGTCGTTCAGAAGAGTTATAGATCCGAATCAAAGGCGGAATCAGTGAAACGGACGTGGAAACAGCTTGATTCACTTTAATATATCTCTGTTATTGATGTAATAGAGTTACAGCACCTTGAGACAATTTGGCAGCACTTCGGTACCAAATCAGACAAACGTTACAAATGATCTCGTTTGAAGACTATTTATAGATGCCTAATTCCGCTTGAACAGGACAGAAACGAAATTAGACTCACACGGAATCTAATTCTGTGCGGAAATACCTTAGGCAACTTTCAAGCGGAATTATCCACTTCAAACGGAATTACCTCTAAATCCTATTTCTCGAACTACGAGCCCTGATCTATTAATTCTATTACATGACTCGATACAAGACGAAGTCAACAGACATAGTGCACTAACAGCTTACGCCCCTTTACATTATTTACAACTTACTTAATTGCAAGTATTGTATATAAATTCCATTAAGTGATTGGGATATGATGTCCCGACACGATTTAATGCGAGTCGGATTAAGGAAAAATGGTAAGAAATCATGAATTATGGTAAAGATGTAAAATGGTAAATTAGTCATGTAATGACGAACAAATAAGAAATGGTTTTTAAGTAAAAAGAGTTCAAAGAGAAAGTCAGGATAGGTTTAAAGGGGTGAGATGGTAATTAAATACCATCTCATACGGACAAATGGTCAATTAGACTAAATGGGTCAAATGGTGTTAACGACAATAACATTTGATACCGTTTGTTGAGTTTTGTGTTCACGGGAATTAACATAAGGTTCGCGTTACTATTAACTAGTGATTAATAGTGAAAGGTATTGAAACGGGTCGATATTATGACCCGAGCTAGGTACGCATAATTAGATTTGTAGTTAAAAATTTGTATTTTGATCAAATAATTAGTGGAAGCCCTTCGTCGTAAAAAGAGGGACTAAAATTGACCAAAACGCCCTTGATGGGTAAATCGGGCAAACGACCCTTAGAGGCCGTTTAGAAACTTGTATTATAATTATGTAACCCTTAGAGACATGTAAGAGTCGTAGGCATAAACTTCGTAGGTTAAATGCCTAAGAACGGGTCATTCATGTAAAATGACTAAATGAAGGGTAAAATTAGGATTATAGGGTCCTTACGTAAATCTGCCACAAAAATAGTCGTGGTGGAATATAAGTAACTATCTAAATGTTGGACGCGAGGTGCTAAAAGAGAAGAGCGGATTGATGCTTTAATGCATCCAAATCCCCTAAACGGGTCAAAATGAATTACGCGCGTAACTTGGGTGTTTGCCGAGTAATTCACAAAACTTATGAATCCAAGATAGAGATTTTGAGTTAAATACTTTGGTTTATGATTTATGATTAACTAGAAACAAGTTTGGAGGTCTTAAATATAAACGGGTCAAAATATTGATTTTGAATAATAAGTCGAACGCTTAAAGATTTAGAATTTTATTAGTTTGAATGTTGAATTTTAACTCCATTAGATGGAGAATCAAATTACGATCATGTAGGAAGAAACGGGAGGTCAAACGGATACGCGGATTGAAAGATACGGAAGTTTTCGTGTCAAAAACTACAAAAAAAATGGAAATGTCTGATACAGGGACCACCGTAACTTACGGTGCCCACCGTAAGTTACGGTGGGGCTGAAATCGTTACGCCAGTTACCTACTGCTTTACGGTGGGGGTATTTTAAAACAGAGGCCACCGTAGCTTACCGTGGCTACCGTAAGCTACGGAGGAGGCCAGTTGAAGTCCTTGTTTTTTGGATCAAGAGATTAATGTTGGGATTTCCTTCCATTATCATTTATCTTGTCTTGTACCGTTATTTAAACTATCAATACTAACATTTAAGCTGGTATTGATCATAGGTGAATGTCGAGAGTCCCGGAAGAAGATCAAGCGTCGAGCAGGAACCGAACACACGTTAAATGAAGCTTCCGCAAGTTGTTTTGTCGTTATTCTAAAACGATGAATTAAATTACACTATGTTGTTTTGCTTTCAAAGTTTAGAAAAATTTTAATAAACCCATATTTGAGCATGAATGTTTAAATATAAATACTCAGTAATTTGTAATAAATTTATGGTTGTTACAAGTTGGTAATCAGAGCTCACGGTTAAAGAGTAAAGTGTGTTCGATTTGAGGCTTGATTGCAAATCCGGTAAGTACATGTATGTTAAAGGTTTAGCATGATTAAAGTGTTGTAAACAACACATAGGGTTATCGCGTAATACACGCTACCCCAATTAAAATTATCGATATAGTTAATGAAATTACGTGCGTTAACACTTATAGCAGAAAGCCTCGTATTATAATGCGGGCGATTATTGATGTCGACATTACTAACCTTTGTGAATGTTTTAATTGAAGGACACTCGCATCTGAAAATGACGAGAATTGAATCAATTGCGGATATGACGTAGGAACGGTCCGAGGTATGACAAGCAGAGCATACTCATCAAGGACCTAAATCGCGTAGTGATCGCGAACAAGGTTAACGGCAAAAGAAGCCCGTTATGGCAAGCATTACCAGGTGCACATTTTAAATTTGATCGTAGAAATAGCAATATGCAACAAACATGTAGAGAATGATTGTTGCATATGTAAATTAAAAGCTTGGAAAACCTGAATAGAATACCTATCCAGAATATTATTTCCAAGAAAATTAAATAGAGGCGTTACTTACATGGGGTGTAATGTGAAAATTATAAAAGGTCATGTATATCAGGTATTGATCGCTTACTCTGGCCAAGTAAGTAGTGAACACGTGGTACCATGAACTTTTATGATGGACATATTTACATCCGATGTAGTAAGGACGGGTGAATGGGACAAATTAAAAGTACCCAATTGAAACAATTGAACAAAATAGTTGACAATAATGTAAACGCACAACCGGGTGACGGAAGCGTATTACATTAGGATAATGAGCCCGAGAGAAGGGACAAGGATTAATGTAAACGATGATATAAATGAATGATCAAAATAAAATTCACGAAAATAAGTCATCTTGAACGAAAGGGGCCATGGTGAACAAAATGGGCGAGTAAAACCAAAGTATAGATGATCCGCCGGGTCATAAAAACAAAGGTGTTGCCCATACGAAAAAGATAATCAAGGTTTTAACTTTAGTCGTAGTAAAGCAAGGATAACGATGATAATCGTCACTCATAATTAATAAGGCCGCCAATGGTGGTCACGTAAAAAAATAAAAGACATGGTTGAATAAAAGCGACGGATTTCGCTAAGATGACCAAGTAAATCGAAACGAATTCTTAATGCATACCGGGAGGGGTGCAATGATAACGATTTCGGTAAAACACCCGGTTGATGGGTGAGGAATTAAACACATGCGTAGACTGAGAAACAGGAACGCGTATGGAAAGTCAAAAAGACTCGGGTTTTGGGTCATGACTAAAGGACGATAAGATACTGCAAATAGAAATTTTGATAAATTACGTTCAACTATTTTAAAGTTGAACGGGTCGAACAAAGACTGAAGTTTGACATTCATAAGTGATGAATTTTTACACGAACAAGTCAAACGAATTTAATAAAGGATGACACTTGCTAAAGTAAGTAAGCGCGAACCGAATAAATAAAGGTGCGAAATATAAATAAACCTATGTAAAGGAGTTATAGGCATTAAAAACATTAAAATAAAAGAACCCAGGTAATGGGACGTAAGGAAGTATAGGTAAGAACCGGGTAACGGTAAGTGTAGGGCAAACCGACGTGTAATTGACGTTAGCAGTCACGAAGTCAGAAAGATAATTCGAAAGAAAACAATGTAGCCTTAGACTACGGTCAAGGTCAAATGAAATCCAAAAAGTAAAAGTGAATAATTCTAAGCATAAAAAGGGGTGCCTTAACGCCATATGCGTATATAAACGTATACACAATTGAATAAAGACTCGAATAAAAGATGATCTACGGGATCATCATAACCTACGGGATAATAATTAATGTTAAGTCTACGGGACCAAAAAGACCTTCGGGTCACAAATAGAAAAAAAAACGAATTGTAAAGGTCTCACCTTAAAAAGGATAAAAAGGTGAAAATCTAAATACATAGCCTACGAGGCTAAGTGAAAGAACCTACGGGTCATATGGGTTAAGCTTGGGAATTTGTTATAATTCCCCGCATTAAATAATAAAGGAAAGGGCTAGATTCTCGGAAGTAACATTCCTAGAAATGAGATAAAGATGTACGACAAAGAGGAAATGTAAACTAAGAATTTAGTTTTTTTGTCAAAAATAACGTTTTAACAAAACATAAGTGGTACCGCGTGACTTAGAAAATTTTAAATACACATAAGGCCGGAGATGGCAAATAGCATACCCGGGTAACGGGGTATGAAGTAACCGGTGACTAACAAGACTAACCGCCAAAATGAATAAACAATAAAGATAATGGATTCAAGCTGAAAAGTAACGGTCTGCGAGGCCTTACACACGAAAGACTTACACGTCAATATAAATGGAAATGTTAGATCGAAAGGAATGAATGAATGCCTTGAAAAAAAAACGAAACTAAGTTCATTTAATCCAAATTAAAGGAATTAGGTAAGCAAGGTTTCGAGGACGAAACCTCTTTAAGGGGGGTAGACTTGTAACACCCCGAAAACGGGTTTGGTAATCAAACCCCGTTAATACTAAAAGACGGGTAAAATACCATGAGTGGTAAAAGTCAACCCGGTAAATGTTAGGATTTAAATAAATAAGCCTAATATTAATAAAAGAGAATAAAAGCTTTTGGAAGAAATAAAGTTCGTAAGAGGCCCGAGTTAACGGGACTTAAAATGAAACGGGTTATGACTACCCCGAACTCATTAAGTTAAACTAGGAAAAATTTAACCTAGTTAACAAGACAAAACATTGTTGAAAATAAGTAGGTAGTAGCCTACTTACTAGTTAACAAAACTTGAGGGGCCAAAGGTGGGATAACCTAAAAGATTAATTATTAAAAACAAAAAAAATTACACACACACCCAGTGTGTTCGTGAGCGACCAGGAGAGGGGCTCCAAGGAGCCAAAACCCTAACTTGCATAAATTGGCCAAATCAAGAAGGCAAATCGAGATCAAATTGAAAACCAAGCTCAAACTAGTGATCACCTAAGTGAGGGGATCATAAGGTATATCAAATTTCGTCTTTTGGTTATGTTTTGATTTCTTGATGAACATGTGAAGTCAAAATTGGAACTTGAATGTTAGATATTTGAATGAAACTATGATAAATTCATGGTTAGGAATGAACCCTAATCAATAATTTGATGTATTGATATTCATGCATATGAAATTGAGAATCACCCACTTATGTGTTAAATGGGTTTTGTAGGAAGATTAAGAATACTAGAATCTTGATCATGAAACGAGTGTTATTGATTTTTATGAAATGAATCTAGGTGTTGTTATGCATGCTAGATGTAATGAACTTGAAAATGATAATTAATCTTGACTAAGTAGTTAGTCATAAACTTGTTTGTTAATAGTATAAAATTTTGCCCATAAGGTGTTTGTTAAAATGCCTAAACGAATGTTCATATGTTGAAATCATGAACGAAATGCATAATCGCCTAATTTGACTAACTAGGGGTGATGTGTGAAAATACGGAATTCTAGCCATAAAGTAGATTTTAACTAATCTCACATATCATAAGATTAAGGGTAATTGACTATTAAAGGTCAAACTAATCAATGGTGATGTCGAAGAGTAGATTCAACATGGAGTTCATAAGATGGAATAGTCATGTGTAATAATGACTAATCTAACCGTCTTACGAATTATAATGATAGTTTGACGTTTGACAAGCTAGGTGGAGGCTTGGAAAGGAAACGGGTCAAACGAATCAAGTGTGAATGAAAAGCGTGTAACGGATGCAAGGTAAGTAAAGCTTACGCCCCTTAACATTATTTACAACTTACTTAATTGCAAGTATTGTATATAAATTCCATTAAGTGATTAGGATATGATGTCCAGACATGATTTAATGCGAGTCGGATTAAGGGAAAATGGTAAGAAATCATGAATTATGGTAAAGAGGTAAAATGGTAAATTAGTCATGTAATGACAAACAAATAAGAAACGGTTTTTAAGTAAAAAAAGTTCAAAGAGAAAGTCAGGATAGGTTTAAAGGGGTGAGATGGTAATTAAATACCATCTCATACGGACGAATGGTCAATTAGACTAAATGGGTCAAATGGTGTTGTTAACACCATTTGACAATAACATTTGATATCGTTTGTTGAGTTTTGTGTTCACGGGAATTAAAATAAGGTTCGCGTTACTATTAACTAGTGATTAATAGTGAAAGGTATTGAAACGGGTCGATATTATGACCCGATCTAGGTACGCATAATTAGATTTGTAGTTAAAAATTTGTATTTTGATCAAATAATTAGTGGAAGCCCTTCGTCGTAAAAAGAGGGACTAAAATTGACCAAAACGCCCTTAATGGGTAAATCGGGCAAACGACCCTTAGAGGCCGTTTAGAAACTTGTATTATAATTATGTAACCCTCAGAGACATGTAAGAGTCGTAGGCATAAACTTCGTAGGTTAAATGCCTAAGAACGGGTCATTCATGTAAAATGACTAAATGAAGGGTAAAATTAGGATTATAGGGTCCTTACGTAAATCTGCCACAAAAATAGTCGTGGTGGAATATAAGTAACTATCTAAATGTTGGACGCGAGGTGCTAAAAGAGAAGAGCGGATTTGATGCTTTAATGCATCCAAATCCCCTAAACGGGTCAAAATGAATTACGCGCGTAACTTGGGTGTTTTCCAAGTAATTCACAAAACTTATGAATCCAAGATAGAGATTTTGAGTTAAATACTTTGGTTTTTATGATTTATGATTAACTAGAAACAAGTTTGGAGGTCTTAAATATAAACAGGTCAAAATATTGATTTTGAATAATAAGCCGAAAGCTTAAAGATTTAGAATTTTATTAGTTTGAATGTTGAATTTTAACTCCATTAGATGGAGAATCAAATTACGATCATGTAGGAAGAAACGGGAGGTTAAACGGATACACGGATTGAAAGATACGGAAGTTTTCGTGTCAAAAACTACAAAAAAAATGGAAAGGTCTGATACAGGGACCACCGTAACTTACGGTGCCCACCGTAAGTTACGGTGGGGCTGAAATCGTTACGCCAGTTACCTACTGCTTTACGGTGGGGGTATTTTAAAACAGAGGCCACCGTATTACGGTGGCTACCGTAAGCTACGGAGGAGGCCAGTTGAAGTCCTTGTTTTTTGGGATCAAGAGATTAATGTTGGGATTTCCTTCCATTATCATTTATCTTGTCTTGTACCGTTATTTAAACTATCAATACTAACATTTAAGCTGGTATTGATCATAGGTGAATGTCGAGAGTCCCGGAAGAAGATCAAGCGTCGAGCAGGAACCGAACACACGTTAAATGAAGCTTCCGCAAGTTGTTTTGTCGTTATTCTAAAACGATGAATTAAATTACAATATGTTGTTTTGCTTTCAAAGTTTAGAAAAATTTTAATAAACCCGTATTTGAGCATGAATGTTTTAATATAAATACTCAGTAATTTGTAATAAATTTATGGTTGTTACAGAGATGGAGCACAAACAATACAAAAGAAGGCATAATTGTAATTAGCATCCAAATATTGTAACAAAGATATACTAATTTCAGACCCCTTTGCTTTAACTACCTTGGACGTATGGTATCATCTGTCAGATAACTCTCTCCCTGAACTTTGCATTATAGGCATCAAGTCAAATTAATTAAGTAAATACATACAACATACCACACGATATACAAGTAATCTGCAGCTAGTAAAGTTCAAACACCAAAACAATGTTATTCAGAAAGCCATATATTGTACAAGAGAAGAAGCTCAACAAAGAATTTCACAATTAATAAATTGCAGTTATACCAAAAACAAAACATAAAAATACTTGTATCCTGAATCAATATCATCTAAATCAATCTAGTGAAAGCGAATACAAAACCATGCTACGATAGATCCTTATTAGTAAAAACTACCATGTGCACAAATTCACAACATTATTGCTAGCAAAAAACAAACAACACACATAAAACTAAACCAATAATATCACAAATTCACAATACTTCTACCTCGAGTTAAAGATCTGATGAAAAATCATACAAAAACTAAAACATTTTTGCGAGAACCTACTTCTTACATCACTAAACAACTTTATAGCAAACTAAACATACATAATTTTCATAGTAGTGCTTATAACAATCTTGCTAAACATAATCTGCAATTTAAAATTGAGATAGAGTATTAATTGATACCTCGTTTACCACCACCGGCCCTGCCGACCACAGTTTCATACTCACAACGTCACGCGGAATGCCTGGTGTCGGATCGCCTCCTCAAATCTCCGGTGCTTCCTCCATCTTTCCCGCAACTCTTATCCATCATCAACAACCACCTCCACGGAACACCCACATTCACGACACCATCACATTCAACCTTTGCTGTCATACCCATTGTCTTTCCTCAATTGTTAGGTATTAGGGTTTCGACCCGAAATGGCCAAAAGCCGACCGCCTGCTGCGGTGGCCAGCCACCGCGTTCCGCCATTGGTGTACGACGTCTCCCCTGCTCTCACGTCTCTCTCTCTCTCTCTCTCTCTCTCTCTCTCGTCTCAAATTAGGGCAAAAAATCCAAAGAGGAAATCAGAGAAGCGAAGAGATTGAGAGAGGAGCCCACCACATATGACAATTAAACGGCCAATGAAGCCAAAGATCAGGCGAAATCACCGTCGCAGACGGTGGATTTCCTCCCTCCTTGTACTCTCTGCTCTCTCATATCTCTATCTAGTCTCCCTTCTCCAAATAATACAGATGATTGCAATATCGTAAATAACAGCTTAAAACTGTCCTATTGATATACTGTTCCTAAGATCATTCATCTTTTGTTATATTATAGAATATAGAATACATGATGTAGTTCATTTATTGAATATAAAGATGGAGTCATCTTTTAATAAAAATATTATAATGTATTTTATTAAAACTCAAGCAATGTCTTAAAGGACATCAAAGTGTATTAATAATTATATATAACACTCTCCCTTTAAGTTTTAAATAACTCCCTAAGATTTTACTAGATAAATCATAATGGAACAAACCTAACGAAAGAAAATGAATACATTATCTTTCAATACGTTTAGGGAATAGGGATGTGTAACAACTCTCAACAAAAGTCATATTTAATTAATTAATTTAACCATTAGGAAACCCTAATTGAGAAACCCAAGTGATTCTGAACAAACCCTAAAAAAATTTCAGAATCAGGATTAGGGCCCCTAAAACTCAGGGGGGTGTATACCCTAGTTAATATTTATCTACAATTACTCGCTGTCAAAATGTTAAATTAAGAAACTGTCAACTCAGCATAGCTAGTCCCAACCGTGGCTACCCTATAACCTACTTTCAAACCATACGCATCGTAGGGGTTTAAAGCCTACGATGCGCAAGCCTGTCAAAGTTCCCTACGCATCGTAAGGGTTCTAGGCCTACGATGCGCAGGGCTGACCAAACTTTGGGTATAAATAGCAGACATTGGGACTTGAAATTTGGCATATGTTCGACGAAGGAATTCGTTTCAGAAATCGAATTACTTTCTGTTTACCACAAATTAACACACACTAATCACGAAGTGCTGCCGCAATCAGGGTAATAACTCGATCGCTATTACGATTCAACGTCCGATCGATTATAACTATCCAACGATTGTTTAAGTGCCGCTCAAATTGAGTTTATACTTTATTAATTCATCGTGATTTCGACTTGAATGTTTGAGTACTGCTCGAATTCGGACTATACTCTGTCATTCGTTGTGAATCCGCTGAATTGTTAAGTATTTCACTAATAATTCGTTGTGAGGGTTTAATCTGGTGAATTGACGTAACTGCTGTATTAGTTACTAACCTATTGTGTGTGCATTATTATTTAAATTAGGTTAATCAAGGCTAATCAGTAGGCTTATATTCTGCTCGTTAAATCTACAATGTGAGTCATTCTCTTTTTATCAAATTTATTTACAAAAGCAAGTTTATTTTTAAAGTTATAGTTACAGGGATTAAGTCTTTGTTATCTGAAATTACTGCCAGTATGTGGGGGGATGTGCACATAGCTACTAATTATTTATCACTTGGGGTGAAAGGACCCTACAAGTGATATGTCCACAGTCACAGTCCGGTAAAGTGACAACTGGATCAGTTAATTTAAAAGATGAGGCAATTGTAATCGCTCTTAATACTGTACATTATAACAAACAGGATGTTTTAATAAATAGAATGATTCACTCAGTATTTCCCTGCTGACAAAACCTTTTTCAAACATGTTTCAGGTGATCTGTTGTGAGCACAGGAAAAGTGCCGTGGAGCACTACAAGCTTAGAAAGTGGCTCAATGTAAATAAATAAAGAAACATGTTTTAAGAAATAAAAAGATTTCCCAGTGAAATCACTCATTTGTAAATTATGGGATTTATCCCTATATTATAAACAAGCAGTTTTAATATTAATCGATCCTGTTTAAAAAGACTTCCGCTGTCAGTCAATTAGATACCACGGGATTTCCTGCCTCGCGGCTCTGGACCGGGTCAAACCGGGGCTGAGGGCCGTGACAGGAAAAGGTGGTATCAGAGCCACTGATTTAAGCTTACTATTGATTTTAGCCTATTAAAATAATTGAGAAATTTAAGTGCTATTCTGTGAAAATATGTTTTATTAACTGATTAATTGTTGAGTTACAGTATGGGTAAACAAAAGATTTCTGCTATCTACCACAAATTAGATACTGCACCCACAGAAAAAGGAACCTCTTCCTCCAAACAACCAGCAGATCTGGAAGAAGGGATTTTTGTCCGTAAAGCAAATTATGAAAATCCTCTTACCCAAGATAAAAGAAATTTGATTCTTAGAAAGGGAAAGGAGAAAATAAAGAAACCCCAAGTCAAGAAAGTGAGGTTTAATTCAGAAATCCAGGAATTAGGAAATAGGTCACCTTGGGAGGACACATTAGAGGAAAAATGGGCAAACCTTTATATGCTAGCTACCGTAGCCGAAAATGCAAACCTTTAAAATAAGCCTGGTCTAGTAGAAAAGTAATCTCTTTCCTGTAGTCTTTTGTACAAATCCGTATGCAATAAACTTTAATGTTTATTTGTTAAACTTTGTTCCAAAGTTTTAACTTAGCATTTTTGTGCATTTTGCATATATGCTATCCAGCATGACTGAGATATCGGAAGCATTTCAGAATCTCAACCTCTACCCAGTACCAATTGAAGTCTCCCACGACTTTACTGGTTATATTGCTGACATAGAGGAACCTCTGGAATTCCAAGCTCCACCGCTGGAAAAAGCAAAACTTAAAAAGAAAAGAAGATATGTAGGATGGAGAAAAGTGCGCAGGAGAAAGCCAGTTACTAGGAAACTCCCTAAAATAGAAAACCCTATAGACAAAGGAAAAGGAATAGAAATCGGAGAGAGTTCTAATCCAGCAGAAATAGAAATCCAGAAAGATTTTAAACAAAAAGGAATAGAAATTGGAGAGAGCTCCAGACAAACTGAAGAAATCACATTCCAAGAAGAAATAGACCGTCTACTAGCAAATTGTGATGTCATTAGCCCTATCCATAATAATCTATATCCTTACCTAGAAACCCAACTTCCTGTGAATCTGGAACCAGCCATTCCAGACCCACTAATCAACACTCGACCTTTAGGCCAAATGGAAGAATGGTGGACAAATGACTGGCAATTCGAAAATATCATCAACAGTCCTTATTCATTTCTTCCACAGTTTGATCCAGAACCTATCCCCAATCCTCCAATTAGCAACGAAAACTTAGCCGAATTTCGTCTTTGGGGTGAGGAGTTAATTGATACAGGAAATAGGATTAGGGATATTGGAGAAAGGATTACCTGGAAGTACGACGAAAGGGAACGTCACTACTAAACTGTCAGTTGACCAAAGAATAGTGGGGTTGGGAAGTATGTCTGTATATTAATAATAATAATTAAATATAACTCTGTAAAATGGGAAATAAAACATTGTAAGAAAAACGGTGTGTATGGATGCCTATATAATATATAAAGCAAAATAGAAGTCGAAACATCGACAATTTTGGATATATATCTGTGTTGTAAGATTTTATGTGCTTCTGTGTAATTGTTTTATTAACAATTATTTGATACTAATAGTTATATTTATAATAATTATCAGATGGAAAACGCTAATAACGAACCAATAAATGAGGTTAATCAGTCATAGCAACATCCAGGAGATCAATATATGACTAGACAAGATATTGAAAATATTGTTACTCAAGGGATAGCTAATGCTATTCCAGCATTCGTTGCTGCTATAAAGAATCCAATCGAACCGCAACAAATCGTTCCTAGTAAACGTACTCAGGAAGATAATTTTAGTCATAGTGTAAATGGAGGCGGCAATCATGACGATAATAATCCACGACAGGCTCCACCTCCTAAGAAAATGAAAGCCGCAACACCTGGTTGCACTTTCAAAGAATTTCTTGCTTGTAAACCTGCTGAATTTGCAGGCAATGAAGGAGCAACTGCAGTACTGCGTTGGTTAGAGAAAACCGAAGCAGTAATTGCAATAAGTAAGTGTTCCGAAGAAGATCAGGTCATGTACGCATCAAACCTTTTCAAAGAAGGAGCGCTTGAATGGTGGAACACGGTGCTACAAGCAAAAGGAAGAAGGATAGCTTATGCTATGAACTGGGAAGAATTTAAAATTCTTGTAGAAAGCAAATACTGTCCTGAATATGAAAAGGAACAGATGGCAAATAAGTTCCTAAACCATCGTATGGTAGGCGTAGAGTGTCGCGGTTATACTTCGACATTCTTTGAATATGCTAGAGTGGTACCAACACTGGCTTCGCCAGAACCAGTACTCATTTCTCGCTATATTTGGGGACTAATTAGCGAAATCCGTAACATTGTTAAAGCTGCGAGACCTCGCACTATTGACGATGCTGTGGAATTAGCTAATACCCTAACCGATGAACTAGTGCGAACAAGAGAAGAAGATCGAAAGAAGGAATTGGCTCAAAAGATTACCCAAGGATTTCGTGTGGGTAATGATAATAATCGGTTCAAGAAAAGAGGAACCAGGCAATCCTCAATTCCTCAGTATTGTAGAAACTGCAAAAAGAAGCATTTTGGAAGATGCAAGGGATATTGCAATTTTTGCAAAATTCCGGGGCATCAAGAGGAGAACTGTAGGAAGAAATCCACAATTTGTTACAATTGTGGAGAAACTGGACATTTCAGGCCAGATTGCCCGAAATTGGTCAAACCAGCAGATAACAAAACTAAACCAGCAGATGGAGGTACAAAGAAGAATGTCAGAGCATTCCAGCTAACTACTCAGGAGGCAGAACTCATCCCAGATGTGATAGCGGGTACGTTCTTAGTTCACAACGTATACGCAAAAGTATTATTTGACTCTGGTGCAAACCAAAGTTTTATAAATACTTCATTTTGTCAAGCTCTTAAGTTACCTTTAACCAATATTAGGCAGATTCTTACAGTCGAAACGGCAGAAGGAAATTCAGTTAAAATAGATAAAGTTTTGCAAGAAGAAAACATAGAACTGTTAGGACATAGATTTTCTGCAAAACTATTGCCAATGAATTTAGCTGAATTTGATGTTGTATTAGGAATGGATTGGTTGGTAGCCAACCATGCTAGAATCCTTTGTGATCAGAATTCCATAGAAATTCAATCACCCACTGGAGAAGTGATTAGGATTACCGGAGATAAACCACGAAAGCCACTAAAGTTCATATCAGTAATGAAAGTTGCTAGTTATGAACGAAAGCAAGGAATGGTGTATATGATTTCAGTAATCATTAACACTCAAAGTAAGGAACTCCCAGACATCCCTATAGTTTCAGAATACCCAGACATCTTTCCAGAAGAATTACCTGGGTTACCACCAGATAGGGAAGTAGAGTTTAGAATTCATCTAATTCCGGGTACTACACCAATAGCCAAGGCACCTTATTGATTAGCACCCACCGAAATGCTAGAATTGAAAAAGCAGTTAGATGAATTATTAAGCAAAGGATTTATACAACCTAGCTCATCCCCTTGGGGAGCACCAGTGTTGTTTGTGAAAAAGAAAGATGGATCAATGAGAATGTGTATTGATTATAGAGAACTAAATAAGGTTACAATTAAGAATCGATATCCATTACCTAGGATTGACGATCTTTTTGATCAACTTCAAGGTGCTAGGTATTTTTCTAAGATAGACTTAAGATCTGGATATCACCAGTTGAAAGTACAAGAAGAAGACATACCTAAAACTGCTTTCAGAACTAGGTATGGCCATTATGAGTTTACAGTCATGCCCTTTGGACTAACAAATGCCCCAGCAGCATTTATGGACATGATGAATCGGATCTGTAAACCATACTTGGATAAATTTGTAATCGTATTCATCGACGATATACTTATTTATTCCAAAAATCAGGAAGAACATTGCAAGCATTTGCATGCACTCTTAACTTTGTTAAGAAAAGAAAAGCTTTATGCAAAATTCTCAAAGTGTGAATTTTGGTTAAAAGAAGTGCAATTCCTAGGACATATGGTGAATCACGAAGGCATTCACGTAGATCCTGCTAAAATAGAAGCAATCACTAAATGGAAGGTCCCACAAACAGCTATGGAAATTAGAAGTTTTATAGGTTTAGCTGGGTATTATAGACGGTTTATTAAGGATTTTTCCAAGATAGCCGTACCATTAACTAAGTTAACCTGTAAAGCCACTAAGTTTGAATGGGGACCTAAGCAAGAAGAAGCTTTTAAGATTTTAAAACACCGATTGACGAATGCTCCAATTTTAGCATTACCCGAAGGAACAGAAGATTTTGAAGTATATTGTGATGCTTCAAAATTAGGATTAGGATGTGTGTTGATGCAGCGCAAGAAGGTAATTGCGTATGCCTCTCGGCAGTTGAAAAAGCACGAGGAGAATTATACGACTCATGACTTAGAATTAGGAGCCGTAATTTTTGCCCTTAAGATTTGGAGACATTATCTTTACGGAAGTAAATTTACTGTCTACACAGACCACAAAAGTTTAAGATATATATTTGGGCAAAAAGAGTTAAACATGAGGCAAAGGAGATGGATGGAAATCCTAAGTGACTACGACTGTGATATTCAGTATCACGAAGGAAAGGCAAATGTAATTACAGATGCCTTAAGTCGTAAGTATTATGAGAAACAACGACGAGTTCGTGCTCTCAGATTAAATCTACAAATAGATTTAATGGAACAATTGAAGAATGTTCAAGTTACAGCAATCAAGGATGATGCTGAAGGAATGAAAGGACGAATGAAGGAATTAGAACAAGGAGCAGATGGAATTTGGAGATTCCACAAAAGTAGAATTTGGGTACCTAAGCAGGGAGATTTAAGACCTAAGATTTTAGAAGAAGCTCATAAATCTAGGTATACTATGCACCCAGGAAACAATAAAATGTACCAAGATTTAAGAAAGAATTTCTGGTGGATAGGCATGAAAAAGGATATAGCACGATATGTTTCTAAATGTCTTACTTGTTCACAAGTTAAGGCAGAACATCAGAAACCCTCAGGTTTACTACAACAATTGGAAATGCCAGTATGGAAATGGGAACTTATAACAATGGATTTTGTTACTAAATTACCCAAAACCAGAAAAGGTAATGATGCGATTTGGGTAATTGTGGATCGATTAACCAAATCAGCTCATTTTCTACCAATGAAAGAAACCTTTAGCATGGAAAGACTGGCTAAATTGTATGTAGATGAGGTTGTATCCCTACATGGAGTCCCACTCTCCATTGTTTCGGATAGGGATAGTCGTTTTACTTCTCATTTCTGGAAAAGTTTCCAGCAAGCTATGGGAACTCGACTCAATCTGAGTACTGCATATCATCCCCAAACAGACGGACAAAGTGAAAGGACAATCCAAACTCTAGAAGACATGCTCCGAGCATGTGTAATAGATTTTGGTGGAAATTGGGATGATCACTTACCTCTGATTGAATTCTCCTACAATAACAGTTATCATTCAAGCATTGAAACTGCTCCATTTGAAGCACTGTATGGAAGAAAGTGCAGAACTCCAGTATGTTGGGCAGAAATAGGAGAAAATCAATTATCAGGTCCGGAGATGTTAGTGCATTACGTCTATTGACTTCGTCTTGTATCATGTAACGTAATAGGTTAGATTAGAATAACCAGTGCACGAGGTTTGAAAAACAGTTTGTTAGGTTTAAGATGCTGATTCCGCTCGTAATGACACAAGGTCATTTGGAGTGAAATCAGAATTTCTGATTCCACCCGAAATGACACCATGTCATTAGGAGTGGAATCTGATTCCACCCGAAATGACACCATGTCATTAGGAGTGGAATCAACACCACTATAAATAGTGCACTTGGTGATTCATTTGGTAACGGTTCTGAAACTTGTAACGAAGTGCTGCCAGATTGCTTTCAGGTTGTAAACGTTGTTAAATCAATCAAAGAAGCATTATAATTAGTTTGAGCGTCTATATTCATTGATTCCGCCTCTGAATTAGATAAAAGACTCTTCTGATTGACTCGTTCGGGTCCAACAACGATCCTACAAGTGGTATCAGAGCACAGGAGGAAGAGTTTAGCTCAATTATATCAGTTTTCTGTCTTCTACACCTTCTTTTTCAATCTGGACAAGATTTACCGGTCAAAACCAGATCAAAATTTCACAGATTGTTTAAAATTGGACATAGATAAACCCTTGAAAGTTTCACATCTAAATTCGGACTAAAAATGGACAAAATTGACCTCCGAAGTGATTCCGCTCCTAAAGACATTTTTCTGATTCCACTCCTAATTACAAATTTGTGATTCCACTCCTAATTACAAATTTGTGATTCCGCTCCTAAGTGTCTGATTCAGCTTCAAAAGTCTGATTCCGCTCCAAAAGATGTGCTGATTCCGCTTCTGATCAGTTCCTAAAGTTTAATTCCGCTCCTAGATGCAAACTTCTGATTCCGCTCCTAGATGCAAACTTCTGATTCCACTCCTAGATGCAAATTTGTGATTCCACCCCAAAGTGCAAATTTGTGATTCCACCCCAAAGTGCAAATTTGTGATTCCATCCCAAAGTGCAAATTTGTGATTCCATCCCAAAGTGCAAATTTGTGATTCCACCCCAAAGTGCAAATTTGTGATTCCACTCCAAAAGTGAACTTTTTCGTGTCAAGATTATTTCACGACAACCGAGTGTCAGTGTATTTCAAGATATTTGATATTATTAGAACTGATTGTGTTTGTTTGTTTTCAGGTGATTGAAGATGTCAAGCAACGGTGAAGAGTTCTACAACACATTCTATAACGCATTCACTTCCGAATCGTCAGATAGAAGATCCGAGATGAGAGAATATTCGAAGGAAATTTCGGAGAATTTGAAGTTTGAGAACATGTACGGAAGCCAACAGAAGCCACCAAAGCTAATGAAAGTGGAAGATTATCACTGGTGGAAAAACAGATTTGAGGGTTGGGTAAAAGCTTTCGCTACTGAAAGCTGGTTAAAACTGACACATGAATACGTTGCACCAGTAAAAGAGGGAGGAGAGTTAATAGATCCAAAAGATTTTACAGAAAAAGATATAAAAAATGTTGTGGCTGAACATAGAATGATAACATTGATCAAACAGTCAGTAAGAGAAGATATTATTTCATTACTCGAACAAGAAAAGACTTCAAAGAGTTTGTGGGAAGCATTAGAGAAAAAGTGTGTAGGAAGTAATGAAATTATTAAAAACAAAAAGAAACTGTTGCGTAAAGAGTTTGATCTTTTCAGTTGTATGAAAAATGAGTCTGTTTGTAAAATGATTGAGAGATTCGGACATCTGAAAATGGAGCTGATTAGACACCAAATCTTACCTTCTGAAGAGGAGCTGGTGGATAAATTGTTTGATTCATTGCCAAATGATCAAGAGTGGCAATACTTCGCTTTAATGTTGAAGAACACTATCAAGTCTGAAGATTTGAAAGTGGATTTGCTGATTGAAAGACTTGAAAGCCATGAGTTGGAGATAAAGAGATCTAAAGTCAACAATCCAGCTTATCAGCAGAATGTGGAGCTTTACTACAGAGGAAATTCACCACAGGCTGGGTCTCCAAGAACAGCATTTTCTGCAGAAAGTTCAAGTTCAGTGAACAATGAAAGTCTTCACAGTGGTTTTCACAGTGGATCTTCTTCAAACACTTCAAGTCAATCTGCTTCAAAGAATTTGTTTCAGTGTAATATCGCAGTGGATCTGAAGAATGGGCAGAATTTCAGTGAAGAGTCGGCAAAACAACAGATGGTTTTCTTGGCATCTGTACTTGAATTGTATGAAAGCCTCGTTGCAGGGAAGATTGGCAATACCAATTTGACTAAAGAAGATTATGATCAATTAGACCCCGAGGAGATGGAATTAATGGATATAAGATGGTGCATGGCCAGTGCTGTTCGTCGGGCACAGCGGTTCATGGAGATTACGGGGAGAAAGTCAATTGGTGGATCATCTACCAAATTGGGATTTGATAAATCCAAGGTGACATGTTTCAAATGTAAACAAAAAGGTCACTTTAAGCGCGAGTGCAGAAATGCGTATGCTGCTGATGATTCTGAAAATCCGTTCAATGAAGATTACTACAGAAAGGCGATTTACCATCAGAACAAGTCTGAGCCACCAAGATTAAAGCAACCAGAAGAAAAATCAAGGGCTCTTGCAGTTATATATGACGATGAAGGATATGACTGGAGTCAAGAGGTTCTACCTGAAGAAGATGCAGTTGGATATGCATTTGTTGCAAATGATGATCATGATAGATGGTGGAGAAGAGACAGTGCAAGATGGGAGATTGGCAAATTGTATGAACCATTTAAGGAAGCACAAAGAGCCAAGAGATGGAATGAAGAGTTAGAGTGTTACATGGATCCACAGGGAAATCCAGTAGTTGATCCATCAAAAGTGGATTTTGATGCTGTAACCAATGTGTTTCCAAGTGAGGGCACTTTCAACACAAGAAGGCTTTCTGATAAAAGCTATTTGCCAAATTTGATGAACAAGTTAAAAGAAGTTTTTGAATCAAGTTTACCGAAGGTGGTAGAACTTAAG
The DNA here is from genome assembly GCA_030545235.1 of Helianthus tuberosus. NCBI lineage: Eukaryota > Viridiplantae > Streptophyta > Magnoliopsida > Asterales > Asteraceae > Helianthus > Helianthus tuberosus. The sequence goes on from CM060436.1 coordinate 39,334,349, forward strand.
AAAAGAAAGGAAGAAGAATTGAAGAAGATGATTGAAGAAGTGAAGACTGTTGCAAAGCTTGCTGGAGAGGAACAGAGAGCTGAAGAAACGCATAAGAATGAAGAAGCTCAGAAAGAAGAAAAGAAGGAAGATCAGAAAGTTGAGTCAGAAGAACCGGTGCTGAATGAGACTGAGGTTAGAAAATCTTCTGATCTATCGAATGTTGAATTGGTTGATGAAAAAGAAAACAAGTGCAGGAATTGCATAGAAATGTGCAAAGCCTGTACTGAAAAAGATGATATCATAAAAACAAAAGATATTGAAACAAATAAACTTGAAAATGTTTTCAAAATAAAATGTAAAGAAATGATTGAAAAAGAAGAAATTTTGAAACTAAAAGTTGAAAATTTGACACAGAAATGTCAAGGTCTTGAAAAGGATAATGATGTTTATAGACAACAGTGTTCTACAAAGTGTGTCGATTGTGTTGAAAAAGAATCGAAATTTCAAGATTTACAAAAACAGTATGATTCTTTAAAGTGGTCGAGTCAGAGAGTACAAGAAGCTTATGATACTTTGAAGAGCCAAGTCAAAAGTTTTGATCAAAGATTGTCTGAAACTTTAACAACCAAAGAAATGTATGAGAGACAGTTTAAAGAAAAGCAAATTGAATTAAACAAATGTGTTGATGAAATTGCAAATCTTAAACAAGTCTTGGCTGAAAAAGAAAAGGTTGTTACAAAACTTCAAAGTTATCATAACTCTTCGTACATTCTCGAACGCATTTTCAACATCACACCCGATAACAAAGATACTGAAAATTGCAAAAAGGGTATTGGTTCAGAATTTCATCAGGTACCACCACCATTGAGAAACAATTATACTTTTTATGATGAGGAAAAGGTGGCAAAGGGTTTGAATATAGCTGACCAGTTACCTGAAAGTATCGATGTGACTTACTCCAAATCTGATGATGCTAATGATTCAGAGGTGGTAAGTAAGGTTGTTGAAAGCGTTTTGAAAGATGAGTCTACAAAAGGTAAGTCTGAATCACAGGATGAAGATGAAGGAAATCTTTATGATGGTTATCTGAAAAACACAAAATCCGAGAAAAATTTGAATGATGATTCAAAAGGATTGGTTTATACCATGATTGGATCGGACAAATTATTCTTAGATGTTGTATTCCCGATTCAGAATGTGATTTCAGAAAAGGTCGATAAAGTTTTCAAAATGGTTGAGATTGAGAAGTCTGAGATTCCAAAGTTTGCTGGTAAAGGTCATAAATCTTTTTATAACAAACCTGGTTTTAAGAAGAAAAACATGAAGGCTGGTTTGGGTTATAAAAAGAAACGGAATTGGAATCAAAGTAAAAAATCAAATTTGCAACAAAAGATGAATTTTGTTCAAGGGAAAAGCTTGAAAGAAGAGGAAAAACTCAAATTTGGACAACAGTCTAATGAGGAGTTTGATGCTATGAAAAAGAAACAACAACAGGCCAAGGATGTTTCAAAGAAAGTGTGTTTTAAATGTGATCAAATTGGACATGTTGCACGAAAGTGTCCAAATCCAAAGCCTGTTGATGTTGAAAAACAGAAATCTGAGGATATGAAATCGAGGTCAACCAGATTTGATTCGAAACAAACTTGGAGGTACAATACAAACAAGTTTGCTTCAAATCAAAATTGGAAATCAAACCCGAACAGGTTTGATTCAAGACAGACCTGGAATTCTCACACACCCAGATTAAGAACAACACAGAGTTGGAGAACATCTGTTGATATGACAAAACTTCAAGAGTTTTGGAAACCTAAAAATGTTGTTCAAAATCAAAAGGTTCAAAAAGAGACAAATTTTTACAAAAGAGGTACTCCGGAAGGTCAAATGTGGAGTGTTAAGAAACAAGTGATTTTGGAAAAAGATGAGAAAGTTGAAGTCAAAGTTGAACAAGTTTTAAGTGACAAAGAGTTTCCAAAATTGAATGAAAATTATTGTGTTGAAATGCCTAAGGTCCAACAGACCTGGGCTAAATTGTTCAAATGATTGATAAAGTTTGAATGTGCAGGTGCTCAACGAAGCTGAAGACTGTGAGAATAGTAGTTGGAGCAACCTGGCACAGGAAGAGGTTGCAGGACCCTGGTTTGGTTGAACAGGGAGTTTTAGTTTGAGTGATGTTTGTACATAAATAAACAATATTTTCAAAATCCTAAAAATTGAAAAATTAAAAACCAAAAACATGTTTTTAGTTTGTTAAAATTTGAAAAACCAAAAATATGTTTGTTTTTAATTTTGTTGAATAAATGTTGATTGAATACGCCGAAACCCTCACGGCTGAACAAACATGATTACTTTCATCAGATTGAAACATGGTTTTCAAACTGTTAAGATCAATGGGTTGTAAATCATGGGGGTACGTTATATTTTCTGCAAATCAGAGCACTTGAAGCAGAAAATGGATGGCGAGACAAAGCTATCAATGTTGGTTGTCAAATTTTCTTTAAATGGTTTTGCATTTTAGGGGGAGAAAAATTGTCATTAGAAAATACAAAAACATTTGAAAATTTGAAAAAATCAAAAACAATGATAAAATTCAAAAATTTGAGTTTTGCGTAAAAAGAGGAAATGATAGTACATCAGTAGACAGTTACAGTATGCTAAAGAAATGGAAAGTTTAAATGTGTTAAACGATCTCACCGTGGATGGGTCGGTAGATTTTTATACATTTAGTAAACTTTTTCGGGATATAAACCTAAATTCAAACTTACTTATTTCGTGGGGAACACTACTTGGATATATAGGTAACCCCTGAAATCTCGTTTGAAAGGTCTCATAATCTGATATACTAGGTCTTTATACTCAATGATGTCTGGGGTATTATTCCGGGACTTCTGCTGAACGGTAGTTCTGACCTAGTCCCTGGCTAATACTTGCTGCAATGCTTGAAACACAGCATTAAACCCTCAGCATGCTGAAACAATAAAATTGATAAATGCTGCTGTTGTAAGCAAAAAGATCCTCTAAAGGGGACACACCGAAAAGTCGAAGCTGATATCTCTCTGCGTATACGGAAGTATCGATCTGAGATCCCTCGGCCCTCGCATACCTAATTTATATACAGATATCATTGTAGTATACTCACCTGTAAGACTGATTATTGGGATTCTGGATACGGGAGTATATTCAAGAGGTGGGACACATGAATGAGCTAAGTTCATAAGACATCTAATTCGTATCCTGAATCAGTTGAAATTTGTGTGAAAATTTAAGAGGACAAGTATATCGACAATCTAAGTGAATTGTTTAATTCTTAAAGTGAAATTAAGCTCAATGGTACTTGTGACTTGTCAAGAAACTGATATGATCCTCTGACGCATACTCAAACAAAAATATTGTTTGTAAATATGTTTGTACATATTTCTTTACTGCTTTATGTTTTCAGAAAATACAAAAAGATTTTGATTTCTGCTTTATTTTCGACAACCGATGTCTGAGTGCTGAGTTTCAAAATCTAAGTAAGCTAATTGTGTTTCTGAACATAAAACAAGTTCATTAATTTGAAACTTGAATTAAAAAGCAAAATTCAAAAACAGTTTGTGATATCTCCAAGGTCATTAAGTTGGACTTGGATGATTAACTGTGGGGGATTTGGATGCTTATATTGTTATAGTGCTAGTTTCCGATACGATTCGATGAAACTGCCAAATTCATGAGAAGTGATTTTGAGGAGATTGAATTGTCAGATTACGATATCTGGAAGATTAAAATGTTGATACTTATAGTTGTATGAGTAATTACAGGAAAAGTCCAGACTACGATCCCGAGAGCAGAGTCTAAGGGGGAGTCTGAAGACAAGCTAAAAGTTAGGAGGAGCTTGTAGCTGGAAAGCTAGGTGTCGATCCCTAAAAGCACGGAAGCTTGACGAAAGGGGGAGCCTGCTGATGATAAAGCTGTTGATGATAGAACCAGTGATGAAATCCTAGTGTAAGAGTGAAAGTGTGAAGCTGATCAAGAGAGTGATGGATGCTTACAATGTTACAATCTGAGTGAGGATGCAGAATGATCAAGACTGAAGAAGGTGTCATAACAGAGAATAGTCACTGAAGACTTCGTCAATATCCGAGGGGGAGTCTGTTAGTGCATTACGTCTATTGACTTCGTCTTGTATCATGTAACGTAATAGGTTAGATTAGAATAACCAGTGCACGAGGTTTGAAAAACAGTTTGTTAGGTTTAAGATGCTGATTCCGCTCGTAATGACACAAGGTCATTTGGAGTGAAATCAGAATTTCTGATTCCACCCGAAATGACACCATGTCATTAGGAGTGGAATCTGATTCCACCCGAAATGACACCATGTCATTAGGAGTGGAATCAACACCACTATAAATAGTGCACTTGGTGATTCATTTGGTAACGGTTCTGAAACTTGTAACGAAGTGCTGCCAGATTGCTTTCAGGTTGTAAACGTTGTTAAATCAATCAAAGAAGCATTATAATTAGTTTGAGCGTCTATATTCATTGATTCCGCCTCTGAATTAGATAAAAGACTCTTCTGATTGACTCGTTCGGGTCCAACAACGATCCTACAGGAGATAGTACAAGAAACGACCGACAAGATTACTCAAATCAAGGAAAGATTGAAGACGGCTCGAGATCGCCAAAAGAATTATGCAGACAATAGATGCAGGCCATTAGAATTCCAAGTAGGAAATAAAGTACTATTGAAAGTTTCTCCTTGGAAAGGAGTTGTTCGATTCGGTAAGAAAGGAAAGCTAAGTCCCAGGTACGTAGGACCATTTTCAGTGATCCAACGTATAGGACCAGTTGCTTATCGTTTACAACTACCAGAAGAATTAGCTGGAGTACATGATATATTTCATGTATCCAATCTGAAGAAATGTTTATCAGATGAATCACTGGTAGTACCTCTTCAAGATATAGAGGTAAACGAAAAGCTAAAATTTGTTGAGAAACCTATTCAAATTGAGGATCGAAAGATTAAGTTTCTCAAACATAAACGACTAGTTTTAGTCAAAGTTAGATGGGATTCAAAGAGGGGAGCTGAATACACTTGGGAGCTGGAATCAGAAATGAAGCGAAAGTATCCTCACTTATTCCAGTAATCTCGAGGACGAGATTTTATTAAGGTGGGGAGAATGTAACAACTCTCATCAAAAGTCATATTTAATTAATTAATTTAACCATTAGGAAACCCTAATTGAGAAACCCAAGTGATTCTGAACAAACCCTAAAAAATTTTCAGAATCAGGATTAGGGCCCCTAAAACTCAGGGGGGTGTATACCCTAGTTAATATTTATCTACAATTACTCGCTGTCAAAATGTTAAATTAAGAAACTGTCAACTCAGCATAGCTAGTCCTAACCGTGGCTACCCTATAACCTACTTTCAAACCATACGCATCGTAGGGGTTTAAAGCCTACGATGCGCAAGCCTGTCAAAGTTCCCTACGCATCGTAAGGGTTCTAGGCCTACGATGCGCAGGGCTGACCAAACTTTGGGTATAAATAGCAGACATTGGGACTTGAAATTTGGCATATGTTCGACGAAGGAATTCGTTTCAGAAATCGAATTACTTTCTGTTTACCACAAATTAACACACACTAATCACGAAGTGCTGCCGCAATCAGGGTAATAACTCGATCGCTATTACGATTCAACGTCCGATCGATTATAACTATCCAACGATTGTTTAAGTGCCGCTCAAATTGAGTTTATACTTTATTAATTCATCGTGATTTCGACTTGAATGTTTGAGTACTGCTCGAATTCGGACTATACTCTGTCATTCGTTGTGAATCCGCTGAATTGTTAAGTATTTCACTAATAATTCGTTGTGAGGGTTTAATCTGGTGAATTGACGTAACTGCTGTATTAGTTACTAACCTATTGTGTGTGCATTATTATTTAAATTAGGTTAATCAAGGCTAATCAGTAGGCTTATATTCTGCTCGTTAAATCTACAATGTGAGTCATTCTCTTTTTATCAAATTTATTTACAAAAGCAAGTTTATTTTTAAAGTTATAGTTACAGGGATTAAGTCTTTGTTATCTGAAATTACTGCCAGTATGTGGGGGGATGTGCACATAGCTACTAATTATTTATCACTTGGAGTGAAAGGACCCTACAAGTGATATGTCCACAGTCACAGTCCGGTAAAGTGACAACTGGATCAGTTAATTTAAAAGATGAGGCAATTGTAATCGCTCTTAATACTGTACATTATAACAAACAGGATGTTTTAATAAATAGAATGATTCACTCAGTATTTCCCTGCTGACAAAACTTTTTTCAAACATGTTTCAGGTGATCTGTTGTGAGCACAGGAAAAGTGTCGTGGAGCACTACAAGCTTAGAAAGTGGCTCAATGTAAATAAATAAAGAAACATGTTTTAAGAAATAAAAAGATTTCCCAGTGAAATCACTCATTTGTAAATTATGGGATTTATCCCTATATTATAAACAAGCAGTTTTAATATTAATCGATCCTGTTTAAAAAGACTTCCGCTGTCAGTCAATTAGATACCACGGGATTTCCTGCCTCGCGGCTCTGGACCGGGTCAAACCGGGGCTGAGGGCCGTGACAGGATGCTATCTCATCAAAATTCTTTGTAGAAAAACCTTATGGAGTTATGTGGAAGAAATATGTTTAAAGAAAAAATGTGTAACACAATTTTCCGTGATAATCACAATTGTTTTTTTTAAAGGAGAATTTCATTAAAATAACGGCAAACCTCAAAACCAAGGCAGCCAACCCAACAACTACATATTTACAAATTTACACCAATCTTGCCAGGAAATCGAAAAACCTTTTAGCCTACTAATACACCAAAGAAAACCCAAAGCTTTTATATTGCTAATAATGTCTTCGATCTTAGCCTCTTTGTTGTTAAAGACCACTCCGTTCCTCGCCTTCCAGATACACCAACACCCGATTCTCATCAAACCCTTTAGGATTTCCTTCTTTGGACCCTTGAAACCGACATGCTCATGGATATGCAGCAGATCCTTAAATTCGAAAAAAAAACATCGGAGCCACCATACACCACCTGCTAACATGGTTCCAAACCGTGGTCGCAACAATACAAGATGTGAAGATGTGATCCACAGTCTCTAAACCAACGCCACAAAACTTACAATTTTCGTCCACTAAACCAATGTTCCGATTTTTTAAAGCTTCCGCCGTGGCTATTCTATTCAAGCTCGCTCTCCAAACGAAAATATTACATTTAGCCAGAACCCATTTACAGTTGTTATCTTCAGCCGATACATTCTGAAACCTGTTGTAATCGAGTAAGCGTTTAACAGCCCCAACACTGAATGTCTCGTCTTTGCTGCCGATCCAATTCCACGAGTCCCGCGAATTTACCAAGGAAACATAATAAAGAAGCGAGCATAGCCCAACCGGCTCATCAACTTCGTGACCAGCCGCAATCGGCCTCTTCCAGGCCCAAACAAACCGCAATCCACTTGTATCAGACCTGACCCGCTCCACAATTCTACATTTTTTCTCCGAATCCAACTTAAAAATTTCCGGGAATTTATCTTTAAGCGGCTCATTGCAAAGCCACGGATCCAACCAAAACGCCGTATCAACGCCATTACCGACATTACTTTTAAAAAAATTCCTTAGAGGCATTCCATCAATTTTGGTTTTGGAAAGACCATTAGCAATGTTATTCCAAACTCCACCCATTGATTTTCTATTCGGAATAAAATCCCAACATAATCTAGTATTATGAATAGCTTCGATAACTTTTTTCCATAACATACCTTTGTTAGATAAGAAACGCCAGCCCCATTTTGCCAGGAGGGATGTATTAACGTTCTGCAAATTGGAAAGCCCGAGCCCTCCAAATCTCTTAGGGGACGTTAACTTCTGCCAAGCCACCCAGTGCATCTTGTTATTAGAATCATAAGCACCCCAAAGGAATTTCCTGATTTTCGCTTCTAAATCGTTCACAACTTTGATGGGGGCCTTATAAAGAGAAAAATAGTAAATCGGGAGGCTTTCGAGAACCGACTTGATAAGAGTGACCCTACCCCCCATAGACAGTAACGACGCCTTCCACTTAGATAATCTCGCATCAAAAATATCATACACCGACTTCCAATTAGAAATTCGATTCATGTTGGCACCAACTTTCAAACCAAGATAAATAAAGGGGAATTCCCCTACTTGACAACCGATGAGATCAGCAGCCTCCCCTAGTTCGGTCGCCTCCGCCCTACCCCGAAAATGCTGGATTTAGAGAAGTTTATTTTCAGACCTGAACACATATTGAAGATCCTAAGAATGCGGACCACATTCAGCAGGTTATCTCTAGTCCATTCCCTAAGTAAAACCGCATCGATCATAAAAGATAAAGCTTCCATCACCAAGAGGAAAAGAAAAGGCGAGATCGGATCTCCCTGCCGAAGACCTTTTGAGCAACTAAACTCAAACGTGGGGGACCCATTGACAAGCACTGCTGATCTAGCCGATTCCATAATACCCTTCATCCAAAGACACCAACGATCTGGAAAACCCATTTGGCCCATAATGGATAATAAAAACTTCCAATTTACATTGTCATATGCCTTCTCGAAGTCGATCTTTAATAAAAACGCCTTTTTCTTAAACTTATTTCCCCATCTTAAAACTTCATTGACAATAAGCGGCCCATCTAAAATGTAATTCCCACTAACAAAAGCAGACTGAGACTCCGAGATAACCGAGCCAATGACCTTCTTTAATCGGTTCGCCAGCACTTTGGAAATAACTTTACTCACCACCCCAACAAGATTGATAGGCCTATAGTTATTTAAATCCACCGGGTCACGAACTTTCGGCACCAGAGTGATAAAAGAAGTTCCACAGCCCATATTAATCTTCCCATGATCGTAGAAATAATTCATAAGGTCTATAAAATCCTTCTCAAATAAGTACCAAAAAGTTTTAATGAACTTCATATTTAAACCATCTGGGCCCGGGGCCTTATCACTCCCGCAACCAAAAACCGTTGTCTTAGTTTCTTCCGATGTAAACCTCCCCGTCAAACAGTTTTTGTCGGTCTCCGATAATTGATTAATGCCATCACACAAAAGAACAGGTCCATCTCGAGTTTCCTCCAAAAACCGGTTTCTAAAAAAACACATAATCTCTTTCTTAATTTTAGTGGGTTTCGAAATCCAGGTACCACCAATACTTAGGCCAGGAATATGATTTTTAGCTTTCCTGTTGTTAACCACCACGTGAAAGAATTTAGAGTTCTCATCCCCATCGATAGCCCATTTCATTCTAGACCTTTGCTTAAGATCCAAATTTTTCTTGAAAGAGATGTCGACAACTACTTTTTTATATTCAGCAAAAATCCACTCTTCCTCTTCCGTTAACTCCCTGTCCTCCATAGCCTTCTCTAACTCTTCCATGTCCTGGATGGCTTTTTCAAGATCATCATTCATCTTTTTACAAACCTCATCCCTCCAAATTTTAATAGCTTTTCTAAGCGCTGCGATTTTTTTGGTTAATCTGACATCCGGAGGTCCATCAACAGTACAATCGATGATAACCTTTTCAACCATTTCCCCATACCCTGACTTCTCGATCCAAGAATTGAAAACACGAAATGGTTTCGGCCCAAAGTTTTTTTCACAAATGACTAAAATCAGCGGGCAATCATCAGAGAATCTCGACGGAAGAGCTCTTAACATCGTAGTAGGCCATTTATTATAAAACTCCAGGCAAACCATAATCCTATCGATTTTGCTTAACTTCTTCCCGTTCTCTCTAATACAAGTGAACCTCTTCCCTTTCATTTCAAACTCGAGTAAGTTTGCTTGATATATGAACTCATTGAAACTTTTAGCACATCCGTTTTTAAATATGGAGTTTTTCCTTTTCGAGGGCTCTCTCACAGCATTAAAATCACCTAAAAGAATCCATTTGCCAGAGACTCCTTCCATCACATCCAAGATATCAGCCCAAAGAGCCTTCTTAGCCGCAACGCTTTGAGGCGCATACACATTTACGATATTCAAAATTTCTTTACTTCCTTTTACATAGCCCCTGATGTATAAAAAATTCCTATTCTTGGTAGAATTCAACATTTGAAAATAACCATCGTCCCAAATGCATAACAACCCTCCCGACTGACCCGAAGAATCAACAAAGTCCGAACTACAGGAAGTAATTCCCCACAGCTTCTCAACTTTGAAACCCGAAAAATCATCCATCTTCGTTTCTTGAATAGCCAAAAAATCAATTTTGTGTGCCAATTTTAACCCTTTGATCCAACACTTTTAACATCACCCCCAATTCCTCTAACATTAATCTATAGAAAATTCATAATGTAAACACATTGTTACCTCCGTTCAAGACTGTCTCCTTTACCAACAAAGTGTGGCCATCCAATTTCGCTCCCACCGCTTCTCCTAATTTGATGGTAGAAATTATCTCCTGCTGCAAAAGATCCCCCTCTGCTACTACCCTACTGATGGCTTCCTCCTTACATAATGCTCCCGTAGCAGCCGATCCTTCCTTATCTGCTCGGGGGTTGATCCCGTTGTCTTCCGCTACCTCATGCTGCTGTGGGGAATCCCCAACCAAGTTACCCATGGCACCGACAAAAAAAATCCTCATTCCTTATGTTATTAGCGTCCACATGACACTGGGTTTGACCACCAAAACAAAAACCATCACCAGGCTCCTCAACATCAGATCTGGGCCTTTTCTTAGGCCTGTCGATAGGGGATGGGCTAACCGGTTTGGGCCTAGGGGGTGTTTATCCTTAAACCCCAACATTGATGTATGAAGTGTAATGAATTGATCAATATTGATGTATGAAGTGTTTTAAAAAATAAAGGAGTTAAATTGATGTTTAAATTACACATGTTAAATATAATATAATATCACTATTTACACGCACATATGTGTGTTTAGTCTAAGACCCAGAAGTATATATAGGTTTTGTGGGTACACGAAATCAATAATAAGATAAGACATTGTCGCAACCCCCGTCCCCTATCTGTCCCGGGAACGGGCGGCCGCGAGACCAGTTTTGGTGGTATCATTTGTTTATCATTTTGGCAGCGGAAATTTCATCAGGACCGTAGTTTGAAAATATTTATCAGAGTAAATACCACCCTTTTATAATATTAAACATATTGGGATAAAACCCAAATTGTTATTACAAACATCTTCATAGGGAAAATCCCCATTTTATTGAATTAAACATCTTCTTTTATTTAGGTAACTTTTATAGTCACTTTTTCCAAGCCTTCGGTGCTGTCCAGCTGGCTTCTAGTTGGCTTTCACATTTTGTTACCTGAAACGCGTTTAAAAACATTTTGTCAGTGGAAAATACTGGTGAGTGAATCCCAGTTTAATCAAGAAGAGTTTTATCCATTAACAGTATTGAGAGCTATCACATTGTTTATTTCTACACAATTACTCATTCAGTACTATCAATCCTGACTGTTGGGTCATATTACACATTGGCTAACTCGTTGTCCAATGGTAACGTGTTCCACATTTTGTATACAAAACCCCAACATACCGGCAGTGATTGAAGAATTACAAAGACTCAATCACTGCTTAATCACATTGTAAAATAATTAAGGTTTTGTAAAACAGTTTACAAAACGGAGATTACTCACATTGCTGTCTTCGGTTTTCTGTAAGGGTTTCCTGGTGATTATCTATAATTTACACAAATGCACACGTGAATGTATAATAACCCTTAATATTTACATTCGTAATACACCCCCCCCCCCCCCCCGAGACGGCATTCCAACGACTACGTCGGGCAGAACCTCGACAGCCGTTACGGAACCCTGGATCAATCGGGCAGCGTATCTAATATGTAACCGGGGTTATAATACTTACAACGGAGCAGAACTTCGTTAATTAGGGGGTATTATACCCGAGATTATGCCTAATATTTGGAATTTCGAGAGAGAAAGTTGAGAGATGAGCGAATTCGTTTGAAGGCCCGAGCTCCCATTATATAGGGGCTGAAATCGGGTTTCTCGCGGCCCGCGTAAGGTGAGACCAAGGTCTACGCGGCCCACATAGTAGAGTAATAGGGGCTAGGGTTGCTGATTCGTTGAGTTTAGGGTTGACACGATGATGACACGTGGCGCTCTAGGGTTTCGTCTGAGTTTGGAGCAGTCGCGCCCCGCGTAAGATCCTTAAGGGGTCTACGCGGCCCGCGAGCGACATAAAATTTTGATTTTTATTTTATTTTTAATGATATATCGTATTTTGGGCTCGGTTTTCACATATGGGGTATATTTTGAGACATATAGGGATATTTTAAAATATATTAGGGTGTCAGAAAATATTCGGGAGGGTTGTTATAGACATAAACATACTTTCAAAAAACGAGACGATTTGTTTTGGGAAAAATTCAAAGTGAAATTATATCTATGAAATTAAACAGTCAAGCAGATGATTTTTATTCATGTGATTTTTATTATTGGATAAGATAAGCTTGGTAACAACTTCCAACAAGATATCAGTCATATTCAGGCATTTTACATGCAACTTAGTAACAACTTCCTACTATATAACAGTTATCTTCAGGCATTTTACATGCAACTTTAATTTAGTTCTTGCAGATCTGATGTGTTTCTTGAACCCCTGTTTCTTCTTGTTGAAATTGTAATAAGCAAGTGTTTACATCACACCTCCTAATTTGTACTAATGACTAATGTATATTATAATTTCTTACTTGGTCTTCATATAAATCCTAATTACTTAAGATAATTTGATAACACTTGAATCACTAACAAAGTATACAGATCAATACAACTACAGTTGTTTTGGATCAACTACTAAAAAATATAAACTCATGCTGTGGCGAATCCAGGAATTTTTTCCACTGGAGTCCAGTTTTTTCGGTATTCATATTATTCACAGCCATACATTAGAATTTTTGGGTCGAGTTGGGCGAGACGAGGAACATAACAAAATACAATGTCATAACAACAATATATAATCATTACTTATTGGAAAACACACAATAAAAATACGATTTCATTCGAAATGAAAACAAAACTTACAAGTTTTAAAGTTATTCTCTACGAGTTTCATCTTTTAAGAATGTCCAGTTACAAGTTTTTAAAGTAATTCTCTACGGGTTTCATCTTTTAAAAATGTTTAATTACATTTTTCAATGCAACATTGGCAAGAAAAAGCAAGAATCATTCATATGATTATTACATGTTAATCTGATTTCTACATGAAAATTCATAGTAAAAAAAAATACTAAAACAACAAAAAGAATAAATTAACAAAACTAAAAAATAGGTTTACCTTTGGTGAGAGCAGGTTGGATTATTGGATAGCAAGACTGTGAGAGTTGGGCTTTGTTGTTTCTATACACTGGCTCTCCTATGTTAGAATGTTTATATTGTTTAAAACCTTAACTTATCAACTTACATTTAAATAGAACGAAAAATCAACAAACGTGTCCATCTAGACTCAAACTCGGGTCCTCCTTAGTAACATACAAGGTGAAATTCCACTTCACCAGCTATCATCTTGTTCTTATAGTGTCCATCATATTATTTTTATGGGGTCCTTTAAAAAATTAATTACCGATTCTTTTACAATTTTTAAAAACATTGGGGTCTGGGGACCTCGGCCCAATCAATGTGGGTCCGTCCCTGAACTCATGTAATTTGTACCTTGCAATGATCAAAATAATTGCAATTTTATTCCATTTCAATAACTCTTCTAGTCTTCTTGTGACATGAACTCAGCTCGTTTTAACTTAGGCTATGAGGAGTGGATGGAGCCCCATGGGGCTTTATCAAGTCCACATAGGATCCACGTCAGCCATGGAGCCCCCTTTAATTTGGAGGGTGTGGATGGAGCCCCTATTAAACAAAAAAAAAATTTGATTGGTCCAAATTGAATAAGATGGCGCCATACATGGTTACCATGATGGAGCCCCATGGAGCCCAAATATAGAGGGTGTGGTGATGGATGGTGACGTGGCGGTGATGGAGCCCCATGAAGCCCCCACACCCCATAGCCTTAGAAGGAATCATGAATAGCTTTTAAAGCTTGAGTTTGGTGTATTTACTATTTATTAATTATGGTGTTATTTTATTTATATAATTTTATAACTAGTTAGGTATAACCATTTATAGATATAATTTTTATATATAATATGTATTGTTTAATATTTATGTCATAATTTTATACTTAATGATAGTTATTATATACTTATATTAAATAAAAATTGTACAACTAAAAGCTCTTTTAGGCTCGAAAGTCAACTCATGCTAGTTTATTAAATGAGCCTCATTAAAAGCTTAAGCTTGAGCTCGTTTAAGCTCGGCTTGATTCGAGTTTTTAACAAGTCGATGTCAAATAGCTCATAAGCGACTCAACTCGTTTACACCCAGAATGAACTATATCGTGGTAACAAATATAAAAGATACGAACCGACCTTTAATTATTGCACCTGTAGTCCAGGATAGTTTTCATTCATTTCAAATTCTTGGTTTCATCTATATAATCATATAATCAACATAATTATGAGATATTTGGATGTAGATCCATATGGATAAGAAACAAAATGATTTTGTTTTAGCCTTTCTTTGATAAATATTTAACAGAATAATTATTATGTGATACGTACCTAAATTATTTTAATCCATATAAAGATCCGTGTAGTTTAATAAAAACAAAATTCATATAAAGATCCGTGTAGTCACGACTAGAAAACGGCTACTATTCCTACCAAAATTTCCTACACATTTCCTACGAACGAAAATGTCGACACTTTTCCCACGAAATTCCGACAAACAAGAAAGGGTCTTAGTTTTGTGACAAAAAAAGGCGACAAAAAAGACACAAATTATTCTGCGTAGGAAAACTGTCAGAAATTTCCCACGGATTTCCGCAGTTTAATGAAAATAAAGTCCTCAAGAATGATCTTATATATATGTTTTTTTCCAGTTGCAATACGAGATATGCTTCCAATGAGCCGGGGGTCTCATTGGAAGCAGCCTCTCTATTCCTATGGGGTAGAGGTAAGGTTGTCTACATCTCACCCTCCTCAGACCCTACCTTAGCTTTGCTATTGGTGGGATATACTGAGTATGATGATGATGTATTGTTCATATGTTTTTTTTCCAGTTGCAATACGAGATAATGTTTTGGGCATTTTGTATCAATCAAATTTGAAATATCTCAGTTTCAAGTGAGGTCAAATAACATTCATAAGAAGCGAATAAGGGATTTTTCATGTGTCATTAGTAACGATTTTAGGTTTTTTGCAAAGGTTTAAAGTGCCGTAATATGAACATTATAAGATTGTGTACTTTTTAGTACCTTTTTATTCTCACAAAGATTATCTAAAGCTATGCACTTAGGGTGTAGGGAGTGGTTAAACACTTTGGAGTGGCAAACCAAAAAACCGATCAATCAGAGCGAGCCATGTCAATTAGTCAAAAGTGTTTAAACTTTGGTGAAAAATGTTGGCAATGGTTTAGACACTTGGTGAAGTGGTAAACTCTGTTTTTTAAAAAAAAAAAGAAAAAGGTGTGATTGGTTGAGATAGGAATGGACCCCACCCCACCACACACACTCCCTTCACCGACGCGGTAACCGAACACCGATTTGGCAAACTTGGAAGCGGCAAAGTATGTTGGTGGTGGTGTTTACCGCACGGTAAACGTGTTTGCCGCTCCTTGCCGATCACCACTCCGTATACCCTTACAACCTTAAAATCTCACATCATGAGAGACTTTAGTTTTGAATACACATTACACACATGTACATCGTCATAAATACATTCCCACTTTAAAAGGTGGTGTTAAGCTTTAACATGAACATATTTGTTTTCCTCAATTACTTTTCACGAACCTTCCCTGCAAATATTATGAAACATTATGAGTATCAAAAACAACTGAACAAAATCCGATAATACAACGTGATAGGTTGCGTGTATTACCTTAACACGAGGGCGTTTCTCAGCATTGAGCTTTCTTACTTCATAGCGTACCGTTTTAGCAAACAAGCGGTTACGTCTTTTCTCTTTGTACCTTTGTACACTTGCTTCTCTATTATGAGGATGAGCCACTGGACTCGACTCTCCCGCTTGCAATGCATCATCTCCTCTGCTTATACCATTGTTTTCAACATGCGTCATTTGTGGAACCGTCCACGACCCTCCATTGCCACCATTGTCTTGCTCACCATGTGTTTTGACCTATACATTTGGTTACATAACACGCGATATTAGATCATTTTTGGAACCCCAAAATGAAAACTTCTAGGTAACTCATAAGTTTAGGATCCAACTTTGTCTACCCAGTGTGTTTCTTTAATTTTTTTTTTAAATAAACAGTCTATTTCATTCATACTTGCCAAGTTACATCAAAACAGAAGGTATACAGGCAATAAGCTGCGCCGCCACCCCTTTCTGTTAATAGTTTTCAAACATGATACGTACCACATTAACTTTCCATACATGTGGGGCGCCATATGGATAGAGTTGGAAGGTGATAGGGCGACTTTTGGTACTCACTGTCACACATATCTGTCACACATATTTCCCTATAAAATCATATCTTATGCCCAACAGCGACCCAATTACTCATTACTTATGGGCTTGGTGAGAAAAGTGATTAATGTTTATAAACTCATGTGGCTACAAATTACTCTTTAAAAGATTTTATGCAACTAGTATCATTTACGTTTAAAACCCATTAAAGTTTATAATTATATCAAATCTTATATCCGAATAATACTCATAAGAAATGTTTAGAATTTGTTTATATTTTTATATCCCAAGGGGGGGTCAATTTAACCAAACTTAAAATGCATTTTTAAAAAAGTTGTATAAATGTATGGTACAAATTTAATCAGCAATAAAGTGCAAAATGCAAATAGCAACGGGTCAGACACGCAGAGGTAATCAATAGCAGCAGGCCCACAGCTATTAAAATCGGCCCTTTTACAAGTGGGCTGTGGACAACATTTCAACTTCACCTTTATGAATATACAATATGCTTCTAACACATGGGTTTTTTAATTTATTTTTTAGTGGTTTCATTGATAGCTATATTCAGTGGTGAAGCTTGAGATTTACGACAGGGGTCGAAAACGTATATATCCAAAAATTTCTATAGAACTGAGGGGTCGAAAACGTATATACCCAAAAATTTCTATACGGAAGCTACATAAATAACGCTACTGAGCGAAAAGTTCGGGGGGTCGGGCGCTGCCTCTGGCCCCTTCTAACCTGCGGCACCGGCTATATCTATTGTAACCCGTTCAATACGCAACAAAGTTTAAGTATAGATACACAAAAACCACAAAATGTACATTTACGTGATACTTGAAAGACATAATGAAAGCGGTCACATAACCGCTTTATATATCTTATATCATAGTATAAACCAAATGTAAAAATGTTTATACAATTCTTACAATTTTTTTTACATATAGTGTTATGTATTGAACGTTCCTGTCCATATACACATGTTCATAACAAATCATTGTTTATGCTTAGTCAAGGTGGTACTTATTAGAAAAAAGAAAGGAGAGGTTGAAGCCTAGCATGATATAGATGAGGTACAACAATAATTCATATAGCCTCAATAATTCACACTTTTATGTATTATTGGATTATACCCTATTAGTGTATTCATTATAAACGCGTAAAGATTTTCACTACTAGAAAATTGGGTTGTTTGACATTTCCTACTCCGATTTAGGGTTTTCCGCCAGTAGTTAGCCAGTAAATTGTCGCTAAATTAGGGTTTTCTTACGCGTTGGAGTCTCTTCTAGAAATCATAATCATCATACTTAGTAAATCCCACCAATAGCAAAGCTAATGTAGGTTCCGAGGAAGGTAAGATGTAGACAACTTTACCTCTACCCGTAGAATAGTGAAACTGCTTCCAGTGAGACCCTCGGCTCGATAGTAGTTTTGCATCAAGTCTTAGATATAAGGCACGTAACACTCAACAATTAAGACAAAAGGGAAGGTTGTCTAGTAGTGTTTTATATGTTTTAGATGTTTTATAAAT
This sequence comes from Helianthus tuberosus, assembly GCA_030545235.1. NCBI lineage: Eukaryota > Viridiplantae > Streptophyta > Magnoliopsida > Asterales > Asteraceae > Helianthus > Helianthus tuberosus. The sequence goes on from CM060436.1 coordinate 39,352,381, forward strand.
GTGAAATATGAAAAGGGAAGAGGAGATGGATCTCACATTGATGGAAGATGGTAAAAAGAAGTCATGATCATCTTGGAGATCGGGTACGGTTTGTGGTTGTGGAGCATCCACATCCGAAATGTAAAGTGGACCCTTATTGACCCACGACTTCATGATCTTCTCATAGTCAAGCTTCAACACCAATTTGTTCCTAAGCGGATTACGATTATTATTACTGTTACTATTACTATTTTGACGACGACAGGAAGCTGTTGTCGTAGAAGACGAAGAAGATATCTCTCTAACCGCCTTCTTCCTATCCACAACCTCCGAATAACAAACCCATTTTTCTTGATCATGAACTTTGTCGGTTTTATTCCTCCTCATCGCGGTCCGAACAAGCTCCACCTCCTCGTCGGCTACTGACGAGGGAGATGGAACATTGTTCGTGTCATGATCGTTGTCCTCTTTCTCATGTTTGGCTTCGGTGCATAGGATTCCGGTTAGAGTTGTAGCGGCTCCATCTACATCGTCACACGATGAGAACATGCGAGCCATGACGGGTTCTTCGTCTAGTTTATCTTGTTCCACTAGATTCTCGGGGTGTAGTGGAAAAAGATTAAGTTGTTGTTTATGATCATGGTGGTTAGTAGGGGGCATTGGTGGTGGTGTGAGTTGAAGACGGAGGCTTAGGTATTTAGGTTTACGGAGTTTGGTTCTAGATTTACGTGTGGATTGTTTTGCAATCATAGTAGGAATTGTTAAGGATGGGAAATATGATGTTTTTTGGGTTGGTTGAGGTTTTTGTAAGTGTGTTTTTGGATGGATTGAGGAAAGGGGTGGGATGAGGTGATTGGGTATTTGGGAGATTTCGTTTGGATCCTATAGATAAGAGTGGATGCTTGCTTGCACGTGATAATGGTGATGCTTTTATTAGACCATGTGTAGTGGGGCATTTTTTTTTTAAAAAATTCAAAAAAAACGCCCGAAAACGCCCACCCCCATTACATGGGGCGTTTTTTTAGAAAAAAAAAATTCAAAAACTTGAAGTTGGCGTTTTTTTGATAACGCTTAAAGGGGCATTGCATGGGCCAATGGGAGGAGTCCAAGGTTTGACCCACCAATGAGAAAATAGTTTGTTTTTTTTTTGTTTAATGATTGGAAGGAGCATTATCAGGCATTATTCCAACTACGCCACTTTTGCAATAACGCCCCATGCTGACTGGGCTGCCATGTGTCGAATAATACCCCATGGTGGGGGCATTATTTTGATTTATCACTACACATGGTCTTAGAAATAAATTGTTGGACTTTAATGAATAAGTGATGACACTTAACACTTGTGGAAATATAAACCGAAAAATAATTCACTTATAAGAGTTAAATTATTTTTGAAAGAAAAAAATATTAATTTTTGTTAATGTTTAATGAATTTAAGGAAAAATTTTAAGAAACTTAGTTACTATTATTAATTATAGGGGTGTGCAAAAAACCGAATTAACCGAACCATAACCGAATTAACCGAACTGAAAAAACCGAACCAAATAAAAAACCGGTGGGTCGGTTAATGATTTTTTTGAAAAACCGAATGTAGCGGGTCGGTTATGGTTATCAGTTTTTCCATACCCACCATAACCGAACCGACATTTAATAAATCTTTGTAGGATTTAGAACTTTTCAACATATTTTTAATATTTGATGTTTTTTTACTGAAGATTTTTAGTACTTATGAGTTTTTCATATCATTTTGTGGTTTTGTTTGAATGTTTATTTGAATTTATATAATGTATCATATCACTTTATTTGAATATTCGATAATAATTGGTATTAATATTATAAATTATATGTATTCTGTAATACTATGTAATATACTAATATATACAAATATGCAATAACAATTTATTTCATGTTAAAAAAAAATAAGTTATTTTAACTAAGCTAAATACACGGTTAACCACCCATAACCGACCCACTATAACCATCAAAACCAAATAACCATAACCACCATAACCAATCGGTTATGGTTATGGTTATCCAATAACCGACATCGCGGTTATGGTTATGATTTTTGGTCAAAACCGACCCATGCACACCTAGTTAATTACAATCAACTTTAGTATTATCATATGCAAGATAAATTAGAGTATTTTTGTCTTTTTTTAATCACCGTATAACTAATAAAAGGAATAAAAAAAACACCCCACCTTTTTTCACGCCTATGTCAATCCCTCCTCTAGTAGTCGATTACATCTGGTTATTTTGTCAATTGAGCTATTATCGTCTGGGTTTATAGACCATTAGCAACGTCTTTGATTAGGCTAGTGATCAAAGATCCACAATTAGGTTGGTTCAAGATCTAACATTAGGGTTGAATATTTAATAAACCCACACCTACCTAAACCACGATAAAATATCGCAAACTTGTTTATGTGATGAATATTACTGACCAAAGAATATATTTCTTAAGAGAACAACGAGATTATCATCATCTCACACCTCAAATATTTTGGAAACACTACAAAAAAGCATCATCTTTCAAGGGTGATTTTGTGTTCGGAGAAAAATATCCTATTTTTTTGACGGTTTACTTTCTGGTCTACCAGGAAGACGAAACCAAATCATTAAATAATGCCTTTTAGGTCTGATAAATTATCCCGTATCTCCGTTGTTTGTATAGTGTGGCACATTGATCATAAAAACTCATCTACCCTTCCGCTTCAGCCATTAACACACACTCACTATCCTAATCAACCATCTTTAACTAGGGGTTGATGAGTAAGTTATATAAAGTCTGTCTATGGTAAAAATGAAAACGTGTCTCTATGTACCTTGCACATGACTCGACTTAAGGGGTGATTGACTGATTGTAATGGCCGTACATCAAAAGAAGGAAGCATATGGAAAACAATAATTATAGAACAAAGTAGTTTAGTCTAAAAATTAAATATTATCAAGTATGTTGATATGTTATTGTTTTAGTTGAGCGTGTGTTTAAGTTTTATTTTATCCACCTTATGCTCGTATATATTTATAAACGCTTGTAACATATAAACCTGAAAGACATTTTTTATACTAAAGTTTTTGTTATATATCTACTATTTAGGCATCAATTTTATACTTTCTTTTCACGCATACACTTTACTTTCTTAAAAGAAGGGTTAAATTTGTGTATTAATTACACCAGGTTATTACCCGGAATTGCTTCCCGGGCTTAAGAAAATTATTTAGGTTAATTGTTATTATTAATTAATACACACTTAAGATCATACAAAAAACATGACATATTAATGTCTTCGCTATAAGAAGAGTTATAAACTTTTCATAAACTTAATCACGAGTTAAAAACATGCCTAAATATAGATAATTGAAAATATAAACTTTGAAATGAAAGAAACGGTACACTACTTATGTAAAGATTAGATTACAATGATCTGAAAAAATGAATAGAAAAAAATCACTCGTCGTTAAATATTTCTTTATACACCACATTTGTTGTTTTACAATAATAATAGCCACAAACATGTTTAACTAACCTTCGATTTAATATACACAAATGAGAAGTTCTCATTACAAAGTGGCATAATATCCACACCAAAAATTTCATTATCAAAATGCAGCATCATTCGTCCTTTTGCTTGTGTATTGAATTCTCTACATGGCTCTGTTATCATATTTTGTAGAGACCTATAACGGCATACATAATGAAGATGAGTACGGATTCAAACTTAAAATATAACTAATTTGAGTAGAAATAAAGATGACCTGCTCATTTAGAAAACGGATTCTTTGCTCCATGCTAAGAATCATAACTTTGGGTGACAGATCAAGAACAAAATCCTTCTAACTGTTGCAACTTATATAAAGTTGAACATAGATCATCTAACCAACATAAATAAGCCTTAAACAAATAAAGTTGAACATAGATCATCTAACCAACATCAATAAGCCTTAAACAAAACTGGTTTAAAAAAAAAATAAGAGACTAACTCATCTATATCTTCATTGTTAATAGCTAAGATGTTGACCGGGTGAAGCATTTAAACCCTGCCAAAGAATGCAATCCATTCATACTCAATTATGAATACAAAAAATATAATGAAATACGACAACAACTTGCATTATTATAAATGCACTTACATACAGATCCCATGGATTCAGTTTGTGATTAACTAATCGACCTTTGGAGGAGTTAATGCAAAGTAAAAGACAATCATTTGACCCAATGTATTTCTCTTAGTTGCTCTAAATCACATGCAATAAAAAATAACAATCTTATAATTTGATAGATGTACTAATAAAGAGGCGATCAGAAGTGAAATGTTGTATACGGCTACATAAGCAAAGGATACCAATATAAATAATACTAGTCTAAGTACCCGTGTAATACACGGGTGGCTAAACAACAAAAAATTTATATTTTAATACGTAAATACTTTATTACAGGTTCGTTCGAATATTACGATAAATAATATCTTATAAAAATTAATTAACAATTACATTTCTTATTAGATTTTAAGAAATATGAATAATAATGTATGTCAGGGCCACTTAAGTAATAATGTATGTCAGGGCCACTTAATTTGGTATTTGTGTTTATTAATTTAATTTCTTGACTTGTAGGACTCCTTTAGATCCTCTTGAGAAATTGCATAAGTGAAATAATGAAAATGGTCATTTGTAGATTAACTAAATCAAGTGCCAAACGTTAATACTATTTTTAATCCCCTATGTTAAACCCTAGATTACTGGTTAGATCTCAAAACCCTATATATTGATGCTCTCTAATCCACATGCTATAAACATATATGATCTATATGAAATATGATTCTGGAATTTAACCATTTCAACCCTAAATCACTGGACTTAACAAAAGCGCCTCATACAAACAGAGTAGTTCATTTTTTACTATTTAGTTCAATATCACAATGAAAATTTACATGTTGCATTGGTTAATAAGAACTAATAATCAAGTTAATCTCGTGAAGTTCAATCATAACCATTAATCACATCACACACATGCAAATAAAGAGAAAGAAATCCAATAACAGTCACGAGCTTTGGCAAATCAAATCTGATTGGCAGACCAGGGGACAGATAGAAGTTGGTGAGACAGACAATGGTGATACAGTAATCAATGGCTTAGAATGACTTATACCGGTGTTGTGATGGTGTGTGGAGATCATTATAGAGTAGCCATGAATTATGAAAAATGAAAAAGAGTAAAGTGTTCTGGCAAACAGTCACCAAATGAAGGGTTGACCAGCAAACACATATACACCATGTCTTCTGCAAGAAGAAAAACCAAACATTGTCCTTGGTAATTACAACTAAACAGAAGCTCAAATATGTGATCAATCATGAAAGAGTGTGGTATTAACCCTTATGCTGCCAACAAAGCAAAAGTCCATTAAAAACTAATCCAAGCTAACCAAACCGACACCGTTAGCTAGATACAATACACCAGCATAGCAGTACAGCTGAAACATAAAGAAAAATGCAAACATTACACACCCAGACCTTCTAAGTCGAATTCCAGCCACCTATCCCATGTTAGGTCCGAGGCTTTGGCGTTGTTTTTTTTCCACAGATAACCGAGGACCTTAATCTCTTCCATAATCCTCCCAAAATGTGCTTGCTTTTGCTGAAAATAATGTTGTTTCGCCAACGCCATATGCACCAAATAGAGAGAATCAAACACTTATGAGAAGCTTTAGTTAAATGTTTTAATTTTGTTAGTAAAAAAATAGGAGTCAATTTTGACCCAGAAGATGTTGATTTGGGTTAATATTTATTTCAAACAGATCAAATTTTAAGTTGAAAGTAGCCTAAATTGTATTCGTATTTGAACGATTTATTGAAAATTTTGGATTGCGTAAAAATAAATATTCAAAATCATATATAACACGTTATTTTTTTTATTAAAAAGTATTTTAAGAAATTGACAAAAAATAAATGCATGTCAACCCAACCATCCAGGCAAGTTCGGTCCATTCTAAAAATTTAGAAAATTACATGGTTCGACCCGTTACCCAACCCACTCATCTTAACACCTAGTAATCATCATTTAGAAAAGGAAATGAAATCTACACCACATATTGCCTTTCAACCACGCAAAGTTTGTTTTTAGGCCCAAATGTTCAATCCAGGTCTACGTGACAAAGTTTGTTTTTGGGCCCAAAAACCATTGTGCCAATATTACCTATCTACGATAATCTTCATTGGCTGATCTTTTTCATGGACATGATCTTGTGAGAAATATTCGTCATGGTGAATCAGGCCTATGAAGAAGAACAAAGTCAGTACAATCCATTAATAATAATCAAGCCATTTATAGTATTTATTAACCAATAAGTAATGAGCTGAACTTATTTATAAAAAAAAAGTATGACTAAACCAGGTTCGTTTACAAAAATATTAATATAACATCATTCTTCACCTTTTTTAGTTATTGTACTTTTTTTGTACATTTCCGTCATAAAAAATGCATTTGTCGAGTTTGGGATTTGGTCATTATTGGACTTCCTGTAAAGCTCTTGACCCATTAAGGTCATTGGTCATCCACAAAATACCCTGTGTAATGACTAAGTACTAACCCATTTAGGACAAACCCTTTCTATTATGTGTACATAAAAAATATATGACTAAAGCATGACAAAAGATACGTAATTTAGTATTTTATGAAAGAAAAAAAATTCTACTACAAACATAAACCTCATAATCAATCAATCAGTAATCAATAAACGATAATATAATATTATAAATTATAGAAAAAATAAGTGGGTCAAAAACCATCCAAAGCGCACTCAAATGCATAAAGGCTCTTACATCACTTTATTTAAATGAGAAGAAATTTCATTGTGATAAACTAAGTTTCTCTAACATATTTAACACACTCGGCTTAATAAGTTAAAAAAATTGAATAAAAGGAAGTTGTACAATTTGGATTAAAAAATACATAAAGCCAGCCTTCATTCCACCTATTCAATAATCAAGCCTACAAAATCATAATCCCTATATGTGCTAGATTTATCTAATTAAAATTGTTATATGAAACCAATATCATTGTCTATTTTACTACATAAGTTATTGTATTAAAGCATTTAGTAGACTTGAGCTTAGATAATTGGCTTATGTCTCGAATATAGAACATTATCATCATCATCATTTATTTTGAATGATTAATTTAACCTACTATTAATTTGAGCTTAGGTCTTATATCATACTATGAGATTATGTCTCGAATAACATAATCAGCTTACGTCTCAATTCTCAAACCATCTGGCTTTCTTCGGACTGAACCGAGAATGACGGATGTCATTTTGGGTCGTTTTCTTGCTATTGCAAGAGTTGGACTTCAGATTCACCTAGACATACTTTAAAGAAAATTGCCTCTAAAGAAAAGCCACAAGAAGTAAAGAAGTTAGTGAAAATGGATGTTAAACACACAAAAAGTTGTACTTACATGACATTCAGAACAAAAAAAGAAGAAGAAAGAAAGCAAATAACATGCAAAAGCAACAACTCTTGCAGAACTGGCCACAATCTCTGCATAAGAAACCACACCAGGGCCAAGGAACACAAACTGTAACTGAGCCTTTGGATCCTAGGTGATAGTTTATCCGAATGAGCACATTATCTATTAGATTTGATCTAGCAAACCCCTGAAACCCAGCTGAATGGTCATAAAAAACCATACAAAACCCATAAATTTATGTGCTTTTAGAGTTAAGGAAACTAAAGAACCTGAAAGTGAAGCTTGAGCAAGAAAGTATCAACTTGTAGGTTAAATTCAGTTGCATCCCTAAGAAAGCCACCAACAATGGAATCTGCATCTAGACATGTCTTGTTGAACTTCTACACATATTCATATTGGTGATTATATGTGAGGTTGTGATGTGTTTTTGCTGCACATGAGTGCTCCAAAGGTGGTAGATCCACTGTAAAAACATATAAACAACATCAAAAATCATTAAAAAATTAAGAGAAAAAAACCCTAACTTATGCGGTTTTCGAATCCGATCCAACCATGGTAGATTTAGCAATAAATAATAAAGATTAACAAAACAATAACTAAAATAAATTTAGCAACAAAATAATAAGATCAAAGTTTTTGAGATCTAAGAAATCTAAAATCATAATACCTGATTAACACTTCAAAGTAGAACGACAAAGGAATCGTTGTCGATTATATATCATTAATAAAATCGGAAACGATCCAAGCCGAATTAAAATTGTTGAATCTGTAACATCATTGATGAAATTGAAAGAAAAAATCAAATATATATTTGCTTAACAATTAAGAAACAAAGACAGTAGCAGACACTAAAATATATTAGACCATCAACATAAAAAACACATAAAAAAAATATATGACATCGATTCGGCTCAATATAGTTATAAAACATAAAACCTAGTAAAGCAAGTGTTAGGATTTATCATATGCTCACTAATACCCATTTCACCCTCAGCTGCAGTGAAGATAGAGAGTAAATATACACTATAAAAAATTAGGACTAAATAATAACAGAAAAAAAGCTCTTACAAACCTCCTCTTTGCAGCCTTCTTACAACCAAATGTACACCAATGACATTCATAAAAGTAGGAGGCAATGCACATGATATTTTTTAATAAAATCAAGCATCCCATATTAAAATTTGGAGTGGGATATGAAGTATAACTTACCGAAATTTATTCTTCATACAATATACATGCTTGGGTGAAAAACTCGTATGCTACAGGTTCAAGATCACAGTCATTGACAGCCTGTATCATGTAGAGCCAGAAGAGGTCAGAGAAAATATGAATATATTAAAAACTTTAATTCATAGACATACCTCAGCACATTCCAAATATAACCTCAATGCAAGCTTGGGTAGCGGAACCATTGACAAAACCTTAATTGTCTGATACAATAAGCCAAAAAAAACATGCATGTTAGAATCATAATTTGACAATTCTAAAGAGCTTTGAAGTTTTAGTTCTCCGTTGATCTTGGTTTTTAAAGTTGATGCTAGAAATTTCATTACATGAAAATGGTATTTCCTATGAAATTTAAATTCAATAATGGGTCTAAATGCAATCACAAAACTGAAAACCAATTGTTCCTAGTAAGAAGAAAACACACTTGATCTGATGCAGATGATACCATACCACAACCTCACCCATCGCAGCCTATCTCTTCGCCGTCATCCATTGCCGTCCTCGCATCCACCTGACCCACTGCATGCCCACAGAAAAGAAATGTAATAATAGTAATCAATAACCTCCAGTTATAAAAAAAATTGAGGTTTCAAGGTTTAAAGCACCTAGGCCTTAAAAGTTTATACTTTTTGTCATAAAATGTTGGAAGTTTTTTCGTACTGAAATCTATAGAGCAACAAAAATTCATATTCACTATCAAGAAAATCTCAATAATGCCTCAAAAATATAGGATTTCCATAAACTGGTTTTAGAAATAAAGTTTGACAAAACAATATATACACTCAACGTATTTTAAGTACACATTCATTCTTTATACCCAAATTCAAAGGGTGATTGATATCAAGAAGAAACGGCTTAGAAAAATATTATATCTTAAATTCTTTTACACATTTTCCATAATAAACACAAATCAAGAAACTCATAATTAAGAACCCTAAAGGCCAAACAACATCTCAAATGAAACAAACATATTATCAAACAACAATCAACGAATTGAATCAATTGATTCGATCAACGAACAGAAACATACCTACATGCCATTGAATGACAGAAACAAAAACTCGCCAGCTTTATATGTAATACCAGTCAAGATCATAGGGAACATGTTTCTTAAAGGTACCAATATTCAATATATCAGTCCAGTCCATTCAGGAAGCTTCTCCATCTGTGGAACATACAATCATCAATAAAGTGTAAAAATTACTCGGTAGTAGATTTGAAAGTATTAGTCAATGTAATAAATATCTAAAACAACTTATTGTAACCCAACATTATTTCAATATCATGTGTATAAATGCCAAGCGAGTCAAAACAAACTATGAAATCATATTCACCACAAACTATCTGAAGCAATATCTCTGACCCGAATCTATATCTTCCATTTCATATTCATCAGCTACATATTAATACCAATTTTTATCAACATCTTCCATAACAGCCGGAAATCATCTGCCAAAAGAGGAGAAAAAAGAATATTAAGAATATTAAAGTCATACTTGCGAACTGCATTAATTTTGTTGGAAAGTCCAAAAATGGGATTTTTTATTAGGCAAATCGCAAACCGATTAAGTGTAAAAATAATCTATTTCTAACTAATTACATCAATCAACTGGTAAAAATATTAAAGTCATATGCGGTGTCTAAGAACATTAATAAAAAGACAAATTACATCAATCAACTGGTAAAAATCTCATATCTCAAAGAATTAGCAGATCCGTTAACATCAACAACAACATACAAATCATACAGGTGGTGGTGGCGGCGTTGATTAAGCTCGTATGAAGATTTAGGGTTTTTTTCATCGGAAGATGCTGTGATTTTCTCATGTTTAGGGCTCAATCAATTTTGAAAGATGAAGCAGATACAGAGGTTGTAGCCCGTGGAAAAACAAAACATGGGAAAGATTGAGGGTTTATAATTTGAATATAGAACTTGCAAGAGAAGGATTTCATAACTATGGAAATATTGAAACTGATGGAGAGAATTTATGGGAGGCGGTATATGATTTGAAGGAGAATTGAGAGATGGCGCCTAAATTCCCAATTATATGGCCAAAGAGAATAGCCACATCAAAGTCAAATAGTCAACCCTTATTTTGCTTTAGTATAATAGATAGATTAAAAACCAAAAATTTACCTGGTTTTAAGTCCTGGTGAATTATTCCATGCGAGTGTAAACACTCCATTGCACGCGCAATATCAAGTGCAAACCCCATAGCAACATGTGTATCCAACCCGTTCGGCCTCATATTAACCAAGTATTTTCTTAAAGTTCCACCGGTAAGAAGCTCGGTTACTATGACCATCACAGGGTCCTTGCAGGCTCCAAAAAACTGATATGAAAAAATATATATAATTGTTCAGTATATGTTATAAAAGTGTACAACATTATCCATTTTATGATAAAAACCAACCTTTACTAAATTCTTGGGTTGCACTTTCGATAACATTGCTACTTCTCGCACGAAACGCCCTTCTGTCTTCGCTATCTCCTCAGGCATATCGCCTTTATTCACAAGTTTAATGGTAACAATCTTGTTTTTATATCTGAATTAACGCAAACAATCAATAGAAACACAATTATTTTTTTGTAACTGAGGAAAAGGAAATTGCCGCTCAAAACCTAGTTCTCTGGCTAAAGACCTATGACACATCATGGTCAATTGGTCAAACCTATTTTGCTTTAATATAAAAGATATATATATATATATATATATATATATATATGCTGAGTAACAAAAAAAACACACCTGAGTCTTCTCCATTTATGAACAAATGAGAAGCATGACCCATTGACTGCACCTCTCTGGGAACTCGCCTGTAATTAAAAGTAGTTAAACATGATTGATATGAACCAATATTATAACTGCAAATAATAAAAGTAATAACAATTCAGTCTTTCCAAATATTCCAACATACTTAAAAATAAAGAAAAATATACGGTTCCAAATAACGAAGCAAAATGGCCATTAAACTAATCAAGCAAAAGAAAGTTCGAGCTCTCCCCTTAGATCAACATGTATAAAAGTCGGAAAATCCATGAAAGAAATTTGAGGTGACCATTTCAACTTGAGGTGCACAATGTGTACCAGACCAACCAACCTGTATATACCTCACCAGTTTAACAAAAAAAAGTGATCATATTGTTGATTACATACCCGTTTAAGCGATTGTTAATACCATGTACTCTGAACAAAAAAGGCTAAAAAAGAGAGCTTACCAGACGATTGCTCAAAATTTTGATGATCTTTTCAGGTAGGTACTCCATCAACTCGGTCAACTCAGTAGAAAAATTGTAAAATATGGTTAAAAAGGAGCCATACATGTATCTTCTTAAATGAAACTTCCTATCAGTAAATTCTTAAAAGTTTTTTAAGAGAATGTTGGTACAACCTTGCAGGCTACGATTTGTTTCTTTGATGAAACGCTGCAGGCTGAAGCGGCATTCAAAACTGTATTCTATGTATAAAGCAACATGTTTTTCATCTCAAGAATACATACTTTTCTCAAACCATTTTACATTTTTCCAATTTACTGTATGACCTAATCCACCATTTTGAACTGACGCTGCAAATGAAATCCGTCACTACCCTGAAACTGCGTTAATATAAACATGAAAATTAACCAAGAACGTTTACTTTTGGAAACACAAATAGAATTAGATGGTGACATTTTCCGCGTTGTTGCTGATGTTGCAGCTACACCTTCTCCTGGGTCAACTTCATCCTCACCTGCGTCTCCTGCTGCTTCTTAACTTGTTCCAAATGTTATTAACTCTAGGCTCGTTATATGTTCACAATAAAAAAAAAACACCAGCAAAGCATACATGAGGTAATAATTGCAAAGAACTAAATAAAGGAAAGCCTAAAAAATGATTAACCAAAGTACGAAACTATAACTGAAAAACTGATAAGCATGAAAAACAAATGGTCCAATTTAAACTTTTTAATAACCAATAATTTTGGTTCAGTTTCAGTTACAAACATCCACAAAACTGAACTAACGAAATCATTTTTCAACTCCTTCAATACCAAAAACTTCAGCAACTTCAATACCATTTTTGACACTTAATACGTGTGTTTCATGTGAGTTTTTGGTTCAAAATTTACTAAGCAACAGGGGAAAAACAACTAACAATACATATAGGGGTCTAAACATTAAAATCATCAAAACAACTTTAACATTCATCATCCAAAACAACAAAATTTAACCTGCTTCAAGGAAATAGGAATCGTTAACCTCCCACATTCTTCCAGAGTCTTAACAATCTTTAAACTTAACCTTAAAATCGTAGAAGCATATAATTTTACATCACCTTGAATCGGCTTCAAACATCTATATAATAAAAGAAAACACCCATAAATAAATTATACCTTGAAGAAGATATAATCAGCATCAACAATAAAGTTATAAAGAATCAAATAACTACTCTGTTTTCATTTGAAATATATACAATCCATACATGAAATCCTAAAACCAAACATGAATATAACATATAACCTAAATCTAATTAAAAACGTATCAAATCGATACACACCAAGACAACCTTTCTCATCGTAACAGGAAACACTACTGAAAATAATTTAAAGCAAACAATCAACAACAATACAGATTGAGTTAAATGCCATTTTAGTCCCTGTGGTTTGGGCCATTTTGCCAGTTTAGTCCAAAGGTTTCATTTTTAACCCGTGGGTCCAAAAAGGTTTCACAATTGCCATTTTAGTCCGCTTGGTTAACTTCATCCATTTTTTCTGTTAACGAGAAGGCCAATTTAGTCATTTTGTATGTAATTTTGTTAACTAAAAGGGCAATTCAGCCATATAAAATGACTGAAATGGCCTTCTTGTTAACAGAAAAATTGGATGAAGTTAACCCAGTGGACTAAAATGGCAACTGTGAAACCTTTTTGGACCCACATGTTAAAAATGAAACCTTTGGACTAAACTGGCAAAATGGCCCAAACCACAGGGACTAAAATGGCATTTAACTCATACAGATTCAATCGAATCTTCACTTACATGATGATGATTGTTGATGTTCGCTTCTTGATTCAACCTACTGATGATTTCAACCGCTAAACCTAAACAACCCGCATCCTATTCATCAAAATATGATGATTAAAAACCACCACCTCTGTAATCACCATTAAGGCTTCCACTGTATCAACCTTCTTCATCATAACCACCACCATATGCACGTCTCACCACCATGTAACTGAGCCTTCGACGAAACACATGTACTTAAGATTAGTGACGATAGTTTTTGGTTGACAAAAGAGAAATGGAAGGACATTCTGAATAAACCCCCAAATCACTACTCAATCTGCAAAACCCTAGATGCCCTCTGTTTTGCAATAAATAGTTAAATTACCTACCATTTAGCCATTGATGTGTGTAAAATGCAACATATAAATTACATCAAATGAAGCATAAAACTAACCCTTTTTTAGTACTAATATTGGAAAAAGAGTGTTTTTGTCTTCCTTTTGTATTTTCAGGATTAAATGAGCTCAAAAACGCAAAAGAAGCAAAAAGACAGCTAAATCCAACATAAATACAAGAAAAGGAACATTAGTGGACTGCCCGAACCCTCAACGGCACCTTCCAAAGCAAAATAAAGAAAACAGAAGGCTGAACACGCCCCGTGCTCAGCCAGCACGGGGCCGTGCCCAAGAAGCAGCAGAAAAGACAAACCTATAGAAGCTTCTATTGCCCATCACGGGGTCGTGCTCAGCGGACACGGGGCCGTGTCGAAAGTACAGCAGGCGCATTTATTGTAATTGCGAATTACAATTAATGAGGAGAGAGAGTGTCAGACGGACACGGGGCCGTGCCCAGCGGACACGGGGCCGTGTCCAGCTCTCTGTTCAGCCTATAAATAGGAGTGCTTGGATTCATTTCATCTCATCACTTGGCACACCACCTCTCTCACACTTCATCCACCACCCACCACCATCACAACACCATCATCCACCACCATCATCCATTGTCCATCATAGAGTGTGTGGGTCGTCTCGGGATCCAAGATTGATCGTAAGAGTTCTTGACAATCAAGGCCATGTTTGCCTAAGTCTCTTACATCACTTGGTGAAGACAAAGTGTCTAGTATAATACTTTTTATTTCTAATCTTTTGCACTTTTTATTTGGTTTTGTATTAATGACTTTAATAACTAGTTACTTATGTTGAAGGTGATCTTTCCTTATCGTTTGTCCGTGGTGTCTTGGCATTATTTTACTGTCTATATAAAATAAAGGATTTTCACCATTCATATCTCCACGGTCTATATGGAGGTATGTTGGCTACCTGGTAGGGGGTTAAGGGAACGGTTTGGTAAAGGTCTTGCCATTGTTCAGCGTTTAGAGGTCCTGCAATGGACCTGGGTCAAATTTAGTAGGACCTCCTTCAATACTTCACGGTATTGGATGGCGGGGGTCCAAACTCTTTGATCCCCTCATAAGTTAACTACTATTAATACTATAACCCGGCTATTTAGGACTGTATCCCTGCTGACTCAGCCTACTTAGCCGAGGGTAACGTCACCGCCAAAAGCGGGGCCTACCACAATACTGCATTAATAACTTAATTCATTATCTTCCAATAATCCACCCTTTTAGGATTGTATCCCTGCTGACTCAAACTACTGGGGTGAGGGTAACGTCGCCTTCAAAAGAGGGGCCTACTACAATAACTAAGATAATCTCTTAATTATGTGCAAAAGTGCGGAAATAATCAAAGGTTATACTAGATACGAGTCGGAACCAAGTGATTCATCTTGTCTATCTGTTTTTATTTTATTTTTATTTTCAGCATTTTAGTTAGTTTTATTTTTCTTAGTTTAAAACATTTTTCTAAACTTTTGTTTTGGTTAGACGTTGAGGATAAACCGGTATTAAAAGCTCTTGTGTCCTTGGACGACCTCGGTATCTTACCAACGCTATACTACACTCAACGATGGGTGCACTTGCCCATATGTGTGTTTAGTGTTAGTGAAATATCGTGTTTTATAAATTTAAAACTTGGCTAAAATAAGTGTTAAAAAAGGGCTTAAAATATACACCTAATATAAGTAACACTTCGCACGCATCAAGTTTTTGGCGCCGTTGCCGGGGACACAAGGATTTTAAGAAAGTTAGGAATCAACGGCCTAATCATCTTTTATTTTTCTTTTTATTTTTTTTAGGATTTTCTTAGTTTTTCAGCTTCTGCAGAGCTCAGCACGGGCCGTGCCCGCTGAACACGCCCCCGTGCTCAATCATTGGAACTGGCAATCCTGTTTTACATCAGACAGTAAGCTGAACACGGGGCCGTGTCCACTCAACACGCCCCCGTGCCCAAGTTTCAGTTACTGAAAACAGAACCGTTAGATCCCGACGGTTGGTAATTTCTGACATAAACATGAGTGATAGTAATTATTTTTACTTTCGGCACTCTTATGGTAAGTGGTGTCAATTATGTGGTGGCGAACATGAAGAAGTAAAATGCTACTTCCTAAATTATAGGCCCCACTACATGGACCCACCATCTTCTCACAACCTTAAGAGGGGCGAAAGTAAAAATAAGCACTATTTCTCCCTCGAATGCGCCCAGCCAGATATTCTAGGGGAAATGCTCCTTAGCGAGTTATTTCAACTGGAAGAGCTAATTCTGAAATGGATAGAAGAGCTTGGGAAGGATTTTATTGATCCACCCCAAGACGATACCCATAAAGAAATGTTGGAACCGCATTCCGACAACCTCGTTGCTCCCGAAAATACCTTCGTACCTAGCAAAGACTTGGACGATAGTCGTCCCTGTGTCGATTGTGCCGTGAAGGACTCACCATCGACTTCGTTCGGTGCATACATAGACCTGAGCGATTCGGCATATACCTTCTTTAACAAGAGCCCGGGAAAGGGTTGGACTTGTCCACCTAGAATGAAAATAGGAATTACCCTCACCGACAACCTCTTGCGTTCTCGCCTTAGTCTAGGACAATTAAGGTATATTAGGCACTTTGGGGTTGTTCCAACCAGTAAGGAACCACCCGATATCGGGGAGATCCTTGAAATAGCAAAACTCCATAAAGCAGCCTCCAGACACGGGGCCGTGTCCAGGTCAACACGCCCCCGTGCTCACTAAAAAGATTCTCTGCTGATTTGGTCAGAATACGGACAAAATGTGTCAGGATTTCCTCTGAACACGGGGCCGTGTCCAGTCAACACGGGGCCGTGCCCAGGGCGCTGTCGTTTTCTTTAAATGCAGCCTGATTCCTGCTCCTTTTGACCACTTCAATTGACAGAGATCCCTGGGATTTTCACTCATACCATCCTAGGTAAGTGTTAAAAGAAGGTTCCAAGGGACCCTCTTGTCCCTTCCACTTTTATTCATTTCCTCCTTTTTCAAAATTTTTTTCAAAAGTTCCTCCATGGAAGCTTGGAAATCCCTTGATTCCAATCCTCTATGTGAAGTTTGTAAGATTATTTGCTAAAGATTCTGGGCTAAAGTTAGTTGTATAACTTTATTTTAAATTATCTGAGCTTAAAACCCAGATAGAAATCATGAAAATAATTTAAAACTCCAAGATTCTTTAGCCAAAAATCCTGCAAACAAATGGACACGGGGCCGTGCTCAACGAGCACGGGGCCGTGTCCAGGGGCTCTGTTTTGTAAAAATTCAGCTTTCTTCGGTTTTCTTCGCAGAAAATGGCAAGCAGAACAAGCGGATCATCTTCGAGGAATAACCGACAAGGGAGGAGATCTTCAACGGCAGAAGACTCTCTTGTAAACTATGTTTACGCTCTAAGGGAGGCTATTGATGAAATGACGGGAGTGGAAGAAGCATTGGTCGACCGTATCAACCATCTTACTGTGGGGCTGGAGGGCTGTCTCCATGAAGTAAACCTCTTGCACCAGAGGTTGAACCTTCTCGCCTCCCCGCCTTTGGTACCCATAATAACCCAAAGGGCGTGGAACATGGTGCCCGAAGTTGTCATTCCAGCCGAATGGTACGCCATGCACCAAGAGCTCCCGCGAAGAGTGGTGCAAGGAGTCCCGGTGAATGTTCCCCCTCAACCACCAGCAGCAGAAAACGAAGCCGCATTCTTCCTCCCTAGAGAGATCGAAGAATGGCTTTGAACAAAGTTTAGGGAAAAATTCGTTCGGCTAGAAGTCCTACTATATCGGGAAATCATTCTCGAAATTTTCTTAAAATAGTAGAACTCCTTATGATAACCTCGTGTACCTGCTGACCTATCTAGATAAGTTTTAATTTTATTTTAATTTAGGATTATGTAAGTTCTCTCTATGATGAAATGAAATGATGGTTTTAAGGTTTGGATAGGTTAAAACACACTCATGGTGGTAAAGGATGAAAAGGGGAACGAGAAAAATGATCCCATACACAAGAACGAGGCAACCCGACAATTTTCTCCAGTTCAGAAGGTTCAACACGGGCCGTGCCCAACCAACACGGCCCCGTGTCGAACCACCTGCAGAAAACGCCCAGTACAGGTACCTGGACACGGGCCGTGTTCACCCAACACGCCCCCGTGTCCAGACTTCTGTTTCCCTTATTTCAATTTTGTTACTGGCACTTGAACACGGGGCCGTGCCCGGATAACACGGGGCCGTGTTCAGTGCCCAGTAACACAAATTTTTGCTTTTTAAACACTATTTTACACATCTAATCAACCTAAAAATTTATTTTTGGGACACATTGAGGACAATGTGTAATTTAAGTGTGGGGGGGATGCTAAAACCTTGAATTTTGCAAATCCTAAATACAAGCCTTACACAAAACTCTATTGGAACCGATAATCACCCCAAATTTTTTTTCAAAAATTTCATTTTTTTTACTTGTCTAGGTTTAACTCGGGAAATTCAAGTTCTCAAAAAGGTTATATTTTTACAAATTTACAACCGATAGCGTAGTGATAAAAAGAACCAACATAAGAAAATTATGAAAAGGCATGACAAACTTATTTAAAAATTTGATTATATATACTTGATCACATAAAAACCCATTCCCACAAAAGTGAGTTTTGAGCCTTTATTGAGCACACAATTTCATATCATTTGACTAAATGCTCATTTTTCGTTTCTTGTGTGAATAGCCGCTTGGTTCTTACGACTCTAGAACTTGCCATGACAATACATTCCCGGTCCTTATCAACTTAAACCCGAGTAAGTACATGATGGAGGCATTAGGACTAACCTTTTTCATTTTTTACACCATTATTTTTCTTTTTCTTTTACCACCTACCCAAAAATCCCCCTAGTTAGCCCCTTTGAGCCTAAACCTTTTCATTTCATCACCCGAACAAAAACCCTTTCACCCACCAAAACCTTTTTCAATTTTAACCCTTTATTTTAGTAACAAGTTCGGTTCTTCGTAAAAAAAAAAAAAAAAAAAAAAAAATTGATAATAATGAAGCAAAAAGAAAATAAACAAACAAAGTAATCAAAAATAACTTTGTTTGAATAAAAGCTTCATTAAAAATAAAAAGTTGCAAAAATACGAAAACCGACACTTGTTACGCTTTTAGTTTTTTTTTATCTTCTACTAACCACTAACCCAACCACCTACCTTTAACCCTAGCCAACCCTTAACCCACAAAGTCCTCTTGATATCTACAAAGGTATAAAAGTTAAAAAGGAGGAGGATTGATTTCTTGGCAAGCCTATGGTAGGAATAAGTTCCGTGCCGCTCTCGAGTGATTCACTAAAAATACACCTTCGGCCGAGTGTGAGTGATTTCCCCGCGAGATATGTGAACTTGTATATAAATAGAATTTTAAAAAGGCATGTTATGCCCAAATAAGTAATTTCTTTTATGAACAGTTCTAAATAAATCATTACGAATAGGAGTGTAAATAAATAAAAATAAAACCCAAAAAGATCTTGGAAATCCCGACACTCTACGACAAGCCCAAAACCTTCTCTTCTACCTATTCCATTTGGGAGTGTAAGCCACATATTAAAGAGTTTTGCTTGAGGACAAGCAAAAGTTCAAGTGTGGGGGTATTTGATGTGTGTAAAATGCAACATATAAATTACATCAAATGAAGCATAAAACTAACCCTTTTTAGTACTAATATTGGAAAAAGAGTGTTTTTGTCTTCCTTTTGTATTTTCAGGATTAAATGAGCTCAAAAACGCAAAAGAAGCAAAAAGACAGCTAAATCCAACATAAATACAAGAAAAGGAACATTAGTGGACTGCCCGAACCCTCAACGGCACCTTCCAAAGCAAAATAAAGAAAATGCAACATATAAATTACATCAAATGAAGCATAAAACTAACCCTTTTTAGTACTAATATTGGAAAAAGAGTGTTTTTGTCTTCCTTTTGTATTTTCAGGATTAAATGAGCTCAAAAACGCAAAAGAAGCAAAAAGACAGCTAAATCCAACATAAATACAAGAAAAGGAACATTAGTGGACTGCCCGAACCCTCAACGGCACCTTCCAAAGCAAAATAAAGAAAACAGAAGGCTGAACACGCCCCGTGCTCAGCCAGCACGGGGCCGTGCCCAAGAAGCAGCAGAAAAGACAAACCTATAGAAGCTTCTATTGCCCATCACGGGGCCGTGCTCAGCGGACACGGGGCCGTGTCGAAAGTACAGCAGGCGCATTTATTGTAATTGCGAATTACAATTAATGAGGAGAGAGAGTGTCAGACGGACACGGGGCCGTGCCCAGCGGACACGGGGCCGTGTCCAGCTCTCTGTTCAGCCTATAAATAGGAGTGCTTGGATTCATTTCATCTCATCCCTTGGCACACCACCTCTCTCACACTTCATCCACCACCCACCACCATCACAACACCATCATCCACCACCATCATCCATTGTCCATCATAGAGTGTGTGGGTCGTCTCGGGATCCAAGATTGATCGTAAGAGTTCTTGACAATCAAGGCCATGTTTGCCTAAGTCTCTTACATCACTTGGTGAAGACAAAGTGTCTAGTATAATACTTTTTATTTCTAATCTTTTGCACTTTTTATTTGGTTTTGTATTAATGACTTTAATAACTAGTTACTTATGTTGAATGTGATCTTTCCTTATCGTTTGTCCGTGGTGTCTTGGCATTATTTTACTGTCTATATAAAATAAAGGATTTTCACCATTCATATCTCCACGGTCTATATGGAGGTATGTTGGCTACCTGGTAGGGGGTTAAGGGAACGGTTTGGTAAAGGTCTTGCCATTGTTCAGCGTTTAGAGGTCCTGCAATGGACCTGGGTCAAATTTAGTAGGACCTCCTTCAATACTTCACGGTATTGGATGGTGGGGGTCCAAACTCTTTGATCCCCTCATAAGTTAACTACTATTAATACTATAACCCGGCTATTTAGGACTGTATCCCTGCTGACTCAGACTACTTAGCCGAGGGTAACGTCACCGCCAAAAGCGGGGCCTACCACAATACTGCATTAATAACTTAATTCATTATCTTCCAATAATCCACCCTTTTAGGATTGTATCCCTGCTGACTCAAACTACTGGGGTGAGGGTAACGTCGCCTTCAAAAGAGGGGCCTACTACAATAACTAAGATAATCTCTTAATTATGTGCAAAAGTGCGGAAATAATCAAAGGTTATACTAGATACGAGTCGGAACCAAGTGATTCATCTTGTCTATCTGTTTTTATTTTATTTTTATTTTCAGCATTTTAGTTAGTTTTATTTTTCTTAGTTTAAAACATTTTTCTAAACTTTTGTTTTGGTTAGACGTTGAGGATAAACCGGTATTAAAAGCTCTTGTGTCCTTGGACGACCTCGGTATCTTACCAACGCTATACTACACTCAACGATGGGTGCACTTGCCCATATGTGTGTTTAGTGTTAGTGAAATATCGTGTTTTATAAATTTAAAACTTGGCTAAAATAAGTGTTAAAAAAGGGCTTAAAATATACACCTAATATAAGTAACACTTCGCACGCATCACCATCAATTTGAAATACGATGATATGACACGAAATTAAATAGATTCAATAACTGAAGAACACAAAAAATTGAAAGATCGCTAACCTGATTGTTTTATGAATAAGAACGACAGAGATTAGGATCGTAGATGATGAAGGAACACGATTAGGGTTTTAAGAAGAAAGCGTACTCTAAAAGAGAACGGCTGAAAGAGGAAGAAAACTATTAGCGTGAAAGAAAAAGAGGAGAAAGATATTGCCGCTCAATTCTCAATTTCCTGGCTTCTCAGCAAAAGGTCAAATGGTCAACATTATTTTGCTTTAGTATATAGATAGATAATAACTTATGTTCTCCCGCGGTGGTAAAAGAATTAAACTCAATAGTCTTAGATCATAGTAACAACCTAATAACCCCATAATTTAAACAATGGATGGAAATAGTATGAGTATAAAACAATCCACAATAATATTCACCTAAAATATTAAATGAGCAAAAAAAAGTTCAGATGACCCGTGACCACAAATTCTAAGGTATATATGGAATGTTTTTTTCGAATTAAGTGGTGTGGGGAGGCCATCCTTCAAAAGGCGTTCCTTGGTTCCTTTCAAATACGTAATCTAAAATAAAATTACATCAAGCTATATCACAAACATGTAAAGAATATTGTGACCTATCCTGGCCTAAACCCATTCTAAAAGCTTCCAAAATGTAATAAAACTAACTTCAAGAAATATAAAAATATGCAACAGATACATGAGTCCGGTCAGTTTCTTCATACCTGTCCGCAATTGATATTTGGCCATTTATGAAGATTTAAGGCTCATGCCATAAATATAATGAAAGTCTCTCGAGCGAAGATTGAACAAACAATTTTGATAATAAAAAAATCAGAACGATATTGATGAAGCTAATAAATCAAAGGATTAGATCAAAATCAAAGGATTAGAGGAACAACTGTTTGACCAAAGTCAAACCACTATAACGCTTGTAACGCTGTTTGACCACTGTTTGACCAAAGTCAAACCGCTGTTTGACCAAAGTCAAACAACTGTTTGCAAAAATATGATTCTTAGTGGTTCAAAAGTCTGTTTGACCAAAGTTAAAACACTGTTTGACCAAAGTTAAAACGCTGTTTGACCAAAGTCTGTTTGACCAAAGTCGAACCACTGTTTGGAAAAAAAGAACCACTGTTGTCTCCACAAAACACTGTTTTAACCTAACAGTGTTTTGAAACCACTGTTTAACGTAACAGTCGTTTCGAAACACTGTTTAACCCAAGAGTGGTTTCAAACACTGTTTAACCTAACAGTGGTTTCAAAACACTGTTTAACCCAAGATAAAATATTAAAATATACCATTGATTTGTAGCTTTGCGAATTGTGGCCATTGCATTCTAAAAGAAACCTTGTCATTCAGAAGCATACACCAAGCCTGCATATATAACAAAAAAGATCATCAAAGTTTTTATCTGCAATAATTAAAAGAAAAATTAATATGACTAACCTGCACATCATACTCGGGTTTCACCAAATACACGTAACAGATGAGACTTTTTTTAATGAAACAAATATTGCTCAAAATAAATTGTTTTACAAATAACTTGCTGATTGGAAAGAGAAAAAATTACTCACAACCACTATAGTAGCCCATATGCTAACCAAGGTTAGAACATTATTATTATCTGTAAAAGCCACACAATAAATGTAGGGAAATGAATTTTCAAGAAATGAATTAAAGAATAAAAAAAGTGAAACAAAGAATTGATTTTAATGCTTACTCTTTGAGAGTAAATCGTGCCAGGAATATGCCAGAGGTGGAAGGCGTTTAATAATGCTGGTGGGTTCAACTAATGGTTTTATCTGAAAATTTCAACAGACATCATAGTTACAGGCATTTAACTTAACAGTATATAATAACAATCTGATATGCATGACAACTTGCCTGAAGAAAGTACGCAAAGGTAAACTTGCACGCAAAGATCACGAGCCAGTAGAGCACTTATCTGCAAACATTAACCACAAATGTTAAGATGAAAAAACAGAAAACACTTTTACATTGAATGTTCTAAATATAGAAAGAGGTGAAACTATGTAATCAAACCTAATGTAATCCATGGGTTTCTCATATAGACCACGGCCAACAAAATACCGCTCCTGGCTGACCAACAAAATTCCAAAAGATTAAAAGCTCAAAGACACTTTCTTGTTAAAACAGAGAGAGAGTGTTACCCTTGTTGCCATGCTTACTTGAACCTGTGAAGCCATAATCATATATAACGTTTTTTTACAGTTAAACACTTGAAAAAGTGAATTTAGACAACTTCAGTATATTAAAGTCAGCAGGTACAAATTCAAATCACCAAGGAGGCGATTACCTATTCAGGGTTGTCGGCCAGGAAACGTCGCTGGAGAATTCGGAACCAAGTAAAGCAGAACGCCGGTCATTATGTGTGATTGGGATCAAAAACTGAATAATAAACAACAAATCGAGTCTGAACTCTAAGTTTAGTTGCTACTAAAACTGTCGGTTGCGACTTGTAGTTCACGAAGAGAAATGATATTAAAGCTAATAATCAAAATCCACCAACCTGAGTACAAATTATCAAGTTTCCGAGGTCAAGCAAGAGTTTTGTCGAATGAAAACTGTCAGGTGAAAATTCAGTTGGAATGGTGATCTTAGGAGCTGCTATATCCAATTCCAAGAAGAACCTGTCATCAAGTTAATTCAAGTGTGATAATTTTTGTTAGCTAATTGAAACATTCTTAGCGTATATAAACGAGCTGGTCGGACGTCAGTTGCCAAAAGTAGAAAGTTTGAGAGTGACAAGGGGTATTTATAGGATTCCCAAAATGGAAAGGGCTGGTCGGATGGCATCTCGCCCGGGTGGCAGCCCGGCCGAGTGGCTCCTTGGTCGGATGGCACCTCGCTCGGGTGGCAGTCCGGCCGGGTGGCTGTTCGGTCGGCTGGTACCTGGTTCGAGTGCTCGGCGCGACGAGTTTTGCCGTTTCTATTAGCGTGTAGCGCGTTGCGATGTGATTCGAGCAAGTGATGCGATAGAGTTTCTTATCAAATTACTTTTAATCCCAACGACTCATATCTCGCACTATCTCTTCTCTACCAATTACCATACTGTTTCGATTGCGATTGAGTTCGATTGCGATTGACTTTCGATTGATTACCACACATAACATAAATAAACATGCACAAGTAACACATAAGGCACACATACACGTATAACAATAACCAAAAAGCGTATTTCGAGTTGCGAGTGTGATTACCATTCGATGTCGATTCGATGTTGATTAAATTAGATTGATTAGCGTTTAGTTGACTTTATCGCATTGTTACTTCCTATAGTTCACAGTCGTACGTCGATTAAATAGCGAATAACACACGTCGATTACTGCGATTATTGACACTTACTCCACATAATACAACTAAAGTAAACACATAAAGGAAATTCGCTATCAGTCAATGTCGCGCGATCGGCCGTTGACCTTGACCTTGACTTTGGCTTTGACTTTCGAAACACGGGGTGTTACAATTAACACCACCACTGCACCACCACCACCCCCACCGGACCACCACTGCACCACCACTACCCTTGTCTTCCTCATTTTACCCAATTTCACCAGAAAAACCTAATCAAAACCCTAATTAGGGATAACACTTAACACAAATTAACAACCTTCTAAAACTCTAATTGATATAATCAAGCTTTTTACCTGCAACTTTATTTTATATGCAATCAATTGAAAGAGAGAAACAGAGGCTCCGGTGAACAGTTAGAGAGAGAAACAGTTAGAGGCTTCGGCAGCAGCAACGGCGGTGTTAGCGGTGGTGCGGCGGAACCGTCGTTGACATTACCAGAGACTCCGGTGAACAGCTAGAGAGAGAAAAACAGAAGTCGATCGCCGGCGCCATGGGATCTCCACCACCATACGCCCACCACCACCGTCTCCCCTCCACCACCGTACACTCACACCACAGTCTCCCCTCCACCACCGTACACCCACACCACCCATATCAATCTCAAACCCCTCTAATCTCTAATATCTTCAACCAAATCTCCGATCACCACCACCAGAAAAGACGGGAGCACCCTTTATTCATGTTCTCCGATCACCTCCTTCTCGGCAGTTGATTTTCAGGATGTAGAGAGAGAGTGTGTGTGTGTGTGTAGGGAAGAGGGTTAGCTGAGAGAGAGAGAGTGTGTGTGTGCAGGAAGAGGGTATGCATATATATATATATATATAGGACAAAGATCCGTTAGAAACCACCTCTTATTGCGAGAACCGCGAGAACCAATGTGAACACAACAAAAAATGCCTAAAAATCACACAAATTTTTTTTTTATATTTTTTATAAAAAATCGCTACTTTTCGAAGCAAAAAGAAATTATTAAAAAAAATTTTTAATTATTTTTTTTTGCTACTAAAAGTAGCGATTTTAACATAAAAAATATTAAAAAAAAAGTTTTAGATTTTTTTTTATTTTTTTAGATTTTTTTTAGATTTTTTTTAGGTTTTTTTTGGGTTTAGTTTTTAGCATTTTAGCTTTGGGGGGTGTTTAGGTTTTTGGGGGGGTGGGGGAGGGGGGTTTAGGTTTTTTTTTTTTTTTTTGGGGGGGGTGGGGGTTAGGTTTTTTTAGCTATTTTAGGTTGTGTTCACATTGGTTCTCGCGGTTATCGCAATAATGGTGGTTCTCGCATGAACCGTTCATGCGAGAACCACCATTATTGCGATAACCGCGAGAACCAATGTGAACACAACCTAAAATAGCTAAAAAAACCTAACCCCCACCCCCCCCCCCCCCAAAACCTAACCCCCCCCCCCCCCCCCCACCCCACCCCAAACCTAAACCCCCTCCCCCACCCCCCAAAAACCTAAACCCCCCACCCCCCCCCCCCCCCCCCCAGCTAAAAAACTAAAAACTAAACCCCCAAAAAATCTAAAAAATATATAAAAAAATCAAAAAAAATTTAAATATTTTTTTTTACTATTTTTTAAGTTAAAATCGCTACTTTTAGAAGCCAAAAAAATTTTTTTTTTTTTTGCTACTAAAAGTAGCGATTTTTTTATAAAAAAAAAAAATTTTTGTGTGTTTTTTAGGTATTTTTTGTTGTGTTCACATTGGTTCTCGCGATTCTCGCAATAAGGGGTGGTTCCTAACGGATCTTTGTCCTATATATATATATATAGGTAGAGGATCCTGTAAAAAAGGCCTAAAGTGTGAGAAAGGTAAGAAAGAATCTCAGCCATTAGATCTTTGATCTAATGGTTGAGATAATAGGGACCAAATTGTAAAATATTTTTATTAATTTGGACTGAAGTGAAATATCTAGGGGCAATTGTGTCTTTTTATCCCCATTTTCTAAATCAAAATCCCTACAATTTCTCTCTCTCTCTCTCCAGATCTCTCTCTATCATACGTTCAGAATTTCTCTCTCCATTATCAACTCCAAGACCACCACGAATCGGAAGATTAAACATCAATCGGAAGCCGGTGTCGGAAGCGGTTGTTGAAGACGATCGTTGTTGATTCGGATGACGGATGCGAGCGGCTGCATGTTTATTGAAAACATCAATCTCAAAGCCGGTGTCGGAAGCGGGCTGCATGTTTATTGATTCGGATGACGGATGCGAGCGGCAGCGGCGGTGGTGGTGGTTCGAGCGGCGGCGGTTGTGGTGGTGCTGGATCGGCAGTGGTGGTGCCGGAAGTGGCAGTGGTGGTGGTGCCGGAAGTGAAGAAGATGATACAGAGGTGTTTTATTTTATTTTCTGAATGGTGTTATTTTGTTTACTGAATGGTGTTATTTTGTTTGCTGAATGGTGTTTTTTTTGTACTGAATGGTGTTATATTCTTTGTACTGAATAGTGTTTTTTTTTATTTTTACTGATGAATGGTGTTATTTTTGTACTGAATGGTGTTAGTTTTTTCTTTTCAGTAATGGTGTTTATTTTATTTTCCTGAATGGTGTTATTTTTTTCTGAATGGTGTTATTTTGTTTACTGAATGGTGTTATTTTGTTTGCTGAATGGTGTTATTTTTGTGCTGAATGGTGTTATATTTTCTGAATTGTGTTATATTTAAAACACCATGTATGAACATGATCTGAATGGTGTTATATTTATGGACGGTTATAATTCCTAAAATCCAGGTTTTTCTCTCTCCAAATCCTTAAATCAAGGATTACCATATTTGAATTTGTTAATGCATTTACAATCTTACCCTTTTCAATTAATTTAGATCTAATGGTTGAGATTCTTTCTTACCTTTCTCACACTTTTGGTCTTTTTTACAATAACTCCACCCTATATATATATATATATATATATATATATATATATATATATATATATATTTAATAATTAGTTATAATAAAAGTATAATGACCAAAATGTCCCTGGGAAAAGGACAAAACCAGGTTTTTTTTAGAAATCTGATCTAATTTGAGATTTGGACCAAAATGGCAACAAAATTGAAACCATAGGGACCTAAATTTAAAAAGTTTGAGATTTGGACTAAAATGTCAAAAGTGCCCAAACCAACCAAAATGGCAGTTTACTCATTTATTTAATTTAAGAAGAGGAGCAATTGGGTTTCCAATTTTCTAATCTACAGGATCCAACGATTTAGGTTTCCACTTGTTTTTTATTGGTAAGTTAGTTTTGAGTGTGAGTGAACGATTTTAAAGAATCGTTTATGAACGAACTTTGCAACTCCACAAGTTTTTTTCTTATACGAACGAATGATCGACATGAATTTCTGGTTATTGTTTCTTTGTTATTTTGTTATCGTATGGAATAAAGGATTTCTTTTTGTTGATATGGATTTTTGGTAAAAAAATCAATGTTCCAATAGAATGTTTATAAATCCTTGGCTAATAGAAAGGAAAGCTAAAATCCATTAATTGATGATGGAATATTTTCCACTTCCAATCTTAATTCCAGGAAATTCAATGAACCAAACAACCATTTAGTTTTTTATAAGAAGATTAAGTGTAAATACTAACTAATTATTTATAATTTGCTTAAAAATAAGGGAATTAAAGTGTAATTAAGATGAAGAGATTAAAGTGTGTATTTATTTTTTAAAGACTCGTCTATCCTCATTTTAAAGTTATACCTTATGCATTAAACTAAAAAAATTCTTAATTGTTGGGAATGTTAAAATGTCTTGCTCAAATACATTAGAATATAGTATAGATATAACTAAACTCAAAAGAATGATATTATTATACTTTTCTAGAGTAAGTTTATTGTACAAACGGGTCTTAACATACAAATTGGCTTCACGTGAGAAGCAAATGAGTGATTTTTTTTCCTATCTTCTTAAGCACGTATCTTAGTTCTAGAATCTAAAAAAAATCATGATTTTATAATAGTAGAGTAATTATGTAATTATTACTCTACAAAAATTGCATAATTACTCTACTAGTGTAATTTTTTCTTTATGTTTTGCGATTAAATATCATACTTAAGTAGATGGAAAAAAATAAAAATAAAACAACTTTCTTCACTTCTCATATTAAGGATATTTTGTATGTGACCCATTTGTATTTGATCTTTACACAAGTTTTGTATTTTATATAATAGTCCTGAAACACCAGCAGAAAAAAGAGACCCAAACATCAGAATTAATTATTCTGATTATGAGGTAAAACATTATTAGCCAAAATGAGTTGAGTAGTGAAGTTCACTCGGCTTAGCTTGTTTAATAAACGGATTATATAACCAAACACATTTTGTGTCGTGTCAGGAAACGGGGTATATAAACCAAACACGTTATGTGCCGTGTTTCAGGTTAACAAGCATGTTTAATAAACGGGTTATATAATAAACCAAACACATTCCTTGTCGTGTTTCAGGTTGTGTAAGGAAGTAACGTGCAACAATAAAATAAAGAAGAATAGAAGAGTAAATATTAAAATAGCTCAGTCCATAAATGGCATTTGATGTCAACACATATAAGGGGGCCTCATTACATTATCAACATATTGTTCCAACATATAAGAAGAACAATGCCAAAATCATATCCGAAAAAAAAACACACAATTTCAAACATTATACGTGTGTTTTCTTTATGTTCTCCTAGTTCCATCAATCTCATTAACCAAATCTAGAACAAAAAGTAAGCAGCAACAACCAACGCGCCCGCAGAGCCCTTCATCACGGTTCCTGAGGAAGCGGGCGCGTCAGCTGGTGCTGTATCAGATGCCGTTGAACCAGAATCCGAGCCCGATGATGGTGTAGGCGGGGACCGTCCATGGTGTCTCCAAGGTGGGGAGGCAGCTGATTTGGGGGACTTTGGTGCCGCGGTTGGTGCTTTTGTTGGTGACGCACCCGGGGCAGTTTTTGGCGCGGCAGACGGGGAAGTCGGGTGGGCCGTGGCGCAGGCGAAACCGACGAGGGCGATAGAGATGAGGACAAGAACAACCATTTGGCGTGGCATTTTGGTTATTTGAAAAAAAATAGGAAATAAGCAAGTGGTGAAATATGTATATTTGAAGAAGTGCAGTGGTAGAGATTGGTGGCAGAGCTAGTTTTAATCAAGAGTGACAGTTAACAAGCCACAGATGCCTGTGAGGATCAGAGGTAAAGTAGCCATAGAATTAGTCTCCAGTGGAGGTTTTTCAGTTATACGTTTGTTATAAACGTTTTTTGACCCATTAAAATTCTTTTTTTTTATTTGGTATTCTTTCATACTCGCTAAAAGGATCGGGTTGGGTAATAGGTCATATCAGGTTTGATTGAAACAGACCATTTTTTTAAAAGGTATTCAGTTTGTAACTTGTTTATGTTGAAAGGGGTTCTCGTTAGGTTAAGTCGAGTTCGGGATAAAATGAGTCGTTAGAATATATATATATATATATATATATATATATAGGTAAAGGTTCCTATAAAAAAGACCAAAAGTGTGAGAAGGATAAGAAAGAATCTACACCATTAGATCTTTGATCTAATGATTTAGATTAATAGGGACCAAATTGTAAAATTTGTTTTATTTTTTTTGTACTGAATTGAAAATTATAGGAGTAATAAAGTCTTTATATCCATTAAAAATAGGAAACTGTAATCAAAATCCCTACAATTTCGATCTCTCTCTCCAATCGCACGACCAGAGCTCTCTCTCTCTACAATTTTCGATCTATCTCTCTACATCGCAGTGGAGCGGCGGCGGCGAGCGGCAGCGAAGATGGTGGTGCCGGATCGGCAGTGGTGGTGTGGCGGTGGTGGTGCTGGATCGGCAGTGGTGGTGCGGCAGCGGCGATCTCTCTCTCAACATCGCACGACCAGATGATCTATCTCTCTACACGACAGCAGCGGCGGAGCGGCAGTGGTGGTGCCGGAAGTGGAGAAGATGATACAGAGGTGTAATGATTATTGAATGATGTTATATATGTGCTGAATGGTGTTATATATGTGCTGAATGGTGTTATATTCTTTATTGAATGGTGTTATATATGTGCTGAGTTGTGTTATATTCTTTACTGAATGGTGTTATATTCTTTACTGGATGGTGTTATATACATGTTGAATGGTGTTATATTCTTTACGGAATGGTGTTATATTCTTTACTGAATAGTGTTATATTCTTTACAGAGGTGTAATGATTACTGAATGGTGTTATATTCTTTACTGAATGGTGTTATATTCTTTACTGAATTGTGTTATATTCTTCACTGAATGGTGTTATATACTTGTTGAATGGTGTTATATACTAGCTGAATGGTGTTATATAATTATTGAATGATGTTATATATATGTGCTGAATGGTGGTTGCAGTGTTATTCGTAGTGTTTTTTTAGAGATATTTTTAAAAAATCTTGTTCCTATAATTAAGGTGGCGGTTATGGTAAGTTTTGAATTAATTGAATTAATTATAAAATTACTTGTTTACACTTTTGAATTAATTTAGATGGAGTACACATGTCATCTCTACAATATTTCTCACATTTCTCATACTTTTAACATTTTGTACAATAACCTTACCCTATATATATATATATAAATATAGGGGATCGCTAGAATGAGAACCACCACGAGTTATGAGAACCGCGAGAACCACGTGCCACGGGGGGGCGTTGACCACGATTTTTTTTACAACTAGATGTGTATATTTTAACAACATTCGTAAAAAAAAAATTCAAACGGCGCGGCCGAGGGGGTAGTTTTTTACACCCAAAGTTTGGTGTTTTTATTTTTTTTTTGTTTTTTCTTTTTTTTTTACAAACTTTGGGTGTAAAAAACTACCCCCTCGGCCGCGCCGTTTGAAATTTTTTTTTACGAATGTTGTTAAAATATACGCATCTAGTTGTAAAAAAAAATCGTGGTCAACGCCCCCCCGTGGCACGTGGTTCTCGCGGTTCTCATAACTCGTGGTGGTTCTCATTCTAGCGGCTCCCTATATATATATATATATATATATATATATAGGAGTAAGATTAAATAAAAAGTTAATTTTCCCTAAGTAGGATGAGAAGGAATCTTAATCATTCATTTTTTAAATCAATGGTTAAGATGAAAGGGTAGGAGGAAGGAGGAGTGCAATGGTATCTTGGGAAAATCCTATTTATGGACTTTCTCTCTCCACATGGAAGGCACATGCATATTCCACCCCCATTTTTTAAACGTTCATAACTTTTTTATACGACATTATTTTTTCATAAAAATTTCACTGTAAAATCAATGGTCTTTTTATCTTTAATTTGATTACCATATTCCTATATAAAATATGAAGACTAAAAAACCCACTAAAATGTGTTGTATTTCTATGTTGTATAACATTTTTTTGTGCTGAATTTTTGTACTATATTTTTGTGCTAAATTTTTTTGTCTTAGATTTTTTTTTTCCTCAATTTTTTGTGCTGGATTTTTTTGTACTACATTTTTTTGCAGAATTTTTTCGTCCTATATTTTTTTGTGATATACTTTTTTGTACTACATTTTTGTGCTATATTTTTTTGTACTAGATTTTTTGTGCTAGATTTTTTTGTTCTAGTTTTTTTGTGCTAGATTTTTATGTACTAGATTTTTTTATTGTATTTTTAAAAAATAAAAGGGGTGTCACATGTCATTTTCACTCCTATTTATAAGGACCAAAATGCCGTTCATTCCTACTTATTAGGAGTGCCACATGTCATAATCACAATCCTTCTTAGGCTACTTAGGCAAAATTCACTTTTTAGTGGATCCTTCCGCTATATATATATACTAGTTGTACACCCGTGTGAATACACGGGTTTGTTTAATAACGATCGAAATCAAATACTAAAAAACATATTATAATATATTATTTAAATTCTTTGTGTTTAGTTACATATCTTTAGAAAACAATGTTAAAGATATGATCCGTCATAAATTTTGCTTAGTTCGGTCTCGTTTGTCGCCCTATAGTCCTTAATTAGCTTGACATGATCTTCATTCCCACGGCTCTCTTTCTTCTGCTCAATAGAAGATACGATCCTCCATGATGCCTTCCTGGCACCGATCACGTTCTTGTAAGCCACAGAAAGAAGATTCCTTTCCTCCACGGTCAACTCCTTGGAGTCAACGATCTTCACGACCTTTTCCATAAACTCGACCATTTCTTCGTATCGTTCGGCCTGCTCTACCAGCTTGGCCATGTACACATTGTCCTCACGTGAAGCTTCGGTTGAGTTCAGAATAAAAAAAAACATTTGTTTGTCACAACACCATATTATAGAAAAGACCACTCATAAAAAATTAATTATAAGTTCAATATGTAACATATGACCTGATTCCATCAGCGCTATATGCCATTGTCGTACACCAAAGGCCAGGGGCATCATAATCTACTCTTGACCCCAAACAATCATAAAGCCATGCTTTGATTTTCCCATCAATTGTTGTTGAGAAAATAAACTGCACGAAAAAAAGGGGGTTGATTGTGCAGGCGACCACGTGTGAATATTTTAGAATCTAAAAATTTAATGATAGCTGGATATCAGATTGATATCCAACAATGGTTTCAAACACTGTTTTAACCCAAAACAGTGTTTTGAAACCACTGTTGGGTTAAAACAGTGTTTTGAAACCACTTTTGGGTTAAAACAGTGGTTTCAAACACTGTTAACCCAAAAGTGGTTTCAAAACACTGTTATAATATTGACCTTCAAACCATATCTGCAAGCGAATTATTGACCTTCAAACCATATCTGCAAGCGACGCTGAATTTCTTGATCTCAATACCCAACCTACCTGAAATTGACAATTACTATCCCGTAAGTTTCAAAACCGCATTGAAAATCATATATAACAACCTAAGTTTCGAGATGTATTAAGGAAAACCGTTACCTGAAATGTAAACGGAAAGAATGTGATGGAAAGAAGATTACAAATTCGCTGTAGAACATCACCTGGATGTTTGGGGCTTTTTGACCACCCTTTCTATTGTTTGAAAAAAAAAAACGTTTATACTTGGTTTTGAAACATAAAGAGTAGATTACAAATTGGCCGTATGATGCTAAAACAGTTAGGTTAGTTGACTTTTAGCTTATTGCATGTGTGCTCGCAAATTACTTTTTATAATGATATGTATCTTAGTTCCATCACTTATATAGCAAGAAATCTAATAGAAACCCTTGATCACTAAATCTTTAGTTCTATACAAATCACCACGCTTCTTGGCCCCTTTGAGAAATGTGTCATCTATGCCATAAAGGTTCGTAAATATGTGGTATGTGGTCTTCATCTTTCAAACCACCAAACGGAGTTTTCTTTAAGAGGGGGAAGTGGTGGAGGTTGTGCAGTATTAGCCTCAACACAGCAGCCCATTGCAGGGAAAAGAATCCTCTTCATGGGTACCTAACACAAAGTAGCAGGGTAAAGTTAATGAATTCGGTTAAGGGTAAAGCAAATGAATTTAGTTAAACATATTATGATATCACTTCACAAAAAAAGAAACGATTTAATACTACATCGCAACGGTGAATTGTGGGGGTATTATCTATATATATTAATAAATGAGATGATTTGGGCTATGTGTCCTTGAATGGTGAAGCCATTTTGATGATGTGGCATCCAATGGTTGAGTAGAGGATGATTTTGGGAGGGAATCCATCCCAAACTCTCAATACACAAACAAAAACTCATTGGACGCGGGATCCGAATTTGATTCGGGTCACCCATCTCTCAAATTTGGATCGTATATATTCTCTTTCTCATACCACACCGCGTATTACATCTCACTTTCCTGAAACCCTAAATCTGAAAATACCGATTCTCCTTCAATTGTTCTTCGCCGATTCATCATTCTCAATGACCAGGTATAAGTACTTACATGATTGTTTATTGTAATGTTTAATCTATTGTATCTTCTTCAGACCTAATCATCTCGATTCTCTCATCGATCGTCGTTTTTTTCTGATAAAGTTGATTGTGTTTGTTGAATGTTTCAACAGTTGGATTTTGTTTCAATCGATCTTAACAGTAAGCTTCTTATCTATCTTTGATTATTCTGATCCATTGATAATATTCGAAACCCTAAGATTGACCGTGTTTGTTGTGTGTTTCAACAGTTGGATTTGTTTCCATCGATCTTCAGCAGCCTAAGATTGACATGTACATTTTATTGAAGTTCTATTACAATATTTGGTCATTGATCTATGATATATCATATATTTTAAACAACTTTTTCCTTCTGTAGGTGTGGGAGAAGGATGTCACATAGAAAGTTTGGGTACCCTAGCCTTGATCCCGTGGATTTCCTTCCAAGAAGTGTGCTGCTCACCATAGAGAAAAAGGTACACATTTTTTATATTTTTATTGAGATTTGGTAAATAATTGTATTCATTGTGTTCTTTTTTGCTGAATTTTTAAACAATTCTTTATTGCTAAAGTGTGCTACCGATTAGGGTTTTATTTTCTGATTATAAATGTCCGGTGAATCAAATGTACTCCGATTTTGGTGTTGAATATGTAGTATTGATTTTTAGGTTATGTTAACTGAGTGCGATTTACTTGCAGGAAGAGACAGTGGAATATGTAACATCCAACATGTGGTTTCCAATTTAGTAGTTTTTTTCTTTTGGCAGTTTGAAGATGTATGCTCTATTGATACGAATATTCGATTTATGCAGTGCTTTTTCATTTGCCAACGACGTCAACAGAGCTTTTTGGATGTTCTTATGCAGTGCTTTTTCATTTGCCAGCGACGGCAACAGAGCTACAAAGACAACTGGTATGTTTATTCAGTCAGTCAGTTGTTGGTAGATCGGGCCGGGTTTATCGGGTCTCTAAAATTTTGATATTAAATTTGAGTGCTGACCCGTATGTTTTTTTAGTTAGCTTTTTGGATGTGGTTGTGTGACAGAATAAGATAATCAGTCATCACAAACCAGTTATCCTGCACAATCCAAATTTTATTTTTTCAACAAATAGTGTATGAACTGAGGAACAAAATGGTTCATAAATATTTAGTGGTTCTTAGTTGTACTCCCCCCCGCCACCCAGTGGCGGAGCTTGAATGAAAACTCGACGGGGGCCGGACTCTTAAATGTCTAATCCGCATTAATGATTTATTCAAATTGTTTCTCAAAAATAGATCACTGATGAAGACGTATATTGTTTTTTTTTTTTGAAGTTATTTGCATCAATGGATATCGACGAGAATATGCGAGTCGTACTGATTGACTGGCTCATTTAAGTAACTTCAGCTGGAAATCTTGCTGTGGTGCTCCAGGGGTATCTTCGTCATTTCAGGTTGGGTAATGAGTTATCTGTGTGTGCAGCGAGACATTTGGGGTTTCTCAGCCTTTGTTACATCCACAGTTGTTGCTGCAAGATTCTCGCCCTGCTCATTATTCATATAGGCGTTCTGTTTGGTCATCCAGGGTTGCTGGTTGGATTTCGGGTTTACTGCTGGGACATACGGGGCTGTGAGGAGACCTGTATTGGGCGGCTGGGCTGGGATTTTAATCATCTGTTGAAGGCCCGGGCTTGGTCGGAGTTATGTTTGTTTTGTGCTATTGAGATGGAGCCCACTTTAAGCTTTATGGCCCAGATGAATTACAAAATTCTGATGCACGAGGCCCGTTTTGCTGGTGCCATCCTGGGCTGTCTGGCTATGCTTATGGCGGGGCTGATGATTGTCATGATGAAGACCCACCGCTGGGTTTGCAAAATGGTCTTCAAGACTCAGATGCATGATGGTGTTGAGAAGCCGCGCAATATGGCAAAGGTCATTAACTCAAGGTGGGTTGGTAGTAAGTGGGCTCGCCATATAATTGTTCGTTTTTTTTTTGTATATTGTATACTTAAGTTTAACACAAGGTCTTTATATTAATCCATCCATCACTAGCACCGGATGTCTTTGGTGAAAGTTTCGATTCAAAAATTTGTCTAATTCGTTGTTGTGGTGCGTTCTTAGTTCAGATTTGGTGGCCACAATGATCGGAATTGATGGTGGTAGTGGTCGCCTGTAGAATCGGATATGATGCTATAATATGACCACCACTAGCCCCGGATCTGGTCAACCACCATATCACTGCCACTTCTTTGTCAATCAATCGGCTTCAAGGTTTCTTTCTCTATCAATTTCTCACTCAGTACCATCGATTTCAAGGTATTTGGTTTATCAGTGATTTGTTGTATATGGTGAAATTATACCCGAGTAGCATATTCTTCATATCCAATATTAGTTGTTTTTTTTATATTTATTATGTGAAAGATTTAAAGAAACTTATGTTTTTCCTCTGTTTATATAGTATTGCAGCCATGGATGTTGTTGGTTCTAATGAAACTCTGGTGAAAGTTGAGATTTGTGCTCAAATCTCATAATTTTTGTGAATCTTCGCGATGGTGGTGGTTCGAGAAGAAGAGGGGTTTGTTATGATTTAGGGTGATGAAGACATTCTCATATGGTTCTGATGTGGATTTGTTAATCGTTGATGATGGTGGTGGTTATGGTGGATGCCGGCAACGAGACAGCGGTCAAGCGGCTATGGTTCCGATCCACTTCCGACACATTTCTGGTAAGCTTTTTTCTATGGCATGTTCTCTATTTGGTTAACTTGGTTGTAATTCTTGAAAGTGTTTTGATGGTAGTTTTGGTGAAGATTTAGGGCTTGGGTTGTCTTCTCCAACTAGAATCGGCATATGTAGATCGCTGGTAATTCTTGCAAATCTGGGTCGGTATAAGTTTTTTTCTCAGGGTTTCGTTAATTTGTTGGTTTTAATTTCTATATTTTGTCTGATTTCTTTTGATATTCACCATAAAGAATTTAGGTTTTCTTTGTTTTGTTTATTTCAATAGTTTGTTAAGCGATTGGAACATGTTTTTGTTTGCATTGAAATTCTTCAACTTTTACAAATTAGGCAGATGATGGTGCTTTCAGATAATGCTTTGAGATTGGGCAGACGATGGTGCTACAGTGATTGGTGAAATGTAAGGGATTATGTGTGTAAATATGTGGATATATGATATGATTTATATGACTACATATTGCTTATAAATTTCACATTTTGATTTATATAAATGTTTTCATTGTAATAAACTTTTCTTTCTTTCATTTATTATGGTTACATTTTTTTTGAATTTCTTTATGCATATTCAGGGAATGTTGGTGGTATTATCAACCTAAAGGGACAAATGAAAGGTAGTTACAAAATGATACTGTGCCGGCAGGTAGACCAACCAGGAATGATATGGTACGAGTTATGCGAATTGTTTGGAATGTACATGATAGATGTAACAAGTTATAGACCAAATCATGTTGCTTTTGCTGGTATAACTATCTTTAAAATTTGATTGATGCAAAGTAGAGGTGGCAAAATGAGCGTGCTGGTAATAAGTCAAAACGAGTTCCAGTAACAAAGACCAATCTTTGTACGCGTTGGTCAGGGTGACCAGAATCACTTATGAGTTCCTTTTCAATAACTGATTGAACATGATCTATTTTTTTTTATATAAAATGATTTAGAAGCAACTTTTAATCCATTTAATTAGTCACACATGTCGCCTTTAATAAGAAGTCATTGTTTCCGGGCTGGATTCGTGGAAAGGTCCTTATGTGTAGTGTCCTAAATTGCTGGAATACGTTGTTTCTTCAAAGGTCTGACTAAAATTAACAGAGTTTTGGATTCCTCTCTGTGTGACTTATAATGATATCCTATTGTTAATTTGTTTTCTTAACTAAAACAAATGTACTATTGTAATTGTAGATAAAGACATCTGATGGAATACATTGTCCTTTTCCCTAATGATATCGAAATGGGATTGAAGTTTTATGTAACTAAACCCCTGAATATTTCTCAATACCCTTTCATTTGAGAGGTCCAAGGTATGATACCAGAACTTTTAGGCTCAGTTTTGAAAGTAATGGTTTTGATCTTTCCATTATATTATTCATCAGTTCCATTTTTTTATTGAATAAATTTTTCATGTTGTTTGTTGAAATCGTAAGTGAGTATGATTTTATACCAAATTTTGGGGTCCGGGTTGTTATAGGCCACCGGTTGATTCGTTCATGGTCTCCGTTTACGTACACTTTGGTGATTTTTGGAATTGATTAGTGAAAGTTATTATGCAGTTTCTTTTTCTTTAAATGTGCTTTTGCTTATTCAACTTATGATTATCAGATGTGTGAAATTTTGTTTATTGAAGGATTGACATGAAATCCTTACCCTGTTGTGATTATAGGTACCACATCATAAACTTATAGGTGATACTTTTGAGTTTGGTTGTTAAAATCATTTAAACATCTTATATTGACCAATTTAAAAAAAGTCAGTTGACTTTGACTATTGTGTGATGAAGGTCCAGGATAATAATTATGTGTTATGTTATTGGTTATGTAACACGTTGACACTATTGAGGCTACTTTAACTCACACTTAAGCGCCGCTCATATAAACCCGTAAGTATGACCTTCGTAAATCTATAGTTCCTCTTTTAATATGGTTAATAATGTTTCTTTTCTAATAAAGTTAAAAACTTTGATAATATTAGGGGTAACTCTTCATTTTTGTGTCGGTTCTAATTGTATCTGAGATCATTGTTAAACCACTTCAAATACGGATGATCTTAAAATACCAAATAATATGGATTTCTAAATTCCTCTCATGTTGCTATTTTCTTTGAAGTAGCTATTCTTGGAGTATTTTTTACGATTATTGTACTAACCCACATTTTATTTTTATAAAATAGCATCTATATCCGAATTATAATTTGACGATTTGGTTAGAAAAATTTTGAATTTTAGAAAAGAAAGATTATATTGCATAGTCTGTTTTTAAAGTTAAGTTAATATTAATAATATATATTAATTAACAGAAAAGGATGTAAATCATTAATGTTGGGTTGATTTGAATAATAAATTTAAATTTACATTTATTTTGCTAAATAAATCATTTTCTCATCGTTAATTTAAATATATTAAATAGCAAAGGACTAAAGTATCAACTTTGTAAGTTTGTTTTTAAATTAATTACATTAAAAATAATGGGTGGTGAGCTTTGATCAAAGCACACAAGCATGAGGATTAATTTTTTTCCTTGCTTAACATTCGAATGTCAATATGTTGTTTTTCATTATTTCAAACACGGATGATCTTAAAATACCGAATAATACGGGATTTTGTATATTCCACTGATGTGTCTATGTTCTTTGAAGTACACCTCAAACGTTATATCTCATAATCGTTCACCACCTAATTGAAGTTTTTCAGACCCACATTCTAACATCATGAAATCAAATCACAATGTTGATCAATAGAAAAATATTTTTTAACCAACTATGAAGAAAGATGTTAACATAGTTCTACAGTTAGTTAACTCCGATAAGAATCAAACATATGGCTGAAAATGTGTAAATGGAAATCATCAAGACATCAGACATATATCACTGAGGCACCCGTGCATTGTAACACTACTATTTCTTGAAACTTCTTTTTTCTTTCTGAAGTGGCATTTACATTGGGAATTAATAAAAGGAGGGGGACTAATTTGTTTTGACTAATCTTTTGTGCCATTCAAAAAAAAAAGACTAATCTTTTGTAAGCAAAAGCGATTTAGCTTTGCATTCTTAAATGTAATGCGATTTATTTTTTCTTAATTTATATTATATTTTTATGTCTTATACAACTTAAATTGTTCAACCCGTGTATCACACGGTTATGCCAAACAACATAGATTGACTATCACACAAAGTGACCTTTGGATGAGGCTTTTTCACTATGCCTATTATGTATTGCAATGTATGTTCTTGCTCAAGTTTGAAGCTTTTTTGACCGTCTTTTAATCAGTTTTGAAATTTGAACTTTGACACTTTTATATCAATTTGAGTTGAACAAGTTACACGTCTCTACTAACTAAAGGATTAAGAATTATCTCATAATTTGTGATTAGACTCCTAACATTCATATACTCATCTTGCTTTTGTATGTTTTTATGGCTCTTTACAACAAGAAAAACTTTAAGAAACCGAATTAAAAATTTATGGTGGAGAAAAGGGAAAGAGGGTACTTTAGAGGTTAAAAATGCTATTTATATATTTTTATTTGTTGTAAATTAAATTTTCCTACCCGGAAAGTTTCCGGGTTATAACCTAGTAGATTTACATATTAATGCACCAACTTTCCTTTTATAGATAAATAACCAATAATACATATAGAATGATACGGATGATTCATATAATAATCTAAATTTTTTTAAAAAAATATTGTTTTGACCTCATATGTAATTGCTAACAGCGATTTTTGCTACAAAACTATATTAAAGCCTAACTTTGTTATTTAGAAACTTATGAGATAATATAAGTGTTAAACCTAAAATAGACTCATCCATGGTGTTTGCAATCAGAGTTGACATGTTTAATAACAATCGAAATCAAATACTAAAAAACATATTATAATATATCATTTAAATTGACAACATAGCATTTCTAGCTCTTTTTTTTTTCACATAACTCGGCTCGAGCACACTCTGTAGCCAGCAAGGCCAACAAAAAATGAGTACCAGGTACGATTAATTGAAGCATAACTAAAAGGTCATATGGGGGCTGCTTGTGTCTGGTTGGTGGCTAACATGCAACAACGGCCATGTTAATAACTACTCCTTGAATCTTTGATGGCAATTGCCTCTTGTTTCTCCCATAATCTGTTACTATTGCAACTTGATTTTCAAGTTAACTGGACCATTTTTGAACCTCACATTAATATATCCTTATAATGTTTATCAAACTAAATGACACAAAAATATAATCTAAAATAAAACAAATTAATCAAAGCGAAAAGCAGACTCTTTTTTTATCTCGACAAAATGGGAGAACCCCTCATAATCTAAAATAATTATTTTAATTTTAATATATTAACTTTTGGAAAAAAATTAATAATACAATAAAATTCGGGGTGAACGGGTCGTGTTCGAGTCACCAAGTGAATATTCGGATCGTTTTCGGGTTCGTGTAAATTTTCGGAGTTCGGGTTGGGATGAACTCGCCAACCTGCGAACACGGCACGTTTAGCACCCCAAGCAAACGATCAAAAATAACAAAGTTAGAAGGCGTGCATGAAGTAAAGTGAGCTAAGATGTGTAAATTAAAAGATAAGTTCTCTTTTAACATGAACTGTGACATATTGCAGAAGAATGATAGGAATAAATGTAATTGTGCACTATGGAAATCTTAACTAATCATAACCCAAAGTAAATAGGTGCTGTAAGTGGGCATAATTGCATACATTAATCATATACTTAGGAGTTAGGATGATCTTACCTGTAACCCTTTTTAGCGAAACGGTTTTCATTTGGACAAACAATAACCCAAATGCAGGTCTAAATTACGACGGTTACATTGTATAGCAATCATATTCAGAAAACAATAGGTGCATTGCACACATGTTATACGACCTATTGATTCTTTTAGGCCATTGACTGGTTCCTTTGACATAATTTTGGTCCGCCTTAACACATCCTAAAATGTCGATTATGGGATTTATAATCCATAGAAAAAACAAATCAATTCATACAGACCACTCCATGTCCCCTAAATCAATACAAAGCTTATAGAAAACAAAATCAAAATCACGATCACATAAAATTACTGTTGCAATGAAAAACAAAGCGAAGACCAAAGATCAAAGAAGGAAACGTACGTTGCTAGACGAAACAATAAAATTCGCCATGAATGGAGGCCATGTCTCAACGTCGGCGGGATTCAGCCGTCCCACCCAGAGTTGACTTGTCAACCAAAGCATCTATTGTTTGTACTCTTGGCTTTTGTTTATAAATAGC
This sequence comes from Helianthus tuberosus, assembly GCA_030545235.1. NCBI lineage: Eukaryota > Viridiplantae > Streptophyta > Magnoliopsida > Asterales > Asteraceae > Helianthus > Helianthus tuberosus. The sequence goes on from CM060436.1 coordinate 39,395,219, forward strand.
CAGCTTCTTCCTGTAAACAACACCATCATTACCAAGTGAAGTAGCTTTGCTTTCAGCATCAGTCGCATTACAACACATTATGTTACATGCAAGACTGACCATCAGGTTCATGTTGACTGTTCAGACTGATCTGGTCGACAGGCACTTGCCTCTAAACAAACTCAATCAAATAAAAACACAAAACAAATCAGCAATCAACTCGGCATAAATGTAGGTTTTCGAAACAATCGAAACCTAATTCACACATATACACAAACATAAATCCAACAAATTAAAAATATATATATACATATCAAAATCAATAAGGTCTCTTTGAAAGAATCACATTCAATCAAACATACAGAATAACATATTTTATCAAATAAACAAAAACTTATACCTAATCGCAAAGTGGTATACGGATACTGCTTTAAAAGATGACTCGTCAAACGTGAAATTAACCTTGGCACCCCCATTCTTGCTCCGGACGAAAGAAAAGAGGTTGTTTCTCGTTCCTAAAGATCACAAAACTAAATTATAATTTTAAACTCTGCAAAATCTAACAGTTTCTGCATACAACAATGATTTAACATATAAATAAATTAGATAATACGGGATCTGCATCATATATGAGTGGCATTCCGAACGAAGGCCGTTATTTTTAAGACCAAATAACAGCTCGTTAACATAATTAGAAAGTAATTAAAAAAGTAAAATAGAAAAACTGCAAAGAAACAATAAGAAGTACTTGCTAAACTTAAGTTAAACGCAATAATGTAAATAACTGGTGAGCAATTATATAAATTAACAAAGTATATAATACCGGTAGATTCAATCATTGGGGCATCATCGAATACCCTAGGGTTGGACAACAAATCAAGATCTGAAATAGAGTAAATAAAAAGGAAGGAATCGAGAAGAAAACAAAAGAAAATAAGGAATAACAGTTCGTTTAGAGAAAGAATTGTACCTGTGCATGGAAGAAAACGGTGCAGATCAATCGGCGACGGTGGAGGAGCTGCAGAAGAATCAGCGATATGATAAGATTAGTAGTAGGATAGATAAATAGTTATTTCAATCTTCTTTTTTTTCAAATGATGACCATTCCGCTTAAACTAATACGAACGCTAATTAATGTAAAAGATAAAGACGAATCTTAATATGAAGCATCGGTTTGTGTTTACTCTGTAGAACATCAGTTTGTGTTTACTCTGCATGAAGTTAGAGGGAAAATTAAAATTATAACATGGTAACAAAAAGCCCCAAACATCCAGCTGATGTTAGTAGCCCCAAGGGTTGGATTATGTGGATTAGTATCTAATTTATAAACAACACCACGTTAATGGAATCCTCTACAGTTAATTCGGATCATACAACTGGTATCCTTATTTACCAAACATAAATGAGTAATTAGTTTGTTGAGTCAGTTGATTAGAGGCTTACTTAAGATTGTGGGTATCTTTATTTCTTGGACATGAAATCATGAGTGGTCCAAACTCCAATTAATTAATCTACCCCGTTCCTGTTCTCCAAATTAACATCAATAATTGTATCAATTTCAAGGTTGAAAACATTCCATGAAACCAGAAAATCAAAGTCTAAAACAATTCAGCATATACACAAATAGTTGGTAGGTGTGTTTAACCAAATTGCTTAGAAATAATCGGCGAGCAGACCCATCACATAAAGTACAACGTATGATATGAAATGAAATATATCAAATAATAAATAACAAACAAAATCCAAAGATTACAAACCTGATTCCATTATGGATTATTGCTGGAAAAAATTTGGGGCTGGTTACATGCGAAAAATCAAAAGAACATCATTCATACAAATCGGAAATAAATAACTTCTTTACGGGCAGCCAAATGAAAAGGTGTTGCCCCTTTACCATCTCTAATATTCCCAAATCTTAAGAATCCCCTTAAACCCTTAAATTTAATTTACAAAATTCAAGTAAAGATCATAAAAAAGTATCATAAGTCCTTGAAATTACCTTTAAGTGGAAGAAACCTAGCCGTCATCGCTGTGGCCAATGCTGTAATCGGAACCCAAACATCACCACTGGATGGATGGCTCCAACCACCATTTGTTTCCATTGTCTCTCTCTCTCTCAAGCTTCAAACTTTTCTGAAGATTTTAGGGTTTCTCGATGGACGGCTGAAAGGAAGGAGAGTAACCAACACCACAAGTTTCATAGGATTGTAAGATTAATTGCTTGAATAATCGATGTAAAAAACAATAAACATACCTGGATTCAAGATTCAGCGAAATCTTGAATCTTCTGTTGTAATCACCAAAATCGATTGAAACCCTAGCATATTTCTGAGGTAGAATCCAAGCGTTGATCTCCGCATAACCATAATTCAGAAAAATCGATTGAAACCCTAACTTTGATGTATTTTCATTGCTTCCTCTTCACTTTCCTCTAGTGTTTCATTGATCGGAACCCTAGCCGCTTGACCGTCGTCACTATTGGAGCTTTTGCATCTTGATGTGTGCAAAATGCAACATATAAATTACATCAATTGTGGCATAAAACTAACCCTTTTTTAGTACTAATGTTGGAAAAAGTGTGCTTTTGTCTTCCTTTTGTATTTTCAGGATTAAATGAGCTCAAATTAACAAAAGAAGCAAAAAGGGAGCTAAATCTAACTTAAATACAAGAAAAGGAACAAACGTGACATGCCCAACCCCACGACAGCATCTTCCCAAGCAAAACAAGAGAACAGAAGGCAGAACACGCCCCGTGCTCAGTGAACACGGGGGCGTGCCCAAGTGTCAGCATAAAAGACAAAGTTGTAGAAGCTTCCATCGCCCACCACGGGGCTGTGCTCAGCGGACACGGGGCCGTGGTCAACTATAAGATTCGCAGAATCCAGGCAAATCTTGATAGTACAGATATGCTTCTGCACACGGGGTCGTGCCCAGCAGACACGGGGCCATGGTCAACTAATACAGACAAAAGCAATTAATGAAGACAGAGAAGGATGTGGACACGGGGCCGTGCCCGAGCTTCTGTTCAGCCTATAAATAGGAGTGCTTGGCTCAAGCTCAAACCATCCCTTGGCACACCACCTCTCTCACACTTCACCCACCACCCACCACCACCACCATAACACCATCATCCACCACCATCATCCATTGTCCATCATAGAGTGTGTGAGTCGTCTCGGGATCCAAGATTGATCGTAAGAGTTCTTGACAATCAAGGCCATGTTTGCCTAAGTCTCTTACATCACTTGGTGAAGACAAAGTGTCTAGTGTAATACTTTTTATTTTTAATCTTTTCGCACTTTTTAATTGGTTGTGTATTAATGACTTTAATAACTAGTTTCTTATGTTGAAGGTGATTCTTCCTTATCGTTTGTCCGTGGTGTCTTGGCATTATTTTACTGTCTATATAAAATAAAAGATTTTCACCATTCATATCTCCACGGTCTATATGGAGGTATGTTGGCTACCTGGTCGGGGGTTAAGGGAACGGTTTGGTAAGAGTCTTGCCATTGTTCAGTGTATAGATCCTGCGAAGGACCTGGGTCAAATTTAGTAGGACCTCCTTCAATACTTAACGGTATTGGATGGCGGGGGTCCAAACTCTTTGATCCCCTCATAAGTTAAGCTACTATTAAAACTTTAACCCGGCTACTTAGGACTGTAGCCCTGCTGACTCAGACTACTTAGCCGAGGGTAACGTCGCCTTCAAAAGAGGGGCCTACCACATTATGCATTAATAACTTAATTAATTATCTTTCAATAATCCGACCCTTTAGAATTGTATCCTTGCTGACTCAAACTACTTGGTTGAGGGTAACGTCACCTCCAAAAGAGGGGCCTACTACAATAACTAAGATAATCTCTTAAATAGTGCAAAGGTGCGGAAATAATCAAAGGTTACACTAAACACGAGTCGGAGCAAAGTGATTCATCTTGTCTATCTGTTTTTACTTTTATTTTTATTTTTCAGCATTTTAGTTAGTTTTTATTTTCTTAGTTTAAAAAACATTTTTCTAAACTTTTGATTTGATTAGATGTTGAGGATAAACCGGTACTAAAAGCTCTTGTGTCCTTGGACGACCTCGGTATCTTACCAACACTATACTACGCTCACGATGGGTGCACTTGCCCATATGTGTGTTTAGTGTTAGTAAATATCGTGTTTTATAAATTTAAAACTTGGCTAAAGAAAGTGTAAAAAGGGCTTAAAATAAACATTAAAACCATAACACACTTCACGCACGTCAAGTTTTTGGCGCCGCTGCCGGGGACACAAGGATTTTAAGAAAGTTAGGAATCAACGGTCTAATCGTTTTTCTTATTTTTCTATTTTTTATGATTTTTCTTAGTTTTTCAGCTTCTGCAGAACTTAGCACGGGTCGTGCCCGCTGAACACGCCCCGTGCCCAATCATTGGAACTGGCAATCCTGTTTTAAGTCAGACAGTAAGCTGAACACGGGGCTGTGCCCACTCAACACGCCCCGTGCCCAAGATTCAGTTACTGAAAAAAGAACCGTGAGATCCCGACGGTTGGTAATTTCTGACACAAACATGAGTAATACTGATATTTTTTTACTTTCGGCACTCTTATGGTACGTGGTGTCAAATATGTGGTGGTTCCCATAAGGAATTAGAATGTTATTTTCTAAATTATAAGCCCCACTATATAGACCCATCGTTTCCTTATATCCTTAAGAGGGGCGAAAGTAAAAATAATCCTTATCTCTCCCTCGAATGCTCTCAACCGGATTTTCTAGGAGAAATGCTTCTTGATGAGCTATTTCAATTGGAAGATCTGATTCTTAATTGGTTAAAAGAACTTAGGAGAGATTTCAATAATTTATCTCAAAACGATAACCAAGAAGAAGTGTTGGGATCGCATTCAAACAACTTCGTTGTTACCGACGATACTTCTAACTCTAGTGAGGACTTGAACGATAGTCGTCCCTGTGTCGATTGTGCCGTGAAGGACTCCCCATCGACTTCATTCGATGCATACATACACCTGAGCGATTCCGCATACACCTTCTTTAACGAGAGTCCGGGAAAGGGTTGGACTTGTCCACCTACATATAGCATAGGAATCACCCTCACCGACAACCTCTTGCGTTCCCGTCTTAATCTAGAGCAATTAAGGTATCTTAGGCACTTTGGGGTTATTCCATCCAGTAAGGAACTGCCCGATCCGGAAAAGTTCCTTAAAAATAGACAAACTTCATAAACATCCCTTCGACACGGGGCCGTGCCCAGGTCAACACGCCCCCGTGTCCACCAAAAGATTCCCCTCTGAATTTTTGTCGGAATACGGACAAAACGTGTCAGGATCTTGCCTGCACACGGGGTCGTGTGCCCGTGTCCAGCCGACACGGGGCCGTGTCCAGCATGCTGTCGTTTTCTATAAATGCAGCCAAGAATCCTGCACATTTTGACCATCCAGGGACAGAGATTTGAAAGGATTTTCTAACCTACCATCCTAGGTATGTTCTAAAAGAAGGTTCTAACAAACATCTTGTCCTTTCCTCTTTTATCCATTACCTTCTTCTTCATCTTTCTTGCAACAACACCTCCATTGAAGCTTGATTCCAAGCTTTATTGTGATGTTTGTTAAACTTTTGTTCAAGGAATCTTGTTAAAAATAAGTTACACAACATTGTTTTAAGTTATTTCTGTTAAAAAATGCTTCATAAGTTGGGAAAATAATTTGAAACTCCAAGATTCCTTGTTCTAAAAAACTGCAGAAAGGTGAACACGGGGCTGTGCTCATTGAGCACGGGGCCGTGTCCATGGTACTGTTTCATTAAAATGAACTATTTTTGGTTTGTTTTCGTAGAATGTCTAGCCAAAACAGTGGAACCTCTTCTGCGCACTCCAGAAACAGTCGAAGGGAGAGAAGGCCATCAATTGAAGCAACTCTCGTACGATACGTAATGGCGTTACGTGAAGCTCTGGACGAGATGACTTCGGTAGAGGAGGTCCTAATAGACCGTATAAATTATCTTACGGTGGGGTTGGAAAACAGTTTTCAAGAAATAAACCTCTTGCAGCAGAGGTTAAACGTTCTTGTAACACCTCCCATGGAACCAATCCTCCCTCAAGAGGATTGGAACCTAGCACTTGGAATCAACAATCATACCGGTTGGGACGACATTCTAGCGGAACCTCCTCTTGAAGATCTACAAGAAGTCCCGGTGGAGGTTACACCTCCTCAAACCATTGCCAATGAGCCCGCTTTTCTTCTCCCTAGGGAGATAGAAGAATGGCTCGCCGACGTATGAGGAACCCATGCCCGGAGAAAGAAGTTTTTCAAGCCGCATCTAACCGAGGGATTTACCTTGTCGGAAATTTTGCTAATAGAATAAGTAGTAGGCTAGAACTTATTGGTTTAGATTTCTTGCGTTTCTTTGACCTAACTATCTAGTATTTTAACTTTTAGACTATTATGTAATTCTCTCTATGACTTAATGAATGATGGTTTTATATACTTTGGTGTTTGGATGATGTTGTAATGAGTAAAACACACTCGGGTTGGCAAAGGATATAAGGGAAACTTGAACCAGCACCCCATGCAGGAAAACAGGGCCATCCGACAAAATTTCTTCATTACAGCAAGTTCAGCACGGGCCGTGTCCGCCCAACACGACCCCGTGCTGCACAGTCTACAGAAATGACCCAGTTCAGGTAAACTGGACACGGGTCGTGTTCACCCAACACGCCCCCGTGTCCAGGCTTCTGTTTCTTTTGTTTAACTTTCTGTTACTGGCACCTGAACACGGGGCCGTGCCCGGACAACACGGGGCCGTGTCCAGGCGCCCAGTAACACAATTTTTTGCTTTTTCACACCTTTTACACATTCAATCAACCTAAAAACTTATTTTTGGGACACATTGAGGACAATGTGTAATTTAAGTGTGGGGGGGATGCTAAAACCTTGAATCTTGCAAGTCCTAATAACAAGCCTTACACAAAACTCTATTGGAACCGCTAATCACCCCAAATTTTTTCAAAAATTTTCATTTTTTTACTTGTCTAGGTTTAATTTGGGAATTTCAAAATTCTAAAAAGGTTATATTTTTACAAATTTACAACCGATAGCGTCGTGATAAAAAGAACCAATATAAGAAAATTATGAAAATGCATTACAAGCTTAGTTAAAATTTAATTATATATACTTGATTACATAAAACCCATTCCCACAAAAGTGAGTTTTGAGCCTTTATTGAGCATACAAATACATATCTTTAAATTAAATGCTCATTTTTCGTTTCTTGTGTGAATAGCCGCTTGGTTCTTACAACTCTAGAACTTGCCACGACGATACATTCCCGGTCCTTACCAACTTAAACCCGAGTAAGTAAATGATGGAGGCATTAGGACTAACCCTTTTTATTTCTACACCATTATTATTATTTTTTTAACCACCTACCCAAAATCCACCTAGTTAACCCCTTTGAGCCTAAACCTTTTCATTTCTTAACCCAAACCATACACCCTTTCACCCACCAAAATGTAACACCCTAACACGTTTAACCTTAAAACGACGCAGCGGAATTTTGAGCCTTAAAATTTCTTTCATGATATACGTCTTGACATTCTAATAATTCATTTTATAATATAAAAACATAACTTATCATCACTAAATTACATATTTTAAACATTCTCGTACAATCTGTCTTGTGAATCGATCCTCAATCTCCAATCCTTGGATATCCTCATGACTGGTACTACCTGCGCTCACCACATAAAATTCACACATTAGTACGCATTATAAACATACAAGGTTTGTTCACGTTTACTTCTCGTTTCGTTAACTCTTTACATTCCAGCTTTTCCATCCTGTCATACCATCCGTGGTGAGACTTCTTTGCCATTCCTGCATTTCACTTATAACTCCAGGTTCACGAATAAACAACGTAAACACTTAATCGTACCGAAAGACTTACATACATACCTAAACTTCATACACATTATCTCCATACATACCTATGTACACACATACATGCCAACCTACATGCAAACTTACATATAAATACATATCAATCATTCTATATGTATCTACATATATACATACCTACATCGTTACGTACGGTCATGACATTCCACATATATACATACACACATACCTACATACGTACATACATACATACATACTTATTACATACCTTCACACAACCCTACATACGTGCATACATTCGTACATACTCACTTGCGTACATATACATACTACCTACATACACACCTACGTACATACACATAGATTTATAGAACATACATACGTACATGCCTACATACTTACTTACATATATATTTATAATCACCTATTTCAACATACCCAACTCATACTTACCTACTCATATACGTCTTCATATATCCGCATGTACTTGTTCACACACTTATAATCCTACATACGTTTGCGCATACATGCTTACATACGCTTCTACATACATGTTAGGTACATACAAACATACATACTTGCCTATCTACATAGATGCATACATTTATGCTCATAAAAACGTAAGTTAAATTAGTCAAACGCAACTTGAAACGCGTTTAAACGAGTTCCCAAGCCAAAACTGAGCAAACGAGCAACTTTCGACAACCAGGGGGCTCGCGTGACGCCAAGGGCCTTGGCGTCGCGCTAGGCCCCTGTTTTCATAGAACAGGTGCTGCACATTCCCAGCACGATCCCGTTTTATGGAAACGAGCATAACTCTCTCGTTTTTGATCCGTTTTACCCGATTCTTTTTCCTACACGTCCGTAATTTAATCCTCCACCTTGTGGAGTTAAAAACCAACATCCAACATAATAAAATTTCAGACTTCTAACTCTTCGGCTTATTACCCTTTTCCCAAACTTGACCCGTTCATGCATTCATCAACATAACTTGGTTATTTTACCATAACCTCTTATAAATCTAACAACATCAGTGACGTCTATCATAAATTACTAAATTCTTGGATGTCTTGCATCCTCTTAACACATTATCGTTCATATGCTTATTTTGACCCGTTAAGGGTATTCGCGCATTAATTGGTCTATGCCTAACCAAACCATCAACCCCACTTCCATACTTGTCCAACACATTACACTAATTGAATAACTTGTTTCTAAACTACTTTTAAGATCGTTTACCCCAAAATACCCATCAAGGGCATTTTGGTCAACTTTAATTCCATCATTTACGACGAAAGACTTTAGCACATATTTGACCTCAAACATCATGTTTAATTAATTACATCACTTTATTACTTACTTGAACTAAGAAGTGATTACGGAAATCACTTACCTTATGCGTCCGTGCTCGTATCCGATTCCTTGCCTCTTCTTGACCCGTTAACACCTCATGCTTGAGTCCGTCTCGACGTGATTCCTATACTTTCATTTCATCGAAATCACGCTCTTATTAGCATACACATTTGTACATGTAACAATCATATCACTCGCATAATTCACACTTAACTTTACTTAGTCATTTCTAACAAGCATTAAAATACATAATCAACTTCATATAATCATATCCGTATACGTTAAACTCATGTAACTCATCATGTCATTACATTTAACACGGATTGCTATAACATGTACCATACGACTTCCCATCAACCTACATTTACGACAACGAGTCAAATCATGTTTCTTATACTTAGTTGACTTTCAAAAGTCAACTATTAACCATACTTAACTATCGACTTATCATCATATACCCGTAACATCATAATCGACTATACGGACGACACTATATACATCTTATCATACGCTTGGTGTGCGTACCACCTTTTAAGCATAACGTACAACTAATTCAAGCATGAATCTTCTAAACTCATACATAACTCATCGAATCCTTATACTAATCATCATATATCATTCTAAATAAACATTAAACATAACATCATCATATTCCTATACTTTCATCTAACAATAATTCATCATACCCACATAATACATCAATCATTCAACAAGACTTGAACATAGGAGGTGATTCTAGTCATCATCTTCACCCTAACTAACGGGTTTCACCTCTAATCATCAAATTAACGCAAACCATACATAACCCATGTTCTACACGAGGATTCTAACCCTTGTACATGATCAATTTCATATTAACTCACGGATTAGAACATAACCCACTTCACCCATGATCACCAATCTTAGATTTAAGACATACCTTATGATCCCCTCGTGTTGGTGATCATTAATCCATGCTCGGTTATGGATTTAAGCTTCATCTTGCCTTCCAATTTGAGCTTAAAGACGATTTAGGGTTTGAGGCTCCATGGGAGCCTCCTGATCTTTCTCGAACACACATGTATGTGTGTGTTTGTGTGTGTTTAGTTATTTTATAACTTAACTTTCATTTGTTCCACTTTAGCCCCTCGGGTTTACCTTTAAAACATAACTGACACTACCCTCATCATTTAATACTTTTGACCATACCTTTAACTAGGTTAAATAGCCTAGTTATTTATTTCATGACGTGTCACATAAGAACATACGACAAATATTAACATTCAGATTTTGGGGCGTTACAAGTCTACCTCCCTTAAACAAGGTTTCGTCCCCGAAACCTTTCTCACTTTCATCGAACACACATTATCTTTTCTTCCAGTCCATCCATACAACCACTTGCCCATCCTAATGAGAATCTTCTAACTCCAAGAACCCGTTCCGGAGTTCTTATTAGTATCGCTTTCACTAGTAGCGCTAATTTCTAACAACCTTCATAGCTAGTGGTTTATTCCTCGTTCAAATATTCCTTCATCATGTGCAATATATCCTTTTATTTACTTAAGTAATTCCAACATTTCATTATTAACATTCTTTCTGTTTATTTGCACATTCATATCGTTTTCGTCGACTAAACGACCTTACTTTGAATTTGAAATCTATACATACTCATATATGCTTAACTTTAACGTTAACCTTATTCTACATTTCTACAGTTACGTATACCTTGCATACCTTTATATTATCTTTAAATCATTTCGTTCATTTCACATTACTATTGCTTTCACTTCATGCGTTACTTAATTCACGTGTATAAATAGTTCATATCTCTTCAATCATGAGTTAAACATTTTACTAACCTCTTTTTCATTTCCCAAACCACGATCCGCAACCCAGATCGATCATCTTCTCATCGAGTACTAGCCGTACATGCCAGATTTCATTCCTTCGTGTAATGAGCTTCCGCTCGTGCACGTCCTTTCACCAATACGATTGGTTTCATCACATCAATAGTTCTAACGTTATCATCAACAACATCGGTGGTTAACATATGTCATTCAAACATTCATTACACTAGGTGATTACTCACCTATAACTCTTCTACAATTTCCTACGTACCTGCTATAACATGCCACACATTCTATTTCTTACATGCAATCCTTTCATTCAATTAATCATTTCGCCAGCTGAAGTACACGCTCGTACTTCCTTCCATTCATGCTTACTTGCGAAGACCTTATTACATCGTTTCAATATTTCTTACTAAGCTTACCATTCCCGCCCATACTCAAGTTATTGTCCGGGTCACAGCCCGTCATCATTCTGACTTCTAAGAGTCAATTACTAACACATCTAACACGTAACTTATACAAAACTTCGTCTATTATACTATCACTTTTTACTTTATACTTATTTCTATGACCCGTTCGACTCAATCATGGTCAAACTGTCGACATCTTCATAGGCGGATTAATTTCATCTTTTTATATTTTTGAATTCGTCTCACGGATTCAGACGCAGCATTCATGCTTTTTCATTCACTGAATCCGCCTTACGAATTCAAACATTACATTCATGCCTTTCATCCTTGAATCCGTCTCACGGATTCAAACATATCATTCATGCCTTTCATCCTTGAATCCGTCTCACGGATTCAAGCATATCATCCATGCCTTTCATCCTTGAATCCGTTTCACGGATTCAAACATTGTATTCATACCTTTCATTCCCTGAATCCGTCTTACGGATTCAAACATATTATTCATATCTCGTTGATCCGCACTTAATCACGGATTCAACATTCTTCATTCTTATCAGGCATGTTTTTCATTCTTACATAGTACTCTCAATTTTCCGAGAGTCTTACTTCCCATTTCACCACACGCCCGCCTGTTACCCAACTCTACCGGACATACCTGTAACAATTATCATGATCTCACGAACGTCATACGTTTCTCGTGTACTGGCCAGGTACACAATCCACATAGTAGTTTCGTGCCTTCATGTAATCGTCACCTTATGTCCGTAGACTTCGGTTTCGGCGCGTGTATCGCTTCCAATACTTCATTACTATACAATCATTGTCTTTCATTTTAAAATTCTCCTTCCCTTAATGAATTTTACCATTACTTACCCCCACATATCAAATTTACGTACCTGGGCTCATTTGCCTACTAGCCTTATTACCTCTTTGCCTGCCTTAGTATTCATCCTAGACTGCATTCACGGATCATCCTCTTCCAACACTTATGCTTACCTTGAACATACAAAACCGTCAGTTTCTTTATACGTATACATAAGTACATACTTACATTAGCCTTTACCTTTGGATCTTGATCGAGTCTTAGATTGTACGGATTTCTTATCTCAAGAGCACACAAGTTTGAGTTCAAGTACCTACCTTCTCGTACTTGATTCCCTCAAACCAGGGCTCTGATACCAACTTGTAACACCCTAACACGTTTAACCTTAAAACGACGCAGCGGAATTTTGAGCCTTAAAATTTCTTTCATGATATACGTCTTGACATTCTAATAATTCATTTTATAATATAAAAACATAACTTATCATCACTAAATTACATATTTTAAACATTCTCGTACAATCTGTCTTGTGACTCGATCCTCAATCTCCAATCCTTGGATATCCTCATGACTGGTACTACCTGCGCTCACCACATAAAATTCACACATTAGTACGCATTATAAACATACAAGGTTTGTTCACGTTTACTTCTCGTTTCGTTAACTCTTTACATTCCAGCTTTTCCATCCTGTCATACCATCCGTGGTGAGACTTCTTTGCCATTCCTGCATTTCACTTATAACTCCAGGTTCACGAATAAACAACGTAAACACTTAATCGTACCGAAAGACTTACATACATACCTAAACTTCATACACATTATCTCCATACATACCTATGTACACACATACATGCCAACCTACATGCAAACTTACATATAAATACATATCAATCATTCTATATGTATCTACATATATACATACCTACATCGTTACGTACGGTCATGACATTCCACATATATACATACACACATACCTACATATGTACATACATACATACATACTTATTACATACCTTCACACAACCCTACATACGTGCATACATTCGTACATACTCACTTGCGTACATATACATACTACCTACATACACACCTACGTACATACACTTAGATTTATAGAACATACATACGCACATGCCTACATATACTTGTGCATCAACAGACTCCCCCTTGGATGTTGACGTAGTCTTCAGCTCCTGAGTCTTCAGTCTTAGTCTTTTTTTCCACTCTGTCTTTTCATCATAAACACTCTATCTTCACACTCCCATATACTGTTGATCCAGACTCCCCCTTTCACAGACTCCCCCTCTCAATATGCTGAATCTGAGATATCTGGTTCAAGCTTTGACAAATAGCTTCCGTTGGGAATAATGAAGACCAAATCTGTTACTCAACCAATAAACATTACAATTCTATCTTTCAAACATAAAAACACAAACTCAAACAGTTTTAGCAATCCACTCAAGTATTCAGGTCCAAGTTAATGATCCTGATCACTTGATTAATCTACCAAGTCCAAATTAATGACCTTGGTTGATCTTTTGACGAAACAAACTGATTTTAAAAACAACATTTTCAAACATTTTCTGAAAATAACAAGTATCAACTTAATGAACTTGTTTTTAACTTTTCAAACAAATTAAACTTCTTCAAAATAAGCTCTCCTCATTCTTCAGTCCAGAATCTCCTGCACCTGCTTCAAACATTTGAGAATCCAACAATCAACTCTCCACTTTGGTTTGTCGGAAAATAAAGCAGAAATAAAATCTTTTTGAATTTTTTAATGTGATCTAAACTAAGAAATGAAATACAGAAAACTTAAAATTGCAGAAATTAATCAAAGTAAATTATTTACAAACATATTTTTGGTGAGCGTGACAAGGAATCATATCAGCTTTTTAGACAAATCACAAGTACCGTTAAGCTACATTACATTCTCAGATTTAAACAATTCACCTCGATTGTCGATATACTGATCCATCTTAAATTCCCATACAAATTTCAATTTACTCAGGATACGATTTTGATGAATTAAGAACTTAGCTCATTCATGTGTCCCACCTCTTGAATATACTCCCGTATCCAGAATCCCAATAATCAGTCTTACAGGTGAGAATACTACAATGATATCTGTATATAATTTAGGTATGCGAGGGCCGAGGGATCTCAGGTCGATACTTCCGTATACGCAGAGAGATATCAGCTTCGACTTTTCGGTGTGTCCCCTTTAGAGGATCTTTTTGCTTACAACAGCAGCATTTATCAATTTTATTGTTTCAGCATGCTGAGGGTTTAATGCTGTGTTTCAAGCATTGCAGCAAGTATTAGCCAGGGACTAGGTCAGAACTACCGTTCAGCAGAAGTCCCGGAATAATACCCCAGACATCATTGAGTATAAAGACCTAGTATATCAGATTAAGAGACCTTTCAAACGAGATTTCAGGGGTTACCTATATATCCAAGTAGTGTTCCCCACGAATTCACAAGTTTGAATTTAGGTTTATATCCCGAATAAATCTACTAAATGTGTGAAAACCTATCGACACATCATCAGTGAGATTGTTTAACTCATTTAAACTTTTCAAATCTTTAGCATACTGTAATCGTCTAGCTGATGTACTATCATTTTCCCTATATACACAAGCTCTTTTTCATTTTATCATGTTTTTGTATTTTATCATTTTTTACTGTTTTTGTATTTTCTGAAAATAAATTCGACAAACCATTGCAGATTGTTTCTCGTCTTCATCCGCAACAGTACTCTCATCAACGCCAATTATGACATCCGACACCGACAGAAGCTTCATACCATTCAGTTTTAACAAATATTTAAACCGATTTTTATCAAAAGCTTTGGTATGTAAATCAGCTTTCTGTTCGTCAGTATGGATTTTCTCAATTCGTATCAACTTTTTCTCAAAGCAATCACGAATAAAGTGATGACGAATTTCTATGTGTTTAGTTTTAGCGTGATGTACTGGATTCTTTGTTATATTTATAGCGGCCTCATTATCAACAAAAAGAGGTGTGTTAAGAAACTGCAAACCGTAGTCGCGCATCTGTTGCTGTATCCACAAGATCTGAGAGCAGCAACTGCTAGCAGAAACATACTCCGCTTCACATGTAGATAATGCCACAGACGTTTGTTTCTTACACTGCCAGGTAACCAATCTAGGACCAAAGAACTGGCATCCTGCAGTTGTTGATTTTGAATTGACTTTGCAGCATCCGAAATCCGAATCGGAATACCCTTCGAGCGTAAAGTCGCCTTTTCTAGGATACCACAACCCCAATGAAGGAGTTCCTTTCAGGTAGCGCAATATCCTCTTCACAATGATCATATGCGATGCTCTCGGGTTAGACTGAAATCTTGCTGCGAGGCACGTTGGGTACATAATATCAGGACGTGAAGCAGTTAGGTACATTAAAGAACCTATCATGGATCTGTAAAATGTTTCATCAGCCCTGTCTCCGGTGAGATCTGGGTGAATCCCATGATTTGTTGCAAGTGGGGTAGCAGCTGGAGTAGAACCTGACATCCCGAATTTCTCCAAGATATCATGAACGTACTTTGACTGATGAATGAAAATTCCCTCAGGAAGTTGTTCAACTTGTAATCCCAGAAAGAATTTCATCTCCCCCATTGATGACATTTCAAACTTCTGCTTCATCACTGATTCAAAATCTTTGCATAGATTTTCATTTGTCGACCCAAATATTATATCGTCCACATAAATCTGAACTATCAGAAGATGACCATCGACCTCTTTAGTGAAGAGAGTGGCATCCACTTTTCCACGAATGAACTTGTTGGCTAGTAGGTGTTGAGACAAAGTCTCATACCAAGCTCTCGGGGCCTGGTGTAAACCATACAGCGCTTTGTCCAATAAGTAGACCTTGTTTTTGTGGATTGGATCAGTAAAGCCCGGCGGCTGACCGACATAAACCTCCTCTTTGACCTTCCCATAAAGAAATGCCGATTTAACATCCAACTGATAAACTTTGAAGTTCTTCCAAGACGCAAATGCTAGGAAAATTCTGATTGCCTCTAGTCTTGCTACAGGAGCATAGACTTCAGTAAAATCAATTCCCTCCTGTTGACTAAATCCCTGAACAACGAGTCGAGCTTTGTTCCTTACGACAACTCCTCTATCGTCCCTCTTACACTTAAACACCCACTTAGTGTTAATTTTCCTATGACCATCCGGCAAATCAACTAACTTCCACACTCCCAATTTCTCAAATTGACTAAGTTCCTCCTGTATAGCATTGACCCAAGAGTCTTCAGTAAGCGCCTCTTTGTAAGTTCTTGGTTCAACCTGCGAGATAAAACAACTCAATGAGAATTCAGTTTGCAAAGAAGCAACTTTTGTATAAAAACATGTAAGCCCTTTATCAATCTGATTTCGAGTGCGAACGCCTTTTTACAATTCTCCTATGATCAACTCCTCTGGATGATATGAAAAAGTTCGCGGCATCACTTCGCTTGGAACATCTACATTTCCCTCCAGATTAGTAACATTCTGCTCTGCATCTTGTTCACCAACTTGGTTTGTTTGACTTGAAATCTGAATTTGCTCCCCCTCAGAATCTGAATCACCATGATCAAAGACTGGCATGTTTTCAGCTTCTAGATTATCATTCTGAGCCGACTGATTATCTTGAGCAACTTCATTCTGTTGGACATCATCATGTTCACCAGCATTACTTGGACCTGCTTCATTGTCATTTGAAGTTTCCCGTGGTCTTCTCGAATACTCAGCTGGGAACCTTAACTGCGACTCATATTCACGCAAAATATCCAACTCATCAAAGAAATCTTCATCTTCCTCTGATTCTTCTCTCATGTCAAACGAATCCCAAAGTTTGTCATAAAGATAACGCCATGAATCACCAGGATTCTGCGGCGGCATAGTATAACCTTGACATTCAACATTTGCAGCTTCAATAATCCGCTTCTCACTTGGAACAAAGACACGTCGCAATGGATTTGAATAACCAACAAATATACCCTCAATGCACTTCGGACCAAACTTTCCAAAAGGCTCTATAACCGTACAGGGTGACCCGAACGGTTCTAGATACTTCAAATTCGGTTTGCGATTATTGATTAGCTCAAAGCATGTTTTGTTGAACTTCTTGACAGTGAGAACCCTGTTAAGTGTATAGCATGCGGCGGAAACAGCTTCAGCCCAAAAATTAATCGATAACTTTGAATCAGCGAGCATAGTTCTAGCCGTCTCGATTAGCGTCCGGTTTTTGCGTTCTGCGACTCCATTTTGCTGTGGAGTGTACGGAGCACTAAACTCATGCAAAATACCTCTTTCATCACAAAATTCTTCCATCTTACTGTTCTTGAATTCAGTACCATTATCACTTCGAATTCTCTTGATACGCCTTTGGTACAAATTCTCAATCTTCCTGAACAGCCCCATCAAACTGTCAAATGTTTCATCTTTCGTCTTCAAGAAAGAAACCCACGAAAATCTGGAATAATCATCAGTAACGACCAAACAATAGTAATCTCCTGTAATACTTTTGACATTCACCGGACCAAATAAATCCATGTGAAGTCTTTCCAACGGTCTTGAAACTGAATTGACTTGCTTTGTAGGGTGTGACTTTTTCTTCTGCTTGCCTTTGATGCAGCTAATGCACTCCCCTTCCAGATGAAAACCTTTGATATTAACACCCAATACCAAATCATTGTGCACCAAGTGATTCATCTTCCTTAGGTGAATATGCCCCATCTTTCGGTGCCACAATCTTGATTCTTTCTCAGTTGCTCTAGACACGAAACAATGTGCTTGACCAGTAGTTGTAGTTGCTACAGACATATCTAACACATATAAATCATTCACTCTAGGTGCCCTCATGATAATCCAATCTTCAGGTATAACAAAACCAGGTTTCAAAATCAAACATTCCTTATCAGTGAAGTGAGTAGTATACTGATTGTCACAAATCTACGAGATACTAAGCAGATTGTTCTCCAGCTCAGTGATGTAGTTAACTCTCTCAAACGTTACAATCCCATTGGATAACGTTCCTTCACCAACAATTCTACCACCTTCATGACCAGCAAATCCCACATAACCACCATTGATATTCTTCACATCATACAGTAATGTAGTTTTTCCTGTCATATGTCGAGATGCGCCACTATCCATGATCCATCTTGAAATGGCTCTTGGAAGATCCTGCACAAACCACAAGTTGATTTTAAAACATTTTAATAAAGATGCCGATTCATGCTTCGCGATCCAGGAAGCTCCGGCAATTCAAACTGCTTATTCGAACATGGTGTCCACCCAGGCCTCATCAGCCTTAGGTGTAACCTTGACTCTAGCAACTTGAATTTTGAAATTTTCAGCCTTCAAAGGTGGAAAATTTGCATCATAATCAACCGAAGTTGATTCATCAGCCTTTTTCACTTCAGAAGTTGAAATTTTCATTTCAGTTTTTGGTTTCCAAACTTGTTGAGATAATGCAACCTGTTTATAAAACTTGTCATTTTTAGTTACCACTTTCTTTACAGGTTCATTTTTCACTTTGATGTTGTTATTTTTCATATGCTTTTTCTCAACAACGATTGGTGCTTTACCCTTCACATCAACTTTCTTCTGTTGAAACTTCACATTTTCAGTCTTAGGCTTCATATTGGTACACTTTCGTGCAATGTGACCCACTTGATTACATCTAAAACATGTTCGAGTATCAACATCTAGACTTTTGCCTTCAGACTGATAATGTGAAGCTCTTTTCTCAAAGAACTCTTTATTTGATTTTGAAAAAATTTAATTCTCTTCATCAGAACGTGAACTTGAACTGTTCACAAACACCTTCTTTTCAGCAAACCTTTTGTTTTGAAAACTCTTTTTCTGATAACTATTACCACCCCGATAACCACCCGACCAATTGTTTCGATTGTTATTATAAAAACGTGGTGGAACAACAGGCTTTTTGTAATAAGCTTTATCTTTCTCAAAATTCATTTGCCTTTTTGTTTGACACAAACTGTTCACTTCTGACAACTCAACTTCAACCAACTTGAAAACATTTGTCAATTTGTTCACATTAACATTCTCAATCGGAAACTCAGAATCCGAATACAACTTATCAGATCCAGCCATCTTATACATCACAAGACCCGGTTCATCACTTAAGTTGTTTTTGGATTTTGATTTCTGAATGTACTTGTCCAAGAAACACCCATCTTCCTCAGTAGTGTCACTATCCATTTTTAGTACATTTTCAACAACACCTTTTACAATGTCATTTTGGACACTATCGTCATTGGAAGACGTAAACATGACATCAATGTTCTCTGGAAGTTTAACTTCACTTTCTTCTTCAATTTCCACCAAACTAGACTGCTTTTTCATGTAGTTGTCTAAAATTGGCGGTGGAACTTTGTGAAAACCTACACCCGTTCCATCAGAAAACACATCCTCGCCATCTTTGTTTTTCCCTATAGGTTTAGGAACAATATGCTGCAAAACAAAACTTGCTGATTTATAGCTGTTAAGCTTCAACTGGATTCGTTCATTCTCAATTTCAGCTTCTTGAACTTTAAGTTTCAGTTTAGCAATTTGATCCAGTTGTTCATTAATCGATTCTTCTTTTAATTTCAAAACAGCTCTTAGATGTTCATTTTCTTTAAATGTTTTGCCATTACGATCATCACTATCTTTGACAATGTTTTTCAATTTCTCAAACTTTTCAGAAATCTGACGGTTTTCAAGAATTAACTTTTCATTTTCAGATTTTATTTTCTCACGTTCAGTTTTATCATTTTCAATTTGAGCCGTTAATTCTTTGATCCGTTCAGTTGAAGCTTTTACAGTTTTGTCACGATCGAGAATCTGATCTTCAACATTTCTAACCTTTGTTGTCAGATTCTGAATTTTCTCATTGTTAAGATACGTGACAGTGCTACAAAAATTGCATTCTTTGGTGCAATTTTTGCAGTTAGCATTCCCAGCATTCCCGTCAATCTTGTTACCTGATGCATTTGTTGACACACTTTGACTGACCGACCCCTTTGACTCAGTAACAGAATTAGGATCTACCTCAAGTGCTTTTGCAGCTAGCACTTTGTCAGCCATCTTTCCCAAGTTCTCAGCTGTCAACTCTTGCGTAATATCAATTAAGCCTGTATCAACCTGCTTTTCTTTCTTCTCTTTTTCCCCTTTCTCCTTTCTCTCTTTCTCTTTCGCTTCTTCAATCATCTTCTCAGTTGGTGTTCCCCACCACTTGTGCTGCCAGTATTCATCTTCTTCTTTGTACTCCTTGATGATGGCTTCGATATCTAGCGTTTTGTCATCAATCGCAATGTTTCCATACCTATCAAGATAGCACTCTCTATCTGGATCCCATCTGTTTGCTCTTCTAGCTTCCAGAAAGATACCAGAAAGTCTGATAATCTTGTTTTCAGCAATCATCTTCCGGTATTTATACTTCTGTTCCTCAGTACGATCATCTTTCCACTTAATGGGTTCATCATTGCTTGCCATGAATGCGTAACCCACCGCATCTTCTTCCGGTAGAACTTCCTTACTCCAATCATACCCCTCATCATCATAAATCACAGCAAGAGCCCTTGATTTGTCTCTGTTATCTTCAGACTGCTTCAATCTAGGCGGCTCGGATTTATTCTAATGGTAGATTGCCTTTTTGTAATAATCATCTCGAAACGGATTCTCTGACTCATCAGCATACGCATTCCTGCATTCCCGTTTGAAATGACCCTTCTGCTTACATTTAAAACATGTCACTTTTGACTTGTCGAACCCCAGTTTTGTAGACGGACCACTAAATCGTTTTTCTCCCTGTAATCTCCATGAAGCGTTGTGCACGTCGAACTGCACTTGCCATTGCCCAACGAATGTCGATCAGCTCCATTTCTTCAGGGTCTATCTGATCGTAGTCTTCTTTCGTCAGATTTGTATTCCCGATTTTTCCAGCCACCAACCCTTCGTAGGATTCCAAAACAGACGCCAGAAAGACCATTTGTTGCTTGGCCGACTCCTCATCAAAATTCTGTGCGTTCTTCAGATCTATCGCGATATTGCAAGAAAACTTCGCATCAGAACGATTTGCAGAAGACGTAGATCCACTGTGATAACCACTATGACTTCCGCTGCTTGAATTGCTTTGACTTTCTTTGCTTGCTGGAGAAACATTCTCAGCAGAGAATGCAGTTTTTGGAGAAGTAGCTTTCGGGATCAAACTTTTTGGATAGTACAGATCCAAATTTTGCTGATAAGATGAATTATTAACTTTAAACGTTTTCTTCAGCTCTAGCTCATGACTTTCCAGTCTTTCAATCAACACATCTGGAGTCAAATCTTCTGGAGCAATAGTGTTTTTCAACATCAGCGCGTAATATCTCCAATCCACTTCGTCTGGTAATGAATCAAACAGTTTATCAACAAGTTCTTCATCAGTATACGTGATCTTGTGTCGAGCAAGCTCCAGTTTCAGATGACCGAACCTTTCAATCATTTTACACACCGATTCATTTTTAAGACAACCAAACATATCAAACTCTTTCCTAAGAAGTTTCTTTTTATTTTTTGAAATCTCTTTGCTTCCAAGACACTTCTTTTCGAGTTTTTCCCATAAGTCTTTAGCATTGGAGTAATCTATCAGCGAAATGATGTCTTCACGCACCGATTGAAACAATAACGCCACACATTTTTGCTCGGCCACAAAACTTTCAATCTCTTCAGCTGATCTTAATGCTTCACCATTCTTCTTTCCTTCGGCATAACCATTCTTCATACTCTTCCAGCTAGAAAAAGCAAATGCCATCAACCAATCTTCGAACTTTGTTGCCCACCTGCTGTAATCTTCTATAGCCATCAGCTTAGGAGGTTTGTTAAATGTTCCAAATGCGCTTTCGGACTCCCAAGCTTCCTTCTTTCTTTCTTTTGGTGGACTTTTGTTTGCATTGCTTGAAGAAGTATCGTTGTTTCCTGAACTACCCGTGAAAGCAAACATATCGCTGAAGGGATTCATGAAAATGTCATCCATTTTGATCGTACCTGCAAAATCAAACAACACTTAGAAAAATTTTGTTTTGGAAATTATCAGATTCAAACGACACTTGTTCAAACGGAATGGTCTGTTTCGTTTGAAAAATCAATGGTTTCAAATGACAATATGTTTTCAAACGATAAAGAATTCAAACGATGGACTGTTCCGTTTGAATTAATACTTTCAAACGACAAGAATTTCAAACGACCAACTTAAACAATCAACTTCAAACGATCAACTAGTTTCAAACGATGAACTGTTCAAACGACCAACTCAAACAATGGCTGTTCAAACGACAAACATTTTTTCAAACGACAGCCTTTCAAACGATCAGTTCAAACGACAACCTGTTCAAACGATAGAATCCATTTTCAAACGACAGACTTGTATTTTCAAACGATTGGACAGTTTTCAAACAATAGAGTCAAGTTCAAACGATGACGTCAGCCAATCGCGAACAATTTCAAACGATACACATGATTTTGATTAGTTTTAGGTCGATTTTTGATTTCAAACTTTCAAGGATTAGTTAATAGTCAATTTTGTATGATATGTGATCGTTTCAAGCCATTTTAACCAATTCTCGCGGTTAAAAACAGAAAAGAAAGGTAGAAGTGAGATAATCCGATGATTTCAAGCTGTATTCGGTATGAACTCCTCGTCCTGAGCTCTGATACCACTTGTTGGATCGTGTACGTGACCCTGAAAGTCAGTTAAGGTAGTTCAACATCATGTGTAAAGGCGGAATCAATGCACATAACGTCAAAACAGCTCTAATCCTTTTAACTCTTCTTTTCTGATTAATAAACGTGCTTTTACAATAAGATCTGATGAAAATCCGACAGCACTTCGTTACACATACAATGACCTTGTACCGTTCCGTTTGAAATGTGACACTCACACTCCTATTTATAGACAATGTACCCTTCCGTTTGAACTAACATCTCTTGGTTCAAACGGAACCCTAACTTCAAACGATAAACTCAAACGGAACTGTCTGTTTCAAACGGAACCCTCATTCAAACTTTCATTTCAAACGGAACCCTAATAATCACTTCCTTAAATCACTAATTAAATCCTAATTTGACATTTAATATCCAATCTTGACTTTCTTGATTTAAGACTTGATGAAGATGCAGTCAACAGACATTCTTGTGCTTCAACAACTATTAACCATACTTAACTATCGACTTATCATCATATACCCGTAACATCATAATCGACTATACGGACGACACTATATACATCTTATCATACGCTTGGTGTGCGTACCACCTTTTAAGCATAACGTACAACTAATTCAAGCATGAATCTTCTAAACTCATACATAACTCATCGAATCCTTCTACTAATCATCATATATCATTCTAAATAAACATTAAACATAACATCATCATATTCCTATACTTTCATCTAACAATAATTCATCATACCCACATAATACATCAATCATTCAACAAGACTTGAACATAGGAGGTGATTCTAGTCATCATCTTCACCCTAACTAACGGGTTTCACCTCTAATCATCAAATTAACGCAAACCATACATAACCCATGTTCTACACGAGGATTCTAACCCTTGTACATGATCAATTTCATATTAACTCACGGATTAGAACATAACCCACTTCACCCATGATCACCAATCTTAGATTTAAGACATACCTTATGATCCCCTCGTGTTGGTGATCATTAATCCATGCTCGGTTATGGATTTAAGCTTCATCTTGCCTTCCAATTTGAGCTTAAAGACGATTTAGGGTTTGGGGCTCCATGGGAGCCTCCTGATCTTTCTCGAACACACACGTATGTGTGTGTTTGTGTGTGTTTAGTTATTTTATAACTTAACTTTCATTTGTTCCACTTTAGCCCCTCGGGTTTACCTTTAAAACATAACTGACACTACCCTCATCATTTAATACTTTTGACCATACCTTTAACTAGGTTAAATAGCCTAGTTATTTATTTCATGACGTGTCACATAAGAACATACGACAAATATTAACATTCAGATTTTGGGGCGTTACAAGTCTACCTCCCTTATACAAGGTTTCGTCCCCGAAACCTTTCTCACTTTCATCGAACACACATTATCTTTTCTTCCAGTCCATCCATACAACCACTTGCCCATCCTAATGAGAATCTTCTAACTCCAAGAACCCATTCCGGAGTTCTTATTAGTATCGCTTTCACTAGTAGCGCTAATTTCTAACAACCTTCATAGCTAGTGGTTTATTCCTCGTTCAAATATTCCTTCATCATGTGCAATATATCCTTTTATTTACTTAAGTAATTCCAACATTTCATTATTAACATTCTTTCTGTTTATTTGCACATTCATATCGTTTTCGTCGACTAAACGACCTTACTTTGAATTTGAAATCTATACATACTCATATATGCTTAACTTTAACGTTAACCTTATTCTACATTTTCTACAGTTACGTATACCTTGCATACCTTTATATTATCTTTAAATCATTTCGTTCATTTCACATTACTATTGCTTTCACTTCATGCATTACTTAATTCACGTATATAAATAGTTCATATCTCTTCAATCATGAGTTAAACATTTTACTAACCTCTTTTTCATTTCCCAAACCACGATCCGCAACCCAGATCGATCATCTTCTCCTCGAGTACTAGCCGTACATGCCAGATTTCATTCCTTCGTGTAATGAGCTTCCGCTCGTGCACGTCCTTTCACCAATACGATTGGTTTCATCACATCAATAGTTCTAACATTATCATCAACAACATCGGCGGTTAACATATGTCATTCAAACATTCATTACACTAGGTGATTACTCACCTATAACTCTTCTACAATTTCCTACGTACCTGCTATAACGTGCCACACATTCTATTTCTTACATGCAATCCTTTCATTCAATTAATCATTTCGCCAGCTGAAGTACACGCTCGTACTTCCTTCCATTCATGCTTACTTGCGAAGACCTTATTACATCGTTTCAATATTTCTTACTAAGCTTACCATTCCCGCCCATACTCAAGTTATTGTCCGGGTCACAGCCCGTCATCATTCTGACTTCTAAGAGTCAATTACTAACACATCTAACACGTAACTTATACAAAACTTCGTCTATTATACTATCACTTTTTACTTTATACTTATTTCTATGACCCGTTCGACTCAATCATGGTCAAACTGTCGACATCTTCATAGGCGGATTAATTTCATCTTTTTATATTTTTGAATCCGTCTCACGGATTCAGACGCATCATTCATGCTTTTTCATTCACTAAATCCGCCTTACGGATTCAAACATTACATTCATGCCTTTCATCCTTGAATCCGTCTCACGGATTCAAACATATCATTCATGCCTTTCATCCTTGAATCCGTCTCACGGATTCAAACATATCAGTCATGCCTTTCATCCTTGAATCCGTCTCACGGATTCAAACATATCATCCATGCCTTTCATCCTTGAATCCGTTTCACGGATTCAAACATTGTATTCATACCTTTCATTCCCTGAATCCGTCTTACGGATTCAAACATATTATTCATATCTCGTTGATCCGCACTTAATCACGGATTCAACATTCTTATCAGGCATGTTTTTCATTCTTACATAGTACTCTCAATTTTCCGAGAGTCTTACTTCCCATTTCACCACACGCCCGCCTGTTACCCAACTCTACCGGACATACCTGTAACAATTATCATGATCTCACGAACGTCATACGTTTCTCGTGTACTGGCCAGGTACACAATCCACATAGTAGTTTCGTGCCTTCATGTAATCGTCACCTTATGTCCGTAGACTTCGGTTTCGGCGCGTGTATCGCTTCCAATACTTCATTACTATACAATCATTGTCTTTCATTTTAAAATTCTCCTTCCCTTAATGAATTTTACCATTACTTACCCCCACATATCAAATTTACGTACCTGGGCTCATTTGCCTACTAGGCTTATTACCTCTTTGCCTGCCATAGTATTCATCCTAGACTGCATTCACGGATCATCCTCTTCCAACACTTATGCTTACCTTGAACATACAAAACCGTCAGTTTCTTTATACGTATACATAAGTACATACTTACATTAGCCTTTACCTTTGGATCTTGATCGAGTCTTAGATTGTACGGATTTCTTATCTCAAGAGCACACAAGTTTGAGTTCAAGTACCTACCTTCTCGTACTTGATTCCCTCAAACCAGGGCTCTGATACCAACTTGTAACACCCTAACACGTTTAACCTTTAAACGACGCAGCGGAATTTTGAGCCTTAAAATTTCTTTCATGATATACGTCTTGACATTCTAATAATTCATTTTATAATATAAAAACATAACTTATCATCACTAAATTACATATTTTAAACATTCTCGTACAATCTGTCTTGTGACTCGATCTTCAATCTCCAATCCTTGGATATCCTCATGACTGGTACTACCTGCGCTCACCACATAAAATTCACACATTAGTACGCATTATAAACATACAAGGTTTGTTCACGTTTACTTCTCGTTTCGTTAACTCTTTACATTCCAGCTTTTCCATCCTGTCATACCATCCGTGGTGAGACTTCTTTGCCATTCCTGCATTTCACTTATAACTCCAGGTTCACGAATAAACAACGTAAACACTTAATCGTACCGAAAGACTTACATACATACCTAAACTTCATACACATTATCTCCATACATACCTATGTACACACATACATGCCAACCTACATGCAAACTTACATATAAATACATATCAATCATTCTATATGTATCTACATATATACATACCTACATCGTTACGTACGGTCATGACATTCCACATATATACATACACACATACCTACATACGTACATACATACATACATACATACTTATTACATACCTTCACACAACCCTACATACGTGCATACATTCGTACATACTCACTTGCATACATATACATACTACCTACATACACACCTACGTACATACACTTAGATTTATAGAACATACATACGTACATGCCTACATACTTACTTACATATATATTTATAATCACCTATTTCAACATACCCAACTCATACTTACCTACTCATATACGTCTTCATATATCCGCGTGTACTTGTTCACACACTTATAATCCTACATACGTTTGCGCATACATGCTTACATACGCTTCTACATACATGTTAGGTACATACAAACATACATACTTGCCTATCTACATAGATGCATACATTTATGCTCATAAAAACGTAAGTTAAATTAGTCAAACGCAACTTGAAACGCGTTTAAACGAGTTCCCAAGCCAAAACTGAGCAAACGAGCAACTTTCGACAACCAGGGGGGCTCGCGTGACGCCAAGGGCCTTGGCGTCGCGCTAGGACCCTGTTTTCACAGAACAGGTGCTGCACATTCCCAGCACGATCCCGTTTTATGGAAACGAGCATAACTCTCTCGTTTTTTATCCGTTTTACCCGATTCTTTTTCCTACACGTCCGTAATTTAATCCCCCACCTTGTGGAGTTAAAAACCAACATCCAACATAATAAAATTTCAGACTTCTAACTCTTCGGCTTATTACCCTTTTCCCAAACTTGACCCGTTCATGCATTCATCAACATAACTTGGTTATTTTACCATAACCTCTTATAAATCTAACAACATCAGTGACGTCTATCATAAATTACTAAATTCTTGGATGTCTTGCATCCTCTTAACACATTATCGTTCATATGCTTATTTTGACCCGTTAAGGGTATTCGCGCATTAATTGGTCTATGCCTAACCAAACCATCAACCCCACTTCCATACTTGTCCAACACATTACACTAATTGAATAACTTGTTTCTAAACTACTTTTAAGATCGTTTACCCCAAAATACTCATCAAGGGCATTTTGGTCAACTTTAATTCCATCATTTACGACGAAAGACTTTAGCACATATTTGACCTCAAACATCATGTTTAATTAATTACATCACTTTATTACTTACTTGAACTAAGAAGTGATTACGGAAATCACTTACCTTATGCGTCCGTGCTCGTATCCGATTCCTTGCCTCTTCTTGACCCGTTAACACCTCATGCTTGAGTCCGTCTCGACGTGATTCCTATACTTTCATTTCATCGAAATCACGCTCTTATTAGCATACACATTTGTACATGTAACAATCATATCACTCGCATAATTCACACTTAACTTTCCTTAGTCATTTCTAACAAGCATTAAAATACATAATCAACTTCATATAATCATATCCGTATACGTTAAACTCATGTAACTCATCATGTCAATACATTTAACACGGATTGCTATAACATGTACCATACGACTTCCCATCAACCTACATTTACGACAACGAGTCAAATCATGTTTCTTATACTTAGTTGACTTTCAAAAGTCAACTATTAACCATACTTAACTATCGACTTATCATCATATACCCGTAACATCATAATCGACTATACGGACGACACTATATACATCTTATCATACGCTTGGTGTGCGTACCACCTTTTAAGCATAATGTACAACTAATTCAAGCATGAATCTTCTAAACTCATACATAACTCATCGAATCCTTCTACTAATCATCATATATCATTCCAAATAAACATTAAACATAACATCATCATATTCCTATACTTTCATCTAACAATAATTCATCATACCCACATAATACATCAATCATTCAACAAGACTTGAACATAAGAGGTGATTCTAGTCATCATCTTCACCCTAACTAACGGGTTTCACCTCTAATCATCAAATTAACGCAAACCATACATAACCCATGTTCTACACGAGGATTCTAACCCTTGTACATGATCAATTTCGTATTAACTCACGGATTAGAACATAACCCACTTCACCCATGATCACCAATCTTAGATTTAAGACATACCTTATGATCCCCTCGTGTTGGTGATCATTAATCCATGCTCGGTTATGGATTTAAGCTTCATCTTGCCTTCCAATTTGAGCTTAAAGATGATTTAGGGTTTGAGGCTCCATGGGAGCCTCCTGATCTTTCTCGAACACACACGTATGTGTGTGTTTAGTTATTTTATAACTTAACTTTCATTTGTTCCACTTTAGCCCCTCGGGTTTACCTTTAAAACATAACTGACACTACCCTCATCATTTAATACTTTTGACCATACCTTTAACTAGGTTAAATAGCCTAGTTATTTATTTCATGACGTGTCACATAAGAACATACGACAAATATTAACATTCAGATTTTGGGGCGTTACACAAAAC
Source organism: Helianthus tuberosus (assembly GCA_030545235.1). Taxonomy (NCBI): domain Eukaryota; kingdom Viridiplantae; phylum Streptophyta; class Magnoliopsida; order Asterales; family Asteraceae; genus Helianthus; species Helianthus tuberosus. The sequence goes on from CM060436.1 coordinate 39,424,777, forward strand.
CTTTTTATTTTTAACCCTTTATTTTAGTAACAAGCTCGGTTTTTCGTATGACTTCCAAAAAAAATGATGATGAAGCAAAAGAAATAAACAAGCAAGTTCATCAAAAATAACTTTGTTTGAATTATGGCTTCATCAAAAATAAAAAAAAATGCAAAAATAAAAAGTCTTACGAAAACCGATGCTTTTTACGCTTTTCGCCCTTTTCTACTAACCACTAACCCAACCACCTACCTTTAACCCAAGCCTAACCCTTCACCCAAAAGTTCTCTTGATATTTACAAAGGTATATAGTTAAAAAGGAGGAGGATTGATTGCTTGGCAAGCCTATGGTAGGAGTAAGTTCCATGCCGCTCTCGAGTGATTCACTAAAATACATCTTCGGCCGAGTGTTGAGTGATCCCCCGTGAGGTATGTGAACTTTATATAAATAGAATTTTAAAGAGGCATGTTATGCCCTATTAAGTAATTTTTCTTATGAAAAGTTTTAAATAAATCATGACGAATAGGATTGTAAATAAATAAAAATAAAACGTAATAAAGAATCTTGGAAATCCTGACGCTCTATGACAAGCCCAAAAACCTTCTCTTCTACCCATTCAATTTGGGAGTGTAAAGCCACATTATAAAGAGTTTTGCTTGAGGACAAGCAAAGATTCAAGTGTGGGGGTATTTGATGTGTGCAAAATGCAACATATAAATTACATCAATTGTGGCATAAAACTAACCCTTTTTTAGTACTAATGTTGGAAAAAGTGTGCTTTTGTCTTCCTTTTGTATTTTCAGGATTAAATGCTCTCAAATTAACAAAAGAAGCAAAAAGGCAGCTAAATCTAACATAAATACAAGAAAAGGAACAAACGTGACATGCCCAACCCCACGACAGCATCTTCCTAAGCAAAACAAGAGAACAGAAGGTTGAACACGCCCCGTGCTCAGTGAACACGGGGGCGTGCCCAAGCGTCAGCATAAAAGACAGTTTAGAAGCTTCCATCGCCCACCACGAGGCCGTGCTCAGCGGACACGGGGCCGTGGTCAACTAAAAGATTCGCAGAATCCAGGCAAATCTTGATAGTACAGATATGCTTCTGCACACGGGGTCGTGCCCAGCGGACACGGGGCCGTGGTCATCTAATACAGACAAAAGCAATTAATGAAGACAGAGAAGGATGTGGACACGGGGCCGTGCCCACTGGACATGGGGTCGTGCCCGAGCTTCTGTTCAGCCTATAAATAGGAGTGCTTGGCTCAAGCTCAAGCCATCCCTTGGCACACCACCTTTCTCACACTTCACCCACCACCCACCACCACCATAACACCATCATCCACCACCATCATCCATTGTCCATCATAGAGTGTGTGAGTCGTCTCGGGATCCAAGATTGATCGTAAGAGTTATTGACAATCAAGGCCATGTTTGCCTAAGTCTATTACATCACTTGGTGAAGACAAAGTGTCTAGTGTAATACTTTTTATTTTTAATCTTTTCGCACTTTTTAATTGGTTATGTATTAATGGCTTTAATAACTAGTTTCTTATGTTGAAGGTGATTCTTCCTTATCGTTTGTCCATGGTGTCTTGGCATTATTTTACTGTCTATATAAAATAAAAGATTTTCACCATTCATATCTCCACGGTCTATATGGAGGTATGTTGGCTACCTGGTCGGGGGTTAAGGGAACGGTTTGGTAAGAGTCTTGCCATTGTTCAGTGTATAGATCCTGCAAAGGACCTGGGTCAAATTTAGTAGGACCTCCTTCAATACTTAACGGTATTGGATGGCGGGGGTCCAAACTCTTTGATCCCCTCATAAGTTAAGCTACTATTAAAACTTTAACCCGACTACATAGGACTGTATCCCTGCTAACTCAGACTACTTAGCCGAGGGTAACGTCGCCTTCAAAAGAGGGGCCTACCACATTATGCATTAATAACTTAATTAATCATCTTTCAATAATCCGACCCTTTAGGATTGTATCCTTGCTGATTCAAACTACTGGGTTGAGGGTAACGTCACCTCCAAAAGAGGGGCCTACTACAATAACTAAGATAATCTCTTAAATAGTGCAAAAGTGCGGAAATAATCAAAGGTTACACTAAACACGAGTCGGAGCCAAGTGATTCATCTTGTCTATCTGTTTTTACTTTTATTTTTATTTTTCAGCATTTTAGTTAGTTTTTATTTTCTTAGTTTAAAAAATATTTTTCTAAACTTTTGATTTGATTAGACGTTGAGGATAAACCGGTACTAAAAGCTCTTGTGTCCTTGGACGACCTCGGTATCTTACCAACACTATACTACGCTCACGATGGGTGCACTTGCCCATATGTGTGTTTAGTGTTAGTAAATATCGGGTTTTATAAATTTAAAACTTGGCTAAAGAAAGTGTAAAAAGGGCTTAAAATAAACATTAAAACCATAACACACTTCACGCACATCACATCTCCATCCCAAGATCTAGAATCAGGTTTGAGAGAGAGAAAGAAGAAAGGGAAAGAAGGCGGTAGGTTTGAACCATTCTGGCTATCCCTGTGTATATGTGCAGATATATGTTGTCTTGGGATGAGTAAAATGAATTCAAAATTTGAAATTTGAAACAACAGGTTTTTTTTTTAAACTCTCCTTTATTAGAGATTATATATTATATACATAATATTATAAATAAATCAGAATTTTGACATCAGTGGAGTCTATGTGGCATAGCTAATATCCTGACACATAGGCAAAATTAAGTCATCATCTAAGCTCCTTTAATAGAGAGTGTATATATATATATATATATATATATAACACCAGGAGATAATCAAATATAAAGTTTAGTTTGATTAGGAAGGATAGAAAGTAATATGATTATGACATATGGTAAAATTTAAAAATAAAGGGGAGGGTATTTTAGTCAATTTTATCCAATTATCTTCCTTTTTCTCTCCTTGTAACTTCAAAACCCGTCATTTTCAAAACCCATCATCTTTAACCTTTTCTTCACTTTTTATCTCAATAATCACTACATTAAAGTGTGATGTTCGTTAACGTGTTTTTCAACTTTTTTGAAGAAACCCAGTTTAATTTCATACAATACCTCATTTTTCCTATGATTTTGAAGCGAATCACTCGATCCGTTCGATTCGACCGCTGATAATTGTTTCTAGCATTCAGATTTTGTCAATCGTTGAAGAAATCTGAAGAAATCGGCTTCGATTTATGTAAGAAAATTTTGAATTCCATTTTTGCGATCTGGGTTTTTGAATTGAATTATTGCGTTTTACAAATAAATGAAAAAACATTTTTTTTATTTTCAGTCAATTGCATTTTAGAAACAACACATTTTATTATGTTTTTAGTCCATTGCGTTTTAGTTAAAACACATTTTATGTGTTTTCTAGTCATTGCGTTTTAGAAAAAAGACATTTCTTTGTGTTTTTTTGGCCATTGCGTTTTAGAAAAAAAAAAAAACATTTCTTTGTGTTTTTCAGCCATTGCGTTTTAAAAATAACACATTTCTTTTGTGTTTTTTGTTTATTGCGTTTTAGAAACAAGGTATTTCTTTGTGTTTTTTGTCAATTGCGTTTTGGAAAAAAATCATTTTTTATGTTTTTTGTCCATGGCGTTATACGCATCTGAGTTTTCAAACTTTTTATTTTAAAAAATATAGAAATAGTATACTCGTTTTAAAGATTAAAAAACGCTCGGTTTTTTTGTGCAAATTTTTATAAAAAAATAATGTCGTATGAAAGAGTTATTAACGTTAAAAAACCGGGGGGGGGGGGGGATTGGAGAAAAAAAAAACTATTGCTTTGGATTGACTAGAATACCCCTACACGAACTCACGCACATCCTTTTTTTTAATCAATTATACACATTTAATCCAAGCTCTTGATTAATCAATTGATGGTCAACATTACTTCCTAGACAAAGTAAACTTTCTATTATATCCTGACGCATATAATACTTGTTTACCTTTCCTCTTTCATTATTTTAAAAATATTAGAGTAAAATGTCAAAGTCGTCCATAAGATTTGGTTATATTTGTTTGTTCCCCTGTAGAGGAAGGATAAAATGAAAACTTTGGTAAATTAAGAAAATCAATGAAACCTTATCTCTACCATCCATCCATTTAATCAATGGTTTAGATTAAATCAAGTACAAAAGGTTACTTTTTCGTAAAGTGTTTTTCTGAATACCGTTACAATCTGACACAAAAGTGTGTATGTATGTAGGTGTTACACAAAAAAACTTACTAAAAATGTAACATATTGTTACGTGCACTATAAAACAAAAAAACCTTTGAAAATTTTGAAAATTGTAATACTTGAAGTTCAAAAAATTTGAAAAAAAACTGCTATCGAAACCCATAAAATATGTTACAAGTGAAGTTCCAAAAAAAATGTAACACATTCACACAAATGGGTAACAAGTTGTATTTTTGTGTCCACACAAATGGGTTTTTTAAGTTTGTTTAACTAAAGTGAGATTTTTCCTATATAATTCTTCTTCCCCTATATATAGGAGAGTTATCTTAAGAACGCTAAATATTGCTAGACTCATAAGAACGAATGAGAAAACCAATTAAAATCAAATTTTTAATACAAACTTCATTATAATTAAAATAAAACATTAAAAAAAGAATTTACTCTTTAAAATAATTTATCTCTTCTTTCAAAATCACTCATAAATAAGTTTTTTACACTTGTGTAGATGGCAAACTTACACGTGTGTAAATTTTCTTTATTAACGAATACATGTAAATTTAAACGTGTAAATTTGTATTCTAATATTGTATTCGAATAATAATGATAAGTGTAAAAAGAAATTTTGAATTTGAATTGTGTTTTAAAAAGTTATCGTGATTTTTTCATTCGTTCTCATGGTTCTCGCAATATTTAATGTTCTCGTTTAAACCCTTCCCTATATATATATCAATAAAGACATTTTGATAACAAAAGGTTATATTATTTAACAAAATACATTGAAATACCCATTAAAATTTTATACGGGCCGACCCAAATTGAACCAGACCGAAAAATATTTTACATAGCGATAGACAAACAACACCTAAAATTTTCGCTCCTAGGTCCACCACTGATGATATTTTTGTAGACATCTTTAATGTCATAGTTTTTAGTAGGATTTATTTCTTCATTTAAAGTTTGTTTCTTACATGCAAAAAATTTCAGGTGTCGTTTATCTATCGCTATGTAATAATATTTTTCGGTCTGTTTTGAGTTGGGTCAGGTCATATAAAATTTAATGGGTATTTTACTGGATTTTGATAAATAAGATAACTTTTTTTTTTTATCAAAATGTGTTTAGTGAAACATATATATAAAAGAAGTTATTAAAAATAATAAGAGTAAACTGCCAAAATGGTCCCTGAGGTTTGGTCACTTTTGCCACTTTAGTCCAAAACTCAAACCTTTTGTATCTGGGTCCTTGTGGTTTCACTTTTATTGCCATTTTCATCCAAAATCAAAATCCGATCATATTTTTCAGTTAACATACATTTTTTTTTATATCTTTTTCCTCCCAAAAACCAAATCTTATTCTTACCACCAAACTACACTTGTATTAATGTTAACAAATATCACCGTAAATATAATATTCTTTTTTTTTTTTTATAAATATAGGTTTATTTTAATTTTGGAGGCCCTATTTTTTCGGAAGCCCTAAGCCGTTGCCTAGCCCAATTATACTAACGGGTCATCAATTCACGGGTTTCTTTTTTAGAAGATTTTTTTTTTTGCTAGCAGCTTCCTTTTTTTCTTATTACTTTTGTAGGATGATAGGTATGTTCCCTTTTTATCAACTGGGTGGTGGTTTCATTAGTAAAAACAAAGCCTTTTTAGAAGGCAAAGTTTTTGGTTCCACTCTTACAAACGACCGAAATTAAAAAAAAAAATTGTCGTCCAAAAAAAGGTATGTTCCTTTTCTGTATGTTTCTGCAAGGATTAGTATTTTATTAAATATTGGTTTAAAAGTCAATTATATTATTGAAAGTAGTATAAATATAAATTCATTGTTTAGTTTTTGTATGATTAAAAAGTTTACATAAATAACTTTATCAATAAAAATTTATCTGGTTCTTGATTTATAATAATAATAATAAAATAATAATAATAATAATAATAATAATAATAATAATAATAGTAAGAGTAGACTTTCGTTTTGCTCCCTGTGGTTTGGTCACTTTAACGGTTTTGCCACAAACCTTTAAAAATAGTCATTTTCCTTCAATAGTTTGCTATGGTTTTTCATTTTGTTCCCCGCCTCTAACTCCATCCGAATTGTCTGTTTTTTCCATTTTGCTCCCTGCATGGAGCAAAATGGAAAAAACATAGCAAACTATTGGAGGAAAATGGCTATTTTTAAAGGTTTGGGGGCAAAACCGTTAAAGTGACCAAGCCACAGGGAGCAAAACAGAAGTTTACTCTAATAGTAATATACGTATTAAAATGTATCGAATATTAGAGAATACTTACCTGTAGTCGGTTAAATTATACTAGGTTATAGACCCGTGTATTACAGAATAAAAGAAATATTTCACGTAAGTTTTAATTTACTAACTAATAATTTTACATATAATTTCATTACTAATTGTTTTTAGTTAACTTATTCTAATTAAGGCTGGACGGTGTGGGAGGGATTTTATCAACGCCACGTCACACAGGCCTCTCCCCTTAACTTGAAGGGTGTGGGATAAAGCCCCTTCAAGCTATAGCGCCCCCCCGTATCGAATATTAGAGAATACTTACCTGTAGTCGGTTAAATTATACTAGGTTATAGACCCGTGTATTACAGAATAAAAGAAATATTTCACGTAAGTTTTAATTTACTAACTAATAATTTTACATATAATTTCATTACTAATTGTTTTTAGTTAACTTATTCTAATTAAGGCTGGACGGTGTGGGAGGGATTTTATCAACGCCACGTCACACAGGCCTCTCCCCTTAACTTGAAGGGTGTGGGATAAAGCCCCTTCAAGCTATAGCGCCCCCCCCCCCCCCCCCCCATTTAACCAATCCTTCATCTCAATCAAAACAAAAGTGGCGCTACCATGATGGAGCCACAACAATGGAGCCCCCTCCTTAACAACCTGGGTGTGGTGATGGAGCCCCTGTGGCGCTATACATGGCTGAGGTGGCACGATGGAGCCCTCCACACCCTCCAGTCTAAGGCCAGGCGGGGCACTGCGTTAATTTAACGCGTGATACATATATAACGCGTGGAACAAACAATATTCCCACCGCCACTCGAAAGATCAACGCGTGATAGTTTAACGAAAACCAATTCCGTGATTTTTTCAACTCCGTGATGATATTATTTTGTGAGGGTAGTTGTTGGTTGGGGGGAAATTGTTGGGTGTGGTGGTGAGTGATGACCACCCCCACTAAAAAAAGTGTGAGTGATGGAAAAATGGTTGCTGATATGGGGGAACATGATTGGATATTGTGAGTGATGAAATTTTATCACTAGTGACCACCCCCCTCCCCTTTATGTTCCAAATATATTAGAAAAATTTTTTATATCTTTTTTAATTTCGTAGATGTAGATAAATGCTTTGATTTAATCATTTTGTTTTATTCTGATTGTATCTACATACGTTTTTTCTATTTGGGCTTAAGAAATAGAGTATGAAAATGTGATATAGATAAGCGGGAAAAACAATATTGAGTTCACAAAATTGTAACACGTGACTCAACGTGTAGAAGATTATTAAACAGGTTATTGATTATCCACCATGATTAGAGATCAAGGCAGTGATCTCCTGTACATTATATAAGCCAACCTAAACTTTTATACATTATATATTGATCCAAATATGTTAACCTCCACATACAGTTGATAAAGCTTATTAATGAAAGTTGAGGATAATAATCAAATGTAGAATTAGGCTATGCACATCCAAATTTTTCATCCAAAAACTTTACATAATCAATCATTCAATGGGTTTATGTATCGACACAAAGTTATCTGCAGATAGAAATGACTGAGACCTGCTTCCCAAAGCAATCAAGAATCCAAAAATAGTCAAATCTTTATCTAAAACCTGTAGTCAGCAAACGAATCATGGTTTGAACTATTTAAGACGACTCATGTTGGATGGTGACTAAAACAAAAAATAGTAACTTACAAATTAAAAGACAAATAATTTGTTGTCGGTCAGCCTAACCCAACCAACCCGTTTTGACCCATAATAAGAAAGTACCTATTTCAGGCCGTTACCTAATAGCGCATCCCGGATTACACTTTCTAACGGAGCAGAATCCCGGATTAAGTTAAATTTGAAAATCCGTATAATTAAAAGAAAGAAAGAAAGAAAGAAAGAAAACACACATTGAACTATAATATTTAGGTTAGGTGATTTTAATAAGGAAAATTGGAAGGCTCTAAATACCAAGTTTCATCGTACCTGATAATATTGAACGAAGAAATATTCATGGCTTCCTCGTATTCTTCATTTGTTGCAAATTCGATGCTATCATATTTTATATATTTTTAGCGGGTGCCCTAACTATGACTGTTTTCGGGTTTTTTTTGCTCTAAATGTTTGGTGTTCATTCACCTCTTTTTTGCATGTTTTTTATTCATTTAACACATAATGTGGTCGTCGAGACCCATAGAGATACAGTTGATGTAGCTTGTTCCATGACCCAAAAAAAATTGTTAAAGGGCTTCTGAATTTTTACTTTGCTTTGGTCCTCAAAATTGGTTAAATCACCCATGTTAATATCGTTGTGAGACGTAGCTTCGGTATCCAGGTGTCAACGTCGTGCTTCGATATATACCCAACTTTACACCTAGATTGTGCAACCATAAAGATCGCTTTCATGTACGAAATGAGGCATGTGCGAGATGTGTGTGGTTGATATCTCTATAGGTCCTTCGACGATCCAAACTGATGTAAATGCGTACTACACTTATGCTAACTAATTTGGCCGGTGATTGTTTGTTTACAACTTTAAATCTTGATGACTGAACATATACGAGATTAATGAGAGTATATTAAGATTAGGAGCCGTTGTAAAAAAATGTTAGATTAGTTTTAGTTTATATCTCATGTCATCAACAAGATATCAAAAAGGTTTATGACTTTAGCAATAACATTCATTTGAAGCCTTAGATGTCATGTATGGAACATGGTACTATTGTTAGATACAAATATTTTGAAAAAAAAGAAGATAAACTAAAAAAATGAATTGATAGAAAAAGATTTTAAAATCAGAAAAAAAAAAAAGCCAACAGATTTTTTAGTTCAGAAAAAAAGAAACAAAACGTGCGAAAATATAAATTATCTCTATAACATTTAGGAAAACGGATGAACAGCGAAATATTATTATTGTTTCCTTGCTTTTTGACTTTTTTTCTTTTTTGGCCAAATCAATTTACGATTTTGTTCCGTTTTAAAATTACGATTTTGCCATCAGTTTAAAATTACGTTTTTACCACCAGTTCAAAATAAAATTATGCTTTTGCCCCCGATGAAAAATTACCATTTTGCCCTTGGTTCAAAATTACGAATTTACCCCATTTAAATTTACAGTTTCGCCATTAGTTTTGTTTTCTTCCTCTCAGGTAAATTACGATTTTATCCTTAATTTAAATTTACATTTTTTCATCGTTTTTGTGTTCTTACCCAGAAAAATTACGCTTTTGCCCCCCAGTGTATAACTATAGACACAAGATGGAGGAGTAGTGCCAGGCAGGTGCCTGGAACTCCCCTATTGGCCCAACCAATTTACGATTTTATCACCGCTTTAAAATTACGATTTTGCCATCAGTTCAAAATTATGTTTTTACTCCCAGTTCAAAATAAAATTATGCTTTTGCCCCCAACTAAAAATTACAATTTTGCCCTCCGTTAAAAATTACGATTTGACCCGTTTAAATTTACAGTTTTGCCATTATTTTTGTTTTTTTTTCCTTCCAGCCAAATTACGATTTGGCGCTCAATTTAAATTTACATTTTTCACATCGTTTTTCTTTACTTTCCCAGTCAAATTACGATTTTGTCCCCAGTGTAAAATTACAGTCATGCCATCATTTTATTTATTTATTTATTTATTTTTGAGAAAATTGTTGTAGTGCTTTATTTTAATTGTTTGACTCGGTGTAATTTTTATTCGTGCCAGACGACTTCCTAGCACACGCTCATTTATCCTGAAAAATTACAATTTTGCCCCCACTTTAAAATTATAGTTTTCCTATCATTTTTTTCTTAAGGAAAAGTATGATAGTGTTTTAATTTATTTGGTTGACTCAGTGTAATTTTTTGAGATCGTGTTATAAGTAGTATGTACAGGTAACCAAAACACGGACGTACATGTTATGATAGAGAAATATTCGACTTAGTGCCCTGCAACGCGGGCGGGGCCAACCCCTAGTTCAGAAACAATAAACAAAAAGTTCGAAAAGATTATGAATTCAGAAAAAAATAAACAAAAAATGCCAAAAGATTTTAATTCAGAAAAACATAAACAAAAAATGCCCAAATATATTAAACTAAAAAAAGTAAACAAAGATGCCAAAAGATTATAAATTCAGAGAAACGGAACCACAAAATTGCTAAAAAAATTGCAAAGCTAAGAAAAAGAATGCCCCCATGCAGGATCGAACTACAGACCTCCAGTTTACAAGACTGGCGCTCTACCACTGAGCTATAGGGGCTTCGTTGTTAAAAATGCATAGTTTTATATATATATATATAGGGAGGGGCTCATGCGAGGGGGAATGATCCACTAAAAAGTTGATTTTGCCTAAGTAGCCTAAGAAGGATTGTGGTGATGACATGTGGCACACCTAATTAGTAGGAAGGAAGGGTATTTTGGTCCTTATAAATAGGAGTGAAAATGACATGTGGCACCCCTTTTGTTTTGTTTTGTTTTTTTAGGAATACAACAAAAAAATCTAGTACAAAAAAATCTAGCACAAAAAATCTAGTACAAAAAATCTAGTACAAAAAAAAATATAGCACAAAAAAATATAGTACAAAAAAATATAGCACGAAAAAAGTCAGCAAAAAAATGTAGTACAAAAAAATCTAGCACAAAAAAATGAGAAAAAAAATTTAAGACAAAAAAATAAAGCACAAAAAATTTAGCACAAAATATAGTATAAAAATCCAGCACAAAAAAATGTTATACAACATAGAAATACAACACATTTTGGTGGGTTTTTTTAGTCTTCATATTTTATATAGCAATATGGTACTCAAATTAAAGATAAAAAGACGCTCGATTTTACGGTGAAATTTTTATGAAAAAATAATGTCGTATAAAAAAGTTATGAACGTTTAAAAAATGAGGGTGGAATATGCATGTGACTTGCATTGGAGAGAGAAAGTCCATAAATATGATTTTCACAAGATACCCTTGCATTCCTCCTTTCTCCTACCCTTTCATCTTAACCAATGATTTGAAAAATGAATGGTTAAGATTCATTCTTAGGCTACTTAGGCAAAATCAACTTTTTAGTGGATCCTTCCCCCTCATGCGAGAACCACCCTTATTGTGAGAACCTTGAGAACCAATGTGAACACAACCTAAAATAGCTAAAAAAACCTAACCCCCACCCCCCCCCCCCCCCCCTCCAAAAAAAAAAAGCCTAAACCCCCCCCCCCCCCCCAAGCTAAAAAAAACCTAAAAAAACCTAACCCCACCCCCCCCCCCAAAAAAAACCTAAACCCCCCTCCCCCACCCCCCAAAAACCTAAACCCCCCCACCCCCCCAAGCTAAAATGCTAAAAACTAAACCCCCAAAAAACCTAAAAAAATATAAAAAAAAATCAAAAAAAAAAATTTTGTGTGATTTTTAGCTATTTTTAGGCATTTTTGGTGTGTTCACATTGGTTCTCGCGGTTCTCACAATAAGAGGTGGTTCTCGCATGATCTTCTCCCTATATATATATATATATCTGAATACGATATTTGAGTAACTATAATTTTGGGGTTCCCTTTTATGTGTTGAAATATTCTCTTCGAGACTTCGTTTTATAATATGATATTTCCTTCAACATCATTGCTCACAAAATAGGCTCAAAATATTTGTATCTAACAATAGTAACATGTTGAATTGAAATGAATCGAACCGATACCAATCGAATGTTCGCAGAAATATACCGTCTCAACGCATGAGAAAATACCCAATATATTAAATAAAAATTAAATTTATAGAAACACTTTTGATGTGTAAATTTTTTTTAAGTGGTAGTTATTTATTTTGTTGAATTACATGTTATATTTTCGTATTCACTAATGTGTAAACAATCTATCTATACATATAATAAAAGAAACCAATTGATGGACACGTGTCGATACGAGAGACATCTATTTTTTAGTTTTCTTGCCATATATTTATGTTTATTTTTATCTTAAAAATTACAAGTTTTAAAATAATTATCAAGTTATCCCATATTTTAAGTCGACATTTATCTATAACTATATCTCTATATTTATATTTATGTTCTAATATAATCTTTATACTTATCTTTAGTTTATTATTTTGCAAGTAAATTGCACAAAACGTCCTTTATGTTTCCTCGAACTTGCAAGTTCCAGCCTTAATGTTTAAAACTTGCTAAAAACATCCTTTAAGTTTATTTTTTTTTTTGTTGGTTTAATCCTTTATGACTAACCAAGTTAATTATCTCAGTTTATTTCCCTCACATGCCTAACATGTTAGGATCCCACTATCGTTTGATGACCGACATCAACTGACTCGCAAAATGGAATGGGGATGTGGTGCAAACGCAAAACTGCCTAAAACCCAAGCAAAATTGCCTCTGTTTTCACCGGAGATGTAGTCCAAACACAATTGGATCTCTTAAATTTATGGGGCCATTCACATGGAGCAATCCCCTTTTCATTCCGAGCTATCAACATCCACTCGGATGAGAGATCCAGCCCGCGTTTCGCTGACTAAATGCCAAACAAGCCATATTTACAGGTTGATAGCCTCATGCTAATTTAAATTGAAAAATGCATATCATTTTTTGTAATTGTTTTCCTCTTTAGTTTTGATTACATGATTGAGATTACATGTATTAAGTAGGGAAGAATAAAAACTAATATTTAGGTATAAAGCAATGGGTCATGAATAGGAAAAGAAGAAATAAGTGGATTTAATGGACTTTTGTAATACACAAGTTTATAACCTAATAATAGAAAAATAAAAAAAACAAAGTAAAATATTCTAATATGTAAATAGTATATCAAACTCAAAGTTCTTTTTACCAAAAACGTATTTTGACGACTGTGTGTGTTAACTGATTACATTATATTTATTCAAGCCGTGTAGTACACGTGCTTATTCAACTCATGTTTTACACGGGTAATTAAAGATGTAACTTTTTTTATTATATAAAAATATATTTAATCAACCCGTGTATTACACGGGGTTCTAACCTAGTTTACTTATATATTAAAAGAAATTGATTACGAAAAAAACATTTAACAAATAGTATCATATAAAACGGTAAGTCGGTAACAATATATTTCATCCAGAAATGACCCATTACATCTGTGTGACTTCGTCTGAAACTTTCTTAAGGTGTTGTTTGTTTTTTAAGATGTAAAATATTTGCAGTCAGCGGACCACATCTGCAGACATTTGTAGAAGAAGAGGTGGACCAAACCTCTGCAATCTGAAAGAAGAAGTCTGTTTATTTTTTAACGTATGTTGACTTTAAAAATAAATTGGAGGTGGTGTACGGACGGTGGTGCTGGACAGTGGTGGTGGTGTTGGACAGTGGTGGTGGTGGTGGGTGGACTGTGGTGGTGGTAGATGTAACGCTTCGCATTTCTGTACTTCCCTTATTTAGAAAGTTGTAAACGTATTTCTATTTTTGGAAACTTGTAAACGTATTCGTATTTTATTTCCAATCTTGTAATCCGAGGCTTTGATTATAGTGGAATTCTATTTTTACACTTATACATGTTACATACTCGTGTTATATGTTACAATCTTGAATGCATAATTATACGCACAACCAATACTTAAAATACTTGTATTTATAATTTATATGTGCATTATACCCATACAATATGTTGATACATCTTAGTATACCTTATACGGCTAGAAATACAAGAAAATGGCATGAACTAACCCAACCCATAACCGTTGGCCCGAAGACACACGAATGCAGCCCTCGTGGCCTTCAAGCTGTCACACCCCGAATTTTCACGAGTTACCGGTGGGCCCGGTAGGGGAGTATCGTGACGTGGTTGGCAACATAATAGTCAAACAACACAATATTTAAATGCACAGCGGAAGCAAAGTATAGATTTATTTCAACCAAACGATATTGTAATATTAAGTATCACAAGTAGTCGAATATAAATCCACAGGTAGATCAAAATAAAAGGAAACAGTGTTCAACAGTCTATGACATCCAAGCTTGCGAGACTTATTGTGGATGCTAGGAGACAAGCCAGCCTATTACGCGTAGTACCTGCACTTAACCTTTTTAAGAAAAATACGTCAGTTTACACTGGTAAATACAATCAACCGACTCATTTTGAAAAGAGTTTAAGAAAAAGCATTTAAGGCACAAGGCACAAATAATATTTTATAACTTGGGATAATTATTAGAATATAATTCTTGTAAAGGATTTACATGTTTCTTATGCGTTCAGTAGCCGGATAGAGCCGGGTTAAAGATCAATAGACACACCACATTAAGTAAATGAGACACTAACAGGTGTACGCCTACACCTGTGTGCTATGGTCGTGGCCATTTCGTAAAATGATGCCAGGGATATCCGGGACATGGTCATTAACCTCCCAAAGGCTTTAAGCAACAAAACAATTTAAACGGTCATCTCGATAATACTTAACCCCCAAACGATTAAGGTCGAAATGCCCGACCAAGCGGTATTTTATATACCGTACCCCAAGCCCGTATAGGGAAAATAAGTTAAGAGTATTTACCTGAGCAAGTATAAATCAAAATCAGCGAGTGCAAGTTTCTTTTACCGGTTCTCCTAATCTGGAACGAAGGTTTATAATAACCTATTAGAATCCTAACGGGTCTTTAGTTAAGCTTAAGCTTAGACCGGTTAGTTTTAAAGATACGGTTCGTACGCACGATTAAGCGAAGACCGGATAGAATGTGATTTAGACCCGACAAGTTTGAAGACTTGTTTAATATTGGTATATTATACACATTCTGGATTTTGAGATAAAACCGATAAGGTTTGACCCGTTTCGGCTAATTTATGTAAACTAGTTACATAAACCGAACCGAACGCGCATGAAGCGTAACGGGTAACCATAAGAGTCCTAAACAGGTTTCCTAAGTTAACATGCCTTAAATATGTTGTGATATCAGTAGGATACCTTCCGTTATGCCCAAAACGAGTTAAATCTCAAATTAAGCCCCGTAGGGGTATTTTGGTCATTTTAAAGATTATAAAAGGAATTAATTTATCTTCTGTGATCCGGGTCTGATTAAATCAGTAAAATGGTTTATTTTAACAGGTTATAACATTTGGTTATAAGTCTTATATGCCAAAATAGTTTTAAACCCTAACTATGCGTATAATACACGTATAAAGCCGTTTTAAGCGACGTACGGGTTAAAATAGGATTCTGAGTTTTCCTGATCAGTTAAACAGGTTCAAAACACTCCATTTAATATTTAAAATCAGTAGCAATTGGATTGGCATCAAAAGGATTTGTAAAACTCATTTTATGGTCGAAAAGGGTATATTCGGTATTAACCGAATTGAGGCACTAATCCTAGCTTATGATCAGTTTAAAAATAATTAAAAATCTTCAAAAATCTCAAAATATTATATTACATCAGTGGGTAAAAGGTTTGGTGTCAAAATGGGGTTTAGATAGGCTTTACGCTAATGACGCCGTTAAATCACTAAGAAGCGTTCTAATTACGTCATTGAGTATAACTCCTAATCTATATGTCCAACTGATGTAAAAATTTACAGACATGATTAATAATCAGTAACTAAGATTATTTTACTTTCTTATTTCTAAGATTCTCGTTTTATGGCCATAAGGGCATTACGGTCAATATTTAGGCGATTAACGGAAACGTCGGACAAATAAGGATTTATGTGGTATAAACGCAGAGGGTTATACACACATGTAACTAGGGCATTACGGTCAATATTTTGAGTCTTTCGGTTCCGAATCGGTTCAAAACAGAAAGTTGTCGAATCAAACAAGCGTAGACAAGTTTTTATACTTATTATCAGGTTATAAGAAAGATAAAATAGGTGATACACCTTTTACATCGTTAATCATGCGTTAAATCGAAAATAACACTTCTGTTGACTTTTTCTAATTACCATTGACTCGACAATCGACCTAGTTAGGATTGGAATCAGTGGGTGCCCTTTTAAGGGTTTAAAGCCTACATAGTTACCAACTTATAACAACTTTCGATTCGACAAAACCCTGGACCGTTTGTGTTTTATCGTTAAGTCAAACCGTAGTTACGACGGTTTGATTTCTAGGCTATAAACTAAGCATAACTTAATTTAGAAGGGTTAAACATACTTACACAAGTCTTATAAACGATTTGGAAAGCTTGGAAGATGGTCTTGAGTTCCAGAAATGCTCAGAGATGAAGTATGGAATGAATGTTCAAAGTTGTCAACATTAGGAACTTTATAAATTGATCCAAACTCCTTTGATTGTTGACAAATGAGTATACAATTGATCAAGGATGAATACATGTGTCCCATATAGCCTCAAAACCATGATAGGAATCCCATTGTATTGCAACAAGTCGATTTAAGTCGGTTAACAGCCCAAAACAGCCACCTGTGGGTTTTTCTGTCACTGGGCACTGCTTGCGCACCGTAACAATTATTTGTTGCGGTGCGCAACAATTCATCAGGCTCCATATTTTTGCACTTTTGATCCCTGGTCCCCCGAAAGGTCATTTTCACTACATTTCTTGCATCTTAAACCCTTAATATTGACATATGGGGGCTTTAAAACTTATACCATCTTTGTCAAGTCCTCGGGTAACTTTGTGATCACCCGAAAAGCCCTAAATTTCAATGTTGACGATTCTAACCCTCACACACGAATTTTATCATAACTTTCTCATACGGTAACGAAACTTGGTGAAATTTTTATGGTGCATTCTAGTGAGCATAATTAATCGTTACAAGGCTTTGGGTTTGCTAAAAGGTCACTCAGAGGTATATCTTTAACATGTTGACACATTTAACCCCCCGTAGTTCGTAATCTCTCACTTTCTTTCACAATTCGCTTCGTATGATCCATGATCCATTCGTTTAAGGTTATAAACATCATGTAGGGTTATTGCAAAGTATATTTATTCATTGTTGACACTTTGAACCCTTATATTTACACAGTTTCATTGCTTGTCAACTTTAGTCCTTCAAGAATATTCCTACACACGTTCAACTTATGACACGTGTCAACACATTATAGGACGTGAATTTTTGAGGTGTTACATCCTCACCCCCTTAAAAGAAATCTCGACCTCGAGATTTACTAAAACAAATAAGGGTACTTTTCTTTCATAGTGGATTCAACCTCCCACGTATATTCGGGACCTCTACGGGCATCCCACTTGACCTTTACAATCGGTACATGCTTCCTTCGAAGCTTCTTAACCTGTCGATCCTCGATCGACAATGGTTTTTCCACAAATTTCAAGCTCTCATCTATATGCACATCTGTATGGGGTATGACCAGTGATTCGTCAGCGAAACACTTCTTCAGATTGCAGATGTGGAACACATTGTGTATACTACTGAGCACTTCCGGTAAGTTTAACTTATAGGAAACTGACCCGACACGTTCGATAACCTCGAAAGGTCCTATGTATCTCGGGCTTAGCTTGCCTTTCTTACCAAATCGCATCACTCCCTTCCAGGGTGACACTTTAAGTAGGACTTTGTCACCTACTTCGAAGTGAAAATCCTTACGATTTGGATCAGCGTAACTCTTCTGCCTATCCCGGGCAGCTTTGAGATGGTCACGAATCTGGACAATCTTGTCCGTCATTTCGAACACGATCTCTGGTCCTGATAACTGGACTTCTCCAACTTCCGCCCAACACACGGGCGATCTACACTTTCTACCATATAATGCCTCGAAAGGCGCAGCCTTTATGCTGGTGTGGTAGCTATTGTTGTAGGAGAATTCGATTAATGGTAAGTTCTTATCCCAACTACCACCCAAATCGATCGCACATGCACGTAGCATGTCTTCCAACGTTTGAATAGTACCCTCACTCTGACCGTCAGTCTGAGGATGATAAGCCGTACTAAAATTCAAACGTGTGCCCAAAGATTGTTGGAAACTCTTCCAAAAATGTGACGTGTATCTAGTATCTCGGTCAGAGATAATAGACACAGGTATGCCATGTAAGGCTACAATCTTATCAACGTACAACTGGGCTAACATGTCGGAGCTATAAGTCTCCTTGATGGGTAAGAAATGAGCTGACTTAGTCAGTCTATCAACGATCACCCATATAGTATCATTGCCTTTCCTTGTCTTTGGCAGTTTGGTGATGAAATCCATCGTCACCATCTCCCACTTCCATGTGGGAAGTTCAGGCTGTTGTAGCAAACCTGACGGCTTTTGATGTTCTGCCTTGACTTGCGCACACGTCAAGCATTTAGCTACATAGGTAGCTACAGACTTCTTCAAGCCTATCCACCAATAGTTTGCCCTTAGATCCTGGTACATTTTATCAGCTCCAGGATGAACCGAGTATTTAGAGCTATGGGCTTCCTGGAGGATAACATCTCGGAGTCCTCCATAAATTGGAACCCATATTCGTCCATTCAATCTTAGTATTCCGTCCTTGCTAAGTGTTAACTGCTCCTCAGTTACCCCTAGCTTTTCGTTAGGATAGTTAGCTTCCAACACAGCTTCCTTCTGTGCAGCTAACAACCTTTCAATCAAATTGTTCTTTATTTCCATGCGCTTGGCATTGATTCGGATGGGTTTCACCTTCTCCTTTCGACTCAAGGCATCGGCGACTACATTCGCCTTGCCAGGATGGTATCTTATTTCACAATCGTAATCATTCAGAGTTTCCATCCAACGGCGTTGCCTCATGTTCAAGTCCTTCTGATTGAACATATGTTGAAGGCTCTTGTGATCAGAATAGATCACACATTTGATTCCATATAAGTAGTGCCTCCACAGTTTTAGTGCGAATACAACGGCACCCAACTCCAAGTCATGGGTGGTGTAATTCTTTTCGTGCACCTTTAACTTGCGTGAAGCATAGGCAATGACTTTGCCTTTCTGCATAAGCACACATCCCATCCCGGTGTGTGATGCATCACAATAAACTACAAACTCCTCTATTCCATCAGGCAATGTCAGTACTGGAGCATTGCTCAACTTTTGTTTCAGAATATCGAAGGATTCCTGCTGCTTAGGACCCCAGTCAAACTTAATCTTCTTAATCGTCAGCGAAGTCAAGGGTGCAGAAATCCTTGAGAAGTTTTCAATGAATCGCCTATAGTATCCTGCCAAACCTAGGAAGCTACGTATTTCTGTAGGCGTCTTTGGCTCATGCCAATTCATGACAGCTTCAACTTTAGCGGGATCTACTTGGATACCACGCTCACTAACAACATGTCCAAGAAATTGGACTTCTCGAAGCCAGAATTCACACTTCGAGAATTTGGCATAGAGCTTTTCTTTATGAAGTAGTTCCAGAATGCAGTGAAGATGCTTCTCATGGTCAGCTTGGTTCTTCGAGTAGATGAGAATGTCGTCGATGAAAACGATGACGAATTTATCTAAGTGCGGCTTGCAAACGCAATTCATGAGATCCATGAACGCGGCCGGTGCATTAGTGAGCCCAAAAGGCATCACTAGGAACTCGTAATGACCATAACGAGTCCTAAATGCTGTTTTGTGCACGTCTTCATCTCTAACCTTCAATTGATGGTAGCCTGACCTCAAGTCAATCTTCGAGAAGAAACTTGCCCCTTGAAGTTGATCGAACAGATCGTCGATTCTGGGCAAAGGATACCTATTCTTGATAGTGACCTTATTAAGCTCGCGGTAGTCGATGCACAGACGCATCGATCCATCCTTCTTCTTGACAAATAAAACTGGTGCTCCCCAAGGAGACGAACTAGGTTTGATGAAACCTTTGGCTAGCAAATCATCTAGCTGCGTTCTCAATTCCTTCATCTCTGTTGGTGCCAACCTATAAGGCGCCCTTGCTACTGGTGCTGATCCAGGAATAATGTCAATTCTGAATTCTACTTGCCTATCTGGTGGCAAACCAGGTAGTTCTTCTGGAAAAACTTCGGGGTATTCAGAAATGACGGGGATATCCCCAATCTTGGGCTTCAGCTCATCAATTATCACTTGTGCCATGTAGATGACACAACCCTTCTTCAAACACTTAGAGTCTTTGAGCATAGACATTTTCTCGGGTAGCCCATACTGGGTATCTCCCTGGATAGTAAGTGATTCACCAGACGGAGTCTTGATCATCACTTGTTTCTTATTGCAAATAATCTGGGCCTGGTTATGAGATAACCAGTCCATACCCAAAACTATGTCAAAACCGGCTAGTTTTAAAGGAAGTAGGGACAAAGGAAAAGAGTGGTTCTTAATGGATATGAAACATCCATCTAATAAGGTTGAAGCGGTTTCTAAAGTGCCATCTGCTAGTTCCACCTCATACTTCACATTTAAAGTCTTAACAGGTAATTTCAACAATTCACAAAACTTATTATCTACGAACGACTTATCTGCGCCTGAATCAAATAACACTCTCGCATAAACATCATTTATGAGAAAGGTACCTGTTATCACATTGTCGTCCTTGACGGCTTCCTTAGCATCCATCCTGAAGACCCTAGCATTGGTCTTCTTAGCCTCTTCAGGCTTCTTGGCATATTTTGGGCAATTGGTCTTGATGTGCCCCTTTTCATTGCAACCGTAGCAGGTCGCATCCTTCATCTTTTTGCAATCCAAGGTTTTGTGTTCCTTGGACTTGCACAACCCACATGCAAAAGATTTCGATTGTGAATTCGAGTTTGATTCATACCTGCACTTTCCGAAGTGCTGTCTCTTGCAGATTTTGCATCTGGGTTTTTCACCCGACTGCTGACCATCCTTCCTAAATCCTGACCCCTTCCGGTGGTCATTGTTTCCCTTCTGCTTCTTGTCTGAACGTCATGAGTTGTCATCCTCACGCTTCCTCTTTTCGGTATCGGTGTTCCTCTGCGATTTCAGCCTGACCGCATCCAAGGTAAGGGACAACGATATGTCCGCTACAGACCGAAAAGTAGTTGGTCTGGAGGCCTTCACACTTGCTTTGATCTCCGGGGCCAAACCCCCAATGAATCGAGCTATACGTTTAGGTTCCGGAGTTACCAAATATGGAACCAACCTTGACAAGGTGTTGAAACTGGTAAGGTAGGCCTGACAGTCTAGGTTTCTCATGACCAGCGACAAGAAGTCAGATTCGATCTTCTCAACCTCGTGTTGAGGGCAGAAATTTTCCTTAATCAGCGTCATGAACTGTTCCCAGGTCATATTGTATAACGGGATTTTCCCTGTAGCTTGGATCAAAGATCTCCACCAAGCTAATGCTTCTCCCTTGAAAGACTGTGACACGAATTTCACAATATCCCTATCATTGCAACCACTGATATCCACAACCGTATCCATCTCGTCCATCTCGTCCATCCAAGTCATGCAATCTACTGCTCCTTTTTCCCCAGTAAAATCCCTGGGTTTGCACGATACGAAGTACTTATAGGAGCAACCCTTATTACGGGGTTCTTGATTCTGTACGACTCTTTGGGATGGAGCACTCCTCTGGTTTGATGAGTGGTGAGAATTACTGTTGTGGGCAGTGTGGGTCCTGGAGGGTGTTCTAGAGTGTGGTGCAGATTGGGTCCTTGCACGGGTACCACTGGATTCATGGAGTTGTCTATCCATAGCTCGATTTACGGCATTATCTATCATTGCCTGTAATTCTGCACCCGCTACGTTTACTCGGGCATTATCATGCTCTCTCCCTGGGTGACTGTTGACCTCATTTGAGTCTGCCATTTTGCTTGAACTGTTACATATTAACAATAATTTATTGGTGAGTTTATTATAGAATTGTCTTTTATGGCAATTTATTAACCGTGGTAAACATAGACCATATATGGTTAATTTAGTACTCACAATTATTTAGGATTTCTAATATAATTTATCCTAATTATTAAAACAATAACAGTTTTATTAGCACATAAGGCCTAGTCACAGGGACAGTTTAGATTATAAGCTATGATTTCAGAGAATCAAAGCATGAAGGTTTGAACAAAGTTCATTACCTTTATCAGACAGGGTCACAGACTATTACTGTCTTTTGTCTCATATGAAAATGAGAAGGGCCCGTAGGCATTCTATTACCAATGGATGGTAAACAGAACTGATCATATATATTAATGATTTAACCCATGATTCAGAGATCATTTAGTTGGGTTTGGAATCTTTGAAAAGATCCATATATAATAATAACACGTGTGTTTTTAATGAATCAAGTCTGCCAGGAGTGTTAACATGTTTTCAGATGTTAACAGGGATTTGAATCTTTTTAACGGGTTTTACCATCTGGGCCAGGTCTTAAAAATGACATGCAGGCTAGGTTATACCTTTAAGATCCTTAATTAAAAATAACATAGGCAGATAGCTTTTAAAAGGAATGATTCCAATTTATTTATTTCATATCTAATTTTAATTATGCATAACATAGCAAAGATGAAATTTATAAACTTACATTCCATTAAAACTTAAAAGTAGTACACTTTGCCCTAAACGAGACTTTTCACAGAAACACTTGCCCACGCAGGAGCTATACTGGCAATACAAGTCCTCGCAGGGACTGTTTGCTAAAATAAGTGTCCACGCAGGGACTGTTTGCTAAAATAAGTGTCCACGCAGGGACTAATAAAGACAAGTCCTCGTAGGGACTAAGTATAAAGATAGATGTCCACGCAGGGACTACATACACACATAAATAAATGTCCACGTAGGGACTTGATTTAAACAAGGAAATACAATAATACATATTGGGATTTAACGATCCCGTTTCTTCTTTCCCTTCAGCAAACTTGCCAAGCCACTCATGAATCCCTCATTCTTCTTACGCTCTCTCTGGAGGTCTCGCTCAACCCTGCCCAGTCTTTGACGGAGATCCTCCTACTCTGGTGGAGAAAACCGTGGTGGCTGGTACTGTGGCGGCGGCTGAGCAGGTACTTGATACCCCCGAGCTGGATGTCCTATTCCCCAAGGGGTTCCATATGGTCCCTCAGGATTTTGGGCAAGGTAATTTGCTGCCACCAGGTATGGGTCGGCCTCGGCATAGTTATAGTTATGGTATGCTGGCGGTCCGTATGGGTTGTAAGCTGCCGGAGCAGTATAAGCAGGGATAGGGTTGCCAAAACCCGGTGATGGCGGTGCAATAGGTGCCGAATTCACCTCTGAAACTGGAACTGAAGGTCCACCCATTTGTGGGCCTTCATATATAGGCGGGTAGTGGCTGCCGCTAGAGTGTTGAGGGGTACTGAAATGAAACTCCCTTCCTCGTGCTGACATCCGTGCGCCAGTCCTCCTACGTCTTGGTGGTTCTGGAGGCTCTAGATGAACTGGCGGCGGTGGAGGCGGTGGCGTGACTGCCTCGAAACGTGGATCCCCAGAGGGATCTTGCTGCTGCTGTTGCGGCTGCTGGTGAGGTGATGAGTGGTAAGATGGTGTATAGTACCACTCACACCGTTCGAACCGTGCCATGTGACTATCTGGACCTTGGTATGGTGTTCCGTGAAAAGACGAACCATCTGAGATCACAAAAGGATGGTTCAGGGTTCCGGTTGAAGCCTCGACGGGATCTGTGTCCTCGTCCATATCTTGATCACCAGAAAAGTGATCCTCCGGTCCTAGTGGGTTAAAACCTACTTGTTCTGGTAGGTACTCCGCTGGGTTAAACTGGCCCTGAAAGATAGGAGTAGGGTCGCGGAAAGAATCTTGCGATGAGGATCGCTGTAACGGTATGTAGGAAGGTTGCGGGTTGTTGGGCTCATTCTCGGACTGAGGCCCAAAGGAGTGATGATATGGAGGCGTTGAGATATGTGACGTGGAATGTCTGGCAGGCTCCTCATAGATCCTCCAAGGTTCTCGCGGATCTATACTCCTTGTAGAAGAAGGAGTTCGCCGGCCCGAAGGCCCGGCCTCGTGGTCGTTAGGGGCGCTCATTGGCTCCTTTCCTCGACTTCCTCGCCTGAATCTTGGCGGCATAGCTAAACCTGTTAATATAAACAAGGTAATAACAAGGAAAAATAATGGACAAAATTAAATTTAAAAATAAAACATTTTGGATTATTCCTAAGTTCTTTGTCTAGACTCGAAGATTTAGGAATGTGCAATTGTGTAACTGAGATTAAACACAAAAGGCTAGTGTTTAATTCACTCAGCGTTGGCTCTGATACCAACCTGTCACACCCCGAATTTCCACGAGTTACCGGTGGGCCCGGTAGGGGAGTATCGTGACGTGGTTGGCAACATAATAGTCAAACAACACAATATTTAAATGCACAGCGGAAGCAAAGTATAGATTTATTTCAACCAAACGATATTGTAATATTAAGTATCACAAGTAGTCGAATATAAATCCACAGGTAGATCAAAATAAAAGGAAACAGTCTATGACATCCAAGCTTGCGAGACTTATTGTGGATGCTAGGAGACAAGCCAGCCTATTACGCGTAGTACCTGCACTTAACCTTTTTAAGAAAAATACGTCAGTTTACACTGGTAAATACAATCAACCGACTCATTTTGAAAAGAGTTTAAGAAAAAGCATTTAAGGCACAAGGCACAAATAATATTTTATAACTTGGGATAATTATTAGAATATAATTCTTGTAAAGGATTTACATGTTTCTTATGCGTTCAGTAGCCGGATCGAGCCGGGTTAAAGATCAATAGACACACCACATTAAGTAAATGAGACACTAACAGGTGTACGCCTACACCTGTGTGCTAAGGTCGTGGCCATTTCGTAAAATGATGCCAGGGATATCCGGGACATGGTCATTAACCTCCCAAAGGCTTTAAGCAACAAAACAATTTAAACGATCATCTCGATAATACTTAACCCCCAAACGATTAAGGTCGAAATTCCCGACCAAGCGGTATTTTATATACCGTACCCCAAGCCCGTATAGGGAAAATAAGTTAAGAGTATTTACCTGAGCAAGTATAAATCAAAATCAGCGAGTGCAAGTTTCTTTAACCGGTTCTCCTAATCTGGAACGAAGGTTTATAATAACCTATTAGAATCCTAACGGGTCTTTAGTTAAGCTTAAGCTTAGACCGGTTAGTTTTAAAGATACGGTTCGTACGCACGATTAAGCGAAGACCGGATAGAATGTGATTTAGACCCGACAAGTTTGAAGACTTGTTTAATATTGGTATATTATACACATTCTGGATTTTGAGATAAAACCGATAAGGTTTGACCCGTTTCGGCTAATTTATGTAAACTAGTTACATAAACCGAACCGAACGCGCATGAAGCGTAACGGGTAACCATAAGAGTCCTAAACAGGTTTCCTAAGTTAACATGCCTTAAATATGTTGTGATATCAGTGGGATACCTTCCGTTATGCCCAAAACGAGTTAAATCTCAAATTAAGCCCCGTAGGGGTATTTTGGTCATTTTAAAGATTATAAAAGGAATTAATTTATCTTCTGTGATCCGGGTCTGATTAAATCAGTAAAATGGTTTATTTTAACAGGTTATAACATTTGGTTATAAGTCTTATATGCCAAAATAGTTTTAAACCCTAACTATGCGTATAATACACGTATAAAGCCGTTTTAAGCGACGTACGGGTTAAAATAGGATTCTGAGTTTTCCTGATCAGTTAAACAGGTTCAAAACACTCCATTTAATATTTAAAATCAGTAGCAATTGGATTGGCATCAAAAGGATTTGTAAAACTCATTTTATGGTCGAAAAGGGTATATTCGGTATTAACCGAATTGAGGCACTAATCCTAGCTTATGATCAGTTTAAAAATAATTAAAAATCTTCAAAAATCTCAAAATATTATATTACATCAGTGGGTAAAAGGTTTGGTGTCAAAATGGGGTTTAGATAGGCTTTACGCTAATGACGCCGTTAAATCACTAAGAAGCGTTCTAATTACGTCATTGAGTATAACTCCTAATCTATATGTCCAACTGATGTAAAAATTTACAGACATGATTAATAATCAGTAACTAAGATTATTTTACTTTCATATTTCTAAGATTCTCGTTTTATGGCCATAAGGGCATTACGGTCAATATTTAGGCGATTAACGGAAACGTCGGACAAATAAGGATTTATGTGGTATAAACGCAGAGGGTTATACACACATGTAACTAGGGCATTACGGTCAATATTTTGCGTCTTTCGGTTCCGAATCGGTTCAAAACAGAAAGTTGTCGAATCAAACAAGCGTAGACAAGTTTTTATACTTATTATCAGGTTATAAGAAAGATAAAATAGGTGATACACCTTTTACATCGTTAATCATGCGTTAAATCGAAAATAACACTTCTGTTGACTTTTTCTAATTACCATTGACTCGACAATCGACCTAGTTAGGATTGGAATCAGTGGGTGCCCTTTTAAGGGTTTAAAGCCTACATAGTTACCAACTTATAACAACTTTCGATTCGACAAAACCCTGGACCGTTTGTGTTTTATCGTTAAGTCAAACCGTAGTTACGACGGTTTGATTTCTAGGCTATAAACTAAGCATAACTTAATTTAGAAGGGTTAAACATACTTACACAAGTCTTATGAACGATTTGGAAAGCTTGGAAGATGGTCTTGAGTTCCAGAAATGCTCAGAGATGAAGTATGGAATGAATGTTCAAAGTTGTCAACATTAGGAACTTTATAAATTGATCCAAACTCCTTTGATTGTTGACAAATGAGTATACAATTGATCAAGGATGAATACATGTGTCCCATATAGCCTCAAAACCATGATAGGAAGCCCATTGTATTGCAACAAGTCGATTTAAGTCGGTTAACAGCCCAAAACAGCCACCTGTGGGTTTTTCTGTCGCTGGGCACTGCTTGCGCACCGTAACAATTATTTGTTGCGGTGCGCAACAATTCATCAGGCTCCATATTTTTGCACTTTTGATCCCTGGTCCCCCGAAAGGTCATTTTCACTACATTTCTTGCATCTTAAACCCTTAATATTGACATATGGGGGCTTTAAAACTTATACCATCTTTGTCAAGTCCTCGGGTAACTTTGTGATCACCCGAAAAGCCCTAAATTTCAATGTTGACGATTCTAACCCTCACACACGAATTTTATCATAACTTTCTCATACGGTAACGAAACTTGGTGAATTTTTTATGGTGCATTCTAGTGAGCATAATTAATCGTTACAAGGCTTCGGGCTTGCTAAAAGGTCACTCAGAGGTATATCTTTAACATGTTGACACATTTAACCCCCCGTAGTTCGTAATCTCTCACTTTCTTTCACAATTCGCTTCGTATGATCCATGATCCATTCGTTTAAGGTTATAAACATCATGTAGGGTTATTGCAAAGTATATTTATTCATTGTTGACACTTTGAACCCTTATATTTACACAGTTTCATAGCTTGTCAACTTTAGTCCTTCAAGAATATTCCTACACACGTTCAACTTATGACACGTGTCAACACATTATAGGACGTGAATTTTCGAGGTGTTACACAAGCCCACTCGTATGGAGGAGGCCTGGCCTCCCCACACGAACCACAAGTCCGCACGAAGGAGCCCTGCCTCCCATACGAAGGCAGGGCCTTCGCCCCCCTTTCTCTTCTGCGCGAACCACAAGAGACACGAAGTCACTTTTTGCCTTCTTGTCACACAAAACCTAAACACACGAAAGCACTTTTTGTGCCTTCATGCCTCACGAAACACGCACACCTATACGTGAAGGTGCGACCTTCGTGTCCACCTGATCTCCTTCGTGTGGGATTGTCTGCACACGGCAACTGTTCAGCGCAAATGTTCACAGAATGTTCCTAAACCTTCTTTTTCACCTTTATTTCAACTCTAACCACCACCAACCACATTAACTACCAAAACCTAAATCCTATCTTATAAATAGGAGCCTCCATACACTCCTAAATCCTTTCCACACACCTAAATCACTCTCAAGTGCTCTCATTTCTCTCAAGCTCCCAAGCAAAGCAGTGAACTTCTAAGTGTTCACAGTGAGATCTTACTCACTATTTCTCTCTTTTCTTCTTTTCTTCTCTAAGCTTCTTAGATAACCTCTAGGAAGGTTTTCACAAGTTTGCCATGGCAAACTAAGGTGGAACTTCACCACATTTGATGTCAAAGGAAGTTATAAAATTATGTTTTGAATTATATTCTTGTAACTTGTTTATTTTGATTAAAACTTGGTGTAATCTTGTACCCACCAAGCTCTCAACTAAGCTCATAGTGGGTTTGTGTTGTGGTTGATTTCCACCAAGAAACAAGCTTAAAATCTTCTTTAAATTCTGCCCATATATGTTCTAAGTGATTGAAATCATCCAAGCTTTCAACCTTCCATGTTGAAAGACTTGTGCATGAGTTATGTGTGAACCATGGAAGCTTTGGGTCTCTAAACTTGTTCCACAACCTCACGTGTTCTCACTTTCATACCCTAAGTCATAAAGCAACTTTCGCTATAGGAGTAACACACCGCCCGTATTTTTGAGGTCATGTTAAGTCATACAAAAACGGCCTTGTCGTCGCGACGACAAGATTACGCTAGTGGGAAATTTTGGGTTGGCAAGTAGGAGATGCATGCTAGTATTGTTATGATATGTCTTAGTTTACGATAATGCCATGTGGATTCGTTTAACCATTTTTATACTTATGCTAGTAAATCAAACTTGTATGCTCGCCAATACTTTATGTGTTGACAGGTACTTTAATATGTATTGCAGGAACTTGATGATGAGACATTGAAAGAAATCTAGTAGGACGACTAGAGACACACTTTAATTTAGTACTTGTTTTGTATTTTGTTTCCTCGTTGCAATATGTTGTAATTTGTTTCCAAACGATGTATTTCCGTTTTAGAAATGAAATGAAATTTTGATTATTAAATACTTGTCGCAAATACTCGTTCTAAAGTCTTTTGTAATCTCGTTTTTGTCTCACTCCGATGTTTCCGCCATCGGTTAGGGTGTGACAGTAGAAGGTGGTGGTGGGTGGTGGACGGCAGTCGTGGTGATGGACGGTGGTGGTAGTGATAGACGGTGGTGGGTGGTGGACGATGGTAGTGGACGGTGGTGATGGTGATGGCGGTGGTGGTGGATGGTGGTGTTTAACTCTCTGACCTTAGAAGATCTTAGAAGGGCCAAGTCTGCACCAAGAAGAACTCGCGCAGACATTTTTTTATGAAATGTCTTCAGAAAAAACAAAGAGTTTGCAGATCATTGTCACAGAATTCGTCCCCGAAACCACAAATTTCGTATTAGTACGTTTCGTACCATACGGAATTCGTATGAGTATTGTACGGTTCCAATTCGCGAATTGCAGACATCAATTCAGCGTATTTTATACATCAATACATTGAATTTCAGACATCAATTTAGCGTATTGTGCTAATGAATTCATTTAATCCCTTTTTCTAAAGTAGCGAATTTGTAGGTATAATACGTATTAGGGTTTGGAAACGGCGCGTATGAAAATACGTAGAATTAGTGGGATTATTAAAAAACGGGAAACACAGATAATTCGTATGGACGTTTCCATAATTCTGACCAATTACCAAAACCCAGAAATCCATAATCATGTTTATATATATGCTGATTTCTTACTCAATTTAACACAATCACACCTTCAATTTCACTGATTTCATCCTCAATTTCACACCTTCACAATCAAATGGCTTTTGGGAAAAAAAGCAATTACAGTGATGTTCAAGAGATACATGTAAGCGAGACACAAGATTTCATTAACATTGATGATGAGGTTCAAGAAATATCGGCAGCAGGTTTGTGTATACCGAACCGGACGTGGAACCGGATCGTACCGAAATTAACCTACCCCCTCCGAACCGAATTCGCACCCACTAGCGAATCGCGAACCCGAACCACGTACCCGAACAGGAGCGAACCGCGAATTAGGTGACATTGCTGCAGATGGCAATGTCTGCGCGTGGTCTGCGCGACGCAAACAGAAGAGGCTGTGTAGATCTTTTAAAAAAAAACAAACACCTCCTAAGTTTCCAACTACTAAATTTTCATATATATTATTTAAAGATGAAGCTTCAAGTGTTGATAACTTCGTTTTAAAAACCTCTTTCATGTTTCCATTAAACTAATCTCGAATTAATAACATGTTAACAATATGCTAACAAGTAACAATCTATGTAGAAAGTATAACATTAAATTTTAATAACGTTTATTGCAAAAACATCCAAATATGTAATAAGAAACAATCACATTTATACCTCAACAATCAACATATGAATTATGAAATCAATCAGAATCAGTGAATCACATATGAAATCAGGCTAATCAGTTAAAATTTATACAATTATACCTCCTGCTGCAGTGCTGCGATGATGATGATTGAATGATCAGATCAGGGCCGGCTAAAGGCAGTGCTGCGATGATGATGAATGGCTATACTGCGATGAAACTGATATTGCGATTTTCGAATCTGGCAATACTGCGATGAAACTGTTACTGTTCGATCAGAAATCCCCTGGTGCAACCGCGACGTTTTGTTTCCTGTGTTGATGTGGGCGGCAATTGGGTTTTAATTGGGTTGGGTTATTGTTATCGGTTATTAATTGGGTTTTAACAATAGTTTGGGCCCTGTATTGATTTGGGCTATTGCATTTATATATATAAAAAAGAGTAAAAAAATTTTTGGGCCCTATAAGGATTTGGGCCCTGTTCTCAGGCCCATCCGGCACCTGCCTTTAGCCGGCCATGGTAGTTTATAGCCTATAGGTGAATGGTAGTTTATAGCCTATAGGTGAGATTGTTTGAAAATAAGCTGTATCATTCAACGATTCAAAGTCATTCCTGATACGGATGTGTTCAAGGTAATTCTAGACGTGGCTGTGTTTGGAGATTGTTACTTTTATCATTACTTTGTCGTTGTTGTAAATGGTTCTCCGAAGGAGCACACGCAAAAATAAAAAAAATACCCTAGGTCGGGAACCAGAACCGGTTTAGTAAGAAATTGTTAGGAACCGCATCAAGTCGTAGGGTTGCAACCCTCTACCTTCAAACCGGTTTGACCCCAGTTAAACCCGACCGGTCAAAACCCAGTTTCAAACTCGTCAAACCCGACCAGTTGACTTTCTTCAACTCGACGCCAACCTGAACCAGATCCAATAAAAACAGGTTTTGTCTATTGTTGACCCAAACCAGAACAAGTTCCAACCCGAACCAATTAGAGAAAAAAAAAACTGGGTTGTGCAACTTCTGCCCCATTTCAGGCAAAGCATAAATTTTAGATGGGCCTAAGGAGCACTGACCAAAGTATACTGGGCTGAGTATGAGTATTAGTGGGTTGATGTGATACGTCAGCCTGATGTCACCTGATCTGTTAATGTTTGTGTTTCGTAGAAGTAAAGAAAAGACAATTGGCATGATATGGTTTTAATGGTATAAACGTATTAACATGTTTTTTTCTAAAATAAATAAATAGATAAACTTTAAAAAGACTTTTCACATTTGTTTCTACTCGTTATGCTTAAATTATTAACAAAATTAAAAACGGTTGGTGAGAGTACAATGGTTAAGGTGACATTTAAGCAAAGTGACCGATTGACCGAAATGGTGCGTGTGTACACATATAAAAGGAACCATTGGAGTTGCTTTGAGTTCTTGTATTCATTATGGAAGCTATTATATCCCTCTTGCTAGTTGTCGGATTAGCCACCGGTCAGCCGTTTCCGCCGCCTTCTCCGGCATGTGACATACCCGCAATATACAATTTCGGCGATTCGAACTCAGACACCGGAGGCATAGCTGCAGCATTTTATCCTCCAGGACCACCCTCCGGCGAAACCTTCTTCAAAAGACCCGTTGGACGAGCCAGCGACGGCCGCCTGATCATCGACTTCATCGGTAAATATAAGTTTATTGAATTGAATTTACTTGAAGAAACGTTTACTACTAAACAAATGAGTATTACCTATAAAATATTATCGACGAATACTTTGAAATAAAAAATAAATAGTTTTTTAATTTATTGTAAGATAAATTACCAATGGATTTAACCATTGGTTGATTTATCTCACAATGATTTATTATATTATTATTTATATTTATTTGTGATCAATCAGCGGAGAAACTTGGGTTGCCTTACTTGAGTGCGTATTTGGATTCTATCAAAGCAAACTACACACATGGTGCAAACTTCGCAACCGGTGGTGCGACCATTAGGCGCGTAAACGAATCATGGTTTGAACATGATGTTAGCCCGTTTTCGCTCGACATTCAAGTCGAGCAGTTTAATCAGTTTAAAGATCGAACCACTTATCTATATAATCAAGGTAAACTCTATTAAACAAGTTGGTACTCACATCAGATATGGTTTGATTATCTTTAACTTAATTAGGGCAATTTGGGTGAAGCGGGCGGGTTCAAGTGATGTGTCAAAACAGGTTTTATGCAAAATGAGTTTGGGTCAAAACGGCTCGTTTTATAAAAAATAATAATAATTTGGTTCGTGTCAATAGGGGGTTCGGGCCAAAATGAAGTCGGGTTAAAATGAGTCGGTTTAGAAAAAAAAAATACAAAGATAAATTCACCTGGTTAGGATAAGCTATGATATAATGACAATATTAATTATAATTTATGTGTGGTAGCCAAGGATGACTCTCAAAGACAAAATCTACCTAGACCTGATGATTTCATGAAAGCTATATACACGATCGATATGGGTCAGAACGATCTCGCATACGTATTTAGGACAATGGGTGTTGACGCGAGCCGGGCTGCAATCCCCGACATTATTGAACAGTTTGCTAATTCTATACGAGTAAGTTTTTTAGTTCTTTTTATGTTAAAAAAAACGTCGACTAAAAGTACATATATCCCAAGTACGGGTGTGATTTTAACATGGCAACACAACATGACGCTAATCTAATACGAAATCTATGGGTTTGGGTGTAGTAGTTGAGTTGCAAGGCTTGTGGGTTGACCAATTTAATCCCTTTTTTTTCAAACAAAAAAAATATATATTATTAATATGTCATAGCTTAAAACCAATTGGGTGTTTTACATCAAAACTTAAAAGATGAATAAGGAATGAGCATTGGTTTTCATATTTGAAGTATTAATATGAAAAAAATCGGGTTGGATGGGTTGGGTTGTGTTTGTGTCAACTCAGGAAACTCATGTCGTGTTCGGGATTCGCGTGTCTGACACGATTTTCAAGTTCGTGTCGTGTCCAGGTTCATGCATCTTCATGTATCTGACACTATTTCAGAGTTATGCCGTGTCCGGGTTGTGTCATATTAATAATAACTAGTTGATTTTCCGCCCTCGCATTGCGGCGGGGACCTAATGTCTGCAAAACGCGTGTTGACAACGGCAAGCAGATACCGAAAATCAAAACATAAATAACAATGACGTGGTAACGATAGTCACTCCGCCAT
Source organism: Helianthus tuberosus (assembly GCA_030545235.1). NCBI lineage: Eukaryota > Viridiplantae > Streptophyta > Magnoliopsida > Asterales > Asteraceae > Helianthus > Helianthus tuberosus. The sequence continues at coordinate 39,458,437 of CM060436.1, forward strand.
AAAAAAACGATTTTAAATAAACTAATATATAATAATAGAACCCCACACGTCCTATACTTTGGAAATTCAGTTGTTTTCGGTTTAGTTATTACCGTGCTAACACGTTAAAATATGGATGAGCTCGGTACCAGTAACGACACCGAGAGTACCGATCCGGAAAATCATCGAAATTAGGTACCTGCACCGAAAATGCTCGGTACGATACGGTATGGTATGGTATGGTATTTGAAGGTAAAAATAAGTAAATACAGGTATGGTGCTAGACCGGTGTCAAACCGAAAGTAACGATTCTGAAAACGCCAAAAGGTGGGTACCAAATTGGTACCGAAAATGATTGGTATAGTAAATTTGGTACCGACACGATACTAGTTTGATTACAGGATTTGATACGATTTGCTCATCAATAATCTAAATATCCAAGTTAATTTTACATGCTACAATTCATTCATTATAGGAAAAGACAAAAAAAAGAAAACAAAATAAGTTGTTGTGTATATAAAACCTCAATCAAACGAAATACAGTTTACTTATAATGTGTATGAAAAGTAATCTACACGGTGCAATTACTTGCGTTGCTACATGATTTGATGAGCTCGGTACCAACCGATACCGAAAATACCGTTATCGAAAATCCCCAAAAGTAGGTGCCGGTACCGATTATACCTGGTACGGTACGGTTCGGTACCGGTCGGTACTAGTACGGTACCGGTATTTGAGGGTAAAAACCGGTGAATACCGGTGCCGAACCGATACCAAAAATGTCAAAAGTTGGTATCGATTCAGTACCGAAAATATACCCAGTTTGGTAAATTTGATACCGGTACCTGATACCATTTGCTCATCCCCTTGATGATGTTACTATTCATTGGATTGTGTATGACAAATAATCTAAACCAGTGCAATTACTTGCGTTGCTACATTGCTATAGGATTTGATGAGCTCGGTACCAACAGGTACCGAAAAGACCGTTACCGAAAATCTCCAAAAGTGGATACCGGTACCGAGTATACCTGGTACGGTACGGTTCGGTACCGGTATTTGAGGGTAAAAACCATTGAATACCGGTGCCAAACCGATACCGAAAATGTCAAAAGTCGATACCGATTCGGTACCGAAAATATACCCAGTTTGATAAATTTGATACCTTATTGTCCTGATTTTTCATTGCGTTTCATTTGTAATATAAGGATAATTTACTATTCATTGCGTTTCATAATTAATATAAGGATAATATTATTGAAGTATTAATATGAAAAAATAGGGTGAGGGTTGTGTTCGTATCAACTCGGGAAAACTCATGTCGTGTTTGGGATTTACGTGTTTGACACGATTTTCAGTGTTCGAGTTCATTTTAAGTTTCAAAACATTTTCTTCTTTTGCATTTTCCGCAATTTTTGGACCGTCCTAAACAATCAACTTTTGCATTCGATTTGCTACTGATATTTTTAATTTGATTTAATCTAAACTAGGGTATATGGCCGCGCTTTGCAGCGATACGTTACTGCTGCGAGCATTGGATTGGTACTAGTTTGGTTCGTTACAATATATGTACGATACATGCAATAAGTATAAAAATCAACACGTGTTTTACATCGAACGAAAACGATAAAAATGCACATCGGTACTAGCACTGATGTTGTTTAAACGATATTGATCGATTTAGAGAGTCACGATACTATAACTGATATTTATATATCATCGCATACAAAATTGTATAAATGAAAAATTATCGAAACCAAAAAACAGTAAAAATAGATAAATCCTCAAAAAATAGAATAAAAAATAAACAAATACTTAAAAAAATCATTCATTATTCATCAAGACTTGCTTTTCATAATGCTCAAGTAATTTAATAAAAAATAAATAAATACTTTAAAAAATCATATCACTATTCATCAAGTCTTGCTAATCATATGTATAATATAATAATAATAATAATAATTTTAAAGATTTGTGCATGATGATAAATGATAATGAAGTCTTGTGAAGAACCTATTTGTGGGAAAATAGGGCTAAAAATTGACTTATAGGCCCACACACATGATGTGTATGATTATGATTAAAAACTTGTATTTTACATGTATAGCAATTGTATGGAAAAGGAGCAAGGGCGTTTTGGATACATAACACCGGGCCCATAGGGTGCTTGCCCGTAACACATACAAAAGTTGTTAATCCTGCCGCGGGTTACCTTGATGAGATCGAGTGTGTTGCTGGCCAAAACCGTATAGCGAATGAGTTCAACGAGAAGCTTAGAGCCAAAGTCATTCAACTGAGATCCGATCTCCCGAAAGCTATACTGGCGTATGTAGACATGTACTCGGCAAAATACCAACTGATTAGCAAAGCAAAGGACCTAGGTGTGTCGCACAAACTCAATGTTTGTACATTGACGGTTTATATCGCCATTATGGTATTTGTTTATTATTTAAGATAAAAATGGTAACCATAGCCAAGTGCAATGGTTAACAACCAACTATTAGATTATATTATTAGTGTGAGCTCACGCTAATAATATAATCTAATACCAACGTGTGCTTGTTTTTGAAAAAGAATTAACCTATGAATAACCACTAGTTAGTTTTTAACCATGGTTAACATTTTTTTTCGTGACTTTTCCTATTTAAATTTGTAATAGGATTCAAGGAAGGGTTCACAATATGTTGTGGGTATCATGATCAAGACAATGACATATACTGTGGAAACAAAGGAAAGATCAATGGTAGTGAAGTGTTTGCGGGATCATGTAAAGACCCAACAAAGGTCATAAGTTGGGATGGTGTACACTACTCCGATGCCGCAAATAGATGGATTGCAAACCAAATCACTTATGGGTTATTTTCCGATCCACCACTTTCTATTATCGAAATTTGTCCAGAGAACAAGGGTGCGAACAAGCTGAGTCTAGCCTCAAGTAGACTAAACTCGAACCTGACTCCTTTAACCTAAGAGAGCTCGAGTTGAGCACTGTGTGTCTGTGTTTTAACCTCGAGCTCAACTCGTAAAAATATTAACAAGCTCAAGCTCGATTTATCTCTTATTTATTATACCCCTACCGGAAAACATATCATTGACGTAACATGACATGTATAAACAATTGCTAATACTAATTTTAATCTTGTTCTATTTCATTTAAATGTCAATGTGTTATAAGTATCTACGTTTGGCTAGTTTTGGCTACATTTAGGTTTTTTTTTTTTTTTTTGATAAAGAGTTACCCGATGAATATTATACCATCAAAAACCAACCAAAACAAGTAAGAAGCAAAAACACCCCTCAGTTCTGTCGAATGACAGGCCACAAGAGAGTTTACATTTAGGTTAAGTGATAGGCAAATATATCAATTCTTACATGTACGTGAAGCAACAATTTGGAATTTCGGATACAACAAACAATTGTGATAAGAAATTATTATTTTTTTCTTATAATTTTCCTGGCAATTATTCAAAAATGGTAACTTTATTGGTATAGTTTTATCCCAAATCATTTTTGGGACGAGAGTTACTGAACCATGACCCTGTTAGCCAAAATTGAAACGGTATCCATTTATTTGTATCGAAACCAATTAATTAAATGAATAATACACGATATTTGTTTGATTAATCTTGATTAGTTAGAGTTTAATTAATGTTTATCTAATTAGTTAGACTTAATTAATTTAGGAATTATCTTGTTATTTAATTACGTGTCATGGTTTAGTTTTTTTTTTTTTGAAAATTGAACTTCAATAGCACCAACCAAAACAGACAACTATCCCCAAGACGGGGAAAGAAGCCGAAAACCAAACAAAACAATCCAGTTACGTTACATCAAACATACACCACCTATCCCAATCCACTACAACCCCACCTTTAAATCTAGACTTATACCAAAGAAAACCCAAAGACTTTATATCCGCAACCAAATCCTCCACTTTAGGAACCTTGTTGTCGAACACCTTGTCATTTCTGGCACGCCATAACCTCCAACACGCGATAATTATAACCCCGTGCAAGACCACTTTCTTGATCCCGACTGCCCCACTAAGCTCATGAATATCCACTAGATCCTTTACGTGAAAAACAAAGGACCTAGGTATGTTACACCAAGCCGAAATCGCACTCCATACCCCCGAGGAAATAACACAGCCTGTAAGCACGTGCTCAATGGACTCTTCGGACGACTCACACCAATCGCAAAAGAGATTATCAATAAAAATGTTCCTTCTAGCCAACGCCATCTTTGTAGGGAGACGATCCAAGTACGCGCGCCACATAAAAATATTACACTTGTTTGGAACCCACGAACTCCACTTGAAACCGACATGACTTTCGCTACTAACCGGACCCCTCAGCCACTTCTTGACCGAAGCAACTTCAAAGTCTGCCGACGAGCCATGATCCCAAACCCAACCGTCTTCCTTATCCTCCAAGTTAACCAAATGCAATTGATCTTCTAACATTTGTTTATCAAGAAGCTCTTCTACAGTAGCTGGACTTCTAGACCAATCCCAACACATCAAGCGCATACCCTCTGTTTGCTTCAACCGATCTGCAACTAACGCCCTTTTACACTTCTCAATCGCAAATAAAGAAGGATACGTTACCTTTAATGGCTCCTGACCTAACCAGTTATCCAACCAGAACCTGATTTGCAAGCCATTCCCAACTCTACCTCTCAAGACACCATTCAAGCCCACCCCCTCTACCTTATGTTTATTCCAAAACGAGACGCAATTTTTCCAAACACCCGGAATAGCATTATTACAAGGCGCAATCCCCCAACTCCTAGACGACCCATGGATAGACAACACAACTCTTCTCCACATCGCGTTCGGCTCATTAAGAAACCTCCATAACCATTTAACTAACAAAGCATTATTATTAATCTCCAGAGGCGCTATCCCCAACCCACCGTCTTTAATTCGCTTAGTAACAACCTCCCACGAAACCCAGCTCATCTTTCTCATATCCTCTGTACCTCCCCATAAAAACCGCCTCATCAAACCCTCCAAGTCGCTAATAACCTTCTTGGGCGCCTTAAATAACGAAAAATAATAAGAAGGCAAACTATCTAAAACCGACTTGATTAGAGTCAACCGACCGGCAATGGATAGAGAATTAGCTTTCCATTTTGATAGTCTCGTCTTAAACTTTGAAACCACCGGTTCCCAATTCGCCACCCTGTTCATATTCGCCCCTACCTTAATACCCAAGTACGAAAATGGCAACGTCCCCGGCTTGCACCCCAAAGACTCAGCCATCCCCACAATATCACCATCTTCCACTCCCACACCGTATAACACAGATTTGTGGAGATTAATCTTTAACCCCGAGCATAGGTAAAAAATGCGGAGAATACGTTTCATACTAATAAAATTAAAAGAAGACCATTCTCCCATGAGCATCGCATCATCCGCATAGAGCAAATGAGACAAAACCGGGCCCTGACTAGGGAGCCTCACACCATGAAAAGCCCCTATATCACAAGCTTGTTTCATCATGCCCGAAAATGCCTCCATCAAAATAATAAACAAGAATGGAGATAGCGGATCCCCCTGTCGAATGCCTTTTTGGCACCCGAACTCAAACGTAGGAGACCCGTTCACTAACACCGCAGCTCTAGACGACATCAAGATACCACGAATCCAATCACACCAAACCGAATAGAACCCCATCTGATCCATAACCGACAGCAAAAATTCCCAATTCACATTATCATATGCCTTATCAAAATCAATCTTGAACAGAAACACTTTCTTTTCTCTTTTTTTAGCCCACGCAATAACCTCATTTGTAACCAACGGACCATCCAGAATGTAACGCCCGGATAGAAAAGCCGACTGATGCTCAGACACAATATTCCCCATAACCATTTTCAACCGATTAGCCAACACCTTAGACACCACTTTAGAAACGCTACCAATCAGGCTAATCGGTCTAAAATCCCCAAGTGTGGACGGGTCATTCACCTTAGGAATTAAAGTAATAAAGGAGGAACCAACCCCCGGACTTAAACGCCCCACCCTATGAAAATGAGCCAAAGTTTCAACAAAATCGTTCTCGAGCAAATCCCAGAAGAACCTAATGAACCGAAAGTTAAAGCCATCAGGTCCAGGAGCTTTGTCAGCCCCACAATCAGAAACCGCTTGCTTGACTTCTTGCCTCGAAAATTCAGTGACCATTCCTCCGGCAACCCCTTGGTCCAGCGTCGCTAACCCATAACACACGAGTTTCGGCCGAGACCTCATACCTTCCTTAAATTTATCCCGAAAAAAACCCATAACCTCCCTTTTAATGATACCCGGACTCGTTTCCCACCTCCCATTGACCTCCATCCCAGGAAGATGATTAGAAGCCTTACGCTTATTAATAAAACCATGAAAGTATCTCGAATTGTCATCCCCATGAATGGCCCAATTACACCGAGCCTTCTGTTTCAAGTCTCGATAATAAAAATCATCAAGTTCACCAAGTCGCCGTTTAATCTCTGCCAGAGACCATACCTCCTCCTCTGATAAAGATCTAACCTCCAAAGCGTTGTCTAAATCACGTAACTCTCGCTCCAACAACCTCCTCTCCTCCAACTCTTTCGCTTTACATTCAGAAGCCCAAATACCAATGTTATTGCGCAAGATTTTAAATTTCATCAATAATTTCGAATCGGGATGACCAGTGACCGTATCTTCAACCAACAAGCTACTGACAACCCGACCAAAATCCTCCCGACCAAGCCAAGAATTAAAGAACCGGAACGGTTTGGGACCGAAGTTCCTAGACCCCGTCTTCAACAATAAAGGACTGTGATCCGATTTATACCTCTCCAGAGCTAAATACTGAGCACAAGGCCACTCCATAAAGAACTCCCAATTGACAAAAATTCTATCAATACGACTTAACTTATTGCCTGCAACAAAGGTGAAACGCCTCCCTTTCAAGGAGTACTCATGCAAATCCGAAGCGTCGATAAAATCATTAAACTCATTAGCCTCAACCAAGTTAAAATTAGAATTCCGTCTATCTTCCACTGATCTAACCGAATTAAAGTCCCCCGCCACTATCCACCTACCTTCCCCCTCACCCAGTAACCCACTAATCTCAGCCCACAGAGCACGTTTAGCCACACTATTCTGCGGAGCATACACATTAAGCACGTGAACCGGACGCCCACACCCTTTAACCACACCAGAAACAAGAATCCAGTTGGAATTTTTAACAACCCTATCCATAACGAAGACTTTAGGATCCCACATCGACACCAAACCACCGGATCTACCAGTAGAGGGAACCCAATTAGTTATGATAGGTTTCTTAGCTTGGTGATCAAATATTGTTTAGTATAAATAGATGATTTGGGATCATTATAATGTGTGGTTTTTGTTCATGATAATATAGAGTTCGTAATTAGTGATTAATTACATTAATCTTCATGTCTATGTTGTTTGCTAAGACGTCGTACAATTAAGCACCTACTACGGAATTTATGCGAAGGTGAGCACCACCACAACGCGGCGAGTGCTACTTCTAGTTTTTTACTAATGACCAATTACTCATCACGACTAGTACTACAAATGATTTATCAATCAACCCAATCATCTAAAGTTTTTCAAGTATGAAGCCGAATTGTTCTTTCGTGGTAGATGCCTCTTGTTGATATTGCTCTTTGAACCCCTAATAATCCTTGTGTTTTGAGTTGTGTTCTTTGGTTATCAATTGTTTATTCCAACAGTTATATGGTCCCATGTTTATGTATTTTTAAATTTGAAAACTTTTAAAGAATAATTGTTGACTATTTGTCCATTGGACGCCTAAAACATAGAAAAAATTATTGTAAAACTAGTGTTTGAGGGAAGTATGAGAAAATGTATAAAGAGAAATACGAGTATATCATCGATCAAGCATGAAGTACGATGAACAATATATATAGGAGAAAGAAGTACGGCTGAGCAATAATCCAATGAGAAAATGTATAAAGAGAAATACGAGTATATCATCGATCAAGCATGAAGTACGATGAACAATATATATAGGAGAAAGAAGTACGGCTGAGCAATAATCCAATCATTAATCGAAACTGAATTAACCGAAAAATGTTGATCGGTTTTTTTTCTTTTACCCATCGGTTATAACTAAAATTAACCGAAACATTAATATTTTCATATATTTCTAGTTTTTATATCTTCATTTCATATATTTATACCTCAAATTCATGTATTTTTAAACAAAAGTTTTAGCAAAAGTTTGTGTTTGATTATTAACCGAACTGAACAGAAAATCAACAAATTAACCGAATAAAGCGAGCCGATTAACCAAAAACCGATTGACTAATAAAATAGATTAACCGAGGGCTTCAGTTTCGATTGAGACTAATAGCCTAACCAAACCGTATACACCTTTAAAAAAACTGTAATCAAGATATAACTATATAACACCATAACAAAACTATATGTTAAGACATCTAAAATGTACTAAAGTTTATTAACTTTATAAACTTTTCTTGTACATTTAAATTTTAAAAATTAAATATAACTAGGTGTTTACCCTCTCGCGCGTTGCGGCGGAAATAGCTGGTATTCCTATGAACATGTTGATGTTTATTTTGGGTTTGCGTACAAACACACGAACTCGCATTCGGATGATAAATATACATAACACCATGTATTGTAATCTACTATACACTTATAGATGTCACTCTTGATAAAATATGTTACATTATTCTGTCATGCCCGTTTAGTCCCATAATTGTCACACAAAATAATCTAAAACAATATGTAAACTAATTAACTATGATGATGGTTTCGGATGAGTTGATACCTCTCTTGTAGCTGCTTAACAATCTATCCAACGTTTGTCCAGGATGACTGCTCTTTTGGATCGAGTTGATCATGTTTGACCCGCTTTGCCTCGAATCCTACTGTCCCATATATGCTCCACAACAGCCCCGAGTACACCTTCATTTACATAAATTTTTAATCATACTATTAGTATTTCTTTATTTTCTATTTTATATAAAAGAACAGGTGGACTTTTTTTTGCGACAGGAATATCGGTTTGGTTCGGTACTGATAGGATATGTATATGTATAATTGGTTCGGGTCCGTTATGCCCATTTAGTCCCATACGTGTCACACAAAATAATCTAAAACAATATGTAAACTAATTAACTATGATGATGGTTTCGGATGGGTTGATACCTCTCTTGTAGCTGCTTAACAATCTGTCCAAAGTCTCTCCACGATGACTGTTCTTTTGGATCGAGTTGACCATGTTTGACCCGCTTTGCCTCGAATCCTATTGTCCCATATATGCTCCACAACAGCCCCGAGTAGCACCAGTTAACCCGTCACCATCGTCATTCTTCACCAACCGGCAGCTTCTGGCTAGGTTGAATCTAGTGTTGGTGATCGGAATGGTTGCCAAGTGCACCATAAAGACTGCAAATGCTATTGGCAGTGGTGCCAACACCTTCATTTACATAAATTTTTAATCATACTATTAGTATTTCTTTATTTTCCATTATATAAAAGAAAAAATGGTAGGTGTTGAGTAAAAATATTAATTAAATCGTGTAAAGATAACATCAAATAGTCATTCTCTCAACTGCTACATATATTTATATAAAAGAACAAGTGAACCATTTTTTTTTGCGACATGAATATCGGTTTGGTTCGGTACCGATAGGATATGTATATGTATAATTGGTTCGGGTCCGTTATGCCCGTTTAGTCCCATACATGTCACACATAATAATCTAAAACAATATGTAAACTAATTAACTATGATGATAGTTTCGGATGGGTTGATACCTCTGGAAAAAAAAAATAAGAAAAGTAAAGGCAATGGTCTGTTGAAATAAAAATGTCCCTCCAAGAATCCAAGAGTCCAAAGTTGAAGCATGGCCTCATCCTGATCCTGAACCTACAATAAATTAATGGATTTGTTCCTTAAAAAATGAATGGGGTTTTTATCAATACATTGAGATGTTTGCTAGTTTGCTGTACTATATTTTAACAAAATTCACTTTCCCGTTTCAAATGTCAGTTACCTAACAACTATAGGTGTAAATATGTCATCAACACTTATTTGATCATCCGAAGTTCTTTTTTTTGTTTAGGCATAATTTAGCACAATATTTTTCAATATCACAATAGAATTGAAAAAAAAATGTATGCATTTTCTCTTTGGCATAACATCAAACAGTTGGTATGCACAAACAACCACACAAATGCTCAACAAAGACCATGTATCCATAAAGCCCCAAACTTTAAAACCCTTGAATTTTTTTCCATGTATCCATAAAGCCCCAAACTTTAAAACCCTTGAATTATTTTAAGACAGAACCAACAAAGAACACAATTTTCAAGAATAACATTTGTAAGAACAAAAGGAGGAAATAAGCTTATAACTTGTTAAAACACTCACCCATAACAAACCCTGAAGATTAACGGTGGAACCTAGCCGACTTCGTCGGAGCACCGATTCATGTCACCTTCAAGTCTCTCATTCTATCTCTAGATTGCCCGATGAGAGTCATGGGCACACTCGCCGGAACCCTAGAACCCGCAATCGTCACTGTCGCCTTCACCGACGACCGATAACATTATCTCCGGCAAACTATGACTATGGAATGCGCATCCACCACTGCCTTCTACAATCGTTACCCACGTCAAAACCACCACAGCATCACCCCCAACCTCGTCTACCACCGCCTTCTACCATCGATTCACGCGTCTTAACCACCACAACGCACCACCGGTCTAACCGAAGGCCAAGAGGGTGGCCGACGGGAGACGATGGCCGGTTCCTCCATCTCCGACGCTCGTCTCTCTCTCTGCCGTGGTATAGGTGCGCTCTCTCTATCCATCTCTCTAATCTGGATGCGGTGGAGGGGGAGGTGTGAAGTACGTGTAAAGGGTCGAAATGTAGAATCCCCATAATACCCTCAAGAACTGTTCATTCAGTTATTCTATTATCATATATGAGGCCGGTTCCTCCATCTCCGACGCTCGTCTCTTTCTCTCTGCCTGTGGTATAGGTGCGATCTCTCTATCCATCTCTCTAATCTGGATGCGGTGGAGGGCGAGGTGTGAAGTACGTATAAAGGGTCCAAATGTAGAATCCCCATAATACCCTCAAGAACTGTTCATTCAGTTCTTCTATTATCATATATGAATTAATATCTTGGGGTATGTGAGTTTATACAATAGTGGAGGGTTCTAATTAGAAAAAAAATCTTTGTAAGAAGAAAAATCAACTAATAAGACCATGTGTAGTGGTTTAGTGAATAATGTCTCCACCCTTGGGCGTTTTTCGCCATGTGGCAGTCCAGTCAGCAAGGGGGCATTATTGGGCGTTTTTACAAAAGGGGCGTAGTAGAATAATGCCCAATAATGCCCCAAAAAATCATTACACAATTATTAATTTTTTTTAAATTAAAAACTAATAATACTTCATTAAATAAAACAAAAATTACAATACTAAAAAATTACATTGCAAAATTTTAGGTTTTATAAAAGATCCAAAATAAACAAAACTTTAGGGACTGATATAGCATTTTTGAAACTTGAAAGATTTTGAAGTTTAAAACCACATGGGCCTAATGTGACAACTAAGCAAACTTTTAAATCAAACCACTCGCCTCCCATCCCTTCTTCTTCTTCGTTTGACCGGCAAAAACTCCGGCTAACCACAAAACCCAAACCCAAAAATTTCATCTCTATCTCTTTAAACCCACATGGTCTTATCTGATTGGTCAACAACATGCCCCAACAACGTGATTTAAAACACGCCAAAACAAAAAAAATGGTGAAACACGTCCAAGGGGTGGCCATACGGCGTGATCGGACGTTTTTTGTGATTTTTTTTTTTGAAAAAAACACGCCACTACGGACGGACTAAGAATGCTTCATGTAACACCCTATTTTCTATTTAACGGTTTTAAATGCAAATACCAACAATTAGATGTGTAGCTAAGACTACACATACTATAAAAAAAATACGGGTTTATTAAAACTTTTACAAATTATAAGTTATTCTACATAACGTGATCGAATTCGTTGTTTAAAATATACAACGTGGCAAGGTGCGGAAGCATGTAACTATATCGTGTTCGGTTCTTCGTTGAGCTTGATCGTCTCTCGGCATCCAAAATGTACCTACATTTCATAAGCATGAAATGCTTTAGTCATACTGGGATTAAAACGTGATTAAACGAGTCCGGGAAACAGTTGATTCTAAAAACAAGAATTTGGAAATGACCTCCACCGTAACTTACGGTGGCACCGTAAGTTACGGTGGCCCCTGTAATGTTATTTTCCTACCGTACAACAGTAGGCAACCACCGTAGCATTTTCATCTCCACCGTAACTTACGGTGGCACCGTAAGTTACGGTGGACTCTGTAACAGCCCAGTTTCCTTTTTGCCGTAATTGACACGAAATCTTTCGTATCTTTCAAACCGCTTGTCCGTTTAACCTACCGTTTCTTCCTACGTGATTGTGATTTGATTCTCCATCACATGGAGTTAAAATCCGACATCCGGCTTAATAAATTCTGAGACTTTTATGCCTTCGGCTTATTATCTTTTTACAAGATTTTGACCCGTTTACGCATTTATCACACAAACATATTTGTTTGACATTTATATCACATACACTACTTCAACTTAAGGTTATTTACCATATTAGGTTCTAACCACAGGTTTATTACACAATTTAAACCCATTTTCACTTGTATGCTTATTTTGACCCGTTAAGGGTATTTAAGCACTTTCGAGCCTAATTTCGCTTTTGATTACTTCTAGCAATCCATCACCACATTTCTTATCATATAATCTCCCACCACAACTGAATTTATGATGGGTTTAATGTGGTGATCTATAAAAACCAATTTTTACCTCTCGGATCATTATTTTACGGCAAAAACTCAAATAGTGCCATTTGACTAATATAATACCTCTTTCAGCTTCTATACTTATTCTAAGTATTTATCTAATCATAAAACTCGTTTCCAAACAACCTTTATAGGTTGTTTGTTCAAATTAGCTAACAAGGGCGTTTTGGTCCTTTTTAGTCTTTCAATTACGACAAGGTCTTTTGAGAGCATGTTTGACCCATGATTCTTCTTTTGAATTATGATCTTGCTCGAAAAGTCAATATGCTTTTCAAAACGCCACTACCCTCTTTTAAAACATTCGGTTTACCCATTTAAGTAACCCATTGTCTATCTAAGACTTCATTAAATACTCATTGAACCTTACGTTCTCAATGAATCATTACTCTATTACACATACCTGGCTCGGGTCAATGTATTGACCTGATTTAATGCCTTGCTATAATATTCGCTAAATAGTAGCGATGCAAATATCATTTCTACATTTATTCCTGAAATCATATAACTCGACAAGAATCATTAGTCGCTATTATCAAAAGGTGGTATCTTCACCCTTTGACCCGTTTGGTCTAAATGACCGATTATATTGGCGAGATGACATGTATTTTCATCTCGACTATATGACTCGCTCCGATTTACATCGTGCGGTCGCTTTACTTATAATTCATTTCTTAACACTTTTCGGCCTATTAAGGCTTACTTCATAAGTGTCTTTTAAAGCCAATAGTTATGGTCGATGCATGACCAATTTACCGTTTTACCCTTATTGTTTGTTTTGGTTTACCCTATAAGGTAACCATTCAAAAGTTCATTTTCCATTTGTCATAAAATGATCAAATTACCGATTTAACTCCTTTTAAACCATCAACATGGTTTCTTGTCATACTCGACTATCTTGTTCCGTACGTTTACACGCCGGAACATCATACCTCAATTATGTATTTATCTTATTCGTAACTAATACGATAAGAGAATATTCTAAAATATAAGACTAGTGTAAGTTATACTTACCTTGCATCCGAATTATGCTTTTTCCTTCATTCTTGATTCGTTTGACCCGCTTTCACTCCAAGCTTCACCTAGCTTGTTTAAGCGCCAACTATTATTCATCATTTCACAAGGTACGATCATTCCACCCTACGCATTTTATATTCAAGAATTATCATTCATCGTATTATAGGTCGATTTGACTGTTTAAAGTCAACGGCCTATTAATCATAAGTGATTACATGATGTAGCTTTACTACTCATTTAACTACTTGGTCAAATACACGGTAGCATCATACTTAGGCTACCGTTTATTCACTTCGTTTACCAAGTTTTATAACCATAATTCATCGAATTAACACTACATTAATCTTTCTTAACACATGATGATATCAAGCTTCATTTTTAACATGAATTTATCATCATTTCCATTCTTTTTACACCAAACCCAATTCATGGTAATTATGATTCATGTACTCAAACACCTAAATGGTTCAAGTAGCATACTTTTATTATCTAATATGAGGATTCTAATCACAATTTAGACACTAACATCATCATATCATAAAAACCCATCTCTATCATGTATGAACAAGTACTCAATCATGTAAATTTGTTCAAGTACTTTGTTTCTACTATCAACTATGATGATTTCTAGCACAATTATATCATCATCTTCATTATCTAGCCATAACCCACTTAGCACATACAAGGGAAATCATCAATTCCCTAGTTTTCAACACTAGTTCATCAAATTGTTAACTAGGGTTGTTCTTACACATAGATTTCTTCACAACTACACTCATGGATTCATCATCCATTCCCAAATTGTGATTTTGAGTGTTCATCATAACTTCAAGACATCACCAAATTACAAAATTTAACATACCTTACGATCCCTTTGACTTGGTGATCATTTATACGCGTTCATGCATTGATTTGGGGCTTGATTCGAGCTCCAATTTGGTGAATTTGTTGATTTTAGGGTTTGAGCTCTCTTGGTCGCTCTTGATGATCGATCCACACACACAAAGTGTGTGTGGTGTGTGTTTTTTTTTATTAATAGAACTTGTTCCCTTTTTGACGATTTTGGTCCCTCAAGTTTTGTTAACTAGTAAGTAGGCTACAACCTACTTATTTTCAACAATACTTTGTTTTGTTAACTAGGTTAAACTTTGCTAGTTTAACTTAGTGAGTTCGGGGTAGTCATAACCCGTTTTATTTTAAGTCCCGTTAGCTCGGGCCTTCTATATACTTTGTTTTCCTCAAAGTATTTATCCTCTTTTAATTAACATCAAATTTATTTATTTAAATCCTAATATTAACCGGGTTAATTTTTACCACTAACGGTATTTTACCCGTCGTCACTAGTAACGTGGTTTAATTACCAAACCCATTTTTGGGGTGTTACACTTCATTTAGCTTGATTTCATATGTGTATTTAATGTTATTGTAATAGTATATTGGTAAACTTAGATATATCATTAAATTGTAGGCTTTTCTTTGTTAGATAACTACACTAAATGTGTAACTTATTTTCAATATATATATATATATATATATATATATATATATATTGTAAAATAACTAAGATGGTAGGATAAATTACGAGACGTGAACGATAAGTTATAAGCTGTGTAAGATAAATTCGATATGTGTGGGATAAATTTCGATATGTGTAGGATAAATTTTAATGTATGTAGGCAACAAAATTTATGAAGGATGATAGTTTTTATGATTAATCAATTAGTTAAAGATAATAATAAATGAGACGAGAGAAAAGGTATTTAATGTTTACAATTGTATTTTTTATTCTTTTTCTTCTTAATTAATTTTTTCTCTCAAATGAACCCCTCCTCTTATACAATTTTCTTATGTTTATGTAATCATTGATATTCATTTCGATGCACAAAGTATATGGAAGGAGGTTTAATACAAAATCAATCTCTAGTAAAGATTTGAGAAAATGGCATAAACTCTAGTACTTTTATTGCTGTAATATTGCTACACAATATGGTTATGTAAACGATTATTAACTCTCCTTAATAACTCTACTATGTACAAATATGTAAACAATTGCTAACAAATATATGTAAGATTAAATATATTATGGTATAATATTTAATCTAGTAGCCATTATAATCATTTACATTATATGGATCAAAATATATAACAACCTATTAAATAATTAGTTGGTAATTGTTGATGGGCCTAATTACCCTTATTAACTAATTAGGGTTTCCTCCTGAGTGCATATATAAGGAGAATAATGTGGAGGTTAAAGGGTTAGACAATTACACAAACCCTAATAACACATAACATCAATCTCGCCTCTCTCTCCCAACCGAACACCCTATTCGGTTTCATCATCACCATCATTAGATTGCACCCTAAGGAGGAACCAGATCAAGCTGACAATCATGTCAAACACTATTGCTGCGTCAACATCTGGATTCTCTGCTGGCCTGTACTGATGCAATCAAAGGTATGTTATTTATATGTTTTCCACTATGTATAAACAGAACTGATCAACAATATAAATATGTAAACAATTATTTACTCAACTCTCATTATATCTATCAATCACTATACACAAATATTTATACGGTTCTTTCAGTTTTTAACTTCTAACCTTAAAATTAATTTTGTATCGGATGCACATATACACGTATACATTCAAGTAGGGATGAACATGGTATCTGTTCGGTACCGAAAAACGAGGAAAGTGGGTACCGGTATCGGTACCGAATATACCCAGTACCGGTACCGGTATCGGTACCGAATATACCCAGTACCAAATACTCATCCCTACATTCAAGCAACCATCAAATACAATAACGACAGGTCGTAAAATATAATAAATATCTATTCCATTGAATTATATTCCGAGGTTTATATTTGAAGTTATATGAGAAATAGGATATTAACAAGAAAAGTACTACACTCTATAGAGACATGGCATGGTGTAATGTAATGGAAGCTCATTGCATTCTTTGTCCATTGTGAGTTATCCCCTCATCCGATCGTTAAATGATCATGACTCATGAGTGGCTGAACAAAGTGCCTTCGGGCGGTGGAAGTCTGGGCCCACATGGGTCCATCTTGGCCTCTTTTGGACCACCATGTCAAGATGGTGGATGTCAAATGAATTTGAGCCCCATGGTATACTTATCAAGATGGCTAATGGGACGAGCAATGACGTCTATGATGGTGTGCGGGAAGAACTTTTGTATAGGGTCAGTGATTTCAAGATGCACTTGTTTTTAAAAGAAAAAAATTGATATGTATGTTAACTTTCTTTTTTTCAATAGTAAACTCATACCAATTTCAATGTAAGCCCATTTACAAATCATTTTTTATGGTTTAGAATATTTAGCTCACTTGGCATTAGGTTTATTGAGCCAATTACTAATTTGATTTTGAAAAACTAACAATAAGGTATATTTTTTCGAGCTCGAACAGGGTACATAAATTCTTAGAGACGTCACTGGGGATGAGTGTTCATGTATAGGTTTAATCTCGAAAAGATTTACGGCTTTGGGACAGTTATAGTATTAGGTTATACCAACCTGGTTTACCGTATCGAGAAATAACAAATTATATAGTTTTAAAAATATAATCAATAGTATGTTAATATTGTTAGCTATTTTGAATATCTTATATTTCAAGTTAGTATACATACTCCTGAAGCTAATGGATATGAAGTTTCCACTTTCCACTACTACCCAACGAGTTTAGCACAAACTTTAATGATCCTTACGTCCAGACCGTTGAGGGAGGGAGGGCATGGTCGAACCACCCACAACGTTTGGCCTAGTGGTCCTTGCGACACACATCCAAAGTCATGAGATTTCGTTCGGTATATGGACCGTACCAGGTCATCCTTTATTAAACTGTGATTCCATGTGAAAGAAAACTACATAACCAATTTATTAGGAGGGTGTGATTCACAGGTGGTTAAAATATGAATATATGGTCCCCTGGTTTGTTCAAGAAAAAAAATGTATAACCTAAGTAATCACCTTTACTTCTTCGATCACATCGATTTAGATTCATTTTTAAAGCCAACGTAATAAAATTCAGAATTTAACACGTGGCAAGCTCTCCAAGCCTTTGAAAGTATTTGGTGTTGATTGGCGGTTGGAATTTTCGTATTTGTTGGGTTAAATTAGTCAATACTTTGTTAGTTACATCAATCTCAAAGAAAATAAACACGTTAAAGCAACAAAAACATTCCTAACTTGATCTTATTTTTGTCATTTACTTTTTAATTGTGTAGCTAACGAAAACCTTAAAATGCACGTATTTTAAATGGTTTAAAAATATACTTTATTTTTCGAATAGAAACTCAAGTATAAAAGTGTTTATATATGGTTGAACAAGTCATTTAACTTTTACTATTTGTATATTTTTTAAATTTTGGTATATGTAACTATATATATGTTTTATGCTTATAAACTAATGATTTTAAAAAAGAAAAAAAAAACGATTTAAACCACTAAAACACCAACATTGAACTGTGAAAAAACCAAAACGTCTAGTTCAGTCGACACGTACCGGTTTGGTTTGTCGTTCCCCGAATCCATAGTTACCATTTAACTTAAAATTTTCGTAAAAAACGACGAACCTCCTATTCTTACTTTAGAGGCTTATATACACCTTGAATGCGGCAAACAGATATTTTTATGAAAAGAATTTTTAGCTTTCTAGTTATTTTATATATATATATATATTTTAAATATCATTTTTACCCTTATTATTATAATATTTTGGTTAACTTTTTCCTTTTTAAAGTTCAATATAGATCTAAAAATAACTACTCTCTAATATTTTATCTATTTATAATTAACAAAATCATTGGAGTTATAGAGAAGACAAATGTTAGGTGCCATTCTTGAAACAAAATCTCAACAAGTCACCTCCAGTTCAACAGATACGCGAATTCCAATCACCTTTTCACATTTGGTTGATTTTTGGTAAAATTTATGTCATCTTCAAATTATTTAATTTTTAACTTTTTATATGTTAAATTATGAAACAAAAAAACGCGTCGCATCGTAATGGCATATTAGACCATCGGGTGTGGTTTGGGACATTATCTACTTTTCCGGTCTTCTCTTCAGGGCATTACCATTAGAATCTATATCTTATTTTTAGGGTCAATCTATTTGGACACCCTACTTGCCTATTTGGACACCTTTAAGCCCTAGACGCCTCGTATAGGCCTATACGAGGCGTACAGGGTTACATCAAAATCAGTGTCTGACTCATGTCACTTCTGGTTTGACTGCTTCAAGACGCCTCGTATAGGCCTATACTGGGCGTATAGGACCCCTCGTATAGGTCTCATATATGACCCTTTGCCCCTTATATGCCTCGTATAGGCCTATACTGGGCGTCTTGAAGGGGTTTTTTTTTTTTTTTTTTTTTTTTTTAACAAACATTTTATACAATATTAATCGTTTTAGCAAACTTTTATACAAAAACAAGTTTTTTTATTTTAAATAATTAATATTAGGACCCCTCGTTGGTTTTTTTTTAGTTGAAAAATGAATGTTTTGGTAGGGTAATTTGATTGTTTTTGGAGGGTGATGTTTTTTGAGTAAAAAAATGGGTGTTTTGGTGGGGTAATTTGAGTTGTTTTTTAAGAAAAGTTTTATTTTTTTATAAAAATATTTTACCGTTTTCAAGATCGGCCTTTAAAAATATTCGATCGTAGAAATATTACATTGTTTTTAACATATAGTGTAGTATAGGTCTCGTATAGGTCCCTTATAGGTCTTGTATATGTCTATCGACGTATACGGGCGTTGTATCATATCCTATAGTATCGTATCGTATTGTATTGTATCGAATATTGTAGTATAAGTCTCGTATAGGTCTCGTATAGACCTATATGGGACCTATACGAGACTTATACTATACACTATACGATACAATACAATACGATACGATACGATACAATACGATACTATCGTATCATATAGTGTAGTATAGGTCCCTTATAGGTCTTGTATAGGCCTATCGACGTATACGGGTGTTGTATCATATCCTATAGTTTCATATCGTATCGTATAGTGTATAGTATAAGTCTAGTATAGGTCCCCTATAGGTCTTGTATAAGCCAATAGGCCTAAACGGGACCTAAATCACACCTATAGTATCGTATCGTATAGTATAGTATAAGTGTAGTATAAATCTCGTATAGGTCTCGTATAGGCATTATATGGGCCTATGGATGTAGTATCGTATCCTATAGTATCGTGTTGTATCGCATCGTATCGTATCGTATCGTATCGTATCGTATCGTATAGTATAGTGTAGTATAAGTCTCGTATAGATCTTGTATAAGCCTATCGTGTTGTATCGTATCGTATAGTATAGTATAAGTCTCGTATAGGTCTCGTATAGGCATCGTATAATTAATATTAGTGTTATTATAATTAATATGAGTTTTTTTATAATTAATATTAGTGTTATTATAATTAATATGAGTTTTTTATAATTAATATTAGTGTTATTGATATTAATATGAGTTTTTTATAATTAATATTAGTGTTATTATAATTAATATGAGTTATTATAATTAATATTAGTGTTATTATAATTAATATGAGTTTTTTTATAATTAATATTAGTGTTGTTATAATTAATATGAGTTTTTTATAGTTAATATTAGTGTTATTATAATTAATATGAGTTTTTTTATAGTTAATATTAGTGTTATTGATATTTAAAAAGAGAAAACAAAAAAAAATAAAAATAGACGCCCAGTATAGGGCTATACTGGGCGTCTATGTGGACCAAAAGACCATTATACCCTTGAATTAGGCCTATACTGGGGGCAAAACAGTGCTATAATGGTCTTTTGAACCCCTCGTATACGCCTAGTATAGCCCTATACTGGGCGTCTATTTTTAATTTTTTTTGTTTTCTCTTTTTAAATATTAAAAAAAGAAAACAAAAAAAAACTAAAAATAGACGCCCAGTATAGGGCTATACTGGGCGTATACTGGTGTCCAAAAGACCATTATAGCCCTAAATTAGGCCTATACTGGGGGCAAAACAGGGCTATAATGGTCTTTTTTGCCTCTCTTATATGCCTCGTATAGGCCTATACTGGGCGTCTTGAAGGGTTTTTTTTTTTTTTTTTTTTTGACAAACATTTTATACAATATTAATCGTTTTAGCAAACTTTTATACAAAAACAAGTTTTTTTATTTTAAATAATTAATATTAGGACCCCTCGTTGGTTTTTTTTTAGTTGAAAAATGGATGTTTTGGTAGGGTAATTTGATTGTTTTTTGAGGGTGATTTTTTTGAGTAAAAAAATGGGTGTTTTGGTGGGGTAATTTGAGTTGTTTTTTAAGAAAAGTTTTATTTTCTTAAAAAACAACTCAAATTACCCCCACCAAAACACCCATTTTTTTACTCAAAAAACATCACCCTCAAAAAACAATCAAATTACCCTACCAAAACATCCATTTTTCAACTCAAAAAAACACCAACGAGGGGTCCTAATATTAATTATTTAAAATAAAAAACTTGTTTTTGTATAAAAGTTTGCTAAAACGATTAATATTGTATAAAATGTTTGTTAAAAAAAAAACCATTTATATACGCCTAGTATAGGCCTATACTAGGCATATAAGAGAGGCAAAAAATACCAATTTACCCCCAGTATAGGCCTAAATCAGGGGCTAAATGGTCTTTTTTCGTCTAGACGCCCAGTATAGGCCTATACGAGGCGTATACGAGGCAAATAAGACAAAATATGACATAATCAGAGATTCTCTTGGAAATTGAAAAAGGTTATACGCCTCGTATAGGTCTATACGAGGCGTCTTGAAGGGTGTCCAAATAGGCAATAAGGTGTGTAAATATGTAGACCCTATTTTTATGGCAAATGTTACTAATATTTTACTTTACAATAATAATCCTAAAATACACATTTACTAAGGTTTGAACCTGATACCTTCTATCTAAAAGGCACGGGGCTTCTACCAACTGAGCTAGCCAACAAATTGACATTGATGTTAGAATCTCTATCTCCATCTCTAAAAATATTTTTTGTCTAAATTTATCTTTACATTTTGTTTAACCTTTCACATCTCATATCTATCTTTATACTTTTTTTCTTCTGTTATTTCTTTCTTTTTCTTCCACAATTGAGGTACAGACCGAAATGGTTAAAGTACAATCTTTAAACTTTTGCATACATCCGTCTCTAAACTTGAAAATTTGTATATTATTTTGAAGAAACACGGAACTAATTTTAGGTTTATTAGTTTGGTTTATGTTTCAACCATAAGTGTTAATCTTCTTAATCCTTCCTGAGCTAAGTTGTGATCCTTCCTGCAAAACAATCAACACCCCGTTAAGCTCGTTAAGAGGGGAATATGGGGGTTTTCCTCTTAACCACTCTTCGGCGTGAGAATAAGTACTTGTTTTGAGGAAATAAGTGTGTGTTAAGAGTGAGAGAGTAGAGAGCATAATGGTTTAACATGTACATGAAGGTCCCTATTTATAGCCGGAGTAGTGTAGAAGGAGATGGGCTGATAGGCCTTGGGCCTGGAGACGACAACAAGTAATATCCATCTTGTCTCTTCTATGACGACCGTAGGTGTTACTAGAAGATCTTCAGTGCTGGCGCACCTTGATTGGAGCCACGTGTCCGGGTAGTCGTCCTTGTTGTCTCTCTGACATCAGCAGGTGAGTGGAGATCATGGGGTAGTTGTCGCTGCCCCCTGATTGGTGCCACGTAGGCGTCCTTGTGTACTTTTTGTCTCTTACACGATTGTTGATCGTGGAGCACGATAGGATACAGCCTGTTGGATGCTGATTGGCTTATTCCTCTGCCACTCGTACCTTTCGTGCTTCCTGGAATGAACCTGCGCTGCTACCCTCGTGCGGCCCTTGGCGTGTGTCCAATCAGCCGGCGCAAGGTCTAGGGACCAAGGGCTTTCATTCAGGATGCTAAGTGTAGAACCTGAGCATTATCCTTTCTTCGGCCTCGCGCGTGGCTTAGGTTGTGCCTAAGTAGTCCGCGTGGGGTCTGTGTTTAGTCAGATTGATGTATTAGGAGTATGGTCCCGCGCGCGACCTGATTGGTCTGTGCGGCTTTTTGGGACCAAACCCCTTCAAGTCCCCCCAGTCCAGTGCTACTTCCATGCGCGAAGTAAATGGTTGGAGCTCTGGACTTAGAAAAAATAAGTGGTTTACTTTTGGAGCATTTGATGAGTCTTGGTAGCCGGCGCACGTGTACGTGTTTGTCAATTACAACGGCGCGGCTACCGGACCTGCTTCTTGATAGCTGTTACTTTTGAGGGCTGGTGCGCATGATCATTGACTGATGATGTATGCGGCGCAGCTCTTGCTATCTTCAACATGAAGTTTATTCTAAAATTAGGCGGGAAACTCCTCGAATTTTGAATCTTGGCAGGTTGGTGCAAATGTTGTTGATAGTAACCTTTGAGTTGACTGCTGGCATGGCGATAATCATGCTGTCACTGACAGTTCGTCTGCTGTCAGGCGAGTGAGGCCCACGCGCGCGTGGTAATTGTCACTTTGGGAATCCCACCTTACATGGCGGTCTCTGATTGGGTATGTGTGCGGTGCATTCGGCACGTTTACCCATCGCATTAAATGCGATGGGTATATATATTCGAAGATATAGAGAGAAACTCACATCTGTCCCTTCGAATTCTCTCTCTTTTCTCACTGATCTTCTTATCGTCTTTAAATCTTCAAAGATTTCTTTGATTATTTTCAAGTTTTTTTCCAGAATTTTCAAGAGATCTTTATCTATTTCTTCCTGATATTTAATCGATGGCTGAAGAAGAGGTTGTTCCGGTTGAGGAAGGTGCTGGTCCGGTCCCGGTTCTCAAATGGGACCAAGGTTTATTTGAGCAAATAGTTAGGGGATTCCAGTTCCTGGCCGAGTGGGATGCTCGATACCCTTAGCAAGGCCAGATGGCTACCAATGCACTACCGGGCTACATTTCTCTGTTTGCCGACTTCTTCCTGGACGGCAATTTCCGTTTGCCGGCCACCACTTTCATGGCGTCGATATTACATTTTTACGGTTTTCACATCTCCCAACTCAGCCCGATGGGGATGGTGAGGATCCGTCATTTTGAGTTTATATGCCGATCTCAGGGACTAGAGCCCTCTGTTGAAAAGTTTAAAGCCTTTTACCAGTTAATCGGGAATATGGGGTTTTATTCGTTTGGTCTTCGTGCTGCAAAGAAGATACTAATAAACCCACCCAAAAGCTTCCATGACTGGAAGATGAAGTTCTTATTCATTCGAGAAGAAGTTATTCCGATTGCGATTATCTTCCGGGAGTCTGATAAGATCGAAAAGGAGGAACTTCCAATTCTGAAGACGGCCGACTGGTACATGCGGTTACTGGCTACACCAAACAGGATTTTTGGCGAACACGTGTTAGTTACGGCGGGCATGATTGATAAATGGCCTGCGCGCAGTAAGGAAGTGCCTTTTTTGATGTTTGAAGGAGAAGGTATGTTCCTATACTTCGATTATCTTTTTTCTTGCAAAATGCTCGCGCCTGATTATTATTTCTAACTGTAGTTGCCCAGTTTTACCAAACCGCGTTTCCTACGTTTGGTGGCGCGATGGCAGTTCGTCCCTTGGGAGACGGTGAGGTATTCTGGTATGAGCAGATTAAGAACAACTTCTTATATCCACCGGCGGGGATCTTTGCTAACCTTCCCACTGCAACCGAAGGTGCGCAACTTCCTAAACCAAGGCCTTTGCGAGGCGTGACTTCTGCTGGGAAAGAGATTCTTTATCTTTCTAGCGATGAGTCCGTAGGCTCGTCGAATGAAGAGCTAAGTTACTGATCTTACATATTTACAGGTGTGCTACGCAACCTAGGGATAGACCCTGAGGAGAAGGCAAGGAAGGCCCGACGAAGAAGAAAACAACCACAAGGAAGAAAGTCGTTGTCGATACCGGTGCGACTAGTAAGAAGGCGGGAGGTAGCCGCGCTACTGTTGATATCCCTGAAAAAGGTACTTTTCGCTTTCGACAGAGTAACCTTAAATACTATGTTGTTGCCAGTGATTCACTAGAGGGTTTATCACGTACAGGTGAGAAGAAGAAGAGCGGCGCGACTGTATCAAAGAGCTCAGGGAGTGCCGGGTCTAGGGCTCCTGAGTCCGGCGCGACTCCGTTGTCCCTTCATGAGGAAGAGGAAGAAGAAGAGGTTGAAGAAGAAGGTGCCAGGCTGGTGACCAGGAAAGGGTCTCGTGAATAGACCACTACTGGGGACACTCCACCAGCTCAAAAAGCTGTTGCGACCCAACCGATAGGGAAACAGGGTAGGTTGCGGAGCCTTTATAAATTCTCACCAGGTTGGTGTTGTAACCTTCGTGTTTTATGCTTTCTGCCTTGGTAAATTTTTTAACACTTTTCTCTTCTGCAGAGGCGCTGAAGAAGCCTGCGGTGAAGGTTAAAGAGCCTGAGCTTAAAAAGGCTAAGGAGCCGGAGCTCAAGAAAACCAAGTTTGTCATTATCCCTCCAAAGACGATCCCTGAGAAGGAGGTTGAAAAAAGAGTTGAGGAGCCTGCCGGCGATGTGATTCCTGAAAAGGAAGCTTCAAAGGAGACCGAGACCGTTGATGCGGCTATGCATGATAAAGCGCAGGGTACGGAGGTCGTGCATATTACCGGGCTTGACCAGCCCTTAAATGGTAAAGGACTAGAAGTCTCTACTCCAAGTGTAGCCGCGCAGCACGACACCCCCGCCCAAACTGCATAAGTACTATCTGTTGTTGGGGGGTCTACTTCGAATGTACAGGCGCAGGTGGCGCATGGGGATGCTTCTGCCACTGCGGCTGGTACAGGTGCTAGTGGTTCAGTCACGGCTAGCCAAAAGGGTGATGGAAAAAAATTACAAGGCCACGATCCCCCATTGGTGCGGAGGACACATTGGGGGATATTTATTATAAGACTTATACTAAGGAACAACGTGGTGAAGAAAAACATGTCCCTGTCTGGAGTTTGAAGCAAAAAGATACCTTTGTTGATTTTGGAACATGTCGGGATTGGTTCTTGGGGACTTTCCCTCCGGGAGAGGTGAATCGCCAGAGGGCGCGCAACCACGAGAGTTTATATCGCGCGTATATTGTTGGTGAGGCCAACACCACTGCCGCTAACCATCAGATCGTGCGTGAGTGGCGCACTATGTACCGGGAGCGTGCTAGCTAAGAGAAGTACCGGGAGCGTCTATTAACGGAGGCCCGGGAGTTTGAGCAAATGAAGAACAAGTTTTTAGAGGAAAAGGCCTCTTTTGAAAAAGAGAAAAATTCTGAGGAATGGGGGCATGATGGTTTGAAGAATAAACTCCACGCTGCTGAAGAGCTCCTGGCGAAGGAGCGCCAAGAATGGAAGAAGATATGTGACAATGATAATAAGCGTATGTATGCTGCGCGCATCAAGATTACCAACCTTGAAGCTGAAATTGTCACATTGAAGGGGAAGGTTGAGGAGGCTCAAGCTAACAAAGAGCGTGTTGAGGTTCAACAGGCTAGCTCCATTTCTTATTATACTTCCTTAATGTTAGAATATCTCTAACTTTTCTTTTAAACTTGTAGGTCGAATTGAATGCACAAATCATGAGTAAAAACAAGGATTTGGCTGCTAAAGATGTTGAGATTGCGGAGCTGAAGCATTGGTTGTTTAAGGCTCATGAGAAGAGTGAGTCTTTAGAGATAGATCTGGTCGCTGAAAAGGTGAAGCCTGATACTGCCGATGAGGCACGTAAAGCAACCGAAGAGGTGCGCAGCATCAGCACTTCGGCCTTGAATGTGGTGCAGAACAACTATGCTGAAGCTTAATCCATCGTGGATACACTTGTCTCTGAATCTGAATGGATGCGCAACCATAGAGTAGCTGCTGTAAGTCTTTTTTTTGCCTTAGTTTATCATAGCTTGTTAACTTGTTTTCACAATTTTGTTTCTCTTGAATAGGTTGCTAATTCCATACTAAACACCACTGAGCTGGATCAAGCAGTTGCGGCGCTTACAGATGCCACGAGTGCCGTTGGGCATCGTGGTGGCTATCTCGAGTGCGCCCAACATGTGGAGGAGGCGCTTGGACAACACTTCGGGATCGCCATTGCTACGTGACTGATCAAGCCGATGAGGTGTTTTCTCAAGCTGAAGAAGTTTATGACCATCTATCCTTACTGGTTATGGAATTGGTCACGGAGGCGTTAAAACATGACGACTCTGTGGCGCGACTGAAGTCCATCCTCACTGTTCCAGAAACCGTGGAGTTGTCGGATGAGGAGGAAGCGGCTGGTGAAGGCGGTGATGAATAGATTGTAGGATGTTTGGACTTTAATGCCTTGTAATTTTTGTTGTTTCTGAATATGTAAATGGTGCGCGGTTACGCTTTAATGAATGAATATCTTTGTCTTTTATTCTGTCAAATGTTACAATTATTGCATTGTTGATAGAAACTTTTTTTAAGTTAGCTCGAATGAGTGTAAGTGTGGCTTGTTATGAGTCTTGTTGCCTGGCCTCGCGTTGTGTTTGCGGAGAACCTTGGAGGCTTAAATCAAGAGCTCGTAATTTACTGAAGTGTTTTCGTGCTAATCAAAAGTTTAACATGCATTTGTAACTTAGGCACAACAGAACGTAATCATAAAACGTAGACAACTTTTTCATTGAATAACTGAAATAGGCGCGTGGCCAACATACATAGAAGGTTGTTACGTGTAGCATTTGCACAGTTGTTGCACGTTCCATGTGCATGGGATGATGTGACCATCTAAAGTGCGCAGTTTGTACACCCATTTTTCTAGCACCTCGTGAACCAAGTATGGGCCTTCCCATTTTAGTGCTAGTTTTTCAGGGCGCTCGACATTAGAGGATTCATTGTCCCTAAACACATATTCCCTTGGAGTGTACGTACAAATGCGCACCCTCGCATTATATTATCGCTCCAATTGGGTCTTGTACTTGCCCTCTTTAATGCGCGCGATCTAGCGCCATTCTTCGAGTAGGTCCAAGTCTAAGCGGCGCTGCGCCTCATTATCAATCTTGTTGACTGCTGATAAGCGCGGCGAATGGAGGCCTATTTCTGCTGGGATAACCGCCTCCGAGCCGTAAACAAGGCTGAAGGGGGTCTCGCCATTGCTTGTCTTTGGCATGGTAGAATGTGCCCACAAGATGCTAGAGAGCTCATCGACCTAGCCTCATCGTTTTGTGCCCAGGCGAGCTTTTATCCCTTCAACTATGCTTTTGTTGACACTCTCTACTTGGCCATTGTTGTCACACCCCAACCGATGGCGGAAACATCGGGGTGGGGCACTAAGCGAAACAGATTGTCCAGGAGAAATCCATAACAACTAAATTACCAGATATTTAATGTGACAACCCGAACTTTCAAGGTCAACATAACTTAGTATCATTCCTTTTCACATTTCCTTATACGCAATTGGTTATGATTGAATGCCACGAGTTGTGTTATATTTTATGCTTAGTAGGTTAGTGACGGTTAAGCTTGTGATTTATAATTTCTCGTTATTCCTCTCTTATGTGCTATATGTTTTGTACTAGTATAATTCCGTTGAGTTCAAACTAAAACTTACGATAACTTTGTTTATATTACACACTTACGTATGTGGGCCGCACCCATCACAAAGACTACTGGGCCGCTATTATATGTAAACTACTCGGCCCAATTCCATTAGAATTACTTCCTTGTGTTTACTACTCCTCAGCCCAATTCTTGTAGCCCAAAGGAGCTTCATGACCAGCCCACTCGTTTAGGTATTTGGCACTAGAATTTGATTGCACGTAACCTCTCTTTATCCCTCACAATCACAACCTAACAAACCCTACCCTCACTTGACTTGCGACGACAATGGACACCCCCCATCATCGAGACATCATCCTATTCGAGCAAGTCTTTGGTTAGTGAATTCATATTTGTGTTAATTCATAATTGTTTAATCGTTACATGAATTCTTGGTAGATCAATACATGTTCGTATATATGAATCTGAGTGATGAAAGTTATATGAATTGTGGAATACTAGTGTATTAAATGTGATCTTGTATTGTTATTAAGACCGTATGAATGATTACGTTATTTGATTTGAATGGATAGTTGACTGTAATATGTTCATCACTGTATTTTAGTATGATGATGATGTTTTGGTCGATGCGTTAAAGCCGTAGGACCTTAGGGTTTGCAGGTGTGTATTAACATCTGATGATACCCCCACGAAACCTGGAGTTTCGTCACACACATACCCCCCCCCCCGAAACCTGGAGTTTCGTCACACACACCTACCCCACGAAACCTGGAGTTTCGTCACACACACCTATACCACGAAACCTAGAGTTTCGTCACAAACATCTTCACGACGAAACAACCTGATGTTTCGTCTCTGTAATGATTGATATGTAAACTTGTTATACAGGATGTGTGAGCATGATTCTTAATGACATTGATATTCTAAAATGAATTCGGTTTGTATAATGATGGTCAAAATAAGGATGGTTACATTACTTGATTCAGATGGAATGATGATTGACATAATAACACAAATGGTAAATTGCCAACAATGTGGGAAGGTTGACTCAGTCACCCATACACGAATGAACGACACACACATCTGCATGTCACACAGGCCCTTGGGCCTTATAGATTCAGTTGGGCCAAGCATGCATTTGGGTCGCACAATTGGATGCCGATCGCACAACCATAAGATTTATGTGTTAAATTGATTATGTGTTACTATGTGCATAATTAACTGATAGATTATACGAGGACCAAGAATGTATGATGAATGTTAAAGAATTGTCAACCTATGTTTGGGCTTGGCTATGTAAACAAACAGTATGAGATTCAAACACCTATTTTATGGCATTATGATGCGTGTTATGGTTTGCTGTGCTGCATGAACAAATGTTACAACTTGCATGATAGTATGTGGTGTTACTTGTGTAACGTGAACGTGGAATATGCAATTCATGTGTATACGAAACTGATTTGTTATTGGTAACCACATTAGGATTTGGTTGATTAATATGGAACAAGTAACTAGTCATACCGAGCAAACCAAGGTGAGTTCACACTTTCTACAAGGCATGGGATTCCCGGTGGTTTGGGAATGGGTTAAGGATTAAT
This sequence comes from Helianthus tuberosus, assembly GCA_030545235.1. NCBI lineage: Eukaryota > Viridiplantae > Streptophyta > Magnoliopsida > Asterales > Asteraceae > Helianthus > Helianthus tuberosus. Next base: position 39,488,461 of record CM060436.1, read on the forward strand.
AAGGAAACCTACATATTCTCCTTGGGTAGAATATGTACCTCCATCCTCCATGGGAAGGATGACACCATTTAACCTGCGTATTCTCCTTGGGTAGATTACGTACCTCCATTCTCCATAGGAAGAATGACAACATATAACTTACTAGACAAAACTCTATCATGAAGTCCCTCATTTTTATATCGACTTAATCGCCGGGCCAATGGCGAGCGGGTCATTAGTTAAATAGCGCTATTAGGTTTGACAAGCTTCACACCGTGCCGCAGAGGACGGGAGTGGACTAATGGATCTTAGTCAATGATGATAGACATTGACGTAGGGCACATAAACATGACTCCAGTCAGTTGTCGATATGGTAACGGGTCTAGTTGTTACATGGGGTAGCCCCCACTGGTTATGGTTTGAGACACAATGAATTGGATAACTGATGTGCACAAAATGCAACATATAAATTACATCAATTGTGGCATAAAACTAACCCTTTTTTAGTACTAATGTTGGAAAAAGTGTGTTTTTGTCTTCCTTTTGTATTTTCAGGATTAAATGAGCTCAAATTAACAAAAGAAGCAAAAAGGCAACTAAATCTAACATAAATACAAGAAAAGGAACAAACGTGGCATGCCCACCCCCCCGACAGCATCCTCCCAAGCAAAATCAAGAAGACAGAAGACTGAACATGCCCCGTGCTCAGCGAACACGGGGGCGTGCCCAAGTGCCAGCATAAAAGACAAAGCTATAGAAGCTTCTATCACCCACCACGAGGGCGTGCCCAGCGGACACGGGGGCGTGGTCAACTCTAAGATTCGCAGAATCTGAGGAAATCTTGATAGTACAGATTTGTTTCTGCACACGGGGGCGTGCCCAGCGAACACGGGGGCGTGGTCAACTAATGCAGACAAACTGAAATTAATGAAGAAAGAGAAGAGGATGGACACGGGGTCGTGCCCAATGGACACGGGGCCGTGCCCGAGCTGTTGTTCAGGCTATAAATAGGGGTGCTTGGCTCATTTGCAAACCATCCCTTGGCACACCACCTCTCTCACACTTCACCCACCACCCACCACCATCACAACACCATCATCCACCACCCTCATCCATTGTCCATCATAAAGTGTGTGAGTCGTCTCGGGATCCAAGATTGATCGTAAGAGTTCTTGACAATCAAAGGCCATGTTTGCCTAAGTCTCTTACATCACTTGGTGAAGACAAGTGTCTAGTGTAATACTTTTTATTTTTAATCCTTTCGCACTTTTTACTTGGTTATGTATTAATGACTTTAATAACTAGTTTCTTATGTTGAAGGTGATTCTTCCTTATCGTTTGTCCGTGGTGTCTTGGCATTATTTTACTGTCTATATAAAATAAAAGATTTTCACCATTCATATCTCCACGGTCTATATGGAGGTATGTTGGCTACCTGGTCAGGGGTTAAGGGAACGGTTTGGTAAGAGTCTTGCCTTGTTCAGTGTATAGATCCTGCAAGGACCTCGATCAAATTTAGTAGGACCTCCTTCAATACCCACCGGTATTGGATGGCGGGGGTCCAAACTCTTTGATCCCCTCATATGTAAGCTACTATTAATACTTTAACCCGGCTACTTAGGACTGTATCCCTGCTGACTCAGACTACTTAGCCGAGGGTAACGTCACCTTCAAAAGAGGGGCCTACCACAATATGCATTAATAACTTAATTAATTATCTTTCAATAATCCGACCCTTTAGGATTGTATCCTTGCTGACTCAAACTACTGGGTTGAGGGTAACGTCACCTTCAAAAGAGGGGCTTACAACAATAACTAAGATAATCTCTTAAATAGTGCAAAAGTGCGGAAATAATCAAAGGTTACACTAAACACGAGTCGGAGCCAAGTGATTCATCTTGTCTATCTGTTTTTATTTTTATTTTATTTTTCAGCATTTTAGTTAGTTTTTATTTTTCTAGTCTAAAAACCTTTTTTCTAACTTTTGATTTGATTAGACGTTGAGGATAAACCGGTACTAAAAGCTCTTGTGTCCTTGGACGACCTCGGTATCTTGCCAACACTATACTACGCTCACGATGGGTTCACTTGCCCATATGTGTGTTTGGTGTTAGTAAAATATCGTGTTTTATAAATTTAAAACTTGACTAACGTGTAAAAAGGGCTTAAAATATACTTAATTCCATATACACACCAACCCGCATCAAGTTTTTGGCGACGTTGCCGGGGACACAAGGATTTTAAGAAAGTTAGGAATCAACGGCCTAATCGTTTTTTCTAATTTTTCTGTTTTTTTAGGATTTTCTTAATTTTCAGCTTCTGCAGAACTCAGCACGGGTCGTGCCCACTCAACACGCCCCGTGCCCAATCATTGGAACTGGCAATCCTGTTTTGAGTCAGACAGTAAGCTGAACACGGGGCCGTGCCCACTCAACACGCCCCGTGCCCAAGCTTCAGTTACTGAAAACAGAACCGTAAGATCCCGACGGTTGGTAATTTCTGACACAAACATGAGAGATACTGATACTTTTTACTTTCGGCACTCTTATGGTACGTGGTGTCAAATATGTGGTGGCCCTCGTAAAGAATTAGAATGTTATTTTTTAAATTATAAGCCTCACTACATAGACCCATCGTTTTCCCGTAGCCTTAAGAGGGGCGAAAGTCAAAATAATCCCTATCTCTCCCTCGAATGCTCTCAACCGGATCTTCTAGGAGAAATGCTTCTTGATGAACTATTTCAAATGGAAGATCTAATTCTTAATTGGTTAAAAGAACTTAGGATAGATTTCAATAATTTATCTCAAAACAATAACCAAGAAGAATTGTTGGGATCACATTCAAATAAAAACAACTTCGTTGTTCTCGATGTTACCTCTAACTCTAGTGAGGACTTGAGCGATAGTCGTCCCTGTGTCGATTGTGCCGTGAAGGACCCCCCATCGATTTCGTTCGATGCATACATAGACCTGAGTGATTCGATATACACCTTCTTTAACGAGAGCCCGGGAAAGGGTTGGACTTGTCCACCTACATGTAGCATAGGAATCACCCTCACCGACAACCTCTTGCGTTCTCGTCTTAATCTAGAGCAATTAAGGTATCTTAGGCACTTTGGGGTTGTTCCATCCAGTAAGGAACCGCCCGATCTGGATAAGTTCCTTAAAAATAGACAAACTTCATAAAACAGCCTTTCGACACGGGGCCGTGCCCAGGTCAACACGCCCCCGTGTCCACCAAAAGATTCCTTTCTGACTTTTTTGTCAGAATACGGACAAAATGTGTCAGTATGTTGCCTGCACACGGGGCCGTGTCCAGCATGCTGTCGTTTTCTATAAATGCAACCAAGAATCCTGCACATTTGGACCATCCAGGGACAGAGATTTGAAAGGATCTTCTCACCTACCATCCTAGGTATTTTCTAAAAGAAGGTTCTAACAACCATCTTGTCCTTTCCTCTTTTATCCATTGCCTTCTTTTTCACCTTTCTTGCTTCAACACCTCCATTGAAGCTTAAGATCACCATGATTCCAAGCTTTGTTGTGATGTTAGTTGGTTTTTTGTTCAAGGAATCTTGTTAAAAATAAGTTGTATAACATTGTTTTAAGTTTTTTCTGCTAAAAAATGCTTCATAAGTTGGTAAAATAATTTGAAACTCCAAGATTCCTTGTTCCGAAAATCTGCAGGAAGGTGAACACGGGGCCGTGCTCGTTGAGCACGGGCCGTGTCCGGAGATACTGTTCCATTAAAATAAATTATTTTTGGTATGTTTTCGTAGAATGTCTAGTCAAAACAGTGGAACCTCTTCTGCGCACTCCAGAAATAGTCGAAGGGAAAGAAGGTCATCGATTGAAGCCACTCTCGTACGCTACGTAATGGCATTGCGTGAAGCTCTTGACGAGATGACTTTTGTAGAGGAGGTCCTAATAGACCGTATAAATTATCTTACGGTGGGGTTGGAAAACAGTTTTCAAGAAATCAACCTCTTGCACCAGAGGTTGAACATTCTTGTGACACCTCCCATGGAACCAATCCTCCCTCAAGAGGATTGGAACTTAGCACTTGGAATTAACAACCCGACCGGATGGGACGACATTCCAGCGGAACCTCCTCTTGAAAATCTACTAGAAGTCCCGGTGGAGGTTACACCCCCTCAAACCAATGCCAATGAGCCCGCCTTTCTTCTCCCTAGGGAGATAGAGGAGTGGCTCGCCGACGTGTGAGGAACCCATGCCCAGAGAAAGAAGTTTTTCAAGCCGAATCCAACCGAGGGAATTATCTTTTCAGAAATTTTGCTAATAAAATAATTCTTAGGCTTGAACTTCTTGGTCTAGATTTCTTGTGTCTCTTTGACCTATTTATCTAGAATTTTAACTTTTTAGGATCAATATGTAATTCTCTCTATGACTTAATGAATGATGGTTTAAGTTAATTTGGTGTTTGGATGATGTTGAAATGGATAAAACACACTCGGGATGGTGAAGGATAACAAGGGAAACTTGAACCAGCACCCCATGCACGAAAACAGGGTCATCCGACAACATATTCTTCATTACAGCAAGTTCAGGACGGGCCATGCCCGCCCAACACGGCCCCGTGCTGCACAATCTGCAGGAAACGCCCAGTTCAGGTAACTGGACACGGGGCGTGCTCACTGAACACGCCCCCGTGCCTGAACACGGGGCCATGCCCGGACAACACGAGGCCGTGTCTAGACGCCCAGTAACATAAATTTTGCTTTTTCACACCATTTTACACATTAAATCAACCTAAAAACTTATTTTTGGGACACATTGAGGACAATGTGTAATTTAAGTGTGGGGGGGGGGGTGCTAAAATCTTGAATCTTGCAAGTCCTAATTACAAGCCTTACACAAAACTCTATTGGAACCGCTAATCACCCCAAAAAAAATTTCAAAAATTTTTTTCATTTTTCTGACTTTTCTAGGTTTAACTTGGGAATTTCAAATTCTATAAAGGTTATATTTTTACAAATTTACAACCGATAGCGTCGTGATAAAAAGAACCAACATAAGAAAATTATGAAAAGGCATGATGTGCTGAAAGTAATAAAAACAACTAAATTAACCCTAAATTAGACACTCTAAGCTTTAAATTTATAAACTAAGACTCGACCTAGAACCCTAAACCACACAACCGGCAAGTGTACCGATCAATGTAGTAAAGCTAAAGTAAGTCCGAGTATCGAACCCATGAGACTCTAAGGATTACGCTAAGACTCTATAAAGACTAAGACTGACACGACTTAACCATTTGTTTATTAATTGGGGGGGGGGTTTCTAAAAATCCTAAGAATGCAAGTAATGACGAACTAGATTAGCTAAGTAACTAACACAAACTCTAATGAAGACTTTGACCAGTGATGGATGAAGACTACCTAGGCTAGACGCAAGCTAACTCAGAATGGATCTCTATTTGATAATTTTTGTGGTGTGGAACCGGGATCTTAAGATGCTAAACCTATTAAGACACCACTAAGCCCCTCAAACACTCTCAAGGCGATTCTTGTGGCACTACCTAGGCTGTTACGTTTACCGGTTTGCTAGATTTCTTTTCCGTCCTCTAGTTTCTTGAAAGTGCCTATGCAAGACGCTCTACTTTGCCGCGCGAACGTCTAAAGCGACAATGGGTTCTAATCTTGGTTTAATAGGCTATGGAATGTTAAGGACTTATAACCAAACCTAGACCTATCAATAACCTCGAGCCTTTCCGCGACGAGTTTAGCAGCACATTTGATTTTATAAAATTACCGAATATTACTTCTAAGGTTACTTAAGCTATTTTCACCCTAAAGGATTAATGATTTATTATGTGATAAAGACCGTCACCAAGAGTTATATGAAGCAATAAACAATAATAAAACAATGGTCAAACACGCATATGCACCAAGTTAAATTCCCAAAGCTTTTACAATACAAGAATAACCACAACCACGCTAAAAATCAAATAAAGACCCAAACTTTATTAAGCTATTGTCATTAACCTAGGTAGTATATGAAGTTTAGCCAAGAAACATGATCAAAAACAAAGTGTCAAACATAATCAAATCTGAATTCATCGTGTAATAACGTAAAACGAATGGAAACTAAAGAAACAAGGAGATTAAACCCGTATTCTTCTCTTCCGATAGCTCTAAGATGTTACCCGACAATTCCCAGCGATCCGAATGCTTCCACCCGCTTCAATCAGCCTCTAAACAGCCACAAGAACTCCCAAAATCGTCCAAAGTTCGTATCCAGTTGTTGTTTTTCAGCTGATTATGATAATCATCAATAAATACTCAAAAACCCTAATTCTGCTTGCTGATCACGTCTGATTCCGCGTAAACATCACCCACGCGGCCCGCTTTAGAGTTTTATTAAGTTGATGCGGGCCGCCCGCCAAACATTATCAGGAATCATATTTGTAAGTTCATTCGGCCCGCTTGGAAATGTCCATAAGCTTATGCGGGCCGCCTGGAACCTCCAGAACTGCATTTTTCACTTCGTTCCACTCCCGAACTCCTCGATTTCCGTTCCAGTCTTTCCCGTTGCTAGATTTTACTCGTTTCCGCTTCCTTTCAGCTTCAAGTACCTGAAAACACAATTAAATCAAAAGTATATACATTCTAATCTAAAAACCGGACAAAACTGACTATCTAACTACTAAAACTAGACGCAAATACCGATGTATTTTCCAATACATCAAGGCATGACAAGTTTAGTTAAATTTGATTATATATACTTGATCACATAAAAACCCATTCCCACAAAAGTGAGTTTTGAGCCTTTATTGAGCATACAAATACATATCTTTAACTAAATGCTTATTTTTCGTTTCTTGTGTGAATAGCCGCTTGGTTCTTACGACTCTAGAACTTGCCACGACGATACATTCCCGGTCCTTACCAACTTAAACCCGAGTAAGTAAATGATGGAGGCATTAGGACTAACCCTTTTTCATTTCTACACCATTATTTTTCTTTTTTTTTTTTACCACATACCCAAAATCCCCCTAGTTAACCCCTTTGAGCCTAAACCTTTTCATTTCTTAACCCAAAAACAAACACCCTTTCACCCACCAAAACCCTTTTCTATTTTTAACCCTTTGTTTTAGTAACAAGCTCGGTTTTTCGGATGACTTATCAAAAAAAATGTGTTGATGATGAAGCAAAAGAAATAAACAAGCAAGTTCATCAACAATAACTTTGTTTGAATAATGGCTTCATCAAAATGAAAAAAAAAGTCTTACGAAAACCGATGCTTTTTACGCTTTTTGTGACACCTGTGTCACTACGACCATCAAAAAAAATACCAAATCAATGAAATATTGTGTTTCATACTTGGGATTTGTATAAATATGTGTATCGTTTGCACATGTCAATTCTTGTTCGATTTCAAACTCTATATCGCTTTCTGGAGAGTTATACGCCAACTGGTGCGTAAACGTAATCAGTTTAATGCGAAAAACACTCCGGGACATCAACATGTGCTTAACATACTGTAAATAACCTCTACATAACTTAGAAATAAGTTTTGAAGGCTTTGGTATGGCAAAATCTAGTTTAATCGCTTACAGGGACTAAATTCGACAAACTGCGAAAGTATGACGATTCGTACTGGAACAGACATTCCGGAACATGACCGTAAGTTAAACATACCATAAATATCCTTTACATAGCTTAGAACTAGGCTTTGAGAGGTTCGGTGTGCTAAAATAAACTTTTGGGTCATTCAGGGACTAAAAGCGTCAAAAAGTGCACAAGTTTGCATTTTCGCGCATAACTTACATTCTGAATACATCCGGACATACAAAATTTATGTAAACATTAAAACATTTTATTTTAGTGTTTGGTATAAGAAAAATCCATTCGTCGTGCAATTTGGATCGTTTTTGGGTCCGTTACGACTTCCGTCGTAATTAACCGAACAACGCAATCGTACGGCCAAACGAACCGAAATCCGACATATTTCTGAGCATGTTTCATGTTCCCTATGCTTTAACATCATTATGCAGCTTAAAATGGGTTTGACGGGTGTTAGAAGTGCCAAAACACGACCATACACGCACAGGGACCTGTTCTGCCATTTTACAAAGTTAGCTGACCTGCAGGGTCCTTACGGACCGTATGGACTCCTTCTTGCGGTCCGTAAGCAGGTGCCATATAGCAGAATGTGTTTCCAGCTATTTCCAGCTCATTCCAGCTCTTGCACATGGGTTTTTATGATTCTATGGGCCAATTTTGATGGTTTTCAAGTGCCCCTTGTATTTGTAAACCATGTGCCCACATGTATGGATGAGATCAAAGCACGGTTTTCGACGAACGATCTTAACGGTCCTAAGAAATCTATAAATACCCCTCAAGTTCACAACTCAAAACCCCCACCTTTGAATCTGAATTTGTTCTCTAAGTTGATGTGTTTATCACTTCATACCTGAGAATATTCGGATCAAAACTTCCGTTCTTGGACCCGTTGTAAGTCCTCTTTCGTTCTTTTAGCGTTTTCTGTGTTGACCAGTTTATGGTCAACATGAAGTTCGGTTGAACTTCGCAACGTGAGCGTAATCACGATGGTTATAGTCCCTTGTGACTATACCTACTGATTACCACGTTATCTAGGCTCAGTGACGAGTCGTAGTTTCGGCCAAAATGCGTATTCTTGCGTATTTTGTAACCAAACTACTTTTAGGTATCAAAACCGTTTGTTTTGATACCAAACTTATTTTCTAAATTAGTTAAGCATGTTTTAACATGCTTAGCTCGTCACTTTTAGTGCTTATATAGGGTCGTAAGGTAAGCGATCTAAACAATCGCTTATACTTTCGAACCCGACCCGTTTGGTCGATCTCTAGGATCCGACCAAATACCTTAGGTGACCATAGTTGTATAGGGAATAACCTTCCGAGGTTATACCTTATGGTCACGACGTTTAGTTAGTTGTATGATAAGTAGTTTATGTGCCTTAGGTAAATTACCAAAATACCCTTTTTACGCCAAAATTCATTTTAAGCATATGTAACATAATTTGTGATATCTAAACTGATTTGGAAACAATATTAGACATATTAAGGCATATTTTACTTATCATAGGACTAGTTAGGCGTTCCGAACACGTTTTACGCGAACGACGCGTTAAAGTAGCATAAGCTACCTAAACGGGTCATAATGGGTCGTAAGCACTTAGGTTAGGTTTCATTTTAGAATGTAGGCTTTCTTAAACCATATTACATGAGTTCCCATACTCGTTTGGTTTACGAACCCTCATTCTATCCGATCTCCCGATTTAGGTCCGTTTATTAACGTAGTTACCTATATTAGGTGCCGTTTGATCCCGTGATCTTCTAGCCTTGCTTGGTGGTTATCCTAGGACTATTGAGCAATCTCAAGTGAGTACATAGACCCCTCTTTTACTGTTTTCAAACTGTTTTGGGGTGAAACACATGTGCCTACTTGTTACTTTCGTGATTTCCATGTTTTCATATCATATGCTTGTTATGTTCATTAGTACACATATAGTACATGATTTCATTATGTTTATGCTATGTATGTTCACTTAGCATGCTAGCACATTGCTTTACATTACATTCCTATTGCATATGTTTACTTAGCATATGGACACATTGTTTTACATTACATTTCTGTTGCATATGCTCATCCAGCATATGGACACTTTGTTTTGTACATTTTTACTTGTGGTTTAAGTAGTCTCATTTAACTTACCATACATAACATTGTTTACATATTACATGATTTACATTTGACAATGGACATTTGACCCTACGATAAACATTTCTACAATTGTCAACCATTACATCTTGGTGGTTTTGGGTAAGTGATTTAAGTAACGAGGCGACGTGTAATACGATAAAAACATGGTGGATACGCCGCTTGTACTTCCTATATATAAGTGCTTTTATGGTATTACATATCGTAGCGCTATTTAAACCATTTCAGTTTAGACATATTACATTTACGACACATTTTCACATAAACATCGTTTTACAAATAACTTAACTTATACAGACTCATTCTACTTGGTTATTCACTTAACCATACATTGTTCTTTTATACATATATATCATTTGGTTTATTTATCACTTTTCAAATGATTTATGAAAGGAAACACTCAACAAGACTCATGACTACTTTTTATTAAACAGTTTCTTTAAACCCAAGACATGAATCCTATTTTCTCAAAACCTATGTATCTCACAGGCATTTTTATGCTGACGTACCTATTTTCACATTTGTTTTCAGGAGCTGTTGCATAGGATGATCGAGACACACTTAGGCGGACCTGTGCCTTAGTGACTTAAAACGAAGCAAGAACTAGTTAAATTATGTTATGTACTCTTTGTTTCTTGTTTTAAGACAATGTAACTCTCTTGTTTGATAAATAAAACGTAACTTTAATTTCCATGGTTGTGAAACAATTAATTCTGTTACAACACTCCCCGACGTTTCCGCCACGTTTTGTTGTTTTACGTGGTCGGGGTGTGACATTTTTCGCCCTTTTCTACTAACCATTAGCCCAACCACCTACCTTTAACCCAAAGCCTAACCCTTAACCCAAAAGTCCTCATGATATTTACAAAGGTATTTAGTTAAAAAGGAGGAGGATTGATTGCTTGGCAAGCCTATGGTAGGAGTAAGTCCCATGCCGCTCTCGAGTGATTCACTAAAATACATCTTCGGCCGAGTGTTGAGTGATCCCCGTGAGGTATGTGAACTTTTATATAAATGGAATCTTAAAAAGGCATGTTATGCCCTAATAAGTAATTTATCTTATGTAATGTTTTAAATAAATCATGACGAATAGGATTGTAAATAAATAAAAATAAAACTTAATAAAAGAATCTTGGAAATCCCGACACTCTATGACAAGCCCAAAAACCTTCTCTTCTACCCATTCCATTTGGGAGTGTAAAGCCACATTATAAAGAGTTTTGCTTGAGGACAAGCAAAGATTCAAGTGTGGGGGTATTTGATGTGCACAAAATGAAACATATAAATTACATCAATTGTGGCATAAAACTAACCCTTTTTAGTACTAATGTTGGAAAAAGTGTGTTTTTGTCTTCCTTTTGTATTTTCAGGATTAAATGAGCTCAAATTAACAAAAGAAGCAAAAAGGCAACTAAATCTAACATAAATACAAGAAAAGGAACAAACGTGGCATGCCCAACCCCCCGACAGCATCTTCCCAAGCAAAATCAAGAAGACGGAAGACTGAACACGCCCCGTGCTCAGCGAACACGGGGGCGTGCCCAAGTGCCAGCATAAAAGACAAAGCTATAGAAGCTTCTATCACCCACCACGGGGGCGTGCCCAGCGGACACGGGGCCGTGGTCAACTCTAAGATTCGCAGAATCTGAGGAAATCTTGATAGTACAGATTTGCTTCTGCACACGGGGGCGTGCCCAGCGAACACGGGGGCGTGGTCAACTAATGCAGACAAACTGCAATTAATGAAGAAAGAGAAGAGGATGGACTCGGGGCCGTGCCCGAGCTGCTGTTCAGGCTATAAATAGGGGTGCTTGGCTCATTTGCAAACCATCCCTTGGCACACCACCTCTCTCACACTTCACCCACTACCCACCACCATCACAACACCATCATCCATTGTCCATCATAGAGTGTGTGAGTCATCTCGGGATCCAAGATTGATCGTAAGAGTTCTTGACAATCAAAGGCCATGTTTTCCTAAGTCTCTTACATCACTTGGTGAAGACAAGTGTCTAGTGTAATACTTTTTATTTTTAATCTTTTCGCACATTTTACTTGGTTATGTATTAATGACTTTAATAACTAGTTTCTTATGTTGAAGGTGATTCTTCCTTATCGTTTGTCTGTGGTATCTTGGCATTATTTTACTGTCTACATAAAATAAAAGATTTTCACCATTCATATCTCCACGGTCTATATGGAGGTATGTTGGCTACCTGGTCGGGGGTTAAGGGAACGGTTTGGTAAGAGTCTTGCCTTGTTCAGTGTATAGATCCTGCAAGGACCTCGGTCAAATTTAGTAGGACCTCCTTCAATACCCACCGGTATTGGATGGCGGGGGTCCAAACTCTTTGATCCCCTCATATGTAAGCTACTATTAATACTTTAGCCCGACTACTTAGGACTGTATCCCTGCTGACTCAGACTACTTAGCCGAGGGTAACGTCACCTTCAAAAGAGGGTCCTACCACAATATGCATTAATAACTTAATTAATTATCTTTCAATAATCTGACCCTTTAGGATTGTATCCTTGCTGACTCAAACTACTAGGTTGAGGGTAACGTCTCCTTCAAAAGAGGGGCCTACTACAATAACTAAGATAATATCTTAAATAGTGCAAAAGTGCGGAAATAATCAAAGGTTACACTAAACACGAATCGGAGCCAAGTGATTCATCTTGTCTATCTTTTTTATTTTTATTTTATTTTTCAGCATTTCAGTTAGTTTTTATTTTTCTAGTCTAAAAACCTTTTTTTCTAACTTTTGATTTGATTAAACGTTGAGGATAAACCGGTACTAAAAGCTCTTGTGTCCTTGGACGACCTCGGTATCTTGCCAACACTATACTATGCTCACGATGGGTGTACTTGCCCATATGTGTGTTTGGTGTTAGTAAAATATCGTGTTTTATAAATTTAAAACTTAACTAACGTGTAAAAAGGGCTTAAAATATACTTAATTCCATATACACACCAACCCGCATCAATAACTCATGGTTTTTTGAATGACCTCGTGGTTTTTGGAACAACTTTAAAATGGACAACCAACTGTGAACTCACTCAACTTTATTGTTGACTCGTCGTTACATGCCTGGCAGGTCGTTAGATTCCTGATATGGACTTGCTATCTGGGAGTGCTAGAGTGGTCATGGGTCGAGACTCTTGGATACTTGCTTCGTTGATTATGAACACTTGTTTTGAAACAATTGATTTACAGTTTACATTATGCTTCCGCTGAACAACTACTTTGGTTTAACTTATGACTTGGATTTATATCTTGAAATCAATGGAATGTTTTATTTAAATATTATTATATTATGCGTAGTTCAATCTGATTGGTGGCTTGGATCCTGGTACGTCACACGCCCCACGGTGATTCCGCATGTGGTATTTTGGGGGTGTGACAGTTTCGTATCAGAGCCACTGGTTATAGTGAACTTGGTTTTTAAAACGTTTTTATAAAACCAGACTATAACCGAACAATTCTGAAAACGTGAATATGACCATGACACTCAGCTCCAGATTGCAAGGTTCGTCTCTCGTATACTCATTGTACCGCGTAACTAGTGAACATTTACATATGATATTGCATGTGATTGCACGTTTAGCACAACAGTATGAATTCACGTATTACTTGCATGTGACTGATAGGGTGGTATTTCCCTAAACATTCGTGACTCACGTTTCGTGTGCTTTTTGTTTGCTACTCGAGTTTGAGGAACCATTTGACATGAGTTAGGAGGAGCTGAGATGAGCATGCAAAACACGATATTATTGTGGGTGCACACATAATAATAATGTGGGGTGCATGCGAGTCCCAGTGAGGCTTAACAAGTGAAAAAGGGGGGTTCCGTTCCGTTATTTGATCAATGTGAAACATAACAAACCTATAGGGGTCATAGCAGTGATTGTCCCCTACTCGAACGTGAACTTTCATTCCTCTCTGGATCCTTTCGAATCTCGATGTTATCGAGTATTACCTGAACACCCATCTGAACACCTAGCGAACCGTGTAGAATGTTAGGTGCTTATACGAACGTCCCTGAGTTGGATGTCGCAGCGTCGAATGATTGATCGATACCTTTCTCACTCCTCTTCATTTCCTGGAACTCATGTATTGACGTCTTAGATCCCGAAGTGTGATCACTTCTGCAACACTCTCGTAATAGACCATGTATTACTCAAACAACTTGCCACATCGATGGACAAGAGGATGAGCGTACTACTTTACCAACCTCAGTATTTGGGCGACCCCGACTACCGACAACGAACATCAGCGAATTGACTTCAATCGAGTCCGTAACACTAGTCAGCGATTTATGGGAGTCAACTCTTACGAATCAATCGGGGCATAAGTGATGATAATTGACCATAGTGTGGTATGCGTAACTGCCAGCACAGTGAGTAGCGCTTTAGGACGTGACTCAGAATGTGAAAAGATGGACTTTGATGGTGAAAAATTGTAAGGCTTCGTTTCGAGCAACAACATTGGGGTAGCAGTCATAGCGACAACAAGGTATTCGTAACCCTAGCCTATAGTATGGAAATAAAGGTGCCTACAACATGGATTGGCCGTTGTTAAGTTAAGAAGACAACGACCAAAGGAACAACGACAGTACTGGAAATCCTTGTAATGAAAACAGCAACACTGGAAATGATGCTCATGGAAGGGCATTTAGGGTTGGCGTGGGCGACGCCAGGGTGGTGGCAACGTGGAAGCTTGTACGGGTAGCTAATCGCTTCGTCTCTGTCCTGTTTAACCCTGATGCTTCTCGAAAGGCTGATGGCAAGTCAATTGAAGCATCATATGTTTGTAGGGATGCAAATTCAACCTTGTGGGACAAGTTTTCGACATCGATCTTCCTTCTACTATCCACGATGGTGTTGATGCAGTAGTCAGTATGGGTTGGTTAACCAGACATCGCGCAGTTATACCCTGTGAGGGGAAAGTTGTCGTCTGTCATAAAGTATCCGAGTGGTGCAGAGGTTAGCATCAATTCAGCAGTGAAGGCCAGAAGTGTCCACGGAAGGATTACCCCGCCATGATAGCACTCGTTACTGATGTCAAGGCTAAGGAAAAGAGGATCGAGGATCCACCAATTGTTCGTGATTTCTCCATAAGTGCTACCAGAAGAACTATCAGGTTTACCTTCTCAAAGTTAGGTGGAATATCATATCGGTATCATGTCAGAAGCAGCCCTTATTACTAGTATTCCTTATTGTCTTACATCAGGAAGGTTGCAGGAACTGCCTAATCAACTTCAGGAACTATTGGACATGAGTTTTATCGGATCTAGTTTTTCGCTTTGGGGAGCCCCAGTTTTACCAGTGAAGATAAGCCTTTTTGTATGTGTACCGATTATTGAGAACGTAACAAGGTGACAGTTAGGAACCGCTTATCTCGACCATGTATTGGCCACCTGTCGACGAGTTGCGAGGAACAAGCTTCCATTCAAGGATTGGCTAGCGAACGAACTATCATCAGATGGAAGTCCAAGAGGAGAATGCTCTTAGAACAGCATTTCGAACGCAATGCAGCCATTTCAACTTTGTACACCATGATCATTGAGTTGATCAACACACCAGCAGCTTCAGGGATCACATGAATCAACAGTATTTGTTGACGACGTTCTGAATCATGACCAGGAGAAAGGAACACCATGGGTGGCATATGTATCCTATTCCAGCGCTTCTGTGGAAGGAGCCATTACGTGCAAAGTCTTGTCAAATGTCACATCTAGATTCGAGAGATGCATTTTGATCATGTAACCAACGGAGTGAGAATACACGTGGATCTCGCTAAGATGCATCTTGTTAGAAACTGATCGACACCAAAGATTCCTTCGGGGATGCAGCAATTCCTTGGTTTCGCTAGATACTATCACAGCTTACCCACAAGATTTTCGAAGGTCACACAACTTAAATCTCTTTAGCACAATAGGGTGCTATGTTCGTGAAAGACGAAACAGGAGGACGTCTTTTCAGCTTTCTAATTCCAACTCTGCAATGCACTGAGCATCGTCTTTACCCGAGGGTGCGGGTGGTTTAGTGGTATACCATGATGGTCTGAATCAGAGTCCCAAATACACACCGACGCAACACGAGAGAGTGATGACTTACGTGATAGAGTTACAAAGAGGAACTGCACGACACACAACTGGCGGTGAAAACCGTGGCCTTGGGATTTTAGATGGAGGCACCACTTGGACGGTACCAGATGCGTTATTTAGACCGATCACAAGGGCCTCCCGTGTACCTTGGTTCGACAGAGCTAAGTCAGTTAATGGCATCGCTGGAGGGAACTTTAGCATGATTACAACTATGAAACTTGAACGTGCACGAGCTTTGCAGCTCACTATCGACTCTAACTTACCTGATCCGACTCGCCCTGTTCAAACTGGAGAACTGAAGGAAGAGGATTTTCAAGTTGAACCCATGCGGGGCATGGAGAAGCAACCTTGGCAGGCCAGACGATATTCGCTACCTCATGGAATTAGTGTGGATCTCATTATACAGTAACTGTAGGAAATTTATGTTGAGCAAAGCACCGGCCTTGATATTCTAGTCGTCTGGGTTTTGATGAGAGACATTAGGATTTATAAACCTTGTACTGGTGATCGGGCATGAAGGCCCACCTAGCTAGGTATGGGAATGATGTTTAACTTGTGGGAAAGTCAAGGTGAAGTATTAGTAACCAGAAACACCTATATGGGAACGAGAACAGACTGCCATGGATTTTGTCACTGGGCTACCTAGAACTCAAACCGGAAACAATATCACATGGGTGATCCTTGGTTGTCTCACATTACTAGCACGCTTTCTTGCAATCAAGGAAACTGACGAGCCTTCACATCTGTGAATGTACCTCTGAGAGAGGCGGCCATTAGGCACGAGGTGCCAACTCCTGTTACCTCCGATTTCGAACTATATATGATTCATGACAGCCATTACACGACACCCTTGGCTCACGCCTAGACATGAGCATTACTTATCACTAAAGGACAACCGGACAAAGTAATGGACCATCCTGATGCACGAAGGCATGCTGCGAGCATGTGCGTGGTTGGCTTTTGTAAACATTTAGAAGAACACACATATTTGGGTGAGATCTGCTGCAGCCGTTACCATATTAGTATGCATACAGCTCTGTATGAGGTATTGCATGGGTGATAATACCAATCTTCTTGTTGGACTAAGGGAAGTGACAACCTAATCACCGATCCAATATTTGTACTCGAAACTCTTGGGAAGAGTGCTTAGATCGGAAATTGTTGACGGCAACGCGTGACTCTCAGGAGAGTTGGTAAGCTTAGGAAACACTGGGAGTTCGCTGTAGGCGATCGTATCATGTTGAGAATCTCACCCTGGGAGGGTGTGGTACGTCTGGGAAGCGTGGCAAGCTTAAGTTTCGTTACGTTGAATTATTCAGAATTCTGGAAAGAATCGGCAACATGGTTTACAAACTCGAATTATCTGACGAATTAGGTACGTTCACGATGACATTATGGCTCGAACCTAAAGAAGCGTTTGTTCGATGAAACGCTTGCGGTACCCTGGTTGAGGAACCCATCGTTAATACAGTCGACTTTCAATCGTGAGAGTTCGCTGGAACTCAAGGCGTGGACCGGAGTCCACATGGGAATGCAAAGATCTGATAAAGCTCTGGTATCCCCAATCATTCAGGCGGTTGAATCAACTTTTGCTATCACTAGCGAATTTCGGGACGAAATTCCCTTTCAAGTTGGGGATGATGTGGTACCCGCGGAAAATCCACGGTCATCCTGATCTATCACCTCACTACTGTTGGGGTACTAATCAAATTTCGGGACGAAATTTCTTTCAAGTTGGGGATGCTATGACAACCCGAACTTTCAAGGTCAACATAACTTAGTATCATTCCTTTTCACATTTCCTTATACACAATTGGTTATGATTGAATGCCACGAGTTGTGTTATATTTTATGCTTAGTAGGTTAGTGACGGTTAAGCTTGTGATTTATAATTTCTCGTTATTCCTCTCTTATGTGCAATATGTTCTGTACTAGTATAATTCCGTTGAATTCAAACTGAAACTTACGATAACTTTGTTTATATTACACACTTACGTATGTGGGCCGCACCCATCACAAAGACTACTGGGCCGCTATTATATGTAAACTACTCAGCCCAATTCCATTAGAATTACTTCCTTATGTTTACTACTCCTCGGCCCACTGATCAACTCGGCCCAATTCTTGTAGCCCAAAGGAGCTTCATGACCAGCCCACTCATTTAGGTATTCGTCACAAACATCTTCACGACGAAACAACCTGATGTTTCGTCTTTGTAATGACTGATATGTAAACTTGTTATACAGGAAGTGTGAGCATGATTCTTAATGACATTGATATTCTAAAATGAATTCGGTTTGCATAATGATGGTCAAAATAAGGATGGTTACATTACTTGATTCAGATGGAATGATGATTGACATAATAACACAAATGGTAAATTGCCAACAATGTGGGAAGGTTGACTCAGTCACCCATACACGAATGAACGACACACACATCTGCATGTCACACAGGCCCTTGGGCCTTATAGATTCAGTTGGGCCAAGCATGCCTTTGGGTCGCACAATTGGATGCCTATCGCACAACCATAAGATTTATGTGTTAAATTGATTATGTGTTACTATGTGCATAATTAACTGATAGATTATACGAGGACCAAGAATGTATGATGAATGTTAAAGAATTGTCAACCTATGTTTGGGCTTGGCTGTGTAAACAAACAGTATGAGATTCAAACACCTATTTTATGGCATTATGATGCCTGTTGGTTTGCTGTGCTGCATGAACAAATGTTACAACTTGCATGATAGTATGTGGTGTTACTTGTGTAATGTGAACGTGGAATATGTAATTCATCTGTATACGAAACTAATTTGTTATTGGTAACCACATTAGGATTTGGTTGATTAATATGGAACAAGTAACTAGTCATACCGAGCAAACCAAGGTGAGTTCACACTTTCTACAAGGCATGGGATTCCCGGTGGTTTGGGAATGGGTTAAGGATTAATAAGGAAACCTGCATATTCTCCTTGGGGAGAATATGTACCTCCATCCTCCATGGGAAGGATGACAACATTTAACATGCGTATTCTCCTTGGGTAGATTACGTACCTCCATTCTCCATAGGAAGAATGACAACATATAACTTACTAGACAAAACTCTATCATGAAGTTCCTCATTTTTATATCGACTTAATCGCCGGGCCAATGGCGAGGGGGTCATTAGTTAAATAGCGCTATTAGGTTTGACAAGCCTCACACCATGCCGCAGAGGACGGGAGTGGACTAATGGATCTGGGCACTTAGTCAATGATGATAGACATTGACGTAGGGCACATAAACATGACTCCAGTCAGTTGTCGATATGGTAACGGTTCTAGTGGTTACATGGGGTAGCCCTCACTAGTAATGGTTTGGGAAACAATGAATTGGATAACTCATGGTTTTTGAATGAACTCGTGGTTTTTGGAACAACTTTAAAATGGAAAACCAACTGTGAACTCGCTCAACTTTTTTGTTGACTCGTCGTTACATGCCTTGCAGATCGTTAGATTCCTGATATGGACTTGCTATCTGGGAGTGCTAGAGTGGTCATGGGTCGAGACTCTTGGATACTTGCTTCGTTGATTATGAACACTTGTTTTGAAATAATTGATTTACAGTTTACATTATGCTTCCGCTGAACAACTACTTTGGTTTAACTTATGACTTGGATTTATATCTTGAAATCAATGGAATGTTTTATTTAAATATTATTATATTATACGTAGTTCAATGTGATTGGTGGCTTGGATCCTGGTACGTCACACGCCCCGCGGTGATTCCGCATGTGGTATTTTGGGGGTGTGACATTTAACATTATCTCCCATACCCCAACATATCAAATAAAGCAGTTATTACAGACATAGATATCTCAAAGACAAATCATAGTTTCGACAACTCAAATATTAATTGTTTTGTTTCTAGACTCCCCTAGACTTGATTCCATGACAGCAAGCAATCCAAGCATCTTAAACACCTGGCACATACGTTAAAATAGAGGTCAATACACATAGTGTAAAGGTGAGCATACCAGTTTAATAGTATAATAGATAGCGAAATCGGTTTACGCATAACCAGCATGTAACATGTTGAAAAGTGAAGCTAGTAGGTTATCAATAATGAAATATGCACAGACATGACTGCGAGTTGTAGAATGCGCAAAACATGTCACCACTGTGACACGTGAAGTAAAACCCTTAACAACCCCTGTCCACGACAGGTGCTGAGTCCAAACTATAGTACTATCGTTGCTAGGGTGTCAGGAAACAATCACTGTGTAAACATAACATACAATCATTCATCGAGTAACATGTATAACCTTCAATAACGGTCAGCGTATAAAAGTGTTTGCGTTGTGTGTCGATTGTGATTTGATAAGTAACGTATGTAACACCCAAAAGTGCGTAAAGCAAAAAGGGTTCGAGTATACTCACAGATCGTGTTTAATGAATAAACACAGTCTTGGATTGGATTGAAGGGAGTGCTGGAAAGTTAGCCTGATTACAGAACGTTAGCATAAGCAATGAACGATGCGTTAAACAGTGAGAGTTGAACAAAGTGATGAAGGGTGATCCGATCGGATGACAATCCAGACGGATGGACATTCGGTCAGATTGTCATTCTTTTGGGATGGATATGTTTGTGTATGATGTGACTTTGAAGTTTCGTTGTAGCATTTTAAAATGAGAGAAGTATCTCTACCCCTCAGGTCGTCCGGTCGAACGGTCATCCGGACGGATGGTCATTTGATCGGATGGCGATCTGTTCTAAGTGAGATGCTCAAAAGTCTAAGTCTCCAGATAGAATAGTCATTCGATTGGATGGTCATCCGATCGAAGGACTATTCATTGGAAACTGTTATGTTTTGAAATTTTGTTTAAATATTGAAAGTCCACAAGTCGTCCGATCGGATTGTCGTTCGATCGGATGGCTATCCGATCGGACGGCAATCCGTTTGGTAACCTGTTCGTTTTGAAATCTGGAACATTTACTAAGTTTAGAAAGTTTGCGGTTTGACCGAGATGGTATGACAACATGTTAAACAACAGAACTCCACCAAGTCCAAGTCATCCGATCGGATGGGAATCACCCAGTCCGATCAGTTAACTGTTCTTGACGGCGGTTCATGTTCAGCCCGTTAAGTCGGTTGTCTCTTTGATAGAAACTCGTTCTCAGACCGGCACTTCACTAAAGAATGAGTAGGAGGCCTGAATGAGCCCAGATTCTATCGGTTTTGAGTAGAAAGTTATGAGTTTTGAAGAAGAGTGGAAATCAGTTGGAAAATGTTTAGATTATGACGAAATCAGTGTTTAAACATGCTGAAATCTCTTAGATCTGAGTTGTTCTTGGTGGAATGACGTCATCAACGAACAACCCAAATCAGATGGATTTCATGGTGAAAAGTTAAGATTTGATGGTGAAAATGATGGAGAAGTATGTGTAGATCAAGAAAGTACAAGATTTGAGGAGAAACTTACAAGAATCACGAGGAATCGAGAGAAAATAGGCCAAGAGCGCACTGGTCGAACGAGAGCTGTCACATCACATGAACAGTGAAGTGACAGGTGTTATTTATAGGTGAGAGGGGAAGAGTGGCGGTGTACAGGTACGATCGAAGGGCAATCCGATCGGATGGTCATCCGGATGGATGACCATTCGATCGAATGCTCCTTCGATCGGATGGTTCGAGTGAGTTAGGTTTCGATGTTTCGTTTTGTGCGTTGAGCGTTGCGATGCGTTTAGCGAGTGTCGATTAAGCGATGCGATAGATTTTAAATAATAGCTACACAAATAACATAACCAACATACAACAACATAAGTAAACTTGTGTTTTTAGTTCGCGATAAGATTTGCGTTGCGATAGAGTTGCGATTGCGTTTGCAATTAATCACCTCAAACATACAATAAACATACACAAATAACACATAATAGCACACACACGTAAAACAATATCCAAAACATGCGATTCAAGTTGCGATGCGATAGCGATGAGATAGCGTCAAAAGGATTTAGCGATTAAACTGCGATTATTAACATTTACTCCACATAATACGACTAAAGTAACACAAATTAAAGTATCGATTAACAAGTTAAAGAGTACAATCAATAATTAAGCAAGGAGTGACAGGTCGCATTTAACAATCTTTTCTTCCTTTGACTTTGACTTTGACTTCAAAAAGCGGGTTGTTACAATTGCCTTGGGGGTGCGCAACGGGAGAGAAGGTGTGCTCAATGTTCAATTCCTTCATCCATTTTTGAAGATCTTTGGAGGCAAAATTGGTGCCATTATCAGTCACTATTTTGAGTGGGAGGCCAAATATGCAAATGATATGCTTCCAAATGAATTTCCGCACTATCATTGCTGAGGTTGAGGCGAGGGCATTTGCCTCCACCCACTTAGTAAAATAATCAACAGCGACAATTATGAACTTGCCTGGGCCTGGGGCTTCAGGAAATGGTCCCACCATGTCGATCCCCATTGTTGGAAGGGCCAGGCTGTCGACACTGGAATCAGATCATTTTTTGGGCGCAGGGTCTTCGGCGCAAGCCTTTGACAGGCATCACATTTGCGCAGTTCGTTTGAAGCGTCGACGGGCATCCCTGGCCAATAATAGCCTGCATTCATGATCTTTGCCACAAACATGCGAGGGCCCGCATGTATTCCACAGATGCGTTCATTAATTTCTCTGATTAAATAACTTACATCTTGGGGGTCCACGCAGCGTAATAGTGGGCCCAAAAAGGATCTCCTATAAAGAATGTCCCCGTTATTTCATAAAACAGCGCTTTATTTTGGATCTTCCTGGCCTCCGCCTTCTTTTCTGGAAGAATTCCCTCTTGCAGATAATGAATGATAGGGGTCATCCACGAAGTTGGCCCTATCTCTATAACATTGACCTGGCGCAGCAGTACCGATGGGTTTTTCCAAAACTTCAACTCTCACATCCTTCGCGAGGTGCTGAAATACTATTGAGGCTAGCTTACTTAGCGCGTCAGCAGGCTTGTTTTCTGATCGGTTGATGTGAACAACCTTGTACGATTTGAATCTTTGGAGCAGTTCTCTTGCTTGTTCCAAGTATAAAGCAATTAACTCGCCCTTTGCGTCATATAAACCATTGATTTAGCTCGCGATCAGCAGAGAGTCAACATGCGCTTGTAAGTTTTGTGCTCCCATCTTGACGGCCAGGCGCAAGCCTGCTAGAAAAGCTTCATACTCTACTACATTGTTGGTATTCTTGAAATCCAACTTAATAGCACAGGTGAACTCATGATTTTCTGGAGTGACGAGGCGCAAACCTGCTCCTGCGCCGTTTTCATTTGAAGCCCCATCAGTGAATAACAACCACAATTCATCCAATGTGTTTTGGGCAGGAGTGTCCACTGCTTCACATTCTTTGATTTTATCTTCTGGAACTTTCGTGATGAAATGCGCTAGAACTTGGCCTTTGATAGCTGGGCATGGCCTATACAAGATGTTGTGGCTCCCGAGTTTAATCGCCCATTTTGCCAAACAACCGGATGTTTCTGGCTTATGTAAGATAGTGCCAATGTGAAAGTTGGTGCCAAACAACCGGATGTTTCTGGCTTATGTAAGATAGTGCCAATGTGAAAGTTGGTGAGTACGATAATAACATGACAAGTGAAATATCTGTGCAGCCTTCTGGAAGCATGTAGTAGCGTGAGAACTAACTTTTCAGTGGTCGAATAGCGTGTTTCTGGATCAGTGAGCACCTTACTGACATAATAAATTGGAGTTTGAACTCCTCACTCTCCACTAGCAATACTGACCCAATTACCTTGTCCGAAGCGGACAAGTACAAAATGAGGGGTTCCTTTTCGAATGGTGCTGTTAAAGTAGGGAGCTTGATCAAGCATTCTTTCATCTGCTGGAAGGCTGCTTCTGCTACCGCTTTCCATTTAAATTCTTGTTTTTTCACGTAATTGCGAAATGTACTGATTAAAGGGTAAGATTTTGTCGCGTGATTTGATAGAAAACGATTGAGCGCGGCTAGGCGACCGGCTAAGCTTTGCATTTCTTTAATTGTGTGCGGCGACGACATTCTCTCGATTGTTTGGACTTTCTCTGGGTTGACTTTAAAACCACCGTTTGTAACCACGAAACAAAGAAACTTGCCTTCCTCCATTCCAAAAGAACATTTCATCGGATTAAGTTTCATGTTCACTCTTCGCAGAGAATTGAACGTCTTCTCGGTGTCTTTCAACATTTGGTCCTCTTCAGGACTCTTGATCACAAGATCATCAATGTACACCTCGATATGCTTCCCAATGTAATCACCAAACGTTTTGTCCATTAATCGCTGGCAAGTTGCGCCAGCATTCTTGAGCCCGAAGGGCATCTTTGTGTAGCAAAAAATACCGATGTCAGTGCGGAAAGTAGTTTTGTCTTCATCTTCCAGCTTCATCTGGACTTGGTGATATCCTTTGTAGCAATCTAAAAAACATTTCCACCTGAATGGCGCGAGAGATTCTATTTTCTTATCTATCTCAGGCAGTGAGTAACAGTCTTTGGGACATGCCTTATTGAGATTTGTGTAGTCGACGCACATGTGCCACCCACCTGTAGACTTCTCGACCATTACAGGGTTCGCGATCCAACTCTGGTAGCGCACCTCCCGCAATATTCCTACCTTGAGCAGCTCACAAACTTGTTCATTCATAGCCTTTGTTTTGTCTGTCCTTAGGCTGCACTTCCGCTGGACTTTAGGCTCAACAGATGGATAGGTGTTCAAACAATGTTCAGTGATGTCGTGTGGGACGCCCGTCATGTTAGACGGCGTCCAGGCGAATATATCCATGTTTCTAAACAACAGTTGTTTGAGGTGCGTCCTGATACTTGGTGAAATTGCATGACCGATCGTCACCATTTGTTCTGGGTACTTGCGATTCAAAACCCATTTCTCTGGTTCAGTTGGTGAGACCTTACTTGCTTTAACCGGGCGAGCATCCTCTGTCGCCATCACTTCCTTCTTTGAATAAATAATCGCCACCCCCGTTTCAGTTGGGAAGCCAATGGCTGAATGGGGTGTGGAGGTTACCATGTTCATCTCTCCTTGGGTTTCTCTTCTGATCAGAACGTCGTGTCTTGACTTTGCTGGCATCACCATGAAGTTGACGTTCATTGTTCTTAAGTGTTTCCCGTCAGATAGCGTGACAGGGAAGCTAATCTGACCCAACGGGAAGAGTGTTTCATTGCAGAATCCGGATAGAGGATAGTCAACTGGCTCAAGACGTGCTTTGTCTTCAGGGTCGAACTGATTGAAACATTGTTCATAGATTATGTCGGCCATGCTTCCTGGATCGATGAAGACATATTGTGTTTCATAATGGCCTATGATGCCAGTAATGACAACGAGGCGCGTGGCGCGTGGTCCCCTGCGCACTACTGTGAAATTGACTTGTTGCTCCTGCCAAGCTGGTTCAAATGGGTGCTTGCCCTTGCTTCTTGCGTTGTGTCTTGGTCCATTGACCATGTGAGTTTCCAAATGCCTGACTTTCTTTTGGCCTCCATCGTCATTTCTTTGTATCTGGCACGTTTCTTTGCGCACGTTCTTGACTAGATGGCTCAACTTGCCGCTTTTCAAGGCCTTCTCGATCTCTTGTCTTAAGCTGATACAGTCATCGGTTAGATGGCATGTATCTTTGTGGAAGTCACAGTAAAGATTAGGGTCTTGCCCTTTCTTGTTTGTCATTGGTTTTGGCGCCTTAAAATCATAGTTCTCCGTCATGAGCATGTAAGACCCTTGGTCCATTTTATACTATTATCAAATATTTTTCTATTATATTAGTGTATTTAAAATTTATCATACACTTAAAATATGAGTTTATTAAAACATTATACTAAATAAAACGTTACAACATTTTGTAAATTTGAGTCGCCGTTTAAAACATGACAACGAAACTATTCGCGGAAGCTTTGTTCTTTGTGTGTTCGGTTCGTGTTCTTCGCTTGATCTTCATCCGGAGACAGATACATTTACCTAAAATCAAAACCAGCATAAACGTTAATTATGAGGGTTTTGAACACTTTTAAACGAGTTCCATAAACAAAACAACAAAGGTTTCTACCGTAAGCTACGGTGCCACCGTAGCTTACGGTGATGAAAAACTGGCTACGGTGATAAGAGTCTGCCCTACGGTGGGCAGTTGTTTTCTTTTAGTGCATACCGTAACTTACGGTACCACCGTAAGCTACGGTGGCGCCCAGTTCTGCTTGTTTGCCATTTTACCCAGCTATGCATTTTCTTATGTTTAACACTTAAACTTACATAACTTTAAATCTACACATCCGTTTTACACCATTCTTGTTTCATATTGACCGTAATGCAGTCTCCTATGTAAACAACACTAAGGTTTGTAACAATGCCGATTTATAAGCTAACGGCTTATAAATCTCTTATACAATTATTCGACCCGTTTCATAATCTATTAAACGGCTTGTTTCTAAATCATTCTAAAACCTTGGACTACTTGTTAACTCAAAAGTCTTTAACTCATGAACATAACTTTTTATGAATTATGCGACCAATACCCAAGCTATGCGCATAATTCATTTTGACCCGTTTAGAAGATTTAAACATTTAAGTTTAAATCTCGCTCTTCTCTTTCCACACATCACATTTCTACATTAAAATGTCTACTTATACTCCACCAATTTACGCGTACCTGGCTCGGGTTATAGAATTAACCCGTTTAAATACCTTTTGCTTTTAAACTTGCTAGTTTAAAGCAACACAAGCCATAAATTAATTCCTGTGAGCATAAAACTTGACAAGCGTTTGTTAGTCGTTATTGTCAAATGGTGTTAACTTCACCATTTGACCCGTTTAGCCTAAATGACCAAACATAACATAATTGTAGGAGGATGGTATTTATTTACCATTTCGCTCAATTGGCCCTCCTCGGATTCTCATCATAATGTCATATTTCTTTAAATCTTTTTCTTACATGTTTAACCCATCTTGGCTTACGCCATAGTGTATCTTTTGAACTTAAACTTAGTTTTGTTAACACATGACTAATTTACCATTTTATCCCTTTTTCTCATTATAAGTTACCCCATGAGGTAACATTTCAAAAACTTGTTGTTTGTTCGTCATGACTTGACTTAATTACCGTTTTACCCATCTTTACCATTCATTATGGTTTTCATCACTTTCTCTTATTCCGACCCGTTTTAATTTACGCCGGAACATCACATTTCAAGTATTAGCTTATCATTTTCATAACCTTTATAATCATTACATATTCTAAAATAAAAGGGTGTAAGATTTACTTACCTTGCATCCATGCCACGCTTTTCTTTCCATAATCGCTTCGTTTGACCCGCTTCATCAACAAGCTTCCACCTAGCTTGTTAAGCGCCAAACTATTATCCAATGTTCACAAGGTGGTTAGATTAACCACAATTTAATATGATCTTCCACCTTACATATTTCTATGCATTCATCCGAACACTTAATATAATCACGTTTTACACACAACCAAGTAGACCGCGATTTCATTTAGGCATTTCATATCACTGAAAATTGGCTGTTTTTTGGTGACTTGTTTAACCTGTTTAAAAGTCTTCCAAAATTATGATTTTTTTATGTGGCGTACCTCTTGGAGGGTTAGGCCTTGTGTTAAAATTTAAAGATCTAACTCTTTACCAAAAATTCGTAAAAATTCATTTACTAAGCTGCAATCAGATTCGTCACTTCTGACTGCAGCTTAT
This sequence comes from Helianthus tuberosus, assembly GCA_030545235.1. Lineage (NCBI taxonomy): Eukaryota > Viridiplantae > Streptophyta > Magnoliopsida > Asterales > Asteraceae > Helianthus > Helianthus tuberosus. The sequence goes on from CM060436.1 coordinate 39,516,000, forward strand.
GGAAAAATTCATTAAAAATTCCTCGTTTATCCGATTGACGAAATTCCAATTAGCGATTCTTTTAATCGCTTAAAACTATCTACAGTAAAAATTTGAGATCATAACTAAATTCCTAAATTGAGTTATGACATTCGTAATGGGCTGCAAATTCTGCCAGAAAACGCAGCTTGAACCTTCGATACGGAAAAATTCATAAAACGCTCATTTTTTGTCGAAAAAATGCGATTCCAGTGGGGTTTTAAAGATATTTCCTGGAATTACATTTTAGACTCAAGAAACACATGTTTTTGTCACGTTTTAATCCAGGTTACAGCCAATACAAGTCGGCTGTAAATTCTGATCAGGAGCTGTTTGAATTCAGCTTTCAATTAAAGCATGTTCTTGACATTATAACACTATTTTTTAGCAATCAAAACCCTAAAAACATCTCATACATGAATTTAGCATCAACAAAATCTGAATTTACTTGAGCTAAGCATGATTTCAATATATACTTGTCTATGGTTTATTCATAGACATGGATTTATCCTAATTTCACTCTTACATCAAACAAGCAAGCAATAATTTCGTTTATGATAATTCACCATGAATTCAAAACATCACCAAAAGATGGAATTCGACATACCTTGCGATCCTCTAGCCCGAGTGATCACTAATCTTAGCTTGGTTTTCGATTTAGTCTTGATTTGCCCTCTTGATTTGGTTGATTTTGTGTATTTTAGGGTTCATTAGAGAGAGCCCTTTTTCTCCTGTTAGAACTCACGACCAGAACACACACATGGGTGTGTGTTTTGGTGTTTTGGTGTTTTATTTTTATTAAATAAAACCTCTTTCACTTTAGCCCCTTAACTAACAAAGTGTTGTAAAAGTGTTATTAACCAAGTTTCATTGACATCTTATAACACTTAACTAACTAGGTTGTTATTCCAAGTTACTTAGTGGGTTCGGGAAGTTATACCCCGTTTTATTTTAAGTCCTATTAACTCGGGCCTTCTATATACTTTGTTTTCTCAAAGTATTTATTCTCCTTTTTAATTAACATAAATTTTATTTATTTCGATCTCACTATTTACCGGGTTAATTTTTACCACTAACGGTACTCTTACCCGTCTTTGCTATTAACGTGGTTTGATTACCAAACCCGTTTTTGGGGTGTTACAGAGCACCTCCTTAGGTGTTTTAATGAGCGGAGTCCAATGTTTTTCTCTGTTTTCATTCTTGACGGCTTTACGTTAGCCAATTCGATCAATTGTATCTCGCGAATCTTCTTTGAAGCGAGGCCTCTCTTCATAACCGCTAGACTAGCCTGCCTTCTAGTCAGGGTTTCTGATTTTGTTGCGCCTGCCATTGTCGCGCGAGTTGCCTCTTGAAAAAAGATCTTCAGAATAAGAATTCTGGCCACCTGCCAACGATTCTTCTGTCTGCGCAACGATATTTGCTGCTGCCATGAGTTTGTCTTATTCTTTAGGCATGCCATCTTTACCTGTGATAGTCCTGATCAGACTGTCACAACGGATGACCTTTTTGAAGTGGGTGCGCATCAAATCTTCACTAACACCTCCAATTTCCAAACACTCTTTGTTGAAACGAGTGATAAAATCTTCTAACCCCTCATTCTCCCTTCGCCAGATGTCCATGACTTCGGACGTATTGCGCTGATAACATCTCTGCTGGCTGAATTGTGTTATAAACTAGTCTCTGAAATCGATCCACGATTTGATTCTTCCAGATGGGAGGCTGTCGAACCACGCGCGAGCAGCTCTCGTGAAAGTTTGGATGAATAGATGGCACCACATTGGCATGGTCTGTTATCCCAATACACCAACACTCATGAAGAGTCGCACGTGATCATCAGGGTCAGTAAGACCGTTGAACTTTCCTACGGTTTGTGTCAGCTTTGCTTTTTCCAGTGGAGCTAGAGCGATGCTCCGGATAAACTTCGAATGTTCAGCGGCTTCCGCTAGTCTGTAGACGAGACTGAAATCGTGCTCCGCTGCTTCGTTGTAGACGGCGCGCGGCCTTGGTCTGTAAGACTCATGATTTCTTTGCAAGCGGTTGAAAACTGAAGAGCCCTCATCTTCTTGCCAAGTAGGATCATCCTCATCCGTGTTATCCCATTCGTTGTTGATGTTGCACGGCCCCAGCCGGCTGTGCCACGGACGCCTGTGTTACGCATTGGACAGATGATCATAGTAACTGCCTGTCTCCTCATACGTATCGCGCGTGTCATGCACACTTGATCTTCTTTGGGGAGGAGGCCTGTTGAACTGCCCTTGTATGTTTTGCTGAGGAGGTGTTTGGCGCGCCCCCTATGTTGGCGCAGGGGGAGTCACTAGGGATGATTCCGCTTGCAATATTCCTTGTTGTGCACTTAACGACTGGTAAGCAGCGTTTATAGTAGCAATCTGTTTGGCGTACCAAGAAGCTAGGGTTTCACCCTCTAGTAAACCTAACAATGTCGAAATGTTTGGAGGAGCTGGGTTTGACGGACCAGCAGTATTACTCATTGGGGTAGCCGTTTGAGTGATGCGATTGATACTCGCGCGGGGTCCCCTAGTGTTTGTTGCTTCGCCCTCGGCTAACTCGTCAATGCGAAGGCGTTGAACGTGCGAGTTACCCTCCCCCGGTTCCACTTGAGAGTGTGTACCGAAACCGAAATTCGGTATTCACTGACGAGCCATGATCAAGAGAATAGAAAAAAGCTCATAAAAAGAAGATAAGATGATTATAAAAATCGGTGGGCGCCAATGAAGAAACACGGAACTAATTTTAGGTTTATTAGTTTGGTTTATGTTTCAACCATAAGGGTTAAACTTCTTAATCCTTCCTGAGCTAAGTTGTGATCCTTCCTGCAAAATAATCAACACCCCGTTAAGCTCGTTAAGAGGGGAATATGAGGGTTTTCCTCTTAACCAAGTACTTGTTTTGAGGAAATAAGTGTTTGTTAAGAGTGAGAGAGCAGAATGGTTTAACCTGTACATGAAGGTCACTATTTATAGCCGGAGTAGTGTAGAAGGAGATGGGCTGATGGGTCTTGGGCCTGGAGACGACAACAAGGAATATACATCTTGTCTCTTCTATGACGACCGTTAGTGTTTCTAGAAGATCCTCGATGCTGGCGCACCTTGATTGGAGCCACGTGTCCGGGTAGTCGTCCTTGTTGTCTCTCTGACATCAGCGGGTGAGTGGAGATCATGGGGCAGTTGTCGCCGCCCCTTGATTGGTGCCACGTAGGCGTCCTTGTGTAATTTTTGTCTCCTGCACGATTGTTGATCGTGGAGCACGATAGGATACAGCCTGTTGGATGCTGATTGACTTATTACTCTGCCACTCGTACCTTTCGTGCTTCCTGGAATGAACCTGCGTCGCTACCGTCGTGCGGCCCTTGGCGTGTGTCCAATCAGCCGGCGCAAGGTCTAGGGACCAAGGGCTTTCATTCAGGATGATAAGTGTAGAACCTGAGCTTTATCCTTTCTTGTGCCTCGCGCGTGGCTTAGGCTGTGCCTAAGTAGTCCGCGCGGGGTCTGTGTTTAGTCGGATTGATGTATTAGGAGTATGGTCCCGCGCGTGACCTGATGGGTCTGCGCGGCTTTTTGGGACCAAACCCCTTCGTATTTCAAAACCCAATTTTCAATACATAATGTGAAATGCCCTTGAAGAAAATAGAAAAGAAATCTATAAAATTTAGATACGGTGAAGAAGATGGAGACTTCAATCTGACTACTGTATGGTGCATTAAACACACGTCAACTAGTCAATTCCAGCGATGCCAAAGGCATATTCTTTCAGCAAATATTGTTAGGCTTGGTCTATTCGCACACGGCCTTTGTCTTTTTGCACACTCAAAGCGCCCCGCTATGGCCAAAGCGGGGCGCTTTGAGTGTGCAAAAAGACAAAAAGCGTTGGCTGGAATTTGTGTTGTTTTTTTTTTGAAATAGGTGGGATGTGGGTTAGTTTGGTAGTGTTTTTTGGAGGAAAAAATTGTATTTGAGTTTTATAATACGTTGTTTTATAATTACGTTTTTTACGTCATTATTTTTATAGAACGTATATAATATAAGTGCGTCTTTATAAACTGTTAACCTAGTTTATTTTGTTAAATTAAACGAACACGTTAAATAAATTGTACAGAAAACCATAAGAATTAAACGTAAACAATCCAAAACCAACGTGATGTAAATAGAAGATTAACTGCAATATATATATATATATCAGTTTGTACATACAAAACAAAAAGGTACAACTGACTGCATAATACATAACAAAACACTATACAAACAAACTAAGATACTAATCCTCGTGCGGTGGGGACGGTGGGAGGGGAAGTGGAGGCAACCCAGCGCGCTCTCGTAGAGAAACGAGCGTCTCGATGATCCAGTCCTGGCGTGCGGCCTGGCGTCTGAGGCGCCGGTCGAAGTCCCGAGCCACCTCACGCGCTACCGGAGGCAGGTCAGCGTAAACGTGCTGCGGGTACTGTGGCGGCTCAGGAGCTGGCTGAACTGGTGGTACCGGGATCTCCTCGATATGCTCCTCCTGAGCCGGATCCTCTAATACAGGCTGAGCCTGAGGCTCAGCCTTAGGCTGAGCCTGAGCCTCAGCCTGAGGCTGGCCCGGGAACTCATCGAGTCCCAGAGCCTGTAGCTGAGCCTGTAGCTGAGCCTGCCGAGCGGCCGCCTGAACACCAGGAGGGGCCAACACTCCAGGCCTCACCTCAATAACAACCGGGATGACCTCCGGCACCGGCTCCGGCTGCCAAATCAGCCCGTTTCCGCCCCTAAACCTCAGACCAACATCAAAGCGACGGGTGATCTGCATGCTAGAAACTGACGCGCGGCCCAACCTGGTAGACGGGACCGGATCGGACAGCACCGGATCTCCCTCGGGCACGATCCCGAGCGAGCGTGCGATGGCGGTGATGAATGAGGCAGTGTGCACCCACCCGCGGAGCTGCCGGTGGTATGCTGTGGCAAAGTAATCTGCCAGGCAGGCTGCTAGATCGCAGGGCTGGCGGCGCAGTAGGCAGTATAGAAAGAAAAGGTCACTGAGGTTGACCTTCTCCCTGCTGGCACCCCGCGGCACGATAGTTGCCGCGATAACATGCTGCAGGTATCGGAACAAGGGGTCTCTAATGGTGGTGGCCTTTTGCCAGGATCTCCCAAAGGGAACCCTGGAAATGGACCTCCAGAAACTGATAAGCGTCTGCCTGTCCATCATCGTAACCGCCTGCGTATATAAATCAGTATCAAACTCGGCTTCTGTGTACAAACCTGTATAAACAAATAATATTAAATAAACAAATAACATTAAATAAACAAATAACATTAAATAAACAAAACAAATAACATTAAATAAACAAATGATATTAAATATAAAATAATAAATAATATTATTTAAACAAACCTGTATGGATAACAAACTGCCGCACACTCATCCGAAACTCCTGACCTGCAAGACGGAATGTAACCTCGTAGACTGGAAAATCCGGGTCCTCCACTTAATCCGCCGGATGCGGCGCGTATGTAAACGTGGAAAGAAACTCCCACGTAAGCTCAGGGTACGAGTCCTCCATCGCTAACTCAAATAGGCGCGACCAAGGAGTATCTAGTCCAACTATGTCACGCGCCCGCGCGGCCTCTCCCACGGTCTCCAACAGGCCCCAGTCTATCCCTACATGCTCCCCAATGGGGATGGCGCGCAACCTCGCGCATCTCCCCCTCGCCCGTGACCCCGGCGGAAACTGCAGGTACGGACATGTCGGCTCTTCCTGCTCTCCCTCATCTCCCTCAGCCTCCATATGCTCAATCTCGTCATCGGAGGAATCCATCCCTGCACGTTGATAAGATAATATTAAATATAAAATAATAAACAAATAATATTATTTAAACAATTTAAATAATAAACAAATAATATTAAATATAAAATAATAAACAAATAATATTAAATATAATTTAAATAATAAACAAATAATAATAATAAACAATTTATATTAAACAAATATTATTAAACAAATAATAAAAAAAATAAACTTGAACCAAAGCGCCGCGCTTTGGCCTTGGCGCGGCGTTTTGGTTCTTCATTTTGAAGAACAGATCCAGCAATGGATCAAATCCGGCCCAATCAAAACAATATGAAACATCTACATTTAACCAAAACGATTAAGGGTGTTCGATCTTACCTTTTAGCGGTCGAAAGATTGAAAACGAAGATATCCGGAGATCAGTGTGTGTAATCGCACCTTTTGTGTGTGTTTTGTGTTTTGTGTTGAAATGGGGGAGAAGCTGCCTCGCTTCAGGTATAACGATGGACCGAAGCGCCCCGCTATGGCCAAAGCGGGGCGCTTCTGTTCTTATTTAAGGGCAAAGCGCTCCGCTTTGGACATAGCGGGGCGCTTTGGGCCTTTTTTAAATTTTTTAAAATTGTTTTTAATTCACAAACGCGTCGATAATAGTCTAAATTTTACATTTTTTCCATTATACATCATTTTTTATTATATATGGACTATACTGCAAGTTCCGGATCAAATCGGTTACGTGTGATGTCTTATTCCATTATATCGTATCATTAATTGTAGTATTATGATGTCTATGGTCATTTTGGGTCGTACAAGTGCGTATTGAATCTGATTGGGTCGTGTCGGTGACATTCGGTTTTTAACGTGATGTAACGCATATAATGAACAAACACAAACGTGATTATTATTAAACACATTTAACCTACATCGTGAACATGTGGGGTTACATTAAGGTCAGGGGCACGATACGTAAGCATTTCGTACGTGTTGATTTGATCCCTGTATAATGTATGCCAGGCTGCTGCGCGCTCTGTTCTGTGTGCTGTCCAGAGTGGGTTTGGGGGAGGCATTGGATAACAACCTCCAAGCTCTACATGTATGAAATACCCATGGTCGACAAACACAACCGCAACCACCAGGTGAGGTTCCTCAGCTTCGTTTGGCCCGCCCAGCAGAGGGAAAATTGTACAGCTCCCACGCATGTCGAAGGTGTGAACAATCACACCGTATCGTTGGGCAATAAGAAACCCCGTCTCAGGCATCGTCATGTAATTTTCGATATCTGCTCGTCCCACCCCCTTGAAATTGATCCGTCTAAGCAGCGCATCATAATGTCCTATGTTTTCCGGATCGAAAAACTGCCTCCAAAGCGATTCGTTCGTACGTAACTCCTTTATAAGTTGTTTCCGGATCATCAAATATGAATTTTGTTTCACTCCTAACCCAACAGCCACCGATCGAAACCCACAATGACCATCTGGTTTCACGTCCTTTATTCTAACGATGTATGGATGGATCACTTCGGGAATCTGAGATGCGTAGTTGCGGATCGCTATATCCGTCTTAGGACCGAGCTTGATCATCGGGAAATCAGGGTGCAGGTTGATCGGTTTGGTATTCTTTTGTCTTCTAGAATCTTCGAGTGATATGTACGAGCTGTGACGGGGAAGATCATCTGAGGCCTCGACCCAAGTTTCTTCCGACGGAATGTACGAGCTTTTTCTAGCGGCTTCAACCTTTCTTTCTTCCTGCGTTTTCAATGTTGGGCGACCACGAGTTTTCTTCAGAACAGCAGGAGGTTTTTGTTATTGTTCCCTGGATTGAGGATTTGCTGAAACTTTTCAAAGAAGCTCCTTTTCACTTGAGGGGGTGTTGGATCGATCTTTTGTTTCAATTTTTCAAATTCCGCGTCTACATCGATATCCTCTATGTTTTTCTTTGCAGGCTTGAAGTTAAGCTTCTTCCAGAACACGTCTATGTGTGTGATCCGGAGTTGCTGACCTGTGGATGAAAACAAATTAGGTGGCAGAATCATAACGAGAAAGGTCAAAGATATTAATTACCTTTATTTTCCAACTTTTCCAAACGACAGGCACATGGCAAACCACAGCTGGTAAAAAGTTGGCAACCACAGCTTGCACCGTAGGCTCTCAACCCGTCTTCCTTACGTTTTAGTTCCCTACTCAAAAGCTCAATCGCATATATTGAAACCTTTCTGAGAATATATGCAAGCATGGGCTGCTTCTTGTGGTGCGTCATCACTTTTCGGAGGCTTGTTTCAAAGCTTGTACTAATCTCGGTGTATTGTCTATCAACAACATGATCAACATACAGTACAAGTTTATCCAGTGTGTTGCGATAACTTGGAAAGTGACTTTTTAGTGTTGCATGCATGCCCTCAACCCTGTTGGTCGTAGTTTGGTGAAAGTTGATAGTTTTGTTAATCCAGCATGATACAAACTTTTCACGGTACGGATCCAACCAGGATTTCTTCATATAATCAAAAACCTCTAAAATTAAAAAAAAACGTAAATAGTCAGTTTTTGTTATTATATAAAATTTGAACATAATTATGTAAGAAATACCTACGTTCACGGTCATCTTCTTTCAGCTGTGCTTCAAGGTTTTCCAAGTTATACCTGTATATTTCCTCGGTCGTAGACTCGCACAATAACCAAAAACTACGTACGAATTCTTTCCAATCCTTGTCAGAGAATTTCTTCTTGCTGTTCTTATTAATATTTTGTTGAATATGGAACCGACAAAGATACTTATGCGCTTTTGGAAAAACTTGTTCACACGCGTTCATCAGCGCAAAATCCCTGTCTGTTAAAATCACGCGCGGTTCCATACATCCTACCAGCATAGACTTGATCCTCTGCAACACCCATAGGTAGTTCTCTGACTTCTCAGCGGAAATTACCGCACAAGCAGCCGTAAACGATTTGTTTGTCGACGTCATGCCTACGACCTGAACAAATGGCAGGTTGTACATGTTCGTTTTGTAGGTGGCGTCAATAATTAGCACATGCGGGAAGGCACACCACATATTGAATGATCTTTCGTGAACAAAGAAGACATCTTCAACTTCGTTTGATATCTCATTCGTGCGCATGTAATAAGTGTAATTTTTTTCGAGAAGAATGCTTTCAAGTTTTTGCATCGGAGACTTACCGACATTTTTTTCGGCGTTGATCTTCTGAACAGCGTTGTGTATATCTTTCGGAATAAGCTTTCTAGCCGGATTGTTTTTTGTCAGCGTTCGCCAGATACTTTGGTTGGGAATGTCTTGCTCTGCCAGCTCCTTAACCAGTTTTGTATCCTCCGAAGAAAGCCTTCTCGCATACGCGTGACCCTCTAAGTTTTCAATAGGAGTGTGGTTATGCTTCGCCTTCGTCACCTCGATCCTCCAAACACTTCCGGATGATTCCGAAAACCCGATCATCTCGAACGGGCAGCCTATTTTCTTGCTACCCGTTTTCCTCTGTGTAGCTATACTCTTATGCTCCCCACCAAAAGTACATTGAAACCAAATCTTGTAATTCTCTCCTCTTTTATTCGACCTCTTAGTCACAATGAGGTAACCGTTGTCTTTTGCCGTGTCTTGTACCCAACGCACCAACTCTTTACGTGACGAAAAGGTCTGCGTCGTATCAAACGAAAACGTAACCGGGTAACAGCCTTCCTTGTCAACAGACACATCCCCCGGCTCACCATCGTCACCGAGGTCCGAATATACTTGATGTTCAAAGTTGTGCTCGCCACCGTAACCGAAATTCGAATAACCTTGTAAGCTCTGTTGACAACCGTAACTGTCGTTTGGACCACACTCCTGCTGTACAAAGCTGTACTCGCCACCGTAACCGAAATTCGAATAACCTTGTTGTGCGTAAGGGTCCTCCACAGGGGTATTCAAATCCAGCGTCACCGTGTTATCACGATAATGAATGCCAGATACAACCTCTGCCTCCCTCAAGTTGGACGAGACCGGTTTCTCATACGAGTCAGAAATAGCGGTCCCCTCGTAAGAATCAGGAACAACTGTCTCGTCAGAATATTGACCGAAAATATAGTTGTTTAACCACGACATCGTTTTTTGTAAACAACAAACAACAAAACACTCGAATACCCACGTATGTTTGTAAACAACGTGAAGAAGAAGAAGACCGAGCTTTGGAGCTTTGAAGCAGAACCTCAATCAGTAGTTTGCTTTTTAAAAGTGAAAATTTGGGTCGAAGCGCCGCGCTATGGCCAAAGCGCGGCGCTTAGGGTTAACGACAAAACATCATAATCAGCTTTATGTCTGTCAAACAGTATCGAATGTTTCAAACGTCAATCGAAGCACGTTTTGTCGATCGAAGCGCCGCGCTTTGGCCATAGCGCGGCGCTTTGGGGTGTGAAAATAATTTTGGGCGTGTGCAGCTAGCATGACCCATTAACCCTATTGTTATCCTTACAATTTATAGTTTATTCGGCCAATACTTTGTTTTAAGGCATTCTTTTTTTTTTTTTTTAAGACCCATGGCATTATAGCCTAGTGGTATCTTGGTGGTGTGATAAGGCTTATGACCATTAGGTCATGAGTTCGATTCTCACAAGGGGGGGTTTTTCCCAGATTTATTGGGTTTCCTCCTGAATTGGTGTAGGGCATTATTGCCTAGTGGAGATGGATATGATCGGGTGGGTCCGCTGGTGGCACGATGATACTCCAGTGGTCCGTCAGTGATCCAAATTTGCCGTTAAAAAAAAAAAAAAAAAAAAAACTTTGTTTTAAGATTTATTATGCCAAACGCTTTGCAGAATCACATGTTTGTCACCACTATTGTCCGAATTCAATTATTATATTTGTGCTATTTTTTTAAGGGAAGTTTTTTTTATTTTTGTTGTCTTTGAGACTTGAACCCAAAACCACCCCTCCGTTTATTAAAAAATTAAAACGACTCCAAACTTGATAAACAAAATACAAGGGCAACTATTATACGCTTGGGTCATAAAGCATTGTACTCCTGATGATACCGGTAATTGACCTCGTCGTCATCCGGTCCACCGTCCACTGATCGGACTGATTTCATAAGTCGGATGAGGGCATGAATATTCTTTAAAATATATTATTGTACTATTTTTATTTTTTGTGAATTTATGTAAATGAAAACTCAATAAGAAATTTATTCTTTGAAAGACCCGGTCTTATTACGAGAAGAGTCATAGTCTCATGGACTAACCATTAATGCATTGCAATTTAAAGCATTTCACGTGCCTTACACGTCTAAGGTCATTTGAGCCCTTTCCACTTGAGTTTTTTTCCCATAATAGTGTTGGTGGAAAAACTATTTACCAAAATAGTGTTGTTAGAAAAGTATTTACCAAAATAGTGTTTTTGAAGATTTTTTTGTTTCTCACTCCCAATCTAATTGGATGAATCCAATTCATTAAATAATTATTGATCTAACCATATTTTTTTAAGAATAAAAAAAAACAACTTTTTTATTGAAGCTACTTTGAAACAAAAACATATTTTAAAATTTTAAAAATCTGTATTTGATAAAAAAAAAGGGATTCTTTTAGTCACACATTGCGTTAATACCTAATTTTTTTTTTTTAAATCAAGTTCTCAAGGTATGAGTTAGGCCATTTTTATTCCATTCATTAATAATATTAATAAACTTTCTGGTTTAACTAGTAAATAAAATGGTTTTTCTTTATTTGGTTAAAAATCTGTATTTGGTTAAAACTTTCTAATATTTTGTAAGAATAACCCACATAAAAATAAAGAAAAGCCTTTTTTATTTACCGGTTAAACTTCAACAATTTTACAAGTTTATTTAATATATTATGTTTTAAATCAATATAACAATATATAAAATAATTATAACGTCCATTCTGTTGGAAATATCTTTAAGTAATTTTATTTAGTTTTAAAAATTATACTATACTATTTTATTTATTGAAAATAAAATATTTGTCAACGGAAATATATCAATGACAGATTTGAGTGAATTTTCACTTTTTTGATTGAATAACTTAAACATGAATATGAGGGGAAACTAAAGTTATAAGAATCATAGTGGAGCTTTTTTTTAATCAAATACAGATTTTTAGATTAGAAATATGTTTTTGTTTCAAAGTAGGTTTAATAAAAAATTTAATCAAATACAGATTTTTAGATTATAAAATATTTTTTGTTTCAAAGTAGGTTTAATAAAAAAAAGTAGTTTTCTTCTTAGATTCTAAAACAGCCTGATTAGATCAATAGTTATTTAATGAATAGGAATTATCCAATTAGATTATGAGTGAGAAACAAAAAAAAAATCTTTAAAAACACCATTTTGGTAAATACTTTTCTAACAACACCATTTTGGTAAATAGTTTTTCCAACAACACCATTATAGGAAAAAACTCCTTTCCACTTTACCTCTCTTTATTTTTTTTCTGTACTCATTTTTGTTACAATTTTTAATACGTAAATACTTCTTTTTATTCTTCGTAAAACTCAACTCACCCACCCACCCATCCATTTTAATCCAACTGTATTAGCTAGAACAACATTTATCTCTAAATTTTGTCCAAGTTAGTCCCTATCCTCTTTCCCATATCCAAATTATAAGGAATCTATGAGTTTTAATTATTTTTACTCACACACTGGAGTCTCTATCTCCATACCTTATATGAAGGGGTTGACGTGTCGGAGCGTGTATGGATTTTTTAATATATTTTTTAGCGCATTTTTACTCTTTAATCAAGCTTTAAATTTATAAAACACAATATAGAACTATCACTCTCTACAACACGCTAGGGCAACTGCACGCATTGTTGGCGAAGTATAGTGATGGTAAGATACCGAGGTCGTCCAAGGACACAAGAGTTTTTAATACCGGTTTATCATGCGTGTCTAATCGACCCAAATTTTGTGAATAAAAGGTTTTTAAACATGTAAAATGACGAAAGAAAATAAAATAAATGAAAAAATAAATAACAAGAAAGAATCACTTGGCTCCGACTTTTCTTTTATGTATCTTTTGATGATTTCCGCATTTTGGGTTTTTTAAGAGATTGTCTTAGTTATAGTGGCATGTGCCACTTTTGGAGGCAACGCTACCATCGACCATATTGGTCTGAGTCATCAGGGATACCGTCCCGTAAGACCAGATTAATGAAAGATAATAAAGTAAGTTATTAATTCAAAATGTGGCATGTCCCTCTTTTGAAGGCAACGCTACCCTCAGTCATATTGGTCTGAGTCAGCAGGGATACAGTCCCGCAAGGTCGGTTTAAAGTTTTAATAGTAGTTTGTTTATATGGGATTACAAGTCATTCTTACTTCCCCCGATTTGATGTTATCTGCCTCAAGGGAAGTCCTAATAAGCTTGAATCAGGTCCTCGTAGGATCTTTACACTGAACAAGGCAAGAACTTTACCCAAACCACCCTTCTAAGCAGTTAACACGTTTTATATAGACCATAAAGACACGAATGAGTAAGTCAATAAAACATGAAGAATGATAGAATAAAAATTCACTTTCAATATAAAAAAACTAGTTATTAAAGTCATTAATACATACCAAATTAAAAAGTGACCAAAGGTTAGATATCAAAAGTAACACACAAAAGATTTCGTCTTCACCAGGTGATGTTAGAGATTAACCAAGCATGGCCATAGTTTGACAAAAGCTCTTACTATCGGTCTTGGATCCCGAGACTACTCTAACTTTAACTAAAGTGGTGGAAGATGATGGTATTGTGTTGGTGGAAGTGAGAGAATTAGTTTGCCAAGAGATGGTCTTCAAGTGAGTCAAGCACCTCTATTTATAGTTGGAAACAGGAGACTCACATGGCCCCGTGCCTGGTGGGCACGACCCCGAGTCCTTCATCTTCTATGTCTCCATTTAATGCTTTTGTCAGCTCTTCTGCATACACTGCCCCGTGGCCCCTGTACTTGTTGTATGAACCCATATATGCAAATCTGAGAGTTGAGCACAGCCGTGCTGAGGTGACACGGCCCCGTGTCCCTTGTCGTTTTCTGTTTGTCTTTATTCTCTAAGGAATCTTGATTGAGGAACGACCCATGCCTGGCAGGCACGGCCCCGTGTTGGGCTTCTGACTTGTTGCTTTTATTGTTGGGGTGAAGCTTGGAGGGTCAGAGTAGTGTGTCAACTTCCTTTCTTCGTATTCATGTTGGTTTTTGTTGTTAATTTGTTCCTTTCGTTCATTTGAATTTATTTTATCCTGAAAATCAAAAGTAAACAAAGAAACGCACTTTTTCCAACATTAGTACTGAAAAGGGTTGTTTTTATACCGTATTTGATACAATTTATATGTTACTTGTTGTGCATATCAAGGTAGTACCGTACAAGTCAGTCATGCATGGGTTTGTTTACGTTGGTGGTGTTTGAATAAGTCTGGCTAGAACGTTGGAACAAGAGTGCTATAGGAAAAATGATAGTACTCTCATCAAAGTGGCGTGATATAAATGTCGCCATGACCGCCTTCGACGTCCACTAGTCACTACAACCGCATAAAGAACAACTCAAAGAACGGCGAAACCGACGCCAATATTTTGACGCGCGCGATGAGTTTGTGTTTGGATGGAAAGAAAGGGGCGGTCTTTAAATTTATTCATTGTTGGGATGTTGCGAGGCACTACTCAAAACGGGCAAGAGTACCTCTAGCGGGACAATCGTCGTCCAAAAAGACGAAAACTAGTTACTCAAGTAATCACTCGAATGATCGTACTGAGTTTGAGAGGTTGAATTGAAACGCTCACTTGGTAGAGATAAATAAAAAAAGAGCGCAAAGATCACATACTTCGGGTGGGGAATACACCGGAGGGTTAGCTGAGCTAAACGAACAAACTAGTACGTTCAATAGCATCCAACAAAAAATGAACGTCCAAAAAGATAAGGTTATCGAACTTTTTGAACGAAAAGTAAATTTGAAAAACGAGAAGGACTTGGCGAAAGAAAGGCGAGCAGATATGAAATCCCTCGCTATGAAAACCGATCACCTTGGACCTGATGAAAGAGAAATGTACGAGAAAACGAAACAAGAAATCATGGCAAAATATCTTACTTGGTTTCGTTTTTTTATTTATTAGTTTCGGTTATTTTTTAAATTATGTAATGTAATTTTAGTTTATTTCGGTTTTTTATTAGTTTCGTTTTTTTTAAACTTATGTAATGTTTTATTATAGTTATGTGATATTTTTTTATTAATATTATTTCTTTAATTAGTATTTTTATTTTAACTAGTTTTGTTTTATTTTTTAAATATAAAATAATAATAAAAATGTGTGTGTCACGTGTCACACCACGTCACCATTTCACGCCTCCTCCCATCTCGCCTTTTTTGCATCACACCACTTTTTTGACAATTACTGACATGGCTGTCACATGACGTTTCACGCCCACTTTTCAAGCTCTCCCACTCCGTATAGTTTAACTATGATGAATAATATGATGTTCTTATCGTTTCCAAACCGCCACCACAAATCAACTTGTCAAAACAACCGCCATGATATCAACATTATTGAGAAAATACTCTGTGTCTACTATCACACGTAATAGAACTGTCTCAAATGTGATAATATCGGCAATGAGCTTTAGTTTAGCAGATATTAGAGGAGAAGTGGAGATTTGGGCTAAAGACCACTGGCCTCAAGTTTGAATCTGATCTCAATCGGGTTTTATCGAAGTAGGCCTTCGGGCGACAGATTTTTCCCGAAACAGGATATGATGGGTTTACGCTACTCAACGCTATCTGGGATCGCGGGCGTACGGGACCCATTTTATAACCGTGATCTTATTCGTTGGTCTTTAAGAAAATAATAAGGAAAAATTACAAGTTTTGGCATTTATCTTTATACCACTTTTCAGGCGGCGTCCTTTTTAACGAATGTTGACAGGCGGTGTCCTTTACTAGGTATTTTGTTGCAAGTTTAGTCTTTTACACCCAACCCAGTTAAAAAACCCAGTTAATTGTTGATAGGCGGTGTCCTTTACTAGGTATTTTGTTGCAAGTTTAGTCATTTACCAAAGTATTTTGTTGCAAGTTTAGTCCTTTACACCCAACAATTAACAGGGTTTTTTAACTGGGTTGGGTGTAAAGAACTAAACTTGCAACAAAATACCTAGTAAAGGACACCGCCTGTCAACATTCATTAAAAAGAACACCGTCTGAAAAGTGGTATAAAGATAAAGGAGAAAACTTCTAATTTTTCCAAATAATAATAACAATAATATCAACCTTAAGATTTGATACTATCTTCATTTGATATCTACCCTCAAAAACAAAAGAGAGAGACGTACGAATACATACAAAGTCTGTATCTCTATATATCTACATTTTTCGTAGGGGAGAGAAGAGAACCATAAAGCTAGCAAACGGCTACAATTTTGAGCATTATCGTATAACGAGCCCCCGAAAATTTGGTCGGATTTTTGGGCCACTTTTTATTTAACCGCAACCCTTTTCATCTTCGTTTTCAGTTCAATTTTATGCATATTCATTCACCCACAAACCCACCAATTTGATCAGGGGTTTTTGCTGATTCTCCAACAACAGTAGCCCTCAGGATTGTGGAGGGCTCAAATCAGCATTTTTGTAATCGTTATTTTGAGCCCTCATCATTCATCATGCCTGATGGTTATTCGTCTTCCAAAAAGAAGGATGACTATTGGGACGACGTTTGTGGTCAGGTATATGAGTATTCATCGAGTCTGTTAGAATTGATTTGAATGTGGTTGTGTTTGGGATGTTTAACTGGACCTAGAAGTGATTGCATATGGTTGATTTTAGCCATGTAATGCAATTTTTATCCGACCAAAGTGTTTAAACAGTGTTTTCAAACCCGGACCGGCCGGTCGGACCGGGAACCGGAGATTGAGCCGGTCCGGGTCATGGTATCCGGCCGGAAATGCATTGAACCAGAGTTGACCCGGCGGTTGGACCGGTTTTTTATATATTTTTTCAGATTTAACCTTAATAATTTTTATAATATTTACGATATCTTCCGGTTCTTACGTCCGGTCGGACCATTGAACCGGTTCGACGTCCGGTCCGGTTCTGAAAACATTAACCGAAGAAGTCAGCCGGTTTGATATATTTACGGTCCGGTTCACGGTGTTGTTTTAATGGTTTGACCGTTTCCGGTTCACGGTTCTGTTTTAAAGGTTTGGCGGTTTATATACAGTTTTGAACTTGGAACCGGCAATATAAACCGTTACAGCCATTTAACATTCATATTTTTTTTTTAGTTTAGAAATATATAATATAATCCTTATTATTTTTTTTTATTGTAGTTACCGGTTCGGCCCAAAGTTTTCGTCAAAACAGGTCAAACCGGACCCCGAACACCCCTAGTTTTAATTCTAATGGACATTGCCACTTCAAGACACAATAAACATGTTACAGGACTCTTTATGTCTCAATCTAGATGCAACTTTAGGCTTTTCATAATCAAATCAAACTTTCATGTTGATGTTTACTGGTTTTACACTTTGTAGGAGCCAATCAAAGAGGCGCGAATCCGTTGCTTGATGCAAACCCTTGACATACGAACGTTTATCGTGTTGTTTCTGGTCATTCCGATCGGTTTCGTGGGTGTATACTTTCATGGACAAAAAGTTACCTACTTTCTAAGACCCTTATGGCAATCACCACCAAAACCTTTCATTCCCATTCCTCATTACTATCACGAAAACGTTTCAATGGCGTCGCTTTGCAAACTCCACGGTTGGGAAATAAGGGATTACCCGCGTAAAGTATATGATGCGGTTTTGTTTAACAACGAAGTCGACATGCTTACGATTAGGTGGAAAGAACTAGACCCGTATATTACACAGTTTGTGCTTCTTGAATCCAACTCGACATTCACAAGCATACCCAAACCTCATTACTTTGCGAGCAATCGCAAAAGATTCGATTTTGTTGAACCCCGTTTGACGTATGGCACGATTGGTGGGCGTTTCAAGAAAGGCGAAAACCCTTTCGTTGAAGAGGCGTATCAGCGAGTGGCGCTTGATCACCTTCTTAAAATCGCAGGCATTGAAGAGGGGGATTTGTTGATAATGTCGGATCTTGACGAGATTCCGAGTGCGCATACCGTTGATCTTTTGCGATGGTGTGATGGCCCGCCTGCGATTGTGCATCTAAACTTGAAAAACTATTTGTACTCTTTCGAGTTCAACGTTGCTCACGCCAGTTGGAGGGCTTCTGTTCATCAGTATCAAAAGGGTACAACAAGATACGCGCATTACCGCCAGACGGATTATTTATTAGCGGATTCGGGGTGGCATTGCAGCTTTTGTTTCCGCAAGATTACTGATTTTGTGTTCAAGATGAAAGCTTATAGCCACACGGACCGAGTGAGGTTCGCTCACTTTCTTGACCCGAAAAGGATCCAGAAAGTGATCTGCAATGGCGATGACTTGTACGATATGCTTCCCGAGGAGCACACGTTTAAGGATATCATCGCGAGAATGGGCCCGATTCCTCATTCGTATTCAGCAGTCCACCTTCCTGCATATTTACTAAATCATGCTGATCAATACAGTTATCTTTTGCCTGGTCATTGCATACGCGAAGCGGGTTGAATCCGTTTTCGTTGTAACATTTTAATGATACATATAGTTTTAACTGTTAAGCAGTTAATTAGGATGTGCTTTTGTTAATTAGGAGGTGATTTAGTTGTATATTCTTTCCTGTTTTCTTGCTATACAGTATACATTTGCAGCACTTGAATTCTTGTTTCAAATGGTTTTGGTCCTGTAGCTCTGACTTGTACTGTACAAGATGGTCAAATGGGTTGTATGTATGGATGAGCCTTTAGTGGTAGCTTGAGGTCAACTGGTGTTCATGATGTTGATTGAAAGTTAAGTGCACATGTAAACAAACTAGGTGTTTTCTAATGAAGTTTCCAATGAATTTAAGAGGCGTGGACTTAGGAGACTTTAGAATAGTCTTCTTGTCTGGTTTGTGGTGTTAGTGTTATATTATCTTTCTTAGGATGTTTATAAAGTTTTGAGGGGCTTTATCACACCACGTTAGATCCATCTAGACGCTACGTCATATCGGCTTTAAAGCCCCCTCTCTTTAACTTGCATGCAATGGTTTAAAACCCCATATTAAACAAAATTAAAAAAAAATATTGGTTGAAAAGAGGTGGGCCCCACGTGCACACACCTTTAACGCTTGTTAGACTATCCACTATCACAACCCAACACAACCCAATTTTTTATTAAAAAACTAATTTCTCTCTCTTCCACCTACACAACCCAACCCAACCCAATTCAAATTTTCACCCACATTCACAACCCAACCTAAACTAATATATTATTAAATAAATATGATTTATTGAGGGAATTATTAGTTAAGAAAAAAAACTAAAAAAGAAAGATAAAAATAGTGGACCAATTAAATTTGGACATGTGTATGATGTTGGGTTGCAACCAATGTTTGCAGCAACGACCTAGTTGAGTAACTATTCCATATTTTTACATTTTAAAAATTAAAAAGTTATTTGTCTTATATACAAGTGGCAACCGGTTGCAAAAATAAATCATGATAGTGGATAGTCTTAGCACCATGGCGGAGAACCCATAGCGCCCCCTATTAACTTGGAGGGGATGGTGTATAGCGCCCGGGGCGCTATAGATGTTGAGGTGGCGGGGTGGCGCTAAGCCACACCCTGTGTCCTTAGGCTATAAGGAGTGGTGCTACTTCATCCTTGAGGATGGAGCTCCACGTAGGCGGTCACGTCACCCAAGTTGGAGGATGAACCGGTGAGGATGGAGCAGGGGAATGGAGAATGACCCGGTTGAAGAGAGAGAGAGAGAGGGGGGCTCCACCTTAGTTGCGTCATGAACGGCAAGAACATGTCGTCGATGCCACGCCGTGGCCATGCCGGGCCACCCCGGAGTGGTGTTGCCGCCCCTATGCCGGGCACCACTCCTATAGCCTTATATTTTTTTTTATGGATGTGTGTGTGCCTTTCTCTCTCTATGTGGTTTCGTATAGAACTCCTATTTGGGTTGAAGTGGGCTGAATTGGCTTAATTGAGGTGCCAGAATTCTATTTGATTGTACTATGTACAATAACACGTTTACGTTGTCCGATTACAATAGTCATTTTAAACTAGTTATTGTGTACGCTGTTGATTACATTAACGTAAAATGATGCTTCTAAAATGTTAGTATATTTCACATGCACTAATTGTATGTATACAGCGATATGTTTAAAATTACTTGTATTGAATTTACGAATATTTAAAAAGAATTATTATTATATAATTTTTTTTGAACGGCCAACAAACTCAATCCCGAGCACTCTCGTGGCACCCACTGGACAAACGGAGTACTCCGAGAGTAACCCGAGTCCACCACCAATTCCGGGGAAAACCCGGTAACCCACCCGCCCGTAGGCACGACAGTGAAATTACCGGTAAAACCCGTTTGGCTCAAGGATCCAACCCAGGTTTCCCTGGGTCTCCTATCATTGCCCACCAGTGCCTCACTCTGCACCAAGTGGGAGTCGAACCTGCATCTCTCAAGAGAAATGCAAGCCCTCCACCACTTGATCTAGAGATCATTGGCTATTATTATATAGGGGAAAGTTCTTGTACAAATAATCTTAACATACTAAACATACAAATTGAAGGAAAACTCAAAAAGATAAGGTGACATTTTTGTAATTATCAATAACTATCAAAGTTACTCTACAAATATACCTAAAAAAAACCTAACCCCCCTAAAAACTAAACCCCCAAAAAACCTAAAAAATCTATAAAAAAATTTATTTTATTTTTTTAACATTTTTTATTAAAAAATCGCTACTTTTAGTGGCAGCAAAAAAATTTTTTTTTTTTTTTTTGCTAACAAAATGTAGCGATTTTTTTATAAAAAATATTAAAAAAATTGTGTTTTTTAGGTATTTTTGGTTGAGTTCACATTTGTATAATAACTTTGATAGTTGGTGGTAATTACAAAAATGACACCTTGTCTTTTTGAGTTTTCCTTCAATTTGTATATTTAGTATGTCAAGATTATTTGTATTTGATCTTTTACCTTATTATATAAACTAGGTTAGTTCCCCGTGTGTTACACGGGTTGAACAATTTAAACTTTATAATAAATATTTCATGTAAATGCAAATCAAAGACGAAGACATTTATATACCAAATTGACATAAATGAGTTAATATAAAGATGATTTATGTTGGTACTATAAAATTCATCAAAAAAACATGTAATCAAACAGTCGTTTAAAATAATACAAAAATAAATATATTATATAATACTCATTATTATATTTACGTATTACATTACACTTATGTAATGAGAAATAAAAGGTTACAATTATAACTCGCACATTACCGAAAGTAATTTGAATCCAAAAAGTATTCACATAATTCATAAATATCTATATATTTTTTTGTACACAACATTAAATTTTTTATTCATAACTTTACCATCTCTATCTAGAATTAGTAGTTTTACCCCGTTTCTACTTTTAATTATTAATAATGTCAGATACAATTGACCATGGGTGAATCCAGTAATGCTAAAAACAAACCAACATTGGATAATATTAATAAACAATATTACTTTTTGTTATATATATATATATTAATAGTTATGCTAAAAGATATAATATTTATGTATAACAACATCAAATATAAGTAGAAAGTATAACAATATTAATAAAATGTAATCAATTGTAAATTTCAAAAATAAGTATATCAATATTAATAAGATGTCATCGTATTAATTAGATTTTGAAAATTAAAATTTGGATAAAAATATTAAGTAGGGATTAATTTATTTTTCCCAAGATTTAAGGATTAATTTTTTAATTTAGGATTAAGTAATGAAACTAAAAGGATTATGTTTAAGACGGGAAAATAGAATTCTAGATAACCTCAACTCAAATTGATTTACTTATATGTATAGATAGATTATAGTACATTTTTAATTCTCAAAAAAAAAAAAATCGAAATATATAACTTAGTAAATCAACTAAATAAAACCCAATATGAATTGAAACTTTAACTTAGTAAAATTAGTTGATAGACAATGTAAAATTTTTCCGTAACATGTTATCATGATTAACAACATATCATCGTATTAACTTGATTTTGAAAATTAAAATTTGTATAAAAATATTAAGTAGGGATTAAATTATTTTTTCCAAGATTTAAGGATTAATTGTTTTTTAATTTAGGATTAACTAATGAAACTAAAAGGATTATGTTTAAGGCGGGAAAATAGAATTCTAGATGGCCTCATTGATTGCCATGTGTCTCGAATTGGTTTACTTTATTATATGTATAGATATATAATTACTTTTGGAAAAACGTATCCAACACACTTGGAAAATTATGTTAGTAGGATGGTCGTGCTCATGCCATACACTCTTTGTTTGTGATAATGTGAATTCATGACCCTAAAATTCTTATTACAACATGACAAACTTGAAAAACAAGACCAACCAATAAATACTTTACATTTTGTTTGAATATGGAAGAATTAAGGTTTAGAATATTGGATTTATAATATAAAAAATTTATTTGAAAATGGAAGAATTAAGGTTAAGAAGATTGGTTTTATAATATAAAAAAAATAAATGTATATTCTTATTTGTTTCAAATAGGAAACTTTACTAAGAGCATCCACATCGCATGGGTTTTCTCTCATCTGGATTCGAGTTAGCCAACAGGTGGAAGAGAGAGGTTAGTGAGAGAGAAGAGAAAGAGAGGGTGAGGGAAGCTCGGACGAGATTTCAAATGAGTCGCGAGGGGAGGTGGATTCCTCCGGAAGGGGGTGACGGTGAGGTGGGTTCGCCCGGCGATGTATGTGCTCTAATTCTTATGTCAAAATAAGTTTTATAAGATTTGTCATTGTCTGGATTATTTAAGATTTTTATTTTGTTTTTGAAAGGAGTTGTTTCATCGTTATTCCTAGTAACAAAGAAACGTTAACATTTTCAATAAAAAATCAAATAATTTTCAAAAAAAAAATCAAAAAATCAAAAAATTGATACATCATCATGTCACTTAATGCTTGAGACAAAATACAATGAATTGTTTTAATTACAACAAATAAGAAAGTAAATTGATACTCTATATAAAACCTCTTTTAAAAAAATATAAGAGAATACGAGTTAAAGTTTGCATTAAGCATCCTTTTAACATATAAAAGTTTAAAAAAAATCCTAAATCAATCATTTTAATTATATAAATTAAATTATACTACATACACCAACTATTTCTAAGAAAAACAAAATGTTTCAAGCAAAACTAAGCCAAAATGCTTCACCCCATAAACTGTTTTGACCCAACTTGCATGAGAACTCTCTACAAAATCTCATGTCATTCAATCAACATGAATCAAATATTCAAACTCACTCACTCCATAGAGTCAGCAAGCACCCCAATACCATCTCAAAAGAAATTATAAACTTTTGCCATCTCTTTAGTAAATAACTAATGAGTTAAATATGATTACAAGAACAGATTACTACAACAATAAACAAAATAATGTAACAATATAACTTAGAGGTTGTATGGAATAAAATACATTTTGGAGGACTTTTGACCTGGTTCAGTGAACGGTTCTAATATATTATTGGTTTGCTTCTTCTTCTTTCTTTAATTTTAATTAATTTGAATTTTTAACCTTGAACTTTAATAGAGTAATTATACGACTCCCGAACTCTAATAATTCTTTTTTTTAATATAAATGATTTATGACTATACCCCTGAACTTTAATAGATATATCATACGGAAGTTTAATAATATTCTTTTTCTCTAAACGATTTACGTTTCGACTCCCGAACTCTAATAATACGACCCTTGAGCTTTAATATAGTTAATTATATCTTTTTTTTCTTCAACGAATATGTGTTCTTTTATGAATTTTAAAAGGTTTAATTCATTTTTTATTGTACTTATTATTTATTTAAGTTATTATAATTTAAGCTAAGTTTTAACTCTAGATATTTTATTTAATTGTGTTGTTTGCTTTGAGATGTATACTTGTCAGGTTCGAAATTTGTTGCCTCAAGGTCAAGCATATATTTTTATTTTGTTTTTCAAACAGAGCCTCAAACATATATTATAACCAATCTAACCACCCACAAAAACATTCTTCGGGTGGAAAATACAAATCTCTATTCAACTTTTTTTTTTGCCTGTCAAATAGTATTTGGATAAATAGGAATAAGTTAATTATAGAAATAAAAAATAATATTATAACAAAGTCGTTGTAGTATAGTGGTAAGTATTCCCGCCTGTCACGCGGGTGACCCGGGTTCGATCCCCGGCAACGGCGAATGTATATTTTGGTTAAATTATATGATTTTTAATGTCTTGTTCATTATAGTACTTTTTCTTAACATTTTCCAAAGCAAAGACAAAGTGTGCAGCTACAGAAACCAGTTACAATAAAAGAAAGATCGAATCGAAACATCATCTCATATGTAAATTACCCACGGCCTGATTCAATCGGTTTTGATGAAAATTTTGCCTCCACCAGTAACTATGCTTTTGCGAACGAGAAACAAAACCAGTGGGTTTTAGCGGTTTGAATCGACACAAAATAAAAAATAAATAACTATAGTTCACCTTACACAATCAGTTGGAAGTTTCAAACGTCGGCCAACCCATAAGACCGTCACAACTAACACATTAAAACTCAAACTGACATACTTGCTTCAGTTTAGATAGTTCAGTAGATTTCACGGTTTATGAACACTGTATAGTGAAACGTTGCCCTATAATGATTTTATTGATCCGCCACTGATGAAAAGGAACTTTAGACGCACCTTATATTTTACACATACATCATCACGATAACGGTTATAATGGTTTCAGTTGTATCTGCATATTAATGGTGACTTATGAAATTAAAAATGGACAAGAAAAAAGTGTTGGTAAGTCAACCCAACTCGTTTTGACACATTACCAAACATGTCCGACACGCTAGCTCATTTGACATGATCTCAAATGGTAACTTGTTATGTATGAGTTCTCACAAGAGTGCAATACAATTGCAAAACAGTAGGCAGCAACCATGAGGTTATAAACTTAAAACTGCAAAATGAAAAATTTTAATTTTTTTTAAATATACTTATATAATTTAAAAAAGACTAACAATTTATAATTGAAAATGGGCAAAAAAATGTATTTAAATTCTTACAACAATCCTACATCCTCCAATACAGTCTTCGTAATCATATCTAATATCTTAACCGTTTATATAATTCAAAGTGTCGGTTGGTAATCATTGCCCGTTTTGGCCCGACCGCATTTTGACATTTTACGCGCAGCGATAGGTTCCAGTTCCTGCAGCTTTAAATCTCTCATACTCAGTCTCATTGAAATGTTTTAAGAGGTTTATACATTATATATATGCACATTATTAAAGGGTTTAAATTCCAGTATAAGAAGGATTATGGAGGAGTGATTGGATCCAAACTAAATGGGCCAATCGTTAAGATGCTAGTCATCAGTGGGCATGAGCCCAATAAACCAAGCCCAGATTGAGGGTGCCCTGTGGCCTGTACACTTCTCAACTAAACAAATATAGAACCAGCGGAAAGTCTCATAAAAAGATGTCAAATCCTATTTTACTCGTATATGAAAATAATCAGGTTTTGAATTAGGTCTAAACATGTTCGGGTTGAAAATGAGTTGACCCATCTAACAAGTTTAATAAACAAGTCGTGTTTGTTTTGTTCTGTAAATAAATGTGTCGACCTCGTTTACATAATTATTACAACCTGCTGTCCCATTTATAACACGTTTAGATACACGCGTTACACATGTTGTGTTACGATCAGTGTTGTAGAGATCGCTAGGCGCTAGTCGGGCGGTGAAGTACTGACTAGGGATTAATCGGATAGGAATTTTTATATATAACTTTTAAATTTACATATATACACGTACATTAATATTAATATAATACTTAAAAATAGTTCAAAATTCAAACAACTAAGTTTAAAACATAGCAAATCAAGTATTTAAACATTCAATACACATATTAATATCAATATAATACTTAAAGCTAATTAAAAATTCAAACAACGAAGTTTAAAACATAACAATTTAAATATTTAAACATTCAAACATTAACATATTAGTCATGACCTCATGAAATATGTTTTAATGGGTTAGAAAAATGTTTTTTGGGCCAGATTGGAACTAAACAACTTGGGCCATGTATTTAATGGTTAAAAACATTTGTTTGGGCCAGATTTAAAGTAAAAAAGAGTGGGCCGACTAGAAACGATTTGGCCGACTTGGGCCGATTTAGGCCGCCTTGCACCGACTAGGACCGACTTGGACCGACTGCCGACTAATGGTCCGACTAGCTCAAAATTAATCAGCCAACGCCCGACTAGCGCCTAGGCGCTGATTAATACCGATTTTTACAATACTGGTTACGATTGATGCTTTTGAAATTAACAAATATAAATAAAAATGTAAAGGTAGTGTTTGGGTTCATAAGTATATAACCAACTATATATAGTTGTATTATAGCTAAAAAATATAAAATAACACAATATAAAAAAGAAGAATATTGACATTATTAGGATTTTGTTAAACAGTAATAAATTAATTGAAACAAGGCAATTAGAAGCCACCATAAACATAAGAAAGAAAGAAAAACACAGGTTCAAGTTCCTTTGAAATTCAGTAGAATCCATTGACAGACAACACTAAAAGAAATCAATCTCTAAGTAGTTACCGGAAGGTTTCACATCTACTCCCACCATTTCCGGCACCGGTTTGGGTACATCCGGTGGAGTAGCGCAGCGGATCAGCGCCCAGTTCACGCTCTGAAAAAACGGGTGCTGTTTGATCTCGGTTGCCCCTCGTTTATACGCCAGCCGATGCTGCGGCTCTTTCACAAGTAACCCCCTGATCAAATCCCTCGCCGCAAAACTAACTGAAGGCGAATCGGGAAATCTCAACGGTTGCCCGACAACGTTAAACAAAGTGGCCCGGTTACCGTTCCCCTTGAACGGAGTTTTCCCGAACAAAAGCTCGTAAAGAAATATCCCGAACGTCCACCAGTCAACCGCGCTGCCATGACCTTCGCCTTTGATGATCTCCGGAGCTAAATACTCGTGGGTCCCGACAAACGACATTGACCGGGCGCTCGTCGGCTCCGCAATGAGCTCAGGCAGTGGCGAGACTTGATTCTGTATTTCGGTTTTTGGTTTTGGTTTCGGTTTCTTTTCTTTTTTCGGTTTGCTCATGAACCGAGGGACGAAACACGAGGGCTGGATGCAGGCGGGTTGAACCACACATGAGGGTTCGATGCAAGCGGGCTGGACACAGTAGCCGGAATTCTTTGCTTCCACAGTGGGGTTGGTAGATCGAACCAGCTTTGGGTTAACGGCGCATCTCAATGAGAGGTCGAAATCCGAGAGCATTATGTGACCGTCTTCTCGGACCAAAACGTTCTCCGGTTTAAGGTCTCGGTAAATGATCCCAAGCATGTGTAGATACTCCATAGCAAGGAGAACTTCCGCCACATAAAACCTGCATTTAGGTGCTAATCATAATAAGTTATACTAAAAAGCATTAATCCGACCCGTTTACTTATGAATGGATCAAGCATTAATTTGACTCGTTTACTTATGAATAGATCAAGCATTAATTCGACCCGTTTACTTATGAATGGATCAAGCATTAATTCGGCTCGTTTACTTACAAATAGATCATGCCTTAATTTGCCCGTTTACTTGATGAATGGATCAAGCAATAATTCGACCCGTTTACTTATGAATGGATCAAGCATTAATTCGGCCCGTTTACTTATAAATAGATCAAGCCTTAATTCGACCCGTGTACTTACGAATGAATCAAGCATTACTTAGTCTCATTTGCAAATGAATGGGTCAAACATAAATTCGACCCATTTACTTATAAATACATAAAGCATTAATTCGACCCGTTTACTAATGAATGGGTCAATTAGTGACGCTTTTTCACAAATGGGTAAAGTCATATGTAAAATAAAACGGGTCGAAAACAGTGCACATTGTCATAATATAGCTTTTGCACCATTTATTAAACAAATTGACATATGGTGATCTGGCTCAATCCACTATGACTCGTTTTGGTTCGTACAAAAATGATAAGTTTTGACCCAAACCCGTTTGATCCGTTTCCTGACACGTTACCCGTCCCTTTTACTGCCTCTAACACAAATCCTAAGAAAATTCTAACCTTGCTGCATGTTCGGAGAAATACTTCCCGGGTTGTTTTTGTCGAAGCGCGTGCAAATCTCCACCCGGGCAATACTCCATCACCAAACACGACAATTTCTCGGTGTCGAAATGAGTATACAACGTCGGAAGAAACGGGTGATCCAGAGATTGCAAAATCTCCCTTTCCGTTTGCGCCCTTAATAGCTTATTCCTACTAGCGAGAGCCGCTTTATCCATCACTTTCATAGCAAAATAACTCCGTGTCCCAATCAGTTCGGAAAGATAAACACTCCCGATATCCCCGCATCCCAACCGTTTCAAATGCCGAAAATGCTTCATCTCCAACATACCCATATCGTTCATAGACCTCACGACTCGAACCGCCTCCCATCGCGTGTCGTTTTGCTTATGCGGTTTGTAAATCGCGCTAGTGAAACTACCCAAGCTACTCTCCTCACTAACATCACTCCCAGTGCTTTCTCTATACACGCTCGATTTATTGCTTTCGACATGATCACCCGAAACCCCGACATCACCACTTTCGATAGACTTCCCGATACTACTTCCACCTTCGCTTATTTCAGTGTTGGTAAAGCTTTGTTTCGCTTCGGTAAACTGTGTGATCGAGTATAAACTACTTTGCGGGCTCGGGCAAAACCGTCCGGGATCCACGGGCTCGGTATCAGGCTCGGGCTCATCGTGTTTAATCCCGGCCGCTTTAGCTTCTAACGCTAAAATCTGTTTGTGAAAGTAATCTTTCGCGGTTTGATCGAGAACCGCATTGGGTCCCAACCCGTTCGATTTCCCTTTATTCGGATCATACGATGTTTTATGAGATTGTTTCGAAGAACTTCCAATATGTGCCAATGTGTGGGTTGTGTCGGGTTTCGAGTGCTTTGACGGGTGATGAGGCGGGCGGGTTTTACCCGGTGGATTGTACCCTAATAAAGAGTTATGGCTAGTTGACAAAGAACTGACTCCTTCAACAAGTGAATCCATTCAAATCAATCTGAAATTAAAAATCAAATTACACTAAAATCAAACCTTAAAACAGAGCAAAACAGAGCAAAAACAGAGCAAAAACAGAGCAACAAGATCTGAATCATGATTTTAACACCAATCAATTCAACATTTTGACGTCAACCCAAAATTACCCAAAACTTTATTAACAACAAGCAATTCGAAATTTCTGAAACAACCCTAAATTGACAACAAATTTCTCAAAAAAGTTAAAAACACTCTGTTTCGCATTTCTAGGGTTTGTAACAAATTTACGGAAAACATAATCAACAAATCAAGAATCCAGTAAAAGGGTATTACAATTAACCCCATTAGAGATGAACAAACATACCTGATTAAAGATTCATAACTGTATAAGTGAGATTGAGCTGCTGTTTACAGATCCGATAGAAGAAGATGAAAACAGAGGAAATCAAGAACAAGCAGCAAATTGGGAGAAAATTGGAGACCCAGATGACATTAGTGCCATAATCAGGTGGATTAAGTAGGGTTAATTATTTTGTTGAAGAGGGAATCAGCGAATGTGGTTGATTCTCTCTCTAACTTTCTCTCTCTAAAAGCAAGCACAAGAACAAGGAAGCCGTCTTTTATTATTTTGGAAGTCAGCAGTTTGTCTCCCTCTCGTTTAACTCTTCTCCTTTAACAGTCCCCCGTGTTTTTTTGGGGCTTTTCAAGGATTTTTTTTTCTTGGTTTGTGTTACCGACTTATCCGGTATCTAACGAGTTGAGTCAAACCTGAGCGTGATAAAATTGAGCTTAAAGTTAGATTTGCTTCGTCTATCGCTTTGGTGCGACTTGAATTTGGCTCTTTGTTTTCTTTTAAGCTCGCGTCAGTTCACTTACTATTTATTAAATATTTTTTTCTATATATGATTATAATCTTATATTTATGAGAAAATATGTATAAAATTAAACTTTTTTATTGTATTTCCATATATAAAAAACATTAAAAAAAACTCTGATTTTTATTCGTAGTCGATAAATCTTGAGTTTAGTACCTGATTTTGCTATTTAA
This sequence comes from Helianthus tuberosus, assembly GCA_030545235.1. Taxonomy (NCBI): domain Eukaryota; kingdom Viridiplantae; phylum Streptophyta; class Magnoliopsida; order Asterales; family Asteraceae; genus Helianthus; species Helianthus tuberosus. Next base: position 39,546,034 of record CM060436.1, read on the forward strand.
CGGAATTGTATAACCCTTATTTTACCTTAGGTGGGTGTTAATGTACAAAAGGTAGAAGCTCATAACACAAGCATATCGAGCGAGCCCTAGAAGCAAGCACCTCTGATCGCCACAACCTTCACGCGACTAAATCGAGTCTATCATCTTGGATCAAGTCCAATTGTCGTCATCCCACAAGTAATGGTACTCTTCCTTCTATTGTTCTTTCTTTTCGAACGTCTCCATCAAAGGGGCTATTAGCGAGTTGAATGCATGGTTCTATATGATAATTATGGTAAGTTGGTGGATCATCCTTTAATATGCTTCTATACGCTCACTAAAGTGTGTGTGACGTAACCGAAGAAAATGTTTAAACCCTTAAGCATTACGGTTGTTGGCACGCTCACGTAAAATAATATGCTTCTATACACGAGGTAAACGATTCATAGTTTTATGCCACATACATCACAACCTACTTTAGCAATAGACCTTCATATATGCGTGGTTTTGCTATCAGTGTACCTTTTCATCAATACAAGACAAAAATATAAACACTCAGCTCGATTATAATCATGTCGCATCTAAAACAAACACTTGTTAAAAAAATATACCCTTGCATAAGATCATTTAATCTTTTACAAATATGTAAACCTAATTTATTATTTTACGTGTCATCAAGTGATCCTTGAATGCGTGTTGTTTGTCGTATCGTTTTTCATCGATCTATTGTTTTCCGAGTCTCTACGTTTTTATCCTTAAAACGTGAAAAACGAATCAAATCATTTTGATCATCAAAACTTGAAAAACTAATCAAATCGGATTTTCTTAACATTTCAATGTTAGTTTTGATAAGTTTATAATATAATCAACTTTGTAAGGCATCTAAATAGATTGTGAAGATCATTGTTGATTAATCCATTAGTTGTCCCGTGAAGGAGCACATTAAATTTTGGAGTGTAACATGTCAGAGACAACTAAGTGAGAGTAAAATATTTACTCGTGTCTTGCAAATAAAATTAACTTTTTATAGGGTCTGCAATTATAATAAAAGTAATCACATGGTTTTTCTGTTAATTTATATTACTCACCGCAAATGGTGCTGCCGTGCCACGTGGTTTACCATTTTTAATTACAAAACTTTAGTAGTATCACCATATGTGAAAAATTAAAATAGTATCACCATATGTGAAAAATTAAAATAGTATAAGATCATTACAAATTTGTAATGTTTAATACCCCCTAGAACCATTTTTAGTACATTAGCATCATAAAACTCTTAATGTGTAGGGATTAACGTTTTTTAGTTCTTTTTCAGTGTAATACTTAATGTCTCTTAATTCTCTTTTAATCATTACTTCTAACTATTTCTTCGCATTTAGCATCATACTAGAAACTCTCTTCTCTCGTCATGTCCTTATAATGCCCATGAGGCGGTGTTGGGGGAGTTATCACGCCCCTATAATGTCCATTTGGGCCAACGGGGTGGGTTAGGCAATTGCCTTCGGCAAAGTGTTTACCTATAGGCAACACCACCGCCATAGAACATTGCCGATCGGCAAAGAAGAAATCGGTGGAAAGAAGAGAAGATTTCGGTGAAAGATTGCCGATGGGGGAAAGAGAAGGAAAGATGATGATGTGGGCCCATACTTTAATCAACCAATAACATTTTTTGTTTTTTTTTTTAAATAGTTTGCCTAATCTCAATTTAGGCATGCACTTTTTGTGATTTTTGGGTAATGGGCAAATCACGTGGCACAATTCAATTGGGTGGGGGAAACTTTGCCCTAAAGGGGTTAGGCATGCCCCCCCCCCCCCCCCCCCCCCCCCCTAGAGAATTCACAAATCACAATGGTTCCCCTCTATATTTGTGAGTGAATTATTTATAGGGTGCTACTTTCTACACCCCTCCTATTTACTTTTTTCACTCCCCTCCTCTCACATACTTACAGGTGGGGCCTGCGTGAGACCGACAGTTTTCCTCTCACAAGGGGGGTGTAATCAGGAAGGGGGGGTGCAATCAGGAATGATTGGTTCGGTTCAATTAATCTAGTTATTTAAACACACATGTAAGCATAAATACTCATACTGGTTAGCAAAAGTCATAAAAGAACCATCAGGTTCTCACTTGGTTCGGTTATCTCAACTTAGTATTTATTTATGGTTTGTTTATTCGAATTTTTCTGCTCAGCCGTATGGCATATCTTCACAAGACTCTTTCAATGCAAAAACATAATCATAGTGTTAAACTATGTAACTTAGCAAACATGAATGAAAAATCATATTTCACCACAGAAAAAAGAAAAAAGAAAAAAGAAAAAAAAAACTATGTCATATTCATAACTTTTTGTGAGATTAGTAAGGTTTTTAACTTATAATGATTTCTCTTAAGAATTTGCAGTGTTGATATTTTATTTAATGTAAATAAAGTCAAAGATTTTTTTTAATACTAATTTATTACAAAAATAATTATAAGGTTATAACTATAAATGAATACAAAATATACGATTATAATATTATGTAGAAGACATTGATTTTATCGGTCTCATGCTAACATATTTACTTGTAAACAAAATGTTTGTTTCAATCAAGGCAAGTACTTCCAACCCAAATGTCGTTGATACCAATGCTGGTTTTATATAAAGGCTCAAACTATCCAGACACCTTATCTGCCTATTTAGACACCCTTTGCCTCGTATAGGCCTATACGAGGCGTATAGGGTTACATCAAAATCAGTGACTGACTCATGTCACTTCTGGTTTGACTGCTTCAATACGCCTCGTATAGGCCTATACTGGGCGAATAGGACCCTTCGTATAGGCCTCATATATGACCCTTTGCCCCTTATATGCCTCGTATAGGCCTATACTGGGCGTCTTGAAGGGTTTTTTTTTTTTTTACACAAACATTTTATACAATATTAATCGTTTTAGCAAACTTTTATACAAAAATAAGTTTTTTTTATTTTAAATAATTAATATTAGGACCCCTCGTTGGTTTTTTTTAGTTGAAAAATGGATGTTTTGGTAGGGTAATTTGATTGTTTTTTGAGGGTGATGTTTTTTGAGTAAAAAAATAGGTGTTTTAGTGGGGTAATTTGAGTTGTTTTTTAAGAAAAGTTTTATTTTTTTATAAAAATATTTTACCGTTTTCAAGATCGGCCTTTGAAAATATTCGATCGTAGAAATATTACATTTATTTTAAGATATAGTGTAGTATATGTCTCGTATAGGTCCCTTATAGGTCTTGTATAGGCCTATCGACGTATACGGGCGTTGTATCATATCTTATAGTATCGTATCGTATTGTATTGTATCGTATAGTGTAGTATAAGTCTCGTATAGCTCTCGTATAGACCTATATGGGACCTATACGAGACTTATACTATACACTATACGATACAATACGATACCATACTATACGATACAATACGATACTATCGTATCATATAGTGTAGTATAGGTCCCTTATAGGTCTTGTATAGGCTTATCGACGTATACGGGTGTTGTATCGTATCGTATAGTGTATAGTATAGGTCCCATATACGTCTTGTATAAGCCTATAGGCCTAAACGGGACCTAAACCACACCTATAGTCCTATACGAGTGTTGTATCTTATCCAATAGTCTAATATCGTATTGTATTGTATCGTATCATATCGTATCGTATCGTATAGTGTAGTATAAATCTCGTATAGGCATTGTATAGGCCTATGGATGTGGTATCGTATCCTATAGTATCGTGTTGTATCGCATTGTATCGTATAGTATAGTGTAGTATAAGTCTCGTATAGGTCTTGTATAAGCCTATCGTGTTGTATCGTATCGTATAGTATAGTATAAGTCTCGTATAGGTCTCGTATAGGCATCGTATAATTAATATTAGTGTTATTATAATTAATATGAGTTATTATAATTAATATGAGTGTTATTATAATTAATATGAGTTTTTTATAATTAATATTAGTGTTATTGATACTAAAATGAGTTTTTTTTATAATTAATATTAGTGTTATTATAATTAATATGAGTTATTATAATTAATATTAGTGTTATTGATACTAAAATGAGTTTTTTTTATAATTAATATTAGTGTTATTATAATTAATATGAGTTATTATAACTAATATGAGTTTTTTATAATTAATATTAGTGTTATTATAATTAATATGAGTTATTATAATTAATATGAGTGTTATTATAATTAATATGAGTTTTTTATAATTAATATGAGTTTTTTATAGTTAATATTAGTGTTATTGGTATTTAAAAAGAGAAAACAAAAAAAAATAAAAATAGACGCCCAGTATAGGGCTATACTGGGCGTCTATGTGGGGCAAAAGACCATTATACCCTTGAATTAGGCCTATACTGGGGCAAAACATGGTTATTATGGTCTTTTGGACCCCTCGTATAGGCCCAGTATAGCCCTATATTGGGCGTCTATTTTTATTTTTTTTTGTTTTCTCTTTTTAAATATTAAAAAAAGAAAAAAAAATAATAATAGACGCCCAGTATAGAGCTATACAGGGCGTATACGAGGGGTCCAAAAGACCATTATACCCTTGAATTAGGCCTATACTGGGGGCAAAACAGGGTTATTATGGTCTTTTGGACCCCTCGTATAGGCTCAGTATAGCCCTATACTGGGCGTCTATTTTTATTTTTTTTTGTTTTCTCTTTTTAAATATTAAAAAAAGAAAACAAAAAAAAATAATAATAGACGCCCAGTATAGAGCTATACTGGGCGTATACGAGGGGTCCAAAAGACCATTATAGCCCTGTTTTGCCCCCAGTATAGGCCTAATTCAGGGGTTTAATGGTCTTTTGGTCCACATAGACGCTTAGTATAGGCCTATACTAGGCATATAAGAGAGGCAAAAAAGACCAATTTACCCCAGTATAGGCCTAAATCAGGGGCTAAATGGTCTTTTTTCGCCTAGACGCCCAGTATAGGCCTATACGAGGCGTATACGAGGCAAATAAGACAAAATATGACATCATCAGAGATTCTCTTGGAAATTGAAAAAGGCTATACGCCTCGTATAGGTCTATACGAGGCGTCTTGAAGGGTGTCCAAATAGGCAATAAGGTGTGTAAATATGTAGACCCTATATAAATTAACTTGCTCAAAAAGAAATAGATTCCAAATAGATATGTATGAGATTGTGTTATATTTGATTATCGACAAAAATAGATAGTCCAAGGTTCTTCTTTGCCATTTCCAAACTTGAAGGCAACTTTCGTTAATAACTTCAAAGATCAAGGAGTTTGTGCCTACTTACCCAATCTTTGAGGTTGATCACATGCTACGTGGCCTCTTTGATGATGTATGTAACAACTAACAAGGGAGCTTAAAAAGTCAAAGATCTCTAGGTTAACTGGTGGAAGATTTGCATTTCTTTTTAAAGATGGAGGTTTAACTCTCACTTGATGCAGAATAAGGTACTGGTGGGTAATGATAGGAGACCCAGATAAAACTGGGTTGGATCCTTGAGCCAAACTGGTTTTACTGGTAATTTCACCGTCGTGCCTACGGGCGGATGGGTTACGGAGTTTTCCCCGGAATTGGTGGTGGACTCGGGTTACTCTTGGAGTACTCCGTTTGTCCAGTGGGTGCCTTGAGAGTGCTCGGGATTGATTATGTTGGCCGTTCAAAAAAAACAAGGGTGCTTAGAAAACGGAAATGATTGAACCGTAACTGAAATAACTGAGAAAACTGAACCGAAATAAAAACAGACAGTTCGATTTTCGGATTTTTAATAACCGATAATTTCGATTCGTTTTCGGATGTTTATTTGAACAAAATTAATTAAAAGGTTAAAAATGATAATTTAAGTGTAGACATATAAGAAAATTTCTTAAATTTAAATTATACTTTTTTACTTTTTGAATCTTACATAATTTTGTTCCAAAACCCAAAAAACCGAACCAGTGTAAAAATCGAAACCGAACGGTTTTCAAAAACCGAAAACCGTTTCGGTTTCGGTTTTGGTTTTACCCAAAAACTGAACCGAACCAAACCAAACCAAACCATGCACGCTCCTAATATGTAATAGTGTATCAATCTCTTATTATATGTCATACCATTCCATGATTTGTGATTAAAATGCAAAAGGCATCCATTCTAATAATTAAGGAAAAGGCACTTTTACAATTATGTATGTATTACCTCATGAAATGAATATGTAAAAGCAATGGCTAAAACTAATTGAGGGCTAAAAAGGAAGGCTGGGTGATGTGCCACAAAATTAAGGGGCAGGATCCATTTGGCAACATATTCTACACAACAATTGCAAAACACTCCACATGACATGATTATGACCAACCCAATCAAGAGGTTTCCTTTATAGCAAACATTTCATTTTCTTAATTCTAACCCAAGTTGCTTTTCTCAGTAAGATCCGAATGCGACACAAGAATAACAAACATCCGTGTAGCTATAAAATTGAAAAAAATCATAAGGGTGTTAGGAGTGGTTAAACACTTGAGAGTGACAAACTAAAAAATCAACCAATAAGAGTGTGTCACGTCAATCAGTGAAAAGTGTTTAAACTTTGGTGAAAAGTGTTGGCAATAGTTTAGACATTTGATGAAGTGGTAAACTTTTTAAAAAAAAAAGGAAAAAAGTGTGATTGGTTGAGAGATGGAATGGACCCCACCCACCACCCCTCTCTCTCTCCTTCCTCCCCTCACCGCATCGGCTTCCCCTCCCCGATCCAAGCGTTTGTCGGCAACGGCAAAGTGTAGGCGGCGGTGTTTGCCGCTCGGCAAAACCGTTTGCCGACCTTTGCCGACTACCGCTCCGAACACCCTAATATATGTAACGTCTGAAGAGACTCACGATAAATCCATCATCATAGTAGTTGATTGATTCTACTCAATAACAAACAATAAGATATTAGGGCCTCCTTGACCTGGATAGAATTTACCCCACCAACCCAACCCAACGCAAGGCATATAATGGCATCATCTTCAATCAAACTAATTTTATAATGTATTAGCATAGTTGGATGTAGTACACCTTAGGGTATAGGGTATACTGAGTGGGCGGCAAACCCACTCGGCAAAGTGTCTTTGCCGCGCGGTAACACCGCCGCCGGTGGGTTTGCCGCTCGGTGAAGGTTTGGTCGCGGGGATAGGTTGCCGATGCGGGGGAGATGATCGTAGGAGAGAGAGAGGGAGTTTATGAGAGAGAGAAAGAGTAGTGTGGGGTGGAGTGGAGTCCATTCCAATCTCAACCAATCACACATTTTTTTTAAAGTTTACCATTTCACCAAGTGTCTAATCATTGCCAACACTTTTCAGCAAAGTTTAAACACTTTTCACTGATTGACGTGGCGCACTCTGATTGGTTGATTTTTTAGTTTGCCACTCTCAAGTGTTTAACCACTCCTTACACCCTTATATATCATCTTATCGCATTTATTGTCATTGCGAGATTGTCTAAAAAGTCATATATTACATGGAGTTAAATGCCTGATAGTGGTTTGATTTTTTTTCACCTTTAGTCTCAAACTTTCTAAAATTACCTTTATAGTCCTCAACTTTTCAATTTTCGTTCCCGGATAATCCCTGGCACGGATGGAGGTTAGTTTTTTCAGTTAAGTGGGTGTGAAATGACCTAAATACCCTTACTATTAAAAAATAACATTTAAATCAATAAGCACCTTCAATCCAAACACACCTCTTCTTCCTCATATTCAGATTCGTCTTCAATCCAAACACACCTCTTCTTCCTAATTCTTGCCCAATCACCTGAATCAGATGTGAACCATAACCACCTTCACCGTAACCACCGCTGCAACTTGAAGAGACCAAACAGACAAGTATTCAAGGACAGGTTAGCACTTGAAGAGATTAGTTACACTGGTACCTAAATTATCATCATAATTCTGCAAAAAACAAAAAAAAAATACAATATTCAGCTATGTAATGAAAACCCATTAGGATTGAAATTCCATTTTATTATGAACTTACAAGAGTCAATCTCTTAAGTAATGGATAGCCGGATAAAAGACGCAACAGCCTGTTTTCATCATCGATAACTAGTGTATTTGACCGCGCCTTGCGGCGGTACGGTACCGCGAGCACTGTATCATTATCACTTTGGTTTGCTATAGTACCAGTACGATACATGCAATAAGTATAGAAATCAACATGTATTATATATCGATCCAAAACGATAGAAGCGAACACTGGTACAGGCACCAATGATGTTCGAACGGTATCGACCGGTTCAGCTCGTCACGGTACCGATATTTATATCCCATCGCGGATAGAGTTGTATAAATGAAAAATTATCGAAACCAAAAACAATAAAAGTGAGTATGGTCCTGGTACTAATGTTGTTTGGTACGATACGATGTAAGTTTATTGAAAGCAAAAACAATAAAATACATAATGGTACCGAAACTGATATTGTTCCTTCGGTTTTGGCACGGTTAACTACGGTAGCGGCACAATATCCATTATTATACATGAAACCATAAAAATAGATACACGTACCATCACTGATCTTGTTCGGTTTGGTATGGTACGGTACGATATGATATGATAGCGATACGGTGTCAGTTTATCGAACGCAAAAAACAATAAAACTAAATACCAGCATCGATACAGATGTTGTTCGGTCGTTTCAGCTCAGTCTGGTACGATAGCGGCACAATATCCGTTTTCAATAAAAGTTATATCACAATGTTAAAAAAGTTAAACCTAGAACAAATAATAAATTATCATTCATCGTCCATTTTGGTTCGGTTTAATACGACAACGACACAGTGTCCATTTTCAATAAAACTTATATAACAATGTTGAAAAAAATATATAAACATAGTTACAAACTAAGATTTTTTTTTAAAATTAATAAATAAAACTTATTAGAAAAAACTAAACTAAATCACAAAAAATAAATACTAAAAACATAGAATAAATAAATAAATAAACAAATGCTAAAAAAAAGTAAACAAATACTTTAAAAATATTAATTACTTTATATTAATAAGTATAATAAGTATAATTAGTCCTTCCAGATATAAGACAGTAAGGCTACCAAATCCATTAAATGAAGGATCACGGTCAAGATAACAATCCTTGAGGTGCGGATTGTTGATCAGTTCTGTTTAGACCAAGGTTGGAGAACTCGCTAGTCGCTAGCGGGTCGGTGAGGTAGGGACTAGCGACTACTCGGGATTACTCGGGATTAATCGGGATTAATCGGATCGGACTTTTTATGTATAATTTTAAGTTTTTATACATATATACATATATTTTTATACGTAATTTTTTTAAGTGGACAAGTTTTGACCGGAATCTGGGAGGTTTTGGCCGGAATATGTGTTTTTTCCGATTTTTTTCTGATTTTTTCCGATTTTTTCTGTTTTTTCCCGATTTTTTCCGATTTTTCCCGACCGACTAGTCGCGATTAGGGCCGACTAGGGCCGATTAGGGCCGACTAGGCCGACTAGCGATTTTTTCACTGATTAGTGAAAAATTACTCAGTAGAGGTCCGACTAGCGACTAGTCGCCGATTAATCGCCGACTAGTCGCGATTTTTGCAACAATGGTTTAGACATAATGGAAAACATGAAAACATACCTGATTGTAGCAGTACAGGCTAGCAGAGAATCCAGATGTAGTCGCAGCATTAGTGTTCGACATGATTGTCAGCTTGATCTGGTTCCTCCTTAGGGTGCAATCTAATGATGGTGATGATAAGAAACCGACAAGGGAATCGGTTATGGAGAGGAGGTCGATTGATGTTATGAGAGTAATTAGGTTATGTGTCTAACCTTAGAACCTCTACATAAGTCTCCTTATATATGCACACAGGAGGAAACCCTAATTAGTTAATAAGGGTAATTAGGCCCATCAACAATTACCAACTAATTATTTAATATGATTGTTATATATTTTGATCCATATAATGTAAATGATTATAATGGCTACTAGATTAAATATAATATAAAATATTTAATCTTACATTCTCCCACTTAGCCGAGTAATCATTTACTATGAGTATTAGATAAGCCTGATCAGGAGTTAACACTCATTTTAGCCTTAAACAAGTACTGTAGCAGAGAAATACAGCCGTTGAATCATTATGCGACTCAGGACCCCTATTAATCATACTATAGCCTTAATTTAAAACCTAATCGTCATGATCAAAATACGCATAAGCCCTTTGTTTGATTTGTAACTTTATTTGTCTATATGCCATTATGTCGACTTGACATATTCTTAGAGACATACAAAATCAAACTGATGAGGAAAATTAACTAATACTTAGTCATTCATAGTACGATATGCAGTTGCGCACGGCCATTAATTAATACCCGTCTATGAGCTCTCTTAATAAGACTTATGGGTAATAGCCCTTCAGTCATAGGATCCTTAAGCATATCATGAATGTATTCGATACAAAACTTAGTTTCCTCAATTCGTTCATAAACGAATAATTAATTGCGTATCGAAATTTAATGCAGCACCTCTTGAACTGTTACTGTTCAAGGAGTCATGGTAGCTGACTTTATCACACTAAGTCTTCAAAACATTAATTATATGGAGTTAATAAACTTATGAGTCCACTGATAAATTTTCAACAACATTTAGTGACTATATTATGTCGTTATAACTTAGGTTGTTGATATCAGTCTATTATGACTCCTCCATGAGATAGGTTTTGTCTGCTGACATAAAGATATACCCGACATTACATTTTGTCATCTTTGAACATTACAAAGTTAAAGTAATAAACTGGTTTTAGTTCTCACTTCTTCTTTAAATTGTAGTCTCTCGTTTCCTTTTATAGATATTTTAATACTCCATTAGATGCTCCACATTAATCTAGACATATCTAGTGTGTTGCAATGTGAGTAATATCTAAACGAGTATATACTTAAACTTACATAAGGCTTCCAATTAATGAAGAGTAAAAAATAATCTCATTTACCATATTATCCTCTGAAGGAGAGCAGTATTGATTGTTACATATGTAAGGACCCATTTAATGTTAAACTTATGGAACGGAACTAATATCCCATTGGGTCTATCTCAGTATGTTATGATATCAATCACGTAAGAGATATCTCTGAGATTTATTATATCAAAGTTTGTGTTAACAATGCTTTGACTTATGTAACATATACTTGTCAAAAGAATGTCATCTATATAGACAAGTTTATTTTAGTTGATCCCACTCATCTTGAGGTAGGTACATTAATCCACTTGATTGTTGATGAAAATAATTACGTTAAGATTTCATCACATTATGATGTTTGCATTAACCCATACATGGATTTTATTGACTTACAAACAAAGTGTTCCTTAACCTTCAGTTTAGAACTTTCAGGTTGTTTTATGAACATGTAAATGTGTCAGCCAGTTTGTTAGGGAAAATTGTTTTAAATGTTCATCTAATGTAGCCTTAAACTATTATAAGCTGCTAGAACAGTGATGATCCTCAAAGAAAACTTTGATAATTTATCTCTTCCTAAGTATAACCTTTGACAATCAATCATGTTTCTTAGTGTCTTAACGTTTGTATCAGGATTTGGTTTAGTTATGAACACTCTTAGGTAATTCAATCAAATCCCAAACGTTATACGAAACACATAAAATCAGTTTTACTAGAAAACTGTTTTATTCCATTTAGAAGATTGATTGACACTAATGGCTTAATTTGAAGAGATAGGATCAGTAAACATTTTCAAAATCCATTTCAACTTCAATTAGGGAGGTTATGTAATCATCAAAGTTAGTAGGCTTTTAAACCTAGATGACCTCCTGAGTTGATTATTGGGTTTTAAAAGTTTCAGTCTTATGGATTAGCTCTTGGTTAGGTTGCTATCATTTTCAGGATTCTAAGTTTGTAAGAGTTGGTGCAGTATGGTGTACAAGAGGTGTAATCGGAGTTAAATTCGGAGTGAAATTTAATGACACTCTTCCCCCCGCCTCTTGTATTCCTTGCAAGTCATGATAAGGACTTTGACTACTCCCACTGACCTTAGAAAACTTTAGGAACTCAGCATGCTTAGGGTCAATGTTTAATGACCAACAAATTCTAATAGAGAAACAAGTTAATGACGTTAGTCGTTGTGATTTCTCTTGTTGAGGATTATGTTAGTTTAGGTAAGAAATCTAAGTGTGCCCACAATTAAGCAACAATGAAACTTTTGTAAGAGTAGCATTAGATTTTGAGAAAAGTTTTGATAGAACAGTGTCATAATGGAGCAGTGTCTTGTACAAGAGGTGTAAATTGAAGTAATATAAAGTTTTCACTCCCCCACTTCTTGCAACTATTGCAAGTTATTATTAAGACACTTAATGCTCCCACTGATCTTTAATATCTCTAGAATGCTACAAGAGAAGTTTCAATGAGCTACGTGACGTGGGAACCTATCATATATACGTTAGAGTTTATTTGATTTCTTTAATGTCCAGATATCATAAGTGTCACACCCCCAAAATCCACCATGCGGAGTACCACCGCTTGGAGGCGTGACATGACCAGGATCGAGCCACCAATCATATTGAACATCGTAATTAAGTAACTAAGACCAACCACAATACGATTGGTGACCAAAGTTAGTTAACCATGTATAGTTTAAACAGCGGAAGCATAAGAGTAAATCCACAAGCATAAGTCCATAGTTTATAAGTTAAAGTTCAAACATAAGTTCCATAGGTTTATAAAGTTCAATTATTAAGTATGGGATATAACAACCCATATTCCACAACAACCTTCTCCTCATGCAAGCTCCAAAAGCACCTAGCGACCTGTAAGGCATGTAACAACTAGTCAACAACAAAGTTGAGTGAGTTCACGTTTGGTTGTTTAGTTTTAAGTTGTTTTCTGAAAAACGTGGTTTGACTTTCGTTGGCGTAATTGCCGTGGGGGTTACCCCGTAGTTGAAAGTATGTTTAACCAGTTCCTTTTTCATTACCCAAACCATAACCATAATCAGTGGGGGCTTTCCCCGTTTGAACTACTAGACGGTATGATATCGACTGTTACGCAAATAAGTTGTGCCCTATATCAGTGTCTATCATCACTGACAATCTGCCATAGTCCATTAGTACACGCCCGTCCGACTGGCACGGTGTGAGGTTTGTTAAACCTATTAGCGCTATTAACTAATGACCCGCTCGCCATTGGCCTCGGCGATTAAGTCGATATAAATTGAGGGACTTCATGATAGAGTTTTGACTAGCTAGTTTTAAGGTTGTTGTCCTACCCAAGGAGGACGAGCGTATGTATTCTGCACCAGGAGAATTCGTAGGTTTAATAATGGCATCCTACCTATGGAGGATGGCCGTACATATCCTACCCAAGGAGGATATGTAGATTCCAATTTCAATTTCTTAACCCATTCCCAAACCACCGGGAACCCCATGCCTTGTAGAAAGTGTGTGAACTCACCTCGGTTTGCTCGGTTAGATTCTCAATATAGCTAACAGTCAAGGTCGGTCAATCACGTCCTAGTATGATTTACCAGTTAGTCATTTAGTGGCTTTCAAATAGAACACAAAGTTCCTACACGTATCTATCACACAACATGCATCACTTTAACGGTTTATGCCCATCTAAGTTTCCCATCCATTCCCCACTCAAAATCAAACATACGATAATGCACATAACATATATAACATGTTAGATCATTCACAGATAGCATACTCGACATTTAGACACGCGAGTCACAACTTATGCCATTTCAGCATTTATATTCAAAACCGGCTGTTTTCGGATATTTTAATAAAATAGTTAAATTATTCCAAAAATTCCCAAATTTTTACAGGATGTCTTAAACATTCCATATTTTATTGTGTAAAAATATGGGGGTCCGGTTCATTACCAATATTTTATAAAAATTCATATTCCGGACTGAACTCAGATTTATGTATTTCTGACCACAGTCCACGGAACAATTTATTAAAAATTCATCGAGTGTCCGATTTACGAAATTCCAGTGGGGTAATTACAAATGCATCGGTTTTCATCTACTGTACAAATTTCATGGTCCGATTCATCACAAAACTCAGGTTATGACTGAAAGTATGACACCCATTTATTGCTGTCAAAATTCAGCTTAAGCTGTTGTTACAAATCGACACATTAAAAATAGTAAACGAAGTCCAAAAATTACGATTCCGGTTCCATTAGAACCGTATTTCATAATAACATATTTTAGATTCAAAATATCGGTTTTTCGTTGAGTTTATGACCTGTTTACAGCCAACTGAAGTTGGCTGTAAACCCGGGACAGATTCTGTTTTCACTTTCTAACTTACTAACTTGTGTTCGATTGATTCCGTTAATCATGTTTAGTGACTACAACAACATCACATATTAATATTAATCAGCAAAACATCAGATAATCAACCAATAATCATAATCACACAAGATCTACATGATTTACACTAACATTCATCCATTAACCACCTTGTTCATCACTTTAGTAGACTTTTAGTTGGTGATCTTATATGTTAGTGATTTTTAACCGACGAAACTCTTATTAACCACTTTAGAATAGATCAAGAAGATGTTTAGAGTCACTTACTACTAGCTCGAGGCTAGGGAAGAAACTAGTCGAAAAACGGGTGGTTAATAGCGTCGAGGTGAGGTCCTTGACGATCCGTAAGCACCAAGTTTCCTTGTACGCGACCCTTCACACTTGTATATAAGTAGAAAACTTTGATCAAAATGGAAAAAAAAAGATGGAATGTTGCTTGTGGGAGTTCGGCCGTAGGTATCAAAAGGAGGAAAAGAAAACAAGTTTTTGTGTGAGGTGTTGATGTAAATGAGAGCCTTTATCCCAAAATCTTATTTAATAACCATCAACTTAATTACCCTTAGGGTAATATGTCACCTAGATACTATACAACTCAAATAACAATCAAGAAATGTGCAAGTGTGTCCCCCACATGGGGAAAACGATCGTTGGGGGGGGGGGGGCTTATTTGGTTAGGTTTCAACTTCATAGTTAGTGGTATTTAGTTAGTTGGTCAGGTTTCCCCTTATGGTTTGATTTTAACTAGTTGATTAAGCACTAGTTATGTTAATTAGGTGTCTAGATTAGTTACTAGTGTGTTATGTTTTATAACGGGTGTTAGGGTATTCGGGGACCTTAACTGGCTCAGAAAAAGAAAAAACCATGCCATGTCAATATTTTTAGGTTCCGGGTAAAGTCCGGTTATTCGGTTGGGTATTACTCCATTAAAGTGTTAAATTAATTCGTAACGTGTCCTATTTATATATTTTGTAACGTTTTTAATTTTTAATACTCAGGAAGGCATACCGGACTATTTAGTAACTTTTCTGTATCCTACTAGTATGTTAACAAATACATGTAAGTATAACACAGATATCAGAAAGCAGTTACGTAATTCCACACAGTCGTCAAGCACATTAATTATTATTAATAAATTGTACGGAATACATGGAATTTTGAGGGTTGTCACAATAAGAAACTTTAGGGACATATTTAATAGAAATCTTATTAAGTATATATATGAATAGATTTCTTCTAAGACCGTGGGCCATATGCGACAAAATTTAGATACAAGTTGATAGTCTTTTAAATGATAAATGAATTATGTCTGAATATTCCATTTGGAATAAGTTCCACGAATGTCAATGAATGACTTATGATGGACCCATACTTATTCCTTAAGCCAAAGTAATATTTAGGGCTATAACGTCATGATTTAAAATCACTTAGAATGAGATTAGATGAAAATCATCCTCACTAACCATGTCATGATTTCTCATGAATTTCAGTTATAATGGATGAAATTTATAGATCTCATTTTCCTTTTGTCAAATTCTCATTTGCATGATAACAAAAGTTGTGAAAATGTAAGGTATCATCTAGTTTCATCTTAGTAATGTTTCAATCCAGATATTTAGAACAAATAATATGAGAGTTTAAGGTAAGTGACTTTATGTTGACTATACGAACCTCACAAGCTTCATAACATTGCTTAATTATGATACTATATTCTGATTAATCTTCAGAATATATAAGGTATCGAAAGGCGTTGTTAGAAGACTGCTTATTATGGTTCTTATAGCCTTAACAATTAATTTTGTCACTAACTCTCATGTTAGTTATTTGTCGAATTATGGTAAAGAAACGTATGGAACTAGAGTCAACTAATCATGTGTTAATTGGAATATTAAAATTATTAGACTTAAATATCATTAGTAAGTGACTATCTAATTGATTTATCCAACTGTTCTTTTAGAGTAATGGATAGTCTCGTTGCTTATGCCTAGTCTAATGGCATAATTATGCAGTGAGATTTTCCCTTGAAGAACCTTAGAGTTGGGATTTTGTACTTGTATTTTGTCTATGGACCTTAGAACAGTCCTCTTTCAAAGTTTAAGTGGTTGTAAGGTGAGTAACCGCTTATTTTCCAGCTTCAAACATTTATTTCTTTGTACATATGTTGCTTATCAACACACTCATTATACTTTGGTACTTTTGAGTGTTATAGTTGATTTATAAGGCATCAAATTGTACAGGTGAAAATCTTAGTATGTAATGTACTGAAAAAAATGTACCTATTTCCATGCGTAAGCCCTTAACTTTATGGGTCATGGTATTGTACATTATTATGTATTCACATATACCACTTAGCTTTATAGTTTAGAATTTTAAATGAAGGCATGCATCTTAGGAGTTCTAGTGATTATTCCACAATTATAGATTAATCTTAGGAAAGACTTAATCTGGAATAACTTTAGTGATAGCAATTTATGTTAGAGAGATCTTGATTATCATGAGAGACATCATGTTCGATTTATCCTAATCATCATGCTCTACTTTTCTTCTGTAGTGCTTTATCAGAAGAGAGCAATAGGATCATCGTGTCATAAGAGATAATCAAGGATTTAATTTAAGAGCTAATTCCTATAGAAACTTTAAGCAAAACATATCAGATTTGAGAATTAGAGTGGATGAGATATAGATTTATAGAAGAAAATTATAGTGAGTAAAATTATGGGTACTAAGCATAAGGCAGACGAAATGATCATAAAAATTAATTAAGGATCATTAATATAAGGATCATTATGTGACGAGGTTGTGATATGTCTATTACTAACATCAAAATAATAGACTATTTAAAGTTCTACTTAAACGAAGACAAATCAGCTTTGGCCAGAAATTGAGACAATCACTTTAGTTATGCACTTGTTAAGTATGCCATCTATGAAGGAATTAAATCAGCTTTGGCCAGATATTAAGACATTCATGTTTATGATGCACACTTAACATAGCTTTCGTAATACTTAAACGATAAATAGATGTATCAAATCAGCTTTGGCCAGAAGTGATACATCGATAACTCATTCAAGTTAAAGCCATTTTGGTTTTGTAAAACATTATTTGATCCTTATTAATTAACTAACTAATTACAAAAACCAATTATTTAGTAGCAAACCACCTGTTAGCGCGGATCGAACTCCGCGGTGAGTTCGCTGGGGGGTGCAGGGGAACAGCGTGCCCCCGCACGGGGTTCGGGGCAAAACCCCGAGCTAAATCTTAGTTCACATTAAACAGCCTAAAATAATGAGGTCTCGAGTCAGGTCTCGAGTTAGGTCTCGACTGAGTTTTGAGATCTCGAGTTAGTTATGAGGTCTCAAGTCGCAACCTTTGTCTCGAGTCGGAACCATGGTCTCGACTACTGTACATTGTGAGATCTCGACTCATAATGAGGTCTCGAGTCGCAACCACGGTCTCGAGTTTCAGCCTTATGGTCTCGAGTCGCAACCTTATGGTCTCGAGTTATGACCTTATGGTCTCGAGTCGAGACCTTTGTCTCGAGTTGTAAACTTTTGAGCCCTTATGATTTCGAGTCGAGACCTTGTGGTCTCGAGTCGAGATCTGTTGGTCTCGAGTTGTGAAGATTGAAACCCTTAGTCGAAACCTCAGTGGTCTCGAGTCGAGACCTTATGATCTCAAGTCGAAATCGTTGTCTCGAGTTATAAACATTTGAGAACACTTATGATTTCGAGTCGAGTTCTTGGTCTCGGGTGGTTAAAATTTATCTCGAAACTTCTGTTACAGCTATTAATGTGAAAACATAACCGAAAATTCGAATTGTTAGGGATTTTGAGATATGGTTTCCTGTTTTAGTGATGATCTAATTTTATCATAATATTTCGAAAATTATAACTGTATATCCTTTAACAGTTTTCGAATAAACTTAACAGATTAAATTGGATCAAAACATGGAAAAACACTCATCAATCCTAATTACATTCCAAAACATAACGGAATTTTTTGAATTTTCTAAGAACACATGATGAACCCTAAAATAAAAAAACATGATTCTGGAACCCGAAACCTGAATTTTAAGGCTTTAAATAGATTTCGGTACAATTAAGATTTACCATTATGATTCCGAGTCATTTAAAAAACATTCTTTTCCCGAAAAACATTGATCTCGGCACATATGACCCGAAAACAGCCGTGAGTTTTATTGAGTTTTCAAAACTTCTGTTTTCCAGATTTCAATCCCAGAATAATGGACACAAAAACAAAACTGACTAATCAACATATGCTCTGATACCACATGTTGATCAGTTCTGTTTAGACATAATGGAAAACATGAAAACATACCTGATTGTAGCAGTACAGGCTAGCAAGAATCCAGATGTAGTCGCAGCATTAGTGTTCGACATGATTATCAGCTTGATCTGGTTCCTCCTTAGGGTGCAATCTAATGATGGTGATGATAAGAAACCGACAAGGGAATCGGTTATGGAGAGGAGGTCGATTGATGTTATGAGAGTAATTAGGTTATGTGTCTAACCTTAGAACCTCTACATAAGTCTCCTTATATATGCACCCAGGAGGAAACCCTAATTAGTTAATAAGGGTAATTAGGCCCATCAACAATTACTAACTAGTTATTTAATAGGATTGTTATATATTTTGATCCATATAATGTAAATGATTTTAATGGCTACTAGATTAAATATAATATAAAATATTTAATCTTACATGGATCCGTTAATTGATGTAACGAGAAGAAAGATACAGGTAACTTATACTCCCCATACAAGTCAAGTTTCAGTATCTTCACGGTATTTCTCCTTGCCAAATTAAGTAATATATGGTCATTTCAACACATGAGCCATTCGCTCTCATAGAAAGAGTGAACTCATGTATTGGACCCTGATGCATAAGCAAGACTTGGTATAATAGAATAGAAGAATTTACACCTCTTGGTAATTTAGAGAGAGAGGGTGTCTGAAGGTGGTGGAGAAATATGGAGATGGTGGTGGTGGAGATGAAGGTGGTGGTGGTTTAGAGAGAGAATGGGAGGGTCTGAAGGTGGTGGTGAAATGTGGAGATGGTGGTGAAGGGTGGTGAGGGTGGGGAAGATGAAGTGGTGGTGGTTTGATTCTTGCAGACAAAAAACGAGAAAGAGGAAGAGAGAAAAGGGAGACGGGGTAGGGGTGGGGTAGGGATAGGATAAAGGTGGCCTCACTTGATTTAAATATTTTTTTTACCTTTATATTTTTTTTTAATAACAGGGGCATTTTAGTAATTTCATACCCACTTAAATGAAAAAACTAACCTCCATCCGTGCTAGGGACTATCCGGGAACGAAAATTGAAAAATTAGGGACTATAGAGGTATTTTAGAAAGTTAGGGACTAAAGGTGAAAAAAGGCCAAACCACAAGGACTATTCGGGCATTTTAACATAACTCGTGTTTTTATTAATATGATATTTCCTTATTTAGTAACCGTGTTCAATTTCTTTACGCCATGAATCTTGAACTTGATTTGAGCGTTTTGAATCTTTAAATCTTGAATCGTGAACTTGATTTATGAATCTTTAAATTTGATGTAGTATGCTAAGATGTAACAATGCTTTGTATGAGTGTAATGCAAGTATAAATTGTAAATCCAAGTATTGTAAGTATTGGTTTCGCGTATAATATGCATTCAAGGTTTTTGCGTATGATACAAGTATTTAGCATGTGTACAAGTATGTAAAAATAGAATGCCATTATAATCAAAGTTTCGGATTACAAGATTGAGAAAGAAATACAAATACGATATGATTACAAGTTTCCAACAATAGAAATACGAATACGCTTTCTAAAAAAGAAAAGTACAGAAAATGCGAAGCGTTACAAAAAAACTTATCGTTTTACCCCTTCGTAAACCAACAACAAAAATAATATATAACTTTATTTTCAAATTGAGGTCCTTAGAGGAGTGGGGCCTAAAGAAAAGGCTTTAGTTGGCTTGCTCTCAACCCAGCTTTGTGGGAGCTCTAAGAGACAAAAGCCTCTATCAAGTGATATGATAAAACCTAAGGTTCTGTTTGGTACGTGGTAATGGAATGGACGAGATAATGGAATGGACAAAAAATGAAATGGATTATTACCATTCCATGGTCTTGTTTAGTTACCATATGGGAATGAAATGAATTATTACCCTGTGTTATTTACTAGACAAGAAAAGACGAAGGAATAAAATTGGTGATGAGTAGCAGTAGTGGTGGCCGGTGGGTGGCGGCGGCGGTGGCAGCGGTCAATGGTGGGGGCAGATGGTTGCCTTAGTTTATGGTGGTCGGTGGAACCGATGGGAGGTTGCGGTACGATGATCGACATTGGCGCCGGTGGTCTACGACAGTGGTGGGTGGCGGCGACGTTGGGTAGCGTTGGTCGATGGCGTAGGGTGGTCGGGAGTGGAGGAGGGGGGTGGGGGTGTGTGTTAATACTAGTTTTTATTTATGTAGAAAACATCAATACTTTGTCCACACTTAAATTTGTGTAACTCATTCACGATCCGTATAACCAATTTATGTAAACATGTCAAACGGGTTGACGGTAGTAATTAATGTAAACGTGTTAATCGATTTGGTTACAAACTGGATTAGACATATCAAAAACGGGTTTGCAGATCGACCTGTTTAATTAAATAGTTAAACATGTCAACCTGAATAACAAACCAGTTAACTCAAACATTCCTAATTAACTAAATGATACAACATTTAGGGGCTGTTTGGTAGCCTCTTAATGACCATTCAGATGTTACCTCTTAATGGTTTAAAACCTCTGAATGAATAAGAGGTAACCTCAAGTCTGAATGGTTAAGAGATAACCTCTGAATGATAAATCATCACATGTCACATTCTTCTACCTTCTCATTGGTAAATATCTTAATGGTTCCATTAAGAGGTAGACTCTTAATGACCATTCAGAGGCTACCAAACAGCCCCTTAGAATCATTGATTTGCAATAGGTACAATCATTTTACTTATGTTTTACAAGGGAATGTTTATGCATATATATCATATGCTAATGAGAACTAGAAAACCGTATTAGGACACCCACTCATTGATCCTTGCTTCACTTATCAATTTCATTCATGTGATGTATCGTTAAAAGTTATGGGATTTTGAATGACACTCGATGCTCAAGTGATGGAAAAAGTTGTAGCATGATGTGACCTTTCAACATACCCAATGGAACTCATTAAACCTAACTTTTGATTTTCCATCCATCCTTGTCTATCAATAGCGACTTTGTTATCGCATTTGATGGCTCTAGTATGGATGATACGCGTTACACCAAGAACAAAATCTTCTTCATTTTATAAGCCTTCTTATTTTCTCCAATTTTCAAGCTCTAACATAAAGGCGCTAAGCTTTCACAATAGAGTGAATGCATTATGCATGTTTGGTTCGCTTAGAAAATGTGACACTCTGGGTTTTCCCGAGCAACCATCTTGTATTGAACTTGCGTGTACATAATATTAAATGAAAGTTGTGATTTATCTTGATGTGCTATGTGTCGATAATGTGTACGTATAATGTATAAGTTGTGTATATATATATGAATAAGAGTATTGGTGAGCCGAGACCACCAAGACCACGACTCGAGACCACTCGGTCTCGAGTAAACAGTAAACAGTGGGCCGGTTGGGACATGGACCTCCTTTAGTCCACCCGAAAGCCCATTAGGGTGCACCAACTTGGAACGAGTATATAACCCTTGTTGATAGCCAACCTTGCCATTTTTGGGCAACCCACACACACTCTCCTACACACCCTCTCTCTCTCTCTCTAAAAACCCTAAACCTCAACACTCCACCCCTCTCGGATCAAACCGGTGACAACCAAAGGGTTCTCGGATTTGCTTGAGATCAACACTCGGAAGCTCTTTCATCAATCCTTCACATCTTCTACACCCGAAATCCTTGACCGATTAGTGTTTCTTGCAAACACACGATTATGCATGATAAAAAGTGTTGATTATGTGTTAAAGTGCATTGTAGCTATTATTTAAGTATGATGAAAGTATTTGTTGATTTAATGGACATTGTTGAATGGTAAAGATATTTCATTGACATGAATAATGGACACAATACGTTTAGTAAATGATAACCTTTGATGCTAGCTATGTGTTGAGATGGATGAGAATGTTGTTTATGAATTATATGCCAAAATGATGTAACAAATACATATATATGTTGTCATTGAACCAAGTGATTGTGTGCTAGATATAGAAACCGATGATAGCCTTTAGTGATGTCCGAATCATGCATTTGTTTAGAGGTTTAGGTTGCCTTGAATGAACATGCTTGTAAATGATGAAATGGATGAATGAGGTTTGAATGTGATATGAATATTTGATGAACTATTTGAATATATGTTGAACATTTAAAAATTGTATGTTTGATCTATTTTGAATCAACCTTAGACAAGGAAACATGTTTGTGTGATTTAATTGGATGGTACACTTTTACATGAAATTCCAATCTTATTGGATAGTATAACTGAGGTTCTAGAAGGCCTCCTCCTGTGCACGCATCCATGGTTGCTGGTCGAGACCTCTGGATTCGACTCAAGACCATTAAGGAGACAACTCGAGACCATCATGGAGACAACTCGAGACCAGCAACTGATTACTCGAGAACAGTTGTTTCATCAATGGTCTCGACAAAGGTCTCGACTCAGCAGGTGGTCCATCAATGGTCTCGACCAAGGTCTCGACTCAGCAAGAGATCGGCACTTGATTACGCGACTCGAGACCGGCTGATGCGACTCGAGATCACCAACAACAATGGATGACACTCGAGACCCCTGTCCACATCCGCATCAATGGTTGCGACTCGAGACCACTTTTCAGCGGTTTCGACTCGAGACCACTCAGCGTGGATCCAAATTATCAGTGGTTTCGAGTGGGCCGGATGGTCATTGGGCCACTATGTGTTCGGGCTACCTGTTTGTATGAACTATGTGTTTGAATGGACTATGTGTTGACTGTACTGTTTGACTGTGCAATTATTAGAGCAAGCCCAATAACTCAAACTGAATGCATACTACGTGTAGAATAAACGTGATTACTTGTACCCAACCTGACCTATACTGGTAACCATGTTAGGACGTGGTGACCAACGTGTTTGACCAAGTAACTAATCTGCCGAGCAACCCAAGGTGAGTTCACAACTATTAAAGCATGCGTTCCCGGTGGTTTTAGGAAACGGAAACTTAAACAACGCTATCCCCGCGTAAGGGATACAAACCTACTTTTTTCCCCTTAAATGGGACTCTTAGTTAATTATTGTTTATACGGTAATGCAACAAGCAACACTAAACGAAAATCTATCACTTAAGTCCCTACCATTTAATACCGATTAGTCGTCGGGGCCTGGCGAACGGGTTATTAGTTAATAGCGCTATTTAGGTGTAACCAGCCTCACACCGACCCTTGTTACTGGGAACGGGAGTGAACTAATGTACTCTGGCAAACCGTCAATGATGATAGAACATTGACAAACGGGGCACTGCGGAAACGTACGGTTAAGTAAGTATTCGGTATTGGAAAAACAGTTTAGTCGCTTACCTATGGGGTAGCTCCCCATCGCATGTATAAACGGATAAATTAACTGGTGAAACAAGTTTTTGGTAATTAAAAACTGGACAACTCGTGAACTCGCCAACATTTTTGTTGATACCCTACTGCATGCTTTGCAGGTACCCAGTGACTCAGGAGCTTGCAGCTTGGGAATGTGTAGTGGTCGTCTAGCCCATGTGTTGGGTTTTAAATAATCTTGAACTATGAACTTTGTTTTGAAACTGTTTGGTTGATGCTTCTGCTATTTACTTAAACTGTTATTTGAACTTAAACTTTTAAAACTTCAAACTATAATGTTTACTAACTACTGTGGTTGGTGAACATTTTTACTATTGACCAATGCTCAGTATAATTGGTGGCTGGATCCTGGTCAGTCACGCCTCCAAGCGGTGGTACTCCGCAGGTGGATTTTGGGGGTGTGACAGATTGGTATCAGAGCCATTGGTTATAGTGAACTCGGTTTTAAAAAGAAAGTCTTTTTGAGAAAAA
The DNA here is from genome assembly GCA_030545235.1 of Helianthus tuberosus. Lineage (NCBI taxonomy): Eukaryota > Viridiplantae > Streptophyta > Magnoliopsida > Asterales > Asteraceae > Helianthus > Helianthus tuberosus. The sequence goes on from CM060436.1 coordinate 39,570,387, forward strand.
CCAGACTATAACCCGTGACTCATGACGACACTACACTCCAAGGGCAAGACTCAGCTTATTAGACCTCATAGCTCGGACTTGTGGTTACGTGCTTGTTTACTTTATGTTGTTGTTCTACTATATGTACTAGTGTGCCTAATCAGATAGATACACATCCCCCCTTCTATCTCATTATCGCTACATTACGACATCACACTCATACTGTGTTTTCTGGCTATGAAGACAATGAGTGGACGCGGAAGAGGAAACGTTAACATGACCCGGGCTCAGTTCACTAACTTGCTCAACACGGTGGCTGCAGCTTTCACAGCTCACCCTGGAGGTAAACTCGTTACTTTAGGATGTTTAGATCCTACCCCCGCATCGTCTTTTCACCTCTAATCCTATTCGCTTCGCTTCTCACAACAGGTCAGCAAGCGCCTGCGCAACCACGTGTTTGTACTTTCAAAACCTTCATGGATGGCAAGCCTCTCCCTTTCAACGGCACTGAGGGTGCCATAGGCCTTCTGCACTGGATTGAAAAGGCCGAAGCTGTCTTTGCTGTCTGCGAGTGTCCCCTTGCTAACTGGGTAAAGTTCGCGACTGGTACGCTCGAAGGAAACGCACTTTCATGGTGGAAGGCGCAGATTCAGATGCTTGGTCTGGAAACTGCTAATGCTACTGCATGGGAAGATTTCAAGGACATGATCAAGGAGGAGTATTGTCACAGGGATGACATCCACAAACTCGAAAACGAATACTATGAGCTCAAGATGGTTGGATCAGAGATTGAGACCTACACCAAGCAGTCCAACGACTATGCTGCACTTTTCCCAAACATGTCCCGACCTATGTATCGAAGGATCGAATTGTACATCAAAGGTTTGGCCCCAGAGATCCAGAGCCATGTGACCTCAGCCAACCTCAATACCATTCAGCCAGTGGTCCGTCTTGCTCACAAACTCACCGACCAGGCTGTGGAGGAGGGCAAGCTGCCCAAAAGGATCAGTGCTACTGCCAAAACTTCTAGCGATAACAAACGAAAGTGGGATGGAAATCAGGGTAAGGATGCTAACCCCACTCAGGCCTCAGTTCAGCAAAGGAAGATTGAAAGCAACAAGGGCCCTCAGCAACTGGGTGGCTATCGAGGAAACCACCCCAAGTGTAACAAATGTAACCGACACCACAATAGGCCATGTGGCAAAAGTCAGTGTCAGCGATGCAACAAGATGGGGCATGAAGCCAAAGACTGCAGGAGCCAGTTCCCAGCTAGGCATAATCAGCATCAACCACAGCAACAGCAGCAGCAAGGAAACAACCGTGAATGCTACAAATGTGGGGCAATAGGGCACATGCGAAAGGATTGCCCTCAGCTGAACCAGAATCGCAACAACAATAATCGAGGTGCGGGAAACAACGACAACAACCAGGGAGCTGGAAACAATGCAAGGGCATTCGTGATTGGGGCCGCTGAAGCAAGGAACGACCCCAACGTGGTGGCGGGTAAGTTCCTACTTAATGATCGTTGTGTTTCCATATTATTTGATTCTGGAGCAGATGCTAGTTATGTATTCCTACGTATTAGTAAGAAGCTTAAGTCCACTCTTACGCCGTTAAGCTCTAAGCACATCGTTGAAATAGCTAATGGTAGAAACCTCGAGGCCTCACACGTTATTCGTAACTGCAAACTAGAATTGTCTGGTCAAACCTTCCGTATCGATCTCTTCCCCATCATTATCGGAAGCTTCGACGTCGTCATTGGTATGGATTGGTTATCCAAGCATCGAGCTGAAATCCTCTGCCAAGAGAAAGCTGTTCGTATTCCCCGTCCTCCTGGCAAACCCCTTATCATCCAAGGCGACAAAAGCGGAGAAGTCACAGGCATCATTTCATTCTTAAAAGCCCAGAAGTGTTTACGAAAGGGGCACACCGCTATCTTAGCACTTGTTGCCGACACGCAGAAAAAGGAAAACAGGATTGAAGATTTTCCAGTTGTACGCGACTATCCTGAGGTATTTCCTGAGGAACTACCTGGACTCCCTCCTCACCGTCAGGTCGAATTTCAAATCGAACTAGCTCCAGGAGCAGCACCTATAGCTCGTGCACCTTATCGACTAGCCCCCGCTGAACTAAAGGAACTTTCTACTCAACTACAAGAACTATTGGACAAAGGTTTCATCCGTCCTAGCTCGTCACCCTGGGGAGCCCCAGTGCTCTTTGTCAAAAAGAAGGATGGCACATTCCGAATGTGCATTGATTACCGTGAACTGAACAAGGTTACCATCAAGAATCGTTATCCACTTCCCCGTATCGACGATCTGTTCGACCAGCTGCAAGGGTCGAGCTATTATTCCAAGATCGATCTGCGATCGGGCTATCACCAGCTGAGAGTCCGCGATGAGGACATCTCTAAGACTGCTTTCAGAACCTACTATGGTCACTACGAATTCCTTGTCATGCCCTTCGGAATGACCAACGCACCTGCGATCTTCATGGATCTCATGAACCGAGTGTGCAAACCCTACCTCGACAAATTCGTGATTGTGTTTATTGACGACATCCTAATTTACTCGAAGAGTCAAGAAGAGCATGAACAACACCTGCGTCTTATTCTCGAACTCCTTCGCAATGAGCAACTGTATGCCAAATTCTAGAAATGTGATTTCTGGCTTAGAGAAGTCCACTTCCTTGGGCACATAGTCAATCAGGATGGGATTCACGTCGACCCCGCTAAGATCGAATCCATTAAGAATTGGCCTATACCTAAGACTCCGACCGAAGTTCGCCAATTCTTGGGATTGGCAGGGTACTATCGAAGATTTATCCAGGGATTTTCTAAGATTGCTCAACCACTTACAACCCTCACTAAGAAGGGTGTTGCTTACAAATGGAGTGATGCTCAGGAATTTGCCTTTCAGGAACTAAAGAAGAACCTCTGTAGTGCTCCAATTCTTTCCTTACCTGAAGGTACCGACGACTTTGTTGTTTACTGCGACGCTTCTATTCAAGGACTTGGTTGCGTGTTGATGCAACGCGAGAAGGTTATTGCTTACGCTTCGCGACAACTCAAGATCCACGAACGGAACTACACGACACATGACTTAGAATTCAGAGCTGTGGTCTTCGCGCTCAAGATTTGGAGACATTACTTGTACGGTACCAAGTGCACGATTTACACCGATCACAAGAGTCTCCAGCACATCATGGAACAAAAGGAGTTGAATATGCGGCAACGCCGATGGGTTAAACTCCTAAATGACTACGAGTGTGCGATTAAATATCATCCAGGCAAGGCTAATGTGGTAGCCGATGCCCTCAGCAGAAAGGAGACCAAACCTAAGCGTGTTCGTGCCTTACAGCTCACCATCCACTCGAACCTCCCTAAGCAAATCCGAAGCGCTCAGGTCGAAGCATTGAAAGCCGAGAACGTCAGGGCTGAGTCCCTGCGAGGATCAAGGAAACGGCTAGAACAAAAAGAAGATGGTGCTTACTACGTAAACGGGCGTATATGGGTCCCACTTTATGGGAATTTGTGCGAGCTTGTAATGGATGAAGCCCATAAGTCCCGTTACTCAGTACATCCTGGTTCGGATAAGATGTACCACGACTTAAAGACTACATACTGGTGTGTAACACCCCAAAACCCGAATGTTTATATTCGTTAAATGTTATGCTATGGTACATTAAGGAAATAAATGACTAGGTTATTTAACCTAATAAAGTGTATGATAAAAACTAATTAGAAGATGAAAGTTGTGCCAAACATGTTTAAGTGACAAACATTGAGGGGTTAAATGGAATAAGGTGAAAGTTAGGTTACTAAATAACAAAACACACACACAAACACACATAGTGTGTTCGTGAAAAGAGCAGGAAGCTCCTATGGAGCCAAGAACCCTAACTTCATCAATTCCCTCAAATTGGAAGGCTAAACAAAGCTCAAATTCATAACCAAACACGGATTAATGATCACCTTCATAAGGGGATCGTAAGGTATGTCTTAGATTCTAGATTGGCGATGATGCACGAAATGGGTTATGTTGTAAATCACGAATTTGTATGAAATTGAGCATGAGTATGTGTTAGATTCATCATTTGGAACATGGATTATGCATGAAATAGGTTAATTTGATGATTAAGGGTGAAACCCATTTGTTATGGTGAAAAGGATGACATGGGTAAATCATCTATGTCTAAGTTCTTGCTTAATATTGATGTATTTTGAGTTGTATGATGTATTCTTGTTAGAAGAATTGAAAGAAATGTGATACTAGTATGTTTGATGTTATGCATGTATGAATCATGTTGATTAGGAGGAAGAAATTGATGAATTGTGTATGAGATTAGAATGATATGCATGAACTAGTTGTACACTATGCTTACAAGGTAGTACATATATCAAAAGTATGATGAATTATGAAGAACTTAAGATTAGATCACTTGTAAATGATTAACAAGTAGTTATGAAGTGGGTTTTAGATGATGTAATGTAATTTGATGATTCACTTATGTTAATAATGTTTGGAATCATACATGTGTGTGAATGTTTAAAGAAATGGGATAAGAGATGATAAATTGTTGTTAGATGAAGTGAATAAAATGTGATGATAACATGTTTGATGTTTAATTTAAATACCCCATGTTGGATTGTAGAAGCATTTGATGAACTATGTATGAATTTAGAAGATTGTGTATGAATTGGTTGTACGTTATGCTTAAAAGGTGGTACGCACACCAAGTGAATGATAAAATGTATATAATGTCGTCCGTATAGTCGATTATGATGTTACGGGTATATGTTGATAAGTCGATAGTTATGTATGGTTAATAGTTGACTTTTGAAAGTCAACTAAGTATAAGAAACATGAGTTGACTCGTTGTCGTAAATGTAGGTTGATGAGAAGTCGTATGGTACATGTAATAGCAATCCGTGTTAAATGTAATGACATGGTGAGTTACATGAGTTAAACGTATACGGACATGATTATATGAGTTATGTTTGTTAGAAATGATTAATGAAAGTTAAGTGTGAAATATGGGATTGATACGATTGTTATCATGTACAAATGAGTATGCTAATGATAGCGTGATTTCGATGACGTGGAAGTATAGGAATCATGTCGAGACGGAATCAAGCACGGAAGGCTAACGGGTCAAGAAGTGGCGAGGAACGAATGGGAACACGGATGCATGAGGTAAGTGATTCCGTAATCACTTCCAAGTTGTTTATGTAGATTTATATGCATTTGAATGAAATATGATAATTTGAGATTAAATAGGAATGAATGGTGCGATGTCAATGAAGCATTAAACGGATCTTAGATTTGATCCGAGTAAGGAACGTGAGTTTAAGAATTTAAGCTAAGTAGAAGGATAGGTTATTTATGCAAGGATTTCCTTTGTTGTCAAGGATAGAGAGATGTTGACCAAAATGCCCTTGATGGGTATTTTGGGCAAACGATATTACAAAGTAGTTTAGGAACAAGTTAGTTGTTGAGTATAATGTTTTGAACAAGTATGGAAGCGGAGAGTATGGTCTTGGAATGTCATAAACCAATTAATGCGCAAATACCCTTAACGGGTCGAATAATTAGAAAGTGACAATAAGCCGATAGGGCGTAAGATAAGAATTTTATTAATCCGGATGCGGGATTTTAAGTTCGTATGATAGAATGTGAATTTACAAGCATGTAGGAAGAAACGGGAGGTTAAACGGGTAAACGGTTCGAAAGTTATGCGCGTTTTAGTGCGTTCGGACGATGAAATGGATCTGCAGGAAAATGCGAGTTAGAGAAGCCGTCGCCGACGGGCAAGGAAGCCGTCGCCGACGGGCTCTGGTTTGGCCTTTTTCTTCCGACGCGTTAACTTACTGGCGACGGGCTTAATGGCGCGACGGGCTTATTCATAACCCGTCGCCGACGGCTTGGGGGCCCGTCGGCGACGGGCTCCTGTTTGTGAACTTTTTATTTTCACGTCTTATGTTTCCGGTTGACCCGTAGCGCGTCTTGACGCTTCGGTTTACGACCCGGTGGTATGTAAAGCTTCCGAAAAACTCCCTAACCTTGTCATATGTATATATGAAGATACGCATGACAGTATGCATGTATGTGAAGGCGTAGTAATGTATGTATGTACGTAGATGTGTATGTATGTATACATAAGGGTATGTATGAGCGTATGCATGTATGTAAAGTTGTAGGAAAGGTATGTTTGTACGTAGATGTGTATGTATGTATGCATAAGGGTATGTATGAGTGTATGCATGTATGTAAAGTTGTAGGAAAGGTATGTTTGTACGTAGATGTGTATGTATGTATGTATGTATAAGGGTATGTACGAGTGTATGCATGTATGTGATGATGTAGGAAAGGTATGTACGCATGTGAAAGTTGATGTAAGTGTGTATAAAGATATGTGTGAGTGTATGCATGAATGTAAAGTTGTAGGAAAGATATGTACGTATGTAGATATGTATGTATGTATGTATGTATGTAAGTACGTATGTAAATATGACATAAACCCGATGAGGGATAACGTCTTTAATGGTGTACCTTGAGAATGATAAGTAATGCAGGTACATTATTGAAGCCTCACCAGGAAAGGGATATGCAGATGAAATGCTTAAAGCTTGAAAGTTGACGAAGTGTGAAGTGTACGCGAATGAATCTTGTTTATATGATGTGTGCTAATGTTATGAATATATTTGGTGAATGCAGGTTGTATAGATAATGGACGATTATCACAAAGGTTAGAGATCGAAGACCGAGTCACAAGATAGATTGTACGGGAATAGTTGAGTATGTATTTTTAGAAAACAGGACTTATGCTTTATTTTTGTAAAAGATACATATTAGAAAGAACCTTTATATAAGTCAAGACGTTTGTAACGAAAGAAATTTTATGGCACGAATTTCCGCTGCGACTTTTTGTCAAATACGAATTAGGGTCTAACAAGTTGGTATCAGAGCCCTGGTTTGAGAGAATCAAGTGTAAGAAGGTAAGTGCTTGAACTCAAACCTGTGTGCTCTTGTGATAAGAAACCCGTACAATCCAAGACTCGGTCAAGATCCAAAGGTAAAAGAGAATGTAAGTATGTACTTATGTATACGCATAAAGAAACTGACGGTTTTGTATATGCAAGGTAAGTATAAGCGTTTGAAGAAGATGATCCGCGAGTGCGGTCAAGTACCGACACCAAGGCATGAAATAAGATAAAGTTGAACCCAGGTACGTAAATTTAATATGTCGGTATATGAAATGGTAAAATGCATTAAGGGAAGAAAAATGCTAAATGAAGGACCATGATGGTATAGTAAACATGTTTTGAAAAATGATACACGTGCCGAAACCAAATTCTTCGGACATAAGGTGACAATTACACGAAGACACGAAACTAGTATGTGGATTGTGTACCTGGCCAGTACACATGAAGCATATGACGTTCGTGGGACCGTGATAATTGATACAGGTATGTCCGCTAGAAGTAAGTAGTAGGTGGACGTGAGGGTGAAGAGAAATGTAAGACTCTCAAGAATGAGAGTATGAAATGCTATGCTAGAATCCGCGAGACGGATTCGAAACATGAAATGCTATGCTAGAATCCGCGAGACGGATTCGAAACATGATATGCTATGCTAGAATCCGCGAGACGGATTCGAAAGATGATATGCTATGCTAGAATCCGCGAGACGGATTCGAAACATGAAATGCTATGCTAGAATCCGCGAGACGGATTCGAAATATGATATGCTATGCTAGAATCCGCGAGACGGATTTGAAACATGATATGCTATGCTAGAATCCGCGAGACGGATTCGAAACATGAAATGCTATGCTAGAATCCGCGAGACGGATTCGAAATATGAAATGCTATGCTAGAATCCGCGAGACGGATTCGAAACATGAAAGAAGTTAAAGTATAAATGAAATGTCTGAAACCGTTAGATGGATTCAAAACATAGGAGGTACGAAAGGTATAAATGATGTGTTCGAATCCGCGAAACAGATTTAAGATATAAAAGACGGAACTAGTCTATATAAGAAGAAGTCGACAGCTTGACCATGTGTGCGTCAAATAAGTCACATAAGTAAATGTAAAGCAAATGAACAAAAGGATGATGGGAATGAAAATATCCGAATGCGTAAGTAACGAAGGGATATGTATGGTACAAATAACTAAAGAAATGTAGAACGATGTTAACTATGAAGGTAAGCACGTAGGTGTGAGTATAAAAAGGTAGTTTTGTTGTGATAACAAAACAGAGGTTAAATGTTATGCAATGCGTCTATAGAATGAAATCTTAAAGGATGAGATGAAGGTATTTAATCTGTTATAAAATGATCATATGAAGGTAAGCATTATTATAAGTTTGAATAAGTATGTATATTAACCTGTGATTAACGGGTCAAAGGAAATAAGAATGTTATATGAAAGTATGCCATGGAAAGTACAGCCTCGTTAAGAAGGAGAAGCCAATTGCATGAATGATTATGAAATGAGTTAGGATGATTACTTATGAATGTGATGAGGGTGTTAAGTCAAACACCAATGTGTGTGTGTAGAGGAAATGAGAAAGGTTTCGGGGACGAAACCTTATTTAAGGGGGGGTAGACTTGTAACACCCCAAAACCCGAATGTTTATATTCGTTAAATGTTATGCTATGGTACATTAAGGAAATAAATGACTAGGTTATTTAACCTAATAAAGTGTATGATAAAAACTAATTAGAAGATGAAAGTTGTGCCAAACATGTTTAAGTGACAAACATTGAGGGGTTAAATGGAATAAGGTGAAAGTTAGGTTACTAAATAACAAAACACACACACAAACACACATAGTGTGTTCGTGAAAAGAGCAGGAAGCTCCTATGGAGCCAAGAACCCTAACTTCATCAATTCCCTCAAATTGGAAGGCTAAACGAAGCTCAAATTCATAACCAAACACGGATTAATGATCACCTTCATAAGGGGATCGTAAGGTATGTCTTAGATTCTAGATTGGCGATGATGCACGAAATGGGTTATGTTGTAAATCACGAATTTGTATGAAATTGAGCATGAGTATGTGTTAGATTCATCATTTGGAACATGGATTATGCATGAAATAGGTTAATTTGATGATTAAGGGTGAAACCCATTTGTTATGGTGAAGAGGATGACATGGGTAAATCATCTATGTCTAAGTTCTTGCTTAATATTGATGTATTTTGAGTTGTATGATGTATTCTTGTTAGAAGAATTGAAAGAAATGTGATACTAGTATGTTTGATGTTATGCATGTATGAATCATGTTGATTAGGAGGAAGAAATTGATGAATTGTGTATGAGATTAGAATGATATGCATGAACTAGTTGTACACTATGCTTACAAGGTAGTACATATATCAAAAGTATGATGAATTATGAAGAACTTAAGATTAGATCACTTGTAAATGATTAACAAGTAGTTATGAAGTGGGTTTTAGATGATGTAATGTAATTTGATGATTCACTTATGTTAATAATGTTTGGAATCATACATGTGTGTGAATGTTTAAAGAAATGGGATAAGAGATGATAAATTGTTGTTAGATGAAGTGAATAAAATGTGATGATAACATGTTTGATGTTTAATTTAAATACCCCATGTTGGATTGTAGAAGCATTTGATGAACTATGTATGAATTTAGAAGATTGTGTATGAATTGGTTGTACGTTATGCTTAAAAGGTGGTACGCACACCAAGTGAATGATAAAATGTATATAATGTCGTCCGTATAGTCGATTATGATGTTACGGGTATATGTTGATAAGTCGATAGTTATGTATGGTTAATAGTTGACTTTTGAAAGTCAACTAAGTATAAGAAACATGAGTTGACTCGTTGTCGTAAATGTAGGTTGATGAGAAGTCGTATGGTACATGTAATAGCAATCCGTGTTAAATGTAATGACATGGTGAGTTACATGAGTTAAACGTATACGGACATGATTATATGAGTTATGTTTGTTAGAAATGATTAATGAAAGTTAAGTGTGAAATATGGGATTGATACGATTGTTATCATGTACAAATGAGTATGCTAATGATAGCGTGATTTCGATGACGTGGAAGTATAGGAATCATGTCGAGACGGAATCAAGCACGGAAGGCTAACGGGTCAAGAAGTGGCGAGGAACGAATGGGAACACGGATGCATGAGGTAAGTGATTCCGTAATCACTTCCAAGTTGTTTATGTAGATTTATATGCATTTGAATGAAATATGATAATTTGAGATTAAATAGGAATGAATGGTGCGATGTCAATGAAGCATTAAACGGATCTTAGATTTGATCCGAGTAAGGAACGTGAGTTTAAGAATTTAAGCTAAGTAGAAGGATAGGTTATTTATGCAAGGATTTCCTTTGTTGTCAAGGATAGAGAGATGTTGACCAAAATGCCCTTGATGGGTATTTTGGGCAAACGATATTACAAAGTAGTTTAGGAACAAGTTAGTTGTTGAGTATAATGTTTTGAACAAGTATGGAAGCGGAGAGTATGGTCTTGGAATGTCATAAACCAATTAATGCGCAAATACCCTTAACGGGTCGAATAATTAGAAAGTGACAATAAGCCGATAGGGCGTAAGATAAGAATTTTATTAATCCGGATGCGGGATTTTAAGTTCGTATGATAGAATGTGAATTTACAAGCATGTAGGAAGAAACGGGAGGTTAAACGGGTAAACGGTTCGAAAGTTATGCGCGTTTTAGTGCGTTCGGACGATGAAATGGATCTGCAGGAAAATGCGAGTTAGAGAAGCCGTCGCCGACGGGCAAGGAAGCCGTCGCCGACGGGCTCTGGTTTGGCCTTTTTCTTCCGACGCGTTAACTTACTGGCGACGGGCTTAATGGCGCGACGGGCTTATTCATAACCCGTCGCCGACGGCTTGGGGGCCCGTCGGCGACGGGCTCCTGTTTGTGAACTTTTTATTTTCACGTCTTATGTTTCCGGTTGACCCGTAGCGCGTCTTGACGCTTCGGTTTACGACCCGGTGGTATATAAAGCTTCCGAAAAACTCCCTAACCTTGTCATATGTATATATGAAGATACGCATGACAGTATGCATGTATGTGAAGGCGTAGTAATGTATGTATGTACGTAGATGTGTATGTATGTATACATAAGGGTATGTATGAGCGTATGCATGTATGTAAAGTTGTAGGAAAGGTATGTTTGTACGTAGATGTGTATGTATGTATGCATAAGGGTATGTATGAGTGTATGCATGTATGTAAAGTTGTAGGAAAGGTATGTTTGTACGTAGATGTGTATGTATGTATGTATGTATAAGGGTATGTACGAGTGTATGCATGTATGTGATGATGTAGGAAAGGTATGTACGCATGTGAAAGTTGATGTAAGTGTGTATAAAGATATGTGTGAGTGTATGCATGAATGTAAAGTTGTAGGAAAGATATGTACGTATGTAGATATGTATGTATGTATGTATGTATGTAAGTACGTATGTAAATATGACATAAACCCGATGAGGGATAACGTCTTTAATGGTGTACCTTGAGAATGATAAGTAATGCAGGTACATTATTGAAGCCTCACCAGGAAAGGGATATGCAGATGAAATGCTTAAAGCTTGAAAGTTGACGAAGTGTGAAGTGTACGCGAATGAATCTTGTTTATATGATGTGTGCTAATGTTATGAATATATTTGGTGAATGCAGGTTGTATAGATAATGGACGATTATCACAAAGGTTAGAGATCGAAGACCGAGTCACAAGATAGATTGTACGGGAATAGTTGAGTATGTATTTTTAGAAAACAGGACTTATGCTTTATTTTTGTAAAAGATACATATTAGAAAGAACCTTTATATAAGTCAAGACGTTTGTAACGAAAGAAATTTTATGGCACGAATTTCCGCTGCGACTTTTTGTCAAATACGAATTAGGGTCTAACAAGTTGGTATCAGAGCCCTGGTTTGAGAGAATCAAGTGTAAGAAGGTAAGTGCTTGAACTCAAACCTGTGTGCTCTTGTGATAAGAAACCCGTACAATCCAAGACTCGGTCAAGATCCAAAGGTAAAAGAGAATGTAAGTATGTACTTATGTATACGCATAAAGAAACTAACGGTTTTGTATATGCAAGGTAAGTATAAGCGTTTGAAGAAGATGATCCGCGAGTGCGGTCAAGTACCGACACCAAGGCATGAAATAAGATAAAGTTGAACCCAGGTACGTAAATTTAATATGTCGGTATATGAAATGGTAAAATGCATTAAGGGAAGAAAAATGCTAAATGAAGGACCATGATGGTATAGTAAACATGTTTTGAAAAATGATACACGTGCCGAAACCAAATTCTTCGGACATAAGGTGACAATTACACGAAGACACGAAACTAGTATGTGGATTGTGTACCTGGCCAGTACACATGAAGCATATGACGTTCGTGGGACCGTGATAATTGATACAGGTATGTCCGCTAGAAGTAAGTAGTAGGTGGACGTGAGGGTGAAGAGAAATGTAAGACTCTCAAGAATGAGAGTATGAAATGCTATGCTAGAATCCGCGAGACGGATTCGAAACATGAAATGCTATGCTAGAATCCGCGAGACGGATTCGAAACATGATATGCTATGCTAGAATCCGCGAGACGGATTCGAAAGATGATATGCTATGCTAGAATCCGCGAGACGGATTCGAAACATGAAATGCTATGCTAGAATCCGCGAGACGGATTCGAAATATGATATGCTATGCTAGAATCCGCGAGACGGATTTGAAACATGATATGCTATGCTAGAATCCGCGAGACGGATTCGAAACATGAAATGCTATGCTAGAATCCGCGAGACGGATTCGAAATATGAAATGCTATGCTAGAATCCGCGAGACGGATTCGAAACATGAAAGAAGTTAAAGTATAAATGAAATGTCTGAAACCGTTAGATGGATTCAAAACATAGGAGGTACGAAAGGTATAAATGATGTGTTCGAATCCGCGAAACAGATTTAAGATATAAAAGACGGAACTAGTCTATATAAGAAGAAGTCGACAGCTTGACCATGTGTGCATCAAATAAGTCACATAAGTAAATGTAAAGCAAATGAACAAAAGGATGATGGGAATGAAAATATCCGAATGCGTAAGTAACGAAGGGATATGTATGGTACAAATAACTAAAGAAATGTAGAACGATGTTAACTATGAAGGTAAGCACGTAGGTGTGAGTATAAAAAGGTAGTTTTGTTGTGATAACAAAACAGAGGTTAAATGTTATGCAATGCGTCTATAGAATGAAATCTTAAAGGATGAGATGAAGGTATTTAATCTGTTATAAAATGATCATATGAAGGTAAGCATTATTATAAGTTTGAATAAGTATGTATATTAACCTGTGATTAACGGGTCAAAGGAAATAAGAATGTTATATGAAAGTATGCCATGGAAAGTACAGCCTCGTTAAGAAGGAGAAGCCAATTGCATGAATGATTATGAAATGAGTTAGGATGATTACTTATGAATGTGATGAGGGTGTTAAGTCAAACACCAATGTGTGTGTGTAGAGGAAATGAGAAAGGTTTCGGGGACGAAACCTTATTTAAGGGGGGGTAGACTTGTAACACCCCAAAACCCGAATGTTTATATTCGTTAAATGTTATGCTATGGTACATTAAGGAAATAAATGACTAGGTTATTTAACCTAATAAAGTGTATGATAAAAACTAATTAGAAGATGAAAGTTGTGCCAAACATGTTTAAGTGACAAACATTGAGGGGTTAAATGGAATAAGGTGAAAGTTAGGTTACTAAATAACAAAACACACACACAAACACACATAGTGTGTTCGTGAAAAGAGCAGGAAGCTCCTATGGAGCCAAGAACCCTAACTTCATCAATTCCCTCAAATTGGAAGGCTAAACGAAGCTCAAATTCATAACCAAACACGGATTAATGATCACCTTCATAAGGGGATCGTAAGGTATGTCTTAGATTCTAGATTGGCGATGATGCACGAAATGGGTTATGTTGTAAATCACGAATTTGTATGAAATTGAGCATGAGTATGTGTTAGATTCATCATTTGGAACATGGATTATGCATGAAATAGGTTAATTTGATGATTAAGGGTGAAACCCATTTGTTATGGTGAAGAGGATGACATGGGTAAATCATCTATGTCTAAGTTCTTGCTTAATATTGATGTATTTTGAGTTGTATGATGTATTCTTGTTAGAAGAATTGAAAGAAATGTGATACTAGTATGTTTGATGTTATGCATGTATGAATCATGTTGATTAGGAGGAAGAAATTGATGAATTGTGTATGAGATTAGAATGATATGCATGAACTAGTTGTACACTATGCTTACAAGGTAGTACATATATCAAAAGTATGATGAATTATGAAGAACTTAAGATTAGATCACTTGTAAATGATTAACAAGTAGTTATGAAGTGGGTTTTAGATGATGTAATGTAATTTGATGATTCACTTATGTTAATAATGTTTGGAATCATACATGTGTGTGAATGTTTAAAGAAATGGGATAAGAGATGATAAATTGTTGTTAGATGAAGTGAATAAAATGTGATGATAACATGTTTGATGTTTAATTTAAATACCCCATGTTGGATTGTAGAAGCATTTGATGAACTATGTATGAATTTAGAAGATTGTGTATGAATTGGTTGTACGTTATGCTTAAAAGGTGGTACGCACACCAAGTGAATGATAAAATGTATATAATGTCGTCCGTATAGTCGATTATGATGTTACGGGTATATGTTGATAAGTCGATAGTTATGTATGGTTAATAGTTGACTTTTGAAAGTCAACTAAGTATAAGAAACATGAGTTGACTCGTTGTCGTAAATGTAGGTTGATGAGAAGTCGTATGGTACATGTAATAGCAATCCGTGTTAAATGTAATGACATGGTGAGTTACATGAGTTAAACGTATACGGACATGATTATATGAGTTATGTTTGTTAGAAATGATTAATGAAAGTTAAGTGTGAAATATGGGATTGATACGATTGTTATCATGTACAAATGAGTATGCTAATGATAGCGTGATTTCGATGACGTGGAAGTATAGGAATCATGTCGAGACGGAATCAAGCACGGAAGGCTAACGGGTCAAGAAGTGGCGAGGAACGAATGGGAACACGGATGCATGAGGTAAGTGATTCCGTAATCACTTCCAAGTTGTTTATGTAGATTTATATGCATTTGAATGAAATATGATAATTTGAGATTAAATAGGAATGAATGGTGCGATGTCAATGAAGCATTAAACGGATCTTAGATTTGATCCGAGTAAGGAACGTGAGTTTAAGAATTTAAGCTAAGTAGAAGGATAGGTTATTTATGCAAGGATTTCCTTTGTTGTCAAGGATAGAGAGATGTTGACCAAAATGCCCTTGATGGGTATTTTGGGCAAACGATATTACAAAGTAGTTTAGGAACAAGTTAGTTGTTGAGTATAATGTTTTGAACAAGTATGGAAGCGGAGAGTATGGTCTTGGAATGTCATAAACCAATTAATGCGCAAATACCCTTAACGGGTCGAATAATTAGAAAGTGACAATAAGCCGATAGGGCGTAAGATAAGAATTTTATTAATCCGGATGCGGGATTTTAAGTTCGTATGATAGAATGTGAATTTACAAGCATGTAGGAAGAAACGGGAGGTTAAACGGGTAAACGGTTCGAAAGTTATGCGCGTTTTAGTGCGTTCGGACGATGAAATGGATCTGCAGGAAAATGCGAGTTAGAGAAGCCGTCGCCGACGGGCAAGGAAGCCGTCGCCGACGGGCTCTGGTTTGGCCTTTTTCTTCCGACGCGTTAACTTACTGGCGACGGGCTTAATGGCGCGACGGGCTTATTCATAACCCGTCGCCGACGGCTTGGGGGCCCGTCGGCGACGGGCTCCTGTTTGTGAACTTTTTATTTTCACGTCTTATGTTTCCGGTTGACCCGTAGCGCGTCTTGACGCTTCGGTTTACGACCCGGTGGTATGTAAAGCTTCCGAAAAACTCCCTAACCTTGTCATATGTATATATGAAGATACGCATGACAGTATGCATGTATGTGAAGGCGTAGTAATGTATGTATGTACGTAGATGTGTATGTATGTATACATAAGGGTATGTATGAGCGTATGCATGTATGTAAAGTTGTAGGAAAGGTATGTTTGTACGTAGATGTGTATGTATGTATGCATAAGGGTATGTATGAGTGTATGCATGTATGTAAAGTTGTAGGAAAGGTATGTTTGTACGTAGATGTGTATGTATGTATGTATGTATAAGGGTATGTACGAGTGTATGCATGTATGTGATGATGTAGGAAAGGTATGTACGCATGTGAAAGTTGATGTAAGTGTGTATAAAGATATGTGTGAGTGTATGCATGAATGTAAAGTTGTAGGAAAGATATGTACGTATGTAGATATGTATGTATGTATGTATGTATGTAAGTACGTATGTAAATATGACATAAACCCGATGAGGGATAACGTCTTTAATGGTGTACCTTGAGAATGATAAGTAATGCAGGTACATTATTGAAGCCTCACCAGGAAAGGGATATGCAGATGAAATGCTTAAAGCTTGAAAGTTGACGAAGTGTGAAGTGTACGCGAATGAATCTTGTTTATATGATGTGTGCTAATGTTATGAATATATTTGGTGAATGCAGGTTGTATAGATAATGGACGATTATCACAAAGGTTAGAGATCGAAGACCGAGTCACAAGATAGATTGTACGGGAATAGTTGAGTATGTATTTTTAGAAAACAGGACTTATGCTTTATTTTTGTAAAAGATACATATTAGAAAGAACCTTTATATAAGTCAAGACGTTTGTAACGAAAGAAATTTTATGGCACGAATTTCCGCTGCGACTTTTTGTCAAATACGAATTAGGGTCTAACAAGTTGGTATCAGAGCCCTGGTTTGAGAGAATCAAGTGTAAGAAGGTAAGTGCTTGAACTCAAACCTGTGTGCTCTTGTGATAAGAAACCCGTACAATCCAAGACTCGGTCAAGATCCAAAGGTAAAAGAGAATGTAAGTATGTACTTATGTATACGCATAAAGAAACTGACGGTTTTGTATATGCAAGGTAAGTATAAGCGTTTGAAGAAGATGATCCGCGAGTGCGGTCAAGTACCGACACCAAGGCATGAAATAAGATAAAGTTGAACCCAGGTACGTAAATTTAATATGTCGGTATATGAAATGGTAAAATGCATTAAGGGAAGAAAAATGCTAAATGAAGGACCATGATGGTATAGTAAACATGTTTTGAAAAATGATACACGTGCCGAAACCAAATTCTTCGGACATAAGGTGACAATTACACGAAGACACGAAACTAGTATGTGGATTGTGTACCTGGCCAGTACAAATGAAGCATATGACGTTCGTGGGACCGTGATAATTGATACAGGTATGTCCGCTAGAAGTAAGTAGTAGGTGGACGTGAGGGTGAAGAGAAATGTAAGACTCTCAAGAATGAGAGTATGAAATGCTATGCTAGAATCCGCGAGACGGATTCGAAACATGAAATGCTATGCTAGAATCCGCGAGACGGATTCGAAACATGATATGCTATGCTAGAATCCGCGAGACGGATTCGAAAGATGATATGCTATGCTAGAATCCGCGAGACGGATTCGAAACATGAAATGCTATGCTAGAATCCGCGAGACGGATTCGAAATATGATATGCTATGCTAGAATCCGCGAGACGGATTTGAAACATGATATGCTATGCTAGAATCCGCGAGACGGATTCGAAACATGAAATGCTATGCTAGAATCCGCGAGACGGATTCGAAATATGAAATGCTATGCTAGAATCCGCGAGACGGATTCGAAACATGAAAGAAGTTAAAGTATAAATGAAATGTCTGAAACCGTTAGATGGATTCAAAACATAGGAGGTACGAAAGGTATAAATGATGTGTTCGAATCCGCGAAACAGATTTAAGATATAAAAGACGGAACTAGTCTATATAAGAAGAAGTCGACAGCTTGACCATGTGTGCGTCAAATAAGTCACATAAGTAAATGTAAAGCAAATGAACAAAAGGATGATGGGAATGAAAATATCCGAATGCGTAAGTAACGAAGGGATATGTATGGTACAAATAACTAAAGAAATGTAGAACGATGTTAACTATGAAGGTAAGCACGTAGGTGTGAGTATAAAAAGGTAGTTTTGTTGTGATAACAAAACAGAGGTTAAATGTTATGCAATGCGTCTATAGAATGAAATCTTAAAGGATGAGATGAAGGTATTTAATCTGTTATAAAATGATCATATGAAGGTAAGCATTATTATAAGTTTGAATAAGTATGTATATTAACCTGTGATTAACGGGTCAAAGGAAATAAGAATGTTATATGAAAGTATGCCATGGAAAGTACAGCCTCGTTAAGAAGGAGAAGCCAATTGCATGAATGATTATGAAATGAGTTAGGATGATTACTTATGAATGTGATGAGGGTGTTAAGTCAAACACCAATGTGTGTGTGTAGAGGAAATGAGAAAGGTTTCGGGGACGAAACCTTATTTAAGGGGGGGTAGACTTGTAACACCCCAAAACCCGAATGTTTATATTCGTTAAATGTTATGCTATGGTACATTAAGGAAATAAATGACTAGGTTATTTAACCTAATAAAGTGTATGATAAAAACTAATTAGAAGATGAAAGTTGTGCCAAACATGTTTAAGTGACAAACATTGAGGGGTTAAATGGAATAAGGTGAAAGTTAGGTTACTAAATAACAAAACACACACACAAACACACATAGTGTGTTCGTGAAAAGAGCAGGAAGCTCCTATGGAGCCAAGAACCCTAACTTCATCAATTCCCTCAAATTGGAAGGCTAAACGAAGCTCAAATTCATAACCAAACACGGATTAATGATCACCTTCATAAGGGGATCGTAAGGTATGTCTTAGATTCTAGATTGGCGATGATGCACGAAATGGGTTATGTTGTAAATCACGAATTTGTATGAAATTGAGCATGAGTATGTGTTAGATTCATCATTTGGAACATGGATTATGCATGAAATAGGTTAATTTGATGATTAAGGGTGAAACCCATTTGTTATGGTGAAGAGGATGACATGGGTAAATCATCTATGTCTAAGTTCTTGCTTAATATTGATGTATTTTGAGTTGTATGATGTATTCTTGTTAGAAGAATTGAAAGAAATGTGATACTAGTATGTTTGATGTTATGCATGTATGAATCATGTTGATTAGGAGGAAGAAATTGATGAATTGTGTATGAGATTAGAATGATATGCATGAACTAGTTGTACACTATGCTTACAAGGTAGTACATATATCAAAAGTATGATGAATTATGAAGAACTTAAGATTAGATCACTTGTAAGTGATTAACAAGTAGTTATGAAGTGGGTTTTAGATGATGTAATGTAATTTGATGATTCACTTATGTTAATAATGTTTGGAATCATACATGTGTGTGAATGTTTAAAGAAATGGGATAAGAGATGATAAATTGTTGTTAGATGAAGTGAATAAAATGTGATGATAACATGTTTGATGTTTAATTTAAATACCCCATGTTGGATTGTAGAAGCATTTGATGAACTATGTATGAATTTAGAAGATTGTGTATGAATTGGTTGTACGTTATGCTTAAAAGGTGGTACGCACACCAAGTGAATGATAAAATGTATATAATGTCGTCCGTATAGTCGATTATGATGTTACGGGTATATGTTGATAAGTCGATAGTTATGTATGGTTAATAGTTGACTTTTGAAAGTCAACTAAGTATAAGAAACATGAGTTGACTCGTTGTCGTAAATGTAGGTTGATGAGAAGTCGTATGGTACATGTAATAGCAATCCGTGTTAAATGTAATGACATGGTGAGTTACATGAGTTAAACGTATACGGACATGATTATATGAGTTATGTTTGTTAGAAATGATTAATGAAAGTTAAGTGTGAAATATGGGATTGATACGATTGTTATCATGTACAAATGAGTATGCTAATGATAGCGTGATTTCGATGACGTGGAAGTATAGGAATCATGTCGAGACGGAATCAAGCACGGAAGGCTAACGGGTCAAGAAGTGGCGAGGAACGAATGGGAACACGGATGCATGAGGTAAGTGATTCCGTAATCACTTCCAAGTTGTTTATGTAGATTTATATGCATTTGAATGAAATATGATAATTTGAGATTAAATAGGAATGAATGGTGCGATGTCAATGAAGCATTAAACGGATCTTAGATTTGATCCGAGTAAGGAACGTGAGTTTAAGAATTTAAGCTAAGTAGAAGGATAGGTTATTTATGCAAGGATTTCCTTTGTTGTCAAGGATAGAGAGATGTTGACCAAAATGCCCTTGATGGGTATTTTGGGCAAACGATATTACAAAGTAGTTTAGGAACAAGTTAGTTGTTGAGTATAATGTTTTGAACAAGTATGGAAGCGGAGAGTATGGTCTTGGAATGTCATAAACCAATTAATGCGCAAATACCCTTAACGGGTCGAATAATTAGAAAGTGACAATAAGCCGATAGGGCGTAAGATAAGAATTTTATTAATCCGGATGCGGGATTTTAAGTTCGTATGATAGAATGTGAATTTACAAGCATGTAGGAAGAAACGGGAGGTTAAACGGGTAAACGGTTCGAAAGTTATGCGCGTTTTAGTGCGTTCGGACGATGAAATGGATCTGCAGGAAAATGCGAGTTAGAGAAGCCGTCGCCGACGGGCAAGGAAGCCGTCGCCGACGGGCTCTGGTTTGGCCTTTTTCTTCCGACGCGTTAACTTACTGGCGACGGGCTTAATGGCGCGACGGGCTTATTCATAACCCGTCGCCGACGGCTTGGGGGCCCGTCGGCGACGGGCTCCTGTTTGTGAACTTTTTATTTTCACGTCTTATGTTTCCGGTTGACCCGTAGCGCGTCTTGACGCTTCGGTTTACGACCCGGTGGTATGTAAAGCTTCCGAAAAACTCCCTAACCTTGTCATATGTATATATGAAGATACGCATGACAGTATGCATGTATGTGAAGGCGTAGTAATGTATGTATGTACGTAGATGTGTATGTATGTATACATAAGGGTATGTATGAGCGTATGCATGTATGTAAAGTTGTAGGAAAGGTATGTTTGTACGTAGATGTGTATGTATGTATGCATAAGGGTATGTATGAGTGTATGCATGTATGTAAAGTTGTAGGAAAGGTATGTTTGTACGTAGATGTGTATGTATGTATGTATAAGGGTATGTACGAGTGTATGCATGTATGTGATGATGTAGGAAAGGTATGTACGCATGTGAAAGTTTATGTAAGTGTGTATAAAGATATGTGTGAGTGTATGCATGAATGTAAAGTTGTAGGAAAGATATGTACGTATGTAGATATGTATGTATGTATGTATGTATGTAAGTACGTATGTAAATATGACATAAACCCGATGAGGGATAACGTCTTTAATGGTGTACCTTGAGAATGATAAGTAATGCAGGTACATTATTGAAGCCTCACCAGGAAAGGGATATGCAGATGAAATGCTTAAAGCTTGAAAGTTGACGAAGTGTGAAGTGTACGCGAATGAATCTTGTTTATACGATGTGTGCTAATGTTATGAATATATTTGGTGAATGCAGGTTGTATAGATAATGGACGATTATCACAAAGGTTAGAGATCGAAGACCGAGTCACAAGATAGATTGTACGGGAATAGTTGAGTATGTATTTTTAGAAAACAGGACTTATGCTTTATTTTTGTAAAAGATACATATTAGAAAGAACCTTTATATAAGTCAAGACGTTTGTAACGAAAGAAATTTTATGGCACGAATTTCCGCTGCAACTTTTTGTCAAATACGAATTAGGGTCTAACATGGTGGCCTAGCATGAAAGCCCACATAGCAACCTATGTCAGAAAATGTTTGACTTGTGCGAGAGTCAAGGCTGAGTATCAGAAACCATCGGGCCTACTCCAACAACCAGAGATCCCGCAGTGGAAATGGGAGTAAATTTCCATGGATTTTGTTACTGGCTTGCCTAGGTCTCAACGCGGAAATGACACCATTTGGGTGATAGTGGATCGATTAACTAAGTCTGCCCACTTTTTGGCTATTAAAGAAACAGACAAGTTCTCTACCTTAGCAGAGGTTTACCTAAAGGAAGTGGTTTCAAGGCACGGAGTGCCAACCTCTATTATTTCCGATCGAGACGCACGTTTTACTTCTGAGTTGTGGCAAGCTATGCACAAATCCTTTGGCTCACGTTTGGACATGAGCACCGCTTATCATCCACAAACGGATGGGCAGTCTGAACGCACCATCCAAACACTTGAAGACATGCTTAGGGCATGTGTGATCGATTTTGGCAAGGGTTGGGAAAAGCATCTACCGTTAGTGGAATTCTCCTACAATAACAGCTACCACACCAGCATTCAGGCAGCACCCTTTGAGGCATTGTACGGTCGTAAATGCCGATCGCCTCTTTGCTGGGCGGAAGTTGGTGACAGCCAGATCACAGGTCCAGAACTTGTGGTAGACACTACGGAAAGGATTGCCCAGATCAGACAACGCATGGCGGCAGCTCGTGACCGTCAGAAGAGTTACGCTGATAAGGATAGGAAGCCGCTAGAGTTCCAGGTTGGTGACCGGGCTCTACTTAAAGTCTCACCCTGGAAGGGTGTGGTTTGTTTTGGAAAACGTGGCAAGCTTAATCCGTGATATGTCGGACCATTCGAAATTACCGAAAAGATCGGTAAGGTCGCTTACAGATTGAATCTGCCTGAAGAACTGAGTGCTGTGTACAACGTCTTCCACGTGTCCAATCTGAAGAAGTGTCTGTCAGATGAAACACTCATCATTCCTTTCAAGGAACTCACTATTGATGAACAACTACACTTTACTGAGGAACCGATTGAGATCACGGATCGAGAGATCAAAACCCTCAAACGTAGCCAGACACCTCTCGTACGAGTTCGTTGGAACTCGCGCCGTGGCCCAGAGTTTACCTGGGAGCGGGAAGACCAGATGAAGCGCAAGTATCCCCAGTTGTTCCCAAATGAAACTCCCAGCACTGAAGCTACAACCGAATTTCGGGACGAAATTCCAAACTAACGGGGGGATGATGTGACACCCCGTTGAAACGTTCTCACTTATACTAGCTTGACAGTGACTGCCTTAACTTTCGGGACGAAAGTTCTTAAAACTTGGGGATAATGTGACACTCTGGGTTTTCCCGAGCAACCATCTTGTATTGAACTTGCGTGTACATAATATTAAATGAAAGTTGTGATTTATCTTGATGTGCTATGTGTCGATAATGTGTACGTATAATGTATAAGTTGTGTATATATATATGAATAAGAGTATTGGTGAGCCGAGACCACCAAGACCACGACTCGAGACCACTCGGTCTCGAGTAAACAGTAAACAGTGGGCCGATTGGGACATGGACCTCCTTTAGTCCACCCGAAAGCCCATTAGGGTGCACCAACTTGGAACGAGTATATAACCCTTGTTGATAGCCAACCTTGCCATTTTTGGGCAACCCACACACACTCTCCTACACACCCTCTCTCTCTCTCTCTCTCTAAAAACCCTAAACCTCAACACCCCACCCCTCTCGGATCAAACCGGTGACAACCAAAGGGTTCTCGGATTTGCTTGAGATCAACACTCGGAAGCTCTTTCATCAATCCTTCACATCTTCTACACCCGAAATCCTTGACCGGTTAGTGTTTCTTGCAAACACACGATTATGCATGATAAAAAGTGTTGATTATGTGTTAAAGTGCATTGTAGCTATTATTTAAGTATGATGAAAGTATTTGTTGATTTAATGGACATTATTGAATGGTAAAGATATTTCATTGACATGAATAATGGACACAATACGTTTAGTAAATGATAACCTTTGATGCTAGCTATGTGTTGAGATGGATGAGAATGTTGTTTATGAATTATATGCCAAAATGATGTAACAAATACATATATATGTTGTCATTGAACCAAGTGATTGTGTGCTAGATATAGAAACCGATGATAGCCTTTAGTGATGTCCGAATCATGCATTTGTTTAGAGGTTTAGGTTGCCTTGAATGAACATGCTTGTAAATGATGAAATGGATGAATGAGGTTTGAATGTGATATGAATATTTGATGAACTGTTTGAATATATGTTGAACATTTAAAAATTGTATGTTTGATCTATTTTGAATCAACCTTAGACAAGGAAACATGTTTGTGTGATTTAATTGGATGGTACACTTTTACATGAAATTCCAATCTTATTGGATAGTACAACTGAGGTTCTAGAAGGCCTCCTCCTGTGCACGCATCCATGGTTGCTGGTCGAGACCTCTGGATTCGACTCAAGACCATTAAGGAGACAACCCGAGACCATCATGGAGACAACTCGAGACCAGCAACTGATTATTCGAGAACAGTTGTTTCATCAATGGTCTCGACAAAGGTCTCGACTCAGCAGGTGGTCCATCAATGGTCTCGACTCAGCAAGAGATCGGCACTTGATTACGCGACTCGAGATCGGCTGATGCGACTCGAGATCACCAACAACAATGGATGACACTCGAGACCCCTGTCCACATCCGCATCAATGGTTGCGACTCGAGACCACTTTTCAGCGGTTTCGACTCGAGACCACTCAGCAGTGGATCCAAATTATCAGTGGTTTCGAGTGGGCCGGATGGTCATTGGGCCACTATGTGTTCGGGCTACCTGTTTGTATGAACTATGTGTTTGAATGGACTATGTGTTGACTGTACTGTTTGACTGTGCAATTATTAGAGCAAGCCCAATAACTCAAACTGAATGCATACTACGTGTTAGATACGTGTAGAATAAACGTGATTACTTGTACCCAACCTGACCTATACTGGTAACCATGTTAGGACGTGGTGACCAACGTGTTTGACCAAGTAACTAATCTGCCGAGCAACCCAAGGTGAGTTCACAACTATTAAAGCATGCGTTCCCGGTGGTTTTGGGAAACGGAAACTTAAACAACGCTATCCCCGCGTAAGGGATACAAACCTACTTTCTTCCCCTTAAATGGGACTC
Organism: Helianthus tuberosus; assembly: GCA_030545235.1. Taxonomy (NCBI): domain Eukaryota; kingdom Viridiplantae; phylum Streptophyta; class Magnoliopsida; order Asterales; family Asteraceae; genus Helianthus; species Helianthus tuberosus. Next base: position 39,595,474 of record CM060436.1, read on the forward strand.
TTAGTTAATTATTGTTTATACGGTAATGCAACAAGCAACACTAAACGAAACTCTATCACTTAAGTCCCTACCATTTAATACCGATTAGTCGCCGGGGCCTGGCGAACGGGTTATTAGTTAATAGCGCTATTTAGGTGTAACCAACCTCACACCGACCCTTGTTACTGGGAACGGGAGTGAACTAATGTACTCTGGCAAACCGTCAATGATGATATAACATTGACAAACGGGGCATTGCGGAAACGTACGGTTAAGTAAGTATTCGGTATTGGAAAAACAGTTTAGTCGCTTACCTATGGGGTAGCTCCCCATCGCATGTATAAACGGATAAATTAACTGGTGAAACAAGTTTTTGGTAATTAAAAACTGGACAACTCGTGAACTCGCCAACATTTTTGTTGATACCCTACTGCATGCTTTGCAGGTACCCAGTGACTCTGGAGCTTGCAGCTTGGGAATGTGTAGTGGTCGTCTAGCCCATGTGTTGGGTTTTAAATAATCTTGAACTATGAACTTTGTTTTGAAACTGTTTGGTTGATGCTTCCGCTGTTTACTTAAACTGTTATTTGAACTTAAACTTTTAAAACTTCAAACTATAATGTTTACTAACTACTGTGGTTGGTGAACATTTTTACTATTGACCAATGCTCAGTATAATTGGTGGCTGGATCCTGGTCAGTCACGCCTCCAAGCGGTGGTACTCCGCAGGTGGATTTTGGGGGTGTGACAGAAAATTTGGTTGTGTCGCTAGATTTATTTATCGTTGTATCTATGGAGATAGACGTATGTGATTATCAGGCATGTTGGAGAGGTGAATACATCACTAGGAAAGTTTGTTATATACATACATTAATAATGTCTTTCATTTTTGAGTTTCGAGTCTTAGCATATAGAAAGTTACGATCACAATGTGTGTAGTGTTTTTTAAGGTTTTTAAAACTTATCATCATAGCAGGATGAATCACCTATACGTACTTATTTTTTTAAGAAGAAACATTTGGAATTTGGATACATTGTTTTTGGATTAACTTGGCTTTGTTATTTCCTTAAGCATTAAGCATCATATATACATTGTTTACGCATTGAATCTTGAAGTGGCGTGAAGCTTTTTGTTCCTTTACTTTCGTTCTTAGGTTTATGATGAAGATTACCCGCATCATGTAAAATTATAATATCATACTAAACTTTACATAATCGAATATCATATTACCCATTTGGCTAACTTTTGTAGCAATTATACAATCATTTGAAAAAAAAAAAAAACATTTAAATTGAAGATTTTAATAACCTAAAACCAAAAAAACCACCCATAGCTTTATAGCCTAGTGACATCTTTAGGGTGAGATAAGGCTTTTGGACCAATAAGTCATGGGTTCGATTCCCACAAGAGGGGGTTTTCCCATATTTATTGGGTTTCCTTCTGAATTGGTGTATAGGCATTATGTCTAATGGATATGGATATGATCAGGTGATTCCGCTGGTGGCACGATGGTCAGTGATCCAAATTTTGCTGAACACATACAGTGTACGAGGTAGATCACGTCACGGTTACAATTTTATTGACTACTTATTTTTGGATTAACTTTGCTTTCAATAACTCTCATGAAAATGTCAAATTATTGACTAATTACTTTTGGAATAACTTAGCCTTCAATAATTCTCATGAAAATGTCAAAATAGCAAATAACAGGTAAACTGAAAACAAGCTGCGTCGCAACCATTTTTTGATTAATCAATCTATGGCAAAGGATACTTTTGTCCGTTTAATTACTAGCTTTTGTGCATCTTAAACGTGTAAAATTGAATACCTGATGCACCATGTAATGGGTTTTGAATTTGGACAAACCATGCAAATGGGTCAAGAGTACCTTTAAATACACCGGTTTTTGACGCACCAGTATATCAATTTAAGAGAAAACGAACTCTTAAGAAATACACCAATATGTCAATTTAAGAAAAGAACAACTTTTAAGAAATAAATTTAAGAAAAAAAAAAAGAACTCTTAAGAAATATATGGTAATATCAATTTAAGAAAAATACCTGATTTTATAATAAAATAATTAGTATATCAATTTAAGAAAAAAGAACTCACAAGAAATATATGGTAATACCACTCAAATCGAAAAGAATAAAATACTTGAATTTACAATATACAATTAGTTTATAAAAGATAATAATACTGTTTATAAAAGTTGAGGTTGGATCACGTACAAGACACATTGCCAATGATCTCTAGATCAACTGGTGGAGGGCTTGCATTTCTCTTGAGAGATGCAGGTTCGACTCCCACTTGTTGCAGAGTGAGGTACTGGTGGGCAATGATAGGAGACCCAGGGAAACCTGGGTTGGATCCTTAAGCCAAATGGGTTTTACCGGTAATTTCACCGTCGTGCCTACGGGCGGGTGGGTTACCGGGTTTTCCCCGGAATTGGTGGTGGACTCGGGTTACTCTCGGAGTACTCCGTTTGTCCAGTGGGTGCCCGAGAGTGCTCGGGATTGAGTTTGTTGGCCGTTAAAAAAAAAAGACATAAATTTCATATAAAGTATAATTAAAGGATGATAAGTGTAATTGGGAGTAAGGGTAATTTAGTCATTTAGAGAACAACTTTCCCCTTTATTTTCAAACAGCTATAACTTTTTCATATGTTAATATTTAAAAAAAAAATTACACCGTATTAACAAGCATTTCATTCTCTTTAATTCAAGCAGCCTATTGCTATAGTTTTCTTAAAAAAATTACAGGATTTTGAATACTCATCAGTCATTACGTGATTTTGAATACCCAACACATTACTACGTGATTTTGAATACCTATTACGTGATTACACATTTAACATAAACCATTATGTGATTACACTTTCAATATAAATTCATTACTTGATTTTGATTACACATTCAATATGATTTGTTATAACTAATGTTATTACAATTATGCTTATAATGTAATCACTCAGTGTGTTTCACATAAAATATTATAATGCAATCACGTAATCACGAAATAGGTATTCAAAATCACGGGTGGGGTTCAGCTACAAAGTCCATTTTTCCTACAAAGTGTACAAAGTTATAAAACATCACAGTTACAGCCATAAAACACACTCAAAGCCCACAAATAACAAAGTGAAGATCACTCAAACACAATATCTAAACCCTAACAATCCATAAAAACTTCAAACACATCATCGCTGAACTATGAATATAAAACACAACATGATAATCAACATAAAACACACTAATGTTAGTCATTCGATAATTAAAGCCTTATCATCCAAAATATAACATAAACCCCACAAATATGACGTTTTAGTATTCTTCACTTTGTTATTTGTGGGTTTTGAGTGTGTTTTATGATTGACATTATAGTGTTTTATGACTTTATACACTTTGTAGGAAAAATAGACTTTGTAGCCAACTTCCACCCTCAAAATCACAGTCACTTAATAATACATAGTCAACGATTGTTACATAATCACTTAGTGTAGTTTCATATTCTATAATGAAATCACGTAATCAGTATTCGAAATCATGTAGTCATGTGCTGGGTATTCAAAATGACGTAATCACGTAATGAGTATTTAAAATCATGTAATTTTTTAAGAAAACTATAGCAATAGGTTGCTCGAATTAAAGAAAATGAAATGCTCGTTAATACAGTGTAATTGTTTTTAAAAAATATTAACGTATGAAAAAGTTACAGTCGTTTGAAAATCAGGGGGGAGTTCAAGTGTGCAAGGACCAGAATACCCTTTATCTATTTGTTTGTTTGTTCAATTGTCTTAACCTTATATTTAAGAAAATGACACTCTCTAGTTTTGAGCCATTGATCTTGAGAGATTAATGGTTAAGCTTGTCTCCTACACTTTGTACAGAAATTCTCTCTTGTATATGATCTCTAATCTATAAAAGTTATTTTTCTAAGAAAAACACAAGATATATATAAGAAATTTAAGAAAATTATAAAAGCACATAGAAACTTGAAGGGGTATGGTCCCAAAAAGCCGCGCAGACCAATTAGGTCGCGCGCTGAACCATACTCCTTATTCACTATTCTGATCATTCTGCAGACCCAACGCGAAATAGTTAGTCAATACCTAAGCCGTGCAGGTCCAAACAAGATATAACATCAGATTTCACACTTGGCATCCTGAATAAGAGCTCTCAACCCCTGAACCATGCGCCGACTACTTGGACACACACCAAACGCCGCGCATGGGAAGCGGTGCAGAGCCATTTCAGGAAGCATCAAGGGTGCAAGTGGCAGAAGAATGAGCCAATCAGCGTCCAGCAGGCTGTACCCTATCGTGCTCCACGATTAACAATCGTGCAGGAGGCAAAAGGTACACAAGGACGCCTATGTGGCACCAATCAGGAAGCGGTGACAACTGCCCCACGATCTCCACTCACCTGCTGATGTCAGAAGGACGATAGGGTCGACAACCCGGACACGTGGCTCCAATCAAGGTGCGCTAGCACCGAAGATCTTCTAGAAGTCACTAACGGTCGACACTAGAGAGACAAAGAGGATATTCCTTGTTGTCGCATTCCGGCCCAAGGCCCATCAGCTCATCTCCTCCTACACCACTCCGAATATAAATAGGGATCTTCATACACAGGCTAAACATACTGCTCTCTATAATCTCCCTCTTAACACACACTTATTTTCCCAAAAGCAGTTACTTATTCTCACGCCAGAGAGTGGTTAAGAGGGAAACCCCCATATTCACCTCTTAACGAGCTTAACGGGGTGTTACTGTTTTGCAGAAAGGATCACACTCGAGCTCAGGAAGGATTAAAAAGATTAACCCTCATGCTTGAAACATAAACCCAACTAATAAACTTAAAATTAGTTATGTGTTTCTTCAAAACTCAAAGAAAAATACAAGATATATATAACAAATTTAAGAAAATTATAAAAGCACATAGAAAGTCAAATAATGTGTTTACTCTTTATCTCTTTATTATACCATTATCATTGACTCATCTTAATTATTGATTTGACTTAATCAATTATCCCAATATATTCTTAAATCTCTAAATGATTTTTCTCCTTTATTAGAATCGGCCTATGTTTTTTTTTATCCAATCTCTAAATGATTTTTCTCCTTTATTAGAATCGGCCTATGTTTTTTTTTATCCAAAATAATATGTAAAGCTAAAAACAAATTCGATTTGGTTTTTGGTTCTTATTTATTTATTCTGATAATCTGAATCTTAAACTACAAAAGTAGCCACCGCTATTCTTAATCCATCATTATATGATATTTTAGTTAGTAACCAAAAGCCAAAGCTATAGTATCAAAAGGATATGATTTGTTTGACATTATAGAAATAAAATAAAACTAAGAGTTAGCTACACAAATAGCCTTTATAGGGTGTATCATTAAAAAGGTTAGCATTGTTTAAGATTAAATTTCAATTTGTTAGATGTTTATAGTATAACTAAAACTTCGTTAACTGATATGTTAAAGTTAAACTTGTGTCAAATAAAATGTTAACGAATATGTTGAACTTGTGCCAAGAGTTCGATTAATCCCTTCAATTGCCTTTTAGAAAATAAATTTTGAGTCCGTCACTGACTACCATCCTATATACTTTCTTGATTTGTTATTTCGTACAAAAAAATTAGTCTCATTCATCGGCTGTTATCAATGCCCTCAACATTTTTTAGAGATTTGTTATTGTAATGTAACTTGAGCAGAAAAAACATAGATCTAAAACATGCAACTTTTTAAACTAGACACTAAGTGTTACTCTGACCGAAAATGTATAAATACAAAAGTTTGTTCATGCATTTGAACCAAGAGCACATGTGGGTTTGGTTTGGGTTGGTTGGTGAGGTGTTTGGGTGGGGTTATGAAGACAAATAATGCAAATCTAATGTTTAATTTGAGCCTCAATTATTTGCGTTGATTCAATAACATGCGAGATTATGCTTGGCTGTTAATGCTTGCAAGCATCATTGTTGTCTTAAATATATTACTACTAGGTTATAACCCCGTGTATTACACGGGTCGAATAAATGAAATATATATACTAAATATAAATAATAAAACAATATATCTTTAAAAACCTTCTTTATTACACGGGTTGAATAAATATAATTTTATATATTAAATAATAAAAAGTTATATCTATAAAAATCATATTGTACGTGTTGAATAAATATAATTTTATATACCAAATAAAAAAGTTATATCTTTAAAACCACGTTACACGGTTTGAATAAATGTAATACTGTTTACCAAATAATACATCTTTAAAAAACCTCATTTATTACACGGGGTGAATAAATGTAATTTTATATACCAAATAATAAAAAAGTTATATCTTTAAAAATATATGTATTACACGGGTTGAATAAATGTAATTTTCTATACTAAATAACAAAAAATATATTTCCTTAAAAAACCCTGTGTATTGTACGAATCAAATAAATCTATATTTATATATCAAATGATAAAAAATTATATCTTAAAAAACCTTATGTATTACACGGGTCGAATAAATGTAATTTTGTATAGTAAATAATAAAAAGGTATATCTTTAAAAAAAACCACGTGTATTACACGGGTCGAATAAATATAATTTTGTATAGTAAATAATAAAAAAATATATCTTTAAAAAAACATGTGTATTACACGGCTTTAATAAATCTAATTTTATATACCAATAATAATTTTAGGGGCCAAAAGGGTTAGAAAAAAAGACGTTGGGATCCAAAAGGGTTAAAAAAAAGACGTCGAGTGCTCATATATTAAAAAATTCCTTTTTGGGCTAAAATGGTAAAAGTGATATAACCACAGGGGCCAAAATCGTAATTTACTCTAATATCAAATTAGATAACTAAGTTTGAATTTGAAGTTAATAGATAAATATAAAAGTAATAATTAAACTAAATAATATTTAGGAGGAGGATTATCTATAATTAATTAGAATAATTTAAACTAAAATAATAATTATCCGTAAGACATGGCCTAATATAATGACAAGTGTCCTCAAAGTGGTTTCTTTTATTATATAGTATAGACTAGCTTATTTAAATTTACTAAATGTTAAAAGATAAAACGTATATCAAATGAATTACCTTTTTTTATTAAAAAAAAAAAGAAGTAAAGTTAGCAGTTGTGTATTTTATTTATTTCCAGCTAATTAGTAATTATCGTTTATAGAAACAAAATTCATCACACCGTGCTATATGAATACAAAATAATTAAAATTAATCCATATGGTAACTGTTAATTGCTTATTAAAACCTTATTAATAAGCAACTACTTTATGCATATGGTAGTTGTACAATTGGCTTTTGGAGTTTTTAAAAAAAAAATTGGATTTTTTATTTCTATCCCTAAAGTTTCAATCTTTGGCAAGTTAAATTTAAAGTTTTAATATTTGTTTCCTTTTTAACCCTAAAGTTTTAATCTTTGACAATTTGAGTTTAAAGTTTTAATCTTTGGTAATTAAACCTCTTTGATTAATTTGATTTTTCACTTCTAATTCAAAAGTTTCCATCTTATACAATTTAACCCCTTTCATTAATTTGATTTTTCACTTCTAATTCAAAAGTTTTCATCTTTTGCGATTTAACAACTTTGATTTTTTTTTACTTATGTGTTGTAATCTTGGCTTTGGGGGTTTTCAAAGAAAAAATGATAATGCATATGGTTGTTGTAACCTTCACTTTAGGGGTTTTACAAAAAAAAATTGATTTTTTTACTATTCACCCAAAAGTATTTCATAAATTACTTTTAACCCAAAACTATTTGTTTTTTTTTTTTTTTACTTTTAACACAAAACTTTTTATCTTTTGCAATCTATCCTCACAACTTTTTTTACTTTCAACTTTGGTCCTTTATAGTTTTCATTTTTTACAAATTTTTCGCTTTATGCTTCGTTCTAAATTTTGTGACTTAACACATCGCAACATGCGTCTTTGGTTTAACGTTTTTACGTTTCGTTCTAAATTTTGCGAGTTAACACGACGCAACGCGCGTGTGTGGGTGAACGTTTTTACATCGTCTATTTATTCCCGTTTGACAGGCTCAACATAACGTGTGCATCCTAAATCGACTTAGTTATAACTAAAGAATCCTGTCGAATTGCGGCGGGTCGTAATTCTAGTTGTTATGAAATAAGAATTATCTAAAGAATATAGACTGAAATACAATATAAATAGTTATTTAATTTTATTCATTTAACTAAGAGAATATTGCTGTTTATTTAAGTTGATATGAGATAATTTATAGTATTGAACCAAAACGCTTAGATTGATAATTTTATAGTTGCATAGATATTATTGTCGTTAGGAAAAAAAAATATAGATATTATTGTATACGTTGAATTAAGATGGAATCTATCTTATTGTATATTATTATATTACAAAAAAAAAAAAAAAAAAAAAAACTGAGGAATGTTATGAATGCATCCATTATTAGTGACTATACACATTTGTAACTCTTATGTCACATTTATGTTTGTATTAATGTTATAGCCTATATATAGTGGCTCATGTATTTTGTATGATATATATCAATAAGAAATTCATCTCCCATTCTCTCATTCTCTTCTATACATTGCTAATAGGTTCTAGTTATTACACAACACGTTATCAGCACGAAAGTGCTCGAATCATCATTGGTTTTAATCGTTGATTAAAGTCTCGGTTGACCCATGTCGTTGATGATGTTTTGTTGATAAAAGTTTTGGTGGCCCGAGGTGTTTCCAACGAAGATTGGATTTCATAGACATGACGATTGAGAAGTGATGGAGATACTATTTCCTTTAGTTATTTCAAGGTAAGGTTTTTTTTTCCACCATACATGTTTATCTACATAAGGTACTACTATTATACCTATATTGTTTCTTGTTGAATATGTTTTATCTTTTCAACTTGATTTTACCATGATAAGAATAATCGTTTAACCAGAATGAGATTTTTAAAAGTCGGTTGAACAGGGGATGTTCAAATCCTACTCATAATTTTCATTTTCATTTTCAATGACCTTTTCTAGAATAAATGATCATCACGGTATTGAAAAAAAAATAGGAAATATAAGTTTAATATATACATGGACACTTGTTACAAAAACCCGATGAGAAAATACTTGTTATTAATTTATTAAGTCTAATCTTATCTATTTGCTAGTTATATTGCAAGCTTATTCCTTGGTTTAGAAATTGATATATAGTTTGATAAATTCTTTTTATGCATGTTTAATAGATAAACCTTGAAAAGAAAAGTTGTATTATGATATCCATGATCTTGCATTTACTTGTTGATTATATTATTTATATATATTTTAAAGTTAAATATATTATTTAGTTTTAATTAATATAGCATAAATTCAATTAAAGTTCTAATATATAACTTATGAGTGGGGATTGAATATTATTAATTATAAAATTAATTCTGATTTCCTCATCATTAATTCATATTGATGTATATTTACCTATTTTTTTTCAGTTTACGAAATGAGTAAATAGTAATTAAATAGCCTTTTATTGTTATTCTAATAAATTGTTTTTATTATATTTTATGGTTAGTAAATAGTAATTAAATAGCCTTTTAGTAATTAAATAGCCTTTTATTGTTATTCTAATAAATTGTTTTTATTATATTTTATGGTTAGTAAATAGTAATTAAATAGCTTTTTATTGTTGTCCTAAATTTTATACAACAAATTACGTTTCAAAGAGACATTACAAATTATAAATCATTATGTGCTTTTATTATTATGGTTATGAGTTTTGATATCATTATGTGCTTTTATTATTATGGTTATGAGTTTTGATATCATTGTGTGTTTTTATTATTATGGTTATGAGTTTTGATTGGTCCATTAATTAGTTTTTGTTATTAGTATTTATACAATTTATGATGACTACCAAAATACAATTTGTATTAAAAGGTGATGTCTAATAGTTATATTTGAAGATAATCATTAGTGCAATTCTGTTAATGAATTTACAATAATGTATAATATGACAACTACTTAGTTAATTTTGTTGTATATCATTGTTATTGCAGTTGTATAAGCCTTTTAGTTGCTATTTGATATTTAAATATGTGATTTGATTCTATGAAATATTTGTGTGGTAAAAGATATTATTTGCAAATTAACATGACACTAAAATTCTCAAGATGCCTGCTATATTTTATTGAGCAAAAAAATTTTATTAGTATAAGAAAGCCCATTTACGAGTGATAAAGATTCATATGTTATTATATGATCGAGAAAGTTGATAGTGACATTTGTTTATAATTTAAACTATAGTGACAAATATGTGTATATATGATATACTTGTGATCTTTAATATTTTTTTTTCTAGACATGACAAGCAAATTAATATGAGCTTAATCTCTTTAACACTCACACACACATATATGTATACGTATAATGTCCCAGGATTGTGTGTGATTTATATATGTAATTGATATGCATATAAATTGTGAATAATTAACATGCATATAACTTGCTTATGGGTAGATATTACGGATTTCATTTGTTTAACAATACTTCTGTTGGTCTCATTGTTTTAGATAACATATATGTTATATGTATTGCCTTTTGACAAGTTAAATGTGCTAAATAAATTAATACAAATTTCATTGGTAGCTGGTTACCAAAACAACTACGCTGAGATAAACATTGTTATGCTTTAGTGATTTAATATTTCAGCTTGTTACAATGCTATGCATAGTCAACATAATTAATTGTATGGTTATTCTTCTAATTGCTTGTTGTTGCTAAACAAATATTAATAGACATTGATATAGTCATTAGAAATGTGCCCTCACATGAAAATGATGAAAAATAGCTATGAAAATAATTAGTGGACTTTAGCTTAAGTAAACTACTCTGATGTTAGTTACTTAAATTGATAGATAATAATTCATTTGAGTTAGTGTTGATGCTCACCTGAATCCTAAATCAATGATGGGAACCCGAAGTTCTCCCAAATGTATACAAAGTCCCGTTTGTTTTTAATAATGATTTTTTCAAATTCAACCCAAACTTTAGTTCATCGAACTTGGCGTTTTTGGCTAACATATAGCCTAGTGATGGAAAACCTTATGAATAGTAGATGTTTTCCCTCTAAACAAAGGCTAAAACTATAATATTTTACGTTGTAGAGACGCTATTGATACTATTTCACGTCTTAATAGCATATTAAATGCTCCAGAAGAGCATCGATAGTTTACCCGCTGAAATCAAATTTTGTAATTCATAATGCATCATATTCTAATGTATACCGAAGAAATTTATTAAGTTTCCACTATGTTTGAATGAAAAGTCATCACCTTAGAATGGTGTAAAAGAAATATCTAAAATATATCATATAGCAAATATGGCCAGAAGACTATATTAGAAGTTACTAGAAATGATACTAATTTTCCACAATATTCCATTAAATCAAATATGGTGAGTAACCAGAAGTTACTAGAATATTTATACGTTCACCACATGGCATGACCAAATAGGTCATCAAGATAGCATCATGATATGCTAAACAATCAAACATGCTAACCGGTACCTTAGCACCTCTAAGTAATCTAAAAACATTGCTCCCAAAATGTCTTATCATATGTCTAGTTAGTTTTTTTTTTTGTGGCAAATAAAATTTTATGCCCTTCCAAACAATAGACTCCTACAAACAATCCCTGTTATATGGGACAATTGAAATGTACAGTTGTGTGGATTGTGGCATTCATACATGGTTACATGTGAGTTTTTAGCTACCCGTATGTAGCATATGCCCAACACTATGGAACGTTGTTTTTTTGACATGGTTTAACAATGTTCTTTGACAACCCAATTATAGGGACCATTGTTGGGCACAATGTGAAATATAGTGAGAGGCATACGTAGTCGAGACGGAATTCGTCGATTGATTATATCAATTCAAAACCAACTGCTTATCACAAATACTCCCCATTGCAACTGGTCTCCTGAAGAGAACCAAGTTTCCATTTTTTTTTATATATTTTGCTGTGCAGCCTATGTACCAATAACACCACCATAACATATAAAATGGGATATGTACATCGTATTCCCAGTCTTAGGGGGAGACAAGAAAATGAAAGACTGGTAACATTAAAAAAAAATGCATCATATTATATATCGACCCCTGAAGTGGTCAATGCAAATCTGAAGTCCAAAAGAAAGAGCGTGTATTTGCAAATAATAACAAATGAAATACAAGATGCATTCACTAACACAAATAAGGTGACAAAGTCACATATACCAGCTTAAACTTATCTGCTCGAATGGAAGTACTCACAAAATGATTGTCATATTAATAAATTGTGAGAGATAAATCGGTTCCAAAAAGATAAAACCCACAAACACAAAAAGAGCAGAGTAACGCAGTTGGTGTAACCCCAAAAGAGGTGACACACAAAACACCATAAGTAGTTGCATACAAAACCCCAGAAGTGGTTGCATACTAAACCTTAAAGAAGGTTGTTGTCAAAACCCCAAAAGAGGCTAATGGAGTTCTAAAAGAAACTCTAGTACCAAACAAATATGAGACCGCAATGAATTATGTACAAAATAAGTACAATATGGAACCGTAATGAAACACGTGTAAAATGATATATTTGATTATGCTATAGCAATAGATGTAATCGATGAAAAAAAAAAGATTACATATATAGAAAGTGTGCAAGAGTGTACGCACACAAATAGCCAAAATGGCTACATGACTTAAGGTTGAACTAAATTTGCTCGACAAACTAAACGTTTTCGAACCATCAGTTCGAACACCCATAGACGTCAAACCAGTAGGTTATAAATGGGTGTCTTTAAATAAAAGGAAACGTAAATAATGAGTTTTTGCGATGTAAGGCACGCATTTTAACATAAAGATTTTTCCCAAATCCCAGCAGTTGATTACGAGGAAACGTATACCCCTGTAGTGGATGCGATAATCTTTAGATGTTTAAGCGGCCACGCAATCTCAGAATGACTTCAGATAAAACAACTTATGGATGTCATCACCGTATACATGCACGAGACAATTGCAAATGACATCTGTATGAAAACCCCTGAAGGATTAAAAAATGCTCAAAGCATTATGAAACAATAACCCTATATGTGTTATATATATGAATCTTAAAGGAAACTACTCGTATGTGGTACAGTCGACTATACTCTGAAAAGAGAGGTATAATTTTGATAAAATGAGCTACATCTATTTAACAAGATTTCACTCTTACAGTGATAATGTAAACATCATCGAGAGGGAACTCTCAAACTAAAGAGGAAAAATTTGAATGACCTTTACAAAGTGTAGTTATCCTCGATCTGTAGTTTCGAGTATATATATACTATTTTTGCTCATCAATCTGACTACATCTAGAAGATGTTATATAGAAAAAGCTCATTCGTTGAGTACATGAATTATTGTCTGATCGTTTGACATAGAAAAAAATATTTTTATCAACCCCAAGAAAAGGATGTTGAACTACTTAGTCAAGAAGTACCATACTTAATTGTGATCAGAGCATTGACGTATCTTGCAAACAAGACGACATCTGATATTACGTTGTATTGGTAAGATTACAGTTCTAATCTCAAATGTTGCACTCTTTTCCCTTCACTAAGTTTTTCCCATTGGGTTTTTCTTGGTAAGGTTTTTAACGAGACAACATAACTGATCCAGTAGTATCAGTTTATCTTATAGGTCACGAAGTACTAATTTAACATCATCATAAATCATGTTGTTAATTATGTATAATGCGTAGTGCACTCTTTTCCCTTAGCTACAGTTTTTTCCCATTGGGTTTTCCTGGCATGGGTTTTAACGAGGCAGAATTATAAAGCGCATTAAGTAATTATTTGACATATTTACAAACTCGAGACACGGGATAGTTCCACAAGAACAATATGGCATCCTGGGTTATGATTGATATATATTAGACTCGCATAGAGTTCGATCTCAATCCAGATACAAGTTATGAAGGTCGAAGATTTCAGCATATTTAAGAAGTATGTAAATTAGAGTTGATCAAGAGAAGCTCAAGCTATACTGTATGAAGACAATGTAGACAACAACACCCAAATCAAAGAAGACTACGCCAAATATCAAGTCAAGCAATTGTCACAGAAGATTGGATTCAACATCATTAAGATATACAAGTAAAATTGAGGGGGAGTAACGTACCCAAAATATACACAGGGTGTGTACTCTTTTTCTTTAATGAGGCAACATACCTGATCCAGAAGTATTAGGGGGAGACAATACGCGCTACACTCTTTTTCCCTTAGCTGAGGTTTTGTCCCACTGGGTTTTCCTAGCAAGGTTTTTAACGAGGCAGCATCACCAAGCGTATTAAAGAATAGTATATCATCATGTGGATAGTCAAGGGGGAGTGTTATGAATGCATCCATTATTAGTGACTATACACATTTGTAACTCCTATGTCACATTTATGTTTGTATTAATGTTATAGCCTATATATAGTGGCTCATGTATTTTGTATGATATATATCAATAAGAAATTCATCTCATTCTCTCATTCTCTTCTATACATTGCTAATAGGTTCTAGTTATTACACAACAAGGAAATAAATGACATCTGGGTAGTCACTATATTTTACAAAAAAAAAAAAAAGCCGTAAGGAAATAAATGACATCTGGGTAGTCGAATAGATAGATACGTATATGATAGACAAACTAAAGTTGGAATTGAGTGTAGGGTTTGGTTTGGTCACTTTCAATTTTGGATAATACGTTATAGTTTAGGAATTTTCTATAAACCATTAACTTTGGATGAAATCATTCTAATTGGTTGGGTTAACAGACCAACATGTTTATGACGTGTTTTATCATATAAATTGTAATTTTGGGTAACTCGATATTGTTGTGTTACTTATGTCTTGTTGCGTTTTAAGTGTTTGGTAATTGTGTTAAACATGTCGTGTCATTCGTGTTTTTTAACTGCCAATATTCAATCGTGTTAAACATGTTGTCTTTCATGAGTCGATAATGTTTATTCGTATAAATGACTAAATGTCATGTCATGTAGTACACTTATTAAACATGTATGTGCTAGTGTTTAAAAACACGACACATTTAGCTCAACGTATATGTTGAGACTCACTAGTTGTGTAGAATATTTTGTGTCGTGTTCCTCCCCTTTAACAAAATATGAATACGACACTTTTTCAGCTCTAAATCCACACCAATCAACTAGTTTGTCAATCATATAATTAAAATGAATTGATGGTGGTCGAGTAGTCGGCCTTTGGACATAGCTCCGAAAGGATGGATTTACACGTGAAAAGCAGTTAGCCGTTCAAAAAAATAATAAAAAAATTGGGCCAGCAAAAAAAGTAAAAATAAAAAACAGATAAGACAACATTGGGCCACATATAAAGTTAGGGCTAGAGATGGGCATAATCGGGTATTTTTAAAACCCGGAACCGGTTCCTACCCGTACCCGGTCCCCCTCAAAGTTGACAGTACCCGGTTCCTCTCAAACCCGGTTCCGGTTCATACCCGGGTATTTGCCCAAAAAACCATAACCTGTTGTACCCGGTTACGGGTAGTATGGAACCGGGTCGGGTCGGAACCGGTTCTGTCATAAATGTGAAGAAAAAGCCGACATGATGCATGGAACAGGATGCTCTCTGCATGTCCAGTCAAATCAATATTAAAAACAACATGTTGGAATTCGGAATTAGTGGAACCGGTTGTCGTATTATAACCGGTTTTTTTATTTAACTCAATGTTTCAATTTCATATTTTCATACTTTCAAACTCTACCAAATTCATAGTTTCAACTTTCATTTTCATACTTGCTGCTAAGGGATTAGAGATATGGCATGCAACGATGGATTAGGGAGAATTGATGTGTGATAATCTTAAAAAAATTGCAAACTTTTTATAGGCAGAACCGGGTACTGGCTACTGGCTGAATTGTGATTATTACCGTTAGAACCGGTTCCAACGGTCAGATTTGTATTAAATGATGATTATTACCGTTAGAATCGATTAGGGAGAGATGGGCTTTGCTTGATGGGTCTGGCTGAATTAAGTAATAATCTGTTATGTGGGCTTTGCTTGATGGGTCTTGTAAACTTGAAACAATCAAGCCCAACTTTATTAAACTTCAAAAATTAAAGTGGCACCGGATAGGCATGCAAACCGAGTACGAATAGGAACCGGGTACGGGTAGGAACCGGGTACGCATGGACACCAGGTACGGGTAGGAACCGGGTGTCACACCCCAACCAATGGTGGAAACATCGGGATGAGACGAAGTGTGAAGATTGCTAGAGACATCATAACGCTATTTATGACAATATTTAATAAACCGATTTCATTGCATAAAGTGATTGTCAACATTACAAGAAATTCAAATACAACAAGTTCGAAGAAGTACATAACAACATAAGAAAAATTGATACAACATATTAAACCTAACGTCTATATGTGTATCTAGGCATCAACGCTACTTCTTTTCATAGTACCATCATCATCAACCTGTAACATGTTTAAAAATACAATTCAATGCAAAAGCAATGGCGAGTATACAAGTTTGGTACATACATAGCAAAAGATAAGTTTTGAACAATTCCTCATAATAAGCATGTGATCCAAGATATCCACTAAATATGGCATGTGTCTAACATATCAAACCAAGAAAACGCAATATGCTCATGACATTACCCCAAGTTTCGGGCGGGTCGTTAATCCTATAGCGCTACATATGTCAAGGTTTGGCTCGTACGAAGTTAATGATAAGTTCTACACATAAGTCTCACCCAAATTTATGTATCAAGCAATCACGTATACAAGCATATTAGTAGAAATGTTCATGTGTTTAAGCAAAATGTTCATGTGCAAGTTTGTGATAAGTAAACATGTTACACCCCAAAAGTGGTAAAAGTAAAAGGGGAAAATACGAGTATACTCACAAAGTTTGCATATGCTTTCCAATTATCCAATTATTGACGAGTTGATGAGGTTAAAAGATTGAATGCGTAAGGGTTAAGGTTCAAGTAGGTTTAGGGTCGAGATTCGGTATTTAAAACATCATAAAAATAATATATGAGTCTAACATGTGAAAATAATTATCTTCAACACTTAACACTTGTATGACACTTGGTAACCACAAGGGTTATGATAATGTTTTCATGAGTTGAACACCCATAAGAATCACAACAAGGTTTTGGTTTTAGATGGTGTTCTACTACTTTAACATATAAACACAAGTTCAACATCAAAGGTTCGAATGAGTATATATACATATTTAGGTTAAGTGTTACATATTCTTTAGTCCAATAATTCAAGTAGGAGGTAGGAGATTAAATCTCCATTTAGGCACCTCGAGTAGTCATGGATGTCAAGTACGGGGTAGGAAGAACTAGCTTCCGTTTAGGGACCCCTTGAATGTTCACCACTACACTTGATGTAAAAACAACCAAGGAGGGTCATGAACTAAGGTAAATACAATAATATAACAAGCTATACTAAGAGAAATCATCAAACCATGTGAGGATTTTATGTTGGAACAACCCAAGTTGTTCCATAATCACTCTTCATCAAAGCATAAGTTTGAACATGATTTGTGGGTCAAAAACCCTTATCAAAACAGAATTATTTAAGGTTTTAACCTCTGATTTATAGTGTCTCAACCATGTTTTTAAGCTTAACCAACCATAAAAGAGGTTGTAAGCATTAGGACATTGGTGTGAGATGTGTTAGACACAAGTTGGATGAAGTTTAAACAAGTTTGTAAGAACATAAATCAAAACAGAAAGTTTTGGATCATTTCAGGGGATTTTCAGGTCTGATTTCTCCAAGGAGAAGTCAAGGAATCATACCCTATGATTATCCAAGCAATTAGGAAGAAGAATCAAGTGATTTCATTAAGAAATGAGCAAGTTATGCTCACTTTTGTGCAAGGTTATGAATCTGCCCGAATCTTGAGTTTGCAACTGATTTGAGAGTGAACTTGGAGTGATTTGAGAGTGTTGAAAGTGTAGGAAGGCTTGGAGAAGGGTTATATTTATAGTGGGAGAGTTTGGAGGTGATTGGAGGTGTTTAGAGGTGGCTAAATGGTGATTGGGGAGTGTTTAGAAGTTGGATTTCGTGCAAAAATCACGTCTGATCGAAGCTGGTTGTGTTTTCTACGAATACAAGGCTAATGCGGCCCGCATGAGGTTTCATGCAAGTCAAAGCGGGCCGCCCGGGGTTGGGTTATTGGTTATAAGTTTCAAAAATTACACTTTAGCCCCCAGACTTGTTTATTTTGATGTTTTTGGGACTTTTAAGGACCATTCTTGCCATAAAAGCATGTTTTAAGGTAAGTTCAAGTACGAGAAGTATAAACCAAGTATAATTGAGTGTAAAGTATCATAATCAAGCGTCGTTTATGTTCAAAACATGTTTAGGGCGTAAGTTTCATGTATTTACAAGTTTAGCACATTGTTTCCAAAAATTACGATTAAGTACCAATTGTTCCACGAAATTGAATGTATGAGACTATATAAAGTATGTGTATCATGTAATTAACAAAATACGAGTTTAAATCATAATCCAAGTCTCGGATTTTACATCGTTTTTAAATAAAAGGACGATTACAAGACTTACGAAGTTTCCAAAAATAGTTTTACAAACGATGGTTACTAAATATAGAAAGTATGAAAACGCGGGGCGTTACAGTCTCCCCTCCTTTAGGAAATTTCGTCCCGAAATTTATTCAAGAGGTAGACTTGAAAAGTTTTTGTAAAAATTTGAGACTTGAAATTTTGAAACGTTTTGAAAGGCACAAAACTTAGGAGAGTGACAAGGTAAATTTGTGAGTGAGTTCATTGTTTAAAATGATTTGAGGTATCTAACTTAGTTGAAACATGTAGGTGCGTATATAGGTGCAGTGAGTCTAAGCAAGTTTGAGTAACTTGAATTGGCGACGTATAAAAAAGTGACGTATTAAGAAAGAAGATGTTTGACAAACGGTTTGTGTTTTGATGGGACGTGGTAACGAAATCACATTTGTAGCAGATTGTTTATTGAGTGAAACGAGAAGGTCTGGCACTTTAAATAAAGCTTTAAAGGTATACTAAGTATAGTCACACGAGAATCCAGGATAGGGAGGCTATTTTATAGGTAACGTGGCAAGTTAAGACTCGAATGTTTAGACAAGCTTCATGGCGGACGAGGTTTGCATGAACTAAAAGGATAAGGAGAATGATACGAATGTAGAATGAACGAATGACTCTTAAAGAGTGCGGGTATAAGAACAGCATAAGTGTTGGATAGATGAACGTAGTGTGTTAAGGATGAAGTCTCGTCATGGATAATCGGATACAATGCGTTTGTGAGTTGTGTGAATTTTATTAGGTCCAAAAGGTCTGCAAAACATTGAATTTCTCATGGCACGTTTTACGAAATTTGGTAATACGGTGAAAACACTTATATATAGGAAGTACCAGCGGCCTATCCACCATGTTTCGACCATGTTACGTCCGTTTCGTATCCGGTGTCATGTTACGTTCTGTGTCTTACCATACACAGTAGTACACGCTATGGTTCTCATACGCCTATCACTATAATCCCGTGTGCACCCGTGATTATATTGATCGTCGCCTGATCCGCATAGCTTGTACTAGTTGTGTATGAATTAGGGTATCCATAATTTGAAAATTAAGAATGTGCACGTGTAAGAATGTAGCCTGTAAGCAAGTCCATGTTTAAGTATGTATAGGACCCACGCAAGTATGTGTATCGACATAGCACGTACGAGTAGTATGTGTATATGTATAAGCACGCAACGTATGAGTATAAGTGAAAACATGAAATATATGAGTATAGGTAAAATCATGAAACGTATGAGTATAAGTAAAACATGAAACGTATGAGTATAAGTAAAACATGAAACGTATGAGTATAAGTAAAACATGAAACGTATGAGTATAAGTATGAATACGATTAATAGTATAGGCATAGAACGTATGAATGTAAGTGTAGGTACGAATATTTAAATTTACGTATATAGTGTATGTTGGAACATCACGGATTTAGGTGTACAAAATCGTCCAAAAGGTTAAGTATGTAAATACGAATGATTATAAGTGAATTGTTGCGTTAAAACGACTAAAACGTGTAGGACGATACGTGGGTATAGTTGTTAAATGAAACGTTGAGTTTATCGTATCAAAATTTGATTGAGCTTGGTTTGAAAGGTAGGATATAGTTGCATATGTAAAAGGATATAAGGTACTCATTGGTTAAGCCCAATGCATTTTGTAATAAATGGAAATGCTACTTTTGTTTTAAGAAAGTTTACGAGATCCAAGGATGGTCGGTCTCCAAGAAGTCTTCTTGCCCACGTGTTTTGTAAATTGGTGTAAGAAAGTTTTCAATCAAAAGTAATTTCATTTCATTAGACAAGAAGTTGTGAATTTAGGAGGTTCTTGTGAAAACGAGGATCCTTTAGAAAAGAGTTTTTAGCAAAAGGACTTTGTGATTGTTAAAAGTTCTAACAAATGATTTGTTGATGTGAAAAGAATCTTTGGTAAAACGATCTTATAACATCCATAAGATCTTATAGGTGTAAAAGAAAGGTTGGTTTGATCCTCCGATTGAGAATGAAAATCTTTAGTTTGGTGATATATATCATGAGTGCGTTTTAGTGATTAAGTCGAATATGAAGTTCATGGGCAAGAGATTTGTTTGACCAATTAAAGTGATGGGTAGCATTTCGTAAGGTTTGGAAATTTGTGTAGTAAAACGTTTAAGATAAGTTAAGAATCCGTGTATGTGAGTTAGGTAAAAATAGGTCGTAGGATAGAAAGTATGCTTGACAAAACAATGTATTTTGAAATCGTACACGTATGTATTTTGAATAATGATCAATAATTTAGATATAAACATGATCGAGTTTGCATAATAAGATATTTTGAAGAGGCGTTTTGGTAACGATCACCTAGGTAAGGGAATCACCCCTAACTCGTTGGTGAGGTCGTTTTAAGAAAAGGGGAGTGGAGTTAATCATCAAGGTAAGGAAATCACTCCTATCTCGAGGATATGTCTCCACTTGTCGTTACAAGGAATATGAATTTAAACTACATGAAATCTTGCATATGTATAAATGTATGGAAAAGATTCAATATGTTGTGTGTGTGGGAAGAAAATATCGAAAGTAAATTCGAATTTGAAAGATTGCATCGCGCAAAATAAATAGTAAAACACGTTTGATTAAAATTCGTATGGTTCCAAAACGGAACCTTTGACTAACCAAAGTAGTCGAAAAGTCTTTCGAACTTGAGGAGCATGCTTTGGCCTAATAGGTGAAATACTCTCGCCGACAAGTCGGTTGACGGTATTTACCCTTCCAGTTACTACATGTCCCCAATTCAATTGAAATTTCGAGACTTGGCGGGATTAATGAAAATCAAGGAGTGGAACTAGTCGACAAGGTGCGGGTTTCACCCCTAACTTGGCGATTTAGTATCCTAAGTGTGGTTGGTACTCGTCGGGTCAAAAGTTAATTTTGACACTTTGGCGAGGGTCCACCAGAATTTGAAATTTGAATTTCTCCATCAAGGTGTGGATTTCACTCCTAACTTGGTGGTGAATTTCGTGTAAGAAAGAAAAGTAGAAGGATCGAGAGTCATTCACCAAATTGTGGGTTTCACGCCTATTTTGGTGAGGTCGTCTCATTTTTGTAATATGAGTGTTGTCGGATTTAGAATAATTGAGTAAAATGCATGAGGAAGAGTGTATATTAAAGATTAAACAAACAAGTATATCATACCAAGAATAGCACAATAAAAGTGGAATGATGAAACAAATATTAACGCACAAAAAGTATGTCAAGAATACACATAAAGGATAAAACAATGAAACAAGTATTAACACATAGTAAAAACAAGTATAGCAGGTTAAGTGTTAACACATAAGTGACACATATGCTTACAAGATCAAAAGAGAATAAATAAAAGCAAATAAGATAGCATGCAAGTAGTTTCAAGTAAAACATACAAATAAGGCTCTAGAACTATAGACTAGGTTAAAGCATTCCTACTTTTCCTAATTCCCTATAGTTATGGCTCTGATACCAATCTGTCACACCCCAACCAATGGCGGAAACATCGGGATGAGACGAAGTGTGAAGATTGCTAGAGACATCATAACGCTATTTATGACAATATTTAATAAACCGATTTCATTGCATAAAGTGATTGTCAACATTACAAGAAATTCAAATACAACAAGTTCGAAGAAGTACATAACAACATAAGAAAAATTGATACAACATATTAAACCTAACGTCTATATGTGTATCTAGGCATCAACGCTACTTCTTTTCATAGTACCATCATCATCAACCTGTAACATGTTTAAAAATACAATTCAATGCAAAAGCAATGGCGAGTATACAAGTTTGGTACATACATAGCAAAAGATAAGTTTTGAACAATTCCTCATAATAAGCATGTGATCCAAGATATCCACTAAATATGGCATGTGTCTAACATATCAAACCAAGAAAACGCAATATGCTCATGACATTACCCCAAGTTTCGGGCGGGTCGTTAATCCTATAGCGCTACATATGTCAAGGTTTGGCTCGTACGAAGTTAATGATAAGTTCTACACATAAGTCTCACCCAAATTTATGTATCAAGCAATCACGTATACAAGCATATTAGTAGAAATGTTCATGTGTTTAAGCAAAATGTTCATGTGCAAGTTTGTGATAAGTAAACATGTTACACCCCAAAAGTGGTAAAAGTAAAAGGGGAAAATACGAGTATACTCACAAAGTTTGCATATGCTTTCCAATTATCCAATTATTGACGAGTTGATGAGGTTAAAAGATTGAATGCGTAAGGGTTAAGGTTCAAGTAGGTTTAGGGTCGAGATTCGGTATTTAAAACATCATAAAAATAATATATGAGTCTAACATGTGAAAATAATTATCTTCAACACTTAACACTTGTATGACACTTGGTAACCACAAGGGTTATGATAATGTTTTCATGAGTTGAACACCCATAAGAATCACAACAAGGTTTTGGTTTTAGATGGTGTTCTACTACTTTAACATATAAACACAAGTTCAACATCAAAGGTTCGAATGAGTATATATACATATTTAGGTTAAGTGTTACATATTCTTTAGTCCAATAATTCAAGTAGGAGGTAGGAGATTAAATCTCCATTTAGGCACCTCGAGTAGTCATGGATGTCAAGTACGGGGTAGGAAGAACTAGCTTCCGTTTAGGGACCCCTTGAATGTTCACCACTACACTTGATGTAAAAACAACCAAGGAGGGTCATGAACTAAGGTAAATACAATAATATAACAAGCTATACTAAGAGAAATCATCAAACCATGTGAGGATTTTATGTTGGAACAACCCAAGTTGTTCCATAATCACTCTTCATCAAAGCATAAGTTTGAACATGATTTGTGGGTCAAAAACCCTTATCAAAACAGAATTATTTAAGGTTTTAACCTCT
This sequence comes from Helianthus tuberosus, assembly GCA_030545235.1. NCBI lineage: Eukaryota > Viridiplantae > Streptophyta > Magnoliopsida > Asterales > Asteraceae > Helianthus > Helianthus tuberosus. Next base: position 39,618,953 of record CM060436.1, read on the forward strand.
GATTTATAGTGTCTCAACCATGTTTTTAAGCTTAACCAACCATAAAAGAGGTTGTAAGCATTAGGACATTGGTGTGAGATGTGTTAGACACAAGTTGGATGAAGTTTAAACAAGTTTGTAAGAACATAAATCAAAACAGAAAGTTTTGGATCATTTCAGGGGATTTTCAGGTCTGATTTCTCCAAGGAGAAGTCAAGGAATCATACCCTATGATTATCCAAGCAATTAGGAAGAAGAATCAAGTGATTTCATTAAGAAATGAGCAAGTTATGCTCACTTTTGTGCAAGGTTATGAATCTGCCCGAATCTTGAGTTTGCAACTGATTTGAGAGTGAACTTGGAGTGATTTGAGAGTGTTGAAAGTGTAGGAAGGCTTGGAGAAGGGTTATATTTATAGTGGGAGAGTTTGGAGGTGATTGGAGGTGTTTAGAGGTGGCTAAATGGTGATTGGGGAGTGTTTAGAAGTTGGATTTCGTGCAAAAATCACGTCTGATCGAAGCTGGTTGTGTTTTCTACGAATACAAGGCTAATGCGGCCCGCATGAGGTTTCATGCAAGTCAAAGCGGGCCGCCCGGGGTTGGGTTATTGGTTATAAGTTTCAAAAATTACACTTTAGCCCCCAGACTTGTTTATTTTGATGTTTTTGGGACTTTTAAGGACCATTCTTGCCATAAAAGCATGTTTTAAGGTAAGTTCAAGTACGAGAAGTATAAACCAAGTATAATTGAGTGTAAAGTATCATAATCAAGCGTCGTTTATGTTCAAAACATGTTTAGGGCGTAAGTTTCATGTATTTACAAGTTTAGCACATTGTTTCCAAAAATTACGATTAAGTACCAATTGTTCCACGAAATTGAATGTATGAGACTATATAAAGTATGTGTATCATGTAATTAACAAAATACGAGTTTAAATCATAATCCAAGTCTCGGATTTTACATCGTTTTTAAATAAAAGGACGATTACAAGACTTACGAAGTTTCCAAAAATAGTTTTACAAACGATGGTTACTAAATATAGAAAGTATGAAAACGCGGGGCGTTACACCGGGTACGGGTTGGAACCGGGTATGGAACTTATGTTTTTAAAAAAATATGGAACCGGGTAGGAACCGTCGGGTTTTTTAAACCCGGAACCGGGTATGCTTTATACCGGGTTGGGACTGGAACCGGTTACGGGTAGGTTCTAACGGGTCGGGTTTGGAACCGGTTATTATGCCCATCTCTAGTTAGGGCCGTTTAGGGCCATTTAGGGCATAAAGTTCTTAGTGGGCCGGACCTGCTCTGAAATCTTTATTTATCACTTATTTGATTGTCACATAAATAAACGTTAGAATTTTCGATGCTATAACATGTCATATTGTCATGTAACGAAAAAAAAACCGGATTCAGTTACCAACTTGTGCTAGCTCTCTATGAACACGGTCCTTGATCCGCCTCTCGAGCTCGGGCCTAAAGTGCCGAATTAGACCCTGAACCGGCCAAGCCGCGGCGTCACCCAACGCACAAATCGTGTGCCCTTCGATCTGTTTCGTTATCTCTTGTAGCATATCGATTTCTTCCAACTTTGCGTTCCCGACTTTCAATCTCTCCATGACCATCCACAACCATGTCGTACCCTCCCGACACGGTGTACACTGACCGCAACTCTCGTGTTTGTAAAAATACGATAATCTGGCAATCGCGTCGACAATATCCGTCGACTTATCCATGACCATAACCGCTGCGGTTCCCAGCCCGGTTTGCACATCTTTCAACGCATCGAAATCCATCAATACATCATCACACACGCTCTTCGGAATTAAAGGCACTGACGAACCACCGGGGATAATCGCTAGTAAATTATCCCACCCACCCCGGACACCACCGCAATGCCGCTCTATCAACTCCTTTAACGGTATACTCATCTCCTCTTCCACCGTACACGGCTTGTTAACATGACCCGACACACAAAACAACTTTGTACCCGAATTGTTTTTCCTCCCAAACCCCGCGAACCATTCGGGCCCACGTCGTAGAATGGTAGGAGCAACCGCAACCGTTTCTACATTTGTAACCGTTGTCGGACACCCGTAAAGACCTGTATTTGCCGGAAAAGGCGGTTTCAACCGCGGTTTTCCTTGTTTCCCTTCAAGACTTTCGATAAGCGCGGTTTCCTCGCCGCAAATATACGCTCCTGCCCCGTAATGTATATGAACATCAAAATCATACCCCGAACCACAAGCGTTTTTCCCCAACAACCCGGCCTTGTAAGCTTCGACTCTCGCTTTGTCGAGGCTAATTCGTTCGTTAACGTACTCGCCCCGAATGTAAATATACGCGGCACTCGCCCTCATCCCGACACCCGCAATTAAGCAACCCTCCAACAGCTTATGCGGGTCATGTCGCATAATTTCGCGATCTTTACACGTTCCGGGCTCGCTTTCATCCGCATTGACAACAAGATACGCGGGTCGACCGTCAGACACTTTCGGCATAAACGACCATTTAAGCCCGGACGGAAACCCGGCCCCACCACGACCACGTAAACCCGACTTCTTGATCTCTTCCACGATCCAATCCGTGCCTTTGAGAACAAGGTCTTTGGTTCTATGCCAATCACCTCGCCTTCGGGCGCCTTTGAGATACGGGTCGTGTACACCGTATAGGTTTGTGAATATGCGATCCGAGTCGCTTAAGTTGCCGAATTGAGTCTTTTCGGGTGGCGGTGTGGTGGCGAACGGGCGAGTTAGTAGCCTCCAAGTTTTAGTGTGATGCCATTGCGATGAAGCTTTGTGAAGAGAAATAATGCACTTCATGGATGAAAATGAGAAAAAAATAATAATTTTAATTTCGTTTCAAACACTGGTATGTATGAACCATTCATAAAATTAAGTGAGAAAATAGAAAGGCTAAGTAGTTGATCCGATTTTCATGAGGAACCAGTCAAACATCATATCACAACCAAGAGATCCAGTTTCATAAACAAATGGTCCAATATAGTAAATTTATATTTTATCGTTACAAACCGAACATATACCAACCAAAAAACATTGGTACCGATGGTTTATTCGTTTTTATCGTTTTCTCGACGTGACGGTATAAAATTCGTTGAACACAAAGTTGTATTCGCAATAAAGTATTCCATGGCATTGTAAGTTACATCGAGTGTCGTTACCTTACTAGTACCATAACGAACCATACCGATACTGTCTGAAAACCCGTCGCGAAGCGTGAGGGCATCCCACTAGTTTGTCTAAATGTATCAAATGAGTTTAAACAAGTTAGAATGAAAAGCCAATTTTATTGTTGTCTTTTTGTTTTTGGTCATATTAGGAATTACAAAACACATAAAAGTGATTGTCAGAAATTTTTATTTTAGAATGAAAATTACAACTCTTTATAAGTGATTTGGAGGTCATACACTCGTTAGACATTTCAGAATATTTGCTTTGACCCAGTCTTAATTTAGAAAAAAATAAGCCCATTGGGCCAATCTTCTAACTCATTTGATCGGGTTTTTCGTTAAGAAGTCGCCCAAAGGCCCAAGTGTACTAACATAACATACGCTCATAACTCACTCCTTTAATACGTCCAAGCTCACGTTGTCACACCTTGGCCTTAAATTGTTTCATTACTACCAACTTTCATATAGATGAATAATGAATTACACAACTAAATACTTTTTAAAAACTACGATTTCATAGATACTTTTTGGCAATTTTTTAAGAATCGGTTTTTTAACCGTATCGGTTGGGCTCAGAAACGGTTCAACCGGATTAACTAGTTAACCCTATAATTCTATAAAAGTACAAGTTCTACTCAAAATGTGGGTGTTACAGTTGATTGGATATATTTGTGTACTGATTAAATAATTACATGTGCGATGAAACATGAGACCACCCCATAAATATACACTACAACCAGCGACACAACTTTTAAGGGGCACGAGGGTGCACCTCCCCTGCATTGGTTAGTAGTGTAAATTTTTTTATTTTTCGTCCGAAATTTTAAAATCATATAGGTACGCCTACGCCAATATTTATGGGAATTCTTTTTTGGGTCCCATTACTTTCCACCCCCATAGAACTTTTGGACAAGATCCACCATTAAATACAGCTCAGCCACCAACCCTAGTTGGTACCGATACCAAGTATTGATCTTGAAAAACATAAAAAGCAGGTACTGAATTGGTACCGAAAATGACGCGGTATTTTGTAATTTTAAAGGGCAGTTTGGTAATTCAACAACATTTTATGCTTCCAAACAACGAGTAACCTCAGATCCAAACATCTCTCAAACTCATATCCGCAAAGATCTCGTCGCCGATCACGAATTCGAGGTCATCAATGGCGTCAACGCCGGAAACCGAGGGTCAAAAACCGAAACACCGCCCGATTATCCGCATCGGAATCTTCATAATCGCTCACAGCTTCATAGTCAGGTACTTCACATCTCACTTCCTTCACACTTACAACAATTTTTTTTGTAAATATATCAACATTTACATGTATATTACACTAGATCATCAGGAATTGATTCATTGAACTAGTCGATTTGCTTATTGTTGTTGTATATCTAGTGTTGTTTGCTGTACAGCTGGAGTTTTGGCTCTGTTATTGTTACCTGTTCTCGCGAAGAAAACCTACGTGTCGGAAAATGCGCTTATGCCTGGTTAGTTTGTTGTAATTTGATCTGTGATATGTGGTTTTAGTTGTTTGGATGTTGAATTTGGTGAAGGTTTTGGAATATGTGTATTTGATTTGTATCAACACTTTCTAGGGTTAGGGTTAGGGTTTGGTTCATTCTTTCCGGAACCAGTATAATGATGAGAACCGCATAATGCACTTGTACACTGTGCATAAATTATAATTAGAGGTAGTTGGAGAGAGAAATATGGACAGTTACGTAACCGTTAGGTATATATGCATTATGCGGTTCTTGCAGTTTTCACCGTGTTTTATTTGGTTATGATCTGGATACCGGGTGAATTCTTTTTAGAAATAGTATAATATTGGGAACCACGTGAACGGCATAATGCACTTGTACATTGTGTCTAAAGTAAAAATTAGAGGTAGTGGGAAGGAGAGAAATATGGACGGTTATATACGTGTCACATGTACTGCATTTAAAGCAATATGCGGTTGTTGTATTTTTCAACATGTTTCTTGGTTCTGATTTGAACACTAATTGTGTTCTTTTCAAAAACAACTTTTTTTTGAACGGCAAATTTCTTTTATTCTTTGCTGTCTGTGGGACTTGAGCCCAAGACCTCCCCGTCCCAAGGTGTTTAAAGGCTTTGCCTTTGCCAATGGACCATGAGAACGACAAATTGCACTTGCACAGTGTGTATAAAAGTATAATTAGAGGTCGCGGGAGAGAGAAATATGGACTGTTAAATAACTGTCATGTGTACCACATTTAAAGCAATAGCCAATAGGTACAAATGCATTATGTGATTCCCATAGTTCATATTTCTTGGTTCTTATTTGAACACTCCTCTATACATAATGATTTAGTGATTTATAACCATTGTTTAAAAAGGCGTTCTGAGGCGCGCCTCGAGGCGTACGCCTCAGGTGAGGCGGTGAAAAAACGCAGTTAAGGCTTAGCCTCACAGGGGGGAACTGAAACCTAAGCCTCAGTCATACGAGGCGCTTTGAGGCGGTGAGGCTTAAGCCTCACCAGACTTGTGCAAATTGATCAATTTTATGTTTTCTGGACTTTTTTTTTCGGCCCATTTCGTTTTTATTGGGCCTAATTGGTGGTCGAGTCCAATAGTTAACTTAAAAAAACATCTACGAGTCCAATAGTTAACTTAAAAAAAACATCTTAGGTTATAAAAAACCCTAATCGAAGAACAGAATCACAAACACAGTCAACCATCTTCTCCAGGCAGTCACGCACGCACTCAACCATAGGAGATTGAAGCAAAAGTTTATAAAGAAGGCGAATCTGAAAGATGATGAAGACCCGATAGTTGCGGATGAGGTTTTGTCGGATGATGAGTGGATAGCAAACCCAGTGGGGATGAAGATGGCATTGGTGTAGTTGACGGGTCAAATGAGGAAGAAGGTGAGAGTTCATCTAGGACTAGGAAGAAAAGAAAAAGAGTTATTAATTTGGTTGATGAAGAGGATGGTGACGATCTAAATACGCCGGATGAAAACTTTGAGGATGATGATGATGCGGAGTGGAACTAGTTCTATGATATTTAGATGTCATAACATTACTAGTTTAAGTTGTTTGAACTATTTTATGATGTTTGTTTTATGTTTAAACCTTGGTTTTAAAATGCGCGCATAATGCGCGCATAATGCGTGATGCGCCCGTTGCGCTAGTAAGAGCGCATCGCAACACCTGATGCGTTGCGTTTACATGATGCGGTGATATTGCGACAATTGCGCGTGATGCGCCCTTCGCAAAATGCGCCATGATGCACGCATCATTGTTTGTTACGTTTTTTTCCCCAGATTTTATGAAATGGGTTGGGTTTTTTCAATAATTAATATTTTAGCATGCTTGATTTGAACCATTATGGTTCCTAAACACTTTTTATGGTTCTAGAAACATTTTAGGAAGCTTGATTTGAACCAAAAAGCACAATTCTTATCTTATTATGTCGATTGTTTTAGTATAATAATTTTTTAGTATATTTTTATAAAGAGCGCATCGCATACGTGATGCGTTCGCATCACGCATTACGCATCACGCATCACGCATCAGATTTTTGGACCAAACGCATCGGAGCGCATCACGCAATTTAAAACCAAGGTTTAAACCTTGTTTGTTGAAATATTTTCTATTTATGATGTTTGTTTTATGCTAATTTGTGATTTTTATGAGACATCTATATATTTTTTTAATTTTTTTTAATAATGTTTTGAGGCTTACGCCTCGACCTGCCTCGAGGCTTACGCCTCGTGAGGCTAAGGGAAAACACCTCGATACCCGTTTTAGCCTTTTTAAACCTTGTTTATAACTGTTATTCTGTTAAGATTGATATATCGAAACATTTTTTTTTTTGTTTTCTGCTGTGATTAAATGACCATAACGTAATCTCACAGGTTCTGCAATTCCTATGATCACTGATAAGGATGTTTCCGGTGCAAACAACTTCATCAATGAGCTAACTAGCCTAAACTCGAAGTCTCAGAGTCTCAACATGTATGTGAATCCTCACATACTTCCATGTATTTTTTTCGTTATCGAGTCTAACTACTAACAAAATTTGCCCTTATCATCTATAAACACAGAGAAATTCCAAGACTGATAGCACTACACATGGGAAACTTGGGTGGAGAAGTCAGTTATCATATGTTTCAAAATCAACCGAACAAATTTCACCCTCTTCACTTCTTCACAAGTACTGATACAGAAGCAAACAATGTAAACCAGACTTGTGAATCATACGCTACAAATACTGTCGGAATTATTAGGGCTCCACGTGGTGACGGGAAAGAATCTATCGTGCTTGTGACTCCTTACAACCCTGTAAATCTTAGTCCAAACGAGACTTTATCTTTAGGAATCGCATACTCTGTGTTTTCATTATTAACTCAAGTTAGTTGGCTAGCCAAAGATATCATATGGCTAGCCGCAGACTCACAGCACGGACAATATAACTCGGTTGCCGCTTGGTTAAAAGACTATCATACCCCTTCATTTGGTGGTTTTGGGAAGCTACATGATGACGAGTGCCACATAAGCAATGATATTATCGAAACGGAAGTATCTGATACTCTTAGACGAGCTGGTACCATGGCAGCAGCCCTCGTAATTAAGGTCGCAAACACTGGTGAAGCAGGCGAGCAAGATGCGTTAAACATTTACGCTGAGGCGTCTAACGGTCAAATGCCGAATCTTGACCTTATAAACGTCGTGAGTTATCTGGCGGTGCATGGACAGGGTCTTCGTGTACAGGTGGATAAACTTGTGTCGTTGCTTGACTCTACGTGGCTGAAATTCATTGGTGAAGTGTTTGAGACAGTCGGAAAAATTGCTAGAAGCGTGAATCCTCAATGGAAATTCGGCATTTCCGTAAAGGAGTATGTTGAAGGCAGTGCTACTCTTGTCAGTTCACTCTATAACCAGGTTAGTTTTTCCAATCTTCCCTAAATGAATGTCTAACGTAAATAGAGTTAATTACGTTTTTTGTCCCTGTGATTTGTTGAAAATGACCATTACAATCCATTAGTTAGAACTTTGAAAATTACCAGTACTTCGCTTTTGTAACAATTACAGTCCACCTCTGTTAATCCCATCCATATCACCGTTAACTTTTTAGTGAAATGACTAAAACGCCCCTGTTATTATTGAAAGGGGCCCACCATCTTTTTAGTGAAATGACTAAAATGCCCCTCTAATTTTAGTCGTTTCACTAAAAAGTTAACGGTGATATGGATTGGGGTTAATAGAGGTGGCCTGTAATTGTTACAAAAGTGAAAGTACTGGTACTGTTTTAGCAATTTTTAAACTAACAGACCGTAATGGTTATTTTTAACAAAACACAGGGACGAAAAACGTAATTTACTTTAAAGAGAAATACAAAGAAAGTAAACAAAATGAATGTATAACATAAATAAATAGTTCTGTTGAATTAACGTAATTCTCTGTTTATTGTGTCAGGCGTTAGGTGTCCCCACTGGTTCCCATGGTGCGTTTCGTGATTATCAAGTTGATGCGATTACTATGGAAATTTCACCGAAACTGTTTTCTAACAGCAAAGGCAGACAAACAGAGTTGTTGTTTCGAGGTGGCAGGTTGGTTGAAGGAGTTATACGGTCCGTCAATAACCTCCTAGAGAAGTTTCACCAATCCTTTTTCTTATACTTATTAACATCATCGAACAAGTTTGTATCCGTCGGAGTCTACATGATCGCATTCTTACTGCTTGTTGCTCCCCTTCCCGTTCTTGCCGCTTCTCTATTTTCCGACACCATTAAATCATACGTCAAATCAGAAAAAAATGAACCCTTTAAATCTTGGAGATGGCTTTACCCGACAAAAACCGTATTTCTCGTTCATTTATGGGGAGCCATCGTCTCGTTACTTCCTTATTTCATATATCAAATACCCGACTCTCAACCGACATCTCGCCTTCTAATCTGGGCTTCCCTTTCACTCTTTATCCTAATTGTTCTGGGCTCATTTTTCAGGGCCCGTTCTGCCGAATGGGCTCTTTTGAAATCAGTCACGGTATCATCTGCATTTATCGGGTTGTGTTTGATGTCGGTTATCAACTTTGCAACTGCTGAAATTGGCGCTTTATTGTTGGTTCCAATGTGTTTGATGACTAAACCATGGCGGGTAGCGGGTAAAGTTCAGTCTGCGTTAAATTTAGTTTTGGTGATCATTGGGTTTCCTGGTGCTACATTTTTTGTGGTGAAAAGTGTGTTGGGGTTTGAAAACGGGTCTAGTTTAGTCGAGTTTTGGTACTGGGTGGAGTCTTTATGGGCGTGGAATAGTGCCACTTACATCTATATATGCATGGTTCATCTTCCTTGTTGGGTTTTGTGTATTTACATTTTGTTACATCCATGTTAGATTTTGTACAATAGAACTCATTTAGCTTTGTAAGTTCTTTCATATAAAATTTTGTTGGCTAGGTATCACTTTCATGTTTACATTACATTACATTTGTGTTGTGTTTGTTAATCACCGACAAGAGCTTGATTGCTTATTTGATTGTATGGATGATCATGATGAAACCACTAGGAGTCGGGTCGATTTGATCTTTAACTCGAACCCCCAACCTAATGGAGAGGCATAGCATTTTACACCAATGATACTGTATTCTTACTGTATTTTTTTTTTCTTAGACGTGGGGTGTGGGAGCGGGGACATGATTGGGATGCAGACGTGGATGGCATCCCCGATCGGAAACCCCCCCCCCCCCCCCCCATAACATTTTGGTACAATCGGTAGTCCAATCCCGAGCGCCTTGAAACCATGTTGCGGTTGGTAACGGTACAATTTAAAAAAAAAACTTTAATTAACTATTCTTTTTCCTATTTAAACACCTTTAAACCATTTTTCAATTCACAAACTCAATCTCTAACCATTCTTCACTATTTTACTAAAAAAACTCATGGATCCGAGCTGATCGAACCCGCGTCCATTCTTTCCACACACACCCGCTACTCCCTCGACTCAACCTCCACTCGTGTACCCCACGACACTGATGGATCCATTTTCGTTTAGTAGTTTTAGCCAAACTCAAAATGCTTGGCAAATGCAATACCAACATCAACAACATGCTATGCAAATGCAATCACAACTACCACAAATGCCACCGTCCTAACCGTTTGCTCAAACCACACCGAGCATGACCTCATTTCTTTAGCCGTAGATGACGATGTTATACCCGAGACGCAACCACAAAAGACATAGGCAAAGAATGGGAAAAAAACGAGCTGAAGAAATTCAAGAAAAGGCAAGCGGGAAGGCAGATAGCATTCCTTGGACACCGGATGAGTTGGAAGCACTTGCACGAGTGTGGGTTAAAGCTTCAACCAATCGGATATTAGGTATATTTTTTTTATTTTCTAAATAAAGTATTAAAATTAATATTTGTATTTTATTAATAAACGTTGATTATATTTTTAAATTTTTATGTGTAGCAGTTAATCGAAAACGTGAAGGCTTTTACAACCAAATTTGTGTTGAATTTTTCAAATTGATGCAACACAAATCATATCGATTAGTCCATTCCGTTAGTTTAAAATGGAGAGAAATGAACGCAAAAGTTGGTGTCTTCGCGGGTATATATCAAAACGAATGGAACGATCGTCCAAGTGGTTCAAATGATGAGTATGTTTTGGCGGCGGCTATTAAAAAATACACCAAGGGTAATAATGTATTTTTTAAATTATGTTTTTTAATTATGTATTTTTTTCTAGCCTACGTAATTTTATTTTTAATTAATGAAAATTTTATATATATTATATAAAGAATTTATGTATTAAAAAATGGAAGGGGGAAGAAGGGTAAAACATGTCAGAAGACTTTCTCATAAGCAGGGGCGGACCTACCCACAATGGTGGGTGGGCGGCCGCACCCTTTGAAAAAAAAATTAAGTGCTATTTTTCGTCAATAATCACAACCGCACCCCTTGGATTTTTCAACTGCACCCCTTTAAAGTTTTCAACCGGCCTCCTTATAAAAATATTATGAATTTATAAAAAAAAATTAAACACTAATTATTATGAATATATGAGTATATAATACAATTTATATAATTATTCTTTAATCACTTATTCACTTTACTTAACCAAATCTATAATCTAATTATATTAACCAAACTACCCAACCCAAAGATTTATCCTTTTTTATTGATTGTTTTTTGTTGTTTATGTGGTGATTAAGAGAAAATATATCTATCTATACTATTACTAGTGGGAATGCCCGCGCGTTGCGGCGGGTGTCCGAACTCATATGAGATTCAATTATGATGCCTATTACGAACCACAACCCATTAAGTGTATCTAAAATTTTTTTCATTCAACAAAAAATAGTCGTAGAAGTTTGTATTCCACATAATATGCATAATCCATGTTTTTGCGTGTGGAGTAAAAAATCTGGCACACAATTTTTTATAAGTAGTAAAGTAATACATACCATTGGGGTTCATTGGTGCAGGTTAGAGGGGGGGTGACCCCCCGAACTTTTCGCTCAATAGTGTAATATATGTGGTTTTCATATAGAAATTGTTTTAAATGTTCAAACCTAGCAATTTCCAAGCTCGAATTTAACATATATGTGTGAGTGTAACAGTACTCGATGCCTCTTCCCTAGAAAAATGGATAAAAAAAAAACATTTATGTTTACTTACAACAGGGACAGACACACCAAACCCCCTTCCTTCCTGGCCTTCTTAGTCTAAAATCTCTAAACAACTACACTATCACTTAACTTCAGTGAGATAGCAATCTTGTGTTACTGAGATAGCAATCTTGTTTTACGATTGTCTAGGATGCAAAACAGCTCTAAACTCTAGTATTGTCCACACTAAATTCTATATGGAATTACCATGTTAAGAGTCCATACACCCATCTTCATCAGGTACCTTCTTCCAATTGAAATACACATCTCCTAATATGTTTCATTTCAACCTATACATGACATTTATCTCAACTCTCAAATGGGTCAAACAAAACAAATACCTAAAACAAATGGGTCAAATGCATCAAACGGGTTGAAAGTTGCCCAAAGTCTACTTTAGTGCATACAGCTTTCTAAATCGTTTTATTTGAAGATTTAGATTAGTATTAATAACTCTTTAAGATCACAATTAACACGTTTAAGTTTTATACTTTTTTACAAAACAATGAACAAAAAGTGTTTGTGGATCACCACAGATCAGTCCATACTACAAATAAGCAATTTAAATCGAACCTGTTTTGACCCGTTATACAACCTCACCAACCCACACATCTTGCCACCTCTACTAATTACCATTTATTAATTACCACCATAAGTCCATTTACAAAGACGACTGCCAGCTTCTATATCTTTAAAGATAGTAAAATACCAAACAATTGTATCATATTATTTTACCTTTCGATTGTCTTCCACAAAGAATCTAAGGAAGTAATGTTCAAGCTTCTTTCTATCATCATGTGAAACCAATTTAATAATCATATCTTGACCGTAATTTGCACCGCAAAATGGATCCCATCATTAATAGCAGTACTTACATTAGTTGCTAAAAAATTCTTTAAAAGGGAGTTTTATATAGCTGGTGTAATTGCCATAGTTATAATTTAGGTTTTAAATAACCATTTGCTAACAAGAAATTAAAATTCTAAAAGTTCACATGAGTGACATTAGTTTCCGACGAATCAAATAACGTAATCTAAGTTGGAGTAAATCTGATTTAAGCTATAACACCAAAGCATGTTATATGTCCCTTTTTAAATGGTTTTGTAAATTTTTTATACAATCAATTTAAGGTTGTAACAAGAATGGAAAAGGCAAGACACACAGTTTGAAGAAGTCCAAAATCCAGACTCATTAAGTTTATTCATAGAGTTAGATTCTTATTGTAATAATTTTGTTTTGAGGCATAGTTCACATATCAATTACCTTTTAATAGAAAAAGAAGACAAAGAGGGTTAGCGGGTCTACTCACCCCCTCCCCTCCCTGTCTCGACCTATAGAAAATGACCCGTTTTGAACCATTACTGATTGCACAAGCATGTTCTGCTGCATTGCCAACAATTAGCAACAATATTCTGCTAATAAAGCTCACAGAAATCCCCAAAGTATCTTATGCAATCTAATTAACAATGTATAGTTAGTAATACACTATTCACTTGTATCATATAAGCTAAGAATGCACTACTTGGTCACATACCTCAATGCTGTCCACAACATATATAGACAAAATGGCTATAATCACTGTCATTGTGACTAACCATAAAAATGCACTACAAAATCATATCAGCATAAAGGTATTACCATTTATAATCATCGTTGTTCCTATCACAATAAAGGTATTACCATTTACAAAATCCCACCCTAGTTCTCCAATAAGGTTTTATTCAAGGTATTACCGTTTATAATCTTTGTTGTTCCTATGATAATATTGTATGCCATCCCTTCCTGCAAGTAACAATAAACATTAAGATTGAATCTTTGAATAAAATCATGTAGAAGGTTGTGTACCGGGCACATTCAATGCGCAAAGGGTGAGCCTTGGGCCCGGTAACAGCTTCAATATTTCTTCAAGGGGACACCTGTAAAACCATGCAATGCATTTTGATATATTGCAATTTTTGAAAAAAAAAAGAAAAGAAAAAGAAACAATTAAAAAAAGATATCTCACCATCCAGGTCGAATTGCATGCTGAATCAGTCGGATACTCAAAGAAGCATATCCAGAAAAACATACGAAACGTTTTCGGAACTGCCACCAAATAAATGAAATATTATAAACTATAGTTACTATATCATCAAAGGTTAGTTACTATATCATCAAAGGTTAGAATCAATCTTTACTTCCAAAATTTTGTAAGGGACAATTTCAGTTATACCCATGAAAACTTGCATAATATCATGTTTGCCCGATCATAATTTTGGGTAAATACAAATTTTAAGGATTTTGAATATATACATTTTTTTGTTAATAGAATAATTATTTACTATACAGTTCTAACAAGAAAGACTAAAAAGAATATTACCAGCACATCAGAAGTGGCCAATCTCTTAATGATCTTGAACTGAACCAAAAATTGAAATTGATCAATAATCCTTGCTGCAGATAGAATTTGGATAATGTTAGCAATAATAGTGACTATTCATTTAATCATATAAGCAGATCCCAAGATCCAATTGTAGAACAACATAAGACTTACCTTTATTAGATTCACAATAGTGAGCCTACCATTTACATCAACAAGCACCACTATGCAGAGGTTAAAGAGGTTGCATGACTCTGCCAACGATTTCAAATTAGCCATGCTTTACATGTCTTGAATAATAAAAAGTAGGAATACGATAAACAAAACAAAATCAAATAAAAACATGGAAACACAAAAGAAATGAATGGGATTATAATAATTTCATGGGATGGTACGCCAAGGTCCATGACCCCTCTCTTGAATTTCCATTTAAAATCCACTGGAAAACATCTAGTTAACTTCTTTCCATCTACATAGTACATATAGGCATCTTTTAAATAATACAAATGGTTTTAAGAGGAGCTAAGACCAGGAGGGGTACCATTAATCAAATGTTCATGAATCCATAAACGCATGACCTCAATGGACATTCGATCGACATTCATACCTGATGGGCATTCAATGGACATTCAATAGCATTCACAATTGTAACAAGAATTGATTAGGGTGAAGGAAAATTGAAAGAACGATGGTTAATTCTGCATTCAAGATGGCTAATTATGGCTTTCAATAGGTTGAATTGATTAGGGCAAGGAAAGTTGAAAGAAGAACATGGCGTCTTAACTGGTGCTAATGTGAATAAATCCCTAAAATGCCCCTAAAGTGTCTTAAATCTTTGCACAATGTGTAAGTTTACCCCCTCTAAAATAGCTTGTACTCTCTTGTACGTAATGCTATAAAATTTATACGTGTGTAAAATGACCAAAAGGGTAGAAAACCCAGTTTCTTTAATATAGTAGTATAGATAAAAAGGAGAAGTGATGTACAAGATTGTAATTTTACTACAAGTACAAGTTTTGAAGCAAGATATACAAGAGTGTGCAAGCCAGTACAAAAGAGATCTGGATTTATTTTTAAGACGCCTTAGGGCTAAAACTGAGATTTTGCAACAGGATTGAATGCCACATTCATTGTCTGTTATAGCACCTCTTCAGTTTCTTTGTTTATGGCTATAACTGCCATGGGGTTATTATAATGGACAGTACAATTCATTTATCATCTTCCTACTCTCTCTATCTTATCAAATCCAAACTACGATGGTGGTGCTCCAATTGTGTGGTTGTCGGCCGTCGCGCCGGTGCTGAGATCGAGACCGTACGCAAGGGTTTGTTTTCCATTTCTTCCCCCCTTTTTCCTCATACATACACGTCGTTTCTGTTCGTTTACGGATTATTATATCTGTTTTCGATGAATTTAGTATCATCGGACTCTTCATATGTGTTCAATTTGTATGGTTTTTGAGGACTTGTGTTTGTATTAAGCTAGGGTTTTGGTTTTCTTTATTTTTTGGATTTAATTTGGTTATTTACTGGTTAATTTGAAAGCAACTGGTGGCTATTCGTGACCAAGAAAGTGAAGAGACAGAGAGACATAAGGAGAGAAATCGAAAGAGAGAACCATGAGCAAGAGTGTGGGCAGTGACCAAACAAGGGTTCGATTAGGGTGTTCTTGTTCGATTGGGTTCTGACCAGGTAAGGTTACTTAATTCAAGTTATGTCTAGCATGATTAACTCAGTCCTTATTCTTGGTTTAATACTTGGATTCGATTATGGTTGTGGTCTCAACAAGGAGACGTTTTTAACATGATTGATTTTGATTCAACCTTTTACAATCTTCAGTTTATTTTCTTGTGATCAACGCTGCAGGTTTTGAAAGTCTTCCCCAATCCAATAACCGTGACTACAGTGCAGTTTGCTGTTGGGAGTGTCATTGTGTTTTTGATGTGGACGTTAAATCTTCACAAACGACCAAAAATTAGCAGTGCACAGGTATGTAATGGGGGATATATTTATCTCTTAATATTTTGTTTTCGATGCTAATTAATAGCTAACATGCAGCTTTTAGCAACCCTGCCACTGGCTATGGTGCACACGTTGGGCAACCTTTTCACAAACATGAGTTTTGGAAAAGTTGTCGTTTCATTTACCCACACGATTAAAGCTATGGAACCATTTTTCTCAGTCGTATTGTCTGCTATGTTCCTAGGAGAGGTATATAATGTTACCCATATTATATTCTGGTAATTTACACTCATTATTTCATCTAAAAAGTTTTTTAAAATTCAATTTGTTCTGGTATTTACTGATAGATGCCTACACCATGGGTGGTTACTTCACTTTTACCAATTGCTGGTGGAGTGGCTCTTGCATCAATGACTAAAGCCTCTTTCAATTGGTATGGACAGTAAGCATACATTTCATTTCCTTTTGATGTTCTCATGATTTATTGTTCAATAAAGAAAATGTTTTTATTCGTTTAGTGATATTTGTTTATTATCATTATGATCTGATCATTGCATTTGGTCACAGGGCTGGGTTCTGGAGTGCAATGGCATCCAATTTGTCGAACCAATCGCGTAATATATTTACTACGATAATGGTCTAAATCTTTAAATTAAAACAATGTTGTCTAAAATAAGATTAGCGTTGACGACTTTCAACCCGTTTGAGATGAGACACAACCCAAATCAACCCAATAAGCAGACGGGTAGAAATTAAATCCTCTGTATTGCACACACACACACACATATATATATATGTGTGTGTGTGTGTGTGTGTATGTAAAGAAAGGGCTTATCTATGTTAATATTTACAGACGGATGCACACCAAACAACAGGATGCTATAACTTGCTATGCTCAGGATTTGTTCAAACTAACAACCGGATTGCAATAGGTGCAGCAATATCTCCTAGATCATCTTATAACGGCAAACAATTCGATATCGGTGTCATGATATGGAAGGTAAATACTAAATAAATTTTATCTGTATTTTTGGAAAACTTAACACATAAATAAAATCCAAATTAACAAGAGCCTGTCGGGTTTTTTTGAAAAAATGTCTGCCAATTTATGAACATTTTTATCTTCAAATTTTAATTTTATCTTTTTTAGGCCAACATAAGAAATATATAATTGTAAGATTCTCTTCATCATGTGTAGACCTCCCTTTAACTTTTAGTCAAGTACTTATATTATATAGATTATTACTAACTTCATACCATCTCGGTTTCGGCTTTTTCTTCGAGTTTTGTTTATCTTCTACTCAGATACTTCTAAATCTTAATTGTTACAATACTGATAAATGAAAGTAACACAAACAAAATAGAAGCCTTATGTGGGCTATGGTGCCACTGTTTCACAATAGGTAACATTAGAGGTGGCAAGGGGGTGGATCGGGTGTGTTAGGTAACGGGTCAAATAGATTTATGTTGAACTGGGTTGTTTTTAGTACGGGTCAAAAAACACTGTGTGGGTTGACCCGACACATTTTTTGTCCATCTTTATTATTATATACAAGTATAACTAACTCATATTTTTACACTACTGATATAGTGACATAGTTTGGCTATAACGGGTCAAATGAGTTTACGTTGAAAGGGGTCATTTACGGGTCAGAAAGACCGTGCGAGACCCGACACATTTTTTTTCCATTCAATTATTTTATAGAAATAACTCATATCTTACAATACTTGTATAGTGATATAATTTTTGAAATATGGCATTTAGTATGTATGCATTAAAAATACACTTTGGACAGTTTTCAATATTTGACCCAGTCCCCCAAATCATTTTATTTAAAAAAATATAGATTAATTTTGTAGTAATATTTTCTTAATCAATATTAAAGCACTAAGTACTTACAAAAAAAATTAATAAATGGAAAAAACAAGTATTTGTTGTTCAACCGAAACTACTCGAACCGTTTCAACCCGTATTAAAAGAAATGACCCATTTCACACTGAACCAAATTTTGCAGAGTTACCCAACTTACCATTTGTAGCACCTCTACATATATATATAACACGAACTTTACTAAAACTAGACATTTTCTGTTCTTTTACACAGGACCCTAAACACGGACAATGGTGGCTACAATTTGGATCCGGGGAGCTAATCAGCTACTGCCACCCGTGATGAAAATAGAAGAAGACGCGTGTTGGATGTTGGCGGTTCTTTTGGAAAATGTATTAGTCAATGATTGCTACTCAAATAACTTATTTATCAGGCTATCATGTAGAACAAAGGGTGTTTAAAGATTTGCTCAAAAAGAAATGCCCAAGGTAATAATGTATTGCTTTATATATTTATCATGAAGTTACGGCTTTTAAGCTTTTGAGTATTCTGGAATGCAATATACATGCTCATTTAGAAGCTCTTGAGTTCGATGTCTCTCTTGTTGCCACCGAGTGATTCCTTTGCCTCTTTTCAAAGAGCTTGCCTTCAGAGGTTACGATTACTGTAGACATACGTACATCATGAATATGCACATGTACATGTATGTATATATCTAATAGTTATGTTCGTACAAATGCAGACAACGTTGCGAGTTTGGGATGTTCTCTTTTATGAAGGAGCACAGGTCTTACTTAACATGGCTCTTGCTATACTCAAGGTGATTCACTTATTTATGTCTTTACTTGCATATTCTGTCAAAAAATGACATGGTTTTCGTGTTAAATGGTTACAGAACTACATTTCTTATTACAGGTGAGACTCAGACTCAGCAAGAATGGTGTACAGTCATAGGCTTGGGCTCACTTTTCGAGGTTTGAAAGCCCCTTTGATCAAGCTAAATTCTCTATTCCATGGCACCAAAATTTACATTAGATATAATTCAAAAGTTTCTATTATATGTCAAGGTGTAATATATTTACTTCAAATAAATGGGATATTAAGTACAGGAAAATTTATTTATGCAATGCTTTCTTTTTAGCTAGACATCCAATTGCAATATTGTAAATCTCTAAGGTTTCTATTTCAAGACAAAGGAAAATGATGGAGTTGGAGATCGAGATCGATTGGAGCAATCTTACAAAAGAATTATTTTCATTGTTGTAAAATAACCATTTCATTTTAGTTGTAAAAAGATAAAGATATGTGGATGACAAAATAGACGTACCCGCCGCAACGCGCGGGCATTCCCACTAGTATCTATAAATGTTTGATCTTTTTATATTCTTTGATGTTTTTCAGTTGTTCTAGACTTGTAGTTAATTATTTTGTTGTTTTATTATAAGTTTTGTCTATTTATATGATTACTAATCAATATTTAAAACTAGGGCTTGAATGTTTGAAAATTATGGACTATTGGTTGACCTCAAAGGGAGCAAACACCTTATAGTGTAAATTTAATGTTATATACAAATTATAGATGTCGGGTTTTGCATGGGTACGAGCTTCTTATCCGTCCTTGCTTGTATAATAAAAGAGTAAATTGTCATTTTAGTCATTGGGGTTTGGTCTAAATTGTCATTTTAGTTCAAATAGTTTTTTTCTCCTCTAGGTCCCTGGCCTTTCCTATTTCTTGTCATTTTGATCACATTGCCTTACCCAGTTTAAAAACCTGGTTATAACTAGGGGTATTTTTGGCATTAACAAAAAAGGTTTCTAAATTGCTATTTTCATCCAAAACTATTTATATATATATATATATATATATATATATTCTTTTAATCTTTTATATATATATACTTAAAATTTGATTAACCCCCCCCCCCCACCCTTCTCTCTCTCTAGTTCTTCATCACTCTACTTTGTATCTACAACCTCTCATCACAACCACCAGGTCCACCACTAGGTCCATCCGCTTCCATCGCCGACACTCACCTCCACTGTCACGCGCCTACGCCACCACAATGTCCCTGTCACAAAACACCCTCACACCACTCTCTCTCTCTCTCTCTCTCTCTCTCTCTTATGAAACCCTAACTGCCTCAACCTCATCATCACCCCCACTAATCCACACTTCACAAATCCTAACCTTCTCAAACCCCCGATCTTCAACCCCATATCATCATCACTCGAATTCATCATCCCAATCGATTCAATCAAACCACACACCCAATCAGAACGAAAAAAACCCGTCAACGACAGGATTTGCAGGTGAGGGTGGTTATTGCAGGTGAAAGTTGGTGGTTTATGCAAGTGGTTATTGCAGGGCTGGTGGTGGTTGTAGTCGAAAACGGGATTAGGGCTTTATTGGAGATTTGCCAGAAACGGGATTAGGGCTTCATCAGGCGATTTGTGGTTAGGGTTTGTTTCGAGTGGTAGTGAATGGTGGTGGTGGATAAGAGAGAGAGAGAGAGACAAGAAAGGGATAGAGGTCAGTGATGATTGTGGTGGTGGTTGTGTTGGTGAGTGGTTGTGAATGGTGGTAATGGTGGTGGTGCACGGTGGTGGTGGATGAGAGAGAGAGAGATGCGAGGGAGAGAGAGAAGAGAGATGACAGTATATATGTGTATATATCTAACTTATAATAAAAGACTTCAAATTCATTCAATCTCATAAATTTTATTTATATTTATTTAATAAATTTCTTTTAATATTAATATTAGTTAATAACCAATATATAGATATCACTTATTTTTGTCCTTATCTTTATCAAAAATTAATAAATAACTTCAATTTTACAATTTAGACCATTTGTTTTTTTTACTTTTAACCCAAAGTTTTTTCATCTTTTGCAATTTAATCCTAACTAATAAAAGACTCCAATTAATGCCACATGTCATTCTCTCCTTCAATATCATAAATTTTATTTATATTTATTTAATAAAATTGTTTTAATATTTATATACTATTAATTTGAAACATTTGTGTGCATGATTGGTTGTAAGTTGTGTTTAAATACTTGTACCTTAATCAAATATAGGTTGTAATTTGTGTTTAAGTGTTTGTACCTTAATTAAATAATAATGGTTTCATTACCTTACCAAATTCAATATGTTTTTTATGCATGTATGGTTGTAAATTGTGCTTAAGTGGTTGTACCCTAATCAAATAATGGTTTCATTATCTTACCATATTCAATAGGTTTGATCCATTTAAAGTTGTGTTGTTTTATTTGTAAATTATTATTATTTATAATAATGTAATTAATTTAGCCAAATTTTGTATAAATATAATTTGCAACATATTGATGCAATGGTTGTTGTAATGTATGCATTATGGTTTGTATAGTGGTAATGATATATATTACATATAGATTACGATGAACCTGTCAAACGGGAAAAAATAGACGCGGGTTCATCGTTGTAACACCCCGTGTTTTCAAGAAATCAAAGTCAAGGTCAAAGTCAACGACCGATTTCGCGCAACTTGACTTGTAGTAGATTTCTTTAACTTTAGCTATTATGTGGAGTAAGTGTTTATAATTACAATAATCGACGTGTGTTAATCGCTATTCAATCGACCTACGACTGTGAACTATAGGAAGTAACAATGCGATAAAGCTAACTAATTGATAATCAAACTATGCTAATCAAATCGACATCAAATCAAATCGCAACTCGAAATACGCATTTGGAATATTGTTATACGTGTGTGTGTGCCTTATGTGTTACTTGTGCATGTTAAATTTTGTTATGTGTGGTAATCGAAACTCGAAACGCAATCGAACTCAATCGACATCGAACTCGAATCACAATCGAATTATGATAATTAGTAGAGAAGGGATAGTGCGAAATATGAGTGGTTGGGATTAAAAGTGTAAGACCCTAACAGGTATTTGACAAAAGTCGCAGCGGAAATTCGTGCCATAAAATTTCTTTCATTAACAACGTCTTGACTTACTTGAAAGTTTGTTTTAAAAATATCTCTTTTACAAAACAAAAGCATAACTCCCGTTTACTAAAGTACATACTCGATTATTCCCGTACAATCTATCTTGTGACTCGGTCTTCGATCTCTACCCCTTGTAGTAATCGCCCATGAACCGCACAACCTGCACTCACCACATATATTCATAACATTAGCACACATTATATAAACAAGATTCATTCACGTACACTTCACATTTCGTCATTTTTCAAACTTTAAGCATTTCATCTGCGTATCCATTTCTTGGTGAGGCTTCAATAATGCACCTGCATTTCTTTTCATTCTTAAGGTACACCATTAATAACGTTAACACTCAACGTATCTAATTCATGCATACATACGTACTTACATACCTACTTACATACACATCTACATACGTACATACCCTTCCTACAACTTTACATACGTGCATACACTCATACATGTCTTTATACATACATACACAACTACATACGTACATACCTTTACTACATCTTTACATACATGCATACACTCGTACATATCTTTATACATACATACATACATACACATCTGCATACGTACATACCTTCCTTACAGCTTTACATACATGCATACACTCATACATAACTTCATACATACATACATACACATCTGCATACGTGCATACCTTTCCTACAACTTTACATACATGCATACACCCATACATATTTTTATACATACATACATACACATCTACATACTTACATACCTTTCCTACAGCTTTACATACATGCATACACTCGTACATATCTTCATACATACATACACATCTGCATACGTGCATACCTTTCCTACATCTTTACATACATGAATACACTCGTACATATCTTCATACATACATAAATACACATATGCATACATACATACCTTTCCTACATCTTTACATATATACATGCTATCATACGTATCTTCATATATACATAAATACGCATCTACATATACGTACAACATCTTGCATACCTCTTACATACTCATACGTTATCTACATGGGACTTAAACTTTGATTTATAGCCCATAAACATCTAAGGATCGATCAAAATCAAGTTTAAAAAGCCCGCCGTAGTCCATGGATAACAAACCGAAGCCCACGATACATAAATCAACTTAAATAACAAGATTTCAGCTTTCGAGACTTGGGGAGGCCGTCGCCGACGGCCCTAGGGGCGTCGGCGACGGGCCTTGCAATTACCCGTAGCCAGAAACACCCGTAGACAGGTAATTTTGGCGTCTGGCAAAACTGGTGTTTCCAGGGGGCGTCGGCGACGGCCTCCAGAAACATCTGTTTTCTGCTGTGTTGTTTTGTCGTTCGTACGCACTAAAACGCGCATAACTTTTGAACCGTTTACCCGTTTAACCTCCCGTTTCTTCCTACATGCTTGTAAATTCACATTCTATCATATGACATTAAAATCCCACATCCGGATTAAGGAAATTCTTATCTTACGCCCTATCGGCTTATTATCATTTTCTAATTATTTGACCCGTTATGGGTATTTGCGCATTAAATGGTTTATGACATACCAAAACCATACTCTTCGCTTTCACACATGACCAAAACATTACTCTAATCGATTCGCTTGTTTCCAATAGACATTTAAGGTCGTTTGCCCGATATACCTATGAAGGGCGTTTTTGTCAATTTCGCTCTATCCTTAACAACAAAGGAATTCCTTACATAAGTAACCAATCCTACTACTTAGCTACAATTCTTAATCACACATACCTTGCTCGGATCAAAACTAAGATCCGTTTAATACTTCATCGACATCATACAATTCATTCCTATTTGACCTCAATTATCATATTTAATTAAGTTGCATATAACTTTACATAAACAACTAAGAAGTGATTACGGAATCACTTACCTTATGCGTCCGTGCTCGTACCCGATCTCTTGCCTCCTCTTGGCCCGTTAACACCTCGTGCTTGAGCTCGTCTCTACGTGATTCCTATGCTTCCATCTCATCGAAATCACGCTCTTATTAGCATACTCATTTGTACATGTTAACGGTCATATCATTAGTCATTTCTAACAAACGTAACTCATATAGCCATATGTAACACCCTAAATTTTATACTTGAATTAATCACTAATTTATACCAAAAGATAATAGATTATCATAAGTTTAATAAGTGACATAAACCTTAGTCATCTAATGACTAAGTCGGAAATTTCAACATTTGTTTAATTAATTGTTTACAACCCATGAACAAAATCTAATTATGATAAAAACATTTGCGTAAGCTTCAAAACGTAGTGTTCGGTTCTTCATTAATCACTTGATCGCCACCCGTAAGATCCACCAATTTACCTATGATCAAAACCGTTAAAAACATTAGTTTTGACGTTGTTATATAATATAATCACAAGGTTTAACATCACATTGGAAATAATAAAAATATAAAAGCTATTCTGGATCCACCGTAAATTACGGTATCACCGTAATTTACGGTGAGTCCTGGAAATGATTGGTCACCGTAAACCAGGAGATCCACGCCGTAACATAACTGACCCTTACCGTAAATTACGGTACTACCGTAATTTACGGTAGTACCTGGAAATCCATGTCTTGTTTATTTTGTTCATTTCACTCAAACCCAACTCTTGGAATTCACTTTTCTAACAAACCACTACATCAAATTCTAGTATTTCAAACATGTTATATATTAACCAATATCAAAGAACAATTCATCATATTCCGGAGCATTAATCATGTTTTACTTGATTATTTGACCCGTTTGGCTCGTCTAAGGAATCCTCCTATATGACGACTACCAACGAGTACCAACCGAATTTAATCAATCAATCAATATAACGACTTCATCGCTTAATTCAAAACAACTCTTACTCAAAAATTCAATTACACATTAGAATCATCAAATCTAATAAATGTAACGGGTCAAGTTACATACCTTAACGCACGCCCTTCAACCGCGAATCACCACCGGCTTGTCCACTCGACGTTCCGGTATCTTGTCCTATAGAGTTCAATTCAAGATATGCTTAGAACTCTCTTTAGACCTCATTTTGCATAATATACCGAAACATCATAATTATGCGTTAAAGCTCTGAATTTCTATTTTTAAGCCTTCTTTGAGGCATTTCTACAAACACTATGAGGGCAGAATTTCTACATCATTCATATTCATGTTTATAGCTTGCTAATTAGTTAACTTAACTTCAATAGAGTCTTCATATAGCATTTAAACATCATACTTTTCTGAAAACACCTTCTAAAATCGAATTGCATTAGAATAATCACTCTAACCCTAGTGTTCATCATCATCATATAAAACTCACAACCCACCTTCAAGGTGTTCATGGAAATTTCCTGAATTTGGTCATGATTTCACATGAAATTGGCTAGGTTTTACTTTTAATCACCATATCAATTCTAATCTAACCACATAACACACATGCAACATAAATCTTCAGATTTTCCAAAATCATGAGAAATTCAAGTAAAGAGATTTCATCAAATTTTCATACCTTAGAATCCTCTTGCAATGAGGATCACAATTCTAGGTTCAAATTCCGATTTCAACTTGAATTGAGGCTTCAATTTACAGATTTTAGGAGGTTTTAGGGTTTTGAATATGGGGGTGTCGCCCCCTGCTTCTTCTTGGTCGACCAGCACTCCTCAAATGGGGTGTTTGGTTTATTATTTTTTTTTTATCTATTTTAGTTACACATTTAACAACTAAGGTCCCTCAACTTTCTTCAACATATTATTTAGTAGTTTTTAACCCTAATATAGGCTATTTCTAGTCTTGTAATTAACTAGGTTAAAAGTTCCTAGTTAATAATTTCTCGTCTATTTATACTTTATAGTTACAATATAAAGTTTTATATTTTCGGGGTGTTACACCATACCCATATCCATTTGCACTCATGAAATTCATCATGTCATCGCATCAAACACACATAAGTCTAAAACGCACCGTATAACTTACTCTAATCTTACAATTATGACAACACGTCTAACCATTCTTCTTATACCCAGTTGACTTTTAGAAGTCAACGGTTCATTTAATTTTAACTTTCGACTTATCATTATATACCCGTAACATCATAATCGACTATACGGACGACAATATATACATTTTATCATACGATTGGTGTGCGTACCACCTTTTAAACATAATGTACAACTAATTCATGTACAAACTTCTAAATTCATACATAGTTCATCAAATCCTTCTACTAATCAACATGTGGTATTTAAAATTAAACATCAAACATATTATCATCACATTTTATTCAATTCATCTAACAACAATTCATCATTTCTTATCCAATTTTTTAAACATTCACACATATAAACGATTTCAAACATCAATAATATGAACATATTATCATTTTCATCATATCATCAAAACCCACTTCATAAATATTTTTCTAATCACTTACAAGTGATCAAATCTTAAGTTCTTCATAATTTCTTCATGCTTTTGATGTGTGTACTACCTCCTAAGCATAGTGTACAACTAGTTCATGCATATCCTTCAAATCTCATACATAATTCATCAATTTCTTCCTTCTAATCAACATGAATCATACATGCATAAACATCAAACATACTACTATCACATTTCTTTCAATTCCTCTAACAAGAATCCATCATACAAATCAAAATACATCAACATTCAACAAGAATTAGACATGGATGATGATTCAAATCATCATTCTCACCATAACTAGTGGGTTTCACCCTTAAACATCAAATTAACCTAATTCATGCATAATCCATGTTCCAAATGATGATTCTAACACATACTCATACTCAATTTCATACAAATTCGTGATTTACATCATAACTCGCTTCATTCATAATCACCAAACTAACTTTTAAGACATACCTTGCGATCCCCTTGTGAAGGTGATCATTAATCTATGCTCGGTTATGAATTTGAGCTTCGTTTGACTCCTCAATTTGATGATTATGTTAGAACTAGGGTTTGGTTCATGGGGAGTTCCCCTGATCGATCTAGAACACACACGATGTGTGTGTCGTGTGTGTGTTTGTTTTGTTTTTAAACATAACTTTCCCCCTTTTCAACTTTGGTCCCTCATGTTTATTACTTACTCATAATATTGGCAAAACTCTTGTCTTTTCATACTTCTAACCACACACTTAACTAGGTTAAATAGCCTAGTCATTTATTTCATGCTAAGTCATATGGGACACACGATAATTATAAACATTCGGGTTTTGGGGTGTTACAAAAAGTAATTTGACTAGGAACTCTATCGTGTCACATCGATCGCAATCGAAATCGAAACGTCAAAAATCATCGCGTCAAACACTCGAACCAAGTGCCATCCGGCCGGATAGCCATCCGACTGGATAGCCGCTTGGCTAATGAGTCAGGTGCCATCCGACCGAGATGTCACCCAACCGGACAGTCATCCGGGCGGTGTGCCATCCGACCGGACATCACTTTCCCCTTTTGGTGTAACACCCTAAATTTTATACTTGAATTAATCACTAATTTATACCAAAAGATAATAGATTATCATAAGTTTAATAAGTGACATAAACCTTAGTCATCTAATGACTAAGTCGGAAATTTCAACATTTGTTTAATTAATTGTTTACAACCCATGAACAAAATCTAATTATGATAAAAACATTTGCGGAAGCTTCAAAACGTAGTGTTCGGTTCTTCATTAATCACTTGATCGCCACCCGTAAGATCCACCAATTTACCTATGATCAAAACCGTTAAAAACATTAGTTTTGACGTTGTTATATAATATAATCACAAGGTTTAACATCACATTGGAAATAATAAAAATATAAAAGCTATTCTGGATCCACCGTAAATTACGGTATCACCGTAATTTACGGTGAGTCCTGGAAATGATTGGTCACCGTAAACCAGGAGATCCACGCCGTAACATAACTGACCCTTACCGTAAATTACGGTACTACCGTAATTTACGGTAGTACCTGGAAATCCATGTCTTGTTTGTTTTGTTCATTTCACTCAAACCCAACTCTTGGAATTCACTTTTCTAACAAACCACTACATCAAATTCTAGTATTTCAAACATGTTATATATTAACCAATATCAAAGAACAATTCATCATATTCCGGAGCATTAATCATGTTTTACTTGATTATTTGACCCGTTTGGCTCGTCTAAGGAATCCTCCTATATGACGACTACCAACGAGTACCAACCGAATTTAATCAATCAATCAATATAACGACTTCATCGCTTAATTCAAAACAACTCTTACTCAAAAATTCAATTACACATTAGAATCATCAAATCTAATAAATGTAACGGGTCAAGTTACATACCTTAACGCACGCCCTTCAACCGCGAATCACCACCGGCTTGTCCACTCGACGTTCCGGTATCTTGTCCTATAGAGTTCAATTCAAGATATGCTTAGAACTCTCTTTAGACCTCATTTTGCATAATATACCGAAACATCATAATTATGCGTTAAAGCTCTGAATTTCTATTTTTAAGCCTTCTTTGAGGCATTTCTACAAACACTATGAGGGCAGAATTTCTACATCATTCATATTCATGTTTATAGCTTGCTAATTAGTTAACTTAACTTCAATAGAGTCTTCATATAGCATTTAAACATCATACTTTTCTGAAAACACCTTCTAAAATCGAATTGCATTAGAATAATCACTCTAACCCTAGTGTTCATCATCATCATATAAAACTCACAACCCACCTTCAAGGTGTTCATGGAAATTTCCTGAATTTGGTCATGATTTCACATGAAATTGGCTAGGTTTTACTTTTAATCACCATATCAATTCTAATCTAACCACATAACACACATGCAACATAAATCTTCAGATTTTCTAAAATCATGAGAAATTCAAGTAAAGAGATTTCATCAAATTTTACATACCTTAGAATCCTCTTGCAATGAGGATCACAATTCTAGGTTCAAATTCCGATTTCAACTTGAATTGAGGCTTCAATTTACAGATTTTAGGAGGTTTTAGGGTTTTGAATATGGGGGTGTCGCCCCCTGCTTCTTCTTGGTCGACCAGCACTCCTCAAATGGGGTGTTTGGTTTATTATTTTTTTTTATCTATTTTAGTTACACATTTAACAACTAAGGTCCCTCAACTTTCTTCAACATATTATTTAGTAGTTTTTAACCCTAATATAGGCTATTTCTAGTCTTGTAATTAACTAGGTTAAAAGTTCCTAGTTAATAATTTCTCGTCTATTTATACTTTATAGTTACAATATAAAGTTTTATATTTTCGGGGTGTTACACCATACCCATATCCATTTGCACTCATGAAATTCATCATGTCATCGCATCAAACACACATAAGTCTAACACGCACCGTATAACTTACTCTAATCTTACAATTATGACAACACGTCTAACCATTCTTCTTATACCCAGTTGACTTTTAGAAGTCAACGGTTCATTTAATTTTAACTTTCGACTTATCATTATATACCCGTAACATCATAATCGACTATACGGACGACAATATATACATTTTATCATACGATTGGTGTGCGTACCACCTTTTAAGCATAACGTACAACTAATTCATGTACAATCTTCTAAATTCATACATAGTTCATCAAATCCTTCTACTAATCAACATGTGGTATTTAAAATTAAACATCAAACATATTATCATCACATTTTATTCAATTCTAACAACAATTCATCATTTCTTATCCAATTTCTTTAAACATTCACACATATAAACGATTTCAAACATCAATAATATGAACATATTATCATTTTCATCATATCATCAAAACCCACTTCATAACTATTTTTCTAATCACTTACAAGTGATCAAATCTTAAGTTCTTCATAATTTCTTAATTGCGACACGTGGAACGTGCCATGGATTCCACTTAGCTCCTCCGGTAATTCAAGGCGGTAAGCTACCTTGCCAACTCTCCCGATAATTTTAAATGGTCCAATAAACCTTGGGCTTAGCTTCCCCCTTTTTCTGAATCTAATAACACCTTTCCATGGGGAGACTTTTAACATGACCATGTCACCAACTTGGAATTCAATCGGCCTTTTCCTTTTATCAGCATACGCCTTTTGCCTGTCTTGAGCCGCTTTCAAGTGTGCCCGAACTTTATCGATCTTTTCATTCGTGGCTCGTACTATATCTTGGTGGGCAAGTTCACGTGGACCCACTTCACCCCAACATACCGGGGTTCGACACTTCCTACCGTAAAGCATTTCGTATGGTGCCATCTTAATACTAGATTGGTAACTGTTGTTATACGAAAACTCGACCAACGGTAAGTGAACATCCCAACTGCCTCCAAAGTCGATTATACACGCCCGTAGCATGTCCCCCAATGTTTGTATCGTTCTTTCACTTTGTCCATCCGTTTGAGGATGGTACGCAGTGCTAATGAACAATTTGGTCCCCATTTGCTCTTGGAAATCTCTCCAGAAATTCGAAGTAAACCGGGTATCCCTATCAGACACGATAGACACTGGCACCCCATGACGTGCTATTATTTCATTCGTGTAAACCTCTGACATCTTTTCTGACGTATAAGTCTCACGTATCGGAATGAAGTGAGCACTTTTCGTCAATCTATCTACCACTACCCATATGGCATCGAAACCACGACTTGTTTTAGGCAACTTGGTTAGTAGGTCCATTGTGATATGTTCCCATTTCCAAACCGGAATTTCTAACGGTTGGAGTTTGCCGTATGGTTTCTGATGCTCCGCCTTGACTTGTAAACATGTCAGGCATTTTTCCACGTACTTCGCCACATCTCTTTTCATTCCGGGCCACCAATAATTTTGTTTCAAATCATTGTACATCTTGGTCGCACCCGGATGAATTGAATAACGGGATTTATGAGCTTCATTAAGTAGAAGCGCCTTCACTCCACAGGTATGTGGGACCCATATCCTTCCGGATCGAGTCTTTAACCCGTGATTCCCATCCGACAAATCTTTCAACTGACCAATTATTCTTTCTTTCTTCCAATTCTCTTCTTTTACTGCTTCTAATTGCGCCTCTCGAATACGTTCAAGTATACCCGAGGTTACCACGAGTTGCATCGATCTTACTCGTATCGGGACATAATCCGTTTTTCTGCTCAAAGCATCCGCCACCGCATTAGCCTTTCCTGGGTGATAACGTATTTCGCAATCGTAGTCTTTCACCGTTTCCAGCCATCGCCTTTGTCGCATATTTAACTCCTTCTGATCGAAGAAGTATTTCAAACTCTTGTGGTCGGTGAATATGGTGCACTTTACCCCATACAAGTAGTGCCTCCATATTTTTAATGCAAACACTACCGCCGCCAACTCGAGATCGTGTGTGGGATATTTCTTCTCGTGTATCTTCAATTGTCTCGAGGCATAGGCTATTACCTTGCCCCGTTGCATCAACACGCAACCGAGTCCCGATAGTGAAGCATCCGAATAAACCTCCATGTCTTCGACTCCGTCCGGCAATGTCAGTACCGGAGCTTGAGTTAGCTTTTCTTTTAGCGTTTGAAACGCTTTTTCTTGATCGATTCCCCAAATAAACTTTGCTTTCTTTTGGGTTAGCTTTGTTAGTGGTGAGGAAATCTTGGAGAAATCTTGAATGAATCTCCTATAGTACCCTGCAAGCCCCAAAAAGCTTCTAATTTCTGAAGGGTTCTTCGGGGGATTCCATTTTGACACAGCCTCTATCTTTGACGGATCCACCAATACTCCGTCAGCATTTATGACATGGCCTAAAAATTGAACCTCTCGTATCCAAAAGGCACATTTAGAGAATTTTGCATATAACTTCTCTCGCCTAAGTGTCTCTAACACTTCTTGTAAGTGGTGTGCGTGTTCAGTTTCACTTTTCGAGTATACCAAGATATCATCGATAAACACGATGACCAACTTATCCAACATTGGCTTGCAAACCCGGTTCATGAGGTCCATGAAAGCCGCGGGTGCGTTTGTTAGCCCAAATGACATCACGAGGAATTCGTAATGTCCGTATCTCGTGCGGAAAGCCGTCTTCGGCACATCTTCTTCTTTGACCTTTAGTTGGTGATACCCCGATCTAAGGTCAATTTTGGAAAACCAGTTCGCACCTTGTAGTTGGTCGAATAAATCATCTATCCTCGGGAGCGGGTATCGGTTCTTTACCGTGAGTTTGTTTAACTCCCGGTAATCAATACACATGCGCATGCTCCCGTCTTTCTTTCTCACGAATAATACCGGTGCGCCCCAAGGAGACACACTCGGCCTTATGAATCCCTTGTCAAGCAGGTCTTGGATTTGGGACATCAACTCTTGTAATTCCGACGGTGCAAGTCGGTACGGGGCTTTTGCTACGGGTTTCGCGCCCGGAATCAATTCGATCCCGAACTCTACTTCCCGTTCAGGCGGTATCCCCGGTAAATCTTCCGGAAAAACATCTTCATAATCTCGTACTACCGGTACATCTCCAATCTTTCGTGATTCTTTCTCGGGCTCATTAGCGTATATTATGAATGCCTTGCATCCTCGCTTCATTAGCTTGTGAGCTTTCAACATTGAGCATTCTATGGGGTTGCCTCCTTTTTCGCCATAAATGGTGACGTGTTTCCCGCTCGGAGATGTTAGTTTTATCTCTTTACGGAAGCACACGACCTTTGCATGGTGTCGAGATAGCCAATCCATCCCAACGACTACTTGAAATTCTCCCATCGACATCGGGATTAGATTTATCAAATATTCTTCATCGTCGATGCTCAGTTTACAATTTTCACATACATCACAAACAATAAAGCTTTTGTTATTACCTATCTCTACTTCTAAAGGCACATGTAATTTTGTTAGAACAAATGAAGGATGTCGAATAAGTCCATATGAAACAAAGGATTTATTCGCACCCGTATCAAATAACACGTGTGCAGGAATTGAATTTACAGCAAATATACCTGAGACCACGTCAGGTTCAACCTTTGCTTCTGCGACGGTTAGTTGAAAAGATCTTGCCTTTGCTTTCGGGGCTTCACCTTTCGGTTCCTGCCCATCCTTCTTTCCAACCAGTTCCGGGCATTCCGACTTCTTGTGACCCGTTCGATAACAATTGTAACAAACCGTCACTTTCTCCGGGCATGATATAGCCATATGTCCCGTTTTCTTGCATATGGGACAGGGCTTATCCTTGTAACGGCATTCGCCTTTATGACCCTTCCCGCAGATTCTGCAACTTGGTGACCCGCCTTTCGTATCAGATTTCTTTGTGCTTTCGTTTGCTCATGCCTTCTTAGTAGGGCTTGGATTCGCATCTTGTGCCCTTCGTTCACCCTGTTCTATGCTCTTTTTCAATTCGATCTCCCTTTCCCGAGCAGCATTGACAATCTCGGTAAGGGTCTCGTATTTTGAAGGGGTTATGAACTCTCTATACTCCGCACTTAGCATGTTATGGTAGTAATAGACCTTTTGTTCTTCGTTTGTCACCAAATCATCACAGAACTTTATCTTGTCCATAAACATCCCCGTGATCTTGTCTATGGATTCACCCTTGTGTCTGAGTTGCATGAACTCTTCCTTGATTCTATTTATGACCGCTTTGGGACTATGGTGTTTAAGAAACGGCGTCTTAAACTCCTCCCATGTCATGGCCTTAGCCGCTTCACTTCCAATCTCCTTCTTTTTGTTATCCCACCAGTCTTTCGCTTGACCTCTTAATTGACCCGTACCATAAGCTACGTAGTCATTTTCATCACAATGAGTTCTCTCGAATACTCCTTCAATATCACTTAGCCATCGTTGGCACACAATTGGATCAACCTCCCCATTATATATTGGGGGTTTACAGGCCATGAATTCCTTGTATGAACAAGGCTTTCGTCCACCATGCTTTTCCTTTGCTGAATTGGAATCATCTTCCAATTTCTTGATTCTCTCTTCTACTATTGATAAAACTGTGTTTTGAATTTTATCAATAAAGCCCGACAAACTGTTTTCGATCACCTTTCCAACCTCTTCGGCAATCACTTCCCTCATTTGTTCGGTGACTCTTGGCACCGCATTATCATTACCTCCATCAGCCATCTCTATTTCTGAAATGTTTACATAGATTGTTAAACATTCCATTTATAACACATGCTTTACATGTTTTGATTTAATCAAGTTCATAACTTGATTCAATCATTCTTGTTTCAATTTAATCAAGTTCGTAACTTGATTTAATCATTCTTGTTTCAATTCAATCAAGTTCGTAACTTGATTTAATCATTCTTGTTTCATGCATTTCTTGTTTTTGAGTGAGCTTACACACTCTTTTCATGCATATTGTTCATTTCTCATTCTTTACGTAGTACATAATTTATTAACAAAATAAGTTAGTTCTTACCGGACGATCGATCAAGCTTGAACCGAACACTTATTGACAACCTTGAGCTCTCATTACCAACTTGTAACACCCTAAATTTTATACTTGAATTAATCACTAATTTATACCAAAAGATAATAGATTATCATAAGTTTAATAAGTGACATAAACCTTAGTCATCTAATGACTAAGTCGGAAATTTCAACATTTGTTTAATTAATTGTTTACAACCCATGAACAAAATCTAATTATGATAAAAACATTTGCGGAAGCTTCAAAACGTAGTGTTCGGTTCTTCATTAATCACTTGATCGCCACCCGTAAGATTCACCAATTTACCTTTGATCAAAACCGTTAAAAACATTAGTTTTGACGTTGTTATATAATATAATCACAAGGTTTAACATCACATTGGAAATAATAAAAATATAAAAGCTATTCTGGATCCACCGTAAATTACGGTATCACCGTAATTTACGTTGAGTCCTGGAAATGTTTGGTCACCGTAAACCAGGAGATCCACACCGTAACATAACTGACCCTTACCGTAAATTATGGTACTACCGTAATTTACGGTAGTACCTGGAAATCCATGTCTTGTTTGTTTTGTTCATTTCACTCAAACCCAACTCTTTGAATTCACTTTTCTAACAAACCACTACATCAAATTCTAGTATTTCAAACATGTTATATATTAACCAATATCAAAGAACAATTCATCATATTCCGGAGCATTAATCATGTTTTACTTGATTATTTGACCCGTTTGGCTCGTCTAAGGAATCCTCCTATATGACGACTACCAACGAGTACCAACCGAATTTAATCAATCAATCAATATAACGACTTCATCGCTTAATTCAAAACAACTCTTACTCAAAAATTCAATTACACATTAGAATCATCAAATCTAATAAATGTAACGGGTCAAGTTACATACCTTAACGCACGCCCTTCAACCGCGAATCACCACCGGCTTGTCCACTCGACGTTCCGGTATCTTGTCCTATAGAGTTCAATTCAAGATATGCTTAGAACTCTCTTTAGACCTCATTTTGCATAATATACCGAAACATCATAATTATGCGTTAAAGCTCTGAATTTCTATTTTTAAGCCTTCTTTGAGGCATTTCTACAAACACTATGAGGGCAGAATTTCTACATCATTCATATTCATGTTTATAGCTTGCTAATTAGTTAACTTAACTTCAATAGAGTCTTCATATAGCATTTAAACATCATACTTTTCTGAAAACACCTTCTAAAATCGAATTGCATTAGAATAATCACTCTAACCCTAGTGTTCATCATCATCATATAAAACTCACAACCCACCTTCAAGGTGTTCATGGAAATTTCCTGAATTTGGTCATGATTTCACATGAAATTGGCTAGGTTTTACTTTTAATCACCATATCAATTCTAATCTAACCACATAACACACATGCAACATAAATCTTCAGATTTTCCAAAATCATGAGAAATTCAAGTAAAGAGATTTCATCAAATTTTACATACCTTAGAATCCTCTTGCAATGAGGATCACAATTCTAGGTTCAAATTCCGATTTCAACTTGAATTGAGGCTTCAATTTACAGATTTTAGGAGGTTTTAGGGTTTTGAATATGGGGGTGTCGCCCCCTGCTTCTTCTTGGTCGACCAGCACTCCTCAAATGGGGTGTTTGGTTTATTATTTTTTTTTTTATCTATTTTAGTTACACATTTAACAACTAAGGTCCCTCAACTTTCTTCAACATATTATTTAGTAGTTTTTAACCCTAATATAGGCTATTTCTAGTCTTGTAATTAACTAGGTTAAAAGTTCCTAGTTAATAATTTCTCGTCTATTTATACTTTATAGTTACAATATAAAGTTTTATATTTTCGGGGTGTTACATTTGGAATCCTATAAATACCCATGTCACTCTCAAACTTTCTACTTTTGGAAACCTCTGTTCGACCAGCACGCTCAGCTCATCTTTTCTTCGATTTCTCTCAATCCCGGTAAGATTTCATCCTAAACCTTGTACTTTCTTGATCTACACGCACTCCTACACCTTTCTATCTTTTAAATCTTAACTTTTAACCGTGAAATCACTAGATTTCGGGTGTTCTAGGATGATGTCATCATGAATTCCTGAGGAACTTCATGTTTTGGCTTCAATCCACCGATAACAACTCGGATCTAACCGATTTCCACACAAATACACAAAGATCTCTACTAGATCTAAACATAAAAGGATTGAAAGATGGTTTCTAACTTTCTTTCAACTATTTTACACTCAATGCACTCAAAACCGATGGAATCAGGTCTTGTTCTAGTTAATATTAATTAATAACCAATATATAGATATCACTTATTTTTATCCTTATTTTTATCTAAAATTAATAAATAACTTCAATTTTGCAATTTAGACTCTTTGTTTTTTTACTTTTAACCCAAAGTTTTTTCATCTTTTGGAATTTAATCCTAACAACAAAGGGTCTAAATTGCAAAATTGAAGTTATTTATTAATTTTAGATAAAAATAAGTGATATATATATATATTGGTTATTAATTAATATTAATATTAAAAGAAATTTATTAAATAGATATAAATAAAATTTATGAGATTGAAGGAGAGAATGACATGTGGCATTATTTGGAGTCTTTTATTATAAGTTAGATTTTGATCAACCATACTTTTCATCTTTCCCAAGTTTTCCGTTTCGTTCTAAATTTTGTGAGTTAACGCACCGCAGCGTGCGTGTGGGGTTCAACATTTTTTCATATATTTTTCCCGTTTGACTGGCCCGTCGCATCACATCTATTTTTCTACGTTTGACAAGTTCGTTCAACACGCGGGTCCTAGATGGACTTAGTTATTTTTTTCTATGTTTTACGTTTCGGTTTAATTTCTCAGTAACGAGCGTGCGTGATTCAAATATTTTATGTCTGCTTTTCGAT
Source organism: Helianthus tuberosus (assembly GCA_030545235.1). NCBI lineage: Eukaryota > Viridiplantae > Streptophyta > Magnoliopsida > Asterales > Asteraceae > Helianthus > Helianthus tuberosus. The sequence goes on from CM060436.1 coordinate 39,656,193, forward strand.
CGACGTTAATTTCTTCCCGTTTTTATTTATTTTGTTTTTACGAGTTTTTTCGGTGTTGGTGGTCGCTGACAATGGTATAGTATTGCTACTACTTAACACAATTTTATGACAACTGCTGCAACGCAGGGGCTTAATACTAGTATATATATTAAAAAGTAACACTATATATTATTTTTTATATATTTATTAATTATTAACATTGTATATACAGTATAAAGGGATAAAAAAGTTTTTGAATGAAAATGGCAAGTACCAAATTATTCAGAGTGAGTTACATGATATTTTTTAACGGGGTTAGTAGGTTGGACTAAAATGACAACAAATGAGAAAAGTCAATGACCCATGGGAGAAAAAAAACCATCTAGACTAAAATGGTAAATTAGGACAAACCTAGGAATTAAAATGACAATTTAATCTCAATAAAAATAACATCTAATATTTTTGTTAGTAGTACCTCTAATTTAAAAAGGAAAAAAAAAACATTGTGCGTGCGTGAAATGAAAAATGTGCTTAAAATTTCGTATCCTTTATTCTTTTATACTGTTTGTGCAACCACTTATAGAATTAATTACAAGTTAGTTGGATGGAAAACAAGATAAATAATAATATAAATATATGATTATTGCATATGTTATGTATATAAAGTTAAAAGAGAACATTATAAATTACTATTTTTGTCTACATTCTTGTGAAAAGATGCATTCTTTTGAACAATAATTTGTAAGTGGAGTGGGTAGATGAATATATTTGGGGCCATCAAGACATCTTAATATGAGTTATAATTTGATTTAAGAAAGGAATATTGACTTGTAATCTAGTTTAAAAAATTAGAAATTGGTGGTTGTGAGATAAAGATGTTTGATGCCTTGATAAGACACCTTGCCCTTTTCAAATATTACATTCCTTTCAATAAGTGTATTTTATTTTGATAACTTCTCTCAATAGAATTTGTATGAACTTAACTTAGTTTTGTTTATTTCTTTGAAGCAATATCCTCAACTAGAACATTGTTAAACGAAATTATTAATATACAAGGCTATTTACTTAAATAGGGCAATTAATAATAAAAAAAATACTCAATAATTTTTATAAATTAAAAAACAAAACTCGGATAGTTTATAAATAAGGTAATTTGTGTAAATAAGTTTAGAATTTATATATTATTTTGATTTAGGCATGTCACCATTCACTTAAAAATAATAAATGACTGATAAATTGTAAGTTTTCCCATAAAGTAGAGAAATAATTTGTTACTTCTATTAATTTTGTAATTAGTTTAACATGGAAAAAGGGCAATATAAAGATTTGTGAATTAAAAAAATATACTTCACTATGAAAAAACGTATCATAATCACTACACTGACTTTAGCACTAGGGGGATTGGGGGACAACTGCTTTGTCATATATCTACTGTGTCCAGGTGAAAGTCGAATGTGGGCTAAAGCATCACCTATAATAAATGGCACAAACGTGTCTAATCGACTGTGTCCAAGTGAAAGTCAAATGTTGGCTAAAGCATCACGAATAATAAATGGCACAAACGTGTCTAATAAAAAAGCAAACATCAAAATTCTTAAAGTAGAAGAACCATGATTGTTAAATGATACGAACACAAATTAACAGTCCAAAGTGTGGGAATATTTTTCAATAAAGAGATCGGGTATTTGACATCAAATATGCCCACTCATATGCACTCAAAGAATAATAGTAACTAATCAGTGTAAATCTAACTTATAAAAAAACGTACATCTTCTGTATATTTAACTAAAATGTTATATAAAGTAAACCAAGTTTCATAAAAGTGAGTCTAAGCATTAAATTTCAGGAAATAATCTTATATAAGGTGAAGGTCTCCAGATCATGCTTGACTTGTATATAATGGTTTGAATTAATAAGTCAAGTGACAATACTTTTTGAAACAAAAAACCATCTTTCTTGAGTAAAAGTCCTTTTACACAATGGGTTAAGATTCATTTACATTTAGTTTGATCAACATGCATCTTACTCTGGATTCAGGCTTGATTAAAAAAAAAATGTTAATTGTCATTTTTGTCCCTGTGCTTTGTCCAATTATACCAGTTCAGGCCCAATTTCAAGTTTGTACAATTTCCGTCTCTGACATTCTTGAAACATGTCAGTTCCGTTAAAAAAACATGAGTTAATTGTCATTTTCGTCCCTGTGGTTTGTCCAGTTATTCGATTCAACCTTAGTTTTTTGGACGGAACTGACATGTTTCAAGAATGTCAGGGACGGAAATTGTACAAACTTGAAATTGGGCCTGAACTGGTATAATTGGACAAAGCACATGGACGAAAATGACAGTTAACTCATAAAAAAAGCTATCAAACAGATTTTGATTAATTTATATTTAGTTTGGACTCAAACTAGGGCACAATTCTATTTATAAGTTTTGTCACATATTGTTCAATTATCAGAGTTGATTACGACCGTGACCCCTTTTAGATATTGAGCTTGTGTTGTGTTGTTGAGTATTAAGGTGAGTCTTATAGCCTCATTTTCCCTAAAAAATTTTTTCAGGAAAGTATGCTTCTAAATTATTTTTTACTTAATCTTGTGATGTATTATTAACTAATAAGATCTGTTTTGTCGTCACATTGCCCCGCGTTGTTTTGTTTGATATTAAGGGAAGTTTCTTGACTATGTTTTTTTCTTAAAGCTACGACATTTATTTTACATGCTAAATATTATTTGTGAAATAATAATTAAATAGCAATTTGAAAGTAGGTGAGCTCAAAAATATTTTATAGCACATCTTGTTCTTTATCACTAAAATATGATAAAATTATTAAGTTAAGAAATATATTGTTTTCAATGCATGGTGATGTTTTATCTTGTTTAAGACTTTGTGAAGAAAAATTTAAACACTTGTCACGAACATATATGCTAAAAAATAAACTTACAAATACACCACCAAACAAGTAAGTTGAAAAAATATCAACAAAACTATATGTTATGTAGATTTTGTAATTTAAAGATAATAATTTGTAGTACATAAATTTGAGGTTTTAAAAGTAACATCCAAATAAGAAACACAAATATCATGATATGCTTGAAATGTGACAATTTTGATATTTTAACATTATAGCCTAAAAATACATTTAATATCAAGATTTATTATATGTATAAAACATATAGCATACAGTGATACAGAAAATATGTAAAATACAATGATAATACATTAGTGTCGTATTATTAAAACATCTTAATCCTTGTCATAAGTCTCAAAAAAAAGTTGAGTAATGGTATATATGCACATAGGTTTAGGATCCTATAAAAAGTATATTTTTCGTAAGAAATGTGAGAAGGCATAGTAATTGATATGTAGGCATCATGTTTTGAATTGTTTTGGCAAGAAAAACATCAAAGATAACAATTTAAGACACAATGCAATGAATTCCAGGCTTAAAACTTAAACACAATTCCAAAAACGTTAAGTAGTATGTTTTAAGTGTTAATTAGTGTGTTTTAGTTGTGTCTTAAATTTCATACCTAGAATTCATTGCATTGTGTCTTAAATTATTATGTTTATTATTTTTTTCATTAAAACAACCCAAAACATCATGTCTAAGTCCAACACATGATGCCTACATGTTAATTTCTATGTCTTCTCACGAAAAATGTCATTTTTACAGGAACCTCACCTATTAGTCCATGCATAGTGGTTGGGTGAATAATGCTCCACCCTTGGGAGTTGTCCGTCACGTGTCGTCCTAGTAAGCAAATGAGCGTTTTTCTAAAATGGGTGTAGTGGGGATGTGAGCATTATGTTAAAAGGTGTGTAAAGTGATTGGCTAAAAAAACCATGAAAAAAAAAATGATTGGCTAAAGAAAAAAGAGGGTTACATGTGATTTGACCATCAAAATGGGGCTTGGGCGTTCTATTTACCACGCTTGACAACAAAAAACCACAAAAAAACGCCCAAGGGGGCGGAGAAACGGGCGTGGGGTGGCGTTGTGTGGCTCAGAAACGCCCAGAAAAAGCACGACTATGGACGGTCTTATGTTTATGATCAAGTAACATTTATTTTCAAAAGGTGATGTATAAAAATATTCAAAGAATAATTTACAATCTAATAGATCATACAATATCATGTAGATTAAAATAAATTTAAAAAGCATGAAAAACATAATATTATATAAGATAAACCCAGCTTTTTTATATACCAAGTAAAATTTCATTGACAGGCTTGTTGTGGTGATTGTGAATGCAATCTAAATGGATGTTGCTATTTTCACTTCCACCACAAATGACTACACCTTTTGTCATTTTTATGGTTTTTGGCTACATCCACCTAATTTTGTGAATTAAAAGAACGATCCATATATCATTTTCAATTCTTCACCTTTAATTTTTGTAAATTAGATAACCTAAGAGAGTGAAAAAAAACCTCACACTACATATACACGTGTCACAACCAAGGAGAGACTAATATGATTTTAACATTTATGTTTCTTTACCAAACTTATATTAAACAAAGAAAGTTTCTAAATAGACGTATATGGTATCATGTAATGACTAGTGAATTAGTCGGTAATAATACGTTGTACCTCATAAATATAACTTGTTGAAGAAACAATAGGTTGAACGGATGGTCTAGGTTAGGTTCGCCATGAAAAAGAGAAGATGGGGGTTCTTTTCGTAAATACCCTCTGACGTGAGAATATGTATCTATTTTAATGGGTGTAAAGTGGGAGTGAGATTAGAGAGTATGGATTTGGATTACATGAGAAGGAAAACCCCTCTGTGCTGACCATCAGTGGTAGCAGAGGAAGGGGTGTATTCGCGGGACATCATTGGCCATGCGTTGCTATCAGGATGTTCGTGTCTCTTTTGTGCTAATCGTTAGTGGTGACTGGGAAGAGCAATCCGTAGAACGTCATTGGCCAAACGTCGTTATCTGGGTGTACTTTTGGTCTCTGGTGCGCTGACCGCTAGTGACAGATGTGGAGAACTGGAATCTGCGAAACATTATTGGCTAGACGTCGTTGTCCAAGAAAATTATTCCCCAAAATTTCTTTTATAAATATTATTATTATTCAGTTTTTAAAACATTTCTCCTGGTAACTAAATGGACACAATCCTCTGCGATGAGCTCCTCCAAGAAATCTTCCACCACCTCCCTCCTCCGTCATCCTCCGCCGTCTCCCTCGTCTCCAAACGGTGGCGCCACCTCCTCCGTTCTTCTCTCTCCTCCCTCTCCCTCCGTCTCTCACCTAACCACCCATCCCAACCCTCTCTCTCCTCCTTCCTCTCTCACCACACCTCCCTCTCTTCTCTCTCCGTCTCCTCCTCCTCCACCGGAACCACCGTCTTCTCCGACGACCTCCTCCGCTCCATCTCCGCCGCCTGTCCTCAGTTATCATCCCTCTCAATCATCCTCTCCAGACCTCTTCTCTCTCTTCAACTTCTAACCTCTTTCACCAATCTCAAAACCCTAACCCTAACTCTCGCCGGAAACGCCTCGCCGGACTCTGTTTCCGATCAATTCACCGTTTCCTCTTCTCTGCGGTTACAATCACTCCGTCTGTCCGGAATTTGCGCCGGCGATTACTCTCTCAACTGGCTTTGGAAGAACTGTGATTGCAAAACCCTAACGAAGCTCGTTTTGGAGAATTGTGAAGGCGTAGGTGATAATTCTTCGTTTGCGTGTTTTGTAAAAGGATTGGAGAATGTTGGGGAAGTTGAATTGAGGACTTGCAGGTCAATTGTGTCGTTGATTTTGCTTAATTTGGGTGAGAATTGTAAGAGTTTGTTAGTTTATGATGGTGGAAATAAGGAGAGCTTGCTTCGGTTCATTCGTGAAACGATGTGTGATCTTCGGAGACTTGATCTCCGGTTGCCGCTTGATTTGGATGACACTCATCTGTTTGAAATTGGTGTGAAATTTAGTCGCTTGCGTGTTCTTCGCTTGCAAAGTTGCTCATTGGTTACAGGTAACTGATTTAGGGTCAAAGGAAGTAACTTGCAAGAGTTTGTTTGTAAACATCGAGTACGTTTATTGTATGGTTGCAGGTGAAGGTCTGAAAACCCTAGGGTTAGCTTTGAGTGATAGCCTTGAAGAACTAGCTTTAACAAACTGTGATGTTATCAATGGACAAGACGGGTTCCTTGTCGAATTAGCTCAGAATCTAAAAAAGATCAAAATACTGGATTTGTCCTACAATCATACTCTCCTCGATAAAGAATTTGCATCGATGATCACTTCATACTGTAATCTACGAAAACTGAAACTACGGGGTTGCAGCAGATTAACCAACATATCGTTGATTTCATTGTGCAAGAACTGTAAGCGTTTGGAGAGTGTGGATATACTTTACTGTCACGGGATTCAGGTGGAGGGTGTCGAGTTCTTGATCTTGAATTCTCGGCAACTGAGAAACCTGCAAGTCGAAGATCGTAAGTTGTCGGAAGCTGCAAGAAGATGGATGACAGACAAGTTTATTGAGGTCCAACACTGATTGTATTTAACACTTGGACTGAAATTGTATATGGTTTCTTGTTGTGTCTTTTATCTTGTCATGAAAATAAGAATGCATATATGTAATCATATTTCTGTTTATAATTTAAAGAATCAAAGTAAATTACATGCATATTTGTTGTATGGTTTAAATAGTTCTTGCTTCGTTTGTATATATTATTTTGTTAAAAATCGATTCGACTTGGCTTGAGCTTTCTCCTTTCTGGTTTGTACAAGTATTAAGAGCAGAGTTCGAACCGAAGGTAACTCACTCGTGTAAAACCTCAGATTGATTTGGCTCGAATATTTTTCTTTGTATATTAGTAGTTTGGTTATTTAGAATTAAGGATGACGAGTCAACTCATAGAGCCACGAGCGGCTTGATTAAAAGGCAAGCCGATACCAACTCAGTTGGAAATATCAAAGCAAGCTGGTTCACAGGTTCAGCTTGTTTTATTAGTGAGTTGAGCCCAAGTTGATACTTGTTTAGTGAACTATTGTAGTCATAAAAACCAGCTTGTTGTATGGTTCAAATAGCATATGCCTCAATCGTACAAATTAGTTCGTTAAAAACACGATGCGACTTGGCTCGAGCTTGGTGGTTGTACAAAATGCAGAGCTGAGTCCGAGCCGAAGGGAGCTCACTTGTGTAAAACCTTGAAATCTTGAATTGATTTGGCTAGAGTAAATTAGGTGAGTTAACTTGTTGAGCTATGAGCGGCTTGACTAAAAGGAAGAGCCGAATACTACCCGGTTCGGGTGGTTTTATTAGTAACTCAAGCCAAAGTTGGTGCTTGTTTGGCTAACTAGTGAACAACCCTAGACATATAATAATATTAAAAAGTAGTTCATAGTGTGTGCGAAGAATAAAGAGAATAAAAATTCAGAAATTAAAGTAAAAATAAAGGTCCCACCGAGACTTGAACTCGGGTTACTGGATTCAGAGTCCAATGTCCTAACCACTAGACCATGGGACCACTTTGTTTATGGATATCCATTTTATCCTTAATAAGGGTATTAATTATTTTTGTTTGTTATTTAAGAACTTATAAAATTAGTTAAAAACTGAGTGAAGACAAATACGTATTCCTTCGGGTCAAATTTTCCATTTATTTACTTGGTTTTAAATAATTATGAAAAATGCAAATCATAACAACATTATAATCTGATTTCTTTTAAACATTAATTTTTTATCACTAAAAGTTATTTATTCTTTACACTTGCAATGATTTATATAATTGAAAACAGTCTAAGAGACTTTAATAAAAAGAATTTAGTTTGTGTTTGATTAGACATACGGCTTTTGTTAACCCACACTTAAAGAAGAAACATAGTTTATTATTCCAAGTTTCATTATTGTATTATGTATTTATAACATTGGTGTTATTTGGTCATTCACATGTTTGTCTTACGGAGATTACTTCTCACAACTTACAAAGCACGATCAACTTAAGGGTGTTCAGAATTCAATTCGAGTTCGATTAAAAAGGTTTGAATTCGAGTTGATTTGTATTCGAGTCCAGTAATCGAATACGAATTTATGATTTTGAATTCGATTCGAAATTCGAATTCAATTTATATATATATTTTTGATATATGTATATACATACACAAACATATATACACAGATATAACTTCTAAATATGGCCAAAATAGGAACTACCTCCATAAGTGATAAGTTTATTATTCATAACATTACCAAACCTACTGACAAATAGTCCATGCTACCTATTTCTAAATTTTTACCTAACTTAAATTGCTACCAGTAACCAACCTATATTCTAATTTTTTGTGTTTTGACATATTGATAGTTAATTAATTTTGCAAATTATAATATTTTATGTTGAATATAATTAGTTTGTAGTATTTTAAAAATGAAAGTAAAATAATTATTATTTAGGGTGAATTTGAATTAAATAGAATTTATTCGAATTCGGATCGATTTCGATTCGAATTCGAGTTTCAAATATTAATCGAATCGAATCAGATACGAATTCAGGTAAAAATAATCAAAATTCGAAAAATTCAATTCGAATAATTCAAAAATTCGTTATTCGATGACGAACACCCCTAGATCAACTCACTATATAACACCCATTAATGTATAATTCGATGGAACGATCAAATAGAATGCTTACCCCCAAACACAATAAATACCACATTCCTTGGTTATCTGCTATATCCAGGATGAATTCATGATTGCCTCCATTGTTGTGGTGAATAAGCATTTAAAGATTTGTCTAATTATGGTGTACATCCATAAATTAGATTATTTGTTCCGTCCATTTTGGGCTTATATGGTTGGTTTACAATACAACCATCTTTGGTTGGTCTAGATGTTTCACTCTTTATGGGCTTTTTTATATATTGTCTAGGACTTGATCAGCCCAGTCAAGTGTTTTGGGCCCATGATATGGACTACGTCACCCAGGACATGGGTTACGTCTCATTAGTGAAGATGATGTGATTAATTAATTTCATCAATTTTGAGTTTTGGATGATGCATGTCCATTTTAGTCATTTTTTGTTCAAATCAGAACGTCTCTTATTAAATTAAAAGTAATATAATGATTATAAAATAAAATAAAAAATTAGAATAAAATTTGTCTTAATACAATATATTATTTAAAGATGCAATGTGTTTCCGGCGGAGTCAACTTGAGTCCCGCAACAAGTTTTTGGATTACTGAGTCCTTGTACTCTAAAAAGCGCAACACTCTGAGTCTCTGATGTATGTTGTCGTTAGAATTTATCGTTAAGTGGGTAACGGAATATACTGTTGGAAGTTTGGTGAACTCGTGTGTGCCCGCATGTCCTGCGGACACAAATGCAATTTCGAAAACCCGGGTCCGTGTGGAGCGGTTTTATCATTATTTCGGTTTTAAATTCTAACAGTTTTAGTCATGATTATCAGTTTCGTAACCGATATACTAATGACCATTATTTGGTCTTTAATTCGCTGCAATCAAGAGCTAGGGGTGAGCAAACGTTAATATAGATCTTTGACAATTAACAAGTAATACCAAGTGACTAGAACATACCTTCAAATTTGTGATATAATCCACCAATTTTGAAATCTGAAATAGTGATTGCATATTTGAAGTGGGATGAATCTTCATACGTATAAATGTGCAACTGAAATTACATCTTCAATATATCAACTTCACTTGCAAAGTTGAAATGTAAATCGGGTTCGGGTAGGGACTTGGAACCGAGAGGACCGACACACTGCAGAACCGATACCCTATTATTTAAGTAGGTTCACTGATCGGTTAGTGTTTTTATGAAGTATCGGGTATCGGGTAGGGTCGGGTAAAAGTCGGGTTGGGTCGGGTATCTACGTTTGCTCACCCCTAGTTCTGGCACTATAAAATGAAAGCTAGGCTGATCAGTTGAGACACATCGAAAAACACAACTTCTCATTTCTTCTTCACTCTCGGTCTTTGCAACATTCCGGTTTCTTTTCAGGAAAGTGCTCAAGTCTGGCAGTGCGCGGTGCTGCTTCGAATCTGTTTAAGGGAATTGTGTCAAACACAAGCCCGGTTCACTCGTTAACTGTTTCTTTATTTCTGTTTCTAATTATTTTGCAGTTCTTTTAGTAGCAGTTTTCTAACATATACTGTAGCGGGAGCTAAATGATCTTTTGACCATAAAAAACATCACGTCCATGGTGAGAGGGATGTGAATTAGTGGTGGTTTGTAGGTGACGTGTGCAGCGAATCAGTGGTGATGATGGTGTACGGGGTGTGCAGGTCGGTGGTTGACTGTTGATGTTGGTGAACGGGTTGATACTGCTCAACGAGGGTTGTGAGGTGCGACGGTGTGTGGTGGGTTCCGGTGGTTGATCAATGGCATAGTTTTATGGAGGATGATGAAGGTGGAGGTTTTGTGGTGGTTGGGTTATGGGTGAGGAAGGTGACAACAACAACAACAATAATAATAATATAAAAGGTAAAATAGACTTTTCACAATAAGAAGTAAGGGCAAAATTATCTTTTCGTTAAAAAACTAACTACCAAATTGACAGAAGGATGTATAGTGATGAGTTTTGGAAACCCCGTGGACTCATTCATCCAAAAACTCGTTGCGAGGACTCAAATTTACTCAGTCCGGAAACCTAGGTCCTAGAGACGCAAATTGCATTATACTCTATTATTTGCAAAAAAAAAAAATGGTTAGCTTTAGCGTCGTTTCAATTTAATTTGACTATTCTGGTTATCTACATCTATACTATATAATAAAAGAAACTAAGTTTTGGACACGTGTCATTCATTGAAGGTATCTTCAAATTTATACTTATCTTATATTAACTAAATAAATAAATAATAAATTAAATAATAAAAAAAACAAAGCATATCTTAAAAGACTCTACGGATTATACAAAGGTGGTTTAAAATAATAGTTTCTTCGTTAACTTTAAAAGATAGAACTTTTTCTTATTAATTTTTAAAATCCTTAAATTATAAATAAAATCTAATAATGACTGTGATATTTTCTATATTCAATTAGTAACCTAATTATAAAAAAACTCTAAAATCTTATACTAATCTTATATTAACTAAATAAATAATAAATTAATATTAAATCTAAATATAACTTTTTTTTATTATTTACTATACAACGTTACATTTATATAACATGTGTAATACACGAAGTTTTAAAGATATAACTTTTTATCATTTGCTATGTAAAATTAGATTTATTCGACACGTGTAACACACGGGGTTTTTAAGGATATATTTTTTTATTATTTGGTAGATTTTTCAACCCGACTATACACGGATTTTTTTTAAAGATACGACATTTTTAGTATTTAATATACAAAATTACATTTATTAATCTGTGCAATACACATGGTTTTTAAAGTTATAACTCTTTTTTTATATATATTCAACACGTGTAATATACGGGGTTTTTAAGGATATAATTTTTTATTATCTGGTAGATTTATTCAACCCGATTATACATGAGGTTTCTTAAGATACGACGTTTTTTTAGTATTTAGTATACAAAATTACATTTATTTAATATGTGTAATACACATGGTTTTTAAAGATATAACTTTTCTTTTATTATTTGATATATAAAATTATATTTATTTAACCCGTACAATATACGGGGTTCATAAATATATAACTTTTTATTATTTAATATATAAAATTATATTTATTCAACCCGTGTAATACACGGGGTTCTAACCTAGTATAACAATAATCGAATCATAAGCTAGGTTAAAGAAGAAAAAAAACATAAGTCACCCGCCTAATTCTCACTTAGTTAGCTTAGTTTGTTTTAATTCTATCTTATTTTGATCAAACGGTTTTGTTACCATCCTCTAGTCTAGGGCTATCCAAAAAGCTTGTGTCTCGGAGCTCGGAAAAAGCTCGCTCGATATGGCTCGGTTTGAAAGTGAGCCGAGCCGGCTCAGCTCGGTTAGAAAGTGAGCCTAGCTCGGCTCGGCTCGTGACGAGCCAAATTGGCTCGGTTTGGCTCGCTTGGTAGCTCGGCTCGGCTTAGCTCAAATTATTTTACTTGTAATATATTTTTTTATATACATTTAATATATTACAAAAAAATGATTATTATTACATGTATTTAGGCTTGTAGTTTGATATCTATGACATATTTAAAGGTTGATTGCCTTGCTAGTGAACAAATATTGTATTTACTTGAAATATAAAACTTATTTTGTGTTGTTGAACGTGAATTTGGCTTGTAATGTATTAGGTTGAACTTATTTAGAATATGTTCTTTTGAAGTACTGAATAATATTTTAGAATACTGAATTTTGAAAGCTATGTATTAATTTTTATTTATAGAATCGAGCCAAACCAAGCCAAGCCGAGCCAGCTCGGTTTAAAACAAAACCGAGCCTGAGCTAGATTTGCAACTCGATTTCAAATCCAAGCCGAGCCAAGCCAAGCCAGCTTGGTTTATAATCGAGTCGAGCCCGAGCTTGCTCTAGCTCGGCTTGGCTCATGAACAACCTTACTCTAATCTATTTGCCATGAAGAATGCTTCCACATGGATAATAACATATAAACCATACGAAAAGATTTTCATCCATAGAATGTTTATTACACTAGACAAGGGATGAGTTAACTAGCTAAGAGCATCCATAACGTTGGATTGGTTCGAAATACACACTAGCTTAGCTTAATTAGCATGACATATCATTTCAAATCATCACCATTTCAAATCTCACTTTTCCCACAACACTAAACAATTGCAAACCTTACCTACTTTTCATTTTACTTAAACCATTTATAATCTATTTTCAATTTATTTACTTAATGATATTATTTTTTTATTAAAATATTAAAAAACTAGGTTAAAACCCCGTGTTTTACAAGGGTTAATAAATTTAATTTTATATACTAAATAAACTAGGTTGTGGACCCTGTGTTACACGTATTAAATAAAGAAAATATCTCACGTAACTAAAGATGATAAATACAATAACAAAATGCTTAAGACCACCCATAATCAGAAAAATGTCAACTCCTTTGAAATTTGAAGAAAATCAAAATAAATTAACACAATTTAAAATGCTAATGTATTATAGATAATTATTACTATTTATCAATATATACATAAGTTAAACCTTACAACTTAGACAACTTAAATTATGAATAATTCGAAATGAAAAGCTACACATGACAAATTTGCTATTATGCCTAAATCTTAATATTAGCTAGAACACATATTTCATTAATGAGTTTCACTTTGATATCATGTTTTGTTTTTTTTTTTGCAAAAATAGTATAACACAAGATTTTTATACTAATGTTTAAGGATTTTATTCCATTTGTTTTTTCTTTAGGTTGTTATACCGAATGACGGTATCGTAACGAATCAAACTTATATCGATCGAACCTGAATTCTTGCTGCATTGTGGGAGGGATTCCACTATTTATAACTTTAAATTATATATTTGGTATTGTTAATAACTATAACGACTAAACTTATCCCATAATTTATTCCACCGATCAAATTTAAACTCAAAACGCTATGTAAAATACTATTTACACTAATGAAAAATAGCTTATATATAATTGACCATAAATAGATTACAACCATAAGCTAAATAGAATTTAGTAGCTATATAAAATTAATATAAATTTAAATGTGTATATTCATTAATTCCCCAACCTTCTATAGCTATATTTTACAATAATTTATATGATATATATATGATATATATATATATATATATATATATATAGAGAAAAAGTATATCGTACATTACGGCTTAACGTACTTCACGTACAACAACGTGCGTGATTTGTTCTATAACATGTGTGATTAATATTTTCAATATGCGTGATTATTGTATTTCAACATGCGTGATTTTGGATTTTTGAGTTATAACGTGCGTGATTTTAAAATGAACGTGCGTAATTACCTGTCGTACGTGATGTACGTTAAGCCTTAATATATATATATAAACGGGATCAGGAGAAAACGCCCAAATGTGTGAGAACGGTGAGAACGCATCCTGGCCCAACACGTGTCATGCGACATAGTGAAGGGCGGAGGGGCTTTTTTGTCCTTTTATATTCTTCTTTTAAACGCGTGTCACAACACCTTTTCATTTTTTGGCGTTTAACAAATATGCAACGTTTTTATTGTTATTTTAGATCAGGAGCATAGTAAATATTTTGGCGTTTTAACTAAGTATGGCTTTCATTGTTGTGCGAAATATGATGCAGGCCTATAATGTAAAAAACATCAGTAATTTTCATGATTTTTTTTTCTATCAATTGTTGTGCCATGTAGGAATCCGGCCTTTAATGTGACAGACAATTATGGCGTTTTGAAAAGATAAACAAATTCAATTTTCAATGTAGTGGCTTTTAATAAATGTTTGGCAATAATGTTACCGTCTCTTCATTTTACTGTTTTGCAATTACTGTTTCGTTCAGTTTCATCTGTCAATTAGTGTTGTTTTTTCGAGTAATACTTTGTTTGGCGTTTTATATTAGCAACAACGTGCTTTGCTAGCATCCGTTCTCACAATTTTCATACTATCAGGCGTTTTTTGGTGTTTGTAGTTTTTTGCGTTTTCTACTCAATTTTTTTAATTAGTAGAGAATTAGATAATAAACAACAGAGAATTAGATAACAAACAATAGAAAATGGAAAAAAAATAAAAGTTCTAATCTAATTTCTCATCCAAATCTTCAGTGTCATCAGCCTCTTCTACTTTTAACCTTTTTGGCGTTTTGAATACCTTATTTAGATTCTTATTTTCCTACATAACGCCCGTATTTAGAAGATGCTTATTGTTAGTGGCATCCTGTATTGTGGTTTGATATATACTTGTTTGGTGACATGTTGAAGATCAACGCCTGCTCGAATGTATTGATCCCTTCATGCCATCCATATATCCATCAAGAACAAAGTGACATGATGACATATCAGTGTCATCAGTCTCTTTTTCCTGAATATTTGTCCAACTCATTCAGCAAAAGCTTATAGAGATACCCACATCAGAGAAGAATCCATTGGTGTTATAATGCCCAATTATATTTTCCAAAGGTCTTGCCTTGGAAGTCGTGTGTAATATACTTCAACTTCTGTGGATTTATAATTTAAATTTTCATGTGTTTTCTTGTACCTTATCACAACTTTACATGCTTGTTACTTGCGTTAATAGTTTATGGTAACGTGTTAGGAATTCTTTATACTTTCGATAGTATCCCAACTTAATGGGTTTCTATTTATTATTGTCACTCAAGTTATTAGGCAGATAATCAAATGAAATAATGTTTGATATCGGAAAAGAGATTCCTGAATAAGAAATCTAGACACAGATACTGGTGCTTTATTCTTAATTGACTTTTGGAATTCCTTATAGATATACATATCTATATAATCACATATTTCACATGCTGAAATAAACATACCATCTATCAGGTCAATGTTTTTAACAATTTCATATTTCCAAAAACCAGTCAGATATCAGATCATGATACTATTTTAGGGAAATCTTGTCACTTGCTGACATATTATATACCTTCTTACCCGGTTCTCGCCGGAGAGGTAACTTCAGTATATCCGGACAAACTGGAGAGTCTGCTACATCATACCCAGTCTTTGCCGGAGAAAATTTTCTATTTCCCATAAATAGTATCTTTTCAAAAAGTGCCTATCTTATTAGGGCTTTTATTCAGAATTAAGGAAATTTGTATTTCCATAACATATCTTATTATTATATTAATCACTAGACGATTCCTGTGACAGTGTCAATTTACTATTGATTATTCTTTCAACTAGTGACTCAGGTCATAACACTGTTGATTATTCTTTTAACTAGTGACTCAGGTCATAACACTGTTGATCATTCTTTCAACTAGTGATTCTATTCATAACACTGTTGATCATTCTTTCAACTAGTGATTTTATTCATAACACTGTTGATCATTCTTTCAACTAGTGCTTTCGGTCATGTTACTGTTGATCATTCTCTCAACTAGTGATTCTGGACTTAGTTGTCTTGTGATATTTACTTTATCAAATATATTACTTATGGCACACCAAAATCCATCATATTTATTTACACAAGTACTTAGCTTATCGTGAAGCTAATACTAAGGCATCTTTTCTTAAGTTCAAGTCTAATTGCTATCATGTGTGCTACCAGTTAACAGCAATCTCCTAACTCTTTTATTTAAGTTTAAGTATTGTTATCGCAACACTTATAGGCTTAAAGCAGTGGCTCTTTGAGTTGGCTCTGATACCACCTTCTGTCACGACCCCCGACCCACCCTGGATAGAATCGGGTGCCGTGAACACTCCAGCGGTACCGGTGATTATTTTGAAAACGTTGCAGCGGAAATTTTATCAGGACCGTGAGTGAGGAAAAATATCAGAGTTTAGAAAACACCGGATTTTATTTAATAAATGGGATAAACCCATGTTTTATAATGGTAGCTTTAATAAAGATAAATTTTATTACATAAAACAATATTTCTTATTTTGATTTAATTAATAAATAAGCCACTTCTTGATGCCTTTCAGTGCCGTATCCATCTATTACTCCAATCTACTGTAATTACCTGAAAAGTGTTTTAAAAAGGTTTTGTCAGCGGGAAATACTGAGTGAATCATTCTATTTTGCATAATGATGCATAGTTATTAATTACAGCATAAGAGCGATTACAATGGCTTCTATCTTATCTTTATTTGGCTCTATGTCACAATGGTGACATGTCACAATGGTGACGATGGTCATACCACTATTAGATCAATGAACCTAAATAGTGACGATTATCCCTGTAGGTCAATGAACCTAACAGTGAGTATCCCGAGTAGGTCAATGAACCTAACTGGGAGAAAATTAGTAATGTGCACAATACCCCACTAACCAGTAAATCAAGATATCCACGACTTAGTCCCTGTAATTATAACCTTGAAAATAATTTGAGGTATTGTAAAATAGTTGATAAAAAGAGAATGACTCACATTATAAACATGCAGATTCATACGGGCAAAGTTTAGTCTATAGATAAGCCTTGATATATTGCAGATTTATACAGGCAGAGCTTAGCCTATTGATTTAGCCTCGTAACCTAGTGCACACGAACTAGGTAAATAACTAATACAACTTTTACGATTACTCACGAGATTAAAACCCTCACAACGAATGACAAAGTGCAATCACTTAAACATCCATCGGATTCACAACGAAGGACAGAGTATTCCCCGAGTTCGGGTGGCACTCAACATCCTGTCGGAATCACAACGAATGACAAAGGATCACCCTAATGTGGGCAGCACTTAAACATCCATCAGATAGTTTCCATCGATCGGACATTAAATCGTAGCAGCGATTGAGTTAATACCCTGTATCGTAGCAGCATCCCCCTACTAATTAGTGTTTTTGATAGTAATTGGACGATATCTCAGCGTACGTTTGGAATTTGATCGTCGCTCAAATGTCAGAATTCAAGTGCCAAGGCCTGCTATTTATACACAAAATTGATGTTGCTTAGGGACCGTAACAATATTCTCTTACGGTCCGTAAGGGACACGTAAAGCTCATAGGTTTGCCGCGTGTGTTTCTAGCCTAGCTGAGTCAACGGAATTGATAAATTAAATTTTGACAACGTTTTATAAGGATAATCGTTAAGTAGGGAATGCCCCCCCCCTGAGTTTTAGGGGCCCTGATCCTGATTCTGATTGTTCTGATATTTTTAGGGTTTGTGTAGAATCACTTGGGTGTCACAATTAGAGTTTCCTTTTAGATAAAATAATAAAATAAATAGGACTTTTTAATGAGGGTCGTTACAGTGTATCTAAAAGAAACATCGATTTTTTGGAATCTTTGATGTTTGAGTGTTTTTGGCGTTTTCTAAGATGATTGGTATATAGTAAAATATGGCATTTTGAGTTGGTGTGTTTGATGTTTTGGGTTTTTTGGGTTTTTTGGCGTTTCTAAGATGAATGGTATATAGTAGTAAATATGGCGTTTCCTGGTTCGGGGGGTGTGTTTAATGAATGTCTGAGATGTTTTGTTTATATAGGGATGTGTACTTTTGGCCTATAATGACGTTTTATTCATTAGTTTGGCGTTTTTGGTAGAGAAGTCTAAAGATCCTTTTACCCTTAATGAAGCGCGTCCACTTAATAGAATTCGTGTTATTTACGAAAACAGCACCGCGTCAATCTAGTCCATAGATTGTTTTGATCGGACGATCCATAAGCGTTCTCACACTTTCCACCATTTTCTCTAATTCCTGACCCTATATATATATATAGAAACGGGTTCAGGAGAGAACGGTGAAAAGTTTGAGAACGGATCCTGGCCCAACACGTGGCAGGGGGCCCTAATTGTTATGCGGGGGTACGATTGTCTTTTTATACGTTCCCTCCTTATTCGCGTTATAAATCTCTTTCAAATTAAAACTCCAAAGATTTATTGTTAGCTGTTACCTTCTTTGCAAGCTTTCTCAGATCTATGGCGTTTAACGAGGATTCTGTTCGACAAAGTAAAATTCGTTGGCGTTTTCTATTTTTCGTTCCAGCAAATCATGCAACAGATATGGCATTTTGTTCTTTTATCATTGTTCTATGGCGTTTTTTTGTATTATTATTTTTATAATGTGTTGTATGATTTTAATAGCGTTATTTCAATTATGCAATTTAATCGCGTTTTAATTGATATTTAATCTATTATTAAGAACTGCAATTGGAGTTTTCTTCAATATTAATTTTAATTGTCGTTTACGTTCTAGTGTATTTCTTATGTTTTTACGATCATTGGCGTTTTTCATCTATTTGATTAGTTTTGAATTTTATTTAGTAGTATTTATGAATATCAGTTATTACTATTTTGTTAATCTGTGTAAACATTAGTTTTGTTAATCTGTGTAAACATTAGTTTTGTTAATTTTGGCGTTTTCATTATGATGTTATATTTTGTTAATTATTTATGGTGTTAAGTGTTTTTATTTATACATCTCATGGATTTTTTATCATGTCGTTTTTAAATTATGTGTTTATTATGTCTTGTTTATTATTCAATTAATGGCGTTTTAATGTATAATGTTATTACGAGACATCACCCTGTTTTTCTGATTTTTCTGTTCCTCCCTGTGTTTTCTCAGACGAAGTCTCTTCCTCGAGTCAAAGGCATTGTCCCAAAACTGGATTACCATTTATCATTCCTGACGTCAGTGAAGAATTAAAGCCCAGAAAGGACATGGTATTCTCAAGCCTTGATGATTGGTATTCAATGTATGTTAAGTATGCCAAGGAGTGTTGGTTTTCAGTCAGGAAAGGGACTACAAAGACAAACTCTAAAGGTGTCTTACATATTAAGTATTTCTTGTGTACGAGAGCTGGGGTATATAAGGACAAGAAGGTTGATACGTTGGACCCCAATCAAAAGGAGAGAGTAGTGCGATCTAACTTTTCAAAGAGGACTGATTGTGGTGCACTGTTATGTGTACTTTTTGAGGATGGATCTTGGAAGGTGATAAGTTTTTCGAGGAGCACAATCATGAACTTGTTGACCGTCCTGATAAGCATTTTATTCCAACTGAACGACACCTCACTCAGCTCCAGAAGCATGTTATACACAGCATGTCTAAGCTGAATTTGGGTCCTGTCAAGGTGTTTAATGTTATGAAGACTTATTTTGGCGATTTTGAAGACGTGGGTGCAAGCAAAGTTTAATTTAAGAACTATAAGAGTCAAATTAACTTGTTCATAGGGGAATATGACGCCGATATGGTTGTGAAACATTTGAATGAAAAAAAAACATTCCCAGCCTAATTTCTCGTATGATTACATCACAGACGAAGAGAATCGTTTGAATGGTCTTTTTTGGTGTGACGATCAAGCCAAACGTAATTACCACGTGTTTGGTGATGTGATTTCGTTTGACGCCACGTATCGTTCAAACAAGTAATATTTTATAACTCAACTTCTTTGTATTTGGCGTTTTATTTATTTACATGCAATGGCGTTTTTATATTTTACATGCAATGGCGTTTTATTAGCTTACATGCAATGGCGTTTTATTAGTTTACATTCAACGGCGTTTTATTATTGTTTCATTTCTCATGGCGTTTTCATATGCAGATACTCTATGGTGTTTGTACCGTTCACTGGTATAGACAATCATCACTGCAATGTTACATTTGGTGCAGCATTGTTGGCGTCGGAAACTGCTGATACGTATATTTGGTTGTTAAGAGTTTTTCTAAAAGTTGTTGGTTCTCAACCAAAAGTTGTTGTCACTGACCAAGATCCAGCGATGAAGAAGGCTATTTCTGTTGTATTTGTTGACACGAGACATCGGTTATGCATGTGGCATGTGATGCATAAACTTTCTCTGAAGGTTGTTATGCTTTTTTTATCTTTGGCGTTTTAGGATACACTGCGTTTTAAAATACATGGCGTTTTGTACCTTGTTACTGTTTTTTAATTAAGTTTTATCTTTTGTTTTTTTTTATTTATGCATGGCGTTTTCGTGTTATTTATAGGTTGGTGTTAGGCTATGCAATTCCACCAATTTTAAAGAACGTATTTGTGGTGTTGTGTGGACGGATATTCTCACACTTGAAGAGTTTGAATCAGAATGGGAAGTGGTTATCGCAGAATTCAATTTAGAAGATAATGACTAGCTATCTGATATTTTTGCACTTAGGGAATCTTGGATCCCTGCATACTATAGAATGGAGCATATGTCTGGTCTTATGCGAACGACATCCAGGTCGGAGAGTGAGAATCCTTTTTTTGGCCAAGTGTGCAATTCGAAAGCTACTCTTGTTGAGTTCATGATGCATTATGGGACTGCAATAGAAGCACAGCGTCACACACATTGTAAAAATGATCATGAATCTCGATACAAAAGACCCCAGTTACAAATTGTTGGAAGGGCAAGCTGTTGATATATACACAAAAAGTATTTTTTGTGACGTTCAAGCTGAGCTTATTGGAGTTGCGGATTGCATAAATCAACGTTACGAAGATCAGCCTGATGGGTTTGTTAAGTTTTACGTAAATGACTTCCAACAGCCTTGTACATCCTTATTTGAGGTAAATAATGGCGTTTTGGTTTTTATGGCATTTTCTGTTAATGGCGTTTTATCATATGCAATGTGTTTTTTTCTTTTTTAGACAAACATTCTATGCATGGCGTTATAGAGATATTGTTTTTGGTGTTTTTCAGGTAATGTTCTGTAACTCTTATTGCACATGCAGTTTCTCATGCAGGCGTTTTGAACAGTTTGGTTTGCTATGTAGATATATATTCTATGTTTTGAGACTTATGGACATTAGGGAATTTCCAAAACAATACATTCTGAATAGATGGCGCAAAGAGGCCTCCCCAAACTGCTCTCCTGAATTCTCAATTAGTCGTGAATATATGACCGAGCTTGATCCTGATGTGTAAAGTATGATGCGAGATATTATTTATTCAACCGAATACACGTTGAACCGTTTATCTGGTAATAAAGAGGAGCTATCCTTATACAAGGATCATGTTCAATCTTATATGAAGAAGGTTCAAGATATGCAGATTGTTGCTCCTCTCGCTAGTTCTAGGGATAGATTTGCCGAGATAACGGGTCAATATAAAGACGACAAGAATCCGATAAGAGTCCCTGTAGGTTATAAATCCAAAGGTTTTGGTTCTTGGAAACGCCTGAAATCTAAACAGGATATAGGAGATAGCAATCGACAAAAAGAAATCAAAGTCGAAACTCGGGGCCAAAGAAAGACAGTGTCAGAACTGCAAAGCCTATGGACACTACGCATCAACATGCAAACAGGCCGTAATTAAAAGAAGATCGACAAGGTCTTCGAGAGCCAGTGAAGAGTAGTTTGGCGTTTTGTATTTGTCATTCTTACAGAACACATACAGATGGTCTTCGAGAGCCAGTGCATAATAGTTTGGCGTTTTTTTATTTCAATCCTATAGAACACAGACATTTCTCAGTTTGGCGTTTTAAATCATTTTTTTTGCATCTTTTTCTTTTTTCTACCTCTTTGTTCATAACATGCTACTTCGAAGTTAAATAACAAACAATATAAGATCGGGCAAGGAAATCAAACGCCAAAAAAAAAAAAAAACAATAACGCCACTAAATAAAACTACCATAAACTTCTAGTTTTGGTCGTGTAACAATGTTATCCTCAGTCAAGAAAGATGTGTAACAATGTTATCCATCCCGTTTAGCTAAAATTTATAGAGAACAAAAACAGAATCTCCATGAAATGGCTTTTTTGAAGTTTTGTGGTTTTTGTATGTTTTGGCATTTATATTGAGGATCTTGCTCATTACATAGAGCGAAAGTTTATTGAGAAAATAGTGTATATCAAAGAAACATGGATTTGAATCTTTGATATTTTTTTTTTTTTTTTTTTTTTTTGCGTTTATAAGATCAATGGTATAGAGGAAAATATAGGTTTTTGTGGTTTTGGTGTGGATTTTAGTAGTTCTGAGAGTTTGTTTATATAGGAAGTTTTTGGCGCGTATTTTAGGCGCGATTTTTATTACAGTAAATGCTGGTAATAAAGTTCCGTCGTTTTAGTACTGTTTGTTCAGCTTTATCGGTTAAAAACAAAGTTTGGTGTTTTATATCTATGGCGTTATATTATGATGAAGTGTCCTATGTGTGTTGAGGCGGGATTTTAGTAGCGTGAGTTTGGCGTTTTATGTTAAGTCAAAAGACCCTTTTACCCTTAATGAAGCGCGCCAGATTAATAAAAGTGATTTTATTTACGAAAATGCCACCGCGTCATCTAGTCCATAGATTGTTTTGATCTGACGATCCATAAGCGTTCTCTCCGTTCTCACACTTTTGAGCATTTTCTCTAAATCCTGACCCTATATATATATATATATATATATATTAAGGGTCAGGATTTAGAGAAAACGGTGGAAAGTGTGAGAACGGTTATGGATCGTCCGATCAAAACAACCTATGGACTAGATTGGCGCGGTGGCGTTTTCGTAAATAACATCAATTTTATTACGTGGACGCGCTTCATTAAGGGTAAAAAAGGTAAAACATCATTTCTCACATAAAACGCCGTTAAAACATAAAACGCCAAATAAATACAAAACGCCAATTTTGTCACTGCGTAGTTTTTTCTGTGTTTTTATTTAAGCTCTCAGGCTACAAAAAACGCCACAAAATGTGAAACGCCGTAATATATAAACGCCAAGCCTTACATCCGGATAAATGTTAATTACATTTTTTGTTATAAAAATAATATCCGGCCTAAACTACCCGCCAAAAAAAAATCCTATAAATAGAAACGTCTCACCACCTTCTGTTTATCACACCAAAAAAACACAGTGGTTTCTAAAAAATACAACTCAAGTTAAAACGCCATAAAGTTGAGAGAAATCAACGATGGCAAACATCTTTTCTTTGATACTCAGTAATGTTCTGCATGAAGTTTCGTTGAATGATTTGTTAGGTGAGGGGAATAAGATTTTGCTGCATGAGATGGACAAGATTCAAGAAAGAGGGACTGATGACACCCATATGTCATTTTGTCTTCTTTGTTCTTGAAGAAGGTTTGGATGAGTAGAAGAGACATATCCCAGTGTAAATGCTACTTTGGCCTCGATGATTATAATCAATACGACGGGCAGATAGCATCCACCCACACGGAGTCGATCTATGTCTCCAACATCCACAAAGACACTTCAACACATGAACAAAGAAAATAAACCACGCCAAATCCAAAACGCCATTTATTTGTGACAGCTCTTGTAGTTTCAAAAGAAGAAAGAGACTGACGATACTGAAGATTTAGATCATAAATTGTTTCTATTTGTTTTTTTTAATTTTCTTTATCTGTTGTTTGTTATGTAATTTCAGCTAAGCACAACAAGTACATTAATCCTATAATGAAAAATATAATAAAACACCAAACGGGCAAATGCTTGTAAAACGCCATCATGCCATAAAACGCCCCCAAAACTACCAAACTATAATAAAATTACTTTGAACAAGTACTATTATAATAAATCTAAAAAAACTTAAAACAATATGCAAAGAAAATAAAACAAAAGGTCCCATCGTTATATAAACGCCATTGGAAAACAAAACGCCATAATTACAGCCATCAAGATTAGACGTGTTACACCATAAAGCCAGATGAACCTGAAAACAAAACACGGTAACTGCGAAACAGTAAAATGAAACGGCGGAAACATAAGTACTAACATTTATTATATTGAAAGCTAAATACTTGGGGAATTGATTTTATTTATCTTTTTCAAAACGCCATAATTACCTGTCATGCGCGGGAAAAAAAGTCATTATAAAAGTAAACCATGAGAACACAACCTCAAACACGCCAAAAACATTGACTAAAAAACCACATATCGTCCAAAACGCCAAAAACTTAAAAAATGGCTAAGGTTATTGCATGGAGGTTTGAAGGGAAGGAGAAACGATTCATCATAAAGTTCTCTGATAGGAGAAGGGTGAAAGTAAGGACAATCAAAGCCATGCCTGGTATGGATGAAGGGGTTCAGAGGGATATCCTGGCCCTTGGGGTTCCAATGGCCAACGATTGTGAAAGAACCCGAACTGTAATAAGAAGAGAAGAGAAATTTTTTGGCAGAAGATGATGATGAAGACGATAATGATATTGACAATACTCCTCTACCAACACTTAGTAGTTGGGTGATGCATGAAGAAGCAGGAACGGTTGAAGTGACGTATCAACACGGGGTGCAATATTCATTGCCAATGGAGGAAATGTTGAAGACGGGGAGACTATTTCTCACTGAACAACTCTGTGATTTAGCACCTTCGAACGATGCAAAATCCAGGGTTGCAATAATATTCAAGAATAGGCTGCAGCGAAGAAGAAACGAGCTAATGGCGTTTTACGCCAATCTAAAATTTGATGATGATGAATCTGAAGAAAGTGATGAACAAAGCGATGGGTACATCTCTGATGTAATCCCATCCACAGAAGACTATTAGTTTATTTTGATTTCGTATTATTGTAATCTTATAAAATATTAATCTATATTAATCAATTATTAACAAAAGACCCAGAACGCCAAAAAAATGACCTGGAAAACACCATAACGCCAGAAAAATTAACTATGTGACACAAAAACAATTAATTCAACGAGAAGAAATCGGGGGAAAACAGTAAGGCGCCAAGTAATTAATGATTCTAGTTAACGCCAAAATTATCATGCACGCCAAAAATGAAGCAGCATGTCACACGAGAAAATCGGGGAAAAAAGAAGAATAATGAAAAGACAAAAAAAACCCCTCGGACCCTGATCATGTCCCGCGCCACGTGTTGACCCAGGATGCGTTCTCACCGTTCTCACACTTTTTGGCGTTTTCTCCTGATCTCGTATATATATATTAATACAATAATATTAGAATTAGATCAATATCTTTATGACCTTCTGTTATATTTTAATTAATAATTAATAAAAATAATATTAGAATTAGATTAGACCCGTGCAAATTAGATCACTATTCTTATGTTATATATTAATTATTTATAATATTAGAACTATTAGAAAATATTCTTTATTATATTATATTATATTATATTATATTAATAATAATTATTAATAAAAGACCTATATTAAAGAAGAAAATGTCACATGGTATAAGCTCGTGTATTACACGGGTTAAATGTAAAAAAAAAACTCGATTGACTATATATTTTATTTAATTTATAGGAATTATAAACCATATATATTACATGGGTTAAATATAAAAAATATAAACCGTAAACTTTTATATAATCATTATCACATGGTTAAAAATATAATAATATTATAATCTTATACATTCATAATTCATGATTTTTACTACATAGGTTGATGAGATATAAACTATATTGTTACAAAAAAATGTGCAACACTGTTAATAAACGTAAAATCTAAATGTAATAATATCATAAAGTTAAAATTAATTTATGATTTTAGTTTTAAAACATCTTGTTTTTTAATCTCTATATATTATGTGTATTTCACATAACATATTTATAAAGATTTCTTGTTTCTTTATCTTTATATATTATTGATTAGTTATAATTGGTCACATAACGATAAGAGTTCAATTAATTAGATACAATTGAAATTCGTCATACATAATCAAAATTCACCATTTATTAAAAGGACTTTTAATGAATTAATGAAAAGCTTTATTGGTTTTATTTATATGAGGTTACATAAACCATAATTCATAAAAATTAAAATTGAGATATCTTATAGTAAAGAGTAATGATGATGATGATGACGACGACGATGATGATAACAAAATTATCTATACTATATAATAAAAGAAACCACTTTGGGGACACTTGTCATCATATTAGGCCATCTCTTATAGATAATTATTATTTTAGTTTAATCTATTCTAATTAATTATAGATAATCCTTCTATTAAATATTATTTAGTTTAATAACTTATAGATAATTATTATTTAGTTTAATCTCCTTCTATTTTATAATATTATTTATTTGAATTAATTACGTTTTACTCCCTCTGGTTTGGTACTATTCAGTCAATTAGTTTAAAAATTGTGATTTCAGTCCCTATGGTTTCATTTTCGTTACTTTTTCAGTCTACGTCGTAACCATTTTAGTCCCTGTAATTAACAGAATAATGGATTGAAATTGTTACGAAATTGAAACCATAGGGACAGAAACGGTTACGAAAGTGAAACCACAGGGACTGAAATCGCAATTTTTAAACTAATGGACTGAAATAGTGATTTTTGACAAACCACAGGGACGAAAACAGTAATTAACTCAATTAATTATTACTTTTATATTTATCTATTTACTTCAAATTCAAACTTAGTTATCTAATTTGATCTTAACTATATATTTGAACGTTTTGTTTAGTTTGGTATCAAATAGATTTTACGAAACTTGAAAAAAAATTAAGTAATATTATTTATCATTTATATATTTACGGAGTTTTAAATAAAGGTTTACATTTATTGAGACTTCGTTAACAAATTTTGCAAGAACAGAATAATCTATTTTTATCACGAAAACCAAACTTTGTATTACTATATTAAATATTTTTATTTTCTCTATACAAAATTACATTTACTCGACCCATTTAATACATGAGGTGTTTTAAGATATAACTTTTTATTATTAGATATATAAAATTAGATTTATTCAATTCGTACAATACACGGAGTTTTCTAAGGATATATATTTTTTTATTATTTAGTACAGAAAATTACATTTATTGAAACCGTGTAATACGCATATTTTTAAAGATGTAATTTTTTATTATTTGGTATATAAAATCACATTTATTCAACCCGTGTAATAAATGGGGGTTTTTAAGATGTATTATTTTATTATTTAGTAAAAAATATTATATTTATTCAACTCATGTAATACACGTGGTTTTTAAAGATATAACTTTTTTATTTGGCATATAAATTTACATTTATTCAACCCGTACAATATGGTTCTTATAGATATAACTTTTTATTATTTAATATATAAAATTATATTTATTCAACCCGTGCAATAAATGAGGTTTTTAAGGATATATTGTTTTATTATTTAGTATATAAAATTTATTTATTCAATCCGTGTAATACACGGGGTTATAACCTAGTTTTTAAATAAATTAAAGTAAAATTGTGAGGTTGATGGAGAGATTGCCATGTGCCATTAATTGGAGTCTTTTATTAGTATTTAGATAAATAAACAATATATCTTGAAAAACCTCGTTATTACATTGATTGAATAAATGTTTATATCTTTAAAAACCCACCTATAATAAGAAAATAATATATTACATATGAATTTCTTTTATTATATAGTATAGATGTAGATGGTGTATTTATCCATGACGTGTTGGTATAAGAGTGATATAAAAAATTAAAAATAAAATAAAATATAAAAGTGATAACAAAAAAGAAATAATAAAAATGACTAAGAGATAAAAGTGTTCATTTAGATTTGATCTTCTATCACTTTATATTATTACGAAAATCTTATATGATATAAGTCTAATAAGAAATTCAAATTCAAATTATATATACTAGTAGGGTGCCCGGGCGATGCGGCGGGGGCGACACTTTGGATTGCGGCACTCGTTGCTGGTAGTTTTCTTATTTGTATATGATAACATTATTGTGGTGGATATATGTCATAAGTGTTACACATGGGAGCCTAACACCTATAATGTCTTGCAATGTTCGATCAACTGCCTCTATCGCCTGACGTTTCGCCATCGATGTCTCATCCCATATAATTAACTTGGAGGACCTAATTAGTTGACTTATAATTCCTAAAATTTTGGGACATAGTTTACTATTTATCTACTAAATATCGTAAATTAGTATTAAATAATTCCTAAAATTTTGGGATATAGTTTACTATCTATCTACTAATATCGTAAATTAGTATTAAATAAATATCGTAAATTAGTATTAAATAATTCCTAAAATTTTGGGATATAATTTACTATCTATCTACTAATATCGTAAATTAGTATTAAATAATTCCTAAAATTTTGGAACATAGTTTATCTTCTATCTACTAAATATCAAAGTTTTGTTTTGTTATAAAAATTAATAATAAATAAAGTATAGAAAAACTGTTTTAAACATGTAAAGATTTGTTTGTTAATAAAAAATACTAAACAAATGACAAAAGTATATTAGTTCAATCGAGATGTAAATTATAAGTGCAATAAAATAACACAAAACATAAACTTCAAATATAAAATAAACTTTATTATTCATGGGATAGTCTAGATCAAACAAAAACAACTGAAAATGAAAAAAAAAACATAAAAACACTTGATATATTTCATCTAATTTCTCTTCTTTTTTGATCCGTTTTTCTTGTTTGTGCTCGAATCAGCAGTATCATCTAATTCATCTTCTTTCTCATCGTCCTCAGAATCATCTAAATTTATAACCTCGACCCATTTCCATTCAGAGAGTCTCTTAGATCTTTTCTTTTGATTCTCATACTTCCGATCCTTAAAAAACAAAAATTTAATAAAAAGTAAAAAAATGATTAAATAAATTTTATAAAAAAATATTGAATAAATTTTTTTTTAAAAAGATTAAATAAATTTTAAAATTACCTCTTTACTAAATTGACGTTGAAGATTAGACTTGTATGGACTGAACATTGCACCATAAGAAATAATTTCAACATTGTTATCACCATCATCCTACAATAAAACACCAAATAATAACATAACGAACTTGTTAATATGAAAGATTATAAGCGAAAATATTACTTAAAAACTAACAAAAGCTTGTTCGACAACTGGGGTGTTTAAATTGGTGTGTTGAATCTGGAAAATCAAATAAGTTAGTATTCACATAAAAGTAAATAAAAGAAAACAATTATTCATTATTGCGATATAACAAAACTTATCATAGAACCGACCTTAGATTTTTCAATATCGCATGCTTATTTTTTCGCATCAAGTGAATTCAGAACTGGCTCCATATTTTAAATCTGTTTAGCAATAGAAATGTAGAATTGTGAGTGTTTGCTATGTATTTATAGTAGTCCATTAGGGTTTAGTTTTAGATTGGTCATCAATTTATATAGGAAGTTTGTTGTGAGTTTTAAGTTTTTAAAATAAGATGCACATATCCTGTTTAGTTTGTTGTGGCATGTTTAATAGGAAGTTTGTTGTGAGTTTTATCTATACTATATTAAACATGCCACAACAAACTGACTCTGTACAAGTAAAATTAGGGAATATTTTAGTTTATTAATGCCGTTCAAAACAAAAAACTTGGGTAAAAAACAAATGTTAATGCACGGTAGCTAGGTAATGGTCAAAGCTGGCTTGGGTAAAAAACAAATGTTGGCTTTAATCAATTGTACATTTACGCATCGGCTATTTGTACTTTATGAACGCACGGCGAAACTAAAAAAGACAACTATCGAAACGTTTAAAAAAATGTGCCGATCGTCATGGTACCTTCGGATTTTTTTTAAAACATTACGGGTTGTAAGATATCGCAGGAATACATTAAAGAATTAAAGAGGGGGGGAAGTGTAACTAATTACCCATAATTATGTTAAATGTCAAGGATTTAAATGTAATAGATTGAGGGACTAAAAAATAATTATGGTTTAAAAGACCACTTTACCCTCATTCTAGGGGTTTATTTATAAATAATGGAGGAAGAAGTTCTTAACTTTTGGGAATCCTTCCCTCATGTATTATAATATAGTATAGATTAACAGAAACAGGTGATGAATAGTGATTCAATCTTTTTAATATTAAATTTTTCTAAGGTTTCATGTTTATTACATAATGTGATTCTAAACATATTTTCTATATACCTTTTAACATATGATTAAAGTATCCGTTATTAAACAGGAAACCATAAAGATTTATGTATACTGGTTGTTCGGTTTAGTTTGGTACAATATGGTAGCAATACGATGTTAGTTTATCGAAAGCAAAACCAATAAAAATAAAACCGGTATCGATACAGAAAATTTTCAATCGATTTGATTTGGTTTGGTAGCGGCATGAAGGACCATGAATAGTAAATATTTTTTTTAAGTATTTGTTTTAGATTTGTTGATATTATTTTACTTTTTATTTAATATGATATTTTTGTTAATAACTTGCGTATGTTAAATTTTTAAAATAATCCAAAGATGCAACTATGTTTGATTTTTTTTCCAATATCCCGATATAAATCTTATTGAAAATGGATGTTGTGCCGCTACCATGCCGAACGGAAAACCGACTGAATAACATCGGTACCGATATTCATTTTGATGGTTTTTGGTTAATCTTATTGAAAATGGATACCGTGTGCTATCGTACAGAACATAAAATTGACCAAACAACATCAGTATTGGCACCGATATTTACTTTTATGATTTTTAATTTCGATAAACTGACACCATATCACCATTGTACTGCACTGTACCGAGCCGAACCAAACAACATCGGTAGCGCTACCCGTATTCTTTTTTATGGTTTTTGGTTTCGATAATACTTCATTTAAACAACTCTGTCAGCGAAACAATTCCGATACTGTGACAAACTGAACCTATATCATCCAAACAACATCGATACCTGTACCATGTTCGTTTTTTTGTTTTCGATCGATGTAAAACGTGTGGTGATTGCTATACCGAATGTCTGTATCGTACCGGTACGAAAACAAACCAAATTGATATCGGCTGAAATGCCGCCACGAAGCGCGGTTCAAAACAACTAGTTATACATATTAATACAAAACTTTCATGAATAGTAATTTGTATTTTTTTAATAATATTAGCATGAGTTCTTCATTTGGACTCCTCAAATATGTGGATATACTAAAATGTAAAAAGGTAGTTGTAAATTAGGTTACTCTAATCTATATTTTTTAATAGCACGGCCCTGAGGGTGGACGGGGAGGATCACCGGCTAGGGCCCGATATTTTAAATGACACGTTATTTAAAAAAATCCGATATGTATATGTAAAAACAATATATTAATATGGTATAACTATACAAACACCAATATAGGCCCACTTACAAAACTATTTTGATGGTTTAGATTAGTTATTAGTCCATTGGCATTAGGTTTAGACTTTTAGTGAGCCCAATACCCAAATTCGTTGCCTAAGGTCACATTTTTTCAAGCTCGAACAGGTACACGAATTCTCAGGACCGACCCTGTTTATTAGTATTAACTTAGGTTTTTTTAAGTTTTTCATTTGGACCTCTCAATTTTGAGAGGAATGAGGGTGTACTGAAATGTAAAAAAATATGTACCGTGGTAAAATGGGGCCGCCACATTCTTATAACTTTTAAAGTATAAAGTCGGTGAACATTTAATTAGCGTCCCCTTCTTTTTGTGACTTTTACACAAGTAGCTTTTTATGTTTTTTCATGACTTTTACATTAATGGCCCTACTTTTTGAAGCTTTTACAAAAATGGACCATTTTTTTTCCACTGATCGTACAAATCCTTAACTTTTGAAAAATGTAGTTTTAACCCCTACATTATTACTCCATTTTACAAACCGCTAAACTTATAAAATTTGCAATTTTTACCACCATCGTTATTATTGGAACCACTATTCGTTTTTATGGTTTTCAAACATTGTAAAACACGTGTCAACAACATTTTGGTCATATCATTACTTTTATTTTTTGGTTGTATCTTTTAGTTACTATACCGAGTGCTGAAACCATGCAGATCTTGTCATAAATCGAACCGATACTAACAGTAGACCCGCTGTAACGCGCGGGGAATATTACTAGTTTGAATAAATTTGAATGACTTTGAATTATTACAAAATCTTAAATGAAATAAGCTTAAAAAATAAATTTAAATTTGAGGATAATATTTTATTAGAAAAATAGAAGGACTTTATTCAAAGAGTAAATTACGTTTTTGGCCCCTGTGGTTATATCACTTTTACTATATGAGCCCAAAATAAGAATTTTTAACATATCTACCCCCATAATCTCTATAACTAATCATTTTGGCCCCTAAGTCTAACCATTTTGGCTCCCATGGTCTCTATAACTAACCATTTTGACCCTCATGATCTCTAGACTTATGACCCAAAATGATTAGTTATAGAGACCATGGGGGCATATATGTTAAAAATTCTTATTTTGGGCTAATATAGTAAAATGATATACACACATGGGCCAAAAACTTAATTTACTCTTATTCAAAATACAAAGTGGGATAAGATACAATATTAATTTATTGTTTATTTAATTTAATTTAATTAATATATAAGATAAGTAGGGGAGAGAGGCGGGAAAATCAAAAAGTACATGCCTTCAATGGATGACACGTGACACACGTTGATTTACTTTATTATGTAGTATAAAAAAAAAACCTTGGACCGAAGAAGAAAGCTTAGCTCTGGTCAACTCTTGGTTAGACTTATGTGATTACAAACGAGGAGCCATTTCAATTAGGGAACCTTTATTTGAAAGAAACCAATTGTTCTTCTTTTGCCACTTTGTCAAGGTTTCATATTCTGTTTAAGGAGGTTTGCACATTTCATGCATTCTTCAATTACATGATGGCTCAATGTGACGGCATATTAGATGCAAAAGTGATTGCCTGGGCCCGTTGGAAATAGGAAAACACACACAATAGAAGATTTTTTTCACATGTCATCCTGACAATTAATAAGAAATCATTCTCGTATGCAACCTGCTCCCCCCCCCCCCCCACCCCCCACACTAGTCCGCTCCACCGGACCACAAGCCCTCTAAACCAATCCAAGTCACCCCCTCCATCGCTTGTGTCATCCGCTTTGTTGGTCCGAAATCCAAACCACATCGTTGGATTGGCGATGTAATGCTCTAAGTGACAGATTGCATTGATAACACGAGAAAAGGGTTAACCTACTTTCATAAAAAAGTATTTTAATCCTTAATGTTTTTACGTAATTATTTGCTTATACTTTGATTCCCTTATTGTTTTAACTTGTAAAGTTTTGCACGACGATTTTTTTTTGGTTTTCTTATATTTTTGTGATTTTTTATTATTGTTGTTAATGTAGTCAATCCATCAAATCTACTTTACAAGTACCCTTAAGTTCATCACCAATCATCACGACCATCACTCTTTTTGGGTTTTAACACCATTGCCATCCCATGCGTTTTTTAAATTGAACCATAACCGTTGTCATTGTCATCTTCACCTCGAACCACTTTCATTGCACTTAGGTTTTATATCACGTTTAAACTTAACCATCATATACATGTGTGTGAAAAAGAGCAGTGACGGACTCAGGAATTTTTCCATGGGGGTGCGGAACATTTTTAAAAATTTTAGGCCCTAAAAAATCGGTTCATATCGGGTCGGGTCGGGTCTTGTAAAACAAACGAACATCAAACTAAATTTATATAATCATCAAAAACATGTCAAACCTTGTTACAAACATAATTAAAACGTCGACGCCCTACGGGTTTTCATTTTTTGAAATCTATCCAAAACATCACCTAAAACTAATTTCTTAAGCAATTCTTTCTCTATATAACATAAGTTCATCGCTACATAACATAATGTTTCAATTTTAATTTTAATTTTCAACTATTCAAGCCCTAGAAATCATAACGTAAGTTGTAATCACTCTAAAAATATATAAACAACATAATCACCCTAAATATATATAACCAACATAATCACCCTAAAAATCATGTAAACAACCATAAACAACGTCAAAACACACAAAATTTCAAACCTATTTAACAACTTTATTACCTTTTTTTCTCCTATAACATCAACCAAAATCATCAAAATAACAAAGAAACTTACCCGTGTTCGAATTCCGGTTAGATTTGGTGTCAAACGACGGTGGTATGGTAGGTGATGTTGTTCGTTGGCAGTGCATGGACGTAAGAGAGAGAGAGAGAGCGGGAGAGAATTTCTAAAGGTTTTGGGCTTCAATTATTTTATTATAGTTTGAAATATTGTTGGGTATGGTTAATGAGTTAAGACTTAGTGGGCTACCTAATTAGGAATTATAAGTGGGTAAAGGTAAAGGTATGGGTATTTGGGTTTAGTTAGTTAGGTATTAACAGTTATATAATTTAGGTAGTGTTTTTTTTTTAAATAACAGTTTACTAAAAAATAAATTAAAATATAAATTGATAACGCTTTTTACCTAAGGGGTGCGAACGAAAAATTTCAAGGGTGCGGTCGAAAAATTCCAAGGGGTGCGGACGAAAAATTTCAAGGGGTGCGGACGAGATTTTCGACGAAACTTTGCACTAAATTTTTTTCCCCCGGGGGTGCGCCCGCCCACCTTGGGCTGGGCTTAGGTCCGCCCCTGAAAAAGAGAGAGATCATCTTACTTATATACTAATAAATGAAAATCTTTTTGGGACACATGTCACTTTCTCATGCCTCTTACTATTATTTTTCATTTTTTTATTTCCTACTAAATAATAACTATTAAACTTATCTCCTATGTTGAATAATGATATTAAAATTAAAAAAAAAATCAAAGATATGAATGGTGAAAAGATAATCATCATCAAAAGTTTTGTTTTAAGATATGTAATCTTTTATTATTTGGTAGATTTATTCAACCCGATTATACAATGTTTTTTTTAAAGATATGATGTTTTTAGTATTTTGTATACAAAATTATATTTATTTAATCTGTGTAATACACATGATTTTTAAAGATATAATTTTTTTATTATTTGATATATAAAATTACATTTATTTAATCCATACAATAAACGAGGTTCATAAAGATATAATTTTTTATTATTTAATATATAAAATTACATTTATTCAACCCGTGTAACACACGCGGTTTTAACCTAGTATCTAATATACAACTATACACGACTAGATTTGGGCAAGTGTATGAGTGTGATCGCACGGGGCTCATCACCACGAAAGGGCCCACTTTTTATTTTTATAAACCTTTTTCTATATGTTTTACATATAAATTTGTTCTAAATCAAGAAAAACCTATAACACAACAATATGCTATAACCCTATAACATTTTAAGCCCATTAACTCAAAAGAAAAAAAAAACTAACCCGATTAACCAAACGTAATAATAATCTTTTTAGTTTTACCTCATCTTAACTCATTGTCATTTTACTAATCTATATAAGTAAAGTAGATATTCAGAATTATATGATAAATGTTACATTGGTCTACTTTGCATCATGGAATAATGTTAGCTATCTTTTTTTTAACGGTAAATTTCTTTTATTCCTGTCGTTTGTGGGACTTAAACCCAAGACCTCCCTCTCCTAGGGTGTTTAAATGTTTTGTCTTTGCCAATAGACAATAGTTTAAAACCTTATATATAAGTATAGATTTTGGTAAATTAATTTTTTTAAATCCTATGACATCAGGATTTTTTAAGAACGAACTCTGGTGATTTAATAATAAATAAATATCCGTTAAAAAATAAGCAAATAGATTTACCATTTTGAAAAGTGAAGAGGAATCTTGATATCTTATACCTAGGATTCTTGGCATCGGATCCTCTTCCATCATTTAACAACGTACTGCCCATAATAACTTCCATAAAAGGTTTCAAAAATAGGAAATAAGGAATTAATTTGTATATTATTAAAGCGTACGGTGAAAATAATGTCGTTCTGGTGGTGGGTTAAAGCCTCAAAACGGTAAAAAAAATATATATATATTTTGTATTAATATTTTTAACTAGTGTATACTTTTTTTTATAAGTGTCATGTACTGTAGGTGTTGCTTATATAAATATTTTTAACTTAGTGTATACTTTTTATAAATGTCATGTAGGCGTTGCTTATTTATCTTCTACCGACACATGTTCGTTTTATGCTAATATATTAATATTTTATCTAGCGTATAATTATCATCGGATATAATTTTATATATAACCATCGTGTGTGTGTTGGGTTTGATGCTAATTGAGTAAATATAATTGGGTCTTGATTAAAAATTAAAATAAAGGACGTCATACGAATCCAAATTTGGAATAAACAAAAACAGTGTTAGGTTTACCTTTACCCAATCCAATAACATTACTAAAGTTATGCCCTAAACTTTTTGGTATATCCACTTAGGTTATGATGTGTGGATGGAGCCCTATGGGGCTTTATCAAGTCTAGCTAGGATCCACCTCAACTATGGAGCCCCCCTTTAATTTACATGGTGTGGATGGAGCCCCTATTAAACAAAATTAAAAAAAAAACATTTGATTGGTTCATATGTCCAAGCCATGGCGTTACCACTAGTTACCATGATGGAGCCCCTTCAATGGCGCCCCCCTCTTTTCTTGGAGGGTGTGGTGATGGAGCCCATATGGGCGCTATACACGGTGACGTGGCGAGGATGAAGCCCCCACACCCTCCAGCCTTACAAATTATTTTAAAGATAAATATTTAAGTGCTCCACTTATTCTATATGCTAAGAGGTTAATCACACAAGTAATTATGTAAAATCACATAAGGGAATTTTTATGTAGTATTTTATAGATTTAGTAAATGTTACAAATTTTTATTTAGTTTATATGATTACACAACCATCTTATATATCAAAATAGAACACAACGTACAAATGTATACATAGAAGTGTTCAAGTGTGGGTGGACGATGTTCATTGCATCTTAGTTTTAAGGAGTTTTTTCCCAAACTAGTGTTGGTGGAAAAAGTATTTACCAAATTGGTGTTCCTTGAAAAATATTTAGCAAAATGGTATTTTTGTGTCTTTTCCCATCTCATTGAATAAAAACTAAATTACTAATTCTATTATTTATTTCTACTAACACTTTATTTATTATTATTCTTTTGAAACCCAATAAAACTAAAATAGTAATTTTTTTATTTATTTATATTGACACTTTATTTTCTTTTTGAAACCCAGCGTAAGACTTGAGGTTCCCAGTGTGTCACCTAATATTGTCTTATCTAATAATTTATATATGATTCTCATAATTTACTTAATTTATAATAATATTTAAATTCACTTTAACATATATTTTGTTTTTTTATTTGTAATAATAAAACTGTTAAGTTAGTTGATTAAAGAAAAGGTCATAAACTAAAATAGTTTAATATATTTGTTAATATAAGATTACAAAAATGAAAAAAAAAAGTAGGCCATAAAAATAAAATTTGGAGTTCGTTTTCTATGAATTGACAACACTTTAAAGTAGTTTAATCGATAAAAAAAATACATGATATATTACTTATTTCATTAAAAATAAAGAAAAAACATATTAGCCTAGATAAGAGTGATAAATGTTGATCAGTTCTGTTTTAGGCATAATGGAAAACATAAAAACATACCTGATTGCAGCAGTACAGGCCAGCAGAGAATCCAGATGGAGACGCAGCAATAGTGTTTGACATGATTGTTCGAGTTCCTCCTTAGGGTGCAATCTAATGATGGTGATGATGAAAACCGATAAAGGGTAATCGGTTGAGGAGAGGAGGCGATTTGATGTTATGAGTAATTAGGTTATGTGTCTAACCTTAGAACCTCTACATAAGTCTCCTTATATATGCACCCAAGAGGAAACCCTAATTAGTTAATAAGGGTAATAAGGCCCATCAACAATTACCAACTAATTATTTAATAGGTTGTTATATATTTTGATCTATATAATGTAAATGATTATAATGGCTACTAGATTAAATATAACATTATATATATTTAATCTTACATTTTCCCACTTAGCCGAGTAATCATTTACTATGAGTATTAGATAAGCCTGATCAGGAGTTAACATTCATTTTAGCCTTAAACAAGAACTATAGCAGAGAAATACAGTCGTTGAATCATTATGCGACTCAGGACCCCCATTAGTCATACTATAGCCTTAATTTAAAACCTAATCGTTATGATCAAAATACACATAAGCCCTTTGTTTGATTTGTAATTTTATTTGTCTATATGCCATTATGCCGACTTGACATATTCTTAGAGACATACAAAATCAAGCTGATGAGGAAAGTTAACTAATACTTAGTCATTCATAGTACGATATGTAGTTGCGCACGGCCATCAATTAATACCGTCTATGAGCTCTCTTAATAAGACTTATGGGTAATTGCCCTTCAGTTATAGGATCCTTAAGCATATCATGAATGTATTCGATACAAAGACTTAGTTTCCTCAATTCGTTCATAAACGAATAATTAATTGCGTATCGAAACTTAATGCAGCACCTCCCGAACTGTTACTTTTCAAAGAGTCATGGTAGCTGACTTTATCACACTAAGTCTTCAATACATTAATTATATGGAGTTAATAAACTTATGAGTCCACTGATAAATTTCCAACAACATTTAGTGACTATATTATGTCGTTATAACTTAGGTTGTTGATATCAATCCATTACGACTCCTCCATGAGATAGGTTTGTCTGCTGACATAAGGATATACCCGAAATTACATTTTATCATCTTTGAATATTACAAATTTAGAGTAATCAACCGGTTTTAGTTCTCACTTCTTCTTTAAGTTATAGCCTCTCGTTTCTTTTAAAGATATTGTAATACTCCATTAGATGCTTCACATTAATCTAGACATATCTAGTGTGTTGCAATGTGAGAAATATCTAAACGAGTATAAACTTGAACTTTCATAAGGCTTCTAATTAATGAAGCGTAAGTAAATAATCTCATTTATCCTATTATCCTCTAAAGGAGAGCAGTATTGTTTGATACATATGTAAGGACCCATTTAACGTTAAACTTATGGAACGGAACTAATGTCCTATTGGGTCTATCTCGGTATGTTATGATATCTATCACTGAAGAGATATCTCTGAGATCTATTATATCAAAGTTTGTGTTAACAATGCTTTGACTTATGTAACATATACTTGTCAAAAGAATATCATCTATATAGAGAAGTTTATCTTAATTGCTCCCACTCATTTTGAGGTAGGTACATTAATCCACTTTGATTCTTAACGAAAATAATTGCGTTAAAATTTCATAACATTATGATGTTTGCATTAACCCTTACATTGATTTTATTGGCTTATAGACAAACTGTTTTTTAACCTTAAGTTTAGAACTTTCGGGTTGCTTTATGAACATGTAAATGTGTCATCCAATTGTTAGGGAAAATTGTTTTTAATGTTCTTCTAATGTAGCTTTAAACTATTATAAGCTACTAGAACAGTGATGATCCTCAAAGAAATCTTTGATAATTTATCTCTTCCTAAATATAACCTTTGACAATCAATCATGCCTCTTCGTGTCTTAACGCTTATATCAGGATCTGGTTTAGTTATGAACACTCTTAGGTAATTCAATCAAATCCCAAACGTTATACGAACACATAAAATCAGTTTTACTAGAAAACTGTTTTATTCCATTTAAAAGATTAATTGACGCTAATGGCTTAACTAGAAGAGATATGGTCAATAAACTTTTCCGAAATCCATTTCAACTTCAGTTAGGGAGGTTATGTAATCATCAAAGTTAGTAGGTTTTTAAACCTAGATGACCTCCTGAGTTGATTATTGGGTTTATTAGAAGTTTCAATTTTATGGATTAGCTCTTGGTTAGGTTGCTATCATTTTCAGGATTCTAAGTTTGTAAGAGTTGGTGCAGTATGGTGTACAAGAGGTGTAATCGGAGTTAAATTCAGAGTGAAATTTAATGACACTCTTCCCCCCGCCTCTTGTATTCCTTGTAAGCATGCTTAGGGTCAATATTTAACGGCCAACAAATTCTAAAAGAGAAACAAGTTAATGACGTTAGTCGTTGTGATTTCTCTTGTTGAGGATTATGTTAGTTTAGGTAAGAAATCTAAGTGTGCCCACAATTAAGCAACGGTGAAATTTTTGTAAGCGTAGCATTAGATTTTAAGGAGACAAGTTTTGATGGAACAGTGTCGTGATGGAGCGGTGTCTTGTACAAGAGGTGTAAATTGAAGTAATATGAAGTTTTCACTCCCCCACCTCTTGCAACTATTGCAAGTTATTATTAAGACACTTAATGTTCCCACTGATCTGTGATATCTCTAAAATGCTACAAGAGAAGTTTCAATGAGGTACGTGACGTGGGAACCTATCATATATATGTTAGACTTTATTTGATTCCCTTAATGTCCAGATGTCATAAGAAACTTTAGGGACATATTTAATATAAATCTTAATAAGTGTATATATGAATAGATTTATTCTAAGACCGTGGGCCATACGCGACAAAATTTAGATACAAGTTGATAGTCTTTAATTGATAAATGAATTATGTCTGAATATTCCATTTGTAATAAGTTCCACGAATGTCAATGAATGACTTATGATGGACCCATACTTATTCCTTAAGCCAAAACATATTTTTAGGGCTTTAACGTCATGATTTAAAATCACTTAGAATGAGATTATATGAAAATCATCCTCATTAACCATGTCATGATTTCTCATGAATTTCAGTTATAATGGATGAAATTTATAAGTCTCATTTTCCTTTTGTCAAATTCTCATTTACATGATGACAAAAATTGTGAAAGTGTAAGATATCATCTAGTTTTATCTTAGTAATGTTTCAATCCAGATATTTAGAACAAATAAGATGAGATTTTAAGGTAAGTGTGACTTTATGTTGACTATACAAACCTCACAACCTTCATAACACTACTTAATCATGATACTATATTCTGATTAATCTTCAGAATATATAAGGTGTCGAAAAGCTTTGTTAGAAGACTGCTTATTATGGCTCTTATAGCCTTAACAATTAATTTTGTCACTAACTCTCATGTTAGTTATTTATCGAGTTCTGGTAACGAAACGTATGGAACTATAGTCAACTAATCATGTGTTAATTGGAATATTAAAATTAGCAAACTTAAATATCATTAGTAAGTGACAACCTAATTAACTTATTCAACTGTTCTTTTAAATAATGGATAGTCTCGTTGCTTATGCCTAGTCTAATGGCATAATTATGCAGTGAGATTCTCCCTTGAAGAACCTTAAAGTTGGAATTTTGTACTTGTATTTTGAATATGGACCTTAGAATAATCCTCTTTTAATGTTTCAGTGGCTGTAAGGTGAGTAACAACTTATTTTCCAGCTTCAAACATTTATTTCTTTGTACATATGTTGCTTATCAACACACTCATTATACTTTGGTACTTTTGAGTGTTATATTTGATTTTTAAGGCATCAAATTGTATAAGTGAAAATCTTAGTATGTATTGTACTGGAAAAATGTACTTATTTCCATGCATAAGCCCTTAACTTTATGGGTCATGGTATTGTACATTATAATGTATTCACATATACCACTTAACTTTATAGTTTAGAATTTTAAGTGAAGGCATGCATGTTAGGAGTTCTAGTGATTATTCCACAGATAATAGATTAGTCTTAGGAAAGACTTAATCTGGAATAACTTTAGTGTTAGCATTTATGTTAGAGAGATCTTGATTATCATAAGAGATATCATGTTCGATTTATTCTAACCATCATGCTCTATTTTTCTTCTGTAGTGCTTTATCAGAAGAGAGCAATATGATTATCGTGTCTTAAGAGATAATCAAGGATTTAATTTAAGAGATAATCTTATAGAAACTTAAAATGAAGCAAAACATTTTAGGTTTAGGAATTAGAGTGGGTGAGATATAGATTTTTAGGAAGAAAATTATAGTGAGAAAAGTTATGGGTACTTAAAAAAAATAAGGCAGACGAAATGATCATAAAATTAATGAAGGATCATTATATGAAGAAGTTGTGATTTGTCTATTACTAACATCAAAATAATAGACTTAGTTAAAATTATACTTAAACGAAGGCAAATCAGCTTTGCCCAGAAGTGTAATCATTTAAGCATGTGTGCAAAGTAATCGTGACAAATCAGCTTTGGCCAGAGATGAGACAATCACTTTAGTTATGCACTTGTTAAGAATGCTATACATGAATGAATTAAATCAGCTTTGGCCAGAAATTAAGACATTCACGTTTGTAATGCATACTCAACATGGTTTTCATAATACTTGAGCAATAAATAGATGTATCAAATCAGCTTTGGCCAGAAGTGATACATCAAAAGCTCACCCAAGTTAAGCCATTTTGGTTTTGTAAAACTTTATGTGATTCCGATTAATTAACTAAGTATTTATAAAAACCAATTATTTAATAGCAAACCACCTGTTAGCGCGGATTGAACTCCGCGGTGAGTTCGCTAGGGTTGCACGGGGTTCTGGGCGGAGCCCCGATCTACATTTTAGTTCACATTAAACAGCCTAATAAAGTAATGAGGTTGAGATTTCGAGTTAGTCTTAGGTTTCGAGTGAGATCTCGACTCAGTTATGAGGTCTCGAGTGAGATCTCGAGTCAGGTCTTGACTCATCTTGAAACATTATGAGGTCTCGAGTCGCAACCTCAGTCTCCAGTAGTGAAGATTTAAAACCCTTAGTCGAAACCTCAGTGGTCGCGAGTCGAAACCTTATGGTCTCGAGTCGAAACCGTTGTCTCGAGTCAAAAACGTTGTCTCAAGTTGTAAAGATTTGAGAACCCTTATGATTTCGAGTCGACACCTTGTGGTCTCGAGTCGAGATCTTGGTCTCGGGTCGTTAAAAAGGTGATCTCGAAACTCCTGTTAACAACTGTTATTGTGAAAAATAATTGAAAATTCGAATTCTTAGGAATTGTGATAGAGTTTCCTGTTTTAACATTGATCTAATTTTATCAAAATATTTTGAAAATCATAATCTGTTTATCCTTTTAACAGATTTCGAAAATTCTTATTAAACAAAATAGATCAAAATTAGGAAAACATTCAACAATTCAAATTTCATTCCAAAACATAAAGGAATTTCGAATTTTCCTAAGAACACATGATGAACCCTAAAAATAAAACTTAATTCTGGAACCCGAAATCTGAAAATTAATGCTTCTAAAACAGATTTAGGACATAAAATTTAACCATATTGGTTTCGAGTTATATAAAACAAATTCTT
The DNA here is from genome assembly GCA_030545235.1 of Helianthus tuberosus. NCBI lineage: Eukaryota > Viridiplantae > Streptophyta > Magnoliopsida > Asterales > Asteraceae > Helianthus > Helianthus tuberosus. The sequence goes on from CM060436.1 coordinate 39,699,574, forward strand.
TTCCTTTCTTTTTCCCGAAACAGTGGACTCGGGACATGTGACTCGAAACTGGCCATGAAATTTATTAGGTTTTCAAAAGTTTCTGTTTTCCAGATTTCAATCCCAGAATAATGGATACGAAAACAGAACTGATTAATCAACATATGCTCTGATACCACATGTTGATCAGTTCTATTTTAGGCATAATGGAAAACATAAAACATACCTGATTGCAGCAGTACAGACCAGCAGAGAATCCAGATGGAGACGCAGCAATAGTGTTTGACATGATTGTTCGAGTTCCTCCTTAGGGTGCAATCTAATGATGGTGATGATGAAAACCGATAAAGGGTAATCGGTTGAGGAGAGGAGGCGATTTGATGTTATGAGTAATCAGGTTATGTGTCTAACCTTAGAACCTCTACATAAGTCTCCTTATATATGCACCCAAGACGAAACCCTAATTAGTTACTAAGGGTAATAAGACCCATCAACAATTAACAACTAATTATTTAATAGGTTGTTATATATTTTGATCTATATAATGTAAATGATTATAATGGCTACTAGATTAAATATAACATAATATATATTTAATCTTACAATAAATAATTTTTTTATTAAGTAATTGAAAATTTTAAGAAAGATCATTTTTATAAACCCATAACGAGTAAAGTTATGATGTTTGTCTAACTTTTTTATGTTTCTTATTTCATACCATTTAATGTATATAAAAAGATAAGAAGTTGGTAAACAAATTATAAAGAATTAGTAAAAGGTAAAAAAAGAAAAACTATAATGGAGATTAATTGGAGTAAACAAAATATTATATTGACTGAATAAAAAAACTATAACAAAAAATAATAATAAATAAGACGTATGACGTTTGGTTTAAAAAATAATCAAGTATTAATAGGAATAAATAATGAATTTATAAAGTAGTTTTTATTTAATGAGATGAGGAGAGAGACTAAAACACCATCTTAGTAAATATTTTAAAAAAAACACCATTTTGGTAAATACTTTTTCTACCATCACTAGTTTGGAAAAAAAAACTCTAGTTTTAAGTGATGTGGTGTTTTAAATGTGAGTTATGAAGAAACACTGACCTTAACGGTAGTATCCAACTAGGACTTCAACTCTTGGCGATCCGAACTGCTAGCTGCAAAACAGAACACCGTTAGGACTCGTTACAGGAATGGGGTTATTCCTATAACCACCCTCCGGCGTGAGAATAAGTCTCGGTTTGGGAGAAAGTATAAGTATATATATATAGAGAGAGAGAGAGTAAACAAGAGCAAGATGATCCATACCTTAGATGTTTACCTCCTATTTATAGTTTACTATTAGGGTTTTCCTTAACTTAGGATGGGATCCGATAAGTTAGGGATTTGCATGATCTTCCCAAAAAGTTAGGGATTTGGTTACGTAGTTTATCCATGCAGAATAGAACATTCTAGAATAAACATGTGTAATTAATTATTTATAATAAAATAATAGGTAATGACCGGGTCGGGTTAGCTGATCCGGGTCATACCTCGTCATGTCCCCCCAGTCCGAAGTTATGTGATGAAATTCATGAAATCGGATTAAAAAAGGAAAGGTCAAAATTCCCCCCTTTGAGTGTAAGTTTCTCGAGTGAGGTCCGTTATGCATTTTGAAAAAATGGCGGCGATGGGAAAGGATGTGACAGTTAAGTCATCATTAGGATGACAGCTGTTCCTACCCTGTAATGACGCGTGTTCCCATCCGTTTGCCTTTTCGAATTCGAAAAGTTGTCCCTCCGTATAAATAGAGTTCCTGTTGGGGGTTTTAAAATTTCATTTCTCCCTTTGTTTACAACTGCGTTCTTCAACTTCTTGAAGCGAAAATGGCTTTCAAAACCGGCGAATCATCTTCTGCTGCCCAAGCGAGTGCTGTTGCCCTTTATTGCAAGTGGGGACTTATATCGTACAACAATCTCGTTCAAGATTATGGTATTAGGGCATAATGGAATCTAGTTCTGCCGTCGAAGACAGACACGACATTTCCGTTGAAGAAAGGTAAAATCACTCTGTTTAGTAATTTTTTCAAGTTTTGTAACTTTTGATTGCCAATCACCAACTTCTGCAAGTTGGTTCTTGACCATTATCCCATCCATATTTCTCAATTGCACCCATTGGGATTGGTCAAACTTCGACAGTTTGAGTTTGCCTGTATCGCCTTGGGGCACATTCCTGAACTCGTCGTTTTTAGGGCTTTTTTCGTCCTTGTATGGAAATCCCCCTTTTTTTTACTTTCGACAGAAGGGACCCCGACGTGTCTTGCTTGAGAGACATCCCTACCAGCTCCAAGGACAAAGATTGGAAGAAAAAATTCTTCTATATTAACGCTGGTGTTATTCCCGGGGAAATGCACTGGAGGGAGATGGGGCCGAAAGACAAAGTTAAAGACGAAGGTCCTCCAGAAGATGCTTTTGTGGCAAACGCCCTGTACACAAGATTGTGTGGGCGCCCTATCGAGTGCACGGTAATCCCTGAGGGAGCCTTGGTGATGGCGGGAATGAGCCTGCTATGGCGTGACATCAAGTTGTATCCTTCGTTCCGGAGGGATGATGAAGGTACATGTCCTTTTTGCCTTGCATCTGCTTTGTTAACTATGTGTGAGATAACATGTGTACATGTTACAGGAGAATGGAGTTTGTTTGATTTTGTCGACCCCCCGCGGCATGCTGCGTTGAAAGCCGCGGACCGCGTGCTTGGTGAACAAGAACCGGATGTCCTGAGGGTTCATTTGGAGCAATTTTTACTGCCGGCGGACCCGGCTACTTATATTTCTCAGCCTTTGCCCAGCGGAGGAGGTAATGTTGCTGTCATAGAGAAGAAACCGGTTAGGGTAAGAATCACCGGGAGGAAGTATATGGCCGCGGGGGCTGGTGCTTCCTCGGTTAGCGTGACTGCACCTGCTGGCAGTGCTGCTGAGTTGACAAGTCCGACCCATGTGTCGAAGAAACGCAAGACTTTTACTGTACCAGCCCTTACTGCTTTCGAGGCTATGCAAACTGCTTACGCCTTGCCTCTCGGTAAGTAATTTCGCTTGTGGGTATGATGTGGACTTAGTGTTTTATGTTACTGAACTTCAGATTTAACACAGGTTCTACAACTGGGGTTCAAGTTGAGGGTATGTCTACTCCCCTCATGACATCTGTGGATACCATGCCTTTCGCCACTAGCAGGCCAAACCTTTCAGAGCTTATATTTCGGGTGAGTGTTACTGCTAATGTCAGCTGTACCCTTCCGCCTCCTATGCCCACTTCTGCTGTGGCGATGACCACTAGTCCGATATCTACATCGCTGCCTTCCAGTATTACCCCCTATTCCCTGTTTGACTCTCCTTTCGGTGTATTCTCTACAACTGGAAAGGAAACACCTACGGTGTTTGTTTCTCACGAGGCAACTAGTGCTGGAGACACAGCCGTGAGCGATGCTGGGGGGTCCAGTAGCGGGATTGCTGATGATGGGGCTCGCTTGGGCGATGATTTGTATTTGCCCACCATCAATTGGGATCCGAATGCACAGGATAAGCGCTACCAGCCCCGGTGGAAGATAGCCGAGTCTTCAAGGTTGATCTTTCCTCCAGTGATTCAACATTGGGTTGAGCGGGCCTACCCCCCGGCTGAGTCAGCGTATGTCAAAGGGTTAAACAATGAAAATTTGATGAATGCCACCATGGGGGATTCCGTTAGTCAGCCCCGACGGCTTGCCGAGATCCGGCGTAGATGGATGCATGACAACAATAAGCTCCATCAAGCGCGGGCTACTATTCAGGAGTTGAAAGATGAGAAGTATCGCTTGGAGAGTCAAATCCAAGCCGCTGGGTTGAGGGAGAGTAGGGTTTTATCGGAGAAGAACAAGGCGGAAGATGACCTGAAGCGGGTGACTACCAACCTTGCTGAGGAGAGGATCTTATGGGCTCGTGACATAGCGGAGAAGGATCGGGTCCTTGCTCATGCTAAAACTATTCAAGAAGAATTGGAGCGTAAAGCTATTGCTGAAGCCGAAAAGGTGAGAACTGAAATGTCTGCTCAGGTGGAAAAATTCCGAATTGACACTGACTTTGTGTCTTAGGTGCAGGAACGGTACCAAGCTTTGACTGTTGAGGTAGAAACATCTAACGCCAAGGCCCGAGCAAATAAGCTGAGTTGGAGGAGCGGGAAGTTCAACTTAGAAAACTTCAGCAACAATGTGATTCCCTTGTTTCTGAAAAGAATGAGCTTGCTCAGTCCTCCGCCATCCATCAGACACGCCTTAAGGAGGCAGAAAATGCCCTGGAGCAGTCAAACGCCGAGGTGGACAGCCTAACTGACCAACTGGCTGCCTTGCGGGGTGATAGGAATTGGCTAATAACCAATGGCCTGGTTGGGGCGTTTGAGTATCTCCGTCAATCGGAGTCATTCACCGCTTTGTTGGACCGTCTTTCTGCTGTCGCCTATCAGTCTGGCCACCATGATGGTGTGTATAAGGGGTACTTTGAAAGTCAACGATCAGAGAAAATTACTCCCGCCTTCCACACAACCAGAGGCAAACTCCAGGGAGACATGGCAGACGCTCTTGAAGCAGCGTGCAACGATCCGCTACCCGCGTATGAGGATTTAACGAAGAAAGTTGTTGAAGATGGCGTGGATGCCTTACGGTTGATGCTGGAACCAGTGGAGGAGTCGGAGCAGGAATGAGTGTTTTCGTTTTGTTTAATATGTACACTATTCCTCAGATATTTTGTAAGAACACTGTTTTACTTGGTTTTTGCGCAAATAGTTGATTTGTTTGTCAGACATTTAATGCTAATGTAATGATTGACGACGCCGTCGTTCGTCTTAAATGTGGCGATTTGACATGGCATGATGGCTTCGTATTAATTGTGTTATCGTCATTACTGCCAAATCGTTTAGACTTCTATAAACTAAGTTGCTTTTTCCAAATTTGGTAATTCGAAAAGATGAGTCGGAGGTGCTATAAACAGAGGCTTTCCGATATTTTCCGAAGATTGGATGCAGTCGACGGTCTGGTTAATCTCCAAATTCCGGTGACGGAGGAGATGATCAGAGGAAGGGATGTGCCTTCTGATGATGCTTTACCCCGGGTCAGCCGGTCTTGTAAAAGCGTCATTTATGAGGAACCTGCAAAAACTGATGCAGGTGTGGCCTCACTAACGGCCGATGCTCTGATGGGAGCTTTTCCATCGGATCATATTCAACGCTGTGAGTTGGTGTACGAACGGCGCCGTGGTGGCCGTTTTGGTAAAAACCAGGTTGGTGATCGGGAGGTGGTGGCTCTTCCGGTGGATGAGAAGAATGATGATGACTTGATCGTTGATCCTCACCCATTGGAATATTATGGTGTGGCGTTGCACACCCCTGCAGAGGTGAGAGCAACGCTTTCCCAGAAGTAGATGTTTAGAACATGTTCATTTTTGGCTCCCGTATATTGGTATTTAGCAACAAGGACAAGTACTTGGTTTTTTGTAAGATAGTTGTATGTATTTATTACCAAAATACCTATCTTTTTGTAGTGGTTTATGTATCTATTACCAAGATACCCACTCTTAGCACTGTATATTTATGATCCTTTAACATATGTGAAAAATGTTTCGTGTCAAGGATGCTTTTTTACCGTTATTTGCAGTTTAAATGCGATGGTAATTGTTCGTACCGTAAAGTGCACTATGGATGCGATGTAAAAGTTATTGTGCATGTAAGTAATGAGAGATAATCATAAAAAAGAAAGGAACTTTTATTAACTCAATACTTAAAAAGAGACATCGTTGGAGATGGATTACACTTGTTTGCTAAAAGAAAAATAACCACACCCGCCGTTAGGGGCAAGGTACTACATATAACATTTTTTCAATTGAGCCGCGTTCCAGCTACGTGGAATCGCGGTACCATCTAGCCTAGATAGGCGGTAGGCCCCTTTGCCTAGGTCTTCTTGGATGACGTAGGGGCCTTCCCAGTTGGGTCCCAATTTGTCCGAGGGCTCCGCTCTACTGGCCTCATTATCACACATGACATACTCGCCCTCCTTCAAAGTGTGCTGAGCCATGCGCTGATTATAGTATTTTTCCAGAGTCTTCTTGTACTTTGCCTCCCTGATGGACTCCCTTAACCAAAACTCATGCGAAAGTTTTAAGCACGGAGGATTATCAGTTTAAGCCTCCATCACCCATGAAAAACAAGCGTGGACAAGACCCAGCTCAGTATTGTGATTACCACAAGGACAGTGGTCATACCACCAACTCGATTATGATGGTCCAGTTGACATTGTCTGCAACAGACATCGTCATAGGTCTTAGATGCATCATAATCGAATCTCACCTCACACGTTTAATACTTACTAAAGCTTAGGAACACGCAATGTAACATTTATCACATAAACACATAGACACATAATTCACAGATTCACATAAACACAGAAGCACCTAAACACATAAGCACGTAGAGCACAGAAGCACATACGCATTTAGTCACCCGAGGTACATATAGAGACACGTAGAGCATTTTGACTACCTCAGAATACAGTAACCTATCATTCACAGTCTGCGATTGTTCGAATATAGCGATCGCGTTTCAGTATATCGAGAAGTGTAGTATAAGCGTATATCATAGCATAAGGTCGTCCACAGTTTAGCGATTTGTCAGCGATGTGTAGTGTGTTGTGTGATTAGCGGAAACAGAGAGGCGTTAGATCGAAACCAGTGGTATCTCAAGATGCTAACAAATAAACATAAACCACATAAAACACATAAAATCAACGAGTCATCAGAGTCAACAGTTGCGGGCTCAAAATCGAAACACATAAAAATCGAGAGATAGTTTGTCTGCGGCTATTAGACTTTGACTAACCAAAGTGGTTTGACTATTCACAAGGATGCACAACAAGTCCTTGTTAACCTAGTAGACTGTGCTCTATCACCGTCATGCGGTGAATGGCACACGTCCTTTCGGTTGTTTAAGCACTCGAGTCCTTGGAATCTATCAAAACTTTGGTGAGAGTTTTGGAAAAAAACCAAATAAGAGTCGGAAAGAGTCGTCAAGGTTAGGGTTTCACCCCTAGCTTAACAACTTCGTTCCTGTTTTTGATAAAATAGAGGAGATTATTCATCAAAATGTGGATTTCACTCCTGATTTCGCATAATTCTCCCCGTTTGTAAATAAAATGCAGGCTGATCAAGCAACTTTAGTCGAGAGTTTGCAGTTTTCACACCTAATCTTGACTTAGTTGCTCTCTCATTGTTGAAAATTAGAGTGCAGTGATAGTGTAGCATAAGCGAGAATAGCGAGAAATAGTGGTAAACTTATACATAATCTCTAACGGATATGCACAAGTTGGTATGTTGGTTCCTAACTATAGACTAGGTCTCTAAGACATCGACCCGGACTAGGTCGAGTCTTGCCTAATTCCCTATAGTTATGGCTCTGATAGCAATCTGTCACACCCCAACCGATGGCGGAAACATCGGGGCATGGCACTGAGCGAAACAGATTGTCCAGAAGTTTCCATAACAATTATCATTACCAATCAATTTAAAGTAACATGTCCCATACCATGTCTCAAAAGGTAAACAAATTATTACAGACAAAATCTAGGCAAATAGTTCTATTCCGACAACTCAGATTTTCAAATAGAGCAATTGTTTATCTGCTTCTAGAGACTCTTGATTTAGTTTGTACAGACAACTATTTGTTGGCCTCTAGAGCCTTATTCTAGCCTCGATTTCCTAGCAGATGTGCATCCTAAGCACCTGTCACATACGTTAAAATAAAGTCAATACATATAATGTAAAGGTGAGCATACAAGTTTGATAATAGCATATAGAGTTCGAAATTCGTTTACGCATAACCAGCACGTACACATAGTGAAATGAAGCACGTTAGTTATCGACATAGATCCATCGATACCAATGACTGCGGGTTGACTGCCTGAGGCAGATCGCAATACATGATTACCACCGTAATCCATGCAAGTAATTGTCCTTAACAACCCCTGCGAACAGGTGTTGTGTCCAAACTATAGTACCATCGTTGCTAAGGCAGGTAGACAGCATTCCACGTGTAAACATAACAAACAAGCATTCATAAGCCACGTATAACATGCATTAACGGTTAGCGTTCAAATAGTATTGAGTAGTGTGTTGATTGTGATTTGAATATTTGTAACGTATGTAACACCCAAAAGTGCGTAAAGCAAAAAGGGATCGAGTATACTCACAGCGTTGATGGATTGAAGGGAGCGCTAGAGAGTAAGGTTAGCCTGAACAGATCGATAACATAACGATAAGTGACGCGTAAAACGATGCATGACGTAAGTGGTTCGGACAGCAGTTCGGACGGATGGTAATCCGACCGGATGGTCCAGTCGTGTGGATGACAATCCGGTCGGATGACTATTCGAGTGGATTGTTTCTTCCTTTGGGATGGATGTGTTTGCCTATGATGGCTTGTCCTTTGAAGTTTTCGTTGTAGCATTTTGAAAACATTGAAGTATCTCTACCTTTCAAGTCGGTCGATCGGACAGTCAGCCGTGCGGACGACAATCCGCTCGGATGATTTATCCGGTCGGACGGCGACTCGAGTGGCGAGGTTACTCAGTGAGAACAAATCCACATTAGGTTGTCACTCGATCGGATAGCAGTCCGGTCGGGTGACATCCTTAGTGCATTGAACATGTTGAAAATTATTTAAGTGTTTAAAGTCCAAGTATCTCATGATCCGAAGAATAATCCGGTCGGATGGTAGTCCGATCGGATAGCAATTCGTTCAATACTCAAACTTCAGATAAAGTTGATTAAGTGTGGGACCCAAGGTGTAAGCCGTTCGGATGACCTAGTCTCCCGGATGGCTTATCCGTTCGGACAGTAGTTCGGTCAGATAGCACTCCGTGCTGGTCGTTCCATTCGTCTTTCACTTGGTCGTTTTGATTGTTTGTCATTTTTTCGAGACGTTTTGACCACGTGTTAACCAACAGAACCCCATCTTGACCCAAGTGACCCGATCGACCAGGAATCACCCAAGTTCGGCCAGTTACCGGTTCAAGACGGTTGTTCTTGTTTAACCCGAAATCGGTGGTCTCGTGAGTAGAATCTAGATCTTGAGCTAGCACAACACTAAGAATGAGTAGGAGACTAGAACAAGGCCCGATTCTATCGGTTTTGAGTGCATTTAGTGTAAAAGAGTTGAAAGAAAGTTAGAAACCATCTTTCAATCATTTTTCACTATGATTATGTTTAGATCTATGCAAGATCTTTGTGTATTCGTGTGGAAATCGATTAGATCTAAGTTGTTCTTGGTGGATTGAGGTCAAAACATGAAGTTCATAAGAACACCATGATGACGTCATCCTAGAACACCTCAAATCTAGTGATTTCACGGTTAAAAGTTAAGATTTAAAAGATAGAAAGGTGTAGGAGTGCGTGTAGATCAAGAAAGTACAAGATTTAGGACGAGATCTTACCGGAATCGAGAGAAATCAAAGAAAAGGTGGGGATTTATAGAGTTCGGACAGAGAGTTTCCAAAAGTAGAAAGAATGAAAGTGACATGGGTATTTATAGAGTTCCAAAAGAGGAAAGGGTAGGTCGGTCGTATGGTATCTCCCCCGGATTGACTGTCCGGTCGGATGTCATCTCGGTCGGATGTCATCTCGGTCGGATGACATCTGGCACCAGATCATGTGACAGCCCGGTCGGATGGCAATCCGGCCGGATGGCACTGGGTTCGGGTGTTCAGCGCGACGATTTTTGCCGTTTCGATTTCGATTGCGATCGATGCGAATGCGATAGAGTTTCCTATTCAAATTACTTTTGATCCCAACCATTCATATCTCGCACTATCTTTTCTCCACTACTTATCATAGTTCGATTTCGATTGAGTTCGATTGCGTTTCGATTGCGATTCGAGTTCGATTGCGTTTTCGATTGATTACCACACATAACATAACTAAACATGCACAAGTAACACATAAGGCACACACACACGTAAGACAATAACCAAAATGCGTAATTCTAGTTGCAAGTTCGATTTGATGTTGATTTGATTAGCATAGTTTGATCATTGCTTAGTTAACTTTATCGCATTGTTACTTCCTATAGTTCACAGTCGTAAGTTGATTAAATAGCGAATAACATACGTCGATTATTGTAATTATTGACACTTACTCCACATAATACAACTAAAATAAACACATAAAAGAATTTTACTGCAAGTCAGGTTGCGCGAAATCGGTCGTTGACTTGACCTTGACTTTGACTTTCGAAAACACGGGGTGTTACAGAAAGCATCCCACTCCTTGTGCATACTATGCCACTCACTCACTATGCGATGAGTGGTAGATGCATAAGAAGCGGCCTCCTCAAGGTAAGCATGATAAGTCTGTTCATGAAGCCAACTTTCTTGAAACTTAATCTCCCCATGCGGAAATATCCCCTGCAACCAGTCTCGACAAACGCTCCAATCTGAGAAAGTATCACCTTTCTTCAGATTCCAAACAGGGGCATGAATTTCGGAGGCATCCTTCTCCGAATAAGTCCTGTAATAATAATCCCCCAGAGTTTCATCTGGGCGGATTGGAGAATTCTGGCCAGCATCAGAAAATGAGCCCTGATCTTCAACAGTAACCTTCTCAATATTCTCAGGCATAGCGCCAGAAGCTTTGGAAGGAGAAGTGGTAACATGGATTTCTTCTGTAGTTTTCCCTTTTTCCGAATCATGCGCAGCAAGTTCAGGGGCTTGTGGGTTCCCAGCACCATCCACAATCTCTGGGCCAGTAACCTTTTCCGTATCCGCAGCAACATCAACAGGCTTGTTAGCTCCAAGATCCTCAACCCCAACAACTTTCTCCGCCCCACCCTTGGGAACCTCAGTATTCTTTAACTGATTAGCAGCAGAAGCGCGCGGAGGAGAAAGTGGGAGTTCTTCATTAACCACAGGCAGCGGTTCTGTGGGAACAGGAGAAGTTGGTTTTTCTAAAAAAACAAAAGACTATGAGTCACAAAATATTCAATATGCATAAGAAGAAGAAAACAGAAGATGACACTTACTAGGAGCAGTCTCCAAAATAAAGGCGTCCAGATTGCCTTTCCTGGTAATCTTCTTCCTCTGAATCTTCTTTGCAGGCTGACCTTCAGCCTCAGCACCAGACTGTTTTCTTTTCCTTGCCTTATTCCTCACTAAGTGCTCAGGGCTTGATTCCAAATCAATGGGATCATCAGGGTTGGATGGAGGGATATCAGCAGTATCTTTTGGTTCCGGTTTCGGCCTCCTAATAATAACTGCAGGCGCAAGACCCTCCAATGAATCAGAAACCACCACATAATCACACCAGGAGTCAGAGGAACGGCGCATACCTTTCTTCTCTCCCCCAACATTTCTGACCTTAGAAGATTGAGCTCTCTCAGCATCATTTTTCTTAGGCGCATCAGTAGTGGTTGTTGCGCGTCTTTTCTTCTCAGGGCCTATGCCCAAATTAGATAAGTCACCTACTAAAAAAACGTAGAATAAAATTTATTCAAACGCGCAAAAGAAGCAAACAGAAAATAATATGATGAAAGCTTACCAGCACCAGCAGCGGGTTGCGCAAATAGATCAGCATCCCGCGGAAGAACAAAGTTCTTCACAATACGATGATACCACAACTCTTCATCAGGTTTCTTCGGAAGGATAGCCATTTTCCCTCATTCCCTCTTGAAAGCAACAACGTACAACGAAACAACTGCACAAAGGGAAAAGCAAAGGCAAATTCAAAAGAAAAAAAAAAGAGAAGACAAGGAAAAGGGCAAAAATCTTACTCTTGCCATCTTCCATGTACACCGGCTTCTCCTCTCGTTCCATCCTCCAGTTCAGACTCATACCGGCACCGACAAGGGCTTTCTCCGGCAAGGCAATAGACGGAACGTCTTTTAGGTCATGGTACCAATTTTCGTCAACAGGAGTTTGAAGGGTCTCAGTAGGAACATCTTCCTTTCCCCTAAAAATCATCCTCATTGGAACAACTCCGGCCTTGATAAAGAAGAATTTTTGTTTCCAATCATGAAAGGATTTTGGGGGTTGCAGCAAAATTTTCTTCGCCGATGCTCTTTGAATGAAAGAATAAAACCCTTGGGTACAGTGCATTTGATGAAAAACTCGGAATCGAGAAACCGTCGGTTCGATATGCATCGTCCGGCACACAAACTCAAAATGCCGAACCCTAACCATACCAATTGGGTGCTTCTGGGTGATATGAAACTTATAATATTCAAGAATTTCAAGAAAAAAATTTGTCACAGGCAGACGACAGTTGCCTTCACAAAAGAAATCCCAAAAGAGGGTTATATACCCAACCGGAGCATCCGCCGCCGTCTGACCCTCTTCAGGGTATCGGGCACCCCAGTTCTCCGGAAATATGAGGTTCCAAACCAATCCATCAAAGGTTGCCCTGGACCACTTCAACGATGGAAGTTCGACAGACATTTCTTCCGTTGAATCTTCGTGATGATCTCCGGTTGACATAGGAGGAAGAGATTGCAATTCCTTCTAAAAAAGACGGATAGAGAAGACGAAGAAGGGGAACGGTTTCAACAAAGTAATGTTTACTGGAAATAGGAAATCCAAAACACTTATATACCCACCGCCATAAATAGCTTCGGTAACTGCAACAACACCTTTTTCGGGGTAGCACAGTTACCCAAGCGACAGGGGCGAGTGGAAAGCAACACAAACGCGAGTTCACACGTGTGTGTAAAGCACGGTCAGTAATGTGCACCTGACAGTGACAGCCTGTCACACAGTCCTTACTGTACCTTTCTCACCCAAAGTCAAAGATTTTCAGAATCACCATAATAAGCAAAGTAAATCTTCTCATAGAAGATTCCCTACTTTCGCGCCCAAAAGCATTTCTCTCATAGTCCAGTGCTCCACTTATTTGCATAAGAGCAACACTAGACTGGGGGGGACTTGAAGGGGTAAGGTCCCAAAAACCTCATATCAAGTACTTGGGACCATACCACAACCTTATCTCTTAGCCCTCTTTTGGCCTTGCGCGGCCGCGCAACTGGTCCTACAGAGAGAGTTTAGGAGAAAGATAGCAGACAACATTTGCGCGCTAAAAGGAAAATCATGAATCCTTACGCCTTCCTCCATAACAAGCAAAGGATGAGAATCCTAGTTTAAACACTTCCGCTTAATAATACCCAAACTTGGATATTATTTACTCAACTGGTGCCACACGATAAGGAGTCACACCGGATTATGGCAATAACCTTCTATAAGACTCAATCGTGCACCACCAGACGGTTATAACCGTCTGAGACACGTGTCATCATCCCAGGCCTCCCTGAAATCACGACGATGACATGGAATTGGAGAGAAACCTCCACTTTCCACGTGGCAATCCCCCAGCCATTGATCTAAACAGTGATCCGTGTGCTCCCACATCAGATCCTGAAGGTTAACGGAAGGAAAAATAACCGCTTACGGGGTTAGCATCTTCCGTTAATATTTCAACAACGAGTTTTCCCGCCCAAACTCCCGGCTATAAATATGAGAGTAATTCAGGTATGAACTTCAAGTAACACTCACTTCATCAATACTTCTTCTTCTTCATAAACACATACTTATTCTCACGCCGGAGTCGGGTCACGGAGAAAACCTCCATTTTCCCCGTGACGAGGCTAACGATGTTCTGTTTTGCAGTGTTCACCGGAGAAGAAGACTAGTCCCTTTAATCAAACGAGAGAGAACCACCCCTTTATGCAGAACCTAACCCCCTGGATAATTTGATTCCGGTCATTTATCCGGTGTTTCTTCATGTATATTTAAGCCCTTTTACACTTTTAGCCAAGTTTTAAATTTATAAAACACGATATTACTAACACTAAACACATATATGGGCAAGTGCACCCATCGTGAGCGTAGTATAGTGTTGGTAAGATACCGAGGTCGTCCAGGGACACATGAGCTTTTAGTACTGGTTTATCCTCAACGTCTAATCAAATCAAAAGTTTAGAAAAAGGTTTTAAACTAGAAAAATAAAACTAACTAAAATGCTGAAAAATAAAATAAAAATAAAAACAGATAGACAAGATGAATCACTTGGATCCGACTCGTGTTTAGTGTAACCTTTGATTATTTCCGCACTTTTGCACTTTTTAAGAGATTATTTTAGTTATTGTAGTAGGCCCCTCTTCTGAAGGTGACGTTACCCTCAACCCAGTAGTTTGAGTCAGCAAGGATACAATCCTAAAGGGTTGGATTATTGAAAGATAATTAATTAAGTTATTAATGCATATTGTGGTAGGCCCCTCTTCTGGAGGTGACTAGGGCTGTTCAAATCGCTCACCGCTCGTCGCTCGCTCGACGCTCGTTCGGAAATTGCTCGGAAAATGCTCGTTCGATTTGACGCTCGGTTGTAAACGAGCCCCTCAACCCAGTAGTTTGAGTCAGCAAGGATACAATCCTACTGATATAACTTATTAAAATAAATATTTTTACTGATTATTTCAGACCATAAACTTATATTACTATTTAACCTCTTTTATAAGCTTTAAAATGACCAAAATACCCTTACGGGGCTTACTTTGATTCTAAATTCATTTTGGGCATAATGGAAGGTATCCTACTGATATCACAACATATTTTGAGCATATTAACTTATGAAACCTCTATATGACTCTTTTGGTTAACCGTTATGCATTTTTCGCATTCGGTACGGTTTATGTAACTAGTTTGCGTAGATTAACCGAAACGGGTCAAACCTTATCATTTTCTCTTCAAAATCCAGAATGTGTTTAGTTTACCCTTTTTATACAAGTCTTCATACTTGTCGGGTCTAAATCACATTCTAATCCGGTCTTCGCTTAATCTTGCGTTTTGAACCGTATACCTTTCTTTAAAACTAACCGGTCTAAGTTATAGCTTAAGTAAGACCCGTTAGGAATCTAATAGGTTATTAAAAACCTTCGTTCCAGATTAGGAGCCCGGTAAAATCTATCAGTACTTGCTGATTGATATACGGCTGGGATATTAAAATTATATTTTGCTCAGGTAAATACTTTTAACTTATTTTCCCATATACGGGCTTGGGGTACGGTATTTAATAATACCGCTTGGTCGGGTATTGAATCTTTAATCGAATAATGGTTAAATCATTGAGATAACCCATTTAATCTGTTTTGTTTGTTTTAAGCCTTTGGGGGGTTAATGACCATGTCCTGGATATCCTCGGCTCATTCATTGAAATGGCCACGACTTAAGCACGGTGTGTAGGCATACACCTGTCGGTGCGTATATAAAAAGATATACCCGCTCGTTGAGAATAACTCGCCGTGGGTTTATATTATGTGGTGTGTCTATTAATCTTTAACCCGGTACTTCTAACCCGGGCTACTGAATGTATAACAAACATATATTTCTTTTACAAGATTATTTTCAATAATTATCCGAAGTTATAAAATATTATTTATGCCTTGTGCATTTAAATCAATTTTCTTAAATAATTTCAAAAGTGTCGGTTAATTGTATTTACCAGTGTAAACTGACGTATTTTCCAAAAATGTTAAGTGCAGGTACTAAACGAAATGGACTGGCTACTGCTAGTATCAAATAAAGAGTCTTGCAAGCTTTTGATGCTTAAATCTGTTGAACAATATTTCTTTTTATCTTAGATCCTGATGTGTACAAAATGCAACATATAAATTACATCAAATGAGGCATAAAACTAACCCTTTTTTAGTACTAATGTTGGAAAAAGTATGCTTTTGTCTTCCTTTTGTATTTTCTGGGTTAAAAGAGCTTAAATGAACAAAAGAAGCAAAAATGCAGCCAAATCTAACAATAATACAAGAAAAGGAATAAACGTGGCATGCCCCCCCCCCCCCCGCGACAGCATATTCCCAAGCAAAAACAAGACATCAGAAGACTGAACACGCCCCGTGCTCAGTGAGCACGGGGGCGTGCCCAAGTGTCTGCAGAAAAGACAAAGCTGTAGAAGCTTCTATTTCCCAACACGGGGGGCGTGGCCAGTGGACATGGGGCCGTGGTAAACGCTAAGATTCATAGAATCTATGCAAATCTTGATAGTACAGATACGCTTCTGCACACGGGGTCGTGACCAGCGGACACGGGGGCGTGGTCAACTAATGCAGACAAACTGCAATTAATGAAGAAAGAGAAGATGGGTGGACACAGGGCCGTGCCCAATGGACACGGGGCCGTGTCCGGGCTTCTGTGCAGGCTATAAATAGGGGTGCTTGGCTCACTTGCAAACCATCCCTTGGCAAACCACCTCTCACACACTTCACCCACCCACCACCACCATCACAACCCACATCCACCACCATTATCCATCATCCATCATAGAGTGTGTGAGTAGTCTCGGGATCCAAGATTGATCGTAAGAGTTCTTGACAATCAAAGGCCATGTTTGCCTAAGTCTCTTACATCACTTGGTGAAGACAAGCATTTAGTGTAATACTTTTTATTTTTAATCTTTTCTCACTTTTTATTTGGTTATGTATTAATGACTTTAATAACTAGTTTCTTATGTTGGAGGTGAATCTTCCTTATCATTTGTCCGTGGTGTCTTGGCATTATTTTACTGTCTATATAAAATAAAAGATTTTCACCATTCATATCTCCACGGTCTATATGGAGATATGTTGGCTACCTGGTCGGGGGTAAAGGGAATGGTTTGGTAAGCGTCTTGCCTTGTTCAGTGTATAGATCCTGCAAGGACCTGGGTCAAGTTTAGTAGGACCTCCTTCAATACCCACTGGTATTGGATGGCGGGGGTCCGAACTCCTTGATCCCCTCATATGTAAACTACTATTAAAACTTTAACCCAACTATTTAGGATTGTATCTCTGCTGACTCAAACTACTTAGCCGAGGGTAACGTCACCTTCAAAAGAGGGGCCTACCACAATATGCATTAATAACTTAATTAATTATCTTTCAATAATCCAACCCTTTAGGAATGTATCCTTGCTGACTCAAACTACTGGGTTGAGGGTAACGTCACCTTCAAAAGAGGGGCCTACTACTATAACTAAGATAATCACTTAAAAAGTGCAAAAAGTGCGGAAATAATCAAAGGTTACACTAAAGGCGAGTCGGATCCAAGTGATTCATCTTGTCTATCGGTTTTTATTTTCAGCATTTTTAGTTAGTTTCATTTTCTTGTTTAAAAACCTTTTTCTAATTTTTTTTGATTTGATTAGACGTTGAGGATAAACCGGTTCTAAAAGCTCTTGTGTCCTTGGACGACCTCGGTATCTTACCAACACTATACTACGCTCACGATGGGTGCACTTGCCCATATGTGTCTTTAGTGTTAGTAAATATCGTGTTTTATAAATTTAAAACTTGAATAAAGTGTTAAAAAGGGCTTAAAATATACTTAAATATATATCACGCACTACGCACATCAAGTTTTTTGCGCCGTTGCCGGGGACACAAGGATTTTAAGAAAGCTTAAAATCGACGGCCTAATCAGTTTTTCAAAACTTTTTTTTTTAAAAACGCCCGCATTTTTCTGCATTTTAGTTAGTTTCTGCATTTACAGTAGCCTGTACACGGGGCCGTGTTCATTGAACACGGGGCCGTGCTGCATTTTTTTTTAGAAAACACCCAGATACAGAGTCTGAACACGGATCCGTGCTCACTGAACACGGGGCCGTGCTCCACAAAACCAGTAACTTTTATTAAAACACCTAGATACAGATTCTGAACACGGGTCGTGCTCGCTGAACACGGGGCCGTGTCCAGCCTCTGTTTCCATTTTTATTTTTGTTTTCTGGTCTCGAGACTCTGTTGTGGTCTGCTGAGTGATTCTTATGGATCAATACTCAGGAGGTTACAACTACACCTATGAGGAGGATGATTATAGGGAAGACTATTGCATCAATTGCGGTAACACTCACTCGGTACAATATTGTGACTTATTTCAACCATCCACTTCATACACCTACTATGAGGAGCCCAGGTACTAGCCATCAACTTCATACACATCCTATGAAGACTCAAGGTATGAACCTCCTCCCTCATACTCATATTTTGAAGAACCAATGTATGAGCCTTCATACTCATACTTTGAGGAACCAAGATATGAGCCACTACCTTCGTATGCTTATTATGAGGAACCATGGCGTGAACAACCCACCTCATATGAGTATTATGAAGAACAAAGTTACGACCCTTATCCATCATATACTTACAATGGAGAACAATGGTGTGAACCATCTACTTCCTATGAGTATTATGAGGAACAAAGGATTGAACATCCGGATTCAAGCTTTGAGGATCCCGGTCCTTACTCTATCACCGACATAGCCGATAGGATAATAGAAAAAATTAAAACTATCGAACGATGCATAAAAGAATCTCGCGCAAGGGAAGAGGAGTCCTACGCAAGAGAAGAATTAAATAAAAAAGAGATAGTTGAAAATGTAAAAATGGAAGAACAAGTAAGTGAAAAACCGACACATGAGTTAAACAACGAAAAAGGTGAGTCCGACAACGTTAAAATTCAAGAAGAGTCTAATTTTGAAGAAATCAATCTCTTGTCGCCTTCTTTCGAAAATCATTGTTTAGTTCCCACTCATGCTAAGTTTTTAAAAGAGTTAAACACTAACACTAAAATTGACGAAACGGTAAGCATTAAGTTAACTAATGATCAAACTTCGCTAATAAAAGAAGATTCATTTGAAATTAACATTACACTGGTTCCATGTTTTTTTTCAAAATTCATTTAATAGTAATATCACAATCGATAAAGATCTTTGTGTTAATATAATGCCAAACTATATTTTCAAAAAATTAAGTATTGGTGATTTTTCTCCACTTCAAATACCCATTTTTCTATCCAATCGGAAAGTAATAAAATCAAAAGGGATAGTTGAGGATGTCTTGGTCCAAACCAACCAAATGGTAATCCCAACCGACTTTGTCATCCTTGATGACGCTCCTCTAGTGTTGGGACGACCCTTTGTAAAAACCCACGAAGCTTTGAAAAACCGGAAGCACAACAATCCATCTATTCAATTAGGGGCATTTAAAAAGAGTGTCGATCTTGAGCGTTCAATGAAATATCCATTCGGCAATTATGACCCCCTAATTGAAGATGAAGATGAACCACCCGATACAAGAGAAGAAATTGACCACTTTGTTGAAGAAGAGGTCGCCATAGAACAAACTTTTGTGGTTCTTGATCGAAATGAGCAACCAAATAAGGAGTCTCCTAAAGACCCACCTCTTGAGCTCAAAGAACTCCCAAAAGGTTTGGAATATGCTTTTCTTGACAAAGATGGTGAATCACCTGTAATTATTTCGTCTAAATTAACTAGTTTAGAAAAAGAAAAATTAATTTCACTTTTGAAAAAACACAAAAATGCGATCGCTTGGAAGCTTGTAGATATTAAAGGCATAAGTCCTTCCATGTGCACGCACAAAATTTTAATGAACGATGACTATAAATCGGTAATACAACCACAACGTAGAGTAAATCCAAATGTCTAAGAAGTGGTTAAAAACGAAGTCATCAAATTACTTGACGCCGGACTTATTTACCGTATCTCCGATAGTCCGTGGGTAAGTCCCGTCCAAGTAGTTCCAAAGAAAGGAGGTATGACGGTAATAACTAACGAAAAGAATGAATTAATACCAACGAGAACCGTCACAGGATGGAGGGTATGTATAGATTATCGTCGATTAAATGAGGCAACAAGGAAAGATCACTTTCCTTTACCTTTTATTGATCAAATGTTAGAAAGATTATCCTGTCACAAATTTTATTGTTTCCTGGATGGCTTTTCAGGATACTTTCAAATTCCGATAACACCCGAAGACCAAGAAAAGACAACATTTACATGTCCCTGCGAAACTTTTGCTTATCGACGCATGCCCTTTGGTCTATGTAATGCCCCCGCAACCTTTCAACGTTGCATGGTGGCCATCTTCCATGACATGATAGAAAAGACAATGGAAGTCTTCATGGACGACTTTTCTATCTTTGGAGATTCATACGACCAATGCCTCGATAATCTTGAGCAAATGCTATCCCGATGTGAGGAAACTAGCCTCGCCCTTAACTGGCAAAACGCCATTTCATGGTAACGGAGGGAATAGTACTCTGTCACAAGATCTCAAGCGAGGGAATGGAGGTAGATCGAGCCAAAATAGACACTATTTCTCGATTACCACCCCCATCCTCCGTTAGAGCTATCAGAAGTTTCCTAGGGCATACCGGATTTTATAGACGATTTATCAAGGACTTTTCTAAAATCTCAAGGCCTCTAACAAAATTACTTGAAAAATATGCCCCTTTCATCTTTGACAAGGATTGCAATCAAGCATTTCTAACCCTAAAGAAAATGCTAGTCAATGCACCTATCATGATAGCGCCCGATTGGAAATTACCTTTCGAAATCATGTGTGATGCAAGTGACTTTGCAGTTGGAGCAGTCTTGGGACAAAGAAAAGATAAGCATTTTCACCCAATTTATTATGCTAGTAAAACGCTTAACGATGCACAAGAAAATTACACAACAACAGAAAAGGAATTACTAGTCGTGGTATTTGCTTTTGATAAATTCCGTTCTTATCTTGTTCTTTCTAAAACAATAGTCTATACAGATCATGCAGCCATTCGATATCTCTTCAAGAAGCAGGATGCTAAACCACGTTTGATTCGGTGGATTCTACTCCTCCAAGAATTTGACATTGAAATAAAAGACAAAAGAGGAGCAGAAAACACCGCAGCAGATCATCTTTCGCGCTTAGAAGACTCAGCTTTGGAGGCAACCAGGGACGAGCAAGTCAATGAAAAATTTCCAACAGAGTCCCTGGAAATGGTGGAATACCGAGAAGAGCCATGGTACGCCGACTATGCTAACTATCTAGCTAGCGGTATAGTCACAAAAGGTTGGCCACATCATCAAAGAAAAAAATTCTTTGCTGATGTAAAGCATTACTTTTGGGAAGACCCTTATCTTTTCAAAATGTGTGCCGACCAACTCATCCGACGATGCGTACATGGTAGTGAAGCAAGGAGAATTCTCCGCCATTGTCATGAAGGTCCATACGGAGGACATCATGGTGCCGCAAGTACCGCACAAAAGGTATATGATTCAGGATTTTACTGGCCAACCATTTATAAAGACGCCCAAAGTCTTGTCAAGACATGTGACGCTTGCCGAAGAACATGTAATATTTCTTCCAAAAACGAAATGCCACAAAATGGCATTCTTGTTTGTGAAATCTTTGATGTGTGGGGACTCGACTTCATGGGACCTTTCCCACCGTCAAAAGGAAACAAATATATACTTGTGGCGGTAGATTACTTGTCCAAATGGGCCGAGGCCGAGGAACTTCCAACCAACGATGGAAGAGTCGTGGTCAGATTTCTGAAAAGATTATTCTCTCGTTTTGGAACACCAAAGGCTTTAATAAGTGATAGAGGTACCCATTTTTGCAACCATCAACTTGAAAAAATCTTAACAAGGTATGGGGTCTATCACTCGGTTTCAACGGCATATCACCCTCAAACAAACGGACAAGCCGAAGTGACTAATAGAGGTTTAAAAAGAATACTCGAAAAAACCGTATGGTTAAATAAAAAAGAATGGGCCGATAAGTTAGACGATGCTTTATGGGCTTTTCAAACTGCTTATAAAACAACAATAGGTACAACCCCATATAAGCTCGTCTATGGAAAAAGTTGTCACTTGCCAGTAGAAATAGCTCACAAGGCCTACTGGGCAATTAAAAATGTAAACTTAGACTTAGAAGTTGCCGGTAAAAATTGATTTTGCCAATTAAATGAATTAGACGAATTAAGGAATTATGCATACTCTAACTCCGAAATTTATAAGGAAAGAATGAAAAATTTGCATGATAAACATATTAATCCTAATGAATTTCGAGTAGGAGATCATGTTCTATTGTTTAATTCACGATTTCGATTGTTTCCTGGTAGATTAAAGTCTAGGTGGTCAGGACCTTTATCCATCACCCATATTTTCCCACATGGTGCAGTTGAAATTAAATCTCGGAATGGAATTCCATTCAAAGTCAATGGCCAACGGCTGAAGCTTTATCAAGGATTCATTGAGGATGAGGAGGAAGAAATCTCGCTTCAAATGGTCAAAGAATGAAACAAAGGTTCAAGCATCAACATCATACCTGGTAAGTTACGAACAATCGGGAAAACATCTAAATCGGTAAGATCTCTAAACCAAGTTTTGGGATACAGGGCACCCACACGAGCACTTAAATATATATATATATATATATATATATATATTAACTTGCCCACCCACGGGGCCGTGCTCAGCAAGCACAGGGCGGTGTCCGCGCAACTGTCGGGATAAAACTCCCATTTTCATTGAGTTTCTTCATTCCACACGCCCCGTTTCCCCAAAAACTCTCTGGTTCCGGCAATTTTTCTGCAAGATTTCGACGTCTCCCCTACTTCTAACAACATCAAGGTATGATTCTATCATCATTAGTAGTTAGATTAAGCACTTGCATGTAGTTTAAACACCAAAAAATTGGGGAAAATCTAGGGTTCTTCAACTTGAACCGGATCGAACCTCAAATTTTTGCATAAATTTGTTAGCATTAGTTTAGATTCATGTTATAGGAAGTAAACCAACTTGTATTGTTTGTAGATTTGCCCGATTTCTCACAAAATCCCCAAACCCTTGTTTTTGAACCGAAAAAGATAAAATTGAAAGGGTAAACGGTTTGTTTTGGGAAAAACGGCATTTGGGGTTTCATTTTCGGGGAAAACTGCCCCTACTGGACCAAAAATTTTCAAGTTTTCGGGACCGGGTCGAAAAATGGGATTTTTTGGAAACAGACACCTGGACACGGGGTCGTGCTCGCTGAGCACGGGGGCGTGTCCAGCCGAATTCTGGTGAACTTGGGGCGTGTCCGCTGAACACGGGGGCGTATTCAGACGACTGTTTTCAGTTTTCTTCGAAATTTCTCACTGTTTAGCACTAATTGTTTGTTGTTTTCTTTCAGATGGCCAAGAAATTCACTCGGTTCAATGCTAATGAGTTGGCGGCTCAAGCTCGTTATGATGTGTTAAGGACTAGGCCCGAGGAGAACCCCAGACAAGTGTGCACAAACACTCTTGAGGCAGTAAACCAATTGGACCGATTCAACAACATCGTCACTGGCCCACTACGAGCTGCCCTTTGCACTCGGCTTCACTCTGTGCATGAGTACAGCATGGAATTCTACAGCACACTCGTTTTCAACACAAGAGCTGAGCCGTTTGACAATGAAGGGGTGGAGTTTCGCTGTGGAGGAACCACATGCCGGATCTCAATTGCTCAATTTTGGGCTCTGGTGGGGTTGTACTCGGAAGAAGATGCTGGGGATGAGGAAAACACCGGCGGTCTACGCGATATCAGGGAAAGTGACTGACAAGCTGCTTGGGCTCAAATAGGAGAAGGCAACTATAACCCGAGCCGCACTAAGAGCACTCAGTTGAGAGACCCTCTTTACCGCTACATCCACAGGGTCCTCACTTACTCTCTTAGCCAACGGCACGACAACAGCGGTGTTGTAGGTTTGCGGGATCTACTAGTCCTTCATTGCATCCACAACCGGGTCAACCTTGATGTTCCATACCTCCTGCTCTGAAACATACATTTGAACCAGCTAGCTACTCC
Organism: Helianthus tuberosus; assembly: GCA_030545235.1. NCBI lineage: Eukaryota > Viridiplantae > Streptophyta > Magnoliopsida > Asterales > Asteraceae > Helianthus > Helianthus tuberosus. The sequence goes on from CM060436.1 coordinate 39,723,238, forward strand.
CCCAACTCCTATCTTCTTTGGAGGGTGGATATACCGCCTCTTCAAAAACTTCGTGAACATGCCGAGGTCCTTCCGCAAAGGACCATGGTTGGGGAGAGTGGACATGGTCATTTGCCGCTCCATGAACTTGATTTACGACGTGGAAGATGGGACGATCAGTTTTCAAAGAGTTCAAGGCCATGCATGGAACCCGCAGGAAGCACTCATCTTACACGTTCCACATATCTGTCCTCCTCCTCAGTACCACTACCAGCACCAGGGTGATTTGGGTCAATCCTCCTCTCAAGGAGGCGGTTTTCCTAACTTTCAAAGCTTACATGATTTATTGCAGGAAAACCTTATGTGCACCAGGAACACTTACAACATGGCCAGCAACACATACGCCCGGGTCGGAGCGATAGAGAGAAACATCTCCGACATGCATGATGACATAGGGAACATCCGGGAGTATATGGCAGGCCACGGAGGAGATGATGATGATGATGAAGACGAGGATATGGATTGAGCGGGAGGAGTGGAGGTAGCGGTTCTTGGTTGAAGGTCTCACAGGTTAACCCCCCTTATCTTATGAACAGTTTCCGGCCTGCGTGCCGCATGTTGAACAATTTACTTTCTCTAACACTTTTTTCTTATTTCTGCATTTCTTTTTCTTTTTAACTTATGGTGTGGATGATTAACATTGGTAAATTAGGATGTTTGTTATTGTTTCGTGTGGTATTTATTAGTAAACAGGTATATACGAGGCTTAGAGCACTAAACATTAGTGCTACTAAAGTCGGGATAGCAAAACCGAAGCCAGAAACCTGTTTTACACTTTTGCAGTTTGTCTACACGGGGACGTGCTCAGCCGACACGCCCCCGTGCTCATCGCCCAGACCTGCTGTTTGTTTTATTTATGCAGACTTTCACCAGACACGGGGTCGTGTTCATCCGACACGCCCCCGTGTCCACCTTCTGTAAGTTCTCGTTACTGGCACTCTATACACGGGGTCGTGTTCACTCCACACGGGGCCGTGTCCAGATGCCCAGTAACATAAAATTTTGTTTTTAACACACATTTTACACATTCAATCAACCTAAAAACTTATTTTTGGGGACACATTGAGGACAATGTGTAATTTAAGTGTGGGGTGGGATGCTAAAACCTTGAATTTTGCAAGTCCTAATTACAAGCCTTACACAAAACTCTATTGGAACCGCTAAACACCACAATTTTTTTCAAAAATTTTTCATTTTTTTTACTTGTCTTGGTTTAACTTGGGAATAACAAATTCTAAAAAGGTTATACTTTTACAAATTTACAACCGATAGCGTCGTGATAAAAAGAACAAACATAAGAAAATTATGAAACGGCATGACAAATCTAGTTAAAAATTGATTATATATACTTGATCACATAAAAACCCATTCCCACAAAAAGTGAGTTTTGAGCCTTTATTGAGCATACAAATACACATCTTTAAACTAAATGCTCATTTTTCGTTTCTTGTGTGAATAGCCGCTTGGTTCTTACGACTTTAGAACTTGCCACGATGATACATTCCCGGTCCTTACCAGCTTAAACCCAAGTAAGTAAATGATGGAGGCATTAGGACTAACCTTTTTATTTCAACACCATTATTATTATTTTTTTTACCACCTACCCAAAATCCCCCTAGTTAACCCCTTTGAGCCAAAACCTTTTCATTTCTAAACCCAAAACAAACATCATTTTACCCACCAAAACCCTTTTTCATTTTAAACCCTTTATTTTAGTAACAAAGCTCGGTTTTCTTGTGACTTCCTAATCAAAAAATAAAAATAAAAAATAAAAAACTTTATAAAGAATAAAAGAAAAATGAAGTTAGCAATAAACAAGCAAAGCTCATCAAAAGAAAGCTTGTTTGAATAATGCTTCATTAAAATAAAAAGTCACAAAAACAAAATGTTTTACGAAAACCGACGCTTTTTACGCCTTTCGCCCTTTTCTACTAACCACTAACCCAACCACCTACCTTTAACCCAAGCCTAACCCTTCCCCAAAGTCCTCTTGATATTTAACAAATGTTTATAGTTAAAAAGGAGGAGGATTGATTGCTTGGCAAGCATATGGTAGAAGTAAGTTCCATGCCGCTCTCGAGTGTTTCACAAAAATACATTTTCGACCGAGTGTTGAGTGATCCCCCGTGAGGTATGTGAACTTGTATATAAATGGAATTTTAAAGAGGCATGTTATGCCCAAATAAATAATTTCTCTTATGTAATGTTTTAAATAAATCATAACGAATAGGATTGTAAATAAAGTAAAAAATAAAACCTAATAAAGAATCTTGGAATCCCGACACTCTATGACAAGCCCAAAACCGTCTCTTCTACCCATTCCATTTGGGTGTGTAAGCCACAAAATAAAGAGTTTTGCTTGAGGACAAGCAAAGATTCAAGTGTGGGGTATTTGATGTGTACAAAATGCAACATATAAATTACATCAAATGAGGCATAAAACTAACCCTTTTTTAGTACTAATGTTGGAAAAAGTATGCTTTTGTCTTCCTTTTGTATTTTCAGGGTTAAAAGAGCTTAAATGAACAAAAGAAGCAAAAATGCAGCCAAATCTCACAATAATACAAGAAAAGGAATAAACGTGGCATGCCCGACCCCCCCCCCCCCGGACAGCATCTTCCCAAGCAAAAACAAGACATCAGAAGGCTGAACACGCCCCGTGCTCAGTGAGCACGGGGGCGTGCCCAAGTGTCTGCAGAAAAGACAAAGCTGTAGAAGTTTCTATTTCCCAACACGGGGGGCGTGGCCAGTGGACACCGGGCCGTGGTCAACGCTAAGATTCGCATAATCTAGGCAAATCTTGATAATACAGATACGCTTCTGCACACGGGGTCGTGCCCAGCGGACACGGTGGCGTGGTCAACTAATGCAGACAAACTGCAATTAATGAAGAAAGAGAAAATGGGTGGACACGGGGCCGTGTCCGGGCTTCTGTGCAGGCTATAAATAGGAGTGCTTGGCTCACTTGCAAACCATCCCTTGGCAAACCACCTCTCTCACACTTCACCCACCCACCACCACCATCACAACCCACATCCACCACCATCATCCATCATCCATCATCCATCATCCATCATAGAGTGTGTGAGTAGTCTCGGGATCCAAGATTGATCGTAAGAGTTCTTGACAATCAAATGCCATGTTTGCCTAAGTCTCTTACATCACTTGGTGAAGACAAACATTTAGTGTAATACTTTTTATTTTTAATCTTTTCGCACTTTTTATTTGGTTATGTATTAATGACTTTAATAACTAGTTTCTTATGTTGAAGGTGAATCTTCCTTATCATTTGTCTGTGGTGTCTTGGCATTATTTTACTGTCTATATAAAATAAAAGATTTTCACCATTCATATCTCCACGGTCTATATGGAGATATGTTGGCTACCTGGTCGGGGGTAAAGGGAATGGTTTGGTAAGTGTCCTGCCTTGTTCAGTGTATAGATCCCGCAAGGACCTGGGTCAAGTTTAGTAGGACCTCCTTCAATACCCACTGGTATTGGATGGCGGGGGTCCGAACTCCTTGATCCCCTCATATGTAAACTTCTATTAAAACTTTAACCCGACTATTTAGGACTGTATCTCTGCTGACTCAAACTACTTAGCCGAGGGTAACGTCACCTTCAAAAGAGGGGCCTACCACAATATGCATTAATAACTTAATTAATTATCTTTCAATAATCAAACCTTTAGGATTGTATCCTTGCTGACTCAAACTACTGGGTTGAGGGTAACGTCACCTTCAAAAGAGGGGCCTACTACTATAACTAAGATAATCTCTTAAAAAGTGCAAAAAGTGCGGAAATAATCAAAGGTTACACTAAAGGCGAGTCGGATCCAAGTGATTCATCTTGTCTATCTGTTTTTATTTTTATTTTTATTTTTATTTTCAGCATTTTTAGTTAGTTTCATTTTCTTGTTTAAAAACCATTTTCTAAATTTTTTTGATTTGATTAGACGTTGAAGATAAACCGGTACTAAAAGCTCTTGTGTCCTTGGACGACCTCGGTATCTTACCAACACTATACTACGCTCACGATGGGTGCACTTGCCCATATGTGTGTTTAGTGTTAGTAAATATCGTGTTTTATAAATTTAAAACTTGAATAAAGTGTTAAAAAGGGCTTAAAATATACTTAAATATATATCACGCACTACGGACATCAATCCGCCTGTGGATCCATCTTACAACCCGTTTGTAATAATTTATGTTACTTTCTAATCGGTTTGTATAATTATTACTTTTAGTCTTCCGCTGTGCATTTAAACTGTGATTATTGACCATGTTGATATCAACTACGTCACGATACTCCCCACCGGTAATACGTGGAAATATCGGGGTGTGACATAGATGCGTTTCCTCTGTCATACGCGGGTTCCGCTGTCGGCGGGGTCTGACTGTAAACTGGCTGTGATGTTGGAAAAGTCCACCAAGGTGGCATATAAGCCGCGTATGGCGACTGCTGAGCATAGCCTTGTGCCGCTCCCTGGGGAGTGTACGTTGGAGTGATGTATGGGGGTAAATACCCGTATGGGGGTGCGTAATAGTATCCTGGGAAGTAAGCTTGATTCCCTGGTAGGGCTGGCATATCGGGTCGACCCGATCTGTTAAGACACGAACACGATAAGACACGAAACCTGTAAACACGAACACGACACGAAATCTTATCGTGTCAGATTTTCCAAACACGAACACGAACCTGTTAACAAACAGATTACACGAAATGACCTGTTAAGACACGAAAATGTTGCCAACATATCATATGACCTGTTTAAGCCACTAACACGACCTGTTAAGACCCGAACACGACCTGTTAAGACACGAACATAACCTATCATTCCATATTTGAAATTAGCAATTAGGGAACCTGTTTAATGAAAATTTAGTCGCCAAAGGTTCACAAAAGTCATAAAAATGCATAAACACATAATTAACAAACTTAAAACGAAATCCATAAAAGTCTAATCATAACATCCAAATAGTTTCAAAATTCAAGTTCCCATATGCCTTTCTTTCTCAAGATCTTCAATTCCAAACATTCAAACCTACACAAATAATTACAGTCGTATTAGGCATGGACAATTTGACATAAACTCATTCATATAGTTTTATCAAGCAACATTTTAAGAAACACTTGAAGTAGGTACCTTGAGATGTTATCGGATTTTTAACAAGCAACACTACTTGAAGCATTTGGAGTGGATACCTTAGGATTGTTCACGGAATTTGAAGCATCTGATTCATGGCTAATGTCAAGCGACATTATATCTTCTATGAGCTCATCTACACTAACTTGGTTCGAACCTACAAAGTGCAAACAAATATACATAATAATATTAATAGAATACCATGCAAAAAAACATAAAAAAATCAAGAGAAAAGCCATTACAATAATCTCCAACAACATACCGGTGTTTTGCCCTTCTTTTTCCCCACTTTATTTTGTGAATCGCTCATGATGTTTAATCAGTAACTGTTGAATCAATCATATAACACTTAGTATAACACATATCTAAACAAATTGTTTCAGAACATAGTATAATAACTCGTGAATCATAACTCATACAAGAAACTAATCAGAACATAACTATGAAACATACGAATCACTGATTTTGTGAATCACTGATTTTGTTAATCACAATCATAACTCATACAAGAGACTAATCAGAACATAACTATGAAACATACGAATCACTGATTTTGTGAATCGCTCATGACTTCAGTGATAACTCAACTTAAATCAACAAACATATAAAACATACGAATCACTGCTGAACGAACATATAAAACATACGAATCACTGCTGATTTTGTGAATCACTGATTTTGTCAATATAAAGTAAACCCAAATAAACAAACATATAAAACATACGAATCACTGCTGAACGAATCACTGCTGAACGATGAAATTGCTTAACGATGATGATGCTCGTCGAGTTGTTGAATGATGCTGCTGCTGAACCGTCGAGTTGTTTGAATGATGGTTGTGGTGTTTGTGAACCTGCTGAACGATGAACGGGCGATGATGCTGCTGAAGCTGAGTCGATGATGAGTCGATGATGCTGCTGAAGCTGCTGAACGATGAGTCGATGATGAGTCGTGACGGCTGCTGGAGCTGGACGAGGACTGCAGAGTTCTTTTAGGGTTTTAGTAGTTTGGACTTTGGACTTGGATAGTTGGATATAATTTCAAAATTAGGACACCCACGACCCAGTACCCACCCATGACCCACCCGCGTATTGAAAATTGAAATATACCTAATATATATATTTTTTTTAATTAAAATTCTTAGCATGTCATTAACGGGTCTTAACAGGTTAACGGGTTTTAACCTGTTAAGACACGAAATTTAAACAGGTCTTATCGTGTCGACCTGTTTAGACACGAAACCCGTTAAGGCCAAACACGAAACCTGTTAACTTCGTGTAGGTTCGTGTCGTGTTTTCGTGTTCGTGTCAGAATTGCCAGCCCTATTCCCTGGTGTGACCGGGGCATTCATGATTCCTGCAGGCATAAGTACTGGTTGATGTGGTGGAGTGGACAACGCCGCTGTTAGCTTTGCCGAGTATAAAGGTGGCATGGCGTATGTTACTGATGGCTGATAGTATTGAGGCACGCTCACCTGTGGTATGACAGTGCTTGGGCTTGTAGATGTGATAACCGGCGTAGTGCTATGACGTATAGTCTGTGCACTCGTGGTCGATGCTGGGGTGAAGAAATTGGCGTCTGTTGCAGTTGGTTCTACCGACCGGAGCTGCAATGAGGTATATGAGAAAAGGTCTGCCGCCGTCGTTCCAGAAGAGACAGCAGAAGTGCCTGCAAAACCTGGTGGTGGTCCTTCAGCTTCGAATTCCAAGTCGAGAGACCTGGTCACCGCCAGTAAGGCTGGCGTGGTGGTGGCAGGGTTCGTTTTCAGCAATGGGTTGCTAGTTATCATCGCCTGAGTCGGTGTTACTGTCGTGTTCTGATCGCTTGCCATTGGGTTCAGTCTTGCTGTCGTTACCGCTTTGTCCCACGGATGGCGCCAATGAAGAAACACTGACCTTAACAGTAGTATCCAACTAGGACTTCAACTCTTGGCGATCCGAACTGATAGCTGCAAAACAGAACACCGTTAGGACTCGTTACAGGAATGGGGTTATTCCTGTAACCACCCTCCGGCGTGAGAATAAGTCTCGGTTTGGGAGAAAGTATAAGTATAGAGAGAGAAAGAGAGTAAACGAGAGCAAGATGATCCATACCTTAGATGTTTACCTCCTATTTATAGTTTACTATTAGGGTTTTCCTTAACTTAGGATGGGCTCCGATAAGTTAGGGATTTGCATGATCTTCCCAAAAAGTTGAGGATTTGGTTACGTAGTTTATCCATGCAGAATATAACATTCTAGAATAAACATGTGTAATTAATTATTTATAATAAAATAATAGGTAATGACCGGGTCGGGTTAGCTGATCCGGATCATACCTCGTCAAGTTATATGGCATGTGGAAGTCATTAAACATCATACCCATCTTCCATGCTCTCATTATACCTCCAAAATACTATATACAAGCGTATTATGTGATTGTTGTAGTTTTATACTTAAAATTAATATGTATTAAATGAGTATATAGTTTCCAGATTGAGTTTGTAAAATGTGTGTATGCTTCTCCATGCATGCGTGTGTGTATGGAAGAGCACTAAAAAGAAGATAATGGGGTGTATGGAACTATGGATGATGAAATGAAAGTATGAAACAGAGAGGAGAATGGGTTATAAAAACAAAATCACACATTGGATTCTCTTTATCGTATACTCTCTGCTTTTCATCTTTTTACAACATAATTCTTATTTTCTTTCTGACAAATCATTATTTCCTTTTTATGTATTATTGCTTCCCTTCATAATTAAGAACCATTTTAGGTTTGAAATTTTGACACCCACACACATATATATATATATACGTGTGTTATAATAAAAGTAAAAACTTTTACCTACTATGAGCATTGACTACCAATAAATATATCCATCAGAGGATAACTTGATTTACTTTTATTGGAATGATATACACACCTCCGTTAAATCTACTCCTAAAAATTACACCAATATCCATTGCTAGTCTATAACCCACACCTTAATATTTAGTTTGATATATTAATATATTTGATTAGATAATGAAAAAAATTATAGCCACTTAGACTATAGCCTAATAGTCAAGAGAAATTATCTCTTATGAGGAGATTAAGATTCAATACTTGGAAGGTGTAAGTATTTAGGGGGAAAAATTAGCCGTTAAAAAAATGAAAAATATTATCGTTATAATGTTATAAAAAAATTTGTTTCATCGAGCGAATAACTTTAGTCGCCATCACTATTGTCATGGTGACACCGTCATTGTCGCATTTCAGTTCTTCAACAAATTTAGAAACCGAGCATGGTTATGTTGTCAAACGCATCCAGTAGTGGAGCTTGAACGAAAAATCAGTGAGTGTCGGACTCTCAAAATCCAAATCAGTGGAGATCAAACTCTTAAAAATCCAATATTTTACACTACATTTTTTTTTATTTTTTTTTTGTAAATTACCGGTAAAACTAACACTACGAGTGAAAAATTGGGAGGGGTCAGGGCACCTGCGGGTCATCAAGATGCTCCGCCACTGAACGCATCACATAATTTAGTTCTTTTTATAGATTATAGTTTTAATTGCAATTCAAAATTCATTTGAATTCAAGTTCGGTTTCCTTTCCAATCGCTTCTTAAAAATATTATGGGCCAAACACCCTCTTAAATAATATTAAACAAAATGAAGTCTCATAACTAAAATTACATCAAGAGTAAAGACAATAAAGTCTTAAAATAAAGCAAACAAAACCAAAACCTATATTTAACATATAAAAATCTTATCCACTTTCTAAACCTTGTATTTTCCCTTTGTGCGACACGTAATCTTTATGTGAGATACATCACACATGTTAAATAAAGATCAGCTACATAATGTGGAGTTTGAGTTTATGATTTAACCGTATATAAAAATATTACACTCAAACGTAAGTCAAAAATCAAAATCTTGTCATTTGGTCAAAAATAACTTTGAACATATGAAATTTTCCACATAACTTCCTGTTGTCAATCTACGACATGCGAGTTTACTTTACAACATGTTAGATTACTTAGACTGACCGGTGTGGGATAGCGCCCCCAGCCACCTCTGCTGGGTGACGCCCCCAATACTGCCCCGCCTTCGTATGGGGAGAAGAAAAAGGTGATGGGCCCCACATGTAACATCCAATCAGATTTGTTCTTTTATTTTTTTCATTTTTTTTAATATGGCTAAAAGAGGTCTTAAAGGGGACGTTAGCCCACACTATACAAGTTAATGATAAAGCCCCCCACTTATGTGGATCATATATGACGCTGATGTGGCTTGATAAAGCTCCTAAGAGCTTTATCTCATACCATATAGCCTCAGGGTGAGGCTAAACACACACTTTCTATCAATAAAAGTAGTAGATGATGTGACTAATTTGTTAGGGAAAGAGGCGTATATTCAGTAAAAAGAATAGGTGGATACGTTTATCAAAACTCATTACTTAACATGATCTTGTATCACGGTACCGATATAATTATATAATGTCAAAAGAATACTTTGCATAACATCAAATTTAAAATTCGGTGACATGATACCAAACATGTAAATTTGGTTTACAATTAACACACTTTCGACTTAGGGGTAGAGGTAAGGCTGTCCACATCTTATCCTCCTCAAACTCTACCTTAATTTTACTATTGATGGGATTTACTGAATATGATGATGACGATGATGACACTTTCGACTAAGATTTGTTTACTCACTAGACATGACTCCTACAATAATAATGTTAGTGGGTGTGTGACTTAATGAGGGTTTTTAATATTTCTTAACGGCCAAGAAAATAATGGATAAAATCGATGAGTTTGAAAGTGAACTGATGTCTAAATTCAGCTTTTAATTTTTTTTTGAACGGCGATTGACTCCAACAGTCGAGAGGATCACACCCACATTGCATGGGTCCCTAGTCCCCCTCGGGCGAGGCATCCGAGGTTGACCATAGGCGCTCCACGAGAAAATTTCCAGCCGACAGCCACTTGACTGCCGTTGCAGCCTCCGCACTCAAGAGCCGGAGTAACCGCACTGTAATAGAAAACTCGTGTGCGGCTCAAGACTCGAACCCGGGCTATTACGCACTCAAGGCTCTTATCCATCATTGCCATGACCCCTCAACCAAGGTTGGGGTCATTTACCCCCAAATGCAGCAGGTGGGGATCGAACCCGGGTCTTCAAGGAAACCCAAAGTTCTTTCCACCACTCCACTACAAGTGGGGGATTAAATTCAGCTTTTAATGAGCAGCACCAAATACTACTAAAGCCAAAAATTTCGAAAGTGTCTATATATTTAACTCTTTTAGTTAATATATCTTTTTTATTTTACCAGTTTATCATATTGTCAGGGGCGAAGTATAGAAGGGGCGGGAGGGGGCGCCCGACCCCCCAAATTTTTCGTTCAGTAGTGTCATATATATAGTTTTCGTATAGAAATTTTTTGATATACGTTTTCGACCCCCCGGTTCTATAGAAATTTTTGGGTATATAAGTTTTCGACCCCCCCCCCCCCTCCCGGTCATTCGGGTCAAGCTTCGCCACTGCATATTGTAATTATTTCATATATCTGAAATAATTAAAAGAAAAGGTTACAAGTAACATATATTGTTCTAGATCCAGTATTTTGGTTATTTCACAAAGTAATTCATCATTTGATTAGTTCGTTATATTTCAAAATTTAATCAATTAGACAAACAAGTTTCTTACAAACTTATACGATAATAACACTATAGAAAAGACTTGTAAGCTTAATGTAGTTAATAAGTGTGAGTATCACATGACATATAAACATTTATAAGTTTTGTTTTAATTATGTTACTTATGTAATTTGCCTTGATGATTGGAATGAAACAATTATTTTACTAAAAAAATTATGTTATATTTAGGCTAGTTATGTAACCACTTAACTTTTAGTTTCTTTGGAACTTTCATTATATCCTCTCAAGGGAGGAGAGTGTGTCTTACCCCAATACCTAAAATACTCGAATTTAGAATACCTCAATACCCAAACTATTCAATCAAACTTTAAAACACTCACCATTCAATAATATTGTGCCACCTAACTTCAATCAAACTTTAAAACACCCACCACTCAATAATATTGTGCTACCAAACTCAACCTGCTACCTTTTTTTTCCTGTTTTTACCTACATACGTCCAGTCGAGTAGAGGAACTCAACCAAAGTACTCGGAGGGGAGGGGGCACCTTACCACCCTTAGCCGGTCTTATGTGGCATTACCCGGGAGTGTCTGGATTTCCCACTCCCTCCACCCTAAGAGCACAAACAATAGTGGGTCACAAAAACATGGCAATGTAAGCACATGTTTAGGCTTTGACCCTTTTACAGCGAAAACCAGCTAAAAACGTGTCATCTCTCCTCGTTTCCCGCTCACATAATTTGTTTTTTGGGGCTTTCTTGTACAAGAACTCACGTCCTTCCCTTCTTGGCCTCTCCTCCACATCATCAACCTTTTTTTCTTGTAAAAGGCCTAAAACTAACCTAGTGTGGATGCTTTTAGTAGTGTTGTGTACAAATGTATGATATGATTCTCATATTTTTCAAGTTAAACTACTATTGTATTTTTTTTTAGTTTGTAAATATATTAAGAGGTAAACTGTTAAAATGGTCCTTGAGGTTTAGTCATTTTTGTCATTTTTGTTCAAAACTCAAACTTTTTGAATCTGGGTCCCTGTGGTTTCAATTTTGTTGTCATTTTCATCCAAAATCAAAATCTGGTTAGATTTTTCAGCTAACATCCAGTTTTTTTTTTTTTTTTTGTCTTTTCTCTCCCTTTTAATGAAAGGCAAAATGGTCTTTTAACGTGTTATTATATATACCAAATTAAAAAAATCTGACAATTTTGCCATTCATCAAAATGGAGGATAAAGACAAAAAAAACTGGATATTAACTGAAAAATCTGACCAGATTTTGCTTTTGGATGAAAATGTCAACAAAATTGAAACTACAAGGAGCCAGATTCAAAAGGTTTAAGTTTTGTATTAAAGTGACAAAAGTGATCAAATCTCAGGGACCATTTTGGTAGTTTACTCATATATTAATTTGTATATAGTTTTGTAAACAAACCTTTCAATTTGAATAAACTACCAAATTAATCAATGTGGAGGTGGCTCTTCAAAGTAATAAAGTTGGATAAAAACATGCTCTTAGTCTTTAAGTAAGGCTTTCTTTACTCCAAAATTGATATAAAGTTTGATGCATGTGTACGTGTTAGTTTATTATCAAATTGTATTCTCTTACATTAAATTGATTGTGAGGGTTGTGTAATCGTTTAAATGCATCCTTTGAAGCTGTTTTGTTAACGAAGCTATAACTCTTGGAAATTCACGCCTCAAGCAAACACGAATAATCGATTTTGTGAAAAAACCCTTCGCACCTCTTTTATATTCACTAGATTATAACCCCGTGTATTACACGGGTTAAGTAAATAAATTTATATACTAAATAATAAAACATTATATCTTTAAAAACTTCCTTTATTGCACGGATTGAATAAATATAATTTTGTATATTAAATAATAAAAAGTTATATATATATAAGAACCATATTGTACGGGTTGAATTAATGTAATTTTATATATCAAATAAAAAAAATATCTTTAAAACCACATGTATCACACGTGTTGAATAAATGTAATATTGTTTACCAAATAATAAAATAATACATCTCTAAAAAAACCTCATTTATTACACGAGTTAAATAAATGTAATTTTATATACCAAATAATAAAAAAGTTAGTAAATGTAATTTTTTATAGTGAAAATAAAAATATTTAATATATTAATACAAAGTTTGGTTTTCGTGATAAATAATTTGTTTTATTTAAAATGTTTTAAATTAACAAATTACAATTTCGGATAATATTTTATTAGAAAAATAGAAGAATGGTATTCGAAATTTAAAGTAGGATAAAATTTAATATTAGCTCATTATTCATTTAATTAATATAAGATAAGTTTGGAAGAGGGCGAGAAAATCATAAAATAAATACCTACAATGAACGACATGTGTCACACATTAATGTTTTATTATATAGTATATTATAGATAAAATTTTAGATTGATATAAATAGATTGTTTTGTTGTAGCAAAATTTGTTAACGAAGTCTCAATAAATGTAACCCATTATTTAAAACTCCGTAAATGTATAAATGATAAATAATATCAGTTAAAGTAAATTATGATTTTGGCCCTTGTGGTTATATCACTTTTACCCTTTTAGCCAAAAAAAAAAATTTAACATCTGAGTCTCCAACGTCTTTTACCCTTCCATTAAATGTTAGGGGTCAAAAGGGTTAGAAAAAAGACGTTAGGGGCTAAAAAGATTAGTAAAAAAGACGTTGAGGGTTCAGATGTTAAAAATTCTTTTTGGGCTAAAAGAGTAAAAGTGATATAACCACAGGGGCCAAAATCGTATTTACTCTATTAGTTAAATAAATAATAGAGTAAACTGCAATTTTACACCCTGTGGTTAGGGTGATTGGCACCCTTACCCCCCCCCCCTAAGGAAATAATTGCAATTTTACCCCCCACTGTTTGCTGTTATGTTGCAACCTTACCCCCCGGCCTCAAATTTGTTGACTAATCTGTTGATTATAACTTGAAATGACTATAATGCCCTTTCATATTACCCCTTGTGTTTTGTGCACTCTGTGATATTACCCCCTGCCACCACTGTCACCGCCATTCACCACCACAACCATCACTGCCACCTCCAGCCACCACCACAACTTAATATCCCTTTCATATATAACACCACCACTACTTCCGTCACCGGAAACCTGCAACTCCGGTCATCTTCTCCAACGACTGCCACCACTGCCACCTCCAGCCACCACCACAACCACACTGCCACCTCCAGCCAAACCGAAGCTGCTGCTGAGTCAGCTAAAATGGCAATACAGGCCGCAGAAGCCGCTGCATACTTAGCCAGCAAAGAATCAAACCAGTCAACTCAACCACATGGATTCGTAAACGGTCCTAATTGGATTATTGTTATCACATCATTTTAACAAAATTTGGCATTAATTGGATTATTGTGTATTCATTTCACATACCACTCATTTTCATTTATTAGTTTTAAGATATAGGTGAATTAAATAAAGTTATTAGAGCACTCACATTCTATCCATCAAAATATGTGAGGGAGAGTTTTTATATTATAAAGGGTATAAAAAGTGGTTGTGAGTGGAGGAGAGAGAAAATATTACTGTTCATTTGTATATTTGGGGGGACACTGTTCACCCAGTATAATTTTTTTAATATATATTGAAAGTGGTTGTGAGTGAAGGAGAGAGAAAAATGTGATGATAATATTATTTAATTGAAAAGGAGAGAGAAAAAATATTTGTTTTTAGTGGAAATATATTGATATAGGAGTTGTTTTTTAGTGAAATGTATGTATAATTTGATGGTTTGGATGTGAATGATAACCGTACACACTGTGTATTATAAATTTGCAGGTCATCACTCTAAACCCACATACATGCTCTGTTTTATTCCACCACCAAAAACCCTTAATTCAATCACAAATTTCTTCATAAACTCAAACCCACATACATGCTCTGTTTTAGCTGACTCAGCATGTATTGTATTCCTGTGAAATGAAAGGAGAATTCATATTTAGAATGTCACTGAAATTGTGAAATGTAGTTCTGTCTCATGAAAATTGTAGCATATCTTTTGGTGAAAGTTTTATTTAGAAGTTACAATCTGTCATTATCGATTCAAGCCTAGATGATTCCTTGGTTTTACTCTTAAAATGTGATGTGATGCATGGTATTTTATATGATATATAATTTAAGATTTGCTTAACTATCTGAGAAATGGATTATTCTTTGTGTATAGTCAAGTAACAGTTCCAATTTTGTTGGGAGGAGTAACAATTTTGGGTTGCCTGTTGATTTTGTTGCAAAACCACACCATTCACACTTGAAAACACTTATGACTTCAAAATTGTGGTTGATAACTTGATATGCGTTATGTTACAAACTTAAAACAGATTGTGTTCTATTTAGTTACTTTTATATGATTAGTATAGTCATTAATTTAATTCTAATAAATATATTGATTTTGAAAATGATTCTTCGTTCTTTAGAGCTTAAAACCAGTTTCATATTTGTTTTGGTAATGGATATAATTGATATAGTTCTTCGTTCTTTAGAGCTGGTACCACTAAGTGCCCTACACCACCTGCTTTGTTTTTTCTTGATTCCGTGCTTACTCATGAACTGTATTGCCATAATGTCATTTTAGCTGACTCAGCAGCAGCTTCGGTTTGGCTGGAGCTGGCAGTGGTGGTTGTGGTGATGGCTGGAGGTGGCAGTGGTGGCAGTCGTTGGAGAAGATGACCGGAGTTGCAGGTTTCCGGTGACGGAAGTAGTGGTGATGTTATATATGAAAGGGATATTAAGTTGTGGTGGTGGCTGGAGGTGTCAGTGGTGATTGTGGTGGTGAATGGCGGTGGCAGTGGTGGCAGGGGGTAATATCACAGAGTGCACAAAAACACAGGGGGTAATATGAAAGGGCATTATAGTCATTTCAAGTTATAGTCAACAGATTAGTCAACAAATTTGAGGGCGGGGGGTAAGGTTGCAACATAACAGCAAACAGTGGGAGGTAAAATTGCAATTATTTCCTTAGGGGGGTAAGGGTGCCAATCACCCCTAACCACAGGGTGTAAAATTGCAGTTTACTCTAAATAATATTATAAACAAGAAGGAGATTAAACTAAATAATAATTATCCATAATAAATTAAACTAAATAATATTTAGTAGAAGGATTATCTATAATTAATTAGAAAAGATTAAATTAAAATAATACTTATCTATAAAACATGGCCTAATATAGTAAAAGTGTTCTTGGTTTCTTTTATTATATAGTATAGATTAGTGAAAATACATACAAATTACAATAGAGTTAATCGTCTATTTTTACTAACCTCACCCAACTCAAACTTTGTTTAAATAATTAAATATACCAACCTGATAAACATAACATGTTAAATAAAATACCAATAATTATCTTGACTTAACAACTCGATAAATTTAACATACCAATAATTATCTTGACCTAACAACTCGATAAGTAAGCCAAAACTAACCTTACCTTCAACTTATTTGAATTTTGAAGTCTTTATTTTTTTTTCCTTTAGAATTATCGGCTCACACGATAAATTATATGATATGTTTTTAAACCCTTTTTAGAGTATTCACGTTGAATTCTTTATCCTCATTCCTATAATTACATTAAAGGTGGTCGGTGTGTGCAAGTGATGGGGTGTCTGTGATGGGTAATGGTCCGTGGTACGCCGCCGCAAGGGGTGCATCACGAGTGATGGGGATGGGTTTTGTGACAAGTATCATGGTGTGTTGACTTAGATATTAGACTTAGTATTTTTGGCTAATAAATTGAATATAGTTTATTAAACATTATTATTTTTATTTAATAATTAATTAAATTGACGGTTTATTCGGTTATCCAAATAAACCGAATAAAAAACGTGGATCCAAAAACCGAATTCGTTGTTCGGATCAGTTTATTCGGTTATGGTTCGATTTACGCTTTTTATTTGGTTGCAGTTTTTTCTGAACACCCCTACTCACAACCACTTTAAAAAAATATTAAAAAATTAACATGGTAAACAATGTTCCCGTGTATGATATATTCACATATGAAAACTAACATTTTCTATCTTCTTCACTCTCAACTACTTGCAATCATTCTTTAGGGTGAAGGGGGTGCACCCCTCATGAGATGGGGGAAATTTTCATCCACCCAATCATGATGTGTCATATCAATTCGCTCTAACACACCACTCTTGCCCAAAAATATAATGGGTGGTTTCCCCCAAACCATTTAAAAAAGGGTGTACCTATTGGCACACCCAAATGCCTATATGCACACCAAAAGGGGTTTTTTTGTCCTATGTGCACACCCTGCAGTGCCGAGCTGTGGCCAAAGCGCGGCGTTTTGATCCGGTCAACCAGACAAAAGACTGACGGGACTGTTGACCGGACCAAAACGTCGAGCTTTGGCCGTGTTTTGGTCCTGTCAACCAAACAAAAGACTGACCGGGTGTCTGGTTGACAGGACCAAAACACGGCCAAAGCTCGGCGTTTTAGTCCGGTCAAAAGACCCATCAGTCTTTGTCTGGTTAACCGGACCAAAACGTCACGCTTTGGCCACAGCTCAACACTGCAGGGTGTGCATATATAGGACAAAAAAACCCTTTTTAGGCTCACTATCTATACACCAAGTGTGCAAATAGGCTCCCCCTTAAAAAAATGCATGATTGGTTGAATACTAGTGGACCCTACCTTTACACCCTCTCCTCACCTTCCCCGCTTGCGGCAAGTCTTCCCCGCACATCACCCACACACCTCCTTCCAGGGGCGAAGTATAGAAGGGGCGGGAGGGGGCGCCCGACCCCCCTTTCGCTCAGTAGTGTTATATATGTAGTTTTCGTATATAAATTTTTTGGTATATACGTTTTCGACCCCCCGGTTCTATAGAATTTTTTGGTATATACGTTCCCCCCCCCCCCCCCCCCACCGGTCATTCGGGTCAAGCTTCGCCACTGCCTCCTTCACCACACACGGCAAACCTGTTGGCGGTGGACTCCCCGCGCGGCAATTTCCCTCCCCGCATGCCTTGCTGCATCAACCCTGTACACCTTATAAATAACTCACTCACATAAATACAAAGAAACTATTGTGAATGTTCATCACTTGTTTAGCATAAATTACATTCATAGATTCTGTGCTTTATAGATCTGATAGTAATGATGGGATCCTGTGAGTTAATAGATTCTCACTGTCACTAGAAAAAAGTTATAACATTAGCCAACTTTTTATATAAACGATCAAATAATATTCATCAATTGGAAAATAAAAACGAAATGACTATCCAAATAAAAGAAACAAAATTGTATGAGAATTTAAGACCAACTTGGACAAAATCCCACATTCCCTTTGTTTTCAAATGGTAAGCTTTATGACCTCATATTTTTTTGACTATTAGTTGTTTACTTCTATGCACCAAAACACGTGTGTTGACTGTCTTCCTCTTTAATTTCCAATATTCACCAAATTGTGGTGGCATCATTTCACACCCAACCCCACAACCATGTAAACCCTTGACTCGACTCATCCGAATCAACTTCAAGAATGAAACAATCCTTTTTCATTTATATTCTCAACCAATAACATTCAAGATTCAATCTTTTAGTTGCAAATTCAAGAATTTACAATAAAGATTCAATCTTTTAGTTGCAAATTCAAGAATTTACAATAAAGATTCAATGTTTTAGTTGCAAATTTAAGAATTCACAATAAAGATTCAATCTTTTAGTTGCAAATTCAAGAATTTCCACTAAAGATTCATTCTTTTAAGTTGCAAATTCAAGAATTTACAATAAAGATTCAAAACATATGTAATTACTTCTAGTTTCAAGTTTGAAACAAACAACAAAAATAAGAAACAATATAACAAGAATAATAACAAAAAGATGATTCAAAACATTGGGTGATAAACCCTATTGCAAATCTTTCACACATACAAGCACAAAGCTACAAACTTGGCCATAAAAAATGGCTCTTTTAACCCCTGGGCCAAACACCCATTTGCCCTTTTGATTCAAAAACTTGAGGGGGTTTCAACTTACAACTTTCAAGAAACCAAGAAAACATAAGTAGTCACACTTTAAACAACCCATAACAAAAGGATTATCTCATTAAACCCAAAACCTAACCTAACTAACAACCCTATACTCTACTACTATATTTGACTATTTGTACATCTTTCTAAAACAAGCCCTAATCTAACCTTCTAAACTAAGCTAATAAAACTAGAACTATTAAATATTAAAAAAACTAGTAGACAAAACTAAGATGTTGGACATTCAAAAACCAAAAATCCCTAAAAAATATGATAAACTTATTTTGATTTTGAGAGGAGTTGAAACAAGTTATCCAACTCCGGTGAAGTGAAAAACTCCATATTTGTGTGGTTGTGACAAGCAACCACCGGCCGGCGCTTCCTCGGCGGCGGCGGACACGTCATCACTTCCGGTATTCTTGAATCTTTTGAAGTCGGAGTTGTGTTGCCGGAGTTTGAGTTTTCATCTTCTTTCATTCTTCTTGTGGATAAAGTCTTCAATGGAGCTCTCATGGTGATTCCTGCAATCACCCATTTCTTCCCTTCTAAAGATTCACCATCCACTTGATGCTTTTTTGAAAAACCCATATCAAGAACTTTAAAAGATTGATTTTTGAAGCAAACCCAGATCAAAAAATCAAATCTTTTTGAAGAAATATTGAAGAACTGAACAGGTGAAGTTGTTGGAATATGTGCTTCAAGAACAAGAAGGATTTTGAACTTTTTGAAGCGAACCCAGATCAGAAACTTGAAAAAGATTGTTTTTTTGAAGGAAACCCAGATGAAAAATGAAATCTTTTTGAAATAACAAGTGAAGAATCTTGGAATATATGCTTAAGAATCAAGAACAAGAAGAAGGGGGGGTTTTGGAACAAGCTTTGAATGGAGGCGGTAAAAGATAAAGAGAGAAAGTGGGGATTATAATTTATATATATAAAATGAAACCTAGCAACTGTTTGCTTAGGATTCTTTTTGCCCGTAAATGCCGGGCAGCCTACCAAGAAAGATTTGGCGCCAAGAATTAACAACGGCTCTATTTCCCGCGTTGATGGGTTTCCAATGTTGGCTGGGTTATGTATTGGGATTGGTTTTTTAAGGACGGTGGTGAGGTGGGCTCGATGATGACGGTGGCTTTCATTATTGAGTCAGCAATGTGGTGCGGCTGGGCCCAGTGGTCAGAGCCATCGGTTACTTAACCCCACTTTAGATTTTTTGGGTTGGGTTTAATATAAAACTGCGGAATTGGCCCGTATTTGTACCTAGAGGTGAAAAAAAAAAGTTTTGGAACTGGACTCGACAAAAAATGTTGACCTACATGCTGAATATGGACCGGGTAATAACCTTATGCTTTGGAACCGGTTCTAACCTAGTCATACCGATTGAACTGATCACTTTCCTCTTCAAAGAGTGGTTTCATACGCAACCTGGATCCACCAATACCTGGTTACTAACTTTGTTGACTATAATCGTAATTGGTTCCAACCGGGATTTTATTTTGAAAACAAAAACGAATGTGGACCGTTATTTGTACCCGCTAACAAAAAAGTTCAATAGAATCGCTTTAGTTTTTTTTTGAAGAAAAAGGCGGTATCATGTCATAGAAAACAAACATGAAACCTTAGCAAGGGGCTAAGGCAGTAGTCTAGTACAGCAACAGTAAAGAAAAACAATGAAAGAAACAAGGAAAAATTATTTAAAGCATTTAAATTCACTCCATTCCTTCCATTCTAAGTCTGTTTTTCCAGCCCTTGCTTGGATCCATAAAAACGTAATCGCCTTAATGTCACCGACAGCTCTTGAAACCTGAGTTATCTTCCTGTTGAAAATAAGGTTGTTTCTAATCCGCCATACAATCCAACATGTTGCTGCAGCGATGAGATAGACCGCCTTCTTTTTTTCTTGTGACGAACATTGTGACTCGATGTACTCCATTAGGCCCACCAAGCTCAATAAGTATCTCGGAAGTGGTATTTTGACCCATAATGAGACCGCCGTCCAAACAAGTTGAGCATATTGACAAGAGATCAAAAGATGGTCAACCGATTCAGAAGCTGAGTTGCATAATACACAAAGAACCGAAGGTATATGTATGTTTCTTAAAGCCAAAGCATCTCTGGTCGGTATTCGATCTTGCACCGCTCTCCATAGGAAGCAATTAATTTTCTTCGGGACCCAGCTGAGCCATTTAAGAACCTGTGTTTCCGGGATCAGATTTATACCATCCAGTTCTGACCGAAGATCGCACACTTTGAAAATTTCCTGTTTTTCCTCCTATTTCCATAACCACATATCTGATTTATTTTCTATTTTCACTTGTTCTAGAATTTTAACACAATCTTCCCAAAGTAAAGTCGAATATGAATGAATAACCGAAGACTCACCACCCCAAGTCCACTCGATGAGGCCATTTGTAACGTTGTACCGATGCTGAACCAAACAAGATTTATCATTTTGTAATGCGTAAAGACTTGGAAATCGTTCTTTTAGTGAGTAGTTGCCTACCCATTTGTCCAACCAAAAGAATGTTTTATTACCACAACCCAATTTTTCCTCCAGCCTGTTTTGTACCTCAGATAGTGTGAGATTTGAACCTTTTCCCAGTTGCACGATATTTTTCCAAACTCCACTTATCGAATTCTTCATTGGGATAGGCGTGTGATTGCGTCTTCTGCCGTGTATTGCCATAATGACTTTCGCCCAAAGATGTGATGATTCGTTTCTAAATTTCACTATCCATTTTACCATCATAGCTTTGTTCATTGAGGCAAAGCTGCCAATACCTAACCCACCCTGTTTCTTAGGTGCCACAACTTTGAACCAAGGTACCCAACACATCTTATTTTTATTCAAGCAACCTCCCCATAAAAATTTACGTCTTACTTTTTCTAAATATTTAATGACGTGTAAGGGTGCACTAAATAAAGAGAAATAGTAACTAGTAAGTTGTGAGGTTACCTAAGACTGCTTTCACGAGTGTCGTACGGCCGCCAAATGAGAGTGTCCTCGCCTTCCACAAAGAAAGTTTGCTTTCAAATCTGTCGATGACCGGTTTCCAATTTTTTACAAAACCCATGTTAGAGCCGACTGAGAGACCTAAATATGTAAATGGAAGCAAGCCTCTTTCATAGCCAAGTATCGAAGCCATATTCATAATCTCCTCATTTCCCACCCCTACGCCAAAAACTTTACTTTTTGAGAAATTTACTTTTAGGCCCGAGGATAAATGAAAGCATCTTAGAAGCCTAGCAAGGTTGTGGAAGTTATCATCCGACCATTCACCCACAAATAGTGCATCATCAGCATAAAGAAGATGTGAGACACTAGGACCTGCTCCCAATGTAGTGATACCTTTGAAAATCCCCAATTCAACCGCAGATTTCGTGGCTACATGTAATGCTTCCATAGCTAAGATGAATAAAAGCGGAGAGAGTGGGTCACCTTGTCTGACCCCCCCCCCCCCCTTTGAGTTTCAAATTCCAGAGTTGGAGCCCCGTTGACTAACACCGAAGTTCTTGCCGTTTTTAATATTCCCATCACCCATTTTCTCCAAAGAGCAGGAAACCCCATTTGAGATAGAATCGAATCCAAGAATTCCCAGCTTAACGAGTCAAAAGCTTTCTCAAAGTCCACCTTAAATAACATCATTTTCTTTTTGCTGCTTTTCGCCCAAGAGATAAGTTCATTGATAATTAAAGGTCATTCAAGAATACTCCGTGTAACACCCCAAAAATATATAATTTATTTATTACTTTTAAGTTAGTTATAAGAATGAACATTTGAGTTCGAATAAATAAAATGTTAAGATTCGAGGGACTAAAGTTGAAACAATTGAAAGTAAAAGTCTTACTAATTAAGTAAGACACACACTACACACATAGTATGTGTGTGTGTGCGTGGATAAAGATCAGGAGAAGAAAAGAAGAAAGCAAACCCTAGTTCATCATCTTCATCAAATAGGAGGGTGATTACAAGGCTAAACAACCATTAGAACCCGAATTCTTGATCACCTAAGCTTGTCTAACAAAGTGGTAAGTCGAATTTATTGAAGTTGTAAACTTTAAGAAATGGGTTTTTATCTAATCATGAGTTAGGATATGATGTGTGCATATAGAAGCTTAGACTATGAAATAAGGCACGATTAATGTTCGGTTTTCGGTGATTTAGTTGTTGTAATAGATGGAACTTGAATAAATGATGTAGGATGGGAAGAGTCATATGAACTTGCTTGATTTGTGATGAACTAGTAGAGTAGTGTGTAAATATACTTGTATTAAATGTCCTATTAAAGCGAAACCCGCCAAGTGTTCGATAAAATGCCTAAAAGAATAAATGGATGAAATGGGTAAATTATGATCAAGTTATTGTATGAGACAAAGTATGTAAAAAGATGGAATGATATTTAGCCGGGCTAAACGAATGAATGTATTGATGTAGGCGTAAAGGAAGAAGGTTCGAGCATTAGGAGATCGGAAAACTTGCAAGACCGAGGTATGTTGTTTTATGCATACAAGTTTTACTTTCTAGTTGTCATTGTTATATTAGAACCGTAATTATGATTATTCATAAAAGATGTATAGTTGATAGATTAACCCGTCTCGAACGGGCCGTAAGGGATGATAGGGATGAAAAAGTTAGGTTATGTTCGGTTGGTCTTGAGCTAACCGTATTTTGGAAAGTTTATGAAGGAATGTAATGAAAGAGTTAAATCTGTCATGAACGGATTGGAATGATGTTTATGTTGCGTTATTGTCTAATCCGGAATTAACGGATTATTGAATGTTAAGCGTTATCTCGTTTGGAGATGGTAGGAAATGACCCGTTCAACGGGTCGATGGAAGTGAGAATATGACATGGTTATGTGATGACGCAATGGATGTTAGTTTTTATTTAATATTATATATAAGAAACTGATTAGTTAAACCTGAATTGCGATGTAGGTAAAGCTGCGATTTAGGTGGCGTGGCGAACTTGGAGACGAACACCAACGTGCACACCATGGTCTATGCGCTTCCGTAGTAGTCGCCCTTTTGAAACAATATTTTTGTTAAACTTATACTTCTTGAAGTATGTCTTTTGTTATGTAAATTATGGTTTTAGAAACTTAGTCGTTCGTATTTAGGAACTTTAAACTTGCGTCTTGACAGGGTAGTTCGGATTAACACTTGTAACTAGACTAGGGGAGGTGTTGATCTCGAACTAGCTACAAGGGCATTTTGGTAAAAATGTAAAACTTTATGTCTAAAGTTAAATCTTGAAGTTTACATGTATTTATCTTAAATCGAAAATAAAGGGTGTTATAAGTTGGTATCAGAGCATAGGTTGAGGGATTCAAGCACTAAGAGTGGTGCTTGAACTCAACCGACGGCTCGTTCAAAAGTGTGCTCGCTCCAAGATCGCCAATGAGGTAACATTTAAATTATAAATAGTTTGCAAGTGTGTTTATTAAATGTATGATGAAAATAATAAATTAGATATGTGGGGAGGTTAAATAAGAAGTTCAGGAGCTATAGAGTCGAAGCGGAATGGAAATAAACGAACCAGAATGCTAAAAATAAATCTGCAGCGTTTTTGTTTAACGAGAGCCCGTCGCCGACGGGTTACCCACCCGTCGCCGACGACCACCCCCCATCCGACGGCTTAACTTTCTGCCTACGGGGTAATATGTCCGACGCCCATTTTAGGAGCCCGTCGCCGACGGGCAACCCAGCCGTCGCCGACGGCTTACACAATATCAATGCGCTGAATTTTTTTTGTTTTTCATGTGTTACGCGTCCCGGTGCTCCGTTAAGCTTCCAAATGGGCCGAAATTAAGTTCTGATGCATTTTTGATAAAGGACTATTGTCCAGAGTAAAAATTTTACCCCAGCCAGGGGCTGCCGCACCTTGGACCCCGCTACTCTCGGGGGCGCTGCCCCCGAACCCCCGTCAGTCCCAATGAAGGGTATGCACACATGTATGAATGTATGTATTTCATGTTTTATGTCACCGGTCTATCCGAAAACTTATTTCATGGCTACGTAGTGTCCATATAAGGCTTAATAGGTGTATGAATCACAATTAGTGATTACGACAAGAATGGATTCGTAAGAATCAAAAGAGATGAACCGAATGACATGAGATGGATTAAGTAAATGTTGATAAATGAGCAATGGTATACTGAAAATTTGTGATTTGTATTAAACGAAAATATGACATGGTGTAGATGGCGGACCATGTGGATACGAATGATGACGATGTGGCAAGGGAAGATGCATTAAACGAAAAGATGGCGCAAATGATGGATAATACTTTTGAAGCCAAACTTCCTCAAATGGTTCAAGAGGTGGAGAGCCGCGTGTTGGAAACGATTGATGCAATAATGACAAGTAAAATGGATGAAATAAAGGAGATGATTGGAGAGTCTAAAAGCAAGAGTAAGATACGAAGATGCACGTATAAGGATTTTATGGCGTGTAGTCCTTCTCCGTATGATGGGAAGATAGATCCAATTGTATGCCAAAGATGGATATCTAATATAGAAGCCGTGTTTATCCGGAGTCGGTGTGATAAGGAAGATCAAGTAATGTTTGCTACGGGTCAACTGCAATCGCAAGCTAAAGATTGGTGGGATGCTCATTGTAAAGAGATAGGTGAGGAGAAACTTCAAGTGATGACGTGGCAGGAATTTAAAGAGCCATTCCTAAAATATCATTGCCCTCAATCCGCCATCGATAGGATTCAGGAGGAATTCTTGCGCCTCCGACAGCACGATGAAATAACAAATATTTTCTTGGATAAGCTGAAGTTTTGCAAGGAGTTTGTGAATTCAGAAAGAATGAAAATCAATCGATACCATGATATGTTGAAAGCGGAGTTTAGGGAGTTTATTACGCCCTCGAAGTGTGAAACTCTTGACGAACTCATAAACTGGGTGCGAGACAGGGAGATTGAACTCAAGAGACAGGTGGAGCGAGGTGAAAAGAGACTTCCAGAGAAGGTGTCTAACCCAACTCCTTTCAAGAAAGGCAAGTTTCAAGATCAAGCTAATAAAGAGAAAGCAAAGAGTGGAATTCCCCGTTGCAAGAATTGTGGAAAGCTTCACTCTGGGGAGTGCCTGTTGGGCAAGAAGGGATGTTATAACTGTGGGGAAGAGGGACATCCACATTACAGGTGCCCTAAGAATACGAAGACATGTTATAATTGTTTCCAAAAGGGTCACATCAAGGCGGAGTGTCCCAAGCTCCAATCGGGAATGAAGAAGGAAGGCAAAAAGGAGGAGAACCCTAAGGCAAGAGCAAGAATGTTTCAAATTACGTCTGAAGAGGCTAAAGCTCATCCGAATGTTATGTCAGGTATTTTCTTTCTAAATTCCTTGCCGATGTACGTGTTATTCGATACCGGGGCTACTATGTCATTTGTTTCGAGTGATGTAATTAATCACCCTTCATTTAAGATTGAAAGAATGCAAATACCATTAGAGGTAGAGATAGCTGATAGCAAGAATTATTTGTTGCATGAAGTGTGTAGAAACTGTAAGCTCACAATAGAGGATGAGGAGTTTGATATTGATCTCGTACCTATGGTCTTAGGAGAATTCAAGGTAGTAGTAGGTATGGATTGGATGGCCCGACACCATGCGGAGATTAAATGCGAAAGTAAGACAATACGCGTGCAATCTCCGAGTGGGAAATGGTTAAGTGTTCAAGGAGAGAGAAATGTAAAAGCAAAGTTATGCAATATTGTCCAAGCCTTCAAGTACGTGCGTAATGGAAGTAGGGCATTTTTAGCCTATGTAGTTGATGTTCATCAAAACCTTCCCAGGTTCGAAGATGTGGCAGTAGTGAACGAATATCCGGATGTGTTTCCGGAGGAGTTGCCGGGGCTTCCACCCGAACGCAAAATAGAATTTCGTATTGAATTGAATCCGGGTGCGCAACCGGTGGCTAAATCCCCATATAGACTGGCTCCCACCGAAATGAGGGAACTAATGACACAACTGCAAGACTTAATTGATAAGGGCTTTATACGTCCGAGTGTATCACCTTGGGGAGCACCCGTTCTTTTTGTAAAAAAGAAAGATGGGTCGATGCGTATGTGCATCGACTATCGGGAGCTGAATAAACTGACCGTGAAGAACCGTTATTGTCACACCCCAACCGATGGCGGAATCATCGGGGCGCGGCACTGAGCGAAACAGATTGTTCAGAAGTTTCCATAACAACTATCATTACCATTCAATTTAAGTTAACACGTCCCATACCATGTCTTAAATAGCAAAACAAGTTATTACAGACAAAAACTAAACAAATGTTCTGTTCCGACAACTCAGATTTAGACATATCAAATTATTCGTTGGTTTCTAGGACTCCAGACCCTAGCTTCAAGTTCATCACAGCCCGAGAAGTATATAAACAACCTAGGCACCTGTCACATACGTTAAAATAATGTCAATACATAAAATGTAAAGGTGAGCATACAAGTTTGATAATAGCATATAGAGTTCGAATTCGTTTACGCATAACCAGCACGTACACATAGTGAAATGAAGCACGTTAGTTATCGACATAGATCCATCGATACCAATGACTGCGGGTTGACTGCCCGAGGCAGTTCGCAATACATGATTACCACTGTAATCCATGCAAGTATAAGATCCTTAACAACCCCCGTGTGAACGGGTGCTGAGTCCAAACTATAGTACTATCGTTGCTAAGGCAGGTAGACAGCATTCCATGTGTAAACATAACAAACAAGCATTCATAAGCCACGTATAACATGCATTAATGGTTAAGCGTTAAAATAGCTTGAGTAGTGTGATAATTGTAGTTTGAATAGTTGTAACGTATGTAACACCCAAAAGTGCTAAAAGCAAAAAGGGTTCGAGTATACTCACAGCGATATGGATTGAAGGGAGCGCTTTACAGCGAGTACGGTTAGCCTGAATAGATTCGATAACGTAACGATAAGTGACGCGTAAAACAGTACAAGTGAGAGTGGGTAGGATGACTGATCGTGCGGATCAATTATCCGTGAGTAGGAGTCATCCGTGCGCATGACCTATCCGTGCGGATGATAATGCGTGCGGATGGTGATGCGTGCGGATGGTGTTCCATCCGGATAGGTTATCCGTGCGTACTTGTTGTCCGTGCGGGTGGTAATCCGTGCGGACTTGTTGTACGTGCGGGTGACTTATCCGTACGGTTAGGTTGTATGTGTGGATAAATGTTCAAGTGGATTGTTTCTTCCTAAGATGTGTTTGTGTATGATGGCTTGTGCTTTGGAGTTTTCGTTGTAGCATTTAGAAAACACCAAAGTGTTTCTACCTTTCAAGCCGGCCGCGCGGACGGCGGTCCGTGCGTATGGTAGTCCGTGCGGTCAGCCTGTGCGCGCGGGCAGAGACAATCCGTCCGGATAGCCTGTCCGTGCGTACGACTTGACCGTGCGGATGAAGATTGTTTGATTTTCATTTTAAGGCCTTAGTATCTCATGATCCGAAGAGTAATCCATTCAGAGGTCATCCGTCCGGGTTGCTCATTCGTCGATACTCAAACCTTGTTTGGAAAATGGGTCCCAAGGGTAGTCCGTGCGGATGACAACCCGTGCGTATGACCTGTACGTGCGTACGACCTGTACGTGCGTACGGCTAGTCCGTGCGGACAGCTGGCCTGGTTGTTCCGTTCGTCTACACTTGGTTTCTGTTGTCGTTTATCGAGACGTTCTGATTACGTGGCAACCACTTGGAGTGGTGTTCTCACCCGCGTGACTAGACCGGTCAGGAACCACCCTAACTCGGCCTGTCGGCGACTCAGAACGGTCATCCCGGTTAACCCCGGAATCAGTTGTCTGTGGGTAGGATTCCAGATCTAGAACTAGTGCATCACTATTGACGAGTAGAACACTAGAACTGATCGGTTTCATACCGGTTTAAGGGTAAAAGAAGGAGAGAACTTAGGTTTATTTCTTTCAACTCTTTTATCCTTAGAAAAGTTTAGATCTAGATGAAATTATTATAAAAACTTGTAGAAATCGTTTGGATCTGAGATATTCTAGGTGGAATGAGGTCAATCTTGAAGTTCTTATGAACTTCATGATGACGTCACCCGAGAATACCTCAAATCCGGATGATTTCATGGTTAAAATCGAAGATTCGAAAGATAGAAGTGTGTAGAATCGTGTAGTGATCAAAGATGTACAAGAATTAGTGCAAGATCTTACCTGGATTGAGAGAAATCTGAGAAAAGGTGAAGAATGCGTGTGGTTCGGACGTCACTTGCCAAAAGTGGAAAAAGTGGAGAGTGACCCGTGTATTTATAGGATGCCAAAAAGGGAAAGGGTGAGCCGTGCGCATGGCACGCACCCGGGTAGGTTATCCGCGCGGACTGGTCATCCGTGCGGATTGGCAATCCGTGCGTATTGGCCATCCGTGCGGACGCCACCTCCTTTGGTGTGTTCGGTGCGATGGTGATTCGGTTTCGATTTGCGAGCGATTCGATAGGGTTTCCTAATCAAATTACTTTCAGTCCCAACTACTTCTTATATGGCTCGACTCGGGGTTCGGATTCGTTTATATTCGAGTTGGATTTCGAGTTCGATTGAGTTCGCTTGATTATCACAACACAGCATAAATAAACATGCACAAGTAACACGTAAGGCACACACACACGTATAACTGACAAGTAAAATACATAGCTCGGGTTACGATTTGATGTCGATTTGATTAGCATAACTTGATTTACTTTATCGCATTGTTACTTCCTATTGTTCACAGTCGTAGGTCGATTGAAATATGGTTAGCACGACTTGATTATTGTAATGAACGACATTTACTCCACATAATCTAAATATCATACAAACAATTATACGAGTCACGTCGCGCGAAATCGGTCGTTGACTTTGACCTTGACTTTGACTTTCACTCATGAAAACACGGGGTGTTACAGCCTCCCCTTGTTTAGGAAATTCCGTCCCGAAATTAAGCTAGAAGCTGTAACTAGTTCGTGAATCACGTGTGAGAGTTCTTCGTTTGGACCATTGAAAATCGCCAAATTTACCAGGATTTTACGGTTAAAGTCGGCTGATTTTTTTTTTCGGAGTCGATTGCGTAATCAACACGTTTGGCGTGCGAAATCCGTGCACGTGTGTGTCTAAACGTAATTGTAATGGAACCAAACCGATTCCACAAGTGGTATCTGAGCAGGAGTTCGATTGCTCAAATTTGTTAAAGTTCTTCATTTTTCTTATCCATCGCGTTTTTCTCTAAAATTTGGTAAATTAACGTATACAATAATCGTGATTCTATTGACTATGATGACGTGTACAAGTCCGGGAATCACGTGAGAAACTTTCTCTCTCTAGACTTTCTATCTCTAAGATTATCTCTCTAATTAAACAACTGCGGGTACTTGGCCTTCATGTCGCTTTCGAGTTCCCAAGTGAACTCCGCGCCTCGTTTGCCTTCCCATCGGACTTTCACAATAGGAATGCGTGAGCGCCTGAGTTCTTTGGTTTTGCGATCCATGATTTCGACAGGCTTTTCCACGAAGTGTAATGTTTCGTTCACTTGTAGATCATCTAGAGGAACATGTAAGTCGTGGTCGTAGATGCACTTTCGGAGGTTTGACACGTGGAAAGTCGGATGGACATTGCTAAGTTCCTCCGGTAATTCGAGTCTGTAGGCGACTTTTCCGATCCTTTCCAGAATCTTAAAAGGTCCCACATATCGAGGCGCGAGTTTCCCCTTTTTGCCGAATCGGACTACACCCTTCCAAGGTGATACCTTTAGGAGTACGTAGTCACCAACGCCATATTCGCGGTGCTTGCGCTTTTTATCGGCGAAAACTCTCTGTCTATCCCGAGCTTTCGCTAGATTGTCCCGAATTTGGAAAATTTTGTCTGTCGTTTCTTGTAGTAGCTCCGGACCGGTTAGTTGCGAGTGACCGATCTCGTGCCACACAATAGGCGATCGACATCTTCTTCCGTATAAGGCCTCGAAAGGTGCCATCTGGATGCTAGCCTGGTAGCTGTTGTTGTACGAGAATTCGACTAACGGGAGGTGTCTATCCCAATTACCACCGAAGTCTAAAACACACGAACGAAGCATGTCTTCAAGCGTACGAATCGTTCTTTCAGTCTGACCGTCGGTTTGTGGGTGGAACGCAGTACTTAGATTAAGTGTTGTACCGAGTGCTGTTTGAAACGTTTCCCACAATCGTGAAGTGAACCGAGCATCACGATCAGAGATGATGTCACGAGGCGTCCCATGTCGACAAATGATCTCGTCGGTGTAGATTCGGGCTAATCGTTCTACCTTGTAGTCTTCTCGTATCGGCAGAAAGTGAGCTGATTTAGTCAAACGGTCAACAACAACCCAAATGCTGTCGTGACCCGATGACGTGGTTGGAAGCTTGGTTACAAAATCCATGGCTATACTCTCCCACTTCCACATGGGGATTGGAGGTTGTTCGAGCAAGCCAGAGGGTCTTTGATGCTCAGCCTTGATTCTAGCACAGGTTAGGCATTTTCCGACGTAAAGAGCGATATCCCGTTTCATACCCGGCCACCAGTACCTATATCGAAGGTCGTGGTACATTTTGTCAGCACCAGGATGAATAGAGTATCGGGATTTGTGGGCTTCATCCATGATGATCTGCCGTAAGTTGGTTCGCTTGGGGACCCAAATCTTGTCTAAGAAGTGGAATATCCCGTTTGATTTGCTCACAAGTTGGGCCCCATCGTGGTAGATTCTTTCCTTCTTCAAAGTGCGCTCGTTGAAACATGCATGTTGGGCGTCACGAATGAGAGCTTCGAGGTCGTGTTGGGCTTGAACATTATGGGTGCTAAGCAGATAGCTCCGTCTGCTAAGTGCGTCGGCAACAACATTTGCTTTGCCTGGGTGATAACGAATCTCACAGTCGTAGTCGTTGAGAAGTTCTACCCATCGGCGTTGACGCATATTCAGTTCCCTCTGATTAAAGATGTGCTGTAGGCTCTTATGATCGGTGAAGATCGTACACTTGGTACCATACAGGTAGTGTCGCCAAATCTTTAATGCAAAAACAACTGCGCCTAGCTCGAGATCGTAGGTTGTATAGTTCTTCTCGTGGATTTTGAGCTGTCGAGATGCGTAAGCTATAACCTTGTCTCGTTGCATTAAGACACAACCAAGACCAAGGTTGGAAGCATCACAGTAGACAATGAAATTATCGTTTCCGTCGGGTAGTGTGAGAACAAGAGCATTGCAAAGCATGTATTTGAGGGTTCGAAAGGCAGACTCTTGTTTGGTTCCCCAGACAAAAGGCTGGTCCTTATGAGTGAGAGAGGTAAGCGGTACAGCAATCTTCGAGAATCCTTCGATAAATCGCCGATAATAGCCCGCTAGCCCGAGAAAGGAGCGGACTTCAGTCGGGTTCTTAGGCGTAACCCAGCTCTTAACAGCTTCAATCTTCGCAGGATCGACATGAATACCCTGACTATTTACGATGTGACCCAGAAACTGAACCTCCCCCAACCAAAATTCTCACTTGGAGAACTTGGCGTAGAGTTGGTTCCCCTGGAGTAACTCGAGAACCAAACGTAGATGTTGCGCGTGTTCGGTTCTCGTTCTGGAATAGATCAGGACATCGTCGATGAACACGATGACGAAACGGTCGAGATATGGTTTACACACTCGATTCATCAGATCCATGAAAACTGCTGGTGCATTGGTTAGGCCAAAAGGCATGACAACGAATTCGTAATGGCCGTAACGAGTGCGAAACGCGGTTTTGGGTATATCTTCCTCTTGTATTCGCAGCTGATGATATCCTGAACGTAGGTCGATCTTTGAGAAACACGTAGCGCCTTGTAGCTGGTCAAACAAATCGTCGATTTGTGGCAGAGGATAGCGGTTTTTGATAGTCAACTTATTCAATTCCCGGTAGTCGATGCACATCCGGAACGACCCGTCCTTCTTTTTGACGAAAAGGACTGGTACGCCCCAAGGAGAGGTGCTCGGGCGAACAAAGCCTTTTTCAAGTAGTTCCTGGAGTTGGGTTGAGAGTTCGCGCATTTCGGACGGCGCGAGTCGATAAGGAGCTCTGGCGATAGGATTAGCTTCAGGAATGAGATCAATTCGAAAATCGATATCACGCTTCGGAGGTAGCCCGGGAAGATCCTCTGGAAAAACTTGAGGAAATTCTCGAACCACTGGAACGTCTTTTACTTTCTTCTTCTCTTTCTTTTCCTTCTCCGCTGCTACGACATGAGCCAAGAAGGCTCTGTATTCCTTGCGGAGATACTTGCTAGCTTGTAGACATGACATAAGCTTGAGTCCCTTCGAAGTAGTATCTCCATAAACGCACAATGAGTCACCGTTTGCGAGCGAAAAATGAATCATTTTATCGAAACACACAACTTCGGCATGGTTTTCGCGAAGAAAGTCCATGCCTACTATGACATCAAAGCTTCCTAGTTGCATTGGAATGAGATCGATCGAGAAAATGTGATTGTTGAGTTCGAGAGTGCAATCACGAATAACGGAGTTTACAGCGACGGTTCTTCCGGTAGCAACTTCAACATCGAATGCAGAGGAGAGTCGGGAACGTTTACGACTAAGGAGTTTCTCAAACTCGAGTGACACAAAGCAATTATCGGCTCCAGTATCAAACAAACATGAAGCATAAATACCATTCACAAGGAACGTACCATTCACCACGTTGTTGTCGGCCTGAGCTTGACGCACATTGAGATTGAAGGTTCTGGCGCGTGCGGCCTGTTGTTGCTGCTGTGGCTGCTGCTGCTGTGGTTCTTGTTTCACCACCCTGTTCAGGCACATGTTGGCGAAATGGTTCGGGTCGCCACATGTGAAGCATGCTCTGGCTTTGACTGTGGGTGCCGGAGGAGCTTGTTGACCCTGTGGGGCAGCGAGTAGAGCTTGATTGATAGGGGCTTGACGAATACGGCAGTTGGCAGTAAAGTGGCCGTAGACGTTGCAATGAGCACAGAAACGGCATTGAATAGCAGTCGGATGATGATAGGTGCAAGTAGGGCAGAGCGGGTGTGGCCCAGTATATGCACGCTTTGCAGGCGGTGCATTGGCCACAGGCGCCACTACTTGACGCTGTTGAGCAGGTACAGCTTGAATCGGTGCAGCAGTAATCGCACAGTTCTTGTTCTTTCTCTTGTTGCTTGATGACGTGGGTTCAGTAGTTGGTGCAGTAGCGGTAGCTTGATGCAGATGTTTGGAGGTGTTATCCCACACCCCAGCCTTGACCCTTTTGTCATTGATTTCTGCGGCCAGCAGATAAGTTTCTTCGATCGTGGCAGTCTTGGCCGCTTGCACAAAATCAGCGACGCAGTCGGGTAAAGCCCGGATGTACTTCTTGATGGTCATTTCAGGGGTCTTGACTTGGTCAGGACAGATGATGCTGAGCTGTTTGAAGCGAGCAGTAAGGCCAGCATTGTCTCCATCCTTCTGTTGTATGTGCCAAAATTCATCTTCAAGGTTTTGGCGCTCGTGAGGATGGCATAATTCCTCCAGCATGACTTCTTTGAGCTCTTCCCACGACAACCCGTAAGCTGCATCATTCCCTCTCTTGTTCCTCTCGGCCGTCCACCAGTCCAAAGCACGGGACTGAAAGACGCCGGTAGCGTTCAGAGTTCGAAGGTCATCAGGGCAACCACTTTGTCGCAGGGTGACCTCGATAGAGTCAAACCAGTGGAATAGAGCAGTAGGACCTCCTTCGCCGGTGAATTCTTTCGGCCCACATAACTTGAATTGTTTGAAGCTGAAAGGTCTTGCGACAGCTTTAGGACCTTCAGTCCTTGATTCCTCGGATGATTTGCTGGCATTCTCACAGACACCGCTCACAGCCTTTGCTACAGCTTTCGCGACGATGGAAGCAAGGCGTCTGTCCCTCTTTTCCTGAC
Source organism: Helianthus tuberosus (assembly GCA_030545235.1). Taxonomy (NCBI): domain Eukaryota; kingdom Viridiplantae; phylum Streptophyta; class Magnoliopsida; order Asterales; family Asteraceae; genus Helianthus; species Helianthus tuberosus. Next base: position 39,757,959 of record CM060436.1, read on the forward strand.
GAGAGAGTTGATGACGGGATCCAGACGACATTGTCTGCAATAGACATCGCCATGGAACTCAACACATGTATTCGAATCTCACCTCACACGTCTAGCACTACTAAAGCTCAGTAACACGTACCATGTAACGCATACAGTCACAAAATCACAGAATTGCACAAAATCACATAAACACATAGAGCACATAATCACAGTCTTCCTAATCACGTAAGCACATTAGCAAGAATACATATACTTAGTCACTAAAAGCGCCTACGAGCGTACAAAGTATTCTAACGGTTCCTATTGTTGATTCGCTAGCGATGAGTTGTGTGGGTTTTGTGTTTTAGCAGAAGCAGTAGTGTTGTGTCGAAACCAATAATACCTCAAAACGTTAACAAATAACATAAAATGCATAAAATTTTCATAAAGATCGATAAATCGAAGGTAGATTGTCCGCGGCTGACAGACTTCGACTAACCAAAGTGGCTCGACTATCCGAAAGGATCCTGCACAACGACCTCCAGGACTATGCCTTTGCCTCGGTTCTCGGGCGTTGGCGCAATTCCCTTTGGTTAGGTTGTGTCTTTAGATCGTTGGAGTCCATCAAACTTTGGTGGAAATTTTGGTATAAAAGCGGAACGAGTCGTCAAGGTGAGGGTTTCACCCCTATCTTGCAACTTCCGTCCTCGTTTTTTGATTAAAATTGAGGAGATTATTCATCAAAATATGGATTTCACTCCTGATTTGGTATGATTCTCCTCGCTTGTAGCTAAAATGTAAGCTGATTAGGCAACTTCGGTCGAGAGCTTGCGGTTTTCACACCTATTCTCGGCCTCATTACCTGTTCACAACTTGAAAATTCGAGTGCAGTGATAGAATAGAGTGAGTGATAGTGGTGAGTTTACGCATTCACGTGAGTTGGTCTGTTGGTTCTTAACTATAGTCTAGGTCTCTAAGACTTCGACCCGGACTAGGTCGAGTCTTGCCTAATTCCCTATAGTTATGGCTCTGATACCAATCTGTCACACCCCAACCGATGGCGGAATCATCGGGGCGCGGCACTGAGCGAAACAGATTGTTCAGAAGTTTCCATAACAACTATCATTACCATTCAATTTAAGTTAACACGTCCCATACCATGTCTTAAATAGCAAAACAAGTTATTACAGACAAAAACTAAACAAATGTTCTGTTCCGACAACTCATATTTAGACATATCAAATTATTCGTTGGTTTCTAGGACTCCAAACCCTAGCTTCAAGTTCATCACAGCCCGAGAAGTATATAAACAACCTAGGCACCTGTCACATACGTTAAAATAATGTCAATACATAAAATGTAAATGTGAGCATACAAGTTTGATAATAGCATATAGAGTTCGAATTCGTTTACGCATAACCAGCACGTACACATAGTGAAATGAAGCACGTTAGTTATCGACATAGATCCATCGATACCAATGACTGCGGGTTGACTGCCCGAGGCAGTTCGCAATACATGATTACCACTGTAATCCATGCAAGTATAAGATCCTTAACAACCCCCGTGTGAACGGGTGCTGAGTCCAAACTATAGTACTATCGTTGCTAAGGCAGGTAGACAGCATTCCATGTGTAAACATAACAAACAAGCATTCATAAGCCACGTATAACATGCATTAATGGTTAAGCGTTAAAATAGCTTGAGTAGTGTGATAATTGTAGTTTGAATAGTTGTAACGTATGTAACACCCAAAAGTGCTAAAAGCAAAAAGGGTTCGAGTATACTCACAGCGATATGGATTGAAGGGAGCGCTTTACAGCGAGTACGGTTAGCCTGAATAGATTCGATAACGTAACGATAAGTGACGCGTAAAACAGTACAAGTGAGAGTGGGTAGGATGACTGATCGTGCGGATCAATTATCCGTGAGTAGGAGTCATCCGTGCGCATGACCTATCCGTGCGGATGATAATGCGTGCGGATGGTGATGCGTGCGGATGGTGTTCCATCCGGATAGGTTATCCGTGCGTACTTGTTGTCCGTGCGGGTGGTAATCCGTGCGGACTTGTTGTACGTGCGGGTGACTTATCCGTACGGTTAGGTTGTATGTGTGGATAAATGTTCAAGTGGATTGTTTCTTCCTAAGATGTGTTTGTGTATGATGGCTTGTGCTTTGGAGTTTTCGTTGTAGCATTTAGAAAACACCAAAGTGTTTCTACCTTTCAAGCCGGCCGCGCGGACGGCGGTCCGTGCGTATGGTAGTCCGTGCGGTCAGCCTGTGCGCGCGGGCAGAGACAATCCGTCCGGATAGCCTGTCCGTGCGTACGACTTGACCGTGCGGATGAAGATTGTTTGATTTTCATTTTAAGGCCTTAGTATCTCATGATCCGAAGAGTAATCCATTCAGAGGTCATCCGTCCGGGTTGCTCATCCGTCGATACTCAAACCTTGTTTGGAAAATGGGTCCCAAGGGTAGTCCGTGCGGATGACAACCCGTGCGTATGACCTGTACGTGCGTACGACCTGTACGTGCGTACGGCTAGTCCGTGCGGATAGCTGGCCTGGTTGTTCCGTTCGTCTACACTTGGTTTCTGTTGTCGTTTATCGAGACGTTCTAATTACGTGGCAACCACTTGGAGTGGTGTTCTCACCCGCGTGACTAGACCGGTCAGGAACCACCCTAACTCGGCCTGTCGGCGACTCAGAACGGTCATCCCGGTTAACCCCGGAATCAGTTGTCTGTGGGTAGGATTCCAGATCTAGAACTAGTGCATCACTATTGACGAGTAGAACACTAGAACTGATCGGTTTCATACCGGTTTAAGGGTAAAAGAAGGAGAGAACTTAGGTTTATTTCTTTCAACTCTTTTATCCTTAGAAAAGTTTAGATCTAGATGAAATTATTATAAAAACTTGTAGAAATCGTTTGGATCTGAGATATTCTAGGTGGAATGAGGTCAATCTTGAAGTTCTTATGAACTTCATGATGACGTCACCCGAGAATACCTCAAATCCGGATGATTTCATGGTTAAAATCGAAGATTCGAAAGATAGAAGTGTGTAGAATCGTGTAGTGATCAAAGATGTACAAGAATTAGTGCAAGATCTTACCTGGATTGAGAGAAATCTGAGAAAAGGTGAAGAATGCGTGTGGTTCGGACGTCACTTGCCAAAAGTGGAAAAAGTGGAGAGTGACCCGTGTATTTATAGGATGCCAAAAAGGGAAAGGGTGAGCCGTGCGCATGGCACGCACCCGGGTAGGTTATCCGCGCGGACTGGTCATCCGTGCGGATTGGCAATCCGTGCGGATTGGCCATCCGTGCGGACGCCACCTCCTTTGGTGTGTTCGGTGCGATGGTGATTCGGTTTCGATTTGCGAGCGATTCGATAGGGTTTCCTAATCAAATTACTTTCAGTCCCAACTACTTCTTATATGGCTCGACTCGGGGTTCGGGTTCGTTTATATTCGAGTTGGATTTCGAGTTCGATTGAGTTCGCTTGATTATCACAACACAGCATAAATAAACATGCACAAGTAACACGTAAGGCACACACACACGTATAACTGACAAGTAAAATACATAGCTCGGGTTACGATTTGATGTCGATTTGATTAGCATAGCTTGATTTACTTTATCGCATTGTTACTTCCTATTGTTCACAGTCGTAGGTCGATTGAAATATGGTTAGCACGACTTGATTATTGTAATGAACGACATTTACTCCACATAATCTAAATATCATACAAACAATTCTACGAGTCACGTCGCGCGAAATCGGTCGTTGACTTTGACCTTGACTTTGACTTTCACTCGTGAAAACACGGGGTGTTACAGTTATCCCTTACCCAGAATTGATGATCTCTTTGATCAGTTGCAAGGGGCGAGTTGGTTTTCAAAGATAGATTTACGTTCGGGCTATTATCAAGTAAGGGTGCGAGAGGAGGACGTTGCAAAAACTGCATTTAGAACTCGGTATGGACATTATGAATTCTTGGTCATGTCTTTTGGGTTGACGAACGCGCCAGCCGTGTTTATGGATCTGATGAACCGAGTATGTCGACCTATGTTAGACAAATCTGTAATTGTGTTCATAGATGACATTTTGGTTTACTCCCGGAATGAGACCGATCATGCAAGACACCTACGTGAGGTACTTGAAACCCTCCGTAGAGAAAAACTTTATGCGAAGTTCTCAAAGTGTGCCTTTTGGCTCAGGGAAGTGCAGTTTCTAGGTCACGTAATAAATTCAGAAGGTGTCTTAGTAGATCCAGCAAAGATTGAGGCCGTATTAAAGTGGGTCCCTCCGAAAAACCCAACCGAAGTAAGGAGTTTTCTCGGCCTTGCCAGCTATTACAGAAGGTTTATTCAAGATTTCTCAAAGATTGCATTACCAGTGACCAAACTGACGAGAAAGGAAGGAAAGAAGGAAGGAAAGTTCGTGTGGGGTAAAGAACAAGAAGAAGCTTTTCAAGTATTAAAAGAGAAATTATCGAGTTCTCCGGTGTTAACGTTACCCGATGGAACGGAAGATTTGGTCGTATATGCAGACGCGTCACATCAAGACTTGGGGTGTGTTTTAATGCAAATGGGAAAGGTAATCGCGTATGCTTCAAGACAACTCAGACCACATGAAGTGAATTACCCGACCCATGACCTAGAACTGGCAGCGGTGGTTTTTGCCTTAAAAATTTGGAGGCATTACCTGTATGGGGTAAAGTGTACGATCTACTCGGATCATAAGAGCCTCAAATATTTCTTCTAACAGAAAGATTTGAATATGAGGCAACGAAGGTGGTTGGAACTGATTAAAGACTATGACTGTGATATTTTATATCACCCGGGAAAAGCAAACGTTGTAGCGGATGCGTTGAGTCGAAAAGATTATCCACACCCGATTCATGTAAAATCTATGAAGATGACAGTTACACCTCACCTCCTTGAAACGATACGAGATACTCAAATAAAAGCACTAGAGGAAGGGGATCCGAAGAAAGAAAGAACGAAAGGAATAGCAGAAAAGTTTGAAGAAAACTCAAACGGGCTTAAAACGAGGTTTGGGCGGATCTGGATACCAAGGTTTTGCGAGGTAAAAACAGTGCTACTTGAAGAAGCTCATAAGTCACGGTACTCCGTTCACCCTGGGGCTACAAAAATGTATTATGACTTGAAAACAAACTATTGGTGGCCCGGTATGAAACGCGATATTGCTAAGTATGTCGCGAAGTGTCTGACGTGTTCTCAAGTGAAAGCGGAACATCAGAAACCTTATGGAGAGTTACAACCCTTGGAAATTCCAGTATGGAAGTGGGAGGAGATAACAATGGATTTGGTGACTAAGCTACCTAGAACGAAAAAGGGGCATGATACGATATGGGTAGTCGTGGACCGACTCACGAAGAGTGCACACTTTTTACCAATTCGAGAGGCCTACTCCTCAGAAAAGATGGCGGAAGTGTATGTGAATGAAATAATATCTCGACACGGGGTGCCTGTGTCAATAGTTTCAGATCGGGATACGAGATTTACCTCTCGTTATTGGCTGAAGTTCCATGAAAGTATGGGAACGGAACTGCACATAAGTACCGCTTATCACCCGCAGACTGACGGTCAATCGGAAAGAACGATTCAGACGCTTATCGATATGTTAAGAGCATGCGCGTTAGATTTTGGGGGAAGTTGGGATGACCATTTACCATTAGTGGAATTCTCTTACAATAATAGTTATCATAGTGGTCTCAAAATGGCACCTTATGAACTGTTATATGGAAGAAAGTGTAGGACTCCCGTATGTTGGGGGGAAGTAGGACAAAGGGAGCTCGCGCCTAACGAATTGATAGCAATAACCAACGAAAAGATTGAGGTAATTAGAGCTCGATTAAAGGCGGCTCAGGATAGGCAAAAGGCATATGCGGATAAGAGAAATCGTCCTATCGAATTTCAAGTAGGAGACCATGTTCTATAAAATGCCTAAAAGAATAAATGGATGAAATGGGTAAATTATGATCAAGTTATTGTATGAGACAAAGTATGTAAAAAGATGGAATGATATTTAGCCGGGCTAAACGAATGAATGTATTGATGTAGGCGTAAAGGAAGAAGGTTCGAGCATTAGGAGATCGGAAAACTTGCAAGACCGAGATATGTTATTTTATGCATACAAGTTTTACTTTCTAGTTGTCATTGTTATATTAGAACCGTAATTATGATTATTCGTAAAAGATGTATAGTTGATAGATTAACCCGTCTCGAACGGGCCGTAAGAGATGATAAGGATGAAAAAGTTAGGTTATGTTCGGTTGGTCTTGAGCTAACCGTATTTTGGAAAGTTTATGAAGGAATGTAATGAAAGAGTTAAATCTGTCATGAACGGATTGGAATGATGTTTATGTTGCGTTATTGTCTAATCCGGAATTAACGGATTATTGAATGTTAAGCGTTATCTCGTTTGGAGATGGTAGGAAATGACCCGTTCAACGGGTCGATGGAAGTGAGAATATGACATGGTTATGTGATGACGCAATGGATGTTAGTTTTTATTTAATATTATATATAAGAAACTGATTAGTTAAACCTGAATTGCGATGTAGGTAAAGCTGCGATTTAGGTGGCGTGGCGAACTTGGAGACGAACACCAACGTGCACACCATGGTCTATGCGCTTCCGTAGTAGTCGCCCTTTTGAAACAATATTTTTGTTAAACTTATACTTCTAGAAGTATGTCTTTTGTTATGTAAATTATGGTTTTAGAAACTTAGTCGTTCGTATTTAGGAACTTTAAACTTGCGTCTTGACAGGGTAGTTCGGATTAACACTTGTAACTAGACTAGGGGAGGTGTTGATCTCGAACTAGCTACAAGGGCATTTTGGTAAAAATGTAAAACTTTATGTCTAAAGTTAAATCTTGAAGTTTACATGTATTTATCTTAAATCGAAAATAAAGGGCGTTATACTCCGACCTTCAATGTATGCCGTTTGCACATCACTTACCAAGAAATCCATAAGCTTTTTGAGCCTGCTCGAAAGAATCATGGTCACAACTTTTGAGATACAACCAATCAGGCTGATTGGCCTAAAATTATTGATTGTTTGGGGGTTGTTAATTTTAGGAACGAGTGAGATGAAGCTCGAGTTACATCCCCAATTCAGCTTACTGTGAACATAGAAGTAATCAAGTGCCGACTCGAAAATCATTTTCAAACAACTCCCAGAAATTTTTTATGAACTTGAAAGAAAAGCCGTCAGGACCCGGTTCTTTATCTCCCCCACAACTCCATACAGCTTCTTTGATCTCTTCTTTGGAAAATCTTTTTACTAACATGGCAATCTGAGGTAGAGATAATACTTTGAAACCATTGTTGCTGAATTTGGGTCTAACGACCTCTGGTTCAGTAAAGATGGATTCAAAGTACCTTTTAATATTTGCTTTAAGCTCCTCAGGTTGTGATATCCATACCCCATCAAAATTCAGCCCGTTGATTCTGTTGTTTTTTCGATGTCCGTTGATGACACCATGAAAGAATGCCGAGTTTTCATCTCCATCTACCGCCCATTTAACTTCTGCTCTCTGTTTGAGATCTTCCAACCTGTTATCATCCAACTCGTTAATCTTTTTCAGCCAAGAATCTCTTACACATATCTCCTGTTCAGTTAACTCGACAGATTCAGCTTTCAGATCCATATTATCCACCTTTTTTGAAGATCTTTTAGTAGTTTGCTATACCTGTTTTTTATCTTCTCACACCAAGGCTTTATTGCAACTTTGACCACTTTTAATTTTGCTGCCAATGATTTATCTGGAGGATAGAAGCATGTGACATCATCGTACGCCTTCTTAACAATCTCGGCGAGTCCATCCTCTTTTAACCAAGAGTTGAAGAAGCGTAATGGTGGTTTACCGAAAAACACATCGGAGCTTGACAAGAGTAATGGTCAATGATCCGATTTGTATCTAGGTAACCCAAGTAGTTTTCCCGAAGGCCAGAAGGATAGGAAAGAGTGACATACCAGAACCCGATCGATTTTACTGAACTTGGCACCATCATCAGTAACAAATGTAAAAGCGCACCCCGACATAGAATATTCTGCCCAACCCGCTTCGTTGATGAAGGAATTGAAGTCATCAGCCTGTTGTTTAAGGAATCTGGATTTTTTTCTCTCAGAGGGTTCCCTCACACAATTAAAATCACCAAGTAAGATCCACGAACCAGAGAAGGATCTCATCAGACCAAGTAGGTCTGACCAAAGTTGTTTTTTTTATTTTGATCGTGAGGAGCATTGATGTTCACCACAGAGATCTCACCACCCCCATTACACAGTTCCCCCATTATGGCTAAAAAGTATATGTTCTTAATTTACATCCTTTTAGAAAAGAGCCCAGGATCCCAGATACTGAGAAGATCCCCCGATCTACCGCTAGCATCAATGGAATCAAAATCAAAGTGAGAATTATCCCAAAAATTACTAACCTGTATGTTCGAGGAATTAGACATCTGTGTTTCTTGAATCGCTATGAAACCGATATTGTTGCTTCGTTTGAGATTCTTTATGTTATCCGCCTTACTGGAGTCCCCAGCCCCCTGATATTAGCAGTTAGAAAATTCATTGGGTAACATTTGTCTCCTGTGCGTCTCTGATTTGACTTGTGATTCTTTCACCAAACTCAGCGACCCGAAAACCAACCGATTCACCAACTTTTATAGTCGATGTCGCCTCTTCCGATATCGATTGGTGAGTAGAGTCACCTGTGCTACCATCTCCCACATCATCACTGTCAATCGGCGACAACCCAGCACCACACATAGTTTTGTTTTTGAACTTAGATGAATCGGAGGTTTTGCCCATCCAGAGGGTATCTTTCATTTTCATCGATGGAAAGTTGTTTCTCTTTTTCTTTTGCCCTAGTCTCAGCTGAGTAGGAGGAGCCTGAATATCACACCTAACATTATTGTCGCTGTGTTGTGAGGAGCACGACATGTTGTTCAGATCAATCTTTTTATGTTGTTGGGCCACCTCGTTAATGATGTCCATTAAGTTAAAAGGATCAGACGAATAAGTATCATTATTGTCATTGTCATTGTTGGGCCTGTTGGAAGGAGTATCCGCTACAACATCCTCCCCGTTAAACAAGTTACTAAGGCCCAAAGCTGAGTTGGGCTCCAAGTTGAAATTTGGAGCGTGATCTCGTGGGGGAGGGGGTGACGCAAGGGTCAGCCGAATTAACATTATTATTATCATTAAAAATAGGGTGTGATGATTCATCATTATAACTGACATTGAAAGGAGACCCCGAATTAAATCGTTGTGTGGACCCCATGTTATAGCAACCACCCTTGGAACCCGAAACTTCAGCCGAATTGTTAGCCACCTTTTTTAATGGCTCCTTTGTTTTTCCAAGGCTGTTTATATCACTATGTGACTATTCGGTCTCCGCTGATGACGTTTCATTATCCACATGCACAACCACCGGAGATTTTTTACCCCATTCCGGTGACCGGCCGTCTTCAACCCGTTCATACCGTTGTCCTTCCGATTCCGAAATCCAAATTAGCAAAGGCACCCCATCCCATTGTAACGTTAACTTGCAGTTAATACGGCCGACTTTGTTGGTTAAAATACCTACCATATTAACTGATAGATCAGAATCCTCATCAGAGGCGTTAGAGGGGATGATCACCTTTCCGACCGTGTTACCGATTTGATTGAAGATGTCTGGACCCCAGAATTGAAGTGGTACACCTCTAATTAGGACCCAAGCAATCCGTTGGAAAGACAGATATTGTCCTTCCCATCGGCACACTGAGGAGAGCCATATAGACCATTGCTCCTTCTTAAGCTTGACAAAAACCTCCGCCTCTGAAGCTGATTCAAATACGAGTAACAACCTTAGACCTCCCAAATATTTTGTAGTGAAACCAGATAGACCATCAATTTCCATCAACGTTTGAATATCTTTCAAGTCATAAGGATTTTTAACTACACCAATTATGGACCTATTCCGGCGACTGATAATCTATCTTAGGCTATATGGTATAGAATAGAGTCATTATAGTCATCATTCCGCCACCTCAGCACCACCTTTGTGCCACGTAGACGGGGGGCTCCATTGCCTCCTGATAGCACACCCCCCCCCAATCATTACTCAATCAAATTATTATTATTTTTTATATAACATTTAAACTAATTAAAAAACATAACTTAATTTAAACTAATAAAAAAACATAAGACCCCCACCCCAATCATTACTCAATCAAATTATTATTTTATATATAATATTTAAACTAATTAAAAAACGTGACATTTAAACTAATAAAAAAACACAAGGAACTACTCCTAGTTGACATATTTAGCTCAAATACGTAGTTTTTCGGCTTCAAGAATCATACGGTCTTCCTCGGAGAGAGCTACTCCTTGCTTGACCACTTCTCGTGTGTTTTTTTGTAACACCCTTAAAGTTTATATCACGATTTTTGTACTAGTAGCGACAATTAAATGTGTACTTACGAATACACATACATATAAAATACGGGTTTACTAAAAAGTTTTACAACATAATATAATTGAGTTCGTCATTTAATAATTACAACGAAACGTCATGCGGAAGCTTGAGTCTTAATCGTGTTTGGTTCTTCGATGAGCTTGATCTTCATCCGGGAGCCCTTGACATTTACCTATGATCAAAACCAACTAAAAAGTTAGTTTTGATATCTTTTAAACGAGTTTAAACAAGTCTGGAATAGAAAATAACGAAAAATAATTTTTTTTGCTAGTTAACCAGTCTGTCGCGGGCCGCGACAAACTTGTGCTCATCTTTCGCGGGCCGCCACCGCCTGTGGCGGGGGGCGACCGCTTGTGCTTTCTCCGTCGCGGGGCGCTGGAGGCCCATTTCGACAGAATGTTTGTTTCCTTTTGCTGCATATTCCCAGCTCAAATTCACTAATTTATTATGCACAAAATTGTTCATAACTTTTGATTTACAACTCCGTTTTACCTAATTCTTTTTCCCACGTGTCCGTACTTAATGTCACACCCCAACCGATGGCGGAAATCATCGGGGCATGGCACTGAGCGAAACAGATTGTCCAGAAATTTCCATAACAACTATCATTACCATTCAATTTAAATTAACATGTCACATACCATGTCTCAAACAGTAATCAAATTATTATAGATAAAAATCTAGGCAAATATTCTGTTCCGACAACTCAGATTTAAACATAGACATTTTATTTGTTGGTTTCTAGGACCTCCTTTCCTAGCTTCAATGTCATCACAGCACAGAGAGCATCCTAGACCTTTCCTAGCCTCAATTTCACAGTGAGCTAGGCATACACGCAACCTAAACATCTGTCACATACGTTAAAATAAAGTCAATACATAAAATGTAAAGGTGAGCATCCAAGTTTGATAATAGCATATAGAGTTCGAATTCGTTTACGCATAACCAGCACGTACACATAGTGAAATGAAGCACGTTAGTTATCGACAAAGATCCATCGATACCAATGACTGCGGGTTGACTGCCTGAGGCAGTTCGCAATACATGATTACCACCGTAATCCATGCAAGTAAAAGTTCCTTAACAACCCCCGAGTGAACGGGTGCTGAGTCCAAACTATAGTACTATCGTTGCTAAGGCAGGTAGACAGCATTCCATGTGTAAACATAACAAACAAGCATTCATAAGCCACGTATAACATGCATTAATGGTTAGCGTTCAAATAGTTTGAGTAGTGTGATAGTTGTAGTTTGAATATTCGTAACGTATGTAACACCCAAAAGTGCTTAAAGAAAAAAGGGATCGAGTATACTCACAGCGATTAATGGATTGAAGGGAGCGCTTTTAGCGAGTACGGTTAGCCTGAATAGATTCGATAACGTAGCGATAAGTGGCGCGTAAAACAATACAGGATGAGAGTGGGTAGGATGGCTGGTACGGATGGTCATCCGTGCGGACAGCAATCCGTGCGAATAGTTAATCCGTTCGGTTGGTCATCCGTGCGGACAGCTTGTCCGTGCGGATGACTATTCGAGTGGATTGTTTATTCCTATGCTAAGGATGTGTTTGTGTATGATGGCTTGTCCTTTGAAGTTTTCGTTGTAGTATTTAGAAAACATTTAAGTTCTCTTACCCTTCAAGTCGGTCGCGCGGATGACGATCCGTGCGGATGGTAGTCCGTGTGGACGACGACTTTATTGGTGAGTCACTTGATGAAGTTGGTGAAATCCGTCCGGATGGTAGTCCGTGCGGATAACAACAATCCGTCCGGATGGTAGTCCGTGCGGATAACTACAACCCGTCCGGATGGTAGTCCGCGCGGACAACGACAATCCGTCCGGATGGTAGTCCGTGCGGACAACGTGTTGGAAATTGTTTAAGGTCTTAGTATCTCATGATCCGAAGATTAATCCATTCAGAGGGTCATCCGTGCGGATTATTTATTCGTCGATACTCAAACCTTGTTTAGATATGGGTCCCAAGTGTAGTCCGTCCGGATGGCAACCCGTTCGGATAGTCTGTCCGTGCGGACATCAGTCCGTCCGGACAGCATCTCGTTCTGGTTGTTCCGTTCGTCTACTCTTGGTCGCTTTTGTTGTTCTATCGAGTAGGGGTGTTCATCGAATCGAATATCGAATTTTCGAATTATTCGAATCGAATTGTTCGAATAATTTTTATTTTTCCTTGAATTCGTATTCGATTCGAATTCGATTAAAACCTATCGAATTCGATTCGAATTCGTATTCGAATAAAAAACCCAATTCGTATTCGATTCGTATTCGATTAAAATTTTGAATTCGAATCGAATTCGAATAAAATCGATTTAATTCAGATTCTTTAAAACATGTAAAAAACTATCAAAATGAAACATAAATTTTAAAGCAGCCATAAAGCACGATATCACATTAAAAAGTTTCGAATAAAGTACCACAAGTCTAAAATTCAAAACGAGAAGTCGGGAATAATCACTCCACATTACAAGTTAATATTTTTATGTTTAGAAATCTATTGATAAATTTGTTAATTAGGTTTTACTTATGGGTCATGTTATGAATGAGTTTGGTAATGGGTAATTTTAATACTTGGAAAAAATTTAGAAAATAATTTATAGTATAACTTAATAAAAGTTATATATTTATTATATATAAAAATAATAAATAAAAATGTATAATTTTTATTCGAATTTCGAATCGAATCGAATTTGAAATTATAAATTCGTATTCGATTCGTATTCGATTTACTTGACTCGAATTGAATTGAATCGAATTCGAATTTGAATTTTTATAATCGAAACGAATTCTTGATAATCGAATCGAATTTAAACGAATCTCGAATTTTTCGAATTCGAAACGAATCCTGAACACCCCTACTATCGAGACGTTCTGATTACGTGTCAACCATTTGGAATTGTATTCTTCCCAGCACGACTAAGCCGGTCAGGAATCACCCTAGCTCGGCCGGTCGGCGGCTCAGAATGGTCATTCTGGTCTAACCCGAAATCAGGTGTCTCGGGTAGAATCCGGATTTAGGACTAGTGCATCACTAACATTGAGTAGAAGACTAGAACTAATCCGATTCTTATCGTTTTTGAGTGTAAAAGAAGGAGAAAACCTGTGTTTATTCCTTTCAACCCTTTCTTTCTTTGAAAAGTTCAGATTTGTGTGAAGTTAGTTTGTGAAATCTTGTGGAAACCGTTCAGATCCGAGTTATTCTTGGTGGAATGAGGTCAGACTTGAAGTTCATGGGAACTTTATGATGACGTCATCCTATAATACCTCAAATCTTGATGATTTCACGGTTAAAAGTTAATGTTTAAAAGATAGGAAGGTGTAGAAGTGCGTATAGATCAAGAAAGTACAAGATTTAGGGCGAGATCTTACCTGGATTGAGAGAAATCGAAGGAAAGATGAAGAAAGCGTGCTGGTCGGACGTCACTTGCCAAAAGTGGAAAGTTTGGAGAGTGACCCGTGTATTTATAGGATGCCAAAAGAGGAAAGTGTCATCCGTGCGGATTGCACATCACCCGGATGGTCATCCGTGCGAATAGCAATCCTGGCCGGATGCATTTAACGCTTCCCCAGGCGGTTATCCGTGCGGATGGCCTGTCCGTGCGGATTGGCGCCCGGGGTGGTGGGGTTGGTGCGACGATCTTTGACGTTTCGGTTCCGATTGCGAGCGATTCGATAGGGTTTCCTAGTCAAATTACTTTTAGTCCCAACTACTTCGTATCTCGCGTAATCTATTCTCCACCATCTATCATAGTTCGATTGTGATTCGAGTTCGGGTTCGATAGCATTCGAGTTTCGATTGAGTTTGCTTGATTACACAACACAACATAAATAAACATGCACAGGTAACACGTAAGGCACACACACACGTATGAACAACAAGTAAAAATAGGTAGTTCGAGTTGCGATTTGATGTCGATTCGGTTAGCATAGCTTGACTATTAGTTGATTAACTTTATCGCATTGTTACTTCCTATAGTTCACAGTCATAGATCGATTGAATAACGATTAACACACATCGATGGTTGCAATTAACAACACTTACTCCACATAATATATTTAAAAACAAGAAGTTTCTACGAGTCAAGTTGCGCGAAATCGGTCGTTGACTCTGACCTTGACTTTGACTTTGACTTGTGAAAACACGGGGTGTTACACTTAAAATACGGACTCGTTTATCATCGATGTTCTTATTAAAAACCGGTTTATAGGCAACTAGTCTATAAATCCCTTCTCCTATTATTTGACCCGTTTTAATTTACATTGCAAGAATGTTATCAAGAGTCGTTTTTAACATTTCCTACCCATCCCGGGCTTATCAAGCCATAGCGTTTTCACTCCCATTACGGGGTTTGCATACTCATTTACATTCACCGATTTATGTGTATCTCTCTAATCACTTAATCCACATTTAACTTCTTAATTTATTTTGACCCGTTTAGTGGACTTTTAAGCATTAAGCATCAAACTCGTTATTTTCCTTTCGCACCTCGCATTTCCATACTAGTTAACTAATTATCTTCCACCACAACTATTTTTGTGGTGGATTTAACGTAAGGAAACCAAAATCCCAATTTTACCCTAGGACTAGTCATTTTACACAAATGACCCATTTTTAGGCATTCGACCCACGAATGTTTTTGCCTATGACTTTTATATGTATCTAAGGAGTCCATAATCAATAAACAAGTTACTAAACAACCTCTAAGGGTCGTTTACCCGGTTCGCCCACTAAGGGATTTTTGGTCAACCTTTAGTCCCTCATTTACTACAAGGGACTCACTAATAATTTGACCAAAAAGTCACTCTTAACTATGAACCTACTTATGCGTACCTGGCCCGGGTCAAGATATTGACCCGTTTAATATCTTGCTTCAACAATTTGCTAATTTTTAACTACGTAAATTTCCATAAGTCGTTTTACCCTGTGAGCATTAGACTCGACAAGCACTTATTAGTCGTTGTGTGTCAAATGGTATTAAGATTACCATTTGACCCGTTTGATCTAAACGGCCAAACCTTTTGCACTTATATTCGAATGATATTTATTTACCATTTCTTTAAATAACTTTTCTCGGATTTCTCACCACATAGTGATGTCTTTAAATCCGTTTCTTACACGTCTAACCCAACATGGCTTATGCCGTGTTGTGTCGTTTAAAACTTCAACTCTTATCCGTCTACACATGACTATATCACCGTTTTGCTCTTTTTTTTAGGCTTACTTACAAAGTAGCCGTTCAAAAACTCATTTTTACCTCTATTTACCATTAGACATGGTTTTTATCCTTTATATTAGTTCCGACCCGCATTATTCCGTGTCGGAAACCATATCTTGAATTTCATCTTTATCATATTTGCAACTTATAGAATATACACGTATTCTACTAAAAAGTGTAAGTTTCACTTACCTCGCATCCTAGCGACGCTTTTCTTTTGGTACTTGACCTGTTTGACCCGCTTCTTTCCCAAGCCTCCTTCTAGCTTGTCAAGCGTCAACTATCATATAGTATTCATAAGGTGGATAGGTTAGTCATTCTAGATCATAACCTTTATGCCTTATGAACCTTTATACTACTTTTCTTACCGAACTCTGTGATAGGTCGGTTTTACACTATTTTCAACATCAACAATTCATGTGTTCATCATCTAGTTACAATACCCATTTAACATATATATGGGTAATTTTCGAAATTTCTATTTTTCCGACGCTAGTTTATCAAATTATTAACTAGACTTGTTTCTAAACATGGATTTCATCATAGCATACTTAACCCATTTCAAGTCATTTAAGATCATGTATCCAAATTCATGATTTGATTAAACACCTTCTTAACCTTATCACGCATGATGATTCTAAACATAGTCTTATCATCAATTTCATCATAACATTAAAACCCACTTAGCACATATAAGGGTAATAATCAATTTCCTAGTTTTCTATACCAAATCATCAAACTTTTAACTAGGGTTTGTTCCTAGACATGGTTTCAACATAACCACGTTCATACATTCAAACATGAACTTCAATTCATGAGTGTTAATCAGAATTTTAAGATATCACCAAATAACGAAATTCGACTTACCTTGTGATCTCCTAGCTTGAGTGATCACGAATTTATTTAAAGCCCCAAATTTTAGTTTGATTCTCCTTCAATTAGGTTGGATTTTATGAGTTTTAGGGTTTTGAAAGAACCCCCTTGGGCTCCTGATCGTTCCTACGCGCGCACACACACACTTAGTGTGTGTGTGTTGTGTTTTATTCATATTTTTAATAAAACATCTTTGCCCATTTTGCCATTTTAGTCCTTCATGTTTCATTTTTTTATCATATAAGGCTATAACTCATAGTTTATCACTTAAATTCATATTACTAACTAGGTTAATTATTCCTAGCTAACTTAGTAGGTTCGGGAAGTTAAAAACTCGTTTTATTTTAAGTCCCGTTAACTCGGGCTCCTTATGAACTTTGTCTTCTCAAGTCGTTTGTCTCTTTATATTTATTATTAGGCTTATTTATTTAAATCCTAATAATTTCCGGGTTAATCTTTTCTGCTAACGGTATTCTACCCGCTCTTTAGTATTAACGGGGTTTAATTACCAAACCCGTTTTCGGGGTGTTACATTTTTGGAGCACATTCTTCTTCCGGTTGCTTCCTACAGTGTCTATGTGTGCATGAAGTTGGGCGGGTTTCAGATGCGGATTGGGTTTTGGGTACGGTTTAGGTTTGGGTTTCAGGTGGAGACACATGAGACATACGATGAGTTATATATGGGCTAAATGGGGTTACGAGGGATAAAAGAAATAATCGGGTGGTCTTGAGTGTTTGCGTAACGCGGGCGGTTCAGATCAAACGCGTTTGGATCATTGCTAAATGAAAACATGATGGATGGGTGTTGTGAAATGATATATTTTTCCTTTAGTTAAGAGAGGGGAATTTAAGACTTGTGTGTAAATTTTGAAAGAGTAAACTGCCATTTTGGTCCCTGTGGTTTGGCCAGTTTTGCCACTTTAGTCCAAATCTCAAACTTATTACATCTGGGTCCCTGTGGTTTGCATTTTGTTGCCATTTTAGTCCAAATTTCAAAAACCCCCTATTTTGACTGATTAAAGCTGCTTGTTTTGTCCTTTAGTGCAGGGGCATTTTGGTCATATATGCAAAAGTGCCCAAACCATTCAACCCCATCATCACCATTCATTGCCTTCACTGTATAAACCACCATTTAAAACCCCTGATCAGTTTTCGTGCAATTCACCTACTTTCCCCAAATTTAATTCAACACCCACTTCAAATACTTATATAATTCAACAATTTCTTGTTGTTTTTAGTAAAATGGAGAGCAAATGGAGGAAAGTAAAGATGGCTTTGGGCTCTAATTTCTGTGTTTATGTTCCTACGGCTAATACCGACGTCTCACCACCGCCATCAGACGCCGCCTTGTATACACACATACATCTGCAGCTCTCTCTCTCTTATCTGAACTACCACCACACCACCACCACCACCCCCACCACCGCATCATCCCCACCACCACCATCCCACTGCCGCCAACACCACCATCTCTCTCTTCTCTCTCTCCTCTCTGTCCAACCGATTTCTTCTTCGTCTCCCAGCTGAAACGATCTGTGCATTCCCCTAACAATTCTCATGAGATTGAAGACGAATTAAAGAACAATTGAAGAGCGATGAAACCCTAACCCTAGCCTTGGAGAACCTGCAATTGGAAAGATAATAAGGCACGAAAAGAATCTGTGATGTGAAGAGTGTCGATTGAGAACGGAGATCGAAGAAACCCTAGAGGAATTTTGGAATTTGTGATGTGAAGAGTGTCAGAGGGTCGATTTGAAGGGGAAAGTTGGTAGGGTTTTTGTGGAGCACAAATCGATTTGAAGGGGAAAGTTGGTATGTCTGTATACTGTGTGTATGTATGTATATCAGTATATGTATATATGGAGATGGAGATGAAATTGGGTATGGTTGAACACGTGGCGGAAGTTTGGGGAGCACGTGAGTGTCAGGTGAGGTGAGAGAGAGTGTGTGTGCAGGAAGAGTGTATAATGACCAAAATGCCCCTGGGGAAAATGACAAAAACCAGGTTTTTTTTTTGAAATTTGACCTGATTTGAGATTTGGACTAAAATGGCAACAAAATGCAAACCACAGGGACCCAGATGTAATAAGTTTGAGATTTGGACTAAAGTGGCAAAACTGGCCAAACCACAGGGACCAAAATGGCAGTTTACTCAATTTGAAATGTGAAATGGTATATATACTTGTTAATAATAGGTTAAAACAAAAATTCGCCGTTGTCATGCGGTCATAATCAATAGACCTCACAAAATTGATCTGAGGCTTGTTATTGTACTCATGATCCTTTAATGGGCTCCCTTAATGGCGTCTTGGAAATAGGAGAGGAAGTTATTGATCAAAAAATTATTGAAGTGAAGGGGGGCATTAACCCATACCGGTTAGCCTTAATAGGCTTACTTGAATTTTGATTTTTTGAAGGTGAAATCGAATGCAAGCTTATAAATTTGATCCTATGTGATCAAACCGGATTTGATGAAAAAATTAATCTGAATTATATAAGATATATAAAAAGTAAAAAAAAATATATTTTAATTATAATATATAACAAAACAAAAGTCGTGTGTTTTTTAACGGTATTTTTTTAATTTCTTCGTTTGTGGGATTAAACCCAAAGCATTCTCCTGTTAAACCCAGGTGTTTAAACGTTTTGTAGTTGCCAATAGACCACCACCTCATTAGTTAAAAAAAGTATATGTAATTCGAATATTTATGTGGAATAGGTTTGGAAAACGCAAATTCGAATTTGATTTGAACCCGATTATAATGCTTACCCAGTTTTAAAATTCAAAAATCGAAATGAAATCCGGTTTTATTTAAATTTCAATATTTTTTAATCCAATTCAAATAATTAATCTTGTATAACATAAAATACTACTAAGAGCATTCACATCCTGGGAATCAAAATCTGTGTGTGGGGTTTTTAAAATATAAAAAGTATAAAAGTGGTTGTGAGTGGAGGATAGAAAAAATGTTACTGTTCATCTGTATATTTGGGAGGACACTGTTCACCCACTATAATTTTTTAATATATATTGAAAGTGGTTGTAAGTGAAGGAGAGAGAAAATGTAATGATAAATGTATAAAAATATTATTTAATTGAAAACGAGAGAGAAAAAATATTTGTTTTAGTGGAAATATATTGATATAGGAGTTGTTTTTTTAGTGAAATGTATGTATAGTTTTAGGGATCTGGATGTGAATGCTCTAATGCTTTGATATTACGAAGAAAAAGTGTGATTTTAGTGGGGTCAACCGAGTAGGTCAAAATCGACAACAAAAGGAGTTTAGTTTCCTCCGCATCACAATTTAGACCGATATCTATAACAGAGGACAATTTAGAAACAAAATAAAAAAAATTGGAGGTATTCAATAACTAATATAAATAAAAAAATTCCAATACATGGAAGTGAGAAATATGATTTAGGGTTGTTTGGAAACTTCTAAATGGCTAATTGATAAATTAGTAAGAGGTCTGACTAATTCAGATTAGATGTTTTAACGAATCAGACTCAGTATTATGTTTAAACATTCAGAGGTAAATGTTTGAACCATTCAGGCATCTGCTCGCGAAACAAACAGTCTGAACTATTAAGTGCTGAACCAGTAAGAGGTCTGAATCATTAAGAGTCTCATTAATAGCTAAACAAACAACCTCTTATTGTCTTGTGAATTATTCTCGTAAATAAATATAATTTTTTTCGACAACGGCATTTTTATAACTCAACATAGTAAAAATACAAAAAGGGGTCAACAAGAAGCTGGGAGTCCCAAACGAAACTAGAAAAGAAAACAATTAGATAATAATATCCCTCACATTAAAGTCTCACCGTCTCTCCCAAATCACTTTAAAAATATTAAAAAATAAATGGAGGGAACAATGTATCTCAAGTACAAAGATGAATAGTAACCTTATCCCTCTCCCCCCCCCACAACCATTTAATATGCTCAACTCACTCATAAATTGTAACATTTCCAAAATTTTTATTTATAATTTAAAATAAAAAAAAAAACTTATATTATTAAACGGGTAGATTACGAGTAAGTTGACTTTTATAAATATGAGGCATTTTGGCGAACGTAGAAACCGTTTAATAATTATAATAATAAAAATACATTATAATTAACCTTACTCCGTTTTTAATGACGTTTTTAATGAAACTTAGGTCAAACTGTAGATAAAGATATGCTCATTCTAATGGCATATTCATCGTTTTATAAAAACGTCATATTTTAAAAGTTATAAGCGTCAAATGAGTGAAGCAACTGAATTAATTATAATAATAAAATAATAATAAAATTTTAAACTTTCATATTGAATTCACTATATACATGTGTACGTGTCTAGTGTCTTACAAAGTTACAAACATAAAAAAAATAGAAATTATACATATATTAAAAACAGAAGCCAATGAATAGTAAAAAAACAGTTGCTACTCGATGATGTTATTGTATATATACATGTTTTGTTTCATAATTTCATACATTAGGTTATTTGGTAAAGTGGTTGGTACAGCCTTTCTCAATACAAAGGCGCCAGTTCGAACCCTGTTTTTCACTTCTCTTTTTTGAGAATATCTCTCCACCCCAATTTCATCTTAGAAACCCTAACACCAACCCCCCATCACCGCTCCACCATCCATCTCCGGCACCACCAAATCCAGGCACCTCTCCACACTCCTTTAGGCTTTAACCCTTTCCCCACAACAATTTCGCCAGAAAATCCCACTTCGCAACAGAGAGAGCCGCCAGGTGGTACAGCACCACTATTAGAAACACCGCCATCATCTCCGGTCGCACCAGCACCGCTAATATGTGTTTAAAAGCTGTCTAGGGTTTTCATTTGGTGATGGTGTACTATAACGGAAGTTGATATCGGCATGCCGGAGGCTGGTGATTTGATCGTAAAGAAGCCTAAACACGATCATAAATTGTCTAGGGTTTTCATCAGGTATTGTTGTTGATTAATTATATAGTCTGATTTGTTCTAATTTATTCAGTTGATCGTTCGTTTTTTGCTATATGATTTGTGATCGTGACGTGTTTTGATTCAACTCTAACAGTACTGGTGTGTGTGTGAGAGTGGATTATTGTATGAAAATGTCACAATTTTGTGTTTATGTGAACCTAAATTTCATGTTTGTGTGATTGAATTACTACTGTTCAAAGGTAGACAATTTTATGTTATGTGTGATATCCAATTTTATGCAAATTAATGGCATAATTTTTTATTTGTTTTCAATAGGGTTTTATATCTCTGAATTGTTTGATATTGATATTATACTTTTAACCAATTTAGTGGCAGAATATTTTGATTCATTTTCAATTTGTTTCCGTTTAACGACATTGCATCTAACAGTTCATTGGGTCTTCCAAATGTAGTCTCAAAGTTCTACAGCTTAAAATTAATATGAAACTAACAAGAAAGTAAAGAAAAAGTTTGATCACTTCCAAGTCATTTGATATCTTTGATGATTGCTCTGATCATCACTCTAATAATGATGGTTTTCAAGGGCAACAGGTAACTTTGTAAACATTAGTGGCAACTTATATACAAGATAGTTTTCTTAATAACTATATTTGGGTTTAATTGTTTTTGGTGGTAGCCTCTTGCCTTAACAAGGAAATTTCAAGGTGAATGGGTGTAAGTTAGCATATGTAAAATGTAAAAGTAGTCTTGACATGCAATTGGTGATAACTTTCGTGTGGTTTTAGTTGTTGTTATGCTTACATTGTTAACAACAAAACTGGATTCTTTGTTGCTCGATTCATTTGTTATATAAATTAGTACACACAGGCACTTGATACACTGTTTTTTGGCCAACGTGTTAAAGTTCAGCATCCTCTTGCATGACGTGCTATCTCTCTCCGCATAGTCTCTGCCGGTAACGGAACGGTGACTGTGGGCGCAGGAAAAGAGAGTGACGACAGTGACGGTAAGGTCTTGGTAGTGATGTCTCCGTCGATGGTTCGACCATATGCTTCGCTACGAACAACTGCGCACTTAGCTATGTTTTCGATGGAATTCCGGCAAGACGATTTCGCTGGTAATCAGATGCTGGTATGTGTTATCTATTTTCACATTAATCAGTTTGTAGGCATCCATTAGGATCTCGGATTGAAAGTAAAGCTCATAATTTAATTGCGCGTTGCGCGACATTAGATGTTGTTTCCGCTTGTTTATGGCAGCGAGATTTGGTTATGTCGATAAGTTAATATCATTAAGTTATTATGCTACTGTCAACAAACGCAGCCATCAAAAAATTGTATGTTCAGGCATACATGTTGGTGCATAAACATTCGGCCATTAATTACATGTTTTATAAGGCTATTAATTACATGTTTTACAATGCTGATGCTAGAAATAGTTCTTGACTGCCATCCTCTAAATGGATTTATCTCTCAAAGCTTACTTCACATTTTCATGGATTACAAGGCATTTAGATAACAAACTTAAGCTTCAAACAAATAAACATGTAACCCAACCCTACAAAGCCACCGGCGGTATGGTTTCCCAGGGGAACGCCCAAGCCAAACTCTGAAGCCTGCGTGGGCCCGGTTAAGACAACATTGTCTGGCTGGAGTGGGGCAACGGGGCTCTCCAATTTGGGGAGTGTGGTAGCTTAATACAAGAAAGTCGCCATTCCAAAAAATTAATAATTAATATGTATTTATGTAAATTAAAATAACCCACCTTAATTTATACTTATGTAAATTAAAAACTCACCTTAATATACATTTATGAAAATTAAAATAACAAAGGAGACGTATGCACATGATCATGAATATTAGAAGATAGAAGGATTCCATATAATGTTGATATTTGGTGGCCAACAGAAGCACGAAACATGAGGTTTGGAAGTTTCAAAATAAGTTGCTTGTGATAATCGAGTTGTACATATTCTTTAAAGATTTATGTTTATCGTCTTATAAATCATATTTAATGTGCGTATCCGATTGCATACTGGTTTATAAACGAACGCTTATGCACGCCTTTGGAAACTAATGGTTGAAATGTATAAAGAAGAGTTCGGTGATGAAGAGGTGAACTGTGAATCTTCACCGGAACAGGCTGCAAGTTTTTGATTTTGGTTTTGCTCGATCCACTTTAGATGAAGAAAGCGAAGAATGCGATCTTGAACCAACGCTACGTAGCGCGCCGCAACGCGCGCGCATGTATAAACCTAGTTTGTGAAATTAATGCATACATAAGTGAAAGCAATTCAACAGAAAGGAATCATTGTGGACGTGCACTCCAAGTCTCACAATTAGTATATATAGGAATTCATATGAACATTTCAAACCTGCTCATGTCTCTCGACAACTTTCCCTCTCTCTAGAATTCTACTTCTTATTTTTATAATAATAATAAAACTCTGCCTCGTTTTAAGTGTTATAACCCCTGACTACTAAGTCGATACCCTGTCCGATTGATTTAGGACCCACCAACGCATGTCAAGGCTCTGCCCGACTAAGTAGTTGGGGTTCTGTCTCGTGACATATTAATAAAGTTGAATTGGGTTACTATACTTAACGCGAGTGCATTATATTTTTATTAAATAGTATAACAACCCTTCCTAAAACACCCTGACACCTCTACACGTCCGAAAATATACCTCGTATACAAGAAACGACCCTAAAATACCTTTGTATTTATAAAAATCAAATAAAAACAAATATTAGAGTCGCTCGCGGGCCGCGACCCAGTTCTCTGGGTTTGTCACGGGGCACGAGTACCCTTGCGTGCCGGACACTGCATTGCGCCACGTGTCACCACATGTCCAAGCTATACTCGATGACTTGCCAAGCCTATAGCCTAGCCTACGGCTCTAGCGGGTCGCGATGGAGGAAGGGGTGAGCGTCGCGGGGCGCGAGCCGCCTTTCGTCCATCCTATAAAAGGCAGCGATCACCCTCATTTGTTTCCGTTCAATTCTTTTTCTCTCTCAAAGCTATAGTGCGAATATTATCGGGAATAATACCCCTAAAATGCGAAGCTCTGCCTCGTTGTAAGTATTATAACCCTCAGTTACGTATTAGTTACTCTGCCCGATTGATCTAGAGCTCCGTAACACATGTCAAGGCTCTGCCTGACTCAGTCGTTGGAGTTCTGTCTCGGGGGTATAACTAATGTAAATTGGTTATCATCTATTAACAATCTGAGCAATTCCTCTTTTTGTAAATTGTTTTTACAAAACCTCAATTGTTTTAAATTATATTTAACAGTGATTGAGTATTTGTAAGTCTACAATTATCGTCGGTATGTTGGGGTTTTGTATACATTACTAGTTACTGCACTGTGAGTAGTAGCATGACCACATGTCAGGATTGACAGTACCGTGGGTGGTAATTAAAGTAGATGTAAACAAATGTAATTGTGGGTTGCCCTCAATGCTGTAAAATGATACAACTTGTTTTGATTAAACTGGAATGCACTCACCAATATTTCTTGCTGATAAAATGTTTTTAAAACGCGTTTCATGTAACTTAATGC
The DNA here is from genome assembly GCA_030545235.1 of Helianthus tuberosus. Classification (NCBI taxonomy): domain Eukaryota; kingdom Viridiplantae; phylum Streptophyta; class Magnoliopsida; order Asterales; family Asteraceae; genus Helianthus; species Helianthus tuberosus. Next base: position 39,783,008 of record CM060436.1, read on the forward strand.
GAAGTTAATAGAAGCCAGCTGGAGAGCACTGAATGTTTAGAAAAGTGGCTATAAAGTACCTAAATAAAAAGAAGACTTTGCGTTCAATAATTAGGGCTTATCCCTATAATTTGTATTGTAAATAAAACATGGGTGTTATCCCACTTTTTATTATAAAAATACGGTGTTTTAAACTCTGATAAATATTTCCTAACTACGGTCCTGATGAAAGTTTTCCGCTGCATGTTTAATAAACACCGATACCACTGGTCTGATCTTGCGGCTCCCGCTCCCAGGGTGGGGTCGGGGGCTGTGACATAAATATACGTAGAACCTTTTGTGAATGCTCTTAAACCTGATTCTATATATCGTTGCTTCCTTTTAAATACATATAATCGAAGTCATCACATATTAAGCTTCATGGCTAGTTGTTGCATGAACTTCATATCAAGATTAGGAAACACAATAGGAGGTTGATGTGGGGTTTCTTCATCACTATAGCTTATCAGGATTGTATAAAATGTGAAAATAATATTTGAAAGTGTTTTGAAAGACAAGGATGGTATATACGTGTGTCACACCCCAACAGATGACGGGAACATCAGAGTGAGACAAAAACGACATTGCTCGAGACTTCATAACGTGCTAACTTGACAATATTTAAATAAACCAAGTTTCATTTCATACTAAAATAGATTACATTGTCTTGAAATGGAAAAGTACAACACTTGCAACTTAAACAAATACAACATTAGAATTACAAATAAAGAATTTAAATGCATTTCTAAATCCATCCTAAATATATTTCTTCAAGTGTCAACATACATTTCCTACAACACGTATTAAAATAAAATCAACACAAAGTTGGCGAGTATACAAGTTTGACTACATAGCATACGTATAAAAGATTGTCTCAAATCCAACATGCCATTTTGTATACTAAGTTGTAACTAGCATGCATAACCAGAGGTCAAACCCTTGTGTCCACTGAATAATGTGCATCCCTCGTCACCGAAGTGAGCGAGACCGTAAAGATTGAATAACTTAACAATACCCCAAACGGGCGGTGTGCTACTCCTGTAGCATTATAATTGTTAAGGTGAGCTAGCTAAGTTAATGACAAATAAAGTGCATGAATGTTTTCTAGCATGAATAACCTAAGCATAACAAATAGCATGTTTGGTGGATTGAGTGACTGAATATGATTGATTGTGTGAATTATGTATCTTGATATGTTATACATGTTACACCCAAAAGTGCGTTAGAGCGTAAAAACTAAAAAGGGTAAAGTATACTCACGGTTTGCGAAGTAATTTCCACGTACGTGAGTTGGTGCGTTTGAGAGTATTGGGAAAACACCAAGTTGTCCTATAAAGATAAATAGGGAGTATGAGTTTGACGAATTTTGGAATTGGAATGCGTATGAGATGTGTAATTGGGTCTTTAATTGACTTTTTCTCTCAAAAATTTGTATTTGGAATGAAGTTGGAGCCAAGGAGGAGCTAAGGAGAGGACTAAAACACTTGAAGACTTGGTCATCCACCATTTAATTATTGCTTTTAAATTGGTTAGCAATTTTGATCTCATGTCACACTTTGTAATACTTAAAGAATTTGTGTTAGTGTCGACGAGCCTTTGAGCCTAAACACGTGTAGTTGCTTAAACTTTGATGAAGCTTTTGATTATGTGATAATATGGAAGTAGATGTGATGATAAGTTTTTGTTTAGTTTAGTTCTTGGAGTTCATATGCATGCTTAAAGTTGTTATGATTATTGAATCCTGATACTTGTAGTTTGATTCATAACATGAGACTAGGAATGGTGATTGTTAACATGAATGGATGATGATTTGAGTATGTGTATGAATTCTTGAACTTGGATCTGGAAATATCATGATAGTGTTAATGTGGATTCTAGAGCACGCTAACTGTGCAAGAATGATGATTTAGGCTAAAGTTGTTATCTAGCATGATCATGTTTGTGGTTCATATCAAGAACAACAGCACGACGTTATTTACTTAAAAACAAGTTAGGGTGATTAGTGTGTTGTTCATATTAGTTTTCCATATATTGTCGAGTTAGGAGTTTTGACAAACGAATAACTCTTGTTTAAAGATTAACATCAACTTTATAACCGAGCTTAAAAGAATGTTTTAGGCGATTAGAGTGTTATTTCATTTTAATTTTCAGAAAGAAATATAAAACTAGGAACCTTGACCGGAGCTTCGTTAATTTAGCGGCTGTGTCATCATTAGTGCTTCCCTTAGTTGTCACATAATCATTAGTGAATACTTAGTTTAAGCAACTTCTCATGTGATATTGTTGAACTAGTTAATTTAGGATTTTTGTTATTTTTCATGATAAATTAGAAAACCCCAAACTTGTTAAGTGAAATAACTTTGGAGTAACAAAAGTTTAGTACCGAGAAACCGCGTATACGGACTGATTTCCGATTCTTACCTAAATATTATATTACCATTCGACGGGTACACTTGCCCTTCGTGTGTGTGGTTTAGTCTAGGGTAAAAACTATATTTCAAAACTAAATCTGTGTGAAAGAAATATCTTCATAATATATGTATATATATATACATACTTCACACACATTAGTAATATATATTATATATATGCAATATTAATATGTTGCACATATACAATATACCATGCAAATAATGCAATATATGATACATTGAACATATGTAATATAGAGTTTTCTCAATAATTTTTTTCTGTTGAACTTCTGTTGAAACTTCAATATATGATACATTGAACATATGTAATATACATTGAATTATGTGGACTTCATTTCACCAGTTTATGCGTGGTCTGTACTCTGTAGCCAGTGGGTGCTAACCAAGCACCACAGGACACCACCCCTATAACGCTATGTTGGTCCGTGAAGTCCATTCAGATTAAATGCAAAATAGAAAAATGTATACAAGCTTTTGTTCATATATATTTTTAACTAGACTTTTAAATACTACGTGACTTTTCATTTGTAAGAATTTAAATTCAGATATTAAAACCTATATAAATTAGCAACTACTTGGAGCTTGGGTGACTTGTACTTTTGGCTTTGGGTGTTTTCAAAAAAAAAAACTTGATTTTTTTACTTTTAACCCAAAGGTTTCTACCTTTTTCAATTTTAACCCTACATAATTTTTTTTTTAACTTTAACCCAAAATTTTTCATTATTTGCAATTTAAATTCGCAACTTTTCTCACTTATACTTTTCATCTTTGGCAAACTTTCGTTTTACGTATAGTTCTAAATTTTCCGAGTTAATACGACACAACATACGAGTGTGGTTCAACTTTTTTTATGTTTTGTTTCAAATTATGTAAGTTAACACGGCGCAACGTACATGTGTGGTTCAACATTTTTACCTCTATTTTTTCATGTTTGACAGTTTCGTCGCAACACGGAAATCCTAGGTCGAGTTAGTGTTGGTGGTCAATAACGGTTGTGTGACATTAGTCTATTTGACACCGTTTTACGCCCCGCCGCAACGCGGGGTGTGCTTTGAGGGTTTTCCAAAGAAAAAATGGTTATGCATATGGTTGTCGTAAGCTTGGCTTTGGGGGTTTTCCAAAAAAAAATTGATTTTTTTTTACTTTTCACCCAAAAGTATTTTATAAATTACTTTTATGAAATAATTTTTCATAAAAGTGTGGTTCAACGTACATGTGTGGTTCAACGTTTTTACCTCTATTTTTTTTTTATGTTTGACAGGTTCGTTGCAACACGCAAATCCTAAGTCAAGTCAGTGTTGGTGGTCGATAACGGTTGTGTGACATTAGTACTATTGACACCGTTTTACGCCCCGCCGCAACGCGGGGTGTGCTTTGGGGGTTTAAAAAAAAAAGATTTTTTTTACTTTTCACCCAAAAGTATTTCATAAATTACATTTAACCCAAAACTATTTGTTTTTTACTTTTAACCCAAAACTTTTTATCTTTGGCAATCTATCCCCACAACTTTTTTTACTTTCAACTTTGGTCCTTTATAGTTTTCATTTTTTCGCAAATTTTTCGCTTTATACTTGGTTCTAAATTTTGTGATTTAACACATCGCAACGTGCGTATTTGATTTAACGTTTTTACGTTTCGTTCCAAATTTTACGAGTTAACACGACGCAACGTGCGTGTGTGGGTGAACATCGTCTATTTTTTCCCGTTTGACAGGTTTAACATAACGTACGGGTCCTAGATCGACTTATTTATAACTAAAGAATCCACGCCGCAATGCAACGGGTCTCAATTCTAGTTTTTATTAAATGTAAACACCATACCACTAGACCATTAACTCATGGATTCTTATTGTTATCGTCTTATCGATCAATCTATATATGATAAAAAGTAAGTTGAATGAATAGTGATTCATTTTACTTTTATTTAAAAAACTTGTATTTATATAACATAGTGTTTAAATTAACAAAAAGTTTTATACGTAAAATTGTTATTGTTATTTTTAGAAAATTGTTATTTTTTTAAATTGTTCTTAAAAATTAAAATAAACTAGAATATTGACCCGCATGCGTTGTGCCGCAGCCAACGAAATTGACATGTTGTTGATCAGATTCACATTTTCAATGTGTTAAAGATGTTTTTATCGGTTAAGTCTTTATTACTACCTTATACAAATAAGTAATTCACCAAATAATCTCAATACAATTAATGATATCATAATTACTGCGTTACATGACTTTTATCCATATAAATAACCTATTGTATTAAGCTTTCAGCGTTGCGGCAGGATGTAAAACCGTAACAAATAGCACCAATGCCACACTATAGCCAATTGTATACTATTGTATACTATTAATAGACAAACTAAATGAATAGTAATTTGTATTTGTATACTATTAATAGGCAATTAAATGAATGGTAATTATTTGTTTTAAAGGTTTTTTATATGTGTTGTTTAGTGGTTTTTTTCAATGTATTATGTGGTTTTTTTATATATCTTATATAACTTGCGTTTGTTTAACTAAATGAATAGTAATTATTTGTTTTCAAGGTTTTTTTATATGTGTTGTTCAGTGGCTTTTTATATATCTTATATAACTTGTGTTTGTTTAACTAAATGAATAGTAATTATTTGTTTTCAAGGTTTTTTATATGTGTTGTTTAGTGACTTTTTATATATCTTATATAACTTGCGTTTGTTTTTGATCCATGTAAATCGCGTGTCGGTGTTTTTTGGTCATATAAAGAATTTTTCTCTATCGGTTGTGGTAACGAGTGTAGGTGGCGTAACAAAACAAACCAATACCGATCAAATTCCCGATGTGTTGGTATATTTTTGGTCATATCATGATTTTTTTTCTCTACTGGTTGCTATAACAAGTGTCAGTGCTAAAGTTAAACGAACTAATACCCACCCATGATGCAACGCGAGGATTTCCGGCGCAACGCGCGGATTTAATAGCACTAGTTTGTTTAATAGTACAACTTTGGATGCCATCCTCGCTTGTCGTCATCACAAGTGTACTTTATATACAAAGAATCAATAGCTAGTCGGTGGATTCATATAAATATATCTGCATGTGTATATAATAGCTAGTCGGTGGATTCATATAAATATATCTGCATGTGTATATTTATTTATTTATGTTATTACAATGCTAATTATGAGATAAGTGGTCACAACTATTTATTTCCACATTTATTTGAGGAGCAGAACAATATATATGGGAAACACATTTACCCTGTCTTTAAAATACATTTGTTTTTAGTTTTCTATTTTACAGAAAATCTAAATTTCTTTTTGTTATAAAAGTTTGTTCAAATTTGCCGGTTTATTAAACTATTAAGTGTCATTTAAAAGTCCTTCAAATTTAAATAATATTTAGACTTGTCAAATGCATTTTATTAATCAATTAATCAACAACTACGACGATGATGAATGTTATATATACACACACTAGATTTTGTTTGAATATATTGTCACATTTTGTATCCATCTCCATTGTCCACGCTAGTTATAAGGGGGTGGGTAGGGCTGTAAACGAACCGAACGAGCACGAACAAGACATTGTTCATGTTCGTTTGTTAAGAAATATACGTGTTCGCGAACCGTTCACGAGCACTTATCAAACGGGATTTTATGTTCGTGTTCGTTTGTTAAGGAAATGAACTTGTTCGTGTTCATTTGTGTTTGTTTGTTAATTTTAGGCAACGAACGTTGACGAACACAAATGAACACAAACTAATGTTCATGAACACAAATGGAAACAAACGAACACAAACAATCGTTTATGAACAAAATATATAATACACCGACACTTATTAGATATTTAATTTGTTGAAATTTTGAAGTATTTAAATAAATATAAAAACTAAAAACACTAATGAAGTATCGAACACAAACAAACACGTTACCGAACGTTCACGAACATAAACGAACAAATACGACATCTGTTCATCTTTGTTCATTTAACTAAACAAACGAAATTCTTGTTCGTGTTCGTTTGTTTAATAAACGAACGAACACAAACGGACTTCCCGCCAAACGGTTCACGAACTGTTCGCCGAACGTTTGGTTCGTTTGCAGCCCTAGGGGTGGGGGTGGTCACTAGTGATAAATTTCATCACTCACAAGCACCCAATCAAGTTCCGCCATGTCATCAACCATTTTTCTATCACTCACAACCTTTTTTGGTGGCAATGGTCATCACTCACAACACCCAACAATAAACCCCCACACCCCTCACATCCATTTATCACGCTAACCCCATAACGCGTTGATTTTATCACGGTATTTATCCTATCACTCGTGAATGTTTTGGTGGCGGTGGAAGATTTATTTGTTCCACACGTTATTTTTTTTGCTATCACGCGTTATTTTTTGCCACCCCCACCGCCCTAAGTAGAGATGCACAAAAGAATGGTTTTTGAAGTTGAATCGAGACTCGAACCGAAAGCAAAACCTATATACATAAAAAAACCAGTTTAGACCGGTGCAACCCGTAGGTTTTTAATTGGTTTACAATTTTTTCCTTTGAAACTGGTTAAACCCAGACAAACCGACAAAACCCAAACCAATTTGAAACTCAACCCAGTTTTGACTTTTGTTGTCTAACCAAAATGATTAAAGGTTTAGATACGATATGGGCACCTCCAGGCTCTAGTTATTAGATTATATTGTATTACGTAATGTTCAAAGGGGAATTAACGTGCAAAACTTACATACTTAATTATGCATGAAGTGAATTATAACTACGCATGAAGCGAATATAGTTACGTAACCTATATTAATACTTCGTACGTAAAGGTGTAAACGAGCCAAGCTTAAACAAGCATTGATTAAAAATAACTTTGTTTAGTATATGAGTTCGAGTCTAAACTTCACTTACCGAGCTCAAGCCAACTCGTGAGGCTATTATTTATATAATTTTTATTTAATATATTAAATATGATTTTTTTGAACGACAATGAATGACATGCCAACCACCATGACGCCGGGCGCTGTTGCCAAGGTCGACTACTTGACCGCCGCCAACCCCTTGACTCTCCCAGATGCGCGGAAACCCGACCTCCACCCGCCTAAAGGCATGACAATAGAATAATCGGTAAAACCTCGCCTTCCATTCAAGACGAACCGGCGCCACCCGTATTCGCCCTTCACCTAGATGCCGCAGAAAATAATGAGGAGAGTGAGAATCGAACCTTGGTCACAAGGGACACCAAGTCTTTGCCCAACTACTCCACTATTACCTCATTGGCATTAAATATGAATTTTTATCTAGTAATTATTAAATCTAAGATATAATGTTATATAAAAATACTAACTAATAAATATAAACGAGCGCCGAGTCAAGCTCGAGCCTGAAAAACTACCTACGACTCGTTCGAGCTTCATAAACAAAGCTTGAATTGAGTAAAGCTCGAGTTCGCATAACTTAAACGAGCTCGTGACTAATCAAATTCAAGCCGGGCTCGACTCGACTCGTTTCAATTCTTTTCGTACGATTTTACACGTTAACAACCCTTGGTATTTTAACTTTTTACCGTAACTGTTTTTAAAAAAGTAGCGCCAGTATCACCACCAGCAGCGCCATGAACCAAAAACCCAAATTTCAAAACTTGCCCGCCATCAGCGTTCATTCTCCCACCACCACCCCACCCGCCAAAAAACAAAAACAAAATCACCTAAATCTCACATCACCCCTCACCATCTGAAAACTAAATTTACAGGCGTTTGCAAATGGAGACTTCTAGCAACCGATCGATCTTCCACAACATTCGTTCCAGAGAGCTCAACGGATTCAGAGGTATTCCGATTATTTGTTTTCAGATTCGGATAATTTGTAACTGCTAGATATGTTTTCGTTATGGTGAAATGATTGTGAGTTTGTGTTGATTGTGGTTTATGCAGTACGGAAACGACCGTGTTTTGCGGATGACGATTCGTCTCGGTTTAGTCGAATAGGAGCTTTTGATTATGGACTTGAGGAGGATGTTAGTCCTCCTATGGCGTTATCGTTTTGTAAGGTTTGATTTTATCTGCCTTTTAATTGGTGAATGTTTGGTTATTTACACAAGTTTTTGATGTCTTTAGATGTACTGTTTTTCTCTGTACATATCATGGTTGTATACATTGATAGTCACTAGTATAAATTGATGTGGCGCAGCTTATTGCCCGTTTACCGACTATCTCGATGTAGATTCGAACTATATGTAAATGAGTATTAAAAAAAAATTATATGTATAAACTAATTATAGTGATTTTCAAACTTATATATATGGTTTTTAAAACTTTTCAAAGTTTTATATATAGTTTTTAAAACTTATTAATGGGATTGGATTATTAAGTATATTTTTTCACATACTCTTTGATTTGATTATTAACTTTATGACACCTATTTACAAGCCACAAATAAGAAAAGTTAACAATGGAATCAAAAACAGTTTTTTTTTCTTCTTTTCGAATGCTTATTGTTGTTGAAGATACTGTCGTTTCTAGGCGCCATATAATCCAACAAGTAGTTATAATAAGTTGTTAGTGTATTGAATCATCAAGAGAATACAATACAGTTTCATATCACACTTTGTAGATTAGTTTTTCAAAATCATGGTATCAGAGCTTAAAGCTCATCTATAGTGACTTTATTTGCTAAACTATATGAAAAACACAATTAATCATTTATAATGCTGTACAAAATTTGCAGACAAGTAAAAATGCTCATATTCTTGCTGTCACTGGCGAGGACGGGTATGTTTGTCTTTACAACACTCGCTTGAATTTTCCTTCTTCATCAACTAGCGCAGAAAATGCAGGTGCGTTTCTATTCATCAAATAACATACAGCTAGATCTTATTTGCTAGAACATAGTTTTAAAAGTGTTGACTATGTATTTTATTTTTGACAGAAAAAGCTAGAAAATGTGAGTGGCTTGCTCATGACAATGCTGTATTCGATCTATGTTGGATTAAGGTACATCGAATTCCAATCATTTTATGTCATTTTGTAGTTCAAAAGTTATTTACTGTGTTAAAATCTTGTACATTGTATTCACTTTTTGCAGGATGACACCAATTTGCTGACAGCTTGCGGCGATCATAGCGTAAGCACCTAATAAGACGTTAATTCTATATGAGATTCATTGTACCCAACTTATCTGATAACAAGTGTTATGTCCTTTCAGATTAAAGTATGGGATTCTCAAGAACGAAAATGTCTTTTTGCACTCACGGGTCACACAGGAAGCGTGAAATCCATCAGTGCGCATCCCTCTAACCACGGTAAGCTTACGATTTTTTCATTTATTTTCCTTAAAAAGTTAAAAAAACTGGAGGCTTACTTTTTCGGTCATTTGTCCGTGGCAGATATAATTGTATCTGGTTCAAGAGATGGTTCTTTTGCTTTATGGGACTTAAGGAGTTTTAAATCTACGCGCGCACACTCAAATACTTTGTAAGTTTCCAATATTTATTTACAAATTGGTCATGTATTGAGACTATCGGTCAATACTAAATAGTGAATACTATCATATTCTCAGAACAATAAAAACTGTGCAAGGGGCTCATATGTCTTCAAGCGTTAAAACGAGGGGTAGGAATAGTAAGGTTAGTTTTAACTTTCAAGACACTTTTATCCCAAAACACACTGCAAGTTACTAAAACAGTTAACTAAATGTTTAAATGTTCTAGGCTGCTTCCATGAGTGTTACGTCCGTTCTTTATATGAAAGACGAGGTTTCCATTGCTACAGCGGGAGCCGTAGATAGGTATGCAAGACTGCAAGAGGCTATTATTGTTGTATATTGGGTCATCTTTAATTATTGAAATGTTTACTTTGTTGCAGTGTTATAAAGTTTTGGGATACAAGAAACCTTAAAGCTCCAATTACTCAGGCGTGTTCGCACGATAAGACGTCAGGGAAGTCGGTACGTCTTCAAACAACATTTGCTGAAACCGATAATCGGTATGCATCATATATACAAGTCCTACTATTTTACATGACATATTTGATTATCTTTCAGGAAAGATCATATGGTATATCTAGCTTATCCCAAGACAAAAACGGAGTATATATTTCCGCTTCATGCATGGACAGCAGGTACAGTTTTAACATCCTAAAACCATGTTGACAATTTTGTTTCATTGATTTTTGAATATTTTACAATCTTTCAGGATATACCTATTTAATGTACTGCAACTTGAGAAGGGACCTGTTAAAAGTTTCGAAGGATGTGACATCGGTACATTTTTTGTTAAGGTAAACAAACTATACCAAATTACCAAGTTCCAACCACCAATTGTCGTAACTCATTAGAATGCAATGTTTTCTCGCGCAATCTAAAACTTTATGTTTTTTTTTTTGTCTTTACTCTCAGTCAAAATTGAGTCCTGATGCAGGCCATATACTAAGTGGCTCTAGTGACGGTTCAGCTTACGTATGGCAGGTGAGCTTTTCTTCTCGATGCAGCATATTGTTAAACTATATTGAGACTCGATTTTGATTGCAAAATTCTACTTTGTGGATGTTTCAACTTCAATACAGGTTAACAAACCGCATGCAGACCCTATCAAACTTGAAGGCCACGAAGGTGAAGTGACCGCAGTAGATTGGTATGTAGATTGTTATTATGCCTGACAGCCTGGCACATGTATGTATGCAGACTTAACTTTTTGTATCTATATGCAGGTGCTCAGGTGAGATAGGTAAAATAGCAACTGCTGCAGATGATTCTGTGGTAAGTATTTACATTCAGTGACATCAGATTAACATTTGTTTTAGAGTAAAATGTCATTTTTGTCCCTAAGGTTTGGCCAGTTTTGCGACTTTCGTATAAACGTTTGTTTCTTTGCGTCTGGATCCAAAAGGTTTGAACTCTTGCCATTTTCATCTGGCTTGTTAACTCCATTCATTTTTCTCCACTAAGTCAGGGGTATTTCCGTCTTTTTTGCTAACCTAAAGGGCATTTCGGTCTTTTTTACTTTATGTAAAAAACCAAATACCCGTAGAAAAGACCAAATTGCCCTTTAAGCTAACAAAAAAGACGGAATACTCTTGAATTAACGGAGAAAAATGGATGGAGTTAACGAGCCAGATGAAAATGGCAAGATTTCAAACATTTTGGATCCAGACGCGGTAAAATAAACCTTTGGACGAAAGTCGCAAAATTGGCCAAACCTCAGGAACGAAAATGACATTTTACTCTTTGTTCAATCCCATAAACCCTAAATAATATATTTTGGTGGAGTTTTGTTGCAAAAATCAACTTTCTTAACAATATGTAATGGTCTTTAATGGGCAAAAAAGGAGTTACATAAAAGGTTAAATATGTTTAAATTGACTCAAAATTTGTTGATGCATATAACTTTGTAAAAGAAACTGCTGCGTGTATATTGACTCGCACAACTTGTATTGGCATGCCAGGTCCAACTTTGGAACATCAACAGCAGTTGTTATTCAACCACAAGATCTCCGTCATCAATTCGAAGGAGAGAAAAAACACTTCCAATGATGAAACGTCGAAAACTTTTTACACATGAAGAAACAAAAGGTTCCATAACAGGACCTGATCCGGACCCTCTGGTTCAACCAACGGTCCAGTTTGACTCTCCTGAAATAAAAACTCCAGAACCACTCAAAAAACAAATATCCAATTCACATATTGGTGGAGTGTACGAGAGATCTCCGGATGCTAGTTTTGGCAGCCCGTCTTCGGTGCTTAATCCTCCACCCTCTTTAAAAAGAAAAACCATTTTAGATTACTTTGTGGCTCCTTCAACATAGTCTTTGCATAGCTTTTTGTTATCTTAGGATATATACTTTTACTGGTAACAATATAAAACTTAGTTTTATAATATGGTTACTCTTCTTTTTGAAGATTTTAAGTCAAAAGTGTCAAACAATGCATGTTTTTGTCTAAGTTTTGGAGGTTTTGTAAAGAGGTAATAAGTTATTGGCAATTGGGAGAACTACAAACTGTATTTCCATGATTGATACATCTCACTTGCAGGTGTGAATTTATATTTTTATACAAGTGTCGTCTTATTTTGTAGCATGGTTTGGTAAAAAACTTGTAGTAACTTGAAACATGAATGCTGCTGGGTTGTTTTTTTTAATTTGATTTGCATGCTTCGCATGATAATTCTAATCTGTATGTGTATGAACCGAGCACTATATATATATATATATATATATAGGGGGCCGCTAGAATGAGAACCACCTCGAGTTATGAGAACCGCGAGAACCACACCGTACGGGGCGAGGTGGACCGATTTTTTTTTTCAAAAACGTAGATGCATGTATTATAAACACATTCGTAAAAAAAAAATGGCGTGTGTAGTTTTTTACAGCACAAGTTTGTGGTTTACGAGTTTCGTAAATTTACGGAACTCGTAAACCACAACTTTGTGGTGTAAAAAACTACACACACGACATTTTTAATTTTTTTTTACGAATGTGTTTATAATACATGCATCTACGTTTTTGAAAAAAAAATTTGGTCCACCTCGCCCCGGATCAAGTAGTTCTCGCGGTTCTCATAACTCGAGGTGGTTCTCATTCTAGCGCCTATATATATATTGAGTAGGAGTTGGGTAGAAAGTATGTTTTTCCTAGAAAGTCTAGGAAGCAATAAGAACGCGACATGTGGCATTGAAGGATTTTATCTAAAAGGGCATTTATGTACTTTCACAATCTATTTTTATTTTAGGAAATTATCTTCAATAACTAACTATCCATAAATTTCGGAATTTTTTGTTTTCGATTTATGATCTCACTTAATATCAATCATTCCTTCGTTTTCTTACTGGAATCTATCAGCATGTTCTTGGTACTGTGTTTTAACAGTTTGTTCTTTGGTGATGTGTTTTAACAGCAAGCAGATTCATACAGCTGTGTTTTATTATTCAGATTCATACAGTTGTGTTTTAACAGCAAGCAGATTCATACAGTTGTGTTTTAGCATTCAGATTCATACAGTTGTGTTTTAGCATTCAGATTCAAACAATTGTGTTTTAACAGCAAGCAGATGCATACAGTTGTGTTTTAACATTCAGATTTATACAGTTGTGTTTTAACAGCAAGCAGATTCATACAGTTGTGTTTTAACAGCAAGCAGATGCATACAGTTGTGTTTTAGCATTCAGATTCATACAGTTGTGTTTTAACAGCAAGCAGATTCATACAATTGTGTTTTAACAGCAAGCAGATGCATACAGTTGTGTTTTAGCATTCAGATTCATACAGTTGTGTTTTAACAACAAGCAGATTAATACGATGTGTTTTCTTGATGTTTCTTGACGCTGTGTTTTAACAGCAAGCTGATTAATACGATGTGTTTTCTTGATGTTTCTTGACGCTGTGTTTTAACAACATGTTCTTGATGCCCTGCATGATTAATACCTGCGACTACGGGGTCTTTCGAACGGCTTCCGACAACTGATCCGGTGCTCTCCATCCTTTCTAAAGTTATCTTCTTCCATGATTGTAGTTATTTTTGGTAGAGATTGGAGTTTCGAAGTTGGGTTTGGAGAGAGAGAGGGAAAATCGCGTGAAATTAGGGACTGGGTTTGACTGACTGTTATCTAATTGATTTAAAACACGATATATTGACAAAATTGCCCATAGTCTTTTAAAACAATGAATTAAATAAACTAAAAAATTACAAGATTGCCATTGACTTCATCTTAACCATTAAACCAGATCGCTTCCTAGACTTTCTAGGAAAAACACACTTTCCGCAGGATCCCTACTCTCTCTCTCTCTCTCTCTCTCTCTATATATATATATATAATGTAATAACTGTAGTTATAAGACCATGCGTAGTCGTTGGGGTGAATAATGCCCCACCCTTGGGCGTTTTGCGCCATGTGGCAGCCCAGTCAGCAATGTGGCATTATGAGGCGTTTTCTAAAACGGGTGTAGTGGGGATGTGGGCATTGGACAAACAAAAGGTAGATGAAGAGTGATTGGCCAAAGGAAAGGAAGAAAGGGCGCGGAAAAAACCACGCCAAAAGCATTTTGGCTGAAAAAAACCCCACGGGGGCCATGTTTGGGCGTGGTTTGCATAAAATGCCCACAATTGCACGACTACGGATGGTCTAAGTAGTGTAATTATTCTAGATAAACGCTTTGTTACTTACAATTTTGCCAATGTGTTTTTTATTTGATTTTCATTCTATTTGTATTTGACCCAATCACTATATATACATGCACATATTGACCTTACTAAGTATACATATAAATAAATATATACACGTACGCACAAACACTTAAATATAAGAATAAATTACATGGATGGTCCTGTGGTAATACTATGTCGCGGTATTTGTCTTTTTTTTTTTTCTCAATTAGGTTTAATCTAAAAGTTTGCCAACTTATAACATGTTTGACTTATTCTCACTAAGAAATAAATATACTCTTCACTTATGCTTATCTCTTAAACATTAATAATTCATATGGACCATAAATATAAATGACAAACTTCACATCTATTGTTGAAACTACCAGAATCCCATACAAGTCACAAAAGTTATTGATAAAATCCACATCGATCATTGAAACGAGAGTACCAAACGTGATTTTAAGAATTATATAAGACGTAAGTTTCAACTAAATTTGTAGTATTACTTCATTATTACATAATTTATGATGATTGATCGTGACAATGTTCAATTAATTATTTTAGTTTGTGTAGGAAGTGAATTTATTTGGAATGGTGCAATAATTGGATGGGGGCATGCATTTGCATAGTGTACAAATCTTTGTGGAAATCATATTCAATGTTTAGGATGAGAGATATCTATCATTTTCACTTTCACTTCAACACCTCAACTTTATTTCTTTCTATTTGTCCCCTCGCCGACATATCCACATGATGTTTGTGTTCATAAAGTCAACATAGTTTTGACCAAACTTATCACCAACGATACAAATCATAATTTCTAAGAAGAGTTAACTGTATTTTTGTCCCTGTGTTTGGTTGAAAATATCACTTCAGTTCAAAAAAAAAAATTGCGGCAGTTCCGTCATCAACGTGTCACTTCAGTCCAAAAAGATAACGTCTTGCACCAGTTCCGTCCTCGACGTTTTTAACGGGCGTTATCTTTTTGGACTGAAGTAGCACGTTTAAAAAATGTTGAGAACGGAACTGGCGCAATTTTTTTGGACTGAAGTGACATTTTCCACCAAACTAAAGGGACGAAAATGAAAGTTAAGTCTTCTAAGAATTTTAGTGTTATGTTGTCAAATACAAATACATTAACTAATATTGATTAAACTGAAACAAAAAAAATATAGGAGGTAATTATTTATTTCCATACTACTAATTTACATTTTTTTTATGCTTCATGATGTTGTAGCCAATGCTTAGGGGTTTCTTCAACAAAATAAAAAAAAATTGACTTTTTTACTTTTAACTCAATGCTTTCATTTTTAACAATTTAAACCCATTGATTTTTTAAACTTTTAACCCAAAATTATTCATCTTTTGCAATTTAACCCCAACACCTTTCTACTATCAACTTTGATCTACCATACTTTTCATCTTTCACAAGTTTTTCGTTTTGGGTTTCGTTCTAATTTTGCGAGTTAACATTCCGCAACGTGTGTGTGGGGTTCACGTTTTTTCATCTATTTTCCCCGTTTGATAGGTCCTTCGCAACGCGTCTATTTTTCCCTGTTTGAGAGGTTCGTCGCAACGTGCAGGTCTCAGATGGACTTAGTTATTCTTTTCTATATTTTACGTTTTTGTCTAATTTCTTCGCATTAACACGCCGCAACGGGTGTGTGGTTAATGATTTGAAGTCTGCTTTTCGTTTGGTGTTACTTTTCCTTTTTTATTTATTTTGTTTTTACGAGTTTTTCTGGTATTGGTTGTCACTGCAGTGGTGTGCCATTGATGCTATTGACACGGTTTTACGCTCTCCGTCGCAACGCGAGGGGCTTAATACTAGTTAGAACTTAATAACAACATTTTAAGTATTTTTCTTGTTGATATTATATCAATAGTAAAAAGCATGGTAAGCACCATCTTATGGATAGTGATTTACAACCCATCAAAGCATCAATGCACAAACCATGTTGTAGGTTACAATCCTTTCAAGAAAGGGTACAAGTAAATGGTTGTGAATACTGTCGTGCACGTGAGTTAAGGCCCTAATGTAGCTTATACATCCAGTTTATTGTTGTGTCTTAAACCTTCGAGTTCACTGATCATTGTCGTGAGTGTCAATAAAAAACCTAATGATTGTGCACAGTCAAATTCAGGATATTGGATCCTTCCATTCCTGATATATATACAGAATGGAGAGATTCCTGCTGGAGAAAATCCTAGAGCCTTCAAAATTCAGGTATCACAATTTACATTACTAAATAACATCTTATATAAACGGTCTCTTGCAGGTCCATATTTAAGATGCATTGAGGATCCAGAAGTTCAAGAAGTTTTAAAGGATTTTCATGAAGGAGATTGTGGGAACCACACTGGGGGCAGAGCACTATTCTCAAGGATCCTTAGAACATGATATTATTGGCCGACAATGAAGAAGGATGCAGTGGAATATGCAAAAAAGTGTGATGCTTGTTAGAGACATAGTAATATCCTTCACCAACCAGCAGAACCTCTGCATCCTATATACTCTTCTTGGCCATTTATGAGATGGGGAATGGACATAGTTGACGAACTTCCTAAGGCACCAGGAGGAAAAGTATTTATGTTGGCCATGACTGATTACTTCTCCAAGTGAATAGAAGCTGAAGCCTTTGCACAAGTTAGAGAGAAAGAAGTTATATCCTTTATCAAAAGAAATATCATTACTAGATTTGGAATACCTTCAGGGGTTTTCCATTTAGTAATCGCCTCAATCTTTGTGGGATCCACATGAATTCCTTCATGATTAACTAAATGTCCAAGAAATTGCACTTCCTCTAACCAAAACTCACACTTTGAAAATTTAGCATAAAGCTTTTCTTTTCTTAATAAACTTAGGAGTGCATGCAGGTGTGCTGCATGTTCCTCTTTACTCATAGAGTAAATAAGAATATCATCTATAAAGACAATTATGAATTTATCCAAATATGGCTTATATATTCGGTTCATCATGTCCATAAATGCGGCTGAGGCATTGGTTAAACCAAATGGCATGACAGTAAATTCATAATGGCCATACCTTGTTCTGAAAGCGGTCTTAGGAATGTCCTATTCCTGTACCTTTAATTGATGATATCCTGAGCGTAAATCGATTTTAGAAAAGAACCGAGCTCCTTGTAATTGATCAAACAAATCATCGATTCTCGGTAATGGGTACCGATTTTTAGTCGTGACTTTATTCAATTCTCGGTAATCAATGCACATACGCATTGATCCATCTTTCTTTTTGACGAATAAGATTGGTGCTCCCCATGGCGATGAGCTTGGCTGTATGAATCCTTTCTCCAAAAGTTCGTCTAGTTGTTTCTTAAGCGCTTGCATTTCTGCGGGTGCCAAACGGTAAGGTGTTTTGGCAATTGGTGCGGTTCCGGGTAGCAGATGAATTCTGAATTCGACTTCTCGGTCTGGCGGTAGTCCTGGTAGTTCTTCTGGAAATACATCTGAAAATTGGGATACTACAGGGATATCTTTTAATTCCGTTCCTTTAGTGTGAATGATTATAGAAATCATATACACTAGTGACCCTTTTCTTGCACAGCTTGCAGTTTTCATCACAGAGATGAATTTCGTGGGTCTAGTTGGCTTATCTCCTTTAATTGTGATCTTTTCACCTTTTGGTGAATTTACTTGGATTGACTTTTGATCACATAAAATACTGGCTTTATTGGCTATTAACCAATCCATTCCTAATATAATATCAAATCCTGCCAGATTCATTGGATAAAGGTTTGCAATAAATTTTTGATTTAAAAATTCTATTCTTGCTCCCTACAAGATTTCAGCAATCTTAATGGATTCTCTATTGGCTGTTTCTACTAGACATTCTTGTTGGAGTTTAGTTAATGGTTGATTGAGAAGTTTGCAAAATGAAGTATTAATAAAACTTTGGTTCGCACCAGAGTCAAATAATACTTTAGCAAAAACATCATTAACTAAAAACGTACCGGCGATCACATCCGGAATCATCTTTGCTTCTTCGGCTGTCAGAACAAATGCTCTAGCATTCTTAGTAGTCTTGTTGTTCGTGGCTGGAGCTGATTTTGGACAATTCGGCTTAATATGGCCTTGTTCTCCACAATTGTAGCATATCTTATTGTTGGGTTTCTTCTTGCAGTCTTCTTCCTTGTGTCCAAATATTTTGCAGAAATTGTAGTATATGGAGCATTTCCCAGAATGTTTTCTCTTGCAGTACTTGCAGTAAGGAGTTGATGTAGAACCTACATTTTTCCCACGATTGTAATTACCGTAGCGAAATTGCTGGGCAAGTTTCTGGACTAGGTTTTTCATCTGGTTTTCTTCTTGGGTACACACTAATTCGTCAGTCAAGGTATTTGCTAGTTCTATAGCTTCTTCTATGGTTTGCGGTCTAGCTTCCTTGACTACATGTCTAATTTCTCTAATTAATCCCCAGATGTAACGGGAGATTAACACTGGTTCTGGTGATGCTAAGGTTGGCACTATTCTAGCATATTCAAAGAATGTAGTAGTGTAACACTTGCTGTCTACTCCATTCATTCTAAGGTTTAGGACTTTATTAGCTATCTGTTCCTTTTCATTGGGAGGACAGAATTTCCTTTCCACCATGTTTTTAAACTCATTCCACTCCATATTATAGATCCTGTCACTTCCCCTAGATTGGAGAATAGTGTTCCACCATTCTAGAGCTGCATTCTTAAATAAATTGGAAGCAAACATGATTTTATCTTCTTCTGCGCACTTGCTTATTTTTAAGTCTGTCTCAGTCTTTTCTATCCAGCGTAGAGCTGCAATGGCCCCTTCATTGCCAGAGAATTCTATTGGTTTGCAGGACCAGAATTCTTTATAAGAACAACCATAAGACATGGTTCTCCTTATTTTTGGAATTGACAATTGAAGTAATGGCCCATTGTTCACGCTGTGACTAAGTTCAGTATGTGTTCGCTTACTTCTACCATTACTGTTATTATTTTCTGCTTCCCTAACATTTTGGATGATTGCTGGCATAACATCTCTAATTCCTTGGGTCACAATGTGTCGAATTTCACTGTTATTTATTTGGTTAGAATTATTCTGGTTTTCCTGATTTGCGGCGCCGACCATCTGGATTATAAACATTTACCAAGTATTAATATTGCAACACAATATTAAATGCAACCAATCACACAACAAGCATATTGACCCAAAATCGTCGAACATTGCGACCTTTACTCTATTATATATATATATAAAGTATATCGTACATTATGGCTTAACGTACTTCACGTACGACAACGTGCGTGATTTGTTCTATAACATGCGTGATTAATGTTTTCAATATGCGTGATTATTGTGTTTCAACATGCGTGATTTTGGATTTTTGAGTTATAACGTGCGTGATTTTAAAAGGAACGTGCGTAATTACCTGTCGTACGTGATGTACGTTAAGCCGTAATGTACGTTAACCTTCCCCTCTCTCTCTCTCTCTCTCTCTCTATATATATATATATATATAGGGGATGGATCATGAGAAAACTAGTTTAAATGAGAAAACCAAAAAACTAACCAAAAAAGCCTAAAAAAAACCTAAAAACATACCAATTTTTTTTTTTTTTTTTTTTTTACAAATTTTTTTTAAAAAATCGCTACTTTTTATGTATGGAAAACAAATTTCAAGAATTTTTTTTTTTTTTTTTGTTGTACTGCACATGGGCACTAATACATAAAGATTAAACCACTTAACCCACCCCCCACCGACACCCCCCAAAAACCTAAACCCCCCACCCCCCAAAAACCTAAATTTACCCTCCCACCAAAAGCCTAACCCCCCACCCCCCAAAAACCTAAACCCCCCCCCACCCCCTACCCTCCCGAAAACCTAAAACTAAACCCTAAACATAAACCCGAAAAAAACCTAAACCCCCCACCCCCACCCCCAAAAACCTAAACCCCCCTCCCCCCCACATCCAAAAACCTAATCCTAATCCTAAACCTCCAAAAAACTAACCCTAAAAGCTAAACTAGACTCAAAAAGCTAATTTTAAGCATGTAATGCAATAAAAAAACCTAAATCCCCCCACCCCCACCCCCACCCCCCAAAAACCTAAACCCCCCTCCCCCCCACACCCAAAAACCTAATCCTAATCCTAAACCTCCAAAAAAACTAACCCTAAAAGCTAAACTAAACTCAAAAAGCTAATTTTAAGCATGTAATGCAATTGTAGTACATGTTATATTGCACATGTGCACTACTATAATAATAGTATTGAAAACAAGACGACACCATAAATATTTTTTTATGTCATAAAAAATATGCTCGAATATACTTGAATGAAAGATACAAAAATTTGTGATCTTATGGTGCCATTTTTGTTTTAAAATGATAACGTATGGAGAAATGGGAAATGTTTGAAAAGTTATATATTTTTTTTCCAATTTTACCCCTCCTTCATTAAAAGTTCCCCACATCCAAAAACCTAATCCTAATCCTAAACCCCTCCTTCTAAACCTAATCCTAAACCTAATCCTAAACCCCCTCCTTCTTTTTTCCAATTTTACCCCTCCTTCTAAACCCCCCTCCCCCCCCCCCCACATCCAAAAACCTAATCCTAAACCTCCAAAAAACTAACCCTAAAAGCTAAACTAGACTCAAAAAGCTAATTTTAAGCATGTAATGCAATAAAAAAACCTAAACCCCCCCACCCCCACCCCCCAAAAACCTAAACCCCCCTCCCCCCCCCCACACCCAAAAACCTAATCCTAATCCTAAACCTCCAAAAAAACTAACCCTAAAAGCTAAACTAAACTCAAAAAGCTAATTTTAAGCATGTAATGCAATTGTAGTACATGTTATATTGCACATGTGCACTACTATAATAATAGTATTGAAAACAAGACGACACCATAAATCTTTTTTTATGTCATAAAAAATATGCTCGAATATACTTGAATGAAAGATACAAAAATTTGTGATCTTATGGTGCCATTTTTGTTTTAAAATGATAACGTATGGAGAAATGGGAAATGTTTGAAAAGTTATATATTTTTTTTCCAATTTTACCCCTCCTTCATTAAAAGTTCCCCCCCCCCCTCCTTCATTAAAAGTCTCCCCCCCTCCTTTTTAGTGCTTTTTTGGTTAGTTTTTTGGTTTTCTCATTTATATCTAGTTTTCTCATGATCCTCTCCCTATATATATATATATATATATATATATATATATATATATATATATATATATTACTACTACTTAATGGGGGTCCATCCAAAATTGCATGTTACGCTCGTCATACTTCCAGACGAGCCTTTCACCTATCTGCCTCATTCTCTCACTTCCTTCTAATATCTCCTCTCCAAAGGTTCGGAGTTCTTGCACATTCTCAGTGCTAATGGGTGGTTCGGGTGCTGGTATTGGTTCAGGGTATTGGGGCATCGGTTCTTCTCGTGGGTATGGATTCTATAGGATCTCCCTGATATATTGGTCATTATCATAATATGGGTCTAGAGGATCCAAGTTTGGGTAAGGTGCTACTGGGTTTTGCATGGGTTCCTCTATTGGGTAAAGTTGTTGGAAATCCCTATGGTCGTCAAACCATGGGTCATAGTTTGGGGGATGGGGTACTGGTACTCTAGGAATCTCGGCTGGGTCAAAAGCAGGTGCTGGAATTTGATCTACTGGGTTTGGCTCAATTTCCATAGGTTGTGTGGGAAATAGTGGTAACGGCTGGGGAGCTATGAGTTGTTCTAGATTAGGGTCGGCAACGGTGGTAGCTAATATGTGGAAATTAGCTAGTCTCCTATTGAGGATATCCCGGGTTTGAACATTCATTTCTCTACTGGCCGCTGCTAAGGCCCGCTGTTGTTGCAATTTTCTCATCCTTTTTCTACGTTCATGAGCTCCTCTGCTAAACCATCCTCTCTTCTTAGGAGGGAATGGCTCCTCAGATTGTGCTTTGAACACGAAAATCCCTTCATCGGTATCAGCCGAATACCCCGAGAGGGTTGGCTGAGAAGAGGTTCCTTCGTCCCTAGGTGAACTGGACAGTTGACGGTAAGTGTCCGAAGGTCCTTGGTCACTCATACTGTAAACTAACAAATTGTCAAATAACACAAAATAATAATCTACACGTATGCACATAGTCTTATTGATTATTTCCTAACAAAATTGATAATTTAAATGTCAGCAGAACACTTCTTTGGCTGAAATTAGTGGCTGTAGCTCTGATACCACCTTCTGTCGCAACCCCGACCCCTGCCTCGGGAGGCGGGCGGCCGCGGCCTAGTCAGAGATGGTGGTATCGGTGTTTATCATTATTTGGCAGTGGAATTTACATCAGGACCGTAGTTAGGAAATATTTTATCATAGTAAAACACCATATTTTTATAATAAACATATTGGGATAAAACCAAGTTTTTATTACAAACATGGTTATAGGGATAAACCCTATTTTATTGAATAAAACATCTTTCTTTATTTAGGTAACTTTTATAGCCACATTTTTCAAGCCTTCAGTGCTCCCCAGCTGGCTTCTATTTTGGCTTTCACATTTTGTTACCTGAAACGCGTTTTAAAACATTTGTCAGTGGGAAATACTGGTGAGTGAATCCCAATTTAATCAAGAAGTATTTTATCCTTTAACAGTATTGAGAGCGATTACAATGTTTATATCTACACAAATACTCATTCAGTACTGTCAATCCATGACTGGTGGGTCATATTACACATTGGCTATCTCGTTGTCCAATGGTAACGTGTTCCACATTTTGTATACAAAACCCCAACATACCGGCAGTAATTGAAGAATTACAAAGACTCAATCACTGCTAATCACATTGTAAATTATTTAAGGTTTTGTAAAATCAATTTGTAAAAAGGTTTACAAAAAGGAGATTACTCACAAAAAGGTTTACACAAAAAGATGATTACTCACAAAAAGGTTTACACAAAAAGAGGATTACTCACATTGCTAATTTAGTCTTTTTCCTGTGGTTTCCTGGTTATGATCTAATAAATTAAACAATGCACACGCATTAGTATAATAACCCAATATTTACATTAGTTATACCCTCCCCGAGAAAGAACTCCAACGACTACGTCGGGCAGAACCCCGACAACCGTTACGGAGCGCTAAATCAATCGGGCAGCGTATCTAATACGTAACCGGGGGTTAAAATACTTACAACGAGGCATAACTTCACTATTTAGTAGGTATAATACCCGATTATAATTCCTAATATTCAGAGAATTGAGAGATCGAGAAAGATTTTGAACGGTTTGCAACTGAAGTCGATCGATCTTTTTTTTAAGGTCTGATCATGACTTCCTCGCGGCCAGCGTAAGCCGAAGGCAAGGCCTTCGCGGCCCACGACATAGGGGGAGTAGGGCCTAGCTATGTCCAGTCAACACTATAGGCTCGACACAACACCCGACACATGGCGGCACCGAGTGCGCTCTGATCTTGAGATGTCGCGGCCCGCGTAAGAGACCTTAAGGGTCTTCGCGGCCCGCTAGGAAACATTAAAATTGTTTTTATTTTAATTAAATAAAATTAAAGGTATTTAGGACCATTTTACGTATACGGGGAGTATTTGAGGACGTATAGGGACATTCTAGATATTTTAGGGATGTCGGAAATATTTTAGGAGGGTTGTTATACGCGCAGACCACGCGTAGACGTTTGGGTCTGCAGATTGTTTGTTTTCTTAAAGATATTTCATTATAAAAGCTCCGCGCGTCCTATTTTTGGTGCAGATGTGGGATGACCTCTTCTTCTTGCCCTCAAACCCAAACATAACAAGAAACCCTAGCCTCATCTCCTCCACCCCTCTCCTCCTGCTTCCGCCTCCCCTCCCGACCGTCAACCCCTCCACCACCGCCACCCCTCTTACCGCCGCCACCCCTCCTGGAAAAATCTATGTGATTAATATTCGAAACACTGCAGAGACTGTCAGGAATTCGACCTGATAACTTATTATTCAAGAAATTTAAATACTCGAGCTGCATCAAATTTCCGACCCCCCATGGAAATTCACTGGTGAATGAGTTTCCATGAAGATCCGAAGATGTCAAATACGACATATTAAAATCTGTTTTTCTTTCAAGTGAGTTTTATAGCATCTTTCCTTTTCATATTAAAATATGTACATTGATAGCATCTTTCCTTTTCATATTAAAATCTATACATTGATAGCATCTTTCCTTTTCATATTAAAATCTGTACATTGATAGTTTTGGTGTTTTAACCAAAAGAAAACACAGTTAACTACGGTTCAACATGAAAAGGGAATTGATGTTTTTATTAAGAGTAAATTACAAGTTTTGTCCTTTATGTATGTCCCAAATTGCAGGCGCTGTCCTTTGTCTTTAAAATTGATGAGTTTTATCCTTAATGTTTGCAAATCTTGCACGTTATGTCCTTTACGCCAAACCCAGTTAATTTTTTTTTTGTTAAAACTGATCATGTGCAAGGCATGTGAGGGTACTATTGTAATTTCATTGCCCAAGGACTATTGTGTAAGATAAATTATATCAAGGGGCTAATATGTAAAAATAAAACAAAATAATTTAAAATATTATTTTTATAACCATATGTATATATATATTTTTTTTTTCTGAAATTAGCAACCACCTATCACCACCATCCTGCACCTCCACCACCACCCCCTTCACCGCCACCACTACCTCTACCTCCCTTCATCATCTACAACCACCATCTCCAAATCAATCACTACCAAATTGTTTGCAGACTCCCTTACACTCAGCAACCAATCATCCAACCCACTAACCCCAAGTTCTTTGATCCCTTTCTTCAGTTGAATCACCAAATTATTCAAGCCCAAATTCACAAAAGATTTTTTACCTTCAATCATAGTATCATCGGTCACCATCCACAAGCCACCACCATTCCGGCCACCACCACCTGCAACCGCCCCTAAAACCACCTCCACCACCGGTCCACAGACCACAACCCACCACTTCGGCCACCACCACCTGCAACCGCCCCTAAAACCACCTCCACCTCCACCACCACCACCATCCCCCATAACCAGCAACAAACACCATTCCCATAACCTGCAAACCACCCAAAATCATGATTCAATTTAATTTTAGAATATTACAACAAACCCTGAACCATTCTCAACAAACCTATATACCAGATTAAAACCCCCCCAAAATCCCCAAAACCAAAAATATCAAAAACCCCCAAATCTCGAATATCGCCAATTCTGGTTCCGATCTGGATCAGAGACCAGTTAAATCTCCGGTGACGATGTGTGATGCTTGATGCTTGATCTCCGGTGACCGATGTGTGATGCTTGATGCTTGATGACGATGTTCCGATCTGTGATGCTTGATGCTTGATGATGACGTTTCGATCTGGATCAGAGACCGCTTCTTGTTTCGCTTCTGATTTCTCCGATCGATTTGATGCTTGATATCCGGTGACCGATGTGTGATCTTGAGGTTGTGAGAAGAACCACAATAAACAATAACGACGGTAGGCTTTCTTGAGGTTGTGAACCATGTCTGATCTGTGAGAGCTAGAAGAGAGAGTGAGAGAAGAACGGGAGAGAGGAGAGAGAACCGCTGGAAGAGAGAGAGAGAGGAGAGAGAGGATTCTAAATATTTGTTTTGTTTTTTCACAGTCCCTAGATATTAAATATTTTGCACAATAGTCCCTATAATGGTGAAAAGACAAATGTACCCTCACATGCCTTGCACATGATCAGTTTTAACAAAAAAAATTAACTGGGTTTGGCCTAAAGGACATAACGTGCAAGATTTGCAAACATTAAGGACAAAACTCATCAATTTTAAAGACAAAGGACAGCGCCTGTAATTTGTGACATACATAAAGGACAAAACTTGTAATTTACTCTTTTATTAATAAGTATGACATGAATTGATGTTTCTATCAGTGGCTAATAATAGTTTTTTTTTTTTTTTTTTTCTGAATTTTGATGTTAATTTTCAGATTTTTAATGTGGGTTTTCTGAATTTTGATGTTAGTTTTCATAATTTATAATGTTTTTTTTTCTTCTGAATTTTGATGTTAATTTTCAGTTTATGATGCCTATTATGTTGTTTGGTGTTATTTCAGAAGTTTGCAGAAGTTAAAAAACAAATAGTCTTCTTCTTGAGATTGCAGAGCTTTGGTCCACCTCTTCTGCTACAGATGTGGTCCGCAGACTGCAGATATTTTACCTCTGAAAAAACAAACAGCACCGAAGTTCTAACAACTCAGAAAAGTTTCCCTTGATCATATATATTTATATATATATATATGAGTGGGGATCCTACGGAAAGTGTGTTTTTCCTAGAAAGTCTAGGAAGCGATCTGGGCCATCCAATGGGTGTATTTAATGGTTGAGATCATCTTGGTGGCATTTTGGTAATATGTGTTTCTTAAAAATAGGACTATTTAATTAATCAGGGGTAGATATGTCATTTAGCTTGTTTTAAATATGGAAATAATTGTCATTCCATAACCACCCCACATTTCTTGCGATTTTTCTCTTTCTCTCTCTCTCCCTTTCTCTCTCTCTCTTCCTTCTATCCTTCATGAAGAAACACATCAAGAAAACACATCGTATTAATCTGCTTGCTCTTAAAACACAGCGTCAAGAAATCCTCCAGCATTACCAGCATGGATGGTAAAACACAGCGTATGAATCTGCTTCTGCTGTTAAAACACAACTGTATGAATCTGAATGCTAAAACACAACTGTATGAATCTGCTTGCTGTTAAAACACAACTGTATGAATCTGCTTGCTGCTAAAACACAACTGTATGAATGTGCTTGCTGTTAAAACACAACTGTATGAATCTGAATGCTAAAACACAACTGTATTGTAACACCCCAAAAATGGTAAATAATAAATAAAGAAATTAACTTGGTTGATGGAAAAATTTGATTTAATGATAACTAGTTAAGTAAAAGGCTTAAGTTAAATACTCCCTTAAGTGGGAGGACTAAAAGTGTAACTAGTGAATAAAGGGGGCTAATTAAGAGAAAACTCAAAACAAAAACACAAACACAGTGGGTGTGTCGTGCGAGCCAGAGGAGGAAGAAGGGGGAACCAAGAACCCTAACTGATTGAATCAACAAATTGAGCCACGAATTCTAGGAAATTCATATGCATGAGCCCTTAAAATCAAGCATCTAACCCTAGTTAGTAAAGAGGTGAGTTTAAAATTATGAAATTGTGATATATAAGAAATGGGTCCAACCTAATCTCGATTTCTTGCATCAAAAAGGAGAAATCTGAGTTGGAATTTCTCTCTAGAGTAAGAATCATGTTGATTTTAGACTTGCATGAAAGATTATAGTGAAAACCCACTTTGTGAAATTGTGTTATGATTAGGAAGATCATAATGATTGTGATGATTTGTTATCTTGATATATGATCTTGCTTGTAATGCTTTAATGTTAGATAAATTGGTGTATTAGAAAATAAATATGTAAATTAGAATAGATATGAATATTGGGTGATGATGAACTAGTAAAGATGTGCTTTAAAGACTTGTACCTTATGCCTTAATTATGATGCCTACCAAGTGTTTGATGAAATGCTTAGGAGAAGAATGTATTGGTAATGTTGAAATGGTAGGACGAATTTGGTAGACTAAATGAACGAATGTTGTAATGTAGGCGTGAAGGAAGAAGGTACAAGCACTAGGAAGACGGAAGGCACGCAATATCGAGGTATGTTTCGTTGCATACAAAACCTTATTTAATACCGTGTTTATATTGTGATAAACAACCCTTGTTAC
Organism: Helianthus tuberosus; assembly: GCA_030545235.1. Taxonomy (NCBI): domain Eukaryota; kingdom Viridiplantae; phylum Streptophyta; class Magnoliopsida; order Asterales; family Asteraceae; genus Helianthus; species Helianthus tuberosus. Next base: position 39,811,325 of record CM060436.1, read on the forward strand.
ATAGATTATAGTGAATAGTAAATGGATAACAAATCCCTTGCGGATTTGGTTATGCTAGCGAAGGTTATATTAAGCTATGCAAGACGACCGGTTCAAGTCGAACCGGGTCGGGTAAGAAGATGGTATCATCCGTTTAGAATGGATGGTTATGAATGCATTAAAGAATCTAAAAGTTCATTCCGTATTACGGATGGAATAAAAGATTATGTTGTGAATTATTAACCCGATGACACCGGGTCGTAAGTGAAATGCTTGAATCTCATTAAGAGAGTTTATGCCAACCCACTTAGTTGGGTGACCGAATGTGTAAGAGAAACGAAGGAACATAAATGAATGGGACTTAAATTGATGTTATTGAAGTGAAACAAGTATTATGACTAACTTTTTAAAGTTTGTTGTGAATGTAGGTAAATCCTCATCTTAGGCGACTTGGAGAACTGGAGCGAGCACGTGTTCTTGATATGTCAGGCCAATCGCTTCCGCTAGTTGTTTTAATGTTTTGGTGTCAAATACTTGTCTATTTTGCATAACCTTGTTAGGCGTTACACTTTTCAAAACTTGTTAATTTGGTTTTCGTAGTATGTTGTCGAACAAACCGTAGCGTTGTATTTAGTATGATTATAAAACTTAACAGGGGCATGCTCGTCCTATGAACGGGTTATGCCCAAATTTTGTTAAAAAGTTTATAAATGTTGTTAAGTACAAGATCTTTAATTCGATAAAGTTGTTATTTTATTGATATGAATAAGCGGTCCTTACATGTATGAATCGACTTGCTGTTTAAACACAAAGGTATGAATCTGAATGCTAAAACACAACTGTATGAATGTGCTTGCTGTTAAAACACACCTGTATGAATCTGAATGCTAAAACACAACTGTATGAATCTGCTTGCTGTTAAAACACAACGCAAGATCATTCTGGTGGTTTCCAGACATAATTAAAAATCGATACAGACCAGATAATAGTAAACAGAAAAAGAAGTGTATTTACCATGTCCGCAATCAAGAATTGTGTTTGAAGCAATAACTATGTCTCACGTAAAAATGATTTACGAATAAAGTTGATCAAGATTGTGAAAGGAACGAATGAGAATTTGATTGATATTTACATCTGGTAGTAATTCGCACATCATGGAGAATCAGTTACCATAAAAGCGTGCATAGTTAGTTAATGAGATATAAATTCCAAAATTAAAATAAAATGTCAAATTACACAATTGCCCTTTTAGTTAAAATCATTCAATGCCACATGTCACGTTCTGATTGCTTCCTAGACTTTCTAGGAAAATAAGGCTTTCTACCCAACTCCTACTCTCTCTATATATATACATATATATATATATGGGAGAGAGAGTCGCCCCACCTTTCTCCAGTTTCATGTTGCAACATTCTCTAATGGTTCAAGTTCACAAAAATCAATCCTATTTGGTTTTGTAACTCATGAATCGATCACAAAGTGACATCTAAAACCGATTTCAATGTTTATAGGGATTTCGAGGTTGTGCACGGCGATGATCCGATGAATCCGCTTACTAGCAGAGTAGCAGATTCATTCGGCGATGCCAATGGAATTTACAATAAAGGCAATATAGCGGCGGCGGTTATCTGAGCTCCGGGGACTAGACCGATGGTGGTTACGAGTCTATATGGGTGATCTGCAGATGACCAATGAGTTCATAGCGTTCAGTTCTAATTTCTTTCGGAGAGAGAGATAAGATTTTATATATTTATACTTAATAGTATTTTATTCTTTTCATAAAAAAGTTAAGAGACTTATTGAATAGTATTACTTAATTGTATTCAAATTGGTAGAATTAGAAACCATAGAAAATCAATGCATTAAGAATTTAGTGATTAGATTTAACTAGTTAAAATGGTTAAACCACACAAATTCTAATAATAATTTACTTTAAAATAATATTAAAAAATAGAAAATAGTATTTAATATTCTAATGTATAAACCTAAAACATGTAACACTAATCATTACTTGCCCTATCATTGGTTGGTTATATATATTTCTAAGAAGTTGCTTTAATATATTCACTTCAAATCATTGATCATACTAATTAATTGTGTTCTACAAAGCATTCCAACTTCAATCACTATACTAATTAATTGTGTTCTACAAAGCATTCCAACTTCGATCACAGTCGAGTATAAATAACGATAACTTTTGACACATTGTATAGTTTTTTTCAAAGAAAGGAAATGATTGGGAGACAAATGTTAGTCAACAAGTACTCCCTCCCCTAAAAAAATTGACTTTATATGGTCTAAAATCTCAAGTGTGTGTTTTTATCTTTGAATAAAATTATTTTAAAATAACTAATTACACATTTTTCCTAAGGGGGAGGGGGTGGTCACTAGTAATAGAATTCTATCACTCACAAGCACCAATCAAGTTCCGCCATGTCATCGACCATTTTTACATCACTCACAACCTTTTTTAGTGGGGGTGGTCATCACTCACCACCACACCCAACAATTTCCCCCCAACCAACAACTACCCTCACAAAATAATATATCACGGCGTTGAAAAAATCATGGAAACCTGTTTTCGTTAATGTATCACGCGTTATGTTTATGGTGGCGGTGGGAAATAACGCGTTGAACAACCTTTCCGTGATGCTATAACGCACGACCCCGTGTGGCCTAAATGCGTTTATCTACCAAAAACGTTTGGACACATAAGGCATATATACATCTTCAATTAAGAACCATAAGTATATAAGGCATATATACATCTTCAATTAAGAACCATATTTTTACATTATAAATCTACATTATATTTTCCTTTATAGCAAGTAATCAAATAAAAACGTGATATTTTAAAAAAATTATATCAAACTAGCAAAAAGCTACCTCTTACTTTAATTTACTATTTGTCTTATCTTTAATATAATTAATAACAACTTCTCGCTTTTAGTCTCTCTCTTTCTTAGCCATATCTCTTGCCTTTATGTTGTGACTGACATGTCGAGGCCGATGTACAACCATCGGTTCAAATCTGTTGATCACCATCTGTTAACCATGAGCAAGCACACCATTACGTATCGTTCTTGCACAAGAAGTTGTAATCATTGTCCTCTAAAAATGACTTGACTACGTTCATACCATCACTGATACTATACGTGGATATCTACTCTAACTTCTACTCATAACAATTTTCGATACAACAATGAAGACGAGTCTGCGTTACAATATTAGTCAATGACATAGTTTTGCAAGAACCCTAGCCACATATTGTATTTGGAATACACCATTGTATTCATGTATATCATAGCTTTTTGTCATCTTCACAAGCTAGGAACTATACTTTAAGGCTTAAATTACTTAATAAGGAAAAATTACAAGTTTTGTCCTTTATCTTTATACCACTTTTCAGGCGGTGTCATTTTTAACAAATGTTGACAGGCGGTGTCCTTTACTAGGTATTTTGTTACAAGTTTAGTCCTTTACACCCAACCGAGTTAAAAAACCCTGTTCATTGTTGACAGACGGTGTCCTTTACTAGGTATTTTGTTGCAAGTTTAGTCCTTTACCTAGGTATTTTGTTGCAAGTTTAGTCCTTTACACCCAACAATTAACAGGGTTTTTTAACTGGGTTGGGTGTAAAGGACTAAACTTGCAACAAAATACATAGTAAAGGACACCGCCTGTCAACATTCGTTAAAAAGGACACCGCCTGAAAAATGGTATAAAGATAAAGGACAAAACTTGTAATTTTTTCTATTAAAAATTGTAAACAATCTTATATGGAGATCACGATATTATTGAGATCTTTGATCGATGGTGAAGAATACAAAGGAATAATTGGTTTGGTCGGCGTAGGGACCGCACCAAATGTTGGATTTTATTGATGGGAATGGGAATAATACATCAACATCCTTATATTATACTTATATTATGACTTCCATCATTCAACTTTTAATATTTTATCAAACGGACTATATTAAAGATGAAACGGTTAGACTTTGCTTTTAGCAAATGTCAAAGATGCACTGGCTTTTGGCTTTGAAAGATATTAAAACTGCATGTGAACGAATTCTAAAAAGTACTTTTAGTCATATATATGTTTTGATTAACTTACATCCAAATTATAACATTTGAGTTAAATATATAGAAACTACTTTCTTAATTTTATTCTCTTCATAACTTATTTCCTTAATAATGCTTTAGGGACACTTTTACACAAGAAGTGGTGTGTTATAAGAAGCATCATGAACAAAAGAATTTTGATGTATAAAAATAGTTTGTAGGTGTTTCTATAGTGATATAATTTCGATGTAAATTAACCAATATGACCTGATAGTAAAATATTTAACATCTGATATAGGCTTATAATATAAGCTGTATTATTCCCTATACCCTGGTTTATGAAAGGTGAGTGACAATTGCTATAGTGATTGATCAAATGTAAAGTTGACTGAGTTTGTATTTAGGACTTGTTTAAATTAGTTGGTTATTAAAAATTAGTAAACTTTAACAATATAACAATTGTCGAAAAGGAAACCGTATAAATTAAAGTGAGTATTCAAGACCGAAAAATAAATAAAAATATAAATGTAGTGTTTTGGGTTTAACTGAGTTCAATCGGTTATAGTTCTTCTTCATCCATGGCCACTGCTACAATAACTATGATCATCGACATCGTCGCTAGTGAACAAGTGAACCACCATCCGATGCGATTTTGATGCCAAAACTATAATCTTACAACTTGTCGCATCGTGATCCTACCTGTCATTGCATCTGTAGCATGATTATCTAACTTTTGCTCATGTTAACATAGACTATATATCTTATCTTTTTATTATAAAGTCTTCATAGACTGTCATTGCATCTGTAGCATGATTATCTAACTTTTGCTCATGTTAACATAGACTATATATCTTATCTTTTTTATTATAAAGTCTTCATAGACAAATACTAACCACCATCATGTTGGGAAGTCAATAATAATTTCCTTTTCTACTAGTGAACAAAGATACAAATACTAACCAGTAACCACCATCATGTTGGGAAGTCAATAATAATTTCCTTTTCTACTAGTGAACAAAGATACAAATACTAACCAGTAACCACCATCATGTTGGGAAGTCAATAATAATTTCCTTTTCTACTAGTGAAATAATGATTAGAAATATACTTTTGATATATACCGTTGTAAGCATAGATTAGAATGCAAGCCTAAATTAGTTAAATATTAAAAAAAAACATACAAACATAAGAATAACAAATATGACATAAATTTATAGGAGATTGATGTATTTTTTGATGAATTTTGTTATTAGACATATTTAAAGGGATATTTACTAAAGTTACCAGGGAGTCAAACAATATCAATATATATATATATATATATATATAGGATAAGGATCATGTGAGAAGTAGTAGGCTATTTGAGAAACTTGAGAAGCATTCTGGACCACACATTTTCCTTAAGCAAAAAAATGCAAAAAAAAAAAAAATGTAAAAAAAATGTAAAAAAAATGTAATTTTTTTTTTGAAAAAATCGCAGCTTTTTCTTTAAGGATTTAATTTTTTATTTTTAATTTTTTTTTTTTTGGGATTTATACACATGTGTATATTGTTAATCTTCTAACTATACATATATGTATATTGTCAAGTATACATATATGTATATACATGTTTAAAATTGAAAAATAAGTGTTATTTAGGGTTTAGCATTAGTATTTAGGGTTTAGCATTAGTGTTTAGGGTTTAGGGTTTAGCTTTATGGTTTAGGGTTTAGCATTAGGGTTTAGTAATAGTATTTAGGGTTTAGCATTAGGGTTTAGCATTAGGGTTTAGCTTTTGGGTTTAGCATTAGGGTTTAGCTTTAACTTTTGGGTTTAGCTTTATCTTTAGGGTTTGCATTAGGGTTTAGCATTAAGGGTTTAGCTTTAGGGTTTAGTTTTAGCTTTAGGGTTTAGCATTAGGGTTTAGAACTAGGGTTTAGCTTTAGGGTTTAGCATTAGGGTTTAGAATTAGGGTTTAGGTTTAGGGTTTAGCATTAAGGTTTAGTTTTAGTGTTTATGGTATAAGGTTTAGGATTTATAGCACATATTTTTTTAATTTTAAACATGTATATACATATATGTATAATTGACAATATACATATATGTATAGTTAAAAGATTAACAATATACACATGTGTATAAATCCAAAAATTAAAAAAAAAAAAAAAAAAACAAAAAATTTAATCCTTAAAGAAAAAGCAGCGATTTTTCCAAAAAAAAAAAAAAAAAAAAATTTGCATTTTTTTCACCTTTTTTTGCATTTTTTGCTTAGGAAAAATGTGTGGTCCAGATTGCTTCTCAAGTTTCTCAAATAGGGTGGACTTCTCTTAGGATCCCTACCCTATATATATATATATATATATAAAAGGGGTGGTTAACAATAAGTAGTTTTAGTATTTGTTTTTTATTTAAGGTTTTATGTATATTTTTAATATTTTTTTTATTTAAGGTTTTATGTATATAGAAAATGAAACAAATTATAAACAATAAATTGGGCTTGGCTCAGTAGTAAAGAATGAACACCTCTCTCCCAATTTCGCAAGCACCTGGATTGACAGTTGTTTGATTCTCTTCTTTTTCATCCTTCATCCTAAAACACTACAATGTGTTCCCGAGTTTCATTAAATGAGAGAAAAGATTTGGAAGTAAATAATTTTTTGTTGTGTTCCAGAGTTTTATTAAAGGAGAGAAAAGAAGAGAAAATGAGAGATTTTTTGCCTAAAATTAATCTTTCCAATTTGGAAAGAAGCAGAGAGAAAGAAAAGAAAAGGAGAGAATCCTTTCTTTTCTCTCCTTAACTTAACTCGGGAACACAGTGTAAATTGGACCCCGGATGGGTTGGGTGACTCATCAGTAATACTTGGCCCACCTCTAATACTTAGTATGCATTTGGTTCGTCGAAATTCAATGGAATTGAATTGAAATCGAAAAAGATTCCATCTAAAATTATCTTTGATTGGTCAATGAAGGAAATGGAATTTGAAAACTTTCCCACGGATTATAACTTTCCTGCATACTTTTAAAACGGTTGTAAATGTTCTGATAGAGTCAAAGACAATCCCACAAATTAAGCATCTGATCAATCCATAGATCAAACCACCAGTTTATATTTCAACTGATTAATTGATTATGTAAATAATTGTATTTCCTTTTATTAGTGTGTAACCCATCAATATAAATAGAAGTTAATATCTCTCTCAAAGTAGAGAGCATTCACACGATTCACATGGTATCACCACTTTGATCCTTTTTTCCTAACCTTTCTTCATCTCGTTCTTTGTTCCTCTGTTTCTCATAGCCAATACTACTGTTAATGCTGATGGCACCCTCCCCATGTCAACCATCCTTCACATGATAACACTCAAACTCTCTTCATCTAACTATTTATACTTGAAGAATCAAATTCTTCCACTTCTCACTTATCAAAAACTGACCAGCCATGTTGATGGCTCGGTCACACCACCTACCGCCACCCGAACCAAAGATGACAAGGAAGAACCGAACCCAGATTATGTTGACTGAGTCGATGCCGACCAACATGCAATCCTACTTCTTAATTAATCTCTCACAGAGGAGGTTGTGCCTGAGGTATTAGGGTTGACCAGTGCTCGCCAAATCTGGTTAGCACTCGAGTCAGCCGACAGTAACACTTCTCTTGAACGCATGCATCTCGTTCGAGATAGCCTGTGACAACTGACCAAAGGTTCAGCCTCCGTCAAAGAGTTTGGTCGAAAGTTCAAGGGCGTATGCGATCAGTTGGTTGCCATTGGTCAGCCCGTGGCAGAAACTGATAAGTTTCATTGGTTTTTATGTGGTCTCGGTCCCTCGTTTGAAACCTTTTCGACTGGCATTTGTGCAACACATTCTACTTATCCCCTTCGTGATCTTCTTACTAAAGCCGAAGGCCACAAACAATTTCTTCAATCCCTCAATCCTCCAACCGCCTCTCCTGTTGCTTTCACTGCCCATCAACAATGCCATCGCGTATCACCTCAGACCCCAAGTAAACCGAAGTCCCAATCAAACACGCGGGCTGCCAAATCTTTTTCCGGTGGCCCTCGTCGACCTCCTCAATGCTAGTAGTGTAGAATTAATGGACACTATGCAAATAAGTGTCCCAACCTAGCTTCATTTGCTTCGGCCTCTACTACTGAAGCACATCTGGCTCAAGCATTTCAAGCCTAATGTGTAACACCTCACAAAATCGTGTCCAATAATGTATTGACACGTGTCCCTAATCTTAATCGTGCCTAAAAGTTGCCTAAGAGGGACTAATTTTGTCAAAATTGAAAACTATGAATGTGGAGGGACTAAAAGTGTCAACATTCTTAAACTAAGCCTCTGAATGACCTTACACGGTATTCGTATTCTCTTAATGAGCCACTTATTGGATAAACGAAACCGTTTGTGATATAATTCAAAAGTTTATGCATCAAAGGGTTAAAAGCGTCAATATGTTAATTCTTACATCTGAATGACCTTTTAACAAACCGGGAGCTTCATGATGTTCGATCATACTCTCGGGAATGCCTAATATTGGCCATTTTGGGCTTTTACGCCGTTAAATGATAATACGTGCAAAAATGAGAGTTAAAAGGGTTAAAATCGTCAACATGTTTAATTATACCTCTGAGTGACCTTTTAACGAACCCAAAGCCTAATGATGTTCGGTTATACTCCGGGGAAACTTAAAGGATCAAAAGTGCCAAATATGAAAGTTATTATGAGTTTTGGTGACCAGGGACTAAAGTTGACAATTTTTGAAAGTCAACATAAGGGGTCGCGTCTCGCGACGACCCCTCTTATTTCCCATCGCGTGACGCAACGGGCATGTTTGCACAGATTCTTCTTGACAGCTGCAGGTTCTTCATGCTTGGCCCCCACTCAAACCACTCGTACCTCTTTCACTCTCTTAGATTCGATTCTTGGGGCTTGTTAACTGTTTTAGACACCTGTCAAGACACTTGTTAACATCCTAGGAAGCCTCTAAACACCTGGCATGATCAAATTGATTCTCAAAAACTATAAATAGGTGGTAAGTTTCATTTGTAAAACTTGCACCATTCTTCAATATTTATATACTCTCATTTCTGGAGGATCCTGAGCAATTGGGAACTTCCTTTGTGTTTTATTCAGTCCCTATGATCACAAGTAAGTGTTCCTTTCGTGGCTTATTCATTTTATTAGGCTTTTAAAGCCGAAAGTCAAGCGTTTTCGATAAACGCTTTGACTTTGGTTTAGACCTTAATGGTCTAGCCACAGTTCGCAACGAACATGGCTATGTGATCATAATTAGGTAGGTGTTAATCCCTCAAAAGGGCACCTCCTAAGAATCACGTTTGCTTGGTCAATTGACGAGTCAACATATTAATGTTTTAAAAAGTCAACGGGGCAGATTTTGAAACAATTACGATATGAGTTTAAAGGTGTTCTAAAATACGTTTTATCGCATAAACAACTTAGTAATAATTATTAGAACATATGTAAACATGTTCGGCTTGTCAATTCCAGTTTTAGGGTCGGTTCGCAACCGAAAGTCGCGAAGTTTGACTTCTGCATTGACTTTCGATTATGAACCGAATTAGACTAGTATGCTACTGATTTAAGGTCCCGTTATAATCATATTATGAGGTAGCATAATCCTCAGAGGTTATATTACACGATCATAATAGTAATATGAGTTTTATGCAAGTTTCCGTAATTGTGCCATACTGTAACCATTATGCCCTCTTTAGCAAAAATAAGGTTTTAGACACCAATGAGCTTGCAAATGATTTAGGTACTGATATGTTAACATTTTTAACATATTTTGATGTTACAAATCTGATCATAAACCGAGTTTTCGTGTAATATCGTAAATTACGCTTTAAAGTGACCGAAATGCCCTTTCGGCGCGTAGAACGATTTTAAACGTAATTTCTTATACCAAACTCATTACCTACTAATGTAATATCATAATTAGGATATTTTGGGATATTAATTTAGTTTATAAACTGAGTTTATGCACACGTTCTTGTATTACGTTCTTAAATGACTATAATGCACTTATGGCGCATAAAATGGTTTTAAAGCATGATTTCATACAAAACCTTTTACCTATTGATATGTTATACTAAATAGCATATCTTGACCATATAAACCTGGTCATGACACCAGATTTCATAAACCATCGTAAATATCGTCATTTAACGACTTTAACGCCGTTTCGGCGCATAATATGGTTTTAAACCATATTTAGCAATAAAGACTTGTTACCTACTGATTTTATAAATCATTTTAAATATTTTTATAGTAGGCACATGATATAAACTCGGATTCCCAAAATTTGCTTTTAAACTATGTGTGAAATGACCAAAATGCCCCTACGGAGCATAGTTTGGTTTTAAAATATATAACACACATATTTTTGATATCCTACTGATATTATATCATAAATAAAGTGTTTTCACAGAATATTTATGGTCATAACATCAGATTATACGCAAGTTTCTTTTATACGTCGCTAAATGACCAAAACGCCCTTATGAGGCATTGTTTGATTTTAAAACCTTAACGTGCATACAAGTTGATATCCTACTGATATTATAACTTGTTTAAAGTATTGGCATATGGAACTTGTTCATGACTCATCCGGTTACCCGTTATCGCTTATAGGCGTACGGTTAGACTTACGTAACTAGTTTACGTAAGTTTAACGAAACGTGTTTAACCTTATCATTTTTACCTCAATATCCAGAATGTTAATAGTTTACCCATATTATACAAGTCTTAGTACTTGTCGGGTTTAAACTACATTCTATTCTGGTCATCGCTTAATCAAGTGTATTGTACCTTTTTTTATACTTTAAGCTAGCCGGTCTATGTCTACGACTTGCATAAGACCCGTTAGCATTATAATTGGTTATTTATATCATCATTCCAGACTAGAGCCTTTCGATAAATTGTTACCAATGCTTACTTTTATGAATACGGCTGAGTTATTATAATTCTTGCATTATAAGACGAGAGTTAGCTCAGGTAAGTACTCTTAATCTATTTCCCCTATACGGGCTTGGGATATGGTAAAATATTTACCGCATGGTCGTGTATGGGATTCGAAGACCAATGTGTCGGGAAATTCAAATAACCCGTTTTAATTCGTATTGCCTGACTTAAACATTTGGCGTTAACGCGACCATGTCTTGGATATGCTCGGCTCATTTAATTTACTAATGGCCACGACCTAAGCGCGGGGTGTAGACATACACCTGACAGATGCTAATGCTTATTAAAATGTTTTATAACCCAATACGGGTATTCCCAATAAGGGAATAAGTGGTGTGTCGGTTAATAATGAACCGATATAGTTTCCGGGCCCTATATGTATTGTCAAGTTATGTAAAACTAATAACATGAGATATAGTTTACCCCAAGTATAAAAGATTTTTCGTGCCTTGTGCACCTAAATCAATTTTGAACATGTTTTCAAAATGTGTTGGTTGATTGTATTTACCAGTGAAAACTGACGTATTTTCAAAAGTCTAAGTGACAGGTGAAAATACGTAATTAGGCTGGAAGCTGCTCAGTAATGCTAGATAAGAAATTTGAAACTCTTTTGCAAAAGCCTATTAGTCTGTTAAAATTTTTTTGTATATATTGATCCGCCTGTGGATTATTATTACAGGCACGTCTGTATTTATTACTTTGGTATTTTCAGACACTTGAGTTTTTAATAATATTTTATATTCCAAGACTTCCGCTGTGCTATTCTGTGTATGTTTGACTATGACGATACCAATCTTACGTCACGATACTCCCCACCGGGCTGAGCTGTAAATACCGGGTTCTGACATAATGCCATGTCACAACAGACTCCCCAAATTGGGTACGGACTCGGGTGCGACAACCCATATGGCAAAATCTACAAGTTCGCTTCATAACACCATTCCATACTCGGTTAATTCTTAAGTTGCCTTCGGTAATGGCAACTCTTTACCTATCTCTCATATGGGTCAGTACTCCCTAAACAAAAATCTTTCTTTAAAAGATGTCTTGGTCATTCCCAAACTCACAAAAAATCTGTTATCTATAAGCCAATTAACCACTGATTACCCTGTTGATGTTTTGTTTTCTCAACCTTTTTTATCATTCAGGATCGGAAAACAAGTTGGCCCCTAGCTCATGGTCGGTGGGCTATATGTCTTACGGAAAAGGAACCTTGCCTTCGTTGCTTCGGTTTCTTAGAATAAAGCTTCGTTTGAATTGTGGCATACCCGTTTAGGCCATGTCGCATTTGACATTCTTTCTTTTTTGAATAAAAATGGTTGTTTATCCATTACCTCTATTTTGCCTAAACCTGTTACTTGTTCACCTTCTCAACTTGCAAAGTCTCACAAAATGCCTTTTGAGATAAATGATAAACATGCTTTAAATCCGTTATATCTTGTTCATTGTGACCTATAGGGCCCGTCACCTATTATGAGTATCAATGGCTATCGTTACTATGCGGTCTTTATAGATGACTACTAGCGTTTTTCTTGGTTTTATCCTTTAAAAACCAAGAGTGCATTTTATTCGGTGTTATTTACATTTTTACGTTTTGTTCAAACACAATTCTCACAAAACTTAAAAGTGTTTCAAAGTGATGGTGGTACGAAATTTGTTAGTCCGTCGAATATTTTAATGAAAACGATACATTTCGTAGGTTATCATGTCCACATACTCCGCCACAAAATGGTAGAGCCAAAAGAAAGCACCATCACATAGTTGAGACGGGTCTAGACATGTTGTTTCATGCTCATATCCCGGCCATCTATTGGGTTGATGCGTTTAGCTCCTTAACCTATATCATAAGTCGTCTGCCCTCAAATGTCTTAGACCACAAATCACCTTTTGAGATGTTATATACTACAACACCCAAATACACCTATTTTCGAGTTTTTGGTTGTCGAGTATACCCATATCTTCGTGATTATTCTCCGCATAAGTTGGCACCACGTAGCATTCCTTGTATTTTTATGGGCTACTCAACTCAATACAAAGGGTATAAATGTCTTGATTCACAAACATCTCGAATGTATGGGACTCGCCATGCTCGCTTTGACAAAACTTCCCTTCCATTTGAAACATGTTCATCGTCAAATGATCTTTCTACTCTCTTGTTGTCAACTTATCAAGATGAATACACACTTATCCCACAAACCACTATTCTACCCACTACTACATCCTCTACTCCATTTTCCAATCAAACCATCAGTCCATGTGCTCTTTGTAAAGATGCACCCAATACATATTCCACCAAACACCCTACACATCAGCCTATTCCTTCCATCACACCCGTCACCCCACCTTCTCCCCAAACTGACCAAAACCTAATCCATCCCAGACCTTCTATATGAACCCAACACGACCCATTCTACTTCTCCCATAACCATCCAAATCCCCTCTAACAACTAACCCGTGTCGTTAACCCAACCCACAACGGCCCATTCCAATTCTTCTACTACGGCCCAAACTACCTCATCGGACCAACCACCTTCTGCTACAACCACCACATCAGCCCACCCTATGGTGACCCATTCCAAAGCGAGTATCTACAAGCCCAAACACCAACCCGATTTTGCTCATCTTACCTACCATGCTCTATATGCCGCTTTGCATGCGGCATCCGAACCAAAAGGTTTCAAAAGTGCTTCTAAACATCCTCACTGGATACAAGCCATGAGAGATGAAATTCTTGCCTTGCAAAACAATAACACCTGGACCTTAGTTCCTCAGCCAACTTCTACCAATATAGTTGGCTTAAAGTGGGTTTTTCGAACCGAATTTCGTTCTAATGGTTCCATTTATCGTTATAAAGCCCGCCCTATGGCGCAAGGTTTTACATAAATCCCAGGCATAGACTTCACATACACATTCCGGTCATCGCTTAATCAAGCGTATTGTACCTTTTTTATACTTTAAGCTAGCCGGTCTTTGACTACGACTTGCATAAGACCCGTTAGCATTCTAATTGGTTATTTATACCATCATTCCAAACTAGAACCTTCCGATAAATTGTTACCTACGCTTACTTAATTGAATACGGCTGACTTATTATAATTCTTGCATTATAAGACGAGAGTTAGCTCAGGTAAATACTCTTAACCTATTTCCCCTACACGGGCTTGGGATACGGTAAAATATTTACCGCATGGTCGCGTATGGGATTCGAAGACCAATGTGTCGGGAAATTCAAATAGCCCGTTTTAATTCGTGTTGCAAGACTTAAACATTGGGGGTTAACGCGACCATGTCCTGGATATCCTCGGCTCATTTAATTTACTAATGGCCACGACCTAAGCGCGGGGAGTAGGCATACACCTGAAAAATGCTAATGCTTATTAAAATGTTTTATAACCCAATACGGGTTTTCCCAATATGGGTATTCCCAATAAGGGAATAAGCGGTGTGTCGGTTAATCATGAACCGACATAATTTCCGGGCCCTATATGTATTGTCAAGTTATGTAAAACTAATAACATGAGATATAGTTTGTCCCAAGTATAAAAGATTTTTCGTGCCTTGTGCACCTAAATCAATTTTGAAAATGTTTTCAAAATGTGTTGGTTGATTGTATTACCAGTGAAAACTGACGTATTTTCAAAAGTCTAAGTGACAGGTGCAAATACGTAATTAGGCTGGAAGCTGCTCGGTAATTGTTGATACATATTCTATGGATACGGCTCGGCTCGGTTTGACTCGGCTACGAAGTGAAGGCCGTAGTCAAGACAACCTCCTGTCTTGACTCGGTTTGTTATTTACTTTGTAACGTTTGTGTAAATGCAACTGCGTGTGTGCAGTTTGCATTATTAGTTTAAGTATTGTTTGTTGTTTGGCCCAAACATGTAGAAGCCCAGTTGACAAAGTCAAAGCACAAGCCCAAGACACTGGCCCAACTGATGGACGAAATCCCCTGATGGTGAAATCACTTAGGACGAAATCCCCCATGTGACGAAATTAGGGATTTCGTCCAGATATTGGATTTCGTCGATCTGTTTTCGTCGACTTCTTGATTTCGTCATGGCTTCACTATATAAACACAGACAGCAGACAAACACTTAGACAAGTCTGAATAGATTTGAGAGCGAACACATTGTAACACACACACACTGAGAGTTTACAGAGACCATTTGTAAACACTGCATTGTAACCGTTTTCTAGCATTAATACATTGAGTGTTAATCGTTGAATCTTGTGTCTTATGTGTTCGTAACTTGGTTTAACTTACCCGTTTGGATTCCGCACTCTTGGGTTTGTCGGAAAACAGGGAATAGAGGTTACTCGATCCTTTGGGTGGACCTACAATTGGTATCAGAGCATTGGCTCGATTCCTTGTTTAAACCAAGTGTTTTTATTGAGATTTGAAAGATTTTCAGTTGTTTTTCTTGGATTTTGATTTTAAAGTTCATAACTTACTGAAAAACAGTTTTTAAAATCTTTTGAAATTCATGTTGTTTTGCTTATAGTTCATCTAAAACCTTGTTAAAACTCTTGTATACATGTTAGTATTGGGTATTTGTTGAACTTTATTGCAAAAGTGTGCTCACAAAATTTCCAGGTGACTGGAATATTCATCAAGATCATCATATCTTCAAGTTGTTCTTGTTTTTGTTCTTGATAATATATGAGTTTGATCCTTTATTGTTGAATTATTGTGGTGTTGTTGATTATTAAAATAGTGTTGTTTGACATTTGTGACACACAAATGATGGATATTTGAAAAGCAAGTCTGATAGGTAAGGTGGTTTGACAATAGAACCATTTTGTGTCAGGATAAGGTTAAGGATAAGATTTTAATTGTTGAAAAATATCTTTTTGTCTGGTCATTTTAGTCAACGAAATCACCCAAGACTTCGTCATACATACCGGCTGGACGAAAACACCATTTTCATCAAGGGTTGTTTGACGAAATCACCCATTTTCGTCATTTCTGAGTTGGACGAAATCACCACTTGATCAGCAACGAAATCAATCATCTTTGTCAACACTTGGCTGGACGAAAACACCCTGGTCAACTTGTTACTGGACGAAAACACCCTGGTCAACTTGTTACTGGACGAAAACACCTCATCTTGGACGAAATCAGTGCTGGACGAAAACACCTCATTCTGGACGAAATCTCCAATTTCGTGGAAGGTGTTTCAGCGATGAAATCTCCAATTTCATCATTATTGTTTTGGACGAACTCCTTTAGATTTCGTCCTTTACATTTGTGATATTTCTAACAGTGGCCTTTTATTTCATTGTTAACCATTTGATTTCAATTTTTTAAGCAGGTACAATTTTTCTAATATCAAATATGAGTTCTAATCCATTAGATTAGAGCATTAGCACGGTCCCTGATATGTCATGGGTTAAGTCTTTGATGCCACAAGAAAGAATTTCAGCTACTCAATGGGCGTGCGTGGCAAATCAAAATCAAAGTATCCAGAATCTACTCATAAGCGAAAATGAAACGGGTAGCAATAACCGTCCGCCAAAACTCAACCACATGAACGACTATCCATCGTGGAAAGGTCGTTTTTAGAATTATGTTTTAGGTCAAAACACCGAGTTATGGACGTGTTTCACCACAGCATATAACGACGCTCTTGAGGAAGCCGGATCAAATGCTACAACTTTGGGGACCATGGCTGAAAATGACAAGAAGGCGTATGATCTTGAAAAGAAAGCATTTGCTATTCTTACGCAAGCATTGCACAAAGATATCTATCATCAATTCGCCCATTGTACCAGCACCAAAGCCTTGTGGGACATCCTAGTTAACAGAGGAGAAGGAAATGCGGCCACACGGAAGACGCGTCATGATTTACTAAAGAAGGAGTTTGAAGGGTTTATGTTTGTGCAGACTGAAACATTGAATGAGATGACAGCTCATTTTTATCATTTAATTAGTGAAATGATTTCTTACAAGGTTGTTGTATCTTCGCAGGAAATAGTCACACGGTTTGCTGATGCTCTACCACCAAAGTGGAGCCCATTCATTGAGTTGTTAAAGCATACGGGTGTAATGGATACTGTCAGTATCTATGAGTTTGTTCAAAAGCTGGAGAACAAGGATGCAGAAGAAATCAGAAAAGCTAAAATAATTCCTGTCCCTCAAAATCCAGAGATGTACTTTGGAGGGATTGCTCCTGCTGCTAGTACAAGCCAGCAACCAAAGATACAAACAACTTATGTGTCAAATTCTTTCGACCCAAGATTCTATTTTGGAGGAGTAGCCACACCTCAACCCCAATTTGACATAAATGCCTATCTTCCGAAACCTCAAGTAGCCACACCTCAACCCCATTTTGACATAAATGCCTATCTTCCGAAACCTCAAGTTGCCACACCTCAACCCCAGTTTGATATAAATGCCTATCTTCCAAAACCTCAAGTTGCCACACCTCAACCCCAATTTGATCCAACTGCCTATTTTTCTAAACCACCACAAGCCCAACCACAACAAGCCTTCTATGGTAACAAACCTGATACTTCAAATCTTTCCAAAGTGAGTGTAGAAGCTGCACGGGATCACATTGAAATTCTTACCACTATGGTTAATGCGTACAGCGGATTAGTCGAAAGTCAAATTGGAAACATTAATTTGACCAATGAAGATTATCAGCAGATAGACAGAGATGAGATGGAGTTGATGGACATTAAGTGGGTGTTTGCTAGCGCCGTGAGAAGGGCAAAGGATTATATGAGCAGAACGGGGAGAACCAGCTTGGAACACAAAAGGGATACCAAGTACGGGTTTGACAAGGGTGCTGTCACATGCTTTAATTGCGGTGAAAAGGGTCACTTCAAACGTGAATGCACGCGACCGAGCAAACAAGGCAACCAACAAGGCAACCAAAATCCCTTCCAAAATAAAACAAGTACTTCAAATCAAGCTAACAACAAAAGAGGGATAGTAGCTGCTAACAACCAAACCAACCAGTCAGGGCCTTCAAACCCCAACCGTGCATTGATAGTACAAGCCGATGAGGGATGTGATTGATCCGTACAGTTAGGAGGAGGAAATGCATGCTATGCGAAGATCATCAGTCACATCAAGCATGTGCACAAAGAAGAATTTTCTGAATAAGATGATAGTTCGGGATACAGTGGCAGTTCGGATGAAGAATCAGATGTGAATGAGAGAACTAATTCTGAAGGTGATAGTTTGATTGATGCTGAGGAGGTCAAGTGTCAGAAATATGTCTTGATCAAGAAAGCTGATGCTACATCAGAAGAAATGGAGAAGATTCTCACTGAAGATGGATCTTTCTCTTCTCAGACTGCCTTTATGGCTAATGTCTCAGCTTCTACAAGTCAGGTAAAATCTGAAACTCCTAGCATATGTAGTGATTGTGCTGATACGAAACATGAATGTGCTGATATGAAACAAGAATCTGAAAAGATTCACAGTCACAATCAGAGTTTGGTTATTGAACTGTCAAAGTGCAAAGAGGCAAACATGGCCTTAGCTCGCAACGAAAAAGATTTTAAATCGGTAATTGAAACACTCAAGAAAAGTGTTTCTGAGTTATCAAAAACGGTTTTTAATAAGCAAACTGGTATTAATAATTACATTAATATCATTGAGGCAACTAAGAAAGAGCTAGCCGAGGCGAAATGTGAGCATGAAGCGATCAAGCTCAAATTGGAGAGTTACTCAAACTCCCGATATGTGCTTGATCACATCATTGACGTTCAACAACTAAAGGGTAATGTTAAAGGCGTTGGGTATAAGTCATGTCCGCCTCCTTTGAGACACAACTATACCAAGATGCCCGATGAGGAGGAAATGCCGCGTTTTGAGCCAACTGTACCTCTTCATTATGAGGAAGTTACAACTGGCTTAGGGTTCAAAACGGACAATTCATCGGAGGGCTCATCTGATAGCAAGGAAAAGTCATCATGTGCTTCAAATCAAAGTCCTCCAACCATTGAGGACTATGATTCTTCGGATGATGAATCAGATGTGAGTGATGAGGATAAATCTCTTGACGATAGAAAAGGAGTAGAAGTGCCTTTTGAGAATCACATTCTGTGTGATCCTCCTACTCCTGCTGTGCATTCAACTGCTAAACAAGAGATGGATCCTATCACTGAGACAGTGTCTACCGTTAAAAGTGATAACGTGTTGTACACTTTGGTCGGTGATGGTAAAATTTATTCAAACCAAGATTTTCCCATTAAAAACGTAAATCAATTTTTGATTGACAAAGTGTTTGAAGATACTACAAGTAAGTTTTTGGAAAAAGGGATCCAGAGAGTTTCTGTAACTCAATGTGATCCTATTCCAAAAGCTGAAGTTAGAAAACAACATGGAAATCAAACATTACCGACAAAGCAACAACCTGTCGCTTTTAAGGGTAAACAACAACAACGAGCTCAAAAGCCTAAGGTTACACAACCAAAGGCTGGAACAAAAGGAGCTCGTTACAAGAAGAAAGCAAAAGACGTTAAGTTTGTGGCCTCCAAAGGTACTGATAAAGTTGAGACTTTTGAAAATAAATCCAATACTGAGTTTGTTCAAAATGTCAAAATTTTGAAACGTAATAGTGATAACAATTACACCCAACACACAAACGGGTGTGAAGCTAGTAACTCGGGGTCTACAAATTCAACGTCAGATCTTCGAACATAATCTCCTAATTTTGTTGAAAGGAGATCATGCTTTAAATGCGGGGAGTTTGGCCACATTATCAGAAATTGCACAAACTCTCCGAAACCAAATTTTGTAGAAAGAGCCCCTTCTGAACAAGGTCACCAACAACGTCGTCCTGTGTCACTAAAAACTGACAAACGCACTGTTAAAGAACAGGAAACAAAACAACGACGTAAAAATGTGAAGGTGATCGAAAAGGCTGTAAAAACGGAAGTAAAATCT